>OY728152.1:1251548356-1261548356 GCA_963277665.1 Viscum album
TCAACTTCTCTAGTCTCTTATTAATTAACTACAATGAAGATCCCATGTCTATTACATTTATTGACCCTGAGAACACTAAAAATCATAACACTCTAATCAGTGGTAAGAAACTCAAATACCACTATCCCAAAAAATTGTATATCCTACACCAATTACATGAGCATTTACATCTACACCATGTCATTATTATGAGATTAATAGTAGACAAATCGTTACAAACACCACATCATCCAACATTTTCTTTCCCTTAACTAGTCCATACTTGAATGGAATTCTTTTATACCCCACCCTACAACATTAATAACAAATAGAATGTGACACTCCATTTTAAGAATATGTTAATCCATAAAAAATGAAGATATAATTTTAATACACTATCATGAATCGATATCATACTCTTATATAACCCACTCCTTGATCCAGAATATGTGAGTGTATATTCATTAATTACACCACATAACTGGTTCCTATTATAAATTATGCCCATATTGACTATATTAAGTAATTATATTTGATGGAATAAGTTTACATGAAAATATATAGGATGACTAAACCCATCAAAAACTTATTTTCTTGGTTAATCTTAATACGTACTAGTTTAGTTGAAAATTTATGTAAACTAATGATACGAGGGGCATATCCACCAACTAAGATGATCCGATTAATTAAAAAAATAACCTCATTAGAAATTTTTTCATTTATTTTATCACATAATAATAATATAATGAAATATCACAGAAATTTTTACATTCATATCCACTCCTACTAATCATACCAGACATGAATATACCAATTGTTCTTAACCATCCCCGTATAATTCCAATAGTAGCATTCATCTTTATCTTACAGGGGTGCCTAACTACATTTTAAGTAGTTCATTATGACTCACCCATGAAAATCATCCTTAACCTATATATTAAATAGAAAAAGATTAATTATTTGAATCTCTATTGTAATATTTGATATGAAATTATTGATTATTAATGATCAATATCATACCAAATTTAAAAAATTATCTATATAATTGAATTTCTTTCATGAAATTGGTTCACTTTGAAAACCATGGGGTTTTTGAGGAATTTCATTTAGGGAATTCTCATCACCATCCATTTGGCACTCAACATATGATTATTGAATTAATATTACTCTACGAAACCATAAAAACTCTATAACACTTTTTTTGAGTGTGTTTTAAAATAATACGATAAGTATTAATATGTTTTATATTCTAATAATCTATGAACACACCCTAGGATATAGGCATCCCACATAACTCCTGTAAAATATAGACCACCCACTATTATAGACATGTTTATATATATATATATATGATTCACAAAATAATGTAAAATATGTGAAATAATAACTAGAAACATGTCCTCCATAAATTATAATTCCAAAATCATGTTATGAATGGAAGCATTACATAAGTTTAGTTTTATTTGTTTTTAATTGAACCCCTTATCATATTCATCATTCTCAACCACTATCCATATTTTTCAATTTTATTTACACTTTTTAGGGGGGTTAAAATTTATAATATTGTAAATTTGAAAATTATCATTTTTGACCCGATACCCCAATCCTAGTAATGTTTTTTAAAATATATACCCTTTTAACGAAATTTTTTCTCATTCTGGTCCTACAACTTCAATCCTAGGTAATTCCTCAATCTTTTATATTGGACTTTAGATTTGATAACATTTTTCTTATCTTAAACTCCCTATGTAATGAATAGAGATATCTATCCTATTTGGTGTTGTATAACACCTTATTTTATATACCAAAACACCACATGATGATACCATCCATATTAATTATTATAATATTGATTAAACCAATATTAAAACACATGTTTTTTTGTTCATTTTCCCCAAACACACACACCCTCTAAAATATAAGTTGATGTCACCCATCGTGAGAGAACTATGAAATAATTATTATTTATAATGGAGTTATAATGAGATGGAAAATTGAAATTGAAGGTGAAGAATAATAACATGTGTAGTACCATTAAAAGTTATATATCCCAAATTTTTTATAGGGTTTCACTATTTACAATGCCAAATTATACTATTTTAATTATGATGGTCTAACTAGGTATCCTATTAATGTGTTATTTTCTACTTTCCCACTATGTGGCATCCTCTTTGGGCATGGTCTAGAAAACTGTGGATCTAACCCATGTTAATACACATGATTAAATAAACATATAAAATTAACATGTGAATATTAATAAATTATAGGATTCCATCTTTACTTTCTCCCATATTTGACTTCCATCTCATGGCCATGACCCCATGCATCTCCCAAAATCGATATTCCCAACAAATGATTTTTTTATGTTTTAAGGAGTATTATTCATGGAATAACCATTATAGACAAATTTTCTCCTTCACTATTCATTTTTATGTTATACTCCTTCCCTACCTAGGTATTGATAACCTATGGTATCATTTTACTAAATTATTATTTTGATATATCATTATTATTTTGGTCCTTGTAATCATATATGTATTATTTGTCTGGGTTGATGTGGAATGGAACAATATATTGTGAATGATATATGGATTATGTTAATAGGTTCTAATAATTAATCATTAAATGCATCCATTTTATTATATTTATGTATGAATTAATGTTTTATCTATATTAAAATTACATTAAATTATATTTAGATTTATTTGTTAATGGGTATTTCTTCCATTTATTTTATGTAAATGAAAAATGTGTTTCATTTATTCCATGTATAAAAATCAATTTCAAAACACTTAAAAATCATATATTTTTTTTAAATTACTGGTTATATCATTAAAATTAGTATTTCAATTTTAAGTTATTTTTTAAATTCTTATATAATAATATGAGTTATTTCATAAGAAAAGGTTAGGCTTGTTATTTTAAATCAAGTGGAATATGTGGAATAAATTTATATTTAGTTGATGTTAATCTATTTGGGTTATGAAAATATATTTAATAACCTGGTTTAATAACATATTAACCTTAGTCCTCCATGGAAAATTCATTTTCATTTTAATAATATTACAAGGTGTTGAAATTTTCCCTCTAATTTCACTAAAACTGAGGTTTCATTTATTTTGTTAATATGGATGGTTCCTAGGGTTTGAGATCATGTAATTATGTGTTTAAGTATATGTGTGTTTGTTTTCATGTTGGAAATGGGTTATTTATTTGGATATAATTATAGTTAAGGGTGTGACATTAACGTTTTTAGGTTATATATATATTGTCACGTAATTCCTTTTAAAATCACATAACTTTTCATGTCATAATAATTTTTCAGATGAATGGTAAGAAATATAATAATTCTTATTTTACTAGTTTATTATCAGTATCTAAATATTTATCATGAATTTTAATTAATCTCAACTAATATTATATTCCAAAATGTTAGTATAGTAAGGGAAATGTCAGGTGAAAATGATTTTTGGCTCGAGTCTTAAACGAGACGTCCATCATGGTTTTTGTGTTTTCTTTCCTTATTGTTTATCATGAGCATTTATTTTCCAAATATAACTTTCTATTTATGTGTTACATTTTTAACAATTTCTTATAATATTATTTAACAAATTATAATTAATCTCTCATTTTTCTTTTAAATTTTTTATTATGTTGCATTACAATATTTATAAAATTATTACATGATTCCATTTTAATTATATATTATTTTTCTAAAAAGATTAATTTTATTAAAGATGATATCATGAATGTTTTTTTGGAATGAAATATGTTTCCATCTTCTTATATGTCTATCTACCTAGTATTGAGGGTTTTATTTTTAAATGATTATTACGGGATGTAAGGGGGCACATATTGGTCAATTAAGCTCCATTATGGCCTCATTACCTATTTTATAGGTTCCATAGGGTTAAAGTGTATGACCATATACATTGGGATATATTTGGGAAGGAGATACATGAGTATTTTTAATTGGTAAATGGAGATAGTAATGAATACATTTTTAATTATTTTTATTTTTAATCTCTAATATTTATCACGTACATAATTTTTATTCATTTGACTATAGTAATTTATTCTATGGTTGTTTTTAATTATATTCCCATTTCATTTTTAGCATGAAAATTGTTTATTCCTTATGTTATCTCTGTTTTTCCCTTTTTTATTCCTTTTAAAAATATTATTTTTTAATAAATATATGTTTATTATATATTGAGTATAAATTTTCATCTTATATATAGACAATTTAGGTTTAATATTATTCATCATGTGAAATGTTTCCCCTTGATCAAAATTTGACACGATTTAGTTGGCTTCCAGCTAAGGAGGATTAGGAATGCCTCTCGGTTATGCCTTGAGATGGCCTCAGGTCCTTTGATGTGGGGTTTCATATATATTATTTTAATAAAATAATCTCTCAGAACATATTTTCTTATGAGGGAATAGGATCTAGAGTCTCCGTTCATGACATGGTATTTCCATAATATAGAAGTTAGTATTGTTTGAATTCATGTTGATCGTCACGAGTGTTATTCAATTCATACTGAGTTTGAATAATTATTGAGCCACCTATGCAGTCAGGGTAGTGTATATATCAAATAATTTATTAGTTCTAGTGTTATTTTCGTCTTTTGATCTTTATTTATGTGTTAAATTTTAGTGTTGATAATTAATAACTACTTTTATGAGGCTCCATTTTTTTATTTAAATATGTATGCAATTTTCAAGGAGAATAGATAATGTGCATGGTTTGGAAAAAATTATTAAGAACATGAAATATGTAGAATATTTATTTCTAATGAACATTACATGGTTGTTGGATTGTTTTGTATTCCATATAGCTCAACCACTATTAGTTTGTTATTTGTTATGAAACTGTTAATTTTTATCATTTATGGTTCTGAGTATCTCTTTATTCATTACATTTTATATTTTTTAAAAAGAATTGTGTCTTTTGTGCATTATTGGTCACCCCTTTAATTTATTTGATTTGGATTTTAGAAAGAAAATTTTGATTTTTTTGTGAGGGGCGTGGAATTAACTAAAGATAATAGGTTTGTGTAATAGATATACGTATTGAATCGAATAATGGGTTATTATATTTTGTCTTCTTGCAAAAAGGGCATGGAAAAATGTTTTTCAGAAATGTTATCATCATGTTTATAAAAGTTTTTCCATGAATAATTTTTAAATGTGGCTAAATATGATAATTTATTAAATAGGGACATAGATAGATTTTCAATTAGTTTATAAAATGTTCTCAAATGTGTGATTTAAAATGATTTAATTTTTTTTAGAGTTTTTTTATAAAAAATATCTTTTTAAAATGTTTTTTATATGGAAATTTTAATTTGAATAATCTATTCATATTGAACATAATAATATATTCATTATATGGTATTTTTTAGCTGAATTATGGATTTTGGTTTATATTTTTGATGTTTTGATATAGAATTTTTTTAATAATGTTTAGAGTTTATTTTTTTATATTTTCATAATAGAATTTCA
The DNA here is from genome assembly GCA_963277665.1 of Viscum album. Taxonomy (NCBI): domain Eukaryota; kingdom Viridiplantae; phylum Streptophyta; class Magnoliopsida; order Santalales; family Viscaceae; genus Viscum; species Viscum album. The sequence goes on from OY728152.1 coordinate 1,251,553,844, forward strand.
TATAGATACTTAGGAGGGATCAATAGGTGATTCCTCATTAGAAACGTTATTATTTTACTATGTATAATAATAGTTGGTTTATTCATCCTCTCAAGATATCAGATGTTTAGGTATTTCACTCCAAGTACTGAATCATGAAATTTTTCTGGAGTTTAAGGTTTTGAATCCACCTAATTTCTCTAGAAAACCATACTCAAATAGTTTATATGATTAGTTATAGGATACTATAGTGATCATTCATGAACACTATATATTTATTTGCTGATGATTCGGATGGAATGTATAATTTATATTATCCACAATAGTTGTGGTGGATGTTAGTCATTTTTAATAGGATAAATAATCTCTATTTGTGGGAAGGTTTCAGGAAATGATTTATTATGAAATACCTCCCAATATATTTTAATGAGTTGAGTAATTAGGATTTTTACAAATGTTGAGTTGTAATATATTTTGTGTTTGAATACGCGATTAATTTTTTTATTATACTCATTATATTATAATAATCTAAAAAAATCACTAATGTAGTAGTATTCTTTTAGGGGCCATCAGAATTATACTCAAATTGAAATGTACACTATTAAGCATGATAATTATGAATATATATTTATGAAATGTAGGAATGCTATGGTTGAATTGGTTGGGAATAAAAATCTGATCAATGTTGTAGATTTCTCTAGGAGCCATGGAGAAAGATCCAATCAAGTGAAGTTGTAGAAGGCTCGTTTTATGGATATATGTACTAGAATCAAGAAGAAATATAGTTTTATTATGTCAAATTATTATAGAATAATTTCTTGGGTTTTCCATTACAATGGGAATGATAATTAAATACTGATTATTTTAATATATAATTTCCTAATTTTTTTAAAATACTATTGTTATCATGATCCACATAAAACACTGATAAAAAATGACACTATGTTATTTTTAGTGAGTTAAAACTATGTTGTTGAAATAAAAATTATGAATAGGTATAATGAAATTACAAATAATATATATAGTTTCTTTTTAAAAATCATTAATTCATTATTGTGATTTTGAATTAATATTAATTTCCTTGATTTTTTAAAAAGAAAATTTTATATATTATTATTAATTGATGGTTTTAATAAAATATAATATTTATTTAATAATGATATATTGATTTCAAATTTATTAAAATTCTTATTATGAAAATTTATAATAATTAGTTATCATCCTGCAAAAAAGTATATCATTTTATTTTATAGTGATAATTTAAGGATTAATAAGAAAATAATATTAATTGAATTTGAAAAAATATTTGGAATTATAAAATTTTATTAGATTAAGATTTATTTTTTTAAAAAAAAATTTGAAATTTTTAAGAATTGATAAAAATATAATTCACTTAAAAAACATATATTTTATAGAATTATTAATATATATATATATATATTACGTTCATGGGGGTAAAATTCCAACTAAACCCTTACTCAAACCACACACAGACATGCCAGAAATCCCTTCCATTTATCCTCGAAGGGGTAAATGATCCATCAAGACCATTTTTATTACATGAATATATATATCTATAAAGCCCTAATTTATTTCAAGAAACATAGTCCCACAATTGGATGGAGTAAAGTCCACATAATTTTATGGATTAATTCCCATTTTTATATCATGTTGTATCACCACCATCTTATGTCGTGGCTATGTCACTACCTTATTGATAGCCCGATGGACCAGTTTCCTAAACGCCATAATTTATGTCTTGGTATCCCACTCCATAAGATTATAATTTGTGCTACAATACAATGATAATGTACTAGCTATTGCTCTTTTATTATTATAGTGATATCGTTCCTCTGACATCACTGTTTTAGTACATCTTTGAATTTTATACCACCAGGATGTGAACCCAGGTCATATACTAGACTACAGGGAGAGTTTACCACTAATGTATACTCCTAAATTCTAATTAGAATAAATATTGTAATTATAAATTCGATAAACTATTTTCTCAAAACAAACATGTCTTATAAGTATTCTTGTATACTATACAAAAAGCATGATCTAATTTATAAAATCATATATTATATTTTAAAACATTAATTATATTTCTAAAAATAATTTTTTTAATACATTGAACATTTTTTTTGAAAATTAAATTTTAAAGAATATTTAAGATTCCTAGAGTAAAATAAATTCAATATTTGATTAATATTTTGAACCAAGGATGAGGATAATTTTTTTCTTATTTAATTTATTTTTTTAGATGAAGAGTGAATAATATTGGGTTTTTAAAAAATATAGGCTTTTATTTTATTGTGTAAATTTTAGAAAGACATGGTGTTTTATAAATCTATTAGGTTGAAAAAATATATAGTTAAATAATAGCTTTATTCATTTGATAATTTTTTTTCCATAAAAACAATATTGAATATTATAAAGTAAAAATATTTTTATAATTCTACGAAATATTATTTATGGTGTTTTAATACAATGAAACTATATTTTCATACAATTTTATTTTTTTACTTCCTCAAAAGTCATATATAATATAATTTTTTAATTAAACCAGTTTTTTTCTTTAAAATTAAAATAATTATAATATTATCTTGAACTTATTTTTTAGGCATAAAATGACATTTTAATGAGAATAAGTTATTAAGGGTGATGTTCCCTAATAATAAATTCAAATTCTCTATATCTTAGAATTAAAATTTATTAAAATAACCTAAAATTTTAAAATCATCATATAAATATTATCAAACCATATAAATTTAATCATATCCCATTAAAATGGGTTTTCAATGGTGAAATTAGACTTACTATGGTGAGGGAAAATTAGGGAAAAATTGGCATAACATGGTGACATAGGATATAAAAAAGTAATACATGTTTTGGAAGTGGAGTTTTTTTAACCTTTCATATCCTTCCACCGCATTGTTTTACTTTTTGTAGGTTCATTCTAGAATCATAGAGTGATATTATTAAGAAGATATTACATTCATTACAAAATTTCCCATTAATTCAATTGTAATTAGGCACTCATCCACTCCATTTATCCTATCATTGTAAATTCTTGGATTAATCAAAAGAATTGCCTATTAAAACATGAACACCCTCACCATTCCGTTTATGACATTGTATCAACAACTAACCAAGATAAGGGGTCTTAAGGAATTACCAATGGGGAACATCTAAGGTAATTTTAATACACTCAACCCAAGATTTCTATGTTCCTTTCCTCTTCTACACCCCACAAGACCAATATATCCATAAATTTATGATAAAAAATTTATTATGAATAAATTTTATTTTACTAATTCAATGTAAATATTATTCATCTATCCAAAATAATTTATAAATATGAAAATATAGTTATACATTAGTGAGGAATAACACCTCCATGAGAGATACATATTGACTTAGATGACAACCTATAATCGATGAAATTAAAATTTTATTAATATGTAGAAAATATATAGTTTAAGAATATAAATTTTAATTATTGATAATATATTAAAATATATATCCAATTAAAATAAATCATGGTTATGGTAAAATTAATCAATGTTAATCAATGTATTAAATAATCTTTCTTAATATTGTTGTTTTATGATAGTTCAATTTAATTTGTGTAAAAATGGAAATAAAATAATAAAAATAAGACAATCCTCTATAATAATTGAGACCATTATGTTATTTTATAACACCATTTTCTGGAGAAAAAAAACTAATGCCCTATGAAGAAAATAATAGACCCATGTGTAACATATTTATTTAGAAACTATATTAAAAATATATAACAAATGATAAAAAACTATTATATCTAATATTAAATTTATATGAATAAGGCTACAATGTACATATTTAATAAAATCTATTTCACAATTTCAAAATTTAGGTGAAACTATAATATTATTTTAGATATGTGGTATGTAATATTCAAAATCACCCTCATTACCCTTTAATTATATGATTCATTCTTTTCTTCCATTATCATTATCATTATCATTTTCCCATTAATATAATTTTATTTAATTGTATATATTTTCATTAAATATATACCTATTTCAATTTTATATATTTATTGTGGGAAGTAATTTTTTTTATAGTTTGTAATATTCTATTTAAGTGAATACAATTCCAAGGAACATTGATATACAAAATTTCAGGTCAATTCCAACCTTATATTTTTTTCATGTAATATACCTCATTATTTTGTGAAACTATTTTTGTAATAATTGTTCATTTTAAATGAAAATAATATTTCTTAAAAATCATTATCTCATTTAAAAATTCATAACCTATTTGGTACATTGTTATTCCTACAACTATTCTTCTCTTATAAATGATTTCATTAATAGAAAAAAATGTTCAGATATAATTTTTTTCCATGAATAAACATAAAAAGTGATTTATTTTGTTATTCTCTTGATAATATATATGATATAGGTTTAATTAGGTGTAATGATTGATTAGTAAAACTAACATTCTTTTACTTTATTATATCATGATTATGATTTATCATTGTATTTCTAAATTTTTATTGAAAACATATTTATGATTTTAATTTATATGATATGTGACATTTTCAGATCCCAAAAATACATTTGATAATATTCATGTCACAAGAGATATCATTTATACTCCATAGAATGTCATCATACACATAAAATGTTATGATTGTTTTTAGCCAAAAAATTATAATAATATTGGTGGAGGTTTGAATATGTTATATTCAATTTATGCATATCCCTGAAAAATCTTATAGTCTAAATAGTTATATGGTCTCCACACATTCATGGTTATATTGTCCTGGGCCCCCATTTCATTATTACGTGTTAAAAATCATTTGATCACTATCTTAATGATATAAGATTATGTGTATAGTCTATCTCATGATACATTAATTTAGTATTTATTCCCTTATAGGGATATCTATCTCCCCCTTTTACTTAGGAATTTTCTTTCTTGTATGTTATGCATCATCAAAAGATCTATGGGAGATAAGAGCATTATGTAGATTATTAATTGATGATGTTTTATTTATGATTATGATAATGTATTTATGTATAAAATAATTAAGTGACAATAAACAGATAAATTTGATAATATATTGATGTATTAGTAGTACAGTGGTCTTATGGTTTTCAAAAAATTAATATCCCTATCTAGATACTAACAGAAGGATGTAGGATCTAACAAGGTCATGCATAGGGGTAATATCTCTATAGAGGGAGTGATGGTTATTAACACATTCGTGACCTAGTGAATGAATAGATGCCTAACTACACACTATCACATATACTCAATGTTTATATCCATAATATAGTCATCTTAGCATTAAAACCAACTATAATTGATAGAATTCTTTATTTATGGGGACATATCTATTTTCATATAGGGGAATATCACTTCTTATATGAAATTAAAAAATGTCAATTACTAGTGTATGGTCAATTAAGAGATACCATTTGAAATTATTCCCTTATTATGTCTTTTAATGTTGGGATGATGTAATTTATTTGATGAGTGGGACTGTCAGAACCCATGATTTTAAAACATTCATCTTCACTACTGAAATATATTTAATATATCACATCACACATAACAACAAATTAAACTATTAATGTGACATGTTTAAACTGATAAAATCAATATATAGATTTAGAATTTATGAAATAAATTATTTAAATTATGAAATATATGAATATTTATTATTTAATTATATAAATGTTATTTTATATAAATTTGATAAATTTTTATTTTTTTATTAGGATATATATTTTCATACATTGTATCTTTCATTGAGTAATTTTATGTGAATTTTTAATAAATAAATGTTTCAATATAATATATTTTTTTGTTTAATGATTCCATTATAAATTTTTATAGGAACTATAAATAATAAAAAATATTATTTTAAGATGTTATATTCTTATGAATATAATATTTTCATTATATTTTAGAATAATAATTAAAAATAAACTATATAACTCACTATAATAAATATAATTAATCATAAACAATTCATTTTTATTTAAAATGGAAATATAAGTTCCTAATGATTTTTGGGATATTAAAAAATATTGATTTTTAGTGAATAGTGAAAAATAATGGTTTTATAAATAATATGAATTTTATAACCTTATTCATATATTTTTATGATTTATAAATTCATTAAATGTTTTTCTAAGACCAAATATGTATTTTATATATTTCTTTATAAATATTAATAAAATTTAAATTTTTCAATTTATTTTTTATTAAAAAATATATATTTCCAATTTTTTTTAAAAATATAAATCATTATTTGTTTTATTATTTAAATTATTTTTATCACTTATAATAGTTAAAAACAATACGAGGGGCTATATTTTTTGGTAGACCAAATGAAAATATACTTCATATTTATTTTTTTATTTTTTTAAAATAATTTATTTTTATATGAATTTCCAAAATATATTTTTTTCAAAAAACTGTAAAATTTTTTTCTTATTATAATATATAAAATAAAATAGTAACAATTAAACTAACTAATTATAAAAATATTAATGTAATGAATAATAAATTTCATTATAAATTTATTTTTTAAAATTTATAAAACCTATATTATAAATTCTAGAATAAAGATTGTATTTTTTGTGGAAATTGATTTGGCCTTTTTGTTCAATTAGAAATTATTTACATTTAATTTAGTTTTAAATTTATTTAAAAAAATTAAATAAATAATTTATTTATTTAATGTCAGAATGATATATAATCTCCCCACACATATATTTTTTTACGTATATGTTGATTTTTTGGAAGAACCAATTTTTCATATTATGTTCCATAATAGAAACATTAATTTTTCTAATTTAGTGAAATTTTACTTTAAAAATTACTTAATTTTGTGTTATATTAATATTCATATTGTTAAATAATTTTAATTTATATATTCGATTTGAAAATTAGTTCCCAATGGTGAATGTTGAGATAGAGAGTTTAAAGTAAATATTATTATTGGTGGTTCATCATTAATAAATTATCTTAATAAATAGTAAAAAATTTATGATATTTTATTTTAATGGGATTAATTATATCTTTCCCAAACCCATTATTTTATCTTTTAAGCCTTTTCCATTAAATAATAATGTCGCATTAGTTTGGAAAAAATTTGAACCTTACAAAAATGTCATTTTCATTAGTTTTGAAATAAAACAACAACCAAAATATCTATCAACATAGTACAAAGACTTACATATAATTAATATATTCTCTATTATATCCTAAATAAACCCCAATTATTTACAATAATTTATCTTAAAAAAATACTTACTAAATTACCTTAAAGAAACACACAAGGGAGAACTTATAAGGGAAAGGTAATAGTGTTGATCTTTCTTTTTAAATATCAATTATTATATTAAACTTCTCAAGACTTGTATATCCAATAAGGGATTATAACTATAATATTTTTACTATTTCAAAAATTTACTTTTCTAATGGAATATCCATTTTATAGTTTCCACTAATATCATTGCGAAAAAATAAAATGATACCATGCTTTTGTGAGTACTTCCTCATATATGAATCATATGTTTTATTTTCCATGACCACCTAATGTGGCTGAAATTAAAAATGTATTTATTACGTAAGTCATATATTTTATGAAATTATTAATACATTTAAATGATATATATAAAAATATATATTTAAAAATAATAATAATTTTTTATAGTAACATTGATATCTAATAATAAACTGATTAAGGAACCGTTATTAATTTTTAAATTATTTGGGAGAACATATCACATTAGATAAAAAATATAAAGGTTTAATAAGAATGTAAAAAACCATCAATATTATAGAGATCATGATTTTATTTTACATCACTGTTTAAAATGGTCAACAATGAAAAAATTGAAGAAAATAACTAAAAAACCATGATTAACTGACATAAATGGAATCTATATTAAAAATAAATAAAATTAAATCCAAAATGGACATTACTAATCAAAATATACAAAAAGAATATTTTATTTTAAATATTTTATGAATTTAATTTGAGAATTTGGGGTTTTATGTTTAATTGTTGAGCACTTTTGGACACGGGATAAGAGATCCTCCAAACAACACTCTTTGTAATTTTGATGCAAGTTATATTTATATTTCACCAATTTAAATCCTGGACTTATACTCAATATCATCCTTATTTTGTAAATATATTTTATTTATATATATTATATTCTTACATTAAATTTATTCTTAGGCAAAACTAAATATTTATACAGCCATCTAAATTTTTTCGTTTATGCAAACCCAATTGGAAGGACCTTCCCAATGAATAATTTTGTTTCGTGTATCTCACAATAAAATATTATTTCTTATGAATTAATTTTTATAGAATCATTCAATATTTTTGTAAATGAAACAAGATTGAAATTAGGTATTTTAATATACCAAAAAATTATATTAACGATCCTTTTCTCATTGCAAGGACTGTCAATTATGATTTATGTCATTACACATACAACATCGTTATCCATATAGATTTTTATTTAATTGGAACTATATGTTTATAGAATATGTTTAAAAAGATAAAAATAATAAATGAATTCATTCCATATATTCTTGATAAAAATTAAGATATATAAACTTCTTGTGTATTATGAATAGATTGTGAAACCTACTTACTAATTTTGGGATGATTTGTACTTGTGATTTATGTATAGATAAATTTTATCATGTGTAAAATATATGTGTTTATTTAATTTATTTTATGAAGGGGTCTACTATAGACCACTAATGTACTATTTAATGTGATAGACACATTAGATATCATATATGAGGAATTTTAGGTTCGCATAATTACTCAATTTATTGATTGTTATTACCCTAATAATACCATGATAATGATTTGGAATTGAATAATATAAGTTTTATTATCTATAACTATTTACATATTAATACGATCTATTGGTATTTATTTATCCACATCCTCAATACTACATGATCATATATCTTTATTTATCTATGTCATGTTTTCAATCTTATTAGAATTCTTTAATTGATAGAGTGTTACAACTCTTTTCATTCATAATATCTTTTAGTGTAATTTTTATTCTATTATGAGGAAATCATGTTCAAAATTTATTCTTTTGTATTTTACCAAGGGTGCCATATTTTATTATATAATATGTATTAGATTCTGGAGTAAAATCGTTATTTTTATAAAATATATAAATTATGATGATTTAGTTTTGTATCAAACCGTCCAATGAAACTACAACTCATGATTCTTATCTAGAATTGATGGGATAGTTTTTATGATATAATTTATAGATTCTTAATAATTCTTATGTTTATACAATTAGAAAAAAAGCACCATCTAGTAAATTTGGAAGATTTTCATCAGAGACGATTTTTGAAAACATTATGTATAATCGTAATCATTAGATATGATCATTATGTTTTATTAATGTAGTGGTTTGGGGGTTTTCCTAACATTTAAATCCATTCCAAGATACTACAATGTGGATTCATGATCAGGTACAATTTATCAGAGGTTAATAACCCCTAATAGGCCATGTTGGATACTAAATTAACTATAACCTAGTTTTTAATAAATAGACATAAATGCACATATGGAATAACCCACCAAGGGCTATACTTCAGTTAATTATATGACCTTCACCAACCATTGTAAATTTTGATATATTTCATACATTGAGAGAAAAGGGGGAAAAGTAAAATATACACCAAATTTAAGTAATATAGATTATAATAATATTATTATATGTTGAATTAATGTAATTATGAGATATGTTGATGGTAAAAAGTCTAAATGTTACTATTTTTGACTCACATTAAAATTTATTAGTTTGATAATCCACAAATGTTGTCAAATATTTGTCTTTCATGTTAATAAATATGGGTTTAGACAAGATTTGTAAAAAATGGAACTATGGGTTTGAGGGAAAACTAGATTATCAGCTCAAATATCAACCCATTAGAATCAAATATAGTCTGAGATATATTATGATTATTTAAAATAAAATATCATGAATCATGATGAGGTACGTAAAAATAGTTGAAATCTGATGTACATAAAATAATTAAAGGATTCAGACTCCTCAAAATTCAATTAGTGATGATGATGAATGTATAGATATTTATGAATTTATATTTCAAAAATGTAGAAAATTGTACTAAAACAATTTATCATGTGAAGGGGAACAATTTTTATATATAGTTATAGAAGGAATCATGAAATAATCAATTGAGGGAATAATAATACAATGAAGTGTTAAAATATTCTTTTTAAGGATCCAATAATGATTCGATGTTTATGAATTGAAAAATTTGGTCACTATGATCCCCCATGAACCAATATAATGGTTAAATATGGAAACCAGTACTAACCATATCCATGATCATGGAAACAAATAAATGAATACACAATGACATATCTTAGTGTTGATAGTGATCGTCCACCCTTGATAAGTTTATTTTATGTTTTATGCAATATTTATTCAATTTTTTTATGTTAAATGTAAAAAATATTGGTTTTTTAATTATTGAATCCATAGATTATAAACAATCATCAATGATAGAATAATGTTAAGCCTTATAGTTTTGTTTCGTCCTCACGTATAAAGATTCAATAATTAATGTACTATTTATTTATACAAACGGCTCATATAAAATCTTGGATAGAGAAATATCAAGTCAAATCCAAAATCATCCCATGATCAACTACCAGTTTATATAAAATTAGTATCTCTTAGTGTAAATTAATCCTATCTTTTGACTTTTAATTCTACAAAGATGGAATTTATATATGGTAGATACTATAACGACATGAAATTTTAACATATGACATACTTGAATTTATTCTAATATGTTTGATAACATTGTCAATATGTAACACCAACCTAAATATAAACCACGATATATTTGTATCATGAAATAAAAATTTGTAATTGTTTGGAGTAAATACATATAAATTTTTTTGAAATATATTAATATTTATATATAACAATCCATTCATTTATGGAGTTATCTTAGTTGTGATTTCTTGTAATTTTGTAATTTACTTAAGTGTCGTTGATGTGAGTAATTGATTGGGGTGAATTTTGGATAAGTCTAATATAATTTCGATAAATGTGGCTATTCATAGTTGGCGTACATGTTTTATAAACTCTACAGCTACCTATGTGAAATTATGAAATCTATGGTCTGTGAGGCAGGAGCTTCAGCATGGTTAAAGCATAGTATGATAGGCTATGTGGGGTGGTCATCCAATGTTCCACCAAGAATAAATTTCTAACACACATTTATTGCAAAATGTTTCTAACCGTGTGACTAAACCATGCAAAGGTGGACAGTGATATCCTCATATTTTGGATATGACCCATTTTTAACATTTAATGACTTGTTTAAGCTACTATAAATACATAGCTCGAGATTTTACCATTTAAAGTGTAAAAGTAATTTCTCTAATTTACTCATAGGGATTCCAAGGCCTTATGAACATTGTTCTTTGAGATCAAAAGACACAATTGAAGAATCACTCTTCTCTTGGTAAGTGGATTTCAACTCATTTCTCCACCCATTCATTTTTTAATCCTTCCTTTATCTTTTCATGGAAATTATCCCATGTTACTTAGCTTATAACCTATGTGGTAAGTTATAGATCTTGGATTGTCAATCTATATAGAAATTTTGGAGATCATGATATTTTTTATCATTATTTTTGTTTATGAATTTTCATCTGAAACTCATATCAATGTCATGGTGGTGATTCGATATTGGGGATTTTCATTGGGAAAATGTTTTTCAATGAATTTAGGTAGGTGTTATAAATTTAATTCAAATATTCATGAAATTTTTATGTTTATGAATGATTTTATAATTTCTATAATCATTTAGAAATTTTATTCCTTGAATTGGGTTTATTAGATTGACCCATTTTGTTTTTTGAGGCATTGTTGAAGTAGGTTATTTAATTGGAAATTGATACTGAGAGTAAGGGGGTTCCCTATTAGATAATTAGTTTGGGAAAATCAGTTATAATAGGTGTATATTGTAATCTAGTAATTAATCGTGGGATTAATTAAGGGATATTGAAAGGGCTAAGTTAAGATAATTAATTTTAGATTATTTATGTTCCCTGGATAATATGTTCGTGATAAATAATTATGTGATTTAATTATGGAATGTTGTGATTATAATTAGATAATTAATCCTAAAAAATTAAATATGGAATATTAATTGTGACATAGATAATTTAATTGATGAATTTATTAATGTTATGTATAACTTTGTTATTTGTTGTGTTAACTAATTGAATGGATGTGTTTAACTAGCTTCTGAATTATTAATGGGATTAGGGTGGATAATTAATTAGTTAATTAGTTATTAGATAAAGAATTAGAAATATTAATTCTAAATTGATAGGTACAAATGTTATCAATGTCATCATTCTTGTGAGTAAATAGAATGGGAAATTAGTCCTTGTAAAAATTGAATTATATATGATAACATGGTGATTATAATTATGTGTAAAGATAATGAGAACATGGTCATTCTATTGAGGGGTATTCATGGAAACATGGAAATGTTACTTATGTTTGTGATATTTGTATCTTGGAAGATGTGGAATTTAAATTTGAAAATAAATAATTTAAATAATGGAACTCTGAGTTATGGCCTCCCACAAGAATATTTAAACTCTTTAATGAGTTAAATCAGAAATAGAGATGTCATAGAACCTTTTAGACGTAAAAATTAATTTTGAAGAACGTATTAATATATGCTTTTACCTAGGGAACACACCGAGATCTGGTATGAGATGATGTGAGTATTAATGTGCGACTATCATTGGGAACCCTGTAGTTAATTTCGTTTGTAAATAGTAAATGAAAATGTGAAAATCTATATATTATTGAATTGTACTAATTTCTATTTTAAACTACAGGAAATATCATTTAACATAAATTAATTTAGAATGTATTGATGGTGGACTTTTGAGTTGTACTGGAACCCTATTCGGGTTTCAATATCAGCACCTAATTAGATTTGATTGTTGTAGGAATGGATAAGTGAAAATGCCCATGGATATGTGGATGGTTGGAGATGGAGCATGGAGGAGGGAACACTTTGTTGTTAAGGAATAACATGGGGTGTTTTAGTTTCATTACATCAGTTTCATTAAACTCTTGACATTTATATTGACATCCCATGATTTCCCTTTTAGTTGTGTATAATATTTTCCAGTTTGGTTTTCTTTTGATGTTAGTATTATTTTGGTTATATGTTCTTCAGATATTGTTCATTTATTTCTGGGGGAATTTTTACTCTGATAAAAGTGGGTATAGTATACCCATGGATTACATAACAGACCCCCACTTCTAGTGGGAAGCCTCTAACATAAAAGGTGGTGGGCTTGAGGTCATGTGACCATCCAGCTCGGGGAATCGATGGTGAAAACAAGGCTAGGATATTACAAAGTTCAATATAATTTCTATATCTCATTCTTCTTATTTTTTCTTATTATTTTGGAAAAGGAATACTGGATACTAGGATGAGTCAGGGCTTGGTAATGATCTTGTTCGAGGGAGTTGCAAATCCAAGTACAGGGGAAAACCCATGAACTCGGTGTCATATTTTTTTAATTCATATTACCATTGTATACTATTTCACATTGGGTGACACATTTTTGGTGTGATGTGGAAATTATTTCTATAAATTTTGATTATTGATTCGAGGCCCAGAAAGGGACAACAACTAAGTTCGCATGCATTATTATAGTCACCACTGGTAATTTTGACATGCATCATATTTGGTACACAAGGGCAAACTGGTTATGGTAATTTGTAGAACATGACATTTTTTCCTTTTTGTGAGATAGAATGAATGTGTGGAGCCTAATATGAATTGAAAATAATTTTCATACTATGTTAAATGAAAATAATTTGGTTTCTAAATGAAAAAATTAATTATGATAGTGTGTTTTTCCTTATTAAGAAAAACATAACAGTTTGATGCTTAAAAGTAGTGATAAAACCATAGGTTTGACCTTGTAGATAGAAGGGGGAAAATGGTTATTGTGATTATTTACTGTTATGTAAATTTTATAAGGTTTTGTATTTAGAGTTGAGAATTTTTTTGGTTTTGTAGATATTATTCATCAACGATGTTTGTTTAGTGGACAACGTAGGGGAATTCCTAATAATGACTTTCTAGTTATGAAACTTGATGCATTGATCAATGTCAGATTTAGATGAATGGGAGTATTTTCGAGAAAAATTTTACCAATTCATGAAACTCATAGAATGAGAACCAGGTCAAGTTGTGAAAAAATATACCGGAGTTTGGCAAGGGAGTTTTAGTTGTATCACCCTGTGACTTTTTCTAAATAGTGTGGACCTAAGCGAGCTGAATTCTGGGTTGAGTCCATAGAGACAACACATGACCATTTGGATACTCAAATGGAGTGGAGGGTCATATTGGGCAATCTTATTCTATGGGAATCAGTGAAGCGATAGTCCGATATACATGCATGAACTAGAAAGACTGATGGTTTTATTTGGAAGGGCTTCATGGAGTGTTTCTTGGGACACATTATCCAATGATGCTGAGACAAAAGAAATCTGATATGTTCATGAATCTGATACATGGCAGCAAACAAATTATGGATTATTCAAGATGCTACATAGATCTATAATGGATTTCACTAACATTAGTATGTGATGTGGTAGCTTCAAAAATACATTTCTAGATGGATTAAAGTTTGAGATTAAGTCCCATGTGAATATCATCGGGTTCAAGAAGTTTACAGAATTGGAGAATCAAGATCACATAATTGAATGGTACCTAAGGGAGGCTTCCAATGCAGGATATATTGTTTTTACTGGAAGATAAGTATATGAGACTTCCTTTTGAAATATGCAAAAAATAATGGTTTTGATTAACATTATTATAATTAATAAAATATCGAGGTGAAATGAACATTTTAAATAATTTTATTCTATCACTTAAACATTTATTAACTAACATGGACTTGAGGGGTCCAGATTAATTAATTAATGTTCAAAACATTTTAAATGTAGATATTAAGATATAATGTACCATACCTCAGGTTAAGCATATAACATGAATTATTTATCTTATTGATTAATAATTTTATATTAATTATTCAGTTTTTGAATAATTTCCTAGTTTATGATTTTAATTAATCCTTTTATTTCACATATTACTATATCATATGTAATCACTCAATTGATTATTCTGACTTTTGAGTTTTTTTGGATGTTTAGTTTATATGTTCAAAATGACTTAGGTAGGTCTTATATGGTCAAATAGATAATTATTAAATAATTTACAGAATCTTAATAATGATATTTTATCAATTTTATTCATCAAATATTTTACTAGAACAAACTATGAATGATGGTTAGGAAAAATGAATTATGTTACAGTCAAGGAGTTAGTAGCACTGACATACAAATGAGAAACAAATCATTTTTTCATTTATTTTGAGTGGTATAATGAAATTATTATTTTAACATTTTAGAATTTAAATTATATCATAAATATCTTCATCTTTATTTAAATTCAATTGTATTAGATGGCAACAACATTTCAATAATCATTACATATTCTAGTTTATTTAGGCTAGAAAACACTTATTGGTATTTCCTTGGTTATTTTTGATTTAATGATTTATAGAATTAAGTAATTACTCATAAATTTCAAAAATATATTTTCAAAAGATGAAAATTTTATTTGGAAACTATTATTTCAGCAAAAAATTTTCAAAAAAATCACGAATCTATTTCCAAACGCATCAACACAATTTTCATCTGAAACTCATCCTTTTACCTTGTTATCTATTCATAAACACATTGAAACACAATATGAGCAAAAAAATATAAGGGATATAAAAAAGATGAAATATTGTATTCTAGTAGAAAAATTAATTGAAATGATAACCTTTTCCTATAAAACATTACTCTCTTAACTGAAAGGACTTCATTTTTAATGTAAAATAATAATTTTCATACCTTTTACTACAAAATGTATTCAATGAAAAATAATTAAAAATTATTTAAAATACATGTAGGTTCATTGCGAAATCAACACAAGAGAACCTTTATTGACCCCCTAAATTAACCCTTGTTATTAGATTAAATGAAAGATAAAATTCGAAAACAATTCTCCATATAATATAATCATTACCTAATTAATTAAGGTTATATATGGGTGCACCAATTATATAAGAGACATAGGGCCCACTTGGGAGCTATGATGGGGAACAATGCAATATATATGTATTATTCAGATCAAACATGATCTAGAAAGGTGAATAATCCTTCTTATAATTTTTATATAGACTGTATTAGGAAGAATATAATTATTTTTACACATTTTTATGAATTTATATTTGGAAATGTCATCTAAACCGTTATGTATAAATATTTTAGATATAAAAATTCTATATTGTTATAAATCCCCATTTTTAATTCCAAAAAAATAGAAATATTTATTGTGGTTTTTTCTCTATATAAATCATTAAATTTGATAAAGTATTATAAATATCATATATAGGGTATGAAATTGGGAATAGAGGTTTTTTCTATTTATGTTAAAATTGAACATTCTGATTGTCTTCCTAAATTAATGTAAAAACATTCCTAAAAATATATTCTTTTGGGGACTAATTTAATTAAAGATAAATATGAAATATAATAACACTTATAATTATCAATTTCCATATTAAAAAAAATCCATTATCAAATTTCACACTATGGATATGGAAGATAAATTGTTGGAAATAAAACATTAAAATAGTAAATTTTAATTGAAGTTCCTTACATTGTTTGTGAGTGATCATAGGATTTCATTGGATTCTATAATAATAATATTATATCAATTATTTAATTTAAGGTTAATCATATACGTGTTTATTATTATTTTGTTTCTATAATTATCATTTTATATACAATTACATAATATGTAATGTTCATATCGAGAGTTTTGATTATATTCAGTTGATATGTCAAATATAACATAAGTAGGTTTACTATGGTCCAAGTTGTCATTATTTTAACCTTAATAGATTAATATAATTGGCAAAATTATTTTTTTTCTACATCAATTATACTTCTAAATAATTCCATGATAAATGGATATGAAAAATGAACTACATTAGAATAATGGAGACAATATGATGTAGGTACACATCAATAATGTCAAATTTTTTCAATGATCATTATGTAAATATGTAATGTATTAATTTAAATATCTAGAACTATCATAATATCATTAATACTATTTTATTCAATAAAATTTACAAATATATTTTTACTTTGTGATATTAGGATTGAAAAACGAATCACATCACTTCAAAGTTGTGGAAATCCCTATGTAAACACATATAAGGTAATTGTTTTTCATTAAATGAAATTTTATCAAAATATGACTTATATTATCATTCTAAAATTATATATTTGTCACTAATATCATATATATACATTAAATCAATTATTATAACATTCAAGTGGTTTGGTTTTGGAAAATGAATTACATTAGACTGTGAGGCATTAGCCCACAATATATACGAATGACGGATTCACTTCCTATATGATGGATGTGGGAGATGAATATAGTTTATTCCATTATCAAAATAACATCTTAGTAAATTTATTATATTAATTTTAATATTTTATAATGGTTGAACAGAATTTAAAGAAGATATAAATGAAACAAAACTAATATAGTTGATTAAAAAATATACATTATCGATAGAGAAAATCATTTCAATTACAACATATTAACTATAATGTTAGTATTATGAAAAAATAAGACCTATATAACATAGAAATGTATTTTTTGATATTATTTGGTAAGGGAAATATTGTGATCAAGGATCAACCTACATATATATTACTTCATTTTATACTAAAATTCATTACATTATAAAATTATATACCTGAGGATCAGAATGGTTTTGTGTATTTGGAAACATGAAACACATTGTCCATGTTTGGTGAAAGGCCTTCAAGATGTCCCTTAAAAATATATTTCCCTTCAGTTCTCCAAAATAAAGCCATTCATTAATGAAAAGGTAATTGAATAATATAAGGGGGTGATCTTAAATGCTTAGTAACGGTAAATAAAGGTAGAATATATTAATAACAAGAAAATAAGGTTACAATAATATGAGAATAAAATTTTAAGATCATTTTATACATATGAAATATAATAACCATTTGACATTTCAAAATGATTAGTAGTTCATATAATAAGATTCATAAGGGTGAAAAATCATCCTAAATAAATCATGAACCATAATATAGTTTCATATATTTGTATCAAATTTATAACTAAATAAAACAATTTCACGTTTATAAGATAACTACTAAGACCACCAACAAAATGGATAAAGACTCATCTATTTCCCTTTTCTGGATTTGGACACACTTGTTACCCATAATGGATTAGGACCAACCACTTTCCATTTTGGATGTTGACCCACATGTTCCACAATTTTTATTAGAACACACCTATTTCCCATTACAGATTAGGACACACATGTTCAATATTTCTATACGGAAAAACCCATTTACCATTGTGGATCAAGAAAATTAAAATTTTATCCTTTCGTATATCATGATATATCAATCAATAACCAATAAATTTGAGGGGGTTATTAGTTTTACCATTCACATAATAAAATCATTCATATATATGTGCCACAAGATAATAAAAATCTCATCATATAATTTTATATAAAAATAGATGGGGTTATAACTACTTATCATAAACAAAGATATGAAATATGAATAATAAACATCTCATCATGTCATAACCTCTATAAAATATATATGTTTCATAATTATTTTATCATAACATTACCCATTGATGGAAATAGGTTTCACAATAATATAACCAGTTGAAGTAAAATGAGTTTCATAAACACATTCCATCTTAGACACAAACAATTCAATGATAGAATAAGAATGGTATCCTTTAAAATTATCTATATTAAGGATTAAACCACTTCAAAATATAGCATCCTAGTAAGAGAAGAACATTGAAACATGAAGTGGATCTATCCTTAAGGTAAGTAAATATTCAATGAAATTCATTATTTAAAACATAAAATATTCAAAAAATATTTTACATAAAAAACACTGAAAACATATATAAAAATCAAGAAAACAATTTATCAAATTTATTAAGGAAGACATTGTTTCCTCATTGAAATACACTTTTTTGAATATAAACATTTTAAAAACATTTTCCTTTGAAAATAACCACCATAACATATAATAGTAGACTTGAAGACCGCATATTTTTTTAAATAACCCATAACATGTAATGAAATGGTAAAAAATGAATTTCAATAATATTATGATAACAATATAATTTAAAAATATCCTTTTAAAAATTCAGAGGAATTATTACAGAAATGATGGAATGTAAATTAGTACAATCCAAACATTCCTTTATCATAGTAAAAAAATTAGAAATGAGACTTGATAGGAAAATGAAAAAAATATTACTTTAAAAAAAAGTATATTAAATTAGAAAATGGTTATTAATTTCTTTTACACATCATAGAAAAACATTTTCCGAAAAGTTTTTTTAAAAAATAACTTTTAGATTGAGGAGAGAAACAAAGAAAAATTTTCATAAAAACACATTTTTAATTATCATAAGTACAATAGAGTTGGAAATGGTATAAATAAATATAGATATTATGGATAACTATATTATAATATAATTAATTATATTCCTCAAGATATGGTTCATAATTTATTGTTAATATAAGCATGATCATAGATATTATTGATAAACGATGAGATTGTAGAAATAATCTCTTACAACATTGGTAACATTGAATAAAATTACATGGCAATAATAGCATTACATGGATATTATGATATAATTAATACAATGATATTAATTATGTAACATGAGAATGTATAGTATATAAACCCCACAGACAAATATAGGTACATAAAATAACGTATTCCTCAAAGAAGGAAAATTGAAACAAAATTTCATTATCAATTTGGAATCTTTTTAACCATAGATCACATGAAACAATGATCATAATATTAATTTTTAAATACCCATAAATATATGTATAAGAATAATATAATTAATTTATGGGCAGTATACACAGGACAAAATTGAAATGAGGAAGACTAAGGAATTAGTCTCACAAAAATTAAATTGAAACAATAAAAAACCATCACATGACATCTTTTCATTATTATTATCTTCCCAAACCTGATGTATAATATGTATAAAAGTATTAAAAATCTATAAAAGAACCAAATTATTATATATAAAACCATATTTTATTTGAATAAGAATTTATATTTCCCCTTTTATTAAGAATTTCATGTTAATCTTATGTTTTAGATAATATCTTCTTTTTTTATATATGTATTAACATGGAATTTCATGATGCACTTGAAAATAATATTGAATTCATATAAAAAAAGATTCATTAAGTATTGTTTGAAATAAATAATATGCGAAATATTATATTAATTTGAAAAAAATATTCCACAATCTCTTAGGG
This sequence comes from Viscum album, assembly GCA_963277665.1. NCBI lineage: Eukaryota > Viridiplantae > Streptophyta > Magnoliopsida > Santalales > Viscaceae > Viscum > Viscum album. The sequence goes on from OY728152.1 coordinate 1,251,574,407, forward strand.
GACTTAATTCAACAACCCCCCTCCCATTAAATGAATTTCTCCCTTGAAATTAATCTGGGTTATAAATGGTTTAATTATTTTATGTCTATTTCATAGAAATATTCATTCCAATAATGAATATTAAATAGTCTATTAAAAAGGGAATGTTGAAAAAATAGGTTACCAAATTATACTCATTACTAGGATTCCACATTGGTGAAAATGAGATACCAGTGAAAACATGGACGTGGGGTAAAAATATAATTATCATGTTATGATTTAGAGTGATAGAGAACATAGTCAGGAAAAAGTTAATGATCACAATTCCATAAATATATGATGTTCCATGGGACTATTTTACTCATCATAAAATAATGTATTATGATAAATTTTTTTGTTTCAATATCCTTTTCCAAAATTTTAATACCTTTTACAAGAAGATATATGTATATGATTTAATTGCAATATCACCCTTTGGTTGTGCTTTCAAAAATTTCCACATCATCTCACACTCCAAAAATATAGGTGATGCTTTTATTCCTGAAGTACGTAAAAGAACATAAGATCAATAAATGATGATAAATTATTTCATTTATCATTATTTATCATCATTCAAACAATGATTAGTTCACGTTTTCCAGTATGTATAAATCCTCATATGGTGAGATAATACATTAATCTCACAAACAACATAAGAAGTTTAACTTACACATTCCATAAATTGTTATCCATATAACCCTTCTAAAATATGGAAACCCAAAACATTTGAAATAAGATAACTAAATCTATCAAAATCAGATAAACATTGATCCCCATATTTAATAAATTTTCTCATGGTTATCACATTAAAAACATGTGAATACATTCAAAATGTATTCTCTTGAATCATGGTATCAACCAAAATTACCATAAGTCCTTATTGAAAACATAATCGCTTCATAATTATTAAAATAATAATAAAATTATTGGATATAATAAATAAATGACAAAAATTGTAAACAACATCATTGGTATCATAGACCACATATTCAAAAAATCAATAATTAGTCTCTAATAAATTTGAAAATCCGAATTTACTTTATCCATATCAATAATACCATTATCAAAGCTAAAAACAATTATCTCAACATCATGAATATATTGACGGTTATCATCACATAAAAATATATTACCTTTCCATAAATTCACTTTTCAATTTATTCATTACCATTTAACATATTAATTTCTATTCATAATGGATTCATTTTTCTTAAAATATTTATTTTTTTCAGGATTAATATAATATAGAGTTTTAAATCCAAAACATATAGACTACAAAAATCCAACATTAGTCATTAACAATTACTCAAGAATAATAATCTTATTCCTTAATACCCATATTCCTAAAATATTAAATATGAACCATGTATTAAGGTTCTGTAAACATAATCTAATAATGTACCTTATGTTTAATGTAAAACATATTTTTCTCATATCCCATAACAATCACATATCGTTTTCTCTCTTTGTATCTTCAACGGTATATCAAATACTCGTACCAACTTTCCGATTATTTTTAGTTTATTTCCACTTAGGGAATAGATTTTCATAATAGACATACATTCCACATATCAAGCATTCACTGTTAACCATGTTCCTTAATGTTCCCCGCATTGACTAAAACCACAAATCATTGGGTGAGAAACTCTAATCATAGAATAAACCCACATAATCATAAAACATTACTTATATGATACCTAAATCAGGACAAAATCTTCTTAATCTGTGAAGCATTATGATTATCTTTAGTTAAATCCCTAGACATATCCATATAAATATCTCTATAGATATCACTAATGTTTTCTTGTTATAGTTTCAAAAGGTTGACTAAACCATTCATTTGATACCAACTCTTGAAACCCAATATTAACATAGATGGATAATATATCATTTTATATTATCATCCAACCCATTACAAAAAATACATTGAAAAATAAAACAATATTTTAGTGTCTAAGGAAATATAAAACAAATTCCACTAGTTTGGGGGAATATTTTCCTCATCGCCCTTTAATGATCATCTTCTTCATTAGTACCCCTACCTCAAAATATTCTCCATAATCTCTGGAATGGAAACTAAAGAAATGAGTTACCATAAATTTTCATTAAGGGTAAAAAAGGAAATATGTAAGAATTAAATGTACATAATATTATGATAACTTGATCATGACTTTTGATGATCATACCCTATATATCGAAAATCATGAATCATAGAAATGGATTATTGATTGGATGTTCATGTGACCTAAATCATCAGGGTGAAAATCATCATCTGTCAATCATGAATTTTAAGATCATTCCATGCCAATGAGGGCTCATGATAACTTTATAAAACCATTTCATGTGTCAATGATAACTAGGAAGACTCTCAATATAGTTAATAAGAACACACTTGATTACCCTTTTTGGATCAGGACACAAATTCTTACAATATTGGATTTATACACACATATTTCTCATTTGGGATCAGGAAACACTAATTTCCAATTTTGGATTAAGACATGAATGTTCCCAATTGTCGATAAGGACACAACTATTTCACATTTTAGATCCAGACACACATTTTTTCCACTGAGGAATAATCCCATTGGCTAGTTTCCCATCATTATATCATGATATATCAATCATTACCCAATGAATTGAAATTATATATTGGTCCCACCCATCACATAATAAAATCATAGATACATCTTCCATAACATAATAAACATCCATCATAACATGACTCAATAAAATATATTGGTATTATAAAGAACATATCACACCCCATGAAATGAATTAGGTATTATATATATATATCATAATAACATATCATGTAGATAAGATACATGTTTCGTTATCATTTCACCATAGAATATCCCATGAAATGATGCAGGTTTCATAAGAATTTAACCCATGGAAGAGAAATATGTTTGATAAAAAAACCTGCCATCTTAGTAATAATGAATTATATGGAATAAAAATAATTGTGTCCTTAGATCATATGCATATTAACATTTAAAAAACATAAAATGATATCATATTATTTGGAGAATTATATTTATTCTTCACATTGAGCATTGCATATTGAAAATAACCTTTCATTGACAATAGATATTTAAAATATAAATCATTTTAAAAATAATATTCCTTGATATACTTATTGAAAATATATATAGGAATCATCTAAAATAATATAAATTTCTTTTGTAAAAAAAATCATTTCAACATTGAATAATTATTTTTAAAAATTAACATTAGAAAAAATATTCCATCAAAAATAACTTTTAATCACTAAACCTACAAGCCTTGTAAGGGTTCCCCCTCCTCCTTTGAATGGGGGATTATCAAAAATCAATAAAAATTATGGCCTTTGAGAGATTCAGGAAAAACACATAAAATGAATTTCTATAATATTTGGAAAACATTTAATGTTATAAATAAACTTATAATAATGAAATTTTACCTTTGAAGAACACAAGGTAGGTAAATGCTAACATTACAAACATTGCTATTCACTATAAAAACATTAGAAATGTTCTTTGAATGGGAAATTACAATGAGTTCATTGAAATGTTTTTTCAAAAAATGTAAAATATGTGTAAAAATTTTTTATACAGATAATTGTTAATAATATTTAAAACATTTTTAGAAAATACGGTTTTGTGAACAAAAAAAATTCTGAAAAAAGAGTGAAATAAATTATTGTTTTTGTAAAACATATTATTATTTGTCTTCATTACCAAGGTAGTAAAATTGGTTCAAACATAGTTTGATATCATGTATAACCGAAGGAAATGAAAATTTGTGATATTTATTGAGATATTGATCATAATATTTCTACAATGGAAACATAATCATAAATATTCATGATAAACGATGATATTTTTGAAACAAATTGTTATCACATTTGTAAAATTCAATCATAATACTATGGAAGGTATTAAATTACTTGATGCTTAAAATATCAAGAAAATAAGGATATTATTGATGTAAAATATCACTCGGATGAATATAAACATCATAGGGAAATATGGGTGCATAACATGAATGCTACTTCTCCTCCTATATAAATGGATATTATCTATAATATGGGTCCCATTATTCCAAATATGGAATCCATTTTAAAATTTAATAAACATTATTTGGTGAATTTAAATTTAAAATCAAACATGAATAACACGAGGAATAATAGTAATTTTTAAAATCCCATTATATATTAAATGATTTTATATTAAATTGAAGTTTAAAATTAATTTCCAAAATAGAAATTGGATTATTTTAAACTATATGAAACAATTAAATTTTTAATTTTTTTTATTTTAATTTTTCTATAATTTAAATGAAAATATAGTTTTAAATGAATTTATATACAAACAGAATTAATTGAAATCTCATTATTTCCAAAAAAATATCATCCTATGGTAATCATGAAAAAGACACATAATAAATGTTGTTTATTTTTTCAAATTATTTTTAAAAAAACATCCATATAATAATTATAATATTATCTCAAAAATATTAATAATATTTTTTTTAGAAGAAAAAGTATTTTTTTAGATCAAAATGACATTACGAAGAGTCAAATTCGTATTTACTAATAATTAATCAATAAATTTTTATTCATTAAGTTGTTTTTATTTATGTCTCAATTATGATTTTATTTTTCATTCACTCTTGCATACCAACTGGGTTATCATATCATGATTAAATTAGAATACTTCACACACTATTTTATTTTAATATATGATGTTGTATATTCTTTAAAACATAGTGTTATTATACTAAAATAATATGGTGTTAAATTCAACAAATTTTAATAAATACACTCCTCATAACATGATCTTTTCCTCGGTAAGTAATTGTTTAAAATTTTGAAATACCTTTATTAAAATACAACATCGTAAAAATAATTATTGAAGCTTTCACTTGAAAGGGGGAAAAATATTTTCAATGATCATCTACAATAAAACATAAATTGGTATCCATGTAGAAAAAATTAAGAAGAAAAGTTATGGGAATTTAGGAGAAGAATAATACCAAATAATTTATTATGAATGCTATATAACTGTGGAGTAGATAGCAAGTTACCAAAAAAAATAATTAATCTGTGAGGATTGAAAAATAGAATCAATTCCTAAAAAATTACTCTAATAGTATTTTTGAGGAATTTGTATCCCTATTACACCGAAATATTCTTCTAGTCGATAATATTTTCAAATATAGTCTATCACACATGAATTTAGACATTATCTAAAACTAGAATCTTTATAAAAAGATAAGATAATTCCATAAAAGGATAAAACTTCATATTAATAATTATACTATTAATGTAACATCCTAGGTAAATAAAGAACATGACAATTTTTTCAAATTTATTAATATTTTTGAACTAAATAGTAATTAATCATTAAAGGGTACACTATGTTCCATGGCGTACCCAATACGCAACAATGGGTTTCATTGAAATCTTGTGTTTTACACTAATAATATAATATTATTTTTTTAAATGGTAGTAAACACCTAGCCATTATAATGGAGGGAATAAACATAACTAACTAAAAAATGATTATATATTTTTGTTGAATGTTTTTACATTTATCCAAAAAATGTTAGAGGCCTAAAATTTGAATGAATCTAACTTTAAACATAATTTACTCAAAAAGGTTTATTTACCGCCTTTTAATGGTGAACCCTATATAAATATTGTTTTTCACTTTTATGTGTTCCATTTTACTAAATAAAATTTTTCTTTAGAATCAGGACATCAAAAATTACATTGGGTAAATTATTTACTATTTTTCTAATAAAATTCACTTTTTATGAATAGTAAAAAATAAAGTATTTTAATTCAAAAGTTCCTTTTAATCTACATTATTTATATGGTTATATTACAGTTTTGGTTATTTTAATTGTTTAATTATAATATGTTTTTACCATTTAGTCCAATGTCGGTCATTGGAGTTAATTTTACTTTGAAATTGGACATAAACAAGTATCAATCTTTTGATAGTTATTGTTTCATAAAAAGACGGTATTTGTTTTGATAACGGGAATTAATTTTAAATTAAATAATTCATTTAATTTGTTTTTAATTTGGTAAAATAAAAATAGTTTCTAAAATTGTAATTTTAAATATATCTTAGGCTGAATTTTTGGTATTTTTCTGAAGAATATCAATTTTTTTATGAATATTGAAACCACTAAATAGTCGTTAAAAACTGAAATTTTCATTTAAAAGAAATTTTAACTCTTTTTTGGATTTAATTTCAAAAATCCATCAGATATTGTAGTTATTAATAAGTAAAATTTGGTTCTATAAGATGAAAATAATTTTGTGAATAGTAAATTTTGACATTTTTTTACCGTGGTTAAAGGTAAATAGAGTAAATCAAGGTAAAAAGAATATTATAATAATTAAAAATTACATTATAACTTATCCTAAACTTATTATATGAGTTATGTACGATAATGGAAATCCTTGAGTCTATTTTGGGACCCCATGGAGCCACATATAAATGATAATTACACTTTATTTTAATTACCTTAAAGTAAAGGTAAAAATGACATAAAAAATATATTTTGGAAATTAATTTTTACATGGTGTTATATAAGTTATCATTTAGACTATAAATATTAATTTGATAGATAAAAATATTTCCTACATCATGGTTATTTTTTTTGTAATTTTTAGACATCAAATATATTAAATTATTTATAACACTATAATAATTCAATGTTTACCTCATTAATAATTGATTTAAATAAATAAGATTATAAATATTATAATAACATTAAAAACCAGTATAATTATTATTGGATGAAGTTATTTCGACCATGAGTCATATTATATTTTCCCTTAATGAGTTTAGGACCTTTGGAAACCGAATATCATTATATAATAAAATAATATTACCACACTTTCTTAAAGAGCCCCTCCTCCCCTTATAATAAGCTCTCACTTCAAACCAATTCCATTCACCTCTCAAGCCATTTGGATTATCCTAACACTAAACAATTTATATCCCCACATCCCTTTCCACCCCCTAGAAGCCTTACCTTAGGTAGAAAGCACATCAAGAAACCCTTTTGGTTCATACCAAAGGGAGTTACCCAAATTCAAGGTAACTTTTTCTCTTAAATTATTTTGATTTATTTTGATTTATTTTACATACACAACCCCTAAACTCTTTTTATTCCCTTATTTAAAAAACCATTATCCTCAATATACTAGGATTTTTTATGAGTTGTATTCAATCTACCCTTACACACACCTCCATCTAATGGGAAAAGAATATATTGTTTCTGTGGGTGGAAAACTAACACCTTACGAAACGATGATTGTTCAATTACCTCTGACCGCCTCTTATGGTGGCCATTATGATGGAACTGTATTTATATATGATATATATTATGTTTATATTTTCTTTATGTTTTTGTATATTTAATTTATAGAATAACTTTATGATTTCCATGATGAGTAAATGCGATAATTTTATTTGAGGATGTGCGGACTACCGCCCCCTCAAAGTGATATGAATCATTAATACCATACATGGGACATAAAATGGATTGAGTTATTGAAATTATATATGATATTATATAGGAATTATAATATAACTATGTATCATTATGTTTTGATTCAATTAAAATATGAAATATAATTGGAATTATCATCCATGCGTACGTACGGCTTACCGTCTCCATGAATGGAGCATTTCATTTCTTATCTTCAAATGTTATATACTATTATAAATACATATATATACTGGAAATATATTATATATAATATATCTAAATTAGGAATATATTTCTAGAGATAATGGAATCTTGACCACAAGAACAACTTGTAATTATAAGGTGTTCATTTTTTTACTCAAGTACCAAATATCGACAAAATGAGCATTATTAACATAAATGATTACATATTTTTTTATAAAATGGTAATAAGTGATATAAATGGAATAATAAAATTGAAGAAGGATCTTATTCAATTATAAATTAACTTATTCTCATTATTCCAGATGAAAAAGGAATAAATATGTCAAGTAATACATGAGGTAAGGGATTTCTTATCACACTTTCAATTCTGTTAGATTTCCATTGTTCACAACTTATTTATAATATGTGGTGTATTTTTTACTTCCATGTGATATATATTATCCGTATTCACTTTATATTCTTGGTATTTTATGATTCATTTGGTGGTTATTAACTTTTGGTCATATAACATGATTGATTTCAACGTGGTAAGGGGGTTTTATCTCACATTTTATTCATGTGATATTCTTGCTATGTTTTCCAATATTTCCTTTTGTTTGGGTGATGTAATACCCATGATTTTATTATTTATTTATTATAAATTATTTTATGGGTATTTACATATTCATTTAATTATCCTTATTTCATGGGTTGTCTATTTCTTATGTTACCAAATCAGTAAGGGAACCTTTTTAGACTCATCTTTTTAAAAGACTTCTTTTTGTTATGTTTTTTAATTTACATCATATTATGTATGGATATGTTCTCTTATATCCTTACGAATGTAAATTTTATTTCCATGTGATGATATACCCATTTCTCTTTCATCAACTATTTTTCTGAAATTTTATGTGACGTAGTTAGGCTGTCGAATTTTTGTAAGGGGACTTCTTCACCCAATTTCAATTCTTTGGCTTAAACTTCTACATCATGATTATGTAGTTCTATGAATATGTGTGAATAAAATATGATTGTTTAAAACTATATTTCCACTTATATTGAGTGTATTCTTATTTTTCACACATTATTATGCAATTGATTTATCATTAATATAAGGATACAATTTTTATAAGGGTTTTTTTTTTAAATTTACATTCTACTGAGGCTTCATTGTTGTTATGAACCAATTCACTATTATATGGTTTATATACTATCATTTTCCATATTGTATCATGAATAACATTATTCTCATGATATTATAATGTTATGATTAAATTTTATTCCTCAATTATTTGTATTGTAGTGTCTCTCATTTTGTTAAAACCCTTTTACTAAAATATTGTTTTAAATATTTTAAAGATTTATTATTCAAAATATTTCTCATTAATTTACATGTTTTCAAAATGGTTTTTAGCAATTATTTATATGGACATTTATGTTTTAAAATGATAATTCATTTAAAAGTGTCAAAGTGGTATGGGACACTTTGATTCAAACTCTCTTTATTAAATGTTTTAAATGGTTTTATAAAGTATTGTTTATTTCAATATGTTGGTTTGATATATTGTGACTGGAATGTGGAAATGTTATCTTTCCATTGTTATTGTGATATATTTTATGAATATTTTATGGTTATTGTCCATTGTTTACATATACGGGTGGTTCTGTGATAAACCTAGGGCGGGTGAGCCCGAGATAGTTCACCAATGCATTGGGTAACGCGACAGAGGTAAACGTTAATGTTTCTCCTAATAGATTTAGGTAATATACTATGATGGGTATTACAAAGTATCTCCCTATATAGTAGTGATAGCTAAAATGTAATTTTGTTATTTATGCCACATGTTACGTTTATGATTTATGATTTCATTGTGTTATTCATAAATCCTATGATTTCATGAGGCAAGTAAAAGAGTTTATTTTTTGTATTTATTTATGAACTAATGTTCTATTTATTTATTTTATAACCCTTAATACTCTTCTTATGCTCATCCAAACTTTTGAAATGTTTTTCACTAGAATTAAAGGTGAATAGGGTCATGGATGGGATTAAAGAAAAGTCATGTTGTCTAAAACATGGAACTAGAAAAGTTTGTTTTTAAGAGTTTTTATTTTATGAAAAAATGGAAACTGAGTAGAAGTGTCTTCTCTGTAATGTTTTGAGATTTAATATTTATGTCCCAATTATCAAGAACTCTAATAATGAAAAGATCCTGATTGTGAATTATTCGTTTAATTTAATATTATGTAATGTTTTAATGTTGGGTTCTTATAGTTGGTAGCAGAGGTCGGTTTAGACAACCTTAGGGATTATGAGTTCTCGTTAGACACATGGTTACAAATTATGTCTATTATTTATGTTAAATAATTGTTTTTTAACCGTTTTAGATCAACAAAAGTCAGTTATAAATGGAAGGAGGAGGATCTCAAAAGACATTATTATCTCTTCCTGATGACTTTCTTGCAATAATTATTGCAAAGTCATGTTCAGAGGATTTTGAAACTTTTTCTAGCATACAACTCACTATCAAGAAGTTTTTTGAGATATCAAACACCTCCACTATACCTCATTATCATCATGGATAATGGGTTGTATTTAAACTAAACATATTTTCACAATATTCTATTATTTTCAAGAATGGTAAATATTAACAAAGCATTTTAAAATATATTACCTTATCACAAAATTTTGAATCATATTAGGGTTTTTAAAAAGGTGATGAAGAAGGAGAACCTTAAGTGACCTATTTACATTTTCATTAACAATATAGTCTCTCAACAAATACCTATTCTATTTTAAAAGGATCACTAATTGAATGTTTCAACTCAAATGTGGTCTGACTGTTTTATAGAAATCATGTTTAATCATATGTTTTGAAATTATATGGCATACATGTTTATTTTCAAAAACTATTTTTCTGTGAACACCCATATTCCCCATGTTGTACAAGGTGTATTTAGATAATGGAAGAAAATGATTTTAAAGGATCTCTAGATCATTTTTTCATTTCCTGGAAACTCTACCTACATGAAAAATATAACAAGGAAACCAAATGGACACAACGATCAAGGTATGATGTTCTTCATTTTGGGGATCATTTTATTTTATCATATGGTGGTGAAATAAAAAATAGACAATATATATAAGACATCAAGAATTAATATGTTGAGATTGTAATAAATTGGAATGAAAATTTGAGGTATAATGAAACCTTTGAGGTCAAAACATGTTAGGGTTATTTTTGAGTTTTATTAACGGGACAACCCCTAGGATGGGTGAAAACACGTCGCATCCGGAAAGGCTGCGAGAATCCGACCCACAACCAAAGGGTGACAAGGGCACATCGCCTACCACATTCATACTTTAAGTCCATGGTATGTAAGACTTATTATTTTGGAAAAATGATTATATGGAATAACAATAAGTTGATTTTCAGAACATATGTTTTATCAAAGAGATATACTTAGTATAAGAAAATGATTTGGTGATTAAGTAAAAAAGGTTATTGTAGATAACATTCTCTCTTTTGAGGAAACACTATATGCCTATGGAAGATATAATACTATGGGATTTCTATTGTGGAATAATGGTTGATTGTTTTTTTAAGAATACATGCTTTTATTGTGGACATATGGCGATTTGGTTTATTTATGAAAATGATTAACCTATCATGGTGAATATGTGATTAGGTTAATTACTTTTCAATATGATACATTAGGAGTATCAAATGTTATTTGGAGATAAATGTTATGATTTATCTTAGAATATAGTGAAATTAAATCCTTATGAGATTTCAGTTTCAATAATAGTTTGGATTATTTTTGAATAATTTTATGAACTATTGTTTATTGAATGGTCTTTGTTCAACTTTGGGTTTTTTTTGACAAATTTTTGAGATTGAGAGTGGTTTTTCATTTTGTAAAAGTTTATCCTTTTGGGGATTATATAGTCTTCTAATAATGTTCTGGTTATGGATGATGTCTAAAGATAGGGGAAAATATAGTTCATATTTTGTAAACTATGTGATACTCTAGAAGTTTATTATTGCGCTTTTAATCTGACCAACTCTATTTGAATACTCATCCTTTGGAGAAAAGATTCATTTGTGGTAGAAATTTAGTAATGGATGAAAGTATTCATTACAAGTATGTATGTTTCCTTATGTTTTTAGTTAAGCTCATAAATAAATTACTCAACTTTATTAAAAGTAACTTAAAACAAAAACATTGTCTGCAAACTTTTTCTGCTATGGAATCGAGGACCATTGAATACATCACATGTTTGTGATTTTCTGGTGGATTACTTTGTCCTATTCATGTTTTCTATCACTCTCCATCAGAACATGATCATTTATTCTCTCTTCCTATTCCATGTTTACATACATGGAATCCTAGTATGGATTATCTTGGGTGACCTTTGTACTACTCTTTCTTTCTTTTAATGTGATAGTTTTACTAACTATTTTCTGATGTGGGACTTTCATGAAGTTTCCAATCCTAGTTTTAAAATTCCGAGGACACAATTCACAAAATGGGGGAAGGATGTAACATCCTAGATAAATAAATAACATGACATTTTTTCGAATTTATTAATATTTGTGATATAAATATTAATTCTACTTAAAAGGGGACACTATTTTCCATGGTGTACCAGATACGCAACAATGGGATTCTTTGAAATCTTACAATACGCACTAATAGTATAATATTATTATATTAAATAGTAGTTAACACCAAGCCTTTGTAATTCCAGGAATAAACATAACTAACTAAAAAATGTTTATTTATGTTTGTTAAATGTTTTTACATTTATCTGGTAGAATTTAGTGGCTTAAAATGTGAATGAATCTAATTTTAAAAAATATTTACTTCAAAAGGATTATTTACGACCTTTTAATGGAGAAACCTCATTAAATCATGTTTTGGACACTTTTATATGTTCAATTTGAAAAAATAAAATTATTTTTCAGAATCAGGACATCAAAATTTACTTGGGTAAATTTTATGGAAGGTTTTTAAAAAAAAACCATTTTTAATGAATAGTGAAAAATACTGTATTTTAATTCAAAAGATCCTTTTAATATAATTTTTTTATTTGGTTAGATTACCTTTTTAATTGTTTTTAAAATTTAATTATATTATGTTTTTACTATTTAATCCAATGTTGATAATTGGAATTAATTTCTCTTTGAAATTGGACATAAACAAGTATCAATCTTTTGATAGTTCTTGTTTCTTAAAAACAAGCTATTTGTTGTGATAATGATAATTAATTTTAAATTAATTAATGATTCTTCTATGTTTTTAACTATGAAAAATAGACATCAATTTTGAATTTGGAATATCAAATATATCTTAGGATCAATATTTGGTATTTTTCTAAAAAATATCAATTGATGATGAATAGTGAAACCACTAAATAGTAGTTAAAAACTGACATTTTCATTTAAATGAAATTTTACCTCTTCTGTGGATTGAATTTCTAAAATCCAACAAACATTGTTGTTATTATTAAGTAAAATTATGTTAAAAATGATGAAAATAATTTTTGTTGAATTGTAACTTTTGACTTTTATTTACCGCAGTTAAAGGTAAATTGGGTAATTCAAGGTGAAAAGAATATTATAATAATTTAAAATTACCTTAACACTTTTCCTAACCTTATTGGATGAGTAATGACCAACCATGAGAATTTTGGGTCGATTTTGGGACCCCATTTTCCCACTTATGAATGATAATGGCACTTTATTTTAATTAACTTAAAAGTAAAGGTAAAAATGACATAAACAAATATCTCATTGTAAATTAATTTCTACATGGTTTTATATAAGTTATAATTTAAAATATAAATTTTCATTGGGATGCTAAAAATATTTCCTACGTCATGGTATTTTTTTATAATTTTTAGAAAACTAGTAAATTAAATTATTTAGGACACATTAATGATGCAGTGTTTACCTCATTAATAAATGATTTTAATAAATAAGATTATAAATATTAAAATAACTTCCAAAACATGTCCAATTCTTATTGGATGAATTTATATAGACCATGAGTCATCGTATATTTTACCTTAATGAGTTATAGTCCTTTAAAAACCTAATTTCATTATATAATATAAGAATATTATCACACTTCCCTAAAGAGCCCCTCCTCCCTCTTAAAAAAAGTAATCATATAAAAACAATTACTAACACCTCTCAAGCCTTTTGTATCATCCAAAATTTACCCAATTAATCTCCCAAAATTTCTCTCCTCCTCCTAGAAGCCTTTCCATAGGTAGAAAGCACATCAAGAATCACTTTTGTTTCATACCAGAGAGAGTTACCCAAATTAATGGTAATAGTAACTCTTAAATTCTTTTGTTTTATTTTGTTTTACATTACTTTTAAAACCCTTAAACTCTTTATATTCCTTTATTTAATAACAACACTAGTATCCACAATATACTAGGATTTTTTATGATAGGTATTTGAACTAGACTTACACACACCTTCATCTAATGGGAAAAGAACATACTGTTTTTGTGGGTGGAAAACTAACACCACACGAAAAAATGATTGTTCAATTATCTCCTACCACCTCTTATAGTGGCCATTATAATTTAACTTTATTTATATATGTTATAATGTATGTCTATTTTTTCATTATTTTTCTGTATTTTTAATTTATAGCATACCTTTATGGTTTCCATTATGAGTAAATGTGTTAATTTCATTTCAGGAAATACGGACTACCGCCCCATAAAAGTGATATGACTCGTTCAAACCATACATGACACATATAAAGGATTGATTTAATGAAATTATATATGATATTACACATTAATTATAATATAACTTTTTATCATTATGTTTTTTTCTATTAAAATACTAAATAGAAATGAAAGTTGCATTCATGCGTACGTACGACTTATCATCTCCATGAACGATGCATTTAATTTCTTATCTCCAAATGTTATTCACTATTATAAATAAATATATATAATAGATATATATGATATATGAAATATCTAAATCATGAATATATTTCTGGATGTAATGGACTCTTGAACACATGGTATGCGATTTCTTATCTCACATTCAATTCTGTTAGATTTCCATTGTTCTACACTTATTTATTGAATGTGGTGTATTGGGTACTGACATGTGATATATATTATCATTATTCTATTTATATTCTTGGTATTTTATGATGCATTTTGTGGTTTTTAACTTTTGGTCATACGACTCGATTGATTTCAACGTGGTATGGGGTTTAATCTCACTTTTTATTCTTGTGAGATTCATGCTATATTTTCCACAATTTCCAATTGTTTGGTATTTATGTAATATACTGAAATTTATTGGTATTTACATCTTCATTGAATTATCCTTCTTTCAGAGGGGTTTTGTTTCATATGTTTCCAAATCGGTAACGAAACACTTTCAACCTCCGCTTTTAAAAAGATTTCTTTTTTATATGTCTTTTAATTAACATATTATTATGAAGGTATATGTTTTTTTCTATCCTTATTGATGAAAATTTTATGTCCATGTGATGAGATACTCGTTTTTCTCTCATCACCTATTTTTCTTAATTTTTAATAGTCGTTGTTAGGCTGTCAAATTTTTGTGAGAGAACTTCTTCCCGGAATTTCAATTCTTTGGGTTAAACATCGACTTCTTGATTATGTCTTGGAATGAATATCCTTGAATAACCTCATATCGTTTCAAACATAATGTCCACTTATATTGAGTTTATTCTTATTTTTCACTCATTATTATGTAATTTATTTATCCTTAATCTATGGATACAATTTTTATAAGGTATTTCGTCTCAATTTACATTCCATTGAGACTTCGTTGTTGTTATGCAACAATTCACTCTTATATGGTATATATACTATCCTTTGTCATTTTTTATCGTGAATAAATTTATTTTAATGATATTATAATGTTATGATTAAATTTTATTTCTCAATTATATGTATTCTAGCGTCTCTCATTTTGTAAAAAACACTTTAACTAAAATTTCGTTTTAAATGTTTTAAATATTTGGTCTTCTAAATATTTCTCCTTAATTTCCATGTCATAAAAATGGGTATTAGGATTTATTTATAAGGACATTAATTTTTTCAAATGATTATTCATTTAAAATATTCTAGGAGGTATGGGACACTATGATTCGAAAATCCCTTTGTTAAATATTTTAAATGGTTTTATACAGCAATGTTTATTTCAATATATTAATTTTATATATTGTGATTGGAATGTGGAAATGTTATATTTCCTTTATTATTATGATATATGTTGTGAATATGTTATGGTTATTGGATATTGTTTACATATACCTGTGGTCCCGTGATAAACTTAGGGTGGGTGAGCATGAGATAGATCTCTAATGCATTGGGTAACGTGATAGAGGTAAACATTAATGTTTCTACTAAGAGATTTTAGGAATATACTGTGATGGGTATTCCAAATAACTCCCTATTTAGCTGTGATATATACAATGAAAGAATTTTATGTATGCCATGAGTTACCTTTATGGTTTAATGATTTCGTTGTGTTATTCATAAATCTTATTATATAATGATGTATGTAAAAGAGTTCTTATTTTTATTTATTTATGAACTAATGTTTTTGTTTGTTGTTTGATAACCATTTTGGATATTTCTATTCTCATGCCATGTTTTGAAAAAAAAATTTACATGACTTAAAGATGAATAGGGTCAAGGATGGGATCATTGAAAATTCATGCAGTCTAAATCATGAATCTAGACTTAATTTTTTTAAGAGTTTTTATTTTATGATAAAATGGAAACTGAGAAGAAGTTTCTACTATGTAATCTTTTGAGATGTAATTTTTATGTACAAAATCACTAAAACTCTAAACCTGAAAAGATTCTCAATGTGAATTATTCGTTTAATTCAATATTATGCAATGTTTTAATCCTGTGTCCTTATAGTGAATTTCTAAATTCTCAAAAATAACACCCAATGATCAATCTAAATCATTTTATAAATATAAATACATAAAAATAATTAGTATACTCTACTTTGTGATTGAAAATAAATGACCTGAATGATTTGATTACATATTCATACAAGATAAATATTACATTTTTCAATAATAAATATTAGTGACTCCTAAATTCATATAAAGAATCATATTTTCCATTAACAAATAATCAATAATATTTGATTATCAAATAAATAAATACCTCCAATTACTATAATTACCCATTGATATCACGAATAATCTAAAAATATTATAAAACCGTGATTTCTCAAATTAAATGCCATATTATCGCATAATGTTGTATAATATTGCATTACTGTTACTTTGAATTGAAATTAATTATGTAATCCTGAAATCACTTTTCAATCTCATCATAAAACATATTTTACAAGATTTTAATAACACATAATTTTATCAATATAAATTATCATATAAACCATAAATTTTATATATTCCTTTAAACTCATTTCCTAAAATTAAAATGGCATTCAGAAAAAAATGATATTTCATGTTAATTATTAGGGACACAAATCTGTCAAGAATAAACCAAAACTCAATAAATATCAAATAAGGCATTCAAAGAACATAAAATTAAACAAAAGTTAACTTATAATACTTTTAAATTACGATCAAACATAAATATACTACAACATCAATAAACATGAATCCCAATTTTAGACACTATAATCATTTAAAAATAATCATTATCGATTAACCATGATCTTCAATATTATTCATTAATACTACCACCAAATAAATAATAATAATAATGAGTTATGATTAAACCATATCAAAACATAATACATGATATAACTCATAGAATTTGAATTTATTTTTATGTTTCCTCATATTTAATGATAAGGTATTTATAAATTTCTAAACATTCAACATTTCTATATTTCAGATATCAATAATGGTATTTCCTCAAATGACATGAATATATATGATTCCCAGAATCTCCATATTTAATACATCCAAGTAATTCATTGTAGATATATTTATTCAACTTCATTGAGTTAATAAAATCATCAATTTTTTTTCAACGATTATTTATTTATTCCCTCCATTACGATATAAAAAAATCATCATGTTCCTTTAAGACATTAAATATGGTTCTAAATCCCTCAATATTGAAACTCAAATCATTTAAATTTTTTTACTTTCTCAAACATATATCATGATCAACCATGTAACATATTTTTCATCTTATTTGGTGTTACATCCCAATCAATTTATATAGTAATCATGTAATAATTTAATATATATTTTTATAAATTTAAACTAACTAGGAAATAGATTATGGAAAACATCAGTAAATATTTTCTATAAAAATAATTTCTTTTTGATTCAAAATATAAAATATTTCATTAAATTTCAAGATATCGTATTTTTTAAAATAATAAATGAATATATACATAAATATATATATATATGTGTGTGTGTGTGTGTGTGTCTGTGTGTTTGTACTTATTTGATTAGTATTGTAAAAAATGATTTCATAAAAGGGATACATGTAAATGAGGACATAAAAGTAAATTTATTTTACAAATACATGTTATATTAAAAAAAATTATTTTAATAAATTCATTTTTTAAATGAAATTTATCAATGAATGCTAAATGTTATATTTTTTTTGATTAAAAGTAATATATTATAATAAACTAAACAACGATAAAGTTTTGAAAATAGGATTTTAAAAATTATTATATAATTATTACTAAATTAATTCCATTAAAATGAATTATTTATATAATCAAGAATATTAAATTTTTCAATTAAATTTTTAAATTAATAATTATATTAATAAATATATTTATGATGAATATAAGAATATTAATATCTGTGAATTTGGTAAAATATCAAATTTATTTTATTTAAATATACAGTAACCGAAACTAATATTTGTTTATTAAACTTAAAAATAATAAATGAAATTATTATAATTATATAAGTACTTTTATTATAATATATATAAAATATGGTAAAAAAATTAAAATTATTAAATAATAAAAACATAGAATATGGAAGAAATGAATTAAGGGTTTAGATTTGGGGTTTGGGAGTTTGTTTAGAATGAGATATCCTATCCAGCATACTCTATCCACCATGATGTTGGGAGTAGAGTTGAGTACATATGAGGGTGAGGGATCATGTGAGGTGTCCAACAATGTTTTGGCTCTGTATTGGGTTCAAAACTACCTAAGGGTGTTCAGTTTCTATTGGGATAGTCTATGTGACTCATGACCGTAATGAGGGTCCCACCAAAACATGGGTTTCAAATAAATAAATCCATTATTCAACATCATATCTAAGATAAATATGTGTTTATTTCATTTTGTACGTCCTAAATATATGTTCGATTTTTCTGTGGTTCAATCTGTCACTGTCAATATAATTTTCTATTCTTCCTTATTTTCATTATTAATATATGACCAGTTTTTTGTGGAATCTGGTTTTGTTTATGATATATTCATAAATCCTTTTAAGGTTATGGTAATTTTAATCATTTTCCCCAATTGTAGTTTTTTTATAGTTTTTATTTTTTTTATAATTTTTTTTCTTTCATTTTTTATCCATTTTATTATCTTCACAAATAGATTTCGCCACAACCTTGATTGTTAAACTGTCTTAATGAATCCCATATTGTCCAAATAAATGACCATGTAAATATATTTTTATCATTTCACAATAGAGGATATTGATATAAATTCCATATACCATTGTGGAAATGTTAACTGACAACCATATTATAGTATGGAGTGAAAGAAATGGGAGTCCATAGGGGATGATGATTTTCTACATTACTTCAAATTGAATAAGGTGATTTTTTCCTATGAAATTCTATTTTTTACGAAATTATTTATTATATGTGTTATTTTTAAACCATTATTTCAATGATATATATTTATATTTCAATATCTTTAAACATACACTATTTTCTTTTATTTTTTATTTTTTTTAAATCATAAAGTGTTCTTCCAATTAATATTTACATAAGAGATCATTTTGTTTATTTTAATGTATATAACATATGTTTTATGTTTATATTTATTTTATCTAAATGAATTTATTATTATTGAGTGGAATGTATGCATATTTATTTATCCAAATCATGTCCCAATTGAATTTATTTCAATTCTGTTCATTTCATTTATTATAGTTTAATTCATATCAATTAATATATATATATATATATATTTATGTATTTATATGGTTCAACTATTTATTTTTGAAATATATTTTTCAATTATTTTAATATTTATGTTTTAATTTCTTTGGATGTTAATATTTATAAAAAATCAACATATGATGTTATGATATATAAAATTCTATTTTATCAAAAAGTATTTATATTCTTTCTTATGGATGGTAATATTTTTAGTTCCACAAAATAATTTTAATACCTACAAAAATATGTTCTCAATTTAAGAACTATTATTTTTTGAATAATATCTCAAAAACTATTTGTCTAAGGATAACTATAAAATTTTTATTATTATTATATCATCGTCTAAATATTATTATATGTGAAAGTTTTATTCTTAATTGAGTATGTATATAAAAATAAGCATGTAATCATGTTATGTGAATCAAAATTATGGACTTCATATTTTCATATAGTTATGGTCATGCATTATTCATAACATCGACATACTATATATTCATAAAAATTACTAGATTTCAATTTAAAATTCATAGTATACTTATGAAATTTTAATGAACGTGGATTTCTAAAAGAATATTTTTTTTTATTTTTTAATTTATTCTTCTATAATATTAGGTTGATTATTTTTATTTATTAATTATTATTAGAGATAAATAATTCACAATCGCTATATTTTTTTGTGAAGGCTTCACACTTTTACACTAAATTTATGTAAAAATAATAAGGCCAATCATAGTAATTTTTGGATTTACATATATGAGTATTTAGTGACATTATTCAATAATTAGTATTTATATTATAATTATTAATAATTCACAAATATTTATTTTATGAGGTTACGTATGAATGTGTGAATACATATAAGTTAATTGATTTTATTAACAGTGCATGAAAGTGTTAATTGACATGGGTTTTGATTATATTTAGACTCACAAGTGATTTCTAATGAATCTTATCATTTATATTTATATTATATAATTATAATTATATATGTATTTAACGTATGAAAAATTTATTAAATAAAAATTTCATTGTAATGTTATTTATATTTTTATGTTAAGATGAATTTTTTTTAATAAAAACAGTCCCTTCGATATGATAATCATTATAGGGTGTGGGGAGTGACCATGTCCCTAATAAAATTGGGTAGGCCTAGACATGTACTATGATTCAACTGGTGTCATGGTTTTGTTTTTTAGATATCGCTTAATGTTTTCCAATAATATCTAGATTTATTTTAAACCATTTTCAATATATAATTAATTTAAAATTGATATAATATTTTATAATGAAATTTTAGAAACGTATTTTTCAATGGCCTTTTAGAAAATTCCTTCCTATGATATTTAATGCTCACCCCTTATTTTGAAATTTTTTCATAGTTTTAGTTTGGTGTTTGGAAGGCGTTTGTTTCATGTAGAGTGTTAGTGCATGCAATGTAAATTATTATATGTTATTTTTGTAATATATTATCCTGTTATATAGAATCTACCAAATTCTTGACAACCTAGATTCTAAAATATATTGGTATGTAATAAATATTGAATATTCTTTAGTTTATTATATAAAAATAGAAACCATTTTTATTGGATTAACCTTGATGTTTCGGTTTAGTTCATTACATTTAGTGTCTTATGAAACTCACCTATGTTCATTTATTCAATCATAACTCATGAAATAATGTAACAAATGATAATAGGATATTTCACTACAGCTCCCTATCCATTTTGTTTTTTTTTTGACAAACACTTCATTTTTCATCCAATCCATAGTTTTTATTTTCATACTATTTTCATCGACTACCCAAAAAAATCGTCTGAGTGTATAAATCATAATAAAATATATTATAAGAATGAAAAATTATATAATATACATACTAATACCATTTTCTATTTAACGACTTCAATTAAATCCATGTAATTGAAATTCAACATAAATGTTTATCTATTTTAGTTATAGAGAACCACAAACATATTCTCCAATGTCATACAATCATGAAACATTACCTCATACCTTACCTCTCAAACCCATTATATTGAATCAAATGTAATCCTTAAATATTATTCAATGTTTAGACTAGAAGTGACTCACTTTAAATATCAATTTTTTTCCTCTAGTGTTTTATCAAATTATTTCATCATTCATACATAACAAATGATTATTTTACAATGAGAGTAATTATATCAGGTATTCATTTTTCCACAAGATAATACAATTAAAATTAAATATGTTTTATTTTAATGATACATCAACACTATTTTCAACATGACCTCAACCTTTTCCATAATAATATTATGAAAAGTTATCTAATGCATAGAATAAGAAAAAAAATAATAAGGTATATAAAAATAATAAATCCATTAGATAATTGAAAAACCAAAAAACACATGAAAAAAATTTCTTAAAAAATCATAACTTTTATACCCAAAATTCATTCATTTTTTGGTTAAAATCATTATCTTTTGAAATAAAAATCAAATTACTTCCATGAATAATAATTAGGAATTATATAAATTTATTGGAGTTTCCTTTTTACACCATCATCGTAGAACTAAAATTAAATCCAAAAAAGAAAACATATAATTAGAATAATCATACGACCAACATCTAATATAATTCATGAATAAGATTACGATTAAAAAAATATTTTCATGCATGATCTGTGTGCACCTATCATATATGCTATATCAATCATAATTGTGACCTATATTGGGGATCAAACCTACATATAATATATGGTGGGTTTATCATTGATATATTATGGCCATCAAAATTTTTAGTAATTTTTATATTGACCATATAATAGATAAATCATTTTATTTTTGCACCATTTTATTGTAAATCCTTTGAAACCCCATTTTAAACCAATGTAGAAAAATTGTAAGAGGTCAGAATACACTTTTGTTTTAAAACCTAATTATTAAATTTGAAATAACCGAAATTGAAATAATTAGTTTTTCTAAAAATAAAAGTTGAAAACATATAATTGAATTGAAATTTAATAAAATATATATGGTGGTGGAAAATAAAATTATTATCATGTATATATTAAAATAGAATTTCCCTTTTGTATTTTATAAAGATTGTAGAAAAATTAGATAATAATAATACATTTACAAGAAATATAAATGTTTTAAATATACACATAAAATATATTTTATAATTATTTTATTTCCATTTTAAAATGTTATTATAAAATTAAAAAATATTTATAATATAGAAAAATATTCGGGGAAAACATTAAAATGAATATTTTTTAACGATAATCCCCATACATATGTCCGACCTATCATGTGAGTTAATTATCATCTGAAATAATAAATGAATATTAATTATTTTCTTTATTCGTAATATTATTAATGTTAAATAATATTTTTTAACTTATTAACATGTTATAAACTTGTACTTGATCAAATAATATCATTTTAGTTCTCTTTTCAATATTCAGAAAATATTTTTTAAATGAAATCAGATGGTGGAATATAGTCAAAGTGGTTATTATTTAATCACAATGAAAATTATAATAATTTAATAATTATCATTTTTATAAAAAAAATTCTATTTAAACCATACATGATAGAATGTTATGAATAATGAATTATTATTTCTTCAATGAGATAGAATAACATGCATACACATGATTAATGTTTCCATTTTAAAATAATAAATATGGAATGAATGTAATTGTTATTTTAACATAATATATTTACAATAATATAATTAAAATATAATTCATAAAAAATAATTATATATGTAAACCAGGTGACATGATTATGAAAAACTAATCACATATTTTCATGTATGTGGTATTCAACATATATGGATAAATGAAATTATTATTTTTCTTTGAATGAAAATGTTAGAAAATTGTTGTTATAATATAACTACTGAATGGTAATTGTTAAATAAATTATATATATATATATATATATAAATTAAATCCACCATTATAACCATATTTTTTGGTGGTTATGAAAAAAATTACATTGGAACACAAGGAGGTAGTTCGTTGTATAGTCTTAGGATTAATTCATTTTTCATATGATAGATTTTGGAGATGGATAAAGGTTTATCTGTTAGAATAATTAAATATATTTATATTTTGGTCACTAATGTTATTATCATGTAATGGTTTAATTTTATTTCATGAATATTTTAAATAAACAAAATTAAAACACAAGATTTGTGTTACACATTATCTTCAGAAAAATATCATTTTCATTACAACTTATGACCTCTATGTATTATATTATGTGAAAAAATAATTCTAATAGAATGTGTATCTGGATTTTAATATTCTATTTTAATAAGTATTGTCTTATAAAAATGGTTTTTTAATTATATTATATTTTGAGGAAGATTTTTCAGTTAATAATAGAGGGGAGGGGAACTTTTAAAATATCTTACAAAAATAATTTAATATAAATTAATTTTTATATAAAAATTTCACAAAATTGATATGATTCGGTGATAATATCATGATGAGAAATAATAATGTCACCCAATTTAATTTATTTAAGTATGGATCACTTTAATACTATTATCTTGTTGTTTAAACACTTTGTTAAATGTTTTTAAAATTATAGTGATATCAATTTCTTTTACAATTTGGGGGATAATATATTTATTATAAAAGTAAAAATCAAAAATTAAATTTATATTTATTTATGTCATCAACCATATGACAATCACTCATATTTTCATTGTAATTTTTTTAAACATAAATCATTTTCTTAAATAGTATTTTTTATATAACATTATTTAAATTTTGTTAATACTCAATAATTTTTAATTCAAAATCAAAAGGAAAAAATGAAAATAAAAAACAATTCATAAAAAACCCAATAATATGTATTCTTCTAAAAAATAAAATAAAAAAATAATTTGATTCATTATATGTCAATCATTTTTCAAATGATGTAATTTATTTTTTAAATAATTGAATAATTACTACTTCACTGTTGAGTGAGATTTTAATAAAACTATTTCACTGATAACAATAAAAAAGTATCATTATAAAAAAATAATTTCAAATTTAAAAATAGTATTAAAATCTAGAAATTTTCTCTATTTTCAAACATATTAAATTTATTATATTTATTAAAATCATAATTGTGGAATTTTTTTCTTTATATTAACATAAATATTTTAAAGGTCAAAATGATTTCAAAATAGAAAAAATGGAATATATTCATCTTTTGGTGGATTTTTAATGATTTATACACATATAATAAATTTATGTGATTTGTTGAGGACCATGTATTGGTACCGATCATTTTATTGTTAAATTTATGAACATGTTTCATCCTTTACTATAATAAAAGATATTATTAAATATACAATTATTAATACAAAAATTAAAGGTGCCTCTTTACAATATTGTGAAACCAAAATTTAAAAAGT
Organism: Viscum album; assembly: GCA_963277665.1. Taxonomy (NCBI): domain Eukaryota; kingdom Viridiplantae; phylum Streptophyta; class Magnoliopsida; order Santalales; family Viscaceae; genus Viscum; species Viscum album. Next base: position 1,251,599,677 of record OY728152.1, read on the forward strand.
ATAATCCATTTTTTAAAATTCAAAACATGTTTGATGAATATTTTATGTTAAAATTAATTCATGAAAATCAATGAAATCATTGTTTAACAAAAATATTTTTTTTAGTATAAAACATTTAGTAATATATTTATGTATAAAATTCATCTAAAACAAAATTAGGGTTATATTAATGAAAAATGAACTAGTTACTATTCAATATTAATATGAAGTATAATTTTTTATTTTTAATAAGTTAAATGAAAATATTTTGTTTTTCAATAAACATTTGTATTTTTTACTATTTGTAGAAAAACCATTCATTTAAAAAAATCTAAAACATTAATTCAATGATAAAATAGAAACGATTATTTAAAATTTTAATTAAATTTAATATTATAACTTTTCTAAAAAATTTCTATAAATTATTATTTTTATATTAATTCCAAATCTAAAAACTATTATGATAGAAAACATATTTTAAATGAATGAATAATTTTAATTAAATATGTATGCTTATTTAGGAATTTTTGTTTAATAAAATTGATTTAATTTACCCGATTATATATATTACATAATATGTTTAATAATATCAGTACTCTACAAAATAACGACTTGGTAATAATTGTTATATTCGAATAGTATGATTATGTGGTTCCATTAATTATGGGGTTGTTTTTCAAGCTTACAATAAAAATTGATGAACTTTCAAAATCATGTTGTTTTTATGATATGTGTAAAATAAGGTGGTGCTGGGAATTATATAATATCAGTGAATGAATTAGTGGTCCACATGTATACAAAAGGAATATATTTTATTTTAAAATATAATTTTAGTATATATGAAAAATGGTTATACTAATAACATAATGATAATATCAATTATGGGAGATACTAATCATACTATATGATAATTTTTAGGAGATGGCTTAATAAGGGAAATGAAAAAATTAAACTAAAAAACAATATTAAAGACTATAAATATTCTTTGAACTACCTCTATCATATTATACATAAATCCATCATTTTATGGTGTTCTATTAAAACAATGTCCAATAAGATGTTATAAGTTATTATAATAATTTATTTGGGTTTATGTTCATATATTAATATTTCCTTCAAATGTGGAAAAAAAATGGGAAGGGTTATCCTTTTATAATTGATGGAGAAGAGACGATTCAAATTTTTTAAATGGTTAAAAATATTAATTCATTACTCAATTCTACATTCATAAATAATGATATATTTTTTACGAAAGACAATTTAGGTTATAAATAAAACCATCCAATAAGAATATTATATGTTTTAGTAAATTTTAATCCATCTTAATATTGTGTAAACCCATTTATCACTTTTTAGATATTACCAAGAGTAATGGATTTTTTATTAATTAAAATTTAAAATAAAAAAAATTATATTCACATCCTTTCCTAATTTAAACAAGATGATTAATAATAAGTTGTTTACTTTGGGAAATTAAATTTCTATATATAGATAAAAAATATTAATAAAATGACCAACTTAACACTATAAAATCTAGTTTCAAATGAAATGTAATTAAGGTAGAAAAATATTATTATTAAATTATAATATATAATTTAAATCCCATCGAATTTTTTGATTTATTTATAACTAATAATTTCTAATTTAATTTAAAAATCCAATCTAGGGAAAAAAATATTTTTTACATAATTGAAATGAAAAGTTAGTTTCCAAAAAATTGATATTTTATACAATTAACCCAAATAATCTAATTTTCCTAGATGTGTGAGAAATTTACTATAAGATAATATTTAATTGACTATATAAATAATTATATATAATTTTTAACATTAAACTGTAAAAAATATTATATGATGATTTTAATTAAATTTATATGATGAGTGAGACACAATTTAGTTATTGAATCATTAATAATAAATATCACATTGTTCTTATAATGAATTTTCTAAATGAAATAAAATTAATCATTTTTTATACCTAATCAAATATGTTCAATATATAAGGTATTTTCATAAATAATTATTAGAATAATTAATTTTTACATTAGTGTATTTGACCTATAAAAACATGTTTTATAAAAAATGGTTATTTTAAAAAAAATTGTTGAAAGAAATTATATATATATATATATTATATTATCATTATATATATTGGTTTTTATATAAGAAATGAATATTTTTTGGAAATAAAAATAATCTACATTTTAATTTTAAAATAAGAGGATATTATTATTTGACATTTATACTTCAAATAGAATATAATATGGACAATTATCTTGAGAGATGTCATAGAGATATCAAGGAGGGAATTAAGGTTTCTCATTATCCATGGTGATTTTTATGTTTATAGGGTTTAAAATTATATATAGTAGGAAACCCCCTCTAGTTAAACATACCAGAGATACATTAGTAGAATAAATAGTGGCCCATCAGTCACACTCGGTGATGAAATATACTATTAAGGATGATATCGAGAATATCTCATAATAACTGATGTCTATACCAATAACTGATGAATATCCTCTAAGGATATACCTTCATATAAATTTAATCCCACATATCAAAATAAACGTCCTACCCCTTCCCTTCATGAATGTGACTCAGGTCAGATCATTAAAAGTTATGAAATATCTACAGTTAACTAAAATAAAGGTGTAGTCTTAAATTGCTTTATTAATTTTATTCCCACTATTATTAGACATTTGGTTCTTTATAAATGTAAAAAAAATATTGAAATATGATGATATGTTAATAAAAATATATTTTCTTTTATAATTTTCAATCTAGAAACGTATTCCAATGGGGTACAGATTCTTTCAAATTTTTTCAAATAAAATTTTATTTCATGGGCATGGTGGGTTGGTTCGATTTATATGAATATTGGATATCTACAAATTCAGGAATTGAACATGTTCTTTAATCCATTTGAGATTAATAAATCCTTGTCTAATGTGTGGGAAATAGTTTTTATTACATAGATCAATTGGAATACAACGATTGTATTTCAATTATCAACTTCAAATTAGATTTCCATTAAATGGATAGAAAAAAAGAATACAAAATCTTTGTAAAATTTTATAGGGTCATAATTGATGTTGATTTTACCTAAATTAATATTGGAAATTTTTTTATATCTATATAGAAAAATGATTACACATTCCTATTTTTTATGACAATCACCCAAATTTTTATTTTTCATGTATTGAAATTTTCAATACATGAATTCTTATGGAAAGTCTATAACCATTTCATTTGGCCATGCTGGTGGACACAATGCCTCTATATGTATGAATTTATCTCTTAATATGTAGATAAATGTTGATGTTGTATCTGATTATCCTCTACTAGTGTTAAGAATCATTATTCATCTATGATGTTTCCTATTTATGTTGTGGACTCTTTCAGTGATAATTATATTCATCCTTAATTTAAATATGGATCTATAGATTCTATGGAAGAGGATAAACCTTCATCGGGAAGGTGGCTATGTGTGATTTACTATTCATGAGATTATGGACCTTGAATTTTTTTTGGTTTCATCTATGGATGATTAACATTGATGTGGTAAATAAATAGTTAATTAAATTCCTATATAGGAGTGAAAATATATTTAGGAAGTGGGCCAAATGGTTGAGAAAAGGGATATATTTTTCTTCTCCTCTTGTTGATGGTGATGATGGACATTAGTAAGGAGATGGGTTGGTCACAGATTGGGAGGATTTGAAACCTATGGTATTGTATTGTTATATCCAAATTGATTCTAATAAAAGTGAATATCCAAGGCCTCTACATGATAGTGATATCGACAAATTATATGATCAAAAAAATTCTTATTCCAATCATGAGATTTAGAATATTATAAATTATTTATGAATCCTTTTTTTTGGGTGGAATTGTTTGGTGATTAAAGGTTAAATGATATCACCCCCCCCAAGGCTATAAACAGTGGCAAGGCTTATTTAATGATTCTATCTGAAATTGTAATAAAACGTGAATGAGAGTGATGGTTCCACTCCTACCTCAAATTACTAAAGGACATGAAAGAATTATTCCAACATACGTTGAAATTTGTTTCTAGATCATCCTATATGGTTCCATGAAGGATATTTTAATAAATAACTATGACCATAAATCCTGGAAATTCCCATTCTATTAGGGAAAATGATAATGATTATTATAATTATAATTATCTTTCATAATACGATATTTAGAACATTCATTTTATAGATGAGGGAAATTCAATTTCTTTCACCCCATCCACTTCATTTACTACATTTTTTTATCTTTATTAAATACCACAATGATTTTCATATGACAGAACGTTTTTGGTACTTAATTTAGTGAAAATAGAATGATTATTTTTATAAAACATTTCCTAAATTAATATAATGTTAAATATGGGTATTTTATATCCTAAAATTACATTAAAATTTATAATTTTACTTATTGAATAAAAATATGATCTTGAAAATGATTTTTAATTATTTAATTATTACGTTATTTTGGATATATGAAAACACATTTTATTCTGTTAATTTCCCATCTCTATTCACCAAATAATATATTATCTTTTAAAAATACAAAAAAATATTTTAAAATTATATTGTTATCATAAATCCAAAAATGAATTGATCTTAGACATTCTAAAAATAAAAAAATTATTATTTTAGTATTAAATTAAAAACATAAATTCATAATTGAAAACATTTTTTTTATTTTTTTTTAAAAATCATTAATTATTGTAATTATAATTTTTTAATAATTAGTAACCAAATATTGTGTCATTTTATTTTCATGTCAAAAATAACTTTTACACATAACACGTTAATTATATTAATATAAATTTCATAAATCCATTTTCTAATGGAAATATTTTTAATATTAAATTATTTATATTAGTAACATAGCTACACTGATTTAAGATTATCAATTTCATAGTATTATTATTCACAATTATATTTTTTTGAGATCTATTTTATAATTTATATTCCTCTATTTTCAAAAAAGTTTCATAGAATTATATTTATAGCTCAATACTATTTTATACATTTTTGGTACATTTTTTCACGTGATGAATGATATTGAACACATTATTTTTTATAGGAAAATTTAATTTCATACCTTGGGGTGTTTGTATCACCCCTCCAATAAATTTCATAATATCTATTTTAATTATTTCACGATAATAAAATTAGTTAAGGGTACCAAAAAGATAGTAGTAACTTAAGATATAATGTCTAATGAGTTTCCTGCCTTATTAAGTTATGTTCAAATAAAAGGTAATTTTTTCACATCATCATGTGAACCAATTTCCTCATCATTCCACTGAATGGTTTTTCAATATTCCTAAATTTCCAAATTTTGAAGAAACAATCATCTTTCCTTGATACATCTCCCCAGATGATTCTACACAAAAATTTGAATTAATGGAAATTTATTCATTTTCACTTCATTATCCTCATAAAAAACTACCATGAGGAGCAGTTCATATATATTTTTATGTGTCTAGAAACTCAAATATTATCACAATATTAAATAGAATTCATTATAGCCTATTAGGAATCACTATAAGATTTATCACTCTAGAAATCACCTGATTTGGTTACTCATAAGGGTTTTTTCATATTATATGATATCAACTATATAATGGTTCCTTTGTGATTCAATAATTTTTAAATAAACATTGATATAATATTTGTGATGAATTTTTTTTACCGATATAGGAATATTGAATGGCAAAATCAACGTCAAAATGTCTTACTCATTAAATTTATTATATTATTTTCTTGTAAAAACCTAAATAACTCTTGGATGAGTTAATGTTTTAATATGTGTAGTTACCTCATAAAACTTGTAAAAATTCATTCTTTTAATGATTATTTCATAATTTATAAAAAATTTAATGTGATTAACTAAATTAAATCTCTTGGTAGAGAATATCTAGTTGTGAAACATAGTTCCTTTCATTATTCACTGATTTATGGTCTATTCGAGACCCAAATATATTTATTTAGATTTTTACCCCAATGCGAATATGTTCTTTAGAAACCTCCACATTCTAGAATCATCAGATTGATTTAATTATGGAGGAACCATAAAATCAAAACATGAAAAAAATCAAGATGTTATCCAAAAAATATACATATCAATAAAATTTTCCAATAGCAGTTTTAATAATATTATATTATCCAATACCAAAAACAAAATAAAATATTTATTATTACTCAATCAAACCTGATGGGTAATATATACCATAAAAAATATGATAAACTACATTTTATCGACACATCATGAAATTTATAATAATTAAATTAACATCCACTAATAACATCCTAATAACTTATATTATTTAAACAATTCCTAGAAATCAGTAATAATCCCATGGACCTATACTTGTGAAATTTAGTTCTACTAACTCATACATTACAACTGAGCTATAAATACATAAAAAGAAACCCAAATTTAACCATTAATGTTAATAATATAATAAAAAAATATTTACTCTCTATCATTGATTTGAACATTATATTTTAATGTTGTAGAGAAATATGAAATATTATTAACTAATAAATCCCATTTCTTTCTCATCAAAATCATTATTATTCTATTTTATAATAATCTACATTCTCAATATTTTCACATCAATATCTAAATTAATGTATCCACACATTCTAATTTAATTCGAATATTGTGTGTAATAATTTTCATCATAACCAATGGAGTTTGAAACAAAAAAGAGGTTAACTAAAATGAACATCCATGGAAATACAATATTTGATTTTAAAATAGACAAAATCAGGCTTGAATATTATGTTTTGAAAAAAATGGAAATCAAATAATTAAAAATATATGATCATAAGAGAATGGAAAAAAAAATTCCTGGTATAACTATAAAGATAATAATGTTGTTAAAATTAACTAAATTCATAGTGATGTTAGGAATAATTCTCGACATATTAATCATTTTTATCAAATCCTCCACCAATATAACATTTTTATAATCGTGGATATATCCAATATATTATTCTTCTGATCATGGTTACAACAATGAATCAGGTTTCCATTAGGTATTCATACACTAAACACCAAATAGATATATCTCAAATGAAAAAATCTTGAATCAAGAGGATATATAATATCGTCATACACATATTAATTAAATTGTCCCTATGAATTAATTATAAAAATAATCAATATATAAATAAAAACAATAATAAGCATTTATCTAGAATCAAAATACGATCACACTGAGAATAAACTATATTTAATTTAAATATATTAATATTCAATAAATATTATTAAAATGGAATAATCAATAAAAAATAAATAATATTGATGGTTAAATAATAAATAATAAACATCCCTTACTAATCTATATCTATTCAAATTAGAATAATAATATATTGAATATGAATACTTTTCCCAGTCAATAAATAATCATAATTCATTACGTTAAATATGATACAAGATAAAAACCAGCATATCATATGATTACCATAACTAAAGAAAAAATAGGTTGAAAATTATTAACAAAACATTCATATAATGAAATCATTTAGTGGTATTAAATAAGAATGACTTTTGAAGAAAAATAATGTCTATGAAAAAGGAATATTAGGTTCTTAAAATTCATTTATAGATATTTTATCATATATATATTTGATTCAATATTTTTTTATGGCTGAAAATATTTCTAGAAAGGATTATCGACAGGTATATAATTGTAGATAATGACATTTGTAAAATAATCAAAATAATAATTCAAATATGATATGGATTCTTGGTATAAAAGAAGTAATAGTTACAAGTTTCATAAAATAAGTGAATAATACGAAATGGGGGAAATGAAATAGTGGGATAAGAATTAGAAGAAAAATGTAGCAATAGTATTAGAATATAATGGAACATTATGAATGATTTAGGATAAAAATTCCCCATAGGGATTATCATTTTAATGGAAATATTTTTTTAAAATTGATATTGGTGAAGAAACCAATATTTATTGGGTAATATTTTAATAAACAAAATTTTAATTGGATGGATTGGAATTGACCATAAATATCATGAATGATATATAATTCATGATATAATATTTAAAATAAGTTTTATCATAACAATTAAATTTATATTAGGGGAATATGATAAAACGATTCACCCTGAATAAATTGTGAGTTGAAAAATGTATTTCAATAATGGTCAAATAATAATAAAATGTACATTAGACGCTTATCAGGAAATAGATTACAAAATACTATGAAATGAAATATATTAGAATGACATTATGTAAATTAGGGTTGTTAAAACAACATATAAAATAAATGATGGTTTTTAATACCATACATATCTCATTGAATTGAAAATATATAAAACGAACATTAAAACATAGTATCATTAAAAATAGAAATATATTTAATGAAATAAAAATATTTGGATCTTGTGAACTTATTAATTACGTGAATATGGTAAATAAATATCCACCAGGATTTAATGACCCCATATAAATGTTTTCATGGTGCACAGTAATTAATATGTCTCATGAAATTTAATTTTTGAAAAATAAAACATTACCATTATTCCATATTAGTTAAATTATATTCTTACATTCAATATGAAAAAATAAAGATCATATAAAACATCTAGAAAACCATATAGGAATATATTTCCACTAATATAAATTTATTTTTATGAATTTATTCAAAATTTATTATTTTGTTACTATCTCTTTTCATCATCAATTGGAATGAATTCTTATTTCTTGTATCATAATTTTTATATAATGGTGTATGTGATTCATTATTATTAAAAACTTATTTAAAAAATAAAATATGAACACATTTATAATAAGTATGGTTTTTAATTACTAATAATATCCTTTTATTATTTGCAGAATATTTGTTCAATGATTTTAGAAAACAGATGCTTGATTAAATGTTTCAACATGTTTATCAAACAAAACATTATATTTTATGAAATATATTAAATAGAATAACTCCTGTCCATGTTATATAAAATAAAATTAATAAATTCTATTCATATGGTATTATCATTATATAATTTTCCTAAATCATTATAAATATATATATATATGTATATATTATATGGTTCATAAAGGTGGTAAAACGACCCAAACAAAAGTGTATTATAATTATTTATTGTGTATGAAATTTTAAAATGTAATGGAAATTTAACATTTAAATAAGGATTAATGTTAAATAAATATAAAATATATAAATTTAATTCGATATTAGGAAAATCCATTTTGGGTGATTTTGAAAAATAAAATATCATTTTTTGGGAGGTGGTAGTCTACACATATGGATGGTTAACATTTCAATTTCTCATTATATGGTATGAAATAAAAAATTATAAAAAATTATCTTTAAAGAATAAAATTTGTTTCATAAATAACTTATTCTTTAACAAAATTCATCTAGGATACTTTCCCTTATTGGTGGTGAAGAAAAATATACCCTATTATTTGGTGAATGCGATTGTGTACACATGAACATCGTATAAATTATTATTTTTTTCATAGTGGATGGAAAGGATTGAAATATTGAAGATACAACAAGTTGATAAAAAATATTTATAATAATAATTAATATTTTATCATGTAATGATGTCTATAAAAAATATTAATGATGGTTAGTATGGAGAAATAATTATTGAGTGAGTAATACTGAAACTTATAATTTGTGATTTATCTTGGAATTCTACATGAAAATTGTTGTATTTGTCAAAATATTTGAAAATAAAAAAATATTATTATCATAACAAAAAACAATCAGAATAATTGAAGATTTCAAGAAGCCAATTATATTGAATAATTTTATTGTGATGTGGAATATGTTTTCCAAATTTTATAACATAATAGAATATTACTTTTGGATGTACCTAAAACATTTCAATAATGGCATGTCACAAGAAAATTTTTCTTACTTCATAAAAGGTAAATTATGAATTTTTCAGTGATATATGGTCTATAAATACACTAAAATTAATTTTTTAATTTTTTTAATGATTTCTCAATCCTTTTATTCTGATATTATTTTCTCTTCTATAGATTTTTGTTTTTTACACTGATAATTATTTTTTTCCCGAATATTTGGATTTTATGCCATAAAATGAAATTTAAATTACTGCATAATTTTTCACTAATGATTATAAATATAAGATATGTTTTATTTTGTAATATTTTTTTTGTAATAAAAATTAATTTTATCATAAGGATGTTTCATGCTTTATTATCCTTTTTTAAAAAATTGAACTTTAATTCTTAAAAACTATTTGTAGAATAAAAAGGCTCATTATTTATACATTAATTATAAATGTTAAATGGATTTATAATAAATAATAAAACATCTATATCCCTTATAATTTATACTTAACGTAAAATTCCTAAAAAAATATTAGGAAATAATACTACAATTTATATAATGTTAAACATTGGATTTCTAAATTGTAATAGTATAATAAAATTTATAGTGTCCCACAATTAATACATATATTATCATTTAAAATGGTTTATATGGTGTTAATATATACTTGCATAAGTATACATCTATAAAATAAAGGGTTTTAGTAAAAAAATTATTTCGTTTCTATACACCTAAAAATAAATTATCTTACAGGAATCTGAAAAATTAATTTTTAATATATATTTTTTTACAAATTAAAAATATAAGTGAAATAGGTGGTATTAAAATTGAAAAAATTTACAGTGTAGCTTTTAAATTAATTCATAAATATTTAATATATCACATTTTTATTGGAAAATTACTTTTCAAACATTATCTATTATTATTTGTTTTTTCTAAAATTTTTTATTCAAATATAGTGTTTATAGATTCTAATATTTGTAATATTTTTTGACTTAACATTTTTCTAATCAAAAAATAATTCCAAAAAAATAGTATTTTCAATCGGGATATATTTTATATCCTAAATATGTCTTATTAGTTAATAAACTAAAAATAATAATATTACCAGTGTATCAGTACTAATAACAACTATAATTTTTATTTTTATATATATTTTCATTGTTTGGTTTCCTCTATATATCAATAAAATTTTATAGCTATATTTTAATCATTATATATTATTCTATGATTTATTGTGGTTTGGTTTCTCGTATGAATGAGGTATCAACCATATTACGTTTCAAATGAAATAAAAAATAAAATTTTGAGGAGTTATAATTATGTTGTTTATTATTATATTTCCCTCTATGACTTTATGTTTAATATTTACCATGAAAATTAACTGGTGTATTGAAGGAAATATGTGATTATATTCCTTTAAATCATTTTTTAAAGATGATAATCCTTGACAATATGTTATACACCTATGTAATCTCAAAGAAGAACCTAATCATTATGTTTCATCCTTAATGTACTATTTAAATTTATAAAATATCATATTGATGTTATATTTAAGCATGTGGTGGATCTTGAAATTATGTTATATAAAAAATTAATTTAGATTTCAATCAATAGAATATATTATATGACAACATATCATTCATTATCTTCTATAAAAAATAGAGTAGCAAAAAATGAATGCCTGAAACAGTGTTATGATACAATGTCATGTATAATGTGTTATTCACACAACATTTTGGGGAAATATTATGAGTTGATGTAACTCATTAATACAATTCATGTTTTCTTATTTTTACTTAACAATTAAAATTCATAATTACAACATGTAAGATATTTTCACCCTTTTTTGTTCCATTGAATCAATTATTAAAAAATTGGTGATAATTTATTAAAAAGGAATTTGGGAATATTTCTAATTTTATTAGTATTTTTTATAGAGAATTAGTTAGGAATTTTACTTTAATAACTAAAATTTATTATCAAATTCTATGTAATATTTTTACAGAATTTCAAATGAATTAAGAATAGTATTTTTATATAGTAATTTTAAAATGAGATTTATAAATAATATCTCAATTAAAATATAAGTCATAATAAATATTATTTATATTTATAAAAATATTTGAAATATTAATAATGATTATATTTATGTTCTCAAATTAGTGGGATAATTATTTGAAATTAAATAAACATCCTCAATAGTATTCTAATGATTGAAAATATCATATTATAAATAATTTTAATTATATGACATTTATATATATAAATATTGTATATAATTTAAAATCAGTAATAAAATTTATATAGTGTATTAAATAACACAGATACATAAAGATAAATTCTATATTATAAATAAAAAAATAAATTTAATTATACATATTAAGAGTTTATATTAAATATTAAAAAATTCATAGTGAATAGGATAGATTATATTATATTTGTAGTTCATTATTTTTTGTCTAAAAATAATTTTTAATTATTTGTATCAACTTTAAATAAATTAATATTTTATTTATTTTAATTTTACTCAAAATTTAATTTTTTATTTATTACTAATTTTATTTTTTTGTTTAAAGTTAAATTTCTTTTTTGAATTTTTTATTCCTTGCATTAGATGTTAGAAACATAACCATAGGGTTTAGTTTTAATCGATAATTACATTTATTTCTAGATAAATATATTATATTAAAATTAGTTGTTGAATATTTTTATTCATAATAGGTTTTTGAGCAGTGATTAATTGAATTATCTCATGAATAAATTACCATATAGGGGATGAACATATGGAAATACTTCCCAAAATTTTCGATGAATAACGATAGGGGTTGAAACACCCTGAACCTAGTTACCATAATTTGTTTCTTTATTACATAACAATGGCATGATCATAAGAGATCAAGTCCCAAAGGAATACCTATTTTAGTAGCTTTGGAAGTACTAGATACATATATAACTTTTGCATTTCATTATGGAATTAAAAAAACAACATTGGCCTCCTTTTGAAAAAATCATATCCCTTATCCTATCCTATTAGGTAAATCAATATATACCACTTCGTATCATGGAAAAAATAAAACATAAGAAAGGGTTGAGCTTAGATTCTCAATAAGGATAACAATATAATGAAAACTATCATAAATAAGATTAAACATTTAAAGTGACGTATAAGACTAAACACAATCCTTTTATACATAAGCTTCAATGTAATATAGTAATGTTAAATCAAATAATTTCATTTACTTATTCACCTGGATATTCTACTTGTCTAATAATCACATGTAATATCAATAGAAAACTTCCTAATGATGGAATACATAATGATGTACATCTTAACGACATAGTCAAGGCCCCATGGCAAGACTGCAAATATAAATTTTTTCGAGGACAGTTCCAAGATACTATTTTTTCTCAATAGAACAATCGATGTATCGAGGGGCTATAGCGGACCTCGCCTCTCACTTACTACATCTAATGCATTACTTATGTAAAATGTTTGAAACATAACACAAACATTTATATTAAATATAACATAAAAAATGTTAATAATCTTACTAAAAACCATGAATAGTATAAAAATTTCACATCTACAGCAAAACATTTCAAAAAACCTTCAATAAAATTTGGAAATATTCTATCATAATAAATCAACTTCAAACATGCATAATATCCCAAAAAGGATGTTGACATAGATGAAATCAATCCAAAAAACTATTTGAGTGGAATATATCTTTATATAATGAAATAATTTAAAATTTAAAATATAATTTATTTTGAAAATATTCTAATAAGCTTGTAATGGATTCCTTGAAGGTGTTATAACTACAGAAAATTGTTCCATCCACCGTATATGATTAAATAACGTTATTTTCATATTTTTTCTAAAAGGTCATAAAAGGACTTGTTTTGAATATGACAGAAAGATTCCATTCAAATAAAATTATAAAAATTCAAAGAAGGGTATAAATTACTTTAACATATAGTTTAAGAAATAGTATAAATGTTTTCAAATTAATTTTTAATAAACATGGATGTGGGTGATAAAGAAGTCTCAATAGATACTTACGTATAAACAACCTCAAATAATAAAGAGATTGTAAAAATTAATCCTTACCTTATACTTTTCTTTATTTGAGGGAACTTTAACCTCATGTATAATGGTTAAATCATTGATAATTAATTATACATGAACCACATACCAAAATAAGATATCATATATGATACTCTAATATTTCATTATTAAAAATATTATAGTAGAATAACTGTTTCAGGTGTTAACTAATTTTTTTTACTTTATATGTTATGTTATGTGAGTAATGTTTTTTATTAATAATATGTTTTTGATTAAAAAAAACAATTATATTTTGATCTGAAATTTTTTCAATTATAAATGAACATTATTACTGAATGGTTATAACAGGGAACAATATCTCATCAAATCATGGAGATAGTAAGCCATACATACAAACGGGAAATAATATAATTCTATTGATGGTGAAATATAATTTATATGGATGGTATATTATATATAAATAATCATTAAAATTTTATATTTATTAATTATATCATTTATAGTAATTATTTTACCCATCCATGTAATGATATATTGAATAAATACAACACCATGACGTGGAGATGGTAAGCCGTACGTACGCATGTATGGTGATTTTTTCATTCATTGACTTGATAGAATATGGAATATGGTTATACCATAGTTATAATAACATCACAATATGTAGATGGTACTGGAGTTATTATTTTTTTATGGAAATAACAAATAAAGAGGAAGTGGAAAAAGGAAAGAACATTGAAAGAGGTGATGGAATAATTACCACTTCTTAGGGAGATTCCTTTTGATTTGAAAAAAAAAAGTGATTCTTAGGTTGGATTTATTATCTAATTAAGGCCTCTAAGATTAAGTTAATGTATTCAGGAGGATATTTGTGCATTTTTTGGCAGATCCATGTGGATTTGGAGGTGTGAATTTGAGAGAATGGGAAGCACCCTATTATAAGAGGGGTGAGGGGCACTTTAGGAACAGCTTGAACTATTAATTTATTATAAAATCATTTCCAGTATTTAATATATCCATATAGATTTATTTCTCGGAAAAGGTGGAGATGGGTCAAAAAAATCTCAAGAAATTGGTTTTAGAAATGGTTAGGTCACCATATTAACCTTATTTCTTATATTTCACTCATGGTTAAATAGTTTAACATTTACAATTCGTCCTTTTATTTTTAAATTACATGGTTAATAAACATACTATAAAATTATAAGAGTAACTCAATTGGATCATTAGTGACATATCTACACTTTTCTAAGTACATTGTTGGTATATTATATTTTTATGAGTATTATATCATTTAATAAAAAACCCGTTATTTTAAAAAACACATTCTTTTTAATTTGGACACTATTTAATATTTGCTTTTTTTGAAACATATAATACCATTAATACATTTAAAAAAAATTTAATCAACCCTAAAATTTCATATTAAACTATAAATTTTTTGGATGGAATCAGAAGTTTCAATTTACATTTATTTTAATATTTATAAAATAAATTATTTTAATCTTTCATTAATAAAGTAATTATTACATCATCATTGTGTCATAAATTAATTTTATTATTTAATGACTAAAAATTATAAATAATCCAAAATGATGTAGACAATATTTTTAGTTTTATAATGAGTATTTATTATTGAATTTATCTTCTGTGTAACCCTATATTTAAAATCTTTTAATTCTTAAACATTGAATTTTATACTTTTAACAATTATTTAAAAAAATATAATAAATTTCCTAATAAAATCCATGTAGATAAAAAAGATCTTATTTTATTCCAAAGATAGATTTTCATATAAATACACTTATCCTGTAGAATTTAGACATTTTTCGTGGTAATTATAATATCATGTTACCTTTAATTACCCTATTTACTTTTAACTGTTGTAAATTAATAATTAAAACTTACTATTCATCAATAAATTATTTTCATCTTATTTGACCACATTTTACTTACTGATGTCCAACATGTCTGTCAAATTTTTGAAATTCAATTCACAGAAGCGGTAAAATTATTTTTTATTTAGATTTGCAAATGTGCCAAGAAGGTGGGTAAAAGTCATTAAAAGAATAATAAAATTTTATATATATATTCATATTATAAAATGACACAAATGAATTACATTGGATTAATATATGTATTATGTATCTATTTTTAATTTAAAATAAAATTAAATTTCATATTAATTATTTAAATAAAATTTCAATTTTAAATAATAATGCCATGTTTTTCACTATTCATCAAATATTGATATATTTCAGAAAAATACCAAAAATTTTCCCAAAGCTAATTTTGACATTCCAAACCCAAAAATGAAGTCCATTTTGAAAATAAAATTAATAAAATTCCCAAAATTGGGTATTACTATTTATTACTTCTTTTTAAACGACTAGTCTGATTGGTCATTGTGTACTAGAACTCGAAGTTGCATACAACCCAATCTATTGTATTATTCAAAGAGAAGAAAACTATAGAAGCTTGGGGTGTTAAATTCTTATCTATTTCAAATAATTTTGTCCTCGATATTTCTAAAATATTACTGCATAAATATATTAGGGTGGTTCTTGATCATATTTTCCTTATGTACATATGTTGCTTCTTCCATTTTATGATTTCTCTAAAGAACTCTTACTCGATGACTCATCTAGTTGTTCAAAATGTGTTATCTGGTAGTAGGAATCTTAATAGACACTTCCCAATAATCCATATTGGGTTCTAATTCTATTTTCTCATAGGTGAGAACATGTATTGGTTCAAGCTTGTATTTTCCCAACAGTGATATGTGGAACACATCATCAACATTGTAGAGACATGGTGGCGTTTCCAAATGGTAAGATACAACTCCAATTCATTCCATAATTTCAAAAGGTCTGATGTACCTTTGGATAAATTTACCCTTATTACCAAAACATATAACAACCTTCCATGGAGATATCTTCAAGAAAACATGTTATCCTACTTGATATTCCAAATCATTCCTTCACTAGTTAGTATATCTCTTTGGCCTACTTCGAGCTTCATAGATGGGGGTTTGAATAAACTTCACCTTATATATTGTTTCCTCAATATGTTCGAGTCATATGACTTTTCATTCACCAATATCATCCAAAAAAGATAGTGTGTGGTATCTATTTCATTGTAAAACTTCACATGGTTCCATCTAAATACATGAATGGAATATATTATTATAGAAAAAAATTTACCATAGGTTAATACTGATCCCACATACCATGAATGTTACTTGAGAAAGATCTCAACATTCCTTCTAAGGTGTGAATAGTCTGTTCTGATTTTCCGTCAATTTGAGGGTGGTAGGCATTGCTAAAACGAAGTCCATTATCATGGGATTTATGAATTCTTTTCTAGAATAATGATGTAAAACAGGGATCACGATCAGAAATAATCGATAGGGGTACACCATGAAGTCTTACAAATTCAATAATATATAGTCTTTCTATGCATTCAAGTGGTAAATCTTCTCTTATTGAAATAAAATGTGCTAACACTACAGGATGATCAACAATAATGCATATTGCGTTATTACTTCGTTGAGTCTTTGATATCCCCATTACAAAATTCCATCATAATATCATCCCATTTCCACTTAGTAATGGGAAGTGGTTGCATGACTCCCCGAGGATGTTGTCTTCCAGCCATCACATGTTTACAAACCATAAATCTTGACACATAATTTGAAATATCCCTCTACATGTTGTCCCACCAAATATGTTCCTTCAAATCTATATATAGCATAGTTCAACCAGGGTGTATAGAGAAATTTAAGCTATGATCATCATTCGACAATTCCCTTTTTAGATCATGTATATCAGGAACACAATGCCTCTTCCCAAATTTCAATATTCATTCTTCATATACTATGTCATTCTCTCTCCCATTATTCACACCCTTTAATTTTTTTAAACTCATTATCATATATCTGGGAACTTTTTATTCATTATAGAATAGATGGTTTGGAATCCATTCGAAAAATTATTAACGTATCACCTTCCATGATTATTCACATATCCATATTTACAAGATCCATGAATTTTGAATATCTTTCAACTAAAATCTTGTTCATAACTCCATTATCCTTTTATCTCAAAGAATATCCCACCTTATTTCCCTTCCTAGGTTAGTAGTGTATAGTGAAATCATAATTTTTGAGTCATTAGAGCCATCGACATTGCCTAATGTTGAGTTCTTTTTGTGAGAAAATATACTTCATGCTCTTGTGATTAGTATATATCCATATTTTTTCACCATAGACATAGTGTACCCATACATTCAGAGAAAATATTATAGCTGCTAACTCAAGATCATGAGTTGGATAGTTTTGTTAATGAATGTTTAGCTACCATGACATATAGGCAATAACACTATAATTCTGCATAAGGAAACAACCAAATCCTATCATTGAAGCATCACTATAAATTAAAGAGCCATCATTCCATGATGTTAGAGTCATGATAGGAGTATTGAACAATCTTTTATTTAATTCATTGAAACATTCATGACACTCTTTTTTTCAAACAAATTTAACCCCTTTACATCTGATCATGGTTAAAAGGTTATCCAATATAGAAAAATTGTGGATGAAATAATGATAGTAACTTTGTAAACCAATAAAAATGTATACCTCAGTTATACTCGTCGGTGCTAACCATTCATGGATTTCCTTGGTATTTGATGTATCAATATAGATTCCATCCTTAAAGAGTATTTTTCCATTAAAAGAATTATCCTGAAGCCAAAATTATCATTTCCTAATCATCCAATATAATTCATTTCTTCTAAGAGTCTTTAGAATATTACATATTTGGTTTTAATGATCTTCGTAGGTTTTGGAGTATTCTAAGATATCATTAATAAATACAACTAAAAATTCATCAAGATATTCCTTGAAAACACTATTCATTAGATTCATGAAAATAGAGGGTGCATTAATCAATCTAAAAGGAATTACTTTAAACTCGTAATTCCCAAACCTAGTATGAAATGAAATCTTTGGAATGTATTCCTTCTTTATGCACAACTGATGATATCCAGATCGAAGGTTAATCTTTGAATAATATTGAGCTCTATAAATTTGATCAAATAAATAATCAATGTGATGTAAGGAATAATTGTCCATTATTGTTATAGAATTGATCTCACTGCAGTCTATGTACAACATCATAGATCCGTCTTTCTTATTAACAAAAAGAACCCGGTCTCCCATGGAGAAATAATTGGGAGAATAAATTATTTATTTCTCAATTTTCTTACTTGTTTCCTTATTTCAACTAATTCAATAGTGGATATTCAATATTGGGTATTCAATATGGGCCTTGAAACCAGAATTAAGTCAATGGAAAACTAAATTTATCATTCTAGATAATTTCCACATAAATCCTCTTAAATAACATCAAAATAATCTTTCATAGTAACTCCATCCTCTATTTGAACATTCATTCCCCCTACCATAGTTATTTCACTCCATTCCTCCCCGATAATTGAATATATTATAGCTATTGGGGTTGGATCTAGATGATAATTAGATGGTGATGTTTCTGCTCTAATGATAAGATATTCCATATCATCACCAAAAATTATAACCTCCATCTTCTTAAAATCATTTTTTGCATCATGGTCCGAAAGCCGATCCATTCCTTGGGTTATATAAAATTCAATGTTTAGTATGACAATAATATCGATAGATAAAGAATTTTTACATTCCATGATGGTAACTGATTGAAAAAATATTGTTGCAATGATACTTCTTTTAAGAGTTTTCACTGAAAACTCCCTTGTTATGACAAAAGGGAAATATAAAATTTTATTAGAAAACTAGGAAGATAATAACGAATATGATTATCCGAAAACAAATAATTCATTGGCTTATTTTGAGGAAATGATTAACGTATCTTCCACCATGTTAATCAAAACTACAACCTCAGTAGTTAAGATCACATAATCTTAGCCTTGCTCCCATGGACTTTTCTAAGGTACACATGTTTGACACATTGGACCTTAATTTTGATATTGCCCATTTTATTTACATTTGTAGCATTGAAAATTGTCAGCATCTTCCTTCCCCTTGCAATCATGACCATGGTGGCCTTTTCCTCCACACATGTAACAAACTCCCTTCCCCTTTAGGCATGTACCAGGATGTTTCATCCCACAATTACTGCAAGGTGGAAATTCATCATTTCCTTTCTACCCCTTATTTTATTTTTCTGAGTGTTCATTAGATTTCTTCTTCTCTTTATTCTCTTTAAATTCATATGAAATAGACAAATTTTTCTATGTATTAACAAAACATGTGACTATATCTTCGTAAAATTAGAAGGATTGAGAGAATAATTATAGAAGGAGAAATGGAGTTATCCCATAAAATAATAAATCAATTTTACTCCATGGGTTATGTATATAATATGAAACATGCCTTTCTAACCTATTAATGTCTTCTTTATACTTTGTGACATCCACATCCTCCCTTTTCCATAGAATCCGAAGTTGGCTTTCCATATCTACTCGATATTCATGAGGAATGTATTTTTCTATGAAAAATTATTTAAACGCCCTCCATTCCATATTTTATAGTTATTCATCATTCATTTTGTTTTCAACTAATGTCCACCACTGATCTATATCTCTTGTAATGTGATAATCATCCATGACAACTTTTTCCCTTTCGCTATTCCCCATATCATGATATATATTCATTAAAGAACTTATCCATTTCATATATTCAGGTTTATTTGTAGTCCCATTGAATTTCAGTGGTTTCTTATACATGATGTGGTCTAACAATGATCCTCCACATTGTGGATCATGGTGCTCCATACAGGTAAGGAAATTATTCATAACCTAATTGAGTTTTCCCCATTTGGTTAAAAGCTATTCAGCACCAGTTGCATCACCTGCTCCACTATAATTATCTTGAGTAGGACAGAAATCCCAACATGTATTACGTGTATTGATACGATCTTCATTATTTTCTCTAGGAACCATTTTTAAACAATTTCATATACTAAATTAGATTACAAATCACAATACACAATTCTAAATAAGTAATATTCATTAAATAAATTGAAAATTTTATGCATATAATCCATAATAATAATAAAAATTCAGGATGAATTTACTCATAATTTGTTTGAAATGGTTTGTAAATAGAAACTGAATTATCCTTAGAATATCCCTTGGGAGTGTCAAACCAGTTGAATAGTAAATCATATTGTCTTGTACCAGGATACCTCGAGTCAAGACTGAAACTCCTTATCTGAGTTCTCACTCCTACGTATATCTATGCCATTGCCACACCCCCTTGTTGTATCCAAACAATGTTTTTTTTGAAATCCTAGATAAAATATAAATTACCAATTTTTTTGGATGTTATTCTATTCTAATCCTCAAATTATATCTTAGGGTAATATTCTCTAAATAGAGTTATTTTCTAAATCTACTTTCCAGGGTTTGTACTATACTTTCACTGATTCTAGTTATAATTCCCTGACAATATTTATGAAGAGTCGGCACATTATTATGTAGAATTTTCATGATCACAAGAGATCATTTCCTGGAATACAGACCAGTTTAGTAGCCTTGAATGTGATAGATACATACAAAACATTTACATTAAATTATGAAATGAAAAAAACATTGTGTATACTTTGTAAACACACATATCCTTTATCATATCCCAACATGCCAATCCTAATATACATCTTCACATCCTAGAAAAAGTAATAAATAAGAAAGGGTTGATCTCATATGATCGGTAAGCATAACCAAAGAGTGGAAACTATCATAAATAAGCACAAACATTTAAGGAAATGTGTAAGACAAAAACACAAGACATCTAAACAGAAACATCAGCATAATATGGAAAAGATAAATCAAATAATTCCTTTTAATTATTCACATGGATATTCTACTAGTCTAATAATCACATGTAATATCAATATACAATTTCATAATGATGGAATTCATAACGTCAGACATCATAATCACATATTGAAGGCCTCATGTGAACACTACAAATATAAATTTTATCAAGGCCTTGGTAAAAGATACTATACTGTCTCTTGAGACCTACTGATTCCCCGATGTGCTATAGTGGGCCCCGCCTATCACTTACTATGTCCAATGCATTCTTCATGTGAAAAGGTTGAAGCATAACAGAAATATTACTATTAAAACTAACATAGAAAATGTTAATAATTTAACCATAAATAATGAATGGTATAATAATTGCACATCCACAATCAAACATATCAAAAAATCTTCAATACAGTATTGAAATATTTTATCATAATAAATAAACATCAAACAATCTTAAAATAAAAAAAGGATGTTGACATAGATTAAATGAATCAATAATATATTTTAATGAAATATAACTATCCAATTTGAAATAATTTAAAAGTAAAGGAAACAATTGTATTGAAAATAATATTATAATATTTCATGGGAATCTTCGATGGTGTTATAATGGTGAAAAATAGCTGCACATAGCGTATAAGATAAAAAACATTTTTCCTTAATTTTATTGAAAATGTCATAAATGACCTTGTTTGGAAAACGAAAGAATGAATACTTTAAAAAAAATTATAATGAAGTCCTAGTAGATACTTACCTAAAATCCAACTTGGATAATAAAGAGATTGTAAAATTAACCATAACCTTGTACTTTTCCTTATTCAATGGTACATTAATCTCTTGTATAATGGTTAAATCATTTATATTAAATTATAAAACAACCACATAAATAAATATGATATCATATATGAACATCTAATTTTTTTTGTTAATAGTATTTTTGTAGTATCATTGTTTTGGGTGTTAAATGATTTGTTTTATATTATATGTGTTCTTAAGTAAGTCATGT
Organism: Viscum album; assembly: GCA_963277665.1. Taxonomy (NCBI): domain Eukaryota; kingdom Viridiplantae; phylum Streptophyta; class Magnoliopsida; order Santalales; family Viscaceae; genus Viscum; species Viscum album. The sequence continues at coordinate 1,251,622,483 of OY728152.1, forward strand.
TCATTATGGATATGATTTATTTTATTCATATCAATAATATTATTAAGTTCTTAAATTTTTTTAATCATCTAATGATCATTTTTCTTGAATGCTCACGAAGGGGAATGAAATATTAGCTCGTCGTGGAGATGGTAAGTTGTACGTACACATGAGCGATTATATCATTCTATTGATGATGAAATAATATTTATTTGGATTCTATGTTATTAATAAATAATAATTAACACATTATTATTATTATTTACATAAATTATACTTATTATCATACCCAACTCAATAATTAAGTGTTCAATAACAAACTGCACTATGACGTGGAGACAATAAGCCGTACGTACGCATGTATGGTGAAATATTAATTAATAATAAGGATATAATAATGAATATAGTTGTACCATATTTATAATTACCTCAAAATATTTATATTGTAATGGAGTTATTATTTTGGTATGGAAACAACAATGAAAAGTGAAGTTGACGATTACAAGAACATAGAATGTGGTGATGAAATAATTACCTCTTCTTCGAGTTCTTTCTTTTTATTTAAACAAATGGGCTCCACAGGTTGGACTTTTGATTGAGGCAGGCCCCCTAAGATGAATTTAGGCTAGTTGAAAGGAGATTAGAGCATGGTTTTTCTGAGCCAAGTGGCATTGGAGGCGTCAATTTGAGAGAATGGGAAGTAACCTTTAATAAGATAAGTGAAGGAACTTTAGGTAAAGCATGAAATAATAATTTATTATAAAATAATTAAAAGTTTATAATAGCTAAAAATGGATTTAAATTAATTATAATGTGGGTATGGGTCAAAATATAGTCAAACATATTGGTTGTAGACAATTTTAGGTCACGATATTAACATTTTCATTTAGATATAACTCTTAGTTAAATAGATTAATATTTACCAAGTCTCGTTGTATTTTTATATTACATGGTTAATAAAAATACTATAAAATCCCGAGAGAAGCTCAAGTAGTTCATTAATGACATATATAACCTTTACTAAGTCCTTTTTCTAAATCTTATATATTTAGACTATTATATCATTTAATAACATAGTATTTTTTTAAATACTCATTTAAGTCTATTATGCCACAATTTAGTATTTCATTTTTGTGAAAATCATAACAAATTTACTAAATTGAAAAATAATACATTTAATCAATGCTAAAATATCATATTCATCTTTAGAATTCTTTCATGGAATCTAAAGATCAATTTACACTTATTTTAATTTTCATAACATATATTATTTTAATAATTCATAAATCAGGAAATTACTCCATCATCATTGTATCATAAATAAATATAATTATATAATGTCTAAAAATTATATATAAAATACCATTATGTAGGAAATATGTATATATTTATAATTAATATTTATAGAATAATTTATCTTATGAGTAACCCAATATTAAAAATGCTTTAGTTATTAAACATTGAATATAAAACTTCTATCTTTTCATTAAATAAAATAAAATAAATGTCCAAATCTTATCCAAGTCTATCTAAACGATGATATTTTATTCCTAAGGTTGATTTTGGTAGAATGGAATGTATATAATGTAATTAATATTTTTTTGGGGTACTTATAATATCATGTTTACCTTTAATTACCCTATTTACTTTTAAACGTGGTAAATAAAATTCAAAAGTTACTATTCACTGAAAATTATTTTCATCCTATTGAACAAAATTTTACAAAATGATATCAACCGTGTCTCTAAGATTTTTTTAATTCAATTATCATAAGATATAAAATTATGTGTTATTTAGATTTTTAAATGTTCAAAGACTGTGGAAAAAAGATATTAAATGTTCAATAAAATATTATATATCTAATCTAATTATAAAAAGACTTCAATTAATTACATTAGATTAATATATGTATTATGTTTCTATTTTTAAATTAAAATAAATTTAAATTTAAAAATAATTATTTCAATAAAATGTTGGTTCAAAACAATTACACCTTGTTTTTCACTATTCATCAAATATTGAATGTTTTCAGAAAAAAACGAAAAATTCACCGTATGATATTTTGGACATTACGAACCCCAATATGAATTCCATTATGAAAAAATAAAAATAAAGAAATTTTAAAAGGTTGGTATTACAATTCATAACTTCATTTTAATCATCTTGTTTGATTTTTCATGGTGTGTTAGAACTTGAAGTTGCGTACAACACAAGCTATTATATTATTCAATGAGAAGCATACTATGGACACTTGGTGTGCTATTGGGGATGTTTTTTTCACACTATGATTGTTATTCTCATATAATTTTATTCAATTATATATAGATTTAATTTCCCATATATATGAGATAAATTTAGTTATATATTAATATTCATGTATTCTTTGGTTGAGTGAGTAACAAAAATTGTGGGTTTTACAAATAGTTCCAAAAAAAAATAGAGAGATTAAATTTATGGATGGATAGGAATGAATATACATTTTTTATAATCATGATTAAATAATGGGAATGAAATTAGATAATATGTGGAGATTAGTCCCCTTAAAAATAAAAATATTTATATTAGGTCCAAACATTCACATGTCAAGACATTGATCATCCATCATGTTGGGTTTTGTCAAAGTAATGTTCCCATACATTATCGTGTGTCGGTTATGATGTTTTGGGGGACCCCATATTATCCTAAAGGGTTGGTTTTTAAAAATAAGGGTTCCCCAGGACTATATTTTGTTAGTATATTATAGGAATTTATTTTGGTTTATAGTTAGTCTGGAAATCATAAGAGGACAGATACAAGATTAATCAATTTTGTATAATACATATAATGGACTCGACAAAGCATTGTTTTATACATAATCCAATAGTCATATATAATATTATTGATGTTATTTCTTGTATAAAATTGTATGTTCTTAGAAGAAATGTTTTTTACTCATTTCGTATAGAAATTTGGATCTTTTGCAACTTATGTGGTTGATTAATTTAAAAGGAGATATCATTTTAGTGGGGGATTATTTTTAAAAAATTCATTATTAACATATATTAATATATAATAATCAAAGGATAAATGATATTTTTGTTAAATGGAAACATCGCTATCTATCAAGAACATGAGATCTCTACTAGATAAAGGAAAATCAAATAGATTTAATTCCTATTACTGTACATGAAATTGAGAATATGTTTCATATATGAAATAAAATTGTATTTATTGGAATAATGATATCAAAATAATCCACATGGTGACGTTTTGGAAATATATAGTAATATTAAATTGATAGCCATAAAAATGATTCATTAAATGTCTTCACCCTTGTGATTTTACATATAGATTATATCATTTAACAGAATCTCAAAACTATAGATTCCTTTTATATAATAGAAATCATAAAGAGGATCTAACTGAATAAGGAATGTCAAGGAAGGTACGAGGAGTCAAAATATATGTTTAATTAAATAATCTGATAATGGAATTCTATCATTAGTTATTCGAAAAAAATGATTTTAAAATTCAATTATTTCTATATACTATGTCAACAACTTAAACTTGAAATTTCCAATGATTTTATTCTAAAATCAATAATGGAATGTTTCAAAATTATTTTTATTATTAATAATATGATGGAATACAATAAATTTTTACAAAATATACCCATCATGTTTGTGATAATTGAGTAATACATGTATTATTTCGGATCATGTTCTATAAGGATTGTATAGAAATTGGAGGCTAATGGTTTAGAAATGAGTGGAAACAAGTGGTCATTGAGAGTCTACAACACCATCTAAACAAATGAACATATAATGAAAGAAAATGACTTCCTAATATAAATATTTCCATTGTTGAAATAATTTTCCATATTAAATGATTAGTTGTAAATTTTTTTGTCGAGGGAAAAATATATGTATAAATATTATACAATTCAATCATGTTAATCAATGATCAATATCATATCAATAATATATTCCTTAAGAGTTGTATATATAAAAGTAGAATGAAGTAAAATAATTAATTAGAAGTGTGAACCTCATGATTTTTTAATGTAATTCTAAAAAGGAAATACTTCATTATAATATTTGTTTTTGCTACATGATTAGATAGATTTTTAAAATATTGGTATTTATTATCTTGTTTTTATTATAAAATGATAACTAATGAAATTATATATTAATTATGATGGTTGTTCTTGATTTATATAGTTTTTAAGAAATTAAATTATATAACATGATTTAATGTGGATGAGGGAAAATGTAAATTTTCAATACATAGAAATAAAATGTGCTTTATTTTTAAAATAGTCCTACAAAAATTAAATTAACGAGTTTTCCTAAACACAAATGCGTTATTTTTCTATAAAAGGGATCTAAAAATAATAATAAATTTTAAGTGAATTTTTGGACTATTTCTGAAAATTTAAATGTTTATTAATTAATTTTTAAATGACTATTCCAATATAATGATTATGATTTTCATATATATCCAAGAAAGATTAGTATCTTCATATATAACCAATAAAGATTTAGATTTTTAATTGTAAGATAATGAATAGAGATTCATTCAGTATATCTAAAGAGTGAGTATCATTAATTATTAATGGATTATTCTAGTCAAACTAAAAATAACAGTATGTAAATGGACATTGTGATCTTCATGTAACTCCCCTCCCCAAGAGCCAGTATTCATTTACTCTAGGATGATACACCACATGGAATCAGTTAGACCTATATATATATATATATTCTAAAGGCTCTTGACTATAAATTTTGGATAATAGAGTTACAGTGGGGAAACTATACCAATATATAAATAAGGCATTAGAAAAGTAATATAATAATAAATATTTTTTGAACCATGAAAAAGTGATAGAAAAACATGGGAATGTCCAAAAAATAACTTCACTATATTAATGCTATAATAATGGATATATTAATATTTTCCCCAAATGATCCCCCATTAATAGATCACCTAGACTATGGAATTGAGTAAAATAAAAGATGAATAAAAAATATACCCTACATTAGTCATGATTCATTTCTAGCCCAAACACTAACACACCCAACAATCCATGAAATACCAAAGTAGTCTACACATCATTCGTCTTCCAAAAAACATTCCCACCATTAAAAAGCATATTCTCAAGTATGTATGATAAATTAATTCATTTTTGAAGAATGAATTAATCATAATTAAACACATATAATATTTTTTATTTTAGTTTTATATATAATAATTAACCATTTTAGAGTTTATAATTTCTTAAGTGTTCTATTATAAATATAATGGATGTGACCCAAACACTATGATCTATGCTCTATAGAGACACCTCACATAATTTTATACCATTTTCATCCATCACTAGTGTATCCATGATTATGGTGATGATCTCAAAAGTCATGAAAGATCCATGGTGTATAGCCAGGAAAACTACAACCATGAAACATAAGGGAACCCATGGGGAATCCACATGTCATTACAATTCTATCATGATATCATAAAATATGAGGAATGAGTCCATGGAATTCCTCTCATTTAAGTATTTTCTAATCCAAGGATATATGAACATGTAATTATGTTATCAAAATATAAGAATATTATATTATAAGGCATTGGTAACATCTATACCGACCAAAAAATAGTATTTCACCCATGGTAATCCATCTCTTACAATGATAAAGAATTGAAATAGGATATCCAAAGATAATAATTGTTTTTCCCTAAAAATCGAAGGCATTGAATCATGAAATTTAATACATAAAAAATAACTATAATACAAGGGGAAGAGGAAATTTAACAATTATTATATTGAATCAACGGGGATTCTAAGGTAACTCCCTGATTTCCGGGGCTTCTAGAGTCCTTCGATCCAACGTGTAAACCTCACATTGCATCCAAGTTAATACCCAATGATATCCATGATAATAGAGGTAATTAAATCTATTTATTTTCCATAACTAAATCAAAGGGATAACACTAACGGAATTCCACACATCTCATTCATTTACACAAAAAAACACGTTAACCAAAAATTCATTCCTATTAGAGAAACATCCTTTAATGTGATCCTGATTATCCAACTCCTAGGACAAACATAATTATTATGGGATTGTAAAATTAAAGTGTTATTAGAAATTTATATGGAAAAATAAAATTTATTTTAATTATTTTATCTATATTTATATAAATTTATAATAATATAACTCAATATATTTCCAATGTTTATAACTCCCATTAAAATATTCAATACAACTCCCTTTACCATGGTCTATCCATTTAATAAAAATTAAGGTCATTGTATGATTAATTATATCATTCAAAAAATAAATCTAAAGCCTAAACCCACATTTTACATACCACACTTATCATCCCCATAGATTATTCATATGGGATAATTATATTTTACTATTTAACGCTCACTACCAAATATAACATAGTCAATTGTTCAATATATTCTAAAATTATAGACGGTTGTGAAATTACATTTTATTAAAATCAGTTTTTATTATAGATTCTAATTTAACAAATTTTAGTGGAAAACTATATATCACCTGGTGACATCTAGATATTATTGAATATATTGTTTCTTAAAATAAATTATATGGGTTTTATAACTATTCATACTTGTACAAACTTTTTTATATTAATTGTGATTTTAAAAAATCTTGTAAGATATCTATTAAAATTGGATGTATGAATTATGATAACAACATTTTGAAAAATTTCTATAAATTATTTTTAAAATGATAGTGTATTTATGAATTCATAATAATTATATAAACATTTTTCATGAATGTCATTTTTTTCTTTGAAAAATATTTTTTCATCGATAACAATTACCATTAAATTTTAGAAAACAAATTCATGATTTTCTACAATTTTAATATTTTTTAGATGGTGAAATTAATTTCATATTTGAAAATATGATTTCAATTTTATAATGGCGTGAATTTTTTAAATTTCCAAAAAAAAATATATTTTCCATGAATAGTAAAAAATATCAATTTTTATAAAGAATTTAATTTAATTTCATGTAAAACACATAATATGTTTTTAATTTTTTAATTAAAAAATATAAGTTTCTATTATATATAATTATTATAATTAATTATATATGAATCATCATTATAATTTTTTTGGTATAAGATAATATTTAGCATAAAAACACATTATTTTTTTATTTTTTTTATAAGAAGAATTTATTGTTATATTAAAACATTAAATAAATCCATATAGATTAATTAGTTTGACCAATGTAATATTATATAAATTGAATAGTATTTTTTACATAAAATATATTTTTCTCAATTAAAATATTTTAAATAAAATAAGTTTTACCATTAGAATTTTTTTTATTAAATGGGTTTTATTGTAGTTGACACACTAAATTAAAATTAAACCATTCCACCAATATAAATTAAATAAGGTAAAATGGATTTAATTGGTCGCCCTGCAAGGTGATTAATATACGAGATATGGGAATAATTACCACCCAGACATTTCTAATTATTATTTTTTAAAATATATTTAAATATTATATTATGCTAACTTTTAATATTTTTCTATTTTTTGCGACATTCATAAGAAATTGACCTTATAAAACTAAAATCATAAAAAATATTTCATCTGAGTCTATCCCAAAAATATAAAAGGGATCTTCATCTCCTCCATTATTCAAATAATTTGGCTATTATATATCAGTGACACATTTTTCAAATATCATTCTTGATTCAATCCATTAACAATAAATCTTCTAGTCTTAAATTAAAAAATATTCTTGAAAAAATAATGTTTAATCCAAATGGGTGTCTCTCAAATAAGAGGTATAAATATTAACCGAGAAGATTTAATTTTATTTATTTATTAACCATCTCTAGACTACTTGTATCTATAAGAAAATTATGAATTCTTTGTCATAAATGTATCAAGAAGTTATTATGACGATGTAACAAAAAGTTTCCACACCATATCTATCAAACAATAAAATAAATTTTATCTCATGTGTGTGTTTGGACAACTGCCTTCGCATATCAATATGATTCATTTTCAACCACCATATTTCTTCGGTGGTTTTACTAAGAGACTAAATTTATATATATGATATTTATGAAATAATTATATGTTCTTAATTATATTTTCTTAAGTACCTTATATTTGTCTTATCCATTGGTACATGTTAACATTGTGCTTTAGTACGTGTGGACTACCACCTCGATAAAAGGATAAGATTTTCCTTTCCATTGAACATTATATTGATAGTAGAAGGGATTGATATAATGAAAATATATAATATATATTATTATAAATATTCTATAATGATGGATTATTATTTATATTTTTTCATTCATATAAAAGTGAATGAATCCCTCCTGTTTATATATAGTATTACATCCACAAAAAGTGATGTATTCTATTTTTCATTATCCCTAGAAATGAATGGTTATAAAAATGAATTTAATAATTAATATTATATTTATATTTGGATTTACATTATATATATTGAGGAATTATGTTTAATAATTTTGTACCATAAGTACCTTTCTATATCATACATGGAAAAATAAGTAGTTAATTCTTAAAATTACAAAAATAATATAGATGTGTTAATAAACTGTTCTATAAATGATATATTTCAATCATATATGATACTATATGTATATTAATATGTATATATTATAAAATTATAATAAATATAAGTTAATTATATTGTATGTTATATAGATTATGAATCATGTCATATATATGTTAAGGGGTTTCATATCAATATTGCATCATTGATTTATATTTCATTATTAGGCTTATATATGTTTTAGGAGATTAATATACTAACCAAATGACATTTAAAATCATTAATAATTCTAAATTCATCTTATTTGATGTTTAAGTGAAAAATATTTCATCCAAGTGGTTTTAATTAAAATATTTCCAAAGGGGAAGGTGTTTAGTGTTGCATTATCATTTTTAACAGGATTCTTTATGCATAAATTTTCAATGATGAAATTATAGGATCTATAATATCATAATCATATGAATTTGACTCTCTGATGGATATTTTGGGATATTATATTTCCCATTTAATTTTCCCCTCATTATATAATCATGTGACTAAATGATTTTTTTCAAAAATTGAATATGTCTTTCTCTTCGATCAATAATCTATTCTTCCATAAATTAGTTTTTAATGATTCTTTTTCTTAAAAAAATATAATTATGAATATATTAATAAAAATTAGATATTTTTTAAAATATATACCTAAGTTTAAAATAAATAATCTAATCATTTTTTAATACATGTTATATTTTAATGTTTACAAAAATTGTGAATGATATGTTTTTTTACCATAAACCACGCCAATGACATGCCCCAAAATCATAAATAATCTTTCATTTAGTTATTAAATTCAATTGTTCAATGTTTATATTCCAAATATTTGTTTTAAATATAATTTTTTAATTTTTTGTATTGTAAATATGTTATTTAAAAAATTATTTTCCATAAGAAATGTTTTTTCTTTTTGATGTATTCCAATCAATTAAAATATTTATGATGTTTCATAAATTTGATTTATAATGTGACCAAATTTTACTATATTTCTTCTATATATGGATGGATAAGGATTAGATTTATAATTTTTTGAAAAATCATAATATTTCTAGGATTTGAGGTTTTATCTGATGAAGAATATTAAATGGCCTTCTATAATATATTTGAGTTGTATTCATTTTCTGATGTGTGGGCATAGAATTATATTTCTCTATAGTGATTATGGAGAAAAGGATGATATTAGGGGATGTTAAGCACTAAAATATAGAGTTATCCAACTTCATACAGTTATATTGTCCAATAATATATTATTAGTAGTAGACTATTACTAAGGGAATTATTGAACATGCAGTGATGTGAATCTTCTATGATAGTCCTACCAGTTATCATTTATAAATGGAAGGAATTTTATTCTTTATTGTATTTTAGAAAATTATGTATGATAGTTATTTTATGTTATCATATCGTATAATGTATCATTGATGAATCTACATTCATATGAATTATGTAATTTTTTAATCAAAACCATACACCAGGTTCAATGATAATTGACTTTTGACTGATTTGGTTTTATTGTTTAAATTCATGGTCATGTTCTCAAACACATAATATTTTCATATACTAACTTGTTTAAATGTCTTATATCTCTTATGTTTACCATTATTATACTTCCGAGATCACCCATCCGTTAATTTCACTTCTCGAGGTTGCAATGAATGGTTTTAAGTAATATATTTCTAAGAAGTATGGTAGTTTTGAAAATCATAATGGATTATGTAGAATATTATTTATGTACCAGTAATTTGATGATCAACATTTAGAATGAATGATCAGATTTACAGTTATATTTTCTATCATATTGATATATATGTAAATTTAAAATAATAGTTTTCAGATATTATGTTAGGAAATTTAAGTCATTAAAATTGATTTTAGAGAAATGTGTAATAAATTTCTGAAATTGGGATGATGAATTATTACTAGTAACCCATATTATATTCTTATGTATTATTGAAAATACTATGTTAGTTAAAATAATGGATTTTTGTTTTCTATTAAATAATAAATCATAGAAATATTAGAACTGTACGTGGTTTGGAACAAATTTATTTTACTGTATTATTCCAAAATTAAATGTTCCCGTATGTCTGAGGCATTATTCTGGTGAATGGTGAATAGAACCATACTACAAACACAATTTCAAACTCATGGGGGTATGATTTTCTTAATTCACATTTTCCATTTGAACCATTATAATGGAATTAAATATATAATCAATAGGGATTACCTAGTACAAAACAAATGATTCATTGAATAAAATGAATTTTCCATCATTAGGCACCCTATAAATAATTTTTCATAATTACATGATTACGAATTCTGATTATTTTTTTCCATAAAATGGTTTGTTGTTTCGGTAAATGTAATGAACTAATAAAAATCATGCTAACATACAATATAATAAATGTAAAAAAAAAATTTCCAGATCAACAAAATGATATGATATATTGAATATGAAGCTTGTTCTTATACATTGAAATCTATATCGATATATGATTAAAAAACAGAATCTAGGACAGTTTATAAATGATTTGGAAAAGAGAAAATAATTTTTAATGATAATAAGAGACAAAATTGGATTCATCTCCCCGCATGCAAAGAATGTTGGAAAAAACATGTTGAAATGTTTCAAATAAATGGGAATAAGATTTATTTGTTAAAACATAGAACATATAGAAATTAATTTTCAAGGGATAATGAAGATAGTTATTGAAGGAAAAAATTTATATCCAAACACACCATTTCAATCTAATTACTTATATGTCTAAGATATGTGAATCATCTATTTCAATTACAAAATTTAGGGAGAATCAACTTGACCAAGGAAAAATATATGTTATTCTAATTTTTGAAGTGGAATAACTAAAATGTTTAGGTATTTTTTTAGTGAATTATGTTTTGGTAGTGTTTTATTAATAATGAATTATTTATAGGAATCATGAAATATCTCAATAATATTAATTAGAAGATTTTACTTAAGGTTTTTCAAGAATTTATTTATTGGTATTAATAACATTGAATTTTTATTTAGTTGTAGGGATATATTTTTTGTGAACACATAATTGTGGGAACGATAACTCAAAATATAATTTTTATATCGATTACATATTTCATTACTGGAATAAGTAGTTGATTGATAATGATATAGTAAATTGTATAGTATTGTTGACATTTAATTTTATTAGATATACGATCAAAAAATTGAATTAAGTTATCATTGATGAATCATAATACATTTTTTAGCTTTATGGAATATTTTGGATAGACTATGATTTTATTTAATGTCTAAAAACATAGATAATTATTTTGGGTTCAAATATATTTAAATAGATATTTTAGGGATATTTTGGTAATATTTTCAAATGATTGTTATGTTTTAAGAGAATATAGATCTCTTGTTTTAACTTATTTTTTATGTGAATCTAAGAGTTAATTATGTTATTTAAGGTATATAATTAATTTGATAATATTAATTTACTAATATTTTCTTAAATTCATTTATTTTTTAATCTGGTGAGACCCATTTTTTTGGATTATAAGTTTAATTATTTATCTAATGTTTGATATCAATAATAATGTTTTTTATTATGGATTTATAGATTAATGTATTATTTAACCATTTTACTATTTATCCATATTAGATAATTTGTAGTAATCATTCTTGTTTTGGGAAATATTAAGCGAAAGATGGAGTGTATAATCATTTTTTAGGAATCTTTTTATCTGTTAAATGTTAATTTTGTTGCATAATTCAGGGAAAAAATAAATTTTATTTTTTATTTCTTGGACAAGGAGATGAGATATAAGTGAGAATTTATCAAATAAAAAATAAATGAATATATAATTCTTATAAATTCTTCAAAATTAAGAATTTATATTTCCTTAAATTACATTGTAAAATTATTCTTCTTTAATAGGAAATGATCCTTGAAAATGATAATTTTTTTGTTTTTACAACTATTTTTGAGAAATTGATAATCTTTATTTCCTATAATAAATTATTGTTTTCTATTAGTAATAATTATAGTTAACATTTTCTCTATGACATTGTAATTCATTGGAATTTAATTATCCTCATTATACGCTTTTTTCTACGCATCAATGTTCTCTTAATTTGGGTACCTAAAAATGTGTTATTTTAGGTTACCATTCTGTTACATTATTCCTTATTTGTATGAAAATTTTACTATTCCAGTTCGTGATATGGGTTTTCAAAAAAAATATAAAACCATTAAGTACTAACATAAAAATTTTTAGGGTGAAATTTATTAAAAGTGGGAATGTTACACCCTATGAATTTATGATATATTTTTTAATTTATCTTAACTTTTTGAGATTATTCCCTACGCATCACCCTGAGAATTTATGTACCATTTTAAAATATATTTAAAATTGGAAGTTATGAATAAAAATAACCAGAATAGTGTAATATGTATTAATTAATAAAATGATTTATATTTATTGGGTAACGTATAACAAATCAAAAACCGATTTTTAGTAAAGAATGTTTTTGGGAAAAAATATTTATCTCCAAAAATATTTTTTATTGAACATTGGGGATAGATACATAATAACTAATTATAACAATTTTATAAATTTTATAAATAAACTAAATTTAGTTTTTTTAATTTTCATGAGAATGTAATATTAGAGTGATTTTTTTGGATTTCCCTAAGAAGATTTATTTTTTAGTTAATTGTGATAAATTAATTTATTTAAACATGTTTAATTACATCCATTAAAATCCCTATTATTTATTTAATTTGAACATAAATTAACGAAATGATAATTTCATTATCAATACAATAATTAATTACATTTTAAAAATCATTATTCTTCTATTTTGATTAAAGTTAATTTTTGGGATTTTGTTTTATGAAATTGTATTTATGGGTGGAAAGTATTTTTACAAATAATGTATTAAATTAGTATCTTTTTATTAATATATTTAATGAATTACAAATATTATATTTTAATTCATATATAATAGCTTTTTTTACTCAGTAATATTTTTTTCTTAAATAAACAAAGACGTACAAATATACATTAAAAGATATTAAATTTGGAGTGGAACTACATCAATGGGGTATAAGGTGGTGATAAACATAAGAATCATCCATCAAAATTTCTAAAAATAAAAAATGGATGGAACCTATGATAGAATGGGAGGTTCTACCCTCAGTATTGGCCCTGTAATCCATGTAGTTTACTACTTTAATCACCTCTATCTAGGTTTGACATAGGGTTATATGATCATTGATGAGGGAATTAAAACTATATTTATGATAAATAATTGAACAAGTGACAACAATATGATTTTTACATAATGGAAATATAGTTGTAAAATCCATTTCTATTTATGTGAGTTAAATATTAATCTTGCGACACAATTCTAGTCCACTATGCATTGTGGTAGCCTACGCTATAAGAGAATAACCGTTCCTACCAGTTGCACTGAAGGATAAGATTGAAGATCCATATGAGATAAAAATAATGAATCCTTCCCCCATAATATATAATATTTATGACCCGTACACAGTGATATTTAGAATATACAAGGGGAACCTTAATAATCCAAGGCTACTGATGGGTTGCATTCTATTTTGCTGGAAAAGGGTTGCATGGGATTATGATTTTCTAAAGAGACTAGAATGAATCTAGACCTTTATTTAAGAGATTCAGAACATCAACTAGGAATTTTTATTTTCAAGAAATGTGAGGAATCAAGATACAATTCCCTTCATGAAGGGCCATGTGCTGGGCCACCCGGATGCACAAAAAAACATTGAATCGGGTTACCACATGTGACACATACTAAGAATTATTCCCTCAATCCCCATGGAGCCATAAATAAATAAAATAATTACTAGTGGGAATGTAAGTTCATACCAAAGTAAAGTTCCCAAACACAGTCCAATTGAATGCTACCGTGTCACCAACAATAATAGATGGCCAGCGGATTGATTATCATGGTATATTTAGCACATGAAAAAAAACTAATTTGAAAACACTACAAGTGATTTTATAATTGGAAGTAAGAGAGTGATTCATGATCTCCCAAACTAGAAAATGGTACGTAACTAGAATTATAGTGGACCATAAAATATTACTCTGGGAATCATGTACATTCGATCAATTAAACATATATATATATATATCTGAATATTAATAGAAAAACCCAGATGACATACCCATGAAAATAAAAAACAACCTTCACGTCATTCATAAATATGTTTTAAATGGTTTCATAATGGTGGTGATAGAGCGTCATATCAATGAACATCATACAATTGTTGTTGTCCATAAAATCGATATTAGGTGTCAGACACCTCAGAAAACCAAGAACCATACAGAACTATTTTTTATTCCTAAATACAATATCTTGATAACCTATAATTCTATGGGAATTATACTAAATAAAAGCAATAATCCCTTGTATGTGACCCCTAATACGTGGATACCATACCCTTCGTGTGTTATAGATACTGCACATACTTATTTTCAATGAATTTTCCCCAATGATTTCATCCCTCAAAAGATTCTGTATACATATTGTATTTCATGATATTCATCCTTATCAAGACATTCATCATGTTGATCCAACATTAATCACAAGGTTTATCCATTCTGGCCCACATAACCCAATGAAATCTTTCATCGGATTGATCTTCCTAAAAAAGGGGGAAACGAATTTCTAAATAACCCTATTTAATGATTTATCTAATTTACAAATATATAGAACATGCATTGGATTAAATGTGATAAATAGGTCACTAAATTAATCCTACCAAAAAAATATTGAATGTTATTTTTTCCAATTATTACTTATTTTAGTGGTCTTGTCAACTATCCCATCAAAATAATGATTGTGAATTCTCTAAGGAGTTATAGGGGTCCCAAGGAAATTTATATGAAATAATATCGATATTTTGAATCATTTTATTTTAAATTTTTTTAAAATTTAATCATAATTTTTTCTGTGAGAATAGTGAGAAATTAATGTTTTATTACCGTGGATAAGAATAAAATAAGCTTATAAGGGGGATAAACCAAGGGATAAATATAGTATTGAAAGAAACATGTTATTAATTATTATCATTTGATTTGTTCTAATCCATATCATATCATACCATAAAATCATAGTGCATTTGGAACTACAATTCCTTGACAATGACCAAATATGATGGAAATATTTAATGAAAATATGTGTGACTCCCTCCTCTAGATATAAAATGGGACCAATTTTCCATCCTTATTCACAAGAAATAAGAAAACTATATCTATCACACCATTATCAAAAACCATTATATATCCTTTTCATACATCATAATACTTTTTAATTCAAGATAAATTAATACATTAAATAATAAAGTGAATTCAAAGGGATCTCTCAATAAAGATGTATAAATATTAACCAAGGCATTTTATTTTTATTACGCCAGAAAACTAACATAAATGTGTTTAATAAATAAAAAATTGATTAATATAGTGTCTTTGATATTATGAGATGTTATAATGATGAAATATAAACCATTTTCCACATATTATACATCAATTGGTAGTTAAAGGTATTGCCCATGTGTACTAGTGTACTACTGCATCCATGGTGCGATGAGATTCAATTTCTATCACGATAATTCATGTTTTGGTTATAAAAATGTATTTATTGATTATATATTATATTTAAAAAATTTATATAATTATGAATTTCTAATTTCTAATATACCTTCTCACCATTTATTCTATTGGTAAATGATAACATCACCTATGCGTATATGGTGACTACAACCTCCATGATGAAATTTCATTTATTAATCATTTCCATTTTAACATTATAGTATAAAAATATATATATAATATATATATAGTATATTTTATAATTATTAATTAACCTTTTAAATTATTTGGATCCATCCATCAAAAAGTAGAACCATCACCCATGTGAACATACATATTTTAATCACTATAATGTGACGTGAATTATTTTTATTCACCACATAATATAAAGGATTATAAATTTATATAATTAAAATTAATATAATATATATTTAATGATTAACATTTTATGATATTATTAATAATTGTAAAAGTTCAAAAACAATTTCTACCGAACAAATATATACAAGAAAAATGAAGAAGTTAACTTAAACATTTCCGACTTTAATAGTGAACATTTAACAAATGATCATAAAATGATATAATTTGGTAATATATGATATTTTTTGTTTGAAAATTTTTTAAATGTATAATTATTAAAAATAATTAAATACCTTATACATGATATTACAGAACATATCAATCAATTTGAATATGAGGGAAGAATTATCCGTCTCAATATTTATTCATTGAGACTTGTTTGATATTATTAACTAATTTTTTAAAATGATGATCACATAATTATAATAGTACTTTTTATATCAATGATCCTTATTTATTTATTTTATTTAATTTGTTGTTTCAAATTACGTAATCAAAGGACATTTTAATTGAGATTTATATAAGTATTTATTGATTTATGTTATACTGTCATTTTTATTAATAAATTCAATGCCTAAATTTATGATGAAGTAATTATATGATCTATCTATCAGAAAAAATATAAATTTTAAAATAAAATATTTAGTTAAGGGTATTGATTTTTTAATTAAATTTTATTTTCTTTATATAGAAATGAGAAATAAGTATTGTTTCGGAGGAATTTCTATTATTTCCTCATTGGTCGGGAATCGTTTATTCAATGTTAATATATTTTTAATTGATTTTATGGTTCTTTTAAATATTCATGAAATATTATATTCAATTATTTTAAATAATATTCTACATTCCTGATAAAAGTTCCATGTAAATCTTCTTATTAATTTTCATATATGGTTCTTTTTTTACATCAAATAGGACATAATGATTTTTAACCTGCAATACATGAATTACATCCCCATTTATTATGAATACCATTTACATTTAAAGATTTTTTTCAATGTTTCCTTATTTTATTCCAATTTAAAATCATATAAAACAATTTTGAAATTTTTTGATTTAAATTAACTTATTTTGAAATGAAATGGTTATTTTCCTTAGGATATTTTATAGTGTTCTATTAAGGATATTTTCATATTTAATAACAACCATTTAATATTATTCATATATTTTTATAATATGATCCAATTTTACTATAATTATTATTTCCTTGGATGGTATTTGTTTATAGTGATAGAAAATTTATGGAAATGTTTTCCTCCATGGGTCATGATATGCTATTATAATGAATTTTTTCTGATCTTATGGGAAACATTTGAATTGTTTTTATTATATTATGGGTGGTAATATATAAATAGACCTATAATTCCTTTAGTAATAAATTATATATCATCTATGAATAAGGACTAGATTAGTGAGCTAACCCAGTTTTGTAACAACATCATCCAATAAAATTTTATTGGTAGTGAAACATAACTAAGTGATTGATGGAATGGTGAGTGATCCCAATAAACATTGATAGTCATAAATGTTTTTATTTACTATATAAATGGTTTTATATTCTAATGTGTATGATAAATATTATATACATTAACTATTATATTTTCTCTTAGTTAAGGACTACTTTCTGATTATTCTTCATTCTGATGTCTCACGCCTTATATTTGAAACTAACATATGTAATGTTTCATTATTAATGATCTTTTACTAATTGTGTATGATTATTATAACTCATTATCATGTTCTTATACACATAGGTTTATGTTATGGCCAATTAGGATCCTTCAATGATATCCCTTATGTTTAGGCATACTGATTAGCCAGACTCAACCTTTCTTATGATTCCATTCTCGGGGTTATGAATATATGTTTTATGTAAGACATTTGTAATAATGATTCTAGTGGGTAAAATATAAATAATGAAGATTCTATAATATTTCATTATTTATCAATGTTTCAAAATTCATTAAAACATTATAGTACTTTTTTTCTCATTTAATGAGTTGTCAATATTTTAATAATGAGATGTTGTTTTTATGTGAGAAATGTTTGGGTCCTTAAGCAACCCAATCCACAAAACATGGTCCAAATAAAAATAGAATCATTTAAAATGTATTATCTTATATAAATGATTCCATTCATATTAATTTTTGTATTTAACTAATACTAACTAAATTTCAATAAAATTATAAACTAAGGTTGACACATTACAAGATCATATTTAATGTATCATGCCAACACCAAGAAATTTAGATATAAAATGGTTGAAATTAAATTGGACAAATACATTAGGATTACAAAGTACCACTCATTTAGTATCATCCATTGGTTTATCCTGAATGCTATGAATATATAGAACCAAAAAAAATTTCATAAAAATATGGAATATTAGCGAAACACTCTAAAATGTAAATTGATTAAAATATAAAACCAATAAATATGGAATATTAGAGGTCAATATACCACCATGATTCCAACATGAACAATGATTCTAGAATCAAACACCAGATGATAAATATCCCATTATGTGAATAAAATTATGGAGGATTCGTTGTCTGAAAGGAATAGTTACCATTTGTGTTTGAAAAATGTCATAAGTGGAAGGGGTGGAAGCCCATGAGATATTATTTAAATTACCCCCCACCCCCCACACACACACATAAATATAATCAAATAGGATAAAAATGTGCCACAAACGTCTATTTTTAATATTGAGTTCCTTTTTTTAGTTAGTGATCCAAATAGTATTCCCTTCAAAATATTAGGGCCACTACTAAAACAGTGGTGTTGAAACCTCTTGCATCAACAATATAATTGGTACTGGGAACAAGGATTACTAATTTTAATCATTCAACCAACATTAAAATTTCATTCCATGTGTAATTTTACACATTCAATTCCTTCCAACCTTGAATTGTCTATTCTAAACCCAGTTCAATTTCAGAACCATGAACCATGTTCGAAACTCATGTACTTTCTAGAAAATTTAATTTATTATATAGAAAATTTCCGTACAATCCCCCCACCATCAGAATTCTCATACCCAGGATGTCATGGTGGACACAAAAAAATACCACCCAAATACATCCCTCGTCGAATTGACAACAAGAATCAATGAGCCATTCCAGAACACCCAACACTCTTCTAAAAATCATCCAAATAATAACACACAATGATAATTAAAACTAAGAAAATTATAATATTTTCCACTGAAAAAGGATAAAATACATTATACCTTCCATCTATCTCGATGCACTCACATTCTATCAAATAGTTGAATACCCAATACGATTGTTCTCCCCGACATACAACTTTGTTCATCAAGAAAATTTTGATCCATGAAATGTATTTCCATTCTAAAATTCCCCACCACAATACATTAATTGTACATCACCTACCTAATTATTTAGGTTTTTGATTAATTTTATAACTACATATGTAATATATCTTGTCCAATCTAGTACCATCTCTCATTTACAAAATCATTGATGAAGTAGACCAGATTCCTCTATTCAAGATCGACCCCAAAACTATCGACACCTCCTTAAAAATCACATATCAATTCCCAAAAATTTATATCATGAATTCAATAAAATATTATATATTTTTTTAATCTAACTTTATCCAATTATATTTTATATCATAATGATATCAGTTTCTAATAGACCATCCTAATAATCTTATAGCTTCCACCAACATCCAGGTTAATTTTAGAACCATATTCATAGGATTGAATAAATACCAAAACATCCCAACTATATAAATAATTGGGTGAGACAAAATAATAATGTAATTTATCAATTAAATAATCAACTAAACAATTTTGAGGGAACTTGGATTCGGCCACTAACATACCTTTAGATTTGAAAATAATTATTCATTATACATTTGATGCATCCAATGATCATCATGATGCACCAAGGTCCACCCTGATCAATGAGGTGATCCCGTAGTCCAAAAATTGACCACACACACTATTCAGTCCTCCATGATCCATGTGGCACATGGATTTCATTTTAAATTATAGAAACTCACCCTCATATCATTAAATTTAAATGTAGACCTAGGGCCACCCCTCCCCCACCATGATCAATTTTAAAAACCGGATTCATCATATCATGAGTTACGTGTTACCATTCCCAGGATCACACATCATTAAATAAAATATAATAATCAATTGGAATTTCAATTATAGAAACATTAAGCATAATAAATGCTCCTGTAGAACATGAATGATAGGCTACAGGTGTCATTGATATACTAAAAACACCAATAATCCTAGGATACTTTCCGGAACATAATATGGTCGCCTATAATGTCACCTTGTTCCATAATATATCCTTTAACTGCAACATTATAAAAAAATAATTATCTACCCTTTGATTCTTGCTTGAACACGAGGTCATACCACTATGGTTACTCATCCACAACTGTGAAATCATTTGGTAGAATAGAACATGAAAAAAACACATAAAATAATGTATCTACACCATCCTCACATTACAAGGAATATCACAAAACAAGGTCAACCCCCTCTGAAATTACACTTAATGGTCATAAGGATTCAACACTTTAACTCGATTACCTATCAAGTGGAAATTATATCCATCCACCCATCCCCTAAAATAATTCTACTATAATAAAAGGTGACGGTTTTCACATAAATCAAGAACAATCATAACCCTCAATTCCAATTAGTTTAGTCGATCCAAGAACATGAGACCTCGGTATCACCTCACTACCTAAGGTTTCACCAATTTTCATTTGTACACTGTTGATATTTTATCATTACATAGTGGTCACATTCCAATGATTGATTAGTTTAATTCCATTAAAAATGTATATAGGAACAAAGATAAATTTTTTTGTTGCTATTATTTAATTTTACCCAAAAATACCATAACATTAAAATATTATTTTAACTAGGGGTTTCTATTTTAAAAAGGAAAATTATTTACCATTGAATATGATTCAAATTCCATAAATTTCATAATTTAATGTAATAATTTCTATGGTAAATATAAATTTACACATCTCTATATATTAATTATTTTTAAAACCTTATTTAATCCAGACTTACAGCAAATATATTTATTTAATCCTATTTTTCAAAAGATTATTTCATGAGTATTTAATGTCATACACCACCATATTCATTTTTGAATGACACTATATATGGAACATTAATCAAATAAACACCCTAGTAATATAATATAAACCATAGGATGAAATAAATCATATAGAAATAAAAAGACAAAAATAATCATAGCATAACACAAATCTCTGTCCATTAAAAATCACAATGTATATGAAACTGACATCTACTTCTAATTTCCTGAGAATGATTCATGTTTGTTAGAAACCTATGGGAAGTAAATTTATTCATAAACACATTCAAACCCTCATACCAAACCTGTCCAAGAGTCAAAACCCCATAAATTATAATATTTTAGGCTATTTTCCTCATATAATGTAAAATAAAATACAAAAATTTCTATCAAATTCCAAAAACAACATTTTCAATCCTTATAAACCAATGATTACACCCATGCATGGGTTCATCAATACTATAAAAAATATCATTTACAATTTCTAACACACTCCACATTTCATATCTAATATATCAAAACATTAATGAAAAATAATAACATATTTTTTTATGTTTGTATGCCACTTCCCCATGATGCACTTTTCGTGTGCTCTAGTCTAGTATGACACATGGCTGCTTTCATGACACCCTTTATACTAGATGTTGAAAACTATAATCAATTGACAAAGGTAGTACAGTGGGTGGAATAATCCCACATATCATTGTCATAATAGTATAAACTTATAATAATAAACATATAAGTCAGACCACAAAACAGTCAATGATAATGATGAAAATGATAAAAAAACTAATGAATAAGAAAACTATATAGGTTTTTATAACTATGTATGTATTCAATGAGATTCCATGGGGAGATCAGAAAAAAACTAAATAGAACTTCTTTTAAATTGTATAAAACATAACCTTAGAGTAAATTATTAGTAATACACCATCATTGGAATCCATATAATTGTATTCTATAGAACAGTGCATATATGATAATTTTTACTAATAATTTTCTATTTATATTTAAAAAATTTACTACACATGTATTCTAAAAGAATTGTTTTAAAACTACCATTGATTATATTGATATTTGGAAACACCCCAAATGGGTATATACATGCATCAACTATCACATGAGTATCTTGGATTTGGGAGATGATCTCATAACTCATCATGGTTCCAATTTACATAAATATGGAAACAAAATCCATGAAATGTAAGGGAATTTGAAATGTATCCACATTCTATTCCTATATGGCCATATTAATCCCAAAATCCAAGGAATAAATCCATGAAATTTATCTCAGTTCCATCTAGTGGAATCAATGAAAATTCAACCATGGATGTCCCTAAACTGATCCAATGAAAAAAATGACTTGGGAATTTATGGTATTTTTTTATCTCGAATCTACATCCACAGACAATGGAATTTCACCTAATTGTACAATGTCGAATATGTTGTTTTCAAAATGCATAATTACCATGGGATCCATGAGGTAATATATGACATGAATTTTGGGTATCTTATTGACAATATATCACCTGAATCTTAGGGGGTTAAATGTACATGTACAATCAACATTAATCCAATATAATAATGAAATGTAATAACACTGATCGATGTTGAACACATACATCAGAAACTCACCACAAGAGTATCATGAGATGTAAATAAAGTAAACAATGAAAAATATGGTAACACCACAAAGTGTACGAAAATATAACCAACATTAATGTAATATGAGGACTTCTTTCATGATACAAAAAGAATAGACCATAGTCTATCTGGACTCACTAAACATCGCCTGGTCCTAGTCAATCTACGACTCTATCAAAATGATGATCCAATGCCAAAGAAATGAAATTTGGGGGAATACATCAATCAAGGTGAGTACAAAAACACCTTACAAGAAACCCCAAAACCACAAACCATATATCAAAAGTGTAACTGTCATGTCTATACAAGAATATATCTAAAATCTATATAACAATAATATACATGTATAATCAACAAAGACAAATACACTCATGGTAACATCAAAATCAAAATGGTAGCCTATGATTCATGATTGAGGGTTACACAAAATCCCTCTTCCTGGATAACACACTCCATATTTCTGATAGTATAGATGAAGAATTTTGAGAGGTAGTTCTCATCTCATCACCCAATTAGTTTTACATACTAAAAAATCTAAGTATTATGATACATAGATGAGGATGAATCCCATGTACAATAGGTATACTAATAACTCAATATAGATTAACCTTATAAGTATAGGAATAATGCATGTATTATGTTGGTCAAGAAGATTCCATGAACTACACCTAGTTCATAAATATTAATAAGTGATCCCACTTAGGGACTCACAGAATGATTCCTAAAAATCTCTCTAAGAAGTCATACTAAATGGATCACTACCATATGTGTCTGATGAGATTCCATATTTTCCCTCATGGAATGGATGTGCGTAACTATCATAAGGAAACATTTCCAAAAAACATAGTAATATAAAAACAAGCCAATATTTAAGGATAAAATTGTTTGTAGAAGGGTTACACATTATGTCCCTTTGGTAGTGGGTCCTTCCCATGTAAAGATCCCATGTTTATGTGTCATGACCTACCTTTGTAAAGATGAGGGAAGAGGAGGAGAAGTGCCATGCTCTGTCTTCCATGAGAAAGAGATGAGATAATGACCCCTCGAGTCCCACCTCTAGTAGGCCCAAAAGAGGAAAATAGAACAAAAGGAATATATTTACAGAATATTTGAATAATTAACTATTTCATTATTTTAACATGATCGGGTGATAAGAGAAGCCAACCAACAAACTCCATGGTACAAAATGTATTAAAATAAACCCAAATCCATACCCACATGAATGATTTAAACAAAACTGACACAATAGTACAAGATTCTCCAATGTAAAATAAGAAATAAAAAAAGGAAAATTGAGTAGCAAAAGAAAAAACAAAGCACCGACCAATATAACTACAAACGCCCTGAATGGTAGGGTCCCTAATAGTCCTAAATTCCCTCATGAAAACCTGAAATTAAATGAAAGGTGGTCATAAAATAATAATCATTAGGGAACCTACAGCTCTTGTGCACAAGTGGGGAGATATTCTAATTCCCCATGAAAAACAGATGTAACCAGACACCGAAAAAGAAAACTAACCACCCATCCTCACAAATCACACTCCCTAAATATCACATCCTAGTGTATACAGGGTACCCCGCACCACCCATCCACTGGTTATCTAATCATCCTACACATCATACCTCCCCTACTTGTTTCGCTGACATACCACGCCCGCACACACCTGGGCCACAACCATCCACATATACTAACCTAAAAAACATGGTCTAAAACCACAAAACCTACCCACAGACACCTGGGCCCTGTCACAAAACCACATCCCATATAGTTCTACCCACACACACTAGTGCTCCACAACAGTCACACATGTCACCCGAAGACAACTACCACACATCTTGAAGACACTTGGGAAACTAAAACCACACCTATCACCCGTAAACACCTAGGCCAAATCTCGAATACACTTGAGAGCATTATTCCTTTAAACACCTAGGCCTCATATCCATAACAAATAACTTCCCAAAGGTTCTAAGGTAAAACAAAACACCATTCCCTAAGAGTATATGTCTTAATTAACCACCTCAGGCTATCACAACCACTACGAGAGGGAGCAGAAAAGAGTTAACGACTAGAGAAAACACCCCCACCAATGTGATGGTGGTGTTCAACAGAAAGGGATGAACATGGGTGGGGTTCACTCTAAACATGAATAAAAAATACATGATTAATACTGAAATGAAATCGTACAATCATATGTCTTCAAAAACAAAGATCCAACAACATTCCACCATACTGCTACCCCTACAACACAC
Organism: Viscum album; assembly: GCA_963277665.1. Taxonomy (NCBI): domain Eukaryota; kingdom Viridiplantae; phylum Streptophyta; class Magnoliopsida; order Santalales; family Viscaceae; genus Viscum; species Viscum album. Next base: position 1,251,648,040 of record OY728152.1, read on the forward strand.
ACAGAACATCCATCCCATGACACCTCATTCTGGTTATCATGTTTGACAATTTATAGTTAAACTATTCCTTTACTGCTGGGAAACGAACACGAAAAAAATAAGTTGGAAAAAATAGAAATGAAGAGATTTAATAGTTCACTTGCTGTTTCTCTTATAAGAAAATAAAAAACAAAAAAGGATGCCTCAACCACATCCCCACTGGCTTGAGGCCACAACACAACCAAATGATGTTCAACTACCAACAAGAAAATCCATTCCACAATCGATCAACCTCTCAATAGTTGGTTCAATTGAAAAATCGGTTCCACCTAAAGATCTCAAAAGCACCACAACATAACACGTAAAAGGCACCCAAGAGATTCCTCATGTATATCATTAAATGAGATCAAGTAGTTTACAAATTAGACCAAAAATAGACACAATGTTCCTATTTTTCGTTTGTTTAATCATGGTGATAACATAGGGTTTATATTCATCCAAAATCCATAAAAATATCTAGGTTAATGTGATTAACCTATTTTTCATGCTGCACCTTTTTAATCACTACCATGTACCGAAAACAGATCATCACTCATGCGCAAAAAACTACCATGAACTGCCACAATTTCCAATAGTCTAGGGTATGTAAAATTAATAAAATAAAAAGGAATAATAACCACAACATATCATACCCAACCCCCATCCATTTAATAGCAGTTTATTATCATTGTTACAGGTCATGTTTCAACTATCTCATGGAAATATTTCAATACCCACCCTACATGATGAATGTATAAGAGAGAAGAAGGTGGAATTTAACTCCATGATGGTCCAAGATTGTTATTTAATCATAACATCAAGAACATATATTGGATCTTAATCGATACCTCCCAGTCACCCAAATAATGGGGGTGAAATAGGAGTAGTGAAACCATATGGAATGAATGATTCGAGGAGTGCAGATTGATCCCACAACTTCTTAGGAACAGAGTAATTGTCCATGCATCTTGCCCCATGGAACACGAAGGAATAGACAAGGCAAAATGATATCTCATTCTATAATAAGATTAAACGAAACAACAATTTATGATACAATGAAAATTTTCCATTAATGATAGGATCACATTAAACCCTATAAATTGACCAAGTAAAGGCTTCCCCATTATTAAAATAAATTAAAATAGGAGTTATGGCCTTTAAATCATCCATAGAGTATATAAAATGAGGCTTTCAATGCATTTTACTTGAAAGGAAATGTCAATGGTGTAAAACTATAGAAAATCGGAAACACTATTCACCAAATAAGAAATTTGAAAAATTGTTGGATGATTCACCATTCACGAAACCTCATTGGTCTTGAAACATTGTAGAACGTCACTGGTATGGAGTCCTCACCACTCTGGAAACAATTTTTATGAATTAGAATTTGGGAAAAGGGATTATCTTGCTATTCGAAAATGCCTACTTTTTTGGAAAAACTATTTATTAACTAGAAATTTGGAAAATGAAATAGCATTCTCATAGAAATATCTTATTGTTTGGGAAACACTATATTGAAAACATGAAAATTTTCAAATTATTGAATGAATAACCATTCCAGAAGCCTTTTTGGTCTTGATACACTATATAAACTTAGTGGTATGGATACCTCCCCAGTCTAGAAACACAAATCATGAACTAGAAATTTGGAAAGGGGAATAGCCTATTGTTTCAAATATCATATTATTCTGGAACCACTATTCATGACCTAAAAAATTGGCCAAGAAAAAATCCTTCTAGGGGAAAATTCCAAATATTCTGAAGACGTTGTTCATGAACTTGAAATTTGGTAAAGGAAATAGCCTGCTATGGAAAATATCCTACTATTAAAAAAACACTATTTTTGTGCCAGAAATTTGGCAAGGTGTGGGGAATAAGTCTCTTTGACCTCCCAGAACCCCTAAATCAATAGATTTCAGTAATTTAATGGGTCATAGAGGACCAGGCCATTATATTAGATACCTCTCAAAAAAAATTTGTCCCTGAGAATTCAACACAAACCCAGACGAAAAAGAGGTCTGAAAACTCACCCTGTATGATACCTCTTAGAGGAAAACCACCCAAAGTTGTTCGAAAGGTGGAAAAAACCTTTACATTCGAGAAACATTCCCCCAAGAGTTATCACATTTAAATAGCTGCACCAAACCCAGAGATGACACATTACCAAAACATAGGATAGAGTGTTACTTTTGATATGTAAGGATATTATCAGCTATTAGTGGTACTAACTCGCCCGCACTAGTATAATCACATCAACATTAATGCATTCGAATTAGGAGTCAGGTCCTCCATTCCCCACACATTCGGACACATCACACATATCTAGAGAATATGGGAACAAACATTCCATATACAAAAATTTCATGAATAAAAACAAATCAAAGGTATTGAAAATTAATTAATCAGATAAAAACATATCACAACAACTTAAAAAAACTCTGGGTATTAGACCCACATCAGCGACTGCCTCTCCTGAGTACTATCATCGACACCACCATTTCAAAAAAAGACAAAAATCAAGGTAATTGAATGCCCACACAACACCTTCCCCATGTTGTCATGGATCTCTACCACATGCTTCTCAAAGGTCGCATCATCGTCAACCAAGATCTCAATCCAATTGATGAAGTGGGAGTCACCATGAAGATAATAACGGATTTGTGATACATATAAAACATAATTTATCCAAATAATCTAAGGGGGAAGTGTTATCTGATATGCCACAGCTACACCACAATCCAATAACCCTAATGGACCATCAAACTAAGGAGAAATCTTACTCATTTGACTAAACCATCAATGCCAACGATGATGGGAAATAATTAACAACATAGGGTCTCAAACCTTCTACTCTAAATTCGTTGTCCCACTATGGAAATATGACTTCTTCAGGTCTTGATCTAACTTCATCCTCTCATACACAAGCAGAACATTCTTTGTGGTGATCAGCACTGCCTCCAGCCCAAAAACCCGTACCTATACAACCTCTGTCCAGTACACAGGTGAACTACATGGCCTTACATACAAATCCTCATATGGTGCCATAACAATGGTAGATTAGTAGATATTGTTGTAGGAAAACTCTAACATAGGCATGTGACGTAACAATAATCCCCCAAAATCTAGAACACAGGCTCGTAGCATTTCCTATAACAACTGGAGAGTCCTCTATGTCTTCCCATCTATCTGGTGGTGGAAGGTAGTGTTAAGGAGTAGATGGGTGCAAAAAGCATGTTTCTATCCCCTCCAGACTCATGAGGTAATCCGTGTATCTTTTTATAAGATAATTGGCCTAAAAAATCTATGAAACCATGCCACCTGATCTACATACCTCTGTACTAAGACAGTCAATGGGATCGACTCGTTTTTTTCCAAAAAGTGAGCCAATTTTTTCACCTAATGAACCACTACCCATATAGAATCTTACCCTCCTTTTTACTTGGGTATAACTATGATGAAATCCAATGAGATGACATCCCACTTCCACTCAGGAAATTCTAAAGGTTGTAAAAAAACCTCCAAGAACACAATGTTCAGTCGTTACCTGATGACACAGCAGGCACTTTGCCATAAATTCCACCACTGTCTGCTTCTCCCTAGGAAATAAAAACGATCCCCTCAGGACACAGTACATATTTGAAACTTTGAGGTGTACCGCTAGGTCTGAGAAATGGAACTCATGAAGAACATCCCCTTGCATCGCCTCAAGAACGAACAAACTTCCACAAAAAACATTTGATTCTTACCATCCTACAACCAACCTTTAGGATCATTTCCCAGTTCAACAAGATCAGACAACACTTCAGCATCTATGTCTCCCAATAGAGACTCCTCCACCCACCACATCAGATATGATAGTTCCTTCATCTGAAACAAACAACCTCAGCCACCATCCTCCCTTGCATCTATGTTCATGACAACCAATTATCCCATAGCTCTCTGAGCATATTCAAAGACATGAACTACTAATTTCTATGATTTTCATCTCAATGAATTAGCCACAAAATTTCCCATACCATTAGTGTAATAGACCTCAAAGTTGTTGTCTTGCAGAAACTCCACCCACCTCTACTACCACAAAATTTAGATCCCACTGGGAAATGATATCCCTTAAACTCTTATGATCGGTGAAGACAAAAAATTGCTCCATGATGAGGTAATACTGCCATAACATCAATGCGAACACCACTACTACAAGATCCATATCATGGGTGGCATAGTTACACTCGTGAGGACATAACTTCCAAGACCAATAAGAGATCACTCCTCAAAGTTACATCAATATAATAACCCAAACAAAAACCAGAAGCATCATAAGACACATAAAATAAAACTCCTTCCTCTGGAAACTAGTGCACTGGAGCATTTACTTGTTTCTCCAACAAATAGATGAAAGATTCGTGACATTGGACGCTCCATGAAAAATCATGGTCCTTCCTAGTCAATGCCTTCGACGATGCTACAATTCGATGGATGTCAGGAAAAACCATCGGTAATAGCCTACCAAGCCTATAAAACAATGAACTTCCACAATGTTCTTTGGTGTTACCCAATAAACAATTGCCTCCACCTTCAACATGCCCACTTCTACCCCTTGCTGAGACACCACGTGTTTCAGGATGTGCAATTTTCATGTGAAGAACTAGTACTTGGAAAACATCCTGTAGAGAAGGTTGCATCAAAGGACCTACATGGCTGCTTTGAGATTATCAAAATGATCCTTTTATGTCTAAGAGTCGTTTAGAATTTCAATGATGAACATAGTGAAGAACAAGTCCTGAAACTCAAGGAAAATTGAGTTCATGTGGCTCATGAACATGGACAGTGCATTCATGACACTGAATGACATAACTACGAACTCAAGTTTCCACACATGCACCTATACGCCGTCTTCAGGAAATCACTCTCTTTCACCCTTAGATGGTGATATCTGAATCAAAAACAAATTGTATAGAACCATATTTCTCTATTAAATTTTTCGATGAGATTTTTTATCCTTGAGAGAGGGTAACGATTCATAAGAATTACCTGATTCAACCTCTGGTAGTCTATGCAAAGCCTGAGACCACCATTCTTCTTCATCACAAAAAAAATAGAGCACCAAATGTCGACACACAAGGTTAAACTAAACCCTACTTTATTTGGCCATTAATCGGAATTTGCAACTCTCCCAACTCAGAAGGTGTCATCTAATAAGGAGATATCAAATCTGGATAAGAACCAGGTGGTAAGTCAATCATCATGTCAACATCACATTGAGGGGGTAGAGTCACAACCTCCTTAGGAAAGACATCAAGAAACTCTCTGACAAACACCAGAACTCCCACCATATCTATATCTTATGTATCCGATGACAGTCTTTCAATCATTGAAAGAAGAGACTCCGCACGTTGTCTTCCAATATGACAACTCCTCTCAACAAAAAAATGCCACATGTTGACCTTCCTCATCAGAATGCCCGAAACTTCTTCGGAAGTAGTCAATAACAACACACACCAAGAACAACCATTATATTCCTAGATGACATTGTACAGCTACATTTGTAACAGAATAATACCCCCACTAGATAGATGTGGGCCTAACATCAGTCTACATCCCCAGAAAAATAAAACAAATTGGTCTGACCTATTACTAGTATACTCAAAACCAGGGGAACATGAAGCATTTCTGCGTCTAGACCTAAAGAATGGGCTTGATCGGGTGAAACGAAGGAGTGTGAGGACTAAGAATCAAACAATGTAGAAATAAGTGTGCTGAAGAAATTGATCATACCTCGAACAATCTTTGTCCCCACTGGCACTGCAAACTCTATAGCGTGCATCTATCTTCCCCCAGCTCCTCTGCTTCTTTACTGTCGACCACCACCTCAACCACGCCCTGCTCGAGGTTCCTAAGGATCACCATGAGGTCACCTCCCCCCCCCCACCGCAATGTCTGACCTTTGTGGAGTATGGGGGAAGGTTGCTGAAAAGACCTTGTTGGAAACTACTGCAGCTGAGGTTGGTGTTGCACCATCCCACCTCCACCGTACTGAGCTCAATATGGGAATCATCTCTAAATGTGCCCAAAAAATCCAAAGGAAGAGTATCTCATTTAGGGGCCCATAGGATAATGGGGACGACTAGAGTATAGAAACTAGAATTGATGAGTCCTAATCCATGTAGGTCAAATCCTAGAAGGCCATGTCGCTAGAGATCTATTGCAGACTATATTTCCCATTGATGAACCTGGATGGATCCACTCTCATGGAACACCACCCCACGAGTTCTTCCTTTCCACTAACTCTGCCTTCTTCTACACTTCCATGTACATCGGTAGGGTAATGAGAGTAAAAACATACTAAAGAGATAGAAGAAGCACCTCCATTAAATATCATTCCCAAGACACATCATTCAGAATGTGGTTTGGAGACAAATTCAAAATATCATTGATCTTGATCCACAATTATCTCAAATACATATTTCCTTGCATTAGAGAGAGAAATTATTGTTTTTTCTCGTCTTGAGACGATGAAGAAAGGAATTCCTCTCAAAACTTCTTCTTGAAAAAGGCCCATAGAACATCATTCCCAATCTTTTCCCTAAGGTAGAGGGGCACCGATAACATGATAGTTTTATCATCTGGATTACTACCAACAGGACCCAATACTCCCTCACAGTTGGGATCAGAGTTAAGGTGATCCCTAACACCATGAGCCAACCTTTTTTTCTACGTCAAATATGATACCGTCATACTTTCACAGGGTCTGACATTGGAAGGAATGTAGTATACACTGCCACCTCTCATCTTCCTCCATTCGGTCAGCCCTCTACTAATTGATCTGAATAACATGATAAGCCTCAACTACCTGGACCACATGTGAACGAAATTCGGGTTCTATAACTTCATGGTAAACAAGGAATTATGAAACCCGAGTAGCAAGGAATTTTACATAATATTTCCTTATCATCTAATTAAATTTCCTCCCCATGACACAAAAATTAATGTAAGAACACAGGTCATTATGATGCATATAACATTCCTAGGTTCTCTACCTTATAATAAATGTAGTCTCACATGGTCATTTTGTTGGATCAGAGTCCTTCCATCAAATCATGGGGGCCCAAAAATCTCATGTCCTAGCTAGTCTGCCCTGGAATATGTCATGAACAATGATTACTTAGCAATGTTTCTCTACCATCTCATGTAATTATCACCTTTCCTAACTCCATACTCCATCCAATCTCTCAACCATAACATCTAAAACCATTCTGTCATGACCCACCATTCATAAGACAAGGGAAGGGGTGATAAAATAATCCACCCTTCCTTCCTCTAGAAAAAGATGAGATAATGACCCCCTGAGTATTGCCTCGAGTAGGCCACGAAGTGGTGACCAACACCATGGGAATATATTTTAACAATATAGGAGGCATTTCCATTTTTTTAATAATTTTTCTAGATAATAGAATCCAACCACAAAACACCATGGAACAATTTGTATAACAATAAACCCAAAACCAAACCCCCATTGATGTTTTAAACAAAACTGAACCAAAAGTTTAAGAATATATATAAGGAAATACCAAAAATGAAAAAGGAACAATGATCTCTAAAAAAAACTGAGCACATTCCAGCAATAACTCCTAACATCTAGACTATTTGGGTCCCACACGGTCCTCAATTACCTCTTAGAAACATGAAAGTAAACATAGGGTGAGAATACAAGTATACTCAGTTGAGAACCTTAAGATCTCGTGCACATGTGTGGAGACATTCTAATGCCCCAAGAAAAATAGATGTAACCAGACACTGAGCAAGGTAACTAACCACCTAGCCATACAAGGAACACTCCCCAAATATCTCATGCCATGTATACAGTAGTACAACACATAATTACTGGGTACCCTACACTCCACACTGGTCATTTAGACATCATACATGTCAAACCTCCCCTCCCCACAAGTTCCACTACCATATCCCTAGCCACAACCACACAAATTTCCCTTAGACACATGGACCCTTTCACAAAACCACATCCCACAATGTTCTACACACACACACACCTAGGTCCACAACATTCCCACATCTCACACGATGACACCTAGGCCTCAACCCAGAGACACATGGGAAACTACAACAACACCTCTCAACAGAAGACACATGGTCCTCATCTCGAAGACACCTAGGAACACTAATTCTAAAAACACCTAGGCCTCATATCCATAACATAATGCTACATGAAGGTTCTGGGTTAAAACAACACACTATGTCCGAAGATTCTTGGGCTAATGTAACCACCTCAGCCCATCACAGCCACCGGGAGAGGGAGAAAAAAGGAGATAACGACTAGGGAAAACACCCTCCCCCATGAGATGAGGGTGTTTGGAACTAATTACTCAACCTTGATGGGGTTTTCTATAAACATGTTGAAAAAATACATGATTAATACATAATAAGAACTCTTCCAAACATATGGCTTATAAAACAAATATCCAAGGACATCCTACAATAATACTACCCCTACGGCATGGACAGAACAATAATCCCAAAAGACCCCATTCATGTTTTCATGTTTGACTATTTATAATTCAAATATTCCTTCACTGATGGGTAACTGAAAAGAACAACAATAAGAAGCAAAACAAAAAAAAATATAAACCGAAAAGCAGTTATTTAATAGTTCACATGTTTTTTTTCTTGCCAGCAAAATAAAATCAAAGGGGGGTGCATTAACCACTTCCCAGCCGTGTTGTGGCCATAACAAAACCAATGGTATTTTAGCTGCCTAAAAGATCATAATTTCCACAATCAATGAAACTCTTAATATTAGTTTCTATTCAATAACCAGTTCTACCTCGTGATGTCAACAAGACCAACACATTACCTATATAGGGCACCAAACAGATTCCTCATGCATATCATGAAAATAGATCAAGAATATTATATATTCAACCAATAATGAACAAAACATTTCTCAATTTTGATTGTTAAATTGAAGAGATCACATAGTGGTTACATTCATCAGGCGTCTATTTAAACATCCAGGTATATGTGATTATCCTTTTTTCAAGTCGTGCTTTTTTAATCACTACCATGTCCAGAAAACAGAGCATTACCATTGCACAAACAAGGACCACCAATGACCACGATTTTCATTAGACTTAAGACAATAAAATTCACAACGTAGAAAAGAATAATAACAATATAATATATGCCCCATCCCCCTTCCATTTAATAGCCATTTATTATCATTGTTTGAGGTCAGGTTTCAACTTTCTCATGGAAACATTTTCATACCCATCACAAATGATGCACATAAAAGAGATGAAGGTCCAATTTTCTAACATGATGGAAAAATCTTATCTTTTCTTTCTCACATCATGAAATTATATTGAAACTTGACTGATACCTCCCGATTCTCCCAATATAGGGGGTTCCAGAAGAGGAGTGAAACCCTGTGGAAGGGATGATCCGAGGATTTTAGATTCTTCTCATGACTTCATTGGAATAGAGGAAGGGTTTGAGTGTCTCACACTGGGTAAAAAGAAGAAAGAACCAAGGAAAAAGGATACCTTTTCCCTTACTATGATTAAATGGAGTTGTGATTTAAGACATGTTGAAAAAATTTCCATTAGTAATTGGATTACATTAAACCCTACAGTTTGACCCAGTAAAGGTTATCCCACCATTAAGCAAAATAAAACAGGAGTTATGGCATTTGAATCGCCTTAGATTCGATAAATCGAGGCTTTAAAATAATTTTACATAAATTGAAATGTCAAATGGGTGAAACTTTAGGAAGCTGGAAACATTGTAAACCAAACCTGGAATTTGACAAACTGTTGGATGACTCACTGTTTTGAAAACCTCACTGGTCTTGAATCACTATAGAACCTCACTTGTCTAGAAACCTCATCTTTTTGGAAGCACTATTCATGAACATGAAATTTGGATAAGAGAATAGCCTTCTATTGGATAGATCCTACTGTTCTGGAAGCACTGTTAATGAACTAGATGTTTAGAAATGTAAATATCCTACAATTGGAAAAAGCCTAGTCTTCATGAGACACTATATCATAGACATGAAATTTTAAAAAGTTTTGGATGACTCACCATTCTTGAAAACTCGCTGTTCTAGAAATACTGTTGAACCTCAATGGACTAGAATCCTCACCAGTTTGGAAAAAATATTCATGAACTATAAATTTGGAAGATGGAATATCCTGTTGTTGGAAATAGCATACTATTCTGGAAACAATGTTCAAGAACTAGAAATTTATCAATGAAAAAAACCTACAATTGGAAGAAGCCTAATGTTATGGAAACACTTTTTGTGAACTAGAAATTTTACAATGGAAATAGCCTATTGTTGGAAATATCCTACTTTTCCGAAACGATGTTAATGAAATAGGTATTTGAAATTTGGTTGGGGATAAGTCACATGGACCTTATAGAACACCTCAAACACCATATTTCAGCAAAGTAATTGACAGGAAAAGGTCCCATCCATTACACCATGTCTATGTAGTAATACACAGTGTGAGGCTACAAGTATAATTATTTCTATATACAAGAAAATGAGTATTCCAAATAACCATTGGTCATTCCATGTCCATTTTGGTGTAGACGCAGTGCTTTAGACCATTTATTGTATCCCATGTATGTGTATCCTACATGATATATGTCGATCTATAAGAGATAAGTCACATGTCGTGGGATTGTTTCACACACTATGTGGTCCATAACGTTCACATGAAATAATAAATGCTACTAGAAGGGCCCACATGTACGTATTACATGCTCTGTGGATTCATGTTTTCCAGAAACCTTGGTTTTTTCTTCCACATTCAATCAGGACATATCCCCATCATAATATAACCTCAAACATTCTAAAAATCATGGATTTATCAAATAAAAACCATTCCATATATAATCATCATATTTTTATTTTCGATTTTCCTAGAAAACATTCACATTCGTTAGTTGTAGTCATGCGATGAAGATCAACTGAACCACATATCAAAATCCCTCAGATTCACTACCACATCCACCATCACAACAAATTCATTCCATGTTGAGCCCATATCATAAATATTGAATAGTTACACCATGAAATGGGTGTACAACATTTGATTTCATTTTAAGTAATGAACCACATTCCAATGTGAATTACCTATCATGAACGGAAAAAATGGAAGAAATTTCTAATCACAAGCATAATAAATGAACATTGGAAAACATTTATAGTAGCCTTGATCCATACTGATTAGAAATAAATATATAAATAAAATAATCCACATTGAAAAAAATACAATTAAAATTCCAAAATAATCACACCACCCAGTAAGCACGATTTTGGAATCAATACATTGGTTGATGGATCCATCTACATCATAGAAACCAAAACTGAGAAAAAAATATTAAAAAATTTCCTACATAGATTAGGATCAATCAATGATGAATAATGAAACAAAATAATGATCATTTTAATGATCCTATGATTCGTTCTCAAAATAGTTTTCAATTTTCAATTTTATTATCTTTTTCCAACTGAATCTCCTTCCACAAATAGCAACGTCTCTCCAAAAGTATATTAGATTATATGGATAACCTGGAAAATATTCCATAAGTGTGTATTTAAATAAAACACTATGTGTCTATGTAAAAGGAAAAATAATATATCATTAATTAATTAATTAATTCATTTTACGCTCAAGAGGAATTATCTTCAAATGCTTCGCACTGAAAAAGTTTATGTAACACATATTATAAAACAAATTTCTGAGCTAAACGGTGCCCTCATTTTTCTAATCCAGGACACTTTTTATAATATTTCAACTTTTTTATGTAAAATTATTTCATGTTCAACTACATATAGTTTATATATTCAAATCATTTATTATGGGTGTATCGTGCCTCAGAATTGCATGCCATATTAGTGCATGGTCATGAAAATAATCCATAAAATATTAAAACCATACATAAAAAAATCAGATTCGTTTTAGAAGTTCTAATAAGTCCATTCACAAAACAGTATGAATAACCATTTTGTGGAGGGAATGTATTCTCAAACAAAAAGAAAAAAAATAGTTTGACTCAACTAACATGCATCACTTTGGTTTTATTATGATCAATATTGATGATAAAATAAAACAACCCATCAGATCCAAAATAAAATAAACTCGGTGTGAGAAAATATATAGTTTTTAATGTATAATTAATAATAACTACAAATAATATAAATTTAGATATAATAATTATTTATTTTTAATAGAGTATCAAATTGAAAACCCTAAAAATTAATTAATTATTGAATCAAATTAAGATGACATATAAAATAAGATATTTATATTAAATTAAATTAAATTAAATATTAATAGTTCTTAAATAAATATAAAGTATTGTATTTAGGGAATGAAAATTAAAAATATTGGTGAATATGGAATATATCTTTACGAATGAATATTGAGGTCAACAAACCCTACCATTACTCCAAACACTGTTAAGAGACCATTAAAAATATGTAAAATAGAAATAATCATCTTAGTCACTTATTATATAACCATATTAATATAATAAATATTTTATAACCATCAATTATACACATTTATTATATATATATATATAATAGTTATATAAAATAAATTTTCATTATTGAGTGTTAGTAGTTTTGGTTGTCTCATGCTAGTTTTATAATTGTGATTTTAATAAACATTCACTATGAATTAGATCACTAATCATAGATTATTCAAGGTATTCTGATAATTTTATTATTGTTATATAATCACATGTTTATTTGATAGAAGATATTGGTGTGGTTCACAAAAAGGAACTTACAACAAATACATTTTGGTTTTTTTTTTCAATAATACAAGGAACACTATAATATTAATTAATTTATACTCCCACTTTCTATAAATATTTTAATTAATTATATTTTCTTTTATTATGATTAGTTTCAATAAAATAGTCTTCTATAGAAATTAATGTTTGAAATTGAGTACATAGTATAATATTTTTCATGTATGTATTCGACCCAACCAAAATAGATACATGTTACACAAATGAATGAATAGGAAAACAAAAATATAATATATTAATAAAATTTATAAATCCAGATAATGATTTTTATAGATAGTTACCGGATCCCATAATGTTATTTAGAATTAATTGTAATGTGAGGTGAATTGAAAAATATATTGATTAACAAAATTATTCATTAAATAATTCAATCATTCATAAAATATGATAAATCTAAATTAAGGGTTTATACATTCCTCATGGGACCCAAACAATTCCAATGTGGATGAAAAATTTAGTAAACGAAAATTGACTAGTTATTTAAAAGATAATAATAATATATTTGTATTTAGGAATGGGTAGTACGTGGGTCATCTTCATAGGATGATTGAGATTATTTTTTGAAAATTTTCTTTAAAAAATGGTTCTCGAAGTCCATTTCCTTAGAAAATGGAAACCTTGTTTTGAAAAACCATAGAGTATTAGAATATTAAAAACTAAAATAATTTTTCCATAATTAGTTCATATTTTTTTAACATGTTCTATATTTCATAGTATTTAAATTTTTGAATATTAATTAAATATTGATCAGAAATTATATTTAAAAAAAATTAACTAAATGTCATACATAATTACAATGAATCGATGCAAAAAATTCAATCCAATTTTAAAAAATTTCAATATATAAATATTTGAAATTAAATTTTTATAAATTTAGATATATAATACATAAAAATAATTATTTTTAATGAATGAAATCAATTTTCGATGAAATGTGTAGTCAATTTCACTTACTAACATTCCTTATATACTTTATTAAAGTAAAATATATTTTTTAAATTACTAATATATAATACAAAATATATAATAATGATTCTTTTGTAAATAATTATTATCTAAAAATTATTTCATTAACAATATAATCATCTGTAATATGTATTCCCAATGGATATATATATTCCTAAATATCAATAATGTTTAAATGATCACATAACAAAGATGTACTTCTATATTAAATGTGACAATATTATATATGATTGGTGAATCTTATTCATATAATATTTTTGTCGAATTTTTATTAATATGTTTTTTTCTTATATTTTTATTTTGTATAGGGGTACTTCATAATGAATTTTCAATATGTAATATTTTTTATCATGTACTATTGTATTTAATATTCATGAAGTATTTAATTTATTATCTCTTTTTCTATGTCTCATGTAATAAAATACATTAAATATATTAAAGGAATTGAAATTCAAATTGTTTAATTTAATTCCATTAAAATAAATTTCACCATTGAAATTTCATAAATGAGATAAAAAATAGTTCAAAGTACTTTTTCCCTATTATATCACCAAGTTATCTCATCACCTTTTTAAATATATGATTTCAACAATAAAAATTTCCCATGGGGGTGATCTTCTATCATAGAAATTGATATATAGATTCCAATATTTTTTTAACAAATCTTCATAAAATTGATAATGTTTTAACTGTTTAAACATCATGTTTAGTTCAGGTGATGGATTGAGCATATATATCCACAATATTTATCCCTAATATATAATATTATTTATAAATATTAATTGTATTTTTAAGGTGGGAAGATATAACATCTATAAAATCAAGGATGCCAAAGTGGAAGTTGTATCTATAGATCAACATTCCCCACTGCTAAAATGATTTAACCCTATTTCATGGTGATATTTAAAGGAATTTCGTTTTTCCATCATTAATTTCCAAATCTCACTAAAAATTATATGTATATACCTTCATTACATGTTATAATAAATTGATAGTCCATTTAATGTTTTCAATCATATCTGATGTGGATGGGGAAATATATGTTCCTAATATCTTCCACTCTCCATCTTTATCTAAATATGTTGGATTTTATTACCACATCCTATATAAATATATTTAAGGCTCCGTTTTGTGTGTACAATGGAAATTTGTTATGTATGGGATCTCAAATAAAAGAATATATTGACCAAAAACAATTTGAAATTACATTTAATCGGGTCTCAGCATAACCTCTTGCATTAGACAAATTGTTTTTAGTCTTTCCACCAATATAAAAATTATATGTTATGTTAATCATATATATATATCCAATGCATTTTAAGGACTTCTATTAAATTTTTCGGTGAAACATATAACATGATTGGATATGTATGAATGTGGTATTTAGTTTACCATTAACACTACCTTTAGGTATTTCATTTCATGTTTATTAGGCATGAAATCATATTGAATAAAATAGAATCATTAAAACACTATAAAGTGATCAGAAATATACAAAATGACATAATTACATTGAATTTCCTTCAAATACTAGAAAATAAATATATAGGAATGTTATCATATTAAAATCATGGAATTGAATATTTTGAAATCACCTCCTTTGAGAAATATTTACCATCTATAATAAGACAAAACTCCAATCATCATGTTGTGTAATCCAAAAAATATTTTTCATATTCACGCACAAAAATTAACCCTTGATCTCTTTGTACATCATTGTGAATCACTTATGGAAATATAATGATGATATATGATAATAATCCATGTGATCATTGATAAACTTGAGTTCTCATATGAATCATATTTATTTCTAAAATCTAATATTTTCATTATAGTTAGGATTAAAATCATGAATAATGATGACCGTATTAAATATTTTATTATTATTCATTTGTGACACTATGATCATGACATGGTGTTATGGTTGGGAAGTCATCAAGGAAATAAAAATTTCATTGTGGTGACCAAAAATGATAAATTCATAAATATCACATCATCTTATATGAATATTCATTAAATAGTAGTATTAGCCATCCATTAATGGTAAATGATTTTTTATTTTTAAACAAGTAAACCTAAATAATAGTTGAATAAAATATTTAAATTATATATATTTTAAGTACTTAAAAACTATCAAAATTATTATACATGACATATATGAATCCATTCTTCAGATACATGGAATGGAAAATATACGGTTGAACTTAGATTTTATGAAAGGGTTAACATAATATATATCAATCAATAATCATATGTGGTCATATTCTATGTACATGAATATGTGAAAATAAAAATGACATACACTAATCATTCATTTCCATTCATAGATATCTAATCATGAATCATGTAATTATGTCTTTCAAATCAAAATAAAAATAGAATAGAACTATATAATTATTGAAAACCAATCATGATTCAAGAGAGCATTTCATAATAATAAGAACAATGTTTTTTGGAATTAAAATACAAATATAGATCATAAATATAGTGATTTTTATCTTCCAAAACTATTTTTATGGAAAAAATAACATAATATTGATGTATACCAAATCATTAGCAATATTATAATAAAATTATCTATAATATAGTCAAATATCATCATCTCATATTAATTTTTATACATTTTCATTATTACCCAATAAATTATGGAAATATAACATACCCAACGATAATTATTATATTATATAAAATCACATATGTGTCTTTTAATACAATAATGTTCAATGGTTTATAATGGTACTACCTACCATATAATAATAATTTATTTATAAGTGTGCATGAATATTTAGGAACATTTATCATTACAATAAAAATTAAATCATGAAAAATGTAATCAATTTCATCTATATTTAATCATCTTAATACTCAAATAACCATAAACATAATAAATATAGTAAAAATTTATCATCTCTTCATTAAATAATTATATTAATAAATAAATGTTTTTATGGCGGAAATTTCTATTAAGAACATAGATATGTTTCATATGGAAAATATTATTTTCCTTTTATAATAAAATATTGAAAATTTCATACAACTGTAAATATTTATCTGATAAACTTTTATTCGATAAATATATTACATAAATTTTATAGAAGCATAATATAAATGAAACAATATGATGGTCGGAAATTTCATTCACACATTTTTTTATAAAAACAATGATTCCTTTTATATTTTTAGTAAAAAGTCAAATGTACTTAATTAAAAAAATGAATAATATATTCAGTTAAATAAATTTACCAATTAGATCATAGGTAAAAATACTTTTAAAAATATTTTTATAATATTAAAAATATTATTCAAAACATTAAATAAATATGTATATCAATGAAATGATTCCAGATTGAAGTGAAAAGGGAGTTATGTTTTCTGAAAAATGTTATTTCCGACATCCCAATTCTTAGAAAGCTGAAAATTAAAATTAAAATTAATATATATAGGAAAAAATATTTGAAAATAAAATATATAACTTTCTAGAGACATTAATAGTTAAATTTACATATCATAAATTCGTATGAAATAATCTTGATTATTGTGTAAGAAAAATATTTGTCCCAAAAAAGTCATATTTTAAAGTAAATTGTCTCAACTTTGGTATCATTAAAATATATTATATTGAAGAAATAATTTTAATTTTAAATTATAATTTAATGAATTAATAAGTATCTCATAAATAAAATTTCATTGGTTATTTATAAAAACATAATAAATATATTTTGGTTCATAAAATCAAATATTTCTTAATGCACATTAATTAACAACAAGAACCCTTAAAACTTTTGATTTTTCATTAAATGAAAGTCAAGAAAATCATGATGAAAATGGTTATTAAAATCCCATGTATGAAATCATGTTTCATTAAAAAATATTAATTTTACTATAATTATTATACCACATAAATAATAAATTCTTATATTAAATTAAAACATTTCTCGAAGAAGATAAAAAAAACCAAACCCTTTCCTAATATCTAAATTAATTAATAATAAATACAAATGTCTGAAAAATTATTTTAAATATATTATAATTATAAAAAAAATCATACATATAATATGATATTCAATCATATTAAACCTTATAAACAATATTTATTAATAATTTTCTTTTTAACTCATTATAACAGGTTTTAATAACATCATTTTTCCTCTGTTTTTATTCCATAGTTGTGGTCATTGCAATTTAATAATGGTTCTTCTATCTATAAAATACGATTAATGATACAATTATATTATTATATTATTATACAATTCTTTCCTTCAATATAATGAATTTATGAAAAATGAATTACATCAATAAATACATATAGTAGTTGGATTATACACATGTGTGATATATTTAATTTTTCTATGGATGGAATGAATGAATTGAAAATATTAATTAAGATTTAAAGATTAATTAAAATATGTAATGTAAATATTAATCGTATCATAATAAGTATCTAATAATTATAGTGTTGGAAAATGAATCACATCACTGTGTAGAGGTGATAGTCCACATGTATGCATTAGTGACACCTTCATCTCCCATTTGATTATGAAAAAATAGATTTTTTTCTAATGCTAAAAATTATATATCATTGTATTAAAAATATGTATTTAATAAATGATTTATGAATACAAAATTTTTCTATGATTTATATGATGAATAAAATTTTAATGAACAGGGTTATGATTTTTTAAATCTTATATGAGGGACATCCTTTGCAATACAAATTAAGGCTTCAATGAGATGACATAGAAAAAGGTCAGAATCTCATAAATAAATGGAAGGAACCTAGTATGGATTTATTATGTGAATGGATAATATATATTGAACAAATATATAAAATATTTAATGATATGTTAGGGTAATTTCTAGGTGAGGGGTTGGATAGAGATGAAATTTCATAAAAGAATTTGATGATATACAGGCACTTTTTGACAATGTGGCTCCAAATGGACATGGATTAAAATTCCATATGAAATGACGATGAAATAAATTGAAAAAATATATATTAAATATTATTTTTTGAAATCCAAACCATTATCTCTTTGTTTACACATGTTAATCCTTTTAATCACTAATCATGATAACAAAATTATAACGTGTTTTCTATTTACTATGAAAAATAATTATGTTTCCCAAACTAATTTTTTTTATTTCAAAAGATTATATGTGTGTAATATATTTTATGGTGGTAAATGTATATATATATAATATTTTATTTTATAATAAAAATTTAAATTGTTATGAAACCCATTTTTATAAAAAAAAAGTATTTTTAAGTATAAAACATAATTTAAATCAATTTCAAACATTCTGAAAAAAATAGGTGCTAAAAAAATATATTGAATATATTATATATAAAATAAAATAACATAATTAATTGATAGATATTAATTTAATTCCTAATTATATGAATCTTTTCACAAATAAAATAATCTTTTAGAGGAAAATGTTTTTATACCCAAAAAATGAACTGATATAAAAATAAGTATAATAATCAATTATATTTAATTAATTGAGATATTTATAATTATAAAACACTAATGATATATTAAATTAATATAAAAAACACAATGGGACTTATAATTGAAAATGAATGTTATTTTTAAAAAAAATCAGTATTTTCATAATTCACTAAAAATAAATATTTTAAAGAAATATGAAAAATTATCCCAAAAGAGTAATGAAATTATGATTTATAAAATGATATAAATTTTCATCAAAAAATTTAAAAAAATAATATAAGTTATTTATAATATAAGTCAGTGGAAAATTATAGTAAAGTAATCATGAGAATAAATAAATTAGCATGAAATGACATTATTGAAATTTAATTACTTATAAATTCTTCAAATAAATATATTTTTTTGATATAAATATTGTTGGAATATTTTTCAAATTGTATTAATTACTATTATATCCAAAATTATTTTTTACATGAATACTACATCATTTTAGATAGATATTTAATACATTTTACAATAATACACACCTACAGACCATAGCTATTAGCTGTCATTGGAAACATGGGTACAAAAACAAATTGTACATAAATGATCTATAAAATTTCCGATTTAGTTTTTCAAAAAAATAAAATATCTTAACTATAATTCACTTCAATACATTCTCCATAACCAATTAAATGGAATGATAATAAATAGTGATCTCAAATGATAAGTTCAGGAAAACATAAAAGATGTCACTAAATGATCATATGTGAGGATATGAGATATATAAGTGTGTGAAAATATTTTATAAACATGATAAAATAAACCAGTCAATTAGGTATCATAATTTTAAACAATACAATAATTTTTTAACAATAGAATGGAAGAAGATAGAATTATGTGGAATCGTCAACAATCATTATTGATGAAAAAATTACACAAGTAATAAACTAAGGTTTTTAAAATTCACATATTTATATCATATAATATAAATATTTATGGATTAATAAAATTAATGTTATAGTTCATTGGGTTCACCCACCATTACATTTGGTAAATGTTTACTATCAATGCTAAATGATTGGAAAATGTACCTTATCGAAATGTGTTCACTATGAAAGTCTAGTATTTATTATTTCATGATATATCATTCTAAACCTAATTAAATAAAGATATATATAGTTATGGAACCATATATATCTGAAAATAAACAATATACGTGTTTATGAAATGATCGTAAATGATTCATAACTCTTGGAAAGGGTAAGGTCTTCAAAAAACTCCATATCACAATGAGAAAAATCTAGATAAATAATTAATACTACAAAATATGATCATGTAACTATTATATCAAAATAAACATGAAGAATGTTGTTATGGATTCAAATATTTTAAGAATTTATGCCCATAATTTCATAAGTATAACTCAATATTAATTAATAATATAATATATAGAATCAAAATTTTCTAAAATATTAAGTATGAAATTATGCATTAAATATGTAAAGGATAATCAAAATAAAATAATTCTTATCATCATGGGGTAATCCATTCATACATTGTATGATAAACCAATTATTACATTCACATTGTTCATAACAAAACAAAACCACCAAATTTGGGAAAATATATTGATATTCCATTTAATCCTTATGAAGAATATAAATTACAGTTAAAAATATTAGGAATTTTTTTATAGTAGTGTAAAAATTCCTGAAAAATGATAATCAAAATATATACATATAATAGTATATTCAAGACCGAATTTACAAATACTGTCAGTTTCCCTTATAAACATCCATTTGGTTTCTTCAGTACATAATTATAGGAATATGAATGAAAAAACATAGTCATTATAAATAAATAGATTATATGAAACTATATAATACATGGGAGATATAGATCCTATGATTTCATCATTAGAAATTTCAACAAAACAAATACATATAAATTTTAGAATGTAAGATAAACCACTAATTTTTTTAGTAAATTTTTATCTTGACAACCGTGAAATCAATAACATCAATTGAAAAATTAAATACCACTAGTATAATCATATTCATTATATAACATACCAATGGGTAACTGGATATAAATCAAAATGTAATATTCTTGTTGTCATCAGACATGTCTCAATGAAATAGTATTCCTATGACGAAAACATATGGGTTTTGATTTTTGATTTTAAGGTGATCAGAATCATGTTAATACAATGATGATATAAATTCCATGAATTAAATAAATATCAAAATTTAAATAAATCAATGGGTAGTATATCCACAATATTAATAAAATATTTCTGCATAACCATAATACATGTCTCAAAAAAGAAAATTTTAGATGAAACTATTTCCCTATATTTATCATGGTTTGTAAGGGCACTAACATCAACTATAATAAATTATAATTTTGTAATAATATATTAATTAAAAATAATATTTTTTATAATATAATTAATTATCCACATATATCATTTAAACATCATTTTGTTAACAATTTTATTCTTGTGTTCTAAATTTTTAATCATTTACTACTTCCTTATTCATGTATGTCTTTTTATACGTTTTGGTACATGTAAAAATATCATGATTGAATCATATAAAATATTTAATAATGTTGTAAATTTAGTCTATATTTTTAAAAAATATAATTTTTTCCATTCATATAATGAGTTTATGAAAAAATTATTACATCACTCTGTGAAGATAATAGATCGTACTTTGGAACATGTGGCATTTCCATTTTTGATGGATGTAAAGAAATAAAGGTAAATATTACATAATAATTCGAGTATAATTATTTAAACCTCTATATAAATAATAAAAATTATCTTTATCAGAATTTCTAACAATTAATTGTGGTGAATGATATTGATTGGTGTCACTTATTGGAAGCAATAGTCTACATGTTTGCATGTGTGACATTTTCATATCTCATTGGATTGAAAATGGCTGGTAAATGGTGGTTACTATATCATAATAACATATTATTAGATTGATTATATATTATTTATCATTTTTTAAGGGATATATCAGTTTTTAGTTTCTGTAAGATAACCTAATATTGAAAGAGTTTGGATATGATCTATACTTATTCTTTGAGTGTCCTCATTTGGTATACTAAATAATCCATCAAGGATTTATATTAATAGAAAAAAAATCCCTTAGATTAAGAAAAATATTGTATAAAGTATTTATGAAATTATTTTCTGATATCTAATGATCTAATGGTATTAATTAAGTAATATAATTGGTTCCCTTGTATATGTGGGAGGACAAAAACGCGTGAAATTTCATAAAATGTAACAATAATATATTTTCACCTGAATTGGAATGTAGCTCAAAAATGGAAATATATTTGAATATAATATGCGAAATATTTGAACAATATTCATCCAATAATATTTTTATTTTTTTTATGGAAATTCTAGTGTTACATCATGGTTTATCCTCTGTAAATAAACCATGTGTAACCTTAATCATGGTATTCAGGCTTATCTATTTTTCTATTAACTATGAAAAATAATTAATTTAACGTTATTATATAATAAAAAAATTTATGATTCAAAATATTAAATAATTTTTTGAAATATTCAATTTCTATTATTAATAGATTTTAATTTCAATTATTTTTTCAAACTACATTGAAACACAATTTTCGGAAATAATGATTTTTAAAGTAAAATATAATTTTCATCAATTAAATAGAAAATAAAAAAATAAAAAATAAAACATTATATTGAATATATAATATATAATTATCATTAAAACGATTAATAAATAAAAACATGTATTAATATATAATATTTAAAACACAATGTGCTCCAATAAATATTCTTCCCAAAAAAATGTGTTGTACGACATAAAATTATGATATAATAAAATCAAATATAATAATGATTCATATAGAATAAATTATATGAATTATCATTCATTTATTAATTGGTTAAATTGAGATATAGTTTAAAAAATTAATTTTATATTTCATTGGATTTAAATTATGATTTCTAAAAAATAGATATTTTCTCTATTCAAGCGAAACAAATTATTTTAAAAAATATGAAAACATAACCATATGATATTATTTAAATTATTATATTCAAATTCAATTTAATTCCCCTAAATTAAATTCATAATATTGGTCTAAATTAATTATATTTTGTTAAATAAAAAAATTAGATACAAACCATTTTTAACGAAATCATAATTTTGATGCATAAAACAACATTATAAAATTTTGAGTATTTCTATGTTGTGTATTAATGAATTCATTTTCAATAATTAAAACCCACGAAACATATCTTCATAAAAAAATTACAATTGATACCCACCAATTAAAAAATTCCCCCATAACGGTTTACTATATCATGGTTCATATTGACTCATAATTGTGTGTATGGAAATAAATCTAATATATCATGTTTTATTATAATGGAAAAACACATAAACTCATAGGGTGTTACATTCTAATCCCAATAAAATTTATTTTTCCCTTCAAATTACATTTCATTGATATATGGAAAGGGTGATATATGTTATTCCTCACATCCTCATGCTCCTGTATAGCTTCATCGTATTTTTTATTTAAAAAAATAATACTGAACTTGTTGGTAATCATTTTCCATATAACATTATATCTATGATCAAAATTTTCTACTAGTTGTTATTCATAGGGAAGATAATAATTCCTTCGCATAATATTTTTTCAATACATTTGAAGATTTATGTATGCAAATCATACAGATAGATACATGGAACACATCATAAACTTGAGAGCGTTTTGGTGTGACTAATAATCGATAGGCACAAAAATATTTAAAGAAATGAATCTAAATGGGAATAATATAACTATGGATCAAAATTCCATTTATTTTAAATAAATTCTCTTCCTTCTATTGAGAATTTTTTTTGGAAAAATGTGTCATCAACATTGAAATGAAGATATCAGTGGTGATTAATAGCATTACTCATACATCTACACTATGTTACCATAATGTTCAGTTTAGTGTATCTTTATTTATTAATATTTTAGTTATCTAAATCAGTTACCAATAGTAATCATTATTTATCTTTATCCCATTTTTTCAGAGTTATACCCTTAATTCTGTTGAAATATTTTTTAATATCAATCTAAATATTTTATTGAAAATATTATCATAAGAAAATTCAACTAGAATAAAGTTTTTTAACGACCCAATATTTAAGGAATAGAATTTTATTCTTATAATTATTTCATATTGTATATTCACATAATATAAATTGTATAACACGATAAAGACCTTATAAATGACGAATAAGAGATATAAAATGTTTCTCTATAAGTTAAGGAACATATACTGATAATTAGTAACTTAATCTTTGGAACAATGATGTGACCCTTATGAATAGGAAATTGCCCAATCTAACAGTAACCACACCAATGAAAAAAAATATATAATTTATCCATCTTATAATTGATATCATGGAATAATTATATCATTATTTATGTAAATATATATTATAAAAATTATTAATAAAGTGTATGTATTTTTATAAGTCATGTATATTAAATTACAATTTTTTGATTAATATAATAAATTTAAAGAAAGATAATTTTCATTTAATTTATTCATAAATAAGTATTTGTATTACTTATTATTATAATATAATTTTAATAGAATTTAATTAATTTCTCTTAGTGTTAGAAAGGTAGTTAGTATTTTAAAAAAATCAAGTAAATTATGGTTTTAATAAGAAATTAAAGTTTTTATCTATAAACAATTATTTCAATAAAATGGATTTAATTTTTCTATTCTACACATATAAAAATGGTTAGGGTAAATTTTTGAAATTTTCCTGAAATACAATAATTATTTGTGAATAGTAAAATTCGATAATTTAATGAATAATCAAAATAAATTATTTATTAAGTCATTGATGATGTTATGATTAGGTATTAACCTTGGGTTCTAACTCACATTCCCATAATACTATTTTTTTCCCAAGAATCGTTAATATTTAGTCTTCAGAATACGATAAAATAATGAATAAAATGTTGAGAAAACCCACATCACCTCAACTATAAATACCACCCTTGTTGACCACTTCTCTTCACTCTTATCAAGCCTCATTCCATCTCTAAATTCTATTAAATTCCCCTCTAAGGATCCTATCCCATGACCATCATCCCATGGTTTATTTTATATACCCAAACCTCTCCCCAAATGAGGCTCACAAAGAAGATATAATCAAGTGGTAAATTCCTCATTTCATTTCTTTTATATTCTTTCAAGTATATTTATTTATTTTTCATTCCTCTTATCCTTTCATCTAAATGTTATGATAACCCCATTACATTAAAGGTAATGTAATTTTGTTATGATAATTGAAAAACTCATCATCATCTCTCATTTCCACCTCCTTTTATACTAGAAATGAATACACCATTCGAGAAGTGTTAATTTATCACATTTAATGACGATGGGTTCCCAATTTCTATAATTGTTTACAATTCTAGTTGGGATACTTTTTTTATAGTTGAACCATACTATAATATATGTATTATATCCTATTTAAGTTTATTTATTCATTTTTAATGTTGATTTACTTTTTCAATGAAAAACTTTTTCGATGTGATAAAAACGTCCAATTATCCCAAGCATTTATCATTATTGTTTAATATAATTATTTATCTGAAATCCTAATAAAAAATGAGTTTAATAACCATAAAATATTCCAAATATTTACAAAAAAACATAAAACATCAATTATGGTCAACCAATTTCATATTTCATGTTTATCCTCAAATGTATATATCTAAACCAATCATGGAAGCCAATGAAACAAACCCTCCCAGACAATAATATTGAACCAATTAACCCAACCAAAAGGCCATGAATGAAAGTAATAGGGTCATAATAAATCGTTTTAATATATATTTGTTTCTAGAAATATTAATTAATGAATTCAAATAGTTTATCGTAGATATTAAGATCAAGTAAAGAACACCGTTAGACTTATTGTAAGGGATTCTACCCGAACCCCTATTATTCCTTTGAGTTTATCTAAATTTATATTTACACAACTTAAGTAATATATTATTTTTATTAAAATATTCTAAATACTATTTAAATTATCCAAAATCATTTTACAACGTCCATTCATCATTCATATTCATGGATATGCATGTATTTATGTGGTTCCCTCCTTAATACTTCATGAAAAGCAAACTCGTTTAAGGAAACATCCCATATTCATACTCATTTCCATGTACACTATATAATTAATTTTTAAGAGACCATTATATTTATAATATAATTGTTTTATTATGAAAACATTCTTGGTTCACTTCTAGTTTTAAATAAAATATTATTCCCTTTTCTGTTTAAAATTCTCTGTAATATTTTCCTTAAAACCACACATAAATGTTTTTATACTAAAATATCATAAATAAAGTCTTTTCTTATCATCACTTCTATTTGAAATAAATTACAATGATATATTCCCATTTTACCTTATTAATGTCCATGTATGTTCTAATTCCTTTCTTTTTTGGACACTTTTATAATACACCCATTTATTATGCTTAATGACATGATTATGGTACCCATTTCATTTCATGGGTACCCTTATGTTTATTTATGATTGATTATGTATGATTATATATGTGGAAAGAATATTGATGAACATGTTATGATGGGTACGCCCAGATAGCACTCAAATTAATTAGTTAATTTTGAGTCTGTTGAGAAGTTTTGTGTAATGGTCTTGGATGATATCCTTGACTCGTGGTACCAGGTGCAACGATCTAGGTGGTTTAACTTTACTTTTTATCCTCTTTGTCAAATGATTTTTGAATCCTGCTAATGTCATGTTTTATGATTTTTTCACAATATTATGAGTCAAGATTTATATGATCCCATGTTTATATGTTATTATCTCATATGTTCCATGCCTTTTATATCATTATGTCCTTCCTTCTAACCCATGTGCTAAAGTTTCTATATTATGCATATTCTCTTATTGGGCTTTTAATTCATCCATTTCTCATGTTATGCAGATGTTATCATATAAAGATGTTTGAGCACAGTGGATATCCAGAGCATAATGTTGAGATTAAATAGAAGTTGTTTTTATTATTTATAATTCTATACTAATTATTCCAAGAAACTACACTTTATTATCCTTCACATGTAATTTGATATCTAATTATGCATAATTTCATATAATGATATGTGTTATATTAGAGGGTCTATATATTATTGATTCATAAAACCTTTGAAATATATAGAATATGATCTCAACATTTTATATAGGTTTCTAATGTTTCTTTTAGATAGAACATACATGTTATGATGATAATTAATATTGAATGGATCTTTTTTATATTGAGGATATTGAATAATTCTCCATTACATTGAGGTGAACCATAGATTCTGAACAAAAACAATACAATATTCTACACCATGTAACCCTTCCACTTCAATAATATATACAATAGAAACATTATGAAGATAGAAATTTTCTCTAATATCAATGAAATTTTATAACATGATATGGTGATTGAATATAACCCAAATAACATTATCTACTTTAGATGTGGTGGGAGTATGATAATGAAAACAATGGGGGAGGTTTTCCCATTTTCATTCCAGTATCTATAATTATTGTAACATCATTTTCAAATTATTCCACCACAAATATTTTTTCATATCATAATTAATCATCAAACTAATATAATGAATATATAATGATGACATATGATCTTTTTGCAGAAATTCCCTTCATAATTTCTTTTATATATGGTCTATATACTGTGTTCCTAAAAATTATCAATGCATTACAATGATGGTTGGTCTCAAAAACCATTTTAACATTATATTGTTGTTCCATGTTGTCCTTTTGTGCCTCTATATCCTCCCAGTTATAGAAAAACAATGGTTGGATTTAAATAATACATGTTACATCCCTTATTTAAAAATTTATTCTATTTTTATATTAATAAAAATAATAAATATCTAAAAAATAAACATGAAGAATAGTTACTTAGTTTTCTGAACATACATTCCCAATATAGTCAATTAGGGAATATTCATTTACATGGGATATGATCAACATGTCTTACAAATTTATTACTAATATTTAAAAACCTTTTTTATAGCTTATGAATATATCATCACTTATTCTTTTCAATATATATAAGGAATTCATATGGCTTCATTCTAATATGGTACATTAATATTTTATATTGCCTTTCACTGCATAAAATTAATCGTTCCATCTTAAATTTCATTATAAAACCAAAATGGTTTTCATGAACAATGACAATCATTTATTAGAGTGATTAATTGTCAAAAATCATTCATGTGATGACTAAATACTGATAGTTTATTTTAATTAAATGAATCCTTATGTTTGAACTTGTAAATTTAAGGTGAATATCTTCTGAATCTACATCAATATTTCTCCTATATAAAATATTCTTTATATTATAAAATTCACTATGATTGTCCAACTATATTCCTAGAACCAGAAAAATCAATGTGAACTAGAATTATGGTCAAGATATAATTTACCAACTCATTTCAAGGTTATTTCCTCTAGACGCATCACATCAAAAACAACATCCACATATTTTATCTATAAAGGGATTTATTTTCATATGAAAAATACACTCCTTACATTACCATATAATAGACTGTTATCACATGCATTTATTTACTCGATGGGTTCTCAATAAATCTTCTATATCAATGTTTATGATACTAATAGAAATATAACTTTTATACCAACAATAGTGACCCATACATTATGTACATATATATATTAAGCCATTTTAGAATATTATTAAATACTTTTCAAAATAATACACTCATGTGCACCATGGACATTTATTTTATTTTAAAATATGAATATATAATAAAATTGTACATAAAACATATATATCATTTACCTATTATTTATTCAAAAATATAACCCCTCTTAAACATAACATTCATAAAATCATTCTCCATAACCTATAAATTAGGATTATATTAAAGGGTTTACTTATCTTATCATTAATGGTAATTATATAAGATAATGATAACCAATATTATATGATATTAAAATATAAATTATGGTATGATATCATTATCTAAGGATTAAAAAAATCATAACCATCAATTCATATATCGTATTAAAGAAAATTTTTGTAATGTATTCCAATAAAAATATATAATAAATTTGACTTTTTAATCATCAATAATCAATCTTGATATTTAAATACCTATCAAAATCATATGGAATCAAATTACACATACAGAAAAGTTTAAAATGATTTATTTTTTGAAGCTTAAATGTTAATACTATCATATTGGATTTGGTTAATATTTAATTACAACATTTATTTATTCAAATATCACTCCTATGACTATATTATTTCCCAAAGTCCCTTAGTAGAATATGTTCCCACCCCATTATTTTTTCATTATCTCAGGAGTTAACATTCATTACCTAGTTCATTTTAGAGATATATAATTCATTGTCTATACATATCATAATGAAACCCATACATATATATTCTGTAATATCACAAGACATTCATCATATCAATAATTCATAACCCATGGAAAGAATATGAGATCCATTATAATTTCATCATCATAATCAATAACCATCCTCAAAAAAATAAAAAATATTACATAGGGTCAAATCCTCTTAAAAATATTTGAACCACCAAAGATGATCCTATTGAAAAGAACCATATAAAATTTTACTTGAGTATTTAATATGAAAAGTAAAACTTCCTTTTTGAAATAAATTATTTAGAATTATAAATTTTTCAACATATTATTGAAATAATATCTTTGAAAATAATAAAATAATATTAAAATATATGTTCAATGTAAGTTTCTTCATAATGGTAGGGAAATCCATTTTTATGATTTATGTTAAAAAAATTCATTCACAATTTTATAAAAAAAATAAAATTTTAATAAATTTGGAAACAAATAATAAAATTACACTTCTAAAATTATAATGAAATAAAATTATAGTTAAAATAAATTTTAAAAATATTCTTATATTTGAATAAACATTCTTGAAAATTTTTAATCAAAAAATTATATAAGGATGAAAACATTACTCGGTTAATGGAAAAATGTTGATTGTTTTCCAAAAAAAAGCCTTTTATTTTTTTTAGAACAAAGAATGTCGTGTTTTATTGAAGACTTTTAATAACAATAAATAACCATATAATTATAATTTTATTTCCATTTTGTGGGGATATATCATATAATTTCATTATATAAAATTTTATCATAAACAACACCTATAAAATTAAGATTTTAATATCAAACACTTATTAATTTTGTAAAATTTTGATTATAACCCCATGAGAAAAATAGGAAAAAAATTATATAACATGATTCTAAATATATTTATTAGAAAATACGCAATATTTTCACTATATATAACTAATAATGGATGATAGTTGTATTACATTAAACATGTCTTAATGAAACACAATTAAGATGAATAACCCATACATATTTCTATTTTTGTTATTTAATATAGTTAAAATCCTTATTATCACATTAATATACTAAATCCATGAAATAAATTATGGATTATGGAAAAATAAATTCATTTCCATTATATAATCCATTGAAAAAAGAGTTTTTGTAAAACATTTATTCATATCTCAATCTATATAAATTAACATGCAACCCTCACCATATATAAAACATGACTTTCACGTACTATGACAGAGTATAATATAGATTTAGATTAATTGTTAATCTATTTATAATTATAGTAATACTTATAATTTAATTTTTATCATCTTATTTCATTTAACCATCGCTTTATTTATAATTCTTTATTGAAGTTTTCATTTTGTGTGTTAAATGCATCATTTTTCATGTAAGCTATGGTTCACTGGTTATGGACCTTTATCTTTGATAATGGTTCCACAATCATTATAATTATAATAAGTATATAAATATTAAATATATTCATTATAATCATATTTTAACCCTTCATATACAGAGGTGATTAAAAATGTATAACATAGCTATGTGGAGAGAATAGTCTGTATATTTTCCCAAGAGATATTTCCATGTATTGATAGATGGAAATAAATAAAAATATATTAATTAATAAATATATAAGGATTATTATATAATAAATAACATATTTTGACATAAAATAATGATAATATCCAACCACACATAATAGGGGTAGAAAATGTGTCATGTCATGACGGGGGAGATGGTTGTCCACACGTACACATGAGAAATATTAACTTCTCCTGTTGGGTTGGGAATTTGTGATATATAGTTGCTTCAAATAAATAAAGGATTATAAATATTTTTATAACACTATATAATTGATTTTTTATATTAAATTTTTAGTGGATTTAAAAGGAAAAATAAAATTAAGGTGTCTTGTTAAAATATATTGCTCTTCTTTGACATATATACATTATCATACTCTAAAATCATTGAGGAGTTGGTGTTAGGATAAGACTAAAAGATATATTATGAGGATATGGTTTCTTGACCCACTCCCCACACGGTATACCCCTCCTGGGATGATAATGTGATACAAGAGGTAAGCACACTCGAGTCTAGCCTCCAGTCATCAACAAGTTAGACAATAGTAGCATGGATATAATAAACATGCGGATAGGAGGCATTACTCTATAAGTGAATACATTTGAATGATTGAGAAAAATTATAACAAAAACAACTCTGAAATATACTCAAATATAATATAAATTACAATATGAACAAGTGTAATTTCAAGTATGAACTACTTCAATTGGATGTAAAATTACAAGTACCATAAGAAAATTAATGACGATAGTGATCACAAATACCAAGTAGAACCTGGTAAACCTCAATTTAGTAGTAACCAGCCTGATCTAAAAACTTCTATAAATCTCCTCAAAATTATTTTACATATACATAGGGTGAGTATAGTTGTATACCCAGATGGATCCTCCATAGAGCCTCTCATGAAAAATAATAGAGGGAATGCATGAGCACAGTAAACAACAAGGGAAAATAACTCATCACTAAAAGAAGTATACATTGTTCCCAAAATCACCATGGTCACTCTCACCAATATCAAATTCAAGAGAATATAAAATAGTAAAGAATATCATGGTTACCCCATAACCACTTCCCCACTAGTTTTCCTCTCCTCCCTAACATCATACAACCCGCTCATCTCCCTCCAAAAAGGCTAGCCAATAGACACTTGGGTGAAGAACCACAACATGAACTTGATGAAATTCACCACCATATCCATGTATCTATTGTAACCATGCATTTTTAAGGATAATGCACATCCCACATACCTTTTATCATACATTTGTTATTGTACCTCATTCATTTACATCTCACACACCCAGTAAGGATCCTCATTCCACCCCAACAAATACATGTAATATGTATTGTTTTCTATAAGAAAATATATCTAAAATGCCTTTTTTATAAATAAACACATATTTGTATATCCAACAACACATTTGAAAAGGAATAAATAACCATCGTTCATACTCTAATAAGTAACTTCCAATAGAATAGAGTATATCTAAAGGAGTTAGTTAGCCATCCATCCATTCCACAAGATGTTGATGAAAACACAACTAGGGGTCAGATTCAGTTGGGTTTTAGTTGAATTGAATTATTAGGTGGATTATAATATATAATCATTAAAATTTACATGATATACCGTATCTCACAACCACACTATGGGAATAACCTCATATCAGATTCTACTATAGTTAACTTCTCTCAGACTTCTGGATTCCACTTCTTAGACCAGGTATCATATAAGTGCACAATCATTTGAATAACTACATTAAATAAATTTGTTTCTTTTCATCTACTTCACATTAGATTTATTAATTAATTAATAATTAATTAATCACTTACATATCCACATTACATTACATTGCCTTTAAAACAATGTTCCATGCCCTACATGCATTAAAAAACCAAGTTATTGATCCATAAAATTATAACCTCACCATTGCATCCCAATAATCCCCAACCCAATGGGTTATTAATTTAATCATATATTAATAAAAAATACTTTCCATATTCTTATGTTCTCTAGTAAAACATCAGTATATACCAAAAACTTGTATAAATCCAAGAACATGTATCATCTTCAAGTATGTGGGGGAAGAATTTAGACAAATGAAAAACCTGGTTATCAATTATAAAATAGAATAAAAATGTAACTAGCCTTCATATCTAAGGATAATCCCAAAATTGACGAGTTCCATCATCTTTGGTGTCCACCCTAAAAATCACATGCATATCATTATGCATCTCTCCTGTCTAGGTGTAAATTGATTTCTCAAAAACAAGGCATCCATGACCATCATACCACAACAGCCCTCCAGGTTAGAACATCTCTACATCACATCACATCACAAGAAGCAAAAAACTAACATCGCAACTCGGATCCTGGTACTAAATCAATGAATTCACCCTTAACACACAATATTCTCACGTGGATCCAAAGAACTAGGTACTCAACCTATACAACAATACATGGTAATCATTCTATACAAAGGAATTAAATTTTATCAAAAAAATAGTTTTTATTCCATCATGAATTAATTGATTCATTAGTTATAAGATCCAAATATATGAAAACTAATAAACTAGATACTAGATTCTATATAAGATTAATTCGACAATAAATTAAACATACCTTAAATTTATTTTCAAAAAAAATAAACATGTTTCAGTTTCCTTAACCAATTCCATTAATAATGAATATATACATCAATTTGATTAAAATCAAATTACAACAAAAACCATATTCAATAATTATTAATGGTTAATATTTTCTCCAATAAATTATCAATTAATTTTTTATTTACGATCAATTACAATTTATCCCTGTAGGCCACAAAAAAATGAACAGTGTAGATATCACTCTATCTAGAAAATCACGAGGAAACCTATTACCATTGTAAAATAAACATCATCTCCAAGTGATTAATATCATAATCTAATTCATGTATTTATTTTGGATATTTTTTTCAAGACATTTTTCTAAATCTATGTAGTTCTATAATTGATCATAAATAAATAGAGATGCAGTGAATCTACAACCACCTAAGGTTTTAAACATTATTCAGAAGAGAACACACTGATGCTACGAATCTCAGTCCCATATCCCAAAAGAATTGTATACACTAGAGAATGTTGTTCCACTACCTCACCAATATAATACCAACCTAACTCCATTAAAAACATAAAGAAATAAATAAATCACATGGAAAAGTGTTATAAGAAGAAACAGACTGATGAAATTTCATGAATGGAGGTAGAACATGCATTGGACAAAAGATGGATCACGGGAGGGATGATAGGGATTATTCCTTGAAGACATAATCCAAAAAATTGTCTAAGAAGGGGTCATCAGGTCTTATAGAATGAGATAGAGGGGTTTTGTCGCCATTTGGTTTTACAACATTAATGGATAGAAATTTTTAAAACATATAGCATCAAGTAATTCCACAATGTGTAATCACCTTTCTCATCTCCTAATCCTCGGGGTTTGGCTTCAACTAAAGTTTGTTTCAACTTTTCTATTAGTTATTATTTTTATTTTCAAATCATGATTCATTAAATTTCGTGATACCTACTATCATGTAGTGTTAATTTTTTACACATCATGAAGTATCATTTTCTGTAGCATTTAGAATCCAAACTGATATATACTTCTCACAATCCAAGTATGATTTCCTCAGTCTTCAAAAAAAAAGTAAAGCATCGATCCATGCAAATATAGGTCCTTACATTAGAAAATTCTTTTGCATGATAATAAAATCCAACCAAGGGAGGAATCAAAAAGGGGAGTTCTGATGTGAGATTGCTCTCAAGGATCTCTTCACCAATGTAACTCAACCACCTTACCCATGCACATGGGGCTTGACATGGTGAGTTGATAATATAATCATCAAGTATTCTCTACATATCAGTTGAGAGTAGACTCATCCATCCTTATGAACCTAAAATAAGAAAGCACATGGTATACCACACACATCATTTCCTCATATGGAAAGACTATAATCCATAACAAGAAATAAGGGATATCCTTCCTATATATTAGATATGTTCTAAAACCATAGAGTGAACATAATTATATGAGAAGAACTAAACATAAAACATCATGGGGTAATAAGAATGTATCATTGACTCACATTCCAAGTTACTCTCCTACATGAAACCTCTCTCCACACAATATGTACCAATGGTATATAAATCCAATATAACACTTTTTGTGGTTGGCCCTGGATCTCTAAAGGATTCAACTTGAAGGTCACATCATCATCATCAGTGATCTCCCCCAATTGATGATTTGAGATGCTCTGATAAGATAACGATGGAGCTGTGAAATGTGATAACAACATGTATCGAGCTTATCTGTGGGGGAAGAACTATTTTATATTCCTTAGCACCAAATGATCCAATACATTGAAATACATATCAATCATGGGAGAAGGATTACTCTAATGAAGAAATATTTTATTCTCGTGATGGGGCATTCACCTTATGGAACACATAATCCCCAACACTGAACATAATAAGTATCCTCCTATTATCGGCATATGATTTCATATGATCCAATGCTACTTTCCTCCTCTTGAGGATAATATGAACCATCCAGGTGGTATTATGTACCAGGTATGGAAAGTGAATTGCAAACTCTCTTACCCTTGTTCGACATAATACAGAATGACATAGTTAGCCATATAATTCTTGAAAGGGTACCATACTATTGGTGTTGTGAATAGTATTATTGTAACTAAATTCTACCAAGGCAAGGTGACTCATCCCCAAACCAAAAAAAATATAGAATAGAAGATCTCAACATGTCATCAAGAGTCCATATAGTGTGCGATTCCTAACAATCCATCTTTGAATGAGAAGTAGGGCTCATATATAACTATGAACAATATGTATGGTAGAGACCTCTCTAAATAATGTAGTTAAAATTCGAATCTCAATAAAAATGATCTTCCTTGGGACTCTTTGGAGTCTCACCAACTCATCAAGATATTGCCTCGAAAAAATCCCACTAATATCTAATAAGTTATTTCTATAAAGTGGGATGATCTTATCATATGACCATATATCACCCATATATTATCATATTCTACCTAATATATAGGTAAATCATTATTAAACTCCATCAATATGTCCTCCCAAATCCATTTAGGAACATGTCATGGCTGGAGAAAACCACATGTAACATGGTGATCACCCATCAACTTCTGGAAGACCAAATATTGAGACACAAACCTTGCAACTACATGATTCATCCATGGCCATCAAAACACGCCTATCAATTCTTGGTATATCATTTTCACCCAAGGATGTACTGCTATAGGTTATTTTTGTAACAC
The DNA here is from genome assembly GCA_963277665.1 of Viscum album. Classification (NCBI taxonomy): domain Eukaryota; kingdom Viridiplantae; phylum Streptophyta; class Magnoliopsida; order Santalales; family Viscaceae; genus Viscum; species Viscum album. Next base: position 1,251,684,702 of record OY728152.1, read on the forward strand.
TGTGAAAACAGCCTCATGAATCCCTAATGTAATAAAAATCATTCCTTGAAACAACACTTGATTTGTTCATCCTCATGCCAGCAATTGGGTGCATATCCATATAATACTTTGTCTCTCTAGACCTCCACCCGATGATACCACAACTTTGATTCCTCCACCCGATGCACCAGATATGACGACACTATCATCTGAAAAAGACAACATCTTCCACCAAATTCTCTGATATATACATGAAAAGTTTAATGTTCTTTCATCACTCTCCATGAATCACAACATTCTTTCACATCATCTCTACAAAACATCCTTCTTAGAAAATCAGATATAGTATTCCCCTTTCCGGTTGTATATAAACTCATGATTTCATAATCCTATAAGAACTCCATCAATCAATGTAGACCTATGTTAAATTTATAGTGGGATAGAAAATAGTTTATGATCTTTTGATCGATGAACACCACAAAATTAACGTCGATGTGATAATGCCTCTACAACATCATGGAAAACACCATCACCGCAAACACTAATTCATGGATGGAATAGTTATGATTATGTGGAAATAATTTTCATTACGAATATTAAATGATTTATATATGTTGAATCCAAACATAGCCTAACCCAAGATGTAAAGAATCATAGAAAACATCAAACTCAACTCTATCTGCTAGATGAATATGAACAAGATCACTGACAAAATTCTCCATCAGATTATCAAAATCATTCTAACACAATGTAGTTATTTGGAACACAATATCCTTCTCTTTATCAATGTTAGTTTATTCCAACCCTGAAAATAATTTGTTACAATCCTTGTATAATAGCCTGAAATACCATGGAAACATCACAACTCTACTACTATCTTGGGGAATTTCCAAGACACAACTTCTTCTACCATAAATGGATCGACATATACTACCTATTAGGATGTAACATACTCTAATAAACAGACATCATAAGCCCAAGAATCACACTTTCAAACATCCCAAATTTCTTCTCAAGATGAAGAACTCCCTAAAATGCATGTAGATCATCCTAATGCTCCTCCTTAGGAGCAAAGTAGACAAGGATTTCAACGATGAAAAAAATCACGAACATATCCAGGAACACCCAGAACCCAACACTCATTAAACCCATGAAAACAACAAGAGATGTTTATACACTAAAGGGATTCAAAAAAATTATAGTATTCCGATGATTGCAACAAATGAAGTCTTTGGGATATCATCAATCATTACACACATCTGATGATATCCTCACCAAAAATCATTCTTCCAAAACCAACATTCACCCTTCAGTTTATCAAATAAATCATCAATCCATTGTAGAAGATAACTGGTCTTCAAATGCTCATGTTTTATGGGATGATAATTGATACAAATCCACAAAAAAATTACCCTTCATTACACAAAAACTGGTGCACCCGATGGTTATACACAGGGAAGAATAAAACCTCACCACAGTAGACCATATTTCTATATACATAGCTCTTGAAACTAATAAAGAAACATACTATATGAATACATAAAGATAGGAGACATGGTTGGCTGCAGCATGATCTTAATATCGATCTCTCATCAAGGGGGTAACTCTACATTATCCACTTGAAATAAATCTGGGTACTCTATATTTGATCTACATCATCATCATTACCTTCTTCCAAAGTAAATCCCTGATATCCTACACAGAATAAAACCAAATCCTGTATAGGATGATTTCATATGGGATTATTTGTAAACAAATGAAATCAACCCATGAGCGGTTCTTCAACAACGGTTGCTCATATTTTCAACATACATCAAACAAGTAAGCTCAACCTTCAACTAGAATAGTCAACACGAAGGGAATTTGATGTCTATATACATCAAGTCCCAATGCATGGATAAGGGAAGGTGATATAAAGGACAGTGTTGCTCTTGAATCAATCATGGAAGTCACCAATGTAGAAAATAAGAAAACGGTACCTCAAATAGTGTGTAGCCCACCTGGTTTTGGTAATACTAAAGCAAGACCCATACAATTAACTTTAACATAGACTCTCTAGCCTTGCTGATAACTTCCTCCAAGTACATGATCTACTCTCAAAGGGTAGGGAGCATCTAGTGATGTCATCTTCCTAGACCATATACTCTCTATTGATCCCAAAATATAGAATACTATTGTTGCTCTCTTAGTTGGAACTTCCCCGGTCGGGGAACCAAAATCACAACAACTGGCATACACTGACTGCCCAGAATGTTTTGGTACTCTCACCACTAATGAACCTATCCACAATAAGAAAAAATGGGTATGATTTATTGTCATTTTCATGTGATTATATACCCCTTAATAAATGATAAATTCATTTCTAGGACCGACCCTCAGCTAATCAAATGTTGTTTTCTCTATAAAATTGGGAACCTCAGATGACTGCTCTTCTTTGTGAGGAATCTGGATGACTCACCTATTGAGACTCTTTAGTTCTGGATGATGTTCTTTTAATTAATTATTCTACCTCCATGCCTCTAGGTGAATTTTCTATATAAATTGGTCAACATGGTGAGGGATTTCTCAAGAGAATCCCTCCTCAAAATACCTCACCTTGTCCTCTTCATCTAGAAATAGGAATGAAGCATATCCCTGATGGTTCTTAAAATAGATCCTGAAGTCTTGTACATTGGAGAACCCCTACCAATGGATAAAATATCCATTGTTAAGACAAGATTATTTGTTGAGGAAAGAGAATTTGTTCTGAAATGGTCCTAGAACTCCCCTAATGAGACATCAGACTCCTTGCAATCCCCAAGGAATAAGATCTACCACTGCCTCGCAACCCCATACAACACTTTCAAATCCAATGATACCCAGTTATTAATCTTGGAATATATCAAATTTATTATATCTCAACATCCTTCAACTAGTCCTCTATGATGGTGAATGAAACAGAGTTTTCATTCATCTGTAGAATTTCTTGTTGAATCTCACTAAGTTTCCTCCTCCAAGTGTTGTTTTCGTTATCCTCAACTTTGTTGAGATATGATATCAACAAATTGTGAACACATTTTTTATGAAAATGATGAGGAAACTCTCCTTGAACCATTATTACATAATAAAAAATAGTTATATAGAAAAAATTGAATATAAAATACGTTAACATTAATTAATTTTTATCTTTTATTAATTCTCTGTTTACATATCCCAATGTCTACCCACTCAAACATATGCTCAATGAATAATGATGCATGATACATTCTTATGTCTCTACCCTTTGATCAATATCACTTCATCCAGTAGACACTGTTGGATTAAAGTTCCAAGAAGAAGATCATTGGAGGTCCAAAAAATCCATTTCAAATTCATTATCTTGTCTTTACAGTTCTTGTTATACATAAGTGACGCCATTTTCCAACCAGCCTTTAAACCTCAGCAATTCTTAACTCGAAAATCTATCATATCCCATAACTGGACCTATGATAACACTCTATAATAAAACCATCATAACATGGTGTACCCAAACAAGAATTGAAATGGGACAAGAGATATAATGACACCATAGTCCCACCTCTAATAGATCACAGGTTGGTAACTAGAATGAATTATATGATAAACATGTTGATGGTGGAATTAACCTCTAAGAGAACACATTTTGAAGATAGAGATAAGATATATAATATATAAATCCTTCCGAAACTCCAATATTAATGAAAATTCAATGTTGAAATATATAATTTCATACCTGAACTACTAGAAATAAATGGAAAAAAACATGACCATAAGAAAGGTAAAGTATGTAGAAAACAAGGAGCCCAAAGAGCTCCTTCTAAACTTAAAGCTAATATTATATATCCTCATCTCTAAAGAACTCCATCTAGCCTAAAAATAATTCATATAAATAATGGATGATTTTAAAATTATTCTCAACGGGATCCTCTAAAGAGCCTCTCATCAAAATGTAATGAAACAATGCCAAAGAACATTGAAGAACAAGTGAAACTAACTCTTGACCTAGATATGTATACTATGTTCGCAACATCACCATGGATAATCTAACCAATTATAAAGTTCAGTGGAAAATAATATAGAAAATAATTACAATGGTAATCTTTTTTCCACTTCCCTGGTCAATTTATTCCCTTCCCCTTCATCGCACATACTATCCATCTCTCTCTATGAATAATATCATGCAGACACAAAGTCAAAGCTCCATAACATTCACGTCATAAAATACAACACACTGTCAATGTAACAAAAGAAGAAATGTAGTTTCTAGGATCTAATATAGGCCTCATAATTTGTATCAATCATCGGGTATTATACCACAAGACACTACATCCCACACGCTGAGTAAGGATTATTAGGAAGTCACAATGTATACATGTTAGACACATAATAGTCCTTAGGAAACTACAATCTGAATACATGTGCTTGGAATAAATAATGGACATTAAAACCCTCTACACACATATATATGAAAAACCAACTAATTTACATACAAGAAGAAGTTGCTACCAATAAAATAGTTTGGGCCAAAAGAGGTAGTTAGCCATCCATCTTGTCACCAGGATGTTGGGTAAACCACCCCCATGGCTCAGAATACCCATGGTGTCCATTTCCCTAACCAATAGGGTAGACTATAGTATAGAAAGAAAAAAATTACATTATATAATATCGACCACAATTACATTATCGGAATAAACTAGTCATATACTCCACTATAGTTAACAACTCTTAGATTCCCACTTTCCACTCTTATGACCAAATATCCTATATGAAAAAACCATTTAAAGAGATATATTAAATTATATTATTTATTTACATCAATTTAACATTATTTTAATTAATTAATTAAACATTAATTAACCATTTCCATCTCCAAATGACATTACATAATCATTATAACAATGTTCCATGCCCTATGTGCATAAGAAAATTGAGTCCATGTATCCTCCGAATTATAACCTCAACATCACATCACAACATGAACCAATCCCTTGTGTTAAATATTTATTCATTTATTAATAACATTAATTTATATATTTCATTGTACTCAATTAAAACATAATATTCCCCCAGGTAAATTAATATAACTAAGAACATATATATACCTCAATCAGTGGGGAAAGGAAACTTGTCAAACCACAATCATGGCTATCATTTAGAAAATAGATTCAATCAGGAATCCATATTTCATATCAATGGTTAATCCTAACTTCATCTAGCTACATAATCTCTAGTGTCCTCCCGGATAGACACATGCATATAATAATCCATCTCACAAATCCTAGAATAACTAATACCACAAAAATTGGGCCTCCCTACCCTACATAACAAAACCTCCCTCCAAGATTTACCGTCCCAGGAACACGACACATCATAAGTGGCATGAATCAAACATAGAAATGGAGTCTTGGAACGAAATAAATGAATTAATTATTCACACACAACCGAATCACATGGATCCAAATCACAATTGACTCTACCTTATTAAAAAATTTGGAAACCCACAATCACAAAAGTCATTACCTTATATCACAAAACTGGTTTTTATTCCATCATGAATTAACTGATTCATTATTCACAGATTATAACTACAAGAAAACTAAGAGAAAAAATTCATAGAAGCTATAACATATTAATATGAAAATTAATTTAATATTCCATTAAATCATCAAAATGATTCCAGATCCTTAAACATTTAAATTAATCCTGAAAACATGCATAAATTTGATTGACATCAAATTATGACAACAACAGAATTCATAAAACATTTCAATTTTATCTTTCAGCCATTCAATTATTTATTAATTTCAGATTTATATTCATTATTAATTTCAAATGATATACTAAGAATAATAATAATAGACGAGTTATCAGACTATCTAGAAAATAAAGGGGCATCTAATTATAATAGAACAAACAACAATGTCAGCAAGTAATTATTACCAACACTTTAATCTAGTTCAAGTATTTTATTTGGTTAATTTCATTTAAATCCATGGGGATATATCCTAAAATATCTACGAATACATTTTAACAATTAGAGAAGTAATGAAACCCTAACTCAAAATATATGTAACATTCTTCTCATGAGAATGGACCAACACTGAGAATCTCGATAACCCCCCCCCCCCCCCCGAATGAATTTCATCAACCCAAGGAAGCCTTGCCACAAACACACCAAAAAATAAAAAAAAATTAACCCCATTAAAACATGGCGATAAAGTGTCATCACATGGAAAAGTGGATTGAGAGGATATAGGTCAAAGAACTTGTAATAAAATAGCATGAACAATCCTTGGACTGAAGACAAATCAATGGACGGTAGTTAAGGATTGATCCAAGATGAATGATTCCTAGAAAAATCAAAGAGGGGGTGTCTAGGTCTCCTAGAACGAGAGGTAAGGGTGATACAACCATAAGGGTTAACAACCCAAGAAGCTGGAAATGTTTAAAACATACAATATTAGGGATTTAAACGATGTGTAATCCCCATTGACATCATTTAATCCACAATGATCAGATTCTGCAAAAAAATGCATCCCCATTTCATATTATTGTTATTATTTATCCAACCCTGATTCATTACAGATCGTGAAACCTACATTCATGTAATTTAAATGGTTTACACGAAGTTAAATCTCTATACATCCATATTTTAGCAGTTGGATTCTTCTATAATTTCTCTGAGCATCCACTAAGAACCTTGATCTTCGAAATCACGCAATGGGTCAATCCACAAGGATCCCACCCCTTACATATAGATTCTATTATTTTTTTATTTACTGTATATTATCTATATGAATTAGATTGTGTGAATAATTTTGGATAAGGGGTTACCTTCTATAATTGAGGGGAGACACACTGTAGAAATTTCGTAAATGATTTCAATTATTTAAGGTCAGTTTCATTGGAAATTTGATCTTGAAATATAATAATTAAAATATAGTATAAATTAGGGTTGAAATATCTATTAAAAAATAATTTTATCTGTTTGGTTATAAATAATGTCCTTATCTCATGGTTTAACCCTTCCCTGCCATAAGTAACAAACATTAACAATAATTATTGATTTTTTTTTTATTTTTACAATTATCAATACTAATAAATTATGATGAAACTATTAATGTATAGTAATGATGATTATTCCAAATATTATATCCTCTTATTAGATTAATGTTCAATATTTTATCCTAATATGATAATAATTAAGAATTTAAACCACAAAAATTCATGTATTCTAGAAATGAGACTTTTAAATGAAAAATTTTTACTAACAATCATATCCATGTAAAAGACATTAAATGAATGATATATTAATATTTTGAACCTATAAAATATAAATTTCATTATTAATTTAGAAAAATAACTTTAATAATAATTTATTATTATTGAAAAATATTTCACACATTAAAATAGTTTTTTAGATATAATTACTGTTATGCCCAATAATTATCTTATAAAAATTCAAGTATAATTATGATTCGTGTTAAATTAATTAGATTACATAAAAAATAATATATAATATTCTATATGTAATATAAGATTCAAAAAATAATGGGATATTTATTTATAATAAATAAAAATGTTATAAAAATATATATATATTTAATTATTCAGTGACAAATTAATCTTTTTTAAAAAACATTTAATTTCACACCATTATAATAATTTAAATATAATTTAAAATAAAAATTATTTCCACATACAAATTTATAAAAAATTTAGAACTTATTTTAATATTTCACATTAACAAATGATATAAAACCATTTTTAAAAAATAAATATTTTTAAATCATAAAATGAATTTACATAGAATATCGTAATTATTAATTTTAAATTAATCAATAAATATTCATTACTATATACATTTAAACATACATTACATAAATTTTTTACTATTCATTCAAATGAATTCCATCAGTATGTTATAGTGTTTAACTACATTGTCGTTCATTTGGACCGGAAGTTGCATGAAAGTAACGTTTTTAAAATAACATGTTTTAGTTAAAAAAGAAATACGTATAAAATCACAGTGTGTTGAGACTTTTTATATATCTATATTTAATGTGCATATTATAATAGTTTAATATTTCATTGTTCATATATATTTTGGGGTTCATGTAATAAAAAGATAAAAATATTCAATTTATTTTATAAAATACATTTATTCAAAAATAATGGGGTGTTATATTCAACCTTATTAAATAAGTTGTGCCTTATCAATTTTATTCATGGTAATCAGTTCAATTTAATATTAAAATACAATCTTTAAAAACAAAATTTTATATTCGAAATATAAAACATCCTTTGACAATAGGATATAGATAACATATAGGTTACCTGAAATAACAGTAAATCAAGTTAAAAAAGTAAAATATTATTTAGAAGTATGAATATTGTCATTGACGGGAATGTAACTATCGAAATGATAACATAGAGTGATAGAGATCATTATTATGATAAATAAATGGACCCTGTATACATTAATAATATAGGGATAAAATTTATGATCAACACCTCATAAATATATTTCAAATTAATCATTTTAGTTATCAAAATACTTTTTTCTAGAGTTGAAAAATTATTTTACAATGGAATATAAGAATATATATATTCATGATTTTATTCTATTGAGAAATAATTATTTAATATTTTGGATGTTCATTGATAACTTTCCACTTCGATTTCATCTCCCATTATAAAAAATGAATATTCATGACCAAGGATTCATTCCAGAAAAAAAATTACTTTTAAGGGATTATAAGATACATGAAAAATGATAATTGATTCCTCATATCTCTAGTATTCACCAAAACCAAAATGTATAACTCTTTTAATCCAATAATGAAAAATATTAATATGATGAAATAAAATATTATTCTCTATAACCACAAAAATAAAACTAAAAGATCATTTTAGAGAACTCTATAGATTATAATTCTTAAATATCATCTGAAATATGTCTTATCAAATATATACAATAAAATATTATTCAATATTTTTATTTCAATGGTAAAAATTTACATTTATCACCCTTCCCCAAAACTAGATCATAATTTTACATACCAATAATCATAATAAATTTATCATATAATCTCTTGAAACATTCTAATAACCATAATCACCATAAAAAGACATTGAAAAACATATATGATTCAAAAAATTGAACGCTACAATTATTTATAAAATAATATCTTGGAATATGAAATATATTACAAAAATATGATAATAAAGAAAAAATCATAAATGATAACAGAAATCCCTTATTTATCCAATCACGAATTATTTTCAACTTCCAAAATAATTTAACTGTTTTCATATTAATATCTATAATATATTTATAACAACTCAAAATTATGTTATACCCCATTAGAATATATGAAGCACTATTTACACAAAAATTTGTTTTCTAGAACTATATCATTCCCACTAAATAACATTTTGATTCTATCCAAACCATTATAAATTTTCATTAAAATCATTATAATTAAAATACTACAAAATAATCCCTGCCTTTTTCATGATCATTATATCCAAAATATCAGTAGTAAAAAATCCTACAGCAATATTATCAAATAATAATACATAAAATCATCATTTATTCCACATTAATTATTAGAATAGTATATTCTATTACATATTCTAGTTGTTAAGAATTCGATTAAGGAATCCATTCAGATAATACCAATGTCTCCAACTTAAAATTAGAATTTAGTTAAAGACATTTTTATAGAAAAAGTGTGAAGTATAATGAGTTAAAAAGAATGTTATCTGGTAGAAAAACAAATCAAAAAATAATTAAAATAAAATTTGAGGTTACTATAAGTATTATCCATGAATAAACATAATAATATAGTTGAGACCCTCTTAACCAAGTCATCTTTGATAACATCATGAAAATTTTAGGTCACCTTGTCTAATTTTTTAATTGTACACTTTAATGATAATCATATTCACATTGAAACCTCATATCAAGATGAGATCATTCTTATTTATCCAATTACAAATATCATTATTTTTTGCAACATCAATCATTCTTACATAAATCCTTTCAGCATCCTCTTATGAATATGAAATATGAATAGAGTCCTACAACATTAATTCCTCCAAGTGTATAATAATATATTAGTTTATAACATTGTTTCAGCCTCTTTACGTACTACCGAAATTGAATGATAAACAAATTCTTTAGTTGGAACCACTAAATCTGGGTTGGGGTAACTGGGAGAGTCCTCGTTTTCTACAATACCTTTTGGAAATAAATTTCCTTTTTCACTAACATCAGTATTATCCTATTGTTCTTTATAAACCACACACTCAAATATTATATTATCATTATGAATGTAAAAAACCCTTTTTACTACCAAGTCTCTAGAATTGGGAGAACCATCTAATTATTTATCCAATAAATTCTTGGTTTATATATTCTCCATCAGTTTTTTAAATTTTGAGTATACTTTATGCCCTCTCGATTTGTTCCCCTTAATAAAAATGAAAATCCTCGAGTCCGGGTTTCCCTTCTTTACCTAATTTCGTCTAGGCTTGTGGAATAATGTACCATGAATACATGTTGTAATATAAACTAATACTATGAAAGAGATATTATCTCCCAACTATACCAAAAAATATTTTTACCATTAGTGATATTATCAAATAATTGTGGAATTTGAGTTCTCATCACTGCTTGAATTATATCTTCATACTCCTTAACTAGAAATTCTAAATTCAATCATTCAAAAAGATTTATAAATTTAACAGTCATCTTAAGCCTTCTGTGACTTGACCTAATCATAAACTTTTACCGGACCACATTCTCATCAAGGATAGTATACTAAAAATATCTGAGTTCAATACAGTAAGAAAGATTCCCCTCTCTTTTATCATGTGTCTGTATCGAACCATAACATATTCGAATTACCCCTACATAGGATTAGTCTTTAGTGTATTGATTCATAGGGCCAACATCTGATTCCCTCTCAATTCCTACAATATAAAAATGGGTAATCCTTACTAACATGGACCAAGATAAATTGTGTATCAAATCTTTATTGATGTTGGATACCATTTGGTTGGGAATCAAGGGTATTTCCACCTTTTAGATGAGATCATGAGAGGGTAAATCCTATATCTCCGGTTCGACAAATTCTAAAGTATCATAATTCAATGTCTAAAAATATATCTAGTTAAAACCCATCATTAGACCCACTCCAACATATGGAATCCACATGTCCCATGTTGTTATAGGATGGAATGAAATATTTTGAGGACTTAAAAAGGACTACTTGTTTGAAGAGGAAATTGTCCCCCACAAACATCTAAATCCACTCAACATGTTCCATAGGAACCTCAAATAAAAAATTACATGGAAATTTAGGAATTAAAATATAGTTGGATAGGCTATAAAATCATAGATAATGGATGAATAAATTCACTAGCATAATATTATTTGGTGGAATTTGGAATGGAAATGGGGGTTTGTAAAATATTACCCACCACATCATTGAAGGATAATCATGTTTCATGTAAAAATTATATAATCAATAGGAAAGGATTACATTAAGTCCATTATAGGATCAGGGATATCATGACTAGACAAGGAACATGTCATTCGTCGATGAAAAACATAACATTTAGTGTTTTTTTAATGAGGATATGTATCTCTCATTGCTATAGTCACCAAGATAAAAAGACAAAAATGTTGACTGAATCCACTAGTCATGGATGGTGTCTAAATCAATTAAAAATGTTTAGATCCAGATGGCCCAAAGGTTCAGTGAACATCAAAGTCAAATCCTCAATCTGAGGTAAGCCAATAAAATGATTTTGGACTTTTGGGATAATCATGATGGTCAGTAATGGTAAAAGAAAATGTGGTTTAGAGAATTTAATAAAGGGATGAGTCTGATATTTTTAAGACGTTTGAGGATGGAAAATATCCCCCTATGGGGAGTCTAGGACCATAGACATTACCACCAATGTTTCATTGAGAGGGAGCTATAAGTCTTTAATAAATTTGCTCAATCTTTCATCTCCATGTTTCCCACATATATGACAATTAACTAAAAATTTTACATCTGGATATATATTATTCACCTCCATTGAACTAATTTTTAACCAATATTCTCATTCTCTACATCCATACATTCAATGGATATAATATCATCATTTTTCTTTGTGATAATTACATTGGTATTTCATCCCACATTCAAGACATGTAATAATATCAACAATATTTCCTATATGACCTTATAGAGACTCCATTAATACATTATTTAACTCATTTAGAATATAATCTATTTTCATGTTGTTAATCCTATATCATGACAACAAGTATCAAATAATCCATAAATTTCACATTCCATATCCCATTTCATTTTGATTATTTTGAAGATATTCATTGCAGCATCCATCCCATTCAACAATAAAAAAAAATTTATACTATTATAATAAATTAACTAAAAAATAAATAATTTGAGAAACATTAATGGTTAGTAAAATAACAATAAATTAGATTAACATGATATATATACCATGAAAATTATTTGAAAACCTATAGAACATTAGGTATAAACCTGTCCATCTATGATCATAATCTATCATAATACTTAATTAGTATTCATAATGACAGTGTGAATTAACCAGATAATTTTAAATAATCCCTCCCCCATTAGGTACCCATCATTGGTCAGAAATGAAAATGAAGTATAACAAACAATGATCCCCTCCTCTTGTAGACCCTGATATGGTGGAAATAACTGACTGTATAAAGGACTCACATATTAAAGTCATTTCCCACAAAATAGAAACTATATTATTATAGTGGATATTAATGATCAATCAAAATCATGAACCGATATATTTTATAAAAATAAACACATCTTACAGCCCATTAAAAAAATAATCTGACATGAGATAATTCAAATAAAATCCTAAAATAGATGTTCTATAGTAGTGACTCAACATAGACTCTAATGGTCAGAGCTAGAAATGTCCATTACCATCTATATAGGCCCCCATGACTCATAAAAATATTCTATATATAAATTTTCTAATAAACAAAGTACACTCAATAGGATCATACCCAAATTATATAATTCATATGTGAAATATGTATAATAATGAACTAGTTATCAAATAGAAGATCCAATATCAATTAAATAGGTCAACTAATGAACTCACACCCTCTAAATAACACAATGACATAGAAAAAAATTATTTTGTAATAACTCAATATGAATAATATCTATAAAAATAAACCTCACACAAATTTCAAACTGATTTACTACTCTAACACTGCAAATTATTACCACATGGAACATACCTCTCTATAGTATATAATCTAGCCCAAAGAAACTGTGTCAATCACAATACATCTCCCCCAAATAATCCTTTCCCACCACAAAAAACATTGTATCCCTTAAATACAGATGATCTATCATGACAAATCCCATCACATCTCACAAAAACAAATAATCTCCATCAAAATGAATCTATAACCACATAAAGAGATTACTAGAATATCATGAACATGGAGGACATGAAACTCACATCTTCTTCCCTCCATAGACTATCCCCATCATAAAAATCCCCTCAAATATCACCATAATATAGTATCATCTTCTGGATATGATTTTTCATGCAAGTCAACTTCACCTGGATGATATAACCAAAAAGTATTTATATCCAAACATCTGTCCCCACAAATAAGATACTGGGAAAATTACCAAAATTATTTTTTTATTGTTATGCGGTGCTCGAAACATGTGTCATGGTTAAAAATTTACAATTACTATGCATATAATTAAAATATAACCATGTAAATCCCTACCTATAGGTTCTCAATAATAATACCAACCATCTCCCAACATAACCATGACTCCTCAAAAAAAAATTACACTATCCCTATAACCATTATTTGTGAATCACCACACAAAAATGAAAAAATCAACTGAACATATTACTTTATTTTCATTTGAATCCAATTTCCAGATTCCACATTACATCCCAATTTATATATCTTTTCGAAACCATCCAATTTTAACCACACATCCTATATTATTTAATATATTCATTAACTCTTTCATCCGAGGACAATTCAATAACTAATTTAAAATTTTTTTTAATACCTGATAAAATTGAATATCACAACACCATAAGACAAAAACCCGGATTTTATTTTTCATAATTCTTGACAATTCTGTAGTTTCACAACCCCTTCTTCTTCCTCATCAATGAAATAACCAACATAAGAGAGAGAAAAAAATACCGTAACAACATCTAATCACATCCACCCCACACATAACTTTTGAAAATTAGTTCCACAACACACAAAAATACATCACATATTCATATGAACTATTTTCAACTTATCAATGGGAAATTCATTACTTTCACTTCTTTAATTCATCTTTATTCTCACAGATTCCATTATTTACATGGTAAACCAATTATTCATATGGATATAAAGATTTATAAAATTATATTTAATGTGAAAATAATAAACCACACAATATGGGTTCCAAATTCATTTCAACCCCATTGATAAAAATACCTTAATGACCATTATTTTCAATAGGTCATATATCCAATACAATCACAATATAAATAACAATGATGTGGTAAAATATGTGATTTATTTCCACCATTATTTAAATTTGAATTGAAATAAATATTTTACCATCTCAAATTGTGTAATATTGTATTGGAAAATAATAAATATAGAATAAACACTTAAACATTATTAAACAATTTAGAATTTAATGATCCCCTTCTAAAAATGATGCATTCAAAGTCTATACAGAATGTCAAATCCAGAGGATGACCACCACAAAGCACAACCATAATAAGAAAATTTTTAAAATCATAAAAAAATAATGAACATAATATCCTTATTAGATAATACATAATATTCATTATTTTAATTTAATAATAACATTCCTCAGATGGATAATAAGGTTTAAAACAATGATAGGAATGATGGAAACACACCTCCAAAAACAATGATCAATATCCCAGGGGAAAGCTTTAATGGAATAGATAGGGGGATATAATAAATATTTTGGATAAACGTTTTTGTTCCATTAATTGAGAAGGAATTCATTTGAATGATTGAGTTAGAGTGGATTTGGTAATTTATAAAAATAATGAAAATCACTCTACCATGTAGCATAATATAATACCATTCCATAGAATTTAAAATATAAAACTATAATTCAAAAGGGAAAGACCATTAAATAGACCAGATAATAATGTGTCCTAAATATATATATAAATTTACACACTATATTTCCTATTAAATATTAAGGTGACTACTTCATAGTGTAAAACACTACATTACATAACCCATTTCACTACGAAGAAGCAGCACCACATTCTCACCTCCTTGATGTAGGTAAAACAATTTAAGTATATGACTAAAAAATTCATGATAAATTATTTCAAATAGATTAACTACATAATGTATGGAATAGAGGGCAACACCACTTCTATGATTCAGGTTGGATCTCCCCCCACCCAACATAATTATCATAAAACTCCATCTTAAAGGAACACTATATAGTAGCTAGCATGTACATTCCATAATATATTTCTATTATCCCCCCCTGATGCATGCTATAGAATCTTCCTCGACTATGTTTTTATATACAACCGTGTTTTTCCATAAAACAACATCAGTACTCCCCCACCCCATCTATCCACATTCAGAATCATCATTCACGTAGTGTAATAGTTCAAAAGGTCTATATGATTTCATTAATCAACTATGATACTATTATCTTCATCATAAATAAAAAAATAAAGGGAGTGAAATGACTATATTACAATCGATTAACACCAAAAAATAATCATTCTAATCAAATCTTATAAGAGTACAACAATCATCCCTTACATCCACAACATTCTAAAATTATGAATCATATCTATTTTCACAAACCAATCTACAACACCAACACAATGTCCACAAATCCTATTCCATTGATCACCACAACCATAACAAAACACCACAAAATAATCATATCTATTACAACCAATTAACTCTATAACCGATTTATGCCAAAAAATAATCATTCTAATCAAATCATATAAGAGTACAACAAACATCCCTTACAGCCACAACATTTTATAATTATGAAAAATATCTATTTTCAAAAACCAATCTATTACACCAACACAATGTCCACAAATACAATTCAATTGATCACCACAACCATAACAAAACACCACTAGAAGAAACAAAATAATTTAAATCCACATCCCAAACTGGGATATTATTATCTTTTGGCGTAAATGGCTCACATACAAGGTTTTATAATTTGATAAAATACAAGAAAATTTTTTTAATAAAGGGTTAACCCCTTTTAAAATATTTTTATATGTTACCACACACCACATTATAAAAAAAACATTCCATAACCAACTACATCAAATAATCACAAAATCAAGAAACTGGAAAACATGAAAAAACACAAAAAAAAACAATGTCAAATATTATTAAATAAATATGTCACACTCTTATGTACACTTCACCATTCCATTATTCCTAAAAAACAATTAAAAAAATTGAATGTTCTGTATATTTTATCTTCTCTTCATCAAGTCGAATATCTATTGGCCTCTCCATTAATGTTGCTTTTCCATGATATCTAACTCTCCTCATTTAGTGATATGAGGGAAATTGTTGAGATGCTAATGGAGATTGGAGATAAGTAATATTTTTTTAATCCATTATAGCCAGGGTGGTAGTACTAACTAATAATCAAATCCACCAATATCCCCCAACAAATTTAAGGGATTAAAAAATATTTGGACAGAGCTTACTCACCAACAAAGCCCTTTATTCCCACATCGATGGGAGACTCTCAAGAAAACACAGTTACCAACAATAAACACCAAAGGCCTCCTCCAATAATCATTATAATCCATTATATGATTATTCACATCTTCATCCTCTCAATGACAACTTGAACACTCACTATAATTCTTTGAACCACATTGGGACCGACAACTAAAAACTAAACATCCTTATCCCATCACATCTGAGAATGAAGAAACACTTTTAAAAATCCTAAAATATTGAAATTCCAATGGATGAATTTTAATTATTTTTAGATTTAGACTAAAGAAAGATAATTTCATTTCCCATGATCTTCCATGATGCTCTCTCATAAAAAATCCTCCAATTTTGGGATTGTGTGCTCCCTTTTATAGCCATTTAAAGGGAAAAATGTTGACGAGTAATAAATGAGTTCCAAAATTTTGATTTATTCCTCTCATCTCATTTTTTATAAAAAATATAGATCTAAATAAATTTATCATGAATATCCTTGAATCAATATATCCTCATCCTCAATCATCCTTTGTAAAATATCACTAATACTCAACTCCTTGATAGAAAAGAAGTGAGATGATTTAATTAACCAATACAAAATTACCTAAATAACATCATGACTTAAATGAGATTAGGGTAACCCTGTTGTTATGTAAATATTTATTTCATCCCATTTACTCGTGGTGATTTCCAATTAATGTCACAAACCACTAGGAACATGGTACTATAATATTTCACATGGGAAAAAATCACTTATCTAAGAACTCTTCCACCGCAAGTCTCATCATTGGACACCAAAACATTTTCCAAAATCCATTGTTATACTTGGATAATCTGATCAGTATAATGAATGGTATGATAAAAAAAATCTCATGAAGCACTCCCTCATGAATCTCACATGGAAAAATTAATCCTTCCCAAAAAAATATTTGTTTAATATCCTCAAACCAGACCAATAAAACATCACCACATGAAACCGTATAGTACATCACTAATGTATCCAAATTACCCCATTGTGGTTACCACACCTTCAATAACAATGATGATTACAGTATCATCTGATGAATATAACCAGAACCACCTACTACCCATTCATCTACATGTAGGGATACCTACTCCAACATATCCTTCTAGGAATA
This sequence comes from Viscum album, assembly GCA_963277665.1. NCBI lineage: Eukaryota > Viridiplantae > Streptophyta > Magnoliopsida > Santalales > Viscaceae > Viscum > Viscum album. Next base: position 1,251,702,642 of record OY728152.1, read on the forward strand.
TCTACACCATTTAATGACATAATTCCATGAATTCCAACTCAAAATTTCATCCATAAAATTCCCATATCATGTGTGGTTTAGAAGTTATAAAATTAATATTCCTTTATAAAATCCTACATATTATATTTACTCATATTTATTTCACACATTGGAAAGATGAACGGAAATATCTTGGGATCTATGAAGAAAAAAAAGTGCTCCCCAATTAGGAAATGTTCCCATAAAATCAACACACAGAAAAATGGTGTCTCCATATCATGGGAGGGTTAATAATTAACATGGGGTAATAAAATCATAGAACCATATGAGTTCACCCCATTTTGATGATTCATGATAAATCCTAATCCCCTAAATAAAGATTCATAGAAAACCCCAAATTATAGCCACTCCACGAGAAACTAGACCATTAAAGTAATATTTAGTTTCCCCTTAATTTATTTATCATAAACTAAAAGATGATCAATATATCTAACATCCTAGTTAATTTTTTCTGTATAAAATAAGGGAGATGAAATCAAAGAAAAAATAGATTCAAAACTCCATCAATAGCCTATAAGACCAATAATTATAAGGCCTTCCACCACATCCCTCCGGGCATTGAATGAAAAAACATACCATGTCATTAATTGGTTAATAGACAAATAGTTATGGGAATCCATTTGCATGAGGAAATGGTTATATCATCTCTAGAACACACACTTGGACAATATACTATAGATATGGTGCCATCCAATAACCTAGAAGACAAAATTGATTGATCACCCCCCCTCTTCTTACATCAAGAATATCAATATGAAATAGACAGAAATGATTATGAAATGGTACAAAATCTCATGTAAAAACGGGTTTATGATCCTCATGAACAAATATGGTGCATTCATAATGTGTAACAACATGGACATGAATTCGAATCATTCGTCCCTTCATCTAATGGTACATATCGAGTGATCATCCACCTTATCCAGAAAAAAGTTATATTATAACCACATATCCCACATTGATAAGCAAGACCCTCCTATTAAGTAGATGAATAGATCCCCAATCCTTGTGAGAGGGTATTTTTTCTTATCGTTACATAATTCAACCACTATTATTATATATGAAACATCACACTACCTTCCACCTTCTTGGTGATCAACAATGGAGGACCATTACTGACATTTTAGTATTTATGAATCCTTTCTATAATACATTAGCACTCTAAAACATTAGTTCCAAGAATAATAAAATTCCATCGATATAGATCCATTTACATAAAAATAATCATCGAGCTTTAATTTTATTTCATAGTCAACATCAGATTTATGGGGTATAATTACAAGTTCATCAAGAAATAAATCTTGAAAATCATTGACATAATTGGTAACATAAAACACTCCAATTTATATTAATTATATGTAAAAATATTGGAAAAATTAAATACTGGTACAATACCTATACTATGAAACTAATAAATCCTATTGTAAATGAATACAAGACACTGTCTATTCATATCCAATTACAATGTATCTTTTAGATTCATTATAAAATAGAATTCATGGAAAATAAATATTTAACATATATGATGACATTATATGGATGAATTTTTATTGTTAATATTTCCCCAGTCAATTTTTCTAGACAAAGCCTTAATTTATACCCCTATAAACATCAAACAAGAGGATATTCCCTCTAAATTTCGTTTTCAACACCAGGGTCACTAAAATCCTTTCTATACCTATTACAAGATAATATACTTGAGAGGGCTATGTAAAGTATTATTAAGAACATAGATAAAATATTCCTAAAAAGGAAGATGATAAATTGATCATACCTGTAATGATTTCTACACCATCTAGTGTTTTCAAACAAATATATGAAACCAATCATGACTAACTCCATTTCCAATCTCCTAAGGGCCATGTAAACCATAATTTATATTATGTGATCCTAAATTATGACTTAACTACTTCTTTTAACCTCATCTTTCTACATATCCTCTTATCATATCATAATCGTACTGTACCTATTACAGAAATAGACTTACAAGATGATTCTACATTGGGTGACACGAAACAAGAATACCTAACCTCTACTGGTATTTGATAACTACTTTGATCTAATTTTAATGATGTCTATGAACCATAGGATAAAAATAAAACTATCCTATGTACCATTGTAAAATCATGGAAACCACATTCCCTTTATGTATGGGAGGGAAGCGGCAGATGGGGACAGCTCACTTATTGGAAACTATATGGTCTCAGTGATTGATACATGATGATGAAAACCCTAATCATCATGAAACCAAGGTAATTATAATCGAATGAAAAAACTCCTCTTGAATGAATATGCTCGATCACCACTTCCAGATTTTAATCCTAATGATTTTGTGTATTCATAATATGAGTAACTACATACATGATATAATATTGGAAAACCACCTCAAGGAAACTCCCTCGAGAATCCTCAATTGGATAAAGGTACCATGTGAAATAATAAACATAAACATGATTCCAAAATACTAATATGATATTTTATACTATATAAAATAATGAAACTCTTTCCTCTTCATTACTATTATAGTCAATGAGAATAAATCTTATTATAACTCCCTTTTAATTTTGACCAATTGTTGATCTACATCAATATTCTCAGAAATATATTGTGTCTACTAAAAACATGCAACTCATCATATATTAAGGAATCAACAACAAAAATTCTGATTAGGTTATGGGTCAAACTATATGAGATATCAACCTCATCCTACAATTTTTTTGTCTCTAGACAGGAGACTATTTCCTCAAAATATAATGAAATCATACTACTAAAAAGAGAGAATCAATTTCAACCATTAACCATCCTCCTCTATAAGATCAACCATCTAGTGATCTTCGGGATCATTATAATAATGATATACTACCAAATCAACATGAAATGGATGACCAGGATCCCATGATAAAAATAGAATAAATGATTCTCTATGATTTATTTTATGTATTTTTAGTAATATTATTTTAATTAATTTGAACATCATAAGATCACCGTATTCAAACAAGAGCACAATACAATCACGATTCATTTACCCTTATTAGTGATTATACCAGCATGCATTTCCACCTCACTTAGTAATTTTTGGTGTATTTTCAATAGATCATATGGGGGGCTCTAAAATACTATCTCCTAGCTAGTATTACATGGAATATGTAATTAAACTAGATCAACTAAAACAATGTCGATATAAAATAAAGAAGTTTTCATTGTTACTAAATGTAAACACCACATTATTCCACAACTAAAACCACTAATACATATATTTTATGACCCCTTCTTCCAATGGTACCACTCAGATGTTGTAAATAATAGTGAAGGATAACATACCACATGCCCCTCTTCTCTTAAACCTTGGGATGGAGACTATATCAAAGGGTTTACATTTCATTTTTATAGAATTCTATTAAAACTAAAGGATAATATTTTATTGATATAAGATATTGAATATCATTAAAAATTATGACATAGCACAAAATAAATTATCCAAAACCATCCACATAGTTCATGAATTATATGGTTAGTTACAAAAGTATCAAATTTAAGACCAAAAATAATATCCCATTAGTAAGGAATCAATCGCTTCTATAATTTTATGAGAAAATAACATCTATTAGGGACCATATATTTCTCATAAAATCATCAAAATAGATTTTATATACATTAGGTGAGAATCTAGGAATTCTTAGTATGGTCATGACCAATGACTCTTCTGTGAATGTTTAAGTAGCATACAAATTCAATGGTAATCAATCATCCAAACCAACATCACCTAAATATGTCAACTAAAAAATTATATCATCACCATGGCACACTCACAAAGTTAATAATCCTTGTATAATGACACAATATAATAAATAACTACAATAAGGTTCTACATAATAAATTCCCATCAATTTTCATCTACCACCCCCAACATTGCATATTACAACTCTCCTTATATTTGGTATATCATTTTACTCCAAGACACCTAGTAGAACATAACAAATCAAACCTGATGAAACCTAGGGCATCAAAAAATATCACATATAACATGAAAATATACAACCATTACATCACATCACATAAACTATTATTTGAATACAATTGAATCATCCCAAAACATTGACATCAATATTACAAGATTAATAGGGGTATCCAAAACATGAAGGAAATCAACATCACAACATCCTCTTAAAATTCATGATACCCACTATTATCCATATAATCTAATATCATCATAGCATACTTTTGTCTTTTGTTCATGACAAAACATTCTTGTCAATGACCCCTTGAAGAGTTAGAATGGAATATAATGTAGCTATCCTTTTATCCCCACAACCCAGATGTTAGGAAAATCCCACTAAATATTATGTTATCAACAGAATGTTCTTAACATGGGTTGGGAGTTTGTAGAAATAAAAATGAATAAGCAGTTCGTACATATATATCCCCACACATACCTAACCTATATGATCACAATAAAAATACCAACTAACTAACAATGTCACCACCATGGCTCAAAATATATTCCACTTTCCTAGACACCTATAAATGTACGACACCACACAAACATTCCCCAATCCAATTTTTTTTAAACATTATTTCCATTTATATAATCCACATTTCCAATAAATTTACTTAACATTTAAACATCCATCACATTTTGAAAAACATCTTATATTATTTTTATAAATTAGTAACCCTTTCTAACCATTCTATTTAAAATAATCATTTATATTTATTTCTAATACTACTCAGTGAAGTAGAAAAAATAACCACCACATAAAAATAACTCATCATTCCTGAGTCGAAAAGCCCCATATTGAGAGCATTTCAAAATAACAACCACATTCTATATCACAACCTCTTTCAACATTAAAATAACAAAATACTAGGCCAAAAACATATCACATCCAACCCACATTTAAAAACCACACAACAACATCACTCCCCACTAACAATTATCACATATTCAAATAATTTATTTCAGATTCAAGTAGGGGATTACCATATCAATTATTTAATTGTTATAATCCCAGAAGACATAATTTCGAGGAGAGTCCAATTAATTATCCATATAAAATTTAGTATCCTATTCATTTTTTGGTGACTACAAAAAACCCCTAAATAATCATTATATAGTTATAATTTCGATATAATTAACTATTCCCAAAATTAATTTGATTTTCATTAGGGGATCATGACCATACAATAAAAATATAAATAATGTAAAAGTGGTAATACATGACATTTATTACCCCTATAATTCATTTTTACATATCCCAATTCAATATAATAATTATGTTTGTGCATACTATCATAACAAAGATAACAAGATAAAAAAACCACAATAATGATTTAACTGATTATAAAATATGAATCCCCAAACTAAAATGAATAATTCCCACATTCTACAAAATATTAAATAAAGAGGATGTCCACTGATAAGAACAAAAAGAAAGAGAACACCATCACATTCCTATAAAATGATTACCACATCATTACAAAATAATAAAAACACTAAAAAAACATAGGATTCACATGCCATACACCGTCTCAAGATGATGAAAATTGATGAAAATAAAGAATGGAAAGAAGAAAAATCAAATTGTAACTAAGGAAACAAATATATGATGGTATGTCCTAAAAACCACTGAAAGGGGTATGAAAGTATTCAATCGGATTCTATTTGGTCACTAATAGACTAGTATGTACAATATTAGAATGATGGGTTTATATTGGATGTTTAAACATATAGGATGTATCAAAAAGACATGCCCATGGAGAAACCAACATATCTATAACTAATAATTTATAAAAAAGAATTGTAAAAATCAAAGGGTATGTACACTTCTATAGTCTAAATGACCACGTATACTTTAAAAAATTTTCCTACCTCCACTCTATATATCAGATAATATACATAATGTAATATGGAATAGTGGGACGAACCATAATATAGAATGAACATTTCTACATAAAGGATAACTTGCAAACGCATCTTCATACTAGAAAAGTTAATAAATTGGTAATAGCCCCCACACTATGCCTCGATCCTATACACCATATGCAAAAACTCTACATGATAGTGAATTTGGGACTATGACATAGCCATGATCCATGATGTTGATACACCAAAAAATATTATAAACAGAAAAACATAATATTTTAGAACTTATATGTCCTATATAAGTCCTCTACGCCATAGTGGACATCTATACGATGAATTATTGTGTTCAAATCAATAAAATCCTCCACATATAGATTTTATAACTACAACATCCATTCCCCAAAAAATACAACGGGACACCCTTTTGGAACCTCAAGAATGTGAATACCCAAAATTTAAATTCTCATAAGGCCATGACCCATATTAGTATATCCCAATTATTTTCATACCAGGTGAACAGTGAGGTTTCATTCACAATCAAAAAGAATGATTGTCATGATATACTCGACAAACACTTTTTAATGTTATTAAAATTACATGAATATTTTATAAATACACCACCACTTGTAGTATCTAGAAATAGATTTAAATTTAGGAATTTCACATAATCATTATCATACCAAATAATTATGATGTTATCATATAAATATTATTATCCTACGGTTTCTCCCTAATGATTTTTTTCTTAGATTCAAAAAAACTAAACCTTCCTCTGATACTGTCACGGCCCATCCTCGGGGCCCGTGCTGTGACTCCCCAAGCCCGCCTTCCATAGGCCAGGGGCTGGCGACTAGCACCAAGACGTAAATTCAGAGAAACAGGGATGGTATTGCCTTTGTAATGTAAAAAACCACCATAGAGTATGTAAGCGGAAAGAGTAAACACTAAGTAAAAACTGTAACAAGCTGTGTTGAAAGTAAAAGGGGTCGGAAATACAATCCCAACTGTAAAGTACAACTGAAGGGAAAAACAACAACTGAAAAGAAAAGCTGTAGCGTCGGGCCGTCCTCTGGAAGTCTCACCTGAAGGGTGGGTACATATAGCCTCCACTGCCTCTCGGGTCCAACTGACCGCTCCGAGTACGTCTCGCCTAGTGGTCCACCTCCAGGTACCGTCCTACTTCACAAGACTCCACCCTGATCAGCGTTGTCCGTCGTCTGAAACCAACACAACGAAGTGCGGGCATAGCCCATGTAGGGGTGAGTATAAGCTACTCAGTAGGGACCCCGAGACCCCCGAAGGTCTCCCGAAATCCGCGAAGGAATGTTACAATCACAAAGTAACAACCGACAGTGCTTAGGTATATGCCCATACATATACCTAAGTCATCAATTCCCGTTCGGCTCCAATATCTGAGCCCAAGAACAACCCAGTCCACACAGGAAAGCATATGTAATCCACATAGGATAGCTCAACACAATCCACAATGGAAAGTAAACAGTAAATCCACAGAGGATAGTTCAACACAATCCACAAAGGAGAGTAACATAGGATTCATCTCACACAGGTATACTTATTCGGATGATGATAAAGATGATCACTGATCCATCTAAGTCGTCGTACCTACAAAAAATCGATAGGAAACTAACCCCCGCAATGAACCACACAGGATCGGACCCACACAGGATCAATAGGTAACTAACCCTCGCAAAGACCCACACAGGATCGGGCCCACACAGGACCTGTAGGCGCTGGCTCACACAGAACCGCTGAGCGCTGACCCACACTGGATCGGATCCACACATGATCTATAGCACTGATCCACATAGGATCGCTGAGTGAAGTAGTCGTCGCATTCCACTGAGGATCTCTGCACAGTCGTCATCGCAGTCCCCCGAGGATCTCTGCACAGTTGTCTTCGCAGTCACAGTACTAGTCGCAGCCATCTCTAGGGTTCCCGCACACAGCAAGCTCGTTCGGGAGGGTCCGCTCCACGAGCCGAGAGGCTGATACATCAACTGACACAAAGTCCTAAGTTGATGTATCCAAAAGTTTCGTATCGTCAACATGAACTCAACGTCTCAAACGGCGCGTCAAACGAACGCCCGGTCTGAGAGATATTGGCTTTTTCGTCCTAGGGGCCCGGTTGGTTTTTACGACAAAACCAACCTAACCGTACTCCACATGCATCCAAACCTCGGGAGGAGTATGCCAAAAGATTCGTCTCACTTAGAGTAATTCAACGAAGTCGACGGCACGTCGATCGGACGTCCGAAGCTCAAGATATGAGCGTTTCCGCTCCGAAGGCCCGGTCGGTTTCATGTGCGAACCATCCTGGACGAACTCAAAGTAATCCGAAACAATGAGTGCGATATACCAAAACGACCGTCTCGATCCAAGGATGGCATCACCGATGACGGCGCGTCGTTTGGAGGTTCGTAGCTCATGTTATGAGCGAAAGACCAAAAACGTCCAGAGACAGGGGGTCCGGGCCCAGACTGACCCGGCCCAACCCCCCTGGGTCGGCCCGAACCGGGTCGACCCGACCCGGGTCCGGGTCGGACCCTGTTCGGCACGGCCCGGCTCGGCTCCGCCTAGCGGCCGAGCGAGGCAGCCGCGGGGCGGCACTGCCCCCGCGGGAAGAAGGAGTCGCGGCCCACGTCGGGCCGCGCTAGAGTCAACGGACGCCGCTTTTTCCGCGTCCCGTGCGTGTGAGCCGGACCCGCGCGGCCGCGGCGGCCCTGTCCGGCGGCGCGCCCGGGGCGCCGCTAGCGCCGCCGCGCCGCTGGTGGCTTCTGCGTGCCACCGGAGTTGCTCTAGTGGTCCGTTTTCCTTCCCGTCTACGCTGAAACACCTGCCGGGTCCCGTTCTTCACTGTGGAAACAACGGATCTTCCATGCGGCATGTTTTGTCGTCGCCCGCCAAATCCGTACAACAACGAAGAGCTGCGGAGGGTTGTCGGGCCGTGTTCGTTCGGCCCGCACCCTCCTCGTTAGGCGATAACAGTTGGGAGGATTTATCAACACATAGAAAACATAACCAAAACAATTTTAATGAATTAAAAATTGTTCTTATGAACCGAGTTCTTCATTTTGAATGGAAAAATCCACGGAGTATAAAACATTCATAAAAACCCTACCTCATCAAGTCTTCGCACGCGCGTTCTTCGCGGATTTGATCATCGCGGAAGGAGGGGATCGTCGCGTCGTCGTGGTATTCGGAGTTGCATCGAAAAACTCTGAGGACCAAGAAACCACAGATTTAATTATAAATAATTAAATTCGTGTGTTGTTAAAAACCACAAAGAAGTTTTAAAAGAAACCCAAAATCTCTTACCTCAAGCAGTTGGTGATCGGAGATCGGGGCAGGGAAGAACGTCTCGGATGAAGCGTCGTCAATCTCCGAGGGTGATGACGTTCTTCACGTTCTTCGCGTTTTTCGCATTTTTCGCGTTCTTCACGAAGGAGGATGAAGGCACAAAACTTGTTAAAACCTCTCAACGAGCATTTTTTCAGAAGTCGTGTGTTGGTCTTATTTTATTATTACGCCAACGGATTTCAAACAGGTTAAGAAATGAATAAATTAATTCATAGATTTAATTCAACGAAGAAAACCGCCCAATTAATTGGTGCGTTATGAATTTAAGAAAATGCGTCAGTTGACTTTCATAATAACGGGTTTTCGCGGGTGCATTACTTAGCGGAAAAGAAACGGTGGGGCTCGTGCGGGACCCACCCCACAAATATCCTACCAAGGGGTAGGATATTTTTGGATTTCCCCCTATCCACAACAACTCAGCTTAAGCAGCTTTATGTGGCTTTCAAGTGGCTTAAGTGAAATAAAATAATGTTGGTTGTATAATTTATTTTATTTCTTAACTTTAAGCCCAAAAATTAAAAACCGCACCCGAGCAAACGCAACTCCGGAAGAGGAGTTTCTAAGAAAATACCGGCACTGTGATTCCATCGGAGCCCTCAGAATTCGATTCCGAGCAACGGTTTAAAAGTTAGAAAAACCCGCTCGTCCGTTCACTGAACGTACCCGAGCAAAACTTCGGAAAATGATTCCGGGCACACCGAGCCTCGGAATCAGGTGCCGTCAGAAACTGCGTTCTCAAAAAATTCCAAACAAAATTATGAAAAAAAATTTCCTTGAAATTTACGAGTCTTTATATTACTCCCACCTCAGGGCTTTATGTCCCTATAAAGATACATCATAAACTAGGGAAACAAATGTGGGTACTGAGCACGAATCTGGGCCTCCCGCTCCCAAGTTCTCTCCTGGAGGTTCCCGTCCTGCCATCTGATGCGTACTAGAGGAATCGATCGTCCACGTAGGACCCGCTCTTTTCGATCTTCAATCTCCACCAGGACCTCCACAAAATTATCCCCATCATCAACATCCAGCTCCCCATATTCAATGATATGCGTTGGGTCGTGCACGTACTTCCTCAACTGAGATACGTGGAAGACGTCATGCACCTGGTGCAACTGAGGTGTAGAGCCAGGCGATAAGCCACCTCACCAATCCTGATGAGGACTTGGAAAGGTCTGATGAAGCGTGGAGACAACTTTCCGCCTCGGCCAAATCTCCGTAATCCACGTCGAGGTGAGACATGCAAGAAGACGTGGTCACCATCCTCGAACTCTAGTGGCCTCCGCCTCCGGTCAGCATAAGACTTCTGCCGGCTCTGAGCTGTTCTCATCCGCTCCTAGATGACCTGGACCTTCTTTGTCGTGGCCCGGACCATCTCTGGACCCACAAGTGATGACTCCCCAGGATATGTCAAGCACAAAGGAGATCTGCTAGGTCTTCCATACAACGCCTCATATAGTGACATCCCGATGGTGGAGTGTTAGCTGTTGTTGTACGCGAACTCCACCAAGGGTAGGTGGTCCTCCAAGCTACGACCAAAGTCGAGGACACATGCGCGGAGCATGTCCTCGAGAGTCTGAATGGTCATCTCCGTCTGACCATCCGTTTGAGGGTGAAAGGGTGTGCTCAGACGTAGCCGCGTCCCGAACGCCTCTTGCAACCCCTTCCAATGCCAGGAAGTAAAGCGAGCGTCTCGATCAGAGACGATTGATGATGTCACTCCGTGAAGCCGTACAATCTCTTGAATGTAGAGATGCCCCAAGCTCTCCACTGAGCCCTGCTCTCTGATGGGTAAGAAGTGTTCCGACATGGTGAGTCGTTCAAAAATCACCCAAATGGAGTCGTGACCTCTGGAAGTGCGTGGAAGTCCAGTCACGAAGTCCATAGATATCACGTCCCACATCCACTCCGAGAACTCCAAGGGATGTACCAAGCCTGCTGGTACCTGATGCTCTTCATTCACCTGCTGGAAGGTGAGGCATTGAGAAACGAACTCTGCCACAACCTTCTTCATGCCCGTCCACTAGTGCTGTTGTCTGAGCTCCTAGTACATCTTCGCCACTCCAGGATGTACCTCCAAAGGAGAAGTGTGAAACTCTCTCAGCACATCATCCCGTAATGCAACTGGTACCAAGGTACGTCCTCTAAAAAGGACGTTGTGCTCTACTCCAAGGGAGAAACCATCAGGTTCCTGTCCCTAGGATATCTATGCACGCCGTGTCTCACAGTCAGCATCCCCACGCTGTGCCTCTCTGACCTGCTGAAGAAGTGGAGGAGAGAATATGAGATACTGAAGGAAGGCTGCTCCGTCCCTATCCACGAATGATATCTGCAACGCGGCTAGCTGCTTTGTCGCCTCCTCAAGTAGCTGAATGCCCGTCCTCCTGCTGAGGGCATCCACTACTATATTCCCCTTTCTAGGAGTATAGACTATCTCAAAGTCATATTCCTGGAGGAACTCGATCCATCGCCAATGTCTCAGGTTCAGGTCCTTCTGAGAGAAGATGTACATGAGACTCTGGTGGTCAGAAAAGACTGTAAAGCGCTCGCCCATCAGATAGTTCCACCAAGTCTTCAGTGCGAAGACCATTGTTGCTAACTCCAGGTCATGTGTGGCGTAGTTCTGCTCATGCGGCCTCAACTGATGTGATCCATAGGCAATCACAACCCGCTCCTGCATCAAGACACATCCGAGTCCGGTCGCTGATGCATCAGAGTAGTCTAAGTATCCAACTCCCTCCTCAGGCAACCTCAGGATAGGTGCGCTGGTCAATCTCTGTCTCAGCTCCTAAAAGCTCTGCTAACATCTGTCTGACCACACAAAGGGTTTCCACTTCTTCATCAAAGCTAAGGGTGGCGCAACAACTCTGGAGAAGTCCGACACGAATCTCCGATAGTATCCAGCTAGTCCCAATAAACTCTACACCTCCGTCACGCTCCTGGGTGGATCCCAAGCTAGAACTGCCTTGATCTTCATAGGATCCACCGCAACTGCGGCCTCAGAAATGACATGCCCTAATAAGTGGACCTCACGTAACCAGAACTGGCACTTCGAGAGCTTGCCATAAAGATGGTGTTGTCGGAGTGTGTCTAGCATAACCCACAAGTGGTAGGCGTGCTCCTCCTCCGTGGTCGAGTATACCTAAATGCCGTCGATGAAGACCACAACAAATCGATCGAGGTATGGCTGGAATATCCTGTTCATGATGCTCATGGACACTACTGGAGTGTTGGTTATGCCGAAAGGCATAACCAAAAACTCATAGTGGCCATACCGACACCTGAAGGTCGTCTTCTACACGTCCTCATCTCGAACTCTGAGCTGATGATAGCCTGACGTGAGGTCTATCTTCGAGAACAACCGTGCTCCCTTGAGATGATCGAAGAGGTCATCAATCCACGGTAGCAGATACTTGTTCCTCACTGTCACCTGGACAGTCGCAAGCTCCTGTTCACCTTCTTGGCGAAAAAAATCGGGGAAGCCCTGGGTGAAACGCTGGGTCGGATGAAACCCTGGCCCTGCAAGTCCTCTAACTGTACCCGTAGCTCTCGAAGCTCAGCGGGGGCCATCCAATATGCTAGAGTGGATATCGGGGCTGTCACAGGGTACAGATCAATATAAAATTCTACCTCTCTGTGAGGAGGTAGCCCTGGAACGTCATCGGGAAAAACGTCCGCGTATTGATCCACCACTTCAGGAAAACTAGGGCTCTTCACGTCAACTGCTCCTAGGATGAGGCTAGCCAACTGATGAGTGATGGGTTGTCCTCTCCTCTGTGTTAGTCCATCCTGTGCTGCTAAGGCTCCTTTCTCTCCGATGAAGGTGAACCTGCTCCCGTCGGTGCGTACACATCGCACCTTGAGCCTAATACAGTCAATCTGAGCATGGACTGTGGATAACCAATCCATGACCAAGATGACGTTGTAAGGCCTCGACGGTGCTACAAGAAGATCCCAGACGAAACTATCACCTCCTAGAGTAAGCTCACACTGCCGGCACTAGTGCGTAATCGTCAATTCTGATCACGTATGAGTCTATAGCCGTAAGGATCGAGCCAACGGCTCTGTCGGAATCTCTGAGCTCCGAACAAGGGCAACGACTATGAAAGAGTGACTAGCTCCTGTGTCTATAAGAACTTCAGAAAGTGTGGAATAGACACAGATCGTACCTCGAATCATCTCAGGCGCGCCGTGGTCGTAGGAATCCACTGCCTGGAGCTCTGCCTGTCCCTGACCGCCAGCTCCCTGTGGTCGGGGCGGACCTCCTGGTGGTGGTGGTGGTGGAGCCTCAAAGCGTCTCCCACCACCTGCTGCTCGGCCAGCTCCTCTGCATCATCCGCCTCCTCCCTGCGGACTGCCATAGTCGACCCTCTTCCTCTACCTGGGTGGCCCCTCCACAATCTGCTGCTCCTCGGCATGGCGGGTCGGGCAGTCACGAGCCATGTGGCCCTGCACGCCGCATGCGTAGCACTACCTGCCTCTCGAAAGACTCTCTCTACGCTGTGTGCCCCGCACTGCTGAGCCAGTGTCCTGAGGTCGTCTGCCGGAAGGTCTGGTCTACCTGGACCCATGAGTCATCCGTCGGCTACCTTCTGCCAAAGACTCCACTACCTGCCGCCCTGCGGTAGGTCTCGCTGCTGAAGTAGACTCAGCAAGAAAGCTCTCGATCAGAAGGGCTCACTCTAGTACTCCTACCTGAGTCGGAATGCTGATGGAGATCAGCGATGCCCTGATCTCGTGTCTCAAACCCTTCTCAAAGGTCCGGACCCAGAAGAATGAGTCATGTACCATATCTGTCGAGTAGCGAGAAAGATCGGTAAACCTTGCCGCGTACTGGGCGACCTTCAAGCTGCCCTACCGCAGCTGAAGAAGCTCCTAGATGCGCACCGCACGGAGGGTGGTCGGGACGAACTCTGAGCGGAAGAGGCTCTCGAAGTCCGCCCAGAGAAGATATGCCTCATCATGCACCTGGAGAATCAAGATCCACCATCGGCCCGCTGCTACGTGCAGTAGGCTCACCGCGAGGATCACCATGAGGTCTACTGGTGTCCTCACTAGCCTGAAAACTCGTACGACCGCCTCCAGCCAGTCCTCGGCTGCCTGGGGGTCCATCTCCCCACGAAACCTGTGTGGTCGCTAGCACTGGACCTCGTTCAGAGCTTTGAGGCATCGTGCATCGTCAGCGGTCATGGTGGGGAGCATCGGTAGCTCGGCGGGTAGAGATACCGCTGGTGCCTCCGCCATCAAAGGGCCCTATACCGAGGCCTCATCGCTCGGTGGGCTGCCGTCGCACTCTACTCTTGGAACCCTGGCTGGCTGCCGTCGTGGGGCCATCCTGAAAAGGAAACAAATGTGCCACGGTCAGAACTGTATACCTGGTTAGCTGACACAAGTAATCACAAAGAAAACTTGAACACACATGAAATTAATTTTTTCGTGCATTAAGTCGGAAATCAGAAGTCAGCGTCCTGGTGTACGGATACGTCGGCCGCCGCACCAACACTGGACTCCTTGGACTGATAACCACACCCAATACGCTAAACATTATTTCTTCACATAGAAGAAAGATCAGAGTCTGCGGTAGAACCGAACTCCTCTGATACCAATTTGTCACGACCCATCCTCGGGGCCCGTGCCGTGACAACCCCAAGCCCGCCTTCCATAGGCCAGGGGCTGGCGACTAGCACCAAGGAATAAATTCCGATAAACAGGGAAGGCATTGCCTTTGTAAAGTAAACAATCACCACAGTGTAAGAAAGCGGAAAGAGTAAACACAAAGTAAAACTGTAACAAGTTGTGCTGAATGTAAAAGGGGCTGGAAATACAAGCCCAACTATAAAGTACAACTGAAGGGAAAAACAGCAACTAAAAATAAAATCCGTAGGGTCGGGCCGTCCTCTGGAAGTCCCACCTGAAGGGTGGGTACATATAGCCTCCACTGCTCCTCGGGTCCACCTAACCGCTCCGAGTACGTCTCGCCCAGTGGTCCACCTCCAGGTATCGTCCTGCTCCGCAAGCCTCCACCAAGATCAGCGATTTCCGTTGTCTACAACCAACACAACGAAGTGTGGGCATAGCCCGTGCAGGGGTGAATATAAGATACTCAGTAGGGACCCCGAGACCCCCGAAAGTCTACCAAAATCCACGAAGGAATGTTACAATCACGAAGTAACAACCGACACTGCTTAGGTATATGCCCATACATATAGCTAAGTCATCAATTCCCGTTCGGATCCAACATCTGAGCCCAAGCACAACCCAGTCCACATAGGAAAGCAAAAGTAATCCAGATAGGATAGCTCAACACAATCCACAAAGGAAAGTAAACAGTAAATCCACACATGATAGTTCAACACAATCTACAAAGGAGAGTAACACATGATTCAGCTCATACAGGTATACTTCATCGGATGACGATAAAGATGATCACTGATCCATCTAAGTCGTCGGACTCAAAAAGGATCGATAGGTAACTAACCCCCGCAGTGACCCACATAGGATCAGACCCACACAGGATCAATAGGTAACTAACCCCCGCAAAGACCCACACAGGATCGTGCCCACACAGGACCTGTAGGCGCTGACTCACACAGAACCGCTGAGCGCTGACCCACACAGGATCAGATCCACACAGGATCTGTAGCACAGATCCACGTAGGATCGCTGGGTGTAGTAGTCGTCGCAGTCCACTGAGGATCTCTGCACAGTCGTCGTCACAATCCACTGAGGATCTCTGCAGAGTCGTCGTCGAGGTCACAGTAGCAGTCACAGCCATCTTTAGGGTTCCCGCACACAGCAAGCTCGTTCAAGAGGGTCTGCTCCACGAGCCGAGAGGCTGATTCATCAACTGACACAATGCCTGAAGTTGATGTATCCAAAAGTTCCGTATCTTCAACAGGAACTCAACGTCGCAGACGGCGCGTCAAACGGACGCCCGGTCTGAGAGATATTGGCTTTTTCGTCCCAGGGGCCCAGTTGGTTTTTAAGGAAAATCCAACCTGACCGTACTCCACATGCATCCAAACCTCGGGCGGAGTATGCCAAATGATCCGTCTCACTTAGAGGAATTCAACGAAGTCGACGTCACGTCGATCGGACGTCCACAGCTCAAGATATGAGCGTTTCCGCTCTGAACGCCTGGTTGGTTTCGTGTGCGAACCATCCCGGTCTAACTCAAAGTAATCTGAAACCTTGAATGCGATATACCTAAATGACCATATTGATCCAAGGATCACATCGCCGCTGACGGCGCGTCGTTCGGAGGCCCGTAGCTCATGTTATGAGTGAAAGACCGAAAACGTAAGGAGACAGGGGGTCTGCGCCCGGACCGACTCGGCCCAACCCCCCTGGGTCGGCTCGAACCGGGTCAAACAGACCCAGTTCCGGGTCGGACCCGGTTCGGTATGGACCGGTCCGGCCAGGGCGCGGCACGGCCAGTCGGGTCGGCCCGGCTCGGCTTGGCCGAGCGGCCGAGCGAGGCAGCCGCGGGGTGGCGCTGCCCCCGCGGGAAGAAGGAGCTGCGGCCCACGTGGGGCCACGCAGGAGTCAACGGATGCATCTTTTTCCACGTCCCGTGCGTGTGAGCTGGACCCGCGTGACCGCGGGTCCACTAGCCGCCGCCGCCGGGGCTTCAGCCGCGGCGGCCCTGTCCAGCGGCACGCTGGTGTCTTCCACGGGCCACCGGAGTTGCTCTGGTGGTCCGTTTTCCTTCCCGTCTATGCCGAAACTCCTCCCGGGTCCCCTTCTTCACTACGGAAACAACGGATCGTCCATACGG
Organism: Viscum album; assembly: GCA_963277665.1. Classification (NCBI taxonomy): domain Eukaryota; kingdom Viridiplantae; phylum Streptophyta; class Magnoliopsida; order Santalales; family Viscaceae; genus Viscum; species Viscum album. The sequence continues at coordinate 1,251,719,696 of OY728152.1, forward strand.
CATGTTTTGTCGTCGCCCGCCAAATCCGCACAACAAAAAAGAACTGCGGAGGGTTGTCGGGCCGTGTTCGTTCGGCCCGCACCCTCCGCGTTAGGCGATAACAGTTGGGAGGATTTATCAACACATAGAAAACATAACCAAAACAATTTTAATGAATTAATAATTGTTCTTATGAACAGAGTTCTTCATTTTTAATGGAAACATCAACGGTGTATAAAACATTCAATTAATCCCCTACCTCGTCAAGTCGTCGCACGCGCGTTTTTCGCGGATTTGATCATTGCAGAAGGAGGGGATCGTCGTGTCGTCGCTGTATCTGGCGTTGCGTCGACGAACTCCGAGGACCAAGAAACAACAGATTTAATTATAAATAATTAAATTCTTGTATTGTTAAAAACCACAAAGAAGTTTTAAAAGAAACCCAAAATCTCTTACCTCAAGCAGTTGGTGATCGGAGATCGGGGCGGGGAAGAACGTCTCGGATGAAGCATCGTCAATCTCCAAGGGTGACGACGTTCTTCGCGTTTTTCGCGTTCTTTGCTTGCTTCGCATTCTTCACGAAGGAGGATGAAGGCACAAAACTTGTCAAAACCTTTCAATGAGCATTTTTTTAGAAGTCTTGCGTTGGATTATTTTATTATTATGCCAACAGATTTAAAAACTGGTTAAGAAATGAATAAATTAATTCAACGAAAAAAACCGCCCAATTAATTGGTTCGTTAAGAATTTAAGAAAACGCGTCAGTTGACTTTCATAATGACAGGTTTTCGCGGGTGCATTACATAGCGGAAAAGAAACGGTGGGGATCGTGCGGGCCCCACCCCAAAAATATCCTACCAAGGGGTAGGATATTTTTGGATAGCACCCAATCTGCAACAACTCAGCTTAAGCAGCTTTAAGTGGCTTTCAAGTGGGTTATGTGAAATAAAATAAAGATTGTCATACAATTTATTTTATTTCTTAACTTTAAGCCCAAAAATTAAAAACCACACCCGAGCAAACGCAACTCCGGAAGAGGCATTTCTAAGAAAATATCGGCGCTGCAATTCCATCGGTGCCCTCAGAATTCGATTCCGAACACTGGTTTAAAAGTTAGAAAACCCCGCTCATCTGTTCACTGAATGTACCCAAGCCAAACTTCGGAAAATGATTCCGGGCACACCGGGCCTCAGAATCAGGTGCCGTCAGAAGCTGTGTTCTCGAAAAATTCCAACAAAAATTAAGAAAAAAAATTTCCTTGAAATTTACGGGTCTTTACAGATACAAACTATGGTAACCTAAAATTTAATATACATAAATATTACAGCATATCATATGAATACTCATTAGATATCAAAATGTTACACACAATAAATAATATTGTTTAGTGCAATCAAAAAGACTGATACATTAAAACTAGTATATGAATGGTAAAAGTTATTTCTAATTATTTTCTTCCTAATCAAAACTCTTTTGGGATATTTCGTAGTTGGAACCATTCATCTTAAACCAAGGATAAGAAAATAAAAAAGGTTTCTCTTATATTCTCATTAAGGTGAAACATATGATAAATCAATAATTGTTCATATATGGGTATAATGTATATATAAGGTTATGGTAACATGATCATGACTTAAAATAATTGCACCTAATATGTATATTGTCTATAAATAATAATCATAGTGTAAGAATTTTTAATAATAACTCATAAGACATAATAGAATCAAGTAATCAAGTAATCAATCTCAATTTTATGATAAAATATTATAATCATATGAATGATGGTTGTTGTATTCAAATCTGAATTTATAATCACTTAATTAGTCATGGTTCACCAATAATACTATCATTTTGGGGGAATTTAGTGTTTTTAATTGAACTTGTACATAAGAATATATATTCCATAATTTGATTTATTTAATATAACCATGTATCCTTGGTTTATAACATAACCACCAGCATAAGGTTTTTGTATAACCACCCATACATGGTTTATAACATAATGTTAATATATTTATCTATATTCGAAAAAATCATGTACACATTTATATTTACCAAAAGCAATATATCATGGAATAGAAAACATGATTCATTGATACATAATAATAATAATAACCATTTATAAAAGTTAAAAAAATTATAACATTGGATAAAATCTACTATAAATATTATGAATCCTTAAAGGATGTTTTATGTAAGAAAGATCCATTAAAAACACTGCGACATTTCATGACGAAAATTGCCTATTCATTTTGAAATCACTTTTATAAAATAAAAAAATAAAAAAATATTCTGTGAAATAATGTCATTGAAAATTAAATTGGAGACTCGTTATGGTTATATTAATGTCAGGGAAAATCCATAACATAGGTAAATATTTTCATGGGTTTTACATGGAAAAAAATTAGTAAAAAATCAAATACACCATGTTTCAATGAGGAATTGAAATTCCAGTTTACATTAAAACATTATTTCATAATTTTTTGTACCTAGAAAAATTAAAATGAATGAAATAATGTAATATAATTAAACAAAAATATGATAATAAAATACACTGTGCTTTTTGAAGATATAACATATAATTTAAATATAATTAATTAAGAAACACCAATGCTACAGGAAATGTAATGTAAACACCATAACCAAACTACATTGAAAAAAATTATTAATAATTTCCATGAAATTAATAATATAATATAAAACATTAGAAATACAATCTTGTGGATATTCATGATACAAAATATTAGAGTTATATTAGATAAAACTCATAAAAATGATTATTTGTATAATAATTACATATGTCCTAATGAAAACAATTTAAGATGATAATCCTAATTTTTTTTTGTAAATTTAAAATCTATACTGAATGGATGAAATAATTTGAATAACAAATTTAGATTCCATAATTGAGGAATTATACAAGATATAATATGTCAAAGGATCAATATAAAATCTATATAAACATATATTGGTGCAAATAATCACAATTGTCTCAATGAAATATAATTGAGATAATGAAACATTATGACATTAGTAATTTCTTTAATCAAATGTACATGGACAATTAAATATCATATTTTTAGATAAATAAAATTACTTATATTTTGAATTATAAAAAAATACATTTTTTAGATTTATAGACACCATATTAATAAGAAATTTTTGAAAAATAGTAAAACATGTTTCTGTGAAGAGAAATTGAGAAGAAACTCTTACCCTCTATCTAACGAGATTATTATGTGATCTAACATTATTTATATTAAATTTATATTTATTATAATTCAATTATATAACCATATTCATACATATAATACCATATATTATCCAATTCAATCTTTTAAACACCATTTTTCCACCGATTCACTATTAAATTTTATATTTATGTTATTAATAAATTTATTTTCCCTCTATGTTTTATTCCGCCTATTTTGGAACTTTCACTATTATAATGGATCCATAATTTCACCAATTTTAATTATAATATTTATATCATACATAATCCTTATAATTTTATAATAAATACCATTATTAATTATTTTTGTTGACATATTAATCACATATCTATTTGGAGATGGTAGTATGTTTACACACATGAGTGATGTTTTATTTTTTCAATAGATGGAATTTAATAAAGGTTAATAATAATCATCATTAAATAATAATTATATAATAAATATTAAAAAAATTATATCTATAATAATGAAAAAACAACAAATGATTGTGGAATAAAAGGAAAACTATCAGTATGTGGAAGGGTTAATCCACACAGACGGACGAGTGAAACATTCACATCCAAATTAATTAATATTGTGTATGAATGTTTTCTAAAATAATCATAATAATTTATATGTATATTATTGATAATTTATTAATCACTTTTAAATGGAAAAAATAATTATATGAGGAATAATTATAAATAAAATTTAACGATATTTTTTAACATCTGTAACTCTTATTTGAGAGAACACCTTATCATAGTTACTTGGCCTTGAAACAGTTCATATAAAAGAATAATAATATATAAAAATTTAATGGAAGGATTATAGTACTATTTTTTATAATTAATTGGTTGATATGGATTTATCTAATTTCATGAATGAGGGAGAGAAGGGGATCTATTATATATGTGAGTAGGGATACAGACATGTAATGCCCATAAAGATTTCAATGATATAAAGTAATATTCCTAGGATATAGGCTCATGATGGAAAGATATCATAAGTAATTTATAGGTTTTATATATAATCAGCCAATGTTGTAAACTATACTGGGAGATAAACTTACCCTAGTCTCTAGGTTTGTCCCCTTGTAAACTCACATTATCCTTAACCGTTGTAATAATGGTTTACACTTTTTAATATTCTTTGTGGGCAGGAATTATATTTATCTAATAAAATTATATTATTAATATTAATTATAAATATTATATTTTTCATAATAGATTCAATTCATAAAAGTCGTGGTATTTATTTTTAATAAAGCATTTAAAACTCAATGAAAACCTATTTGGGAAAAATGAATTTTTATTTATAAAACATAATTTACATCAATTTTATGCATTTTAAAAACTGTAGAATGAATGATAATATATGTTATTGAATATATAATAAATAAATATAATTAATACCAATAGTAAATATATATTACAATAATTTTTTAATATAAAAATAAATTTTTTAATGAAAACATTTTTATATAAATTTATTTTTATGGGCAAAGATAATTTTTTATCAAAATCATTTGAATTTATGATTACGACGTAATAAATTATATTACATAAAATTATATTAAAAATAATTTACATTAGTTTAATTTTCAAAACATTTTGAAAATTTAACATGATAACAAGTGGTTGTTTTCAAAAAAATGGATATATTTTAATATTCACCAAAGAATAAATGTTTTTCTAATAAATAACGATAAAGTAACCCTAAGCCTATCTTAACAAGATGATCCATAAAAATACATTAATTTAATAAATAAATCTATATGTTTTAGAAATTTATAATAATATATGTGTTCATAAAATGAAATAAAGGCAATTTTTTAAGAAATCATATTTTCTAAGAATAAAAGAATTTACTGATAATTGTGTAATTATTAGTTACTAATTTTTTAATAAATATTACATATTTTAAATCTTCTTTAATATTTTTAGATATTATGTTATTAAAATTTATAATTTGTAATTTAATGTCTATCTTAGAAAATTTAATTTATAATAGTTTATATAGTCTTCAGGTTGTGTGTATGGAAACCAATCAAACACTTATCATTAATTTATTGAATAAAATATTTTCTAAAATAACAATGTGATAAATTTATGATTTTTCATTTTATTCCAAAATAACATCCTTTTAAAATCCATGACCATTAAGTATCTTCAAATTATCATCATGGTTAATATAGCGAGATCCTACCAACTAAAACCATCATCGATATTGTATTTATTTGATGGATCAAATGGAATTAAGAAATCATAGTCCTTGATCAACTCTAACAATCTATGGTTCACTACTTCAAGAAATTTCGTTGAATTTATACTTTATTATCGTAATATTCATGTATAATTGTGCATTTCACATTTCAATGTATGAATATTATCTTTATTGGTTTTATTAAAATAGTACAATTAAAAACTCCATATCTGGTATTAGTTAATTTTTCACTTGGAACATAAATTTTTAGATTCATAAGCCACAAAATTTTAATTTTTCATAAGGACACACCCTAAAAACATCATTGATTAGTTATGATATATCACAAAAGCATTTCCATGATTAATTTATATATTTTTAGGTGTACTTATCAAATGTATATTAAGGTCATAAAATCTATCACTACATTCATTTATATAGTGGAACTTGACTCCATTATAAGAAAAAATTCTATTGGATTTAAGAATCAATTTATCATTTTTAAAAAGAATCTATATTAACTTGATAAAAAAAAGAAAACGTTTATCTCAGAATTTAATTGGTTTAGGATATTATATATTCACCTTTTACTTCAAATTATCTTGAAATATACACATGTGTGTGATTATGTTACCCTTGAATTCTATTTCTATTATCCAAAACTTATATTTGTCATATTTTTCATATGGTTTCTTCTTTTTTAATGTTTTCAGCCGGAAAGAGCCGCCATAGCTTCAGTCGTGGCGGCGGCGGCCAGCGGACCCGTGGCCGTGTGGGTCCGGCTCGCCCGCTTGGGACACGGTGACATGTCGCGTCCGTTTGAACCAACGCGGCCCCACGCGGGGCCGTGACATCTCCAAACCGCGGGGGCGGCGCCCCGCGGCGTCCAGCTGCTCGGCCGCCCGGCCGAGCCGAGCCAGGCCGGTCCGACCGGTCGGGCCGCGCCCTGGCCGGACCGGACCGGGTCCAGCCAGGTCGGACCGGGTCGGGCCGGGTCGGCCCGGACCCGGACCCCTCGTCTTCGGACCATTTTCGGTCATTCGCTCATAACTTGAGCTACAGGCATCCGAACGATGCACCGTCAGCGGCAACGTGATCCTTGGATCGAGACGGTCGTTTCGGTATATCACACTCAAGGTTTCGAAATACTTTGGGTTCGGCTGGGTTGGTTCGTACACGAAACCAACCGGGCCCTCGGAGTGGAAACACTCATATCTTGAGCTCCGAACGTCTGATTGACCTGCCGTCGACTTTGGTGGATTCCTCTAAGTGAGACGGAGCTTTTGGATTACTCCGCTCGAGGTTTGGACGCAGTTGGAGTACAGTCGGGTTGGTTTTGACTTAAAAACCAACCGTGCCCCCGGGACGAAAAAACCAATAACTACCAGACTGGGCGTCCGATTGACGCGCGGTCTGTTGCGTTGCGTTCCTATTGACGATACGGAACATTTGGCATCCTCCGACCGAGTTTTGGATGTGGTTGGGTAATAACCGGGTTGGATTGTACTCTAATTCCAACTAGGCCCCTGGAACGGAAAAAGATGATATCTTTCATACCAGACGTCTGTTTGACGAACCGTCAGCGGTGTTGGTGATCACGTTGAGAAACGGTCCCTAGGAGTATAACCTATGATAGTTCGGGGTATAGTTGAGATATGGCCGGGTTGGTTCGCTTACGAAACCAACCGGGACCCTGGGACGAAAACGCTAATAACTCACAGACCGGGCGTCCGTTTGACGCGCCGACTATTGCGTTGAGACCCCTATGACGAGGCGGTCCTTTGAGATACTTCTTCTTGGGACTTTGTGATAAAGGTAGTATCGACCAGTAGCTCGTGGAGCGGGCCCTCCCGGAGACGAGTGTGCGGAGTACGGAGACCGTGTAGACGACTGAGACCTGACGACTGCTTGACCGACTCGACTTGGAGTGAGTCGACTAGCCCAGTGGACGGAGCGCCCGGTATTTGGCGGTAGAACCACGGAGGACGGAGCGCCTGGTAGTTGGCAGCAGACTCGCGGTACTCGACTGGAGGAGTACCTCAGTAGGCTATTAGGGAGAGCGCCCGGTATTTGGCGACAGACCCTCAGTGGACGGAGCGCCCGGTAGTTGGCCGCAGACCCGCGGTATTCAACAGGAGGAGTACCTCAGCAGTCTTAGGTTAGTGAGCAGTACCTCGGAGACGTGATAGGACCACTGTACACTCCAGAGACAGAGCTCTTCAGCAGTTACGGTTTCAATAATGAAAATCCTGGTTTGAGATGAGACTTTTGACCTTGTGTTTACCTCATGATTGAGATGGGTCACTTGCTAACTTTGGTATATGTATGGCCATATAACTGGGTAGTGGTTATCCATTGATTTCACAATCCTTGTGTTTACCTCACGATTGAGATGGGTCACTTGCTAACTTAGGTATATGTATGGGCATATACCTGGGTAGTGGTTATCCGTTGATTTCATAATCCTTCTGTTTCCTCATGATTGAGATGGGTTACTTGATAACTTAGGTATATGTATGGGCATATACCTAAGTAGAGGTTATCTATTGAGATCTTCATTGTGGTTATCCTTGTTGGTTTAGTGAGACCTTGAGGGTCTCGGGGTCCCTACTGAGTATCATTATACTCACCCCTGCACGGGCTATGCCCGCACCTCGTTGTGTTGGTTGCAGACGACTAGCAGTGCTGACGGAGGCCAAGTGTTCGAGGACTGGACGGTACCCGGAGGTGGACTACACGACGAGTCAGTACCCGAAGGTGGACTACACAACGAGACGACACACAGAGGTGGACTACACGACGAGATGACACACACAATGGATGTTGACGGATGAGAGCGTGGAGGAGGCTATCTGTACCTACCCTTCAGGTATGATCCATGTTGGACGACCAGGAGCTGCGCCATCTGTACCTACTCTTCAGGTAGGATCCGAGGAGGACGACCCAGGAGCCTCTTCCTTCCTTCCAGCTATTATATTTTCTATTGTACTTGTTCAGTTGTAGTTGTACTTTCTTTTTGGTTTTTATTCTAGCCCATTTACTTTTCAGCACTTCTCTTGTACTTAGTGTTTACATTTTCCTCTTGCTTACTCGGTGGTGCTTGTTTCCTTTTATAAAGGCAATGCCTTGCCAGTGATTGAGATTTACGCCTTCGGTGCTAGTCGCCAGCCCCTGGCCTATGGAACGCCGGCATGGGGTAGTCACGGCACGGGCCCCGAGGACGGGTCGTGACCCGTCCTCGGGGCCCGTGCGGTGACTACCCCAAGCCCGCCTTCCATAGGGCAGGGGCTGGCGACTAGCACGTAGGTGTAAATCCCGAGAAAAGGGAAGGTATTGCCTTTGAAAAATAAACAAGCACCACAGTGTAAGCAAGCGGAAAAAGTAAAAACTAAGTACAAGAGCTGTAACAAGCCGTGCTGAAAGTAAAAAGGGCCAGAAATACAAGCCCAACTATAAAGTACAACACAAAGGGAAAAACAACAACTGAAAAGAAAAGCCGCAGCGTCGAGCCGTCCTCTGAAATTCCCACCTAAAGGGGGGGATATAGATAGCCTCCACTGCTCCTCGGGTCCACCTAACCGCTCCGAGTACGTCCTGCCCAATGGTCCACCCCCAGGAACCGTCCTGCTCCGCAAGCCTACACCACGATCAGCGATGTCCGTCATCTGCATCCAACACAACGAAGTGCGGGCATAGCCCATTCAAGGGTGAGTATAACAATACTCAGTGGGGACCCCAAGACCCTCATGGTCTCACTAAAACCAACAAGGATAACCAAAAATAAGATCTCAACAGATAACCTCTACTTAGAAATATGACCATACATAAACCTAAGTTACCAAGTAACCCATCTCTATCATGAGAAAACACAGGGATTATGAAATCAACGGATAACCACCACCCAGGTACATGCCCATACATATACCCAAGTTATCAAGTAACCCATCTGAATCATGAGGAAACACAAAGATCAAAGACTCAGCTCAAACCAGGATTTTCATTATCGAAACCGCAACTGCCGAAGAACCTCGTCTCTAGAGTGTACAGTGGTCCTGTCACGACTCCGAGGTACTGCTCACTAACCTAAGACTGTTGTAGTACTCCACCTATCGAGTATTGCGGGCCTGCTGCTACAACCAAGCGCTCTCCCGCTCCGCTACAACCAAGCGCTCTCCCGTTCCGATACAACCAAGTGCTCCTCCGTTGTGGGTCTGCTGCTACAACCAAGCGCTCCCCTGTGCCGCTACAACCAAGCGCACCTCTGTCGTGGGTCTGTCGCCTAAACCAAGCACTCCCCTGTGCCGCTACAACCAAGCGCACCTCTGTCGTGGGTCTGCCGCTACAACCAAGCGCTCTCCTGTGCCGCTACAACCAAGCGCACCTCTGTCGTGGGTCTGCCACTACAACCAAGCGCTCCTATGTGCCGCTACAACCAAGCGCACCTCTGTCGTGGGTCTGCCGCTACAACCAAGCTCTCCCATGTGCCGCTACAACCAAGCGTACCTCTATCGTGGGTCTGCCGCAACAACCAAGCGTTCCCATGTTCCGCTACAACCAATCGCACCTCTGTCGTGGGTCTTCCGCTACAACCAAGCGCTCCCCACTGAGATTTCTGTAACACACCGAGTCGTTCGATCAGCAGTCGTCAGTTCTCAGTCGGCTACATGGTCTCCGTATTCCGCACGCTCATCTCCGGGACGGTCTGCTCCACGAGCTGCTGGTCAATAATAAAAGTATCACAAGGTTCCATGAAAAAGTATCTCAAGGGACCGCCTCATCGCAGAGGTCTCAACATAATAGACGACGCGTCAATCAGATGCCCGGTATGTGAGTTACTAACCTTTTCGTCCCAGGGGCCTGATTGGTTTCATGTGCGAACCAACCCGGCCGTATCTCAACTGTATCCCGAACTCCCATAGGGTATACTCAAAGGGACCGTTTCTCAATGAGATCACCAACGCCGCTGACGGTTCGTCAAACGGATGTCCGGTCTGGAAGATATCAGCTTTCTGTTCTAGGGGTCCGGTTGGATTTTGGGAAAATTCAACCCATCCACTATCCAAAACCAACCAAAACTCGGGTGAATTATGCCAAAAGTTCCATCTCTTCAAGAGGAATTCAACGAGACAGACGGCGCGTCAATCGGACGCCCGGTCTGTGAGTTATTGGCTTTTTCGTTCCAGGGGCTAGGTTGGTTTTTAAGGCAAAACCAACCCGACCATACTCCACCTGCATCCAAACCTCGGGCGGAGTGAGCCAAAAGATCCATCTCACTTATAGGAATCCACCAAAGTCGATGGCACATCAATCGGACGTCCGGAGCTCAAGATATGAGCGTTTCCGCTCCGAGGGCCCGGTTGGTTTCGTGTACGAACCAACCCGGCCGAACCCAATGTTTTCCGAAACCATGAGTCTGATATAACGAAATGACCGTTTGGATCCAAGGATCGCATCACCGCTAACGTCACATCGTTCGGAGGCCCGTAGCTCAAGTTACAGCCAAAAGAACGAAAACGGTCCGAAGACGGGGGGTCTGGGACGAGCGGCCGAGTGCGGCAGCCGCGGGGCGCCGCCCTCGCAGGTTGAGGAAGCCGCGACCCTTGAGGGGCCACACTGGAAAATAGGAGATGCGGCATGTTGCCGCGTCCCGTGCGGGCGAGCCGGACCCGCGCGGCTGCGGGTCCGCTGGCCGCCACCTCCGGCCGCCGGCGCTGCCGCACCGGCGGCCCGCGCCGCCGGAGACTTCCGCGGGCCACCGGAGTTGTTCCGGTGGTCTGTTTTACTTCCTTTCTATGCCGCTGCTCCTCCGGGAACCCTTTCTTCACTTCAGAAACATCAAATCTCCCTTGCGTCACGTTTTGTTGTTGCCCGCCAAATCCGTACAACAACGAAGAACTGCGGAGGGTTGTCGGGCCGTGTTCGTTCGGCCCGCACCCTCGGCGTTAGGCGATAACAACCGTGGAGGAAATAATCAACATATCAACAAGAATTTTAATAAATTAAAATTGTACTTTTGAAACCGGTTCTTTAATTTAAAAGAAACATTCACAGGAATATAGATTATTTCACAACAACCCCTACCTCGTCAAGTCGACGCACGCGGGTTCTTCGCGGATTTGATCGTCGTGGATGGAGGGGTTCGTCGCAGAAGGAGGGGATAGTCGCGGTATCTGGCATTGGGTCGACGAACTCCGAGGACCAGGAAACAACAGATTTAATTATAAATAATTAAATAAATGTGTTGTTATAAACCACAAAGAAGTTTTAAAAAAAACCCAAGATCTCTTACCTCAAGCGGTTGGTGATCAGAGATCGGGACGGGGAAGAACGTCTCGGATGAAGCGTCGTCAAACACCGAGGGTGACGGCGTTCTTCGCGTTTTTCAAGAAGGAGGATGAAGGCACAAAACTTGTCAAAACCTCTCAACGAGCATCTTTCCAGAAGTTGTGCGTTGGTATTATTTTATTATTACGCCAACGGATTTCAAACAGGTTAAGAAACGAATGAAATTAATTCATAGAATTAATTTCAACGAATAAACCGCCCATTTAATTCAACGAAGAAAACCGCCCAATTAATTGGTGCGTTTTGAAATTAAGAAAACACGTCAGTTGACTTTCACAATGATGGGTTTTCACAGGTACGTTACTTAGCGGAAAGAAACGGTGGGGCTCGTGTGGGCCCCACCTCACAAATATCCTACCATGGAGGTAGGATATTTATGGATAGAACCCAATCCGCATCAACTCAGCTAAAGCTTCTTTAAGTTGCTTCAAGTGGCTTCCAAGCAGCTTATGTGAAATAAAATAAAGTTTGTCGTACAATTTATTTTATTTCTTAACGTTAAGCCCAAAAATTAAAAACCACACCCGAGAAAACGCAACTCCGGAAGAGGCGTTTCTAAGCAGTTACCGGTGTTGCGATTCCATCGGTGCCCTCAGAATTCGATTTCGATTACCGATTCAAAAGTTAGAAAAACCCGCTCGTCCGTTCACTGAACGTACCCGATCCAAACTTCAGAAAATGGTTTCGGGCACACCGGGACTCAAAATCAGGTGTCGTCAGAAACTGCGTTCTTGTAAAATTTCAAAGAAAATTAAGGAAAAAAAACTTCCTTGAAATTTAGGGGTCTTTACATTACTCCCACCACAGGGATTTACGTCCTCGTAAAACTTCACCACAAACTTAGGGATACAAAGGCGGTACTGATCACGCATCTGAGCCTCCCGCTCCCAAGTGCTCTCCTGGAGGTTCCTGAGCTGCCATCTGAAGCGCACTAGAGGAATCGATCGTCCACATAGGACCCGCTCCTGCCGATCCTTGATCTCCACTGGGACCTCCGCAAAAGTCGCCCCATCATCAAAGACTAGCTCTCCATGGTCAAAGATTTGCATCGGGTCGTGCACGTATCTCCTCAGCTGAGATACATGGAAGACGTCGTGCACCCTGTGCAACTGAGGTGGTAGATCCAGACGATAAGCCACCTCGCCAATCCTGCTGAGGACCTAGAAAGGTCTGATGAAGCGTGGAGACAACTTTCCGCCTCATCCAAATCTCCATAATCCACGTCGAGGTGAGACACACAAGAAGACTTGGTCACCATCCTCGAACTCTAGTGGCCTCCGACTCCTGTCAGCTTAAGACTTTTGTCAGTTCTGAGCTACACTCATCCACTCCTGGATGACCAGGACCTTTTCTGTAGTGGCCTGGACCATCTTCGGCCCCACAAGTGCTGCTAAGATTTCTTCTTTGCCGATAAGAGAATCTGGTCTCATCCCCTGGATGAACCACATCCTTTGCCTAATACATTCAATCCCGACATGGATGATACTAATCCATACCAAGGATGACATCGTAAGGCCTTGACTCTACTACCAATTGATCCAACTGTTACTCTCGCCTACAAGGGTTGAGTCACACTGTCGGCATCTATGTGTGGTAACTGGGTCTCCTCCAGTAGATGTCTCACAAGTGAGGGTCAAGTCAACAGTCTAAACTAGAACCTCTTAGTAATAACACAAAAGAGGACAGGAATGAAAACATCACAAAGGCATGCATCTTTTATTATTGCAGCTCATAATACAAGGACGCTACACAATAGCAACAAGGAACTAGAAGTACAAAAGACGTATCCACTAGTTCCGCTCCTGTCCATCTACTCCCAGATCTCCCTGATCGAAGGCCTCATCTTCCTGAAGCAGAGCTCTCCCATGTCCACCAACTCACTTCGGTCGGGGTGGACCTCCTGGTGGTGGTGGTGGCAACACCTCGAAGCGTCGCCCACTACCTACTGCTTGGCCAGCTCCTCTGCCACTGTCTCCTGCTCCATACGATCCAAATCGATCGAACCTCTGCCACTTCCTAGGCGGTCCTTCGTTCATATGTTGGTCATACATATGGTGGGTCTGACAGTCACGATCCATGTGACCAACCCCACCGCAGGAGTAACACTATCCGCTCATAGTAATTCATTGTCCACCCCGGGTGCCTCGCACAATCGACCCTGTGCCACACGGTCGACCACCGGTAGGTCTAGTCCTCTTGGACCCCTGCATCATCTGTCTACTGCCCGCTGCAGAAGACTCTGCCGCATGACGGCTAGTGGTGGGTCCTACTGCTGGAGACTACTCAGCAAGGAAACTCTCCACTAAGAGGGCTCTCTCCAACACTCCTGTCTGTGTCAGAATGTTGAGGGAGATCATCGAAGCCCTAATCTCGTGCCTCAGTCCCTGATCGAAGGTCCGGGCCCGGAAGAACGGGTCCCATACCATATCTGTGGAGTAGCGCAAGAGATCAGTAAATCTCGCCGAGTACTGGGCCACTGTCAGGCTGCCCTACCGCAGCTGTAGTAGCTCCTAGATGTGCACCTCTTGGAGGGTGGCTGGGATGAACTCAGAGCTAAAGATTCTCTCAAAGTCCGTCTAGAGGAGAGATGTCTCGCCGTGCACCTGGAGCATCATGCTCCACCATCTGCCTGCTGCCGCGTGCAGGAGGATCGCTGCGAGGATCACCATGAGGTCTGCTGGTGTCCTCACTAATCTGAAAACTCGTACAACTGCCTCCAGCCAGTCCTTGTCGGCCTAAGGTTCCGTCTCCCTGCAGAACTTGGGCAGTCGCTGGCGCTGGAACTCATGCAGTGCACTAAGGCGACGCATCGTCAGTGGCTGGGGCTGGTAGCATCGGTGGCTCGTCAGGTATAGGTACCGCGGGTGCCTCAGCTGTCAAAGGGCCATGTACCGAGTCCTCATCGCTCGGCGGGTTGTCGTCACGTACAACACTCGGAACCCTAGCTGGCTGCCGTCGTGGGGCCATACTGAAAGGAAAAAGGTGGGCCACGGTCAGAACAATATACCTAGTGAGCTGATACAAGTAATCACAAAGAAAACTTGAAACACACACGCAATCAATGTTTTCGTGCATTAAGTCGGAAATAAGAAGTCAGGGTCCTGGTGTACGGATACGTCGGCCGCCGCACCAACACTGGACTCCCTGGTCTGATAACCACACCCAATACGTTAAACACTATTGAGTCACATAGAATAAAGATCAGAGTCTGCGGTAGAACCGAACTCCTTTGATACCAATTTGTCACGACCCGTCCTCGGGGCCCGTGCCGTGACAACCCCAAGCCCGCCTTCCATAGGGAAGGGGATGGCGACTAGCACCAAGGTGTAAATCCTGGGAAAAGGGAAGGCATTGCCTTTGAAAAGTAAACAAGCATCACATAGTAAGAAAGCAGAAAAGTAGACACTAAGCAAAAACTGTAACAAGCTGTTCTGAAAGTAAAAATGTCCGGAAATACAAGACCAACTGTAAAGTACAACACAAAGGGAAAAACAGTAACTGAAAAGAAAAGACGCAGCGTCGAGCCGTCCTCTGGAATTCCCACCTGAAGGGTGGGTACAGATAGCCTCCACTGATCCTCGGGTCCACCTGACCGCTCCGAGTACTACCCGCCCAGTGGTCCACCTCCAGGTATTGTCCTGCTCCGCAAGCCTCCACCACGATCAGCGATGTCCGTCATCTGCATCCGACACAACGAAGTGCGGGCATAACCCGTGCAAGGGTGAGTATAACGATACTCAGTGGGGACCCCGAGACCCTCATGGTCTCACTAAAACCAACAAGGATATCCACAAAGAAGATCTCAACAGATAACCTCTACTTAGGTATATGCCCATACATAAACCTAAGTTACCAAGTAACCCATCTCTATCACGAGAAAACACAAGGATTATGAAATCAACGGATAACCAACACCCAGGTACATGCCAATACATATACCCAAGTTATCAAGTAACTCATCTCAATCATGGGGAAACACAATGATCAAAGACTCACCTCAAACCAGGATTTTTATTATCGAAACCGCAACTGCCGAAGAACCTCGTCTCTAGAGTGTACAGTGGTCCTGTCACGACTCCGAGGTACTGCTCACTAACCTAAGACTGTTGTAGTACTCCACTTATCGAGTATTGTGGGCATGCTGCTACATCCAAGCGCTCTCCCATGCCGCTACAACCAAGCGCTCTCCCGTGCCACTACAACCAAGTGCTCCTCCATCGTGGGTCTGCCGCTACAACCAAGCACTCCCCTGTGCCTCTACAACCAAGCGCACCTCTGTCGTGGGTCTGCCGCTACAACCAAGTGCTCCCCTGTGCCGCTACAACCAAGCGCACCTCTGTCGTGGGTCTGTCGGTACAACCATGCGCTCCCCTGTGCCGCTACAACCAAGCGCACCTCTGTCGTGGGTCTGCCTCTACAACCAAGCGCTCCCATGTGCCGCTACAACCAAACGCACCTCTGTCGTGGGTCTGCCGCTACAACCAAGCGCTCCCATGTGCCGCTATAACCATGCGTACCTCTGTCGTGGGTCTGCCGCTACATCCAAGTGATCCCATGTGCCGCTACAACCAAGCGCACCTCTGTCGTGGGTCTGCCGCTACAACCAAGCGCTCCCCACTGAGCTTTCTGTAACACACTGAGTCGTTCGATCAGCAGTCGTCAGGTCTCAGTCGGCTACACGGTCTCCGTATTCCGCACGCTCATCTCCGGGAGGGTCTGCTCCATGAGCTTCTGGTTGATACTACATGTATCACAAGGTTCCACGATGAAGTATCTCAAGGGAATGCCTCGTCACAGAGGTATCAACACAACAGACGGCGCGTCAATCGGATGCCCGGTCTGTGAGTTACTAGCCTTTTCGTCCCAGGGGACCGGTTGGTTTCATGTGAGAACCAACCCGACCGTATCTATACTATACCCCGAACTCCCATAGGGTATACTCAAAGGGACCGTTTCTCAACGAGATCACCAGTGCCGCTGACGGTTCGTCAAACGGACGTCCGGTCTGGAAGATATCAGCTTTCTATTCCAGGGGCCCGGTTGGATTTCGGGACAATCCAACCCGGACACTATCCAACAGCAACCAAAACTCGGGTGAAGTATGCCAAAAGTTCCATCTCTTCACGAGGAATTCAACGAGACAGACATCGCGTCAATCGGACGCCCGGTCTGTGAGTTATTGGCTTTTTCGTTCCAGGGGCCCGGTTGGTTTTTAAGGCAAAACCAACCCGACCGTACTCCACATGCGTCCAAACCTCGGGCAGAGTGAGCCAAAAGATCCATCTCACTTAGAAGAATCCACCAAAGTCGACGGCACGTCAATCAGACGTCCGGAGCTCAAGATATGAGCATTTCCGCTCCGAGGGCCCGGTTGGTTTCGTGTACAAACCAACCCGGCCGAACCCAAAGTTTTCCGAAACCTTGTGTGCGATATACCGAAACGACCATATCGATCAAAGGATCACATCGCCGCTGACGATGCATAGTTCGGAGGCCCGTAGCTCATGTTACGGCCAAAAGACCGAAAACGGTCTGAAGACGGGGGGTCTGGGACAAGCTGCCGAGCGCGGCAGCCGCGGGGCGCCGCCCCCGCAGGTTGAGGAAGCTGCGGCCCCCAAGGGGCCGAGTTGGACAACAGAGGACGTGGCATGTTTCCGCGTCCCGTGCAGGCGAGCCGGACCCACGCGGCCGTAAGTCCGCTGGCCGCCGCCGGAGACTTCCGCGGGCCACCAGAGTTGCCCCGGTGGTCCGTTTTCGTTCCCGTCTGTGTCGTTGCTCCTCCCGGAACCCGTTCTTCACTGCGGAAACATCAAATCGCAATTGCGTCACGTTTTATTGTCACCCGCCCAAGCCGCACAATAACGAAGAACTACGGAGGGTTGTCGGGCCGTGTTCGTTCGGCCCGCACCCTCCGCGTTAGGCGATAACAACCGGGGAGGAAATAATCAACATATCAACAACAATTTTAAAAAATTAAAATTTTACTTTTGAAACCGGTTCTTTAATTTAAAAGAAACGTTCACGGGAATATAGATAATTTCACAACATCCCCTACCTCGTCAAGTCGTCGCACACGGGTTCTTCGCGGATTTGATCGTCGCGGAAGGAGGGGTTCGTCGCGGAAGGAGGGGATCGTCGCGGTATCTGGCGTTGCGTCGACGAACTCCGTGGACCAAGAAACATAAGATTTATTTATAAATAATTAAATCCGTGTGTTGTTATAAACCACAAAGAAGTTTAAAAAAAACTCAAGATCTCTTACCTCAAGCAGTTGGTGATCGGAGATCGGGGCGGGGAAGAACGTCTCGGATGAAGCATCGTCAAACTCCGAGGGTGACGATGTTCTTCGCGTTTTTCGCGTTCTTCGTGTTTTTTGCAAAGGAGGATGAAGGCACAAAACTTGTAAAAACCTCTCAACGAGCATCTTCCCAGAAATTGTGCGTTGGTCTTATTTTATTATTATGCCAACGGATTTCAAACAGGTTAAGAAACGAATGAAATTAATTCATAGAATTAATTTCAACGAATAAACCACCCATTTAATTCAACGAAGAAAACTGCCCAATTAATTGGTGCGTTAAGAAATTAAGAAAACACATCAGTTGACTTTCATAATGACGGGTTTTCGCGGGTGCGTTACTTAGCGGAAAGAAACGGTGGGGCTCGTGCGGGCCCCACCTCACAAATATCCTACCAAGAGGGTAGGATATTTCTGGATAGCACCCAATCCGCATCAACTCAGTTAAAGCTGCTTTAAGAGGCTTCAAGTGGCTTCCAAGTGGTTTAAGTGAAATAAAATAAAGTTTGTCGTACAATTTATTTTATTTTTAACTTTAAGCCCAAAAATTAAAAACCACACCTGAGAAAATGCAACTCCAGAAGAGGCGTTTCTAAGAAATTACCGGCGCTGCGATTCCATCGGTGCCCTCAGAATTTGATTCCGATAACCGGTTCAAAAGTTAGAAAAACCCGCTCATCCGTTCACTGAACGTACCCGAGCCAAACTTCGGAAAATGATTCCGGGCACACCGGGCCTCGGAATCAGGTGCCATCAGAAACTGCGTTCTTATAAAATTCCAAAGAAAATCAAGGAAGAAAAATTTCCTTTAAATTTACGTGTCTTTACAGTTTTCAAGAAAATCAACTAATTATCATTATTTTCATCCATGTTCAAAAAAAAATTTGAATAGAATTTATATATAACAACATAAATGAAGAAAGGATATCATTAAAGACACTATTCCACAATCCATAATGATTTTCATGTAATTTTCTTTTAATGTGGATTTTTTAGGTTCTCATAGAATCTATAATATGAATGAATGGGTTTATTTAGTATGATTTCATTCCCACACATCATCGATATTATAGGTGTTTAGGGAAATATTTTTGATGTATCATTCCCCTCAATGATGATTAAATTAAAAATCGTTATGGGGTATAACATTCATTGTATTTATTGATATTTTTATATTAACAACAATAAATTCTTTGATGTATTGATCAAATATTACTCATATCAATGTGTATTATTTCATACTATGGTGAATATACTCGTAATATGAAATTCATTCCCAAATTCTATATTAACAAATTTTTAGATCCCCCTAATTCAATAAGGGTTGTTCTATAATTAGTTTTTGATACATCCAGTCAATATGTATGTGTTCAATGGAAAAATAAACTTCATGTTATAGGTTATTTCCAAAAAAATCATAAGGAAATACATAAATACATTCATTCATTATTTGAATATACAAAATTTTGAGATTCTCCCTGATAATTTGAGTTAAATTCCACTCATGAATGGAGATAAATTCCATTATTAGATTATTGTTATTATCCTTCAAAATTAAGGGATAAAGGATATATATGATATACACAATGTGATTAATTTTTGTTAAAATTTTATATGTATTATATTTTAAAAAAGCTAATCAATTATTAGAATCATATCTAATTTAATCAAAAGTTAAAAAAATAATAGAATCACAATCCCATTGATCAAAATAGTTTAAGTGTTCTGGACTAGGGATGTTATTATCACATCACTTAGTGTTTGCATAGATAATTAATTGTCTAATAATATGGGACATGAATAAATTATCTCATGAGCATTTCTATAAATTAATTTATTCAGATATTGAGGCTCCAATAATTTTCTTTCATATATTCTATAACATTCAAATATCTAATTCTAGAATTCTATCATCATTCTATTCTGGAAAAAACGGTTATTAAGAGTAATAATCAATGATATCCCTAGTTAAAATCAAATTATAATTAGAAATGATCCAAATATGAACGAAATTATCACTCCATCATTTCAATGAATTATTTTTGGATGAAAAAAATAATACGTTTATTTCAATCTGTGTCACATTTTTGTGTAGCCTAGGTTGATTTAATTTTAATCACATATTTCTAATTACCCAAATATAACTAAAGACCATTAGGTTAACTGAATATGTTATCCAACTAGAAGATAATCATAGTTTAAATTATTACATATGATTATACATTGAGACACATAATTAAACAACCATCACAACTATAGGTTAAATTTCAATAGTGAGAATATATATACAACATGTTCTCCGACTAAGTGAAAATTTTCCCATTATAACACTATATGTTAACCCACATATAGAGATATAATATATTTTAATATTTTTCAATATATTGGGATTAGTAAAAAAGAGTGGATGGTCTTATATTTTTTGTAATGGTATATACAAGAGAATTTAAAAAGCATTTTTCTATAAAAAAAGATCAAAACTAAGAATAAAATTGGCATGTTATTATTTAGAAAAAATCTAGTTAAATGATCACAATATTTTTAAATTATAAAGAATAAAAAATATTTAATAAACATTAGTAATTAAATAATTATTTCACATACCATATAAATTGTACATTAGAATAAGGACACATGGGGAATTTACCATAAGTCATATGAACATTACAGAATAATGTGGCATAATAAAAAATGTTCCACAAATATAAGACTAAAATATCATTTCATATGTCTAGGATTAAAAATAATAATATCACTAAATTTTTCATAATGTACTATGAAATAATTGATTGCATTAAATCCCAGATTTACATAAATTTATTTGATTGGGATCATTCCCCAATAAAAAAATGTAATATAATTATATATGAATCATAAATCAATGAATTAGGGTGCTATATAGGCCACAACATTTATAGAAGGATAAATTATAAATATTTTTCCACATAAACATTAAAATTTTCAAAAACCCTCCACATATTAAAAAAAAGGAAAAATAAATTGGGCTTATTAAAATATCCATAGGAAATAATTATAATCTACCCTATGGAAATAATAGATTGTATCATCAAACCAGATCCCATGTAATTCATAATAATTCCTAAAAAAATTAAATTAAAATTGATGAAAAAAAATTAGTTGTAAAATAAATTTAAAGATTTAATAAAAATAATATATTAAATATTGAATCATTTATATTAAAACATAGAATATGGGAAATAGTTCAATAACCTAATGTAAGAATAAAAATATTTTAAATCATTATATAGTTGGAAAAAAATAATCGATTATTTAAAAGGGAATATAGATTAAATTTGTAGAAGATTAAATTTTTTATATGACACTATATAAAAGTGTTCAATATATTAAGATCATATTGTATAGGAATTTCAAATAAAATATAATGTGAGAGTAGGAGATCAAATGAATAGTTGTATTGAAATTAAAAATAATTATGATCATGGAAAATGAGTAAAAATATTCCTAACTAAAAAATAAACGATACAGTTATTTCTACATAAAATGATCATTTGGGATGTATTGGGAACCAATGTTTGGGAAAATAGAACAATAATTTGTAAAACACAAAACTAACCAATATCAATCAAAATTAATTCTTTTTTAGATATATAGTAAATAATATTTCCTTTAATTTAAATTCAACAAAGGACCTATTTATTTTAATCTAAAATTTAATAATATACACTAACTATATCATTAATATATGAATCATACACCAATAAAATGGGAAACATGTGACAGATAAATAGATACAATCAATTACATAAAAATATTGAAAACTAAATTAATGGGTCATTATATAATCCATAAGAATATAAATAGTAATTAAATATGAAATAAATGCAAATTAATAAACATTATTGTGAGAAATAGTAACTTTCACTTCAAAAATCCCTGAATGTTTGTAAGGATCATATATAAAAAACATACAATCATTAAAAATTATTTTTATAATAATATTCACATAGATATATATATATGTATATATATTTAATTTCATATTATTTCATCTTGTAAAATATATATATATATTAGTTATATATAGTTAATTTTTTCCATTTGGTTATAGTGATTTTGATTATATCATACTATCTTCATAATTGATATGTCAATAGTCATTCTCTTAACATTTGTTCAGCAATACCATATTATTTAGCTGAGTATCATCAGAATTTTTTTTTGATTTAAAGATCCCATAAGACATCATATCTCTGGAACCTTGGAGATAGTGATTACATTATCCTAATGGAATATTATATAATGGATCATTCCATGAATGTTCAATTCATTTAGAATACTTGAAAAAATATATCAATACATGATTTCAATATTTTATTGGAAATATTGAAACATTGAATAAGAAACATACATGAACCATTAATATCATTCATAATATATGTCTTTATATCTTGGGGGCATAAATGATAAATATATGGTGAGGGATGATTTCCTATATTACTATTCTTAGAGGTACCCATCATAAATACATCAGACTTAATGAATTAAATATTTTATAACAAAAACACATTCCATTCTGTCATTAACAAGATCTTAATGAATATCCTTTGAAAAATATTAGCATAAAATTCATACGGTTTATGAAAATGAATTGAATATTATGGGAATGTTTAATTCTATACATTCATGATAGAATCCTCAAAGCCAATATGTCATGAATCATACCATCAAGGAATCCCAACCAAAGCCTCAATCCTAGTTAATGGGAAAGAGTAAACTAGAAACCCATATAATATACTATGTCTTGTATTTGGAATTATGAGAAATGTTGACGCATTGAGGGATTATATATAACTAGGAACCACCTATCACATTCACTACCTATGCATTCCTTATACTGTACAGAACCAGTTTATACCTGCACATGGTATGTACAATTTCTATACATATATTGTGAGATAAGCTCTAAAATGGAATGTGATTTTGTTTCACAATGTCCTCAGAATTAATTTCCATAACAATATGGTTATATTTTTATTTATTTGCATGTAGTTTCTTAAATAATGTTTGATAACAATTATATGGATTCCTATATCAGAAATATGTGACCAGGGATGTGTTCGGAATGTATTTTTTATACTAAGAGTGACATAAAATATGTCTGCGTGGAGATTTTAGATATCTTGCATGATGGTAGTACATTTATTATAATATTTAATTAATTAATTCATTAATTTATTCCTTTATCCAAATATAATTTTCATTTAAATAAATTTCTATGGAAATATTCCTAGTTTAAGCCTTATGACCCAAGAATTTTAATTTAACGTTCTTCCACTCTTTTCATTGGTGGATTATATCAGATTGTGATGAAACTATGGATCATAAAATATTCAGATATGGAGATTTAAATGACATCCTTCAATCATTGGGGAGTATTTTATTTGATGATTAATGATCCAATTTCCATATAGGACTCATCATATTGTGGTTTACACCTTTTGATGAAATTTATTGACAACATGGACCCCCCACTATTGCTCTACAAGAGTTTTGGATACTTAGCATGCTCCAATGTAATGATTTGACTCATTGTTTCATTTCTCACCCAAATATTCCTATTATTTATTACTAGATAAGATTAACTATCTAAATATTGTTAAACAAATGCCCTTTTCCATTTTTCTTCAAATTTATCCTTATTCTTCATCGGTAGAACATTGTAGTCCTAGTTCGATGATTTTAGGTTGTATGAGGCCCTATCAGACCTCTAAAATCTAGATGAAACAATAAAAAACAATATATGTGGAATTATTATGGGATTTGGGTGAATGGTTTTAAAATGGGATATCAAATCAACAATGCCGAATGGAACAGAGGCACGTAGTGCGTTTGAAGGAATCACTGTGGGTTGAAGGAATCATTTTCCGACCACTAGATTCAAGAAAAAATTGGGTGGAATCTAGATCCCCTAGCTTCCTAAAAAATTTAGATGAGATCTACTATATAATTTTCTCAATCAATGTGTTTATTTTGGATCATAGAAACTATGAAATTCTCGATGACACATCATGTACTGTGAAAAAATCACAACGTGTAGCCCCTTGGATAAGGCAGCTTCGGTATTGGGATTTTATATGTATGGAACTCCATGAATACTTCATACCCATACTTTTCCTCATCCAAAATGAGGATAAAATGTGTGATGGAGCACATATCCATGAACAAACCATGTTTCCGATTACCCATACATTGCAAGAGCATGTGGGTGGAAACGCATGTAAAGAGGCATAATGTGTACTAAAGTACACAAACATGACGTAATGTACACATATATTTGTAGGAAACATGGAAACAAAAGTTCACATGATAGAGACCCTATGTGGCATGGAAACACAATGTATATCAACTACATTTCATGTACCCCTAATTTTTTTAACCATGTTCTTCCTGGGATACAACTGGTTGAAGGGGCTAGACCAGAAGTCTTTTATCTCCCCTTCAAACCATGTTTCCCTTAGATTCATTTGAATAAGTTATGATCGTCCATATATTCTATGTTTTAACATTTATTTGTGTCCACTATTATCCAATCCTAAGTGTTTTTATCATAAAATATGATGGTTACCTCAGTATCGGATTTCGAGATACAATGTGAATTGCGACAGGTACGTTTCTTTTTTAGGTGGAGCTTGAGGATGGTAGTCTTCACACTGAATCACCAGATATTCCAATAGTTTAAAACTCATTCGGTGAAGGTTATGGGTCCTCTACCAATAACTAAGTGTGACCCCTCATCAGGTCTAGGCATGTTTTATTCATGAAATCTAGAGATAAAACCTCATGTTGTGTAGGGAATAAGTCCTATACTGACTCCCGAGTGGAACCCTCATACTAGGTGGGAATGGGTTATAAAAAAATTATAGATTGGAACCCTACTAATGTGTTAGTAATGGGTCCTTTATAGAATCATGTGTGAATACCACCAACTAGGTTGAGTGTGGGCCATCGATGATAAGTAGAGTGTAACACTCGTACTAGGAAGGGAATGTGTTGGCTACTTACATCAGAGTGGAACCCTCCATCTATGATGTTCATGGCTCCATAATAGAAATTGTGGAACCCCTATATTTGAACATAAAATTGGTCCTCTATAGGATTCCTTAGTCGTTCCCTCCAGCATAAGTAGGCATAGGTCCTCTTCTACTGAGCGAAACCCTCCCATAATAATGTGTCATGAGTACTCTACCTTGATATTTTGGCCCCTAAACTACATGGCATAGTAAAAAAGGCATTAAGGGATTATAATTACACTTATAGGTAGACACGTGAGATGTTGGGCCTCGTTGAAGGATATTGTTAGATGTTGGAAACACTTTTTACCATTCTGATCTATAATAAATAGATCCCATTTATCAGTCATTTTTGTTTCTTAATAATGAGTATATATATACATCGGTGTCCATAAAAATTTATTTTTTTACACTCCTTACATCGGTTGTGAATACATGTGGGATATGTCGCATTATTTTCTTTTTTATCTTCACTTGGTAGAATAATATTTCTCTCCAAATATGTTCAGAAATTAGTCGACGTTTAGTTCTTGTACTCACCATGTTATTCCCCCTATACCATGAGGAGAATACTCTTTCTCTTATTTTGGTTGAGCTGCATCATGAATACTATTTTTGTCCTTTATTATTGTATATATTTCTACTCCTCATTCATGTTTCATGGAATCCTAATGGATATGTATATACATACACCTGGATGGATTTTTTTCACATGTGTTCTATCTTATGCAGGTGACACATGGGTAAGGGGTGACTTTAGAAGAGAATAGGTTTACCTTGTACTTTGGACTGCCTATGGTGGATGAAGCTGGGAGATCAAGAGTTTGAGTCCCTCATAAATTTACATTCTATTTCATTTACTTTTGGCGATAGTATCTTGTGGCCATGTATTTTACCCCTTCAATTTTCTGTTAACACTACTATACTCTTGTATTGTCTAGAGTTTCTAAATGCATGGTTTTTCCTTTAGAATTCATATTTATTTAGATTATATTATTCTACACATATACATTTTCATGGTTATGGGTGTTCATACATTTAAAAAGGAAAAAGCCTCCTAATATTAGTAATGCCTTCAGGGAAATTCACTACCCTTTTACCTATATTGTTGGGGTCTTGGTATTTGCAGCTCATTCCCTAGCATGGGTCAGATCATGATAGATTATCATCATAGGTGGTTGAATCATTGGGAATATGTTATCAGTATTCCACTTAACAATTTTTTTAGGTATTTGAGAATAATTATAAATGTGTCTCTCATGAATCTCTTTGTCTGGGTAATCTAGAGATTGTATGTGTGACCTATGTATCCATACAATTGGACCTTGAATACATATATGTTGACTAAGAATATTTATACTTTAATTTAATTGATAAGTATTACATGAATCATATATGATTTATTATTTTATTTTACTTATAGATTCATATCTTTATTTTTTATATATATATATATATGATCATTTGATTGTGATATATCTTTATAGCATCCAAGATGCCAATGTTATGACAACTATCCAGGATACCAAGTTTACATTGTGAAATCTATCTGATGAGAAATGATTTTTTATATTAGGTTCCATTAGTAACGATTCTTCCTCTAGGTTTTTAGGTAGTATCTCATCCAAATTTCATGAATACGGTCATCCCAATAGTGAAATCATAGGATGCATGGATATTTAGCATGCTTCAGGAGTTCTACTAGCAGATTCACCTAATGTTCCATGGGGATCTTTTTCCTCTTGTATTAGAGGATTGGATAGAGTTGGAGTTCTAGGTATTCAAGATCATTACAAACTAACATATCAGGATTTTTCATGGGTATTGAGTATATTCCACAAATCATATGGGCACTGGTGTATTCCAATTATGCTGATGAATGTTGAGTTGACAATCAAAAATCCCTTCTTTCGGCAGCTCTTAAATGAAGTGTACAACCCCTTCTATTTTCACTTAGTTTAAAATAAAATGATTCTTGATCTATATTGTGGAGGGGTGTTAGTGTCTAAGTACACAATGTTGTTTAAAAACCATACATGTTACTCCCTTGAAGAAATCATTGACTGCAACATCCGAGCATAGTTGATTGAGAAAGGAATACATAGAGGGGTTTGTTCTATAATGGTTCCCTTCTAATTAAACATGTATTATGGTGAGTTGGAGTGGGAACCACTGATAGGGAGTTTCATATAAAAGGGATTCTAGGTAGCTATATCTAGTAGAAGGTTTCCCCAAGCCATGTAATCTACTGTAGCTACCAGGTTCCAGTTAGTTGGATCTCGGCTCATAATATCAATTTTCTATCATACATAGGATTATAGTAATGTGGTATAGGATAAAAATAAACATTAGAAAATATTTAAGAGTTTTTTTGTTATTCTTATGACATGAAATGTCACTTAGATTATGACTGCATCACCAAACATGCTATGATGTGTAGGTAGGTAGCTGACAGACTGAAATGGTAGAGGCGAAACCATGATCACAAATCACCCAATTAATTGCGAGGTGGCCCACGTAGTGGAAGAGCTGACATAGCATTAGGAGGAGATATGGCTGGTGAATAATATATGATATGTTTTTGAAAAACCCTATGCTTTAATGGAATTTTTAAATCCCGAATAAATTAAAATTTTATCTATGTATTCCAATGCACTAAGACAAAAATCCATTGAACACGACACAAACGTGGTATACATAACACAACAGCAACATGGTGCATAATAAATGGAACATCAACTCAGTGTAAATTATATGAAAAAAGTGTTGGAATACGTTATTTGAGACAACAACTTTTAAAAAGTTACAAGCCACAATGATGCTTCGACGAAACATCATTTTATTATCATAATTATTTAAATATAATAATTACTACCTAGATATTAAATGTAGTTATATGAAATGTGGTAACTAAATTTATAATACTGATTATATTTTATTTACATAAACAAAACATATTGAAATCAAAGATATTATTTTCATTAATAACCATATATTTTTAATAAAACCGTTCTCTCGAATAAAATGGGATTAATGTAATTTTGTGAAAAATAATAAAATTATTTTTAGAGATATTTAAATATTTAATTTCAAAAAATAAAATTTATTTTTAATTTTTAATGCATATATTTCTTTATTGTAATTATCTGGGTTTTTTCTAATAAACATCATATTTTCATGAATATTGAAAAAATACAAGATTTAAATTTAAAAATCTAGTTTCATCTATTTAATACAAAAGTTTAAATTATTTTTTATCTTTTTTTAAAATCCAAAATAGTTAATATTATTTTCTATTAATTCAATTAAGTAATTTTAAACAATTTTAAAGTGAAATTGTATATAAAAACATTGAAACCATTTGATTATTTTTACATTAAAACCCCGCATAAACATCCTATCAACATGATTAAATTTAAATTAATTTTAGCCACCTATGTGATTGGAATACGGTGAAATGGATTCAATATTTGGAATCATATTAATATATATTTTTTAATAAATACAACTTAGTTTTTGACCAAAAATATTAGTGAAAGTAACTAAAAAATATTACATCGAGTAAGGATAAATTATTCTTAATATGTAACACCCCAGGATTTTATAGTACGTTGTCTCATTAAAGTAATTCAGTATCTTTCACTATACGCAAATCCATGATCAAAGACCCCAAAATTTACAAAACTAGCCGTTCAAAAAGTGGTTATGAATATTATTAACTGCATTTTGAATGTTATATATTATATATAATTATAACAACCATATTTTGTGTTTCTTGGAAATAATATATGAAGAAATTAAAATTTTCAGATAAAGGATGTACTTATCAAAACCTCAAATTATACAACATTTTATTGGAGAACCCTTTTTAAAACCAATTTTGGACAATTTTATATATTAAATTAAATGAAATTAAATTCTTCTTTAGAAGCGGGACATAAAATTTTAGTTTAGATAAATGTTTTTGTACTTTTCTGATAAATTTCAAATTTTGACGAATAGTGAAAAATACATTGTTTTAATTCAAATCAACTTTTTTAATAGAAATAATTTATAGTGTTAAATTTTCCATTTTAATTTCTTTGAAGAATAATTAGATTATATTTTACCATTTAATACAATTTAAGTCATTATAAGTAATTTCATATTTAAATTTTACACGAACACATGTCATTCTTTTGATAGTTTTTAAATTTTTAAAAACACACATTTGGTTATGAAAATGGGAATTAATTTTAAATTAATAAATGAAGCTTTTATGTATTTAATTTGATAAAATTTACTTCATTTTTTAATTTGGAATATCAAAATTAACTTACGGTAAATTTTTTCTATTTTTCAGAAAACATTACATTTTTTATGGATATTGAAAAACACTACGTTATTATTTAAAAGAGAATTTTTATGTAAATAATTATTAATTTTAAATAAATTTATTTTATGTAAAAATAGATATATTATACCAATATATTTTCAATGTAATTCATTGGAGTCATTTTATAAGAAAATTTGATGTTTAAAATTTTATTGAAATTTTTAACATTTTTGTACCCATCTTCTATGAGCATTTTCACATTTGCATAAAACATAATTTTACCACTTCTGTGAGATGAAAATAAAAAATATGAGAGGCACAGTTTAAATTAGAATGTAAAATTTTGTTAAATAAGATGAAAATAATTTTTGGTGAATAGTAACGTTTTACTTTTATTTACCGTGGTTAAAAGTCAATAGGGAAATTAAGGGTAAAAATGATATTATAATTATGCTAACACATGTCATAATTCTATTGGATATTTTTAATTCGACAAAAAATCCATAGGGAAAAAATAATATACACTTTGGTTAACTTGGATTAGATTAGGACACTTACTATTATTATATTTAAAGAAGAGTTAAAAGAGTTATATTCAATGTTTAATAACTAAACCATTTTTTATATAAGGTTACACAAAATATAAATTCAAATATAAATAATCATTAACAATATAAATATATTTCCTAAATAATTTTATTTTATTTATAAATTTTAGACATTAAAAAATTTAATTTATTTATGACACAATGATGATGCAATAATTACCTTATTAATAAAATATTAAAACAATTAATTTTATAAAAATCCAGATAAATGTAAATTGAGACATCTGATGAATTCCAATAATTTTATAGGTTAATATGAGATGTTATTGTTGATTAGAGAAAAAATATTTTTAAGTGATAAGGTTTTTCTGACTTTCACAAAAACAAAATACCAGATAATGTCAAAATTGTTATAAATAAGTTTTAAAACAAATTCTATATTATTGGTTGATATAATATTAATAAAAATATATGG
This sequence comes from Viscum album, assembly GCA_963277665.1. Taxonomy (NCBI): domain Eukaryota; kingdom Viridiplantae; phylum Streptophyta; class Magnoliopsida; order Santalales; family Viscaceae; genus Viscum; species Viscum album. The sequence goes on from OY728152.1 coordinate 1,251,750,125, forward strand.
TTGGACAATGGTATTAAATAATATTATATATGTCATTAATTAACCACATTAGGTTATCTTGGAAGTTTTGATTAAATTTATTAACCATATAGTGTAAGAATACAGGAAGACACTGTAATCATTAAATTATTTAACTAATAGTTAAATCTAAAAGATAAGGTTAAAATGATAACTTAATCATGTCTAAAACCTATTTGTTGAGAATATTTCGACCAATAACCACCTATGTCTGAAAATAAATTCATTTGGATCCATAAGATACAGTAAATGATTTTATTATAAAATAATATTTCAATATTTTCCTAAAGTGACCCTCCCCTCCCTTATAAAAGGGTACTTCCCCTTCTCTATATTTTACACCTCCATATCCATTTCGCTCATCCAAGCCTTACCTAACTATCCCCCCAACATCCCTAACATAATTATAGAGCACTTAATGTGATCATAAATGCATCATAAGGAGCTATTTTGATCAACTCGAAAGGAAACACCTGAAGAAGAGTTAATAATTTCACCACCCTCTTTCATGTTCTTTTCACCTTCCACTTTCTATTACATTGTTGTTTACATAACAAAGTAATAACTCCAGAACATACTTCATATTGTGATGTTTTTATAAAATATTTACAACCATATTCATTATTCTATCCATCCTCTAAATGACAAATACAACATGCGTGTGTACGTACGACTTATCGTCTCCACTTCGCGGTGTAATTTTTTATTCAAACACTTAATTATTTGGATGGGTATAATAATCAGTACAACTGATGTAAATAATAAATATAACATGTTTTTAATTCATTATATATGATATACCATACAATTACATATGATTCACCATCAATATAATGATGTTGTCGCTCGTGCGTACATACAGATTATTGTGTCCACAATGCGGTGAGATTCATTTCAACGTTCCCCGTTCAACGATGATTATAAAAATATATATTATTAATAAGTATTTAATATATGTAATAATAATTCTACTAGATATATATATATATATATATACTTACATATATATTATTTACTTACTTCCTTTCAATAAGATGTGAAAACAGAAACCACGATTATCCGTACGTACGACCTACCATCTCAATAAATTGTATCTGGAATTTCATATATCTATTTATAATACATATTTATATTCTATATATATTACATATAAAACATTTTTTATATTTTGGAAGTATTTAAATCATGATCTATGTGATATGATCAGGAATAACAAGTTAAAACATGTATGATAAAGAAAGCGATTATTACCCGAAATTTTAATTTAAAATGGAAATCAATATCAAATGGCCATTAAAAAGTCATAAATGAATTATGTATGATATAATAATTATGAATATGGTTCGGTTATAATTTAATAACATACTATGGTCATTATACAGGAAGTTAAATGTACCCTCGACCAAAGAAAACTGCAGGATAAGGGTTATTTCCTCAATCTCATTATTATCCAAGATTGTTTATGTGTATGTATTTATTGTGACATATTAATCAAACATACCTGAATTTCATAAAAATGTTTTCAAAATGAATATTTGAAGGCTTTATGGGATTTTTTATTAAACTAGATCATCATTTTAAATGTTTTAATGAATTATCATTCTAAATCCTTTTAATTAATGTCCCTCTTTTCAAAAATGATTTTAAGGATTTATTTATATGGAAACAAATGTTTTGAAATGATAATTTTAATTAAAAATTTCAATGTGTTATGGGACACTTTGATTCAAAAATTTATTTTAAATTTATTCTTTTATAAATGTGTGAAATTTAAATTATTTCACAAAAAGAGATATTTCTCTCAAAATGTTTTACAAATCATTTTCAACTATTCCAGCATCCATTATGGGATATTATTCTTGATTGAGGATGATTTATTATGATACAAATCTTCCATATTTTAATGAAGGTTTTGTGATATATTTTACTATGGATATTTAATTTTTATACAATTCATGGTTTATAAATAAAGTATTGAAATTCCTCTGCTAATTTTAATATGAATGTTTATGTTATGTTTAAGCCATTTCATACGATAAATGAAGTAGACTTAGTGTGTAATGGGTGGAGCCTTCTATAGTTCCTTGATTCATCGTTAGGTCTCATTAGAGAAACTAGTTTTTGGCATAAGTCCTTGAAAAAATCTTTTTTTATATTCTTGGAAAAAGGCCTTGATTATTTGGTTATGAAGTCTTAAATTATACATTCCATAATTATGAAAGTGGGTATTGATATTGATTGAGATCATTCGACTAGTAGAATTTTCATGTGAATAAGTAAATGGAATTATTTGATTTATATTGGCCATATTATTCAGAAGTTTATGTTTAAAAGGATTTTGTTTTAGTTTTATACATTTCCGTAATAATTATGCTTATTTATTAATGTTTCTTCTATATTGTTATCCATACGAAGTGTTTGAGCTCACCCTTTTCTTATGATTTATTTTCCTATGATTCTAAGAGGTGTATTTGGATTGATAAGTAGGGTTAACCTAGGAGATTAGTGGCGTTATTTACAGATCATTTATGTGGGGTTTTATTTTCTAATGTGTAATGTATCTTTCATGTATGTAATATATTTTCTAATACCACTAAATTGATCGGTTCTTCGGGACTTGATTCCTTGTAATCATGACAATGTATTAAAATAATGCACTACCTCTGGGTAATTGGGGTCGAGGCATTATAGTTGGTATTAGAGGATGTTTAACGACAACCTTGGTAATAGATTTAGATAACCTATGATTAGATAACATTACTCTATGATAGACTTTGAGTATTAGTATAGAAGAACTTCCTATAATTTTCGTAATGTAGAGATTTTGTGTATTTTCATAACAATACTTCCATGTATAGATATGATCATGTAGAGGAAGCTCTGGCACAGATGTTCCAAGGAATGAAAACCCCAACAAGGTGTTTCAGGATTGAGCCAAGGTATCCTAGTTCACGATAATGGGCCTTTCTACACCCTTGGATATGACCCTCCTGGGGGATTTGCATAGGATAATTCAAATTTTCATTATAAGCCATTATGAAGGATTTAGGAGTAAATTATTCCTCAATGAAAACATTTTATTATTATAGATTATATGCATAATCATTTCAATTTATGTTAGTTGTTATAAATGTTTCAAATTATGCATTGAGATTGATAAACTGACCTATTGTACTCCGTTGTTTAGAAATGGTGACTATTAGAAGGAATGAGAATTCCAACAATACGCGTGATTGAAAGATTAAGAAGTATCATATATTTCATGGTATTAAGCCAATATTTATACTGGAAATTGTCTCCCACATATTCTCATGATATGAAGAAATAATATCATGTGTTAATAAGATAAGTAATGAATTCTCTATGTCCTATCGCTTTTAAGGAAAGTAAGAGAAGAAAAGGATAGAATAAGCATGATGGATAAAGGGAAGATGGGAAAGAATGATTTTCCCATATGATATAACTATGGAAGGAATCATCCTAGTAAATGCTTGAAGGGAATTGTAGTTTGTTATAATTGTTGAAAAAGGACACCAAATATGTGATTTCATGGGTAAGAAAAAGGTTCCAAATGTACAATACTTCATCTGCTAAAAGTTCAGGCACTACGTGAATCTATGTCCAAATCATCAGAGTATACCCCAAATGCTGCTATTTGATAATAATCAAGATATCAAACTATCGAAGATGAAGAGGAATGATTATATTTCTTATATTCTTATTAAAGTATTTTGTCATTTGAGTATTGTGTTATCGATGTACATTTTTTATGAATTATAGTGTATAAAAGGATTGTATTATTGTATTATTTCATTAAGGACATAAGATTTTGTGGAATCAAGAAAAGTGAAACAATAGCAGGTTAATTGTTTTGGAAATTATATGGTTGAGAGAAAGATAAACCATAATATGGTTTTGATAGTGAGGTAGTGATTTTGGAATTATATATGATTGATTTGGATAAATTATATTGGATATTCTTGACTACCTAGAAACCAATTAATTATTTCTATATTTTATCATTGTTGGAGTTTACAACATTTTTGGATAGATGTAGTATATCCAGTGTTTTAAAATCAATAATGGAGCCTGAATGTAATAAATAAGGTTTTATGGTAATTTTGGGTGTTATAGTGTTTTACAAGAATACATGATGAAGGTATTCACGTCTTATTATGTGAAAAAATGGAGCTTCATTGTGTTTACATTCCTTATTAATTTTGAACTGCGAGTTTGGACTGAAGTTTTTTGAGTATGTCTAAAGGTTGGAATTGATTAAGTTTGACATTTGATACTTTTGTTAAGGTTAAATCATTTCCTGAGATTATTTTTGGATTTCTATAAAAAGGGCATCCTAGAGGTCGGGTGACAACCTATCGCGTTCCAGAAGGCCGTGAGACATGAACCCGCAACTGAAGGGAGACAATGCATCACCTACCACTGGCCTATGTGATGTCCGGGTTTGAATAATTTATTTTTTTAGTGTTCTGATAAATTAATTATAAATTTATTATTTTTGGAACATTATACGATTAGGATAAATAGAATGTTTTTTATCTCTATTATCTTTTGTAGTGAAAGATGAGTTTGTGGTAGGAATTAATTGAAGGATGAAATTGTACTGGTAAAGTATATTTTTTTCTTATTCTATGAATAAATTAATTCTTATCCATTAGGGACGAAATCATAAAACCAAAAAAATTGTTATCCTAATACAATATGTTTTATTGAACCGATAATATTTTACATCATCTCAGATTGACGGCTTTATGGCCCTCAATTTTACAGTTGTTTGTTATTGATGCCTTCAACCACTCCCATTAAATATTTATGTTTTTACTCCAATTATGTGTCTCTAATTTCCACTAATGTTATCTTAATCGGGATCATAATACGGTGTCAAATTTTTCAATCCCTTTCCCTCTTCTTAAGACTAAATTTTATTAACCCAATTTACAATGTGGGTTTTACGCAATGGTATTTTGCTATTTTTATCCTTTTATATTCAAATAATAACATCAAATTTCGAGGAAGAAAGTTACTTATTGAGGTTATAACGTAAAACCCCATGATTTTATAGTACGTTATCTCATTTATGTAATTTAATAGCTTGTGTTACACGCAACACTGAGTTCGAATGCACCACAACTATAAAAAAATAGTTGTTCAAAAAGCAGTTATGAATTATATTAACTTCATTTTGAATCGTATATACTCTTTAAATTCTTAACACTGATATTATGTGTTTCTTAGACATAATAAATTAACAAATTCTTTTTTCAGTTAAAGGATTTATTTTTTAAAAAATGAAAATTTATTTCCTTTTAATGTCAAACCCTTTTTAAAACCAATATTTGATAGTTTTATATATCAAATTTAATTAATTTAAATTCTTATTTAGATTTGGGATATAAAAATTTAGTTTGGATAATTTTTTAGTAGTTTTGTGATAAGTTTCATCTTTTGACGAATAGTGTAAAATACAATGTTTTAAATGAAAAAAACCTTTTTAATTGAAATAATTTATTGTGTTAAATTATGAATTTGAATGGTTTTGAAGTATAATAAAATTATATTTTTTTATCATTTAATATAATGTAGGTTACTATAAGAAATTACACATTTAAATTTGACATAAACACATGTCCATCTTTTGATTGATATTACTTTTTTTAAAACCAGCTTTTTGGTTTTGACAACATGAATTAATTTTAAATTAATAAATGCATATTTTATGTTTTTAATTTGGTAAAATGGACTCCATTTTTTAATTAGAAATATCAAAATTATCTTAGGGTAATGTTTTGGAATTTTTCTGAAAACATTCAATTTTTGATGACTAGTGAAAAAAATTATGTTATTGTTTAAAACCAAATTATTATTTAAATAATTATTTATTTTCTGTAAATTTTTTTTCTCAAAATATATATATAATACCTATATATGTTCAATGTAATTAATTGGATTCATTTTATAATAAAATTACATATACAAAATTTTATAGAACTTTTTAACGTGTTTTTACCCAGCATCTAGGAGCGTTAACAAATTTACATAAAACATAATTTTACCGGTTCTATGAGTTGAATTTCAAAACATCGAGAGGCACGGTTGACATCAGTATGTAAAATGTTGTTAAATAAGATGAAAATAACTTTTTGGTGAATAGTAACATTTAACTATTATTTACCATGGTTAAAAGTAAATAGGGTAATTAAGGGTAAAATTGATATTATAAGTACCTAAAAAACATATCTTAATTCTATTTTATAAGTGTAATTAGACCTAGAAAACCTTATGAATATAATATGATCCTCTTTGGTCCACTTGGATTAGATTAGGACATTTATTATTGTTTTATTTAAAGTAGAGTTAAAGGTGTTGAATTCAATGATTAATAACAAAACCATTTTTTATATTGGGTTACACAAAATATAAATTCGTCTATAAATATTTATTATAAAGATAAAAAGATTTCATAAATAATTTAATTTTATTTATAATTTTTAAAAAATTAAATAATTTAATTTATGTATGACACAATGTTGTAACAATATATAACTTATTAATGAAATAATAAAATAATTGATATTATACATATCCAAATAAATGTAAACATAGAGTTATGATTAATTACATTGATTTTCTAGGATAATATTACATTTTAGGGTTGATTAGATAAATTTTTTCGAAGTGTTATGACTTTTAAAAAAACAAAATACCAAATAGTGTCAAAATTGACATAAATTAGTTATTAAAACAAGTACTACAGTATTGGTTGATATAATATTCCAAAAAACTCTATGGTTCATAAAAAGGTATTAAATAATATTATATATAACATTAATTAATCACTTTAGGCTCTCTTTTATGTTTATTGTATGTTTAATAGCCATATATTTTAAGAATACAAGAAGACACGATAAACATTAAAATATTTATGAAAGAGTTAAATCTAACGGATATGGTTAAAATGGTAACCAAAACATGTCTAAAACCAATTAATTTAAAGTAATGCGACCCATAACCACCTAAGGATAGAAATAAATTAATTTTGATCCTTTAGAAACCGAAAATGATTTTATTATAAAATAATATTTCAAGATTTTCCTAACGTGACCCTCACCTCTCTTAAAAATGGTTACTTCCCTTTCTCTTACATTCACACCCCAATGCCATTTGGCTCAGCCAAACCCTACCCAAATATCATCTCAACTTCCCTCACATGAACCTAGAGTCCTTACTTTTGATCACAAATCCACCCTATGGATCCCTTTTGATCCACTCAAAAGGAAACACCAGAAGAAGAGGTAATAATTTCACCACCCTCTTTCATGTTCTTTACACCTTCCACTTCCACTTTCATTGTTGTTTACATACCAAAATAATAACTCCAGTACCTCTTACATACTGTGATGTTATTATATATATGGTACATCCATATTCTTTATTCTATCCATCCTCTAAATGACAAAGTCACCATACGTGAGTACGTACGGCTTACCGTCCCCACATCATGGTGTGGATTGTTATTCAAACACCTCATTTTTTGTATGGGTATAATAATGAGTAAAACTAATGTAAATAATAAATATTACATATTTAGGATTCTGTTTTCATGAAATAAAATCCAATTATATATGATTTCCCCATCAATATAATTATATTATTGCTTCTGCGTACGTACGGATTACCATCTCCACGACGTGATGAAATTCATTTCCACGTTCAACATTCAATGATGATTATAAAAACATATATTATAAATGAGTATGTAATATATTAAATAATAATTCTACAGTATATATATACATATATGTACCTACATATATCTAATTCACTTACTTCCGTTCAATACGATGTGAAAATGAAAACAATGTTTATGCGTACATACGGCCTACCGTCCCCATAAATGGTGTTCCATTTCCTATATAAATCTATTATACATATTTATATTATATATATATATTACATATAAATCATTTATTATATTCTTTAAGTGTTTAAATCATGATTAATGTGATATGATCAAAAATAAAAAGTTAAAACACGTATAATAAAGCAAGTGATTATTACCCAAAATTAAAATTTAACCTTGAAATAATTATTAAATGGCCAGTATAAAGTTATAAAGGAATCATGTATTATATAAAAAAAATGAATATGGTTCTGTTATAATTTAATAACATTCTATTTTCATTATATAGAAGTTTAAACATACCCTAAACCAAGCTAAAGTTCAAGGTAAGGGTTATTACCTCAATCTCATTATTATCCAAGATTGTTTATGTGTATCTATTTACTGGGACATATTTGTCATAGATACCCATATTTAATAAAAACGTTTTAAAAAGGAATATTTTAATGTTTTATGGGAGGGTTAATTTAACTAGATATTCATTTTAAATGTTTTGAAGATATATCTGTTAGAATCCTTTTAATTAATGTACATGTTTTCAAAAGGGATTTTAAGGATTTATTTATATGGGAACGAATGTTATGAAATGATAATTATTTTTATAATTTACAAAGTGGTATGAGACACACTGATTCAAAAATATCTTTTAAATTACATCCTTAATAAATTTATGACCTTTAAATGATTTCACAAAAATGGACATTTCTATCAAAACTTTTTACTGCTCATTTTCTACTATGTCAGCATCCTTTACGGGATATTATTCTTGATCAAGGTTGATTTATTATGATACAAATCATCCATATTGTATTCATGTTTTTGTGATATGTTTTACTATGGATGTGTTATTTTTATACCATTGATGGTTTATGGATAAAGTATTGAAATTTCATATGCTATTTTTAATTCGAATATTTATGTTAATTTTAAACCTTTTCCCATGAGGAATTCTTTGGAATTAGTAAGTGAATGGTGGATCCCACAATTGCTCCTCGATGCATTGGTTGGTCTCATTAGACAAAATAATGTCTTGGAACAAGGCCTTGACAAAATCTTATTTGTAGTCTTAGCACAAGGCCTTGACTATGTGGTTATAAAGTATGGAATTATGCATTAAATCATTATGAAATGGGGTATTGGTATTGCATGAGATCATTCAACTAGTATAATATCCATGTGAATAAGTAAATGAAATTATTTGATTTATATTAGCCATATTATGCAGATTATTATTTTTAATATGATTTTGTTTTTTATATATTTCATTAATATTTATGCTTAATTATGATGTCTCCACAATATTGTTATCCTTACTGAGTATTTGATCTCACCCCTTTCTTATGATTTATTTTCCTAGGATTCCAAGAGGTCTATTATGATTGATATGCTTGGTTAAAGCTGGGTATTAATGGCGCTCTCAAAGAATAATTTATGTTGTGTTTTATTTTAAAATTTATATGGTTGCATTCATGTATGTTTTATATTTTCCAAGACTGCTAACCTGATATTTCCTTCGGGGCCTGATTCCTTGCAATCAAACTAATGTATTAAAATAATGCATCGACTCTGGGTAACCAGAGTCAGGGAATTACATAATAAGGGACTAATCCATTAGCATAAGTCTCAAAAGGACCTTGGAACATGTCCATGATCCATTTTAGGGAACTATTTTAACCATATAATTCGCAGTTATTTAATTTTGTTCATTATAGGATCCACATGCAATATGGAAAACATCGGTGGAATTCACTCTTCAAATATTTACAAGAGTGCCACTCCTCCTTCCCTATAAAAGGCCTCCAACTCTCCCACTTATTCATACATCTCAATAAACATAGGTTAGGACAAGATATATACAATACAAGTACAAACATCCATTACATATTCTTTAAATCCTCCCTTTTTGAATTAATTATTCTGAAGAATCGTTTTGGCACAAACCAAGATGAGTTACATTATGAACATGTGACACCTTCTGTCAAGCTCCATTCTTTTATTATGATTATCCACCCCAACACACTAGTTATTCCATTATTTAAGGAAAAAAACGTATCATAACTATACTAGGACATTTGTATTATAATATTTCAATATACACTTACACAAATATCAACCTAATGGTTGACAAATATACTATTTATTTGTGTGTAGAACTACAATCGCACTAAGAAATGATTATTCATTTTTCATTTACCACCTCAAATGGTAGAAATTATGAGGGAAACTATATCTATATAAATTATTTATCATATTTATTATGTATTGAATTTTATTTTTTACTTTTAAACCACATATAATTTTATTTTCCATTTTGTGTAAATATGATAATTATTTTTTAGGAAATGTGGACTACTGCACCTTCAAAGTTATGTTATTCATTTACAAAACACAAGGAATGTATTAATAATGGTTTTAGTAAACCTATATTATATTTATTACATTTTAAAAATAATTATATGAAATTATGTACATATATACAAATATTTAATTTTATATCATTCATTAAATGTGACAATAAAAATAGAAACACCATTCATGCATATGTACGACTAACCGTCATCATGAATGGTTTATTTTATTGAGGAAATAAAATTATATGGATTACTATAAAAAACATATTATTTATATAAATTATATTTATATCATGTTTTAAATTTTGGAAAAATTATATAAGTATAAGTACCAACGATATAAAATATTAAGACACATGGGAAAAACAAATAGAATGTTATTAAAAGTGAAATCATAACATTGGATGGGTTAAAAGTGGGTAATATAAGGTTGTAATAAAACAATATATGGTATTACATATAATAATGTAGTTATTTTAAGGATTAATAATAAATTTGTATTTATTAAATTGGGTTTTTGAACAAGTTCGATGAGATTGAAGACACCAGGTAAGGGGATTTCAGCTCACATTTTATCTCCACGAGATACGTGCTTCATTCACTTCTATTCCTTTTGTGTGGATTTTTTAAAAAACATGGATGTATTAAATTAATTATATAAATAAATTTATGGTTATTTACATATTAATTTTATGTTATTTATTCTCTACGGTAAACGTTTCCTATGTTTGAAAATCGGTTGAATATTTATGTCACAATTTTCCTTCATCGAGACTCATGTTTTGTTATGCTCCTTATTTATTTTCAAGGTGTATATACGTCATTTTTACATGTTATAAGTTGAATATATTTCATTTAATGTTATTTAATGATTCATTTAATTTAATTTTATTATATAGAGATTATTATCCCAATATATCATATTATAAGAGTTTATTGAAACAATCTTGTTGCTTTTCAATATTTTTTATGTTTATGCTTACTTTGATGAAATATAAAGACCCATCTTTCTTTAATACCCATTAATTCCATTATACTATGGTTATTAAATAAATAATCATTTATTAGTACCATTTTTCACTATTTGTTAATTAATATAATTGTTTAATTAAATTTTCATTGTCTCTCTCTTCGGTCGGGAATCTGTTGTATTAAAAATTCATGTTTTAAAAAATGTTTTAATTTTGTTTAAACATCATTGAAGCCCATTTTCCAGGAAAATGGATTTTAAAAACTTTTTATTGTATTCAATTATTCCATTAAATGTTTTCAATGTAATTTTCCAATAAAATGGTTTTCATAAGTTTTTGTGTTTTAAAATCATTTTTTAAATGAAGAAAGGATATCTTCTATTAGAATTTTTTAAAAAATATCTATAAAAGATATCTTATATATAAGATAACTTCCTTTTTTAAGTAATTCCTTTATTAGGATATTAGTTAATGTTTCCATTTATGTTCTATCTCTGAATTGTTTATGTTTTAATGGAATGATTTCTATAAAAACCATTTTTCTTCTATGGGTTATATGCTTTTGAAACGAGCTTCTTTTAATGGGTTATGATAATGATAAAATGATTTTAAAACCTATACATCTCCATAGGTTATGATATAATTACATGTTTATAATTCCCATTTTTTAACGGTTTATCATATGATTACTTATGATTTTGCTGTACATGTATGAATGATTTCATAATGACATGGGTGGGACCTATATATTCTTCTAATGCATTAGGTAAATATTTTTATCCCATGAGATAGGCTAAGATAGTCATGGGAATGGAATTTGTGTACTAATATTTCCATGAGAAGGAACCATGACTTCCAAGATGGTTTTGGGAGTGAACTCATACTACTATGATGGCCATGGGAGTGAACCATAACCATGAAGTTGATATGGGGAGTGAACCTATACAACTAAGATGGTCTTTGAAGGGATTCCTTTGATTCTATAGATATAGTATTATATATTCTTATCTATCTTCCACATTTCCATGTTTTATTCCTATGTTATGGTTTCTTATCTTATTTTATTTATTCCCTAATGATTAATGTCTTATGAACTACCATCGTTTCATCAATGATTCATGTATATGACAACTGATATGTCGATCAAGATATTCCATTTTTATTATTTTGATATTGTAACCTTATACTAATTATTATGCTTATATATCCCCATTTCTTACCCTTAATGAACATTTTAGCTTACCCATTTTTATGTTAATGTCCCCATGATAGGATGATATATAATTTTATTTATGTTTCATAGAATGGTTCTAGTTAGTAATAAAAAGTGGAAGACTAGGTATCTCACTTATTTATTATTTTTTATGTCTCCAAAGGAACTGTACTAGTATGGTATTTGGGCATCTATTGGTATTATGTTTTAATTATTCCATAAATACTATTTAATGCTAATGTATGAAAATAAAGTTTTTTTATAGTTGGTATCATAGATAAGGTTTAGTTAATCTTTAGAATTTTGGATGAGAAAAAATTAGTGAGAACTGCCAGGACATGTCTAGGTATGGGTCTACATATAAAAAAAGTATTAGAAAATTTCCAAAAATTTGGTAAATTATATACTGACTGGTTTACTAGAAATAAATCCTTGTTTTGATACTATAACATGATGTGAAATTGGAAAAGTTATACAAAAGAGTGAAAACCCTAACAAAATTTTTTCCCTAACATTTATTAATCAGGTATACAACCACATGGCTTGATGACACTAGGTTTGACCCTCGCAGAGGATATGATTTTGAAAATCAAATACTCTTAATGATCCATCATGAATTATTTAAATAGATGATTCATATAAAAACATAGGCGGGAACTAATGTATTATATATTAAAAAAAATCAGAATTTATACATATTATAAGTGATATTTGTTGATTATGTGGTACCTCAATAGGATAATTGTTTCTTACTCTATGCATTTGGTTTTAGTTAATGGATGTATCCTGAATTAACAATGTTATTAGTGATTGTGGTGGACAATGAAATTATTTCATTCTTCAGAAATCGATTTCTATGGGATATGGAATGAAAAACCTCAATTACATTGTCACACAACATTCTCAAGATATGAACCAATGTGTACATCCAAAAAACAAATCAGGGAACAACATTCTATTGTGTAATACACGAGGCAATATCTTCCTTATTTTGGGGGGATTTTTTATCCACTTATTTCTTAAAAATACATCATTAATATTGAATGATATTCTTTGTTCTCCAGTGTTCTGAGCGTGAGAAATTCATTCTTGATATCTATCAATTATAACGCGATGTTGACACATGGTGGAATCCTATCAAGAATTTGAGTTAGAAATATAATATTTAATCTATTGATCAGGATGTGTTTTGGAAATAATTTTTCAAAATGTCCATTCCTTATATAATCCATACTGTGATGGATAAATACATTCATGAGTTAAATAAAAGGGATTATGAATCTTTAGGTATCTATATGCCTAATTTCATGAGCCTTATGAGGTGTGATTCAAGAATTATCATCCAACCCAAAAGTAATGTCTATAGGTTATTCATTGGATAAAATCCATGTCTCGAAATGGTGTCCCCCAAGAGAATTTATTATCAATAAATAGATTTCACAAGATGAAATAATTATTGATATAGAGGTCTGATTCATCTATCAACCTCATAGTTATAACAATAAATGGATTATGGAGATTGAAATAAAATCTAAAACCCATGATGCGATGAATATTATCTTTCCATTATGCCTTAAGTGTTGGTTGAATTATTGAGAAAATTACCTTAATGGGTCAAATAAATGTTTTTAGTGTAAAAGGGGAGGCCATTAGGAATTTTATTTTTGAATTGATGGGAAGAAGTTAGTTATTTTTTGAATGGAGAAAAGTGGCACAAAATGACCCTCCTATGTTTCGGTGAAATATGTGTAAGAAGAATAGTCATTATGCTAACCACTACCCAATGATACGTGCTTTTGATGATGATTGATGCCAAAAAACTCATATTACAAGGGACAGGGGAAAATATCATGAAATCACTATTTCTGATTAGTGGCCTCATAATGATTTGATGAAAGGGACACACACCGTCTACTCTAGAACAACTAATGTCATATTTTATTCTTGATCTTCCCAATCATACCAATCAAATGATTTTTTTAAGGATTTTATCATTCTACCAAACCAAATAGACATGGAATTTGTAGTGAAACCCCTTAATGGTTCATTGATTTCATGTCATGTCTATGATTCCTCTCTGGTTGAATTATGTGGGAATGTTCTTCTTGAAAATATTACCATTATTCCATTGGATGAATTTGATGTCATCATAGGCATGGATTGTATTTCACAACAAAAAACCACACCAATTTTCAAGAAAGGAAAGTTACATGTGATATTTCAAAACATACTATTAGAATCGATCCATTTGAGGATAAGTATGAACTTCATGTGGGTATTACATCAAGTTTCGAGTTCTTATAATCAATAAAAATGGATAGTTTATCTCAAATGGATGGGGGGAAAATCGATATCGATGGTATTCATATTGGTTGGGATTTTTATATCTATTTAAAAATATTGTCCTTTAACTCCCCCAAAATGTGAAGTTGAGTTATCAATAGAATTTATACCCAATTCCATAGAAATATAAAAGTCTTATTATATAATATATCTTATTACTATACAACAATACAAGAAGAAACTCCAAGAAAACCTTGATAATGGATGCATTCATCCAACTATTTCACATTGGGGGTATTGTAGTTCTTTTTGTGAAAATTAATTATAGTTCAATGTGACTCTGCATTGATTATTGGTATTTTTCCAAGATCACAATCAGGAATAACAATCATATCCCCAATATTGAGGAAATATTTAATCAAATACACAGAGCTCAATACATTACCTAGATTGACCTTCATTCAGTATATCATCAATTAAGGGTTAAGAAAGAGTATATAACCTATAAAACATTCCATACATGTTATGAACTCTATGAATATATCGTGATACCCTTTGTATTTACTAATTACCTTCTTATTATCATGGATTTATTAAGTAGTCTCTTTTGAGATTACCTCAACTAGTTTTTGGTAGTCATTAAAGAAGATATTATAATCTACTTAATGTGAATGGGAGATAATGATTATCACTTGATAATTGTATTAAATACACTGATGAAGGATAATCTATATTCAAAAATTACAATTTGGGAATTTTTTTCATCAAGAGGATTCTTTTTTGTGTCACATAATATCAAGAGATGGTATAGAAATAGAACCATAAATGAAATATGACATTGAATGTTATCATAGACCAACCACAATGACCGAGATAAATATAAATCATTGTTTAGATGGATATTATAGATGGTTTGTGGGGAATTTCTCATGATTGACTAATCCACAGACCAAGTAAACTTATAAGGGTGTCAAGTTCCTCTACACAGATTAATGTGAGGAAAAATTTATGGAACTAAAGAGAAGTCTAATCAGTGAACCTCTTCTAACATTACACTTTAGAGGAAAATGGATTTTAATCTATATTAATAAATACAAGAATGATTCATGATGTTTTCTTTTGTAAAATTACATTGTAATAGCCTTTGCCTCATGAAAGTCACATATTCATGAGAAAAATTACCCAATTCATGATTTGGAGTTAGCAGTGGTTATTTTTTCATAAATGATTTTGAGATAATTACATTATTGACAAAAATGTGATTTATATACCAATAATAAAATTTAAAAATATATATTCTCACAAAAGAAGTTTATCATGTGCCTGATAATATTTTTCGAGCTGAAAATGTTTCATGACTACTCAATAAATTACATGCCTTCAAAAAGAGAACATGGTGGAAGATAATTTATGTCAAATGTATCGTGCTAACTTTTACAAAATGGAAAACATTGAAGATACAATATTTATGTATTTTCAAAGTATGGATCTAGAAATCCAATATTAAGGGGAAATATTATCTTCATCAAATGATTATTTAACCATAAATCCTTCTGATTATTTAGTAGCTGAAAAAGGAATATGAAGAATTCCAAAATAAATTCATAAATTTTTCTCTGTTTAACATTAATAAGGATGGAATGAAAATTTCTATCAAATTTGTAGGTTTTCATTCCATTCTAAATTAGAGGATGGATCTATTAGAGGAGGATCATATTTCCTCATTCAATTTTCATCATGGAAGTACTATGAAGTATAGAAATGTGAAAAAATACGTCAGATGTGATTATATGAAGGTTAATAACACAGAGTTGGTATCCCAGTGCATGGTATTCTAAAAAGGTTAATTATAAAGGAAAAATGTTAAAGGGTGTTTCTCATCCATTACCCATTCCAAAATGGAAATTTGAGAACATATTTATGAATTAGGTATTTGGACTACCCAAAACCACTAAAGGGTTATATATTATATGTGTGGTTGTTGATCTCCATACTATTTCATTTAACTTCATCACTATCATAGAATAAATCTCTCGGGATCAGTGTGACATGAAATAAATTATGGGTGTGGTAAGGTTTCATAGAGTACCACATTATACTGTATCTTATAGGGAAATGCATATTACCTCAAAGTTCTAAAAATTTCTTCAGTGAAAACATGATACAAACTTTTTTTCATCACAACATGCCATCCTCAGACAAATGGTGAATATGAGAGAACAATTCAAACCCTAAGAGATATGATGAGATATTTTTTCGCAATCTCAAAGGTTCTTGAGATCAACACCTTACCCTATTTGAGTTTATTACAATAGTAGTTTTCAGTCAACAATTATGATGTCACCATATGAGGCCATCTATGGGATGATATGTAGAGCTCCAATGTGTGGGGATGATGTTTTATAAAGAAATATATTACGACCTGAGATCACTTAAGAAATTGTCAAGAATGTTATAACCAATAAGAATCAAATCAATCTATCTCAATGGTAGGAAAATATTTATGCTTATACCCATTGGTGTGATCATGAATTTGTTGTTAGAGAATATGTTTTTATATTAATCTAACCCTTGAATAATGTTATGACAATTGGGACGAATGGGAAACCACCCCTTGGAATATTGGCCCCATTGATATTCTTGATATTATTGGGATGGTAACCTATCTCTTGGTAATTCCATGAAATCTCTAAAATTTCCATGATGTATTCCATGTATCTCTCTTGATGAATTCAACAACTAAACCTTCATACGTACTAAAATTATATGTCACGCCCCTAGAAAATGACATTCTTACAAGGAGTATCCCATTGTAATTCTAGATCATAATGTGATTGTTCTACAAAACTAGATCACTCACCTGGACAACATTTTGTGGGGAAATCTTAACATGGGGGATGAAACATGGGAACATATGGATACAATAATGCAAAATAATCCTAATTTTATTCTTGAGTGATGATTTTTAGGGATAAAATCATTTTATGGTAGTAGAATGTTACAACCCAAGTTTGTAAAGGCTTTTTTTTACTTTTGGAATAAATTAATATTTTATTTATGTATTGAAATGAACTATGTCAAACATTCCTTTAACAAGTACTGATAAGGAATAAATAAAATGGCTCATAATTGCATCACAATATAAGAAACATCAACTTGAGATTCGTTACACAGAACACTAACTTTCTATATGTTACACACAACATCGACGTGGCTTATGTTACACACAACACCAATGTTTCTATAAAACATCATTTTATTGATATTTTTATTTAAATGAGATAATAATATCCTAGATATTAAAATTATATATATGAATAATAATAAATACATCTCAAATATTTTTTTAAATTTTTTTTATAAATATAATATATTGATAATGAATGATATAATTATTTATAAAGTCCATATATGTTTAAAAATATTGTTTTTTCGAATGAACATCTTTTAATGCCCTACACTAAAAAATAATAAATTTAATTTTAGAAACCATTAGATATTTAATTTTACTAAGTAAGCATCATTTTTTAATTTATAATTTTTACATATTATTATGATGAATTTTTGTGATTTTTCTAAGAAACTACAATTTTTTATGAATAGTAAACAATACCAGATTTTAAATCAAAATTTATTTTCCATCTAATTTATTTATGAAAATAAATTAAATATTTTAATTTTTTTAATTGACTAATTGGATCATATTTTTCAATTTAATCCAATTTAAGTCATTGGATCTGATTTGACAATGAAATTTGATATAAAATCATAGCAAACATTTGATCATTTTTACTTTAAGACCCCTCAAAATCATCCCATTAGTTGGATTAAATTGATATTAATTTCTTCTTATTATGGGATTGTAATTTGGAAAATTTGATTCCATATTTGGAAATAGAATAAATTATATTTTATATTAATTTAAAAATATTTTTTATTAAAAAACATATTATTGAAAGTAATTTAAATTAATTACATTGATTAAGGTAAAATTATGATTAATAAGGGACAGAACCATAAGCATAATTTCCAAAACGACCTATAAACACATCCATTTTCCATTTTATTGACATATTTAGTCCTTATCATTCTTTGGATCGACATGTTATCATTATTGGATCCACCATTAATATGAAAACATTGGTGGAATTCACTCGTCAAATATTTACAAGAGTTCCACATTTCCTCCCCTATAAAAGGTCACCACTGCTCCCTCTTCTTCACATTAATGAAAACACATTTTATAGGCCATTATCTTCCTATTAAACATCAAAAAATCCATAAAATACTACTTTGAGCATTCAATAGTGAATAAAGGCTTCCATGGATTCCCTTTGGTACGAACTGAAAGGAGTGACAATATTAAGAGGTAACACCATCTCTCAAACTCAATTATTTTGTAATATTTATCCACCCTATACATTATATTTATTACGTTATTTTATTAAAAAACTATTATAATAAATAAATTTGGATTTTTCTATGTTTTGGGTTCAACCTAAACTTCCACACACCACTATATAATGGGTAATGAACATACTGTTTACTTATACGGTAAATTACCGCCTCACTAGACAACGATTGTTATCTCTTGAATTAACACATATCATGGTGGTAATTAGAAGGTAATATCTATTAATATATGTTATATATAATATTAATTATTTCATTATCATTTTGTATTACTTTAAGAACATATATCGTTTTACCTTAAATTTGTTGTAAATACTATAATTATTTAGGATGTTTGGAATACCACCCCCTGAAAGCGATATGATTCTTTTGCACTCAACATGGAATGTATCAAGTATGGGTTTAGTGAACATATTATATATATATATAACATTATAATTCTTTCAAAATTTTATTATATACATATATACATATATTTCATTTTCATTATTTATTACAGTTTAATAATTAAAACAGAAACAACGTTCATGCATACGTTTTCATTACCATCTCAATGAATGGTGTATTACTTTTCATAATTCAAATTATATGGACTATAATAATAAAAACATAATTGATATACATGATATTTATATAGTTTTTTTCATTCTATAATCATGATATATGTATGAGGACCAATAATATAACAAATTCAAACACATGCGAAGAGCAAAGAGAATATTATATGATGTGAAACCTTAACATATGATGGTTAAAAAGATGTTAATATAATGTATTAATAAGATCATATTTGGTATTATATATTAAAATATTGTTTTTTAAAATTTTTATAATAAATATATATTTATTTTATAGTTAGTTTGAATGAGTACGACTAGGTTCAAGACACAAGGTAGGGGGATTTCATCTCACTTTTTATTTTAGTTAGATACATAATTCCTTCACCACCCATTACATTTGTGTGGTGGGTATACATCTTATGGTTTTATTCAATGAATAATATTTAAATTTATGGGTATTTAAATATATTATCTATAATCATTATTTCATGGGGCTAATTTTTTAAAAGTTTTCAAATCGGTAAAATAGTATTGTCTCAATTTTCCTTTTTCTAGGTTCGTGTTTTTCATGAACATAAATTAATTTAGAGGTGTATGTTATTCCATTTGACATGATATATCATGAATATCCTTTGTTTCATGATATTTTCATATTTAGGTCATTCCCATTTCTCACATTGATAATATGATATATAAAGGCCATGTTATATGATTTTATTAAAATAATCCCATCACTTTTCTATATTCTTTATGTTTATACTTACATTTATTAAATATAATAATACATCTTTGAGGAAGCCCCCAAGAATTTATTATCCACTATTAATTCATTATATTCTCATGGATTATTATAATTTCCCCCCTCTTTGGAACATAAGAAAATATTGTACGTAAATTATGACCATCTATATCTTCAGTTAGAAACCTACAATATTCAAAACCCTTATTTTCAATAATATTTTCAAAAAATAATCCGATGGATATATGTATCACATTTTCATGGAAAAGGGATTTTTAAAATTATTTATATTTTTCAATACATTCATTCTATGTTTTAAATTCTATTTTCAATGAAAAATGATTTCAAAATGTTTTATGTTCTAAAAATAATTTTTCAATGAAGAGAGGATATTTTACTCAAGAAATGTTTTCAAAAGATATTTCAAAATAATTTAACATCTAAGATAAATTCCCTTAGTGTTACTCAATCCTTTTTTGGAAATTATTCAATCACACCATTCATCTTATCTCCCTGAATGGATTATGTTTTGATGGCATGATGTTTATACAACCCACTTCTCTTTCACTGGTTATATACCCTGGAAACCCGCTGCATTCATGGGTTATGTTTATGATGAAATTATAGTGAAACATTTATTTATTAATAGGGTTTGTTTTGATTACATGTTTATAATACAAATTTTATTTCATGGGGTATGATATGATTAGTTGTGATATTTTTTCAAACGTATTTATGATTTAATTATTATATGGATGGAACCTGTATATACCACTATTCCATCAGGTAATGATTTCTATATATTGGGATAGACTCAGATGGCTATGGGAATGTACCTTGACTACAGAAATAGCCATGAGAGTGAACCATGACATTCAAGATAGTATAAGGAGTGACCTCATGATTCTATGATGGCCATGGGAGTGAACCATGTCTACCTTTATGGTTTGGGGAGTAATCATATACTACCAAGATGGTCATGGAAGATATTCCCTGGAATCTATAGAAATCATATTTTATATGGTTATGTGTCTACCACAATTTCATGTTTTATTCCATTGGTATGCCTTCATGTATTATGTTATTTATTTCCTTATTATTAATGTCTTCTGAACAAAAATTAATTATTCCATGATTCAAGTATATGTTACTTTATTTTCATGATATCATCTTCTCTTTTCATGCTCATGTTCTCATACCCTAATGATCATGATTATACATAAATATATCCCATTTTTTCCCTTACTAAGAATTTTAGCTAACTCATTTTTATGTTTTTTCCCAAGGTTATGAAAATATCTATAATTTATTTTGTGTCTATAAAGGGTTATGGTCAATATAAACCTAGTAAGAGATAATATAGGTTACATATATATCAATTTTTATGTGAAAATGATTCCAAAGACACTAGACTAGTACGACCTTCGTGAATCTATTTCTATATTGTTTTATGTTTAATTTAATGATTTCTAAAGATAATGAATGAAAATCAAAGGTCGTTATACCATCCTCCACCACCTCTAGGCAGCCTAGGTCGGGCTCAGGGTTCTGGCAGTCTGTGTTATAGATAGATTCAATCTAATTAGGCTTTTGACCCAGTAGTGCATAAGATTATTAGAGCTACGAAATTCTTTTATTTTTCTCAGGAATTGGTGTTAGTAGAAAAATCATCCTATCATTCCATCATATTTTTTACTCCCATTTCGAGAGCTATATAACCCATTTGAGAATATAGATCATCTGATTCATCATTATATTCCAATTTGGAATGATTCTTAAGTATAATTTTTCTGATGAATTTCCCAGCTACCTATTGATGGGGAGATGTTCATAAGGAACATTTTGGACATCAAAATTAAACCCTAGGGAATCATATTTGAAATGGATCTGTTTTATATTGTCTGATCACATATTTAATGTCACTAAAGATGAGTCATATGCATATTCCCTAATGGGATGAGAATCACCTTTTTGGTAAGGGAGATCTCATGGTCGGAAGAGTGGACTCTATGAGTATAAGGCTATGACCCATAACCCAATAGTTAGTGAGTATATCCCTTAGTACAATAGGCTCTTCTAGAATATTAATTTCTTTAGTTTTGATGGATTATATATAAATTTTCATGAGGAAATATAGGGTCTACCATTGAAGATGGATATTGAGTTTTTTATCAACTTATATACCACGACCACACTAATATCTTCTATAGTATATCAGAGGGCCCTTACTAAGCTTTCGGATTAGTGGATGCAATTGGAGCACCATTAAGTTAATGGTTTCATCATATCCAATGTGTCCACCATGGAATCTCTAGTGTTGTATATGTAATGTTGAATGGGAGCATTTGTATTTTCATAGATTATCATTTACTAAACATATATATAATAAAGCACAAGTACCCAATACTGAGGACTGATTGACCCATTGACCAGTTTCGAGGGATTATATGTGTCTCAAAGATCAATATCTGGTCCATCAACCACAAATTTATGGTTTGTGAGGAAGATATTCCAAGCCATACATTCAGATGTCTCTAAAGACACGATGACTACCATGTGATGCCCTTTGGTTTTAAGAATTCCCCCACCATGTTTATGGCATTAACAAACCAGGTCATCCAGCTATATTTATACTAGTTTCTAGTTCCCATTATCATCTACATAGTCAAATACTTTTCATTAGATTGGGATAATATATTAGACATGGGGATGGTTATCGTTTTTTTAGGGCACCACCTTTATTGGATGATCTCAATATTATAATTTTGGATTCATGAGGTCGCCCTTCTATGGAGTTTCATTTATGATCATGGATTATTCATGGAACTATAAAATATTGGAACAATTATTTTTTGGGATCCACTAAATATTGGGTCATATATGTGATTCATTACAGACCTACCATGATACTATAGCTAGTTTGTAGTACACTTCTCCAAAATGTTTCCTATGTGGCCTTTTTATGAAAAATGGAATTAATTTACCTAGAATGATTAGTTATGAAGGTTCTTTGTAACACCCCAAGAATTCATAGTGTGTTATTTCTTAAAAATAATACAAAAACTTGCACTACACGCAACACCGAGTTGAAGCACACCATGACTTACCAAACAAGCCATTAAAAAGAGGTTATAAATAGTATTAACTAAATTTTAAACTTTATATAATCCTTATAATTTTAGATTCCATATTATGAGTTTCTTAGACAAAATGTAAGAAACAATTCATTATCAGTATTGCACTTTTACCAACTTTTAATAGTGAACCCTTTTTAAATATAATATTTTAAACTTTTTGACTAAATGGGGACATCAAAAAAATTTAAATGAAACATCCCAAGCTTCCACAGTACGCTTTCCTTTGAATAATACAGTAGCGTGTGTTGTACGCAACTTCGAGTTCTAACACACAACAAAACCAATCAAACTAGCCGTTATGAATAGTAATACCTACTTTTTGAAATTATATATATTTAGTATTTCAAAATGGACTTAATTTTTGGATTCGTAATATCGAATTTATCCTAAGGTGAAATTTTTGTACTTTTCAGATAACTTTAATATTTTGATGAATAGTGAAAATTACTGAATTTTAATTAAAAAAACTTTTGTAATCAAAATAATTAATAGTGATAAATTATGAATTTGAGTGGTTTTAAAGTATATTTAGAATATATTTTTACCATTTAATATAATGTTGGTCATTGGACATAATTTTACAATTAAACCGAACATAAACAAGTGTCAATCTTTTGATAGTTATTATCTCATAAAAACACTTTTTGTTTTGACAGCGGGAATTAATTTTAAATTAATTTCTGCCACTTCTGTGTTTTGAATATAGAAAAATGGATTACATATTTTTAATCAGGATGTTCAAATTGTTTAAATAGTTAACTTTTATTTTTAGACATTTTGAATAATTACTGCGGTAAATATTTTATTTACCATGGTTAAGGGTAAATCCGGTAAATAAGGGTTAAAAATAATATTATAATAATATTAAATTACCCTAAAACGTGTCCTAGCCTTATTGGTTGATACATGTTCGACCATAGTCATCTTTGGGTCGATTTTTGGACCCCATGGTGCCACTTGTAGGTGATAGGGACAATTTATTTTAATTAAGTTAAAATGAAAACAAAAATGACATAAGCATATATCTTTTAGAAAAACAATTATTACATAGGGTTATTTATGCTGGATTTTAGATTATAAATATTCATTAGAAAGATAAAAATATTTCATACATAATTATATTTTATTTATAATTTTTAGACATTATATTATTTAATTTATGTATGACAGAATGATGATGAATTAATTACTATAATAGTGAAAAATTAAAATAATTTATATTATTAATACCCAAATAAATATAATATGAAACTTTTAATGAATTAAACTAATTTTCTAGGATAAAATAATATATTAGTATTGATTTAATTTACTTTTTTCGAAGTAATCAATCTGTTATGAGTTTCAAAAAAATCAACTATTGAATAGTGTCAAAATTGACATAAAAGAGTTCTTAAAACAAATATTATATTATTAATTGATATTAAATTCCTAAAAATCTAAGGTTCGTCCAAGAGACTTATATCATGATAGGTTCATCATTAATGGACCACTTGGGGATCTCGTGGATGTATATAGTATGTTTATTAACCATATTATATAAAAATACAAAGAGACATTGTAAAAGTGAAACTAATTAACTTAGAATTAATACTTAAGGATAAGGTTAATATAAGTACCCAAACCTATCTAACTTCTATTGGTTGAGTTTTTTTCGACCCATACCCACCTTAACAGTTAAATAATAAACTTTTGAGCCATTATAAACCGAATATGAATTTATTATAAATTAATATTTCTAGTTTTTCGAAAGGTTCCCCTCACCCCTCTTATAAAAGGGCACTCCTCCTTCTCATTTCTTCACACCTTCAAAGCCTTTTGGTTTGGCCAAACTCTGCCCAAATACTCTCCCAACTTCCCTATCTACAACCTAGAGGCCATAGTTTGATCATAAAGCCAACCTAAGGAGCCCTTTTGATCAAATCAAAAGGAAGAACCCAAAAGAAGAGGTAATGTTTTCACCACCCCTTTTCAAGTTCCTTCATTCTTCCACTTCTTCTTTATTTGTTATTACCATTCTAAAATAATAACTCCAGTATGTAACATATACTGTGATGTTATTATAAATATTGTACAACCATATTCAGTATTCTATCCACCCTTTGAATAACATGTCACCATACGTGCGTACATACGGCTTACCGTCTCCACGTCGTGGTGTAATTGTTATTTAATATATTATTATTTGGATGGTTATAATAATGATGTGTAACTCATGTAAATAATAAATATAACATGTTATTTATTATGTATATATGATATAAAATCCATTTATATATTATTTTAATATCAAAAGAATGATATTGTCGCTCGTGCGTATGTACGGACTACCGTCTCCACGAACGCGGTGAGATTCATTCTCCATCGTATCCATTAAAGTATAATTATCATTTGATGATTTAAAAATGATGTTTAAGGACTTGATATCATTATGGATATGAATAAGATACAACCTATCCATAACAAAGACGGCTTATGTAACAAAACATATAAAAGAAAATGAGTAAGTTAACACCCGAAACGACGATAATTAAAAGATATTATTAACAAATCAATGTTAAAAGATCATATATGATTTCATATTAATGTATATGATTCATGTATAATTTAATAACAATTATTTCACCATTATATAGGAGGTTAACCTACCCCAACCAAGGAAAAGTACAAGGTAAGGGTTTATTTCGCAATCTCTTCATTATCCGAGGTTGTTTATACGTAATAATATACTGGGATCTCTTTATCATCCACATACATGTTTCTTAAAAATGTATTTCAAAATATTTTTACTATTCACAATAATATGGGTTAAAGTCATTTATACCCTTGTTTGACTTTTTATAAGAGTTTTATAAAGGAACCTTTCCGTCATTTTCCAAACAAGGTGCTTTTTAACCTTTTCGACAAAATTAAGGTAAGAATGTTTTTTTAACTAATACGACGAGTGCAGCTATTTTCCACCGTTATAAAATCGTCGAAGCTTCCCTTACAAGCTTATAAGAATATTTTCAAAGAAAATGTTTTAATTTATAAGTATATGACTCTTAAATGATTTCAAAATAGAAAGAGATATTTCTATAAAAAGAGTTTTGATTTCATCTATGTCAACATCCATTGATGGATTTTACGCTTATTTGATGTTGATTTTTTATGGTACAAAACTTCTATATTGTATTGAAGGTTTTGTGATATGTTTGACTGTGGATGTGCTATTTTTATACCATTCATGGTTTATGGTGAATGTATTGACATTTCGTATGCTAATTTTAATACGAATGTTTATGTTATGTTTAAACCTTTTCATATGGGAATGCATTGGACTTAATATGTGACGGGTGGAGCCCGCTATAGATCATCGATGCATCGGTAGGTCTCATGAGACAAACTAGTGTCTTGGCACAAGGCCTGGGCAAAATCTTATTTGTAGTCTTGGCACGAGGCCTTGGCTATGTGGTTATGATAGTCTGGCATTATGCATTCCAACATTATGAAAGTGGTTATTGATATTTCATGTGATTATTCGATTAGTAGAATATCCATCTGAACAAGTAAATGGCATTATTTCATTTTACTTTTTCCATACTATGTTGAAGTTCAAGTTGAAAAGGCTTTTGTATTAGTAATGCATTGCCTTAAATGTTTATGCTTATTTTGAATGTTCTGCTATATTGTTATCCTTACTGGGCATTTGAGCTCACCCATTTTCTATGTTTTATTTTTCCCAGGAAGCGATGAAGTAAATTATGAATGACCTGTAGGGATATTATGTGGGGATATGAGTGTGGATTATGGAGACAATATGTTGTTGTAATATTTTATCATTTTATGATGTAATCTAAGACTTATGAATATATCTAGTGTTTCCAAGGCTACTAAACAAATCGGTTTTTCGAGATTTGATCTTTCTTGTGATCATGCCAATGTTATGTAATAATGCACCGACTCTGGGTAACTAGGGTCGGGGCGTTACAGTTTGTATCAGAGAAGGTTTAGTACAAACCTTGGAAGCTAGATTTAGATAAACTCTGATTAGAGAACATAGATTTCAGATGGACTTTGAGGATTAGTATAGAATAACTTCCTTGAATTTTGGTATTGTGGAGATTTTGTGAGTTTTCTGAGCAATACATCCCTGTCTGGATACGAGCAGGTAGAGGCGGCTCTGGCACAGATGTACCTAGGGTTAAATCCCAAAAACACCGCTTTGAGCTAGACTCGAACGGGAAGTGGTGCACGACAATAGGCCTTGCTGCACTCTTGGTTATCACACTCTCGGGGTATATGCTTAGGATAATTCCCATTTTCTTTACAAACCATTTTGAAGGGTTTATGTGGATTTACCTCTTCAAAGGAGAAATTTTTATGATTATGGATTATATCCATAAGCTATTTAATTTATGTTATGTGTCTTACAAGTTTGGGATTAGGTATTGTTATTCATAAACTAATCTAGTGTATTCCATTGTTTAGAAATGGCGCCCAATAGAAGGAATCAGAACTCCAGCAATGCACATGATCCAAAGAGAAAGAAGGATCATATATTTCATGGTCTTAAGCCAGAATTTATAAGAGAAATAGTCTCCCATGTATTATCATCACATGAAGAAATAATATCATGTGTTGATAAGATAAGTAAATATTTTACTGAGTCCTATGGCTTTGAAGGGAAGCAAGAGAAGAAAAGGATGGAAGAGAGAATGATAGATAAAGGGAGGAGGGAAAATAAGAATTTTCCCATATGTGATAACTGTGGGAAGAAACACCCTAGAACTTGTCTGAAAGGAATGGGAGTTTGTTATAAGTGTGGAGGAAAAGGGCACAAAGTACGTGACTGCAAGGGTAAGAAAATGGTTTCAAATGTACAATGCTTCATTTGCAAGGAGTTTGTACACTACGCGAACCTATGTCCCAGTCATCAGACTATGCCGCAAATGATTCTGTTGGATAATAATCATGTTATGATACTACCACATATGAAGAGGAGTGATTAGAGTTCTTATGTTGATTATGTCATTAGAGTGTTGTATCAACAATGTACCTGTTATAATAATTATGGAGTATATAAGGATTGTACTGTAGTACAATTTCATTAAGGACTTGAGATTGTGTGGGACAAAGAAAAGCGACTCAATAGCAGGTTAAATTTTTGGAAAATATATGGTTTAGAGAAAGATAAACCATAATATGGTTCTGATACCGAGGTAGTGATTTTAGAATAATACATGATTGATTTGGATAAATTATATTGGATATTCTTGACTACCTTGATGCTGATTAATGATTTGTATATTCCATCATTATTGGGGTTTAAAACTTTTTTTTTGTTTGATGAAGTATATCCAGCATTCTATATGGAATAAGGGAGCATGAATGTAATCAATAATTATTATGGTAATTCAGGATGTTTCAGTGTTTTAAAAGAATACATGATGAAGGTATTCATATTCTATTACGGGGTAAAAAGGATCTACATT
The DNA here is from genome assembly GCA_963277665.1 of Viscum album. Taxonomy (NCBI): domain Eukaryota; kingdom Viridiplantae; phylum Streptophyta; class Magnoliopsida; order Santalales; family Viscaceae; genus Viscum; species Viscum album. The sequence continues at coordinate 1,251,779,202 of OY728152.1, forward strand.
AAGTTTACCTTCCATATAAATATTGGATTGTGAGTTTGGACAGAAGTATTTTGGATAAATTCTAGTTCGAGATTAATTTTTGATTTCCATAAAAGGACAACCCAGAGGTCGGGCGGCAACCCGTCGCGACCGGCAAGGTCGCGAGACTTGAACCCGCAACCAAAGGGCGAAAAGGGTGTATCACCTACCACTGGACCACGACATGTCCTAGATTAAATAATGTAGTTTTTTTAAAAGATCTGGTAGATGAATTATAAATTCGTTTATTTTGGAACCCTGTACAAATAGTATAAATAGAATTTTTTTACGAGTGAAAGATGATTTTGTGGTATAAATTTATTTTTGGATAAAACTCTATTTATAAAGTAATTATATCTCCTTATGATCTTAGCCAATCTCATAAATAAATTCCTCAACATTAAGAAAAGGAACTTAGAAGAAAAATGTTGTCCTAGATGGTACTTTAAATCGTCATTAATTTATGGCATTGGGATTGTTGGACTTTTCATAGCCATGTTCTCTACCACTCTCCATCAGATAATTGATGGTTATATTTCTCTTCCATATCCATATTTTCCTACATGGAACTCTAGTATGTGTTATTTTTGGTAATCTTCATACTTTCCACTCTTTATTTTAAATAGAGGCCTCATTAATTCATTTTTCGATGTGGGATTTCAAATAAGATATTTTGAAACGTCAAAAATGTGTTATCCTAATACCTTATATTTTGTTGAATCGATGGTATTTTAAATCATCGTAGATTGATGAATTTAAGGACCTCAATTTTAAAATTCTTTATGATTGATCACCTCAATCACTACCTATAAATATTTATGTTTTTCCTCCAATTATATGTCTTTAATTTCCACCAATGTTCTCCTAATCGAGATCATAATTTGGTGGTGACCCTTTCATTTCTCTTTTACTCATATTAAGACTAAATTTTTGTAACCCAATTTTTGATGTGGGTTTTCCCACAGAGATATTTTTTATTTTCAACATTTAATTTTCGAAGAACAATTTCAAATTGCGAGGACTCAATTTATTGAAGGAGGTGAGAATGCAAACCCCAAGAATTCATAGTGTGTTATTTCTCCAAAATAATACAATAACTTGCACTACACGCAACACCGAGTTCAAGCACACCATGAAATACCAAACAAGCCGTTTAAAAGAGGTTATGAATAGTATTAACTAAATTTTAAACTTTATATAATCCTTATAATTTTAGAATCCATATTATGAGTTTCTTAGACATAATGTAAGAAACAATTCATTTTCAGTATTCCACTTTTACCAAATTTTAATAGTGAACCCTTTTTAAATAAAATATTTTAAACTTTTTGACTAAATGGAGACATCAAAAAAATTTAAAATGAAACATCCCAAGCTTCCACGGTACGCTTTCGTTTGAATAATACAGTAGCGTGTGTTGTATACAACTTCGAGTTCTAACACACACCACAACCAATCAAACTAGCCGTTATGAATAGTAATACCTACTTTTTGAAATTATATATATTTTATATTTCAAAATGGACTTAATTTTTGGATTCATAATATCAAATTTAGCCTAAGGTGAAATTTTGGTACTTTTCGGATAACTTTCATATTGTGATGAATAGTGAAAATTACTAAATTTTAATTAAAAACAAATTTTTTAATCAAAATAATTAATAGTGATAAATTATGAATTTGAGTGGTTTTAAAGTATATTTAGAATATATTTTTACCATTTAATATAATGTTGTCCAGTGGACATATGTTTAAAAATAAACCGAACATATACAAGTGTCAATCTTTTGATATTTATTATCTCATAAAAACACGCTTTTTGTTTTGACAGCGGGATTTAATATTAAATTAATTTCTGCCACTAATGTGTTTTGAATTTAGAAAAATGGATTCCATATTTTTAATCAGGATGGTCAAATTGTGTAAATAGGTAACTTTTATTTTTAGACATTTTGAATAATTACTGCGGTAAATATTTTATTTATCATGGTTAAGGGTAAATCCGGTAAATAAGGGTTAAAACATAATATTATAATAATCCTAAATTACCCTAAAACGTGTCCAAGACTTATTGGTTGATACATGTTTGACCATAGGCATTTTCGGGTCGATTTTGGGACCCCATGGTGCCAGTTGTAGGTGATAGGGACACTTTATTTTAATTAAGTTAAAATGAAAACAAAAATGACATAAGCATATATCTTTTAGAAAAATAATTTTTACATAGGGTTATATATGTTGGATTTTATATTATAAATATTCATTAGAAATATAATACGATTTCCTACATAATGATATTTTATTTATAATTTTTAGACATTAAATAATTTATTTTATTTATGACACAATGATGATGAATTAATTACTATAATAGTGAAAAATTAAAATAAATGATATTATTAATACCCAAATAAATATAATATGAAACTTTTAATGAATTAAACTAATTTTATAGGATAACATATTATATTAGTATTGATTTAATTGACTTTTTAGGAAGTAATCAATCTTTTATGAGTTTCACAAAAATCAACTATTGAATAGTGTCAAAATTGACATAAAAGAGTTCTTAAAACAAATATTATATTATTAATTGATATTAAGTTCCTAAAAATCTAATGTTCAGACAAGAGACTTATATCATGATAGGTTCATCATTAATGGACCACTTGGGGGTCGCTTGGATGTATATAGTATGTTTATTAACCATATTATATAAAAATATAAAGAGACATTGTAAAAGTGAAACTAATTTACTTAGAATTAATACTTAAAGATAAGGATAATATAAGTACCCAAACCTTTATAACTTCTATTGGTTGAGTTTTTTTCGACCCATCCCCACCTTAACAGTTAAATAATAAACTTTGGAGCCATTATAAACCGAATATGAATTTATTATAAATTAATATTTCTAGTTTTTCCAAAGGTGCCCCTCACCCCTCTTATAAAAGGGCACTCCTCCTTCTCATTTCATCACACCATCAAAGCCTTTTGGTTCGGCCAAACTATGACCAAATATTCTCCCAACATCCCTCACTAATACTTAGAGGCATTAGATTGATCAGAAAGCCAACCTAAGGAGCCCTTTTGATCAAATCAAAAGGAAGAAACCGAAGAAGAGGTAATGTTTTCACCACCCCTTTTCAAGTTCCTTTCTTCTTCCACTTCTTCTTTCTATGTTATTACCATTATAAAATAATAACTCCAATATCTCACATATACTGTGATGTTATTATAAATATGGTACAACCATATTCTGTATTCTATCCACCCATTGAATAACATGTCACCATATGTGCGTACGTACGACTTCCCGTCTCCACGTCGTGGTGTAATTGTTATTTAATATATTATTATTTGGATGGGTATAATAATGATGTGTACCTCATGTAACTAATAAATACAACATGTTAATGATTCTGTATATATGATATACCATCCATTTATATATTATTTTAATATCAAAAGAATGATATTGTCGCTCGTGCGTACGTACGGACTACCGTCTCCACGAACGCGATGAGATTCATTATCCATCATATCCATTAATGTATAATTATCATTTGATGATTTAAAAATGATGTTTAAGGACTTGATATCATTCTGGATATGAATAAGATACAACCTATCCATAAAAAGCACGGCTTATGTAACAAAACATATAAAAGAAAATGAGTAAGTTAACACCCGAAACGACGATAATTAAAAGATATTATTAACAAATCAAAGTTAAAGGATCATATATGATATCATATTAATGTATATGATTCTTGTATAATTTAATAACAATTATTTCACCATTATACAAGAGTTTAACCTACCCCAACCATGGAAAAGTACAAGGTAAGGGTTTATTTCGCAATCTCTTCATTATATGAGGTTGTTTATACGTAATAATCTTCTGGGATCTCTTTATCATCCACATCCATGTTTCTTTAAAATGTATTTCAAAACATTTTTACTATTCACAAGAATATGGGTTAAAGTCATTTATACAGTTGTTTGACTTTTTATTAGGGATTTATAAAGGAATCTTTCTGTCATTTTCCAAACAAGGTGCTTTTTAACCTTTTCGACAAAATTAAGGTAAGAATGTTTTTTTAACTTATGCGGTGGGTGCGACTATTTTCTGCCGTTATAAAATCGTCGAATCTTCCCTTACAAGCATATAAAAATATTTTCAAAGAAAATGTTTTATTTTATAAATATATGACTCTTAAATGATTTCAAAATAGAAAGAGATATTTCTCTAAAAAGAGTTTTGATTTCATCTATGTCAACATCCTTTGATGGATTTTACGCTTATTTGAAGTTGATTTATTATGGTACAAAACATCTATATTGTATTGAAGGTTTTGTGATATGTTTGACTGTGGATGTGCTATTTTTATACCATTCATGGTTTATAGTGAAAGTATTGACATTTTGTATGCTAATTTTAATACGAATGTTTATGTTATGTTTAAAACTTTTCATATGGGAATGCATTGGACTTAATATGTGACCGGTGGAGCCCGCTATAGCTCCTCGATGTATCAGTAGGTCTCATGAGACAAACTAGTCTCTTGGCACAAGGCCTTGGAAAAATCTTATTTGTATTCTTGGCACGAGGCCTTGGCTATGTGGTTATGATAGTTTGGCATTATGCATTCCAACATTATGAAAGTGGTTATTGATATAGCATGTGATTATTTGATTAGTAGAATATCCATGTGAACAAGTAAATGGCATTATTTCATTTTACTTTTGCCATACTATGTTGAAGTTCAAGTTTAAAAGGCTTTTGTTTTAGTAATGCATTGCCTTAAATGTTTATGCTTATTTTGAATGTTCCGCTATATTGTTATCCTTACTGGGCATTTGAGCTCACCCCTTTTCTATGTTTTATTTTTCCCAGGAAGTGAGGAAGTAAATTATGAATGACCTGCAGGGATATTATGTGGGGATATGAGGGTGGATTATGGAGACAATATGTTGTTGTAGTAGTTTCTCATTTTATGATGTAATGTAATACATATGAATATATCTAGTGTTTCCAAGGCTACTAAACCAATCTGTCTTTCGAGATTTGTTCTTTCTTGTGATCATGCCAATGTTATGTAATAATGCACCGACTCTGGGTAACCAGTGTCAGGGCGTTACATTCATTGTGATTTTGTGAATGTGAATGAAATTTTCTCCTATATTGACACTATCAGAGGTGCTTGTGTATTATGTAGTGTAATGAGATTCTTCATGAGATAGGATTAGCGTCATGTTGATGCAATGGTAGCTAGTAGAATATACGGTACAAAGAAATTGTGACCTCATGAGTATAACTACATGAATCTCAGCCTTGAATTAGATGTGTTAGTCCATTCCATGGGGATGTGGAGGCACTAACATGTGTGGGAGATCTTTATGGTTCACCCCAACCATTATAGTATCATGTACATATTCTCCTTGATAAAAATGAACTTGAGATAGTGGTTCCAGTTTGAATTATTATAGTACTATGACTTTTAAATAGTCTACACTCTTGGTAAGTGAAACATATTATCATATTCCTTTATTTGTAAGTACCAAGATTTCTTGGTGCATTAGGATTTGGAACTTTTGGCCACCCTACAGCTGACCCTGGTGGAGTAAGAGGGTATAGATTTTCTATAGTCTATGGTGTCAACTCCACCACTTATCGAGCACAAGAGATATTAATAGCTAGAATATATTGACTGTGATGTCTTTTTGGACTCGTTATCCATGGGGTATCCACTAGATGGATATTCTAATGGTATGAATCACATATTGTTTTTATAGTGATAGGTGGTGGTTCATGTCAAGATGTGGGATGAGGTGATATGAGAGTTACACACTTGTCCCCAAGCTATACATACCAGTGTGGGGATGATAAAAAAGGCCTCCCGCCATAGATTTTATAGTCAATGGTGATATAGGGCATAGTTATGTCATCTCTCAATGCCACACATGTCAGAAGATCAAGGCTGAGCACCATGATTAAGAAGGATTTTTTCAAGCATAAATGTTATCACAGTGGAAGTGGGATGACATATCCATGGACTTCGTGAAAGGGATTTAGTGCACAATAAAGGCCCTTGACCCCAACTGGGTGATCATCGACAAACTCATGATTTTGGAATAATGTTTTTCTATCATGGAGTACATTTCATTAGAGGGTTTGGGGGAATTTAATATATGGGAGAACATTCTCCATCATGATGTGACCTTTTGATTGTCACTGATTATGATGTGTAGTACATATTGTGGTTGTAAAGAGGCATGCATGAAAAATGTGGGGCCTAGTTGAGGATTAGTATATCATTTTACCTCTATATATATCGTCTGACTAAGAGAAATATCCATTTTTAGGGGATATGATGTTGGATTTTCGGTTAGACAACATCCATAGGTGGGAAAATCCCATTACTATGGTAGATATTGTGCAAACCAACATCTATAACCCTACCATCAACATGGATCATTTTGAGGCCTTCAACGAGTTAGATTTCTAGTCACCGTTATGTTGGTTAGAGAGTGGCGAGACATTTTTTTGTGGGATCATAGATGATGGATGAGACAATGAAGAGGTTCTAGGGAATCCATTCGAATATGAGGATGACCGATAGTAGGAAGAAATATTTATCCAATACCAGTCATATTCCCTTGGAGTTTGAGATGGGAGAACACATTTTCCCAAGAGTCAACCCACATAGAGTGTTATAGAGGTTTGTTATTTGAGGAAATATATCCCCTTTGTTTATTGGGCATTTCAAGATCATGAATAATGTTGGTGAGGTTTCTTAATACCTATCCCTACCCACAGAGCACGAATGAGTGAATGATGTGTTGTACATGTCATAGTTAAAGAGATATGTTCATGAACATACTCATGTCATTGACTGGGGAATTGTAGACATCAATGATGGATCCACCTTTTTGGAGTTTCTAGACGTGATCATGGATAGATGGTAGTTGACCCTATGTTGAAGGATATTCCACTCAGTTAGTGTTTTTTGGATGCCTGAGGACATGAAAAAGTACTCCTAGGAGTGGGAGAGCCAGATGTGGCCTCAGTGTCTTGAGTTATTTATTTAGGTTTTATTTTTAGGGATGAATGTATTGAAATATACAATTATTTAGGGACATATTTAATCCTTTTATGACTTTGAATTATTTCTATATATATTAATAGAGCAAAGTTCTTAAGCAGTATGTAATTTAAATGACCAATGTGCATAAAAGTAATTTTATTAAAATATTTTATATAAGTAATATTCAATTAAAAAATCTAAAATAAATTTGTATTAATGAAAAATAGAATCCATTATCATAAATATTATATTAGGGATGAGTTTAAATCATAGTTTTTACCCTTGGGATGACTTAAAATTTGTTGGGGGAAGGCATTCAGATTTCTCTTCTATTGGTGGTGAACTTAGTTGGATAATTAATTATATAATTATTTAAATCATTTATTTAACTAATCAAAGTTTTATTATAAATAAATTGTTATGGAAATATACCAAAGGTTAGATTCAAATCAATAAAATCTCCCAAAGACATCCTTCCTCCCCATTAATTGGTGAATCATATCAAATAGTTAAGAAAATCTAGGACATTGCAGATTGGTACACAATGAATGCAACACATTCCTCAAATATTGTGTGAGTACGTTCATGGATGAAACATGATCCAATATCCATGCTAGACTGATTAATTTTTTGTTTACTCTCCTTTTTGATTAAATAAACTGAGCATCTCATCCCCTCTACTAATCTATGCCAATTTACAGATCTTGTTTATCCTCCAATTATAGCAACCCAAATAATTAATAATGGAATTTATCCCCTCTTATAATTTTGTAATACAAAAAAAACATAGAAAACAACATATAGACTATAATAAAAACAGTATAAATGATGAGAGAATTAAATAAGAATATTTATACAAAATCAATGAACCTATACTATTAGAATTTTAATTTAACCATTTGAATCGTAACATGACCCATAAGAATAGTAATCCATGAAATAGAATTCTAAAATCTACTTTTAAAGTATAATAAAAAATTGGGTATCGTATGAATGAATATTAAATATAATTACATTATAAAATAATTAAGGAAATATTTTCAAAATGATAAATTGTGTATATGTATTTATATATGTCCTAGATATTTAATTACAATTTTATTACTAAAATAATGATTTAAAAAGAAATTTATTTTCCTAAAATACACTCCAAAATAGAAATTTTTCTCTATTCGAATTATATGAAAATTTTATGAGTGAATTTTTAATTTTTTTAAAGTGTCATAAAATCTTTTATAATATTAAAATAACTAATTTTTGAATAAATTGATATTTTAATTAAAAACAAGTCATATCATATTTTAAAAAATAATTTTCAAAAAAGAGAATTCATTTTTTTAATTCGACATGTACATTAATGGCAAGGTTTAATTTTTAGGTTATTCTAAAATACAAGATTTGTTTTTGAAAATTCAAATTCGATAATTGACTGTGTGTAAACATTAAAAGTTAAAAGACAATTAATTTATTAATCACTGATGTACACACTATAATCTTAAATCCAAATTCAATATTTTAGTATATTAAGTGATACGTTTTATTATATTCATAAGTTCGAGGTAAAATAATAATCTAATGAATAAAATAATAGGAAAACATCCCTCTCCTCCCATATAAATACCACCCCTCACAACTTCTACTCCTTACAACATCTAATATTTGATCAGTGTCCAAATTCTATACAAATATCATCCCAATATCCTTACACATTCCCATGAGGAATTGTTCCCAATAAAATACCAATGTTGGGTGGTTTATGGAGGTTCTCAACGTGAATAATTCTAGAGGTAAAATAATTGTTCTTTTTCTTTTAATTACTTTTAATTTTTTTATTCTCTCTTAACCTCCTATCTAATAATTTGAATGATAAATTGACTCTATTTATATATCTATTGTAATACTATCATTAAAATTAAATATCAATCATTATAATCATGTATCTATCTGTTTTATTCAACAAATGTATTCATTTCCCCTGATGTGTCAATTTACTATCATCATAGATGATGCATTTTCATTTTCCATTAATGCCATCAAGGATCTTCATAAGCCCACTATAATTGTTAGTAAATACTGTAAAATGTATTTTATAACCCTTTTAATGTTATATAAATAAATTATATAAATAATAATATGCAATGGAACAAAAAATAATTTTTTATGTTCAAAAAACTTTTAAGAAAATATAAATTATTATCACAAGACTTTAATCTAATGATTTATTTTAATATAATTTATCCAAATGATATATATATATATATATGTATAAACTAGAGTCATTTTGTTATCTTTAATAACAAATCCTTTCAATTCCACATAATCATTCTGATATTACATAACCATCCCTACACATATAAAAGAGAATAAAACATAAAAACCATGAAAGGGGGAACTACCAAATGTTAAAATGACCTCTATAACACTTCCAAAATTATATTAATGAACATAATAAAAATGTGATAACAATATACATGTACAATAAGTTCAAAATATTTTAATAAATTAGGATTATTTTATAATATTGGATATTAATGTGAAAATTGTACTCAATCATAAGGTAAAGGGATTTTAGGACCCAACTCTCTTCCTTTGGATTTTCAATCTTCTGGTAATTTTTCTGTATGAATGTTCAATTGATGTAAAATAAATATTAATTATATATCCATCCATTTTCATTGTTGTATATAATTTTTTCGAATCTGATTTTGTGGAATTTTTTTAAGATAACTATACTTTTTAAAAACAAAACATTTTGTTCTTGTGAGATTGTTCGTTCCCCACACATGATTAATGATTATTTTACGAATTATATTTTTAGATCATCCTTTTGTTAACCAGAAATTTTATTCATAACTATATTATTTTTGAAATTCCACCAATTCAATTCCATGGATTATTTTATGTCCATCATTGACATATGATCTATGTGGAATATATGGCTATGTAAATGTTTTTATGTGATAGGTTCACCTGGAATTATATAGCTCATGTATGTATTTTTATGTGATAGGTGAGACACGAATTATATAATGCCCCAATGCATCAGGTAATGTGATGAATCCGATGAGATACTATGAATATTTTGTGAACATGATGCTAGATTTATTCACAAATATGTGGTGTAGTTGACCACTATAACATGATGTTTCATTTTTAGGCATTTCAATGTTCCATGAATTTATCTACCACCTTTTCATGATAAGGCTTATAATTATATGATGATGTTTATGCTCACCCAATATTAGATTGATTCAAGTTATTATCTATACTGAAGCATGGATTATACCTCACCCATTTCTTTTATGTATATCATATAGTGATTAATTTCACTAAGGAAAAAACAATTAATAATAATAAGCTAAAGAATAAAAAACTAAAATAAAATTATGTTTCATTTTGTAAATGTTTTGTATAGTCCATTTTTTTCAAGTCACAACACCTTTATATAATGGATGTTTAATTATTTTAGGTTGTTTATCATTAAAATTATGTAATAATCTTGTAATTAAAAGTATGGTCCCTATAGATTGTATTAGATCATAGTTGTGTTAATTTGAGAATTAGTAGTACAAAACTATATTGAAAACCCATAGAATGAGAATAAGAATATGTAATCACACAATAATATTTTCTAAAACTATATATCCCACAAGTCATGTCTTTATGGTTAATTATTAAAAAGATATAAATTATGCTTGAAATGGTGAATTATGTTTTCATAGAACATTATCTATTTTAGAAAAGGTTGAAAATGAAAAGAAACATATCCATCAACATATGTGGGGGACGAAGTAGAAATTTCTTGAATGACATCCCCAATACCATGGGTGGTGGAATTAAAAAATTCATAGTGATTATTACCTAGACATCTCAACCAATGAACTATAACCAGAATAATGTGGTACATCCACATTTATTTAAGAGGGTGGAATGATCTATGGTTCCCTTTAAGAAACAATGATCCCCAAAATTTAGTGGATATTATGATTAACAAGTCACAAAATAATTGGTTAACTTAACTGATCAATTATTCATTGTGATTTTCTATTATGAGATTAAGAACGTCACTCTGGCAATTTATAATCAAGTTGGAGTGGCTAATCAATGGATGTTGTTGATTAATAACCCCAAACAAAAGGAAACAAATTGTGGAGATGGAGTGGGAAGACTTATGGATAATGTATCTTAAAAAGTATTTTCCTCAGACTCATTATACAAATATGGAGAGATAATTCATAGAGATGATGAAAATTGAAGGTGAATCTGTCATGTATTATGAAAACATTTCACAAGGCATGAAAGGTATGATTCAGGTATTGTTATCAATACTAATGGAAAATTGATATATTCATTATTGGGTTAAAACCAATCCTTCAAAAAGATATATGAATTCTAGACATTTGGAGTTATGAGAAGGTTTTTTTATGTGCTATCAATGATCAAATAAAATTTTGACAATGGTCCCATGTATATGGTGATATCAAATGAAATATGGTGTTTCAATATGGAGGATATAATAAAATATGTGGGAAGAAATATAAACCACTCACATGTCAAAAATGAGGGATGAAGAGTCATGGAAACATCATCAAATGGATAGAAGAATTATATTATGGTGGGAGAGAGGCCCACCATATTCATGAATTTCTATGAGATATAAATAAGCCATATTATACAATTGAGGAATAGAGAAACCCACCCTTGGTCCAATGCTACAATTGAAGGGAACTAGGGAACCATGAAATCCAGTGCACTCAACTTCGAGTCCTCAATGTTAATCAGTTTCATCAGCCAAAAAAGTAAAGGAAGGCTCATCCCATCACTACTACTGAATTCTATAAATAAAATGATTTCATAAAAGGTAAACATTTTATTAAATCAGGAATGTAAACTGTTGCACATGAGCCTAATCCTAGTTTTTGAGGTATCTCTAAGTGAATTCCTGAGAAACAGGTTCAAAACCAGGTGAAAGCATAATTTCAGGAATATTTTAAGGTTTTATGCGAGGGTCATATTAACTACATATTCATTTTAAATGTTTTAATGATATTTCTTTAAAAATCATTTTAATTAATGTCCATGTTTTCAAAAAGGATTTAAAGGATTTATTTATATGGGCACGAATGGTATGAAATGATAATTCTTTTTAAATGTTACAAAGTGGTATGGGACACATTAATTAAAAAATATCTTTTAATTTACATTTTTTTATAAATGTGGGACTTATAAATGATTTCACAAAAAGGGATATTTCGATCAAAATGTTTTACTGATCATTTTCAACTATGAATCAATCCATTACAGGATATTATTTCAGATCAAGGTTGATTTATTATGATACAAATCATCCATATTATATTGATTTTTTTGTGATATGTTTAACTGTGGATGTGTTATTTTTATACCATTCATGGTTTATGGATAATGTGTTGACATTTAATATGATATATTTAATACGAATGTTTATGTTAAGTTTAAACCTTTTCACTTGATGAATGAGTTAGACTTAGAAAGTGAATGGTGGTGCCCACTATAGCTCCTCGATGCATCTGTTGGTCACATGAGTCAAACTAGTGTCCTGGAAGAAGGCCTTGAAAAAATATTATTTGTAGTCTTGGCTCAAGGCCTTGACTATGTGGTTATAAAGTTTTTCATTATGTATTCAATCATTATGAAAGGTGGTATTGATATTGAGAGAGATCATTCGACAAGTATATTATCCATTTGAATAATTAAATGAAAATATTTGATTTATAATAGCCATATTATGCCTAAGATTATGTTTTATAGGTTTTTGTTTAGGTTTTATACATTTCCATAATATTTATACATATTTATGAATGTTTCTGCTATATTGTTATCCTTACTGAAAAATTGAGATCACCCCTTTATTATGATTTATTTTTGTCACGACCCATCCTCGGGGCCCGTGCCGTGACTACCCCAAGCCCGCCTTCCATAGGCCATGGGCTGGTGACTAGCACCAAGGTGTAAATTTCTGATAAAAAGGGAAGGCATTGCCTTTTTAATGTAAACTAACACCACAGGGAAAGAATGAAGAAGAAGTAAACACTAAGTAAAAGCTGATACAACAGTAAGTGCGGAAAGTAAGTGGGCCAGTATACAAACCCAAACTGAATGTAAAGTACAACTCGAAAGGGAAAACATCAACTGGAAAGTAAAGCCGCAATGCCGAGCTGTCCACTGGAAATCCCACATGAAGGGTGGGTACAGATAGCCTTCACTGCCCCTTGGGTCCAGCCGACCGCACCGAGAACGTCCCGTCCAGTGGTCCACCTCCAAGTACCATCCTCCTCCGCAAGCCTCAACCACGATCAGCGATGTCCGTCGTCTCCACCAACACAACGTAGTGCGGGCATAGCCCGTGTAGGGGTGAGTATAAGCTACTCAGAAGGGACCGCGAGACCCCCGAATGTCTCCCAAAATCAACAAAGGATAATCCACAAAGGAAAGATACAATCAAGAAATAACATCCGGCACTACTTAGGTATATGCCCATAGATAAACATAAGTCATCAATTGTCGTTCGGCTCCAACATCTGAACCCAAGTACAACCTAGTCCACACAGGAAAGCAAAACGTAAATCCACAAAGGATAGCACAACACAATCCACATAGGAAAGTAGAACGTAAATCCACACAGGATGGTACAACACAATCCACATAGGAAAGAAAAACAGGATCCAGCTCACACAGGTATACATCTTCGTATGACGATAGAGATGATCAGATATATCCACTGATTAATCTAAGTCATCAGAACCACAATGGATCGTTAGGTACTAACCCCCGCAATGACCCTCATAGGATTTGACCCACAAAGGATCGATAGGTAACTAACCCCCGTAAAGACCCACACAGGATCAGACCCACACAGGATCTGTAGGTGCTGGCTCACACTGAACCGATGAGCACTGAACCACACAGGATCGGACCCACACATGATCGGTTGCACTAATCCACATAGGATCGCTGAGTGTTGTAGTCATCGTCGTCGAATCCACTGAGGATCTCTGTACTGTCGTCGTCGTCACAGTAGCAAACGCCGCCAGCTCTAGGGTTCCCGCATACAGCATTCTCGTTCGGGAGGGTTTGCTCCACGAGCCGAGAAGCTGATACATCAACTGACACATAGTCCAGAGTTGATATATCCAAATGTTCAGTATCGTCAAAAGAAACACAACGTCGCAGACGGCGCGTCAATCGGACGCCCGGTCTGGGAGTTATTGCCTTTTTCGTCCCGGGGGCCGGGTTGGTTTTTAAGGCAAAACCATTCCGACCGTACTCCACCTACGTCCAAACCTCGGGCGGAGTAAGCCAAAAGATCCGTCTCACTAAGAGGAATCCAACAAAGTCGACGGCACGTCAATCAGACGTCCGGAACTCAAGTTATGAGCATTACCGCTCCGAGGGCCCCGGTTGGTTTTGTGTACGAACCAACCCGGACGAACCCAAAGTATTCCCAAACCTTGAGTACAATATACTGAAACAACCGTCTCGATCCAAGGATCACATCACAACTGACGGTGCGCCGATCGGAGGTCCGTAGCCCATGTTATGGGCAATAGACCAACGATGGTCCGAAAACGGGGGTTTCGGTCCCGGACCGACACGGCACGAGACCCCACGGTCGGCCCGAAATGGGTCGACCCGACCCGAGTCTAGGATGGCCCGGCCCAGCTGGCGACCCGGCGCGCTGCCGCCAGCTGGGACAACCAAGCTGCCGAGCCATTCCGGCTCGCGGGGGGGGGGGGGGGGGGGGGGCTGCCCCCCCGGTTTTCCTGTAACCACGACCCCATTAATAGGGCCGCTTGGTCGGCCGGTCGGGGGAATTAATTCCCCCGGTATTCCCTTTGTCCAGCCGGCCCACACTGGCCGGCCGGTTCTGCCATCAAGGACCGGTGACGGCCGGTCCTTCCTCCTTCACCAACGCCGGCGGCCCAGAACCGGCCGCCGGTCACCCTGCTCCGCCGCGGCCCGGAACCGGCCACGGCCTGGTTCGTACGGCTCGGTGTGACGGAACCGCGCCCCTCTGCCGCGGCCCCGCACCGGCTGCAGTGTATTCAGTTTTCTTCGATGCGGCGTGATGGCGTCTCATCCTTGTTCAACTTCATAGCGCGGGGCGACGGCACCGCGCATTACTTGTCGTACGATCCAGCGTGGTGCGACGGCACCACGCCGTTCCGTCCCAACCAAATTAGAAACAACATTCAAATTAGAAGAGGTTCGGCCGTGTTTGTGTGGTCCGGACCCCTCTCAATAATTGATAGCAACTTGTCGTAAATTCACGAAGGACGACATAGTAGAATTCACGAACGAAAATAATTCAATAACCCCTACATTGAGTGTAGCTAGAACGGGGGTTCACCGCGGAAACCGACGTCGCGAGGTGAAGCTCCGTATGTTGATGGTGAACGTTTTAGGAGGAAGTGGCGTCTCCTTTTCTTTGACACGGGAATAAGATCGAAAGATGGTTCGTCGTCGATCCTCGGAAAAAGGAGTCACACACCGGCTGTGGGGAGAAGAAGAGACGGCACATCGATCTCTTCTTACGGTGACATCGTTCTTTGTCGAAGTCTTGATGTTCTTCGTGATGAAGATGAAAACACCCAAGAGTTCTCTCCTCCAAAGTCCACACACAACAACCAACCAAAAAAAAAATAAGGCTCATCCTTATTTTATTAACTCAAGCCACAATTCAAAATTGAAAACTTAATTTAATTAATTGAATTGGGTGTTGGCATACTTAATGAGAAGAGAGGTAAAGTCACCCAATTAAAGGGAACTTAAAAGGTTATAAGAGTTACACAACTTATGCGGGGGGGGGGGGGGGTTAAGAGGAGTTAGGGAGTTAAGGGAATTGAAAATGTGGGGGCTCGTGTGGGCCCCATCCCACCTTTATTCCACTCAAGAGAAACTAACAAACAGTGGGTCCCACCCTAACTCATACACTTAGGTTCTAACTCATGGAGAAGAGAAATAAAATTCTTAACGAAATTTTATTTCACTAACACTTAATCCACAAAAAAACAACTCACATAGAGCAAACACAACTCCATAAAAGGCGTTCCTATGCAATTACCGGTGCTACGGTTCCATCGGTGCGCTCAGAATTCGATTTTGAGCAACGGTTCAAAAGTTAGAAATTCACGCTCATTCGTTCACTGAACGTACCCAAGATAAACTTCGGATAGAAATTATGGGCACACCGGGCCTCGAAATCAAGTGCTGTCTGAAACAGCGTTCTTGTAAAATCACAAAGAAAATTAAGAAAAAAATTCCCTTGAATTTTACGGGTCTTTACATTACTCCCACCTCAGGTCATTATGTCCCTGTAAAGATACATCGAAAACTAGGGAAACATATGTGGGTACTGAGCACGCATCATAGCCTCCCACTCCCAAGTGCTCTCCTGGATATTCTTGTGCTTCTATCTGATGCGCACTAGAGGAATCGACCGTCCACGTAGGAACCACTCCTGTCGATCCTCAATCTCCACTAGGACCTCCATAAAAGTCGCCCCATCATCAACGTATAGCTCCCCATGGTCGATGATATGCGTCGGGTCATGCACGTATCTCCTCAGCTAAGATACGTAGAAGACGTCGTGCACCCGGTGTAACTGAAGTGGTAGAGCTAGGTGATAAGCCACCTCGCCAATCCTGCTGAGGACCTGGAATGGTCCGATGAAGCGTGGAGACAACTTGCCGCCTCGGCCAAATCTCTGTAATCCACATCAAGGTGAGACACTCAAGAAGACGTGGTCTCCATCCTCGAACTCTAGTGGCCTCTGCCTCCTGTCAGCATAAGACTTATGCCAGATCTGAGCTATCCTCATCCGCTCATGGATGACCTGGACCTTCTCTGTCATGGCCTGAACCATCTCCGGTCCCACAAGTGCTGACTCCCCAGGTTCTATCCAGCACAAAGGAGATCTTCAAGGTCGGCCGTACAATGCCTCATATGGTGCCATCCCGATGGTGGAGTGGTAACTGTTGTTGTACGCAAACTCCACCAAGGTTAGGTGGTCCTCCCAGCTACGACCAAAGTTGAGGACACATGCGCGGAGCATGTTCTCGAGAGTTTGAATGGTCCTCTCCTTCTGACCATCCATCTGAGGGTGAAAGGCTGTGCTCAGACGTATCTGTTTCCCGAACTCCTCCTACAACCCTTTCCAAATCCGGGAAGTAAAGCGA
This sequence comes from Viscum album, assembly GCA_963277665.1. Taxonomy (NCBI): domain Eukaryota; kingdom Viridiplantae; phylum Streptophyta; class Magnoliopsida; order Santalales; family Viscaceae; genus Viscum; species Viscum album. The sequence goes on from OY728152.1 coordinate 1,251,796,528, forward strand.
GCATCTCGACCAGATACGATAGATGATGGCACACCATGAAGCCGTACAATATCCTGAACATAAAGTCGTCCCAAGCTATCCACTGAGCCCTGCTCTCTGATGGGTAAGAAGTGTACCGACATGGTGAGTCGGTCGAAAATCACCCAAATGGAGTCGTGACCTCTGGAAGTGCGTGGAATTCCAGTCACGAAGTCTATAGATTTCCCATCCCACTTCCACTCCGAGACCTCCAAGGGTTGTACCAAGCCTGCTAGTACCTAGTGCTCTGCCTTCACCTGTAGGCAGGTGAGACACCGAGAAACGAACTCTGCCACATCCGTCTTCATGCCCGGCCACTAGTACTGTCATCTAAGATCCTGGTACATCTTTGCCACTGCAAGGTGTACCGCCAAAGGAGAAGTGTGAAACTCTCTCAGCACCTCCTCTAGTAAAGCAACTTGTACCAAGGTACGTCCTCTGAAAGGGGCATCGTGCTCTTCTCCAAAGGAGAAACCATCAGGTGCCTGTCCTGAGGATATCTGGGCACGCCGCGTCTCACAGTCATCATCCCCATACTATGCCTCTCTGACCCACTGCAGTAGTGGAGGAGTGACTGTGAGAGACTAGAGGAAGGCTACACCATCTCTATCCACGAAGGATATCTGCAAAGAGGCTAGCTGCTCTGTCACCTCCTCAAGTAGCTGAATTCCCGTCCTCCTGCTGAGAGCATCGACTACCACGTTCCCCTTCCTAGGAGTATATACTATCTCAAAGTCATAGTCCTGGAGGAACTCGAGCCATCGCCGCTGTCTTAGATTAAGGTCCTTCTGAGAGAAGATGTATCTGAGACTCTGATGGTCAGAAAATATTGTAATGCGCTCGCCCATCAGGTAGTGTCGCCATGTATTCAGAGCGAAGACTACTGCTGCTAACTCTAGGTCATGGGTAGCATAGTTCTACTCATGCGGCCTCAACTGACCTGATCCATAAGAGATCACGGCCCGCTCCTGCATTAGGACACATCTGAATCCGGTCCCTGATGCATCGCAGTAGACTACGTACCCTACTCCCTCCTCAGGCAACCTCATGATAGGTGCGCTGGTCAATCTCTGTCTCATCTCCTGGAAGCTCTACTGACATCTATCGGACCAAACGAAGGGTTTCCCCTTCTTTGACAAAGCTGAGAGTGGTGCCCCAACTCTGGAGATGTCTGGAATGAATCTTCGGTAGTACCCAGCTAGTCCCAAGAAACTCCGCACCTCCGTCACGCTCCTGGGTGGCTTCCAAGCTAGCACAACCTTGATCTTCGCACGATCCACCGCAACTCCCGCCTCAGAGATGACATGTCCCAAGAAGTGGACCTCACGTATCCAGAACTGACACTTCGAGAGCTTGCCATAAAGCTGGTGCTCTTAGAGTGTGTCCAGTACAACCCGCAAGTGGTAGGCGTGCTCCTCCTCAGTCGTCGAGTATATCAAAATGTTGTCGATGAAGACTACATCAAATCGATCGAGGTATGGCTGAAAGATCCTATTAATGAGGGCCATGAACACTGGTGGAGCATTGGTTACGCCGAATGGAATAACCAAGAACTCATTGTGGCCATACCGACACCTGAAGGCCGTCTTCTGCACGCCCTCGTCCCGAACTCTGAGCTGATGATAGCCTGACCTGAGGTCTATCTTTGAGAACCACTGTGCTCCCTTGAGCAGATCGAAGAGGTAATCAATCCTCGGTAGATGATACTTGTTCCTCGCCGTCACCTGGTTTAGGTGACGATAGTCGATACAAAGTCGCAAGCTCCCGTCCACCTTTTTGGCGATCAAAATTGAGGATTCCCAGGGTGAAACACTGGGTCGAATGAATCGCTTGCCCTACAAGTCCTCCAATGGTACCCGTAGCTCTCGAAGCTCGGCGGGGGACATCCGATATGCTGGAGTCGATATGGGGGCTGTCCCAGGGTATAAGTCGATATAAAAGTCTACCTCTCTGTGAGGAGGTAGCCCTAGAACGCCGTTGGGAAATATGTCCGCATACAGATCCACCACTGCAAGAAAACTAGGACTCCGCACGTCAACTGCTCCTAGGATGAGGCTATCCAACCGATGAGTGATGGGTTGTCCTCTTCTCTGTGATAGTACATCCTGTGCTGCAAAGGATCCCTTCTTGCCGGTGAAGGTGAACCTGCTCCCCTCGGTGCGTACACATCACACCTTGCGCCTAATACAGCCAATCTGTGCATGGAATGTAGACAACCAATCCATGCCCAAAATGACATCGTAAGGCCTCGACACCGCTACATAAAGACCCCAGCCGAATCTCTCGCCTCCTAGAGTAAGCTCACACTATCGGCACCAGTGCGTAATCGTCGAGTCTGCTCCCGTAGGAGTCTCTAGCCGTATGGATCGAGCCAACGGCTCAGTCGGAATATCCAAGCTCCGAACAAGGGCAGTGGATATGAAATAATGGCTCGTTCCTATGTCTATAAGTACTGCAGCAAGGGTGGAATAGACACAGATAGTACCTCGAATCATCTCCGGCGCGCCGTGGTCATAGGCCTCTACTGCCTGGAGCTGTTCCTGTCTCTGCCCGCCAGCTCCCTGTGGTCGGGGTGGACCTCATGGTGGTGGTGGTGGTAAAGTCTCAAAGCGTCGCACACCACCTGCTGCTCGGCCGTCTCCTCTGCCTCATCCTCCTGCTCCCTACATACCGCCACTGTCGAACCTCTCCCTCTACCTCGGTGGTCCCTCAACCGTCTACTGCTCCTCGTCACGGTGGGTCGGGCAATCACGAGCCATGTGGCCATGCCCGCCGCATGAGTAGCACTGCCTGCCTCTCGAAAGACTGGCTCCATGCGGTGTGCCCTGCACTGCAGAGCCAGTGTCCTGAGGTCGTCTTCTTGAGGGTCTGATCTTCCTGTACCCATGAGTCATCCGTCGACTGCCTGCTGCAGAAGACTCTGCTACGTGCCGCCCTGCGGTGGGTCTTGGCGCTGGTGAAGACTCATCAAGAAAGTTCTCAATCAAAAGGGCTCACTCCAATACTTCTGTCTGAGTCAGAATGCTGAGGGAGATTAGCGATGCCCTGATCTCATGTCTCAATCCCTGCTCAAAGGTCCGGGCCCAGAAGAATGGGTCTCGTACCATGTCTGTCGAGTAGCGCGAGAGATCGGTAAATCTCGCCGAGTACTGGGCGACCGTTATGCTGCCCTGCCACAGCTGTAGAAGCTCCTGGATGCGCACCGCACGGAGGGTGGTTGGGACAAACTCCTAGCGGAAGAGGCTCTCAAAGTCTGTCCAGAGAAGAGATGCCTCATCGTGCACCTGGAGAATCAAGCTCCACCATCTGCCTGCTACTGCGTGCAGCAGGCTCGCTGCGAGGATCACCATGAGGTCTGCTGGTGTCCTCACTAACCTGAAAACTCTCACCACTGCCGCCAGCCAGTCCTCATCTGCCTGGGGGTCCGTCTCCCCATCAAACGTGGGTGGTCGCTGGCGCTGGAACTCATGCAGTGCACTAAGGTGACGTGCATCGTCAGCGGTTGGGGCTGGAAGCATCGGTGGCTCGGTGGGTAGAGCTACAGCCGGTGCCTCAGCTGTCAAAGGGCCCTACACCGAGGCCTCGTCTCTTGGTGGGCTGTCGTCACGCACAACTCTCAGAAACCTAGCTGGCTTCCGTCGTGGGGCCGTCCTGAAAAGGAAACAGGTGCGCCATGGTTAGAACAATATACCTGGTGAGATGACACAAAGTAATCATAACGAAAACATGAAACACACACGCAATCAATGTTTTCGTGCATTAAGTCGGAAATCAGAAGTCAGGGTCCTGGTTTACGGATATGTTGGCCGCCGCACCAACACTGGGCTCCCTGGACTGATATCCACACCCAATACGCTTAACAATATTTCTTCACATAGAAAAAGATCAGAGTCTGCGGTAGACCCGAACTCCTCTGATACCAATTTGTCACGACCCATCCTCGGGGCCCGTGCCGTGACTACCCCAAGCCCGCCTTCCATAGGCCAGGGGCTGGTGACTAGCACCAAGGCCTAAATTCCTGATAAAAATGGAAGGCATTGCCTTTGTAATGTAAACTAACACCACAAAGCAAGGAAGAAGAAGAAGTAAACACTAAGTAAAAGCTGATACAACAGTATGTGCGGAATGTAAGTGGGCCAGTATACAAACCCAAACTGAAAGTAAAGTACAACTTGAAAGGGAAAACAACAACTGAAATGTAAAGCCCCAACGCCGAGCTGTCCACTGGAAATCCCACCTGAAGTGTGGGTACAGATAGCCTCCACTGCTCCTCAGGTCCAGCCAACCGCACCGAGTACGTCCCGTCCAGCGGTCCACCTCCAGGTACCGTCCTGCTCCGCAAGCCTCAACCACGATCAGCCTTGTCCATCGTCTGCAACCAACACAACGTAGTGCGGGAATATCCCATGCAGGGGTGAGTATAAGCTACTCAGTAGGGACCCCAAGACCCACAAAGGTGTCCCAAAATCCACAAAGGATAATCCACAAAGGAAAGATACAATCACAAAATAACATCTGACACTGCTTAAGTATATTTCCATACATATACCTAAGTCATCAATTCTCGTTCGGCTCCAACATCCGAACCCAAGTACAACCTAGTCCAGACAGGAATGAAAAACGTAAATCCACACAGGATAGCACAACACAATCCACATAGGAATGTAGAACGTAAATCGACACAGGATGGCACAACACAATCCATATAGGAAAGCAAAATAGGATTCAGCTAACATAGGTATACATCTTCTTATGAAGATAGAGATGATCAGATATATCCACTAATACATATAAGTCATCGGACCCAAAATGGATCGTTAGGTACTAACCCCCGCAATGACCCACATAGGATCTGACCCACAATGGATCGATAGGTAACTAACCCCCGCAAAGACCCACATAGGATCGGACCCACACATGATCTATAGGCACTGGCTCACAAAGAATAGCTGAGTGCTGACCCACAAAGGATCAGACCCACACAGGATCGGTATCACTGATCCACATAGGATCAATGAGTGTTGTAGTCGTCGCCGTCGAATCCACTGAGGATCTCTGTACAGTCATCGTCGTCACAGTAGCAAACGCAGCCAGCTGTAGGGTTCCCACATACAACAAGCTCGTTCGGGAGGGTCCGCTCCATGAGCCGAGAGGCTGACACATCAACTGACACATAGTCCAGAGTTGATGTATCCAAAAGTTCCATATCATCAAAAATAACTCAACGTCGCAGATGGGGCGTCAATCGGACGCCCGGTCTGGGAGTTATTGGCTTTTTCGTCCCGGGGGCACTCTTGATTTTTAAGGCAAAACCATTCTGACCGTACTCCACCTATGTCCAAGAATCTGGAAAAGTAATCCAAAAGATCCTTCTCACTAAGAGGAATCCAACAAAGTCGACGGCACGTCAATCGGACGTCCGAAACTCATGTTATGAGCGTTTCCGCTCCAACGGCCCGGTTGGTTTCGTGTACGAACCAACCCAGCTGAACCCAAAGTATTCCAAAACCTTGAGTGCGATATATCTAAATGACCGTCTCGATCCAAGGATTGCATCTCAACTTATGGTGCGTCGATCGGAGGTCTGTAGCACATGTTATGGGCAAAAGACCAAAGATGGTCCGAAAACGGGGGTTTCGGGCCCGGCCCGAGACCCCACGGTCGGCCCGAACTGGGTCGGTCCGGCCCGGCCGGCAACCTGGCACGCTGCCGCCAGCTGGCTTGGCCAAGCTGTTGAGCCGTTCCAACTCGCGGGGGGGGGGGGGGGGGGGGGGGGGCGCTGCCCCCCCCCGGTTTTCCCTGTAACCACGACCACTTTAATGGGGCCACTTGCTTGGCTAGTCGGGGGAATTAATTCCCCCGGTTTTCCCATTTTCCAGTCGGCCCGCACCGACCGGTCGGTTCTGCCAACAAGGACCGGCGATGGCTGGTCTTTCCTCCTTCGCCGACACCGGCGGCCCGGAACCGGCCGATGGTCACCCTACTCCACCGCGGCCTGGAACCAGCCGCGGCCTGGTTCGTCCAGCGTGGTGCGATGGCACCGCGCCCCTCTGCCGCGGACCCGCTCCGGCCGCGGTGTCTTCGGTTTTCTTTGACGCGGCACGACGACGTCGCGTCATTGTTCAACTTCACGGCGCATCGCGACGGCGCCGTGCATTACTTGTCGTACGATCCCGCGTGGTGCAACGGCACCACGCCATTCCGTCCCAACCAAATTAGAAACAACATTCAAATTGGAGGTGGGTCGGCCGTGTTTTTTTCGTCCAGCCCCCTCTCGTTAATTGATAGAAAATGGTCGTAAATTCACGAAGGACGACATTGTAAAATTCACGAACAAAAATAATTAAATAACCCCTACATTGAGCGTAGCTAGAACGAGGGTTTACCGCGGAAAACGACGTCGCGAGGTGAAGCTCCGTATGTTGATGGTGAACGTCCGAGGAGGAAGTGGCATCTCATTTTTTTTTGACACGGGAAGATGATCGAAAGAGGGTGCATCGTCGATCCTTGGAAAAATGGGTCACACACCGGCTGCGGGGAGGAGAAGATACGACACATCGATCTCTTCTTACGGTGACGGTGTTCTTCGTAGAAGTCTTGATGTTCTTCGTGATGAAGATGAAAACACCCAAGATTTCTCTCCTCCAAATTCCACACACAACAACCAACCAAAATAAAATAAGGCTCATCCTTATTTTATTAACTCAAGCCACAATTCAAAATTCAAAACTTAAATAAATTAATTGAATTGGGTGTTGGCATACTTAATTAGAGGAGAGGTAAAGTCGCCCAATTAAAGTGAAGTTAAAAAGTTATAAGAGTTACACAACTTAAGTGGGGGGGGGGGGTTAAGAGGAGTTAGGGAGTTAAGGGAATTGAAAAGGTGGGGGCCCATGTGGTCCCCACCCCACCTTTAATCCACTCAAGAGAAACTGACAAACAGTGGGTCCCACCCTAACTCCTACACTTTGGTTCTAACTCATGGAGAAGAGAAATAAGATTCTTAACGAAATTTTATTTCATTAACACTTAATCCACACAAAAAAAAACAACTCACATAGAGAAAACGCATCTCCAGAAAAGGCGTTCCTAAGCAATTACCTGCGCTACGGTTCCATCGGTGCCCTCAGAATTCGATTCCGAGCACCAGTTCAAAAGTTAGAAATTCACGCTCGTTCGTTCACTGAACGTACCCGAGCTAAACATCGGACAGAAATTCCGGGCACACCAGGCCTCGGAATCAAGTGCTGTCTAAAACTGCGTTCTTGTAAAATCCCAAAGAAAATTAAGAAAAAATTTCCCTTGAATTTTAGGGGTCTTTACAATTTTCCCAGTATTCTAAGAGGTGTATTATAACTGATATGCATGGTTAGACTTGGGGATTAATGGTGCTCTGAAATTATAATTTATGCTATGTTTTTTTATAACTTGTAAGGTTTTGTTCATGTATTTTATCTATTTTCCAAGACTGCTAAATTGATATGTCCTTATGGACTTGATTCCTTGTAATAAATCAAATCTATTAAAATAATGCACCGAATTTGGGTAACCGGAATCAGGGAATTACATAATAAGGGACTAATCAATTAGTATACGGCTCAAAATGACCTTGAAAAATGTACATGAACCATTTTATGGAAATATTTTAACCATATAATTCGCAGTTATTTAGTTTTTATCATTATTGGATCCACATGCAATATGAAAAACATCGGTGGAATTCACTCTTCAAATATTTACATGAGTGCCACTCCTCCTAAGATATAAATGGCCTCTATACATACATCTCAATCAACATAGGTTAGGCCAAGATATATACAATACACATCCAAAATATCCATTACATATTCCTTAAATCCTCCCTTTTTGAATTAATTATTCCAATAAATCATTTTGGCACAAACTAAGAGGAGTTACATTATGAACCGGTGACACCTTCTCTCATGCTCCAATATTTTATTATGATTCTCCAACCCAACACACTAGTTATTTCATTGTTTTATGAAAACAAGTTTCCTCAATATACTAAGAAATTTTTATTCTAATATTTCAACCTACAATTACACAAATCTAAATCTAATGGGTAAAAAACATACTGCTTATTTGTGTGGAGAACTACCACCGCTCTAAGAAATTATTATTCATTTTTTATTTACCACCTCACATGGTGGAAATTATGAGGGGAACTATATTTATATATTTATATATTATATTTATTATGTATGAAGCTTATTTATTACTTTTAAACCACATAGCTTTTTATTTTCCATTGGTTTTAAATATGATAATTATAGTTTAGGAAATGTGGAATACTGAACCTTCAATGTTATGTTATTAATTTAAAAAAACAAGGAATTTATTAATAATGGTTCTAGTAAACATATATGATATTTATTACATTATAAATAAAATTAAATGAAATTATGTACATAGATAAAAATATTTAATTTTATATCATTATTTAAATGTGACAATAAAAACAGAAACATCATTCATGGGAATGTACGATTAACCGTCCACATGAACAGTTTACTTTATAGAGGAAATAAAATTATATGGATTAATATAACAAACATATAATATATATAAATTATATTTATATCATGTTTTAAATTTTCAAATCATTATATATTTATAAGGACCAACGATATAAAAAATTAAGATGCATGGGAAGAACAAATAGAATATTATTCAAAGTGAAATCCAAACATTGGATGGGTTGAAAGAAGGTAATATATGGTTGTAATAAAACAATATATGGTACTGGATATAATAATGTTGTTATTTTAATGATTTATAAAAAATTAGTATTTATTTAATAGGTTTTTTGAACGAGTTCGATGAGATTGAAGACACCAGGTAACGGGATTTCATCTCACATTTAATTTCCACGAGATACATGCTCTATTCGCTTCCATTACTTTTTTGTGGGGTTTTTATTACACATTCATGTATTAAATGAGCCACATACAGAAATTTATGGTTATTTACATATGAATTATATGTCATTTATTCCCTAGGGTAAACGTTTCCTATGTTAGAAAACCAGTTAAATATTTATGTCTCAGTTTTCCTTCATCAAGACTCATGTTTTGTTATGCTCCTTAATTATTTTCAAGGTGTATATACTTCATTTTTAAATTTTATAAGTTGAATATATTTCATTTCATGTTATTTAAGGACTAATTTTTTTTATTACATAGAGATTATTATCCAAATATACCATGTTATAAGAGTTTATTGAAACAATCTCATTACTTTTCAATATTTTTTTATGTTTATGATTCCTTTGATGAAATATCAAGACCCATCTTTCTTGATTACACATTAATTCTACTATAATATGGTTATTAAAGATATAATAATTTATAAGTACCATTTTTTACTCTTTTTAAATTAATATTATTTTTTAATTAAATTTTGACTATCTCTCTCTTTGGTCGAGAATCTATTATATTAAAAATACATTTTTTCAAAAATGTATTATTTATTTTTTTGAAACATCATTGAAACCCATTTTCAAGGAAAATGAATTTAAAAACTTTTTATTATATTCAATTATTCCATTAAATGTTTTCAAATAATTTTCCTAGAAAATGGTTTTTATAAGTTTTTATGTTTTAAATGCATTTTTTCAGTGAAGAAAGGATATATTATAATAAAAATGTTTTCAAAAGATCTATAAAATATATTTTCTATATAAGATAACATCCTTTTTTGTTAATAATTTCATTATTATGATATTAGTTAATGTTTACCTTCATGTTCTATCTCCAAATGGATTATTTTTTGATGGAATGATTTTTATAAAAATCATTTTTCTTTTATGGTTTATATGATTTTGAAACCCACTTCTTTTAATGGGTTATGTTTATGATAAAATGAGTATGAAACCTGGACATCTCCATCGGTTATGATATAATTAACTGTTTATAATACCCATTTTTTCAGGTTTTATCATTTGATTACATATGATTTTTTCTACATGTATGAATGATTTAATAATGACATTGGTGTGACCTATATATCCATCCAATTCATTGGCTAAATATTTATATCTCATGAGATAGGCTAAGATGGTCATGGGATTGGAATTTTTCCACTAAGATTGCCATGAGAGGGAACCATGACTACCAAGATGGTATTGGGAGTGAACTCATACAACTATGAAGGATATGGGAGTGAACCATAACTATGAAATTGATATAGGTAGTGAACCTACACTACCAAGATGATCTTGGAAAGTATTCCTTGGATTATATAGAGATAGTATTATATAGGATTATATGTCTACAACAGTTCCGTGTTTTTTTCCTATGTTATGCTTTCTTAGCTTATTTTATTTATTTCCGTATGATTAATGTCTTATGAAATAGCATGGATTCTTCAATGATTCATGTATATGATAATTGATATGTCTAGTACGATATTATATTTTTATTATCATGGTATTGTAACCTTATACTCATGATTATGCTTATATATCTCCATTTATTACCCTTAATGAACATTTTAGCTAACACATATTTATGTTTACATCCCCACTATAGGATGATATATATTTTTATTTATGTTTCATAGAAGGATTCTAGTTTGTAATAAAAAGTGGAAGACTAGGTATCTCACTTATTTATTATTTTTTGTGTTTCCAAAGGAACTATACTAGTACGGTCTTTGAGAATATACTGTTATAATGTTTTAATTATTCCACAAATATTATTTAATGTTAATGTTTGAAAATCAAGGTTTGTTATAGTTGGAATCATTGATATGGTTTAGTTAATATTTGGAATTTTGGATGAGAAAAAATTAGTTAGAACTTCCAGGACAAGTCTTGGTATGGGTCTACATATAAAATATGTCTAAGAAAATTTCCAAAAAATTGGTATATTATATAGTGACTGCTTTCCTAGAAATAAATCCATGTTTTGATACTATAAGATGACATGACATAGGAAATGTTATACATAGGGGTGAAAATTATAACAGGATTTTTTTCCCTAACATTTATTAATCTGGTACACAACCACATGCCTTGATATATACCAGGTTTGACACTCTCAGACGATATAATTTTGAAAATCAAATACTCTTAATGATCCTTCATAAATGATTTAAATAGATTATTCCTATAAATAACATAGGATAAAACCAATTTCTAATATATTACGAAAGCTGTTTGAATTTAGTCATCTTATAAGAGATATTTCGTGATTATGTGGTACCTCAAGAGGATAATTGTTTCTTACTCTCTACATTTGGTTTTATTCAATGGATGGAAATTGAATTAATTATGTTATTAGTGTTTGTGGAGGCCAATGCAATTATTTCATTTTTAAGAAATCAATTTCTATGGTATAGGGAATGAAAAATTTCAGTTATATTCTCACAGAACATTCTCAAGATATGAATCAATGTGTACATCCAAAAAAAGGCAGGGAACAACATTGTGTTTTTTCATTCAAGAGGAAAATCCTCCATCCTTCGGGGGGATTTTTTGATCCACTTATTGCTAAATAATACATCATCAATATTGAATGATATTCTCTGTTCTCCAGTGTTTTGAGCATGATAAAGTCATTCTTGTTGTCTATCGATTAGAAGGTGATGTAGACCCATGGTGGAATCCTATCAAGAATTTGAGGTAGCAATATAATATTTAATATATGGATCCGGATGTGTTTTGGAAATCATTTTTCAATAATTCCATTCCTTATATAATCCATACTGTGATGTATAAATACATAAATGAGTTGAATAAAAGGGATTATGAATCTTTTGGTGTTTATGTGGCTAATTTCATGAGCCTTATGAGGTATGATTCATGAATTATCATCTAACCCAAAAGTAATTTTGATAGCTAATTAATTGTCTTAAAACCAAGTCTTGCAATGTTGTCCCCACAAGAGAAGTTAGTATCACTAAATAGATTTCACAAGATGCAATAATGGTTGATATAGAGGTCTGATTCATATATCAACCTCATGGTTTCAATAATAAATGGATCATGGAGATTGAAATAAAATTTAAACCCCATGGTAATTAGAATATTAGATTCCCATTATGCCTTAAGTGTTGGATGAATCATCGAGGAAATATTATCATTCATCCATTGGATTAATTTGATTTCATCTTAGGCATTGATTGGATTTCAATTCAAAAAATCCTCACCAATTTTTACAAATGAATGTTACATGTGATATTTAAAAACCTATTTATTATCATTCATCCATGGGATGATAAGTATGAAATTCATGTGGAGATTACATCCACTTTCTATTTCTTCTAATCAATTAAAATGGTCAGTTTATCTCAAATGGATGGTGGAAAATAGATATTGATGGTATTCATATTGTTTGGGATTTTTTAGATGTATTTATAAATATTTTCCTATCCCTCCACCAAAATGTGAAGTTGATTTCTCAATAGAATTTATATCCAATCCCACAAAAATATCAAAGTCTTCATAAATAATATATCTTATTGAGATACAATAATAGAAGATGAAAATCAAAGAAAACCTTGATAATGAATGCATTCTGCCAACTGTTTCACATTGGGGTGTACTAGTTCTTTTTGTGAAAAAAAATTATAGTTCAATGTGACTCTGAATTTATTTTTGGGATTTTTACAAGATCACAATCAATAATAAGTATCATATCCCCCATATTGAGGAAATTTTATCAACTACATAGAGATCAATACATTACATAGATTGACCTTCATTCTAGTTATCATTAAGGGTCAAGAAAGATGACATAACCAATACAACATTATGTACATGTTATGAACTACACAAATATATATTGATCCCTTTTGTATTTACTAATTACCTTTCTATTTTCAAGGATTTATGAATTATTCTCTTTTGAGATTATCTCAACTAGTTTTTGGTAGTAATTAATAAAGATATTATAATCTATTTAAAGTGAATGGGAGATAATGACGATAACTTGATAATTGTATTAAATACACTAATAAAAGAGAATCTATATTCAAAAATTAAAATTTGGGATTTTTTTAGCAATATGATTCCTTTTTCTGTCACATAATATCAAGATATAGAGTAGAAATAGATCCCTAAATGAAATATGATATTGAATGTTTTCCTAGTAAAACTACAATGACTAAGATACATATAAATCATTGTTTTGATGGATATTATTGATGGTTTGTGGATAATTCCTCATGATAGCCTAATCCACAGAACAATTAATCTTATAAGGGTGTCAAGTTCCTCTGTACAGATTAATGTGAGGGAAAATTTATGGAACTGAAGAGAAGTTTAATCAGTGAACCTCTTCTAACATTACGCTATAGAGGAAAATGGATTTTAATCTATATCAATAAGTCCAAGAAGGATTCTTGATGTGTTCTTATGAAAAATTACTTTATAATAGCCTTTTCCTCATGAAAGTCACATATTCATGAGAAAAATTACCCAACTCATGATTCATAGTTAGTAGTTGAAATTTTATCATTAATGATTTTGAGGAAATATCATTATTGTCAAAAATGTAACATATATACCAATAATAATATTTAAAAATATATATTCACACAGAAGAAGTTGATCTTGTCCCTAATAATATGTTTGGAGATGAAAAATAATCATGACTACTCAATAAATAACTGCCATCGGAAAGATAACAAGGTGGAAGATAATTTATGTCAAAAGTATCATGCTACCTTTTCCATGATGACGATCATAGAAGATCCAATATTTATGTATTTTCAAAGGATGGATCTAGAGATCCAATATTAAGGGGAAATAGTATCTTCCTCAAATGATTATTTAACCATCAATACTTGTGATTATTTAGTAGGTGCATAAGATATATGAAGAGTTCCAAAATAAATTCATAAATTTTCCTCTCTTTAACATTAATTAGGATGGAATGAAAATTTCTAGGAAATTTTTATATCATCATTCTATTCTAAATTAGAAAAAGGATCTATTAATGAGTATTATAGTTCCTCATTCACTTTTCAACATGGATGTACTAGGATGTTTTGGAATGTGAAATAGTACTTTTGATGTGATTACATGAAGGTTAATAACACAAATTTGGTATCCCAGTACATGGTATTCTAAAAAGGATATTGGTAAATGAAAAATGTTAATGGGGATTTGAGATCCATTACCCATAGAAAAAAGGAAATTTGAGAACATATTTATGAATTAGGTTTTTGGAATACCCAAAACCTCTAAAGGTTGTTATATTATATGTGTGGTAGTTGATCTCTATACTATGTCATTTCACTTCATCACTATCAGAGAATAAATATCTCTGGATCAGTGTGGCATGAAATAAATAATGGATGTGGTATGGTTTCATAGAGTACCACATTATACTATATCTCATTAAGATATGAGTATTTCCTCAATGTTCTACAATGGTCTTTAGTGAATACATGATACATAATATTTTTCAGCACAACATTTCATCCTCAGAATAATTGTGAATATGAGATAACAATTCAAACCCTAGAAGTTATGATGAGAAATTTTTTCATAATCTCAAATGTGGTTGGGATCAACACCTTACCCTATTTGAGTTCCTTACAATAGTATCATTCAGCCATGAATTTTGATGGAACCATATGCGGCCATATATGGGATGATATAGAGAGCTCCAATGTGCGGGGATGAGGTTTTATAACGAAATATATTAGGACCTAAGATCACTGAAGAAACTGTCAAGAAGGTTAGCACCAACAAGCATCATATCAATCAAGCTCAAGGATAGAAAAATATTTATGCTTATACCCATTGGTGTGATATAGATTTTCATGTTGGAAAATATTTTTTTCTATTAATCTAACCCTTGAATAATGTTATGAGATTTGGGACAAAGGGAATCTACCCTTTGGAATATTGGCCCCTTTGATATTCTCGATCGCATTGGGGCGGTAGCCTATCTATTTTTAATTCTACTAAACCTCTCAAATATCCATGATGTATTCCATGTATCTCTCTTGAGAAATTCCACATGTAACACTTCATACATAATAAAATTTGATTTCATGTAGCTAGATAATGATAATTCTTACAAAGAGCATCCAGCTGTAATTCTAGATCATATTGTGATTGTTCTACAAAACATCATCACTCACCTAGACAACATTTTATGGTGAAATCTGAACATAGGGGGAGATACATTGGAACATATTGATATAATAATAAAAAATAACCATAATTTTATTCCAAAGTAATGATTTTTTTAGAATAAATTGATTTTAAGGTAGTAACATGTAACACCCCAAGTTTGTATAGAATTTTTTTATGTTGGGAATAAATTAAATTATCCCTTATGTATTGAAATGAACTATGTCAAACATTCTTTTAAAATGTACTGAAAATGAATAAATCAAATGGCTCAAAATCGATTCACAATTCAAAAAACATCAACTTAACATTGATTACATAGAACACAAACTTGGCATATGTTACACACAACATCGATTTGGCATACGTTATACACAACACTAATGTTTCTATAAAACATCATTTTATAAATATTTTTTATTGAATGAGATAATTATAACCTAGATATTAAAATTAGTTATGTAAATAATTAAAAATACATTTCAAATGTTGTTTGTAATTTATTTATAAATATAATATATTGATAATGATGATATAATTTTTTCTAAAGTCTTAATATGTTTAAAAATATTGTTTCTTCGAATGAACATCTTTTAATGTCCTACAATGAAAATTAATTAATTCAATTTTAGAAACCTTTATATATTTAATTTTATAAAATAAGAATCATTTTTTAATTTATACTTTTGAGATAATATTATGATGACTTTTAAGGATTTTTCATAGAAACATCAATGATTTATGAATAGTAAAAAATACCGTATTTTAAAACAAAATTTTTTCCATCTAATTTATTTATAAGGATAAATCAAATATTATAATTTTATATTTGACTAACTGGAGCATATTTTTCAAATTAATCCAACATAAGTCATTGGATCTGATTTGACAATGAAATTTGATATAAAAACATAGCAAACATTTGATCATTTTTTACATTAAGACCCCTCAAAATCATCCCATCAGTTGGATTAAATTTAAATTAATTTCTTATGCTTATGGACACTGAATTTGGAAAATTTAATTCCATATTTGGAATTAGAATAAATAATAATTTCTAGTTATTTAAACAAATATTTTTTTAAAATATTATTGAAAGTAACTAAAATCAATTACATTGATTATGGTAAAATAATGATTAATAATGGAAAAAACCATAAACATAAGGTCCAAAACGCCCTAGAAACTCATACATGTTCCATTTTATTGACATATTTAGTCCCTATACTACTTTTTCTGGACATGGGATCATTATTGGATCCACCATCAA
This sequence comes from Viscum album, assembly GCA_963277665.1. NCBI lineage: Eukaryota > Viridiplantae > Streptophyta > Magnoliopsida > Santalales > Viscaceae > Viscum > Viscum album. Next base: position 1,251,812,925 of record OY728152.1, read on the forward strand.
TAAGAAAACATTGGTGTAATTCACTCGTCAAATATTTACAAGAGTTCTACATTTCCTCCCCTATAAAATGCCACCAATGCTCCCTATTCTTCTCATCAATAAAACCACATTTTATAGGCCATTATCTTCACAATAAACATTTAGAAAACCATAAATATCTACTTTTATCCTCCAATAGTGAATAAAGTCTTCCATGTATGCCTTTTGGCACGAACCGAAAGGAGTTACCCAATTAAGAGGTAACACCTTCTCTCAAACTCAATTATTTTTTTTTCTTTATCCATAATATACATTATATTTGTTATTTTATTTTATATAAAACTATTATAAAAAATATATTTGGATTTTGTTATGTTTAGGGTTCAACCTAAACTTCCACACACCTCTTTATAATGGGTAATGAACATACTGTTTACTTATACGAAAAATTACCGCCCCACTAAACAAAGATTGTTTCATTTCCATTAACACCTATGATAGTGGTAATTATAAGGGAATATCTATTAATATATATTATATATAATATTAATTATTTAATTATGATTTTGTATAACTTTAACAACATATATAATTTTACCTTACATATGGTGTAAATACGATAATGTTTTTAGGAAGTTTGGACTTCCACCCCCTCAAAGCGATATGATTATTTTACACTCAACTTGGAATGTATTATGTATTGGTTTAGTGAACATATTTGATATATATAAGATTTTAATGCTATAAAAATCTTATTATATACATATATACACATATTTTATTTTCATTATTTATTTCATTTTAACAATTAAAACCGAAACAATGTTCATGCATACGTATGCATTAGCATCTCAATGAATGGTGTATTAATTTTAATTATTAAAATTATATAGACTATAATAATAAAAATATAATGGATACACATGATTTTTATATAATTTTTTTCATTATAGAATCATGATATATGTGTGAGGACCAACAATATAACAAATTCAAACACATGTGAAGAGCAAGGAGAATATTATATGATGTGAAACCTTAACATATGATGGTTAAAAAGATGGTAATATGATGCATTAATAAAATCAAATATGGTATTATATTTTAAAATACTGTTTTTTAAAATATTTTTAGTAAATATATATTTATTTTATAGGTGGTTTGAATGAGTATGAGTAGGTTCAAGACACAATGTAAGGGTATTTCATCGCACTTGTTATTTTAGTTAGATACATACTTCCTTCACAACCCATTACTTTTTTTGAGGTGTGTATACATCTTATGGTTTTATTCAATGAATAATATTTAAATTTATGGGTATTTAAATATCTACTCTATACTCATTATGTCATGTGGCCAAATTTTTTAATGTTTTCAAATCGGTGAAATAGTATTGTCTCAAATTTCCTTCTTATAGGATCATGTTTTTGTTGTGAACATAAATTCATTTAGAGGTGTATGTAATTCCATTTAACATGAATATCATGCATATCCTTTGTTTCAATATATTTTCATATTTATGTAATTCCCTTTTATCAAATGGAAAGTATGACATATAAAGGCCAGGTTATATTATTTTATTAAAGCAATCTCATCACTTTTCCATATTGTTTAGGTTTATGATTCCATTGATTAAATATAATAATACATCTTTGAGGAACCACTAAATAATTTATTATCCACTATATATTCAGTATATGCTCATGAATTAGTATCATTTCCCCCCTATTTGGAACATTAGATAATATTTTATGTAAATTATGATCATTTATATCATCGGTTCGAAATCTATTTTATTCAAAACCCGTGTTTTCTATAATATTTTAAAAAATGAATTCTATGGATATATGTATTATGTTTTCATGGAAAAAGGATTTCGAAAATGATTTATAGTTTTCAACACTTTCTTTATAAGTTTTAAATGCTATTTTCAAAGAAAAATTATTTCAAAAGGTTTTATGTTTTAAAAATCAATTTTCAATGAAGATAGGATATTTTACTCAAGAATTGTTTTCAAAAGATATTTACAAATATTTTAACATCTCTGATAAATTCCCTTGGTGTTACTCATTCCTTTTTCTGGAAATTATTCACTAACACCATTCATGTTCTTTCTTTGAATTTATTATGTTTTGATGGAATGTTGTTTAGGAAACCAACTTCTCTTTCACTGGTTGTATACCATAGAAACCCAATGCATTCATGGGTTTTGTTTATGATGAAATTATAGTGAAACATTTATTTCCTAATAGGGTTTTTTTATTACGTTTTTAACTTACCAATTTCATTTCATGGGTTATGATATGATTACTTATGAAATTTTTTCAAACATATTTATGATTTAATTATGATATGGATGGAACCTTTATATCCCAACATTCCCTTAGGTAACTAATTCTATCTATTGAGATATATTTGGATGGTCGTGGGATTGTACCTTGACTACATAAATAGCCATGAGAGTGAACCATGACATCCAAGATTGTCTATAGAGTAACCTCATGAATCTAAGATGGTCGTGGGAGTGATCCATGACTACCTTGATGGTATGAGGAGTAATCATATACTACCAAATGGTCTTGGAAGCAATTCCATGGATACTATAGAAATCATATTATATATGGTTATGTATCTAACACAATTTCATGTTTTATTCCAATGATATGCCTTCATATATTATGTTATTTATTTACTTATTATTATTGTCTTATAAAAAATAATTACTTATTCAATGATTCAAGTATATTATCATTGATTTTCATGTTATAATCTTATCTTTTCTTGGTCATGTTCTTATACCCTAATTCACATGATTACACATACATATATCCCCTTTTACCCTTGCTGATAATTTTACCTAACCCATTTCTATGTTTCCTTCCCAAGATTTTTAAAATATTTATATTTATTATGTGTCTATAAAGAGTTCTGTTCAATAAGAACCCAGTAAGATATAATATAGGTCACATATATATCTGTGTTTATGTGCACAAGATTCTAAAAAACTAGACAAGTACAACCTTCATGCATCTATTTCTATAATGATATATGATTCATTTAATGATTTTTAATGATAATGAATGAAAATAAAGGGTCACTATACCATCCCACAACACCTCCAGGAAGCCTAGGTCATGCTCAGGGTGCTGGAAGTCTATGTTATAGATAGATGAAATCTATGGAGGCTTTTGACCCAGCAGTGCAGAAGATGATTAAATGTACGAATTTTTTTTTCTCAAGAATCAGTGTTAGAAGACAAAGTTTCTATCGTTCCATCATATTTTTTACTCCCATTTAGTGAGCTATATCACCCATTTGATTTTATAGATCATCATATTCATCATTATGTTGCAATTTGGAATGATTCATATGTATCATTTCTCTGGTGATAGTCCCAGCTACCTCTTGATGGGTAGATGTTCATAAGGGACATTTTGGACATCAAAATTAAACCCTATGGAATCATATTTTAAATGGATTTGTTTTCTTGGTCTGATCACATACATAATGTCACCAAAGATGATTCATATTCATATTCCCAAATGGGTTGATAATCTAATTTTTGGTTTGGAGATATCTTCTGGTTCGAAGAGTGGACTCTAAGAGTAGGAGGCTATAACCCATCACCAAATAGATAGTGAGTGTATCCCTTAGTACAATAGGCTCTTCAAGAATCTTAATTTTTTTAGTTTTGAAATATTATCTATAATTATTCCATGGGGAAATATAGGGGAAACCATTGAGGAGGTATATTGCGTATTTATCAACTTATATACCACAACCACACTGATATATTCTATGATATATCACACGGCCCTTACTACGATCTGGGATTAGCGGATGCAGTTGGAGGACCTTTAACTTAATGGTTTCATCAGATCCAATGTGTCCACCATGGAATCTTTAGTGTCGTATGTGTAATTTTGAATGGGAGCTTGTCTATTTTCATAGATTATCATTTAGTGAACCTATCTATAATAAAGCACAAGTACTCCATACTGAGGACTGATTAACTAATTCACCAATTGTGAAGAACGATATGTTTCTAGAGGATCAATCTCTGGTCCATCAACCACCAATTTATAGTTTGTGAGGACGATATTCCAATCCATATTTTCTGATGTCTCTAACGACGCGATGACTTCCTAGTGATTCCCTTTAGTTTGAATAATTCCCCCACCATGTTTATGGCATTAACAAACCAGGTCTTCCATCTATATTTGGACAAGTTTCTAGTTCCCATCATCAACTACACACTCAAATACTTTTCATTAGAGTTGGATAATGTAATGGATATGGGGATGGTTATAGTTTTTTTTAGTGCACCAGCTTTATTGGAAGATCTCGATGTTCTAATTTTTGATTCATTAGGTCTGCCTTCTATTGAGTTTCATTTATGATCATGGATTAGTCATGGAACTATAAAATATTGGAACAATTAATTCATGGGATACAATAAATATTGGGTAATATATGTGATTCATTATGGACCTACCATGATACTTCAGATGGTTTGTAGTATACTTCTCGAAAATATTTCCTACTTGGCCTCTATATTGAAAAATGGTAATTCATTTACCTAGAATGATTAGTTATAAAGGTTCTTCAAGAATTTTAGGATGAGAATGAAATGTTCTCCTATATTGACACTATCATAGGAGGGTGTGGATTATGTACTGTAATTCAATTCCTCATGAGATAGGATCGGATGCATGTAGATGCAATGGTAGGTAGTATCATATATGGTTGGAATCTGTTCTGGCCTTATGAGTATAACTACCTGAATCTCAGCCTTGAATAAGATGTGGTAGGCCATTCCTTGAGGATGTGGAGGTAGTAACATATGGGGGAGAACTTTATGGTTCACCCCTACCATTATAGTATCATGTACGTATTCTCCTTGATAAACATGAACCTGAGATAGTGGTTCCAGTTTGAATTATTATATTACTATGACTTTGATATAGTCTACACTCTATGTAAGGGAAACATATTATCATATTCCCTTATTAGGAAGTACCATGGTCTCTTGGTGTATAAGGATTTGGATCTTTTGGCCACCCTATAACTATCACTGGTGGAGTAAGATGGTATATATTTTCTATAGTCTATTGTGTCGACTCCTCCCCTTATCGAGCATACGAGAGACTTATAGCTAGAATACATTGCATGTGATGTATTTTTGGATTCGTTATCCATGGGGTATCAACTTGATGGATATTCTAAATGGATGAATCACATAAATTTTTTATAGTGATGGGTGGTGGTTCATGTCAAGATGTGGGATGTGGTTATATGAGGGTTCCACACTTGTCCCCAAGATATACATACCTCTGTGGGGATGATATAAAAAGGAATCTAGCAATAGATTTAATAGTCAATGGTGATATAGAGTAGAGTTACATCATCTCTCAATGCAACATAGGACAAAAGATGAAGGATAAGCACCATGATTTGGAAGGTTTATTTCAACCATATGAGTTATCATAGTGGAAGTGGGATGACATATCCATTGACTTCGTGAAAGGGTTTCAATGTAGAATAAAGGACCTTGACCCCAACTGGGTGATCATAGACTGACTCATTTTTTTGGAATAATATTTTTCTATCATGGAGTACATTACATTGGAGGGTTTCAGGAAATTTAATATATGGGAGAACATTCTCCATCATGAGGTTACATTCTTATTTTCACCAATTATGATGTGTAGTACGTAATGTGGTTATAAAAAGGTATGCAAGATTAATTTGGGGCCCAATTAAGGATTATTATATCATTTTACCTCTACATAGATTGTCTGACTAAGAGTAATATCCATGTGTTAGAGGATATGATGGTGGATTTTTTGTTAGAATACATCCATAGCTTGGATAATCCCTTTCCAATGGTAGATATTGCATAAACCAACATCTATAACCCTACCATTGACATGGATCCTTTTGAGGCCTTGTACGGGTGAGATTTCCAGTGACCCTTATGCTGGTTAGAGAGTGGCGAGACATTTTTTATGGTATCGTAGATGGTGAATGAGACAAATAAGAGGTTCTAGGTAATCCATTAGAATATGAGGATGACACATAGTAGGGATAAATATTTATCCAATGCCATTCATAGTCCCTTGGAGTTAGAGAAGGGATAACACATTTTCCTAAGAGTCAACCCGCATAGAGTGTTATAGAGGTTTATTAGTCGAGGAATGATATCCCCTTTGTCTATAGGGCATTTCCAGATCATGAATAGTGTTGGTGAGTTTTCTTAATACCTCTTCCTACCCTCAGATCTAGACTGGGTGATTGATGTATTGTACATGTCATAGTTAAAGAGATATGTGCACGAACATACTCATGTCATCGACTGGGGAATGATTGACATCAATGATGGATCAACCTTTTTAGAATTGCTGGACGTGATCATGGATAGATGGTAGTGGACACTATGTTAAAGGATAGTCCCCTCAGTTAGTGTTGCGTGGATGCATGAGGACATGAAAAAGAAATCTTGGGAGTGGGAGATCTAGATGTGGCCTCTGTATCCTAAGTTATTTGTTTAGTTATTCTTTTTAGGGATGAATGTATTGAAATATATAATTATTTAGGGACAAATTTATTCCTTGTATGACTTTGAATTATTTATATTTATATCTATAGAGTAAGGTTCTTAAGCGGTATGCAATTTAAATGACCAATTTGCATAAAAATTAATTTTATTAAAATATTTTATATAATTTATATTCAATTAGAAAATCTTAAATAAAGTAGTATTAATGATAAATTTAATCTATTGTCATAAATATTAGTCTAGGTATTAGTTTAAACCATATTTTTTACCCTTGGGATGACTTAAAATATGTTGGGGCGGGGCTTTGAGATTTCTCTCCTATTGGTGGTGAATTTAGTTGGATAATTTATTGTATAATTTTTCACATCATTTATTTAACTATTGAAAAAGTTATTATAAATAAATTTTTATGGAAGTATACAGGTGGATAGATTTAAAACACTGAAATCACAAAGATACGTCCTTCCTCCCCATTAATGGGTCAATCCTATCAAATAATAAAGAAACTGTAGGACATTGCAGATTGGTACACATAGAATTCAACACATACCTCAAATATTGTGTGAGTACGTTCATGGAGGAAAAATGAGCCAATATCCATTCTAGACTGATTAATTTTAGGTTTACTCCCCTTTTTTATTAAATTAACTGAGGATCTCATCTCCTCTACTAATCTATGCCAATTTACATATCATGTTTATCCTCCAATCATCGCTACCCAAAAAATAAATAATGGAATTTATCCCTTCTTATAAATATGTAATACATAAAAAACATAGAAAATAACATATAGACTATAATAAAAACATTATAAATGATGATGTAATTAAATAAGAATCATTATCCAAAATTAATGAAACTATACTATTAGAATTGTAATTTGACCATTTGAATATTAACATGACCCATAACAATAGTAATCCATGAAATAGAATTCTAAAATCTTTTTTGAAAGTATAATCAAAATTCAGGTATCATATGAATGAATATTTAGTATAATTATATTATGAAATAATTAAGAATATATTTTAAAAATGATAAATTATGTATATGTATTTTTATAAGTCCAAGAAATTTATTTAAAATTTTATAACATAATGATTGAAAAAGAAATTTATTTTACTAAAATACACTCCTAAGTATATATTTTTCCCTATTCAGATTATATGAATATTTTATGAGTGCATTTTTAATTTTTAATGTGTCATAAATTTTTTTATAATATTTAAATAACTATTTTTTTAATAAATTATTATTTTAATTAAAAATAAGTCATATCATATTTTAAAAAATAATTTTAAAAATGGAGAGTTCATTTTATTAATTCAAAATGTAAATGAATGGAATGGTGTAATTTTTGGGGTTATTCTAAAATACTTGAAATTTTTTTAAAAGTTAAATATGATAACTGACAGTGTCTGACCATTAAAAGCTAAAAGACAATTAATTTATTAATCAAAAATGTACACAATATAATCTTAAATCCTAATTCATAATTTTAGTATATTAAGTGAAAAATTTTATTATATTCATACACTTGAGATAATATAATAATCTAATGAATAAAATAATAGGAAAACATCCCTCTCCTCCTATATAAATACTACCCCTCACAACCTCTACTCTTTAAAACATCCAATATTTGATCCGTGTCCAAATTCTATATAAATATCATCCCAATACCCTTCCACATTTCAATGAGGATTTGTTCACAATAAAATACCAACAGTAGGTGGTTTATGGAGGTTCTCAAAGTGAAGAATTCTAGAGGTAAATTCATCGTTCATTTTGTTTTAATTGCTTTTTTTATTATCTCTTAACCTCCTATCTCAAAATTAGAATGATAAATTGTGTATATTTATATATATACTGGAATACTATCATGAAAATGAAATATAAATCTTTATAATCATGTATCTATATCTTTTATTGAAAAAAAATGTATTCATTTCCCGTGATGTGTCAATTTACTGACATCATAGATGATGAATTTTCATTTTCCATTAACGCCATCCATGCTCTTCATAAGCCCACTATAATTTTTAGTAAATATTGTAAAATGTATTTTATAACCCTTTTAATGTTCTATAACTAAATTATATAAATAATAATATGCAATGGAACAAAAATTAATTTTTCATGTTCAAAAAACTTTTAAGAAAATATAAATTATTATCACAAGCCTTTAACATAATTATTTCTTCTAATATCATTTATCCAAATGATATATATATATATATATGACCTTTAATCATTTTATTATATTTAATAAAAAATCTTTTCAATTATAGAGAATAATTCTAATATTTCTTGAGAATCCCTACACATATAAATGTGAATAAAATATAAAAACCAAGAATGGGGGAACTACCAAATGTTAAATGACCTTTATAACACATATAAAATGATAATAATGAACATAATAAAAATGTGATAAAAAATATACATGTAAAATAGGTTGAAGATATTTTAATTAATTATTATAATTTTATTATATAGGATATTAATATTAAAATTTTACTCAGTCATAAGTTAAAGGGATTTTAGGACCCCACTCTCTTCCTTTGGATTTTCCATCTTTTAGTAATTTTTCTGTATGAATGTTCAATTGATGTAAAATAAATATTAATTATATATCCCTCCATTTTCATTAATTTATATGCGTTTTTTTAATCTGAATTTGTGGAATATGTAATTATTTATTTAAGATAACTATACTTTTTAAAAACAAAACATTTAGTTCTTGTGAGATTTTTTCTTCCCCACTCTTGATTAATGATTATTTTACGAATTATATTATTAGATCATTCTTTTTTTAACCCGAAATTTTATTCAGGATTGTATTATTTTTTAATTTACCCCAATTCAATTCCATAGATTATTTTATGTCCATGATTGACATATGATCTATGTAGAATGTATGACTATGTAAATGTCGTTATGTGATAGGTGCACCTGGAATTATATATCTCATGTAAGTATTTCAATGTGATAGGTGAGAAAAGAATTATATATTGCCCTAATACATTAGGTAATGTGATGAAACCGATGAGATACTATGAATTTTTTTTGAACAAGATGCTAGATTTATTAACAACTATGTGTTGTAGTTGACCACTATGACATGATGTTTCATTTTTATGCATTTCAATGTTAGATGTATTTATCTACCCCCTTGTCATGATAAGGATTATAATTATATGATGATGTCGATGCTCACCCAATATTATATTGATTCGCGTTATTATCTATACTGTGGAAGGGATTATACCTCACCCATTTCATTTATGTATATCCTCTAGTGATTAATTTTACTAAGGAGAACACAATTAACAATAATAAGCTAGAGAATTAAAAATTAAAAAAATGATTTATTTTGTACAAGTTTTGTATGGTCCTTTTTTTCCAACTCACAACACCTTTATATAATGGATGTGTAATTACTATAGGTTGTTTATCATTAAAATTATGTAATAATCTGTTAATAAAAAATATAGTCCCTATAGTTTGTATTAAATAATGGTTTTGTTAATTTGAAAATTTGTAGTACAAAACGCAACTGAAAACCCATATAATGAGAATAAGTATATGTAATCACACAATAATATTTGCTAAAAATATATATCCCACAAGTCATGGCTTTATGGTTTATTGGAAAAAGATATAAATTATGCCTGAAATGGTGAATTATGTTTTGATAGAACCATATCTATTTTAGAAAATGTTGAAATGTACAAGAAACATATCCATAAACTTATGTGGGGGACGAAGTAGAAATTTCCTGAATGAAATCCCCAATTCCTTGGGTGGTGGAATTCAAAAATTCATAGTGAATATTACCTATATATCTTAACCAATGAACTATAACAAGAATAATGTGGGACATCCACTTTTAATTAAGAGGGGGGAATCAGCTATTCTATCCTTTATGCAACAATGATCCCCAATATTTATTAGACATTATGATTAACTAGTCACGAAATAATTGGTTAACTTAACTAAAAATTTATTTTTTGTGATTTTACATTATGATATGAAGAACGTCACTCTGGCCATTTATCATCTAGTTGGAGTGGCTAATCAATGGATTGTTTTGATTAAGAACACCAAACAAAAAGAAACAAATTGTGGAGATAGAGTGTGAAGACTTTTAGGTAATGTTTCTTAAAAAGTATTTTCCACAAACTCATTATAGAAATATGGAGAGATAAGTCACAGAGATGATGAAAATTGAAGGTGAATCTATCATGGATTATGAAAAAAATTAAGAAGGCATGAAACTTTGGATTAGGAAATTGTAATCAATAATAATGGAAGAATGATATATTCACTAGTTCGTTAAAACAAAACCATCTAAATGCTATATAAATTCTAGACATTTGGAGTTATGAATATGTTATCCGAGGTGCTCCCAATAATCAAATAATGTTTGGACAATGGTGTCATGGCTATGGTGATATCAAATCAAATATGGTGTTTCAAGATAGAGGATATAATGCAATATGTGGGAATAAATATCAACCACTCACATGTAAAAAATGTTGGATGAAGAGTCATGGAAACATCCTCAAAGGGATAGAAAAATTATATAATTATGGGAGAGAGGCCACCATATTCATGAATTTCTATGAGATATAAATAAACCATCTTATACAATGGAGTAATAGAGAAAACCATCCATCCTATAATGCTACAATTGAAGGGAACTAGGGCACCATGAAATCTAATTCAATCAACCTCAAGTCCTCTATGTTAATCATTTTTGTCAGCCAAAAAAGAAAAGGAAGGATTATCCCATCACTAATACTAAATTATATCAATAAAATTATTTCATAAGAGGAAAAAATTTTATTAAATGAAGAATGTAAACTGTTTCACATGAGCCTCAACCAAGTTGGTGAGGTATCTCTAAGTGAATTCACGAGAACCATGTTAAAAACCAGGTGAAGGCATAATTTCAGGTATTGTGGTAGTATTTAAGAAGTAATGTGTTCGTACTGTAGTTGGTACTGCAACACTTTCTGTATTAGGTACTATTTGCTTCTATATATTATATAACTATTCACCTTAGGCCAATAGTTTGATATTAGAGTCCTTAAGGCCTTTGGGCCACCCATGAATTAAAATCAATATGGATTTTGGGCCACCGTTAAGGCTTATGTTCCACCTCAGGGCCTGCGGGCCACCTCATGGACTTCAAGTACACCTGATAGGTCGATGCCTAGATATACTCTACAAGGAACCTTCTCTAGAGGATGATTCATGATCATGAGTATTCACCAGTGTCGGGCCAACCGATTTGGATGAATGATATGGAATTGTATTTCCATCTGTATCGGGCATGTGCATCACTGCACATGGCTACTAGATGAACAACCATGCAAAGCTGGAGAGATAATCACAATACAGATGATGGGGAGGTGCATTTTCACAAAGTCATAGTTTGTATTATTTCCATAATACCTATGGGGTTTTTAATGTCTCTAATCCTATGAGAAATGTAATCTATAAGCCTATGGGCCTTGTAAGTGTTCCCCCCATCCCATGAAAGGTGGGTTATCAAAAATCAATAAAAAGGTCTTCGATCCATTTATGAAAGAATGTGAAATATTAAATTTGATTATCATTCTATACATTCATTTATATTTTGTGAGTTTTCTAGAACAATTGTATCAAATCACTAAATTAATGATGTAGAGATATCGGTAAAAACACCTAGTAGTGTGATCATTGAATCCCCACTATTGTATTCTTCTAATATTTGTGTATGTTGGAATATTCTTCCATAAACTCTCATGACGCTTCCCTTGTTGGAATTGAACACTATAAAATGGATGTATTGTCTCTCGTTATATTGAAAAAAATCAACTATCATGAAAATAGTATATCATTTAATATTCTAAACAATCCTATGAACCTCTACAAATTTATGTAAATTCATTAATCTCTTTTGGAAAATCATTCAACTTTTGCGTGTTGATTCCCAATAAAGAGGCATACCACTCTCTAATGGTTGGGTCAATATAATTTTCCAACCTTGTGGAAATTTCCATTGTGAAGGAATACATTGATTTATTTCCCAAATAGTTTCTAGAAATTCCCCTAGATCATGATGTAGATTTCTCAATAGAACACATACACAGAGCTACTCAAATCTCAAAATATTTATTTACGATGGGATCAATCATATAGTAAGAATTAACGAAGTATCTCCGACAATATTAGAAAAAAGGTTTCATATACAATAGTGCATCACCTTGTGGTGTGATTTTACCCTTCATCCAGAAGAAAAATGAATCATTTTGGTTGTGTATTGATTATAGGGAACTCAAAAATATCACCCTAATGAAAAAAGTATCTTTTTCAAGAGATTGATGACATGTTTTATTAACTACATAGAGCTAAGTACTTATTAAAGGATGATGATTATTATTGAAATAATTAGCTAAAGGATAGGAAGTAAGGTATCCAAAACATGGTCTTATGTACAAGGTTTGGGCACAATGAGTTTCTAGTAATTCCCTTCAAAAAACTAATACACCAAAGATCTTAATAGATTGGTTTAATAGTTCATTTAGAATATATACCATGAGAAATATGTAGTTTATAATTAACTATATTCTTATTTACTCTATAAACAATGAGGAACCTAAAGAACATATAAAAACTGTACTGGTGACATTATGGAAAAATAATGTGTATGAAAATTGAAACAACTATGATTTTTTGATAAATCATGTAACATTCATAGGACCTAGTATCATATGTGGTGGAATTTATATATCCCATAAAAAACAAATGAAATTTAGTAATAGCCCAGAACCATTAGTGTCATGAAAATCTTACGTATTCTTATATTAGATATGTACTATAAATGTTCTTATGAGAAATTAATCCTCATTTATTAGACTTGTAACTACGATAACATGGAAGGGGGTAATGTATTTCTATATGGTTGAATGTGTGGAATTATTCAAGGAGAAAAATAATATGCAAATAACTAATCTTGTACTCACATTATAAACAATTTGGTTATGGTTGTGTGATATACAGTGATTACTCAACAAAAGGCATGGGGTCTGTACACATATAGAATGATAAAGTGATATCCTAAGCCTCACTATTGTTGATGATCAATGAGCCATACCTTCCAATGCATGACCTGGAGATAGAATCTATGATTTATTAAATGAAAATACGAAGGTACTACCTCTATTTTGAGAATTTTTACATATATACAGATCAAAGAGCCTCAAGTATATATTCACATAGTATGATATCATCATGAATTAAAGAATATGGTCAGATTTTTTCAAGGACTACAATTATTATATTCACTATCATCCTGGTAATGGTAATTAGGTAGATGATTCTCGAACTAGAAAAGAAAGTGTAACACTATCCGTGACAAAGATAGAGAAATACCTCATCTTATTGGATATTCATTGGGTGGATTCGGAAATAATAATTGTATGGAATCCATTATACATTTCCCAATTGATTTCCTATACATCTATCCAAGAGATAAAAAAGGAGGCACAAACGGAAGATCTTAAGATTCAAAACAAGATGTCATTAGTAATGGAAAGGGATGAAATAAGAGTTCCATGTCAATGATAATGGTGTTATTAAGTTTTGGATGAGGATTTTTGTACCTTCATTACCTTGTATAAACAACGATAAATTGGATAATGTACATAGATCAAATTTCTCTATCCATCACAGGTGCATTGAGATGTACTATAATCATCATGAAAACTTCTATTAGTTTAACATAATGAAGAAGATTATGGAGTATATATAAATATAACAACCCATCCTTAACATACAAATAATTACTTCACATTTTCCAAATATATAAAACATACCAAAAATAGACACCCAATGACCGTATTAGTTTAGTGGCTTCTGAAACATGGAAAAAATATTCTAGCTCAGTGAAATATTTATAATGTTTCCTACAATGATCTCCCACCTTATTAATTGTACATAAAAAACCATTCTCCATAACTAGGGGAAATGAAACATCAGAAATTGGTGAGTTCAAATGGCCAGTATGGGTAATTAAAGGAAATTATTAAGCATATAATGAAAATAAAGGTATGAGATTGTTATCATAACATTAGAAGACCATACCCTCCATATAAAATATCTTAAACATTTATATTGAAATATATAATGGTATCTCATATGAAAATAATCACACGTAAATAAAAAACATAATCCATGAAATAATAACATAGAAATAAGGAATGGAAATATGGAATTAATAATCATGTAATATCATTCCATATAAGTCAAGTCACATTGTCAGAGCTTATCATTGCACTTCATGGGAACTTTACCTACATTGTGGGATAAACCAGTTTCCTTAGTCACATTCCTTTCCTTGTAAGGGATTAGGTTTCCTTATATTCCCATTGTGGATCAGTTTTCCCCTTAATTCCATTGTGGATTTGGTTTCTCCATCTGAATATTCATGCAGACTATACCAACAGGACAAGGAACACTATCATCCCCAAGAATTTTCCTTTCATTGTAATGTATGAAGTATCCCCATATTCCCCTAGTGGATAAATCACGTTGACTTGATTCCCATCATTATATCATGAGATATAAATCATTCCCTAATGAATTGGATGGATATATAGGTCCCACCCATTTAATAATTAAATCATTCATACATGTTCCCCATGATAATAAATCATTCATCATATCTTGAACCATAAAAAATAAGGGTTAAAAAATCATCAAATCTGAACCCATGAAATGAAATGGGTCTCATCATTATTTAATAACATCATAACCTATAGAAAAAATATTGGATTCATAATAATTTCATCAAATCATAACATGTGAAAAGAACTGGTTTTCAAAAGCATAAAACCTGTGGATGTGAAATGGGTGTCATAAGAATGGTTCCATTAGAATGTAAACCACGCAGGAAAGAATATGAATAGAACCATTGGATCATTTACTAGACGGTAATGAGTAACAAAAAAGATGTTATATCAGACAAAAATAACTTTTAATTTATTTTTTGAAAGCATTTCATGAGGTAAATATCCTTTCTTCTTTGAAAATGTATATTTAAATCATAAAACCTTTTGGAAACCATTTTCAAAAAAATTAAATTGAAAAATTATGTTGAAAGTATAGAAAATGATTTTGCTTTTAAAAAAAATTGAAAACAATGAAAAAAGTATTGAAATCATTTTAAAAAAATTCTTCTTGAAAACATATAATCTATTGAAGATAATTATTTGAATCCCATTTCATTGAATATATTTTAAATTCCTACAAAGAATGCTTTTAAAACATTTTGAAAACGCATTCATTGGAAATGCATTGTGAGAATATAAATAAATCAATATTTTTTTGGAAAAAAAATCTTTGAAAATAATTTTAAAACTATTAAATAATAAATAAAAATCAATATGAAACCCTTTTTATAATACAATGTTATTGAATCACACATTTATTTACTAAAGTTATAGATAAAGTTTGACATTATTAAAAAACATTTTTATAATATTACGTACCCAATAGTGTTAAAATGACCAGAAAATATTATTATATAATGAATATGTAGATGATAATATATGTCATTGGTTTTCTTGATATATGAATTATAATATTTAACCAATGGAATCACAATCACAAATAATCTCTATAAACAATGACATTATTTCAAAAAACTTATACAACTATGAAACATTGAATTATAATCTCCATGTATGAAAATAAAATTTCATGAAGTTTAAATTTTCATTAAAAAAAGTAGATTCATTTTTTTACTTTATAGAGGTAGTATATACACCTCATAGAAAAATACAATTTCATAACATGGCATGTGTCTTAAAGAAGGATAATTGAAACCAAATTACATTACCATTTTGGTAACTTCTAAATCCAAAATCCAATGAATGAAATATCCTAAAATGTATTTTTAAATACTCATAAATTTAATTATAATAAAAACATAATTCATCTATGGTCAGTACATATACCACAGAAAATAAAAGTGATTTGTATAAGGCATGTATCTCACAGAAATAAAATGTGACGTTAAATTCCAAAACCTTGTTTTTGACACTAATAATACTCTCTAAAAATACATTTATAATCAATTTATGTTTATTATAAATAATATATGTAAACATATTATTATATTGAACCCTATATATTTCTTTATTATGACATTTTATTAACCTCTTGTTAACAATTCCATGTTAAGGTTACACATTAGGTAATTTTTTCTTTGTTTTTCACTTGTGTTTTAATTTGTTATAACATTAATTTTTATACATATATCATATTTTCCAGAATATAAACCATGATATAAATATAATTAATATTAATTATATTTATATTATAATAATTTATTGAATAAAGAGGTATGAAATAGAATACACTATACTTGGAGTCGGTATGTTGTATGTACGAATGAACGTTGTTTCTGTTTAACTATCGAAATGAAAGGATGATAGTAAATGGCATATGTGTGTATATGTATATAACATCATTAAAGAAACATTATAATTTCATATATAACA
The DNA here is from genome assembly GCA_963277665.1 of Viscum album. Classification (NCBI taxonomy): domain Eukaryota; kingdom Viridiplantae; phylum Streptophyta; class Magnoliopsida; order Santalales; family Viscaceae; genus Viscum; species Viscum album. The sequence continues at coordinate 1,251,830,019 of OY728152.1, forward strand.
TATAGTCTTGCTAAACATATCCATAATACATTCAATATAGTATGTGAATGAATCATTTTGCTTCGAGGGGTGGTAGTCAACACTTCCTAAAATGAAATTATCATATTTAATCAAGATTCAATACATAAAGGAATGTTGTAAATAAAAAGTAAAAAATAATAAAGACATTATAAATATCATATATTCCATAGAAAAAAAATACAATCAAAGTTCCACCATGCAAGGTGGTAAAAAAATGAACAATCTTCTTTCCAAGAAGCGGTAATTCATTGTACCCATAAATAGTATGTTCGTTACCAATTATATGGAAGTTTGTGTATGTTCTGGTCAAGACCTTATCATCAAACAATCCTATAAAAATATGATACATTATTTCATATAAAATCATTACGTAATGAGTTTTAATGGACGGTATAATTGAAATAATGGAAAGGACCAAGAGGTTCGGAGTTACCTTTTAATCACATAACTCCTTTTGATTCACACCAGTGGGATTACATGGATGTATTTAAAAAAAATGATGGAATCAAGTTGAATAATATGGATTTTGGGAATTTTATTGGGATGATATTGTCCAAAAACAAGTGGTTTGGGATGTGTGAAGATGTCAGAGAGGTGGTGGCCTTTTATAGGGAAGGGAATGCACCCTCTATGATGTTTTTCAAACATGTTATGTGTACCAACATTTTCACCTAAAATAATTATTACAGAAAATAAATAAATAAAATAAGGTGTATGGCGTAAATAATTTTCTTCAATAGGTTTTTACAAGTATCTTGGTCAATTTGGCCCATACGTATAAGGTTCATTCCCATGTGAAGTCTAATTTTACCTTAATCACTATAATAAATTATAACTGCATTCACTAATCATTTAGGTCAAATTTTATGACAAAATTAGTAGACATTATAAATTATTGTGATTCCAAATATCAATTATAAAATTCCAAATTCTAATCATATAAGTGGTAGGACTTATTTTAAAATTAATCCACCATATTTGATGACACTACTAGTATTTAAACTAAAAAATGTTCTAAAGGATTCAATGTTTCTATAACCAATTCAAAGAATAATTGATTAAAATAAAATATTGATTAATTGATAAATATATGATGTAATTAAACATTATAAAATATAATGTATAGTCTAACTTATAAATATATTAGATTAAAGGGGATTTTAAATTAAAATTTAATATTTTAACTGTTAATTAAAATAATGAATTTCTACATAAAAATACGAATAAATTATCCTATCCAGATGCTATTGTTTAACATTAAAAGTTAATTTTTTATTTTTTATTTAGCATCTATAAAAGTTCCTAAATTTTTAATTAAAATTGGTTCAACATTAATGGTGGAAATACAGCCTTTATATAAATATAGGGTGTTTATCCTAAAATTTGGTTTGTACTTATCTTATGTCTATCAAATATATTGGATGAATATCAAGAGTATTTTATTTAATATATAACATATATAATACAATAATATCAATGAATAATTGTAATTAATTTTATTTATTGATAAATAACACCTTGGGGGTATAAATATAAAAAATAGATATAATTTATATTCAACTTGTTCTTATACCTACATTTATAATTAATTGGTAAACTATTGACTCATTTAAAAATTTTGTAAACCATATATATTAATATGTTATTTAATATTATACAGAGAATTTAATTTAATGGTCATGTAATATCCTATTATATTTCAAAATAATATATTATAGTTTAGTATAACATTACAATTGTGTGTCACACATGCCATCTATGAATGTCCTTAGTGCATGTAATGAAAGATATACTTAGTGTTCTATGCCATAAAAGATAATATTTATGTTTCATGTAGTAGAAAAATAACTATTTTTTCATATAATCCTAACAAAAAATAGTGCTTTAATATAAAATAAACTATTTTAGTGTTGCGTGAAATTAAAATTACCAAAAAGATAAATTAAATCAAAAAATAACAATTCATTAAAGCTCTAGTTGATAATTATACCCCCTTAAAATAATTTTTCCATCGAGATTCATCTAGGTTATCAACGGTTTAATACCTTAATATTCCATTCATTGAAACCCACATTGAAAATATTAATATTAAAAATTCCATGGAAAAGTAATGTTAGAACCATTATGGTTTCTCAATGTTACATATAAAAAGTTTTTCAAGTACGATAAAATTGTTGTAATGTGAAAACATGCACATAGAAGATAATATAACATTGGTTTTGTAGTGGATATTGATTGAGAACATGGTCAAGAAAAATTTACAATAAAAAAATTATAAATCTATTATTATAAAATGTTCCGTTTGATTCATCAGAATATATGGAACTAGGATAGCCTTTTCTGTTTCATTATTTCATTCCCTAGATTTTAATAATTTTCATGATAAGTTACACATACATTATTTTAATCTCATTGATATACCCAATAGCTCCCTTTAGTTCTGCCTTGATAGATTTATAATCCATCTCATAGCCTAATAAATGAATGCTAATTTTTTTCATTCCTAAAGTAATAACTAATCATGATATCCATGATAAGTAATCCCATCTATATCTAGTTACCATCAACAAAAACATGTTATACAACATATATAAGTCCTCCTGTGGTGAGATAATATAGAAATATAAAAATAATTATTCAATGTTTGACATAATCTTTCCCTAAATGGTTATCCTTATAACCCTTCCAAAATATAATTCACAATTTTCCTTAAATATGATTTTATCACTTACCCAAAAATGTATTATTGTATTTTATAGATCGTCCTTACAATGAGAGAATAATAAATATTCTTATATTATTGAAAACTACATGTAATGGGATATAATAACACGAAACTTCCATAAACGATGAACTACAATATTATCACAGGGCTTACTAATACAAAATAAATCAAGAACATCACAACCTAGGTGGAAAGGAATTTTTTCCCCTTATTTTATTATTCACTTCATCCATTATGAGAACATAAGAATTCACTCGGTGATTTTTATTTATATTTTTTTTGTGTCTTATCATCAATATTATCCCATGTATTAGATAATTAATTTTCATAATGAACAACCTCTATGCTCTTGAAATTGTGAAGTGTGGGTGGTTAATTCTTTTGATATTTCTCTATACTAATATCATTGAATTTTCAATTCTCCTAACTTCTACATTCTTTTTCTGTGTGTACAACATTCCAACACTTGCTACAAAATATTTTTCCTTTCTGAAACTCTAAAAAGTTATTTTTCCATGAGTTTATTCAAGTAAGAGTTTGAAAAATTTTGTTTTCTCCATGGTTTTTAGATTTCCGATTGAACTATATATTACACTTCTTGTTAACACCTTGATATTTATAAATAACTCCAACAACCATTTAAACATTGATTGCATGACATATAATATATTTATATTTTGAAAAGTCCCTTCAAGAAAATTTAATTCTGAGACGTATCATCAACCTACTCAAGAACCTATCAACTTTACATTCGGGTGGGATTATAATACCATCAGCGTACCACCCATGTCTTGTGAAATAAGCCTTATAGGTAATAACAGATTCATTATCCTTTTTAATTTACACAAGAAACTAATATTATATTATCAATCAAATAAAATAAGTAATTTAATTATTGAATAATATGTTATTTAACTCATACCAATAAATTTATTCATGTTCATATTGCTTCCTCATATTCTTGATTATATTCCACCACTATTCATCTTCACATGTAAATCGATAAATAACTTGAATTATTATATCATTAATCCAACAATTTGGATCATAGAATATAATTTATATTGTAATGATATTGTTTTCTTCTACAATTGGATCAGAAGACCCACTAAGAGAATTTGGGTGATGCCTCATAAAGGATTTAATATAACATTGTTCCCTTAGTTTCTTGTTTGTAATCTCCATATGATTCATAGATTAAGAAATTTTTGAGTGTACAAAACTAAGTTTTTACACCAGGTCCCATAGAATTAAGATCCTCAAAAAAAAAATAATTGTATTCTACTTCACAATAAACATTTATGATGTTCTGTCAGATTCTAGGAAATGAATAAAAAAATCAAAGAGTTGGATACAATAATCATAATGGGGTACCTCATATTCCTAGAAGGCCACTTATAAGATGTCTAAGTTATGAAACCTTACTTATTCTATGACACATTTGTTTTATCCTAGGTTATTCCTTATTATATTCTATATAAATAATTAATAATGGTCTGTGATGATCTTTTTAATTACAAAAGCATATCCCCAAAGTGTGTCAATCCTGGTGTGTAGCAAGGCCCATTTTTGTGTACCGGGTAACAATATGTCTAGCCAGTGAATTTTTTTTTGATTTATTAATCCAAGGTACATATTTCCTAGAGTCATGTTCACTTATAATATCCATATAGTGTTTTATTTATAATAATCCACTCACTCTATCCTTTACCAAAACTATAGGACATTTTTATAAATCTTAACACATCCTTATTCTTGTCATTTGATGCATCACTATAAGTATCCAAAAAAATATACATCGAGATATCATGAAAAAACTTTCATTCTCAATTCCAAAGGATGGATAATACTTCACTCTGATATCAAGTAAAAAACCCAGTCATGACGTAAATATACATTAGATCCATTTTATTGAATATACAAAACATTACAAAAAATACTCCCAAAGACCATATTAGTTTATTGCCATTGGAAACCTATAATGAAAACTTATAGCTCAGGAAATTATCATTAATTATTCCTATAATGATCTCTAACCTATGTAATTATAAATTACACCCTTTATGCATAACATGGGGAAAGGAAACACCGTAAATTTGTGAGCTAAGTTGATCAGTATAGTTTTATAAAGTAAATGCATAAGCATATAACTAATATAAGTATATGATAATGTTATTATAATTTTAGAAGTTCATACAATGTATATCAAATATCATAAAAATGAATAATGGAATATAACATGGATGTTCATAATACCTGAACCACCTAGGAATAAAGAGAATAAGACATGGAATCATAACATCAGAATATGACATGGAATGTAGAATTCATAAACTTTTGATATCATTCCCTATAAATGAAGAAGAATTTCTAGAACATATCAATAAACTTCATGGGATCTGAACCATTTGGTTGGGACACTTCACTATCCCAAATAATAGTCATTTCCATGTATGGGACCATTTTTTATAATCTTCTCATATTGGATTAGGTTTCCCCGTCTTCTCAGTGTGGATCAGATTTCCCCAACTTCAATCTTCATAGAGACTACACCGAAAATTCAAGACACACCACCATCCCCATTCATATCCCTTGACTTAAAAGGGGTTGGGTTTCCCTATCATCCCATAGTTGTTCAAGACTATCGACTTGATTCCCAAAACTATATCATGAGATATGAATCATTACCTACTTCATTAGTGAGATATTTAAATCCCAACCAATTAATAATAAAATCATTATTTCATGTTCCAAAAGGAAAAAACATTAATCATATCATAATACATAAAATTATATGGATTATATAAAAATTAAATCAAAACCCATGAAATGAAATTCATATAATTAACATTTAATCCCATCATAACACATGAAAAATAGATAAGTTTCATAATAATTTCATCAAAACCATAATCTGAGTGAACAAGTGTGTTTAAAAAGCATAAAACCATGGAAGTGAAACATATTTCATAATCATCAGTTAATAAAAACATAAGAAACACAATAATTAATATTATTGGATCCTTTGTATCATTTCCTATAAGGTCATGAGTTACATCAATAGTTGTTAAAAAATATAGAAATTTTCTTGGAATACTAATTTTTACAGCATTTATTTAGTTAAATATACTTAATTGAAAATTGATCTTTAAAACCTTAATCATTTTTTAAAATATTTTCATTATATTAAACATAACACCTATGAAGAATTCATTGTAGACATTTTCAAAACCTTTTTCATTACATTTCAAAAATTGAATGAAAATTTGAAATCACGTTGAGAATAATTTTCTATAAAATGTATAAATAAATCATAAAAACATTTTAAAAACATTTTTATTTGAGGAAGAATTGAAATTATATAATCAAATGTTGATATAATTTTGAAAACCCTTTCTTTAATATTCCATTAAACGATTTTAAGAAATCTGGAAAAAATTTTGAAATACATTTCATTGAAGGTAAATAGAATGATTATAAAGAAATTTTGAAAACATTGTGATGACCATTTATTTTAAGGTAATTTGAAATCTTATAAATAATTCTGGGAAACGCTTTTAAAACGTTTTAAAAAATTATTATTTTTCTATGAAAATCGATTTTCAACTGAAGAGATATGTAAGGTATAACGTTATTAAAAACACATTCTCAATCATCTTTTGTACCACAGAGTAAAAAAGGGTACCAATAAATAAATATATATGTAAAATGAATATATAGAATATAAAATAATACAATAGTTATCTTTTTAAATGGATCATAATATTTCATCAATGGAAGCCTAATCACTAAATATCTCAATAACTATTGAGATTGTTTCCTTAAACACTTACCACGTGGTTATGTTTAATTATACACCCCATGTATGAAATGAAAAGAAATTAATATTAAAATATCATTAATATATTTAGATTAATTATTTATCTTTAAAATTTTAGTATATACACCTCATATAATAATATATGTTCCTAACATGGCATGTGTCTCCAAAAAGAAAAATTGAGAAAACATTACCCGACAAATTCGGTAAATATTGAGTCTTAAAACCCATGAATGAAATAACATAAAGATGATATGTAAATTACTATAAATAAATGTTTTAAAATCATAAAATAAATATTTGGGTGGTATATATACAACCATTAATAAATTATTGGTGTATAAGGTGTGTATCTCACCGAAATAAACAGTGAGATGAAATTCCATTACCCTGTGTCTTGAATCTTATCATACCCATTAAAACCATATTTATAATTAATTTACGTTTATTATAATTTGTTTGTTGAACAATATTGTTATATATAAAACCATATATGGTTTTGTTGACGTTATGTTCTCTACTATTAAATAATTTAGTGTTAATGTAATACTTCTGGCAATATTGGATTTATTTTTTGCATGGGTCTTAACTTGTTATATCATTGGAATTTATAAATATATCATGATTTGAATAATTTAAAAACATGATATAAATATAATTAATATATAGTGTATTTGTTTTAAAATAATTTACAGAATATATATGAATGGAATGGAATACACTGCTAATGGAGAATGTAGGTCACACATACGCATGAACACTATTTTTGTTTTATCGTCACATTTAATGAAAATAAGTATATGAAAATATTTATATATGTATATAACGTCATTATAGTTGAATTATTTTGTAATATATTTCATAGAGTTTTACTAAACATTTCCTTAACACATTCCATGTAGTGTTTGAATGAATCACATCGCTTTGAGCAGGGAGTAGCCCATACTTTCTCAAACAAAATTATCATATTTACAAAATATTGAAATCATAAGGGTTGTTTCTATATAAAATTTACTAATTAAAAAAGGGATTAAAAATATATTATATATCATATATATATATATATATAATGATATTCCATCCTAATTTCCACCATGAGATGCAGTAAAGGAAAAATGAACAATCATTATTTCTTGGGGAGGGAATTTTTCTTACACATAAATGGTACGTTCATTGCCCATTATATGGATTTGTGTGTATTTTTAGGGTGTAAACATATCATAAAAAATAATACTATATTTAGGATATTCTTTTTATTATGTAATTATGTAATAAAATGAATTTAGAGTGTGTGTAATGGAAATAAATGAATGGATCTTAAGGGAGGGTGTTACTTACTAATTGAGTAACTCCTTTTGGTTTCACTAAAGGGATTACATGTAATATATTCTTCAAAAATGGTTCATTAAAGGAGTAATTTATGGTTTTTTATGTTTTATTAGGAATATATTGTCTGATACTAATTGGTTTTATACGTGTGAGGATGTCGGAGTGGTGGTGGCCTTTTATAAAGAAGTGAAATAACACTTTTAGAAAAATTGAAAAAAAGATAGGTGTACCCATGATTCTAAACATAAAAATTCCTAAAAACCCAAATAAAATCAAAAACATATGTTTTATGGAAGAAATATTTCAATAGAATGGGTTTTGAAAAATTTTATAGGTCATTTGGAGCATTAAAATTACGGTTTATTCCCTTATTATGCTTAATTTTTCCTCCATCGTTGTATTTAATTTTAACTACATTCTATAATACTTTTAGTAAAAAGTATTCTTACCTTATTAGAATTTTTAAATTATTGTGATTCCAAATAATGAATCCAATTTTTCAAATTATACTCATATATTTTGTGGAAATTAATTTAAAATTAATCCCACAGACTAGACGACACTACAAGTTTTTAAACTAAAAAAATGCCAAAGTTTGCTATGTTTTTATACCCAATTTAAAATTAAATTTATTACAATGACCAAAAATTGTTTAATTTATAAAAATATGATATAATTAAATTTTTATTCAATTTAAAATAAAATTTATCCTTTTAAATAAATTGGATGAAAAAGTATTGTTTAATAAAAAATAAATATTTTCAACTTCACATTAAAAAAATAAAACCTAACCAAAAAATAAAAAAATGTTATCCTAAACAAATTATTATTATTATTATTAAAATTTTATATTTATTTTGACATAATAATTTTTTTAAATTTCCAAAATTTGGATTTTAAATGTTATCTCCATTAATTTTCTGTTAAACTACCATTATAAAAATATATGGCTTTTAGTATAAAATTTAGTTTCTTCTTATTTTATGTATATCAAATATATTAAATGAATATAAAAAATTTACTGAATATATAAAATATATATTACATTAATATTACTCATTATTTTTAATTAATATTATTTTGTAAAAAAACACCTTGGGGATGAATGTTTTTTATATGTACTTTATATTCCATTGGTTATTATATTTTCATTTATAATTAATTGGAAACCAATTAATTCATCTTATATTAATATAAACCATTTTATTCCATAATTTATTTAATAATATTCAAAAATACTAATGTAACATCTATTCAATATCTAATTATATTAAATAATAATATATTATTGTTCGGTGAAAATCATTCTTTTGAGATATAAAATCCACTGAGGAAATTAATTATTGTATAAAACACAATCTATCCTCAGGGTTCGGGGTAGAGAAATCTAAAATTTCTGTTCCGATTTATGAAAAAATAAAATGTTTTTTCATATAATTCATTCTAAACAATGTTATTTAATATAAAATAAACTATTTTAGTGTTGCGTGAAATGATAAGTATTTTGAAGAAAAAAAATTTGAAAATAATAATAAGTCAAAATATCATAGGGTGTTACACTAAAGGTGCATGATATGTTAGTAAGAAAATATATAACTAAATAAGTCCAAAGGGATGAAGTAACTACTTCCAACACACATGAGGAAATAGGAGAATGTCACTATGGACATTGTCACTGGTCTCCCACATACATTGAATAGAAACAATGTGATATGCATTGTGGTGGACCGACTCACCAGTACATCCCACTTTATCACTATTGGAGTAGACTAATTGGATGAAAAAAATTCTATGATATATGTGTATGATGTGGGGATACTGCATGTGGATCTACTACATATTTTATATGATCATGATCCATGGTTCAAAAAAATATGGAGGAGTATTTAATATTCCTTGAGTTATGAATTGAATTTTTGAATGAACTATCACCCCCAAAATGATGGGCATTATAAAAGCACAATTCCAAAATTCGAGTATATGATTTGTGATTTTTCAATGTAATTTTATGGGAGGTGGTATCAGAAACTCCCATAGTTTGAATTCTTATATAACAACATCTTCCACTCAAGTATTCAGATGGATCCATGTTAAGATTTATATGGAAAATGACATAGAAATCCAACTTATTTAGATAAATTCAGTGACTGAATGATACCAGAACCTAATCCCATTCATGAAATTATAGAGATGTTTCATGCCATTTAGGAATATATCATAAATGACTAGATATGGAATAATAACTATGCTGACAACTATCCAATAGACTTGTAGTTCTACATTATATATAACTTCTTCCTTTGAATATCACCATGGAAGGGACTCATGCATTTTGGAGAGAATGGTATGCTTAGCCAAATGTAGATAGGCCCCATTGAGATCATTGAACAAAAAATATTTGTGGTATATACCCTTTCACATCCACTATGAATGTATCAAATTCAGTACATGGTCCATTTATCCCTCCTAAAAAAGTACATTCTAGATCCCTCACATGTAAAAAACGTTGAGGTGGTACAACTAGAAGATGATATTTCTTATAAGGAGTAGTTGGTAACGATTCTGGAGCTCTGAGAGAAGGATCCACACAATAAGACATCCCATCTTGTAAATGTGTTATGGAGGAACCTTATGTATGAAGAATCATCATCAGAACCGTAATAGGATATGAAGGCGAAGTACCCAAACCTGGTTTTGTAAAAAATATTGAGGGAGATATTTCAAAATTGGTGAAATGTAAAGAATAAAACTTTTATTAGTGGAATATATCCCTTATAATAATTATAAAATATATTATAAATCACAAAAAATTATAAGGGGACCAGAATACATACATTATAAATGAATAATGAATGATATAATTTTCTTTTTCAGTAATTAAGGAACCTTTATCGATGGAATATTAACTTGACCATTGAAATATTAACTCAACATTTTGGAATTTTAATCCTTCCAATAGAATAGTAACTTCAAAGTTGAATGTATAAAAAATATTTGGGTGTCTTATGAATGAAATTATAATTTATTTATATAAAAATGTAAATAAATGTTATGAAAATGTAAAACTAATTATTGGTATTTTTATGAGTCATAAATATTTAATAATAATTTTAAATTTAATATAATGATTTATAATAATGTTTATACTCATAAAATACACTCTAAATTCAAAATTCTATTCTTATTATTTTAAGATATTTTTATGAGACAGTAGATAATTTTTGAATGTGGCATAAAATCTGTTATGATTTTAAAATTGGTATTTTATGATTACATGATGATTTAATTTAGAAATAAAATTTTAAAATTTTAATTTTTTTTAATATGGATTTCATTTTTCTGTTATACATATCAAAAAACTATTAGGGTGAATTTTAGGGGTTTTTTCTAAAAATTGAATTTTTGGTGAATAGTAAAATACGATAAATTATGGAATATATACACTATAAGTTAAACACACTATTACATCAATAATAAATGAAATTGGAACCACAAACTCTAGATACCGATATAAATTTTAATAAATTTATTTATAATTATAAATCTATTCATAGATTTGAGGAAAATAATAAACCAATGAATAAAATAATTGGGAAACACCTCTCTCCTCCCCTATAAATACAAATCTCACATCCTATTCTCCTCACACATTCCAAGAAATGAAAAATTTCTGTGTAATATAAAAATATCCTCTTATTTACTTTCCCCAAAACCAAGAGGTTTCGGTATAATCAAAATACTGTCCCTAGGTGTCTTAAGGAGTTTCCCAAAGAGGATAATTCAAGATGAAAATTCATCTTTCTTTATATTTTAATTTTTATTCTTTTTTTATTCTATCCTCACCTAATATATGAAAATAATTATAATGACAGAAATATTTTTTATATAAAGAACATATATAAATGAAAATTAATTATCCATCATCAAAATCCTTTATCACTCTCTTTTATTGTAAAAATGATAACATCTCCCGTGATGTGTAAATTTAACGATATAATGGATGGTGTGTTTTCATATTCCATTAACACCTTCAAGGTTATTCATAAAAGCACTATAATTGTTGTTAAATAATGTATTATTCAGGAAAAAAACCTTTTTAGAACTATCTTATATAATTATTAGTAAATAATGTAACAAAATTACATTGTGACATTCAAAAAACTACGAAATAATATAAATGATTACAACTGTCCTTTTATCTAATGATTCATTCTCATACCATTTAACCAAATGATATATAAAAATATTTAAGACAAATTATGTTAATTAGAACAATATTATTTTAATTATAGATATTTGGTAACATTTTACATGAACATCCATATTAATTTCAAGAAAACTGATAATGAAAACCAGGTAAATAAACACCCATGAATGATGGAATTGAACACTATGACTATTAAAAAATGATATAAATCAACATAATAAAACTATAATAAATTTGATACCTTTATAATAGGATATTTATTTTTTAATTATTGAATTATGTTTTAATATCCTATATATTTATGTTAATAATGCATTCGAACATATGTTAAGGGGATTTTTAACCCAACTCTCTAACTTTGGGTTTTCCCTCTTTCACTCCATTTCCAGTATGAATGTTCCACTAATGATAAAAATATATAATTGCATTATCCTACACTTTACATTTTTGTAAATACATGTTTACAACATTATTTTAGGACAAATTCATTAATTTCCCAATTTATTTATGCCTTCTAAAAACAAATTTTTTTACCTCTTGCGAGATTGGTTCTTCTTCACATAAGATTAATGATTATTATACCAATTATACTATTCCAAAAAAAATTCAAAAACCCAATGTTTATTCCGGAATGTAATATTTATTAAATGAATCACATTCCTTTATATGGGTTAATTTTTGTCAATTATTAATATAAATTCGATGGGTCATGCATGATTATGTAAAGGTTATGATGTAACATGTGTTCCCGAAATTATATAGCGCATATAAATGTTATGACATCTTGTGTGCGCCAAAAATTATATAGTAATCCAATTCATTGGTTAATGTGATGAATCAAATTAAATAACATGAAATATGAATAATAATAATGTTATATTTGTTCCCAATAAAGTGTGGTAGTTGACCACTTAGACATGTTGTTTCATTTTTATGTATTTCCTCATTACTTTCCATTATTTGTGCTTCTTCAAAAGATTATAATGATGATGTTATGATGATTATGGCAACCCCATGTTATATTGATTTTTTAATCTACCCTCTTGTGGGGATTTTATCTCTCCCCATTCTTTGATGAATATCTTCAGTTGGTCACTTATACTACCGAGAACACAAGGACCACATTGAATCAAGAGAATATGAAAGTAAATAAAATTTTTCCTTTTATAATGTAAAAATTATGTGTGGTTATATTATTTCTAAGACACTAAAACTCTAGATCCTAGCTTCGTAATTAATATTTTCTTTATCTTTAGAAATATGTAATAATCATTAATGAACAATTTGGGTCAATATACCTGTGTACAAATTTAATTGATTATTCGTGTTTTCTAATCTAAATATCCATGTTTGTGATCGTCGGAAAAAAACTCTTATCCAACAATTTTTTATTAGTTTTCTTTGTCCATATATCCCTCAATTTCATCATGTTCTTCATTGGTAGGTCCCCACAATCATGGTTCGACATTGTCGAATGGTACTTAGCCCAATTACACCCCTTGAATCACAATGATATTTAAAAAAAAGAAACATATGGTATTTTTGAGGGATATGATTGATTTTTGTGACTATTGGTGATCAAATCATAAATTATGCGAGGAACCAAAAAATGTAGTTTTTACGAAGAAACACCTATCACTCAACAAAATAGATTTAAGTCGACTGAATGGAAATAAATGATGATTAGTGGATAAACTCTCTATTTTCAAGTAGAAATTAGTTATTGGAACATCATGAATCCATATGTGGATCATGGATCTTATAATAGGAGTAAATCCTTACTACACATAATGTAATTTGTTGAACGAACTATTTTTATCCCCCTGGATGTGGTGGATATGGTTTGGGGATTTTTAATGATAGAACACCATGTAGGCTCCATTCACATAGTAAATACACTTCCATGTGTTTATGATCCTTATGTTGGATAAAAAGGCCACAAAATCTTGGGATAACCGAGTACATGGACACGGTCAGAGAACACTGATGGAAACCCATATGTAGAGGAACTATTTTTATTATAGTAAATAGACATGTATTAATGTATTAATTCATGACATTGATATATATACACATGCAATCTCAAAATAGAGACCTCTAGTAGCCTCTCCATGCCTTTTATTTCCCCTAGACTGTAATGACCCAATGTTTAATTAATGGAAAATCCCTCTTGATCTTATTAAATGTCTCTTTATATAAAATGTTTTTATAAGATGTCAACTTCTTTGGTTTTATGTTATGATTTTTGACCATTGTTAATATAGCCATTGAACAGTGATCACATGATTAGTATAAATATAGGACCTTAACAAATCCATGTTACTCAGACAATAGAAGTGATGGCCTCATCCAGAAGAATTTCCCCATACGAAGCCAATTTGTCAGATCTCAGAAAAGAGGTGACATCCTTGGGCTTCGCCCTTGACCAAGCCCAAGCTGAGATTCACCTTGTCAAGCTCGAATGGGACCGTCTAGAGGAAAAGTAGAAGTTGATAGAGATTACCACTAGAGCGATGTTATCTAAGCCACCCCAAGAGTTTGTCACCATCACACACCTTACTCATAGGTCTTATGCGACTGTTTTAAGGGGTTATGTACCAAATATGTAGTACTATATTCATGTACATTATTTTTGTATATAAAAATTAATATAATTTCTAGTCATTTTTGATATATTGTAAATAGTTTTTAATGTACAAATGGTGTTTTTAGTTATTATTTAATTAAGAAATCTTTTGTATTAAATTAAGGAATTTTTGAATTAAGTAATAATTTAATAAAATAATAATAATATTATTAAATTAGTTTTTTTATTGAATACAAATGATCTTATATTTTTTTGAATGCAATTAAATTTTTTATTAAGGTTTGAAAGCCATTTTTTTCAAAACACGTGAATTTTCAATAAATGTCGGTTTTTATTTTAAAAGTGAAAATTAACATATTTAGATAAAATAAATGTTATTTCTGGAATCATGACGTCAAAATTATCCAATGGTGAGTTTTTCATAATTTTCTGAGACTGTAAAATTATTGGGTAAAAATTAAATACTGTTTAAATATATAATGTGTTTTATGACATCATAATGACACAATGGTGATGTAATAAAATACTATAATCCTTATGTTCGGCCAATATATGTTTTACCATTAAAATGAAGTGATTTTGGGTTTGTTTTACTTATTTTTCAATGCATTAATGGACCCCTCAAGACTTATTCAACACTTTGCCTTTTTAAATTAATTTCCATGGGAGTGTGACTCACCTCCATATAAGAAACCTTATTATTTTAAGAAGTTCGGACTTTGGCCTTATAAAATATTGTTTTCATCTTCCCTTTTCCACGAACAATGGGAAAAAACATTGGATGGTTTGTGGTTTGGATTAATTTAATATAAGGGGTCCCAAACCTAAATAATAAAGATTTCCCTCACCTTTCCTATATAAACCCACCGAAGCTCCAACTTCCTCCTCACTCAAAGCCCTCAGAGTTCTTCCAACCTCTGCCCTAATCACTCTATAATCCTCCCAAGGAGCCCCATGCTACCAAGAAGCCTCTCACAAGCCTCTCTCTAGCCTTTGGAAGCACACTTCCAAGTAAGGGTTTTTTTCTTCCTTTATGATTTTTGTCAATTTTCTTTAAGTTGTATTGCACATTTAATTTCAATTATGAATGTTGGGGTATGGTTTATCACCTCCCTCATACTTCAGTCTTTATGTTTCAATGATGGGAGACCCCTTTCTCTCTCATTTAATGCCTCCCATGTACACCCGTTACTATACCGAAATTCCGAAAGGAACTTCTCCCACCTCATTTACTTTTAAGCAATACTTTTGTATCATTAAACTAAGTTCCATTACAGTTTTTGGGAAATGTATCTATAAAACCTCCTTACCATACGTTACATGTAAATATGATTAAGAACCCCTTTCTCTCTGATCAAATGTTTTTATGAATTCTTATGTCACACCGTTACGCTGCCGAAATCGCACCGATTTTCTATGACAATGTCATTGTGTAGTGAGTACCATGCCCATTTCTCCATCAAGAGTATTCACCTTTATGTACATTTTCTTATTGATTGAAAAGTTTCATGTATGAATTCCTCATTCCTTTATCTTGGAATAAATTATTATGTTTTATGAATCAATGTTTTATGATCCATGTGGCACACTTATGCATGAAATGAAATGTTTAAGAAGGTCACGCCCTTATAGCGATCTAATGCATTGGGTAAAGTATATTATCATGATACATCATGTGCAATGAGTGTTGACTCATGTGAATTCTGGTGCAACGAGGGTTTACTCGTGCTTCATGTGCAATGAGGGTTTACTCATGTTGTATGTGCAATGAGCCTTGGCTCATGCTAATCCCATTTTAAGTGTTGTTGCCACATTTCCATGTTATGATTATCATGATTTATCATGCATTTATGTTCATGTTACTCATATGCTATATTGATATGCCTATTTTTTAACATGAATTGTACTCCTCATGTTATTCCATGTGTACTCCCTTACTGGGCTTTATAGCACACCCTTTTCATATGCATGTCCTCAAGTTATCTCATGCAATGCTAAGTTCAAAGGAATGTAGTGGTCATGAAAAGGATGTTTTCAATAAATATGTTATATATCATGTTTTAAGTTTTTATGGAATGATACTAAGCCCCAATGACACTAAAACTCTCCATCTTCTTTGTTGTATCAAGTGATGTTTTATGTAATAAATCATGTTTATGTTGTAATAAAAAGCAGGGTTGTCATAGTTGGTATCAGAGGATAGGTTTACTTATTTTTGGTATTAGAAAACCCTATTAAAGCCATAGATACAAGACAAAGTATAATGAAAACATCCCTATGTTTTGTTAATAGCTGAGTAAGTGGTTTATCAAAAAAATACATCCCCGTCTGGATATGAACAGGTAGAGGCGACTCTGGCACAGATGTATCCTAGGGGTAAAACCCGAAAACACCGCTTTGAGCTAGACTCGAACGGGAACTGGTGCACCACAACGGGCCTTGATTCACTCTTGGTTATGACACTCCTGGGGTATAGGTTTTGATAAATTCACAAGCTTAGTATGAACCATTATTAAGGGAATTAAAAAAAATGCTCCTAAGAAAATATGTTAGAAACTAGATCATGAAAATAAAATATTGAAGCCTATAGACTCATGAGTTAAGGAATGAATGTTTATTTATAAGTCAAAATTTTTTGTCTTTCGATTACCCTTTATGTATTACCTCTAACTTTCCTTTCTTCCAGCCAATGGCCGGTAATAGGAGGACTCGGGCTAACAACCATTGTGAAGATCAGTGTGATGACTGTACTAGTGAGATGCCCTATCCAATGGGAGCCGGAATCGCAAACTTTTTCATGCTTCTCTCTCAGGTAACTTAAGTTTTGAATAGAAAAACGTGTCAACTGGAACGTCCAAACCCCCCTAAGAAGGAACAAGTCAATATCGAGAGCTTCATGAGGCAATGGACTTCTACTTTTAGTGGATCATCTGATCCCATGATCACTGAACAATGGATCAACTCCATTAAAAAGATATTATCCATCCTCCAATGTTCTGAATAAGAGAAGGTTCTCCTAGCGGCTTATCGTATGGAGGGTGAAGCTGATCAATGGTAGAAATTGATGAAAAATATGAAGCCTAAGGAGGAGATCGATGTGTTGGAATGGAAGGATTTCCGGAAGATGTTTTTCGATAAATATTTTCCGTGCACCCTCCAAATTATGATGGAAAGGGAATTTCATTCCCTCAAGCAAAAAGATGAAGAATCTGTTGGAGCGTACGAGGAAAACGTCACAAGGAATGCACGATATGCTTCTGGCTTTTTCGTTACCCCCGAATGCAAGGTTGACCACTTCTTTGGTGGGATGAATCCTAGCTTGCGGAAAACATTAGCGATCCGTGACTTCGACAGCTTTGAGGAAATTTTCTGATGTGCCATCATGGTCGAAATCGAGATCGGTGAATCATAGGGTTATCATGGGGACAAGAAGCATAAGGTAGACTTCAATACTGGTGGACCGATGGATAAATCCTATGGTGCTAAGAAGATCCAACACCCCACTTTCCAAACATCCGGAAAGAAGCACCCTATAAATTTCCTTAAGGGGACGAGAAAATGCTTCAGGTGTGGATGAGAAGGGAACCTAGCTGTTAACTATCGGCAAGAAGGACACGCGGTTACGACAGAGGGGAGGAACGCTCCGTTCGAACCTCAACGCATTGTTCAATGCTACAAATGCAAAGAACCGAGTCATTTTGAAAATCGGTTCCCTAATCCAAGGGTTATCGGAGGCAACCAACAACCTCCAAGATAGAAAGGAAGATCTTTTTCCATCACTTCTGCCGAAGTGAACCCCGACAACAAAGTGGTGATAGGTACGCGAGTTATTAATTCAAGAATAGCGAACATACTTTTTGATTGAGGTTCTACGCATTCTTTTATATCTAGAATGTTTAGTAGAACAATCCCAGCACCAAAACAAATCATGGAAGTGAAGATGTCGGTGAGTATAGAAAATGGGGCAATCATTGCATCCCATGAATATAAGTCCTCCCCTGTTTTAATCTGTGGATTGAATTTCCCAGCGACCCTCGTCATACTCCCTTTTGTGGAAGTTCATGCAATTCCTGTCGTGGATTGGATTTCCTTATATAGAGGCAACATAAATTGTCAGGAGAGGGAAATCACACTCTATATGGAGAATCGACCCCCAATTCCCTACAAGTGTTAGGAGGAAGATAAATCTCCATTAGCTCTATCATCTCAAGCATGGATATTACTGCCTTATGATCATGCATATCTGGCTCAGAAGATCGAGTCCAAGGATGAAACCATCCTTGAAGAAATGTCTATTGTGAGGGAATTTGCTGAAGTGTTTCCTGAGGAACTGCCTGGTCTTCCTCCAAGAAGAGATATTGAGTTCTCAATTGAACTTATACCTGGGGCACTACCAATATCAAAGACTCCATATATAATGGCTATTGTCGAGCTTGAAGAGTTGATGAAACAACTACAGGTGAATATGGATAAAGGGTTTATACGTCCAAGTGCTTCACCATGGGGTGCACCAGTCCTCTTCGTTAAGAAGAAGGATGGGTCAATGCGGCTTTGCATCGATTATCGTGAACTTAAAAAAATCACAATAAAGAACATGTATCCTCTCCCAATAATCGATGACTTGTTTGATCAGTTGCGTGGAGCACAGTACTTCTCCAAGGTGGATTTGCGGTCGGGATATTATAAAGTAAGGGTGAAGAAGGAAGATGTCCCCATGATTGCTTTTTCGTACAAGGTACGGGCACTATGAATTCATAGTAATGCCTTTCATACTCACCAATGCTCTAGCAATATTCATGGACTTGATGAATAGAGTCTTTAGAGATTACCTTGACAAAGTTCTGGTAGTCTTTATAGATGTTTTTCTAACATACACCAAAACCACGGTGGGTCATGAGGATCATTTAAAAACTGTACTAGAGACTTTGCACAAGGAGAAGCTCTATGAGAAGTATAGAAAGTGTGAGTTCTGGTTGAAGGAGGTCTCATTATTTGGCCATATCATCACAAGCAATGGGATATCTGTGGACCCCTCCAAAACAGATGAAATTGACGGATGGCTGAGGCCAACATCGGTAATAGATATCTGTAGCTTCTTGGGGTTAGCTGGATATTATCGATGATTTGTGAGAAATTTCTCACGATTTTCCGACCCTCTTACCAAGCTAACTCGAAATGGAGTGATGTTTTCTTGGAGTGATGAGTGCAAAGAAAGCATCAAGGAGTTGAAAAGGAGGCATATCACTGCACCCATGCTCACATTACCCACAATTGGGGAGATTTTTGTAGTATTCAGTGATGCTTCGAAGAAGGGCTTCAGATGTGTGCTGATGTAGAATGATAAAGTGATATCCTATGCCTCAGGGAAGTTGAAAATCCCCGAGTGAAACTATCCAACACATGATCTGGAGTTGGCGACTGTGATCTTTGCCTTGAAAATCTGGCGGCATTATCTCTATGGAATGAAATGTGAGATATATACTGACCACAAGAGTCTTAAATATATATTCACACATAAAGAGATTAATATGCGCCCGAGAAGATGGATAGTTCTCATCAAGGATTATGACTGTTTAATACATTACCACCCTAGGAATGCGAATAAGGTGGAAGATGCCCTAAGTAGAAAGGACCCATCAATTCTATCAATGATGAAAATTGAGAAGAATCCAGTCTTATCATACTTGATGAATATAGATGTGGGAATAATAAAGAAGAGAACATCATCAGTCCTTTCACAAATGATTGCTCAACCCTCTCTTTTGGAAAGTTTAAAGGATGCTCAAAAGGATGATGTGGGAATTCAGGAAAAGGTGGAAGCTATCAAAAAAGAGAAATCCTCAGAGTTTAATGTTAATGAAGAAGGAATTGTGTGGTTTGGGAGAAGACTATGTGTTCTATCAAGTTCAGAGTTGAAGAATGAACTTTTTGATGATGCACATAGTTAAAATTTCTCTATTCACCCAGGGAGCACAATGATGTATCAAGATCTCTGAGAAAACATTTGGTGGGATAATATAAAGAAGGAAATCACTGAATATACATCAATGTGTCTGGTGTGTCATCAACTGAAGGTAGAGAGGCAGAAGTCTAAGGGGATGACACAACCATTGCCCATACCAGAATCGAAATGGGAGAACATCACCATGGAATTTTTCACCAAACTTCAAAGGACATCCAAAGGAAATAATGCAATATGGGTTGTTGTGGATCTTCTTACAAAGACGGCACACTTCATTTCTATTCGGGCGGATTTCTCTTTGGATCAACTGGAACTGATATATATCAGGTAAGTTGTAAGGTTGCATGGTGTACCACTATCTATTATGTCTGACTGAGATCCAAGATTCACCTATATGTTTTGGAAGAGTCTTCAACATGCTCTGAATACTGAACTGAACTTCAGTACGACCTATCATGCTCAAACTGATGGCCAATCCAAGCGGACTATCCGAACACTTGAGGATATGTTGAGAGCATGCTCAATGGACTTTAAAGGAGGGTGGGATCAACATCTTCCTCTGGTTGAGTTCTATTATAAAAATAGTTTCCACTCAAGCATCCCAATGGCACCATATGAAGCCCTGTATGGGAAAAGGTGCAGAACACCGGCATATTGGGATGAGGTCAGTGAACGTAAGCTACTTGGACTAGAAATGGTCGAATAAATGGTGGAGAAGGTCAAAACCATTCACCAGCATATCAAGGCAGCCCAAAGTCGACAGAAGAGTTATGCAGATAATCATCGATGAGACCATGAGTTCAAAGTTGGAGACATGGTTTTTCTATGCATATCTTCATTGAAGAAGGTCATGAGATTTGGAAAGAAAGGGAAGTTAAGTCCAAGGTACATCGGCCACCTCGAGATTCTTGATCGTGTTGGGGCTGTGGCCTATCGACTAGCACATCCACCTACTATGGACAAATTACATGATGTCTTTCATGTATCCCTCTTAAGGAAGTACATACCAGACCCATCACATGTACTCTCTTCTAAGGTGGTACAATTGGAAGACGATCTTTCTTATGAGGAGCAACCAGTGAAGATATTAGATCGTAGAGAAAATGTTCTACGAAATAAGACAATTCCCCTCATCAAGGTGTTGTGGAGACACCACAAGTTTGGAGAAGCAAAATGGGAATTGGAGGAAAATATGAAGCTGAGTTACCCACATCTATTTTTGTGTGGGAAAAGGAAAAAAATTGAGGGCAAAATTTCTTAAGGGGGAATGTTGTAATGACAAAAAGTTTCATTAATGGAAAATACCTCTTGATCTTATTAAATGTCTCTTTATATAAAATGTTTTTATAAGATGTCAACTTCTTTTCTTTTATGATAAGATTTTTGACCGTTGTTAATATAGTCGTTGAACAGTGATCACATTATTAGTATAAATATAGGACCTTAACAAATCCAATTTACTCAGACAAATGATGTGATGGCCTCATCTAGTAGAATTGCCCCATAAGAAGCCCATTTGTCGGAGCTCAGAAATGAGGTGGCATCCTTGGGCTTCGACCTTGACCAAGCCCAAGCTGAGCTTCACCATGTCAAGCTCAAATGGGACCGTCTATGGGAAAAGTGGAAGTTGATAGAGATTACCACTCGAGCGATGTTATCCGAGCGACCCCAAGAGTCTGTCACCATCGCACTTCTTACCCTTAGGTCTTATGCGGATGTTTTAAGGGGTTATGTAACAAATAAGTAGTACCATGTCCATGTACATTATTTTTTTATATAATAATGAATTTAATTTCTAGTCATTTTTGATACATATTAAATATTTTTTAAAGTACAAATGTTGTTTTTAGTTATTATTTAATTAAGAATTCTATTTTATTAAATTAAGGGATTTTTTAATTAAATAATATTTTAATAAAATAATAATATTATTATTAAATTATTTTTTTATTAAATATAAATGATCTTATAATTTGATGAATGCAATCTAATTTTTTATTATGGTTTGAAATCCATTTTTATCAAAATACGTGAATTTTCGATAAATGTCAGTTTTAATTTTAAAAGTGAAAATTTACATATTTAGAAAATTATTTAGATAAAATAAAAGTTATTTCTGGAATCATGACGTCGAAATTATCCAAAGGTGAATTTTTCATAATTTTCTGAGAGAGTCAAATTTTTGGGTAAAAATTAAATACCGTTTAAATGTATAATCCGGTTTATGAAATCATAATGACCCAATGGTGATGTAATAAAATACTATAATCCTTATGTTCGGCCAATATATGTTTTACCATTAAAATAAATTGATTTTTGGATTGTTTGACTAATTTTTCAATGCATTAATGGACCCCTCAATACTTATTCAACACTTTTCCTTTTTAAATTTATTTCCATTGGAGTGTGACTCACCTCCACATAAGAAACCTTATTATTTTAAGAAGTTCAGACTTTGACCATATACAATATGTTTTTCCTCTTCCCTTTTCCAAAAACAATGGGCAAAAACCATGGGATGGTTTGTGTATTGGATTAATTTAATATAAGGGGTCCCAAACCTAAATAATAAATCATTCCCTCACCTTTCTTATATAAACCCACACAAGCTCCCACTTCCTCCTCACTCAATGCCAATGGAGTTTATCCAACCTCTGCCCTACTCACCCTAGAATCCTCCCAAGGTGCCCCAAGATCCCATGAAGCCTCTCACAAGCCTCTCTCTAGCCTTTGGAAGCACACTTCCAAGTAAGGGTTTTTTTCTTCCTTTCTCATTTTTGTAAAATTTTTTAAGTTGTATTGCCCATTTAATTACAATTATGAAGGTTGGGGTATGGTTTCACACCTCCCTCATACTGCCCTCTTTATGTTTGAATTATGGGAGACCCCATTCTCTCTCATTTAATTCCTCCCATGTACACCTGTTACTATGCCGAAATTCCGAGTGGAACTTCTCCCTCCTCATTTACATTCAAGCAATACTTTTGTATCATGAAACTAAATTCCATTACAATTGTTGGTACATGTATCTATATAACCTCCATACATTCCATTACATGTAACTATGATGAGTAACCCCTTTCTCTCTCATCAACCTTTTTTATGAATTCTTATGTCATGTCATTACGCTGCCGAAATCGCACCGATTTTCTAAGCCAATGTCATTGTGAAGTGAATACCATGCCTATTTCTCCATCAAGGGTATTCAACTTTATGCACATTTACTTATTGATTGTAAAGTTTCATGTATGAATTCCAAATTCATTTATCATGGAATAAATTATTATGTTTTATGAATCCATGTTTTCTGATCCATGTGGCACACGTATGCATTAAATGAAATGTTTGAGAAGGGTGTGCCCTTATAGAGCTCCAATGCATTGGGTAAAGTATAGTATCATGATACTTCATCTGCAATGAGTGTTGACTCATGATAATTCAAGTGCAATGAGGGTTTAATCATGCTTCATGTTCAATGAGAATTTACTCATGATTTATGTTCAATGAGCCTGGGCTCATGCTAATTCCATGTTAAGTGTTGTTTCCACATTTCCATGTTATGATTATCATGATTTATCATGCCTTTATGTTAATGTTTTTCTTTTTCTCTATTGATATACCTATTGTCTAACATGAATTGTAATCCTCATGTTATTCCATGTGTACTCCCTTACTGGGCTTTATAGCTCACCCTTTTCTTATGCATGTCCTCAGGTTATCCCATGCCATGCTAAGTACAAAGGATTGTAGTGGTCATGAAAAGGATGTTTTCAATAAAGATGTTTTATTTCATGTTTTAAGTTAATATTTAATGATCCTAAGCACCGAAGACACCAAACCTCTCGATCTTGTTAGTTGTATCAATTGATGTTTTATGTAATAAATCATGTTTAAGTATTAATAAAAATCAGGGTTGTCAGAAAGACACTTTGCTCCACTACAAAGATGGTGAACATTGTACCTTAATGGAAATTTATAGATGAAAGAGCATAATCACATGTTGTGTGATTCCCCTATATGTCAGGTTCCCCTTGGCTAATTTAGAGGAAAAAATTTTATACTAAATATCTTTCATTTGGACAATGATTTTGGCCCATGAATAGCCTATACTAGGTGTTATCCTGTATAATTTGATGTTTCCCTCTTATGAGGATTTAGAGATACAATGTGAATTGTATTGATAAAATTTATTATTTAGGCGATGCTCGATGATGGTAGTGATCACGCATATTCACCATAGACTCTTATTGTGGGTCTCTCCTACTTGGTAGAGGATGGGTCCTCTACTGAATCTCGAGTGGAATCCTCAAACTGGGCTTGGTATGGGTCCTCGATTACTTCTGTAGTGTAACCCTACAACTCTATAGAATATGGGGCCTCTACTGAATCCAAAGTGGAATCCTCCAGCTACATTGGGAATCGATCCTTGACAACCTCTAGATTCTATCCTTCCTGTTGGGTAGGGGATGGGTCCTCTACGATCTCCTAAGTTGAACCCTCTAGCTGGGATAGAAAGGGGTCATCGACAACTTCTAGAGTGGATACCAACTATTGGGTAGGGCATGGTTCCTCTATCGACATCTGAGAGGAACACTATAACTACCCTTTGAATGGGACCTCTATGGCTATAGTGTTATATCATATTGGCAAAGGGCATGGATCCTCTATAGGTCCCTAGTTTAGAACACACTAGCTGGCTTGGACATGAGTCATCTTCCACTAAGTGAAATCATTTTATTATACTAGGTAATGGGTCCTCCACCATGAGATTTTGGAACATCATCATTATGTCACAATGATGATCAATGTGATTGGTTGGATGAATACTTATGGGATAATTAAGAATATTATATGATTTATTGGTAGACTTTTGGAACTAATGGAGACCCTTTTTCCAATGATGATCTGTGAGATAGAGATCCCTTTCCTCCCACATTTCTCATTCTTTTGACTAGATTATATATATATATATATATATTATCACGTACATTGTAATTTGTTAATATCCATCAATGGGTTGTGGAAATTTTCATGGAATTATAATTCCTTACATTTTTAGATTCTCATGGGTGGATGAGTTTACTCTCCTACAATGGGGGGAAAAGACTCGACATGTATTTCATTTACTCATACTATTTATCCCCCTAGTGCATGGATGTGGTTATGATTTCTCTTGTTTTGGTTGAGATGCATCTTGTATACTATCCACTATGATTTTATTATTTATTTCCTATTACTACTCTCCCTTCATCTTTTATGTTGTCCTACTGAGTATGTATATACACACCCTTGAGTAGGATTTTTCTACATGTTTCATGTATTATGAAAATGAAAGACATGTCATCATTGACTTCATTATAATATAGGGATACCTAGTACACTAGACTGTGCAGGGTGGTCAAAACTTGATGATCAAGAGTTGGTCTCTCTCATTCTTTTACATACCCATTTTTTCTAGATGGGACTTATTTTATTTTTGAGAATGTAGTTTTTTCCTGGTATTAATTTTACACACCCATAAAACTGAAATATCTAGAGGGTCTACATGAATGGTTGTATCCTTTAGTATTTTTATTTATTTAAACTTTATTCCTTGTCAGTTTTCATCAAGAATGATGTGTGTGTGTAGTGTATATAGGAAATGGCCACATCATGATAGCTATAGGTTCAATGATCAAATTCATCCCCTTACCTACGGTTGTGGGCTTGGACTAGTTCGGGATCAATCCCTATCCTGATTTAGGTTGTGATATATTATTTTAATGATAAAAAAATTATTTATCTAATTAGTTATTATTCAATAATTATCTATATTTAATCACAAATTTGGAACTTCAATATTTTACTTGTATATAAGATTACATATAGAATATGAGTCTTTTAACTAACAAAATACATATAAAAGTTATATTTTTTAAACATCATATATTTAATATAAATTATTTCAAATTCATCATTTATATAAAAAATAAAAACATGAAAGAGAAAAATAATTTTCAAATAATATTAGAGAATGATAGAGAAGATGATAACAATATATAAAAATATATCAATACAAGTTATAATCCATTATCACAAATGCAAGACCATTATTTAATTAAAAATAATTTTTTTAGAAAAATAAAAATTGATTAAAAATTTGGGGGATTATATTAAAAATAGAATACATATAACATTCTATATGAATTAATATATAAATAAATTTTCAATAATATTTTCATTTATTTATAAAAATAATAATGTATTTATTATGATATATTTTTAAATAAAAAATTACAAAATACGGAGACATGTTTTTTCAATGAAAATTATCAGGGAAATTTATAATTAATGTTTAAAAAATTGTTTTCGTTCCATTGAACAAAGTCATTCACTATATGTACAGAAATATAATGATTTTGTCCAAACCATTTTATATTTTTACCTCCTTAGGAAAATGACAAGAGGATTTATTTTTAATCATTTTGGATAATTTGTAAATTTGGTAAAATTGAAAAGAGTAAACAATTTATAATAATAACAATATTCATGAAATTATTTTAATGAAAATGTTATCAATGAGGAAAAGTAGTCATGAAGGGATACATTAAAACATGATTTTTTAAATGAAATACCCTTATAGTTAACATTATTAGGGATTATTGATATAATAAATGAAAAAATGGAAGGAGATAATATAAAATCCAAATGTAATAGGATTTTGTTAACTAAATGGTGGCTTAAAGTATTAACATTATAAAAATTTTCAAAAGGTACCATGGGAATATAAAATCTCAAAATAAATTAATATTATAACAAAAAATCTCTTACCTTATGTTTAAATTTTCTAGTACATAATATTAACCACTAGTATAAAAAATATTAATGTAATATAATAATATAAAACAACTATATGAATTATTATAATATAATTTATTACCCATTTTATAAATTTCATCCCCAATTTATTAATAATTTATTATTTAAATCATTGCTTCTGAGTGTTATTAATTAATTATAAATATAATTGTTGGATTGGGAGTTGTGATACTTTCATATTAATCATCATGATGTCAAATATAGAATATTATAAATCACATATATATCATATATATTAATTATATATTTATGATGACTCATTATTTAAATAAATATATAAAAAATGAATCTTGACACTTCATCAATGATGTACCCCAGACATACACATGAGTGATATTATCATTTTCTAAGGGCTGGCATTGTAACACAATAAAGGATATATTATATAATAAAAATTTTAATAATATAATATATTATAAATTAATATACAATTATAACCATCTAAGTAAATTTGTGATGAAAAATGAATTACCTCGCTACAGGAATCTGATAGTATGTACTTACAAATGAGAGTTGTTTCCATTTTCAATAAGATTGTAAGGAGGTAAAATATTATTTATCCAATAAAAATAATAACATCCCTGTATAATTAAAATATATATTTAGTTATTTTAGAATACTAATTAAAATATTTAGATGATTTATAAGAATAATGATACATTGAAAGTGTCTATATTGTTGATTTCCACTTCTTTGAGAGACCTTCTCTTTCTTACACCTTCAGCCTTCAATGAATGGTATTATGATCAAACGACAACCTCTATGAAATGGAAGGTATGTTATGAATTTATTTTTAATATTCTTATATGAGATAATATATCTTGATGTGTTGTAATGATATGATATGTAAGGTCCTTTTATATATATGGGAGATGACATATATAAATTTTTCGTGATTTTAAAATATATTAATTTATTACTCAATATAAATTGAACAAAAATTAATTATATTTAATATTGGTAGGATATATTGTCTAAATTTAAGAATAATATTTTATTTAGATTTTTTGGGATATTTTGAATCTTGTATAATGGGTTTTATCTCTTTTCACCCATTTGATCCCCTAACACGGTACCTATCTTTTCAATATATTTATTATTCATAACAATGAAAAATCAATGTCGATAAATTAAAATATTTAAATTTGATTAAAAATATACATTTCATATTATATGTCCTAATATTTATATATAGTATAAATTAAAAAAATTAAAAACCCTCTTAATAAGACGAAAAATGATATCTACAAAAATTATTCTTGTCTAAAAATGATTCATCATCCGAATAAAGGATAATGAATGTTCAAAAGAAAATAACTGGATAATTTTAAATAAAATTATATAATTACCTTAAATGAATAACAAATCAAAAAATAATGTTATAAATGATTGATTAAATATCAATTTTAAAATCCTTTTTTATTTGAACAAACACATTACATAAATTTTCAAAATGTTGATAATATATTACATAGTTAACAATTATATTATCAATTAAATTATATTATATAATTCATATATATATGGTTGATATAGTTTCTTCATAAAAATTATATTTATTCTAATAAAATTAAATGGTGAATGTTTTTTAAATGTGAGTTTTTTTCACTATTCAATTTCAAAATCAACTATTTCTGAAAAAATATAAAATTACCACTTAAGTTACTTTTGGAAAAATAAATTCAAAAATGAAATTTATTTCATAGAATTAACTTTATAAAATTTTTAATTATAAATTTCATCATAGTATTGAATAAATTGAGGTCTTTTTATTGTTTTTCTAAAATAAAAAAAACATACATACTATTATTGAATCTTAGTTATAACACTCTTCCATATATTAAAATTTTCATCAAAAAAATTTGTATAATTTCAAACCAATAATAGATGTTTGTATTTATTTATAAAAAATTATCAATTTTCCCATATTTCCTCTTTGATTGTATGATTTACCCAATGTACCTTCACCAATAAGATTACTCGATCTAATAACCCTTGTTCTCAAAGGTCACAAAATCTAGATAGGAAATTTATAGTAATAAAAACAGGTTCCAATACTATTTCCTTAGGGGTAAGTAAATTAGATGGTATGGAATTAACACCCATTAAATGTAAATATAGAACACAATAGAAAATTTAGAGATTCTCTGTGGAATTTCCAAATGGCATGTTACAAGTCATATTCTTTCTAAAAATTCATAAATTCTGGTGTACCTGGGACATAGTTTAAATTTTGTTAAGTATAATGACAACCTTTCATATAGTTTACTTAAAAAAACATGATTACCCACATTAACATCTAAATTTTCACATCTATTATGTCACTTGATTTTACACATATTTTATAGACCTTTATATGATTTTGAATAGTTCTTACTTCCATTATTGACTACTCAAAATGCTTTGGGCCTGAAATCTAACTTTCAAAAACAATATCCTAAAACGTTGGTGTACAATAAAATTTTCTATAATGATATTCATATGATGTCCTTTAAAGTCATGAATAAATGATAATATTCTATGATAACTCTACAAAAAACTAATATATATATATCATTTACTTTGAAATTAATCAGTGAATTACCTAAAATTAAATTATAATGATTTAATAGTTAATTCAAAATCTACATGTGTCTATGGATAATAAAGATTGGTCAAATATAGAACAAGTTCTAAACGATCGTGGAGTATTCTATATATATTTTAATATAACCATGGGATATAATATTATACCATCCAAATAGGTCCATTATAAATCCTCTTCACATCACTAATGTTATGTAATGTAATGAATTGAAAAGAAAGTTCTTCCATTATAGTGCATAAATTTGTAGACTAGTTTAGGAGAAAAATAAAATACCATAGGGACCATTCATTCTAACAAATTTTTTTGTTATTGTAAAATATTTTAAAGTAATAGAATACCCTTTACATAATGAAATATGATGATGTTTCATGAGCCCTTTTGGATATTATCTCTCAACAATTACCCACTGGAAAACCATGCACAATGATATGTGTTATCAGATTTGTTATTTCATATTATCCAACCAGAATTTTTCTTTCATATCAAAATTTATTTCCCAATGTCCATGTAAAATATAAATTGTTTATCCATATTCCTCTAATAATAATATAATACTTTTTTCATGTATGGTTAGAACACATATCCACTTTCAAAAAATCATCACACCAATATTTTAAATGAAATCTATTTTTTCTATCATTAACATCATTAATTTTATTTTTTAAAGTATTTTCATTGAGTTGGTAACTTTTTATATTTTTCAATAATTATGGTTTGGTTGTAATTTTGAATGTGCATGATTTTTCCCCTTCTGTAATAATTTCCTTATACATAATCTATGAGTACATCATATAGAATTTTTTAAAATCTATTTTCTTGTCTAGACCACCTTGATCATTCCAATAATACACATAAACCATCATAATTTCCATAAATGTTTTGTACTATATTGAAAAATAATAATAATGGAGTACGTATTTAAGTAAATGTTTACTCAGATTGAACTGTTTCTATGAGAAGGTGGAAATTTGGAAAAAAAAATTAAAGCTGTGTAATTTTTACATCTATCACCATTAATTTTTTTCCTTCAAAAATACAAAAAACCATTTTGGCTGCTATCTCTTGATCATGATTTGTATAAATATATACAATAATTATTAACTTCTTTGACACATATGAAATAACTATATTATTATCAAAAAAGATAGAAATATCTTCATTCAGTCACGCATCACTATATATCAAAAATCCATAACTTCCCAATGTTAATGTCAATAATTCATCATTGACCAATCTCATATTTTATTATTAAAAATTATCTCTTTATTATTTTTAGTATACTATGTTAACCTCATCACATGTCAATGTGTTTATCATGTTAGATAATCAAGATAAATATAGATAATACAATCAATAATAACATATGAATCCATGAAAACAACATTAATTTTCTATATTGTCTAACACCATAAGATTTTATGTAATAACATTTTAAAATAAATTTAATTACCTTGATAGATTTCCCTAGGCATAAAATTGAGTTTTAACGAGACACAAAATATTATTATAATATTATTATTCAATGTTTTAGTAGTATCATTGTTTTGGGAATGCTATATATAAATACTAATAACTAAATTATAAAAATATATAGTTTACACATATACATAATATAACATATATTGTGACCGAGTAATTAAAAGTTATAATACGGATCATTTTAAAATAAAATAATTCTTTTTATGAAAAAATAATTTAATGCACACACACTTGTATTTTAACCATAAATTTAATTGAAATAAATTTTTGAATGATTTAAATTATATTTTTATATTATTTTTTAAATAAATTAATTGGAATTAATTTTCAATCTTTTCTTTTCATGGGATAATAAGAAATAAATGTTTACACATTCAATATTATTTATATTAAAAGAATATTTTACTCAATTTGAATTTTTTTATTAAATATTAATTTTAATACATTTAGAAAATTTATAATAAATAATAGACATATATTTTTTAAATTATGAATCCTAATTATCTATGAGTAAATTTCCAATATTTTAATGAAATTACAAAATTTTCTCTGAAATTTGAAATATACTAGTTTTTAGATTGATTTTTCTTCCTATATGAATAATTATAAAACATAAAAAAATTTAGATTGTTTTAAAAGTAAAAGTATATAAATTATATATTTATGAATCTAATACAGTTTATTGGATCAATATTATATATAATTTAGATACAATATTTTTTAATCATTTCATGATTTTATCTTTGGAAAACCACTTTTTAATTTTTTTCAATAGGTTTAATTTTAAATTAAAATTTCACACATCATGAATTAATATTTGCAAAATGTATTATATATATTTTATAAAAAAATTATAATATTATATAATGGGGTAAAATTTTATTTTGACATTAATAAATATTAAAAATTAATTACCATGGTTAAGGTTGAAACTTGTTTACTTGGGGTTAAAATAAAAACATAATGGGAAAAATAAACTATAAAGATTTGGAAAACAAATTTTATGTACATATTTAGAACGTTCACAAGGTATTATTTGATAATGGCTCATTTTAGTGCATTTTAAAAAGTGAAAAATGATGTTATGCTATTATTTTGAAAAATTAAAACAATGTCCTCTCCCACACATATAAGAGGACTCCCACTCTCTTCTCCTCTTAAATGTATGTAATCTATATTTCTAGAAAAAAATTAATAACAAATTATTTATTTAGTTAAATCCTCACTTTTTAGTGTATTTTTTTGCTATCACAAATTCAAAATATGATGTTTTTATGTTATATAGAATGATGTTTTCTGAATAAGAGGTAATGCTCTTAACTATGAATTTTTTCTTATTCTTATAAACCCTTTTAATCTTTTCAATGTATGATAAAATAACATATATAGTATCTTATATATATAATGTTTATCATTTTAATTTCATAACTAATATCCTTCATCATTTCCATAAAATTGAATACTAATTCATCAATCAGGTGTACAGTGGACTACTGTATCATGAATCAACGATATTATTTTTTTCCATCCCCACCTATCTAGGATTGATGTAATTTGGTATTTAATTTATTATATAATGTAATATATATTTTATTTTTGATATTATTATACCTCTTTATTAATAATACCATGACAACTTCTTAGCTCCCCACACATGCTAAAATAATTACATCACTCGTGTGTACGACGGACAACCGCTCAATGAACTAAGGTAATTTTTTTTCAATTTTTTAATTGTATGGTAATAAATATAGATTAATTATGACCTATTTATCCATGATTCCAATATAATCATTCCAAATAAAAATATGTATTTCACACTTTAGTCAAAACCCGTTTTCTCTTTCATATACAAGATCCCTAGAATTGTATTTAATTTATTTTAATATTCCATAGGTTTTATTAATGTCATTTTTACCCTTGAATGATTTTTTATTAAGTGTATTAAAAGGAATAATCATAATGCATTCAAGAAATTTATTATTTATCTTTTAATGGAATTGTGATTGGAACCATTGTTTTAACATGTATATAATTTCCCATAGATATGATCACTAAATGTTTGAAGGCATACTAAATATGATTAAATATATATTTTCATTGAAACTTATTTTTAAATTTTTTTATATATTAAAATTTTATTTTTCAAGGGTGAACCAATATTATCATCTATAAATGGATTAAATGTTTTTTAATGCTTCATTTATGTTTTATGATAGTTATTCTAAATGAAATTTATAACCATATATTTTACAAATGTAATGATAAAAAAAGTGATTTTAAAGGAAATGATATATTCTTCAAGAAATGATCCATGTTAATTTTCATTAAAAATAATTTTCCATGTAATATTTATTTATATTATTTAACATATACTTTACTAGGGATATGTTCCAAGGATACCAATCATAATTTTTATATTAATGGTCAATTTTAATGATTCCATAGTGTTTATAAATATCACTCATTTTCTATAAGATATGTCATTATAATGTGTTGAAATGAATATAAATCCCCATCCTTTTTGGGGTTCATGATATAAGGATTGTTATAATATCATATACCTCACATATGAATGATTTATTTTATTGATTTTGGGATGTATACTTCCCTTCAATTCATTACTTAATGGTTAATTTTATATGATCTCAAAGCATACACGGGATGTCACCCCTAGACCAAATATGTACATGGATGGTTATTCCATGACATGAAGAGGGTAAATGGTAGGTTATATGAATAATGTAACATGTACAAGTGTGGCTATCTAAAACCTAACATTTTATGAATTTCTTGATGAATATACTTAGCGTAACATTTTTATGATTATTTGTATTTCCAAAATATAGGTCTTATATTGATGTTATGTTCTGATGTCTCATGAAAATTGAATACATTATGATTAATGTCTTATAAATTTACAATAATTATGAAATGACTCATGATTTTGATGTTTTATATGATGGGTATGGTTTTCATATATTATTAACTTGTTCTCAAACCATATTCTCATGTTATGTTTTCATATTTCCATTATTACCCATACTGATTTCCTAAGATCACCCTTTATTAGGTTTTATTTACCCAGGAATTGATGATAGATATGTCATGTGATATATATATATATATTAATGGTGGTTTTTATGTGGAACAAAGTATGAGATGATGTAGAACACTAAAAAACTAGTTATTCATGTTACATTGTTTCTGAAGGGGCTATACATTTATGATACTCAAATGTATGTTTCAATGATGTAATTAATTTTCAACTAAATTGTTGCTATATCTATGTACCATAATCACAGGTCATTTTAGATTGTCTCATAAGATATGATTAGTTATCCATTAGTATCTATGAAGATAAAACGTTATATAGAAACCTTCTATGTGGACTAAATGAATGATATTATCCTAATGTTTTGTTGAGTAATATATTTTGAGTTAAAAAAAAATATGTCCCCATATTGATACTATAATTATACATGGTAATGGAACACATATAAATAAAGGAAATTTCTATGAAAAAGGTGTTTCTAATTTAAATAGATTATTACCTAGTACAAAATAATGTGATTTGTTGTGAAATTTTTTTGACACTATCATGGGGTACATTAAATTTAATTCTCATTCTCTTTATGATAAACCATAATTTATTTGAATAACTAGGAGGAATGATTTTGTTTAATACTTTGGTATCCTATATTGAAAAATATAATTCCTGATTTAGACATCACATATATAATATTTCCTGATTATGTTGATTAAAATTATTAATATTATTTACCACATAGATAATTTTTCTTTTAGCCTATGGAATAAACCATAAGAAAATGGGATAACATTAATTGTGATATATAATTATTCAATGAAAAACCAAAAATTCTTGTAAATAAATTGAATGATATTGTGACTAATCCTACTCATTTTTTATGATATGTGATTAAGAACATCAACCATTACAAACTCTCAGACCAACCAATGAATAGAATGATAGAGTTCATTGGGAGCTTGGGTGGTAGAGACCATGAATTATAGAATATAAATTTGACTATATGACATTAATTTTTCTACAAGAACTATAGTTAATGTTGCAATGTAACAATAAAATGTTATATTTTTTGATAATAATTGAATAGTGTATGCCACTACAGTGGAAAAATAAAATGTTTATTTGATGAAATAGATTGAATAAATAGTTTCCCTCTAGAATTATAAAATGATGAATGTTATTAGTATATAATATAATGGAATTATAGATATCAATTTCCATGAAGAAAGGATATACAATTTGTCGATGAGGCAGAACATGTAATGTGTTTACTGTAACAACGGACGAGACCACAAATGACATAAGAAAGTAATGGGATTTTCTAAAAGTATAGTTTATAATATATGGTATAAGAATTGTATATAGAGTGAGATTAATGTAAAAACATTATTCAAATATCATATACATTAAAAAATGTATTAAGAAATAAGATAGTGAAGCCTAGTTTATGGTTCAAGAATTATGTTGCATGATAAAAGTGTTTGGGTATAAAATTCATGAATTATGTTATATGATTCATAAAATATAAAAGTATTTATTTATAGAATTTTTTCATTAAGGGATTGAAAAAAATACATAATGGTAATTTTGATCTATCAAAGTGATTTAATGGAAATGCAATCTTTAACGGAAAACACATGATTAATATATGATGATCACTAATATGTTCCTGATGATCATATAAAGGGTTTTTGTTATGATAAAGGCATAATTGAAATAGATAATCAAAAATGGATATTATTGAGGACCCTATAAATTATTAATAATTTATTTAGAAAGAGATATATGTTATCATTGGTGGTGTTCACAACATATCCAGATGGTATCCTTTCAATTAGTGATTCCACTGAACCTCTCTCAAGTTTATAATATGATCCATATTTCTCCCTTGAAGAATTTCTTTCCAGATCCTTCACATGTACTAAACTCAGTGGTCATACTACTAGAGAATTTAATTTAATTTATGAAATAAACAATGGATATATTGGAGCAGATAGAGAATGTTCGATTGAAATAGACCACTCTCCTAATCAAAATTTTTTGTCTATACCACCATCTTGATTAAGCTATATAGCAATTTGTGGATATAATGAGGCATACAAATCCTCATTTATTTTACATAATGAATTTTGAGACATAAATACATTTTAATGTATGTTGAATATAAAAAATCAATATTTTTTTAAAATTTTTATTTTTGAATAAATAATATTTATTCAACAGCTTGTGTTACACACCACACCATGTATTAATGAAAGGTGACTTATTATTAAAATACTATTGTTTAATAATATTGTTATCACGAAGAAATTTGAACGTATTGTATGAATATGATTTACTAAATATGAAACCATAATATATACACTTGTATAAAAAATGAATTCTTTGGGGAACAATTAATTTATATTGAAAAAAGAAAATATTTTTATGAAAAATTATTTTTAGGCACAAAAATGTGTTTAAATCTAAATAATTTAAAATATTTTCTTTTTTACATATTTTATTTATATTTATCTATTATATATTGAATAAAAATATTATTATTCATTTTATTTTTTTTCATTCCTCGAGGTAATAACAAATACAATTTTATGTATAAAACTATATTTTCATAAAATGAATTTTTTCCAATTTTTTATCTTATATTAAATTTATTTATTCCACTTTTAGAAAAAAAAATAGAAAAAAATTTAAAAAATAATAAATTATAATTTTAAGTTATCTTATTTTTAGTTCTTTATAATTATTTTAAAACAATTCATTTATATTGAATAGTGAAACATGTGATTTTACTGAGAATTTACTTTTGTTAAAATCAGTTAAAAACTTAAAAATTGATTCAATGTTATTTAAAAATAAAAATTAGTCCCATTATGTATTTATTAATCTAAATGAGGTCATTAAAATAAAATTAATGTTTAATTATTTTTAAAAACATTTTTATATTTTTTATATTTCTCTCATTGGAAATTATTTTTCGTTGCTTATATGGGTTAAATTTTAAGTTACTTTTATTACTATTGTTATTATAATTTGGAAAACAATATAAAATTTTTCGCATAAAAACATTTATCATTTTGAATTTGATTATCTTTTTTTTCAATTAATATTAAAACTGGTAAAAAAATTAAATATCACTTTTAAGGTTAAACATAATTACCAAGGGATAAAATAAAAGGATAAGGGATTCAATTACCAAGAAACATACATAAAACCAATTATATGGGATTATTTTGTAACTATACCTTTTAATATTATGGAATCATCCATTTTGGATCAACTAGGAATGTACAAAATGTGGGTACTCTTTATTCTTTACCAATAATCCAAGTGTGTCCTCTCCCCCAATTGTAAAATTCCCCATATCCTCTCTAATTGAAACAGTAAAAATGAATTGGTCAGGCCATTATGATACAAAATTACTTACTATATTATCTCCCCACATCATAGATTTCATGTTGATAATAGATATCTAATCTAAGATGACATTAGGTTAAACCTACTAATGTTTCTTGTTGAAGACGTATAATTCTTAACAATACATTTTAGTGATACTTCATCGTATGACTCATTATATTTTTTCCCCAACATTATAATATAATAAAAATTGTATTTCGTATATAAATATATTTTATCATCTTAATGATATAACCATTAACCATATTCACTTCCATTAAATGGAATATTAACTCATCAATAATGTTTACGAAATACTACAATCTAACGAATAGATGTTATTCATTTTCAATCACCAAATATAACATTAGGATAAAATGATGAATTTATAGTTTTGGAACATGATATTTGTTATATTATTATACATATGGAAGTATAATACCACATATACATTATTTCCTCACAAAAAATCGAAAATTAATATTATATCTTGTGTGTACAGTAGACTACCACCTCACGAATCGATTTGAAGTGTTTTTCAATTATGTTTTAATGGGATTGAAATAAGAATATAATAATTGATTTTAAATGATATTTTTAATAATAATTATTCTTATATAATTTTTATATCTTATATTTATTCTAAATTTATATTCCATTGAGGGCATAATAATGTCGTTCGGGCATACAATGGATGACCGCCTCACATAACGCTGTGATTCATTTATAATCAATGATTTTTAGGGAATGTAGTTATGGTAAATTCAATTAATAAAAATGATATACATGAAATAAAAATTATATTTTATTTTAATATAATATATATCATTTATTCATATCATCTATTGAGAAAATGGAAATAGTGTTAATGCATACGTACTGCCTACCATATACAAGAATTTTACATTTCATTTTCTATAAATAATTTTTTATTATAAAAAATAATAATATATTATATATATATTATATTAATATAATATTTATAATTATGAATATTATGTAACCATTATCAATGTAAGGGTAAAAAGTATAACAATTCAAATCATACATGAAAACAAAGAAGTTCTTTCCCAAAACGTGATTTTATCATGGAATTATTTAAAAAGTGTTTTTAAAATTAATTATTATATCCTTAATATAATGAAATATATTATTATTATTATTTTAATGGAATTATAATAAACTTATATTTTTTATAAAGTACTTTTGAACATGTACATAGGTATTCCAGAATTAATGTCATGAATTTTCATATAATTTTTATTTTCTGTGAGACATATTCCATATTTACCATAAATTTTATTTATGTTATGTATATAATACTAAAAAAATATTTTTTAGGATTCATATATATAATTTTATGGAGATTTTGAAATCCATTTATGGATACCTCTTTCTTCAGGTTTATTTTTTAAATGTTTCCGAAACAGTTTTGTATTTTTTTCTTTAAATTTTCTTCTTTTGAATATACATTATTTTGTTCACGTATATTACTTTATATTGTTTATATACAAACCCATTGATAGGTTATATGAAAAATATCCATAAATTCATGATATTTATTGTATATTTTTATTTTATTCCTTAATGGGTCTTATAATTAAAAACGTACAAAATTGATAAGGGTTTGTTATTACACTATCATTTTTCAATGGGTGTGTTTATGATTATACTTACAAGGAGGAAATATTATGATCCATATCTATAGAAACACATAAATTTTATTATCATACCCTTAATTCTTGTGAATAAATCCTTTCTCATCATTTTATTATTTTTCTATAATCACTTTTCCAAAACAAATTTAATAATACCAATTTTATTTCTCCCTTCAGTCGCAAACACATTTTTCATTTATCAAAATGTTTTCAATAAATTTTATCTAAAAATATTATACATTAAATTTATATTTTAAAATTATATTTTACAAATATTAAATTTTTTTAATAAAATATTTAAAATGAATAATTATTTTATACAGAACAATAATCATTTGGGTTTTAATGCAAATATGAAAACAACCATTGTTTTAACATGCATGACATTTCCCTCTATTCTGAAAAATTAATTTTTTAATGATTCATTTATATCATTCAATGTGTATTTTCAATTATGAATATTTGAAACATGTATTCCATTATAAACAATTGAATTTCCTTATCATTTGGATATTTTCTACAAGAAATGATTCTAAATATTTAAAATTAATTTATATGTTTTTATGGTTTTTAAAAGGAAAAGTATGAACACAATAATTTATGAATTTTTAGTCTCTTAAAAGGTTATTTTTAATGAAAATTTTTCATTACTCAATAAATTATCCATGTGATTTAACAACAAAATTTTTATTAAATATTATTACATCCATTGATGTATCATATTCATTAATGGGGATATAATCCATGGATACAATTCTTATTTTTCTCTCAATGTTTTATATTTACAATGAAATGTTTTTCATGAAAATAAATCCTTTCCAATGGGTGATGTTAGGATGATTTTATGAAATGTTAATAAAACACTTATATTTTGTTGATTTATGATATGAGTAATTTATTGTAATACATTGGAATACATAATTGTTATTAATGTTATGTAATGTGTGCAATTATATATCCCTCAAATGAATTGGATAATAATTTTTGTTATATAATCTCAAATGTTAAAAGGGAGGTTATCCCATGTATGAAAGAGGGAATGTCGGTTGTCTTCCAATTCAATAAGGATGATACAAGGGAATTGATCCCCAACCCAACATTGGTACATTGGTTTTTAGCACAAGTATATCATGTTATAATTAACTTGGTTGACATCCTAGGCATAATATCATATGTTCATATGTGTATTCCAAAAATATATGTCATATTTAAACGTTTTTCAATAATGGGTCATGCTATTTAATTTGATTGTTATTCATTTATTCTGACATACCAATCAATATTACATGACTCGAGATTTTAAACACTGATATAAAGGTTATGATTATCATATATTATTTTCATGTTCTCATTCCCTAATGCTCATGTTATGTTTACATATTTCCCTTTTTAAACCCTACTACTAATCAAAGATCACCCTTTCTTTTATTTCTTTTACCAACTTTAAGATGATTAGTATCAAATTTGAGATGTTTAATAAGGGTTATACTTGTGATAAACTAGGTGATAGATGATGTAGAACTCTTGTAAACAAATTGTTTTTGTTTCAATGATTCAAATTGAATTATACCATTATTTAACCTCATGTGTGTGTTTCTATAATGAAATGTATATCCATTGAGAAATATGTAATATATATGTATTAAAATTTTCGGTTATTATTGTCAGTGATAGAGTATAGATTTAGTTAAAAATGGGAATCTTGGATGATAAAACATTACTGGGAACCCGTAGGATAAGCCTACTAATATGATAACATCATAATGATTTTGTAAGGAATAGATTGTATGGTTTTACAAAAAAAATACCTTTATGGATACTATATGTTACTATTGATATATCAATGATATAACTAGTGGTACTAACTATGAAAAAGGAATGTTAGACTTGAGCGGACTATAAATAATGGACAAAAATGGGTCTTACTGTGCACATAGTTTGACCCTCACAATTGATATTCATTGTTAAATCCAAAATTTCATTTATAAACAACTATTTTGAATTTGAATAATTTAATTGAATGACTGAGGTTAATCCTAATGTTTCATACGTTTAAATTTAGTCTTCATGATTTTGATATCGTATATATAATTTTTCATGATTATTTCTTTTCATGTTATGAAAAAAATTTATTACCCTATTCATTTTGGGTTTATCCCATTTGGGGAACATGATTTTTTTATATAACATTGAATTTGATGGTTAACATTTTGAAGGGAAAATGGGTTTAATACTAGAGAGATGAATATTGTTGGTACTCCAAATTGGTTATAGGTATATATGAATAAAAACATGAAAATTATCCAATAATTTGACTCACCAATGAAAAGAACAGAAGAGTTGAAGAGTGGTCATGTGGTATAGACCATGATGGATTTAATGTTATGTTTACTATATATCATTAATGGGTGAATAGTCACTAAATGTAATATTTTAAAGGAACTATAAGGTGTTATATGTCTGGAGAAGAAGTCTATAGAGTAAGTGTCAATAAAGTAAAAAAGATAAATTTAGATAATGTAATGTATATAAAAAATGGGGTCCCAATGGAATCATTAATGGTTTAATGTAATTAATTTAGAATGTATTTGAATTTTACAAATACATATCATAGGGGGAATTCTATGTATTGGATTGTTGAGGTGTTATATGTAATGGTTTTATTACTAATAATGAAAATGAAATAAGTGACATACAAAATGTATGGGATATTAATGTAGAATTCGTAATTGTAAACAACATATCATGGTTACATTTAGGTTGAGAAATTGTTATAAAGGATTCATATTTTATATAATAGTAATTTATTATTAAGGAATGTGATTATGTAGCCTAGTTAATGATTTAATAGTTAAGTGAAATGATTAATGTTCTAATGTATTGGAATTCATGAATTATGTAATATGAATTGCGAAATATATATGGATTGTTCTTCAAACGTTATTG
This sequence comes from Viscum album, assembly GCA_963277665.1. Lineage (NCBI taxonomy): Eukaryota > Viridiplantae > Streptophyta > Magnoliopsida > Santalales > Viscaceae > Viscum > Viscum album. The sequence goes on from OY728152.1 coordinate 1,251,872,643, forward strand.
ATTATGGATTTTAAAGAATAATTTTAATGATATAGTTGACCTAAATATGTTATATAAGAGAATTATGATCCTTTAGAATGACCCACAATTGTGGCACGGGGACCCACAATATAATTCTAATGTTGCTAAAATTGATTTTTGTTTAGATTTAGGGATATTTGATTCGGATACCTTAAACTAGATATTATTGATGAACCCATAATATATTACTGATATATTGAAAATGTTTTTTTATGTTATCATTGACTTATATTACAATATTTTTTATTTATGGAATATAATAACTAATTTGTGGATTCCATTAAGGAATGAGGGGAAATGTTTTTTTAATTGAGATTTTATGGTGATTTTGGATATTACCATATTTTTGGAGAATTAATTATCATGGTATTAAAATATTTGGTTTATCACCATTATACTATACATAATGATATTTGGTTTATTAATCTTATGTTGAATTCAATAAATTTAATGACCTATATCATAATGTTTGATTTTTGGCTGGGTCGTAAGGTTATCTAGTTATGGAATGGTTCATATTTGGCATTGGTTGTGGTTTTGAAGTATAATGTATTACATCTCCATATGAATATGTATGCCTATTTGATAACCTTCTATAACCATTTTATTAGGATGATAAATATAGATACAAATAATAATCTAGCATTTTGTTGCAGATCCTTTTATCTATATGTGCTTCTTGTACAATGAATTCATATTCAATTATATCAGTAATAGTATGTATAGTCATTTATCAAAGAAAACCAAAAGGATGAAATATTATTTATGTTTTACAAGGATAGATAACTCCTAGGAATATCAGTTCAATTGAGAATCGTGGTCATATTGGGATAATAGTATATCAATTAATACTTCAATAAAACCTCCCTCATGTTCATGATTCATTCTATATAACTCAATTGAGAATGAAAATATATGGACCATTAAATATAATAATATCTAAGGTCGTACCATGGGACCTGGATTATTCTTATATAGATTCATCGGGGGACCATCAATACTATACAGAGAAACTGCAACAAAACAGTATTTCTCACCTTGTAAAAGTTTAATTGCGAAACCTCCAAAAAGATAATGATATGTTGGAACATGAGGATATAATAAGGAATAATTATCCTCATTTTATTACATGAGTGATGAATTTCATGATATAAATTAATTTTTGGGGAGGATATAACCTAACAATTCATGATTTTATGAAATATTGTTCTCAAGTAAATATTATTTCTTCTGAATCTTGTATTATACCCAACACCACGAATTAAAAAATAAGTCATATGATTAAAATATTATTATTTAATCTGATAGTTATATTGATCCATTTTAATTGATGGTGTGAATTGGAATAACTAATTTATTAAAATAAATTATTTACACATTTATATATAACAAATTATATTTTTACCACTTAAATAAAAATGGAAATGAAAACCTTTTGAATATAAGGGAAACCATTTTTTGGAAAAACAAATTTTTAATGGATGAAACTTTTTTATTGAAATAAAATAAAACAAACCATTATTTATTTATTTTAACAAATTAATGTATTATATATATTATAAAACTTCTATCATCCATCTTATAGGTTTTGTATGCATGAGATACAAACAAGCAAACTTTTACATTGGAAAATAACATTCTTTTAAAAAGTGTTTTTGCATAATTTTTTATTATTATTTTAAATATTTTTTAAATAATTATTAAATGAATTTAAAAAATAAATATTTACATTCTTATAATTTGGTCCAAATTATATAATAGTGAATTTTATAAAATTTCTTAAAACATAATTTTTTTAGTAAATTGAAACAAATTGTTCTTCTTATTAATGGTTTTATTTTCATTTAAAGAATTTAATAACAAAATGATTGTTTAAATATTTTTTATCAATAATATAAGTTAAATAAATATTTACTAATCCAATTTATGTAATTTTATTAAATTTTATATTTAATTTTGGTATAAATACTTTTTAAACATTAGAATATTTTCACTTTTGAAATAAGATTTTTCATAATGTTTATGTGTTAAATGTTCAATAATGTTTTTCCTCTTATGTGAATATAATATGAAAACAGGTTTGAATATTTAAAATTAGAATGATTAATAAAATATAAATAATTTACATAATTTTTTACATTAACAAAATTTTAAAAGAAATTAATTATTAATTATTGCAGTTAATGTTAAAATAGGATTACCAGTGGATAAAAAAATTATTTGGGGTAAATTACATATAAAACATTAGAAAACATAATTTCCAGTAATATTAAGACCTTATAACCTCTATGGTAAAATAATAACAGTTTTTTTCATTTTATTCACTTGATAATAGTGGTACAATTTATTTATTTCAAAAAAATACAATTGTGTCTGCTATGTGATTTATAAAATTCCATAGCTCTTCTCTCGTCTTCACAATTACAAATCCCATTAGATCAAAAATACCTAAAAATACTTTTTCTTGAATTACAACCCCATTTCCCATATTCATTGGTGAATCCCCAAACCCAATCATTGAAGGCATTATGTTAATCATAATGATGTTGTTTGAAGATGATGTAATGTTTTAACTATGGGCATTTGTTTTACTACTTATTCTATCTACATAATATATATTCCAGCTATGATAAAATAACATAATCTATGTATCCAACATTCTGAGATTTTTGTATGTTAATTTAAAAATCTATAACAATCTCACCTTCCATCAAATTGAATATGAATTCATCATTCATGTGTACGACAGCCTAATATCACACGAACCGATGTAATTATTTTTCCATCAGCACTATATCCTCTTGATAGAATAATGAAAATAACATTTATATAAATTATATTTAAGATATTATTATACATATATAATTAACATACCACATCTACCTACCAACCAAATATCTTATTGGAAAACATAAATTTCACTTGTGTATATAGAAAACTACCGCCTTGCGAAACGATGTGATGTGTTTTCATTAATTTTATATTTTGATGATAATAATGATATATTAAACAATTATATATATATATAATTTCTAACATAATTATACTTCTATTATTTTTATATCAGATATAGGTTCTTACATTCCATTTTGTGGGGGATATGATAATGTTATTTTTTCTAATGGTATACAACATCTTCATGATGAAAAGAGATTTATATTTCAATAATGGTTTTCATGGAAGATAATTACTATAAATTTAATGAATTTGTTTTCTATATATTATATAATAATTATTTTTTAAGGTAATATATTATTTACATTTCATTCATTTCATTAATTGAGAAAATGGAAATATCGTTCAGGAGTACATTAATCCAACAAACTCATTGAATGTTTTATTCCATTTTATATATCGAACATTTCAATATGACTATAAATACATATATTATAAAAATATATAACATTAATATAATATTTAATATTATATTGAATTTTTTCCATTTATCAATGAAAAGGGACAAAAATATACAAGTCAAAACACTGTTGAAAATACAACCCTCTTAGTCCCCAAAATGTAATTTTAAAATGGTGTTATTAATAAAAGGGTAATAAAATTTCATAATTAAATCATATATGGTGTGAAATATATACTTATGGTTTTTAATAGATATATAAAGATAATATATTGATTATATATGATGTTAAAATGGGTTTTAATAATTTCAAGTTTTAATGAATGCTCTTTTTGTCCCACTTTTATATTTTGTGAAACTCATCTTTATTCATGATGTGTTTGTTTTATGTGTTTTATATAATTCAATTGAATTATTTTATTATTATTTACCATAAAATTCTATGTATTTACATGTCCATTTTATTTTATCCATTTGGTTTTTAACGAACAAATGTTACCAATGAGGCAATAGATTTTTGTTTCAATTTTCCTTCACGATAAAAAATGTTATGTTATTGACCAATATTCTTTTTTGAGGGGTATATGTAGAAAATATGACATTTTACATCATTAATATTTTTATATTCATGTTTAATATCTTTTCCATTAATGATAATTATGATTCCAAAATTACCAATGTGGTATGGGTTTGATGTTATGATCTCATTGTTCATCAAGATTTTTATGATTACTCTTTTGATGATAAAACATTATATTACACATCTTAGTAAACTCATTAACTTTAATATACCTTGGTAATTTCACTACAATATATTATATTCCTTTATTTTCTACTCTTTCTATATTCATGAATATAAAATATGATTTTCTCAAAAATAAATATTTTCTCCCTTCGGTTGAAAATCCATTTTCTTATATATCCATGTTTTCAAAAAAATAATCAAATATGATTTCATATTCTATTAATATTGTTAAAATCCATTTTTAACTATTTTTATTTTTTTTAAATTTTTATTCAAATTATTCATCATGTCATTCTCAAAATTAGTACAATTTCGATTTTACAGAAAATGTGAAAGGGATATTTTTTTTATTGTGTACAAAATTTCCCTCCATCATGGAAAATAAATGTGACATTGATCCCTTCACATGTATCATATTTTAATTTCACAAAAATGGATTTTCATTCTTTTTATGTATTAAATATATTTATTTAATGATGGAAAGTATATTTTCTTTAATATAATTTTTAATTGGTTTTTAAATATTCATTTACAATTTTAACAGTTATTGATAAAATTATTTTCATTATTATTTATGAATTTATTTTAAAATATGTTTATTTTCCATGATTTTGTATTTTCCTCAAGAAATTATAAACGATATTTTTCTTTAAAATAGTTTTATATATAATTTGGAATCCTTTATTATAGAATATGATTTACTTGGGATATGATCCAGGGATACCGTTATTATTGTTTCCTGAAATGGTCTATGTTTGTAATAAAAAGATATTTATGAACCCCCTTAACATTTCATGGGTTAAGTTATGATTATATGATGGAACGACTATCAAATATACTTCAATTCATGGATTATTATAAGGGGAAAAATTTATGATCATATGGAACACATATTTATTTTTTTTATTTTGCGATGAGTGGCACTGATATCTCCCTCCAATACATTAGGTAATTATTTATGTTATCTGGGCTAATAGGGTAGAATAGTTTTTATCCCAAGCCAAAAAAGTGAAAAATAGTAGTTTTCCCAATCCCAGAAGACTATATATGAGATTTTTTCCAATTCCCTAAGGATGTACAAGTTTGGTTATTCAAAGACTATCTTGTTATGAATACTTTGTTGGATATCCTAGGAATATGTCTTTCAATGAATATGTATATTCCACAAATCTACGACATACAAAATTGTTACTATCTTATGGATCATTTTATTAGGTTTTATTATGATTCATGCCTTATAATGTAAAATATTTACTTCCTCAATAATGATTTGGATATTTAATTTTCATGATATTCTTTCCATATGTTATTATCATATTATCATACCCTTATGCTCATGGTATTTTTACGTATTTCCCTTAACTACCCTTACATAAAATCTAATATCACTATTTCTAATGTTTTCCCCTATATAATGATGATAGTTATTTATCATTATATTTTTAAGAAGGGTTATAGTATTGTGTAATTTATTCGAGTCAATTTATAACTCTTCCAAACTACTTTTTTCTCCAAATTTAAAATTACACTACACCTTTACAATTAAATGGTTTGTGATTTTGTAATGTAATTAACATTCAAAAAAATTGTTGGAATATCCATGTATGGAAATATAGGTTAGCTATATTTGTTTTGGTCATCCCATTACTATTTACTCATTTAAGGGTAAAATAAATCTTAACCATGTAGAAATTATGACAACGAAAAGAAACTTTAGGTAGCCAGAATGGAAATTTTTTAAATTTTACAAATACCACCTTTCAACTAAGAGTCTCACTAAAGATTCAAAAATGACACTTAATCTCATCATAGATTTTAGTGTTCATCAATATATCATTATTAAAAACTAAAATTAATTTATATATATTATCCCTGAATACTATATTCTATGAATCTTTAAAAATTATATGTTCATTAGTAATTTTATAGTGTGTTATTATAAATTTTTTTGAATATACCTTGTATGAAATTTCATCATCAAAATATCATCCATCCATATAATATGATGATGATACCAAGAAAAAAGAGAGATATTTAAAGACAACACTGATTCAAGATGTCGATCAAAAAATTCATTGATGTGTGGCATTGGTTATTTGTTTAAGTAATGACATTGATTTCCTAGTTATCGATTAAAATACCCATTGAACAAAATTTCTTATCATTAAAATGAATAGTTTATCCCCATAGTTTAACACTATGGATTATTGATATATTATCACACTAATAATTTATTTGTTTAATAATTCTTTATAATTCTATTCTGTCTATTATGTATGGAGTATTAGATATAGGTTTTTCATTAGTGATGAGATCATAAAGATTAACTTTGTGTTCTTTTGGATGTCCATATTCTTATTTAATAAAAACATCAATGTATTATTTATTAATGGGTATATACAGTATTCTACAAATACAATTACCATTAATTGGTTGTTCCTTATATTATTCTACAAGAATTTATTTAATAAGACAACCTAAAGGTGGATCTATATACTATTCTTATCTTTTAGTACCCCCTTCAATGGAAGGTGATTCCATATCCACATTTAGATTTGTAATATCATCCACTTGGATATTAATTTTTTCATTATGATTTGAATTAAAATTGGTATAATAGATCATATCAATATAATCTAAATAAATAATATCAATGATAGAAAATTAGGAGTGTTTATAGATAATAATATGAACATACTAACACATCCTTATTGTAATGATTTTTCACTATGAGTCTTGATTGAAAACACCCTTTGTAGGCTACTAGGGTAATGTCTATTTCTCTTGGAAGAAATAGATGATATAAAATAGTGTGAATATCCCAAATCAAATAAATCATTTATTAAATTTGATGTTATGGTAGTTTTATCTACCCCCAAAAAATTTCAATACTCAATCTCAGATGATGTTAACAAATAATATTGGTCTTATATCTTTTTTCTTATCTATGGAAGGATTTCATTATTCATGGAAAATTATTTCTAATAATGACCCATAATTTTACAGTTTAATCACTTGATATTATTTGTTTTTACCTTTTCATTTCATTCATGAATCATATGAAACATTTCTCTAAAATTATGAAAATTTCATATTCTTTTTATGATTGTACCTATGACATTATTTATACAATTATTCCATGTTGTAAATACCATCTTCCATTTCATCATGTTTGAAAAAAAATCTTATTTCTCAACTGACCTCTTCATTTATTGATTTTACAGGATGATGTGAGACCCATAAAACTCCTTATATTCCTTGACAGAACATGATACAATATTATCATACAATGAAAAGTATCACGAAACAATGTTCCATTAGGGACTCAGCTTATTACCCTAAATAAAATGATCAATCTAACATAAGTCTATGGTCTATAAAATCCACGTGCAATCTGGTAATGTTATCTATATACTCTAAAACATGTTCTTCTTATTACATAATTATACTGACGAATATTCCCTCCATTATGCTAATTAATCTAAAATAGCGTATTTCAAAAATAATATGGATTTAATTGTTCAATATTCCATACAAATTATTTATTAAACCACTTTTAATTCATGACCAATAAAACCATTGTTTCATGGCCCCCTTCCAACAACGATTCCTCTCCGAAGATGACAATGAAAGACGAAAGATAATGAACCCCTTATGTCTTCCCTCTAGCAGGCCCCTGGTCGGCGACTAGCATTAGGGGTATAAAAATATAACAAAATAGGAGGAATTACCATTTTATAGTAATGATGAATGAGAGATAAGACATGACAATATCAAAAAAATTAAAGAAAAGTATATATTGATAATAAAAAATCCAAATCATCCAACATTCATGTTAGAAATGAAACTGATACAAATCAAAGAGTCTCTAAAGTAAATACCAAAAGAAAATATAACCAGCAATACATCAACATTCCACATACACTGAGCTATTACCACCCCTCAGGGTCCATGTAGTAATCATGGAAACCAGAAATCATTTTTATAATGAAGGGTGAGCATAAATGAATACTCAGTAAGAAAATAAATGCTGCTCGTGCACAAGTGGAGAAGCATATGAATGATCATACAGGAAATATATGAAACCATAAGCACCTAAGAATGTATACTAGCCCCCAACCTCTCGAAGGGTACTCTAACCAAATAACAAAAGTTATGTAATGTAATATAGATGGCATCGATGATAGTGTACCTCACACCATTTCCCCACAAATTAGATGCTATCACACCTAAGAAATAGACATCTAGATGATCCCACCTCTTCTAAACAAACTGAATCACATACCAACCATAGACACAAGTTCTTGACAACCCCCTCTCATACCACTCAAAGAAACCTAGTCCAAAAACCACATCTCATACTACTCACAAACACCTTGGCCACCAGCCACACCCCATTTTAATCACACTTGGGATCCACAAGACATCCCATCATGAAGACACAAGGGATGTACCACTCAAATGCACACACTTGGTCCTCACAACCAGAACCGGCCCAAAGAATATTCGGTATCACTGCATTGAAGTGGGTGTACAGAAGAGAGGGTGGCCAACCATCCATCCTCCCACGAAGATGTTTAGGAAACACAACCTCCCCCATAAAATGTATATTTTCAGCACATGGTGCTCAACTAGGGTGGGGTGTAAAAAAAATACATTTCTGTATATATATACGTACCAAAAACTCATCCCTAACCAATGAGTTCCCAAAAAAACAACCTCCCCACAAAAAACCTTTGCTACTTCCAATGAATGTATGTATCATGATGAATAAAGGTCACTTCTGAACCTCACAAAAGATATCCACTTAACACCCACTCGTTTTGATGTTATTATGAATTTATGATCTATTCCCCCATATATGGGAAACTAAATACCAAAACACGAAACCAACCTTACAACCAAGCCAAATAGAGGAACAAAAACATTGATAGGACACCCCACTCCACATTTCATCACCACTAACACCAATACCAACTATTTTCATCATTATTCTTCAATTTCATTCCTCCATTTTGTTTCTCTGAACAATAAAAAAACCTACTTTCCACCCAACACTCTAACTCACCTCATCACAAATATACTCGTCAACAATGCTGCATATCCATACCACACTAATCACCACAATAAAAATCCATATCCACCAAAACATAACCATCAATTTACCACTGCAGAAACATACCGCACACCAAAAACCATAACACAACCCAGGTGCAGTCCAACAACAGAACACGTTCATCCATTCCACAACCAACCAATCTCTCAACCTGATATTCCATTGCACCTCCTTAACCACCACTTACTCATATCCATTCCCCCATCAGTAAAACCACATTATCTGCAAAATACACAAAGAATAGCATATCCAAAAATAGCACACAAATACACAAATAGGGAAATTTATATTCATATTTAACCAAAATATTTTCTATAATTTGACATTGATAATTCATGGGTTATCATAGAATAAGTTAAATATTGGGGAATCCATTTATTTAAAATTATATATATTATTAATCGGATTTTTCAAATTTATTGTAGTAATCCACAAGTCATACTGGTACACAAACATTGACCACTATCCACAATGATTTTCAGAAAGATTAATCCCATACAATTCAAAAAATATACCTAAGATAACATATAAAAATGATCTTCATCATCATCTTCATAGTCAGTCATTTATTACTAATTTAACAAAACCTATTACTGTAAAAGGTCTGTTCATCTTCATAAAAACCATACTTTTTATTGGTATTCGACCACTTTCTAAAATAGTTATCAGTTTACCACCCTTCATGATACTCAATTAGATGAAATACATAGGGATCCTTACCACTAGGAAGAGATGATCAAGAACTCCTCCATACGATAAAACATGTGGTGTGTGAATTTAATGAAGACTCCAAGGGAAAACTAGATCTGATGTTCACTACACAACACATGACTGAAAATGGAAGAATGGACCAGAGTGCACAAAGATAATATGGAAGGGCCCATGGAAGGAAGGATCCTAGCTTCTAAAAATGCCAGATCTTGTATCAATAGAATTGAGAAAATTTCAACGTATTTAAATGACATGTTGTGTCCATGACCATGTGGCCTGCCCATTTCAATGACTCTGGGAGTTAGGATATTAATTATTTAATTAATATCCATTTAATCTTCTTAAAAAATGTTAAAACATGGTTTTTAACTCTATTTACATCAAATAAAAGGTAATAGGGGTGATACAGGAAAAATGGGAAAATAAGGAAATGACTCACCAATGTGTGAGTAACTAACATGAGTCATCAATATCACCTATTGATGTTTGACTCAACAATGCCAAAAATAGATGCAACATACTAATTCTAGAATCACAGTCTCCACCTAATGATTTGAGCCACCAATGCAACCTACTGATAGGGAGTCACAGATGTGTCCTACCAACAAGACTCACTGAAGCAACCCACCAACAACAAGTCGCAGATTCCACTCACTAATTCCACACTCTAGCACCCGACTCCCTAAAGAAACTTATCGATTCCCGAATCACCAACACAAATCATCACCACCTGAATCACTAGAACCAATCACCATTGAAAAAATAGAAAACTACAAAAATATTTAAATGAGTCTAAGTGACCTATTAGTTCACCTCAAACACAGTGTTTTAATAATGGAATGGAAAAGAGAGGTTTTTTATATTACATAAGATTCTCCACAAACAATTATTTCCCTTAATAATTCAAAACCACAACTAGAATAAATTGTGGTCTAAACAACCACCCAATGAGACACCTCTCATGGATAATCAACCATTTGCTACTTATAAGCTGATGTGAACCCTTGAAATCCATGAATAACTCACATGTCGCCTACTACCACATCCAACCAGAAGACATGCCACACAAGCCTAAAAAGACACACATACCAAAAACCTGAATGATGGAATTCATTCCTATATGTCAAGATACTATCTTTTCTAGGAGGCGTTGACTCACCTTCATGGGTTTGATCTCATGTTAATTAATGCATCTTGATTATGGATTTGATCCTCACCTCTAAATATGTCACAATATTATCGAACATTAATGAATAAAGAAAAAACTCTTCTCATTGTGAGAAACGTTCAAGAATTATATAAAAAAATTGTACAAGGAAAAAAGAAATTCAGGTTAGGGTATTGGGTATGCTTATGTTATTCTATCTCCCATGTATATTCTTCCAGTACACCATTCCCCCACAAAATGTGAACCAAGGGAATTTTTATTTCACTAAGAATAATAACTAATATCCTTCATCATTTCCATAAAATTGAATACTAATTCATCAATCAGGTGTACAGTGGACTACTGTATCATGAATCAACATTATTATTTTTTCCATCCCCACCTATCTAGGATTGATGTAATTTGGTATTTAATTTATTATATAATGTAATATATATTTTATTTTTGATATTATTATACCTATTTATTAATAATACCATGAAAACTTCTTAGCTCCCCACACATGCTAAAATAATTACATCGCTCGTGTGTACGACGGACAACCGCTCAATGAACTAAAGTAATTTTTTTTCAATTTTTTAATTGTATGGTAATAAATATAGATTAATTATGACCTATTTATCCATGATTCCAATATAATCATTCCAAATAAAAATATGTATTTCACACTTTAGTCAAAACCCATTTTCTCTTTCATATAAAAGATCCCTAGAATTTTATTTAATTTATTTTAATATTCCATAGGTTTTATTAATGTCATTTTTACCCTTGAATGATTTTTTATTAAGTGTTTTAAAAGGAATAATCATAATGCATTCAAGAAATTTATTATTTATCTTTTAATGGAATTGTGATTGGAACCATTGTTTTAACATGTATATAATTTCCCATAGATATGATCACTAAATGTTTTAAGGCATACTAAATATGATTAACTATATATTTTCATTGAAACTTATTTTTAAATTTTTTTATATATTAAAATTTTATTTTTCAAGGGTGAACCAATATTATCATCTATAAATGGATTAAATGTTTTTTAATGCTTCATTTATGTTTTATGATAGTTATTCTAAATGAAATGTATAACCATATATTTTACAAATGTAATGATAAAAAATGTGATTTTAAAGGAAATGATATATTCTTCAAGAAATGATCCATGTTAATTTTCATTAAAAATAATTTTCCATGTAATATTTATTTATATTATTTAACTTATACTTTACTAGGGATATGTTCCAAGGATACCAATCCTAATTTTTATATTAATGGTCAATTTTAATGATTCCATAGTGTTTATAAATGTCACTCATTTTCTATAAGATCTGTCATTATAATGTGTTGAAATGAATATAAATCCCCATCCATTTTGGGGTTCATGATATAAGGATTGTTATAATATCATATACCTCACATATGAATGATTTATTTTATTGATGTTGGGATGTATACATCCCTTCAATTCATTACTTAATGGTTAATTTTATATGAGCTCAAAGCATACACGGGATGTCACCCCTAGACCAAATATGTACATGGATGGTTATTCCATGACATGAAGAGGGTAAATGGTAGGTTATATGAATAATGTAACATGTACAAGTGTGGCTATCTAAAATCAAACATTTTATGAATTTCTTGATGAATATACTTAGCGTAACATTTTTATGATTATTTGTATTTCCAAAATATAGGTCTTATATTGATGTTATGTTATGATGTCTCATGAAAAGTGAATACATTATGATTAATGTCTTATAAATTTACAATAATTATGAAATGACTCATTATTTTGATGTTTTATATGATGGGTATGGTTTTCATATATTATTAACTTGTTCTCAAACCATATTCTCTTGTTATGTTTTCATATTTCCATTATTCCCCATACTGATTTCCTATGATCACCCTTTATTAGGTTTTATTTACCCCGGAATTGATGATAGATATGTCATGTGATATATATATATATATATATTAAGGGTGGTTTTTATGTGGAACAAAGTATGAGATGATGTAGAACACTAAAAAACTAGTTATTCATGTTACATTGTTTCTGAAGGGGCTATACATTTATGATACCCAAATGTATGATTCAATGATGTAATTAATTTTCAACTAAATTGTTGCTATATCTATGTACCATAATCCCAGGTCATTGTAGATTGTATCATAAGATATGATTAGTTATCCATTGGTATCTATGAAGATAAAACGTTATATAGAAACTTTCTAAGTGGACTAAATGAATGATATTATCCTAATGTTTTGTTGAGTAATATATTTTGAGTTTAAAAAAAAATATGTCCCCATATTGATACTATAATTATACATGGTAATGGAACACATATAACTAAAGGAAATTTCTATGAAAAAGGTGTTTCTAATTTAAATAGAATATTAACTAGTACAAAATATTGTGATTTGTTTTGAAATTTTTTTGACACTATCATGGGGTACATAAATTTAATTCTCATTCTCTTTATGATAAACCATAATTTATTTGAATAACTAGGAGGATTGATTGTGTTTAATACTTTGGTATCCTATATTGAAAAATATAATTCCTGATTTAGACATCACATATATAATATTTCCTGATTATGTTGATTAAAATTATTAATATTATTTACCACATAGATAATTTTTCTTTTAGCCTATGGAATAAACCATAAGAAAATGGGATAACATTAATTGTGATATATAATTATTCAATGAAAAACCAAAAATTCTTGTAAATAAATTGAATGACATTGTGACTAATCCTACTCATTTTTCATGATATGTGATTAAGAACATCAACCATTACAAACTCTCATACCCACCAATGAATAGAATGATAGAGTTCGTTGGGAGCTTGGGTGGTAGAGACCATGAATTATAGAATATAAATTTGACTATATGACATTAATTTTTCTACAAGAACTATAGTTAATGTTGCAATGTAACAATAAAATGTTATATTTTTTTGATAATAATTGAATAGTGTATGCCACTACAGGGGAAAAATAAAATGTTTATTTGATGAAATAGATTGAATAAATAGTTTCCCTCTAGAATTATAAAATTATGAATGTTATTAGTATACAATATAATGGAATTATAAATATCAATTTCCATGAAGAAAGGATATACAATTTGTCGATGAGGCAGAACATGTAATGTGTTTACTATAACAACGGACGAGACCACAAATGACATAAGAAAGTAATGGGATTTTCTAAAAGTATAGTTTATAATCTATGGTATAACAATTGTATATAGAGTGAGATTAATGTAAAAACATTATTCAAATATCATATACATTAAAAAATGTATTAAGAAATAAGATAGTGAAGCCTAGTTTATGGTTCAAGAATTATGTTGCATGATAAAAGTGTTTGGGTATAAAATTCATGAATTATGTTATATGATTCATAAAATATAAAAGTATTTATTTATAGAATTTTTTCATTAAGGGATTGAAAAAAATACATAATGGTAATTTTGATCTATCAAAGTGATTTAATGGAAATGCAATCTTTAACGGAAAACACATGATTAATATATGATGATCACTAATATGTTCCTGATGATCATAAAAAGGGTTTTTGTTATGATAAAGGCATAATTGAAATAGATAATCAAAAATGGATAGTATTGAGGACCCTATAAATTATTAATAATTTATTTAGAAACAGATATATGTTATCATTGGTGGTGTTCGCAACATATCCAGATGGTATCCTTTCAATTAGTGATTCCACTGAACCTCTCTCAAGTTTATAATATGATCCATATTTCTCCCTTGAAGAATTTCTTTCCAGATCCTTCACATGTACTAAACTCAGTGGTCATACTACTAGAGAATTTAATTTAATTTACGAAATAAACAATGGATATATTGGATCAGATAGAGAATGTTCGATTGAAATAGACCACTCTCCTAATCAAAATGTTTTGGCTATACCACCATCTTGATTAAGATAAATAGTAATTTTTGGATATAATGAGGCATACAAATCCTCATTTATTTTACATAATGAATTTTGAGACATAAATACATTTTAATGTATGTTGAATATAAAAAATCAATATTTTTTTAAAATTTTTATTTTTGAATAAATAATATTTATTCAACAGCTTGTGTTACACACCACACCATGTATTAATGAAAGTTGACTTATTATTAAAATACTATTGTTTAATATGATTGTTATCACGAAGACATTTGAACGTATTGTATGAATATGATTTACTAAATATGAAACCATAATACATACACCTGTATAAAAAATGAATTCTTTGGGGAACAATTAATTTATATTGAAAAAAGAAAATATTTTTATGAAAAATTATTTTTAGGCACAAAAATGTGTTTAAATCTAAATAATTTAAAATATTTTCTTTTTTACATATTTTATTTATATTTATCTATTATATATTGAATAAAAATATTATTATTCATTTTTTTTCATTCCTCGAGGTAATAACAAATACAATTTTATGTATAAAACTGTATTTTCATAAAATGAATTTTTTCCAATTTTTTATCTTATATTAAATTTATTTATTCCACTTTTAGAAAAAAATAGAAAAAAAATTAAAAAATAATAAATTATAATTTTAAGTTATCTTATTTTTAGTTCTTTATAATTATTTTAAAACAATTCATTTATATTGAATAGTGAAACATGTGATTTTACTGAGAATTTACTTTTGTTAAAATCAGTTAAAAACTTCAAAATTGATTCAATGTTATTTAAAAATAAAAATTAGTCCCATTATGTATTTATTAATCTAATTGAGGTCATTAAAATAAAATTAATGTTTAATTATTTTTAAAAACATTTTTATATTTTTTATATTTCTCTCATTGGAAATTATTTTTCGTTGCTTATATGGGTTAAATTTTAAGTTACTTTTTTTACTATTGTTATTATAATTTGGAAAACAATATAAAATTTTTCGCATAAAAAAATTTATCGTTTTGAATTTGATTATCTTTTTTTCAATTAATATTAAAACTGTTAAAAAATTAAATATCACTTTTAAAGTTAAACATAATTACCAAGGGATAAAATAAAAGGATAAGGGATTCAATTACCAAGAAACATATATAAAACCAATTATATGGGATTATTTTGTAACTATACCATTTAATATTATGGAATCATCCATTTTGGATCAACTAGGAATGTAAAAAATGTGGGTACTCTTTATTCTTTACTAATAATCCAAGTGTGTCCTCTCCCCCAATTGTAAAATTCCCCATATCCTCTCTAATTGAAACAGTAAAAATGAATTGGTCAGGCCATTATGATAAAAATTACTTACTATATTATCTCCCCACATCATAGATTTCATGTTGATAATAGATATCTAATCTAAGATGACATTAGGTTAAACCTACTAATGTTTCTTGTAGAAGACGTATAATTCTTAACAATACATTTTAGTGATACTTCATCGTATGACTCATTATATTTTTTCCCCAACATTATAATATAATAAAAATTGTATTTCGTATATAAATATATTTTATCATCTTAATGATATAACCATTAACCATATTCACTTCCATTAAATGGAATATTAACTCATCAATAATGTTTACGAAATACTACAATCTAACGAATAGATGTTATTCATTTTCAATCACCAAATATAACATTAGGATTAAATGATGAATTTATAGTTTTGGAAGATGATATTTGTTATATTGTTATACATATGGAAGTATAATACCACATATACATTATTTCCTCACAAAAAATAGAAAATTAATATTATATCTTGTGTGTACGGTAGACTACCACCTCACGAATCGATTTGAAGTGTTTTTTAATTATGTTTTAATGGGATTGAAATAAGAATATAATAATTGATTTTATATGATATTTTTAATAATAATTATTCTTATATAATTTTTATATCTTATATTTATTCTAAATTTATATTCCATTGAGGGCATAATAATTTCGTTCGGGCATACAGTGGATGATCGCCTCACATAACGCTGTGATTCATTTATAATCAATGATTTTTAGGGAATGTAGTTATGGTAAATTCAATTAATAAAAATGATATACATGAAATAAAAATTATATTTTATTTTAATATAATATTTATCATTTATTCATATCATCTATTGAGAAAATGGAAATAGTGTTAATGCATACGTACTGCCTACCATCTACAAGAATTTTACATTTCATTTTCTATAAATAATTTTTTATTATAAAAAATAATAATATATTATATATATATTATATTAATATAATATTTATAATTATGAATATTATGTAACCATTATCAATGTAAGGGTAAAAAGTATAACAATTCAAATCATACATGAAAACAAAGAAGTTCTTTCCCAAAACGTGATTTTAACATGGAATTATTTAAAAAGTGTTTTTAAAATTAATTATTATATCCTTAATATAATGAAATATATTATTATTATTTTTTTAATGGAATTATAATAAACATATATTTGTTATAAAGTACTTTTGAACATGTACATAGGTATTCCAGAATTAATGTCATGAATTTTCATATAATTTTTATTTTCTATGAGACATATTCCATATTTACCATAAATTTTATTTATGTTATTTATATAATACTAAAAAAATATTTTTTAGGATTCATATATATAATTTTATGGAGATTTTGAAATCAATTTATGGATACCTCTTTCTTCAGGTTTATTTTTTAAATGTTTCCGAAACAGTTTTGTATTTTTTTCTTTAAATTTTCTTCTTTTGAATATACATTATGTTGTTCACGTATATTACTTTATATTGTTTATATACAAAACCATTGATAGGTTATATGAAAAATATCCATAAATTCATGATATTTATTTTATATTTTTATTTTATTCCTTAATGGGTCTTATAATTAAAAACGTACAAAATTGATAAGGGTTTGTTATTACACTATCATTTTTCAATGGGAGTGTTTATGATTATATTTACTAGGAGGAAATATTATGATCCATATCTATAGAAACACATAAATTTTATTATCATATCCTTAATTCTTGTGAATAAATCCTTTCTCATCATTTTATTGTTTTTCTATAATCACTTTTCCAAAACTAATTTAATAATACCAATTTTATTTCTCCCTTCAGTCGCAAACACATTTTTCATTTATCAAAATGTTTTCAATAAATTTTATCTAAAAATATTATACATTAAATTTATATTTTAAAATTATTTTTTACAAAAATTAAATTTTTTTAATAAAATATTTAAAATGAATAATTATTTTATACAGAACAATAATCATTTGGGTTTTAATGCAAATATGAAAACAACCATTGTTTTAACATGCATATCATTTCCCTCTATTCAGAAAAATTAATTATTTAATGATTCATTTATATCATTCAATGTGTATTTTCAATTATGAATATTTGAAACATGTATTCCATTATAAACAATTTAATTTCCTTATCATTTGGATATTTTCTACAAGAAATGATTCTAAATATTTAAAATTCATTTATATGTTTTTATGGTTTTTAAAAGGAAAAGTATTAACACAATAATTTATGAATTTTTAGTCTCCTAAAAGGTTATTTTTAATGAAAATTTTTCATTCCTCAATAAATTATCCATGTGATTTAATAATAAAATTTTTATTAAATATTATTACATCCATTGATGTAACATATTCATTAATGGGGATATAATCCATGGATACAATTCTTATTTTTCTCTCAATGTTTTATATTTACAATGAAATGTTTTTCATGAAAATAAATCATTTCCAATGGGTGATGTTAGGATGATTTTATGAAATGTTAATAAAACACTTATATTTTGTTGATTTATGATATGAGTAATTTATTGTAATACATTGGAATACATAATTGTTATTAATGTTATGTAATGTGTGCAACTATATATCCCTAAAATGAATTGGATAATTATTTTTGTTATATAATCTCAAATGTTAAAAGGGAGGTTATCCCATGTATGAAAGAGGGAATATTGGTTGTCTTCCAATTCAATAAGGATGATACAAGGGAATTGATCCCCAACCCAACATTGGTACATTGGTTTTTAGCACAAGTATATCATGTTATAATTAACTTGGTTGACATCCTAGGCATAATATCATATGTTCATATGTGTATTCCAAAAATATATGTCATATTTAAACGTTTTTCTATAATGGGTCATGCTATTTAATTTGATTGTTATTCATTTATTCTGACATACCAATCAATATTACATGACTCGAGATTTTAAACATTGATATAAAGGTTATGATTATCATATATTATTTTCATGTTCTCATTCCCTAATGCTCATGTTATGTTTACATATTTCCCTTTTTAAACCCTACTACTAATCAAAGATCACCCTTTCTTTTACTTCTTTTACCAACTTTAAGATGATTAATATCAAATGTGAGATGTTTAATAAGGGTTATACTTGTGAGAAACTAGGTGATAGATGATGTAGAACTCTTGTAAACAAATTGTTTTTGTTTCAATGATTCAAATTGAATTATACCATTATTTAACCTCATGTGTGTGTTTCTATAATGAAATGTATATCCATTGAGAAATATGTAATATATATGTATTAAAATTTTCGGTTATTATTGTCAGTGATAGAGTATAGATTTAGTTAAAAATGGGAATCTTTTATGATAAAACATTACTGGGAACCCGTAGGATAAGCCTACTAATATGATAACATCATAATGATTTTGTAAGGAATAGATTGTATGGTTTTACAAAAAAAATACCTTTATGGATACTATATGTTACTATTGATATATCACTGATATAACTAGGGGTACTAACTATGAAAAAGGCATGTTAGACTTGAGAGGAATATAAATAATGCACAAAATGGGTCTTACTGTGCACATAGTTTGACCCTCACAATTGATATTCATTGTTAAATCTAAATTTTAATTTATAGACAACTATTTTGAATTTGAATAATTTAATTGAATGACTGAGGTTAATTCTAATGTTTCATACGTTTACATTTAGTCTTCATGATTTTGATATCGTATATATAATTTTTCATGATTATTTCTTTTCATGTTATGAAAAAAATTTATTACCCTATTCATTTTGGGTTTAGCCCATTTGGGGAACATGATTTTTTTATATAACATTGAATTTGATGGTTAACATTTTGAAGGGAAAATGGGTTTAATACTAGAGAGATGAATATTGTTGGTACTCCAAATTGGTTATAGGTATATATGAATAAAAACATGAAAATTATCCAATAATTTGACTCACTAATGAAAAGAAGAGAAGAGTTGAAGAGTGGTCATGTGGTATAGACCATGATGGATTTAATGTTATGTTTACTATATATCAATAATGGGTGAATAATCACTAAATGTAATATTTTAAAGGAACTATAAGGTGTTATATGTCTGGAGAAGAAGTCTATAGAGTAAGTGTCGATAAAGTAAAAAAGATAAATTTAGATAATGTAATGTATATAAAAAATGGGGTCCCAATGGAATCATTAATGGTTGAATGTAATTAATTTAGAATGTATTTGAATTTAAAAAATACATATTATAGGGGGAATTCTATGAATTGGATTGTTGAGGTGTTATATGTAATGGTTTTATTACTAATGATGAAAATGAAATGGGTGACATACAAAATGTATGGGATATTAATGTAGAATTCGTAATTGTAAACAACATATCATGGTTACATTTAGGTTGAGATATTGTTATAAAGGATTCATATTTTATATAATAGTAATTTATTATTAAGGAATGTGATTATGTAGCCTAGTTAATGATTTAATAGTTAAGTGAAATGATTAATGTTCTAATGTATTGGAATTCATGAATTATGTAATATGAATTGCGAAATATATATGGATTGTTCTTCAAACGTTATTGATTATGGATTTTAAAGAATAATTTTAATGATATAGATGAACTAAATATGTTATATAAGAGAATTATGAT
Source organism: Viscum album (assembly GCA_963277665.1). Classification (NCBI taxonomy): domain Eukaryota; kingdom Viridiplantae; phylum Streptophyta; class Magnoliopsida; order Santalales; family Viscaceae; genus Viscum; species Viscum album. The sequence continues at coordinate 1,251,893,719 of OY728152.1, forward strand.
CCTTTAGAAAGACCCACAATTGTGGCACAGGGACCCACAATATAATTCTATTGTTGCTAAAATTGGTTTTTGTTTAGATTTAGGGATATTTGATTGGGATACCTTAAACTAGATATTATTGATGAACCCATAATATATTACTGATATATTGAAAATGTTTTTTTATGTTATCATTGACTTATATTACAATATTTTTTATTTATGGAATATAATAACTAATTTGTGGATTCCATTAAGGAATGAGGGGAAATGTTTTTTTAATTGAGATTTTATGGGGATATTGGATATTACCATATTTTTGGAGAATTAATTATCATGGTATTAAAATATTTGGTTTATCACCATTATATTATACATAATGATATTTGGTTTATTAATGTTATGTTGAATTCAATAAAATTAATGACCTATATCATAATGTTTGATTTTTGGCTGGGTCATAAGGTTATCTCGTTATGGAATGGTTCATATTTGGCATTGGTTGTGGTTTTGACGTATAATGTATTACATCTCCATATGAATATGTATGCCTATTGGATAACCTTCTATAACCATGTTATTAGGATGATAAATATAGATACAAATAATAATCTAGCATTTTGTTACAGATCCTTTTATCTATATGTGCTTCTTGTACAATGAATTCATATTCAATTATATCAGTAATAGTATGTATAGTCATTTATCAAAGAAAACCAAAAGGATGAATTATTATTTATGTTTTACAAGGATAGATAACTCCTAGGAATATCGGTTCAATTGAGAATCGTGGTCATATTGGGATAATAGTATATCAATTAATACTTCAATAAAACCTCCCTCATGTTCATGATTCATTCCATATAACTCAATTGAGAATGAAAATATATGGACTATTAAATATAATAATATCTAAGGTCGTACCATGGGACCTGGATTATTCTTATATAGATTCATCAGGGGACCATCAATACCACACAGAGAAACTGCAACAAAACAATATTTCTCACCTTGTAAAAGTTTAATTGTGAAACCTCCAAAAAGATAATGATATGTAGGAACATGAGGATATAATAAGGAATAATTATCCTCATTTTATTACATGAGTGATGAATTTCATGATATAAATTAATTTTTGGAGAGGATATAACCTAACAATACATGATTTTATGAAATATTGTTCTCAAGTAAATATTATTTCTTCTGAATCTTGTATTATACCCAACACCACGAATTAAAAAATAAGTCATATGATTAAAATATTATTATTTAATCTGATAGTTATATTGAGCCATTTGAATTGATGGTGTGAATTGGAATAACTAATTTATTAAAATAAATTATTTACACATTTATATATAACAAATTATATTTTTACCACTTAAATAAAAATGGAAATGAAAACCTTTTGAATATAAGGGAAACCATTTTTTGGAAAAACAATTTTTTAATGGATGAAACTTTTTTATTGAAATAAAATAAAACAAAAAATTATTTATTTATTTTAATAAATTAATGTATTATATATAATATGAAACTTCTATCATCCATCTTATAGGTTTTGTATGCATGAGATACAAACAAGCCCACTTTTACATTGGAAAATAACATTCTTCTAAAAAGTGATTCTGTATAATTTTTTATTATTATTTTAAATATTTTTTAAATATTTATTAAATGTATTTAAAAAATAAATATTTACATTCTTATAATTTGGTCCAAATTATATAATAGTGAATTTTATAAAATTTCTTAAAACATAATTTTTTTAGTAAATTGAAACAAATTGTTCTTCTTATTAATGGTTTTATTTTCATTTAAAGAATTTAATAACAAAATGATTGTTTAAATATTTTTTATCAATAATATAAGTTAAATAAATATTTACTAATCCAATTTATGTAATTTTATTAAATTTTATATTTAATTTTGGTATAAATACTTTTTAAACATTAGAATATTTTCACTTTTGAAATAAGATTTTTCATAATGTTTATGCGTTAAATGTTCAATAATGTTTTTCCTCTTATGTGAATATAATATGAAAAAGGTTTGAATATTTAAAATTATAATGATTAATAAAATATAAATAATTTACATAATTTTTTACATTAACAAAATTTTAAATGAAATTAATTATTAATTATTGCAGTTAATGTTAAAATAGGATTACCAATGGATAAAAAAATTATTTGGGGTAAATTACATATAAAACATTAGAAAACATAATTTCCAGTAATATTAAGACCTTATAACCTCTATGGTTAAATAATAACAGTTTTTTTCATTTTATTCACTTGATAATAGGGGTACAATTTATTTATTTCAAAAAAATACAATTGTGTCTGCTATGTGATTTATAAAATTCCATAGCTCTTCTCTCATCTTCACAATTACAAATCCCATTAGATCAAAAATACCTACAAATATTTTTTCTTGAATTACAACCCCATTTCCCATATTCATTGGTGAATCCCCAAACCCAATCATTGAAGGCATTATGTTAATCATAATGATGTTATTTGAAGATGATGTAATTTTTTAACTATGGGCATTTGTTTTACTACTTATTCTATCTACATAATATATATTCCAGCTATGATAAAATAACATAATCTATGTATCCAACATTCTGAGATTTTTGTATGTTAATTTAAAAATCTATAACAATCTCACCTTCCATCAAATTGAATATGAATTCATCATTCATGTGTACGACAGACTAATATCACACGAACCGATGTAATTATTTTTCCATCAGCACTATATCCTCTGGATAGAATAATGAAAATATCATTTATATAAATTATATTTAAGATATTATTATACATATATAATTAACATACCACATCTACCTTCCAACCAAATATCTTATTGGAAAACATAAATTTCACTTGTGTATATAGAAAACTACCGCCTTGCGAAATGATGTGATGTGGTTTCATTAATTTTATATTTTGATGAAAATAATGATATATTAAACAATTATATATATATATATATAATTTCTAACATAATTATACTTCTATTATTTTTATATCAGATATAGGTTCTTACATTCCATTTTGTGGGGGATACGATAATGTTATTTTTTCCAATGGTATACAACATCATCATGATGAAAAGATATTTATATTTCAATAATGGTTTTCATGGAAGATAATTACTATAAACTTAATGAATTTGTTTTCTATATATTATATAATAATTATTTTTTAAGGTAATATATTATTTACATTTCATTCATTTCATTAATTGAGAAAATGGAAATATCGTTTAGGAGTACATTAATCCAACAAACTCATTGAATGTTTTATTCCATTTTATATATCAAACATTTAAATATGACTATAAATAAATATATTATAAAAATATATAACATTAATATAATATTTAATATCATATTGAATTTTTTCCATTTATCAATGAAAAAGGACAAAAATATACAAGTCAAAACACTGTTGAAAATACAACCCTCTTAGTCCCCAAAATGTAATTTTAAAATGGTGTTATTAATAAAAGGGTAATAAAATTTCATAATTAAATCATATATGGTGTGAAATATATACTTATGGTTTTTAATAGATATATAAAGATAATATATTGATTATATATGATGTTAAAATGTGTTTGAATAATTTCAAGTTTTAATGAATGCTCTTTTTGTCCCACTTTTATATTTTGTGAAACTCATCTTTATTCATGATGTGTTTGTTTTATGTGTTTTATATAATTCAATTGAATTATTTTATTATTATTTACCATAAAATTCTATGTATTTACATGTCCATTTTATTTTATCCATTTGGTTTTTAAAGAACAAATGTTACCAATGAGGCAATAGATTTTTGTTTCAATTTTCCTTCACGATAAAAAATGTTATGTTATTGACCAATATTCTTTTTTGAGGGGTATATGTAGAAAATATGACATTTTACATCATTAATATTTTTATATTCATGTTTAATATCTTTTCCATTAATGATAATTATGATTCCAAAATTACCAATGTGGTATGGGTTTGATGTTATGATCTCATTGTTCATCAGGATTGTTTATGATTACACTTTTGATGATAAAACATTATATTACACATCTTAGTAAACTCATTAACTTTAATATACCTTGGTAATGTCACTACAATATATTATATTCCTTCATTTTCTACTCTTTCTATATTCATGAATATAAAATATGGTTTTCTCAAAAATAAATATTTTCTCCCTTCGGTTGAAAATCCATTTTCTTATATATCCATGTTTTCAAAAAAATAATCAAATATGATTTCATATTCTATTAATATTGTTAAAATCCATTTTTAACTATTTTTATTTTTTTTAAAATTTTATTCAAATTATTCATCATGTCATTCTCAAAATTAGTACAATTTCGATTTTACAGAAAATGTGACAGGGATATTTTTTTATTGTGTACAAAATTTCCCTCCATCATGGAAAATCAATGTGACATTGAACCCTTCACATGTATCATATTTTAATTTCACAAAAATGGATTTTCATACATTTTATGTATTAAATATATTTATTTAATGATGGAAAGTATATTTTCTTTAATATAATTTTTAATGTGTTTTTAAATATTCATTTACAATTTTAACAGTTATTGATAAAATTATTTTCATTATTATTTATGAATTTATTTTAAAATATGTTTATTTTCCATGATTTTGTATTTTCCTCAAGAAATTATAAATGATATTTTTCTTTAAAATAGTTTTATATATAATTTGGAATCCTTTATTATAGAATATGATTTACTTGGGATATGATCCAGGGATACCATTATTATTGTTTCCTGAAATGGTCTATGTTTGTAATAAAAAGATATTTATGAACCCCCTTAACATTTCATGGGTTAAGTTATGATTATATGATGGAACGACTATCAAATATACTTCAATTCATGGATTATTATAAGGGGAAAAATTTATGATCATATGGAACACATATTTATTTTTTTTATTTTGTGATGAGTGGCACTAATATCTCCCTCCAATACATTAGGTAATTATTTATGTTATCTGGGCTAAAAGGGTAGAATAGTTTTTATCCCAAGCCAAAAAAGTGAACAATAGTAGTTTTCCCAATCCCAGAAGACTATATATGAGATTTTTTCCAATTCCCTAAGGATGTACAAGTTTGGTTATTCAAAGACTATCTTGTTATGAATACTTTTTTGGATATCCTAGGAATAAGTCTTTCAATGAATATGTATATTCCACAAATCTACGACATACAACATTGTTACTATCTTATGGATCATTTTATTAGGTTTTATTATGATTCATGCCTTATAATGTAAAATATTTACTTCCTCAATAATGATTTGGATATATAATTTTCATGATATTCTTTCCATATGTTATTATCATATTATCATACCCTTATGCTCATGGTATTTTTACGTATTTCCCTTAACTACCCTTACATAAAATCTAATATCACTATTTCTAATGTTTTTCCCCTATATAATGATGATAGTTATTTATCATTATATTTTTAAGAAGGGTTATAGTATTGTGTAATTTATTCGGAGTCAATTTATAACTCTTCCAAACTACTTTTTTCTCCAAATTTAAAATTACACTACACCTTTACAATTAAATGGTTTGTGATTTTGTATTGTAATTAACATTCAAAAAAATTGTTGGAATATCCATGTATGGAAATATAGGTTAGCTATATTTGTTTTGGTCATCCCATTACTATCTTACTCATTTAAGGGTAAAATAAATCTTAACCTTGTAGAAATTATGACAACGAAAAGAATCTTTAGGTAGCCAGAATGGAAATTTTTGAAATTTTACATATACCACCTTTCAACTAAGAGTCTCACTAAAGATTCAAAAATGACACTTATTCTCATCATATATTTTAGTGTTCATCAATATATCATTATTAAAAACTAAAATTAATTTATATATATTATCCCTGAATACTATATTCTATGAATCTTTAAAAATTCTATGTTCATTAGTAATTTTATAGTGTGTTATTATAAATTTGTTTTGACTATACCTTGTATGAAATTTCATCATCAAAATATCATCCATCCATATAATATGATGATGATACCATGAAAAAAGAGAGATAATTAAAGACAACACTGATCCAAGATGTCGATCAAAAAATTCATTGATGTGTGGCATTGGTTATTTGTTTAAGTAATGACATTGATTTCCTAGTTATCGATTAAAATACCCATTGAACAAAATTTCTTATCATTAAAATGAATAGTGTATCCCCATAGTTTAACACTATGGATTATTGATATATTATCACACTAATAATTTATTTGTTTAATAATTCTTTATAATTCTATTCTGGCTATTATGTATGGAGTAATAGATATAGGTTTTTCATTAGTGATGAGATCATAATGATTAACTTTGTGTTCTTTTGGATGTCCATATTGTTATTTAATAAAAACATCAATTTATTATTTATTAATGGGTATATACAGTATTCTACAAATACAATTACCATTAATTGGTTTTTCCTTCTATTATTCTATAAGAATTTAATTAATAAGACAACCTAATGTTGGATCTATATACTATTCTTATAGTTTAGTACCCCCTTCAATGGAAGGTGATTCCATATCCACATTTAGATTTGTAATATCATCCACTTGGATATTAATTTTTTCATTATGATTTGAATTAAAATTGGTATAATAGATCATATCAATATAATCTAAATAAATAATATCAATGATAGAAAATTAGGTGTGTTTATGGATAATAATATGAACATACTAACACATCCTTATTGTAATAAATTTTTCACTATAAGTCTTGATTTAAAACACCCTTTGTAGGCTACTAGGGTAATGTTTATTTCTCTTGGAAGAAATAAATGATATAAAATAGTGTGAATATCCCAAATCAAATAAATCATTTATTAAATTTGATGTTATGGTAGTTTTATCTACCCCCAAAAAATTTCAATACTCAATCTCAGATGATGTTAACAAATAATATTGGTCTTATATATTTTTCCTTATCTATGGAAGGATTTCATTATTCATGGAAAATTATTTCTAATAATGACCCATAATTTTACAGTTGAATCACTTGATATTATTTGTTTTTACCTTTTCATTTCGTTCATGAATCATATGAAACATTTCTCTAAAATTATGAAAATTTCATATTCTTTTTATGATTGTACCTATGACATTATTTATACAATTATTCCATGTTGTAAATACCATCTTCCATTTCATCATGTTTGAAAAAAAAACTTATTTCTCAACTGACCTCCTCATTTATTGATTTTACAGGATCATGTGAGACCCATAAAAATCTTTATATTCCTTGACAGAACATGATACAATATTATCATACAATGAAAAGTATCATGAAACTATGTTCCATTAGGGACTCAACTTATTACCCTAAATAAAATGATCAATCTAACATAAGTCTATGGTCTATAAAATCCACGTGCAATCTGGTAATGTTATCTATATACTCTAAAACATGTTCTTCTTATTACATAATTATACTGACGAATATTCCCTCCATTATGCTAACTAATCTAAAATAGCGTATTTCAAAAATAATATGGATTTAATTTTTCAATATTCCATACAAATTATTTATTAAACCAATTTTAATTCATGACCAATAAAACCATTGTTTCATGGCCCCCTTCCAATAACGATTCCTCTCTGAAGATGACAATGAAAGACGAAAGATAATGAACCCCTTTTGTCTTCCCTCTAGCAGGCCCCTGGTCGGCGACTAGCATTAGGGGTATAAAAATATAACAAAATAGGAGGAATTACCATTTTTATAGTAATGATGAATGAGAGATAAGACATGACAACATAAAAAAAATTCAAGAAAAGTATATATTGATAATAAAAAATCCAAATCATCCAACATTCATGTTAGAAATTAAACTGATACAAATCAAAGAGTATCTAAAGTAAATACCAAAAGAAAATATAACCAGCAATACATCAACATTCCACATACACTGAGCTAGTACCACCCCTCAGGGTCCATGTAGTAATCATGGAAACCAGAAATCATTTTTATAATGAAGGGGGAGCATAAATGAATACTCAGTAAGAAAATAAATGCTGCTCGTGCACAAGTGGAGAAGCATATGAATGATCATATAGGAAAAATATGAAACCATAAGCACCTAAGAATGTATACTATCCCCCAACCTCTCGAAGGGCACTCTAACCAAATAACAAAAGTTATGTAATGTAATATAGATGGCATCGATGATAGTGTACCTCACACCATTTCCCCACAAATTAGATGCTCTCACACCTAAGAAATAGACATCTAGATGATCCCACCTCTTCTAAACATACTGAATCACATACCAACCATAGACACAAGTGCTTGACAACCCCCTCTCATACCACTCAAAGAAACCTAGTCCAAAAACCACATCTCATACTACTCACAAACAACTTGGCCACCAGCCACACCCCATTATAATCACACTTGGGAACCACAAGACATCCCATCATGAAGACACAAGGGATGTACCACTCAAATGCACACACTTGGTCCTCACAACCAGAACCGGCCCAAAGAATAATCGGTATCACTGCCTTGAAGTGGGTGTACAGAAGAGAGGGTGGCCAACCATCCATCCTCCCACGAAGATGTTTGGGAAACACAACATCCCCCATAAAAATGGATATTTTCAGCACATGGTACTCAACTAGGGTGGGGTGTAAAAAAAAATAAAAAAAAATACATTTATGTATATATATACGTACCAAAAACTCATCCCTAACCAATGAGTTCCCAAATAAACAACCTCCCCACAAAAAACCTTTGCTACTTCCAATGAATGAATGTATAATGATGAATAAAGGTCACTTCTGAACCTCACAAAAGATATCCACTTAACACCCACTCGTTTTGATGTTATTATGAATTTATGATCTATTCCCCCATATATGGGAAACTAAAAACCAAAACATGAAACCGACCTTACAACCAAGCCAAATAGAGGAACAAAAACATTGATAAGACACCCCACTCCACATTTCATCACCACTAACACCAATACCAACTATTTTCATCATTATTCTTCAATTTCATTCCTCCATTTTGTTTCTCTGAACAATAAAAAAACCTACTTTCCGCCCAACACTCTAACTCACCTCATCACAAATATACTCGTCAACAATGATGCATATCCATACCACACTAATCACCACAATAAAAATCTATATCCACCAAAACATAACCATCAATTTACCACTGCAGAAACATACCGCACACCAAAAACCATAACACAACCCAGGTGCAGTCCAACAACAGAAAACGTTCATCCATTCCACAACCAACCAATCTCTCAACCAGATATTCCATTACACCTCCTTAACCACCACTTACACATATCCATTCCCCCATCAGTAACACCACATTATCTGCAAAATAAACAATGAATATCATATCCAAAAATAACACACAAATACACAAATAGGGAAATTTATATTCATATTTAACCAAAATATTTTCTATAATTTGACATTGATAATTCATGGGTTATCATAGAATAAGTTAAATATTGGGGAATCCATTTATTTAAAATTATATATACTATTAATCGGATTTTTCAAATTTATTGTAGTAATCCACAAGTCATACTAGTACACAAACATTGACCACTATCCACAATGATTTTCAGAAAGATTAATCCCATACAATTCAAAAAATATACCTAAGATAACATATAAAAATGATCTTCATCATCATCTTCCTAGTCAGTCATTTATTACTAATTTAACAAAACCTATTACTGTAAAAGGTCTGTTCATCTTCATAAAAACCATACTTTTTATTAGTATTCGACCACTTTCTAAAATAGTTATCAGTTTACCACCCTTCATGATACTCAATTAGATGAAATACATAGGGATCCTTACCACTAGGAATAGATGATCAAGAACTCCTCCATACGATAAAACATGTGGTGTGTGAATTTAATGAAGACTCCAAGGGAAAACTAGATCTAATGTTCACTACACAACACATGACTGCAAATGGAAGAATGGCCCATAGTGCACCAAGATAATATGGAAGGGCCCATGGAAGGAAGGATCCTAGCTTTTGAAAATGCCAGATCTTGTATCAATAGAATTGAGAAAATTTCAACGTATTTAAATGACATGTTGTGTCCATGACCATGTGGCCTGCCCATTTCAATGATTCTGGGAGTTAGGATATTAATTATTTAATTATTATCCATTTAATCTTCTTAAAAAATGTTAAAACATGGTTTTTAACTCCATTTACATCAAATAAAAGGTAATAGGGGTGATACAGGAAAAATGGGAAAATAAGGAAATGACTCACCAATGTGTGAGTAATTGACATGAGTCATCAATATCACCTATTGATGTTTAACTCAACAATGCCACAGATAGATGCAGCATACTAATTCTTGAATCACAGTCTCCACCTAATTATTTGAGCCACCAATGCTACCTACTGATAGGGATTCACAGATGTGTCCTACCAACAAGACTCACTGAAGCAACCCACCAACAACAAGTCGCAGATTCCACTCACTAATTCCACACTCTAGAACCCGACTCCCTAAAGAAACTTATCGATTCCTGAATCACCAACACAAATCATCACCACCTGAATCACTAGAACCAATCACCATTGAAAAAATAGAAAACTACAAAAATATTTAAATGAGTCGAAGTGACCTATTAGTTCACCTCAAACATAGTGTTTTAATAATGGAATGGAAAAGAGAGGTTTTTTATATTACATAAGATTCTCCACAAAAAATTATTTCCCTTAATAATTCAAAACCACAACTAGAATAAATTGTGGTCTAAACAACCACCTAGCGAGACACCTCTCATGGATAATCAACCATGTGCTACTTATAAGCTGATGTGAACCCTTGAAATCCATGAATAACTCACATGTCGCCTACTACCACATCCAACCAGAAGACATGCCACACAAGCCTAAAAAGACACACATACCAAAAACCTGAATGATGGAATTCATTCCTATATGTCAAGATACTATCTTTTCTAGGAGGCGTTGACTCACCTTATTGGGTTTGATCTCATGTTAATTAATGCATCTTGATTATGGATTTGATCCTCACCTCTAAATATGTCACAATATTATCGAACATTAATGAATAAAGAAAAAACTCTTCTCATTGTGAGAAACGTTCAAGAATTATATAAAAAAATTGTACAAGGAAAAAAGAAATTCATGTTAGGGTATTGGCTATTCTTATGTTATTCTATCTCCCATGTATAGTCTTCCAGTCCACCATTCCCCCACAAAATGTGAACCAAGGGAATTTTTATTTCACTAAGAATCATTTTTGGATGATTTTGGATCTCCCATGGATGATCTATGAATGTTGTGTCATCATCGATATCCATCTCTACCTAGTCAATCACATGGGGGTCATCGTGAGGATACCAATGATGTTGGGAGATGCGAAAGACTTTATGGTACTTCTCCAATTAGAGTGGGAACACCAAGTGGAATTCCACCTTTCTAACTCTCATAAACACAACGAAGGGTTCGACGAACCACATACAAATATCACTCCCTCTACCAATCCACCGCTTCCCAAGTCGAGTGGAATCCATGAAGAGCATGTGGTCCCAACCTTGAACCCAAGGCCCCCCTACTATCATCATCATACAACATCGACCAGTCATGCACATACTTCCTCTAATTGCAAAAAAGGTGAGCCTTCTCTTTTATACTCTAAAGTAACTCAGTGCCAAGAACAAATATCTCGCCATCCTCTACCCAGCCCAAAGGTGAATAGAAATTCCTTCCAGACATATCCTAAAATGGATCCATTCCAATTGAAGAGTGATATGTATTATTGTAACTGAACTCTACCAAGGGAAACTATCATACCCAAGACCCACCAATATCTGATACGTAGGCTCGTAGAATGCCCTATAATAGTTTTGATGGTCCACTATGTCTACCAATATATCTGAGGGTGCAAGGAAATTATAAGGCATAAATGTGTAAAAAATAATGTTGTAATCCCCTCAATAATTGTGAGGTAAAGTCTTTGTCGCAATCTAGGAGAGTGGACCTCGAAACACCATGATGGTGAACCACTTCGACAACATACATAATGTCAAAGGCATCCACCATGCTCGATTCCTTGATTGAAATAATTTGTTCTGAATTCATCAGTGGATCCACGAATACCCATAGAGCATCACAACCACCTTTATCGATGGGTAGAACTATGATGAAACTCATTGGTGTATTACTAACGGTGAGTTGTGTTGCTCATAGAGGAATCCCTCATTCATTTCAACTGGAACTTTCAACATCCCAAATAACAACATATATTTCTGACAATACTCTATGAATCCTTCGGGAGTGTTACCCTTACCAACGTGATGTCACGTCATCTATGCCTCGGATTCTCCCCACTAATACTCCTCCACATACTTCATCTTATATGAATTCCCGGTTATTCTAATCATGCAACCTATTCCACCATCTATTCCTACACTTATGTGATAGGGGCCAACTACTTCGTTACCTTCAAAGCATCTGAAGATTCCCTAACGACATATCCTTATGAATTTATTCTCCATGAATCCATACAAGGTTTCATTTATTGAGGTATAAGAGATTCCAAAATTATAGTCCTGAAAAAACTCTATCCACCTCTGTTATCGCATGATTAGGTATCACGGGGAAATGATATAACTCCATCTCTTCTAATCGATGACAACCACAAATGAATCCCTTATTTAGTAATGCCTCCACAAAATTATTGGAATCATGTCCCAAATTTCTATAGGTCATGGGATTCATAGTTACATTCATTAGGATGTAACTACCTATACCCATAAAAAATCACTCCATGTTAATGCATCACTACACATCTCAAGCCCAGAGGAGAATAACCACAAAATACCTAAATCCTCACCCATTCAAATTGAAACTGAAGCCATAAAGAGTGGTCCAACAACCCATTACAATAGATGAATTATTCTTTATAGTGCTCACTCAAAATAATGTTTTGGATATTTCTATTTAGAGACGTCCAAAGAGATGAATCTCAGGAGAAATCAGGTACAAATCACTAGTAATTTCCTGCTAGGACAAGAAAACTATGAACCTATTCTGTGTTCATGTGTGCATCAAAAGAAAATATTTCTTCACCCATTGATGGAACCAGTAATACTCCCTAATGATACACCAATGTTTAAGTAAGGGGAGCTAATTTTTCCAATACGTTCACTTGGATAACATTTCGAAGACATGGTGTGATAGAAAACCCTCCAAAACATTCCAGTGATTATGGGAATGTTCCTACTCTATATTTGAGTAGATCATAATTTCATCAATGAAAAAAATGGAAAATAGTCATGGAACCCCCAAAATATGGAGTTTATTTGTCCCATGAACACTGCTAGTGCATTTGTAACACCGAAGGACATGACTACAATCTTGAAGTGCCCATTCCTATACCTAAAATATGTCTTTGAATGTTCACCAGTGATCCACCCTCAATTGTGGATGCCCATATTGCAGATGGATCAAAAAAAATACAATTCTCCTCTAATTTGGTCAAAAAGAAAATCCATCCTCTGGAGAGGGAAATGGTTTGACCGTCCCCTGATTCATCCTCCAGTAGACTATGCACAAACATAGACCCCCATCTACCTTATTTGTGAATAGGGATGGAGGACCAAATGGGCACACACTAGGCCAGAAAAAAATATGTTCTTCATAAATTATTCAACAAAAAATCCACAACTCAAGAAACTCATAAGATGGAATCTAATAGGTATCCATTGAAATTAGACTAGCACTAGGTTGTAATTGCATCTGGAACTCAATGCCACATTGAGGGGGTAGCATCACAACTTCACCAGAGAAAACATCCAACATATCCCTAAAAACATTGGGGGCCTCTATAGTCACGGTTTCATGATCATATGGAACTCAACCAACAAAGAAATAAGATTCTCTACACATCGGCTACTAACCTGAAAACTCGGTTCTCCATCGAAAGCCACATGTCTTCCATCATAATCTAAAAAAATTACTCTTATCCATTATTAGTTTATAACCACATGCATGGAAAAAATCCAGTAAATTCAAAGGATATCATTGTATGGCTTCATCAGTAGTCGAAATAGATCCCCTCTAGACAAATGTGGACCCAAAATTAGTCTACATACGCAAAAGAACAACAAACTAGTTCATCTAGACTATGACTGGGGTTCTAAACACAAGGGTTCTAAAATTATTTTCTATATCTAGTCCCATATCATGAGGTAGACCAAGTTAATAAAAGGATTTAAAAAATCGTGAATCAAAAAACACATGAATTAGTATTGAACAAGTTAATAGTACCTCAAATCATCTCTAGCCCTACTAGAACTGCTGCCTCTATATAGTGGAACTGCCCACACCCATGTCCTCTTCCCATATACTAATGACCAAATTTGAGACGAAACCCATGATATAGTCCCTAAGGAGAACCCAGAGGTTACCCTTCACCTGCTCCATCTCCCTACATTAGAGTAGGATCTTGCTATCCTTGATGGAGAAACGGCCTGGCTAGAAGCTGCTATTGAGGTGGGTGCTGAACTAGCCCACCACCTCCATAACGATCTCTAATGACCATCAGGAAATAAATATGAAAGTTCCCACATGATCCATAGATAAAACATACCACCCCAAGATATCAGGATAGATACCAGGATGAGAGAGTCGATATTGAAATAGCTTGTCTCGACTCTCTGATGGCCAGAACCTCAAAGGCCCTAGTTTCTGGGATATGCTGCAATAAGGAATTCCATTATACGAATCTCGTTGTCTACCCTTTAATGGTATTCCTTATCGTGAGTGCATTCAATAAACTACCTACGACTTCTTATGGACCTCTAGGTATGTCGATAAGGTGAAGGGATTAACTGCATACAAGAAAGAAGGATGAAGTGGATATTCTATAAGCCTCTCCCAATACTCCTCATCTAGAATGAGATCTGGAGTGAAGCAAATGAGATCCCTGAATCGAACCACTAATTTCTATACTAACATAACCCCTCTAGAAGGAAAATTATCTCATGCCTAATCTCATGCTTCATGATCGATTAAATGGATTCAACTAATAAATCCTTATCAAAATCAACCCATAAAACATCTTCCTCGTTTCTCTCCCACATGTACAACGTCGACCACTGACGTGAAGTCCCCTCATCAGAATAATCACCAATGGAACCTATTCCTCCATCATATCCCTGATCAGGGGGATGATGATCATTAGATCCCCAAGCCAACTATCTATCTCAATTTATAAAATGCTTCCCTTGTATATTCCATCGCTTGAAATCATGTAATGTTTTCTGCCACTAGTCGTCCTCTTCCAACGGTTCAGTCATAATTTGATCAAAAGGGTTTTCATACTGAGCCTCCACTTCCTGTACTATACATGGATAATGACCTGATGTTGTAGCTAAAATATAATCATATAATTCCTAGGCTCGAGTAGTATGAAATTTTAGGAAGGTTCATTTCTACACAATATTTATTTAAATTCTTGGGAACTCAAAATTTAATCATGAACACATTTCATCTTGGTGAACAAATATTTACTAGTGTCTCTACCCTACAAATATTGTAGCCTAACTTGGATTTTTGGTAAACTCAGAGTCCTTGAACCAGATCATGAGGGCCTATAAAATCTTGTGACCTAGTTGGTATTCCTTGGCATATGTCATGTACCAAGATCATTTGACACTGTGTCCCTACAAACCCTTGAAATCCTCACTGTGACAAACTCCAAATCCATATTATCTCTCAACCATCACCTCTGATACTATTCTTTCATGACCCTTCCCTCCAAAGATTTCCCTCATATGCTGGAAATGAAAAAGAGAGATAATGACGTCCACATCCCACCTCTAGTAGGACTCGGGTGGCAACCAAAACCAATGGTATATAAATCTAACAAAATTAGAGTCATTGCAATTTTTATAGTAACCAATATCAAGAGATTTGATTTACCAACCTTAATAAGATCTAATAAAAATACTTATAGATAACATAACATCCAAATAATCATGCATGCATTTTCAAAATTAAATAGATACAAAATAAAGAGTATACAAAGTAAATATCAAAAGTTAAGCTAATCTGAAACACAACAACAATCCCGAACATCTGATCTAGTAAATCCTAGAATGGTCTATGTTTTCCTATTAAAAACACGAAATATATTTCAAAACATTAGGTGATCACACATGTATACTCAATTGGAAATCCAATGTCCCTCTTATGCACAAGAGAAGAAGCATACTAATGACCATATGGGAAAATAGATGAAACCATAAGCACCTATAAAGAAATAATAGCTACCCTATACTCACCAAAGTAACACACAACAAATAATTCATTTCAGGTATTATAATATAGATCACATCGATGACAAGGTTTCCTACACCAATTTCCCAATGATTAGACACTCTCACACCATAATAGAAGACATCATGGTGCTCCCACCTCTTCTGAACAAACTGAATCACTTCCCGCCCATAGAAACATGTTCCCCACAACAAAATCTCACCACACCCATAGAAACCTTCATTACATACCACATTTCAACCCACTCGTAAGCACCTTTTACACGAAACCACACTACATCCTGAACACACATAGTAACCACTACACCTCTCATCTCAATGACACATGGAAAGTAAAACTCAATAATACACACCTAGTGCCCATAACATCAACTTTCCAGAAGAATCCTAAGCTATCACCACCTCAAATAGGTAGCATGGAAAAGAGAATAGTGAGTTATCCATCCTACAAATGGGATGTTTGAGAAAGACACCCTCCCCTGAAAATGATTGTGTTTGGAACATGATCCTCAACTACAGTTGGTGTGTATAGAAATCATAATGAAATACAAATACATACATATATAAATATATATATATATATATATATATTGGTACCAAACAGTCACCCCCATCCTATGGGTTCTCAAAAAATAATCCATAAAAAAACTACCCTTCCAGCTACCTCTGAATGTATCTATGAGGACAAAAGATGCTCACTTTTGAATTTGAGAAAATAAATCATCATTACACCCAATGATTGTGACATTATTATGCATTTACCAGCTATTCAACCCCTACTTGGGAATCTTACAACCCAAGAAAAGAACCAATCTCACAACAAATCCAAACAGAGGAACAAAAACCTTGATAATGATCCCCATTCTACATTTCCTATCCACTAACACCCATGCTGACCATTTTCATCACCATTATTCAAATTCAGGTCGCCCTATCCATTCTATGAAAAAGAAAAACCCCCAACTTATTTCCAAACCCCATAAATTACCAAATCAAAACCATATACAGTATCCCTACTGCATATCAACACCAAAATCATCACAATTATTAACATAAATCCCCCCGATACAACCATCGAAATACCCACTGCATAGACATACCACACCACAACAATCATAACTCATCCAAGATGCAGTCCCTCTACATAACATGTTTATCCATTACTCAATAAATATATCTATCAACCTATGATTCTATTATAGCAGATGAACCTACCCATTCACAAAGACATGACGACAACCATAACACCACATGATCAACATAAGACACACAAAGACATATCCAAACACAGTACACATCCAACCCAACAAATATAGATGTATTTAGATTTAACCAAAAATTGTTCATTAATTCTACATTGATGATTCTTGAGAGTTCATTGAATAAGTTCTATCCTGGTGAATCCAATTATTTAACACTATTTACAAGATTAGTCGTATTTCCAAATTTAAAGAAGTAAACCACAATCCATATATGTGTGGAAATAGATACCACCAACGACCATGATCTCCTGAAGGATATAACCCATACAATTCACAAAACAGATCAAAGATAACAGATAAAACAAGTAATCAACATCATCATCTTCCTAGTCCCTCATTTAATAATATGGTAACACAACCTATTATTGTGTCATATTTGTTAATCATTATTATATCCTTAATGAAGATTGGGATTTGACCGCATTACGAAAGTGACATCAGCAACCACACCGTAGGATACACAAATAAAATAATGTCAAATGGATCCAAATCTCAGAGTATAGATGATGAAAATCTCATCTTTTAACCAAAATCGGTGTTGTGTGAGTAGTTGGAATAAACAAATGGAAAACATGATTAAAAGGCCACACCAAAACATATGAATCCATGGGAAATAAAATCTATTGGTGCATGAAGACAAAAAAAACAGAATTCAACATTGGTGGTGGTAATCCAGATACAAATCACAGTGACAATGATATTAAATTATTAAGAATGGAATTGAATAATTTTGTACATTTAATACATTTTCATCTCAGTAAAGTTATCATGAATATTTTCACCATATCCTAAAACCCAATATGTTATTCGTAATAAATGTGTTGATGTTATCTAGATGTCAAAACAATATGGCATATATTTTTTTGGACCATGATTCCTATCAATTATTCAAGGGGTTATCTACAACATAGCAACACCCATCCCTCTCACATTTTATTAATTACATATATTTTAAATGATCAATAATATTCACTTAAAATTTGTTCATAAATTGAAAATATTCATAATTATTAAAGAATATATAACATAAATATTTCCCATGTAAATGACATATTTTGCATAATATTATTCCTTAAACTAATAGCATACAAAAAACTGGTATATAGATAAAACATAATTAATGAAATTAAAAATATCATGAATTCTTCCATCATATTGAAAATATGAAAATGACGGATAAAAATTCAGTCAAATTAATAGTTAACATTCATTCATTACATGATTGATAGAATGTAAATGGCATAAAAATAAGTTATAATACATTAATAGATAAGGACTAGAATCAATTAATCATAAATTTAATTTTTATAATACATCCAACAATATATTAAATAAATTTTAAAAAATAAATTGAAAATAAATTCCTTTACAAATTTCATGATAATTATGTTATAAATATCATTTCAAAAATCTTTTAATTAATTTCTGAAAACAATACCATTTTAGTGATATAATTTTTAATAAAATCAATGAATAATGAGAATAATTTTTCCAGTGAAAGTGATTGTGGAAACATGTAAGGGGAGATTCAAATAAAAAATAATTTATTCATGTGAGAAAACCCATTCTTGTGTTGTAGGTTAAAATATATATATTTTCATGATATTAGTAAAATTTACCTTTTTTGGAAAATAAAAAGATGATTCCTCGAAAATAGTTATATAAAATTTTTAGAAATGTAATAAATGACTATGATAAATCATTATATAATATTAAAATCATTATACTTAATATTTTAATCAAATATTCACATTGATTAATATGATTTGAAAAGAAATTATTTGAATAATAATTTTAGAAGAAAGTATTTTAATTGAAAATTAATTAAGGATTTTTGATCAAAAAAGAGAATAATTGGAAATTAAAACTCTAAACCCCACAAATCACCCCAATATAAGAAATTTTTTAAGTGATTGTTATTCTATATTTCCTCCATATGAAATATAAAAAATTAAATATTGAAAAAAATAATATTTTAACTGAAATCACTAACATCAACATAACTTACCTCATACATTATTTTACCCCTCAGTCTAATAAAAATAAATTTACTATAACTATACTTTAAAAAAATTTAAATTCTTATAATATCATATATTATACAATTATTTTATTTAAAAAAATAAAAAATAATTCCTTATTAATGGTTGCATGTCCATGAGTTAATTTTTTTACTATTCATGGAAGTTTCAATTTGGTAAATTTAGTCTATTCATTTTAATCTCTTAGAAAAGATATCCAAAATGATAACAATGATATAAATAACTTATATAATATTTATGTAAATATATTTTTAAAATTATTTAATTGAATTGATTAAAAATAAATCACATTTTTCAATAGGTACTGATGGGATACATTATCATTTTTATATGAGTAAGGGTAAGAAAGTAAATGATACCTTTTATTTACGTAGTGATACTTCTTTTAAAACACCAATGTATTTTAATTAGTTTTATCTTTACTACCACAAAAATATTGTTTTTATGAATAGATAATTACACCAATATGTATTGATGGTAGACTATAAGTAGGCACAAATGATGTTTCAATTTTTCATTGAAAGGAAATAAGGTGGAATTTTTCTTCAAATCATAATAATAACATATCAATATGTTTATGTTAATATATTGATAAAATTTGAATTTGTATGACTTTTTTAATAGATTTTGATGAAAAATAAACATTTAAAGTATAGATAAAGAAGATTTTATCTTCATTGAAATGACTTATTTGGATTAAACCTTCATCCTCATTATGATTTTATATTGATAAAAAAATGTACATACATGAATTGGTGAGATAATATAGGAAGGGATCCTAGTAGATATATTTAATTATAATAAGATAATTCATTTTTGATATGATATGAGTGGTGTATTCTATTTATATGTTAGTGATATTACACAATAATAATTTTTAAAATATTAAAATATATTAATAATTTTAAGAAAAAAAGAATAAAAATGACTCATTATTGAAGAGGATATAAGTTAGACCATAAATGTAAAAATAAAATATGGTATAGAAATGTTTTTGGGATATTTTTACGTTTATAATTTTTTTTACCATCTCAATGAGTTTTTACTCTTACAGTGGTTACTGAATTATTTAACGATGCTAAAAATTATAGAGATGAAAATTGGAAGTATTATCATTAAAAAAAATATAAATGAGGATTCCAAATATGGATTCAATTTCATCAATTTTATTCTATAAGAAGTGTCATTTAATCTAAAAATAAACACTAAAAACACAATGATCAATAGTTTTTTTGAAAAATGAATTTTATGTAAAAACAATTTACAGAAAAATAATGTATATTGTTGATTCTTAAAGGATATCATTGTATCATTATAATTAAATATCTAATTATTTTTATTTAAATAAAAAAACATATATTTACTATTCAAATTCTATTAAAAAACGAAGAACTAAAATATTTTTTTATTTGACCAAAAAAATTACTTTAATTTTTATAATGATTATAATATATTTGCAAGCTCAACACTATATTTTAATATAAATTTTCTTATGTATTAAACATATATTTGATATATAAATTTTTTTAATAAAATTTCATTTTATTCGTATATTATTATAAATTTGTAGTTGTTGTAATGTTTTTATTATTCAGTTTTCATTAAAAAAATCATTTCTAAAAAAGAATAAAAAATGACCTCGATAATTTTTTAATGATGAATTCACAATTTAAATTAATTTCATTAAATTCAATTTATCAAAATTTTTATTTTTGGATTAATCACATCCTTGGATTAATATATTTGTGTTTTATTCTTGTTTCTGTTTAATTAAATGATTTTTAAGTATAACTGAATCATCAGTGTTACAATTCCATGTTATTTTTATGGGTGTTGTTGATATGGTTTGCAAGAATGGAATTCAGAATGCATATATTTTGGTTTTATTTTAACATTATTATGAGAAACTATAGAATAATAATTCATTTTATTTCACCCATAAAAAACATAATTTTAACATTTATAAATTATCAATATCATGTATTACCATAATTTAAATTTGATACACATTCATTTTGTTAATATTGAAGATGATATAGCATCATTCATGTTTGTGGCTAAACCAAACCAAACAATAACATGATATACTAATTAATTAGTTATATTATGTAGTTAAATTTTTGTAATATCATTCTTACAAAGGGGAAACAATTTTAATAGATAAGAATTAGAGTGGAGAATGGTTTTAATAAATAATAGGTTGAGACGGTAATGGTAAATATGATTAATTACAAGGTACTTAATAGTATGATTTAACTATCTCTATAAAAGTGATGCTTCAAAATGAAGGATTTAGGCCTCAATTTTAGAAAAAAAACAAATCCAACAACGAAACGTAATTAATGATATTATTATTTTGTAGAAATTTAATAGATAACTAAATTATATGAGTCATTATAAATATTATGTTGAAAGGTCCATTTAAATATGTGTATGACGTCACACATTTATAACCTCTCACTGCTTAATGGTAAATGAAGGTCATTTTTATATGTCATGTAGACCATAATTAGAAAAATCCATTAATTATTTATATTATATTCATTATGAACATTTATTTATTATTTCTAGAGGTTTCATAAAAAATTTTAATCATGTACTATACATTACAATTTTTAAAATATTCCAATGTCATTCACTATTCACCTAGCAATAGTATTTTTCATAATAAAAGAATGTGAACCTCTTAAATATTTTCTATACACCGATTCAAAAAATTTAATACATTTTAAAAAATTTATTCTATAATTAAATGAATATTTAATTTAAAATAATAATACAAACTAAATTTTAAAAAAATTAGAAAAAAAATATTTTGTATTTTTTTATTATATTACACTTATTATCAGTCAATATATTCTTCATTGATGTTAAACATTATTCATAATTCTTTAGTATATTATATTATTGTTATTCATTTTTATATAATGAGTAAATTATCCTTATAAAATTTTTAATATATACATCGATTATAATCATCATCTATGATGGTATATATATATAGAAAATTTTCCCATTTTCCCAAATATATATATATTTAATTATTTATACATAAAAAAATTCATTCATATATTTATTATCCCCTAATTTATATGATATTTTAAATGATTTTCCTTCATTAAATATTTATAATTAAAGGTTTGATCATCAAAGAAACCCATGAGGAAAAACGTTTCTGGATTATCGAAATTTTATTTACATGTGACTTTTATCCTCCATGTACATTTTATAATTACATTTCATATTTAAATATCATAACTTATTTTTTATTTTCATTCATTATATTTATTTTTCAAATAAATAATATATTTTTTAAGATTGTGATTAATGATTCATGTGAAATAATATATTAATCACGTTAGTGGAATAAAAATGTGAGTTCGTACATTTCTAATTACCACACATAACACATCAAATTAAATATGTTTAATGTAATTGAAAATATTTTCCATCACCCAACCAAATATAATATAATCCCACTCATTGGTGTCCAATAATTGAATTTTCATAAATCATTTTGTTTTTTAGAATTTGATAAAACACTTAAATTAGTGACAAAATAGAAGAAAACAAAAAATTTAATAGAAATAATAAATATATATATGATTATTAACAGTGTCACATCATGTTATCACCTAAAATAAATTTTACATTATTCTTTCCAAAAATAGATGATGTATATAATTAAAGGGGTATATAGGAATTGTCAAGGGAAATGAGGATAAGTAAATAATTAATGATGGGTGAGAAGTTATTGTAAAAATTAAATAATTATTATTTTCAAAAAGATATATTAGGTTCTCATAAAATGCATGATCTTTATTCACTAGGTATCAACCCTTGGTCCATAGAGTTTCCAAGGTCCCTTAGGGTCTACCCCTCTTATTCCTTGGCCATAAAGTCTACAGTCTATAACTTTATGTAGCCTTTGTACTCTATTATCAATGAATAACATCAACTACCAAGTTAGTATCCCTAAAAATATATTATCATCCTATACCAACATCATGGAAGGCCTAAAACCATTTATTTAAACATTATTTGGTGAAATTTTTTCAAATATTTAACTTATATTTTTTTGAGTGAAAAATCTAACTTTTTTACCCGAACCATAGACCGGTCCAATATTTTGATTACACTACTATTATTACATGGTGTTATGTGTATATTTATTTCAATTATGGGATACATATATCAAGATAATACATGTATATTAATGGGATAATATTTATCTATCTTGGGTGTTACTCACTATATATTTTAATATGCATTTACAGGGTCAAAATAAGATAATGAGTCGTGGCTATGTGGGAATCCTTAGAGGATATTGAACCCAAACTGTATAACCCTATATAATATTTGTTTGTAATTTACATGGACAATAGTTCTTGTTTAATTATATTTTCATTTTCAATATTATAATTAGTGTAATGGTGTAGGATGAGTTTTATTATTGTGGAAAATTATTTCTCAATATATTTCATAAAATATTTTTCCAGTGGCCTATCAACATTATTTTGTTTATTTAATTGTATTTATATTTTCCTAGGGATTAAATTTTTTATTTTATATAAACTACATTTATATATAAATTTCATTTTTGTAATAATTTCTATGATATTATAATTTATTTAGTTTCTTATACTATATTAAATGATTCCGCAGCTGATTCCTTATTCCATACATAGTTTATGAATATTCGATATAAAAAAATGTCTTGTTGGATTTTATTATGATTCAGTCGTGATATTAATGGGTTATCATTGATAAAATAATTTCCCTAAAATTAATTTTTGTAATGATGATTATTCCGTATCCTCTAATAGTTCAGGAGACCTGTTTGGGATTATGTGGAATATTTATTTGACCATTGATGTGATAAACCATGTCGGGAAACATAAACCATAGATAATCACTAGGACCCATGTGACTAATTGGTAACTCTTAGATAAAAATATTTCCATTGTTACACATCCCCAATACTCATCCTATATATATTCAATTCATAGGACTAAAAAACAATTTATAGTAGTTATATTATTTTATTTAAAACATCTAACATGTTCGGATAATTAATTCATTTATATGTTTCATTTATAAACTATTTCTAATCCACAATATTTTTCTTCAATCATTTCAATTCATAGGAGAAGACATCGTCTCAATATCTTGTATCCTTTATCTATTCTATATTTCTTTTTTTTATCCATGTTACATTGATGATTCATTATTCAATCGATTACTATAGAATAAAGATATTAATTATCCCTAACACATACTCTTATGTAATTTTTATAGTTCTGTAATTTTTTCATCCTAAATAGATAAATATTTACCAAAATATGTTCTTAATTTTTTTCTTTAATATTATTCATGTATGTTTGTAAGAACATTTCATCGAATAAGTATCCCATCATCTATAGTGATATGGTCTCTCTATATATTTAATTTGAAAAAAATCTAATCCCAAATAATCTTTTCCTCGATAATAACTAATACACTACATCATAGATCATGTTATTATCCACTACTTGATATGATAAAATTGTTTCTTTTTTTATTGATCAATTTACATCTATATTATTATTTATGGTAACTCACAAAATTATATACATTAAAATATTTTTATTCGTCACCAAAAATTGGGTTTCTAAAGTAAACATTAAATTCCCTTTGATAACATCAGCAATATTTATTCCTTAATGGTGATTCTTATCCTATATTTTATATTGAATACTATGATCTAATCTCACCATCATCTATATTATTAATCAGTATCCAAGATGAATTTTTTTTATCATAGTTTGAATGATTATAAATATGAACATAAAGGGAAATCTAAAATCATCTTCATGGTTTTATGAAATATTATACGAGATATTCACTTACCTAGATCAATCACAAATATTTATTTTATATATATGTAAATATATCTCTCAATCACACACCATGATATGAAATATTGTAACACCAAGAGTTTTTGTGATTTTTTTGAATAAATAAATTTTATTTGATACCATACATTTCACACTACACTATGTAAAACATTTATTATATGCTACACCCGTACAATATTGTGTTACACGAAGCACCAACAAGGATTGTGTTACAGGAAATAGTGAGTTTCTATGAATCATCACATTATATTTATTATTTTTAAATGATATAGATATAACCATGTAATTAAACAAAATAATACTAATATAAATAACTACTTTTTATAAATAATTTATAATAGTTTTATGTAATCAAATCATATAGATAAAAAACAAGTAATAATTACAAATTTTAATATGTTTTAAAATACTATTTTCTAAAATGAAATAATTTTTTGTTTTTTGTAAAATATTAATATTAATTTTTGACACTCTTTGAAATTTACTTTTATAAAATAAACTTTTATTATAAATTCACACATTCAATATTTTCTTACTGTGATTTTTTTGGATTTTTCTTTCAAACATAATTATTAGATAAATAGTAAACATTTCTGAATCATATTTCAAAACAACTTTTTTTCATCAATTATTTATATATATTAAATATCACTTAATTTGTTTCTTAATTTAATATTGATCAATTATAAATTTTTTTAATCTAATTAAGGTTATTTTAATCATTTTTATATAGAATTTTGATATAAATCTTAATTGACATTTGAAAATTCTCACTATAAAAACCTTGTTTTCTCTCCATTTATGTGGGATTAGCCTTTAACCAATTTCCTTCTGGGATATGAATTTCAACAAATGGACATAAATTTTTGTAATTAGTACAATATTTATAGATTAGTAATATCAAATTAACATTTTACTAAATACATCGGTGAAAGTGATTGAAAATAATTATAGTGAATAAGGTATAATTAAGCTTTATAAGGCACTAAACCTTAATCATAAAGGAAAATTTTACATTTAAACTTGTACAAAACCCATTTTGTGGAAATATTATTTCAATAAAAATTTTATTATTTCGTTTTATTTGTTATTCGTGACTTTTGATAAGTTAAAACATGGGTACACCTCACTTGTTTTTTAAAAATTCATGTAGGACCCCTTCCTCCCTTATAAAAGACCACCACATGTCCCCCTTTTTAAACCCTCTAAAACCACATAGTATGGGCCATTATCTAACCAATTAATGTAACAAAATCTGACACTTCTTCCATGAAGCCTTACTTTTGTAGTAAAAACATCAAAATAAGAACATTGATGAAAACAAAAACGAGTTACCCATAGAAGATGTAATGTCTTTTCTCAAGCTCATTTCTTTTATTTTTGTTATCCAAAACTAAAATTATTATTATAAAACTATTTCATAATATAATCAGTATCCTCAATATAATAATATGTTTTTATGATTATGGTTAGGCCTAACTATAACACACTTTCGTATAATGGTTAACAAACATACCATTCTTGAGTAAAATGAACTACCACCTCATGAAACAATGTTGTTCATTTTTCATTTACCACCTATCATGGATAGAAATTAAAATGGAAAATATATTTTATTATCATTTATATTTTATATATTAGGTAATTATTGTTAACTAATTTCTATATAATATATTCCTTTATGCTTTATATTTTGTGTAAAAATGATAATTTCATTAGGGGAAGTGTATACTACAACCTCCTCAAAGACATGTGAAGAATTTACACTATACATAGAATTTATTATGAATGGGTTCAGTAAATTTATATGATATATTCATAATTATCATTATATTGTAATTTGAATGTGTACTTATATTCATATATGTCATTTACGTTCTTTTTTTTCAAAATTATAATTAAACATAAATAATGTTCTTGTGTTTGTATGGACCACTATTAACATGAATAATGTATTCAATTTCATTCTTTTATCTTTCACATAATATTATAAATATAGATAAACTAAATATACATTTTAATTATACCATGTTTTACATTCTGTAAATCCTTATTGAAATATAAAGACAAGAAAATATAAAAAATTAAAACACATTTGAAAAACAGTCCAGATATTATATAAAATGTAACCATAACATGGAAGTGTTAATAATTGGATAATATAAAGAAATATATTCAATTATATATAAAAATATGTTTATATAGTATATTTATAAAACCATATATTTATTATAAATGATATTTTAATGAGTACGAAGTGAGTCAATTTATAAGGTAATGGTATTTCTATTCTCTATTTTAGTAATATGATATTTATTCATTATTCACCACAAATTTCATTTATGTGATTTAGATAATACACATGAATATATTTTATAAATTATATAAAAAATGTAATGGGTATTTACATAAAAATTTTATGATAACACTTCCATAGAGTTAATGTATCACAATTAACCAAATTGGAAAAGTGGTGTTCCCCCTAGATGCCTTTGTTGAGAGAAATTCCATGAACCACAAAAAACATGTTTTAAAAAATATATAAAAAATTTATCTGTAAAAGAAATTTTCATGGGAAACATTTTATGGTTTTTTGGCTTCCTTTAAAAGTTTCGCATATATTTTTAAGGAAATAGATTTCCTATGTTTTTTAAACTACTTTTTAAAATAAATGGTTTTAAAAAATGATTACAAGATTCCTTTAAAAATAAATTGTTTTCAAAAAAATATTCATGAATCCTTTTCATGGATATTGGATTTAATAAAAAAACAATCGTATTGTATATGTTTTCAAGAAGAATGGCTTTCCAAATTCATTCAAGAATAAATTTTATTTTTTCAACAAAAAGGTTTTCAAATCGATTTATATTTTAAAATACATTATTTTAATAATAAAGTATATTTTCATCATGAAGTGTTTTTAAAAGGATATTTCAAAATTATATTCCTTATATGATAATATCATATAATGTTACTAATTCCTTTATAGGAAATTATTCAAAAATCAATTCATATCTTTTTCTTTTAATGTATTATGTTTTGAAGGATATATTTTTATATAACTTATTTATCTATCATGGGTTATTTTCATAATATCCATAGTAATTTGAAAAGGTTTTGTATTAATGAAATTATTATAGATATTTAATATTTTCTATAGTTAATTATATTATTTACAATTTATAACATTCATTTTTTTGACGGCTTATTATATGATCATTCATGATTTTCTGGCATATGAATGAATGATTTCATTATGACCTTGATGGGACCTAAATATACCTTCAATGAATTGTTTAATGTTGTATATCCTATTATATAATTATGGGAATCATGTCGATGAGAATGATCCTAAATGGGAAGATGGGATATCACATTCCCTTACAAGGAATGGACTATGACTGGGGATTGTGGTTTGTACCACATATAAGGTGTAGTTTCCATGAAGATGGGGAGAAGGGGAAACTAGATAAATTATGGAAATATGGGGAAACCCAATCCATTATTATAATATGGGGAATAATGATCCTTTACAAGGAATTAATGTGAAGGGGGGTGGTGTTGTTTCATGTAGAGCAGGTATAGTCCCCATGAAGTGCCTAATAATTTATATAAATGTGTCTTAACTTATGGGGAATTATATTACATATTTATGTTTATTACAAAAAATCCATTTCGTATTTTTATATTTTTCTTTAATAGATCATTCTCTTTATAAATTTATATATTATATCTAATGAACATGCAATCAATAGTCAATGATTTTCATTTATGATCATTGATAGGAATGGTGTGATCTGCAAAAGTTATAATCACATTATCATGTCCTTATAACCATGTTTATGATTACATATCCCTAATGTTATCCCTTACTAAGCATCATAGGTCACCCTTTTTTATGTTTCCTTTCTTATGATATGAATATTTTTATTGTGTATGATGTGTATATGAAGGGTGGTTTTCATAAAGAAACTTTTAGGTGAAAATGTATATCATTAATATACTAGTGTCTATGTTCTCATGTTTCTAAATGCACTATACTAATATAATTTTCTAGAATCGTTTTGTATTGTGAATTATGTTTTCCACAAAATTGAAATATTGTTAATGTGTGCAAAGATAGGGTCTCTATTGTTGGTATTAGAGAAAATTTCTGGTTAACCATAAGAAACTATAATGAGAAATGCTTAGTGATAATTCCTAGGATATGTCTACGGATAATTATAAGGATAAAGAAAATTCTCAAAAAAATTCCATGAATTTTGGTAATGGATTGAGCTAGTGGTTACTAGAAATACTTCCTTATTTGGAAACTATTAGTGAATGTGGTTCTACCACATATTTACCTATGACTAACGACCCTTACAAGGTTTATTGGTCTTAAATTAAGTATAACATGGTACATGAAAATGGTCCCTACACTGCTCCTGGTTTGACACTCTTGGGGGATATACTTTGGAAATTCAAAAACTATTCTAGGAGAATCAAGAAGGATTTAAAAATATGTTGTCTATGAGAAACATATTAAAAACCTATGGTGTCATATATTAAAGAAGTTATCATAATTTAGAAGTCATATACATGGGTTTTTTAGATTATGTGGTTCCTCACATGGACAACTATTTCATACTCTATGATTTTTTGTTTTAGTTACTGGTTAGAACACAAAGAACCACATTAATGGAGACTATGATGAAAGATGAAACTATTGTACTCATGAGAATCAAAATTGTATAGGACATTGAGTTTAAAACCTCATTATGATTCACTGAAAACTTTCTCAAGATACGAATCATTAGGAGATTCCAAATGATAAAATGAAGGAATAATGTTATGTTGAGTTCTTGAGGAGGAAACACCCACCATATTTCAATGGTTCTTCTGATCCACTTGTTACTGTACAATGGATCAATACCATTGAGAAGATGTTTTCCATTCACAACTATTCCAGTAATGATAAATTAATTATATCTTATAATCTATTACAATTTATAGAAGGAATTTGGGGGATTTTAATCACAAATATGATTATGAAAGATGAAATTGAATCCATGGATTTGTATGAGTTCAAGAACTTATTGATCTATAATTACTATACTCGAGTTATTTGTATGAAGATATAAAATGTGTCCCTTTATTTTAAGCAAAAGGATATGAATATATTAATACCTATAAGGATAATTTCATAAAAATGTGATGTATTCTTGTGGAATTATAATCTAATGAAAATTAAAAGTAGATAGGTTCATATGTGTCTTAAAGCCATGTATTATAAAATAATTATCCAAATAATATTTAGTATCTATGAGGAGATATTATGTTTTGAAATAATATTTTATATAGAGGATAGAGTTAAATAATAATATCATGGATTTAACATGAAAATGATGATGGAGTTCAAAGGAAAGTCTAAAAACCATTATGTGAATAATTATTGACTTTTTTCTCTAATGGTGTAATGATGCATAGAGGAAAATTCCTTATGGGGTCTAATAAATATTTTATGTGTCGAAGGGTGGGATATCATGTAAATTATTGTCACACAAATGGGAAGATGTCCGAATATGAGGAAAATAGAGGAAATTTTGTATCGGCTGCACCTCCTACAATTAATTTTCTTTATGTGTAAGGAGGATGGTAATTTTAATAACTTGTTCCCAAACCCATGGGTTTTTGTTGATCATAGGTGTTATAAATATCTTGAACAAATGGGAAATGGGAAATATCATTCAATCATTGTTTCTAATAATTGGTCTGATAATGATGTGGTGAATGTTACACTTCATATCCAACCTAGAACTGCTATGGGATCTTTTTATTCTAGATCAACTCACTATTTCTTATCTAATGAATTTTATAAATGTATTATGATTCCCAAAAAATTATTATTTGTGGAATTAGCATGGGAAACCCTCAATGGTATGATGATTTTATATAAAGTCTATGATTCTACTATGGTTGATGATTGGGGGAATATACTTCCTGTAAATATTTTCATTCATACCCATATTGAATATAGTGTCATTTTATGTAGTGATTGGATTTCACTACATAAATCCTTCATCAATTGATAGGGGAAGGAAGAGAAATTTTATATTTCAAACAAACCTATAACCATAAAAGGATTTTAAGATAAGTATGAACATCCAATGGAGAATAAAGTCAGTGTATGTGTCTTAATTCCCATTTCGATTGAGTTTGTTTTTGAAATGGTTGCGGATAAACTTATTCAAATGATATGTATATTAATATGGAATTTTAGGACGTGTTTGGGATAGATTTTCTGATCCATCCACCCAAAAATGATGAGGACTTCTCGAAAGAACTCATACTTGGTTCCCGAAAAATTTCAAATACTCCCTAGAGAATGGCCCTAGCTGAGTTATAGGAATTGAAGAAGAAACTATATGAAAATCATGATAATGGATTAATTAATCAAATTTTGTCATGTTAGGACAAACCTTTCCTCTTTTTAGAAAGGAAATAAGGATCAATGCGACTATAAATTGATTATCAGGAGTTGAAATAGAGAATGATCCGGAAAAGTTTTCCACAACCCCTTTTTGATGACTTATTTGACCAACTACATATAGCTCGATATTTTTAAATGATTTAAATTCATTATAGATATCTTCAATTTAGGTTAATAAAAGATAATATAACCAATAATATATTCAGAACAATTTATAGAAATGTTGAATATATAGTGATTCCCTTTAGTCTTACACAATTCACTCCTATCTTCTTGGATTTTCTGGATAGAATCTTTAGAAATAAAATCAATTATATTGTTGTAATCCTTTTAGATGATATTATAATTTCTATAAAGATAAATGAATAGCATGGATTCCACTTTCTAATTTTACATCAAATCATTGAGAAATGATAAATTGTACAAAAATTTTACAATGTATGGATTTTTTCAACAAACTATTTCATTTTGGGGGAACATAATCTCAACAGATGGTATTGTAAAAGTTCCATCAAACACAAATGATATTGATTGTTGGTCTAGAATATCGATAGTTAATATTGTTTATTTTTTGTATGGATATGATGGATGTTATCATTAGTTTATAAAAAATTTCTCAGGACTGTTGAATCCCCTAACTATATTAACTCAGATGGTTTCCATGTTCCTCTTAATAGAAGAATGTGATGAAAATTTCAAGGGACTAAAGAAAAGGTTGTTCAGTACATTGGTGTATACATTATACTATAGTTGATAAGGTTTTATAATCTATATAGATTCATCAATGAAGGTATTGGGATGTTTTATCATGAATAATAACACGGTTATCTCATATATCATGTCCAATAAAGATCTAAGAGAAAAATTAACCAACTCATGATTTGGAGTTACCTGCTGTAATTTTTTCATTAATGATATGAATGAATTATCTTTATGGAAATAGTGTTATATATATGAATAATAAAATTATGAAATTTTTGTTCTCTTATAAGGATTTGAACATGTTCCATAGAAGATAGTTGGAGATGATAAATGATTATCGTTGATCAATACATTACCACCCGAGGAAGGAGAACAAGTTGTCAGAAGCTTTGAGTAAAACAGATGAATCTAGATTATCCAAGATGAAGAACGCAATATATATAATATATCATGATTTGAAAATGATTTACATAGAAATATTGTAGGGATAGAAAATATTAACTTTGTCAAATTAATTTTCACCACTATATACTATATAAGATAAAAGAGACACATAATAAATATTTTAGCTCCAAAATAATTTTAGAGGAATTTTTAAGTTTTAACTTGATCAATATGGAATGATATGGTTCATGAAAACATTATGTGTTTCATCCATGCACCATTTTACAATGGTATATAAGATGGATCTCATAGTTTTTAATTCACTATACATTCTGGAAGTATAATGATTCAGAAGAATGAATACTTATGGTGTTATGGAATGAAGAGAGATATTGTTGATTTTGTATCTTGGTTCTTTGTATGTCATCATGATAAGACAGTAATAAATAATTAATGTTTATGATTATCCATTTCCCATACCAGAATAGAGAAGGAAGAATATAAATAGGGATTTCTTCATTAGAATCCCGAAAACCACTAATGTGTTTCATGATATCATGGTTGTAGTCAATAACCTTACTAATTCAGAGAACTTCATTTCTATTAGAGAAGACTTCTATCTATATTAGCATTTTAGGAAATACATTAATAATGTGTTAAGGTTTCATGGATTATCACCTTACATTATATTTGTTCGAGATCCATAGTTTACCTCAATGTTCTAGAAAAGTGATCAGTAATAACTCGATTTAGAATTATGTTACCTCACTACATATCATCTCCATACATATGGTTAGTCAGAAAAGAATTAAACCCTTGAGGATATGTTGAGATCATATTTTTTAGATTTCAATGGCAGTTGGGATCATCACCTTACTCTTGTTGTGTTTCTAAAAAAAATATTTCAATATCGAATTTAGATGGATCTTCATGAAGACCTCTATTAGAATAAATTTGGAGATCTAAATTTTAGGGATGAATTTAGAGAATATAAGCTATTATGACATGGTATAGCTGAAGAAATTGCATAGAATGTTAGACCCATTCAGTAGAAAATCAAGGGGGTAAAAAGAAAAAAAGAAGTTATACTGATAACCATAGTTGTGACCTAGAATTTGATGTTGGTGATAATGTGTTTCTTTGTATTTTTAAATGAAATAAAGACATTATGTTCAAATATAAAGGGAAACTGATCCCTTGGTATATCTGTCACTTGGAGATTACTGATTGTATGAGAATGGTACCATATCACCTAGAACATCCTCCAAATCATGGGTTTATCCTTGCTGTGTTCCATGTATCCATACTACGGATGTATATACCTAACCCATAAAATATAATGAACTTATATGTCATTCCGCTGGAGTGGGATCTATCATATAAAGAACATCCTATTGAAATTATAGATCATTTAGAGAAAAAACAATGAAACAAGATCACTCACACGTCCAATGATTTGAGGAGAAATAATTATCTAGAGGAAACACAATGGTTACATTTTGATATTATGAGTCATAAATATCATCATATTTTGTATCATAATAATGAATTTTGAGGGAGAATATCATTTTATAGGGGTAGAATGTAACACACTGAGTTTTTTGAACATTCTTTTTTTCGATAAATTATTTTTATGTCATGCATTGAACACTACACTAACACAAACATTAATTATACACTTCACCAAGACAATATTGCACTACATCCAAAACATAATTGTCTTGAGTTGCATGCAACACCACGTTTATATTAAACGTCATTTAATTATAATTACTATTTATATAGGTAGTTATAAACTAACTGTTTAAAATTGTAATTTGAATAGAAATAATTATACCTTATATTTTATTTATTATATTTTATATAAATAAACCATATTTCTAATCAAACTGGTACTATTGTTAAAGTCCTTATATGTTTGAAAATAGTATTCTCACAAATTTCCTTCGTTTTATGTCCTTTTATGAACAACAATAAAATTAATTCGAGACACTCATATAAATTGAATTTGATTATTTAAAATTGATTTTTGAATTCATATTTTTTTAATTATCTTATAGTGAGTTCACGGTACTGTTATGAAAACCATCATTTTTGTGGAATAGTAAAACATAATGAATTTTAGTTTAAAACTACTTTTTTCTCTCATTTATTAATATTGATAAATTATGTTTTATGTTGGATTAAAATAATAAATATTTCATTTATAAATCTATTAATTAAATTTAGATCATTATAATCATTATTTATATTTAATTTAGATATAAAAGATTAATGAGTGTTTGAACTTTCTATCCTTAAAACCACATTTTCTTGCCACATCTACGAGATTAGCCTTAAACAAAAATTTTCTCCTTTTAGGAATTAAATTTTGAAAAATAGAAATATTCTATTGGAATCAGTGTAATATTTATATTCTAATATGAGAAAATTAATTTTTTTTCACAAAAATTATTGAAAGTGATTAAAATTATTTATAGCATTGAAGGAAAAATTATTCATAAAAACGAACTATAACTTAGACTTAACTGATAAAATGACCTGGACTATATTCGAAAAAAATAACATTAAATATATCATTAATTAAAATTTTATTAATTTTTTATTGGTTTTTGTTACTTTTTAGGTAGAAACATTGAAACACCTATATTATTTTCATACATACAAAATGTGTCCCCTCCCTCCCTTTTAAAATACACCACAAACCCTCTTTACACCACTCAAAAAATTTACGATCCACCAATATCTACCCAATTCACTTATCAAATCCCTCTTTTACTCCTCTAAGCCTACCTTTGGGTGTAAATCTAACCATGTAATACTTTTTTTCAATCCAAAAAAAGTTAACCAAAGAAGTTGTAGCATCCTTCGTCAAGCTCATTTCATTTATTTTCGTTCTACACTACCTCAACTATTCTTATTAAATGATAACATAATAGCATCAACATTCCCAAATACTAATATGTTTTTTATAATAAATTTTATACATATAAATAAACAAAAATCCATTTAATTGGTAATGAACATGTCGTTATTGGGTATGATGAACTACAACCTCAAGAAACGATGTTGTTCCTTTTTTCATTTACCACCTCTCATGGTTGGGAATTATGATGGAAAGTATATTTAAATATTTAATATATGATATATATATATATTATTTATTTATTTATGATCGTGTAATTATTATATAATGTATACAATCATTCTTTCCATTTTTTTAAATACGATAATTTCATTTGGGTACCTGTGGAATACTGCCTCCTCAAACCAATGTGTTTTATTCACAATTTACATGGAATTAATTAAGGATTGATTTAGTAATTTTATATGATTTATATGAAATAATAATGATACTATATTGTTTTTATATACATATTTTCATATATGTCATTTTCTTTTATTCATTAAATATTATAAATAAACAGAAATAGTGTTCAAGTGTATGTATAGCCTAACATATTCAAGAACAGTGTAATCCATTAAATAATTATTTAATTAATAGAATATTATAGATACATATATATATATATTAATTCCATTCCTTATTACAAGATTGAAGTAATATATTTTAGATAAGTCCTCCACCCTATGAGATTCGCGAATAGGAATGAAATGGTCTGACATTGTGAGTGTATCCACTATTAACCATATAACATCATGTATCTGAATCATCTTTATGATAACATTCAAAAAAGCTATGTCTATCTACTCCCATTTCAAAATAGGAATAGCTAAATACTACAACATTCCCACTTGTCATTGACTCTCTACCATAACCTATAGAGACGCTATTCATCTTGAAATAAACTCATCAACCATTGTTTCCATGTCAACCGACTAAAATTTTCCATCCATCGACATATACGTCATCAATATTTTACGATGAATATCCTATATTGAATTATTTTAATAATGTATTAGTTTCTTCTAACATGCCATAGGTATGAACACATAATTTTGATACAGAAAAACTGGACTCCCATCCAACCTTTATTCATCAATTGCCTCCACATCATTCTGTTTTGACCTCATAGAAACTCATTTTGAATCATTTGTCTCTTCAACATTAAATATTTCAACCATATCAAGAATTTGAGAAATATTTAATAATAATGAAATATTACCATAATTCTTACATTTTATGTGAATGTCAACAATCATTAACTAATAATTTCATTAACCTGTGGGCTCTTTTCCCAACTGAGTATATGAATTTAATATTAATGTGTCTTCCACTAAATATTACTTACCCAGTGTATGAAGGAATTCAAACTGAATCATTTGGAGAATACATTAATATCTTAATTTTCCCATCATAAAACCCCTTTGTGAGAAAACATGTTTAAAAATCTCATGATCCTCAAATACTGTAAATTTCTTAGCAAAGAGGTAATGATGCCATGTCATCTAATCATGGACTCCATAAGATAACCCCAAATAGTTTTCTAGTTATTTCATCTCATTAAACCATAATTACATTGATCCATAAGAAATAACATAGTTTCCCTTGATGATAACACATCCCATCCTAGATCCTGAAGCATCATAATATACCACATATTCTACTCTGGTTTCTAGAAAAATTAAGACCAATGATGATGTAAGGTGATATTTACTATCATTTTAATACATTTTATATCCTTCATTCCACTGAAATGGAACATTTTTCTCATTTAATTTTTCATTATTGAAGTTAGTCAAGGAAAATCCTGAAAAAAAAACATTTGTAAAAATTATTTATCCTAAGGAATCCATGTATCTAAAAAAACTATATGGTGGTTTCAATGAGATAATAGTCACAATAATTTCAAGATCCATAGAAACACCTCATTAATTGATTAAATAGCCATATAATGATATAATATTTTCCAAAAATCATAGTATTATTGTTTGGATTATAAACATTGATTCTTTAAAATTCTTAACATTTTTTCTAGGTGTTTCTCATTGTTATCCATTGTCCTTGAATACCCCATTATGTTATCATTAAACACCACCACAAAAGTAAAAATATCACTAAAATAACTATATAACCAATTCCATAAATACTATTTCATCATTATCATTACCAAAATGCAAAACCAATTAACCATAATTCCTAAAAATTTTCTTTGTAATATCCTTCTTCAAAACCCAAAACTTGTGATATCCTAAGCGCAGGTCAATTTTAGAGAAACATTGATCTCCCATCAACTGATAAAAAATACCATAAATTTTATTTTGGGGAAACTAATTATCTATTATAACGGGATTATGCTTTTGATAATGTATATAAAACTAACGTGTCTCATCCATTTTTAGCAAGACTAGTTCCACACATGGAGTCATTTTAGTATGAATGATCCATTTGATTTTCTATTCTTCTAATTGATCATTGAAATCCCTAATTTTTTTGGATCCATTCTATAAGATGGATGTCAGATAGGACCGGTCCCTAGAAGGAGATCAATCATAAAATATACTTCCCTTGTGGGTGGAAATTATGAGAATGTTTTGAGAAAATAATCTAAAAAATGATCAAAACAATTGGAAATAATTATTACATAAATCATCCTTAAATAACAATGTTAATGACTTAATCATATAAAATAAAATTATAATTTTTGTTAAAAAATAGTTTTTTAATTTATCATTAAATTGGTGTCTCCATTAACAATATGCATGACATGATTATCATCCGTAAAACTAATTATTCAAGTACAACTATCTATTTTATCCCTGAACATTTTTATCCAATCCATACCCAGTATTATGTCTTAGACATCAATATCAATAATAGGTAAATCCATTATAAATGAAATTTTATAAATTGTTATAGAACATGATGTACATATAAAGTCCTGAAATTCAATTTGAACTAGAGTATTTTTTATGTTTCAAAATAGAAGGCAACATCTCAACATGAAAAAAACAATTAAATTTAACTAGAATCACATAACGAAATGGATGCTCCATTATCAAATAAGGACATCATAAAAGGTAAATTTAAAATGAATCATACCTCTTTTTCTTGACATTATATATTGATCATCCATAATAAAATTCCAATATCTATAAAACTGATTAATCACTACACTTTTTTCATTATATCCATACTGAGATTCCACCCCCTATGGAGTAATGGTATTAGAAGAATACCCATCACATTTTTTTGCAAACATGATGTATTTTTTTCCCTCATCCCATCGTATCATATGTCATTAGTAAAACAGGAAATGTGTACGTAACACCCATCCTTAGAACACTGTGACAAGAGCAGTGATGATTCCTCATCTGGTGGAAATAATGTCATCATCTAGGTGGTTTCATAAAATCTCTCTTTATGTGGCCCAAAAAACATGTTGGAAATATCATAGATTCATTTTTGGCTAAGGAGGAATATTCACTGATCCATCCATCTTATTCTAATCCATTACACTATAATTAAAATAGGTGATCATTTCTTATTTCACCTAGCATTATAGTTCCCACCATTTTCCATAAGTATCAACATGTTCCCTCCACCCATAGTTATTGATATGTCCCTTTCTAACACTATTTATCTATTGAACAAATCCATATAAATTTTTATACAAAGAACAATAATATTTGATGAAATGTCCTACATCAACCACTATTTAAAAATTCATGACTTCATGTATGTACTAGAAGAAAAATAAAGTCAAAAAAACGATATATTTATCTCAATAATCATTCCCGATAGATTCTCCTTATTTAGTATCGATAATTTCATTGTTCTATAGATTATAAACAAATGATGATAGAATTTTTTATTGAAAAGTTATTCAACATCCTCCCATGTAATTCCATTATCGAATTTATACATAAATATTAAATCCCACCAATATAGTGACTCATATTATGGAAAATATATCACCAAAATGACATTAAGATATGTTATTATTCCTAGGAAATAAATGATATGATTCATCCAAATCATAAACACCTATAATTTACCAAGCTCTAAATCACAAGACTGATGGGTTAATTCTATTAATGGAATTATAATTAATGACCCACTTGTGTTTTATTATACAATTATTTACCCATAAATATATCATTAAATTAATGGATAACATATTAAACTAGTTTTTGTTTGACCTATGGCTCTAGTAGAACAACATTCCCAAAAGACACTTTTTGGTTGGTTTCTACAACTCCTATTGTATGACATTTTCTATAACAAAAGAATATCCCATAATTCTCACTCTCTATCAACTTGAGGTTTAAAAATTAAAATTATCCATATCACAATAAGGATTTCCTAAATTCCCACACTTTTTGTGTTCAAAAAATTATTAAAAAGTCAACAATGCTTTAAAACCCCCATTTTCTAAATTCCACTATTATTTCATTTTCAAACTATGAAATCCATAAACATATTTAAATACATTTAAAAATTAATCATTTTTCCACCAAGGAAAAATCATTACAAAAATTGATATATGAACCGCTAGTGTGAGGTAATTTCTATTAATGCATTCCCCTCTTTTCTAATTGGTTAAACCCATGACAATGAGATAATTACAACTATAATTGTCTGCAAAACACTAATGTACATAAATCCATGGTTACATGAAGTTCAACATAAATAAGTTAGATGAGACCAATTATGCTCAATTTTTCCAGTTCTAAAAATCATTTTCCTTTATACCATCCCAAATCAAGGACTAGTCCTGAATTATTCTCATCTACCAGACCAAAAAGATTCCATTTTTCCAAAAAAATGAAAGGTGGATAGGACATTAATTATACCACCTGAAAGTCATATATAGAACAAGATGTTACCATTTTTAACAACCCACACCACCTCATTGGCTTTATAATGTGGAAGGATATTTCATTTCTATAGGCAACATCATCAAGATTCCAAAGGCTGAAAATAAATTCCAACAACACTAATAAAATTATATGATTACTTTCCCATTGTATAGATACATCCCAACCAAGCATAAAATATCTAAATCACCTCTAAATTATATATTATAACCATTTATATAACTCAATTCGTAAAAACATAAATATTACATTACTAAAAGGAAACCAAGATCAACTTCAACTACAAATTATATAACAAAAAAAATCTCTACGACTCAAAAGACACCAAATTGGAAACTCCCAACAAGATATAAGCTACAATAACACAATCTATTCCCATGCATCATGAAGAACAACTTAAAAATTTGATACATTCTGTTTATCTATATCCCAAAAAATCATATCAGTAAAAACAAAAAATTTCTCTTGTAGGTGGTGAGTAATAAAACATAGTATGTTTTCACAAATGGAATTTTTAATCATTACATTAGGATAGAACATGTTCAAAAATTTTATAAAATAATTATATAAGACAACTAAAAAAAGTTTAAATCAAATCATAATAATTTCTATATAAAAAAACATTTATACCAAAAAGGTTTTACAATACAAATCCATTCTCTAGGAAAGAATCAAAAATAGGCATCCCAACCCTTCTGTGAATTCAATTAGCATCACACATTTAATTTCCCAGAACCACTAACCTAAATGCATGATTATTTTTACCATTGATGGTGGAACATCATGCCCATATCCAATCCCTTTAAAGATGGTACTTCACGACCACTATCCATCACATTCAACTAACACATAACAATATAATCAAATGAATGTTCTATTAAAAAATTTTCCAATCCATTTCAATTATAAAATAATTTTATTGACTAATCATATCCATAAATCCAAAACAAACACAAAATTTAATATCATCCTAATGAATTCAATTTACCCTTTTCACTTTCCACTAAACACACAATTTTCACTATTTCATTAGTTGTCCCTAAAGTGGGTTTCCATCAAGAATTTCCAAACAATTTCATAATCAATTTCATGAAAAACCATCAATTTTCAATGATTACAAAAATTTCAAATAATAGGAGTCGAGAGTGAAAACAAATAGCCCAGAAACTATAGAGAAAACGAAGAATGACATGAATTCTTTAACAAAACTTGGTTGAATCATCCAAAAATAACCTTATAGCATGTTACGTAACATAAAAATATCCAAATTTCATAGTCATTAACATAAAATATAATATAACACAACATATTGCAATAGTTATATGAATTAATGAGATTTATGAAGAATAGATCTATTGAAACCCACTATGAAAAAAGACATACCGTAGAATCTGGCCTTCAACACACTAGAGCTTCCAACAGATCACTCCCATATTGAAGGCAATAGTCTCCATAGACATTTAGAGGAGTAAAAAATGCATTTTGGTCAAAAAAATTTAAAAAATAGTTTTTCGGAGTAAATCCATGTGATACCCACTTTTTTAGTATCTATAAATTATAAATGGATTGTTGGGTATCATGGATCAGAATTAAGTGAACCAACCACATGCCAACCATGACCTCCCAAAACCGTTCGCATGGTTGGATATCAAGGTTAGAGAAACCATTTTCCAATGTTGTTTTTTCCTATGTTAATGAAATTACAGTTACTCATAGGTGAATGCACAATTTGGCCAAACTGTGTAGCAAACCATGAACTTTACCAATATCTAATGTTTCACATTTCAAGGTTTCCTATTAGTGTTTTGTAGTTTATACATAACATGATCGTAAAATGTATCCTAATAAAGGTACCAAAAACATTTCAAAATTCCTCTAAATCCTCCAAAACATCACCAAAAAGTTTTCATAAATACAATTCATATTAAAATGGTTAGTTACTTGAAACATGGTGGTTCTATATATAATAATTTAATATGTGACTTAAATATCAATAAAATTTCTATCAAATTATATGGAAATTTTTTCTAAATTAAACATACCTCCATATCATTAAACATTAATACATTTCCAAATAACTTTTCATCATTTATATTTAATAAAAAATCATGTAAACATATATAATAGACATGGATATAAAGCTATCTAAAAATTCAATGGAAAATTTTTATCACGGTTGAAGAATGTGTCAACAATACAACAGAAACCAATTTATTTTCATAATATGATTTAATTTTTATTAATATTAATTCCACTAATTATAAAATACAATAAAAAAAATTAATATACGATTACACATAAAATAGATTATTTAATACATCTACTACAATTATTTTTTGTTTAATGTTTTGTTCAAAATAACGGGAAATCGAGGATCAATTACCACCAATATCAACGGATGATTAAAAGAC
Source organism: Viscum album (assembly GCA_963277665.1). Lineage (NCBI taxonomy): Eukaryota > Viridiplantae > Streptophyta > Magnoliopsida > Santalales > Viscaceae > Viscum > Viscum album. The sequence goes on from OY728152.1 coordinate 1,251,937,060, forward strand.
ACCCATAACTGAACTCCATGATTAGATTTTAACTGAATATAAAGGGGATTATGATAATAAAATTTAAATAATGTGAGGAATAATATATGGAGGAAATGAATGGAAAAATGTTACCTTGGATCATGTAAGATCGATGCCCATGATCAAAGGGGTTTGGATCCACAAGAAATATACCGTAGGAAAAAGGGGGATTAATAAGAAATTTTCAAACATATATTTTTATAAAATTATCCTCAATAATATAAAATCATGAAACATACCATATGATCACTGGACCTTCCTTAAATTAAGGAACCCAAAACATAGTGGATTTATCAGTTATCTGAATAAATGAACAAATAAAATCACATTTAAATATCCAATAAATTAACAGAGGTGATCCTTTTAAATCCATAAAAAATATACAATGAACGTAGACTATATATAAAAATTAATCATAAAATAGACTTACACCATTGATTCCTCCACATAAAATACATTTTCAAAGTATTATTGGGCATGATATCCCGAAATAGATTTTATCCAGATTTGTATCCCTTTCCCTATGTGCTTCCCCTAAACATACACAGTACAACTAGTTTAATAATACTATTATAGTTTTGGCCCATATTCACCAACCCATTTCTAAATTCCTATATAAACAAAAATATTGGATTTTTTTAATTTCACAATTTAGTTTTTTATGTGAACAAGTCCAAAACATCCATAGAAACATATTCATATGTTTTTTTGGTATAGGCATATTAAACATCACATGACCATCAAAAAATGGCCTTCAAAATGACCATCTTGTGGTAGTTAATTACCATTGAAAATAAAAAAACATCTCTAGCCTCATGAACCCCTCTAAATTCCATCTCAGATCCTCTATTAATTATAAAATCAAAATGGAATGGATGGGAATGATAAAATAATAACATGAATTTTCTGTCTAATAATTCTCATCATTAAGTATTAAATACAAGACCATAGTAATGTAAATGAAAATGGGTCATCAGAAAATTCACCCCATGAGATCCCTCTCAAGCTTCAAGACATAATTTTATAAAATTAGACTCACTTTATGAAAATAGATTGATGGTATGAAATAAAAACATTTATCTCTTAAACACTCTCCTCAATGAGATATATTACTAAAAATTATATGAAATTAAAAAAGAACCTAAATATTAATGTGATGAAATTGGGCATGTGAAAGGATATCACCACTATCAATGAGAGTATTGTTATGTTTCAGAGTCCCAATTGCATGGTAATGAATAATAATATAACTAGAACTCCATTTTTTATTATACTTTGAGTAGTAAAATTGTCTTCCCCCAATGCATGACTGTCTTTCATGTAATGAACATTCATTGTATTAAATTTATAGATGTGATATTATTAGATCCATGTTATTCACGCATTACATTTGATAAAAGAAACACTTGAATGTTTTAATGTAACTCCATCTGGTTTAAGAAAATGTTATAGAACCTACACAATGAATGATGAAATTGTATTCCCCTATTTCATCCCTAGTAGAATTCCTAGCTTATAGATAGTGCAAAAAATAAATATCACCAATCCTGTAGAATTTCTCAACGTGACATCTCCTATAATATCTACATGGACAAAATATACATTGACATTGAATTCAAACCCATACCTTATAGCCATCTAGTTGAACCATCACTCTTGATGGTACATGCCACTTTCCTCTCTTTAACCGATGCACCATGGAAATATCCATATGTTGGAAGTCTATGACATACTTCAAAATATCTGAGTATCAAATTCATCCACTATACATTTCACCCAATGATATATATAGTAGTCTGTGTACCATCATCCTTCACTCTTCTAGATAGCATTATCCCATACCACATTGTACACCGCTGTAAATTCCATTCCTCCTAATATGGTATCTATAATATGTTACATAGACACCTGCAAATAGATTCTCCTTACACTAGAATATAAATATCGTTTCCAGTGTTCTCCCAATTGAGAGTACCCTAGCCCCCTTGAAGAATAGATGGTATGATCATTCAAAAAATGGGATCTCAAATTACCAGCACTACATGGAAAAAGAGTCTTTTATTCCACACATTACCGTAAATGGGGATGACATTTTTCCTTACCCAGTAAACAAAAAATTTCACATTTTCAGTATCTCATTACACCAAGTAATTTTCAAATACTAATTAGTCTAGTTATCATCATGAAAAAATTAATATAAATCTCAGACATTTAATATCCTAGAGGAAAACTCCGAAGAAATAATATTTCTAGGTTCATCAACAATTTTTATATTCCCATGAGGAATATTTTCCACCACAATGGTTTTTGTGCTGATAAAACAAGGGTGCCTTCTCACCTCTCCATGAAAATAATTGAGCTGGGCACCCTAGGATGAATCAGGACTATCCAACTAGGTTCACCATCGAATTAATAATAACTCCACATATCACCACTAATCATACCCTACCCCTAAAAATATCCATGTTCATAATCATGAATCATGTGAAGCCTAAAGGCATCCAAGAATTATTAGAACATCCTTTCAAGTCCTCCATATAACATTCCTTTCTAAAAATTTACAATAAGTATTTTCCTATGATTATTTACCATGAAATAATTGAATTTAAGAAGAAATGATAATTATAATTCTTGAGATATTGACCATGTTTTTGTGGCTATAATTACATAATCGTATTCTCCATGACAGTGTTCCACCAATGGAGATGAACCAATGGGATATAACTCATGTGAAATACCATCTCCTTGATATTCTAGATCTCTACCTGCAACACCCCAAAGGGATGAAAATTATCAACATATATCTCAACCCAATCGATAATAACAAAATTATCATCAATATAGTGGGGAATCATCAATACATAAAGGCTATAATGAGTAAATATCATCTATGTGAATGTGATATCTGATATTTGACAATCTCACATGAGAAAAAACATTCAAATGTCATAAATTTCAGGGATTGATCTAACTCATATGAGAAAATATTAACTATAAATGTTTAGGAGTAACATTGAGTAACATATGATCTCTAACATTGAACAATATATATAACATAGTGTAGTAAATTCAGAAATATTGATGATAATACACTACCACCATATTCTTGGTAATCTCCTTAGCTATCTCATTCAAGATCTTAACCAGTTTTGGCCCAGGATTTGTTGAACCTCTAACCCTAGTCCATCATAACATAGAATGGTATGGTTTTTCACACAATTAATAGAATGATAAAATATGATTGGTGTTATATAAACTATTCAAATAAGAAGATAAGAAAAAAAATTCCATCATTATGCAATATCATTCATAATCTTGGACACAATCACATGTCATGTTTTTAATAGTCTAGATAGTGTTCCCTATATGGTTGTTGTTCTATGAGTGAAGAGAAATGGAATAAGACCAGTGTAGTCCAAAAGAATATAGAATAACTATCCACAGAATAATGTGGAAACACTTTTCATTATCATTGTAATATTCATTAGGACACCACAGATTCTCACTACAATCTCCATATATTATATTGGTAAATCCTCAAAAATAGCTCATCTCATTAGTCAGTAATAAGTGAGGAAATATTTTCAAACAATACTATATCAAACATAGAAATTATAGAACCTACGATTTAATAGAAAATTTATAATTAAATCATTAGAAATATCATGTCACTTCCACTAATAGTCCATTAACAGCTGGTGAAAATGACCTGGAACATGGTGTTTGACATTCAAATTCTGGTAGAATAAACCTATTGGTATCCAATCTATAATTGAATTCATTAAATGAATACACACAAACTAAACTCTAATATAACGATAAAACAGTATCATATAGGGATGTACCAGAAATGTTGAGTTCTAAAAATCATAGAATAGTACCTACCACCTCAGAAATGAAATTAATTTATTATCATGGAACAAAAAATGGTGTTGGTCATCCGTGGAAAAACCATCAGTGGTGTCATCAATGAACATATTATACCATGAATTATCCATATCAAAATACTCTTATTGTTACTACTATACCTATTTTAGCATATAAAATTACACATTTACATAAAAAATTCCTCCTCTACCATCATCCTCTCACATATTGATATGCGACATACAAATTTATTCCATTTCTATTATATAATCTTCAGAGACATACATTTCATCACTGTATAAAATCATTTATAATGAATGAAATAATAGATTACCCATTATCATCCTATAATAGATCATAAATTCATAATATTGTATTAATTACATCAACAATTATTGTCACAAATTCTAGTCACACTGAGAGAAGACATATATCAAGAAGTTTTGATTTCGGAAAACCAAAATCAAATCAATGTTGATGTAATGTCCCCAAATCATGAAGTTGTGAAATATGGATTCCAACTAGACATCATAGGTTCTTATATAGGGATGCCATAAATTAAAATACATGTATGGAACGTCTTCTCAAAACTATATTAGTACATTTACCAACCAATGAAATGAAGTGTCATATAAAACCATAAACGATACTCTTTCTCATAGAAAAAAGAGTCATAGAACTATCCATATTCTCTATCATGTGGTTAAAAAATTCTTACCAATAGTTGGTCTATAAGAATTCATAATACTTTAAAGTAAAAGGATTTCACTATAATTAATAATTTTTGATAATTTTGTTGTGGGCCAAAAATATTAGCAATGATGATAGAGGAAACACTTCCCAATTGATACATTCATTGGGGTTTCTAAATTATCAAAAAAACACAATCATTGAAGGATCCAAAACTACTCCATTATGAGACATAACATTCCCCAAAAACTGAATTTCATGATCCAAACTCACAGTTCAACATCTTCATGAATAACTACGGATGAAAATAAACTCCACTACCACCAAACAATGCTATGTGTACCCATACTTATACATCAAGTACAAAAGAATGTTATTGATTAAAACAAACATGAGCTAGTACCAATATTCATGTAATACTAAATTTATCAATACCATGAACATAGATAATTTTTTTAATACTAAACAACATTAAAATAACATGTCATGTCAATAAGGATATCAGAATGAAATCTTTAGTGTATCTTCATCCATTATATTCTTCTGTTGATATAATAATTTATGATAAATCATTGAAACCCATCTAAATCCCATTAACCAATTGTATAATTCATAAATCAATGGAAGAATATAGGAAACAATAACACTTACCTAATCCAAAAGAAGATAATTCATATATAATCAAATATTACTATAGATGTTATCTTTGAAAAACATCATGAATGCTTCTTAGGGACACACATGGCTAAAAAACACCCACTATACAGAAGATCATCATTCTATATTTCTAACTCCCACAACTCATAATATGCCATCTAATAGGGAGAAATAATTTTCATTAATGATAGTAGATATAGATTTGTCTGAAACTCAATCTCAAATCATGTGGTCACACCACAACCTCCCCAGTAAAGACATCATGGTATTATTCCACAACACAAAGCACCGTTGTTAGGTTAACCTTGGATAAATTCATTGTTAACACACCATCATGGAAGGGAGGTTCATTTCACACCATAATCCAAAGTGATGGTCTCAACCACCCATTAACAAGGATAAATCACTATTACAATCTTACAATAAAATCCTCATGCCTAAGTGATCTATTATATCATCCACCAAATACAAACAGTCCATGCTAAGGATTATATCATATTGTTGAATACACAAACATTGAATGTCTCCAAAAGAGTGGTGATTCTCTTGTATGGTCTCATTGTCTCAATATTTATCAAATTGATAATCTCAACCTATAACTACTATATTAAACACAATGGGAACAAGAATATTATACACCTAATGTCGCAAATCATGAATTAACACAAGTAATATAATGAGTGTGTGGCTCTTTAATCAATCAATGAATTCGTCCACATAGAGAACAATAAAAATATACATTGAGAAATAAACACCCACCTAGAAATGAAAGCCGCAAAAACATGTAAATGGAAAAAAACTACTCTATTTAATCTTTGGTAACAATGGAAAAAATCATCCACATACACTCACTGCTCTATATGGACATGGAGCACCATATGTCTACCCTCTACCCACACCATGTAAACAATATTGATCGAATGATAGATAAACATGTTATAGTTTTGTTTTATCAATCTAATCTAGTGGTAAAATCTAATGTGGAACACCAGTATCACACTACGGATATAAAATGGAGAGGAACAATCACCATTTGTTTAAAATGACTCCATAAGAAAAAAAGTTGTATGAATCCTTGGAGGGGGTCTATGACATTCCAAAAATAGTGAAATGATACAAAGAAGGTGACAGAATGTCCCCAACTATATGAGTAATCTATTGTCTATAAAATTAAGACAGCCATAGAACATCCCAACTACAATGATAATCATGATGATTACCCACACAAGATAACATGGTCCCAGACATCATCATCGCATGTAACAATCCTTTCATCGGTGAGTCAAGATATGTCCATAACATAAATAGAGTGACATGGAATTGGAATTATGGTTGTAATGCCTCATCATAATTATATTATCATTCATCATCATCTAGTATGAGATCCAAATAATACTAAAGAAAGGCCTCGAAAAGAACCCTAAAATTCAACGTGTTCAATCTCTATTTTCAAATGGTCACCTGCATAGAGAGAATGGATGCGTTTATAGTTGACAAATAAATATAGGCTCAACTCTAATCTCTGAACATACCATTTAATCAGATGAATCCTTAGAACCCCCAAAGAACCTGAAAACACACATCAAATATACCCCATATAGTATCATCCCCTCGAATGAAATGTAGTAACATTTTTAGAAAAAATCTAAATAAAGTCTGTCTCAACCTCTTCCGACAAGAATACTTTCACTAACTTCCTAAGGGACATCTCATACATCTTTAGACTATAGAAATCAAACTCTATCATTTTTGTTCTCCACGTTTAGTCTTCGTTAACGTCAATTGTAATGACCCGAACTTTTTAATAATATTTATTTCCTAAATTTGTCTGTTATTTTATTTTATACTCAACAAAACTATATCCTTTAATTAATGAAGTGGGTATAATTAAAATGAGACCATTGGGTTTTGACTGTTATATGACTGTTCGTCAATATGTCCATTGGAAACTATAAAAATAATGTCGTGTTTTTATAAATATAGATATTTTTGTAAATTAATATAGAAAGAATATTGAATGGCCTCATCCAGTATACTTAGTTCATATGAAGCCCATCTATCGGAACATGGAAATGAGGTAGCATCAATGGGATTTTCTTTGGAAAAATCCCAAAAAAACATCAACATATGAAGCATGAACGGATTCACCTAAGGTAGAAGATCAAGCATAATGAAGTCACCACATGGGCAATGTTTCTCGAGTAACCCGATGATTCTATCTCCATAGCACACCTTACACTTAGGTCAAATGCTGGTGTTATATGGGGCTATGTAATGAGACTTTAGCTTCTTTGTGTAATTCATTTATATAAATAAAATTGTTGTCTCTTATTGTGGTAATGATGGTGAATTTCAAATGCCCAGATAATTATAGGATATATATTATTGATTAATTTAGGGAAAACATGATATTTTTAAATATATTTGTATTCATTAAATAATTAATAATGTGAAATGATATTTAAAAACCAGTATTCTACAGTTCTGATCAGTGAGAAATTGAGAGTCTAATAAGATCAACTTGATTTATTAGTCAATAGTAATGCATGAATAGTAACACAACCATATGAATAGTAATGAATAGTAAATTGTGAAAAAATACAAACATCACCCATGAGTGTATAAATACAATTTAATCAACATAAAAGTGAAATAACAATCACAGTTTAAATTTTGGTATTTTTGTATGTCATAAATATTTTCTTTACAATTTTATAATTAGTTTAATATTTTAATATGGGAATTTATTTTCATAAAATTTATTTAGAAATTATTACTTTATTGTCTTATGGTTATACGTTAATCTTATGGGACCTTGATTACATTTTTAGGGTGTTACAAAATGAGTTATAGTTTTAAAGATGTATTTTTGGAATAAATAATGATTTTATTTAAAAATTAAAATAAAAATATTTAGAAAGTTATTATCATAAAATTGAGATCATTTTTGAATTCAAAGCATCAATATTATATTAAGGTGAATTTTTTTGAGTTTTCTAAAATAGTTGAATTTTCGGTGAATAGGAAAAATACAGTTTTGAGTTTCTCGTGTTTAATGACATCATTAATGATGTAATAATGATGTAAGATTTATGGTCGACTTATGAATAATGAATTATGATATTCGGTGTCAGAAGTGGCCAACACCATTGGAAAATACCATGGGAAAGCCCATGGTTTTGCAAATACCACTGATGAGGTGTCCCTTGGAAATTAATAATTTATTACCTCACTTTTCTTATAAATACCAAGCCCTTTACCTGAATCATTTTATTCCAAAATCCTCTTAAACGAATTTCAGCTCTCCTTACCTCCCAAAGAGTCCTCATGAGGTTCCCTCAAGCTTCCCAAGGTCCCAATATTCTTGCTTTCAAAGTTACTTTTCAAGGTAAGGGAACCATTCACCCATCTCTTTTATGTCATGGCTTCCTTTATTTTATGTCTTATAGTTCCATTTTATTGTGAGGGTGCTTGATCTTTTATATCATTACTACTGTCCATTTCAATTAAAAATGATGAGATGCCCTTTCTTCTCTCATTAATTGATTTTCTGAATTTTTATGTGACACTGTTAGGATGCCGAATTATCGTAATAGAAATTGTGCTTTCTCTTTCCTTGCATGATTCCTTTTCATTGGGTGTGTCATTCAATTGTCCACACCATGATCAATTTTCTTCATTTTGGACCTCAACTGTAAAATTATTCATTTATTTATGGGATACCCTTGTACCTTCTCTTTATATTATTTTAAAAAACCGTGTTATATAGCCGTTATGGTGTAGAAATTTCGTCTCAAAATTTCTCACCCTTTTTATCAAGGAATTCTCCTATTTTATTTTTTTGAATACCTAGACCTATTTCTTTTCCATGGGTGTTCATAAATAAAAATAATTGATATATTTTATTCTTTAATTGACATAAAAGTAACCCTCTCTCCCATTCTATGTGTTATAAATGACATAACGACCTTATTTTTAAACACTTTTAAAACGTCACGATTTTGAAGTGAAACCCATTTCTTTTACTCTCTTTGGGTTATTTATGAAATTTTTTATTATGATCTTTATGGCTCATATGAAAATAGCCACATATTAAGGGTGATCCCTCATATCACTCTAATTCATTGGGTAAAGAAATTAATATTTATAGACAACAAGCTTCATCATACCTTGGTGAATAACCTTGGTAATATTTATGACACCTTGGGGATAATCCATGGTGATATGTTCATGAATTTCTAAATGAAATATTGTAGCCAAATATTCAAGTTATGATTGATGTTTTCTTTATTATGATATTCTGATTCTTCCATTTACCATTCCTTTATGACTTTTATCATGTTCTTATAAATATTGATCAAGATAACTTGGCAACCGTTTCACTTGTTTTCCTTACTAACACGACTTTTCACCATTTCCATCGATGTATGACTCCATGATATGAGATGAAGTAATTGTACATAGGATGAACCTATGATGAAGCCTTACTAGTTGTTTAGATGAATGATTTCTGTTGTTTTCATGTATTATGTTCTTGATTCCCATGACACTAGACTTTAAAGATACCATGTTTGTAAAATGTAATGAAATGTTTTGTAATAAAAATACATAATGAAATAGTTGGTATCAAAGGATAGTTTAGTTATTTATATAAATTAGGATATTAAACCTTTAGGAAGAATACCATAGAAAATTTTAAATATAGGAAAACTTACTTTTATTTTGGTGAGTATTGAGTAAATGGATTATCAAGAAAATACATCCCTGCCTGGATATGAGTAGGTAAAGGTGGCTCTGGCCCAGAGGTACCTAGTAGTGGAAACTCTGAAAAGGGGTTTCAGGATTGACCTAGGGAATCCTGCTACATAAAAATGGGTCTTGCTGCACTCTTTGATATGACACTCTTGGGGGATATGTTTGGTTAATCATATGATTTTTTATGAATCATTATGAAGGATTTATAGAGAAATGTAACTTTTTATAGATGTTTTAAGACATAAAATAATTTATTGTTAAAAAATTCATAAATAAAATATATTCCTCACAATGGATTTATTTTTTTATAAATGTCGGGAAATAGGATGAACTGTGCAAATAGCGACTGTAATGGACCATGCGCTGCTAGTCATCTGATGGAAGAAGGAATGGAAACATTCATGTGAATGATGAACCAACTGAATCATGTTATGGGAAATATCTTGAATAAAGATGACAGACTGATCTCACTACAAAGGAGAAAACATTTTTTTTCAGTCCTTTATGTGTCAACGACCACAAACCTTTAGTGTAATGACCGAACCATTGATTTTTGAATAGTTGATCAGCTCTATAGAGTAGATATTTTACATCCTCTACTGTTTAGAGCAAGAGAAGGTCACCCTCATTGTCTATCGCTTTGAGGGAGAATCCGAACAGTGGTGGGAAATGATTAAAAACACAAGGAGAAGAGTGGAGGATGATTCTATGGAGTGGAAAGAGTTCCAAGGGATCTTCTTTAGTAAGTATTTCTCTCGTTCTATGAGAACAAGATTGGAGAAGGAGTTTCTTGAGATGAAGTATATGGAGAATGAATCTATGGGATGATATGAGATGTACTTTACAAGACATTCCCATTTTAAGTCACGCATTATCATGGATCCTAATGGTAAGGTTGATAGATTCTTCAGTGGAATGAGACATCATCTACTGAAGAATCTATCCAACAGAGACTATGAAAGCAATGAGGAGATCGCACGGAGTGAAATGAACATCGAACTGAAGTTTGGTGAGATCTAGTGGTCTCATAAATCCTATGACAACAAGAGATCAACATAGACTAGTTTATGGAATATCATTGATCAAGGAAGATGAGGCATGCAAGTGCAATGTCCCACGTGTAATAAATATGGGAATTAGCATTCGGGGGACTGCCTTCTCAGGAGAGTGAAATGCAACAATTGTGGAAGAGATTTCCATATTGAGGGGAATTGTCGTAGTGAGGTGAAACCTCAACTTCCCAACACTAACGACAAGTGGAAGATGTTGCAGGCCATACATAATTTCCATTGCTTTATGTGTAGACAACTTGGGATGTTTTCCAGTCACTGTCCAAATCTGAGGGCAGTAGGGTTGAACCACCATCAGGCTCTGAAATGGCCAAGGGAGTAGGGTTGTGATTTTTCTATCACGATAGCTGCATTTAAAAATCCAAATGATGTGGTAGAAGTTACTCTTGTGGTTATCTAGAAGCTAGAGAGTACTTTTTTTGATTCTGGTTCAATGCAATACTTTATTTCCTCCATGTTTGCAGAGATTTTGGAATCAACTCCCGACTTTCTAAAAGTAGAGTTATTAGTCGACACTCTTGGGGGGATTATCCAATCATTGTTTGTGTTTATAAACTCTAGTTTTTACATTGGTGATTGGAATCTTATCGCAAATCTATTAGTCATTCTCGTGCAATAATTAGACATTATATCACGGATGGAATAGCTCCCAAATCCTAAAGCTGGGATCAAATGTAGAAGTATGAAAATCTCAGTAGTCTTGAATGGAAAACCTATAGTTATCTCCCATGTAGTGATATCTCAACCTTATCTTTTTCTATAATAACATCCTATATCATTTTTAGTTGAATTGATCGACGAAGAGGGTGAAGGAAATGAGAGTTTGAGGGTAGAAAAAATCCCCATCATCTAGGAATAGGGTGATGTAATTCCTGAGGATTTTCCTGGACCTCCCCTAGAAAGAGAGGTAGAGTTCTCTATGGAATTCATACATGGATCTAATCCAATATCAAAGATACCATATAGGATGGAAAATGTGGAGCAAGAGGAATTAAAGATACAACTCCAAGATCTTTTGGGGATGGGGTTTATCTGACCGAGTGTATCTCCATGGGACGCACCTGTTCTTATTGTGAAGAAGAAGGATGGATTGATGTGGCTATGAATTGATTATAGATAATAGAAAGGGATCACAATAAAGAAAAAATACCATCTTCCAAGAAATGATGAGTTATTTAACCAGCTTTTTAGGGATCAATTCTTCTCAAAGAATGATCTTTGATCTACTTATCATAAATTGAGTGTGAAGAAAGATGATATTCCAAAAAATTCCTTCCGATCAAGATATGGTCATTTTGAGTTTGTTGTTATGACTTTTGGACTGACTAATGGACATTCTATTTTTTGGATTTGATGAAAATAGTCTTCAAGAAATACCATGATAACTTTTGGGTAGTGTTTATTGAGGATATACTGATATATTCCAAAAGTCATGAGGAACATGGAGATCATATATGGGTTATTTTTTCAACTCTACGGACGGAGAGGCTTTTGGAATGTTTGGTAAATGTGAATTCTAGATACAACAAGTTTAATTCTTGGCGCACATTGTTGCCAATGAAGGAATCACAATTGACCATGCAAGGAAAAAAGTTTTAGAGGAGTGGCCTCAGCCTGCAACAATAACAGAGATTCTTAGTTTTTGGATTACTGGGATATTATAGGAGGTTTGTGAAAAACTTTTCATGACATTCTAATCCATTAACCATGATAACTCGAAAATGGGTCAATTTCATATGGATAAAGGAGTGTGAAGAATGTTTCCAATAGCTGAAGAAGAGATCAGTTACTATACTCGTATTAAATGTGCCCTCAAGTGGAGAAGGATTCCTTATTTATAGTGATACATCACTAAAAGATCTTGGATGTGTTCTCATGAAAAATTAAAAGTCCATTTCTTATGCATCTCGGTAGTTGAATACACAAGAGAAGAACTATCCTACACATGATCTAGTGTTTGTTGCAGTCGTTTTTTCACTAAAGATATCGAGGCACTAACGTTATGGGGTGAAATGTGATATATATACAGACCCTCAAAGCATGATGTATATTTTCACAAAAAATGATTTGGACATGAGACAAAGGAGATGGTTGTAACTTCGTAAAGACTATGATTTTTCAATTCATTGTGATCTCAGTAAATCAAACAAAGTAGATGAAGCATTAAGCAGGAATGACCCAGTCATTCTATCCATTATGTGGATTCAGATATATCCATTGAAAAATGTCCTAGTAAAAATGAAAATGGGAATAATAAAGGAAGGTACCTCATCAACTATAACCAAAATGTTTTCTCAACCATCATTACTTGAGATGATCAAGAATGCTCAGAAATAAGATCCTTTATTATAGAAAAAGTTTGAGGGTCTGAATGATGGAATGTTTCCTGCATTCAATACTGATCATGAAGGTGTATTGAAATTTCGTACAAGACTATGTGTTCCATCTATTCCGAAAATAATGAAGGAGTGGATCGACAAATCTCATAGATCTACTTTCTCAATACATCTTGGTAGCACAAAAATGTATAGGGGCCTTCGTGATCATTATTGGTGGGATCATATGAAAAGGAAGATTGCGGACTATACGTCACGGTGACTGGTATGTCAGCAAGTGAAGGCGGAGCGACAACATCCTAAAGGGGTACTGCAACCACTACCCATACAATCATGGAAGTGAGACAATATCACTAGGGACTTTGTCACTGGTCTCTCGAGAACTTCCAAAGGAAACATTGCGATATGTTTTATTGTGGACCACCTTACGAAGATTGCCCATTTTATCTCCATTCGGGACGATTTTTCTATTGATCATGTTTCCATGATATATATGAAGGATGTGGTAAGGCTACATGGAGTTCCACTTTCTATCTTATCTAATCGTGATACAGGGTTTACATCAAAACTCTGGAGAAGAATCTAAGAAGATCTGATCACTGAATTGAATTTCAGAATAGCATGTCTCCCCCAAACTGATAGAAAATCTGAAAAGACAATTCAGACCCTCATGGATATACTAAGAACATGCTCAATGGAATTTAAAGGTGGGTAAGATCAAAATCTCTTTTTAGTTGAGTTCTCTTACAACAACAGCTTCCACTCGAGCATTTAAATATCACCCTATGACACTCTATATGGGAAGCGATGTAGAACCTCTACTTGTTTGGATGATGCAAGTGAGAGAATGTTTTTTGGGTATGAACATGTGCATGTGATGATAAAAAAAGTCCATGCCATCCAGGAACACACTAAGGCTGCTCAGAGTCACCTGAAGAGCTTTGCCAACAACCGTTCAAGGGACTAGGAGTATGATGTTGGTGAAAAAGTAATTCTTCGAATTTCACCTTGGAAGAGAGTCATGAGGTTTGGGAAGAAACAGAAACTCACCCCTAGGTACATTGGCCCCTATGAAATCCTTGATCGCATAAGATCAGTGGCCTATCAGCTTGCACTTCCTCCAAATCAAGCACAAGTTCATGATTTATTCTGTAGAAACTTGGGTTTTGGCCCTGTAAGATATTGGAATATTACAATGAATAAATCCAGAGATAGGCGCGAAGAGGGTGTGTGATTCTGAGACCCGGTGTACTCGGAATTAATTTTATAATAATATTAAGTATTTTTATACTATGCACATGGCGGGGGTGTGATATCTCCTAAACTGTAGCTCAGAACGGGAATATGAGGGCATGGTTACGTCTGGAATGTTCCGTTTACGGTAGGTGGGATGTAAACTTTGCAGGCACAGGGCTGCGGTGGAAAGTTCCACCAGAGCCATTTTTTTAAATAAATGGAGAAATTTATTTATGAGTGTCGTCTCGAATAACTCCTGAACGGAGTCTCGGATCACAATTCGGAGTCTGTTGTCGCGTTCAGAATGGCATGATTACCCTAAGGGTGACCTTTTCTTTGTCTGCATCGAGTTTGCGTGGAGGCGAGTCGGGAGCTGGAGATGGGAGCAATTTTTATTTTAAAAAAATTAAATGAAAATCAATCAACCCCTCTTTCCCATCTCCTCCTACGTGCAACGGACGAACCCCCCCTCCCATCTTAGTTTTGTCGCCAAATCGAGCCGAAATTGTCTGTTTGCAATGCCGGTCATCAGCGGATCATGCTCAAGGGCGTCATGGGTGTCGTATTGCACACAAAACATTGGTGTTTCTCCCGCGAGGTATGTGGTTTGTGTTTTAAAATCCCCGATCCCATTTTTATGTTATTTGTTCTTCAAATCATTATAGGGGTTGTGTAGTTTGGTTCCTGAGGTTTCTAAAACGTGTTTCAGATCTGATCTTGGAGCACCATGGTGCTCCTGGATGTTTTTGGGTGGAAAACCCAGATTCTGGAGGCGTCAATGTTGGAATCTGACAAGGTGCAGTGGCGGCGCGGTAGATTCTGGTGGCGGCGGCGGCGGCGTGGCGGAATCTGGCAGCGGCGCGGTGGTCCGGTCAGGATTTTACATGGTTATTTAAACCCTCATAACACGCAAACTATAACTCTAATTTGCGATCTTTTTGCGGAGACGCATTCCTTGCATCGAGACATACCTTTTGAACTCACTTTTAGAATTTTTTGAGTCGGGATTCTAGCTCGAGGGGTTGAAACGTCTAATAAAATATTAATATATTATTATTATTCGACTTCGGGCCATTGTATCATCTACATGGAGGGTCTGATTGATGCGCCGTTAGTGGAATTGAGGCCTTGATGGTACAGGGGACTTTTCATGTTTGTTTTCTGGTGTTGGGGCCAAGTTCAGCGTACGGGCCTCACGAGGCCGGGTTTTTGCGTTTGCAGAGAAACGCAAATTTCGCACCAGGAGACTATTTTTGGTAGATGAATAGTCGATATGGTGTGTTTTTATGAGAGGATCGAAATTGTGTGATCTGTTCGATGTGTTTTGTGACTGAGGCATGGGCCTCACCTGAGCTGATTCGGTGAATAGTACTTTTTCCACCGGGTGTCCGTTTTGGACAAACATATAATGGATCTCATGTTTTTTTCTGAGGGGATCACTATGGTATGATTTTCTTGATGAGTTTTGGGATCTTTGTGTGGGCCTCGCATGGGCTAGCTACGGTTAATAGTGCATTTTTCACAAGTTTTCCGTTTCGGGAGAGTAAACAACCTATCTTGCATGTTTTTCTGCTTAGATCGTGATTGTGGCCTCGGTATAGGCCGTGGTGCTATGCAGTGTGAAATTTTTGTGGGTCTCTATGGTAACTGATGATTGGACCATCAGTGGTTGAGGATACTCCCTTGGTTCGTTCCTACGAGGGTTCGCGCGACTTCACAGGATTCGTATAGGTTCGTTATCCTCTCGATGTGATGTTTGATTTGTTAGAGTTGTGGCATCCCTCCGGTGGGCCCGGAGTGGGATCCTCTAGCATCTTTTCCCTAGATCGTGTTCTTGGTATTGTCGTGACCGCTTATCCACAGGAAGCGATCCCCTATCTAGCTGGTTAACCCTGTTGGGTTGTGGCATCATCGAGATTATGATCACCTACGCGGTGGGTTGTACTCAGTAGGGTTGTGGCATCGTTGGGTATATGATCCCCTACTCAGCATGAGGTGTATTGTAGGGTTGCGGTATCGTTGGATATATGATGCACAACATAGCTTGTGGTTTCGGTAGGGTTGTAGCATAATCAGTTCGATCTCCTATAGTGTGAGATGTACCAGATAGGATTTCATTATCATCCTGACCACCTTTACACGGGCGACGATCATCTATCTGGGTGACCTGTTTCTGTCGAGTTCCAGATCGGCTTGTGGTATCTCCCAGCGGATCCTGGGAGTGATCCCGTATCTGTGAGATCTACGAATGCTAGATCGGGTCGTGGTATCCCCCAACAGAACCTCATTGTGATCCCCTATCTGTGAGATCTTCATCTATCGGTGTGGGTTCTGGTATCCCCTAGTAGACCCTAGGAGTGATCCCCTATCCGATGAGTTTGGTGGTTATGTTGTTTTACCTGACGATCGTGATCTCACGGGTGAGCGTCTCTAATGTTTGTGTGGGACTCGATGGAGTGTGTCTATCAGACATGTGTCATCTTGGATGACATTTATCATGGAGTGTTCTCTCTTGGTTGTGAACCATTGTTGGTTATGAGGTCGGTACCTCATGTGCCCTGTGGTGTGAGTTGAGAATATTTGGATTGTTCAAGGTGTGTGTATGGGAATACACTTGAGCCGAGCTGACTAGTTGTGTTTAGCCGAGGATGGTCACAAGATAGAGTTTCTTTCTCTTATAGGTTCCCTTTGTCTGGGATGAGGGGTTTATTTCCTTTCAGTTGCTCTCTATTTTTGTGGGGTTTTGGGGTGCCTACTGCATATTTTTATACTCACTGCTACATGGGCTTTTCCCACACAAGTTAGTGTCCTGTGCAGACCACATACCATTCGATGGAATCCCAGGAGGACCCTGAGCAGGAAGATTATAGTGAGCGGGTTTGATCAGGGTGTTTACTGAAGTCGTGCTGAGGAGCTTACCGACATGTGTTTTGGCAGTGTTTACCCTCCTTCTGAGCAGGTTGGACAATTTTCAGTTTTCTTTTGGTGGGACCTGTATTTCCATTTTGTACTTTTGCTGTACTCTGGTTTAGGATAGTTGTATACATGCATTTTCATTTTAGTTTTATATATATCTACATTGTTTCATGGACGTGTATGTGGGTGTGTGTGTACAGGTACCTTAGTCTAAAGCCTCTAATGTGTGTGATAGCCAACTCGACACTAGACGCCAGCCCCTAGCCTATTGGAGGTGGGCATGGGGAGTCGCGGCTCGAGCCCCGTTGGATTGGGTCGTGACAGAGTGCTATAAGAGGAGGTTACAACTTTGAGATCTAAGAGCATAGTTGTTCGAGCTGTGAGTTTGGTTTGGGTTGCATAGCAGAAGTGTTGGGATATTTTGATTTTGTATTTCAGGCCAGGGAATCTAGTATTGGTGCGGTCGCCGAAGTATCCATTCACCATGACTCTGATAACCTGCCTTTCGACTCGTGACATTCGTACACTGGTCACAGGGACAAACGGTACATGAATCATATAGGATAGGGTTTTGTGTTTTATCTTGTTCTTCTAGAGTCAACTCACCAGATATACTCTTTGACTGTGGTGCGTCTTGAATGTATTTCAGGATGGCTCCACAACAACAACCAGCAATAGTTCCACAACAGGATTGTGGTGACGATCTGCCCCATATAGAGGCTATGGACCAGGGTGCAAGTTCTGAGGCTAGACCTCCAGGTGGTCCACCGGTTGAGCCACCATCTATCGAGCAGCTGGTTGTGCCGAGAGTGTAGGATGAGTTTCCGCGTAAGCTGAGTGCGCCGCACAAGTTCTAGAGGTAGATACTACTAAGGTTCTGAGGTGATCCAGACCCTCATGAAGCTGATGACCAGCTTGAACCAGTCACCCATGTTTTCCACCTAGTGAGGACACCTCCAGATCAGGCGGTGGTCCCAGTGGCAAGCCTTCTTCATGGTTTGGATGGGCAATGGTGGAGCCCAGTGACGCAGTATCATGAAGAGGAGACACTCACGTGGACAGAGTTTGAGTGGCTCTTCAGGGAGGAGTTCTATCTGGTGGAGCTGAGGTCAGTGCGGATTCATGAGCTTCTGCAGCTTCCGCAGGAGGCCCTGACTGTGTCAGAGTACTCAACGAGGTTTACAGACCTATCGCGCTACTCTCTAGAAATGGTTCGAGACCCGTTATTTAGGACTTGGACCTTCGACCAAGTCCTACACTGAGACATATAGGCAGGTGTGGTTTCTTTGTGTCTACTCACCTATGATGGAGTGCTAGAACGAGCTTTAATGGTAGAGAGCTTTTTGTCCAAGAAGAACCTGCCTGTTAGTGGTGAGCACACAAGAGCTGAGACTTGGTCAGTCGGATTGGCATCTGGTAGCCAACGACAGACTCAGGGGACCGGATGTGGGTGACGTTTCTGGAGGCATCCCCAGGATGGATGATCTAAGGCTCAGGGCTCACAGGGCACACATGCCAGTTTTGGTCAGCCGTATGAGCGGCGATGATACACTTGCGATAGTCAGGGACATATTTATAGAGACTGTCCAACCCATTGTGCTGTTTAGAGGGATCTGGTCGATGGACCGCCTTGGCAGAGGTTGCATCAAGAGCATGGAGATCAGCAGGGCGGCAGACGTGGTGGCGGAGCTATTGCAGTAGCAGGAGGTGGTAGGCAGTATCAGTTTCCAACACCCCCACCCCCAGGTGGTCCAGGCCAAGCACAGTGAGCTGGTGGGTGAGGGCGCGGACAATTTCATGTCCTGGAAGCTATTGACCCAGAGGCTTTGTGGATGGATAGATGTACGCCTTGTGTCATTTTTACTTTCTGTAATAGTTTGATAGACACTGTTTAGCGGTAATCTTCCCTTTCTGTTGTTTTCTCGGGTTTTTTTCAAGGCGTTGGTAAAACCCTGTGTGGGTGTTGTTCAGAGTGCTTAGAATGCGTGAGGAAGAGGGATATGTCCCCCACTGAGATTCATTTTTGTGATGCGATTAAATACCATGAGGGCGAGTCAGTTCGGCCCATAGTGGATAGTGTTGAGGTGTGGGGATGAGTTCTTCGTAGTTATGTTTTCAGCCATGGTTGTTTATTGGTGAACTCACTGGCATGGGAGACCATGTTGAGAGTCCAGTCGCTTTTCCAGTGCTTTTGGATTTTTGGGGATGAAAAGTTCTTTGGGGGGGGATGTAGCGACTAGGATTTTCACCCTGTCAGACTTTGGAATAATACTATGAATAAATCCAGATCTAGGCCCGAAGATGGCGTGCGATTCTGAGGCCCGGTGTGCCCAAAATTAATTTTATAAAACTATTGTTTATTTTTATTCTATTCAGGTGTTAGGGGTGTGATATCTCCTAAAAAGTAGCTTGGAACTGGAATCTAAGGGCATGGTTGCGTCAGTAACGTGTCGTTTACCCTAGGCGGGGTGTAAACATTGCGGGCACGGGCCTGCGGTGGAAAGCGCCACCAGGGCGTTTTCTTAAATAAATGGAAAATTAAAATTATGATCTTCAACTCCAATAACTCCTCAATGGAGTCTCGGATCGCAATTCTGAGTCTGTTGTTGCATTCAGAATGGTGGATTTACCCTAATGGTGAACTTATCTTTTTCTGCATCGGGCATCGGGCAGAGGTGAGTCGGGAGCTGGAGATAGGACATATTTTTATTTAACAAATACTAAATGAAAATCAATCAACCCATCTTCCCCATATCCTCCTATGCACAGCGGATGAACCCCGCCTCCCATCTCTATTTCATCTCCAAATCGAGCCGAAATCGGCTGTTTTCAGCGCCGATCATCAGCGGATAGAGCTCCAGGGTGTCGTGGGTGTCATTTTTCACAAAAAGCTTCGGTGTTTCGCTTGCGAGGTAGGCGGTTTGAGTTTAAAAATCTCAAATCCCATTTGTATTGTTTTTCTTCAAATTTTCATAGGGGTTGTGTAGTTCGGGTCCTGAGGTTTCGGAAACATGTTTCGGATCTAATTTTAGAGCACCGAGGTGTTCTTGGGGGTTCCCAAAAGCTTTCTGGTGGAATACCCAGATTCTAGAGCCTTCAAAGGAAGAATTCAGCAAGGAACGGGGGAATCCGGCGGCAACACAGTGGTCTCCGGCGAGGCTGGTGGTGGTCCGACCATGATTTTCTGGGGGTTCTTTGAACCCCCGTAACTCGCAAATCGTAACTTCGATTTCGAGCTGTTTGCGGCGACGCATTCCTTGAATTGATACGGACCTTTTGAAGTCAATTTAAGAATTCTTTGAGTCGGGATTTTGGCCATGGGGCTTGAAATGTCAAATAAAATAATAATATTTTATTATTATTCGACTTTGGGCCGTTGTATCTTTTACCTGGAGCGTCTGATTGGTGCGCCATCAGTGGCATTGAGGCCATGATGGTATGGTGGACATTTATTGTTGGTTTTCGAGAGTTGGGGCCGAGTTCGGTGTGTGATCCCCATGAGGCCGGGTTTTGGCGTTTGCATAGAAACACAACTTTCGCACCAAGAGTCCATTTTTGGCGGATGAATAGTCGATCCTGTGTGTTTTTCTGAGAGGACAGAAATGGTGTGATCCGTTCGATGTGTTTTGGGATCGAGGCAAGGGCCCCACCCAAGCTGCTTCAGTGAATAGTACTTTTTCCACCGGGTGTCCGTTACGAACCAACGATTACTGGATCTCGTGTGTTTTTCGGAGGGGATCGTCATTGTAAAATCCACTTGATGAGTTTCGGGATCATTGTGTGAGCCCCGAACATAATAGATATGGTAAATAATACATTTTTCACCGGTTTTCCCTTTTGGGAGAGTGAACAGCCTAACTTGCGTGTTTTTCCACATAGATCGCCATGGTGGCCTCAGTATCAGCCTTGGTGCTGCACAGTGTAGCGTTGTTGTGGGTCGCTCGGGTTAGTGATGATTGGACCCACAGTGGTTGAGGTTACTCCTTTGGTTCATTCCTACGAGGGTTCACACGACATCACAACCATCAAATAGTTTTGTGATCCTCTCGATGGGATGTATAATTTTTTAGAGTTTTGGAATCCCTACGGTGGTCCCAGATCATGATCCTCTAACATCATTTCCCTATATCGGGTTCTTGGTATCATTGTGACCACTTATCCACGGGCAGTGATCCCCTATCTAGCTAGTTAACCCTGTTGGGTTGTAGCATCATCGAGATTATGATCCCCTATGCGGTGGGCCGTACTCAGTAGGGTTGTGGCATCATCGGGTATATGATCCCCTACTCAGCATGAGGTGTATATTAGGTTTGTGGTACCATTGGTTATATGATCCCCTACTTAGCGCGTGGTTTCGTTAGGGTTTTAACATCATCAGTTCGATCCCCTACAGTGCAAGATGTACTAGATATGGTTCTGGTATCATCGTTACCACCTTTACATAGGCGATGATCCTCTATCTAGGTGATGTGTTTCTGTCGAGTGCCAGATCGGGTTTTGGTATCCACTAATGGATCCTGGGAGTGATCCCCTATCTGTGAGATCTACGAATGCCAGATCGGGTTGTGGTATCCCCCAGTAGACCCTAGGAGGGATGCACTATCTGTGAGATCATCGTCTACTGGTGTGGATTCTGGTATCCCCTAGCGGACCCAAGGAGCTATCCTCTATCCGAGGAGTTTGGTGGTTATGTTGTTTTACCCGACGATCATGGTCTCATGGATGAGTGTATGTGATGTTTGTGTGGGACTCATTGGAGTGTATCACTCAGACGAGTGTCATCTGGGATTACAGTGATCATGTAGTGTTCTCTCCTTGTTGTGAACTGTTGTTGGTGATGAGTTCGGTACTTCATGTGGCTTGTTGCTTGATCAGAGTACATTTGGATTGTTCAAAGTGTGTGTATGGGCATAAACCTAAGTTGAGCTGACTAGTTGTGTTTAGCCGAGGATTGTCACGAGATGGATTTTCAATCTCGTCTCGGTTCCCTCTGGATGGGATGAGAAGATTGTTTCCTTTCAGTTTCTGTATTTAGTTTTGGGTTATTTGGGTGCTTACTGAGTATAGTTATACTAACCCCTGCATGGGATTTTCCTGCACATGTTTGTGTCTTGGGCAGACCACATGCCTTTCGACGGAGCCCAGGAGGACCCGGAGAAGGAGGAGCTTAGTAAGCAGGTTTGATTGGGATGTTTTCCAGAGCCGTGTCGAGGGGCTTACCGGCATGTGTTTTTCCAATGTTTTCCCTCCAACTGAGAAGGTTGGACAATTTGCAGTTTTCTTTTGGTGGGCCCTGTATTTCCCTTTTGTACTTTTTTTGTTCTCTAGTTTTGGATAGTTGTATGCATGCATTTTCTTTTTAGTTTTATATATATATGCACTGTTTCATGGAGTTTTATGTGGGTGCGTGTGTAAAGGTACCTTAGGAAAATGCCTCCCATGTGTGTGATAGCCTACTAGACGCTAGATGCCAGCCCCTGGCCTATTGGTGGAAGGCTTCAGGAGTGGTGGCTCGAGTCCCATTGGGTCGGGTCGTGACATCTTCCATGTATCCCTATTGGGGAAGTACATACTTGGCCCTTCACGTGTATTAAATCTAGAGGTGGTACAACTGGAACATGACCTCTTTTAAGAGGAGAAGCCGATGGAGATCTTGGATCGAAGAGACAAGTTTATATTCCACAAGACTACTCACCATGTTAAGCTATTTAGGAGGAACCAAAAAAGTTAAGAAGCCACGTGGGGACCAGAGGAGTCTATGTGGCAGAAGTACCCACAACTTCTCTTTTCATAGTGTACGAGTTAAAATTTCAGGGGAGAAATTTCTTAAGTGCGGATGAATGTAAGGACATGAACTTTTTAATAATATTTGTTCCTTAAATTTGTGTATTATTTTATTTTATACTCAACAAATCCACATCCTTAAATTAATGAAGTGGGTATAATTAAAATGAGACCGTTGGGTTTCAACTATTATATGACCATTGGTCAATATGACCATTGGAAACTATAAACTTAACATTTTGTATTTATAAATACAGTTATCATTGTTAATTAATAAAGAAAGAATATTTAATGTCCACATCTAGTAGAATCGGGCCATATGAAGCCCATCTGTCAGAGCTTGGGAAGGAGGTAGCATCAGTAGGCTTTGCTCTGGACTAAGCCTAAGCCGAACGTCAACATCTGAAGTTTGAAAAAAATATCCTAAGGGAGAATTTCAATCTAATAGAAATCACCACTCGGGAAATGTAGTCCAAGCCACCCCACGATTCTATCACTATAGCACACCTCACACGTAGGTCATATGCTGGTGTTATAAGGGGCTATGTAATGAGACCTTAGCTTCTTCATGTAATTATTTTATATAATAAATTTTTTTATTTTTTATTTTGGTACAGTTTGTGAATTTTGAATGTTGGGATAAATATAGGATGTATATTAATGATGAATTTAGGAAAAAAATGGGCATTTTAATGTATTTTTTGTATTATTTAAGAAATTAATAATGTGAAATGATTTTCAAAAAATGGTCTTCTACAGTTGTACTCAGTGAGAAATTTAGAGTCTAATAAGTTCTACTAGAAATTTTAGTGAATATTAATGTATGAATACTAACATACCCATATGAATAGTAATGAATAGTAATTAATAGTAAATTGGAAAACAAATAGAAACTTCATCCTTGAGTGTATAAATACAATTTAAGCATCTTAAAAGTGAAAAAAATGATCATAGTTTAAGTTTTTTTAAATTTTAATGTTATAAATATTTTATTTAAAATTTTATAATTAATTTAATAATTTAAAATGGAAATGTATTATCATAAAATTTAAACATAAATTTTTACTTTATTGTCATATGGTTATACAATAATTTTATGGGACCTTGATTACATTTTTATGGTGTTGTAGAATGAGTTATAGTTTTAAAGTTGTATTTTTGGAATAAATAATGATTTTATTTAAAAATTAAATTATAAATAATTATAAAATTATATTCATAAAATAGAGTTAATTTTTGAATTCAGAACATCAATATTATTTTAGAGTGAATTTTTGGGATTTTTCTAAAATACTTGAATTTTTGTGAATAGTAAAATTACAGTTTTGAGTTTCTTATGTTCAATGACATCATTATTTATGTAATAATGATGTAAGATTCTTGTTCGACTTATGAATAGGGGGATATTTTCTGAGGTGTCCCAAATGGCTAATACTATGGCCAAATACCGTGGGAAAGCAGATGGTTTTGAAAATACCACCAATCAGGTGTCTCTTAGATATTAATAATTTATTCCCTCACATTTACCATAAATACCAAGAAATCCCCCTCATTAAATTCATTCTAAAATCCTCCTTAAAATATTTCCGGTCTCCTTACCCCCCAAGGAGTCTTCCCAAGGTTCCCTCAAGCCTCCCAATGTCTTCACCTTCATGATTTTGAAGTTACTCTTCAAGGTAAGGTAGATATCACCCTCCTCTTTTAGTTCATGACTTCCTTTTTATTAGTTCTTATATTTCCATTTTATTATGAGGGGTATTGTTCTTATATATGTTTACTACATTATATTTAATTTACAAATGATGAGATAAACTTTCCACACTGATCAATTTATTTCCTTAATTTTTATGTGATGCCATTAGGTTTCCAAAATTTTGTAAAAGAAATCGCGCTTTCTCTTTCCTTGCATGTTTCCTTTTCATGTGTTGTGTTATTCAACATTCCAGAGTATGATATTATTTAGTTTTATTATATATCTCTTCTGTAAAATGATTCATTTATTTATGGGATATCCTTGTCCCCTCCCTTTATATTAATTTTCTAAAACCATGTTATATACCCATTGTGCTGCAAAAATTTCGTCTCATAATATCATCTCAAAATTTCTCTCTTTTTTCTCAAGGAATTCTCTAATATTATATATGTGAATAAATAAACCTATTTCGTTTCTAGGGGTGTTCATAGATACAAATATATATATATATATATATATATTATTGTAGGATTGACATAAATGTAACCCTCACTCCCTTTCCTTGGGTCATAAATGACATAATGATCTTATTTTTAAGCACTTTTAAAACGTCACCATTTTGAAGTGAAACCCAATTCTTTTACTCTTTTGGAGTTATTTATGAAATGTTTCATTATGATAAATGTGTCTCACACGGGAATAAATATCTATTGATGGTTCACCCTGATATCACTCCAATGCATTGGGTAATGAAATTATTCTCTAGATATGACAAGTTTCATGATATCTTGGTGAATAACCTGGATATTTTTATGAAAAATCAGGGATAATCCTAGGTGGTATGTTCATGAATGTCTAAATGAAATGATTTAGCCACATATTAAAGTTATGATTCAATTTTTTTATTATGAAATTCATATTCATCCATTGCTCAGGCCTTTATGACTTTTATCATGTTCTTATTAATATTTCTCAAGATCACATGTCAATTGTTTCACTGGTTTTCTTTACTGATCCTTATTCTCACCATTTTCTTTTGATGTATGTCTCCACGATAAGGGATACAATAATTTTACATAGGAAGAACCTATGATGATGCATTTATATTGGGTTAGGTGAATGTTTTATGTTTTTTTCATGTATTATGTTCTTGATTTCCAAGAAACTAGACTTTAAAGATACTCTATTTGTAAAATCTAATTAAAAGGTAGGTAATAAAAAGTCAGGATGCCATATAAACACTATTCCCATATCCTAGAACATTATTATGAAAATCATTATATATATTTTAATTAGGAAACATTCCTAGAGGAAGACATTCAATTGAAAAAAAATCCTTAGGGAATTAAGAACCCAAAATATGGAATATTAAGTTTCTACAGATTATAGTTCAAATATTTCCCATGTTCTACCCATTTCAAACATATACCAAAAAAAACTCTAGATCATTTCCAATGTCTCTAATAAGAAACTACTATTGCTTATCATATTTGTTTTAGTGAACATAATGATCTTCAAATAGGATCATATATTTGATCCACATATTTTCTTTTGTGGAAATATTTTTGGGGTTTTTGTTGTTGTGAATCAATACTAGGTTGATCATGGATTTTTTAGGATTTTGATCATACAGTACATGATGACTACAATATATATGGTTGTATCATTTCTAGGTTTTTTCTATATTTTTGGGCGTAATATATTGATGAAGAGGCTAGCATCACAAAACATTGTTTTTTGGAATAATGTATTCATAAATATGGTAATGGAATGGGTTTCAATTGAATGTGTTTAGAAATGGTTGAGATTCATGATGGTGTAGATATTTATGAGGGAGCAGTGAGTTGAAATTGTTCTTCATTACTATGAGAAGTGTATTATAGGGAATTTCAGATGAGTTGACTGTAATCACAACGACTATAAAAAATATATCTAGAGCTTCATAAATGGTGGAGCCTCAAAAATATGTTTTAGGAGATACATGAAAAATGCACTGGACTCATGGATGATTCATAAAATCCAAATCCTATATATATGTTTCTACCCCCACTTCATTTGAGACAAAATAAATTATATAATATGGTGAAATGATATAAAATATTGAAGTTCAAGTGATTAAAAAATAATGTGTTAAATGTGAGATTGTGCATCATGATATGGAAGTCCTTTTCTCGGCCAATTATGAGGTATATTGGAAAAAGGAGTTTCATGATGATGTAGTATACCCCGAGGACCCAGTGAGCTTCACCATGACAATTTGTTCCTTGAAAGTAGTTTTCTTCATTAATTTTGAGGCCTTCATGACGAAGCTCCATGAGAAATAGTTCTAAACATCAGGTTCAAGTGAATAGTGATCTCAAGTTTCATCAAATTACATCCACGGTTAATTTAGAGTGTCATTATAGTTATCTAAATACAATTTAATGCAAATATACTAAATAGACAATCAATTTGTTAATCTATGTATGTCTTCACATAATGTAGTGAGCTAGGATTGTTGAAAAATGTATTCTGAGTGATGCAATGTGATATCTCTAAAATCATGTAATGTTAGTGTTCCAGGTATATAGAGATTATGTATAGACTTCTATATTTATCAACTAGTGAATATTAGTGGATTTTGATATGCCTAAGACACTATTGGTGAATGCTCTTCAGACTACCCCTTGGTGGTGAAAAAATTAATAAATATATTGTTCTATATTTACATGGGATCGATTGATTTATTTTCATTTTATAAGACAATTTTAACATGTTATTTCTAATGTGGGAACATGATCATTCACTTTAAAAAAAAAATTGACACCCTGCTTCATCCCTCCCCTCTCAAGGTGCTCCAAGGTCATGCAAGTTGTTTTTGAGTGAATAGGTTGATGGAGTAAATGTTTTTACTATATTATTATCTTATAGAATTCAAAAAATGTGAGGTAAGTACCCCTCTTTGATGGAAGAAACATCTATCATTTGAGGAAATAAATGAGAATTCATCTCTGTTATATTGTAATAGATGTTTCTTTTTCATTGAACAAGGTACAAAGGTCATTGATGTAGGAGGACTACGTATATATGGAACAGATATGGAAATTCTTGATACATGTGTCAATGAACAAAACTACATTATTATAGAAATATCTGATAAAATATATCTTATAGGTTTTCAGATTCACTTCATCCAATTCAATGTGGGAAAAATTGGAAAATATTTATGAAAGTAGTGACATGGAGAATGAGTAGAAATTCCATGTTTTCACAATTGGTTCTCTGATCTAAAAAGGCATCCATTTGAAAATGAAGATACCTTTTTTAATTGAAATGTAGCAGATTTATAGAAATACGAGGACTTAGGGAATAAATAAAATTCATTTAAATTTTAAAGATATATATTGTGAAGAAAATCATGTGGAGGCTTCCATATCTCTAAAATCTTTAAGTATCAGACTTTAAAGAAATGGATATGTCAAAATATTCTTTGACTGATCTATTGTGTAATTTGGTGGTATATGAAATGAGTTTCAAACAAGAATACACAAAAAAATTGAGTTTGAAAGTAAATGGATATCAAATCCATTGAAGTAATTGAGATTTATTGATAATGCTTTGATGAAGATAATGAGAACGATGTACTTATTTTTTTTCTTTTCTACATAATTCATTAGTGGAAAAGTGATATTTAATGAAAGGATTCCTCTAGCCTATTTCGATGTGGTGTATTTGGGTATGTTTTCTATTGAAGCACATAGAATTTTAGTGATGGTGAATGTAAATATAAAAACATGAAAAAGTCCTTGAGAAGGTTTCCCTAAACTACGAACATCAAATCAGGAAATAAATGACACAAAAATAGTTTCCTCAATACAGAAGATCAAGAAGATAATGATTTTTTCAAGGAAGAAGAACATGATTTTAAATATAGATCCCGTTCATCCATGATGTCTATAATTGAAAATTTATTACCTTAAAAATATAATCAATTGACTACTGATGATAATGTCATGATGGAATTGGGGATGATCTTAGTATGCCTGAAAATTAAAGAAATAGAAATACATTAATGGGAGACATTATTAAATTTTCATTAGTGTAAGTTGTTCGGTTTGATGTAAAATTTGATCATATAGAAGAAGGAGAAATATAGCATTAAATATCGAATAAAATATATGAAAATATTGTGTATATTATGCTCATGATTAAAGAGAAGGAAAATTTCATCAATGATCACACTTCCCGACTGGACGAGAAATATCTGATAGTTGAGGGGCATAAATATTAGGTTATTACATTAAAGAGTAAACTATAAAATGAATCAAATTCAAGGTAAAAAAATAATAAAATATAGTTTGAATGATTCTTGGACGGAGTCATTTTAGAATAAGATAAGTGTGATTATGAAGGAGTAGAAATGGTTTTGAATGATCAAAGATCCATATGAAAAAAAAGTGGAATTTGTTATGATGATTGAACATCAATGTCCTGAAATAAAACGATCCTGCATAAGGGGAATCAATGAGTTGGAATTATCATAACGTCACATGATGTCTTAAAAAATAAGGACAAAAATCAAATAGAAAGGATAACTAAAATTGTTCCACAACTATCCTGAATGGATATCTTGTCAAATAATTTTCCTAAGGAATGGGACTTGAGGATAAATGGATGTCAGATGACATTTACTCTTAAAATTTTTTAATTATGTGGCAATCTTGGCCATACTATGTCATACTACAAAGAGAAAATGATCTCTCTGAATGGTTAAGAACTTGAATGTTAACCACGGAGAATGACACAATTTCCTTCATCCTATAAAATATATATTTCCTATTGATATTAGTTTAATTTTTCTAATTATTCATATATAAATCTTCACTAGAGGTAAAGTAATGAAAAGAATATTAGCTATAGAACACATAGATTGAAAATACCCACCAATTGGAAGGAATCTCTCGTGGAAACATGTATTCTTTTCTAGATGAAATATGTGATTATGATGAACCAATGAACGTGGAAAATATATTGGAAGGACCATCATTATCCAACACACAATCAAATATTTCATGGAAGGAAAATAATAAAATCAATAAATACAACCTTATAGAAATAGATCGAAAAGATAGAATAAATAGCATCACATAGATTGTTGACAGTGGGTGCTAATTCCATATGACAGGGGATGTAGATTTTTTTGAACAATGTCATGAATATGGTAGATATAAAAGTATGGTTTGGAAATGATGGTGATTTTTAGATCAATGTTATTGTAAGTATATAATTGTAAAATGATAAGCTTATGAAAAGTAACTTTCTATATGTGTATGGATTGCATCACAATCTCATGAGTGTGTGTTAACTGTATGAATTAAGACTGATAGTGGAATTTAAACAAAATTGTTGCACAATAATAGAAAAGATAAGGATATATCTCATTAAAGGGTACACAATAGATGCAAACCTAAATTATGAAGATAATAAACAGAACATTTTCATCTTGATAACTGAATAAGAAAACAAATAGTGTGACAATATGATGTGTCAAATTAATAAAAAATGCATGCAAAATATATTTTTGACAAATATTTTCATCGATATCCCTAATTAAAAGTATGAATGAAAAAATACATGTGATTCATGCATGAGAGGAATGTCGTTCAATAGTTCATATAATCCATTGAATAAAAGTGAATCAAGTATTCTTGACTTCACCCACACAGATGTATGTGGTCAAATAAATATGGTTAGAACACATGGATATAGGTATGTAAGTATTTTCATTGATTATTTGTGAAGAATTTATATTGAAACGATTGTACATTTGAAACAACAAGTTCATGATTTCATGAAAATTTATCATCCAATAGATATGAATTATACTAGAAAAACAAATAATGTTCTATGATCTAACAATGGAGGGGAATACACATCAATTGAATTAAGAAATTTCCTAAAATACATTGAACATTCAATGTGGTGGATGAATTGGTATCCCCATTAAAAATGGAGTTTTTGAACAAAAAAATATACAGGTGAAAAATATTTCTATAACCATGCTCACTAAGAGTCATATCTCTTTTTATTACTAGAATTTTGTTGCACAAGTAGCAGTGTCAACTCAAAATAAAATTGGGCTTTATATTAGAGAAACTAAGAAACCATATGAATGTTTCAATTTAAGGAATCTCACTCCAAATTATTTTCATGTTTTTCAAAGTTAATGTTTCTTGTGAAATAGAGAAAGTTATCAATGAATGTATGGTGATGTTGTAGATGAAGGAATATTCCTTGGATATTCATAGATCAAAGCCTACAAATGATTAAATAATTATATAGGAATTATTATAAAAAGCAGTGATGTGAACATTATTTATGATAAAACCAAAACTTTCTCTAGGAATTCATATGATGATATGAAATAAATGAATTTGTAAGTGTAAATAGAACATATTCAAAAGAATGAGTAGTGAAAGGGATCCAAAACATTCTTAGTCACAAAATGTTGATGATTTAGAAGGAGAATTAGAATTGGAAACCATGGCTGAAGAATCATCATTTATACCTCACTAGTGAAATTCAATAGTAGAAATTGATCAATCTAAAATCAATAGGGATTGGACCTAACCCACGAAGACATGAAGGATGAGGAATGATACAAATTATTCCTTCCTATAAATTGTGGACCCAACCTTGTTTGATTAATAAACAAAGGATTAATCATTTTTTATGTCCAAGAATGTTGAAATGTATCATATTTTCAAGAACCATACATGGGATCATTTTAATACATATGAAAATCACAATGTGATTAGAATAAAAAAGATCTTTAAAGAAAAATTTGGTGTGCATCAAAATGTGATTAGAAACAATGAATGATTATTGTGTAAAGGATATTCACAATTTAAGGAAATTATGTGGAAGAAATGTTTCCTCTAGAAGTGATACTAATGTCAGTCACTATTTTCCAAGCTATGGTAATCGAAAGAGGATACATTATTTGTCAAACAGATGTCAAAATAGGATTCATAAATTGTGTTCTTGATGAATAAGTATACAGTGAAAAACTGGTGGTATTTCTGATTGGAAATAGAGAAGAAAATGATTTTTGATTAATAAATGCTCTCTATGGTATAAAATAGGGGTTGTGTTAATGGTATTATCGACTAGTTTCTTATTTCATGAAGATTCAATTCAAAATTGGAGGTTTTCATCATAATATCTATGTGATGAATTTAGAGGAATATAAATTAACATTTCATGTGTATGTGGATGAAACTATACATGAGGGAATGAAATTAATGATTAATGGAAGAATTTATAAATAACATGAAATAAATGTTTCATATTTCTATGTTTGGTTAACCCACATTATTCTTATCAATGAAAGTTATTTAAAAGAAGGATTACAACATCATTTCTCAAGAAAAATATTCAGGATAGCTACTTATGAAATTCAATAGGCATGATTCCATACTAATATCAACCCTAATTTTTGTCTGTATAGAACATGGAAACCCATATGACAGGAAATTTGGGCATCCTTCCATAAACTAGAGAATCATCAGAAGATTTTTTTACAAAACTGTAATGTGGTCATATAGTGTCTTTGAAATATGATCCACAACCCTCTTGAAATGTAATTATAAGGAACTGAATTTTGTGGTATTTAATATAAACAAGATATAAATTAAAAAGAACTCTAAAATTATGGAATATACATTTTTTCGGAAGAGATAATGAACTATCATAATATTCTGATACTGACTGGGATTGAGATTTTGTAGATAGAATGTCCAAAAGTGGTGTAGCATTCTTTATTGGAAACACATGTGTCAGTTGGTTGATTATGAAATAGGAAAGAGCATCCATTAGTACTACTGAAGAAGAGTATATCTCCACTACAATAGAAGGAACATAGCTATTGTTCAAGAACCAATAAGTGGCTAATATTTGTGATGAATGTAAAAAATAACTAGTGATTCATGGTTATAAAAATATCACGATTGATATTACAATGAATCCCATTCATTACTCTCATAAAAAATATATTGAGTTCCTATATTATTTCATTGACGAAAAAGTTGACCAAGGAAAGAATAAAATGGATCATTTTGGAACTAATAAATATGTGGATGAAATTATGATTAAGTGATTAGCA
This sequence comes from Viscum album, assembly GCA_963277665.1. NCBI lineage: Eukaryota > Viridiplantae > Streptophyta > Magnoliopsida > Santalales > Viscaceae > Viscum > Viscum album. The sequence continues at coordinate 1,251,970,228 of OY728152.1, forward strand.
GCACATGTGTTCATGAAACATCTTTTCAACCATGTTGATCAGAAGACTCTTAGTGCATGAGTATGTTCTGGGTGAATATTCTCTCCCCATATGTGTTAACTATTTAAATCAGTTTTTGGAATGATGTAGTTTTATGGGTGATATACGATCTTGGGTGAGTCTGTTTTGAGCTCTATATGTATTGGGTTTATTTTAAAAGTGGGAGAATATAAAAATTATATGTGATAAAAGTACAATATTAGTAGTGTTTAGAAAAACAGTGTAATACTTCTATTACATATAATTAATTAATTTGTATGAGTAAATAAACATAGCTTATATTTGGAATACAATACGATTATAACATTTGAGAACACAATTAATGATTACCCTCTATTTTTATATAGATCTTTTCTCACATATACATAGATTGTTGTTTAATTTTTCTTTTCACAAATCATGTTTTGATAGAGTATGGTGGTCTATTTATTTTTTATATAGATTTTATACAAATTCAACGAGGGAGATTATTGGATCCAAGGATATTCTAAGCTACAAATATTGCCTTCTTTTTGTTTTCTTCAATACACATAGGTTTGATCCAGTATTTTTAAAGGATTGTGATCATACGGTGACTGGTGTGTGTCTTTTTTCAATCCACATGGCATTCTCTGTGACTAAGAGTTGTGGAGCATTGTGAATGTGTGACAAGTTGATGGTAACCACAACAACTATGAAAAACTCACTATGTTTTCAGTACTTGAGGAACATTATAATGATTTTTTGAAGGATCATGAATAATGCATTGATGAAAAGAGATGTTCATGAATATTCAATCCTATATATATTTATTTCTACCCCCACATCTATCAAGGAAAATATTTTTGGATAAAAGGATGTAATGATCAAAATTATTGAAGGAAAACGTCTTCATGAATGAGGTGTTAAAAGTTATCTTCATCATCACAAAAAGAATATCCCAGTCTGAACAATGATTAGATATATGGAAAAATTGTGTTTCATGATGATGGGATATACTATGATTAATCTGTGATCATCACGAAGGAATTTTTTTCTGCAATGTTATTTTGCTTCACAATGGTTGTGTGCTTCATGATTTTTCTCCATGAAAATCAGTTCGCAACCGCATATTTCCTTGAATAGTTCACTAAAAGTGCATAAAATCAGTTTTATGATGTAAGAATATTAGTTTAATAGTAAGGGGGAAAATACATTAATACCAATAAATTAATGAGACCTTCACGTCAGTAAAAAGAGTAAGACTTCACACATTGTAGTTTTCTAGATCAAGTCGATTGATGGGATCCAAGGAACACAATGTATTATCCAAAAAATCATTAAAAGACTTTGTTCCTAGCCTAGAGAGAATTTTTATGATCTTATATATTCAACAACTTGTGAATATGTTTGGATAATTTTGCAACTGACACCCAATAGACAACTGATCCTTAGAATCACCCTTAGTAGTGAACCATGTAAAATTTGATGTGTTGTCTTATATATTGAAGTTATTTGACTTCTTCAAATTACATCAAACAATTTTATTAGTTTCCATCAAAGGTAGGAGCAATATAAATTGTGTTGGATGAAAATTATGATACCATGATTCGCCCCTCCAGCCTCAACATGTTCTAGGGATGTACATCATACGGTTCCACAAATAAACATGTCTTAACTAGTCTCCCTTGTTAACAATTCAGATATACTTTAGAAGATATTAATTATTTATAATCTCATGTTTTATTCAATAGTCCCTACCTCCAATCCCCACCCTATCTCATAAGCTAAAATTATGATACCACTATCTCAAGACTACTTTGTGTTAAGGTATATCTTCTAGGCTAACAATGAGATAAGGGAGATAATGACTCCTAATTTTGTCCTCCAAAAGGACATGTTTTGTATTCACGGACTAAGGATATATAATTCCTAGTAAAATAGGGATTTTTAGATAATAATAATATAAGGAATTTTTGTTAAGAAAAAACAAAAAAAAATATCATCTTAATATAAAAAATTGAAGGACCAATATATTTAGGCAATGTACCACAGTTGAAATCATATAAAAGAAAGATTAATTAGCATAAATAAATCATTTTAGTGACCTCTAAGTCTAAATTTCTGGTTAATGGAACCGTGATATAATATATACCAAATTGATAACCAATTATATCCTATAAAACTATAAAAAATTATATATACATTGGGTGACCATCATTGGAATACTAAGAAGGAACATTCATAATGCCTCCCATGAAAATAATATTTAAACTATTTAAAATAAAACTGAATATAAAAGTGAATATTTCCCACCACCAAAAAATTTAAGAAATGGTTGAAGCCCCAACAAGGCCCTATTAATATATATAATATATTATTATTTAATATAATATAATATATATATATATATATATTTCAAGCAAGGTTCCCCACTACCTCTATCCCATTGGTTTTCCCTTCTCCACCAACATCATATGTATAAGCCATCTCCCACAAAATATAATGATAATATATGAAAACCCTTTACCATATAAACCTTATCATGTATGTCATTCATCACATCACGACTAAAAACTCTATGTATCCAATTAATCATATCATCATATCATCATAGTAGACATATCCATATAGTAACTAAGTAGTTTTTCGGAGCCACCGCCACCCAGACATCATGTACTATATATCAATATATGATAACACATACACCATATTATTATAATAATCCATATTATAATATATATCTACATAAGGGTTAGTTATATAACCACAAGCCAGTACAACCAAATAATAAAATTTATATTTAATTGGTAACTACCATTCATACAATCAAAAATAATTCCAAGAGAAGAGAGAGTAGAAAGTGGGGGTAGTCCACCATCATTTCCTTGAAAAAGTAAATTTTAGGGGAAATACAAGCCTTGAGTCCACTGGGTTCTGCTTTCCCTATAGACATGGGTGGGTGGAATATGAAATAATAGAACAAAATAATACATCTCTCTCATATAACAACACAATGAGATGTAGAAAATCCTTATACAAAACTACAATAGTAATTTTCTATACACACATCTACCAATAATATATACTAGATATCCTATAAAAACATTATTATTTAAAGGGATATTTTATATTATTTATTTTAAAAATATAACGATTACATTAATTATCAATCAAGTCTCATGGGAAACTGGTAGAATCCAACATATATTATGGTTTATAATAGTTATAATCATTCATTATTTCATTGGAACACATAACCTAAGGTTATAATATATGTAAATTAAATAATATTATAGTTATATTATTCCATGTACACTGTTACACATCCTAAGTGTATCTACCCGACCTCAGTTACCCAAGGTTGGTGCATTATTTTAATACATTGCCTTGATGTAAGGAAATCATGTCCTAAACGACCTATCAGTTTAGCAGTCTAGGAAATAGATTACAAACATGAACACTACATTACATTATAAAATGAAAAAAAAACATTGGAAACATTGACCACATTATCGTCAGTTTGAATATCCCTACAGGTTAGTCATAATACACTTCTTGGAAATCCTGGGAAAATAAAACAAAATAAAGTGGTGTACTCAGATGCTCATTAAGGGTAAACAATTTAGCAGAAGATAACATAAACAATAGGGATGGTGAATAATTGAAAACAAACGCCTTTATAAATAATAAACATGAATAATGTTATGGATAAAATATGATCTAAGTAAATAATGTTATAAGAAAACATAGTCATGGGTATTCTACTAGTCGAATAACCACATGAACCATCAATATTATTTTCAAAATGAGGGATTTTATAATGCCATACATTATGAAAATTCTTTTCAGGGCCTCAGCAATGACATCTAAAAATTATTAAGGCCTCTGCCAAAACCATATATCTAATTGGGAAAGGCCTCGACCAATTCCACATCTAATTGTCTCATGATAACTATCGATGCATCGAGGAGATATAGCGGGCTCCACCCGTCACTTAATATGTCTAATACATTTCTCATATGAAAAGATTGATAAAATAACATTCGTATTGAAAAGAGCATATGAAATGTCAATAATTTATCCATAAACCATGAATGGTATAAATATAAAACATCCACAGTAAAACATATTGCAAAACCTTCAATAAAGTATGTAAGATTTGAATCATAATAAATCAACTTCAAACATGTTTAAAATCCATCAATTAATTTTGACATAGAAGAAAATGATTTGTAAAACTCTTTGAGATAAGTAACCCTATTTCATGAAAACATTTAAAAGTCACATAATTTTTAAACGAATACATTTGAAGGATTTTTTGGTTCAAATTGTCCCATACAACTTTGAAAATGTTTAAGGGAATTATAATTTTAAAAACATTCATATCCATATAAATAAATACTTAAAAACCATTTTGAAAACATGTACATTAATGAGAATGATTTAGAAGAATTAATATTTAAAACAATTAAAATGAATTTGTTATAACATAGCCCCTTAAAAATAATCCCTTTGAAAAACTTTTTTTGGAAACATCGATATGGATCATAAATATGTTAAACTAAAAACATACCCATAAATAATCTCGAATAATAATGAGATTGAGGAATTAACCCTTACCTTGCACTTTCCTTTGCTCGATGGTACATTTAAACTCCTGTATAATGAACATAGTATGTTATTAAATTATACCAGAAAAATATTCATATTTATTATTACATACATGATTCATTTAGGACTTTATACTACCCATTGAATAATGAATTCCATGTGAAATTAACATTTTGGGTAAGAATCACTTACTTTATTGTATGTTTTATTACTTCTTATTCGTAACAGTATCAATTAGATCATGATTTAAATACTTATAAAATATAAATATTGATTTTTATATCATATATATGTAGAATATAAATATTTATAATATATTTTTATATGAAATGGATGGAACCGTTTATGGACACGGTAGGTTGTACATACACATAAATGTTGTTTCTATTTTCATATCATATTGAAGGGAAGTAAGTGATTAAGATATATGTAAGTACATACATACATACATACATACATACATATACAAATATATATTTCTCATGTAGAATTATTATGTCATATATTACATAATAATTAATTATATATATTATTTTAATTATCATTGAATGGTGAACGTGGGATTGAATCTCATCACGTCGTGGAGATGGTAATCCGTACGTACGCACGAGTGACAATATCATTATATTTATGGTGAAATATTCTATAATTTGATGGTATATCATATATAAAGATTCATTGACATGTTATATATGTTATTTACATTACTTATTCTCATTATTATACCCATCAAAATAATGAAGTGTTTGAATAACTAACAACACCACGATATAGAGACGGTAAGCCATACTTACGCACGTATGGTGACCTTGTCATTTATAGGATGGATTGAATAATGAATATGATTGTACAATATTTATGGAGACATCACAGTTTTTAGGAGGTACAAGAGTGATTATTTTTTTATGGAAACAACAATGAAAGATGAAGTGGAAGAAGAAAAGAACTTGAATGAGGGTGGTGAGATTATTACCACTTCTTCTGGTGTTTCCCTTTGAGTTTATCAAAAGGGATCTTTAGGTTGGCTTTCTGATTATAGTATGGACTTTAAGTTGATGTAGTGAATGTTGGGAGGATATTTGGGCAGGGGTTGGCCGAGCCAAATGGCTATGGCAGTGTTTTTTTGAGAGAAGGGGAGTGCCCTTTTATAAGAGGGTGAGGTTCACTTTAGAAAAATATTAATTTATTAATTTATGATACAATAAGTTTCGAGTTATAATGGATCAAAATGAATTTATATATATAATTAGGTGTTTATGGGTCGAAATAATTTCATATAATAGGTATTAGACAAGTTTAGGTTTCCATTTTAACCTTAACTTTTATATTTAACTCTTAGTTAAATAGTTTAACTTTTACCGCGTCTTCTTGTATTCCTACACTATATGGTTAATAAACATACTATAAACTTCCAAGAAAAGATAAAGTGGTTCATTAATGAAATATATATTACTATGTATTCCCTTTTTATAAACCATAGATTTTTGGGAATATTATACCAACCAATCATTTAATATTTGTTTTAAAAATTAATTTGTGTCAATTTTGACACTATTTGTTATTTTGTTTTTGTGAAAGTCATAACAACCTTATCACTTAGAAAAAAATTATCTATACAACCATAACATGTCATATTAACCTAAAAAATTATTTTAATTCATTAGAAGTCCCAATTTAAATTTATTTGGTTATTTATAATATCAATTATTTTAATATTTCATTAATAAGATAATTGATGCATCACCATTGTGCCATAAATAAATTAAATTATTTAATGTATAAAAATTATAAATAAAATACACATATGTAGGAAATATTTTTATCATTTTTAATGAATATTTATGGTCGAATATAACTTCTGTATAACCCTATATTAAAAATGTTTTAGCTATTAATCTTTGAATTTAACTCTTTTAACACTTCATTAAATAAAATAATGATAAATGTCCTAATCTAATCCAAGGAGGCCAAACAGGGAAATATTTTATTCCTAAGGTTTTTTGGTTGAATTATTCTTATCCAATATAATTAGGGCATTTTTTAGGGTAATGATGATATCATTTTAACCCACAATTATCCTATTTACATTTAACTATGGTAAATAAAATTCAAAAGTTACTATTCAGTAGAAATTATTTTATTCTTATTGAACAAAATTATACATACTGATATCAACCATGTCTCTTTGATTTTTTATATTCAACTAACAAATGTGGTAAAAATAATTTTTATTCAAATTTGCAAATTCCCCTAGAAGGTAGGTAAAAAACATTAAAAAGATCGAAAAAAATTATACATCAAGTTATATTATAACATAAATCCAATGAATTACATTGAACTTATATAGGTATTATAAATATATTTTTACTCAAAAAAAATACTATAATAAAATAAATAATTATTTAAATAAATGTATGTTTTAAATAATAACGTATTGTTTTTCACTATTCATCAAAAATTGAAAGTTTTCAGAAAAATACAAAAAATTCCCCCTAAGCTCACTTTGATATTACAAATTCAAAAATGAATTCTATTTTACCAAATTAAAAACATATAAGTATCATTTATGAATATAAAATTAATTCCCATTCTCAAAAACAAAAGGTGGATTTTTTAAAAAGTAAAAACTTTCAAAAGATTGACATGTGTTTCTGTCAAATTTAAATGTGAATTTACATATAATGAAATAAATTATATTAAATGATAAAAATATAATATAATTATACTTCAGAACCATTAAAAATCATAATTTAACACTATAAATTATTATGATTAAAAAAATAGTTTTCAATTAACACATAGTATTTATCAATATTCGTCAAAATATGAAAGTTATCAGAAAAGTACAAAAATTTTATTGAAACTAAATTTTTATGCCCGTATTTTAAAATAGACTTTAATTTCATTCAATTGAATATATAAAATTTTCAAATATTTGTTTTAAAAAGTGTTCTCCATTAATAGGCCATAAAATTGCATTTTTTTGAAAATACTCTTTTATCTGAAAAAATGAATTTGTTATTAAATTATGTCTAAGAAACGAATAATATATTTTTTAAAATTATATATAATATATAAGTTTCAAAATTCAGTTTATATTATTCATAACCGCTTTTTTAACAGCTAGTTTTGTTTGTTATGGTGCGCTCGAACTCGGTGTTTCGTGTATCACAAGATATTGAATTACAATAATGAGATAATGTACTATGAAATATTGGGGTGTTACATTCTACCCTCTTTCAATAAAATTTTTCCTCGCAATTTGAAATTGTTCTTCGAAAATAAATGGCTAAAAATAGAAATATACCTTTGTGGAAAACCTACATTGGAAATTGGGTAAATAAAATTTAGTCTTATTAAGAGGGAAAGGTAATGAAAATGTTACGACCAAATTATGATCTCAATTAGAAGAACATTATTGGAAATTAGAGACACATAATTGGAGGGAAAACATAAATATTTATAGGGAGTGATTGAGGTTATCAATCACAAAAAAGTGTGAAATTGAGGGCCTCATAGCCATCAATATATAATGATTTAAAATATTGTTAGTTCAACATAAGGTATTAGGATATCAAATTTTTGGTTTTAAGAACCTTCCCTAATGTTTAACTATTAATTTATTTATATAATAAGAGGGAAAAAAATAAACTTCACAAGTAGATTTTCATCTTTCAACTAATTCATACCACAAACTCATCTATCACACTAAAAGATGATAGCATTCCAAAATATTCTATTTATCCAAATCATAAAGGGTTCAATAAATAATGAATTTATAAATATTTTGTCAGAATATTTAAAAAAACCTACATTATACAAACCATGACATCATGTATGTCAGTGGTAGGTGAACCACCCTTGTCTCCCTTCAGTTCTGGGTTGAAGTCTCGCGACCTTGCCAGAAGCGATGGGTTGTCGCCCGACCACCGGGTTGTCATGTTTATTACAATCCAAAGACAATCTCAACAAATGATTTAACCTTAAAAATAGTATCCAATGTCAAACATAATTGATTCCAACCTTTAGACATATCTTAAATACTTCTGTCCAAACTCATAGTCCAAAATTTATAAGGACGGTAAACACAATAAAGATCCTTTTTAATATGTAATAACATGTGAATACCTTCATCATATATTCTTTTAAAGCAATCTAACACCATGAATTAACATTCAACCTTATTGATTACATTCATGCTCCCTTATTCCTTGTAGAATAGTAGATATATTCCTTATATCCAAATTTTTTGAATATTCCAACAATGATGGAATAAACAAACCATTAATCAGTTTCAAGGTAGTCAATAATATCAAATAAAATTTATCCCATTAAATCATATATTATTCCAAAAATAACTACCATAGTATCAGGACCATATTATGGTTTACCTTTCCATCATCCATGTATTTTCCAAAATGTTTAACTTGAAACTGTGTCACTTTACATGCTTCCATACAATCTCAAATCCTTGATGAAATAGTACGATAGTACAATACATATTTATTTATATAATTCCTATAACTAGTACATCTTTGATAGAACACTCAAATGAAATAATTATTTAATATGAACATTATAACACTAGCCAGTCCTCTTCATTTGTGGTAGTATCCTAACTATATTATTATCTAATAGCATCATTTGGGGAATACTCTGATGATTTTGACATTGATTAAAGTAGTGTTCCAACTCCTTGCAGATGAAGCATTGTACATTTGAAACCTTTTTCAAACCCTCATAATCATGTACATGGTGTCCTTTTTCTCCACACTTATAAAAAACTCTCATTCCCTTCATGAATTTTTACCAAGGTGACTCATTTCACCATTATCACAAATGAGAAAATACTTATTTCCCCTCTTCCCTATATCCATATTTTTCTATACCATACTTTTAATCTCTTGTTACCTTCCATGCAATATGACATATAGAATTCTTCACATATCTTATCAACACCAGATACTATTTCTTCTTAAGATGAGAATACATGGGGGAATATTTCCTTTATAAATAATGGCTTAAGAATATGAAAGGTATGATCCTTCTTACCCTTTGGATCATGCATATTGTAGGAGTTCTCATTCTTTCTACTGGGCACCATTTCTAAATAATGGCACACACTATGTTAGATAATATCATACTGTATAATTCAAAAACATGCAAAATTATCAATATTAATTGAATATTTTCACACATCTAGTCTCATAAACATAAAAATGGTTTCATTGTAGGAATATTTACTCATATATCCTTCATAATGGTTTGTAAATAAATTCTGTAATATACTAAGCATATGCTCGAGGAGTGTCATAACCAAGAGTGCAACAAGGCCTATTGTCGTGCACCAATTCCCATTAGCATCTAGCTCAAAGAAGTGTTTTGGGATTTAACCCTAGGTACATTTGAGCCATAGCCCCCTTTACCTGATCATTACTAGACATGGATGTATTGCTCGGAAAACATCGAAAATTTCTACAGAACCAAACTTCTAGGAAGTTACTCTATAATAATCATCAGAGTCTATCTTAGGGTAATTTTTCCTAATTAGAGTTTATCTAAATCTAGTTTTCAAGGTTATTTATAAACTTCCTATGATACCAACTATAACGTCCCACTACAACAAAAGTAGCTTTTATTAGTGCTAAAAACCCCCTTTATTAGCGCTTTTATCAGTGCTGTAAAATGTGGCACTGATAAAGGGGTGTTGCTTTTATCAGCGCTAAAAATATCGCTGATCAAAGACCCCTTTATCAGTGCATTTTTTAGCGCTCATAAAAGGGGTTCTTTTATCAAGGCTATTTTTTTTAGCACAGATAAATGTCAAAAAATTGAAAAAACATATATATATATATATATATATATTTCGTGGGAAGTTCACACGCTGCACCTTGCTTCACTGTGCATGTGCCCCCCCTCGACCCACACGCTGCACCCCGCTTCGCTGCACCCCACTTCGCTACGCCCGCGTGACCCTGCTGCCATTGGTATTCGAACACAGGACCTCCACCCTTGCGAGTTGAAACTTTACCACTTGGCCATTTTGTTTTGTTCTCCCATTAATTATATATATCAAGTAATATATATATATATATAGTTATATGTATTCGTATATTAATACATATCCATATTAATATAAAATTATTTAGTTATATTAATATATACAGATATATATTCATATATTAATTTATATATATATATAGTTATAAATTTTTATCCTTATATCTATTTGTATATTAATATATATATTTATAAGATTAATTTCAAATAAATTTATATAATATGTGTTTTTATGTGTGTTTATAAATAAATAAATAAATACATACATATATATAACTCACACACACATAGATATATATATATATATGTATATAGTTATGAATGAATACATAGAAATGTGGATGTGAAAAGTCATAGAGAATGTTAAAACAACTATAACATCTAATCTAGAAGTTAGTTTCAACTCCAAAACTAGTCAAATCGACAAACATGATATGATCTTCGATATGATATGTGGTGCAAGAAAAATGGACATTCGGATCATAAGTTAGAGGCGTTTGAATGTTAAAACGACCATAACTTCTAATCCAGGAGTCCGTCTCAACTCCATAATTAGTCAAATTGAGTAAAATGAAACGATCCTCGATTTGATATATGGTACACATTTTTTAGACATCGGTATCAGAAGTTATATCTATTTGAATGGTAAAAAATCAGGGAACCCAACTAAAAACATAATTTTGGAAGCCTTCTGGGCCTTTCATGGCGTCAAAAAAACCTTGGAGGGGTTTAACCCGTCCATAAGGCTGTAGATCTCGTCGCAGGCTTCGATTTGATATGTTGTAGAGCTCAAACGGAGTCCCAAATCAAAAGTTATGGCCATTTGATATTTGAGTTTTGTTTTCAACATATTTTTTCATATTTTTTTATTTTTTTATTTTTTTACTCAATGTGTTATTACATGACTATTGTTGGATAAAAATTACATAATTATTAATTAAAAATATTTTTACATTATTTTATAAGCCTCTTTTACTAAATATCCTATACATTCATATTTTATTTCCGTTCATCATTTCTAAAACATATTTAAAAAATTAATATTATATTTATATCAATATAAATAGATTTATAGCATTGTATATTAATAAATGTTTTTAGTTTTTTTTGAATTTTAACCTTTATCAGCGCTTTTAAAAAGCATTGATAAATTTGTAGCACTTCCCTTGACTCGTTTTGTAGTAGTGCCCTGACCCCAGTTATCCGGATTGGGTGTATTATTTTAATACATTGGAATGATACAAGAAAATCATTTCCTGAAAGACCGATTATTTTAGTAGTCTTGGAAATAGATTACATACATGAATGTTACATTTCATTATAAAATGAAAAACAACAACAACATTGTCTCCATTGACTACAATCATATCCCATATACTATCTCAACAGGCCAGTCATAATACACTTCATGGAAATATTGGGAAAATAAAACATAAAAAATGGGTGAGCTCTGATGCTCAGTAAGGGTAAACAATTTAGCAGAATATAACATAAACAATAGGCATGGTGAATAATTTAAAACAAATGCCTTTATAAATAATAAAAATGAAAACATTATGGCAGAAATATGACTTGAGTAAATAATGCCATTATAAAATATAGTCATGGGTATTCTACTAGGAAAATAACCACATGAACCATTAATATTATTTTCATAATGAGGGAATGTATAATTCTAGAAAATTTGAAACATTTTGTCAAGGCCTCGGCCAACACATATAAAATTGATTAAGGCCTAGGCCAAAATCATATTTCAAATTCGGAAAGGCCTCAACCAATTCCATGTCTAATTGTCTGAGGGGACCTACTGATGAATCGATGAGTTGTAGTGGGTCCACCAGTCACTTACTATGTCCAATACATTCCTCATATTAAAAGGTTGATAACATAACATTCATATTAAAACTAGTATACGAAATGTCAATACATTATCCATATACCATGAATGGTAAAAGAAATAAAAAATTTATATTAAAACTTATCACAAAAACTTCAATAAAATATGGAGGATTTTTATCATAATAAATCAACTTCAAACAAGTATAAAATTCATTCAAGGATATTGACATCAATGAAAATTATTTGTAAATATTTCTGAGATAAGTATGCATTTTTCATGAAAACATTTAAAATTCAGACAATTTACAAAGGAATGCATTTAAATATATTTTTCTAATCAAGGTTCCCCATACCACTTTGAACCTTTTGAATAGAGTTAACATTTTAAAAACATTCATGTCCATATAAATAAATCCATAAAAACCCATTTTGAAAGCATGGACATTAATGAGAATTATTTATAAGAATAAATTTTTAAAACATATAAAATGTGTTTTTAATAAAAGAGGCTCTTAAAATGAATCTCTTTTAAAGCTATTTTATGAAACATGGATATGGATAATAAATATGTCCCAGTAAAAACATACCCATAAGAAATCTCGAATAATAATGAGATTGAGGAATTAACCCTTACCTTGCACATTCCTTTGGTCGACGGTACGCTTAACCTACAATTTAATGTCCATAGTATGTTATTAAATTATAATAGAACTGTATTCATATTTATTACTTCATATATGATTCATTTCTGACATTATACTACACATTTAATAACTATTTCCCAATTAAATTTACATTTTGGATAATTGTCGCTTTCTTTATCGTATGTGTTTTAACTTGTTATTATGAATCCTATCATTTAGATCATGATTTATGTACTTATATAATATAAAACATGATTTAAATATCATATATATTTAGAATATAAATATTTATAATTGATTTATATATGAAATTTAAGGCACCGTTTATGGATATGGCAGGTCGTACATATGCATAAACGTTGTTTCCGTTTTTATATTGTATTGAACGGAAGTAAGTGAATCAGATATATGTAAGTACATAAATATATATATATATATCTCCAATATTATTATTATGTCATATATTACATACTTATTAATAATATATATTTTTTAATTATCATTTAATGGTGAATGTGGGAATGAATCTCATCATGTCGTGGAGAGGGTAATCCGTACATACGCATGAGCGACAATATCATTATATTTATTGTGAAATAATATGTAATTGAATGTTATATCATATATAAAGAATCATTAAAAGGTCATATTTTTTATTTACATTAGTTATACTCATTATTATACCCATCCAAATAATGAAGTGTTTGAATAACAAACAACACCACGACGTAGAGACGGTAAGTCATACGTACGCACGTATGGTGACCTTATCATTTATAGGATGGATAGAATAATGAATATTATTGTACCATATGCATAGAAACATGACAGTATGTAGGAGGTACTTGAGTTATTATTTTGGTATAGAAATAACAATGAAAGATAAAATGCAATAAGAAAAGAACTTGAAAGAGGGTGGTGAAATTATTACCTCTTCTTTTGGTGTTTCCTTTTGATTTTATAAAAAGTGATCCTTAGGATGGCTTTATGATCAAATTAAGGACTCTAGTTTTATGTGATGGAAGTTGTGATGATATTTTGGTAGGGTTTGTCCGATCCAAATGGCTTTCGAGGTGTGATTTTAAGAGAAGGGGAGTTTCCATTTTATAAGAGGGGTGAGGGTCACTTTAAGAAAAGATTAAAATATTAGTTTATTATACAATAATTTTCAGCTAATAATGGCTCAAAATGAATTTATGTATCTCCTTAGGTGTTTATGGGTCCAAAGCCTCTCATCCAATAGGTTTTAGACAATTTTATTTTTCCATTTTAACCTTAACCTTTATATTTAACTTTAATCATGTCTTCTTTTATTCTTACAATATATGGTTAATAAACAAACACTAAACTTCCAAGAAAACCTCATGTGGTTAATTAAATACATATATAATATTTTATAATCCATTTGGCCGAACGTTAGATTTTTGGGAATATTATATCAACAAATAATATAGTATTTGTTCTAAAAATTAATTTATGTCAATTTTGACACTATTGGGTATTTTGTTTTTGTAAAAGTCATAAAAACCTTATAAATTGGAAACAAATAATTTAATCAACCCTAACATGTCATATTAGCCTAGGAAATTAGTTTAATTCATCATAAGTCTCAATAATCAATTAGTTGGATATTTATAAAATCAATTATTTTAATATTTCATTAATATGGTAATTACTGCATCAACATTGTGTCATAAATAAATTGAATTATTTAATGTCTATAAATATTAAATAAAATACTATTATGTAGGAAATAATTTTATCTTTCTAATTAATATTTATAGTTTAATTTATCTTATGTATAATGCTATATTAAAAATGGTTTAGCTATTAAACATTGAATTTAACTATTTTAACTCTTCTTTAAATAAAATAATAATAAATGTCCTAATCTAATCCAAGTTAACCAAAAGGGTTATATTTTATTCCTAACCTTGTTTTTGGTCTAATTAAACATATACAATAGAATTAGGAAATTTGTTAGGGTAATTATGTTATCATTTTTACCCTTAATTACCATATTTAGTTTTAACCATGGTAAATAAAAGCTAAAAGTTATTATTCACCAAAAATTATTTTCATCTAATTGATCCACATCTTACTTACGGATGTCAAACATTTCTCTATTATTTTAGAAATTCAACTCACATAAGTGGTAAAATTATGTTCTATGCCAATTTTCAAATGCTTCAAAAAGGTGGGTAAAAACGATAAAAAGTTCAAAAAAATTTATAAATATAATTTTATTATAAAATGACTCTAACGAATTACATTGAAAATTTATAAATATTATATATATATTTTGACATAAAATAAATTTAAATAAAATAAATAATTATTTAAATAAAATGTATATTTTAAATAATAACGACTGTTTTTCAGTATTCATCTAAAATTGAATGTTTTCAAAAAAATACCAAAAATTCACACTAAGATAATTTCGATATTATGAATTCAAAAATGAAGTCTATTTTACCAAATTAGAAACATAGAAGTATCATTTATTAATTTAAAATTATTTCTCATTCTCAAAACCAAAAAGGGCGTATTTAAAAAGTAAAAACTATCAAAAGAGTGAAATTTGTTTATGTCAAATTTAAGTCTGAAATTACATATAATGACCTAAATTGTATTAAATTAAAAAAAATTCAACTAAAACATAGTATTTTTCACTATTCATCAAAATATGAATGTTATCAGAAAAGTACCAAAAATTTATCCAAACTAATGTTTTATGTCCCGCTTCTAAAGAAGAAATTAATTTTATTAAAATGAATATATAAAAGTATAAAATATTGGTTTTAAAAAAGGTTCTCCATAAAAGGCAATAAAATTTAATTTTTTGAAAAATACTTCTCTTATATGAAAAAATGAATTTTTCTTATATTATGTCTAAGAAACAAATAATATGGATGATAAAATAATATTGAATATATAAGATTCCAAATATAGTTAATACTATTAATAACTACTTTTTGAACGACTAGTTTAGTAAGTTGTGGTATGCTCGAACCTGATGTTGCGTGTAGAGCAATTTATTGAATTAATTAAATGGGATAACATACTATGAAATATTGGGGTGTTACACTAAGATACCATAAAATGATAAAAAAATGAAAACATGTTGTATCTATCTGTGGGAAAATAAATGTAAAAACAACAAACCCTATCATCTGGACCATACAAATCATAATCATAATGATGGAATTCATGATTTTATGATAAAAATATTTTGTAACCCATGATTTATACCATCATAATAGACTGAAATCCATCCCCAACACCACCATGCATATCACATTGCCTTAGGCCATCATAAGAAGAAACTACCGCCACAAACTTAGGAAGCCCTACCCAAGTCTTTTCAAAAGAATATATATTTTATTCATCCATTGTGTCTCATAAAACCAATCAAATAAATAAAAATAAGACAAGGAGGAAAGAAAAAAAATCAACTCGGTATTAAGGACCTAATATCTAGGCATCTAACCTTCATAATCATAACGTCTTGCTTAGTCCAAAACTATTATCACTTTTTTGATAAACCAATTCATTTCCTTTATTAATTAATTGATTAATTTACCAAATTTGATAACCCCAGGAATCTTATAGAATTATCTCTCAATTTCTATGAGTAATTTAAACATGTAACAAAAATCACATTGATTTCAGTAAAATTATATAGAAGAAAGGGTTCAATTAAACTTTTCATCTTATTATTTATCTGTTAATTAATCAATGTATTTACATTCATTATACAATTCCAACACAATGTACTTGTTAAGCCTTTGTATATACATATAGTGAACAAAATATAAAAATGTATAGGAATACTGTTATTAGGAAGAAAACACATAAAACATCATAATTAAACAAATATAATTACTTAATTAAGCCCGATCATAATTAATTTTATTTGAATTATAAAAAAATAGATAAATCAGGATAAATATTTGAGAACATATTTAATAAAAGATAATAATAATCCCCTATATCAATTTTTATGTTTAACAATCTATATAATATATTAGATGATTAATGATTAGCCACCATTAAAAAAGAATAAAAACCCATCTGAACCAATCATCTGAAATACATGAATATATTGAATCCAAAATTGAGAATTTACTCAATAGTATATGAATTTGAATGGATGGACATTGTAAGGGAGTAAATACAACGAGAAAGGGGCCTCGTGTATCAAGAACAATCACCCTTCATGATCCATGGATTTTTGAGTAATATGGAATATGCCAAATCCTAAAGAGTATATATAAACACCCCTTATACAATAATTATTTATATCAATGGATCCTTAATTATAGATAATCATAAAACCCTAACCTAGGTACTAGAAAGCCACTCTAAAATGATATATGTCTAATGGGAGGGGTGTATATAAGATATTGAATTACAAGAATAGATTAAAATGTACTAACACCCTATGAAATGAAATGTGTTTAATATAATGATATATTTATTTTTCATGAATATAAATCCAAGTTTCAACAATTTAATAAATAAAATCACTCTATTGATTCCAATAATATTTAGACTTGGTCATTATGTTCATGATCATTCTTGTTAGGAACTGGTTCATCTTGGGGTTTTACCAGCACCAATGGAATATTATCCCCACCACACCAATGAACATAATCATTGATATATGACTTCAATAATGTTCCAAAGGTACTAGCCTAATGGTCTATGCCCGTAGACCTTTCCACACTAGTTGTTTTGTAATGAATGTTTCAGAAAAAAAACATGCTACAGTCAAAAAAGCCTCAAACATGGCTTGAAAATCTATTTTTCTAGCCATGGTGGAGAAAAATCCATACGACCATCCCCAAATGGCCTCCCCCACCCTAGCCACCAGGGCATTTTATCCCTTTAAAATACTAAAACACCTAAATTTCTTCCAAAACTCCTTTAAAGTATATTTGGGATCCACTGAGACATGGGAAAAATGAATGGATATAAATGACTAAATCATTAAATTATATTACTCTCAAAAAAAAATATCCACAAAAAGTGGAAAACAAACAAGGAGGTAAGGCATAAAAAATGCATCATATGAACATCCACCTCATGAGATTCCCCCTAATAATATAACCATCACTTGATTAGAATTACCATTCATAGAGGAACAAGGATCATTACTATGCAACACAAACAACAGACTCCCAAACACTCTCTCAGGGGAGTTACCTATCAAATAATGGAAAGGCCACAAAAAGTCATTTAAGAAGAGAGAAATGTATATAAACAATAAAATTATCTGTGAAAAGATCCATAATTTTAAAAAAACCTAACTAAATATCAAATACATCAAGATAAATATCTTGTATTTGAGACACGTTATAACATCCCGACCGAGATAACCACTAAACCAGTGGCCGGAATGGTCGCCACATGACCTCAAGCACATCTCCCTATATGTTAGAGGCTGCCAACCAGTAGTTAGGGTTTATGGATAGCCAGTGTGGGGATTATAACGGCATATTAGAGTTCAATAATAGACATTTGAAATAAATAGTGGAGGCATTCGAATAAATTATAAAGAAGTGGACGATATATTTTTATAATTCTTCTAAAAAACAAATGGACAAAACCAATTATATAATAGTTGCAATATTGACATGCTAATGACACAAAAATTGGAAATAGTTAACAAAACATCACGCATTACATTAAAATAAAAAAATAAATAAACATTGACTCAAATCCCTGAGGGTATCCTCCTTGAGCATCCCATTATTCCGGTCAATCCCTTGCTTCTATCTCCCAAGTAAATGCATACAACACTGTAACAGCCCAAGATTTTATAAAAAAATATTCTTTTTAATTTTATTAATGTCTTGTGTTGTACGCTACACCAAAAGAAGCTTTCACAACACACATCCTTGACTTGACTTGCATTACACGCAATCGCGACCTTCCTCGATAGCGTGTGTAGTACGCAATACCGAGTTTCACTAAACAACGATATGCTATAAAAATATTATTAAAACTAGCCGTTATGAATAGTAATAACCACTTTTTGAAATCCAGTAAATCTTATTTTTCAAAATGAACTTTATTTTTGGATTCGGAGTATCGAATTTAGCCTAAGGTGAAATTTTGGTACTTTTCGGATAACTTTCATATTCTGATGAATAGTGAAAATTACTAAATTATAATTAAAAACAACTTTTTTAATCGAAATAATTAATAGTGATAAATCATTAATTTGAGTGGTTTTAAAGTATATTTAGAATATATTTTTACAATTTAATACAATGTTGGTCATTGGTTGTAATTTCACATTTAAACCAGACATAATCAAGTGTCAATCTTTTGATATATATTGTTTCCTAAAAACACGCTATTTATTTTAACAGCGGGATTTAATTATAAAATTAATTAATGCAACTTCTATGTTATGAATTTGGTAAAATAGATTTCATTTTTGAATTCGGAATATGAAATATAGCTTAGTATGAAATTTTGGCATTGTTCCGAAAATCATCAATTTTTGATGAATAGTGAAACTACTAAGTGGTAGTCAAAAAAACTGAATTTTTCATAAAACTTAATTTTGTCGCTTCTGTGAATGGAATTTCGAAAATCCGAGAGACACGGTTAATATCAAGGACTAAAATGTGGTTCAATGAGATGAAAATAATTTTTTGGTGAATAGTAACTTCTTACTTTTTTTACCGCGGTTAATAGTAAATAGGGTAACTAAGGGTAAATATGATATCACTATTACCCTAACACATGTCCTAATTCTATTGGACAAGTGTAATTCGACCAAAAAAAACTTAGGAATAAAATATGACCATTTAGGCCCACTTGGATTAGATTAGGACATTTATTATTAATTTATTTAAAGAAGGGTTAAAATAGCGAAAATCAAAGTTTAATAAGTAAATCATTTTTAATATGGGGTTATGCATAAGATAAATTCGATTGTAAATATTCATTAGAAAGCTAAAAAGATTTCCTACATGATGGTATTTTATTTGTAATTTTTAGACATCAAATAATTTAATTTATTTATGACACAACGATGATGCAGTAATTATCTTATTAATGAAATATTGACATAATTGATGTTATAAACACCAAAATAAATATAATTTGAAATTTTTTATGAATTACACTAATTTTATAGGTTACTATGATATATTAGTGTTGATTTAATCAACTTGGTTCGAACATGTAATTCTGTTATGACTTTCACAAAAATCATATATCAAATAGTGTCAAAATTGACACAAAATAGTTTTTAAATCAAATATTATATTATTAATTGTTATTTTATTCCTAAAAATCTAAGGTTCGGCCAAATGACTTAGATAAGGATATATATATTAATAATAAACAATTTGGGGTTCGTTTGGCATGTTATAGTAAGTGTATTAACCATATAGTGAAAGAAAACAAAAAGACACGGTAAAAGTTAAATTAATTAACTTAGAGTTAAATCTAATTAATAAGGTTAAAATAATATCTTAAACTTGTCTAAATTCTATTGGTTGATAGGATTTCGACCCATCCTTACTTTATCTTCGAAATAAGACCCTTTGGAACCATTATAAACCGATTTTGACTTTAATATAAAATAATATTTTGAGATATTCCTAAGGTGCCCCTCTCCTCCCCTATAAAATGACACCTCCTCCCCCTCCTCCTCACACCAATTTGAGCACTCAAGCTCGGCCAACCCCTGCCAATTTCTCCTCTCCACTTCCCTAGAAACATCCTAGAGGTTCTGGTCTTCCTCAAAGACCAATTTTAGTGCCCTAAGTGGAGGTCTCAAAGAGGCACTTCAAAGAAGAGGTAATTACCGTTACCAATTCTTTCCTCTTTATTTCTTCTTCCACTTCTTCTTCTTAGGTTGTTTCATTATGAAGTAACAACATCAGTATCACTCATATACTGATATGTTATTATAAGTATGAAACAACCCTATTTTACTATCTATCCATCCTACGGAAAAAGAAATCACCGCGCGTGCGTACGTACGGAATACCGTCTCCACGCCGTGGTGTAATCTATTTTCCACCACCACCTTACATGGATGGGTATAATGGTGTAAAGAATAACTATACATAGTTATTACAACATCATATTGATTCTGATATATTGTATAATCCACTCCAATTCAATTCAATATTTATAGAAATGATATCATCGCTCGTGCGTACGTACGGACTACCGTCTCCACGACGCGATGAGATTCATTCTCCATGTTAACCATTTAAGAATGATTATAATGTATATATTAGAAATAATAATGAAATATATGACATTATAAAGCTACTGGATTTATGTATATATATACATATGTATGTAATCTACTTACTTTCATTTCAAGACAATAAGGAAAGGAAAACAGCGTTCATGCGTACGTACGGACTACCGTCTCCATGAATGGTGTTTTTCATTTTATTTATCTACCTTTTATATATATATATATACTGAATATATATGATATATAAATCATATTTTATATTCTGGAAGTAAGTAAATCATGATATAAGTAATAATGATGTCAAGAATAACAAGTCAAAACACCTACGATAAATGAAACGATTTTACCCAAAACGCTTCTTTAACATGGAGTTTACAAAAGAACGGGTAATATAATGTCATAAGTGAACCATATATGATATCATAACAATGAATATGATTCTGTAATAAGTCAATAACATGATTTAAATCATTATACAGGAGGTTCGGACACTTACAAAGCAAGTCGGACCTAAGGTAAGGGAAATATCACAATCTCATTTTTATCCGAGATTGTTTATTCGTAAGTATTTACTGGGGTTTATTTTATCATCCACATCCATGTTTCCTCAATATGTAATATTATTTCCATCCAAATACAATGGTTTAAATCCAATTTTACCCTTTGGTTAGTTTTTAGTAAAAGATATGAAAGGAATCTTTTGTCGTTTATCGTACGAGGTACATTTTGACTTTTTCGACAAAAGTACAAAGAATGTTTTTTTTAACTTATACGACACGAACGGATTCCTACTGTTTTATAAAGCCTTATTTTCATGAAGCTTCCTCTAAAAGATTTCATGACTATTTTCAATAAAATCTCTTTCTTTTAAAATTTCATGATGTTTTGTGAAAAGAAATTGATTTTGAAGAAGAAAGGATATTTTCCTCAAGAATTCAATTCAAGTGTTTTATCAAAATTATTTTCCATCTAAGATAATAAAGGGTTCTGTTTCTATCCATATTTTTACATTGATTTGACTATGTTGTGATGGAATTATGTTTATTAATTCCTTTATCTTATATGAATGGTTTTATGATGTCATGTTGTTTAAGAATCCCATTTTTATTTCATGGGTTATGCAATGATGTATGGTTTATGATTTTGTGGCACACATAAGAATGGTATCATTAAGAGACGGGTGGGACCTATATCTCCCTCCAATGCATTGGGTAAAGATTTTATATCTCATGAGATAGAAATGGCTGGAAGGGTAGGTTATACCGGTACAGTGAAACAGGACTGAAACGAGGATTACTCGATTCAGAAGGGGACTTTGTCCACTAAGATAGTCTTGGCAATGAGTCTTGACTAACAAGAAATGATTCTCTATGATTATGTGTGTATGCCACAAAGTTCCATGTTTTATGTTATGATTATTTTGATTACATTTCACTGCCATGATTTATCCCATGTTATGAAATTATGCTCTCTTTTGCAGGTTATGATTTCCAAAATGTTATGTTCTTATGAATATGATGTGATTGATATTTCTTTTGTTTACCCTTACTGAGCATTTGAGCTCACCCTTTTATGTTTTCTTTTCCCCAGAATATAAAGAAAGGTTTTAGGTAAAAAAAAGGAAGATCTTTATGGGAGATGTTGAAGATCTTTCACCACGATTAGAAGATTATAGTCCGAGTTTCCAAAGACACTAAACTATTACGGTCCTTGTGTGTGTGTTTTTGTAATGTACTAAGTATTCCGCAAAAGTAATGTAAAGTCCATGTACGTCAGGCTTCGGGTCTCTACAGTTGGTATCAGAGGAAAGGTTTAGTCAACCTTTGGAAACTAGGATGCGAAAACGTTAGTGAGATCCCTAGAGATATTTCTAAGGTATGTCTAGGGATGTCTCTAAGGTTAAGTATACGTATAGGTTATAGTAATAGAATTACGCTAACGATCATAGAATTAAACCTAAGATGTTGGATATTGAAGGTACTCCCCCTTTATTATGTTGTTTTCCCTAGCATGATTTTTGCCTCTCACACTATTCTTTATGGGTTTTAGACGATGGCTGGAACCCGAAGGAACCGTGTTGATCAATGCAATGGACAATGCAATGATTTCCCTCCTTAACAAACAAATGTTATGGGAGATGGAGTGCAAAATCTTATAGCTATACTTACACAAGCTATGAATCATTCTGGACTTCCAAATGAGCAGAGAAGGGAACAATATTCTATTGAGTCCTTCATGAGGCAACGTCCACCTTCTTTCAGTGGGTCTACTGATCCATTAGTTGCTGAACAATGGATTAGTACTACTGAAAAGATATTTTCAGTTCTTCAATGTTCTGAACATGATAAAGTCATCTTAGCAGTATATCGTTTGGAAGGTGAAGCTGATCAATGGTGGAATCTTATCAAGAATACGAGGCCAAGAGATGAAATTGAGTCCATGGAATGGGACGAGTTCAAGAACTTGTTTTTCAGTAAGTACTTCCCTCGTATTCTTCGAACAAAGATGGAGAAAGAGTTTCTTGAACTAAAGCAAAGGGATGATGAATCTGTTGGTACCTATGAAGCAAATTTTACAAGACTTGAAAGGTATGCTTCTGGAATTATCATCCAACCTGAAAGTAAAGTTGATCGATTTTTCAGTGGCTTAAAACCAAGTCTTCGAAGGGAATTAGCTATAAGAGACTTTAGTAGCTATGAAGAAATTGTGCGTTGTGCTATCAAGGTAGAAATGGAAGTTGGTGTTACATATCCATCTCATGGTTTTGACAAGAAACGAAAGATGGAGTTCAAGGAGAAATCTCAGAATAATGGTGAAAAGAAGACGAATGTTTCCTTATGCACAAAGTGTGGAAAGAAGCATGGTGGAGATTGTCTAAAAGGGACTAGAAAATGTTTTAAGTGTGGAAAAGAAGGTCATCGAGCAGCTGAGTGTCGAAGTAATGGAAAAAGGGTTTCTAATGATGTGAATAAAGCAAACACTGCAGAGAACGCACCGCCAACACTTCAATGCTTCAAGTGCAAGGAAATGGGGCATTATGCTAATAATTACCCTAATCCTAGGGTTAGTGATGATCAACATGAGCAACCACTGAAGGCAAAGGACAAAGGGAAATCACATGCGATCACTATTGACAATGTTGAATATGACAACGATGTGGTGGAATGATTAAGTGTTTATGCAATGGGATTCCAAAATAATGTTGTATCATTGAGTATTGCAATATTTATTGATGTGGTATTCAAAGTGATTGAGATATTTTTTGGAAATAAGATGATATGCGCATAATGAAGACGAGAAAATGAAATGTTTAATAGTACTCATGAGCTCATGATTGATATAAGGACTAAGTGATATCATGGTTTGAGTATATAGAATTTTGAGGATTTTGGTATGTGGAAAGTGTTAACTTTTAACTGCACTCATGTTTTCACTAAGGTATTCAAGAGAATACACGATTAAGGACTTTGAATGTTTGGAATGTGACCAACAAGACATATCTTATGATATGTGGGGATCAACGACAGTATTAAATCTCTGGTAATCGTTGTCACTATATTATGAGAGTGGACTGCAGTATTATGTATAAGCCTAAAGATTAGACTGGATTATGTTGGACATAAGTTAGTATTGTTTAAGGATAGAAGATTTTCGATATTATTGAAGGGATGTTATAGTAACGTAGTTTTAGAAAAAGGGACAACCTGCAGGACGGGCGACAACCCATCCCTTCGGACAAGGCTGTAGGAATCGAACCCACAACCGAAGTGCGACTGGCCTTTATCGCCTACCACTGACCTACAGGAAGTCCCTGTTTAGTAGAAACCAGTTTTATTATATTAAGAAGCATGATATATGAAGTATAAGTCCATTTTAGGAACCATATATGATTAATCTCACTATAGAATGACTTATGTATATTTAATAACTTTTGCTAACCTTTTGTTTGAGAATGAACAGTCATTCTATCACATGATTTGCTAACACTTCACGAATAACAAATTCAACTTCATTTATTTAAGAAATGAAGTGGAAATTGTTCAAGGCACGAACAACAGTGAGATTGTACCAAAATAAAGTAAGTATTTATTCTAATTCAAATTTTCAACTTTAGGGAGATGATCTTGAAAACCAAAAATGTTTTCCTAGTGATCTTATACCTGATGAATCAGATGGTACCTTAGATCATCACAAATTTATGGATTTGTGATTACTGGCTTTTCCATAGCCATGTTCTCTACCACTCTCCATCAGAACATGATGGTTAGATTTCTCTTCCATATCCATATTTTCACCTATGTGGAAACCCAGTGATTAGTTTATTTGGATAATCGTTACATTTCATACTTTAGTTTTTAAAGCCAAGTTTTGGTATTCCCTTTTACGATGTGGGTTTCTATTAAAGAAACTTTCAAATAGTAAACCATTTATAACCTTGACGAATTTCGAGGGCGAAATTCATTTTAAGGGGGGTAGAATGTAACAGCCCAAGATTTTATAAAAAAAATATTCTTTTTAATTTTATTAATGTCTTGTGTTGTACGCTACACCAAAAGGAGCTTTCACAACACACATCCTTGACTTGACTTGCATTACACGCAATCGCGACCTTCCTCGATAGCGTGTGTAGTACGCAATACCGAGTTTCACTAAACAACGATATGCTATAAAAATATTATTAAAACTAGCCGTTATGAATAGTAATAACCACTTTTTGAAATCCAGTAAATCTTATTTTTCAAAATGAACTTTATTTTTGGATTCGGAGTATCGAATTTAGCCTAAGGTGAAATTTTGGTACTTTTCGGATAACTTTCATATTCTGATGAATAGTGAAAATTACTAAATTATAATTAAAAACAACTTTTTTAATCGAAATAATTAATAGTGATAAATCATTAATTTGAGTGGTTTTAAAGTATATTTAGAATATATTTTTACAATTTAATACAATGTTGGTCATTGGTTGTAATTTCACATTTAAACCAGACATAATCAAGTGTCAATCTTTTGATATATATTGTTTCCTAAAAACACTCTATTTATTTTAACAGCGGGATTTAATTATAAAATTAATTAATGCAACTTCTATGTTATGAATTTGGTAAAATAGATTTCATTTTTGAATTCGGAATATGAAATATAGCTTAGGATGAAATTTTGGCATTGTTCTGAAAAACATCAATTTTTGATGAATAGTGAAACTACTAAGTGGTAGTTAAAAAAACTGAATTTTTCATAAAACTTAATTTTGCCGCTTCTGTGAATGGAATTTCGAAAATCCGAGAGACACGGTTAATATCAAGGACTAAATTGTGGTTCAATGAGATGAAAATAATTTTTTGGTGAATAGTAACTTTTTACTTTTTTTACCGCGGTTAATAGTAAATAGGGTAACTAAGGGTAAATATGATATCACTATTACCCTAACACATGTCCTAATTCTATTGGACAAGTGTAATTCGACCAAAAAAAAACTTAGGAATAAAATATGACCATTTAGGCCCACTTGGATTAGATTAGGACATTTATTATTAATTTATTTAAAGAAGGGTTAAAATAGCGAAAATCAAAGTTTAATAAGTAAATCATTTTTAATATGGGGTTATGCATAAGATAAATTAGATTGTAAATATTCATTAGAAAGCTAAAAAGATTTCCTACATGATGGTATTTTATTTGTAATTTTTAGACATCAAATAATTTAATTTATTTATGACACAACGATGATGCAGTAATTATCTTATTAATGAAATATTGACATAATTGATGTTATAAACACCAAAATAAATATAATTTGAAAATTTTTATGAATTACACTAATTTTATAGGTTACTATGATATATTAGTGTTGATTTAATCAACTTGGTTCGAACATGTAATTCTGTTATGACTTTCACAAAAATCATATATCAAATAGTGTCAAAATTGACACAAAATAGTTTTTAAATCAAATATTATATTATTAATTGTTATTTTATTCCTAAAAATCTAATGTTCGGCCAATTGACTTAGATAAGGATATATATATTAATAATAAACAATTTGGGGTTCGTTTAGCATGTTATAGTAAGTGTATTAACCATATAGTGAAAGAAAACAAAAAGACACGGTAAAAGTTAAATTAATTAACTTAGAGTTAAATCTAATTGATAGGGTTAAAATAATATCTTAAACTTGTCTAAATTCTATTGGTTGATAGGATTACTACCCATACTTACTTTATCTTCGAAATAAGCCCCTTTGGAACCATTATAAACCGATTTTGACTTTAATATAAAATAATATTTTGAGATATTCCTAAGGTGCCCCTCTCCTCCCCTATAAAAGGACACCTCCTCCCCCTCCTCCTCACACCAATTTGAGCACTCAAGCTCGGCCAACCCCTGCCAATTTCTCCTCTCCACTTCCCTAGAAACATCCTAGAGGTTCTGGTCTTCCTCAAAGACCAATTTTAGTGCCCTAAGTGGAGGTCTCAAAGAGGCACTTCAAAGAAGAGGTAATTACCGTTACCAATTCTTTCATCTTTATTTCTTCTTCCACTTCTTCTTCTTAGGTTGTTTCATTATGAAGTAATAACATCAGTATCACTCATATACTGATATGTTATTATAAGTATGAAACAACCCTATTTCACCATCTATCCATCCTACGGAAAAAGAAATCACCGCGCGTGCGTACGTACGGAATACCGTCTCCACGCCGTGGTGTAATCTATTTTCCACCACCACCTTACATGGATGGGTATAATGGTGTAAAGAATAACTATACATAGTTATTACAACATCATATTGATTCTGATATATTGTATAATCCACTCCAATTCAATTCAATATTTATAGAAATGATATCATTGCTCGTGCGTACGTACGGACTACCGTCTCCACGACGCGATGAGATTCATTCTCCATGTTAACCATTTAAGAATGATTATAATGTATATATAAGAAATAATAATGAAATATATGACATTATAAAGCTACTGGATTTATGTATATATATACATATGTATGTAATCTACTTACTTCCATTTCAAGACAATAAGGAAAGGAAAACAGCGTTCATGCGTACGTACGGACTACCGTCTCCATGAACGGTGTTTTTCATTTTATTTATCTACCTATTATATATATATATATACTGAATATATATGATATATAAATCATATTTTATATTCTGGAAGTAAGTAAATCATGATATAAGTAATAATGATGTCAAGAACAACAAGTCAAAACACCTACGATAAATGAAACGATTTTACCCAAAACGCTTCTTTAACATGGAGTTTACAAAAGAACGGGTAATATAATGTCATAAGTGAACCATATATGATATCATAACAATGAATATGATTCCTTAATAAGTCAATAACATGATTTAAATCATTATACAGGAGGTTCGGACACTTACAAAGCAAGTCGGACCTAAGGTAAGGGAAATATCACAATCTCATTTTTATCCGAGATTGTTTATTCGTAAGTATTTACTGGGGTTTATTTTATCATCCACATCCATGTTTCCTCAATATGTAATATTATTTCCATCCAACTACAATGGTTTAAATCCAATTTTACCCTTTGGTTAGTTTTTAGTAAAAGATATGAAAGGAATCTTTTGTCGTTTATCGTACGAGGTACATTTTGACTTTTTCGACAAAAGTACAAAGAATGTTTTTTTTAACTTATTCGGAACGAACGGATTTCTACTGTTTTATAAAGCCTTTTTTCATGAAGATTCCTCTAAAAGATTTCAGGACTATTTTCAATAAAATCTCTTTCTTTTAAAATTGCATGATGTTTTGTGAAAAGAAATTGATTTTGAAGAAGAAAGGATATTTTCCTCAAGAATTCAATTCAAGTGTTTTATCAAAATTATTTTCCATCTAAGATAATAAAGGGTTCTGTTTCTATCCATATTTTTACATTGATTTGACTATGTTGTGATGGAATTATGTTTATGAATTCCTTTATCTTATATGAATGGTTTTATGATGTCATGTTGTTTAAGAATCCCATTTTTATTACATGGGTTATGCAATGATGTATGGTTTATGATTTTGTGGCACACATAAGAATGGTATCATTAAGAGACGGGTGGGACCTATATCTCCCTCCAATGCATTGGGTAAAGATTTTATATCTCATGAGATAGAAATGGCTGGAATGGTAGGTTATACCGGTTCAGTGAAACAGGACTGAAACGAGGATTACTCGATTCAGAAAGGGACTTTGTCCACTAAGATAGGCTTGGCAATGAGTCTTGACTAACAAGAAATGATTCTCTATGATTATGTGTGTATGCCACAAAGTTCCATGTTTTATGTTATGATTATTGTGATTACATTTCACTGCCATGATTTATCCCATGTTATGAAATTATGCTCTCTTTTGCAGGTTATGATTTCCAAAATGTTATGTTCTTATGAATATGATGTGATTGATATTTCTTTTGTTTACCCTTACTGAGAATTTGAGCTCACCCTTTTATGTTTTCTTTTCCCCAGGATATAAAGAAAGGTTTTAGGTAAAAAAAAAAGGAAGATCTTTATGGGAGATGTTGAAGATCTTTCACCACGATTAGAAGATTATAGTCCGAGTTTCCAAAGACACTAAACTATTACGGTCCTTGTGTGTGTGTTTTTGTAATGTACTAAGTATTCCGCAAAAGTAATGTAAAGTCCATGTACGTCAGGCATCGGGTCTCTACAAACACAATCTTGTAACCAAATAGAATCTACTCGGGTACCCCATTACAATGGCAGCCTAAGTAGGGTGTGAGATATAAATCTTAGTAGTCATGTACCACCCGTTTCTATAGGAAATCAAGGTTTTTAATATATAATTAAAACTGTGTGGAAGCATGCAGAAATAAATTAAGAACTATAAATTAACTATATACCCAAGTACCTGCTTCAGCCCCCAACTGGTGTCTGAACCTACATTATACATTTTTCATGCATACTCACCAATCATTACACACTCATTTTCATTTGTCAATTTTTAAAACCTCATTAATAATGTGTCAAAGGATATTCAATTTAATCTTTTATATACTATAATAGAGCCCATACACTAAAAATAGTGATTTTCTCATGGGTCAATCCACAAATAGCGATTCAAAAATTCATTAATAAGTTTGATCCCTTTCTAATTTTCAATTCACAAATCTTTTGTCACAACAGTTTTCATTAACCATTAATTCATTTCATATAAAACCAATTGATCCCACAATCCA
Organism: Viscum album; assembly: GCA_963277665.1. NCBI lineage: Eukaryota > Viridiplantae > Streptophyta > Magnoliopsida > Santalales > Viscaceae > Viscum > Viscum album. The sequence goes on from OY728152.1 coordinate 1,252,000,855, forward strand.
GTGTCAATTAATGGTTGTAGAACACCATGTCTAGCACCCGCATGAGTATTTGGAGTGGTAGTCCTTATCTCGCAATCCATGGTTATTTGGAGCATCAGTCCCTATCCCATTAAAAAATATTTTCATGCATGCTGGGTGTAGAACGCCACGTCTAGCACCCCCTGAGTATTTGGAGATTCAGTCCTTGTCTCACAACCCATTTATCAATCATACATATATATTTGTCATTGATTTAGAACACCTTGTTTAGCACCCTGTGAGTATTTGGAGCATTAGTCCCCTCTCAAATCCCATTTATCAATCATACATATATATTGATCACTAGTGTATAAAATTATGTCTAGCACATCGCTAGTATTTGGAGCATCCGTCCTTGTATCACAACCCATTTATCAATAATACATATATATATTTATAATTTTCACTAGAACAACATGTCTAACTCCCCAAAATAATTTAGTAATTAAATCATAAATTAATTAATCGAATCTGTTAATTAATTCAACAACTAATTAACAACATAAATCACCCATCAAAGAAGTAAACAATTAATCAACCATTCAACATCTCAATAGTAAATAATTAATTGACCATAAAATATTCTTAGAAATCCGACTAAATAGTTATCTTGACATTTAATTATCCAGATTCATTAAAAAGAATGAAACCATTCACTCAAATAGTGATTCATCAAGGACTTTATAAATTAAAGTGCATTTTATAATCATCTCAAAACATGCTGAACAAAGCCCAAATATTTTTCTACTATCTCACAAAACATATCGTATTTTTAAAGAATTCCATCCAAGGAAACTTATGTAATATAAAAATAACACACATTAAATGGAACCCTTTTCCATCATTCCAAAAAAACAATCAATTCATAATCAAAATTTAATGCATGAAAATTAATTATTTCAATAATTAATTAATTAAATATTATCACTTTAACAAATTATTAATTAATTAACTATTTACCCTTTAACATGTAATAATTAATCCATCCATTAATTATTAACATTTTCTAATTTATTTTCCAAACACGTCAAATATACAACATTTTCAATATTCAGTAAAGGCCACAATATTAGTCCAACTCATGAATTGATAATTAATTCAAAAATTAATTACCTTGTTAACCATTTTTTCCATCCAAATATCTTAAATATTTAATCATATCACTTTAACAAAATTATAAAAACATGCTTAAAATCAACACAAGTTCAAGTCATCATTTATATCTTGTGGGTGACATAATTTAATAACATCAAAAGTGTCATGCATCGACATATCCAAATCATGGAAACTCACATTATCAATTTATTTAAATATTCAATGATTCTTAAATAATGTGTTAAGGATCTGGGACCCTACCTTGTGGTGGCACCATTTTTCTTCCGCAATGCTTTAAGGTACTTGGCAGAAATCATTCCACAAATGGTCTGCAGTCGCACACGCACACACATTCATATATATATATATATATGTGTGTGTGTGTGTGTGTGTGTGTGTGTTCATGTCATCTACATTGATTAAAAAAATTTAATATATAAAATTGGTACCTAGAATCAAAATAGTAAAGAACAATGCACCTCTAACATGTTACCATGGGCTCATAATAAATTAACAGGACTTAATATAACTGGTGCAAAACTAAACAGTCGGTTTGGAAGCTTACCCGAACCGACAATGGTAAAATAATTCGATACTATCTTCCTCGACCTTGGTGCAAAATGCCGGATTAGGGTCCAATGGGTCCCAATTCACAATTTGCATATCCTAAAAATCGAGGAACAATATGATTAGATTAAACTTGATGCTTAGGGTTTCATCTGAGCAAACTAGGAAAGAGAGAGGAATGAAAAACATGATTTATACACAGATGGACTCACCATGACGAGGTAGACAAGATTCTTGATCAGTCTAAGATGAATCATTCCCCATAAAGTGGAGTCTGGAATAGGGGGTTGTGCGCCTCTAGGTACTGCTTGAAGGGGGGTCATGACATGGGGGTTGCGCGCTGAAGGAGCTCTTCCTAGGTGATGCGCTTATGTAGAGAGGGTCACCCTATTGTTGCACGCTGCTGGAGGTCCCAAGGAGGAGGGTCATGTAAAGGAGGAGGTTGGAGATGCTTTTGTGTCATGTATGGAGGATGAGAAACATGGGGGGTCGTGAAACCGGTAGGTTGTGCTTCCCATTTTTTTATTTATTACCCTTAAATTAATCCATTTCACTGAACCTCGTAATTAAAATAATAATTCTCATTTTATTATTATTACAATACCCATTAAAAACTTTTATAATATGTTAAAATTTTCAAATTTCATTGAAAGCACTTCTTCATTTATTATTCTTTTAATAAACAATTCATAATAAAATATGACACAACCGATTGATCATTAAATTCTCTTAAAATTTATTTAACTAAATAACCAAAAAAATAATAATAACATCATAATTATTATTATTCCAACATTTATTTATTTAAAACCTAATCCCCCAATTTATTATAACATCATTAATAAGATAAAAACTCCACCCCATAACACCTAAATTAATTTCTATAATAATTTTAATCATTACATTCATAAAAAAATAATAATAATAATCTTATTATTATTATTTTTGAAACCATTGATAAACTCAACACCACTATTTAATAGCGACACTTCATTAAATCTAAAACTCTTCATTTTATTAATAATTTATTTGATATTATCAAAAGCCACATTAAATTCACATAAATGTTATGCTCCTTTAACATGAAATTAAAATATCAAAGCATCAAAATAATTTATATCACCATAACAATGATAATAACATTATTATTATTATTAGCACAATCCATAATAAAATAATAAATGGACCATTACTAATTAAGATACTCTATTTAATTAAAAAGAATCTTCAATAAACCCCAAATCAACATTAATTTCTTCAAACACCATTTAATTAATTTTCTATCATTAATTTTATTAAATAACCACAACAAAAACAATAATAATAATAAATTAATTATTATTATTAAAATATCCTTTTAATTAATCAAAATCTCTCATATAAACATATTTAATTTAATTAAATATTTTATTAAACAGGAAAAAGTGAACTGGTTGGACCGCAACACTGTGATGCCCGTGCACATCCATTAATGTAGACATTTCCGTATCCGGTGATCTAGAGACTGATCTGGAAACCCACTAAAATTATATGGTAATTACAAAAGTCTAAAAAATGACACCTTTAGGGATTCCAACACTCAAAATAATATTTTGGAGCTAGGTTTAAAAAAACAACCCATCGATATACTGAGAAAAATTTGAAAACCCTCATATTTTAACCCGGTTAAAAAACATGGGACATTAAAATATAACAACCTTAAAAAATCCTCATCCTCGAGAATCCATTAGAAGACACTACTAAAAAATCAACCAACCAAGGTCATTTAATACTATTAGAACTGACATGCTTCATTCCCAATGCCAAATGCACCTTTAACCCTTCACAAACCTAATGGATAAATTTTTAAAACTGAATCCAATTATCACATAATAGATTAAAAATTGAAATAGTGCATATATCTGAGGCCATTACAGGGACCTAAACAATGAAAATGGTTGAATCTTGATCAACCAACAGAACAGGTTGTGCATGCTTCCCTCAAAATACATTGCAGACCCCAGAACCCACATTCACCCTTTATCTAACGATGTGCATTTAAAAACTATTCCAAAACAATATTCAAGTATAACAATGTCCTTTCCCAACCTCTGGTGAAATTTCTATGTCAAGGTATTGCAAGGCGATTTAAAAAAACAATTTTTCCCCAACAATAAAAAAGGAGTATCCCAAATAAATAATTCATTCCTCATACTACCTAGATACCAAACACTAATCAATCCCAATAACATTTAAATTGTAGAACGATGTATGACCAATGCTATCTTAGTTTTTCAATGAAGTGGTAAAGATAGGGGACACAGTTTTCATTTTCAAAGGATTACACTAAGAGAAAACAAAGGTCATTATGAATATCAATTAAACTACTTCCATACAACTATGTTCTAAAAGCACAACATCTCTTACCCACACCATTACCGAAAATGAAGCGACATGACCCACCTTAAGATTTTCGATGATGTCAAAATAAAATACCAGCCGCTCACTGGCACACTATTTTAGAACACTTAATGATTGTGTGTGACGCACCTCGAACCATGATCACCACATCAAACATTGATCATAAAAGTTGCAGCTTAAACCTATCAGTGTGGCATAAAACCTGAGTACCAAAAAGTTGTCCAAGGATGTGGGATGAACTTACTTTAAGGACCTAGAACATTCTATGGGTACAACCTAGCACGGGTTAGCCCGTTATGAAACATAAACATCTACCCTCCCTTTTGGACATGAAAAACCCAAAAAAAGATCAAAGACCCCTTTTTACCTTTTATACATTTTTATTAATTCATTTCATCCTTTCAAAAATTGGATGAATTTCAAAAAAACACACATGTAAATTTTCACAACAACTTACATGGTTCTCAATCAACTCCCCACAGGCAAAGAATACATTGTGGTAACAAAATTCTTCTTTAATCATTTAACATATAGTGATATCCAAATATGTAAGTGCATTTTAGAATATAAATTTCTTTTACCAAAAAGGTGACCTCCAAGGGTCCCATTTATTCAATCTGGGTTCTTCAAAAAGAAACCCTACAATAGTTCATTTCTATCGAACACTGTGAAATTACATTTATAACCATTTCCAAACATACTATAGTTATTTACGGTTCAAACACATGGGTGGCCATCTAAAAATTGATAATGCACCCATACACATTATTTTTTTCATTTGGATCCCATTTATAAAAATCATCATTCATTTAAAATTTTAAAATTAGCAATCCTTTCACACATTAAAGCGTCTCTATCATGTTATCATAAGCAGTAACACAACAACATGATATAACATAGATGTATTGAACACCAACAAATCATGCTAATATATATGGCATATAATAACTCATGCATATTATATCTATCATTGAAACATGATATCTACAAAGGCATGATAAAGAAGATAAAAACATGGCATTGCACCCAAGGATCACAATCCAAATTATAAATAATCCAACCAATTCAACTACATGGCATGTTATAAGCATGACATGTGAATTTATATGTTCTTAAGAATATGAATGTATGAAAATCCTTGATATATCAGGCAAGGACAATTTTTTTTCAATATTCTCAAAATCAATAACCAACTGAAAATACACCTGTCACTCAAGGTGACATCATATCAATTGTAATATCTAAATGCATGAACATCAATTGTCATCCCTGGATAATTGGTCATTTACCGTACATGGGGTGATCAGTCCCTAGCAAGGAAATTAACCCAAGCACAAAAACATTCCTAGATTCCTATCTACCAGACCCAAAACAGTAAGACAAAGTAAAAGATACCACTGATAAAAATTTGAAACATCCCTAACTGGATCATCACTAAACTGGTGGACGGTCTGGTCACCACATGATCTCAAGAATGTATCCCAATATTCCAGAGGCTACTGACTTATAGGGAGGGCTTATGGGTAGTTAGTGGGGATACTGTACCCTCATATCAGATTTCAATAATATACAATGACAATAAATAGTGGATGCATTCAAATAAATGATAAAGTAACAGAAGGAAGATTTTTATATATCTTGTACAAAAAAATGGCCTACGACAATTATACCGAAGTTGCATGCATAACGTGATAATAATACAAAAATAAAAAAACACTGAACAAAATAACAATATTTACATTCTAGTACATAAATGAATGAACAATGAATAAAATCCCTGAGGGCGGTCTCTACGAGCATCTCGAGCTTCCACTTTGTCCACTGCTCTTATCTGTCATGAAAATTCAAACAACACAATCTTGAAACCAAATAGAATCTACTTGGGTACCCTAGTGCAATGACGACCTGAGTCGAGTGTGAGATATAAATCTGAGTAGGCTGGGACTACCGGTTTCTACTCCAAATATGGAAATTTAATAAATAATTTAAACAGTGTGGAAGCATGAATATATAATGTATGAAGTACAATGTAACTATATACCAATGTACTTGATTTAACCCTCAACTGGTGTCTGATCCTGCATTACACATTTTTCATGAATAATGAATAATAATTACACAATCATTTTCATTTATCAATTATTAAAACCTTAGTAAATTTTGAATGTCTTGAGATTCTACCTATGCCCGACATCCCCTATATAAGTAACTCAACACATATTTCTCTAAAGTCATTATATGTAATCAAGGTAAATATCTAATCCAAGATAGTGCATTGGCTTGGACATCGTTTAAAAATATATTCAATTTAATATTTCATATACTCTATCCAAGCCCATCCACCTAAAAATAGTGATTTTCTCTTAGGTCTATCCACTATCATTTGTTCAACCAATTAATTAATAAGTCTGAACCGTTTCTCATATTCAATTCAAAAATCAATTTTTCACAAAAAATTTCATTAACCATTAATTCTATTCATGTACTACCAATTGAACCCACAATCCAATGTCAATTAATTGTTGTACAACATAATGTATAACACCCTTTTGAGTATTTGAAGCATCAATACTTGTCTCAAAACCCATGAGTATTTGGAGAATTATTCTATATCCCATAAAAGAATATTTGTATGCAATTTCGGTGTAGAATGCCATTTCCAGCACCCCGTGAGTATATGGAGCTTCGGTCCTTATCTCACAACCCGTTTATCTATCAGACATATATATTTATCATTGGTGTAGAACACCATGTCTACAAACCAGTGAGTATTTGGAGCATCAGTCCTTGTCTCACAACACATTTATCAGTCATACGTATGTATTTATCATTGGTGTTGAACACCATGTCTAGCACCCCATGAGTATTTGGAGCTTCAGTCCTTGTCTCACAACCCATTTATCCATCATACATATATATTTTTATCATTGGTGTAGAACACCATGTCCAACACCCCAAAAACATCCATTAATTAATTCATAGATTAATTAATCCAATCTGTTAATTAATTCAACAACTAAATAACAAAATAAATCGTCCGTCAAATTAGTCAAAAATTAATTAAACATCCAAAATCTAAATGGTAAATAATTAATTAAAAATTAATTATCCTTATCATTCCAACTAAATATTTAAATCAACATTTATTATCCAAATTCATTCAAAAGTGTGAACCTGTCCACTCAAATAATGATTCTTCCTAGACATAAAAAATTTACATGAATGTTATATTCATCTCAAAACACTCTGATCAAAGGCCAGCTATTTAGCCACCATCTCACACATCATATCATATTTTTAATCAACTCCATTCATGACAACTTACGGCATGGAAAAATAATATGCATCAAAAGGCAACCCTGGAAAATAGTCATAACAAACAATAAATTCACAATCTTAATTTAATTCATGCTGGTTAATTAGCTCAAAATTAGTTAATTAAATTTTATCTCCTTAACCAATCATCAATTAATTAACAATTTAACATTTAACTTGTAATAATTATTTCATCCCTTAATTACTACTAATTTCCAATTTATTTTATGAACACATCAAATATTCAATATTCTCAATAATCAATTAAAGCCACAATTTTATTCCAACTCATGACTTGATAATTAATTCTAAAATTAATTACCAGATTACATGTTCTTCCCATCCAATTCATTTAACTGTTTAATCATATCACTTTAACCAAATTTTCAAAACATTCTTAAAATCAACACGTCTTCAAGTCCTCATTTATCTCATGTGGGAGGTATCATTTAATAACATCAAAAATTTTCCTGAATCGACATATAATAATCAAGAAAAATAACATTCTGAATTTTTATAATGAAGATATAATTCTTAAATATAGTTTCAATGATTGTAGACCCTGCATTGGGGTGGTACCATTTTTATTCTGCAACTCTATAATGTACTTGAAGGCAACTAGTCCACAACTGGTCCACAGTCGCATGCGTTCAAACCTTCATATATATATATATATATATATCATTGTGTGTGTGTGTGTTTTTACGTTGTCTAAATTGATAAAAAATTCAATATATTAAACTGGTACACAGAATCAAAGTAGTAATGAACAACACACCACTAACATGGTATCGTGGGATGATAAATAATTAACAGGGCTTAGTATAACCAATGAAAACCTAAACATCATGTTTGGAAGCATGACTGAACCAATGGTGGCCTAAAAATTCAAGACCATCCACCTCACCCATGGTAGAGGATGCTAGATTATGGACCGATGGGTCCCGTGTCAACATTCACATATTCTAAAAATAGACGAACAAAACCATCAGATTAAACCTGAACCTTAGGGTTTCTGTCGACAAAACAAGGAAAGAGAGATGAGACAATTGGACTATGTGAAACATGAGTTATACACGGATGGACATACCTTTAAAAGGAGAACAGGAATCTTGAAGTGTCGGGGAGGAATCTTCGCAGGAAAAGTGAAGTCCAGGAGAGGGGTTGGTGCGCTTCTGGGTACTGCATAGAGGGGGTCGTGACACGGGGTTCAACCGCTACAGGAGATCTAGGCGAGGGTTTCATTCTACTACAAGGAGGTTCATTCTGGGGTTGAATGATGTTATAGGTCCAAAGAAGGAGTGACGTGTAGAGGAGGAGGCTAGAGATTCTTATGTGTTGCGCATGGAAGAGGAGAAACTTGGGGGGTTGTTCAACCTCTATGTCGGGCCACCATTTTTTATTATTTTCCCAATTAAATTAATCCATTTAATTGAATGTAATAATTAATATAATAATAATCATGTTATTATTATTATTATTATTATACACATTAATTCCTCATCTAATAAGGGCAAAAATCCCTATTTAATTAAAAATGCTTCTTTATTTATTATTCTCTTAATAAACATTTCCCAGTTAAATGTGAAACTCTTTATTGATCATTAAATAATCTTATAATTTATATAACCAAATAACCATAATAATAATAGCATCATTATTATTATTATTACGATATTAATTTATTTAAAACCAAAACCCCAAATTTATTAAAATATCTTTAATATGATAAAAACTCCAACCCATAAGCCCTAATTTAATTTCCATAATAATAAAAATTATTTCATTCATAAAACTAAATTAATAATAATCTCATTATTATTATTTTTGAATCCTTTGATAAACAAAACACCACTATTTAATAACAACCCATAATTAAATCTTAAACTCCACATTTTTATTAAATGTTTCTTTGAGAAACTCAAAAGCCACATTGAATACACACAAATGATACACTCCTTTAACATGGAATTGAAATATCAAAGCATCAAAATAATTTATGACACCATTATAATAATAAAAAAATTATTATTTTTAACATATTCCTCTTATTAATAATAAATGGTCCTTTAATATTTCTAAAACACTTTATTTAATTAAAATGGTTCTTTGATAAACCCAAAAACCCACTTTATTTTTTTCAGCCGTTATATAATTATTTATTCATCATTAATTTAATGAAAAAACAAAAACAATAATAATAATAATAACTTAATTATTATTATTATTAAAACCCTCTTTAATTAATCACAATCTCTCATATAAAAATATTTAATTAAATTAAATGATTTATCAAATATGATAAACTGCACTTGTTGGACCACAATCGTCTGCTGCCTAAGAAAATACATTAAATTGGAATTTTCTTAATCTGGTGCTCCAGAGACTCATCGGGACACCCGCTAAATTTAAAGGATAATTATGCAAATCTAAAAATGACATATTTAGGTGTTCAAACACTCGAAATGAAATTCCGGAGCTTGGTTTGAAAAAAAATGTCTCATCAATAAACTGAAAAAAATTCAAAAACCTATGAGTTTGAAATCGAGTTAAAAACTCGGGACATTACACACGTATTCCTAGGTGATTTCTTACATGCCACTTTTAATAAAAAATACATGAACAAAGGGAATTACATGGCTTTGAATCAAATTACCCATGTGTTCAAGGATCCCTATAGGTTAATTCTATAGGATCACATTATCAACAATATCAATCTCATCGCATCCGATGAAATGAAAAACATTAAAAAATTATGATGAATTTATGACATGGGAAAGATGTAATGAATCTGGATCCTCTATGGGGTAAGCTATATATAATTAATAATGGCTGTAACATGAGCTAACACCATGAATAGGTCAAAAATATGGGAGATATATTAGTACCATGGCGAAACAATCATTTCCATTAATGAGGAGTGACCTTTAAGAAACCATGGTCTTCGACATCAAACTCTACATGCATTATCCTTTGGTTTAAATAGATCATATGATGAACTAGTGTTTCCATGATCCTATTAAATATCAATTTAAACACCATTTTCATTATAATTACTAGTTTCAATCCACGAATTATAGTCGCTATAACCCCATTCAAATAGTATATAGATTTGAATGGTTAAATGTATAAGGATCCATACTATAGCATAAAACTGATTTGTGAAAGCTCTTTTCAAATGTAAACACAACCAAATATATATTAATCCTCAATAAACCTTCATAATTATGGAAAAATCATGTAACATGTAATCTTCAGTCTAGATAGTCCTCTATTTTTTACAACCTTTCTATAGATGACGTACAGTTTTAAGGAACTTCTAGTTCAAAAACATGTTAGAATCATATCCAATCACAATATGGGAAATGAAAATCATTATTAGAGGTATTCTTATAAACCAATCCATTGTGTGTCATCAACCCCTCATGGTAATTCCTCGATACAACCTCTATATATCTACAATTTTTTTCTTTCTAATAAGGAGGTGATTTTTTCAGAAGCTCTTATTTGACACACATTGCATTCTATCTTCCCTTATATCAAGTAAAAATGGTCAAAAATTTCACTAAATTCCCATCTACTTCCACCAAAAAATATCTACCAGCTATAGTAATTGACTACGATTTGAATTTTCATCTTTAAATTTTTATCAGACTAATGTATTTTTTATGAACTCTACAACTGAAGACATAAACCAAAAAAATAAAAACCAACCTCCATGAGCTTGATACATGCATATCATAAATTATTTTAGAATATTTATTTGAAATAAAAAATGTAACAAATATTTCATTAATACAAATTATCTAATGAATTTTATGTTCAATATTAATTCAAACCATACTATTAGCTAATGGTAAAAAATTGCATGGAAACATCAACTAACAACATAGAACACAACATTAAATGAAAATGATATTTGGTTTGTCAAAATGTATTTTTTCAGGATTATTAAAAAATAATCCTTCTTATAATTTATTTCTAACCCAAAACTAACATATGCTTTATTAGAAAATGGAACTGGACTACCACAAGGAGAGAATACACTTCAGATAAATACCTTATTCTAATCGCCCCTAAGATTAATCTTCATCTCTCAATTCTTATCTAGTTCCATTAAATCTGAACATATATATATATTATTTTACTTCCTTATAGTAAATTAATATTCAATCCATCATTATTATATAGGGGAAAACCAATATATCATATGGAAATACAAAGACATATTATTTAAATATATGAATATATATATATATATCTCTATCCTATTGTTCCTTATTAGTATCACACGATCCATGAAAGTACTAATAAATATTATTTCTAGAAAATAATATCTCATACATTGATTACTAATACTTTAGTCGCAAATAATGACAATATAGGGAACCATTTTTTTTATTTTCAATTTATTTATAGCTTAAATATTCGGATAATATAAGATATATTTTATTCAAATAATTATTTTTATTATTTTTTGTATATCTCTTTTTTTCATGGATGAAAACAGACATCTTAATTTTTTTCAATTATTAATAAAACTTACACTATTTTTAAATATTAAACATGCACTATTTTTTTCAAACACGCATTACATGATATATGAATTACATACCTAGTTACTCACTGAATATGTACATGATATGTGGACTAATATTAACACACTAAAAAAAGATTATAATAGTGTATTGGAATAAATACTTGAGAACATAACATGTATGAATATACAATATTCCATAAATTACCAAAAAAAATATAATTATCTAATGTAATTCAATGGATTATGGTGTACCACAAAAACACATTCAAGATCTAAAAATAATAATTTTTTGGCTATAGTAAATTGTATAAATTTATATACACAAAATATAATTTCATTTTAATATAAATCAGTACCATGTTCTCTAATTTTAGAACAGTTATCCAATAAGATTATGTTTTCCACTATAAAACATCATCCCTTTGAGGATTTACATTTTTCTCACAAAATTTCCATTCATTTTTCATCATATTATCATTATATACTAAAATTTATACTTTTATTATTGAAAATGGTTGAGTTGTTTCTCAACAGTTTCACAATTAACATTTTCATGTGAGGGATGATGTGTAATGATGAGTTTATAATGAGACAGTGAGTTTATTAATATATAATTTTAATTATTTGTATATGATTATTTTCAATCCATTATATTGTAGGTTATATTATTTACCAAAACAGTAGTTTTGATATATCATAAAAAGAGTATCACATTTAAGGGGAAAACTAAGGGGTAATACAATGAGAACTGATGACCATTGGGCATGATCACTATCACCATTTGAGGTTCTGAAAAAAAAATTAATAATTTATTCATTATACCAATAGTTAAAAATATAGATGACACAAAAATTATTTTTGGTATCATGAAATGTGCATATAATTGGATTCCCATGATGAAAAAACATTTAAGACAATTTAAAATTATAAGTGGCCATTTTTATAATATTATTTAATCAAAATAGATTCCCAAATATGTTATTTATTTGTATTTATATTCCTTATATTTTTTACCTTTCCACTAAAATTATTTTTTCCCATTACATTATAATTTTATTCTATAATTTGTTTTCTCGTCAATAATAAGAAAATACTTTATTGATGCATTACTAAACAATTTCTTCTTATTATATTTTCCTAATATTATAATACTATAGTGGAGCTTGATACATCATATTTTGTTATATATCATGTTTGTATGGAATACTATCACCGGATATACAGTTAAATAATATTTTTATCTTATAATTGTCTATGTGTTCCTACAAATAGGTTACTGTCTTTATGCATATGATCAAATAAAATAATAACATGTCAAAAATTTATAAATACCATATATTTTTATTTTCACTCACCATAATAAAACATTTAGAATACATATTTATCTTTTCAAATTTGTTTCTCAAAAAAATATCATTTTTTTTTATACCTATTAAGAACATCACATGAAACCAAAATCCCTGAAATATTTGTCAAATAATATAACAATATGATTCTATTTTATCAAAAATATCTTTTACTAAGGTATAATGTCGTAATATTATTACTCTTATTGTATTTATTCCATAAAAAAATTAATTGGGAGTTTACTCAATACTAAGGGGATAAAAAGAAACAACTATAGTGGATTTTAAATTTAAAAAATAAAAATGAAATTATTTTAAAAAAAATATTTACATTCCAAAATTTTTGGAAACATTTCTGTTACTATTTTTTTGATTGGGGAAATCATGTCACACATCAAACCCATAAAAAATTCAAACACTATAATTCAATTTTTTGTTTTTCCACAAAAATGGATTTTAAATATTATAATCTTTTTTCATTAATGTCATGGAAACATTTTTTATAGATAATTTCCTTTTTCTGGATAATGATTTCAGTATAGTTCATATATATCTTTTTGTTCCTCATAAATTCATTTGAAAATAGGGGATGAGAATAAAAATATTAGTACGAGATTTAAAAAGATTGGAAAAATATTATTCAATATTAAAATTAAATCCCATGAAATATATTTTGTTTTTATATAGTAAAATTTTGAGCATCAAATAATAATTTATATACTCACTAAATAAATTGAAATAATATGTTTGTAAAAGAATTTTGTTTATACAAGTATAAATAGTAAATAAAAATCAAAAATATTTACCATGAAATAAAAATATTTCACATTTATAATATAATAATCCTTCTAATAAATATATAAATCACTATTTAAATTTTATGTTGTTAATTTTACTTCTAAACCCATATCTACTTTTATATAATAAAGTAATAATCTAGGGTAATCACACGTTCATTATATAATCACCAAAATTTATAATTCAAATATCTTATTTAGTGTAACAGATATTAGTTAACTTTATCACTTCATATGAGTAACATTTTGAATGTGTAACTCAGTTATATTATCTATGGACTAACTTTAATGAGATAAATTTATCAATTTATATGTTAAATTAACGTTATCAACATTCAATTTGGAATATTTTTGTTTAAATGACTCTACCCATTACCCATAGTATTGGAGGGTTTTAATAGGCCGATTTTGCAAATAATTGACCAAATCACATATGTTTTTGGGTCATTACCAATTCCATGAATCATTAACAATACCCATGTGTCTATCTTTTAAATAAAAAAATTTAATATCATGAATTTTTTACTATATATTTAAATCAAAATATTTGACAACTTTTGAATTCCATATATAAAAAAAGAATCATTTCATAAAAAAAGGATAGAAAATATCTTCACTCGTTAAGATGGGAAGAAATATACTTCTCTGATGAAAACATTTAAAAAAAATCCATTAAATAATAGTAAAAGTAACTTCTTGAAAAAATAGTGCATGTTATATACAAATCCTGATATTAAAAAATGTTCATCATTGTTGGAAAATATTTTCTTTTCATGTATGTTTAAAACAATTTTTTCAAACATCCTATAAATAAAGTAAATAACAACCTATTATGAAAACATTAAAGTTATATTTTAATTTTGTTTGAAGTTTTATCAAAGGTGTTTGAATTATAATTTGAAAATGTATTTAATTATAATTAATACAATTCACGAATTTTTTTAATAATATGGAGTGTAAGGAGTGTTATTGTTTTAAAATAACATTGTTATGAAAAAATACTTTTCAACTTTGGTGCCTTTTGAATCAAAATATCATTGATGTAAGAAATATGAAAATAATTTGTAGACAGCTATATTTTTAGTTCATGAATTATCAAATAAATCCATACGATAGTATATCCACCACAAAATATAACACATTTTTTGAACATGTCGCCATTCTCAATAAGATTAAATTGAAATTGGAAATAGATTACCACAAGAATAAGTCATTGTGGACGTTCATTAACATAACTTCATTGGAAAACCTACTTTGGATTATAATTATTCTATTTAAGATGGATTTTAGGTGTGTAAATAACCACTATGATGTTGATAATAAGGTTTTCATGTTATTATTGAAGAGATTGGTAATTTTAAAAAGATCATGCTACACGGGAAAATAAGAGGTGTCATTTTATATGGTATTTGGATGGAAAGAATGTAAATAAAATAAATTTTAATATAATATATATATATATAATGTAAAATAGATCTAATGATCCTTTTATTAAAATATAATTAATATAAAATCAAATTTAATTCATCCAATAAAATTATGACTATTTTAATTAAAATATTGAATCTTATCAATTTCTTTGACACCATCATTTACACATCTAAATTTAATCAGGTTATAAATTTAGTCATCATCTATTTTTCAATATTTTTATTTTAAAAATGATCAGTAGTATATAAATGTAAAACTAATTATATCCATGATTATGTCCCATATTTTTTATTTTTTTATTGCCCTTGTGTTTTAATTATGAGTTTAACAATATTTTTAATCATTAAATAAAAACTAATTTTCTGGGGACTATTTAAAAAAATAATTTAAAAAATAAGGACTACAACATATTTAAAATAAACACACATTAAAAAATACCCATATTATGTATAAAAAATGGACGTATATCATAATTTACCCAAATAAATAAAATTTAATGTTTTTATAAGTATTTATATGATTTTTAAACATCATTCACAAATGCTACATTAGTGTTGTGTAAATAATCAAGATAAATATATAATTTACGAAAATTAATATCATTTTAGTACAAATTTTTTAATTCATTAATTTCATCATATATGTTATTATAAATACCATTTTTTCATTTATTGAAACCACGACAACATAATATTTGATAAATAGTGAAATGTTTATAAATCATCTATTTTTAATATAATATAAAAGTCACAAACAGATGAAATGATGCAAGGCATGCCATTTTTTTACATATTAGATAATGATGGATTAAATATAAAATTCCAATTTGATTAAGATATGGGTATAAGATTTTTTTAAACATTATCCAATAAATTCAATCATAATTAACCCATTATACACATTACCATTGTGGTCAACATTTACTATTATTAGTATTCATTGTGTATAAAAAATTATCATATTAAATAGTTTCCATTTAATGATATTAAATGAGGAATAAATTTCATCAGATTTAATTTCTATAAGTGGAAATATTACATTCTATATAATTTCATTAAATTCAATGATAAAGAACAATTAAAATATAAACATTTAAAAAAATAGTTTATTACAAAATCTCGTAAAATGTTGATTCAAAAATATTTAGTTTGGGTTTATTTAATTAAATGTATCTGAATTTATATTCAATGAATCCAAATCTAATGGGGACTTTTATGATATATATTAAATAATAATATATATTAACTTCTCAAAATTCCTAATTTTTTAGTATTTATAAAAGATAAATTAATTCTAAAAAATCAGACAATAACTCTATGATTATTATGATATGATGAATCTAGAAAATAAATTCAGTTAATAAAATAAGAATTATATAACCCAAAAAATTTCTCTTCACAGAAGATACAAAATGTATACAAATTATTCTTTTATAGAAAAGAGGCTTTTTTTAAGAGCTAATTGTTCCAAACCTTTTGTGATTTAATTATTATATTTCTAAATTATGTACTTATTTAAATATAGAGAATATTTTTTTAATAAGGAATAAAATTCAATATATCTTTCATAATTTCGTCACATTAATTCATATCCACCAAAAAATGTCTTCTATATAACATACTTATTTAGAAAAAAAATTATTCATACATTACTGGAAGAAGGGTTCATTAAGATGAGTTTTTTATATTTGTTATCATTAATCAATGTGATAAATAATCTTTTATATATTTTCATAATTATTTAATATTATCTTTTTAAATCACATTTTAAGGATGGTTTATGATAACTAATGTAAAAAATACTTAAAAGTCAATTAATAAGTAAATAACATGAAATATAATTTCTATAGATTATTTATATTCATTATATAGTCACTGATGTAGAAAACAATATTTATTAAATTTTTTATTTCATAACCTATATAAAAGGAATATTTACTCTACTGATTTTTTTACTAATTTAAATTTAAATCCATTCCAAAAATATGAAATATTTTAAATATATTTTATGTTTTATGTATTTTGTTCAATTTTCCCCACATAGACCTTAATATATTTTTTGAAGATCAATTGGTGATTGTTCTCCATCATTTTTAATCTCTATCATTGATCATTTTGACACCCTCATCACTCTCACATTCCAACTTCATCACTATCATATCCACCTATCACTTTTCTCCCTTCTCTTTATCTTATTCTATATGGTATTTCATTGTGGTTTTTTCAATAATTTTCCTTTAATGGGATTCAATGGTTTTTTTTAATTTGATAACTATTTTTTAATGATTTTAATTGTTTAATTAGATTATAAAGAATGTTAATTTACAAATTAATGGTTGTTTTTGGTATGGTTAAATATAATTTTAGTTTTTTTAATGGTTTTCACAATAAATACAATATATTTCTTCTATGGAAAGATTTTGGGGTGTATAATTAAATGTTAGGGTTTGATTTATCATATTTTCATTAAGAATTTTACTCAATGTAATTGATTATTCATGAGTTTAAATTTATTATATAGTTTTCTAATATTCCATTATATATAAAACATTTTAGGAAAAATCCCTCAAGCAATCGTAAAACGTGGTATACGGACCACATTGATAATATTGTTCATGGGAAGGCATACAACTTTCAGGAGGCAAATAGTTCATGGATGGCTTGTGGCAGGTAGGAGGGATCATCATTTCTACAAATGATGTCATGATTGATGATCCATGAAGGGTATAGTTTGTGGAAGAGATCGACCACACAATTGAAAAGTGGTGTTATATTGCCTGTAGAGGAAAAACGGTTCATTAGAGAACCAGTCTACGGTGATGGTTATACCCCCTCTAATGCATGGGTAAAAAATATTAGTGAGATTTTTATATCAATTTTCTTATAAAATGAAAACTGATAACAACATTATTGATACCTCAATTTTCATTAGAGAAAAACTTTTCCCTGGGATGAAATTTGACAAATACATAATGAGTCGGTGGGAGAGTCCATGAAGGGGATGTGGTTTACGTGGATGATTCTGCAGAAGGAGAAGAGTTCTAGATAGATAGTCCGGGTAAGGGGTTTTTTGGGTTACTATATCCTAAAAAGGAAAATGTAATACAATGTAATGGAAGTCTGGGGATGTAGAAATCATATGTGAAGTAGGGGTGGCCCGTGGAGGTAGTTGGTTCGCCGAAGAAGAAGTGAATCGTAGAAGGAGGATGGTCCATGGAAGTAGGGGAAGCCCATGAAAGAGAGGTTTTCAATGAAGCACTCATGCTAAGAAGTGTAGCTCACTGTTTTTAGGAAGAATGGTAGACCATGAAGAATTTAGGATGCTCACGAAGGCACTAAAATAATTATTGAATGTATATTACATACACTAATTGTGCACATATAAGTATATGTAATATATGGATGAAAATGAGAGTTAAACAAATAATTAATCTATAATTGATGATATCTGAATTAATGAAAATGAACAGACTGAAAAGTCCATAAACTATGAGTGGATCTCTTCTAAGAGAACTATAAAAAGGAATAGGAACATTGTGATCTTCTCTACTCATAGTGTGCTTTAGAAAGATACATAGGGACTGCCCCATGGGAAAGTAACGAACTGACCCTAAATCTTGTAAAGGACATGATCCTGGGCATAAAAGTTATCTATCCTAACAATAATTATTGGAAGTATGCCTTAGTGAATTCAGTATAATCAGTACATAGCAGTTTTATACTACTTGGATATAGCCGATATAGGTTGAACCATGTAAAATTCTTTAAGTCCATGTGCTTAAATTACAGGTTTACTTTTAGTGAAATATCATCAGATAATATTATAACGGTTATGATCAACATTAACATTAGAAATAATATGAATAGACCCCTGTAATAAAGAGGTCATGATCTAGTGGTTCATGTAGAAGTTTGAAAGAATATCCATACTCGGATTCATGCTCCATCTCAGGTTATCTAGGCCCCCTTAGGACTTAATAATAGTGTATTTAGTTTTACAAGTTTATGGATTAACGAGTTCAATATAATTATGGGTTTCTTATCTTTATAATTTTTTAAGAATACGTAGTAATATGTTATTATGTATATGCATCTTCTAACCTCTATTATATATATATATATATGTGTGTGTGTATTATTAATAATTAAATGTGATCTATTGATAAGATCATCAATTTAAATCATAAGAGGTTATAAATTTTCCAAAAATTATTATTTCAGAAAGTTTTTTCTAATGAAAAATTTGAGATTTTTACAATAATAAATTTGGAATAAACTTTTGAATCTATAAATCCTGATGTTTATATTTTTTAATTGAATTTACATTTAATTGTAAATAATTTTTCCTTCAAAAATAAATTATTTTATGATAGTTGAATATTGAATCATTGTATTTAATGCAGGATTATAATGATTATTAAAAAAATATTGTTTTCATATATTAGCATTTCACGTATACTAAATTCCTAAAAACAATCTAATTTCTTATTAAATAAAATATATTATTTAACATGAGTTAATTTAATTGATGTATATAAAATTAAACAATGTTTTCAAATAAATCCTAATAGTTTTAAAATATTTTAATTAAAGGTAATATTTAATAATAATAATAAAGGACCCTGTAGAAACATATCACAGGGTTTATGAAATTATCATTGTCATATAATTTATTTCTAATATTTTTAATTATATATCAATTTTTTTCAATAAATTTAATATTTTAATTATAAAATTGGAGTGTAGATTCTAATTGTATATTTTGAAATTCGAAAAAGAATCATGACATTCTAAATCAATTTATTTATTTTTATTAAGATGTTTCATTATTTTTATAAATTATTATAATATTAAATTTTAAATTCAACATAAACTTCTATATATAGTAACTTATATTCTATACATTAAATTTTAAATAAAATATATGAATTCATAGTAGGATTAATTCAAGGAGAACTAATAATGAATAAAAGAATTTTATGATTTTTTTGAATTTTCAAAAAACATTATCCAATTATTGACTTGTTTTGATAACCATTACTATAATTCTAAACTATTATATAATTTGGATGTGGAGAAATAAAATATATTTTGAATTTTCATTCCTTTAATATCATTAATTGACCTTAGATTTCTCATGGTAAAATTAGGTATAATATAAAATTTATTGATGATGATGATTTTTTAGATGATAAGTCTGATC
This sequence comes from Viscum album, assembly GCA_963277665.1. Taxonomy (NCBI): domain Eukaryota; kingdom Viridiplantae; phylum Streptophyta; class Magnoliopsida; order Santalales; family Viscaceae; genus Viscum; species Viscum album. The sequence continues at coordinate 1,252,021,566 of OY728152.1, forward strand.
AAATTAATGAAATGATTTTTGATATTAGATTAGAGGATAAAAAGGAAACACAAACAGCTATACATGTATATGGTTATGGTGAAAACCCTATGTAAGTAGGTTGTAACAAATTTAAATTCTCATCAATAGTGTTATAGTTGATAAAAATGAAGGCATGAAATAGATGGAGTGGCTAGTGTTTTATAGAGTTTTTATAGCTCTTCAAATGAATACTTAAACAATATTTTCATATGTGATCACATTATAATGGTATGAAAATATTATTGTATATGGTTTTGGGAACACCAAGATATTTTCAATCAAGAATAGTTTTTTCTATATTATTATGAATACGACCGTATATATGAGAATCCTAAATTATGGATGTCATGAAATAAGATGAATGAATAATCAAATATTTATTTAGAAATTACCATGACTCAGTCTGTCTTATATTGTAATATTGTTACTATTCATGATTTGAATCATTTATTTTCAAATAAAATTTATGTCTAAAGATTGTGTTTTCATACAGATGATAGATAATGTGATATATAATTACATCATCCCTTGGATATTCATAATAGAAAAAAAATTAATGAATATTTTACAAACAAAAATAAATAATGTTAAAAATTTCATACTTGTACTATGCACATACATAAATAATACATATCATTTCATTAGTATAAATCATATTTTATGTCCTATTTTATTGAAAATTTATATCTTATCTCCTAAATGGTATTTGAATTTGATATATATCAATTGAGTTTAATGAGCTCTTGAAAATAATTGAATGTAAAAAACTGATGTTTTCTTATCACAAATAGTATATGATTTGAGTATTTTATCAGATGAATGTAATGGAGTATATGATTTTTATAATGTAGATTGTTTCGAATTAAAATTATCATTATAAATAATTACTTATTATTTTGAAATTAATTTGGACACAATTTTATGGAACATTAATATTATCAAATTTATATATATTTGACTTCATATTATCAACTACAACATGAGATATTGGTAATATACATTGGTAAACGAGGGTGTTTTTTCAGATCATTAAATTTTTTTAAAAAATCAATCCAATGGAACATGGTTATTTTATATTACATCAAAAATATTTTTAAATGATTAGAATTTTAAAATTCTGAAAATGTTTTTTTACATTCAGAGACCCAATAATCTAGTAATAATTGAAATATTTTTCTTGGAATGGTCAATAATTTTGGGATACCTTATTAGAGATATCATATGGTAAAAAATAACATCAATTTCATACATGTAGATAATAGTTTCATTGAAAATTTTTCTAGAACATTTTCTGATTTTAAATAAAGTTATAAAGACTAGTGGAGTACAATATTAGACTTACCATCATTGTTAATACATTTTATGTTATCTCACACATCATGTTTTTGATAAAAATTCCTACCTCAAGCATTAAATACATTATTCAATAGGGAGAAAATCATTTCAATCATGTTCTTAAATGTTATCAATGTACTATTGGATTATTCCTAAAATAAAAAAAATTCAGTTTCACTAATAGATTTGATGTTATTATTCATGAAATCTCATAATTGTTACGTCACGATGAAATAACTCCTTCCACCTTCAGTACATGAAATATAATACATAAATGTTATAATTACTATGATAATGGTTTGATTCTATTAAAATCCCTTTTGTAATTTTATTCATTTTAATTGACTTAAATTTTTTTTGAAAGATTTCATTTATATACATATTCATCTATAAATTTTATTTACACAATCATTTTGTGATATCATTATACATAAAATTTTCCAACTCAGGACATAAATAATGAATTTCAAACCAATATTAATATGTTATAGGTATCCTTTTTAAGGTTATAATATGATATTTAATGGATATTTTACGAATTATTTTTGACAAAAATCCTACATTATTTTGATGTAAATTCATTGGGAGATTATTGATTTTTATAGAAACTACTAATCTATAGGGGGTCCACAGGTTTTCCAACACCACATCAAGAATGATACTATTTTATGGGAATTGTGAACATGGGGTTAAACGTAAAATATTAAACAGTTGAATATATCAAACATGTACATTTATAGATATTGAATAATATAGATTCTGCATATCCATATATAACATTACATATTATTGTGATAAAAACATAATACAATGAATAAAGACTTGTCCATAATCAACGATCATAATAGAACATTCTTCCATTATTTAAAGCGACCTTGCATGGTAGGTTAAATACATCATAAACATTGATATGGTATTTTGAATGTCCAAGAATAATTTTTATAATATGTTATACATATGAAATTAATGGATATATACTTCTATTCCAAAGATATGGAAAGACTATATGGTATTCCAAATAGCAGTATATTAGTGTTTTAAGAAAAATTAAGTGTTTCTCATAAAAAATTATGAACACGCCTATTATCTATTTCAAGTATTTATTATAATGATTTTTAATAAATATTTTATATTAAATACATTATATATTTTCATATATTGATTTAAAAATTTTTTTTATCAAGACAAAATATTTCATACATGATTAATTTGATATAACACTAGTTGATATGAATAGTTTTTAATACACATATTATTCTATAATCATGGAAGTATGTGTGACGAAAATTTTCCATATTCCTGATTTATCAAATATTTAGCACTCTATAATTTTTCTATGAAAAAATAGTATTTTGGTGAAGAAAAACATGAAAAATATGAAACATCTTTTGAGATCCCTACATCCACTAAAATATAATACAAGGATATTGACAACCACATTTTTGAAGTTGTTTTTATAAAAATGAATGACCATGTAGATGTAATATGGGATGAATAAACCCTCATAGAACATATAATATGATATGTAACAAATATTTATCACCTTTTATAAACAATTAAATTCAATAAATGATTATATATTTTAGTTTTATATTTCATTTCAAATTTTTTTTTAAAAGATATTGTAAATTTTATTTTTAGATTTGTTTATTTTTTTCTATAATTTTTCAATTATTCAAATTTATATGTTACTATTGTATCTTCATTAAAATTTTCAAATGATTTGATTTCTATTATTGATATTATCTAATGTTGTGTAAATATTATATGAATGATTTAAATAATTTGAACTATATATGAATAAGATTACAAATAATTTCAATATTATCTTGATAATTTTTGTTAAATGCATTAATTAATCAGTTATATAGTGGTTTTATTATATTCATTTGTTTTTATTTATCTCATTTTAAAATTGATACTTAGTGTTTTTTATAATTGATTTTTTTGGTATTTTATATATTTTTACCTTGATTGTATCATTTCACCACTTATTATGGATTTAAAAAATAATTTAAATTCTACAAAAAAATTTAATGATTTTGTTTAGTTTTTTTTAATTTTTTTATCTTATTTTTATTTTTTTGAAAAATTTATAAGTTATTGTAGGGTTTATATAATTTTGTAATAATTTTTTGATAATTGTATTTGTATAGTCATGTGAGATTAAATTGTTCAGTCACAATGAGATTCTTGAGAGGACTGTATATGTAATTATGATGAGGAACCTAATAAACCTTCTTCAGAGGATCCATCTACTTCCACATGGGCTAGGAAAGCTTCCAAGGATGGTCAATGTTGTATTATACAGTTGACCAAATTATCAATTACCCTTTGAATGGTCTATCTGACATATTTTCTATAAAACCCCTACTCTTTATTATACCCAAAAAATGATTTATTACATAATCCTGTACTTAAGAATACTCAAGGGATCTAGAGGTCTAGTGTCTTATGAAATTTGGAACATTACATGAAACCTTATACAATAAAACACAACATCATTATTGAAAACTTATTTTAGAAGACCACAATATTCATTCATACTTAGCATTTCATGGGATAACCTGAGGAAATGCATAAAAATGGGTGAGCTATAATTCCCATTATGGGAGTAAAAAAGGAATATCATGAAAAATATATATCTTTTTAGAAAATAAGAATATCAATGGAGCTCAAGAGAAACATGAACATATAGGCATGATATAGCATTATTATGATCACATTGAATTGTGGAAACAAAATTTTACATGATACTAGTAGGATAAATGGATAATTTAACATGGAGAATGGGTAAAACTTTATTTAACTTTAATTAGAATGATTAAACCCTTATTGCACTTGATGTATCATTATACTAATATTTACCCAATGCATTGGACTGCTATCATGGTGCACCCTTTATAATCATTTCATTTAATGCATAAGTGTGCCACATGGATCATTAAATATGGAATTTTTCAACATCATCATTAATTCCATGATAACGAAATGTGGAATACATATATGAAACTATATAATCAATAAGTAAATGTCATGAAGGTAAATAGTCTTGATAGTGAAATGGGCATGGTATTCACTTTACAATGTCTTTGTTATGGAAAATTGCAGAGCAATTTCAGCCTTATAATAGCGTGACATAAGAATTCATAAAAAATATTGATGATAAAGAAAGGGGTATATGATCATATTTATATGAAATGGATAGTATGGGGTTCATATAGATACATGTCCCAAAAATGTAATTAAATTTAAATAAATAAAATAAAATAATTTATTGAATGTATAGACGAGAGAAATCCCTTATAGAATTTCGGCATGGTAATAGGTGTACATGGGAGTCATTAATGAGAGACAAAGGGGTCTTCCATCATTCAAAAATAATCATGGAAACATAGGGGAGGTGTAAAATCATACCCCAACATTAGTTTATTGAAATTAAAAGGGTATAACAACATAATGAAATTTGGACAAAATTGAGAAAGGAGAAAATATCATATATGAAAGTGTGATCCCAAACGATTGAGAGATGCTTGAGAGTGGCTTCTAGGGAGATCAGGGCATCTTTGGAGGATTCTAGAAAGATTTGGATAGATGTTGGTTGATCTGAAATGCTTCTTAGTGAAGAGGAATATGATATTGAGTGGGTATATATGGGAAACTAAAGGGAATTCTTTATCATTTGGGTTTTGAAGACTAGAAATTAAACAAATCAAATCCACAAACCATACCATTGATTATTTCCATGTTTATTTCCAATGTGAAGTGAAAAAATTATTTTATATGGAAAATGGATTAAATTATAAAAATATTAGGCTTGATTATGTTGAGGTGAGTTACACTCTCAAGGAAATAATTTGAAAATGTTTTAATGATTTATATGTCTTGGAGGGTCCACTAAGGAAACATAAAATTAATAAAAAATTCTAATATCACATTATTTTAGATTCAAAACATATATTGGGTGAATATAAATTTTATAGTATTTTATTACATAACTAATGGGTCATTAAGATGTCATAAAACCCATTATATATTTAAACATTATTTAATTTTTACCCAAACATTCGATTTTCAATGAAAATTATAAAAAACAACGGTTAAATAATTTTGAAATCCTAAATCAAAAAATGATAGACAATTTATCTAAATAATTTTATCAATATTTTATTTTTCAAATTCTATATAACTTATGAGATTTATTGATATTTCAGGTGTTTTGACAAAAAATAGTTTCCAGCCATCAATAAAAATTTCAATTGTATTCATAAAAAAATTATATGATCATTTATATTTAATAAAATATAATTGCATAATAATTTTATATTAAAATATTTTTTAATTATAAAATCCATTAATTCATCAAAATATCTTTCTTAATTGAATATTAATGAAGAATACTATTTTTTCTTTAAAAATCATTTACAAAGTAACAATAATAAAATGAATGTATATTAGTTATAAAAAATTCACATAATAATAGTTCTAGGTTCATGTTACATAACCACTTCTAAAACACTCATAAGACCTATGGGTAAGGTTTTGGATGGTTATAGACTCTTGGGGTGACTCGGATAACATCACTCTAGTGGTAATCTCAATCAACATAAACTTCCCCTATATGTCATTCCATTCATGCATAACGTGTTGTTGCTTGTCTTGGGAATTGTCAACAAGTAAGCCCAGTGATTCCACCTCCATTCTGAGCTCTGAAAAATTGGCTTCATACGGAGAAATTCTACTGGATGTGGCCATTTCTTCCTTTCTCTGAGTAAATTTCATTTTTTAAAGACCTATATTTTTACCAATCATGTGATCAAGGTTTAATGAATATATATTCAATGGTAACAATTTTTAATGGTATTTTAAATTCCCAAAAGATAAAACCCTAGGATTATATGTTTTATATATCTATTTTATATAATAATACATTTAATCAGATCAAGATAAATTTTCATTAATAATTATTTGGGTCATTACAATCTTCCCCATTAAGAACGTTCACACTCAATGTATTATTTTACCACAATAAAACATATGAGGGTAACTCTTCTTCATCACTACCTCCAATTCCCATGTTGGTTTTTCAAACTTGTGGTTTCTCAACAACACCTTGACGAGGGGAATAATGTTGTTTTGTAGAACTTTTTCCCAATGATCAAATATCTTCACCGGCTTCTCTTTATAGGATTGGTCATTCTCAAATTGTACCATCTTAGGATTGAGTACATGTGATGGGTCATGTATGTACTTTATGAAGAGTGATATATGGTATACATCATTTACATGATATAGGTTTAGTGGGAGTCCTAGTGTATAGGACACTCCTCTAAAGAGATCAATGATCTCAAATGGGCAGATGTACATTGAACAAAGATTCTTCTTTCTTATCAATTATCATATCTACATTCCATAGTGATATACATAGAAATACCATGTCCCCAACATCATATTTTAGGTCTCTTCGATGATTATCAGCATATCCCATTTATCGACTATGAGTAGCATTAATTTGTTGTTGGATGGTCTTATCATTCTCCACCATTTCTTAAAAAAAAATTCAACAAATGAATTTTCACTTCCCAATATTATACCAAAATGAAAGTGTTCTCCACCTCTTTTCATTAAGGGCTTCATAAGGATCCATTTTTTTACATTAGTGGAAACTGTTATTGTAAGAGAACTCAACTAGAGGAAGATATTGATCCCATCATCCTTTTAAGTCCATTGAGAATGATCTCAACATGTAGAAAGGTTTTTTGATTGACCTCTCCGATAAACCATAAATTTGTGGATGAATCTTCATACTTGAATTTAGCTCAAAATTTATAGCTTATTGGATAATATTCTTAAAAATAGTGGTGAATCTTGGATTTCTATCGAATAAAATAGATACCAGTACTCAATGCAGCATTACCACGTCTCGGATGTATATATGTACTAGTTAATCCAATGATAAATCCTCCTAAATTGTAGTGAAGTGTGAAGTCTTGGTAAGACGATCCCCAACAACCCAGATATCATTGTTTCCTTTGGATTTCTCTAGAATTCTGGTGAAAATGCCCATTGTGATGTTCTTCTATTTCCATGTTGGCATGGGTAATAGTTGCATCATCCACTTAGACTTATATCTCTCAAATTTAACTTGATAACAAACCATGAACATTGATGTTTACCCAGTGATCCACTTATTCATGTTATCCCTCTAATAATTCTCTCAATGATCATGATATATCTTTGTGTTTCCTGGGGGATTAGATAAATTTGAACATTATGCATAATCCAAAAGATAGTTTATTAACTCCAGATCTCATATAAAACATAGTCTTGTACAAAATCTCACAATTCCTTATTCATTAACATTGAACTCCACATATTTACCTTTTTTATAGGTAAAAATTTATTTTGAATTCACACATCATTCTTTTTATCATCCGTAAACCATTCAAAAATATATGGTTGAGAAATCATTTGTGAAAGGACTGATGATGTTCCCTTCTATTTGATTCTCATGTACATCTTTATAAAATATATGAATATTAGATCCTTTTAAATTCTCATCAATGATAGAATCATTGGGGATTTCTACGTAGAGAATCCACAACCTTGTTCTCTTAACCATGGTGGTAATGGATTGAGAAGTAATTTTCTTTGATCATATCTCTCAATATTCATTGATACATGTCCAAGACATTCTATGTGAATATATACTTTAGGCTTTTGTGATCACTATATATTTCACACTTCTCCCCAAATATGTAATTTTACATAATTTTCTATGTGAATATTACTCAAGCAACTCCAGATCATGCGTTAGATTTTTTTTCATATGATCTTTTAATTTCACTAAGGCATAGGAAATGAATTTGTCATTTTGCATTAACACACAGCCTAGACCATTATTCAAAGAATCAATGAATACCACGAAACATTATCTAATTGGGGTTAGTGTGATCATGGGTGTAGTGATAAGCCTATTTTTCAACTCCTTGAAGATATATTTTCATTCAACACTCCAAGAAAACTTTAATCCCTTCCATGTAATCTTGGTAGGAGGGTTTGACAATCGTGAAAAATTTATCACAAATTAGAGATAATATCCACCTAATCCTAGGATTCAATGGATATATATCACCATTTTGTCCGCATCCATCCCTCAATTTCAGTTGTATTCGAGGGAACCACATATATCCCATTGGTTGAGATGATATGACACAATAATGCGACTTCATTTAACTAGAATTCACACTTCAGTGATTTGCATAGTGCATATCTTTTGCATGGTCTCTAGTATAATTCTTAGATTCTCTTCATTCTCCTCCATGGTTTGGGAGTATACTAGAATATTGTCGATAAAGACTACTAAAAATATGTCGAGGTTTTCTCTAAATACATTATTCATCAATAACATGATGATTTTTGTAGCATTAATGTGTCAAAAAGGAAATTAAATGATTTCATAGTGCGTCTACCTTGTACGAAAAGTAGTCTTGAGGATATCCACCTTATTCACCTTTAATTGGTAATATCCCGACTATAGATATAAATTAAAGAAGTTTTTTGCTCCACATATCTTAATAAACAAGTATTCAATTCAGGGTAGATGATACTTTTTCTTTATCATGATTTTGTTAATCACACAATAATCAATGCAATGGAACATTGACCCATCATTCTTCTTGTCAAAGAGGACTTTGACACCTTATGGTGAAGCACATGGGCATATAAAATATGTATCCATATTCTTCTAAAGAAGTTTCTTTAGATCCTGAAGCTCCACAACATCCATTCTATATGGAGTCTTGGATATTGGAAATTTCCTAGGTATAAGATCAATCTATAATTCAATATCGCTTCTAGGAGGAAGACAAGGAAATTCCTCAGAAAAAACTTTAATGAATTCTCCCACAATAGGAATGTATTTAAGCATGGTTTCACAAAAAGACTAAATAATATGAGAAAGATATGAATACTTTTGGGGAAGTAATATACATGCTTGAGATGATGAGGCTGAAGAAGTTTTTCATCCTCCTTGCACTTTTTTAAGATCAGGGATCGATTCTCCCTATGGAGATTGATTTCCATCACTAGGAAATTTATGTTGGCTCTATATAATGAAAAAAATCCATGCTAATAATATCATCATATTCTTCCAGAGGGAGTGTGGTGAGGTTTTCTGGGATGTTTAATACAAAAATTGAGATAGGGGAGGAGTTATATTCCTGGGTTTTAATGATTTCCCCATTTTCTGTTCTCACTAACATCTTAACTTCCATGATTTTTAGTGATATTTGGATTGTTACAGTAAACTTTTGAGATATAAATAAATGCGTAGAACCACAATCAAAAATTATATTCTCTATTTTGAAATTAATAACTAGAATAAATGTCACCACATTGAGGGTGGGGCTCTCTTTAGTGGTAGTGAGGAAAAAATATAGCCCTTACTGCCTTGGAGGTTTTTGGTTTCCTCTAAAAACCATTGTCTTAGGGAACTGATATTCAAGGTTCCCTGGTTCATTATAATTGACGAAATGAACAATGGGATGAAGGTTGAACAGTTCATTCCTCTCCACTATCACTGCAGCGGGTTTTTCTTATCTGTATTAAATGGCGAGGTTCCCATATCTTCTCCATATAAATCATTCCCTCGCCCCCTTCATGAAATTTCCTTGGTTCTTCTTTATGCACCATTGGAAAGTGGGGTGCTGGAATTTCTAAGAATCATTGTATTTATCCATATGACCTCCAAAATTGAAGTCTACCATATTATTATTATCCCCATCACACCCTTGATATTCACCAATTACTATTTCGACTTTTGAGGCACGTCATATAATTTCCTCATAGCTATCAAAGACACAAATCTTTAGGGATTTCTGTAGGTTATGTTTTATCCCACCAATGAAGTGATCAACCTAAAATTTGGGGTATCAAAAAATTCTTATGGATATAATGGAATACTTATGATGTTTTACTCTTACATTCTGATGGATTCCATGACTGTTTTCATGAGGGAAAGGGATTCCCTTAAAATATTATGTTAGAGGGTTTGTGGAAAATATTTCTCAAAAATTATTTTCCCAAAATCCTTCCATTCCAGCACCTCCATATACTACGTATGATTCATATTTTTTATCAATGTCCACCATTAATCAGTTTCAAACTCTATATGATAAGATTCTAGAAGAATCATATATTTTTTGGAATATTGAAGGATGTAGAAGAAATTTTCAATGGAGTTGATCCATTGTTCTGTAATTAAGGGATCAAATTATCAATTTAAATAGTAGTACACTATATCATGATTCTCTTGATTGTGACATTATTTTTCATAGGGGGGTTGAACATTATTCTTGACTTATATTTCTATTCAAAACCTGAGCTAACAAAGATTGTATCCTGACATTGTATATGATTCCTGCTACCCTTATATTGGGAATCTCATAAGAACATTCGTCACATTGATCATTGTATCATTTGTTAGCTTGAGTCCCCCTATTGATGGAAATTGGATAAAATAAAAAGAAAGTTAGCGATAACACATAAAGGGAATTCCATATAAAAAAATGATAACTGATAATTTAAATTTACTTTCTTAACTTATTAATTTATAGGCTTCATTCTATGTTATCCTTGATCTACATCCCAACATATATTCGTAGGGGAATTTTTTATTACCTTAATAATGGTTCATACTATGATTATAAATTTTCTAAATAATATACCATGAGAGACTGGTAACCAAGAGTGCTAGAAGGACCTTATTCATGCACATATTCCCATTTAAGTCAAGATCAATGTTTTGTTTTCAGGTTTAACCATTGGATACATCTGTGCCAGAGCTACCTTTAATTTTTTGTATCTAGGTAGGGATATTTTTTCGTGATAAACTTCTTACTCTATAATATATAAAATTCATTGATGTGTTTATTATACTTACTCTTATCCCTAAATCTTTCACTTGGGTTTTCTACTTCTAATCACAAAAATAACTAAACCTATCCTCTAATACCAACTATGACAAACCTATGATTTTTTACACACATAAACAAGATTTATTACATAAACATGCACATAAGACATATTCAAGGATAAAAAGTTCTAGTGGCTTGGTAAATTAGGAAAATTACATGACAACTTAGAACATAAAACGCAATATTATTACTAGAAACATATTTTACATGACTATAACATTCCTTCGTATTAAGCATTGCATTGCATAAACTGAGGAAATGTATTACAAAAAATGAGCTATAAAACCTAGAAAGTGAGTAAACAAGGAATAACATGAAGTATATAGTAAATGTTATATAGAATTCATATCAATAGATCACAACAGAAACATGAATGTAAAGGAATGATATAGCATGATTATCATAACTTGGAAATGTGGAAACGTCATTTCACATGATATTTCCATGAGCCAAGGATCGTTTCACATGGATCATGAGTAAAAACTCATTTCACAAGAATTATAATGATTAAACCCTCATTTAAATTTACATATCATGATACTAATGTTAACCTGACACATTGGAGCGCTATTAGGGTACACCCTTTATAAACATTTCATTTCATTCATATATATTCCACATGGATCATACAACATGGAATCATTAAACATAAAAATTTAATACACAATAAATAAATGTGGAATATATAAATGAAACTATATAATCAATAATTAAAAGTTCATAATGGTGACTACTCTTTATAGAGAAATGGTCATGGTATTCACCACAAAATGACTTGTCTTGGAAAATCGTGGTGTAATTTCAGCATCATAAGGACATGACATAAGAATTCATAAATGTGGTTGATGAGAGAGAAAGGTTTATATCATCATATTTACATAAAATGGATATAATTTGGGTATTATTGATACCTCTCCTGGCAAATGTAATTGAATTTTGATGCGTAAGATAATGTAATTTCTTGAATGTGAATGAGGAGAGAGAAATCCCTTATAGGATTTCGGCATGGTAACTTGTGTACATGGGAGACATTATTGTTAGAGAAAGTGGACTATAATCATTCAAAAATAAGAAGGGTATTATAGATTAGTTTTAAACTCATATCCCAACATTTTTAATTTAAATTAAAATGGTATAACATCATAACTAATTTTGGAAAAATTGGGAAAGGAAGAAATCCCTTACGTGGATGTATGATCTGAAATGCTTGAGAGTGGCATGAGAAAGGTTTATAAGGAGCTAGAGGCACAATGGGAGGATTCTAGTGAGAGGATGATAGAGTTTGGTTGAGCACCAATTTTTTTAGTGATAAGTATTGGTATATTAAGTTGGTTTATATAGTAAAAGAGAGGGAATTCATTATTGTTTAGGATTTGGACACTACACATTTAACTAATAAAAATCACAAATTGTCCCATTATTTTTGCTGATGTTTTTCCCAACATTGAGTGTAATACATTTTTTTAAAACATCAATGACTATACTTATTAAATTATTAGGCTTTTTTATGTCGATATGAATCACACTCCCAAGGATATCATTTTAAAAAATTAAATGTTTTATATGTTTTGGAGGGTCTACTAAGGAACCAAATAATTATTCAAACAAATATCAAGTAACATTATTTTAGAGGAAAAACAAATATTGCTGGAAAAATACATTTATAGTATTTTCTTACAACAATATCGGGTCATTATGATGTCATAGAACACATTATATATTTAAATGGTATTTATTTTTTTCCCAAAAATTCGACTATCTGAGAAAATTATCAGTATTTTCCACTAGATAATTTCGACGTCCTGAATCCAAAAATGATATTCATTTTATCTAAATAAATTTCTAAATATCTGTATATTAAATTTTAAAATAAAAACTAATATTTATTGAAATTTCATGGGATTTGACAAAAATATTTTTCCAAACATAATAAAATTTTAAATTATATTCAAATAATATTATAAGATCATTTATATTTAATAAAATGTATGTTAGTATATATATTTTTAAAAAATATTATTTAATTAAAAATCTATTTATTCATTAAAATATATTTCTTAATTTAATATTAACTAAAAATACTAGTTGTGCTCTAACACCATTTAAAAAGTAACAATAATAAAATAAATGTATATTCATTATAAAAAAATGATCATAGTCATTGTTTTAGGGTTTTATTATATAAGACCTTATAAAATCCACATAATACCTAAGGGTAAGGTTTGTGATGGTGATCAACTCCTAGGGTGGATCACTTAACATCACTCATGTGGTAATATCTATCAAAATTCACTTCACCCGTAGGATATTCTATTCATAATTTATTTATTGAAGCTCAGCATGGTATTGGTCAAGAGTGAAGCCCATTGAAGCCACCTTCATTCCAAGATCGGACAAAAGGACTTCGTACAAGGAAATTCAAATATATGATTTCATCACTTCCTTTGACTAAGTAAATTAGATTTGCTAAAGCCCTATTTTTACTAATCATGTGATCATTGTTCAATAGCTATATTAGCATCGGTAACAATTCTTAACCATATTTTAAATTCCAAAAGAAACATAAACCCCAGGAAGTGCATATGTTTTATATAACCATTTTACATTATTATTCATTTAATCATACAAATAGGAATTTTCATTAATAAATGTTTGGCTTGTTACATTTTGTGGCCTATGATATTGATATACCTATGGTTCTTAATTAAAAACAACATTATTGTTTTGTTTCAATATAATCTCGAATAAAGGATTAGATTTTGATTAGTAAATGGAAAAGTATTTATAGATAAAAAATAACTAAATTTTGGGACTAAATTTGTTTAATAACAGTCTTATTATTTTATTTTACATTATATATTTTTACAATTAAATGTTTTATTCACTTATTACCGTTTGAATAATGATATACCTAATAGTATTAAGGTCTGGATTAAATGATTATTTTTCCCAATGATGTTAATGAGTAATCTAAAATGAAGCATCACATCGTATATTTTTTCTTTCGAAATATAAAAATATAAAAAATACATGAGAAATATATATATATTTAGATTAAGAGAATTGAAAAATATTTTAGAAAGTAGATTTCAAGATTCATCAGGGAATGTGAAGACCAAAACATTTCAAATAGTTTCATAATAATTATCAAATTAACGATTTTTATCTTTAATTTATTGTAAATGGTGATATAAAATTAATACATCTAATACATAAATGTATACCCTCAAAATATTTACCCTTGGATGGTATAAATTATTGGAAAAATAAATAATATAATAAATATTTTAATAAATTATATCGTTTTATTTGTTATTTACAATGGATGGCCTTCCTTCCCCTAATTTAAAAGATGAAAATTTAAAGGGGCCAATATGTGGAAAAACGGATGATACCTTACAAAAGGGTTGAAGGTTGTATCTAAGTGGATTGTAAGAATATATTTCTGTTATTTTTGTTATTTTTGTTATTTTTTTGATAAATTTTATTAGAACTCTATATATTTTGTCTCAATAAAAAATTTTAAAATATTCTATACCTGATGGCCTTGAGGAGAAAATAACATATGTAACCTTCATTCCTGAGGGTATGAAGTATATTTTAACAATTGAATTGGGATATCCTAAACAATTGGGTTGTGTAGGAAATTTTGTGACCCATGTATGAGCCATAAATTCATTTTTTTATTAAAGAGCTTCTTCAATGTATAATGTACATAATGTAAAATAATAATCTTTAAAATATATTTTTTCTATTATATGTGAGACAATACAGGATAGGATAATAGATTTTTTTGGCAATGATTAAAAATATGAAATTAATGTTTTATGGTCTAGATACCAATCCTCAACCATTATATTCATACCACACTCCTCTAACTCTTCAAGTATATCCAACTCAAACAGATCTACCTCCCCAGTGACCCATCTACTATATGGTATATGTTCAGGAACCCCATCATTATATTAATTCATATGGGTTTATATATTACATTGGGGATACCATTCATCATTAATAGATAGTTTTTATCTAATTAGGGACATTGTGGGAGATATTAATGATATATTAAAAATAGTATCATTTCCTCTTGATGGGGTAACTAATGATTGATAGTGAGTTATGAATTTTTTAGTCTTTCCAACTATGAATTACAAAAAAATTATTTTTGAGGTATATTCTGATCATATCATTCATTTAATATTACTATTAAAATTAGTTAAAAATTAAATATTTTTTTAAAAATAATATTTTTTATAACAATACCGTAATAGTAATGAAATATAACATTAATTTCATAATATATAGGTTTGAAAGTAATTATATAATACTTTTTAGGTATTTTATTATTTCAATATTTCCATCTATGTTGTTGGTATTTTATGAGATTATAATGAATAAAAAAAATTGTGGGGATCAAAATTGTATATTTTATTTAATGAGGGTTAGAATTAAACTTGTAATTAGAAATATCAAGGGGTTTGAATCATACAAGTCACATCCATGTATGTCGATTATCACATTATATTAAATTTGATTAAAATTTAATGTTACTTAAGATGTATTTTTGTTTTTCACATGGTGTTTTTATACACATTATATTCATTAGAATATAAAATCATTATACAAATTCTTGGAACAGTAATATATTTCATGAATAATGAATCTATTTAATGATATAGAATGAAATGTATACATTACTGAAAGAGATCAATATAATTCTATTCAGCATTAGGTAATTTATTATCATGAAGGGTATGCTACACATATTTCATAATTTTTTGTATCAAGTAACTAAATAACAAGACATTTTTTGTTTTTTTATAGTTGTTGTTAATGGATTTTTATTGTTTTTCATTGAATAGTGAAACAAATTTAATTTTTATGTCATATAAATAGCGATGTGTGAAAACATTTCCATGAGGTGTTGGATACTAACATTTGATTAATTGAATACCTTTATATTATACCAAATTCTAAATTCATTCATAGATATCATAACTAAACAAGGAATGAGATTAAATTATAGATAATCTTTGAAATATGAAATTAATTAATCAATATGTGTTTGAAAAGGTGGATTATCCTTTTTACATACAACATTTCCCTAAAAGTATATAACATTGTATTTTTAATTGAAGAAACAACATTTAAATATAAATTTTATCATGAACAAGGTGTACAAGAATATGGATATTAAGATCTACGATTTATGAATGAAAAACATTCAACTAGGATGTGTAAAAAAATTCACAATGCAATTTTTATTTTATATCATTCCCTTAAATTTAAAATATAATTTTATTGGGAATAGATGATAAATTTATTCATTTTAATTTATATCATGTTGAGTTCCCTCTCCCTTATTATGAAAATGATAAAAATCACTTACAAGGATCATAATTAGATTATTTAATCGGTTTTAATAGGGTTTTAATTATTTATAGTGTATACGTTAAACATAAAATTCTAAATAATTTATATTATCTTATTTTAATAATTGTCTGATTTAATATTTTTATTTGACACTGTAACGATGATACAGTTTAATGATTTTTTAACTTTTTTTGTGTACTTGTACAATATTTTACTACAAAATAATTTATATTTTTTCAAATCGGTTATTTTTTAACTCATCTGAATGATTGTTAATTTTTTCCATATTAGTTATAAAATATGATAAAAAACTATATAAAATAAATCCTTTTATAAGAAAGTAGTTGTCAATCTATTTTAACATTGATTCATCAATAACTAACATGATATAAATATCCCATTATTTTATTTTTTACATTTCTTATGATGGTTTATTTGATAACACATGTAAAATTCTATTTTCCATACCACTAAACAATAAATGATATGAGAGAAATATTAACCATGTCACATACAATGACGTATCTAGTTAAATTACATTTATGGAAGGAAATGTGAAGAACTAATTTTTATACTATTAATAGTTTACCATGATTCATTTTAAGAATGTTACTATGTTTTGTATATGAAATCAAAAATTATGTTTGTTTTGAAATTAAATCTTATTGATTTATATTCAAACCACCCCAGAACATAATGAAATTATTACACTATATTATAAATTTGAATATATATATATATATATATATATATTAATTTATCATAATATAATAAAAAATCACACCTAGATCTTATAATTGAATTTAATTTGTATGTCAGGATCACAAAACATGTTATTTCATAAAATAATTTTTCTTTTTAACAGTCATACTTCCAGACAAATTTATAAATGTTTCTTTGGTTTTTGATTATTTCCATCAACAAAATACTAGATTGATCTGTGAAATTATTTTATCAAAGCGATAAATATTTTAAGACAATTTTTGTACCTTATTTCATATATTTTTTGTGTAATTTCAACATTTGATAGAGTTTCTATCAATTCCATTTTCTATTTCATCTCTAACTCCAAGCGTTGAATATATGGGATAAATTTTCATGTAATAAAAAATATAATTAAATTTCAATGGAATAAAACATTCATAAATTGTTGAAAATTATTCCTCCTATTTAGATATATTATCCAAAACAAAATAATTTTTTGAATGTTATGATAATACCTAGTAAGAATAAATACTACATTAATCTCTAAAGGCTTAACAATTGCACCCAATGTTCAAATTAATACAATCTATAAATAATTAAACTAACAGTCACTAATATATTCTTCACTAATATTGTATCCCAAACACTAGCCTAGTTTTATATTGTATTCATGTATGATAACAGTAAAATGTAAAACTGAATTACATTAGTCACTTTAATGTCATGAGATAAAAATTTAAAATTTTTAATCCTATAATCTCAAATATATATTAATTTATTATATAAAAAATATGAGTCTCTATAATGGGATAATTAAGTAATATATTCTACCAAAATATAAATCAGCCTTAAATTTAAAAATATCCTTGTTAGCCCAAAATATTTCTAATTACTGTAAACATATGGTTGTCCCAATATTGATAAACTCTTCAAAAATTATTGTAATAACTTAATTCAAAAAGTAAATTTCCAATATCATGGTTATTTATATAATAAAACATAGCTTACAAAAAATTACTGACCCTTTTTTCCAAATTAATTATAATTACCTCAATATTTAAGATCATCTCATCCATAAAAGGGTTCAACACTATTTAACTTTTGTCAACAAAATATAAAATATAGTTTCCTCAACAAGTAATTCCACATAATCGCATATTGAGCCAAAGGGTTTCAATATAACTGATGTATATATTAAAAAATAAAAAATATTTTTCAACATGACATTAGTCACCAAAAAAGAATAAAAAAAAATTAAAAAAAAATTATAAACCATTAAACATATGATCATCCATAACCCATTAGTCTATCCATATGTCAAAAATTATACACATCTGATGACTTCCTAAATATAATGATATATATAAATTTAATTTTATACCAAGCATAGTGACTCATACATCTAACAACCCAAAATTACTTGATTTATTACAAGGATTATATATTTATAAAATTAAATGAAATTTTCACCAAAGAGTGTCATAGAATACAGAAAAAATATTGCATATAAATCCAAAAAAATTAAAACATCCACTAATTATCAATTTTTTATATAAATATAATTTTTATTTTCATAATAATATTTCATACATAGAACATATCTTTTTTAATGCATAATTTCTTTTATTTTTAACTATACATCATAATAGTTCATATTCATTGGTAGTTGTAAAAACCATTTTAAAGATGGAATGTGAAAAAAATAACTGTGGAATATTGAAAGAAACAAAATCAATTAATAAATTTTAATTTCATTAAAATATATATGTATGTTTTCCTTTTTACATAATAAAAATTTGAGTGCCAAGAAATCATTTTCATAGTTAGGAAATATGGTTCAAAGGCCAGATGATTCCCAACAACATTTCTGCAAATGAAAAAATAATAATAATTCATGAAGGAATTATCATTAATAAAAACATTTTAAATTTATATATTATACAATTTATATTATATCATAAACTCATTATTTTCCTTTTAAAATAAAAAATATTTCCTCCAAAACAAATATGTAATCACATATAATGAAATAAGAAAACATTGGGAATCCTAAATTGATGAGGGGATCATGTTGCATGATTATTCATACATAATTCTATGAGTAAATTATAATAATTAACATAGTAAT
This sequence comes from Viscum album, assembly GCA_963277665.1. Lineage (NCBI taxonomy): Eukaryota > Viridiplantae > Streptophyta > Magnoliopsida > Santalales > Viscaceae > Viscum > Viscum album. Next base: position 1,252,041,105 of record OY728152.1, read on the forward strand.
AACATATTTCTACCATATTAATCTTAAACATCATCCACATTCTTTATAGAGTTACATTCATCAATTAACTCTTCCACTTCATCAGTGTAATTATTTTTGTAAAAATTATCTTAAGATTGGCCTAATAAATGTTTATACATCCCTTTGCCCATATTATTTGTTGTATTTCATAGAAAAACATGTAACATAACATAAATAGTCTAATATTGTTTTTTGTTCACTCAACATTCCTAATTTCATTAATACCACTGAGGTTCCATGTTTTAAAATCAAAATAATACATAACATAAACATGTCAACATACATTGAAATCAAAATTTTCACAACATAATCATTCTATCATAAAAATGTTGAAATTGTAATTTCATCCCATTATCAAAACAAGATATAGTAATCTCATAATAAATGAGATGAAATTACCTCTTCTTTTAAATTTTCTTAATAATGCTAATCATAATAACAATGGATATGTTTATTCATATAAAATATATGGAAACATATATAGAAATCCAAATAATGATGAAATTACTGAATTATGTGAAAATATTTCCACACCGCCTAATTTAACAAAACATTCCATTCATCCAAAATTAAAAAATAAAAATAATTTTTTTTCTGTAAACAATAAAGTGGTTATTTGAAAATAAAAATTAATAGAAAGTTTAAGGTAATTGAAATTTACTTTTAACAATCATTTAATTATAATTATTAACATAGTTGAGTCATTTGAAATAACATAGATTCAAAAGGGAATATAAATATTTGTAATAACATTTTAATGATAAATACTATACATCTATTGTATCTTTGGAATCATATGGTCATTTATGTGGGGATCGAAGAAAAGAATTGTAAACAACATGAATTTCAGTAGTTGAATTATAAAATAAAACCATATCGAAGTATTTAGACCAGAAAGACCAACACATATGGTTAACATGAAATGAGTCACAATAATAATTTAAGATGTGAAATCTAGTTCCTTTAGTCATACTAGACATATACGTTATGTATTGACTATGCATTTTAAATCCACCTTTGGATTAAACATTTAGATTTTTAGGTAGTTTTTTTAGTGATAATAGAATATTTATGATATGGGTTATAAGGTTTTCAAATTATTTTTATGATATTCCTTAATCTAAATGGATAAGTGGTTTATGGATGTGATGAGACGTGTTTCCCTTTTATAAGTGAGGTGGGTGTCATTCTTATAAATACATTAATTGTTAATATATAATATGTATTTAACACAGGTTAAATGGATCCAAATTTTAATATTTTAAAATATATGGTGGATAAGGTCCAAATTATTTTTAAATAGTAAAATTTAGAACCATTTCTGACTCATCTTAATCCTTACTTCATGGTTTAAAACATTAATAGAAAATTTTAAACAATACATTAATACTAATCATTTCCATCTATATAGTTCGTGAATGTTTTTTTAATTACATGTTGAAAATACAAGAAAAATTAATGATATACATTCCAATATAAAATATAATTGAGTTTTTAAGGGGTTATTTTAATTTTATAATTATTTACAAATAATTATACAATAAATATTATTTAAATCAAATTTATAGACTATTAACAGAATTTTACATTAAATTCATGAAGTTAAATGTGTAATTTGAATCTAAACAAATTATTGTACATATACTATTAATAAATTTCAATAATTTAAATTAATATTATTAATTCACAACAAAGTATTACTCTTAATTTTGTAAAATTCATTCAATTGATTTTATACTTCTTTTAAAAGGGATACAAATACACTTTGTAATCGTTTTAAGTAATTATACACTCATTAAAAATAAAAATTAATTCAATATCAAAATTATATTTTATTATTATTAAATTATATAATGTTAATTCATAAAAAAATAATTTTTATTTATATTTCAATGATAAAAACATAACAGTTTATAGAGAGAGTTACATTTTATAATTTCTCTTTACCTAAAATAATATAAACATCATAGTCATAAGAATGATGGAAAATGCAATAATATTTTTTTAATATAGGATGATGAGTGATGAAATAAACTTATCATAAGATATTAATGAATGTGTTTGAGTAATTATTAAGACCTATCCATTCATTTCAACCTCGGATAAAAAAATTTACCGTCTACCATTGTAGTAATTATATTCCAAGGTTCATGTTGATTATGAGTATATATTACTTGCTTAGGGTTCATATACTGGGGCAACGAGTATGTTTTCCACATGACCTGAAGCTTCAATCCCTATGTTCTAGAGGCTCCCAAATAGTACAGAGGGTCTAATAAGATATGTCAGGAGACTATACCAACATCACTAATGAAATTTACCAGATGAAATAAATATACAAGTAGCCAAAATAAAAAAACCCATTGAACACCCAAAATCAAATGATGAATCCCAAAAAGGAAAATTGATCCAAAATCAAACATTTCATTATATAATTCCATATGTGTCATGTGTTGAATATAAACCCAAAATTAAAACAAATAGACAACTCACATACTTGTCATGCAAACATGTATGGTTCCCTCATATATGCACCATCCAAAATCCAAACATAGGCATCCATAATAAGGCCTTTTCACAAATCCTAACTAGAAAACACGATGTCTACTAAGGTAAAAATCATAAGATCAAGTAGAGTGTGTTTACAACTCAATAGGCTACCAAAAATAGTGTCAAAAAATTTATGTAGCCTATATCAATGTATTTAGTAGTGTAAGGGATAATAAATAAGTCAATAAAAGAAACCTATAAATCACATTTTAGAACTATTTAATTAACAATATTAGGCCTCAGGCTCACATTGACACCTATACCAATTTTACCATATTTGGATAATGCTAGAGTCTAAAGAATATATTATATGTACAACGCATTGATTCATATGGGTTTTCAGTTTATATCAAATTAATTACATTTTATATTTTGTTACCTTATAACATTAGTCCAGTTAACATTAGAAATGATGCTTAGTTTTCCAGTCCAAAAAAATTATCATTGATACTTATAGAATCATTCTAGCACTAAAATAATGGGTACATGGAGAAAAAATCCACGACCAATTATTTTTCATTCATCGATGTTCAAGTGAATTATTCTAGCTACCCATAGATGAGGACCATCAGTCCAATGCCAACATTTCATTATTCAAATATACATGTGAGGGATCAATATTAATGACCTGTTTTTTGTGCATCATTCTAATAATGGTTTAACATTTCAATAACTAATATACACATTAAAAATAATAAAAAACTTTAAACCATTAATTCCAAATACCATAAATAATATCATAACTCAACACCATTTTAAGGATACATTAATCAATATTTATAAAAATTAACAAGAAAATCACAATCACAATTAGATTATATTGATTAACCCTTTAATTCTAATTTCTATTTAAATAATAATAATTTAAGGAAACTGTAACACCACATTGGTACTTGTATGTCCCATTATCATAATCTCGTATTGATCCAATCGTAACTGATAAGAGTATCTCAAATTCATGGGGACTCAAATAACATTTCTAATTTGAATGAAACTACACAACATGGAAATAGAAGGATACAAATATATAAAAATAATAATTATAAATGATTTAGGAATTACCATGTAGATATCCATCCTTATAGACACTGAAAAATATACTCTACACCAAGATCCATGATTTGACATAGAAAGGCTTAAACAGAACAATTTGTGAAAATGATGGATGTCACTCTGATTCTGATGAATTTCCCAGGGATCTTCATTCGTTTAATTTATCCAACAAAAAAAATCAAAAGTAATCTAATGGAACACGTATCAATCCTCAATGGATTATATCTTTTATCTTTTAATGATTATGAGAATAGATCATGGAATAATTACTATGAGTGTAAACATACATGTGACTATTGATCTCTAATGAGCATTGAATCGTCTGAAAAATTAACCTAAATACATGGGGAGTAACTCTCATGAATTAAGAGAAAATGGAAATTATAAATCATTTAATATATGAAAAAACTATTCACTAAAATTTTAATTTTTTTTAGATATATTAATTTTATTCCTCCTACTACACAATACATGCTTGGACTGTATGGTTTTGAAAACCATGTGGGAACCATGTGGTGCCTCTTTCTTAATCTAACACCTCCCTGAGCTATCCCTCATGGATATGAAATCAATAATACAAAAATTATTCTCCCCAATATTCCTAATTACATTGTTATACTTATCCATTTTTATGGCTTTCCCAAACCATGCATTAACTGTGCAGTGGTACTATCTACCCTTCCAAAAGCTGCACAGTTTCTTGGATGGGATGCACTGTTTGTATTGACCTTTGTCAAACATTGCACCTCTAGAAAAGGCTCAAAATCATTAAATAACCTTCTAGTCCACATGAAACATAAATTGACCATTATATATAAGTTAAATAATAAACAGTGGATCAAATACCTTAAATCGTAAATATAATGTACCGAGAAAAGATAAGATCTTAAAATCTCCGAATATTATAATAGCTTATCTTTGAGTTGTACTCCCATAAATGACTAAGCTATTGATGTTAAATTGTTTATCCACTGGGCCTATATATCTGATTCAATATCTAATATTTTATCTTCATCATGTATATGTTTACAATGTACATTGACTAATGGAAGTGTACATCCCATTAAAAACATTATTAGCATGATCCACAACCGGAATCTGGTGCTCCAAAAGGGCATATCATCCAATTGGTCAACATCGGAAACAACTATTACATTAGAATGGAAGAGGTGACACTAATAAAGCTATGAAAAATTAAAAAAAATTATGAAGAGTGTTATACCTTTTTATAAGAGACAATGAATATTACAGCAGTCCAATCCTCTCCACAATCATGGACATATTGAAAACCCTGGGTGCCAACATTCCCTTCTTCCAAATATGATGGTGAACTAATTATTATGAAAGCTGAAGGAATACATGGTCACCCACTATAAACTGAAGAGTCTGATGATGTAAACCATGATAATACCAATTTCAAGTCTTCATAGAATCCATATGTTTCTGAATCAATTGTGAAGTTTCCAACCTCTCCGGTAAGTAACTCGATCCTAATAATTCAGATTCACCTTCCACTATCCAACATTATGGTGATCAACATGGTCTACCATAAGGCGCCTCATATTGTTCCGTCCAAATGGTCCCCTGATAACAATTTCTATTAGTAAAATCAACTTAATCAATGTACTTATCCAATGATACACCACAATCTTGGACACACACCTTTATTATGTCCTCCAACACTCAAATAGTGTGCAGTGGTTTCCCATATTTATGTGGGTAAAAATTTGTACTAAAACACAACATTGTACTATTATCATTTTGGAATCATTCTAAAAAGTAAAAAGTATATTTTTGATCCTTATATGAATCTATAATTTTCATAATACAGTGAAGACACCCTATCTCTAGAATATACAAGTCTACAAACATATCAACTGTGAATGTATTCTAAATTAGAAAGAAATTGGATTAATGAATCAATGTGTCCCTAATAACCAATATAATATCATTATTCTTCGGAATACTTGGGAGAAATTATATATAATCTGTGTTATCATCATCCTACTTCAATTCCAAGATAGAAAATGGTTTTAATGGACCAGATAGTAATTGATACTCATCCAATACAAAAATGTTGGTGTATCATCCTTTCCAGAAACCAACATTATAGTTTTTTATTCATCGACACCAATAAATAATAAAAAAGTCCACATTAATTTTTTTTAAACTATCATGAAATTCAAAATTCATATCATGGAACTCATACATCATTTCTCTCTTATACAAGATGGTACAATAACATAACCATGATCATATATGATCTCATCATCTTGGATAAACCAACCTCAAGGTCACTCACCACCTTCAAAACTGACTCTCAGTTCTATAAACGCCATGTACACATAATACATATCATTTTTATACATCTGATGTTTTGACGTAACTGATAAGGATATGAGTTTCATCCTACACTACCCCCCTGAACCTCTATGTATATGTCGGTAAACAAGGCCATCATCATTGTAAGATCCCAGGTATTTATAGAATAACACATTTTCATCTCTATTAATATTTTTGAATTAAATATAAATTTTATTTTAAAGGGGAATCTATTTATTATTTCATAAATGACATGAATGAAATAGTTTCTTTGAAATCTTCTGTTGCACACAAAATTGAGTTATAATAAAAAATAATACAATAAGAATATTATTATTTTATATGGTAGTTAACACCTAGCCATCGTATTGGTGTAAATGAATAGAATTAACTATATTATGATTTTACATGTTAGATAAATGTTTTTACATTTATCCAATGAATTTTAGATGCATAAAGTGAGAATGAATCATATTTTATGCATAAAATAATCAAATAATTTTTAAAAGGTCATTTTACTACCTTTTTATGGTGAACCCATTTTAAATATAGTTTCTGTCACATTGAAATGTTTTAATTGACAAAATTTACTTCTTTTATATAATCATGGTATTTAATTTTACTTTGGATAAATTTTTGGTAATTTTCTGATAATGTTGATTTTTAATGAATAGTGAAAAACGCCTCATTTTGAGTCAAAAATTCATTTTCATCTAATTTATTATAATAGTTAGATTTTTTTTACTTGTTTAAAAGTATAATTGTAATATCTTTTGATCATTTAATCCAATTCAAACCATTTGAAGTAATTTTACATTAAAATTGGACATAAACACATGTCACTCTGTTGAAAGTTTATACTTACTAAAATCATCTTTCTCGTTTTGAAAACAAGAATTGATTATAAATTAATTAACAAAAATTATGTGTTTTAAATTTGGAAAAATGGATTCCATATTTAGAAAAATTAGGTCCAAATTATATTAATAGGTACGTTTTGTTTTTTGATATTATGAGGAGTTACATGAGCAATTATTTTTATTTACCACGATTAAAGGGTGATATATGTAAATTAGGGTAAAATAATATAATAATAATATAAAACTACTCTAAAATGTGTGATAATCATATTATATGAGTAATGGGTGACCAAAATATCCTTAGGCCGAATTTTTGGCATTTGGGAGCCACTTGGGAGTGAAAATGAGATGATATAATAATTAATTTAACATAATGGGAAATGTAACCTAAACATGAATCTTTTTACTAAATGACTTTTAATGTGTGGATTGATAAGTTATATATTCAACTATAAGTAGTCATTATAAATATAATAATGTTTCCTTAATCATGGTATTTTATTTGTAATTTTTTGGGATTATATAAATAAATATAATTATGACACAATAATGATGGAGTGACTCATTAATTAATAAAGGATTCAAATAAATGGTATTATATATTTAAATAAATTTAATTTTATTATTTTGATGCCAAAAAAGAATTTTATGGATTAATATGAAATTTTATCTTTGAGTTAATTCTTTTTTTCGAATGAATCAGGTTCTTATGTATTTAACAATGAACAATTACAAAATACTGTCAAAATTGAGATAAATGGGATTTTAAAAATAATACAATTTTATTAAATGATTTAATAGTCCTAAAAATATATGTTTCGACCAACTTAAATATTTAATGTTCTCAAATGTCACTAATTATCCACTTATGGTTATATTATAATTTTATAGTGACTATAATAACCATATATTGTGAAAATATAAGAAGACATGGTAAGACTGAATGTTTTTATGTAAGGGTTAAAGATAAAGAATATGGTTAATTTTTTGACCTGTACATTTATAAACTATATTGGGTGAGTGTATTTTGACCCATCCTCATATTATTATCAAAAAATTTCTCTTTATTTGTTTTTTAATTTTAAATCAATTTATAATAAAATAATCTTTCAAGACTTTCTTAAAGTGACCCTAATTCCTCTTATAAAAGGCCACCACCTCTAACCAGTTACTCACACCTCTCAAGCCATTCGTCTCCACCAAATTATACTCAAATAATATCCCTTCAACCATCCCTTCCTACTAGAGGACACACATTCTACATAAATCCTTATTATAGAGACCTTTGATGAAAATCAATAGGAGATACTCGAAAAAGAAAAATTTGTTTATTCACCTCTTTAAAAATTCTTTTCTTGTTCTAATTCTTATCATTTTTTCATTTCAATACTAATTTAATAAATATTTTTTCTTAAAAAAAGAGATAATATTATAGTCATGGGAAAATTTTACATCTCTTTTTACCCATCCTACGAATAACAATATAACTATGTGTGCGTACATGCAGATTACCGTCTCCACATTGTGGAGTAATTTGTTATTATACAAGACATAATTTTGATATGTATAATGATGAGTGTACTTGATGTTAATAGTTAATATAACATTATAATTATTTTCTTTAATTAATATACCTTTTATTTATATATCGTTTAACCATTAGGTGAATGATGTCGTCGCTCGTGCGTACATAGGATGTACCATCTCCACGATGCGATGTGATTCATTCCACATGATATTCATTAAACCATGATAATATAACTAACTGGAACGAATAAATTTGGTATATATTATATTTATTTTGAGTATATTCTTCTATAAGTTTTATATAAAACAAACATTTACCCTTTCTAAAATGTGTAAATATGATAATTTCATTTTAGGATGGGTGGACTACCGCCCCCTCATTGTGATATAACTCGTTCATTCCATACATGGTATGTATAAAGGATAGTGTTAAATTACTTATGTAACCAATATAACATAGGTATTGTAACGTAATTATAATATACCTACATATAATTTAGTTTTAATTCCTTTAATATGACAAGGAAATGAATGTAGCATTTAGTCGTACGTACAACCTACCATCTCCGTTAACAGTGCATTTAATTTCTTATTACCAACATTTATATAAAATTATAAATACATATATAACGGATATATATGATGCTTAAATCATGAATACTAATCTGATGATGATTTAATTATGACCACATAGACTAGTGACCTCCTACAATGTTCATTTTCAACTCAAGAACCAATAATCAAAAAAACATGTGACATGAACTCCAATAATTAACGAATTATTAAAAAATGGTTATAATTTATGTAATGAGAGTAATAAAAATTAAAATGTATCTAAAGAAATTGCAAATTAATTTATGTTTATTATTTAGGAAGATAAATAATGAACAAGGCAAGATAGACTCAAGGTATTGAAAATCTTCTGAATCTATTTTCATTGAGGTATATTTTGATATAAATACAACCTTCTTTTATATGGTGTATCATGAACCCATTTTACTTTTAATTTCATTCAATGGGGTTAAAAAGGAATTTTTTATGAAGAATTTAACTAAATGATAAAAGGAATGTTTTTTAATGTACACGGAGACAATGACCTTTCTATTGCTGCATGCATTATTTTATATTTGGATTCCTCTAAAAGCTATAATGTTTTCAGAAAAATAAAATATGATATTACTTTTTAGGAATTTTTTAATTGAAATTTGTTTGGAAAATGTGTTTATTATATCAATATCCTGATATTTTGACTTATGATTTCAATGTCGAAATGTTATTTATTCCTTTATGCATGTTCCTATGTCATGATTATGTCATGGTTCTTAGGAATTGTTTACGTATATGGGCGGTTCTATAATAAACCAAGGGTGGGTGAGCATGATATTTCTCTCCAATGCCTTCGGTAACGTGATGGAGGTAATCGTTAAGGTTTCATGGAATAGATTATATAATATGACGGGTATTCCCTACATAACCCTGAAGGTTACTCCTTATGTAGCTGTGAAAGCTACAATGTAAATATGTTATGGATTCCAAAAGCTACCATTATGATTCATGATTCCTATGAGTTATTCATTAATATTTTTATTTCACGAGGTAGGATATAGAGATTATGTTTTATGAGTGAAAAATATTATATCATTGATTTGTATGTATTCATGGAATAATGTTTTATTTCCTTATTTTTTAATCCTTATTGATCTTTTAATGCTCATGCCATGTTTTTGAAAAAAAAATCACATGGTATAAGGAAGGGTAAGAGATCGAAATAAATCATTACAATTTTTATCAAGAAAACAATTATTTATTTTTTGATGGAGTTTTATTATAGTGAAATAAACTGGATAGAGTAAAAGTATCAAAATTGTAATATTTTAGATTTAATGTATTAATATTGACCTAATTATTCAAAAATCGAAACCTGAAAAGATCCTCAACACGAATTAAAGTCCAATTATTGACTTATCTCATGATTATGTAATGTTTTAAGGCAAGGTACTTATAGATGGTATTAGAGGTCTTTGTAGATAACATTAAGGGTAAGGAAATGGTTAATAGAATATTCATAAATAACATATAATTTACGGTAAAATTGAAATAACATTTGGGGATTACCATATTCCTTCCTCTAAGATATTTCTGTTCAGAATAGTTTTATAAAGAGAAAATATGGAAGCAGTGTTTGGATGAAATCCAAAGGGAAACAACCTTCCCAATCAGAAACTAGGGATTGTCATAATCGAAAATAAATAGTTTGATTTAATAATGGCACAGATAAATCATAATATAAATGGTGGTGGTATCAATGCATAAGATCTTCCAGATTAACCACATTGGAATATATCTGTAGTGGATCATTTGTTGAGGCAATATCCCCCATCATGTAGAGGATCATCTGACCATGTGATTCTAAAAGGGTGGATTTAAGCACCTGAACATATTTTTGATGTCTTGGGTTGCTTAGAACAGCAAAATGTTAGTCATGTTGTTAACGATATTGAAGGTGAATTGGATCAGTGGTGGTAGATTGTTTAAAATAGCAGGGACAGTGAGGATATTTATTCTCTTGATTGGGATATATTTATAGGTATGATTCCTATTAAATTTTTTCTAATGATCTTCGACTTATAATGGAATAAAAATACTTGGAATTGAGGAAGGAGAATGACTTAGTGGCTACATATGAAGAAAAATTCACTCAACTGGTAAGGAATGTTCCAAATTCTATATAGGATATTGATAGTAAAATCATTCATTTTACATAGGATTAAATAAAATGTATCAAGGGGAATAATAATATTAGGAGTTCAAATTGTATAAAAAACAAGTTCATTGTTCGGAGAAGGTGGAAATGGATATTTTTTATGATCAGGTATTCTTTGAAAAACAACCCCATAAGAGGTCGAGGTGGTAGAAAAAACACAATAAATCTTCAAAAAAGTCTGATGGTAAGAAACATAATATTATAGTGTTGGAAAATTATGGTAAAAATCACACTAGGGAATGCCTTTTGATTTCTAGTTGGTGAATATGTTGTGGTAAAATGGGACAAAAGAGTGGTAATTGCATTAAAAAAGATCCTGGTAGTTGGAAGAAAAAATCTGATTTATTGCCAGTAAAATGTTTTAAGTGTAATGAGGTGTGTCATTATGAAAATGAGTGTATGATGAAGAACCTAAATGAAAATAAGAAGTTGGAATATATTAGTAAAGGGGTGGTGAAATCCTCTGCAACTACTTTAGTAGATGTTGGACCATCAAATGAACCAGTATGAGGTACATTGTTTATTTATTTGAAATATTCCAATGTGTTTTTTTTCTAGTACTACACATTCTTTCATTTACGAAAAAAAATTCTATTAAATTGGTAATTCTATATCAAGATAGGAATCCTCAATTTCGGGTAAAAAACATGGGGGGAATGTCGAGACAAAAATAAGTTACAATAATCTTCCAATCCATATATTTGGATATAATTTATCTACAAAACATATTTTCTTTAATCTGTTAGTGTTTGATCATATTTTTGGATTTTATTTTCTTTCCATTTATCTTACTAAGATTGAATTTAGAGATAAAATGGTTTATTTTTAAAAATAAGTTCAGTTTTTATACAAGAATGATCTCTTTCTATTGATATAATATCATGAAGCTATGAAACTAGTAAAAGACTAAAATAATTATTACCTTGAACATTTTGTTGAAAACAAAGGAGCAGTTCAAATAAATGATGTTCTAGTTGTAAAATGGGTATCTTGATGTTTTTTCTATTTATTTTCCATATATAATACCTGATTCTGAAGATGAATTTATTATTTACTTAGTTCTTAATGCTAATCATATTTAAAAACCCCCTTATCGAATGGCTCAAATTAAACTATTATTGTTAAGTAATTAGTTGTAGGTGTTATTAAATAGAAGTTTCTTTTGTCCTAGCACATCACTATGGCGTGATCCTATCTTATTTGTTAAAAATAAAGATCATTAAATGAGTGTTTTCATTGATTATATAGCCTCTAATTACATCACTATTAAGAACATGTATCCTTGGCCTCATATCAATGATTTGTTTATCAGCTCTAGGGAGCTCAGTATTTTTTGACAATTTAGTTGAGGTTGGGGTACCAACTATTGAATGTTGTGGAAGAATACATTATGAAGAGTGAAGTTGTTACTAGATATGTCCATTACGAATTTTTAGTTATTCCTTTTGGGTTAACCAATGCATCTGTTGTATTAATGGATTAATAGAAGATTGTGGTTCTGTTTATTAATGATATTTTGTGTATTCTGAAAGTAATGAGGGGAAATACTTTAATTAAATGCTTATCAATAATACCTTAAAAGAAAATAAATTTTATCATAAATTCATCATGTTTGAGTTTTGGTTACACCAAAATTTATTTCATGGTAACATATTTTAAAAAGATGGCATAACTGTTGATCTTGCCCAAAACTAGAAATGTTGAATAATGGCCAAGATAAATGAATAAAACTGAGATTCGTATTTTTCTTGTTTTAGTAGGTTATTACCAAGGTTTTTTAATTTTTTCATGGTTATCTATCCCACTGACTTTGTTATCTCCAAAATGCTTTAGGTTCGTCTGCACAAAGAAATGTGATGAATGTATTTTGGAATTGAAAAGAAGATTGGTGAATGATTTATTTTGGTACTACCTTCTGGAAATAATGAATTTGTTATCTATACTGATTCTTTTAATAAATTTCCTGGTTGTATCCTAATGCTGAATAATCATTTAACTTCTTATTCTTCACATTAGTTTACAACTCATGAGTTAAATTACCCTTCACATGATTTGGAATTAACTACTATTGTTTTCACTTTTAAAATTTGGATCCATCATATGTACAATTTAAAATTTAAAATATATACCAACCATTAATGTATGAAGTATATATTTACAAGAAATAATTTAACATGAGCCATAGAAGATGGCTATAATTAATCAAGGATTAGGAATGCATGATTAATTTCCATCCTGGAAAAGAAAACAAAGTGGAAGATGGTTTCAGTCAAAAAAAGTAATGCTACATTAACCATGTTATGTTTGGAATGTGATCCTATGATTAATTATTTGATGAAACATGTCATGGATGTTGTTGGTGAGGTAAATTACTCTATTTTGTTTCAGGTTTCAGTGCATTCATCTCTAGAATAAAGAATAAAGAACGAAAACAAGGAAGATTGTGAGTTGAATGAAAATGTAGAATTGGTTGAAAAGGGTAATTTTCCAAAATTTAACATTGATAAATAATGTGTTTTGATGTTTGGAATGATTATGTGTCCCTTGTGATTCAAATTTATGGAACGAGTTTTACTGTGTAACTCATAGTTATCTATTTCTAGTTTATCATTGTAGTACTGTGATGTTAAATAATATTTAGTATTGTAAGTGGTGGGAAGGAATGAAAAGAGATATTTCTAACTTTACTGTGAAGTGTTTGACTTGTTAGTAGGTGAAATTATGAGGACAATTGCCGATGGTGTTGCTTCAACCATTACCAGTACCATAATTGAAATGGGGAAATGAATCCGTGGAATTCATTGTGGAATTACGGAAGAAAACTTGAGGAAATAATGAAATCATGGTTATTGTTTATTGATTGACCAAATCTTCTCAATTTCTTTATATTAGATATATAAAGTCTCTAGAAAAAATTTCTCAATTAAATATTAAATAGATAGTCAAGTTACATGGAGTTACCATATATGATGTATCAGATCATGATCCTAGGATCACTTCTTTCATTTGGAAATTCCTTCAAAATTCATTGGGTATTGAATTAAATTTAATTATATCTTTTCATCTTCAATCATATGGGTAATGAAAATGAATAGTTCAGAAATTAGAGGATATGCCAATTTCTTGTGAAATTGTTAAACATGGAAGTTGGGATCAACACCTTTATTTGGATTATTTTTCTTATAATAATATTTTTCATTACACTCTTCATATAGAACCACTTGAATCATTATATAGAAATATGTGTTGATATCCATATTTTTGGGATGAAGTAGGCGAAAGGAAGTTGATGGGAATTGAAGTGCTAGAATCGATGGCATAAAAAATCAGTTGATTCAGAAGAACGTGAGGAAAAATTATAGTAGGTAGAAAATTTGTGAGGATAACTGGAGGAAGGATTATTCATTCAAGGTAGGTGATCATGTCTTTCTGGTAGTATATCCATGAAAATTATTGATTCATTTAGGAAAGAATGGAATGTTGAGTCCAAGGTTCATTGGACCCTATTAAATCCTGGAGTAAGTTGGATCAGTTTCCCATATGGTGTAAATACCTCCCATATTATCCTAGGTACACATTTTTTTAATGTTCTAATTGAGAATATATTTGTTGGATACATGTCATATTTTGAGTCTGTAGGTAGTCCAGGTGGAAGAGAATCTTTCTTATGAGGAACATCCAGTATTGATTTCTGACTGCAGAGAGAAAGTGTTACTAAATAAGGTGATTCATTAGGTAATGGTTTTGTGTGAAAACACATATGAATCAAGTGGTAACATGTCAATATGGAAATTCTATGAGGGATTAATATCACCAATTATTTTATAAATGAATAAAATTTTGAGGATGCAATTTCCAAAAGGGGAAATGAGCTATCATCTCAAGTGTTTATAGAATAATACATTTTCATATATATTAATATTTTTATGTTAAAAGTAATTTTATTTTAAATGGGACTATATGTTTGATAGTTTACTCGACACACAACAATGTATTTCACATAAATCTTATGTGGGACACAACACTATGTTATACTGAAAAATATTACAATAATAATATTATTGTTCTAAATGGTATTCAATACCGTGCCATTTTATTGGCGGGAATGAAATGAATTAACTACATTATGATTTTACATATTTTTTAAAAAATTTTTTCTATTTATCCGATGAATTTTAGAGGCATAAAATGAAAAATAATGAAATGTTTTGCGTAAAATTATCTAATATTTTCTAAAAAGATATTTTTACCAACTTTTGATGGATAAACCTCTTTACACCCAGATTTTGTCACTTTTATATGATATATTTGACCAAATAAGCTTCTTATATTGAATCAGGACATCAGAATTCACTTTTGATAAAAAAAATTAATTTTCTATCAATGTTAATTTATAATGAATAGTGAAAACACCACATTTTCTCTCAAAACTACATTTTCATATAATTTATTTAGATATTTATATTATATTTTTTATTGGGTTTAAAGTGTAATTGTATTATTTAATTATCATTTAACCCATTTTTGGTCATTTATATTAAATTTCAATTTCAATTGTACATAAATACATGTTAATCATTTGACAGTTTTTATTTCTTAAAACCCCTATTTTTGGCTTTGAAAAAAGGGATTAATTTTATATAAATTAATGAAAATATTTTTTTTTCAGGAATTTGGAAAATTTTATTCAATATTTTGAATCAATAAGTAAAAATAAAGTATATAGATACCATTTATGTTTTGGATATTATGAATAATAACTTGAGAAATTATTTTAATTTACCACAGTTAATGGGAAACCTAGGTAAATATGTGTAATTTTTTTAAAATATTATAAAAAATCCCAAAAAAAACTTCTAATCCTAATGTATTATTCATGCGAGACCAAAGAAACCTTAGGATGAACATTTCGCATTTGGAAGCCCTTTGGGT
The DNA here is from genome assembly GCA_963277665.1 of Viscum album. NCBI lineage: Eukaryota > Viridiplantae > Streptophyta > Magnoliopsida > Santalales > Viscaceae > Viscum > Viscum album. The sequence goes on from OY728152.1 coordinate 1,252,057,134, forward strand.
GTGGAAATAAAATGTTATAATAACTAATTTAATGTAAAGGGAAATATAACAAAAATATGTATCTTTTGAATAAAAAATTTAAGGTGGGGTTTTATAGGAGATATATAGGAATGAAAATAGTAATAATAAATATGAAATTATTTCCTACATCATGGGATTTTATATTTAATTTTTATAGATTTAATAATTCAATATAATTTTTATATAATGATGATACAGTGATTGACTCATCGATAATGGATTCAAATAAATGTTATTATAAATTTTAAAATAAATAAAATTTGAAAATATTGATTCCTTAAAAAAAATTATGACATATTGTCTTTTAGTTGGTAATTTTTTTAGAAGCAATCAAGTTTTTATGTCATAACAAAATAATTTACTATATAGTGTAAAAATTGACATAAATGTGTATTCAAAACAAATATGATTTTATTTAATGATCCAACAGTCCTTAAAATATAATATTGTTCCAACTTTATTATGTAATTTTAAAAATGTCATTAATGATTCACAAAGGGTTTTATTTGAATTCTATAGTCACTATAGAAACCATTTATTGTGAAAATACAAAAATACATGGTAAGAAATGATGTTTTATCTAAGGGTTAATGCTAAAAGATAAGGTTAGTTTTGTCACAAAAATTATTTAAAACCTATTGGTTGAATGTATTTAGACCCATAATTATATTATCCATGAAACCTAAAAATTTAGAACTATGTTAATTATAAAATCAATTTGTAATAATATAATATTTCAAGACATTTCAAAAGTGCAGCTCCTCCCACTTATTAAAGGCGACCACCTCTACCACATACTCACACCCATAAATATTCTTGTATTGTACAGTATATGATAAAATAATATCCCAACATACCTCCATTCCACATATAAGACACACATTGGGACGAAATCCACCCTAAGGTGACATTTTTTGAATATCAAAAGGAGATACTGAAAAAAAAGAGGTATTTCTTTTATATCCTCTTTCACAAAAAATTATTCTTCTACTCCTCTTATTATGTCGTTTCAATTCTAAAGTACTAAATCCTATATATTATACATTCTTAGATGTTATTATAAATATGTTACAACCTTATATCTCATGTTATTCATCATATGAATAACAGTATCACCAAGAATGTGTACGTATGGCTTAACCTCTCCACATTGTGGTGTAATTTTCTATTCAACAAGGCATAATTTGGATGGATATAATGATGATGATAGTTGATGTAAATAATTAATATCACATGATAAATCTCTTATATAATTTATATACCATCCAATTATATACCTTTTAACCATTAATTAAATTATATCATTTCATGTGCGTAAGTACTACCTATAGTCTCCACGATGTGATGTGACTCATTCTACATGATCTTTATTAAACTACAATTTTATACATGAATGTAATGAATAAACATGATATATATTATATTTATATTGACTATATACTTATATAATTTTAGAAAGTTTGGACTACCTCCCATAAAATTGATATGACTCATTCATTCCATACATTGAATGTTTAAAGGATGGAGTTAATGAACTTACGTAACATATATAACTTAATAATTATAATAGAATTATAATATATCTATGTATAATTTAGTTTTCATTCCATTATAATGAAAATGAAATGAATGTAGTGTTCATGCGTACGTAAGACCTACCTTCTCTTTGAACGGTGAATTTCATTTTTTATCTCCAAAGGATAGGGACAATTCTAAATAAATATATAATGGATTTATATGATATTTTAATCATGAATACTATTCTGCAGATGATGTAATTATGATCACATGGACTAGTGATATCATATCATGTTCATTTTCTACTCAAGAACAAATTATCAAAAAAACATCCAACATGAACTTAAATAAATAACTCATTATTATAACATGGTAAGATGTGATGTAATCGGAACAAAAACCTTGAATAATTTTTTTTGATAAAATTATAAATTAACCTGTTATTATTATTTAAGAAAATAAAGAATGAATAAGACAAGTTGGACACAAGGTATGTGATGTCGTCTCAATCTCTTTTCATTAAGGATTATTTTTATTTATATACAACCATATTTTATACGATGTATACTCAAAACCTTTGAATTTTAATTTCATTTGGTGGTTTTCAAAAGTAATCTTTTTTTTACAAAGTGATTTACTATATATCAAAAAATTAATGATTCCTTTCAACATACATGGTGACAATGACCTTTCTTCCATCTCAACCATTATATTATATATGTGTTCCTCTACATGTTATAATGTTTTTAAAAAATAAAGGTAAATAACATATTCCATTTTTGGTAATTTGTATTGAAAATTTTTTTTAGAAGGGATTGATTGTATCAATATCTTGTTATGATTTATAATGATTGCAATGTGGAAATGTTATTTTTCCTTTATACTTATTTATATGATATGTTTATGTTATGTTTCTTTGGAATTTTTTATATATATAGTTGGTTCCATGATAAATTGAGGGCTGGTCAGCCCGAGATAGCTCTATAATGCATTTGAAAACATGTAAAAGGTAAATGTTAAGGTTTATAAATAGATATTCATGGAATATACTCTAATGGGAATTCCAAATGTAATAAATAAGGTTACTCCCTACGTTTCTATGAATGATTTAATGTATGTATCTTATGGATTCCAAAAGATACCTTTATGATTTTTGATTCCAATGAGTTATTCATAAATCTTATGATTTTATGAGGTATGTTTAAGGAATTACGTTTTATGACTGAAAAGAATGATTTCATTAATTTGTATGTATTCATGTACTAATGTTTTCATTATATATTTTTTATTCATTATTGAGATTTTTATGATCATCCTGAGATTTTGATATGTTTTTACATGGTATAAGGAAGGATAAGAGAAAAGGAGAAATCAAAATATTTTTATCAAGAAAAAAATTATTGTTTTATTTAAGTAGTTTTATTATTGTGAAAAATATTGATAGTGTAGAACTGTATAGTTTTAAATATTTGAGATGTATTGTTTTAATAACAGCCTAATTATTTAAACTCTAAACCTAAAAATATTCTTTCTCTGAATTATACTCAAATGACTGACCTATCTCAAGATTATCTAATGTTTTACAGTGTGTCCTTCTAGTTGGAATCAGAGGTCTTTTAGGTAACTTTATGGGTTAATATATTCTTAATATAATAGCCATAAATTTTATTTAATTTATGGTCAAATTTAAATAGCATTTTTGAATTAAGAAGTTTCTTCATTTGAGATATGACTATTCAGTATGGTATTCTATTGATGACACAAGGAAGCTATGATGGGATGACATCTAGTGGAAAAAAACCACCCAAATCAGCAACCAGGGATGATTAGAATCATAACTTAATAGTCTATTGCAATTATTAGGTTGTTTAATCAGGCTATAAATGGTGGTGGTACCCATTCATGATATCCACTAGATCAACCATAGGGGAACATGTTGGTAGGGTAGTATTTCAAGAAGAAACATCCCACATCATTCAGAGGATCATCTAACTCTATGCCAGCTAAAGGGGGGATTAAAAATTTTATTGAGAGTGAGGAGATTGATTTTATTGGTTTTTATGAATTCAATGTTTAGTTTATTGAGAAATATTTTCAAATGGGGGTTTAACATATAATCCAAATAATTATCCTCGAATTGTTGTAGGAGGATGAATCAGTTGCTGCTTATGATGCAAAATTCCCTTGACTGTCAAGGTATGATCTAAATTTTATATGATATATATATAGTAAAATCAATCATTTTTCACTCTAGAATTATTACCAAGTATATATGGGAAATAGATTTTAATTAGTTCAAAATTTATGAAAAACATTTCCATTTTTCGAAGAAGGTGGATATGGAGTTCTCATATGATCAGGTGTGATTTGAAAAAACAACAGAATAAATGGTTGAGGTGGTAGATGAAGGGGAAGAACTCTTTAAAAACTATAGTGGTAATAATCTTATTATTATAGTTTCTAAAAATTGTGCTAAAACTTACACTGAGTAATGCCTTTTGAATTATTTTAATTTCTTATGATGTAGTAAAATGGGACATAAGGCATGTTATTTGACTGAAAAATATATGGTTAGTTGTAAGACAAAATATTGTTTATTATTAGTAAAATGATTTATGTGAAACAAGATGGGTCATTATGAAAATGAGTGTCTGACAATGAATTAAAATGATGGAATGTAGCCTGACTATAAGAATAAAGTGTTGGTGAAATCCTTTGTAACTACATTAGCAGATGTTGGGCCATAAAATGAAGTAGTATCATGTGGATTTTTTATTTGTTCATATTATGCCAATGTGTTGTTTCATTGAGTGTCTAAACAGTCTTTTATTTCAATGAATGTTTTTAGTAAATAGGTAATTCCATCTCAATAAATGAATCGTGAACATATGATAAAAAAACATCTTTGAAATTTTTAGAAAAAAAATAAATTATATGAATCTTCATATATTTATGTGTGTAAATAATTTACCTGCAAAACATGTTGTTTTTACTCTAGTAATGAATGATGTTTTTTTGTATGGATTGGATTTCTGTTTATCATGATGATATTTATCTTATAAATAAAGTGGTTTCTTTTTATGATGATGTTATGTCCGTGAATAATAATAAAACTCTTCTATTGATAAAATATCAGAAATCTATGATACTATGATAATATGGAAATGAGTGTTACCTAAAACATATTATTAAACACAAATTAACTTCATAGATTAATGATGTGTCAATGGTAAAAGAGTATATGGATGTTTTTTTGATTAATTTCTTTTTATAATAACTGATCGAGAATTTTAATTTACTGTTGATTTGGTTTCATATAATAGGTAAATTTCAAAACCCACTTATTGAATTGCTCAAATTCAGCTTTTAGAGTTGTGGAAGAAATTGTTCGAATTATTAGGAAATGGTTTAATTTTACCAACAAAATCATCAAGGGGTGATGCTATCTTACTTGTTATAAAGAAAGATGGTTTAATGTAACATTCATTGATTATTGAACCTTGAATAACATCACTTTTAAAAACATGAATCATTTGCCTCATATCGATTATTTGTTTGATCATCACCTGGGAGCTCAGTATTTTTTGACTATTGACTTAATGATAGGGTACCATAATTTGAAATTAATAGAAGGAGAAATTATTAAGTTATTTCTTCAAACTCGATATAGCTGTTATGAATTTTTAGTTAAGCCTTTGGGTTAACCAATACACCTACTGTATTCAAGGATCCTATGAATATAGTTCTTTACGAGTTTGGGGATAAGATTTGGGTTATGTTTCTTGATGATATTTTTGTATATTCTAAAATTAAATAGAACTCATAATGTTATTTAAGGGTTTCCTTGCAATCCATAAATGAAAATAAACTGTATTGTAAATTTAGTATATGTGAGTTTTGGTTACTAATAAATTTTAATCCTTGGTCACATAGTTTCTTAAGATGACATAACTATTGATACTGCTAAAAAATGTTGTTGAAGAATCGAAAATAACAACAAATATAACTGATATTTTTAGTTATTTTAGTAGGTTATTACTAGAGATATGTTGGAATTTTGCATTGTTATGTAGCCCAATGACAAAGTTAACTTGAAAAGGTGTTATGCTCATCTAGACAAAAGAATGTCATAAATGATTTTTTGAATTTAAAAGAATATTATTGAATACTCCAGTTTAGGTACTACCCCCACAAATGGTGAATTTTATATTTATATTGATGCTTCGTTGAATGTACGTCATTGTGTCCTCATCCCGAATGATCAGGTAACAGTATATTCTTTACATCAGTTGAAAACTCATGAGGTGAATTTCCCTACACATGATAAGGAATTAGCTTCTGTTGTTTTTTCTTTAAAAATATTGAAACATCACCTGTATGGTGTAAAATGTGTAATATATACTGGCCATAAAATATTGAAGTATATATTTAATCTTCAATAATTGAACATGAGATAGGGATGATGGATGGAATTAATCAAATATTACAATTGCATGATTAATTACCATCCTAGAAAATAAAAAATTGATGTTGATGCTTTCAGTTATAAAATTAATTATTCATTAACCATGTTATGTTTAGAACACACGCATTTGATTAAGTATTAGATGATATTTTTCATGGAAGTTGATTGTGCAAGAAATTGAACAATTTTCTTTCTTTTTTTAGTGTAGTCGTCACCAGTAGACTGAATAAATCAAGTGTAGATGGAGTATAGTGAGTTGCAAGAAAATGTATAATTGATTCAGAAGGGTATGTTTCTTGAATTTATCATTGAATAAAATCAATTTTTGGGGTTTGGAATGATATTATGTGTGAGTTGTGATTCACAGTTAAATATTGATTTTATGTGTGAAGCCTAGTGTTCTCCGTTTTCAGTTTATCCTGGTAGTAGTAAGATGTACAATGATCTTCATGAGTATTAATGGTGGGATGGAATGAAAATACATATTACAGACTTTACTATGAAGTGTTTGAATTGTCAGCAGGTGAAAGAAGAATGAAATTTGAAAAAGGGGATGCTTCATCCCTTGATAGTACCAGAGTGGAAATGGGAAAATATATCTATGGACTATATTGTGGGATTATAGAAGACATCTCATGGTAATAATGAAAAATGGGTTATTGTTGATAGATTGACTAAATCATTCCATTTTCTTATTATTCAAGATACAAACATTCTAGATAAAAAAAATTCGATTCTATATTAAAGAGATAGTCAGTTAAAATGGAGTTATCCTCTCTATTGTATCGTATAGGGATCTCAGGTTCACATATAACTTTTGGAATGTCCATCATATGTTTTTGGGTACTAAATTAAATTTTAGTACACCTTTTCATCCTCAATAAAACCAGTAGTCAAGAAGAACAATTCATACTTTAGAGGGTATGCTACATTCTTTTTCAAGTGTTTACTAGTGATGATAGGATCAATGCCTTTATTTTATTTGGTTTTCTTATAATAAAATTTTTTCTTCAGATGATATAGAGTCCGCAGAGATCGATGGAGGTGACTTCTCTCCCTTCGTGAAGACAGAGGCCGCGGTGTTGGTCCCTCCCCCACCGCTAGGGAAGGGACCTTCTTCTTCTTCGTCCTCGAAGGATGTGAGGACTTTCTTCACCTCATGATCCAAACCAGATATTCTTCCCCCTTTTCTGTAAAGCTCTTTGTGGCCTAAGGTTCCCGAGGTCCATGGTGGTTACCTAAATCTGCTGCTTTCAATCGTATAGTTCAATGAGGCCTCACCGCTTCATAATATGTCCTTAATATCATGTTTTCCGTAGAGAAGACTATCAGTCGACTTCTTCAACAGGTATGTGTTTGATTCTTGGGGTCTTCAAAAGAGGGCAACAGTGGGTTTTCTTGATAGCAGATGTATCCTCATTCGATTCCCGATGGAGGATGACCTCATCAAATCCTGGTCAAGCGTGCCTCGGAGCTGCAATGGAGCTCGATTCTTCCTCCAAATATGGAATTATGATTTTAATAGGAAGAGGGACTCACATATGGTTGAGAGCTGGGTGAGCTTCCCTAATCTTCCAATCCCTTTCCAAAATCCATCGATTATTAGGATGCTAGGGAATCTTGTTGGGAGATACCTATTCTCTGATCATCAAACCGCAACAGTGTGTCATTTTGTGAATCCTCGATAGTGTGTTGAAGTTGATTCTTCAAGGGAACCACCATATTTTGTTTTGATTACAATAGGAGAGGAGTATTGCTATCGTCAAAGGGTGGTGTGTGATTCGTGAAATATTTTATGTACTGAGTTCAAACATTTGGTTCATTCACCGATGTTGTGCAGACGTGGAGCTGGGAACCGAGGTTCTGGAATGGACTTCCAGACATTGGCTCCTGGGGATGGTGCCACTTGTGATAGACCTTGGAGGGTGATTTAAAGTGGCACAATTTCTGCTGGAGGGATTGGCAGGAGGTGTTCAACCGTGACTAGGACACTACAGATGAAGGAAGTGTGAGGGGAAATGTGGGGTGCTCCTCTGGTACTATGAATTCACAGAGTATTGTAGATGCTCCGGGTGATAGCAGTGGTCGAGGGTCTTACCTCAATGCGGATATGTTGATGTTGGTGGATGCTCAAGGTAGGGTTTTTTAGGATGATTGCATATAGAAACCAACTGGGGACTCTCAAAATCGGAAGGCTCACTACAGGGATGATCTTATGGAGGAGGTTCTCCTTTATTTTCATCCAGTGGACTACAATGGTAGTCTTGCGGTTGGATCGAATGTTTTTCTTGTGGAAAAGAAAATGGTTCCTCAAGAGAATCCCTTTTTTCCTCGAATCAATGGTGATCCGAGAGCTCCAGAAATGGGGAAATTTGTGGTCAAACGGGTAGAGGAGACTACTTTGCAGTCGCAGAAGGAAATTGTGGTTTGGACAGGAGGGTTATAGGTTTCTCAAACCTCTATAGATAAGTGGGATGCTTCTTCGGGCGGAACCAAGAAACCAATAGGGAAGAGTTTGATCTAGGATGGTGTTATGACATACAACAACTTTAGGTGTTTGGACACCATTGAGTCTACTCAGGATAGAGGGGATGGACATATTGAGGGGGGTTCAAGAGTTTACAAGGCCCATGAGGAGGGGAAGTTTCTTAAGAAGAATAAAGGGAGAGAAAGAAAAGACTAATCATTTTTACCGAAGCCAATGGAAACACGGTCATGTAAAAAATCTAAGCCAGGTTAGAAAGAAATTCCCTCTTCCATGGTTGTCGTGTAGGATGATTATCAGGTATTTTTATAGGAAAACAACAATGAAATGGTAAGAGATACTGAAATTGAAAAGAACATAAAAGAACCTATCATTTTCTCTGAGGATGAAATCGTAGAGGATTTTCTATATGTTTACATCCCATAAGAAGATTCTAATATGATGGGAAGATCTATAAAAGTGAAGGTCAACAGTGAGTAGGCTATGTGTATTGAAAAATAGGATTTGATCCTAATGAGAGGTTTCAATGATCGAAAATTCAGAAAAGAAGAATATATTCGAACATGGGACAAAATGGCGGACCGATTGGAAGATGTTATTGGGGATGATCCTAATGATAAGTAATGTCTAATGAATTGGAATATGTATAGGCAAGAAATCACTAATAGGATATGGCTATGCTTTGGTATCATTTCATTTTCTTATGAGGATTCACAGTCGAATTGATTGGGTTTGGTTCTCACATTGCTTTTTAAGTGGTTTAGTGGGACTTTGGGTTGTTTGTGGGCCAGGGTGCTAATGGAGTCAGGATATGGTCATCATCATTCTGGTTTTCTTTGACGTCCATAAGGATGGATCCTGGAGGTCCAATTCATTCCTGGAAGGCTGGGTGAATTCCTCTGGAGTTTTCCAAAGGGAGGATTTGGGTCGGTGTCGATGGTCGCTCCAGGGGACACACAAGGTAATCCTTGGTGGGTTTGGCTAGTCTTTTTGATGTTCTTATCCCCTGCCTTGTGGTTTCTTGAACATGGTTTGTGGTTTTTGTTATTCTTTTGTTTTAGTGAATGTGGTTGTACTAGACTCATGTAATGGGGTACCAAGAACCAATAAACCAAATTTTGAAAATAGAAAAAATCGATTGGCCAATAATTTGCATTCTTGTATAATTATGGATCCATTTGAATCATAATATGGAACGTAGTGTTAATCTCATGCTCTTTGGTATGATGTAGGTGAAAGAAAGTTGAAAGGAATAGAATTAGAAGAGATGTCAGAAAAAGTTCATTTGATTCATAAGCAAATGAGGATAGCTCAGAGCATATAGAAAAGTTTTGTGGATAACTGGAGGAAGGTTCATTCTTTTGAGGTTGGTGATAATGGTTATTTCAAAGATTATTCATTGAAAAAATTTAGTGTTTAGGAAATAATGGATAGTTGAATCTAAGATTCAATGTACCTTATGAAATCCTAGAGAAAGTAGGAATAATTTCTTATAGGGTGTCTTTACCTTTTTGTTTATCAGACATACAAAATGTGTTTCATATTTGAATGTTTAGAATGTATATGCTAGATACATATAATGTTTTGAGTCCAGAGGTAATCTAGTTGGAAGAGAAGCATTCCTATAAGTAACAATGAGTACAGATTCTTGACAAAAAAGGGAAAGTGTAGTGAAATAAAGTGATTCATTAGGTAAATGTTTTTTTTGAAAAACCATATGGATGAAGGGGAAACATTGGAATCTTAAAATTATCTGAGGGATAAATATCCTCACTTTTATTATAAGAGAATAAAATTCAGAGGATCTAGTTTCCAAAAGGGGGAATGATGAACATACCAGTTATTTATAGAATAATACATTCAATATAAATTAATATTTATGAATTTAATATTAATTTTATTTTAAAGGTGAAATTATGTACGACAGCGTACCTCGCATGCAACAATGGGTGTCTCTAAAGAATTATTTTACACACAACACTCTGTTATAGCAAAATATAGTATAATAATAATATTATTAGTTTAAATGGTAGTTAACACCTAGCTCTAGTATTAGCGAGAAAGAACATAATTAACAGTATTATGATTTTAAATATTTTTTAAATGTTTTTAAAATTATTTAATGAATTTTAGTTGCTTAAAATGGGAATGATTCAAAATCTTGGTAGATAATACGATTATATTTTTTAAATAGTTGTTTTACAACCTTTTGATGGAGAACCCTTTTTAAATATAGTTTATATCACTTTAAAATTTTCTATTTGACTGAATAAAATTCTTAAATAGAATTGGTACATGATAAATTACTTTCGATAAATTTTTTGTGAATTTAGGATAATGTCCATTTTTTTAATGAATAGTTAAATATATAACATTTACAGTTAAAACTACCATTCTATATAATTTATTTATATTTAGATATTATCTTTTTAATTGGTTTTAATTTGTTATGTTATTATGTTTTTATTATTTAATCCAATGTTGGTCAATTAATGTAATTTTACATTTAAATTGGAAATAAACACATGTCAATCTCTTTATAGTTTTTACATTTTTAAACCCACTTTCTAGTTTTGACAATAAGAATTAATATTAAAATAATTTATGAAAATTTTGTGCTTGGAATTTTGAAAAATTGATTACATATTTGTAATCATAACATTTATATTATTTAAATATGTAACTTTATTATTGGATATTAAGTAATTATTTTTTTATAATGATTAATGGGTAAATAAGGTAAATGAACGAAAAAAATAATATTATAATAATATAAAACTACCATAAAATGTGTCTTAATCATATCAGATGAATCATGGGTGATCATAAAAATCCTTAGGCCAAACATTTTCTATTTGGGAGACACTTGGGTTTGAAAAGGACATGTTATAATAATTAATTTAATGTAAAGAAAAATATAAAAAACATGTATTTGTTTTAATATAATAGTATTACGATGGGGTTTTATAAGATATATATTTGAATATATATTTTCATTAGAAATATTAAAATATTTCTTAGATCATGGTATATTATTTATTATGTTTAAATATTAAATAAATAAATTGAATTATGACATAATGATGATGAAACTATTGCTTCATTAATAAAGGAATCAAATAAATGATATTATAAATATTAAAATAAATGTAATTTGAACATTTTTATACCATACATAAATTTTATCGATAATTATAACATATTATCTTTTGGTTGATTTTTTTAAGGAATCATGTTTTTATGACATTAACAAAAATCAAATACTAAATATTTTCAATATTGACATAAAAGTGTTTTCAAAAATATTATTTTTTAAAATGATATAATATTCTTAAAAATATAATAATTATAAAACTAACACATATAATGTTAAAAATGTCATTACATGTCCACTTATGTTTTGATTGTCATTTTATAGTTACTATATAAACCATATATTGTGAAAATACAAGAATACATGGTACAATTTGACATTTTTATCTAAGGGATAAAGCTAAAAGATAAGGATAATTTTGTGACCTAAACATCTCTAAAACCTATTGGTTGAGAATACTTCAACCCATACACATATTAACCTTGAAAAATATTACTTTTTAACTATTATAATTTGAATATTAGTTTATAAAAAACAATATTTCCAGACATTCTTAGAGATCACCTCCACCCCCTTATAAAAGGATAAAATATCTACCCACATACTCATAGCACTCAATCCCCTTGGACCATCCAAAGTCTAATTAAATAAGCTCCAAACAATCCTCTACTCCACCTAGAGGAAAAAAATTGGTCATAAATCACCCCTATGGATAAGTTTTATGAAAATCAAAAAAAGATATTCAAAAAATGTTATTTGTTTTGTCAGCACATTCAAAATTATTTTCTACTTCTACATCCTATTCTATTGTAGTTTATATAATAATGTAATCAATAAATTATCTTCTACATACTTATATGTTATTGTAATTATGTGATAAACATATAAATCCTTCTAACCATCCTACGAATAACAATATCACAAAGCATGCATACATAAGGTTTATTGTCTCCACGACTTGGTGTAATTTCATATTCAACATGTCTTAATTTATACTGGAATAATTTTGAGTATAATAAATGTAAGTAATTAATATAAATTGATAATTATTCTCTTAAATTAATATGTCATCCAATTCTATATGATTTAACCATTAAGTGGCTGACATCGTCCATCGTACGAACATTCGACCTACTGTCTCCACGATACGATGCGATTATTTCAACAAGATCTTCATTAAACCATGATTATATAACTAAATGGAATGAATAAATATGGTATATATTATATTTTTATTTACACTATGATTGGGAAATTTTTATTTACAACATTCCTTTTTTTCTTTCCATATTATGTAAATTTGATAATTTCATTTGAGGTTGTGTGGAAAACCGCACCCTCAAAGTGATATGACTTGTTCATACCATACATGTAACATATAAAGGTAGGAGTTAGTGAAATTATATAACATATATTTCATATATATTATTCTATAATTATAATATGCCTATGTGCCATATATATTTCATTCATTTAATATGACAAGGAAATGAAAGTAGTGATCATGCGTACGTACGACCTACTATCTCCATGAACGGTGAATTTCATTTCATATCTCCAAATGTTATGGAATATTAAAAATACTTATATAATTTATATATAGGATATTTCAATCATGAATACAATTTTTTAGGTGATTTACTTATTACCACATTGACTAGTGACATCATACAATGTTCATTTACGACTCAAGAACCTGTTATCGACAAAACATCCAACATGAAGTCAAATAATTATCTAATTATTAAAACATGGTCACAAGTGATGTAATGGGAATAATAAAAATGATAAAGGTTTTGAGGAAAGTATAAATTTAAATAACATTTTTATTCAATATGATAAATAATGAACAAGAGAAGTCGGACCCACGGTTAGGGACTTCGTCTCTATCTCCTTTTATTGAGGGATATTTTTATTTATATACAACCCTCTTTTATAAGGTGTATAATAATCCCCTATGACTTTTATTATCATTCTACAGTTTTTAAAAGGAGAATTTTTTAATGAAGAGTTTTACTAAATGACAAAAATAGTATTTCTTTTTAACATCTGTGGTGACAATGACCATTCTGTTATCACGAGCATTATTTGATATTTGGTTTCCTCTACAAGACATAATGTATTTAAAAAACAAAAGTAAATTCCATATTCATTTTTAGTAATTTTTTTATTTAATTTTTTTTATAATTGATTTATTATATCAATATCTTGAAATTATTTCTTATTACTTCTAGCAGGAAATGTTCTTTTTCCATCACTTTTGTCCTTATGATATGATTATGTCATGGTTCTTGGGAATTATTTAAATATACGGGAGGTGACATGATAAAAATCAGGCATGTGAGCCAAAGATATCTCTCCAATGCATTATCTAACATGATGGAGGTAAATGATAAGGGTTCTCCTAAGAGATTTAGGGAATATAATATGATATGCATTCCAAATGTAACCATGAAGGTTACTCCCTATGTAGATGTGAAAGCTACAATGTAAGTATGTTACGAATGACACAAGTTACCTTTATGATTTATTATTCCTAATAGTTATTCATAAATAATATGATTTCCTGAGGTTTTTTATGGAGATTATTTTGTTTAGTGAAAAGTATGATATCGTTGATTTGTATGAATTCATGAACTAATATTTTCATTCTTTATTTTTAGCCCTTACTGAGATTTTTCTGCTCATCCCTCATTTTTGAAAAAAAATACAAGGTATAAGGAAGGGTAAGAGATATGAATAAATCAAGATCATTTTTTCCAAGAAAAGAATTATTTTTTTATTTAAGTAGATTCATTGTTGGGAACAAAATTTGATAGATTAGATGTGTCAACTTTGTAATATTTTAGAAGTAATGTTTTAATAATTTCCTAATTATTTAAAAATATAAACCTAAAAGGATACTCAATGTTAATTAATGTCAAATTATTGACTTATCACATGATTATGTAATGTTTTAAGGTCGGGGCCTTATAATCATCCACTCAATGATAGACTAATTTACTATTGTATCTGTATCATCTGTCTCAAAGCCTGGGTAATATTCTTTACCTTTGTGGGTTTATAGATCAATTAAATTTAAAACTATTTCTTATAACTAACCCATATAAACTACCAATGTTTTTAATATAATTTTGAAAATATGTACTTGAGAAATTCATTGTCAGTATAAATAATAATCCATTCACCAAAATATGAAGTGTTTCCCACAAATTAATGTATAAACTTATGAAGCGAACCCGAGGTCATGCATTGAGTAATTTCATTCATATGGACTCAGTTGTGATGAACCGAACACCATGTGATGATCTCCCTACATTAGCATTGATCCATTTCTAATTCTTGACAGATCATAAAACAAGGTAAACGTATCACACAGATTTGGTAACATCATGATCAGTGTGGTTTTCAAATGGTTTGTTAGCTCCTGCAAGGCCATCTCACATACCCTAGACCATGAAAAAATAAAACCATTCTTGGATTATTAATAATGTGATACGTACAAGATGGAAAATTCTGTGATAAATCACTGAAAACCACATTCCATGCCTATAATCCAATGAATATCAATAGCAATTTTGGTTTTCTCCTCAGTGAAAATTTGTTTTACCTTTCCTTGTTCCGCTAAAAAACAATCCTCTCAGATGATGTCACCAAAGAAATGAAATATATCACACCATAAACTACATTTTGTAAACATGGAATATAGTTAATGTTATTGGAGTATACTCAAAAAAATTTCATGATGATGGGAAATATCTTCAACATTTATAGAGTATAACAAGTTTTTATCTACAAAATAACTAAAAATGATCCATGTATAGGTAATAGATTCAATTCATCAAGTTCATTAACGCGTTTTAAGAATTTCAAAGTCTGATTACTATCATAATGAACATTTATAGGCCATACATACTTTTTAAAGTTGTCCTTATATCAAAATGTATCAAATATTAGCAGATGATACCCAGACAGAAATACAATCTTGAAAGATACACATTCTCCTCCCCGCTAGAGAAAGAGATCATATATATGTTCTAGAGGATATCGGTACTAAATCTTCATCTGGTTCAACGTCTAGTAATTAACACATAAATGTTACGTCCCATTACCATTTTGAGAAAACAAAACCTTAGATCCCCATGATGACGTACTCAAATGGATAATTCCTTTATTTTCCATATCCAATAAATATGTGTTGAGTTAAAGAAGAAAAACTTGTTCAATTCTATAAGGATTATTGGAAACTAGTTCACCAAGGAACATCAACGTAATTATGAAATTAAAATCCCAATAAGGGGGAAACCTTGACAATTACTCAAGAAGCACATCCTAAAAATAGTCTACATTAAAAGAGAGGATATCATAATAAACACCCCAATAATCAAACCAATATCTTGCAAATAAGGAAATGATCTATAGAAGTTTATAATGAACATATCCTACGTAGGCTACCTATATATCCAATTTTACGTGATGGAAATATTTTTCACCCTTAGGATATGTCATTTTTACTCAGATATGGTGACATTAAATGTGGTAAACATACTATTCAAACCAATCCATAAAGAAATAAATTCAAAAACATACATCTAATATATGTATAAATCCCAATGTAAATGTTACTCACGAACCTCATGGTAACATCACATATATTTATAGATTCTCTTCGCTCGTACTCTAATGGGTTATAAATTATCAAAACACCACACTCAAACTCCTACATCATAACCAAATCATTCTTTTGTTGATAAGGTAAAACATAATCGTAGTATCATATATCAAAAATAGATCTTGAATTCTTAGAAGATATAACAATTTTACCTTTAACAGTCAATGGAATATCATCACTATCTATATGTTCAAGATAAAGTTCATGCAATTGGCATTCCCCTCTACCATGTTATCTAGTTTTAGTCCCATGTTCTACACTACTCTGCAGATACATGTTCTCTTTCCCTAATGTAATGTGTCATCTTCTATAACGAGCATGAAAAGTAGTACTCCCACTAGAATACTGGTATAGTGTAGAAAACCTCTTTATAGTGACCCGTGTTATCCATGGTCCTCCATTATTTCCCACCTATATAGGGTTCCTTTAAAACATTTTTAGATGCCTTTTCTTGCTTCTAGATCATCACTCTACTGATGTTCAGGGAAAATAGCTACAAATTTTACCCAACTAGCCAAATTAATGGTAAAATAGTCGATAAATTCCATATATACCTGATACATCCCCTGGATACTCTATTTTCCACAGATCCATTAACATTTTACATAACAATTCTTCTTATCCTCAGAATATATAGCTCATGTTCATCTATATGAATACATAATTTCAACAATGGATTCCTCCTTTAGGTTCCCCTCACAAATGAGATCCTAATTTACTACCTATAAAAACATTTTCAATTGAAATATATTAACCTGACCTTTTTCCCACATTTAATACCATCCAAATAATATATTTCAATAATAGAATCATCTTATACTATCATTGGGAAAATTTGTTGCAAGCCTGTGAATCAGCCATCATAGTTCATCACATGAAAGATCCAATATGTCAACCTCAAAAAAAAATCCCACATTCTACATTCATAGTTTATCTTTGAAATTGTGTTCCAAAAGCCTCTCATATAATTCCTTCCACATAGATTCATCCCACTATACCCCATAATACTAAATATCCCAATATCCCTTTTGTAGACCACATAATGTGATTGATTCTAATTTTCCCACATTATCATCAAGATTTGTCAAATAATTCATGATTTTATTGATAGACTCAATCTATAACTATTCTACCGTGGGTCCACCCTATATGGAGAACATCGAAGGGTGGTTCAAGTGGAATTACCATTTGATATTTGACATATTACACATATTTCAACCCAGATCCCCTAATATGAATAACATTAAATGAGTGAATTTTTCATAGAACATCTCTTCATTCCCCGCACCTGAAATATTAGGGCCTCCAATCCTACTTATAGATGCACATTACTACCAATTTTATCATGTCACTCTACTAAATAATGTCACCATTGAGGCATGTATCAACAATTCCAAACACCATTCTAAATATTCATAACAAATAATTTACACATTTATATAATATATATTCCAATATATTCATACAAAAATACCACATAAACTACCCCATAGTAAAAACCACAATTATATTTCTACCATCAACAATCCATACCCTTTTCAATGGCCTACACAGAGAAATCACTTTTTCATATTTATATGTTTTCCAGTAGACACCCCTTTTAAAAAATAAAAAAACAAAATTTATCATCCTTTGAAAAACAAAATTACATTATTTAGAACTATTTCTTATTAAACAAACAAATATTGAATTAGATTTTCTTATCACAATACTCACTCATAAAATTTAATTATGTGTGTGAAAAAAATAATATATGTCACATATATTTTCGAGGGCATAGACTGATTCAAACTTACTAAAGCATTATTCAATTTTTGGACAGGAGAAAACTATTAGAAAATCATACCACCACATAACAATTACATCACCCAATGTGGAATAAAAATCAATTGTATCTTGGGACATCAAGAACAAAAATCCTATCTTGGGAACGTCGGCTTTCCAGTATAAATGGGTTAGATAATACCATTAATGATCTCAGGAACAAGGCTTGAATAACCATAGTCCACATTCTACCATCCCCAAATTACAAAATGGATAAAAATAAAATCATCCTTCTATACCACATTGTTACATCCCGACCGAGGACACACTTGTCAATGCCATGATCTAGTTGACCACATGACCTCAAAAATGCCTCCCTATATGGTAGTGGTTTCAGACAAGTATATAGGTTCTAGTTTGTTACATTGATATACTATACACCCATTACCAAAGAAAAGTTGTAGCAAAAATAATCATAAAAGTAACCAAAATGAAACTAAATAGTAATAAATAATGAATGTGAAGCACTTTAAGAGTACCAAAATAGGGTGAGTTACTATAATGCAACGTTCTACATATGTCTTCCAATTGTGTCATGTTTTGAATAAAAATCCAAAATAATGAAAAATTGAAATACCCCAACCTGGTCAGGGAATATTGTCTGATTCCCTCTTCTATGATCTATTCTAAATCCCAAATCAGTAATCCAATAGTTGAAATTTTCCCTTATCATGGCCTGTAAATATGATTTCTAACAAGGAAACACTACAGGAAAAAGGCTGTTTGCGACAGGCTTTTTGTGACGGTAATAAATAACGTCGCAAAAGGTCTCTCCAAGAAGTTATTTGCGACAGGATTTCGTCTCCCATCGCAAAAGGTTTGGCATGAATAATGCGCCAAACCGCGCGAAGCCGCACGAGGCTTATTTGGGACGGTGGGATCCCACCGTCGCAAATACTTCACTATTTGGGACGGGGCCCGTTGCGAATCCCCAACTACGATTAAAAGCTTTTTGTGATTGGATGTCGTCTCGTCGCAAAAGGTGTGTCGGCATGGACTATTTGTGACGGGTCCCGTCGCAAATAACATTCTAACCACCGACAGTAATTAACGTGGGCGTAGGTATTTGTGACGGGACCCGTCACAAAAGATATTATTTGCGACAGGATACCCGTTGCAAATAATCTAACCTATATATACCCCAATTTGTTTTCCTCTCATTACTCTGAATTCATAGATCTTGTATCTCTCTGAACTCAGATTTGAGGGAGAAAATTTTTCTAAGTTAATTTTTTTGTTCACGAGGATGTTGTGAAGCCATCTACGTTGATCGAAAATCATGCTTAAAGGTATTTATGTTTAATTTAATTTATTATTTATTTCATTTTTTATGTTAATTTTTATTATTGTTGATTAGTTGTAATAAAATTAAATTTTAATTTTTTTTTCATGAGTAGTTATTTGTACTGATAATTAGTAATAAATATTAATAATTATTAATAAATAGTAGTAAATAGTAATAATGAGTAATAAATAGTAATAATGAGTAATAAATAGTACTAATTAGAGATAAATAGTACTAAATTGTCATAAATAGTTATTAATTGTAATAATTAGTAATAAATTGTAATAATTAGGAAAAATTGTAATAATTAGTAATAAATTGTATTAATTAGTAATAAATTGTAATAATAAGTAATAAATTGTAATAATTGGTAATAAATTGTAATAATTATTAATAAATTGCATTAATTCGTAATAAATTGTAATAATTATTAATAAATTGTAATATCTAACAATAAATTGTAATAATTACTAATATTTAGTAAAAAATTCCTAATAATTAATAATAAATTTTAATAATTCGTAATAAATTGTAATAATTACTAATAAATTTTAATAAATATAAATAAATTGTTATAATTAGTAATATATTGTAATAATTACTAATAAATTGTAATTATTAGTAATAAATTGTAATAATTTTAAATAAATTTTAATAATTACTAATAAATTGTAATAATTACTAATAAATTCTAATAATTAGTAATATATTGTAATAAATTATAATAATTACTAATAAATTGTAACAATTACTCAAAAATTGTAATAATTAGTAATAAATTGAAATAATTAGTAATAAATTGTACTAATTAGTTATAAATTGTACTAATTAGTAATAAATTGTTCTAATTAGTAATAAATAGTGATAATTAGTAAAAATTAGTAAAAATTAGTAATAAATTGTAATAATTAGTAATAAATTGTATTAATTAGTAATAAATTGTAATAATTAGTAATAAATTGTAATAATTAGCAATAAATTGTAATAATTAGCAACAAATTGCAATAATTGGTAACAAATTTAAATAATTAGTAATAAATTGTAATATTAGTAATAAATTGTAATATTTAGTAATAAAGTGTAATATTTAGTAATAAATTGTAATATTTAGTAATAAATTGTAATAATTAGTCATAAATTGTAAAAATTAGTAACAAATTGTAATAATTAGTAATAATTAGTAATAAATTGTAATAATTAGTAATAAATTTTAATAATTAGTAATAAATTGTAATAATTAGAAATAAAATTTAATAATTAGTATTAAATTCTAATAATTAGTAATAAATTGTCATAAATTATAATAATTTTTCATAAATAGTAATAATTTGTAATAAAATGTAATAACTAGTAATAAATTAAAATAATTATTAATAAATTGTAATAATTAGTAATAAATTGTAATAATTGGTAATAAAATATATTAATTAGTAAAAAATTGTAATAAATTGTAATAAATTGTAATTATTAGTAATAAATTGTTATTATTAGTAATAAATTGTAATAAATTGTTATAAATTGTAATATTTAGTAATAAATTGTACTAATTAGAAATAAATTGTAATAAATACTAATAAATTGTACTAATTAGTGATAAATTGTAATAATTACTATTAAATTGTAAATATCAATAATAAATTATAATAATTAGTTATAAATTGTAGTAATTAGTAATAAATTATAATAATTAGCAATAAATTGTAATAATTAGTAAGAAATTGTAATAATTAGTAATAAATTGTCATAATTACTAATAATTAGTAATAAATTGTAATAAATTGTAATAATTAAGAATAAACTGTAATAATTTGTAATAAACTGTAGTAATTAGTAATAAACTATAATAATTAGTAATAAATTGTAATAATTAGTAATAATTTGTAATAATTAGTTATAAATTGTAATAATTAGTAATAAATTGTAATAATTACTAATAAATTGTAATATTTAGTAATAAATTGAAATATTTAGTAATAAATTATAATATTTAGTAATAAATTATAGTAATTATTAATAAATTGTAATAATTAGTAATAAACTGTAATAATTAGTTATAAAATATAATAATTAGTAATAAATTGTAATAATTAGTAATAAATTGTAATAATTTCTAATAAATCGTAATAATTAGTAATAAATTTTAATAAATTGTAATTAATTATAATAAATTGGAATAAATTCAAAAAAATTGTAATTCTTTGTAATAAATTTTAATATTTAGTAGTAATAAATATGAATACATAGTAGTAATAAATATAAATAATTTGTAATAAATATTAATAATTAGTAATAAATTGTAATACTAAGTAATAAATAGTAATTATTAGTAATAAATAGTAATAATTAGATAGGACCAATGAGGAACAGTTAGGATTAGTTAAAAATAGTTATGAATTGTTGAATGAAAATTTAATAAATTTTAATAAATTTTAAGAACATGGAATAATTTCCAGTTGATTGACGACACTCATTTTTCTCGATGACTTTTCCCCTTTCAAATCTCATCGACTCAAAACATTATGAAAATGTGCTGCTACATAGGTATATTCAATATCGTATGCACAAGATTGGATATGCATTGGTAGAATCATATTTTTTATAATGTTTTCAGGCATTGACAGTTGGAAGAAGACGATTCACCGACGAAAAGGGGGCTCTTTTGTCCGACATCTATTTTTCATGCATCTTTATCATAGTGAAATCATAATGAATAATCTGGTCGGAAGTATGCATATTCATTCTCATGCATATAAGAATGAATATGCATACCTCTGACTAGATTCTTCATTTTGATTTCAGTGTGAGAAAAATGAAAGTAAACGAGCCATCGGACAAAAGAGGAGCTGTCAATCCACTGGAAATTATGTCTCCATTAATTGATGGTAATTATAAAGATGTAGTAGTAATTATTTATCTTCATTTTTTAGATAGTGTTTTTATAAATTCAAATTATTCAAAAATAGTGATGGGTTTATATTTTGTAGGAAAATATGGAATATGGAAGTCGACATCAGTCATTATTAGATGGTCACGCTTGGATAAATCAACAAAGAAATACAAATGGTTCTGGTTTAAATATTATATATATTGAGTGTGTTGAAGATTTTCATAGCATTGGCATCATCAAAACTAGAATATGTTTCAGAAGGCACAATTAAGTGTCCTTTTAGGAAATGTGCTATGAGAATTTTTGACACATTTGACAATGTTGGGGGCCATCTCTTGCGGTTTGGTTTCCAAACAGATTATTTTTTTGGTATCAAAACGATGAACACTGATCCAAAGAAGTTACTAATAACTTGATTCTAGATACATCACGGTTCCAAAATTTAGTACATGATGTTGCAGGTCCATTTGTTCAACAAACTGAACCTCACGATTATATTGATTCAACTCCTGGGTTGGCACCATCATAATTTTGTGAGATGTTGAGGTCTAATGATAATGCATCATATCATGGCTACAAGATATGTAAATTAGAAGCGATTAGAAAATTTATGGGTATTAAATTCGATAATGCAATGTCAAACAACTATTTTGATCAGATATTTTCTTTGGTTAAAACAATATTACCTGAATGAAATGTGTTTCCTTCAAATTACTATGAGGGTAAGAGGTTGGTTCGTAATCTATGCCTCAGTTATCAGAAGATTCATGCATATGAAAATGATTGCATCTTATATTCTGGTGAAATGAGTTGTTGGATAGTTGTCCCACATATGGACAATCGAGGTATAAAGAAGCTCAATCAGGGAAGTCTGGATAGATTCTTATAAAACAGTTGAGATATTTCCCCCTTACACCCAGGCTTCAATGTTTATTTATGTCTCATAACACAACGTCAATGATTGGCACAAAAACAATATTTCAAACATTAAAACCATGAATCATCCATGTGATGGTGATTCATGGAAACATTTTGATCATATGCATCCATCTTTTGATTCAGAAGCCCGGAACGTGTGATTGGGTCTTTATACTGACAGCTTCTATCTGTTTGGTTCTTATGGTAGTCAGTATTCATTTTGGCATATCTTTATAAATCCGTACAATCTACCTCCATGGATTTTGTTGAAAGATCCCTATATCTATTTGACCGTATTAATCCAAAGACATCGAAAAAAGAATATTGATGTTTATTTGAAACCATTGATTGATGAGTAAAATGCATTGTGGGGTAATGGTGTTTGTACATATGATGTTGCTGTGAAACAAAATTTCACATTAAAAACTGCATTGATGTGGATGATTATTGATATTCTGGTATATGGCATGTTATCTGGCTAGAGTACGCATGGTCCGAAATCGTGTCCTTACTGTATGAAAGACAATAAAGCTTTTATGCTCGTCAATGGAAAAAAAACCTTGCTATTTGGACTGTCATCACAGATTTCTTCCAACCGATCATCCTTTTCGAAGGAACAATTCTCATTTCAAAAAAGGCACAATTGAAAGGGATGAACCTCCAAAAATGAACTCAGTTATAGAGTTAAAATCATTTGTATTTTCATTACCTCCCATCACATTTTGGCCAACTATAAACAAACAGAAAATTCATGGATTTGGGAAAGAACATAATTGGATAAAACTAATAATTTTTTGGGATATCCCATATTGGTCTTATTTTTTGGTCCACCACATGTTTGATGTCATGCATATTGAGAAGAAATGTTTTGATAATTTATTTCATACAGTTTTAGATACACCATGTAAGACCAAAGATACTATAAATGCATGATTAGATATTTCTCAAATTTTCAGGCAACCAGAACATGAACTATTTGAAAATGTCAGATCACAAAGGTTAATGAAGCCAAAATCATCTTATACACTATCCAAAGAGAGTCGATTGTTATTTTTTTAGTGGATTGCAGATTTGAGACTTCCAGATATCTATGCTTCCATTTTGGGAAGATGTGTTAAGAATGGTCATATTACTGGATTAAAAAGTTATGATTGGCATGTTATAATTGAAAGACTTATGACGATTGGATTCAGAGGTTTGATGAATTCTATGATTTGGGATTCGATAACAAACGTATCATTTTTTATGAGATGTTTGTGCAACGACAACAAACTATGATGCACTAAGAAAACTAGAAGAAGATTTTTCTTTAATTATATATAAATTGGAGAAAATATTTCTACCTCCTTTATTTGACATAATGGAACATATGATATTAAATTTTCCACAAGAAGATAAATGTGGAGGTGTAGTAATGTTTCGATGGATGTATCCATTCGAGAGATGCATGCAGAAATTTAAGAAAAAGGTACGTAACAAAGCCTCTATTGAAGGTTCACTTGATGAAGCTAATTTCCAAAAGGAAATTTCTTTATTCTACTCTCACTATTTTGAATCAGAATATCCCTCAAAACAAAAACAGATGGGAAAGAATGAGTGAAATGTTAATGATGAAATGGAGAATCAATTATCAGTTTTTAATCAGCTAGATCTTGGCTTTGGTGGAGTTCAAGAATGATGGATTTCAGACAATGAACCCCACAGAGCTCATACATATGTTCTGCTCAACTATAAAGATATGACAGCATTTGTACTGTGAGTGCCTCTAAAACTTATTCTATAATTTCTATTATAGTATTCCAACTTATTTTATTTGTAGGTTATATGATAATCATATCCAGAAACAACTTCCACAAATTACAGTAGCTGATCTTGAAGAACGCAGACAAAAAAAATTATCAATGGTTTAAAAAACTGGTAACATAAATTATTGATTGTTTATTATCAATTTAGTTAACTATTTATTATATTGATAATTGTTTTAAAAAATTTCTAGTGTCTCGACATACTGATCAAATTGATAAGAGACTGTGTATATTAAGTAACCCACCATCCAAAATGGTTAAGTCTTATAATGCATATGTGGTGAATGGTTTTCGATTTCATACACGTGCATATGGGGAATAATAAAACCATGAAAAGTGGAGTTTTTTAGAGGATCTCATAATAGAGAAATTGAAGTTGAATTTTTTGGCATTTTGGATGAAATTATTGAGCTATGCTATCTTGGACAGAATTACATAATGATGTTTAAATTTTGATGGTTGGATACTGATCGAGTGTTGCATGTTAATCGGACTCATGGAATCGTCGATATTAAATATAAAAGTCTTCTTGTAGTAAATGAACCATTTTTACCAGCTCAACATTCACATCAAATTTATTACACAATGTAATGTGCTACATCAAGATACCTGAGTGATTGGTGGAGAATAATAAAAATGAAATCTTGGGAAAATCAATTTACTCAAGCTGAATGTTATTCTGCTGAAGTGGACGGAATTAAATTTTTTCAAGAGAGTAATCAAAATTCATCTTTTTCACAAAGAAACATGAATATTAATGATGACACCCCACATTTAAGGGTCAATGGAGACGAAGATGTTAATGACGTTACAAAGGAATTTAAAATGACAATGGATGGTGAATGTGAAACTCATATAGTTATTGATGATTCCAAGGAGGAATATGAAGACATTGACATCGTCAGATATGAGGATGATGATGAAGGTGAACATCGACAAAGTTAAATACTAGTTATGATCATAACATATATATATCTATATATAATTGTTATTTTCAACTATCTAATAAAAAATCATTTTGGGTTTTAGATGGACACTGATCTATTACGTTAGCTAGAGGAGGCTGAGATACCTTTGGATGAGGGGGATGTGGGATCATCTGACCCTCAGCCAACTACTAGTTCAGTAGGTATGCGGAGGGGGAACGGTCTTTCACAAATGAGGATTACTGACCCTATCCCCGAGAGACGTCCATGTCTTGGCTTCGATACAAGAACACAGAGGTATAGTGACCTGTATATTTTTGTTAGCATTCATTAATTTGTTTTTATATATACTAATTGTTTCATTATTTATTATTTTTTCACAGTTTTGCGCATGGATCTTGGATAGGGAATTGTTATCTTAAGGAATTATTTTTCTCAGCCATGGATCACATATGAATATATTCTAGATGATGTGCGGCTGAGAATGTACAATCATTGGCTGGTACGTAAATAAATAATATTTATTTTGAAATTTATTTTGAAATTTATTTTGATATTTATGTTATTAATAACCTGATATTAAAAATTATTTTTAGGGTTTATGGTATCCCATCGATGATAGCATGTGTGACGATATCCATGCAGCATGGAAGGTGGCTATGCGTGAGCGTTTGCATCAATATCTGCACATTTTGAGAAAGATGGCAATTAAGAAAGCAGTAGTGATAGAATATGATGAGTCGTTTAGAGCCCACCGACCAGAGTACATTTCATCTCTGGTGTGGGATGGATTATGTGTACACTGGTTGGGAGGTGGATTTTAGAGGAGGTCTTCATTGGGTCCGCAGAACCAGGGGAGAGAGGAGGTGACACATGAAGCTGGTTGTCGTACATTCAGTATGCATAGAGAGCATCTGGTAAGTATATTATTTAAATATTTTATATAAATTCAAATATAAATAGTTTATTTTATTTTAATATAGGCACTCGAGCATCCCAATATTTCAGAGTTCGATGTTTATCGGAGGATGTACAGTGACCCAGCCACCAAAGTGATTAGAGGTGATCGCCAACGTCAGATTGTGGTTAGTATTATTTTTTTCAGTATGACAATTAACTGCATATGATATATTCACAATTTTAATTTCAAATTGTAATTGAAGGAGTCATATGAGGCTGCAACCTCTCAGAAATAGGATGAAGGTCAGGACAGGGTGACTGATCAAACCAATGCCCACCATTTTGACAAGGCGGCATGGATGCAGGCGACTCAGTATGGCTTTGAGAAGGGCCGAGTAGTCGGTATCAACTCTCATTAGACTCTGGGTACTTATTATAGTACTACTGCGATGTCGGCATCCAACTCTAGAGGAGATCATGGAGAGACATCAGCTTCTACCTCACTTTATCAGGAGTAGTTCCGAGCTCAGAATGACCTTATAGAGAGTTTGTAGAAGCAGGATGAAGAGATGTGTCATCAGAGCAGCAGCATGAGGAGGAGATGTGTCGATGGCAGCAGCAGCATCACGAGTAGATGGAGTACATGCGTCGTCTGACTCGCAGTTTAGGGATGGAGTTTCCTCCATCATTTCCTTCAGCCCCCACCTCCTCCAAAAGACAAACCCTAGTGCTTTTTTTTGTTAAAAACATTTGATTTTAACATTTCCTGAAATATGAACTATTTTCAGTTTCTGTATTTTATATCGGTGTGAATATTACATAATTTAATTTTTAATATTTTATGAATTTTTCTGATTATTGAGAATTTTAATAATTTTTTATTTTTTATTTTTCTAATAATATTAATATTATTTTTTCATTAATCATAATTTTATTAAATATATTTCTTGAGAATTATATTTTTTATTTTTTGATTATTTTACTAAAAATAAAAATAAAAATAAAATTATTTAATGATTTTTTTATTTTTGAATATCAAAAATTTTTATATTTTTTTTATTATTTTAATAATATAAATATTATTGTTTCATTAATCATAATTTTATTAAATATATTTTTTCATCATTATATTTTTTAGTATTTTTTTATTTTAATAATAATAATAATATTATTATTATTATTATCTAATGATTTTTTTATATTTTTTTGTGAATATTGAGAATTTTAATATTTTTTAATTTTTTAATTATATAAATAATATTAAAAATATTTTTTCAATAATCAAAATATTATTAATTTTTTTTAAATATATTTATTATTTCTGATGGGATCTGTTGCGATGAGTTCCGGTCTAAAATAGCCTAAATAATTTTTTTAAAAAATATTCGCAATGGGATTAGGGGCCCCGTCGCAAAAAGTATTTGCGACGGGCCCATCGCAAATAGTCAAAATAAATACTTTCAAAAAATTATTTTCGATGGTATTACGGGCCCGTCGCAAAAAAAGAATTTGCGAGGGGCCTGTCACAAAAATGTTTTTATATATAAAGTATATAATTGGAGACTTATTTGGGACGATTAAGCTTCCCATCGCAAATAATATTTTTTGTGACATTGTTTTCTGCAATGGGATATTTGTGATGTGACCCCATCGCTAATGATTATTTGCTACGGGATCCCGCCATAAATATATCATCGCACATATGTAGAATTTTAGTAGTGAAATAATATACAGCCCCTCTAAGGTGTGATTAAAACTCGATATTCAACCATAAATGGTGCCTATATCAATTTCTAGTCTATATCTATATAAGATTTTGTATAAGTGATTCTAAAGTGGTAAATAAATGTAAATTGGAAATCACATTCTTATAATACCAAATTAAAAATATTCTCCCTCGGGTTCATTATGAAAATAATACAATCATACTTTATTTATAAAATTCTATTTTTTAAACCATCTCTTATATCATCAACAATTTAATTCCCATGGGTATTAATATTAATTGCAATAAAATATAATTTCATTTCAGTATGTTGGGACATCCGTCCAGGTATCATTTTCCATGATTATTGATGCGTCATTACAACATTTTCATAAGAACTTACTGTGTCTGTCTAAAACCAAAATATCTTTCACATGGAGCATCATCCCACCAAATTTTTTCATGCATACATTAGTGTCCGATAGAATTATCATGAGCACTGATCGATGAGGAACATCAGTCCAACACCCTAATCTACTTGTTTATAAATAAATATAAATGATAATCATTGATGAAACTATTTATCATCCAATCTTACCATAGTTCAACATTTCAATTATCAATCATTATATTTAAAAAAAGTTTAACCATTCAAAAAATTTCACCAAATAAAATAAATCATATTATAATTGATGATTTTTTATGTTATGCATTATAATATTAATACAATTTAACATGCATATCAGATTCAAAATCGGTTCAATTTCATTAACCCTTTATGTAAAATTTATCATTAAATAATTATCATTCAAATAAAATATAACAACTCATTGGTATCCATTATCTGGTTCTCATTATCTCAAGTCGATTCAATATGAAGTATTCATAGTATATCGAATTTATTGGGATTAAAATCACTTTTCTAATTTTAAGAAATTTCTGACATGGGAGTGAAATTTTATAAGTAAAACATCTAGATCTTAATCAATAATATTTTAGTTAAAGTATATGACACCAAAATATGATTCATTATCTAGTTAAAATAAACCATGTTCCTTGATTCAATATTGAATGGTTGGAATCAAAACGGTATGTGAGAAAGTATGACAGAAGTTTGATCCTCAATATCTAGGCATGGATCTACATTACTCTAAAATGTCAAAAAAAAAATGAAGCAAAAAATTAGCCTTTTTAAACATGAAACAATACATAGTAGATTAGATGTATGAATTTAGGAATGTATTTATAATTGATCTAGGAAAAATATCCCCGAATGGAGACTTATCGGCAGATATGGATCCCTGAAGGGATTTAAATCTCCACCAACATGCGCCTGAATTGAACTTAACATCCTCTCAATACTTTAGAGAAAATGAATTTTTAAATATATTTAATTAGGGGTAAAATTTACCTTAAGAATTTAATTTTTATTATATCATTTAAAACCATTATTCTAAAAACATTCAAAATGGTTAGGCTTCATAGTTTGGAAAATTAAATAACAACCATATACTATGACTGTCTCAAGCCTACCCCTCGCATGGTTGGATAGAATGTTTAGAAGAAGTATATTCCTATAATTATCTTCCCATATCGTAATAATATCATAGATTCCATAAGGAATATTCATATCTTAGACAAACCATGTACCAATAATGAAGAGATACAATCTCTCCTCAAAATACTACATAGTTTCTGGGATGGGGTGAAAGGTTTGTATATACTATGATCAAACTGTTATCATTTAGAAATGTTTATAAAACATTTCAAAACTCCCCAATTAACCTCCCAAAACATAACTTGATAAAGATATGTACCAAAAATACATAAATAAATATTCAACTCAATAAAAATGCGAACAATAGATCCTAATAATAGTCATGATCAAACCGTGAATAAAAATGAAATTGACCTTATTAAATAATTAAATATTCAAATTCCAAATATCAAATCCCATGAGGATGCCTCATATTTACGTAGTCCTGAAAAAAATTTATGAATATAATTAATATATGTAGGTTTTAACCCATTTATCTACAATAATTACACTTGAAATAATCTTTTCCTTGACTCTTATAAAATGATAAACTCATATAAAATTTCCCAATCCTCTAAAAGTCCATCTATACCACCTCAAACCTAACCCAATATCTTTATAGAGACGAATTTCCAAAATATTTTTTTAAAATAACAAAAAAAATCAATATATAAATATTGCTAATCATTCAATAATAATATATTTAAAAACAACCTTTTATACTATTTATTTTAAAATTTCCTAATTATAAATAGAAGAGTTTTCTAGAAACCAATTTTAAATTTTTAATAATTCATTGTTTTGTTGCCTCTATGACTCCATTAAGCTTGGTTTAATTTATTAATATGGTAACATGGCTTATAAATAATATATAAATTTCAAAAATTTCATTAATACATTGACCTTATTCATTTTTTTAGTGATAAAATAAATCCTCTCCTAAATTATTATTTAAAGCCATATATTTTTATTCCCCAATTGAGACTTTTATTTAAGTTATCCAAATAATTTCAGGTTATTCCCTCTAACATGCATGTTTATAACGTAAAATTATTATCTTTTTGGTAATTTTAATTTGGATAGATTTTTTATCTACTCCATCAACAATTACATTCCATGAAAGCTAACACCTGTCATGTTTTTATAAATGATATTGAATATTAAAATATAGTTCTTAATAAATCTCTATCTAATACATTGAAATAATGGAATTTTCTTCAGATAGATCATAATCCCTTCACAATGTTATGTATTTAAAAATAATAATATTCAATGTTTGATTAAAGAAAAATGATATGCCTCGTCCTTTGTAGTATTTAAATAAATCCTACAATGTTTGATTATTTTTTGTTTTCAATACTACGGATCTAAATAACTGCCATAATAAAATAGAATTATCAAAAGAATTCAATACAAATTGGAATCATTTTCTTTGAAAAGAAAATATTGAATAATTTAGAGCAATTAAATTTCATTCAAGATTCATTCATGTAGCATAAACAATACTATTAATATATTTACAAAAGATTTTTTTTAAACATGGTCAAAAACAAATCAATTATATTCAATAAATTTGATCAAGAAACATTATTAATTCCATGAATACCCCCAAGATTTTAGTTAATTTAGATTAATCGTATATTTTTTTTAAAAATAATCACAAAATATTTTATTAATCAACATTTTTTAGATAATTTATTTTCATTTAAAACTGAAATAATTTATTTTCACAAATAGTTATGAACAATATATATAAACCTATGTTTTGAACATATTAAATTAAATCATTTCCAACCATCAATTATAACTCTAATATTTATGTCAACACATTTCTGTTATTAATAGCTATTTAATATAGAATGATATTGAATGTAAAATATAATTTTTGTAAAAAACATTGGACTCATGGTGGGGATTTTACTATAGAGTTCATGTTTTCAAGGAATAATGACTTATAATATAATTTTTTAGATATTTAACCATGGATTAAATGATATTAGTGTGATCACAATAACCATGAAATTTCATTTTAATTAAAAATAAAATTGAATTATTTACTTCATAATTAGGGGATACCATGAATTTCACCTATTCATTCAAAGTTTCAATTTAATGAGAACAATATATTTTTCAATACTATTACATTTAATATGTAATATAATTATATTTTTAATATATGGTTAGATTATTTTTCATTATGATATGAAAACCAATGTAAGAATAAACCATTTTTCGACACATTCAAATTGTGATATTCTATATGTAGTGTATAAGAGTATTTAAGGAATTTATTTCTAATTTTAATATATATTTTTTAGATAAATGTTTCGATATGGAATCATAAATAAATGAATAAATAACAATATCTCAATTTTATTTTAATATTTTTTCATAGATAAGTTGGAAAAGATTTTGGATCTATAAAAATATGGAATTATATCTTTATTTTCTTTGTCCCATGATAAGGATTGGAGGACTCCCCACATTATAATGACCATAGATCTTGGATTTAATGATCTATAATAAACAGTGTATAAGTATAAGGGTTAAATAATTTCTTATAGATTAAATAATTTTTTATTATTTATTGATTTATTATTGATGAATAAGCATTTAAATTTCATTTTTTTGTGGTATAATAATTTGGTAATAAAATATTATTTTAATATGAAATTGGTTTCCCTATATATTATGAATTTTTTATCCACTAAAATTATAAATTATAAATTTTGAATCCTTAATAGAATATATATAATATGACTAATGATGGATGAATAAAAAGATTTGATTGATTATTGATTTTGTTGAGGAGATTTAGCATTGGTTGGATATTTGTTTTCATAAAAATGTAATTGTGAAGGGATGAATTTTTGAAATTTTTTTAATGTGATTTGTTTATATGTTTTTACTCATGTATTAATTAATGAATAATGATTTTTCGATAGTCTTATTTGGAAAAAACCATTGTAATTTTCATATGTATATGGAAGATGTTGTGGTAAAAAATGGTTCAGATGGTAGAGATCATAAAATTATACCCACTCGTGGTAATGATTGATGAATGATTGGGATTTAATGTGTAAATGGGTGATTTATTGGTTCATATACTAGTAATTAAGATAATTATCTTATTATTATACCTAAGTGATTAGATAAAATTTTTGAGTATTGTAGGAATTTTTATTTTTTGGTCCTGGAAGACTTTTAGATATTAATATTTAGAATAAAAATACAATATATTTATCATTTTCCATTAGCATTGTTTTATTATTAATTAACACACATGTAAAAATAATGATTTTATTGTGGAAATCATATAATGTTTGTACGTACCCTTTATATAAACTATTTAGAGGTTATATAGAAATGATTAGTTAGGATATATGAAAAGGAAATTTTTTATTATTATTTTTATAAAAAAATAGATCCATATATGAGATATAGTATAAGGATTTAGTGTCCTTGATCATTACATCTATTAATTACTTGAAAAAAAAATATTTAGTACATGTATTTTAGAATATTTTATTCAACAAATGGAATATTTTGTCCCTCTATTTTGTTTAGTAGAAACTAGAATTTCTTAAAATGTTTGTGATAACATATAGAAATATATCCTAACTCCCATGAATAAATTTTCTAAGTTACATCACTAAAAATGATATTTTATCATATTTTAAATATTTAATAATGCGAATTTACATAATTTTTGGCATGATGGTTGGTTATAACATTAAATGTTCCATAAAAAGGAAACATTTTCATCCTTATTGTGACTCTATGTTACAACATTGTTAAATAGTTAGAATAATTTATGATGACCTCATTGGATATTCTTATTTGTCCATTCTAACATATAGTGGATCATATTAGAAAATATTTTGTGCGTTATAATAATTATAATAATATAATACCTAATTTTATTAGATTAAAAATTTTATGAGATAATTTTTTGAATGAATATTATTTTCATTTTTCATAAGTGAATTTTTAAATAAAATTTGTAAAACTAATTTCTCAAATTATTGTAATAGATAATTTATAAAGGGATAAAAAATGGTAGAAGGATATCATATATAAATAAAATTGTAATTTATTATTCTAATGTGGATTGAATGAGAAATTAATTGACTTTAAGTTTTTCATGTACTAATTATTGATTTTCAAAAAAAATAATAGTCAACATTAGTTAAGAAAGAGTAGTGGATGGAAATAACCCCTATATATCAAAATCTTATAGGAAATATTTTTAAGGTTTATCCATGATATTGGGTGTGACTATAATCAGTGTAGGATATGTAGATGGATAAGGCCTTGATGTCTCAAAAATAGAATCTACCCTCGTATTAAGGTGATAATAAACTGAATAATAAAAAATATTAATGAGAGATTAACTTATTTATATACATGTTTGTAATTAGTAAGTTGAATAATATTTACTTTCCATCATATTTATTTGGGGGACCA
Source organism: Viscum album (assembly GCA_963277665.1). Taxonomy (NCBI): domain Eukaryota; kingdom Viridiplantae; phylum Streptophyta; class Magnoliopsida; order Santalales; family Viscaceae; genus Viscum; species Viscum album. The sequence goes on from OY728152.1 coordinate 1,252,091,643, forward strand.
TCTGGGATGTGGTCTAAGTTGATTCAGGAATAAATCATACAAATGAATATGATGAATAATTGTTTCTATATGATATTTAATGATCAATATTTTCTTAATTATATTATGCTAGGAAAATTCTAGGAATTTTTGGAGTTATTGTAGGGTAATATGCCAATTATAGATTGTTATATAATTTTTTAGGTATATATAATAAATTATAGAATAAGTAATGGGTAAGAAAGTTATATTATTGTAGTTTAAAATGTGGATTTGGCTGAAGATACAATATATGATTTCTATCCAAATACACCCATCCTATGAATTTTTATTTAATAATGAATATATGGGTTATATATTCATTTATGTAATGAGGGATCATAAAACAATATTACATGTTCATGTTAGGGAATAAATTAATTTTTTGATTAAGACAGAAATAAAAATAATATCCATGGAATATTACTTTAATCATCTCTTATACCTTTATAAAATAATATTGTACCAGATTATCCTAAATATGTGGTCTGTGATATAAAATAACAATTAGCTCCGCTAAAAACATGGTTATACTTTGGGAATGTTGTCTTTATGAAGATTTATTATAAAAATTCCTCAAGCATGATTACTGATTGGAATCTACCTTACATAAAGATGGAGAATATATGTTTATAGACCTAAATTCCCAATTAAAAGACTCTACAATGACTATGTAGATATAAAAATTATTGTTGTTTGATGCCCCTAAATGGTCTTTTAAAACTAATTGAATTTGAGAGTGGATATAGTGATTTTGAGATTTATTAATGGTTATCCTTAGTTCAAAGCACCATTATGAGATATTATCTTGTTATATCAAAACAATTTGATACTAAATAATCTATTCCTTCATTTATACATGATTTATTGATCAATTGTTTATATATACTAGTTTCTTGTCATATTAAATAAAAATTGATACTCTATTAGGGAAATGGAATTGATAGTCAATTATATTGTCATCCTTCCAAATTAGGATTGAAAATTTATAAATAACTTATTGATGGATTTTTTAATATATGATAATGTTTGTTCTAGTCATTGAGAATGTTTAGATGTTAAATTTTATGTACTATGTCAACAGATTTTATTTATGAATTCACATAATGGTAATGTATGGGACTATCCAATATTTAATGTCAAAGTATAATATTCCTAAAAGTAGTCTATGCATAGGAATTAGTTATATTTTATATTTATCATACCTTTTGGTAGGTTTATTTCATCAGTAAATAGATGGTATTTATTAAACAGTGTTTCCTATGGTGTGATATGTATGCCCAAATTTTTTTAATAAGGGGTTCTTAACGTACAATAATGGAGGTAAGTGATTTTATATTGAAATAATATATAGCTTAAGAAATAAATTATTTCCCACCTATCTCATCATACCAGTGGAATTATGATATTTTAAATTTATATTTGATTAGTTTGTAAAAAAGGGTATTTTTAAAATAAATGTTTAATATTGGTAAGTGTTATTTTATTTGGAAACATATCTGATAGTAGCTTTAGGTTATGTAATGTATATAAAATCATAAAAAAGAGATATCGAATAAAAATGACCATTTTCTTGAATTTATTATTTCTTATAATTATCTAAAGGATTCTCATTGTTAATCCAATAACAACTTATAGTTTGGGTATTATAAATTAAATTTTATAGAATAATAAATACATGAAAATCGATGTATAATGCGTTTATGTACATGCAGTGTTATTTTTCATTCCATTACATTTTTCCAATAGGCCTATAGTTTTAATTTTTTAATTAATATAATCTTTTATAAGTAACTTTCTAATTGTTAAATGGTATTTCATAATAAAATTCTTAATTACTCAAGGATGGCTATCGATTAGTACCGGTAACGAAATATAGTTTTAGATAATTTTATAATGATAAAAAGTATTTAAAATAATTTAAATTATGATTTTATTTTAATTTATCGTGACTAATGATAGGATGTCTTTTAATGCATTATAGATATGTTTTATCATCTGAACCAAGATTATTAGATCCCAATTAGAATAATTACCATTTGAAAACATGGTAATTGCTATCATATTTCAGGAATTGAATAATTATATGCCTTAATTTTTTTTTGATATTTATGGTTTATATAGATAAAAATATTTGAAATAATATTTTCCTATAGGCTGCTCTCAACCTATGATAATAAACATGTTTGTATTCTTATTAAAATTTTATATTTAAATTATTTATACATCAACCAATCATATCATTCTTCCTAAATAAAATGGAAGAATAAAACTATCTCATACAATGTATTAAGCTATTGAGTAGTTGTATTAGATGGTATGTTTGGTATGCAATCACATAGAGAATAATGAAATTGTGAATATTTCATTTACTTCTAGAATTAACATGTTATCGATATTGATAGATCAAGTGAAAGTTATATAATAATGAGTTTTTCAATGTGTGGGGAATATGTATACGGTCAATGGTGTTTAGACCACTGATATATAGTCTATATAAATAGATTTAACGTTTTATGTTTAATAATGGATAATAGATTTTATGGATCTAAGGACTTATGTCATGAAAAAACTTCACTATTATAGTTGGAAAACATAATATATATCTTATAATATGAATTAAGATTTTATAAATAACTTATGTATGTTAGAAATGTAGAATAATATATATTAATTTATTTATAGTGGTTTGAAATTATAACATGTAATGGTAAGTCATATGTGATTGATTGCTTTATTATAACCATTCAAAATTATAATGTGTATTTGTGATAATAATACCATAGATTTCAAGATTTTACTAAAACTACCTTGATGTAATTATAATATTTATTGAAAAGTAGAAAATTGTATCATAAAATAAAATAATTTATTATTTATATTATGAAAACATTCTATTGGAAGTGGTGGTAAGACTTATTCAAATGAGTTTATTAGAATTCATAGAGGTTTGTAATCAATTGTTTTTAATAATGATCACCATATTATATGTAGGTTATGGTGGGGGCAAAGATAGTTATGGTTATTTATCTTATAAATAATATAATTATTAAGACCTCTAAAACCCCAACTTAAAACATAGGGAAATTACATTTCTTTTGTGGAATACTTAATACATTTCACAAATAGACCTCCAACAACCATATTAGTTTTCTATCTTTGGAATCTTGGAACACATTATTCTATCTTGGTGAGATAATATCAATATCTCCCATTAATATCTTTACCATTAGTTTTCTGACATAAAACATTAATTTATATCCTAGGGGATAGAAAAAATGAAATACGGTGATATCAAATGACCAGTAAGGGAAAACATGTAAAACATTAACATAAGAATGTAAAAAACATGAATTTATATTTTTTGTATAAAAATATTGAATCATAAAATAAATCATGGAGGCACGTAAGGCGTAAATCGTAAAGGAACATTAACCAAGATAACATATCCTTAGCATAAAACGAAAAAAAAAATTTAAAAAATATTCATAGAAAATAATTTCCATATTTGAAAATTCTCATTTCCAAGACAATCAGAGTGGGAAAAATTCCATTACTGAACTTGGTTTAAATGTCATTCTATCTCTGTATTACTGAACATGATTTTCATGTCATTCCAGCCTTGTATTACTAAATCAAATTTAATTTTCATTATATTCATGTATATCTAATGAGATATAAATATTTACTCAATTTAATGTAAGAAGTTATAGGCCTCACCCATCTTATAATGAAATCATTATTATATGTTCCATAAAAACATAAATCCCTAATAACCTCATATCCCTTGGAATAAAATGGGATTATTCAACATCATTCCATCATAATCATATAAAAAAATGGCTTTATTAATTGTCATTACATCATAAATTAAATCATATCATATTGATAATATGGATAGAAACATAACCCTATTTAAGTAATTTCATCATGATGGAAAATAATTTTGAAAAAATACGTGAAATTAGTTCTTGAGAAAAATATGTTTTCTTCTTCAAAATTGTTTTCTTTTCATAAATAAGTATAAAATTTTAATAGAAAATAATTTCATTGAAAATAATCTTGAAATATTTTATGGGATGCTTTATGAAAATAAGGCATTATCATAGCCTAAAATTACATTCATTCTATATACGTTAGAAAAACATTCTCTACAGTCATTTTCCATAAATGTCAAAAAGTAACTCATGTGAAAATAAGAATTTTTCCTTCCAAATAATGTAGTAAAAGTATAAAATGGGTAAAAATGACTTTAACAATCAATAGATGAATAGTAAAATTTTTATAAAAATGGTTTTTTTTCAAAAAAATTGACATTGATGATAAATGTACCCCAGTTAATAATTACGTATAAACATTATGAGATAATAAGAAAATTGGGAAATTATGCCACACTAATTATAATCAGTCGGATTGTATTCCTCATATAATAAATAAAATTATATGAATATGTAATTATGTAAATATCATAACCTCCATAATAAGAGTCATAAAATAATCATGGGAAGCATAATCACCACAAAAAAAGAAATCGGTGGTGTATAAGGCTTGGGTCCCATAGAAATAAGAGTTTGACCAAATAACCCATTACTATAGTTCAGTTATCCTTTATGTGTATCCAGACCTCTCATATAATGATTTCAATGATGTAATTATCTTATTATGAAATTATATTCAATTTTATGATATCATATAGGATCATATTATCTAATTTTTGGTAATAATATTTCACTATTACTCGTTATTCGGGTAGAAACTGCTTTATTTTTTATACATGTTTTTCATAATAAGTTATTTTTTGCCTTATTAGTCCATATTTATATAATTAAAAAATAATATTAAAATAATAAATATCATATTAAATCTTTAAATACATTTATATAATCATTTTTAATGGATATAACATAGAATGAATCACATCGCATAATGGAGATGGTAGGTCGTACGTACGCACGAGCGATGATATCATTTTCATTATTGTGAAATAGTACAGATGTGGATGTTATATATGTTGTTCCATAATAAATATAATTTTTTTAATAATCAAATATATTTATTATTTACATAATTACATCCATACTACTAAGGTGGTGGTGAAAAATATATTACATCATGACGCGCAGACGATATGTCGGACGTACGCACGCGTGTTGATTTCATTTTTTGTACGATGGACAGAAAGTGGAATATAGTTGTATCATAATTATAATAACCTATAATTATATTATTCATACTGATATTATTACATTATAAATCACTATCTAAAGAAGTCGGTTTAGAATAAGAGTGATGCTTGAAAGAATTGGTAGAAGAGATTAGATCATCCTCAGCGTTCTTCCGGTAAATATCCACATAATGGAACTAGAGTTTGTATTTTGAGAAGACCATGACCTCTATAATTTGAATAAGAAATTATTTAAGGGAAAATGTTTTGTTATGGAAGATATTGAAGGGTCAAATTAATGTTAAGAGGTGAGGGTGGAGGTGCATTTTTATAATGGGGGTAAGGGGTACCCTTGGAAATTCATAAATTATTAAATTAATATAAATTAATTTTTTCTTAAAAATGATTCCAAATTAATATATGTAATATATTATATTATTATTATTTGAAATAATCTATTCCAATAGTATTAAGATTTGTATTTATTTTATTTTAATCCTTATCCTTTTGTTTTACCCTTTATTAATATCTTTTAATTTTAATTGTTTGAACAACATTTTCAGTATTAAAAGGTTATAAAATTTACTTTTATGGGTTAAAATTCCCATAATTGGATAATTAATGAAATTTTAGACTTCTTCATAGGAAATTCGGTATTTTAAAATAATTTATGAAAATATTATTTTTATAAGATATCAATAATGTCAATTTTGTCACTATTCATTTCAATTAATTTAATAAAATTTCATACCGAGAGATAACAATAGAATAAACAATTTAATAGTTTTATAACATTTCTTATTCATCTATAAATTTTATTTATATAATAGATTATGTCATAGAATATTTATTTTAATATTTATAATATCATTTTTTTTATAATTCCCTTTAAAATTTTTTATTATATCAATGTTGTGTCAATATTTATTGGAAAAAATTAATATAATTAATTTATAAATAAATTCAAATGATGTAGATAATTTCATTATCATTCTAGAGACTAATTATGGTTTTAGTTTTGTCATGTCTATTAGTAAATTAAATTTTTTATACTTATAGGATATAATAGAGTGAAATTTTGTCACATTATTTTTTTAAAATATGTTTTACATCACATTTAATGAAAAAAGTCCATTAAACAAACCAATTTTTATATTTATGTAATAATGGTTGAGTTTTAATTATCCAATAGTTTTTTTCTAGATTTAGGGTAATTTTTTATCAATATCATATTATTTGTTACCTTAATTTACCTGCATTACCTTTAACTGTGGTAAATAAATATTAAAAAGTTACTATTCAGAATATACAGAAAAATAAAAGTGACATAAATACAAAATTTGGAAGTACTGATTCCAAATATGGAAACAATTTTTCCAAATTCAAAACATTTAAATTTTATTAATTAATTTAAAATTAATTCATGATGTCAAAGTGAGAAAAAATTTTATTAAATAAAAAACATCAAAAGATTGAAATGTGTTTATGTCAAATTTCATTGTGAAATTACATCCCATGGAAAAAAATGGGATTAAATAATAAAAAAATATTCTAAAAATAATTTAAATCCAATTAAAAAAATAATATATCCATACAAATAAATTATATGAAAAAAAAAGTTTTAAATTAAAATGAAATATTTTTCAGTATTCATTAAATAATGAATTTTCTCAGAAAAGTACCAAAATTTCATTCAAAGCATATTTTTATATCATGCTTCTGAAGAATTAGATATTTTATTCAACAAGAAGTTATAAAATTATAACTAACTTGACTAAGAATTCATTCTCCATCAGTAGGTGGTATAACTATATTTTTTTAAAAACAACTTCTATTATCCAAAAATATGATTTTTTTCTTATATCACGTGTAAAATAAATATATGAAAAATTTTAAACATTTTAATGCATATATTAGAAAAAATTTTCATTAATAAAAACCATAAAGAGTGGTTTTTTTATTTTATAATCTCAATTAATTCCATTAAAATAGTTTTAAAAAAACCATTCATTTTAATTTAAAAGGTTTTATATTCCATCATAAATCATTGTTCAACAAAATAATTAATTAAATAAATGTGTAAAAAATATTTTCATACATCAATTATTACTATTCATTATAACAATTTTAACTCTTTTTCTGTATGGAAACATAAGAATATTTAGTTCTTAACTTATACTCAGTTTAACATGAAATGAATAATGTCAAAAGAACTTGAACTTGTGTGTAACACAAACCAAGAATATGGTTTTGTATACAGTAAGCTAAGGCTAGGTCTTGTATTGTGCAATATTATCATTGTCTAGCATACAACACAACACATAAAAAAATTAAATAAACACTATCAAATAAAAATCTTGGAGTTTTACATTCTACCACTATTAAAATGAAATTTTCCATTATATTTTTTTAGGGTTATATAATGATTACTACATCAAAGATTCTTTGATAGAAACCCACATTGTAAAATTTAAAATTAATTTTTTCAAAGGTAATTTAGAAACACAATGGTTACCCAAAGTAACTCATCACTTGGTTTCTAAATATTATAACATAGGTGGGAATAAAAAATGTAGATATGGAAGAAAAAAAATCTAACCATCAAGTTTTGATCGATCGTGAAAGAGAACAAGGCTTAGAGAAATTTAACAATAATATAGGCATAAATATTTGATAATTTAAGGGACCATCAGATTCATTAGAAAAGAAGATAATAGCATAACAATTTTGGTTTTCAATGTCCTTTTCCAAAAGTTTGACAACATGAGAAGAAATACTTACTTTATTTAACTACAATTTCGTCGTTGGTCGTGCCGTGAACAATTTCCACTTCATATCATATTGAATTAAATTATTTTGGATTTTTTATTACTGAAGTAGTATCATATCATGAAATAAATATATTTAATGATAGTTCATTCCATTTTTCTTTACCATAAAAAGGTTATCACTATTTACCCAAGATGTATAAGTCCATACAAGTTGAGATAATACTTTATTCTATGAATCATCATTTGTTGTTTAACATAACCTTTCCAAAAATTTTATAACCTTTTAATACTTATAAAAGATGAAAATCCAAAAATATATAAAAGAGATCAAAAAATCATCATAACATTTAAACCCCATTTTTCATAAAATATCTCTGGTCGGTCACATTAAGAAAATGTGAATACCTCATCATGTATTCCCTTCAGTCATGGTAACGACCTAAATTATCAGATATCCTTATTAAAAACATGCATATTTTCCTATTACAAAACAAATTGGATATATTCCTCATGTCCCAATTTTTTTTATAATTCATCCATGATATAATAAACATATTTTCAAAAACTCCATTATTATTACCAATGAAACATGAATCATCCAATTTACCTATTCAAATCCAACATATCTTTATCCAAACATCATTGTCTTAAAATAAGGGACATATTAAGGGTTATCTTTCCCAAAATCATGTTCTCTCCATGTATATCTCATTTCTATTTAATTAAAATTTTGGATCCTTAGAAATATTCAATATATAATTTACAATCCTTAATAAAAAATTTACTACAAACACTTATATATTTCTAGTTTCATGTAACATTATCTTTGATTTTTGAAACATATTCTACTCAATCATCCAATATTATTCATGAACCATTACTCAAGATGCATCATTATTGTCTTTCCTAAAATATGAATCACATATTATGTGTTCTCAATCTCATTCTTCTTAGGTTTAATGTAAACATCAATAGAATAACATCACATACCTTTCACATGACATTTAAACAATCTATATCCTTAGCAATATGACGAATACAGGTAACATCATCGTGATTCTCTTGATGATATTTTCAGTTGGTAAATTGATCTTTCTAATTCACATAATTTCCACATCTAAATCATTCAATTGTTAACTATATTATATTTATTATTGGATATTGACTAAACCAAGAAAATGATGTTTGAGAAAACCCTATCAATGATTAGAAACACATAAGTAAATTAAATAATATTTTAATCTATGAAATCCTCGGTTATACCCTAGGTTTGTCATGATTATCACAAAAACCCTAGTATTATTAATTATACATAGACTTATCATTAGTACATCCCTATAAATATCTATAGAAATATGTATGGGGATCTCAGTAATTTTTTTTAATCCTAGCTTCCAATTTTGACTAAACCTTCACACTCCTACTAACTCTAACAACCAAAGATTTACATACATGGATATTTAATTTTTTTACCTAATATTTAATACATTAAAAAAATGGACTCTCAAATACTGTAATAAGTTTACGATTTTGGGAAAATTGATACACGTTATGATATCTTGGTAAAATATCTTCAACAACTCCCATATATATCATCACCTTTAGTTTTCCTACCTAAACCCATCATTAATATTCTGGGGGAAAGAAAAAACTAAATAAAGTGAGCTCAAATTCTCATTAAGGTAAAAAATGAAACCTAATCATATGAATGTAAAAATGTGGACTTATATTTTGAATATCAGAATTATGAATCAAAAAATAAATATTGTTAGTATATAAGGTGTAAATTGAAAAAGAACATTAACCCTAATAATATAGAATTGGCATAAAAAATGAACTTGTGGAAAATAAATAATTATATAAAATTATTTCCATATTATCCAAGGCACATTTCCAAGACCATCATAGTGGAAAAATACATTTCTGACCAAGGTTAAATGTCATTCTGACCAAATATTACTAAACCAAATTTACTTGTCGTTCCAGCCCAATATTTTTGAACCGAATTTACTAGTCATTATATTCTGGTAAATAACATGATATAAAAGTATTTACCCAATTAATTGGAGAGAGATATAGGGTCCAACCATCTCATATGTAATTCAATATTACATGTTCCATAAAAACATAAATCATTAATCATTGCATAACCTAAGGAATAAAATGGGTTTTGTAAACATCATTCCAGAATAATCAATATAAATCAAACAGAATTCATAAAATCATTACTTCATTAAAATAATAAAATCAGATTTATAATAAGGATATAACCATAACCCTATTTTAAGAATGTTATTTTAGATAGAAAATAATTTTGATAATACAATTGAAATTAATTACTGAGGCAAATAATCATTCTTAATCAAAAATGATTTCATTTCATAAAACACTGAATTACATTACAAGAAAATAATTTCATTGTATATGAACATTAAAACATTTATGGGAGGAATTATGTAAATAAAGGGTTATTAAAGCATAAAATTCCATTGATTCTTTATAAGTTAAAAAACATTGTCCTTGTTATTTTTCTAAAAAACTCAAAAAGTACCTTATATGGAAAATGAAATAAATATTTCTTTTAATCCAAGTAGTTAAAGTAATAAATGGGTAAAAATGACTTTTAAAAACCATAATATAATAGTAATCATTTATGAATACATTTTTTTCAGAAATCATGGACATGAATAAAAAATATACACTAGTAAATAATTACTTATAAATAATCTCGGATAATAATGAGATTGTGAAATTATCTCATTCCAATTATAATCAATTGAATATTATTCCTCATAAGATAGATAATGTTAGGTTAATTTTTAAATATTATAACCATAATAAAAATAATTATAAAACATTTATCTATAGAATAAGAACCACACAAAATAAATAGGTGTTGTATAAGGTATATGTCCGACAAAAAGAAGAGTGAGACAAAATAATCCCTTAGCTTAGGTCAAATAACATTAGTGTGGATAAAAAACTCTTTTATAATGATTTATATCATGAAATAAAATTATTTTAGAATCATATTATTTTTATCTTTTCATATATGATCATATTTTCTTCCATTTGGTAATATATTCCATTATACTCGTTATTCTCTTATAGATTGCTTCATTTTCTTATGCATGTTTTTACAAATATGTTTTGGTCATCATTATTTAGTAATATTTATATAATTTACAAATGATATTAACATAATACATATAATATTTATTTATTAATTAAATCTATAGAATCATACATTAATGGATTTGTTGTAGAATGAATCACATTGCATCGTGGAGATGGTAGGTCGTATGTACGCATGAACAATGATGTCAAAATGATAATTGTGAAATGGTATGGAATTTGATGGTATATATGTTATTAAATAATCCATATAATGTTATAATAATCATATATAGTTATATTTACTATCATTATATCCATCCATGTAAGGTGGTGGTAAAAAAACATTACACCCCTATGTAGAGATGGTAAACTGTACGTTCAAACGAGTGGTGATTTTTATTTTTGTAGGATGGATAAAATGTTGAATATGTTTTTCATAATAATAAAAAAAATATTAGTATATTATTGATACTGATTTTGTTACTTTGAACTTATACAATTAATGAAAATGATGTATAAGAAGAATTATGTTTGAATGAATAGGTAGAATATATTACCTCTTCCTCGATGTGCTTCCTCTAAATATCATATTAAATACAGTAGAGTTAATTTTTAGGGACTAACTAAACCTCTATAATGTGAATAATGAAGTCAGTAAGGGGTATGTGAATGTTGTGTCTTAGAATTACGGCTCAAATTGAAGTGAAGAGGTGAGGAAAGAGGTTTCCATTTATAATTGAGGTGAGGGGAACCCATGGAAACTTTTAAAATATTAATTTATATAAATTAAAAATTAAATCCAATAGCTTCCAAATTGAAAAATGTAAAATATTAGACGATTGTAGTTTGAAATAATAAAATTAAATAATTTTTTTACCTATATTGATTTCATTTTAAACCATATATTTTTGTTCTACATTTAATTATTCTCTTTTATTTTTAATTGTGTTAATAACCATTTAATTATTAACAGGTTATAAATTTTACATATAGTGGGACATTAACCCATAAATGTAAACATAATAATCATTTATACTTTATCATATTCACTTTCCAATTTAAAAAGTTTTTTAGGATTTTTATATAAATTAATAAAATTGTATTTTTATAAAATATCAAATGTGTCAATTTTTACACTATTCATTTTGTTGAACTTATATAAAATTCATACAGAGATTTAACATCGAAACAAACCATTGAATAGCCTTATAACATGACATAGGGACATATAATGTTCATGTATGGAATAAATTGTGACATTTAATGTTTATTTCAATATGTTTAATATCATTGGATGATATTTTTCTTAAAAAACAATTACTCTATCATTATTGTGTCAATATTTAGGGAAATTATTTAATTTTCAAAAATAAAAAATTAATTCACATGATTTAGATAATTTCATTATATTTATTTATAATACTAATGTTCATTTTTTCATCTTGTTTATCACTAGATTAAATGTTTTATACTTATAAGAGATAAGAAGAGTGACACGTTGTCACTTTCTATGGTTTAATAATAATTACATCACTTTCATGAAAAAATGTACATTAAAAGAATAAATAATTATCAATAGGTGTTAAGGATATCCTTTATGTCATAAAAATGGGTTTTGGTATGTGTTAATGTTATTTTATAATCTTTATCATATTATTTGTTAACTAAATTAACCTGATATACCTTAACTGTGATAAATAAAAATTACCCAAGTTACTATTGAAAATGTCCCAAAAAATCAAAAGGGATATATTTACATAATTTGTAATATTTACTGAAATTAAAAATTCAATTTTTCTGAATTCAAAACATAGAAATATAAGTTGTTAATTAAAAATTAATTCTCATTTTCAATGCAAGAAAACATGGCTTTTAAAATAAAGAAGTCAAGTTATTGACATGTGTTTATGTCAAAGTTCCCTGTGAAATTACTTCCAATTTCCCAAATTGGTATAAATGATAAAAATATAATAAAAATATAATTTATTTATAATTAAGAATAAAATCTATCAATAAAAATAAATTAAAAAAACATTTCTAATTAAAATGCTGTATTTTTTCATATTCATTAAAATATGAATTTTTATCCGAAAAAATACCAAAAGTTGAGCCAATGTAAATTTTGATGTTTCGTTTACAAAGTAGTAGTTTTTAATTTATAAAATAAATTATAATTGTGTAAAATTTATGTTATAAAATGTGTTCACCATCAAAATCTAGTAGACCTACATTTTTTGGGGAAAATTATTCTTTTATAAAAAATGATTCTGTTCCTATACCATGTGTAGAAAACATATACGATAAAATTTAAACATTAAATTGAATATATTAAATATATAAATATCATTAGTAAAATCCATAATAAGTGATTTTGTTATTTTATAAACTCACATATTTTCATTTAAATAGTAGTTCACAAAAATATTGTCTTTTATTTCCAAAATGTTTTAATTTAATTTATAAATAATTATTTAAAAATAATTAAATAAATATATTTTTTAATGATATTTTATAAATCTATTAATATTTTTAATTTCAATCATTTTAATAGTTTTGATATATGGTAACATAATAATATTTATATGTTCACTTATACTCGGTCTTGTGTGAAATCAATTATATTAAAAGGACATGAACTTGTATATAACACAAGAGAAGAATAATAATTGGGTATACCACAAGATAAGCTGATATTTTTTATCACACAAGCATATCTTGGTGATGCATACAACAGAAGACGTGAAATAAATTAAAAAAATATATCTCATAAAAATCATGGGGTGTAACAACAACCACCAAATATGCATCGAAAAATTCTCAATTGGAGAAATCCCTGAATATGGGCATTATTTTCCCAGAAAAAGAAATGAATATAATTTTGGTTGAAGACGCATGAAGCTTATGAGAAACTCATGATTTTGGGACCATTCCAAGGACACACTATGGCCCCACGCATGGAACATCACCCGAAGATACTCGTGTAGAGCCCCATTCAACAAAACAGCCTCATGTTGTGAAGAACTACCTAGACAACTGAATGAGCACCCTAAGGCTGCATGGTTTTTCATTGGTAGGAACCTCACAAAACATGAATAATCCTTCGAATATAAATTAGTATGTATTTCTAAAGGAAGAGATTCTCAGTGTTTTGGATGCTTATACACTAAATCATCATTGGAAAGAATAGACCCCATTTTTGATATATTGGAATTATCACTTTACTTACAAGTATTGTACACATAAAATGAAGGAGAAAATGGGGGGAGGTGATACATGATCATGTTTACTAAAAGACATGAAATGTGCAATCCAATCGATATGGGAGACACCATGAAACCTCGAAAAAGACCTATATCTATTCAGCCCCACCGCATGGAATTCCTTAAGAGTGTCGATAAAACTCCATGACTCTCTAAAAATATGCAGATATACCTATCCAATACATGTTTTCACACTATCCAAATGACTCAAATTGTTCAAGTGAGATGTCACCCAAAAATCGAGTAAAAATTCAAGATATTACACATGTCAAGAGGCAAGATCCCTAACCATTGTAATATAAAACAATGTGGGTCAAAAAAGATGAGGCAAAAGGGATTTTTGGTCACTGAAATATACACAGAGCACCCCAAGTGAACCTCAATTAATCTTTAGTCCTAAACTACATGGTCTCATTCTCTCGTGGAATCAATTTGACTTACCATCCTCTTCATCTGGACCTGAAATACTTCAGCACCACTATGTGAATCATATTTTTTATCTGACGCACCTCTATAAAACTGAACAATACCCTCATCAAAAAAACATGTTATCTTACATGACTCCCACACATTAGTACATCCATAAAAGTTGATCATAATTGAAGAGTAATGATGTAATCATGGTCTCATAATGGAATGAAATGTGCCCAATGCATCTGTAGTGAATTCTCTTGAGGACCCATGATAAGTCACACATGGTTTTTTGAGTGTCTTATAATAGGATAATGGATCTTGTTAACACCATTAGTCATGAAAAAAACACAACATGAATGTCTTTTGATATGTCCTCTTGATTAATAATGTCTCTAATAATAGGAAACAATCCAATGTACAAAGAGAATCATGATAGTTGAAAACCAGGTGATGCACCAAAAGAAGTCCATTGAAAAGACACACGAAACTACATAGAACTAGGATACTCTTCCTCCTCCATCCTAGACTATACCCATTTACTAAATACAAACCAATGAGTATCTAGGGAGTTTAGGTCTATAAATCTCCCCCCAACATGAAAAATACACCACTACTACACAAGATGGATTCTTGACTGTTGTTACAAGTTCCGGAAGTCCATACCCTGTAGCATATGACACTTGACTCCAATAGACTTCACATATTGGTAGATCAAAGTATTAGATAGCATTCCATTAGGTAAAACACGGGTGGTTAGTCAGAGTAGTCATGTTCTAGAAATAAATCACATCATGTGATAAATCATATATCATGTGAAGGATCTTGAGTATGTTATGGGAAGACCGTTCTGTAATACTACTAGATAACACGAGACATACAACAAACTAACCCCGAAAAAAACCAAGATAATTGAAATAAAAGGGATATAACAAAGATCAATGGCAGAATGATTAAAAAAATACATTCATATTTCCTTTATTTCACTTCATAGTTTTCATCTAATGACACACAATAGCACTAGGACACGTGGCCTGGATTTCACAACACCCCTTCGAAATTTCATCTAGAACACATGATGTCCTCCAAATTTTTTAGGTCACATCGTATAGTTCACCCGTGGGTGCCACATTGAACTTCAGAACCCTTGGGGTCCATCACATATGACATGAGAAATCCCTCAGACACCCTTCCTGATTGATATAAAATCATTTTCTCATGTCATCTGTATTTCACATAAACAATTGCACATGATAACCATGCTCTCACAATGACCTCTGGGTATATCACTTAATACTAGACACTCCCTCCAGACATTTTGTCCATCTCTCATGATGACTCCTTGAGGTTCCATCGAAGATATGTGACACCCCTCGGACTGTGGAACACTGGCTATTAAAATACCATATATGCTTGTTAATCTAGGTCATACGATGGATCTTGTGGAATCCTAGAATATGAAAATGTTGTTTTTCCTTGGCATGTTATACTTGATCCATAGGGAAGCATCCATGTGTTGGCCTCAACGTAAAGGGAATAATGATGACTCTGATTCATGCCAAATTTAGTATATGTGGGCCACCTCCAACCTAGGTCTAAGATTCTTATTTATAATCAATGGGGGACAAACATATTATTACCTAGTGAAAATAAATGTCATTGATTACTTTATATCCATTATTTCTTATAAATGTGAATGGATCACATGGTCATAGGGAGTTAAAATTGTAATATAAACTTCCCTATAAACCCCTAAAATGGTATAGGTAAGCTTCAGTGGGTAATCCATGACATTATATAAACTATGTGGTCTTTTATTCCCACTACAAGAGGGATACATAGGATTCCTTCACAACTCTGGAGCTCTATGACAGTCCTCTTAACAGACTGTCCCAATATACAATTCCCATATCCATATAATGTGATTCTAATCATCTGCTCCCCCCTATTTCACACACTAAGTGTAGCTGATGTGGGCCTTTGGGGATGAAACAAACACCTTATTATTAACCATAAATCAACATGGTATAGGGGAGACTTAGTATATAAGTCACATACATCAACCGAACAATGATGATTCTGATTCCTGTCATATTCAAGATACATTATATTCCCTATAAGGGGAAATGATTTACACTTTACACCCCAAGGATTATCCCCTTATGAATGTCCCATACATGCGCGTTGGGAGGCTGATCAACTATCCCCCTTGTTTCTCAAATCAAGAATTTCTCACACGGGATTAGGGAGGAATGAATGAACATATAATTAGGCATCCTGAATAAATTCCCCACATATAAGGGTATATACCATGGGCCATGTTCATAGATCCTCAACTAACAACATTGGTTTTGATTCCATCAAAATTTATGTTACATTGTATGTCTCATAATGCCTCAATGTCCACATTAGAATATCAACCACCAACTCATATGGAATAAAATTCTTCAGAACATAGTTATATTGTTACGGCACATAAAGAAAATTTTCTCCATTATGGAAATGAATGAAGAACCTCAGACACAAACATATGGATCACTCAACAAGACCCCTTCTTCATCTAAAAAGTGAATTAACCAATAATCCATTTTCATGGGGACTCGGTCCCTTAACAAGATAAGGAAGAGATTTGAGAACAAATTTTAAATATATAATATATCCTGGGGTAGAAAATAATTCCCTCCAAAAGGGTGTGATGATCCATACCTCCCATCCTCTTGAATAGCATGAGTCACCAAGATTCATTGAGCATGAAAACCCTGGTGACATCTGGACTGTGGAATGCATGTCCATACCCAACTATGGATAATGGAACCATTGAATGCTTCCTGATAAGGGGAAAAATAGACAGGCCCATTGTATGTGATTGGGATAGATCACAAAATACCCCCTCAATCAATCCATAAAGAGAAATCCCACACCACATTCACCATCCAAAAAACCTGACGAAACAAAAATGGTAAACTAGAAATGAATATCTCCAATAAAAAAATAATTGGGATATAACGTGTCAAACCAAATTATTTTGAATACCATATAATAACAATGAAAAATTACTAAAATAATATTACAAATGATCATATGTAACAAAATTTCACATATGTCCATTCACATTTGGATATGTTCAAATGAGTGGAATGGTCGAGTCCAGAAAAAAAAAAGAAAAAATGAGTTAACCATGCATATCTGTTTGAGAATATTATTCCTACGATTACGTCCTAATTTGTAAACATATTCATTGTTATCTGGGTAATTTTAGATACTATATCAACAATCTGACTTGAGATGATGTCATCCTCATCCAACATTCCATATGGAAAATCGTCAGCAACTACAACTTCCATATCCTATAAAACAAGCTCACCTATGCGATGACTTCAATGGAATGTAGAATATACGATGGTCTGGGAGTGTGAAGGATATGGTACTATCCCAACAATAAATTCTTCCCATGATGTCCTCCAAATTGTATAGTTGGTGAGCCCACATTACCCAGGGAAGGTTACTGCATAACATGTGGCTCTCATTTCCACAACCAACAACTTTGGGTGTTTATCCCCAGAGCGTGAGAGCCACCATAATCTGTATCTAATGAATGTGGAATATGAATAACTATATCTCTCTTATTGGGTTTAGGAACCACCTAGGTGGGCTCTATCTAACCAACCTTAGGGATACCATTCTACTGGTACCCCCTCAGTCGCCTGCTAATTGTACCATCCAATACACATCACCATTTCACACACATTTATGACCTACATGGAAAACTAATCGGTGCAGAATCCACTAAAAATCATGGAGAGGACTTATATCCTCCCTTCTACTGATTTTGAATTCCTTCATACTCAGTTAGGGACCATCCAACATGCTCACTTCCCTGGCCGCTCCAATCAATCCTACAGAAACATTGCCGCATCTTTCATGGAAAGTCTCATATTCCAACCCCCATATATGAAGCCCATAGTCATATCCTGATAGTACAAGGATGAAATATGTGGGTGAATATCCCCTATTTAATAGAAGTCAAATTCAAATTCATCAAATAGATAGAAAATGTGAAGGCTCATATCACTACAAATACTTTTCAAAAATTCCATTACATTTTAGAAACAGATGATGAAGTCCACCGGCATACTCTACAACTATTGTAGATGAAGGGATTGGGGCATACTCCAATCCCTACAGCCATGAACACACAACACTCTAATAATCATGAAAATGTGGTTGTACTAGGGAAAGTATAGACTCATGCTCCCACTCTAGAGGATTATCAGTATATTTTGATGTAGGGTGAGGCATTGGATCGAGCTCATATCCATATTCCAACCATGGCCAACCAACTATGAGGAGCACACACATCGGGATGGGGGCACATTATTATTGAATAAGTCCTGTGGCATACTAAAAAGGCCCGTGATTGGGAATATATCCCCTTATTTTCTGAGGATGACAATTTGGGACTGAAAAACCCCTCAGGAAAGGATCATATTCCATTCAATTGATCCATGCAAAAAATTAAGGCAGATAATCGAACTCAAGCTCATATTTATACTTCCACTAATGGACAACTACATCAACATCATTTCATGGAAACACAAGGAAAGGATCATATTCCATCTCATATTTTTGAGGTTCTATCATCATATTCCATTGGAAAATGAATTTTTAGACTAGGATAATATTCTTCATCCAACTGGGGAAACCAGGCATGATCAGCATATGCCACAGGGTATGCTCATATTTACTCCATGAAAGATTGGAAGTGTAACACCTGAGATATTTATGAGAAATATTTAGCTTTTATACATCATCTAAAGAATCATTCACTACACACAACACTAGCTTGGCTTGCTTTACATGCAATCGCGGCCTTCCTCGACAGCTTGCATTGTACGCAATACCGAGTTTCACTAAACAACGATATGTTATTAAAATATTAGTAAAACTAGCTGTTATGAATTGAAATAACCACTTTTGGTAGTATTATAAATTTATTTTTCAAAATGGACTTTATTTTTGGATTCGGAATACAGAAATTAGCCTCAAGTGATATTTTGGTATTTTTCTGAAAACTTTCAATTTTTTATGAATAGTGAAAACACTAGGTTACTATTTAAAAACCGACATTTTGTTTAAATAATTATTTATTTTAATTAAATTTATTTTAGTTCAAAATTGATACATAATAGCTATATAAGTTCAATGTAATTCATTGGAGTCATTTTATAATAATTTTAGATATACAAAAATTTTATTGATCTTTTGACCGTCTTTTACCCACCACCTAGGAGAATTTGCAAATTTACATAAAACAAAATTTTACCGCATTTGTGAATGTAATTTCAAAAATACAAAAGACATGGTTGATGTCAGTAAGTAAAATGAGGTTGAATGAGATGAAAATAATTTTTGGTGAATAGTAACTTTTTACTTTTATTTACAACGGTTAAAAGTAAATAGGGTAATTAAGGGTAAAAATGATATTATTATTACCGTAAAACATGTCCTATTTCTATTGGATAAGTGTAATTCGACCAAGAACAACATTAGGGATAAAATATCACCCTTTATGTCCACATGGATTAGATTAAGACATTTAATATTATTTTATTTAAACAAGAGTGAAAATAGTTAAAATTAACGTTTAATAAATAAAACATTTTTAATATAGGGTTATAAAAAAGATAAATACGACTATAAATAGTCATTATAATGAAAAAAGATTTCCCACATAATGATATTTTATTTATAATTTTTAGACATTAAATAATTTAATTTATTTATGACACAACTATGATGCAATAATTAGCTTATTAATGAAATATTAACATAAATGATGTTATAAATACTCAAATAAATGTAATTTGAGACTTTTTATGAATTACACTAATTTTATAGGTTAATATGACATGTTAGTATTGATTTAATTAACATTTTTCGAACTATTCATCCTGTTATGATTTTCACAAAAAACAATTACCAAATAGTGTCAAAATTGACATAAAATAGATTTTTTTAAAAAAATATTATATTATTAATTGTTATTTTATTCCTAAATATCTAAGGTTCGGAAAAATGACTTAGATAAGGTTAAATATATTAATAATAAACAACTTGGGGTTCGTTTGTCTTTTTATAGTATGTTTATTAACATTATAGTGTAAGAAAACAAGAAGACACGGTAAAAGATAAATTATCTAACTTAAAGATAAATATAAATGATAAGGTTAAAATAGAAACCTAAACTTGTCTAAATTATATTTTATAAGATTATTTCGACTCATCCCCACCTTAGCTTCAAAATTAATCAATTTGGAGCTATTAAAAACCATATATGACTTTATAATGAAATAATATTTTTAGTTTTTCCAAAGGTGCCCCTCTCCTCCCTTATAAAAGGGAACCTCCTCCCTCTCCTCCTCACACAACCTTGAGCCATAAATATCGGCCAAACCCTGAAACATTCTCTTCTACACTTCCATAGAAACATCCTAGAGGTCATGGTCTTCTTAAAAGACCATCCCTAGTGCCCTAAGAGGAGGTTAAGAAGAGGGGCGTCAAAGAAGAGGTAATATCCATTACCAATCCTTTCCAATTTATTTCTTCTTAAACATCTTCTTCCTTAGTTTTTTCATTATGAAGTAATAATATCAGTATCACTCATATACTGATATGTTATTATAAATATGAAACAACACTATTTCACCTTCTATCCATCCTACGGAAAATGAAATCATCGCACGTGCGTACGTACGGAATACCGTCTCCACGCTGTGGTGTAATCTGTTTTCCACCACCACCTTACATGGATTGGTATAATGGTGTAAAGAATAAGTATACATGATTATTTTAATGTTATATTGATTCATAAATAGTATAAATACACTTCAATTCAATTCCACGATCATGGAAATGATATCATTGCTCGTGCATACGTACGGAATACCGTCTCAACGATGTGATGCGACTCATTCTAAATGATCTTCATTGAATAATGATTATATAAATGAATTTAATGAATATATATGATATATATTACAATAATACCATTCTGGAAATGATTTATCTATAATCTAAAAAGAATAATAAGAATTTTTTCGACAAAACATTCATAAGAACAAAAGGTAATAAACACCTGAATAATAAGTATCAATGAAATATTACTAATATGATGCCAAGAATATGAACATATATGAAATTATAACAATGAGTATGATTATGGAATAAGTCAATTACATTATTTAAATCATTATACAGGAGGTTCAGACAATTACGAAGAAAATCGGACCTAATCTAAGGGAAAATCTCGCAAATCTCAATTTTTACACGAGATTGATTATACATCAGAATTTACTGGGGAATATTTATCATCCAAATCCATGTTTCCTCAATATCTAATATTATTTATATCCTCCTACAATTTTTTAAATCCAATTTTACCCTTAGGTGAGTTTTTAGTAAAATATATGAAAGGAAACTTTTGTCATTTTTCGTATGTGGTACTTTTTAACTTTTCCGGCCAAAGTACGAGAAGAATGTTGTTTTAACTTATACGGAATGAATGGATTTTTAGAACATAATTTCTATGAATCTTCATTTAAAAGTTTTCATGTTTAGTTTTAATCAACTTCTTATAGTTTAAAATTATATGACATGTTAATAAAAGAAAATGTTTTTGAAGTAGAAAGGATATTTTCATCAAGATTGGAGTTCAAGTGTTTTATCAAAATTATTTTCCATCTATGATAATTTAGGGTTCTGGTTCTATCCCTATTTTTACATTGATTTTGTGGAATTAATTTTATGATGTCGTTTAATCTTATATGGATTATGTTTTTATGGCATGATGTTTAAGAATCCCATTTCTATTACATGGGTTATGTTATGATGTATGATTTATGATCTTGTGGCACACATAAGAATGGTATCATTATGAGATGGGTGAGACCTATATCTCCCTCTAATGTATTGGGTAAAGATTTATATCTCATGATATAGACATGGCTGGAATGGTAGGTTAAACTGGTTTAGTGATACCGGACTGAAACAAGGAGTGAACTCGGTTCAGAAATGGACTTTGTCTGCTAAGATAGTCTTAGTAATGAGTCTTGACTAATAATAAATGATTCTCTATGATTATGTGGGTATGCCACAAAGTTTCAGGTTTTATGTTATGATTATTTTGGATTACATTTCACCACTATGATTTAACCCATGTTATGATATTATAATCTCTTTTGTATCTTATTTTTTCCAAAATGTTATGTTCTTATGGATATGATGTGATTGATATTTCTTTTGTTTAACCTTACTGTGCTTTTGAGCTCACCCTTTTGTATGATTTCTTTCCCTAGGTCAAGAATAAGGGTACTAAGTAGAATATGTCAAAAGGGACTCTAGATATGATGAAATAAATGGGAGACAATGTAGATGATTTATGAACCAGTTGTTTATGTTTCCCAGTTTCTAAAGACACTATACCTATATGTTCCTTTCATGGTTTTGTTATATGTTATAATAAGTGTGCTTCAATTCTGAAGTAATAAAAATGTATGTAATGTATGGGTCGTTATAGTTGGTATCAGAGGAAAGGTATAGTCAACCTTTGGAAACTAGGATGTTAAAGAATTAGTAAGAACCCTAAGGATATGTCTAAGCATAGAACATAATCTTAGTGTTTTAGAAATGGCCATGAATAACATATGACAATACCTTAAGTGTGAAATCTATTCTTGATCATGTGGGTTTCCTATTATAATTAGTGTTGCTCACACTATTCTTCTTGGTTTTAGTCAATGGCTGGAACCCAAAGGAACTATGTTAATGCAGAATGTGATGGGTAATGCCATGATTTTCCCCCTGAGCAACCAAACATTATAGGAGCTGGAATGAAAAATCTTGTAGCCATGCTCACACAACTTTGTCAAGATATGAATCATACAGGACTTCCAAACGATCAAATGAAGGAGCAACATTCTGTTGAATCCTTTATGAGGCAGCATCCACCTTCTTTCAGTGGGTCTACTGATCCATTAGTTGCTGAAAAATGAATCAGCACTACTGATAAGATATTTTCAGTTATTCAATGTTCTGAGCATGATAAAGTCATCTTAGCAGTATATCGTTAGGAAGGTGAAGGTTATTAATGGTGTAATCTTAACAAGAATAAGAGGCAAGGGGATGAAATTGAATCCATGGAATGGGATGAGTTCAAGAACTTATTTTTCAATAAGTACTTCCCTCTTATTATTCGAACAAATATGGAGAAAGAGTTTCTTGAACTTATGCAAAGGGATGATGAATCTGTTGGTACCTATGAAGAAAATTTTACGACACTTGTAATGTACGCTTCTGGGATTATTATCCAACCTGAGAGTAAGATCGATCGATTCTTTAGTGGATTAAAACCAAGTCTTCGAAGGTTGTTATCCATAAGGGACTTCAATAGCTACGGGGAAATCGTTCGATGTTCTCTCAAGCTTGAGAAGATTGGAGCAACCCATCAGTCATGTTCATTTGATAAGAAGTGGAAAATGTAATTCAAAGGAAAATCTATAGAGCACACTGAAAAGAAGATGAGTTTTACCTTATGCTCAAAGTGTGGAAAGAAACATGGATGGAGTCTTCTTAAAGGGACAAGTAAATGTTTCAAATGTGGAAAACAAGGTCATCAGTCATTTGAATGCCACAATGATGGGAAGGAGATATCTGGTGATGCAAACAAAGAAAAGGCTACACAGTGTGCACCTCCTACACTTCAATGTTACATGTGCAAGGAAATGGGGAATTATGCTAATAAATGCCCAAATCCAAGGGTTGTTGATGATGATCGATAGCAACAAACTCTTAAGGCTAAAGACAAAGGAAAGTCAGATGAAATTTCTATCAGGGATGTGGAGTACGACAACAAAGTGGTGAAAGGTACACTTTCCATCCACTCTAAAGTAGAAAATGTTCTATTTGATTCTGGATCCACCCACTATTTTATTTCTGAAGAATTTTCTAAGGGTATCGTCATATTACCTCAACAATTAGATTTTGAGTTAGCTGTGACAACCCCTAATGGCACAACAATCGCATCAAAAGTCTATAATTCTTCTCTGATTGAAGTTTGTGGGAAAGTGCTTCCTGCAAATCTTTTTATCCTTCCTATAGTGGAATTTGATGTGATTCTTGGCATGGATTGGATTTCTTTATATAGAGCTCATATCAATTTCCAATGAATAGAAGTCACATTTCATATTCCAGATCAATATATGATCGTCTATCGATGCAAGGATGAACATAACCTTCTAGTGGAAATTTCTTCCATCTTATGGGTCTTGATTCCACTAAATGAAGGTTATTTATCTAAAATGGTATGTGATAAACTCACGATTAAGAATATTCCCATTTTACAGGAGTTTGATGATGTCTTTCTAGAGGAATTGTCGAGTCTTCCACCAAATCATGAAGTTGAGTTTTCAATAGAACTAGTACCGGGTGCTTTGCCTATTTCAAAGACACCTTATAGAATGGCCCCAATTGAGTTTCATGATATGAAGATGAAACTCCAAGAGAATCTTGATAATGGATTCATACACCCTAGTGTGTCACCATGGGGAGGACCTGTTCTGTTTTTTAAGAAGAAAGATGGATCAATGAGACTTTGCATTGATTATCGAGAACTTAACAATATCACTATCAAGAACAAATATCCCCTCCCACGCATTGATGACTTATTTGATTAACTACCCAGAGCTCAATAATTTTCCAAGATTGATCTTCGTTCAGGGTATCATCAATTAAGGGTCAAAAGGGAGGATATACCAAAGACAGCTTTCTGTATAAGTTATGGACACTATGAATTTATAGTTATGCCATTTGGTCTTACTAATTCCCCTACTATCTTCATGGATCTGATGAAAAGAGTATTTAGAAACTATCTTGATTAGTTTGAGGTAGTATTTATAGACGATATTATTTTCTATTGAAAGAGTTAGTAAGAACATGAAGATCACTTGAGAATTGTATTAAAGACCCTATGAATGGAGAAGCTTTATGCCAAATTTACCAAGTGTGAATTTTGGCTTTAAACAGTTGCATTTTTGGGTCACATAATATCAAAAGAGGGGATATCTATGGATCCAGCAAACATAGAGGATATAGAAAGATAGTCGAGACCAATAACAGTAACTGAGATCCGAAGTTTTCATAGTTTTTCTGGATATTATCGACGTTTTGTGAAATATTTTTCATGATTATCTAATCCACTCCCCATGTTGACTCAAAAAGGAGTTAAGTTCATGTGGACGGAGTAATGTGAAGAGAATTTCAAGGAGTTGAAATGAAGGTTATTCAGTGCACCTGTACTCACACTTCTTTGTAGTGGAGAAAGATTTGTGATCTAAAGTGATGCATCCAAGAAGGGTTTGGGGTGTGTTCTTATTAAAAATGATATTGTGATAGATTATACCTCATGAAAGTTGAAAATCCATGAGAAAAATTACCCAACTCATGATATGGAGTTAGCTGTGGCAATCTTTGCATTAAAGATTTGGAGGCATTATCTTTATGGTGAAATGTGTGATATTTAAACTGATTATAATAGTTCAAAGTATATTTTCACACAGAAGGAGCTGAATATGCGTCAAAGAAGATGGTTGGAGCTGATTAAGGATTACGACTGCTCAATTCATTACCACCCTGTGAAAACAAACATGTCACGACCCGTCCTCGGGGCCCGTGCCGTGACTACCCCAAGACCGCCTTCCATAGGCCAGGGGCTGGCGACTAGAACCAAGGCGTAATTCCCGGTAAAAGGGAAGGCATTGCCTTTGTAAAGTAAACAAACACCATAGAGCAAGAAATCAGTAAAAGTAAACACTAATAAAAACTGGGTACAACAGTAAGTGCGAAAAAGTAATTGGGCCAGTATACAAACCCAAACTAAAAGTAAAGTACAACTGGAAGGGAAAACATCAACTAAATAGTAAAGCCACAACATCGAGATGTCCACTGGAAATCCCACACGAAGGGTGAGTACAGATAGCCTCCAGAGCTCCTCGGGTCCAGCCGTCCGCTCCGAGAACGTCCCACCCAGTGGTCCACCTCCAGGTACCATCCTGCTCCGTAAACCTCAACCACGATCAGCGATGTCTGTCATCTGCAACCAACACAACGTAGAGCGGGCATAGCCCGTGAAGGGGTGAGTATAAGATACTCAGTAGGGACCCTGAGACCCCCGAAGGTCTCCCAGAATCCAAAAAGGATAATCCACAAAGGAAAGATACAATCACGAAGTAACATTCGACACTGCTTAGGTATATGCCCATACATATACCTGAGTCGTCAATTCCAGCTCACTCCAATCTCCGAGCCCAAGTACAACCCAGTCCACACAGGAAAGAAAAAGGTAAATCCACACAGGATAGCACAACACAATCCACATAGGAAAGCAAATAGGATTCATCTCACACAGGTATACTTCTTCGTATGATGATAGAGATGATCAGATATATCCAATAATTCATCTAATCCATCTAACCCACAAAGGATCGATAGGTACTAATAGCCGCAATGAACCACAAAGGATCTGACCCACACATGATCGATAGGTAACTAACCCCCGCAAATACCCACACAGGATCAGACACACACAGGATCTGTAGGCGCTGGCCCACACAGGGC
This sequence comes from Viscum album, assembly GCA_963277665.1. Lineage (NCBI taxonomy): Eukaryota > Viridiplantae > Streptophyta > Magnoliopsida > Santalales > Viscaceae > Viscum > Viscum album. The sequence goes on from OY728152.1 coordinate 1,252,119,053, forward strand.
CGCTGAGCGCTAACCCATACAGGATCGGACCAACACAGGATCTGTAGCACTGATCCACATAGGATCACTGAGTGTTGTAGTCGTTGTTGTCGAATCCACTAAGGATCTCTGTACAGTCGTCGTCGTCGTTATAGTCGCAGCTAGCTCTAGGGTTCCCGCATAGAGCAAGCTCGTTCGGGAGGGTCCGCTCCACGAGCCAGGTGGATGATACATCAACTGACACATAGTCCAGATTTGATGTATCCAAAAGTTCCGTATCGCCAAGAGGAACACAACGTCACAGACAGCGCGTCAATCGAACGTCTGTTCTGAGAGTTATTGTATTTTTCATCCGAGGGGCCCGGTTGGTTTTTAAGTCAAAAACAACCAGGCCGTACTCCACCTGTGTCTAAACCTTAGGCGGAGTAAGCCAAAAGATCCGCCTCACTTAGAGGAATCCATCAAAGTCGACGGCACGTCAATCGGACGTACGGTGCTCAAGATATAAGTGTTTCCGCTACGCGGGCCCGGTTGGTTTCGTGTACGAACCAACCCATCTGAACACAATGTTCTCTGAAACCTTGTGTGTAATATGTCAAAACGACCGTCTCAATCCAAGGATCGCATCGCCGCTGACGGTGCGTCGATCGAAGGTCCGTATCCTAATATATGGGTAAAAGACCGAAAGAGGTCCGAAACGGGGGGTTTGGGCCCGGACTGACCCGGACCAACCCCCCTTGGGGCGGTCCGAACTGGGTCGACCCGACCAGGGTCCAGGTCTGACCCGAATGGCATGACCCGGCCTAGCCGGCGTGGCTCGACCCGGCCTGGGCGCGACCTGGCTGGCGCTGGCCGGGTGTCCAGCGGGTCAGCTCGGCCATTACGGCCGAGCGAAGCGTGGGGCGCACTGCCCCCATGTGGAGAGACCACGGACCCACGTGGGGCCGCCCTTGCCAGTAGACACTGCCGGTTTCCGCGTCCTGATCCCTACGGTCCTGCGTGGCACGGGACTGCGGCATGCCGTCACAGCTTCAGTCGCAGCGGTTCCTCCCGGCGGCGAGCTGCTCTGCGGACCACCAGACGGGTTCCGGTGGTTGGAATTTTGTGCCATCTTCGCCAGAGGCCCTCCCAGGGCCCGTCCTTCACTGTGAGGACCTCACATTTCCTGTTCATGCTGCTTTGTCATCGCCCACTAATCCTCTCACTAGGAACGAAGAGACGGTGGGTTCAGACTTGTTCGTTGGTCCGCACCCGCCATGTTAGTGGTTTTAAAAAGTCTTTCGACAAATTCATTAAACATATGTCGTGGGTATAAAATCACAAGATTTTAAATGCACCAAAAGAATCCATGATGAGGATATAATTAAAAAATAATTAAAAGAACCGCAATCCCCTACCTCAAGCGGTTGTTGATCGAAGATTGTCACGGGGGAATGAACGCCGCGGAAGAAGCGTCGCGGAAGGAGGATTGTCGGCATCGCGGTACACGTCATTGCGTTGTCGATCTCCAAGGGTTTGGCATTCATCGTCTCCCTTCGTCAGATGTTTGCATTCTTCGCGTTCTTTGCGTTCTTGTAAAATTCCAATAAAATTTAAGAAATCAATTTCCTTGAATTTTACGGGTCTTTATAAAACAAGGTGGAATATGCATTATGTAGACAAGACCATGCCACCTTATCCATGATGAGGATCACAAAAGATCCAATATTTATGGATTTACAATGGATGGATCATGGAATTATAATGGAAGGGGAAAAATAATATCTTTCACAAATGAATGTTCAACCATCTATACATATGAAGATTAATGAGGCACAAAAAGAAGATGTAGAGTTAGAGAAGAAGGTGAGAAATGTTCCAGAATTCAACCTTGATTGTGATGGGATAATAAGGTTCAGGAATCGGGTTTGTGTTCCTCCCATCCCAGAATTAAAGAAAGAGCTACTAGATGAGGCTCATAGTTATTCATTCTCTATTCATCATGGAAGCATGAAGATGTATAGGGACCTGAAAGAGTACATCTGGTGGGATGGCATTACAAGAGACGTTGATGAATATGTCTCTCGAAGCTTGGTTTGTCAGCAAGTTAAAGCTGAGAGACAGAAGTCTACGGGGATTTTACAACCATTACTCATACCTGAATGGAAATGGGAAAACATCACTATGGAGTTGGTCACTGGACTTCCTAAAACATCCAAATGCAATAATGCTATCTGGGTTATAGTTGATCGTCTTACGAAGTCGGCAAACTTCATTGCTATTAGAGAGGATTTCTCCCGTGATCATCTTGCCAGGATATATGTAAAGGTAGTGGTAAGATTGCATGGAGTACAACATTCCATTATATCTGATCGGGATCTGCGGATTACCTTGAAGTTTTGGTGAAGTCTTCAGCATACTCTGGATACATAGTTGAGCTTCAGCGCTGCTTATCATCCTCAGACAGACGGTCAGTCGAAGAGAACAATTCATACTCTAGAAGACATGTTAAGAGCTTCCTCTATGGACTTCAAAGGTGGTTGGGATCAACACCTACCTTTAGTGGAATTTTCATATAATAATAGCTTTCACTCCAGTATTCAGATGGCTCTTTATGAAGCTCTCTATAGTATGAAATTCCGAACTCCAACTCACTGGGATGAAGTTTGGGAACGAAAGCTATTAGAACCTAATCTTGCTGATGATATAGAAGTAAAGGTCCGATCTATTCAACGACACATATGAGCAGCTTAGAGTTGACAAAATAGTTATGTCGATAACTGAAAAAATACATAGAGTTTGAAGTGGGTGATAAAGTGTTATTAAGAATATCTCCTTGGAAGAGAGTAATGAGATTTGGAAAGAAGGGAAAGCTGAGCCCTAGGTATATCAGTCCTTTCGAAATACTGGATCGTGTTGGGAAGGTAGCTTACCGATTAGCACTTCCACTGAATCTCTCTCAATTTCATGATCTGTTCCATGTATCTCTCCTGAGAAAGTACATACCTGATCCTTCACATGTAATCAGCTCAGAAGTTGTACAATTGGAGCAAGATCGTTCTTATGAAGAACAGAAGATAGAGATTCTGGATCGTAGCGAAAAAGGTCTACGAAACAAGACCACTTGCTTGGTGAATGTTTTATGGAGGAACCAACAATTAGAATAAGCTATATATGAGCTTTAGGATATGATGAGGGAGATGTATCCTCATCTGTTTGTTACAATGTGAAAAATTTTGAGGGCGAAATTCATTTTAAGGGGGGTAGAATGTAACACCTCATATTTTTATGTGAAATATTTTGTTTTTATACATCATCAAAGGAATCTTTCACATCGCACAACACTAGCTTGGCTTGCTTTACACGTAATCTCGGCCTTCCTCGATAGCTTGCATTGTACGCAATACCGAGTTTCACTAAACAACGATATGCTATTAAAATATTATTAAAACTATCCGTTATGAATAGTTATAACCACTTTTTGAAATTTTATAAATTTTATTTTTCAAAATGGACATCTTTTTGGATTTAGAATATCGAAATTAGCCTAAGGTGAAATTTTTGTTTTTTTCTAAAAACTATCAATTTTTGATGAATATTGAAAACACTGGGTTACTATTTAAAAACTGTCTATTTATTTAAATAATTATTTACTTTATTTAAATTTATTTTAGGTCAAAATCTATACATAAAACCTATATAAGTTCAATGTAATTCATTGGAGTCATTTGATAATAATTTTAGATATATAAAAATTTTATTGAACTTTTGACCGTCTTTTACCCACCTCCTAGGAGAATTTACAAATTTACATAAAAATTAAATTTACGCTTCTGTGAATGGAATTTCTAAAATTCGAGAGCCACAATTTATATCAGTAATTAAAATATGGTTCAATGAGATGAAAATAATTTTCAGTGAATAGTAACTTTTTACTTTTATTTACCACGGTTAAAAGTAAATAGGGTAATTAAGGGTAAAAATGATATTATTATTACCCTAACACATGTAATAATTAAATTGTATAAGTATAATTCGACCAAAAAAACATTAAGGATAAAATTTTACCCTTTATGTCCACTTGGATTAGATTAACACATTTAAATTTATTTTATTTAAAGAAGAGTGAAAATAGTTAAAATCAAAGTTTAATAACTAAAACATTTTTAATATAGGGTAATAAATAATATAAATTAGACTATAAATCTTCATTATAAATCTAAAATGATTTCCTACATAATGGTATTTTATTTATAATTTTTAGACATTAAATAATTTAATTTATTTATGACACAATGATGATGCAGTAATTAGATTATTAATGAAATATTAACATAATTGATGTTATAAATACTCTAATAAATGTGATTTGAGAATTTTTATGAATTACACTAATTTTATAGACTAATATGACATGTTATTATGGATTTAATTAATTTTTTTCGAACTAAACATCCTGTTATGATTTTCACAAAAATCAATTACCAAATAGTGTCAAAATTGACATAAAATAGTTTTTTAAAACAAATATTATATTATTAATTGTTATTTTATTCCTAAAAATCTATGGTACGGATAAATGACTTAGATAAGGATATATATATTAATAATAAACAACTTGGGGTTCTTGTGGCTTGTTATAGTATGTTCATTAACCTTATAGTGTAAGAAAACAAGAAGACGCTGTAAAAGTTAAATTATCTAACTTAAAGTTAAATATAAAGGATAAGGATAAAATAGATACCTAAACTTGTATAAATTCTATTGGATGAGAGGATTTCGACCCATCCCCACCTTAGATTCGAAATAAATCAATTTGGAGCTATTAATAACCGAATATGACTTTATAATAAAATAATATTTTTAGTTTTTCCAAAGGTGCCCCTCTCCTCCCTTGTAAAAGGGAACCTCATCCCTCTCCACCTCACACCACATTGAGCCATAAAGCTCAGAAAAACCCTGAAATATTACCTTCTAAACTTCCCTAGAAACATCCTAGAGGTCCTGGTCTTTTTAAAAGGCCATCCCTAGTTCCCTAAGACGAGGATAAGAAGAGGCGCGTCAAAGAAGAGGTAATATCCACTACCGATCCTTTCCAATTTCATTCTTCTTCAACTTCTTCTTACTTAGTTTTTTCATTATGAAGTAATAATATCAGTATCCCTCATTTACATACATATTATTATAAATATGAAACAACACTATTTCACCTTCTATCCATCCTACGGAAAATGAAATCACAACGCGTGAGTACGTACGGAATACCGTCTCCACGTCGTGGTGTAATCTGTTTTCCACCATCACCTTACTTGGATGGGTATAATGGTGTAAAGATTAAGTATTCATGATTATTTAAATTTATATTGATTATTAAGTAGTATACATACACTTCAACACATTTCCACGATCATGGTAAGGATATCATCACTCGTGCATATGTACGGAATATCGTCTCCACGATGTGATGCGACTCGTTCTACATGATCTTCATTGCATAATGATTGTATAAATGAATTGAATGAATAAATATGATATATATTACACTAATAACATTATGTAAATGAGGTATCTATAATCTAAAAATAAGAATAATAATTTATTCGACAAAACACGCATAAGAACAAAAAGTAATAAACACCCGAATAACAAGTAGAAATGAAATATTACTAATAAAAAGCTAATAATATGACAATATATGATATTATAACAATATGTATGATTCTTTAATAAGTCAATGACATTATTCAAATCATTATGGAGGAGGTTCAGACACTTACGATGCAAATCAGACCTAAGCTAAGGGAAAATCTCGCAAATCTCAATTATTATCCGAGATTGTTTATACTTCATAATTTACTGGGGAATATTTATCATCCAAATCCATGTATCCTCAATATGTAATATTATTTCTATCCTCCTACAATTGTTTAAATCCAATTTTAACCTTAGTTGAGTTTTTAGTAAAAGATATGAAAGGAATCTTTTGTCGTTTTTCATACGAGGTACTTTTTGACTTTTTCGGCTAATGTATGAGAAGAATGTTTTTTAACATATACGGCATGAATCGATTTTTAGAACATTATTTCCATGAATCTTCCTTTAAATGTTTTAAATATTATTTTTAATCAACTTATTTTAGTTTAAAATTATATGACATGTTAAGAAAGGAAAACTTTTTTGAAGTAGAAAGGATATTTTCCTCAAGAATGGAGTTCTTGTGTTTTATCAAAATTATTTTCCATAAAAGATAATATAGGGTTCTGGTTCTATTCCTATTTTTACATTGATTTGATGGAATTAATTTTTTTATGTCCTTTAATCTTATATGGATTATGTTTTGATGGAATTATGTTTAAGAATCTCATTTTTATTACATGGGTTATGTTATGATGTATGATTTATGATCTTGGGGAACACATAATATTGATATCATTATGAGATGGGTTGGACCTATATCTCCCACCAATGCATTGGGTAATGACTTTTACCTCATGAGATAGACATGGATGGAACGTCAGTTTAAACCTGTTCAGTGATACAGGACTGAAACGAGGAGTGAACTCAGTTCAGAAATGGACTTTGTCTGCTAAGATAGTCTTGGAAATGAGTCTTGACTAATAAGAAATGATTATATATTATTATGTTTGTATGCCAAAAAGTTTCATGTTTTATCTTATGATTATTTGGGATTACATTTCACAACTATGATTTATCACATGTTATGATATTATGATCTCTTTTTCAGGTTACGTTTTCCAAAATTTTATGTTCTTATGGATATGATTTTATTGTTATTTCATTTGTTTACCCTTAATGAGCATTTGTGCTCACCATTTTGTATAATTTCATTCCCTAGGTCAGGAAGTAGGGTACTAAGTAGAATATTCCAAAAGGGACTCTTGATATGATGAAATTTATGAGAGACAATAAAGATGATTTATGAACCAGTTGTTTATGTTTCCCAGTTTCTAAAGACACTATACCTATATGGTCCTTTCATGGTTTTGTTATATGTTATAATAAGATTTCTTCAATTATGAAGTAATAAAAATGTATATAAAGTATGGGTCGTTATAGTTGGTATCAGAGGAAAGGTACAGTCAACCTTTGGAAACTAGGATGTGAAAGCATTAGTAAGAACCCTATGGATATGTCTAAGCATAGAACACAATCTTAGTGTTTTTGAAATGGCCATGAATAACCAATGATAAGACCTTAAGTGTGAAATTTATTCATGATTATGTGGGTTTCCTATTATAATTAGTGTTGCTCACACTATTCTTACTGGTTTTAGTCAATGGCTGGAACACGAAGGAACCGTGTTAATGTACAATGCTACGAGAAATGCAATGATTGTCCCCTGAGCAACCAAACATTATGGGAGATGGAATGAAAAATCTTGTAGCCATGGTCACACAACATTGTCAATCTATGAATCATGTAGGAATTCCAAATGAGAAAAGGAAGGAGCAACATTCTATTGAATCCTTCATGAGGCAGCGTCCACCTTCTTTCAGTGGGTCTACTGATCCATTAGTTGCTGAACAGTGGATCAGTACTACTGAAAATATATTTTCAGTTCTTCAATGTTCTGATCATGATAAAGTCATCTTAGCAGTATATCGTTTGGAAGGTGAAGCTAATCAATGGTGGAATCTTATCAATAATATGAGGCAAAGGGATGAAATTGAATCCATGGAATGGGACGAGTTCATGAATTTATATTTCAATAAGTACATCCCTCGTATTTTTCGAACAAATATGGAGGAGTTTCTTGAACTGAAGAAAAAAGATGATGAATATGTTGGTACCTACGAAAAAAATTTTACGAGACATGCAAGGTACACTTCCGGGATTATTATCCAACCTGAGAGTAAGATCGATCGATTCTTTAGTGGATTAAAACGAAGTATACGAAAGTCATTAGCCGAAAGGGTCATACATATCTATGCGGAAATCGTTCGATGTGATCTCAAGGTTGAGAATATTGCAGTAACCCATCCGTCATATTCATTTGATAAGAAGAGGAAAATGGATTTCAAAGGAAAATCTAAAGAGCGCACTGAAAAGAAGATGAGTTTTCACTTATGCTCAAAGTGTGGAAAGAAACATGGGGGAGTTTTCTTAAAGGGACAAGTAAATGTTTCAAATGTGGAAACGAAGGTCATCGGGCATTTGAATTCCACAATTATGGGAAGAAGATGTCTAGTGATGCGAACAAATAAAAGGCTACACAAAGTGCACCTCCTACACTTCAATGTTAAAAGTACAAGGAAATGGGGCATTATACTAATCAATTCCCTAATCCAAGGGTTGTTGATGATGATCGACTCCATTAAAATCTTAAGTATAAAGACAAAGGAATGTCACATGAAATTACTATTAGCGATGGGGAGTATGACAACAAAGTGGTGAAAGGTACACTTACCATCCACTATAAAGTAGAAAATGTTCTATTTGATTTTGGATCCACCCACTCTTTTATTTCTGAATAATTTTCTAAGGGTATCACCATATTACTTCAACAATTTTATGTTTAGTGTAACGACCCAATGTTTTATTAATGGAAAATACCTCTTGATCTTATTAAATGCCTCTTTATATAAAATGTTTTTATAAAATGTCAACTTCATTGGTTTTATGATAAGAATTGTGTCCGTTACTTTTAGAACCATTGAACAGTGATCACATGATTAGTATAAATATAGGGACTTAACACATCCAATTTTACTCAGACAAAGGAAGTGATGGCCTCATCCTGTAGAATTTCCCTATACGAAGCCCATTTTTTGGAGCTCGGAAAAGAGGTGGCGTCTTTGGGATTTGACCTTGACCAATCCCAAGCTGATCTCCATCATGTCAAGCTCGAATGGGACCGTCTACGGGAATGGTGGAAGTTGATAGAGATTACCACTCGAGCGATGTTATCCGAGCCACCCCAAGAGTTTTTCACCATCGGACACCTTACCCTTAGGTCTTATGCTGGTGTTTTAAGGGGTTATGTAACAAATAAGTATTACTATGGTCATGTACATTATTTTTTGTACATAATAATGAATATAATTTCTAGTCATTTTTGAAACATTGTAAATAGTTTTAAAGTAAAAATGGTCTTTTAGTTATTATTTAATAAACCATTCTATTTAATTAAATTAAGGTATTTTTGAATTAAATAATAATTTAATAAAATAATAATATTATTATTAAATTTATTTTTATTAAATAATAATGATGTTATAATTTTATGAATGAAATTAACATTTTTATAAAGGATTGAAAGCCATTTCTATCAAAACCCGTGAATTTTCGATAAATGTCGGTTTTTATTTTAAAAGTGAAAATTCACATATTTAGAAAATTATTTAGATAAAATAAATGTAATTTTTGGAATCAGGATGTCGAAATTATCCAACGGTGAATTTTTCATAATTTTCGGAGACAGTCAAATTTATGGGTAAAAATTAAATATCGTTTAAATATATAATGTGTTTTATGACATCATAATGACCCAATAGTGATGTAATAAAATACTATAATCTTTATGTTCTGCCAATATATGTTTTAACATTAAAATAATATGATTTTGGGTTTTTTTAATTACTTTTCAAAGCATTAATGGACCCTTCAAGACTTATTCAACACCATTCCTTTTTAAATTAATTTCCATGGAAGTGTGACTCACCTCCACATAAGAAACCTTATTATTTTAGGAATTTAGGACCATGGCCTTATAAATTTTTTTTTTCATATTCCCTTTTCCAAAAACCATGGGCAAAAACCATGGGATGGTTTTTGGTTTGGATTAATTTAATATAAGGGGTCCCAAACTTAAATAATAAAGAATTCCCTCACGTATCCTATATAAACCCACCCAAGATCACACTTCCTCCTCACTCAAAGCCCTTGTAATTCGTCCAAACTCTGACCTACTCTCTCTAGAATCCTCCCAAGGTTCCCCAATCTCCCAATAAGCCTCTCACAAGCCTCTCTCTAGCCTTTGGAAGCACACATTCAAGTAAAGGTTTTTTCTTCCTTTCTAATTTTTGTCCATTTTTCTTCATATTGTTATGCACTTTTAATTTCAATTATAAATGCTGGGGTGTTGTTTTTTACCTCCCCCATACTGCCCTCTTATTGTTTTAATGATGGGAGACCCCTTTATTTCTAATTAAATGCCTCCCATGTACACTCGTTACTATGCCGAAATTCCGAAAAGAACTTCCCTCTCCTCTTTTAAATTCAAGCAATACTTTTGTATCATGAATCTAAATTACATTAAAATTGATTGGACATGTATCTATATGACCCCCTTACTATAAATTTCATATAAATATGATGAGACACCCATTTCATTATCATCAACCATCTTTATGAATTTTATGTCACGCTGTTACGCTGCCGAAATTGCACCGATTTTCTAAGCCAATGCCATTGTGTAGTGAATACCATGCCCATTTCTCCGTCAAGGGTATTCACCTTTATACAAATTTACTTATTGATTATAAAGTTTCATATATGAATTCCACATTCCTTTATCATGGAATAAATGATCATGATTAATGAATCCATGTTTTATGATCCATGTGGCACACATATGCATGAAATGAAATGTTTAAGAAGGGTGCACCCTTATAACGCTCCAATGCATTGGGTAAAGTATAGTATCATGATACATAATGTGAAATGAGTGTTGACTCATTATAATTCAAGTGAAACTAGGATTTACTCGTTCTTCATGTGCAATGAGGATTTACTCATGCTCTATGTGCAAAGAGCCTTGGATCATGCTAATTCAATGTTAAGTGTTGTTTCCACATTTCCATGTTATGATTATCATGCTTTATCATGCCTTTATGTTCATGTTTCTTTTATGCTCTATTGATATTCCTATTGTCTAATATGTATTGTACTCCTCATGTTATTCCATGTGTACTCCCTTACTGGGTTTTATAGCTCACCCTTTTCTTATGCATGTCCTCAGGTTACCCAATGCAATGCTATGTACAAGGGAATATAGTGGTCATGTAAAGGAAGTTTTCAATAAAGATGTTGTATTTCATGTTTTATGTTTTTATGTAATGATCCTAAGCCCCAAAGACACTAAACCTCTCGATCTCCTTTGTTGTATCATGTGATGTTTTATGTAATAAATCATGTTTAAGTTTGTAATAAAAACAGGGTTGTCATAGTTGGTGTCAGAGGATAGGTTTAGTTATTTTTGGGATTAGGAAACCCTAGTAACTCCTTAGATACAAGACTAAGTATAATAAAAACATCCCTAAGTTTTGGTAAGTACTATGTAACTAGTTTATAAAACAAATACTTCCCTGTTTGGATATGAGCAGGTAGAGGCGGCTCTGGCACATATGTATCCTAGGGGTGAAACCCGAAAACACCGCTTTGAGCTAGACTCGAATGGGAACTGGTGCATGACAATAGGCATTGCTGCACTATTGGTTACGACACTCCTTGGGGATATGTTTTGATAAATTCACAAGCTTATTATGAATCCTTATTATGGGAATTAAAAAAATGCCCCTAAGAATATATGATAGAGAGTAGATCATGAAAAGCCTAGATTGAAGCCTATATACTCATGAGTTAAGGAAATAAATGTTTATTTATAAGTCATCAACATTTGTATTTGGATTAACCTTTATGTGTTACCCCTAAATTTCCTTTTATTCCAGCCAATGGCCGGTAATTGGAGGACTCGGGCTAAAAACTATTGTGAAGATCAGTGTGATGACTGTACTAATTAGAAGCCCAATCCAATGGGAGCAAGAATTGTGAACTTTGTCGCGCTTATCTGTCAGCTAACACAAGTTTTGAATAGAAACACGGGTCAATAGGAACGTTCAACCCCCCCTATAAAGAAAAAGTTGCTATCGAGAGCTTCATGAGACAAAGGTCTCCTACTTTTAGTGGATAATCCAATCCCACGATCACTGAACAATGGATCAACTCCATTAAAAAGATATTCCCCATCCTCCAATGTTCTGAACAAGAGAAGGTTCTCATGAAGGCTTATTGTATGGAGGGTGAAGCTGATCAATGGTGGACGTTGATCAAAAATACGAAGCCTAAGGAGGAAATCGAGGCGTTGGAATGGAAGGATTTCCGGAAGATTTTTTTCGATAAATATTTTCCGCGCACCCTCTGGCTTAAGATGGAAAGGGACTTCCTTTCCCTCAAGAAAATAGATGAAGAATCTGTTGGAGCGTACGAGGAAAAATTCATGAGGCTTGCACGATACGCTTACAGCTTTTTCGTTACCCCCGAATGCATGGTTGACCGCTTCTTTGGTGGGCTGAAGCCTAGCTTGCGGAAAGCATTAGCGATCTGTGACTTCGACAGCTATGAGGAAATTTTCTGATGTGCCCTCAAGGTTGAAATGTAGATCGGAGAATCAGAGGGGTATCATGGGGACAAGAAACGTAAGGTGGACTTCAATGCTGGTGGTCCGATGGATAAATCCAACGGTGCTAAGAAGATCTGGAACCCCACTTTCCAAAAGTGTGGAAAGAAGCACCCTGGAAATTTCCTTAAGTGGACAAGAAAATGCCTCAAGTGTGGAAGGGAAGGGCACCTAGCTGTTAACTGTTGGCAAGAAGGACCCACGGCTGCGACAGAGGAGAGGAACGCTCCGATCAAACCTCAATGTGTTGTTCAATGCTACAAATGCAAAGAACCGGGTCATTTGGAAAATTAGTTCTCTAATCCAAGGGTTTTCGGAGGCAACCAACAACCTCCAAGATAGCAAGGAAGAGCTTTTTCCATCACTTCTGCCGAAGTGACCCCAGACAGCGAAGTGGTGATAGGTACGCTAGTTATTCATTCAAGAATAACGGATGTACTTTTTGATTCAGGTTCTACGAATTCTTTTCTATCTAGAAGTTTTAGAAGGACAATCCCAGCACCACCACAAATCAAGGAAGTAATGATGTCGATGAGTACGGAAAATGGGGAAATCATTGCATCCCATGAATATAAGTCCTCCCTTATTATAATCTATGGATTTAATTTCCCAAAGAACCTCGTCATACTCCCTCTGGTGGAATTTGACGCAATTCATGGCATGGATTGTCTTTCCTTATATAGAGCCAATATAAATTGTCGGGAGAGGGAAATCACACTCCATATGGAGAATCGACCCCCGATTCTTTACAAGTGTCAGGAGGAAGATTAATCTCCTTTAGCTCCATCATCTCAAGCATGGATTTTACTAACTTTTGAGCATGAATATCTGGATTAGATGATTTAGTCCAAGGAAGAAACCATCCTTGAAGAAATACCTATTGTGAGGGAATTCGCTGAAGTGTTTCCCGAGGAACTGCTTGGTCTTCCTCCTAGAAGAGACTTTGAGTTATCAATTGAACTTATACCTAGGGTGCTACCAATATCCAACACTCCATATAGAATGTCTGTTGTATAGATTAAAGATCTTAAAAAACAACTACAAGAGAATCTGGATAAAGGTATTATACACCCAAGTGGTTCACCATGGGGTGAACTAGTCCTCTTCGTCAAGAAGAAGGATGGGTCAATGCGGTTTTGCATCGATTATCGTGAACTTAACAAAATAACGATAAAGAACAAGTATCCTCTCCCAAGAATCGATGACTTTTTTGATCAGCTACATTGAGAACAATACTTCTCCAAGGTGGATTTGCGGTCGGGATATTATCAAGTAAGGGTGAAGAAGGAAGATGTCCCAAAGACTACTTTTCGTACAGGATACGGGCACTATGAATTCATAGTAATTCCTTTTGGACTCTCCAATTCTCCATCAATATTCATGGACTTGATGAATAGAGTCTTTAGAGATTACCTTGACAAATATGTGGTAGTCTTTATAGATGATATTCTAATATATTCCAAAACCAAGGAGGATCATGAGGAGCATTTAAAAATTGTACTAGAGACTTTTCGTAAGGAGAATATCTATGCCTAGTACATCAAGTGTGTGTTATGGTTGAAGGAGGTCTCATTCTTGGTCCATATCATCACATGAAATGGGATATCTGTGGACCCCTCCATAACAGATGCAATTGAGGGATGGCCGAGGCCATCATCGGTAACGGATATTCGTAGCTTCTCGGGGTTAGCTGGATATTATAGACAATTTGTGAGAAATTTATCACAATTTTCCAACCCTCTTACAAAGATAACTGGAAAGGGAGTGAAGTTTTCTTTGAGTGATGAATGCGAAGAAAGCATCAAGGAATTGAAAAAGGAGGCTTATCACTGCACCCGTGCTCACTTTACCCACAAGTGGGGAAATTTTTGTGGTATTCAGTGATGCTTCAAAGAAGGGCTTAGGCTATGTGCTGATGCAGAATGATAAAGTTATATCATATGCCTCAAGCCAGTGGAAAATCCATGAGTGAAACTATCCAACGCATGATCTGGTGTTGGCGGTGGTGATATTGGCCTCGAAAATCTAGCGGCATTATCTCTATGGAGAGAAATGTGAGATATATACTGACCACAAGAGTCTTAAATATATATTCACACAAAATGATATTAATATGCGCAATAGAATATGGATAGAGCTCATCAAGGATTATGACTGTTCAATACATTACCGCCCTGGGAAAACGAAAAAGGTGGCAGATGCCCTAAGTAGAAAGGACCCAGCAATTCTATCAATGATGAAAATTGAGAAGGATCCAATATTCTTAGACTTAATGAAGATGGAAGTGGGAATCATAAAGAAAGGAACATCATCAATCCTTTCACAAGTTATTGCTCAACCATCTCTTTTAGAAAGGTTAAAGGATGCTCAAAAGAATGATGTGGGAATTCACGAAAACGTGGAAGCTATCAAAAAGGGGAAATCCTCGGATTTTAATGTTAATGAAGAAGGAATTGTGCGGTTTGGGAAAAGAATATGTGTTCCATGAAGTCTGGAGATGAAGAAGGAACTTTTAGATAATGCACATAGTTACAATTTCTCTATCTACCCAGGGAGCACAAAGATGTATCAAGATCTCCGAGAAAACTTTTGGTGGGATAATATGAAGAAGGAGATCACTGAATATACCTCAATGTTCCTGGTGAGTCAGCAAGTGAAGGCAGAGAGGCCGATGTCTAAGGGGACGATGCAACCATTTCCCATACCAGAATTGAAATGGGAGAACATCACCATGAACTTTGTCACTGGACTTCCAAGGAAATACAAAGGCAACAATGTAATCTAGGTTGTTCTGGATCATCTCACAAATACTGCACACTTTATTACTATTCGGGAGGATTTATCTTTGGATCAAATGGCACGAATATATATCAGGGAAGTGGTAAGGTTGCATGGAGTACCACTATCTATTGTGTCTGACCAAGATCCAAGATTCACCTCTATGTTTTGGAAGAGTCTTCAACATACTCTGAATACTGAACCGATCTTCAGTACGACATATCATCCTCAAACTGATGGCCAATCCGAGAGGACTATCCAAACACTTGAGGATATGTTGAGAGTGTGCTCAATGGACTTTAAAGGAGGATGGGATCAAGATCTTCCTCTGGTTGAGTTCTTTTATAATAACATTTTCCACTCGAGCATCCAAATGTCACCATATGAAGCCCTGTATGGGAAAAGGTGCAGAACACCGACAGTTGGGATGAGGTCGGTGAACATAAGCTGCTTGGACAAGAAATGGTCGATGAAATGGTGGAGAAGGTGAAAACCATTCAGCAGCATATCAAGATTTCTCAGAGTCGACAGAAGAGTTATGTAGATAGTCGTCAATGAGAACTTTAGTTTAAAGTTGGAGACATTGTTTTTTTACACATATCTCAGTGGAAGAGGGTCATGAGGTTTGGAAAGAAAGGGATGTTAAGATCAAGGTAGATCAACCCCTTCGAGATTCTTTATCGTGTCGGGGCTGTGGCCTATCGACAAGAACTTCAACCTACTATGGCAAAAGTACATGATGTCTTTCATGTATCCCTCTTACGAAAGTACATACCGGACCCTTCACATGTACTCTCTTCTGAGGTGGTACAATTGGGAGATGATCTTTCTTATGAGGAGCAACTAGTGAAGATCTTAGATCATAGAGAAAAAGTTCTACGAAATATGACAATGACCCTCGTCAAGGTGTTGTGGAGAAACCACAAGTTTGAAGAAAAAACATGGGAATCAGAGGATATGATGAAGCTGAGTTACCCACATTTGTTTTAGTATGGGAAAAGGAAAATTTTGAGGGCAAAATTTCTTAAGGGGGGAATATAGTAACGACCCAAAGTTTCATTAATGGAAAATCCCTATTGATCTTATTAAATGTCTCTTTATATAAAATGTTTTTATAAAATGTCAACTTCATTGGTTTTATGATAAGAATTGTGACCATTAATTTTATAACTGTTGAAAAGTGATCACATGATTAGTATAAATATAGGGCTTTAACACTTCCAAGTTTACTCAAACAAAGGAAGTGATGACCTCATCCAGTAGATTTTCCCCATAGGAAGCCCATTTGTTGGACCTTGGAAAAGAGGTGGCGTCTTTGGGCTTCTTCCTTGACCAAGCCCAAGCTGAGATTTATCATGTCAAGCTCGAATGGGACCGTCTACGAGAAAAGTGGAAGTTGATAGAGATTACCACTTGAGCGATGTTATCCAAGCCACCCCAAGAGTCTTTCACCATCGCACACCTTACCCTTAGGTCTTATGCGGCTGTTTTAAGGGGTTATGTAACAAATATGTATTACTATGATCATGTACATTATTTTTTGTATATAATAATGAATATAATTTCTAGTCATTTTTGATACATTATAAATATTTTTTAAAGTACAAATTGTGTTTTTAGTTATTATTTAATTAAGAAATCTATTTTATTAAATTAAGGGATTTTTGAATTAAATAATATTTTAATAAAATAATATTATTAATATTAAATTAATTTTTATTAAATATAAATTATCTTATAATTTTATGAATGCAATTAAAATTTTTATTAAGGATTGAAAGGCATTTCTCTCAAAACCCGTGAATTTTCGATAAATGTCTGTTTTTATTTAAAAAGTGAAAATTCACATATTTAGAAAATTATTTAGATTAAATAAATGTTATTTTTGGAATCAGGACATCTAAATAATCCAATGGGGAATTTTTTATATTTTTTTGATACAGTCAAATTTTTGGGTAAAAATAAAATACCGTTTAAATATATAATGTGTTTTATGACATCATAATGACCCAATAGTGATGTAATAAAATACTATAATCTTTATGTTCGTCCAATATATGTTTTAAAATTAAAATAATGTGATTTTGGGTTTGTTTGACTTAATTTTCAAATAATTAATGGACCCCTCAAGACTTATTCAACACTTTGCCTTTTTAAATTAATTTCCATGGGAGTGTGACTCACCTCGACATAACAACCTTATTATTTTAAGAAGTTCGGACTTTGGCCTTATAAAATATTGTTTTTCTCTTACCTTTTCCAAAAACAATGGGCAAAAACCATGGGATGGTTTGTGATTTGGATTAATTTAATATAAGGGGTCCCAAAAATAAATAATAATGAATTCCGTCACCTTTCATATATAATCCCACACATTCTCCCACTTCATCCTCACTCAAAGCCCTTGGAGTTCGTCTAACCTCTGCCATACTCTCTCTAGAATCCTCCCAAGGTGCCCCAAGCTCCCAAGAAGCCTCTCACAAGCCTCTCTCTAGCATTGGAAGCACACTTCCAAGTAAGGTTTTTTTATTCCTTTCTCATTTTTGTCCTTTTTTCTTCATATTTTTATGCCCTTTTAATTTCAATTATAAATGTTGGGGTATGGTTTCACACCTCCCCCATACTGACCTCTTATTGTTTTAATGATGGGATACCCCTTTCTCTCTCATTAAATTCCTCTCATCTACACTCGTTACTATGCCGAAATTCCAAAAGGAACTTCCCTCTCCTCTTTTACATTCAAGCAATACATTTGTATCATGAATCTAAATTCCATTAAAATTGTTTGGACATGTATATTTATGACCCCCTTACTATCCATTTCATGTAAATATTATTAGACACCCCTTTCTTTCTCATCAACCATTTTTATGAATTCTTATGTCACGCCGTTACACTGCCGAAATTGCACCGATTCTCTAAGCCAATGCCATTGTGTAGTGAATACCATGCCAATTTCCCCATCAAGGGTATTCACCTTTATTCACATTTACATGTTGATTATAATGTTTCATGTATGAATTCCACATTCCTTTATCGTGGAATAAATGATTATGTTTAATGAATCCATGTTTTATGATCCATGTGGCACACTTATGCATGAAATGAAATGTTTAAGAAGGGTGCGCCCTTATAACGCTCCAATGCATTGGGTAAAGTATAGTATCATGATATGTCATGTTCAATGAGTGTTGACTCATGATAATTCAAGTGCAATGAGGGTTTACTCGTGCTTCATGTTCAATGATGATTTACTCATGCTCTATGTGCAATGAGCCATGGCTCATGCTAATTCCATGTTAAGTGTTGTTGCCACATTTCCATGTTATGATTATCATGCTTTATCATGCCTTTATGTTCATTTTTCTTTTATGATCTATTGATATGCCTATTTTCTAACATGTATTGTACTCCTCATGTTATTCCATGTGTACTCCCTTATTGGGCTTTATAGCTCACCCTTTTCTTATGCATGTCCTCAGGTTTCCCCATGCAATGCTAAGTATGAGGGAATGTAGTGTCATGTAAAGAATGTTTTCAATAAAGATGTTGTATTTCATGTTTTATGTTTTTATGTAATGATCCTAATCCCCGAAGACACTAAACCACTCGATCTCCTTTGTTGTATCAATTGATGTTTTATGTAATAAATCATGTTTAAGTTTTTAATAAAAGCAGGGTTGTCATATTGAGATAGCTGTGACAACCTCTAATGGCACAACAGTCGCATCAAAAGTTTATAATTCTGCTCTGATTGAAGTTTGTGGAAAAGTGCTTCCTGAAAATCTTGTGATCCTTCCTATCGTGGAATTTGATGTGATTCTTGGCATGGATTGGCTTTCTTTATATGGATCTCATATCAATTTCCAATGAAGGGAAGTCACATTTCATATTCCTGATCAATCTATGATCGTCTATCAATGCAAGTATGAAAATAATCGTCCAGTTGAAATTTCTTACATCTTATGGGTTTTTATTCCACTAAATGAAGGTTATTTGTCTAAATTGTTTGTGAGAAACTCATGATTAAGAATATTCCCATTTTATGGGAGTTTGATGATGTCTTTCCAGAGGAATTGCCGAGTCTTCCACCAAATCATGAAGTTGAGTTTTCAATAGAACTCATACCGGGTGCTTTTCCTATTTCAAAGACACCTTATAGAATGGCCCCAATTGAGTTGTAGGAATTGAAGAAGCAAATCCAAGAGAATATTGATAAGGGATTCATACACCCTAGTGCGTCACCTTTGGGAGCACATGTTCTGTTTGTTAAGAATAAATATGGATCAATGAGACTCTGCGTTGATTATCGAGAACTTAACAAGATCACTATCAAGAACAAATATCCTCTCCCATGCATTGATGACTTATTTGATCAACTACGCAGAGCTCAATAATTTTCCAAGATTGATCTTCATTTAGGGTATCATCAATTAAGGTTCAAAAGAGAGGATATACCAAAGACGGCTTTCTGTACAAGGTAAGGAGGCTATGAATTTATAGTGATGGCATTTGGTCTTACTAATGCCCCTACATCTTCATGGATCTGATGAATAGATTCTTTAGAGACAATCTTGATCTATTTTTGGTAGTCTTTATAGATGATATTATTGTCTATTAAAAGAGTAAGGAATAACATGAAGATCACTTGATAATTGTATTGATGTCCCTGAGAAAGGAGAAGCTTTATGCCAAATTAACCAAGTGTGAATTTTGGCTTCAAAAAGATTCATTTTTGGGGAACATAATCTAAAAATAGGAGACATCTGTGGATCCAACAAAAGTAGAGGTTATAGAAAGATGGTCGAGACCAACAATAGTAACTGAGATCCGAAGTTCTCTTGGTTTGGCTGGATATTATCGACGTTTTGTGAATGATTTTTCATGATTATCTAATCCACTCACAAGGTTGACTGAAAAATGAGTTATGTTTGTGTGGATGGAGGAATGTGAAGAGAATTTCAAAGATTTGAAAAGAAGGTTATCCAGTGCACCTGTACTCACACTTCCTTGTAGTGGAGAATGGTTTATGACCTACAGTGATGCATCCAAGAAGGGGTCGGGGTGTGTTCTTATTCAAAACGATATTGTGATAGCTTATTCCTCACGATAGTTGAAAATACATGATAAAAATTACCCAACTCATTATTTGGAGTTAGCTGATGTAATCTTTGCATTAAATATTTGGAGGCATTATCTTTATGGTGAAAGGTGTGATATTTATACTGATCATAAAAGTTTAAAGTATATTTTCACACAGAAGGAGCTAAATATGCGTCAAAGAAGACGGTTGGAGCTGATTAAGGATTATGACTGCTCAATTCATTACCACCCTGGGAAAGCAAATAAGGTGGAATATGCATTACATCGACAAGACCATGCCAGCTTATCCATGATGAGGATCACAAAAGATCCAATATTTATGGATTTAAAAAGGATGGATCTTCGAATTATAATAGAAGGGGAAAAATATTATCTCTCTCAAATTAATTTTCAACCATCTATACATGTGAAGATTAAAGAGGCATAGAAAGAAGATGTAGAGTTACAAAAGAAGGTGAGAAATGTTCCTAAATTAAACCTTGATTGTGATGGGATAATAAGGTTTAGGAATCGGGTTTGTGTTCCTCCCATCCCAGAATTAAAGAAGAAGCTGCTGGATGAGGCTCATAGTTCATCATTCTCTATTCATCCTAGAAGCACGTAGATGTATAGAGACCTGTAAGAGTACATCTGGTGGGATGGCATGAAAAGAGATATTGCTGAATATGCCACTCGATGCTTGGTTTGTCAGCAAGTTAAAGCTGAGAGACAGAAGTCTAAGGGGATTTTACAACCATTACCCATACCCGAATGGAAATGGGAAAACATCACTATAGACTTTGTCACTGGACTTCCTAAAACATCCAAAGGAAATAATGCTATCTGGGTTATAGTTGATCATCTTACGAAGTCGGAACACTTCATTGCTATTAGAGAGGAATTATCTCTTCATCAGCTTGCCAGGATATACGTAAAGGATGTGGTAAGATTTCATGGAGTACCACTTTCCCTTTTATTTGATAGGGATCCTAGGTTTACCTAGAAGTTTTGGCAAAGTCTTCAGCATACTCTGGATACATAGTTGATCTTCAGCACTTCTTATCATCCTCAGACAGACGTTCAGTCTGGGAGAACAATTCAAACTCTAGAAGACATGTTAAGAGCTTTCTCTATGGACTTAAAAGGTGGTTGGGATCAATATCATCCTTTGGTGGAATTTTCTTATAATAATAGCTTTCACTCCAGTATTCAGATGTCTTCTTATGAAGATCTCTGTGGAATGAAATGTCGAACTCCAACTTACTGGGATGAAGTTGGGGAAAGAATGCTATTAGGACCTGATCGTGTTGATGAGATGGCAGAAAAGGTCTTATATATTCAACAACACATAAGAGCAGCTCAGAGTCGACAAAAACGTTATACCGATAACTGAAGAAAAGACCTAGAGTTTGAAGTTGGTGATAAAGTGTTCTTACGAATATCTCCAAGGAAGAGAGTAATGAGATTTGGAAAGAAGGGAAAGTTGATCCCTAGGTATATCGGTCCTTTCGATATACTGGATCGTGTTGGGAAGGTAGCTTACCGATTGGAGCTTCCACTGAATCTTTCTCAAGTTCATGATGTGTTCCATGTATCTCTCCTGAGAAAGTACATACCTGATACTTCACATGTAATCAGCTCAGAAGTTGTACCGTTGGAGCAAGATCTTTCTTATGAAGAACAACCGATAGAGATTCTGGATCGTAGTGAAAAAGTTCAACGAAATAAGACCACTCTCTTGGTGAAAGTTTTATGGAGGAACCACCAATTAGAATAAGCTACAAAGGAGAATTGTGATATGATGAGGGAGAGGTATCCTCATCTGTTTGTTACGAAGTGAAAAATTTCAAGGGCGAAATTCATTTTAATGGGGGTAGAATGTAACACCCGATATTTTTATGAGAAATATTTTGCTTCTATACATCATCAAAGGAATCTTTCACTACACACAACACTAGCTTGTCTTTCTTTACACGCAATCGCGGCCTTCCTCGATAGTTTGCATTGTACACAATACCGAGTTTCACTAAACAACGATATGCTATTAAAATATTATTAAAACTGGCCGTTATGAATAGTAATAACCACTTTTTGAAATTTTATAAATTTTAATTTTCAAAATGTACTTCATTTTTTGATTCAGAATATCGAAATTAGCCTAGGGTGAAATTTTGGTATTTTTCTGAAAACATTCAATTTTTGATGAATATTGAAATCACTGGGTTACTATTTAAAAACCGACTTTTTATTTAAATAATTATTTATTTTGTTTAAATTTATTTTAGGTCAAAATTGATACATAATACCTATATAAGTTCAATGTAATTCATTGGAGTCATTTTATAATAATTTTAGATATATAAAACTTTTTTTGAACTTTTGACCGTCTTTTACCCACCTCCTAGGAGAATTTGCAAATTTACATAAAACATAATTTTACTACTTTTTTGAATGGAATTTAAAAAATATGAGAGACACGGTTAATGTCAGTAAGTAAAATGTGGTTCAATGAGATGAAAATATTTTTTGGTGAATTGTAACTTTTTTCTTTTATTTACAACAGTTAAAAGTAAATACGGTAATTAAGGGTAAAAATAATAATATTATTACCCTAACACATGTCCTAATTCTATAGGATAAGTTTATTTAGACCAGAAACAACATTAGGGATAAAATATTACCCTTTACGTCCACTTGGATTAGATTAAGACATTTAATTTTTTTTATTTAAAAAAGGGTGAAAATAGTTAAAATCAATGTTTAATAACAAAATCATTTTTAATATAGGGTTATACATAAGATAAATTCGACTATAAATATTAATTAGGAAGATAAAAAGATTTCCAACATAATGGTATTTTATTTATAATTTTTAGACATTAAATAAGTTAATTTTTTTATGACACAATGATGATACAGTAATTAGATTATTAATGAAATATTAACATAATTGATGTTATAAATACTCAAAAAAATGTATTTTGAGAATTTTTATGAATTAAACTAATTTTATATGTTAATAGGACATGTTATTATTGATTTAATTAACTTTTTTATAACTAATACTTCTGTTATGATTTTGACAAAATTCATTTACCAAATAGTGTCAAAGTTGACATAAAATAGTTTTTTAAAACAAATATTATATTATTAATTGTTCTTTTATTCCTCAAAATCTAATATTCGGCCAAAAGGCTTATATATGGTTATATATATTAATAATAAACAACTTGGGGTTCGTTTGTCTTGTTATAGTATGTTTATTAACCTTATAGTGTAAGAAAACAAGAAGACACGGTAAAAGTTTAATTATCTAACATAATGTTAAATCTAAATGATAAGGTTAAAATAGAAAACTAGACTTGTATAAATTCTATTGGATGAGAGATTTTCGACCCATCCCCACCTTAGATTCTAAATATATCAATTTTGAGCTATTAAAAATGGAAAATGACTTTATAATAAAATATTATTTTTAGTTTTTCCAAAGGTGCCCCTCTCCTCCCTTATAAAAGGGCACCTCCTCCCTCTCCTCCTCACACCACCTTGAGCCATCAAGGTCGGCCAAACCCTGAACAATTATCTTTTAAACATCCCTAGAAACATCATATATGTCTTGTTATTCTTAAAAGACAATCCCTAGTTCCCTAAGAGGAGGTTAAGAAGAGGCGCGTCAAAGAAGAGGTAATATCCATTATCGATCCGTTCCAATTTCTTTCTTCTTAAAATTCTTCTTCCTTAGTTGTCTCATTATAAAGTAATAATATCAGTATCACTCATATAATGATATGTTATTATAAATATGAAACAACACTATTTCACCTTCTATCCATCCTACGGAATATCAAATCATCAGGCGTGCGTACGTACGGAATACCGTTTCCACGTCGTGGTGTAATCTGTTTTCCACCACCACCTTACATGGAAGGGTATAATGGTGTAAATAATAAGTATACATGATTATTTTTAATTGATATTGATTATTAAATATTATACATGCACTAAAATACAATTCCACGATCATGGGAATGATATCATCGCTCGTGCATACGTATGGAATATCATATCCACGATGTGATGCGACTCGTTCTACATGATCGTCATTGAATAATTAATATATAAATGAATTGAATGAATAAATATAATATATATTACACTAATAAAATTCTGTAAATGAGGAATCTATAATCTAAAATGAATAATAAAAATTTATTCGACAAAACACGCATAAGAACAAAAAGTACTAAACACCCGAATAACAAGTAGTAAAGAAATATTACTAATACGAAGCTAATAATATAACCATATATGATATTATAAAATTTAGTATGATTTTGTAATAAGTCAATAACATTATTTAATTCATTATATAGGAGTTTCAGACACTTACGAATCAAATCGGACCTAAGGTAAGGGAAAATCTCGCAAATCTCAATTTTAATCTAAGATTGTTTATACTTAGAATTTACTGGGGAATACTTATCATTCAAATACATGTTTCTCCAATATGTAATATTATTTCTATACTCCTAAAATTTTTTAAATCTACTTTTACCCTTAGGTGAGTTTTTAGTAAAATATATGAATGGAATATTTTGTCATTTTTCGTACAAGGTACTTTTTTACTTTTCCGGACAATGTACGAGAAGAATGTTTTCTTAACTTATACGACATGAATTTATTTTTAGAACATTATTTCCATGAAGCTTAGTTTACATGTTTTCATTTTTATTTTTAATCAACTTCTTTTAGTTTAAAATTATATGACATGTTAAGAAAGGAAAATGATTTTGAAGTAGAAAGGATATTCTCCTCATGAATGGACTTCAAGTGTTTTATCAAAATTATTTTCCATCTAAGATAGTATAGGGTCATGGTTTTATCTATATTTTTACATTGATTTGATGGAATTAATTTTATTATGTCCTTTAATCTTATATGGATTATGTTTTGATGGCATGATGTTTAAGAATCTCATTTTTATTACATGGGTTATGTTATGATGTATGGTTTATGATCCTGTGGAACACATAAGAATGGTATCATTATGAGATGGGTGGGACCTATATCTCCCTCCAATGCATTGGGTAATGATTTATATCGCATTATATAGACATGGATAGAACAGAAGGTTAAACCGGTTCAGTGATATAGGACTGAAACGAGGAGTGAACTCGGTTCATAAATGGACTTTGTCAACTAAGATAGTCTTGGAAATGAGTCTTGACTAATCAGAAATGATTCTCTATGATTATGTGTTTATTCCACAAAATTTCATGTTTTAAGTTGTGATTATTTGGGATTACATTTCACCACTATGATTTATCCCATGTTATGATACTACGATCTCTTTTGCAGGTTACGTTTTCAAAAATGTTATGTTCTTACGGATATGATGTGATTGATATTTTTTTTGTTTACCCTTACTGCACATTTGAGCTCACCCTTTTGTATGATTTCTTTCCCTAAGTTAGGAAGAATGGAACTAAGTAGAATATTCCAAAAGGGACTCTAGATATGATGAAATAAATGGGATACAATGTAGATGACTTATGAACTAGTTGTTTATGTTTCCCAGTTTCTAATGACACTGTACCTATACGGTCCTTTCATTGATTTTTTATATGTTATAATAAGTGTGTATAAATTATGAATTAATAACAATGTATGTAATGTATTGGTCATTATAAGACGTATATCCCAAAGGCCTATAATCAAGCTCACAATCCCTTCCACGCTGAGTTTTACCACGTGTAAATGGAATATGGCTTAAGACAAGCTCACATTTCTATTAATAATGAGACAACTCATCGGTATATTCTGTAAGCTTCTTATTAGTGGGATCATATCATTGATACATTATATAGATACATAAAAGTTCTGAAACCCATCATATAGTCGAAACATACCACTGTACAACTCAAAATAGTAGGTTGAAATATTCTGACGATGACATAGAACATGACACACATCCCTAATCTACTCAATCTTAGTGTCCTTGACGTTTTTCATGACCCATTCTTGACCCCATGAGGGTTTTTTTGTCTCTTCCATCAATGTGGATGAATAATTATCTAATTAATACTATAGTCATACAAATGGTATTATGGAAATGGATCACATGAACTCTGCTCCTGATATCCATCATGGTCTTCCTCCCCACAACGATATCTCCCAAGGATAGTGAACTTCACTATTTTCCCAAACACATCAATATGGAGAGGTATTCCAAACTCTAACACATTCATTCAGATAAGTGCTTGAAAAATCACGGTCAACTGTATATGGTTTATCATCATCTTAAAGCAGCACCCCTTTCCCTTCAACATGCAACCATCAGATCCATTCTCTATTGTCTGATCATATAGAGGCATGCATGTCTAATAAAGAGGAAGTTAGAATGGAAATATTGATGGAGTTACCCCGAGACAACCTCCTCATCAGGTTATGGCCCCTTTTGACCTCTAACTATGAGATCCCATAGGAGCTGGGGAAGGATTCCATGCCTTATCCACACCAAAATATGTGGGCCAATCATTAGTGAATAATGGCACCGCATATCCCTTATCTAGTATACTAGTGTAACCTCTAAACAATTAATATGAATTGTTTTCACCTAGAACTATCATCTATATCCAAGGAAACGAGATATAAAATATAAAATCCAAACATAAATCTACAATATTCTTGTTGTAATTGCCTCACGAAAATTCAGAAGATGATCTCTGAAGCCACATCAAGCATCTGTAATTGAAGATAGGGTTAGTATGAAGAGTTACACATTTCCTCTCCACTGGTATCGAAGATCCCTTTATTTAAGGAATCATGAAATTTTATAGCCTTTAGTGAGATCAAGGGACTAGGAAATGATCGGGAAAGTTGATCACTGCAATAGAATTCCTCTACATCAGTAATCCCAAGACATTACAAACCAAGAGGGAAGAAAACTAATAGGAATTAAAACTAGTCCTCTTGGAACAATACTAATAAATATCATCATGGAAATTTATGTTTTGGTCACCCAAAAAATATACCTTGAGAAATTATTCTCATCATAAGTCACAATCGTAGCCATCCCTGATGTGAGCACAATTGCACCACATAATGTGGACCACTATTATTGGAGTGGTAGCATCCATCAAGGAATAGACTCGGACCACTAATCGAGTTGAATAACCACCACCACCTACACCATCTCAAATTATCAATTCCTAAGTGAAATTTGGACACATCGGTATTAGTTGCAAGAAACGTCCATCCTGCTATTTTAGGGACATATATATCTTAAACACCATCCCCATGTTCAGCATCCCTTGAGAGGACCCTACAAACATCATTGGAGATCCAAGCACAACCCCAGCCCACAAGGATGGGGACATTTATATCATCATGTTCATACTAAGATTCATCAAATCCATGAAAAGAGCCATTGGATCCTCAATAACTGCACCAATCATTGCCAACTGCATCCCTGAATGATCCCCACCCAATAGGGATTGGGGAACTTTCTTCATCATAACCCCAAAGACGAGATAGTCTTCTCCAGATCTGGAAAAATGAATCAATGGTCGACATCCCACCTACAATCAGTCACAAATCCAATGGTTGGGTCCCATTCAAATACCCCAACTGTGAAATACCTTAGAATCAGTTTTCATTAACCAAAGATAGAGGAACACGCAGTAAGGACGTTTAAACCCCAATGGGGTCGTGATCCAAAATAGACCAACAAGGTGAAAGGTTCAAATAAAGACCCTAAGAGAAGTTTTCCCTAATCATCATGATCCATCAAAGGCAATGGAATGACCATAACTTCCTGATACAACTCTTGGAATGTCCTCATAAACAACATGGCTACTATTAGTAATGACGAATATATATAAGTTCAAAACATGAAAGGAATGTCTTGGGTGGAGGCTGACCTGAATGAAACGAATGAGGCTTCACACACTAAGAATCTGAAGTAGATCCAAAATATGCCAATTTCAATTATAGATTTACCACATCCCCGATGATATGTTTCCATGGTGAATGGTACAACAACATCTTAATCACCTCCTAGGAGGAGTGAGATTACTTTATTCAATGACCAATTTTCACGTGATGGGAGTGAAATACAAGCTCTTCAACAATATAATGAGGAGTTACTCGGGGTCAATATTCCATGTAATAGCCTAGACCCAGCAGGTCCATTACATTTAGAATTTCAGCACTTTAGGGTGTCTTGTGGACAACAGTGACACACTAAGGAGTTTTCCAAAATTCATTGATGAACTGATGTTGGAACCAATGGGCTTATGTGGCATCGAAGAGAGTCAGTGGCATAGATTGTCATCGCTAGCACCGAGGGGCGAACAATGGAATCGATGGGTGTCAGGGGCACCGATGCGCGTTGGTGTCATTGAGGTCTGTCGGTGGTACCCAAGGTTGATGGTGCTAGGTCAACGGTGCCAGGGCAATGGTTCCATGGTGACAGTTTAAGGTAAATGTTTCTCGGGTGATGGTGCCAGGGAAATGGTTACAAGGTGATGGGGTTAGGCTGACTGTGACTCACCTAAGGGTGAGTCCTTCTTTGTTTTTCTAGGACCATCCTGTTTTTTTTTGTGATAACATATCGTTTGACATAAAAGTGTTTTAATACCATTTCAAGAGCCATTTAAAGGTAGTAGTAAAATGTATTAAATCCACAATATTTGGGAAACCCTCAAGATACTTAACGGTTTGGAATTTTTCCATGGTGTCAAACCATTTTCTTGTTCAACAGTATTACCGTTGTTATGCATTTTTCTCAAATTAAATAAAATCTACTAACTTAAAATCATTATATCCACCTATCTGATAATAATTATTAAATGAAAATTAATTCTATCTTGTAAAACCTCCCAACTGTGAGATTAAACCATGATCTAACATTAAATATGTTCAAGATTTTATATCTCGTAACTCCAGGATATGACTTTTTATCACTAGAGATCTTCTTCTTCCTGGATCTCTTTTCCTTTCCATGGTTATTCTAGAGTTACTCTTCCAGATACAAATCGGTCGTTGATGCTAGATCTTTTCCTACTCTCTCTTAGACTCTTTTTAGTTCTTCTTCTGCAAGCCACACATCCCCAGTTCTTTTTACGAGGAGAGAAAAAATAGATCATTTATCATCCATGTAGGTTCTTCATTTTTCTCTATTTACTATGTATAATGCAGGGTGGGTATGATAATTTTTCCTTATTGTGTGGATGAAACATAACATTAACCAAAATAATAAATAGTTTATATTGAATGAAATGATGGGTTTGATGATGATGAAGATGTACTATGATATTTTCATTCATATGTTGTGAATTGAATGGGATTATTCCCTATGGAAATATTGGTCATTGGTGTTATGTTATTGCAAACTAATGAACCTTTTTTCACTATATAAACTTGAGATTTATTATATGTAACCTGGAAACTAGTTAATCAAGTAAACTTGGTAGATTAGATGGATTCCCAATGAATAATAATCCATGGGTGATCACTGCAGTTAACCAAACTAAATAAAGGAACATGATAAATGGTGTGGTTAAATATTGAAAATCCCTTATTATATTCTTCTAATAATAACATATTTCATACTTGATGATTGTAGGGTGATGAATATGGGGATGGGATACCCTGTTAGGGTGGTATGTCTGTGTATGATATACTCTATAATACAAAATGTTAGATCGAAATAAGAATGAGATTCTCAGATACAAGATGTGGGTGATTTGTACTTTTTAAAAATTCATGTAGAACTTTTAATGATAGTTATGTTTAACAAGGTTAAACAATATAATTCACAAGAACTCTATAAGTACTAATTACATGCTAAATTATAGAAAAGTGATTCCGAAAATGAAACATAACTAATGTTTACAATGATGAAGATTCTACCTTAAAGCGTATAGAATATAACTATATCAGAGTACAAGAGTGAGGATGTACACGATAGTTATACATTCCATAACAATAAAAATGCAGCGGAATAACATGTAACAAAACAAGTAAAAAGTAATAACTCTTTTAAACCAAAGAGAAGGGTATCCAACAATCTTGGATAGTGGTCCCATGATTTATAATTTCAAGAAAGTCTATCTTACCCACACCAGGGTAATCCCTTGAAATGAATATCAGGGTCTACTTTCCTATCCTTACAATCCCTCAACTATGAGGTACTCGGCTCTGTATTCCTTAGCAAGGAAGCCCTCAACTTCAAGGTGTTGGAACCCATGTCTTCCTATCCTCAAAAGCCCTCGATTGTACACAGTAATAATCAGAGCCGCATGAAGAAAATCTGCACAAGGAAAAGTTTGAACAATCCGTTCAAACATTCTGCATGAATCATGAGAGTTTATAAGAGCCTCTCTCTCTATAAATCACTTCAGGAAGTTCTGAGCATCAAAATTACAAAAGCTCCCAATGTTTTGAGCACATTCAAATGAGATCCAATTTATAGGTGAAGCTCCAACGGTCGGCTCCCTCCTCCAACGGTCGAATTCTTCATTGAATTTCATAGGGACCTATACACGTGTCACTCAAACAACAGTTATTTAATACCAGAATGCACGATATAGTTTTGAAATAGAGGAAGTGTAATAATAGCTAAAATTGATATTTGGAATGGGGTCTAATGAATGTTAGGAATGATGAAAGTTAAATTTCGGAGTGTGTCCAGAAAATATATTCAGAGTCTATAATAAAAGGATATTCAGATTCTGTTTTTCTAAGGAATTCTTTATGAGAATTTGTAATCAGAATTCATCATTAGAATTCGTAATCAGAATTTGTAATCAGAATTCATCATTATAATTCTTAATGAGAATTCATCATCAGAATTCGTAATGAGAATTCGTGATCAGAATTCATTATCAGAATTCATAATGGGAATTCGTAATTAGAATTCTTCATCAGAATTCGTAATGAGAATTCGTAATTACAATTCATCATCAGAATTCATAATGAGAATTCATAATCAGAATTCATCATTAGAATTCGTAATGAGAATTCATCATTAGAATATGTAATGAGAATTCGTGACCATAATTCTTCATCAAAATTCTTAATGAGAATTTATAATCAGAATTCTTCATCTAAATTTGTAATGAGAATTCATAATCAGAATTCTTCATCAGAATTTGGAATGAGAATTCGTAATCAGAATTCTTCATCCGAATTTGTAATGAGAATTCGTAATCAGAAAACAGAATACCTCATATCTAAGTATTATAGGATTCTGAGGTTTTGGACTACAATCTGAATTTTATGCTTAGAAAATTTATTATATGAACAAAGAAATTTAGACAAGGGTAAATTTCCTTAGGGATGTAAATTTTCCATATAGAAGCAAAACAGGGGTAAAATAGCATTTGCCTTAAAATAAGGTGTCTGTGATTTTCAAAAAAAGACGAATGATAATGTCATAAGGAAAGCCTTAATGACCTAGCCAACCCCCCCCCCCCCCTTGAATGAAGGAATGTAAAAAAGTCATAAGGAAAACCTTATTGACTCAAAAATATCCCCCTTTTTGGAAAGCACAAACAACCTTATGAAAAATAATGTAATGACTTAGAATAAATTTCAAGAATTTGAAATATTAAAGCTTATCTCCCTTTGTTTATAGACCTTGGTGAATAGGGATAACTCTCCCTTCGGCATTGGAACTCTAAGGATTATATTCTAGACTTCTGGAATGAGGAAATCTTGATAATGATAACACCTCCTTAAATAAACTCCCCCTTACTTAGGGATAGTTATTCTCCGAAATTTTTCTTTTCCCTTTATGATTTTTCCTTCTCCCACTTTTGAGTTCTTTTTCCTTCTCCCCCTTTGTGATTTTGAAAAAGAATTTGAGGGAATGTAAAAAATAATAAATTACCTAAAACATTAGTAAAGACATAGAAACAACTAAATCAACCAAAGTTTTCATTAATATTGAATGTATTTTTACAAGGAAAGACATTATAACAAAATATCAGATTGGTCTATTTGTCTTCTTTTTCCTTGGGGATTATCTTCTTCAGAAAGATTTTTTGTTTCTTTAACTCTTTGTGGTCCTCCTTATATTTCTTTTATAAGTCTATAATCTTGTCATCTTGATCCTTCAGAACCTCAGACTGAGCCTTAAGAATCTCATCCTGCTTTGCAAACTTCTCTTCAAACTCATTCCGGAGATCACTTTCCCTTTTCCAGATTTGAGCAACAGAGTTAAGCATCCCATTCAGATCCTTCACCTGTTGATTCTGAGTATTTTTCTCAAGGGTCAGGTTTTATTAAAGATTCTTCATCTTGGAGTCATCAGTATCAAAAACTTATTTTACATCATTCTGATTGTGATCAAACTCTGCCAAATCTTCATCGATTTTCTTTGACCATAGAGTCATTTTTCTCCACGATTTTATGTGGACCTCATAGTTGATAAGAAAATTTTAATGTTCTGCCTCAATCTTCACACATTTATCCATCACCATGGATATTGATTCTGACATCTGATTTATCATGAGCTGAAGCATATGGAATATGGAGTCTATTTTAGGAATGATCGGAATTGTATCCACCATCATTTTCAGGGACTCAACAACAAAATCATGTCCCAATGTAGATGATTCCAAATCTGACACTTTGCTATGAGATTTTTCTTCTTATATTTCAAGAAGTTTCCTCTTAGAAGAACCTCCAACATCCTTCTTACTTGTGATATCTTTCATTGGGGTGTTAATAAGCACTTTCTTACACTTTCGGATTTTTAGAACGACCTCTTCATCAGGGGATTCCTGTTCACTCTCGAATAGCTGTGCAATCTTGTCTTCATCGGGTTTATCCCTATCTTATCCATCCTTAAGGAAGTGATTTTCAAAGATTTCTTCCTCAGACAATTCATCTAATTCCTCTTCTTCCTTGAATTTATCATTCATTCCATCGTTCCCTTCTTCCATTCCAGGAGTGACAATCTTTGAGGACTCGGCCTCAGATGTTAGGAGTGGTATATTTTCTAATGGATTTTCCTTATCTTGATATTCTTCAAATTTTTTAATCAAATCATCTAAATCACCAATTTCTTCTTCTAATTATTCTTATTATTATAAATTCCTCTTCTTCTTCTACTCTTTCAACAACTTCTTTATCTTTATATTTTTCCGGGGTGAAAAAATTCTTCCCCAGAGTATTAGGTAATGGATCGACAAGGAAGGTTTCATGTACTTGAATATTTTCGGAAGCTACTTTTGTGGCTTTCAATAGATATTGTAGAACTTCAGCCTCATACATTTTCTTCTTCATATTCTTCTCCTTTTCTTGCCTCTCAAACTTTTCAGCAGTTGTTCCGACCTTAGCCTCAGTAGGGTCCAAGCTGAACTGTGGGTCTCCTTCTTTCCAATTTTCGTTATCTTCCCTCCATTTTGTACCCACCTCATCTAGATACGCTTTATTTTTCGTCAGTTTGGGAGGTGCAGATTGGGCTCCCTTAGCTTTAGGGGGTTTATCTTCAGCTTCTACTTCTTTCAGTTTCCTTTTCCTCCAAACCTTCATCGACTGCTCAGCTTTTTCAATCTTTTCAGGATTGGCTTCTACCACCTCCTCTGGCAAATCATAGAATTCTCCTGACTGTTTTGAGAAAGCAACTTTCATTCTCTTCAGAGTGTCATCACTGATTAGCATAACCTTACAGTTTCTCCGCTTGGAGCTACATAGAATCTTGAAAGATTCAAGAGTCCCAGCAATAAACATAGAAAGAAAAGCCGGATACATGATGATATGGGCTCTAAGATTGCCATTATAGAGGATTTGAATCGTAATGAGGATATGTCTCATTATATTCTCCTTCCTTACATTTACCACGAAATCTAGGATATACATATCACTCTTCTTCAGGGTGTCCTTGTCATCCTTCCTTGGAACAACGAAGCCTTGTACCCAGAGCTGTAGACTCTGATGATTTTTTTAAAGATGGGAAATCTTCTTTGCAGTCTTGATATCAGAAAGACCAAGGCACTCTATAGCCGTTGCCATAACCAAAATACCCTAGACCTCTAGAATTTTATGTGAGAAAAAATATGCTTCTCCTTTGTATGCTAGCACCACCAAGCATGCATACATGGTGTAAGAAAGTTTGTATGTCTTGCTATAGCTCATAAATGAATATTTTTCTCAACCCTCTTCCTCGAAGAAGCAAACTGATTCGTAGAATTCAATGAGAAGATCTAGATAGAGTACATCTTGGGATGCTATCATATAAATAGCTATATATTCCCAACTATTTAGCCTGATATTGTTGGAAATATAGGAGTTATACTTATTGATGAAATTTGGGTGTACCAACCTCTCCCTATAAATCTACCACTCTGGGATTGGCTTGACTGAAGAAATATCCTGAGAAGGTGCTTCTGCAGACATTTGGACTTAGTGCTTCTGAAGAATTCAGAATGAGCTTAAGAACTGAGGTAGATCTTTGAGACGCGAGACCTTGGAAACTGATGTGGGACACCATTGGGGGCCCCCTTTATATAGGTGATGGTGGTGACCTTTCATCTTCCAAAACCAATCTAACGGTTTAATAACTATCTGATCTGATATGATGGTTGAAAACATGCCCACAAGGAAATCTTGAATCCGATCTTTTGAGGTTTTTAGAAAAACAGTCATATTTAATGAAAAACAAATTAAGGAAATTTTAAAAGAGAATACCATAAAGTAAAAATAACTACAAAAACATAAGTATGGAAGTCATACCTTTCGGATTGGATTGGAATTTTATTCGTAAGAGGTGATATTTTTCTTGAAGAAAACTTGACTATGAAAAACAAAATTACTACGAAAAGTTCACTACGAAAATTTTGAATGAGAAAAAATTCACTATGAAAATTTCATTACGAAATATTTTCATTATGGAAACTTCATTTCCGAAAATATTCATTACGAAAAATTTGAAAAGCATTATTATGGGAAATATGAAAATCTCATTACAAAATATATAAAAACATCATTATGAAAAATTTGAAAACATCATTAAGAAAGAAATATGAAAACATCATTATGAAAAATGTGAAAACATCATTATGAAAAATTTGAAAACATCATAAAGAAAAATTTGAAAACATCATTATGAAAAATTTGAAAACATCATTACGTAAAATATGAAAATATCATTATGAAAAATTCGAAAACATCATTACAAAATATATGAAAAAATCATTATGAATAATTTGAAAACATCATTATGAAAAATTTGAAAACATCATTATGAAAAATATTAAAAGATCATTGCAAAAAATATGAAAACATCATTACGAAAAATATGAAAAGTTCATTTCGAAAAATATGAAAACATCATTACGAAAAATTTGAAAACATCATTATGAAAACTATGAAAATCTTAAATAACAGATGTACTCCCCCTATAAAAAAGAAGATTATTACTATAAGGAGAATGGTTCATCAAGAAGTTAAAGAAGGATGATTACCTCATGATTATCATTCTTAACATCTATTTGATGTATTCAAATCTTTCAGAAGGTAATGATTTTTTGAAAATATCAGCAAGTTGATCATGCATTCCGATAAATTAAAAAATGATATCTCCTGTTAGTGTGTGATCACTATGAAAGTGATGCCTAATATCTATGTGCTTTGAATGAGAGTGATGTGAAGGGTTTTTACTAAGGTCCATGGCACCTTTGTTATCACACAAAATTTGAGTCTTAGTAAAACCCAAGCCATAATCTGTGATTGTGTGTTGCATCCACAACACTTGAGCACAAAAAAATGAATCTCCTAAGAAATGAAAAGTTCCAGATGTACTATTTATATCCATTCTACATCCACGATAGTCAGCATCCGAAAAACTCTTTAAAACAAAATAATTTCCAGAAGTGTTAAATATTCCTAAATCCATGGTTCCCTTTATGTAGTGAAAAATTATTTTCACTTCCTTTAAATGAGATTACTTTAGAATTGGATTGATATCTTTCACATTAAAATACTGAAAACATTAAGCCTGGTCGACTAGCTGTCATGTAAAGTAGGCTTCCAATCTTTCCAATAAAAAATGTTTGATCTACTGGTTTCCCACCATCATCAAGATCACATGTGTTTGAGGTACCGATGGGAGTATTTATACTCTTAGTGTTGTCATATCCATAATTTTTAAGAAGATCACTAATATACCTATGTTGGGATATGTTGATTATTTGTGGTTTTTGAGAAATTTGAAAACCAAGGAAAAATGTTTACTCACCAATCATACTCATTCCAAACTCATATTTCATTAGATCCTCAAAGGAATCAGTTAAATATTGCTGAGTTGAACCAAATATAATTTCATCAACATAAATTTGATAAATCAAAACATTTTTCTTATATTTCTTTATAAAAAGTGTTCGATCTGAATTTCCCATAACATAGTTATTTTGAGGAAAAAAATCATGTATGTCTAGCATACCATGATCTATGGGCTTGTTTAATGACATATAAATCTTTGGTAAGTCTAAAGACACGATCAAGTTGTTTTTTATCTTCAAATCCAAGAGGTTGTTCAACAAAAACATCCTCTTGAACATAACCGTTAAGAAAAGCACATTTCACATCCATTTGAAAAAGTTTAAAATTGAAGAATGCTGTAAAGTCAAGTAGAATATGAATAGATTCTAATCTATCTACTGAAGCATAGGTTACTCCATATTCGATTCCTTCTCGTTGATTATAGCCTTTAGAAACTAATTGTGCTTTATTTATTACTATGATTATATTTTCATCACACTTATTTCTAAATACCTATTTTACTTCCAATTATAGATGTTTCCTTAGGTCTTTCAACCAAGTTCCATACTTTTTTCCTTTTGAATTCATTTAGTTCATCTTGCATGTATTTAATCCAATCATCATCACCTAAAGCTTCATCAGTGTTTTTTTGTTCCAATTGGGAATGGAATGTTAGATGTTCAACTTAATTTCTTAAGGAACTTCTTGTCCTTACAGGTTGATTTACATCACCAATGATACTATCACTGGGATGATTTTTTGAAACGACTTATTTGGGGTTTGTAAAACCTGTTTATCAATATAGGGTAGGAAATATTCTGTGGTAAATGTTTCAAGAGTTTGTTCTTGAACATTTTCTTTATCAGAAGGATCTTCTATCATAGATTGATAATCATTTTTTGAAAACACATCCAAGGATGTATGTTGGGGTTGTTTAAAAACAAAAGGATCAGTTTCATCAAATATACCATGTACTATCTCTTCATTAGTGCATGTGTTTTTATTAAAAACTCTATATGCCTTAGAAGATCTGGAGTAACCTAAGAAAATTCCATCATCAGATTTTGGTGCAAATTTCTGTAAGTTATATTTATTATTCAAAATGAATACCTTGCATCCAAAAACCATAAAGTAAGAAAGTCGAGGTTTTCTACCATTCCATAACTCATTAGGAATTTTATTAAGAAAAAGTCTAATAAAAACTCAATTTACAGTATAACAAGAAGTACTTACAACGTCAACCCAAAACTGTTTGGCAATAGAAGACTCACTCAACATGGTTCTAGTTGTCTCTTGAAGAATTCTATTTCTTCTTTCAACAACACCATTCTGTTGAGGTGTTCTAGGTGCTGGAATGTTATGAGTAATTCCTTTTCTACAACAAGAAGTTTCAAAATCAGAATTTTGAAATTCTCCTCCATGATCACTATGGATAGTTTTCAATGGAAGGCTTCTCATTTGTTAACTTGGGCTCTAAAACATTTGAATTAAGAAAATGCTTCAGACTTCTTTTCTAGAAAATAGACCCACATAAATCTAGTGTAATAATCAACTAAGATAAACACATAGTATTTTCCCCCAATGCTTCCAGTTTGTGTAGGACCAAAAAGATCCATATGCAATAACTGCAATCCATCAGTAGTTCAGAATTTACCAATGGATTTAAAACATGATTTGTGTTGCTTTCCATATTGACAAGGTTCATATACTTTTTAAGAATCAAATCTAAGCTCCGGTAGATCCTTAACTAATCCTTTCTTAGAATGTTTTCATGGGTTCCTATGGTTATAGTGTCCTAGCCTTATATGCCATAACCAAGAATGATCTTCCATTGAACTAAGGCAAGGTATGACTTGGCTCTTAAGGTCTTATAAGGTAATTATGTCAACATTCTCTTTCCTATTGGCAGAAAGAATATATTCTTCCTTGGAATTATGTACTAAGCACTTATCATTCCTAAAATTTACAGGGTAGCCTTTGTCACATAATTGACTTATGCTGATGAGGTTGTGCTTAAGACCCTTATCAAATATACATTTGAAATCAATGTTTTTCCAAGAAGAACTATGTTACCTATACCAATAATTTCTCCCTGAGCATTATCTCTGAAAGATAATTTTCCTCCTTTCGTCTTGATAGTCTTTTCAAAATAGTTTTTGTTACCAGTCATATGCTGGGAACATCCACTATCCATGTACCATGTATTGTTGTTGGTACTTTCCCTATTTTCCTGAAAATAAGAAAAATTTAGGATTTCGGAATCCAGAATTGCTGGGATCTGGAAATTTCAGAAAGTAAAATTTTGGGTACCACATATTCTTAGAAAAATAATCCTTATGAAATCCTAAAGATTGGGTTTTGATTAGAGAATAATTCCTTCCCTAGTGACCACCAAATTGACACATAGTGCAGATTGGGGCATTTTGAGGAACAATGTAATTGTTATTAAAAATCATTTTAGAACACGTGTAACCAAAACCAGAAGTATTCCTTTGAGTTCGTATTTGTGAATATGTTTTATCAAAATTTTCATTACCTAGGGAAAAGTTTGAAAAACACTTCATCAAGGAGAATATTTCAGATTTGAATTTTATAACTATGTTATTATCTTCAATAACATTTTAACACGATCTAGGCTCAAAAACATTTTTCTTAGAAATTACGTTTTCTAGATCTTTAGAAAGTATATTCTTCTCAGAACATATTTCCTCATGATTTTTTGAAATACTTTCAAAATCAGTATTTTTTTTATCATGATATTTAGAAGGATCT
Source organism: Viscum album (assembly GCA_963277665.1). NCBI lineage: Eukaryota > Viridiplantae > Streptophyta > Magnoliopsida > Santalales > Viscaceae > Viscum > Viscum album. The sequence goes on from OY728152.1 coordinate 1,252,158,333, forward strand.
GATATTTCCTTAGTGAGAATAGTATTCTGAGAGTTTTCATTATCTTGTTTTTTCATAAGTTTTGAATTCTCATTCTCAAGGTGTTTGGCAAATCTAGATACTTATTCATAGGCAGGTAATGTATTATCTTCCTCAGAAGAAGATTATTCATCCGAAGAGGTATAATATATACTATCATTAGAATTTATAGAAAAATTGGTCATTGATTCAGAATTGTGTATGATAACCAGCAAGCAATGATTACGAATAGGTAGTCTGGATAAAAGACCAAGATTCTTCTGTCCAGAAGATTCATAATCTAAAGTTTCATCTTAAGAGTCTCCACCACTGGCACTCCTTGTGTCATTATCTGTCAACACTTTCTTAGATTTGGACTTGTAATACTTCTTTCTATTTTTCTCAGAATGCATTTCCTTTATTTCTTTTCTCTTGAGAATAGGGTAGTTAGGTCTTATGTGTCCAGATCTCTTACATTGATAGCATGTAACTTTAGAATCCTTCTTGTCTTTCCTTTCCTTCTTCTTATATCTGGATTGAAATTTCTTTTATCCAACTATCTTGTTCATCCTTCGAGAAAGATTTTATAATTCATTTTCTAAGTATTCACTTCCACTATTCGGAATGTATAAAATGTTTCTTAGACCCGAATCTAGTAACTCTCTCAAGAGTATTGGCTTTCATATGATTAGAATTAGTAGTAAAAGCTACACTACCATTTCTATTCTTCTTCTTCACAATATCAACATTTCTCTTCATTCTAGTCTCATGCTAAAGAAGAATTCCAAACAACTCCTCAAGGGTAATCTGAGTAACCTTCCTATTTTCATTAATTGTAGTCCTTTTAGATTCCCACTCATTTGGAATGATGTCGATGATATTCTCAACAAGGGCTTCATCATCCAATCATTTTCACCCATTGATTGTAAAATATTCACTATAGTCATGAATCTCTATTGCACTTTGTATATGGGTTCACCATAAGGAAAGCTAAAACCATGATATTTAGCTCTATGCATGGCTCTTCTAGTCTCAATTACGTTGGAAGTCCCAAAGTGTGTAACTTCATGTTTCTTCCATATTGAATTTTCTACTTCACAAGATGAAATTTGGCTATATATATATCTAGTCATTGAACACAGTAAAGTATTTCATACCTTATAATTGAGTTGATATTCATGATTTTCATGATTTGTAAAGGCACATACTTCTTTATCAAGAATTTTATATACACCGATAAGGATAACAAAATTTTCAACCCCATTTTTGATAATGAAAGTCTCCATGCGATCTCTCTAATATTCGTAATCATTACCATCAAAGATAGGTGGTCTGGTAAGATTGATATTATCTATGGAGCGAAAATTGATTCTCCCATTCTTAAGAAATTTCTTTCGACAAAAACTATTTAGCAGAAGAAATCTGTAATCAATGAAAATATTCTATTAAAGAAATTATAGAGTAAATGTATCTCCACAAAAAAAATGAATCTGAACTATGAGTCTGAAAAAAAGATTCCAAAAAATGGAATCTAGATGTATGAATCAGAATATGTAAATCCGAAGATCCTATTCTGAGAACTAAATTATTCTAAACCTAATCGTGAGATTAATTCAGATTGAACCAAATGCACTAATACCAATTGTTACGATGGTATGTCTGAGTATGATATATTCTATAATACCAAACATAGGATTGAAATAAGGCTGATATTCTCATATACAAGAGGGGAGTGAAATGTACTTTTTAAAAATTCCTTTGGAACATTTAATGATGGTTATGTTTAATAAGGTTAAATAATATAATTCACTAGACCTCTATAAGTTCTAATTACTTGTTAAATTCCGAAAAAGTGATTCCAAAAATGAAACTTAAGTAATGTTTGCAAAGATAATGATTCAACCTTAAAGCATATAGAATCTAACTATATCAGAGTACAGGATTAAGGAAGTACAAGATAGTTATAATTTCCTTAACAATACAAAATTTAGTAGAAAAACTTGTAACAAAAACATGTAACAAGTAACAAGTCTTTTAACCCAAAGAGAAGGGTATCCAACAACCTTGGATAAAGGTCCCTTGATTTATACTTTCAAGACTGTCTATATTACCCACTCTAGGGGAAGCCCTCAATATGAAAATCAGAGTGTGTCTTGTTATCCCCGCAAGCCCTCAACTATCAGGTAGTCAGAACCTATGTCTTCCTTAGCAAGGAAGCCCTCAACATCAAGGTGTTGGAACCTTTGTCTTCCTATCCCTGGAAGCCCACGATTGTACACCTCAACAATCGGAGTCGCACGAAGTAAATCTGCACAAGGTAATGTTTGAAAAAGCTATTCAAAATTTCTACACAAAGCTTGAGAGTTGATAAAAGCCTCCCTTTATATAAATCACTTTAGGAAGTTCTCAGCATCAAAAATCCAAATGTTCCAAAAGATATGAGCACATTCAAATGAGATACTATTTATAGGTGAATCTCCAATGGTTGAATTCTTCTTTAAATTTTGGAGGGACTTGTACACGTGTCACTCAATCAAAAGTTAGTTAATAACTGAAAGCATGACATCAATTTAAAATAGAGTAAGTTTATGTATAACTAAAACTAATATTCAGAAAGGGGACTAATGAATGATCGGAATGATGATAGTTAAAGTTTAGAGTCTGTCTAGAAAATAAATTCGGAGTCTATAATACAAGGATATTCAGATTCTTCTTTTCTATTGAATTCATAATGAGAATTCGTAATCAGAATTCATCCTCAGAATTCATAATGACAATTCGTAATCATAATTCATCATCAGAATACGTAATGAGAATTCATCATCCGAATTCTTAATGAGAATTCGTCATCATAATTCTTCATCAGAATTCGTAATGAGAATTCGTCATCAGAATTCTTCATCAGAATTCGTAATGAGAATTCATAATCAGAATTCATCATCATAATTCATAATGAGAATTCGTAAACAAAATTCATCATCATAATTTGTAATGAGAATTCATTATCAGAATTCATAATGAGAATTCGTGATCAGAATTCTTCATCAGAATTCGTAATCAGAATTCGTAATCATAATTCTTCATCAAAATTTGTAATGATAATTCATAATTAGAATTATTCATTAGAATTCATAATGAGAATTTTTAATTAGAATTATTCATCAGAATTCGTAATGAGAATTTGTAATCCGAAAACAGAATACCTCATATCTAAGTATTATATGATTCTGATGTTTTGGACTACAATCTGAATTTTATACTTAGAAAATTTATGATATGAACAACGAAATTTAGACAAGGGTAAATTTCCTTAGGGAAGGAAATTTTCCTTATAGAAGTAAAACATGGGTAAAATAGAATTTTCCTTAAAATATGTTGTTTGTGATTTTCAAAACAAGAGGAATGATAAAGTCATAAATAAATCATTAATGACTTAAAAAACATTCCCTTGAATGAAGGAATGGAAAAAGTCAAAATGAAAACCTTATTGACTCAACGTCCCTTGTTGTTCAGATGTTGGTTTGTAGATTTGAGGCCATGTGGGGCCATATGTTGGTTCTCAGTTTGGTTCCAGTACATCACAAGATCTTACTGATCCCTTCTGTTATCGTGACATTACAAGCAATCCATCTGTGAATGCTTAAATAACATTTTGGCTGAATTCATAAGTCCCGATTTGTTTTGACTTGTGGGTGTGCTTGTTAGTTTCTCGGTAGTGGAGAATTAATTTATAATGAAACAAAATGAAGCTGGTTTCAAGAATGGGTGGTGCTCCAGTTGTGGTTGTTATGATTTGGGCATGAACGAATAGTAATTAGGGTGTTTTTGTATGGGAAAGTTTCAGGACCTTAGGCTGGGAAGAGTTCTTGTTTACCTATATGTTTAAATTCAGTTCTTATGTTTTTAATTCACACCCCATCCATATTGAGAACTTCATGTCGTACACCCTCATTTCCTGGAGGATGGTGTTTTTTCCAACATCATTTTTGGTGCCTGGTTATTTTCTCCTTTATTATACTTTTCATTAGTAGCCCAAGACTCATTGGGTGGGTTGTGATGGCCTGAGGTTCATTCTAGCCCATAACTATTTCGGAATGGTATGTTTTGATGGTTGGACCATGCTTTTGTGGTCATTTTTGTTTCCCAAGTGTATTATAGATAAGGCTTAGGTGTCTTCGGGCATGGAAGTGGTTGTTTTGGCCTAGGACTCTGTGGATTTAGTTATTTATGGTTGTGGTGGCCTAGGTGTCTGTGGGAGGGGTGTGGGGTTGTGTTGGCCCAAGTTTCTGTGGGTGGGAAACATGGTTGAGGTGGACCATAAGGTTTTTGTTGCGGAGGTAGTGGAACTATAGTGAAAATGGTGGGGGTGGAATGACAAGTTGGGTGTCTTCAATAACCACTGGTAAAGTGGGGTGGGGTACCCTAATATCAATGTACTATTACTATTACATACATCCCATGCGTTATGTTAAGGATTGTGTATTGTTGAGGCTAGGTGGATAGTTTCCTTGCTAGGTGTTTAGGCTGCCTCTACTTTCTCACAGGTCATTAGAATATCCCCCAACTTGTGCATTAGAGCTTTTGGTTTTCCCTACTAAGTATACCTGTGTACTCAACCTACGTATATAATACAGCTTTCAGGTTTCCAAGAGGACTTCGGGGACCGTATATGACCATATTAGTTCTGATGTTGAGATAGTTTTTGTTTCTATTTTATTTTATGTTGGTACTTTCCCTTTGGTGTTTTCTTTTAATTGATATGGGTTAATCATTGAACATGCAAATGGGTATGGTTTTTGGATTTACATTTACCTTTAGTTTTGGAGTTTGTTTTGATTCTACACATCGTATCTCAGAATCTTACTAAATAAAAAGCGTAATTCTATCCATATTACGTTTGATTATATACCCTTGGTTCTAGTCTTCACTTCAGGAACATCTGATGGCAGGACTCACTAGTCATTATCTCTCCATTAACTAGAATAAAGAAGGGTCTGGGATTTTTCTATCCATTCACACATTTGGTGATGGCGGGCCCTGACAGAATTCTATCAGAGTGAGGTTGATAGATAGTATAGAGTATAGAGTTAGGCACAGTGAGGATTTCCTGGGATAGTAGGGATACGGTGTTAGATAATCATGGTTCTTGAAATTGTCCATGGATGACTATCTAGGACACTGGATTTTAGCCCCCCCCCCCCCGGGGATTTGATGCAAGGTCTCTGGACCTACCGAACAACTGAGTGAGGCTACACTGATTAAAGGGTAGTGACACTAGTAAAGATACATGAATCATAATGCCTTGTGTTCCTATGTATTCTGCGTGTTTTGAGAGTTTAAAATAAATAAAATGTTTATGAAAAATTAAAAAGAGATCTTCTAGACTACATGGGAATATGTATTCCTTGTTTACATTATAGCTTTGGATCCCTGATGACGACCACGAGTAGTACGAGAAATCAAGGACCAGTAGTCTTATTTGTATGATCAGCTGAGGGCTAATTGAGTGGAGGAGGATGACCAGTGGAAAAGAACTTTTGTTCCTTTCAGTAGAAGACCCTCGATACGTATGAGGGCATCCTCTCAGTCATGGTGACATAAAGTAGGCACAAGGTATTGGTGATAGCCTTCATCTTGATCCGTACTCTCGTGGTGAATTAGGTTCCTCTTACTATGATCCAGATGCAGGGAGTGGTGTGTCAATTGTTGACACTCTTCCTCAAGTAGAAGAGGGAAGATGAGGTTTTGTGGACACACATCGAGATGGAGTTCTGAGAAGAATTACATTCTTTCATAATGAAGGATGAGAAGAAGGAAGCGCAACTCTCCCATAGAGAGTATGATAGTGAGGTAATTGGAATTCAATTTCAATGATATCCTTTATTTTTATTTGGATCTATTTCTCGATAAGGAGTCTTGGGAGAGCTCTTTAGAGGAGTCACTCCAGCCTTCTCTTGAGTATGTTGTTATTATCTTCACTCTACCAACATACCTGGAGGATGAGAAGAAGGATGAAGCGGTGGAGAGTATGCACACACTAAGAGGTGTGCCACGTGTGGGGAGCCATTTGTTCTCATCCAAATGGATGGCTGTTAGCATCATACCTCTAGAATTAGGGCCATTGAGGTTTCAGCCAGTGTGCAACAGGCCTATGAAATTCAAGTTTTGATCTCCCACTCCTCGTCCTTTCTCTACAATCCTAAGACCGAGGTGCTTCATCTTTGGCATCCATGTCCAAATTCAAAATCATTTTCCGGACCGAGTGTAGTACAATGGAGGATGGAAGGTTCAGCTCCCACCATAGAAGTACCAGTTCCCATCTAGGACTTTCCAGCCACTGCAACAGAAATAGGGAGCTCCCACTTCTCTAGGAGAATACGTTGCAGGAGGAGGCCTGCCTCAGGGCCCTCCTCACCGGCCGTGACTCGGGCATGTTCAGGGAGGCGACCGACATATGAGGAGTACAAGAGCTAGGATTGGGAAGTTGCATGCCACATAGGTCATGGTTCCAGCAGGGCTAGAGGACATTTATGGTATGATCATCTTGTTTTGTAATCTTTCAGGTGCCTTGATTTATTCTGGAGATTCACACTCCATTTTCGCACCTAGTCTAGCCCATGCTCTGGGTCTAGACATATAGTGTATTCCCATGACCCTGGTTTTGAGTACGCTAGTCAGAGGTCAGACCAGCTATTCTTATTTTTGTTGGGGATGTAGACTAACGGTGGGGCTACAGAATTCTAGAGGAGAACTTCTTTTTCTACAGATACATATATATGATTTCATATTAGGCATCAAATGGTTGTTCTCTGTGTGTTTCGTTATCGACTTATTCTGGAGAAGAGCAGTTTTCTCAGATATCGAAGGCCAACGTATGACTTTTATCATCGAGAAGGGTTTCCATGAGGGCATCTAGAAAGTGGAGCCCCTTAATTCCTTATTATTTGAGCTATAAGTGGAGTTAGTAGATAATGATATAGTGGATGTTCTGGGGGATCATCATAGAGTTCCTGGACGACATTCATGTATAGGTGGTGAATTTACCCCCTCAACGTGATGTTGAGTTCAGGATATAATTGCAACCCAGTTCCCATCCGATTTTTATGGCTCACTATCGGATGGATCCTTCTATGTTTATGTTCTTACAGATTCATATTGATGATTTGATGAAGAATGCTTTTATCCATCTAAGAACGTCACCATGGGGTGCTCAGATCTTATTTTCAAAGAAGGAATATGGTGGTATTAGGTAGTGTATAGACTACTTAAGGGTGAATCAGGTGACAGTTAAGAACTGTTACCCCCTCATGAGTATTGATGAACTTTTTGACCAGTAAAAGGGAGTAGGTTGGTCCTATATGATTGACCAATGATCGGGATATCACCAATTTATATTGAATAAGGATGACATATCGAAGACTGCTTTCATGGGAAGATATGGGCACTTTGAGTTTGTGGTTATGTGGTTCAGCTTTACGAATGCACCAGTAGTGTTCATGAGGCTCATGAACTCCATCTTCTGCAAGAATATAGACTAGTTCAAAGTCATTTTTATTAAAGATATCTTGATCTACTCAGGATTAGAGGAGGATCATGATGATCATATGTGGACAGTCTTAAAGGTTCTCCAATAACACCAGCTCTATGGGAAGTTGAGTGAGTGAATGTTTTATACACGATAGGTACACTTACTAGGAAACATGGCTTCCATAAGGTAATTGTAGTGGACCCGTTGAAGGTCGATGTGGCTGTTTGTTGGGCAGCACCAAATAACATTCTAGAGGTTTATAGTTTCCTAGATCTAAAAGGTTACTACCAGTGGTTCATTCCCAACTTCCTTTGAGTTATATCGCCTTTGATATCCTTGAAAAAGAAAGACCAATATTTTTTAGTGAGTGGGAATGGTCAGGAATTATTCAGTTATCTGAAGGGGAAGTTGGTTCGTGCCCTAGTTATGAGGTTTCCATAAGATGGGGTTTCATTTGAAGTGATATTTGATGATTCAGGCCTAGGCTTGGAGTGTGTGCTGATGAAGCAGTAGGGATTGATCTATTGTGGGTCTGGGAAGATATAACCACATGAATGTAACTATGCCACCCCAGACCTATATCTAAATTGTTATTGTTCTAGAGGAATTTGTGGTGGAATTACCTCATCGGGTAATGCCTCGTGGTATTCACAGATCACAAGAGCAGGAGTTATATCTTCTCCCATCAGGACCTGAAATTGCAGTAGTGGAGGTGGATGGAGTTTCATTAGTACTACAACATTGAGAACTCCTACAATAAAGGAAAGGATAACATAGTGGCTAATTCCTTGAGCATAAAGTCACATAAGGATGTGGTTCGAGAATAATTATATTCTAGGAAAGCAACGAAGTGTTTGGATACCATACACATGGATGCAAGAGTGGATGGTGGTATAGGATTTATTTTTCAGATGATAGTGTATTCCTCTCTGTTGTGGATTTTGGAGGAGTCTCTATGGGGGGGATATAAAATGATGTGATGTGCGATCGCGTTAGCCAAGGAAATGATCCGAAAAGGTTGGTCGTAAGTGGGAAAAAATGGAATGTAGTTTCATGGGAAGCTATATTCCCTGGTGGAAATGTGTGAGAGAGCTCCTGGAGAGTTCCACAACTCTCCCTTGGCAGTACACTCTGAAGTTTCAATGATGTATCCAAGCTTGAAGGAATAGTCCATGTGGACTAGGGAGAGGAGGGCAGTGGTGAAGTTTCTGCCAAAGTGCCTCATCTGTCAGTAGGTGAAGGTTGAACCCCGCATCCTGGGAGTTTTTTTGATTCCTTTATATTTCCATAAGAGGGAATGTGAAATATTCTCGATGGATTTATTCAAAGGACTTCCCAAGGATAGAGGAGGTTTCGATGCAATCAGGATAGTGGTGGACCAGCTGGAAAAATCATCCCACTTCCTATCAATTAAGCAGTCAAGTGCAGTGGATGGATTAGCACAGAGGTACATTGATGAGGTGGTGTAGTTGCAAGGAGTTCAGAGATCCATAGTCTCAGATCGGGATACATAGTTTACCTCATGATTTTGGAAACTATGGCAACATTCTTTTGGCACCCTACTATCCAGATCACTACTTTCCACCCCCAGACAGATGATCAGACAAAGAGGATCATCCCTACATTGGAAGATACGTTGCATGCATGCATTTTGGACTTTAGAAAATCATGGGTATGGAACTTTACTCTGGTAGAGTTTTCCAAAAATGAAATTTATCACTCTACCTTTGGCATGGCTCTATTTGAAGCCTTGTGTGGAAGACCATTCCACTCACCTGTGTGTTGGTTAGAGGTCAGGGAAACATGTGTTCTATTCCTAGAGGTGGTGGAGAGCATGATAGAGAACATTTCTGCTTATATAAGGGAGGATGAAGGTGGATCAATACAGGTAGAAGTCATGGGTCGATCATAGGAGGGGACCCTTGATTTTCATGGTTTGGGACCACATGTTCTTAATGGTCTCCCCTTGGCAGTGGCATTGGAGGTTCAACAGGGGTAGTAAGCTCTGTCTTAGGTTCGTCGGACCCTTTGAGGTATTTCTGCCGGTTGGAGAAGTGGCTTATTAGATGGTGCTACCACTACCACTACTAATGGTGCAAAACATCATCCTTGTGTCTCAACTTCGTCAGTATCTACACAATGATTCATAGGTCCCCGACTATGGAAAACTAGATATCGAGGCTGGTGCGATGTTCATAGAGAGACCAGTGGGGATCAAATGTTGTAAGGAGAACGTTCTTCCTGGATCATCCATTCCCTTGGTTGGTGTTTTATGGAGACATAGTGGCCTTGGGGAGTGTACCTGGGAACAGGAGGCACAGATGCACACCCTGTACCCTGAGTTGTTTTGAGTTTTTGGTCAGTTTTGTTTTGAAATTGATTGTGATGTAATGCTTGTCCTTGTTAACTCTGAGATGCGTTATTTTTGTTGTTCTGTGATTGTGTGTGAAGAGTCATGACTATGGGGAGGGCATAACCCAATACCTAATAAATATTCATTAAAGTGGATGCGATTAAACTTGTGCAGCCGAGTCAATGCCACCCAAAGAAAATAATATCCTAACATGGAGGAGGGAATTCCTTAATTCATATGACCAAAAAGTATGACCATTACATGTTTTGTAGTTTCATAAGGGAGGGGAGTGTCATTGCCTCTAAAGTTGATCATTATGAGTGAGAGGTGTTCCTATATGTCAAATAGATTCACTCTGGAGAGGTCTCTTACACGGTAATTTTTTTGGACCCTCTCTTTTCATTGGGATTACGCATGGATTCATGAGGGTGATAATAGTTTGAGGGGTATCGTATTTAATGTCCTAGACCCTCCTAGTCCATTAAATAGCCAATTTATAGCATATTGGGTGTCCTAGGGACCAACGACGACTCATTAAGGAGTTTTCCAAAATTCAAGGTTAATGGAACGATGGTACCAATGGGCATCAGTGGCACTGATGAGTGCTGGTGGCACTGATCGACATCAGTGGAACCGATGGGTTAACTGTGGCACCGATGGGCATCAGTGGCAAGGATGGTGAACGGTGCCAGGACGATGGTTCTAGGGCGACGATGCATGGGCGACAGTGCCTGGGCGACGGTTCTTGGGTGACGGTGTCAGGGCGACAGTGACTCAACTAACGGTGAGTCCTTTCCAGTTTTCCCTAGTAACCTATATTTTGACATAAAAGTGATTTAATACACATTCCAAATCCATTTAAGGGAGGATGACCTTGAGCTACAGAAACATGTGACCTTTTTCCACGATGTCACCCCCTTGTTGTGTATTACCATTTCATCCATGATACGCGTGTTACTCCATTTAAAGAAAATCTATTAACATTCACTATTATCACCACCTCTTCAAGAAGAATTATTAAATGAAAATTAATTCCATTGTGTGTAACTGCCCAAACGTGTGAATAAACCAAGATCCACCTTCTAATATTTTCAATATTTCATATCACGTAATACCAAGATCCGACATTTTATCACTAAAGATCATCTACTCCCATGGTCACATTTCCTTTATTGTTGTGTTCGGAGTCCCTCTTCCAGAGACCAATCATATGACTATGCTGGAACCTTTCTTACTTACTATTGGAGTACATGGAGTTCTTCTTCAGTATGTCGTGCATCCCCAGTTCTTTGCACAAGTAGAGAAACCTTTGATCCTTAATCATCCAAGTGGGGTCTTCCTTCATCTCTCTTTATTGTGTATCATGTGGGGTGGGTTTTATAATGTATCCTTTGGGCATGGGGGAAACCAAACCATAACAAAGATAATAAATAATTATATAAAATGAAAGGGTGTGTTTTATGATGATGATGCTGTACTCTTTTATTTTCATTCATATGTTGTGAATTGTATGGGCTTATTCCCATTGAAAATAGTGGCCACTTCCGGTCCTTTATCGGGCACTAATGAATCATTGTTTCTATATATAAACATGTTACTAAATGGACGTATCATGGGAACTAGTTAATCACGTAAACATTATTTATTAAATGGATCCCCAATGAATAAGAATATCTATGAGATCACACCAGTTAACCAATAACAATGAAGTTTCTTGATAAATGGTGTGAATAAATCTGAAAACTCCCTTGTTATGTTCTGATAATAAGCATAGATTTTCTAATTGATTCTTTTGGGGTGAGGTGGATGGGGATGTGATACCATATTTTTCATTTTATTAATCTAAGGCCTTGTGGGGAAATATTATGGGGTTTGGTATGTTCCGGTATGTTGGGGGATCTTACGAATCCCTATTGATGTGGTGACATTACAAGAAAATCGGGTGTGAATACTTAAATTGTTCTTCGGTTTTCTTCTTCCTTCCAGATATTTTTTTTTACTTTTTCTTATTCCTTTTTGTTTCCCTAAATTGGAAAATTAATTTCTAACTAAACCACTTGAAAATGGTTACAAGAGGTGGTGGTGCTCTAGTTGTGGCTATTATTCTTTAAGCATGAATTAATAGTGATAATGGTGTTTGTGTATGGGCTAGTTTCGGTACCCTTAGGATTGTATGTGTTCTTTTTTACCTATATGTATAAACACAGTTCTTATGTTTCTTATTCTAATACCACCCATGTTGAGAACTTCATACCGAACATGCACATTTCATGTGGGATGGTGTTTTTTCCAACATTCTATTGCGTGGCTGGTTATTATATAATTTCTTCTCCATTACCTGAGTACTCCAAGACTCTTCGGGCATGATTTGATGGCTAGAGGTCCATTTTATTCAAAGAAACTTCAGTGAGGGTAAGTTGTGGTGGTTTTCCAAGGGGTTTTTGAGCATGTTTTTTCCATGTGTCTTTGGGATGAGGCCTAAGTGTCTTCGGGCATGGTGGTAGTTGTTCTGGCCCTGCTGTATGTGGGCCTGGTAACATATGGTTGTGGTGGCCCAGCTTTATGTGGTGGGAATGATGGTTGGGGTGCCCCAGGAGTCTGTGGGCGGGAAATGTGGTTGAGGTGGCCCATAAGGTTGTTGTTGGGGAGACAGTGGGACTGCAGTGAAAATGGTGGGGATGGTCTGACATGAATGATGTCTTCAATAACCAGTGAGAAACATGTGAAGGGTACCCAAATATTGATGTTATTTTACTATTTCATACCTAACATTCAATATTTGGGGAGTGTTCCTTGGTGAGGCTAGGGGGATAGTTTACTTTCTAGGTGTTTTGGATTCCTCTACTTTCTAATGGGGCATTAGAATGCCTCCGCCCTTGTGTGTCAGAGCTTTTGGTTTTCCATAATGAGTATACATGTGTACTCAACCTACTTATATAAAACTGCTTTCATGTTTTCAGGAGAACATCGAGAACTTTGCGAGACCGTACTAGCTCAGACATTGAAACAATTTCTATTGCTGGTTTATTTTCTTTTGGTACTTTCCCTTTGGTGTGTTCTTGTAATTATTATGTGTTTATCATTGAACATGGATGTGGTAATGGGTTTTGGCTTTACTTCTACCTTCATTTTTGGTGTTTTTGGGATTCTTACCATCTTATATCCCAATCCTTCTAAATAAAAAGTGTAATGCCATCTATATTACGTGTGATTATATAGCCTTGGCAGTAGTTGCCACTCTGGGACCTACTAATGGTCAGACTCTAGGGTAATTATCTATCCTTCAACTTAAATAAGGAAGGGTTTTGTAGTTTGACTTCCCTTCTCACATATTGGTGAAGGTAGGTCATGACATTGAAATAGGTTATTATATCCAAGTAGAGATAAATGTTATCTCTCCAGCCATTGGTCCATCATTAAGGAATGATTTGGAATATAAAATTGTCTTACTCTCTTGGAAACCATACCATATTCATGAGGAAGTAAAAAATTATTTCTACATCCCTGAATTTCAACAATATCCTCTTCCCCTATGAGGATAACAATTCAGTCCTGTGAAAAATTGAAAATCACCATGAGGTAAAAACAGAGCCACCTCAAAAACCCCTATCGACTCCCCAAGGGAGGGGATGGTCTAGGAAGTAGTGCCCCTAGAAAACTTTAACGTCATCACTTACCTATCTAACTGAATGGAATCCAATGAAGAGTGGATTGTGGAAGTGAATCCTGAAAGGAAACCATATCCTGAATGGGACAATGCTACCCCACCACCTCCCATCAATGGAAATCTTACCTTCTCTACCTTAGATAGTGTGATAGACCCTGAGAAACATCTTATACACATCGTTTCCCAATGTAGGGGGATTATGATCCCTCGAGATCAACATTAGTAAACCAAGATGAGGTGTTTTGTAAAGACACTGATAGGGCCAACCTTCTTTTGATATAACTGTCATCCATTAGGATATAAGTCATTATAGAAGACCTCCTTCATCAATTCCTTTATAATTCATGTCTACACTGAAGAAGAAAATGATCATTGACCAGATAAACTAATTTTTTTTTAAAATAGTAGGGTGTCCCATTTCATAGAAAGGTGTAAGGGTTTGACATACTCACTTGGTATCCCTATCTAGAAGGAGTAGATGTTGGAGCGTTATGCTGAAAATTATAGTGATTAGTTTAAAATATCCCTAATAATTATTAAATATCTGGGAGGATTTTAAAATTTTCCTAATAAAAATCGACATCTGAAGGAGTCAACTCAACAGTCCCAATTTTTTTCTCAACTAATGCCCGCTACATTGGGAAAATGTCCTTCCAGAATTGAAGAAACATCCATCACATTGAAGGTAGCAGCGACACTGTCCCAGATGACCAGACAAGCCCCATACCACCATGCACCTCCTATCAAGTGGAGAAAATAAAAAAATATCCACTGGCCATTAGCACATAGAAATTAGTGAAATATAGGATTTCCATAAAGGATGAATCATTTGTACTCCTTCCAGATAAATCATGTCCCTAGTTATTTCTTATTAGCCATTGAAAATAACATCCTCATGTTTCTTAATCCAAAGTAGCCCGATGAGGTCAACCTCACTGACCACATTTATCGATGCCCTTTCCACATAATTTTGGGTCATAATATCCCATGTTTTTTATCTTCAATGATTTCCTTCATGGATTGATCGATTCTAGAAAATTGGTTTGTGATAATTCCCTAGAAAAACTGTCTTCCACCACCATGGTCTTACCAGATGAAGAGGATGATTGGTGCAAGGTCTCAACCATAAAGGCATGAAAAGTATACCACAATATGTATCATAAGATATTTGATATATCCCATATCCCATGAGAGGACAGTTGCATAGGATAGCAGTTGCTCCACCACCCATGAATGTGGAATTAGATGCACATCCCAATAGTGGGTGTTTCCACCATAGGTATAATGATGTAGAATAAGAGGTTTCATGTTATCTTTCAAAGCCGGAATTGTAACTCATTGATTTCTCCCTTGTGACATCTGTATAACAGGAACCCCCCTCCCACCAAAAGGATTCCTCATCTGATGAGGAGTTGATTATTGGTTTATTCAACACAATACACATGACAAAACCCTTCTCCAATTATGACTATTCCCATAAATATGGGTTTACAACATATAATTGTGGAATGGGATGACACATGTTCCATAGAAGAGAATCTTGGGGATATAGAGAACATTATTGTACTCAATATTATATTCATGTACCCTTGGGAGATATATATGTAGTTGAGACTCATGGGAACGAGCTGTAGAATTCCCAAAATAGGTACATAAGCTCCTAGGAGCCCTCCAGCTGTAACCTATATCCAATTGTCTATTATAACATCCTAGAAAGGCTAAAATTTGATCAACCCAGTATAGAATAATGGACTATGTGACCTGCGTTGCTGGAAGTAGATATTCCCTTTACATTATCATAAGAACTAGGTTCATCTTCCAGAGATACACTATCACCTGAACCACATTTCCAAGAGAAACACCATTATAGGAAGCGCCAACCTCTCATGCAAAATGTATGATGTTATAAAACAGATATCTATAGTTCCAATCAAGCTCTCAATCCTGGATGCACCCCATTATTCAAAAGAAATCAATAGGGAACTCATTGAATCCCTCTAGAGCCCACAAAAATTCGAAAACCAAGTCATTTATGCTGAGCTATATCATGTTGAAATTGTGTCTTTAATATGTCATCTTTACATCTCATTCAATAATCAAGATCAGTGTAAGGCCAACCAAGGGCACACCACACCCTTATAATTTTCAGGAAGACTATAATCTCCATCTTCAAAGGGAGCAGATTGATAATGGACTGGGGATGAAAAGTATCATAGTATGGACACCCGTATTATTGGGGTATGTGTAAAGGGACTTATCCTCTACAAAGTTAGAAATTAAAGGATATGAAAATCTAGAGTGGAAACCCATAGAGAAGATCAGAATCAAATACCAATTTGGAGATCTCATATCAAATGCTGAGTTTCTGGTTATTCAATAGGATACAACATATAGTGTCTTATTTGGTAGGGCCTTGCTCCATATGTACCTCACGGTACCCTCAAAAATCCACCAATGTCTAAAGCACCCCATCAATGGAATGTTTTGATTAATACATAATGATAACTCCCAATTCTAGGCTTTCAAATCCATATATACTAATGTAGATTTAAATAGGAATGTATGGAAGTAACCAGTTGTGGAAAATGATATACGACCTTCAACTTCTATTGTCTTAGGAACGCCCCCATCATTACATAGATCGTGATCGATGTTGAATATGTGCTCCCAATAAACATGGTCGAGGTAGATGATCTTGTCTTATAGGTTTAAGTATCTCTTTTCTATAGAGATAATCATCTTTGAAATCTCTATATAACAACATAGATAGGAGGTGATGGTGATATTTGTTCTAATGGCCTCCCTTATAATTAAACTGATAGAGAGGCCCACCATACTTCCATCTTCACTAGAATATGTGTCCACCAACATAGAAGTTGGTGATTAGGATCTAAAAAACACCCCCCACGAATTTAAAGAATGTGTCTCCACGACCATTGACGAGCTCCATATGATAAATCTGGGGATAAAATAAGACTTCTGACCTACCATGATTACTGTCTCCATAACTATCAAAGAGAAAGAGATGTACATTTAATTTACAAAGTAGATATGATATGTGTTTTCTTAGAATTACACTCAATTTTGTCGATTGAATCTAGATGTGGCTAATCCCCATCTTAGGTTACTCTATGAGCATCGGGGATTCAATCCAGAAGCCAAGAGGATGGACCCCTCTCATGCCACCAATTTAGATGTGGAAGTTGACAAGTTGATCAAAGAAAACATTGTCGGAGAAGTGAAATACATGAGATGACATTACTAAATCAGCCATGTCGAGAAGAATAATGGAATGATTAGGGTCTTAATTGACTTTATAGACCTTAATTGGAATTTCTTAATGGATGATTTCCCATAGCCAATCACAAAAATCATGATCGATGAAGCTGTTGGATTCTATACCCTTTCCATCATGGATGTGTACTCAAGGTATAATCAAATCAAGGTGACCCTCAAGGACGAAGAATATAGTACCTTCAAATCACAACAAGGGATATTCTTCTATTAGTTAATTCACATTGGGTTAAAGAATGATGTTGCCAAATTTTAGTGCATCCTGTATTTCATATTTAATAAATCATTGATATGGATAGTTGAATATTATATTGAATACTTAGTCATTAAATATCAACTTAAATACAAAAAAATCATGGATCTCTGATAAATATTTAACATTTTGTGACAACATACTATAAAGAGGAATTCACTAAAATTTTCCTTTAGTGTAACATTAAGTATGTTCCTTGGTTTTTTTGTATGCCATCGTGGAATTGATTTTATCCTAGAGAATACTGGTTCTATTTTTTAAAAGTCACCCCATAATTACCTAAATGAACTAACATGAATCAATGAGCTCCTAAACTACATTCAATGAATCATAAACAACCTAGCCAACAAAGCTATCCTCTTTTGCAGGAAAATTAAGAAGGGAGTCATCATCCAATGGGATGATTATTGTTCAAAATCCTTCGATTGTATCAAGAAATACACGAAACATCCACAAGTTCTAATTCCTCCAATGGAAGCTAACTATCTAATCATTTATGTGGATTCTATGGAATTATCATTCGGTACCCTCCTCACACAAAATAATGATGTAGGAAGAAATAATACTCTATACCACCTTAGCAAGACCGGTCTATTTTCTATGACTAGATACACCAATTTCAAGAATAAATTCCTCACACTCATCTTCATAATGAAAAATATATGGAATTACTTATATAACAACGAGGTCCACCTTGACTCTCATATTGACCTTCTCAATTACATCCTTGGCCACCCCATGTTGACTTAGTGCTTGGATCCATCTAAGGTTATTCTTCTAAAATATTAAATCTCTCTTGTGTTACATATGTTAGTGAAAGGGAATGCCCTAACTATTTTCTTCATAGCACACCTTGCCCTAGAAAATACTCTTAAATACACCAAGATCCCCAACAAGGAGTTCTTTAATTCACCTGACACTCCTCGAACAAGGGAGACATACTTTGATGGAACCACTTACAGTCATTTTGGTACTATAATAGGGAACCAAAACTCATCCAGGATGGTGTAGGGATTATATTTGTCTCCCCAAATAGATTATTCCCCAACTCTTTCTCAATGTCTGATTGTTTCAAAAATAATGAGGTAGAATACAAATCCCACATAGCGGGAATAGAACTATCTCTATAGCTGCACATAGCCTACCTCAAATAAAGGGGACAGAAAGTTAGTGATAAATCATGTAAATAGTGAATATTACATAAAAAGGTGATGTCCACACACTGGCTACGTCAGAGGACTAATGGATGAATTCCCCTTTGATCCCACACTGCATTATGTCAAATTATCATAGAATACTCGAAATGAAGCACTAGCTGGTGCAGCCTCCATCCTAGCCGACCCTAATTAAGTGGAAGCAACCTTACGTATTTCACATTAAGAAAATGGTATCATTAATCACCATATGCGAAATGTAAAAGATAAACTGGGTCAACACCACCCCACAGTGTGTTGAACCATGGAACACCCCTGGATTGATGCATCCCATAATTGGCTATGTTCGAGTTGGGATTCTCCAAATACATCATGCCGGAAGAGAATAGATTTGGCATCAGGCAATGAAATTTACTCAACAGGATGGACCAAATGAGAAGAAAACTATATAAGTGTTGATTTAATGGATTTATCCTCAGTTTCATAGTAGAATATGATTTTATCACCATTATGGAGGATGTCCCGGTAGGATTTTGTGGCACCCATCAATATGGAACCAGGTTCTCCAACAAAATTCATAGGTTGTGATATCACTAGAAAACCATGATACAAGACTATGTATAATTCACTATGAAATTTCATGTAATCTAGATCAAGGGAATGTACATCCAGTAGCCCTCAAAATTTCTAAATTCCACGAAATATTCCTAGACTTTTTCCATTTGGGGGATGAATTTTATGGGGCCATATCCCTTACCCACCGCTAATCTATCCAAGTATATCGTAATTACCACCACCTTCTATTCCGAATGGTATGAGGTGATACCCCTCAAATAATTCATGAAAAATTAAATCATTAACTTTTTGATGTCCCATATCATCACCAGGATCAGAGTCCCTCAAAAAATATTGGTGGAAAATAACACCCACATTTGTTCCATAGAGTTTTAGAATCACTAATAGGAGTAGAACATCGAGTCCAATCACCCATCCCACAATCATCAAGAATTAAATGGATAGATAGTGGCCTTGAATAAGACCTTATTGAACATACTCCATAAGATACTAAACAAAGATAAGATTTCATGGCCAGAAAAAATACTCCATGATTTATGGGACTACCCTACCACCAAAAATACTACAACACTAGAAACACAATACAAACAAATGCACTACATCAAGAAAGTATTTCCCATGTAGGTTCTGATTCATTCACATTGAATATCCATTAATAGATATCTCTCAAGTTAAAAAAAATCATAGAAATTGATGGATTTTTTGGAATGACCTGATGGGGAGATTTTGTCTACACTACACAACCTTAATGTCCATAAGAATCAGATTTCACTAGATTTTAATAAAAAGGTCCAACCCCATTCATTCCTTCTAAGAGAACTATTTTTGGATCATAGAAACCCAATGATATCATGAAATAATCCCCCAAAATAGGAGCCCATTTGTGAAGGACCGTACATCATGCTCAATGTCTATCAAAATGGTACCTATTCACTGTCCCTTGTGGATAGGGAGTGTGTCACACCACCCACTATTGTGAGATTTCTCAAGAAATGATTTTCATATGTTTTTTAGAAAATGAGGATCCACGTTAGATTAATACATGTCTTTTATCCTCTCCATATGTCGTTAAATTCCATGGAACAACTCATCCTCACCACATGACATTAAAATGAATGGTCAATGTCTTTACCGCATGACATTAAACTACATGGTTTCTCCAGAACAACGTATAGCTTGATTCTCATTCCCAATGAGATATTTAGGGATGCCTTTATCCTATATATTTCTCCAGCCACTACATCATACAAAATTCCCATGTTATACCCTTAAGATGTCATTTTAGTGAATTATCATTCTATTATGGGAACCTTAAAACTCTTATGGTAACATCCAACTCTGGGATGGAATAAATGAAACCTTGATGGTTCATCAAGATTAAACCCATGAACTTTTGGATATGAATCTAATTTCAAAAATCATTGTGGTTATGCAATGGGCAACCATTATGGTTCTTTTTGAATCAGCACCTCTATAGAAGATGAAATTCATGTAATTATTGATGTGGTTGAATTGTAAAATCAATGGGTTTTTATGTCTTGTGGCTTTAATGTGACTCCACTACTATTTTTCAGGCATATTGGAATGGATTTATTCATCATTATTCAAATATCACTGTGAGATGGAGTAGAATTATAGATTCTATTATATCCAAAAATTGTTTTGTCAAAACCACAAAATGTAGAAAATAATTTGGATGATGTGATTGATAATAAATTTATCACTTCTACTGAGTAGACATTGTATAATGAAAATTAAGATGATCTTTTTTCCATTTTTAAATGAGATTTTCGTAAAACATCATAAATTCATCTGGGGTATATATTTTCATTTATATAAGGGTGAAATATTCTTTTTAGAAAGCACTAAATTTCATCTTATTATATGTTTTTACGACTAAAAACCAAGTGATTGCTTAGATCCATTATATAGTTGTTCAAATGTATCCTTTGGATATCCTCTATAGGGTTCTATGGACAGACATTTGAAGAGAATAACACCTCTAGAATGTTACTGTGAAATAAGAAATGATTAGTTGTTAGTTTATGGTTGGTTTAGAAGACTAATTTTTTTAAATAAGTGACCTATGAGTTTCCTTTTTATAATTGGGGCGAGGGTAACTTTTTGAATTTTTCAAATAGATAAATTATTATAAATTTATTATCAATCCATGTTCCACCGAATGGTAATAGATTAGAATATACGATATGATAAGGTCTTAATACCATCAACCAAAATATTTCAATGATTTTTTGTGTTTTTTTCATTACCATATAGTTTTACCCTTAGTTAACATATTTTAACTTTAACTATGGTTAGAACATTTTCAATTTTAGTCTAATTGATATTTCTACATATAATGAGTTAGTGGTCCAATAAATAGACTATTTATGATATTTTAGACCATACCAA
This sequence comes from Viscum album, assembly GCA_963277665.1. Taxonomy (NCBI): domain Eukaryota; kingdom Viridiplantae; phylum Streptophyta; class Magnoliopsida; order Santalales; family Viscaceae; genus Viscum; species Viscum album. The sequence goes on from OY728152.1 coordinate 1,252,179,567, forward strand.
GTCCCTTTTATCCTTATTTAAAATTTTAAATTTCTTTAAATGACTTAGTAAAATATTATTTTTATAAAATATCATTATTGTCAATTTTTACACTTTTCATTACATTGACATCAATATAATGAATACAATAATATAACATGAAAAAAATAATTTTTTACACCACTAATATGTCAAAATATTCTAAAACATTAGTGAAATACCTTAAATAATTAAAATAATATTTCTTTTAAAATTTTTACATAATTTAATTAAATTTTAATTTTATTCAATAATTACTACATCTCTGTTGTGTAATAATTTTAGGGAATTATTTAATTACTAAAGTTAAAAATAAATTACCATAATAGAGATTAACATTTTATATTTGAATATAATATTTATAGTTCAAAATGTCTTTTTTATAACCCCATATAAACAAACTGTTATAATAATTAAAAATAAGAGTGAGACATTTTTCCAATTTCATTGATTTTACAATATGTAATTCATTATCATTAAAAATTGTCCATTAAACAACTAAATTTAAAAACCTAGTTCGTAAGGGTGTAATTCAACTCATTAAATAGGTAATATGATGAAAAATCATGGCTTATCATATATTTATAATCCATATTAAAATACTTTTTCATTTACCAATGTAATAAATTTGACCATAGTTATTATTCATATAGACTAAAAACAAAAGGGGACTAATTCTAAATTTTATCCCCCAAATTAATCATCAATAATTCATTTTATCTAATTTGGAACATTTATGATTAATAATAATTATTAGTATTAAAATAAAATGACGCAATGAAAAATAGTTTTTTGTAAAAATTACATTTTTAGAAATCCATTTTTTTAATAGTAAATTAAAGTATAAAATTCATATAAAAAGTATTATTTTATGTAAATTGAATTAATGAAAATTTATAATTAATCCAAACAATACTACCTAGTAAATAGTTTAAATGAATCTATAATTTTATAGAAAATAGGTATTTTCACACTACTATGAAAAATAAATGTTTTTAAGAAAACTATAAAGAAATTCAATAAAATATTATTTTTAAATGATCAATTCAGAAGTGAAATTAATATTTCCAAATATATTATCTATAACTTATAGAGATTATTATTAACTAAAAACACATTTTTATGTAAAATAATATTGCTTAAGAGTGAAACGACTTTATTAAAAAATATGTGATCATTTTCTAATCGCTTAATAATATATCCCTATTGAGTTGGAAACTTAAATTTATTTCTTAAATTATTTATTATTTTTATTTACAACCAATTTAATGGACATGTTTTAACAGATATATAATATGTTTATAATGTAATGGGGTTCTTCTAAAGTAATTGTTGTTCGAAACGAAATCTATCAAATAAATAAAACTATTTAAAGAGAATCATTTCATAACAAATAATAATGTATTAAATTATACCCCCACATTAAAATAATTTTCTCCCATTAAATTCATAAATTAGATAAAAATAAATAAAGATACTTCTTCCTCGTGAAATCCTAAATTTACCTCCTAACATCCTCAAATATGTAGTTTCACAATAAAGAAATTACAAGGAGAGAGGTCTTAATTAGTAGATAATTATCAATATGATTTATAACAATTATAGGTTGTTCATTAAAAAACTATTTCTCCCATGGTATGAAAACTGATTTCAGTACATTCGATGGATTGGGTATGTAATTTCTTATGATAGATACATGTAAAATATAATTAAATTGATAGACATTTTTGGGATCACAAATAGATAACATATTATCCCAAAAAATAAATAATTTAAAAAAGACTAATATAAATAGGGCTTATAATTACCTTTCTTTTAAATACAATTACTCTATTCTTTGGATATATTCTTCGGAATACATTATCACCCTATTCAAAATCTATGTCCTTTTATCAACTACCAGAATAACTTTTTTTCCCAATTCTGAGCTATTGTTCTCTGTTGTGGAATGGATGTAACCATCTCTACCATTTCATCAAATATATCATGTACAAATAGATTTATCTCCACAAATTCATTATACCATGTTGGTGTTCTAGACTTCCTTCCATAAAGGGATTCATAATGATCCATCTAAATCATAGAGTGTGAACTATTATTTTCTAAAAATTCTACAAATGGAAGGTGTTGATCCCAACCACTTAGAAATCCGTAGTGAAATATATCAACACGTCTTTAAGAGTTTCAATTTATCTCTCATACTAACCATATGTTTGAGAATTATAATAAGTACTAAAACACAACTCTACATCCAAATACCACTAAAGACTTGAGGTAAACCTTATATCCTAATCAGATACAATGGAATGTGGTACTCAATAAAATTTTAAGACATCCTAAATATATATTTTGTCAAATTTATCGAGATTTAAATATTATTTTATAAAATGAAGTGTTTATAATTCATATGGTGATCGAATACAACATATATATCATTATTCCTTTAATATGTTTTGGGGATTCTAAAAACAAGATCTATGATAATGTTTCACCACTTCATGTCAGGTATGTGTAATGGTTGAAAAATACCCATTGACTTCATTCTTTCATCCTTAACATGATGACATATCATGAATAGATAATCATACTCTGAAATAACAATATTCCTTCATCCAATCAAATATAGTCTTTCAGGTCTCCATAGATTTTTTTCTTCCAGGATTTATAGATAATGATGAACTATTAGACACATCCTACATATTATTCTTCGAATAAGATATGGGAGGAAAACCAAAATTGATTCTGAATAGTATTACCCTATCACAATCAAGGATTAAATCTTGAACATTTCCAACTTTATTTGGAATCTCTACATCTTCCTTTAGCACCTTATTAATTTTTACTCAAATACATGGTAAAACATTAAATTGATCTAGAAAAGAGTTATCCCCTTCCATTATTATTTTCATTTCCATAATTTGATAATAAACAAATATTTTTTCTTTTGGGATCCTCATAATAGATAGGAACACATGGTTCTTTCATCTCGAAGCATGTTCTGTCTTGTTTTCATTCCCATGGTAGTAATGTAGTAAGATGAAATAATCTTTAATCAACTCCAAACTTATTCTTTAGCTCATATTCCAAAAATTTTAAATGAATAAATAATATAAATATTTGCGATCAGTATATATGACATAATTTTGTTCGCAATTATAATTCCCCCATATCATTAATGAAATTATTTCTACATCTTCTTATTGATCTTATGATGAGTAATTTGTTTCAAGAACCTTAAATTTTCAAGAGGCATGAACTATAACCATTTCATTTTTCTTAGTAATTTATACCAATCGCTTATTAGATGCATAATAATATATTAAAACACCTTATCCATTATGGGGTAATGTGAGAATATGTTTATTTACCATCCCTCTTTTTAGCACATTGAAATTATATTTACATTCCACCATCCATATGAACATAACTCGATAATGAGTTAATTAGGATTGTAGATTAGATAATCATGAGAAATATTTAAAAATTCTTCAATGATATCAATCTAACACAATAAAACTAATTATTTATGTTACCTTGGTTCTTCTAGACTAATTTTAAATAATATGTTTCTTTGCTGGATCCATAGATATATCCCATTTTGAGATTATGTGAACAAAAGAAATGGATCTTTCTAAATCCAAAATTCACACATGGTAAACTTTTTATAATGTATCTCCTTTATCAAGGTATTTTTAATAGTCCTCAAATGATCTTCTTAAACATCCTTTATTGTTTAATATATATTAATATATTCAATAAATACTATAATAATATGATTGAAATAGTCTCTAACGAATCTATTCAATACAACCATGAATTTAGTGGGGCCATTAGGAAGACCAAAAGGCATCACTATAAATTAATAGTGTCTATTCATTGTACAAAATCTATTTTTTGGTATATCTTCATTACTGACTCTCAATTTATGATATACAAAATAGTGTTAAATATCATAAAAATAATGAGCTCTGAATAGTTGATCAAATTAAGCATCAATAAGGGGAATATGATACTTTTTATATATATTAATCCTATTATGTTCTGAATAATGAATGAAATGTCCCATTGATCCATGTTTATTATTAGTAAAGAGAACAAGTTCACCCCAAGGTGATATTGTAGGTCATATGAACCCCTTATCAAGATTCACCTGGAGTTGCTTTTAAAATTTCAATAACTCATTTCGGGCCATTACATAATGAGTATTTGAAATAAGAATGCCATCATATATGAGTTATATTTAAAAATAAAATTCATGATTTGGTGGAATACCAGACAATTCTTCTAGAAATACGTCAATACACCCATGTAATTTTTTTTATTTTTAATGGCGAGTTTCTCCCTAACCTTATGAGATAGCTATCCTTAAATTTTATTAATAAATACACACAAGATGGATTTAATTATTATTGGAATTTCGTATTCACCCTTACATCCGTAAATGATCATAATGAAATTTTGAATATAAAATGATAATTCCCTTCTCAAATAACTAAAATGATCCCCTTATATAAAATTAAAATCATTGTGAAGAATCATGTCAAATTCATCTAAAGGAAGGATCAAAAGACTTTTCTGAATCACATTCTCAAAAACATCAAGAATAGAATAATTATAAACCCGAGATGAAATTGTTATTCCATTATGAGTTTTCACGACTAACTAAAAATCTGATTTTCATGGTTATACGGTGAAACACATAGATAATTCATTAATACTAAATAATTGGATGGATCCTGACGAAAATAAACAATGAGTTATTTTAATGTGTATGGTAAGTGTACCATTCACCATATCATTGTTATACTTCACATCACCAAAAGTGATCCCATGAGACTTACATTTCTATCTGGGATTAAGAGGTTATGTCAGTTGATCATCATCATTTACAATCACATTTGGGAATTGGATAGTACAATCCCCTTTTTCATTAAACATTAATAATTGATGATTCCGAGGTGCGTTTTTTGGAGCCTTATCTTTTTTTAATCATTTCCTAACATTTTCCCACCACTTCTGATGTCAATTTTTATATGACCTTATTTACCACAAATGAAAAATTAACTAGTCCAATAAACACATATTCCTCAATTTTTATTCCATACTTTTCACATAAAGAAATGATCATCTTCTATTCTATATTGTTTTTATATTTTCAATTTAATTCCATGTTTCTTTTATTAAAAAACATTAATATTGATGGGTATATCCAATGAAAATATCAACCCTAATAGATCATAATATTATTTATTCATACCTTTGGATTTCTCGTATAGATAATTCCCTTTTTGTGACATTGTTATTAGACACTAAAGAATCGATCAACCTTATATTTAGGTTGGATGGTAATGAAAAAATATTACCTCAAAATTCATATAAAATTTACATTATAGGATCAAACAGATTCATTAAACTTTTTATTTAACTCGTCTAATTCATTATAAATTTTCACAATAAGAATATGAGGAAATTAGATATTGAAAAATAAGTTCATGAACTAAAACCATTCCATTGATTCAACATCATCCAATTGCCTCATATTCTTGACATGATTAATCCATTTATATACTTTACCTTACAAATGATTGATTGCCAAAATAAATTTATAATATTCTAATAATTTTAGAATATGATTTTTTAGTGGTATTGGTCCATTTCATAGCCACTGGTGGATTAGAATAACCACAAATTGAAGTTGGGTGTTGCCTCATAAAGGACTCAATGTAATTTTCCCTCCATTTTTCTTATTTTTAATTCAATCATGACACATTTCATGAGAATTTATTGTGAGAAGAGAAACATGATGTTTCATTACTACACCCATTATACAAAATTACATAGGAGAGAAATCATTTAATTTTTCTTTTTATTCATCATTAATGTGGTTCCTTTGGGTTTGAACCACTGACTAAGACCACTAATCAATGTAGGGGAACTACAAATCAAAGTGGAAACCCAAATAATCTAGGGGTATAAAATATATAACTTCTATATATGACATCATAGGTTTAATCATAGGTTACATATGAGCATTAACCAAAATTTATGATTATAACATATATTTTGGATTATCTATTATGTTCAAACAATGGTTTTTTCGTCATAATTTATGAAGCATAGCAAATCCTTTCCCTGATACAAAATATGAAAACCCATATTTTTTGTACATAGATATTACATATCTTCGTATAAATACTAATTAAATGACACTAAAAATCCACAAAAGAACTGTATTCATTTCGTTCCTTTGGAAACATGGAAACAAAAACAACTAGTTCTTAAAACAACAACACCACATAACACTTAATTATTCATAACCAGAACACTTTTTTAAATATCCAACTTAATACCTTTCATTAAATCAAGGGGAAAAGAGAAATATAGGAGAGGTTAGTTAAAATGCCCAGTAAGGGATAACAATAGAGATATCAATCTGAATATGGGAATAAGGGTATAATTACATGAAAATATCCATTGAAAATATACCCTTGAAATAAAATATTGTAATCATGTGTCATGGAATAAATCATGGATGTTTATAAGACATCAACTATGAGGAAATCAATGTACAAGATCCATGAGAAGAAAATATCATCATGATACATTGAATTTGTGGGACACAAATAAGAATAAAAAATCATTTCTATATTAGTTATGGATCACTACCAAGTTCATCAAAATGGAAAATTTCATTTATTAAACTAGGATGGATCCTAATTCTATCCCTATATTATTAAATTATATTTACATCTCGTTTATGCCATGTATTACTCATCTATGTTCAATCCTTATTGTAGTATACTCTTTATCTTGACATATAAATCATTAACCAATGAATTATAGGGATATATAGGTCCTCCCATCACATAATGAAACCCATATTTCTCTGTTTTATAAAAACATGAATCATTCATCATATCATAACCAATGAAAATAAATGGGTTTCATAAACATTTCTTCAATTCATATCCCATGAAAAAGTATCAGAATTCATAAAAAACATGAAATAATAAAAATTAGCCATCCATATAATGAATAACGATGGTATCCTTGGATAGTATTCCAATTAATGAATAAATATTATAAAATAATGGTCTCATATGTGTAAAATGATTTCGTAATATCTCTTCAAATAATTCAATAGTAAAATATCATTTCTATTTGGAGTTTTTATTAAATCATGATATTATAAAAGAAAAAATTACCATTAAAATTATCTATGTAATATTTTGTATGAATCTCCAAAACATTAATTCTTCATGAAATTATGAAAATAATCTCTTATCCTACAAGTAAAAAATTATTCCTTTTTAATTTTCTAAAAATAATTATTAAAGGCTGTTATTTAAAATTCCAATGCAATTTATACTAAAGAGAACATTAAAAATAGATTATATATATCATATGTAAATCCACATATAATAACTGTAAATAGAATATACGATAATGCATATTAACATAAAAAAAATTATATTATAATGTAATAATCATTTAAGAATATATTTTACTCAATGAAGGGAATCGAGTTATGGATACCCTTACCTCAACTATTCCTTTTTTAATGTTCTAAACTCCTTTTATTGTAAATAAGTATTTATGAAAACATTATTTGAAAATAATAATTTTATCATATTATTTATTATTTATTTAACACATCCAATCACCCTTTAATAAGTAATTTTTATTGAAATCGCTATTGTAGGTGATAACAAAAATGTTTTACAATATTTTTTTGGTTTTGGTGGTGTTTCTCCTTATATATTGATATTTCTATCAACATTTATAGAATTTTTATCATGATATAAAAATAATATATAATAATTTTATATATATTTATTATCATTCATTGCATATATATATATATAATATTTTTCACCATTCTAGGAGAAGGTAGTTTGTATGTACGCATGCACACTACTTTTATTTTTTGATTGATTGAATGAAATAAATTTATATAATAATTAAGATTTAAAAAATTATTACTATTTATAATATATATATATAACATTTCAAATATTTTCACTAAACCAATCAACATACCCATCAATAATGGATGGTGATAAAAAATTAATTGTATCAATGTGTGGACACGGTAAGCTATAAATATGCAGATGCGATACTTTCACTTCTTATTTGATGGGAAATATGGAATATAATGGTATTTAAAAATTTATAATAACATTTAAGAATATTTGGTATACTAAATTTATTATTTTATGATAAATTTAATATGTTTTTGTAATGTAAGTAATATTATAAATATAATTTTATAGGTTAATGTGATTACTTCTTCGTCTAAATGTCTACAATGGATCTCTAATAAAGTGCACTAGGATTTGTCTTTTGAGAATAAAAACACATATATAAGGTCTATAGGAATGCTAATAAGGGAAATTGGCATAGTATTATCAAGAAATAAAGATCAATGTGGTGTAAATAATTGAGGGGGGAGGTTCCCAATTAAAGTTGAGGTGAGTGGCACTTTTGGAATTTCTTAATTGATTAGATTATAAAAAATTAATTTTAAATCCCTACCATAAAAAATGGAAACGTATAAGAATAAAAGATATTAGAAGGTTGTATTATAATCACCCAATGAAAATTATAATTTTTTTGGTGATGTTTAAAAACATATCATTTTTAAACCCATAGTTAACTGATTTAAATTTTAACTATGGTAAAAATTTTCTCAATATTAATATGTATTAATTTTTAGTTATAATGTCTCAATTCTACTATAAATGGATAGTTCACAATATCTGAGACCATACCTTATACAATTTTTCATAATTTAACAATCTTATTATTTTTAAATAATTTAATAAAATATAAATTTATTAATGTACCATTACTATCATTCAGACAGTACTCATTACTTTGACATTGTAAAAATCAAGAAAACAATATATATTACAATAAAATATTTTAATACACCCTTAATAAGTCATAATAATTATGATGATTAATATAGAACATTTATATGGTTATATTAAATTTATTTTTTATTTTTTTTAAATCATTTATTTGATATTTATTTTAATTGAATAAATACAACATCAATATTCTGTAAGAATTTATAGAAAATATTTCATACATAAAACAAAAAATAAATAACCCTGATGAAGATAAAGCTTTTAGATTTAATCATCGTTTTTATAGGTGAACATATATTCTGTAAAACCCCATGACAAAAAATATTATACTTATTAAAATAAGTGTCTGATTTTTTTTTGTTTGATAACTTTAATAATATCTATTTCATTTTCAAAGAAATGTGTCGATTAAATAAGTAATTTTAGAAAAATCAGTGATAATATTATAATTAAATTCAATAAATAATAAATAGGATGAAAACATATGGCCATATCATTTATTTTTAATCAATATTAACCCATTTTACACTTTATTGTAGTAATAAATTTACCATAGTTACGATTCATATTAAATAAAAATAAATGGGGGATAATTACCAAATTAGAAAATTCAAATTCAAAATATGTATGTCATTTTATCTAATTCATAATAAAATTTATAATTTAATTTTATATTAAAATGAAAAACATAATGCTAGACAATTTTTCGAAATTTTTCTCCTTATAAATGTAAAATGTTATTATACTAAATTCATGTTTACCATCCATTTTCAAAACCATAATTGGATTATGATAAATATTTAGGAAATATCTTAGTTATAAAACTAACCCAAAAAATAAGTTTACCCTGTTAAAATTATAAAATAATATATATCTTTCAAAAAATTTATTATATTTAAATATATCATGAAAAATAATTTTTTTAAAATAATTTCAATAAAATAATATTTATATAATTTTAAAATTTTAAAATAAAATAAGAAATTTATTTTTTTAAATAACTTTTATAGAACATCGAAAAGTTATTATTCACTCACGAAAATAAGGAAAAAATTGTTTCTGACAAAAAAATATCGGTTCAATAATAAAAATTATTTACTAAATAAATGTGTCACATTTTACTAAGGACATAAAATATATTCGTATTGAGTTGGAACAATATCTTTATATCATTATTTCGTTGTTCCTATTTATTCCTATAAATTTAATGATGATGTTAAAATAGACATGTATTTTTTAACACTATTACATGGTTCATTTAAACTAACTGTTGAGTGTGACACAATTTATTAAAAAAATAAAATTATTTAAAGAGAGTAATTCCATAAAAATTATTATGTTTTTACAATAAATTAGGCTCTAATGATAAGTACAGAGAAAATTATCCTCTCTGGTGAGTTAATTTCACAAGAAAATCATAAAAACTCAACTACAGAAAAATCAATGTCTTTTATGGCATGGTTACACTCATGGGGACGTAAAAAAAGATACCCATAAAAAAGAATTGATCAATGATTTATCAAAAAACAAACTAATTTGGGACACAATGCATCACATGAAACCCCAATCTAGAATCCCTCCTGTTGAAAAAAATGTGCTAGATCGATGACCAATATATAACTTTGATTCTCGAATGTTAGCTAACACTGGATAGTCTATAAGAATTAATGATATATTCTTGTTAAAGATATCATATTAGTCACAATTATATGAAATTAGAAACCAGCCCCATGAAATAGAATGGAAGACCAAGGAATCTTCACACCTCACCCATTTTCTTAGTGGAATCCCATGAAACAACTTCCTCTATCATCATAGGATTCATATCTATTCCCTATAGGTACATGAAAAGTCCCATGAAATGGATTTCATGAGACCAGAACTCACACATTGAAAACATCCCAAAAATATTATCAAAATTAATAATTCCAATGATGGATCATAGATTCTATACATGTCCCTCCTACAATGTAGAGTATATAAGGATTTCACTGACCATAACCACGACAATCTTATCCAGGAATTCTATGAACACTACTTTGGTAAACCCCAAGAAAATGGATAAAAAATTCTTCATAATGATCGATAAAACAAAGAACACATAATGATAATGACATCAATGGAAATTATTATTCTAATTATCCTCATCCTTCTCCCAGATATTATGAAATCCTAACCAAAAATAAATTTTCAAGAACTTTTTTTTACATAAATAGATTGAATAAATCATCATTCTGTAGAAGAAGATAACTGTTCTTCCATATCACTTGTTTCAAGTGATAACAATCGTTTCATATCTACAAATTACAATCAACATTCTACATGAAAATAAACTAGTGCCCCACTAGGTGACATAGTCTTCCAAAAAAACACATGATAAAAAATATCATCCACTTGTTCATGAAAATATTAGAACTTATAAGGAACCATCATATATGAAGATAATGAAATGGGAGAGATTACATGCCATATCTCAATCCCAACCTCAGTCTCCCATCAAGGGTGTAGTGTAACAACATCCTCTATAAATCCATCTAGGTAATCTTCTATGAACCTCGGAATCAAATATTGTTTAACCTAAATTGATCTCAGTATTAACGTAGTCAACAAAGGAGAATAGGATGGAAAATGATTCTGTAACTTATGAGGTTCTAACTTTATAACCTGCCCTACTTTCTATATAATGAAATCATTTAATACAACTTGTTTCATAACAAAATCCATTATATGCTTAACTTAATACAATGAATCCTTATCAAGGATTATGTCATTTGGTTGTATCTATAAGCATAAGAGCTATCACAGAGAGTATACTTACAATAGAACTAGATCAAATATTGTACATAATTTATTAAAGTACACCAGACCACCAATTAGATTAGTAAATTCTAAGGGTATTGGAGGTTTATTAACGATATGTTCCATAGAATATATGAGTCTATTTGATATAATGTGATGTGGAAAACCAGAAATAAACAAAACATGCACCCATTTTGAAAAGAAGTAAAGGGTAACTATGAAAACAAACTAATATACTAGATATGGAAATGCTAAAAAAGTATAACAACCATGACCTACTCCACAGCTTCTGTGATGCAACTGAATTCCACCGCTATGGCCTCACTCTTCTCTTTGATTATGAGGATCATATTATGATTATACAACGCCTTCCCCATCTTCTATTTTTTGATACCAATCCATAGATCCATACTGCTGCTAAAAAATATGAGAATACCTTAATGGAGAATCATTTGTTGAACACATAGTGCATGATGAATTTTCATAAAGGTAGTAACTCTAAGAACTGATAAAATCATCTTCTAAAAGAAAAACCAACATATAATACCATGTAAATAGTATGATATCTACCAATCCTAGAGTAATAAGATAATGAGGGATTATACCTACCACATCTGACCAAGTGAAATTATTTCCATGAAACTACGAACCTGAACCACTACAATTCTACATGGGGAATCCTTATGAATCCCCACACAAAATGATATGGTTATAGCTCGTGTCCTCTCAACAACTTGAGATCACTCCAGTACCTCATGATATATACACGGAATAAATAGGGTGACCTTGTACTCGATATAATGATACACTGGATATCTTAATGTCTACTCCATGTCCAAATAATCTAGTAACAATGGTAAATAATATCATAAAATGTTCCAAAAATAGATCATGAACTCCTAAAGGCTATAACTGACCGGAACAAGGTTATGTATATCCTGTAAACTATCTATCTTGTTAGTAAATGAAAGGAACACTTCTTATAAGTAGTATAATAACTTGTCCTAAAAAATGGTTGAATATTCTGGATCCCCAAGGAATAAGAACCACCACTTCCTTTGGGATCCTTATAGCATCCCCCCAGAAAAGGAAAAAATTACTCTTTTTGAGAATAGATCGAACTGAAATCTATATCATCATCCTCCGACCATTTTTAAAAATTATATTTCAAAAAATAACCCTAATATCCTTACAAATTCTATTGGTGAGACAATAAAATTTTCCACTTTGATGCATTTTCATAAACATCCTATAAACTCAGTTGATCTAAAAGAATAACATAATAAACATATTTAGCAGGAACCTAGAGATGAAATCAACCAAGAGACATTCCTGCAAAAGGAATGAATAATTAGATCTCCTAAAAATGGAATATTGATTACATAACATTAATTAATTAATTAATTTTTATATTTTCAATGCTTTAAACAATACAAAGGTCTTCTCATTTCATTCATTGACACAAAAGAAAATGTTTGATGATCGTTTCCTAGGTCTCCAACCTGAAATTAGAGTCGAATCATTTAGTTGGATTAGTAATCATAAAGGTTCATTAATTGGATCCTAAGGGGACCTAAATACATATTTCTCATTTGGTCCACCATGTATAAATTGATTACTAATCTTATATGACATTGCTTACGATCCAACCCATGCAACATCAGATGTGCATAACATCAAACTACATTATATCCTTCACTATCCCTCTAAATACACATTTCCCTGACCACGTCCTAGGATAACAATGGGGGTAGTGAGATTCTAACTAATTGAGTCCTACATTCTAAAGGCCATAGTTTGGGAACTATAACTGAGGGAATAACAAGACAAAATATGGCACAAATTACCCATTAAAAAACATGTGATATAAAGTGATTAAACGGATTAAAATAAAAATCGTCTCATAGTTATATATAATGAAATCAAAATTTCAAAAATGAAATGACATATATTACTATATCAATAGAAATTAAAACTATTAGTACAAAAAATGATAAAGATAGCAGTGATAAAAATCCCAAACACCTCTAGAAAATCCAAAATCTAGGAATATCTGACATGATCCCCATCTTGATTTGGCTAACCTAAAATATATATTATATATATGTATGCTAACTATAATAGTAAATGTAGTTATATCATCCATGGGGACTCTTTTGAAAATTATAAATATTTCATGATAAGTTGTAGTGAACAATAATGAAACTAACTCATCACCTAAACAGGTATACTATATCCCTAGCTACATCCTGGATAACCCTCATATTGTATCTCAAACAATAGATAATAAAAAAAATAATGAAACATCAAGGGTAATATTCTCCCACTTCCCAACTAGTTTTCCACTCTTCCCCCAATATAACACGTCCTATTTCATCTCTCTCTAAAAAATATAGCCTAATGACACCTTAGAAAGGAATAAAAACATTCACCTTTTGCATCAAATCATCACAACATCCAACATCACATCATTCTATATAAATATTGAAGCCAAGTAGTTTTTGGGATCCTCCAGACTATTTATGTAATGTATCATACAATGGATATTATAAATCAAGCCATTATATCAGCTAAACCAATTTAGTACATCAATCCATCATTTCATGTACAAGTTATACCTAAAATAATCCTTTGATTCAATATCTACTTATACTAGGGTTTGAATAACCACAATATATCACATCCATGAACACACATTTACTAGGAAACTAACCACCATGCATACCAGTACAAATACAACCAAGAGAATAATGTAGGGTAGAGGGGTATTTATCCATCAGTCCTTCAATTTGGATGTTGTGGAAACAACCCACCCATATTCCACAAGGTGTTAGTCACTCTAGAAAACATTGTTGTGGAATAATATGAAATCAAAGTATTTACAAGGAATAATATTGCTTAATACCACACTATGTTCATAACCATCACTTAAACTCAACTGTAGCTAATGTCGTTCAGCCTCTCGGCTACCACTCCTAACAAATAGTAACCAAAAAGAACCCAAGAATTTAAATTCCATACATTAATTAAATATTTACTTTTTATCATTTCATTATGTTAAATAATTCATTATCCTTTAATTAACCATAAATAATATTCCACAATACAATATAATATCAATCAGAGTAAATTCCACACCCTTCTGGTATATTCTTAATTGAGTCCATAGTTTCTCTTGATTTATATATTTCTAGTATTTTCCTTATATCTACCCCAACACCATGGGTTATGAATTATTTATTCACTATTATATTCCTTTCATAATCAAGGAAATCAAGTAAAACCATTCTATAATTTCACTATAGGAAAATACCACCAACCACAAAAATATGCCTCATGTAGTGGGGAATTGAATGCTTTAAAAATAAGAAAATTGTCGATCATACCATAAATAGATTTAAAAGAGATTTTCCTAGATCATAGCATCAAATCAATTGTCTTTCCATGATTAATCAACTTCCATCATATCATGTGTATTATATAATTCCCACATGTATTTATCATTGATTCTCACCATCAAAAGAGTCATCTATGGCAACATAATCTTTTCATCCCCACACCAAATCACAACAGAAATACATAGATTATCAATCCTTTGATCATAACACAATTGGTCCTCCCCGCCACATAACAAATGACACTATGGAAAGAATCTAGAGAACATCACAAAAGTAGTTTGAAAATAAAATAAAATCAATAGGCCAACCAAATCCCCAAAATAAGGCTTCAAACCATTACACTTATACTAGATCTCATGGATAAAAAACTCAAAGCACTTGAACTTATCCTAAAAATAGGAAACAATGGTCCTAGAAATAATCATCATCACAAAACCAGTTCATATTATTTCTTGAATTAACCAGTTTTCCCTTCAAATATTCCCACTACATGAAAAATAATGAATCAATATCTAATAAGATAAAAAATTAATTAAGAAAATTAATTTACACATTCTTCTAAGAAAACATTTCAATCTAAAATAACATTTTGGAATTTTATTTTGCTTACATGAATTTAATTCATTTCATAAAAAAAAATCATGATTCATAGTCTTTCTAATATATATCAACCCTAGGAATCTCATATTTAATTAATCATGTTCATTTCATGAATTCACTATCATCAAATATTAAGAAACAAAATATTAAAACATTCCACAAATTTAGATAATAATATAATTAAACTGTTAATTTAAACATTACATTATTTACAAAATTTCTTATATACAACCGCATATTCCTTTTAATAACAATAAATCATAATAATCATAGCATATATATCACACCATGTATAAAATCAGGAGGAAAACTGCTACCAAAGTTTGAAGAACATCACGATTGGATCACTAGAATGTATTTCTAATCTAGTTTATTAATTATTAAATTAATTCTATATCTATACGAAGTTATTAACCCTTATACATTTATGATTTCATGTAAATAAATAGGAGAAGTAATGAATCCCCTGCATCAATGGGGTCAATTAAATTCACACGGGAATAGAAAAATGTTTAGGATCCTGATCACCGCTCCCATAAGAAACTTCATCCTGACAATGAATGCATGAAACAATGTCACCATAAAAACCCAAAAAATCTCCATTACAAAAAATGATATGATTCTTCATTTCATGAAAGGAACAAACAAGAGTAAACAGAATAAGGAACCATTAGAGAAGATTCAAAACATACTTATGATCACCACATCTCGATGATTGGAAAAAAATAATAGATCCCCAATAGAGGAATCCAACTAATCATGAGGGGAGAACTTTTGATCACACTATACATGATTGTAATTATGAATGGATTAATAAAACTCGATTCTTACACTATATATAATGATATATGGATTTACATAGAATTAATGCCTTTCACATCTTGTAAATGTCATAAATACAATTCCCATTAATAACAAATATCATTGAAACATTTAATTATAAAAAATTATACATTATGTAGAACCACATTAAAAAGTATCAAGAAATCTTTTAAGGGGTCTCACCTAGGCATGAACAATGAATTAATTATTAGAAACATTTATACATTTTGAATTCCCCCTTTTCATAGCTTTTAGTTGCCTCACAACTCTAGAACATGTACAAACCACCAACTAGAACCACAACACTCAAAAATATACAAATTATAAGTCTACATGGATAAGGGCCCTTAAATCACTATAAAATAGAATTAGAAATTTAAATAGTCATAAAAATTTATTTAATATACTTACTAAGTTATAAATGATAACTATAACTGGATGTTTTCTATCACCAGTACTCTCTCCTGTATTTTGATTGGTGTACATCCTCATAAAAACATCAGACATCAAAAAACAAATATTTCCCATTTTATATATGAATTTGACATAAAAAATTATATAAAATTATCTTATAAATACAAAAAAATATCAGTTACTATATGTATTGATGAATACCATACTTACAACTCAAATATATTCATATTACATTAAATATACCAATGTTTTTAGGACATCACGATTCCCCCCATAGAAAATTATATATATATATATATTATGATCACAGTCAAAAATAATCCTAGGTTGGCTTGTAATTGACATGATTATAGGGAAAAAATAGATAGAAAACAACAGCATAGTATCCCTCCATGGTTCTCTCTTTAGGATATGAAAAAGATGATGAAAACACACATTCTTATAAAACTCTAATGCCAGAGAGATGGATGCGCTCATTAGATATATAATTTCTAATGTTCACGTTGATAATAATAACCCACATGTGATAAATTTTTAATAGGTTTACCAGAAAAAAGTCATTTATTAGTGAAATAACATAATAATGTGTTATAATCATTACATAAGAGAAAAAATACTAGTAAAAGATTTTATATATTCAAAAAAGTATTTTCATAGTCATACTCTGAGTTAATGTGAGCATATAATGTCCTTAATGACGTGGTGAAAATGAAAAATATATTAATTATATTATATTACGTGAAAGAAATTTATTCAAAATAACTATATAACTCCATAATGGTTCATTTCACGGGAAATATGAGACCATTATCAAGATCGGGATGCGGTGTTTACCCTAGATGAGGGTATATCATTTGTAAACATCAGATGTTAAATGGTTATCTCATTAGAATTTATTATTTAATAATTTATGTTTTATAATTTTTTAAAATGATTTTATATCTTTCAAATAAGGCATTGTATGAGAAATATGACACCATAATTGGGTATGTAATGGGGTGTTTACCCTAGTTAGGATATAACTTTTATGTGCATTAGGTGTTTGACTATATTGCAGATGATGAAACCCTATTTATATTGAAATAATAATTTATTTCTTTTTTAATTATAAAATAATTAATATATCCAAAATGATGCATCAGATGAGACATTTGAGACCCATGTTATGTCTCGAAAAGGGTTTTTACCCTAGATGGGGCATAACATCTATGTGTAGGGGTTGTTTGGTGTTATTTCAATTTATATGTTAAATAATTAATTTAATTAAATACAATTAATGAAATATTTGTTCATCATCCCTATCAATGCTCAAAAAACAATTTTTAATAAATGATGATTTTCAAAACATCGATTTACCACCATTTTGACTCCAATTAAATTAAAAAATGGTTAAAAATAGAAATAAGTGAATCTGTCAATATTTTTAGATTTAATAAATGCTTAAAATGAGAGTTTGAATGTTTCATTGGAGACATATGAGTTGAGATTTTCATAGATGACCTCTTTTGGATTTTGTGTCGACCCTATCAAAACCATGAGGCCTCAAGACTACTAGTAGTGGGGAGATATCTTTCTCATTATTTTTGGAATCCATAGTGTAAGTTTATTTTTCTAGTGGGGTGACAATTTTTCATCTTCCCTTGTACAAATTTCAAACATGATTAGTTTTTCTTATTTTTCATTCATTTATTTATTTTACACTTTTTCAAATTATTTCTTAAATTCTGGAAAATTACGGATTTTTATAAAAAATGACACTAATTTTTTGAAATCAAAATTACTAAATGAATTATAAAATGATAATTATGAAAATTATCGAAATCTCAATAAAAAATAATCATTAATTGGATTTATCATCTTATCATTAGTTAATTATGATATATTAGAAATGTTTATTTCAATTTTTTATAAAAAATTATTTAATTGAAAATTTTCATGGATAGTTTTTAAAATTATCAAACAACAATTACATAAGACTATTAGGAGATAGTTTTTAAATACTATTTTAAAAATTATTTAGGTGAAATTAGAAAAGATAATTTTTATGAGTTTATTTACAAATTAGTTATAAATATTATCATGTTTTTATTATAATTGATTACCATGGAATATTAATAAATAATTATCATGTAGTAATAACTTCAAATTATCAATTATTAATTTCTTGAGATTATCAAATATAATTATACAAAAATTATTAACGTATAATTATACCGTAATTTTCACATGAAAACCATTATAAAAATTACCGTATGATAATTAAATTGATTTTCATATAATTATTGTTATAATTATAAAATATTAATTGTTAGATTATCAAGGAAAATTCTTGAATGATAATTGTGAACACATGAGTTTGCCCAAAAATAATTTGAAAATTATCCACATGGGATAATATATGATCCCATGTTATAATTTAAATGGTATTTTGAAAATTATCCCATAAATGTAATTATCATTTCATGGGATTCTTTATGTGATAATTTCAAAATTATCTTGGTGAGATATATTATCCTCTCATGTTTTAATATAAACTATTATATGACAATTATCGTGGTTGGATAAAGTATCATCAAATATGATTTTTTTCTTTTTGAAATAAAATGGTTGTTTTGGTGGAATTAAACCTTATCATACCTCAAAAATCGATGTGTTGACAACATAAAATATTGATGTTTCACCTTGGGTGATAATAAAACTGTAAACAGATCCTTCCAAATTTTGAGGTAGGAAGAATTTTGACTTATTGGGATCCGTATTACACTTTTTTCATTGATGATTATACTTGTTGGAATCTGATTGACCAGGTTGGATTGTGAAAACATGTGTGTATTTCTATATAGAACATAAAAAATGATGTGATTCCTTGAGTGATATTAATGTATCTTTTTTCCATGTATGATTTTGATCACATGTTGTTGTTTATGCTGCTATGTACTCATGTTGATATTCTATGACAACTTATTCAATTTCCCTGTATATGTATTATCATCTCTCATTGTCTGTTAGTGGCATTTGATATAGTTTGACCATAATGACTTATTTATTCCCTATTGGGGGAGAATTATTTAAATCAACCATAGATATGAGGGACTTTAACACAGTGTGGAGGTATGATATATCTATGAAATCATGTAGAGGGTGTTCTTGAGGATACCTTGATCGAAACTGTGATTCACCATGAGATATCCTAGTTGATGTGAGTTCTACCTATTCTTGTCTGGAGGATCTTGGTGACATGGGAAACTAGAGGTACAGATGATATTGAGTATCACCTCAACGACATGATGATGACACTCTAAAAGTGATGGGTTATGTCTTCCGAGTCATTCAATTATCTTCCACTATAGAGTTGAAGCATGTATGGTCTGGGTTTGTGGTAGCTTGGGTTGTACACTACCGAATGGTTTTGGATTTTATATTTATGTTCTTCTTGAATTTTTTATCATTATGGAATACACTAGAATACTAGAGTACATCAGGTTAATGATATATTAGTGTTGTCCTACTGAGTCTTGTAGTAACACCATACTAAAGCATTTTGATGAACTTGTATATTTCTTGAGAGGCCCAATGAAGGGAATGGTCCATATGGTGGATAGCTGAGTATAAAAATGTACAGCTAGTATCAAATCGAGATGGACTCTATAGGATATATTATTTATTAATATTTCATATATTCATTCATTACAATGGAATGATTTCCACTTATGAGAGATTATTCATTTTCATTTCGTGTATCTTATCATTAATTTTCCATATGTTCACTACCAATATTTGTTATTTTGTTTATTGTTTGTTATTGATCATATGACATGATACTGATGGTATAGTCTCCCCAGTTAAGGACTTAGACCCATGATGATAGTTGATAGCCTCTTGAGTACAGGTAAGCAAGCATGATGTTATTTGGAATTCTGACATAGATGCAGTGGTTTGAGTGAAGATGTTACAATATAATCTTCTTAAGACAAGTAAACCTATAAATAATTAATATAATCATGTTATTACTTAAATATAATTTAAAAATATATATTTTTTCATTACTTATCATCTAGTGATCAAACATGTGGGGTGGAATATTGATCGAAACCTAATATACAAACCCCCTTTTACCATAAGTATAATTTTGCAAGGAATCACACATGTCTTCCAAAACATAATTGTGAAATTAAATAAAAAAGAAATAAATATAATTAGTGAATAATTTTATTTATCAATAGTAATTAAAATATGAAAATGACCATGCTTCTATAAGAATTGATTAAAATCAATAGATGGGTAGTGCTCAATAATTTGGCATGGAATCATTATCCTTATTAGTATATGACCCATTATAGTTGATAATGTAGTAGAAGGAGCATGTGATGTAAATCGGGGGTTATTAGGATAATCATTGAGAATTTTGTCATCGAAGAGGGATTGAAATAGCTCATTACTATCTTTTCATACCATCTAAAACACATATCTATTGTCAACTACAAATAAATCTTAATGAGCATATAAAATATCAAATATAAACAACACATACATATTAATTAAGGAAAAATAATATATATTATTTATGAGTATAACCAGAATGTAACTGTGTTATTCTTCATTTTCATCTTCATATTAATCACTATCTATGTCTCTATCATTCTACATGAAATCATAAATTTCAATATGAGTTCCAATTTCCCCATCCATTTTTTATCAAATTCATTGGTTACAATATATATATTTTCAACACATTTGGACCGTAATTTTAAGGTTTTATCATCGATATGTGTTTATCTTCATGTAAAAGATGCATTTTGTGATGTCAATTGAAAATATTCAATACATTACAAATCAACATAACCCAATTAATTTTAAATAAAATAAATAACATGAAATTTCATTTTCATTACACTACAATATATTCACATTCTGTAAATTAATTATTACTAATTGCTACGAATAATTTTTAATTTATAATAATTTAGACTAATATCTAAAATTATTACGACTTTATACTAATTTTAATTACATTATTTTAATTTATACTAATTTCATCAAATTAATACTAGTTAAAAAATAAGTAATATTTTCTACATTTCATTATAAATTATTACAAATTACTACAAATTTTAACTAATTTCTACATGTTTCAACTAATATATACAAATTTCAAATAATTATTACAATTTTTTACTAATTATCTGTTATTATATTAAATTATTAATAATTATAATGAATTTAATCTATTTAATAATAAACTCTTCTATTTATTTCCAGTTTCTTCTAATTTCAACTAAATAAAACTAATAGTTGATAAATTCTACATATTTAACCTATTATTTTTTCTAATTATAACTAATAAAGAAACTAATAATTGTTACTTATTTATAATAATTATAATAAATTTCTATAAATTTCTACAAATTTTTTACAATTATTACTAATTAAAAAAACAGTTAATATTTTTTAATAATTATTAAAATTATTAATAAAATTACATATTTTTACTAATCTCCCATAAATTCAATTAATTAGCCTTTATTTCTTCTTATTTCTACAAATTATTAATAATTGTTACTAATAATTAATAATTTCTAAAAAATTTGTAATTTCAACTATTTCTATTGAATTATACTAATTTCAATAATTTATTATTAATTATTAATAAATATTAAAAATTACTACTGATTTATATTAAATTCTAAAAATTTATAATAATTTAAACTAACTATTTCTAATTTATAAAAATTATTACAAACATCTACTAATTAATAGTAATTATTACTAATTATTAATAATTTGTAATAATTTCTATTAAGTTCTACTGATTATTAGTTCTCATAAAAATTTTATTATTATTAAAAATTATTAATACTTATTTCTGTATTCTATTAGTTTTTTCCTAATGTTTAATAATTATCACTTATTTCTAATTTTAATATCTCATTTCTACAAATTATTTGAATTTATAATAATTATTAGTAAATATGTCTAATTAATCACTATTGCACATTTATTATAATTGTTATTGATTATTAATAATTTGTAATAATTTTTAGTTATTATTATTAAATAATCACAATTATTTTCAAGTTTCTAAAATTTGTTAATATTTTGGTATTTGTAAAATGTATAATTAATTTATACTAATTATAAAAAATAGAAATTTTATGAATTATTACTAAATGTGATAATTTATTAAAAAACTACTAAATTATAATATATTCTATATTTTTTTACAAATTTCTACGTGTTTTTTTAAATGCCACTAAATATTATCAAATTTATATCTATCCCCCTAGACTATGAGCCAAAAATCGGGTTTCCCTATTTGGTTTAGAAAATGGACCCAGGTGCGCGTCCTAGTACACCAATGGCTATGGACTAGAAGAAAGGGTGTAATGGTGGCACAATGGGGTGACTATTCACTCTAATACATTCTAGATAAATCCAATGAAATATATTGAGAACTAGTAGAATATAATAATAATGGAAAACCAATAATAAATTTTAATGCGGGAAATAAATCATCCATGAATTCACATACTAAACAATATTTAAAAATAGGCCATGATATAGTATGTGATACATATATTTGGGAATGGATGATGAATGATTAAATAAATAAATAAAACACTCTAACATCATATGGAATCTCGAGTACAACCATAAGTGCTACTCCCACATCGTGTCCTATCTAAGAAGTTAAAATATTTTGAAACACAACTAAAGTAATTACATGAAGTAATGAGCCTTGTCTGAAAACCAATATCATCTTTAATTTGGCGTGAGTAAAAAATTATAAGATAGAACCAATGGTGTCTAATTCTGAATGTGTCTAGTAATATGAAATGTTGTAGTGTATTGTTTTAGTTATAATGAGTTCAATAAATAAAATATATTACATGTCTACTCTAGTTCCCCACGGAGCACCGGACTGACAATACTTGCTTCATCCTAAGGCAAAAAATTATTATCAGTTGATTACATTATATATCTGGATATATAAACTAATATATATGGATTGGTGAGGACCAAAGTGTAATTACTCTAGAATTAGTATAAGGATATCATACAACTCTCATGCATTAAATAAGGGTTTTCCTGAACAAAGAACTAAATGAATTACTAGTTATTTGTTGGATAAAAATTTCATATTAATAATAAGGTACATCATTTCCTATAGCCTCTTATGAATCATAGGGGATGTGATTCTCAATAGCTTATTATAAATGAAAATGGGTTCCATGCCACTAATTAGTATTAACAAATAGGGGAACCATGTCCACAATTTATAGTAACGGATAAGAATCTAAATAAACCACAACAATACATTGAATTATGGGGAGGTATTTGTGTCAATATATAATACATGCACAATGTATTCACACCAATGTAGTACCATAATCATGTACATGGTAGATCTAACTTCCATTTATTAGTGGGGTTTATTCATAAATGGATTACAATTGTAAATTTGTACAAATGACCATGTTTTTTCAACATTCCCTAAGACAATTTGATTAAACAAATATCCATTAATTTAATCCCAATTAATCATTTAAATAATTAAATCACAATTAAGTGATAGAGAGGTCCACATATAAAATAAATGTAATTATATAATTTAATTCGATTTAATCTATTTTACCAATCCATCCTTATAATCTAGAATAACACAAATAATCAATGACCAATTTTATTATCCACACCATTTAATTAATTAATTACATTCTCAACAATGTGTCAACATCAACCCAACAACGGGTTTTTTTAAGGAAAACAAGGATGATTGTTTTTATTTTATTAAACCCATCCTAAAGGTGTGTTTTATTTAGAGGTCATGAACATTATCTATGTATAATGGTGTCATAGAAAATCTAGACATGGTCTATGTAACCAATATAAGGAATTTAATATTCTAAGAGAAATACTCGGAATGCCTCATGCATGGTACAACAGAATCATATAAAAAAATATTTACATTTATGGAAAATGAATACACCACCTAAATCTTGTATCGGAATCAACATTCATCCATTGTAAATTTTTTTTTATTTAGAATGAGATAAATACAAAGAATGGATATACTCATAATATTAGGCTATTTTATCTTGAATGTAAATAGAAACAATTATAGAAAGATAAACTATGAAATTACTAAAGTTGAATGAGAGAAAAATGGAGGGAGATCCCATATAACTGACGATGTTCAATTCTAATGTTGGATGAAGAAGATGCCTCCAGGATAAGAGAAGAGGTAGAGGAAGTGATTTAGAAGACAAATGGGTGATATGTTTTAATGGAGATGGATAAAATGGATGAAATTAAAGGAAGGACGGAAAAATGATCTTTTCCATCCCCTTTAACATCTAAATGTGTTATTATCACAATATGGATATCTTTTTAACAATTGTATAGTGCCACTGTCTAACGTGACCCCACCCCTCATACAACTTGGAACATTGATAATAAAATTGTTTTCATCATGGGTGTGGCTTCTATTAGGATCACCATCCATTTCACATAGATGAGTTCAAAATGAGAGATCATTCACCGAATGAGTGGTTAAAATTTCACCACTTAACTAATAAATTTGTTTTACTAGTTCCTTCACATAGTAAAAATAAACTATGTACCTTAATATACAATACACATGGTTTTTGATGAACAATTTGTACTTATTATTTTCTAGATATGATCTATGAATGTATTTTACAAAATTTATATTTTAGATCTAGGGCACACTAGATTATATTAAAAACTCTAATACACCCTACTTACCTTATATTAATACTAAAGAGAGAAGTTTTATGTGTTCCAACTCACATATGAAAACAAAATGTATCCCATAAAATAAGTTAAAATGTCAAATTTAATCATAATTTTTCAACCATTACAAATAACAAGATGATTTAATATACCCATATTAGAACTTCCCATCCCTGAGAAGCACAAGTGAACAACAAAAAACTTACCCAAACAACATGGATCCCAATTTTTTTTAGAGAAAGCAATTTTTTTAAGAATTTTCATAACACCTCTAAGAATAATTTGAGGAATATGGTACATAAATCACTAATAGGCGATTAAACTCTAAAAAATACCAATATAACAGTAAGGTGTGGGTTAATAAGTCCCATTAATGTCATAACACTATCACATTGTCATTATATTCATTAAAAATCATATGATTATTTCCTCCACTGATTTTATCATTTTAAATAGACAATTCTAAATCACGGTATATCCACTATCAAAATTTCCTAGAGAATAATATTCTTAGAAACCTATAACCTCAGATTACATGATTAGAAATATGATAAACCATTGAATACATTGGGATTATTTTATCATTAATCAATTGACTGAAACATTCTAACTACAATAGACGATACTCATAATGATCATACTAGATATTCCTTCAAAATCCATTATGGACCTTTAAACCATATATCTCACAACTCAATAGAATTATTAATATAGTTCCTCAGGGACAACAGTTAACTATTTATAGAAAAAAAATCAAACTAATTGTAGCTGACTATTTCTGAAACACTCCTCTTCAAAAGTAAATGCAGTACCAAATCAATACTATATTTCCTTTTCTCCCAATCCTTGCTGAGATTGTTCTATGAATGAATAAAAATCCTGAACATGACATCAAGTGATGTCTCCAAGTAGAAACACCCCTATGTAAAACTGATGATCTGCTATATCATAATCCTCAAAAAATTCCCAATATAGCATCCAGGGATCATAATAAACTACATTAAGGTTAACACATAACCTCAAAGTCCACCAATTCCATATTCGAGAATATAAATTTTATTTACAAAAAAATATATTGTAACAGTTTTCAATTTTTATAATGGAATATATAATCCACCACTACTATAGCATAATCGATCTCTAACTCTAATGATGCTTAAAACCATTGTTTCTTCCTACTGGTGGTGAATATCAGTATCCCTACATTTTTAGAATCCTTGTCATCACACCGACAAAATTAATTCCATATTAAAAATCCCATCCCCCCAAACATATTTACTATAATGACTAGGTACCTTATCACTCTTGATAACTAACAAAATCATCAACTATCACACATTTAAATTTCCTAAAAATGATCCAAATATTTATGTTTATTTTCAATATATAATGAGCATCACCTCCCCCAAATTGATAGTTATTTACTACACATGTTATGAATTACCCATAAACATGTCCTCACGAACAACACCAATAGAGTCTCTCCATTAAACCATTAAACTTATTTGAGATTTCTCAGTGTATAAATGAAATTATCTCATTATAATAGTAGAGATGTAATGATTTAGATCATGCTCTTCCATAAACAAAGAGTGCACCATGATTCTATCAATGAAAGTGTATTGCTCCCTCCAATAGATTATCATATTAAAATCAGATGCCCAAGGTTTTTAACGAAACATGATAGAACATCTTCTAACCATGACTGTCGAGGTCTATTATTTAGTAAAATTCTCTTATGGCACATGGTTGATTTCATAATAATGCCTTATTGCAATGGATCTTCATTTAAATTAACCAAATGATTTCATCACCATTCTCATGTGATTCATATTTGACCTGTGGATCCATATCTCATACCCATTAACACAAATATATTAAATATTACATATTAACGTGAACATCTTTTGAGAACTAAACTTTCTATATATAGTGGGTGTCGAACCTCATACCACCTAGTTCAAAATCTAACAAACCCTCACATATTTCTTCCATCAACAAGGTTAAGAATACAATTATACATGGTACATTAGTTCTTAACATTCTAGAGATCCAATGGAACTCCACTTCAAT
The DNA here is from genome assembly GCA_963277665.1 of Viscum album. Taxonomy (NCBI): domain Eukaryota; kingdom Viridiplantae; phylum Streptophyta; class Magnoliopsida; order Santalales; family Viscaceae; genus Viscum; species Viscum album. The sequence goes on from OY728152.1 coordinate 1,252,207,318, forward strand.
ATTATGAACATTTTATGTACCGTGATTTATTAAAATACCACATACCACAAGGTTCCATTTTAAAAATTAAATCATCAAGCCCTAAAGAACTAGTGACCTAGGCTACTCCCAAAAACAATCTTACTCATTATGTCCGATTTTGTAATTTAGTACCCTAGGTGCTTCCTTGAAAAAATATGGGTTTCATTGTGCATACCATGTAATACCTTAAAATCTTTAGTGAATTGATCTCGAAGGAGTATAAAACAAAGATCACTACCTCAATAGAAAATATAATCTTTTTTCCAAACACTCATGATGGTTTCCCTTCATAAAACCAAAGGTTGGTGACCCACTAGTGTGTAAGTTAATGAAGAGGAACAATATGTCCATCTACCTAGACCACATTTATCTCACTTGATAATCATATCCCAAATATCATATTCTATTTTATAGCATTTAACAAACCAGTTAAATATATTTATATTATAAAACTGAAAAAATATCTTGAATATTATTAACATACAAGGCTCAAACCCAATTAAAAATGTGTTAATTGACCCACCTTACATGCATCAGGCTACCAGAACCAAATTACCTCCAAGCATCCAAAGAGAATGGTTATCTCTATAGGGTTGAAACATCGACATTAAATTATAAGGATTTAATACTCACAATGTATCGAAATATATTAATATACCCTTGAGGATCAACATACTTGATAACCACAGACATAGTTAGGGTGTGGGTTTATCACATATAGTCCTTCAATTACCCGATGTGACCTAAATAAAACATCAAATATGATACACATAATAAAAATATAACAATTTTTCAATTCATAAGGGCTCCAAATTTACAAATATAGGCCCTTAATAACATAAGGCATCAATCCTAAATCAGCCTCAACCTAAAGGGTCTCTATACAATACATCCTTCATATATGTCTAACACAACCACAGAAGAAGTCATCAGAGGTCCACAGAAACAATCATGTTACTATTCATGTAAACTATAAGGGAAACATTGAAATTGAAAGCCAGAAGAGGTTAGATGCTAAAAAATATCTAGATGAACTAATTTTAGGTCATTCAATCGATGCTCAATTTTTAATGATTTAATGTAGATTTTAAATAAGGGATATGATGTACAATTTATTAAAGGGAAATTTTTCTGAAAACATTATTTTTATACAATTATGATGAATTATAAAAATCATCAAATGTGATCCTTTAAACAATATTTTATCCATAGGATCCTTCATCTGGATTTGTAATCATAATATCAATTGAAATAATAGATAAAAACTCTCCTAAGAATGAAATTGCAATATTAATTTACTAAATCAGCATATCAATTAAATATAAAATGTAGGTAATAGAAATTTAACAAATAAAGGTGATTGATCTTGTAATATACAACCATATCTTTATATGCAATACCATATAAGTGGCTACTAAAAATTAAAATAACCATCCCTTTTACAAAAACATACCATCATGGGCCCATGTTCTATACCACAAGAAGAATTAATGGCGACCTACTTGGGTACCAGCACTCTATTAATTTATTTTATGAACTCATCCACTACCAAATAATGCACTAAATGATATATCAATTACCATTGGGATCCCATCTAGTTAAAGCCCATTTATAGTGAATTTATCGACGAAAAAACATACCCACAATGGTATTACCTCATAAAAAACATTTCAAAACTTGATGACATGTGTATAATTTTCCATATAATGATTGACATAAATTACTTACCATTCCAAATTTATAGAGATGAATTATATTTTATGTTACAATTGTAATTAATGTAGATGAGACTATATTTTACTGTTAGTCTCATAATATATCAAATACACATATAAAGGATAAATTATATGGGATAGGTTTAGAAATTTATAAAGCCCAATATAAATTAAAAATTGAAATTGAAACCCATTTAATCACAACCACTAATGTTTCATCCCATGAGACAATTATTTCATGGCTCATACAAGTCATACATGTTTAATTAAGGTTCTAACATAAAATTATATTGGAATATCAATTTAAATTGATGAAAATGATTTCATAATTGATAATATATCAAAACTATAACTGGTCAGGTATCACCTCGACAAGAAACACTTGTACACCTCGAAACAATTACACCATTATGATATACATAAGAATTATGTATGATAATCTTGTAATATAATGATTCATTTGTGATATACAATTAATAATTCTAATGACAAGTGAATCATATTTTCCTAAGATGATGCATGAATTAACCCCTTCTCTCGATATATATGTACAAGAGGTAAATCCCATGAATCAGAACCTAGGGGAAGTGCATGAATCACTCAAGGTGAAGTAATAATAAACATTATTAATTAAACAACATGAAAATAAGTCCCATCACAATAAACATTATATGTTACTAGTTTTATGGTATGATAGACCCAATCACAAGTTATTTACCATGTGCTGAAACATTCGTACCCTCCAGAAAATAATCCTAAAAAAATTAAATGAATGAAATAAACATATGATTCGACATTTTATTGTGTTTTCCCAACTGAAACTAATTAGGTATGCTGAGAAAATTGACCGCATGGACTGATGAATTACTCCCCATATTTTAGTGGTAACTTACATGTAGAGATCCTCTAATAGTTATACATTGGGTAGATTAAACACATTGAATTAGTACTAAATATAGTTCAAGTAATAAACGAAATAAGTATCAAAATATAATATCATCTTAAAATCAAAAATAAAATGTCCGGTTCAAAATAAATCACATAGGCATTAACATGATGAAACATAAATACAAATCCACCAATATAAAACATATATTATATACAACAATTATGGACTCAAGAAATAATAAATTTAAAATTAAATGAATGTATCCAACTCTATAATGTAATTGGATTACATATTTATCTACTACAACATAGCCATGTTCTATCATATAAGATACCATAGCATAAAGCGCATGCTGAGTCCTAACCAACAACCATAAAGTGAATTCGGTTAATAAATGGAGTCCCGAAAAGCATGTGACTAAAATTCTATAGGCCAACACAAATGGTGTCTAATGAAAAACTAGACTATTAATATATGATTAATAAGTGTGTGGTTAAGGTAATATGTAGTGGCATTAATATATTATTATATGTGTCAGCCAAAGATCTACATGGGCCACCGGAAAAACTATACCTGGTTCTGCCTAAGTTAGAATTTTTATTATATGGTAACTATATTTATGTTCATAAGTATATATGTAGATTTATATGATGATATTTGTTCAATGGATAGGACCCATGTATTTTGACCTTGGATTCCCCATAAAGATTTCATAAAATTAGCATACATAATATAAGGGTCATTATGTACACGATCCCATTGAATGATAAATAATATTAGGCCTACTAGTTTCATATAAATAATGAATAACTGTTTTCCCAATTTTATCAAATGAATGATCTGGTACATCATGAAAAATAGTTTCATATAACTGATAAGGGATATAATTCCCACAATTATCTCTTAAATATGTGAATTGTATATCTATAAGGTATATTAAATGATCGGAATCAGCATGTCCCACAATAATTAATAAATTAATATGGATCATCATTTCCAAATAAACAATAAAATGATAATATAATTACACACATGAGATACCGTAAGCATGGAAAATTTTGTTTTCCCTTTCTATTTAATAATGGGTTTAATTAATAAAATTTCATATAATAGTTATTTCTTAAAAAGTTACAAGTGTATTCCACAATCCCTAACACAATTGCATTAAACAAAGAGCCTTTATTCTAATCCCAGTTAATATTTCAATTTTCAAATCTTATAAATGTGAAATAAATGGCCAGATGTAGATTAAATTATATAGAATATTTCAATTAATTTCATTCCAACTGATAGGTCATTCATAGTATCCACTATATCTACTAAACATGGCTTCCTCTAGCATGACGTGTCACCACCGCAGCGATCCCCGTCACCCAAATCATACTCTAATTCCCCATTATACCCCTCATCCTTGCGCACCAACTCTAAATCCTATCGCCTCCTCCCATATATGCACCACCCATTCTCGATTAGGTTTTCCAGCTCCCGAATATTGCCCTCTCCTCCCCTATTTTGTCTCCATCCTCGACCCATGCGCGACTCCTTCGCTATCGATCCTCAACACCGGTGCTCCATTCCACTCATCTACTCCCCCATACAAACTCTCGATTCGTCGCGTCCTACGGTACGTCCTCTATTCCGTTAGACTATTCTGCAATCTTCACATCCTTTCCCACAAATTGTCCACCTGTGAAACGTGGTTTCCAATCACGATCTCCTCCTCCTTCCTACCGTAACCAACTACCAAATCGGCGACAACAAGATTCATTGGAGTTCTTTCCAAAAACACTACTCATTTTCGCGATTCACTGATTTTTTCCCCGCCTCGAAACTTCAACATACCTGCTACATCTATACTGCAAAATCTACATACCAGCTATATGATTTTAGTTCATTATTATTACTAATGCAGATGGTTTTTTTATCTCCAGGTTTGTCTTTCTCGAATAAGCTTTAGCCGCAACAAACCTGTACAACTCCGGCTTTTACCTTCTACAGTCTCCAGGTCTACTGATTTTTCATTGCCCGGTCACGCAAATAAAAGGTCTGCACTACTCAATCTTCCATTCATAACCAAAGTCTACTATGTAAACATGATATTTTGTTTACACTGTCTGAATATAGCTCCTTTATGTTGATTGCCAAAATTATTTTTCTAATTTTTAATCTATAACTCATATGACCCATTTACTCGAGCTCTCTGTAATCAACTGTTTCAGTCTACGTGATTCAGCTCCGAGGTTTTCGTTCAGCAGTTACTAGGACTACTGATTATCCACAGCCTGATCTCCCAAACATTAGGTGTGCGCTGCTAAATGTTTTTATCTCAACTGAATACATTTATCTTCACTGTCTCTTAATTTAATTAAATTATTTGAGGGGACATTAATGATTTTTTAGCACATGTCCAATGGATTAATTTTCAGTTTCACAATGTTAGATGCCTAACAAGTGTGTTTCATTTATTGTGTACATAATAGGGGGTGATGGGACACAGAAACGAGCTTCTGTGATTTATGAGTTATTGAAATAATTGATCATTTACCTATCTGGTACATCTATTTTCATGTTCTAGGAAGTACTATTCCATGAAATCAATTTTTAACCACTAGCATATGGGAAATCAGAAGGTGCGGCATCACAATTTCATATGTTGGGATCCCCTACTGCGACAAAAACATCCAGGTACCCTATCCCATTTCCATAACATCTGTATGAATGTTTTTGAAGTAGACGTCACATTACACATTGTATCAGAGGAAGATTCCATATTACAGATTTTGGAAGTATATTAGATACAGTTATTGGATCAGGTAACTGTTTTACAATATAAATTTGTCATCCACTATGTTTTATTGCTCAATTTGACAATATATTTTTCTCTTAAATGTTTCCATAACTTCTAATCTTTGATTATGTATAGGATCTGTAATAAGATTTTACAGTTGATAATAGTCATTCCATATGGTTTACTACTCCTTTTCATAATATTTATCTATGTTCATTTAGTGTTTCTATTACTAGTATTCCTACATTATGTCTCTGATAAAGACTGATGTTCAATATGTTAATATTGATAATGAAAAAATCATTAACAAATTATGGTACCCTATCCCAATAACAGAGCATCGTATTGATTGTTTTTGAAGTAGACTACACATTACACATTATATAAGAGAAATATTCCATATTGCAGATTATTGAATCATATTGGATACAATTATTGGATCAGGTAAATGTATTTACACTATATATTTGTCATCCACTAAGTTTTATTGCTCAATTTGTTAATATATTTTTCTCTTAAATCTTTCCATAACTTCTAATCTTTGATTATGTATAGGATCTGTAATAAAATTTTACAGTTGATACTACTCATTCTGTATGGTTTATTACTCCTTCTCATAATATATAAATTTGTTCATTTAGTCTTGCTATTACTTGTATTCCATCATTATGCCTCTGATAAAGACTGATGATCAATATGTTAATATTGATAATGAAAAAATCTTTAACAAATTCGGGTACCCTGTCCCAACAACAGAGCATCGTAATGATCGTTTTTTATGTAGACTACACATTACACATTATATAAGTGGAATATTCCATATTACAGATCATTGAATCATATTTGAAACAGTTATTGGATCAAGTTAATGTTTTTACACTTTATACTATTCATCCTATAAGTTTAATTGCTCAATTTTGCAATACATTATCCTCCTAATTATTTCCATAACTTCTATTCTTTGATAACGTATCAGATCTGGAATACTTTTATATAGTTGATACTACTCATTATGAATGGTTTACTACTCCTTTTCATAATATTTATCTCTATTCACTTCATCATTCTGTTACTTATAATCCTTCATTATGTCTCTGATAAAGAGTGATGATCAATATGTTAATATTGATCTTGAAAACTAATTCTCCAAATTTAAAGTGTCAACTCTTTTATCCACCCACATCACCACAAAAATCTCCATTTGACATCTATGATATATCACCATGTTTATTAGTGCATGTGTAGCAGTGAAGCCTAACTGATCAATGTAAACATTGTGGTTTATATTTTTGATATCGTTATTTTATTCGTGATAGTAGTTTCTTAAAGTTAATTTTTTAATAACATCATAGTATCTTGTGTAGAGAAGACTACTAATTTTGTGTCTGCATTATCCATTGACACTACATTTTATTTAGTGATCTCTATGCATATAAATATTCCAATGCACCCCTTGACATTAATATATAAAGATATAGAACCAGTAAATGCATTCTTCAACAACCTCTAGAGGTGCAGTGTCGCAGATAAGAGTTATACCAAATGAACAACGCAACTGTGAGTTTACTGTTGACTTAGTTTTACACAATATTCTGTCATAAGTTTATTCCATCATCTGAATAAGTTACTGTTGTCACACTAGCAGTGTCAACATCGACTACAAATCCATCAATGCCTACTACAAATATCACTCCTTCTCTGACAAGTGAACCGCATTCTGAAAATGACGGTGTAGATGGAGTCACACGGAGGCCCCTAACACCGATTTCTATCAACGACCTATTCTATTTACATTATATTATGTACATCCATATTTTATTTAATACAATACTTAATAACTAAAGAGATACATTGTACAAATGTTGTTGCAAATGGAGTCATACAAACGCCACTAACAACACCGTCTATACAGGGTCTGTTCTATTAGCATTGCACTGTCAAATTCCCTAACTTTTTTAGTACATTGCATATTAATTTAAGATATTCGTCTCTAACAACTTTTTCAGAAGTTCAACAACAATATGATACAAGGAAATCATTCATCACAAATGCAAAAAATCGGAAACAAACATCAAATGCCTAAAAACAGTCTCCTATTCCTTTCTGTATGTTTGGTGACAATTCTCTACTAAGACCATACTATACAGGACAGCAACAACCAACTCATCATCTAACTACTTCATTCTCAATTTTCATAGCAATTATAACTGACGAAAACATCCACTACCTGTCATCCTCTAGAGATGCGAGGTTTCAAAGAAGATTGCTGATGAAGGAACGTCACAACTGTGAGTTTAATAATACCTTGACCTATTAATTTGTTCTGTTACCTAAAAATACCATTATTATTATAAACAAAAGATGACACAGTGCCAATGTCAACAGCTACCGGAAATCCCTCATTGGCATCTACACATGGCGTTCCAAATGGAGTCACACGCACGCCATTACAACCGGTGTCTACCAACGGTCTACTCTGTTTTCATTTTTCTATCTAACTACATACATTTCTAAATACTATATAGACTATGATAAGATATTCTTCGTTAATTACTTCGACTACAGTTCAACAACAATCATCTGGCACAACATCGTTCATCGCAAGATCAAACAAACGAAGGAAAAGCACAGATTCCCACATACAAACTCCTATTCCTTATTGTAAGTATGATGACACATATCTGCTAAAACCACAATTTCTAACACACTACTGGGTTATTCTTCATCTAACTATTTCCTTGACACTTTAGGTAGTGATGGTGATTGGCGATACCAATCTGTCAGACTCATCGCCAAGAAGGTTGACAAAGTAAGCATATAATTGAGCATTTAAATATTACTATGACTGTAATGCACTCTTCAGAAATTACAATTTACATTCCCATTTCGTATAGATTTACTCGACCAAATAGCGCAGAATTTAGTAATATATCATGTCCAGGTTCAACGTCATCTTTAACACAAATATACAATATTACACTCACACAAACTTCAAGGATATTACATTTTATTTACAATACTGTTTTATAACAATCCTATCAGACCATTGGAAAGCGCTTTTTCGTCGAGATGCATCACATTCTAACAATTCTCATACAAATTACATCAACAGCGATGGAGTACATCATACAGGAATCGGAACAGGTATTTAATGAATATTCTTACATACATACAACAGTAACTTCTGATTTATACTTTTTGATTTTGATAATAAACGGGTGGATATGATAGGATGCTCTGTACATCAGGATATTTCATATAACACATGTTAGTGTAGTCATTAATTCATATTTGATGTTACAAAATTACTGGAGGCAAATACCACACACTAGATCTACTGTGTAAGTACTGACTGCTACTTCATTTTTTCTTCAACCATGTTATTTAGATATTGGAGACCCATCATACGTCTGTCACTACTATCATGCTTTAATGTGGTTCGATGAGAGAAACAGAAAATGCAGCAACTGACAAGAACAATGATTTGTTGCATGTTGTTCCATGGGAAAGATTTATTTGAAATTAATACCAGCTTGTCCGCAGTACCTAGAAATGATACTCTTCAATACAACTTCCACAATATCCAAAGCATTCTAGGATAACATTAATATTTACAACTCCGTGTTTGCTTTCCCTTCAATGGGTGGTAATATTGATAGGTCTATCAACAATGGTGGAGCACCATGTATATTCAGATTGAATGGACAAAACTACCATTCTATAGGAAGTTTATGTCCACTAGATGGTCATCCACCCAGATTCGCACAACTATACGTGTATGACACAAAACATGAATGTCAGAATAGGGTTTGCAAGTTTAGGTATTTCTTAACCTCTCTACAGTGGAATAAATTTTTAATGTGGCTTATTTATGTATTAACATACCTACTGCTTGGACCTGCGAAATCCTGAATGTAAAAAATCGAATTGACTACAACATTGTCGAAAACCTGCAACAAATTCTTCATGAACACAATGGTTTAGCTCTACAATTCAGAAGTGTAGAAGATGTTCTTCAACAAAAGGATATGACAAACTTGAAACTACATCTACTAAAGAGAAGAGAAACTAATCCTCGTACATATAACTTACCAAATAATTCTCAGATTGCGATGCTTATCATTGGTGATGTCGAAGATCTCAACCAAGAGCGTGATATAATCATTCATACCAAAACTGGTGATTTTCAATGAATTAATGAGTAGCACCCACTATATCTTCCACTACAATATCCATTAATGGTTACAGTTGGTAGTGATGGATATGTCGACTGCATTCTGCATCTCCCAACTCCTTTCACAAAAAGTCAAAAATTAAGGAAGGTTACCAAGAGAGAGTACTTCTCTTTCAACTTGCAATTTCATGAGAAACAATCTTCAACACTACTTCATTCAAGAAGACTATTTCAACAGTTTATTATTGATGCTTATACGATGGTAGAGTCTCAGATACTATCCTTCATTTTCTTTAGTCAAAAGAGATTGAGGGTAGATCTATACAATGGATTGCAAGATGCATTTCTAAGAGGTGACAGAGAAGGTTATTCATGCGGCAAACGGATCATTTTACTGTCATCCTTCACAGGTGGTCCAAGGTATATGATAAAAAATTACCAAGATACAACATCTATTTGTAATTGGGAAGGGTATCCAGATTTGTTTCTAACCTTCACGTGTAACCCACTATGGCCTAAGATCACTCGGTGGTTACGATCCAAGAATCATTGACCAGTAGACTCCCCTCAAATTCTATCTCGAGTATTCAATATGAAGCTCGAATATCTAATTAAGGATTTAAGAGAAGGATGTTTCTTCGGAAAATCAAGGGCAGGTAACCATCTATTAGCATTTATCAATTTTTATTATCCATACAGTTTGCAATTTTATCATCACTTACTCACTACATCACTTTTGTATTCCTCACAGTTTTTCGAACTGTAGAGTTTCAGAAATGCGGCTTGCCTCATGTGCACATCTTATTATTTCTCTGCCGTGAAAACAAAGTGAACAATCCAGTAGCTGTAAAAAAATATATCTGTGCTGAAATTCCAGAAAAAGATGCTTACCCACAGCTACATGAGGTTGTCAAATGTTGTATGCTCCAAGGCCCTTGCGGTGCTATGAACAGATCATCAACTTGCATGAAATATGGTAAATGTTCAAAGTATTTTCCAAAAAAAATTCCTGAATGTACAATAGTTGATGATGATGGATGTGTCGTTTATTGGAGAAGGGATGACAAAAAAACTATTCTGAAAAATAAAATCCCTCTGGATAATCGCTATGTTGTTCCATACAATCCTGTGTTGCCATTAAATTACCATGCACATCTCAAAAATAAAGTTTGTAATCAGTCGTCTTCAATCAAGTATTTGTTTAAGTATATTAGCAAATGAAATGACCGAGTAATGACAGACCTCTATGAAGGAAAAAATGAATAGTCCACACAAAATATGGTAGATGAAATAAAAATGTATTATTACTGTCGATACATATCTCCTTGTGAGTCATGTTGGAGGATTTTTTCATATGATATCCACTATAGATATCCACTAGTGTAGAGGTTGCATTTCCATTTGCCACAACAGAATTGTGTCACCTTTTCCGACACCGATAACATTGAAGATGTATTGAATCATTCAAACAATTCGTAGTCAATGTTGACCTCTTGGTTCGAAGCAAATATTATATACCCGGAAGTAAGAGGATTAACATTTGCAGAGTATCCAACTAGATTTGTGTTCCACTCTCAATACAGAAAATGGAATCCCTGGAAACAAGTAATATGTATTGGAAGACTGTACTATGTGCCTCAAACCACAGGTGAACTCTACTACTTGAGGATACTTCTAACAAAAATCAATGGGGCAACTTCTTATGAGTATATCAGGACTGTAAACAGCATTACTCATGGTACATTTATAGAGACTTTCTATGCTATGGGACTACTTACAGATGACAGAGTGTTTGTCGAAGCTATAAAAGAAGTCTCCACCTGGGGAATGGGGAAACATGTACGCAGAATGTTCGCGAATATGCTAATCTGCAATAACATATCTCACCCAGATCTGGTGTGGGCTGCAACCAAAGACATACTATCTGAAGACATTTTAGATATACAAAGAAGGAAGCAACTAATTCCAGGTGCACATTTTGTCATATACCTGCTTCATAGTTTTCTTTTCATTGTCTTTCCATTGTCTAATTATTACTACCCGATGTTATTTATATCATTGTAATAGATATGAACTTCCCATGTTTTTTAACATAATCTGGGAGCAAACGACCATTCTTTTCAACAGTCTAATATGTTAAGTGATAGAATATAATTTTATTTTGTAAGCATTCAATAAATAATCAGTTCACTAATTTGAATATATGTTCAGTCCAAACTTTATGAGTACAGTTATTTCAATCTGTAGAAATATTATGCATTCTCATTCAGTAAATACACATATAATACTTCTAACCAAATTGAACTAGAAAACATTGTACACTTGTCTCTGGTATAACATTGTTTATATTCATTATAATCCAGTACAAGAAATTATTACTGCTTTTCTGTACACATATAGTGGATATTACTTGTATCATTTAAATATGTACCATTCTGTATAGAAAATCAGCACTTTCATTTGTCTTTTAATCACAGTACATTGCCATCTGGATTACTATATTAGAATCTGTATAAAAATTCTGAATTATCATACATTAATAAAAAATATAATACTTCAAACTAGATTGAACTTCTAGTCATTGTACAGATTGTGAAACTATGACTTTGTTTATATTCATTACAATCAAGTAATATAATGTTTACATGCATTCTATTAGAGTATAATTACATTGAATTCTAAACTGAACAATCATGTACATGTTATCCACCGATTCATATATCATTTATTCATATTATTATGCCATCAGTACTACAATATTATATTATATACAAATAATATGCATTTTTAAACATGAAATAAACGTATAATATTTATACTGAATTATAACTTCCAATCAATGCAGCTTTTACACTCACAAATCATCAGATACATACATATGCTTTGAGAGAGATAAACTACATTTTACAGAGCAATGAAAGATCACTTCAGTTATATCCTCCTATGCCACTTACAGATTCAGATTCTGAATCCAGTAAAAATTGTTTAGTTGTAGAAGAATTGAATTACAATAGAGAAAGACTTCTGGAAGACGGAAACCATTTACAATGTTTTCTTACAGATGAACAGAAATATGTTATGTCTATCATTCTCTCTTTAGTATCTACGAACTCAGGGGGGTTCTTCTTTTTTCATGGTTATGGAGGCACAAGTAAAACGTTCATCTGGAGAGTATTAACATCACTACTGCGAGCACGTGGAACGATTGTACTTGCAGTTGCATTGAGTGGAATATCTTCACTACTGCAACCTGGCGGACGAACAGTGCATTCCAAATTCCGTATTCCAATCTCCATTACCGAACATTCCCATTGTAATATTCAATAAGGGAGTGACGTATCAGAGCTTCTGCAATTAACTAAGATCGACATTTGGGATGAGGAATCCATGATTCATGAGTTCTGTTTTGAAGCTATAGACCAAACTGTTAGGGACATTTTGACTGTCAAAAATGACAATTCTCAGAATTTTCCATTTGGAGGATTAACAGTTGTCATGGGAGGAGATTTTAGGAAAATACTGCCAGTTATAGCAGGAGGAAATAGATCTGACATTGTCTATGAAAGTGTCAAGTCATCGTATCTTTGGCAACACTGTCGGGTGTTGTCTCTTACAAAAAACATGAGACTGCATAGTACAACTACCACAAATGATGCGTCTGAGTTACATGATTTTGCAAAATGGACCTTAGATATTGGTGAAGGTAGAATTGGAGAACCAAACGATGGTGAAGCACACATTCCAATTCCATCAATGTTTCTTCTTACCAATAGTTATAATGCCATGGCTGCAATCGTCAACCATACATACCCAGGTTTCTCTAGTAGACATGAAGAACGATCTTATCTGAAAGACCATGAAATTTTAGCACCAACCCGAGATGTCGTACAAGAAGTCAATGAATATATGTTGACCCTCACTAGCTACGAAAACAAAGATTACTTCTTCTCAAACTCCGTTTGCAATGCATCTTTTGATACAGACAAACCAGAAAATATTTACACATCTGACATGTTGAGTGGTATAAACGTCTCTGGATTTCCTACCAATAAACATACACATCAACTTGGTGTTCCGATTATGTTACTCCGAAATGTGGACCAATCATCTGGTTTGTGTAATGGAACTCGAATGATTGTAACACACTTGGGTGAACATGTTATTGGTGACGAAGTATTAAATGGATGTCATTCAGGATATTCTGCGTTAATTCCACGATTAAATATGACTCACTCTGATGGTAAATGGCTATTCAAACTACAAAGAAGACAATATCCTTTTATAGTTTCTTATGCAATGACTATTAATAAAAATCAGGGTCAATCATTGACTTCAGTTGGGCTTTATCTTTGCAAACCAGTGTTCACTCATGGTCAATTATATGTTGTAGTGTCTAGAGTCACATCAGCTACTAGATTGAAAATTATAGTTGAAGGTAATAGTAATGAGTCCAAAAATTACACAGAAAATATTTTCTACAAGGAAATCCTTCATAATCTGTCTTAGGTATCAATTTTATTGACTTCTATATGCTTTATTCTACTCTGGAAAATGATTTACTTTATTTTCATGAATTTTTTATATGCTCAATATGAATTTTTTGAACACTGAATGATTATGTACAGTAACAAATATTTCACGCTCAATAACCATGCTGAATGAGATTAGCCCAGATGACGATGAAACACTATGAATACAAGTTTGGGTCTTTAACATATGGTTCAATTCATCTTCCAAATACTCTAATGAAATCATTGCTGTTGATCTTGTACTGTGCGACATCCAGGTAACTATTCCTTCCAACAAGTAATTATAATTTAATTTCATTGTTTGTCACCTACGAACTGAATGATTACATATATATATATATATGCAGTAATCAATCCTTGTAATTTGTATTAATTCCTCAGTAACATTCTGTTTAACATACTCTATGAAGGGAACCATGATTCAATGTACCATTTCGAATCGACATCTTATCTCTAAGTACAAAAACCTATTGGATGAGGGACTATGCTATATTTTACAAAAGTTCCAAATAGCTTCCAACCAAGGGAGTTACCTCACAACAAGACACCGTTGTCGAATCATGTTCACATTCACAACATTTGTTCTTCCGTGTGAAGTAAAACTACCTATTTGTAGTTTTCAATTTACTTCATTCAATGAAATAATTCAAGAAAATATCCCTAGGGATCATTTAATAGGCACAAGTGGTTAATACAACATATAAACACTTCCATTAACCATGTTTTGTTATATTAATCTGCACATACTATTTTCATACATCCATATGTTATTCAGAAAGAAAATTGTTTCTCTGTACTATGATTTAGAACTAATTGGAGTCCTACGTTACTCACATCCCACGCAATCAATGGGCAGTGTGAACCACAGATTACAGATTATTTTTGATGATGACCGGTACTTTTTTGTAGACTAATTTCAGAACTTTACTGTAAAATATAACATTTACTCATTTACTCATTTTGTTTCATTGCAGACGGATTCAAATAACCTGCAGCTTATGGGGAAATTTTGCAACTGAAATTTCATGTTACATGGAAAACAACTCAGACCCCACTGCTATATTAATATTACAGCTTGTCCGGGTTAAGAGTTTGACGGGCGTGGTTTCTAATTACAGTTCATAAACTAAATCTATCTAAATGTGTTCTAAAATATGTGGTATCCATTGAAAAATATATAATCCTGATTTCAAAATGCTTTTATCCTCTGTTCTTGTCACAACAACTGTTAATGGAACAAAAATTCTATACAACCCAAACCTTCCAGCTGTAGATAACTTCAAAAGCAGGTAACTCTGTTAATAACTTCTGTTTTGTGGTACTTTGATTAAAATATCTCATTGTCATAACTGTAATAACCAGATGTTGTTAATTCTTACTTTCATGTATTTTGTTCTGCTATTTCCAGGCTTGGTGTGATAATAGCATCACCTTTAAATTCTCCATCACCAACAACTCCCAACCAAACCATTGATATACAATATTGGAATAAAAAGAAAACGATTTTAGATGTCAAAAACTGTCAATAGATCAGCAATCTTCACTTATTTTCCTATATTGATTATGCAATAGTATTAACTGCTCACTACTGTCCTCTAATAAATTCATCATTAACATGACAATAATAAACTAGAGGCTACTAAATGCTTAATTGTAGTTTCCGTTCAAAAAATTCAAAGCACCCAAAACTTGTTCAATGAATCATGCCAGTCCTGCATGAAGAAAGTCCAGATTTTAGATGGAAACATTTCCTGCATGTCCTGCAACTCCTCACGAACAAGCTATATTCCAAGGTTAGAATCCATTCAATGCTTCCTAAATATCTTGACATCATTATGCTACTACCTTCGTTCAGCTACGCAATCCAAATTATACTGAAACTGTAGTCCTAATAATTATTGCAACAGGTTTAGAGTTCAACTTCTGGTTACGGATAGAACTGACTCTTTTTCTGTAGTATTATTTGAAAAACATGTCATGCAATACATAGAAAAAACTGCTCTGAAACTAAGAGCGACTTTGATACAGGTAATTCCAGTTCCATATATCATCTCTTTTAAAAATAATTGAAATATTTATAATTACACTAACAATGGGTTTTTTTTAATAGGATGATGACGAGTTTGGTTTCCCTCAAGAATTGAACTTCTTCAAAACTAGGAAATTTCTGTTGAGAATTGAGCTGATGGATTACAATATTAGGAATCTTCATCGTCCATCTGAGAAAAATTGTTACAATATGGTTTATATGAATGATAATGACAAGTACATCAACCTATTCACTGAGGTCTTAGAACATAAACATGTCATTCTGTATTTTATTCGACTTATCTGTAAACACTTCAACTGAAAATACCTTACATGTTTCTTCATTAACATACAGGTTCATCCAAGCAGTTGTTTTTCTATAGTAAACAATATCGATCATTATATTCAGGTAACTGCACTTCTATTTCTTTAATATGACTTTTTAAAAATGAATTCCAGTTTATTGACATTTTCCTTTTACATTACCTCATAGGATCAACAAACTATTGGGTCTTCTCCTGGTACATTAAACAGTGATACATGATTATATACTCCAACCATCAACCCGTGTTCTACTTGGGTATACATATGTTATCTTCTATTACTCGTAAATTATTTCCTTTACTGTAACAACACATTTTAATACTATAAAGTATTATGATTTTATATATTTATAAATCAAACATGTACAGAGTTGTTATATCTATGTGATGATAAAAACAGTCTAATATAGAAGCTCTGATCTTATTTTCACTGCTTTCAATTGCTAAATTTTATAGTTTCACATTTTCTAACCTTAATCCTCTATGTAGAAAAATCTATCGCGTTGTTTTGATGCTGACAATGTTGTGCAAGATAATATCCAGACGTCTCCAGACAGCGTGCCTACAACATGTCTATCTGCAGAATTGAAGACCATGCCGAAGGGATATATAAACATGAAAACTGAAAAAACAGACTGAATACTCAAACAGGTCATATAAGGTAAACATACATCTACACTAATCAAATACTTCTCATTACTGTTTTCATAATTACTATTTGTAGTTCACCAAGTATTACATTTGATATAGTTGAGACAGTTCATTTCAAACTTCTCCTGATACTTTTTCAGAATTTTTATAACATTACTATAAACTATGTCATTGAGGAGACAATTGCACATTGAGTATTTCTGGTTAAAAAACCAATACGATGTTCTCATTAAAATTTTGATATAGACATAAAACATTAATGACTGGAACTGGTTAGGAATTCTTTAAAATGTTTACGATGTAGAACATTATTTCACTATCAACTACTGCTAATTTATGTTTCCTTCACTTATGCGAGATGACAGTATTGTTGGGTGCTTGTCATTATGTTGGACTGTGCTAGAAGAGTACATGTCAAAAGTTTTTGCTATGTAATTTTTCTGCACAATGTTTCATCAGTTGGACAGTTTCCTAAAAATTTCTTATCTATGGTATTTCATGCTAGAGAGATATGCAATCTGGGAATTAGGTTGTATTCTACATCTTCCAAAACGCCAAACGGTTTTCATCACGTTTGATTAAGGATTTTTCTCATTCTGTTGTACGGGTTTTCATTATTCCGTATTTCCAATATAATGGCAAGTTTCCAGTTTTGTATCATGATGCTGTCTATTTTTTAAAGTGGTTGTATGAAATTCAACAGTTTATATTTCAGAATTGTATTATCTCAATATTTGTGTTTATTTATATTTATCTTTCAATTTTTATTCCATTGTAATGTCTATTTACTTTCATGAATATTATTCTCTTATTATTAGCAGTTTACTCTGGTCACCCATTCAAAAGGTGTATCCAAATTCTATTCACTCAGATTCCATAACAATATATTTCTAATTCCTAATTAACATTTATTCAATATTGTTGTTTATTTGAAACATTTATAAGTACTAATCTCTAAAAAATTAAATATTCGATTGCGCTGTGAGAAATCATGGGCGAGTACTAGTTCCAAAATAAATTAAATTATCAAGGACTAATTGGATTATCCAATCCATTTAATTAACTATGACATTTCACCATCACTGTTGAAAACCAACAATAATAAAGAGGGTATCGTTAGATATATTTAAAAAAATTATCAATTTTATTATTTTATTTAATTTTACATAATGTGGGATTCGGGAATAGGTCATCACCTTTGAAAATTTATATTAGTGTCATTGCAAATAAAAAAAATTTCCAAGTGGTAAATTATGGTCAATTTATATTTTAGGAGAATCCTGTGGAATGTAAGCCTTATAGAACAATTAAAACGTATTATTAACAATATATAATTTTATTTAAAATCCATAGAACACCTACATTATGCATAGGAAGACCAACATGTCCACTATCAATCATAGATTCAATGTGGAATGAAGGAAATTTGTGTAATGACCCAACCATTTATTATTGAAAATTCCTCTTCATCTAATTAAATGTATTTTCACATATTCTCGTTATATAGAAAATGTATTTCATTGTTTTTATGTTTTTGGATTTTAATATATTATTATGAACTTTTACTTTTTCTAATATATTCGTTGAATTGTGATCACATGACTAGTATAGATATATGACTTTAAAAAATCAAATTTTCTTTGAAAAAGGATGTGATGTCCTCATCCAGTAGAATTGATCCATGCGAAGCTCATTTGTTAGAGCTTGGAAAGGAGATAACATCAGTTGGATTCTCTCTTGAACAATCCCAATCTGAGCTCCAAGATTTTAATTTTCATCAGAATCGCATATGGGAGAAGTGGAAGTTAATATAGATTACCACAGGAGAAATGCTATCTAAGTCACCCCAAGAGTCTTTCACCATTGCACAATATACCATTAGGTATTATTTGGTTGTTATAAGTGGATATGTAACAAGTAATTAGTCACTTTTTTGTGATCCCTTCTATAAATAATAGTTTTATTTCATCAATTCATCTACGAGAATAGTTTTTCCTAAAAATATAATGATTTAGATAAATTGTTTTTGTGGGAAAAATGGTTCTTTTTGGAGGTATATAAATTATTTCATTAAAATAGTGTTTTCTTAATACTTTTATTATAAGAGTGTTATAATAAAAATACATTTAATTATAATTGGTGATAGTATTATTTATTCATTTTACTCTATAAATGATTAAGTATTCTGTTTGATAAGAATGATATTTTCATTGGATAAAACTGAAAATGTATTTTTAAATAAATAATTTATTTTAAAAAATTAACGATTTTTTGGTATAAATAATATTGTAAAAAATATTATTATTATTATAATATTTTATAAATGATCATATAATTTTTATGAAACAAAATGTATTTTTATTAAGTCTTGGAACCTGTTTTTGTCAAGAACGGCCAATTTTCAAGAAATTATGGATTTTATTTTAAAAGGGAAAATTCCCATATTTTGAAAATTATTTAGATAAAAATAATATTTGTTTTGGAATAATGATTTAGTAAATTATCCTATTTTTAATTTCTCAAAATTTTCTGAGACAATCAATTTTTTGGGTAAAAATTAAATAACGTATAAATATATAATGTGTTTTATGACATCATGATGACCCAAAAGTGTTGTAATAAAATACTATAAAAGGAATATTAGGAAAATATAGGTTTTAAATTTAAAATAATGTGATTTTAGATATGTTGATTAAATTTATGATGCCTTAGTGGACCCTCTAAGGCTTATATAATATTTTATCTTTTTTAAATGATTTCCTTGAGAGTGTGACTCACCTAAACATAAAAAAGGCTAATATTTTAATATGTTCTGATAATTGGATTATTAAATAAGGGTTTACACTCTTATTTGGAAGACAAATATTGGAAAACAACATGGGTCAGTTAGTGGTTTTTAATATTTAGTTATACAGATTCCAAAACCTATGTTTGTGAAATATTAAAGAATTCTCCTCCCATTTCCTATATAAACCCACCCATGCACCCACTTCATTTCACTCAAACCATTTGGAGAACATCCATAATCTTCCATCCTTTCTCTATAATCCTCCCTATGTATCCCAATCTCTCAAGAAGATCATCCTCAAGCCCTTGATGTCACACATTCAAGTAAGGGATCCTCACTTTCCATGCTTCCTTATTTAGGTCCAAGTTTACTTATATTGTTATACCATTTTATATTCCATTAAAAATATTGGGGTATGATTTCGAACCTCCCCCATACAACCCTTATTTTCTTTTACTGATAATATGTCCCTTTATCAATCATTAATTCCTCCCATGTACACCTATTACCATGACACAATTCTGTAATATATTTCTTTCTCCTCATTTACTTTCATGCAATTATTTTATATTGTGCATATGAATTCTATTAAATATGTAGTTATAATATTTTACATGACCCCCTATTGTCCATTTCATTTTTAAATTATTAGAGACCCCTCTATCTCTCATCAAGCCATTTTGAATTTTCTATTTGACGTCATTATGCTGCGGAAGGTACACTAAAATTTCCCATGCCAAAATAATCATATAAGAGAATACCATACCCATTTCCTTATAAAGAGTATTCACTTTTATGATCATGTACTTATTTATTTTAGACTAACATTTATGTAATCCACCTCTATTATTTGTCGAAAACATTATTATGTTCAATTAATCTATGTGGTATGATCTGCGTGGAACATTGATGCATTAAATGAAATGATTAAGAAGGCGCACCTTGATAGAGCTCTAATGCAATGATTAATGAATAGTATCATGATACATCATGAGAAATTAGTGTTGAATCATTTTAGTTAATCTTAAATAAGTATTTAACCATGATAATTCAAGTGCAATGAGGGTTTACTCACGCTCCATGTGCAATGAGCATTTGCACATTCTAATATCAGATTAAATGTTGTTATCACATTGCCATGTTACGATAATCATGCTATATCTGAACATGATGTTCATGATTCTCTTATGCTCCATTGATATTCCAATAGCCTAACATGTACTTTATTCTTCTTCTTATGCCTTTTTACTCCCTTACTAGGATTTATTTCTCACCCTTTTCTTAGGTATGTCCTCATGTTTTCCCATGCAACGCTAAGTACAAAGGAATGTTTTTGTCATGTAAAAGACATTTTCAATAAAGATGTTATATTTTATGTCTTAAGATGTCATGTAATGTACCTAATTTCCTAATACACTATACTTATAAATTATCAAATATTTATTAAGTTCAAAATTATATAATAAATCATGTTTAGGTGTGTAATAATGTGTAGGGTTGTCATAGTTGGTATCAAAGGATAGGTTTCTTTATTTTTGTGATTAGGATAAGAAAACACTGGTGAAATCCTTTGGTATAAGTCAAGGTATAAGAAAAACATTACTAAATTTAGGTGTGTAAAAAGTAATTGGTTTATAAAGAAAATACATCCTTGTATGGATATGAACAATCATAGGTGGATCTGGAACCTATGTATGTAGCAGAAAAACCCAAAAACACCCCTTTGAGCAATAATCGAAAGGAAATTGGTGGTAGAAAATGGGGCTTATTGCACTCTTGGTTCGACATTGCTGAGTGATATTCAATGGTAAATTCATTATTATGAACCATTTTAAAGGGAATAAAAAATTCCCCTAAGAATATATGATGGAAAGTAGATCATTGATAACAAAGATTTAAGCCTATAAATTCATATGGTAAGGAAATAAATGTAATTTATAAGTTATCCCTTTTTTAATTAGACTCCCATTTTTAACCCTTATCATACATTTTATTCCAGCTAAAGGATTGTAATAAGGGGACTCTAGCAAATAGCTGAAGCGAATATCAATGTGATGATTGTTCTAATGAGATTCCCAAGCCGATGGGATCAGGAATCACAAAAGGTCTTCATGATACTCTCTTATTCAACTCTTGTTTTGAATAGAAACATGGTTCAAGTAGAATGTTCTCCCCCCCCCAGAATGAACAAGCCACAATTGAGAACATCATGAGACAATGTCCTCCTACATTTAATGGATCATCAGATCCCTCAATCACCAAACAATATATCAACTCCATTGAGAAGATATGGTCCATCCTTTAATGTTCTAAAAAATATAAGGTTCTTCTTGATACATATCATATGGAGGGTGAAGCTGATCAATGGTGGACATTGATAAAAAATACAAGGTCTGAGAAAGATATAGAGGTGTTGGAATGGATCGATTTTAGGAAAATGTTGTTCGATAAATATTTTCCACACACCCTCTGATTTATTATGGAAGGGGTCTTTTTTCCCTAAATAATAAAAGACAAAGAATACATTGGAGTGAATGAGGGAAACACCACAAGGATTTCATTATATGCCTCCAACATTATCATTACCCTAAAATGCATGGTTCACCGATTTTTTTGCTGGCTAAAACCATGCCTACAAGAATCCACTGGGATCCTTGACATTGATAACTATGAGGAAATTTTCAGATATACCCTCAATTTTTACATGGAGATCGGTGAATCTGATAGGTAACATGGGGATAAGAAGCAGAAAGTTGACTATAATTCTGACAGTCTAATCAATAAATCCATCGGTGCTATGGAATTCCAGCACCCCACATTCCCAAGGTATGGAATGATGCACCCTAGAAATTGACTAAAGGGGGTGAGGAAAAGCTTTATGTCTGGAAGAGAAGGGAACCAGACTATTAATTTCTGACAAGAAAGAGCTGATGCTATGATATAGGAGAGAAAATCTCTATTCTACCCTCAATTCATTGTCCATTTCTTCAACTATAAATAACCAGGGCACTTTGATAACCAATGCCCTATGAAAAGGGTTTCCCGAGGAAACCAAAAACCTCCAAGGTAGTAAGGGCATGATTTTTTCATCACTACCACTGAAGAAAACCACAATAATGAATTGTTTCTAGGTATAATAGATATTCATTATATAATAGAGTACATATATTATGATTCCTATTCTATGCATTCTTTTATTTCCCAATGGTTTAACAAAACAGTTCCAACACCACTATAAATCCTGGAAGTTGAGATATCCATGAGAATATAAAATGGGGAAATTATTCCATACCATTAATATAACACTCCCCCATTCATAATATGTGGATTAAATTCCCGAAGACCATTTTCATAATACCTCTGGTGGAATTTTATTCAATCTGGGGCATGGATAGTCTTTCTCTATATAGAGACAACATAAATTGAAGTGAGAGGGAAATCATTCTCTATATGGCGAATTGACCCCCGATTATGTACATGTGTAAGGAGGAGGATGAATCTTCTTTAGAACCATCATCTCAAGAAAGGATATGAATTCCCTCTAAGCACACATATATTTCTCAGATGATTGAGTCTAATAATGAAACCATCCTTGAAGACATTCCTATTGTGAGGGAATTCACTGATGTGTTACCCAAGTAATTGTGTTGTCATACATTTAGAGTAGATTTTGAATTCTTGATTGATCTTATACCTAGGGAATTTCCAATATCCACGACTCCATATTGAATGTCTGCTGTGGAGCATGAGGAGCTAAAGAAAAAACAACAGGAGAATCTGGATAAAGGGTTTATATCCCCATGTGCTTCACCATGGGGTGCAACAATCATCTTCATCATGAAGATGGATTGGTCAATGTGCCTTTACATTGATTATAGTGATCTCTAAAAAATCATGATAATGAAAAATTATTATATGTATTGAATTGACTATTTGTTCAGTCAGCTATGTGGAATGCAATACTTCTCCAATTAGGTTCTGTGGTCGGGATATTACCATTTAACGGTGAAGATGGAGGATATCACTAAGATTGCATTTACATCAAGGTATGTGCACTAGGAATTCACATTAATGCCTTTTGGACTCAATAATTCACCATAAATCATCATGGAAATGATAAATATAGACTTTAGATATTACCATGACAAATATTTGGTTGTATTTGTAGACAATATTTTAATATACTCAAAAACCATGGAGAAGCATGAGGAATGACAAAGAATTGTACTAGATACCCTGCGAAAGGAGAATCTCTATGAAAAGAATATCATGTGTGAGTTCTGGTTGAAGGAAGATTCATTCTAGGTTAATATTATCATAAAAAATGGGATGTCTATGGATACCACCATGGAAAATGTAATTTTGGGATGGATGAGGAAAAAATCTATGATGGTTATCCATATCTTCCTTGGGTTAGCTGTATATTATCAGTGATTTGGGATATATTTTTCATGATTATAAATTACTCATACATAGAGAACTAAGAAGGGTTTCGAGATTTCTTGGTGTGATGAATGTGATGATAGCTTGGTAGAGTTGAAAACGAGGCGTATCACTGCTCCCATTCTCACACTACCCACACATGGTTATTTTTTGTGGCATTAATTGATTCATTGAAGATTGGTATGGGATGTGTGTTGATGAATAATGAAAAATTCATTCCCAATGCTTCAAGGTAATTAAATGTTCATGAGAAAAACTATCCAACACATGCTCTAGATTTGGCTGTAGAATTATTTTCTTTGAAAATTTGGTGACATTACCTATTTGGGGGGAAGTGTGAAATATATATAGATCACAAAATCCGAATGTATATATTTTCATTGAAGGAGTTGAATATGCTCCAATGAATATGGTTAGATCTGATTAATGACTATGAATTCCCAATCCATTACCACCCTGTGAAACAGAACAAGGTGGAAGATTATATAATTAAAAAAGACCTAGGGATTCTATCATTGATAGAAATTGAAAAGGATCCAGTATTCTTATATTTCATGAAGATGAACATGGAAATAATAATGAAAATAACATCATCAATAATTTCACAAATTAATGTGCAACCATCTCTTTTGGAAAGGATAAATGATGCTAAAAGGGAAGATGTAACAATTCAGAAGAATGAGGAAACTATTAGAAAATAGAAATCATCGGAGTTCAATGATAATGAAGAAGGAATTTTGAGATTTCGTTGAAGACAATTTGTTCCATCAAATCATGACTTAAAGAATAAACTTTTCGATGATGCATATAGTTTGAATTTCTCCATTCACCCAGGAACCAAAAATATTTTTTGAGATCTCAAATAGCAATATTGGTGGGATGACATGAAGAAGGAGATTATTGAGTATACATCAATGTGCTTGGTGTGTCAGCAAGTGAAGGCTGAGAGGCGAATGTCTATGTGGTTGATGCAACCATTACCCATTCCAAAATGGATATGGGAGAACATTATCATGAACTTTATCGCTGAAACTCCAACCACATCCAATGGAAACAATACAATCTGAGTTGTTTTTTATCATCTTACAAAGACTAAACACTTCATTTAAATTTGAGAGGATTTATCATTGGATCATCTGGAATGGATATACATCAGATAAGTGGTAAGGCTGGATGGAGTTCCATTGTCGATTGTATCCGATTGAGATCCAAGATTCACATATATGTTCATGAAGATACTCCAATACACTCTGAATTCTGAACTGAACTTCATTATGGATTATCACCCCCAAATAGAGGTCTAATCTGAGAGGACGATCCAAACGCATGAGGAAATATAGAGACCACGCTCAATGAACATCAAAGGAAAATTTTATCAACATCTTCCTATAGTTGCATTCTCTGACCATAATCGATTCCACTCATGAATCCAAATGGATCCTTATGAATATTATTATGGGAAGAGGTGCAGAACACCAACATGTTGGGATGACATTGGAGAGAGAGAACACCTAGGTACCGAAATGCTCGAAGAAATGATGGAGATGGTTACGACCATCCAGCTGCACATTAAAGATGCTCAGAGTTGACAAAATAGATATGTTGAGAATCATCCACAAGACCTAGAGTTTGAGGTAGGAGACATGGTATTACTCCATAAATCACCATGGAATAGAGTTGTGAGAATTCAGAAGAATAGAAAGCCTAGTCCAAGGTACATCTTTTTTTGAGATCCTTGGTCACATTGGTGAAGTGGCCTATCAACTTGCAATCCAATTGAACCTATCTCAAGAACATGACGTATTCCATTTATCACTCTTGGGGATGTACATACCAGACCCATTGAATGTATTCAATATAAAGGTGGTACAATTAGATAATTACCTCTCCTATGAAGAGAATCTAGTGATGAGAAAATATCTTATGTAAAAATTTCTATGAAATATGACAATTCCCCTCATTAATGTGTTTTGGATAAACCACTTTTTTGAAGAATAATCATGGGAACCAAAGGAATTGATGAGGCGGAGTTAACCAAATCTATTTTAGTGTGAAAAATAGAAATTTCAAGGCTAGAATTTTTTAAGGGTGGAGATTATAATGACCCAAACTTTTATTAATGAAAATTAATCTTTATCTAAATAAATGACTTATTTTTTAAAAATTTTATATAAAACATATTCACTTTCTTCATTTTAGTATTTTTGATTTTAGAATACCATTAATAATTTTTATCATTGCTAATACAGTCATTGAATAGTGATCACATGATTAGTTTAAATACAGGGCCTTAACATATCCAATTTACTTAGAAAAAGGAAGTTAGAGCCGCATCTAGTAGAATTTCTCAATACAAAGCTCATTTTTCAGAGCTCGAAATTGAGATAGAGTCACTGGGATTCACTCTTGATGAAGGTCATGATGAGCTCTAACATGTTATGCTTGAATAGAATCTCTTATGTGCGAAGTGGAAGATAATAGAGATTACCACTCGAGAAATGTTATCAAAGTTCCCCAGGAGTCCTTCACCCTCTCGCAGCCTAAACTTAGGTCTTATGCGAGTGTTTAAGGGTTTATGTAATAAGTAATTAGTTTATTTTTTGTGTGATATGTTTTATAAATAATAATATTATTCCATCAATTTATCTATGGGAATAGTTTTTTCTTAAAAATTTAATGATTTAGATAAATTTATTTTTATGTAAAAATGTAGTTTTTAGAAATATAAATATTAATTTTTAAAATTGAGTTTTTATTAATATCGTTATTATAACAGAGTTTAATAACATTCATTTTAATTATAAATGGGGATTATATTATTTATTTCTTTTTACTATACAAATGATTACATTTTTAGTTTGATGATAATTATATTTTCGTACAATAAAAATAAGATTTTATTTATAATAAATGAATTTATATTGATGAATTAATTAATTTTTGGAAGAAATAATAATTTAAAAATATATTACTATTATATAATTTCTATTAATGATATTATAATTTTTATGAATCCAAATGTAATTTTATTATGGTATAGAGACTGTTTTTGTCATAACCTATCAATTTTCAATAAATGACACTTTTTATTTTAAAAGTGAAAATTCATATATTTAGAAAATTAGTTAGATAAATGTATATTATTTTTATAATAAAGATTTAGAAATTAACTAATGGTGAATTTTTATAATCTTTTGAGTTGATTGAATTTTTGGGTATAAAATTAATTGTTGTATACATATATAACGTCCTTTATGACCTCATAATGACTCATTGGTGTTATAATAAGTTACTATTAAAGATATATTCGCATAATATATATTTTAGATTTAATATAATGTTATTTTATATTTTTTTGATTAAATTTATAATCCCATAGTCAATCCTCCAAGACATATAAAATAAACATTTTAAAAAGATTTCCTTGAGAGTGTCAAACACCTCAACTTAGGAAAATCCAATATTTTTATAAGTTCGGACATTGGCCATATAAAATAATCTTTCACCCTCCCCTTTGGAAAAAAATGGGTACAAACTGAGCATTGTTTTTTAGTTTTGAATATTAAATTATATAGATTGCAAAATCAATGTTTGTGAAATATTAATGAATTTCCCCCTCTTTCCTATATAGACCCACATAATCTCCCACTTATCCTCACAAAAATGTTGGTTCCGGGCGTAGGGGAAGCACGTTGGTGGGTTTTCCCAAATTTAATTTTAATGTTAAACAACGTCAATATGAGATCTGTCGCGATATAAAACGCTGAATCTTCGGAATAGAACGATGAATGAAAAGAAAAGAAGAGTCCTGTAACCCTTGATAAGGATCATCATATGTTGATTATAATTAATTTAATTAATGCATAACAATTACCTCGTTGGAATTCTTTATTCGTTGATGTGTCCGGTCACGATTCGGTGAACCGTCGTTGCGTCGTAGAATCCATGTGTAGGATTCCTCTAGCGATGATCCACATGTGTGTCACGTATCTCCGGACATCGCTGAAGGGATCTCCGGGTGCTAGCGTGGAAGAACCTTCGCTTGCGATGTCCGCCTTCGACTGCCATGATCCAGTGGAGGATCTTGCTCTCATAACATGAGGACGTTCATGGTGGAAAGGGAATTCTCGGTTGGCTTGAGAGTATATCCAAATCTATTTTGCACAAAAATGGCTCTTTTAAAATGTTGGGGCTGCGAGGATATTTATAATTGGGTTTGAGGTTAATAGAGTTATGATAATAAATAAACGCGTTACGCGTTTTATTTATTTCATTAACTCTTATTGAAAACCCCCATGTCGAATTATTAATTCCTTGACATGCACCCACACTGATTATAATAAATATCATTTAATAAAACAATATTAAATCCTCAAAATCCCAATTGGAAAAACTACACGGCGTGTAATAATTAATACACGGCATGTACTTGTTTTCCATAAAACTACATGGCGTGTATACTTAATATACATGGTGTGTACTGTTATTTTCCATTTTTCTCCACCTCATTTATTAGACCATGATTAATGACTATTTATTTCTTAAATAAATGTAACTACATTACTTTCTAATAAATATATTATTTCTTTCACAATATATTCTATCGAATAACTAGTGTCAAAATAAATGCGATCATACATCCTTAAATAATTATTATACCACATTCGGGAATAATATTTATTTAACTTGTTAAATTAATATTTAACTGAGGTACATGGACACACTTAGTGTGTGACCCTCTAGGCCTCTTTCTCAGTGGCATTAGGATGAGCCTACCTAAAGTCGAAGGTTATCATCAAGCAACACGCCAAGGCACCCATTGAAAAAGAAGTTAACGCCGCAATGACGTGTCACCTCCTATGAACGCTTACCGTGTAATATAATACATTTTTCTCGATATCTCCAATCAAGCGGGTTTCATGCTAGTGCCATCAACCCATGTGCTTGATTATTCATTCGTTGACTTCCTGAAATTGAACTTTCCCATACCTTACCATGTCCATGGATTTCTTTAGGCTATATCAATTCCATCAAAGGGCCAGAGATATCTACTTCTGTTATGGAACGGAAGGGACAAATCCTTTCTCGCATTATCCATTAATGTGGTATTACTCGTGATGCACCCAATGTATCCTACCTCGCTGCGAACAGTGTGTCGTCATAGTTTTTTTCAATACATCTAAGTGTGTGAGTTGTAATACCCATTAATAATAATCTTAAAGTCTAAGGACCAATACACACATCCGCAGATAGGAACATCAAATGACACTACGAAATGTGGATTTCCTTCTGCCGGGTCTCGTTCTCATAATATCCTCCTGGATATTTCCAAGGGTGCACACCATTAGAAGGTCCCTCAAAGTGTTATGAGTCATCGCCCCTAATGACCTGTATTATTTGTGTCCCTCAAATAATATCATTCGCCCATAGAACATACATTCAAGAAAAGTGTTATGGCACTTCCGAGTTCTCAAATTACTAGGGATCCGCTACGACCCTTTAATGTAACAGCTGTCCTTAGGACATTATCACACGACATGTCACACAGAAGAACAATCAAGATGTGATAAGGCTTTTATTTAATGAATAATGTACAAAGTAGTTGGTTTTAGACCACCAACTCCAACAGACTCCCACTTGGAGTAGAGCCAACTACTAACATCCTTTAACCCGCTAGCTCTCACATGATACTCATGCTTCTGCAGAGATAGGCCTTTAGTCATGGGGTATGCCACGTTCACTTCCGTGGACACTGTGCTCACTGCAACTTCACCCCTTTGAAAGAAATCCCTCAAGAGGTGATACTTCCTGAGTATGTGCTTTGTCCGTTGATGTGACCTTGGTTCTTTTGTAAGAGCCACTGCTGCAGTAATATCACAATACAATGTAATGGGATATTTACTGCTAGGCACCACATCATGCTCTTGGACAATGTTCCGAATCTAGACGGATTATTTGGCTGCATCAGAAGTCGCTATATACTCAGACTCCACTGTAGAATCGGCGACAACTGGCTATTTTGAACCCTTCCAGCTCACAGCTCCTCCATTAAGACAGAAAACAAATCCAGATTGTGACTTCAGATCATTCTAATCTGTTTGAAAACCAGCATTAGCATACCCTCTAATGACAAGCTCCTCTTCTCCACTATACACGAGGAACATATCTGTAGTTCTTCTTAGATACTTAAGGATAGTCTTAACAGCAGTCCAATGTTGTTCTCCTAGATCTTCTTGATATCTCCCTACCATGCTCAGTGCATAGGAAACATCAAGCCTAGTACATAACATGGCATACATGATGGATCCTATATCCAATGTGTATGGAATCTTTCTCATCCTATCTTTCACTTGTTGTGTCTGGGGACACATTTTCATAGAAACATGTAAGCCATGTGACACTGGAACCAATCCACTCTTAGATTATGCCATACAAAATCTCTTTAGTATCTGGTCAATGTGTGTACCCTAACATAGTCCAAGCATCCTCTTGGATCTGTCACGAATGATCTTGATCCCTAGAATGTAGGCTGCTTCTCCTATGTCCTTCATGGAGAAACACTTGTTCAACCAGGTCCTTAACTGACTGTAAGGCTGGTACACCATTTCCAATAAGCAATATGTCATCAACATGTACCACTAGGATGACGACTGCATTCCCATTAAACTGCTTATAAACACATGGCTCACATTCATTTTTAATAAAACCAAATTACTTTATGGATTCATCAAATCGAATGTTCCATGACCTGGATGCTTACTTCAATCCATAAATGGACTTCTGCAACTTGCTAACCCGTTTGGATTCACCTGGTGTCACAAACCCTTCTGGTTGTGTCATATAGACATCTTCCTGAAGGTTCCCATTAAGTAATGATGTTTTGACATCCATCTTTCAAATCTCATAGTCATGGTAAGTTGTTATGGAAAATATGACTCTTATGGATTTAAACATGGGAACTGGAGAGAATGTTTCATCATAGTCAATTCATTGACGATGTCTAAATCCTTTATCCACTAGCCTTGCTTTATAGGTGCTAACTTGACCTTCCATGTCCAGCTTTCTTTTGAATACTCATTTGCATCCAATAAGCTTTACAACAACTCGCTCATCGACCAGAACCCAAACATGGTTTTGATACATCGAATCCATCTCTGAATTCATATCTTTTATCCATCTTGCAGCTTTTGAGCTTTCTACTGCTTCCTTGTAGGATAGAGGTTCATCATTATCCAACAATAATTATTCACTATCCTCGGTGACTAGAAAACCAAATCTCTATGGTTCCCTTACCTATCTTGAGCTCTTACGTAGTACTTGTGTTTCTGGAACCTCTTCAACGGGGACCTATGGAACTTGTTCCTGTACCAACTCATGTGTATCTTGAGCATCAACTTCATCGAATTCAATCTTGCTCCCACTATCCTTCTTGAGTATGTGCTCCCTCTCAAGAAAGACGGCTTGTCTAGCGACAGTCACTTTCTTTTCTTGAGGGTTATATAGGTAATATCCTTTCATTTCGTTGGGATATCCATGAAGATACACTTCATGCCCCGGGTGCTAGTTTGTTGACTGAGAAGGCATTAACAAATGCCTTGCATCCCCATACACGTGTGTGCGAAAATGTGGGTTTCCTTCCATTACATAACTCGTATGATATTCCATTTTCCGCCTTTGTTGGTACTCGGTTTAATGTGTATGCTATAGTTTGTAATTCATATCCCCAAAAGAATAATGGATGATCTGCATGACTCATCATCTACCTCACCATGTCCAACAAGGTACGGTTCCTCCATCCACTAACACCATTCCACAGTGGTGTATAAGGAGGACTGAGCTGAGATAGAATCCCAGACTCCCGTATAATATCAATGAAATCTTGTTTCAGATATTCTCCACCTCAATCCGATCGAAGATTCATTATCTTCTTACAAAGATGATTCTCTACTTCATTCTTGAAATATTTAAATTTCTCTATGGACTCTGACTTATACCTCATTAAGTAGACATAGCCATATCTACTCAAATCATTAGTAAAAGTAATGAAGTAAAAATATCCACCTCTAGCTTCTAATGGAAATGGTCCACACACATCCGTGTGTACCAATCCTATAAGCTTTGTGGCCCTTTCACCTTGTCCTCCAAAAGTAGGCTTGGTCATTTTTCCTTGTAAACAAGTGTGACATCTATCAAGTTGTTTTAGCTCAGTAGAGTCTAAATAGCCATCTTGGCAGAGCTTTGTCAAACGCTTCATGTTCACATGACCAAGGTGGTGATAACATAACTGGGTGATGTATGAGTCATGTGAGTTTGTTTCGTTATCGATTCCCAACACATGGATTTCGTAATTCAAACATAAAAACCATTATTTAAATGTTCCATACCATAACATACATTGTTCTTATAAAAGAGACAACCTTTATTTCCAAATTTGAAAAAAAATCCATCCATATCAAAACAAGATACAGAAATTATGTTCTTGGATACAATAGGCACATAATCACAATGATGTAAAACCAAAATCATCCCTGTCGGCAATGAGAGGTGGTAGTATCCAATAGCCAACGTAGCCAGCCTTGCGCCATTGGTAGCTCGATGTTCCTCCTCTCCTCTGGCGATCTTTCTAAATCTACTTGGTTCCTGCATTTCAATACAGATGTGAGCCCCAAAAGTTGTATCTAATACCCAATGTGTAGAAATATGAAGATTTCACTCGATAAAAAACGCACCTTTAGTGTCCCCACGCTTCTGGGTGCAGTTCCTCTTCCAGTGGCCTTGCTTGCCACATTCAAAACACACTGCTTCCTGTTCCTTTCCCTGCCTCTAGATCTTCCCCTTCTCTGAGGGATGGTGCTCAGGGGCTTTAGACCGTTTATAAGTCTTTGGCACCTATGCCTTTTCCTTCATTTTCTTGTTAACCATAAGGACCGCCGGTTTGTCACTCCCCATTTCCTTATCTACCTGGAGAATCATGGTCAGAAGATCCAATAGACTCTTCTCATTTCCACTCATGTTATTGTTGATAATGAAGGTAGAGAAGTTCTTGGGCAGTGATGATAGGATGCGATCTGTATGCAACTCATCCTGGAATTTAATCCCTAAGATGTCCAAGCGTTCAACGTAGCCAATAAGCTTGACTACATGAGGCCTAGCTGGCGCAGACTCTCCATGCTTCATGGTAAACAAAGCATTGGAGATCTCATACCTCTCATGTCTCGCCTTCTCTTGGTAGAGATCTTTAAGGTGAGACATCATGCTATATGCGTCCATGATTTCATATTGCTTCAAGAGCTCATTAGACATGGCCGATAGAATGAAACACTGGACATCGGTGGCATCATCCATGTGTTTCATGTAGAGAGATAATTCCTCATCACTTGCCTCTTTCCCAGGCGCAACTGGAATAGGCTCTTCCAGCACAGATAATTTCCTTTCGTGGTGAAGGACGACGTGTAAACACCTCTGCCACTCTTGGAAATTGGTGTCGGTGAGAAGGTTTTCTTTTTCGAGTATGGTGCGCAATGATATTTTTGAAGTCATTTTATTTCTGTTTCTACAAATTAAGATGAGAAAATGTTTAGTACTTTATTACAAAATTTGAGACAAATAAATAAATTAATACTTATTAGTCTCCCACTATTTTATCGAAATCCAATAGCCCTCACCATGACTTTTCAATATTCTATTGTGTGAATATTCTAGTGGCATGGATCCATATTGCCCTTCGCATTACCCCAACTAGGGTTGGTCAAGCAACTTGAAGGGTTTTTGGTAGGCATTCCAAATGCCAAATGCATTAATTCACAGCTTCTTGATCCGCTGAGTGGACTCCTGAAACCTGAAATCCTTTTTGGATTTCCTCAACCTTTGCCTCTTGGTCACACCAAGTCTGGCAGTGGCAGTCAACCCTTGATTCGAACCAAGTGAAGTCAACCCAAAAACTTGAATTAGAATTCCTCGATAATTGAAAGCACCCCAATTAGGGTTGGTCAACACTTTGAACTATGGTTCGATTCTAACCAATATTATGGAAGGCTATGCTTACATAATATTTATTTTGAGGGATTTTATCCTTATACATAAATTGCCATTTTATTATCTTTGATTACATGTTTGTTAATATTAAGTGGGATATACTTAATTGATTAACCATATCTATGATAATATTTACGTATAAGCCGGTTTTATTTTAGTTCCATCTTGTATGCTCATTTAATTCATTAATTGTGTGATCTTGACAACACACCCACAATAAATAAACCATGCCACTGACAGAAATAAAATAAATGGTATGATCATGAGCTTTTCTATTGGTTAGTTTATCTAGAGGTTTATAAACTAACCCAAGACCTAGGGGAGGTACACCTTGAACCATTCGGGTTCGTCTTTACCGTTTTCCACCTGTCCACCTTTGTATCTCCTTGGATTGGTCTCACCTTGGCTCCTGACATGAGCTTCCTCCACTAGATTGGGAGCTCCATCCATTACATATGCATTTATCTCACACACAGGTGAGGGGTAAAAGGGGTTAATACATAAAAGAATCCTTGGGCGCACATGCCCTACATATTAATGAGGAGATGTCTCACATGCCAACAAATTTTATTTAAATAAATAAATTAAAAGAACCCATTCACATACAAAGGACCCGGTATAGCTCATGATCATCCATACATGCAACAATATTTACGCATAAATAAAACTAGCATTCAATTCTTCAATCATTCTTGTTTAAGATAAATCACGATCGAATCAATTAATTTTCATTAATTAATCAATCATTTTATCTTAAATCCCTTTTCTGAATTTCCTTGAGTTTCTCATCCAACATAATTTTAAACAAATAAATTCATTTAAAATTATCCTTGTACGTAACATGTACCTTGGAGGCAACCCGGTGAATTCCCATTTATTACGCAGATGTTAAATTAAACACATATATATAAAACACCTATCACGTGTTTTGCCTCAGCTTTACGCCTTCACCATTGTACCCGTTTCAAGGGTTTGTATAATATAATAATAAATTTTAATAAATTTGGATGAGTACACGGCGTGTAGTTCCGACTACACTGCGTGTACATTTCTGCACCGTCCATCCGAAGTACATGCCCGGGGATAGGGCGTGTTAATGTACTTCTGAAATTTGCGGAGTACACGGCATGTACAGTGGGACACACGCCGTGTAGTTTCTGCGTTACACAGTTTCTAGCTGGGCAGGCCATTTACGGAGTACAAGACCCAACCCTAACCCGAAGGGACTACACGCCGTGTTCGTTGGACCACATAGTGTGTATCCGAAAACTGTGTGCCACCTGTTTTTGGTCCACACACGGTGTCTTAAATTCATAGAAAGAATCCAATACACATCCGGATTTGGCAGATCAGTCAATGCATTGAACCTAGACTACATGGCGTGTACTTATGAATACATGTCGTGTATTCTGGTGTTATATGGCCAGAAATGTTTGGATCCTCCGGATGAGTTCCTCTATTATATTTAAATCAAAATTAAAAGAAAAATTCGTTTCTGTGAGGTGAATGAGAAACTAGGGAGGAGGAATAGATCTCAATATTCCCATTTCCAGAACGATTAAACAGGAATTGAAATAACTAAATTATTAAATTCATAAATTACCAACGAGAAACTAAATAATTATAATCAATGATATGACTGCCTCTGATAACAATTGTAGGTTCCAGGCGAAGTGGAAGCGCGTTGGTGGGTTTGCCCAACATTAATTTTAACGTTAAATAATGTTCAATCCGAGATATGTCATGATATAAAATTCTGAATCTTCAGAATAGAATGAAGAACGAAAAGAAAAGATGAGTCATGGAACCCTTGAGGAGGATCATCATATGTTGATTATAATTAATTTAATTAATGCATAAGAATTTCCTCGTTGGATGTCTTTCTTCGTTGATGTGTATAGTCACGATTCGGTGAACCGTTGTTGCATTGTAGAATCCAAGTGTAGGATTCCTCTAGCGGTGATCCACACATGTGTCAGGTATATCTGGATGTCGCTGAAGGGATCTCCGGGTGATAGCGTGGAAGAACCTTCGCTTGCGATGTCCGCCTTTGACCGCCTTGATCTAGTGGAGGATCTTTCTCTCGTAACATGAGGGCATTCTTGGAGGAAAGGGAATTCACTCTTGGCATGAGAGTATTTCCAAATCCATTGTGCACAACAATGGAACTTTTAAAATGTTGGGGTTGCGATGATATTTATAATTGGGATTGATGATAATAGAGTTATGACAATAAATAAACACATTACATGTTTTATTTATTTCATTAACTCTTATTGAAAACCCCCATGCCGAATTATTAATTCCTCGACATGCTCCCACGCTGATTATAATAAATATAATTTAATAAAATAAAATTAAATCCTCAAAATACTAACTGGAAAAACTACATGGCGTGTACTAATTAATACACGGCATATACTTGTTTTCCATAAAACTACCCAACGTGTATATTTAATATACACGTTGTGTACTTTTATTTTCCATTTTTCTCCACCACATTTATTAGAACTTGAGTAATGACTATTTATTTCTTAAATAAATGTAACTGCATTACATGCTAACAAATATATTATTTCGTCCACAATATATTCTCTCGAATAACTAGTGTCAAAATAAATGCGATCAGACATCCTTAAATAATTATTAAACCATAGTCGGGAATAATATTTATTTAACATGTTAAATTAATATTTAACTGAGATACATGGACACACTTAGTATGTGACCCTCTAGGCCTCTTTCTCAGTGGAATTAGGCTGAGCCTGCCTAAAGTCCAAGGTTAGTATCTAGCAACACGCCAAGGAACCAATAGAGAAAGAAGTTAACGCCGCAATGATGTGTCGCCTCCTACGAACGCTTACTGGGTAATATAATCCCTTTGTCTCGATTTCTCCAATCAACCGGGTTGTATGATAGTTCCATCAACCCATGTGCTTGATTTTTCTTTCTTTGACTTCCCGGAATTGAACTTTCCCATACCTTACCATGGCCATGGATTTATTTAGGCTATATCAATTCCATCAAAGGGCATGAGATATCTACATCTGTTATGGAACGGAAGGGACAAATCCTTTCTCTTATTATCTATTAATTCGGTATTACTCGTGACACACCTGACGAACCTACCTCATTGAGAACAGTGTGTCATCACAGCTTTCGTCAATACATCTAAGTGCGCGAGTTGTAATACCCATTAATAATAATCTTAAAGTCTAAGGACCAATACACACGTCTGCAGAGAGGAACATCCAATGACACTATGAAATGTGGATTTCCTACTGGTGGGTCTCGTTCTCATAATATCCTCCTAAATATTACCAAGGGCGCACACCATGAGAAGGTGCCTCAACGTTTTATGAGTCCTCACCTCTAATGACATGTATTATTTGTGTCCCTCAAATAATATCATCCGGCCATAGAACATATATTCAAGAATAGTGTTATGGCACTTCCGGGTTCTCATCATAGCAGGGATCCGCTACGAACCTTTAATGAAACAGATGTCCTTAGGAGCACATTATCACATGACATGTCACGCAGAAGAACAATCAAGATGTGACAAGTATTTTATTTTATGAATAATGTACAATGTAGTTGGTTCTAGACCACCAACTCCAACAAAAAAACCATCAGAGAATGTCCCTACTCTACCCTCCTATCTATATAATCCAATCAAGGCGACCCAATTTCTCATGTAGCCCCACCTCAATCTCTTCATGTCACACACTAAATTAAGGGATCCACACATTCCTTCCTTCCTTATTTATGTCCAAGTTTCCTTATATTGTTATACAATATTATTTTCAATTAAAAATAGTGGGGTTTGATTTAAAACCTCACCTATACTTCCCTCTTTATGTTTGAATGATGACATACCCATTTCACTCTCATCAATTCCTACCATGTACACCAGTTAATTTTCTAAATTTTTGTAAGGGATTTATCTCTCCCCTTTTAATTTCAAGAAATTCTCTTATAATTTTCATCATAATTATATTAAATATGTTGGGATATTGTGTTTCATGACCCTCATACAGTAAATTTCATGTATATATGATTAGAGGCCACTTTATATCTCATCAACCCATTTTATGATTTCAATTTCACATCATTATGCTACAGATGTTACAACAAAATTTTCCTTTCCAAAATCATTGTGTAAGTGAATACCATACCGATTTCTTTATCAAGGGTTTTTTCCTTTATGAACATGTATTTGTCGATTTAGGACTTAAATTTATGTATTGTACATCTCTTATTTGTGGAATAATTATGATTTATAATGAATCCATTATGTTTGATCTATGTGGCACACTTACGCATGAACTGAAATTATTAAGAAGGGTGTGATGTGATAGTCTTCCAATGCCTTGCATAAAGAATAGTACCAGGATATAAAAAGTGCAAGGAGCGTTGACTCATTATAATAAATCTGTAATGATGTTTTACTCACTCTCCATGTACAATGGGCATGGAACATGCTAATATCATGTTAAATGTTGTTTCCACATTTCCTTGTTCTGATAATCATTCTATACAATGCTTTATGATAGCATTTCTATAATACTCTATTGATATACCTATTACCTAACTTGTAATTTATAATTCATTTTATGCCTTTTTTACTCCCTTATTGGCCTTCAAATCACACCCTTTTTCTTATGTATGTCCTCAGGTTATCCCATGAAATTCCATGTATGAAAGAATTTTGTGGTCGTGTAAAAGAGGTTTTCAATAAAGATATTTTTTTTATATATTATGATTTCATGTAATGTTCAAAATTTCCCATGACACTAGACCTCTCAATCCTCAAAGATTTCTTAAGTTCATGTATGTGTAATAAATATTGCTTATGTGTGTAATATATAGAAGGGTTTTTATAATCAAGTTATATACAAATTTTCAGGACTATAGGGAATCTTATCTCACATAGAAAAAGTATCCAATGCATAAAAATAAAGAGAGAAAAGAATCAGAGGAATGAT
Organism: Viscum album; assembly: GCA_963277665.1. Classification (NCBI taxonomy): domain Eukaryota; kingdom Viridiplantae; phylum Streptophyta; class Magnoliopsida; order Santalales; family Viscaceae; genus Viscum; species Viscum album. Next base: position 1,252,246,690 of record OY728152.1, read on the forward strand.
ATATTGACTGCTGGAAATAAAATGTAACATACAACATTCAATTATTATTCTAGAAGAAGGAGATTCTTCTTCTCATAGTGAAGAGGGAGATAGAGAGATTGAGTGGAAGAAGTGGATTATATACATGACTGGGAAAGGATAGAGGTAGAGGAGACCCAAAGGGAGATATGAAACAAAAAAATCTTTTCTAACCCATTTGAGAGTCACATAGTTGGACCACATAGTTTGGCTAATAGTGTGACATCTTTATAGTACCATTATCTAAAGGGAAACCCCCTCAAAAGTGAAGATAAATGGTTAATTAAATCATTTGAATAATGTGTGTGTCCACTATCAAGATATCCATTCAACATTCACATTTTTTTTGAATGGTTTGATATAACATACAACAATTGTGGGGATATACTATATCCTCTAAACTAATTTCTATAGTTTTCTATGTGCTTCTCATGGTTAAAAAAATTGTGTTCCTTGATAAACATACTCATGATTCAAGACACCCTATTAGGACTAACTGAGAATTGATAATGTGCATTGGGGGAATTTTCCGAAACATCCATTTCAGGGCCTGAACCCTAAAGATGCTACCAAAACATCTAGGCCACCATTTGGGCTTCATTACATATCATAAAATAAAATATTTCAGAGTTCCTACTCATGTAATTTCATTCATATGCTCAAATAAAAATTTGTCCCATCCCCTAAATGAATATTTTAATTTCCAATCAAAATTTTCAACCACTCCTGAAAACATAAAGATACAATATAATAATTGTTTATAATTATTACTGATTTATACTGATTTATATTAATTTATCCTAAATATTAAAAAATTATACTAATTATTAATGATCTATACTAAATATTACTAATTGTTTCATAATGATTACCAATTTTAAAAAATAATATTAAATATTAATATTTTTTTTATTATTTTACTAATTATTACTTATTACTACTGATAAAAACTTATTTCTACTCATTTTTACTAATTTATATGTATTATTTTTAATACTTTTGTATTTTTAAAAAATTCTACTCATCAAATGAAAAATATTACTATTTTTACTAATATTTATTTTTTTGACAATTATTACTATTCAAAACATATTATTAAAAAATGTGGTTGAATATTTCTAATTTAATATAATTAATAGTAATTTTCAATAAATTATGTGAACACATACAACCTATTTATTTGTTTTAGTAATTATTAAAAATTTATTCAACTAATTGCTTATTTATGTATATTTTTTTCGAATATTTATTAATTATTATTAATAAATTGTTTTTATTACTAGTTAATTTTATTTTCATAAAATTATTGTTATTATTTTTCAAATTATTACTATTTTCACTAATTACTACTATTTTATAATTTATTATTATTTACTACTAATTATTTGTATGGTTAGATTTTTATTTACTAATTTGTAAAATATATTTTTTAATTTTAAATTTTATGACATATAATTTATATAAACATTATTATTAAATGAATAGAATATTAATTTAATTTTTTTTAATAATAATCCTCAAATCTAAAATATCTTTTATATTCTAAATTAAAATAAATTAATCAACTCGAAACATACGATAAATTGAAAAAAATATGGAAACTGATTAAAAGTAAAAAAATCATAAAATAAATTAACAATCAAATTGAATAGTAAAAATTATTAAAAAGACGATTAATTATTATTTTTAAAATAAAGTTAAAAAATACATTATAAATCATATATGGATCATAAAATGGATATCTACAACTCAATAATTCATTCCTGAAATAATAAGAAGGTTTGATTGAGAATCATGGTTTTGAAGATGAAATAGTGAAGGAGTTCATGAATGGAGGGATCTGAATGTAATATTTATAGCATGTTTTTTACAATTGAATGTTTTTTTATGGTTGACCATTACAAATAATATTTTTTAGACTATTCACAACACTATATTGTATATTAGTTGATTAATTAATAAAATTATTTGTGATGGTCTCTATATCTATCCAAATTGATTACCCCCATAAAAAATTTCCTCCCACTAAAAAAATATTTTTCAACTAAAGCCATCTTTAATGAATGAATTTAACTTCACAAAAAATAATTCAAACTAGTATTACAAACTCCATTATATAATCACAGATAATTATTGCTTACATGTTATTTCAAACAGAATGTTAAAGACAATTGAAAATAGTCCATACTAATAATAATGAATTAAATAAAAACAATACTATTATAGGAATGAAGTATGTCCATATTAAATACAAACTATCATAAAATGTTTTCAATTCAAATGGTTTTATATATAAAAAATATTTTTAGAAACATTCATCATCAAACATGATGCCCATCCCAACTCTCTTATTTTAGAAAACTAATTTCTTCTACTCTACTATTCCACTTATATGGAACTCAAGTGTTTCCCAAGTCATAGTGTGCATAAAAAAACATTTGTAGACTCTCACTAAATAATGTGAAAGTCATCTCCAAATTTTAAGATTCATTTATTCATTTAATATGAGGTATTTTGAAGAAAGTATTATGGAAATCTAAAAACATCCCAAAATCTATGATTTATTTCTATAATTAAAAAATTAATTTCTACTTTACGTAAAATTCATAAAACTAATTGTATTTTCCCTTTTATGAGGCTTTAGAATCTACACAGGTTTTTTAGAGGATGCTTAAACTTATAGTTTTTGAGTTAAATATCAAATTTTTTCATCATTATTAAATTGAAAATTTCAGAGTTCACTATAAAAATATATCCCTAAGGATGTTGTGATATTACTAATGTAATAAAAACAATGATGAAAATTATCACTACTATTGATTTATGTAACTATATTCATTGATTAATGGTAATGAATAATTAATGGGCGTCACATTAGGGAGTGTTATGAATAAGGTTCCATCAGATATCTTTAAGAACACTATGAGATATTATGACATGACCATGTTTATAACAAAACATTTAATCATGCTTGCATAGGGTCTAAAGTGAAGCGGTTATTGGGGATGTTTAATGGGATATTATCTAAATTTTTATCCATTTTCCAATAGATTAATGTGGTGATTTTTTTTAATTTGATGTTATTATATGTTAATAATATTCAGTAATATTCTTCTTTTGTTTTTAAATTTTAATGATGGATTAATACTGATAATATAATATAGACACATTTTTGTTGATATACACAACCTAATTATGGATTAATTATACAAAAATGATTTTTTGAGAGTCCTGGAGACATTTAGAGTGATAAATATTATGGAAATAATATTAACATAATTAAATAAGAAGATGAAAATAGGATACCTACAACTACTATTAAATGATTTATTTATGGGGATTTGGAAATATAAGTATAAGAGTGATGATATTACATCTTATTGTTGATCATATGTATTGATGAAATATAACTCCCCATGAGATCATATTTAATATTTGGACAGTAATTTCTACAAGAATCTAGTGCCACTATTGTAGGATTTTTTAACATGTGTCAAAAAAGAAGAAGAAGATTACCAACTGAGATAAACATGTCTTATGACAACTTCTTATTATTCAGGATGAATAAGTAATCTTTAGATATTATCTTACGAGATATATATATATATATATATATCATAATTTCTCAAAAAATGAAGATCCATTAATTTTAAATCGTAAAAGACTAGGAATGATATCAATAACATAGAGTCTTTGAGAGACACTACACTGAAATTTTAATCAACATCAATCTGAATGAAACCAAATCATTTAATATAAGTTCTACAATTTGGTGTGTTCATTGAACCTAGTAGTGGAAAAAATAATTGTAAAATTTTATAGTATTTATAAATATTTTCTTGATAATGAGATATGATTTATTTTTCTATGGGTTAATAAGAACTATACCCCAAGCCTATATTAATATAAAACTGAGATTATCCATATTAATATAACCTTCTTTCTATTTTCATATAGAAATTATAGTCATAATAAATTTATCCCAACTAATGATGAGAATATAAATAGAGAACAATTGTTCAAATATGTACTATGGAAAACATGGAAATTTGTTTTAATTGATAAAAATACATAAAAAAAGTAATCATCATCCCCCCATCAATTTTCTATATCCCATGTGATCCTTCCAATTGGTATAAAATAATCTGTTTCACCTCATATTTATATATAATAATTACTATATTTAATGATATAGTGTTTTCTTTTCTTATTGAAATTGAACATAGAAGTTCATATTTGAATAATACCGTCAGTTTATTATAAAAGAAACTAATGATTATATATCATCAATGAGATTGAATAATGAAATGGAAAAAGATGTAATGATATTGTAAATGTTCTCATCAATATATTAAGTGAAAATTACAACCTAATAATGAATTTTAATTTAAGTATAATTTGTAATTTTACATATATTAGTAACTTTTCTATTGAAGATACATGTGATGAGAAGATATCCCTTTATGTAATAATGTAGAATAATAATATTCCCCATGTGATAATTCTAATGAAGTCTTATATTAAATGGAAGAATAATATTTTGTTGTCAAATAATCTAAAAAGGATATGGAAAATCATTAAACATCAAAATTATCACAGAATTCACTTTAAAATGGGGTAACTAAAATCACAACATAATATTTTCCTACTAATGAACCCAAAAAATGTGTATGATCATATTTATAATGTTTCAAAAGTTAAATCTGCTGGGTTTTATGAAATAATCATCTATATATATCAAAAATAAATAATCACTAGTATAACTATATCGCATAGAAGTATACATGAGGACATCACACATCTTTAAGACTAGTGTAAATGGACAGAGTAGTCTAGTAAAAAGTTTGCCGACATGTGTGAAGCTATAATGTTTTGTAGGATCTCTAAATTCTATAAATATACAGCATGATGAAATTAAATCTGTATTTTAGAATGAGATGTTGACTATAACAGATCATATAGATCAATATATTTAAAGGATTTAATAAGATTCCAAAGAATTAAATAAAGTAATTACAATCAATTATGTTCAATTAGTGTTTAGTTCCAATAAATTTAATTTAATTTACAAATCCATTGAATAAAATATCAACTACGTAAAGGTAATGTTGTGAATAATATATGGTATTTTAAACAAATTTCAATTTTTTCACAGACTTTTAAAAATTTCGTAAATTTTAAATACATCTATCTTGAAGTTAAATAAGTACATATTGAAAAATCCATTCCAATTATTGATAAAATATTTAAATAAGGTTTCCAATCATATAGAAAATTATAATGAGAATATTTATCGTAATAAAGAATTATTTGTTTGTATAAATTGTATGTGTTTATCTAATGAATAATATATAAAAGGAATAAATCATAATTCACCATCCTTTCATGAAAATTATGTTTCTTTTAATCCAGGTTTCATGAACAACAAATGTTTCAAAATAATATCTATATAATAATTTCTGAAAATTGTTTATGATGAAAAAAATACATCTATTGTGGGTTTGAGAATATTTTGAATAATTTAATCCCCAATAGATTCCAAACTTATGAAAAACATATCACAAAAATAGTGATCATTAAATTCAATCCAAATTAGAGAATAGGAATATAAATAAATGATTTTTCCAATTATTAATGTTTTGGAATGTTAAGGAATTGGTTTATTTCATGTTTGAATAATATTCATACTCGAGAATTTAAAATATATTCAACAAAAATGGGTTGAAATTATGATTTTATGCTATGTACACAGAATAAGGATAAGAATCTTCCTTTCACAATCAAATTCGAATGCAATGAGAGATTCTATGTAATATACCACCAATGTGACCATAATTATGGATAATGTGTTATAACATTCAACCAAACATTTTACTAAAAAAATTTGGTAGAATACAGCATAATTAATAGTTGAAAGACATATATTCTATAATTATTTAGGTTATAGACAAAATAATTCTACTCATCAAACCATTCAAAAATAATTCCAAAATAAATGACACAATATAAAGGCTAATCAAGTAAATTTGTGGAATAAAAAGATACACTATGGAATTTGGGCAACTGGACAATGATATTTTTATAAATGGAAACAAATATAAGTTGAATATAAAATATATCACAATAAAAACAGTGGTCATTATTTTCTGAACAAATGTTTAAAAATCCCTTTATAATAACCCAGAAAAAAAAAATATGTTTTACAATAATGATTGATCATTTTTACTACCTAATTAGAAATGCAAAAAAATTAGTGAAGGGAAAATTATGGTGAAACAAGTAATGATTTAATTCCACATAAGGAAGATTTATTTCATGGGATATTTTCATAAATTGATGACCTAAAAAATTTAGAGTAATTGTGGGGGTTGTGAAATCAATAGGTTCATGTTTATATAGATATATTAACAATATAAACTTCAATTAATAAATATTAGATAATATTAATCTGAAAACATCGAATACGTCTTATTTTATGGGATGATGAAAAGAATAATGTACTATATAATAATGATGTTGTAGGAATCAAAGGAACCATCATGTACAACACTATCACATTAAAAATAAATGCAACAAGAATAATTGTTTCACAAAAATAAGGATATAAAGAGGATAATATTTCATTATTGCAATAAATTCTCAACCATTCACTCTTATTAAGAGCCATATGGGATCCATCATACTCCAATATATTTTTTTTACTTTTTATATAGGTAATTAAATTCCATGCATTTGTTTAGGGAGAAACTACTGATAATGAGTAAGCTATCAAGTATAAATACTAATGACCATGTTTTCATCATTCATGAGGTATAAAATTATATATAATGATCTATATGTGATTAGAAAATATTTAATTTATGAAAAAATATGGTGGAGTTCATCCCATATAGGGGGATTTTTTATAATTTATTTTAATTTTCATTTCATGTGAATCTAAAATTTTGTAAATTGATTGATGAGATGTAAATAAATAATAATTTTCTTTCTTAATTATCAATAATAATTTTTGTTTTCTAGTTTCGAGACCTTAATTTATAAATGACATAAAAATAACAGAATTTGGGAAGTTTTTTGGCTAGAATTTTATGTTATACCAATAATCACTTTTTCATGTCTAATCATATATATTAAGATAGCTGAATGAATTATAACTACAAAAAAATATCATGAGGATTATTTTAATAATTGAAATAATTTTAGTTACATTACTAATATAGTATGATATTGAAATAATTTAATCAACCATTATGTGAATAATAATTATTTGTTGTCATATTTATTGGTTTATGAAAAAATTTTAATTTTATATTAGACCCTATTATTTTCTACATCGAGCATGGATAAAATATAAGTAGGGTGGAATAATTTATTTAAATTTTATTTTATGGAATTTATTCCACCTTATATTAGGTTAATTTGTATTAATTTCAAATATGGTGGGGGTAGAATAAAATTAACGTTGAACATATTAAACTAAAATCTTATTATTAGTGTTAACATTAAATATAAATTGGGGATTGATATACTCAAATTGTTTTTGGTTTATTTTTCTCATTCAATAGGAATTGAATAAAAAATATGTGAACATATAGTGGTAATATGTTCATATAAATAATATTTAGATCCAAATAAATTTTACAACATTTATTGTTGTTCACAGTGTAGGTTTTAAAGATTTTTTTCTAATATTATATGTGAATTTTACAAAAAAACATAATTCATGGAAGTGGTGCAGTTTCAATTTTTAATATGATATAATGTTGAATGAAAAAACTAGTTAAAAGGAAGTTGAAATGTGAATTATTCTATTATAGGTATATTTAGATATCCATTTATTCAAGAAAGATTATTGAAATGTGATGATTCAACCTACAGGTTCTCATATAGAATCTGTTTAACATTTTTTTGAAAAGGATCCTTGTTCATTAGTTATAGTTTTATTTTTTTAGATTCAATGATTATGGTGATACTTATTATTATAGTATGAAGATATTTTTTCATTCATTTAACAAAATTTTAATGTTCTAGATTATTTCACTTTTTAGGTTAAGAATAAGCCTACAATCATAGAATATTTTCACTGATTATTTCTAATACAAGGTATTTTATCCCTAGGATATTGATGCAAAAAATAATGTGATATTTTTATGGAAAATCCTTGTGCTTATAATTTATGTAACCTGATTAAATTTAAACTACAATTGGATGATGGGTTATTTTCGAATAATTATATTGATATAGTCTAAGATTAGTCTAAAGGCTTTATAGTGTATTTATTTGTCGCATAACCTTTAGAAAAAAATTCAGATTATGATTGAAGGTTAATGTAAGTAATTATAACCCACATTAAGGTTATTGAAGATTCATTTGAGTGATTGATGAATCCTATAAGAGTTTTATATATTTAAATGGATTAATTGTTTAATTCATGAATTATGATTTTTAGTAGAAAATCAGAAAAATAACTAATACATTGAGTAATTTTCTCAATGTGTGAAAGTAAAACTAAATAGATTGAATGAAATAAGAAAATCATTGGAGTCACACATTATGGATAATAAAATATAACACAAATCTAATGAAAAATAATTGTTAGAGGCATTAATTCATAATAATAATTTTATAATTTTTAGGATTCATCTGATATTGAACATATGAAATAAAAATATATTGAGTTTAAAAAATACATTTCGAAACTGCAACTGTAGATCATAAATGTCATCAAAAAATTTGAAGACATTTTCTTATTGTGTATGTGTAATTTTAATATATGTGGTTCGTAAATTTGATAATGTCCCACAATAAACAAGTTATTTCCATAATTCCTATTAGACATTTCAATATTATAGAATATTAATAGAAGATAACAAGAAAGAAATTATTTGTGGTTGATAAATTATAAAAATTTAATAATAACATTATTGAATTGATAATTGGCCAACTAAACATATACAATTAATATGGGGTAATTCTTCAAGAAGGCATGTCTGGAATTTTTATAATTATTATAGGATAGATGATGTTGTGCCATTATAAATATATTAAATATAAAGATGTTAATTTTTAATAATCATGATTATATAGTAAGTGTTTTTTATGTTTATTAAATAATAACTAATGAGTTTAACATCATAGTTTTTTATTATGTTGTTATCGAGGGAGATCCTAAATATTCACTATGGGAGAATATTGTATGACCATGATGAATATGTTTCTTATATTCATGGAGGAGTATGGTTAAATGTCGAATGGTTATCCAGGAAGTTTATGTAAAATCTTCCCCAGTGAATTATTATGTTCATGATTATTAAAATGATGAGATTCATGGAATTGAATTTTGGATGTCGGTAATGATTTTAATAATTATTTTCCTTGTTGAATTTCATTTTAATAATGGAAATATATAATTAAGATATTATGGAAACATCTTGGTAAATATTTATGACCTATTTATCTAATAGTTATATATGATAGGCTGGGGAAATAATCATGGATATATTTGGAGGGATATGTATTTTTCAAATAATATTGACATGGTTCTATGAAAATATTTAAAATATGGAATAAGTGTAAAATAAATTTATTGATAATATTATTACCATATATGCTTTTTTTTAAAACATAAAACTTATAATAGTGATAAAATATACCACTTTTTTAAAATTTTCATATACAATATTCCTTATGTCAAATTCATACAGATCTAGTGGAACTGAGAAGGTGGTTTATTCTAGTATATTGAAGAAGAATAATAAAAATATGAAAGAAATTGACTAGTCTTATAGTACATTATAATTATTAAGGATGGTGATGATTTATGGGGATCCCAACATATGATCTATCAATGTAATTTGGACTAAGAACGTTAAATAGTGTCAATTAATATTTCTAAAATATTTTACATGATACAAAAAAACTATTTTAGGTTGTAAACTAAACTTCACTACAAGTCTATTTAATTACGGTAAACTATAAATATTTATTTCTAGTTTATTAAAGGTTTGTTCTTACATAATACGTTGTACATTCCATAAATTAGGATCCAAGGATATATCATATTCTAGTAATTTAATGATAATGAATGTGGTTTTGAAAGAACATGGGATGCATCCACCATAAACCGAGATTATTTTAATCTATATTATATTCTAGAATAATTAACAAACTATGGTTCTTTTCTATAAAAATAATATTTATCCCAAATTTAGGTGATAAAATATAGGGAGTTTCATTAATCATGTAGGTGGAAGAGTAAAAACGGAAGAAAACCAACTGATAATAATAAATAAAAGACAAATTCCCCCTCCCATAATAAAATGTTATTCATATTAGAAGATAACCACATATTATCTTGGAAATAAGGTTTATAATATTTTTTGATGTTAAAATATTATCCAAATTTAAAAAAAAAGTTAAAATACATAAATAAATTATATATAATAATAAATGATTATTTTGGATAAAAATTTAAACTCTAAAAAATAAGGATTAAAAATAAAAATATCACAATTGTCCTCATATTCTCACATTATTTATATTATCATACATAATAGTTTATATGGAGGATTTATTTTTAAAATTGATACAATATGGTTTAGTAGATATTACATGGTGATATAAAGTTTTATTTTAATTAAATATGAAAAATATAAAGTGATTTATTGTTCTGGTTTTTATATAAGCTATGATGAAAAATTATATTTAGGGGTTTTCAATATTTTATTAAATGAGACTACGATTAAAGTAAAATTTCATTTTATTTAATGATTCCTCTACCTTATAATAAATTTATTTTTGGTACACAAATCATGACATTTTAATGACAATTATTCACTTTAAGATAAATTTATATGTAATCTCAGGGAAGTAATCATCATGAAAATGAATTGGAATTCTTTTCTATAGATTGATATGTAAATATAAATTTGATTAATATATAGTGTATAAATACAATGTTCTCTCATAATGCATAGCTGGTATTTTTTACCAAATATTGAATTTCTTGGGTATACATCATGAAATTTAATATATATTGTTATTCTAAAATGTAGATTATATTTTTATCATTGTAAATCACTTTAAATGTTTTTAGTAGGTTACCATATATTCAATGTATAATGCTATGAAAAAAACAATATCATCTCATATATTGATCTAAACTGGGGGTGGTTGGTCATTTGAAATAAAAAATGATGGGGTTTCTAATAACATTAAGATATTTCCCCTCACATATGATAAATTTGAAAATTCTTCCACAGATTATATATTCACAATAAGTTCATGACTACAAATATAGTTGTGGTATGTGATTCAATACTATATTTTTAGACAATTTTCATTGATCAATTATTATTTTTAAGTAAAAATGTAAATAAATATTTATTGTTACAATTTTTATAAACCATAATTATAATACCTGAGAGATTATTGTCTTTAATAACCTTATTATATTATATAATATGAACTATAAATCAATGATAAAAATTTATATGTGCCTTTAAATGAAATAATAAACAATAGAAAAAAAATAATGAATATACCCTATAGATATATCTTGAATCATCTTCATTGATAAAAACCACAACTATAATAGGTATATTAAAAAATTTAAGGATCAAATGAAATGGGCTCTAAATATTAAAATAAATAGAAATTAGAATCATTATTCTTATGATTGGTATGATTTAATTTATAATAAGTGAGATTAAATTTGGAATTTATTTGTTCATAATGAATAATAATTGTGTATATAGTAATTATAATCATTTAAATTTAATTATAGTATATTAATGGTGATATAAAAGTTTAATGGTTTGAGAATGGAGAAACTATAGGTTCATCCAATTGAAATATCCCTTATAAATGTAATGGTAATAGTTTATCTTCACTTGAGGTATCCCTCAACCAAGACCAATTTGACCTTAAATAATTAATTATGATAGAAATCATTTATTTAAGAAGTTAAATTTAGAGGATACCACTACAATATAATAATTATTTGAAACACCACATTTATTTACCATAGTTGTACAAGATTCACTTATGGATGATTCTAGCTAAATAATGGGTTATGTATTTTTAGGTTTAGTAGTATTGATTTATAAATTCTTTTTTAAAGAAATTGGGTTTACCCTAAGATAATTTTTTAAATATATAATCATTATATAAATGTAAAAATATAAATAAATATATAGATAATTGGATACAAAATATTTTTTATTTGGAATCATTATGTCTAAATTATCTAATGTGTAAAATTTTATATTTTTTAAATAGTAACATTGGGTAAAAATATTTAATTGTGGGAAATATGGTATAATATGTTATTAAACATGATTAAACATGGCCAAGGTATTTATAGTTTAATTATTTTGACAAAAAAATTATATTGGATCATTATGGAAAACAATGGTGGTACTATAGAGAGTTATATAGAGCATAATAAAATGAAAACAAATATTCATAACCATACTACATGGGTTTGCACCAAACATGAATATCAATACATAGTCTATATGATAATTTATCCTCAATTCATATTTAAATTATACCTATATATCACCCGTAGGGTTGCTCCTACAAACTATTGTTGTCATTTTCAAATAAAATCACTTTGCGTAAAAGTGATATCCTTACAGGTAGAAAGAAAAAAATCAGTGTCCAAGTGGTTCCACAATTTCAGGCACCGGTGAGAGAACCAAAACAAGAATAAATAATTTTGAGTGTGTATGGTGAAGGAGATCAACAATTGTAGGCCCCACCGCCCCAAGAAAACTCTAGTAAAGAAAGACAATGCCACCCCCATTAGCAGTAAATCCCATCATTGTCCTCATGACGCAAAAACACTACCACACCTTGGGACTGTGCATCCCCCATGGTGTCTCTAAAATATATTTTTCTTCACTATTTATGTGTTTGGTTTTTTATAAGGGTTTTTCCTATATAATGATCCAAATAAGATTAAGGGCTTGTTTTTCAGTTAAATTCCTATTTAAATTTAGAGTTTAATATCCCTTTCTATTTCCATATAATAATTACAATATTAAAATGATATATTTATAAGTATTTTCCTTAGGATTTAATATTATTTTTAGTTCCAATTTCATAAATATTATACTATATTCTAATGACACTTTAATAACCAAATTATCATAAGATAAACAGAGATTAATATTATTTCTTGATATAAAATCTATACGTATTATGTGTATTTTTGTTGTAATGGATATATTTTTTCAAATGGGAATATTTAATAAGTAAGGATCAAATAATAGTACTTTTGAATCCAATATTGGTCCCACAGATTTCTAAATACTATTATGTCAAAAATTCACCTTTTCTATCAAATAATAATCAACTGATGGTTTTATCATAAACGAAATATTATATGACTAATTGATTTTAAATATTTATGATTACATAAACATATTTATTAAGAGGATTTATTCACATTTTATTCAGTCTTCTAAAAATTAAAATTCAGTTATTCAATTTTATGAACTCTTTAATAATCATAATATTGATATGTATCAGGAAACTACAATTCAATATTCTTCACCTAATGAGGGAACATATTTTAAAATGGTGAATCCCAATTGATTACATTCATTCTTCAGGTGAATTCATCGAGATTCCAATATTATGTTATTAATAGTGGAAATCTATCATCATGTATGTATGATAATTTATTATGTATAAGAAAATATTGAAAGATAATATTTTTTGAGAAATTATGAAATGTTTTAATAATACACTCATTTTTAAATATTTTTTCATGTATTATATATATATAATCAGAATGTTGTATAAGTAATGATACTTTTATATTATGTGTGTGGGATACAAAAAAATTTCCCATAATGATATTATTTATCAGAATATTACAAGTAATATAAGGTAATAACAGAATCCATGCACTTTATTTTTTTTCCTTTCCACAATGCCACACTGTTATCTTTCTAATTTCTAATATTTTTAATTCCCATAATTCTAATTATTACTTTTTTATTTATCTATTTCCATATCATTAATTATTTTCACAAAATCCATTAATTATGTTATTATTGGTTATTTATAGATATTGAATCGTTCACTTTATCATTATTACTCATTTCTTTATTATGACTTTTTAGAATAAATTTTAATCCATATCATAAAATATGTATAAGCTCACCCGTTTAATTGATTTTACATTTTCCCATTTGATTAATTGGAATAATATATATGGTATACTCTCTAGATATATTTATTGAATTATTATCTATAAAAAATGATGTAATATATCATGTTATTTTGTAAATTTTATGTATCTTGTCTATAATGGTCTGTTAAATCTTGATTGTGAGTATGTAATATCATTTTATTTAGTTAATATGTAATAAATTTCCTATCAACATGAAGAATCCAAGGGCGGCGTATTACTATTAGCCTTGAATGAGGTTTTTCATTATCATTAAAAATTTTATTTAACGAAACATAGGTATAGAACATGGATTTTTCCTATATAAAATTATAGTGGATTTAGTTTTTAATGATTCATGCCCTAACAACATAATTAAGGGGAAATTATAAATATAAATACAATTCATGTATTATTTATATTTTTTTTACAATATAATTTATGTAAATAATTTTTTTAAATAATGGTTTCAGGTTAATGAAATGAAAACCAAGTCAACAGTTAAGAATAATATGGGGATTTTCTATCTAATAATGAAAATAGAGTAAATATAAATAAAAAAAAATTATTAATATTCTTGGTAAATCATCTCAGGTTATGAAAATGGAAAATATCCCAAATTGGGAAAATTATTTTCCCTTTATAAGACTCTAAATATTTAGATCAATATATGAGGTAGAGTATTCAATTATTTAATGGTTCTAATAATCTAATAGGGTATATAATTGGATATTTTCACCGCAAATGATCATTGATGCATTGGAGTGTACTGAGGGGTAATTTTTTATCCTAGATATATTTCATTTAATGTGAGAATTATAATAATTGTTTATATAAATTAAAAATAAAATTAATTAGGCTGATATAAAAACCATGAATGGTATTCATTTAAAGTTATTTCTATGAAAAATATTTTCCTTCAGAGAATTTTTTTATAGTGTAAGGGAAATTATTAATTATTGGAGAAAAATACATGTTAGTTAAGTATGATGATCATATCACAATGTTATAAAAGTATATTTATCATTAATAACATTACCTATAGAGAATGATTGATCACATATTTTAGGGTCTAAATACACATATTCATGTATCACTAGTATCTGAACCCTTTCAAAATTATGAAGATATAGTAACAATGTGCGATCAAATTGGGAATGAGTTATATAAATAAAATATTAATATATGGTAAACTAAAAATAATATAACTGTTGATTGATATGTGTAAAGATACACTATAAAGTAAAATATGTTAAAATTTACGTCTTCAGTATTATATAAATTTTTAATGAAATATGTGCAATCTAGTTTAAGTGTTTTATTAGTATGCATTAAATATTAAGTGAATGATTATCAAAGTCACGAGGGTAAAGGAAAAACAAGAATTTTAAATTTTATAATGTTTGATTTATAATGGGATATAAAATTATACTAATTAATGACCCATTAACTAAAGGAATATACCCTTATATAGGAATATAGATCATGGACAATATTTTTCTAATAAAAATGGTTTAAGTATAATATCAAAATGATATGATAGAATTTATTATTTTTTATACTCAATGTTAGTTGATACATTATTTGATTCGTGATTAATTCACTCTATTATATAATCCATGTTTTCAAATAATATTCTATCACTATTAATATTTTATCAGATTATTTATCATCGTAACACTTTGTGGTTCATTGATTGTAATAATTATATAATAGGTAGATAAAATTATAATAAATGCATTTTGTATATTTGAATATCTAATCATCAAAATTATAGTGTATTTTTATGTAATTTTGATGATCTATTTTCTCTAAAATAAAATTTATAAAAAAATATACATTATAATTAGTCAAATTTTTTGAATTGAGTAGATAATTACTTTTTTTTAAGATATATTTTTTGTATAAAAATATTTAAAAACAAAAAATGATAACATGTATTCATGAAATCATTATGGTTGAATTAAATTATATGAAATTGATAAAGGATAAGGATGTTTATATAATGTAATATATACCCACTTTTTAAGAATATATTTATGTTTTTTATGATTAATTATAGGAATTTCACACTAATATGGTGTTTTAATTTTCTATTAATCTACTCCCTGATGAAATCACATTTCTAATCCAACACATTGAATGGTTGTTCTGAGTTTGTTGAGTAATAGTGAGAATTAAAAAATTATGAGGGTTTCATTCATCCAAATGCTTCCTGTGGGTACGACCTATTTTATTTATATATAATAATGATGGATTAGTGGGGTTATAAATAAATAATACTAAAATTAATAGAATAACTATTATGATAAAATATTGTTTTCATGTATTATGGAAAATTTTCATCTTTATTGTTCACAAGTGTTTCATTTTTGGTCAAGGATTCAATATAAGAGTGAAAATGAGGTAGTTATTTCTGAAGAATTATTATCGATTCATTTTAAAAAAATTTATTTTTTTCTTTGATAAATATCAATGTTAGATATAATGATTATTAAAATGTTATGAAATGTTTTAAAAAATTCTTAAGGAGTTTTCAATTTTATTTGAGAAGTTTATATGAAATTATAAAGACCATGAAAAAATTTATATTAATTTTGATTTGAAAATTCCATAGAAAAAAGAATTATTTATAACATGGTGAAGAATAAGAGAAGATAGGAGTATGAAGAATTTTTATTTCCATTTCACTTGAAAGATATATTATTCTATGTAATTTTAAATCAAGTCCTTAATAAAAAATAATGGCTAACCCATAAGGCATCCATGGCCAGTTCAAACTTGGTCTCTTGTGAGACCCAAGGTCAAATCATTCATAAGGGAAATATCCGATGAAATCCCATTGGAGGTAGATAATTCATCCATTGTATTAGGTTAACAAAACTAATCAAGCTCCTGAGGATAAAAAGTGAGAAGTGGTGGTTCCAAAAAGTAGGGCAGAATAGATGTAGGGGGAGCTGGTCTAGGGTAGAACCATAGGGGGTTGATATTTTTCCCACTTTAGGTAGTGGTTGAATAATGAACTACATCCTTGACATATAGTGGTTCATATTTTGGAAAACATAGCAGAATTATTCATCCATTATCAAAATGGTGGAAATATTTCTATGTGCTAGATTTGGATGATCATAGATGTCTGATCATTCTAGGGTAGTTTCCTTATTCTTCCCTCACTCATGGGATCTTCACCTCACATTTATAAAACCATTTATTAGACACAGAATTATTTTCTAAACCTCCTTGTAAAAAAAACAGGCCAAAAAACACATTTCATATTTCATCATTGATGTCCTTGGTTCCAGGAGATATATAGAAACTATTTCTTTTTTAAATTAATTCATAAACATGCTTGAATAAAATTAAATAAAATAATGTTGATGCCCACTTTGATGATGTTTTAAATGAATATATTATTTCAAAGGGATGATTGAAATAAGTCATTCATGCCACTCCACATTGCATGCATGAAAAAAAATGAAAAAATCTGGATGTCACAGGATATGGATTCAAGGGTATTCAAAATGAATAACCCATGGGAAGAATAGATAATATAGAACCATCATGTGTCTGAAAGTCGTGAATTTTATTTTTGTTATATGTGTAAAGAGGAAATATCATGTCACTGGAAATTTATATTCATTCATGGTTACAAGGGAGTCACATGTAACATTTTCATGTGCGAAAGAGCTTATACCCAAACCCTTTAGGTACCTATTTTGGTATATTTTCATGATAATTGAAGCAGATATGCTATGTAAGAAATTCATAATAATTCCTTATTAAGAAGAATGATGTAATGAGGTATATGAAAAGGAAAAAACACATATATTCATTGGTATTCCAATGGGATTTCATAATAAAACAAATACCTACATTTCATGAGGTATTTAAATGAGGAAAAACTAAAACCCAAAAAATGGGATATTCAAGAATGAGAAATGAAGAAAAAAACATTTATAAGTTTATTTAATTTGAGAATTACAATACCGATATTCAAGTATTATTATTTGATGGAATGAATGAATTATATGAGATATTTTTTTTTGTTTCCATGTCTTTAATCTTTTATCACAGATTCATTATGTCGGTGAAGATGAGGTGGTGTCCCTGGAGAATTTTTATGGATTCATTTTATAGCATTGAATGTCACACATGGAAAATTATCCTTGTTAAATGATACTATTATTAATGTTACAATAAATGTTTTAAAAATTCCCTTAAGGAATCATTCAATTTCTACATGAAGTGTATAAGAAGTTATAAAGAACATGTAACTATTTATTTTCATGTTTATTTTAAGATTCCATTAAATGAGGATGTAATCATTGAATGAAGAAGAAGAGTGGAAGATAGGTTTGAGAAGATGTTTTCATGTAATTTTAATTATGGATGGATCTTTATTTCACTTGATACGTAGATTGTTCTATAGAAATTATAATATTGGCCTCAACAAAAAGAATATAATAACCACAAGTTCACCATGTCCAGTATGACCAAGGGCCCATGTACGAAACAGAGGTCAAATAACCCAAGAGAAATAGCATGGGAAATCCCATGGGGGAAGAGAAATCATACTATGTATATGTCCCATAATAAAGAGAATGCACCCATAGAGATCACATGAGTAGCGTAGGCGCCACCATGCAGGTTGGTATGGAATCCAGAAGAGCAAGAATAGAGTGGTACTAGAGGGGGTATGTATTTCTATAGACTTCATGTAAATGTTGAATAATAATCAACAACCATGATATATATAGGTTAAAATACAAGATTGAAACATATCTGCACTATTAATCATTCATTAAAATGATGGAAATATCATTAGGAGCCTGATCTGGATGATATATTCCATATGATCGAGGTAGATCAGTTGTATTCTTCCTCCATTGTAGGGGGGATCTCTACATCATGGTTCTACCACTATTGATGATCCATAAAACTTTTGGATGATCTTCCTCAGACAAAATCGGAGTCCATAAACACATTCAAGGTGTTTTGATTAGTGTTATGTGATCCAGGTGATCTCCAAGAACACTTCCTATTTTATATTCATTCATAAATATTGATGAATAGAATTGATCCCTAACTCTAATGAATCCCTCATGGATGATGTTCTGAAAAAAATATGAATACATAGGTTTGGTCGAAATAAGGCATGAATGATGAACTGAAGTTCTCATGAAAACCAAATGAAGATATCAATTGGTAAAATGATGTGGAGTGATATATATTCAAAATGATTACACTCTGTATAGAATAATGAACCTAAAACATTAGGGGTAAAATCAGATGTTTCATTTTTTATGATGCACTATGAAATAAAAAATCCCATGTCATTGAGAATTTATTTGAATATATGATGACAGGTGACACACATGTTATCCTTTTGAGTGATAAAGAACTTACACATGAGCCCTTTAGGTATCTATTATGATTGAGTTACATGACCATGAATCCCTGAATTATAGGTAATTCATGGGTGTCCATTCCACCTAATTAAGACGGAATCATTGAGGTAATTGAAAAATAAATGTCCCAAATATTCATGGGCATTCAAAAGGTTTTTCATGATAAAATAAATTGCTACATTTCATGGGGTAAAAAATGAAGATTTTATAAAACCAAAAAAATAGGGTATTCAAGAATGTGAAAAGAAATATACTAACATTCAACTATGTATATGAATTGAGAAATATAATACCCACGTTTGAGTATTATTATTTAAAACAGGAAAATGATTAAATTTTCTTACATTTTAACACATTTTATTAAGGATTTAAATACTGATATTTTAAATAATGGAATCTAATTGATAATTTGTTCCCATAAATTTTATATATATATATATATATATGGTGAGATCATATAGAGTTTTTCCAAATCATTTTGAGACCCCATCCATTGATTTCCAGTGATGAATTTTTAGAGTGAGCAGAAGTAGGGAAATTCTTAGAGAATGCATTTGCATGCACCCAAGCATTTGAAGAAGAGAATAAAAATTGCACTAAATATGGATGGAATCTCAAGAGAAAAATTCATGATTTTAGTTAATATGTACATGAGTAGTTCTAATCCAATAAGATCAGGGAGGAATATCGAATATCATCATTTAGTAGAGAAAATCCTTCAACAATGGTTCAACAATCTAGTTGGTTAAGATAGATGTTGATGTCTTCTAGTCGGATCTAGGAGAAAAAAGGAGTCTCTCAAATAGTCCTAGAGGAAAAAAGACATTTGGTTGGATCTAAAATCAAATTTCATTTCTATATTGTAGATATATAATAAGTCATTTGTATGGATCTAAATCCAATTGTATTCACTAGTTTGATAATGATGACTCGATGTGGGGTTTCTTATCCAACAAGTCAAGGAGTATGAATTTATTTTTTGAGCCCTATAAATACATGGTGATTCCTTCTATTATATTACCTAGAACTAAAAAATTATTAATAGGTAAAATTTAACTGGAGACAAAATCATAAAACAAGGGTACCATCCATTCATCCCCACTTATTGGAACATATCCCACCTAGGGATCTATACACTACATTGTACTAATGAATGTTTATATTAGGGTCATCATTCCAGTTATTATTAAAATAAATAATAAGAATGATTATACAACAATGATAATATTTCATTTGATATATTATCATTAGTAGTTCATTTTAATTCCATTTGTGTTCAAAATTGAAACCCATGTGTCTATATAATTGATAAAGAGTATTTAGGGATAATATTGATATGTTTTCAATATTAATTATTTGTGATATAATTATATACTTTTAGAGTTATTACTTAAAATAAATTCATTTATACATTTTTCTTTATGTTCTAATGGAAAAGGATTCATATAAAAATTCAATAAATGATAATTTTATCTTTAACATTATACTTCCCATATACATATTCTTTCATAAGATAGTATATATTTTCAACATTCAAAAATAAATGATTAAAAGGAATGGCCAAGACGAAGGAAAATAACTAAAATTTACCATTTCCTTGATTTTTCTATATATGTTTATTGACTTGTCAAAAATACATCACAATTAGGATATCTTTTAATAAATTAAACCTATAAATAGAGTGAATTTACATAGTAAAATGAATTTAATGGTAATTTGTGAATAATATAGTATGATGTTGGTGAATTAAAATGTGTTAACTCAATTATCTTATATAGAAAGGAATTTTTATTCATTTTAACACAATGAGGAAAAGAATTCGTTGAGTTCTAAAGAAATATGATATAATTTTGGCTTATGAATAATTAAAATTATGACAGTATGGGATTAATTATCCATTGCTTCAAATATATTTGTTTCTTGATATTGTTACACTAATGATATTTATTGATTGTATTTTTGGAGAGAAATATGATAAATATATAGACAAAAAGAAAATGAAATATATCCATAATCAGAATAATAATTATATGAGTAAAATAAGATTAATATAAATGATAAAAATTAATATTTTTCCATAAAATATTATATACTGAAATCATACAAGGAAACAGATCTTTCCAAAAAAATCAATGATATATTTTTTATAATAAGTGTATAGAATGATGGAATTCCCAATGATTTGGAATGAATGGATTTGTATTTTATAATGGATGGGAGAATATATTAATAATTATATATTTATATACAAAATTTTATATTATATTGGATTAATAAATATCCAGAAGACCGTGAGGACCTGGAAATAATGATGGAGGATATGGTAAATGAGGCCCTATTATTACATGGTAGTATGCTATGTGTTTCATTAGTACAAATTATAAATAATATCTAATTGTAATAATATCATTAATGAATTTACTATATAAATCTAGGTAGTACTATAATACATATGGTTATTTAAATTCATTTATTATTTGATAATATTAATAATATGTCTGAGAATTTCACTACCAGATACATTATTTTCCAACATTTGATGGATGAAATAAAATTGATCAAAAATATTTAAGAAACTATTAATTATAATAATTCAATATTGGGATTATAGAGCTATATTCATTATCACAATGATTCCTAAGACATCCAAGTGTATTTATAAAATATGTGTCATTATATATTATCTAACATAGTTAACCTATTTTTATGATATTTGAGAAATTTTTCCAAAATATCATCTTATTCCATTGTATAAAAATAAATTTTCAAGAATTTATTGTATTCTATTATCAGTAGTCTATAATAAGGATTTAAGATTAATTTTATAATTGTAAATTATTCTCTCGAAGCATTTAAATATGATGTTTAATATTATTAGAAATCATTTTCAAACTAATAAAGGATAAACTAATGTCATGCTCACATGAATTCCAAGGATTTTAGGATTGGTATTTAATTCTTGTGGAGTGTTCATAAAATAATAGTTACGACTTATATATTAAAAACGTATCTTATAAATGAAGATATTGAATGAGATTTTGATATTTTTAATGTTGGGATAATGTTGGGGAAAGGATTGTATTTGGGTTAAAACACATTGGAGAGAAATTATATAAGTTGATATCCATATTGAAACAGATCATGGTGGAACAAAGTATATATTAATGATATACTGAATGCAAATGTGAATTCCAAGTAGGATAGCATGTCTTCCAATGGATATATCTATTTAATAGAATCATCATATATTTTATGTAATATAGCGTACAATTTTTATCCATATAAGATTTTGAAATATTTCTAAATAAATATTCAGAGCCAAGGGATAAGATGACGTATGATTCAGGGAACCGATATGCATCAAAATAGTTACATTAATATATTAAATATAAATTATAGAATGATAACATAAAAAATTTAAGAAAATAGGAAATTTATAATCCAAACTTTTATATCAGAAATCCAAGATCCCAGTTGAGTCTGGAACACGATGGTTAACCATGGCGTGACCTAAAAAAGTTCGTTGTTGGAAATTCGGAAATAGTGACCATTGGTGGGTTTGTTTAGTTAAAATAAATAATAACTTATTTACTTCAATTATTTATCCTAATCCAGTTTTATATAAATCCTCCTTTATTGAATATTCTCTAGGGTTATTCGCAAAAATGCTTGGTGGATTTCATAGTGTCTTTCCTCTTTCTATTTGAAAATTTTCATTTGATGATGATGAGACTCAGATTTAGTGTATACCAAGACATAGAAAAGTAAAAGTCTTATTTCAATCATTTGTTCTAATATTTTTTAATTAAAGTTTTTCAAATATCTATGTAGGCCCCTTGATTTCATGGGTTAATCCCTTGTTGATTACTTTGATTGAGAACAATAGTCTTTACCATTAATATGATAAAAATGTACCTTATTAATGTTCCCATGAACCTGATTATTGTGATTATTCAGTTGTTTTTCACATGTAGATCTTCCTAACTATTTGTTTTCACCAATACATCTTGTCTAACAGTGTTTAAACCTCTGTTCTTGTGCCTTCCACCCACAATTTCTTCATTTTCTTCACTAATTAGACCCCCATACCGATTCGACAATGATGGCTGGTATCAATCCCACTCAGACCACCTAAATCATAATGAATCAATCAAAGAGTGGGGAAATGATTAATTATCCATTAATTTAGTTGTTAAGTGGGATTCATGTGGACCCATAGTAGTTTTATTGAACCAGTGAGGCAAAGGGAGTTTCAACATACAAATACATATATACGAGATCTGTCATATGAAATAAGAATCCAATTTTTAGAAAATAATATTTCAAAAAGATGATTGAAGGTCTTTTAGACTAATTTTTGGAGTCATGGACATGATATCAAAAGCATTAAATTATTAGTCTAGAAAAGAAGAAATAGATATTTGAATCTGCAAAAAAAATTGAGACCACCCTCTATAAACCAAGATAAAAACATGACATGTAGGACCTTACCTATGTAAGAAATTATTTTTCAGGAAATTTAATAATGTCATGACATTTTTCCATTCTATAGGCCATGTACCCCTTTCAATTGGAGGATGAGAAATGTGGTGGATCACATGAGTAGGGCCCATGTGGGAGAACACACATAGGAATATAAGTGGTACCTTGAGGGAATTTACATGTAACATATCAATACCATTATGACATATATGTTTTAAACCTTCACTCGTTTTTTCTTTTTCATAATCTAGTTTGGACTGATAAGGAATATTGAGGATACCTTCAATGGATTAGTCAGATATTTTATTAATTTAGAGCATTAAACATATTGGTTCTATAGCCAACATGGGATTTTCATTCCATAAGATATTGATACATGATGTTTAAGTCCAACAATGATGATAAATATAAATTTATCAAAATGTGATGTTTTTTCTTTGATTATAGAATTTTTCAAATCATAATTTTTAATTGGGTAACACATCTTGGAAATACCCAACTATTTTTAGATAAGATTCTTAGATGAAATGTTTTTTCTCCATTCTAAATATCTTTTCTCCAATCCCAAGAGCCTTACCCATGTGTTTTGGATCCCTTAATCTCTTCTCAGTCATTTTATTCATCAATTGAATGTGGTTCCATTTTTTGTGAGAAATTCTAGGTAAGTATTTTTCCTATATCTTCTTCTCACTCTTTTCTCTCCTTATGGTCGGATTTTTCATTTTGAGAATAATTAATCTAAACCCCCTATTGTTGAACCTTGTCTCTAGGTTTAGTTAATAGTTCTTATATGCCTCTTTTATTATTGGTGGGTTCTATTGTGGGCTTTCTATTTCAATGAGAAAGGTAGATACTTCCATCATAATGATCAATTATTATTAACCATAAATTACATGATTGTGGATTAAAAACAATTTGATATTAAAAATTTAATATATTTAAATTTATTAAAAAACCCCAATTATAGTGATTTTGTGGTTTTTTTAAATTTAATTATGTCAGGAAATTAAGAAAAACCCCCCAATTCCAATGAATTTGGGTGATTATGAAATTAATTGAAAACACTGCAGATTTATTTGGTTGAATTAAAACTATCATCATAATGGTAATTGTTTCAATAAAATTCTTGAATACAATTGTTGAAATTGAAAATTGAAATTTAATTTTTGTATCACTTTTAAATTATTATTAGCAAAAAAATTTCTTAATAATGGTTTTATAGAATCATTTGTGTTGTATCATGCAAAAGTTTTTTGATTAAAACCCCATTTTGGTTTTTATATTGAATTTTGGAATTTTGGAAATGCAAGAATATGATTTAATCATATTTAATGAATTCTATAAATAAATTTACCTTCATTTATTTGAACTGTAAAACATATAGGCCTATATATATAGTGAGTTAATTGCGATAATAACACTATTCTAATAAGTTAATAACACTGGATTGATGACTTACAACACTAAAAAAAGATTTTATCACATATTAATCCCTAGAAGGACATAGTTGAGATATCAGTTTTTAGTTTTTAGGGAAGTGTGTACAGATTGTGGTTATTTTCACTTGAGTGTGTGCGGATCCAATAACCGACAACAATTGTACCTCTTGGCATATAACCATGTTACTCGCTTGTTTCTATTTGAGATATTAATGTATTCCAATTTTTCTAAACTGTTTTACCTTCCCTCTGATTTATGTAAACACTTTTAAAAAAAATGACTAAATCATTTCAGAACGTATTTATATTATTTGAAATTTCTTCCATCCTTTGATGTTTAAATAATAATTCTGTTAAATAATATTTTCAAATTCCATTCAAGTTGAATTAAAATATTAAAATATATTTATTTGGTTAATTACATTTTCGAATCTAATTATGGAATCCATGGTGATACCCTTCTAGGATTTTAACTCACAACCTACCAGTGCCTTAAAATATTTGTGGATTATATATGTCCATGATTGATCTTGGGTAAAGAATCACATGGATGTGCTTTTAGATGCCTATCATTGGACTTGGGGAGTTCCATCCTCTGGGAAATGTGTTTTTTATTCAGTTTTCTGGTACTTATTTATAGCAATTTTGGTATTTCATGAATGGTTGACTTATGGTATACTTCTCCCTATTTAGTTTTTATTGATTTAATATTGTCTTGATTATCTGATTTCACAATCGTTGTGGTAAAATCACTCCAAAATTCATTTTTTAAGATTATTAGTTCTAGTTTCCATCCCATGGGGATTGGGAACACACTTCAGTCCATGTAAGGATCATCTCAGTAATCAGGTTACTAGGGTACCTGGGCTGGTTAGTGGCATGAAAAGTCATGTAGTCCACAGACATGACGTGTTGATCTAAATGGGAAGTGTGATTGGTACTTGATGGGGTCAGGGATAAGTGGGGAAGCAGGAACAAATTTCATGTGGTTCCCCTCACATATCGTGTATCCCTAATGAAATTTAATGGAATCACTAATCTCTTGTATCTCTTTTGTTTGGGCCCATACTTTTTCATGAGAGTATGCTTTCTAAATTTGATTCCTGAATAACGTGATGGTTCCCTCAGTTCTGAATTTTAAGATATTATGTTATAACTTTTATGAATAGATGTTATTTAGGAGATGCTCGATGATAGAAATGATCAGGAAAGATCATTATAGTAGTATTGAGTGGAACCCCCTATCAGTTAGGGTGAAATTCCTCATCGACTAGAGAAGAACCCCATATTTAATAGGGTGAGGGTCCTTGTCCTATATAGTGGCACCCTCTATCGTCTTGGGTTTTGATCCTATACCTATATAGTGGAACCCACCTATCACAAAAGGTTTTTTTCCTTAATTACAATACTGGAACCCCCTTCACAACCCAATAATGGGTCCTTGACCTATAGAGTGAAATCCTAAACTTCATTTAGCACTGGTCCTCAACATACTTAGTGGACCCCCATTTCACACGAGGGCACATATCGTTGATGACTAGAGTGGTACACTCCTATCACAATATTTCATGGGTCCTTGCACTATATAGTGGAACCCTCATTAGGCATGGGAGTGGGTTTTCTTCCTACCAAGTGGAACCCCCATATAAGATAGGACTTGGTTCATAATGATAACATATTGGAAACCCCCTAACACACTATGGTGTGTGCCCTATATAGGGATATTAGCCCCCCTCGACTTTGATGAACTGTCCTGGTTTGAGGGTCCATACCATATTTCATATATTCAGATGCATTAGATGATGGGAATCATTTTCTTTACTTCTAGAACTAATGGTGAAATTATTTCTAGGCTGGGATGTGAGATGGATATTTCTTTTACCACCCATTTATAATTCTTTTCGATTAGAATAACTATATATATATATATATATATCAATTCCTTTCATTTTGGTTACACACATACCATGGGTTATAGAGATGTATGGGGTAGTCCATCTACTAATAGAGTTTAGAACCTCATGGTATCATTAGGTTACTCTCCTAATATGGCTAGAGGAGACTCGATGTTTAGTCCACCAACACACAATGTTGTTACAATTGTGTTGGGATAAGGCTACACTCTAATACATTTTGTTAAGTTATTTTGTTTCTTATTTACTATCTCTCTATATATTCATATTGTGTCTCTTACTAATACCTCTTTAAATTTAGGTTTCTCGTATATGGTATATTTATACACACCCCAACATGGGATATACAAGCATGTTTCATGTGTTATGAAAACAATAGATAGATCGTTGGTCACTATAAAAGAGCTTATGGATACCATGGTGCATTGAACATGTGTGGTAGTCATAGCTCCTAAATGTTTTGTTGGGTTATCTTAATAGTTTACTTTTCACCTTTCATTAGGTATGGTAATCTTCAGTCTGGCCATGTATTAGACCCTATGCATTAATTTTGACTATAGTAATCTTATACACCCTAGTAATTTTTTATGTCTGGTTATCCTTATTGTTTTTGAAACATTCAGTTATTATTAAAATGAACTTTTTCATTGATATGGCCAGGTTTGTGTGGCTGTACATGTTCATTACAAAATGGCCTCCTCATGTTAGATATTCATTTTGCTGCAGGTCGCCAACCCCTGACAAATGGAGGTAGCCTAGTGGTAGTTGTGGCTCAACCCGTGATGGGTTAGTTCATTATAGATTGTTATCAATGCTGGATTTATAATTGGGTTGATGTTTGGATTATCCCCTTAATGATGATTTGGTAGGTATTTTTGTAAATAGTTTCGTAGTGTCTCTAATTCATAATTCAATGTAGGGAACCCAATGTTGGTAAGGGAGGACGATGTATCCATTCAAATAGACTCTGAGTACTTTTTTTTCAACTCTATACATCGAGATAAGGATTGTAGGGATTAATGGTACATGAAACATTAGGTATTAAGTCCGTACTTTTCCTTCTTAATTCATATCCTTATTCCTTAGATATCTATTTTTCTCTTATGACCGTGGTACATTTGGATTAAATTTCAAGATGATTATGCGATGAAATCCATCTGGTTTATCTGTTCCGGATCATGATGACAGTTTGAAGAGTGAATGGTCCCCATAAGAAGGACCAAACCATGATATCCTTCCTCTATGTGGAAATGTACCATCACCCACACTGGTTGAGGAGTAGATCAAACATGCTGAGCAGTCCGAGGAGGTGTCTAGTATTATCACACTCTGCTATTCCCCAGGCTACAGGCTGGTAAGGTTATGGGGTGTCAAATAACCCCAATAAGGATAGGATTTGAAAGAGTAGGTGGTTTTTATATTCAATACTATCTATAAATTCTATTATTAGGTTTTTATGGAATATATCCTTTACCTCC
Organism: Viscum album; assembly: GCA_963277665.1. Classification (NCBI taxonomy): domain Eukaryota; kingdom Viridiplantae; phylum Streptophyta; class Magnoliopsida; order Santalales; family Viscaceae; genus Viscum; species Viscum album. The sequence goes on from OY728152.1 coordinate 1,252,275,610, forward strand.
TAGTTAATTGGTGCGATTGGAGTCTTCTTACCTAGATGCAAGGTGGTTCGACACTCTTATATGCAAACTTCTAGAAACAATACCATGAGGAGTATTACCCATATTATTTAAAATTAATTCATATTCAAGATATTCTAGAGGTATATTAGGGAGGGATTAAAATGGATACATCTAATGTGTCATTCCTAGAACATATATGGTACTCCCTTGATATGATCATGGATGAATACTTCTAGGCATGAATGTTTGAGAAGGGACTCCACAGAGATATACGTTGAGCTTATAACCCTTATGGATACCCACCAATGATGGGGTGCTGGAGTAGGTAATTGTGATAGATATATTACAACGAGAGGGCTTCTATGTAGCAAGAGCTAGCACTAGGCATTATAGGATTGAGTCATCAGTAGTATCTTGCAGGTTTACCTTGATATGATCTCAACTATGGAGTCCTCCCATATATCATCTCTAGGCACATGGAGAATGGTTGTGTAGAGGACGAGGGATGCCTGATTTGTTATGGTTATATTATTTTATTGTCTAAGGTAACATCACACCAGACTGTCTGAATAGACATGTTGATGATTACATGAATATAGCTGATGGAAAACCATAGAAGTGGCAGGGTAGTGGTCATGTATAACGCAGGAGTGGTTAGGGAGGCCGAGGGAGGAAGCGCTAGAAGAGGAAAGTATAGTTAGTAGGAGTTTTGGGTTGTGGATGATGCAATGGGATCCTTCCACCACTATCATCAGTTTTCCGACTTCAAGCATAGGGATCTAGTGGTGAGGGCCAAAAATAGCTACATGATATTGATTCTTATGACTGAGATTCTCATGATTTGATAATAGGAACGGTCTTTGTACTTTCCACTCTAGCTTATGTATTATTAGTCATGGGTGTGAGTCATTATTTAATTAATATAGTCCTTGTCAGATATTTTGAGCTCCCAATTGAGGGACCATCCCAACCACTTCATCTTTAGGTTCCAGTAGGGCAAACATCTTTAATATCATATGTGTTTTGGTAGTGTGAGGTTTCCCTTGGTGGCCAATTGTTTTTGTGGGACTCACAAGTAATAATGATGGAATCATGTAACATTATCTTGTGTATGGATTGGTTTTCCATTTAATGAGACTAGATTTAATATCACCACAGACATGAATGATACATTTTCACTAATGGAATGAAATTCACCATTACGGGTGGGAGAGATCTCATGGTGTGATGAGTGGGTTCACTGAGTTGATGGTTTCATCCCATCACCCATAAGTATGAGAGTATATTACTTGGTGCACTAGTCATTGCAGGCATTAGTATTCATTCTTTTTTGGAGTATTTTGGGAAATTCTTCCCTGAGGATATTCCAAGACTACCTTCGTGGTGGGAAATTGATTTTAGTAATGAAATTCCTCCCCATGGAACTCGGAAATATTTAAAACCATTTTGGAAGGACCATAATGATCTCTAGAAGTAGCATTTGCAGTGGAATGACCTTTAAGTGAAGGGAGTTTTAAGAACTAGTGTGCCCCCATTGGTATCTCTATTGTTTTTTGTTTAAATGATGTGTAGGAGATTATAAATTTTTATAGATTATTATCCCCTAAACTAGGTCATGATAAAGAAAAATTAAACCTTTATCATAATTGAAATCCCATTTGACTAGTAGTAGGCATGAGATTGTTCTCAATGATTAATATCTGGTATATCTTCCACAAATTTTAGGTTCATTTGGATTACATTATAATGCTAGAAATTTTATGTTTCTATAGAAACTACGAGTTACCAGTGATTCCCATTTCTATGAATATTTCCCCCACCATGTTTATGGCTTTGATGATACGAATATACCAAACCTACTCGGACCAGTTTGTGAAATTATTCTTCAATGAAATAATCATATACTATACATCATAGAAGGATCATGTAGTGAAAATGGGGATTTTTATATATTTTATGTTAGAGAATGAGATTTTTCAAAAGCTCTTGATGTGCTAGTTTGGTATTCATAAGGTTCCCATTCGGTGGAATGTCATTTAGGAGAATGGTTTCGTCAGGCAGCCAGCATTGATCAACAAGTTTCTATCATGGGATTAATACCCAAGTGTGTCATAGGTGTTTAATTTTTTCCTATAGTAAGGTACTACTCTAGGATTGTTGAATAATTCACTAGGATTACATCCCCTTTGATAGAACTTATGCTCAAATGGATTCATTTTACCTTGAATGAGTAATTATAGATTCACTTTAATGAAATAATGATGAGGCTAAAAATGATCATATGTTGAGACTACTAGAGTAGGGATTAGAGTATGTAGTATACTATAAATCCTTGGGAACATAGATCGGTTGTGTGTGGATGTATCTACATGCGATTATCACATACGAGTTGAGGAATTTGATACCCTAAAAGAATAACTACACAACTCATAACCTAGATATAGAAGACATAGTCTTATATATTGGGATTTAAAGGAAATACCTTATGGGAGAGTGCATTGTTGTTTACTCAGACCATTAGAGTCTCATGTATATATTCACATAGGGAGACTTGATCCTATGATGGAAGTGTTGTTTGGAGTTCATGAATGACTATGACATCAAGATAGTATATAATCAGGTGAATAAAAACAAGGTAGCATAATCCCTTCATAGTATGTCTTAGGATCACATGATGTATGAGGTTTCAATGTATTTGGATTACTTTTAGATTACTGTTGTTGAGTAAGAGATTGCATTTTTTATTTAGTTCACAGTATTGACTCCTCCACATCTCAATCATTTTGGAGATTCAATGTTTAGATACATATACTATGAGTTATTGAGTGACCTAATATCAATTGGGTATTCAAAAAATGAATATTATGATTGAGGTAATCTATTCATCCTTTTTAGGGACAAATGATTGTCTGAGTCATGATATCATAGGTGGAGGTGTGATAATTCTACAATTCACTCATGTTTGTACATCTTGGTGTGGAGAAGATGTGAAGAAACCTTCAAAAAATGTGTTGGCTGTCCGAAATGAGACAATGTTTTTGTGAGTTCATCTCATGATTCCTCACCTCTCTGTTGGTGATGGACGAGCACTAAAATATTGTACATTTTTTGCATCCCCTTGTGATCTCATATTGGAATTGGGATGGAATATCCCTAGAATTTTCTGAAAAGGATTTGGTGGATAGTGATTGGTAATGATTCCATCTGGGTGATTGTATACTGACTCATGAATTTGTAAAAATTCCAAGCTACTATGGCCCAAAATTAGGTGGTGATTTTGGGAATGTAATAAGAATGGGATATTTTTCTCCATCAAGGGGTGACCTCGACTATTTTATTGGACCAAGATATGAATTTTATTTCATCGTTTAAGAGAGTATTGTAGGGGGAATTCCAAACTCGAATGAGTATGTCTACATATGTTCACAACTAGATGGATTTTCAGACCGACAAAGCTATCCAGGTGACGTAGGATAGGCTGAGCGATTAGGTATTGGACATAGGTCTGAGTTAGTAGGATCACTTTCTCTTGGTAAAGATTAGGACAAAAATATATTCTACTCTACTATCAGCATGGTTACATTTCGGGCCCCATATGGGAGACCATGTAGGATATCCTTATATTGGATAGTGATTGGAAAGGCATCTATTGAGGGTCTAGAGATTGTGCTAGTAATGATGGAGAAGTTCCAAGTCATTCCTGAGTGGACAAGGATGGCATAAAGATGGTAGAAATCTTAAACAGATCATAGTTATATGTCATTGGAGTTATAAAATTGAGATCATGTTTTCTAGAGAGTCTCCCCACGCTAAGGATTGTGGTGGTTTCGCCAGGAATGATAGATATCCCTAATGATCATTATGACTCTAGAGATATCAGATATAGCTGTTGGTGTTGATTACCCACACCCCTACACCCCCAACTGAAGAAATTTAATGACATATTTCATGTATTAAAGTTGAGGTGATACATGATTTCCCCTATGATCCTCAATAATTAGGGAAAGCTATCAATAAATGATGGGATCACTTAGGTGGAGTACCGAGTGGTGATTGAGGATTGAAAGGTGTAACGCCCCAACCCTGGTTTCCCAGATTTGGTGCATTATTAAATAACATTGGCATGATCACAAAAAAGATCCAGTCTCTAAAGACCGATTAGTTTAGTAGCCTTGGATTAACTAGATACATTCAAAAAGATTACAATACATCATAAATAGAAAAACTACTACAAAAACATATTGTCGTCATATCACCTCATATTATCCCTGCAGGTCATTCATAAATTACTTGTTCACATCCTGGGAAAAATAAAACATTGAAAGGGGTGAGCTCAGATGCTCAGTAAGGATAACAATATAAAGCAAACATTGAAAAATAAGCATAAACATTTATGTCAATGTATAGCTAAAACAAAAGACTTTTAAACTTGAACTTAAGCATAATATGGAAAAGATAAAATGAAATAATGTCGTTTACTTATTCACATGGATATTCTATTGGTCAAATAATCAAATGAAATATCAATAACCACTTTCATAATTATGAAATTCATAATCCCAGACTATCGAAACCACGTAGCCAAGGCCTCGTGCCAATACTACAAATAAGATTTTGTCAAGGCCTCATGCCAAGACACTAGTTTGTCTCATGATACCCACAGATGCATCGAGGAGCTATATCGGGATCCACCTGTCACTTATTATGTCTAATGCATTCCTCATATGAACAAGTTTCAACATAACATAAACATTCGTATTAAATATAGGATAAAAAATGTCAATACTTTCACCATAAACCAGGAATGGTATAAAAATAACACATCCACAGTCAAACATATCACAAAACCTTCAATACAATATGTATGTTTTGTATCATAATAAATCAACTTCAAATAAGTTAAAATCCATCAAAGGATGTTGACATAGATGAAATCAAAACTATTTGAGTGAAATATCTATTTTTTGAAATCATTTAAAAGTCACATAATTATAAAATTAAACATTTAATTTGAAAATATATTTATAAGACTATAAGGGAATCTTCTAAGATTTTATAATGGCGCAAAATAGCCGCACCCACCGTATAAGTTAAAAAAAGACATTCTTACCTTAATTCTGTCGAAAAGGGTAAAAGGACCTTGTTTGGAAAACGACAGAAAGATTCCTTTATAAACCTCTTATAAAAAGTAAAAAAAAGGGTATAAATGACTTTAAACCATATTATTTTAAATAGCATGAATGTTTTGAAATACATTTTTAAGAAACATGGAAGTGGATTATAAAGTGTTCCTAGTAGATAATTACGTATAATCAACCTTAGATAATGAACAGATTGTGAAATAACCCTTACCTTTTACTTTTACATAGTCGATGGTCTGTTAACATCTTGTATAATATTTAAAACATTTTTATTAAATTATACATTAACCATATACTTAATTATGATATCATATATGATCTCTTAATATTGCTTTGTTAATAATACTTTAGTATTATCGTCGTTTCAGGTGTTAAATTACTCATTTTATTTTATATGTTTTGTTACATAAGTCTTGTTTGTTATGGATAGGTTGTATCTTATTAATATACAGAATGATATAAAGTTATTAAACATTACTTTTAAGAATCAAATGAGAATTAGTCGTCAATGGATACGATGGGAATGAATCTCATCGCGTTTGTGGAGACGGTAGTCCGTACGTACGCACGAGCGACAATATCATCCTTTTGATAATAAAATAATATATAATAGGATGGTATATCATATATACAGAATCATTATCATGATATATTTATTATTTAAATTAATTAAACATCATTATTATACCCATCCAAATAATAATATATTGAATAATAATTACACCATGATGTGGAGACGGTAAGCCGTACGTACTCATGTATGGTGACATTTCATTCAAAGGATGGATAGAATTATGAATATGGTTGTACAATATTTATAATAATATCACAGTATATAGGATATACTGGATTTATTATTTTATAATCAGAATAACGAAGAAAGAAGATGTTGAAGAAGAAAAGAACTTGAAAGAGGGTGGTGAAAACATTACCTCTTCTTCGGGTTCTTCCTTTTGATTTGATCAAAATGGATCATTAGGATGGCTTTCTGATCAGACTAATGCCTCTAGGTTTAAGTGAGGGAAGTTGAGAGAGTATTTTGGTAGGGGTTGGCTGAATCAAAAGGCTTTTATAGTGTGAAGAATTGGTTAGAAGTGGTGTTATTTTATAAGGGGGAAGAGGGGCACCTAAGGAAAATCTAGAAATATTATTTTATAATAAATTCATATTCAGTTTATAATGGCTCCAAAGTGGATTCATTAAATTTTATGGTGGTTATGGGTAGAAAACCAATCATCCAATAGAATTTAGACATGTTTGGATCATTATATTAATCTTATCTTTTATTTTTAACTCTTAGTTAATTAGTTTGACACTTACCATGTCCCTTTGTATTTTTATATTATATAGTTAATAAATTTACTATATAACTCCAAGAGACACCCAAGTGGTCCATTAATAATACACCTATCATGATATAAGTCTCTTGGCAGAACATTATATTTTTAGGAATTGAATATAAATTAATAATATAATATTTGTTTTAAAAACTATTTTATGTAAATTTTGACACTATTGGGTATTTTGTTCTTGATAAATTTATAACAACATTATTACTTAGAAAACAATTTATATAAACAATCCTAATATTTAATAGTAACCTAGAAAATTATTGGAATTTATAAAAAGTGTCAAATTACATTTATTTGGGTATTTATAATATCAATTATCTTAATCTTTCATTTATAAGGTAATTACTACATCATCATTGTGTCATATATAAATTAAATTATTTAATGTCTAAAAATTGTAAATATTATACCATTATATAGGAAATCATTTTATCTTTCTAATGAATATTTATAGTAAAAAATTCAACATATATAACCCTATGTTAAAATTGTTTTTCTAAAAGATATATGCTTATGTCATTTTTGTATTTACTTATACTTAATTAATATAAAGTGTCCCTATCACTTACAAGTGGCTCAATGGGGTCCCAAAATCGACCCAAAGATGGCCATGGTCGGAAATGTATCCACCAATAAGGTTAGGACACATTTTAGTGTAATTTATTATTATTATAATATAATTTTTTTACCCTATAACCATGTTAAATTAAATATTTACCGAAGTAATTATTCAAAATGACTAAAAATGAAAGATAAATATTTAAAAAATTTGGACATCCTGATTAAAAATATGGAATCCATTTTTCTAAACTCGAAACACATAAGTGGCAGAAATTAATTTAAAATTAATTCCTTCTGTCAAAACAAAAAGCGTGTTTTTAAGAAATAATAACTATCAAAAGATTGATACTTGTTTATGTCCGGTTTAATTGTGAAATTATGTCCAATGATGAAAATTGAATTAAATGATAAAATATATTCTAAATATACTTTAAAACAACTGAAATTCATAATTTATCACTGGTAATTATATCGATTAAAAAAGTTTTTAATAAAAATTTAGTAATTTTTACTATTCATCAAAATATAAAAGTAATCTGAAAAGTACCAAAATTTAATCCTAGGATAATTTCGATATTACAAGTCCAAAAATGAAGTCCATTTTGAACGATGAAATTTATAAAATATCAAAAAGTGGGTATTACTATTCATAATGGCTACTTTGATTGGTCGGGACGTGTTAGAATCTCGAATTGGCGTACAACACAAGCTACTGTATTATTTAAAGAGAAGCATACCATGGAAACGTGGGGTGTGACATTCTACCCTCCTTCAAATAATATTGTCCTCAAAATTTCTAGAATATTACTGGATAAAAATACCCTGGTGGTTCTTCATGATATGTTCCTCGTGTTCCCACGTTGCCTCTTCCATTTTATGTTTTCTCCATAGAACTTTTACCAAAGGAGTCATCCAGTTTCTTAGCAATTGTTCTCTCGTATCAAGAATCCTGATGGGCTCTTCGCAAAATGAAAGATCGGGTTCCAGTTCTAATTCCTCATAGGTGAGTACATGTGTTGGTTCAGGCATGTATTTTCTCAACAGTGATACGTGGAAGTCATCATGAACTTTTGAGAGATTTGGCAGCATTGCCAAATGGTAATCTAAAACCCCAATTCATTCTAGAATTTCAAAAGGACCTATGTACCTGGGACTCAATTTACCTTTCTTGCCAAAACTTATAACTCCCTTCCATGGAGATACCTTCAAGAAAACATGATCTCCCCCCTAAAATTCAAAATCCTTTCTTCGATTGTCAGTATAGCTCTTATACCTACTTTGAGCTGCTTTGATGTGGTTTTGGATTACATTCTCCTTTTCCATCGTTTCCTCCACCAATTCTCAGCCTACAAGATTTCTTTCGCCAACGTCATCCCAATAGGATGGTGTGCGGCATCTCTTTTTGTATAACGCTTCCTATGGTGCCATCTGAATACTTGAATAGAAGCTATTGTTATAGGAAAATTCTACCAGAGGTAAATATTGATCTCACATACCCTGAAAGTCAAGTGAGCAAGATCTCAACATGTCTTCTAAAGTTTGAATAGTCCATTCTGATTGTCCATCTGTTTGAGGGTGGTAAGAAGTGCTCATATGAAGTTTAGTATCCAAATCCTTCTGAAGACTCTACCATAATCTCGAAGTAAAATGGGGATCTCCATCCAAAACAATCAATAGGGGTTCTCCATGAAGTCTCAAAACTTCATTAATATATAGTCTTACTAGACCTTCAAGTCGAAAATCTTACATTATAGCATGAAAATGTTCTAACATGGTAAGACAATCAAAAATGGCTAGTATTTCATCATTCCATCTAGGAGTCTTTGGTAGTCCCATGACAAAGTCCATAGTGATATTATCCCATTTCCACTCAGGTATGGGAAGAGGTTGCATGACTTCTCCATGTTGTTTCCTTCCAGCTTTCACTTGTTGAAAAACCATACATCTTGACACAAAATCAGAAATATCCCTCTTCATGTTTTCCCACCAAAAATGTTCCTTTAAATCTCTATACATTTTGGTGCTACCAGGTTGTATAGAGAAATTGGAACTATGAGAATTATCTAACAATTCCCTTTTTAAATCAGGTATATTGGGAACACAAAGTCTCTTCCCATATTTCAAAATTCCTTCTTCATACACAAAGTCTCTCAATCTCCCATCATTCACATAATTAATCTTCTTTTGAAATTCTTCATCATCGGTCTGTGAACTCTTAATCCTTTCTAGTGAAGATGGAGTGGAAACCATTTGAAGAAGCACTGATGGTTCACCTTCCATGTTTATCCTCATGTTCACATTCACTAGATCCATGAAAATTTGATCCCTTTCAATTCTCATATTGTTCAAAACTCGATGATCTTTTCTGCTCAAAGTATCTTCCACATTATTTGCCTTGCCAGGGTGGTAGTTTATCGTACGATCATAATCCTTGAGTAATTCAAGCAATCTCCTTTGCCTCATGTTGAGTTCTTTTTGTGAGAAAATATACTTCAAACTCTTTTGATTAGTATAAATCTCACATTTTTCACCATAGTGGTAGTGTCTCCATATCTTCAAACCAAAGATCACATCTGCTTACTCGAGATCATGACTAGGATAGTTTTGCTCATGAATTTTCAACTATTGTGATGCATAGGCAATAACCATATCATTCTGCATAAGGACACGACCAAGTCCTTTATTCGATGCATCACTATAAATAACGAACCCATATTTCCCCGATGGTAGAGTCAATATAGGAGAATTGACTAATATTCTCATAAGTTGTTAAAAACATTCTTAAAAATCTTTTTTTAAACAAATTTAACCCCTTTACGTGTGAGCTTTGTTAATGGGTTAGCCAATCGTGAAAAATTCTGGACGAAATGTCGATAATAACCTGCTAAACCAATAAAATTGTGTACCTCTGTTATACTCAAAGGTGTTGTACATTCTTGGATTTCCTTGGTCTTAGAAGGATCAATAGATATTCCATCTTTAGAGACAATGTGGGCAAGAAAAGAAATCTATTGAATCCAGAATTCAAACTTGCTAAACTTCCCGTATAATTAATGTCTTCTCAAAGTCTTCAGGACAATGCACAAGTGATTTTCATGATCTTAGTAGATTTTGGATTATACCAAGATATAATCCATAAATACCACCACAAAATCATCAAGATATTCCTTGAAAACTCCATTCAGTAGATCCATGAATACATAGGGTGAATTAGTCAGCCCAAAAGTCATTACTGTAAACTCGTAAAGCCCGTAACTGGTTTGAAATGTTGTCTTCGGAATGTATTCCTTCTTCACACACTACTAATGGTATCCAAATCGAAGTTCAATATTTGAAAAGTATTGAGCTCCATGCAGTTGGTCAAATAAATTATCAATGCGAGGTATGAGATACTTGTTGTTTATTGTTATAGCATTGATCTCCCTGTAGTCGATACATAAACTCATAGATCCATATTTCTTTTTCACAAAAAGAACAGGGGCTCCCCATGGAGAAACACTAGTGAGAATATATACTTTATTACTAAATTACTCTAGTAGTTTCTTTAGTTCCACTAATTCTACAGTGGCCATTCTATTAGGGGTCTTCGTTATAGGCCTTGATCCAGGAATTAAATCAATGGAAAAGTCAACTTCTCGTTCTGGAGGATGTCCCGGTAAATCATCCGGAAACACATCTACATATTATCTCACAATAGGTACATCCTCTATTTGAACATTTATTTCCTCACCCACAGTTATTTTGTTCTCTTCCTCCCTGATAATTGAATTTAGTTGATCTACTCAGGGTGGATCCAGATAAGTATTAGGTGGTGGCGATTCTGCTATAAAAATAAGGTGTTTATTATCATCATCATAAAAAATCGTAACCTCCTTCTTCTTACAATAAATCTCCACATCATGGTCCTAAATCCAATCCATACCGAGGATTATATCAAACTCAATCATAGGTATGACAATGAGATCAGCAGATAAAGAACATTTATGTGCTCTAATGGGTACTGATTCACAAAACTTTGTAACAATGATACTTACCTTAGGAGTTTTAACTGACAACACCTTTGTTAAATAAAATTGGAAATATCTAATTTTCATAGAAAACTGGGATGATATGAATCAATGTGATGATCCAAAATCAAATAATGCATTCTTTACACATGAGGAAACCATTAAATTACCTTCCACCACATCTTTCGGAGCTTCTACCTCAGCAGTAGTGATAGCATAAGCTTGGCCTTGATCCCTTGGCCTTTTCTGTGGCAGGTTCCCCTAATTCTTAGGACATTAATTTTCATAATGTCCCATCTCTCTACAATTATAGCATTCCACTTTGGCAGCAACTCTCTTTCCCTTGCAATCATGATCTTGGTGGCCTTTTACACTACACTAGTTACAGACTCCCATTCCTTTTAAGAAAGTACCGGGGTTTTTCTTCCAACATTTACTATTGGATGGATTTTCAACTTTTCCCTTCTTCCACTTATTTCCATATTCAGATTGATCATAAGATCTCTTCTTCTCTTGATTTTCTTTAAAGCCATAAGACTTAGAAAATTCCTTTTCTATTTTGATAGCACATGAGACAATGTCTTCGTACGACGAGAAGGATTGTGAGACTAATGCTCAATGAAGAAATTGTTTTAACCCATCAAAGAAATGATAAATCTTACTTTGTGGGTTACTTATATAATCTATAGCATAAATTTCTATACTTGTAAAGTTATCCTCATACATTGCGACATTCTCATCCTCCTTTAGCCTCAGACTCAGAAATTTCCTTTCTATATCTGCTCGATGGTCATGAGGAATGTATTATTCTAAAAATAGATTGTTGAACTCCCTCCATTCCATATTTTATAATTCATCATATTCCTTCATGTTTTTAATCAATGACCACCATTGATCAGCATCTCCAGTGGGGCGGTAAACTGCCATGATAACTTTGTCCCTTTCACTACTCCCCAAAGCCTGAAATATTATCTCTAGGGAACATATCCATTGCTCAACTACCAATGGATTTGTACTCCCATTGAATGTTGGTGGTTTTTCCCTCATGAAGTGATCAAACATTGATCCTCCACGCTGTAGTTCAGGGTACTTCATAATGCTAAAGTTATTATTCATATCCTAAGTGAGTTGTCCCAGTATGGTGATAAGCTGATCAGCAATAGTTACATCACCAACTCCACTATAATTCTCTTGAGAGGGAGGGAAATCCCTACATGGAGTGTGTGCATTGATACAGTTTAAATTTCTTCCACTAGGCGCATTTCTAAACAATGTCATAAACTAGATCAGTTTATGAATCAAAATATATAATTCCATACTTGTAAAACACTTAACATAAACTGTTCAATTTATGGATATAATCCATAATCATAAAAATGATTTCTTTGAGGAAGTATATACTCATCAACACTTCATAATGGTTCGTAAAAAAATGATAATTATCCTAAGCATATCTCCCGGGAATGTCGTAACCTAGAGTGCAGCAATGCCCATTGTTGTGCACCAGTTCCCGTTCGAGTCTAGCTCAAAGCGGGGTTTTCGGGTTTTACCCCTAGGTGCATATGTGCCAGATCCTCCTCTACCTTCTCGTATCCAGGTAGGGATGTATTTCTCGTAAAAGTCACAATATTTCTACAATACCGAAATTCTAGGAAGTTCTTCTATACTAATCCTCAAAGTATTTCTTAGGTCTATGTTCTCTAATCAGTGTTTACCTAAATCTATCTTCCAAGGTTTGTACTAAACTTCCACTGATACCAACTATAACGCCCTGACCCCATTTTCCCAGAGTTGGTGCATTATTACATAACATTGGCATGATCACAATAAAGATCAAGTCTATAAATACCGATTAGTTTAGTAGCCTTGTATTAACATGATACATTCATAAAGTTTACATTAAATTATAAAGAGGAAAAACTACTACAACAACATATTATCTTCATATCCACTCATATTATACTTGCAGGTCATTCATAAATTACTTCTTCACATCCTGGGAAAAATAAAACATTGAAATGGGTGATCTCAGATTCTCAGTAAGGATAACAACATAGTAGAAACATTCATAAATAAGCATAAACATTTAAGGCAATGTATAGCTAAAACAAAAGCCTTTTAAACATGAACATCATCATAATATGGAAAAGATAAAATTAAATAATTCCATTTACTTATTCAAATGGATATTCTACTAGTCGAATAATCACATGCAATATCAATAACCACTTTCATAATGATGGAATCCATAATGCCAGACTATCATAACCACGTAGCCAGGGCCTCGTGTCAAGACTACAAATAAGATTTTGTCAAGGACTCGTGCCAAGACACTAGTTGGTCTCATGAGACCTATCGATGCATCGAGGAGAAATAGCGGGCTCCACCCGTCACTTATTAAGTCCAATTCATTCCTCATATAAACAGGTTTCAACATAACATAAACATTCGTATTAAAACATGCATACGAAATGTCAATACTTTCACCATAAACCATGAATTATATAAAAATAGCACATCCACAGTCAAACATATCACAAAACATTCAATACAATATGGATGTTTTGTATCATAATAAATCAACATCAAATAATCTTAAATCCATCAAAGGATGTTGACATAGATGAAATCAAAACAATTTTAGAGAAATATATATTTTTTTGAAATCATTTAAAAGTCACATTATTATAAAATAAAACATTTAATTTGAAAATATATTTATAAGATTGTAAGGGAAGCTTCTAAGATTTTATAATGGCACAAAATAGCCGCACCCACCGTATAAGATAAAAAAAGACATTCTTACCTTAATTCTGTCGAAAAGGGTAAAAAGGACCTTGTTTGGAAAACGATGGAAAGATTCCTTTATAAACCTCTAATAAAAAGTCAAACAAGGGTATAAATGACTTTAACCCATATTATGTTAAATATCATGACTGTTTTGTAATACATTTTTATGAATCATGGTTGTGGATGATAATGTGGTCCCAGTAGATAATTACATATAATCAACCTCGGATAATGAAGAGATTCTGAAATAACCCTTACCTTGTACTTTTACTTAGTCGATGGTCTGTTAAAATCCTGTATAATATTTAAAACATTGTTATTAAATTATACATGAACCATATACTTTATTATGATATCATATATGATCTTCTAATATTGCTTTGTTAATAATACTTTAGTATTATCGTCGTTTCAGGTGTTAACTTACTCATTTTCTTTTATATGTTTTGTTACAAAAGTCATGTTTGTTATGGATAAGTTGTAACATATTCATATACAGAATGATATAATGTTCTTGAATATTACTTTTAAGAATCAAATGAAAATTAGTATTGAATGGATACGATGGGGAATGAATCTCATCGCGTTCGTGGAGACGGTAGTCCGTACGTACGCACAAGCGACAATATCATCCTTTCGATATTAAAATAATGTATAATTGGATGGTATATCATACATACAGAATCATTATCACGTTATATATATTATTTACATGAATTAGACATCATTATTATACCCATCCAAATAATAATATATTCAATAACAATTACACCACGACGTGGAGACAGTAAGCCGCACGTACGCACGTATGGTGACATGTCATTCAAAGGATGGATAGAATACTGAATATGGTTGTACCCTATTTATAAAAATATCATAGTGTATAGGAGATACTGGAGTTATTATTTTATAATGGGAATAACAAATAATGAAGAAGATGAAGAAGAAAGGAACTTAAAAGTGGGTGGTGAAAACATTACCTCTTCTTAGGTTCTTCCATTTGATTTGCTCAAAATGGCACCATAGGTTTGCTTTCTGATCAAACTAAGGCCTCTAGGTTGAATTTAGGTAAGTTTAGAGAGTATTTGGGTAGGTTTTGGCAGAACCAAAAGGCTTTTATTGTGTGAATAATTGGTTATAAGTGGTGTCATTTTATAATGGTGAGGAGGGGACCTTAGGAAAATCTAGAAATATTATTTTATAATAAATTCATATTGGGTTTCTAATGGATCAAAATTGGAATATATAAAGGTTAAGGTGGGTATGGGTCTAAATCCACTCAACCAATAGAATTTAGATAGGTTTGGGTCATTATATTAAACTTATCTTTTAGTTTTAACTCTTAGTTAATTAGTTTGACACTTACCATGTCACTTTGTATTTTTATATTATATAGTTAATAAACATACTATATACATCAAAGATACCCCCAAGTGGTACATTAATAATACAAAAATCATGATATAAGTCTATTAGCCGAATCTTAGATTTTTAGGAATTGAATATAAATTAATAATATAATATTTGTTTTAAAAACTCTTTTGTGTCAATTTGGACACTATTGGGTATTTTGTTCTTGATAAATTTATAACAACATTATTACTTCGATAAAATTTTTTATAAACAATACTAATATGTCATAGTAACCTAGAAAATTATTTGAATTTATAAAAAGTCTCAAATTACATTTATTTGGGTATTTATAAAATCAATTATCTTAATCATTCATTAATACGGTAATTAATGCATCATCCTTGTGTCATAAATAAATTAAATTATTTAACATCTAAAAATTATAAATAAAATACCATTATGTATGAAATCATTATAGATTTCTAATGAATTTTTATAGTAGAAAATATTAAATTTATAACCCTATGTAAATTTTTTTTTTCTAAAAGATATCTGCTCATGCCATTTTTGTATTTACTTAAAATTAATTAATATAAAGTGTCCCTATCACCTACAAGTTGCTCCATGGGGTCCCAAAATCGACCCAAAGATGACCATGGTCGGACATGTATCCACCAATAAGGTTAGGACACGTTTTAGGGTAATTTATTATTACTATAATATTATTTTTTTACCCTTATTTACCGGATTTACCCTTTAACCATGGTAAATAAAATATTTACCGAAATAATTATTCAAAATGTATAAAAATGAAGGTTAATTATTTAAACAATTTGGAAATCATGATTACAAATATGGAATCGATTTTTCCAAACTCAAAACACATAATTGGCAGAAATTAATTTAAAAGTAATTCCCACTATCATAACAAAAAGCGTGTTTTTAAGAAATAGTAACAATCAAAAGATTGATACTTGTTTATATCGGGTATAATTGTGAAATTATGTCCAATGACCAAATTTGTATTAAATGGTAAACATATATTCTAAATATACTTTAAAACCACTAAAATTCATAATTTATCACTACTAATTATTTTGATTAAAAATGTTGTTTTTAATAAAAATTTAGCAATTTTCACTATTCATCAAAATATAAAAGTTATCCGAAAAGTACCAAAATTTCATCCTATGATAATTTTGATATTTTGAATCCAAAACAGAATTCCATTTTGAAAGATAAAATGTATAAAATTTCAAAAAGTGGGTATTAGTATTCATAACGGCTACTTTGATTGGTCGGGGCGTGTTAGAATCTTGAAGTTGTGTACAACACACACTACTATATTATTCAAAGAGAAGCATACTATGGAAGCTTGTGGTGTTACAAAAAGAGTGTACCCTGTAAGTATGGAAAATCTCATCAGTTTTCTTGTTGTCATAGGGATCCTAGGATAAAGAGAGCTAGATGCAATCTAAATATCCTAATAATTTTGTGCTTTTTTCTTTTCTATGATAAGAAATTTGAATGATAGGATTATGTATAGACTCATTTATTCCATCGATGGATTTTTCAAATTTCTATATATATTTTTGGATCTAGGTTCAATGAAGGAATGTGATTCTGAGTCTAGTTGTCCCCAGAATTAAATTTATAAACATATTAAATATATTTTATATTAAGCATGAAAAGTTTCTTATAGAAAATGTTCAAAATCAAATAATTAATCTTTTATAAAAAATCTGAGACCAAATTTTAGTATAGAACTCAATATTTTCCCTAGGCATGGCCAAAAATAGGACAGTGTGGGGTATTCAGATATATCATCCATTGGTGGGTGTACTTTGTTGAAATAAATAATTAAATTTATTAATATGAATTTTATTAGCCTAATATTTTTTCAATAAATCCCCCACTATGGTGATTTCCATAGGGTTATTTCCATAATCCGAAAGAGTATTTTGTAGAATTATTTCTCCATCCATTGGAAATATCATATTAAATGATGAATAGACTATGAATCGAGGAATATCATTATTAAATTAATGCAACAACGTCCAGAAATCATAAGTCATCATGTTCATTGATGAAAAATGATCCAATATCAATGTAGAACTCATCAATTAATGGTATAGTGCCATGTTGATTAATTTTATTGTGGAAGTTCATATTTACCATTAATATATTCCAATTATATCATTTTGATGTGCTCGTGTACCAGATTCTTTTGATAATTCATTTTTTTCTCATCGTGATCATCCCATATATATCTTTGGCCTAAAATTATTTTCTAGTTATGGTTAAAAATATTTTCATGAAACATCATCCCATAATTTCTTTGTGTTTTTCACAGTTTGGACCCTACGATCATGGATGAACATTTTCTTGTGATACTGGCCCCTATAAGACCCCAGTAATCATGATTAATCTTTGTATGAGAAATAAAATGATAAATTATTAATGAAATTAGTTTAGAAGTGGGATTTTTGTAACTCCACCATGGTTTTATTGAACTAGTTTGGGAACTAGAGTATCAATGGGAGGCTACATACTAATGATATTATGCACATGAAATTGCTATATGGTTTCCAAGAAAATAAAACCAAAACAAATAGATGGATTGTCCATTGTTTTATGGAGGCCTGGAGGAGATAATTGAAGTATTAGAGGCTATATCAAGAATCCTAGAAATATATATTAAAATATGTGGAAAAAAAGGATACCACACCATATACCATAATGAACACACATCTTGTAGAGAATTATCAATAGAGGTAAGGGTTTCACCAAAAAGATATGAAATGAATGTTCTATATTCCTCATACATGTTGTGAAGCCCGTTCCCTATGTGGGAGTGAATTGTGGCAGAGAAAACATATAGGACCCCATGAGGGTGTATAAGGCAAGAACATGAGTGGTACCATAATGGATTCTAATCATCATGTTCTCCCCCATTATGCCATGTATACTTACATGGGATGTGGGATGTGAAAAAGCTAAGAAAATGGCTAGGTGGGGGAGTGGGGCACACTCTATGTGGGTCCCCTCGCATAATATGAACCAATAATTTAATTTTAGTGAAAAATTAATATCATGAATCTAAATCAATTCAAAATATATTTGGAAACTTGATATTCCTATCATTAGTGTTGTTCCTAGCAGTACATGATGAATCCCTAAATATTGGATTTTGAGATATTATGTGAGATATTACGGGTATTTATCTTATTTATATAATGTTTGATGATGAATGTGATTAGGAAATATCACCAGAGAATTTCTAACTTTAATACCTTATAAGATATGGTATAGATACACTATGAATATAGATGAACTCCCATATTGGATATTATTCAAATCGTCGACCAACAGTGTGTAACCCACTATCATCTTGGTTGTGGGGCCCCTACCTACCATGTGGAACTCTCAGGTCACTATACGTAATGGATCCTTGATAACTATAGTTGATCACCGATATGACACTAAGGTGCAAGTCACCAAACTATAGATTGGATCCCTATATGATGATTTGTGTGTGTCCTCTACCTATTATGTGGAACCACCTATCACACTAGGTAATGGGTCCTCGATGACCCTATTTTATCCTCCTAGTCGCACCAGGGTGTGGGTCATTGACCAACTGAGTGGAACCCTTATAAGTTTGGACATGAGTCCTCTACCTGCTGAGTGGATCACCTAATTAGATAGGGTGTGGTTTGTCATGGAACTATAGTGAAACCCCCTGACATAGGGTGTATGTCCTTTACATGGATTCCCCCCAACTGTGCGACATATTGGTGAGGAATCGGCCACCACCATATTACATTTTCATTGACGCATGAGGTTTTGAGCATCATTGTTGGACTTCTAAAATATATGGTAACTCATTTACTTGTCCTTTAAATGATATGGTGATCCCCATTATATATAATTGGGTAGTAATTTAATAGGGTATATATATATTTTTAACCAAGCCTTCTTATTTGGTAACTCTCTTTACATGGGTTTTACAGATATGTAGGGTAGTCCACCGACTCGCTATGTTGTGATACTCAAGGATGAGTGAGGATATTATTCTTATATGAGGGGTGAATACACGATCTGTAGTACACCTCCACACTGTGTTAATACCCTTTTGTACTAATAGGGATACTTTTTCTTACATTTGGTTGTTTTGCACCATGTTTCATGTTTACTATACATTTTTCTTTTCCTATTGTGTCCCTTACAAAACCCTCCCTTCAGATTATGGTGTATCCTATTAGGTGAGAATATACTCACCACTACATTGTATTTTACCACATGAGTTGTGTCTTATTCATATAACAAATTTCTCTGTAGTAACTATAGAGGATCATAGGGGTACAATGTTGCATTTACCATTTTTATTGGTCAGACCCTTGAAATATTGAGCAAGTATCTCTAAGTATTCTATATTATCAGTTTCATCTCATTGATATATATTTTTGTTTTGGTGGATATTTTACCTCATTACTTAGATTTTAAACTACAGTTCTCGTTTAAACCCTAGAGGTTTTTCCTGCCTTATTTAAATTTCATCTATTTCATATTTATTGTTATTCTTCTACACATCTGTATTTATAAAGTCATGTGTTTGTATGCATGTTCATTAGGCAAAGGCATCCTCGGGTTATATATAAAGTTCAATGTGGGTCTCTAACCACTACCCTATGAAGGAAGTCTTGGGTATCCTTGTCTCAAACCCATTGCTTAGCTTCACGATGGTAATGGCATGTATGGTCCAAGGTGCAATGGGTTTTTTGAATTATTTTTATTTATAGAATTCGAGGAATATAAATTAACCATGATATAAAACCTTAAAGAAGATTAAAAATATTCTATATATTACTTATAAGGAATCATAAAATATATTATATTCTAAAGGTTTATCATGTATAGTTATAACCAAGGAAATTATATAAACATTAGAATCCTTAGATTATTTATATGAGGTGCAATTTTCTTCCAAATCAATAGAATTCATTGGTGAATGTTATTTTTTGAATCAACAACTAGAAGACGAAACATGGGATCCTAGGTATGTAATTATAACGTCGTATCAACATTTTCATTGTTTTATTAATAATTAATAAGATGAAATTAAAATATGAGGAATGTAATGGTCATAGATTCTTGTAATGAATTAGCAAATTATTTTACAAAACATGTTGTAAAAGTAAAATAAAAATATATTTTATGAACACTATAAATATAATGGAAAATATGAGAAAATATTTCATCTATAATATATATGTACTCTTAATCATATTCTACAATAAATATCATGATTATTAAATTTTCTATAAAAAATAACAAAATATAAAAAATTGAAATATTATATGGAATAAAATTTATAATAATTATATAACTAATTGGAATGAATCAATTTATGGGACTGTTTTCATGAACTAGCATGTATACCTTGGATCCTTGACACCTGAGCTAACACTGAAAAAAAAAACCATATAGTCTTCCATATCCAAATAGGTTGGTAAATTGAACCTACCATCACACAAGAATAAAGAGAAAATTAATTTTTCTATAAAAACTATGCAAGATAAATTTATAAGTCAATATGATCAACACTCTAAAAAGGATAATGTACTAGAAACTGATTTGTATAACAAGAACCATTGAAGTACATCTTAAATATACTACAAAACTGACAAGATGAAACTCAAATATCCAATGAACAATTAGAAAACATATCCACCAGTAAACATCATCAATCTTTGTTGGAAATGATTAATAACATCCATATCCAACAAGTGGCTCTTTCCCTTTACTCAGAACTGGCATAATAAATGCTACAAATGCCAGAAGGAAAAGTTAAGCTGTGAGATATAAATCCCAGCAGGTTCTCACAATGTGTTCTATAATATATATCACAGAAATTATGAAATCATTATTTAAATTTAAATAAAACATTTCATGGAGTAGAATACGATTTTTCATATTAAAAAACATGTTTGAATTTTAATAGATGGAAAACATTTAATCACCCGATTAAATAAAAATGTTTTTAAAAAAATAATTAAATTATTTCAAAAGAGTAAAATTGATCTATAATAAATTGTGTTTATATAACATAATTATAAAAAATGATCCCCATGATCATCTGTGATGATGAATGTGACATTCTTTATTCCATAACCTTACACATCTTTATCAGTATACAATTGTAAAATCAACTAATTTCAAATAAATAATCATTTAAAAAAATTTAGATAGTTTTATGTTTTAATGTGGGAATTCAATTTCAAAATCAAAATATGTGTTTTTTATTATTTCATTCTTTTTTATCCAAAACCAAATAAGTGGTTTTGTGTTTTCAATTCAATACATTTTCTCAAAAACAATCATATCATTTCATTAAATCTATCATTTCTATAATTCATTCCCAAATTTGAATTCATTTGAAATTGGGGGGTTTTCTCAAAATTCATTCCATTTATACTTTCATTTTCAAAACATTCAAAATCAAGGTTTTAAAAATAAATTTAAGTATATTTCAATTAAATCAGGATAATTATGGTTTTAATTATATGGAAAATGTAAAATGGGACCACCTACTATTAACACATGGAAATCAACACCCAAAAAGGGACATTACCATGAATATAGAAGGTGAAAAATATATATGAACACAAACTATAATCAGTATCCAATTAAATGGAGTTTAAATTCATCAATTGTTGACTATATATCATTCTCTATAGAAGAGTGAAATAGAGAAACCACATGAGAGGATATTTATTTACCCAGAAAGACAAATCATAGTAACCACAATGATCAATCACCAATATAATTATATGTAAGGAATGTTTGTTCAAAAAATAACAAAAAATCCCCTATGTGTTCGAGAGGAATGGTTGTAGAACGAATTAAATAAGAATCAGTGATGTGAACGTCTTAAAACTACATGAATCAAGATTTACATTATGTGTAACTTCTGTTAATGTTGTGTAATCCATGAATGATAGTAATTCCAAAAAATATGTCTAGTTGGATATAAATCCAACATCGACTATTACTTTATCTATAATGTAGTCATGTAATATATCCACTCCCTATAAACCACTGTGATATCTACTTGTCAACAAATATAAATGATTTAATTCCCATTACAAGGAATGTAATTTTAGAGTTGATTGTAGAAAACCATGATTCTATAGAGAATACCCAAAAATGGTTTCCTAATGTAAAGGAGAAAAATTTTATATAGAAGGTTACATGGATTTAAAATCCTAACTATAAAAAATTGCATTCCCTATAAGACATGTAACAATGCCTAATATCAAAAAGGTGATTCCATTTCTCTCACATTAGTGCCACATGTTCCCACATCTCATGCAAGTTAGATTCACTTTCCTATATCAAACAGACTAATGGTATCATCCCCCCATGAGTTACATTTTAATTAGACTCAACAATAATTAATGGGTTGTTAGTCATGTATAAATCAAGATCGATGTTTGGATCACTAAAACATAATACATGAGATAGATCAGAAAGAAGCTTTCAATGTTATGATACTTGTAACACAACGTGTATTTTTCCAACTATAATTTAGGTAAATGATATTATTCAACATTCCACACCAAATAAATACCCTCATAAGGTCTCACAATATTTTGAGCAATCATCCCATGATTCCCAATCCTTCGATGAAGCAATAGAGTTGAAACAATAAAGATCATGTTTCCAAACATATAACTCCAAGGGTATCCTATGACTAACAACATAAAATATGTAACTTCTCGATTCCATAGACCCTCTTTGAGAATCCAACTAAATCATTGGTGTCGCCTCTTGGACAAAGCTCAGTCCAAAGAGAATGATTCACAAATCTCCATCAAATACAATTGATATTTACATAGACTTATTTACAATGCCTAAAATGGATCAATTATTATTATTGATTGGTAGTTATTGTTATATAAAAACTCAACTAGTCCTTTGTAGTGATTCCAAGATACAACAATGTCAAGAAGAAATTCATGTATCACATCCTCAATAATTAATATATCTCTCTCTAACTGTTCATACATCCATGGATGGTATACCATACTCAACCTAACATGAGATCTCATCTCCTCATGAAGGAATCTCCAAAATGAGAGGTAAAAGGTGGATAAAATTAATCGAATATATCATACCAAACTCTATGAAGTCAAATAAATTCTTTCACAAAGATATTTTCCAAATTTTAAACACTTTTTTATCACATAAAGTTTTACATTGAGTCGATTTGGTCATCTAATAAATCATAAAAAATATCTAATTATTATTCCAAGTTGTGTGAGGTAAAATACCCATAGGGACATTTGAAATATCATTCTATATACAAGATGTCCCTGGGAGGGTCTTGAAGAAACCTAAAGGTGTCTGGAACTCAACACAGAATAGCATAAAGAAATAACTACACAAATCAAAGTCATCGAAATATCATATTATCCATAGAAATCAGAGTCTTCGCCACATAACACAGAAAGTCATCATGGAACCCAAGTTCACCAACCATTGGTAGTTACGGAAATACACCATCATTAAATATTTTAGGGAAGAAAAAAATCCTAATATAGATAACATATGATTCCATCAGAAGATAATGACTGTTCACAAATGATCGTTTCATAATAAAGAGAGTCCCAAATGCCACTGAATTCATCATCAGGATGCTGATCTTGAAGAATCACCTCAATAAGAGCAGAGATTAAAAAAATCCAAGGATATATTGCACTCATCCTCTATGATCCTAAAATACTATTTTGAACAAATATCTATAAAATTATAATATTATGGTGATTCGTTCATGGCATGGGTTAGATGATTCCTGTTCAAAAGCATCAATAATTACATTTCCCTTCATTGGGCTTTAAAAAACATGAATGTAAAAAATACATTATTTACTCCACCATATGCCTCTAAGGAAGGTCCAAATAATTTGTGGAGGATATATAAAAATTAATTTTTACTCAAAATAAATTTTAAATCTTTCTCTGAAAAGGCAATACCCTTAACACTTAAGTGCATTCACTAGATATGCTAATTGACGATCATTGGATGTTTAATAATTCTAATGTGGAAATTTTTTTATGTATCCATAGGCTACTGAATTATCACATACATAAGAAACATCTAAAACAAAAACCTAATTTATCACATAACACTACATATCCTAGCCCGACATCCGGAAGATTCAACACATGCAAGTAAGACAAATGATTTTTCAACTAAAAAATAGTACACTTACATTTATCATCAAAAAATAGTACAAATCACATCAAAAATAGTGCAGTCACCAGAGGATCCAAAATTATGATATATTTGAAAAAATTACGGTGATACCCCTCGAATCCCAAATGATCAGAATATCAAAATCATTTTTTGGTTGTTCCCCTGTCATGAAGACTTTTATCCTCTCCAGATCAACTATGAAACAATATTCGAATACCCCATATCCGAAAAATATCACCTCCAAAATAAAGAAACAACATTTCAAAATCCTGTTATAAATTTTATGATCTCACAGAAATCCCTATCACTACCCTAAAGTGGCACACATGATTCAACTTGGACTAATTTCAATATAGTATTTCATCTCCAAGGACCACAAAAAATGTATCAAGATACTCATGGATGATTTTTTTAAACAATTCCATAAGGAATGTAGGATCATTAGATACACCAAATTCCATGATAAGATACTCAAATGGGCCTCACCTACTCTATAAGGTAGTATTTTGAGTGTCAGATTATTTTATTTTCAATCCTTGATAACCAGATCGAAGGAAAAACTCCAAGAACCACTTCCCCTATTTCAAAATGGAAAAAATTAGCATCAATATGTGACAATGTATAACTTTTATATACCATAAATCTATTGACTATCTATTAATCCACAAATATGAGATGTATTTCATCACCATTATTATAAATAAAGAGAGGTTCTACCATATGTGATAGAATAATGTGTTTAAATCCTTAATATAATATATCATCCAACTAAGTCATGAAATCATTTAATTCAGAAATTTTACTATATTAATAATGAATAAAAATTGGTTGAATACTATAAGCAAGTTAAATGGATAACTTTACATCACATACCATTGGAAAACTAGTGGAATCATAATGAACCATGTCATGAAAATCATCAACTACTTATAGAAGATCATTAATCAAATATTCTTTATCCAAATAAAAAAGTAAATCCCTAATATTAACCTCCACAACAATAGAAAATAATTTCCAACTCTAATTTATCTCAAGTAACATTCTTCCTTATAGAAATATAATAACCCATTGGCTGTGGTAATGGAGACACATCAATTATGACTATCAAGTATGGCCTAATTATAGTTCAGACAATCCATCCAAAGAATAATGTTAGGATATTTCATATTGAGGACATGAATATCTATGTAAAGGCCAATCTATAACAAAGAATATGAACTAGGAGGAAAATATGACCACTATTTGATCTTTATTATGAAGGGTGTATAAATATACACTAACTTAGCTAAAAACTCCACATGCAGGGTTATGAAATATACAACGTGGGTAAATATGAATGAGTGAGAAACACCAGTATCAAATAATGCATTCAATAAGGATTAATCTTTAGTAATGTTTTCTCTCATAGTCAATGGACCTATACCAACATCTCATTGAGACTCTTGCACTATGTGAATAATATTCATTCCAAATTCAAATAGTGGGAACCAATCTATTCTTGATGCATATGATTGCACCATCGTAATTTTGGATTCTAATAAACTTATGAAACTATTTGACGAGGAAAAAAAAATAAGAAATTATACAGGTGTCCTAATCACCCTAGATAAATAAAAATAATGGGTTCCTCAGTGCAAACCTGTTTCAGATTTCCATCCTTTACACATTTGAAGAAAGTCAATGGTCTTCTACCTGACACTAAATGAGGTTTGAAAGAACCTTCCTATCAAGGTCCACCATGAGACTCACCACACATCCTCTTTCCATTAATGGAACACATATATTCTTGGAGGAAATGGGTCTCCCATCACACCTATGATATTATCATGATCAGGAATAACTATCAACCCCCTATCTGGTATGTTAGAATAAAAAACAAGCTTTAGTAACAAAAATGGGAATACATTTCAGGTAGAATAACCTTCTCAATCTACTGAGTATTCATCCTCTAATTTGAAAAAAGCTCATGTGAAAACTTTACAATCATGTAAAAGTAGTTTGCGTACTCTATCATTGTTCTATAAAGATACTAGTGTAGAAAAAGCTCCATATACATTGCTAGAAAAATATATTCTTGAAGGAGATGTTCAGTGAAACGAACACTAAACACCTTCCACTATATTCCCCCCTGCATCTTATCCATTACAATCAAATCTCACCATATCCTAGTAGGCTCTTATATCTTTATGTTATCATACATTACCTTGATCAATTAACGAATTTATAATAAATCAAAAAAATATATCTTTATTTCTAAACCAATTCATACCCTCTTGGGGATCATTGGTTCCTTGGAATGATATTGGATTCTAGAAAAGGAACTATTTAGAATTATTCTGAGATAAAACTCATTGTGGTTCCACAATTTGAGGTTAAATGGGAATGGTTTTAGGTTCCTATCCCAGAGGATGGACAATAGGGACAACAATATAAACAATATTACAGTCCATTGATGGACATTCATCACTGTGGATCACCCAAAAAACATCCTCCTAAAATCTATTTTAACATCTTCTCAGAGTCATGATGATACACACTATCAACAAAAAAAATTAAGACAATAGAAGTGATTAACCTATATCTAACTCAAACAAGGGAAAAAGGAATATCAATTCTATTAGATAAGATTTCATGATTGGGACTTCATAATACACATATAAGAAGTATATAAATTAATAAAATAAAAAAAACATTCCTCAAATAATGGTTTCCCTAATACCAAAAGTATCATAAGGATCTTTATGTGGGTAAATGGCTTTTCAATATCTCAAAACAACATATTAATTCCCATCAAGGCATCCTAAACATCATACTTGTATCAGTGAAGGGTTATTCACATTTACCTATGGTACTATATTCTCACATACCAACCTAGAAACCCTACTACACTAATACTTAATCTTTCATTAAAATACATCCCAAAGAGAGATAACAATTCGCACTAGGTTGTTACTAATACCAAGAATCAAATAAAAATAAATAGATCAAAATTTTATGTAAAAGTATCGTATGATAACGATACAAGTCGGTATGCTAAAAAGTCTAAAAGAAGAATATTGCAATTTTTTTTAAAAACCTAAATAATTACACCATCAATATACAACAACAAAAATATTAAAATAAAACAACAAATGAATTTATTGGATAACATATTTTCTTATCACCTTCATCAGTCCAATATTAACACAATTAAGAAAATCCACCTCCACCAAGTTGTGATTTCCCTTTTCTAAAACCAGGCATAAGAAAATAGAAAATTTGTAGAAGTAAAAAGTAAGGTATGGGATATATAATATATTTTTATATCACCCAAATACATTATAATATATCTCATTAAGAATAAATTTAATTTCAAAGATAATATGTGATGCACTCAACAACGGGTTTGAACATGACATAGTTTAAACAAAAATTGAAAACATAATCAGAAAATAATTTTTCAAATTTTTGATGTTTATTTTATAAAAACATATTTACTTTTTAAATAATTATTTCTAAATTATATTAGGTTTATTTTTTTGGGATTTTTCTGAATTCTTTTTAAAAAATACTAACAAATATTGAATATCAAATAAAAATAGTGATTTTGCTTAAATAATTTAAAATGTTTAACTATATATTAATTTTAAAAAACATTTTTTCATTTTTAAAACAATTAATGAAATTTAGATAATTTTAATATTTTTTATTTTACATAAATATATATATATATTTATATATATTAAAATTTTGAGCATTTTCTCTCTAAAAAGATATTTGTCTCATCGCATATGGGTGATTATTTTTAAATTTAAATATGAAAATTATATTAATTTAATTTGAAGAAAAATATTACACATCTTAAATCATAATAATTTATAATTTACAATAATAGTAATATAATTTTTTTACAAAAAACTAAAAGTAATAATAATAATTAATTAATTAAAACTGTTACAGGAAATGCTTTTTTCCAATGATTTAACCTCGTAAGATAATCTCTAAAATGACCTTGCAATACTTAAAATCCTATTTTGTGGACATATATTAACCCTCGTTGCTTTATTACAATTTTTTATTATTTGAGACTATTTTCAATGATATTTATCTATATAATAAGTAAACTATAGAAAAATAAATAATGAGACATTTCTTCCATATGTATTCTATGATGTTTGCAGGTAGGGAGAAAAACAGTGGGTTTGTTACAGATAAACTATTTAAATATAAATTTATTATCATAATAATTTTTCTTCATTTTTTCTGGATAAAATAATTACATCAAATGATCATGTAATTTCCATGTAGAAATATTTAGTTGGTAATTAAATAAAATTTTTGATGATAAAAAAATTAATAGAGAAGTAAATTGAATGAATTATTTTGTTAATTTGTCCTTCAAGATCAATATATCAATTCAATTAGGTGTGATAAAAATATATTCAAATTCCAGCATTTTTGGATATTTTGTAATTCAATTTAAAGGCATAATGTCAAATTTTAGATTGATGTTATTTTATGATAAACTATATTTTATTAAATGATTTAAAATTAGTAAAACTAATATATTCAACAAGTTATTTTTAAAATTATAATATATTTAAACAATGTTTCATTAATGGGAAAATTTTATCTTGATAAGGAGTATATTAATAGCTAAAAATTAAATTCTCTATTAACGTATTTAAGGATAAAACAGTGTTTCTTCAAATTACATGCGCTTGTTTTAAAATTAATTTTCATCACACATAAGATTTTTTATTTTTTTTAATGGGATTTAATATTTAGAATAATTCATTAGAAATTATATAATAAGAATTAATTTATTTTTCTTAATGGATAATTTTTGTATGTTAGAAAAATAGTTAACTTAGTGATAAACCTAAATTATAAAATTATATGATCATAGAAGTTATGGAAATGTGACTAAAAAATGCATTTTAATGGGTGGTGTAGGTCTTTATAGACCATATAATTACTACCTATATTTAATTTTAAAATTTTGATCCACTTTAGGTAATATTTACCCACCAATAGTGATTATATTTGGGTATTTATAAGAATGTCACATCTCGTGAACAATTAAAGGAACTCACTACACTGACTATTTACATCATCAAAAAAATTGGTTTAGTAAGGGACTTTTGAAATCCCTTCCCAAATTCCTTCCCCGCATACTATTAGAATTATCATTGGTATAAATTCATCCTTTGAATGATTGGGTGAAATCATATTAATAAACCGGAAGAAGAGGTAATTTTTTTTCAAAAAGTGTTTTTGTTTATTTCTTCCTCCACCTCCATAAATGATCATTAAAAATTATTACATAATATAAAATGTATCATGAATAAAATTATACATTATTAGTATAATTTAATGACATAAAACACTCAAAAACTCCATCAAATGAGTTAAAAATTTATCATTATTGTGCACGGTGGACAACTACCTTATGAACCGATGACATTCATTTTTTCATTACCACCTCTTACGATCGTGTGTTATTATTGATTTAAATCAAATATTTGAAAATTATAACATTATTATACCTATGTATTAATTATATCATATATAATTCTTTTCATTCCATTCCATAAGAGACATGATAATATCATTACTATGTGAGAGGAACTCTACCTCACGAAACAATGTGATTCTTCTTTACTTAATGCTTTACCGAGATTATCAGAAGGATGTATATTATTAATTATATTTGATATAAATTAAATTATTTTGATATAACAGACATATTCATCATTTTAGATAGATAATATATCAATTTAGTTTTTTAATATTAAAGATGATAACATCTTTTGTGTTCATGTGGACTATCTCCTTCATGATGCGATGAGACTCTCTTTTCATCACCAGACCACATGGATGATATATATATATATATATATATATTTAATGGAATAAAATTATATTAATGATATTCTGTTCATTAAATAATGTATCAGGTTATTTACATCATTTCCAAAATGATCATTGAAAAATAAAAATGTTACTCAAGCATATGTATGACCTACATTCTCAATGATTGTAACATGCATAATTTATTAAAACAACACCCATGATTAGTATTAAATGTAAAATTTAGTACTAAAAGATTAATATTTAATTATATTTATTATTATTATGATGGAACTATATTATATTTTCAATAACCAGTTCTTTTCTAAAAACAACATGAATGAGAATATAGAAAAATTAACACCTGAAACCATGGAAATGATACACGATTGTTAAAAAATGATGATAAGATGTCATAAAATGATTAAATATCATATAATTAATATTAATATGGTTTTATGTAAAATAATAAATTCTTTAAATCTATTATATAGGTATTTAAAGAGTATTCTGTCCAAAATAAGCATGAGGTAATCGATTTCTTCTCAATTTACATCCCATTAAGAATTTTTTTATAATACACCCATTAAATTTAAATTTTTTTATATTATTATGTTACAACATGTAAAAAATTATTAAAACATTAATCAAGGTATTATCATATCCACTTTTAATTATTTCATCACATGCAATTTTACATGAAATTACAAAGTGGTAAAATTTCATAAACTCTCTCACATTCTTATTGTTTTTGAAATAATTCTCTCGAAATAATGAAATTATTGTAATCCTTATTCATTGTATGTAAAATTTATGTTAAATATCCATATTATTTTATAATATATATTTTAGTTTCTTAAAAATTATACAATTTTTACATAAGGTTTTTTACATTAAATGTCATTAGATTTATAGGGGAAATATTGATACATCAACATACCATGGTTGATACAAATATGTTATGAAATGTAATATTGTTCAAGAATTTAATAGTATTTTCTATATGTGACGAATAATTTGGACATGAAATACATAGGTTGGAGTTAGTTATATAAAACCCATCGATGAATTAGTAGTCTTGTTAGATAAATCTGTTGGCTAAATTGGATTCATTTTTACCCATTATCTTATAAACTATTTTGTGGGTTTATATAGACTATAAAGGTATGATGTTCTAGGTAAAATGATGTACATTATTTTATAATTCACTTCATTGAGAATTTAGTCATTATTATCAATGTGATTGCCTCCATGATATTATCTACGTATTTATATAATTTTCTATCATTGTTTATAAACATGAATTTTTAGTTATTTACTATTTTAAATTGATTCTTCTATACCACATCATGATAGTTAAGTTATTTAAATGGTATATAATTTCATTTATCTATCATTCAACATTATTTTTCATTATTAATTCATGATTGATACCACTTTACTCAACCCTTTCTAAGAATTTGATTTCACCCATATTTTTATTAATTTCACATGGATATGATGATGAGTTCTTAGAATATATTTGAATGATAATGAGTTAAATTTTCTATTCATTATTTACACTTCCTAGTATAAAATGGGTATCATGTATGTATCTAGTTATTCCAAAATTAAAATAATTTTGGTCATTTTGGATGAATTCCATGTATCTATTTAAATTTAATAATATCAGTTACTAGATCAAGACTCTAAGGTTCTGGGAAACTACAATTGGTTACATAGCCAATTAATTTGAAACTGTTGGAACAATGCTTTTAAAAAAAGATTCTGGATTGTAATTCTATGATAGATATTGATTATAAGTCAATAATTACATCCAAATGTTTTGTTAAGATGGATATTATGTTTTATCTCCTTTAAATGCATCCTTGTAAATATACTACAAGTTTTTCTGATTCTGGGATAGATGTACCTAAGCGTAATAACACTAAAAACTGTGCATTGAGCTTGGCCCGATCACCACATGGAGCATTAAAAAAGACCTTACTATACACCTTATTTGATTCCCCTGAGTTTTTATTGTTATAATAAATAAAATTTAATTTACAAACCATTATTAGCGACTTGATAATAAATATATACCCTATGAAACCATTTTTTTGGTATATTATATTATGTTTGTATTATTTTTTAAAATTAATTTTAATTATTTAAATTTTTTTGATATTTTAAATTGTATATCCTAATTGTATTATATAATCTATTGTATTTAATAATTTATAAATAGAACCTTGAAGAAATAATGATAACCATATCAATGAATAAAATCCAATGAGGGATAATGACTCTTTTAATGGGCTAATTCCGATTTATCGAATTGAAATAGTCTCACAAAATTTATTATTATATGATGAAATAGTGTCATATTATAAAAATATAGATAAAGTGATATCTAATTATTATATATTTTATTTGAATCATGAGAATAATTAAAATGTAGGGAAAAGGATGGATAAAAGTAATAAAGGGAAGAAAGATATTCCCACATGTGAAAATTCTCAAAAAAACACCCCAATACATGCATAAGATTAATGTAATTTTGATACTATTTATAAAGGTAAAGAAATTTTCTTTGTGATATCAATAGTAATATAAAGTTTTCCAATTTTATATGTTTCAACTATCCATTGATATAGTACTACACAAAATATGAATCAAATTACAATGGAATTTACCTAAAATAATCAAATTCTTCATAGTAAGGATTTATCTATTATTCTATGAAAACATTAATGATTTTTTTTATTTTATAATTGATGTTCATGAAATAATAATTATGGAATAGATAATGATTATACTTCCATTATTTTTGTTGATGATTTAAATGAGTATGTTGAATGGTACGAAGAAAAGTATTTTTGTGGAAGTTTAAAATTGTTGCAAAACATAATATTTTATGAAATATATCTTTTAATATGTTTATTATGTTGAAATAATTGTGTTTTGATAAATTGGTGATTGATATTGAACATGTAAATTTCATAGATTTGACTACCTTGGAAATGATTGATAATTTTTTGAAAAAGTGGTTTATATAATTATTGATGAAGTTTATAAAACCATTTGATTTAAGGAATATTTCGAACAATATTTATTTTAATTAATAAATAAGTATGAATAAAAACTTTTCAATATGTTTTTCTGTTACTTAACATTATTACCATTACTAATGAGTATAAATTATTAAGGTAGTCATAGTCTTTGAATTCTAAAATTAAGAGTTACATCATATTGTTAGGGAGATTAATGATATGTTCATTTTTTTCAAATTCAGTGGACTAATTTCTAATTATATATATATTAGTCTATTGTAAGGTCTATAAGTTTAAAAAATTTATTTTATGGATTATGATTAAATATTTATGGGGATTTAATGATTAGTTTTTTATTTTATCATATGAAAATAATTTATTTTTGAAAACATTTTCTAACCATATTGGTTTTGCGAAATTGCCCAAGACAAACAGAAATAATATTCACTACTTTATAGATCTTATGATCTATTTGATGTGAATTTTATTGATTTCGGTGTAAAAATAATTCCTAGATAATTGTTTCATGGTTTAAAAGAAGAATTGGAAATTTATTGAAGCGCAAAAAATAGGTGAAATTATTTTTATGTGATTGAAATATATCATATAAACATATTTCCCTGATATTTTAAGACTATAAAATAATTTATCATAATTAATAAAATGGTATTCATACAAAAAATTTATCCATTAATATTCATATATGACATTTTTTATTATCTTTTAAATCATCACATAAATATGCCTTTGCGGCCCTTAATGTTTCATTGATCATTCACCTTCTTGTCATCAAAACCAAGTCCCTCTCTATAATTATTTATGCTTTTCACTAATTTCAATATCTTTTCATTCTAACAAGTTTCTCCTTATCAGGAGCCTAGTTATATTTTATTTCAAATGACATTTTTTACTTCATTTTCTCTCTTAATAATAAAATATTTTATTAACCCTTTTTAAAATAATGGTTTTAAAAAAAATTAAATGTCATACCATAATGTTCCTATTTCAAGCTGAGAATTTGAGGAAGTAGTTTATATAATGTGGGGACGAATTAACAACACAACTTATTAAAATATATATTTTTTAGAATAATTTTTTTCATCGATAGCATGTGATGTACGTAACACTCGGTTCGAACCAATCACTATTTAGGCATGTTTTCCCAAACAATTCAAAATTATATTTTAAAACTTTTCTAAAATATATCTGTAAAATTGAACCTAATTTTAGAAATAATCATACCAAAACCATATTATAGGTAATTTTTGATATTTTTCTAAAAAAAATTCATTCTTATTGATTAGTAGTGAAAAATATTGAATTTAATATAATATAAAACTTTTCATTTATAAAAATTTATAACATTAAATAGTATTTTGAATTTTTTTATAGTAAATTTTGTTAATTTTTTAATAAATTAATCCATTTTATGTCATAGGAATAATTTAATTATTGTATTTAGATATAAAATGAGGTTTTTTAATAATATAAATAAATGAATTATGAAACTACAAAATTTCACATTGTCATCACTTCAGTGAGATGTATTTTAACTAAAACTTTTACACACCTATTTGTTGAATTTTTTAAAATGTATTCCATATTTTGGAATCAGAAAAATTAATAATTCATAATAACTCCCACATAATTTTTGACAAAAATGAATAGTTAAAACCATAAAAAATAATTACCATGTTTAAGGTAAAAATGATTGGATAGGGTTAAATTTATAAGATAAGGGACAAAATAACCTTAAAACATTTAAAAAAATAATTTTATGGAAATATATTTACCCTTTTGAACATAGTATCAATTTTTATGAATGTTTGAGACACGTTTCCATAAAAGTGAACATATTAAATTTTATGTAAAGAAAACTAAAAAAATAAAATTTTATCCTTTTAATTTGAATAAATAATTTAAATAGGGGAAAACATTTTGTGAGTTATAGATATTTTAGTCAAATATAAATTAATACTAATTTTCCTTTAATTTTGGGATGTGAAATAATTACTTTAAATTCATATGAAATGCCAACACATAAATTATTTGGTTATAAATAAAATAAAATAAATGATACTAAAAATATTTAATGTAACATAAATTGAATGAATTATTGTTTTTCATTATATTTTTTTATTATTATGTCATGATAAATAAATTGGAAAAATTATATCTAAATTCCATGATTTATTGATGTTTTTAGATTAAATTTCAATGATGAATGTCAAAATTGACATAAAATATATTTTATGATAAAATTAATATTTTGAAATGATATAAAATTAATAAAAATACTATATTATTAAAAGATAATTATATGTTATAAAAAACAAAAACATTTACATTAATACTACAATATTTGTTTTATTTGTACTATATTGACTACTAAATAGTAATAACTCCTTTATTATAGTTATGGTTAAAACAATGTTTTTGAACGTTACATGTTCTTATGTTAAAATTAAATTTCAACTCAAAAAGGATTATTATTTTTAAAATATGATTTAAAATTTATAATCATTTATATAAAATTATCTAATATAGATCGCTATAATTTTCACTTAATGAATATTTTTATGTATTTACCAAAATTCCACTCCTCCCCTACTATAAATCATCTCTCAGAACCTGCACTTACTGAAAAATTATCATTAGATTGGACATTAAAATACCACATCACATCAAAAAATACCTATTGTCATCATGTAGTCCTATTTCTAGTCATAAATCCAACCTATGAATACTTTGGTGAAAACATAATGAAGGCACACGAAGAATTGGAAACGTTCTTCAACGATCGTTTCATAATTTCATCCTCCACCACATTAAATTATTATAAAAACATGATTTTAGTATATCCTATGTATTTTACAAATACATAAATATTTCTATGATCGAATCAGGAACTTCAACCATCCTCACATCCATTGAATTGGTTACAAAATCACCATTCTTCTGTTTGGAGGACCATCACCTCATGAACTGATGTCATTCATTTTTTCATTACCACTTCTAAATGTATGGAATTATTAATAATATAAATAATATATATGAAGATTTTAAAATTTTTATAAATTTTTATTTATTAAATGATATATATAAATTGTCAAATTACATTCCGTTGGATACATTATTACACTGCTCATGTGAACGGCGGACCGCCGCCTCGCAAAGAAATGTAAATTATCTTTCACTAACAATTTACATTGAATGTTTTTTAATGATAATTTTAAGTTTTTTATGTAATCTAAATGAAATTATTATGATATTCAGGAAATTTCTATTATTCTATACTGATAATATTTTATTTTTTATTATTCAAACATATGATAACATCATTCATTTATATGTGGACTATTGCCTTCACAAAGAAATGTCACATTCTTTTCCTCACCCCACAACATGGACATTATATATATATAAATAAATAATGTATTATTTATCATATCATTACCATTCCCTAATTTAAATAAATTACTTTCCTCCATTCCATACTGATTATTAAAAAATGGAAATGTTAATCATGTGTATGTATGACGTATGATCTCTATGATCGTAACGTACTTAATATCTCAAAAAATTACTTAATTATTGTTCCTAAAAGTATATATTGTATATAACTATGATGATAATTTCATGTTTATTATTATTTACATTATGAAAGTATATTATATGTGAATGAACTAGATCTGTCATGGCAATACATGAAAGAGAAAATAAGATAATTAATAATCGAAAAAATCAAATTAATTCGGATTATTAATGAAAATGATATATGTTGTTATAAATGTATCATATTTAATATTATAAATAGTTATACTGTTCTATTATAATTTAATAAAAATCATAAACCAACTATACCTAGGGACAAAAACTATTAGATTATTATAAATCATTAGCTAATTGATTTCTCCTCAATTTACATCCCATTGAGAGTTATTTGAAATGATCACACATTCAAATTTATGTGCCTATACACTACCCCGTGGAAATTTAATATAATGATTCATTCATTAATAATTTTAATATAACATTATCATTGAATCATTTCATTTAATGTGATTTGACATGCGAATTACTAAGAAGTAGATTTTATTAAACCATCTCACATTCTTGTGTGACTGTTAACGTTGTCCTAAAATAATCATTTTTTTTAAAATGATATTGAAAAAAAATTAAATTCAAAATCTATTAGATAGTATAATTAATATGATTATTGACTAAAATTAATGTAATTTTTGACATATATTGTTCTACTTGGGATGTTATTGGGATTACTTGGAAAATATTGATAAATCCTTATCCCTTAATCGATAGAGATATTTTATGATAATTCATATTTTTCATGCATTGATTCGATTACTATTTATATAAGGAAAACATTGTAAATTCAATTTAACATTTTGGGACCATTTATAAAAATACCCTTTATATATCGGTTGTCTCATGAGAAGAAATCAATTGGCCATGTAAGATTGGTTTTTACTGGGTATGTTTTAATATTTTCTGATGATATATCTTGATAGTAAGGGTATCATGTTCCTAAAAAACATGAATTACAAAAATTAAGTATTTAATACATTTATAATATAATAATAATTATTATCCCTAATATTTTAACTATGATCTTATCTATGGATGCATTTCTTTCTCAATTTATTGATTAAAAGGAATTTATTTTTATTTATTTACCTTATAATATTGATTAGGACATCTCTCACATTGATATATTAGTTTTTTAAAATTCATTTTAGTTTTGTTGTCCATAATTCCATATTGATTATGACTATTTATTTCTGATAGCTTCCACTTTACAAAACGCTTTCTAATAATTTCATCTAAACCATATTTTTTCCTTTCTAAATGATATGAAGCTAATTTCATAGAATGCGTTTCAGGGATATTGAGTTATTATTTTTATTAATTTATGTTTTCTTTTCAAAAAGTTAAATTATTATTAATAAATAATATAGTTTTTCAAAGGTTCAAAATACTATCATCCTTCGAGAATTTATTCCATATATCTTATACAAATCTAATAAATTATTCATTAGTTCTACACTACTCTGCTCAAGGTATCTATATGTAGGAACTCACCAATTTTTTTATAATAGTGTTCGAAACCCCAAATCAATCATCATTTCAATATAAATAGAAAAATTCATGTAATATGATAATATAATTCATATTTTAAAAAACATGATATCTTTTCAATTGAATTAAATCATTTCCTATAGGGATTAAATAAATATTTTATATAAAATAATTTATATAAATCATATTCCAGGAGTAAAGTAGTTGTATAATATATATAATATATATAATAAAGACATACACAATGAGCACTCTGGTCATTTTCCCTGAAGTATGTTAGGTATTTTCTATTGTATCCTCACACATAATAATTTAGTGATCATTGGTAAACATGTTTCCACACATCCTTCCGGCTGAGGAAAAATAGGAATCATCAACATCCCACCATGGATGATCATCGTGAACTTGATTTTTTATAATTTTAATCATTAATCAGTTTCTAGGGGATAAATACCCTAGCGCTATTTTCCCAAATAACACACATACTACCAATGATCTCATGTAATCAGTAAGTCAATTAAAAATCGAAATACCATCATATTTAAAATTGACTAGTCATTTACAATTCATTTTAACAATATTGAGTTTCAATATTCTAATTCAATTTAAAAATCCAAAATTGTTTTTTAATCATTTCATGACTTTTCATTCTGAAACCAATCTTGTGTTCCCATCATTTAAATTTTATAAAAATTTTCAATAAAATTTCATTTCACTTGATCAATTACATATTTCAAAGAATCATCCCACAATTATAATTCAGTTGGAATTACTGTGGTGTTCAAAAAATCTATGGAATTTTAAGTAATATAATCACAAAATTAAGAATATAGGTTTTATAAATCAATTGAAATAAATTTCTAACAAATTATGAAAATAATTGTTTCAATTAAATATAAAATTTCTATTGGATGTAGTTACTATTAATATAATAAAATCAACTCCCACAATAGGACACGCTAATAAAGAACCATGGAATGAAATATCTACAAACACAAACAATAACAGAAGTCAAATTAAACTGAGCTCATATATATCAATTTCATAATGACTTATAAAACATCATAGAGTAGAGAAAGAGATAATATATCTGAAATGAGATTCACAAAACATAAAAAAAATACACCAAACATGACGATCAATAACCAAATGAATGATCTGTAAAGAAATCTGTATCCCAATATATACAAAAAATTATTAGGTCTTCAATAGGAAGGGTTGAAGATCAACGTAATAATAATAATTCATGCAACCTACATAAAACATCCTATCATGATAATTACAATGAATGTAACCCTTATTCATATTGCTTATTTCATAATGTTTGGTTATGCTGGAAAAAATTTAACCATGGATAAAATTCTAGGATTCATCAATTTCAAGAAATGTAATCATTTAATGGAGTGTAACCCATTCACACCCTAAAAACCTTCATGAAATCT
The DNA here is from genome assembly GCA_963277665.1 of Viscum album. NCBI lineage: Eukaryota > Viridiplantae > Streptophyta > Magnoliopsida > Santalales > Viscaceae > Viscum > Viscum album. The sequence continues at coordinate 1,252,315,478 of OY728152.1, forward strand.
ATCTATCAAGAATAACACATTTTTAGTCCAATTACATGGTGGAAAATTTCCAAGAAGCAAGCAGAAAAACTGGATTCTATATAAAATCCCCAATCAAAATTTAACAAAACAAAAAGGACACTCCATACCACCTAAATTGTATGTCGGTGTTAAAAATATATATTGTATATGGTTTTGTATAAACACAAGTAATTATGACCAATCATGATATATTCATATTAATGATACTATTATAATTAGTATTAATTATCTTTGTTAAAAAAATTTATTTCATATAAGTATAATACCATTGATTAGACCTCTAGGAATGTCCCATATATAGTATATTTTTAAGGCATGGTACCGATGTTGAATCCCATGGGTTTTCCGTCACCTTAATTCCATCCAAACATCAATACTTTATTTTTTTAGTTGAATCATTAATTAGGTAGTTTCTATTTAGTAGAAATAATGAACATGTCAATATTAATTAAACAAACCCAAGAATGTTCCAGAATTTCACACTAGAAACATAAGGTTTTTTATTGTTTAAAATGGGTTTATATTTATGGGGTATACGTGTTATTAATTTGTTAAATTATTTGGAAAAAATTTATATAAAAACCAAGGAGTTATCTATAAAAATAATTTATATGGAGACACATAACAATACTAGGAAGGTTGAATGATATGTGCAAAGATACATAGGTTAGTAAAATGTGTTAATAATTTATTTTCCATATTTTATAAATGTTGAATGATAAATGTTAACCCTACATTACGAGGATGGGTTGTTTACATTAAATATATAGAGAATGTTTAATAAAATCGTGAGGGGGATGGAAAAAAGGGAATTAGAATGTATCCAATGTATCAATTAGATGGAAATAATACATTACTAATATTAGTGAACCATACATCAATTGAATCAACCATAGTAGATAAATATAGATCATGGACAATATAATTCAACTAAAATGTTTTATGGAGAATTTACTAATGATATATTACTATATACTTTTATTTAACACTCAATGCAAGATAATACATTATAATAATATGGATCAATTCACTCATTAATTTCATCCATCTTTTCAAAAAATATTTCAGCTATAGTAGAATATTAAGGTATGATTTCTCATTAAAATACCAAGTGGTTCACTTATTGTAAATATATATACTAGGATGTTATAATTAAAATACATCCATGTTGTCTATTTGAAAATATAATCATTTTAATGATAGTGGATTTCAATATAGTTTTGAGGATCGATTACCACTAAATTATTATAATGCTATAAAATATTATAGATTTAATAAATCCAAATTTAGTTAAGTAATTATGAAATTAGTGGTTTATTTAGGATTGATTTTATTCCCTTATTATTTTTATGAACCACTACTTAATGATTATCTTATTTAAAAATATAGGGATGAATTAAATGATATTATATTTTTGATGTTTAATTATGATCATATAATATAATATAGACTAATTCTGTCAGAATAAATTGATGAATTTTATGATGGATTACTTGTATTTCTCCCTAATAAAAATAGTTAAATTATCAATTAATCTAATTATTGATTAAAAATGCATATCTATGAATCAATATTGAGTGTTTACAATTGATTTTCTTGAGTGAAAGTGGAAATTTACAAAATATTTGTTATTAATTTCTCCATCCAATTGTTTTCTCGTGGGTACCACATGTATAATGTGTATAATTGATGGAGTTTTAAATTATATTATGAATTGATTATAGTGAAATTAATGTAATTAAAATAATTAAAAAATGTTATTTTCCACGTATTGATGATATTGTATAACATCTTGAAGTTAATAAAAAATTCATAGAGATTGTCCTACATTCTATTTGTTATTATCTAAGAATTAAGAAGGATTACCCAACAATTATGAAAATTAATATTATGTATGGTAATTAAGGGTTCACATTAATGTAATTTTGGAAATAATATGAACCATGTATGTTTAATGATATTATAATAGTGTATTATAAGATAATATATATAAGTTATTTGTGTTAATTATTGATGTTGTTATTATATAAAATATTATTTAATATAATAATGGAACTCTTTTATTAATTTTGCTTCTGATTTTGAGAGAAAATGAGTCATATGAGAAGTTCATAAATGTGATTTTTAGATTCAAAATCATTCCTTACAAGGCCATATTTTTGTATTAAATGATATATATTTTTGACCATATAAGAAAAATATTTTTTTTGAATACAGAAGATAGTGAAAAGTTACACAAATTTACAGTTTTGAATTTTTTTTATAGATATAATGAGTGATTTGTTGAAAACACTTAACAATTTTCTAATATGTTTCCTATGTAAACATATACAGTGTTTAAATTCACATGGAATGTGTAATGATAAAATAGTTTTGGGAAATAATATTGGATATTGGTGAATTTTTAGGAATTACCTCTTTTATCTCTTATATAAACTAACATTTATTTATAGTGATACATCTATGTAAGTTTGTGGATGTGTTCTGATAAAATATGATATAATCGTGTCTTATAAATTCGGATAGTAGAGACACTCTGCGATTAATTATCTATCTAATGAATGAAATTTGAATGTGGATATTTTTTTCAATAAATATATTAAGTGGATAATTTTTTCAATAGAGACACATCAAATAATGCGGAAACAACAATTTCAACTATATCTTTAAAAATAAATATTTTAATTTTAGGAATAAGAAATGTATAAAAGAAGTCCAAAATTATTACTCTTCTATAAAATTATATATATAGAAATCAAATAGGATAATAGGTGTTTCTAGTAAAAAAGGAAAAGGTATCATATCTATAATGATGGTAAAGAATGATCTAATTCTAAATGATTTTGTTCGAATGGATTTTTATATTATAAATGATGGTTAAATTTAATATTTAATCTATATAGTTACAAAAAATTATATATTATTTAGGATTAAGAAAAATTAACATGGTAATGAGGTCCTATGAATGAAGATGGAGGCCGTGACAAATGAGAAACATCCAAATATAAATATTTGTAAAGATAGAGAATTACTATATAGTAATATGTTAGGAAATCCATTGATACCAAAGATAAGAAATGTTTAATTTTATGAATATTATCGATTAATGTTTTATATACTTATATGTAGTAGAATGATGTATAGGGGTATCCAATGTCATATTTTGTGGGAAATAAGAAACAGATGGCAAAAAATTACACTATAAGATACATTGTATTATAGCATGTAATGGATGAAATACAAATTCTCAAATGATTTTAGAATCCACTACCTATAATTATGTTAAAGTGTGATAATATTGATATAATTTTTCTCACTATGCTACCTAAAACATCAAGGTAGAGTTATAAAATATGGGTCATTATTGACCATCAATAAATCATAACCCATTTCCATTAAATTTGAGAATATTTTCCTATATATCATCTTGTAATGTTGTATATAAATTAAATTCCTTGAATTTATGGTATTCTATTATCAATATTACATAAACATGAGGTAATATTAATGTAATTATATTATATTTTTCTCCATAATAATTTATATATAATGATTAATATTATCATTAAATATCACCCAACAAATTCATGTATATACTATGATTATGATGACATTACATACAAGGATATAGGGATTCATTTTTTGCTTCTAGTTAAGTGTTCATAAAATAACATAATACACTCCAATATTCAAAAGTATTCACATAAATTCTTAAATTTAATGAAATTTCTAGATTCATCATATAGAGAAGATGTTGAGGAAATGATGTAATTCACTACAGGAAAATGGCTGTTTAGCGGCGGTTTTTTCGCGGTGGTTTTAAAACCGCCGCGAAATGCCTTAAATTTTTTAATTTTTTTTAATTTTTTTTAATTTATTTTTGTGAATTAACAGTGTCTTTTTAAAAACCACCGCGAAATAGCGGCAGTTAAGCTAAAACCGCAGCGAAATGAAAATAAAAAAATAAAAAAACACGAGAAACCCCGAAATCACTAAAGCGACCATAACTTTTTCTCTAGGCGTCTATTGGAGTGCCATGACCATTCAAATCGAATCTAATGAAGAGATCTAGAGGAATGTATAATCAACACCATTAGACGGTCTAATGTGCAGAGGAAATAAGATTTATAAGAAAGTAGAAAAAATTTCTCCAACGTCAAATGGTTATAACTTTCGCTTCGGGTGTCCTTTTGGGATCTACCACATATCAAATTGAAGCCAGTGAAGAGTGATACACACTATTTCGACACAAGAAAGATTATGTCATGTTTTTCAACTGCAAGGACCCCTCTGAAGGCCTCCAAAACCCTGTTTTTGTCACCGCTGTCCCGTCGAACTTGTTTCCAAACAGACCTAACTTTCGATCCACATGTCAGTTCAGACTCCTCCACCTGCGAGATTGTAGATCATTCCATGAGATTCAGTTTGACTAGTCGAGGTGCCCACATGCACTCCTAGATCATAATTTATAGCCTTTTTAGTGTGTATCGGGTTTGTTCTGTTTTTCGATGTCTCGTTTCTAGAACTCGTTCCCCGTCAGGTTTTTTTTAAATGGTCGTAACTTCCGATCTGCCTGTCCATTTAGACTCTTTCACCTATCAGGTCAAAGACCATTTTAGGATCTTTGATTTAACAGGTCACATATTTGAAACCGACTCTCGGATCATAAGTTATCTCTGTTAATGTGAGTCCAATGTTTTTGTCACTTTATGACCATTTTGACGTGTTTTAATGGTTGCTCCATTTATTAATGTTTATTTGGGTTTCCATGACTTGTTATCTTTATCAATGGTTTTGTGGGTTATTATGATGATTATGTTGAATTCTTAAGGGGTTTTCCAGAGTTGTCATTAGTTTTCATGCATTCTCATTCTTTCTAATGCCTCATTCTTCATGCTTCTCCATCTGTTTTCATGCGTTTTCATGATTTTTCATCCCTTATCTCGTCTTTTCATACTTTTTCCCATGTTTCATTTATTATTTATTATTTATTATTTAATTTAATTTATTTATTATTTATTATTTGTTACTGTTTATTTATTATTTATTATTTATATTTATTTATTATTTATTATTTATTATTTATTATTTATTATTACTAATAATAAAATATTATTAATAATAATAATATTTGTTAGAGGTTACTTATTATTTATTATTTATTAATTATATTTATTTGTTATTAATTATTAATTATTTATTATATATTATTTATTATTTATTATTTATTATTTATTATTTATTATTTATTATATATTATATATTATTTTTTATTTTTTATTTATTATTTATTATTTATATTTATTTATTATTTATTATTTAATATTTAATATTTAATATTTATCATTTATCATTTATCATTTATATTTATTTATTATTTATTATTTATTATTTATTAATAATAATATTTTATTTATTATGAAATGTTTTTTTATTTCGTATTTACTATTTAGTATTATTTACTATTTATTATTTATTATTTATTATTATTTATTATTTATTATTTATTACTTATTGTTTATTGTTTATTATTTATTATTTATTATTTATTATTTATTATTTATTATTTGTTTATTATTATTTATTGTTTATTGTTTATTGTTTATTGTTTATTATTATTTATTATTTGTTGTTTATTATTAGTTATTGTTTATTATTTCTTATTTATTATTATTTATTCTTTATTATTTATTATTTATTAATTATTATTTATTATTTATTATTTTATTATTATTATTTATTATTATTTATTATTATTTATTATTTATTTTTTATTTTTTATTGTTTACTTTTTATTATTTATTATTTATTATTTATTATTTATTATTTATTATTTATTATTTATTACTTATTATTTATTATTATTTATTTATTATTATTATTTATTATTATTTATGTATTATTATTTATTTATTATTATTTATTTATTATTATTTATTATTTATTATTTATTATCTTTTGTTTATTATATATTATATATTATATATTATATATTATATAATATATATTATATATTATATATTATATATTATATATTATATATTATATATTTTTTATTTTTTATTTTTTATTATTTATTTTTTATTTTTTATTATTAATTATTAATTATTAATTATTTATTTCTTAATTATAATTATTAATTATGTCTTATTTATTATTATTATTATATTTTATATGTTATTGGGTTTATATGTATTATCTATGTATTATTTGTTTTCACAATTAATATATATAGTATATTAAATTTTGTTTATTAAACACATGACGAGCTTACTGAAGTGGTCAAGTCTTTGGAAAATATGCAAGAGGTAAGGGGTTCAAATCTCACCAAACGTAGTATTTCTTTATATTTAATGGGCATGGGCATGGGCATGGGCATGGGCATGCATTGATAAATAAAGTAATACGAAATAAATAAATAAAATTTGAAATAAATAAATAAAAATAAAAATAAAAAAAGTAAGCAAAATATAAAAATATTAAAATATATAAAAAATATATAAAAATATATAAAAATATAAAAAGAATAGAAAAAAATAAAAATAAAATAAAAAAACCGCCACGAAATCATTTAGAGGCTTTTTAAACCGCCGCTAAATTCCGTCGCCAAACGTTCTGCGATGGTTTTGAAAACCACCGTGAAATGTAAAACCAAAATGCCTCTAAATGCCTTTTTTTCCATAGTGATTGGGTATAAAACATTTTGACCTGACCTGAATGGTATCTTTTTTAGTGGTAACCAAATCCTACGTGGGATACAGATTCAAGAAGCCAAATGAAGTTCAAATTTCAAACACACACAAATTCCAAGGAGTCCTTCAGTTGGAGTCACACCAATCCGCATTCCATCATCATGAGACCCACCATCGTCAGATTTGTCTTATCACTCCCATCATCATTGCCAACCAATCATGCCACCTATCATCGACTGACTATCGGAGTTCATCCTCACCGCCATAAAACACCAACACATTAGAAAACTGGTCATCTTCTATCACAACATCAAACGAATCACAGAGCATGCTTGCAGTATAAAAAATCTCCATTGGAACATACCGTCGTGAACAACATTGACGAACTCCATAACTAGAAATGTAGAATACCAAAACTAGAGGCACAAAACTAACCCTTCACCAAAAATCATAAAGAACGAACACACGTTGAAATAAACAGAGAATCCTTTAACACAAACTTGAGGGGGGGACACCGACCAAAGATATTGTCAATGTCGTTGCCAGCTTAGAAAGTCACCAAAGTTGAAGATGAAGGAAACTTGATCTTCTTCATAGGAGACCGACTTTGGTCGTGCAAGGAACACCGTCGGGCACCAAATCCCACATCCCAAAATCTCTTTGGTACCATGAAACTAGATCCAACTGGGAGAGGAGGAGAAGAACATCACACCAGAGTAGGGACTTGAATGGAAGAGGTCTCCAAACGACGGCTAAACTAGAATCTCAATCAGAACAAGAGAAGTCTGATACGAGGGCACCTGGAAAACCATCGATCGATGAACCACATATCCCAAAACCACTTTGTCACCCCTCTCCCGATATGAACTAGATATTGCACTTATAAATTAGTTATATCTCCTAAAAAATATTAATCATGACATAGTTATCATATTTTTATATAATTTTATATTTTAAAACCAAAAATGGTATTTTTAAAAAAATAAAGTATAATACTATCAGGGAAACTATGCGTCGTACGTGAACATCAGTAACACGTCCATTTTTTCATACATCATTTTAACATTCATGTATGTGTGGACTACCGTATTCACAAAGCGATGCGGCACTCTCTTAATCAAAAACCCACACACACACATATATAATTATATTTTATGGCATATATGATGTTATTATTAGTCTAAAATGTAAATATATTACTTTCATTCTTCCCACAATGATCCTTGAAAAATGGACATGTTACTGATGTTCACGTACAACCCACAGTGTCCCTGATAGTATTACACTATATTTTTTTTAAATATCATTATTCGTTTTAAAATATAACATTATATAAGAATATGATAACTATGTCATGATTATTATTTTGTAGGTAATATAACTAAATTATAAGTGCAATATCCAAATCATTCATGGAACAACATGCATGGGAAAAGTGTAATTAAGATCACCTTAAATAATTATGAAAATGTTATGGAAGCACTCTTAATAATTATATATGATGTCTTGGCATAAGACATTGATTTTATTTTCATTATAATTCAAATTATAATTTCCAACCATTATAAGATTATTTTAAAATATATGTGTCATTATTTATTATCATGTCATCCATGGATTATTTATTGAACATTTATTAATTATTATTTAATCATGTATAAGTGTTATATTTCTTATTCCATTATTAATACATGTTAGCCTCTATTTTTTGACATCCCCTACTGAGAATCTATATATAATCTTTCCATATGTTTTAAATTTTCATTAGTAATAAAAAGTAATTATATATATTATAATACCTATGGATAAAGTTATTGATTCATTTTTTTTAAATGATGCATCAAAACATCATTAAAAATAAAAAAAACGGGGAAGTGGAATGGAATTGGGTGATAAAAGAAAGTCAACCCATAATCTAGAGAAAAATAATTCCACTAGAACATATATAATCAAATAAATAACCCAACATATCTTAGAAATTAGGCATATGATTTCATAGTATTTAAAAGAATTCTATGATATTATATATCAATGGCCTCTAAAAATAAAAACTACATAGTTTGTATTGTAATAGTATTTAAAAACCATAAAATTGAGTTAAAATCAAATGTTGAATCCCCCCAACTAGGATTTCATTCATACTCTCCCATTATTTAATCATATTGAAGCTTCCCACACCACAAATTTCTCACATGAACTCTGATGACATCTCCACTCTGATTCCCACCCACATAATTAACCCATTACTATTGCAACATTGATTATCATTATTGTCAATTCTGTATTGTCATCCCAATATCTATGCCATAAAATGTAAACATTATTGGTGTGAATTGAATCTCCTTAATTTAATTTAGATCGATGGTATATGATAACTTATTCTTTAAATTATTTTCAAATGTATATCTTGTATTTTTTGTGTTAATTAAGATATGATAGATTATTTTTAATGTTTTTACATTCAAATTTCGATTGTATTATTTCTAAAAATGGGTGTAATTTTTTATGTAAAATAATTTTTCATTAGATTCTTTAATATTAATCACTAATTTTATAAATTTATAAATACTAATCAGGATAAATTTACAATTCATTATAAGTTAACCATATAATATTTACACTACTACATATTCCTTTTTATGCTTATGTATACATTAATAAATTTTAAGTTATAATATAGTATACTTGTTTTGTTAATATTTATTATTTAAAAAAAAAATTCTTAATTTAATATTTTGATTACCTAGGCCAAGAGTCACATAAGAGTGCCTTGAGCAGTTTGGCTACATATCCCTAAGCACATATCCGTGTATGCTAGAGGCTATTGAATACTAGTGATGGACAAACATAGAAACCATGGAGATACTATAAATTCTTTATCAATGAAAAAAAAGCATGGAAATAAATGATCAATAACCAAAATGATGATGAATAATAAGATGAATAATAACAAAACCAATACAACCCATTATCACATGACAAACCAAAACAAGAACCAATATCCAGAACAAAATAATTAGAAATGTAATGCCATATAATTTTTTTTTGAGAATTTAAATACCGAAATAATGTCACAATGACAATTCTAATTTGTGTCCTAACACCATGTTTTGTTACTTCATCTATGATACTTACCAACATAGCCATTAAATATATGCCTCATTCCCTTATCAAAACCTATAAACATAAAGTCTATTTGGTTACTCATCTGGATGACCATGTTGGGTGTTAGTAAAAATCAAATGGACACCACAATGGGTGTCTAAAACAATATCTATTCTATAATGGTTTGACTTATTTAATAATGAATAATGTAAAACTGATAAATTAAATAGTTTACACTTAAATATTTCTATGTTTAGATACATAAATCATCTCATTAAAGATATCACCCAGACCAATAATAACTTCTCTGTCCCATGTCGTATTCTGAACCATATTAAATAGAGAATTCCAATTTATTATAACAAGGTATTGTTATTAGCCATTTAATTCTAATTTCAATTCATGGATACTTATAACCCTAGTCTAATGACAACATTTTGAGCATAGAATGTTATGTCTAGCACCACATGGGTATTTGGAGCATCAATATCTCTCCCAGAACTCATATATCAATCAATAACATATGGGTATTTAGATCATCAACATGTTTTCCACACTTGTTCATCAATCAACACCATATAGGTATTAATAACATTAGTCCATGTCCCAAGCTCATTTATCAATACATAATTAATATCATATTTACCACATTTATCATTATTAATCATCATTGACACTCTTATCATTCATTCATGTAATACTGTAGCATTTAAATTTATCAATAAAATCATGCTCCATACCTTTAATAACATGGAATAATATGTTCAATTTACAGTTAAACAATCTATCAAAATTTAATAATACAAACCATTACCTTATCATGGTTAATCAAAATATCTATTAATTCCCTATATTAATGTATTCAATATAAAATTATTTAAACAATTAAAAGTTCCCTAATTTCATGTCATTTCATTATCAATTAAAATTTTAATTTTATAAATTCAATTTTTGTTGTAATTTCCCAACATGGGAGTAGAAATTTCACAATTTTATATACAAAATTAAAATTAAAACAATGGGAATAGACATTTAGACCACCTAACACAAGATCATTGATGATTATCTTCCATCCCAAAGACTCCAATTAGATGTGTAATTGATTAAACCCCAATGAATAATGAAATATATAATCAAAAGGAAAGATAAAGATCCAAAAGATTAAGTTTCTTACTAACCTAGATCTAAAACATCACCAATAGGGAATAAAAAATTACTCATCGTTTGTAACGTGATAAAGGAGAGTGAGTAATCCAAATGAGAAGAGAATAAAAAAAATTAAGTGAATATAAGTCAATTAGATATTATATTAATCGAGAATTGAGTTCAAGGGGCCTTGGAATCCATCTATGACCTTCTAATGTTTAACTAAATATTAATTTTCTGAGATGGGGTGACATGTTGTTAAAATTAGAGGATAACTTATTTTTAAAATATTTTTAGGTAAATAAACCCAGCATGGATTGTTTCCTTGGATATAAAACATGTTTTTTCAAACAATACACCCTAATCGAATGCCTCGTAATAGGGGTGTGTAGTTTCTGGTCATATGGAACATGATTTGAAAAACCATGCACCAACCCTGAAAACACATTCTCTGAAGAATGAATGAGTTTCTAGGCTGGGGGAATGGTTTGGGTAAACCATGATAAAATTATGAACTACAAGAAACCTCTAAAAATATAAAAAAGTTTCAAAATAATACCAAAACTACACTGATAAAATAAAAAAAATAGTCACTACGAGGTTAAATGTGTACTTAAAAATGATTATGGGGTCAGCTCTGAAAAATATCAGGATTCTAAAATCTCACAAAAATTATAACAAATCATCCTTTGGTGGTACTCTCATGAATCTATAATATTCCATAGTAAAAAAATTTAGTCACTGAGATCACATATCCACTTGTCAGTCCAATTTTTCCTCCTGATGCCATAACACATGAACTATCAACAAGTTCATTCACAACAACACTTTCCTAATGTGATCCATAAAACATATCAGGTTATTCTCAAAGTATGCATATATATAAATCCCATCATTGTCAACATTGATCACCTGATAAGGGTTAGGGTTACTCCACTGATGTTGTCACACATGAAATACATTGTACATAGCGCAACACTTCTATGGAAGAGCCAATCTGTATGTGAAAAGCCAGATTCTCTCCATAATCGTAAAATGCTTGAAAAACCTATGTCCCATAATTCCCTATATATAAATCCTAGGGTGACCTAATCTTGGAGACACACATAGTAACATATTATCCCTCATTTTAGTATCAAGGGGTTATCAATATCTTTCATCAAACATCTTCTCCATACTCTGACTTGTAGCAATATTATTCTTATTCAACTGAACATACTCGGATATCTCAAAGATGAGAGTCAGCCCAAATAACTTTGACTCATGAGACATGAACATACACAAATTTTTTCAACATGTCCTCCCATAAATATAATTATATTGTTCCATATGAATATTTTAATGATAAATATTGTTTTAGGAAAACTCAACAAGTGCTAGTAGCTTCTCCAAAGACCAACCAAAGTCAACAATGCATACTCGTTGTATATCCTCATATAACTGAATAGTACACTATTACATCCCATTTATTTGTGGGATAATTTTTTTTCTAGAAAATAAATGTGTACCAATCACCATGGCATTCCTTTCTATAAACCTGAAGTAAAACGTTATTCATGGTCAGAAACTATGCTCTGTGACACCATGTGAATATAGACTATCTACTAAATGAAAAATATGTCCAATGATAGGAAAATAAATCCTCAAATATAGAAAAAAAATGTTCTACCTTCATCAATCTATCTAATACCACCCAAATATAATCACACATATGATGAACCTTAAGGATTCCAACCATAAAGTATATACATATGTTATCCTACTTTCATTCCAAAATAGTTAACTACTTTAGAAGACCACCAGATCACTGATGGTCGGCCTCCAACTATTGATAGGTGTAATATTATCACATGAACCCTATAATCATATTTTCAATCATGGCCACCAATACATTCGGCATATTTCATTTTATGTTTTTTAAAACCCGGATACACCTCCATCATTGAGGCATGAAATTAATGGATCTTATCCTCATGGATACATGTAAGAATAATAAAAAATCACGAAAAAATATTATTTCATCCTCATATATATTCCAATAAGACATTATATTTTGACTTTCAAGGCTTTCCATCAAGGACAAAGTCTCTAGATCATCAATTTTCCAATCTATGATTTGACTCAAATGTATGAACTCCATTAATATAGATATGAGGGTCATGTAATATAGGTACTATCAAAAAAATATGCATCTCATTAAGAAAGATCACCATCATCCACTAATATCTAGACTCATGAACTGCATGTGTCTGAGTTTTCCTTATTATGGCTTCTCCAACACTATTCCCCTTTCTGGGCATATACGAAAGCTCATCAACTAATGACATTATATACACAACCCATATATACAGTTATAGATTTTAGTATCACTATGAACTGATTTACATTACGATATTTTAATTAGTACACAATGTTTGATTTTCACCCAACAGATAATTCCACCAACACATCAAGGAACAAACAACTATAGATTACTCGAAATCATTAAAAGGTAAGTTCCATTCATTTTGAATCAGCTTAGATGACCCATTCAGTAAAACAAGATCTCCCAACATCAATGAAACAATAATATCGATCCTATATGTTTTGGAAAAAATTATATACCCCTCATCTTGCTTAAGTGTGATAAAGAGCATTGAGGTTGTGATCCTTTTCTTCATCTCCTGGAAAGAATTTTCACATTCACCAGACAATTCATACATTGTTACCTTAATGTTAAATCAAAAAAAGGTTTCTATTAAGTTAAAAATGTCTTGAAAAAACCAATGATCATATCCCACTATGCCCAGAATGTAGTACCCTCGGTTTCTGGTATGTAACCCTTATATAATGCTTTTAATGGTTTTATTGTTAAGAGTATTGAATGGGAGAGTTGGGAAAACTTGGAATGATGTTTTGAGGCAAAGAGGAAGTCGCATGGGAGAAGCACGACTTGTCTAAACGGTGTGGCCAAACCATGCGCAGTGGGTCTTGGAGGAAGGGGCTTACACATGGGCAGCGCAGGTTTTGTCTAACCGTGCGGCCAAATCATGTGAGAAGGGTGGTTGAGGAAGTATCTAACACATGGTTAGCACATGGTTTGTCAAACCATGTGAACTAATCATGCGGCCACTTAAACGAGATCCTATAAAGGTGGATCTCACGCATATTTGCCTCTATGTAGCTCGTTTTTTCTCCTAAGTGGCCCTAACTCGGGATTTTGGTTCTCCTATGGTCAAAGAGAGATCTCCCATCGTTCCGGAGGCAATTAGAAGTCTTATCTTGGCGAATCGAAGATGGATTATTGAGTTATGTGATCGTTCTAGTTTGGATTCTTAGATATACTTAGATATACTTATCGTATTCCCTCGGTTTCATAGATATACACCCGTTATGGGTAGATCTAATTGTGTGAAGCCAAATATGATGATATTTGATCTTGGTTGTGTTAGGAGAAGAGATCTAAGTAGGATTCTTGGAGAAAAAACCCGGTCTTCTTGTGTGTTCTCCGTTTGTTAGAGTTTTCATCAAAACCATTGAGGTAGTGTCTTTTCTCTCGACACCTCTTGTTAGAATTGATTGTATTAGTTTCAAATTGGGTTATTTCAAATAATTTGATTGTGAAATGTGTAATGACCCGTAAATTTCAAGGAAATTTTTTTTCATAAATTCTTTTGGATTTTACGAGTACGCAGTTTCTAACGGCACCCGATTCTGAGGCCCGGTGTTCCGAGAACCAATTTCTAAAGTTTTGCTCGGGTATATTTAGTGAACGAATGAGCGGGTTTTTCTATCTTTTGAACTGATACTCAGAAATGAAATCTAAGGGCACCGATGAAACCGCAACTCCGTTTATTGCTTAGGAGGACCTTTACTGAAGATGTGTTTTCTTGGGAGGAGTTGTTAAAAAAAGTGGTTTAAATAAAAAGTGAATAAAATTGTGGTACAATTTTATTTCCAACTATGGAGGTTTTATCCTACATGGTGAAGTTAGGGTGGGACCCAATAGCATCCTATCTACCCATGTGAGGATAAATCCTAGGTGGGGGCTGCACGTGCCCCGACCCTTCACATTCCCTAAAACCCCCTAAAACCCCACATTAAACGCCATGTGTTTAATGTTGGAAAACCGTTGAACTTAATTAAGTAACTCCCCCCTCTTCAACATTAATTCATGCCAACACTTGAAAAATTAATTCATTATTCCTCTTCAATTAATTTAACTATGTGTTTGAATTTTATGTTTTTGAAAGGCATGGAAAAGTAAAATAAAATAAGGGGAAGCTTATTTTATTTTTGGATAGAATTGTTGTGTGAGAAGGATTTGAGGAGAACTCTAGTTTATCTATGAAGAACCTCACCCTCCTGAGAAGAACATCCCCTATTCGATGAAGAACATCATCATCGTATAGAGAGACGGCATGCATTTCCTTCTTCTCTCCACAACTACTGTGGAGACTCCGTTTCCTCCAAGGATGCATGCCAACGCCATCTTCAAAACCTCACCCCACGACGCAGTCTTCCATGACGCCCGGCGAACAACATAGATTGATGAGGTTGGGGTTAGTTTTTTAGTTGATGATTAATCATCGTCCTTCGTTGTTCAAGAATTGGCCGAATGTTATCGTCATAACAGGAGGAGATCAGACCGCACAAACAAGGCCGATTCTCCTCCCCATTCTTCTTGTTGTTCTTTGTTAATGGTTGAAGCGAAGGTGGTGAAGTGTCGTTGCACCACGTAGGGACGAAGAGGACAGGGGCCAGAGTGGGCCACGACAGTGGTGTGCAGTGTCGTCGTGCCGCACCGGTGAGGCCGAAGGAGGCCGCAGCTAGGAGCGGGCCGCGGCGGTGGGGCGCGGCGCCGTCGCGCCGCGCTGGTAAGACAATTCGTGGCCTTAGGCTGCGACAGACTAGGTAGGGGCGTCCAAACAACCAGACACCGGCGTCTCCAAGAAGTGGGACCCTGAAGGGTCCCTCTGGTGGCTCAACCGGCCGACCATAAAGGTCGGCCATTTCCAGGAAACTGAGGGGGGGTGTACCCCCCCCCCCCCGACCAGCAACAAGGGCGGACTCGAAAGGGTCCCCCGTTTCCCAAAATGAGGGGCGTGCCCCTCACGCCCCGCTCGGCCAGCGCCGATCTGCACCCAATCGGGTCAGACCCGAACCCAGGTAAGGTCGACCCGGTTCAGGCTGACCCAGGGGGTATTGGGTCGGGTCGGACCGGGACCAAACCCCCTATTTTCGGACGAGGTTCGTTCAAATGGCAATATCATATGCTACGGACCTCTGATCGACGCACTGTCAGTTGCGTAGGGATCCTTGGATCAAGACGGTCGTTTATTTATATTACACTTGAGGTTTCGGTAATGTTTGTTTATGTCCATGTTGGTTTGAACTCGAAACCAACCCGGCCCTTGGATCGGAAACGCTTATAACTTAAGGACCAGACGTCCGATTGACGTGCCGTCAAATACGTTGAATTACTCTTAGTGATACGGTTCATTTTTCATACTATAATTGTGGTTTGGATGCAGCTGGTGTACATTCGGGTTGGTTTTATCTTAAAAACCAACTGGGCCCCTAGGACGGAAAAGCCAATATCTCTCAGAACGAGAGTCTGATTGACGCGCCATCTATCGCGTAGAGTTCCTATTAACGAAATGGATCATCATGATACATCAACTATGAAATCCGTGACAGTTCATGTATCGATCCTCTAGGCTCATTGAGTAGACCCTCTTGGAATCGATCATGATGTGTGTGGGAACCATAGAGCTGGCTGCGACTGCGACGACGATGGCAACTGTACATGGTTCCTATGTGGGTTCGGCAATGAGGACGATTGTACTTGGAACATCACTGGGTTCGGCAGCGATGATGACTGTACTTGTATCCTATGTGGTTTTTTCAGTGATGATTAATCTACTTGGATCCTACATGTTTTCGGTAGTGACGACTTCTCAACTTGGATCCTACGTGGGTTCGACAGAGGAGATGATTCAGAGGCTACATCTATTTATCTCCACCTCTCTTTATGAGTAGTATACCTGTGTGAGCTGAGTCTTGAATTTCAATTATTATCATTGATATAATTGACTTTATTTTCTGTGTGGACTGGGTTGTGCTTTCCTATGTGGGCTAGGTTGTTCGTGGACTCTTGAGTTGGAGTCGAAATGGAATTGATGACTTAAGTATATGTATGTGCATATACCTAACTAGAATTGGTTGATACTTCATGTTTGTATCTTTCCTTTTTGGTTTATCCTTTGTGTATTCTGGGAGAACCTTGGGGGTCTCGGTGTCCCTACTGAGTATCATATACTAACCCCTATAGGGGCTATGCCCACACTACATTGTGTTGGTTGCAGACGATGGACAGTGCTAACCGGGGTTGAGGCTCCTGGAGCAGGACGGTATCCGGTGTTGGACTATCAGGCGAGACGTACATGGAGTGGACGGATAGATTCGAGGAGCGTAGGAGACCATATGCACCCACCCTTTAGGTGGGGATTTCAGAGGACATCTCAGTGGTTTCTGTTTAATTTTCAGCTTTTGTACTTTACTTTTCTCTGTTGTACTGTACTTTCAGTTAGGTTTGTATACTAGCCCATTTACTTTACATCACTTACGTTTGTAATCAGTTTACATAGTGTTTACTTTATCATGCGTAATCTAGGGTGTTTGTTTTATTTTATAAAGGTAATGCATTCCCTTTTATCGGGATTTACGCCTTTGGTGCTAGTCGCCAGCCCCTGGCCTATGGAAGGCGGGCTTGGGGTAGTCACGGCACGGGCCCCGAGGATGGGTCGTGAAAAATTGGTATCAGAGGAGTCTGTTCTACCACAGAACATAGGACTCCGATAATTTCTTCTATGTGAAGAAATAGTGTTAAGGGTAATCAGTGTGGTTATCTGTCCAGGGAGTCCAGTGTTGGTGTGGCAGCTGACGTATCCATACACCAGGACCCTGACTTCTGATTTTCGACTTAGTGCACGAAAACATTGATTGCATGGGTGATTTAAAAGTTTTCTTTGTGATTAATTTATGTCAGCTCACAAGGTATATGGTATTAAACGAGGCACACTTATTTCTTTTCAGGATGGCCCCATGACAGTATCCATCTAGGGTATGAAGCTTTGTGCGAGGTGGCAGCCCACCGAGTGATGAGGCTGCGGTGTAGGGCCCCATTATAGCGGAGGCACCGGCGGTACCTCTACCTGCCGAGCCACTGATACCACCAGCCCCAGCAACTGAGAGTGCACGTTGTAACACCCCAAGATTTTATGAAAAATATTTTTTTTACTTCAATGATTTCTTGTGTTGTACGCTACACCAAAAGGAGCTTGCACTACACGCATCCCTGACTTTTCTTGCATTACACGCAATCGTGACCTTCCACGATAGCGTGTGTTGTACGCAATACCATGTTTCACTAAACAACGATATGTTATATAAACTAGTCATTATGAATAGTAATACCCACATTTTTATATTATATAAATTTTATCTTTCAAAATGGACTTAATTTTTAGATTCGGAATATCAAAATTAGCCTATGGTGATTTTTTGGTATTTTCTGAAAACATTCAATTTTTGATGAATAGTGAAAACACTAGGTTACTATTTAAAAACAGACTTTTTATTTAAATAATTATTTATTTTAATTAAATTTTTTTAGGTCAAAATTGATACATAATACCTAAATAAGTTCAATGTAATTCATTGGAGTCATTTTATAAAAATCTTCGATATATAATAATTTTATTGAACTTTTCACCGTCTTTTACCCACCTCCTAGGAGAATTTGGAAATTAACATAAAACATAATTTTACCGCTTCTATGAGTGGAATTTCGAAAATGCGAGAGACACGATTAATATCGACGACTAAAATGTGGTTCAATGGGATGAAAATAATTTTTGGTGAATAGTAACTTTTTACTTTTATTTACCACGGTTAAAAGTTAATAGGGTAATTAAGGGTATAAATGATATTATTATCACCCTAAAACATGTCCTAATTCTATTAAATAATTTCCATTCGACCAAAAACAACATTAGGAATAAAATATGGAAATTTAGGTCCACTTGTATTAGATTAGGACGTTTATTATTAATTTATTTAAAGAATGGTTAAAATAGTTAAAATCAATGTTTAATAACTAAATCATTTTTATATAAGGTTATAAATAAGGTAAATTAGACTATAAAGATTCATTAGAAAGATAAGAAGATTTTCTACATAATGGTATTTTATTTATAATTTTTATAAATTAAATAAGTTAATTTATTTATGACACAATGATGATGTAGTAATTTCCTTATTAATGAAATATTAATATAATTGATGTTATAAATACCCAAATAAATTCAATTTGAGACTTTTTATGAATTTAACTAATTTTATAGGTAAATATGACATGTAATTATGAATTTAATTAACTTTTATTGAACTAATCATGCTGTTATGATTTTCACAAAAATCAATTACCAAATAGTGTCAAAATTTACTTAAAATAGTTTTTAAAACAAATATTATATTATTAATTGTAATTATTTTTCTAAAAATCTACGGATTGGCCAAGATACTTATATAATGATAGGTGTATCATTAATGGACCACTTTAGGGTCGCTTGGATGTGTATGGTAATATTGATAACTATATAATATAAAAATACAAAGTGACATGGTAAATGTCATTCTAATTAACTTACAGTTAAAACTAAATGATAAGGTTAATTTAATGACCCAAACCTGTATAAAATCTATTGGCGGAGAGTTTTTCGACCCATCCCCACTATAGCTTTGAAGGAAATCTATTTGGAGCTATCAAAAAACGAATATTACTTTATTATAAAATAATATTTTTTGTTTTTCCTAAGGTGCCCCTCTCCTCCCTTATAAAAGGGAACCTCCTCCCTCTTCTCCTTGCACCACTTTGAGCCTTCAAGATCATCCAAACCCTGAAAATTTCTCTTCTCCACTTCCCTATTAATATTCTAGATGTCATGGTCTTCTTTGAAGACCAATTTTAGTTCCCTAAGAGGAGGTTTTAAAGAGGTGTGTCGAAGAAGAGGTAATATCCGTTACTGATTATTTCAAATTTATTTCTTCTTCTACGTCCTCTTATTTATTTGTTTCATTATGAAGTAATAAAATTTGTATCACTAATATACTGTAATGTTATTATAAATATTAAAAAACCCTATTTCACCTTATAACCATCCTATAGAAAATGAAATCACTGCGCGTGCGTACGTACGAAATACCGTTTCCACGCCGTGGTGTAATCTGTTTTCGACCACCACCTTACTTGGATAGGAATAATGGTGTAAATAAAAAACTATATATGATTATTTTAAAGTGATATTGATTCTTAAATATTATACATACTCTTCAATAAAATTCCATCTACATGGGAATTATATCATCGCTCGTGCGTACGTATGGACTACAGTCTCCACGACGCGATGAGATTCACTCTCCATGTTAACCATTCATGAATGATTATAAAATATATATAATGAATAATAATGAGGTATATGAAATGATAATGATACTGGATTTATGTATATATAGTTATATATTTCATCTACTTAATTCAATTCAATTCAATAAGGAAACGAAAACAGCGTTCATGCGTACGTATGACCTACTGCCTCCTTGAACGGTGTATTTCATTCCATTTATCGATCTATCATATATATATGTATATGATGAATATATATTATTTATAAATCATGTTGTACATTCTTTAATTCTTTAAATTAGGATATAATTAATAATATCAATAACAACAAGTCGAAACACGTACAATAAATGAAACGATTTTACCCAAATCGCAGCTTTTACATCAAATTTACAAAAGAGCAGGTAATATAAAGTCAAAAGTAAACTATATATGATATCATAAAAATGAATATGATTCTGTAATAATTCAATGACATTATTTAAATCATTATACATGAGGTTTGGATACATACGAAGCATATCAGACATAAGGTAAGGGATAACTATTCTAATATTGTTCTTATCCGAGATTGTTATTCGTAAGTATTTACTGGGGTTATTGTTATCATCCATGCCCATGTTTTCTAAAAATGTTTTCTTGTTTTTTTAAAGTTCTTTTTACCCATTTTTGAAATTTACCACATGTTATGATAGGAATCTTACTTTTTTTTACCACACGGGGAACTTGTTGACTTTTCCGGCAAAAGTACGAGAAGAATGTTTTTTTAACATATACGGCATGAACGGATTTTTATGGTTTCATAATGCCTTATTTAAATAAATCTTCCTCTCAATGATTTAATTATTATTTTATCCAAATCCTTTTCTTTTAAAATTGAATGACATTTTTTTAAAAGAAAATGATTTTGAAGAAGAAAGGATATTTTCCTCAAAAATTTATTTCTAGTGTTTTATCAAAACCATTTTCCATCTAAGATAACATTATTTCATATGTGTAAGTATCAAGTATAATTTCCTTATGATTTAAATGGTTTCACTTTTATTATGATGAAACAATATCCATTTTTTTTTTTATGGATTATGTTATAATGGGATGATGTTTATGAAACCCATTTTATACTTTGGGTAATGATGAATGATTTATGTTCATGTTGTGGCACAAGTAAGAATGATTTAATTATGAGATGGGTGGAACAAATATCTCCCTCCAATGCATTGGGTAAATATTTATATCTCATGAGGTAAACATGGCTGGAATGGTAAGTTAAGCTGGTTCAGTGTTACAGGACTGAAATGAGGAGTGAACTCGATTCAAAAAGGGACTTTGTCTACTAAGATGGTCTTGACAGCGATGCCTTGGATACTATGGAAATAAAATCATGTGCTTAATGGTTGCCACAATCACATGTTTTATTCCCATGTTATTTTATCATGATTGATGTTACCTTATTATATATGCCTTATGTACTTCCAAGATTCATGTCTTTGCTCACGATTTTGATGTTTATATTTTATGTTCATGTTTTTTCATTCAAATGTTTATGGATTGTTTTATGTTATTTATGTTTACCCTTACTGGGAATTTGAGCTCACCCTTTTTATGTTTTCTTTTACCCAGGATTTAATGGAAGGTTTTAGGTACGAAAATAAAAGGGGAAGTCCTTGATGGGGAATGTTGAAGATATTTCACCAAGATTAGAAGATTATATTCCGAGTTTCCAAAGACACTAAACTATTACGGTCCATTGGTGTCTGTTTTTGTTATGTATTAAGTATTCTGCAAAAGTAATGTAATGTCCATGTATGTTAAGCTTTGGGTCTCTACAGTTGGTATCAAGGGAAATTTTTAGTTATCCTTTGGAAACTAGGATGTGAAAACTTTAATGAGATCCCTAGAGATATTTCTAATGTATGTGTAGGGATGTCCCTAAGGTTAAGTATATGTATAGGTTATAGTCCTAGAATTACGGAAACAAAATTAGAATTAATCCTAAGATGTTAGATATCGAAGGTACTCCCCCTTTATTATATTGTTTTCCCTAGAATGATTTTTGCCTCTCACACTATTCTTTTTGGGTTTTAGACGATGGATGGAACCTGAAGGAAGAGTGTTGATCAATGTAATGGACAATGCAATGATTGTTATCCTGAACAAAAAAATGTTATGGGAGATAGTGTGAAAAATCTTATCGTTATACTTACACAATCTATGAATCATTCTGGACTTCAAAATGAGAAGATAAGGGAACAATATTCTATTGAGTCCATCATGAGGCAACATCCCCCTTCTTTCAATGGGCCTTCTGATCCACTTGTTGCTGAATAAAGGATTAGTACCAATGAAAATATATTTTCCATACTTTGCTGTACGTAACATGAAAAATTCATTCTGGCTATTTACCGTTTAGAAGGTGAAGAAGATCAATGGTGGACTCTAATTAAGAATACGAGGCCCGGAGATGAAATTGAATCCATGGAATGGAATTAGTTCAAGAAAATTTTTTTCAATAAGTACTTTCCTCATATTCTTCTAACAAAGATGGAAAAGGATTTCCTTGAGCTTAAGAAAGAGGATGATGAATCTGTTGGTGTATACGAAATGAATTTTACAAGGCTTGCAAGGTATTCATCTGGCTTTATCATCCAACCTGAAAGTAATGTTGATCTATTCTTTAGTGGCTTAAAACCAAATTTTGAATGGAATTATCTATAAGAGACTTCAGTATCTATGAAGAAATTGTGCGTTGTGATATCAAGGTAGAAATGTAAGTCAGTGTTACATATCTTTCTCATGGTTTTGATAAGAAAATAAAGATGGAGTTAAAAGAGAAATCTCAGAATAATGGTGAAAAGAAGATAAACGCTTCTTTATTCTCAAAGTGTGGAAAGAAGCATGGTGGAGATTGTCTTAAAGGGGCTAGAAAATCTTTTAACTGAGGAAAAGAAGGTCATCGAGCATTTGAGTGTTGAAGTAAGGGATAAAGGGTTTCTAATGATGTGAATAATGAAAATAATGTATAGAACGCACCACCAACACATCAATGCTTCAAGTGAAAGTAAATGTGGCATTATGCTAATCAATTCCCTAATCCAATGGTTAATGATGATCAACGTGAGCAACCTCTAATATCAAAGGACAAAGGGAAGTCACATGTGATCACTATTAGCAATTTTGAGTATGAAAACGATGTGGTGGAATGATTATGTGTTTATGTAAATGGATTCCAAAATAATATTGTGGAATATCATTTATAGTATTTTGGAACATTGGAATATCTATGTAATGGTTTATTGTGGTTTTCGATAATTATATGTTACCGGTAACCATGAAAAGTGATTCAAATATTTTGGAAAGAAGATGATATGGGCATAATTAAGGGATAAAGAGAAAATTAATTGTTTGATAGTATTCATGAGCTCATGACTGATATAGGGACAAAGTTATATCATAGTTTGAGTATATAGAATTTTTGGATTTTGGTATGTGGAAAGAGTTAACTTTTGAAAGCATTCATGTTTTCACTAATGTTCAATGAGTATTCATTTTTCAAGAGAATATATGATTAAGGTATTCACAAGTTTGGAATGTGACCAACAAGTTATATCGTTCGATATATGGGGGATAAATAATGGCATTCACATGATCAGTTGATGACCTTTCTAGTACTTGTTTTATTTATACTATGATCTTAGAAAGAAGTATTTTAGATAAGCCTAAAAAATGGAATGAATTATGTTGGATATAAATTATTATTGTTTAAGGATATAAATTTTTTCTATATTATTGATGGAATGTTATAATAGTGTAGTTTAAGAAAAGGGAGAACATGCAGAACGGGCGACAACTCGTCGCGTCGGACAAGGATGTCGGAATGGAACCCACAACCGAAGTGCCCCATGCATTTATCTCCTACCACTGGCCTAATGGAAGTCCCTGGTTAGTAGAAGCTTGTTTTATTATATTATGCAGTATGATATATGATGTATAAGTCCATTTTAGAAACCATATTTGATTAATCTCACTATAGATGGACTTATGTATTGTTGATAACTTTTACTAACCTTTTGTTTGAGACAGATGGAATGACCTATAATTCTGTCGCATGATCTACTAACACTTCCCGGATGACAAATTCAACTTCATTTCTTTACGAGATGAAGTGGAAATTTTCCAAGGAATGACCAACTGTGAGATTGTACCAAAATCAAGAATGCATTTCTCCTAATTCTAATTTCTTCAACTTTAGGGAAATGATCTTGAAAACCAAAAATGTTGTCCTAGTTCCCTTATATTCGATGAATCAGATGGTACCATAGATCATCAAAAATTTATGGCTTTGTGATTGTTGGCTTTTTCATATCCATATTCTCTTCCACTCACCATCAGAACATGATGTTTAGATTTTTCTTCCATATCCATATTTTCACCTATGTTCTCTTATGTGGAAACTCAGTGATTAGTTAATTTGGGTAACCGTTATTTTTCATAATTCAGTTTTTAAATATAAGTTTTGTATTTATTTTTACGATGTGGGTTTCTATTAAAGAAACTTTCAAGTGGTAAACCATTTATAACCCCGATGAATTTTGTGGGTGAAATTCATTTTAAGGGGGGTAGAATGTAACACCCAGAGGTTTTATGAAAAATATTCTTTTTAATTTCATTGATGTCTTGTGTTGTACGCTACAACAAAATGAGCTTGCACTACACACATCCCCGACTTTTCTTCCATTACACGCAATCGTGACCTTCCATGATAGCATTTGTTGTACGCAATACCGAGTTTCGCTAAACGATGATATGTTATTTAAACTAGTCATTATCAATAGTAATAACAAATTTTTTAAATTTTATAAATTTTATCATTCAAAATTGACTTCATTTTTAGATTCGGAATATCGAAATTAGCATGTGGTGAATTTTTGGTATTTTTCTGAAAACATTCAATTTTTGATTAATAGTGAAAACACTAGGATAATATTTAAAAACAGATTTTTTATTTAAATAATTTTTTATTTTATTTAATTTTTTATGTCAAAATTGATACATAATACCTATATAAGTTCAATTTAATTCATTAGAGTCATTTTATAATAAATTTGGATATATAAAAATTTTATTGAACTTTTCACCGTCTTTTACCCACCTCATAGGAGAATTTGGAAATTCAAATAAAACATAATTTTACCGCTTCTGTGATTGGAATTTAAAAAATCCGAGAGACACGGTTAATATCAAGGACTAAAATTTGGTTCGATGTGATGAAATTTTTTTTTGTTGAATAGTAACTTTTTACTTTTATTTACCACTGTTAAAAGTTAATAGGGTAATTAAGGGTAAACATGATATTATTATTACCCTAACAAATGTAATAATTCTATTGGATAAGTGTAATTCGACCAAAAATACCTTAGGAATAAAATATGACCATTTAGGTCCACAAGGATTGGATTAGAACATTTATTATTAATTTATTTAAAGAAGTGTTAAAATAGTTAAAATCAATGTTTAATAAATAAATCATTTTTAATATAGGGTTATACATAAGATAAATTCGACTATAAATATTCCCTAGAAAGATGAAAAGATTTCCTACATAATGGTATTTTATTTATAATTTTTAGACATTAAATAAGTTAATTTATTTATGACACAATGATGATGCCGTAATTACCTTATTAATGAAATATTAACATAATTGATGTTATAAATACACAAATAAATGTAATTTTAGACTTTTATGAATTAAAATAATTTTATAGGTCAATATGACATGTTAGTATGAATTTAATTAACTTTTTTCGAACTAATCAAGTAACACCCCAAGCTTCCACGGTACGTTTCCCTTTGAATAATGCAATGATGTGCATTGAACGCAACTTCGAGATTCTAACACACCACAACCAATCAAACAAGCCATTATGAATAGTAATATCTAATTTTTGAAATTTTATAAATTTTATCTTTTGAAATGGAATTCAGTTTTTTATTCTTAATATCGAAATTAGCTTAGGGTGATATTTTTGTATTTTTCGGATAACTTTCATATTTTGATGAATACTGAAAATTACTAAATTTTAATTAAAAACAACTTTTTTAATCGAAATAATTAATAGTGATAAATTATTCATTTGAGTGGTTTTAAAGTATATTTAGAATATATTTTTACCATTTAATACAATTTTTGTTATTGGATTTAATTTCGCATTTAAACCAGACATAAACAAGTGTCAATCTCTTGATAGTTATTACCTCTTAAAAACATGCTATTTGTTTTGACGACGGGAATTAATTATTAAATTAATTAATGCAACTAATAAGTTTTGAATATGGTTAAATAGACATCATTTTTGAATTCATAATATCAAATATATTTTAGCCCTAATTTTTGGTATTTTTCTGGAAACATTCATTTTTTGATGAATAGTGAAACCACTAAGTGGTAGTTAAAAAAATGAATTTTTCAGAAAACATAATTTTACCTCTTCTATGATTAGAATTTCGAAAATCCAAGAGACACGGTTAATATCAAGGAGTATAATTTGTTTCAATGAGATGAAAATAATTTTGGGTGAATAGTAACTTTTAACTTTTATTAACCACGGCTAAAAGTAAATAGGGTAATTAAGGGCAACAATGATATTAATATTACACTAACACTTACCCTAATTCTATTGGACAAGTTTATATCGACCAACAACCTTAGGAATAAAATATTACCTTTTAGGTCCACTTGGATTAGATTAGAACTTTTATAATTATTTAATTCAAAGAAGAGTTAAAAAAGTTAAAATCAATGTTTATGTAATAAAACATTTTTAATATAGTGTTAAACATAAGATAAATTAGATTATAAATATTAATTAAAACCTAAAATGATTTCCTATATAATGATATTTTATTTATAATTTTTAGACATTAAATAATTTCATTTATTAATGACATGATGATGATGCAGTAATTACAATAATAGTGAAACATTAAAATAATTGATATTATAAATACAAAAATAAATATAATTGGAGACTTTTATTGAATTAAACAAATTTTCAAGGTTAATATGACATATTAGGATTTATTTAATTGACTTTTTTATAAGTAATCATTCTTCTATGAGTTTCAAAAAAATCAATTATTGAATAGTGTCAAAATTGACATAAAAAAGTTTTTAAAACAAATATTATATTATTAATTGATATTAAATTCATAAAAAATTTATGGTTCGGCCAAGATACTTATATCGTGATAGGTGTATCATTAATGGACCACATGGGTGTCTCTTGGATGTATATAGTATGTTTATTAACTATATAATATAAAAATACAAAGTGACATGTTAAGTGTCAAACTAATTAACTAAGAGTAAAAACTAAAATATAAGGATAATATAATCTACCAAACCTGTTTAAATTCCCTTTTTTGATAGGTTTTCGACATATACCTACCTTATCCTTTAAATAATACACTTTGGAGCTATTAGAAACCGAATATGAATTTATTATAAAATAATATTTCTAGCTTTTCCAAAGGTGCCCCTCACCCCTCTTATAATAGGGAACTCCCCCTTATCATTACTTCACACCATAAAAGCATTTTGGTTCGGCCAACCCCTGACCAAATACTCTCTAAACTTCCCTCACTAAAACCTAGAGTCCTTAGTTTGATCCTAAAGCCAACATATGGATCCCTTTTGATCAAATCAAAAGGAAGAACCCGGAGAAGAGGTAATGTTTTTACCACCCTTTTTCAAATTATTCTCTTCTTCAAATTCTTCTTTATTTGTTATTCCCATTATAAAATAATGAATAAAATATCTCCTATATACTATATTGTTATTAAAAATATGGTACAATCATATTCAGTATTCTATCCATCCTTTGAATGACATGTCACTATACGTGCGTACGTACGGCTTACCGTCTCAACGTCGTGGTGTAATTGTTATTAAATAAATTATTATTTGGATGGGTATAATAATGATGTGTAATTCATGTAAATAATAAATATAACATGATAATTATTCTGTATATAAGATATACCATCCAATTATATATTATATTAATATCAAAAGAATGATATTGTCGCTTGTCCGTACGTACGGACTACCGTCTCCACGAAAGCGATGCGATTCATTCTCCATCGTATCCATTCAAGTATAATTATCATTTGATGATTTAAAAATAATGTTTGAGGAAATTATATAAATCTGGATATGAATAAGATATAACCTATCCATAACAAACACGACTTACGTAACAAAGAATATAAAGGAAAACGAGTAAGTTAACACACAAAATGACGATAATACTAAGATATTATTAACAAATCAATGTTAAAAGTTCATATATGATATCATATTAATGTAATTGATTCTTTTATAATTTAATAACAATTATTTCACAATTATACAGGATCTTAACCTACCATTGACCAAGGAAAAATTCCAATGTAAGGGGTTTCTTATCTCACTTTTAATTCCGTGAGAATTCCATTGTTCACCACTTATTTATTACATGTGGTTTGTGTACTGCCCATGATTTTATTGATTATGTAATATACATCAATTTATGGGTATTTACATAATCATTGTATGATCCTTCATTCATGGGTGCATGTTTCATATGTTACCAAATCGATAAAGGAATTTCAAATTTCAATTTCCACTCATTCGGCTTTACGCATTCTTCATTGATTATTTTACTCCAAGATTATGTGTAGAATAACTATTCATTTGATTATGTCATAATTTCCACTCCCCTTTCTGTGGATATAATTTTTATACACATAATCACTCCATTGATAAATTCTCAAGTCATCGGTATGCACTTGATAAGAGTAATTTTTACTCAATCTCGATTTGTTGAGACAAACCTCCAATTCATTGGTGTTGTTTTTTCAAGAATATGTGTGAATGTCCTTTGATAGTTTTACAATGAATATCCATTCATATTAAGTGTATTTATATTATTCACACATAATTATGTCGTTTATTTATCCTCATCCTACGGATACAGCCTTTATGAGATATTTCATCTCAATTTACATTCCATTGAGACTTCATTGTTGTTATACACCAAATCACTTTTATGTGGTGTATATAATGTACTTTGACATATTATATCATGAATCCCTTTATTCTCATGATATTACAAAGTTTTGATTACATCAATTATTTGTACTCATGTTTCTATCTTTTGGTTAGGAACTCTAACTAAAATACCATTTTTAAATGTTTTAAAGACTTAATCTTCTAAATATTTCTCATTAATGTCCATGTTTTAAAAAAGGTTTTAAGGATTTATTTATATGTACATTAATGTTTTAAAATCCAAATTCCATTTAATAGATTCAAAGTGGTATGTGACACATTGATTCAGAAATCTATTTTTAAATGGCTTCTTGACAAATAGTGTGACTTTTAAATGTTTTAAAGAAAAAGGGGATATTTCTCTCAACAGTTTGATCATTATTTTAATCTATGTCAATATACTTCATTATTCTCGATTGAAGTTAATATGATACAATAAAATCTTCCATATTTTATCGAATGAGTCATGTTTGACTGTGGATGTGCTATTTTGATACCATTAATGGTTTGTGGTTAAAGTATTGACATTTCGTATGCTAGTTTTAATATGAATGTTTATGTTATGTTTCAATCTTTTCATATGAGGAATTCATTGGACTTAGTAAGTGACGGGTGGAGCCCGCTATAGCTCCTCGATACATCGGTACGTCTCATGAGACAATCTAGGGTCTTGGCACAAGGCCTTGTAATAATCTTATTTGTAGTCTTGGCATGAGGCCTTGGCTATGTGGTTATGATAGTCTGGGATTATGCATTCCATCATTATGAAAGTGGTTATTGATATTGCATCTGATTGTTCGACTAGTAGAATATACATTTGAATAAGTAAATGGCATTATTTCATTTTATCTTTTCCATATTATGCTGAAGTTCAAGTTTAAAAGGCTTTTGTTTTAGTTATAAATTGCTTTATGTTTTTATGATTATCTATGAAAGCTTCTGCTATATTGTTATCCTTATTGAGCATCTGAGCTCACCCCATTCAATGTTTTATTTTTCCCAGGATATGAAGAATTAATTTATGAATGACCTTCCGGGATAGTGTGAGGGGATATGAAGACAATAAGTTGTTGTACTTTTTTTAAACTTATGATGTAATGTAAGACTTATGAATATATCTAGTGTTTCCAAGACTACTAAACCAATCGGTCTTTCAAGACTTGATCCTTTGTGATCATTCCAATGTTATGAAATAATGCACCGACTCTAGGTATCTAGGGTCGGGGCGTTATAGTTGGTATCAGAGGAATTTTAGTACAAACCTTGGAAGTTATATTTAGATAAAATTTGATTAGAGCACATAGACCTAAGATGAACTTTGAGGATTAGTATATAAGAACTTCCTAGAATTTTGGTATTGTAGAGATTTTGTGAGTTTTCCAAGAAATACATCCCTATCTGGATACTAGCAGGTAGTTGAGGCTCTGGCACAGATGTACCTAGGGGTAAAACCCGAAAACACCGCTTTGAGCTAGACTCAAACGGGAACTGGGGCACGACAAGAGGCCTTGTTGCACTCTTGGTTACGACACTCCAGGGGGACATTCTTAGGATAATTTACATTTTCATTACAACCCTATTTGAAGTATTATATATATAAGATGAGAGTAAATGAACTTGGTTAATCCTAAGGTGTTTCAAATTGAGAATATGGTGACATGTTAACCTCTAAATGATTTTATGACTACTGTTACTCACACAATGCTTTCTGGTTTTAGTTAATGGATGGATTCCAAGGAATTCATAATGACTTTGAGAATGATGTACAAGGTGGGAACGGTGGTGGTAATGAGCAACAAAATGGAATGTTGATAGTCGTAAAAGTTATCGTCTTTATTCCAAATCAATTTTCCAAAAATATGATCAACACTATATATATCAACCAATTCCCGAACACAACAAAGAAGAGAATGGTGATGAATGATAAGAGCTCCAGTAGTGGAGACCATGGAGAATGAAACCCTCAATTTCTATCATGCGGGAAATGTGGAAGGAGACACCCAGGAATGTGTCTCAATGGGACAAAGAAATGCTTTACATGTGGGAAGGAAGGACATAAAGTGAAGAATTAATGAAATAAATGAATAGTACTATGGAAGAAGATAAAAATGGTCCCAAGAGTCCATTTACAGTCATTTTCCATAAATGTAGGAGACCTGGCCATTACCTGAGTGAATGTTGTATTCTATAGGATATTTTTGGGACAAAGAAGAAGCTATGTGGAAATAAATGGTTGGAGAAATGCTTAAAAAGTATTAGTGCACCTTGTTGATGGGTTAACTTTGGAATAATTTTATCTTGTATTTGTAACCCTAAATTTTTCCATGTGAGAATGATATTTTATGAAGAATTGTATTTTCTCTTGTGGATATAGTTATAAATAACCATTTGGTTTTATATGATCACTAGGTTTGAGGTAATTACGAGTTATTATAATTTGGGATGAAAATGCAAGGTATGGGATATCATTTGTGGTTAAATTATGTTCTGGTTATTTTGAGGAATTTATCTCATTTTGGTAATGTTGTAAAATATAGTTTTTGAAAGAGGACAACACACAAACCGTGTGACAACCCGTCGCGTCGGACAAAGCTGTTGGTATCAAACCCACAACCAATGTTCATTTTGGATTTATCGCCTACCACTGGACTACGTGAAGTCCCTGGTTAATGTGACTATTATTTTTAGTTAAATGATTTTATTGATCAATAGTAATTTTATTTGGGATCTTATTTCTTATCAAGTGAATACCCTTAGTATAGGAAAATGATTTGGCGATTAAGTGATAAATGATATTTTGGAAGATGTTCGCTTCGTTGGGGACACTATATGCCCAAGGAAAATAGAATACTATGGGATTTCATTTCAGTAGTAATGGTGGATTTTTATCTACGTTTTTATTGTGGATTTATAGTGATTTGGGTTATTTATGGAAATGATTAACCTATAATAGAGAATATGTGATTAGGTTAATTACTTTTAAGTATGTGACTTTAAGAGTAATTGATGTTATTTGGAGATACCATTTAACGTGGAAGACTACATAACCAAATTCTTCTATGTTTTGAGTTTCAATATTATTTTGGATTTTATTAAAGGATTTTAAGGACAATTATTTTTTGAATTCTATTTATTTAAATTTGGGGTATTGTTGGTTTAATTTTACAAATTAAGATTAGTGCTTCTTTCTCTAATGGAATATCCATTTTGGGGGATCATCAGATCTTACAGTAACCGTTTTGGTTTTGATTAATCTCTAAAGACAAGGTAAATATATAGTTTATCCTATGTGGATCATGTATTTCTATATAATTTTGTTCTATCTCTTCCATTATGACAAATTCTTCTTGAATACTCATTGTTCAAAAAAAAAGAGTTAGTGGTAAAGAGTTATTAAAGAATGAAACCCTACATAAAAAGTAAATATATCTCTTTATGTTCATAGACAATATCATAAATGAATTCCTTGTCCTTATGTAATGTAACTTGAAAAAAATATTGTCCGTTTACTTTTCCTACTGGGAGACAAAGGACCGTTTGTCCCAACACAAGTTTGTGATTTTCTTATTGTTAACTTTCTCCAGATCATGTTTTTTATCCATCTACAATAGAACGTAACACTTAGTTTATCGTCAATATCCAAGTTTTCCTACATGGAATCCTAATATAGGTTATCTTGGGTGACCTTTATACCTCTCTTCCTTTATTTTAAAGTGATAGTTTTATTGAATCTTTTTCCGATGTGAGACATTCCATTATATTCTGAAGCCCAATTTTAAAAAAAATTTGAGGACGCAATTTATTGAAGGAGGGGATAATGTTACACCCTAAGCTTCCACGGTACGTTTCCCTTTGAATAATGCAATGACGTGCATTGAACGCAACTTCGAGATTCTAACACACCACAACCAATCAAACTAGCCGTTATGAATAGTAATACCTACCTTTTGAAATTTTATAAATTTTATCTTTCGAAATGGACATCAGTTTTTGATTCGTAATATAAAAATTAGGTTAGGGTGAAATATTGGTAATTTTCGGATAACTTTCATATTTTGATGAATAGTGAAAATTACTAAATTTTAACTAAAAACAACTTTTTTAATCGAAATAATTAATAGTGATAAATTATTAATTTGAGTGGTTTTGAAATATATTTAGAATAATTTTTTACCATTTAATACAATGTTAGTCATTGGATGTAATTTCACATTTAAACCAGATATAAACAAGTGTCAATCTCTTGATAGTTATTATCACTTAAAAACACGCTATTTGTTTTGACGATGGAAATTAATTTTTAAATTAATTAATGAAACTAATAATTTTTTAATTTAGTTAAATAGACATAATTTTTTAATTCATAATATCAAATATATCTTAGGCCTATTTTTTTTTATTTTTCTGGCATATTTCATTTTTGGATGAATAGTGAAACCACTAAGTGGTAGTCAAAAAAAATGAATTTTTCAGAAAACATAATTTTACCGCTTCTGTGAGTGGAATTTCGAAAATTCAAGAGACACAGTTAATATCAAGGAGTAAAATGTGGTTCAATGTGATGAAAATAATTTTGGGTGAATAGTAACTTTTTTATTTTATTTACCACGGTTAAAAGTAAATAGGGTAATTAAGGGTAACAATGATATTAATATTACCATAAACATGTCCTAATTCTATTTTACAAGTGTATATCGACCAAAAACAACCTTAGGAATAGAATATTATCATTAAGGTACATTTTGATTAGATTAGGACATTTTTTATTATTTAATTCAAAGAAAAGTTAAAAGAGTTAAAATCAATGTTTATTTACTAAAACATTTTTAATATAGGGATAAACATAATATAAATTAGATTATAAATATTCATTAAAAATAAAAAATGATTATCTACACAATGATATTTTATTTATAATTTTTATACATTAAATAATTTAATTTATTTATAACACAATGATGATGCAGTAATTACAATAATAGTGAAAAATTAAAATAATTGATATTATAAATACCCAAATAAATATAATTGGTGACTTTTATTGAGTTAAACTAATTTTATAGGGTAATATGACATATTATAATTGATTTAATTGACTTTTTTTGATGTAATCATTCTTTTATGAGTTTCAAAAAAATCATTTATTGAATAGTGTCAAAATTGACATAAAAGAGTTTTTAAAAAAAATATTATATTATTAATTGATATTAAATTCCTAAAAATCTATGTTTCTGCAAATAGACTTATATCATGATATTTGTATCATGAATGGACCACTTGGGGGTCGCATGGATGTATATAGTATGTTTATTAACTATATAATAGAAAAATACAAAGTGAAATGGTAAGTGTCAAACTAATTAACTAAGAGTTAAAAATAAAAGATAAGGTTAATATAATCTCCCAAACCTGTCTAATTTCTATTGGTTGAGTTTTTTTCTATATATCACCACCTTAAACATTAAATAATCCACTTTGGAGCCATTATAAACTGAATATGAATTTATTATAAAATAATATTTCTAGCTTTTCCAAAGGTGCCCCTCACCCCTCTTATAAAAGGGAACTCCCCCTTCTGATTACTTCACACCTTAAAAGCCTTTTGGTTCAGCCAAACCCTTCCCAAATACTCTCTAAACTTCCCTAAATACAACCTAGAGGCCTTAGTTTGATCAGAAAGCCAAATTAAGAAGCCCTTTTGATCAAATCAAATGGAAGAACCCGGAGAAGAGGTAATGTTTTTACCACCCTTATTCAAATTCTTTTCTTCTTAAACATCGTCTTTCATTGTTATTAATATTCTTAAATAATTAATACAATATCTCCTATATACTATATTGTTATTATAAATATGGTACAACCATATTCAGTATTCTATACATCCTTTGAATGACATGTCACCATACGTGCGTACCTATGGCTTACCGTCTCCACGTCGTGGTGTAATTGTCATTCAATAAATTATTATTTGGATGGGTATAATAATGATGTTTAATTCATGTAAATAATAAATATAACATGATAATTATTCTGTTTATATGATATTCCATCGAATTATATATTATTTTAACATCTAAAGAATGATATTGTCCCTTGTGCGTACGTACGGACTATCGTCTCCACGAAAGCGATGAGATTCATTCTCCATCGTATCCATTCAAGTATAATTATCATTTTATGATTTAAAAATAATAATTAAGTACTTTATATAACTCTGGATATGAATAAGATACAACCTATCCATAACAAACACAGCTTACATAAAAAAAATATAAAGGAAAATGAGTAAATTAACACCCTAAATGACGATAATACTAAGATATTATTAACAAATCAATGTTAAAAGATCATATATGATATCATATTAATGTAAATGATTCTTGTATAATTCAATAAAAATTATTTCACCATTATACAGGAGGTTAACCAACCGTCGACCAAGGAAAAAGTCCAAAGTAAGGGGTTTCTTATCTCACTTATAATTCATTGAGAATTCCATTGTTCACCACTTATTTATTGCATGTGGTTTGTGTACTGTCCATTATTGTATTCATTGTGTAATATAATTTAATTTATGGGTATTTACATCATCATTGTATGATCCATATTTCATGGGTGTATGTTTCATAAGTTACCAAATCGATAAAGGAATTTGAAAATTCAATTTCCACTCATTCGGC
Organism: Viscum album; assembly: GCA_963277665.1. NCBI lineage: Eukaryota > Viridiplantae > Streptophyta > Magnoliopsida > Santalales > Viscaceae > Viscum > Viscum album. Next base: position 1,252,351,661 of record OY728152.1, read on the forward strand.
TTTACGCATACTTCATTGATTATTTTACTCCACGATTATATGTGGAATCACTATTCGTTTTATTATGTCATAATTTCCACTCCCCTTTCTGTGGATATAATTTTTATACACATAATCAATCCATTAATAAATTCTCAATTCATTGGTATGAACTTGATAAAAGTAATTTTTACTCAATCTCGATTTGTTGAGATAAACATCCAATTCATTGGTGTTGTTTTTAAAAGAATATGTGTGAATGTCATTTGATTTTTTTACACTGAATATCCAATCATATTTAGTGTATTTATATTTGTCACACATAATTATGTCTTTTATTTATCCTTAACCTATGGATATATCCTTTATGAAATATTTCATCTCAATTTACATTCTGAAGTGCCCAGATCAGTGTGAATCACTGAGAGGGGGAGGGGGTGAATCAGTGATCCCTTAAAACTTTTTACTAATTGATTCTTTATCAATTAAACCTCTATGGCTGGTTAAAGCCTCGATCCACTCTTCTTGTATCTCTCAACCTTTCCCGAATGATGCAGTAATGAAAAGGCACAGGACACAAGGATTTACAAGGTTCGGCACCAAAGGCCTACATCCTTGCCATGCTCTCCCAGCATGGATTCTCCCATTATAACTTGTTAGAATTACAATGGTCGATACAGCTTCCCACCGTATCTCTCCTGAGTCCCACAGGAGGGTCTTTATACTGCGTCCCACAGTGTTACCAGAGTCCCACTGGCCTGCTCCAGAATCCCACTGAAGACTTCTTCTCCCTGAGTCCCACAGGGTCTTCTCCTGGCTCCTCGAGTCACACGAGTAGTTCTTCTTCACTTTAAGGTCTTCAAGTAACTTCAGCAGCCTGGGATAAAGGCTGCTGGCCTTGCTCTTCTCTTCTGATCACTTGTGGTTGATCAGGGCTTCTCATCTAGCTCAGGCTTTATCTCCTTCTTCTCAGGATGACCTGGCATCTCTCTTCAAGAATCTTCAACAGCCTCTAAAAGGTCTGTTGGTCTTGCTCCGCAACTTCTGATCACTTCTCTTGATCAGGCTCTTCTCAATTACTGAAAACTCAGGCAGCTGATGTCTTTAACTTCAGTCTGGCTTCAGTCTCACTTCACTTCAACATCATGCACTGAGTGCATGACAACTCTTCATCTTCATGCACTGATAGCATGGGTTCTCAAATCTCTTCAAGATCTTCAAGTCTTGGACTCCTCAGATGCACACCACTGATTTAGCACTGTTCACGTGTGCACGTGCATGCATGCATGCATGCACTCCTCCTTTCCTCTTCTTGGTGCAGTAGACCCACAAAGGGTGTAACACTTTAAGCACACACCAACTTCTCAAACTTCACACACTTTATGCAATTTGTCTACACACGTAAATGTGTGTTCTTCTTTGTGTGGATGTCCTCCCTTTTCTTCTTCTAAGTGTATACACACTTCTTAGTGCACACACCTAGGTTCGGCCAACTTGTCTCTTTACACACACTTGTTTCATTTTGCACACACTTGACACTTTGTCCTTCACTTCCTCTTCCACACACACAAAGTATTCTTTGTTCTTCAAAGTGTGCACACACAAGGATACGGCCTTGGGTCTTCCTCCTTCACTTGGCACACAAGCACAAGTCTCGGGTCTTCTTCTGCACACCCACTGCCCAAATATCAAATGAAGGCGCGCAAGGGGTGCGGCCAACTTCTTTTCTTTTATCGTGCAAGGATGTGGGTGCACAAGGCAGTGCGCAAGGGTGTCACTGCCGCGCAAGGATCTTGAGCCACTGGTCGCGCAAGCCTTGACCAACCTCGGGCACAAGGAGGGCGCTGCCCAACCCTCTCTTCTTGTCGCGCAAAGTGGTTGCGCGCAAGGAACTTCGTGAAGCCAAAAATTGCTTCGGGCTGCTGCCGCGCAAGTGGTGCGCGCAGGGCAGGTCTTCGCGAGGGAGAGCTCTCACGAGACTCGGATTTTCAACAGAGTTTCAGCAAGCACAATGAGGTCTCGGCCTCACCTTTTATAGGCAGAGATGCCTCAAAACTTCCGCGTGGGATAAATCTCAAATCCCCGAGATTTTTGGATCTTTAAAAATCTTTCCAAATCTCGTTTTCCTTCACTGTTTCAACGCGGGTTTCCTTTTCATTGCCTTCTACACGTTTATGCGTTTTTGAACGCGTGCATGCCTCTGTTTAGGTTCATGCATGCAAATCATGCTCTCCACGTGGCCTCGGCACCTTCGGTTGCTTCGGCCGAACTTCAAATTCCCCATCCAACGTTTGCATGCATATTTTATTGCATGGTTAGGTTCGGTTGGTCCAGACGAACTCAATGGATGCTTCGGCTCGATTTATGGTGGCCGGGAACTCGAAATAGGTCGTCGGGGAGGCTCTGGTTCAGCGGCTGCTCGCTGGTGGCTTCGGGGAGGCCTCGTCTCGAGCTCAAGGTGGAAGACGAGCCACGGCCGTTGGATCAGGCGTTTGAATATCCTCGGACGGCCGTGATCAAGAGATCTCGCGCGGGATGCGATGAGCGGCTGTGATCAGCCGCGCGATTGGATGAGCGGCCAGGATCTCTTCCGCCGGAAAAATCCGCGTCCCACATCGAAACCTCTCGCGGTTTTTGCGCGGTTTATTACCCAGGCGCTGCCTCAACCCCCCGATTGAACTTCCAACCTCCACGGTGCTGCCCCGCACCGTGTTCTCCCTGCGGGCGCGCTCTGCGCCCACTCTCGCCTCTGCGGGCGCGCTCCTAGCGCCCACTATGCACTACCTGACTCGCGGGTGCGCTCATGCGCCCCTGCCGCGCTCCTCCGGGCGTGCCCCAGGCGCCCATGCGGTGTCTTGGGTGTGCGCCCTGCCGCCCTGGCTCGCCCCACGGGTTCCCCCATGGGCGTGGTGCCCTAGCGCCCATGCCTTGGGGTTGAACCCTCAAGGTGCCTTGGCTGGCCAATTTTTTTTTGGCAAAGGCATGAATGAGGAACTTTGTCAAATACAAAGTTCTCCTATGAGTATAACCCAAATGCCAAGTCTTCCAAGCCATTCTTCTTCTTCATTTCTTCTCATCTTCTTCTTAAGAATTCCATTACTTCTCCTCATATGATCTTCACTTAGGATATGGAATTCAAAAGGTTCATCTTCATCAACCGAACTCCTGAGTCACTTAAATTCTTCAATGTGCTTCATTGATCTAATCAGAGATCAAGTTGGATCACTTCCAATTCACATGCACTTAAGAGTTAGTACATGGACTTCTTTAATCCACTTCATCCACTTAGTAGTTGTGGATGGATCAGCTTTCATCTCATCATGCATTGTCATTACAATGCATGGTCTTCAAACAATGTTGTGACATTGTATCATCAGGATACAAGTTCTTTGAACTTAAAGAGCAGCTCAGCAATCGTCAGATATTACTAGAGAATGTTTCAACCACAATTTCCAATACCACTTAGTGAATCTCCTAAGTGACATGCATCTTAGTACCATGGCCATTCTCCTTCACCACCAACACCATCACAACCTTTGGCATTCACATCTTGACAATTCTTGACATCCATTCATTCTAAGACAACAACATGTCTCATTGACAACAAATGCAACACAGTGCACTTCAATCTCCCCCTTTGTATTTGTTGTCAATACACTCCTTCAGCACATATGAATGGGTCAATATGTGTGCCAATATTTCTCCCCCTTATTGGCAATCAAATGCAAAGGTGTGGTGTGGTTCTCTTTCAAAAATCTCTTCCTCCCTTATAAAAGCATTTTCTTGAAAAACACTGAGAGAGGGATGATGTCACATGTTCTTCTTTAGCAAAGAACCTTTAGTAAATCATCTCTAAGTCTACTTGGGCTAACCCGGTGTAGAAAACAAGAGTGATGTAACCAAGATTTTTCAATGCTGTCCACATTTCACTATACATGTGAGATCATGCTTCAGGGGTTTGAAATTTTTCAGATATAACAATGAATTGCTAAATCCTGCACATACATCACAAAACACATTAGAATGTTCAGGTGCAAAGAAAAAGCTCCCCCTTTCATCCATTTTCTTAATATGATATTAATCTCAGAACATCATCTTCTCCAGATTGGCTCCCCCTCAAGGGGTGCACTCCGTTCTGTCCAAACCATCCTCCAGATGAGAATGATCATCATCTTCAATTCCCTGCAATGTTAGCACATGTATATACCAAGAGTATAAGGGAATAAGATGGAACCTCCTTGGTTCATCAATGTGAACAACAAGGTTGAGAAGATTCTCTCAACCGAGATGCCACATTTTCACCATTCTTCACACTTGCACATTTGATCTTTAATGATGTTTGTGCTGGTGTGGTTCTCAAAACATCTTCATGTGAAACTTTCTTCTTCCCTTTTGCTTTAGCAATTGCCAGAGCTTCATCTTCAACTCTTTGTAGTTCTCTGGCAAGTTGCAACTGATGTGGCCATATGACAAGTAAATCATTTGGAAGAGTGGCCTCAGTTTTGGAAGTTCCACATGGTTCTTTGGATGCTGCTAAGCTACCTCTCTTAGGCAACTTATTTTCAATCAATCCCTTCTTCTTCTGGATTGATTGTCTTCTGGAGTTCAGTCTGCTTCTATTTAGTTCCATGTCTTGTTCACAAAGATCCATGGTGTGTCCTTTCTTTCCACAGTAGAAGCATTTTTTCTTGGTGGTCCTTCTGGATGCATCACCCTTCTTGGATTTAGACTCCACGGTCTTCTCTTCATTTCTAAAACACTTCTTGGGAGCATCTTCCACTTTCTTATGCTTGCTTCCCAAGGATTCTTTCTGAGCCAGGTTCTGTGATCTTTTCTTCTTTTGAGCTCTGGATACAGTTGGAGATTGACATGTATCTCTTTGACCACGTTTGCAATCATCCCAGATGTTTTCAAGTAATCCAAATCTATTTGCAGTAAACAGATGTCTCTGGACCTGTGGATGCTGCTTCTATTCTTCTGGCTTGCTCCCCCTTGGCATGGGCTTCCTCTGTGCTTTGGCATTTAGTGGATTGTACCAACAATCCTTTGCACAGTGCCCATACTTATTACAACACCAGCATTGTCCCACGAATCTTGACCTCTTCAGTCCTTCTGATTGTAGGGTACTCTTCTTGACCTGTTGTGCTGTTTCAGGAGAGCTTTCTTTCTTCATTGTCTTCATCCATACTTGTTTGGAATTATTCTTCCATCCTGCACTTTTTGTGGAAACACAATTAGAAACATGAGTACAAGATGAGATGGATGGTACCTCCTTTTTAGAAGTTGTTTCCCTTTTATTATAGGATGTCTTTCTTTTAGAATCATCCTTTTCAAAGCTCACTTGAGTAGCAACATTTCTTCTTTCAGCTGACTGGGAGGCTTCAGCTTTGGGTGATTGCAGATTTTTCAATATCACCTCTAGTTCTAAGCATTTCATGTTAAGGGAGTTCTTCTCATCCTCAACAGTTCTTAGCCTTCCTTCCCAATTTTCTTTCAGCTGTTCTAACTGGTCTTCATTCACCTTCTTGATTTCAAGCATTGAGTTGTCAAGCTCCTTCACCCTTTTGACTTTATCTTCTAGTTGAGCATCTTTGACAATCATTGAGACTCTGTGCAGCTTCTCCAGTGCATGGAACACTTCTTTGACCATTATCTTAAAGAATTCATTCTCAGAAAGGCTTCTTTGCAATTCTTCAGCAGTGTCTTCATATCTTTCATTGCAAAGAGATACTGTTTCATCTTTGGCATTTACCAGCTTTCTGAGAGTGTTGGTTATGCCAACCCTTTTAGCCAATTGGACTTCCAGAGAATTGGCTTCATCTTCTAGCTGTAATTTTTCTTCTTGAAGATCAAGGAGGCCTGTAGCTATACACATTGCCACTTTCTTGGGGACTGTCTTCTGAAGATATTTGATTGCATTTAGAAGATCATTGTTTCTTCCATCATCATCACAGCTAGAGCAGGCTTCATCAGAAGAATGATAAAAGGAATTGTCATCTGATGTGACTTTCACATTTCTTTCCATAGAAGGAGTTTCTCTGATTGCAATAACCTTCTTCCTCATCTTCTTTGCCTGTTTCTTCATTCTGTTTTTCAGAGTCTTGGCAGATATCTCCATTTGAGGCTGTTCTTTCATTTCCTCAAATCTGCACTCCATATAGACTCTCTTGGATCTTTTAGAGGCAACCTTCCCTCTGATACCAATTGAAGTGCCCAGATCAGTGTGAATCACTGAGAGGGGGAGGGGGTGAATCAGTGATCCCTTAAAACTTTTTACTAATTCATTCTTTATCAATTAAACCTCTATGGCTGGTTAAAGCCTCGATCCACTCTTCTTGTATCTCTCAACCTTTCCCGAATGATGCAGTAATGAAAAGGCACAGGACACAAGGATTTACAAGGTTCGGCACCAAAGGCCTACATCCTTGCCATGCTCTCCCAGCATGGATTCTCCCATTATAACTTGTTAGAATTACAATGGTCGATACAGCTTCCCACCGTATCTCTCATGAGTCCCACAGGAGGGTCTTTATACTGCGTCCCACAGTGTTACCAGAGTCCCACTGGCCTGCTCCAGAATCCCACTGAAGACTTCTTCTCCCTGAGTCCCACAGGGTCTTCTCCTGGCTCCTCGAGTCACACGAGTAGCTCTTCTTCACTTTAAGGTCTTCAAGTAACTTCAGCAGCCTGGGATAAAGGCTGCTGGCCTTGCTCTTCTCTTCTGATCACTTGTGGTTGATCAGGGCTTCTCGTCTAGATCAGGCTTTATCTCCTTCTTCTCAGGATGACCTGGCCTCTCTCTTCAAGAATCTTCAACAGCCTCTAAAAGGTCTGTTGGTCTTGCTCAGCAACTTCTGATCACTTCTCTTGATCAGGCTCTTCTCAATTACTGAAAACTCAGGCAGCTGATGTCTTTAACTTCAGTCTGGCTTCAGTCTCACTTCACTTCAACATCATGCACTGAGTGCATGGAAACTCTTCATCTTCATACACTGATAGCATGGGTTCTCAAATCTCTTCAAGATCTTCAAGTCTTGGACTCCTCAGATGCACACCACTGATTTAGCACTGTTCACGTGTGCACGTGCATGCATGCATGCATGCACTCCTCCTTTCCTCTTCTTGGTGCAGTTGACCCACAAAGGGTGTAACACTTTAAGCACACACCAACTTCTCAAACTTCACACACTTTATGCAATTTGTCTACACACGTAAATGTGTGTTCTTCTTTGTGTGGATGTCCTCCCTTTTCTTCTTCTAAGTGTATACACACTTCTTAGTGCACACACCTAGGTTCGGCCAACTTGTCTCTTTACACACACTTGTTTCATTTTGCACACACATGACACTTTGGCCTTCACTTACTCTTGCACACACACAAAGTATTCTTTGTTCTTCAAAGTGTGAACACACAAGGCTACGGCCTTGGGTCTTCCTCCTTCACTTGGCACACAAGCACAAGTCTCGGGTCTTCTTCTGCACACCCACTGCCCAAATATCAAATGAAGGCGCGCAAGGGGTGTGGCCAACTTATTTTCTTTTATCGTGCAAGGACTTGGGTGCACAAGGCAGCGCGCAAGGGTGTCACTGCCGCGCAAGGATCTTGAGCCACGGGTCGCGCAAGCCTTGACCAACCTCGGGCACAAGGAGGGCGCTGCCCAACCCTCTCTTCTTGTCGCGCAAAGTGGTTGCGCGCAAGGAACTTCGCGAAGCCAAAAATGGCTTCGGGCTGCTGTCGCGCAAGTGGTGCACGCAGGGAAGGTCTTCGCGAGGGAGAGCTCTCACGAGACTCGGATTTTCAACAGAGTTTCAGCAAGCACAATGAGGTCTCGGCCTCTCCTTTTATAGGCAGAGATTCCTCAAAACTTCCGCGTGGGATAAATCTCAAATCCCCGAGATTTGTGGATCTTTTAAAATCTTTCCAAATCTCGTTTTCCTTCACTGTTTCACCGCGGGTTTCCTTTTCTTTGCCTTCTACACGTTTATGCGTTTTTGAACGCGTGCATGCCTCTGTTTAGGTTCACGAATGCAAATCATGCTCTCCACGTGGCCTCGGCACCTTCGGTTGCTTCGGCCGAACTTCAAATTCCCCATCCAACGTTTGCATGCATATTTTATTGCATGGTTAGGTTCGGTTGGTCCAGACGAACTCAATGGATGCTTCGGCTCGATTTATGGTGGCCGGGAACTCGAAATAGGTCGTCGGGGAGGCTCTGGTTCAGCGGCTGCTCGCGGGTGGCTTCAGGGAGGCCTCGGCTCGAGCACGAGGTGGAAGACGAGCCACGGCCGTTGGATCAGGTGTTTGAATATCCTCGGACGGCCGCGATCAGGAGATCTCGCGCGGGATGCGATGAGCGGTTGTGATCAGCCGCGCGATTGGATGAGCGGCCAGGATCTCTTCCGCGGGAAAAATCCGCGTCCCACATCGAAACCACTCGCGGTTTTTGCGCGGTTTATTACCCAGGCGCTGCCTCAACCCCCCGATTGAACTTCCAACCTCCACGGTGCCGCCCCGCACCGTGTTCTCCCTGCGGGCGCGCTCTGCGCCCACTCTCGCCTCTGCGGGCGCGCTCCTAGCGCCCTCTATGCACTACCTGACTCGCGGGTGCGCTCATGCGCCCCTGCCGCGCTCCTCCGGGCGTGCCCCAGGCGCCCATGCGGTGTCTTGGGTGTGCGCCCTGCCGCCCTGGCTCACCCCACGGGTTCCCCCATGGGCGTGGTGCCCTAGCGCCCATGCCTTGGGGTTGAACCCTCAAGGTGCCTTGGCTGGCCAATTTTTTTTGGCAAAGGCATGAATGAGGAACTTTGTCAAATGCAAAGTTCTCCTATGAGTATAACCCAAATGCCAAGTCTTCCAAGCCATTCTTCTTCTTCATTTCTTCTCATCTTCTTCTTAAGAATTCCATTACTTCTCCTCATATGATCTTCACTTAGGATATGGAATTCAAAAGGTTCATCTTCATCAACCGAACTCCTGAGTCACTTAAATTCTTCAATGTGCTTCATTGATCTAATCAGAGATCAAGTTGGATCACATCCAATTCACATGCACTTAAGAGTTAGTACATGGACTTCTTTAATCCACTTCATCCACTTAGTAGTTGTGGATGGATCAACTTTCATCTCCTCATGCATTGTCAGTACAATGCATGGTCATCAAACAATGTTGTGACATTGTATCATCAGGATACAAGTTCTTTGAACTTAAAGAGCAGCTCAGCAATCGTCAGATATTACTAGAGAATGTTTCAACCACAATTTCCAATACCACTTAGTGAATCTCCTAAGTGACATGCATCTTAGTACCATGGACATTCTCCTTCACCAACAACATCATCACAACCTTTGGCATTCACATCTTGACAATTCTTAACATCCATTCATTCTAAGACAACAACATGTCTCATTGACAACAAATGCAACACAGTGCACTTCAAATTCCATTGAGACTTCTTTGTTGTTATACACCAAATCACTTTTATGTGGTGTATATAATGTACTTTGACATAGAATATCATGAATCCCTTTATTCTCATGATATTACATGATTTTTATTACCTCAATTATTTGTATTCAAGTGTCTCTCTTTTGGTTAGAAACTCTAACTAAAATACCATTTCTAAATGTTTTAAAGACTTATTCTTCTAAATATATCTCATTAATGTCCATGTTTTAAAAATGGTTTTACGTATTTATTTATATGGACATTAAAGTTTTCAAATCAATTTTTTTTATAATTTTCAAAGTGGTATGGGAAACTTTGATTAAAAAATCTATTTTTAAATGGATTCTGGACAAATAGTGTGACTTTTAAATGTTTTCAAGAAAAAGGGGGATATTTCTATCAATAGTTTGATGATTATTTTAATCTATGTCAATATCCTTCATTATTCTCGATTGAAGTTAATCTTATACAATAAAATCTTCCATATTGTATCGAATGAGTTATGTTTGACTGTGGATGTGCTAATTTTATACCATTCATGGTTTGTGGTTAATGTTTTGACATTTCGTATGCTTTTGTTAATATGAATGTTTATGTTATGTTCCAATCTTTTCATATGAGGAATGCATTGGACATAGTAAGTGACAGGAGGATCCTGCTATAGATCCTCGATGCATCGGTAGGTGTCATGAGACAATCTAGTTTCTTCGCACAAGGCCTTGGCAAAATCTTATTTGTAGTATTGGCACGAATCCTTGGATATGTAGTTATGATTGTCTGGCATTATGCATTCCATCATTATGAAAGTGGTTATTGATATTGCATTTGATTGTTAGACTAGTATAATATCCATGTGAATAGGTAAATGGAATTATTTCATTTTATCATTGCCATATTATGCTGAAGTTCAAGTTTAAAAGGCTTTTGTTTTAGTTATTAATTTCGTTAAGTGTTTATGCATATCCATGAAAGATTCTGCTATATTGTAATCCTTACTAAGCATCTTGAGCTCACCCCTTTCAATTTTTTATTTTTCCCCGGATGTGAACACGTAATTTATGAATGACCTGCAAGGATAGAATGAGTGGATATGAAGACAATATGTTGTTATACTTTTTCTAACTTATGATGTAATATAAGACTTATGAATATATCTAGTGTTTCCAAGACTACTAAACTAATTGATCTTTCAAGACTTGATCCTTTGTGATCATTCCAATGTTATGTAATAAAGCACCTACTATGGGTATCTACGGTCGGGGCATTACAAATCATGCTGTTATGACATTCACAAATATCAATAACCAAATAGTGTCAAAATTGACATAAAATAGTTTTAAAACAAATATTATATTATTAATTGTTATTATTTTTCTAAAAATCTATGGTTCGGCCACAATACTTATATAATGATAGTTATATCATTAATGGACCACTTTTGGGGATTCTTGTATGTATATGGTATGTTTATTAACTATATAATTTAAAAATACAAAGTGACATGTTAAATGTCAATCTAAATAACTTAGAGTTAAAACTAAATGATAAGGTTAATTTAATGACCCAAACCGGTCTAAAATCTATTGGTTTAGAGTATTTCGACCCATCCCCACTTTAGATTTGATATAAATCAATTTGGAGCTATCAAAAACCAAATATGACTTTATAATAAAATAATATTTTGAGTTTTTCCTAAGGTGCCCCTCTCCTCCCTTATAAAAAGGAACCTCCTCCCTCTTCTCCTCACACCACATTGAGCCTTCAAGATCTGCCAGACCCTGCCAATTTCTCTTCTCCACTTCTCTAGTAATATTCTAGTGGTCCTGGTCTTCTTCAAAGACCAATTTTAGTGCCCTAAGTGGCGGTTTCAAAGAGGTGTGTCGAAGAAGAGGTAATATCTATTACCGATTATTTCAAATTTATTTCTACATCTACATCCTATTATTTAGTTGTTTCATTATGAAGTAATAACATCAGTATCACTAATATACTTGTATGTTATTATAAATATGAAACAACCCTATTTCACTTTATATCCATCCTACGGAAAATGAAATCACCGCGCGTGCGTACGAACGGAATACTGTCTCCACGTCGTGGTGTAATATGTTTTCGACCACCACCTTACTTGGATGGGTATAATAGTGTAAATAAATAACTATATATCATTATTGTAAAGTGATATTGATTCCGAAATATTATACATATGCTTCAATACAATTCCATGACCATGGAAATGATATCATCACTCGTGCGTACGTACGGACTACCGTCTCCACGACACGATGAGATTCATTCTCCATGTTAACCCTTCATGAATGATTATAAAGTATATATAATTAATAATAATGAGATATATGACATAATAATGATACTAGATTTATGTATATATATATATGTCATCTACTTAATTCCATTCAATTCAATAAGGAAATGAAAACAGCGTTCATGCGTACGTACGGCCTACCGTCTCCATGAACGTTGTATTTCATTCCATTTATCGATCTATCATATATATATAAGTATATGCTAAATATATATTATATATAAATCATATTTTACATTTTGGAATTATTTAAATTAGGATATAAGTAATAATATCAAGAAAAACAAGTCGAAACACGTATAATAAATGAAACAATTTTACCCAAATTGCGGATTTTACATCGAATTTACAAAAGAACGGGTAATATAAAGTCATAAGTAAACTATATATGATATCATAAAAATGAATATTATTCTGTAATAATTCAATGACATTATTTAAATCATTATACAGGAGGATTGGAAACATATGAAGCATATCAGACATAAGGTAAGGGATAACTATTCCAATATCATTCTTATCCGAGATTGTTATTCGTAAGTATTTACTGGGGTTATTATTATCATCCATGCCCATGTTTTCTAAAAAAAATTAATGTTTTTTTAAAGATTTTTTACCCATTTTTGAAATTTACCACATGTTATGAAAGGAATCGTACATTTGTTTACCACACAAGGAACATTTTTACTTTTCCGGAAAATGTATGGGAAGAGTGTTTTTTAACTTATACGGAATGAACGGATTTTTACAATTTTGTAACAGCTTATTTACATAAAGATTACTCTAAATGATTTCATTATTATTTTCAACAAAATCCTTTTCTTTTAAAATTGAATGGCATTTTTTTAAAAGAAAATGATTTTGAAGAAGAAAGTAAATTTTCCCCAAGATTTTATTTCAAGTGTTTTATTAAAACCATTTTCCATCAATGATAACATTATTTCATATGTGTCAGTTTCAAGTATAATTTTTATATGATATACATGGTTTCACTATTATTATGATGAAATGATATCCATTTTTTTATGGATTATGTTATGATGGTATGATGTTTATGAAACCCATTTTATACTTTGGGTAATGATGAATGATTTATGTTCATGTTATGGAACATGTAAGAATGATTTCATTATGAGATGGGTGGGACCTATATCTCCCTCCAATGCATTGGGTAATGATTTATATCTCATGAGATAGACATGGATGTAATGGTAAGATAATCTGGTTCAGTGTTACAGGACTGAAAGGAGGTGTGAACTAGATTCAGAAATGGACTTTGTCCACTACGATGGTCTTGGAAGAAATGCATTGGCTACTATGGAAGTCATATCATGTTCTTAATGGATTCAAAAGCACATGTTTTATTCCCATGAAATGTTATCATGATTGATGTTTCCTTATGATATATGCCTTACGTACTTCCATGATTCATGTCTTTGCTCAAGATTTTGATGTTTCGATTTTATGTTCATGTTTTTGCATTAAAATTTTTATGGATTGTTTTATGTTCTTTATGTTTACACTTACTGGGCATTTGAGCTCACCCTTTTTTATGTTTTCTTTTACCCAGGATTTAAAAAAAGGTTTTATGTAAGAAAATAAAAGGGGAAGATCTTTATGGGAGATGTTGAAGATCTTTCACCAAGATTAGAAGATTATATTCAGAGTTTCCAAAGACACTAAACTATTACGGTCTTTTGGTGTCTATTTTTTTATGTATTAAGTATTCCACAAAAGTATTGTAATGTCCATGTACGTCAAGCTTTGTGTCTCTACACACATCGCCTGAGTGTGCTGCACGAGTTTCAGCATCATAGGCCGCCCAGGTTCTGTGGAGAGATGACCCCCAGGCAGCCGAGGATTGGCTGGAGGATATTGTCCGAGTCTTCAGATTAGTATGGACACCGGCTGACCTCATGGTGATCCTTGCGGTGAGTCTCTTGCATGCAGCAGCAGGTAGATGGTGGAGCCTGATGCTCCAATTGAACGACGAGGCATCTCTACTTTGGATGGACTTTGAGAGCCTTTTTCACACGGAGTTCTTTCCAGCCACCCTCCGAGTGGTGCTCATCCAGGAGTTACTACAGCTGTGGTAGGGCTGCATGACAATAGCCCAATACTCGGTGAGATTTATTGATCTCTCCTGTTACACCAATGGCATGGTACGAGAACCATTCTTTCAGGCCCGGACCTTTGAGTAGGGAATGAGGCATGAGATTAGGGCTTCAATGATCTCCCTCAGCATTCTGACGTAGGCAGGAGTACTAGAGCGAGCCCTTCTTGTGGAGAGATTTCTTGCTGATCCTACACCAGCAGCAAGGCCTACCTTTGGGCGACACGTAGCGGAGTCTTCTGTAGCCGTCATTAAGGAGATGTTGCAGAGGTCGAAGTAGACTATGACATCAGGAGGGATACCTCTGGATACTGGTTCAGATGTGCGGGGTAGATGCAGTAGAGCCATTCATACGAGAGGCAGATGGTGCTATGCATGAGGTGGGTAGGGCCACATGGCTCGTGACTACTTGACCTGTCATGAAGTGGAGCAGCATATGGTTGAGGTACCACCCAGGCAGAGGCAGAGGTTCAACTATGGCGGTCTGCATGGAGCAGGAAGAAAAGGTAGAGGAGCTGGCCGAGCAGCAGGTGGTGGAAGATGCTTCGAGGCTCTACCTCCACCACCACCAGGATGTCCACCCTGACAACAGGGAGCTGTCAGACAGAGACATTCGCAGCTTCAGGCAGTGGATGCTTACGACCACGGTGCACCTGAGATGATTTGAGTTACTATCTGTGTATACTCCACCGTTGCTGCAGTTCTTATAGACACAGGAGCGAGTCATTCATTCATTGTCGCTGCCCTTTTTCGGAGCTTGGAGATTCCGACGGAGACCTTAGCTTGATCCTTATAGCTATAGATTCCTACGGGATTAGACTCGATGATTACGCACTAGTGCCGTCAGTGTGAGCTTACTCTAGGAGGTGAGATCTTCAGCTATGATCGTCTTTTAGAGGTGTCGAGGCCTTACAATGACATATTGGGCATGGATTGGTTATCAACGATATAATCTCAGATCAATTGTATTAGGTGCATGGTGCGGTGTGTCCACACAGATGGGAGTCGTTTCACCTTCACCGGCGATAAGGGAGCCTTTGCATTGTAGGAAGGACTCATGTAGAGGAGAGGGAAACCAATCACACATCAATTGGATAGTCTCATCCTCAGAGTAGTTGATGTGAGGAGTCAGTGTTTCCCTATTGTGGTGGATCAGTATGCAGACATTTTACCTAGCGACGTTCCAGGACTACCTCCTCGCAGAGAGAAAGACTTCTATATTGACATGTACCCCCTGGATAGCCCCGATATCTACTCCTTCATATCGGATGGCTCCCACTGAGCTTCGTGAGCTATGGGTATATCTGGAGGACTTGCAGGGCAATGGATTCATTTGACCTAGTGTTTCACCCTGGGCTTCCCCGATTTTATTTGCCAAGAATAAGGATAGGAGCTTATGACGGTGTGTCGACTTCCGTTGCCTAAACCAGGTGACCGTGAAGAACAAGTATCCTCTTTCGAGGATAGGAGACCTCTTTGACCAGCTCAAGGGAGCATGATGGTTCTCGATGATAGACCTTAGGTCAAGCTATCATCAGCTCAGAGTTGGAGACGAGGATGTATAGAAGATGACCTTCAGGTGTCGGTATGGCCACTATGAGTTCTTGGTTATACCATTCAGCATAACCAACGCTCCAGTAGTGTTCATGAGTCTCATGAACAAGATCTTCCAGCCTTACCTCGATCATTTTTCCTAGTCTTCATCGACAACATTTTGATTTACTTGACTACAATGGAGGAGAATGCCTTCCACTTGTGGGTTGTACTGGATAAACTCTGAGATCACAAGCTTTATGGTGTTCTCTCGAAGTTCTAGTTCTAGATTCCGGAGGTCCACTTCTTAGGGCACGTCATCTCTGAGGTGGGAGTTGTGGTGGATACTGCGATGATCGAGGCAGTACTAGCTTAGGAGCCACCCAGGAGCGTGACTGAGGTGTGATGTTTCTTAAGTCTGGCTGGGTAATATCTGAGATTTTTTCCATACTTTTCCAGAGTTTCAGCACAACTTTTAGCATTCACGAAGAAGGGGAAACCCTTTGTGTGGTCAGATAGATTTCAGAAGAGCTTTCAGGAGATGAGACAGAGATTGACCAGTGCACCCATCTTGAGGCTACTATAAGGGGGAGTAGGGTACGTATTTTACTGCGATGCATCAGGGACTGGACTCAGGTGTGTCCTGATATAGGAGAGGGCAGTGATCTCTTACAGTTCACGACAGTTGAGGCAGCACGAGAAGAACTATGCTACCCATGACCTGGAGTTAGAAGTAGTGGTCTTCGCCTTGAAGATGTGGCGGCACTATCTGATAGGCAAGCGCTTTACAGTCTACTCTGACCACCAGAGTCTCACGTATATATCCATGTAGAAGGACCTGAACCTGAGACAGTGGTGATGGATCGAGTTCCTCCAGGACTATTAATTTGAGATAGTCTATACTCCTTGGAAGGGGAACGTAGTAGTTGATGCTCTCAGTAGGAGGTTATTCATTCAACTACATGGAGAGGAGACATAGCAGTTTGCCGATTTGCAGATATCGTTCCTGGATAGAGATGGGGAATCCTTTCTACAGTCACCCATAGTCACTCCTCCACAACTCCAGTGGGCCAGGGAGGCACAATGAGGGGATGTTGACTATGAGGCACGACGTGCTCAGGTATCCTCAGGGTTCGAACCTAATGGATTTTCTTAAGGGGGGGGGGGCATGTCATCCTCTTCAGGGGACGTACCATAGTATTAGTTTCATTGCAGTAGGAGGTGCTGAGGGAGTTTCACACTTCCTCATTGGTGGTACATCTAGGTGTAGCGAAGATGTACAAGGATCTCAGACGACAGCACTGGTGGCTGGGTATGAAGAAGGTTTTGGTAGAGTCCGTTTCTCAATGCCTCACCTGCCAGCAGGTGAAGGCAGAGCACTAGGTACCACCAAGCTTGGTACAGTCCTTAGAGTCCCCAGAGTGGAAGTGGGATGGGATATCCATGGATTTCGTGATGGGTCTTCTACGTACTTCCAGAGGACACGACTCCATCTGGGTGATCGTCGACCGAATCACCAAGTTGGACCACTTTCTACCTATTAGAGAAAAAGGATCAATGGAGAGCTGGGGATGCCTCTATGTTTAGGAGATCGTACGGCTTCATGGTGTGCCATCGTCTATCATCTCCGATCGAGATGCTCCCTTTACTTCCCGGCTTTGGAAGGGGTTGCAGAAATCATTTGGGACGTAGCTACACCTGAGCTCCGCATTTCATCCTCTAACGGATGGCCAGAAGGAGTGGACCATTCAGAACCTCGAGGATATGCTCTGTGCATGTTTCCTCTACATTGGTCGCAGTTGGGAGGATCACATACCTTTGGTGGAGTTTTCGTACATCAACAACTACCACTCCACCATCGGGATGACACCATACGAGGCATTGTACGACCGACCTCATAGATCACCTCTGTGCTGGACTGACCCTGGGGAGTCAGCAATTGTAGGACCAGAGATGGTCTAGGCCACGACCGAGAAAGTACAGATCATCCAGGAGCAGATGAGGACTGCGCATAGCCAACATAAGTCCTATGCAGATAGGAGGCAGAGACCACTAGAGTTCGAGGATGATGACCATGTTTTCTTACGGGTCTCATCTCGATGTGGATTAAGGAGATTTGGCCGGGGCGGTAAGTTATCTTTGCGCTTCGTCGGACTATCCCAGGTTCTCAGTAGGATATGTGAGGTGGCTTATCGCCTGGCTCTTCCACCTCAGTTGCACCGAGTGCACGACGTCTTCCACGTATCTCAGCTGAAGAGATACATGCACAACCCGAAACATATCATCAACCATGGAGAGCTGGACATCGATGACGGGGCCACATTTGCGGAGGTCCCGGTGGATATCGAGGATCAATTGGAGCAGGTCCTTTGTGGATAGCCGATTCCTCTAGTGCACATCAGGTGGTAGGACAGGAACCTCCAGGAGAGCACATGGGAGCGGGAGGCTCAGATTCATGCACAGTACCCTCATTTGTTTCCCTAGTTTATGATGTAGCTTTATGGGGATGTAAATCTCTACATTGTGAGTAATGTAAAGATACGTAAATATCAAGGGAATTTTTTTCTTTAATTCTTCGGGATTTTATGAGTATGCAGTTTCTGATGGAACCTAATTCGAAGGCCCGGTGCACTCGGAATCAATTTTTGAAGTTTAGCTCAGGTACATTCAGTGAAATCTGGGGGCACCAATTAAACCGCAGTGCTGATTATAACTAGCGAGGACCTTTACTGAAGATGCGTTTTCTTGGGAGGAGTTGTCAAAAAAAGTGGTTTAAGTAAAAAATAAATTAAATTGTGGTACAATTTTATTTCTAACTAAGGTGGTTTTATCCTACATGGGGGAGTTAGGGTGGGACCCACTAGCATCCTAACTACCCATGTGAGGAAAAATGTGAGGTGGGACCCACACGAACCCCAAGCCTTCACATTCCCAAAACCCCCCAAAAACCCCACATTAAACACATTGTTTTTAATGTGGTAAACCCTTAAGCTTAATTAAGTAACTCCTCCTCTTCCACATTAATTCATGGCAACACATGAAAAATTAATTGATTAATCCTCTTCCATTATTTTCAATGTGTGTCTGAATTTTATGTTTTTGAAAGGCATGGAAAAGTAAAATAAAATAAGGAGAAGCTTATTTTAGTTTTGGTTAGAATTGTTGTGTGCGGAGGATTTAAGTAGAACTCTAGTTTTTCATTAAAGAACTTCATCCTCCCATGAAGAACGTCTCTTCTTCGATGAAGAACACCGTCTTCGAAGAGAGAGACGATGCGCCTTTCCTTATTCTCTCCGCAACTAGTGTGGAGACTCTGTTTCCTCCTAGGATGCACGCCAATGCCGTCTTTAAAACCTCACCCCACAACGTCATCTTTCGAGACGCCTGACAAATGACATCGATTGTCAAGGAATGGGTTAATTCTTTTGTTCAAGTTTAATCATCTTCCTTCATTGTTCAGGAATTGGCTGAATGCTATCGTCGTAACAGGAGGAGATCGGACTGCACAAACAAGGCCGATTTTCCTCCCCATTCCTCTTGATGTCCTTCATTGATGGTTGATGTGAAGGCAGCATGGTGTCGTAGAACCACGCAGGGATGAAGAGGACTACGGAAGGAGTGGGACACGGTGGTGGTGCGCGGCGCAGTCGCACTACGACGGACCAAGCAGGGGCTGCCAGACAACCGGCAGCCGACGTCTCCAGGAGGTGGGACCCTGAATTGTCCCGCATCGGCTCAATTGGACGTCCATAAAGGCGGACTGTTACCAAGAAATGGGGGGGGGGTGTAACCCCCCCCCCCCCAAACAGCATCTAGGGTGGACCCCACAAGGTCCACTGTTTCCAAAAATGAGGGGCGCGCCCCTCGCACCTTGCTCGGCCAGCGCTGAGCCGCGGCCGGCTTCCGAGCCGAGCCGCAAGCTGCACGGGCTGGGCCGGGCTGCACAAGACGGGCCGGGCCATACCCAATCAGGCTAGAACTAGACCCGGGTTGGGTTGACCCAGTTCGGGCCGACCCAGTGGTATTGGGCCGGGTCGGACCGGGCCCAGACCCCCTATTTTCGGACGTGGTTGGTTCAAACACTCATATCATGGGCTACGGAACTCCAATTGATGCACCGTCAGTTGCGTAGAGATCCTTGGATCGAGACGGTCATTTTGGTATATTAAACACAAGGTTTTAGTGAATTTTTTGTATAGCCGGGTTGGTTCGAACCCGAAACCAACCGGGCCCTTGGAGCAGAAACACATATAACTTATGGACCGGACTTTCTATTGACGTTCCATAAAATAAGATGAATTCTTCTTAGTGAGACAATTCTTTTCTCTTACTACAGTTGAGGTTTCGATGTAGCTGGAGTACGGTCGGGTTGGTTTTAGCTTAAAAACCAACCGGGCCCCTCGGATGAAAAAGCCAATATCTCTCAGACTGGGCCTTCGATTGATGCGCCGTCTGTCACGTTGAGTTCCTATTGACGAGATGGAACTTTTTGATACATCAACTCTGAACCTAGTGACAGTTGATGTATTGAACCTCTTGTATCGTGGATCGGACCCTCCCAGAATCGAGCGTGCTTTGTGCGGGAACCCTAGAGCTGGCTGCGACTGCGATGACGATGGCAACTTTACTTGGATCCTTTGTAGGTTCGGCAGCGAGGACGACTATACTTGGATACTCCGTGGGTTTGGAAGTGATGACGATTGTACTTGGATCCTACGTGGGTTTGGCAGTGATGGTTACTGTACTTGGATCCTAGGTGGGTTCGGCAGCGATGACTTCTGTACTTGGATCCTACGTTGATTCGGTAGAGGAGAGGATTCAGAGGCTACATCTAATCATCTCCACCCCTCTTCGTGAGTAGTATACCTGTGTGAGTTGAGTCTTGAATTTCAATCATTATCGTCAATATGATTGACTTTCATTCCTGTGTGGACTGGCCTGTGCTTTCCTGTGTTGACTGGGTTGTTCTTGGGATCTTGAGTTGGAGTCGAACAGGAATTGATGACTTAGGTATATGTATGGGCATATACCTATATAGAATTGGTTGATACTTTGTGTTTGTATATTTCCTTTGTGGTTTATCCTTTGTGTATTCTAGAAGACCCTCGGGGGTCTCAGGGTCCCTACTGAGTATCGTATACTCACCCCTGCACGGGCTAGGCCCGCACTACGTTGTGTTGGTTCTAGACGACGTACAACGCTGACTGTGGTTGAGGCGTGTGGATCAGGATGGTATCTGGTGGTGGACTATCAGACAGGACATGCACGAAGGGGACGGAAAGAATTGAGGAGCTAAGGAGACCATCTGTACCCACCCTTCAGGTGGGAATTCTAGAAGACATCTCGGTGGTTGCTGTTTACTTTTCAGCTTTTGTACTTTACTTTTCTAAGTTGTATTGTAATTTTAGTAGGGTTTGTATGCTGGCCCATTTACATTCCAGCACATACTTTTATACTCAGTTTACTTAGTTTTTACTTCATCTTGTGTAATCTGTGGTTTTTGTTTTTTTATATAAAGGAAATGGCTTCCCTTTTATCGGGACTTACGCCTTTGGTGCTAGTCAACAACCCCTGGACTATGGAAGGTGGGCTTGGGGTAGTCCCAACATGGGCCTTGAGGATGTGTCGTGACACAAAGCGTGGAGTAAATCATCACTAGTGATGATTTATGGTTTTGATGAAATCGTGAAATCTCCATGGATTGTTGTGAAAAGTGATCTGGCTTCTTGAATTCAAAATGTTGATTTTAAATTATGGATTTCTTGTAATGGTAAATGGTTTGATGAAAGATGAGTTTTCAATAAAAAGGGGTGTTTTATTTAAATAGTTTGGTATTGAAATGGCTTGATGAAATTGGTTCATTCTTTTGTATTCAAATAAAAAATGTACGATTTTATTGAAATGGTTTGAATTGGATGAACACACATTGTTTTGATGGAAATGGTTTTCAATAAAATGTGTTTTATTGAAAGGATGGGTTTGGAATGATTATTCTGAATGTTTGGGGTGTGTTCATACTGCATTCAGGATGGATAAGGTTATGGAGTCTCCCCCATTAGTGTTGCTATGGATAAGGGTGAGGGAACTCCCCCATCAAACATTCATATTGAATTCAAGATGAATATGGTTTAGGGGTCTCCCCCATTAGTGTGGGTATGGATAAGGGTTAGGGCTCTCCCCCATCAATAATTCTTGTGCATTTGGGTTGGATAAGGGTAATAAGTATCCCCCATCATGGTTGGGATGGATAAGGGTTAGGGATTCTCCCCTCTTCCAGGTCGCATGCATGGATGGTTGCATGGGTTTCTGGAATGGTTTCGGTATGCCAAAAAGAGATATTGTGAAATGGTTCTAGTGCGTGATGGTTATTTTTCTGTTAAAATAACTTTCTGGAAAAATTGGTTTCAATTTCTCTTGGAATTATCTTGGTTATGAATGATTTTGGAAACTTTTTTATATTTAGTTATAAACTGATTTTGGGAAAATGTTTTATATAAACAATTTTTATATAAATGTGGCTATCTCTTCTATCCGAGTGGCATGCTTTGGGAAGTCATTGGGGAAAACCTAATGAGTTTTATACTCACCCCTACTTTGGCACGTTGGTGCTTTTGCAGATGTCGTATTCTAGGACACAGGTAATGGTAAAGCATCTTGTTGCTAGGGGTTCGTGGTGATGCTTGAGAGATGTGGTGGAGCTTGGTGCATGGAGCTCGGCGTGGAGTCGTGGAGTGTTTCTTGGCTTCTTTTGCGTATTTTGTTTATTCTTCTACTTGGTACTCTGATATTGTGTTGGTTTTATATTGGATTGTGGAATAGTGTAGTTCTCTTTTGGGAATTCATGAGTTGGATGTTTCATTAACATTCATCATATAGTGCTTGTTAGTGATTTCTTGGTTAGTTTATAAGTTTATTTCTGAAAGGTTAAATCATCCCCCACTTTTATTCCAAACCCTTCAGCATTTATTTTCAGCCTTTGGCATCATAGGGATGTCGTTTAAGTCCTAGTAATGACTCGTTGAGCTCTCATGCCAATGGGAATTGGCAGGTCATTACAAATGGTATCAGCTTGTTCGGTCCATTCCTAACATGTAGTTGTCAATGTTCTTGGTGTTGGAGTTGAAATTCATTCTTGTCTATTCCTTGGGTCAAAATCATTGACAAGATTAGGATTGTCAGAACATGAAATTTATAGTATAAAAGGACGTAGCTAACCCGTTTATGCTAAACTTCAAGTTACCTGGGTGTTGGGTACATAAGTTCTTTGGATACACTTCTTGAATGTTGGAAATCTCATTTTCATGGGTTTAGCCAATGAGATGAGCCTGACCTACATTATATAGGAATAGATTCCCACTACAATTGTATATCTCATTGTGAAGAATGATTTATGAATTCCGTCAAGGAGCAAATTTTTGAAAAATGCAGAAATTGTTTTCATGTAAAATATTTTGAAAATAGGTTATTTGGTGTATTTTGAAAACGGGTTGATTTTCAAAAGGAAGGAGGAATGTCTTCAAAAAAATTTGAACATGGGAAAATGGTTGTTTTGGAAAAACAATGTTGTTATAGATGAATTGATAGTATTTGAATACTAAGCCATCAGTTGCTAGATAGTGAGATTGATAGAGTTTGTTGTTGGTTTAGAATATTGCACCTCGTAAATGTCATCAGAACCAACCTGATGAATCAGCGAAGAATGTGGTTGCACCTGAACCACATGTGAACCAAGAACTGGTTGAGAGTATTTTCCATGATTTTCATGATATGGATATGGGGAACTGGAGGAATGAACCAAGGAATGTGGATCATACCATCCGGTTCATGAAGCAGAATCCACCGAACTTTCGGGGTGATGCTGAACCCAAAAAGGTGGAGGTGTAGCTATGTAAGATGAATCATATCTTCGATTTCATCAGCACACCATCAGAGCTCAAATTAAAGTGGGTGACGTATATGATCGAGGATTTTTCATGTCAGTGGTGGGATTTATCAGTGCATGATAAATTGGATGAAGGCCTAACATGAGAGGATTTTGAATAATATTTCAATAAACAATTCTATCCTCACACGCTCCAGATCCAAAAAATGATGGAATTATTTAGCTTGAAGCATGAGAGTATCTCTATCACAGAGTATGCAGATAAATTAAGGAATTTAGTCCATTTTGCACTAGTGGTTGTGGCAAGTGCATCGTTGAAAGCACACATCTTTGAATCGGGGATAAAGCAGAAGATTCGATCGAAGATTGCGATGCTCTGTATTAGAGATTATATAGGGATGGTGATCAGAGTGACAATTGATGAATGTGGTATCTCGGGATCGATAGAAGGAGGAATGTTCATACATAAAAAAATGGTGGGAATGATCTCTTACCAACTGGCAGTGTTAACTTTGGCATTAATGGAAGAGATTGAGGAAAACAGATTTACAGCTGTTGTGGATCAATTTCCAGATGTCTTTCCCAAAAACTTCTATAGGTTACCACCTCTAAGGGAAGTGGAGTTTACGATTGATCTCTTTTGGGGGATCAGTCCTATTTCTCTTCCGTCTTATAGGATGGGACCAACAAAGTTATGGAAATTTAAATTGCAGTTAGAGGAGCTAGTAAGTAAGGGTTTCATTCGACCAAGTACATCTCTTTTGGTAGAACTAGTTTTGTTCGTAAAAAAGGCAGATGGAACTCTTCGACTGTGTGCTGATTATCGAAAGAGTAAACAAGTTAAGGTAAAGAATATATATCCACTTCCACGCATTGATGATATGTTCGATCAATTAAGGGGAGCTCAGTGGTTCTCCAAGATTAACTTGTGATTAGGATATCACCAATTGCTAGTTCGAAAGGGGGATATCCCAAAGACAACATTCAGAAGTAGATATGGCCACTACGAATATGTAGTCATGCCTTTCAGTCTAACAAATGCACCAGCAGTCATCATGGATTTGATGAATCAGATATTTCACCACTATCTGGATTCTTTTGTTGTGGTGTTTTTTGGATAATATCTTGGTGTATTCAATGACAAGGGATGATCATGAGGTGCACCTGGAAAAAATGTTACAAATATTGAGAGATCATTGTTTGTATTCCTAATTATCAAAGTGTAATTTTTGGATACGGGAAGTACGTTTCCTTGGCCATGCCATTTCTATGAAAGGTGTTTTTGTTGATCCCAAAAATATAGAAGTTGTTATCTCTTGGAAACCACCGATGAATGTGTTCGAGATAGGAAGTTTTCTTGGTCTAGCTGGTTACTACGGACGCTTTGTGCGTGATTTCTCACAACTACCTTCACCAATGACAGCTCTGACTAAGACAAATGCTCCATTCAAATAGACGGAATAATGTCAGAAATCCTTTTAAGAAATGAATGTTAGGTTTACATCAGCACATATCTTGTTATTTCTAGAATCCGGACAGGGGTATATGGTGTATTTTTATGCTTCAAGATGAGGGTTGGGTTGTGTTCTCATGCAAAGAGATCATGTGGTTGCTTATGGTTCAAGGGAGTTGAGATTGTGTGAGAAAAATTACCAAAAACATGTTTTGGAGTTGGCTACAGTCGTTCATGCTTTGAAAACATGGAGAAATTATCACTTTGGTGAGAAATTTAATATGTTTACAGATCACAAAAGCTTGGAACACATTTTCACACAGTGAGATTTAAATCTTAGGCAAAGGAGATGGATGGAGTGTCTCCAAATTTTTGACTTTGATTTGATGTACACACCCGGAAAAGGAAATTCGGTGGTGGATGCATTGAGTATAAATTCATATGCTCGGTTGGAGAAAGAAGCTTCAAATGAATGGAAGTTGATGTTAGTATTAGACAAAATGCTTGTGGAATGTGAAGACCAAGGTGATGTTGCTGTTTTCCCTTTAGCTACACATGTTCTTTATTTAGGAAAGATGATCAAAGAAGCACAATCATATTATGAAGAATGTCTGGTGGTAAGTTCAGAACTCAATGGTGGACAGACCATTGATGGATGGAAACATGATGGGGGTTCAGTTTTGTGTTTCAAATATCAGATGGTTGTACCTATGGGTTTTCAAGAACAACTCCTTCATGCTTATCACCATTCAAGATGGGCTATACACCTAGGTACATAGAATATGTATAACGCATTGAAGGAACAATTTTGGTGGAGCAGCATAAAAAGAACGGTGGCCGAGTTCATCTCACGATGCTTATCATGTTTGCAGGTTAAAGCAGAGCATCAGAGACTAGCTGGTATGTTACAATCATTACCTATCCCGGTTTGGAAATGGGATCAGATAGTAATGGATTTTGTTACAGGTCTTCCAAGAATGGTCTGGAAACACGATTCCATTTGGGTGATAGTGGATCATCTAACCAATCGGCACATTTCATCCCTATTCATGAAAATAATACGGTGGAAGATGTTTCAAAAATATATATCTGATAAGTGGTATAGAGGCATGGTGTACCAGTGTCTATCATCTCAGATAGAGATCCGAGTTTCAAATCTCATTTCTAGAAATCGTCAAAGAAATCCCTTGGGACTCAGTTGACTATGAGTGCGGTGTATCATCCTCAAACGGATGAGCAATCCAAGCAGATGATAGAAACATTGGAAGATATGTTGTGGGCTTGTGTAAGTGATTTTGGTGGCTCATAGGAGGATCATATACCCTTAGTGGAGTTCTCATGCAATAATAGCTATCAAGTCTCGATACGCATGGCTGCATTTGAAGCATTGTATGGGCGTCCCTGTTGTCCTCCACTATGCTGGGTGGAAACTGGTGAAACATTACTAGTTGGGCCGAGACATGTCCAAGAAACAATGGAGAGGATTCAGCTGATTAGGAAGAGGATGGAGACTGCTCAGAGTCGTTAGAAATCTTATGCAGATCACCGTCGAAGACCATTGTCGTTCATTGTGGGTGATCATGTCTTCTTGAGAATCTCTCCAAGGCTTGGACATCATTGTGTTGGGAATCAAATAAAGTTATATCCTAGATAAATTCTCCCTTTTGAAATACTATAATGGGTTGGAGAGGTGGCATATCGATTGGAAATACCACCATGGTTTAGTTCGTTGGAAAATGTGTTCAAGGTATCTCAATTGAAAAAGTATCAGCCTGATCCTGACCTTGTGATCAGATGGGATCACGTTGACCTAGAGCCAAATTTATCATTGATACATGTCCCAGTACATATTTTGGATAGGTTATAGAATTTCTTGTGTGAAAAAACCATTGGTCTAGTGTGAGTTTTATGGAACCATGGTAAGATTCAGGAAGAGACCAGCGAACATGAAAAGGAAATAAAAGAGCAATGTCCGGAAATCTTTTATCCAGGTGAAGGTTTTCTAATTTCGAGGATGGAAAGGCCAATGGTGGGGAGAATGTAGTACCCCATGTATCTGGTATGTAACCCTTACTTGATGATTTTCAAGGTTTTAAAGTTAAGAGAGTTGAATGGGAGAGTCGGGAGAACATGGAATGATTATTGAGGCAATGGAGAAGTCGCACGGGAGGCACATGGTTTGTCTAAACCATGCAGCCAAACCGTGCACAGTAGGTCATGGAGGTAGTGGATTCTGCATGGGGGTCACATGGTTTGTCTAACCGTGCGTCCAAACGGTGCAAGAAGGGTGGTCGAGGTAGTAGCTAATGCACCGTTAGCACACAATTTGTCAAAGCGTGCGAACTAACCGTGCGGCCACTTAAACGAGATCCTATAAAGGTGGATCTCATGCGTTTTTTGCCTCTATGTTGATCATTTTTCCTCCTAAGAGGCCCTAACCTAGAATTTTTGTTCTCCTAAGGTCAAGGAGGGTTATCCCATCATTCCAGAGGTGATCTGATGGCTACTCTTGGCGAATCGAAGCCGGATTCTTGAGGTATGTGATCATTCTTGTTTGGTTTCAAAGATCTACTTAGATATACTTCATGTATTTTGTAGGTTTCTTAGATATATGACCTTTATGGGTAGATCTATGTGTGTGGATTCCAAATATGATGATATTTGGTCTTGGTTTTTTTAGGAGAAAAGATCTAAGAAGGATTCTTGGAGAATCGACCGGATCTTCTTGTGCGTTCTCTGTTTGTTAGGGTTTTCCTCAAAACCTATGAGGTTGGTGGCTTCTCTCTTGACTCCTCATATTAGAATTGTTTCTATTAGTTTCAAATTCAGTTATTTTAATGATATTGATTGTGAAAAGCATGGAGTAAATCATCTTTAGTGTTGATTTATGGTTTTGATGAAATTGTGAAATCTTGGTTGATTATTGTGCATATGAATTTTGCTTCCTGAATTCAAAATGTTGATTTTAATTTATGGATTTTCGTGAATGGTAAATGTTTCCATTAAATATGGGTTTAAAAAAAAAGGGTTTTTTTATTGAAATGGTTTCGTATTGAAATGGATTGATGACATTTGTTCAATCTTTGGTTTTCAACAAAAAATGTATGGTTTTATTGAAATGGTTTGAATTGGTTGAACACAATTGGTTTTAATTGAAATGGTATTCAATAAAAAGTGTTTTATTGAATGGATGGTTTTGGCATGAACGTTGTGAATGTGTGGTGTGTGTTCATATTGCATTCGGGACAGATTAGGGTTATGAGTCTCCCCCATCAGTGTTGGGATGGATAATGGTTAGGGCTCTTCCCTATCAAACATTCATATTGCATTTGGGATGGATAAGGGTTAGGGGTATCCCCCATCAGTGTTGGGATAGATAAGGGTTAGGGCTCTCCCCCATCAAGCATTCATGTGCATTTGGGTTGGATAAGGGTAGGAAGTCTCCCCCATCATGGTTGGGATGGATAAGGTTTAGGGATTCTCACCTATTCCAGGTCGAATGCAAGGCTGGTTGCATGGGTTTGTGGAATGGTTTGGGTAAGACAAAAAGGGATATTGTGAAAAGATTCTAAATCATGTGGGATATTTTTCTGGTAAAATTACTTGATGGAAAAATTGGGTTCAATTGCTCTTAGAATTTCCATGGTTATGAATGGTTTTGGAAACTTTTTTATATTTAGTTATAAACTGCTTTTGAAAAAATGTTTAATATAAAATGTTTTTATATAAATGTGGATAACTCTACTATCCTAGTGGTGTGAGTTGGTAGTTCATTGGGGAAAACCTACTGAGTTTTATACTCACCCCTGCTTTGGCATGTTGGTGCATTTGTTGATGTAATATTCCAGGACACAGGTAAAGGAAAAGAATCTTATTACTAGTGGTTTGTGGTGATGCTTGGGAGATGTGGTGGAGCTTGGTGCATAGAGCTCAGCGTGGAGCCATGGAGTGTGTCTTAGCTTGTTTTGGGTATTTTGTTTATTCTTCTGATTGGTACTCTGATATTGTGTTGGTTATGTATTGGTTAGTGGAATGGTGCAGTTTTATTTTGAGAATGCATGAGTTGTTTGTTTCATTAGAATGCATCATATAGTGGTTGTTAGTGATTTCTTGGTTGGTTTATGAGTTTATTTCTCAAAGGGTAAATCGTTCCCCACTTGTATTAGAAACCCTTAGGCATTTTTTTCCAGCCTTTTATGTCTTGGGGATGTCTCTTATGGCCTTGTAATGACTCGTTGTTCTCTCAAGCCAATGTGAATTGGTGGGTCATTACACAGAAGCCTACTAATTTGATTAAAATAATAATATGTAACCTAAAACAACATCATGTACCATCTCTAAGGCCACAAACAAAACATCCTCCAAGATGGTCTAACACATGAAATTTTTCATTTGATCCAGAATTGACAGTTAGATATCTTATTGTATATATAATTCTCCCTTATTGTACTATAGATGATATCAAGCTGTTGGGAATTATCTTCTTGTTTCTTGGAGTACTCAAATATATCATCCACAAAATTGAACACAAATTACTCCAGGTACAGGTAGAATATTCAGTTCATCATGTTCATTAACACAACTAGATCTTTTTTCATCATGATGACCATAAAAAATAATATATTCCATACCGAATTTTGAATGTATTTTTTTTGTTTATCGGAAGGTAAAAATATCAAATTATGATACCATGATCTCAATTAATTCATAGGGAAAACACAATCTCCCCTCAATTGTTCAAATAGATTGTCGGTACATGAAAAAGGTTACCAGTTATTCATTATAATCTAGTTCAAAATCTGATAATGATCATATACATTTGAAGTCCTTTAAAAATTATTAGAAAAAAAAATTTTACAATCCCAAGGGTATGTAATTGGATGTATAAATTCTATCTCCATTAAATCTTCTAGATGAGTCCTCAACTCTTGAAGCTCTATTAAATCCATTATGTATGGTGGAATAGAAACTGGATCTACCCCTAGCATGAGATCAATAGTAATTTTCAAGTATCTCTCAGGTGGGGGCCTTGAGATGTACTCAAGAAAACATCATGACACTGTCCCACTAAATGTGTAATGAAAAAAATCCCCCACACCCCCATCATCCATCAAAATTACAGAAAATTAGGTAGTAAGATCCCCAAGTTTCCAATGTACAGAAATTGATTGGAATTCATAGATATCTCACTCTCCATGATGTACATAATTTTCACCCCCATGAGATATAATGTTCACTATAATTAAGTATGAATCAATGTGGTATTTTTATTCAACAAATAGTTTACAACCACAATCAGGACAAATCTAAACATATGAAGGATGTAATGATACCATAGAAAACAATAATACCCAACCTAAAGAGAACTACCCTTTCAAAAACATATCTCTGTCAACCGTACATTCAATGGTGCATCAATTCCCATAACCCCACACAAGATCATCGTCATCAAATTCAACTTGTTCACAGGGTGCGATGATATGAAATTATGAGAGGCTAATGTATCCAACAATTTACTTGAAAACATAAAAGATATGAGAATAGAACCACCGAATGTTGATGGCCTAACCTCTCAATCACCAAGTCTAGGCTAAATTGCATCCAACTATCCTACCCACATCCAATTGTTACAGTCTGAGTCCCCTAAGCCACAGCACTATACTGATATGGGATCTCTTTTCAAGTGTTACAACATCAACATCCTTAACATACATGTCCACTAGAAATAAAACTACTAGTCTGATATGGGGTAGAATAACCCCATCCAACACTCTAATTATTCAGGGATCCTAGATAATTACCCATCTATTTTGGGTTCTTGTGAAAATATTTAATATTCAAAATTTTTTATTAAAAAGATAACTCTACCAGTTGTAAGGGGAACTATCTATGAAGTTGTCCTGACCTATCACACTTGTAGTAGAGAACTCGAGTAAGGTCCTAAGTAATTTATCCACTCCCAATTAAAATTTGGTTTCCATTTCCCTAGTCAACATTATTATAGTGATGCTCCATACTCTAATAAACTGGGCCTCTTGGACATATAGGGAAAACCACATCTCCTATACGAGAATCCTCTTTCTTGCTCCCCTAAGATACGAGTGACTGATTCAGAAACATTTAAATATTATTCATGATGATGTTATAAACCAAGGAGTTAATTTCGAATATAAGCCCATCCTGAAACTGATTTATTGGAGTAGACTGAACCCATTTAAAGTCTGTAAAAAAATGATTCAAATTAGTAAAGTGACATTTATCGTTCATCACAAACATACTTCAATGGGTATGATAATGAGATATGTTTCCCCCTTCAATATGAGTTCCTAGTGGTATAATGGTTCAAACAATTCTCATAAAATTCCATTCACTAAATATTCTCTAGGATTCCTTACATATTTACCACTGACGCTTCATCTGACCACATAAAATATAAAAATCTAGTTTGAATCTCTTCTAAGAAGAAGTTTCTAGGTGGTTAAGGTTCATCAATATAGACAAAATTTGGAACTCAGTTTCCTTGGGTCAACCCTCTTTAGTGGAAGTCATAGGTTGTAGCAACCCAAACTCCTATTTCTATTATGAAATTATCCTCACAACCTTTCTAGGGTATCATTCCATAATGTGCATAATTTGAGCATTGTTCCCATAGAACTGCACTATGAGTTCCTCACCCCAAACTATCAGAGCCACAGGTTCCACTACTTGAGACACATTCCCATCCATGTCCCCCTTTTTCCAATTAACAAGAATCATCATGGAGGAATATATATATATTTACAAACACATGTCTAGGGACACATAAAACCACATTTAAATTCTCAACAATATAGTTTCATTTGGAACAAAAATATTTCATCCACTTATTGCACCACACTGTCAAAACTAAGGCAATATCACCCCCCATTAACATCCCTCATATGGCTCATGGTTAATATACTGTAAAAAAATTTCCCTAATCATGTTTCTCAATAGACACCCATTTATCCACGTCAATTTTATCAATTTTTTTGATTTTAGCAATTATCAAATTCATATTATGAAATTTTTTTCATTTAAATCACACATGTAGTGAAAATTATTTAAATTTAAACATATCACACATAAACCTCTTTTCTTGTTCATATCTAAGATGATTCTTGTGACAATAAATCAAGAATGCCTGGAAGAAATCTCATCCCATACTATTCCATGAAGAAAATCTCAGAAATATCAAAAAACCTCCGCACATAATAAGTGAATCACATGATGTGAAATAATATTCAACTATAAGAGGAATCATGAATAACAACAATCCCACTATGGGTTTATGGATTTTAGCCCCATACATGGGGTAGGTACAACAATGAACCAGAACATGTCTAAATCCGGACTAATAAAAATTTCCTTTCTATTGTTACCATATTGTAAGACCAATGAAATAAAAAAAACTCAATTGATACCAATTTGTTTCATCCCATCCCTGGTTCCATATACAATTACCTCAAGCTAGTTGTTAAAATGATCTCAAGAACACATCCCTATATGCTTGAGGTTGTCGACTTGTAGCAATGGTCTAATATAGATACCACATGAAGATAATATCCTCTTTATCAATGCAGCACAATAGAATAAATAAATTATTAACAAAATAATTAATGTGAAAAAACAACTATAATAATTACAAAAAAAATACAAAATACTATGAAATTATAAACCAAAATTGAATACAATATCCAAAACAAAATTATGAGATGTTTCAAGTGATAAATGAGTCATGTGGAATATTTAAAATACAAAACAAATAGCCACAGTAATTAATACGAAGTGGCTCCCAATACCATTTATAGTCCCGTCATCCAAGTTCCATCAAAATTTATTTATCTAATATATGGATCATTCTCTTATCATGTAGTTTAAACAAGAAATCTATTCCGATGTTGATCATGAAACCTGAGTAGGGAGTGAGTTGAACTCTTTAGGGAACCACCGATGGAATTTAAAAAAATATCTTTTATATAAATAATTATGAAATTGAATAAACAATAAAATACATTTAATAATGTAAATAGATTACATATTCAATTATTCCTTATTTAATCACCTAAATCCCCAATTTTAGGATGACACACGACCCAATATTTCAAGCTTTATATCTTCCTATTAAAAAGTTTGAGTCAACTTAAGAAAATGTTGGGTTCTATAATTTACATTACAAAATAGATATGCTTTTAAAAAAAATATAGGAAATCATATTATACATATATAATTTATATATAAATTTTTATGGATTACATATTGTTTCATAATTTTATTCAATTAGAAATTTAAAAATTCTATTTTTTTTGAGTAAATCCGAATATAGTTTTATCATTTATAAATAATTTTTTATTGATTACTATTAAATTTATAGTATTATATTTTTACCAATTTACAAATTTTTTATGAAATTATATTAAATTTTATTATATTTACATAATATATATTAAATCATTAAATAATTATATGTAATTCTGTAGTTTTATTCAATTATAAACATATATACCTACATAGTTTTTAATTTATATAAATAATTTTTCTTATAATTTGGAAAATTATATTATTTTATATGTAATATTTATATACATTTATAATTTTATAAAATGATTCTATGTCAAAATAATATACATTTTTTTATACTTTTATAAAAATATATATATTTTTTCTCTCTCCAAATGACATGTCTATATAGAATGACGCGAATTAAATTTGATGTTATTATTGAGAAATAAAAAAAAATTCTCCATGATATAGAGTATATTAATAGAAGATATTAAAAGACTAATTTATTTGGGGTATTATGTATTTTATAAAGTGAAAGAATATGAAAGAATATATCAACTTCAACTATATAAAATTATTGTAAACTTTGATTTTCAGTATTGGTAGTTAAATTTGTGGTGAAATTTTCTAGATTTGGTGAATATTGGATAATATATATGTAATGTTTTACAGAAACTAAATATCATTATTATTTTTAAAATAACTTATGAATTAATGATTTATTGATTCGTAATAGATAATTGAATTAATAAACGACATCATCATAGATAAATCTATACAAACATGTGGTTAGTTTCTTATCTTGGTTATGTTATGAATATTAATGAGGAAATTTACATTAAAAATGTATTATAAACTATCAAGTTTATAATTGATTATTAAAGTATCATTTATAATAAAATTTATTATATTGTGGTAAAATATTAAATCACTAAAATGTCAATACTGAAAAATCTGGTTAAACTAAATTCATCTAATAATATTTTATATCATTATTACCAACAATTTCTGTGTCAATGTTATTAATTGGGGTAAAAAATACATAGATAACTATTATAAATGTTTTTTTCTAAAATTTATGTGTTAAAAATGTTAATAGTTGAATTGATCATTCATTCTGAATTAGGAAATGTATTTCCTTTGTCTACCTTCAAAATAATTCCACATTTTATTATACACCTTTCAACATAATTTCATCTTTGGGTCTTTATTATTATCATTATTTATATCCCATAATGTGAATGATACATTGAATAAATTATTATTTCAAAAATAATATTTATCCTCATCAATCCATTGCCAATGTTAATTATCCAATGATTAGATTAATTTTTTATATCCATTCCACAATATTTATGTGATTTATTATATAAAAATAGGGAATGAAGATGATAATTATGATTCAATTGATAAAACTTTTCCATCACTTTCAAAACTGTGGGGTTCTAGGTTCATATACATTAACAAAATTGTGCATCATGAGGAGGGAGATGGTATATCATACTATGACATTTTATTCAAATGTTTAACACAAATACATCAAAAAGTATGACAAAACATTAGTTAAATTATAAATAATTTTGGGATAAATTTATATTTTTTTATTATAATTCATATATTTTTATTTTAAGTATAGCATTCTTATTCATAGAAATTTTATTCATTACTTATTAGATAAAGGGAAATGTTTTAGATATATAATTTTCCTTCATGGTATAAATATCTTCAACAATAAAAAAATATAATGCATTTTTATATGACAGAAATAATTATTTATATTAATTAAACATATATAGTTACAAAATTAAGTGTTCACATACTATTTTAATGTCTCATCAGAATAAATTTCTATAATTTAATCCTAAAATGATTGTATTCGATTGTAAATTGATTATCATTAGTGGATACTAGTACATTTTAAACATTAAATCAATAAAAATAAAAGATCTAAATGATTCGGTCATGTTATCTATGAAAAAATACTTTTATTCTATAGAATATTACCAAAAAACACATTTGACGGATGTATCATATTATGGTGTACTAGAGAAAAATAAATACCCAAGACAATTACACTCAGGTCTAAGTTATTTTTTTGAATAGTAAATGTTTTGATATAGTTACTCAAGATGAAATGAATATTTAAATCTATGATTTTATAGTAGTGGACATAGAAAATTATGATTAAACTGATGCACCAAACATATTGGTGTATCATACAAGCCTAATGATATATGTAAAAGGTTTATACAAAATTAATTTTAGATTTATAGTATCAATAATACAATGATATAATTTTTTTAATAGTATAGATGATATTTTTGTATATAATGTGAGCATATTTTATCATCATTAACTTGGATGTGATGACTAAAACCATAATATTTAAAGGAAATATTGTAAAATATATGTATTATTAAAAAAATTTATCAATATCATGTTGAATTACAAGTGATATATATTTATTATATAATGTCTTATGTGATGGATAAATTTTTTTCTCAAGTTATGATAATGTCCCCAATGATTTTGAAGGAAACTATTTTGATGTCTCATATATTTTTAAATTCTATATAATCCATTTTTATAATGGTTTTATAATTAAATTTATTCATAGATTCATTTTAATTAATTTTTCCCTAAGAAGAACATGGTAAAATTTAACACAGAACAAATATCAACAATTGATGAATTTAAAAGATAGAGACAAAATATTTTTAGTGAACTTATTTATTTTTATCGAATGTTTTGTCACTTTAAATATGAATTCTTATATTTTTTTTATAAAAATTTTTCCCATAGTATATATTTTTAGAATTTTTGTAAATATAATTTTGAATTGTTTTTTTATGTTGTTGAATTTTTTATCTAGTCTGTATATGTTGTGTGTATATTTTATTATCAAAATAATTTATATTGATAGTAAAATATTAGGATGTTGTGTAATTATTTTTAGTGTACAAGTTAATTAATTTTTTCTTATTTTTTCAGTTAAAGATAACAATTATGAGTATGTAAAATGTAAACATTATAAAATAAAGACTCATGTAAAATGAAAACCATAGATTTAGTGATTTAAATTTTTATAATATTTAATGGTGATGATTTTAATTTAAAATCAACATTTGAAAACATAATTTTTAAAATGATAAAAACGGGTACGCCAAGAAAAAATTGGTTTTATTCCTAGTAAATTTCTAGAATTCATATATAATAGAGTTGGATTAACTATATCAATATGTATGATATTGTAGTTTATAATTAGTAGACATTATATGATTTTTTTATTTAATTTGGATTTACTATACAATACATTAATATATAGATGTATTTTTATATGTATATATATGAAATATTTTTTGTGTAATGTTTATTTTGAGGCGTATTATGTATTTTTATAGTGATTATTTGTTTTCCTACCATCATTTTTAAAGATTATATATGTTCTAAAATTTATATAATGATCACATAGAATAAGATTTTATATTTTTTGTTTATTAATGTTAAGTATAATTTATTATTTTTCCTTTATATATTTTTATTTTTTGGAAGTATATCAACACAAGTAGTGGAAAGAGTTTCAAACTAGTTCTTACTAAATCATTATGGGTTTGTGGATACTCATCGAGAAGGAATTAATAATGTCTATATAGTATAACTATTGTGTAAATTCATAAGGTATTTAAAATTTAATTCACATATTGAGTTGTTTCTTTTTTTATTAATTCTTACAAACTATTGAAGAAATAAAAAACTAACATAGAAAATCATCATTCTCCCTTAATAATGTCTATTGGGGAAATAAATTAATCACATTCACATTTAATTTCAACACTATTTATACATTTTGATAGAATTATGTATATCATTATGTTTTAATGGGTTAGTTGAAAAAAATTTATATGTGAAGGTATATCTAAAAAAGAAATCAGATTATTAATTTTTTTATTAATAATTTGAAATAATTATATAATATATTATGTGTTCTTGATTTCAATTTTTTTGAGTTTATATTCTTCATTTTTCAATTAAATATTTTTAATTCTTTTTCATTATGTTTATCATTTCATTTTATATGTATATATACAAAAAACATTACATCTATACTCTATTATAAAATTTTTTTATTCAATGTTTTCATAAATTTTATATATTTATATAATATTAAAGTTATTTTGTGTTCTTTTCAATGTGATGACGCATATTTTTTAGTATTATGGATTTTTTTTAAGGGGATTTTTATTATATTCTTCATGTTTTCAACTAGTTTAATTACCATATTTTATATCTCTTATATTATTAATAGACTAAATGAAATTTTTATTATTTTCATATAAAAAATATGGATATTGTCATGGTTTAATATCCATCACTATTGTTAGTATAAAGTTAATTTTATTATTAAACAGTCATTGTATCCAACGATATTCAAGTAGTAAAAAACATGTATTGTAAAACACATCATGAAAAATATATAAAGTGTTTGAAAATCCCATGACTATAACTTTCTTATACTCATTAATTTTTTTCAACTATAATTATCACAATATCCAAATAATAATGGTGATTTTATCTAGATCATACATGTTTATGAAAAATATCTAAAGTATAAATATTTACTGTTTATATGATCAGCGACTTAGATGCATATAACATGATTTATTCATAAATATAAATTAAATGTGATGTAATTTTCATCCATGTCATACTTTTTTATGTGAAATAAGAATATATGATTTAGGAAATAGAATACTTAAATTAATCATATATCATAATTGTAATACTTTCCATTGAAAAAGATAAAACATGATTATGTTATTTGTATACTTAACAAATGGTGGATTATTATATGCAGAAACGAGTGTTTGATTGATGTCTGGAAATCTCCTTTTATATCTTTAGTATATATGAATATATTCTTCAAGATATTCATTCATTAAGGATATGAATCATTATTTTATAACAATTTCAATTATATGAACCTCCATATCATCTCACAAATGATTTTGTGGGAGATTATTTTTTACCTAGGGTTTTTAATGTCATATATAAAATAATTTTCTATTGAAATTTAGAGGACATACAGAACAGGATTAGAAGATATCAAAATTATTTTTCAGTTTTTGTTTCACAAGTCATTTAATAATATATGTCTTAGTTAAAAATATAGAAGATGAATATGTATCATAAAATGAATAATGCGATTAAAAGTTATTTTTGGGAATAAAATATCTATCATAGGATATTATATAGTTATATCCATAAAAAAATAGTGAATGTCGAATATGATAGAAATATGTCACATAAAAAAAATATACATGCATTTTATATATCTTGTGGGAAAATTTATAGACATGTATCTAAAAGTAGTAAAAATGATATTTATAACATCGAAACTACTTTATTTCATCCACCCATATAATCTAATGTTTTCTCTTAAATAATTATATTATACTTATGGGAATTATAAGGTATTATAATAATTGATCAATCTATTAAAAATTTTCAAGTATTTTTTAACTAATAATGTCGACAATACCAATACATTATTATGTGAAATGTAAAAAAAAATTGGATTATTTACAAGGTCCTTTGATTGTGTATGTATAAATATAAGTGGATTATACAAATATGAAATTGTATATATAATTATATCTTAATTAACAATATTAAATTTATCTTCTCTGTTACAATTTAAACAAATCGTAAACAAACACTATGTGGTTTTAATACATCCTTCAAATGGGGTTTAGATATTCACATGACTAGTGGATACATATTAATAAATAATTCACATCTTAGTAACTTTTTAGTTCTCTTAATGACTCTTTTATAGGGATAAATTAATTATGAACATTTTTTCTTTTTCATGCATCATTATTCATAAACCAAACATTGAATGATATTTTTGAGAAGTTTTTTTAAAATTTTAGCTTCAAAATTTGGAATTTATTAATATCATTAAAAATATAATATGTACATGAATAAAATAATCCAATTTTATGACCATAGAAAAAATAAATTTAATCAATATGAGATGAAAAGTTTTATTTTTAGTTACAAATAATAATCTTATAGGCAGTTTCAAATGACTTTCTGAAAAAAAAATTAAGCAAATCTAATAAAGAATTGAAGGAAAATTATAAGGATAAAAATTACAAAACCATGATGAGAACTCATTAATATTATATACCTTATATCATTGAAAGAATAATAATTTTCAGAATTATAAATTATGACCTTTTATAGAAATTTATTTTGTTAAAACCTAAAAATAAAGTTCTGTATTTATGGATACTAGCCCTTTATGTTATCCTGATGCATATATATGATGAGATGATGATTGGAGGACTTCAAAATGTAAGATTTGATTTTTAGATATTTATAGGGTTACAATTTCATACAATTGGACATTATATTCTCTGTTTTGAGAAAATTATGGTATATAGGAATGGTGAATCTAATTTTGATCTATCTCACAGTTGGATGAGAATATCTGATATAGGTGGGTGGTAATAAGTTCACCATAGTTAAAAAAATATATGTGTCTATATCAAATTTTGTTTCATTTGGTGAATTAACATTTTTGAAACATGAAGTGTTCATACCACCACACTATAGAGGCTTTTCATAGTGGCTTTTGAGGTGCTAAGAGAATTAGAGGAAGGAGATGATGACTAAGGATTTAAACCTTTTTAATTTTGGGATATTCAACACACCTGACTAGGTTTATATGAGATGGGAAGAGAAAACAATAACTATGGGGTGTATCTATGTTTTGTTCTTTATCATGGTATATCAAAAAGAACCTGTATGTTAAACCATGTTCTAAATAATGAGTGGCTGTATTCAAATTATTTATACTTTATTTATAAAATGTATCTAAATTGGAGAGTGGTGGCACGTAAAATTCTTGAAATTCAATATCTCTACGATGACGAGAAGAAGAATCGGCATATTGTGTTCTATTATTTTGATCGAAAATATATTCAAAACACTTTAAATATAAATCATCATATAGAGATTAGTTTATTTTTATTAATATTCTCTCAAACCCTAACTAAACCCTTGACCACTTTCCACCCTCAAGATATATATCCATGAGATTCTAACCCTTTTTTTAACAAAGATCTAAGTCATAGGAATCATGGTACCCTCCAGCTATATATATCCATGAGATTAAATCCATTTCCTTATAAGATTATATAAACCAATCCCATTCTTAATAATCCATGGTAAATTCCCAAGTGATGGTTAGTGTTTTTGGATATATTATAATGTATATTCCAAAAAATTAATTATAACGAAACCAACCACCTTCATTAAATAAATCCACTAAATCCCCATTTCCTTTTACTCAAACATCTTTGACCACATACACACTCATTCCACCCTCCCTATAGTACTCAGAAGAAAAAACCAAGCATTCCTGAATCCCCTAAAAATCCATTTGAGTCACACATTTATGTAAGGGTTGTTTACATTCTCCTCTTTCATCAAGTTTCTTCATCATGTGATGCCTTATTTTTCCAATTCATTATGTTGGGACATGACTTTACATGTTCATATGACATTATAATTCATATTAAAATAATGATATACCACTTACACTCTCATAATACCATTTTATGAATTTTTATGTGATGCATTTATATTACCATAATTACACTGAGATTTGAAATTCAAAAACTACTATGTAGTGAATAACATGACCATTTTATATCTTTGTTATTCACATTTGTACACATATAATTATTTTATAAGTAAATTACATGTATATATTCTTAAATCCTTGATCATTTAGTAATCAATAACGTTGAATGAATTCATGCTTATTTATTTACGTGCCGAACATAAGTATTAGAATGAAATGAAAGTGATGGGGATACCTGAAATTTTACAGTGCTCCAATTCATTGGGTAATTTTTAGTATCATGATACCTCATATTGGTATAGGGTCTTTACATAATTAATTGAGATTACTTTATCTACAATGAGGTTTTGGTAAGATTATCCATGACCTATGTTTATGATGCAATGTTTTACATTGTTCCCACATTTCCCTAATTAGGAATATCATGTTACATCATGCATTATTATTGATGTTTCTTTTCTCCTCGATCGATTTGACTATTCTGAAACATCTATTTTATTCTTCATCTTATGACTTTTTATTCACCTACAAGGATTTATAGATCACCCATTTCATCTTTTTGTCCTAAGGTTATCCTAATTAGTGTTAAGTATGATGGAACATTATGACCATGTTAAATAAGTATTCAATAATGATATTGTTTTTTATGTTTTAGGTTTTTATGAAATATAAATAATTTCACAACAACACTACACCTATCAAACATTCCGGTTAAAATAAGGTTACTTTTATTGAATAAATCATTTTTAAATGTGAAATATGGATCATTCTTGTTATAGTTTTTTTTTGAGATAATAGGTTTAGTTAATTTTTGTATTATTATTAGAAAACATTAGCGTAAGCCTCTAGGGTAAGATCATGTATAAACAACATCCATAAATTTTGTTTTGTATAGAGTACAAGGATTATAATTAAAATAAATCCACATCTAGATACTAAAAATGGACGTGGTTCTAGCATAAATCAACCTCTGGATAACAAATCTGAATATATGTTCATGGCGTGACTTGGGGAAAAATAGTACACAAAAATGGCACTTACTATGCACCCGATTTGATATTCTGAGGGAAAATTATTTTTTCAATTCACAAGATCTTTACATATCATAATTAGAGGATATAAATGACTATAAGAAAATTTGATAGGAAATAAATCATGGATAATAGATATTGAATTCTAGAAACTCATATGTTAAGGAAAAAATTTAATTTATATGTCATCACATCAAAATCATTCGATTCCCCATTATGTGTTTAGTATTTTAAAATAATCATCCTAAATTTTCTGTTTATTATAAATAATGGATTTTAATTGGGGGAATCATGTTAGAAAATGAATCAATGGACAATGTGATGACTGCCTTTAATGAGATTCCCAAATCGATAGGGGCAGTCATTAAAATACTTGTCTCGCTAATCTCACAGAAAACTAACATTCTAAATAGAATCTTTGATCAAGAGGATCTCCCAAACCAGAAAATATAGAACATTCTGCAATCAAAAGATTCATGTAAAAAATTCCTCGTACTTCTAGAGGATAATGTGATCCATTAATCAAGGAACAATGGATCAACTCTATTGAGAGGATATTCTTATTCATTCAATGTTATAAATAATAATAGGTTATGGTGGAAGGTTATAATATAGGGTACATTGGTCAATAAAGAAAATACTATGGATGAGACCAAAATAATTAAATGGAAGTAATTTCGGGAAATGTTTTTTTGATAAATATTTTAATTGCACCCTTCACCATAAAATGGAAAATATTTTCTTTTCACTTAAGATAAAATATAATGAATCAATCATATGTTTAAAGAAAAACTTCAAAAGATATGCATGATACACCTCCTCCTTTTTCTAAATGTCCACATTTAATTTTGACCACTTCTTCAGTGGGATAATGCCTATTCTAAAAAATATTCAAGAGATTAGAAAAATTGATTTCTCTGAGGAAATTGTCTCATATTCCCTTAAAGAAGAAATGGAGATAAGGGAATCCTATGGGTATTATGGGATAATAAAATGAAACTGGTGACTAATTCTGGAGGATTGATAGATAAATCCATGGGTGCAATGAAATTGTAGCAACACAGTTGTCGAAGGGGCAGAAAAAACCACCCAATAAATTCCATGAGGGGAATAAAGAAATGATTTAGGTGCACAAATAAGGGAACCTAGCCAATTATTGCGGACTGAAGAACCCCCCAATGTGACAGAGAAAAATAATGTGATCATCAACCCACAATTTGTTTTTCACTGGTTCAATCTGTAGTGAAACATGGAACCCTGCTAACAATTTCACTAAGAAAAGGGTTTTCGGAGGCAACCAATAACATCTGACATGGTAAAGGATAGATTTTACAATCATGACCACCAAGGTGGATCCTAAAAATGATATAGTGATTGGTATGAAATTTATTAATTCATTAATAGTGAATTTATATTTTGATTTGGGATCTACGCATTGATTCAAATCCTGAATGATTGGTTGAACTATTCAAACACCACCACAAACCTTGGATGTAACTATGTTCGTGAAAATGGAAATGGGGAAATTAATGCATCCTATGTATATAAATCCGCTTGTATCACTAAGTGTGGGATAAAATCCCTTTA
Organism: Viscum album; assembly: GCA_963277665.1. Taxonomy (NCBI): domain Eukaryota; kingdom Viridiplantae; phylum Streptophyta; class Magnoliopsida; order Santalales; family Viscaceae; genus Viscum; species Viscum album. The sequence goes on from OY728152.1 coordinate 1,252,394,965, forward strand.
TAACATTATCATACTCCATTTGTTTTAATTTTATGTCATTTTGGGAATGGATTGGATTTCATTATATAGAGACAAAATAAATTTTTGTGTGAAGGAAATCACTCTACGTATTGAGAATCGATCCCAGATAATCTACAAGTTTAAGGAGGATGAAGAATATTAATTAGAACCAACATCTTAATCGTGGATATTTTTCGCTATGATAAATCTTATCTCAATCAAATGATTGAGTATAAGGAAATAACCATCCTCGAATACATGAATATGCTGAGGGAATATGGTAATGTGTTTCCCAAGGAATTATCTAGTCTTCCTCCCAGACCATACGTTTCAATTTACATTGATCTTATTCCTAGAGATTTACCAATATCGATGAATCTATATACAATGGTTTTTGTGGTAGTTGAGGAACTGAAAAACAACTACAGGAGAATCTATATAAATGGTCTATATGAAGAAGTGCTTCACCATGGGTTGAACCTATCCTATTCATTAATTAGAAGGATGGGTAATGGAACATTTTAATGTATTATCATGATCTCAACAAGAACTCTATAAATAATTAATATCATTAGCGTTGTATTGATGAAATTCTTGATCAGATATATTGAATAAAATACTTCTCCAGGTGGATATACAATTGGTATGTTAACAAGTAATGGTGAAGAAAGAATATATTCCAAAAGTTGTCTTTCTTATATGGTATAACCACTATGGTTTCATAATGATTCCATTAAGACTCACTAATTCTCCAACAAATATTCATAGACATGATGAATAGAGTATTTAGAGATTATGTTAGCAATTTTTGGGTAGTATTTATATATGAATTCATAATATACTCCAAACCATGGAGGATAATGATGAGAATATTGCCACATTGTTAATTCCCTTATGAAATGAGAAGTATTATGCCGATTACAGTAAATTCAAGTTCTGGTTGATGTAAGAACCTTTGTTGGGATATATAATCACAAGATATGGGATATATGTAGACACATCATAGACAGAAACAATTTTAGGGTGTCTGAGGCTGATATCTGGGACATATATCTATATTTACATTGTATTTTTGGGTATTTTTGTGGATTTTTATGAAATTTCTTATGATTTTCAAACACACTTACAAAAATAACTTAAAAGGGAGTTAGGTTTTCAGAGAATGATAAATGTGAAGAAAATATAATGCTATTTAAAATAAGGCTTATCAATTCCCATATCCTTATACAACCCACATGTGGAGAACCATTAATTGTATTAACTGATTCTATAAAAACGATATTATATTTTGTTTTTATGACAAATAAAAATTTCATGGACTATGATTTAAAGTAGAAAAAAATTCATGAGTAAAAATATCTCACGCAAGATCTAGTATTGGATGAAATTATATTTGTATTGAAAATCTAGTGGCATTATCACTATGAAGAAATGTGCATGCCATATATTGATCAAAAGAGCCTCAAATATATATTCACATAGAAAGATATTAATTTACACCCATGAAGATGGATAGAATATATCAAGTATTACGACAAATAAAACCACTACCATCTTGGAAATGAAAATAACACATAGGATTATCAATGTAGAAAAGACCTACCAATTATATCATTTACAATAATTGGAAAGGATATAATATTCTTAGATTTCAAGTGGATGTACATTGGAATAATAGATAAAGGAACATCATTAGTCCCTTTATAAATTATTACTCAATTTCCTCTTTTTTAAATGTTTAAGAATTATCAAAAATACAATGCGGTAATTAGGAAATGAGTGGGAACTATAAGGAAAGGGAAATTATCATAGATCAATGATAATGAAAATGGAATTATGATATTTGTGTCAAGTGTATGCGGTCCATAAAATCCTAAGTTAAAGAAGGAACTATTAGATGAGGCACATAGTTTGGAATTCACCATTCATCTAGGGAACACAATGATATATCAAGATAAATGATAGATAAATTTGTGGGAAAACCTGAAGAAGGAGATCACTAAATATATATCATACTTCCCAATATATCAGTAAATGAAGGCTATAAGGAATCATTTTAAGGTGTGATGAAACCATTACCCATACTAGTATAAAAATGGGAAAATATCACCATGGAATTTTCACCATACATATAAATACATCCAAAGGAAACAATGTCATCTAAATTATTCTTGATCATCATATAATGACGTTACCCAACATTATGATTTGAGAGGTTTCTCACTGGATCATCTTTCATGGATATACATTAGATACGTTGTTAGGTTTCATGGAGTACCATAATTGATTGTGTCTGAAAAAATACATGATTCACCTATTTGTTTTGGAAAATTCCCCAATATTGTATAAAAAATGAGTTGATTTTCAGTACAACATATCACCCTCAATGTTATCACCAATCTGAGTATATTTTCAATACACATGAGGACATGTTGAGAGAATTATAAATTTACATAAATGGAGGATGGGACCATCATCCTCCACTAGTAGAGTTTTCCTACAACAACAATTCCCACTCGAGCATCCAAAAAGATCCTTGGAAAGCCATTTTTATGATAAAATGGAGAACATCGACTTGTTTGGATGAAATTGAGGAATGAAAACATCATGTTCATGAAATGGTTGAGTATGTGGTGGAGAAGGTTAAGAATATTCAGTATCACATCAAGGATACTCAATATTTTCAAAATAGGTATGTCAATAAACATCTATGATACCAAGAGTTGGATGTTCGAGTCATTTTATTCCTCATCATATATGAATGGAAGAAATGATGTGATTTGGGAAGAAGGTTAATCTTAGTCCATGTTACATCATCCCTTTTGAGATCCTCATTCCAATAGGATTAGTAGCATATCTACTATAACTCACAAAAAACCGATCTCAAGTACATGATGTACTCCATGTATCCCTCTTGAGAATGTACATACTCTACACCTCACATATACTAAATCATGAGCTGTTACCATTAGAGAATGATCTTTCTTATGAAGAGAAGATGGTAAAGATCTTTGATCATGGAGAAAATGTTCTATGAAATAAAACAATACCCCTCATCAAAGTGTTGATGAGAAACAACAATGTATAGAGAAAAAAAATTGGATCTAGAGGAGGTGTTGAATTAGAGATTCCCTCATCTGGTTTAGTGTGGGAAAACAAAATTTAGAAGGTGATATTTAAAAAAGATGGAAGATTTTAACGAGATGAACTGTAATAAATCAAATTCATGTTATTGATTTGATTCATTTTATAGTGGTTATAAAAAACAAATGATCTTATTTTGTTTTATTATACCCAATTAGATTTTGATTACCATTACATGTGAATACCATTTATAATATATATTTCTAACTATGATCAAATTACTATAAAAAATATATGGTTTCTAACAAATCAGTTTGACAAAAACTAATGACATGATTGACTAGAAAAGTGGGATCATACCCTTTGAAGTCCATTTTTCAGAGCTTCCGAGGGAGATATAATTTTATGAATTTCCCTTGACCAATCCAAATATGATATCCAATGACATAAAAATGGCAAAGAACATTTAAAAGAGAAGTTAAATCTCATCAAGATCACAACCAAAACCATGTTCGCCAAACGGTCCGATGAAATCCCCACCATCACACAACTCAATCATAGGGTGTATGCTGATGTGTTAACGAGATATGTATCAAGACCCTAAAAATAGGAATATATACATTATTTTTTATAAAATAATGAATATATTTTATTTCTATTATTTGTAATTTTCAAATGATTTATAAAGAATAAATTGATTTTTTGGCTAATATTCAAATTCATTTACGGAATTTATGAAATAATAGATCTTTGAAACAAATAATATTTTAATAAAAAATTATTATAATATAACTGTTCTTAATTAAAAATAATCATATCATCTTAATGATGTAAAATTTAATTTTTAGAAGGGTTCAAAAAAATGTTATTGTAAACAATATGTCATTTTCAAAAAATATTGTTATTTATTTTAAAAATGATAATTCATATATTTAGAAAATTATTTAGATAAATTAAATAATTTTTTTGGATTCCTTCCATCAAAATTATCCAACAGTGAATTTTTCATTATTTTATAACATAATTGAATTTCTTTGTCAAAATTTAATATCGTATAAATATACCATATGCTTTATAACATCAAAATGACCCAAAAGTGATGTTATATGTAATATAAATAGATAAAAGATGAAATATTTGTTTTCTATTTAATTTATTGTTATTTATAGTTTATTTATTTTATTTTTTAAATACATTATGAATCATCCACGAGTTATAAAGTATTTAATGATTTTAAAATCATCTCATTAAGTGGGTGGGTAACCTCCACATAACCAATGATACTATTTTAGTAATTTCTGGACTTTACAATATAAAAAAATGTAATAAAGATCCAATTTTCATAAACCATGGAAAAACCCCTATAATGATTTTGGTTTTGGATATTTTATTATGTAGAGTCAAAAAAGTAATCAAAAAATAAATCCCCGTCTAATCATATATTAACCAACACTTTACCCCATTTATCGTCACTCCAACTACATGTAGAAAATTTTCACTCTTCCCTTATAAGGAATCAGCCTTAAACATTACATAAACTTTAATTAAGTGAATAATTTACATTGAGGATCATTTCAGGTTTAGAGTTTTTGAGAATTAGGCTATATTTATTACATTACATCTCAAAAATTTACTACGTAGACTCTACTACTCATTTTCCCTTTTATACAAAAAATAAAACTATTGAAAAACAGAGTCTTGTCTAATCCCATGTTTTAGGCTGCATGACATTTTCTTTGGTCGCATCCTTGACCATATTAATCTTTATGTCCTGTGAAAAACATTTCAAAGTGTGGGATGAGCATAAAAATCACAGTAAGGTTTATAAAAAAAGGAATGAAAACATAAATTCATCAATACATATATAACATATTCTCTTTAACATACCACATTAAATCATAATATTGACATAGTAAACATAAATCATAAAGGTAACTTGTGACATCTATAACATACATGTGTTATAGCTTTCACAGCTATATAGGGAGTTACATTTGGAATACTCATCATAGTATATTCCCTAAATCTCTTAGGGGAAACATTCATGTTTGCCTCCATCATGTTACCCAATGAATTGGGGAGCTATCTCGGGCTTACCCACCCTAGGTTTATCATGGAACCACCTATATATGTATCAATACCACAGAACCATAACATATCCATAACACATAAAATAAACACAAAGAAAATATGGCATTTCCTTATTTCAATAACAATATAGACATTAAATATATTGACATAACAAATCCATTTTCAGAACCATTTTCAATAACCAAATACGTAAAATAGTATATGGTATTTATTTTCCCATTAAAAACATTCCAACTTGTTAAGGATTCCATGGATCAAATAATACTCACGGAGGCGAAAAAGGTCGATGTCACCGATTACGTTAGAAGAAACATTATTTTTTATTGTTTAATAAAACAACTAGTAGAAAAAGATTACCATTGAAATAAATTAAATGTAAATGTTGTTTATACAACATATAAAATAAAGTCGTGTATAATACAAAATATGCCTCAACGAAAGGAGATTGAGACGAAGTCCCTTACCTCGCGTCCGACTTGACCCATTCATTTTTAATCTCTGAAATAATAAACTAAAGTATATTTATACATGAATAAAATAAATTTTAATGTTTATCATTCCTTTTAATTCTATTATTACCATGATATTAACATTATGTAATCATTTAAGTTAATAATGGTCATTTTGTCTATATTTGATACTTGAGTCAAAAATGGACTTCTTATAATTACTAGTTGTTCATGTGGTCAAAATTTTGTTATATCCAGAATTATATTCATGATTTAGATATCATATATATAGTATATATCCATTATATACATGTATTTATAATATTACATAACATTTAGAGGTATAAAATGAAATACACCATTCATGGAGACGGTTAGTCGTACATACGCATGAACGCTACTTTCATTCCTATAAAAAATTTAATGGAAATAATACACAATGATACATAGGTATATTATAATTCCAGTATAATTTCACATATATAATTATAGTAACTCAATCCTTTATACATTTCACATATGGCATGAACGAGTCATATCACTTTGAGGGGGTGGTAGTGCCACTTCCTCAAATGAGATTATCGTATTTACATACTATGGAATCCATAAAGGAATTATATAAATGATAAATACAGAAGCATAGAAATAATATAAATATAATATATATCATATATGAATACAAATCCATCATAATGACAACCATAAGCGTTGGTAGGCGAATATTGAACAATCATCATTTCGTGAGGCATTTGTTTGCATTCCACAGAAATAGTATGTTATTTACCCATTAGATGGAGGTGTATGTTAGTGTAGTTTGAATCCTTCCCATAACAAAAACCTAGTATATTTCGGATTCCGTTTTATTATAAAATAAAGGAATAAAATGAGTTTACGTGGTTGGAGAAGTAAAACAAATCCAATGAACTTAAGAGAAAACATTACCATTAAATTGGATAACTTCATTTGGTTTGAACCAAAATAGTTTCCTGAAGTACCTTCTTCCTAAAGTAAGTCTTATAGAAGGAAGATAGGGATCTTGAGAGCTTATTTGGGAAGAGTTTGGACTATCCAAAGGGCATGATAGGTGTGTGTATTGGGTTTGAGGTGATGGATTTTTATAAGGGGAGGAGGGGCTCCTTAGGAAAGTGTGAATATATTATATTATTAAATAACGATTTCCGGTTTCTAAAGGTCCAAATCATATTAACGAAGAATATAATATAACTCATGGATGAAATAAAATCATCCAATAAGATTTGAACAAGTTTTTAAATTATTTTAATATTTATAATCTTATTTATTTAAATCATTTATTAATGAGGTAAACACTACATCGTTAGTGTGTCATAAATAATTTAATTTATTTCATTTCTAAAAATCAAATATAAAATACCATGAGGTAGGAAATATTTTTAGATTTCTAATGAATAATTATAGTCAAATATATCGATTATATTACTCCACATTTAAATTGTTTTAGCAAAACAATACATGTTTACGATATATTTTTTACATTAAATAAAAAGATACTAATATCTTTATCTTACCCAAGTGGATTTCAAAGGAAAAAAGTCCCCCCAAAGGATTGTCTTGGTTGGATATTACTCATACAATATGGTTAGGAAAAGTGTAAAGGTAATTTTATATTATTATAATATTGTTTTTACCTTGAATTCCCTATTTACCTTTAACTGTGGTAAATAAAAGTCAAAAGTTACTATTCTCCAAAAAATAATTTCATCTTATTGAAAAACTTTTTACCTACTAATAACATCCATGTCTGTAGAATTTTAGAAATTAAATTCATAGAAGTGGTCCAATTTAATTTAAATGAAAATGTCACCTTTTTAACTACAACTGTGTGTTTTCAATATTCATCAAAAAAATAAAGTATTTTAAAAAAATTTCAAAAATTCATCCTAAGCTATTTTTTATATTCCTAATTAAAAAAAGATGTCTATTTTACCAAATTATATACATATATGTTTTATTAATTAATTTAAAATTAATTACAGTTCTCAAAACAAAAAACGCGTTTTTAAAAAATAATAAGTATCAATAGATTGACAATTGTTTATGTCCAATTTCAATGTGAAATTACTTCCGCTGACTAAAATTGTATTAAATGGTAAAAATATAATTTAATTAAAATATAAAACCAATTAAAAATATAAGGTTACCATATAAAGAAATTAGAATAAATGGATATTTGAATTAAAATATAGCATTTTTCACTATTCATTAAAAATGAATTTTATCAGAAAAAGACAAGAAATTTACCTAAAGTAAATTTTGATGTCCCGATTCTAAAGAAAAATTTTATTTTGTCAAATAGAACATATATAAGTAACCAAAACTATATTTAATGAGGTTTAACCATTTAAAGGAGGTAAATCGTCCTTTTAATGAATATTAGAGTATTACTGCTTAAAATTAGATTCATTCACATTTTAAGCATCTAACTTTTAATGGATAAATTTAAAAACTTTTAACAAACATGAATAATTATATTTTAGTTAGTTATGTTCATTCCCGACATTACAATGGTTAGGTATTAGCTACAATTTAAAATAAAAATGTTATATTATTATTTTTATAGTTTGACTCAGCCTTCTGTGCAACGTAATATTTCAAAGGAACCCGTTGTTCCGTATCGGGTACGCCATCTAAAATGAAAACACCTTTAAAGTAAAATGAACTTTTATTTCACAAATATTAAAAGTTACAAAAATGTATTATTATTTATTTACTTGGGATGTTACATCCTTCCCCCCTTTTGGAAAATATGTCCTCACAATTTCTTTTCACTTATTAAATAAGTAGGGAATTTTATCCCTCATATCATTTTCAGATTTACACGTTTCCTCTTCAACCATGTGGGTTTTCCATAAAAACATTACGTAGTGAATTTACTTATTTCAATACAGTTTCTCTCTTCGATAATGAATCTAGACTAGTTGTTCCACATAATAGAGATTCTCTTCCAATTGAACTATCTCTGGGCTCAAAACAGGAGATGGATCTGGCATATATTTTCTCAACATTAAAACATGAAATATATTGTGTACATGGGATAAACATTGAGGTAATGACACTCTGTATGAAAATGTTCCAAAATTATATATGATTTCAGAAGGCCCAATGAACCTCGGACTCAACATTCCATTCTTAACAAAAAGCATCACACTATTCGATGATGAAACTTTGAGAAACACATGATCACAAACCACAAAAGAAAGATCCTTCCCAGGGTTATCTGCATAAATTTTCTGCCATCTCTGAGCTATTGTCAGGTGCTTCTGAATAAACTGAAATTTTTCTACCATATATTCTACTAATTCTTGCCCCATCAACATCTTTTCACCTACTTCATCCCAAAAAGATGGAGTTCAACACCACTTCCCCAATAATGCCTCAAATCAAGCCATCCATATATTGGACTGAAAGATGTTATTATATGAAAATTCAACCAAAGAAAGATGTTCAACCTAACTTTTATGGTAATCCATCGTGCAAGCACATAACATATCCCCCAAGGTCTGAATTGTTCATTCGGACTTCTCATCTGATTGAGGATGAAAATATTTACTAAAATTTAATTCAGTACCCAAAGACTTCTGAAGGCCATTCCGAAAGATAGAAGTAAACCTGGGATCACTATCAGAATCAATGGATAGGGGAACTCCCTGGAACCTGACTATATCATTAACATAAAACAAAGAAAGATGATCTAGAGAAAAAGTACTTCGAATAAGAATGAAATGAGCATATTTAGTCGACAGATCAACAATAACCCAAATTGCATCATTCCCTTGATATGTCTTTGGTAATCCCACAATGAAGTCCATGGATATATTTTCCCATTTCCACTCTGGAATAGGTAATGACTGAAGCATCCCCTTTGGTAACTGTCGCTCTACATTAATCTACTGAGAAGTCAAACACCTCATAGTAATGATGGAAATACCTATTTTTATTCCATCCCACCAGTAATGCTCCCCATGATCTCTGTACATCATAGTACTGCCAGGATGAACTAAAAATGGGGAACTACGAACGTCACATAACACCTAATTATTCAACTATGAAACACAAGGAATGCATAATCTCTTCCCAAATCTCAAAATAAAATAATTATCAAGTAAATTTTTTGAAAAACACCCTTCTTAACTAACTCTAGCTTTTTTGGCAACTCACTATCACCCTTCTTTGCTTTCTTAATTTTTTCTAAAGAGATTATCTCACTAACACCTGAAAAAAACATTGGAATTTTCGGCACCAACATCTTATATGAAAAATTTAATCAAATAAAAACACAAAGGATATCATTCCAAATAAAGAATTGCTAATGAAGCATTACCTTTTCGACTCAAAGCACCAGCCACTTTATTTTCTTTTCCTGTATGATAATGGATTGTGCAATCATAATCTTTGATTAATTCCAACTATCTACTATGTCTCATGTTTAATTCATTTTGAGTGAATATATACTTCAATCTTTTGAATTCAGTATATATTTTTCATTTTACTCCATATAAACGATTCCTCCAAATATTTAAAGAGAAAATAATTGTATCTTTTTCCAAATCATTTGTAAGGTAATTTTACTCATGAGTTTTCAACTGATGTGATGCATAGGAAATTACCTGATCATTCTGCTTAAGGAAATATCCAAGTCCTTTCAATTAAGCATCATTGTAGATATCAAACACACCATTTATAGAAGTTAGTTCCAAAACTAGATCATTCACCAACCTTTTTTTTAATTCCTGAAAACAATCATGACATCATATTGTCCAGATGAACCTGACTCTTTTTCATGTTATCCTGGTCATTGGACTAGATATCCATGCAAAATTTTCAACAAACCTCTGGTAATAATCCGCCAAACAAATAAAACGATAGTTCTCGGTTATATATGTGGGTCTTCGCCATTCTTGAGTAACTTTTGTTTCAGCAGGATCAGCATTTATACCATTTTTTGAAACAATGTATCCCAGGAATGAAATTTTTTGTAACCAAAACTCTCATTTTATGAATTTCCAATACAATTTCCTTTCTTTTAATGATTAAAAGACAACCATTATATTAATTTCATGCCCTTATTTACTTTTAGAATAAACCAAAATATCATCATTGAACACAACAATAAATTTATCATAGAACTCATGGAAAATTATATTCATAAGATCCATGAATATAGTAGATGCATTGGTTATCCCAGAAGGCCTGACTAAAAATTCATAATGGACATATCTAGTAAAAAATGTGCTCTTAAAAATTTATACTTCCTTTACTTTTAGTTGTTGGTACCCCGACATCAAATCAATCTATGAAAAATACAGAGCTCCCTAGAGCTGATACTACATCATTTGATGGGCCAACATCTACTGAAGTACTTGCAAAGGACTTCACCAACCCTTTCTGCTTATAGTATGGTTACATTCCCTCAGTTGAGTTCTTCATTGGACAATCATTTTCACAATGACCCATTCCATTGCTCATAAAACATTTTACTTATTGTAAATTAGAATTTCTCTTACGATTACCCTTATCTATTTCAGTGCAATTATGAGTTTTATTTCCCATTTTACCACATTTGTAGCACATACCCAAATTCAAAAGAAATTCTCCAGCATGATTTTCCCCAAAATTTTCACAAACTATAATCATTAGTTTATTACCATCAGAATTTTTTGATGAGTTCTTCCCTTTTGTCTGCCACCTCGACCTCATATTCTGCTATATTTCAAAGAATACCTGATCAGAGACAATCTCACATTCCACCTTCTCCGCACATCGAACTTGTATTTATAATGTTTCAACTCATGTGAAGCTAGAGCCCTTCAATTATTTGGATTTAATCCTGAGTAAAAATGGATGCTTTTTCTATTAAGATCTCATATGAAATTTGGATCATACCTTGCCAGTCGAGGGAATTTTGCTTCATAAGCAGCCACTAAGTCCTCATCATGCATCGATTCAACGAATTTTTTTCCCATCCTAATATGAACCACCGTAGGAAAATATTTCTCAAGAAACATACTTTTGAATTCATCCCAATAAAGAGAATCAATCTCCTCACTATCCCTGATATTTTTCATCATCGACCACCATTGATCGGCTTCACCTTCAATATGGTAAACGGTAAGACTAACCTTTTGATATTCTGAACATCCCATGAAATCAGAATTATTCTCCAATGCATTAATGCTCCCTTCAACTCGCACATGGTCAGATGATCCATTGAATGATGGGGGATGTTTCCTCATGAAATTATCCACTACTAACATGTTTCCCTATTGTTTATCTGGATGATCTCGTGCATGGATACCACCACCATTTATAGCCTATGTCAAATATACCATCACTGTAACAAACTATTCAGTTCTGATTCTCACAATCTCATGTTGTTGATTTCGGAAGGATGCCTTCCTCCAGATGTTGTTTCATTATAGATGCCCAAATTCCTCTACTGAAAACCATTCTAAACACAGAAATATCAAAGGTGAAGCAATATTGTAATCTATAAATGTGATATCATATCAATCTAACCATAAATCAAATTAGGGACATTAATTTAACAATATCCTAACTTCCAATGTTATCTAAACTGACCTATGATACCAACTATAGGGACATGGCCTTAAATATTACATAATCTTGAATTAAATGAATAATTCACATTGGGGATATTTGCAGGTATAGTGTTTCAGTGAATTAGAACATAAATTTTACTTTACATCTCACAAATTACAAGGTACACACTTCTACTTTGTTTCGATTTTTTTCATAAAATAAAAACTCTTGAAAAAAAGAGTCATGTATTGTCCCATGTTTTATACATATATCTTTTCCTTGATCCCATCCTTGACCGTGTTCATCTTTATGTCCTGTGAAAAACATTTCAAAAAATGGGATCAGCATAAAAAGCACAGTAAGGTTTATAAAATTAAGATAGAAAACATTATTTCTTCAATACATACATAAAATATTTTCTTTAAAACACCTCAAGAAATCAGAAGTTTTACTTTGTAAAAAAAAATAAAAAATGTAACCTGTGTCATCGATAACATAATTACATTGTAGCTTTCACAAATATGTAGGGAGTTACATTGGGAATAACCATCACAATATATTCCCTAAATCTATTAGGAGAAACATTCACATTTACCTCTGTTACGTTACCCAATGCATTAGGGAGCTATCTCAGGATCACCTGCCCTAGATTTATCATGAGACCACCCGTATACCAAAAAATTCCTAATAACTATAACATATTCATATCACATAATATAAACACAAAGAAAAAATAACATTTCCACATTTCAAACAAAATATATCAGTTAAATATATTGACATAATAAATCCATTTTCAATACCATTTTCAATACCAAAATATATAAGAGAGTATATGGTGTTTATTTTCAATTTAAAACATTATGACTAATTTAAGAATCCATAGATCCAATAATACCCACGATAGAGGAAAAGTTCTTTGCCACCACTTACATTAAAAAAAATTATTTTTTTATCATTTAGTAAAAAACCTCATAGAAAAAGATTCCCTTTGACTAAAATGAAATTTCCATGGAGATTATACATCGTATTAAAGATAGTCGTGTATGAAAAAATATGCCTCGATGAAAGGAGATTGAGACAAAATCCATTACCTCGTGTCAGACTTGACCGGTTCATTCTTTAATCTCCTGAATAATAAACTAAATTTAATTTAAACTTGCCTAAGAACCTTTTTCATGTTTCTAAATCCTTTTAAATCACTTACTACCATGCTATAAACATTATGTAATCAATTACATTAATTTTTTTTCTTTTTTAGATATTTGGTACTTGAATCAAAAATGGACTTCTTATAATTACAAGTTGATCATTTTGTAAAAGGTTAATTATATCCAGAATGATAATAATGTTTTATATATCATATATATCATATATATCCAATATATAAATGTATTTATAATAGTATATAACATTTAGAGGTACAAAATGAAACTCACCGTTCTTGGAGACAGTAAGCCGTACACACGCATGAACAAAAATTTCATTTCTATTTCATTTTTAATTGAATGAAACCATAATGATACATAGGTAAATTATAATTCCAGTATAATATCATATATATAATCTCAGAAACTCCATCCTTTATAATTCCCACATAGTGAATGAACGAGTCATATCACTTTGTGGGGGTGGTAGTCCGCACTTCCTCGAATGAGATTATCGTATTTACCTACTATGGAATCCATAAAGTAATTCTATAAATGAAAAATACAGAACAATAGAGACAATATAAATATAATATATATGTTATATAAATAACGTTCCATTATAATGAATATCATAAGAGGTGGTAAGAGAATATTGAACAATCATCGTTTCGTGAGGTGTTAGGTTGTCGTCCAAAGAAACAATATGTTAATTACCCATTTTATGGAAGTGTGTGTAAGTGTAGATTGAATCATTATCATAAAAAAACCTTTCATACTGATGATACAAGTGTTGTTATAAACTAAAATAATTAAAAGAGTTTAGGGGGTTGGAGAAGTAAAATAAAACAAAAGTACTTAAGAGAAGACGTTACCTTTAAATTGGGTAACTCCATTTGGTTTGAACCAAAAGGGTTTTTTGTAGTGACTTATGCCTAAGGTAAGGATTCATAGAGGAAGATAAGAATCTTGAGATCTTATTTTTGTAGGGGTTGGATGAGATAGGTTCTTGAGAGGTGTGAGTAATGGGTTAGAGGTTAGAATTTTTTATAAGGGGGAGGACAGGCTCTTTAGTAATCTGTGAAAATATTTTATTATTATATAATGTTTTACAGTTTTTAAAGATCCAAAACATAATAAAAATGAAGATAAAATGACTAATGGTCGATATAAAATCATAAAATAATTATTGGACTGGTTTTGGATAATATTTTAGTTTCATAATCTTATTTATTTAAAACATTTATTAATGAGTTAAACACTGCATCATTATTGTGTCATAAATAATATAATTTATTTGATGTCTACAAATTATAAATAAAATACCCTGATGGAGGAAATACATTTAGAAATATAATTAAAATTTATAGTCTGATATATCAATTATATTACCACACATTAAAATTGTTTTAGAAAAACAATTTAAGTTTATGATATTTTTATTTTTACATTAAATAAAAATTTATTAATATCATTATCTTACCCAAGTGAATTTTAAAGGAAAAAATTATCACAAAAAGATTGTTTTTGTCAGACATTATTCATCCAATAATTTTAGGACACGTGTGAAGGTATTATTATATTACTATAATATTGTTTTTACCTTGAATTACCATATTTACCTTTAACCGTAGAAAATAAAAGTCAAAAGTTACTATTTTCTGAAAAATATTTCCTTCTTATTGAATGAAATTTTACATACTAATAACAACCATGTATGTCGAACATTCAAAATTAAATTCATAGAAGAGGTAAAATTTCATTTAAATGAAAAATATGGCTTTTTAACTACTAATCAGTGTTTTCCCTATTCATCAAAAATTAATGTTTTTCAAAAAAGTACCAAAAATTCAGCCTAATTTATAGTTGATATTACGAATTAATAAAAGATGTATATTTTACCAAATTAAATAAAAATAGTTTTCATTAATTAATGGAAAATTAATTTACAGTGTCAAAACAAAAAGCATGTTTTTAAGAAATAATAAGTATAAAAATATTGACACTTGTTTATGTCAAATTTCAAAGTGAAATTACATCCAATGACCAAAATTTGATTTAATAGTAAAAATATAATTTTATTAAACATTAAAACTAATTAAAAAGATAATTTATCCATGTAAATAAATTAGATTCAAAGGCAGTTTTGAATTAAAATATAATATATTTTTCATTATTCTTTAAAAAATGAATTTTATCAGAAAAATAAAAACAAATTTACCCAAAGTAAATTTTTATGTCCCGATTCTAAAGAAGAATTTTATATTTTCATATAGAACATATAAAAGTGGAAAAAACTGCATTTAATGTGGGATTTCCATTAAAAGGCTGTAAATTGACCTATTAAAGAACATCAGAGTATTTATGCTTAAAATCAGATTAATTCATATTTTAAACTTATATCTTGTATTGGATAAATGTAAAAACATTTAACAAACATGTATAATAAAATTGTATTTAGCTCAATTCATTCATGCCATTACAATATCTTGGCGTTAACTACTATTTAATATAATAGTTTTATATTATTATTATGTTGGTATGACTCAACCTTGTGTGCAATGTAATATCTCAATGAAAATCATTGTTGGGTATCAGGTAATCCATCACACATAGCAACCCATTTAAGGTAAAATTAATATTTAATTCACAAAATATTAATAATTATGAAAATGTATTAGTCATTATTTACTTTGGAAGTTACATCCCTAGACCACCTAGAGTCCTCCCATGGAACCAGAAATCTTTTGATAATCCCCTCCCAGGGCATTAAAGTCACACATTTAAGTAGTAGTTCTTCCCTTTATCCTCTTTCATCATGTTTAATTATCATATTACACATTGTTTTTAAAATTTAATATATAGGTAAAGGTCTATAATTGTCCATATTACTGTAAATTTCTTATCTAAATTAACAGAGCCGCCTTTTACACTCATCAAATGATTTTATGATTTTTTTGTGATGTCGCTACACATATGAAATAACATAGTGGTTTTACATTCCCAAATAATTGTGTAGTGAATATCATGCCCATTTTCTATCATGCGTATTCCCCTGTATACACATCTAAATCATTGATTTGGGACATACATGTACTTATTCGATACTCATTGATCACAAAATAAATTAGGATGATGAATGAATCCAAGATAATTGATATATGTTGGACACTTAATCATGAGAAGAAAATTAAAGTAACTAGGGTGCCCAGAATTATATAGTTCTCCAATTCATGGGATAATTTTTAGTATACTGCTGGACAACATTGGGACATGTGGTTTACCTGATTCCATTATTGTACTTTTTCCACCATGATGTCTTGGCATGTTTTCCCTTGAACTATGTTTCTCATGTTGTTTTTTAAATACCTTCCATGATTCCGATGTTAGGACTATAATTTTATATCATGATTAATTATTCATATTCCATTTCTGATTCATTGATATATCTATTTTCTTACATTCATTTTTTTCATTATTTTATTCTTTTCTTATTCCCTTACTCTGCTCTATACATAACTGATTTCTTATGTATGCCCTTAGGTAATCACATTTAGTGTTATGTATGAAGGAATGTTTTCATCGTGATAATGATGACTTCAATAAATATGTTGTTATTATTGTTTTAATATTCTATTTAATGCTCCTAATATCTCAAAGATACTAGACCAATTAATCATCTAGGTCGTATTAAGTGTAATTTTATGTAATAAATCATTTTTATATGTTAAATGAATTTCATGGTGGTTTTAAATTATATTTTGGATGGTTAGTTGAGGAAAAAAAATATTAGCTTAACTATATAACAATGATTTTTGATTATTGATTATCATAAAATGAAATTAAACTACATAAATATTCATTGTTGAGTGATGTGAATTTAATATATTTTTATGTTCAATACTGAATTTTTCAACAAAAAAATTATTAAATATACATTTCACATAGATTATTGTTTATTTTTATTTGTATACATACGAAAAATATTAGTTCTAAAGTGTTTTTTAATTATTTATCATATATATATATGTAAATAAAAAAAGTAAAATTTTTATTATTATTATTTTTAATGAAATAACAATTATTCATGAGTATTTGGAATTGTTTTCAAATGGGTTACTTTTATATTGTGGATTTTCTCAATATATTTAATTATTATAAGATATATCATTTTTTTGATTGAATTGTTTTTAAGGAGTGATTTTGTATTTTATTTTAATAAAAATTGTGATATATTCATGATTTATGAACCATGACCATATGGATTGTACCATCATTGTTTTTCAATAAATAATCCTTGAATCAAACTATATTCTAGGCATATAAAATAATGATTGTATCTTGCATATATAATATTATCGTCAACGTTTGAAAACCCTGTAACTATAAATTATCTATTTTTAGGAATGGTTTTCCTCTATAAATATAGGCCATCCTATTTATAGTTATCATTTTATGTCAAATGGTCATTTTTTTCACTATTCATAAATTTTAAATATATAGTATTTATTTGATTGTCATCATAGAATAATAATACATGATTAATTAATCAAAAGGACTGAAAAAATGATGTAATATTTAGTACAAGTCATTATTTACTAAGATACATAAGAATGTATGTAACACCCCGAGATTTTATGAAAAATATTCTTTTTAATTTCATTAATGTCTTGTGTTGTACACTACACCAAAAGGAGATTGCACAACATGCATCCCTGACTTGGCTTGCACTACACGCAATCGCGACCTTCCACGATAGTGTGTGTTGTACGCAATACAGAGTTTCGCTAGATGACGATATGTTATAAAAACTAGTCGTTATGAATAGTAATACCCACTTTTTGAAATTTTATAAATTTTATCTTTCAAAATGGACTTCATTTTTGGATTCAGAATATCGAAATTTTCCTAGGGTGATATTTTGGTATTTTTCTGAAAACTTTCAATTTTTGATGAATAGTGAAAACACTAGGTCACTATTTAAAAACCGAATTTTTATTTAAATAATTATGTATTTTATTTAAATTTATTTTAGGTCAAAATTGATACATAATAAATATATATGTTCAATTTAATTCATTGGAGTCATTTTATAATAAATTTAGATATATAAAACTTTTATTGAAATTTTCACCGTCTTTTACCAACCTCCTAGGAGAATTTGCAAATTTACATAAAACATAATTTTATCTCTTCTGCGAGTGGAATTTCAAAAATCCGATAGACATGGTTGATGTCAGTAAGTAAAATGTGGTTTAATATGTTGAAAATAATTTTTGGTGAGGAGTAACGTTTTACTTTTTTTACCATGGTTTAAAGTAAATAGGGTAATTAAGGGTAAAAATGATATTATTATTACCCTAACACAGGTCCTAATTCTATTTGATAATTTTAATTCGACCAAAAACAACCTTAGAAATACAATATGGCCATTTAGGCCCACTTGGATTAGATTAGGACATTTATTATTTTATTTAAAGAAATGTTAAAATAGTTAAAATCAATGTTTAATAAGTAAATAATTTTTAATATAGGGTAATACATAAGATAAATACGACTATAAATATTCATTAGAAAGCTAAAAATATTTCCTACATAATTATATTTTATTTTTAATTTTTAGACTTTAAATAATTTAATTTATTTATGAAACAATGATGATGCGGTAATTATCTTATTAATCAAATATTGACAAAATTGATGTTATAAATACCCAAATAAATGTAATTTGAGACTTTATATGAATTAAAATAATTTTATATGTTAATATTACATGTTAGTGTTGATTAAATTAAATGTTTTAGAACTAATCATTTTGTTATAATTTTCACAAAAATCAATTACTAAATAGTGTCAAAATCGACATAAAATAATTTTTAAAACAAATATTATGTTATTAATTGTTATTTTATTCCTAAAAAATCTAAGGTTCGGCCAAATGATATAGATAAGGTTATATATATTAATAATAAACAACTTGGGTTTCTTTTGGCTGGTTATAGTATGTTTATTAACCTTGTAGTGTAAGAACAGAAAAATACACGGTAAAAGTAAAATAATCTAACTGAAAGTTAAATCTAAATTATAAGGTTAAAATAGTAAAATAAACTAGTACAAATTCTATTGTATGAGAGGATTTAGACCCATCCCCACCTTAGCTTCGAAATAAATCAATTTTTAGCTATTAAAAACCGAATATGACTTTATAATAAAATAATATTTTGAGTTTTCCAAAGGTGCCCCTCTCCTCCCTTATAAATGGACACCTCCTCCCTCTCTTCCTCACACATCATTGAGCCTTCAAGCTCGGCCAAACCCTGCCAAATTCTATTCTCCACCTCACAAGAAACATCCTAGAGGTCCTGGTCCTCTTCAAAAACCAATTTTAGTGCCCTAAGAGGAGGACCCAAAGAGGCGCTTCAAAGAAGAGGTAATGTCCGTTACCGATTCTTTCAAATTTATTTCTTCTTCCACTTCTTCTTCTTAGGCTGTTTCATTATGAAGTAATAACATAAGTATCACTAATATACTGATATGTTATTATAATTATGAAACAACCCTATTTCACCATCTATCCATCCTACGGAAAACGAAATCATCGCGCGTGCGTACGTACGGAATACCGTCTCCACGACGTGGTGTAATCTATTTTCCACCACCACCTTACTTGGATGGGTATAATGGTGTAAATAATAACTATATATGATTATTGTAAAGTGATATTGACTCTAAAATAGTATACATACACTCCAATACAATTCCACGATCATGAGAATGATATCATCGCTCGTGCGTACGTACGGACTACCGTGTCCACGGCGTGATGAGATTAATTCCCCATTTTACCATTCCTGAATGATTATAAAGTATATATAATATGTAATAATGAAATATATGACATAATAATGATACTATATTTATTTGTATATATATGTATGTCATCTACTTAATTTCATTCAATTAAATAATGAAACAAAAACAGCGTTCATGCGTACGTACGGCCTACCATCTCCATGAACGTTGTATTTCATTTTATTTAATTGATCTGTCGTATATATATGTATATACTGAAATATATATTATATGTAAATCATGTTTTACATTCTTTAATTAAGTAAATCAGGATATAAGTAACAATATCAAGAACAAAAAGTCCAAACACGTACGATAAATAAAACGATTTAACCCAAATCGTTGCTTTAACATGGATCTTACAAAATAACGGGTATCATAAAGTCATAAGTGAACCATATATGATATCATAACAATAAATATGATTCTGTAATAAGTCAATGTCATTATTTAAATCATTATATAGGAGGTTTGGAAACGTACGAAGCACATCGGACCTAAGGTATGGGATAATTGTGCAAATCTCATTTTTATCTGAGATTTCTTATTCGTAAGTATTTACTGGGGTTATTGCTATCATCCATGTCTATGTTTTATAAAAGTGTATTCATGTATTTTTAAAGTCCTTTTTACCCATTTTTACTTTTACTACATGGTATGTATGGAATCTTTCTTTTACGATGTACTTTTTGACTTTTCCGTCCAAAGTATGAGAGGAATGTTTTTTAACTTATACGGCATGAAAGGATTTTTACGGTTTTATAAATCTATATTTTCATGAAGCTTCTTCGAAAATATTTCATGACTATTTTTAACAAAATCCTTTTCTTATAAAATTTCATGACATTTTTTGAAAAGAAAATGATTTTGAAGAAAAAAGGTTATTTTCCTCAAGAATTCATTTTAAGTGTTTTATCAAAACCATTTTCTATCTAAGATGAAATTATTTTCATATGTGTATGTTTCAAGTATAATGTATCTAGGATTTACATGGTTTTACTTTCTTTATTATGAAATGATATCCATTTCTTTTATATGGATTATGTAATGATGGGATGATATCTATGAAACCCATTTTATTTATTGGGTTATTATGAATGATGTAAGTTTATTTTGTGGAACAAGTAAGAATGATTTCATTATGAGATGGGTGGGACCTATATCTCCCTCCAATGAATTGGGTAAAGATTTATATCTCATGAGATAGACATGGCTGGAATGGTAAGTTAATCTGGTTCAGTGTTACAAGACTGAAACGAGGAGTGAACTCGATTCAGAAAGGGACTTTGTCCACTAAGAAGGTCTTGGCAGTAATGCCTTGGCTACCATGGAAATCATAACATGTGTTGAATTGTTGACACAATTACATGTTTTATTCCCATTATATTTTATCATGGTTGATGTTCTATTATGATATATTCCTTACGTACTTCCACGATTTATGTATTTTCTCAAGATTTTGATGATTAAATTTCATGTTCAAGTTTTTGCTTCCAAATGTTTGTGGATTGTTTTACGTTATCTATGTTTGCCCTTACTGAGCATTTGAGCTCACCCTTTTAATGTTTTATTTTCCCCAGGAAATAAAGATATTTTTTAGTTAAGGAAACAAAAATGGGAAGATCTTTTTGGGAAATGTTGAAGATATTTCACCATGATTAGAAGATTATATTCCGAGTTTCCAAAGACACTAAACTATTACGGTCCTTTTGTGTCTGTTTTTGTTAGGTAATAAGTATTCTGGAAAAGTAATGTAATGTCCATGTACGTCAAGCTTCAGGTCTCTACAGTTGGTATCAGATGAATGGTTTAGTTAACCTATAGAAACTAGGATGCGAAAATGTTAGTGAGATCCCTAGAGATATTTCTAAGGTATGTCTAGGGATGTCCCTAATGATAAGTATACGTATTGGATATAGTCCTAGAACTACGCTAACAATATTAGAATTTAACCTAAGATGTTAGATATTGATGGTACTCCCCCTTTATTATGTTGTTTTCCCTAGCATGATTTTTTCCTATCACACTATTCTTTTGGGGTTTTAGAAAATGGCTGGAAACTGGAAGATTCATCATAATGGAGGATATAGCGGACAATGGAATGATATTCTTCATGAGAAACCAAATGAAACGAGATCTGGAAGTCCAAACATCGTTATTATGCCTAATTAGCAGTCTCATAATATGATCAATAATCTCAACTTTGGTATGTTTCCCGACTCAGATAATAGGATAATGATGGAGTTTCATGATGATCATAGAGGAAAGAAAGTTCAATTTCTCTCATGTAAATCATGTGGGAAGAGGCATCGGGGAGATTGTTTCAAAGGATCTGGAAGATGCTTTGGGTGTGGAAAATAAGCACACAAAGCCAATAAGTGCAAAGGAAAAGGTTCAGTTAACACAATGGAAAAGGATAATGGTATTTCTACGACATCAACAATGATTAGATGTTATAAATGTGGAATGTATGGGCATTATGCAAACCAATTCCCTAAGGGAAAATCTCATGAAGAGAATCAGTATGGTCATATGAGTAGTATTAATTTGGATGATGATAAAGAGACTACAAATGAAATATGAGATGAAAGAAATGATGAATCTCAGTCAGTGGTTTAAGAAGTTACTGGAATGATTGTATGTTTATAAGGAATAATTCATGGTACAATGGAATACGGAATCATCTAAGGATTGTTACACTATTTTTTTTTCTAAAGTATTTGAATGTATATGTTGAATGGTACCGGTAACCATGAAAAGTGATTCTAATATTTTGGAAAGCATATGATATGCACATAATGAAGGGATAAAAAGATAATGAGATGTCTGATTTTATTCATGAGCTCATGACTGATAAAAGGGCTAATTGATATAATGGTTTGAGTATATAGAATTTTGAGGATTTTGGTATGTGGAAAGTGTTAACTTTTAACTGTATTTATGTTTTCACTAAGGTTCAATGGGTATTCATTCTTTAAGAGAATACATGATTAAGGTATTCACATGTTTGTAATTAGACCAACAAGATGTATCTTACGATATATGGGGGATAAATGATGGAATTCACGTGATTGTTATGTGAAATTTCAAGTAATCATTTTCTTTATACTATGAGCTTGGACCGAAGTATTTTAGATAAGCCTAAAGATTGGAATGGATTATGTTGGACATAAGTTAGTATTGTTTAATGATATAACTTTTTTTGATATTATTTATGGGATGTTATAGAAATATAGTTTTAGAAAAAGTACAACCTGCAGGATGGGTGATATCCCATCGCGTCGGAGAAGGCTGTGGGAATCGAACCCCCAACCGAAGTGCAACTGGCCTTTATCACATACCACTGGCCTACAGGAAGACCTTGTTTAGTAGAAAGTAGCTTTATTATATTAAGAAGTATGATATATGAAGTATAAGTCCATTTTAGGAACCATATATGATTAATTTCACTATAGATGGACTTATTTATTTTTGATAACTTTTATAACCTTTTGTTTGAGACAGATGGAATAACCCATCATTCTATCACATGATCTGCTAACAGTTCACGAATGACAAATTCAACTTAATTTCTATAAGAGACGAAGTGGAAATTTTCCAAAGAATGACCAACAGTGAGACTGTACCAAAATCATGAAAGTATTTCTTCTAATTCCATTTTCATCACCTTTAGGGAAATGATCTTGAAAACCAAAAATGTTGTCCTAGTGCTCTTATATCTGATGAATCAGATGGTACCTTAGATCATCAAAAATTTATGGCTTTGTGATTGATGGATTTTTCATATCCATGTTATCTACCACTCTCCATCGTAACTTGATGGTTAGATTTTTCTTCCATATCCATATTTTTACCTATATTCACCTACGTGGAATCCCAGTGATGAGTTAATTTGAGTAACTGTTACGTTTCATACTATTGTTTTTAAAGATTGGTTTTGTTATTCATTTTTAAGATGTGTGTTTCTATTAAAGAAACTTTCAAGTAGTAAACCATTTATAACCCTGACGAATTTTGAGGGCGAAATTCATTTTAAGGGGGGTAGAATGTAACACCCCAAGATTTTATGAAAAATATTCTTTTTAATTTCATTAATATCTTGTGTTGTACGCTACACCAAAAGGAGCTTTTGCAACACGCATCCCTAACTTGGCTTTCACTACACGCATTCACGACCTTCCACGATAGCGTGTGTTGTACACAATATAGAGTTTCTCTAAACAATGATATGTTATAAAAACTAACTGTTATGAATAGTAATACCCACTTTTTGAAATTTTATAAATTTTATATTTCAAAATGGACTTCATTTTTGGATTCAGAATATTGAAATTAGCCTAGGGTGAAATTTTGGTATTTTTCTGAAAACTTTCAATTGTTGATGAATAGTGAAAACACCAGGTTACTATTTAAAAACCGACTTTTTATTTAAATAATTATTTTTTTATTTAAATTTATTTTAGTTCAAAATTGATACATAATACATATATATGTTCAATTTAATTCATTGGAGTCGTTTTATAATAAATTTAGATATATAAAAATTTTATTGAACTTTTCACTGTCTTTTACCCACCTCCTAAAAAAATTTGCAAATTTACATAAAACATAATTTTACCGCTTCTGTGAGTAGAATTTCAAAAATACGAGAGACACGGTTGATGTTAGTAAGTCAAATGTGTTTCAATGATTTGAAAATAATTTTTGGTGAATAGTAACTTTGTACTTTTTTTACCACGGTTAAAAGTAAATAGGGTAATTAATGGTAAAAATTATATTATTATTACCCTAACACATGTCCTAATTCTATTGGATAAGCTTAATTCGACCATAAACAACCTTAAGAATACAATATGACCATTTAGGCCCACTTGGATTAGATTAGTAAATTTATTAATTTATTTAAAAAAGGGTTAAAATAGTAAAAATCAACGTTTAATAAGTAAACAATTTTTACTATAGGGTTATACATAAGATAAATTCGACTATAAATATTCATTAGAAATATAAAATGATTTCGTACATAATGATATTTTATTTTTAATTTTTAGACTTTAAATAATTTAATTTATTTATGACACAATGATGATGCAGTAATTATCTTATTAATGAAATATTTACCAAATTGTTGTTATAAATACCCAAATAAATGTAATTTGAGACTTTTTATGAATTAAAATAATTTTATATGTTAATATGACATGTTAGTGTTGATTTAATTAACTTTTTTCTAAATAATCATTCTGTTATGATTTTCACAAAAATCAATTACTAAATTGTGTCAAAATTGACATAAAATAGTTTTTAAAACAAATATTATATTATTAATTGTGATTTTATTCTTAAAAAATCTAATGTTTGGCCATATGTCTTAGATACGGTTATATATAATAATAATAAACAACTTGGGGTTCCTTCGGCTTATTATAGTAAGTTTATTAACCTTATAGTGTAAGTACACAAAAAGACACGGTAAAAGTAAAATTATCTAACAAAAAGTTAAATCTAAATGATAAGGTTAAAATAGTAAACTAAACGTGTCCAAATTCTATTGGATGAGAGGATTTCGACCCATCCCCACCTTAGCTTATAAATAAATCAATTTTGAGCTATGAAAAACTGAATATGACTTTATAATAAAATAATATTTTGAGTTTTTCCAAAGGTGCCCCTCTCCTCCCTTATAAAAGGACATCTCCTCCCTCTCTTCCTCACACAACTTTGATCCTTCCATCTAGTCCAACCCCTGCCAAATTCAATTCTCCACTTCCCTAGAAACATCCTAGAGGTCCTGGTATTCTTCAAAGACCAGTTTTAGTACCCTAAGTGGAGGACTCAAAGAGGCGCTTCAAAGAAGAGGTAATGTCCATTACCGATTTTTTCAAATTTATTTCTTCTTACACTTCTTCTTCTTAGGTTGTTTCATTAGGAAGTAATAACATAAGTATCACTCATATACTGATATGATATTATAATTATGAAACAACCCTATTTCACCATCTATCCATCCTACGGAAAATGAAATCACCGCGCGTGCGTACGTACGGAATACCGTCTCCACGCAGTGGTGTAATCTATTTTCCACCACCACCTTACATGGATGGGTATAATGGTGTAAATAATAACTATATATGATTATTGTAAAGTGATATTGATTCTAAAATAGTATACATACACTCCAATACAATTCCACGATCATGAGAATGATATCATCGCTCGTGGGTACGTACGGACTACCGTCTCCACGACGCGATGAGATTCATTCTCCATGTTAACCATTCATGAATGATTATAAGGTATATATAATAAGTAATCATGAAATATATGACATAATAATGATACTGGATTTATGTGTATATATATGTATGTCATCTACTTAATTTCATTCAATTTAATAAGGAAACGAAAACAGCGTTCATGCGTACGTACAGCCTACCGTCTCCAAGAACGGTGTATTTCATTTCATTTAATTAATCTATCATATATATATGTATATAATGAAATATATATTATATGTAAATCATTTTTTACATTATGGAATTAAGCAAATCAGGATATAAGTAACAATATCATGATCAACAAGTCCAAACACGTAAGATAAATAAAATGATTTAACCGAGAACGTTGTTTTAACATGGATCTTACAAAAGAACGGGTAATATAAAGTCATTAGTGAACCATATATGATATCATAAAAATAAATATTATTCCTTAATAAGTCAATGGAATTTTTTAAATCATTATACAGGAGGTTTGTAAAGGTACGAAGCACATCAGACCTAAGGTAAGGGATAATTGTGCAAATCTCATTTTTATATGAGATTGCTTATTCGTAAGTATTTACTGGGGTTATTGCTATCATACATTTCCATGTTTTATAAATGTGTATTCATGTAGGTTTAAAGTCCTTTTTACCCTTTTTTGACTTTTACTACATGGTATGTATGGAATCATTCTTTTACGAGGTATTTTTTGACGTTTCCATCCAAAGTACGAGAAGAATGTTTTTTAACTTATACGTCATGAAAGGATTTTTACGGTTTTATAAAGACATATTTTAATGAAGCTTCCTCCAAAATATTTCATGACTATTTTCAACAAAATCATTTTCTTTTAAAATTGCATGAATTTTTCTGAAAGGAAAATGATTTTGAAGAAAAAAGGATATTTTCATCAAGAATTCATTTCAAGTGTTTTATCAAAACCATTTTCCATCTAAGATGACATTATTTTCATATGTGTATGTTTCAAGTATAATGTCTCTGTGATTTACATTGTTTAAATTTCCTTATTATGAAATGATATCCATTTCTTTTATATGGATTATGTAATGATGGGATGATGTCTATGAAACCCATTTTATTTATTTGGTTATTATGAATGATGTAAGTTTATTTTGTGGCATAAGTAAGAATGATTTCATTATGAGATGGGTGGGACCTATATCTCCCTCCAATGCATTGGGTAAATATTTATATCTCAGGATATAGACATGGCTGGAACGGTAAGTTAATCTGGTTCAATGTTACAGGACTGAAACGAGGAGTGAACTCGATTTAGAAATGTACTTTGTCCACTAAGATGGTCTTGGCAGTAATGCCTTTGCTACCATGGAAATCATAACATGTGCTGAATGGTTTCCACAATTACATGTTTTATTCCCATTATATTTTATCATGGTTGATGTTCTATTATGATATATTCCTTACGTACTTCCACGATTTATGTCTTTGCTCAAGTTTTGATGTTTAAATTTCATGTTCAAGTTTTTGCTTCCAAATGTTTATAGATTGTTTTACGTTATCTATGATTTCCCTTGTTGAGAATTTGAGCTCACCCTTTTTATGTTTTATTTTCCCCAAGAAATAAAGAAAGGTTTTAGGTAAGGAAACAAAAAGGGGAAGATCTTTATGGGAAATGTTGAATATCTTTCACCATGATTAGAAGATTATATTCTGAGTTTCTAAAGACACTACACTATTATGGTCCTTGTGTGTCTGTTTTTGTTATGTACTAAGTATTCCGAAAAAGTAATGTAATGTCCATGTAAGTCAAGCATTATGTCTCTACAATGTATGAGTTAAACTATTGAATATTGACATTAGTGTTATCTGATGATTTTAATCTATGCCTTAGAAAAAGTGATAACATGATAATTCAGTATGTGTGCTAAAAATTTGTTGCATTACTATATTGACATGAATTTATTTAATTTATATTATAAATGATCCATTTATATATAAATTACCCTTGAATAAATTCAAAATAATTTCCATGTTTTATCATTATGATTTTTTATTTCATAATAATATCCCATGATATAATCTTCCATGTAGTCACAAAAATGACTATATGGGTGATTATTTATTAACATAGTGATTTTAATTTCACGTTAAAAAACATTTTAATATTAAATATATGTGATATAAAATAGAGTTTTCTTCTATATCAATAATATTTTTTGGTATTTTTTCCCAAGTCATTTCATATTAAATGACATAGTAAAAAATATACATGATGAATGTGTACCTTAATAGAAATTGTGAGATTAAAAGATGTTTGTGGGAAGAAAGTCCATATCATAGGTTTCTATATAGTAATATCGCTAAATATAATATTGTTACATTTTATTATGATATGACTATATCACACATAGAAATATTCTCATCTTTTATACATCTCATGGACAGATATATAAACATGAATCATTGAGTGATAAGACTGATACAACAAAAATCATAAATAATTCCCTTTATCCACCTAACTAATATAATGTTTGGTTTTTCTTCATTAATTTATATTTATTGAAACCATAATGAATTATAAAGGATGATTAATCTTTAATAATTTATCAATATTGTTTAAATTCACATTTTCAACATAAAAAATACTTAAACATGGGAAATGTTTATAAGAATCTTGATTTTTTTCACTCATTTAGAAGATAATTATGGTATTCATATATATGGAGTATCATACTATGTGAAATTATGTAAAATTATCCTATAATTAAGAGGATTATATTTATATTCTCAATGAACTTTTTATCTTATGGTATATTAACACTATTATGTTGTAATACATCAATGAAAATGAGTTTGGATATTCAAATGAGATTTTGAAACCTCTAAATAATTCATTCCTTTCATTATAATTTTTTATTTCTTCATAAACCACATTATATGTGAATATGTTAATAAAAATATGTTTTTTATTTTTCTGGAATTATTAATCATAAACCACACATGTAACAAATTTTTTTTATATTTTTTTTCAAAATTTCTCTTATATATTTTGAATTTATAGATTTCATTCAGAACACATTAACTAAATATAATAACTACTACCATTTTATGAAGTTATAAAAAATATAATTTAATAAATTTAAAATGAAAAGAATTGATTTATCTAACGAAACATAATTTTATAGGTCATTGAAATTTAATACAGGAAGTAAAATATATACAAAAAATAATGCAGTAAAAATGATAAACATAGAAGACAAATATCCATGATGAGAAGTAGTTAATATTTTTTTCCATATATCATGGATAAAAATATTTTTTGGAATTAATATTTATGAATAATTAAATAGATATATTTTTTTACAATATCAAGGTATCGGGATATATTTTTGGATCCCACCCCTTTGTGTTGTCTCAGTGTGAAGCAGAATTGAAAAGATTCAGGGGTGTGTTCTAAAGGTCATATTTTCTTTGATATTTACTGGTTTACCATGCAATAACACTTTGTGGGGTGTTGTGAATTTTTAGAATATTTTTGGGCTATGGTTGTAGTGAGTCTAATTTTGAACAATCTCACATTAGGGTGAGAATATATTATTTAGGTGTGGGGTTTTAAGTAAACCATAATGAATAAAATTTGTTAGTTACTTATTTTCGAGGATATTTTATTTAAGCAATCCATGTATGTGAAAATTGATGGGCCGTGAAAACACATCAAAGAGGCCAATCATAGTGGCTTGTGAGGCATTGGGATAATTCATGGAAGGTGAAGATAACCATGTATTGGATCCTTCCCAATAGTGGGGTGTTCATTGCGTTGGACATGGTGGAGTCAAGAAAGGAGTTGATCTATGGAAATCAATTTATAAAGGGTGTCTCTACATTGTTTTCTTTAGTATAGAAAATAAAACAATTTCAAGGGAATGCATCCATGTTTTAATAAATTAGTGGTGGTATTAAAAATCAATAGACTTTATTTTTAAAATTGAACTGGACTTGGGATATATAGAATTCAAATTCCTAAAATTCAAGGCCTTCACATTTTCTAGAGGAGTTTTTGGCATAGTTTTTTCTATCATGTTCTTGTGAATGTCATTAAAAACTAATCTATATTTAATGTTTTCCATACCCCTTATATTATAAATTTCATTTTCTCTAAAACCCTAACTAACACCTTAACCAATCACCACCCTCATCCTACCACTTTATGACATTCTATATCTTTTAATAATTGAAATCTAGTTAATAGAAAATTGGTACCCTCTCTCCTACACTCCTCATTATCCCACTACATCATCTCTTTATAAAAAGTTATTTTTGGTAACATAGTATTTTTTTGAAAAAAACATATTAACATGATTAAATATTATTATTCCTAGATTATAGTTGGTCATCCTTTATTATTTGTCGTGTTTCCTTTGGTTTTGGTTGAATTTCCATCATCCATTCATTCTTATAGAAAATTGAATTTCTACTAATGGTAAGAGATTCATTATATAGGCTTTTATTTAATGTGTATTAATAGTATTATCATACTAAAATACATTTGGTGATAATGTAATCAATATAATGAATATAATATGTATAAATAAACTAAGAATTAATTACGATCAAGTCTTTTAGATTGTAAGTGAAATATTCTTATGGATGTTTTCTATTAATTTTCTATATTTTTTCTTATCTAATTTATAAGTATATTTCTGAAAATTAAATGATTAATATTCATAAAATATCATTAAATTCCCATGTACAGAAATAGTTTTAAATCACTATGGACATATTCATTTGAATTATATTACTATTCTTATGTAATTTTGATGAAATATGGAATTAACAATAAAATAATGTCAATTTCAATTAAAAGTTATTGTTTATATCATTATATATATGATTCCTAATGCTACAACCTATTTTTTATGAACTGGTTAATTCAAGAATAGAGTTAAATTGTTCATTTTTTAAAAAAAATTATTTGCATTTGAGAAATCACATTCTTATTTTGAACGACCTTTGTGTCTTTTTTCGCTCTCCATAGATTCCAAATGATTATATTATGATAACATACACTTTGGTTCATTGTGTACATGATCTACTATAGTAGAGAAATTAATTATTTTGATCGTGAACCTAAAATGTATGAATACATTTATAAAAAATTTGTACAAGTTTTTAGGATAAATTGTTGTTAAAGATATCGGTGATGTCATAAAGTATGAAATAATTCTTAACGGATTATGGGATGAGGTTTGTTTTTTAAGGAAATAGAAATATTATTTATTTTCTATCGATATCTTATTTTATGATAATATTTTTTTCTTATTTAACAACATATAATTTTTTATATCTCCCAAATACATTATGTTGTCAAAATCTTTTCACATAAAGTTATTTTTTATGGAATGTTAGGATAAATCCTAGATCACCTAGTAATTACAGAACATTTACCAATAATAAATTAATTTTTATGGATATTTTTGATTAAATATTTTGATGATATAATTGAGAATAAAATTGAGGGAAATTATGTTTTCAATGACAATTTGGATAACAACACCGAAATTTTGGTGTGTTATCTATAATATCCCAGATGTTGAGGGAATTGATGGCTAAATTATACCTCTACAACACAATCCCTTTGGATATTGTAGTATATAGTTATATCTGGGATGTAATGGCCTATGGTATATTGTTTTTTCCCATATAGGATTTTATGGCTCATGGAATTACTATATATTTGTCTATAGGTTGTAGTGGCATGAAGTTATATCACATAGAAGTATTTTTTTTGGTTGTTATGGCGTACCATGGGTTTCTATGGATGTGTTTTGAGGGATTGAAATATAATTAAATTATACGGGTTATAAAATACTTAATCAAGACACTTATTTATATATATTAAATGATAAATAAGATTTTGATATGACAATTAGGTGGTTTAATGCTACATCTGATGAAAAATTGAAGTGATATTAATAGTTTTTATGTATAATAGTTTTAATAGGTATAAATGGGTTTATTATGGATTATAGAAGTATATATCATAGGATATATGGAATGGTATTGTTAGAGAGACAAACTAGGTTTTGAAATATTAGTGGGGTGAATTCATTTGTATATATTATTTTCATTAGTACTAATTTTTAACAACATGTTACATGGTGAGTAGGCCATATTGACGATGGGAATATAGGTTTACCCTATTTACAAAATGATTTAATTTAATTCGTTTATTCACTGTGATTTTTTTATAATTCATTCTTAATATTAAAACTGGTATATAGGATTATCCCACTATGTATCTATATTAATATCAAAATCTATATATACTATTTTTTAATGTTTGTAGTATCTATTTGGAGATCGTGAATGAATTTAATAAAATGAGGAAATAGTTGGGTAGTTTTTATTTTACTTGGAAAATGTGAATTAATATCTTAGTTTTTTAATTGTTCACGTTTTATGAAGTTATATTTTATATATTGGTATTACTTCATTAAAAATGTATGAAGTTCTTTGGTGTTTTCTCATATTTTCTCTTATTCGATAAATTTATATTGAGGTAAATTCGTCACATGTGTTTGATTTGTATACCATCAGTGCTAGTCAGTAATTTGCGGCCCAATAGTGGATATATTTTTGTGACATTATCTCCCTTAATTCACTATAAAAATGGTTCTATACCTTTGAAGGTAGTGAGTCCTGACTGATAGTTATCATGTATAATGGTTTAATGATAGTATGGAGTTTCATGTTTGGAACTGGTGAGGATTCATGTGTTAGAAGGAAAATAATTAAAACTGTTATTAGTACAAACTCTAAACATGTGATATCAAATATTCAATTGGATTTTCGATACCCTTATAATATGATCCATTGATATTTATGATTACTTGTCAAGTTATGTGAAGTGATGTTGCTTGGGACTTAGAGACCTATGAAATGATAATTAATAAAGATAATTTATTTAAGTGATTAAATTGCACAGATAATGTTAATTTGGATATATAGAATTAAAACAATTCTGCTAATTATTTTTATGACATAGATATCAGAATTTTTTCATTTAATGATCTGGATCTAGGATGATGTCTCCATCAGGTTCCTTCAAAATATGTTTAGTGATATATTCTATCAAAACTCAATAGATAATTGGTTGATGATGATGATACATGGTGAAGGATAATATATTTCATTGATAACTGTGGTTTATACAGTTATAAACATTCCATTATATGATTGGATATTAAAGGTGGATATTTCCATTTGTTAATTTATTGTTGGATGAAACTAAGGGTATCATTATTTTAGATGATGCCACATGCATCTTCTCAATAGTAGATGCTTTCGTTCCTAAGAGATTAAACGGTTTCTATTGTTTTTCAGGATAGTTTTTGGATTAAATCTAGGTATATATTCTATCATATACTACCATGGTTTCCTATCTATATTAATTTCACACCCTCCTAAAAGGGTCATCCATTATGTTTCTGTGAGAGAGAGATTTTGATATCAAATCAAGGATGAGTATATTTCATTGGACACTATAGTGGCCTATTGGATTTTGATTACGTCTCTATGATAGGGGTTTTATTGTGTGTAATAGTTGATTATTTAACATAAGAAAATCCAAAATTTTGCTTCATATCTTCTTCCAGATGAGGAGGTGAGGGAAAGACATTTCATGGTTGATTTTCATCAATAGATCCATCACTAGTTCACCCAATTTATAACAAATTCATATCTCTCAGTATATGTATGTTTAGATTCCATTTAAGGGATATTATCTATGACACTGTTAAAAAAATGGGATTCAAAATAATTTATTACAGAGCGTAGTTGTAACTAGGACTTCATACATTCATCATAAAATGAAAAACATTTACTTCATATAGAGTTGATTTCAAAATTTCTTTAACTCTTTTAAACATGAGTTGATGTATTTAGAAAATAACCAATGGGTCGAGCATGGTTTTATTTTATTTTAGGAGACATTTACCCAATAATGGATAGCATCAAACCGTATTTGGTAGCTAATACGCGGATACTACCCAATTCCATTCCTAGTCATTATACATTATTGAACATGGAATCCAGAGTACAATTATACTCCAATATAAGTTGATCTAATAGTATTTAGATAAGTACATGGTATGCTCTTCAGGTATCTTTTCCTCAAAGTTAGATATTCGAGAATAGACCTATAGATGTTCATAATTATGGTAATAGAAGTTGTGTAGTTGTATTTTGTTAGATGGATACCATACCTTTACTACCTCTATGAAATAGGAACATCTTGCGACTTATTTTTTTCCAATTTTCTAATTGGGTTGATACATTGATTTATTCAGGGGTCAAACACTTTATTATCTCCCCCACTCTTGCCTATGATTTTAATCATATGTTGGATTGGCTTCTAATTCTATTGGAATTGAGAAATACATTTGAATACTGAGCAATATTTTATTTGGTGTACACAAACAATGAGATTGATCTAGGATAACACAAATCTTAGGGATACTTCTGATGATTGTGGATATAGTAATTTTATATCATTCATAAAATATATTGGTCAAATTTTTTATAGATTATCATGGATTTTCTAGGGGAACAACATATTCTATGATGCTGATGGGACTAGGTTCTATTTTTTGGTGAGTGAGAACCCCAAATGGGTCGAAGGTGTGTTGATTATATATTTTCAATGATGATTGAGATGATTATAAATACTTTGTATGATTATTCAGGGGTGTTGCATTGGTTTTTCAATGTGTAAACTGATTTCATCCTCAAACACCTTATGATGTTATCCACTTCAAGAAGGATCAATTACATGACAAATCAAGAACTATTAGTTTATTTTGTATAAATTTCTCTTTATTAGATGAATGATTATATATTATGATATTTGTGGATCCAAATTGATGATATCATGTAGAGATCATTAATATAATCTAATTTTCACCCAAGGAGAGCTAATGTTCTATTTGAAATGATGGAATCTGTAAGTCTGTGTTCTAGTGTTGATCACAAATATTCAATTATGTTAATGTTAATGTGTCATTATTATCTCTCATGGATTGATTATTTATTAGATCAGTGGAACAGATCCATCGGGATATCAAATATCAATGTATATTCTCAGTGGAATCAGATCGATTAAAGTATGAGGATATAATAAATACTTCATTTTGAAGTCATTATATGAATAATTTTTTTACTAATATTTTTTTCAACTTTTTGAAAGATCCACCCATTTTAATGGGAAAAATGATTTCATTTCTTAATGAGTTTTTGAACATTTATTTGATGTTATTTAATGATGAAATCCTTATTTTGTTTCTATCTGTGGATGTTCACATAGAGAATGTATAGTCCACAATGAAAATTATTATTTTTTGTAAACTACTAAAAATCCATTGATTTGTTACATTTGGGATCATGATGTATTTTTCATTTTTCTTTTTCACTGCATAGTATAGATTACCCATATATACATTGAAGATTGAGGTATATTTTTTATGGGTATCTACTAAGAATGTTTTAGTGTTACTGAGTTTCCATAGTCATCTGTTATATTTTGTTTATACAATAAATATCATGGATTAATTCTCATATGAAAAAATTGACCTAGAAATATTATTCAATCATGTTTTATATCCCATTTAATGATTATTTTGATATTTTAAAGGGTAATATGGTCCATAATATAGTTCTTCAAAATCCATAGGTGGGAATTTCATTTGAGGATTCTTTGGAATCTTCATTTATTGGATAAGGTTATTTATTAATTAAATATAATGTTCTAATTTATTTATGTTCTCATCGGTTACAAGCAGAAAAATATAATTATGGAAATTATGATATAGAGATTGTTGTGGTATTATTTTTCGTGAATTATTAGTGACATTATATAATTAGTGAGAACATCCTAGTCTTTATAGTCCATAATAGTCTAATTTATGTCTTCTCATGGCATGATATGAATTTTTAGAAGCAATGGTGTATGGAGTTCAATTAATTATATGATTTTTAGAATTCATTTTTTCCAAAATAATGTAATTTTGTAGAATATTCATTAAATAATAAGTCATGTGATTCTATTTTTCCTGAGACTAGAGAGTCTTATAGAGTGATGGAATAGTAGGTAGAATTAAATATTAAAATATTTATAATTAATGGTGTAGGATTTCCTTCCCAAATTAAATTACATTCATCATTGGTGAAGACGGGGGAGAAGTCCAATGTAGTAGATTCTATGGTAGAGGATATACATTATCAAACCATCTATGGTGATTCAATTAAGGAGTGGTCAAAATAAACACAATGTCATATAATTTTTGTTTGGAATTTTTTCATTCAGTTAGTGATGTGTGATATGGAACTATCAGAATCACATAATTCTACTTTTTTGTTACATCTAGGTGTGGTGAATTTTTTGCTTCATCTATGATGAATGTTATGGTAGTATAGTATAAGTATTCAGTCACAAATTTGACTCTTCGTGTATGGATTTTTAGAGGGTGATGCTAGGAATTATGTTTTTGGTGGTTTTATTTCACCTAAGGATTTTCTATTGTGGATGTGGTTAGACCACATTATTGTATGTTTTTGTTTTTCCACAAACATTAGGATTTTTATGATGTTATCCTCATGATAAGGTACTATTTTATGAATTCATATCACTTATAAGATATTCAAGAGTTAAACTGATTGGGGATTTTATCAACAAGTATATGGAGTATTAGGTGAGGATTCATTTAGTTCAAAATAATATCGTATTTTATCCTGATCGTTATTTTAACTCTATGTTTTTGAATGGTATTCACCATTCCATTTTCTCCTAATTATTCCACAGTACATATTGTCATCTCTAAATTGATTGTTATTATAGAAAAATATCTTTAATTTGGATTACATATTTCCCAAATGTGTTTTTGATATTTGGATTTTCAATGGTGTGGATCATACCTGTATGGGAGTAGTATATTAGTAATTTTTTCATTCACCATATTTGTCTTGGATTTTTCACAAAACAATATGGAAGACCGTTCGATATCAAATCATTTTGACAAATGATAGAGAGTTAGTTCATATTAGACTATAACTGGTGTAGAGAATGAGGAAGAAGGAAAGAGAGATTCATTAGTGGATTAAGGTGATGCATGATAACAATAATTTTTATGACACTCTTATAAAGACGTCTTGGATGTTCAATACGAGAGATCATCAATTATTAAAAGTATTTCCCCATCAAGGAATGTAGATTTACATTTAGGTGAATCATATTTATATCAATTTTATGGATCATTCATGGTGTTGGTGCGTGATGGAACTCTTCTGTATATATTATAATTACCCACACATATGATTATGATTCCTGATGTCATTAATGTAACAAAAAACCCCCAATAACATCATGAAGATTTTAACATTATTGGAATGAAAGATATGGATTTGGAAGATAGTTAGACCATTATGAAAAAACCTATTGAGATTTTAGACCATCATGAAATGGTTTCACATGGGAATGTTATTCATTTTGTTCTTATGCATTGGTGGCATGGTATGTTGTAAAATATCAATTAGGAGTGGTAATGGAATATACAAACTAAACATCCTAGATATTTGAAATTACGATCTTAATTTTTTAGATGACATTTTTGTTTCCGTATAAATAAAATATCGTTAGACCATATGTGGTTTTATAAAATCATTTCACTTCTTAAATGTGAATCATGATTTTTGTGATTTTTTTGGTATCATCCTTTGGAGTGTTTTTTCGAAGATTGTTGTTAATTTTTTGTGTTTGTGCACATTTTTCTTCTAGTGTGATGGATGTGTTATAATATAATGAGACCACTGAGAGGTATCTTGCAGGTTTTTTGTTCAGACCACTATCTCGTCATTCAGGTTTTATTTTAAATTCATGAGGATGATGATTGTTTGAGATGAATGTGACATAAGGTTCCATAAATATGGATACCTCTAGTTTGTGTTTTCATGGGGATTATGCAGGGTAGATATAGGTTTCATTGGTTTTTTGGGACTCCACACAGTTGTAGTCGGCTTAGTGTTGGCCATTTTGATTATGTTTGGATAAATTTTATTGTAGAATTTTTTTTAATATATATTTAATTATGGTGAAAATTCCCTTGTTAGGTGTAAAATTTTAGGTTATACATGATATTGAAATGGAAAATGTTTTTTATTTTTTTCCATTTCAAGTTGAGCCTCCACATATATGGAATGTGAAATGTGGATACCACTATACCACAGGTAGAAAAATCACTTGAGGACTAATGTATGATCATTGAAAAGGTGTGAATCATTAATCCATTCTGTTTTAATATTTCCTCTCATAATACACTTAATGATTTATTAGAATATAGTTATTAGTACTACGAAACCCCTATACACACATTAACACAAGGTAACATAGTAAATATATAATTATAACTTCTCAATGTTTAAAAGGCCAGTCATTATGTTATATGGATTCCTCAATGATCACACTACTAACTATAATCAACAAGTTAGTATAGATTAGTTGTAATGAACCATGAAATTCATGTTTCCAGGTCTCACAACGATTCATTGCTATATCATTTACACGGTTGAATAACTCATCATATATTAATGAATATTTGGATAAAGAAAATAATTTTATTCTGGTGTTTAATGTTGTCTTTTGTGTAGATGTGGTTCCACATTCTTCTAATTATTTACATTTCACAATGGAATTCAAGGACTTCATCTTATTATATTAAATGTATAAATTCACCAAATATCATCTTTATTTTTATTTAATAAAGTG
This sequence comes from Viscum album, assembly GCA_963277665.1. Taxonomy (NCBI): domain Eukaryota; kingdom Viridiplantae; phylum Streptophyta; class Magnoliopsida; order Santalales; family Viscaceae; genus Viscum; species Viscum album. Next base: position 1,252,434,227 of record OY728152.1, read on the forward strand.
ATAGCTTCCTTTCATGCATTGGTTTGAAGACTTATTCACTATACCAATATAAATTTATAATACTTCTTCTTCTCATGTACACGATACATGAAACTTATTATTGTTGTAAATTTTTGAATTATATTTCAAATCCTTCTATTTTATACTAATTATTATATTTATATTATAATTTAGTGTACACACATTTTATGTTGATTCTTCTTTATGTTCTTCCATAGAGAATATTTTTTTTAATAGAATCATGAATCAGATCTTGTAACTCTTATTAGAGAAAAAATTTCTCTATAATAATATTGTTGAACTCCTATTCTCATACGCCAACATCACAAAATTATTGTTTCCAATCCACTATGTATGAAAAAAATTTCACACCATCATTCTTGTTGATTACATTTCAACATCAATTTCAATTTCCAATCATTAACATCCATTAACATAATTATGAATCTCAATGCCAATATTACCTTTTACATATTATGTATATTAGAATCTCAGGGGTACATTTACATTTAACATCCCCACACCACACACACATGTTTTAATGCTAGGACATATCCACCATAGGGATGTCCCACCTATCAAGCCTTATTTATTCAGTACATGGCAAGAAGGACTAGCGGGCATAGAGACCATTATATGGCCTAGAGGCCAATAAACTAGATGGATGGCCCTGTGAAAAGTCATGCATGCATTATCCCTATGTGACCATCTTATAGCTTCATGTTTGTTTTTTATATTTATTATCATCATGCATGAATCATTTCTTTCTAGAAGAAATTATCTTCCATTTGGATTGGAACCCGTGTATGATATAGGATTACATGGAGCCTTTACCACTCGGTAAATCCCCCCAATAGCATTATCTTTAACATGATCATTAACATATATAAAATTTAAATATATAGAAATAATATACTAGAATAAAAAATAATAATCTTGTTTGGATATATGAATTTATGCATGTTAAAATACCCAAATTCCCCCAAAAAACAATTTATCACTATGTACAAAACTCATCTATATAATAGTATAGTAGATATCTAACATTATTTTATATATTTATGAACAAGATATGGTGTAATGGGTCATTTAAATGTAGATTTATCAATTTATCTAGGCCTTACAGATTATGAACAACGTGATTATCTCAGTATTTACACTTATTTTGTGACAATAAACAACCATTATTTCAACTAGTTGTCATGTAGTAACATCAAAGGCTGTGGATTTTTTGAATTTTACTCTCCTAACACATTATGGAAAGCATGAGAATTTTTTCAAATGTTACTCTCCTATGGTGTTTTCTACCATGATCTCAACTAGTTGTGATATAGCCACACACTATGATATGGATGTCCTCATATATCAAGGGCCACCAATAATCTAACCACACTTACATTGTGAGAAAACATCCTCATAATGTATAGAGATAATAAAAATTCTTTGAAAACATTGATCTTGAAAATTGAGCATTATAGGATGAACCCCTCTTCTGTTGTGTTGAAAAATATCTTACCATCTAGATACAATATTTTAATAAATTTTACCATAGGAACCTTAAAATTTCAAGGCCACTAAAAATCTTCTCATACTTTATTGTAGCGTATAAGTGCCGTAAAATGTAAATCACCTTTCTCAAACAACATATATATTGTAATCCATATTTTTCATTTTCAAATTCCTTATACTATTCCCCTCATCTCTTATCATCCGAAAATCTTCTCATTAATTATAATCTCTTTAAACTATCATTATCATAATCTGTATTTGTCACCAAATAAATTTACATCACAATAAATGTGATCCTGAATATAATTTAATTATTTTATAAATTTAATCACCAAATATATTATACACACTAAACAACAGAAAATCCCATATAAACCCATTTCAATACCTCTTGGTCCAAATTATCTATCCCTTTGGATTTTTTTGTCATATATGGAACATAATTCAATACCAAAATATTGTATTCTATTAATGGCTAAGCATTAAGAATTTTCAAACCTTTTTGTGTGAAACTGTTGTATCAAACAATAAATTTGAATAAATAATATATAGTTGAGTGATAAAGATTCAAGATCCTTCTAGTGTGATCATATCAAACCCTCATGATGATGTGATACCACCTGAAATCCAATTATAAATATTATAAAAAAACTAACACATCATTATAATTTAAATTAAAATCCATTAATTTAATTATATACTAATATACAAAACGATAAATGATTATAATTGTTTGCAATCATGCACAAGTGCTCAAATCATATCATTATTTTTTGAACTCTCTCAAATTAAAATTTCACCAATATGAAAGACCCATGAAAATAGATTCCCCCACCCCAACATCCATTTCCCCCTTTTTACAAACATCATAATGATATATATATATATGGAATGATTTAAATTAAAATTTCTTATTTCATTGATAACCATATACAATGATATGAATACATTGGGGACCAAAATAATGTACCATAGCCTTGATATATAATATGGTGAATTACAAACATCAATCAAAAATTATTAAAATGATCCTCTAAAAATTGATTGGTTGACACATATACAACTTATTCAAATATATTTTTAAATTCCTCTTTTAAATCATTGATCCCCACGTATTTCTTCATGTAATGATATTTGATATAATGTTTATTTCTTCTTGAATGTTGAAATTAATTATGTAATAAATTTATTGTGCATTGTTTATCACATATCAGGTGTTTTGTAAAATTCACTCCAACCATAAAATATTACAACCAGTCTTCATCCACATTAACTTTGCTGCGGAATGATCTTTACCCTAATATTATTTTCCAACTATAATTCAAGTCCGAAAACATTACTTCTTAGTGTTCCAACAAACACACCCATCTTCATAATGGAATCCACAATTGGATGTTGAACTCCAATCTGTAACACAAACCTCCCAATCAGTATATGTGCACCCAAATAGACAAGGTTCCTATTTTCAAACATTTTTTAATCCAATATATATTATTCCTCTAATGTAACATAAAATACTTGTCACAATATTGTCTTTATACACTTTTATAGAACTTTGAAACCTGGAATAAAGTGTTAGAACATACAAAATATCTAGAATTGATGTAGTGAGGAATAAATGGTTATTAATCATCTTTATGAACTCCTTTTGATATATATATTTTCCCATATAATCTCTGGATAACTCAGTTACCAGTAAAATTAGAGACTAAGAGGGATTTTATTTCATGTTGTAAAATATTTTTTGGATTTCCTTATCATAATTTTCTTACAAAATAATAATATGACATTACTTATGAGAATTTTGAATTCATCGAAAATATCTCATATCACCATGTATAAAAATATCAGATAAAAAATTCAAATACTTATAGAATATCCATTACATTTCAGCAACATTCCAATAATATATGATTTCATATATATAAATAATTCCAATATGAGATGATTCTGTATTATCAATAATATTGAAATTATTTGACACTCTTAGTTTTCAAAAAATTTAACTCATAATGAATATTTCCAACATATTATATCATACTCATAGGGAGTTTTCTTTCCTCGAAAAATCCATTTCTATACAGAAAAAATGAATCTCAAGTTTACAAAAAATCAACATCACCACTGCCGCACCTCAAGGAAGTAAAATCCAACCTAAAACTACAATATATGACAAAAAAGACACCAAATAAATCCCTATTTACAAACCCTAACTTCTGGACATGAGGAACATCATCAAAGGGTGAAAGAAACCCTATGTAAAGGGGATAAATCAATGAATGAAACACTTACTTGTAGGATTTTGCTGTTTCCCCATCAAATATCGCTTCAATGTTGTGGTTCAAGGGAGAAAGAGTGACCTTGGAGGCTATCCATGGAGGTAGGGCACAAAATGGAGAAGAGAGGGGTGGATTTGGTTTATTTCCAAACTGGAAAATGGTGAAAACAACCAAAATATTAAAGTGTTGGACTCCCTGGATGGTTTGGATGCACAGTTTAGTAAACCTTGTAGCCAAAAATTATGTCCTATTCTGGTCACCCAAAACCAAATGGCTTGCCTCCAATTTTAGTTGGGTATAATGGGGAAATCTAAGGGGAATGATAGGCCAAGTATATGTGCGAACAATCATCCAAATCTAGTGTACAAACCACCTAAGCAACATACCCCACAAGTGTTGACACTAGGAGTTTCACAAAACCAACTCCAAAACACCAGAATATCACACTATCCCTTTTAAAAAAGTGGAGGCCAATTACCATACAATACACCAAAGACCAAGGCCATATATTAAGAACATAAGAGACACTCAAATTTCAAACCCGGAACACCTAGAAGAGAAGAGAAATCCAAAAACAAAAAGAGGATTTTAACAAAGCATGGAATTGAGAATCCGGGTGTGAAAATTCACTCCACCCTAATGTAATCCACCCATAGAAATCCATAGCCATGACAAAAGAAATAAACTAAACCAAAATGACAATCCAAGATTGACCCCATTTCCAAATTTATTCCCAAAGGCCAATACACCTCTAGTGATCCATTAAATAAGGGATACTCTCTCAACTATAACGTAAATCACATTCATGAAAAGATAAAGAACATTCAAACAATATCCCAAACGAAGAATCATCAAACACCATCCGAACAAGACTCCAAAAATTTAACCAAACAAACAATAACAATGTAAAATGTTACACTTACCTTGATTAAACGAAACTGTTGGGCTCTCTCCAATCCCAACGTTTACCCAAAAATGATGTTGGTAGATTGGTATCTCTGAACCAGACTACCTACAAAAAAGCTAAGAACAAGGAAATATATGAGTTACTAGTATGGGGATACACAAATGGGATCCCCACCAGAAGGGAAAATTGGAGTTTTCCTGAGATACAATCATAACACTAACAGGGGGTTTCCCAAAAGGACTCCCCAATATAAGCTGTGAACCCCCATTATAATTTTTCAAAAGTACATACAAAAAACTCATAGTGGGTCTCCCCACCATAAGAACGAATCATCTTAACTAACCAGCATGGGTTGACACAGAGAGATCCTAAAACATAAAGATTTGGGACAACCAAAGAGTTATTCTACATAGTTTGGGATGTCGTATGCTAACCTTAAAGATCATTCTTTCTGCATGGCTTCCTAGAACACAGTCACTTCAAATCATGAAAAAAACGTGTGCTCAACAATGACAACATCAAATGTTTAAACTATTCTCATCTTTTATACTAAGTATTATAAATTTTACTAGGCTTTTAACAAACATGGGACTTTCCTAACTATGCACCAGCTTCTCTCTAGGACCTACGGATGGAGCTCAAAGGATCGAAGCATCTTCGGCCACACATTTAGGCTTTGGAAACCCCTAAATGGAAATTATTATTCTTTTTCTACAAACAACTACACTACAACCCCAGATGGGTTTACCAAGACATAACACATTCCCAAACTCACATTCCTCAAACATGACATTTCACTAAAACAAGGGAACAGAGGATTCACACACATTACACAATGTTTATTCGGTTGAGAAACAATAGAAGTAGAGTACATATATATACACATTCCTCTAAAATAGAGGATATTGAAGTTTTTATAAAGTAGAAAAACTCATAACTTAACAGAGACTCTTTTAGGATAGCACGACCATCACCTTTATGAAAAAATGAGCACACAACATCACAATGCAACACCGAACACGACTATTGTGATTGATAGAAACAATAAATGGAAAGGGACCTTATGAAATGTCCCAAAACAACACACAATTACAAAAAGTGTCCATAATAACTTCCCATGACCAGAGTTCCCACACTTGTGCTTTAACGTGAACTCTAGCTTCGAAGAGACTATGAAGGACCCTATGTCCCTCTTAAACACCATCCACACTGACCACCCTTGACTACATTCACCTTCAATGGATCAGGATAATTAAGAAACTAAGGTCTATTTCAACCTTCCAAGAATACTCTCTTTCCACAAGGGGTTCCAAAAAACAAATAAAAGAAATGGTGTAATCTCAATCTCCAATGATCATGAAAAAGAATCCTTATATTTATCAACCAAAGGATTTTTCAATGACGAAACAATCTGGGTTACACATCAGTCATGCCCTAACTCTTAATGGGGGCGTACCTTATCCAACAAGAAAATCCAAGGACCCAACTAAGATGATATTTTGGTCAAAAAATGTCAAAAACATATCCAAACACATTATGGGAGCCACTATAAAATAATCGCAAATCATTTCTTATAAGAGACTACTAACATGTCCTTTTACCCAACTTGCCGACCAAAACCAAACCCAAAACACCATTCAAACAGGAGAGGTTCTTGGACTCAAAACATCCCACAATAAAATTTCCCAAAACACCTAAGACAAACCATCTCAAACCATTCATCAAAGACATAATTTTTTCCATTAAAAATATTTCTTTTATAACAAATGGTCATGCGGTTTGCACATCCACCAATGGTACCCCATGAGCCTCACACATGCATGTTTCTTTGCCACACTGGGATCCCTACACATATCCCTCCCGAAACTCATCTAGTCATGCCATCACCTTCCATCATCCCATATGTCCCCATGAATGTGGCCTCTCACGAAAATAACAATGTTTAAAACAAGAATTATTTCCACATATCGAAACTAAAATTGTCGACCAATAATTCCTTTTTCTCAAGACCGCTAACCATGAAAAAAATCGTAATTTACAGCTTAGAAAAAATTTCATAAGGGAACAATAATTCAAATAATAAATCACTTTCAAGTCATTCACATCAACTTCAAAACATCTCATATCATTAAAACACCTATAAGTTTATTAGAAAAAATTATTGGGAACATTTTTTTTCAAAAACAGCAGTAGCACATTTTTTTCTTCCAAAAGAGGTGTAGACACACCACTTTCAATTTCAAAATAATTCTAAAACATCAGTTACACCATTTCACATATCAAACCATTCCCTATATATTATAAAAACCCTTCACAAAAACTTCACACTTCCTAATACCATGTAATTTTTTTCATTAAAACAGAACAACCTAGATTTCAAAACAAAAGAATACAAGACAATTCAAGAGGAAACTAGTTTCGTTCTGTGAATTGGACACATGTTCGGCATCCATACATGAATCACTTCACCATCACAAAGATTTTTCTAAGAAACTATCCCTAGGTCAACATGTATTTCCCGACCCTGGGATCTCACTAAGACTATTAACCTAACTATTTATTCATTTCTATTAATCATCATCAATCCAAGAAAACTAAAGCACTCAGATAAATCCTAACTTCCCTTGGGGACTCAAATTTCATATTGATGTGTAGCGATCAGGCACACTACCCATAACCAGAATACCGTGTACTAGAAATTTTAACTCTAGACTATCGCATGTGTTCACCAAAAAACATGACTCAAAGAGTTAACTTGAACCACTTTTGATACAATTTTTTCAACATCCAAAACTGGATGCCATCAAAACTAGCACCAAACACAGCCCATGACAAGGCCCGAAGGGCATTACAAATCCCCATAGGCTGGAACATGTTCCCATGTATCATAAAAAAGAAATTGGGAATGATTTACCCGATTTTATAAACATAAAACAACAAATGGATCCAAGAAACCAAATCTGGATTTTTCAAACCAAAACATATTTTACTAAAAATCAGAACTAAATTACACAATTAATAACAATTATTAAAGACTATTACAAAGGTACAAAACCAAAAAAAACATCCCAAGGGCCTCCACATGGAAAAAGTCATTTCCCTGATGCCATCACCACAACACTGTATCACGATGGACCCTTAAAACCCGAACCAGTGGCACAAAATGTTGTTCCCAAACCTGTGAAAATAAAATAAGAATGTGTACTTACACCCAAGGGTGTAAGTAGTGTGTGATAATAATCCTTGTAGGATACCACCACTATGAGATTCCATGTGATAAACATTCAAAAATGAAATTTATGCATATTCTACAACATAATTTTCTAGTAACAATTTTCTGAAAAGATGAAACTTTAACTAAAAATAGTTTTCAAGTTGGCTATTTTATAGAATCAGCACTATTTAAAAATAATCTCGATGCAATTGAATATTCCATCACACCATACCATATTCCAAGGGTAATAAAAAAATCATCCAATGATTATAATAAATATGAAATAACCCCTAGGCACTAGCTCGTTATGGGTCCCAGGTACCTCTTATCACAGTGAGAGTAACCATAACAATATATGTTATCATGCACACATGAAACTACTAGGGAGAATTCCCATAACCTAGTGGTAGACCAACATCATAATCATAGTTTATTTAGTGTTTTAATTGTCATTATAGAAACGTGATACTGAGGCCAAACCCCCTAGGATCACTAGCATACTAGTACACATCCAAACAACCTAGATACCCAAGTTTCCCTCTTCTGCTCAAACAAGTTCAAAAATACATGAAATATAATTTTCACATGAAAATATAACTTCCAAATCACACATTAACAAAAAAACCCCATGTATATCACACATTTCCCAAAATCCACATTTTCATTCAAATGCATTTTCAAATCATACTCACACAAAAATATCCCACGACACATTTCACATTTCTTTTACACTTTACAAATCCATTAAAAAAATTTATAAAAACATTACAAGATATTCAAAATCCTATAATATCTCACACACATATCACATAAGTCCCTTATCACCTTAAAAATTCATTTCATCAGCAATCCCACATGAAACATTCCATAAACATGTTTCACACCCACATCACAATTTAGAAAAACATTTTAGCAAATAATAAAACATTCTAATAATGGATGACATATAAAATCATCACTTTACCTTTCAAAAACCAATATTAGGTTAACAGAGTCACCCAAACAGTACATATACACCCTTTTCCCACTTTGTTTAACCAAATAAAATAGTTACAATCTTCACCAAATAATCCCATGGAGTAAAACTATGTCTTACAGACAAGAACCATTTCAAAACCATCATTCAACCCCAAAATCATACCAATATCAATACAAAATACATTTGTAATCCCTAGAATGATTTATTAAACCACTCCTAATAGTTATAAAATTACCTCAAATAATACCACGAAATATACACATGAAAAGAACACATTTCCACAAAACACATTAAAGATGTACAACATGGTTTTACACATAAAACCCATTCAAAAACTCACTTATGAGTCCCACATTACACTAAATCCTTACCCAATAATAATTAGAATCCCAATTCAGAAACCAATAAATCACATCCATATTTTATAAAACTACAATAAAAGATATCACATGAGTTACAATTGAAAAATACACAACGTGAAGAAAAAATGTAACATTAATACTAAATGATTTACTAATGCTACTTAAAATAGTTTTCACACCACACACAGCATACGCAGAAGATGAAAAATGAGTAAATAGAGAAATACATCTGATCAATAATTTTTTACACCTCGAACCAGCTTCTGAAAGGGTCAAAACCCACAAAACATGGTGTGGAACATCAACTGCACCACTACCACACCTCAAGGAAGGGAAATACAACCTAAAACCACAATATTTGACCAAAAAGACACCACATAAAACCCTAGGAATGATACCTAAATTCTATACATGAGTAACATCATTAATGGGAGAGATAAACCCTATGGAAAGGGATAAATCAAGGTATGAAACACTTACTTGCACGATTTTGATGGTTCCCCAATTAAATCTCCACTCAAAGATGAGGTCCAAAGGATGGGGAATGACCTTGGCAGATTTAAATTGATGTAGGGTAGGAAATGGGGATGGGAGGGGCTGGTTTGGTTTATTTTTGGAATGGAATAAGGTTCAAAACACCCAAAAATTTTATGTGCTGGTCACCCTACATGGTTTGGCCGCACAGTTTAGTAAATTGTGTGACCAAACTATGCGGCCAATTCTTTTCACAAAAATAGTATTTTATGGACTCCATGTTCAGAGGGTTCTCATGGGTAAACCTGGGTGTAAATATAGGCCATGGATAGGGGAAAAATTCTAAAAATAACTCTCCTTTTAACACAAATACTCTTCCAACACAAGGGTACAAATTACCTCAGCAACCTACCCCACAAGTGGTGCCACTTGGAGTGTCACAAAACCAACTCCAAAAAACCAAATCCTCACACCATCCCTTTGAAAAAATAGGAGGCCTAGTGCCATAAAATAACCCCAAGACCATGTTCATAGGTCAAGAACACAATAGACACCAAAATTTCAAACCCTGAACACGTGGAAGCCAAAAGAACTTGAAAACCCAAAAGGGGAATTGATCAAAGCATGGAATTGAAAATCTGGGTGTTACAATTCTCCCCACTATAAAACATCCCCCTAGAATGCCACAATAATCTCAAAAGGAAAAAAACAAACAAAAATGATAAACTAAGATGGAATATCTTGCCAAGTATTTCCCCCAAAGGCCAAAACACCTCGAGTGATCAATTAAGGAAGGAATACTCTCACAGCCAAAACATACATCGCATTCCAGAAATTATCAAGATCATTCAGACTATAACCCGAATTAAAAATCCTCAAATACCATAAAAACCCGACCCTATCATTTTACCCAAATTAACAACAACAAAAAACGCGGTTACACCTACCTTGCTTTAACCAAACTGTTGGGCACTCTCTAATCCCAACATTTACCCAAAAAATTTGGTAGCTATGTATCTCTCAACATGACTACCTACAACAAATATTGGAACATGGAAACACTTGAGTTACTAGTATGGGGTTACAAAAATGGGCACCCCACCATAAGGTACAACTTGAATTTTCCCGATACAGAATCATGATACTAACAGGTAGAGGCATGAACAGACTCCCTGATACAAGCAGTAAACTCCCATTATATGTTTCCAATATAACTTAAAAAAATTTATAGTGTTTCTCCCCCCATAAGGACCAACCATCTTAACTGAATAGCATGGGCCAACACAGAAATATCCTAAAACATCAAGAGTGTGGATGGCCACATAGTTAGACCACACAGTTTGGGAAGTCATACACTAACTGTATGGATCATTGTTTCAGCATTGATTCATATCACATAGTCACTACTAATCGGGGAAAAACTGTGTGCTCAACCATGAAGACCTCATAGGTTTAATCTATTCCGATCATTTCTACTAAGGATAAGACATTGTAAAAGGGTTTGAAAGTCCTTAGGATTTCCCCTGACTCCTCCCCAACTTCTCTGCGGGACCTATGGTTAGAGATCAATGGATTAAAGCATCTTCTTCCTCGTAGTTAGGCTTTGGAAACCCCTGAATGGAACTTCTTCTTCCGGTGAAACTAAAAAGTACACCGCAACCCCAGATGGGTTTTCCATGATATAACAAATTCCAAAACTCACTTTACCCTTACCCCAAATTTCAATGAAACAAGGGCTTAGAGGATTCATGCACTCAACAACTTGTTTCATTGAATGAGAAAAATAGAAGGAAAGAACAGATATAATTTGCTTCCTATAATACATAGGATTTTGATGTTTTATCAAGGGAGAGATACTCTCAATATAACAGATACTCTCATAAGATTTCACAACCTTCTCCTTTACGATCAAATAAGCACACGACATCAAAAGGCGTCACCAAACATGACTATTGCAACTGATAGAAACTATACAAGGAAAATGGTCATTGTGACAAGTCCCCAAACAACACAAAATTAGAGAATGTGGTCATAATAACCACTCATGACCATATTTCCCACACTGGTAGTTTAACGTGAACTCCTGCTTTGAAGAGAATATAAAGGACCCAGAGGCCCTCTAAAGCATCATCCACACTAACAACCCATGACTACTTTCACCTTCATTAAATCAGGAATCATAATAAACTAAGGTCTTTTCCAAACATCCATGAGAACAATCCTACTAAAATAGGGACCAAAAAACATATATTGGGAACTATGTAAACTCAAACTACAATGATCGAGGAAAAAGATTCCTTGTATTGATCAACTAGAGGATTTTCCAGAGGCGAAACAATACGGGTTTCACTTAAGTCGTGTCCTAACCCTTAATGGGGGAATAACTTATCCAACTAGAAAACCCAAGGACTCAACCAAGCTGGTCCATTTGTCAAAATGTGCCACAACCAGAAATAGACACCTAAAGGTAACCACTATAAAGGAATCCTGAAAATTTTCCTAGAAGAGGCTACTAATAATTCCATCTACCCAGCTTATCGACCAAACACAAAACCAACGAACCATTCAAATAAGAGGGGTTCTTGGACTCAAAACATCCCAAATCATCATTTACAATAACACATAAGAAAAAAAATCCTAGCCCATTAATAATGACATAAATTTTTCATTAAAAGACATTTATTTTAAAACTAATGGTATAACGGTTAGCGCATCCACCAATGGTACCCCATGGGCCTCACACGTGCATTTTTCTGTTCCACACAGGACACCCTCCCCATATCCATCCCAGAACTCATCCATTCCAGCCATAAACAATCAATCATCACAAATAACACCATGCACATGGTCACTCATGGAAATTCCAAGGGTTAAAAAATGATTTATGTCCACTTTTCAAAACAAAAACTATCAAATAATACTTCATTTTTCTGAAGACTTCTAACCACGAAATCAAAATCGCAATTTACAAATTTCAAAAGATTTCAGAAGGGTAAAAGAAATAAAATAAGAACTCACTTTCATGTTATTTATATCAATTTCAATATATCTCATCCCATTAAAACTCCTATCAATAGTTTAGAAAACACTATTGGGAATTTTTTTTCAAAACCAACGTTAAAATAGTTCCTAATTCCAAAATAGGTGTACAAAAACCCAATTCAATTTCAAAACAATTCAAAAAATTCAGTTCCAACGTTTCAAAAGTCATTCCATTACCCATTTATTATAAAAACAATTCACAAAAACATTATTCTTCCTAAAACCATGTCATATTTTCCTTTAAAAATGGACTTCCAAGATATCAAAACTAAAGAACCCAACACAATGTGAGAGGAAACTAGTTTTGGTGTTTGACTTTGACTAATGGTTGGTGGCCATACTCTAATCAGATCACCATCACTGATATTTTCCTAGGATAATGTCCCCAGCTCCACATGCCTTTCCAGGGCCTACAATCTCACTCAAACCATTAACCCAACTCTTATTTCATTTCCCCTAATCATCATCAAACCATGAAAACCAAAGGACTCAGAAAAATCCCTACTTACCCAAGAAACTATAATATCATCATGAGGTGTGGTGATCAGGCACACTACCCATAATTGGAATATGGTGTCCCAAAAATCCTAACTCCATACTATCACATATGTTCCCCAAATAATGTTACCCAAAGGGTTAACCTAAACCTCATTTGATACCATTTTGTCACAAACCAAATCCGGCCACCATCAAAACTGGTGCCAACCTCACCCCGTGACATGGCCCGAAGGGCATTCACTTTCCCCAAGGGTAGGCACAAGTTCTCAAGTATCATTAAAATGAAATTGGGAAAGATTTACCCAAATTTAAAAACATAAAATAATAAATGGAACCAGGAAACCAAATCTGGATTTTTCAAACCTAAACATCTTTTACAGTTATTCATAATATAATTAAAAATTTTAAAACAATGATTAATGACCATTAAAATGTAAAAAATCATGAAAAAACTGCCCAAGAACCACTACTTGGAAAAAGGGACCTCCCTCCGTCCTTCTCCACAACACCGCATCATGATGGTCAGCTAAAACCCAAACCATTGGCATAAAATGTTGTACCCAAACTTGTGACAAAAAAATATGAAAGTCTAATTACACCCAAAGGTGTATGTATTGTGTGAGAAAAACCCTAGTAGGATACCTCCACTGAGAGATTCTATGTGATAAACATTCAACGATGAAAAGCAAGCAAGTTTTCATAACAAGAAGTGCTAGATCCAATTTTATGAAATGATGCATCTTCAACAAAAAAAAAATTCAAGTGGGAAGTTTTAATGAATCAAAACTTTTTAAAAATAATTACAATGACACTGAATTTTCTATCCATGCCTATTTTATTCCGAAGGTAAGTACAAAACATCCAATGAGCACATGCAATAGGAAATAACCACTAGGCACTAGATCGTTGTGAGTCCTAGGTTCCCTGTATCTCAGTGAGAGTAAACATCAGAATATTTGTTCTCATGTAGACGAGCCACTAGTAGGTATCATACCCAAAACCTAGTGGTCCCCCGACATTATCACCATAGTTTAGTTAGTGTTTTCATCATCATTATTGTTATGTGAAACTGAGGCCAAACACCACGTGATGACTATCATACTAGTACACATCCACCCACCTGGATACCTTGATTTTGGTCTTGTGAAAAAACAAGTTCATAATGCCATGAAATATAATTTTCACAAGAAAATACCACTCCACATCAATCATTAACCAAACATATCTCATGTAAATCACACAAGTAAAAGAATCCATCATTTTATTCAAATGCATTTTGAAATCATATTCACAACAAAATTGCCACCACACAGTTTTCACATTTCATTGACACTTCAAAAATATTATAGAAAATATTATAAATCCTTTCAACGATATTTTAACTCATATAAAATCTGACAAACTTATCACATAATACCCTTCTAACCATAAGCATTAATTTTATCAATAAACCCACATTAAATAGTCCAAAAACATGTTACGGACCCACATCAAAATTTTGTAAAACATTTCAACAATTTATAAAACATTCTTAATATGTTTGACATATTAAATCATCACATTTCCTTTCAAAAACCAATATATGGTGAACACACTCACGCAAACAGTACATATACAACATTTTACAATATTTATTATCCAACTAAAACATTTATAATTTTCACAAAACAATCCCTAGGGGTATAACATTGTTTTCCACATAAGACCCATTTCAGAAACCCCACTCAATGTCACGATCATACCAATATCAATACCAAATAGAATTGGTATCCCTAGAAACATTTATTAACCCACCACCAAGTTTTATAAAATCACCACATATAATACAATAAAAGATACACATAAAAAAGCACAAATTTCCATAAAATAGTATTAAGAAGTACAACAAGGTTTTACATATAAAATCCATTCAAAAACCACTTTTGATACCCACATGACACTAAAGAATTATCCAACCATAGTTGGCATCCCCTTTCAATAGCCTATAAATATGAAAACCCTTTTTTTATTACACACTTAATCCTGATTTATTACATAAAATATTCACTTGATACAACATAGAATATCGAGAGGTCTAGTGTCTTTATTGCTAAGGAACATTACATAACATATTATAACATAAAACTATCAACATCTTTATTTAAAAAATCCTTTACATGACCAATACAATTTCTCGTACTAATAAATACATGGGATAACCTGAGTACATGCACAAGAAAAGGGTGACCTATAATGCCCAGTAAGGGAATAAACTTGTAATAAAATGAGGAATAAAATACCTGATAGAAAATAAGAATATCAAGGGAGCACAAGTGAAACATGAACATAAAGGCATGATAAATCATGATAATCATAACAAGGAAATGTGGAAACTACACTTAACATGGAATTAGCATGAGCCAAGGCTCATTTCACATAGAGCATGAGTAAACCTTCATTGCACATTAATCACGAGTAAAACCTAATTGAAATTTAATTATCATGAGTCAACAACCATAGTATAAGACGTATCATGTTAATATAATTTACCCAATGCATTGGAGAACTATAAGGGCACACACTTCTTAAACATCTCATTTCATGCATTAGTGTGTCACATGGATCATAGAATCAATCAACATCATACGTTATTTCACAAGTAAGTAATTTGGAATAAAAACAGGAATGTACCATTCAATATGTATATTTTTATAAAGGTGAATACCCTTTATAGAGACATGGGCATGGTATTCACTATACATTGATCTTGGCTTGGATAAACACGGTGTAATTTCAGAAGCATAACAGTGTGACATAAGGATCAATGAAAATGGTTGATGAGAGATAAAATGGAAGAAATTGATCTTGGCTTGGATAAACACGTTCTTTATAAAAAATAATGTACATAGTAATAGTTCTAGGGTATTTTTACATAACCCCTTATAACACTCGCATAAGACTGAAGGGTAAGGTGTGTGATGGTTACAGACTCTTGGGGTGGCTCGGATAACATTGCCGGTTTGGTAATTTCAATTAACTTCCACTTCTCTCATAGTCGGTTCTACCCAGGATTAATGTGTTCATGATAATCTTTGGCTCACTAATGAGAGATTCCCTATGATTCCACCACCATTCCAATCTCCCCATGATGGGATTCTTATTGGGCAAGTCTACTGGATGAGTCCATCACTTCATTTGTCTGAATAAATTGGATTTGTTAAAGAACTATATTTATACTAATCATGTGATCACTGTTCAATGGCAATATTAGAAATTGTAACAATTCATAATGGTATTTTAAAATCTAAAAACATAAATCCATTTAATTATATGTTTTATATAACCTTACAAAATATTTAATTAGATTAAGATAAATTTTCATTAATGAATGTTTGGGTCATTATAATCTTTACCACTTGAGAAATTTCATCCTCAAAATTTCCTTTTCCCACTATAAAAAAATGTGGGTAACTCTGCTTCATCACTTCCCCATATTCCTACATCTCTTCTTCAAACATTTGTTTCACCACAACACCTTGATGAGGAGAATTTTCTTATTTCATTTAAATATTTCTCTATAATATAAGATCTTCACTGGTTTCACCTCCTAATAAAGATCACCCTCTAGCGGTAATATCTTTGAAGATATTACATGTGAAGGGTCTTGTATGTAATTCCTTAAGTGAGATACATTAAAGACATCATGTACTTTGGCCATGGGAGTTGGAAGTGATAGTCGATATACCACATCCCCAACATGATCAAGAATCTCTAAGGGTCCAATATACCTAGGACTTAACTTCCATATCTTTCAAAACCTCATGTCCTTCTTCCATGAAGATATACATAGAAATACCTTGTCTCCAATATTAAACTCAAGGACTCTTCAATAGTAATCTACAAAACTCTTCAGCCAACTCTGGGCTGCCTTGATATGCTACTAAATGGTTTTCACTAACTCTACCATTTCTTCGACCGTTTTTTATCCTATCAGCTTATGTTCCCCAACTTCATCGCAACATGATGGTGTTTTTCCTCTCTAACAATACAGGGCTTCATAAGGTTCCATTCGGATGCTCGAGTGTAAACTATTATTGTAGGAGAATTCAACCAATAAAAGATATTGGTCCCACCCTATTTTGAAGTACATAGAACACGATCTTTACATATCCTCCAATGTCTGAATAGTTTGATCAGATTGGCCGTTAGATTGATGAGGATAGGTCGTTCTGATATTCAGTTCAGTATCCAGAGCATGATGAAGACACTTCCAAAACATGAGGTGAATCTTAGATCTCAATCGGATACAATAGAGAGTGGTACTCCATGCAACCTTACCACTACCCTGATATATATATGTGATATTTTATCCAATGAAAAATCCACCCAAATTTCATTAAAGTGTGAAGAATTTTTAAGATGATCCACAACAACCGATATTTCATTGTGGCTTTGGATGTCTTAGAAATTCCGGTGAAAACATTCGTGGTGATTTTCTCCCATTTTAATGCTGGTATGGGAAGTGGTTACATCATCCCATTAGACTTCTACCTCTCTTCCTTCACTTTCTGACACACCGGGCACTTTGATGTATACTCAATGATCTCCTTCATCATATTATCACACCAATAATTCTCTTGGATATCTCGATACATATTTGTGTTTCCCAAGTGAGTAGATAAATTTGAACTACGTGCATCATCCAAAATTTCCTTCTTCATCTCTAGACATGATGGAACACATAGTCTTTTTACAAATCTCAAAATTCCTTCTACATTAACATTGATGTCCGAGGATTTCCATTTTCTGATAGCTTCCACATTCTACTGAATTCCCGCGTCACACTTTTGAGCATCCTTTATCCTTTCTAAAACAGGCAGTTGAGCAATCATTTGTGAATGGATTGATGATGATCCCTTCTTTATGATTCCCATGTCTATATTTATCATGTATAAGAATATTGGATCCTTCTAAATTCTCATAAATGTTAGAATAGTCGGGTCCTTTCAACATAGAGCATGTACCACACTTTTCTATTTCCGAGTGTGGTAATAGATTGAGCAGTTGTAGTCTTTGATCAGCTCTAACCATCTTCGTTGGTTCATGTTCAACTCTTTCTGTGTGAATATATACTTGAGGATTTTATGATCTGTATAAATTTCACACTTCTCTCCAAATAGATAATGTCGCCATATTTTTAATGCGAATACCACCGCAGCTAACTCCAAATCATTTTTTGGATAATTCTATTCATGATCATTCAATAGCCTTGAATCCTAGGTAATGACTTTGTCATTCTGCATCAACAAACAGCCCATTCCCTTCTTCAAAGAATCACTGAATACCACAAATATTTTCCACATGTGGGTAAAGTGAGAACGGGCACAGTGATAAGCCTCCTTTATAACTCCTTGAAGAATTCATCACATTCATCACTCCATGAAAAACATAATCTCTTCTGAGATACCATGGTAATAGGGTTGGAAAATTGTGAAAAATTTCTCACAAATCATCGAAAATATCCAGCTAACCCCAAGAAACTATGGATATCGGTTACCATTGTTGGCCTCAGCCATCCCTCAATTGCATCGGCTTTCAAGGGATATATAGATATCCCATTAATTTCAATGATAGGGTCTAATAATGAGACCTCCATCAACTAGAACTCACAATTCATATACTTTTCATAGATCTTTACCTTCTTCAAGGTCTCTAGTACAGTTCTTAGATGCTCCTCATTATCCTCCATGGTTTTGGAGTATATCAGAAAATCATCAATAAATACTACAAAATATTTGTCAGGGTAATCCATAAAGACTCTATTCATCATGTCCATAAAGATTTATGGAGAAGTAGTGAGTCTGAAAGGCATTACTATCAATTCATAGTACTCGTATCTTGAACGAAGAGCAGTCTTTGGGATATCTTCCTTATTCACCCTTACTTGATAATAACTTGATCAAAAATCCACCTTGGAGAAGTATTGTCCTCCACGTAGCTGATCGATCAAGACATCAATTCATCGGAGAGGATACTTGTTCTTTATTGTGATTTTGTTAAGCCCACGATAATTGATGCAAAGGTGCATTGACCCTTCTTTCATCCTGATGAAGAGGACTGGTGCACCCCCTAGTGAGGAACATGGGAATGTAAACCCTATATCTAGTCTCTCTTGTATTTATTTCATTAGCTAATCATGCTCTACGACAACCATTCTATATGGAGTCTTGGATATTTGAAATTACCTAGGTATAAGATCAATTGAGAATTCAACATCTCTATAGGAGGAAGACCAGACAATTCCCCGGGAAACACATCAACAAATTCCCTAATAATAAGCATGTCTTCATGGATGGTTTCAACCTTAGACTCAATCATCTAATCCAGATACGCATGCTCATCGGGTAGTAAAATCCATGCTGGGATGATGGTTCTAAAGAAGTTTCATATTCCTCCTTGCACTTGTATGGAATCAGGGGTCGATTCTCCACATGGAGAGTGATTTTCCTCTCTGGAAAATTTAGGTTGGATCTATATAAGTAATTCCAATCCATGCCATGAATTTCATAAAATCCCTCCATAGGGAGTATGATGAGGTTCTTTAGGAAATTAAATCCACAGATTATGATGGGGGAGGATTTATATTAATAGGATGCAATTATTTTCCCATTTTTTATACTCACTCACATCTTTACGTCCATTATTTATGGTGGGACTGGGATTTTTCTACTAAACTTTTGGGATATAAAAAAATGTGTAGAACCTAAATCAAAAATTAAATTTTCTATTATTGAAGGAATAATTATTTTACATGTCACCACATCGTTTTTGGTGTTCACTTCAGTAGTAGTTATGGAAAAACCTCTCCATTACTGCCTTGGGGGTTTTTGGTTTCCTTTGAAAACCTTTGGCATAGGGAACTGATTTGTAAGATTCCATGGTTATTTGTTGTTGCAATAATGAATAATGCATTGAGGTTTTAATGGATCATTCCTCTCTTCTGTTGTAGCCATAGGTAATTCTTTTCAGTAGTTAACAGCTAAGTGCCCTTATCTTCCACACATAAAGCATATCCTTATCCCCTTCATGCAATTTCTGGGGTGCTTCTTTCGGCACATTAGGAAAGTGGGGTGTTGGATCTTCTTTCCACCATTGGATTTATCCATCAGACCACCATCATTGATTTCCACCTTACACTTCTTATCCCCATGATTCCTTTGAGATTCCCCAATCTACATTTCTACCTTGAGAGGACATCAGACAATTTCCTCATAGCAGTTGAACTTACAGATCGTTAGCACTTTCTGTAGGCTAGGTTTCAGCCCCCTAAAGAAGCTATTAACCATTCATTCAGGGGTAAAGACAATGCTAGAGGTATATCGTGAAATCCCTATGAAGTTTTCCCTATATGATCTGATATATTCATATTCTTTTTTCTTGTGGTCAACGAAGTCCATTTCCATATTAAGTTGGAGGGTGCACAGAAAATATTTATTGAGAAACAAATTACAGATATCCTTCCATTCTAATGCCTTGATCTCCTCCTAAAGCTTCAATTTTTTGATCAATGTCCACCACTGATCAACTTCACCCCCATACGATAAACAACCAGGAGAACCTTCTATTCTTCATAACATTAAAGGATGTATAAGATCATTTCAATGGAGTATATCCATTGTTCGGTGATTAAGGGATCAGATGATCCATTAAAAGTCGGATGCCTTTGTCTCGTGAACCTCTCGATAGAGACATGTTATTCCTTAGGGGGCTTGAATGTTCCTCTTGAACCATGTTTCTATTCAAATATTGAGTTAACTGTGAGAGAAGCATGACAAAGTTCGAGATTCCTTCTCCCATCGAATTGGGAATCACCTTAGTATAGTCATCACATTGATCTTCCCATGAGTTGTTAGCCCGAGTCCTCCTATTACTGACCATTGGCTGGAATAAAAGGAATGTTAGGGGTAACACATAAAGGGTAATGCATAGAAAAAACTTACATGTTATAAATAACTTTTATTTCCATTACTTATTAATCAATAATCTTCAATGTATGTTATATATGATCTACATTCCACATATATTCTTAGGGGAATGTTTTTCATTCTGTTAATAAGGGTTCATACTAATCTTGTGAATTTACCAAAGCATGTCCCCTAAGAGTGTCGTAACCACAATTTCCTCTGGGATCGTTGTCACGCACCAATTCGCCTTCGAGTCTAGCTCAATGTGGTGTTTTTGGGTTGTACATGTGGGATACATCTGTGCCAGATCCACCTCTACCAACTCATATCTAGAGATGGATATATTTTCTTGATAAACCACTTAATCAATACTCATAAATACTTAGGGATGTTTTTATTATTTTTATTCTTGTATCTAACTCTTCACTAGGGTTTTCTAATCCTAATCCCAAAAAATTAAACCTATGCTCTGATACAAACTTTGACAACCATTCTTTTTACACATTTAAACATGATTTATTACATAAAATGTTCACTTAATAACATAGAATATTGAGAGGTATAGTGTCTTTTGGGCCTAGTAACATTACCTAACCACTTAGAACATATAACACACAACATATTTATTGAAAAAATCCTTTACATGGCCCTACATTCCCTCATACTAAGTAGTGCATGGGATAACCTGAGGACATTCATATGAAAAGGGTGAGCTATAAAGCCCAGTGAGGGTATATAAATGGAATAAAATAAGGATTAAAATACACTTCAAGTAATAGGCATATCAATGAAGTATAAGTGAAACATGAAAATAAAGTCGTGATAGAGCATTATAATCATAACATGGAAATGTGGAAACAACACTTAACATGGAATTAGAACGCGCCAAGGCTCATTTGATATAGAGAATTAGTAAAACCTAATTGCAAATGAAGCACAAGTAAATCCTTTTTTCACTTGAATCAGTATGAGTCAACACACATTGCACTTGACGTATCATGATACTATACTTTACCCAATTCATTACAACACTATTAGGTCACACCCTTCTTAAACATTTCATTTCACACATAAGTGTGCCACCTGAATCCTGGAATCAATCAACCTCATAAGTTATTTCATGATTAAGTAATGTGGAATAAATAAACGAAAGTACCATTGAATATTTATATTTTTATAAAGGTGAATACCCTTGATAGAGACAAGGATATAGTATTCTCTACAAAATGATCTTGGTTTGAAAAAACGCAGTTTAATTTCGGCATCATAACAGCGTGACATAAGGATTCATGAAAATGCTTGATGAGAGGTAAAAGGGTGTCTAATCAAATATACATGAAATGGAAATTACAGGGGTCATATAGATGCATTTTCCAGTAGACATAATGGAATTTAGATGCATAATACAAATGATTTACTTGGATGTAAAATAGGAGAGATAAATATCTCAAAAAAATTTAGCATTGTAAAAGGTGTACATGGGATTAATTAATGAGAGAAAAACGGATCTCCCATCATCCAAGAATAAAGTGGATAGTATGGGGGAGGTGCTAAATCATACCCCAACTTTTTTAATTTAAAACAAAATGACCTAAAAATTTAATGAAAATTAGACGAAAATGAGAAAGGAAGAGATCCCTTACTAGGAAATGTGATCCCAAAGGCTTGGTAGACGCTTGGGAGAGGCTTCATGAGAGCTTAGGGAACCTTGGGAGGACCCTAGAGAGAGGAGTGCAGGGGTTGGTCAATCTCCAAATTCTTTGAGTGAAGATGAAGTGGGAGCTTATGTGGGATTATATTGGAAATGAGAGGGAATTCATTATTATTTAGGTTTGGGACACCTCACATTAAACTATTCAAAAATAAAAACCATCCCCTAGTTTTTGCACATGGTTTTTTCTAAATTTGAGTGGAATAAAATATTTTATAAGGAAAATGGACGAAATTATTCAAATAATAGGGTTTTTTATGTGGAGGTGAGTCACAATCTTAAGAAAAACAATTTAAAAAGGCAAAATGTTTTATAAGACTTCAAGGGTCCACTAAAGCTTTTTAAAATAAATCAAACAAACCCAGAATCAAATTATTTTAATGGTAAAACATACATTCGCCGAACATAATATTTATATTATTTTATTACATAACTATTGGGTCAATATGATGTCATAAAACACATTATATATTTAAATGGTGTTTAATTTTTATCCAAATATTCGACTGTCTCAGAGAATTATGAAAATATCACCGTTGGATAATTTCAACGTAGAGAATAAAAAAATATTTGTTTTATGTAAATAGTTTCATAAATATGTGAATTTTTACTTTTAAAATAAAAACAGGGATTTACCGAAAATTCATGTGTTTTTGACAAAAACAACTTTCAAACCATAATAAAAATTACAATTTCATTTATAAAATTATATGATAATTTATATTTAATAAAAAGTAATTTAATTATGATAATATTTTTTTTAAAATATTAATTAATAAAAAAATCCATTAATTCTTGAAAATATATTTCTTAGATTAATAGTAAATAAACATATTATTTGTTCTTTAAAAACTATTTACAAAGTAACAATAATAAAATTAATTCACATTCTTTATACAAAAATATTGGACATAGTCATAGTGCAAGGGTCCTATTAAATAACCCCTTATAAAACCCGCATAAGACCGAAAGGTAAGGTGTGTGATGGTGACTGACTCTTGTGGTGGCCTAGATAACATTGCTGAGGTGGTAATCTCTATTAACTTCCACTTCTCCTATAATCTGTTCCGCTCAAGCTTAACATGTTCAACCTCGACTTCGGCTTGGTCAAGAGTGATGCCTATTGACACCACCTTGTTCTTGAGATCCAACAAATGCACTTCTTTTGGGTAAATTCTACTGGATGAGGCCATCTCTTCCTTTATCTGAGTAAATTTTATTTTTCTAAGCCCTATATTTATACTAATCATGTGATCACTATTCAACAGCTATATTAGCAATGGTCACAATTCAAAATGGTATTTAAAAATCCAAAAAACATAAAATCAATGATGATTAAATTTATATAACCATCATAAACATTCAATTAGATCAAGATGGATTTCCATTGATAAATTATTGGGTTGTTACAATAAATCACTTCAATATTTTATAAAACTTCCACAAAATATATCACATGAGTAACATTTGAAAAATACAAAACTTCATGAAAAAATGTGACTTTAAAACTAAATGATTTATTAATGCTAATAAAAATGGTTTTATTAACACACACAACATATGAGGAATATAAAAAATGACTAAATACCGAAATCTTACTCATCAATAATTGTTTACCCCTGGAACCACATACCGATAGTGTCGAAACCCTCAAAACATGGCGTGAAACATCAACTGCACCACTGTCGCACCTCAAGGATGTGAAGTCCAACCTAAAAGCACAATATTTGACAATAAATACACCAAAACGAACCCTAGGTATGAACCCCAACTTCTGTACATGTGTATCTTTAATAATGGGTGAAGGAAACCCTATGGAAAGGGAAGAAATCAAGGAATGAAACACCTACTTGCATTAATTTGATGTTTCCCCCATCAAATCACCCTTCATAGTTGAGTTAAAATGGAGGGGGAGAGACCTTGGAGTCTGTCCATGTATGTAGGGAATGGAATAGAGAAGATATGGGTGGATTTGGTTTATTTCAGGAAGGGAAAAATGGTCAAAACAGAAAACAAATTTAATGTGATGGACACCCTCCATGATTTGGCGGCACGATTTAGCATTCCGTGTGGCCAAGCTGTGCATCCTGTTATGGCCTCCCAAAAAGTAATTTATTTCCTCAAATTTCATGGGGTTATAATGGGGAAACATATTGGGAAATATCGGACAAGGATGGGGCAGAAGAAGTCCCAAAATAAACAATATTTTTAACCCTAATACTCAGCCAACTAAAGGGTACAAACAACCTCATCAACATACCCCACAAGTGGTGCCACTAAGAGTGTCACAAAACCATCTCTGAAACACCACAACCTCACAAAATACCATTGAAAAAATAGGAGGTTAATAACCTCTTAATACCCTCAAGACCATGTTCATAGATCAAGATAATTGGAGACACCATAATTGAAAACCCAGAACCCCCAAAAGCCAAGATAAATCCATAAACCAAATACGGATTTGAAGAAAGCATGGAATTGAAAATATCAGTGTGACAATTTATCCCCTAATATAAAGAAAAATTCAGATTGATACAAGTCATACAACTATTGAAAAAGAATCCTAAAAATCCAATATTTTAATCTATAAATGATTTTTTCAGAAACACATAATTTATTTATAACCACATCGCATTTTTATAAATGAAATTATTCTATTGGTGATTTTATAAAAAATCCTAGTTCTAGTTCTTATGAAACTGCTCCAACTCTTAGCTCATATCTTCAATCCACTATTGATTCACTAAATATTAATTTTTTTATTTTTCTTTGACTCATGAAAAAAATATTTATGAGTTATAGTCCTTAATGTAATCCTACTTTTAATCTATTAATTGCGATTTGCTTTGATTTTATCAACCAAAACAAGTATTCATTACCTAGGGTGAGTTTAATTTAAATGTTCCTCATAACATTAAAATGTTAAATCATCATCACTAAATATTACCTGAAGAATAATTTCAGATTTTCCATGTATTTATTCAGGCTATCAAATAGACTCAATATCATATTAACTTCTTGAACCTACACTTTGGTCCAAAATTACATTCATTGGTTGTTATATAATATTCACATATGATGTGTAATTATTTATCTCTAGTATGTTTATCAAAATATTGATATCCCATCTATTTGGGAGATAACTATGTTAAAGTATTTAAATTCATATTGGTTCAAACATAAACATCTTATCACCTTTAAAAATTATTATACAAGGAATTATAAAAGCATAAAGATATATAAAAATTAGATATGTATTGTAATAAATATCAAAATGGTACATATATCATCTTCATACTTTTTATTTTTATTGTGAAACTCCCCAACACCAACTTTTCTCCTAAAATGTCGATACATATCAAGCTGTACAAATATAGTTCTGGGCATCTCCACTAAACATCAATTCTTATGTCCATCCATTCAATTTATTATTTTGTGTGTATTACACTATGTTCAGGTTGATTACTACATTTATCTAATTAATAATCATCCATTACATTGGAAACTAGAATTCTATTATCTGTGAATAATTTCTTATGAGAACAACCATGTTGTTTCATCACACTACATTAAAAAATATTAAATATTAATAAGGATTATGATATGTGTTCCATAATCATAACAAAAGTAATATAATTTAATTTATAAATTAGGGTAATAAATTAATTATATTTTTTGTTTACTACTTATTTATGGTACCCCACACAACAAATTTAAGGAGATCAAATTATTGGGTAGATTAAATCATCACATTTTTTCCATGAATGGTTAATGATAACCCCCTTTTAAGATATCGAGAAGATCCAATTAGTTTTACATTATTTTTGTAAGAAGCATAAAAAACACTCTTCCACTGAGTATTCATATTCATATTATTTTTTCCATGATGGTATTGTTATGTGTTTTAAAACACATTATCTTTATTCATATTGAGATAGCATGAATTTTCAACATTTACCATAATAAAAAAAATCATATTTTCTGATATCATCTTCTAAACACATTTCAAACATCAACGATCCAAATAAAAAACCAATCTTTTGAAAAAAAAAATAATTTCCTTCATTTAGAATCTCTAATATGTTAACACATTAGGTCTTAATCTATCAATATATAATTAATTTTTGAATCTTAGCTTTTCTTTTCCAGTTTTCACTGAACCAACTCATTTATTTTCAAGTATCCAAGCATTTCTAACATTTAATAAGACATAATTTCACAATTGAAATTATTTCATGTGTATTAAACATGTAGTGACCTTGGATGTGTACCTTCTGTATGAGATACATGTACTTTCTACACATAATGATATAATAGATACTTACACAACTTCAAACCTCTACTTTACCATTTTACTCTTTGTATGGGGATTTTAAGAAATTAAAGTCATATTTTTTATTTAGGTAGAATGATAAATAAAACATTAGTGTTATTACATTTTTAATCACACATTCCCTAAACATCTTCAGGAATAAAATTCCTTTCATGTGATTGTCTCCAAGTGTTCATAACTAGTTTTATATAATCATTATTTTAATATGAATATCGCCCCCATCCAAACGTTCATATCATTAAATTTATTCATAATTTATTTTTTGGTAATTTAACCAAAATATCATCTCTGCATTCCAAAGTCACCCTCAATTCTAACAATATCCATAAAAGGCATATTTACCTTCAAAAGTAACATGTTGTCCGAAATTTTTTACCTCATTGTCACATTTTTTATAGTAAAAAAATTTAAAACAGTATTATCCAAAATAATGTTGGTGAAATACAAATATTTTATCTTCAAATCAATAATGTTTAGCTCTTACATACAACCTAGTTGAAGTTAAATTTTCCCTCAATATGTTGCTCCCAAAAACATATTATTTTGGATCGTCATTTTATTCAGACAATTCATTGTAATTTAGGATTTTAATTTTAGTCACTTTTTATTCCCAAATATTTTACCCTGTCTTATTTTAATTATGGATAAAAATATTTTTTAACATTCCACATCACAATTCTCTAAAAAAATTCACCAGTTTATGAAATGGTTTTCTAAAAATTTGTTCTGTAATTTTTCACATCATCTCTTATTTTATATAAATGTTTTTTAAATGATAATTAATTACTTTTAAATTTAATTTTTCATCCAAATTGATCTATCATATATTTTTATAATAAATAATTTTATACAGCCCTTTATTTTTATCATGAAAAATGGGCTTTATTTTATATATATATCATTTGTATTATAACATATCTATAATCTATCAGAAATTTGTTTCAATATCCTACTCCTATTTTTAAATATTTGAGACGCATTATTGTAATTATATCTACATAAGGTATCACATCTCTATCTCAATCTTATTAACTTTTAGATAAACAATTACACATTAAAAATCATATTGATTCTCTTTTCAATCTTGTAGTTTTTCATTGTCTTCACTGCTTCTTGAAGACTCCTCACCGTATTAATTCTAATTCTCTATACCATATTTAAACATGATGATTTTTACGTTAAATTTTTAGAATTTATTACCATTTTTATTGAAAGAAAAATTTACATTATTTTATTTCTTATTTAGGAATATACATGAATAATATATCCATCTTCAAAGTCTTCATTGTTTATAGATTTTATAAAAACTGTTGTCTAGTGATAAATTTATCCACACATTAAAAAAATTATTGAATATTTTCATTGTAAAATCCATTACTTCTTCTCATGTTTCACAAAATAAAAAACATAACATCATAAAACATCTCCAAATATTCATTTAATTCCCCAAAATATTATTTTTCTTCAACATCATAATTCGTAGGCAGTTTATCTTGATTTTTTTTTGTTTTTTATAGAGATATTTATTTCATACTTCACCTTATTCAGGATATCATTTCATTCCATAATTCCAATGAAATTAAAATAAAATTTAGATCTTTGATAGTAACATTCCTTATATAATTTTCCTCTAAATAAGAAACTATAGCATAAATATTATGAATTGTGATAAGAAAATTTATTTCAACATTATCAGTATCTTCCACCTTCTTCATATATGATCTAATTATTGTAATAACATGATTCACCCATATAAAGAAAAAATTAATGGATTTATCCATAAAAAATAGATATCATTAAATTTAAGACATTATTTTTTTTAATTAGCTTTCCTCAATTTGATTTTCCATCATAGATATTTAGAAGTATATCCCGGAATTTTTTTGTAGTTCTATGTCCCCTTAATTCTAAAAAATATATTTTCATGAGTGATTGTGGAATAATAAATCTTTTTCAAATAAATCATTTTCTAAATTACATATCTATTTATATCATTTAAACTCATTAATCCTAGGTTACGAAAAAAATTATCATTTAAAAACTAAATAATTAAAACAAAATAGTTTTGGAATCTTAATGTTTTCCATTATATGAAATATTTTCCAAAAAAAAATGCTTGAATTCAGTTACCATTCACTAAGTGTAATTTATATTTTAGAAGTAATAAAAATTATTGAACATATAAAATTGATATAGGGATGGGTCAAATTCCAAAATAAAATAAAATATCATATCACTATTGAAGGAAAAACAGCTATGATTCCATATATAGAACCACTTCAGGATCAATGTAAGATATTAAAGAGGTGATGAATAATTAATTATCATGGATTTATATTTTTCTCTCAAAAAACCATTTTATCCTATTATCATGTACTGATGAATATTATAATACACCCAAATACAGACAAATAGAAGTGATACTTACTAATTTACAAGGATTACTTTTCATTGTGAGATTTCTAGTCCTTGGTAAGTTATAAATTCCGTCTTTTATCACGATACCAAAAATAATTATTTTCTTTGTTTAAAAAAGTATGGTATTACCTTGAAAATTTGGTTTTCTTGTCTCTTAACTATCCATATGGACGTCTTGTACCCTAGTGCATGAAACACCTAACAATGATAATCATTTGGGTAATAGCTTGAGATTTTTAAACCATTTTAGAATTATACCATGTTGTATATGTGATACCAATTTCTTCTTCTTATTTAATTTCTGCAATAGTATTCCTAAGATTCCTCTTCATGAATAAAATGTATAAATTCATAAAGTCCATTGTTTATATTCCCAATAGAAAGTGTTGGACTCCATTATCACATAGTTTTTGGGACTCCATCAATATACAAATACCTATGAATTGTACATACATGTAATATTCAACACTTGAACTAGTTCCAAGTTATTTATTCTAATTTTACATGTTAATATTATATATTCACTTCTGCTCTTTTTAACTTTTTATTCATATTCATTTTCATGTTTTACTTTACAGAAAGGATAAATTTATTTTACTTCATATTCATTGAATGAAATTAATTTTTTTGATAGAATAATGTATCACAGTTTTTCTCACATAAAATAAAAAAATACCACTATGATAATAATGTCGAACACCTATTCTCAAAAACATAATTCAAACAATTAAACTTCTTTAATATGGTATATATCTAGATATTTTTACACCATCCTTTTTATTATTTTTATTTTAATTATAATTTTAATTTCAAATTCAAATGATCATCATCCTTCAGCATATTTTTCATAATTTTCACTTCAATCACCATCCACATAATCACTATTAACTCTAAAATTATAAATTTATTATATAATATAATAGAATATCCACTATGACAATTGGATAGAGTCATGTCTATAAATCTACTGAATTTCAAATATTTTCCCACAAATAATTCACCAATATGGTAACAACTAGGCCCAACTGACAGCACACACATCCCTATTTAACATGGTTATCTAGTCCTAGCTCATTAAGTACCACCTGTTTCCCCACAGACATGTGATACACTACCTGGGGCCCCCATGTGCTTGAATGTGTCATCTAACTAAGTATTATCCGTAAATTCCAACACATTTTATTTCCGGTCTGCTTTTTCTTTAATCTAACACACCATGGGAAAATTCCCATAAATTCCCATATCTTAATCACTACTCTATGCCAAGAAAACATAATTATGGATTTATAATTTTGTAGGATCCCAAAAATAATGATTCACCTTATTGACATGAGTATTATCATTTATTCATTTATCCATTTGTCATTTTGGGGTGATACATTCAAACATTCCCCATTTAGAGAACACCATCCTTATCGGGGACCCTACATCTCAACTCAGGAATTTCAACCACACATAAGTCCATGTTCTTCCTTAGATAAAAATTGTATGCCTATACCCCCCTGATTTTACAAACACCCTTGCATAACATGGTTGTCTGGTCCTATCCCACTATGTACAACCAGTTGCCTTACTGAAACGTTGTTCCCTACCAGGGGACCACCAATGTTTCGGAAGGGGTCATCTGACTAATGTCTATCACCAAATGAATACATATCGTTTTCCATGGTGCTTTGTCCTCACTTCCACACATCCTATTAAATTTCCCAAAAGTTAATCCATACTAATCATGACTCTAGGACATGAATTCTAAACTATTGACATCTAATCAAGTATTCTCCAAAAAATAAAGGTATTCCCGTTTTAAATGAGTCATATAATTTAGTAATTTGACTATTTATATTTTGGGGTGTTACATTCACCCCTGTTGGATCACAATGTCCTCATTGTGGACGCCACATCTCATCCCAGGAATTACCACCTCACATATGGCTGGGTTCCTTCTCTGATACCATTTTGTTACATCCCAAGTCGAACCACCAGTTCCATTATAGAATTACACATGTCTTCATGTGCATCTCCCCATACGTAATAGGGGTTCGACTACAAGAAATGCTCTGAAGTGGAATCATGGGAAGATTGTTCTCTCTGTATAGTGTCATAGGATCTGTTATCAAAAATAAAAAACAATATAAATAGTTAGATTAAACATGAAGAATGGTAAATATAGAATATATTTCACACAATAAAACTCTTCCAAATGTGATTATATAACCCAAAGTAATAAGTAGTACCAAAATAAAACATAAACAGTTGTCCTCTATAGTCTATACCAATACTCGATTAGATATGCACTCCAATTCTCAGTCGTCCACCACATGGCCTTTTCCTTTCACTGAATTCTGACTGAAATCTACAAGAACACCAAAGTCCCTGAGTAGGGTGTCATTATAGGAATCGGTATGAAACCTACATTATTTCCATATCCAGATGTTCTCTGGTATACATGCATATGAAATAATAAAATAAATGGGTAAATTGTTTAAAATTTATAATTGAGTGGTCACGTGCTATCAAAACTACCATAAACCCCCATCCATACCTTTGTTTTTACTATTTCATATAGAAAATAAAGGTATCAAAAAATCAAGTATTATCCATGAGGCTAATGAATCATGCTACTTGGTATCCTGTAATTGTGAAACATAGAATCACTACCCAAGAATGTTATGTTCTTGGCATGTACATGGGATAGAGAGTTAATCAGCTTCCCTTAGACATTGAGTAATATACTAGGGATCAATAGATAACCAAAATTCCTTAGTAATTGAGGCATATAATAGAGATATAGATCAAACTAACACCCCTTTTTCATTGAGTTTATCACATGACATCCTAGATGCATCATCATATCCTTACCATATGCATAGGTCCCTCTTCATCATTGATGAAATCCTTGGGCACTCCCCCTCCATGGGATAACATGTCATGATGGTCCACCTATTCGAGGTTCAAGAAAAATGCCACAGATTATATATAACATGATGAGATAAACAATAAATAATAACATGTCATCTTATATAATGAATAACACACAATACATGTGATTAGGATCAAAAACGAATAACATGCTACAAACCCTAATGGAATCAAGTGTAATATAAGGGTTACAAGGCTACACAAACACCCACAGGCTATCATAACATATAATTTTCCCCAAAATATGTCTACACATAATCATATTAAAGAAAAACATGTGTAAACAAGACCAAATGGTTAGGGTCTCCCTACCTCAGAAGTCATTAATATAAAAAGGTGTGGATAAGCCTATCAAGAAAACCACATTACTGCCTTATTATAGAAATGTAGAAACTTGATAGTCATCAAGGATTAGTCGAACCTAAAAAGAGATATTTTATTTCCAAAATAAATAAAATACCCCTTGTGATGATACTTTCATTAATTGGTCTACCACCAGTTTTGAGTTTGGGAGGAGCTCATCCCAGGATGGTGTTTCAGCGTAGATATTGACTATATGAGTACTTGGAGATATATATTGGGATACTTAACACACCATTAGTGGACATTGACCATGTGAACAAGATATTTCAATTATATTTGTATTATCTTATCTTTTTTCTTGTTGGTGATATCCTTATCTACTCATCGACACTAGTTCAATAAACTATGCAACTTGAGATAGTCAATATTATGATTTGTGAACATAGATAGTACTCCAAGCTATAAAAATGACACTTCTAAATTAAATATTCTATGTTACACGGACTTGTGATGTTTCTAATAAGTATGTTAATGAACCTAGATAAGGTAGATGTTTTCATCTCTTGGACACATCCGAGAAGAATTTTGAGATTTGGAGCATTTTTTGTTTAGAAGGATATTATTGGTGGTTTTCTAGAACGTATCCTAAATATCAACATATTTGGAAACACTAATAAGAAAGGAGTAATATTCCTATGGTCATAGTATTGTGATGATTCATTACATTTGTTAAAGAGAAGGTTGAATTAAACTCCAGTATAGACACTCCATATGGTATGAATTTCATAATCAGCATACTATCATGCATCATCAAATGTTCTCGGAGCGGCTCTGATGTAATGAGAGAAGTCAGTATCCTATAGGTCTCATCAGCTATCACCCCATGAGAAGAACCACCCTACACATGTCTTGTGGATGGAAATATTGGTCCACATTCTGAAACAATGAATAAACTATCTCTTTTTGTAGATATTTATTTTTTACATGTACCAAGAAAGCCTTCACATTATATTCACAAAGAGGGAACAAAATATGTAGTAGAGGAACTGGGTTGATTATCTATATTATTTATATATTAATATAGATTATACACATTGGAGGGGAAACATCATAGTTGATTCCCTTTATTATAAGACAAAAAATTAGAATGAACGTGGAGAGAGGTCCTCCGAGGAGTAGTGGTGATGGATGAGTTTTTTTATTTGAATAAAGGATGGCTACCTTCGTGTGACAAGGTTTTAAAAGCTTAAATGCATTTATAATCACATCCTCACTGAGGATTGGTTAAATGATGAAAAAGTGTCAATAATAATGTGTACTGTAATGAGAGACCCACTATCTAGTGAGGACTGAATGCCCAACTAGTTGATAGAAAATAATGGGGAGAACATGGTACATAGTAGATTAGTAGTCCCTACTTCCATAAGATAATATCTAATGATAGATTAACATACCTACATATGGTAATTACTTCCATGTGTGACCCATATTAATCATGAAATAATTAAATAATTTTTGTGGACATGGATGAAAAGAGGAGTTGTGGGGTTTGACTCTCAATGTGTCACCTATCAGAGGGGGATGTCTGAGCACTATTGTCCTGGTTGGTTGTTGAATCTTCTCCTGATACCAATGTGGATGTTTTACGAAGTCACGATGGAAATTATTATTGGGTTACATATGACTCTGAGGAATCATGACTTTGTGTGGGTGATTGTTGATCATTTAATGAATATTTCTCACATATTACATATAAGGGAGACTCAATTAGTTGTAAGAGATATGGAAGATCTATTCCCAAGAGATCATGTGCTAACATGGAGTCCCATTTAGATTTTCGTTAGATATAGTTTTAAATTTTAAATTTCACTTTTTCAAGGTCATGAAAAATTCCAAAGGGGCCCAGTTGAGATTGAGCATGGTGTACCATCCTCAAAATAATCGACAATTAGAGAAGATGATATACATAATCTAGAATAGGCATTGATATTGTGTGATAGACTATATAGGTTCATTATATGATCACATATCCTTGATATATTTTGTATAAAATAATATTTATAGGGATTCAATTCATATGGAAACATATGAGTATAATTATGTGAGGTAGTGTCACCCACGGCTATGTTAGAATGTGGTGGGTGAGGCATCAATTGCTAGCCTTAGTATGGTATAGGATAACTTAGAGGTAGTGTAGGTAAAATAGAATATTTTGATCACCATTCGGAGAATATAAATGTCACATGTCAACCATAGGTGGAGACCCTAGGAGCATTTTTGTGTGAGACTAGGTTTTCTTGGGAGTGACTCCTCTATTGGGTGTATATGACTTAGGAATCAGGGAAATATATCATCCCATTTTGATGGACACTTTCATATAACCTAGTGGATAGGGTTAGTGGTGTGTCATCTGGACCACCCTTATATCTATCGAGGTAATCATGACATGTTCTATTTTTCATATCTTTGGAGGTATATACCTGAACCTTTACATTTTATTTATTGTGAGGAAACTTATATGGAGATCGATGCACCATATGAGGATCATTCGATGGGAATTATAGATCAAGGCATAATGGTGTTGCGAGGAAAATAGGTGTCAGTAGTCTCCATTCATTGTTAGTACTGAAAGATTTAGGAAGAGACATGGGAATGGGATATGATGTTCTAGTACAATGGTAAGAGTTGATTCAACGATACCACTAAATATACATCTCATGGAAGATAAGTAAATACAGGGGATGAATATTAATATCATAAAATTTAAGAAGATTATAAAAAATACACTGGAGAAATTATAAGTGTCTCATGTGGAAAATAGATTTATAAATTAAAATAACTCCATAAACGTTCTAAGGATATTTAGAAGTGTATAAGGACAGTTAACAAAGTGGAATACCCATTTGAATATTTTTAGAGTCAGACACTGAGTAAGTGTGATATTATGATTCTTGTAAATCCTCTATGTAGATGTAATAAAAATATTAAAAATATTTCATTATTGGAATGCGCTTTGTTCAAATAAAATTTAATAAATCCATAATGGTGTATAATTAGATAAATATGACACCATAGTTAGGTATGGTGTGTGGGGTTTACCCTTTTAAGTGTATATATTCTATGTGCATTGGTTGTTGAGAAACATCACATGTGATATAAACCCTTTTTATATTTCATTATTTATTTTTTACATTATTTAATTAATAAAAAAAATTATCGACTATCAAATACTAAATCAAATGAGAAATATAAAATCACCATTAGGTATTAGAAATTGAGTTAACCCTATGTACAGTACAACATGGGTATGTGTTGGATGTTTGGATTATTCACTGATGAAAATAATTTTATTTAAATGGGGAAATATTTTTCATCATCCCCTTCTTATAATGAAACTCTATTTTCATGCTGGGGAGGGATGAAAACCTTCATCTTATAAATAGGATTTTTGGGTATTTAAGTAGTAAAACCACTAGGTTATTCATCTATTGGTATATCGTCCTATGTTTAAGAATCCTAGTTCTTCATTAGCTATAATCTTGAGTCAACGATTCATTATGTTTGAAAACCTCCTCTATTGGTGTTCTTGTGGGGGACCTCTAGTTCATGGGGCCTTATGATGTGAATTTTCAATTTATTTTATTTTAATATTTCCTTAAATCTAATTTTTTTCTAAAAACTAGTAGTCTTTTAATAAAAAAACCAAAACTAAATTATATAGGAATGAACCAGATGATTATAAAATGATAATTAATAAGAAAAATTTATCATATATATAATAACATCAGGGTACCAAATTATAATTTATATAAAATATAAAAATAATTGTTTATGAGAAATCAAAAAGGATAATTGGAAATAATTATCAAACTATAATTACACAGGCAATTTTTTGTAATGATATAATGTAAAATAATTCAAAATAAGTTTTTTAAAAAAGTAATGTTTGATCGCAATGAAATATCAGGAAATGAATTATTATATTAAATTTTCACATAATGACTTTGAAAATTTTTCAAATTATAATTTTATTACATTATTAAATGGATAATTATTAAGAAATTTTCAAACGATTTTTACGATAAGTTATCAAAACATAATTGTTAATTAAATTATCAACAAATATTTGGGTGAAATTATAAATGGATAATTTTAAAAAAAATTTATCAAAGGGAAATAAATTTTCAAAGATAACTATCAAATATAATTAGAAAATATTGATTAGTATTAAATTATCCAAAAAAACAATTATAAAAATAAAATTTGAAATAAAATTATCAATAGATAATTAAAAGTAGTATTTTATTATAAATTATCAAAGTACATTAATAAAAGGATTATTTGAATTAAATTTTCAAAAGATAAATATATAGGAAAATTTATAAAAAACCATATAATGATAATTATAATAGATAATTCAGTGTAAATATTATCAAAAGATAATTATATATGATAATTTGAATTAAATTATCAAAATATAATTATAATGGACAATTTGCAATAAATTCATCAACTGGTAATTGTAAATTATAATTTTTATTAAATTATCAATTCATAATTATAAATGATAATATATAATTATCTTTTAAAAGATAATAATAATAGATTATTTTGGATAAAATTATCTAATATAATTATAAATGAATAATTGATGTTAAATGATCAAAATATAATTAATCTTGGGGAGAATATATAGAGCCCCTATTTGACCTCAAAGATAATTTGAAAATTATTCAGTAGAGAAGAAACATCATCGCATGTAATATTTTAACTATACATCGAAAATTATCTAGGAGAGAGAAATTATCATCATGTGTTATATTTTTTTTTTATTTTGGAAAAAAAATAGTATTTTTTGTTCTAGGAAACCTTGAAGATTCAAAAGTGTGAATGATTCAATAATAAGGCCATGAAGAGGTGTTTTAACCTATTTATACCCTTCTTTTAACATTTAAAACTTTTGATATAGGAATTTCCTTACCATTTTGGGATCTTTTCCACATTTTTTCCATTCAAATGATTTTTCAAAGACATATTTTGATGACCAAGCTATATTATGATAGTATGTGGGTGTAGATGTATCCCTTGAACACTTACTATTGACTTGATTCCATGGGTACTAGTAGCTTGTTATTCATGATTGTGTTGATGGAAAGTATTATGTGTGCGACTTAACTTATAATGATATGTTATTCTTGATCGTCTCTACTATCATGTTATATCTTCTTTGTGGGATTTGTTTTAATTCTAATATAGGTGACCCATCATGACATGATATCCCTTGGAGGTGGAGTTCAAATATGTTGTGAAAATGACTATGATAGGTCTTTGAATATGTTAGGGATATGATGATGCCTCTTGAATTACATGTGATGGACTTGAAGACTAAGGGAAGATGGTTAGATCTCAATCCATAGTATATAACTGAATTTCTAAGGGATGATAGTAATCTCTTGATCTCTAGTATGTTACTCGATGTCTAAGGGATATGGATTAGCTCTAAATCCCAAATACATACTGAGAATATATCCTTTTTGAGTAGTGATTCTGAGTTTCACAATCATCTGTTTCTATGTATAATGATGAATTATCCTTGTGGATAGTCCTTGATTCTTATGAAAGAATGATTATCCATCTGGCATATAGCTGAATCAGGTACAACCAGAAGATTTTGGAAACAATGTTTGCACAAGACCACTTGTTTATGGATTATTTATTATTATTCTTGTTAGACGTTTATTTTATTATGGAATAAAAATGTTAAAATTATCACATCATGTTAGCGATTCAACGGTGGAATCTTAATGAGTTTTATACTCACACCCTACTTGGGAATTTTGATGGGCTTGTAGAATTCATGAGGGATCTGAAAAAAGTTATGGGATTTATGGTGTATGGATGAGTAGTAGATGGAAGAGAAAATAGTTGACCATGATTGACTCTAGAGGTCACTTATCTATATTTTATTTGTCTAATATTTGTTCCAATAGTTTATTGCCTCTTTGGGAGGTGTTCTATTGTATAAAATGCATAGAATCATTACCTTTCAACATGTTTACTCAAATTAATTATCTTATTGCTAATTGTTTATTATTGATCCAATGACATGATACTGAGGGTATATTATCCCCATGAATCCACATGATCCACTCATGGAAATTTGGAAACCTATTGAATATTGGTAGGCACACATGAGGAAATGAGTAATTCTAGCATAGTTTCTATGATTTGGGTTAGTAAGTTACAACACCATAGAAACATCTTCTATATTGTAGAATATTAGTTCCCAAAATTTTCTTTAATGACTTGATCTCACTAAAGTGTATGAATAACTGATTTTTATAAGTACTAAATATTATATGAAAAAAAATTCTAGAAAACATGATAATCTCATCAGGGAAACCTCTCATATGTAATAGGATACCTTTATATCAACATGATGTAGCATAGAAACATTTTATGGAATAGAGTATGTAATTTTTTTATAAATACCAAATTAAATACTAATTTATCATCATGAAATGGACACCTACCCTATGTTGTAAAAAACCTTGATATCACCTAGTCATGGAGTATCCACATTGCATTATTTTTGTGTTCTTATATTTTTATAGAACCATAAAATGTGACAAAATTTTTTTGGACTGAAGAATATTTTTATAGTGTCTCAATCAAAATTTTCCATGATCAAAATTAATTGAAAAAACATGTATAATGTCTTGAAAACAAATTCCGTGGTATAGAAAATATTCCTCTCAACTTGATTAATAATGTATTTATATTAATGAAAATGAACCGTTAATTTTATAGGGCTACTAAAAATTGATGCATATATCATTGCAGTCTAATATTGCCTTATACAGAAAATTATATTCCTTAAACAAATTATAGGGATTAAACCTGGCTTTGTGTAATGGGAATCCATCTAATTCTCCCTTAATTTTACTTGAATCATTACGTAATACTAGTATATATAATCAAATTTATAATATATCATCATTTCATGAATTTGTTCCCAAATTACATAATCTAATAATGGATATTATATTTAATATGATTTATGTATGGAATGTAAATGACATCATAACAAACCATATCCACTCCAAATATTATCAAAATTCGTCAAAAAATATTTCAACTAATCTTTGATATAGGGGGTTTTATTAGTAGTCTATGATAATCATTGAAAAATCATAGTAGGTGAAAATGAAAATGGATTTATCCATATTCAATGGAATGTCACGTCTCATGTGTGAGGTGATCATGTCTCGTAGAGTTAAGAGTCGGGGGATACATCTAGTGTGTAGTGTCTCTATGCAATGATATTTTTCCTGGTTAGTTTAAATGAAATAGTTTATTCAACCACATCATATATCATGGTGTGGTTGAGAGAATTTAATTTTGACATGGTTTTTTAAACATGGGTGAATTGGGGAAATATGGAATTTCAGAAACATTAAATTTTAGATCATCACTTTTTATAATATCACTTTCATCATTTTATGATCTTGTAATCTATTATGAAATATATATGTAATTCATATTTCACAAGAGGGCTATACAACCATATTTTTAATTTTTTTTTTCACAGAATCTTTATCTGACCACTTTACCACTAAATACACTACAACATTACCTCCATGAGATTCGAATGCAATGGATTGATTAAACTTTATTTTAAAATATTAGTTTTACCTCTATACTCCTCTCCTGTTTCTTCCATATATTCATTCATTTTTTAGGAAATTATTATGTATGTATTGTTATAAATTGATTTATAAATAATGAAATACATAAGAATGAATTTCCAATCATAGGTCTATGTGGTTCTTTATTTGAATTTTGGGGTGTTTACTTCTATGTCATTTGATCATCGATCATTTGTTCTATAACATATAACACTATACCACTAATTGCGGTTGGTAATTTGGTTCATATACATTAATTTAAATTTAATGTTATAGATTATCATATTTTTATCATTTTGGTGAAAAATGAATCTAACTGTCAATGTAATAATTAGAAATAATTGAGTAATGAATTGGAATCATGTTTTTATTAGCACGCATAAGGTATACTTATTGATGTTTCCCCTTATTCTTCTAGATAATGTTCTATATAGTTTTTAGGGTTTTTATAATTTTTAATATTTATACCTATGAAATATTGTTGACATTATTAATCAATAATTATAATTAAATTACCAAAGAAACATTAATGATGATTTTATAACTATTCTTACATTATTTTGATTAAATATGGTTGAAATGAAAAAATAACATTTAAAATGATTCATTGTTATTTTTTACTGGATTTTTTCTGGGTTACATATTTATAAAACCATATGAATAAGGAACCATTTAATTCGTAATAGTATTTAATATGGTTTTATGATAATGATAATTTTTAATTGCTAATAGAAAATGATATTTTTGTGACATTCTTGTGCACATTAGTTTTATGGTCCATGTTTTCATTAAAGTATTTCATGAAAAAATACCATTGTTTTGTTTTTATACATGAGATGGGATGGTATAACATTTATTTTATTTTATTATGGTCATATAATGGCTGAAAACATTTCTAAGTTATTTAATAATATATTCTTAGGGATATAGTAATAGTTATTCTTCCAGGGACAGTGGATTTGATTATTTTAAGGAAACTTTTTATGAGGATAACATCATGCTTATCAATATTAGTTAATAAATCATATTCCTACAAAATATGTTCTTACTTAATAATTTTAAATTAATGTTTGTATGATATAATTATATATGATTCACAACAATTTGAGGATGTTTGATTCTATTCATGACAAGTTCTTCTTTCTGGTGGTTACTTAGTATAAGTCACATAGTTCCAAATAATTATGAAATATTGATGAAATTATTATAAAATAAGAGATAGTTCTTATTTCCTATATATGATGATATCATACATGAGATTATATCCATTGCAAATTTTGGATCCAATAATACATGGCCTCAAAGATTAATGATTCAATCATGGAAGTGAAAATGGAATAATGTACATTATTAGATTATATGTAATTATGGGAAAATAATGATATTATAAATTCTTGAAATAAATCCCTTAGAAGTGTAAAAACATTTCTACAAGATATTCATGGAAAATGAGTGTAGGGCTAGTTATTCTCCCTTAGTGTGATTTTTTAAGATATATTTTATATTTTTGATTTCAAATTCTTACCCAACCACATTAGTAAGGAAACCAACACCCATGTGTTATTAGGGTCTTTAATCTAACATAAATGATAAAGATAGATTGGATGGGTGGAATATTCATAACCCCAAACCACTCTTTGGATATAGTATTTGTGTAATCTTATCCGAGATAAAATATATTATGTTATAGGGTGCATTCCTATTGGGGATGTGATGGATTTCAGTTTATTATATAATTATATACTGGATGTATCAATTTGGGGTTAATATAATAGATGTAACCAAGTGTGGAATCTATGTAATCACATGGGTTTATGAGTATAGTATTTTATGGAATAGTGTATAACAAATTTACAATTGTTTTTTGGAATCTGAGCACACACATGATGATGGATGATAACAACTACAAGTGATGATGGCTATAATGATGATATTGTTCTCAAATGAATGGGAAACAAAACTTTTCCCTTTTATACTTGGTATTCATAATATATTTTATATTTATGCATGGTCTATATGATGACTAATGGAAAGGAAGAGTATAATATGTGTGGCATTGGGGAATTAGATCATCAATATAGTGGGTAAGAGAAAGTGGGTTTCCATCATATATATAAATATGATATTGATATAGAATTATTTACTAAGATTTGATAATGGTTGAGTGGTCCATGTTATGAATATTAAAATAGTTTTACATTTCTATAAGAGGATTTAGTTTCATTTATTTATTCATTATGATTTAGTATCCCCCTATGACTATATTCATCGCTGGTTTTGGGGTAGATCCAACTAATTATACTTTCTTTGCTTACCCGATAAAAATATATTTTTATATAGTTTGATGGATATTAAAAGATATTGGGTTGTACATTTCGAGCATTGTGGTGTTTTTTTTGAGTTTTCATTGAATAAGTATTCATATTAGGATTATCTTTTTTACATTCATTTATTTAGTTTTTTATTAAAGTTTTTATATAGATTGGGAATACTTCTTTGCATATATATGGTTTTGTTTCATTTCATAT
Source organism: Viscum album (assembly GCA_963277665.1). Lineage (NCBI taxonomy): Eukaryota > Viridiplantae > Streptophyta > Magnoliopsida > Santalales > Viscaceae > Viscum > Viscum album. The sequence goes on from OY728152.1 coordinate 1,252,477,334, forward strand.
TATCTCATATTAAGTTTATTTTTATAGGGGCTAATGCCTCCATTTTTTATGATTTATATACCCATGGAGCCAGTATCCAACTCGTGTCTTATGGATGATGGGATTTAGGCATCATTATATTCATTTTTTCCCTTCTAGGAAATGCGTGTACCATTGGAAGGAGGTATTCTTGATAATAAAATATAATTACTGATAATCATTAGGATGAATTATAGTGGTGTAGGGAGTAAAAGTTCAAATAGAGAGAATAAATTTTATTAGAGACAATAAAATAAAAATAATTATATGTTAATTTATTTCTTATAATTAAAATTTTTCAAAAATAGTCTCAATCAAAAAATATATTATTTCTGAATTTTCAGAAAAAATTAGTTCAAAAGGTAATAAAATCGAATTTGATGTTATACAACCTTTTTAGTACAAAATAAAACTAAGTGTTTACAAAAAAATTATTTATATAGAATAGTTATTTAAAAAAACCATAATGAATAAATATGACTTTCCCCTTAAAAATTTCCATGATATATAAATTATTTGACAGCACATAAAAATTTTTCCATGAATATTATTGAGAAATAAATAAATGTTATGATGGAATCAAACATAAAAAATAATTTTTACAAGATAATAATGAATGATACATACATTCCTCTAAAAATAATAAGTGGTACTCATTTAATTTAATATTAATTAGTCATGAATAAGGGTTATATAATTAATATTACTTAAGAGGTTATTGTATTCAATTTTTTGTATTTTTTAATCTTACGTTAAAGCTGATTTGGATTATGTCTTTAATTTTACTTTTTATTCATAATTATTAATAAATGTTTTTCAAAATATTATAAAATATCGAAAGAGAAAGGAGAAAATTTTAGGATTTCTTCAATGTTTGGTAAATACTAGATTACTTATTTCAGAACATTATAACCCTAGTGTTGGTCCTCTAGCTAAACAAGAAGAAGAATTTTTCACTACTATTTTTTGAATTGAAATAGAAATTTGGTTATACAAAAAAACATCATTTTATTAGTAATTATTTTCAATACACCTTCATTATGTCTCTATGGGATCTAGGTAAAATTTTTAAATTCATTATATTTTTTATACACGAATATCTAATAAGATTATGTGACATATGACATTCATATTTATTTTCAACAGACATAAAACATTTATCAATTATGGGTTTCCATGTAGTTAAATGTCTAATGTAATTAAAATTAATGGGTTTTCATGGTATTTATAGAATATGAATAATTTATAATAACTAGTTAAAACAATTATATCACATATATGTTATTCTTGTTACAACATATCTACAATAATTTTAGAATTTATAGTGGATAATTTTTTTTAGTGGGGCGAAAAATGATAATTAATTAATTATTTTTCATTTTACACCTCATGAATCATATTTAGGCTTTCATTATTTTATATAACACTGAAATTTGGAAGAATAAATACATCATTGAATGGAGGTAATATTTTCTACAAATGTTTCAAATTTTTTAGTTCCTAAAAGTATAATATACATATTCAAATGACTAAATTTAATAAAAAGTTGAAATGGATTCCTCATATTATGTGAACATATTCTTATTGTGTCCCTGAACATTAATTTCAGATTTGAGGATCAAATTCATTCAATTGAATTCTATATTATAAATGTACAGAAATATACAAACTTTTCTGATGTATATTATTCTTTGGTTGTAGTCATTCATATCTAATGGATAACATTGTATAAATATCATTTATTTTTCAGTGATATTGATCCATTTCATAAAATTGAAATATTTTAAAATGTAAAATTATTTAAAATTAATTTATATAAATGAAATAATTGGTTATGAAAGATTTATTAATAAAAAATTTTGGGCAAAAATTTCATTTATTTACACCTTTATTTACGAAATTTCATATATCATGTATCCTCTAATATTTCTATTATTTTAAACTAGATTCATATTCCAGGATAAAGTCAGAATGTATTTTTAAATTATTTACTATATAATAATTTTCTCATATTATGTTAAAATTCATTAATTATTTTTATACTGGATAATATAAAATTATTATGAAAGAAATGTAATATCACATTTCAAGGGATGAATTTTCATATATGGAGTGTAACATTGTTGGATTTTTTATATCAATTAGATTAGTAGTTATTGATGTTTTCCTAAATAGATATTTTTTTTATTTTTATAAATAAATTAGATTTTGATTGGTGTTATAAAAAACATATCGGATGATGGGGGATCTAAGAATGTTATTTTACATACTGTCATAACAAAATCTTTTGCAAGATTGTGAAATACAAAAAGGTAAATACTCAAGTGGTGGGAAATCATATGGAAGTTTAATTATTATTATTAGATAAATAGGGAATTTATTTTAGTGTCAATAAAAGGCCTCAAATTATTTTTTGTGAAATAGGTGGCTTTAGTAGATCCCAATAAAATAGATTTCAAAAAAAATATTTCATTGTATTTGAAGAGGAAAATAGGGAATAAACTAGCTTTAGCTTGATTTTTTTCTTATTATAACCAAAATTATTACTTAAATTTAGTTGATTTAATTTTATTAAGACCAAATGATATTTTAGGACTAAATTATTATAGAAGATGGAAAAACTATTACATATTAAACCCCAACATATTAACGTTCAAATTTCAATAAATATCCATAGTTTTAACAAAAGAAGATTTTTAAATTTAAATATCATAGTTTATTCAACACATTTTATCTTCTAATATGATGAATTCTAGTATAGGATAAAATTTTAGTTCTATATTTCAAAATCATACTTAATCATTATGAATAACACATCTAAGACAAGGAAACATCATACAAATATCTCTAGGGTAAATTAATATTAATGAATCCCATTAGTCAATTATGATATTCATGTAATCTGATAGAACATTTTCCCTTTGTATACCTAATCAAGAACTCATAAAATCATTTATATACCCCATAAGTCCATTTCAATTAAAAAATACTTTCATAAAACATATCATAACCAAGAATGAAGGATAAATAAAAATGATGTGTGTTTCATTAAAATCATTTGTACCCATGACATAATTTTCCTCTAAAACATACATTTCCTACATAACTAGGAATTAAACTAGGAAATCATCTTCATATCACTCATATAATAACTCTTAAAATAACTCTTACACATCAAATAACAAATTTAGTGAATTCCATCAAATTTTTTTTAAAGAAGAAGATAGTTACCAAATGCATTGGGGAGATATATTATGGTAAAATATCATCATGAAAAATATCCAAGGAAAAATTATTTCATAAAACATATTGATTCTTTAATTTACATAAAAATATATGAAAAAACATTACATGCGACACATATGGAGATATTTTTTTGATAACAGAAAAATAAGGAAAAATGCATTTCTTATTGGAATATCTAAAGAAAATGATTTATCAGAAATATATGTATTTTTTATTATTATAAAATAGATATAATAATTTAGAGAATTTTTGTTTAATAATTACTTATTTCATGGATTTATATTATTTTCATGTTGTATGTATAAAAAATAAGTCCTTTGTAACTTTTTTAAAATAATCAAATATAGCACATGTGGAAAACCTTAAATTGACTTTTATAAAAAAAATTGATGAAATTAAAACATTTTATAAGATGTAATTGAAAAAAATATTAACAACACACTTAAAATATATTAAATAACATAGAAAAGAGGAAAATAGATAAAAAAATTAAATTTTAAAATATGGGCTTAATGAAAATTTCATTGCTTCATTTCCAAATCACCACGTACAGACATTATATACAATTTAATAAAATTTATTTAATAATTTATTTTATTATGCTCCTTTTATGGTGTTTTGAACAAAATTCAACATTTTATTTTATTTAATAGCATGACATATATAGTTAAAATATCAGTAATGTTCATGTTGGACATTTAAAAAATGTTCAGCTCATAATCCCCAAACAACGTCTGTATGTTTAAAATGGTCAAATGTGTAATTATACTATCATTCCAAGAATATTAATAACGAAATAATTATCATTATTATATATTACATACATTTTTATAAATTTTCATGAATGGAGTACACAAAAAATGTATCAAATCAGTTCATGGACATTGTTGCCCCCACTTAGGCAAGAGTAAAATTATTATTTTCTAATAGATAGAATAGAAGAATTTTCAGTTTTATAATATATTAAAGAAAAATAAAAATTTCTGGATAAAATATATATTCTTTAAATCCATCATAACAACAATCCATTTTAGGTAGTGATGAAAAATAAACCCCATTACTTTGTTTTAGTGGTTTTCCACATATACACAAAAGGAGTGATTCTAATTCCCATAGAATGGGAAAGATAAGAAACTATTATTCCAAATAAACATAATAAAATATTATTATATATAATGTACTTTTGTTATAAAATCATCATAGTCATATAATAGTTTAAATAGGTGGGATAAGAAATTAAAAGGTAAAAAACATTGTCAATCAATATACCTCTTCTTTAGAAAATATCAATTTTATTTTAAAATAAGAATTTTAGGTTATTATTTTCTATAAAAAAATTAATAAAATGAAGAGTAATATTTGGTAGGTATTTATATATATATATACATATATATATATTGAGACAAATGGATAATTATAAGTTAATTAGGGGGTATAATGGGTGTTGTTTTATATATGATGGGATGTGACCTCTTGAAATTTTTATATGTTTTAAGATATTATAATGTCTTATTCTTAGGATAGTTAATCTAAACATATTCTATTCAAAAGATAATATTACAATAGAATAAATACTCAAATATAATAAAATTTGAGATGATATTTTGATACCATATAACATAGTTTGTTACTTACGTGTCTTATTTAAAATTTTACAATAATAATAACTATTAATGTAGTTATAATTAATCATGAAAAAAATAAATAGCCATAATTACAACATTTTAAACATCTCATTCAAAATATGAAATCGATTTTTTAGAGTTTTTTTTATAAAAAAGGTTGAAATTGATTTTTATATAAACGTGAAAAGGGAAATATAAATAGTTATATATGAAAACAATTTTTTTGTCTAAAATTGAATTCACACCAAATTCAAGAATAAAGTGAATTAATATATAAATAATTACGTTATTATTTGTAAAAGAAAAAAACATTCATTATAAAACAATTCAATAATATAATTTTATTTTCAAAAACATTAAAATAAATGAATATGTTTTCCCTAAAAAATTACATTTGATCAATATTTAATGATACATTGTACATTTCAGATCTAAATATATTTTGAAATTGAATATGGATTCAAATACAAATATATCATTAGTGGGAACACCCAAATTCTCCCACATCTATGATGAGCTATGGTTTTACTCTCTATCGGTAGGTTGGAATTGAGGATCCTTCAAATGTGGCTTAGGATCTCAGATTCGATGAGAGGATTGGAGGTTTGGATCATCACACCATGTTATAATGAATTATTTACAACTCTAAGTATATAATATATATATATATAATATGTATTTTAATCTTACATGTATCATAGTATGGGAATGGTTAAACTAATAAAAATACCAGTCATTAGTATCCATCGATATGAATCCCCATTCATGTATGATGCATCATATAAATGACACAATGTGTATGTATTAGATATTATCCATATTAACATCAATTATCACTTGGGAATGATTTTTGGGAGGGTTTATATATTTTAAGACCTCGTTAATGGGAACTCTAGACGTTACATTCATCTAGGGAGGAAATTACTATTTCAGAACTGTGATTGAACCTCGAAGAGGAATCCAACTTATCCTGTGAGAACACAAATAAAAAACAATGTAGTTGACATAAGGTATTTGTTCTATAAACTATGTAAAAATAGTGGTTTGAATAAAAAATATTCATATGGGGGTTTCAATAATCTACATAATTATGAGTATATCCCACTAATGTAAGAGAATATATAATCAGAATTTCACATAAAATTATGCCTGTATTGGGTGATTACAATCATGATGATGCTAAAATCTTCAGTGATTTTTAATCCCATGAGGGTCATGATCATATATGGTATATAATATATAGAATAATATTAGACACATTTACTATGGGAATAAGATTTACATTTAATGGGATTAAACATTGAGGCCACCCTAATATTCAAGAAAGGAAATCACATTGAGGTCTCCAGGATATTTCAGAGTGGAATACACACTGAGGTGTCTATAATGATTGAAGAAGCCTTACAGTGAAACATAAACATGATGTTTGTGCTAGGATTACACCCTAAGGCCAACTAGAATGTTTGAGTTGGTCTTACACATTTTAGTCACCCAAACGTTTGAGTAGGGCTTACACACTAAGGTCCCCTAAATTATTAAGTGGTCAATACACACTAAGGTTTAACCAATATTTTAGTGTGGTTTACACATAGAGGTATCATTAATTTTCTAGTGAGAATAAAATAATGATGAATCCCTGGTGTTTGTGAAAGGAATTCCAAACAAGTTAACCCTGATATTACTACTCGATATTATATAACTTCTAAGGAAATTATTGTCTAGTGAGGTATTACACCAATAGATTATTCCCTTAGTAAATGGATTCTTTATGAAAATGGAATGTCCATTTAAAGTCTCTAAGCCCATTTGAGTAATGATATGTGTGAGAGGGAAGATAAAATGTTAAATAATTTGTGTTTCAAATAGGTGAGGGACTTATTCACTGGGGTATCTCTAGAGAATACAATCATAATCTCATTAAATATATTGATCCATGGGATTGCACCAATGGAATTTAATTTTTCTACCTAATAATAACCAATTAAAATATTTTTTATAGGAAAATAAAGGCTTCAGAATGCACCATATATATCATTATTATAATAGAAATCAAATTATTCAATGTTCATTCTCACCTACTAATGGGGATGGAAGACAATTTCCCTCTAGAGAATTATTTCACTTGGATTTGTGAAATCATGGAGATCATAACAAGGTGGATTCCAATTTATGATGGTATCATTGGACATAAAAGGGTTGTGGTCATTATGAGAGATGAGTGAATCTGCAGAAAATGGGTGATTCCATTGGGAGTAATATGTCCTTGAGGGTGTCATAGATTCACACACACACTGTAAATACCAAAATTGTCACACACTCCACATGATGTTCATGGGGTCAAGAATAATTTATGAAGCAGATGAAGTTGCACAACTGTTCGAGGACATGAGGACCAAAAAATTGAGTAACCAATGAGGGGTTTGGTGACATCATGTCTTAATCACATGACAAAGATGTTTTTACCTCGTATAATTCCATTATCATAACCATTATGTTATAATGTGATCACATGACTGGGGTATATTATCTGATAGTACCTTTCATTACACATTATTATTATTTAAATTTCACATAATCTTCTCTTTGAACAATATTATGTCGAAGATAATTATGATCACATGATCAATATACTTCAGAATGATCCTCATGTTATCCTATCTCGGATTTATCTTCTCTCTCATGTGGAAGGGGGTATATGCATCACATGCCATATACCAGTGATTCTTTTCCTAGTGGACAAGCCATGTAGCTTGGCATAAATTGGCGGAAGTACCACTCGTGTAATTTAGCTATGTACTGTTGGAATCATGTAACCAGGTCAAATGTAATCAGTTACATACCTCCCACCCATCATCGTTTAGTAAATTGAAATCACAAGAATTGTTATTCATGGGCATTCAATTCCCAGTAGATTAGTGCAACCTAATTTTTATGGGTGTAATCACATTTCTTCAGAAAGAACCAAGTACAAAATTGTGACTCTTATTCCTCCCATAGTGGATTTCTTTTCTGACCATATTCCCTTGTGACGCCCTAGGATTTCATTTTATGTTATTTTCCTCAAAATAATTCAATTTCTTCGGCTACAGGAAACATATAGTTCGAGCACACCACGACTTACCAAACCAGCCTTTCAAAAAATGTTTATGAATAGTATTAACTTAATTTTGAATTTTATATACTCAATATAATTTTCACATCCATATTATGTGTTTCTTAAATGTAATATAAGAACAAATTTATTTTTTCAGATAAAAGAAGTATTTTTCAAAAAAATGAAATTTTACTGTCATTTAATGGAGAACCCTTTTTAATTTCAACATTTGAGACTTTTATATATATAATTTGACAAAATAAACTTTTTCTTTAGAACTGGTACATATAAATTTTGTTTGGATAAAATTTTGGTTCTTTTCTAATAACATTCACATATCGATGATTAGTGAAAAATACTAAATTTTAATTGAAAAAAACTTTTTTTATCCAAATAATTTATAGAATTAATTATAAACATGAATATTTTGGAAGTATAATTAGATTATATTTTTATCATTTAATCCAATGTTTTTCATTAGAAGTAATTTTTCATTTACATTGGACATAAACACATATTAATATTTTGATAGTGTTTGCTACTCAAAAACCTATTTCCTAGTTTTGACAATGGGAATATTTTATTAAATTAATTAATACAACATCAATGTTTTTAATTTGGTAAAATATAAAACATTTTTGAAATTGGAATATCAAAATTAGCTTTGGGTGAATTTTTTGTTTTTTTCTGAAAATATTCAATTTTGTAAGAATTGTGAAAAAATAAGTTATTGTTTAAAAAAAAAATTTATTTAAATAATTATTTATTTTATTTAAATTAATTTATGTCAAAATAGATACATAATACCTATATATGTTCTATTTAATTCATTGGAGTCATTTAATAATAAAATTAAATGTATAAAATTTTATTGAACATTTTAATGCCTTTTACCCACCTTTTAGGAACATTTTCAAATTTTCATAAATCGTATTTTACCACTATTGGGAATTTAATTTCAAAAATCTGAGAGATGTGGCTGACATCAGTATGAAAAATGTGGTTCAAATGGATGAAAATAATATTTGGTGAATAGTAACTTATGAATTTTATTTACCACTGTTAAATGTAAATAGGGAAATTAAATGTAAAAATGATAGTATAATTTCACTAACACATTTCCTACTTCTATTTGATAAGTGCTTTTCGACCATAATTAACAAAAGAAATAAAATATGATCCTCTTTGATCAACTTGGATTTGATTAGAACATTTATTATTATTTTATTTTAAGAAGAGTTAAAAGTTTTAAATTTAGATTTTCATAACTAAAAAATTTTTAATTTTGGGTTATACATAATATAAATTTGACTATAAATATTCATTAAAAATTTAAAAGAAACTTATATACTGGTATTTTATTTATATATTTTATACATTAAATAATTAAATTTATTTATGACACATTTGTGATGCAGAAATTACCTTATTAATGAATAATTAAAATAATTGATGTTACAAATATCCAAATAAATGTAAATTGAGTATTTTGATGTATTAGACTAATTTTCAAGGTAAATATGACATGGTAGGTTTGATTAAATATTGTTTTCAAAGTTATAACATTGTTATGACTTTCACAAAAACAGAATACCAAATAGGGTCAAAACTGACATAAATGAGTTTTTAAAACAAATATTATATAATTAAATTATATAATATTATTAAAAATCTATTGTTAGGCCATAGGACATATATCATGTTATATATGTCAATAATTAACCACTTGGGGTTCGATTTCATTTTTATAGTAATCTTATTAACCATTTATTATAATAATACAAGAATACATTATAAAAGATAAAATATTTTACTAAGAGTTAAATCTGAAAGGAAAGGGTAATATGGTGACCTAAATCTCTCTAAAACATATTGGGTGATATATTTTTGATCAATCCCCACCTTATACTAGAAATAAATCATTTTCAAGCCATTATAAACCAAATATGATTGTATAATAAATTAATATTTCAAGCTTTTCCTAAACTCACCGTCACCTATCATATAAAATGGTACGTTACCTTTTCACGAAATCACACCTCCAAATCCTTTTGGATCGGCTAACCCCTACTAATATATCCTCTCAACTATAGTTACGTCAAACTAGAGGCCTTATTTTAATTAGAAAGCCAACCTATGGAGCCCTTTTGAACCAATCAAAAAGAACCACCCGAATAAGAGGTAATAATTTCACCACCTCTTTCAATGTTCTTTACTTTTAACACTTCCTCTTTGTCTATTGTTTCCATAAAAAAACTAATAACCTTCGTACCTTCTATATACTGTGATGTTATTATAAATATGGTAAAACCATATTCATTATTCTATCAATCCTATGAATGACAAAGTCAGCATATGTGTGTATGTATGGCTTACCATCTCCATGTCGTGGTCTAGTTTTTTTTAAAAGATAATTATTTTAATGGATATAATAATGAGTATAACTGATTTAAATAATAAGTATAAATTTTAATGGTCCTGTATATATATTATAACATCCAATTACATATGATTTCACCATAAATATTATCATATTGTCTCTCATACATACATACTGATTATTGTCTCCACAAACGCAATGCGATTAATCCCTCATCATAACCATTCAAGAATTATTTTCATTTTTTGATTAAAAAAAGTTTTTATGAACTTAATATCATTATTTATATGAATTAAATACATCCAATGCATAAAAATCATGGTTTATGTAATAATTAAAATAAAGGAAATGAATCAGTTAATACCAGAAACAATGATACTTATGAAATATTATTAACAAAGCAATATTAGAAGACTATATATGTTATCATATTTATGTATTTGGTTCATGTATAATTTAATAACAATGATTTATCTATTATATAGTATATTAACATACCTTGAACCAAGAAAACATAATGGTAAGGGTTAATTTTACAATATCGTTATTATCGGAGGTTGTTTACACGTGAGTATCTACTTGGACCTTTTATCATCCACATCTGTGTTTCTTAAAAATATATTTCAAAACATTTTAAATATTTCCTCGAATATTGGATAAATTCATTTATACACTTGTTTTATAATTTAAAAATAAAATGAAAAGAATATTTCTATCGTTTTCCAAACAAGGTACTTTATGGCCTTTTCGACAAATTAAGGTAAGAATGTTTTTTAAATTTAAACAGATGGTGGGACTATTTTCTATTGTTATAAAACCTTAGATGATTCCATTACAAGCTTATAAGAATATTTTTAATATAAATGTTAAATTTTATATTTATGTGACTTTTAAATGATTTCAAAATAGAATTAGATATTTCTCTCAAATGGTTTTGATTTCATCTATGTTACCATGCTTTGATGGATTTTACACATGTATGAAGTTGATTTTTATGATTCAATATTCCATATTTTATTGAGAGTTTTGTGATTTTTTTGAATGTGGATGTGTTATTTTTATACCATTCATGGTTTATGGTTATCATATTAACATTTTGTATGCTATTTTTAATACGAATAATTATGTTATGATTCAAACTTTTCATATGAGGAATTAATTGAACTTAGTAAGTGAAAGGTGGAGCCCACTATAGCTCCTCAATGCATCGTTAGGTATCATGAGACAATAAAATGTCTCAGAACAAGGCCTTGACAAAATGTTTTTTTAGTCCTAGCATGAGGCCTTGACTACGTTGTTATGATGTCGGACATTGTGCATTCCATCATTACAAAATTTGTTATTGATGTTACATGTTATTATTCGACTAGTAGAATATCCATGTGAATAAGTAAATGGAATTATTTGATTTATCATTTCCATATTATGCTGAATTTTATGTTTAAAAGGCTTTTGTTTTAGTCATATACATTTCTCTAAAATGTTTATGCATTTAATGATAGTTTCTGTTATATTGTTATCCTTACTGAGCATCAGAGCTCACTGTTTTCTTATTTTTTTATTTTTCCCAAGATGTGAAGAAGTATTTTATGATTGACCTGAAGGAATAGGTTGTGGGATATGAGTGTGTTCAAAGGAGGGATAATTTTGTAGTTTTTCCATTTTATAATTTAATGTAACAATTATGTATGAATCTTGTACATCCTAGGTTACTAAACTAATTAGTCCTTAAAAAATTGATATCTTGTTATCATGAAAATGTTATGTAATCATGCACCAACTCTGGGTAAATATGTTTGGGGCATTACAGTTGGTATTAGAGGATGTTTAGTACAATCCTTGGAAACTAGATTTAGAAACACTCTGAATAGAGAATATTACCCTAATATAGACATTGAGGATTAGTATATAAAAACTTTTTAGAAATTTGGAAATGTATAGATTTTGAGAATTTTCCAAGAAATACATCGATGTTTGGATATGAGAAGGTAGAGGCGGCTCTGGAAGAGATGTATCTAGGGGTAAACCTAAAAAAATGCATTTAGCTAGACTCAAAATATGAACTGGTACATGACAATGGACCTTTCTGCATTGTTAGTTACAACTCTCTCGGGGGATATTCTTAGGATAATTCAAATTTTCTTTACAAGACATTATGAAAGATATAGGATTAAATACATCCTCAAATAAATTTTTTTTTATGATTATGAATTATATTCATAAACATTTCAATTTATGTTATTTATTTTACATGTTTAGAATTATGCATTGTGATTCATAAAATAACATAGTGTATGCCATTATTTGGAAATTTTTCCCAATATAAGGAATGAGAACTCCAGCAGTGCACATGATCCAAAGAGTAAGAAGGATCATATCCTTAACGTTCTTATTCCAACATTTACAAGGGAGATAGTTTCCAACATATTCTTATCATGTGATGAAAGAGCATCATGTGTTAATAAGATATTTAATGAATTCTATGAGTCATATGACTTTGATGGAAAATAAGAGAATAAGAGGATGACAGAGAAAAAGATAGATAAGGGAAGAAGAGAAATAAGGATTTTCCAACATCTGATAACTATGGAAAGAATCACATGGTAAATTCCAAAGGGGAGTGGTAGTTTGTTATAAGTGTGGTGAAAAGGACACCATGTATGTGATTGTAAGGGTAAGAAAAAGGTTTCAAATGTATAATTCATAATCTACAAGGAGTTGGGTAACTATGTGAATCAATGTCATAATCATCTAAATATGCCCCAAATGATGATTTTGGATAATAATAATGTTATGATACTACTGCAGATGAAGAGGAATAGTGAGTGATCTTATATTTTTATTAATTAATTATGTCATATTAGTGTTTTATCAATGATTTAATGGTTATATTTATTATGGAAATAAATAAGAATGGAACTAGAGTAATATTTCATTGAGGATTTGATATTATATAGTACTAAAAAATGTGACACAATAGAAAGTTAATATTATTGGAAAAATAATTTGTTGAAGGAAATATAAACCTTAATATGATCATGATAATGAGGAAGTGAATTTTGAATAAGAGATTTTGGATTTGGATAAATTATATTGGATATTCTTGGATACCTTGGAACTGATTAATGGTTTGTTTATTCCATCATTGTTGGAGTATTCAAATTTTTTTGATATAAGGAATATATCTAGTATTCTAAAAAGAATAAGGGAGAATAAATGTAATAAATAAGGTTTTATGGTAATTTAGGGTGTTACCATGTTTTAGGAGAATACATGATGATGTTACTCACATGTTATTATGTAGAAAAATGAGATCTTCATTATGTTATATTAACCTTATAAATTATTGGACTATGAGTTTGGACATAATTATTTTGGATTATTCTAGAGATTGGAATGGATTAAGCTGGGAAATAGATACTATGGTTAAAGGTTAAGACAATTCTTAAGATTATTTATGAATTTTTTGTAAAAAGTAAAAACCGAATGTCGGGCGACAACCTTTGACGTCCGGCATGGTCGTGAGACTTGAACCCTGAACCATAGGGTGACATGGGTGCATCACCTACCACTGGCCTATGTGATTTCCTAGTTTGTATAATGTAGTTTTTTAAAAATCGAATTACAAATTATTTATAAATTCATTATTTTTGGAACACTCTGCTATTGGGATAAATAGAATATTCTTTAATTTTATTATCTTTTAGAGTAAAAGATGAGTTTTTGGTAGAAGTTAGTTGAAGGATGGAACTCCACTTTTCAAGTAGTTTTTTTCTCTTATTCTATGAAGAAATTAATTCGTAAACATTATTTAAATGATCTAAAAACCAAAAATGTGTTGTCCTGATAACGTAGGGTTTTTTAAATTGATGATATTTTTTATGGCACTAATGCCCTTAGTTTTTCATTTATTGTTCACTGGTTTGTGATTGATGATCCCATTCAATCCCTATAAATATTTACGTTTTCTTCCAAATATGTGTCCATAATTTCCACCAATGTTCTTCTATTCGAAACCCTAATTTGGGGGTGACCTTTTCATTTCACAGTCCCTCTTTTTAAGACTAAATTTTAGTAACACTATTTCTGATGAGGGTTATCATCAAATTATTTTCTATTTTCAAACATTTATTTTCCATGAAAATTTTCAAATTGTGAAGATTAAATTTATTTAAGGAGGTGAGAATTTAACACTCCATTATTTTAAATTAAGTTATTTTCTTTAATGTAATTCAATAGCTTGTGATACACCCAATACCCTGTTTAAGATCACACTAACTTACCAATCATGTCGTTCAAAAAATGGTTATGAATATTATTAACTTCATTTTGAATTTTATACACTTCATATAATTTTAACATCAATAATATTCCTTTCTTAGACTTTATATAAGAATAAATTCAATTTTTCAGATAAAAAAAGTATTTTTAAAAAATGATATTTCAAAGCCTTTTAATGGAAAACCCTTTATTAAATCCAATATTGGACACTTTTTTATATTAAATTTGAAAAAATAAAATTCTTATTTATAATAGGGACATAAAAATTTAGTTTGGATAAATTTTCGTTGCATTTAAGATAACATTAATATTTTGATGAATAGTCAAAAATACTAAATTTTAATTGAAAAAAATTAATCAAAATAATTTTTAGTGTTAAATTATACATATGAATGGCTTTGAAGTATAATTAGATTATATTTTTATCATTTAATCCAATGATGGTCATTGGAAGTAATTTTCCATTTAATTTGGGCACAAACACATAACAATATTTTTATAGTATTTACTTCTCAAAAACATGTTTTCTGGTTTGGACAATGGGAATACTTTTTAAAATTAATTAATAAAAATTCTATGTTTTAAATCAGTAAAATAGACATTATTTTTGAATTTGGAAAATCAATATTTGATTCGGGTGAATTTTTGTTTTTTTTTGAAAACATTCAATTTTTATTGAATATTGAAAAACACTTTGTCATTATTTAAACCCATCTTTTTATTTAAATAATTATTAATTTTGTTTAGATTTATTTTTTGTAAAAATATATACATAATGCATATATAATTTAAATTTAATTTATTAGTGTCATTTAATAATAAGATTAGATGTATAAAATTTTAGTGAACATTTTAATGTCTTTTACCCACCTTCTTAACACATTTTCAAATTTACAAAAAATATAATTCTACCAGTTCTATGAATTGAATTTTAAAAATCCAAGAGAGAGGGTTAAAAATAGTAACTAAAATTTTGTTCAACTGGAATAAAATAATTTTTGGTGAATATCAACATTTTGAATTTTATTTACAACGGTTAAATGTAAATAGGGTAATTAAAGGTAAAAATTATATTATAATTACCCTAAAAAATGTCCTAATTCTAAAGGATAAGTGTTTCTAGAAAAAAATATACCTTAGTAATAAAATATGATCCTATTTTATCTATGTGTATTATATTAGTACATTTATGAATATTTTATTTGAAGAAGTGTTAAAAGCATTAAATTTAGATTTTTATAAGTAAAACATTTTTCATATAGGGTTTTGCAAAAGATAAATTTGACTATAATTGTTTATTAGAAATCTAAAAAAATTTCCTGCATAATGGTATTTTATTTATAATTTTTATACATTATTTAATTAAATTTATTTGTGACATAATGATAATGTAGAAATTAACTTATTAATGAATGATTAAAATAATTGATATTATAAATAAAAAAATAAATGTAAATTGAGATTTTTGATGAATACCACTAATTTTATTGGTTAATATGATATGTTAGGGTTGATCAAATAAAACATTATCCAGGAGATAATGTTTTCATCAATTTCACAAAAACAAAATACCAAATAGTGTCAAACATGCCTAAATAAGTTTTTAAAAGAAATACAATATTATTAAATGAAATACTATTCCTAAAAATCTAAGGATCAGACAAATGAATTTTATATGGTTGTATAAGTAAATAATTAACCACTTGGGGTTCTATTGGATTTTCATAGTAAGTGTATTAACCATTTATTATAATAATACAAGAATACATGGTACATGTTAAACTATTTAACTATGTGTTAAATTGGAATGATAAGGTTAACATGGTCACCTAAACATATATAAAACCTATTTATTGTGAGGTTTGGTACAAATCCACACCTTATCCGTGAAATGAATCTTTTTTTAGACATTATAAGCTCAATACTATTGTATAATATATTAATAATTTCTGAATTTCTTCAAGTGACCCAAAAGTCTCTTATAAAAGGTACTACCCCTTACCTCAAAATCATACCTCCAAATACATTTGGCTTGGCAAACCCTATTCAAATATCCTCCAAACTACCCTCTATTCTACCTATAGGATTTTATTTGATCATAAAGCCATCCGAAGGAGCCCATTTTAAAAAATCCAAAGGAAGCACCCGAATAAGAGGAAATAACTTCATAGGATTTTTCAGTATTCTTTTCTTCTTCCACATCCTCTTTCTTTGTTGTATCCATACCAAATTAATAACTCCAGTACCTTATACATATTGTGATGTTTTTATTATTATTATACAACAATATTCATTTTTATATCCATCCTATTAATTACAACGTCACAATATGTGCGTACGTACAGATTACCATCTCCAAGTTGTGGTGTAGTTTGTTATTCAACACTTCATTATTTGGATGGGTAAAATAATGTGTATGAATAATGTAAATCAGAAATAAAACATTTTAATGATTCTGTATATATGATATATGATCCAATTACTTACTATTTTAATATCAATATAATGATATTGTCTCTTGTGCGTAGGTACGGATTACTATCTCCAAAAACACGATGAGATTCATCCCCCAGCATAACCATGGAAGAATAATTTTTATTTTATGATTAAAAAGAGAGTTTAATAATGAAATATAATTATTTATATGAATTAAATACATCCTATCCATAACTAACAATTCTTATATAACAAATCATATAATGTAAAATGAATCAATTAACACTCGAAACAATTATACTTCTGAAATATTATTAACAAAGAAATATTAGATGATCATATATGATATCATATTTATGTATATGGTTCTTGAATAATTTAATAAAATAGATTTAACTATTATATAGGAGGTTAAAGTACCCTCTACCATGGAAAAGTAAAAGGTAAGAGTTAATTTTACAAACTCTTTATTATATATGGTTGTTTATACATGAGTATATACTGGGACCTCTTCATCATCCTCATCTGTGTTTCTTTGAAATGTATTTCAAAACATTTTTACGATTTCCTAGAATTTCAATTAAAGTCATTTATAATCTTTTTTTACTTTTTATAAAAAATATATAATGGAATCATTCCATCATTTTCCAAACATGATAATTTATGACCTTTTCGACAAATTAAGTTAAGAATGTTTTTTAACTAATATGGTGGGTGAAACTATTTTACTCTATTATCAAACCCTCAAAACATCCCTTACAATATTATAAGAAAAATTTCAGACTAAATGTTCTCGTTTATAAATATGTGACTTCTAAATGATTTCAAAATAAAAAGAGATATTTCCCTCGAATAGTTTTGATTTTATATATGTCAACATCCTTTGATTGATTTTACACTTGTTTCAAGATGATTTATAATGATACAATCTTTTATATTGTATTAATGTTTTGGTGATATGTTTTACTATGGATGTTTTATTTTTATACCATTCATGGTTTATAGTTAATGTATTAACATTTCCTTTTCTAGTTTTATTAGGAATCATTATTTTATGTTTCAATCTTTTCAAATAAAGAATACATTGGACTTAGTAAGTGACGGTTGGAGCCCGTTATAGCTCCCCGATGCATCGATAGGTCTAATAAGACAAACTACTGTCTTAGCATAAGGCAATGACAAAATATTATTTTTAGTCTTAGCACAAGGCATTGACTATGTGGTTATGATGTTCGGAATTATGCATTCCATCATTATGAAATTATCTATTGATATTACATGTGATTATTCGACTACTAGAATATCCATGTCAACAAGTAAATGACAATATTTGATTTATCTTTTCCATATTCTGCTAAAGTTTAAGTTTAAAAAGGCATTTTTTAGTCGTATTCATTGAATTAAATGTTTGTGATTACTTATGATAGTTTCTACTATATTACTATCCTTAATGTGCATTTGAGCTCACCCATTTCTTATGTTTTATTTTTTCCAAGATGTGATGAAGTATATTATGATTGAACTTGAGGAATAAGATAAGGTATATGAGTGTTTTCAAAGTAGACAAAATGTTGTAGTTTTTCCATTTCATTATGTAATTTACAAATTATGTATTTATCCAGTACATCCAAGGAATCTAAAATAATTGGTCTTTCAAGACATTATGTCTTGTGATCATGCCAATGTTATGTAATAATTCCCTAACTCTAGGTAAGTAGGGTCGGGGAGTTACATCTCTTTTCATCTAACTACTATATATCTTCACAAGACTAAATAATCAATCATGGATCACACAACGATGTGAAAACCTCTACATTGGAAACTAAATTGTTAAGGTGAGTCACATGACCTTTATGAAAGGGACAATACACCTTTACACAATGGGTGATACAAACCTAAATGAGTGAGAATGCATGGTGATATAATTTTCATGGGTCTATTGCATTATTCCAAGTGGAATCACATGAAGAATAGGGACTATGTGATACACCAATCATGGATATCATTTCACATTTGGACCCCCTATCATTTTTCCATCGCCTATATTAACAATATCAAATGGTCATTATGGGATCATGTGATGGTGATTAAATATTATTATAGATGGATTCTCACATGGCTATGTCATGTCATCAACATGTCATAGAGTTAGTCTCATGACTCCCTAGAAAACACTAGATTAGTCATAGGTTTAACAATGTCATGGAATCCTCACCATGTATAACAAAATTGTTTAATTGATTCAGGATAACATTATATGAGGGAAATCATAGCTTTTCATGGAGGGGTATCTAACCTTATGTGAATATGAACACATGATGAATTTTTTTTCTGGGACATCATTGAATTCCTTAAGAGGAAGTCAGATGAAAAATATTTACAATATGACTGACCATTAATTCATAAATTCCGTGATCCAATGACATTTTTGAGGTTATATAATGTAAATTTATGGATTTCACTTGACAGGTAAGTTCATGTCTATGGTTTGAGGACTAGTTTGTGTGGATAGTATCATGTAGGGGCATCACATGAATGTTTTACCTGACCGAGGGATCACATGATCATAATATAAACATGAACGAGGATGTTAGGATTTGGGTATGAATAATATATCATGAATGACTTACATAACCCTAGTCACATGAATTTTATTAGGCTGGGTTCTCATACAAGAATCACATGCTGCTAATATTGTCATGAGTTCATAAAAGTGGATAACATAATGAAGCCTTTCATAATTTATTTCTACCTAGATTATTCAAAAAAATCCCATTTTATGGAACATAATTCTCGACCTAGTTTAAACATTCTCATGTCATGGGGAAAATCATAATTCTCTAATCAAATCACGAAAATAACAGTTATTATAAGACCATACCTCAATTCAATCTTTGATCATTGTCTAATTTTACGTTTTACCACTATGTTCCTCTAATGAACTATATAATCATCCATGGATCCTAAAAAAATTAATATCATTTGAATAATAGAAACTCATATTATATTTAATTAATTAACATGAATATACATGGGATCATGTTATCGCTTTTTTATTTAAGAAATCCTATATACTAAATTATTTATTTCCATGTATTCATCATTTCTACATTTCTATATTGCTAAAATGATACATATACATTGTCTATTTTTACGAAAAATACTTTTTCAAATTAATTTTTTTGGTATTCAACTAATTCCCCCAACCCACCTCCACCCATATAGTAAGTGAACTCTATTAGAGTGATCAAGGACATGGTTTCGGATGAATAAAATAAACACAAGTATACCTTAGGCTTCCACCTATTGTTATTTTGGGTGAAATTTTTTATTCCAAGAATCATTTTGTATTCTATATTATTCCATATAAATTTTTGTTTTAGGGGATATACTTTTCAATTAATATTCAATTTCATAGGGAGCTCATGGTTTCTTTCACATCTAGGTGTTTACTTCACATAAACCCATCATGTGAATACATCACATGATCAAATTGTTAGAAATATTAAAAAACCACATTTTTAATGAAAGCTATAATATTGAATAAACCATATTATCAATGATATCCCATTGAAATCATATTAAATTTA
The DNA here is from genome assembly GCA_963277665.1 of Viscum album. NCBI lineage: Eukaryota > Viridiplantae > Streptophyta > Magnoliopsida > Santalales > Viscaceae > Viscum > Viscum album. Next base: position 1,252,498,004 of record OY728152.1, read on the forward strand.
CTTTTTCATAAGAATTAATTATTTTAATTTTCCTGATATACATTGGTTTCACATGATAGAACAAAACTTTATGTGATTCACATGACATTGGTATGGTCATGAAACCACACGAATCAAAATGGAAAATGTTCTTTTTTTGTGATAATGCACAAGTAATACACATGTTTTAAATATTATTAAATTTACTTGGTCAATATTGATTTAATCTCATAAATAAAATCCAATATGTTTTTTCATAGGTATATGATTATTGGGAAAAATAATGTTGATAATTGTTTTAGGTCCTATCAAAAAATTAGATTATGAATAGTCTTCTTATAAATTAATTTTATAATTACCTTCAATTAAAAAAACTACATCTAAATAACTTCATCCTTCTAGAGGACACCACCATTCCTTTTCACATATAAAATCATTATTATTTCTTATTTTCATCCAAAATTTACAATATCTTGTTGATTGTCTCTTAGAACAGTTGACCAATCTGGGTTCTATTCTATGGGTTATATAATTCGTGAAACAACTCCCCTTTAATTTGGGATATTAATGATCTCATTCATAATAATATTTCATTATGATACTCAACCATACTTTTTTTACTCTTTAGATTGATGGAATGGAGACTAATGTTTGAAATGGATCTTGCATCATTGCATGAAATTAATGATGATTGGCTTTGCCTATTATGGTTTAATTAATGCTATATATAATATTATAATATACTAAATACCATCAAACACTATGATGAAATATGTATTTATTAGTTCTTAGTATACCATCCATTTCATCTTCTTTGATAATTGATCAGACATTGGTGTCCTATCACTAACTCTTTTCAATTTACCCATATTGAAATATTAATCAGATTACCAGACATCTTCCCTCTTGGTACAATACATTCTCATTGGGAGATATTTGATTATTTCATTACAAATATAAAATTTTGTGATTACCTAGAACATACCCCCACCATACCTAAGGATATGCTCTTTATTATGAGAGATAATACGAAGGTGTTATTCCAATAGTGAGTCATTTTTTAAGGAATATATAATATAATTTATTTTTAAAATCGGGTCTCATGTTTCTGAATAATATCTTAAAAAGTAACCTTCCTAAAAATATTTGGATATAGAGGGACCTTAATAGGCCAACCAAGTGGTTAGGGAGTCTATCACATAGGCTGACAAGGTGAAACTGGGCTAATTAACAAGCCTTTGGATAAAAGTATTTTTGTCCTCATGGGAAAATAGATGGATTTTCCTATCTTGGGATAAATTTTGGGGTATTTGGTTCAACATGTGGGTAATGAATCCCAATTAGTATAAGTAATACCCCTAAATCTTGTTTTTTATAATAACATCCCTCTATTATCAACTTATTAGACAGATTTAGTAGGGTAATTCACATTACTATTTTAGTCATTCCACCAGGTTTCTATTGGACTAGATAAGGGAACACTTCTGTTGTTATAGGTATCAATATACAATTTAATTCGCTCATTACTGATGCCTAAAAAACTAATATATGTTTTTGGTGTCTTTTAATTATCCTAGATAGTAATGAGGTTGTAGAAAATTTGGAAAGTCATAACTACTACAATTCCAGGCCACCCCCCCTCCACATTCTAATCTAATCATTGACAATTTCATCAATTCACCCAATGAGAAGCCATATAGAGTATCACATTGGGGTAGGTTTCTCATAGATCACATAAATTAAATAGTAATTCCTGATCCATATTCCCCACAATCCATGTTCTTAGACCATTAGAAATGGTGGAGGAAATGAATAAGTTGAGACTTCAGTATTCAATTAGTGCCTTGCAGCAAACTCAAAAATATTTGGTGAACTCATAGAAACATTTCCCCGATTTTATTGTATTCCATAAAAGGGAACATTAGAGGCACTTCAGAATATGGATATTATTCCACTCAATATATATTTTTGTTTTTATTAAAAAATTATATCAAATACAATAATTTGTTTCCTTTCACTTCCATTTTCACTATAAACGTTAGATCTTCAATATTATTGTCATACAGATCAATAAACACATAATGTTGTTTTATAATTCAATGTGAATCTAAATCCCAACTCAAATTTTCAATTAAATATACATTTTTCTTAGAATGAAGATGGAATTATCATTTTCATAATAACCATTTTCAGTGTACCGGCATCCATCCATTTGAAATCAAATTTGTCCAAGGGATGACCCACGTTGACATGTAATGGGGGAGAGAGATTTTCATAGCATTTTTCTAATCCAATATCCAATCGAAGATATCGTAACTAATTCAATGTTCCTATGGAAATCTCCACAATATTTTATAACCCATTCTTTTTCACATTTAATTTTAACTATGATTCATACTAGGATTGTTTAGGAAGTAGGAACCTAATTTTTTCTTATCCTTCATATTATATTTTTTCTAATTAATTTTATATGTAACCTTTATTTTATATATTTTTTAGATGATAAAATTTTCCTAGATCACAAACAATATGTTTCTATACAGAAATACTCATCTTCTTCACATAATGATACATACATGTTTTCAATCTGATGATTATTTAAACTTTATCATTTGGTAGATTATAGTATTATAGTATTGAACAATGAGGTGATATTATATTAGGTCGAACATCATGGACACTTTATTGGATTTGATTAAGTAAAAATAGATTAGATCTTTTAAAAATGTGTTTAGTTTCATTTATCTTTTACCTTTTGTAATTCATATTCTTGAGACATGATGTAGTCTATGAAGGATGGGAAGTTATGATGTTGTTTAAGACCCCACAACCATTATTCAATGTGTAAAGGATGAATATTAATGATAGGTTATGACACACTATATAATTCATGAAGTAATTGTGGATGAATATTCAGGATTGTTTTTGAAACCCTACATCCTCACATTATGGTTTGGATGATGATTATTCTTGATGGTTTCTAGATACCTGAATCATTTCTTGGATTATGAATGAAAATATTTATAAAGTATTTTTACACCCCACATCTTAATGTAAAATTCCCATGCTAGGCGGTGACATAATTTTTGGGATGTAAAATCCATATATGAAGTTAGAATATGCACTGTTTATGTCACATACTGATGATTTCAATCTAAAGATGATGATATAGGATAGACAATATGAGGATGATCACAAAACACACTTAGTTTCCCAGTTCTACTATGTTTGTTTCAACAGCTTGTAGGGATAAGATGTATTTTCATGTAATTAAGTGATCACTATTATTGATGGTTCAATGCCCCCCTGAATCTTCCAATATGGTTTTACACACATGGTCATGAATGGGGTTCCTTGATCCATTCTTGGGGATGTGGAATGTTTAAAAAAATTACAAAATTTATTATTGACAGAGGGTAGGAAGAAAATACTCTCAATAGATTTTTATAAAACCACATGGATAGTTTTGGGGATATGCAAATAAGGGTAATTAAGATTATGGTCAAAAATATATAACCATTTATTAATTGTTTTTTGTTTTATAATATAAGGACCACTAAAATATTCAATAATGTGGTATAACCAACCTAAATTGATAAATGGATCAATACCTTGTGACATATCTTCAATGATTTTGAATCCAAAACAATAGATTTGTAGAATTTTGAATCATGGTCTTGGAATATCAGATACAACAATTAGTAGAGGAGAGTGGATATATATTTTCTATATGTAATGAAAATTATATCACGATATACACCCAATGAAATTTATCATGAGTTTGAGGGGGGGCCTATCTCCCAATACCTAGACATCCCATAAGAAAAATAAGTGGTTAAATGTGTTCATTACTATTTATTACTAGTGGGGTAAATTTATATTAATTATTCCTTGTTATAATTACTCTAATGGTTATAAAAAGGATTAATAACTCATAGTTATGGGGTTTTTGGAGAATTTTATCAACTCAAGTAACTGGGGGATTTTAAATCCGAAATTTGATCTATGAAGTTATTTTCAATGAAATGAAGTATTGAGCAAGGATTTGATCCTTATAGTTTTTGTTTTGACACATAATCAACACATTATCTTGTTTACTGGATTTGATAAATTGTTTTTATAACTTTTTCAAGGGATAAAGAAGCATAGAAAACAAGTATATTAGTGAACTAGGTTGTTAAAACAAGACTTATTATCTTTATACCTTTTTATTTACACGATATTTTTTTTCATAAACTCATGATATGAATAGAAATGGGATTGAATACCTTGATAATTTCTATAAAACCCAATTTGGGTTTTCATCTTCATAACATAAGATCCTAATTTACTAATAGTTTAGAGTCATATTATTGGTACCATTAGATGATAGAGTTTAATATCACCTATCTATTTACAATTCTCAGGTAGTTTAATGTCTCAATTCATGGAATAGTGATCTGGAGTGTATTACAGAATACCTAGATTTAGACACCCAATGTTGAAAAAACTGTAACACCCATGTGAATGTGTCATGAATGTGATGTAAATTATGGCTCAAGGTTCTTAGATCTTAAGTGGTTTTAGGTGATTATCTTGCCAAATATGATTTTGAAACACATTGTGGTGGTGAGTAATAAATCAATGTTTTCATGTATAACAAGGATCATAGTGCCCTTCATGAAAGGATAATACACCCTAGGTTGATGGGTTAAAGGCCATTATGAAATCATAACTATTAAATAGTCAACTAGTACCTCGCCCATGCATTTTCACGGTGCATTCGATTACTGGTTTTTCTTCTAATAAGATACTAGTGTTTATAAAAGTTGAGAAAAAACAGTAATGTTGAATAAATTTTAATTATATTATAATGGTGTATGATAATCAAATAGGAATGCATATAATATGAAGAAGACTTTCAAATAGTTGACAATAAAAAAACCGAGTAAAATTATATGAATCTTTAAATGTTGAGTAAGAAAATTTAAATTCATTTTCAATTTTGATTACAATAACTGTAATGAGGGAACTGAAAGAAAAAGGGAACTGAAAGAACTCCCTTAATAAAAGTTACAATTTTCATATTGATGGAAAGGGACAAAAGTATTTGGGGAGACATGCATAATGAGTTGAGGGAAGGTTTTCCCAGAGGTAGCAGTAGAGAATGTATTGGAGGATATCTTGATGATGATTGACAATCCAACATTTCAGAAGATGGTAATTCTATTCCCACGTAATATACTATGGAGTAAATATTTTAGCTGCCAATGCATCATCTTAGATGTTACACTATAATTAATGGTAGATTAATAAACAACTTCTGAAAAGAAAAAATACCTTCTTTCGACCTAAAATAGCCTACAGGTGATATCGAGAATGTTGGGCTATGTAGATGATCAGAATAGCCTCAAGGATGAACCCATGATGAGCAAGTGATAGAATGTTTTGCCTCATCTACATCAGATTATTCAAGACCCAAAAAATGAATGAATATATCCTTTAGGAGTGATATAATAGAGAGGGTTGCATTCACGATAATATTGAAAATAAATACGGGATAATGTAATTAATCAAACCTGAAATTTTAATGTAGCTATGAGTAAATGAAATATAAAAAAATTAATTGTATTAATGTTGGGAAGACCTAGACAAGGAATAAATTAAACCTGTATGAATGAATTAACTTGTGGGAGAGGAATGGTTTTTGGTGCACTGTACAGCCATACTGCCATTATGCTTACCTTGTTTCGGTGCACTACACTGCCATTCCAAACCCATGTTCCCCATAGTAGAAGATTTGGCCAAGATAGGTTATGCTTCTTATAGGTGAAACAACAACAGTAGTTCCTGTAAAAAAAACTTCATCAGCCTCAACCAATTCATCAAACATTACCAGTCATTCCTCCGCCTGGAATCCTACGCTACACACAACACCGATGATATTATTTTGACTATTTCAAGGTAGAGAATGTCATAATATCCATTTGTATTGGAAGAAGACTGTGAAAGATACTTTTGTAGTGATTTGAATGTCACACCTTGTTGTGGTACCATGAAATTATTTCCTCATGAACATAGTTGTGAAATTAAGTCACTGAATCAAGAAACATAACAAAAATCTGTAAATAAAAAAATGACCCAGTACTATAAAATAAGGATAGACCGTGAAACACCGGATACACTGCTCTAAAATACATAATACATTGCTCTTAAAAATGATCCAATGATCTAATAAAATGAAAGGACCACTCTAAAAAAAATTACATGTTCTACTACCCAATAAATGCATGAGCCACATCTCAAAGAAAAAACACATTCCACCAATCTAAAAGATGATATAACACTAAAATACAATACATGATCTAGTACTCAATTAAAATACATGATCTACTACCATAAAAATGATCCACTCCTCTAACACATTCAATATCAATTTTAGTAGAAGCAACTAATAACATTTTTATGTTAAATACTCGATTACCAATATGAAAAAATTTCATTAAATTAACGGTATTGTTGTACCAGGATTTTTAGTGGTGTGAAAGAATTATAGTGATGGAAGAAGAATTAATAAGCCATGAGTTGATCACCTACACATTAATGAAATATGATTACCTGCAGATACATTAATATTTAAAAATAAGAATACATACTGTGTTTGACTATTAAGGAAACACTTTAATAAGAAATCCATAAATATGAATAAGAAAACTGATAAAATGATAAGTATGAGAATTTGGGAAACACATCAATAAGAATTCTTGAAATATCTATGTATAACGAATAGGGAAACAGTTGCACCTAAAATTTCTGGAATTAATCTTGTTTTAGAAAACTTTAAGCAATTAAATATGTTTCAGTTCCATATTAATGTAAGTTCACCGAACTTTTATCTCAAATATATTCATTGACATGGTCTGTTACCTCAAGTGAATACCCAGCACCAAAAGACGCATTGAACCCCAGTACCACCAAACCATAGTTGTCCTACCACCATGCATCTTCCCAAATAAGTAGATAATATAGTTATATGAATTTGATGGTAATTTTTGCAGTTGAAATCAAAGAAGAACATATCATATTGTTAACAGTATAATGTTATAGATTTAAATAACTGTACATACCTGAGTAGATGATATATCTTAGGTAGATGTACAAAATCCTATGGAAATGTTTGAACATAATGGTGAAGACATACTAGCAAAGTAACATATGATCATGCATGATAATGCAGGCTCTTAGAAGGAAATTTTATTCTGTATGCATGATAATTTAATATAAAAGATAAATCCAATCTCATTACTTGATAATTTAATATGAACGTCAACATAAACTACAATATGATGTCATATTGAAACAACTATAAAAACTGAAATGTAAACTGTAATTTCAGTACATCATGAACTAATATAAAGTGAAATATAAAATAAAATATAATTGGAAGTATAACGTAATATAGAATGCAGTTCTATTTTAAAGAGAAATATAAAATCGTTATATGTATGATTTTCCCATGAAAAGTAAAATAATACGATGACATTGATATTATTGTTATCATAGTAGAGAAGCTAAACATTGGAATGTAGTTGTTCAAAAATTGAAATTCATGGAAATAAAGTCTTAACTTGAATGTGATATTTATCGCATCAATGGGTGAAGTTACAGTTCCTGAAAATTTTCCAGAAAAGGATCGAGACATCGCATTATCAAACAGGATCCATGTACACATATCAAAGTATTTTGGAAGCTCCAATGAACCTGAAAAAACACAACTATTTTCCTCTGTCTTTATTCCATAAAAATGGTAAACCAAACATGTTGAATTTAACATTGTCTTAAAATGAAAAAATATAGTAATATCAAATATGAATAGTTGAAGTCAAAGAAACATTTACTCAGAGATATGCTAACAGAACAATATAAGGGTTAAATAAAATATATTCAATTTCATCAAATGAACAGAAAGTCTGATGTCTACAGAAAGATGGCAGGATAACTGAAATATTGTTTTAGTAATATGGAATTGTTTGACAATAGATACAGGGAACCAGATTGGGAACATCTGCAGATAATTCATGCACACTACAGATGGAGTCAAGAAAATTCCCAATCAACAACCTCAATAGAACCTAATATGAGCAGTTAATTGTTGTAGTCAGTCCCCATGTGCTCAAATTTCCATCTATGGCATGTCTAGGTGAGTACCACAACTTCATGTTCCTAGGTTGTCTTCACATCTCATCGGATTATGTTGAATCTGTTCTTCATTTTCAAAACCAGACAGGAGGTTTTTCTACATGTAGAATAATTGCACATTAATATGTAGGTAACATTTACTGATATGTGTAATTGGTGAAACAAATGGAAAAGTGTCTAATAAAAATGATTGTCTATCGATCATTCTAGAAATATTATAATAGTTATTCTAGGTAAGATTATATTACTTGAGTAGATGACATTTCTGACCCTGATACAACTATTCCTGAGCTAACGAGAGAAGTAGAACACCCATCATCTTGATGTTTCTATAAGTGGAAGTTGAAAAGATTACTAGACGATGGTGTTGAATGTTTTGATTTATATAAATTGGATAAATGTAAATGAAAAGCACCATGACATTTTCAATCCCACTACCCAACTCTGAAGATCCACTGCTCTGATGTGTCTGTGTTGTCACAAACAGAACAAATAAGTTATATATAATTAGTGGTATAGCATGTTGGGAGTGCTATAAATTTTTTCTTCTTTTTGCTCAAAGGTGTCACTAAATCTACGAATGTCCATCTCATTATCACTGATAGAAAGTACTTTGTAGCAATTCTGTTCAAATGAATGATAATGGTTTTGAATATTAAAAGTAGTTACATAAATTGAGAATAAATAATTATTTGACTTGAATACTTCCAACTGATGAGGGAAACCATACTCATCATCATCCTAATTTAAAAAAGATAACAAATGTCATTTATCAAATAGAAGAAATAATATTAGATGTTATAATAAGATGTTGCTACCTATATCAGAGCAGCTCTTAAATTTGTAGTTGTTTCATGTATGAATTTCATAACTTGTTTTGTCAAGTATAACAACTGAAAATGATCATGTCTTATCTGAAACCATAATCTGTACCCTAAATTTTTTCAATATGTTTTTAAGATTGCATAATGAGTGGATGAAAGTGTATCCCATCAGTAGAACAGAGTTGTGATGATAGAATATTTTAAAATCAATGAGTTGCTGACCTAGAAGTGGTAGTATTTGGAGATATTTTTCATTTGTGGAACCATAATGTTCCATCTAAACTGTGAATATTTTTCATGCAAGAGTCACAGGACTCATAAAACCAGCTGTGGGTGCTTTGAATTTTTTGTACTATTTCATAAATTAAGCATCTTGTAGGCTACAATACATTGGGTATAGTAAACATTATTTAATGAAACAAAAAGGAAGTTGAAGGTAAATGTAACTGAATATTGACATTTGATAAGAACATAGTACATAAATGTTCATAGTTTTTTACATCAGCAATGTACTTTTTTGTTAATCTAATATTGTACTTCTGTAGAGGTGTCTGGATTCATTGATGGTGAACTGTGTAATTGGGATGGAAATATGAACCCAAACCTACAGTCATCCATAATTGGAAGAAATAAACAGGATTCATATACTTTATTATAGAAATGAACAAAAAATAATAGAGAACTAAATATACTGAAATGTTTACAATACATACTAAACATATATCTAAAATTTTCAACTTCTGTAATGTCTAGGTTGTAGAAAATATTTGTTTCTTGAATAGTAGTTTTCAGAATAATAGCTCCTTTAAAATATATGAAAACAATTTTAGTCAACATACGGTTGAAGATACATATAATGAAAATTATGTACAAACAAAATACATTTTAATAGTGGAATGATATTATACTACTAAATTTTTTAACCCAGAAGAGTTATAAGATCAAAATGTTATGTGAGTCCTTCTGTTGATCCAAATAAGCGGACATTTCAGTAGCATAATTTCCCCATAAGCTGCAGTGAACATGCAAACCTATGTAACGAATAAAATTTCATTATTTGTAAATATCATATAAATTTTCCATGTCGTAGTAATACAATTTTTAATGCACTAGTCATCATCAAGAATAATTTGCATCTTAAGGATCGGGTTTCCCATTCATTGCACTGGCTGGAAATATTTCAGAAGCCCAATGATTTCTAAACCATAGAACATAGAATGAAAAACAATGACAGGGAATTAGATTGATTTGGAAAACAATATCTTCATGACTATGAAAACATTGAATATAGAACTATATCAATGCACTGCAATGGATCTATACCTATTAGATTATCTTCTGGTACAGTCCTTTGAGAAATGTCAATAAATGATGTGAAATTAAAACTAAACAGAGGGTGTTGTGCATCAGAAGGATGAAGAAACGTTGGTTAAGTTAATAGAAATTTTCATGCATGTCGAGTTACCATGTAACATCCTTGATTTGGCACAATTTGAATGTAATATAAGAATCCTTCACGCACGAGATTTTTGAACTTACAAATAAGCTGACAGTTAGTAATTGAACATTGTACCTTTGTTCCCTGAAAAGAGTAAATATATTTGTGGTTGTAATATAGATATTATATTTTACAGAAGACATAGATATTAATGAACTTATTGCACTACAGTAAGATAAAAAATAAGGCGTTTTTCATTGAAACACGGACCTATGTATCTCCAATTACGAAATCAATAACAATAACATTGTTGCAGTATTTAGATGAATAATTGCACCAGATGTTCAACACATGTACATGTATCCATAGAGTTTCATTTGACTATGGTGAAATCTCACACTATGGGGTTATTGATCTAGACATCAGTTTTTTATTCGGTACATTCTCAATTAGTATAGAAAGATAACTAAATCATAAGATAAATAAGCAACAGACTTACAGATATCACATTATATATAAAAATTAATAGATGAATAGATAAATTTAAATGATACCTAAGACATGTTATCAAATATTTCTTTATAGACAATATCTTATGTGCAATCAACAACTATGTTATGGCTATATGCAACTATTATTTTCAAACCATTCGGTGATGTGACCATAGAAACAGCTACATTTAATTGACTATGCGAGAACACCAGCCTGCATACAAATAACCCAACTGAAGAGAAAGATTTTATTTGGCTCTTATTAATAGTCATAGAATAACAAACTATCAAAGGATATTGTCGTATTTGTAATTTGAAAGGCCATATAACATCATATTGTGTCATAGTTAATCTTGGAATGAATGCACAGTACCCCGAATGACAACCAGTTAAAAGTTTTTCTCTGATGACATGGTCTCCCAAGTGTGTAATAATCATGCGAGTTCCATTACATAGACCAACTGATTGATCCACATTTCTTAACAACATTATAGGAACACCAATAATCAGACTAATTTTATGATCTGCCAATCTAGAGATATTAAAACAATTTGAAAACTCGTAGGTGTATATATTCGCAGGCCTATCCGAATCAAAACTGGCATTTCAAACACTTTCAGAGCTGAAGTAGTCTCTTCTTTCTGAATTTGTGAGAGATAGCATGTAGTTATTGATTTCTTGAATAGTAATACGTGTTGAGCTAGAATCTCTTTGTCCTTTAGATAGTAGACATCATCTTAATGGTATGTGAAAGATGGATATGTGAAGTAAACTATTTCTGAAAATGCATTATTGCTCACTTTCAGAAGATAATTTTCTAGTTTATGAATTACCGATTCACCATCAACAGGTTGTCCTGTGTTACCATCACCAATATCTAAAACCCACTTTTAAAAGGTTTGTAAGTCATTAGAATCAGTATTGGCAGTCATAGATTACAGTCGCATGTTTTTTGTTAGAGTTAAGAATCTACATTGTTTCCAAAGATACGATGATTTAATAGATACAAGAACAATGTCATTTCTGTTTCCACCTGGAATAACTGGTAATATTTGACGGAAATCTCCACCCAATACAGCTATGATTCCTCCAAATGGTAAACATGTAGCATTGAGATTTTTAGTTGTCATTATATCTCTTAGAGTATGGTACAGAGCCTCAAAATAGTTCTTGCGAACTATGGATGCCTCATCCCAAATAATTAGTTGTGTAACATGTAATAGCTTGGGTAACTCACTCCCTTGATGAATATTGAAAACCGATTGCTCATTAACAGATATTGGAATATGAAATTTAGAATGTACTGTCCTTCCACCAGGAAGAAGTAGTGATGCTATTACACTTGAAGCTACTTCCTGAACAATACTGCCCTCTGATCGCAGCAAAGATGTTAGTACTCTCTAAATAAATGTTTTACCGGTCCCTCTGTATCCATGAAAGATGAAGAAACCCCCACATGCTGCTGATTTTGAAGACAAAATGACATTGATCAAATTTTTTTGTTCATTGGTAAGCATACCCTCTAAATTATTGTAATCATTTCGAATACCCTCTCTATTGTAGTTTAGTTCCTCCACAATTGAATGATTTTTAATAGTGTCAATTACATATTCTAGAACAGGCATAGGTGGAATACACTAAAGAGACGTATCGTTGCTTCATAAAATGTCGTCTATTTCTTGCAGATCAATCATGTGCCTCTGCTCATCAGTAAGAGTGAGATCTATAAAAAATTTGAAACATTTTAAGATATTTCCGAGTAAAATAGTAAAAACTGAATTAAAAAATGTTGAGTAAATAAATACCATTACGGAATAGCATTAAATGATAAGGTGAATTAAATTTGGACAATTAATGTTTAGTACCATCAAAATCTGTCTTTAAATTGTTCATCATTAGAATGCAGAATGATTTCTCAACAGTATGAAAGATAGAAGTCACATATTTTTTGACCTACACTATTTTTAAAATTTTCATTAATAATATAGACAATAGTTCTAACTTCATTACATACACTAAACAACACTTTTCAATCAATCATAGAACTATGCAGGCATATAGAGAACAATATAAATACAAAAGGAGCATAACCATTTGGTTGTAACAAAGAAATGCACAGAATCATTAATAGTACATGATAGGGACTACTAAAAATGAATGACAGACATGCAGTTTTTTCATATAACTATGGAGAAGCATGTACAGAACAGAACATGGACTAATGAAAAATTTAAAGAAGTGTGCAGAAACATGCATGCATAACCATGTAATTTAGAGTTATGCAAATACATATAGTTCTTTATTTTATAATAATGTATTTCATATACTGTATTGATATCTTTTTTGTATCCATATGTAAACGGTAGATTATGAGTACATATCAAAGGATTACAGATGCTAGATACAATGAAGTAATTAAAAAATGACATATACTACACAGAACAATTGAGTGTAATTATATAATCCAACTATAACCATGTCAAATAAAAGTATATGAAAGTCTACCTTTTGATATTTGTTCATGCAGGATAGATTTTTCCAAGATAGACGTAGTTAACAATATAAAAACTATTACAGCAATAGCTACATGGATTCTTTAAACTAATAGATCGCAGATGCAATGATAGCGTTAGTGATGTTAATAGGTTGCTGGAAGAGTAAATAAATTTGTATAAAATAGAGAAAGAAAACATTAAAGTAATGATGTAGTTGGAAAATGTGGTTGATAATTTGAAATGTACCTTGCATTTGAATCCTTTGTCGAGCAAAATATAAGATAACATCATAGAGAATATTTCAAGTTTCATTCCAAACTATATCCAGTAGAGAAATGTTATTGGAGATTAGCATGATTGAAAATAGTCTTTGTAGACAGTGGCCCATTCCCCCTACTGAGACCTCTTTGATAGGGTCAATGAATTCTCAGTCATCCGCTAGTAGACCCATAGCAAAACATGCCTCCCTGAAAGTTCTATAAATAATGTCGTTGACAGTTTTAAAATCCTCATATTATGTGGCACCTCTGATTTTTGTTAAAAGGATCCATAGGTAGTATAGCTCTCCAGTGGTAGGAGGCACATAGTAGAGTCGACCAATACTGAAACCTTGTTTTCGGGGATGCAAATTATTTTCTTGAATATCGAAGATGAACCTAGTCGGGTATTCTGTGAACTTAAACATCTACCTTCTGGGAATGCCAAATTCGATTTAAACCAAGATTTGAACATTGTTTTTGAAATATTTATGCCAGTTAGGACATCTTTAATTCTGTCATCGTCTCTATATGTCACAGTATTTTTCCCCGGTAAATGATAATTCTTCCTGTCAACTGGTGGATATCTATAATGTATATCATAAGAGAAGATCTGTCAAGACGCCTAACAAGGTGATATGTAGTAAAATTCATAATACATCTTTATTTCATCAATAGGGTTGTTTACTAAGTCTTTGTTGTTGGTTTCATATAGTGTTGTCATTACACGATCATTTCCCTTGCTTAAATATTTAAAGAGATACATAATAGAAGATGACTAGTTGCAGACCTCAATATTTAGACATACTTGATACCTGAGTAGCAAAAATGGATTGTATGGTACCAAAAAATGATTATCCAACTCAACACCATTTTTATGGATTGATCTACCATTATCCCTTCTACGATATATCACATGACCATCGTCATCTACCGTTGTTTCTCCAAAAAAAATAGGAAAAAACTTAGAGCATTTTCTATTTTTCATACAAGGAGAAGAACATCTGGCATCTCCAAAAGGGTAGTGGAGAATATAGTTTTTATCATCTTCATGTATTGTTGGGCATGAAATTTTTTCTAGAATCTCAGCGGACACCACTCTGTTAACATCTGATGGGGTGATAAGTTTGTTTTCATGACAAAGAAACAATAAAATGTGGACATGCGGTAAACCTCATTTTTTGAATTCGATGGTTCAAACAACTGTAATGGATAAACAGAAATAGATTACATCTGGTTAGTATTAGGTGATGTAATAAGAATGAATTAGGTAATAATAATAAACTATAATAAAAAATCTTATCAGTTAAACTTAATGAACTGTAAAAAATGAACATACCTACCATTGATTTACCAAACATAAAATGTTCAGTTAAATATTTTAGAAGATGATCAACCTTTATATTGAATGCTCGAGATAGTAATTATGGACAGTAAACTAGATGAAGATTCTTTTGTGTAACAAATCTACTGATTTCCTGCCACATTGGGTTACATGTAAACTTAAAAAAATCTAGAGACCAAGCCCAATTACAAATTGAAATTGCGTCCTGATAATTTTGAATCATATATCATGGACCACCATTAAAAGAAGACAGAAATATTATGTGTTTCCCACAAGGGGACCCTTCTCAGTCACCTAAAAGGAATGCATCTTGCAATACATTATATAGGTTGACCCGCAGCCGCTTCTGGTTGAAATGAATATACGATAGTCTCTGAAACTCAATCATTGTGTAAGCATCGATAAAAAATTGTTGTAGTGGTATTCTGAAATGTAGCAAATTGGATTGTTCAATGTCACGGAATTTCAAGTGAAAGGTGAAATACTCTCTCATTGTAACCTTTCTTAGCATAGCACTGGTAGTGAACGTAGTAGCACGATGCATTGTGTTTTCAACATATCCATCCTGGCCACCAGGGAAAATCAATGGATACTATAATGGAAGATACAAAGGGTGAAGCTCCACAATTCATTGCAATGCACCACATTTGGTTTGAATGATGATGTCACGTTCTTGGTTTATATCTTCAACATCTCCGACAATAAGCATGGAAATTTCAGATGTTGTCAGTATGTTATGTGTTTCCTCATGGGTATGTATTTTCTTAAGAATGCGTAGCTTTATGTTTGGAACATCTTCATGATTAAGGACATCTTTTGCTGATATGAACTGCTATGATAAATAATTGATCTCATGTATCATATTTTGCAACATCTCAACAATACCGATGTTAATAACTGATTGAAGATTTCTGCCATCATAGCTGGTAGAGATATTTATGTTAGAAAAATACAATGAAATGCATCAGATGGATATTCCTAGAAATGAATTTCAGAAATACCTCATACTACTAACTCTATTCTAGAACTCATGTTCTGTCTCAAACACATATAGTTGGGAAAACCTTGGGGGATGTCCTTCTACCGGACACAAACTACCGTTGCGATGGTAGTTCTGTCCATTTAGTCTGAATATAGTTGGGTCTCTATTGTTGTTCAAAGACCTATCAACCTTACCACCCATAGACGTGAATGAAAACATAGAATTATAATGATTCATATGCTCTTGGAAATATCGTACTTGTGAAGAGGTTCGAAAGAAAACCAACATCTGTGGGTATGGAGGAGGTGATGGGAGAAAATCCAAAGCAATCTTTCCCATAGTGCACCATAGAGAAAATCGTGATGTTTATTGGTGGCTGCATTTCCTATTTCATTCGTCATACCACATAGTAGAGTGACAGTACTGGAATACATATGTGGGGTCTCTAATATCTGAGTATCCTGAACGTTGGGGAAAAGTTTATTAAAAAAAATATTCAATTTGCAGAGACTGTACTCGAATAGTATTTGATTTATGACATTAATAATGCTGGAGTACTAAAAGCAATAACCCGTGTTCTCCGCAATTTCCATTTCTAATGAGTTTCCTACATAAGTCGATTTAATGTAAATATGGTGTGTGATATCCTGTATTGAATGTAATAATATTTGAATATCAATTGGTTATTCCAAAAACCTATAGATTCTGCAGTTGTGCTGAAAAAACTGAATTGTTTGAAGACATTGCTGAAATATCTGAAGGAAAATATTGTTGAATTGAATATCGTGGGATAGAAACATTATGTAGTTACAATAAAAAAAATTAAGAAATCTATATTAATGCGTAAAAAACTTATAACACCATTGTCAATGATGCATTAGTGTACAGTGGAACAACAATATTCGGAAGACATAATCTGTACACAGAGGATATAGTAGGAAGATAAATTTAATTGACATGTCATATTTAAGTGTATTGGTCATGCATACTCTATCAAGTTGAGTACTAAAGATTCAGTGAGATTGTTGTCCGCATTCATCAGACCTAAAGGAAAAAGTGACAGAAGTGTTAGATGGTCTGTAATTAAACGTTTGACCCATATTATGGTCATAAAAGTTCACAGACAGCAGACTTACTAAAAGGTACAGAAGAGACGGTGTGATTATCTATTTTCGTTTGTTTTTTCGGGAAATCATTGTTGACTCCGTAGAACTTGCACATGGTACTATGAACAAATATATAACAAATGATGAGTATTCTCAGTTAGTTATAAATATTAATCTTTTCATAGCATTTTTCAAATGAACATATCATTAACAGATAGAGGTGACATTGGTAATCATCAGACTATATGTCTGACGCCATTTGCTGATAGTAGCTGAATAATTGGACTTCTGGTGCACATGATAGAAAGCATTGGAGAACCTATAGTACACAACAATATTTTTTGTAAAATAATTGGCATGAAACTGATATAATGTTAGAAGTAGAGTTAGTAATTATGTTATTCTAAAACTAAGATAGTACTCACGATTTTTTTGACGTTGTTGCATGAGTAGTCTTCTGTGGATCCTTGATTTTCTAGAGTGGGAAGGGGTATGCATGGTTTTTTTGGTTTTTTTTGTAAAAAATTGTCTATGTGGCATGAAAAAAAAATATTATGAATGGTTGATAAATGAATATAAAATGCTTATAAATAGGCAGACAGTAATTTTACTCTTTAAATTTGAAGATCAGTTTTATTGTTTAATTTTAACATAGTAGACATGAAAATGTTTACTGGAGCATCTATAAATTAAAATACAAATATTTAATATAATGATCAAGTAAGGGTTAAAATATTGTACAAAGATTGGTTTTAAAGCACATTTTTGAAGTGATACCTTTGTGAAACAATTTGATACCCCTGAGATGGAAGATGGAAAAGGTTGTTGTCAAAGCATTCGAATATTATCACTGACAAGACTGAAGCTATACGTGTTATGAATCAACGATGGAATGGAGCAATAAAATATGTCACATATCCACAGATAGTATATGTGGAAGGAATATTAGTTAACAGTAATGAAAAAAAACAAATATTTATCTAATAAATTTAAATTTCAATGTCACATGGGATTGCTATTTCTATGTACTTGAGAAGAAAATACGTACGCAAAGAATGGTGAGTGCATAATAAATAAGTAACTATTTCATATTATCTTCCATACATAAATCAAAATTTTAAACGTTGGTATGTGCATTTAGATATTGCAGAAGGAAGACACCATGTACTGATTAGGTTGCAGAAATTCAAAACCAGGGAAAAAATCAGATACCTAGTGATAGTTGAAAACAGATATACTCTTATTAAAATCGCAATAAACATGTAAAATATGTTGTGCGTAGTGACCGAATGTACTTTACATTGATAGTAAATAACAGACCTTTATGGAATTCATAGAAACCTAATTGTGAGGTCGGCGATGAAATAAGAGACAAGGTTTGGGATTTCTGTGATAGAATGCCCGAGGACGTTTTCCAGGTCGGGGATGGTAATGATGATGCTTCCCGGGACGGTATGTGGGGGGAGATGACCAGAATTGTCGAGCAGTGTATTGATTCGTTCTTTTGTGAAACCCTAATCGCGCCCAAACAACCTGGTATAGAAAATGATCCACTACGAATGCCTCTAGTAGGTAGAAGTGATTGATATAATAGGAGACAAGGTATCATATGGTATAGGAGACGAATCAGCGGACGATATGCATCAGGTGATTAGAGGAATCGAACAATGGTGTATTGAACTGAGCTTCTTGGAAACCATAACTGCCGCTGGAAATCCAAGTCTACTGAGAGAGCATAATGGAAGGCATTGATTTCATAGAGATGATTTAGGATGAAGTCTGTGAATGAATGAAGTTCAGTCAAAACCCTATGTTGGGATGGAGGAGGAGGTAGAAAGAGTGACCCAGAAGGTCGTCATTGAGCTTGGAGAAATCATCTCAGAAGATCAGCCGGATATGCTGGGGGGTATTTGAGGGAATATTTTTTTGGGTGATGTGGCTGCTTGTGGAGGCGACACGTCAGGCTGGAGGAACCCAGCATTAGTATATATAGTGGATTATATGGGTATTTTCTCATGTCTAATGGTCTTAGATTCTTATAAAAACATGATACACTGTATAAATTAAGAAATATTTATGTATTCACATTATAATAAGGATTATGGAAGCACCCACAGAATTTTTATTGACATATTGAATCTATTATGGTTTATTTATAAGGATTTTTGATGCTTCATGGTCTATATTGTTTAATTTCATGTTGCAGGGATGCATCTGTCATGAATTTTAATGTTATGATATTTTGACATAATTATTTTGTTGTTTAAAATCATGTAAATAAAACCTAATTTTCATGCAATTCATGACCTTTAAATAAGTATGTAATATAAATTAAATTTAACATCATTTGAAAAGGCAATAATTATTTTGATGTTAAATGTCATTCAACTAGGATTTTGTGAAACTATTTGAAATTATAAAAGGCATCCTTAGAGACACTCATCACTTTTTTGGGTTATTAAAATGTTGTGGAATATTTATTAATAGAATAGGTTGATAGGTATATAGCCATTTTTACCTTTATTTATGTGTATCTAGATCATTTGTAATAATTATATAAGTTTCTTAAACTCATATGTAGGAGAAATGAGACTGTATAACTATTCCCTTTATAAACGATTTATGGTTTAGCAACGTGGACCATTGATGACATCCACATATTCTTTTGATACCCCCAACGATGTCGAATGGTTCATTCCTTCCATCTATGCTCACATGATTCTTTCATAGTGTGAGAAAAAAGTGTTTAATGGGTAATAACCCATTCTATGATTTCTATAGGTCTGTGACTAAGAATGAAATTCGTTATAGTGTTATGATTTGGAATGGCACATTACAAAGGTACAATGACTTTATCAGGCACAATAGTGTGGAAAGAGAATATGTAATTTATGTGGATGGAATTTCATTGGTTTTCCCTAAGAATCTCATTAGTGTATGAATCTATAAATTGTCATCTCTCTCAAATAAACCCCTCTACATACATCTAGATTTAAAATAGAAGGTATTGTGAAATTTTCATTTTATAAATTTTTGTCTAGCATGGGTTATACAATCATGGGATCAATGAATATTATGTAGTGATAAGAATCAATATATATGTAATTATTTTATCTCCCTAAATCGATCAAACCTGTGTAGTGAGAGAAGTTGATTTTTTCAAATCATTCACAATATTTATGGGTCTTCCAATACCTAGACTATATGACATTTATGAAAGGATAATTTTGTACTACTTTAGTGTAGAGACAAGGGGGGAGTGAAGTATCCCAATGATGGTATAATCACAATGGTAGGAGGGGAAATTTTTGTTTTAAATCATGTAGTTAGGACTGGTTATGAGATATCTAGGTATCTCTTTGGGTCCTATATGTATAAAAATCATTTCATTAATTTTTATTAAATACAACATCCCATACATAGATATAGCTCTTTGTTAGAGAGGGGGATAAAGGGGTTCACCTTGGGGAATGATAATTTAATAAGTCGGAAGAGGCAAGTACATCGTGGTGAAGGGGAATCATCAGGAATTATTATGATGATGATGGTAGATATATCTATGAGCCATGATTCCCTAATTTTACATAGGGTAATGAATGGGGGTATTATCATTCATTGTAATCACGACTATGATTATTATGTGGAATATGGGCTTCACTATGTGTCTTGTAATAACTGGAATCAAACCCAACACAATTCTACAAATGTTATGGGTCAACTACCTGAATATAACTTATAACATGGGGAAGTGGAATTTTATTTCAATTCAAGGTTCCTAAATGACACATACAATATCCAAATATCCAATACAGAATTGACTCATAGAAATTATTTTTTTATGTTCTCATTTTTATTTGGGGAATAGTGGAATGGTCAATGGAAGAGTACATGGATGACCTTACATATCTAAAAGTGGTGTGACTCAACCCATCATGATGTTTTTTAAGAGAGTATCCCCCAAAAATATATAGATCATGTGTATGGGAGAGGGTAATGTTACTCCATAAAAAATCACATACATTCATACTAGTTTTTTATTTCTTTCTTTATATTATAATGTTTTGTAGTAGGAATATCATATTGGGAGATTCTTTCATTGGTTTGGGAATCAATATATTCTAGTGGCCAGACAACATTATCTTCTATAACTATGGACTAAGAAATGAGGTAAATTTTTATTGTGAAAACCCTATGTCTGGGTCTAGGATAATATATATAGATATCATTACATGTGATAAAATGCTAGGAATCAATCCATATGTATTAAATATAAGCAATGCTTTTCTATATAGATCAATATAGTTTTTATGGAAGTGGAAAAATTTCTTGTTGGTATTTTTTATGATCCAAGGTTTATAGGATGTATGCATCATTATGTATCCTAAAGGGTTCCAAATCAATCCAAAGATAGATATTGTGGAGTAATTTTTCCCCACACTGATCTAAATAAAATTCTCGGGGGAGAATTTTAATTTCACTCAAGACTATAGCTAGTAAAATTAGTTGAAGATTCAACTATCACTACATATCTTATGAATGTATGAATCAAGACACACATAATTATTATATAGAAAATATTTTACATAAGAATTACGCATATGTTGGGAGAGGTAATTTTTTGACATCGTGGTTGGGTAGAGGATTTAGGATCTAGGAATCAGTATATATCATTTTATATACATAATTAATCCACATTTAGTTATTATAGAAACAATCACATACATCACCCATTAACAAATGCGAGGAATAATAGGTTTTAATGCTCTTTAAAATTGTGTGAAATTTTTTAATGGACTTATATATAGATCTATAACTACATTATTCAATATAAGTGGAAACATCAAGTGGTAAATTCTTTTTAGTTTAGAAATTTAAAGATGGAAAATCACCTTATAGTTTAAATTCATACTATATGAACAATAGTGTCATATTATATCAGTTCATGTGATAGGTACATGTGGGTTAATGTTTTTTAGTCCTGAATATTTTATTCAAATTCAAATGTTTAGAAGGATTTATAACTCAGGGTATTTATATTCTAAAAATATGTTGAAAAACATATATAAAATGATTTAAAAATAAAATTTTATAATTTTTCATTAATAGTCGGTGTGATATTAAAATGTGTAAAATAATCAATATGTGAATATACATGAATAGTTCTTTTAATGTAAGTTTAAATAATAATCATAAAATATTATAGTTAATGAGACGGGTTGATTAGTGGGTACAATTCTTCCCTTAGTAATAGCGGAAACTCATATCACATATAATTATAAAAATAGTTCATAATTTTAGGAGGAATCTCATATTTTGGAACAACATCACCTAGGGGAATGCTCTAAAGAATTATTTCATTCACCATATAATACAGTAGTGTCTCTTCAGATCAGCTTATATTTGGTACCAATGTGCTACAGGGGAGAATTAAGAATATGTGGGATCAAGGTATGTGGAAATATAGAATAATTTTTTCATAAGAAACCAGTTGTTATTTACACAAATACCAGAGGTATGAATTTTATTATGGTGATAATTATATAAAAGAATGATTCAAGGATGATAATGGGTATGTCAACATGTATCGAACAAATTCTGAAGGTGATAGAGTAAAACATATTAATATTCTATACCTAATACTCATAGCGGTTGATTTTCTCAACATGAAGGCCTCATGTCATTGAGTTTACCATCATGTGAAAAGATACACTTCTATTTATTTGAATAAAATTAAACTCAATTTAACATGTTCGAATGAAATTGTATTCCCTCTAAGATAACATGAGTCATTCTCAGTGTCACAAATAAGAGATAATTTGGATTTAAATTTAGTCTTATAGGGTATAATGATAGGAAAATATGGAGGAATTTTCATTTCATGGTGAATAGGTATACTCACAAAAATATGGATCTCATCAGGGAATACAATTAAAGGTAGAAAATATCAATGGATGAGACTAAAATAGATTATATAAATGACACTATGTATAACATAAATATGGGAATCTAGTATCATTTACTTCTTACAATACATCTACTATTATGATCTAACTCTAATATAGGCATGTGGAATATTATTTTATGTAAATATCTAGATCATGTAAAGGGAATTTTAGTTTAGTATATTTTCTAGGCTATTAATGAAGGAGGTCTTATATGGATAAAGATTTGACTCTGGGATAAAGAGAGACTAATTTAATTTGATGTAGGGTCATTATAGAAAACTCATCATGAGCAGATAAACACCTGCATAAGAAACATATCTTGTCTATGTGTATCATCAATAAAATGGTAGGTATATCTCTTAAGGTAAACACACATTTCCTATATTATGCAATTAATAAAATGAAAACAATGTAGTTTGATGTTGTGCATCTATGACAAAGGGTGACACAATTTTTTACATCATGTGACTAGGATATTTTAAATATCGATTCATGTTAGGTGGTAATGAATTTTTTTCATATAGTTTAATGTTATTTTACTTGGACATTGGTTCCATATTGTTTATGTTCATCGAGTGATGACCTGGGATGTTGATCTATTTAAATAGTTTCCAGAAAGCGTTATTTATATACAAGAAACTATGAAAGTAATTTCTCTAGAAACCATCCATTGGTGGGGGTGGGATTCATTCACCATCCATCCTGACCAATAAGAATGAATTGTTAAAATATACCATGTTTATAATTTATTTCTTCCCCACATGGGCTCTATCATAAGGGTATTCCTTCATGGAATCATTTTATAACTAATAATTAGTTACAATTATGCTTGGAGTGAGTACAATAATACATTTTTCTTAACAAATCCTGAAATCTTATACTGATGGATGGGTTGTTTGTGAAATGTATTCAACCTGTTCTCATTGAGTAATTCTTTCTCATAAAAACACATCTATGATTCTTTACCATCTTATATATTTCCATATATTGTAGCTTAAAGTGATAAAATATGAAATTTTAAGGGTTTTACTTCCATTTTTTCATATACTATGGAGTATGGGGTTTCTTTTTAGAGAGTTTAGGTTGTTGTAATTTCATCCCCTAAACCATGAAAGAGGTTGTATATCCACGAGTACTTATCTTTCTTCCCCAATATCTACTGTATATTTGATAGAGTCTTATTGAAGTCCAATATTTTCCAATTTTTAACTTCCTGATAGTAAGGTATAAGGTTAGTCATGATTTTTTACACTACATACATCCTTTTAAACTCTGATGAATATAATGTAGTGTTGTCATCTTTTATTACTATTTGAGGGATGTTGAATCCAATGATAATATTAGACATCAAAGAGTAGACGATAGACTTTTTACTAAAAATATTAATCGGTATGACGACAACCCATTTGTAAAAGAAATCAATAGTAGTATGGATGTCCTTAAATGTATTAATTGTAGTTGGGTGATATAACCCCCTGACATCCATTCCCCATAAAAAATTGATAAGAATTTTTTTCCATGTGAATAAATTCCAATGTTTGATGGATGATATTTTCATTTATCAGCAATGTCTGAAATCTTATTGTAAACTACATACAGTCCTACACTATCACTTTCCAGAAGTAAATAGGTATCCCAATGTTTTTGGAAAGCCAAGTTCCCAACTTTTTAGTATCATGGGATCCTATGTGGATTTATAATTTAATGGTTGGGGTCTCTATTTTTTTAATTCTTTTTAGGATGAATTAATTGTATCCTTATATATAGATGGATTTATGTTGATTCAACACATCTTGATGTGTGGCATTCATCGAAATGTATCAAATCTACTCCCATACGGATGGATCTGATGTAATAGTTTCATAATGGAAGAAATATATTATCATGTTAATCATTCTAGGAAATTATGTTAGCTCAACATTCCCAATGGTAGATTATATTTCATTACTTCCCTCTATGCCACAAACAATGATTGGTGATACTTCCTTTCAATGTGTGATTTGGAAGACCATCTCATATCGGTCAGGACCGTCTAGGATTGATTAAAAAATGTATAGTGCATCAACATGAACATTATATGATAATGTTATGTGATTCATCATTGGTCAAAAAAGGAATTCTATAATAATACATATCACATTATAGATATGAGCAGTCAATTCATCCTTCTTGATTGCATATCCACCTTTTATTAGTTTTATCACAAACTCTAAGTCACATTTAAAATTATTATAGAATATCTATGTTATTGGCGATATTACTAGGACTAAAATATATTGTTTGTATTCTGAATCATTATTAAATCAACCATTGAATAGTGATAATGATAAGGTAAATGATTTCTTGTCATGGGAAACAATAAAAATCCCGATATAAACAAGTTTTATCTTTGAGTTTTCCATTTTCAGAACATTCAGACTTTTGGAGGCCCCATAAAAATTATTCTCCCACATATAGAGTGTTTCATTGGAATATAAAACGTATTCATCAAGTTGTTCGGGCACACTAGCTTTATTCCCCATGCATGATGTTGAGTGAGAAATCATTTATCATATTCCCATTAGTTTCCCTCCGGGAAATAATTCATATTTCATACATTTATTGGATAAATAAAAATTTTCCTAAAAACCCCATTTAGTATAGGATGGATAAGAATATACTTGAGAGGGAAAATATGTGAGACTAAGTGGACATCGGGATCCTATAAGAAAAGCCTCATTTGTTCCACATGATGATGAGTGTGTGGTGGTTATTTTCCATATTTGAAAATCATGTCTCAATATGTATTATCATTCATCTGAGATAGTATTTTTTTCCCTATGTCATTTTTATGGATGTAGAGTGATTTATTTTTAACTCCATAGTGGTCCAATATATAATTAGTGGATTCCCTTATACCCTTGAAATTAAGACTAGTGGATGTAATAGTTATTCATTATGGTCATCAAAATAATATTGGTAGTCCTTTTACCATTGATTGGAGACTCCATTTTTAATTATCCTACTGAAAGTGAGCCATATTCTAGTAGGGTTGGATATGAAATTATTTATACATGTGAGAGGACTCTATATTGTTATCATATATTTAATATTCCATGGTGGTGGAATTTCTATAATTTCATATATATTTTCTGGATCAACATTGATTCCATGGTCATATACCATAAATTTGTGGAATTTCCCTCATATTATCATGAAGATACACTTTAGGGTATTCATATTAAAATAGTGCCTCTAAAATTTTCCCAATAATTTTTATTATTAGAAATGTGATCAAAATGATTCTGAGAATTATCAACCTAGTCATCAACATCAAATTCCATTGTTATTTTTCCTTAAATAGATTAAGGATATGATGCATGTTTATGAATAAGTATTAATAGTATTATTCAACATGAATGGAATGAATTGTAAAGAGAATACCCCATGATTTTCTATATATAGGTAGGGTATTCATAATTTTAATGAGCTATATTGATCGTCTTATAGCAGAAATAGCCATCTATAAAGAGAGGGCTTGGAAGACTGTAGTCACATTTATCAATTGATTCATGATTGGTATTGGGAAATAATACTTTTTTATTTTTAGTTGATATCCCTAAAATGGAAAAAGAACAAAATTTTACTATTATTTTGTTTATAATAATAATGATAGAAATCCATTTCGAGCACTACACTATTTGAAAAATGTTGACATTTATCAATTTTCCACCATCATATTCTATCCTGGTAGGGTGAAAAGGGTGTGTTCTCTTAGGTTCCTACATAAATCATCAATAGTAATCTAGATAGACCATATGATGAGTAGCTACATATGGACCTTATTGAAGAATATATGTATAATTTCAAGATAAAACATATCAATTATTTGTCAAAAAATAAATATACATATCCCGGTTCTCAAGAGTCATGGATTCATTTTTCAATGTTTTTCATAATCCCTCTTAGGTTTACAGATTTTCCAACCCTAGATCATTAGTGGTGGATAATATTCCTTCCAAAAATATTAAAGGTCAATCAATAAGGTAATTCTCATCCCCTTATTTCACCTGGTTTATAGGGAAATTATTAGGTGTGGTATATAAAATTAGTGTATCATGGTCTATGTTTATATATAAAAGGATTTTTGAAGAATCATTAGAATCCAATACTGTCAGTGACATCATGAAAGTGTTTTAGAGATTTTTTCATTCAATTATACTACAGTTGGGAGCATCATAGGAGCATACATACTAATTTATAAATAAATTATTTAGAGAACAAATAATTTTAATTAATTAGGATGGTAAATTTTATGCCTTAAATACCGCATTGGACTATATTTATTTGGATGGGATAATATGAGATAGAAATAATGTTATTACATAGACATTTTCCAGTGACGTATTGGGATCATAATACCCTTTTATAGGTTGTTTAATACTTTGATAATTTTTATAGGAAGCACATAGGAACTGCTAAGATATCTCCATCAGATTATCAGAGTAGTTTACAATGTGTTGGGTGTATCAACCTCCATGTTTCCCTCTCTCATTTGTTATTTCCCTTTCAAATTTTAGAATCTCACCTCATCATATATTTTTAGAAAATTTATAGTTGGAACTCTCAACATTTAGAACATTTTCCTTTTATATGATGGTGTATTTCAATCATTAAAGTAATGTTAATGGAATCCCTGAGAGGATATGAATCCATGGTATTCAAAGTAGATCATTTTATATCATGTAATTATGTATAATGAAAAACATATAATTAGAAAGGATTCTACTAAACTGGGTCCTAATATTAATATCTCCAATGGAATTTTACCCACTATTATTACACACTTGAATGTTCATTTTTGTTGTAGACTAATTATTCTCTTTATATTCCATGTTTTGGAGGGTCCAAATGCATAATGGATTTATATAGAATCCATTTTCTACAATATACAATTATATATCAACAATATAAATATTTTCTAAAAGATTTAGGTTCTGGATATGTCCATGAATATATTCTTCCTAATAATACTAATGGGATGATATGACGGAATAAAATTTCCAAGGAACAGTTTTGTAATAATAAACTCTTAATCCATAAACTGATATCTAACAATACTTAGAATCTATAGGGATTGGTAAATTTCTCCGAGTAATTATATTAAATATGATACTATCAAGGGTAGAGATATTTCTAAGACAATTAATAACTACATTAAATTTTCATTTTATTATACATGGTTTGGTTCTATCAATTTTGTGGTTACATCTCTATATATAGCCTCAGAAATGAGGTAACTGAGATAGATTGTCTTGTAACATAGATAGTGATTTAGGGAACATGTGTTGAAAATGGTCTGAGATGCATTAGTCTAACTCTTTGTTAGGGATGGTAAAACTATTTTACACATGAAAAATAGTAATCTAAATAAATTGGAATGGTTGACTGGTGAAATACTCTTTGTCTTCTCAATTTATATATTTGGATTTTCGAAGAACACTCACATAGTTCTGTACCATTTATTTGGCTTCATCAGGGATGTGACAACATATTGGCTCAGGATGTGACCACACCATCCCATGTACCCTTTGGTTTTTGTATTCTCATCCTCTAACTCCCATATCTATAATATTGAACTAATTTTGATGGTTATATTCATAAAAAAATAGTGGTATGTTAAGCGAATAAGAAGAATAGATATGAAAATTATCCTATAATTTAATGACAATTTAATTAGGAGGTATGGTTTCTATAATTTAGAGGAAAATTTTAATAAATCACTGGATTAAAATTTGATGTGGAAGTTGGATTAATATCTATTACATATGGATTTTACAACATATGTAGATTACATTCTCTAATACAAGGAATTATAATGTTTTCCCCTTAGCTATTAGAAGCGTGATTGATTTATGAAGCTACACACAAAGGGTTACATGGGCCCTATCAACTATCCACATAGTCATATAGCTATAAAAATATTGTTCATTCCTAGTCAAATCTTCTTTCCAACCCCATTTTTCATCATTTTGGGTGTTGGCCACATAGTCCACATACATAGTGGCCTATGATGATATCAATATTATAGAATCAATCATATATAAAGGAATTATTTTAATTAAAATCATTCTTGTATTGTTTAACATCTCCTATAATTAATGTAGATATCGTCAGGATGACCACTAATACTTACGTCACTGGGTTTCCTTATCTTGGGAAGATTTAGGATATTTTTAAAGAAACCAAAAACCAAGAACATATTCATTAAGGGAGGATTATATTTTCTATTCATTTTTCAAATCTATGGAAACCCTTACCTCTCATTTCCTTTATAAGGGGGTGGTTTTCTACTACTGTCACTAAATTTGAGGTATGGGTTAATGTGGGGAAAAGATGGGTGTTTTCTTGGAAATATTTTCTCGAAAAATCATAACAATGACTATTTCTTATTTTCCACTAAATTTATCTTGTTCCAAGAGAATGGGTTGATATTTTTGACTATTTTACTAAATGGAATCTCTTATATTATTTTTATCATTTTTAAACTCTAGGAAACTACCATGGTACATTATCAAAATCAATGTTTTCCATAGTTATCCATGATAATTGTTAATAAAATGTTTCAAAAAATGCTCGTATATAAATGGAATGATGAGTTAGTAAATTAGTCCTTACCATATGATTATAAATATATAATCTCTCCAATTTTCATGTTATTTTCAATTTTTAGGATGATGATCTTCATTTATCTATGTGTGGTTATAAATTTAGAGAATAATTTATGGAAGAGGTCTTCTTAGACTATGAAAAACCGTACTATGAGGCTACAATACCAAATAAATTATTTACCCATCTATATCTATAAAATTAATTATAGTACTTCTGTTTCATGTTGGTTATCTACCCAATTGGGGTAAAATATACAATTTTAATTTATAATGTCACATCTCCTTTCTATGCACTCTATATGAGAATCGAGTGGATCAAAGGTGTTTATGATTTATGTTATTCTTCTATATAGTTTAATTCTTCAGGACATGAAGTGTGTTATTATTGATTCAATATATTTATATTCATTCTTTATTTATTTCTTGTCCGTTTAGAGACTAGGATAATATCCTTGGAAGATACTGGTTTCCATTGTAATAGGGAAAAATCACGATCTTCATAAATAACCATGATTATTCAATATATTTATCTTATTCTAGATATAGTCTAATTCATTTAATATTTTTATATAGGTGTGTTATAACAATAATAATTTTTGGGGGTAGGGATAAACATTACCACATGAAGTGGGAACTTAGTGGGGATATTTCCCTCGAGTAATTTCACTTTGATGTGCTTGAGTTTGGATATCTCACTATCATACTACGCTAGTCAATATTATATAGAGTGGACTTAATACATTATATGTGGTGAGTGGGATGAAGACACAACCATCCCTTTATCCATGATGTAATTTAACATAGGAGGTGGAAACTCACAATTTTTTGGTGCCACATTAAGTTTTCTATTCTAATTCAGCATACATTCAGCCTTATTTGTGCATCAAAATCATCATCCTATTTAGGTACCATCTATGAAATGTTCACCCAAACATCAATTAATTGATATTTATCATCTTCTACATTTTGGGTTATGATGTTATCAAAGAAATATTATGTGGCAAGAATAATCTCATCAACCTCCAAATAATATTACAGATAGATATTGTTCTTTTACCCTTCAATATTTACATCAAGGTCTTACCTCTAAAACTTTTATTGGTGCATCATAACCTAAAATCCATGTGTGGTTTGATTACCTTTCTAGATTATCCTTACACTGGTCTATGAATAATGACCTTGGGGGAGTCTTCGACCATGATAGCTGAGTGAAAATAATTTTTTGGAGACATATATCTCTATGGGAGAAATATATAGGGTATCGATCATCAGTATCTATTAATTAAATAATATAACACTGATCACCTTGTAGGATATGATAATAATTCAACTATCCCTATGAGATTCCATTTACTTGGAGTCATCGTTGGTATTTTTCACTCCAATTGTTGAGGATTTAATGACACTTGGGATGGAAGATGAAATAAAAAAAATTAACTTTTCCTATGGGATAATCTCTATATGGAGATTCCAAAACTTTTATGGAATACTCTGAGATTTTATGACATGTAGGTTGAGGTGGTAGTAAAAATACCCCCTCACTACAAGCTTGGTTTTCTACTAGATGGTTTCCTAGCCTGCTTCCATCCCAATATTATTTATTTGACAGTGTTTCACTGTTACAAGTATCTAGTCTAGACATTCACATATTGGTAGTCACATGGTATAGGGATTTATTAATCCATACGATAAATTAGATGTCTTAAAAGTCTATTGGGATCCATATCCATCTAATAATGTGAAATTTTTATTTTCTAAACAGTATACCTTCGTTGAATTGAACAATTAGCACATGTGTTGTCCTATCTGGTTACGTCCAATATGGGAATGCCTTTTCCTGATGCTACATATAGGGGAATGTATTTTCATAGGTATGGGGTGAGGTTTCAAGTACTTTACATACCCTTTCATATGTTAGGGACATATAACATGGCTTCATGAATTAGTTTCCAGTGATTTGTTTTGCTATGGAGGAAAGAATACTGTGGATTTTACTATTCTTCTATGATCTCTAGTCCTATGAAATTGTGTAAGTGGCCATGTCTATGTGGAAACATAGTGTCTTTTTGACCAAGAGATGACCCTAAAATTGATGATAATGTATTTTGATAGCCTTTATCCTCAAAATCCTTTCATGAATATTATCATTTAAGTAATTCATGTCTTCCTCTTTAATATCATACAGAAATTATTAATTTGAAGTGTCTATCGCCCAATCCATAATTATAATATTGATTTCTGATAACCCCTTATATATACAAATTCATCCCTCTTCATCCATAGAGGAATATTAATCTACCTAATCATACCATTATATTACCTTCTCTTGGATTCTTGCTAACCGGGGATTGTTTTTTCTACTAGTTGATAGGCAACTATATATATGGTTAAACCTGGTATTTAGAGCACCTATCTACATGATGGCTTCTTGAAAAGGGGGTTTTTCATTTTATAGGAATATCATTACCATGGATAGGTAATACATGAAATATGTAAGGGTATGATCCTCATACTCCATTTATATAGTACAATGTGGATGAAAATCCCGGTAGTGATGCCATTTGATTCAAATAAAGTGTCTTTGAACCCTTGTAGTGTTAAATATATTTTTCATATGGGATCAGGGTGCTTTAATATTGTATGGTTGGAATATGAGCCTTATCAAAAATCATGGATATAATATTATGGACAACCTTTTGTGGTATATTGTTTGTATGATCCTACTACGTAAAAGTTGTTTTAGTATACCAATTACTATTGGTTTCCTAGTGAATGTGATCCCAGTACTGAGAAGCTAGTAGAGTTTGAAGGTAGGATTCGTTATTTGTGGTATTAATATGATTAAACCCTTGGTTGTGTTCCAATATATGGTGATCAAAACTAGTCAATGTTAAGGCATTACTACAATTTAAATATTAATTGATTATAAAAATATGTTAATAAACATCAATAATAGAAGAAGAAACATGGGTCCCCTATTGTACAACCTCAAATTAAAATCAGTTATTATTTTATTAGATGGAGTACTAATATGTTCTAGGATCCTATATTTTGTTATAATTTGATTAGTAGATTTTTATGAAGGGATATATGAATACCCTGAGTTGATTGTAAAACAAGGATGAAGAACCCCAGTCAGAAAGGGGATATGAGAATTATACTTTTGGGATTGTATAGTATGTCATTTGATTTCGTTGAATATAATATGCATATTTCCAAAGGTGATTCCCAAATTGGTCTAATGAACCCCTGTAAAAATGGGAATATTATCTCCTTCATTTTTTTCCTCTGGGGGAATCCATAGGCTTTCATTGATAAGAATATACACCTTTCCATAGGGGAATTATAAGTCTGTTTGATAAGCCCCTTTTAGAATGGCAATTTCAGTTCAACAATGTTTCTATTTTATAGTATGTCATTGGATTTCTTGGATAGGAATATGTGCCTATACTAAGAAGATTTATAAACATGGTCCATAATTCCCCATAATAATGGAAATATGAACCCAACCCCACTCTTCTTCAGAGCATGTAGATTGATTTCATGGAAAGGTGTTTGATCATATCTTGAGGTGATTTCAAAACACGATTAATGAATTGCAGTCATAAAAATAATATGTTTCGCATTATATTTTCATATTGAATTATTCAACCAGAATTCATTTATAGGAATATTAACATTTTTTATGTGACTTTCAATTTTTTTTGATGCACCCCAGTTAGAACAAGGATAAAATCCAATACACGCCCCGCTTCTTTTATTAGAATGTTCCAATAATCCTCCTAGGTGGAGGAAATTTTTTCCCTTTCGATGGAGTATGAATCCATTTATAATGATCATGGTAAAATGCTACACTGGCTGTTGTGTTACGAATATCTTCATATACCATTATTAAAAACCAAAAATTCAGGCAAATCCCATCCATTGTTTCAATAATGAATTGGAACATAAGTCAGGTGTATAAAGGAACATAGTCAGGAATGTTTTTAGTTTCTAGAACATTACTAAATATGCATTTTATTGAAGTGGGAATATATTCCTACTAAAATACACATTTTTAAATAAAAATACACTAATTGTAATTATGTGTTGGGGTTGATATATGCTCCTTCACCATGCATACTATCATGATATGTGTAAAGACACTATTTTAGTTAGCAAGTACATTTTTATGCTCAATGCGTAGAAGTATATTATAATATAGAAATTCATTTGTAGAAGAATAAATATTAATATAAACACTATGATTTTTAAATTTTCATGCATATAAATATATTCTTAGTTCATAGATATGAGTTTCTATGAGGGAAACATATCAATTAGTTCCCTCAATAGGTAATTAAGTTGAATCGACATGGGAAAACATATAGAGATGGATGATATGATCCCTCTTGTAATGTTGATATGCCTAAAGGGTTTCATAATTTTTCTATTGGTCTCATGAAAATAAAAAATTTATAAAACATGGACTGTTATAAATAATTAATTAAAATGAAGCATCAAGTAGATCTAGGTCAAACCCATAGGGATGATGAAAATAATCTACATTATCTTCTATAGAAAATTGTTTTATACAATTGATTCTATGAAAGATGGATAAAAATAGATTTTAGGTATAAAATTTACTTGTTAAAACAAATATAAAATTAAATTAATCATGGGTGTTTAAAATTGTGTCTTGAAATCATGATAAGGTTTTCAAATTTTAGGGATCTGGTGAAATTGAGTTTTATCAATTAATTTATTAGTCTATGATTAGTTTCAGAGCTGAAATGAGGTGGATCCAATTTTCATGATATTCATTTTTCAACCATGTATACCCCCTTATTCTGTGGTGTGGTAATTAAATAATTTGGGAATCGAGTTAGTTTTTAAACAGTATTTAAACTGGGTTTCCTAAAATTTGATTGTAGCCATGCCTCAATTTAGGGTAACGAGTTCAATAATTATAATATCCATTTCATAATTTTTATCAAATGGGTTGGATTTAAAAAAATAAGTGATTGGAATTGGATAATCATATTATAGAAAACCAAATATTTGACTAAGTATAACAAATAGATCTAATGAAACTTTCCCCCATTGACAACAAAATCCTAGAACAAGAATTCAATTATCTTATAATCCTAGTGAAAATAGTGTAATTTAAAATAAATAATGTAATTGAAAACAAAATTAATATAGAATATATGTTGTTCTAAGGAGGACCCAACAAAACCCGACATCTTGGTATAATCTTTAGTCGTTGGATCTCACCTAGTAGCAACAAGTCATAACTACATTTATATATCTCTCTAGGTAATATTTCATATTTCAGTCATTATTAACACATCCCGCAATGAATTCACGGGTCTTCCCCTAGGTTTAATAGCCATTTAGGACTTCATTTGATCGTTCAATGAATATTTCGATCAAAATGGTTCAGGTTGTGAATTGGTTTCACATCCTGAAATTGCCTTTATTTATTATAATTTATTATTATTTAATTAGAAAACATTAATCGGTCAAATATTTTACTTGATTAACATCGTGTGAAGTTTACAATATGTGAATATTCAATTTCTAATTCTATAAGCTCATTGTTTTCTTTTTCACCCCACGTTTGAACTCCATTGATGGATTACATTCCTCTTTCCACATCATGATGCTTCACATTGTGGAGGAAGGTGTTTTTATCTGCAAATTTTTCCCTATTGGTCATTTTCTGAAATCCGGTTATATCTTAAAAATTAACACAAAACAATTTTTAACATTCCTTGTTTCATCATGATAAATCAATTTTATATAGAAATTACAGTATTAAAACAAAAAATATATATATTAAAAAAATGCATGTATGAACCTCTCAGGAAAAGGAATGGTCTTGTGGTTGATTTCATGATTCACTTAACTATGTTAAGGAAGATTTTTTTCATAATGTAATGAGAATAATATCCCATATCACATAGTATTGTTGATTGGAATTTCTGGTTTCAATGGGTCCTTCCTTGAGTGAGGTGGTGTCATGGGAATTAGTTTTTAAGGATCCCTACTTATAGTCTTGATGTTCAAGATTATATCATTCTTATAGTACTACATGATCACCATATTTTCCACGTAATACTGAAGGTTTTAAGTAGGTGATGTTTTCATGTGATTATCAGGGGATTACAATGTAGGTGATCTCACAGATCTCTTGCTTTACAATTCTATGTCCATGGATGAAAGAGAACCTTGTGATAATAGTATCTTCCTTCATTGAGAAAACAATAAAAAAATTATGTAGTATTGAAAAAATTTATGAAACAAAAATTAACAATATAAATTAATGTATAGCACTATAATTTATTATTTTTGTTGGTTTTAACATTTTGAAAGTTTTTTTCTTGAAAACATGTCATTTCCCAAGGGAAACATTATTACATTTAAATATTGAATGATTCATGTAACCTTCGATCTTTTGTTCTTCAAAAAAAAATTGTGTTGACTGGTGTATAATTTTAAACAGATCTTATCACATGTTTTAATGTATCAGTTTATTTTATGGATTCAAATCATCTTTCTTTATCTATGGGATCACCTAATAGCTCCCACATTCATAACAAGATACATTCCTTCTTTACAATGATAGAATTGCACTATGTGTTTTTCCAAAAAATTCTTAGACACTAACATTGGTCAAGAGGATGGAAGGACATGCTCATCATACCTCATTGGGATGAATTATTTCATAATATAGGACTCTATAATATAATTTTGATATGTTTGTTAATATATCATAGATCACTTTATATAAAATTTTACCCTGATGAAATGTTACTTTGTTGGCATTCACATAAGTGAATCCCCATATATATTGTAAGGATACCTATTAATGAAACCATATATATATATATCAGTATTTTTCTATCTCTCTATCCATTACTACATAATGATGTTGGTTCAGGGGGCTACAATTGTTTAAATCCACATAACATGGAACACTAGATTTTAATTCCAAAAAAGGAAGTAATTAGTGTTTCAGAATTGGGATTGAACCTTGCGATTCATGGACAATTCCTCTGAGAATTTGAATCATATCCCACATAGTTCATATAAGGTTTTTATGATGTAAATAGTGTTAAAGAACGTTTAAACTTGAATTATGAATATTGGGTATGACATGAGCAGCCTCATTAGGTGTATAGCCCATTGAAGGAATTGAATTTGTAATCAGATATACACATGAAATGAGTCCCTTATTGAGGTATGTGTATATCATTAATGCTATATCATTACAGACATAAATGAAAATATTATTCATGATCATTTTGAAAAAAAAATGATTGCATAAGATTGAACATATTTCATAAGATTGAATTATATAGAGGTTACAAGATGAGGTCTCAATACTAGAATTCAAGGTATTTACGAAGGGTTATTTGTGACAGGATCCCATCGCAAATAATCTTTAGCAATGGGGCCCCATTGCAAATATCCCGTTGTAGAAAACATCGTCAAAAAAAATATTATTTGCTACGGGCCCATCGCAAATAATTTTTTTTGCGACTGAAAAATATCACTATCGCAAATAAGTCTCTGATTATATACTTATTTAAATATAAGTTCTTTTGCGATTGGCCCGTCGCAAATACTCTTTTACAACGGGCACGTAATCTCCTCGCCAATGTTTTTTGAAAATATTTAATCATACTATTTTTGATGGGCCCGCCGCAAATACCTTTTTTAAGAAAAAAAATATTTAGAATATTTGTTACAGGATCCCGTCACAACAGATCTCATCGCAAATAATATATAAATTTTTTAAAAAATAAATTTAATAAAATGATGGTTATTGAAAAATTAATTTTAATATTAATAAAATAATAAAAAAATATAAAATATTAAAATTTTCAATATTCACAAAAAAATATATAAAAAAACTTAATTATTTTTTGATTATCGAAAAATTAATTTTACTATTTTGAAAATATTAAAAAATATTAAAATTCTCAATATTCACAAAAAACTATAAAAAATCAAAAATTATTATTAATATTAAAATAAAAAAATATAAAAAAATATAATACTAAAAAATTATATTTATTAAAATTGGGATTAATGAAACATTAATATTATTATTATTAAAATAATAAAAAATATAAAAAATATTAAAATTCGCAATATTCACATAAACAAATCATAAAATATTAAAAATTAAATTATGTAATTATCCCACCGATATACAAGACAGAAACTATAAATAGTTCATATAACAACAAATTTAAATTCAAATGTTTTTGACATAAAAAATTCACTGGGGTCGTCTTCTGGAGGAGGTGGAGGAGATGCAGGAGCTGGTGGAGGAAACCCCATCTCTAATATAAGAGTCAGACGGTGCATCTACTCCATCTGCGCATGATGCTGCTGCTGACAATGACACATCTCCTCCTCATGTTGTTGCTTCCATCGACGCATCTCCTCCTCATGCTGATGCTGCTACTACTGACACATCTCTTCTTGCTGCTTCTGCAAACTCTCTGTAATCCCATTCTGAGATCGACACTTCTCCTGATACTGTGAGCCAGGAGATGATGCCTCTCCACAAGCTTCTCTCGAGCTGGATGCCAACATCGCAACAGTACCATAATAAGTACCAGGAGTCACATGAGAGCTGATACCAACTACTCGGCCCTTCTAAAAGACATACTCGGACACCTGCATCCATTCCGCCTCTTAGAAATGGTGGGAACTGGTCTGATCAGTCGCCTCGTTCTGACCCTCAACCTATCTCTAAGAAGTTGCAGCCTCATATGACTCCTTCAATTCCAATTTGAAATTAAAATTATGAAAATTTTATATGCACTTAATTGTCAGACTAAAAAAATAAGACTAACCACAATCTGACGCTGAAGATCACCTCGAATCTCTCTGGTAGATGGATCACTGTACATCCTCTGATAAACATCATACTCTGTAATATCGGGATGCTCGACTACCTATATGAATTTAAAATAAAAAGTTTATATTTTATGTTATATAAAATATTTTAAAAAAATACTTACTAGATGCTCTCTATGCGTACTGAATATATGACTTCCAGCTCGATGAGCCACCTCCTTTCTCTCCTGGTTCTGCCGACCTAATGAAGACCACCTCTAAAATCCACCACCCAACCAGTGTGCACATAATCCATCCCAAACCAGAGATGAAATGTACTCTGGTCGGTGGGCTCAACACGACTCCTCATATACTGTCACTCATGCTTTCTTAATGGCTGACTTTCTTAAATTGTGCAAAAACAGACGCAAACGCTCACGCATAGCCACCTCCCATGCTATATAGATAGCATCATGCATGATATCCTCGATGGGATGCCATAAACCCTGCAAATAATTTATAATATCAAGTTATTATTAATGTAAATTTCAAAATAAATATTATTTATTTACAAACCATCCAATGATTGTACATGCTGAGTTGCACATCAACGAGAATCTGTTCTCATGTGGTTCATAGCTGACAAAAATAATTTCACAAGATAACACTCCCCTGTCCAACAGCTACATGTGCAAAACTGTGAAAAAGGAATAAATAATCAAAAAATTAGCATATATATAAATAAATTAATGAAATCTAACTAAAACATACAGGTTACTATACCTCCATGTGCGTGGATCGAAGCCAAGATGTAGACGTCACTCGGGGATAGGGTCAAGAATCATCAGTCGCACAAGACCACACCCCCTCTACATACCTCCTGAACAACCAGTAGGCTGAGGGTCAGATGATCCCATATCCTCGTCATCCAAAGATTTCTCAGCCTCCTCTTACTCACACAATAGATCAGAGTCCATCTGAAACACAAAATGATTGTTGTTAGCATATAGTTGAATATAAATATTATATATATATATATATTAGTTATGATCATAACCAGCATTTAACTATGACAATTTTCACATTCATCATCATCTTCATATCTAATGATGTCAATATCTTTAGATTCCTCCTCGGCATCATCAATATCCATATGAGTTTCACATTCATCATCCCTTGTCATTTTAATATAATTTGTAACATCATTAAAATCTTCGTCACCACAGACCCTTAATTGTGGTGTTTCCTCATCGATATTCACGTTTAAATGTGAAAAATATGGATTTTGAGTAGTCTCTTAAAAAATTTCAATTTCTTCCACTTCCGTGGAACCACATTCAGTTTGAGTAAATTTATTTTCCTGAGATATCATTTTTATTATGCTCCACCAATCACCAAGGTCTCTTGAAGTAGAACAGTACCTTTCATAATAAACTTGAGGTGCCTATTGAGCTAGTGAAAATGGTTCATTTACATCCAAAAAACTTTTATATTTAGTATCGACGATTCGATGAGTCAGATGAACCTGAAAACATATCTCAGTATCCAACCACCGACATTTAAACATCATTATGTAATTTTTTCCAAGATAACATAGCTTAAGAATTTCATCCAGAATGCTGTAAAACTCAAATTCATTTTCTCTATGATGCGATCCTCTCAAACAAACTCAACTATTCATTGTTTTTGTTGACACCTTATATGCACGTGTATGAAATCGAAAACCATTCACCATATATGCATTATATGATTTAACCATTTTGGATGGTGGGTTACTCAATATACATAGTCGTTTATCAATTTAATCATCATGTTGAGACACATGAAAATTTGTAAAACAATTATCAATATAATAAATAATAAACTGAATTGATATTAAACCATCAATAATTTATGTTACCAGCTTTTGAAACCATTGAGAAATTTTTTTGTATGTGTTCTTCAAGAG
The DNA here is from genome assembly GCA_963277665.1 of Viscum album. Lineage (NCBI taxonomy): Eukaryota > Viridiplantae > Streptophyta > Magnoliopsida > Santalales > Viscaceae > Viscum > Viscum album. The sequence continues at coordinate 1,252,538,480 of OY728152.1, forward strand.
CCGCTGCTATAATTTGTGGAACTGGTTTCATGATATGATTATCATATAACCTACAAATAAAATAATTTTACATACTGTAATAGAAATTATAGAATAAGTGATAGAAGCACTCATAATAAAAATGTTGTCATTTCTTCACAGTTGAGCAGAACATATGTATGAGCTCTGTGATGTTCATCGTCTGAAATCCGTCATTCTTGAACTCCACCAAAGCCATGATTTGGGTGATTAAAAACTGATAAATGATAGTCCATTTCATCATTAGCATTTACCTCGTTCTGTCCCATGTAGTTTTATTTTAAGGGATATTCAGATTCAAAATAGTGAGAGCAGAAACAAGCAATTTTCTCTTGCAAATATGCTTCAGCAATTGAGCCTTAAACTAAGGCTTTGTTATATACTTTTTTCTTTAATTTCTACATGGATCTCTCAAATGGGTATATCCATTGAAACTGTACTGGACCTCCACATTTATCTTCATGGTGAAAATGTAATAGCAGATGTTCCATTAAGTCAAAGAAAGTAGGTGGAATGATTTTTTCCAGTTTACATATAATTACAACAACATCATCTTATAGTTTTCTTAGTGCATCCTAGTCAGTTTTCACTGCACAAATGTCTTGAAATAAATAATATATGTCTGTTATCGAATCCCAAATCATATAATTCAACAAACCTCTGAATCCAATTGGCATAATTCTTTCCATTATAACATGAAAATCATGACTTTTTAATCTGGTAATATGACCATTCTTAATACATCTACCCAAATTGGAAGCAAATCCATCTAGAAGTCTAAAATCTACAATCCACTGCAAAATAATAAATGACTCTCTTTGGACAGTGCATAAGATTCTTTTGGCTTCATTAACCTCTATGATCTGAAATTTTCAAACAGTTCAAGTTCTGGTCACCTGTAAATTTGGGCAAGATCTAATCGTGCTTTTACAATATCTTTGGTCTTACCTAGTGTATCCAAAACTGTATGAAATAAATTATCAAAATAGTTTTCTCAATGTGCATGACATCCAACATGTGGCGGACCAACAAATAAGACCGATATAAGAGATCCCAAAAAATGATTCATTTTATCCAATTTTGTTCTTTCCCAAAGCAATGAATTTTCTGTTGGATTATTGTTGGCCCAAATGTGATGGGATATAATGAAAATACAACTGATTTTAACTCTATTCCTGAGATCATTTTTGGAGGTTCATCCCTTTCAACTATGCATTTTCTAAAATGATATTTGTTCCTTCGAAAAGGATGATCAGTTGGAAGTAATCATCTATGACATTCAAAATAGCAAGGTTTTTTTCCCATTGACGAGCATAAAAGCTTTATTGTCTTTCATACATTAAGGACATGATTTTAGGGCATGTGTGCTTCAGCCAGATAACATGACATATGTCAAAAAGACACTAATTTTCAACCTCAATGCAAATTTTAATGTGAAATTTTGTTTCACAGAAGCATCATATGTACTAACACCATTACTCCACAATGAATTTAATTCATCAATAAATGGTTTCAAATAAACATCAATATTATTTTTCAGATGTCCTTGGATTAATAAGGTCAAAAAGATATAGAGATCCTTCATCAACATCCGTGGAGGTAGATTGTATAGAGTTATAAAGACATGCAAACATGAATACTGATGACCTTAAGAACCAAATGAAATGAAACTGTCAGTAGAAGGACCCAATCACACGTTTCGGGCTTCAAAAGAAAAATACGGATGCGGACGATCAAAATTTTTCCATGAATCACCATCAGATGGATGATTCAAGATTTTATTGGTTGAAATATTAGTTTTGTGCCATGAAATCATTGACGCTATGTTATGAGACATAAATAAATGTTGCAGCATGGGTGTTAGGGGGAAATATCTCAACAGTTTTACAGGAATCGATCCAGACTTCCCTGGTTGAGCTTCTTTATACCTTGATGGTCCTCATGTTGGACAACTATCCAATGACTCATTTTCACCAGAATATAATATGCAATCATTTGCAGATGCATGTATCTTCTGATAACTAAGTCCAAGATTACGAACCAACCTCTTTCTCTCATAGTAATTTGTGGGCAACACAGTTCCTTCAGGTAACCATGTTTTAATCAAAGAAAATATCTGATCAAAATAGTTGTTTGAAATTTCATTATATGATTTAATAGCCATAAATTTTGCAACCTCTTTTAATATTCTTACTTTGCAAACAGGATATAATTCATCCTTAGCAAACCTCAACAACTCATAAAATTTGGATGGTTCCAACTCAGGAGTAAAATCAATATCATCATGAGTTTCAGTTTGTTGAACAGATGGACCTGCAACATCATGTACTAAATTTTGGAACTGTGATGGATCCGGAATCAAGTTATTATTATCTTATCTGGAATTGTGTTCACCATGTTGATACCATAAAACATAATCTGGTTGAAGACCAAACCACAAGATATGTCCCCCATCATTGTCAAATGTGTCAAACATTTTCAGAGCACATTTTTTACAAGGACACTTAATTGTGCCTTCTGAAACATATTATGGTTTTGATAATGAAAATTCTATAAAAGCTTCAACACCCTCAATATATATAGGATTTAAACCAGAACCAGTTGGATTTCAATGTTGATTTATCCATGCTCGATCATCTAATAATGATTGATGTCGACTTCCTTCTTCCATATTTTTCTGCAAAATTTAAAATCATCACTATTTGTGAATAATTTGAAATTATAAAAATATTATCTAAAAATAAGAAAATAAATAATTACTACTACTTCTTAATAATTACCATTAATTAATGGAGACACAATTTACAGTGGATTGTCGACTACTATTTTCTCTGATAGATCATTTACATGCATCGTTCTCACACTGAAATCACAATGAAGAATCTGGTCAGAGGTACGCATATTCATTCTCGTGCATACGAGAATAAATAGGCATACCTCTGATGAGATTCTTCATTGTGATTTCAGTGTGAGAACGATGCATGTAAATGAGCTGTCGGAAAAAAGAGCCCCCTTTTTTCGATGAATCATTTCTTCCAAATGTCACTGCATAAAAACATTATCAAAATATGACCCTTTGAATACATATCCAATATCATGTATACAAGATTGAATATGCCTATGTAGCAGCACATTTTTCATATTGTTTGGAGTCGGTGAGAGCTGAAAGGAGAAAATTCACCTTGAAAAATGTGTACCGTCAATCCACATGAAATTGTGCGAGGTTCTTGGAATTTATTAATATTTATTAAAATTTCATTCAAACTATTACTGACTAATTATTACTATTTATTACTATTTATTGATAATTATTTCTAATTTAGCAATACATAGCAATACTTAGAAAAATTAAAACTACTTGAATAATGAAAGTAAATTTGGTAATCATCATTCTGGAGATGATTACAAATTTTCCCTTCTTTATCCAAGAATTTTTCATTTGCTAATTATAATTATTTCTAATTATTACTAATAAAAATATTATATTATCAATATTTATGAAAAAACATTATTAATATTATTAAATTATTAAAAAATTTATAAAATATTAAAATTATAAATATTCACAATAGGATTTTCTCTATTCTTAACATGTTCAAATCTCAAAGGGTCACTAATTTTCAGGTCATTCCCAATAAAAACTTTATGTAAGACATGTCCAATGTAAAATCTATAATTTTCCTTCAATGGATGATCAATTTGCAAGTAGTGTTGCAATAGGTTGAGCAAAGTAATTTCATTCTCATCTCTAAGAATCATCTCACTCCATTTACATAGATCATTCTTCCTTAAAAATTTGAGGGGACATCAGTATCATTCCCTTAAATTTTCATGGAAAAATGGTCTATGTATAGTGTCATGTAAGATAATTCTTATAGATGAGAAGGAGATGACTTGGGTTGTCATACTACAACACTACTTACAAGGTGATCAACCAAGAAAGGACAATTATAAAGTTTACATTGAACATGGCTCACACAAACTTTTTATTGTGCATGACCTGACAATTGGTGACCCTTTGAGATTTAAACATGCAAAGAATAGAGAAAAGCATGTTGCGAATATTGATAATATTAATATTTTATAAATATTTTATCATCTTAATAATATTAATATTTTTTTTCATAAATATTAATTATATTATTTTTTTATTCGTAATAATTAGATATAATTATAATTACTATTTATTACTAATTATTACTAATTATTATTAATTATTACAATTTATTACTAATTATTACAATTTATTCCTAATTATTTCTACTTATTTTTTTAATTATTGCTAATTAGTTCTAATTAATCCTAATTAGTCCTAATTATTGATAATTAAAACAATTTATTCCAATTTATTACTAATTATTGTTAATTATTGCCAATTATTTCTAATTATTACTAATTATTCCAAACTATTGCTAATTATTGCTAATTATTCATAATTATTAGTAATTATTAGTAATTATTACTAATTATTAGTATTTATTAGTAATTATTACTAATTATAGCTATTTATTACTAATTATTGCTAATTATTACTAATTATTTCCAATTATTCCTAATTATTTCTAATTATTACTCATTATTGTTAGATATTACTAATTATTTCTAAATATTACTAATTATTGCTAAATATTACTAATTATTAGTAAATATTCCATGTTATTAGTAAATATTCCTAATTATTAGTAAATATTCATATTTATTACTAATTATTCCAAATTCTTACTAATTATAACTACTTATTACTAATTATTCCTATTTATAACTAGTTATTGCTATTTATTACTAATTATTGCTCTTTATTTCGAATTATTGCTTATTATTGCTAATTATCTCTAATTATTCTTAATTATTCCTAATTATTTCTAATTATTTCCAATTATTCCTAATTATTCTTAATTATTGCTATTTATTTCAAATTATTGATATTTATCGTTATTTATTGCTAATTATTACTAATTAATCCTAATTATTACTAATTATTGAAATTTATTTCTATTTATTGTTAATTATTTCTATTTATTCAAAATTATTCGTATTTATTGCTAATTGTTAGTGTTTATTGCTAATTATTAGTATTTGTTAGTATTTATTACTAATTATTACAATTTATTACTAACTATTACAATTTATTACTAATAATTATATCTTATTACTCATTATTATTAATTATTCCTAATCATTATTAATTATTCAAAATTATTATTTATTTTTCCTAATTACAAGTAATTATTCCAAATTATTAGTTATTATTCCTATTTTTTACTAGTTATTCCTATTTTTTACTAGTTATTCCTATTTTTTAATAATTATTCTTATTTATTGCTAATTATTGAAATTTATTTCTAATTTTTGTAATTTATTTCTAATTATTGCTATTTATGGCAAATTATTGCTATTTATTGCTAATTATTTCAATTTATTGCTAATTATTACTAATTATTACTAATTATTCCTAATTATGGATAATTATTCTTAATTATTGCAAATTATTCCTAATTATTTCAAATTATTCCTAATTATTGCTAATTATACCTAATTATTACTAATTATTCCTAATTATTGCTAATTATTTCTAATTATTGATAATTATTGCTAATTGTTTCTAATTACTACTAATTATTGCTGATTATTGCTATTTATTTCTAATTATTGCCAATTATTTCTAATTATTGCTAATTATTTCTAATTGTTGCTAATTATTTCAAATTATTGCTAATTATTCCTAATTGTTAGTATTTATTACTAATTATTATTAATTATTAGTATTTTTTATTATTTATTACTAATTATTACAATTTATTACTAATTATTATTAATTATTGCTCTTTATTTCTAATTATTGCTAATTTTTATGAATTATTACTAATTATTAATATTTATTCATAATTATTTCTAATTATTACTAATTGTTCCTAATTACTACTAATTATTCCTATTTATTACTATTTATTGATATTTATAACCAATTATTATTAATTACTACAAATTAATTATAAATATTACTAATTAGTGTTAATAATTAATAATTACTACTAATTACTAAAATTTAAAACAAACAATTTCAATTTATTAAAACAAATAAATACTAATGACAAAACAATTGAAATTAAATTTAATTACAACTAATCAACAATAAAAAAAATTAAAATAAAAAAATGTAATGAATAATAAATTAAAAAAAACATAAATACATTTAAGACTGAATATCTATTATTGCACACGGTTTCACAACTTCTTCGAGAACAAAAAAATAAACATGGAAAAATTCTCTCTCTAAAATCCATGTTTAGTGAGAAACGAGATCTAAAATTTGTGAGGAATGAGAGAAAAAACAGATGGGGTATATATAGGTTAGATTATTTGCGACGGGTATCCCGTCACAAATAGTATCTTTTGCGACAGGACATGTCGCAATGGCCTACGCCCGTATTAATTACCGTTAGTAGTTAAAAAGTTATTTGTGACGGGTCCTATAGCAAATAGTCTCTGCCGACACACCTTTTGTGACGGGAATAAATCCCATCGCAAAAGGCTATAAACCGCCGCCGGTTATTTGTGACGGGGCCCGTCGCGAATACTTTTTAACCGCCGACATTAATTAATACAGGCGTAGTGATTTGCGACGGGACCCATTGCAAATAGTCCCTGCCAGAACACCTTTTGCGATGGGACGACATCCCATCACAATAAGCCATAAACTGTCGCCGGTTATTTGCGATGAATCCTATCTCAAATACTTAACTATTTTTGATGGTGGGATCACACCATAAAAAATAACTTTCGCGTGGTTTGGTACTCTATTCGCGCCAAACTATTTGCGATGGGAGACGAAATCCCATCACAAATAGTGGGTTATTTGCGACGAGACGTGTCCCCCGTCGCAAATAACCTCTTGGACAGACCTTTTGTGACGGGATCTATTCCCGTCCCAAATGGCCCATCGCAATATGCCATTTTTCTCGTAGTGTCTCCCTAATATTCGATCTGGGATAAAAATTTAAAATATCAAAAAAAAATAGTGGGTTATACACACTGAGGCCACCATAATGTTTTAGTGGGGCTTATGTACTGTTACTTCCCAAATTATTGAGTGGAAATTATCCACTACGGTCACTGTGATTTTTTAATTTATCATATACAAAGAGTTCACTATAATGATTGATTGCAATGTACACACTACGGCTTCCCAAATGTTTGGGTTGTGATTAAACATTGTATTCCCCCAAATTATTGAGTGTGGATTACACGCTGAAGTATCCTTGATGATTTTTTATAGAATATTCACTAAATATTCCTTGATGTTTATGTGAGTCTTACACATTAATGGTTCCCTAATGCATTTCCATGGCTTACACAATGAGGAAGACCAAATGTTCTATTGGGGTATAGTCATTAATGAATCATTTATGTTTGAGTGAGGATTATGCACTAAGTTCACCATGATACACATTATTATAATTATGTCTCTTTGATGTTAACGAATGAATATTATGGGATTGCAACTATTAAGGATGACCAACTAGAGGGTTTCATTCTTTTATAGTCACCATCATTGTATGTCCCTTAGCCCACATGAGTTATTCTCAGAGTCAGAAAGAGGAGATAACAGAATATTAGGTACATTTCATGTAGGTGACGAATATGCACTTTAGGGAATCCTTAATTGAATATGATCATAATCCCTTGAATAATATTGTGTAAAGGTTTCTCACCATATGGATGGAGTTTGGATACATGATAATATAAAATATAAATATTTTGCATATAGATCTCGAACCCTTGGATGGTGTCATATGTATACTTCATATAATAGGAATTTCATTCCCCACAGTATATAGGTTTAACCCACCAATGTGTAGGAAATGTTGATTGCACTAAATGGAAATATTTCCCTAGTATTTTGAAAACATATATTTTTATACCTAGGAAGAGGCCCACAATTGACAATATCTGAGGATATAAAAAGGGTATGGACTTTATGGATGAGGAAGGTATTTCAAAATCAAGGGTGACATGAATTGGAGTTGTGATGCCATGTGGGTGTCAAATGGTCATTCAAACAATGTGAATATTGAATAATCATGTGGTTCATAAGAAGGTTTTCTAATCGTGCCTATCGCTTGAAGGTTTTGAATTCAATAAAGAACAAAAAATACATGAGGGATACTGAATTAGGAAAATAAATATGGTTTGGGAGATCATATGGCCTCAGTGGAGGACAATGTGGTATTATTATTGTTGCATAACTAGTATGGTGTCTTTCAATCACATGATTGGTGCTTATGACATGAAATTACTTTATTCAACACATTATTCTTTTTTAATGCCTTCAAAGTTACTCACTGAACAATACTATGTGAAAAAATCAGGTAATATTTTAATCTCTCCAATATTAAATGTTCTCTCTAGAACTCATATGGTTCATATATATTTTCTCTCATGTTCAAATGTTTAGGGAATTTATATTTTCCACCTTTCCAATATATATATCTATTTTAACGATTGAAAATCCATATAGGTTGCATAATGTTAGGGGAAATATCATCTACATATTTCAAAAACATCTTCGGTGATTTGGGTTACAGAATATCATGTCATTAGTAACATCCTCCCATTCATTTCATGGTAAATAGTGATAGAGATATGGGCATATCAGGGGAAGAATCACCGTAGCCAGTAACATAATCCAATTTCACAAGGGGTTGCTGAATGACATAAGATGGTGTCATGTGACAAATTGAAATCATGTGATCCTCCCTCTCTGGAAATTACTTCTTATAGAAATACCGTATCATTCACGAATGAAAGATTACCAAATATTTAATAATAAATAATCGATCATCTTATAGAATAATGACCTCACAATACACAAACACTTTTTTATAATAAAGTTATCTGACCATTACAAAATGGATGTCGTACCATTACGTGGAGGGAGATCCACCATGACATTGTTCTGACCATGTGAAGACCTAATTTTATTTTATTTTTCAATTATTTAAAGGAGAGGTAAATGAAAGAAGAATGACTCTATGATACTCACTTCATGGATAACCATTCTTATCCTATAAACTTTTCATTCAACCACTGTATGACATAATGTAATTTTAGGATCAATCAAGTGTAGCTAAATGGAATATAAACATTGTCCTGGATGTCTTCTTTTCGTGGATGAGTCATTTCACCCCTTTCTCATAGATTTAATCACATGACTATATAGGCACCATTTGACCAATCATAAGTCACATGATGACATAAAAATCTTATTAAGGAAAGCCTATTTTTCTAACTGACACGCTCAACCTTTATGTGAGGGATATCTTAACCTTTCATAGTGTGAGATCCACACTTTTGGAAATGTGAATACATAAAGACGATAATTCCATGGGGGTCTTTATGGGAAAAACAAGTTTGCGACATGAAATAAATTGTTTTCATGATTAGTACATCATAACCAACTTCAATGACACCGTTATACAGAGTATGTTGCATAAAGTCACATGAAGGTGTCTAAATGAAAATAATTCCCCTCTCCAAGGGGTAGGGATACACCACGTGGATAGGGTTATGTAATCCGATTTCATGAACTCTTATTATAACTAAGGGTTAATGTGACTAAGAGAGACAAAAATAAAAGGATATAAGGCTTTATGTTTACAATTCATCACATGATTGTGTCCCATAAACCTGGCCACATGAAGTTGTCATGAGACTGGGTTTCAATGATGGTTTTTCATGGAATTCAAATCATCATCAAATTTTTAAAGGGGATAACACAATGATGTCTTGAATAAAACATGGTTACCCAGATAATTCATCTCATACCCATCCTTGGAATGTATTACTCAGCTGAGATATGTCACCAGCTTATTGTGGAGTCAATCACATGACTCCAAGGGAATCATCTATAGAATAGTGATTGTGTTATATACACATCATTATTAACAATGATTATTAGACACTTTTTCATTTGATCATTGTGTATCCCAAGGAAATCACTGGATCATCCCTTCATAATGTGATGATGTCGACACATTTTCAAGGAAAACATCTCCACTTATCCATGTCACATCTATGCGAAGGATCATTCAATCATGTTATCCATTACAGGTTACGCGATCATGCATCCTAATGTTTTGATTTCCATGAAGTAATTCATTTACCTTTCTCTTGTTAAAAATTGATAATTTTTCCACGGGTATTTTTCCTAACACTATTATTTAAAATTATCATTAATGTTTTAATAGTTAATGAACATCATATCACCCTTCTCATAATGCTATATAACATTGTAATTTAATTAAATTATTGAGATTAAAACACTCTTTACAAAAATGGCTTCAAACAAAATCAATACACTTCAATTTTACTATCATGTTCTACTATAAAATATTTTTCACACCAATAAAATATAGTATGATAGGGTTTATATGTGAAAATTTAGACATCCTCATTTTAAATCCATCCCAAAAAATTAATTTTTTATGATGTAGAATTAAATTATTCAAATACTTCTCAAGGGATGTATCCCTGGATATTTTACACTCTATGACATCAACGTCATATTTTTTTATTATAATTTTTAATAATTTACCACCACCTATCACCATTAAATTCAAAATTATAAATTTAATGAATTAACTATTAATGTTGAAGACAAAAAAAACATTCAAATATATTTTCCATATCATTTATCGATACTTAATCATTCCTATAGAAGAAAAGTTCCACTAAATTTCTGATGTTTTAGTTCCATGAAATTATCTGCTATTGACATGCTCCACTATAAGGATTCAGATATCAATCTAGAATAGATACCACCATTAATAGACTATTTAAAATATGATCACATACCTATAATATAATTTGTTAAAATTCTATCCATTCCATGTTGATTATTTTGATGCACATTATCGTCTCGAATCTTTTCCATTTTTTAAATATGTTTTCTTTTTTAAAAAATTCTCTAACATATGTATATTAAATTAATAATCATAGAAACACACAAAGTTTTTCATGATAATATAAACCATATATTAAAATCCCTTAAATTAATTTTCATAATAACACACTATATTCTAACGGCATCTAGACCATCCTTTAATTCTGAATATAATGAAACATCAGTAAATAATCAATGTTTGTGAGTTTAATTGTAAGTATTTAATTTTATTAAATTCCAATTATCATTTAAATATAGATATTTACATAATTTGGAATAAAAATTACATATTAAAAGCTTATAATAAAAGTTTAAATTTCTACAAAACATACATTTTTCAATAAAATATAAAATTCTTAAATTTAAACATCTATTTTTTTCAAAACAAAAATCACTACTTTTAAGAAAAAGATCCATAGAGTGGAAAGAGGGTCCTTTATATAGTTCCTAATAATCCATTGGACCTATAAAAAACATTTTAAAACATGGTATTGGCAGAAAAACCAATGTAATGGTTACAAAAATAATTAAAAATGTCATTCCATTTTGAAATTCATGAAATCCCATATAAAGTCTTCCCCAAATAAAAATATTATTGTGCTCAAATAATCATTAAATTATTTAATAAATCAATTTCACGTCAAAAATATTTTCATAAAACAGGTCTTATGGATGAATGATGTGAAAAATAATAATCATGAGGTATTCATGAAAAGATTATTTACTGAATAATTTTTTTATTGGAAAACAAAATTATCACCCTTAAAAGGGGCCTAAAAAGTCATTCAAACACTTTCTCATTAATGTACATACTGAAATAAAAAAAACATGAAACCCCATTTTTATATAAATCATATCTTGTAAGTGAAATTTTTTATCTTATTTATATCACCTTCATGATCACTACTTTAAATAGTATTATAAATGGATTAACCTACAATATTATCTTCAATATATATTACATATAGAAAAAACCATTAACCAATGAATTAGAGAGAAATATATGGATCTATCATCGTAATTAACAATGTATAACGACAATAACGTACATACATTACACATAATATTGAATTTATATGATAACATATCACAGATTATTCCATTATACACATATATAGAATTAGTTTTTGGAATCATATAAATAATATGGGAGAAAATAATATTTATATTGAAATCACATAAAAATCATTGCTTGATGTAAAAAATTAATATATTATTTGAAATAAAATGAAATTGAATGTATAATTATTATTTTAAAATTGTGGTCATTATGGTTTGAAATATCACTCATAATGTACATGTTAAAAAAAATACTCATTTCTCTCTTTGGTAAAACTATAAAGAAATTAACCATTTTAAAATTTAAAAATATTTCTTTTACAAAAATATAAATAATGTAAAAAAAGTTTTAAAATTACTTTGATCATAAATTTTATTATATTAGTAACATAAAAATAATATTTAAATCATTTTTATATAGAGGAACAAAATATTATGAACATTAAAACACATAAAATAAGATATTAAAGAAAAATCATTCACCTCGAGCTCGAATCGCCCCCTATGTACTTTTAGTCATATATAATGAAAATATTTATATTATTTAAATTATTAATAAACCTTCTATGTTGTATTCACCAAATGTTTTCCAATTATATTTCTTTTATTCCCCATCCTTATATATTTTATAAATATGTTACATTTAGGTTGAATGTTTGGGGTACTTTCTAATAATAATCCCAAAAACATTTCACTGGTTGACCATAAAAAAGTCCATTATTCCATTATATATATAACATTAATAAGTAAATAATTATCATTTTAATAAATTAAATATTATTTTATGAACACTCATTAATGGATGACATGAAAACATGTATCACATCACATTATATAGGTGACAGTCCACCCATACACTTGAGAGACATTATAATTTTCTACCAGATGTAATGTTAAGAAGGTAATTCATATATAATCTATAAGAAAATCAAAATTATGTAATAAATATCATATATTTATATTAAATCCACTATAATTCCCATAATCTTATAGGGGTGATGAAAATCAAAACACATCACTTCATGGAGGTTGTATTCTACACATATTCACAAGTGTCATCTTCATTTCCCATGAGATGGAAAAGTGTATGAGAAATGGTTTTTTATAAAAATATTTTAATTTTAATATATTGAAAATTATTATGTTACAATATCTTTATTTTTATAAAATATATGTAGGTGGCAGATGAATACAAAAACATGAAGACGTAGTATTAAGAGTTAAACATCCTCGCTGGAAAATGACATTCAAATTAAACCACAATTCAACTTGGTTTTTATATTGGTGAATCCAAGACCTATATAATATGTGGATGGATTTTTTTTTATGTTATTTTGTTTATATATATGGTTCACCATATTTTAATAACTAAGGATAGTGGTTACCTTGTGTATGTTTAAGGAGTAATACTTCTGAAATATTTCAATGTTTTAAAGTAATATATAATCTTCTTCAAGGAAAATGATAACTAAATATATCAAATTTGAAATATAATATTATAATAGTCTAAATCCTATAATGAAATATGATTTAATACGATCTTTTCTAACTATTTCATATAATTTTAATCTCATTTTACATGATTACCCTTTACTGTGGTGACAACTATTTACCATGGTGGTTATTCATTTCCACCAAAAAGAAAATTGAAATAGGTAATATATTTCATCCACACATTTAAAAATATGAAAACTATTTTTCAATTATAAATTTATATAATTTTCTCGATTTAATTATTAAATAAACATCTAAATAATAATGAATAAAATAATTCTAAATGAATTTATTTTTATGAGTAAAACAATTATAAAAATGTAGGTATAATATTTATTCATATTAAATTAATTGGATTATTTCTATAAAAATGGTGAAAATTATGAATTAAAAAAATAAAAACATATAAATCTACTTTAAAAAAAATTTAAACAAACTAATAGGTTTTATAAAAATCGTCATTTCACACTATTCACTGAAAAAGTTGTCTTTTCAATAAAAATAATAAAATTGACACTAAGGTTTATTTTGTATGGTTATAAAAAAATCATTTTAATTTTATCATATTCAAATTAAAATGTGTGCATAATAATATTTTATATAAAAAATATAATGCTGGAAATTAAAAATAGATTAAAAAAATTCATTCTCTATTTTGAAAAATCATATTAAATTTTTATAATGAATATGAGTGCATAAAATATAATATTGAGTATTAATATGTAATTAAATTGATATATTTATAACATTACAAATTTTTTTACATGACACCTCATATGATTCGACAATGTTTTAGATAAATAAACCATTGGGATGCCATGTTAATCAATCCATTGATTACTTAATGGGAGACCAGTGGATACATGGTAGTCTATTGGATATTTTTAATGTGGGGCATGAAATAAAATTAGTGGTGTTACCAATTTTCTCTAACCCCTCAGATTTTAGAATGTATATTGACTAAATATAATGGTATCCATCCATTACATCCCCTTTTCTCCTCTTTTTTCATCTAATGATTTAGGTGGTCCATGATGGTTTTGTACGTCAAAATAGAAATGTATCCATCATATATAAGTATATTTCATCACTATTATACTCTTACTTAATGTTTCTTATCCCCATTATTGATTTTATAATTTCATTCACCATAACATAATGAAATACATCATTTAATAATGCATTTTAACATATAATGGTTTGAGGATAATGACACGGAATGAATAAGTAAGTTCGATCCCTAGTTTGTAATAAGTGGTTTTCATTATAAATTTCACTAAGGATTTTGACAATTTAAAATATTATATAAGGTCATATGAGTTTAAAAATTTAGTTAATCTTCTCTTGAGAGGGTTATATGTTTAATGTGAAAAATTTGAAACTAGTTTTGCCACATGTTTTGTATTGTGTCACCAGTCATGGAATTTTGATATATTTATACAAAAAATTCAATTTTACTGTATAATTATTGACATATTTATATGTTATTATTCTAACTATGTAGATAGAATTTGGTGTATAACATGATTAATACAATAATTAATTTTTAAACTAATTGAAAATGAGTTATGTTTTCATTAATAATTTATTATGTTGACTATTTTACATTTGACAAATTTGTTATATGTTATTTTATGGGTTTGTGAAATTATTATTATTTCAGTCATAATATTATGATACGTAATGAATCCATAATAAATTATTGGAAAATATGAGACTAATAGATAATAAATATTAACTTATCCAAGATAAAACATGTTGAATGGATTTCTAGTACGTGTTTAACTTGTTTTTGACAAGTATGTTTCTTTATAAATCCCAAATGAAATTTATTTTTAATGGAAAACAGATCTAGTAATCAAATATTATCTTAATATGAATTTAATGAATAAATATTTATAGAATTTATTTTCCCAAATTAACTCATATGGTAAACTCCATGTTTCCCGATATTTAATCTCTAATTTAATGATAATACATGATAAACTATGACCTCTATGTGAAAACAATATTTGGGTAATGGGTTAGGTATATCGGTTTGGGGTGTATTACAGTATTCTTATTGATTATACCTTCACGAAACACTATAATATGCTTTATATTATGTTGTATTATAGTTATCTTTTATTACCTCAACTATTTGGACAATATTCATGTTTGTGTTATGTGTAATTTATGGTAAATCACATTGGGGCTCTCATCAGATTGTATGACTACCAAAGGGGCAGTGTCAGACTAATTATATTGAATGGGTGATTGGTAAGGGAGTTCACCATCCACATTATAGGTCATAATTTTTATAATTTATATTAACCCCCCGTATTGTGAAAATTAGTGACAAATAATGTAATCAATAAATTGAAGTGCACCGGGTTCTATCCTTGATGTATTTTTATTTCTTTAGTTCAATTCACATCAAAGAGTATTATATAATGAGGGTATGTGATACTTTTTTACGGAATTAAATCCTAGGAGAAATATCTTTGATGCTATAATAAATTATTCTTCAACCCCTTAAATGCGGTTATGTTTCCTAAAATAGTATATATTGTTTTTGACTTAGAGAAGAAAGATTAAGAGAAAGAATTCATCTTCTAACTTTGGTATGATCTAAACAAAAATCCATGAGACAATATAGAAAAAGTAACTATAAAATATGTATAAAATATTGAAGGATATTTAATAACCACGTAACTCATTTAGCAATACTCCTGTTACGTAATGCTCGAGCACCATTTTCAAATATCCTAAAATATGGATTACCCATCTTACAGCAAAATGAGGATATTACTAAATTAATTATGACAATAATTAGAAGTGAAAACAATTATAATAAAATTTAAAATTTATCATTCAATAAATATGAAGTCATGATCAATGAATATATTATCCAATGACATGACAACATAAAAACCTAAAGAAACCCGGTACAAATAAATTTATAAATAACAATTACATGAGAGCAAAGTAAATATATAACACCCAATGTTTATCTATAAATTAATTATTCATAATTTGTGATTAAAAAAAGGATAGAATAATAACACAACTAAACATCACAAAACATTATTCATTAATCCTCTATGGGTCTTATTTATCTATGTTGTGAAAAATTCTCATTATATCATGCTCAATTAATCTATTGTTCAATGAATATAACACCAAACCATAGAACGAATAAAGTAAAATTACATGATAATAAGTAGGATAATATGATTCATTAGATAATAAGAAATTTATTCCTCCATAGAAAATAAATAACATTGAATATACATGGATTGGGGATATTGAAAATAAAAATTGAAAGAAAAAAGGGGATTTTACTACCCATGATAGGGAATATTTAATAATTATAACCTAGACGTGATATCAAATTATAATATTTTAAAATTCGGTTTTACCCTTCATTTTAGAACAAAACTATAAAATTGGACATCTCGATATGACCCATATGACCCGTGATGTGATGTATCTTCTAAACACCTATAAGAAACATGATATTAATTACACATTAATTCTTCATTTATTACCTAAAATAAAACATAATTAAACTCAGAATATTGAGAATTCTAGTATATATGGTAATTAGGTTCATAAGATAACATCATGAACAATGGATACAATAACAATATTGAAAACATCCTTTACAATATTCCAAAATTCCAGAGATTTTAAAAATGTTCATGATATCCTCGGGAAATAAATAAGATTGGGGTTTTCTATAAATCCCTATAAAAGAATAATAATTTAATAATGTAATATTTTTATACAATAGTATTATTAATAATTAATAAAAGGAACATGAATAACAAGGCATGAAATATCATGATAATCATAAAATGGGAAATGTGAACAATTTAAAACACTGAATCATAATCATAGGCAAATGATAACTTCCATGTCATCATGATGGAAAAACTAACCTCAAGGAATTTTGTTAGATCCCAATCTCAACATGAAATCACATGAGACTAAACATTATCCAATTCTTTGGAGTGCTATAAAATTTCTGGTGTACCCGTCACTCTCATGTCATTCTCATCCTTTAGTGTCCCACAAAGATCATACAAATGGATTCAGTCATAAATATATTTCATTCAATGATAAAATACTACGTAATTCATTAATGTATATACCAACTAAAATAATTATTGTTTATAAAGTTGAAATCCCAGGATATGAATTTGGTATCGTATTCAAAATGAAATTTTTTTGAATGGAAAATATCCATAAAAGTTTAGCAGCATAAAAACGTCGTGTAGAAATTCATAAACTGTGTTAATGAGAGATAAAGGGGTCTATCATCATTTTAATATAAAATAGGTATTAATAGGGACATTGAAATATATATTCCAAAAGTAGTAATTGGATATATAAGTAATATGTTAATGAAAAACTAAAATAATGAATAGAAGGTGGAGATCTCATACATGAGTGTGGGGCTACAAATGATTGGGAGGAGCTTCTTGAGATATTGTGGGTGTCTTAGGAGTACTCTAGAGTGAGTAGGGAAGATTAATTATGTGCTATAATGATTTTGGGTGAAGATAAATGGGATCTTTGGTGGGTTTATAGAGGAAAAGGAGTGGGAATTTCATTTTTATTTCTCAAACATATATTTTGGACACTTTATAATAATATAACTAAAACAAAAAAATCCATTTGTTTTACCAAATTTTTATGAAACATTTGTGTGGTATAATTATTTTATAATTAAAATGGAGAAAATTTATAAAATAATTCCCTTTCATATGTGGATGTGAGTCATAATCTTAAATAAATGATTTTAATACCTTCAAATATGTTATTAGTTTTGGAGGATTTATAATGGATTCATAAAATTAATAAAATAAACATGAAATTTCTTTATTTTAAAGGTAATGTTATTATTTAGTATTTTATAAATTTTATATTATATAGTACATCACATTTGGGTATTATGTTGTCATAATACGAAATAAATATTTTTACGGTGTTTAATTTTTTCCAGAAAATTTTACTATGTCTGAAAATAAGGAAAAATTCAAAATTAGATAATATCTATTTTTATTCAAAAAATATTAGTTTTTCATAATTAATTATCAAATTATATAACTTTCACATTAAAATTAAAATCTAAATTAATTATGAAATGTTGGGTTTCTTGAATACAATATTTTTATAGACCTTGTAAAAATTACATGAGGCATCCTAAAATTATAAAATCATTTATATTTTGTAAAAGTAATTATATAATAACATTTTTATAAAATTTCATGCATATAAAAGATCAATTAATTTATCAAATTAAATTCCTTTTATAAATTTTAATTTGACCATAAAATAATATTTTAGTTTTTGTATATAAAGTTAAAAATAATTTATAATATTTCATAACAAAAAACACAGGGTAGACCCCTTTTTATTAAGAAGATAATATATACAAATAGTTAATAGATGGGGTCATATAGGCATACTTGACCGCATGCCAAGTAGAAGAAAATACCTAAAAATTCAAAACCATATATGTCATCAACATAATCACCATCCCAATCAGACTCATAATCATAAGGACCATGGGACCAGGTAAGAATAGTTGGCATCATCAATTAGTAGTCACTCATCCTTCTTACTTTATTAGGAAAAGCAGGTTGGAACCCTTCATCATCTGTGATTTCAATCATTTGGAAAATTATGGACTATATGTTATCTTTCATGTGGAATCATCCTCGACATCCTCTAACCTTCTGTGGATTCCATGTGTTTCCCATAATTTGGTAATTTCATCCTGGAGCATTGAAAGATATGTAACGTCACTCGTATTTATTTACCCCTCAAGAACAGGACCAAAGGTATGCTATTATAGTCCTGAGATCGTGCCACCCTCAATACCATACATAGAAACCAACACCCTTGCCATGCCTTGCTCGGATCCCGTAAATATAGTCCTATATCACCCTTCACACATATACATGATTAGTGAATCCTCCTTAGACACCAAAGTCTCTTGTACCAATTCACAAGGAATATCTTCCATAGATTTTGGAACACCAACATCAGTAAAACATTTTTTGTTCTCACCACCATTGTTCTGCATTTTATGCTTCTTCAAATTATTCATAAAAGAGGCCTCATGGTGCCCTTTTAGTGAGAAGAAAGATCATATAATTTTCTTACAACACTTATCATTTACATAACCAATTACAGTATAGTCTAAAGAGGAATATATTAATCACTCATAATCGATTTTTAGAGAGATTTCATCATCCAATGAAGAAAAATCAATATTATGAATCAGACCTGAACTTAGATAAACTTCAACTAAGACCCTAGAATAATGGCCAAACATCACATCTTCAGTGGTCCAACCCATTTTTAATGGAATTCCCACAACATAGAAAATTTCATTAAGAATATTAAGATGCCAAAAAATCCAGTGAAGACTAAAAATTTTAATCCAAACTTGAATCCTGGTTTTTTTACTAAGAAAGGATGGAAATGACAGTTCCATTCTGAAAAAAACCATAAATGGATTTAGAACTACTAATCATATCCCCCAAGAATTTGTTTCAGATCCTTAGATGGAATAATATTGTGAAATATTCCTCGACCCATGGATTCACATCACAAATAAGAAAACAACCAAATAGAAGTCAACTTCTGACCAAATTGTCATTATTCCAAATCTTTCCTCCATCATGGAGTATATTTCTGGAAATGATTAAATTCTCACAATGATTAAATATATCATGTATAACTTCTCTATTTGAGACCACATGGGTGGTATCACCCTATTTTACAGTTCCTTCAGAACCACTATCACGAAATGATATGAAAATTTTTCAATTATAATCCCCTATAATCCTTTAATGGTACCAGCTAGGGTTTCCAATATCGACCAAACTAGCCACTGCAACATAAGTCCTCACCATATCCATCGTAGTTTTATACCATATCTCAACTTCATCCAAGGAACAAGACCTAGTAGATTTCCCTCACAGTAACACAACCTCATCCACCAATGATCAGCTCATGCCATTTTAGGTCGACAGTTCAGATCTGAAACCTCCAAAACACCATTCACCTCCATAGACATCATCGAAGCTCTTTGATCATAAAATTTCCCAAATATCTCCACCACCAAGATAGATCCCCCAGATTAGTCATGCTCAGCTACTGCAGATTTCTTAGCACTCACCACCAGTTCCCAATGAACATCACCCATGACAAGCGCATCATTCACTACCACCAAATCACTACAGTCATCAAATTTCACTGATCTCACAGAAATCAGGACATATCCCACTGATCTGGGAGATAAGCTGCACTAGTCTTCCACCAGCATTTTTGGGTGCACAACCTTTGTACCAAAGTTAAAAATAATTAATAATATTACAAATAATATGATAATAATATATCCATTATTCTATAAAACATGATTTACATACTCAAGATTCATTGTTCTTGTATATATCCCATTAATACACCCAAAAAATCCCAAATAGTAGGGTGTGTGACACTGATAATTTCATGGGGGGGTTCGATATAACGACCCATACTTTACATACATTGTTATTGCTTCCAAATTTACGTACACTTATTTCAACATATAACAAAACCATGAAAGGACCGTATGGGTATATTGTCTTTTGAAATTGGGAAACATAAACAACAGGTTCATAAATCATCTACACTACCTCCCTTTTATTTTATAATATCTAGAGTCCCTTTTGGCATATCTTACTTAATATACTTGTTCCTGATTAGGGGAATGAAAACATACAAAAGGGTGAGCTCAAATTCTCAGTAATGGTAAACAAAAGAAATATCAATCACATCATATTCATAAGAACATATCATTTTGGAAATCTTAACGTGAAAAAGAGATCATAATTTAATAACATGGGATAAATCATAGTAGTTAAATGTGATCCCAATAATCATAACATAAAACATGAAACCTTGTGTCATAAACAAATAATCATATAGAATCATTTATTAGTAGTCATGACTCATTGCCAAGACTATCTTAGCAAACAAAGTCCATTTCTGAACCAAGTTCACTCCTCGTTTCAGTCATGTAGCACTGAACCGGAATAACCTGTCGTTCTAGCCATGTCTATCTCATGAGATCTAATTCTTTACCCAATGCATTGGAGGGAGATATAGGTCCCACCCATCTGATAATGAAACCATTCTTATGTGTTCCACAAATTAATAAATCATAGCATAACCCATGTAATAAAAATGGTATTCTTGGACATCATGCCATCATAACATAATCCATTTAAGATAAAAGGACATAATAAAAATAATTCAATCATAACATAATCAAATAAATGTAAAAATAGGGATAGAAATAGAACCCTATATTATCTTATATGGAAAATGATTTTGATAAAAACACTTGAACTTCATTTTTGTGGAAAATATCCTTTCTACTTCAAAAACATTTTTCCTTTCTTAACATGTAATACAATTTTAAACTAAAATAAGTTTATTAAAAATAAACATGAAAACTTGTAAAGGAATATTCATGGAAATAATGTTCTAAAAATCCATTCATTTTTTATAAGTTAAAGAAAAATATTCTTCTCGTACTTCGGGGAAAAGTAAAAAATGTACCTCTTACTAAAAACGACAAAAGATTCCATTCATATCTTTTAATAAAATCTCATAGAAGGGTAAAATTGAATTTAAACAATTTTATGAGGATAGAAATAATATTACATATTGAGGAAACCTGGATGTGGATGATAAATATGCCCCAGTAATTACCAATGTATAAATAATCTCAGATAAAAATTGATATTGCGAGATTATCCCTTACTTAGGTCGGATTTTCATCGTACGTGTTCGAACCTCCGGTATAATTATTTATATAATGTTATTGACTTATACCAGAATCGTACTCATTGTTATGATATCATATATATTCATATTCTTATCTTTGTATTAGTAATATTTCATTGCTACTTTTTATTCGGGTGTTTATTGCTTTTTGTTCTTATGCGTGTTTTGTCAAATAAATTCTTATTCTTCTTTTTAGGTTATAGATACCTCATTTACAGAATGGTATTATTGTAATATATATAATATTTATTCATTAAATTCATTTATATAATCATTATGTATTGAAGATCATGTAGAATGAGTCGCATCACATCGTGGATACGGTAGGTCGTACGTATGACCGAGCGATGATATCATTCCCATGATCGTGGAATTGTATTGAAGTGTATGTATAATATTTAATAATAAATATCACTTTAAAATATTCTTATATAGTAATTCTTTACACCATTATACCCATCCAAGTAAGGTGGTGGTGGAAAACTGATTACATCACGGCGTGGAGACGGTATTCCGTACGTACGCACGTGTGGTGATTTTGTTTTCCGTAGGATGGATAGAAGGTGAAATTGTGTTTTTTCATATTTATAATAACATATAATTATAGTAGTTATACTAATTTTACTACATAATAATGAAACAACTAAATAAGAGGAAGTATAAGAAGAAATCAAGTTGAAATAATTAGTAACGGACATTACCTCTTTTTTGAAGCGCCTCTTCTTAACCTCATCTTAGAGAACTAAAGATGGTCTTTGAAGAATACTAGGATTTATAAGATGTTTCTAGGGAGGTGTAGAAGAGAAATTGTCAGGGTTTGGCTGAGCTTGAAGGATCAAAGTGGTGTGAGGAGGAGAGGGAGGAGGTTCCCTTTTATAATGGAGGAGAGGGGCACTTTAGAAAAAACTTAAAATATTATTTTATTATAAAGTCATATTCGGTTTTTAATTGCTCCAAATTGATATATTTCGAAGCTAAGGTTGGGATGGGTCTAAATTCTCTCAAAAAGTAGATTTTATACATGTTTAGGTAACTATTGTAACCTTATCATTTAGATTTAACTCAAAGGTAAATAATTTAACTTTTACCGTGTCTTCTTGTTTTCTTAAACTATATGGTTAATAAACTTTTGATAAGAATCCAAACTAACCCCAAGTGGTACATTATTAATATATATACCCTTATTAAAGTCATTTGACCGATCCTTAGATTTTTAGGAATAGAATAACAATTAATAATATAATATTTTTTTAAAAAACTATTTTATGTTAATTTGGACACTATTTGTTAATTGATTTTTGTGAAAATAATAAAAGAATTATTAATTCTAAAAAAGATAATTAAATAAATACTAATATTTTATATTAACCTATAAAATTAGTTTAACTCTTAAAAATTCTCAATTTTCATTTATTTGGGTTTTTATAAGATCAATTATGTTAATATTTCCATAATAAGGTAATTACTGCATCATCATTGTGTCATAAATAAATTTAATTATTTAAAGTCTAAGAATTATAAATAAAATACCATTATGTAGGAAATATCAGTAGCTTTCTAATGATTATTTATAGCTGAATATATCATATTTATAACTCTATATTAAAAATGTTGTAATTATTAAACATTGATTTTAACTATTTTAACTCTTCTTTAAATAAAATAATATTAAATACCCTAATATAATCCAAGTGAACCTAGATGGTCATATTTTATTCCTACGGTTGTTTTTGGTCGAATTAAACTTATCCAATAGAATTAGGACATGTGTTAGGGTAATAATAATATCATTTTTACCCTTAATTACCCTATTTACTTTTAACCGTGTTAAATAAAAGTAAGAAGTTACTATTCACCAAAAATTATTTTCATCTCATTGAACCACATTTTACTTACTGATATCAACCGTGTCTCTCGGATTTTTGAATTTCCACTCACAGAAGTGGTAAAATTTTATTTTATGTAAATTTTCAAAATCTCCTAGGAGGTGGGTAAATGACGGTGAAAAGTTCAATAAAATTTTTATATATCTAAAATTATTATAAAATGACTCCAATGAAATACATTGAACATATATAGGTATTATGTATATATTTTTACCTAAAATAAATTTAAATAAAATTTCAGTTTTTAAATAGTAAAACAGTGTTTTCACTATTCATCAAAAATTGAATTTTTTCAGAAAAATACTAAAAATTCACCCTAGGCTTATTTTGATATTCCGAATCCAAAAAATAAGTCCATTTTGAAAGATAAAATTTATAAAAATTCAAAAAGCGGGTATTAATATTCATAATGGATGGTTTTAGTAATATTTTAATAGCATATCATTGTTTAATGAAACTCTATATTGCGTACAAAACAAGCTATCGAGGAAGGTCGCGATTATGTGTAAAGCAAGCCAGGATATTGTTGTGTGTAGTGAAAGATTCATTTGATGATGTATATAACATAAAAATATATATTTCTCATAAAAATATTAGGTGTTACATTCAACCCCCCATAAAATGAATTTCACCCTCGAAATTTGTCAGTTTGTAACAAACAGATGAGGATACCTCTCCCTCATCATATCCTCAGGATCCCAGGTAGATTCTTCTAATTGTTGGTTCTTCCATAAAACTTTCACCAAGTGAGTGGTCCTGTTCCATTGGACATTTTCTCTACGATCCAGAATCTCTATCGGCTGTTCTTCATAAGAAAGATCTTGCTCCAGCGGTACAACTTCAAAGATGAGTACATGTGAAGGATTGTGAATGTACATTCTCAGGAGAGATACATAGAACACATTCTGAACTTGAGAGAGATTCGGTGGGTGCGCCAATCTGTAAGATACCTTCTCAACACGATCTAGTATTTTGAAAGGACCGATATACCTAGAGCTCAACATTCCCTTCTTTCCAAATCTCATTACTCTCTTCCAAGGAGATATCAGTAATAACACTTTATAACCCACTTAAAACTCTAGGTCTTTTCTTCTGTTGTCGGCAAAACTTTTTTGTCGACTTTGAGCTTCTCTTATGTGTTGTTGAATACATCTGACCTTTTCTTCCATCTCATCAACAAGATCATGTCTTAATAGCTTTCTTTCCCCAACTTCATCCCAGCAAGTTGGAGTCCTAGATTTCATTCCATAGAGAGATTCATAATGATCCATCTGAATACTGGAGTGAAAGATATTATTATATGAAAATTCCACCAAAGGTAGGTGTTGATCCGAACCACCTTTGAAATCCATAGAGCAAGCTCTTAACATATCTTCTAGAGTTTGAATTGTCCTCTCAAACTAACCATCTGTCTGAGTATGATAAGTTGTGATGAAACTCAACTATTTATCCAGACTATGCTTAAGACATCGCCAAAACATTGAGGTAAACCACGGATCCCGATCAGATATAATGGAAAGTGGTACTCCATGCAATCTTACCACTTCCTTCACATATATCCTGGAAATCTGATCAAGAGAGAAATCCTCTCTAATAGCAATGATGTGTGCCGACTTTGTAAGATGATCAACTACGACCCATATAGTATTATCACCTTTGGATGTTTTAGGATGTTTGGTGACAAAGTCCATAGTGATGTTTTCACATTTCCATTCGGGTATGGGTAATGGTTGTAACATCCCCTTAGACTTCTGTCTCTAAGCTTTAACTTGCTGACAAACCAAGCATCGAGAGACATATTTAACAACATCTCTTTTCATTCCATCCCACCGGAAGTACTCTTTCAGGTCCCTATACATCTTCGTGCTTCTAGGATGAATAGAGAATGAAGAACTATGAGCCTCATCCAGTAGCTCCTTCTTTAATTCTGGGATGGGAGGAACACAAACCCAATTCCTGAACCTTATTATCCCATCAAAATCAAGGTCTAATTCAGAAACATTTCTCACCTTTTTTTGAAACTCTACATCTTCTTTTTGTGACTATTTATTCTTCAGATGTATATATAGTTGAACATTAATTTGAGAAAGATTAGATTTTCCACTTCCATTATAATTCCAAGATCCATCTTTTGTAAATCCATAAATATTGGATCTGTTGTGATCCATATCATGGATAAGCTAGCATGGTCTTGTCGACTTAATGCGTCTGCCGCCTTGTTTGATTTCCCAGGGTGATAATGAATTGATCAGTCATAATCCTTAATCAGCTCCAACCATATTCTTTGGCACATATTCAGCTCCTTTTGTGCAAAAATATACTTTAAACTTTTATGATCAGTATAAATATCACACCTTTAACCATAAAGATAATACCTCTATATTTTTAATTCAATGATTACTACAGCTAACTCCAAATCATGAGTTGGGTAATTTTTCTCATGGATTTTCACCTATCGTGAGGCAAAAGCTATCACCATATCATTTTTCATGGTTACACACCCCAATCCCTTCATGGATGCATCATTATAGATCACAAATATTTCTCCACTACAAGGCAGTGTGAGCACAGGTGCACCGGATGAACTTCTTTTTATGTCCTTCAAATTCACTTCAAACTCCTCTGTCCAAACAAACTTAACTCATTTTTGAGTCAACATGGTGAGTGGATTAGATAATAATTAAAAATCATTCACAAAACGTTGATAATATCCAACCAAACCTAGAAAACTTCAAATCTCATTTACTGTTGTTGGTCTCGACCATCTTTCTATAACCTCTGTTTTTTGCTGGATCCATAGATATCCCCTCTTTTAAGATTATGGGAACCTAAACATCAACTTGTTGAATCCAAAATTCACAATTGGTAAATTTGGCATAATTCTTCTCCTTTCACAGGGTCTTGATTACAATTCTCAAGTGATCTCCATGTTCTCCCTTGCTCATTGAATATAAAATAATATCTTCTATAATGACTACCACAAAATGATCAATACAGTGTCTAAAGACTCTATTCATTAGATCCATGAATATAGTAGGGGCATTAGTAAGACCAAATGGAATCACTATAAATTCATATTGTCCATACATTGTATGGAAACCCGTCTTTAGTATATGCTACCTTTTGACCCTTAATTGATGATACCCTGAATGATGATCAATCTTGGAAAAGTATTGAGCTCTATGTAGTTGGTCAAATAAGTCATCACTGTGTGGGAGAGGATATTTGTTCTTGATAGTGATTTTGTTATGTTCTCGATAATCAATGGAGAGTCTCATTGATCCATCTTTCTTCTTAACAAACAGAACAGGTGCTCCCCAAGGTGATGCACTAGGGTGTATTAATCTCTTATCAAGATTCTCTTGGAGTTTCTTCTTCAATTCCTACAACTCAATTTTGTCCATTCTATATGGTGTCTTTGAAATAGGTAAATCACCCGATACGAGTTCTATTGAAAACTCAACTTCACGATTTGGTGGAAGATCAAGAAATTCCCCCATAAAGACATCATCAAACTCCCATATAGTGGGAATATTAATAATCTTGTGTTTCTCTCCAACCATTTTAGATAAATAACTTTCATTTAGTGGAATCAAGACCCATAAAATGGAAGGAATTCCCACCGGAAGGTTATGTTCATCCTTGCATCGATAGATGATCATATATTGATCTAGAATATGAAATGTGACTTCCCTTATTTGGAAATTGATATGAGCTCCATATAAAGAATTCCAATCCATGCCAAGAATCACATCAAATTCCACTATAGGTAGGATCTCAAGATTTTTAGGAAGCACTTTCAAAAAAAATTCAACCAGAGTAGAATTTTAAACATTGTATGTGATTTTTGTGCCATTAGGTGTTGTCACAACTAACTCAATATCAAACTAATGATGTAATATGGTGATACCCTTAGAAAATTATTCAGAAATAAAAGAGTGGGTGGATCCAGAATCAAATAAAACATTTTCTACTTTACAGTGGATGGTAAGTGAACCTTTCATGACTTCGTTATCGTACTCCACATAAATGATTGAAATTGCATGTGACTTTCCTTTGTCTTTAGCCTTAAGAGTTTGTTAATGTCGATCATCAAAAACAAAACTTGGATTAGGGCATTGATTAGCATAATGTCACAATTCCTTACACTTGTAAAGTTGAAGTGTAGGAGGTGCACTCTGTGTAGGATTTTCTTTGTTCGCATCAGGAGACATCATCTTCCCATCATTGCGGCATTCAAATGCCCGATGAGATTTTTTTCCACATTTGAAGCATTTACATGTCCCATTAAGACAACTCCCTCCATGTTTCTTTCCACACTTTGACCATAAGGGAAAACTCATCTTCTTTTCAGTGTGCTCTTTAGATTTTCCTTTGAATTCCATTTTCCTCTTCTTATCAAATGCATATGACTGATGGGTTACTCCAATATCCATCTCAACCTTGAGAGCACATCCAATGATTTACTCGTAGCTATTGATGTCCCTTATGGCTAACTCCCTTTGATGAATTGGTATTAAGTCACTAAAGAATCGATCGATCTTACTCTCAGGTTGGATAATAATCCCAGAAGTGTACCTTGCAAGTCTTGTAAAATTTTCTTTGTAGGTACCAATAGATTCATCAGCCTTTTTCTTTAGTTCAAGAAACTCCTTCTCCATCTTTTTTCGAAGAATACAAGGTAAGTACTTATTGAAAAATAAGTTCTCGAACTCGTCCCATTCCATGGATTCAATTTCATCCCTTTTCCTTATATTCTTGATAAGATTCCACCAATGATCTGCTTCACCTTCCAAACAATATACTTCTAAGATGACTTTATCATGTTCAGAACACTGAAGGACTAAAAATATCTTTTCAGTAGTACTGATCCATTTTTCAGAAATTAATGGATCAGTAGACCCGCTGAATGAGGGTGGACGTCGCCTCATGAAGGATTCAACAAAATGTGGCTCCTTCCTTTGCTTGTTTGGAAGTCCTACATGATTCATAGCTTGAGAAAGTTGTGTGAGCATGGCTACAAGATTTTGCATTCCAGCTCCCATAATGTTTGGTTCCTCATGGGGACAATCATTGCATTTCCCATCGCATTTAGCATTAACATGGTTCCATCGGGTTCCAACCATTGACTAAAACTAATAAGCATAGTGTGAAAAACACTAATCATAATAGGAAAACCAAATAATCAAGAATAAAATTTCACACTTAAGGTCTTATCATAGGTTATTCATGGCCATTTCTAAAACACTAAGATTGTGTTTCTTTTTTTTAGACTTATCCTAAGGGTTCTTACTAAGGCTTTCACATCCTAGATTCCAATGGTTGACTATACCGTTCCTCTAATACCAACTATAACGACGCATACTTTACATACATTGTTATTTCTTCAAAATTTAAGTACACTTATTACAACATATAACAAAACCATGATAGGACTGTATAGGTATAGTGTCTTTAGAAACTGGGAAACATAAACAACTAGTTCATAAATCATCTACACTGTCTCCCTATTATTTTATCATATCTAGAGTCCCTTTTGGAATATCTTACTTAATAACCTTCTTCTTGAGATGGGGAAAGAAAACATACAAAAGGGTGAGCTCAAATGCTCATTAAGGGTAATCAAAATAAATATCAATCACATCATATTCATAAGAACATATCATTTTAGAAATATTAACCTGAAAAAGAGATCATAATTTCATAACATGGGATAAATCCTAATAGTGAAAAGTAATCCCAATAATCATAACACAAAAAAAGAAACATTATGTAATACACACATAATCATAAATAATCATTTCATAGTAGTAAAGACTCATTTCCAAGACTATCATAGAAGACAAAGTCCATTTCTGAACTGACATCACTCCTCGTTTCAGTCCTATATCACTGAACTGGATTAACCTGCCATTCTAGACATGTCTATCTCATGAGATATAAATCATTACCCAATGCATTGGAGGGAGATATGGTTACCACCCATCTCATAGTTAAACTATTCTTATCTTTTCCACAAAATCATAAATCATAGCATAACCCATGTAATAAAAATGGGATTCTAGAACATCATGCCATCATAACATAATCCATATAAGATAAAAGGACATCATAAAAATAATTCCATCATAACATAATCAAATAAATGTAAAAATTGGGATAGAAACAGAACCCTATATTATCTTGGATGGAAAATGATTTTGATAAAACAATTGAACTTCATTCTTGAGGAAAATATCGTTTTTAATTCAAAAACATTTTTCCTTTCTTGACATTACTTACAATTTTAAACTAAAATATGTAGATTAAAAATAAACATGAAAACTTGTAAAGTAAGCTTCATGGAAATAATTTTATTAAAATACATTCATTCTGTATAAGTTAAAGAAATACATTCTTCTTGTACTTTGGCCAGAAAAGTCAAAAAAAGTACCTCATACTAAAAATGACAAAAGATTCCTTTCCTAACTTTTACTAAAAACTCACCAAAGGGTAAAATTTGATTTAAACAATTTTAGGAGGATAGAAATAATATTTCATATTGGGGAAACATGTATGTGGATGATAAATATTCCCCAGTAATTACCGAAGTATAAACAATCTTAGATAAAAATTGAGATTGTGAGATTTTCCCTAACCTTATGTCGGATTTGCTTTGTACGTGTCTGAACCTCCTGTATAATGATTTAAATAATGTTATTGAAATATTCCAGAATCTTAATCATTGTTATGATATCATATATGGTCATATTCACAACATTGTATTAGTAATATTTTGTTTCTGCTTGTTATTAGGGTGTTTATTTGTTTTTGTTCTTATGCGTGTTTTGTTGAATGAATTCCTTTTCATATTTTTAGGTTATAGATACCTCATTTACATAATTGTATTAGTGTAATATATATCATATTTATTCATTCAATTAATTTATATAATCATTTTTTATTGAAGATCATATATAACGAGTCGCATCACATCCTGGAGACGGTAGACCGTACGTACGCATGAACGATGATATCATTCCCATGATCGTGGAATTGTATTGAAGTGTATGTATACTATTTCAGAATAAAAATCACTTTAAAATATTCATATATAGTTATTTTTTACACCATTATACACATCCAAGTAAGGTGGTGGTGGAAAATAGATTACACCACGACATGGAGACGGTATTCCGTACGTACACACGCGTGGTGATTTTGTTTTCCGTAGGATGGATAGAAGGTGAAATAGGGTTGTTTGATATTTATAATAACATATCATTATATGGGTGATACTGATGTTATTTCATCATAATGAATCAACTAAATAAGAGGAAATATAAGAAGAAATAATGTTGAAATAATCAGTAACAGACATTACCCCTTCTTTGAAACGCCTCTTCTTAACCTCTTCTTAGGGCACTAAAGATGGTCTTTGAAGAATACCAGGACCTCTAGGATGTTTCTAGGGAAGTGGATAAGAGAAATTGGTAGGGTTTGGCCTATCATGAAGGCTCAAAGTGGTGTGAGGAGGATAGGGGGGAAGTGCCCTTTTATAAGGGAGGAGAGGGGCACTTTAGGGAAAACTTGAAATATTATTATATTATAAAGTCATATTAGGTTTTTAATAGCTCCAAATTGATTTATTTCGATGATAAGGTGAGTATGGGTCTAACTCCTGTCAACCAATAGATTTTAGACTATTTTAGGTTAATATTTTAACCATATCATTTAGATTTAACTCCAAGATAAATAATTTAACTTTTACCGTGTCTTCCTGTTTTCTTATACTATATGGTAAATAAAATTACTATAACTATCTAGAATAACCTCAAGTGGTTTATTTTTAATAGATAACCGTATATAATTCATTTGGCCGAACCTTTGATTTTTAGCAATAAAATAACAATTAATAATATAATATTTGTTTTAAAAACTATTTTATGTCAATTTTGACACTTTTGATAATTGATTTTTGTGAAAATCATAACAGAATTATTAGTTCAAAAAAAGTTAATTAAATCAATACTAATATGTCATATTAACCTATAAAATTTGTTTAATTCTTAAAAAGTATCAAATTACATTTATTTGGGTACATATAATATCAATTATGTTCATATTTCCTTAATAAGGTAATTACATCATCATCATTGTGACCAAAATAAATTAAATTATATAAACTCTAAAAATTATAAATAAAATACCATTATATAGGAAATCTTTTTATCTTTCTAACTAATATTGATAGTAGAAGTTATCTTATTTATAATTCTATAATAAAATTGTTTTAGTTATTAAACTTTGATTTTAACTACTTTAACTCTTCTTTAAATAAAATAATATTAAATATCCTAATCTAATCCAAGTGGACATAAATAGTCATATTTTTTTCCTAATGTTTTTTTGGTCTAATTAAACTTATCTAATAGAATTAGGGCATGTTTTTGGGTAATAATAATATCTTTTTACCCTTAATTACCCTATTTACTTTTAACAGTGGTAAATAAAAGTAAGAAGTTACTATTCAAAAAAATTATTTTCATCTCATTGAACCACATTTTACATACTGATATCAACCGTGTCACTTGGAGTTTTGAAATTCCACTCACAGAAGTGTTAAAATTATGTTTTATGTAAATTTTCAAACTCTCCTAGTAGGTGGGTAAAAGACGTTGAAAAGTTCAATAAAATGTTTATATATCTAAAATTATTATATAATTACTCCAATTAATTAAATTATACATATATAGGTATTGTGTATCTATTTTTACCTAAAATAAATTTAAATAAAATAAATAATTATTTAAATAAAAATTCGGGTTTTAAAAAGTAACCCTGTGTTTTCACTATTCATCTAAAATTGAAAGTTTTCAGAAAAATACCAAAAATTCACCCTAGGATAATTTTGATATTCCGAATCCAAAAATGAAGTCCATTTTGAAAGATAAAATTTATAAAATTTCAAAAAGTGGGTATTACTATTCATAACAATTAGTTTTAATAATATTTTAATAGCATATCATTGTTTAGTTAAACTTGTATTGCGTACAACACAAGCTATCGAGGAAGGTCACGATTGCATGTAAATAAAGTCAAGCTATTGTTTTTTGTAGTGAAAGATTCCTTTTATGATGTGTATAACATAAAAACAAAATATTTCTCATAAAACTCTCGGGTGTTACGTTTGGCATACATGGTTTTGGTCATGATATTGATGATCTTGAAATTATACCCTAAGCAGTTTTGGTCATGCTTATGTTTTTTGATCTCATATTGGTATTGCCCAATGGAAAATACAATATATTATAGCTCCCTTAAAATCACCGATAAATGGGATTCATTGTGTGTGATTTTACTATTTGAGGCCATCACTTATTTTTCTTGTGTCATTTGAATTTTTCAGAAACCAATATTTATAATTATTATGTCATCAATGTTCCACATCAGTATTGAAAATGGAAATAAATCATTACAGCCTTTTAAAACATATATTGTATAATAGAAACCAATAAAAAAAATTTGTTTTTAATAATCTTATTACATAATAATACATATCATTAAGTAATAAGAGAAATCTTATTTATAAAAATTTTGGTAGTTAAAATATTCCCCACATTAGAAATTTCTCCCACAAAATATTCATTTTCCAAAATAAAATTGATGAGGTTAAATTTGTTTCCTCACATCCTATGGTTCCCATGTCTCTTCTTCAAAATATCAGTTTCTCCAACGCACTATGAGTAGGTGAATTTTCATAATTAGTTGAAATTTGTTTCTTTGAAATAGAATCTTCACCATCCTCTCTTAATATGAGGGATTATACTACTAATAGAACCACCTCAATAATTAGTACATGTGAGTTGTCTAGAATTTACACTCTCAATAAGGATACATGGAATAAATCATATACTTGAGCTATGTTAGGTGGGAGTGCTATTCGGTTGGCCACAACTTGGATGTGATCAAGGATCTCAATGGGGCCGATATATCTTGGATTAAGAATTCCACTCTTCTCAAATATCATAATTTCTTCCATGGAAATATGTCGAGGAATACCATGTCTCAAGCGTCAAACAAAAGGGCTCATCGATGATAGTCATAATAGTTCTTCTATCAAATCTGAGTATCCTTGATATACTGATAATTAGTCTTGAACATATCTACCATTTTATCAACCATTTCATTACCCATTAGATTTAATTACCCAACTTCATCTCAACAAGAATGTGTTCTGGATCTTTTCCCATAAATTCCATCATAGCGATCCATTTGGATTCATTGGTGGAAACTACTACTGTATGACAACTTGAGTAGAGGAAAATGTTAGTACCATCCTCCTTTAATAAAAATTTTGAATTCCCTCAATATTTCCTCATGTTTTGAGATAGTCCACTTAGAATCACCATTACTATGGGGTGACAAGCCATACAGAAGATTGGATTAGTTTTTATATAATTTCGGAAAATTTTCCAGAACATGGTGGAGAATCTCAGATCTTTAATGGGATACAACTATTATTGGTACTCCATACATCATCACCACTTCTCTTATGTATATCCACGAAGGTTGATCCAGTGATAAGTCCTCTTATATTACAATTAATTGTGAATCCTTTATAATATGATTCAACACATCCTAGATACCATTACTCCCTCTTGATTTCATTGAAATATCATGGAAAAATACTATTCTGTTGTTTTCCAATTTCAATGTGGTAATGGGTAATGATGGAATCAGTCCATGGGATTTATACCTTTTCTAATTCACATAAAGACACACAAGACACCTTGAAGTATATTTTACATTATCCTTCATCATATTTTACCACTAATAGTTTTCTTGGGGATATTTTGGAATTAGTGTTCTGACTAGTTCAATAGAGAAGGTTGAGCTTCGTACATCATGCAACAGATCCTTTTTAAATCTGCATTTGATGGTACACATTGTCTTGTCCCAAATATCATAACTCCTTATTAATTAACATTTAACAACAATCATTTAGGTTTTCTTCTGATTTTTAAATTATTCTTTATTTCAAAATCAATTTTTTGATAATCCATTATCTTCTATAGAATTTACAGCCTATAAATAATTCATGAAGGTATTGATGAAGTTTCTCCCTCAATGATACCCATGTCAATCACTTCCAAATCATAGAATATCGGATCCCATTAAATTCAAATTACTGATATAATTTCTAGATCCTTTATATATAGATTTTCCATCAATTTATTCACTTTACCAGGATATTTGTAAATTGAGCTCTCATATTCCCTGATTAGCTCTAATAATATTTTTTATGCATATTCCCCTATTTCTGTGTGAATAAATACTTGAGGATTTTGTGATATGTATATATTTCACAATTCCCCTAAAATATATAATATGTTCAATAATTAAAAGTGAATATCACATTAGACATTAACACACATCAAAGACCCTTCTTCATAGAATCATTGAATACCATGAAAATCTCTCTACTCATGGGTAGTATGAGCAAATGGGTGGTGATAAGCCTCCTCTTAAAATGCAAGAATGTATCTTTTCATTAATTATTCAAAGAAAATATGACTCCCTTCTGAGTTATCTTGGTTACAGGGTCTTAAAATGAATAGAAATATCTCACAAATCAATGATTGTACCCCACATAATAAGGGAAACTATAGATCTCATTGACAGATGTTGGCCTCAAATATCTATCAAAATCTTCTATATTTTAAGGGTCCACATATATCCCATTTATTTTGATGATATTACCCTTGAATCAGACTTCATTCAGTAATAGGTAAAATTTTCTATAGTTTTCATATAGATTCTCCATTTGTAAGGTCTTAACACATAGCTCAGTTACTCTTTGTGGTCTTCCTTTCTTTTGGAATATATGAGAATATCATTTATAAAGGCAACCAAAAAATTTCTAGGTAAAATATAAATAATATATTCATCATTTAGATGATGATTTCTTGAGAATTAGTGATTGTGAATGGAATTACTACGAACTCATAGTTACATTACCTCGTACGAAAAGATATCTTAGGGATATCCCCCTTAATCACCCTAACATTGTAATATCTCATCATAGATGAACCATGGAAAATAATTTTTCACCACGTATCTGATTTAACAAGTCATAAATATATGGTATAGGATACATGGTCTTTATCATGATCTTGTTCAGATCAAAATAATCAATACAAAGGTGTGTTAACCCATTATTTTTCATGATAAAGTGGACTGGTTCACCCCATGACGAACCACATGGGCATATAAACCCTTTTTCCAGATTCTTCTCTAGTTAATTCAATAGCACCCCATTTTCAACAATATCTATTATATATAGATTATTAGATTATAAAATTTCCCCATGAATATGCTCGATTTAAAATTCAACCTCCCGTCTAGGAGGGATTCTAGGAAATTCCATCTAAAACACAACAGCATATTCCCTCATAATATGCATGTCTTTAGGGATGGTTCTATCCTCCCCAAATTTATCATTTGATATAGATATGCCTACTCATAGGGAAATAATTTCTATTACTGAGATGTTGGAGAAAAAGAAAACCCTTTCTCCTCATTGAACATGTAATGAATCAAGGGGTTGAACCTCAATATATAGAGTTAAGTGATTATCATAATAATTTATATTGGATCTATATAAGGAAATCCATTCTACACCAAAAAATTTCATTACATTTTACCAAATGTATTAGGAACATGTTTTCATGGATGTTGAACCTACAAACTTTGATATGGTAGGACTTACATAATTGGGTTGAAATAATTACAACATTTTTTGTTTCCATGAACACATATCCTTCCTCGGATTTTTTGTGAATTTTTTAATAGATATACTGGAATTTCAGGATATGAAGGAATTTATAGAACCAGAATAGAGAAATTATGTTCACTATTCAATAAAGAATAAATGTCATACCTATCACCATCTGTTTTTAGGATCTACATCATTGTTCTTTGGTTTCTTGTAGTTATACCATGAAAAAATACACGGAGGGTTAATTGGAGCATTCCTGTCTTCTAACCCATTATTGGGATTCTAATGTTGTAAATCATTATCTAGCTATTCTTCTTTCCCACACCTATATCCTTTCATCATCTCCTTTGGGAAAATTCTAGGTTTCTTATTTCCACACCTTTGACTAGTGGGATTATTAAATTTATTATCACCATTAGATTTATTCATTTCACCTCTATATTTAAACACTTTTTTCCACTTATTATCCCCATGAAACCCATGATATTCACCAATATCCATTTTGACATTGAGGGATCTACAAGAATATTTACTCTTAGCTATCAAAGACTCTGATCGACATGCCTTTTTTTAGAGTAGGTTTTAGACCACCAAAGAAGCATTCAACCATGAATTAGGGGGTAAAAAAATTCAGTGGTGTATCATGAATGAATTGTGAGTTTTTCCTCATATATCTTGATAAATACATCATATTTTGTTTGAGTTTATTGAAATACCATACTATTTTAAGATATAGAATGTGATTGATATATTTATCAAAAAATATTTTCTGGAATCACTTCCACCCCATCACATCAATATCTACCTTTGGCTATGCATTTTTTTTATCATTGTCCCCTGCTGATCAAATTCTCCCTCAATATTATAAATAGCAGGTGGAAACTCTCTTTTTTAAAACATTGATGTATGGGGATGATCTTCTTAGTGGTGTTGATCCATTTTTATGCAATTAATTTTTCATATGATCCTTTAAAAGTCTATTTAAGTTTTACATAATTGAATGAATTATAGACTTTTCTTTCTTAAGGGTATTAATTTTCTCTCCCTGATCTAGGATTCTACTCATAACCTGAGTTAACTGAGACAAAATCATCATAATGTTTATAATTCCTACTCCCATCAAACTTAGAATCTCATTATGGCAATCCATACATTGTCTATCACATATATTGATTACCTGATTCCTCATTTTTTTCCTTTTAATATAATGAATTGAACATTAGGGATGATTATTTTGGTTCTGTTAAAAATATATATAGGAAATTAATTACATTAAATGGATAGCTTGTTTCATAAATTTATTTACATGACTTATGAATTTATTTGATTCAATCAATGTTATGCATTATATATTTCTAAACAAATATTCTCATTGGAAATTTTATCCCCAAATAATTATTTATAGTGATCTTGTGGTTTTACCAAATCATTACCTTGGGGAGTGTCAATCCAATTGTGAAACAAGGCATGTCTTTGTGCACCGGTTTAAGTGCGGTCAGGACCGATCCACCTTATCAGAGTTGTTACCACTATGAACATATATTCCAGAACCATGTCTACATATAATCTCTAGAAGAGGATGTATTTTATTAATAAAAAATTAATATATATATATATATATAATTTTAGGGATGTTCTCATATACATAGTATTTTCCATAAGATCTTCTCTTATTGTTTTTTAACCTAATCCCTATAATAACTAAACTATTCCTTTGATACCAACTATAACAACCCTGTCATTTAATACAAATTAATTATTCATTTATTACATAAAAGTACACATTATTAATCATGAAATATTGATATTTCTAGTTTATTTGGTAATTAGGTATATATCATGAAATCATGAACATGGGATTCAAAAACGTTTTTGAAAACATCATTAACAAAAATCTGAAATTACTTGTATTTAAAAACTTCAAGGGATAACCTGGGGACATAAATAATAAAGTATTGGAATATAAAGTTAGTAAGGGGATATGCAGAACATAAGGTAGTACATGTTTTTAAATAGGCAGAAAAGTAGCGAATAAAAGAAACATAAATAACCTAGCATGATATAGTGTGATAGTCATAACATGAGAAATGTGGTAACAACATAAAACACAACATCATAAACATATTTCTAGGATAACTATTTTGAAATCATGATTGAAGAAATATGATATTTTAATGTGGTTCACTTTATATTCCCAAATGATATCTCATGAGACTAAACCTTACACAGTACATTAGTGGGTGCAAAAATTTTGGGAGTACCCATAACATTAATTTCACTCTCATGCTTAAGTGTTCCACATAGATCATTCAACATGAATTCATTCATCATCATATTTTTCCCATGATAATAGATTTTGAATACATACATTTATTTCCGATGTAATATATGTGTATTTCTATAATGGTGATTAGTCTTGATATGAACATTGTATGGTATTCATTGTACAATTCTTTTGGTATAGAAAATCACGGTGAAATTTTGGCTGCATGACGATGTCACATAAAATTATTAAAATTTATTGATGAGAGTGAAAAGGGAATCTAAAATTTTTCACATAAAATATAATATAATAGGTCCACGTAAATAGTTATCCTAGAATTATGAATTAGATATATAGGGTATATGATAATAGATAAACTTAATAAAGAAGAGAAGGTGGG
This sequence comes from Viscum album, assembly GCA_963277665.1. NCBI lineage: Eukaryota > Viridiplantae > Streptophyta > Magnoliopsida > Santalales > Viscaceae > Viscum > Viscum album. The sequence continues at coordinate 1,252,578,134 of OY728152.1, forward strand.
GATCCCTTAGTTTACTGTGTGACTCCAAATACTTGGGAGGATCTTCTTGAGAGTTTTGGTGCACATTTGGAGGACTCTACAGAGGGGAATGTAGATTTTACACATTCCCCCAGTAGTTTTAATGAAGTGAAATTATATCTTGCATTTCTAAATTTTTGAAATGTGTGGGGATATAATTATTATTTCTCATACTTTGGGTTTTGACTATATATAATAAAATATCCAAAACCACAAACCTTCCCATTGTTTTAACCCATGGTTTATGCGATGTGGGAGTGGTTTTTTATTATTTTAGAATTAAAAGGGCATAAATTAAAAACTTAATTCCCTTGCATCTTTGGATGTGAGTCATAATCAAAAGTAATGATTGTAAAACCTTAAAATTTATGAATGGTTTTTGAGGAATCCTAATGGATTTATAAAATTAAGAATATAAACATAAATTCTCATTATATTAATTTGAAAATACATATTTGGTCATTTATACATTTTATTGTATTTAATAGATCCTTTTATAGTTCATTATGATGTCATAATTCAGAAAATATATTTATATTTTATTAATTTTTTACGGAAAATTTGACTCTCACAATGAATTATTAAAAATTCACCATTGGATAATTTATCTATTTTAATTCCAAAAATAATATTCCATTTATCTAAAAAAATTATAAATTTTCTATGTTTTAATTTTAATATATATTTTACATTTATTATGGGATCATTGTTTTTTGAGAATAATAGTTTTCGAAACATTATAAAAATTTCATTTTAGTATATAAAAATTATATGATATTTTATAATAAACAAAATATTTTAAAAAAAATATTTTATTAAAATATTATTTATATCAAAAATACATTATTTCATTAAAATAAATTCCCTAATTTAATTAGAATATTAAAAAAATACTATTCTTTTTACTATATCAAAATAAAAATCAATTTTAATGTAAAAATAATAGAACAAAAAGATGTCCATTATTATTTAGAAAATATTGTATACAATCATATTACTCGGTTATTGATAAATATTCATTTAATACACCCTCAAACACCCTAATATTAAGGCTTGTTATGGTGATAATATTGTTGTGGTGGTTTGATATACCTGGTTTGGGTCATTATCTCGATGAGCTTGAACCTCTTCTATAAACAGTTTCACTCATGGAAAAGTTATCAGATCTCAACATAGAATTTGTAAAGAAATTTTTTAATATATTTTATCTCCCTTATAAGCTCTGATAAATAGGCTTCATAAGGTATGATCATACAAGTTCAGTTTATCACCTCATTATCTCTGCCAATGGGATTTGTCAAAACACTATATTTATACAAATAATGTGATCATTGTTCGATGACTATATTTCTAATGGTAGTGATGGTTAATGGTTTTTTAACAATAATAAGATAAAATAAAACCAATGAAATGAATGGTTTTTTTATTACCATAATACATTATGATACATTTAATTAATTCATAAGGGATATTTTATTTATAACAGTTCAGGTCACTACAACACCACTCATGGTGTGGCCCATCATGTCATGTCATGGTTTAGCTCCCCCAAAAAGAAACAAATAATTGATTTCACTACCAAGGGGAATATAATGGAATTAATCTTCCTTTTAGGACATAGTGTCCTACCAATTATCAGGCTCTATGGTGTGTCCCACATCCCCATAGAAAAACATATCACATAGTATCCTTTAACATTGGACAAACATATGTTACATTGGATGACACACTACCTCAAGGTAAAAGAATTATTCTCATCCCCTAATCCATAACGAAGTGTCTTCCCCATTCATGGTTGTAATCTCCTTACCAAATTAGATTTATATAGATACACCTTATAAATAGTGAACTAATTATAATTTTTGTATTGTTAATCCAATGAGTCATATCATTTCCATCTCATAAAAAATAATTTAGAAAATTATTAAAATATTATTTATTTATTTTTACTTTAAATTAACATTTACTTATCAATACTGACATTATTACCCTGGGGTTCATAGTTGTGAAATAATTTCTTGAGTAAAATCTCACAAATACAACACATAAGTATCATCCTAGATATATTTAATGGTTATCATCAAATCATGCCCTGTACACATCACCTTCTAACAGTTAAACAAATATGGAAACCCTAACATGTTAAGGTTAAAATTTTAATATTTCACATGGAACACCAAAATACCCACAGGTTTTTCTGTGACCATACAACCAAATATAGACCGTTTTTTAATGTAGAGGATTATTGTTTTATCACCTCTAGTCATGGTTAAATACTCATTAATTTTTAAAAACTCATCCATAACACATTGTAAACCCTAAAATTCCATGAACCAGGTGTGACCTTCCAACAAAAGAAAAATTCTCCAGTATGGTATACCAAACAATTCTCTTAATCTGTTCAGATCACCAAACCCATCTGTTGAGCCATTCAAGACATCTAAAATCACCTTCTAGTGATATTAAAAATATCTGAATATTGATCAAAACAAAATTCTAAAAAACATTATTTAATTAAAGAATATAAATTCAAATTTACGCAGATTTTGTACAACCTAAAAATATATGGGTGATTATTCATGGCGGGATCCCCAAATATGGTATACATATTGGACTGAAGAAGCATTATATTTCATGTTTTACATTCTTTAGTTATTTTTTCTATAATGTAAGATGTGTTTATAGATACATATTTTTATTTATTTATAGATTGAATATTTTTATAGAATATTTTGATGAATCGTTCCCCTGATGGAAAATTACATATTTTGAAATAGAAAAATAGAAAATAGAGGAAAAAAATTTCATTTTTTATTGTCAAATTTTTTTTAATAAACATTTTAATCCTTAATTTGTTAATAGATAGTTGATATTTCATGTTATTTTTTATCCATTTTAAAATAAAGAAATTATTAAATGTTATTTTATAACTAATATCCCACATCCTTCCTTAATTTTATAAAAAATATCATACATCATCATGGGAAATAGTTTTCCTTAGTGAAATCATAATGAATTGTTATTTTATTGATAATCATTATTTTGGTCCTAATTTTTCAAATTTTCTTATAATATTAATTTTATTTTATTATTTGAATGTTTTAGAATCTGAACTCATGAGAAAAAGAAAAAACATTATGAGATTAAAACTATTATATTTCATTCATATAATTTTAAAATTTTGATATCAATATGTTTTCATGAGAATCAAATGTCTATGTGAAACCCACCTTTATAAATTAGAAATTTTTCTATAATATTACATCTATATTTATCAATGATTTAACCTATAAATATAATAAATTTCATCAAAGAGGTTAATAAATTTTCATTTCATTTATAAACATTAGAATTAATAGAAGTTATTGATCAATGATTTATGATCTCTAAGGAAAATCATCTTTTATTTAATTTTATCTTAAAATATTGGTTTTTTATTATAAGATAGAAAATAATATTATATTTTTTTTAGAGGGAGTTCACACCTATAATTTTGAATTTTTATTAAAATATCCACTTTTGTTAATAAACATATAACATCCAATGATTTTGGATTACATCAACACTTAAAATAAATTCAATGTATTTGATAGCATTCATTACACACAATATTATGCTTATATGAACTATGTAATATTTTATTCATAGGATTAACAAATATAAACTACTCATTAAATTTATGGGTATGAATACGATTGAACACATTACAAAATATATTTATTTTTATTTTACATAATCAAAATATGCTAATTTATTCTTATGAAATAAGTACTCAAATTATAATGATAATAATTTAATCATTTGAGACAAAACATTCCATGATGAGTTCTTTATATCGATTACATTTATGACTATAAATAAATGTGGAAATATAGAGATAATATTTATAAAAAATTACTAATAATTGTTATATTTATTATTAATTTGATATAAATAGATATAAATTAATGTAATGGAAAAAAGAGATATTTTTCAGAATACTATTTTTATTGTTTGAAATGTATGTTATCTTAATAATATTAACATATCACCATTAATGAACGATTTTATTTTTCTTTCTAGGATTATATATGTTATTAGATATATTATAATACATCTTATGGTTATTTAAAATGAAATTAAGGGGAATAAATTAACATCTATGAAAAAAATAATATTTTGCAAAAAAATGTGTTTTAAACATTATTTAGAGAATATTTCATATAAGTTTATCTGTAATTATAAATTTATTTTGGTGAAATTAAATCAATATTTGTAAACCGAATTTCCTCATTTTTATAAGTTCAATTTTTTTACTAATAATTAATAGTTAACATGGTAAATAATTAATACCACACGTTAATGGTTCAAATTAGTAAATGCTGACAATATAAGATATAAGGCTTCCAATATAAAAAAACAAATATCATTATCTAATTGGATGACTTTTTTTCTACTTCCCCTCACCATATATTTTTAATTTTTCCATTTTTTCAACATTACAAAGGGAAATATATTTATAATATTTTAATTCTATTTATAATTAGATGGTTGAAACTCCAATCAATTATAAAAGGTCACTGAATCTCCAAATTGTTTAACAAAAATTGAGAACTGTAGTATAACCTATTCCAACTACAATATTATCCTGACATTCCTCCCATCATCTAATAGGTATCATTTTTACCATAATCTCATCCTATAATGTCATAAGAAGCCAGCCAGTGTGAGATACTAAATGGTGATGTAAATTTCATTACGAACCAATTTGAAGTTTCTATTAATATTAAACCTTATCTAAATATTCTATAAACATATCCATATAATTAAATAATTATCTATAATACACTAAAATTAATTTAATTTAATGGTATAACCAATATCAATCATTTTTCAATGCAATGGGAAATTATTATGTTGCTCAACCATTTGTAGGGACTACCATCTACAAGATGTGGTGTATTTCATTTCTCATTTCCACATCACATGGGTGGTGATATTAATGGATTTAATTATATTTTTAATATTGATGAAATTTTTGTCAGACTATAGTGTCATATTATTTTATTCCGTTCATTATTCTTACCCATTTAAAAAATGCAGTCATCAGCCATGCGTATGTTCGAAATACCATCTCCATCAAGTGATTTAATTCATTTTTTATCATTGACATACACAAATGATTATAAAAGTACATATAATTTATAGACATGATATTAATTAAATTATTAAAAAAGTATTTATGATTTACCATGACTTGTGGGAAATGATAAGAATTGCTCCACCAAAACATGGATGTGAAAGATACTAATTAATACCTCGAATGATGATTTCAATGATGAAATTTGACAGGATTTGTAATAGTAAAATGTGATGAAATTTTATAGTGTTAGATAAGGTTGAATATTTTTTTAGTTGATGTTAATAATAAATATAAATTTCTTAGATAATTTTTAGAGTGTGTATTAATAAATTTTGATCTTATGGTAAGGATTTATATGAAAATCTCACATTTTATCGGGATCATTTATGTTTCAAATTCCATTTTTATGAAAATTTATTTTGTTTATAAATTAAATTATATATATGTAATTATCCTATATTTATTTATAGTATTTTCAAAAATTAATACAGGTTTCCTTTCACTCATACAATAAAATAATAAAATTAGGTATTTAGGAAATCCAAAAATATCTTTTTTTGTTTTGGTTGGAAATATTTTCCCCCCATATTCATATTTCTAAAAATTATTTTATGTATGTTTTATCTTCCCATACCATTTTTAAAGGGATTTTAAAATGGACCCAATAATACCATGAGACTGGAGGGGGAATCACATGACATATTTTTATTTTATACTAATAGAACTTATTCCCACATTGGTAGAAAGGTGAAAATTTGTATGACGAGAAAGTGCATAAAACAATCAATCACATGAAAAGTGAGGAAACATCAATTCTAATTGGTTAAACACTAAGGGATACTTCCAAGGAGCATACATCAATAATTTTTTATTCATACTAATGTTCATTAATCTTTACTAGTTTTGGATTACCATACTTTATCATAGTCACTCTATGCTAGGAAAATAACCTTTACATGTTTTTAGGGATATCACACTATGACCCTCAGATCACATCTGTATAATCCCCTTTCCTCACTACATTGAGAATAACATGTACCTGGTTTGTCAACATGAAGGTCACTATAATGGGTTTTCATTAAATAATGCATCCTAAATTATAAATTAATGCCCTATTGAGGACTTGTTTCATCATGCATATGAAATCTATTTCTCCTCATACTATTTTTTCCCAAAAGTTTCCTCCACAAAATGGACTTCGTCCTCCGTGTAATGCAGTGTTGTATGTACCACCTCTATGTACCACATCTTCATGTCATGATGCATACCTCCTTCTCAAACCAATTTCACGAAAACCCTTCACTTTTACTCTTGTGTACTGCCTTACATTGTTAACTTCCATAAATCTCTTATCGACTCACATTCTTTGCATACTATAAGATAACCATAGACCCAGTACTTCCATCACGTATATACACTCCTTTGTGTACCAACTTCTTCAGTAGACTTAATCTTCCATGAAAATTTTCTCCTCTACATACCACTTATCCTCTGTGAAATCGACCTCATGAACCTCTTCTCCATGGTGATATTTTTTTCCTGCGACCCATTCTAGACATCACAATATTCTTCCAATTTTATTTAATTTTAATCATTCCCTCTAATGAATGGAGTATTTATCCTTATATAAGAAAATAGTTCAGATAAATCTTCTGAACAGAGATTTACCAAATGTTCATTTTGGCACTACCTTCACCGTATATTTCACAACTCATGCGAACCATTTTTCCTATGTGGTCCACACTTCACCACTCTCCCTATGTGGTGACAGGAATAACAACCTGATTTCTGTAAACTACACTAACTGTGGTTTCTCAAAACATATCCTCGTTTCCATAGACAATATGCCATACAATAAACTATATGCCTTCTATGACCCACAAGACTTCCTGAAAACCCCATATGCTCCACAAATCGTTTCTCCTATGCAGTCCTCATAACATTTTCTCTTCGTTAAAGAATTTTTTTCTAGTTCATGTAGTTCCCTTCATCATCCGTGAACCATTCCATGTACATTGTACTTGGTTTTTATTCCATGCTATGGAGTTCAATTTTCTTGCAAACTCGTTGATCTACCCAACAACGTTTGACATCAAAACACAAACTATAATCCATTTCTTGAAAATAATTTATCTAGTTCCAACAATCTCCCCAATTTGGTTTATTGTAAATCCTCAGATTATTTCAATGAAGCACCAAAAAACAAACAAAACTTCATACACGTGAAACAAATTGTCCACCACTCTAAGTAAACTTGAGAAAATATTAGTGTAGGAAACAAGAGGTGAATGAATTTTGTTCTCGTGTCTGGTAACCCATAATTATCCAAGATTATAAGTTTTATTCCAATTTTCCTATTCGGTATCTTTCTAAAACTAACTATAAAAACATTTCATTATATATGAACATCTATATTCTCCCCTTTGGTAATAAACCCAAATAATAAAAAAAATTAAATATAATGCTTTTAGTATACTCCCCATGGATAATATATCCACCATAAACCTGCAATACATTAGAAAATAGATAAATACTATTATAAAAACTGTGGATATGGGACTTTGTATCCTCATTATACACAAGAGGTGGCTATCATAGAGGATCTACCATTGCTTCTCAAACACATGAACTGACAATGTATTTTTCAGTATGTTAGCCACTTGAACATCATTTCCAACATGATGCATTTTAATGATTCCTTATTTTTCATTTCCATAATGAAGTTATATCTGATTACAATTTCACTCATATGATAAGGCTTAACATGATTCTTCGTAAGATCAATTTCACTATTGTTATCATAGTGAATCCACATTGGTTGTTTCACCTCATCACCAAAAAGAATTAATTGTTTTATAATCCAAATTAGTTGGGTGCATGCATTTTTAGCGATAAAATATTCTTCTTCTGTAGTACAAAGAAAAGTGAATTCATGTTTCTTACTCAATCAGCCCACACATTTCATGGAAATAATGATTGCTCCACCACTTGTGGATTTTCTATAGACAACATCTCCATTCGAGTCAGCATAAAAAATCATGAATTTTCATTATCATTTCCTACTGGAAAGTATTATCCATAATCTTGAGTACCTTGAATGTTCCTCATGATTTTTTCCACTACTTTCATAAGTTAATCCTTCGAATTACGTTGAATGTAGGTCTCTAAGCATGCAGAAATGACAATATTTGGTCATATTGAAGTAAAGTACAATAAGAATCCATTGATTCTCTTATACATTGTGGGATCTATAGATGTCCCATCAACATGCTTTCCTAGTTTTTTCCAACCTCAATCGGAGTCCACAATGATTTGGAATCATGCGTATTTAATTTCATCAGTAATTCTCTTACTTAATATTCTTAAGAAATGAAATTATATTCTTTCCTCTAAATCACCTACATCCCCAACATGTATTTGAGTTAACCAATCATTGAAATTTCATATTAAGATTTCACGTGATTGGAAAATTCATCCACTAGTCCATGCCTTCTTCCACAAAATATAAAATCATCTTCTTAATCTAGAACCATGAATTGATCTTTCTAAAAAAAATTCACATAGTGATTGTGATCCACTCCTCTTATTTTAAATTCAATCTTCTATACATAAGAATATATATGAGTGTACTATGATTTTGTGGCCAGTTTCAGACCATATAGATGATTCGTTAATCAGTAATACATCATTTCACCACTACTAACTAGAAACCCAATTGGTTGTTCAACATAGAATTCTTCTTCGATAAAACCGCATAAAAAATCTGTCATGGCATCAATTTTATGCACTTAATATACTATTTGAATTTCCATGGGATGAAATAGTCTTATTGACTATAGTATATCCACTAGGGAAAATGATTGTTCAATATCTAAACCATCAATCTATAAACTGACATCAAACACCAGTTGTGACTTATTTCTAATCACATTTACATGGTCATCTCTTTTATTTTGGCAAATCCACATTATACAAATCACTTTGTGGGTTTTTGGTATCTTAACAAGATCCCATATATTATACTAATTGATCTAATCTAATTCTTCATTCATAGACTTAACCCCCGATTCTTCTTTTATGGATTCTTCAAATGAATGTGGTTCCACAAATGAGTGGAATTTCTATTGTGAACTATTACTCATTCCCCTAGTCTATGTGGGAGATATCCCTCCCTAATGATGTTGGATTGATTATTTTCATCTCCTCGACTTCTTCTGTGAGGTTCAGAATAATATTCATCCTCCAAGGTTTCTTCTTCTAATTATTCTTCTAATTCAACATCATGATGTGAATCCTGGATTTTTTTCATGCCTTTTTCAACTTCTGTATTTGAATCCATTCCATGTGAATGTTCTTCCTCATCATCTATTACATAAGAAGATTAATTCCGTGATCCATTTATGATTTTATAATCAATGATCTTCCCATTATTTCTTTCAATATTTTTTACATGATGATTATTAAAACATTTGTAGTCTTTCCTACTCATTTCATATATGAGGAATATTCCCTCATCCTCAACATCACCATACATTTCATGATTTCATTCTTTGATTTAGATAAAAAATTTACATCCAAAAACACGAAAATATATTAAAGAGGGCTTCCTTCTATTCATTAACTCATAGGATGACATGGTTTCCCCATATAATGACCTATTAAATTTTGGACATAAAATGAATCTATAACGGCCTCTATCCAGTAATTGTAGGAGATATTACTCTCAATCAACATAGTTCTAACCACACTGTTCACCTGTAAATTTTAGCACTCAACAACTCCATTTTGTGGCGGAGTTCTCAAAGAATCCTCCTCATGTTGTATCCTATGTTTCTCCAGATAGTTATCGAACTCAATGGATGTATATTATCCACTAGTATCAGACTACAGAACATTTATTATCAATCTAGTATCTTTCTCTTATAATTAGTGATAAGTTGTCAAGAAATCAAGCAATTTCCATTTCCAACATATAACCATAACACAAGCCATTCTTCTATAATAATCATTGAAATTGACGATGTACCTTTCTCCAAGAGTTTTATAAGAATTTATTGGAACTCATACATCTCTATGAACGAGATCAAGATGATTTTATTCCCTTTTCATATTTGGTCAATGTGAACTCCAAACCAACTACACTCGAATACATGTATCAGAAGTATTTTCCCATTCACACGTCAGTTTGGGGATATTCAAGAGTATATTCCGATTAGAAATCTTTTCCATGTCTTTTTAATTGATGTGACCCAACCATTGATTCCACAATTTGTTTTCTTATTCAAAATTATGGTTGCAAATGTTATCTATACTATTTAGTTGAAATATGATTCAATCTATTTTGCAATCCATCATGAGAGAATCCCATATTCTTCCATTTATAGTAAACCATTTGGATTAAATTTAACTATAAGTCTCGAGTCATGGAGTTCACTAACACTCATGATATTGTGATGCAATCCATCCACATAGAGAACTTGTGCCTTCTTCATCTCTCCATTGGCCAATTCAGAACATCCACATCCTATGATCCTCAAAGAACCATCATTAACAAATCTAACTCCTCCTTCAACTATTTTCAATAAATTCATTAATAGGTCTTCATTTCCCATCATATGAGATCAGCATACACTAGAAAAAATATAAGTGTTTCTATTCTTGGTATCATTGAGAAATACTTCTACAAGGTGGGATTTTTCAATTTTGTTATTTTCCTTTGGTGAAATATTAGATTCATTATAGGATTAAAATGGATTTTAAAATCTCTTTTCAATGTGCATGGTTTCACCATACACCCACTCTTCTTCTATAAGAGAGAACACGTAGTAACTAAAACACCATCTCTTTGGTATCTTTTGACTTGTCTCTTATTTCTTTATGAAATTTTATTTTTTTTCCTTTTCCAAAAATAAAGATCTTTATATAAAATTTTAGAAAAATGACAACTAAATCCATAGAAACAGTTTTTTCTATATGAATTAGGATATGAATCCATTTTCCTTTTTTTGCTTCCTAGATCATCCCTGTTAAAATATCTCCTTGAATCTTCATGGTATGACATGGTATGTCCCATATACCCACAGAATTGACATTTCATTAGTGGAAATAGATTTCCAATTCTATTCTTCATCATATAAGATTTCACATAAGGATATTTTGACTATCAATCGTTTTGGAAAACTCTAGGATAGTTTTGAGACCTCCATTCAAGTTTATTTGTGACATTATTTGTTTGTACTACATGTGTCATTATGATATGTCAGAAAATTACCAAGGTGAATAGGGGGAAAAATTATGAACATGCCACTACAATATCAAATTTTAAATCATGTTGTGGTGGAGCTAGTCAATCAGGGAGAATTGGATTCAATCAAACTACTCCCTCTATCCATTGGTGTGAAAGGTTCTATGGATCCATCATCTCAAATGGGTGATCCTTGTCTATTCAAGCCTGATATTTCTCCTAGTGCATCATGGAAGGGTATTCTCCTCAAGTCCCCATCATCTCTTCCTCATGTGTCTCCTCTTTTTCCAGTGATTCCATTGGAAGCCCTTAGCACTAATCAGTTGGATGGTCACATGATGTTTTCATTTGCCCCTTCTTCCATTTACGACACTGTGGATCAGCTAATAATTACAATTATTACATGTTTTGTGTCCAACAAACCTGATTTTGTCATTTTCGAGGATTTTATTCGATCGTTGGGTCTAGAGTTACCGACCACAAATTTGGTTCTGAACAGAGTATCTATTTCTCATTATTTTATATTCCTGGGAAGATTTCTTCAAAACATGGTTGATGCATCATTGATCCATTGGTAGATGGAATTTCCATCTCTCAAGGTGGTCAATAGAAGTTCACTAAGGCTAGGATTCCCCTCTAGCGGTATTTTGGGTTCATCAACCCGAGATACCTCTTCCTGTTCATAAATTTTCGTTCATTGATAAAATAGGAGACTTACATGGGGCATTCCATTGTATGGATGATCAGAAATTATGCCTCTCAGAGACATCATCAGTGAGGATCTACATTTCCATGGATCTATCTTCCCCAAAACAGTAACTACATCCCTTGTGCAATGAAATAGTGTTTTAATGGAGGCAGGATATCATGTATCCTGATATATCCAACATTCTCTCATCATGTTTCTTTCTCATGAATAGATTGTCAAAATGAAGAAAGCATCCATCACATCCCTCACATTCATGCCATAAATTTCTCTCAACCAATGATGGAGCTCCGTCCCCATTGGTAGGGGTGCCCCATCCATCTGAACATGGTCCTATTTCGATGGGTGATTGTGAGTATAACCCATTAGATATATCTCTGGTGTCCCCAATTTTTCCAATCTGTTTAAATTTGAGGTGGCTATTTCTTCCTACCCATTTTAGTATGGATCTTTTCCTGATGACCATGGTTCACATATCAAGACATTTGGTCCTCAAGGTCCCACCCTAGTTAATCCAGATCCCTAATCTTCCAGCTTGCATCCATCCCTCTTCAAAAACAATCAATGTTGTATTTTATGTGAATTGAATCTTGGATTCTCCCTCAGTTAATCTATGAATCCATTATTTCACATCATAGATGGTTTATTCTAATACATCTAACTATTCTACAAGACAGAGAAGGCCAGGACCAGGTATGGGGACACTCAAATTCACCAAGATGATATCAAGCCTGTGCATGATTCAGAGGTTTCTTCTGCATGTTTTTCGATGATGGAAGTAGAATAATTTGTAGTTTCCCCAATCCCTACCTCAAATACATTCATAATATTACAGAATGAACAAAAGTTTGTGGACCACTGGTTCACAGCTTCACCTTTAGCATCAAATTGAGTGTGTGAAAGGCCGATATCTAGATGAAAGATATCAATCCCATCTCATCTAATCATGATTGGTCTCTCCCTCAAGGGAAAAAACCAGATGACTTGTTTCCAAATAACCTCTAAAATGATATGGAATGCCTTTTCTCTTGAGTCATAGGTTAATACTGATAATCTATCTAAAGAAGTTATTCAGGACAATATATCTCTGTTGGATATTCTTGAGACAATATAGAATAACTCTGGAATATAGGTTTTCACTCAAAGCATTGGTTTACATTCCTATTTACATGGGAACCTTTTGAATCGCCATATTTGGCTCTCTATTATTCCTTAATTATAGTTGATAGAGTTAATTTCTCAAAACAACATTTAATGACTAAATTCATTTCTAGAGAGAAGTGTCTTTTATTCACTTTTGTTTATGTGAAATGTGATTGGCGAGAATAGGAGATCTTATGGTCAGACATCTAATATTTTGATGTAAGTGAGGATTCATGGTTTGTGGGAATATATTTTACCACCATAATGGTTGTTTCAATTATTAAAGGAGGATGAGCATATACATAGAGTGATCTTTAAGACTTTTTCTACTTTGTGGAAATGGATGGCCTCTTGGATTTATGTTACACAAGAGACAAATATATATGGTGTAATAACCATAAATGAAGGTGTCAAACCTATTGTTGGAATGATTGATTTCTATGAAATATTCAAGATGTTTCTGTTTCCAATATGCTTGAGTTAATCATCTTGTTCGATCCATTTCAGATAAATCTCTATTACTCTAACACATACAGGAATCATTTCATCTATTCTAAGCAGTGTGCTGATAATCATGAATATCATGATGTGGAAAAAAATTCATGGTGTATGACAATACATGTGATTTCGTGGACTATCATCCATAACAAACTCAGATGATTGATTTAAGATCTTCAAAATTGGTATAAGCAACAACCTTCTCATTTGATGACCTGGATAATCAAAAAATTGAAATTGAGCATATTGAATCTAATCTTGAAGATGATTGGGATGAGGAGAATTTTTTTAAAAAATCATAATAAAAAGTTACATCATAATTAAATGCTTCTTGGAAAAGAAATGGTGTTGGAGATAAAGCATGGGCCACCTAGCATAAATAAGGGTATACAAATATAGAATTGTTTCATGCATGTATCAAATAGAGAAGATAGGGGATCATAACAAATATTCGCATGGAAAATGGATCCTTTTATAATGATATAGATATAAATGGAGGTATGGATGAAAACTATTTTAAATATTTTCTTTCTAATGTTATCCCAAGTATATAAGTTGGTTATCCTCAAGGTCCAATTGAGCTCTTTGATTGTATTCCTCATGTGGTATCCATTGATGTCAATGATTTTTTTTTGTAGAATACTTGAGGAGAAAGAAATATTTGATGCTATAATGTCTCCCAACCATTTTAGTTTCCCTAGACAAGAAATATTCCATAAATCATTCTATGTTGTCTCTTGGGATCTTTCTTAAGAGGATTTGATTGAATCGATTCAGGATTAACTTCATGGAGGAGCTCTTCTAAGGGTGGTCTATGAAATTTTGCTCGTGTAGATTCTATAAGTGAAAGTCCCATCATCTTTAATTCAATTTTAGCCAAAAACAATATGTGTAATTTTCCTTATAGAATCCTAGAATCTATTCAGAATAGGCGAGTGGAATGATTCCTTAATGGATGGGTGGCTGATGAACATCATGGATTAATTGAAAGAAGGTCCCCACAAGCATCCAAGGGTATTTCTCAAGAAATTATAGTGGATATAATCAAAAAATAATGGTTCAAATGTATCTATTCATATTTATATTGATAAAGGTTATGATATGAAGGAATGGGGGTATATTCTCATGGTTATGGATTGTATTTTTTTTCAATTGGGTGTAGGACTTATTTTTCAGATGCTTTATCTCACCATGGTTCTCGGTGTCGCTGATGAGTAGGAGAAATGGATTTGAAAAATATGGTAGGGTCATTATGAAAATAGATCCCCTTTCTCCTAGTATTTTTATAATATTACAGGACCTCGTTAGTAAACTCTTGGAGAAGAAGATCAACAATGACCACATTCAAACTACTAAATGCAGGAATCAGAATAATCGACTATCTCAATTTCACTATATTTATGACATGATTTTTTCATTAATGGAGGATTTATATCTATTAGAAATCATAAAATTGTGTCAAGAAAGTATAATAAATTGATTGGTGAGAAATGGCTAGGATGGTGAATAATGGGGGCATCAATCTCCACAGTGTGGAAGGCCCTATACACTGCCTTTGTAAAGATGCATAAAATTCACGAAATGTTTTTTCTTAACTTTCTTTGGGATTTTACAAGAATGCAGTTTCTGACGGCACTTGATTCCGAGGCCCGGTGTGTTGGAAAGAAATGGCTAGGATGGTGAATAATGGGGGCATCAATCTCCACAGTGTGGAAGGCCCTATACACTGCCTTTGTAAAGATGCATAAAATTCATGAAATTTTTTTTCTTAACTTTCTTTGGGATTTTACAAGAATGCAGTTTCTGACGGCACTTGATTCCGAGGCCCGGTGTGCCCGGAATTTCTATCAGATGTTTAGCTCGAGTACGTTCTGTGAACGAATGAGCGGGTTTTCCTATCTTTTGAATGGGTTCTCCGAATCAAATTCTGATGGCACCGATGGAACCGCAGCGCTGGTAATTGCTTAGGAATGCCATTTTTGGAGTTGCGTTTACCCGAGAGAATATGATAAAAATTGTGGAAGTTTAATTTATAATTTAACTACAATTTTTATTTTCTTTAAGTGGTTTAAGGCTTTGGGTGGAATTTGGGTAACTACCCAACTTCCCAAGGGAGGTTATGAGGGTGGTGGGGCCCACATGCACCCCACCCCTTCATATTCTTCAACCCCCCTCAACTCACCATTAATATTTGACAACTTATTTTATTAATTAAGTGAGTTAAGAGTAGATGTTTGAATATCAAAAGCCTTGTTGAGTTAATAAAATAAGGGAGGTCTTTTTTTTATTTGGGATTTGTTTCTTGAGAGGTTTGGTGAGAAAAGATAAAGGAAGCTAGAAGTTCTTCATCTTCTTCGTCGAAGAACATGAGGAACGTGAATAACGCATCGAACTCCGTCGAAGAACGTCGAGTCCTCGGAGACCGACTACGCGATGCCGTATACCGCGACGGTTCTTCTGTGACGTCTTCTTCCGCGACGTCTCCTTCCGCAACATCTCCTAACGCGACGTCTTTTTTCGTGACAAATCCTCGTTCGACGAACCTATGTTCAAGCTCGCACGAGGTAGGGTTTTATTTATTTTATTTTGTTCGTGAATTCTACTTTGTCCTTCTTTGTGGATATACGACCAAATGCTTTCGATTAACGAGAGGGGGCCGGACTGCACAAACACGGTGGACCCTCCTCCCTTATCCTTGTTATTGTTTCTAATTTGTTGGAACGGGAATGGCGCGGTGCTGTCGCACCGTGCGGGATCGTGCGGCATGTAATGTGTGGCGCCGTCGCGCCGTGCCGTGAAGTTGAAGCAAGTCGCGGTGCCGGCGTGCCGCATTGGAGAAAACCGAAGACACCACGGCCGAAGCGGGGCCGCAGCGCCGTCGCGCCATGCCGGACGAACCAAAACCGCGGCCGGTTGCAGGCCGCGGCGGAGCAGGGTGACCGGCGGCCAGTTCCGGGCCGCCGGTGTCAGAGTAGGGAGGGGACCGGCCATCGCCGGTCCCGTGGTGGCAGAAACCGGCAGGCCGGGGCGGGTCGGTCGGACAGGAGGATAGCCAGGGGTTAAAACCCCCGGTCATCTAGCTAGCGGCCCCCATTAAAGGGGGGTCGCGGTTACAAAATACGGGGGGGCAGCCCCCCCCCCCCCCCCGCAAAAGTTGTTCGGCCGAGCCACCTGGCGCCGCGCGCCGGGCCGCCCCAGGGGGTCTTGGGCCGGGTCGGTCCGGGCCCGAAAACCCCGTTTTCGGACGCTTTTGGTTCTATTGCTAATATCTCAGGCTATGGACCTCCGATCGATGCGCCGTCAGCGGAGATGTGATCCTTGGATCGAGAAGGTTGTTTCGGTATATATCAATCAAGGGTTCGATATACTTTGGGTTCGGCTGGGTTGGTTCGTACACGAAACCAACGGGGCCCTCGGAGCGGAAACGCTCATATCTAAAGCTCCGGACGTCCGATTGACATGCCGTCGACTTTGTTGGAATCCTCTTAGTGAAACAGATCTTTTGGATTACTCTGCCCGGGCTTTGGACGCAGGTGGAGTACAGTCGGGTTGGTTTTTCCTTAAAAACCAACCGGGCCCCTGGGACGAAAAATCCAATAACTCTCAGACCGGGCGTCCGATTGACGCGCCGTCTGCGACGTTGAGTTCCCGTTGATGATACAGAACTTTTGGATACATCACCTCTGGATTATGTGTCAGTTGATGTATCAGCCTCTCGGCTCATGGAGCGGACACTCCCGAACAAGCTTGCTGTGTGTGGGAAACCTAGAGCTGGCTGCGTTTGCTGCTTTGACGACAACGACTGTACAAAGATCCTCAGTAGATTTGACGGCGACGACTACAGCACTCAGCGATCCTATGTGGATCAGTGCTACCGATCCTGTGTGGGTCCGATCATGTGTGGGTCAGCGCTCAGCGGTTCTGTGTGAGCCAGCGCCTATAGATCCTGTGTTGGTCTGATCCTGTGTGGGTCATTGTGGGGGTTAGTACCTATCGATCCTTTGTTGGTCCGACGGCTTAGATTAATCAGTGGCAATATCTGATCATCTCTATCGTCATACGAAGAAGTATACTTATGTGAGCTGAATCTTGTTTTGCTTTCCTATGTGGATTGTGTTGTGCTATCCTATGTGGATTTACGTTTTGCATTCCTGTTTGGACTGGGTTGTACTTGGGATCGGATGTTTGAGCCGAACGAGAATTCATGACTTAGGTATATGTGTGGGCATATACCTAAGCAGTGTCGGGTGTTACTTCGTGATTGTATCTTTCCTTTGTGGATTATCCTTTGTGGATTTAGGGAGACCTTCAGGGGTCTCAGTGTCCCTACTGAGTAGCTTATACTCACCCCTGTAAGGGCTATGCCCGCACTACATTGTGTTTGTTGCAGACGACGGACAACGTTGATCGTGGTTGATGCTTGCGGAACAGAACGGTGCCTGGAGGTGGACCACTGGACGAGACGTACTCGGAGTGGTCGGCTGGACCCGAGGAGCAGAGGAGGCTATCTGTACTCACCCTTCAGGTGGGATTTCCAGTGGACAGCTCGGCATTGCGGCTTTTCTTTTCCGTTGCTGTTTTTTCCCATTCCAGTTGTACTTTACTTTCAGTTTGGGTTTGTATACTGGCCCACGTACTTTTCCGCACTTGCTGTTGTACTCAGTTTTTACTTAGTGATTACTTCTACTGCTTGCTTGCTCTATGGTGTTTGTTTACATTACGAAGGAAATACCTTCCCTTTTTGCTGGGATTTAAGCCTTGGTGCTAGTCCCCAGCCCCTGGCCTATGGAAGGCGGGCTTTGGGTAGTCACGACACCGGCCCCGAGGATGGGTCGTGACAAATTGGTATCAGAGGAGTTCGGTTCTACCGCCGAACATGGGACTCTGATCTTTTTTCCATGTGAATCAATAGTGTTTAGTGTATTGGGTGTGGTTATCAGTCCAGGGAGTCTAGTGTTGGTGCGGCGGCCGACGTATCCGTACACCAGGACCCTGATTTCTGATTTCCGACTTAATGCACAAAAACATTGATTGCATGTGTGTTTCATGTTTTCTTTGTGATTACATTGTGTCATCTCACCAGGTATACTGTTCTGACTTTGGCGCACCTGTTTCCTTTTCAGGATGGCCCCACGACGGCAGCCAGCTAGGGTTCCGAGAGTTGAGCGTGACGATAGCCCACCGAGCGACGAGGCCTCGGTGCAGGGCCCTTTGTCAGCAATGGCACCGGCGGTAGCTCTACCTGCCGAGCCACCGATGCTTCCAGCCCCAGCCGCTGACGATGCACGTCACCTTAGTGCACTGCACGAGTTCCAGCACCAGCGACCACCCAGGTTCCGCGGGGAGACGGACCCCCAGGCAGCGGAGGACTGGCTGGAGACAGTTGTATGAGTTTTCCAGTTAGTGAGGACACCAGCAGATCTCATGGTGATCCTCGCAGGGAGCCTACTACATGCGGCAGCGGGCCGATGGTGGAACTTGATGCTCCAAGTGCACGATGAGGCATCTCTTATCCGGATGGACTTTCAGAGCCTCTTCCTCTCAGAGTTCGTCCCATCCACCCTCCGTGCGGTGCACATCTAGGAGCTTCTTCAGTTGCAATAGGGTAGCATGACGGTCGCCCATAACATGGCGAGATTTACCGATCTCTCGTGCTACTCGACGGACATGGTACGGGACCCATTCTTCCGGGCCCGGACCTTTGAGTTGGGATTGAGGCACGAGATCAGGGCATCACTAATCTCCCTCAGCATTCCGACTCAGACAGGAGTACTGGAGTGAGCACTTTTGATCGAGAGCTTTCTTGCTGAGTTTACACCAGCGCCGAGACCCACCACAGGACGACACGTAGCTGAGTCTTCTGCAGCAGGCAGTCGACAGATGACTCATGGGTCCAGGCAGACCAGACCCTTAGGCAGACGACCTCAGGACACTGGCTCAACAGTGTGGGGCACACAGCGCGGATCCAGCCTTTTGAGAGGCAGACAGTGCTACTCATGCGGCGGGCAGAGCCACATGGCTCGTGACTGCCCGACCCACCGTGCCGAGGAGCAGCAGACGGTTGAGGGACCACCCAGTCAGAGGTAGAGGGTCGACAGTGGCGGTCCGCAGGGAGGAGGCAGACAAGGCAGAGGAGTAGGCCGAGCAGCAGTTGGTGGGCGACGCTTTGAGGCTCTACCACCACCACCACCACGAGGTCCTCCCCGACCACAGGGAGCTGGAGGGTAGAGACATGCAAAGCTCCAGGCAGTGTAGGCCTATGACCAAAGCGCGCCCAAGATGATTCGAGGTACTATCTGTGTCTATTCCACCCTTGCTGCAGTTCTTACAGACATAGGGGAAAGTCACTCTTTCATAGCCGCTGCCCTTGTTCGGAGCTCGGAGATTCCGACAGAGCCGTTGGTTCGATCCTTACGGCTAAAGACTCCTACGAGAGCATACTCAACGATTACACACTGGTGCCGGCAGTGTGAGATTACTCTAGGAGGTGAGATGTTCGGCTGGGATCTTCTTGTAGTAGCGTCGATGCCTTATGACGTCATCTTGGGAATGGGTTGGTTATCTACAGTCCATGCACATATTGATTGTATTAGGCGCAAGGTGTGATGTGTATGCACCGATGGGAGCAGGTTCACCTTCACCGTCAAGAAGGGAGCCTTCGGACCACAGGATGTACTCTCATATAGGAGAGGAAATCCCATCACTCATCAGTTGGCTAGCCTCATCCTAGGAGCAGTTGACATGCGGAGTCCTAGTTTTCCTGCAGTGGTGGATCAGTATGCGGACGTCTTTCCCGACGACGTTCCAGGACTACCTCCTCGCAAAGAGGTAGACATTTATATTGATCTATACCCCGGGACAACCCCGATATCAACTCCATCAAATCAGATGGCTCCCGCCAAGCTTTGAGAGCTACGGGTACAGTTGGAGGACTCGCAGGGCAAGGGGTTCATCCGACCCAGTGTTTCACATTGGGCTTCCCCGATTTTGTTCTCCAAGAAGGCGGACGGGAGGTTGCGAATTTGTGTCGACTATCGTCGCCTGAACCAGGTGACAGTGATGATCATGTATCCGCTACCTAGGATTGATGACCTCTTCGATCAGCTCAAAGGAGCACGGTGGTTCTCTAAGATAGACCTCAGGTCAGGCTATCATCAACTCAGAGTTCGGGATGAGGACGTGCAGAAGATGGCCTTCAGGTGTCGGTATGGCCACTATGAGTTCTGGGTTATGCCATCCGGCATAACTAATGCACCGGCAGTGATCATGGCCATCATGAATAAGATCTTTCAGCCATACCTCGACCGATTTTTCGTGGTCTTCATCGACGACATTTTGATTTACTCGACGACTGAGGAGGAGCATGCCTACCACTTTCCGGTTGAACTAGACACACTCCGAGAGCACCAGCTTTATGGTAAGCTCTCAAAGTATCAGTTCTGGATACGTGAGGTCCACTTCATGGGACATGTCATCTCGGAGGTGGGAGTTGCAGTGGATCCTGCGAAGATCGAGGCAGTGCTAGCTTGGGAGCCATCCAGGAGCGTGACAGAGGTGCGGAGTTTCTTGGGACTAGGTGGATACTATCGGAGATTTGTTCCAGACTTCTCCAGAGTTGCGGCACCACTCTCAGCTTTGACAAAGAAGGTGAAACCCTTTGTGTGGTCAGAAATATGTCAGCAGAGCTTCCAGGAGCTGAGAAAGAGATTAAGCAGCGCACCTATCTTGAGGTTGCCGGAGGAGGGAGTAGGGTACGTAGTCTACTGCGATGCATCAGGGACCAGACTCGGATGTGTCTTGATGCAGGAGCGGGAGTGATCGCTTATGGATCACGTCAGTTGAGGCCGCATGAGCAGAACTACGCTACACATGACCTTGAGTTAGTAGCAGTGGTCTTCGCTCTGAAGACATGGCGACACTACCTGATGGGCGAGCGCTTTACAGTCTTTTCTGGCCATCAGAGTCTCAGGTACATATTCTCTCACAAGGACCTGAACTTGAGATAGCGGCGATGGCTCGAGTTCTTCCATGACTATGACTTTGAGATATTCTATACTCCTGGGAAGGGGAACGTAGTAGCCGATGCTCTCAGCAGGTGGACGGACATTCAGCTACTTGAGGGGGCAACAGAGCAGCTAGCCTCTTTGCAGATATCCTTCGTGGATAGAGATGGAGCATACTTCCTTCAGTCTCTCACAATCACCCCTCCACTACTGTAGCGGGTCAGAGAGGCACAACGTGGGGATGCTGATTTTGAGATGTGGCGTGCACAGTTATCCTCAGGATAGGCACCTGATGGTTTCTCCTTTGGAGCAGAGCATGATGTCCTCTTCAGAGGATGTACCTTGGTACCAGTTTCAATACGGGAGGAGTTTCTCAGAGATTTTCACACTTCTCCCTTGGCGGTACATCCCGGAGTGGAGAAGATGTACCAGGACATGAGACGACAGTACTGGTGGCCGGGCATGAAGAAGGCTGTGGCAGAGTTCGTTTCTCGATGCCTCACCTTCCAGCAGGTGAAGGCATAGCACCAGGTACCAGCAGGCTTGGTACAGCCCTTGGAGGTCCCGGAGTGGAAGTGGTACACGATATCTATGGACTTCGTGACTAGAC
Organism: Viscum album; assembly: GCA_963277665.1. NCBI lineage: Eukaryota > Viridiplantae > Streptophyta > Magnoliopsida > Santalales > Viscaceae > Viscum > Viscum album. The sequence continues at coordinate 1,252,600,478 of OY728152.1, forward strand.
TTCCACGCACTTCCAGAGGTCACGACTCCATTTGGGTGATTGTCGACCGACTCACCAAGTCGGCTCACTTCTTACCCATCAAAGAGCAGGGCATAGTGGAGAGATTGGGACATCTATACATTCAAGTGATTGTACGGCTTCATGGTGTGCCATCATCTATGGTCTTTGATCGAGATTCTCTCTTTACTTCCCGGTTTTGGAAGGGGTTTTATGAGACGTTCGGGACGCAGCTACGTCTGAGCACTGCCTTTCACCCTCAGATAGATGGTCAGACGAAGAGGACCATTCAGACTCTCGAGGACATGCTCCGCGCATGTATCCTCGACTTTGGTCGCAGTTGGGATGACCAACTACCCTTGGTGGAGTTCGTGTACAACAACAGTTACCACTCCATCATCGGGATGGCACCATACGAGGCGTTGTACGACCGACCTTGTAGATCTCCTTTGTGCTGGACAGACCCTGGGGAGTCCGCACTTTTGGGACCAGAGATGGTCCAAGCCACGACAGAGAAGGTCCAGGTCATCCAGGAGCGGATGAGGACAACTCAGAGCCGGCAGATGTCTTATGCTGACAGGAGGCGGAGGCCACTAGAGTTCGAGGATGGAGACCACATCTTCTTGCGTGTCTCACCTTGACGTGGATTACGGAGATTTGACCGAGGCGGCAAGTTCTCTCCATGCTTCATCGGACCATTCCAGGTCCTCAATAGGATTGGAGAGGTGGCTTATCGCCTGGCTCTACCACCTCAGTTGCACCGAGTGCACGACGTCTTCCACGTATCTTAGCTGAGGAGATACGTGAACGACTCGACACATATCATTGACCATGGGGAGCTTGACTTTGATGATGGGGCGACTTTTGCGGAGGTTCCAGTGGATATCGAAGATCAATAGGAGAAGTTCCTACGTGGACAGTTGATTCCTCTAGTGCGCATCAGATGGCAGAACGAGAACCACCAAGAGAGCACATGGGAGCGGGATGCTCAGATGCGTGCTCAGTACCCACATTTGTTTTCCTAGCTTATGATGTATCTTTATGGGGACGTAAAGCCCTGAGGTGGGAGTAATGTAATGACCCGTAAAATTCAAGGAAATTTTTTTCTTAATTTTCTTTGGGATTTTACAAAAACACGGTTTCTGACGGAACTTGATTCCGAGGCCCGGTGTGCCCGGAATTTCTATCCGAAGTTTATCTTGGGTACGTTCAGTGAACGAACGAGCGGGTTTTCCTATATTTTGAACCGGTTCTCGGAATCGAATTCTGAGGGCACCGATGGAACCGCAACACTGGTAATTGCTTAGGAACGCCATTTCCGGAGTTGTGTTTACCCGAGAGAAGAGGATAATAATTTTGGAAGTTTAATTTATAATTTAACTACAATTTTTATTTTCTTTAATTGGTTTAAGGATTTGGGTGGATGTTGGGTAACTACCCAACTTCCCAAGGGAGGTTATGAGGGTTGTGGAGCCCACACGAACCCCACCCCTTCATATTCTTCAACCCCTTTCAACTCACCATTAATATTTGACAACTTATGTTATTAATGAAGTGAGTTAAGAGTAGATGTTTGAATTTCAAAATCCTTGTTGAGTAAATAAAATAAGGGAGGTCTTTTTTTTTATTTGGGATTTGTTGCTTGAGAGGTTTGGGGAGAAAAGCTAAAGGAAGCTTGAATTTCTTCATCTTCTTCGTCGAAGAACACGAAGAACGCGAAGAATGCATCGAACTTCGTCGAAGAATGCCGAGTCCTCAGAGACCGACTACGCGATGCTGTATACCGCGACAGTTCTTCCGCGATGTCTTCTTCTGCGACGTCTCCTTCCGCAACACCTCCCACCGCGATGTCGTTTGCCATGACAAATCCTCGTTCGACGAACCTACGTTCAAGCTCACACGAGGTAGGGGTTTATTTATTTTATTTCGTTCGTAAATTCGACTTTGTCATTCTTCGTGGATATACGACCAAATTCTTTCGATTAATGAAAGGGGGCAGGACCACACAAACACGGTCGTCCCTCATCCCTTATCCTTGTTATTGTTTCTAATGTGTTGGAACGGGAATGGCATGGTGCCATCACACCGTGCGGCATCGTGCGGCAAGTAATGTGTGGCGCCATCGCGCCGCGCCGTGAAGTTGAACCAAGTCGTGGCGCCGTTTCACCGTGTCATAGAAAACCGAAGACACCACGGCTGGAGAGGGGCCTTGGCGGAGGGGCGCGAAACCGTCATGTCGTGCCGGATGAACCAAAACCGCGGCCGGTTCTGGGCCGCAGCGGAGCAGGGTTACCGACTGCCGGTTCTGGGACGCCGGTGTCGGAGCAGGGAGGGGACCGACCGTCGCCGGTCCCGTGGTGGCAGAAACCGGCCAGCCGGGGCAGGCCGGACGGACAGGAGGACAGCCGGGGGTTCAAACCCCCGGCCGGCTAGCTAGCGGCCCCCATTAAAGGGGGGTCACGGTTACAAAATGCAGGGGGCAGCGCCCCCCCCCCCCCTCCCGCAAAAGACGAACGGCTAGGCCATTTGACAGAGCCACCTAGCACCGCACGCCAGTACACCAGGCCGGGCCAGGCCGCACCCCGTCGGGCTGACCCGGACCCGGGTCAGGTCGACCCGGTTCAGGCCGACCCAGGGGGTCTCGGGCCGGGTCGGTCCGGGCCTGAAACCCCCATTTTCGGAACCTTTTGGTTCTTTTGTCCATATCTCGGGCTACGGACTTCTGATCGATGCGCCGTCAGTGGCGATCCAATCCTTGGATCGAGACGGTCCTTTCGGTATATCACACTCAATGTTTCGGAATACTTTGGGTTCATCGAGGTTGGTTCGTAGACGAAACCAATCATGCCCTCGGAGCGGAAACGCTCATATCTTAAGATCCGGACGTCCGATGGACGTGCCTTCAACTTTGTGGGAATCCTATTAGTGAGAAAGATCTTTTGGATTACTCCGCCCGAGGTTTTGATGCAGGTGGAGTACGGTCGGGTTGGTTTTGCCTTAAAAACCAACCGGGCCCCTGGGACGAAAAGGCCAATAACTCTCAGACCGGGCGTCTGACTGACACACCGTCTGCGACATTGAGTTCCCGATGACGATACGAAACTTTTGGATACATCAACTCTGGACTATGTGTCAGTTGATATATCAGCCTCTCGGCTCGTTGAGCGGACCCTCCCGAACGAGCTTGCTGTGTGCGGGAACCCTAGAGCTCACTGCGTTTGCTGCTGTAACGACGACGACTGTACAAAGATCCTCAGTGGATTCGTAGGTGACGACTATAGCACTCAGCGATCCTATGTGGATCAGTGCTACCGATCCTGTGTGGGTCCGATCCTGTGTGGGTCAGCGCTCAGCGGTTCTGTGTGAACCAGCACCTACAGATCATGTGTGTGTCTGATCCTATGTGGGTCATTGCGGGGGTTTGTACCTATCGATCCTTTGTGGGTCCAATGGCTTAGATGAATCAATGACAATATCTGATCATCTCAATCGTCGTATCAAGAAGTATACCTTTGTGAGGTAAATCCTGTTTTTCTTTCCTATGTGGATTGTTTTGTGCTATCCTATGATGATTTATGTTTTGCATTCCTGTGTGGACTGGGTTGTACATGGGCACGGATGTTGGAGCCGAACGAGAATTGATGACTTAGGTATATGTATGGGCATATACCTAAGCAGTGTAGGATGTTACTTCATGACTGTATCATTCCTTTGTGGATTATTATTTGTGGATTTATGGAGACCTTCAGGGGTCTCGGGGTCCCTACTGAGTAGCTTATACTCACCCCTGCACGGGCTATGCTCGCACAACGTTGTGTTGGTTGCAGATGACGGACAACACTTATCGTGGTTGAGGCTCGCGGAACAAGACGGTGCCTGGAGGTGGACCACTGGACGGGACATACTCGGAGCGGTCGGCTGGACCCGGGGAGCAGAGGAGGCTATCTGTACTCACCCTTCAGGTGGGATTTCCAGTGGACAGCTCGGCGTTGCGGCTTTTCTTTTCAGTTGCTGTTTTTCCCTTTTCCAGTTGTACTTTACTTTCAGTTTGGGTTTGTATACAGGCCCACTTACTTTTCCGCACTTACTGTTGTACTCGGTTTTTACTTAGTGTTTACTTCTACTGCTTTGTTTCTCTGTGGTGTTTTTTTTACTTTACAAAGGCAATGCCTTCCCTTTTTACCGGGATTTACGCCTTGGTTCTAGTCGCCAGCCCCTGGCCTATAGAAGGTGGGCATGGGGTAGTAACGGCACGGGCCCTGAGGACGGGTCGTGACAGCCTTCAAGATAATTTGTTCTGAGAAGTACCTGAAGGTACTACCCTATGAAGTATGTTTATTAAAAAGAAATAAGAGACCAACCTGGATGCTTTGAGCGGTAGTATCTCTTGGGTATGGATTTCACTCAGTGAGCACATTCTAACTCTCAATCATTATTCCTAGTGGATTGTGGAATGTGGAAATCACTCTATGGGAACATTCTATTCTTAATAAATAGAAATAGGAACTCATTGGAAGTATTCACCTAACATTAAACGTCGATCATCAGGTTTTTACAAAATCTCCCATGAGGGTCTTCTCATCAACGTGTTGTAGATTGGAATTGCCTGCTATAAATGATGGAAACACTTTTATGAATGTGTATTTGTGTAAAAAGTTTCCTGTAAAATATAATTTCCGTATATAGAGGATGTATAACAACTATATTCTAAAAATTGTCTTTGTTTAGAGGATGGGTGTAAATATAGTGTCAAAATGCTGGTGTTTCAGGTCCACAGGTTCTAAAATGATGGAGGATTTATTTTTTGTGGGTGACTAAGCTATGGAGCTCTACAACTTCTTGGGTAATCTCATAAGTATTGTTATTCAATATGTAGCTCGTTTTAATTTTATTTATAATTACTCTCTTGGTGTAGGCTCAAATGATCATTCATGTAAGGCCCATTCTGTGATAATTTTATTGGGTTGATGGAAATTGTGGAGTGCAATAAATAAAGCTTATCATGAAGGTATAAATAGTTCTTTTCTATCGATGTAGGTTCGGTTCTAGTGTCTGGTGGTGGAGATGGTATCACTGATAAAACAATGTATTGAATGTGAAATCCATAAAGTATTTATATCTATTTCTAGGAGACCTTCTTCTACTAATGATGTTCATAGTATACAGAATCATGGAAGATGGGTAAGAAGGAAACCACCTACTAGAGGATATAAGCTAAATTTTTACAGATCGTGCACTCTTGGTATGATGTGTGGAGGGGGAGTTATCCATGATAACAATGGATCTATTATCATTACTTTCAATAGCTTCATCGGTCAAGGATACACTATAAGATTGGAATATAAGGCTCTTCTTAAGGGGCTAGAAGTCTTCTAGTACATCAATCTATCTCCATAATTGATTGAAATAGACTCTTCTGTGATATATATTTCTATACAAAGAAAGAAAAATACCCCTTGGTCTATTGATTATTACATTTGATGGTGTATCGTATACATTCCCAATGGTGTGGCAGTCTAACATACATGGAATGGAGGAAGTAAAGTGGCATATTTTTTTGGCTCCAAGGGTGATAAAAATGATTCTAGGATTATTTTCTCTAGCAAGGGAAGTCTTCCTTCAGAATGTTTTCATCTTGGTTAGACAAATGCTCTTGTTTTTCACTATTTTAGACCTCTGTAGTAACCTTTAATTTCAATATCTTTCTATATTTATTTGTCTGACCATTCCCCCATGTTCTAATAAAACAAACGTATTTTTTGTTGTTGTTATTATATGTACGCATTTCATGTTTTTTTTAATTTTTTACTCTTTTACTTCAAGTGTTCTATGTTTAAGCATTACAACCAATTCCCATCTATCCAATACATGAGGGTCTTTGATCATTCATAATATTTTCAACACCATTAGAACCACACAAAACTCTCTCTAGCTACTCAGCATTTGAGAATTTTCCAAAACTAGATCTTCTTCTTTCTTTATTTTTCACTTTATTCCAATTGATGTTTAATCGTAAGAGTAAAAACGTCTTCTTCATGTTACTCAACAGTGTTGGACTACATCTCCAGTTATATGTATGTTCATTAATTAACATCAAATTTTCTTCAATTCTACGCTTTAGTTCCACCATATCTTCTAAGAATTCAAAAATTGTGGATTGTTCATTTACAACTTCTTTAACTCGATCAATTTCAACATCTAGAATATTCATAATATTTTGATAAATCATACAAAATTTCAATCCACTATTTTAATCTATTTCATTGAATCCTGTGATTTCTAAAATCAACCTTAAGTTGTATCTTGAGATTCAAATCACTGTTCAACCAATTATTTCTAGCATCATCTCCCGATGGTTGCAATTTTTCAATGATTTCCATCATTGATGCTTGTGATCCTGATTGGAACATAGGTTCTTATTCCTCAAATAATTCACTATCATCATTTTCTTATTCCTAGAAAAAACCATTATTTTTAGTTTATTACTAGTCTGGAAACCTACCATTTTGAAAAACCATTTCCAAGGCTTCTTTATGACTCAAACTTCGCTTTTTTCATTATAAAACATTCTTGTCCATGGAGAGGAAGTGTTCTCAACTCTACCACATAAAAAACAAGCCAGTGGTAGCTTATCTTCAAATTTCCCTTTTTTCCTTCACCAATTTCATCTCAAGGTGAGAAAATATATCTTTTTCATTATATCCTAAAATTTAAATCTTGTCCTTTTCATTGAATTACATTTTCATTCTTACTCGAGTCATGGCATATTCTCATTGGACTCTCATCTCATATGCCACCAGACTGCTCAGTAGATCATCCAATGAATGTTCGGAAATTTCCTATACTCAAAGTCTGACACATTTTCATTGTGAAGAGGTGGAAATCTTCTTCTTATTTTTTCTAAAATATCAAGGACTTTTATTTATTCACCATGTCTTCCTATTGCTCCAAAAACATCGGTAATTCGATTGAAAATGGTATTATCCCTTTATATAGGATGCATCTTCAAATCATAAAACATATTGTATAAAACATGTAGTTTTCCCTCCTTCACATTGTCTTCACCTCCTTACCAATTATCCAGTTTTTTCCACAAAAACTCTAATGAGGTACATATTATAACCATTATATATATCTGATTAGAAAGAGATTCATTGAAGGAATTATGTTCATTGGAACCTACATTATGCATTTTCCTATTATTATCCATCCATCCAAATTTAAATTTTATTAATCCATTTTGAGGAAAATGGGAAACCATAGTTCACAGACAAGACCACTACGTTATGAAAGAGCTCACAAAATTATTAAACACGAGACTTAGATTACACGAGTTAGCTACCCTATAATGTTCCCAATGCAGCATACTAACCTGGGTTTTTGGGTCCCCTCTAATTAGCTCTTCATGGTGAGTAAGCATCCTCTTTATTGTCTGTATGAATTCCTATGAGTTGATTATGCTCTAGTTGAATCCCCGAGCCAGATTTCAGTCTTGTTTGTCTATCCACCACTCTTACTCCTCATTGGCGTCAACTTGCAACCTTCTTTCGTAAATTCTTTTGATCTTCTCTTCTAATAAATTGAGACGGACAACTTTGTCTAACATTTATTCCTTAGAGTGTAGAATCAAATTCAGACACTCCATAGGCTATTCACTTTCCCATTTCATTAGTGCTTTTCTCCCATTGTTCTTCTCCTTCTTGGCCGACCTTGTCCTTATCGGCTATGGAAAATGGGAGTAATCCTTGCGTCCCTTTGGTTTTTCCCTTCAACCACTATGAATTTCCTAGAATCTTGAACTCCTTTTTTCCCATTCTTCCTTCGAGGGCTTTGAGGCCCTTTCCCATGAACGCCTTCCATGTTGTCCACTGAGTGTTGAATGTAGGTATCATCTCTTGAAAATTATTCATCTTCAGTCAAGGGGGGTTCTAGAACCTCCAAGACCTCAAAGCGGTTCCCTATCTTAATCAATGACCCTTCTTGGATGCCCATCTTCTTGCTCGGAGACTCCCCCTTTCTTGCTTTGTTCCCCCATCCATTCTTCTTACCCCCATTTCCAGCCTTTGGTACCAAGTTATCACCAAGTGTGTTAGCATCTACGGACCCCAAAATATACACTCCAGTCGGCCTTTTTTGTCCACATTTAGTCCCTGATTTAACCATATTGCTAGTCTCCTACACCATATTCGAACCAGAGATATGATCATATCCTCATCCAATGAACTGTAGGTGCTTGTTAGTGTCATCCCATCCCTGACCATGGGTGCCACCAGTAGCCTGTCCATCCCCTGAAGTCCCTTCCCTCTCACCATCTGAATCTGGTATACCCACTGCCTTCGCATGAGTTCCACCTCCTTGCATAGCCTCCATGTCGTCATCTTGTACTGGAGTAATTCTCAAATCCTCATTGAGGCGGGCAAAAACATCTTCTACCTGCGGACCTGCCAACTTCAACTTCACATGCTTCTCTGTCTTTGAGGGAACCATAGACTGATCCTACCGGTAGCTAGACTCCTCTCCTGTACAAACCTGTTGCATGATTTATTCCACTACCTTTGAAGCAGCACCACTCACCACCTCACTCTCACCCATAACAGTAAAATCTCGGGTCTGTTGGCCTACGGGTTGCACCTGCACTTCATTACCTCAGCTGAACTTACCAGTGGATGAGATTGGGGGTTCTAATCCTCCTAGTTCTTGGCTGAAACACTGGATAGGGCCACCGGCCTGGCAGAACCAACTGTAGGGTGAAACTTCCTCACCACTACCTTAGCCTCAAGTCCCTTACAAGCAGTTCCCAATCCAATGGATGTCTAAACTACCTCATCCACATGATCATGCAGAACACCAGGCTCCTCATCCTAGAAAAGAGGAGAAGACAACACCTCCCTGGACCCCTATTTGCATGAGCCTTCGATAGGTCAAGCACCCCCACCCTCAACCTGGACCATGACACCTTCATCTACCACTGGACTTTCCACTGAAACCATCGCCAATGACCTCTTACGACACTCCTGGAAACAGTGACCCTGCCTATTGCAGAAGGAACATAACGACAACCACAATTCTTAGAGAATATTTTGATCACACCTATATTTTCCCTCAACCACGATCCAAATCCTATCAGGAGGAGGCCAGGAGAGATCCATTTCGACACAAATACGTGCCACAATCGGGTGCAGCATGGCATCAACCCGTCGATCAGAACAAATGAAGTAGCCAATTGAATTCTCTATTGAACGTAGGAGAGTGGGATTTTGGAATGGAAATGGTAATCCTAGAAGTTGTATCCAGATTGCTGAAGAAGAGGAGTTGTGATTCATGTGCACGTCAAACGACCAGCGATGTAGGTGGAACTGAAACCCTCGAAAGGATCTGCTTGCACGAGACCATGCCATATCCAAATTATCCTCTTCGGCGAGGAAAATTAGAAATTGATGCAGCCCAAGAATTCTGACAACTGCACGATGACCTAAACCCCATGCCTTGTTAACATACCTGTCGAAAAATTCCACTGAAGGTCATCGACAAACGAACATAGCAATCAGAGCCATGGAAAGAAGCAATGAAGCTTCGGAGAATTCTTGAGAAGAAACCAGAATCACCGGATGGCCGTTGAAGATTCTCGGGACCTTCGGAGGAACCACTATGCTAGGGAAGAGAGAGCGTTGCACTGGAGGAAAACCCCCATGCGAGAGATCCTACCCCTCCTCATAAGGAGGAGGGGTCGTCAACGCCGCCATGAAACCTATGGAATCGCCCCCCGAGAGGGTTTGGAACTCCTCGGCAATATTCTTCCCATACATTCCTATTATTATGCATCATAGACATCCCAATTGTACCAATGACCTGTATTCACTGTGAAATGGAAAATATGCCTTCCATTCTAAGAGATGTTAGACTAGTTTTCATCCTATTATTCAAGATCTGATTTTTTATTCCATCATTGTGAGTTACTCCCATAATATTTACTGCATTCTCCATTGTATAAATGAATGGAAGAATTAACACCAGCAACCATTATGATTTGATACCTTTGGAAGGACCCCAAATCACACTAAGTGGGGAGGGGTGAGTAACAGTGTTAAGGATTTCTTTCTAACTAATGGATCTTGTTCCCATGTTTGTAGAAACCTGTCTGATTAGAATGTCCAGAAAAAAAAACAATCACATAAAAAGCTAGAACACAATTTTTTACTTGGTTCTATACAAAGGGATACTTCCAAAGAGCATACACTAAAAAGTTTTTGGTCATACTAAAGTCCAATAATCTTCACTAGTTTTGGATTATAAATTTATATCATAATTACTATGTTCCAAGTGCACTGCCTTTACATAGTTATAGGGATTTCACAATGTGTGCCTTAGATACCTTCTATTTACTCCCCCTTCCTCACTATGTTGGGAAGAATATGGACTCAATTTATTGATGTAAAGGTCACTTCAATAGTATTGAATTAAATCATACATCCTCCACTCTATATAGATTCCCAGTTGAGGATCCATTTTCCCAGGTAAATGAAATCTATTTTTCTTCTTTGTGTTCATTCCCAAACATTTCCTCTACAAAGTGCACTTATAAATCTGCATACTATAGTGCTTGGTGTACCACCCTCGCATACCACATTCTCAAACCACATTTTCTATCTACATTCACTTCAATTATCATTTACTTCCTTCCTTTGCATTCTTCCTTAAATTGTGTACCACCTCACTTCCTATGTGAACTGCTAGAGCACAACAGACTAAGTTCTTCCTTCACATACACACTCTATTCTATAGACCAACTCCTTCATCATACTTCTTCTTTCGTAAATTATTTATCTTTCATGGACCATTTCTCCTCTAGAGGAATCCTCTTCATGAACCACTTATCCCTTTCGGGATTTTTTTCCTATGAATTTTATTGTCTTCACCGAATCCCATCTGGATTTTTGTAATCTTAGTTACACCCTCTAATTAATGTATTAAATATCCATATTTAGGAAAATAGATCCAAAAAAATACGCTAAACCAAGATTTACCAAATCCTCATTATGCCACTACCTTTCCCACATACCACACATCTCTCACAAACCATTTTCCCTCTATTGTCATTATACCGCCACTCTCCCTCTACGTCAGCACAAATCACTACCCCATTTTCGCAATTGTCTCCCTTCATGTATTCTCAAAACTACTTGTCATTTCTACAAATAAAAAGACATCCCATGAATTGTTTTCTTTCTGAGAACTGCAATCCATCTCGCAAACCTCGTATCCTCTACGGATCGTTCCTCATACATAGTCCATGTATCATTTTCTATTCTATGAACCACTTTTTTCTGGTATATGTTTCACCCTTCATTATCTATGAACCTTTCTGGGTACATGGTATTCGGTTTGTATCCTATGTTACATGATTCTATTCCATTTCTAATTTCCTTCACTATTTTGAGTCTCATTCAATCCTATGTATAAATCCTTACATGGCCAAAATAAAATCTCAATTTTAAGGCCCAAAAATGTTCCTAACACTAGGAAACTGAGCCACCATAAACACACACATCATCTTGTACTATAAGATCTCATGTATTGTAATCTCCTTGATCAACCCAATTAAGATTGATAAAAAACAAAAACTATAATACATTTCAATCAAATAACATCCTTGTTTCCAACAATTTTTTACTACCATTGACTACATAGAAATTAATAAAAGAATTATTTTTTAATTTTTTCTATATTACTCAATTTTGTCTTTTTAAAAATGTATAAAAAGAATATTTCCATTTTAAGGTCTACAATACTAAAAAAAAAGTACCTTTCTTATGTAATTTATACATGATGAATCCAACATTATATTATTCATCGGGTTTCAAAAGAAAATAATATATACATTGTTTTGGAATTTTTTTGTTTTCAAATTTACCAAATAAAAATTTATTTTACCTTATTTTTAAAATCATGTTTCAAATGATTTTGTAAACGTATTTTCATAAATTTCAGCATTATTTATGTCTTTTTTGAATTATTTATGATGTTCTACATTGATACTATCCACCTTATTCCACAAGGGAGATTGTTTTTACTCATTATGAAATTTATCAGTAAACTAATATCATTTCATGGTTTTATTACATGATGATAAAAATTGATTCTTTTGTTCTTTTGGAACACCTATGTATGGTTTATCATTATATGATGGGTGGATCAATTATATAACATTAATGCATTAGGTAAAGGATTTATATATTAGGATATTACTATGGGATTCTGGTTATAAATCCGGATCCAATATACTATAAGATTCTAGTTATAATTCATTTCCAAATATACATATTGATTTTAGTAATAATGCATGATCAATTATACTAAAAGATTATGATGATGATGCTTAATGAATTATAACATGAGACAGAAGTGAGGATTATTTATATATAATATTGTATTATTCTTCTAAATATTCCCAATCCACAATGTTATATTTTCATATGATTATATCTATTACATATTCTATTTTTATGCCACATTTTTTGATATTTTTTCAGTGATAATTATATTTAAATTTTTTTATACCATGTTTAATGTTATTAATATTTATATTCCCTTAATGTTTTATTATGAGCTATATTTTTTGGAAACGATTCACTTTTGTTATGAAATTCATTATATTCTAAAACTCATATGAAAATATTATGACAACATATGATAATTGATTCATATATTCTTCATTTATCTCTATTAAGAATATAAGATCACCCATATTATGTTTCTATTTACCTTGGTAATGGAATGAAGTCTTAAATATGATATGATTATGATTGTTACATTGGGAGTGAAATTTAACTGGAGATGTTGTAGATCATCCATAAGAAATAGTCTCTATGTATCTAGTATCCAAATAAGAAAGATCAATTATGGTTCCTAGGAATTTCATTTTTTTTGAAATATAACATCCTATAAAATGAATTCATGTAAGATCCATTTTTTCTATTCTTCGATTTTAATTTTTATCTTTGGTTTTTCCCATTGATTCTATGTTATTAATTATTGTTTCTGAAATTTGATACATATTTTTCAAATGGAATTTTTTTCTTGATAATTTAGGTTTGATAAAGACTCTTAAATTAATGTGATTATTTCTACAAAATGAACACCAATCAGAATTTATGATTTAAGTAATGACATTAATGATCTATGGGAAATGAATGCACAAAATGATTATGAAATGAAATGTTCTGAAATGAATGAAATTTAATGATAACCATTTGATGTAGGATGTAAAATTAAAACATTATTTTTTTATAAATTGATTTTTGGAAGCAGTTCGATGATTGAAAAAGTAATTTGTGATGAATTATTTCCCCCATGAATGATCTAAATGAAGGGTATTCGATCCTAGGTAGTTATGTGGGTATTCAAGGATAATCATTATAGGGGTGATTTATATCATCCTATCCATGATATTAGGATGAAAACAGAACTAAAGTTTATGAGGATAGGGAGTTCATTCATTAGGATGGACTCATATTCCCCTAAGACGATGATCTAGGGTAGTGTGCAAACCAAGAGTAATATTTTTCTGATATGTGTAACGGTCCTTGAACCTTAATCCATCTAACCCCAGATCTAGTTAACATGGTTCTATGATAAGAAATTATCCATATATTTAAATATTATATAATAATATACTCATGTATATTTGATTTATATTTTTATTCATTCCTATTATAACAAAAATTATTATTTTTACCAGTTTTATATATTATATTGAAATGTTTAGAAATGCATGAATTTTTATATATTTTTTTGTAAAAAATTTAATGGTAATATTTATATAATATTTAGAAATTTAGAATAATTGATATGAATTTATTATGGAATTCTTGGTGGGATCCTACTAGGATGGTGTTTTTCACACCATACTTTCTCCTTTATGTATATATAGACAATCTTTTTTCTTGTGATAGAAATATGAAATCTCCACTTTGAGGTGATGGGTGTTCTTCATAGTGAGGAAATGGGAGTAGTGGTAATAGGAACCATATTTGATCCCCCTTTTATAAAGATATCTTGGCATTGATGATTCTGTTCATTATTTCATGACTCATTTTCATATACAATTTTTTGATATATAATTTTGTAGCATGTGGTACTGTAATATTGATGAATATTTTGACATACTAACTATTAATTGTTTCTAATCTATTATTTACATATCATTTTTATGGATAATTCATTCAACCTTGTTTTAATTAGTTCCCATGTTCTAGTGAAAATCAAATAGATATTGGGATTTCCCTTTAGCCCGTGTTATATTTCATTTATGTACAAGTTTAGTTAGTTATCCGGGTTGGTTCAAGAAAATTTTGCTTAAAAGGTGGTTGTGTCATTTATGGGACGATTTAATATATTATGGGATATCCAAGTATATAAGGGAAAATACTATTAGGGTTTAATTGGTGGGATACTTTCTAGTTCCTAGTCAACTCTCAATATAGTGAGCCATAAATTAACATGTGTTGTTGGGAAAATATTTCTTGATGAATAAATTGATCTAATTATAAAATTATCCAGAAATTGATCTGAGATTTGTATTTTCATTTTTATTTTTTTTGTTAATGTTGATGTTCATAGGTCACATGATGTGTGACTCCTTGTATATATGTTGTTTTCTGTAGTAAAATTCCCATAAGAAATCATCTAATCATGATTTAAGAGGGTAGTTTTGATGAACATTGTTAAAAGAACATTCTAATTGACTAATACGTCATTTAGGTTCTAGAATTTATATTTTTTTATCCAATTACATTTACATTCCAAAATTCATGATGCATAGGTTATACCATAATGGGTTGATAGAAATTATTTTTTCTAGGAGTTTCTTCTTCACAAACCACAACACTTCAAGAAAATGAATTATCCTTTGGAGATAAATTATTGGATTGAGAATATTGAGGCGTACATTGAGTTCTTTGAGAATAAAAATTCCATTTAGGTGAAATTTTCCAAGTTTATGGCCCTGCAAGAGATGGTGGGATAATTTAGTTTGTGCATGGTAGAATGAGGTATTGTAGTTGAAATATATATGAGATCATTTCATATTGTAATAATATTTTTAGTTGAAGGTTTTTACTTAGACTATAGTGTTTCTTGACCTTAAATAATATGACATCTAACCATCCAAGATTTCACAGTATGTTATTTCTATAAATTAATTCAATAACTTGCACTACACACAACACCAAGTACAAGTGCACCATGACATACTGAACTAGCCGTTCAAAAGAGGTTATGAATAGAATTAACTAAAATTTTTACTTTATATAATACTTATAATTTTAAAATCCTTTTTATGAGTTTCTTAGACATAATGAAAAAAACAAATTCATTTTTTCAGATAAAAGATGTATTCTTTAAAAAATGTAATTTTATCGCCTTTTAATGGTGAACCATTTTTAAATAGAATATTTTAAACTTTTATATATTAAACTTGACAAAATAAACTTCTTATTTAGAATCAGGACATAAGAATTTAGTTTCAATAAATTTTTTGTGTTTTTCTGAGAACTTTCATATTTGGGTGAATAGTGAATAATACTATATTTTAACTGAAAACAACTTTTTTAATAAAAATAATTTGTACTATTAAATTATAGATTTTAAAGTTTTGGAAGTATAAATATATTATATTTTTTCCATTTAATCTAATGATATTCATTGGAAATAACTTTACATTGAAATTGAACATAAACAATTATCAATCTTTTATTATTTATTATTTCCTAAAAACAAGCTTTTTGGTTATGACAACAGAAATTAATTTTGAATTAATAAATGAAACTTTTAGGTATTTAATTTGGAAAATTAGACTTAATTTTGGAATTTAGAATATCAAAATTATCTTAGGGTGGAATTTTTTTATTTTTCTAAAAACATTCAATTTTTTATGGATAGTGAAAAAAACTGAGTTATTGTTTAATACCGACTTTTAATTTAAATAATTATTTATTTTATTTAAATTTATATTTGGTAAAAATAGATACATAATACCTATATAAGTTCAATGTAATTCATTGGAGTCATTTTATAATAATTTTAGATATATAAAAATTTTATTGAACTGTTTACCTTCTACTACCTACCTCCTTGGAGCATTTGAAAATTTACATAAATCATAATTTTACCACATATGTGAGTTTAATTTAAAAAATCCAAGAGAAATGTTTGATATCAGTAAGTAAAATGTTGTTCAATGAGATGAAAATAATTTTTGGTGAATTGTTACTTTTCACTTTTATTTACAACTTTTAAAAGTAAATAGGGTAATTAAAGGTAAAAATGATATTACTATTACACTAAAAAATGTCCTAATTCTATTTGATTAGTGTAATTCGACAAAAAATAACCTTATGAAAAAAAATATGACCATTTAGTTCCACTTGGATTAGATTAGGATATTTATTATTATTTAATTACAAGAAGAGTTAAAAGTGTTAAATTCAATGTTTAATAAACAAACTATTTTTAATATGGGGATAAATATAAGATAAATTAGACTAAAAATATTCATTATAATCCTAAAAATATTTCCTATGTAATGGTATTTTTTAGACATTAAAAAATTTAATTTGTTTACAACACAATGATGATGTCGTAATTACCTAATTAATGAAATATTAAAATATTTGATATTATAAATATCCAAATAAATATATTTTGAGACTTTTTATGAATTCCACTAATTTTATAGGTTCATATGACATGATAGTGTTGGTTAGAGAAATTGTATTCAAAGTAATATTGCTGTTATGAATTTAGAAAAAACAAAATACCAAATACTGTCAAATTGACATAAAAGAGTTTTTAAAACAAATATTATATTATTAATTGATATTCTATTCCTAAAAATATAAGTTTCAGCCGAAAGACTTATATAATGATAAGTGTATCATTAATGAACCACTTGGGGTTTTTTTGGAATTATATAGTATGTTTATTAACCATATAATATAAAAATACAAAGAGATATGGTAATTGTCAAACAATTTAACTAATAGTTAAATCTAAAAGATAAGGATAATATAGTGACCCAAACCTGTATAAACCCTATTAGTTGAGTTGTTTTCGACCCATACCCACATTATACTTTACATAATACATTTTTGAGCCATTATAAACAGAAAATTATTTTATTATAAAATAATATTTCTAGCTTTTCCTAAGGTTCCCCTAAGCCCTCTTATAAAAGGGCACTCCCCCTTCCCTAAAATTCACACCTTAAAATCCTTTTGGCTCAGAAAAACTCTATCCAAATACCCTCCCAACCATCATACATTAAACCTAGATGCCTTACTTTAGTCAGAAATCTATCTTAAGGAGTCCTTTTGATCAAATCAAAAGGAAGAACCTGAAGAAGAGGTAAATATTTCATCACCTCTTTCAAGTTCCTTTCTTCTTCCACTTCCTCTTTATTGGTTGATTCCATTTTAAAATAATAACTTCATCATCTTCTATATATTATGATGTTATTATAAATATGGTATAACCAAATTCATTGTTCTATCTATCCTTTGATTTCCTTGTCACCATACATGCGTACGTACAGCTTACAATCTCCACCTCGTGGTGTAATTGTAATTCAATGCATTATTATTTGGATGGTTACAATAATGATTTTTAATTGATGTAAATGATAAATATAACATGATAATTATTCTTTATATATGATAAAACAACCAATTATATATTATTTTAATATCAAAAGAATGATATTGTCACTCATGCGTACGTATAGATTACCATCTCCACAAACACGATGAGATTTGTTACCCATCATAATCCATTCAAGAATAATTTTTATTAGAAGATTAAAAATAATTTTTAAATACCTAATATCATTCTTAATATTAATAAGATACATCCTATACATAAAAAACAACACTTACATAACAAATCATGTAATGGGAAAGGAATCAGTTAACACCTGAAATGACGATAATACTAAGATGTTGTTAACAAAGCAATGTTAAAAGATCATATATGATATCATATTAATGTATATTATTCTATTATTATTAAATATAAATTATTTCAAAATTATATTGGAGGTTAACCTAGCCTCGACCAAGGAAAAGTACAAGTTACGGGTTAATTTCACAATCGTTTTATTATCCGAGGTTGTTTTTACATATGTATCTACTTGGAAATATTTATTATCCATGTACATGTTTCATGAAATAGTTTTCAAAAGAATAATTTTAAGGTCCTTTTTTACTAAAACATAATTTCAAATGTTTTAAATATTTTTTCTTCTAAATCATTATCATTAATGTATATTTTTTCAAAATGGTTTTTTTGGATTTATTTATATGGACATGAATGTTTTCGAAATATTAATTCCATAAAAAAATATCAAAGTGGTATGGGAAACTTTGATTAAAAAATGTCTTTAAATTTCATCCTTTCTAAATTGTGTGACTTTTAAATGTTTTCATCAAAAGGTATATTTCTCCGAAAGAGTTTTAAAAATCATTTTCATCTATGTCAACATCCTTTGATGGATTTTATAATTGTTTGAAGTTGATTTATTATGATACAAATCTTCCATATTGTATTGAATGTTTTTGTGGTTTTGTTTTACTGTGGATGGGTTATTTTTACAACATTCATGGTTTATGGATAATTTATTGACATTTCATATGATAGTTTTAATTTTAATGTTTATTTTATATTTAATCCTTATCATATGAGGAATGCATTGGACTTTGTAAGTGACGGGTGGAGCCTGTTATATCTCCTCAATGATTCGATATGTCTCATGAGACAAACTAGTGTCTTGGAACAAGGCCTTGACAAAATCTTATTTGTAGTCTTGGTATAAGGCCTTAACTATGTGGTTATAAAAGTCTGGCATTATGCATTCTTTCGTTATAAAAGTGGCTTTTGATAGTGCATGTGACTATTCAACTAGTAGAATATCCATGTGAATAAGTAAATGGAATCATTTGATTTTATCTTTATCATATTATGCTGAAGTTCAAGTTTAAAATTAATTTTTTCTAGTCTTACGCATTTACTTAAATGTTTATGCTTATATATTAATGTTTCCGCTATATTGTAATCCTTACTGAGCATCTACGATCAACAATTTCATTGTTTCATTTTACCTAGGATGTGAAGAATTATATTACGACTATCCTGTATGGATAGTCTAGGGGATCTCTATGTTTTATATGGAAAAAATTATGTTTTAGTTTTCCATTTTATGTTGTAATGTTAACCTTATGAATGTATCTAGTACTTCCAAGGCTACTAAACTAATTGGTCTGTCGGGACTTGATCATTTGTGATCATGCCAATGATACGTAATAATGAACCGACTATGGGCATCTAGGGTTGGGGCGTTACCTGAAATTATTGTGACTCAATATAATAATAATGTTTCTGGACACAACCAATTCTCTCATTAGGTTGTTTTTAATGATATGCAGAAGGCCTATAAATTTTGGAAGTTGCATAGATCATATATTGAATCTTATTTTTTTTTCAAAAGACAACCTCATATGTTAATGCTCTGGATATGTCTCTAATGATGTAAATTAAACTGATGAGTAGGTTTTGGTTAACTTGATAACCTCATAATCATAGTGGTAGTTTTAGTTTTTCCACTAAAGGGAACATAATGGGGAATGAGTCCCATTGGGAAAATAGTGGTGGTGGTACTCATAAAAAGACACCCTTGATAGTATATGATCTGTTAGTAAACGGTCTATTGATTTTTTTTTCTAGTGTGGAATGAATGTACACTCCAAGAGTTTTAATATAGAGTTGTCGATGATTTATATATTATATAGATCATTTTTACACTCATTAAAAAGTTCCCATGTTTTTCTAACCCATAATAGAGGTATGTTATCATCATTTCAATAAGGATATGTGGTTTAATGATATGATTCAAGAGTAATGGGGTTCCAACCATATGAATGAAGAGAAAATAAATGTGATAGAGTGCATAATTCTCTAGTTGGAAATGATTTGGGCCTCATGAAATTGGGAGCTACTAATTTCTTCACTATAACTATAGTATCTTCATTATTTGATAATAGTGAAAATAATTCATTCGTATCAACCAAAAATGTCAGTTTGTTAAATATTTATACAGAGATAAGATCTTATGTGATGTAAATTTCAATGAAATTGTTGTTTATGAAAGATAATAGAATTTAATTTCACATTATGATATATCATTAATTGAAATTGATCTTTTATGGGAAATTTTAATTTTTTTTCATGAAATTTATTTGTTTTATTCTTAGGTTTGACTAGTTGATCATGCATAAATCTCAAAATGAAAGTTATCTTTTGAAAATATCTAACCCCTGATGGTGAGTGTCATAATTTTATGGGATAATGGTACATGAGGTCTATCTCATCCAAAATTCCTATTCTGATGTTTTCTAGGTTGATATTTTTGTATTATATTAAAATAGATGGGTGTTATCTTATAATGAACTTCCTCCGGTATCATTTTAGTTTCAAAAAGTGATCCCAAATTAAATATATATCTAGTATACCACTAGAGGGGGGAATATTGTTCCGTGATATTTTCTCTAAGTAGTTAGGTGATATATAGACCTTGACACCATGTTTCACTGGATGCACGAGAATATTTATAGAATCAATCAGATGACATGATGTCTAAAGGCATGAATTGACCTACTGGGTCACCATGGGAAAACTATTGTTTTCACCAAGATAAATGATTGAACCATTCCCCTATGAATTCACTATTAGAAGATAAATCGTATAACGGTCATGAATATGTATCCATTACCCCATATCAATAATTTTTTTGACATTAAAAAAGGAAAATTGGTTCTCAAAGACATGTTTTTTATCTATTTACGTAGAAAATAGGTTCATGGAATATGATATTAAAATAATTACTTTCTGAGTGGATATAGAAACTATGAATATCTTGTTATTCCTTTTTATTGGCCTAACTATCCACTTGTGTGTATTTAATTGATGAATAATATTTTCAACTAGAATCATGAATTTTTCCTTCTAGTATATATGGATGAATGACTAATTAAATTGAAAATAGAGGAGGATAAAGTGATTCATTTAATACATATTTTTCATATCATGGTGAATCAATCAAATTATGCCAAAAAATCAAAGATCCAAATCTGGATTTGATAGGTTAATCTATTATGGAACATTCTCATAGAACATGGAATCTTAATTCATCCATAAAATGATAAACATTTCATGACATGGGAGGAACCATAGATTGTGTTTGAGATTCCGATCTTTTTTTTAAATTTTTTATTATCACCTATTGATGTATGATTTAAATAGTTTATATTTTTATTTTCCCACTCCCATTTATATCAGAGTGACGATTATCTAGGATTTCAATTTTCTAGCATCCTTTAATGAGATGGATATTTTTTTACAGCACCTCGAAAATTGAATCTTCTATATTATGTGTAGTGTAATATTGTAATTTGTGTTGCATCAGGTTCATTTTTGGGATACATTCTCAGGTAGGGTGATCATGTGGTGTCTGATGATTTCCACAATCTTTTTCCTAATGGTAAAAACTATCTGACACATGATCTGTAACTTGAAACAATGATGAATTCTATTAAGTGTCAGAAGAACTATCTTTTCAGTGAAAGTATTAATGATTATGCTAATCAAATTACATTGAGTTATATCATATAAAAAACATTGAAATTTCATTATATGTGAAGGGTTTATTGTATACAATATTTGCAATTTGACAGATCCTAAAACCCTATAATGTTATAAAATTTTTTCTGATGATCTGATTATGAAAATTCCATCCAAGGATGTCCTGGAATCATCATAAGACTAGATTCTCAGGGTTATCTTTTCTCAAAAGAATTTTAGAATTTGGGGAAATTATATTGAGGTTGTTTGGATAGAATTACATTTTAATACATTTTTCTTGATATGATCCTCAAAGAAAAAAACTTGATTGTGAGTTTTGCGTAATTATGGGTTATTTATTCTATGGGGACACCTTTAGTGACTTGTCAATATATCCAACGAAAATTCTTTGTTTGAAGGACCATTTTTTTCTCCCATTGAGAAAATATATTTTTAGGAATTATTTTCATTCTTAATGGGAGGTTCACCCAAGAATGATGATGATTTTTTTATATGAATCATTCATTTACATATCTAGATATGAAATGGGACATCAGTTATTCATTTGGTCATTTTAAGATTTAAATATAGATCAATTTCAACCATTTAAATCCTTTAGTTTTCATACAACCACTTCTCATGATAAAATATATGTGGGATGATATTATGATGGAATGTGTAATAGTACTATAATGTATCGCTCTAGTAATTAATGTGATTTTGGTGTTGAGTTACCAAGTGACCAAATTGGATCACTATATTTTTATTTGTGAAACCACCAATGTCATGGATCTAAGACATATATATAGACATGAGGTTGTTAGTTTTAATGGTCTTCCATTTAATATTGATTTTTATTTCCACACATATTTGAAATTAGTTTTTTGGAATGTCCTCTTAATGGTTAATGAATAATTGGTCATACTGAGTACAGATTACCAACCTCATATGGATGTTTGGACAAAAAGATAAATACAGATTCATAAATACATTATTTTTTATTATGTTCATGGTTATAGAGAATCATGGGACTCAATATTTCGTTATTAAATTTGATAAAAAATAAATACATCCTTGTTTCTATTAAAAGATTACCCTTTAGTCCATGTGTGGACTGCCTTTTAATTCATGACATTAATGATCAGATATTGGTGATGATTTTATTTGGTGACCTAGCTTGGTACAAGAGATTATGGGGATGATCTAGATTATTCAATAGATTTCGATAATGGTGTAGATCCAAAATAAATCATACAATGATCATCAAAAATTACTTTTTGAATTACGATTTAGATACTAGTTGGTTTTTGGAGTCTATCCTCTGCAAAATCATCAATTGCTTGAAAACGGAATGTTAACACTAAGATATGTGGGACTATAATAGGATGCTGAGTGGATTCGGGTTGTATTTTATAGTTTTTATTTTCCAAATATATTTAAATTGATCCATGATACCTTTCGAGTGTTCCATCAAAAGAAATATATTTTAGACCAGTCCCTCATTTTGAATTTAGAAGACATTCATATAGAACCAGATATAACATTGACATAGATTCAAATCAAAATTATTGATTCTATGATGAAAATAATAGTTGGAAAGTACATAAATTTTGTCTGGGAATCATAGTATTGTTCTTTGTATGCTCATGAAACAAGGGAGTGTGAGGTGTTTATCATAGATTACATCCCTCATCACTCTACGGACCAATCCTTCATATATTATTTTTTAGGGAATAAATATTTTATTTTAGGGGGAATGTAATATCCCAAACACTTTATTTGATTTATCATCAATAGTTAATTTTGGATATCCATCTCTTTTATGTTGATCACTAGTTATTCCCACTGATTTATTGTTATTATTTTATTTTTATTGCTTTTAAAGGGATACTAATTTTTTTGTTTCTAGTTTGAGAGGATATTATTTTCTTAGAGGTTTTATACATAGGTTTATAAAAACATATACCCAAAAATTACAATTTTTGTCCCATGAGGTGTGTATAAAACCCTCCAAACAGTTGGTGGGAGTCTTTTAGTAATGATCTCCAACAATAATTCCACTAGGTTTCTATTGGTTTTTTGGAAGAATTTATTTCTTATAAAAACTCTACATGCCACTCGGTGGAATCCTAACGACCACTGGTGGGGTTACTATAATCTAAAGCAATCAACCAATTTCCATCTTCAAGCCAGTGGGATCCAACGGGTAGCTGGCGATTTTAATATGGTTGGGAAATAATAGATATGTATTATAATATGAAAACCATAATAATTAATTGTCATATAATCTTTATCAATGGACCAAATTCAACACATTTTACATTGGAACTCTCTTTAGATAACTCTATCCCTTATAACCATGAAGATTCCTAGATCTAAGTTTCGATTGAAGAGTTGGAACTCTCTAGATAATTTTGTCATAGATATAATGAAGAATTACCTAATCCCTCATGTTTTATATTATATAGTAGATATAATATCAAGTTATTTTTTGTAATATAGGTATGATTTTGGAATTATATTTTTTATGATTCTGTCTTTTTTATTATATCCTTTTATCTCTCTTCCTGTGAGGATCCCACAATGTGTTCTTTCGGACACCATTATTGAGGATGGAGGATTTTTAAAAGAAATAAAAATCATTTGAAACATTTTTTTCTTTTTTAATTTTAATATAATTTATTATTGATTTCCAAATACTAATTTCATAATTTAGACATTTTTTTAAAATTGATTTGCGTGTGCAATGAAATCACTTTGATAATAGATCTTCAAATAGAGTGTTGATTGAATAATATTATCTTACACTGAAATGAATTGTCTAAAGAATGAAAATGATGAATCTTAAGAAATGAATTCATTAAATTTTTTATGAAATGAGATGTTTTTAATGTTATGAGTATTTACTAAAACTATTTTATTTTGGGTTTTGAGATTATGTGTCACACATGAAAAATATATTTTACACTACTTGAATTATGAATGATGTACTGATTTGAGATGAATGATTTTCCCCATTATTTATTTAATTGAACCATAAGGGAGCCTTGGTATATAGGTGGGTAGTCAAGGAAATTCATGATAGACTTGTATTAAATCCACATTAAATTGTATTGATGATTGAAATAATAAAAATGTGATGAGGTTAGGGGGTTCAATAAATTTTTTTGGACTAATATTCCCTAATGGCCTGAGATCATTGGAACTGCGAACAATTATTTCCATATTTCTCCAAAATGTATGAGGATACTTGAGTCAAAAAATCAGATAGCCCTAGCCATTTTTAACATGGTGAAATGGTTGAAGATTATATATGCATTCCAATGATTTTAAATTTATATACTCATGCATATATGATTTTATATATCAATTCCAGACTACATAGATTGATATACTTATTTATACTTACATTATACTTTCCATTATAATTTTTTGAAAGGATTACTTGTTATGTTTTATGAAAAAAATCATTACTTATTTTGTTTATAATTTTCCATAATTTTCACTTGATAAGGAATTATTTTCGATTTCTTGGTGGAAGCCCATAGGGATAATGTTACTCACACCCCACTTTTTCAATTAGGTCTTTGTAAACATTTTTTTCCTACTCCATGAAAAACTAGTGCACTGATTATAGGAGATGGGGTTCCTTATAGTGGGACATTAGGTGATGGTGGTGACTCATAGAGTCTATGATCAATCTATTTTAAGGAGACCACGGGTTTGATGTTATTTTTGGTTATTGCATGTCGTGGTTTTTATATACCATTTTGGGATATACAATTTTCTATATTTTGGTACATTTCACATAATAAATGTTTCATAATATTAAAAATTATGGTTTCTTATCAACTAGTTTCATATTATTTGGATGCTCTTATCGATAAATTATTACCTCTTGTCTATTTTGATTCCTAAGAACTTATCCCGAGCCCGTGGGTATTAGGAATTCCATTCAGGCCATGTTAATATGGATTTGGGAACTAGTTTAGAAGGTTATCTAGTATGGTTTGATACATTAAAAGTATTTAATAATCATCATAAATGGTTAAGAAAGTATTTATGTTATGCCTAGTTAAACATGGTGGTATCAAATATATTATTATTATTGGTTTATTATTTTTATAAGAAAGAATATGATTATTTAATCTATAAGGACTTATATTACCAAATTGTGACATTTTAAAGAGTCATAAGGTTTATTAATGTTTTCTTAATTTAAGACTTCTCATGATTGATATTCATATTATTAGTCAACTTACACTAATCATTTCTTCTCAAGTACTTACATTACCCATTATGGTTTTAATAAATGAATATAACAAAGAAAAATCTAATTACCATTTAATATGAAGGGAAATGTAATGACTTCACAAATGAGAAACACAATGAAATGTTATTAGTAATGAAATGACATATAAAAATTCATGAAAACTATATTGACTAAGGAAAAATATGATGAACCATTTTGAGTATCGAAATACACCATTAAAATAGAAACATGAAATTGAATCATTTATGTCGAAATTTTAACTTGTTATTACGGGTCCCCTACTTTTCGAATTACGAAATAATGGATTAATGTGATGGAAAAATATTTTTTTCTCTAGTGCTCATACCATGAGAATGTTGTTTAGCTATATATCACATGGATGGGGAGGATGATAAATGGTGGCCTCTCATCATGAATATAAGGAAATAAATAGAAATAAATTTAATGTAATGGGAGGAATTTAAGAGGGTGTTTCAAATTAATTTTTTACCAAGAATAATTCGTACAAAAATATATTGGAATTTCTATTGCTAAAGAGAAAGGCTATTAAATCGATAATATATATAAATAAAATTTTACTATACATTTAGTTTATTCATTTATTTATTATCAAACATGATAGAAAATAGTGATCAATTAATCAGTGGATTATAACTATGTATTCATAAGAAATTATATATAAGAGACCATTAAATCCATGTAAATTTAATTTATTGTGATCTCAAAGTGGAAATTAAATCAGTAAAATACAAATATTCTAAAGAGTTTGGTGATAAGAAAAGAAAGATATAGTTTTATGGAAAATTATACAATGAATATCAATATGAAAAGAAAACATAACTTCCAACATACCAAAATATTGGAAATAATAAAATTGGGAGAAATTCTCAATGGGGATAGATGGGGATTTGAATGTGTGATAGTAAACTACTATGTTTTCCATTATCAAATAAATATGAAAATTTTAAACAAAATAATTGAAGATTAAAATTATTCCAACATTGTAAATAAATGATTCTGAGGAAAGGATTTTCAGAGTTCTATGGTTTATATTACAATCGTAGAACAGATGTGGATATTAATCCATTAAACCCCTTTAATAAAATGGGGAAAGGAAAATACTAGAAAATAAAATATATTAAAATGTGTTATGAAAGTGATTTTGTTAAATATATACAAATTATCCACTCTCTACTTACTAATTTAAAGACCCAAAATGTTTCAAGGAATTTTTTTTCTTAATTCTTTGTAATTTTACGAATCTGTGGCTTCTGACGGCGCTTGATTCTGAGGCCCGGTGTGCCCGGAATAAATTTCCAATGTGTTTTTTGGGTACGTTCCGTAAATCTACTTGCGAGTTTTTCTATCTTTTAAACCATTGCTCAGAATTGAAATCTGAGGACACCGATGAACTCACAACGCCGGTATTCGGTTAAGGGGACTTTTACCACTATTGCATTTTACGCGGGTTGAATGTTATATTTTGGGGTTTAATCTTAAATTAAATAAAATTGTGTGGTACACAATTTTATCTTGAGAGTTGGTTTTTTTCCTCCCAAGGGGAGTTAGAAGAGGGGCCCACACCCACATAACCTCCCCTGAGTGGATATTTGTGAGGTGGGGCCCACACGATCCTTAACTCTTCATCTCCCCATAACTCCCCTTAAACCCCCCTTATTTTTTATGACATCTCCCCCTTAATGAAGTGATATCTTCACCTCCCCTCTCACTACATTTAATTTTCCATCACTTGTTAATAAATGAATTCAACCTCTTATAATTAATGGGTTGAGCTACTCAATTAAATAATTATATGTGGTGTCATGAATTCTTTTGAAATATTTTTAATTGCATGGCACCAATATAATTATAGAGAGCCTTTTGTTTCCTTGTAGGCTTGGCTATTATTTGGAAAGGCTCGGGAGAATACATCGTTCTTCTTTCGACAAAGAACACTAACCTTCAATGACGAACGACTCTGACGAAGAACGTGAAAGTATTCTCCATCGACGCTTCCCTTCGGACGCACCCCGACGTCAACGGAAACGACATCCGTATACCGCAACGCCTGACCTCTGCGATGTCATCTTCTATGATGCTCAACTACCGCGCTGGACGAACCGCGGCCCACCCGTGCGGCCCAGCCCACTGGGCTTAATGGGTCGGGCCCGTTTTCACTTAAGGGTGAATAAAATAAAGACCACGCATCTGATCGATGCACCGTATATGGCACTGGGACCCTCACAACGAGGTGGTCCTTTTTCAGTAATATTTGTGAGTTTTGGATGACTTTGGAAAACAGTCGGGTTTGGAACGAACTTAATTCCAACCGGGCCCTCCAAGCGGAAACTCTTATAACTTAAGTATCAGATGTCCAATTGAAGTGTTTTGTACTACGTTGGATTCCACTTGATGAGACAGTTCTCTTGGAATGCTCTATATAGGATTCGGATGTCGTTTGACCATGGCCGGGTTGGATTGTACCCAAAATCCAACCGGGCCACTGGAACAGAAATGCTAATAACTCATAGACCAGGCGTCCGATTGACGCACTGTCTATTGCGTTGAGACCCGTATGATGAGCCGGTATTTTGAGATACTTCCACATGAGATTATGTGACACTCGGAAGTATCGACCAGTAGCTCATGAAGTGGACCCTCTCAGAGACGAGCTTACAGAGTGCGAAGACCTAGTAGCTGTAGACCTGATGACTGCTTGTCCGATTCATTTCAGAATGACATTACTAGCCCAGTGGGGAGCGCTACTATGTTTGGGCAGTAGACCCATGGCCGGGGAGCACTGCTGTGTTGGGGTAGTAGACCCGCGATACTCGACTGGAAGAGTACCTTTGTATGCTATTAGGGGGAGCGCTACTCTGTTGGGGCGGCAGACCCATGGCGAGGAGCGCTACAATGTTGGGGCGACAGACCCGCGGTACTTGACAGGAGGAGTACCTCAGCAGTCCAAGGTTAGTGAGTATCACCTCGGAGTTGCGACAAGACTACTATGCTCGATAGAGGAGGAGTTCTCCAGCAATCATGGTTTCATGAATGAAAATAATGGTTTGAGCTGAGTCAATGACCTTTGTGTTTACCTCATGATTGAGATGAGTTACTTGATAACGTAGGTATATGTATGGGCATATACCTAAGTAAATTTTATCTATTGAGATATTTTTTTGTGGTTTATCCTTGTTTGATTTTTGTGAGACCTTGAGGTTCTCGGGGTCCCTACTGTGTATCATTATACTCACCCCTACACGGGCTATGCCCGCACCTCATTGTGTTTGATGCAGATGACAGAAAGCACTGACCGAGACAGATTGTACAAGGAATTGACAGTACCAAGAGGTGGAACTCAGGATGAGTCGGTTCTAGGAGGATATGGATGGATGTGGAGTGTAACACCCCGATATTTTATGAAAAATATTCTTTTAATTTCATTAATGTCTTGTGTTGTATGCTACACCAAGTTTACCTTGCTCTATACGCAACACCGTATTAGCTTGCAGTATACGCAACACTATTCTTGGATCGTGTTACACACAATTTTGATAATACTTATTTTACGAAACATTGAGTATATATATATATATTCAATGTATAAATGAAATATGGTTGGATTCTGTTATACGAAACAATGAAGGATTCTTTCACAATACGCAACCCTGACTTGGCTTGCATTACACGCAATCACGACCTTTCTCGATAGCGTGTGTTGTACGCAATATCGAGTTTTACTAAACAACGATATATTATTATAATATTATTATGAACTAGCTGTTATGAATATTATTAACTAAATTTTTAATTTTATAACATTATTATTCATCTTACACATTTTCTAGAACATGGTATAAGAACAAAATAAAATTTTCGGGTAAAATCAGTATTTTTCATAAATGCAGTTTTGCCGCCTTTTGATGGCGCACCCACATTAAATCTAGTTTTTGACATGTTTATAAGTTCCATTTGACAAAATAAAATTATTCTATGGAATAAAGAAATAAAAATTTACTTTGGACAAATTTTTCATTTTATTCTGATTACTTTCATATTCTAATGAATAGTAAAAACACTCTATATTTTAATTAAAAACAAATTTTTTCATCGTAATATCTCATGTGGTTAAATTATAATATTGAATGGATTTAAAGTATAAATAGTATATATTTTTACCATTTAATATAACTTATGTCATTATCATTTATTTTACCTTCAATTCGTAGGATAAATCAATTCAATCTTTTGCACTGTTTTAAAGAAAAACTCGTTTTCTTTCGACAACTGGATTAATTTTAATTTAATTTCTGAATCTTTTGTGTATTAAATTGGAAAAATGGATTCCATATTTGGAATCAGTGGGTCCAAATTATGTTAATAAACTACTTTTTATTTTTGGGCATTGTGAATAGTAACTACGGTAAATTTTATTTACTATAGTTAAAGGTAAATCGGGTAATTAAGGGTAAATATAAGATTATAAAATTACACTAACACTTTGAAAAATCCTATTTGATGACTAAAAGTAGACCCATATCACTTAAGGGTCGGATTATACTCATTTAATGGACTTTTTTCCATGAAAATAATTTAATTATTATTAAAACCAAAGAAAGTGACAACATGTCACTCTCTTAAATACTATAAGTATAATAATTTTAAGTTAGTGATAAACATCATGAAACTTTGAACATTAATATTCTACAGAAATCTAACAAAATTATATACATCATGAGAATTTATTTAGAATTTTTTGGGATTAAATAATTTTCATTAATTGTGACACAATAGTGATGTAGAAATTATTTATCTAGTGAAAAATCAAGAATATAGTTTTTATTAAACTAATAGTGGCCATAAAAGGCACAAAAACCCTGAAAAAAACTTATTGGTCATGTAAAGTTAAACTATAATCATCCAATGGTCGAATTTTTGACCATTTGGAGTTTTATACAAGCAATTATGACACTTATATTATTTTATTTTAAATGATTCCAAAGTTGTCACCTTCATAATTTAATAAATATAACAATTTAAATATTGTGATTTTAAGATGATAAATTCGAGTAAAAGTATTATTGTGAAATTTAATAGATTTATATTTATCATAGTATTTTATTTTAAATTTTTATGCAACAAATCAGTATAGTAAATAATTATACAAAAATGTTGTAGTAAATATTTTATTAAGAGATAAACCAAATAAATGGTTTTAAAAATAATAAAATAATTATTATATGAACTATTTAATGTGATCCACAAATTTTATAGATACATATGACATTTTATGAATCTATTAAAGCTTTTATTTCGAACATATCTTCTGTATATATTTTATTTAAATTCAAATAAATGAATAGTGTCAAAATTGACACTATTGTTATTTTATAAAAATAACATATTATAAAATTGTTTAAAAATCACAAAAATATTTAAAAATTATAAATATAAATTTATATCGTCAATAATGTTATAATTTAAACAATTATGGAAAATTCAGAACAAATAAAAAATTATTTGTTATAATTTAAAATTCAGAATTTTATTACCACAAATAAACTTAAATAGATTAAATAAGGATAAATCAAAATGATAAGGTCTAAAATAAGATCCAAACATGTCTAAATTTGATTGTTTTATGAGATTACAACCCTATATCATCTAATCTTAGAATATGAGTCATTTTTGGAGGTTTTTAAGTGGGGTTAGATTTATTATAAATTAATATTTTTAAGAATTCCAAAGGTGCCCCTCTCATCCCATATAAAAGGGCACCTCCTCCCTCTCCTCCTAACACAAATTTGAGCCTTCATTCTCGGCCAACCACTGCCAAGTTATCTTCTCCCCTTCCCCAGAAATATCCTAGAGGTTCTGGTCTACTTTAAAGACCAATCTTAGTGCCCTAAGAGGAGGTTTCAAAGAGGCGTATCGAAGATGAGGTAATTTCTTTTCCCGATTCTTTCAAGCTTCTTTCTTCTTCCACTTATTCTTCTTTATTTGTTTCATTATTAATTAATAACATCATTATAAATAATATACTGATTTGTTATTATAAATATCAAACAACCCCATTTCACATTCTATCCATCCTACGGAAAACAAAATCACCGCGCGTGCGTACGTACGGAATACCGTCTCCACGCCGTGGTGTAATTTGTTTTTCCACCAACACCTTACATGGATGGGTATAATGGTGTAAAGAATAAATATACATAGTTATTATAACATCATACTGATTCTGATATATTATACCATCCACTCCAATTCTATTCAATAATTATGGGAATGATATCATCGCTCGTGTGTACGTACGGACTACCTTCTCCATGACGCGATGAGATTCATTATCCATGATAACCATACATGAATTATCATAAAGTATATATAATGAATAATAATGAAATATATGACATAATAAAGATACTGGATTTATGTATTTATATATTTATGTCATGTAATTAATTCCACTCAATTAAATAAAGAAACGAAAACAGCATTCATGCGTACGTACGGCCTACCGTCTCCATGAACGGTGTATTTCTTTCCATTTATCGATCCATTATATATATGTATATTCCGAATATATATTATATATAAATAATTTTTTACATTCAGGATTTAAGCAATCATGATCTAAGTAATCCTATGAATAATTACATGTTAAAACACGAACGACAAATGAGACGATTTTACCCAAAACACTACTTTAACATGAATTTACAAATGAACGGGTAATATAAAGTCATAAGTGGACCATATATGATATAATAACAATGAATATGATTCTTTAATAAGTTAATGACAATATTTAAATCATTATACAGGAGGATCGGACACTTACAAAGCGAATCAGGCCGAAGGTAAGGGAAAATATCACAATCTCATTTTTATCAGAGATTGTTTACACTTTGGTATTTACTGGGGTGTATTTTATCATCCAAATCCATGTTTTCTCAATATGTAATATTATTTCCATCCACCTACAATTTTTTAAATCCAATTTTACCCTTCAGTGAGTTTTTAGTAAAAGATATGAAAGGAATCTTTTGTCGTTTTTCGTACGAGGTACTTTTTGACTTTTCCGACAAAAGTACGAAGAATGTTTTTTTTAACTTATACGGCATGAATGGATTTTTTAAAAATTATTTCCAAGAAGCTTCCTTTACATTTTTTCAAATTTATTTTTAATCAACTTCTTTTAGTTTATAATTGTACGACATGTTAAGAAAGGAAAAGTGTTTTTGAAGCAGAAAGGATATTTTCCTCAAGAATGGAGTTCAAGTGTTTTATCAAAATTATTTTCCATATATGATAATAAATGGTTCTGTTTTTATCCCTATTATTACATTTATTTGATTATGTTGTGATGGAATTATATTTTTATGAATTCCTTTATCTTATATGAATTGTTTAATGATGTCACGCTGTTTAAGATTCCCATTTTTATTACATGGGTTATGAAATGATGTATGATTTATGATTTTGTGGCACACATAAGAATGGTATCATTATGAGATGGGTGGGAACTATATCTCCCTCCAATGCATTGGGTAAAGATTTTATATCTCATGATATATACATGGCTGGAACGGTAGGTTATACCGGTTCAGTGAAACAGGACTGAAAGAAGGAGTGAACTCGGTTCCGAAAGGGACTTTGTCCACTAAGATAGTCTTGGAAATGAGTCTTGACTAATAATAAATGATTCTATATGATTATGTGTGTATGCCCCAAATATTCCTGTTTTAAGTTATGATTATTGAGATTACATTTCACTACTATGATTTATCCCATGTTATGAAATTATGATCTCTTTTGCAGGTTAAGATTTCCAAAAGATATGTTCTTATGAATATGATGTGATTGATTTTTCTTTTTTTTACCCTTACTAAGTATTTGAGGTCACCCTTTTATGTTTTCTTTTCCCCAGGATATAAAGAAAGGATTTAGTTAAAAAAAAGGAAGATATTTGTGGGAGATGTTGAAGATGTTTCACAACGATTAGAAGATTATATTCCGAGTTTCCAAAGACACTAAACTATTACGGTCCTTGTGTGTGTGTGTTTTTGTTATGTATTAAGTATTCCGCTAAAGTAATGTAATATCCATGTACGACAGGCTTTAGGTCTCTACAGTTGGTATCAAAGGAAATCTTTAGTCAACCTTTGGAAACTAGGATGTGAGAACGTTAGTGAGATCCCTAGAGATATTTCTAATGTACGTCTAGGGATGTCCCTAAGGATAAGTATACATATAGGATATAGTATTAAAACTATGGTAACGATATTAGATTAAACCAAAGATGTTAGATATTGAAGTTACTCCCCCTTTATTATGATTTTTTCATCTCACACTATTCTTTTTGGGTTTTAGAAAATGGCTGGAAACAAGATGATTCACGATAATGGAGGATATGATGGACAATGGAATGATATTATTCATGAGAAACCAAATGAAATGGGATTTGGAACTACAAACTTCATTATTATTCTGAATCAGCAATCTCATAATATGATCAATAAAGTAAAATTTGGTAAGATTCCTGACTCGGCTAATAAGAGAAAGATGGAGTTTCATGATGATCATAGAGGAAAGAAAGTTCAATTTCCCCTATGTAAATCATGTGGGAAGAGGCATCAAGGAGAATGTTTCAAAAGAACTCGAAGATGCTTTGGGTGTGGAAAAGAAGGACACAAAGCCAGAAAGTGCAAAGGAAAAGGTTCAGTTAACACCATGGATGATGATAATGGTATTGAAACGACATCAACAATGGTTAAATGTTTTAAATGTGGAATGTACGAGCATTATGCAAACCAATGCCCTATGGTAAAGTCTCGTGAAGAGAATCAGTATGGTCGTATGGGTAGTATTTATGTTGATGATGATGAAGAGAGTACAAATGATATGTGAGATGAAATAATTGTAGAAGCTCGGTCAATGGTTTAAAAATTTAGTGGAATTATTACATGTTTATCATGTGTAATGTTGTATTAGTAATCTCATGGTACTATGGAATAAAGATACATCAAAGGATTGTTACACTGTTGTCTTTCCTTGAGTTTTGAAAGTGTATGATTAATACTACCAGTATCCATGAAAGGTTATTCAGATATTTTTGGAATGTAGATGATATGCGCATAATGAAGGGATAAGGAGAAAATTAAATGTTTGATAGTATTCATGAGCTCATTACTGATATAAGGACATAATTATATCATGGTTTGAGTATATAGAATTTTGGGTTTTTGGTATGTGGAATGCGTTAACTTTTGACAGAACTCATGTTTTTACTAAGATTCAATGGTATTCATTTTTCAAGATAATACATGATTAAGGCCTTAGAATATTTGGAATGTGACAAACAAGACATATCTTATGATATATGGGAATCAACGATGGTATTAACATGCTTGTTATATGAAATCTCTGGTAATCGTTTTCACTATATTATGATAGTGGACTGCAGTATTATGGATAAGCCTAAAGATTGGAATGGATTATGTTGGACATAAGTTAGTATTGTTTAAGGATAGAACCTTTTTTTGATATTATTGTTGGGATGATATAGTAATGTAGTTTTTAAAAAAAGGGACAACATGTAGGACGGGCGACAACCCATCACATCGGAAAAGGCTGTGGGAATCGAACCCACAACCGAAGTGCGACTGGCCTTTATCGCCTACCACTGGCCTACAGGAAGTCCCTAGTTAGTAGAAACTTGTTTTATTTTATTAAGCGGTATGATATATGAAGTATAAGTTAATTTTTGGAACCATATACGATTAATCTAACCATAAGATGGACTTATAACTTTTTCTAACCTTTTGTTTGAAAGAGATGGAATGACCCATCATTCTATCACATGATCTGCTAACACATCACGAATAACAAATTCAACTTCATTTCTTTAAGGGATGAAGTGTAAATTGTTCAATTCCGGAACAACAGTAAGATTGTACCAAAATCATGCAATTATTTCATTTAATTCATCAAATTTAGGGAAATGATCTTGAAAACAAAAAATGTTGTCCTAGTTCCCTTATATCCGATGAATCAGATGGTACCTTAGATCATCACAAATCAATATCTTTGTGATTGTTGGCTTTTTCATATCCATGTTCTCTACCACTCTCCATCAGAACAAGATGGTTAGATTTTTCTTCCATACCCATATTTTCACCTATGTCCTCCTATGTGGAAACCCAGTGATGAGTTAATTTGGGTCACCGTTACATTTCATACTTTAGTTTTTAAAGACATGTTTTGGTATTCCTTTTTACGATGTGGGTTTCTATTAAACAAATTTTCGAGTAGTAAACCATTTATAACCCTGACGAATTTCGAGGGCGAAATTCATTTTAAGGGGGGTAGAATGTAACACCCAGAGATTTTATGAAAAATATTCTTTTAATTTCATTAATGTATTGTGTTGTATGCTACAACAAGATTACCTTGCGCTATACGCAACACCGTATTAGTTTGCAGTATACGCAACACTATTCTTGGATCGTGTTACACACAATTTTGATAATAGTTATTCTACGCAACATTGAGTATATATATATATATATTCAATGTATAAATGAAATATGTTTGGATTCTGTTATACGAAACAATGAAGGATTCTTTCACAACACGCAACCCTGACTTGGCTTGCATTACACACAATCGTGACCTTCCTCGATAGCATGTGTTGTACGCAATACCAGGTTTTACTAAACAATGAAATATTATTATAATAATATTATGATCTAGCCGTTATGAATAGTATTAACTAAATTTTTAATTTTATAACATTATTATTCTTCTTACACATTTTCTAGAACATGGTATAAGAACAAAATAAATTTTCGGGTAAAATAAGTATTTTTCAAAAAATGCAGTTTTGCCGCCTTTTGATGGCGCACCCACATTAAATCTAGTCCTTGAAATGTTTATAAGTTCCATTTGACAAAATAAAATTATTCTTTGGAATAAAGAAATAAAAATTTACTTTGGATAAATTTTTCATTTTATTCTGATGACTTTCATATTTTAATGAATAGTTAAAACGCGGTATATTTTAATTAAAAACAACTTTTTTCATCGTAATATCTAATGAGGTTAAATTATAATATTGAATGGTTTTAAAGTATAAATAGAATATATTTTTACCATTTAATATAATGTATGTCATTATCATTGATTTTACCTTCAATTCGTTGGTTAAATCAATTCAATCTTTTGCAATGTTTTCTAGAAAAACCCATTTTCTTTCGACAACGGGATTAATTTTAATTTAATTTATGCAACTTTTGTGTATTGAATTTGGAAAAATGGATTCCATATTTGGAATCAGTGGGTCCAAATTATGTTAATAAGCTACTTTTTATTTTTGGACAGTGTGAATAGTAACTACGGTAAATTTTATTTACTATAGTTAAAGGTAAATCGGGTAATTAAGGGTAAATATAAGATTATAAAATTACCCTAACACTTGGAAAAATCTTATTTGATGACTAACAGTAGACTGATATCACCTAAGTGTCGGATTAGATTCATTTAATGGACTTTTTTCCATGAAAATAATTTAATTATTATTAAAACCAAAGAAAGTGACAACATGTCACTCTCTTAAATACTATATGTATAATAATTTTAAGTTAGTGATAAAATTCATGAAACTTTGAACATTAATATTATGCAGAAATCTAAAAAAATTATGTACATCATGAAAATTTATATATAATTTTTTGGGATTAAATAATTATCATTAATTGTGACACAATAGTGATGGAGAAATTATTTATCTAGTGAAAAATCAAGAATATAGTTTTTATTAAACTAATAGTGACCATAAAAGGCACCAAAACCCTAACCAAAAATTATTTTTCATGTAAATTTAAACTATAATCATCCAATGGTCGAATATTTGACCATTTGGAGTTTTATACAAGCAATTATGACACTTATATTATTTTATTCTAAATGATTCCAAAGTTGTCCCCTTCATAATTTAATAAATATAACAATTTAAATATTGTGATTTTAAGATGCTAAATTCGAGTAAAAGTATTATTGTGAAAGTTAATAGATTTATATTCACCGTAGTATTTTATTATAAATTTTTATTCAACAAATCAGAAAATTAAATAATTATACAAAAATGTTGTAGTAATTATTTTATTAAGACATAAACAAAATAAATGGTTTTAAAAATAACAAAATAAATATTATATGAACTATTTAATGTGATACACTAATTTTATAGATACATATGACATTTTATTAATCTATTAAATCTTTTATTTCGAACATATCTTCTGTATATATTTTATTTAAATTCAAATAAATGAATAGTGTCAAAATTGACACTATTGTTATTTTATAAAAATAACATATTATAAAATTTTTTAAAAATCACAAAAATATTTAAAAATTATAAATTTAAATTTATATAGTCTATAATGTTATAAAGTAAACAATTATGGAAAATTCACAACAAATAAGTAATTATTTGTTATAATTTAAAATTAAGAATTTTATTACCACAAATAAACATAAATAGATTAAATAAGGATAAATCAAAATGATAAGGTTTAAAATAAGATCCAAACATGTCTAAATTTGATTGGTTGATGAGATTACAACCCTGTCTCATCTAATATTTGAATATGAGTCATTTTTGGAGGTTTTTAAGTGGGGTTAGATTTATTATAAATTAATATTTTTAAGAATTCCAAAGGTGCCCCTCTCCTCCCTTATAAAAGGGCACCTCCTCCCTCTCCTCCTCACACCAATTTGAGCCTTCAAGCTCGCCCAACCCCTGCCAAATTATCTTCTCCACTTCCCTAGAAACATCCTAGAGGTTCTGTTCTAATTTAAAGACCAATCTTCGTTCCCTAAGAGGAGGTTTCAAAGAGGCGTATCGAAGAAGAGGTAATTTCTTCTCCCGATTCTTTCAAGCTTCTTTCTTCTTCAACTTCTTTTCTTTAGTTTTTTCATTATTAATTAATAACATAAGTATAAATAATATACTGATTTTTTATTATAACTATGAAACAACCCCATTTCACCTTCTATCCATCCTACGGAAAAAAAAATCACTGCGCGTGCGTACGTAGGGAATACCGTCTCCACGCCGTGGTGTAATTTGTTTTTCCACCAACACCTTACATGGATGGGTATAATGGTGTAAAGAATAAATATACATAGTTATTATAACATCATACTGATTCTGATATATTATACCATCCACTCCAATTCTATTCAATAATTATGGGACCGATATCATCGCTTGTGCGTATGTACGGACTACCGTCTCCGCGACACGATGAGATTAATTCTCCATGATAACCATACATGAATGATCATAAAGTATATATAATGAATAATAATGAAGTATATGACATAATAATGATACTGTATTTAGGTATATATATATTTATGTCATGTACTTAAT
Organism: Viscum album; assembly: GCA_963277665.1. Classification (NCBI taxonomy): domain Eukaryota; kingdom Viridiplantae; phylum Streptophyta; class Magnoliopsida; order Santalales; family Viscaceae; genus Viscum; species Viscum album. Next base: position 1,252,639,858 of record OY728152.1, read on the forward strand.
TCCACCCAATTCAATAAAGAAACGAAAATAGCGTTCATGCGTACGTACGACCTACCATCTCCATGAACGGTGTATTTCTATCCATTTATCGATCCATTATATATATGTATATTCCGAATATATATTATATATAAATCATTTTTTACAATATGGATTTAAGTAATCATGATCTAAGTAATCATATGAATAACTACAAGTTAAAACACGAACGATTAATGAGATGATTTTACCCAAAACGATACTTTAACATGAATTTACAAAAGAACGGGTAATATAAAGTCATAAGTGAACCATATATGATATAGTAACAATGAATATGATTCTGTAATAAGTCAATGAAATTATTTAAATCATTATACAGGAGGTTCAGACACATATGAAGCGAATCAGACCCAAGGTAAGGGAAAATATCACAATCTCATTTGTATCCGAGATTGTTTATACTTTGGTATTTACTTGGGTCTATTTTATAATCCATATCCATGTTTCCTCAATATGTAATATTATTTCCATCCACCTATAATTGTTTAAATCCAATTTTACCCTTCGGTGAGTTTTTAGTAAAAGATATGAAAGGATTCTTTTTTCATTTTTCGTACGAGGTACTTTTTGACTTTTCTGACAAAAGTACGAAGAATGTTTTTTTAACTTATACGGCATGAATGGATTTTAAAACATTATTTCCAATAAGATTCCTTTACATGTTTTCAAGGTTATTTTTAATCAACTTCATTTAGTTTATAATTGTACGACATGTTAAGAAAGGAAAAGTGTTTTTGAAGCAGAAAGGATATTTTCCTCAAGAACGGAGTTCAAGTGTTTTATCAAAATTATTTTCCATCTAAGATAATAAAGGGTTCTGTTATTATCCCTATTATTACATTGATTTGATTATGTTGTGATGTAATTATATTTTTATGAATTCCTTTATCTTATATGAATTGTTTTATGATGCCACGATGTTTAAGATTCCCATTTTTATTACTTGGGTTATGAAATGATGTATGATTTTTGATTTTGTGGAACACATAAGAATGGTATCATTATGATATGGGTGGGACCTATATCTCCCTCCAATTCATTGGGTAAATATTTTATATCTCATGAGATAGACATGTCTGGAATGGTAGGTTATACCAGTTCAGTGAAACAGGACTGAAACGAGGAGTGAACTCGGTTCAGAAAGGAACATTGTCCACTAAGATAGTCTTGGAAATGAGTCTTGACTAATAAGAAATGATTCTCTATGATTATTTGTGTATTCCACAAAGTTTCATGTTTTAGGTTATGATTATTGGGATTACATTTCACTACTATGATTTATCCCATGTTATGAAATTATGATCTCTTTTGCAGGTTAGGATTTCTAAAAGTTATGTTCTTATGAATATGATGTGATTGATTTTTATTTTGTTTACCCTTACTGAGCATTTGAGATCAACCTTTTATGTTTTCTTTTCCCCAGGATATAAATAAAGGTTTTAGGTAAAAAAAGGAAGATATTTATGGGAGATGTTGAAGATGATTCACCACGATTAGAAGATTATATTCCGAGTTTCCAAGGACACTAAACTATTACAGTCCTTGTATGTGTGTGTTTTTGTTATGTATTAAGTATTCCGCTAAAGTAATGTAATATCCATGTACGACAGGCTTCGGGTCTCTACATGGAGTGCTGAGGAGGACATTTGTACCTACCCTTCTGATAGGAATTTGGAGGATGACCCAGGAGCTGCTTTTCCATTCACCTATTTGTCTTTTCAGTTGTAATTTCTTTCAGTTATAGTTGTACATTTCTTTTGGGATTGTATTTCTGAACCCTTTGTACTTTCATCACACTTGTTACTAATTTACATAGTGTTTTGTTCAACTTTTACTATAGTTGTGTGTGTGTTTACATTTTATAAAGGCAATGCCTTCCCAGCTATTGGGATTTACGCCTTTGGTGCTAGTCTCCAGCCCATGTCGTATGGAAGGGTGGATTGGGGTAGTTACGACATGGGCCCTGGGGGACAGGTTGTGACAAATTGGTATCAGAGGAGTCGGTTCTACCGCAGAAATTAGGACTCTAATTTTTTTTTTCTGTGAGGCAATAGTGATAAGCATACTAGGTGCGGTTTTTAGTTTAGGGAGTCCAATGTTGGTGTGGCGGCCGATGTATCCATACACCAGGACAATGACAAACGATTTCTGACTTAGTGCATAAAAATACTGATTGCATGTGAGTTTTCAAAAGTTTTCATTAAGTTAGCTCAAACCAGGTCAGCTCACCAGGTATAGTCTTTTGACCGTGTCGCATCTGTTTCTTTTCAGGATGTCTTCACCTAGTCATTCAGCACGGGTTCCGAGTATAGAGCGTGATGGTAGCCCACTGAGAAGTGATGCCATCATCCAGGGCCCCATCATAGCAGAGGAACCATAGGTACCATTACCCACTGGGCTACCATAATCATTATCCCCAGCAGTAGAGGGTGTGCACCGCTTGAGCGCATTGCATGGGTTCCTGTGATAGAGTCCTCATAGGTTTCAAGGTGAGACAGAATTTCTGACGGCTGGGTACTGGTTGGAGTTTGTAGCACGAGCTTTCCACATAGCTGGGACACCTGCTGACTTAATGGTGTACCTAGCTGTTAGCCTCTTTTAGGGTGCAACTAAGAGGTGGTGGAGCTAGATGATCCAGTTTTGCAATGAGACGACCTTCACCTGGGGAAACATTGAGGGTTTTTTTAGGGTGGAGTTTATACCAGTGACTCTATACTCTGAGGGTGCTCAGGAGATGCTGCCCTGGCCACTAGGTTTTTTGTCTGTAGCCGAGTCATCTGTAGGCAGTAGACAGATGATGTAGAGGTCCAAGAGGACCAGACCTACAAGTGGTCGAACGCACGACTCATGATCGGTAGTGTGGGGCACCTGGGGGGGTGACAGAGCCAGGAATACCAAGAACGAACAATGTTTCTCATGTGGTGGGCTTGGTCACATGGCACGTGACTGTCCGACCCTCTGTGTAGACGATCAGCAGATAGATGAAGGACCTTCCAATCAAAGGCAGAGGTTCGATCGTGACAGACCGCAAGGAGATGGTGATGCATCTGGTGGTGGACGACGCTTTAAGGTGTTGCCACCACCACCACCAGGAGATCCACCTCGACCACAGGGAACAGATGGATAGGGGAGAGCACAACTTCAGGAAGCTGAAGCATACGACTATGGAGCTGCAGAATCTGGTGGACAGGATCGGGACAAGTTATAGGCATTGACGCCCTTGTTCATGATGCTTTTATCTTTGTAGATGTCATTGTTGTGTTTTCTTTGTGTCCGTTGTACATCGAGCTGTATTAATAAAAGACACTTGTCCTTGTGACATTTTCTTTCCTTCCTTTTTGTGTACTAAGAGGTTCCAGTTTAAACTGTTGACTTGACCCTCACTTTCGAGATTCCTTCTGGAGGAGACCCAATGACCACACACTGATGCCGATAGTGTGACTCGACCCTTGGAGGCAAGAGTAATGGTTGGATCTCTTGGTAGTGGCATCGAGGCCTTACGATGTCGTCCATGGAATGAATGTATCATTCATGTCAGGATTGACTGTATTAGGAAATGGGCGTGGTTCATCCAAGGGATGAGACCATATTTCTCTTTTCGACAAAGGATAAATCATAGTAGCTCTTACAAATAGTAGGTGAAGAAGGGTGATCGTTGACCAACTTACCAAGTCGACAAACTTCCTACCGACCTGAGATGGTACGAGCTATGGTAGAGAAGGTGCAGATCATCCAGGAGTGGATGAATACTGCACAGAGCAGGCATAAATCCTATGTTGTTAGGAGATGGAGACCATTGGAGTTCGAGGATGGCGGCCATGTATTTATACGGGTCTCACCTCGTCGAGGTCTATGGAGAATTAGCCGATGCAGAAAATTATCTCCGAGGTTCATTGGGCCTTTCCAGGTCCTTAGTAGGAAACGTGAGGTGGCTTACTACTTAGCCCTTCCACCTCAGTTGCACCGGGTGTATGACGTCATTCAAATATCTCAGTTGAGGAAATAAGTGCATGAACCTTCAAACATCATCAACCATGGGGAGATGGATATCGAAAACTGGGAGATGTTTACGGCTGTTCCAGTAGAGATTGAGAATCGATAGGAGCGGGTCCTATGGGGATGGTCGATTCGTCTGGTACGCATTCGCTGGTAGTATGGGAACCTCCAGGAGAACACATGGGTGTGAGAGGCTCAGATGCATGCTTAGTACCCTCTTTGTTTCCCTAGTATGTGTTGCAGCTTTACGAGGACGTAAAGCCTTGAGGTGGGAGTAATTTAATGACCCGAAATTTTTCAAGGACATTTTTTTCTTAATTCTTTGGAATTTTACGAATCTGTGGCTTCTGATAGCACCTGATTTCGAGGCTCGGTGTGCCCGGAATCAATTTTCGATGTTTTGTTCATATACGTTCAGTAAATGTACATGCAGGATTTTCTATATTTTGAACTGGTGCTCAGAATTGAAATCTGAGGACACCAATGAACTCGCATCACCGGTATTCACTTAAGGGAACTTTTACCGCAGTTGTGTTTTATGCGGGTTAAATGTTATATTTTGGGGTTTAATCATAAATTAAATAAAATTGAATGGTACAAAAAAAATTCCTGAGAGTTGGTTTTTTTCTCCCAAGGGGCGTTAGAGGTGGGTCCCACACCCACATAACCTCCCATGAGAGGATATTTGTGAGGTGGGGCCCACACGAGCCTTTACTCTTCACCTCCCCATAACTCCCCTTAAACCTACCATATTTTTTATGACAGCTACCCCTTAATGAAGTGATCTCTTCACCTCCCCTCTCACTCCATTTAGTTTTCCAACACTTGTTAATAAATGGATTCATCCTCTTCTAATTAATGGGTTGAGATACTCAATTAAATAATTATATGTGGTGTCATGAATTCCTTTGAAATATTTTGAATTTCATGGAACTAATATAATTATAAAGAGCATTTTGTTTCATAGGAGGCTTGGATATTATTTGGAAAGGCTTGGGAGAATACACCATTCTTCTTTCGACGAATAACACCAACCATCAATGAAGAATGACTCTGATGAAGAACACAAAAGTCTTCTCCATCGACGCTTCCCGTCGGATGCACCCCGATGTCAACAGTAACGACGTCCGTATACCACGAAGCCCGACTTGCATGACACCATCTTCCTCGATGCTCGACTACCACACATATTTTCCAAGGTAGGGTGGATTTATTCAATTTTTTTGGAATAAAATTGTTATTCGTTATTTGTGAGACCATATTTATCTTTGGTTATATGATACCGCATAACGCGGAGGGTGTGGGCCGAACGAACACGGCCTGACGACCCTCCTTTGAATCTTGTTCTTTTTCAATGGTGACGGTGATGGAAAGGATGGTAGCGGATATTGAAGGCGGCGGCTGTGCGCCAGCCGCATGCGGAGGAACCGCAGCCCGCAACCGCTGGCTGCTCGGCCAATAAATAAGCGGCCGGCTAAAGCCGACAGAACCAAAGAGACCGTGGTGCCACCAGGGGCACCACGCTGCGGAGAACCGCATCCCGCATTCCGTGGGACACTTCAGTGGGCGAACCGACCGGCAGGTGACCAGCTGGGCTGAGAAGAACCATGACCCCAGGAGGGTGCCTTGCTAGACGAACTACGGCCCACCCGTGCGACCCACCCCACTGGGCTTAATGGGTCAGGCCCGTTTTCACTTAAGGGTGAATAAAATGAATACCAAACATCTGATCGACTCACTATCTACCGAACTGGGACCCTCGTGATGAGGCAGTCCTTTTTTCGGTACTCTATGTGAGTTTTGGATGACTTTGAAAAATGGCCGGGTTTGGAACGAATGTAATTCCAACCGGGCCCGCGAAGCGGAAATGCTTATAACATAAGGATTGGACGTCAAATTGACATGTCTTTGAATTTTTTGGATTCCACTTGAGGAGATAGTTCTTTTTTCATGCTCTAAATAGGATTCAGATGTCGTTTGAGCTTGGCCGGGTTGGATTGTACTCGAAATCCAACCGGCCCACTGGAACAGAATTGCTAATAACTCATAGACCAGGCATCTGATCGATGCACTGTCTGTTGCGTTGAGACCCCTACGATGAGGAGGTACATTGAGATACTTCCACGTGAGATTAAGTGACACTCGGAAGTATCGACCAGTAGATCGTGGTGCGGACCCCCTCGGAGACAAGCGTACAGAGTGCAGAGACCTAATAGCTGTAGACCTGATGAATGCTTGTCCGATTCGTTTCGGAATGAATTTACTACCCTAGTGGGGACAGATACTGTGTTGGGGAGGTAGACCCATGGTAGAGGAGCACTACTGGGTTGGGTTGGTAGACCCATAGTACTCGACAGGAGGAGTACCTCTGTAGGCTATTAGGGGGAGCGCTACTGTGTTGGGGCGGCAGACCCATGACGGGGAGCGCTACTATGTTGGGGTGACAGACCCACTATACTCGACAGGAGGAGTAACTCAACAGTCTAAGGTTAGTGAATAGCACCTCAGAGTCACGACAGGACTACTATGCACGATAGAGGAGGAGTTCTCTAGTAGTTGTGGTTTCGTGAATGAAAATCCTGGTTTGAGCTGAGTCAATGACCTTTGTGTTTACCTCATGATTGAGATGCGTTACTTGATAACTTAGGTATATGTATGGGAATATAAATAAGTAAAGGTTATCTGTTGAAATTTTTTTTTGGTTTATCATTTTTTAAGTTTTTTGAGACCTTGAGGGTCACAGGGTCCCTACTGAGTATCGTTATACTCACCCTTGCACGGGCTACGCCCGCACCTCGTTGTGTTTGATGCAGATGACAGAAAGCACTGACCGAGGAAGATTGTACGAGGACTGGAAGGTACCCAGGGTTGGACCTCATGACGAGTCTGTGCCAGGAGAAGACGGATGGACGTGGAGTGTTGAGGAGGACATATGTACCTACCCTTCAGGTTGGAACCCAGAGGACAACCCAGGAGCTGCTTTTCCATTCAGCTTTTTGTCTTTTCTGTTGTAATTTCTTTGAGTTGTAGTTGTACCTTTCTGTTGGGTGAGTATTTCTGAACCCTTTGTACTTTCAGCACACTTGTTACTCATTTACATAGTGTTTTCTTCCGCTTGTACCCTGTTGTGTGTGTTTTTACATTTTATAAAGGCAACGCCTTCCCAGCTATAGGGATTTACGCCTTTGGTGTTAGTCGCCAGCCCCTGAACTATGGAAGGCAGGCTTGCGGTAGTTACGACACATGCCCTGGGGGATGAGTTATGACATCTAATGTCTTGTTTTATTGTGGTTCCACATACTCTATTAAATCATTACAATTTTAGAAGGATATCACATCACCACATAGGTAGTTATATATTAAATTATGACCTAATTCTCTAAATTGGATGAAGATTGAATCTTATGATTATAACACCACTATTATAGAAGTGGTTGGGGATTTACATGTGTGATAGTCAACTAGTATTCTTAACACTATAAAAAAATATGAAAATTTGAAACAAAATAAAAGGGGATTACAAAATTCCAACATAGTAAGTAAATGATTCTGAAGAAAGGATTTTCGGAGTTCTATGATTTATGTTATAATCGTAGAACAGAAGAGGATATTAATCCACTAAGACCCTTAATAAAATGGGGAAAGGAAAAGAATATGAATAAAAATATACTAAAATGTGTTATGAAAACAATTTTTTTAATGGTACATTAATTAGCCACTCTATAATTAAAAATGTCATGTTTCATTTTCGTTCGACCTACTCTTTTAAATCAGGATAATTCTAAAAGGATATCACATCTCCACATAAGTAGTTATATATTAAATTATTATCTAATTATCTAAATGAAATGATGATTGAATCTTATGTTTATAACTCCTCTATGATAGAGGTGGTTTAAAATGATCTTCTTACAAAAATTTTTATTCTCCCATTAGAAAAATATAATGTGGATTTTTCAATGGATATTATATATTTAAAAAGATCTCATATCAAATTTTTATGTCTAGAAGTCAACCTTGATATTGTAATTAATCTTATAATGATCTATTAATGTAATTATGAACATGAACAACTAATTGAAATTACTTTCATTACGTGGTTAATCGTGCCTATATATGATTCATATTTATTTCAAATGTTTTGAGGGAAATAAACAATTCTATATATGACTAATTTTATAGAATATATTGATGTATTTATTCAATATATTCATAATTAAGCATCAAATCATGATCTTCAGTTTTTAATATATCTCATAACTATATCAATGTGAATTTTTTGACTAAAAAGTAAATATTAATTTTATAAAACATTTAATAGGCACCACACAGGGATCAAGGTGGGAGAAAATGGTGAAGACACAAGACATAATTACCAATAAAAAACATTAATCAGATAGTAAGTCTCCGAAACATGTAAACATAACCAGTCTCTCATTTATCCTTCCTTTGTTGGATAAGTAATCAACCATATAATTTCATTATCTATAGGTATTACTAATATATATTCCCTAGTTGATGTAATCCCTAAATCTCATGATATGATAAGAAATATCCCATGGAGCATTGGAATTTCCGTGACGAAGCCCAACCAATATAAAAGTGTTTGATTCAACTCTATTAATTTGAAAATTACGGCAATTGAAAATTAGGAAACCTGTATCAATTTTTCTTTCCCCCACTCCAATATAATTTCCTAGACCATAAAATGATTTGAATCCCAGATGTACTAATCCCCTGGGGTCTCTTTCAAGTACACCTCCTCCCATCATGCATCAAAACATTAACCATTCACATTTGACATCAATCATATACCATGGGGTTTCCAATTTATCCATCATCCCCAAACACTCTATCTTTCAACTCACAAGATCCAAAAAATCCACAGTTGAAGTATTCTTAAAAAGGAGGTGTTCATACCACCATTAATTTGACCCCCCCCCCCCAATTATGAATCAATTTCCTTAAATCTTAAATAATGAAAAAGAGATTAGTGGTTTTTTGTTCTTTCTAGTTATTCTTTTTTTCCTATTGAATCCAAAAGAGAGCTTTTAAGGCCATGGAATTGATTTTAACCACTTCACATTATTATCAATATTCATAGAACTATTGTTCAATCACCCCCAGTAACAAATTTACACCACCATTAAGAAAATCACATTCCTTAAGAGTTCCCAGATCATGATCACCCACTCTACCTTAAAGAAAATGATTCATATCATTTCATATTGTGACCTTATTCTACATTTACACCTAAATAAAAAATAATCCCCACTCTTCTGAACATGGTCAATCATCGGTATTGCAAGGCTTCTTATTCTCCATAATAATAAATTAATTTATCTTGTGATTAATTTACGACATCATTTTGAATCCAGTTATTCATCCAAACTCTAGAATGAATAATATTCATGTAATCAAATCCACTGAACATTCATGATTTCAACCCCCAAAAAATCATCACTTTGGTTCATCAATTAGTTTAATTCTCTCATATACATTTTTCTTATCATCATTCAATGTTACATAAAAAATTTTGGGATCATAATCTTCACCATAAATGAAATATGAGTCACATGGAACACAAAAAAATAAATAATCTCACCTACATAAAAAACATTAAAAAGGTTGAGGATACCATTCACTGCAGTCCAACATGTTTTTCCTTAATGAATATCCAAATTCTCAACCATACATCATGACCTAGTTGATAATCTTCTTATTCGATCTAGAAACTCCATTAAATCATCACCATAAATATCATTGATAAAATTATCCCATAGTGAAGATCCTTGGATTATGTCCTTTTCCATCCTCATCTACATGGAATTTAAGGAATCATGCACACTCTACAACCCAATTCAGGATTCCTCAATTGGCTTTTCATGGAGATTAAATGATTCCCAATGGCTTCACCCTATCTAATTTCTGTACTCTTGAAATTCATATATAACATTTTCCATCTTTTATATTTTACTTTTTGGGTGTTTTATTATAGATATCATGATAATTAGTATATGGATATAAGAAAACTATTTATCAGAGTGATACTCCATATAATGGATTGAACCATGCATTTCTAGTTGAAAATTTTTATCGTGAACTGGTTGATGATCTCATCAAACAAATCCTTTTTTATCCTTCCATTTGAAATTGGATCCCCAAGTAATTTCATAAGATGTAACTGCTTCATGATTCCATGATTCTTTTGAATTTCATTATTGTCTATATCTAGTCATTTTTAAAAAAATATATAAATTTTCTTCCTTTTATTTATTATCTATTATCTCATCTTCCTACAATTCCTCGTTATTCCAATGAATCCATCGATTGACCTTTTCCTTCCATTCATGAAAAATAAAATTTTATCAGTAAATAAATGTTGAGATATCACCCCACCCCCAGACATATCCTTATATCAAATTATCTTCCCTTACTCCAATATTTGATTTATATTCTTTGTTAACACCTCTTGATTCATAAAAAAATTAGGGTATAGAGGATCCTCATTCCTAACAACAATCTCATATTTGAAAACCTGGAAACCACTTCCGATTATGGAAATATTAATCAAACATGATGCATAGATTATGAAGCACAAAGGAGGAACCATTAAAAACATCCAATATTCATCATTGTACTTTTTTAAATTCTACTCTATCAAAATCCTTTTTTATATCCACCTTAACCATGATATTTTCTCCAATGTCCTTCTTATTCAAATCTTTAATCATTTCTTTGGAAATACCAATTACCCCTGAATAGATCCCCCTAACCGAAATCCACGCTTCTCCACCAATATTATTCACAATATTATATTACTAAGTCTTTCTTTGAGAAGGTTTACTAGTATATTATATGCAATGATCCATAGGAAAATAGTTCAATATTGATTGATTGTAGTGGTGTGTTTATCATTGGGAATCTCATCATACTTAGAAGCACAAGAGTGCATTTTCTGTCCTCCACCAAATAAATAATATAACACTAACTCCTTCCCATGATCTTTAAAAATATCCCAAACTTATTTATATGAGGTCTTTGTAAACCCATAAAGGAAAGGGGATTTATCACTCTTCATTTCATGAAAAATTTAATTGAGTTACTCTTCTATGATATATCTTCCAAAAAGTTATTCTTTCTGACATCAATCAACCTGGGAATATTGTCTATTAATTAATCACCTTTAGTATTCTTGCTTTTCCTCCCTTTATAGCCCCTGACAGGATCTTCTAAGTGACAATAAAATTAATTCTTGTCCTTGTTTCAAGACTCTTCTACATCCTATGTAATTTCACCCTTATTCCATTATATTTGGATCATCTTACTGACTATTGTTTCCTTAATAAATTCCTGAAAAATGTTGTATTCATATTCTTATATTTGATCCATGATAAACCAAAAATATAACTTTAAAACATATACATCACCAATATATTCTCATGCAAGAGGTTTTCCTTTTCAACCAAAATAAAAAACAAATCTTCTTCCAAACAATTTTCTTGGCTACTTCAAAGTTGTTAAATATTCCCTCTCATTCAATCTAGACAAGAATATTCAACCTTTTGTTTCATTACCATCCCTGGAGATTCATTCCTAATCATGGATGGTGCTTCAAAAGTATGAACCATAATGATACCCTATCAACTTGATACAATGAATTCTGAACCACCATTATAATATAATCCTTATGGGGAAAACCGGTGCAATATTATTATCTCCCCCCGCCTCCAGTCCCCCCACTTGAGCTATATCAGCAATGTATAATTATCTTATAGGTATATGGTAAGATGAGTTACCATATCCTTTGAGTAGGTTTCCAACCCTTTATTATTCAAGAAGAATATTTCAAACAAATTCCAGATTCTATTAGATCCATTTTGGTTGTTGTACATCACATAATTGCTTTCCATGAACCCTGTATCCATCACACCCTTTGAATCCATGAATTATTTGAAGTCTTAAGCTGCACTATTATTAAAAAAAGTGTATCCTCTTTATTTTTAATATTCAATTATTATTTTAAAATAGACATCAATAAACCATGGTAGGTTACCCAAACTGAAAAAATCCAAGATGATTCAATTTAGTCACTCAGTGTCTTTTCCACTATGATACACAATATAAAAATGAATATCACTACCTCATGGAATTATTTTGGTTGTATGATAATAAGATGACGCATCTACAAACTCCACTAGTATACCCTATTTTCATAACTTCAATATATGTTTGCAGTATACATTACCAAGAATACATTATAAAAAACTCATAATTTTAGAGAAGGGTGGAATTTTTTCTACACATTTATTAGGTTCCATAAAAGAAACTATAGATTCCTAAAAAAGCATACACTCAAAAGTAGCCTAGACACTCTTAACTTATTCCTCAAACCCCCGATAATTCCATAAGATGATAGAAATCAATACATTATTGATAATGCTTTTTCCCCTGACAGTCGTACCATATTCTCAGAACCCGAAAGAGCATACTCCTTTACCATGGAACTAGTTATAGGTTTACTAACCTCAAGGATCAATCCACCTTTAATACTATATTTTTTATTCAACCCAGTGAGGAATCCTTTCTTTTCTCACTTGATTGGTTTCTTGTATGACCTGTTGGAGGGTCGAGCCATTGGAGTCCATGATGATGGAGGGACCCCCTTTAGAAATAGTGAGACCAACATTGACCAATCTAGTGAAAAATGGGAATCCCTAATTTGTTATATGATCCAATTTGACAAGGAAATATATAATTAATTCATTCCACTATCCAAGGTCTACATCTCTGAGTGTGAAAGGTTGAATGTAAAATTATATGCTTTCAAAAAAATGAGTGGTGAACCACCAACTATTTCACAATGATTAGAATCTATAGTAGTGATAACTGAGGACCCAACTAGGCCATCCCCAATGACAGAGTACGTGGAATTGAATATCGTTAAGTGGGAATCAAGTGTGTTGGACAAAGGATACTAACTAAAAACCCCCACAGAACCACCATCAAATATACCACTCCTTGTAGGAAATCCAGTGGACAACAGATCCAATTCTAGAAACAACCACAAATCATCCCCTACATAATCGATAGGTAGAATAAGAACCCAGATTGACCACCATCATTATGAGTCCCTCTTGAAACCCCTAAAACATCCATGATGCCTAGCCCTAGATCTCCATCCTTATCTATTGTAGTGTTTAATGAATAATCGCTAATATAATTTTCATTATAGACTTGTAATCATTATCCCTTCACCATGGGTACCCCCCCTATTATTTTTAGAAAATAAATATCAGTTAATGGATCTTCTCATAGACTGTCAAAAACAGAACTAGATCATCATAATGAAAAATTATCCTCTATCTCATATTGATGAATCATTCGACCATCATTGTGGAGTTCAATAATTTTCGAAGACTCATATTTGATCTAAATATCATCAGTTGGGGGTCAAAAGAGATTATGTACCCATGATAGTCTTATGTACGATATATAGAAATCATAAATGTATAGTGATTCCATATGGACTAATGAATTACTCCCCTATCATCATTGATATGGTAAATAGTGTCCTTATATATTTCATTTATCATTTTGTGCTAATATTTAATTATAATAATCTCTTATACTCTAACATAAATGATGATATTGATGATTGTGTTTGGATTGTGATGAAGATATTGAGGAAATAGAAATTCTATGATAACTTTATAAAATTTAAAATTTCATTATATAATTTTTCATTCCAGGTTCATGTATGTATATTTGAGAATAAATTAGAAAATTGATCAATTTAAGAAGTTGTTTAACAATCCAATAAACTAACCATTGTAACTAAGTACCATAATATTCTTAGATTTGATGGATATTATAAACTCTTTATTGTAAATGTTATATATTTATCAAATGAAATAACCATGTTGATATAGAAGGGAGTCAGTTTCATTTGTTATTATGAATGTGATGTTAATTTCAAGGAGTTAAATAGATGGTTGGTCAGTATAATTTTTATTACAATACCCTATAGTGGAGATGGGACTATGATATATAGGGATGCATCAAAAATGAGTCTATTATTTTTTTCTCATGAACAATTACATGGGATTATTTTATGCCTCATTCAAAATTAAAAATCACGAAAAAATTGCATGGATGATTATTTGGGGCAGGATATGGTAATTGTTTCATTTATTATATGGAGGCATTATCTATATAATGTAGGGATTCATATATATATTAACCATAAAATTTTAATGTATATATTCTTGTAAAACTAGTAGAATATTCCCCAATGGAGATTGATATAGTTTATTAAATATTATGAGTACATAAATAAAAAATACTCTTCGAAGATGAACATGGTTGTTGAATCTACGAGTTATAAGGACAATGAATATTTTTTATAAGGATAATTTATAGAGATCTAATATTTTTTAATTTATATAACATTCACCTTGTATTGATAAGACATGGGGGAATATAATATATTTATAATACAAATTCTCAACCATCCATTCGCAGGAAAATTAAAAAATCAAAAAATAATTATTTGAAACTAAAAAAGAAGGTAAAAATATTACATAGTTCAACATTGATCATGATTGAATGATATGATTCGTGATAATGGTATGTAACTTATCAACACAAAAATTAATAAAATGATATAATGAATACATAATGTATCTCACAACAATATATTAATCCTTGAATTATTAATATGTATAAGGAAATATTACTATCTTTCGGGTCAGCTAACATGAAAAGAGTTTTCATAGAGTATGTATATCATCGATTTATAAAACAAAAATTTGAGGGATGCAATTAATTTATAAATGAATAATATTACCATTACATATATTATAACGTAAATATGGAAAAATCATCATGAATTTCATCAAAATACACTGCATATCATCTGATTTTCATAACAAAATAGTGGTTTAAATCAATCACCTTATGATTTCCCATTACATCATTTCAATCAGATATGATTTCCTACCCCATCCACAATCCATGATGCACATTAAAGAAGTGTTAGGTGTTCGTAGTGTTTCACTTTTAATTATTACTGATTGGTATCGAAGGTTTAACTTAATGTTCTAAATAATTATGTAGTGGGAGTTTAATAAAGTGTTGGGTTTTATCACTGTATGTTATTCCTAGAGAGATATTCAGTCTAAGGGAAACAATCAAAACTTAACTTTTATCATAAGATCATGTTTAATTAATTTAAAATTAGGTTAATAACAATATCATACTATATATTAATTTTCATATAAGAATATATCATTCACTCAAGTATTTAGATAGATCACCATGAATCCCCTAAAAGATAGAAGTGATGAACTCTTGCACTTTTGGACAAATTTGAAGAACGAATGATATTGGGACAGGATCTATCTAGGAAAATGAGTGATGATATTAGAACTATTCGAAAATATATTAGGGTATCATAGCATTGACCTAAGATTTATAACAATAAATATTGGTTGGATATAGTATATAAATTTCGAGAGAATATTATGAGATATAGATGGATAGATATATTGATCCCAAGATAGATCACTCCATTCAATACTCATGATCAAGTATGAACGACAACATATAATTTAACACTTTCACCAAATCATCCTTAGGTGCATGATTACCATATCTAACACTTTAAATTATGTAAAAACAATACCATTCTGATTTTATATTTTGAAAAATAGTATATCCCTATTCTAATCACTTGTAATAGGTACAGTCAATGGTGATTATAGATCACTATGATAATTTTCTACATAATAGGTGCACTCAATTTTTTGAATTTTCCTTGTAAAACAATACATTTGAAAAAGTTATAGGGGTAACCTAAATATGTAATGAGGTAGTGGTATCATATGTTTCTATCAAAGTAATTGAATTTTGAGGGAAAGATTAATTTTAAGGGGATAGAATATATCATACCATGATTTTGAATAGACTTCCCATTAAAATAAATCCATCATATTTGATATCATTTATTATTCAATATAGATATTTTTCAAAATTATATATATTATTATTAATGTTAAATTTTATAATATAATTATTATATTTATGGGTATAAATAGTACTAAACATGTTAACAAATATAAGTAAACTGGTTTCCTTTAATTAGAGTTTATTGATTATTTATTACTAAATAAATATAAATTTTTTAATCAAATGAATATAATTAAAAAATAGATAACTTTTTATGAATTTTTAATTATACAGATTAAAATATATTTCTAAATAAGATTTATCTATCACTAATGATATATGATGAAATATATTTTTAATGTATTTAAATAGATGAATAATATTTTATAAAATGGGGATTATTTTTTAATAAATAAACATAATAGTAGTTGAAGGTAAAAAGTAGGGTTTTCCAAAAAAACAATTTCTATTATTTGTAATATATTTTATCATAAAAACTGAATGAATCACTATTTATGAAAGAATATTATAAATGGTGTATAAAATATAATTAATAATTTTTATTATTATTTTAATGATTTTACTATTAACTAATCTGGAATAAAAATATTTCCTACAAAAATGTTTTCATCCAAAATTGGTTTTTAAGGCTCTCTTTGCATAAATTTTTAAATTAATTTGTAGACAATTTATAAATTTCTTATAATAATGTAGATTATTTATTTTTAATAATCATTTACAAATGTTATTTTATTTTCATTTCTTTCATCCATAATTAACAGTTACCATTATAATTAATTAATTCCTCATGTTAAAAGTTAATATGGGTAAAAAAGAATTAAACGTAGGGATAAGGCTTCTATTATCATAAAAAAATATCATTATGTGATTTCCTGAGAAGTATTTAGATCAAACCTAAAATTATATTTTAAAATATTCAATTTTTTCCACATTCCATTGAGAATAAAATTTATTATATTTAAATGTTCGTAGTATTTACAAGGGTGCAACTCCCAATAATTATAAAAGGCTATCTACTCTCATCACATCATTATGCACATTGATCACTCTAGGTACTCTAATAAATAATTAAATACTTAAAAAACATTCCTACCCACATTTTTAGACTGTTTTCTCACTAAATAACATCCTTATATGGTTCATTGTATAAAATAATGGATGATACTCAAAAGATAGGTAATGGTCATTACTGATCTATTTCATTTTCATTCATTCTTTAAAAACCAAAAAAATTTACATGAACAATTAAATATATTTAAATTATTATATTTAATAATGAAATAAATTATTTGATATATATAAATATTTTTTCTCTATTCAATTAAATGGAAAACAAAACTTTTTCTTAAGAATATGTATGGACTACTGTATCCATGAAGCGATGTGTTTCATTTTTCCTTATTACCTCACACGTATTATGATTTTGATTGATAAAATGAATATATAATGTATTCTGGATATAATTATTATTCTAGAGAGGTAAATTATTTTTTAACTATCATTCCTTCCATCCATTTAAAAAATGAAAGCCTCAGTTGTTCATAAGTATGGATTATAATATCTTTGAAGAGATCTAACTAACTTTTCATCACCAATATACATGAATGATTATAACAGTTATTTTTAAATATAAATATGATATTTATGACATTATTTATATTTTTTGATATATAAACCATAACCAATGTGAAATTACTAGATTCGCTGAATCAAAATGTTCATTGAAATAGAACACATAAAACCCTAAATATTGATATTGATGAGGAACTGTTATCAACTGGGTTATTTTAAATTATAAGGGAATGATATATAAAAATACTGGTTTTGATATGGTTCTAGGATATATTTAAAATATATATAACCATTTTATATTTTAATTTATTGTGTTTACAAAATAATTGAAGACTATATGTAATGATATATGTTACGAACTCAATTTTTATCATGATTAATTATCATCAAATATTCATAGGGTTAAATTATATTTTATATCTATATTAATTCCCACTTAATTTCTTCTCCCCTTTTTATTGTTTCTTTTTATTTATAAGTTAACATTCCCACTATTTGGTTCACAAAAACACCCAAAAGTTGGTTTTTATGAAAACTCATCCTAGCTTCCCTTATTTTGGATTGAAATATTTTTGATTTATATCAAATATATCTAGATTTATATTACAAAATATTTTATATTCACTATAATTATTATTAATGTTGTTTTATACTTCGTTTATAAAATTTTCAAGTTAATGAATTGAATATTTCAAAATATTTTTTTTATGACTTAATGTTTACTTAATATTTTTAAAAAGTATATCTTCTATCATATATAACATGAATGTATTTCCCTTAACTAATTCTATTATATATATTGAATATTATTTTACTTTTTTTCATGTTTTTTTTCAAATAAACTCATATTTATCTCTTAATATGATTTTTTTGTTTTGAAAAGATACAAAAAATAAAATATAATTGAATTGGCTTTAAAAGTGAATATGAAATAATTATATACAAGAGTTTTCTATATATATCAGTATTATTTATGGGAAATTATGATTTAGTGGGATATTCCCAAATAATAACATAAACATCCTATCTATATTTGGATTGCAATGATACCAAATGATGATTCTTAGCAAACCCATTTTTCCCACGGGTTAGTTAACTAAGGATATAATCATGAATGTGTTATTCCTATGAAACTCATATTAATGGATTATTTTCTTTTAATGGGTTGGATTTTTATATCTCTATAATTACTTGTTAATGTTGTTAGGTCCCTTTAGGTTAATAATGAATTTAGGTAATCATTTTGGATCAAATATAATAGGGGAGGTTGGTACTCATATTTGATCCAATATATTAAGGGGTGATAGTAATAATGATTAATGCATTTACTATGGGAATCAATTTATTATTCTAAACTCATTAGGATAATGGATTATAGTGATTATTTTTTATCCATTGTCTAATATGATTCTGGTATTGTTGCATGATATATAAATTTAGGAATTTCTATTATTATATATATGGCCCAAATTTATATAATGCCACAAGGTTGTGTTTTATTTTTTATTTATCTTGATAATATATTTATTTTGGAAATTTGTTCCATGATATGAATATGTTTCTGAAATTTCTATTACATTATGAAGTATATTTTTCTGGAATTATTCTATTATATTATAATCATGATTATATTCTCATTTTCTTATTCACATATTGTACACTTTTTTCATCATTGAGGAATGTCATCCATATTTACCCTTACTGAGTATTTGATATCACCCATTCTAAAATTTCCATTTCCCTAGGTCATTGAGAATTTTTTAAAGAATTATATTTCAAATAATTGTACTCTATGACAAGGAATTTTTGGGATATATTAATTATATTTCATAAAATATGTAGTTTATGTGACTAAACTCCAATTACACTAAAACTTTAATGTTATCAATTGTTTATTACTACTAAAAAGATTGTATAATCATAAAAAAATATTAATATATATGTGTATGTTTATAGTTTTATTTTTCTCATTATAAATATATAAAAAAATTATTTAATATTTGAAAGTGTTTATATGATTAAATGTAAAATTTATAAGAAAAACATGTATAAATACATGAAATTTTTTGTGAGTATTCAGTTTCATAATTAAAACTACCCACTCATATTTTATTATAACATTTATCATAATTTATTAACCATAATTTTTGTGTATATGTAATCATATAATAGTAGTTGTGTTGTGAAATAGGGTTAAGAATAGCCTGTAATCATGCAACTATCATGGTTTAATTCTTGGCCACTCAAAATTTGTAGATTTATTATAACTGCATCCTTTTGGTGGAATGGGTGATGTGAGTATTTGAAACTAGGAATATCATCTTGTCATGTGTGCAAGGAAGTAATGGTGTGGACGTAGTATTGCTTCATGGAAGTCAGTGTATCATTGTCATGAGAAAGGTGATGGCGGTCCACAATGGAGGGGCTTTAATGGTGGTGGGAAATAGTGACAGTTCATGTGGAAGGTACGAGGTGAATCCTCTTCAATAGGGGGATAAGGGGATGGTTGTGGGTCTGGTGACAATTCTAGATCATGGTGAGGGGTCAATCCTCTTTAATAAGAACGAGTATTTTCATCCTACCTATTTAAAAAATATAAGTCGTCATCATCTAATAACCTCCTGATGCAATACATGGCATTCCAATGTCTCTACCTATATATTCAAATCATATAATTCTTTTATAACCTCATTTGGATGTATTTAGAGACAATTTTATCCACTTACGGTATTAATTTCGCTCATAATTATTTTAGATCCTAATAATAACAGTTTTATTAGGAATTAAGATTGTTTAAGATATTTTTTTAGTTTCAATTTTATTTTCCATTATAGATGAAATGAATATTTTGTGTAATATTAAAAGATGATATAATTCCATTGGTTGATGATTTTACCAATTTGGATCATAAATAATATATATTGATTTATTTTTACCAGGTTTGACATATTTAAAATAATACATTGCTTTGTAAATTGAAATTAAATTGATTTAACATATTTTATTTCATCAGACATAATTTAATATTTTCTTGAGTAAGGAAGGTTTTAATATATCATAATTAATCATTTTAAACATGATGAATTATTATTTGACTATAAAGTATAATTAGATTTCTATTTATATAATTATTTTCATAATTTAATGAATTTTACTATATTTGACTATATCAAACTAATATAATAAAGGTGTAAAATGGACATATTATATCATAGTGAAGGAAATATATGGTAACTAACCATGATTGAGAATATATTATTATATTTGACTATACAAGTTATGATTTGTTTAGTTTGACTTCTAAAATTATATTTACTTTAGAATTAATGTTTTAAAATGATTATAATTCGAATATATAATGTTAGGGAATATTGGACACGATGAATAAAAAGTGTAGACTAATATTTGTATCCTAAATAATATTTCTATTGCTTTTTGGTTTTATATGATACATGATGTAGTATAAAAAAATATAAACAAGTTTTAGTTAGTTTATCTCCATGAAATTTAGTTTCTTCTATAAAAAAATTATTTGTGTTGGAGTGTTTTGTAAAACATATGGTGACCGTTTATGGTATGATATATTATCACTAAAGACTCCATTTTTTACTTTCGGTGTAATAATGTATTTTCTTGTATGACTTTTTTTAAATTTTATATATTTAATTTTCAAATTTATTTCGTTTTATTTCTTAAATTATTATAGAAAATGAAATATCATTAAATTTCATTTCTTATTATTAGTTTTTTATTTATAGATCTATGCTAAATGGTATTTTGGGAATTGATGATGAATCAGGAAATAATATAAATATTTGAAATTAATTAATTAACATGGAATTTATATTTGTAATTTTTGTAGAATTATATATGCGAGAGACATTTTGGGCGGTTGATTATGTAGTTATAATATAGATCCATGTGGAGATATTGAAATTTATTAAAAAAATATCAAGAAAATATGATGATGGTGGAAAGAGAGATAAAATATTTCTTTTTAATATTGTATTTTCACATAGAAGACATATGATATAACTAATGATTATGGTTTATAAATAGTTAAGTTTAATGTCAATTATTTATTTCTTAATCCCAATCTATATTTTCCAGTTTTAGTAGATGTTTTAACAAAATTTGATCAGATACCAATTTTTTTCAACTGAAATTTTATAGTCTGCCACTAGAGAGGGATCACAGTGTTCTATCATCATTTTTCAAAGTACTTAGTTGATATATATTCATTCATATCAAGTTTTAAAAGATTAACAAGTGGTGTCATAGAATTAATATGATGACTTTATTTAAAAATGCTTCATTTTAACTAGTCTGTCAACTTGGGTAGAACAATTATTCTCCGACAAGATGGATGATGACAACTTTCATTGGGTATTCACTATTAGAAGCTCAATCGTATTATGGTGACTAAGAAGTAACCATTACACTATAATAATATATTTTTTTATCAAATGGTAAAAGTGGTTCTCTATGATTGATTTTATATAAGATTATCTCCACCATAGGGTCCTGGAATATAATATTCAAAGACATCCATTAGGAGTGGGTATATAAATTACAAGTATATTTTTATTCCTTTTTGTATGACTATAAAATCCAATTATTTTTATTTCAGAGATGAAAAATATTTTCCACAAGTATCTTGAATATTTAATTATGGTATATGTGGATGGAATATTGGATTACTCTCAAACTAAAGAGGATTAAGTGATTCATTTTAGACCAGTTTTTGAATTCATGATGAATCACAGAATTTATTCTAAACTATAAAAAAATCCAATTATGGATTTAAGTGGAGAATATCTTATGGAACATGGTCTCGATACATGGTATTTGTATTAATCCAAAAAGGTTAAACATTTCATGACATGGGAGGAACCATATAATTTATTTTCAATTCAGATCACATTTTGTTTATCTTGGTATTATCGCCATGTTATAAAATATTTAAATAATTTTTATAATTAAATTATCACTCCCATATAGAAATGGGTGATGATTTTTTAGGATTAAAAATTTCCCCCTAAATTCAAATAGATGAATATTTTTTACATCACCTCCATTATTGACCCCAATAGAATATTTGTTGTGTTAAGTGGTAGTTTGTAATTCATTATGTATAGGTTTGGGATGCATTCATATCCAGGATAACCATATGCTGGCTTATGGATCCCAACATATTTATGCTCATGAGATACAGAATCCCACATAATATTTGTAACATGAAACAATTAGTTAATATCTTAAGAGTTGGTAGTGATACATTATCTAGAAAAGGTTTACTGATTACCTTGACCATATGATTGTGACTTATATATTCTAAAAAATCAAACCTTAACTAGATTTGAAGGGTTGAGAAACTATAATATAATCAACTTAACACTTACTAAAACCCAATAATGATGAACATTATTAATTTTTCTCTTTTCATGAAACTTTCAACCAATGCTATGGATGGATCATTATAGGACATTATTATAATATATATCTATTCATTCAAACATTTGGGAATCAAATAATATGAGTACGATGTAATTTATTTTGAATTAAATTTAAATAATTTCTTCTAGATATAATATTCTATGAAAAATAGTTTTATGATTAGTTTTTTTACTTAGGGATTCTTTATTTAGTGAGGATACCGTCAGTGAGTTGTCCTTATTTCTCAAGTTAATCCATTGTTTAAAGTACCATTATGTCATTTTATTCACCTAGATGAAATGTTATGTTTGGGAATTGTCATTATTTTAAAAGGGATTCACACTTATGAATCATGAAGATGTTTTCTGGTATGAAGAATTGATTATGGTATCTATGTATGAAATGATATATCACATATTCATTTTTTCACTATCAAATTTGGAAATAGATAATGTACGCCCATTACAAACCTTCAGGTGTCCTTCAACTATTTCCCACATCACTTATAAGTGTGAAGATATAATTATGGAATTTATTATTGTTATTTAATGTATCCTTATAGTAATTAATGAATTTTTATTTGATTGACCATTTGGTCAAATTGGATCATACTACAGACTTTGACGATTAAAGCAATGTAAAGAATTTGTGTGAAATGTATTCATTAGAGGTTGTTAGGTTGAATTTGGTTAAATATCTTATTTATTTTGATATTTACCCCTAGTTAACATCATAGTTTTGTATAGTCCTCCTAAAATATGAGGTATTGAAGTTTATACAGAGCAAAGAATACCATCCTCATATCGATGGTCAGAAAGAATATTATATAAATATTCTTGAATACGTGATTTGTGATTATGTCCTTGAATAAAGAGGAGAATTGGATTCCATTATGTTTTAGTTGAGTTTTAAAAACTATATTCCAAATGTATATTAAAATTCCACCCTATTAGTCCATGTATTTAAATCCATAAAATTCTGGACTCTTTTTATCAGATAATATTGATGCATTTTTTGTGGGACCTAGTTTGTTACAGATAACAGTGATGATGATCTTGATGATTCTATAGAGATTATTGGTGGAGTAGAGCTAGTAAAAATCTTATCTTGATCATCTCTAATTAACTTTTGAATTATAGTTTATAGGCTAATTGTTTTTTTGAGTCTCACATCAATTCAATCACCAATGGATAGGAAAATTGGGAATGATAGAACTAAGATATATGGAAGTGTTTAAGGATGTTGAGTGGAATGGAGATGTGTCTTCAATTTGGGAATTTCTATCTATGTGTAAATTATTCCATGATATCATTCAAGTATGAAATCTATGGAAATATATTATAGACCAGTATCATGTTTTGAATATAGTAGACCTTGATATAGAACCAGATATGACATTGCCTAAAAAGACAATTCAAATTATTCATGCCATGATAACAGTACTATTTGGAAGTTCCATAAATTTAGTTTGGGTTTAATAGTAGTATACAACATATTATCATGAGAAAAGGGTGTATGAGGGGGTTATCATAGTTTATTACCATCATCTCCTTGTGTTCCAATAATTATGTTAATATTTTTTATGGAATAAATCATTTTTGGTTGGATGAAATTTAATATCCCAGCACCTTATTTCATTTATAATACATGGTTAATTTTTAGATCTCCTTGTATTTTACGTTGATCACGTATTATTCCAACTGATTTATGGTTATTAATTTATTTTTATAGATTTTAAATAGATATGAACTTACATTTTATTCTAGATTTAGACGAAAAAAAATCATTGATGGTTTATAAAGGGGTGTATACCAACATGTAACTAAATAACACTATACATTACCCATTGGGTGAAGAGTGAGACCCATCATCCAGCCAGTTGGAGATTGGTCATAAGGATATCATATAAGAATTCCACTTTATTACAGATGGATGATGGGAAAAATACATTTCATATTGGAACTCCACTAGATAATCAATGGAATGTTGTTGACCACTGGCGGGGTTCATATATTCACATGAAATATTCCCTATCCCACCGGCATTCATGTGGGATCCAATAGGTAGTTTGTGATGTCGATATGGCTGAGAAATCATAGGGAAGTATTGTAATATGCATACAATAATCCTTAATTATTTCTAATATCTTCTCTTAAACCTAATTCAACACTAATTCCATTGGAATCTATCATGGGATAAATGTATCCCTAATAAAAATGAAAATTCAATGATTTTAGTTCTAATTTATGTGTTAAATCTCACTCATTAATTCTATCCTAGATCTCTTGTGGAATTCCCTTCTTCTCTATGTTTCATCTTTTATGAGGCCTATGAAATCATGGTATTTTTTGGGTTATGGTTCTAATTTTGGAATTATATTTCTATGATTCCCTCTTTTTTTAGTATATCCCTTAATCTCTTTTTATATAGATTTCCATATTGTGTATTCTTACATCATTTTTTAGTTAGGTTGTTTCATAAATGAAATTACTACAACTTGAAATAATTATTCTAGGTTAATTTAAAATGAATCTATTATTGTTTTCCAAATATTGATTTCTAATTTCAGATAATAATTTAAAAAATATAATGGTGACATTGATTAAATATCTTTAATAATGGGGTTTCAAATAGTGTTTTCATTTCTGCAAAATTAACATGAATAACAGTGAAAGGATTGACGAATGACTATAATGATTCAAGATATCTGAACTCCTAAAATGTTTTATTACCAAAAATATTTACAATGGTATGAGTTTTTAGTGAGAACATTTGATGTTTATTATTGAAATGAAGTGTCATATTTGATAAATTTATTTTGGGATGCCTGAATGGGGATTGGTGAACTATTTTGGGAAGAATTATTTTCCCCTTGATTGATTTATTAGAACAACAAGGGATCCTAGTTATATAGATTGTTCATCATGGACATTCATTCTAGGAATGTATTACTTCTACATATCCATTTATGGATGATTGAAATAATACTCAACAAGATGAGGGTATGGGGTTTATCAATTTGAGATGTCTTTAACTCCCTCTCTGATTAATATCTATGGATGTGTGAACACCGTCATTCATATTTCACTATGATTTATGAGGATACTTGCTCCAGAAAAATAAAATAACCCCACAGTTAATTACCATGGTGTAATAGATGAAAATGATGTTTACATGATAATTTTTTTAATCGACTTACTCATGAATATTTGATTTGATATATTGATTATTGACTACACTAATGAAAATTATTATTTTTACCAACATTATAATCACAATTTTAATTTTTTCAAAAGGATAGCTTCTTATGTTTTCTGATAATATTTTTTTTCCTTATTTTATTGAAAATTTATCATATTTTTTATTGATTTTATTTCAAATGGAATTATTGTTGGGATCCTACTAGGCCAGTGCTTCTTGCACAATAATTTTTCCATAAGGATTTTTTCAACATTCTTTTGTCAATTCCATGAAAAATGAAAGCACTAATTAGAGATGGTGGGTTTTCCAAATAATGGGATATTAGAAGACGGTGGGGATAGGTGGATTATATGATCGGTCTATCACAAAGAGATCATATTGTTGATGTTTTCATTGGTTATCTGAAGTCTCAGTTTGAAATTCCATATTGGGATATATACTTTTCCATCATTCTACATTTCTCATAATAGATGTTTCACTATACTAAATATTAATGGTTTATTATCGAATATTATCATATTATTTTCTTGTTCATGTGAATAAATAATTCCATCTTGTTTATATTGATTCCCTCCAAATATTCCCTACCACACAGTGATTCAGAACACCTTTCTTCCTTTCTCAAGACTAATTTAGGAACTGGTTTAGTGTGATTTCAAGTATGGTATGTGAAATTAATTGTATTTACTAATTATTTGAAATGATGTAATGAGTATTTATGTAATGATTGGTCAACATTGTTTTGTATCGAATTAATGGTTAGTTTTTTTATAATTAGTATATTTTCAAAATGAATATAGAATCTATAACACCATATATTAACAAAAAGTAATATAAGATGAACCTAATGTGTCATAGGGTTAGGTATAGGAGTCCTAATATTAGACATCTCATGATTGATATTCTTATTATTGTTCTACATAAACAAATATTTGCTTATTAAGTTCATACATTAACTATTTTGTTTTTAATCAATTATTAAAACTAAGATAAATCGTATTACCAATCAAAATAAAGGAATATTTAATGACTTCCCTAATCAAAAACCCAATGGAATGTTAGTAGGAGTTATATAATTCATAAAAATTCTTGAAAGACAATATCACATAATGCAAAATAACATGAACCATATTGAGTTTTCAAATACACAAATAAAATTGAAAAAATAAATTGAATCTTTTACATGGGAATTCCAACCTTCACTTATTGTCCCCCTAAAATTAAAATTATCGAATAAGTGATTAATGTAGGGGAAAATATATTTTTTATCTTATGCTTGAAACATGAGAATATTTTCTAGAAATAAATTTTGTGGAAGGTGAGGGTGATTAATCGATTAATCTTGTGAGAAACAATATAAAATATATAGACATCAGCTCTATGATATGGGATGCGTTTATGTTTTCTTTTATATTAATTATTTTCCAAAAACACTTCATACGAAAATATTTATGGACTTTATATAGAAGAATCAAAGGGTTGTAAAATAAATTAGTACATATAAATTACACTAGTACAATGAAGACCATTTGTGACCACCAAAAGCACTCGCTAAAGGTCTATAGCTTCCTCTTATCATCCCCCAAATGGCAGATGCTTTAGGCACGTCATTGTTTCTAATAGAATCTGCCATTTAGGGGACGCTGTAGAAGAGCCAGAATTCCCTATAGCGACCACCAAATGGAATTCTCTATAGGTGATTTCAGCATATATGATATCATCTACCAAATAGCAGACGTTATATCCCAATTCGGCTTTGTCTATAGTGACCTCCAAATGGAGGATGATTTAGGTGCTTTGGAAATCACCTATAGAGACTTCCAAATGGCAGTCGTTATAGTATTTTTTTAAAACTAAATTTGCAATACAATAAAATACCCTATATTTTCTAATCACAAAAAAATCCAAAATATCTAAACTCCTATGCAGGTAAATCTGCTCATCTCATCATATTCCAAACTTCCTCATCAATGATCGAATATAACTGCCTGAAAAAATTTAATAAAAAAATTAAAACAAAAAAAAACATCAAAACAAATAATTGAAATGTAGAAATATATATATTTCAATTCAGGCTTACTGTAATAGATTGAATGTAATTTATTTTAAAAATATACTTATAATTTCGAATACACTTTTAAATAATATATATCATTACTTATATTATTCAAATCAGATAAAAATTCTGATTGGTGTGTCTTATTCTAGCACATGTCAAGAATAATAACTAGACTGTTGTCATGTAATTTCTAGTCATTCTGATGTCGTTAAGTATGCATTTGACTATTAAACACGTGTTTTGGTCGTTTATAGCACGAGAAGTGTGTTTTTGGTCACCGCGGTCACATGAAACCTTCTATTGATGTTCCGTCGGCCTGACCATTTCGCAATTCACTCACCTGTTGTTTTTGTCTAATTTCATGGAATTATGTGGTCGTTTGACCTGTTTTGACCACCCCACGCACCTTTTTCAAGAATTCCAAACACATAAAAACACATATTTAGCCGTACCATGAAAAATGAACATCTGATTAATTTTGTCTCTCCTCTTACACATCACGAATAATTATTAGACTATTTTCACATGATTTCAAGTAATTCCGATGTCATTCGTTATGCGTTCAATAGTTAAATGCATGTTGTGGCCGTTTATGGAAACTACGGTGCATTTTTAGTCAACAACGTCACACGACACCTATGATTGACATGTCTTCTAGCCGACCAATTTACAATTAATTCATTGGTTGTTGTCATCGGATTTCATTGCATTCCGACGTCATTCGGCCGGTTTGGACCACCCCATGCATGTTTATCAAGCACACCAAACAATTAAAAAACAAATATTCAGTTGTACCATGCAAAACACACATCTAATTGATGTTTTGTCTCCTCATACACATCATTAATAATAATTAGACAACATTTCTATGAATTCAAGTCATTTCGATGTTGTTAGGTATGCATTTGACAGTTAAAATCGTGTTTTGGTCGTTTATGGCACCAAAAGTGCATTTTCGATCACCGCAGTCACACAACACCTCTAATTGACATGTCATCTACCTAACCATTTTAAAATTCACTTTCTGGTTGTTGTAGTATGATTTCATGGAATTATGAGGTCGTTTGGCCTGTTTTGACCACCCCACACACCTTTCTCAAGCGCACCAACACCTAAAAACACATATTTAGTTGTACCATGCAAACCGCACATCCGATTGATGTGTTTTTATCTGATACACATCATTAATAATAATTAGAATTTTGTCATGTGATTTCAATTCATTCTGATGTCGTTTGTTATGCATTTGACTTCTAAAAGCATGTTTTGTTTGTTTATGCCACAAGAAGTGCATTTTTTGTCACTACGGTCACATGACACCTTTGAGTGATGTTTTGTATGCCTAACCATTTCACAATTCATTTTTCGGTTGTTTTCGTCTGATTTCATGGGATTCTTAGGTCCTTCGTCCTGTTTTGATCACCCCACACACCTTTTTCAAGCATGCCAAACACTTAAAAAATACATATTCAGTCGTACCGTGAAAACTGTGTGTCTGATTGGAATTACGTCTATTTGTACCCATCACAAATAATAATTAGATTGTTTTCTTATGATTTAATGTCATTCTGATGTCGTTCGGTATGCATTTGACCGTGAAACACGTGTTTTGGTTGTTAATGGAACCGGATGTGTGTTTTCTGTCACCGTAGTCACACGAGTCCTTTAATTAACGTGTCGTCTACCTGAACATTTTATAATTCACTTGCTGGTTGTTGTCGTATGATTTCATGGCATCCTGAGGTTGCTTGGCCAGTTTTGACCAACCCATGCACATTTCTTATGCACGCCAACACCTAAAAAACACATATTCAGTTGAACCGCACAAACCACATGTATGTTTAATGTGTTGTCAATCTGTACACATCAAAAATAATAATTAGAATGTTGTCTTATGATTTCAAGTCATTGTGATATAGTTCTATATGAATTTGACTGTTAAACGCGTGTTTTGGTCGTTTATGGCACCAGAAGTATATTTTCAGTCACCGTGGTCACATGACACCCCCGATTGATTTGTCGTCTGCCTGACCATTTCAAAATTCACTCGTTAGTTGTTTTCATTTGAATTCATGGCATTGGAATGTCATTCAGTTGGTTTTAATGACCCCACACACCATTCTCAAGTGGGTCAACACCTAAAAAACACATATTCCATCATACTGTGAAAACCGCACATCCGATTTATGTGTCTTATCCTCGTACAAATCACAAATAATAAATAAATTGTAGTTTTGTTATTTTAATTCATTCCAATGTCGTTCGGTATGCATTTGACCATTAAACACGTGTTTTGGTCATTTTTGGCACCATAAGTGCGATTTCAGTAACCACGGTCACATAAAACCTCTGATTGATGTGTCGTCTACCCAACCATTTAACAATTCACTCACTGGTTGTTGTCATCTAATTTTATGGATTTATGAGGTTGTTTGGCCGGTTTTGACTACCCCACACACCTTTCTCGAACACACCAAATTCCTAAAAAATAGATATTTAGTCGTACCATGAAAATCGTGCAGCCGATTGACATTTTGTAACCTTGTATTCATCACAAATAATAATTATAATGTTGATCAGTGATTTCATGTAATTATGATGTCGTTCCGAAATCATTTGATTCTTAAACGTGTGTTTCGGTCGTTTATTGCACTGGATGTGTGTTTTTAGTCATCGTGGTCACACAACACCTCTGATTGATGTTTCGTCTACCTGACCATTCTACAATTCACATACTTGTTGTTTTTTCCTAATTTCATGGCATTCTGAGGTCATCCAGCTAGTTTTGACAACCCCACACACCTTTCTCAAGCACGTCAAACACATAAAAACACATATTCTGTCGTACCACGCGAACCACATGTCGGATTGACATGCCTTCTAACCGTACACGTCATGAAAAATAATTATACTATTTTTCTATGATTTCATGCCATTCTGATGTCGTTCATTATGCATTTTACTATTAAATGCCATTTTATGTCGTTTATGGCACTAGAAGTGCATTTTTAGTAACCACGGTCACATGACACCTTCGATTAACGAGTCGTCTACCCGACCATTTTACAATTCACTCACTGATTGTTGTAGTCGGATTTGATGTCATTTTGAGGTCGTTCGACTAGTTTTGACCTCCCTACTTGCCTTTCTCAAACTCATCAAACACATAAAAAACTCATATTCATCCGTATCGTGCAAATCACACATCTAATTGTCATGTCATCTCCTTGTACATGTCATGAATAATAACTATACTATTTTCCTATAATATAAAGTCATTATGATGTCGTTTGGTAAGCATCTAACCATTAAACGCGTGTTTGGTCATTTTTTGTACTAGATGTGTGTTTTTGGTCATCTCCATCACATGACACCTCTGATTGACATTTTCTCTATCCGACCATTTTATAATTCACTACTCAATTGTTGTTTTCTGATTTTATGGAATTTCGAAGTCGTTCGGCCAGTTTTGATCACCCCAATCACCTTTCTCAAGTGCGCCTATCATTTACAAAACACATATTTAGTTGTACCGCACAAACCGCACATCTGATGGTAGTGTCATATCCTCGAACACGTCACAAATAATTGTTAGAAACTTGTACTATGAATTCAAGTCATTCTGAGGTCATTCTCTATGCATTTGATCCTTAAACACTTGTTTTGGTCATTTAGGGCACTAGAAATACGTTTCCGGTTATCGCGGTCACATGACACCTATGATTGACATGTTGTGTTCCTAAAATTTTTAAAATTCACTCACTGGTTTTTTTCATCATATTTCATTGAATTCCAAGGTCGTTAGACCAGTTTCAACCACCTGAAAACCCTTTTTGAAGCATGAAAAACACTTAAAACCCACATATTCCGTTGTACAGTGATTAATGCACATCTGATTAATGATCCATCTCCTTGTACATGTCAAGAATAATAATTATATTGTGTCCCTATGATTTCAAGTCATTCTACGCATGTTTTCTATTCATATGACCGTTAAACATTTGTTTGGTGTTTTATGGCACCCGTTTGGCATTTTCAGTCACTACAGTCACTTGACACCACTGATTGACGTTCCATCCACCCGACCATTTCTCAATTAACTCACTGGTCAGTTTTGTTTGATATCATGGAAATCCAAGGTCGTTCGGCTTGTTTTCACAACCTGATGCACCTTTTGAGGCGCGTTACACACTTAAAAACCACATATTTAGTCTTACCGTGCAAACCGCACATCCGATTGACATTTCATTTCCCCGTACACATCATTAATAATAATTAGATTGTTATACTATGATTTTATGTCATTCTGAGCTTGTTTTCTAGGCATCTGGCCATTAAATGTTCTTTTGGGTGTTTTCTGGCACTGAATTGGAATTTCATGTCATTGTGGCCACACGACACCTCGGATTGATGTACTGTCTTCCCAACCATTTCAAAATTCACTATTCGGTTTTTTCTGTTTAATTTCATGGCATTCTCATTTGGTTCAAGTAGTTTTGACCACCCGACACACCTTTTAGAAGCGCCCCAAACACTTAAAAACAATATATTCAATTGTACCATGCAAACCACACATCCGATTAGTGTGTCCTATCCTTTTACACATCATGAATAACAATTATATTGTTATCATGTGTTTTCAACTCATTCTGAACATGATTTCTATTCATCTGTCTGTTAAACATTTGTTTTGGTGTTTTATGGCACCAGATTGGCGTTTTGCATCACCATAGTCAAATGACACCTCTGATTTACGTACTATCTACTTGTACATTTCAAAATTCACTCCTTGATTGTTTTCGTCTGATTTCATGGAAATGAGAGTTCATTTTGCTGGTTTTGACCACCCCCTTCACCTTTTTGAAGCGTATAGAACACTTAAAACCCACATATTCAACTGTACCACACACACCGCACATCTGGTTGATGTGCAGTCTTCTCGTACATATCAAGAATAATAGTTATAATATTTTCCTATGATTTCAAGTCATTCCTAGCATGTTTTCTATACATCTAACTGTTAAATGTTTTTTTGTGTATTATGGCACTAAACTTTAGTTTTTCACCATTGTCGTCAAATGAAATCTTTGATTGACATACATCCAGTTGAAAAATTTCACAATTCACTTCATGGTTGTTGTGGTCTGATTTCCTGACATTCCGAGTTCATTCGGTTGGTTTTGACCAACTAACACACCTTTTTAAAGGGCGTTGAACCTTTAAATACTGCATATCTAGTCATTATATGCACACCACACATCTAATTGACATAAAATATCCTCACACACCTCAAAAATAATAATTAGATGGTTTTAAATGGATTTAATTTCATTTAGAGGCCGTTTTTATAGATCTGACAGTAATGCCCATTTTGGTGTTTTGAGACACTAAATGTGAATTTTTCGACATTGTGGACAGACGACACATCTGATTGACATACTGTCTTATAAAACATTTCACAATTCACTCATTCATTGTTTTTTACTGATTTCATGGCATTCTGAATTTGTGTAGTTGGTTTTGACCACCCAATGCACCTTTTTAAAGGGTGTCAAAATTTTAAAATCAACATGCCTAGTCGTACTGTGCACATTCTACATCCGATTCACATTTTGTCTCCTCACACATATCCAGAATAATAAAAAAATGGTTTTCCAATTATTTCAAGTCATTCTAAGGTCGTTGTCCAGGAATATAACCGTCAAATACCAGTTTTGGTGTTTTATGACACTAAACACGTGTTTTTAATTATTATGGTCAAACGACACCTCTGATTGGAATAACGTCTATTTGAAAATTTCAAAATTTATTCTACAGTAGTTTTTTTTTTCAGATTTCATGGAATTCTATGTTCATTCAGATGGTTTTGACCACCCGACACACCTTTTTAAAGGGTGTTGATCCTTTAAATATCATATATTTGGTCATTCTAGGAATACCACACATCCGATTGACATTATATCTGCTTGAACATAACATTAATAATATTTTAATTTCTTCCAAAAAAATTAAGGCCATTCCTGTGTCGTTTGATACTGAATCGACTGTTAAACGCAAGTTTTGGTGTTTTATGACCCTAAACGTGTGTTTTCAGTCATCTAGGGAAAATGAAAATTTTGATTAAAGCTCCTTGTGATCTAACATCTCACAGTACACTATACAGTAGTTTTCGTCGAATTTTAACACATTCAGAGGTCGCTTTGATTGGATTTGACACCTGAACACACCTTTTTATAGAACGCCAAACCATTAAAAATCACATATTCGGTAATTATGGGAAGACCAAAAATCTGATTGACGTCTTTTCTACTCATTCACATAAAAAATAATAATGAGATTGTTTTAATATGATTTTATGTAATTCCAAAGATATTTTTTATATATTTGAATGTTAAATGCTTGTTTTGGTGTTCTGTGATACTAAAAGTGTGTTTTCATTCATCCCGGCCAAATGTCAACCCTAATTGACATACCATCTACTCTATTATTTCAATATATACTCTATCATTTTTGTTATATGGTTTCAATGCATTAGGTGGTTGTTCAGATAGTTTTGACCCCCCCCCCCCCCCCACATGCTTTTAAATGTCCTCAAACCATTAAAGACCACATAATTAGTCGTTCTGGGAAGACGACACGTCTGATTGACATTCTGTATGCTTATACAAGACATGAATAACAATAAAGAGGTTTTCCTAATTTTTCTAGTCATTCCATGGTTTTTTATGTTGAATTGATCATTAAATGCACGTTTTGGTGTTTTATGACACTAAAAGTGTATTTTTGGTCATCTTGGGGAAAGGATATCTCTGATTGACGTGTTGTCATCTCAACCATCTCACAATTCACTTTATTGTTGTTTTAATCTGGTTTCAACTAATTTAAGGGCTCTTTGGATGGTTTTGACCCCCAAATTCACCTTTCTAAAGGACTTCAAACCTTCAACATTATTTT
This sequence comes from Viscum album, assembly GCA_963277665.1. Taxonomy (NCBI): domain Eukaryota; kingdom Viridiplantae; phylum Streptophyta; class Magnoliopsida; order Santalales; family Viscaceae; genus Viscum; species Viscum album. Next base: position 1,252,675,088 of record OY728152.1, read on the forward strand.
GTTTGAGTTGTTTTAGCAGAAAGCGTCAAATGAAGACAACTCCAACATGAAAAAAGAGGCAACATAAAATCCATAAGAAGTTACCGGTGTGGATAAAGCCCTTGATGAGACCATAGTTTTTCTCTATATTCATGCAAGAAGAAATGAAAAAATTTAATAAATACATGTATAACTTTAGAAATCAATTAAATAATCATATCATGTTTTTTCATCATTAAATATCATGTTTGTGGACTGGATATGGAAGAAATTCAGCCTACTGGTTGTAAAAAAGAATCTCATGAATATATTTTCAAGCCAAAATCATCATCATGTCCATTCCCTCAGGAACAACCCATTCAATTATACCAATTTCTGCCCAAAGAGTTGCATACAAGCAACCAATAACCACTTTTATTGGAACCACAACATAAAAGTTACATGGAACTTACATCGCTAATTTTTTTGTCCTAGGTATTATCATTAAAATATGAAAAGAATGGGTATGAGATGACAAAGAACTGCACAACATTATAAAATATCTATAAAGAGTAATGTAAAAAACATCACTTACTGCGCATTAATGTACCTCAGGAATCTTTTTCCCCTCTACAAATGCAATAGAGACCTCTGATTGGCATATGATGAATTATACAACATCAACACCTAAAATAAAACAGCAATGCAACCAAATGAATTCTTTGTTTGACTTAATGAATGATTGAGAATGGGATGAAATGAAGTGAATTTGGAATGAAGGGAATGGAATGAAATGGAATTGAATGGAATGAAATGGAATTAAATGGAATGAATAAATAATAATAGTCTATTTGGTTACTTTCCAAACGATATTGATTAAAGAAAAATATATCCCTGTGTTAAAATAAAAAAGGAAAGGGGAATATTTTTCTTTTTAGTTCCCTTATAATACTGAGGAAACCATACTAACTCCCCTTGAGGTGTCATTAAAAATTACTTTTATTGAACCATATCTCCATAAAATTTCATATTCATCCAACCAAGTGGTGGAATGATGTATCGTTTCCTTCTTTAACCTAACCAAATATGGTACCATTTCCCATGAATAGTTTTGTTTGAAATGAAACTAGATGAGAAATTTTTAAATTATGAAAACTTATATAGTGAGTGAAATATGTTAAAAATTTAGAAAATAATAATAACAATAATAATAATTGACACCTAATGAGTCATAGAGGGGAACACAATATAGTCCATGAGCTTTGAATGCCTGCAAAAAACAGCAAAACATTTCATGCAATGTAACACAGTATGGTCTATGAGACTAACACTGAAGCATACCTCTATTCTCATAACCCACTCTGGGTAGTTGACACCATAAATTCTATAGTGGCCTCCCTAAAAATCACCAATTAGTAACTACATAGTCAAATTGAATCATTAGCAAAATACGGATACCAATGAGAACATTATAGTTTATTACATACTTTCTTGAGCTCGCAGCTCTGGATGGATTTCACAACATTCATTACAAAATCATAAACTTCATTGTAAGTTATCCATACATATTTAACAGGATGAAAAAAATCAATAACAATAGTTTAAGTTCAATGAAAGTGGAAATAAGTAATTGTGCCATGTACACAAACTTCAAAATGTGATTATACCTTCTCATGTACAATGCAATGATCACCAAGCATTGAATTTTGTGTGTTTTTTACTACAACCAAGCTATAGGAAGAAATAAAAAAGGTTTTCCAATTTTTTATTTACAAATAAACAAAATTATACATACTTATAAATCATAGAATGAATTAGGTCTGGTAACATGGAGTCAGATGAAGATTTGAATAGGATTAACACCAAACTTGCACCATAGATAAGGCACTCTACTAATAGATCTCAGAAGAAGGGTTTTATAGAAATTTGATTTGATGCCATATGTAAAAGGATTTCATGAACCATATTTAGAAAATCAATTGTCTATTGTCTTATCCTATATATTTATATGTTTCATCCAACACACCCATTCAAATTCTCGTTTGGTTTATATATCCTAGTAACTAATAAGGATGAAAGAAAACTATAGCATATTAGAAAATCCAAAAACATCTGTCAATAAAAAAATCAATCGATAACATATATCATTTGATTAAATGAGTAGAAAATTTTTATAGAATTATTCTTGAAATTCCTAGAATTGGAAATATAGGAACGCAATAGATCATACATGAACACGAGGGGAGAGTCTTTGACACTAGGGCTCGATAACATAGCAGGTAGGGCCTCAAAACAGAACTTGAGGGGGCGGGATGACTAGGAAGAGATTGACAGTGGTGGGAGGTCTCAACGGAGGCGGAAGAGCTCAACGACGGAGCTTGATAGGGGCGTGAGGCATGACAGAGGTGGAAGAACTCGACGACGTGGGGCGATGGGGTCATAAGGGTCTGATGGCGGCATGATAGAAGATGAGGGAGCAGTGTCGGGGTTCACATGCGGGTGGGTGAACAAATGATATGGTGGTGCATGACGGGCCGAAACTATTAGACGGTGGCGTGATATAGGATGGTGGAGTGGGGTTGGGGTCGTGAGGTCGCACTGTCGCGTGGGGTAGGGAGAATGAAAGAGAGGGGGTAGGAGAGAGATTATTGCATGGGAGCATAAAAAATGCAACGACCTCTATTTGGTAGTCGCTAAGGGTGTCAATAGCGACCCCCAAATGGTGGTCTCATGAATCCTTCCTCCATGACTGCTCAATTTTCTACTAGTGTTATTTTTTTCAATACTTTTAATTTGTGAATTTTATTACCATCAAACATGATAGAAAATATTGATCTATTATATATTGGATTAAAACAAACACTTTTGCAGAATTATCCCTAAGATAATTTTAATGAATATAAAATATAATTCAATGTGATATAAATTGGCAAAGAAATCAGAAAAATCTAAATATTCTAAAGAGTTTGGTGACTGGAAGAGTAATATAGCATTACAATGTTCCATAGAAAATGAATCTCATGAAGGAAAGAAAACAAATTTACCTAAATGCCAAAATATTGGAAGGAATAAATTTAGGGAATTTATAAATGGAGATGGATGAGGCATTACATGTGGGATAATATGTCATTATCAAATATATTTGAAAAGGTAAAAAATAAAAGAGAATAAAAAGGTTCCATGTAAGTGAATAAATTATTCAGAATAAAGGTGATTTAGAGTTCGATGAATTAATTTCATAATCCCAATAAAATTGAGGATAATAATCTTTTACAACCTATTAAAAAATTTGACCAAGGGAATGACTACGAACTAAAATATAATGAAATCAGTTTTGAAAATGATTTTAGAAAATGTAGATCATCATAAATTATTTTTTTATTTCTAATGCTTTTAAAGGAAAGTGAGAACCCATGTCTGAATAGGAAACCAAAGCATAAAATAGTGAAAGAATTAGATGAACAATTGAAATCAAGTGTAAGACTATTAGATCCATTATTACTAAGTAGTTTCTGGAGAATTCCATTAACCTATAAAACTAGATCATCTTTGATGAGGTCCTCAAACCAAATAAAAAACTTTTCCCACTTCTATATGAACTCTTCCATAATCAAAATCCATACATTAAACCCTCTTTCCAAAATACTATTAGTTATTCAAACCCATCTGTCTGCATCCTGCAAGTTTCAACTTCAAGAGTTCTCTTAGATATCTTAGCCCGATCCTCCTTCGAGGCATTGAATGAAATATATTTCTTCAATATCTCTTGCCCGAAATGGATGATAACTTCCCATGTCTCCTTGAGCGGGACTGGCTCCATCTTCTTTGATTCCATAATGGCCAAAGCTTCATCATCCATTTCACCATTGAGGCATGTCTAATGCTGTAGTCTTGAATCCATCATTACCTCATCACCCGACAGCACGAGGTCAATGGAGGAGTCAGCCACCTCGAGCTTCAAACCATTGCACTTTCTCAAGGAAATGATTCATGCATTTGTAGAAGCCTTTCGGGGAAGCTTAAACTTTCTTACCGATATAGTAGCCGGAGGACTTGGATGGTTGGAGTGGTCCCTCCTAGGTTGAACCCTTCCATTTTTTGTACTGAAGCCGTCAGAATCCATCATAATTTTTTTTGTCCTTTTGCGATGATGATCTAAGAAATTACTCTGAAATGTCCAGTGCCTTGGATGTAGTGGGATCCAAAGAATCATACATGTCCTCTTGAGAAGAACCCCCTCCCACCAAGGGATCCTCTCTTTGAGTGACCTCCACCACTTTAGGAATCTCACATGAATTTTCATCCTCTTCTCCCAACACTTCTAAAAAGAACAATGTTTTTGAAATCGGTCATCGGGGATTAACCTTCGCAGCATAATAAGTTATAGCTTGTGAGACCTGATTCAACTTATCTGTAGCTCCTGTTTGGGTATGTCCATGGCCCATGAATTGGGAATGCGATGAGAAGTCATCCAGAACTGGACACTTGGAATCCACACCAGTGTACTTACCCCCATAGAAAGCCTCATCCACTTCATCAATATTGACTGGAATTGGAGGAGCCAACTGCAATGCCAGAGAAGCATCCATGCAGACCTTCCTTTCATCCCTCACAACCCTTTTATTGATCAAGACATGATCTAACCCCAAAATCACATAGTGTAACACCACTATCCTTAGACGATCATGCCACACCCATATCGTGTTTCTGCTGATGGAGAATATTAGTGACTCTTGGGTTGTCCTGGGAAAACCGAAACGATTTCTACTGATCAGTAGTAGCCTCACAACAGAGCCCAGAAGGAGGATCAACTTTGGACCCAACAACAATCCCATCCATCCGTGGGGAACAGTTATAGGCATTGTGACCCCCTTATTTCCTTCCTCCGCACTGGAAGTAATGGTATAGGTGCCCAAGGTGGTCACACAGCAAACCGAAGTGCGTCTAAGACTAAAACACAATCGGTTTCTTCCAGTGAAATTATTCTCCTACAAAAATTGAAATCGATTTGACTGGGGGTATTGACACCTCAACATCAACATAGATGCGAGGCAAGATTGGGTGGAAAACTGAACTGGTTCTTGAATCCAAAAAGATAAAGTGGCTACTAGGTTCCCAAGCATTCAGATGATAGAAGGTTTCTAAAAGGGGTGGGGGATCTCAGGAAAGCATACCCACAATCAATTTTCAGTGCTTCGTGCTTCATATAAAGATCCAAGGACCACTTTAAAAGAAGAAAATTATTTCTGGTGTAGGATCAAGGAGCCCCGAACTATGCAGTGATGAGATCCTCGGAGGAGTAAAACCGAATCATAATATGTCGATTTTCCAGGATCCTGATAGAAGGACCTTCCAGAAGAACCCATTTTTTGAAAAAGAATCTAACAAAGACGACGACCGAAGGGGTTTGCAAAGGGAACTGAGCCACCAATTTTTGGGAGAGAAGAGAAAAAGAATTCCTAAGTTTTGATTTCAAAAGAGCGATCTGGGGATATACATCGCGGAGGTCTGGGACCTTAGGCAAAATGGAGATTTCAGGGAATGGAGGAAAACAAATAGAAAAGGAGGGAGAGAATTGGAATAAGGCTTCACTGTAAGAGGGGAAGAGAAATTCCCCTCCCCCTATAATGGAGGAGGGGAAGAGGTGTTGGCCATGGCTGCCTAGGTCATGGGCGAGACACCAGGATCTGAGAGCCAAGATCCTTAGTTGTAAAGGTACACTTATCATCCACTCTATAACCAAAAATTCCTATTTCTATTATGGTTCCTACTACATTTTTAAATCGGAATAATTTTAAAAGGATATCACATCACCACCTCAATTGTTATATATTAATTTATTATGGAATTATTTAAATGGAATGATGATTAAATATCATTTTTATAGCTCCTCTCCGATAGAGGTGCATGGGAATGATCTTCTTTTAAACAATTTTATTCTCTAACTAGTCAAAAAAATTGTATTTTGGAAATTTATTGGATCTATTTATATAAAGACCATATAAATTTATTGGAATTGATGTCATATTTTATATTTAAATTTAACATATGCTGATCTATCGATGTGAAAATGAACATGATATTCCAATAAAATTACATCCATTATGTCATAATAGCTATGAATAAGTGACATTAATTTCATATGGTTGGAGAGAAACTAATCCTTGAAAAAATACTTATTTTTTGGAATATGATTATGTATTTATTCTATAGCTTCTTAGTTCTCCATCAAATCGTGATATCTTGTTTTTAATAGAACTCATACATATGGATATGCCAAAAAATTTTACTGAAAATTGAATTTTTATTGAATAAGAGATATAATAGGAAAAACATGAGGATCATGGCGACTGAAAGTGGTGAATACCCAAGGCATTACCAAAAACAAAAAAAACATAAAATATATATTTATGGCCCTGAAACTAGTGATTAGAACAAGTCTCTTCTTGGGACTTTCTCTAATGGATAAGGAATTCGTCATATAATTCCATTCATTATAGGTATGGATCACAAGGATATCTATGTTTATGTAGTCACTAGATCTCTTGATAATATAAGAAATATCCCATGGAGAATTGGACATACCATAAATATGCCCAACCAACAAAAATTTGTCTTATTTAACTTATTTAATATGAATATTATTGATCTTGGAAACAATGAGACTAATATCAATAGATATTGGCTCCACTCCAATAGTATTACCTAGACCATAAAATGAACTGAATCCTTGGAGCACTGATCCCTTATTGTCTTTTAATTGGCCACCTCCTCTCATCATGCCATCAATACATAAACCATCAACATTAAACTTCCGTCCCATGCCAATGGGGTTTCAAATTTATCCATCGTCCCAGAACACTTTGACTTTCAAATCCCATGCTCATACAAAGCCCAGTTAGAATTATTATTTAGAATTCAGTGTTCATGCATCCCTTAAGTAGACCCCCATAGTTCTAAAACTAATTCATTAAATCATACTGTATGTAACATACAAGTGTTCTTTCTTCCTTCTCTTCCCTTATACCTAGCATCCCATATAATGCAATGGGTATCCATAAAGTCCATGGATTGTAAATAAACTGATGATCCTTGATGGACATATTTGTAAAAAAATGCCTTAATAACCCCTTATATAGATTTTCCACCACCAGAAAAAATAATCCATTTACTCAAGAGTTCCTGGATCATTATCTAACATTCCCATGGGATCAAAATGCGCTATATAATTTCTAGTTACAACCTTTTTTATCATTAAAACATGGAGTAAATATAAAATCTAATCTTCAAAACATGTTTTTTCATTAATATTGCCTGGTTTTTTATTCTCCCTACCCAGAAATTAATTTCTCTCAAAATTTATATGCACTATAATTTTTATGACTGATCATTCATCCCAACTCTTTCATGAATAATATTCAACTAAACCAAGACACTGAACATACCTGAGGCTAAACCTAAAAATCTACGTATGATTAATATATAAATTAGTTTAACAATCATATATAAATTTTTTATATCATCATTCATAATGGTCTAAATAATGGTTGGGAATATATCCACCTTCTCAAAAGAAATATGAGGCACTAGGAACCCCTGATAATGATGCAGCTCACCTTCCCAGTTATTATTCTAATGGATGAGGTCTCCCAACCCCACAATCCACAAATATGTTCCCAAAATATCCTCTTAATGTTCAACCATAAACTGTGAGAGGTACGATAATCTTCTTATTTGATATGGGATATATCATCCAAGACTTGGATACCACCCAACGGTTCCCTGAGCCCTATTTTCCACCTGGCCTCAAGTGCATCTCCCCAAATTCTAGAGGATTATAACTACTAGTAATGGCCTAGGTGATTTAGTGGGGATATTAGTCCCTCATTACTATAGTATATAATAGCAAAAGTCAAACACATACAACAGTGGATGTGAAACAATAAGTAGTCAACTGTACGTAAGAAAAGATAGGAACACCAAAATAATCCATAGATGTCACATATAAAATGATTCATATTATTCGTGTATCTACAAATAATTCATAATAGGTATCAGGTGACATACTATTATACATGTCTGAAATAAAGAAAGACAAAAAATTCCAAAGAGAATCGCACACTTCTGCTTGTTCATATTCTCTCTTACTCCAAATCCAAGGTCAAAAACCAATAATAGTTCCCTTCCCCCTATCATCAGAAGCAATCATATAAAATTTATGTGTCCATGAGGAGGCCCAAATAGGGTGCGAGATAAACATCCTAGTAGGTAACATGATGGGTTCTATACCATTCTCAAAGCCATATACAATGTGATGGGAAGCTTATGTAAACAAGTAATATAAATATTAATTCATATGGCATGATTATACTGAAATAAGTAAAAAACCAAACATACCCACAAGGGTATATATAACAAATGAAATCTCCGAACTATGTAGATACAATAAATGAATCCAAGTCACACGGACACACTAAATTCGCATATGTTTCATCTGACCAATTCCCACATCGTACATCCATCTGTATCAAGTAATTCATGACCACATTGTATAGTGATGTATAGACCCCATGGGCTTGATCAAAGATTTCATGTTCTAGAGAATCCTTGAAAAAATAGACCACAAAGGGCCATATCCACAGAACTCGTCCAAGGAATCCACATCGAGTCGCATGGGCGTCCTAGTGGAAACACAGTCAATAGATTTGTTGGAGTCCTAGGAGCATGTATAATGAAATGTCCTACATGAGTCCAAGTAAGTAGGATCCATGGGGTATTAAGGGCTCAGGCCTCCCAAGGAATCAAGACCGAAGGGAAAGAGTCCACCCTAGCTGTCCACTACCATATTCCAGGTCCATAGAGAGAATTCCATGGAACATGTAAAACCATTCATTCAATTCATTAAATTTAAACCATTCATTTCTTTGTGTGTATACCCACTCACATAACTTATTACAAGCCACGAGTAAACCCACACATTCATTCCATTTATCATTTACAAAACATATGGGCCTACCCTCCCACATTACGCATTCAAACATTCCATTATTCAATTCATATAGGTATACCCACCCACTTCACTATGCTTATAATTAATCATTTCATGTGAGCATACCCTCTCACATATCACCATTTCCCAATGCACCACATGTTTAGTTAAGAGTTACCAACATGTATAATGACTTTTTCATCAACGTTTATTCAATACAATTAATCAAAATAAAAATTGGATAACATAGAAACATGAATCAAGGAGGCAGTGCATCTTCTAAAAAATCTATTCAACTCATTATATCATTAATGGACTTCCTCTAACCCGGAGATCATAAGAACACACATATTGGGTGGATTAAACAAGAATAAACAAGTTATTTCTATAAGGAAAAAACCATGGGTGACTATTAATCAACAAATATGTGCCAAAAAACCTAAAAGAAACCTAAAGGCATCCTAACTAGGTCTGACTAAGCATACTATAGGTGTATCATTCAAAAATGGGGCCACACTGGAATTTCAAATAGCCAGATAAATGTCCGAATGTCGTAAAAGTACCAGAAAAAATGAAGAAAATAATAAAACACAAACCTTATTATGGTATTAGAGTGATCATCCATTTGCAATACCTGATTCACCTAGGCATAAGAAAATTTTTTAGAAATGAAATTGAATGAAAAATTATGCCATTTGAGCCTAAATCCAAATAGTGTCGTCTTTGTTTTGAAAAATCAAGATTAGCTAAATATGAATCAATTACTTCCTACTGTACTTTCAGCATGACCGATGGCTTAAGAATCAACGTACATATTTATTTTAGATGTAAAATAACATTTTTGAGGGTTCTTGGCTTCAAATGAGAGAGAAAATGGATGTTTATAGAAAAAATAAGAGTCTACTGCCTCAATTTAATTAAAATCCATCGGGAAGTACACGATGTGTAATCTTGTTACACAACAAGTAATACCAAGTTTTCCTTTTCTAAATAAAAACTCATACATGTCGTTAATGGTCTTTTCCTGAACATTAAAAATCATGACCTAGGATTATATGATGTTTATCCCCCATTCATGGAATGTAATCATCCATAAGCAAGATTTCAACCTATTTTCACTTACATTCTCAAGTACATCTCAACCATCCCACATAACGGCTTAGGTTCTAACACAAAAAGGAAAGTAAACAACATTTTTTCAGAAATGAAATGATATATACCTCATGGAAAACTCAAGACCTAAAAATATTACTCCCTTATATATATTTGTCTCAGAATTTCTATCTTATGTGTTGTAAAGATTCTATGGAGAGTAACTCTGGCCACTGAGCATGTACATCATCCTTCCTCTCCCAAGTATTGTCCTGTAAAATTCCCTACTTCCATAGCACCTAAATTAGAGGAACAGACCAGACTTAGAGAACATTCTTGATCCTACCAATGATATGAATCATATGCTCATAAATGATTTCCTAAACCTAAATCTCAACCTCCTTGGGAAGAAAAACAAGATATGATCCTGAATGGTATTGACATATCTGAGATACGTGGAGGACATCATGGATGGCATGGTACCTATTTGGTAAATAAAACTACTAAGAAACTTTCCTAACACTCTCCATAATATCAAACGAACCAAAATATCATAGTGAAATCTTTCCCTGTATACCTATTTACATGTTTCCCTTCCTCTTTGAAACATAAAATATAACATTATCCCGACATAAAACTCTAGAGGTCATCTACCACAATTGGCATAAAATTTATAAGAGAACGTGTTGTATCCATATGCTTATAAATTAACTTGACCCATATAAAAGCCTCATACACGAGATGCAATCCTTGAAAAGATACCTCATGTGCCTCTAACAAGCATAGGGGAGAACATCATGGCCTACCATATAAAGTATCATAATGTTACATATGTATATTTTATAAATAAATATTTTCATAGATGAACTCATCCAATGGAATGTGCCTCCCCCAAGAACCCCCAATTTCTCGGACACATGCTCACAACAAGTCCTCTAGCACCTATATCATATGCTCTAATTGGCCATCAGTTTGTGGGTGGGATGCTATGCTCAGAATAACTTGTGTACCTACCGCCCTCTAAAAACTATTTTGGAAGAATATATTAAAAGTGGGTGTCCCTATCAGAAATGATAGTTCATAGGATCCCATGAAGTCGTACAACCTCTAAGATGTACAACCTTCCATGATCATCAACACTAAAGGTCTCCTTGATCAGTAAGAAATGAATTTACTCCATTAGCCTATCAACAACTACCCATGCATCATCGTTAACTAAATCTTACATTGGTAAACCTGTTAGACAATCCATCGTGAAATCATTACATTTCCACTCTGGAATAGGTTACTTATATAAAATTCCATCAGGTCACTAATGTTCCTCCTTCACCAACTAACAGGTGGAACCCCTTGTAACAAAATCGACTAACTATATATTCATATCAGGCCACTAGTACTGACTGCGCAAGTCACAACACATCTTGATGACTCAGGGATTCACTACCCAAGCTAAATCATGAAACTCCCACATCAATTCCACACATATATCAAATTTAACCAAAAAAACATCTTTGTATATGAATGATCTCATCCTTTCCTACTGTCCGTCTAGAAGAAGGTTCCACCCCTGCAAAACACACCCATAGAACAAGGCTTTATGAATCAGATAGACACCTCATCTGTACTCTATCTAGTAGGGTAATGGGCACAAACACATGTGATTGAAAACTCTACACTTTTATATCATAGACCTCCAGATTCTTCTTAGATAACAACTCCAAAAGCTACCACTCGCTATGAGCCTACTACATAGCCTATTTCTGAGTCCTCATGCTCAGTGAATAAGCCACTGCATTTTCCATACTCAGAATATATGCAATATCATGTTCAAAGGAAAATTGGCACTCCACCCACCTCCACTACTTAATATTTAGATCACAGTACATAAAGTTGTACTTGATTATTTTTTGGTTTCGGTACAGCACAAAATACTCTCCTAATAAATAGTATCTCCAACTACACAAATCGTGAACAACCGCATTAAACTCCATATCATGTGTAGGGTAATTCCTCTCTTGTGGCCTCAATTGTTGAGACCCGTACACCATGACCATATCTGCATGCATCACTAAAACTCCTAGGAAGATACCTGATCATTAATATTACATAGTGTTTCTCAAACACTATTATGGAAGTATCAGGACTAGTGCCGATTTCAACCTCCCTTTCATCTCTTGGAAGGAAGTCTAAAAAGCATCTGACTGTAAAAGCATCACACCCTCATTATTCAATCCCTTAAATGATGTTCCAATGAGTGAGAATGCCTATTTGAAATATTTTTAGTAACCATCTAACCCTAAGAATCTTTGTATGCTAATAACATTCATGGGCTGCTCCTTGGAAACTACTACTCTCTCATTCTCTAGGTCCACTAATACTCCTATATTTGAGATTATGTGACCAAACAAGTTAATTTGATCCATCCAAAAGTGGAACTCTATGAGAATATCATATAACTGATGCTCTCTCTATTTATTAAAAACATTATCTATATTGTTGGCATGGTCATGTCGATTCTGATAATACACTTTGCTAACGTCGAATAAAACCACCACAAAAAAATTTAGATAAGGATTGACACTCTATTCACCAATGCTAGAAAAACATCTAGAGTGTTCATGAGAACGAATGGCCTAACTAGATCTGTCTATAGACCATACCTTCTACAAAAGTTTTTATGAAGTATTTCTGTAGGTCAAACACAAACCTGTTGATATCCTAATCTCAAGTCGGTATTTAGGATCTCTAAAGCTCCTAATAGATGATCCGATAGTTCATCTACTTTGGCAAGGGATATAGGATTTTAATCGTCTACTATTTTAGTTTTAGATATTCCACACATAGCCTAAGGATACCCTATTCCTTTTTATTAAAAAAGGATTGGAAATCCCCACTAAGAAGTACTGGTTCTAACAAACCCCTTCACATCCAAAATCCTCTTGCTTCCTCCAGAGCAACTGCAACTCAGTCATATCCATCATATGAGGAATAGATACCAATACATCTCCCATAACTATCTCAATGGTGAAATCCACCTCTATATCAGGAGTAAAAATATAGAATTAATAAAGAAAGATATCCCTAAAGTGCTTGACCACTAGTGGAATGTCATCCATTCTCAATTCCTATTCATCCAGAAAAAAATCAATAAATTTTGGTTGTCATCCCACCCATCCCATGATGCTAGGGTCCAATCAGCTCACATGAACATCCCATTCATCATTGTGAGTATTCACTACACCCTCTATTGATGTCAAATCCACCCTTCAGTGATAGACACTACATAATCATGATAATATACTTTCCAATACATCCTGAATATGACATTAAACCCATCATCTCAAAGACGTAAAGATCCCAAACAAAGGTACACCCTCCAACCTCAAGGGGAAAATCCATAAACTCGCTCAAATCCCCCATTCAAACTCCCAATGGTCTTTCTAGCTTAACAACACCAAAAAAATGAAAAACAACAAGCCTGAGACTCTTAACCACAGGTGAAAATGTAAAACTATGTGATGAACCATTATCAAAGAGGAATATGTAATAGTAGAAGCTACTAAGATTCTACCTATCACCAAATATGCATTGCGATCTGAATCGTGTTGGCTCTTTGTAGTGAATAAGATTGGCTTGTATCATAGCCCCGTGACACAACCTAGAAACCCTGAGATGATCCTCCTTGCTATGTAGGTGTAACTGGTGTGATGACTCCGATTTTCTCATCATGACAATCCTACATTGCTCCAGTTCCCACCCTAACATGGATATGAAGAACCAACTTTTGTACATGATGTTGAAGATGACCCCAATTACTCACAACATGAGGGATGTGTTTGCAATCAAACTACATGTGCCCCATCCTATTGTAGAATTGGCACTCAACTGTGTTATGGTCGCCCAGATTCTTGATGTGGCATCACCTATCACACTGAGGAAGAAACTCCAAGATTTATGCACCCACAACCTAACTAGTTTTCATGTCACAGAAAGGCTCAAAATTGTGGTTCATGTCTTATGACGCAGTTCCACTAGGTCGAGAAATCGAAAAACCCTATTTTTACCCCCTTCTTCCCTTAGGTCCTGATTTTTGATATGTTCCTGATTCAAATCCTCAGTGACATAATTCAACCTGAAAACATTGACCTGAGACTTGATAGAATATTTGACATCTTATTCGAAGCGTCTCCGCATAGACATCTCCTCAGGAAGATACAGTAGTGAAAAACCCTTCAACTCTGTAAATCATGTCGAGAATTACATAACAATCATCACACCCTACTCCTGAAGCATGAACCCACTAACCCACTCTTCCCACAGAGTCACAGGGTAAAAGAAGTCCAACAAGAAGGTCTATATGTCATCCCAACCCATATCATGCTGACCGTCATCCATGTTCAGATCATCCCTCTAGTGATTTGCTTCCCCATATAGCATATAAGTAAAAATCTTGACCCTCAACTAAAAAGGATTTACCATATGCTAAAAAATTTATAATGTGGTCTCTAGCCATAGAACTTCTTCCCAGAGACTTCCATCCCCCCAAAACGCAGCAGGATTCTACTACTAGAAAAACCACATCATATCAACCACATACAAGGTGGGTTGTGTTCCACCATTAAAATTATTCATATAGCGAATGAATTCCTCTATGAGCTATGCATCACGACCTATTTCTAGAACAGCCACTAGTTCCTTATATAGAACTAAGGAGGATGAACTATAAGCCCATAACCTACCATCTCCATAGTATGGTCATCACCTCCCTTGAGGTGAACCACTAGAGGTCATCATAGTGACATCCCTCTACAATTCCAAACACATTCCATAAGAAACATTTCAAATCTGACATATCAATAGAATAGGAGAGGTCAAAACCCTCTTAGAAACCATGTCAACCCACAACCTGCTCCTAAATCTACGACTGTATGAACAAAATCCATCGAACCACTAGAAACTACTCCTCTTTTGCACTCAAAATATGGGTTTAGGAGATGTATATATCCTACATATCATTAATTTCCATTAAATAGTCATTTTTTCAAATTATTCAACTAATGGTTCACCATGTTTTGATCCTAAAGGGCCTATAACACCTCTAGAACTAATGTTTAATGTCCATATAGTCCATACATGTCGAATTGATTTTATAATTTTAATTTATTTGGTCCATGTTCTCCATATCTATAAGGCCATATAGTCTATATGTACTATAAGATTACATCACTCCCCAAAACTCTATGCAGTGTCTATCACAATAGTATGCATATCTATCACAATATCTATCATAATAGCATGCAACAAGTAATTCATCCTAAATGGAATGGATAAATGCATGGAATATGATTTATAACAAGTACTTATATGATTCATGAGATGGAATACCCTCATCTCATCAGGATTCAATATATAGAGAACCAATAATTACATCAATAATAACAACATAAATCATTTTCATCACCAAATGGTGAAATAAAACTAACTATAAACATAAAAATATAAAAAAATAGAAATCCATTTAAGGTAATTTCTCTTTTCCCTATATGCTAGGTAGCTACTCTCATGCCAAACTTATTACCCAAAATGATTTTTTCCTATCCCTATATATTGTCTCCAAACAGTTGCGAAAACAAAAAAAAACCTCCTCTGATACCACTTCACATCCTCACAGACCCAGATGCCACCCCAACGGTAGACCGTAACTAGTTGTCCCCATGGCCTCAAGCAAATCTCCCCAATTTTGTAAGGCTTCCAACTAGTAGCGAGGGCCGAGGTGAATCTGTGTGTAGACTATGCCCTTGTTACTAGAGTATATCACAACAAAAGTAAAACATATACAATAATGGATGTAAATAAATAAGAAGTCAATTGAATGGAAGAGAGGATATTAATGATTGCATAATCTAGATATGTCACATATACTTTGATGTAGATGATACATGTATCTAGAAAGTATCCAGAATAGGTAAAAGGTGCTACAATACAATACAAGCCTCAAAATAACAAAGGACCAAATTGTCCCAGCAAAATCAGAAGCCTCGGTTTTGTCTAATTCTATCATACACTGAAACCAAAGTCAACAACATTTACTAGGATTCTTTCCCCTATCCTCACGTAAAACCAAATAATTTTTTTGGGTCCCCTAGGGTCCCCAAATAGGGTAAGATATAAACATATCATTAGGTAAACACCTAGTTCCTATGTAGATCTAATAGAAAAAAACAATGTCCTAGAATGTGTAAGTAAAATAGTAAATTAAAAGGGAATTCTCTTGGCATGATTCCCCAAAAAGAAGTAAAAAACCACACAACTCCTCAATAATACCTGAAAAAATAGCAGCTCATGTCCAGGCAGCTATTAGAAAAGTGACCAAGTCACACATCCGCGTTGTACTTCCATTCGTATCATGTAACTCACAGCCTTGATGGACATCCATCTGTATCATGTAACACTTTTCCACACTGTGTAATGAGGTGTAGGACCCAAGGGATGGATTCATGTTTTCATGTACAAGGGTGTTTATTAAAGATATATAAACCACAAAGTGTAGGATTGAGCTAACTCATCCAAGGAATCCACATCGAGTCTAATGGGTGTCCTAGTGGAAACCCAGTCTATGAACTAGTTGGAGTCCTAAGATCATGAATACCAACATTTCTTATGTGATTCCATGAAAATAGGATCCATGGGGTAGAAATACCAAGGGGATCCCATGGAATCAATAGAAAAGTGGCATAGTCAACCCACTACATCTGCTACCATGATCTAGATCTATGCTACTGCACCATATTATCTTGGTGGAACTGGTGTCTGGGTACCTCCACAACCACCACTACCTCGAACAGACCTACCTACACTTCTCCATCTCCCAGCCTAACGGGGAGCAGAAAACCCTATTATTCAACCTGATGTTGGAGCTGACCCTGTACCACTCACCACTTGTGGGGAGGTCCGGTAACAACGCGGAATTTTCACCATCTGACAGCAATCTCGACACTCGACTGGGTTCGGTCGTACTGATTATTCATTTTCCTCTCCTATCACACTTACGACAGAACACCAAGCTACCTGCACCCATATCCTGACTAGAACTCAGGTCATCAGAAGCCTTATAACAACACATCCTTACTTAAGATGTAGATCCACTAGGTTAAGAAATAGAACTCCCCAGTTCTATACACCCATTTTCCCCCAGGTTTCATTCTGTAATAAGTGTCTGATTCACAATCTCAGTGATAGAATTCAACTTCAACACATTGACATGAGACATGATAGCATGTCTATCACCTTCCTTGAATCTCATCACCCTCGATATCTCTTTAGTAAGATACATTGGTTCCAAATGATGTAGATATATAAATAATGTTGAGCATTCCATAACCATAATCATACCCTACTCCAGATGCATGAACTCAATAACTCACTCTGCTCTATGAGTCACAGGTTAAATGTTGTCAAAGAAGTGGGTCTAGAAGTCATCCCAACCCATATCACGCATCTCATCATCCTAGTTCGGAACATCCCTCTAGCTTATTGGAGATCCACGTAGAATATAAGTAGTGAGCTTGTCCCTATGATCAATAGGAGTCTCCATAAGCTAAAAAATTTATAATTTGATCTCCTTCCATAGCTCTTCAGCCTATGGACTATTGTACCTTGAAAACATGGGAGGATTCTACTGCTGGAACACACATATCAACTCACCCAAAGAAAAGGCGAGTTGTGGTGCTACTTGGAAAGTTTTCATGCAGTGAAAGAATCCCTCACGTAACAGTGCCTCATCACATGTGTATGAAAAATCCCTTAGTTCCTAATCTAGCAATAAAAGAGGATCAACTGGTAGCCCATTCCCCACTTCCATAATAGTATGGTCATCACCTCTCTCGTGGCATACCACTTGAGGTCGTCGAGGTGGAATCTCTCAACAATTCTATATGCACACCTCAAAAAATAACACCACCAAAGCACAAATCTCAACTGTATAGGACATGTAAAAACCCTCCTGGAAACCAAGTCAATGCATAGTCTACTTTTAAATACATAACTATATACAGAACATCCATCCAACCACTATAAATTATACCTCTTTCACAATAAAAATTCATGTCTATTCTAAGTCTCAATCATCCATTTCATTCATTTTAATTCAAAAATCATTTTTTAAAATGATCTAACTTTTGGCGCACCATGTTTTGATCTTTGAGGGCCCATACTACCTCATGAACCATTTTTTATTCTATATATAATCCATACATATCAAATTCATTTTAGCTTTTTCATTTCTTTGTCGCAATATTTCACAATCCATATGTGTCCATACTCATTATGAGTTGAATGATGGAATCACTCCCCTAGCCTATACACAATGTCTATCACAATAGCAGGAACAACTATCACATCATTTATTACAATAGCATGCAAGAAGTAATGCATCCTAAATAGCCTACAAAATGCATGACATGTGATTTTAAACAAGTAACTATATTATGAATGAGAAGGAGTATCCTGATCTCATCTGGTTTCAACCGTAGTAGATCCCAAAATTGCATCCACATTGATAGAAAAAATCATGTGGGTCAACCAATGGTGAAATCAAAACAACTATAACTATAAAAATCTAGAACGAAAGAAATCCATTTGAGGAAATTTGTCTTTTCCATGTACGTGGGGTAGATACTCTCAGGCACATCTTATTACCAAACTCTATTTACTTCCTATCTCTATCTATTTTCTCAAAATAGTAATGGAAAACAAAAACAATCCTCTGATACCACTTTGTAACATCCTGGATTTAACAGAATTGGCCACCAAACCAGGTTGGCCACATAGCCTCAAGCACATCTCCCCAAACTCCAGTGGTTTCCAACAAGTAGTGAGGGCCTAGGTGAGTTAGTGGGGATACTAGTCCCTCATCAATAAAGTATATCATAGTAGAAGTAAAAAACATACAATAGTGAAGGCATGTAAATAATTAGTCTACAAAAAGGAAGACAAGATTGGAATACATACAAAATCCAGAGATGTCACATATACAATGATCCAGATGATACATGTATCCAGAACATAGCCTGAATAGGTACAACACACCACAATACAATACCTATATAAAAAAATACCAAAATGTCCTAGAGGAATCAAAAGCCTTAGTTTTATCCTACAATATCCTTATCAAAAACAATATTCAACAAAATGTCCCATGGAACTTTCCACTATCATCACATGAAATCATATAATCTGTTTGGGTCCCTGAGGATTCCCAAACAGGGTGTGAGATAAAAAACTATTAGGTAATCACCCAGGGGCTATACAGTCCTAAAATAAATCAACAACGTGCTATAAAGTGTAGGTAAATAATTAATGAAAAATTTACTGCCAATTTCGTTAGTTTAGTACAATAAGTAAAAAATCATATAGCCTCTCAAGGATTCCTACACCAAATGCTAGCTCCTAAGCATGTAACTATATGAAAATTGACCATGTTTCTTGTACATTCTATACTCCCATCTATATCATGTAACCCAGAGCGATTTAGTACATCCATCTTTATCATGTAACGCATAGGCACACCGTATGATGAAGTGTGGACCCCAAGGCCTGAATCCAAGGATTCATCTACAAAGGAATTCAAGAAATAAATCTAGACCATGAAGGTATGGATCCAAAGAACTCATCTATGAAATCAAAATTGTGTCCCCTTGCTGTCCAATTGGAATCTTGGTCTAGGAACTAGTTGGATTACTAGGATCATGAAAACCAAAAAGTCCTACACGAGTCCATGTAAGCCAGATCCACGGGGTATTAAAGCCTGGGGAATGCCATAGAATCAAGACACTATGGGTAGAGTCAACACAATGCATCCACTACCATGTTCCAAATCCATGGAGAGGAGTTAATGGAGTCCATCATACTATTCATTCAATTCATTCAATTTAAGCCTTCGATTTCGATGTAAGTATAAAAAATCACATAACAAATTACAATCCATGAGTATACACACCAATGATTTCAATTTATCATTTATTAAATATATGGGCCTACCCTCCAAAATTACTCATTCAAACATTAAATTAATAATTTTATATTTTCATACCCACCCATATCATTACAATTAAAGTTAAAAAGCTTATGTGAGAATACCCTATTAGATATCACCATTTCCAACTCACACCTTGGGTAGTTAATAGTTATAAAAAAGTATACCTACTTAATCATCTATATTCATTCAAGTCAATTTTTCAAAATAAATAGTGCATAACATTGAGAGATGATGCATTATGGCGGTACTTATCCTAAACAAGATATTCAACATATTATAGTATTAACGAGCATCCTCCAACCTGGTAATCACAATAACACACCAATTGGGTGGTTCAAATATGCATAAAAGATTTTTTTCCTTACGGATCAAACCAGGGGTGACCATTTATCAAAAAACAGGTTCCAACACATATAAATGGAACCTACGAGCATCCTTACTATGTCCGACTAAGCCTACTACAACTGGATCGCTCAAAAATGGGGTTGTACATAATGTCTGATGGGATGTGAAAAAGATGAACACCCAAAAAAACCAAAAAAGATAAAGAAAAGACTAAACCACATTACTTAGCTTGGTAGTATAGTACTCATCCTATATCATGTCATGATTCTCCTCAGTCTAGGAAAATTATGAAGAATGTACGATGAATGAGAAACTAAGGAATATGAACCAAAATCAAAATTGTGTTGTAGTTGTTCCGACAAATCATGAATTGATAAAAATGAATCAAGTATATACAGATGTAGTTTCAACATGGCCAACATCGTAATAATCTAAGGCCGAATGACATTTAGATCTGAAAACCCCTTTTAGAGGGGATTATAATTAAAATGAGTGAGAAAGGGGATGTGTCTAGAAAAATAAGAGTCTATTTCCATTTTTTTAAAAGGAAACCGTTGGGTAATTAAAAAATGCATAATCCCATTACATGGGATTTAATGTACAGATATCCTTTTTTGATGAAAAACTCATACTTGTTGTAAATGATCCTGGCCAGACCATTATATGTTGTGACCTGGGATAATATGAGATATACCCCCCATTCAGAGTGTGTTATCGGCCTGCAATCATCCTTCAACCTCTTTCCCCCATTTTCCCAATTAAAACCCAACTGTCCCCTTGCCTGACTTTTGGTATATGACATAAATGAAAATTAAACAACATATAACCCATAAAAAATATCTACGGCTCATGAAAAACCTAGGATCTTCAATGGAAACTCAATCTGATCATCATCATACCCATCATTGGTTTTTTTCTAAAAGGTTGGGGCTGAAGCCTCATATTATTATTAAATCAAATCAAAGACCTATTTTAACTGGGTAGGGGGAGACCCATTACATAGCTCTAAGACCCAGTGGGCTTATAGCCCATTACAAAGCTCGTAGGCCGAATTTTTTGGCCCAATTTCCTTTATGTGAATAATTACCTGGTTGCTACAATACCCGCACAGTACTGCCGCGGCTACAGTGCCCTACCTCCTCTACAGTGCCCTATCGCCGCTACAGTGCCCTTCCACCATTACAGTACCCACCGATCTATAGTACCGTCGTAGCTATAGTACCGCTACAGTAATGCTACAGTACCTATGCCCAATGGGTTTTGAACCCCCATTTTTTCATGTAGGATTACGGGGTGCTTACCACTAAGCCAAACCCCAACTACATACCCATCATTGGTAAATTTATCCCATATTGAAGTTCCGTTGATCACATCCCACACAAACTATTCCTGCATGGATTGGAAGGATTCAACCCCACTATGCTACCCAATTCCATAATCAAAAACTAGATTTGAAAGTCACTTCCATGGCATTAAATGGAATCACCCAATCTAATTTTTTCACATAAAAAATAATTTATCATATTACCCATCATGTTGTTATTTCCCTTAGGTGGTTTGATTAAAGAAATAATGACAATGTGTATAAACATAAGAACACAGTTGATCAGCATGAACCTCCCTCCAATAGATAGAAACATATTATTCCTATTGAAAATATGCCTCATGATCTGATTGATGATCTCGTTAATCCAAACTTTTTTATACTAACTTTTGAAATATGATCACTAGGGTAAGTCATTGGACATTTCCACTTCTGAATTCCATGACTCTCCTAAATGACGTTGATGTGTCTTCCAGGACATTTATATAAAATATATACATTACATTTCATTATATTTATTATTCTTATTCTCATCATCCCATAAGTCCTCATGATTAACATTAATCCACTGATTGAACTTTTCCTACCATTCATTAAAAATAAAATTTCATTGGAAAACAAGAGATGAGGTACCACCGCTCTCAGACCTATCATTATATGGTATTATTTTCCCTTCTACTACGATTTGTTTGATATTTCATACTAGAACCACTAAATTCATGATAAAAATACTAGGGGATAGGGGATCCCCTTTCATAACACCTATCACTTTCTTGAATATCCTAATACTACTTCACATTTGGTAAATGGTAATCCATGGGGATGCATGGAACCATAATCAAAAATCATAGAACCAATTTTAAAGCAATAATTTTTCATTATACTCATAATGAAATTAAATATTACTCTTTTATAATCCTT
Organism: Viscum album; assembly: GCA_963277665.1. NCBI lineage: Eukaryota > Viridiplantae > Streptophyta > Magnoliopsida > Santalales > Viscaceae > Viscum > Viscum album. The sequence continues at coordinate 1,252,697,753 of OY728152.1, forward strand.
TTCCATTTCCACCTTAACCATGAAATTTTAAGCAATGGTCTTCTCATTCAAATCTCCCACCATTTCCCTAGAAATAACAATTGACCCATACATAGTTATACCCTATAGAAATACATGATTCTCTTCTAATATTATTCCTCTTAGAACATTACTATGTTTCTTGTTAATAAGTCTGACCAATATCATATATGAATATTTACATAGGAAAATTTCTCTATATTGATTAATGGTATTGTGGTTTTTACCATTGGGAATCAGAAAAAATTTAGAAGAAAACGAATCTATTTTTAGTTATCCAACAACAAAATATTCTTGTTCTAAATCCTTTACTTTATAAAAATCTCAATAACTACCATAAATGGATCTTGGAAACCCATCAGGGCTCGGGTAACTCTCCCTCTTCATTCCATGATCAGTTTATTTGATTTCCTCTTTCTCTAGTACTTCATCCAAAAAATATTTTCTATATCATTAATAAACTTTGTAATACATCCCAATAATGACTCATCTTCAATAGGAATTCTTTTCCTCCCTTCATTACACATAACTAGCTTTCCCAAGAGACACAAAATTAGGTTAAGGCCATGTTTCCAACTACTTCGATATAAAATGTAAAGGTACCATACTTCATTTTAATTTTTATCCTCTTATTGACTATTTTTTCCTTCAAACAAACCTAAAATTTTTGTATTCCTATCCCCCTCTTCAATCAACACATCACATTACATATACCAATAAACCATATCCATCCCTAGTATTTTCGATGATATTATATTTTCATTTCAACCAACATGGAATATGTATCATCAGACCAAATATCAGAAAGGCATCCTTTAATATTTTGTATATTCCCCATTAGTTTTTTCAGACTGGACTCATCGACCATATTATTCTCTAATAATTCCTAAATATTCATTCTTAAATACTATAGACTCTTCATCCACCCTGAACATGTTGGTCCCCTCTCTTCTTGATCCCACAAATTTTTAACCTCTTGCACAAAATCCTCATTCTGATGTTAACCTGTGAAATAATTAATTTTTTTCCTCCAGTCCATCCTATTGAGTTGGCTCTAAAATTGCGAATGATCCAACAAAAATCTAGTAAGAAGAGTTATCATGGCCTATTATTAGGTATCCTCCACTTTAATATCATAGAGAATTCAATCAATACTACTCCAAATTCGTTTGGATCCTTTTGGGTTATTTCATCACATCTACCTGATTCCCCTAAACCCAATAACGTTTACACTCTTTGAATCCATGAATTATTTCATGTAATGATATGCACTACGGTTGAAACTAGTGACTCTTCATTTTTTATTCTTCAATAAGTGTATTAAAATTTCCCTTGAAAAAAATGGTAGCTTATGTGCTTGAATTGAGTCAATACATTTCTAGAGAGTCACTCTCTTGGTGTCTTAACAACTACGGTACATAATTGAAATAGTAGATCATTACCTCTGGAATTTATTTTGGATATAAAATACTATTATGATTCTTGTACATACACCACTGACATTACACATTTCAATAATATCAATATATGTCTGTTTTATGAATTAACAAGGATAAATTATGCAATACCCATACAATTATAGAATTATTCAATGCGGTTCACACTCTTCTAATGTTCTAGAATAACAACTATAAAAGCCTCATAAATCCTAGAATTAGAGAAAATGTTGGCACCCTTCACCAATTACCCAAACCCTCGAGTATTCCATATACTAATAGATATCATTAAAAGTATGGGGAATAGATTTTCCACCAGACAAACCATCCAAATTCTCAGTACCTAAAAGTGGCTCATCACTTTCCTTGGGCCCAGCTATACGTTCACTATCCACTAGTAATGATATATATTTTTAATATTCCATATTCTTAAGTATTTTTAATTGTCCCTTATTTTATGGCTTGATTTACTACTTAGATGACCTACTGGAAGGCTGAGTCACTGGAGTCTGATATGGTGGTGGAACCCCCTAACGAAATAGTGGGACCAACATTATACTTTCTTGGAAACACTAGGAATACGTAATTTCAACCATGATCCCCTCCAACCAGGACATCGATGAGTTATCCAATTGGAAAACTATTTTCCAATGTTCTAAGTCTGAATGTCTAAGTGGAAAATTATCATGTTTCAAAATAATGACTGAAAAAATGACATATTTTTTTTCTCAATTCGAATATGTAGAAGTCCTCTCTAGGGATCAAACTGGGCCAACACCAATATGAGTTGTTCTTTCCATGACAACAGTCAATAAAGAATCAATAATTTTGAAAAAAAACACCAAATTAATAAACCCCATTAACCCACCATTATCCTTACCATTCACTAGAGGCAAACTAGTGGGAACGGGTTCCAATTCTAGTGAAAACCGTGAATCTTATGCTACTCCATCGAGGGAAAGAACATGTCCCCCACATTGGTCATTATCCCCATGAGTTCCTCTTCAAACGTATACATGTTCTGAATAGTGTAAAATTGATACCAACCAATGATCCCCATCCTTCTACCTTGAATAGATTAAAGAGTAATCTATAAGTGGATTTAGCTAATTGATTCGTAATCATTATCTCATTACCTTGGGGACATCAATTATTTTTATAAAGGAATGATGGGTCAATTTATCTTTTCTTACATTATCAAGAACATAATTGGATTATTATAATGAAAAATAATATTCTACAATATATTGATGACTCGTTTGACAAAAAATGTAGATATCAATAATTTTTAATGATTTTTCATTAATCTATATATCATTAGTTGAGGGTAAATGGAAATGATATAAATTATATTGTCCAATTTACAATGTATGGACTATAGAAATTTATTTTGATTCCATTTGGACTAGCTAGTTACCCCTATATCTTTTTGGATCTAATGAATAGAATCTTTACAGAGGTCATTGATCATTTTGTGGTAATATTTGTTAATAATATTCTAAAATATCCTTAGATAAATGATGTTATTGATGTTTTTCATGGATTGTGATGAAGATAATGAGGAAATAGAAATGGTGTGATATATTTATAAAATTTTAATTTTATTATATAAAGTATTATTTTAAGGTCATGTATGTTAAAGAGATTGTATATCAGCAAATCTTTTAAATATGTAATATATTTAACAATGTCCTAGAATAACCCCTATAAGTAAGATCTATTGAATTCGTTGATTTGATGGATATTATTGATGATTTTTGGGTAATGTTTCATTCATATAATATCCAATAACCATGTTGATGGGGAAGAGAGTGAGTTTCCTTTGTAAAAATTAATGTGAATATTATTTCAAGAATTTAATATAAAGGTTTTTCTATAAAATTTTTCTTACGATAACCTATAGGGTATACATTATTGTGATATATAGTGTTGCATAAATTATGGATATTGTATTTTTTCTAATGAATAATGAAATGGTGGTAGTGTATGAAACATTTTTAATTAATATTCATGGAAGAAGATTTGTAACTCGTGATTTGGGGATGGATTTTATAATTATTTAATTTAGAATATGAAGGCATTATCTATATAGTGAATGGATTGATATATATATATATATTGATCATAAAATAATATTGTATATAATAATGTATAAATACTTGAATATGAATTAATTGAGACTAATAGAGAATATTAAATATTATAAATAACCAATAAATTACTACTCTCAAAAGGTTAACAAGGCACTGATTCAATGAGTTAGAAGGACCATGAATGTTTTTTGATAATGATAATTGAAGGAGATACCATACATTTAAATTGGTATAGTATAGAACATGAAAGATAAGTAATGGGGAAAGATCATTTCTTTCTCATACAAGTGATCAACAATCCACCCATTGAAAAATTAAATAATCACAATGTACAAATTTGTAACTATAAATGAAAGTAATGATTTTACATAGTTCAACATTTTTCATGATGTAATGATAATATCTTGGAACCTATTATGTATCTTGACATAACCATAATTGAGTAATGATTTAATGAATGAATCACTTATCTCAACAATATGTTTTAATCATCAAATAAATAATATGTATATAGATATAAGGGATAATTCTTGGTTGGCCAACATGAATAGAGATATTATGGAGTATGAATCCCATTATTTTGTATATAAGAAATTTGATGAAGACAACAAAGGTATAATTGAATATTATAACTATCGAAAATAATATATGTAAATAAAAAAATATAATAAATAATTTCACCATCACACACCCTAAAACATCTAAATTCCATAATTCTATAGTGGTAGTGGTCGATCAAAATTTGAATTTAGCTCACATAAATTCAATCATAGAGGATTTCCAACTCCATAAAATTACCATGATGTACATTAATGAAGTGATATGGATAGATAGAGTTCCAAATTTAATTATGTTTCATTAGGATTTACGGTTTATCATAATATTATAGATAATTCAATAGGGACAATTAAACATAGAGTTGAGTTTTACCAATGCATATCATTCTCATAGATATAGTTATTCAGAGAGAAATAATCAAACATAGAGGACATTGTGAGATAATGTTCTATAGATTCCAAAGAAATTTGGGATGTATACCTTCCCATAGTTTAATTTTCATACAAAAATATCATTCACTCAAGTATTTATATATATCATCATGAATCCCTTGTAGGAGTAAAGTGATGAACTACCTCATTTTGGGATAATGTAAGAGAACTAAATCTATTGGAATAATATCTTTCTGGGGAAATGAAAGATGTTGTTAGATCTATTCAATAGGATATTAGTGTATCTTAGACTTGATATAAAGTTTATTCCAATAAATATCGATGTGGTATCGTTTTTAAAGTTGGAGAGAATATTATGAGATATGGAAGGATAGATATGTTTATCCCTATATATATTGATCTATTAAATATTTTTCATTGATTATGAATGGTATCTTATCATTTATCACTTTCACGAAATATGTCACAAGTGTATTATTGTTCTATTTAACACTTTTATGTAAACATGAGGCTTTCAGTGAAATAGGTGTAGAATCTGTAGTTTTTATGAAATGGTGTTTTCAAAAGAGAAATCACCAAATTTAATCCAATTTATGACAATGTAGATGATTTTTTACTCCAAACTGTGTGTGTTATGAAATATTTATAAATTAATTGAATGATATATTGTGTTTGAAAAATATTTTTATTAATTGATTATTTTATAAAAACATTTTTTGGATTTATCATTTTTTATTAGAATAATATTATTTATAATATATCATAGGTGGGTTTTTCTACGAATCATTGGGTAAATCATATAATGTTTATACTCACCACTTATGTGTTCACTTTGGTTGGCATGTCATGTTATGAACCATCCATAAACATTACATAATCTTCCTAATTCGACTATAATTTATTTTCATACATTACAAAATATATTATGGTTTTAGTGTTTTAGAGAATTAAGATATCACCATATACATATAAACTAATTTATTAAATTCATACACATCTAATAAATATAATTTTTTTTCACAACATGAATCATTTAAAACAAAACATGATTACATTCCTTAAAAACATCTATTATTTAAAAATGATTTCTTATCATCAATTACCCATCCAATAAAACCATTAATGAAATTTTAAAAACCTATTATGAGAACAAAAATCATTGTAAGGAACATATTGGGATGAAATAATCATTTAGTCCCTGTATGAAAACATTTTTACGAAGTTTCAAATTTTACACATAAAACATTCACTCTTATTTTTACATTATTAAATCATAAGATTCCAATAAAACCATATCAATCTTACATAAATATAAAAAGGTACCTTATGGAATAATTTTCATATTACTCTTACATATATTGTATCTATCATAATTACACAGTGAGTAACTATCATGGTTACCCATTGAATAACCATCACATTATATTCCAATAATCTATTAGGATAAACATTAAAGGATAACTCAATACATTTTCCCAATTTATTGGAGAAATGTAATGGGATCCCCACCCTAGATTTACCAAAAATCCCCCATCATCATAATAACTATAGTAAAAAACAAAATTAACATAACAAATATATCATTCATAAAAGAAATATTCCTGAGGAAAATAAAATTTCTTATTTTTGAAATGACATTTAATTTCTAATAAGTCACCTTCTTATAAATGAAATCAAATTTTTTAAAATAAAATTCTAAATGTGTATATGAAAAAACAACAACCATAATAAGGCTTCACGAAGTTGGGAATATTCTCTTATACTATATAAGTGAATAAACTATTGTTTAATCAAATGAGTTATAACTTAAAAAGATGATTTTTTAAAATAAAGTCACTTGGATTATGTCTGAATGGGTTCTACAATTATACTTAATGTCCCAGATAATCAAATTTTATTCATTAATTATATAATATAGAAACATTTACATTTTTATTTTGGTTTTTAAAATTTTATTATGTTTATTTCTGGGAATTTTTAAGAGTTACAAATTTCAGGATCTTCGTTCCATGAGAATTTGTTTCACGACATTATCGTCGATTCCCTTAATTATAATTATGGGAGTTATATTCCAATGCCAGAAAAAATATAGAATTTTAAATAATCGGTATTAATATGATTCAATAATTTTAAATAATCCCATATTTAATTTTTTTAACATAGGAGGCTGATTCATTTGATAAAATCAAAATTATAAACGTTTGGTTTGTTTTTACTGGTTTTTTCATCCATCACAATATATTTTCTCTATATTTAATTACTATACCTATAAATTATTTCCAAAAATAAACAAGTTATAATATACAGATTAAAATATTTTTTACCAAAACAATCAGTTTACGATGAGACTTAATTATGATAGTGGATAATTAATGTAGTTTTCCATGAAGGCGGTGAATCGATACTTCGTAAATGATGATATCAGTTTTTTTAGAATAAGAAGAGATGAGATGAGTTTCGATGATGGAAATTACATTAACATAAAAAAATAGTAAATATATTAATATTGATTTAACATTCCAATTTTTATTGGGGTGATGAGTATAATTAATAAATTTAGAAGGAAACGTATGCATTTTAAAGATAATGAATGTGGATTTTACGTCTTGAATATCATCTCCTTGAGAACCACCATACAGAATGTGGGTTTGGATATATGGGGAAACCATTATTTCTTGGGAATGGGTAAAAGACATTGGAATGGAATTTGGTTAAATTTATAAATGATGCAAGGCTCTATAGGTGTGAGGAGAATGGGTGGTGAGTGGTGGTATATATAGAGAGACGAGGTGGGAATTTTTGATATTTTTTATATTTTTGTTTATTATTTTAGATCGACAAAATCTGTAGTGTTAATTTCTATTAATAAATAGAGTAACTATAGAATGTGTTTAAATTATTGTTTTATACTATTCGCTAAAGATTCAACTATTCTAGATAAATCCCTAAAAACTGCCCAAACAATTTTCCAACCTATAAATTTTAAAAATTGGACTATATTTCTGAAAATAATTTTATAAATATGAGAAATTCAATATTAAATTAAATTGCGCATTTATTCGATTTTTTTAATATTATAACCATTTTGTGACTATTTGAAAAATTAATTTAGTTCTTATAAAATGTTTATAAAATTATAACACAAAAAATATTAATTTATGAATCTATTTTCTTTAAAATAAAATTTATTCTATATAATTATATTAATTATAAATAGAAATTTATATTTCAAAAAATCACTAACACAAAATTTAACATTTTTCAAAAGTTTATTTACTTATTCCATGATATAAATATACCGTCTATTAATTTATGGGACACCAAAATTTTATTTATACTATTATTTGAGAGTTTTTTGTTCTAATGAACAGATTAATATTCATAACTATAAAATTAATATTCAAAATTCCATGTTACTACTCCATTATTATATATTCCATAATTTTCATAAATACCACATATTTAATTATACATTTCTAATTAATTTAACTATTTAATTCCAAAAGGGAATAATTATTCAATAATTACATAGGTTGTTACAGTCACCTCCCTTCTAGAAATTTCATCCTAAAAATTTAATTAACTTAATAAATATGTTAGAAAACCATTCCCACGTCACATTTTATGACTCCCACGTTTCTTCTAAAACAATTTGGTATCTCAAAAAAACATTCACCCAGTGGATTATCCTATTTCGAAATAGATACCCTATACGACCCATAATATAAATAGGATTTTCCTAATCTAAAAGTTTATCTTCTTACTCAACAGGTTCAGGGATCAGAACATGAGATGAATATGGTACATACTTTCATATCATATAAACATCAAAAAAAATTGTACCTAGTAAAATTATAGAGGCAAATCAGATAAAAGGAAACTGATCCAACAATCTCTAGGATTTTATATGGTCTAATAAACTATGGACTAAGATTATCCATCTTACCAAAACTCATCACCCTTTTCCACGGAGAAACATTGAGATAGACTTGATCAGCTACCTTGAAAGAATGATTCATTATCTAGTTATCCACCTATCTTTTTTTCCTGATTTGAGTAACCGAAAGTTTCACAGAATCAACTAAAATTTATCTATAATTTCCTCTTCCAATATTGTTTTCATCAACTTTATTTGTACATATTCATTCCAAAATTTAGGTTTTTGACACCACATTCCAAATAATACTTCAAATGGAACCATCTTTATAATGGAATGAAAACTGTTACAATAAAAAAATCTACCAAATAATGACCTTGATCCCAAATTCCCTTATAATCCGTTGAACGAGATAAAAGTATATCATAAAATTCATTAATTTTTCATTTTTAATTTCAATCATATTGTGGATGAAAAGTACTGATTAAATTCAATTTATTTCTCAATGACTTATGAAGGCCATTACGAAAGTTATTAGTGAACATGGTATCACAATCAAATACAATGGAGAGAGAAACCCCATATACCATGACTTTCTATTTCATGTATAGTCGATAAAGATGATCCAAAAACATAGTTTCTCAAATAATAAGAAAATTTTCATATTTATTCTGTCAATCTATAATAGCATAAATCGCATTTTTACCTCAAGATGTTATTTTTTAATCCCATTATGAGATCCAAAAATATAATTTACCATTTTCAATAAGGAAATGGAAAAGGATGAAGTACCCCCCTTTAGTAATTAGAATTACTTATTTTACTGTTGATAAATAAATCATCTTATGGTAAGGCCAGAAATATCGCTTTTCATTATATCCCAATAGTTATACTCATGAAATTCTTTATGCATCTTAGTGTATCCAAGATGAACTAAAAATAGAGATCTATGAGCTTCACATAATAACACTTCATCAAATGTAAATCACATGGTACACATAATCACTTCCCAAATCTCAAACCACAATGCTTCTCAATGTTGAATTATTGGAAATTACCCTTTTTAATAAATTATATCTTTTTCTATAACTCTCAAACATCATTATGCACATGATTAATTTTGTGTGGTAGATATGATTTCATTGAAACATTATCAAAAACATTGTAATTTCATTCCTCAAAAACTTCTACGTCAAAATTCAACAAATCTATAACCATGGGGTTGTGATCCAAATATAACAAGGTTATAGTATAATGATGTTTTTTGCTCATGGCATCATATACATAATTTTCTTTTCCATATCGGTAATCCATCATGAAATCAGAATATTTTATCATTTCCATCCATCATCAATGACTAATGTTCAATTCCTTCTTAGTGGATATATACGTCAAAATATTATGATGATTATATATTTCACACATTTATCTATATCAATAATGTTACAAGATTTTTAAAGAGAAAACCATAACATATAATTCTAAAAAATATGTGGGATAATTTAACTCATGAGATTTTAGTTTTCATAAATCATACTAAATTATCTAATCATTCCACAGCAGAATGAAACCAACACCTTTAAGGAAGAATAACTGTAGATAAAAAACTCTCAATTTCTTAAAGTCCAGTCCAAACCTAGATCATTAACCAATCACTTTTTCAATTCCTAAAATCAAACATCACATTCTTCTATCAAAATAAATCGATCCCCTTTTTGTGTTGTCTTTGTTTATATACTATATATTTGTGAAATGTTTTTAAAAAACTATCATAAATAGCTTGATAAGACCATAAGACTATGAATCTAATTATACTTTTTACTTATTGTTCATTTATCAAACACATTGGCTTCTATGGGATCAACTATTATGCCATCCTTACTAAAACATTTCCTAGGAAAAGAAATCATTTGTAATAAAAAAATCACATTTTATAAATATCACATATAACTTGTTTTATTTAGTGTTTGCAGATCTATCCTGATATATTTTCATGATCCTCGTAATTTTTTGAATAAACAATTATATAATCAATAAAAAAAATTAACTTATCCAAATATTCATGGATGATTCTATTCATATGATCTGTAAATATATAGGGGAATATTTCATACCAAATGATCTAACAAAAATACATAATTACCATATCTATAATGAAATTTTGTATCCAAAATATTGTCCTCCATTAACTTTAGATAAGGGTCCCCAAATATCAAGTCAATCATGGAAAAATGTTGAGCTCTATGTAGATGATCAAACAATTCATATATACGAGGAAAATGATAATTATTTGTAATAGTGATGTTATTCAATGATATATAGTCGATAAAAATCCCCATAGAACCATATATATATTTAACATACTAAATATTAGAACCCCAAGGTGAAGTACTCATGGGAATGAAACCTTTATTTAGAAAATCTAGAAACTACTTTTTCAAATATACATATGTTTTCCTTGATCCATTAGATAAGTGGGTTTTGAAATATCTTCATCATCAGGGAATAAGTCAATAGTAAATTTAAGCACCAAATCGATTATAATACCCAAAAACTCATCCAACAAACATCTAGATGGCCATTTTCCACTATAAAATCATTAAACTAATCATTTCCATTATTTTATTCAATTTACGAAGGATGAAAATTAATTATATATTGTAGTAATTTCGTAGCCTCCTAATATACTATCTATTTTTGAGTTTATTCTAGTATAAAAACGGATACACTTTCTAACTATAAACTTACTTAGATCTACAATCAATCATATCATGGTAACCGTAATCCAATCCAATCCCAGGATGGATTAAAATTCTACAAGTGGAATGAAAACATGGGTTTTTAGTAAATTCATTCTATACAGATTGACAAGATGATTATTATAATTTCTCTTTTCCTTAATATTTTTACTTGGTGTTTTTACCTTAAGTTATGGAATTATTTCTTGAGATGAAATTTAAAATGTTCAATATAATTTTTCACAGTTGAATCAATGTGCAGACATCAAATCAAAACAACCATTACTAAAATATGAGTAAACAAACAATGTACATAATACCACTTAATTGGATGGTCCAACACCTCCTATTGTAGTCTAAATGAATTTAACCACACCATTATGCATATATTTTTTATGATTCCCACCATTCAGGTTCCTCTTCAGGCACTCATTTGAAAAATGACCAATCTCATTACATTTTAAAAAATTACATTTTGTATATCCTAATTTTTCATACCATTATAATTATCATTTTCATTGAAATCATAACCCATATTTGATTACATACCACCTCAGAAACACTTACTATATTTTAAATATCATTACCCACTTGTTTTTTGCCACAATTGTCACAAAATGAAAAATAATTTTCTTGCAATCAAGATTATTTCATGCAGTCTTTCCTTTTCCCTCCGAAATAATCTTTTTTTCATTTAATTTTCATAAAAAACATGATTATCTGATAAATAAATTTTCACCTTCTATGGATGTCGATAATGTTTATTGTACATTTTGAATTCATGAGATACCAATTACTGTCTATATTTTGGCTTCAATATTGAGTAAAAATGATCTATATTACTTTCATGATGATGGATAAAATTTTGAGTGTACCTTTCCAATTGAGTGAATTTTTCATCGTATATATCCACTAAGTCTTCATATTGTCTCAATTCCAACAATCATTTTTCCATCCTTAGCCTAGTTTTTTAGTGTAATATTTCTCAAGAAATATATTTTTGAATTCATCACATTCTAAAGCATCAGTCTCCTCACTATTCTTGATATTATTGAAAATTGACCACCACTCTACAACTTCATTATCACAATGATTAATATAAAGACTAAACAGTTGATATTCTAAGAAACCCATGGGCTCAAAAAAATTCTAGGGCATTAATTAACCCTTCAGCTATCACTGGGTTAGAAGATCCACTATGTGCATGAGGGTATGTCCCCTTAAAATTTTCCACCACATTCAAATTCCAATGTGGTTGGTCAAGAAAATCTATTGCATGGATGTATCTGCAATTTATTTCCTATGTCAACTGATCTATTACCATCACAAGTTACTCATTTCCAATTCCCACCATTCAAGGTTGTGGATTCAGAGGGATATCACCCTATCGATTCCTTCCAACATCAGATTCTTGGTATCTTCAACTTAAACATAATGTAATTTTTTTTATTATTATTCAATTAACATTATCCAACACATAATTTTATCTTCACCTTGACGTAATACAACCTATAAGAACATATCCTTATAAAATTCATAATCTAATGAATTAAACTAGAAATAAAATTTATATATTCCCAAATATCATTTAGGTTTATAGTATTATAGAATTGGGTTATATAACCTGACACATATAAACTTATATATTATAAAGTATACACTTCAACTCAATATTATTTTTTTCACAATATTAATCTTTTAAAACAAACATAATTTAATTCAATAATAAAACATCAAAACATTAAACATGAATTATTGTCTTCATTTAACCCTCTAAAAACCCGTGAAAATATTTTGACAACATGGGATGCACACAAAAATTAGGTAATGGGACTTAAAAAGAAGAAAGAAATCATTACTCCATGAAATAAATCATTTTCACATAGTTATATCTTATTCACATAAAACATAACCCCTTTCCCTTACATTATTAAATCATATGATTCTTATAAAACCAAGGAATGAATAAATAAATCATAAAAGGTAACTTGTGAAATAATTTTAATATCACTCTTACATATAATTTAGCTCTACCCGCTTTATAGGCAGTATCAATCATGGTTAAACTTTTAATAACTATCGTAGTATATTTTCGTAGTCTCCAAAGAAAAACCTAACTAGTTAACTCGTTCCCTTTTCCCAATACATTAGAAATATATAACAGGATCAATTGAAATCAAATTATAATAGAACAACACCAAAACCTTGTAATTCCACTAAAAAATAACAATATCATATAATATAAATCTTTAATAAAATAAAAATTCTAAAGAACGATAAATTTTATATTTTTCTATCACTTTTATTTTGTAAGAAGCCAAATGAAAACATTTTATTTGAAAATAAACTTTTAAACAAGTAAATAAAACATCAAATAAATACGGTTTCATGAATGTGGTAAAATATATTTACTCAATGTAATTGAAAAAAATCATTCTTTAATAAAAAGGGTTGTAACTTAGAAAGAGGGTTTTAAAAAATAACACCCTTACCTTATTTCTGAAAGAGTTATGAACATGTACTTAATGTACTGGATAATAAAATTAGATTCATTAATTAAATAATTCATAATATTTTCCACTGATAATTTATTTATTACATTTTTATTATGTTCATTTATGGCCATTTTGATGAGTTATAAGTATTGGAATCATCATTCCTAGAGTGTTCATTCCATGGCTCCATGGTCAGTCCCATTGTGTATAATAATGGGAGTGCATATCAAATAGAAGAAAAATTAAAAAAGTTGAAGGAAATGGTATTAATATTTCCATAATTTTTAATGATCCCATAAAAAATTGGTTTAATATTTGATAATGATTCATTGGATAAATCATTAATGATAAATGTTTGTATCATTTTTGGCATTTTTTCGAATAGTCAGAATATATTTTCATTTTATATAATTTGATGTCGTTAAATTAGATCTAAAATATTAAATAATTAATAATATATATATATAAAATTCATTTTTATCATACTAATTTTTTTATCAACCATAAAGGTGATAATGGAAAATGAAAATTCATCTCTCATGAAGGAGGTCAATCGATGAGTTGCATATAATTTTTTCTTTTTTATAATAACTGGAGAATATTTCAGTTTTAATGATGGATATTCAATTAACACACTAATATTCCATTATATATATGATTCTGGAGTTATGATTCCACATTGGATAGGGGTTTTTAGGATACAGTAAGAGAATATAAATAAGGAAATAAATAATTTAAAAGACAATGAAAAAGGATTTTACCTCATGAATATCATATCATTGAGAACATCCTTGAAGAACATGACATAGATATTTTGGTGAGACAATTATGTCATATACATTGTAAGATACATGGGAAGATAATTGGGTTACATTGATATAAAATACAAGGCAGTGGTGGGGTAATAAGAATGGGTGGTGAGGGGTGGTATTTATAGGGAAATGAGAGGTGTGTTTTGATGTTTTATTCATTTGTTTAATATTTTTTCATCAATGCTATAAAAAGTATTGATAACCATGGATAAAGGGAGTAACTGTAGAACTTTATTTAGAACTATTGAATTATTAACTCCTCTTTACATCATCTGTGATTGAATTATTCATTTATTTTATTATATTTTTAAATACTGTAAATTGCTGTTTTCTACTTTAAAAAAATAAAAATATTTAAAATTTACAAAAAAATTCCTCTAACTATTACCCAAAGTTTATATTTAAAAAATATACATCATTTTGGGAAAATAATTTTATAATTAGGATAAATTTAGTGTTTAATTAAAATATTTATTTAATTTAAAACACATAATTTAATATTATAAAGTATTTAATGACACATTGAATATTTAATTAAGATCTCACAAAATTAGATTATAATTATTAAATAATAAAATAATAATTTATAATTATATTTAAAGAATGCATATTTTATTTTATGTCATTATTTTAATTATAAAAAATAATTTACATATGAAAAAAATAACAACACTTAATTTATAATTTTTAAACCATTTAATTATTTATTCCATGATATAAATATATTATGTTTTCATTTATGAGACACCAAAATTTAATTTCTACATGTATAGGTGAGATTATTATTCTAATGGAGAGATTATAATTACTAATGGCCACATTACTATTCCAAAGGTTAGGTTACTATTCCATTATTATAGGTACCTTAATTTATAAAAATAAAAATTATTAAAATTTTAATATATAAGGAATTTAATAATTTAATTCTATAATGGATGAAAATTATTCTATAAGTGCATAGGCCGATACTTCTAATGTCACGAACCAATTCTGGTCACCACTGAAACCAGTGCCAAACCTGGACCATGACAAGGCCTGAAGGGCGTTCCTGATCCCCATAGGCAGTCCCACGTTCCCAGGTATCATAAAATGACAATTGGGAATGATTTACCCGAGTTTATAAACTTATAACAACAAAAGAATCCAATAAAACAAATCTGGATTTTTCAAACCAAACAATCTTTTAAAAATTCCAGAACTGAATTGCATAGCATAAAACAACAGAAAAATACTATACCAAAGGTACAAAACGAAAATGAGACATCCCAAGATTCCTCATGGCATTGGGCACTGCCCTCAAGCCATCTTCACAAAACTTCACCACCATGGACCTACTAGAAACCCGAACCACTGGAACAAAAACAATTGTACCCAACCCGCGACAAAAAAAATAACCAAGTCTACTTACACCCAAAGGTGTATGTTGGGTGTGAGCCAATTCCCAGTAGGATACCACCAAAATGAGATTCCATGTGATAAACATTCAAAGATGAAAAGCATGCAAGTTTTCAAAAACATGTAATTTCTAATTATAATTTCTAAAAGATGCAACTTAAAAAAAAATTAGTTTTTAAGTTCGATAATTTAAAGACTAAACACTATTAAAATAAATACCAAGGCTACTTAATTTTCCAGCCACTCATACCATATTCCAATGATAATTAAAAAATATATAGTGAGCACAAGCAATGGGAAATAACCCCTAGGCACTAGCTAGTTGTGGGTCCTAGGTACCTCGTATCTCGGTTAGAGTAACAATCACAAATATCGGTTCTCGTGCACGATCCACTAGTAGGGTACATACCCATAACCTAGTGGTCCCCAATCATCATCATCATAATTTATTTAGAGTTGTAAGCATTAATCTTTCTATGTGAAACTGAGGCCAAACCCCACAGATTCATTAGAATACTAGTACACGTCCACCCACCTAGATACCTGGGTTTTCCTTTTGTGCTCAAACAAGTTCAACAAGTCTATGAATATAATATTCACAAGAAAATATAATTTCCATATCATAAATTCACCAAACAGCCCACATGTATATAACACAAGTCACAAAAGTCCACTTTTCATTCAAATTGATTTTGAAATCCGACTCGCAACAAAATAGCCCACATCACTTTTCATATTTCTTTAACACTTCCACAAATTCGTTAAACAATTTTATAAAACCATTACAATATATTAAAACTCTCATAATATCCCACTCACTTGCTACATAACACCCTTTTTACCTTCAAAATCATATTATCATTAAACTTACACGAAACAGCCCACAAACAAATTTCACTCCAACATCACAATTTAATAAAACATTTCAGAAATTTACAAAACATTCTAAAAATATTTGACATCTTAAAAAATCACTTCACCTTTCAAAACCCCATAATACGTGAACAAACATACCAAACAGTACATATGCACCCTTTTCCCACTTTTTTTAACCAACTAAAACATTACTATTTTCATAAAAAGAACCCATGTGGTGTAAATATGTCTTGCACACAATACCCATTTCAAAAACCTATTTTTTAGCCAAAATCACACAAATCTCCTACCAAAACAGAATTGGCATCCCAATAAACATGTAATAATCCACTTTCAAAGGTTATATAATCACCTTGAACATAATCTCAAAAGATACCCACGAGAACACACAAATCCATAAAACACATTCAAGGAGTATAACAAGGTTACACACATAAAACCCATTCAAAGACCCTCGTTTTTAGGCCCACATGACACTATATCATTACCCAACAAAAATTAGAAGCCCCGTTCGACATCTAATAAATCACTTCCACGTTTTACAGAACTACCACAATAGATAACACATGAAATACATTTGAAAAATACACACTTCAAACAAAAATGTAACTTTAATACCAAATGATTTACTATTGCTACCAAAAATGGTTTTCGTATAATGAACATAATATATGGAACATGAAAAATTATTTAATCAAGCAAACTAACTCATCATTAAATGGTTACCCACGGAATCACCTACCAAATGTGTCGAAACCCTCAAATATTGGGGTGAAACATCAATCGCATGACCGCCACACCTCAAGGAAGTTAAAAGAATCCTAAAACCTCAATATTTCACCCCAAATACAGTAATTGAGAACCTATGAACGAACCCTAACTTCTGTAATTTTTATAAATCAAGAATTAGGGAAGAAACCCTAAGAAATTTGAAAGAGGAAAGAAATGGACTCACTTACTTGAAGTATCCTGAGTTAATCACTCCAAAAACAATAGTTTCTGAAATTTAAAACAGCCAAAATTCAGGGGTTGTTTGAACAAGATTTATGAGGTAATTTAGGAACTGGAATAAAGGGAAAAGAGTAATAATTGAGAGAGTTAAGAAGGTATGAATTTACCTCTTCAATTCTGGATGATTTGAGACACCCTATGATGTTCAGACCTATGTCTCTATTTCAAAGAGCTCCAAGGGTGGGAGAAAGGTAATGTAAGCACGCCTGGGTTTCTTAGGGTCGAGAGGGAGGTGGAATCACCAAAAACTCCATTATATTTAATAATACATTAAAAAATTAAAGAAACAATTTAAAACTGGAAAATGGGATTTTGGGTTGGCCCAATTCTTAAATAAAAACCAAAATCCTCCATGATTATGGATTTATAAAGGCTCAAAATTTATATTTTGGTGTTAATAGGTCATAGGAGAACATTTAGGAATTGGAATGGGTGAAAAATTTTAAAAATGAAAATGTTATAAAAGAAACAAAATTTATTTTTAAATCTGAAATTGGGCTCACGGTTTCGCCCATTTCATAAAAACTCATCTATTCCTCCATAAAACCTTTGGAAACCCTCCAAAACATAGCATGAATGGTAAATAAATGAAATTTAACTTCAAAATATGTCATGTATGTGAACATTCTCCCCACCATGAAAACTTCCCACCCATGGAAAGCTACAGAAAGGCCAGATATGAAACCCAATCCGAACTGATAAACCAAGATGTACTCTCTTGCCAGGTTTCGCCCCCAAAGGACAAAACACCTCTAGTGATCAATTAAGGATGGAATAATTAAAAAAACATACACCACTTTCCTAAAACAATCAATCACATTCAGTCTTAATCCCAAAGGAAAAATCCTCAAACACTATCCAAACAAGTCTCAAGAAATTCACCCAAACGGACAATGACATCGAAAAAGGTTACACTTACCTTGCTATAACGAAACCATTGGGAACACTCCAATCTCAATAGTTACCCAAGGAAGATTTAGGTAGCTTGATAGATCCGAACGAGACTACCTACCACCAATCCATGACCATGGATAAGTCTATGTTTTTGATACAGGGGAACAAAATAGGCTCCCCACAATAAGAACCAACCATCTTAATCGACCATCATGGGCCCGTACAGAAAGACCCCAAAATATAAATTGTTGGGACGACCACATGGTTAGTCTGCATGGTTTGTAAAACCATGAACAAACAGTGGGGATTCTTCTATCCACATGGTTTTTTGGGGCATGGTCACTACTGACCATGTGAAAACCATGTGGTTAACCTGTCTAGCCAACCTTCATACCTATCTCTAAAGACACAATGGAAACCAAACGGGGAGGGAATAACATTGGGAAATGACATGGGTACAAGGACCTCCACATATTTCCACCTAACATGAACAAAAGAAGAAAGATGATGACACCATAGGTTTAAACTCTTCTTATCTTTCATACTGAGGTTACGACTTTGGAAAAGTGTTTAAATGACCCTGTGATTTCCCCTGACTACGAGCCAGCTTCTCTCCGAGACCTATGGCTGGAGCTCAAATGATTGAAGCATCTTCGGCCTCACAGTTAGGCTTTGGAAACCCACTGAATGAGAATTCTTCTTTCGTTTCAAACAACAACTACACTGCAATCCCCGATAAGTTTTTCCAAGACATAACACATTAAAAACTCATTTTACCCTAACTCGGTATTTCACTAAAACAAGGGCTTAGAAGATGTACAGACATCACACCTTGTTTGTTCGGGTGAGAAACAATAGAAGTAAAGAACACTTATACTCACCTTCCTCTAAAATGGAATATTTTTTTGTTTTTCCATCGGAGACATTCTCCCAACATAATAGAGACTCTCAGATGATTTCCCATCTTTCAACTTTACGGTCAATCGAGCACATGACATCACAAGGCGTCACCCAACATGAACATTGCGACTGATATAAACAATGCATAGAGAGGGAACTTGTACAACATCCCCAAACAACACACAATTCTAGAAAGTGGCCACAATATCCTCTCATGACCATATTTCCCACACTGGTAGTTTAACTTTAAATCCTTCTTCGGAGAGACTATGAATGACCGAGAGTTCCTCTTAGACACTATCCAAATAATCATCCATGCTAACAACCCTAGAACACTTCCACCTTCGAATAATTAGGAAACATAAGAGGCTAAGGTCACTTTCAACCAACCATGATCAATCTCCCACTACAAGAGGAAACAATAAATAAATAAAGGAAAGGGTGTATACTCAATCTAAAAATCTCAAGAAAAAGATTCCTTATATTGATCAACTAGAGGATTTTCCAATGGAGAAACAATTTGGGTTGCGCTTTAGTTATGCTTTAACCTTTAATGGGGGCGTACATTATCCAATGAGAGAATCCATGGAACCAACCAATCTGGTCCATTGGTCAAAACAAGACATAAACCAGCTCCAATCACATGATGGTAACCGCCCTAAAGGCATATCAAAATGTTTTTCAAAATAGACCACTAACCGTCCCTACAACACAGCTTACCAACCAAACACAAACCCAGAACACAGTTCAAACAGAAGGGGTTCTTGGACTCAAAACATCCCACAACATCAACATTTTCAAAAACTTCTAATACAAACCATACAAAACTATTCATAAAGACATCATGTTTTTCTTTAAAACCAATTTTTTGAAAACAAACTGTTTAGCAGTAAGTGTATCCACCAATGGTACCCCATGGGCCTCACACATGCATGTTTTTGTGCTACACCGGGTACCCTCCTCATATCCGTCCTGGAACTCATCCAGTCATGCCATCAATCGTACATCATCCCATATAACCCCACACATGTGCTCACTCATGGAAATACCAATGGTTAAAATAAAGATTCTTCCCACTTTTCAAAACCAAAATGGTCAACCAACACATCATTTTTTTCAAAACTACTGACCAAGAGATCCAAATCCCAATTCAAATATCACTAAAATTTTTATAAAGACACAACCATTTATACAAGAACTCAATTTAATGTTATTCACATCAATTTCATAACATCTCATTCAAACAAAACACCCTATGATAGTTTAGAATACTATATTGGAAACACTTTTTCAAAACCAACTTCAGTATAGTTTCTGCTTTCAAAAGAGCTGTAAGCACACCATTTTCCATTACAAAATAATTCTGAATATTCAGTTCCAATATTTCATAAATAAAACCATTCCATATTTATTTGAAAATAATTTCACAAAAACTTTACACTTCTTAAAACCAATTCACTTTAAAACCAACGTTCCAAGATTACAAAACTAAAGAACACAAGACAATACGAGAGGAAACTAGTTTTAGTGGGTGACTTAGATATATGGTTGCGGCCATATTCCAATCACTTCACTATAACAGAGAGTGTTCTTGGGAATATCCCCAGCTCCACATTGCTTTCCAGGCCCTGCGAGCTTACTGAGACCATTAAACCAACTCTCTTTTCAATTCCCCTAATCATCATTAATCCAAGAAAACCAAAGGACTCTGAAAGGTCCCGACTTCCCCTGGAGATGAGAATCCCGTCATGAGGTGTGCTGATCATCCACACTACTCATAACTGAAATTCAAAGTCCCAAAAATCATAACTCAAGATTATCTTGATTGTTCCCCAAATAACATGACCCCAAGAGAGCGAACCACCCTCTGATACCATATTGTCACGAACCAAATCTGGTCACCACAGAAACCAGTGCCAAACCTGGCCCGTGACAAGGCCCGAATGGCGTTCTTGATCCCCACGGGCTAGCATAAGTGCCCGGGTATCATAAAATGAGAATTGGGAACCGTTATCACAAGTTTATAAACTTAAAACAACAAAATAATCCAATAAAACGAATCTGGATTTTTCAAACCAAACAATCTTTTACAAAAATTCAGAACTGAAATACATAGCTTAAAACAACACAAAAATACTATACCAAAGGTAAAAAACCAAAATGAAATAGCCCAAGAACCCTCATGGCATGGGGAACCACCCTCAAGCCATCTCCGCAAGACTTCACCACCAAGGACCTGCTAGAAACACGAACCACTGGAACAGAAACAAATTTTACCCAACCTGCGACAACAAAAATTACCAAGTCTACTTACACCCAAAGGTGTATGTATGGTGTGAGACAATGCACAGTAGGATACCACCACTAAGAGATTCCATGTGATAAACATTCAAAGATGAAAATCATGCACGTTTTCAAAAAAATGTAATTTCTAGTTACAATTTCGTAAAGATGCAACTTAAAAAAATCAGTTTTCAAGTGGGATAATTTAAAGAATAAAAAGTTTTAAAATAAATACCAAGGCTACTGAATTTTCTAGCCACTCAAACCGTATGCCGAAAATATGAAAAAAATATCTAGTGAGCACAATCAATGGGAAATAACCCCTTGGCACTAGCTAGTTGTGGGTCCCAGGTACATCGTATCTCGGTGAGAGAAACCATCACAAATATCTATTCTCATTCACAAGCCACTAGTAGGGTACATAAACATAACCTAGTGGTCCCCAATCATCATCATCATAATTTGTTTTGAGTTGTAAGCATCAATCTTGCTAAGTTAAACTGAGGCCAAACCCCACAGATTCACTAGCATACTAGTACACGTCCACCCACCTAGATACCCGGGTTTTCCCTTTGTGCTCATACAAGTTCAACAAGTCTATGAATATAATATTCAGAAGAAAACATCATTTACATATCATAAATTCAGCAAACAGCCCACATGTATACAACACAAGTCACAAAACTCCACTTTTCATTCAAATTGATTTTGAAATCCGACTCACACCAAAATAGCCCACAACACATTTCACATTTCTTTAACACTTCCACAAATTCATTAAATAATTTTATAAAACCATTCCAATATATTACAACTCTCCTAACAGCCCACTCACTTATTATATAACACCCTTTTTACCTTCAAAATCATTTTATCATTAAACTTACACCAAACATCCCACAAACAAGTTTCGCTCCAAAATCACAATTCAATAAAACATTTCAAAAATTTATAAAACATTCTAAAAATATTTTAAATCTTAAAACATCACTTCACCTTTAAAAATCCCATAATATGTGAACAAAAATACCAAACAATACATTAGCGCCATTTTCCCACTTTGTTTAACCAACTAAAATATTTACTATTTTCATAAAAAGAACCCAAGTGGTGTAAATGTGTCTTGCACACAAAAACCATTTCAAAAACCTATTTTTCAGCCAAAATCACACCAATTTTATACCAAAACAGAATTTCCATCCCAATCAACATGTAATAATCCACTTTCAAATGTTATATAATCACCTCGAACAATATCGCAAAAGATACCCTTGAGAACACACAAATCCATAAAACACTTTCAAGGAGTATAACAAGGTTACACACATAAAACCAATTCAATGTCCCTTATTTTTAGGCCTACATGACACTATATCATTACCCAATCAAAATTGTCAGCCCCATACAACAACTAATAAATCACATCCATGTTTTACAAAACTACCACAAGAGATAACACATGGAATACATTTGAACAACACACACTTCAAAAAAAATGTATATTTAATACCAAATGATTTACTATTGCTACCAAAAATGGTTTTTGAATAATGAAAAGCATATAAGGAACATGAAAAATTAATTTATCAAGCAAACAAACTCATCATTAAATGGTTACCCACGGAATCACCTACCGAATGTGTCGAAACCCTCAAATATTGGGGCGAAACATTAACCGCACGACCGCCTCACCTTAAGGAAGTTAAAAGAAACCTAAAACCTCAATATTTCACCCAAAATACAGTAATTTAGAACCTAGTCACTAACCCTAACTTTTGGAATTTTTATAATTCAAGAATTAGGGAAGAAACCCTAAGTAATTTGAAAGAGGAAAGAAATAGACCCATTTACATGAAGTATCCTGAATTAATTACTCCAAAAACAATAGTTTCTGAAATTGAAAACAGCCAAATACAGGGGTTATTCAAACAAGATTTATGAGGTAATTTAGGAACTGTAATGGATGAAAAAGAGTAGTAATTGAGAGATTTAAGAAGGGATGAAGTTATCTTTTCAATTATGGCCGATTTGAGACACCCTACGAAGTTTAGCCCTACTTCTCGATTTCAAAGAGCGCCAAGGATGGGGGAGAGCCCATGGGAGCGCGCCTGGGTTTCCTACATTCGAGAGGGAGGTGGAATCACAGAAAAATCCATTATATTTAATTTGATATTAAAAAATTAAAGAAACAATTTAAAACTGGAAAATGAGCTTTCGGGTTAGCCCAATTCTTAAATAAAAACCCAAATACTTCATGATTATGGATTTATAAAGGCACCAAATTTAAATTTTTGCGTTAATAGGTCAGAGGCGACCATTTATGAATTAGAATGGCTGAAAAATATTAAAAAATGAAAATGTTATAAAAGAAACAAAATTTAATTTTCAATCTGGAATTGGGCTCACGGTTTGGCCCATTTCAAAAAAACTCATATATTCCTCCATAAAACCTTTGGAAACCCTCCAAAACAAAGCATGAATGGTAAATAAATGAAATTTAAATTCAAAATAAGTCATGTATGTGACATCTAAACATCATCGATCATATTTATACATAATGGGTGACCCGAGTCTTCATTGTTGGGGAACCATTAATATATGTTATAGATACGGTTGGATGTGTTTCTAGAGTATTTCTGTGTTACATTATATTTTCATCATAACAAATAAATTTCGGTTTTTTTTAGTTTTTTTTATTGGATTTTTCTTTATTAACTAAATTTCCCAAATCATATTACAAATTTTAAACAAAATTTCCATTAAAAAAAAATTAATATTTTTGTATGAATTTCATTTTTTTCTAAAATCATTCACCTAAAATATTTATTTATTATGAGGTAAGTAGTTCCTAAAATATTTTTATTTGGGAGCCCACTTGAGCCCTTGTGGAATTCATTATTAGGGTCTGATGTGTTATGATCGTGGAACAATTTTTTCGAAAATATTATTAGAGATGTATTTTTAAGAAGATAGTTGTGATGTCTTGTAGGAATATGTAATTGGATGGTTGGGCCATGAAATTTATATAGATAATATATTTTATAACATCTTTATATGAACAGAAAGTAATTTATATGAATCAAAAATGATAGACTGGTGATGAACATATATGATATTCTTATTTATTTTATCTTAACTAAATATATATTTGAAAAAAAAAATAATTCATCCATGATGTTATGATTAATATTATTATAATTTCATGGTTTTAAGGAGATTAGTTTTTTAATATAAATTAAATTTTCTAATGAATAATTTATTTATATTGGTTTTTAATTGTAATGTTGAAAAGGAATTTTTTGTAATTTTTATAAATTATAAAAACTAATAATTGGGGAATGGGTTTATAAAATTTCAAAATATAGAAATTTAAATTGACATATTATAAAATTCTAATTAATCGTGATGTTTTAGTTGGAAATATTGTGAATTTTAAATGAATTCCCCTATATTCCATAGAATGATTCCACCAATAAGAGTAACTAAATGGAAAATATGGGAAATTTTGGATGTTTTTTTAGAAAATTATATTATGATCAAGATAATATATATAATTTAACTTATTAAGAATGATGCTAATAAATATAAGGTCGGTTAATTAGGCCTTAAAGATTTATAAGTACATACCACTCACATTTTGTGGTGATGTTGTATAATATCTAGTGGAATAATGGTTCAAGATTATAAATTATGTTTTTATGTTTTTATGGTTTCTTTCTACATCATAGTTAGAATTTATGAACATTTTTTAGAATAACTGACTTATAAATGGTTTTACTCAATAAAATTTGTCGAATTACCAAATCAACTTTCGTAAAACGGGATTAAGAAGATAATAAATTATCAGTATTATCCTAAGGAGTTTAATCTAGATATATGATATAAATTTATATATGTATTAAAACCAGTCATATCATTTATAAAGTACACATTATTGTTTATATATCATGTATGGAATGAGTTATAGATGGTGATAAATGAAAACCTCAACTCAAATTTTATTGGTATGGGGTTGTTACTTGGGTTTTGATAGTGTATCTTCAAGCTAAACCAATATAGTTATATGGATGATCTTATTAGGGTAGTTTTAGTAAGAAAATATATAATGAAAACATGGTGTCTAATAACATTCATTACTTTGGTAGTTAGTGTTAATAATTTCATTGTTGTTTAGAAATGTAAATTTAATGATTTTCAAAAAAAAATCAAATCTTTTCCCTCTTCTTTTAATAGAGGGGGTCCAATACTTCACTTTTATTACAATAATGTGGGATATCAGAAATCAATGTTTTTGGTTCCTCCCAATACATATATCTTATAAAATATTTTCATTATATAAAGAAATTTAGAGGGATGTGTTAGGGAATGAGTGGAAGAGGAGTATCCAACCATACATGGGGATCAATAATGTTGTTTAAAAAATTCATAATCATTGAGTTGGAGATTCATGGTCGAGCTTCAATTCATTATAAAGATTATATGATTATATCTCATATATAAAGATGGATAATATTTATTTCTTCTTGATTCATCTAATATGGTAAAGACTAATATTGGACCTTCCATAGTAAGATGTACCATTAAAATAGATTCAATGATTATTTTTTATTATTCAATTCTAAAATATAAAATTTATTTAACATTGTAGGATTTTTTTGGTAAATTGTTTTTTCAGGTAGAATTAATTCCATGTCCCAAGAAAATGTATACCCACCAAAGGCAAAGATATGTTATGGTATTATATTTCCATTATAATCAGTTAAAACTGGAAACATGGAAATTATTTATGGAATTCTAATTATTTGGATGGAATAATATCAAATAATTATTTTTGTGAGGTTTCAGAGAAAATATAATTCTCAAGTTGAGTAGTATAGATATACTCTAATTTTCATATATTCAAGTGGTATAATCCTCAACATCATTGTAGAATGAGATATATATATATTAGTAATTAAATACAAATGGATAATGATGTTATATTCATTTCATTTTAGTTATAGGGTTTAGTACATGCATAAATTGAATATAGGGAATGATCTCCTCTTTCAGCAGTGGATGATATGTATCATGGTGTTTTTCTATATGAATTTTTGGGAATTCCCATAAGTATAGAAATTAAATTTTCAATTAATATAATGATGTGGTTTACCATCATTTCTATACTTCAATATTTTATGGAATTAAGTGAATTATGGGAGTTGGGGTGTAGTTGTATGAGCCTAAGTAGGGGGGAAATTTTTTGACAATGTTTTCCCATTTGATAGAAAATGTAATTTTTACCAAATGTTAAACATCATCTTAAATTTTTTTTATTTTATATTAATAGATAATGTA
This sequence comes from Viscum album, assembly GCA_963277665.1. NCBI lineage: Eukaryota > Viridiplantae > Streptophyta > Magnoliopsida > Santalales > Viscaceae > Viscum > Viscum album. Next base: position 1,252,724,868 of record OY728152.1, read on the forward strand.
ATCAAAAACCTACCCTTCACCTTCAATAGATATTTTTTTATCAGGTGTAGGGATTTCGTTATTTCAACATGATTAAAATTACTCTGTGATATTATCAATTATGGATAAAAGAAAATAATCTTCCAAAATTGGTATTTTAATGTCATTATATCTATTACCTTTTTTTATCTCCTTTTAGACGTACCAATGCACTTGATGTTTTTGGGTCACTACTAAACCAGATCTTCTACACCCACATAGAGACCTTACTGGTTGTATTTATCGATTACATCCTCATTTTCTCATCATCATAGATAAATAATAAAGGGTACTTGATATTAATCAATGTATTCGATATGATGTTAAGTTATATTTCGTATTCCTTAAATTTTAATTAAGTGTTCATGAATTAAAATTTCAAGAACTTATTGTTTCTTTAAATTGATTCATTATTTATCCTAAAAATGAATATGATGAAATGTTTTGAAAAAGTACTAGGAGACTATTTAAAATGATGAATTATTTTGTTTTTCAATATATTATTTTGGATTAATTCATTATTTTTATAAATTGGATTAACCCACAACAATTTAGAATTATAAATTAGTTACATTTTTACTTGAGTATGAAATATATTTATGTGTTCAAGGAATTGAATAAAAAACTCACTTCAAGACCAATTTTCATTCTTACTATTATATTAGTGAATTATGAAGTATATTGTGTCTTATCTTTATTGGTATTATTATATTCTTTAATATAGGGGATATATTCCCTAGTATATAAGTTTCGGAAACATAGGAACCATGAGAATAATTCCCTTATACAAAACTAGAGCAGTTTGTGATTGTCCATGATTTAAATACTGAGATATATTACAATTTTAAGAATATATTTTTGTGTTAAAAATAGAGTATTACATTATAATATATCTTCCCTTAGTGTAATGTCAACAGAAGATAACATAGGGTTGGTTAGTATACTCATTTATTTAATTTCTGATTATATATATACTATGAAAAGGTAATATGGTGGAAGAATCTTTGATAGGAAACACATAATCTAAATTAGTGATGGAAGATAGTGACAAATTGTAGTTAATGGGTATGATTGAAATATTTCTCATATAGGTAATGTGTAACGACCCAGGTTTTGGACTAAGGTATAATTTAAGGGGAATTTGAATTTTCACATTTAGTGAATGGTTTGTTCTTTGAACCTATCATGTGAATGAAATTTGGAGTGTTGGAATGATTAAAAAGTGTTGTTTTTTTATTTGGTTAATATATTGAGAGGTTTCTAGGGTTATCCATTGAGTTTCAGTAGTGCTGTAAAATGGAAAATAATGACTAAAGAAGACTGATAGAGGCACACTATTTGTCATAAAATGTTCCACCCTCCATCAAAAAATCATGAAACATCTACAGGTTTGTAGATGTGACTCGCATGGTCTATTCATTATTTCCAAAATAGTGTTCCTACCCAAATTCTCAATGCCAAATATATATTATTCTCGAAATATTCATCACATGGTTTGTGCACAGTTAGGGTAAATGATGTGGAACCCTCATTTGAGGTGGGGTTATTAAGCAGTAGGAGTCGAATATTAGGCACATGATTTAGCCAAACTATGCAGCCAAACGGTGTGTCCTAGTGCAAAGGATGAAATGAAATTTTTTCTCATTATATGTTTTAAAAAAATTCTTTATTCCTCTCCTCCAGTCACGTCAGCCTCATCCCATGGAATTATGGGTCCCTCCTCCTCCCTATTCTAGGGATTATGCTATCTCCTCTGTCTATTAGTGGAATCGATCCCTCTCGATCTCTATGGATTAATCTTTATAATATCATCTTTTATTTTTAACCATTCTCAATTTAGTTTACTCTCAACAATGTTATCATGGTGAATGATCATTTTCCCTTTTTTCTATGTGGATGTTCATTTCATTGAAGTATTCCAAACTATAAATATTTATGCCTTGATATTGGAAGAGTAGAGAATCCATATAGTGAGGTAATTAGTCTATGATATTCCCCAAATATTCCATCGAATTATAAATATTTTCATTTTTCTTCACACTGGAATTTATTTTCTATTTCCATAAAAATGTTTTTTCTAATTCAAATTTATTTACAAACATTTTTTTTCTCTTGTTGAGACATGTTTATTAAATTCAGTATGCCAAACATGATCACAGATCACCTTAAGGTGTTCCAATTTTAATTTCCCATTTTAATTAATTTACCAAACACCGAATATAGCTTTTATGAATACATATTTTACTAATAATGTTATTTCCAATTGATTGGATTTGTTCAATTGAGAATTGCACATCCTAATTGGCAAGCAGAAACCATGAAATGTTTTTTGATATCCTATAGCTTCATAAATGTTTCCTTAGGTGAATGAAATTATGGATGTTTAATTTTATGCCTAATTATGTTCTGTGAATTTACTAATAAAATATGTCATATATCCTAATAAAAACCCCTATTTAGGTGCTCTATCTTAAAAATTACAATGTGATGTTTATTGAATTTCATATTTCTTGGCCTTATGGCATTGATGTTTTCCATGATTTTTTATGAATAGTCGTATGGAATTATTTTCACATGTAATTTTGTTATTCTTAAATGGAGTTTCCCCACTTTGATATAAATTTTTATCATAACCCTAGAACCTCCTAAATGCTTGGCCGAACATATGAATGGGACTTTCATATAGGTAATTTTTTTCTTTGACCAACGGAATATCAATTTGACTCATTGAACCATGATTACTAAATTTAGAAGATTTTTTTTAATTTTAATTGAATTTATGAATATGAATAGCTTGTTTGTGATGAATGGTCTTACATGAATTATTTAAATGGTTTAATTGAAATATAAATGGATTTTGGGGTTCAACCACACCTCTTAGTATAATTAAATGAGAAAGGCTTATGTTAATTGTTATAATTTTGATTTTATTGAGTATATAATGGGCCCGATAAAATGTAAAGAATTAGAAAGTAAAGCCACATGGATTGGATTATAAATATCACTATTCAATGATATATACCATGAAATTATGGTAATGGTTTTGTTTAGCTTGGTGATTACACGCTCCTTAAAATCATGCGTTGATGGTGGCCATGATGTCACACCTCCCTTGGTGAGTGTGGACATGAAGGTGTTGTTACTACTATTAAAATGTTGATATGATGACACACTGACCATATTAATTGAAGAACATGATGTCTCCCAGACTTTATAATATCAAAGAAATTTAGCCTATTTCTTGAGCTCATAGGCTCATTTAGACTCGTAATGTATGACTAAGTTAAGCCATGTTCCAGATGTAAAATATTACTCTAGGTATATGTACATTACATTCCACATGCACTTGGTCCATATAGGTGGATTCAATTTATAATTATTTTATATATATAAATATATTACTATATATATTCACCGTTCATACATTCATCTATCCCTGAGCTGATGCAAATAGTGTCGTCATGTGTCTATTAGGAACCATAGTGGTATGTGGTTTATTTATTTAGCTAGTTTACAATCCCTTAATCTTACACACTCTTTTACATTATATTCATCAACTCATTTTATCTGTAACACATTGTGTTGTAACCGACTAGGATTTATATCTCACACCCAACACAGTTCACCATTTCACTAGGGTACCCAAGTAAATCTCATATTTGCAGGACCATGGATATTTTCTGATACCTTGGAGTTTGGAGAATAGAACTATGTTGGACCTTATGATGTTCGTGGGGATTTCCTTAGGGTATTTTTTTCTTTTCTTATACTTTTTATGTAATATTTATAATTTCTTGTTGTATGTCTGATAATTTAGTTATAATAAATCATCTAGATAGTCATGTGTTTTTTATGTTGGCATAAGACATTTTGATTTAATTGTTAGTATATCTTTGATGATAATTATTTCTTTAATTATTGAGTTTTATATTATATTCTATTTTTAATCTAATAAAGTCATGTGCTACTCTGATAATAAGGGTATAGTCTCCCCATTATCACACACATAGACCATCACTACTATTCGGTGGTGTTTAGAATGTAGGGATCTATCCTTGAGGCCATATAACCCCCCGGTCTAACTGTCGGTTATGTGATCATTTGGGCTTGGACGTTGCAATGTGAAATCATAGGGGGTTCATTTTCCTTTTTCTAACTATTTGTGCTACTAGATATGGGACTTGGATTGGGCTGGCACTTGGTAAATATCCATGTCTACGAGTGATCACCCCACCCATAGGGAAATGTCCATGTGGCAAGGGAATTGGATTTTAGATCATGTCGTTCATTATTATAATTTGATTATAATATCACCTAGATGGATTTGTGTTCATTTTTTTGTTTATTGATTATGAAAATTTATGGTATTTTACCCTTGGCCTGGAATGAAAAGGAAGTAGAATTTCATGTATTATTATAGGTAGATAGAAATTCAAATTCTATGCATATTAAATTCCAATTAGGTGTATTTATAGACTGCATATTCATCATGATGATGTGCCTTGTTTTTTTATTAGCATAGATATTATATAACATGTTATGTATTTTAATAACATTATTATTTTTTAACCTGTTAGGAATTCCTTTGGAATTATTTGTCATATAACATAATTGGGTGATTTATATAGCATGATAATAAGATTCCATGATTATGTGATTCTATTCCATGAATACAGATTATTTAACATGTATTATCAATGTGTTGTGCTTCTATTCTCATTAGAATTTTTCTCTGTGTGTAGTTACTATGATAACATTCCTATTTCTATCATCGATATGTTATTAGTATAATGAGACAAATTTATTGGCTCAGATTAAATGAGAACCAGTGTCCAATTGTAAGGTGCATAGGTTCCTTTTAATTGGGAAAGGTAATGGTTTATCCAAACAATCTTCTGAGCTATTGTATACATCTAAACCATTATTAAAATGAAAAATCATCCAAATTTAAAATTTTAAAGTGAAACGAAATCATTTAATGGGATAAAAAATCCATCCTGTAATGTTTATAGGTTCTTAATGGATTCGTAGCTGGAAACCCATTTAAATGAACCATTATATTTAACCATTTGATATATTTTGATATGTTTATAAATTTAACATATATTTAATTTTCATCTGAAATGATTTGGATACTTCTACAAGGGCTTATGACTCTACCATATGGGAATGATGAGCTCTATAATTGAAAATACATATGCCCAATATGACCCATGTAGTTTATTATTGCCATATTTCTAATGAGATAACCCGCTACCACTATATTGAAACATTAATAATTAAACTATTTATTTTGGGTTGCATTATGATGATCCTAGGTTGGCTAATCAGGACCCTTAGAGGTTATGTTATATTATACCCGGTGATTTTGAATTATAATTGGTACTTTATGTTTTGTTTCTAGTCTTTTATATAATTATAGATGGAGAGTCATTTAATGTAATGACATAAAATGGAACCAAAAGTGGTATAATTAGTTTAAACCCTCATGTAAGGAATTTTTAACTATCTATTTAGTTTCCATGGAATGTAAATGTGATCATTTTTCATATCCCTTTCTCCTACTCAGAATAGGACTGAATTTTCGTCCCTTGAGCCTCATTGGTTTCAAACATATGACCTCATTCTGGGTCGACACTTATGCTTTTTATGGGGATATCCGAAGGTAGGTAGCACCCTTAGTGTTCCTATTCCTTGATAAATTCATTGATTATTCTGAAATATGGTGATGTTCATGTGACATTTCCCTTATATAGAATCATATATTATAAATGAAAATATTTTTCATATGGGTGGCCTTGTTATCATTGACTTTTATTATGGGTGTGAGCATCATGCCATGCTCAGTTTCAGTAGGTTGGTCATTTATAGGGAGTGTTAAGCTGCTCTCTTGGCTATCTGACCCTTTATGCCCCTCCCATAATCAGTGATAGATGAATTGATATGACTTCATCTCGGATAGTGGTCATATAGAGAATTAAGACTGTGGGTTAAATACCTTGTGATAAATAGCTGATACTTGGATGTAGAGGGAAGAAAAGACTACGGATAGTATCAAGGATCTTCTATCATGATTCTGAAATATCTGGTAAGAGTTCATTTATATACATGGTACATTTTGGGTTTCTAAATTATCTAACAAACTCGTTGAGTTCGGTGGAATTGTTGGGAATTTTACGTTGAGTATGTTCCCCTGTAGTCTCAGTAGTACAGTGACCTGGGCATTAATGGAATCAAATAATCTCTATTCTCGAGAGAGTGTTCCAAGAGGATATAGTTTTTAGAACCTTGTTTAGGTTGTTTTTATCTTCTCTGCCAAATTCTATGACATTTACGATATTGACTGAGGGATGTTTCATCAATGCATTTACGATGATTCAGAACAAGAGTTTTTATGAGCAGCTAGTTTTTCTCTCCCCTTTAATGACTCTGACACTTCCAATGTTGGGAGAATCATTTTAGTTATATTAAAAGTTCCCTTTTAGGTAGAAGTATTACTACCAAAGAATAACATTTTGAAATTTTCAATGTGTTTTTCAAATTCTTATGACACCAATGAGTCGTTTGAAAAGATGTTTCATTCTTGGAAGCAGAAAGTGGTTTTTTTTGGAATTCTATGAAAACCTTGAGAAATATTATTGTTCAGGGGTGGACATGATAGTTATGCTAGAGTGCTCACAAGACACCTCGGGTGGTAAAGGTATTGTGATCGGTTAGTGATGATGTGGCAGTTAGTGAAACAGAGACTCTTCTGGGAGAAAATGTAAAGTAGTGGTTTGACTGTTCTCATTTCATGAAGTTCTACATGGTTTGATGGAAAATATACTAATAACTTCTTCTTGGGTATTATGGGGTTTTCTCGATCCTTATTGGAAATTATTGGTTTCTTATTTATTCATTCATTCTTAGAAAGGATCATTTACCCTATCTTAAATTCATCCTTGATGCACTAAGAGAGTGATATTTATACACAGAGCTAAAAGATTCAAATGAACTTGTGTTCCAATACATAGGTTCTATCATTGTTGGTCATTGATGTATGGTTTTTTAAATGGGCATGGATAGTCCTGAGTGATAATTTTATTTCATTATATGACACCTTAGTTGGATCCTTAATCACCATATGTTTACCTACGACTTGATCATTAGGTGGATTCCGCCCTGGGATTAGTCAATGTTCTCATCTGGATATATTTCCCTTGGACCAATATCTCACATGGAAACATGTAGTATGATCTTTATTGGGTTAGTTCATTAGACTCTAGTTTAAGGAATATTATGCTATACCAAACTTATTATCTTCCTCCAATGTGATATTTAAAGGGTGATGATTCCAATGGTCTAGACCTAGGATATAGCACATATCATGATCAGGGAAAAAAAATTAAATGGTCAGGTGATGTTTGTACCAGGTAACATCATCAAATGTTAGGTATGTGCTTATGTGAATGTGATTGTGATGAATGTGATATTCCTTGGAAGAAAGAATTTTAGTTTATTTTTTAATACTCCAGTTGTTAAATGTGTGTTTTTTTGGAATTTATATCAAGAGATGGTTGAATTTTTTTTTCTTTATGGAATATGGTTAATGAAGAATCGTTAAGAGCACATCATCAGCTAAATAAGAGTGTAGTATTCATTGATGGGTGATCTCATGAATACACTACCTAATATTTTTAAGGAGTTCAGTGGGTAATCGATTGTATGGTAAATTCCAAATAATGTTGGGAGTGTATTTAGAATGTTAGGGAATGTTTTCAAGGTAATCTGCAATGGTGGAGGTATTTTTGGCTCGAAATTTGACCCTTTAAAGGTCAAAAACCATAATGGAAATCCCCATTGGCCAAATGTTTTAAAACATGATGACATGATAATGTATCTAATTACATGGGCTCAGGTAGAATCATTCTCAAAGATTCATTTGAAAACAAGAATTGGATTGGGTTCTAAAATTATTTATTCCATGTGCATATGAAATGATTTGAGGTGCGTCGGGAGGTTAAAAAGGAAACATGGTTGTTTGACTGATACATTACTACCCTTGTATGTGAGTGGATTTTCTTTGTTTCCCTAAGGATTCTTAGTGATGAGAAGTTCTAGGGCGGGGAGGTTGCAATGACCAGTTTTTTTACCCAAGGTAGAATTACAAGGTAATTTTAATTTTTCTATTAAGTGGTTGGGTCATTCTTTTTACCGAGCATTGGAATGAAATTTTGGGAGTAAGAATTATTAAAAACATTTTTTTGATTTGGTTAAAGTTGCGAGATGTTTCAATGGTTATCTATTGTTATTGAGGACCGCTAGACCCCAGAAACTCAAAACCAGAGAGGAATAAGAGGCATGCAATGTTTGTCAGATATTGTGCGACCCTATAGAAGAAACGTGTGCAACATAATCATGTTATTGTATGTACCTTGCAAGATTTGTACATGGGTTCCCAATCTGGGCACCGAGTCACATGCTTAGTTCAAAATATATAGTGTTATTTCACTATGCATCACATGGTTAGAACATGGATAGGGTAAACCATGAAGCACAACAATATGAGGTGGGGTTCCTATATATTAGGAGCTGCATGTTTGGAACAAGGTTTTTAAATTTTTTTCTTCCAAACTATACACACCAATTATTTACCTGAAATGATATTGTTTCCTTTGATGAGTGTTAAAACTCTTTCTTTTTCTTTCCTCCTCTCCTCTATCTATGTCATCTTACTCTCCTAGGATAGTGGGTTACTCCTCGAACCTATTCTATGTATCATGATATCTCTTTCTTCTATCAATGGAATCAAGAACCAATAGCAAAAATGAATTGCTATTGGTAAGGTCTCAGTTCTCTTTTAACATTTATCATTTGGTTCTTCTCTTAATAATGTTATAATGGTGTGAGATTAATTACCCTATTTTCTGGGCGGATGCCTATTTTAATATATCATGCAATATCGACCAAATCAAGCTTATGATATTGGATGAATAGAGAATATATAGTCTGAGGTATGTGGTCTATAGATTTTTTCCCAATGTTTCCTTAGAATTATAATTATTTCCATTGTTCCACATTCTAACCATTGTGATGCATTTCCTTAAAAAATTGTCATTTCAAATTTATTTATGACCTTTTATTACTCCTATTGATACTTATTTTAAAAATTCAAGATGCCAACCTCAATCATGGATACCCCTTGGGTGTGTTAAATTGAATTTACCCTTTATAAGTAACTTATTAAATTTCTAATACACCTTCTACACATTTGGATTGGATTAATATGTGTATTTCCCCTTGTAGTCTTTTGATTGGTAGATAATAGGACCTCTAAAGTGCTATGTTAAAACCTTGTGTGTGCCTTATTGTGACTAGAAGCCCCGTAAATGTTTCCAGGTGTGAATGATATTATGATTATTAAAATTTATTATTAATTGTGCTATGTGAACTACCTGATAATCTATGTCATTTTTCATAATAAAATCACTCAGATGAGGTGTTTTATCTTCAAATTTTAAAATTAGTGTTTTGTGAATTTCATCGTTCTTGGCCTTATGGAAATTTTGTTTTCCATGATTTATTTAAGGTTATAAATGTGGTTTTTTTGGTACATGGCCTCTTTTAATATTCCTAAATGGATATTCCCTCCCATGATTTAAATGTTGATATGAACCAAGGAAGTTCCTAAGTGTTTATCCTAATATATAAATGGACTTTCCATGTAGGTAATTTCCCAATTTAACCAAGGAACAATCTATGTTCCTCATTGAAAATTGATAAATTAATTTCCATTTTTTTAATTAAAATAATATATTGATTTTAATATCTTGTTCATAACGGATTTTTTAATTGAATGAATTAAATTATTTAATTGGAAATGAAATGAATTGGGTAGTAAAACCATTTTTCTTGTTACAATTAAATAATAATGTATTTTTTTCCAATAATTTTCATTCCATTTATTTTATAATGATATAGATAAAATGAAAATAATTAGAATGAAATTTCTCATAGGTTTAATTATAAATATGATTACACCATGATATAGGGTATGTAACAGTGGAAACAATTCTATTGAGCACGGAGGTAACACACACCCATACCCTGGGTGTAGTTCATGATGCCTCACACAATTACCACTATGTGGATGGTGGACATGATGCACCACGTCCATTGTTGAGTGTAGACATGATAGTGCACCCACTACTGTTTGGGTGTTGACATGATGACAGAATCGCTATCTCGTGTGACAAGCATGTGGTATCCCATTCGTTATGAGATGCAAGTCATGTACCGTATTTCATGAGCTCATAGGCTTATTTTTAATGGTTAGAGATGATTGAGAAATTCCCGGATCTGGAAACCAACTACTATTCCATGTGTATGTCCATTAGTATCCCCACATACATGATCCATATAGGTTGATTAGGTATATAAATAAACTATATATATTATTACTATATATATATTCACCATTTTGACATTATTCCGGACCTGATCCGATGTAGGTATATCTGTCATGGGTCCTTTAGGATCCGGAGTGGGCAGTGTTTCATTTTTTTAGCTTATTTATAATCCCTTCTCCCTTATCATTCTTTTACATTATATTCAAGATCTGATTTTATCTATATACACAGGAGGTGGTAACATAATAGGCTTTATATCTCACTCCATGTTCAAGATGGCATTTCACTTTGGCACCTAAGTAGATCTCATGTTCATAAGATCATGGATGTTTTCTGGTACCTGGGAGTTAGAATCATGGGAATGAGCTAGATCATAATATTGAGATACAACACAATTTTTTTATGTGGATCACCTTAGTAGATTTTGGTCTTTACTAATAAATGTGTTGAACTATATTTTTTCTCCTATTGTACGTCTAAAATTTTAGTTTTGTATCATCACTTAGATATGTATTCCTTTTTTATATTGGTGTTGTCCATTTTTATTTGGTTGTTATTATTATTCTATTGCTATTCCATTAATTTATTATTTTATATGACTTTGTTTGTTATTTTTATCTTATAAACCAATGTGCAACTATGATAATGGAGGTGTATTCTACCCACTGTCACCACATTATACCCTCACTGGTAGTCAGTAGCCTCGATTGTATGTGAAGGTGTGCTTGATGTGATGTGTACAAAAATTCTGCCCACTGATTAGGTGGTTAGTTGAGATGGGATGTTATATAATGGAATCAATGGATGGTGTATTCCTAATTAATATTATTGTATATATTATATTGATGGGTCAAATGAAAGATAAGTTGTTATATAATGATGATTGTAAGTGGAAGTTAGATTAAAAAAATTTTAGGGACCCCATTGCTGGATAGAATATTATTTAATATGAAATTAATAATATTATTATACTAATTATGGTTCATTAGAAACTCAAGAATTATGTTTTTAAAACCATACACTATTGAAATTGGGTAGTGTATTTATGATATTTAAGGATATATCATGTCATGAAATAGAAATTCTAACTGTAAGTAATTTACAAGTAGATGTATAAATTTTTTTATATGTGTTATATATGATAATAGGTAAAGGTAAATTATAGGAAACTAGTATAATAATTATATCCACTAACTATATCACAATTTAATTCAGAAGATATTTTTATTTTCTTTCTATTATTTTTTTAATTTTAATATGGAATCATGATGGATTTTTTGTAGTGGTGAATTGGGTCTTTAAATCCGCACATTTATTAAGTATTCAAAAAAATGTAATTATACGCTGACCATTATAAACATTATTTGTATAAAATAATTATATATCATGATTTTATAAATTACATTATCTTTATTTTAAATATTTACTATAAAAGGGGCTTCATGATTCTATGATAATATAGTTGAGGCTGTTTTGACTAGTCACGCATAGGATGATTGACAAAATTAATTAGCCATTATAATTTCAGATAACATAATCTTATCAAGTGTCATTGATCTTGGGAATCACTTATAATACCATTCATTAATTTTTGACTTTCTTAATGACATCAATAGACAATTATTAATCTATATATCTTGATTTTAGTAATTATATGATAGACAATATTAGTCACTATTATGTTGGATCAATACATATATAAATATGTTTATGGGATCTAATTAATTATTCAACATAATATTATGAGATAAATTAATTTATAACTATATGTTTTTAATATAATCACACTAGAATCCTTGTGAATATTTCTCAAAGCTACTATAGTGATTTAAAATTAGGGATCATATAATTTTTAATGTGTTACTATGGTCGGTACATAGAACATTCATAATGTAGGTTAAATTGTTTCCATAGTATGTTGGAACTTTTGAAATTGTGTAATGAATTGGTGAAGTTGTTTACTAGTGTGAATTTGGATTATATTTATTGAAAACAAGTATTTCGTCCGGATGTTCTCAATAAAATAACAATCTTGTTTAAGAATCAAATGTGAGAATAATGATATAGAAGAGACATTAATTTATGTGTCCTATGTCAAATGTCTTGTAAGTTTAGGGATTAAAAGGGGAAAATTATGGGATATCGTAATCCTTTAATGATGGTGTTATGGGAATATGGGATGATTCAAGAGGAATCATGGGAATTAATATATGTCAGGAAGTAGAAATATTTTGGTCATTTGAATGATGATATTACTTATGGAATTTTCTTAGATGAAGAGTCGTATGATTGAATGAATTTTAACACCCTTATTATTTTGTTTATTTAATAAATATTTATAATGATATAAATATATTAATGGTGTATGATTATATTGAAATGATGTTTAAAACAATTCTTTATATATGAGATATTACTTTTGACATTAAATAGATGAGATTATGGAAATTAATAATACCTAGGATGTTTAATTTTTTATTTGTATTTTACATGTTAACATGGAATTTATAGTTGTTAATCAAATGGAATTAGGGGTTTGAGGGAAATTTGACATTTTAGAATAAGAATATATCATGTTGAATTAAGGGTGATTATAATATAGTTTATGGTAAATAGAAAGAAAAAATATGTTGGTGGGGGTGAAATTAATACAATAATTACCCATTAAAATGATATCTTCAAATGAAAATTTTAGGACAAAATTATATAATATTATAGTTTATAAGTATTAAATTAGATATTTACTTTTTATCTTTGAGCTCACTCAAAATGAATCATTAGTTATATTTGTTTTAAAAATATTTTTGATTCATAGAATATGGATAGATTTTTATTTTTATAGGATAAATGTTGTTGTATATTTTAATTTTAATTCTTTAGATTTTACTGGGAATGTATAGTGATATAAATATCTTAATTTTGATGTTATCATATATGTATAATTAATTTAAATTTCATGATAATTGGAATGGGTTCATTATGAACTAGATAGGGGTGGTGAGACATGCATTATTTTCCTCAATAGACCTTACTTTTTTTATATAGAAATGATGAGTCAATAAAAGGCCTTAAAATGGTTTATTGGGTTTTATACCACTCAATGGTGTTCATATACACTTTTTCAATATGTTACACAATATTCATCTCAAAATGTAATAGATCATAAAAAATGTTATATATTCATGTATATTCTTATTAAAAAAATTTATATGTCCATTATATTATAGATTTTTATATATGAATGAATTTAATGACAGTTATTTGGTAATCATATATTAAGGATAAACTATATTGATTTTTTTGGAAACTCTATAAAAAACTGAATAGGTGTGTGTATTTTATAATTTTTTAGGGATTCACTAATATATTTAAATTTCATTGATATTTTTATTTCAACATTAATTACATTTGCGATTTTATGGGGATTCATGATTTTATTTAAAACATTAAATTTATGGGAATTTGATTTATTTGAATGTACAATTAGAAATGTCTAATTTATAGAAATTTATTTTTTAAATGTATTTTCAAATTATTATATGGGGTGTGTTCATATATGTAAAATTCATTTTTAGTTATAAATATTATAAAAATATACCCGTAATTATCAAAAATATTAATTACCAGAGATCATGGATTATAGACAAAAATTGTTGGAATGATTGAGATCAAAAGGTGACACACCACACTTTAACATGGATAAGTATATTTCATTGAGATTGATGCATAAATGGGGGATGACATGGTTCACACATGTAGAATATAAATTCCTATAATTAGATAGACCCCTAATTTTTCATTTTAAGGTAGTCTTTGGAATTTCTGTGGGTTGGAGGTAGTTTAGTGGAATAATAGTTGAGTTTAATCTATGATTTCTATTGGAAGAGGTACTTTGAATTATGATGTTATGTATCATTTTCAAGTTTTTTAACTTTCTATGTGATGATATGTCATGTATTGGTGAAAATATTTTGAAATTTTGGAGTTTTCCTATTTAATTGTATCATTGTTGGGAATTCTAAGGTTTCTTGTGTCATAAAGCGGGGGATGGTTTCCATGTCATGGCCATGTGAGTTATGTGTTGAGATTTAAATATCAAGTGTTTCATTGGATATGTCTGTTGAAAAATAGACAAATGAAACTAGTTTATATTAGTTGGTATTTTTGAATGATCCATTCATACAGTGATTATAGTTTTTGTGTCATGACTTTGGGGAGGCTTAATTCATTTGTTTGGCCTTTTAGGTATTTTCTAATCACTGAGAAATTGTTGAACAATAGCTTAGTTCATATTCATGTCATTATTTTAAATGGATAAAATATAATTTCCTAGTAATAATAATCCCATCATAAATACCATTATGCGTATAAAAATTATGGGATTTTATTGAATCTTAATAGTGGGAGCATACGATAGGATCTTTTTGTGATCATCAAAAGCGTGTATAGAATATATCAGTAATTCCATGACAATATATTTCATTCCATGATTCCATACACAAATATTAGTTTATAAATACATCATGTCACATCCATTTTGTTGAATCATTAATATTCCACAATAAAACTAGGAACGTTGTGTAGTGCTCTTTGTTTTCTATGATGTCCAAAGAAAAACTATGAGATTCTGTTTTACACGATCTATATCTTCTTGATTATAGATGTAATCCACATCATTAGATTCATTTTTTATTTACATATGAGGCACTAGAAGTGATTTTATTTGTAATTTTTTGAATTTTAACATATTTTGAAATAAATTAGTTTGGTGGAAAAATCTCAGGGATTAATTGGTGCTCAACATTTATTCTAGTAATCTAGAATTTATCACGTTTTTTGAGGATGGTTAATCTAAATATTTTCATATGTGTGGTATAATAATATGATTCTTCATATAAGGCTCAACATTTTGAATACCCTTATCAATCCTAAATCACTATGATTTTTATCCCCTTCAAATCTAATGATCTGAAACAGCTCTATTAGTAAGAATGAACATGGTTATTTCCATTATCTTACATTGAATCCCTCCCATTATACATTATGATTATTGAATCATTTTACCACTCTACCCTTTTATAATATATCCCCTTCTACACTCTATAACTTCCTTCTTGTATGTTATGTTCATAATATCCCATGGTTCTCAATGAAGTTTTTTTTATTTAGTGGGAAGAGGTTTTTATTTAATTTTTCAATTTCATTTCTATACTCTTTGAATAAGATATGTATAATTATTATTTTCAAGGTAAGAGGTTATAATAAGAATTATTTTCTATAATTTGTTTTTTCTCTTAGACTTGATGTCATGGGTTTGGTTTTGGGGGTGCTGATATTTAATTTTTCCTCTTTCAATATTTATTCGAATTAATTATTCATTATTATCATAATTCATTTTTTCATTCCTTAAATTCATCACTAGTTTTACCTTGATATTTTATAATATTGAAACTATTATGGTTGATTTTTTAATATAGATGAACTTGAATATAAATTTTAAGTGTAAATATGATCATGTTAACTATAACCCTCTTTATTTCATGGCTAATAGGATTTGAAAATTTATGCATATATAAACACTTGGAAAGGATACGTTTGGGACATGTAAATTATATTAAACAATATAATATTTAATTGAAATTAATGGAAAATATAGTACCCTTACAATGGGATTAGTTGTAGGAACGTAGAAATGAATTCATATTTACTAATACACATCCTAATTAAATTAATGTAATTTAGGATTTATGTTGAGAATTTGTGGGTCTATTATAGGAGTGTGTTTAGTGTTACATAGTTGGATGGTGTTTCTGGTTGTTTATTATATATATGTTATATGATTTTGAATAATATAGGGGAGAAGTGATGGATTATTTCAAGGCTAGTAGAGTAAGTATAGGTTTTGGGATAGAATTTTTTAAAGGTATTTATTGAGTGTAGATTGTATTTAGTATTTAAATGGTAATGTTGGCTGAAATATATTAGTAGATATCGATTTTGATTAATGAAATAGTATAAATATCCTGATATAGTTTCATGTTGTGAGTCATAATCGTCCCAATATGTGGTTTAATATTTTTAATTTGCTGAACAAATATGGTTGTGGAATAATTAAACTAATTATATATATATTATAATTCTATTTATATATAGAAAAGTATTTGTGCATACTTTGTGATCTTGTTAATATGATTAAAATAAAATAAAATAATGCATTTTTATTGGTGGAATGTTTATATAATGAAAACAAATGGTTGTCATATACTACGATAAATTATGATTGTGATAATGATTATGAAATTAAAGGATTTCAAATACTGTTTATATTGATCAGATGAAATTCTTAATGAGTTAAATACTGATAAATGGGTATATTATGGTATATATTTATGTAACAAAATGAGTAAATGATGTAATGGGTTAGATGAAAAAATTCATTGTGGAGATAAAAAATGAACTGATTTCAATACCCTATATGATTTGGGGATGCTTTTTCATTCAGGTTTATGCCATGTTTCTTGAATATTATATGTTCTATATCAATATTTACAACAATTGTATCATTTTTGGATTTATATTTGTTAAAATAAGATGATTTTGATATAGTTTAATGTGATAGTATGACTATTGATTCATTATTAGGATTCTGGTTATTTATTTTGTGGTTGTCTAACCATTTACCTTTCAATTTGGATTGGAATAGCCCCTGAACGAATATGTTAGTGTGTAGTTGATATTTTAAGTAATGTATCATAATTTTTTTGTATTATTATTTGAAATTATATGGTTCAATTTTGAGACAAATAACTGAGACTGTGTACAATTTCGAGACTGGTTTACCTGAAAAACATTTTTTAAAAATATTAATCCTTTAATAGTAGTTGCATGTAGTTATCTTGAAAATTTTGAATAACACTTAATCGGGTGACCAGATCCAAAATCTAAGGGAACCTTTGATCTTATAATGGATGTTTTACCTTATCCATGACTTAAAAATAGGCATTATGGTTCTTCTGTGAATTATTGGTCTTGGGACATAATGGGGATAAAATAATTTAAAAAATATATATTTTGATGACACAATGGCTAATAATATATAAAATAATTTTTATGGAGAATTTCTATGGTTATCCAAATTACCCTAGAAACCATGGAGAACTACTGGAGTGATCTTTGAGGATTCACACTCAAGCGACAATAATGAATCATGGTTCAAAGTATGACACACCTCAGATTTGAAGGACCTTGCTGGAAGCAAAGACACAAAAAACATTCTTCATCACCGAGTGATCTAATTTGAGGTAGGGATTTTTATCTTGATTTGAATTAATTGTTCATGAATTCCATGATGAACGTGGACCAATCGGCAAACTGATTGATTAGAAGATCATTTGTATTTGTGGGATGGGATTATATGAGGGGATATTAGGAGTTATTTTTTTGGTTTTCTAACCCTAAAATCCTGATCATTATTGTGTCCCATGAATGCTTAACCAACTATTTTAAAACCTTCATTATGGTTTTTTATCCTTTCGTTCTACATTTATTCCATTTAAACCCCTAATTCCCAACTTGACAATGCCGGTTGGTTCTGAATATGATCGTACCCCAGGATTTTTGGTGAATTGAAAACTAAGGTTGGATATATGTAGATCAGTATCTAGGGATCATAGATCTGCAACCGTTTGGTTATTTGGTCCTTGGAGGTGGCCTGAAGGCCTGTGGAAGGAACCACTGGTGTGACCCCAGTGATCGAAGGCCAGTAACGACAAATGTTGGTAGAGCCATGTGCGGCGTGTGTGACTAACTATAGTTGTGGATGCGACCGTGTGAGACGGGGACACTGTGGTGGAGGTGTTGTGATAATGTGGGTCAAGTGAAGCGGGCCAAGTGGAAAAGACCTTAGTGGAGAGGGATAGGCCATGGTTGGAAGGGAATGGTGGGCTTGTTTGGGACATGGTGAGTCAGGCCTGGTGGACCGGACCAAGAACCGAATCGTCCCAGGCTTAGACTCGAGGTCACCAAGATGAAGGTTTCCAAGGTTGAACTCAGAAGTTTACCCGGAGTTTCAGTAGCTATAGATGTCGTGGGGTGCCACTATGGCATGATCGACCGTGAGAGTCGTCCACAATAGTCGATTATGACGGTCGACCCTAAGCGCAGCAACTTCCTGGCTGATCTCTGTGGTCAATAGACCAACTACGGTGGTAGGTTATACCGACGACATGGGTAGGGCCACATTCCCTAGTAGACCTATGATATGTTTCTCTCAAACAATAATATCTTTTAGATAGAGAACCCAATCGACGAGTTGCCTGTAGTGTTGAGATCATTACGTTGAAAAAAATACATTTTTTGATAGTGGTGAGTTTTTAGTTTGGATTGATACCATTAAAATGGTCTTTCCATTGAGAGTTTAGTATGATATCACATCCACATTGTTGGATGGTAGTCCACTCTAGAGTCCAAGTATTAGATTTGGTTTTGTATCCCTCCTCGACACTAGTGTTTGATCCTCTATAACCCCTAGTTGAGATTGTGGAATCATGTATCCTCCAAGAGAAGGGCCTTGATTCTCCTTATAGTAGGCTTAATCCATATGGTTAGTGGTATCCCCTAGTATGTATATGTTTGATCTGCTACATTGCGGCTTGATCCAGATTGGGTATGTTGTATCCTCCAGGGATTCTGGGTGTGATCCATGGTGTCCCCCAATATGTTCTTTGCATGTCACCCTCTCTACATATTATAGTCCTCATTGACCAGTACATCCTCTTTGGTAATTTTCCAAAAAAATTAGACCCATTTATTAATGTCTCCATTGATATCTTGTCTCGAGTAATGAGTTCTATTGGAACAAGAATTCCTCGAGGAGAATATTATGGCTAACAGTTGGTTCTGGCTGCCCGATTGCGTGATTTTCCTCATCAGTACATCTGGATATTATTGTTATATGTGTTTTATACATATACCTATGTAGAGATGAATTTACATTACTTTTTGGTATTCATTTATGGTATTGATTTTTGGTTTATAGGTTTCCTCCTATGTATTGTTACACTCAACCTTGCATGGGATTTTCCTTCACGTGTTATTACTTGTGAGATGATCTTACTTTTGACATAGTCATAGGAGGAGTAGGAACAGATGGTCCATATTGAGACCAAACAGAAAGAGAAGTGTTCCAATGGCTTCCAGATAGTAGTTCTAATACCATAACTTCTAGGTTTGACTTTTTTTACTGACTCATTATGGTGGGCTTGTATTTATCCCTATTTACATTCAAGTACTTTTATTTTAATATTATATTGTGAGATATTGGTGGTATAAATGCATTTTTTACTTAGTGGTTTTAGAATTTTAGAATATTGTGGGATTATATGTGTGTGTATGTGTATAGGTACACAGAAAATGCCTCCCATGTTAGTGATATTCTTACTATGTTCTAGTCACCTGCCCCTTGATTATTAGAGACAGGCTTAGGGAGTCATGGAACATGGGCCACTGTTACGGGACATGACAGAGTGATATCAGAGGAAATAAGTTCTACTTTAGGACTAGAAATTTTTGAGATTGGTTAGGGGAAACAATGTTAAGGGTTTAGAGTTCGTATTTCACACTAGTGATTATAGTGTTGGTGCAACATCCGACGCATCCATACACCAAAATTCATACTTCCTACTTTTTGACATGGTTCATGGAAATAATGGGTTCCTAGAAACAATGATATAGGCATCATATTGGAATGGTTGTGTTTTACATGTTTGTCTTGTGTTTTCTCTATATATATACTCTATTGACTGTGGCATATCTTTTTTTAGGATACCTCCATGTAGAAAATGATCCAGGATTCCATTGTGAGATAATGAGTATGATCTATCGAGTGGTGAGGCATCGATACAAGGAAATGTACCATAGATAACACCTCTGTGTAGTTTACTAGTAATACCCCCACCCGTTGAGAAACACCAACTACCATCACTACAAAATTAGGATATACACAGGCTGAGTGTGTTGCAAGAGTTTAAGTGGTAGTGAACCTCCAGTTTTTGGGGAGATCCATATCCATAGATAGTTGAGGACTGACTAGAGGAATTCTACAATATTTTACTCCTTGAGAATATGCCTACCATTCAAATGGAAGTACATTCCACGAGTATTCACGTGTGCAATGGGGGGATATGGGGGAGCATAGTGACTCAGTCACAAGATGATAGATCTTTATCCTATACATACTTCAAGTATCCCTTTAGAGATAATTTCTATCTATCCATGTTGTGATCAGATTGCATATAGAGCTTCTATATCTGCAGTAAAGCAATATGATCGTGGAGCAGTATTGAGAGATGTTTTTAGATATTTCACGCCACTCCATGGATATATTGAGAGAATAATTCTTCAAGAACAAAACCTTTAAGAAGGGACTATTCTGGGAAATCAGATCATCAGTGGTGTCCCGTATTATTTCTAACTATGTCGGGATACATGATCGAGTCGTACTAGTGGAGAGTTTTATGGTAGAGTAGGAACAGGTAGTGGGAGCTAGTAGTTGGCACCAGATAGTTGATACTGAAGGATCCAAAAGCCAAAATCTGTAACCGATATCCAAGAATGGCTTGCACTTTAGGGGAGGAAATGATAACTCAAGTTCAGTGGTGCATGACTACAATTGCAGCTCGAGTCATCCTAGGGATAGACGATGTTTCACATATGAAAATCTGGGAAATATAGCATGAGATTTCCCAACCCATCTTATACCTGATCGATAGATAGTTAAGGGAAAACTAAGGCCAAGGAAGATATAGGTCCTAGGTGGTCCATAGGGTGGTGGTCATCGTATAGGGGAAGGTAGGGTAGAAAAAGTTGATTGGTTATTCAACCTATGACCACCACCACTCTAAGGTGGTCCATGTCAGGCCGAAGGAGCTGGTTGGTAGGGATGAGGCCACCTGCAAGTGATGGTGTATTATGACCTAATAGTTCTAGCAATGATACTTGTTACAATCTATGACTTTTCCATCATAGAATTTTAATAGGGATAGGTTCTAGTCATTCCCTTAATTCCTGGAACCAAGTTTGAGAGTTAGAGATTCTTATTGAACTATTAACTCGACCCTTAAGAATGGGGACTCTTTATGGGGGTGATTCGATGATCACACATTCCTGTCCACCATGTGACATGAATTTTAAATGAGAGAGTTTTAATTAGGACCTCTTGGTTGCAGCGTCAGGGAATTACAACGTCATTATTGGTATGAACTGCTTATCTATAGCTCATGCTCGGATTAATTGATTTAGAGATAGATTGTGGTATGACAATGGTGATGGAACTACTTTTTCCATTGTTGGTGAAACAAAAACATAGAAAATTTATGAAGTAATCACTTATATGGGGTACATTCGATTACTCATCAGTTGGATATCCTCACCCTAGGTGTAGTGTATGATATAAGTCCTCATTTTCTTGTTGTACTAGTGGAGTATGAGGATGTATTTACTGAATATGTTCTTGGATTAACTACCCTAAGAGAGATGCACTTTTATATTGATATACACCGTGGGACATCTCGGATAACTACAGTTCCATATCTTATGGCTCTTGAGGGGAATCGTGAGCTAAGGATATAGTACGAGGGCATTTAGATAAAGGGCTTCGAGAGACATAGTGTTTCACCCTGGGAAGACCGAGTTTTGTTTTCCAAGAGCATTAGGATATGTGTGTAATACAAGTTCATAAACTAGGTGACCATGAAGAACGTGTATCCACTTATGAGGTTCAAAGACCTCATTTATAAATTCAGAGGGGAACGATGGTTCTCAATGATTGACCTCTGATATGGAAATCACCAACTATGAGTACAAGATGAGGATATAATGAATACACCCTTCAGATGTCATTAGGGTCATTATGATTACATAGTGATTCCATTTGAATTTATGAATCTCCATAAATATTCACAGGACTTGTGAACCATATTATTCACCCTTCAATAGACCAGTTCATGGTGGTCTTAATTGATGACATCCTCATGTACTTGCTGTCCAAGGAGGTGCATGTGAGACACATGAGGATAGTCTGAGACACACTCTATGAGAAACAACATTACATGAGGGTCTCGAATTTTTTGTTCAGGATTCATGAGGTCCATTTTCTTGTACATGTCTTCTCAGAGGCTAGTGGTGTATTGGATCCATTGATGGTTGAGGCACTTCATTCTTGGGAGCCACCCAAGAGTGTTGCTGAGGTGCGGAGTGTACATGGATTGGAAGGGTAATATCAAATGACTATACCCAACATCTCCATATTAGTAGCACCATATATAGATTTTACATGAAAGGGGCATGATTTTGTGGGGACAGAGAAGTACCACCATTCCATTCAAGATTTGAGGTAGATATTGACCAGAATTCACATCCAAATGTTACTGTATGAAGGTGTCAAGTATGTAGTATTCTATGATTCATTAGGGAACATGCTCATTTATGTACTTA
Source organism: Viscum album (assembly GCA_963277665.1). Classification (NCBI taxonomy): domain Eukaryota; kingdom Viridiplantae; phylum Streptophyta; class Magnoliopsida; order Santalales; family Viscaceae; genus Viscum; species Viscum album. The sequence goes on from OY728152.1 coordinate 1,252,747,766, forward strand.
TGTAGGGGAATGTGGTGATTTCCAATTTTTATCAGTACTTCAGACCACATGAGTATAATTTTTCAACCCATGATCTTGAGTTAGCAGTGGTGGTCTTTTCATTGAATATGTGGTGACATAACATGATGGGAGAGAGATTTATCATCCAATTTGATCATAAGAGTCTTAAGTATATCTTATCTCACAAGTATATGAACTATATATATATGATATAGAAAGATTTCCTCTAGGAGTGTGACTTTTATTTTTTTCAATACTACTATCAAGGGGAATGTGGTAGAAGATTATCTCAGAAGGAGGTGCAGTCCATTGATATTGAACAATGAATTGAAGTAGTTGGCCTCATTGCAGTTTTCCATTATGGATGGGAATGGTTCTAATTACTTCCAATCAATGGTTTTATCCCCACTAATCATATAGTGAGTTAGGGATAAAAAACATGGGGATTTTGACTATGAGACCCTCTATGCTCAAATATCACCAAGGCAGGATTCTACTAGATACTAAAAATGTAGGGTGCATGTCAGTCCTTTCCAAGGATGCACTATATTACTAGTGTCATTGCGGGAGGAGGTTCTAAGATAGTTTTTCACATACCCTCTAGTAGTACATCTAGGTGTGGTAAAGATGTATCCGGACCACAAACATTACTTTTGGTGGCCATGAATGGAGAAGGGACTTGTAGATCTTGTTTTTTGATGCCTTAAATGTCCTCAAGTGAAGGTTGGGCACCCGGTTCATATAGGTTTAGCTCAACACCTGGAGGTTCCAAAATGAAATAGGGATGAAATATCAATTTACATCATGATGAGTTCACTATGTACATATAGGGGACACAATTCAATTTTGGTTATCATTGTTAGACTCACTGAGTTGTCCTACTTTATAGATATTTGAGAGAAGATTTACGAACATAGCATGGGAAGGATCTACATGTAGGAGATATTTCGACTCCATGGAGTCCCATTGATGATAGTCTATGATTGTTATGATATTTTTACAGCCCAGTTTTGGAAGGGATTACCAGAGGAATTATTGACCCAGCAACGCTTTAGGACAATGTTTCACCCACAAACGGGCAACTAGACTGAGTGGACCATTTAGGTTCTAGAGGAAATGTGGCTGGTGTGTATGTGTGAATTTTTTGGTAGTTAGTAGGATCATCTACACAAATATGAGTTCATATACAATGAAATTTACCATTACACCATTGTTATCAACCATTGGAGGCATATTACGAGAAACCCTATAAGTCACCACTTTTTTGGATTGACCCCGGAGAGTCAACACTCATGGGACCAACAATAGAGTCAGCTACTACAAAGGATAAGATCATCCATGAGTGAATGAATACCACAAAAATCCATCATATGTCTTATGCTGACAGGTGAAAAGGGACATTGGTGTTTGAGTACTATGACCTTGTGTTCCTTCAGGTTTCATCTTGATTGGGATTAAAGATATTTTACCAGGGCGACAAGCTATCTCAGAGGTTCATCAGTCATTTCCTGATACTATATAGACTTGTTGAGGTGGAATTCTTTTTTTATCTTCCACTATAGTTATATTGGGTAAAAAAATATTCCTTCTGTCCCTACTAAGGAGGCATGTGGATGGCCCATAACCTGCCATCAACATAGGTGAGCTGGACATCGGGGATGGAGCGTCTTTGGATGAGTACCCAGTGGAGATAAAGGATCTACGGATGAGGATAATTCATGGGTAGTATATTCCTCTATATTGTGTTTGGGGGTAGTATAGGAATCCCTAGAAGATAACATTGGAGTAGGATACAAAAATTCATGCCCAGTACCCTCCTCTGTTTTACTAGTGATTTTTGGGCTTCTCATTGATGTAATTCCCCATGGTGGGAAGAATGTAATGTCTTATATTTTCCATTATTATTTTTTAATATTATATGGTTTTATTTTGAGACCATGAACTGAGACAACGTGTGATTTTATGGCATAGTGTTCCTAGAATAAATGTTAGTAAAAAATTAAAACCTTAATAGAACATGCTTGTGGTATTTTTTGAAAAGTGGAATAACTCTTAAACAGTCTCCCAGATCAATAATATGAGGGAATCGTTGAGCTCATAAGGGTTGGTTTAACCTAGGAACAAGATAACATTAGTTGGTGTGGGTCATTTGGGAAATAGTTATAACATTACATAATGGGAAGGAAATAATTTAATAAAAATTATTTTGTTGACATAATGACTGACAATAATTAAAATGATTTTTATGGAGATTTTATGGTGTAATCCACATAACATTGGAATCATTAGTGGATCATTATAGAGATCATTGAGGATTATCTCTTAGGAGATGGTGATAGATCATGGACTTATGACCGACATACCTCGGATTCGAAGGACCATTCCTACAGTAACGAAGTTGTGACCATTATTTAACAGTGAAAAATCTGAATTTTTGTTGGGGTTGATATCTTGATTTGATCTACCCATTCATATATACCAAATTTAAGAACAAACAATCATATAGTATATTGATCCATAGATTCGTCTTATTTACGGGATGAGATTATATACGAGATTATCATGAGTTATTTTTTTTGTTTTCTAACCCAAATTCCTGATCATGATCATTGGAAACTAATAGTAAGACTATTTTTATTGGGGTATTCTCCCTCTATTATATTCATTATTCTGCATTGGAACCCCACAGTTTCTGGATCATGGTTGTTGGATGGTTATGAACATGATTGAACCCACATATTTGAGTATAATTGGAAACTGATGTGGGATATATGTATATCAAGATCCAAGGGAATCATATATATGACTGTTCAATTTTTTTGGGAATCAGAGGATACCCAATGGTCCATAGAAGGGACCATTGGCATGGCACTGGTGACCGGCAGTCGGTGATAGTAAATTGTGTAGAAGTCTCATTTGGTGGGTGAAACCAGTGGTGACCGTGTGAGATAGTGGTGGTGATGGGGACGCAGAGGCGGATGTGACACAAGGACAACTATGTGTAGCACTATTGGGGCTGACGATTGTAGATGTGGTAGAGAGCTTCCTGGGATGAATTCTGAAAGGAGCGAGCCACGTGGAGTAGGCTCATGCAGATCAGTTCGGGCCACGGTGGACCAAGCCAAGTTGGTGGGTCAAGCCAAGGTTGGCCAGGACAAGTGGATTGTGCCTAGAACCTGATCAGTCCTAGGTTGGCCCTGAGGACACCAAGATGAAGGTGGAAAGGGTCGACTATAGTGGTTGACCATGGGCCACAACATCTTTATCTATACAGAGGCACATCGACTATGCAATTGACTACGATGGTCAACCATAAATGACGATTTTGGGCCGAATGACCATGCATCCAAACAACATAGTCAGTTGACTAACCATGATTATAGGTTTATAGGACACTTTTTTCCAATAGGTGGTTTCACTCAAACAATCATATCTCCTAAACAGAGTTCCCAATCAAACATCTGTCTTCTATGTTGAGACCATACTTTTTGTAAAAATTTTGAGTTTTAGTAAGTACAAGTATAGGATCTGATCATTACTATGGTTCTTCCATCAAATGTTCAATAATGTTTTACATCAATTTCATTGGATTGTAATATCATCTAGAGGATGAGTCTTTAATAGAGTTTGGTTTCCCTCCCTTAGACTACAGTGTGATCATCTATCTCCCCTAATGAAGTGTGTGGAATTGTGTAACCTTCTTGAGCAGTGTGTTGATCCTCCATCTAGAGGGTCACATTAGGTGGGTCGATGTTATCACCCTATGTGTGTGGGTGTGATACCCAACATAGCTGGTTGATCTATATTTGTTATGTGGTATCCCCCTATGAGTCTGGGCATGATCTATATTGTACCCACAATCAGTTTTGGGCATCACCCACTCTCTATGTATTATATTATTCATTGACCAATACATCCTCTTTGGGGAGGTCCCAATTAGTTAGACCTCATTATGAGTGTCTCCAATGATTTCATAACTCATATAGTGAGTTCTCCTATAACTAGAATGCTTGGAGAAGAATCCTATGGATGACTATTGGCTATGACCTCCCAATAGTGTGATGTTCCTCATGAGTATATCTAGATATTCATGTTATATGTGCAGTGGAAATTAAATTTTGTTGATATGAATTTACATTCTATTATGGTATTCCATAGTGGCATTTCGTTTTGTTTTCTGGTTGTCTTAATAATTATTTTTATAATCGTCCATGAATGGGATTTTATCGCACGAGATTTGTCTTTCATAGATGAATGTCGTTTTGGCAGGGTCCTGTGAGGACTTGTACTATATGGTTCTTAGTGAGACTAGATAGATCAAGGTGTTTTCTCAATGATTTCAGACAATATTCTCCGTACCATTGCAACCAGGTTGGATTTTTGTTACAAACTCTTTATGGTGGGCTTTTATTTGGCCTTATTTACTTTCCAGTACTTTTAGTTTCATATTGTGTTGTGATATCATGGGGTATGTATGCATTGTTTACTTAGTGGTTATTAAATATCAGCAATTTGTGTTCATAGATATGTGTGTGTGTGTAGAGGTATATAGGAACTTCCTACCATGTTAGTGATATGACTACATAGTTCTAGGTACAAGCCCTAAGACTATGTGAGGTAGACTTGGATATTCACAGAATGGACCCCACTAGAATGGGAAATGAAATTTTGAGGCTACATTATTATATAAATTTATTCAATTATTTCTTTAAGTTAACGATTGATTTAATTTTTTTTAATATATAGGGGTGGCTATAGGAAATGCAGTTAGTAGATGATATTGTTCTATATAATGACATTATACATTTACCACAGTTATGAGTGGTTTTGGAAAACCAATTCCCAATTCAATATTTTTCATACATAGTTATTTTCACTCATGTCACCTATATAATATATTTTTTTCTGTATGATCTTACGGAGTGCTCCAAAATGATTTATAAGTATGATTTCTCTTAAATATTAATCATATGAGAGTGATTAATTATTGAAACTTACCTTATATGAAATAATTAAATGTATTAATGATAGAATATTATATATTGTTCTTAAAGGAAATAAGTGATGCAAGATATAAATAGAGAAGTAATATAATATTCATGAATGTATTGATTCATTTTGAATATTGAAGATGATTTTTTCAATCTATTATTCAATTTTTATTATGTGACATTGTACTAATTCTATGTTTTGTCAACTATGATGCATGAATGTGAAGAATATTATAATCCTATGGTATTTAAAATAAGCATGTTAATATTACTATGATGAAAGTATTATGATTCCATAAATTTAAGAGAAAATGAATATCATTATTCCATGAGTGGCCCAGTAAATATTTTTTTTGATGGCAGCTGAATATTACATGTCCGACTAAAAATCATTTTTTATTTAATTAATTCTCGATAACATGTTTCTCTGAAAAAAATTGGATAACCATGTAATTTATTGAAAATGAATCAATAATGTTACCTTGAATGAAATATTTTGACATTATGGTTGAAATACAAAAAATGATATTGATATGATGATATGTGGAGAATTTTTCATTTGGAGAGGGATTTATAACATTTTGGGTGATGATGGGGTCAAATGAGTGTACAACAATTCTGTGTTGGTCATATTGTGGTTAGGATATTGAAAAAAAGTAGTGGGAAATGGGTAATATGTCCAGTGATGTTGATACCATGTGTGAAATGATGATCATTTTAGAGTTTTTTTCTTCATATGATATGTTAAATCAGAATTTTTTTTTATTAAATGAATTTATTACCTAAAAAGGTTTTCAATATATTTCATTATGGAGGAATACATAGGAATCTGAGGATGATGATTTATCAATGTTTCAATTGTAGAATTAGTAAATTTCCATTGTGATGTTTCTTTTCATGAGTATGATGTATGTATTGAAGAGATTTAAATTTATAATGTGTTTTTGAAAACTCATTATTGATCCTATATCCCATTGGATGTTTGATTATTTAATATAGTAGCTACAGATGGTGGATGATGATGTGTGATGACATTTGTGGGATGAACCGAGAAGTGTTTATATAAATATTAAAGAAATATTTTTTTGGCCATGTGAATATGGATATCCCTATATAAAATTATCAAAATACATGAGGCATAAGATAGTTTTCATAGCATCAATAATCATTTTTTGTAACAATTTTTTTTTGAGTTTCCTACATGGCAAAGCGTATTTAAGTGATGAAGTTTGAGTCAATGTGATAGACATAGATTCATAAATAGATTATGTAATTTCCACATGATCTTTGGGAATATGTGAGTGATTGATCATATATTATATATAGGATCCTTTATCTATCACCACAAGATTTTAACATATATTTTCATCTTCAAATAAATTATATGTGTTAGATACCTTTGACTTCACACGTCATTGGGTCCATATGAACAATGATATAGTAAACCATAAAAACCTATATTCTATATTAGAATGTATTAATAGTGATAAGAAATTATAAAATTAATGCCTAATTTATAAATAATTCAAATTTATTGATTATTTCATAATTAAAAAGCACTCAAATTTTAGTAAATTTATTTTATACTCAAAAAAATATTCTCTTCAAAAAATAGTTTAATTTTTTTAAGAGATGGAAATTATAATTAAAATTTTCCAATTTAATAAATAAATTATGAAAATGAATATGTTTTTTGAAATCATTATATTAATATTATTTTGGGATTTTTTTATTTCTCTATAAAGATTAATTTCCCCCAAAATAGTGAAAATACTGATTTTTTAAAAAAATTCATATAATTTCAAGTAAATGTATCATTGAGGTTTGAATATTATCTTAATATAGTATAATACTCCTTTAATTATAAATTATTTAATTAATTACATAATAATCCTTATTGCATTCTTTTGGTTTAAGTTAATATTTGGACATAAAAACACATTTATGTTAAACTTTTTTACAATTACATGAATATTGTTTTTGTATTAAGAAATTTATCTAATAATTATTAATATATATTATTAATGAAATATATATATTATATATTTAAACATTTATTTTAATATATTTATTAAAAATTAACGGAATTTATTTTGAATATGCTTTAAGTTTTAAATATATTTTTGCAAAAGAGGGAGTTTTAATGGGGTTTTCTATAGTATTTAAAATTTAATTCCTCCATATAGTGAATTCATATCTAGTGAATAGGATTCCAAATATAAAATTTCACAAATTGAATAATTTAATTGGATTAATTTATTTTCTTCCTTATGAATAGATAAAAAAGATAAAAAAATTACGAGGATTATTGTTAAAATGGGTTCACCTTGGTGTTAAAAAAATAAATAATTGTAGGTTTTCCACCCACAAATATCTAATTATTATTGGTTAAAGATATATCACCCTTATATTATTCTACCTTGGGCAATTTTTTCTTGTGGTTCCAAATTCCCATGAAAGTGACAAATATGATTGTTTTCTTTTATGAAATAAAATGGCTGCCCGTACCTTCACTTATAAATGGGAACCCACTATACCTCTCTTATTCAGATTATTTTATACTTCTAGTTTATCAAAAACTTATCCATCCTGAGACCCAAGATTTCAGATCAGTTTCTAAAATTTTGAAATTTTTTTTAATGAAACTGAAAAATAAATAGTCTTTTACATAGAAAATGATCTTTTTCAGTTTTAGATGATTTTTATAAATTTCGTTACAGTATAATATAGTTTAAATTTTTTTAAATAGAATATAAATGTGGATTCACTCTTTATAACTCCATAAATTAAAGTTAAAACCATTAACACTTCTACTATTCTTATGAAGATAATTTGAAAGCATAGGATAATCATAAAATTTTACAATAAGGTGTTTTTTTAACAAACTGTAAAATCTATTTATAAATAATGTTCAACTAGGATTTTGGAAATTTTTTTTAAAAAATATAGTAAAATTTATAAAAACCCTCAAAAAATATAACTCTACGGTTTTCAAAGTATATATCCAATGAAAATACAATTCCAAAAGATTAAAATTTCCTATCACTTTGAAAACATGATTTCATTTTAAATTATAATAAACATTTAAGTATATAATTTGATTCATACATAATGTTTTAAAAAAATTCCATAAAAACAATAACTTTTATATCAAAAAACAATTTAAATACTAAATAAAACATTCCCCAAATGGAAAAATTAGGGTTTTCATGAAAATACATTGGAAAATAATTTTAAAAATACATTTAATTGTTTAACATTTTGAAAACCTGTTTAATATTAAAATAAGTATCATTCAAAACATACATTGATTTCTCCATCAAAATATTTCGAAAACAATAACGTTATATAAAATAAAGTTACTTGGAAAACCTTATTTAATTCATGAGGTTGTTAATTGTGTCACCATTATGATAGCATCCCATTGATTCCTTCGTCTTACTCCATATTCTTAAAAAAATCATTTTATACTAAATTTGCATGATTTGTTTCATGAAAATATTTTTAGGATGACTTTTATAATGTGTAATCAATTAAAACCCATTCCAAAATTTAAAAAAAATATTTTCCATTAAAATAAAGTTATATATTAAAAATAGTAGAGAAATATATTGTTATGAAACACTAAAATGGATAGAATAAATCCATAATTTTAGTATAAACTAATATTTTCAAAATAAGTATCCAAAAACACTTTGGAAACTGAAATTAAAATTTTTTTTTATTAAAATGATTTGGATTTCAATGAATATTTTATTATACTTCCATTACTTTTGACAAGAAGTACAACCAAAAAATCCAAATAATATTTAATACATAAAATGATATCCTTTAAAACCCACATTGACCATGTAAATAAATTTCTTTAAGTACATAATTCTTATTAGAAATATTTGAAAACTAAGTAAAACATTTTCCCATAACTGGGGTATTATGAAATGAGAAAAAAAATTTAGGATATGTAATCTCTCATACATAAATTCATAATATGAATGAAATATATTATTTTCATGAAAAATATTATTTTAATGAAATAATTTCGCATATAAATTATTTTAAATTCTATTTCATAAAAGGGATCTTAAATAATATATATAATTATAAAAAGTTTTAATTCTGAAAAAAAATTGAAAATATCTCTAAAAATATGATCTTATGAGATATAAAGTAATTAATTATATAAAATAATAGAATAAACATAATTATTAATTTATTTCATAAATATAATTTATATTAATATAATCCAAAGAAAATTGGAACATTTCTCTAAAAAAATAATTACACTTTATAATTATAAAATTTGAGTTCGAAGTTACCTCACCCTGATAAATGGTTTAAAAAAATAATCATAGCCTAATAATTTTAAAATAAGCCCTGAAAAGATAAGGGTATTTAGAAATCATAAATTTTTTAAAAAAAATATCCCTTTCATTAATGGTTTCTGAAAATAAATTACGTAGTTTTGAAAATAAATATTCCATTAAAAAACAATAGTTTTAAAAATATTAAAATATATATGATGACATGAAAATAATTCTTCTACATTGATATTGACAACCAAAACATGATTGTGAAACTATTTTCTTCTTCTACATGTCCAGAAAATGGAAATATGGATTAAGGGAGAAAGGGAGAGCATTAGTAGGGGTTTTCAAATATGGGATGGGGAATGACTCTATGTTTGTTTATATTGAGTTCGAGTCCTGTAATATCACACATCAAAATCGTGAGGAAGAATATGAGTTGTTTATAGGGAAAAAATGATTAAAATAATTTGAATATTATTTTAGTTCATAGCTATATATATAATTATAATTTTTCCAACCTAATGAAAAAAATAAAATTTAAATGTTTTGATACTTTATGGTTTAAAATGATGTATTTGTGATATTAATTTGAAAAGTATTTCTTCATTTCTTAATAAATATTTCAATAAATTTCACTTCTAAACTGGTATAACTAAAAATTTGAATTCAATTATTTCTAAATATATACATTTATTTTTATTCTCATCCGTACCAAACTTCCCCCATGACAGAGACTTTTCATTGGTGTTCAATGATCATTTTTGGCAAGAAAATAATGATTGGTAGAATTAAGGTAGATATTTTTCTATATCAAAAATCAATTGTGTAGGTAGGAGTTTCACAATGAATTGTTTTTACTTTATCCACAATGGAGATTTCCTGTGTGGTAACGATTAGAATAATATTATGACTTCTGCATCAATGGTCAAAAAATATATATAAGATGACAAATCTTGATATATCATATGGTCGAGATCGTCATATTAGAACACATCCTATTACATGTGGTTGTTTTTAAGTTGGGATTCCATAAACTTCAAGGAATTATCCAACATAAATACATTATTTAGTATGTCTGCACTTAATAAGTTAACCAAACCCATTGATATCTTGATCTAGTAGTGGGGTTTGGCACCTACATCCCTACAAAAATGCATATGTGGATGGGTTGTCCTCCCTGACCCCTTACATGCCTTCAAGTTCACTATAACACATGTGAGCACTATACACAAGAATATTCAATAGGTACATGAATCCCATGCTACATGTGGGCTACATGGTCTAGAGCTGTATTGAATTTTGACCATTTCACCCAAAACTTGGGTTGATGGGATGGTCATTTTGACTCCCTAGTTGGGAATTGTTTTTAATATGAAGATAATTTAAAATTAATTATCTTCTAGTATATATTAATATACAGTCTTAATGATGTTATCCTAACACTAACAATGTTATATATTTTTATTCTTATTTTTATATAAATTATTAATACTAAATATTATTAAATATTATTACCACAATATCAAAGATAAAATTTTCAACATCTTATAAATTTTTTAAATGGAAATTAATATTTTGAAAACTAGGAATTTCTATATTAAAATAAATATAATTTTAAATAATGAGAAAATACTAGTATATTTTACAAAATGTATATTATAAAAATAATGTTAAATACATCTAACCACAATATTGCACATTTATCATTTTTACTTCAACATTATATAAAGAGTCCTAAATTTAATATTATATATATAGTACCATAGAAATAATAATTTAGTAAATATAATATAAAATAATTTTCATTCAAAACTAGAGTTATATAATATTTCAAAACGATCAGTAAACTTATGCACTAATAACTATAATTCATTAATCATTTTTGAAAAGGGGTTTTATAGTCATTTAATGAAATTAATTAATATATTTTAATTATGAAAATAAACTACTATTTTATGGAAAATAAAACAATAAACATTATTTTTTTAATTTTAATATTTTTTGACTAAGACTTATATTTATTTATAGGGATTTAATTTATTTCATATAAATAAAACACACATAACAATTTAAAAGAGATAAGAATCAATTTAATAAAATTAATTGAAAATAAAATTATTCTTAAATTATATTGATGTTTCATTCCCCTCCTTATGGAATTTCACCGTCACAATTATTTCATTATAATTTAAAAAAAATCATAATTTCCAATTTTATAACTGGAAAATATAGGTTTCTAAATTTCTATAGTCTTAAAGGCTGCTTAATTACCTAGAACCTCAAAATAATACCTCTAAATCTTATCATAATCTCAAATAAAATATCATAATCTCCAAACTTTTAAAAAGTTTCTTTTAATTCCAAATGAGAAAGCCCAAGACTCGGGCTTCTAGAACTATTTGTAATAATTCATTATTTTTTTCATTCAACAAAGTTATTGAAAATAAAGTCCCTAACACAACCATATATTTTTTAATACAATGTTTCGGTAGGAATATAATAAATACCCTTTCAATATATCATAGTTTACATAATTTATAAATAAAATAGTTATTTTTGTTCACTTGTACTAGCTCCTTAAATGTAAAAAATAGTTAACATATATTAATCCTATGAAGTTCATTTTAAAATTATGGTTGAGCATAAAATTACACAATAATATGTTTCTTAAACTAGAAGTAAAATAATTTTATAAATACATAATAAAAACACTTTTGAAAAACAATATCAAATATTAAACATTTGATAAATACTTTTATGAAATATATGAATAGTATTTTCAAATTATATAACCATATAAAATATAATTCCAAACCATTAAATTTATATATCTCTTTAAAAACAATTTTATTTAAATAATATCTTAAACCTTGAAAAATATACATGGATTCCCTAATAACTTTTTAAAACATTTCAATGAAAAAAGAATTTTTTTATTCAAACATTAGGATTTTAAAATAAAAAGAATCTCCAAGTAAAAAATTTAGATAATTGAATAACAGATATAGGAAATTTATTTTCAATATCCTTTAAAATGAATTACAATTTTAAAACCTATTTAATTTCAAAATTAGTATCCTTTGAAAAAACCATTTATTTATCATTAAAAATATTAGAAAAATGATAACATATTATCAATTAAAATAATACATAGGAAATCATATGTATTCTAGGACCCCATTGACATTATAATTATTAGGAAAACATTATAATGAAATTTTGGGATATCCTTACATGCATAATTAACTCATTTGATACTCAAGTACCATGTTTGATTTTAATAAAAAAATTTTGATCATCTATTATAATTTTTAATCCCTTAATAACATTTTATAATTTAAATAAATTATTTTCCCTCGAATTAACTTTATATCTTTTAAAAATTATTGTAATATATCTTTTAGAAACACCATAAAGGTGAAGAAAAATCAAGTAATTTAGAAAAAAAATTATAATTTCAAAATCATTACTCATAAACACATTAGCAATTAAACCTAAAAATAATTTTATTAATTTGAATTAAGTATCATTACAAATTATAATAAATTTCAATTAAAACTATCATGAATGACAACCATAAATTTAAATGTGTATTCTAGGTCCAAAATGAATCTTTTAAAACACCAAAAAACATATAAATAAATACATTAAATAGATTTTACTTAGCAGAACTCTTCGAAAAATAAATGAAATGTTTTACTATAATTGGGGTTTTATTAAAAAAAAATCATAAATTTCAGAATATATAATTTCCCATACATAGAATTACGGTGTAACAACTCATTAATTTTTTATGTAATCTAAGATCCTTTTTTGTTAATTTTTTTGTTGAGGGTTTTTTCTGTTATTTTATGGATAATTTGGAAAAATTTTGGGATCTATAGGGGTTGTGCACATTTGGTACATGGTTAGTGAAAGCCATTTGGTTTCTCCCAAAAAAACAATTCTCCCTTTGATAATTCCCTGGATGGGGTTCCTTGTTTTTCCAAACCATACAGCGAGACCCTCAAAATTTTGATACAAAAAATAATGAGGATTTTTTCTATTGATGAATAGTTTGAAAAAATATGAAACAACCTAGTAGAAGTAATTTAGCCCAAAATACGGGGTCCATAATTAGTGTAAACATTTTTTCTTACCATATTTTCCTCTTTATGATTCCATTCATAGAGACAATTTTTATTCTAAAAATTCATTTAATATTTATTGAGACCCTGATTTAATTTCATAACCTACCCACTAGATCATATTAAGATTTATAGGTTTTGGAATTCCCCTTAAAAGAAATTTTGGATCATTTAAAATTCTCATGTGGTGAATTGAAGTGTTGGTGGATGATTCGATCACTCCTCCATAAGTGGATCATCTCTAATTCAATAACTCTATATCTCTACTTCCATACATTATAGTGATTTATGAATCATCACATATTGTATGGATATGAAATCTATTTAATTCTATCTTGAATATAGGTTTGGTTTATAGATCTCATTAACCTTCTATATTCAATAGTGTTCCACATTATGGGTGTTTTTAGTTGGGATTCCATCATTAAATATAGGTGGTTCCATTTTATGATTTTCTATGTAATTAAAACATTTATTTTGGTGATATTTCGGAATTTACATTCAAATGATTTATAAAAACCCAATTTGACATGATTTGGAATTTTGACTTTCAACTGGCATGGATTTGGGAAAAAATTACATTTGAATTGAAATTGGAATTTCTATAGTATTTTGAAATTGATAGAATTGATGAACTGATTTTGAGACAAGTTTTGAGAAAAATTTATTAAATTGGAATGATGAAAAACTATTATTGTATTTGTATTAAAAAGCCATGAAATTATTATAACTCATATTTTGGTTTCAAAATTGAATTGTAATATTGAAACACAACATTGTGATATTGTAATGAAAATAATCATTGATTTGAAATAAGATAATTTTGTAATTTTATGGATTTACTGAAAACATGATATCCTGGGTAGTTATTCTGTTATTTGGATTATAGATTCTATGATCTTAACCTCTAGAATTGCATTGGTGGTGAAAACTATAAAAAATATATTTCTTCATATCATATACCTGATGGGATATTGATGATTCCTATTTTTAATAATTTTGAGGGAAGTTTATAACAATATTATCCACAATCACTAATATGAGAAGTGTGAGGGTCATATATCCAGGAACTATTATACATATGTTCAGATTATTATGGTTTTTATTATGCTTGTTTTTATTATATATTCCATTTATCATAGTTATTTTTTTAATCATTCCATTTTATTTGGAAAAAATTTGTTATATAAAATTTTTATATAGTCTGGGTTTGAGATGCTATGAATCTGTAGAAAATAATAGTTTTTTATTTTAAATACTCAATTGATATATTATTTCAGGGCCAATTATATTTAAATTGGAAAAATTATTTTATTTATTATTAACAAATCAAGTATTGGTAACATGGTGAGAACCTATTATGGTTTATATCTCAAACCCTAAATTATACATAAAAAAATTAGATTTTATTTTTATCGGTTCACGAAATGGGAAAGAACTTCATAGAGAAAATATATTTTCTTGATATATTGGGATTGAATTGATATTTACATTTGGTTTTTTTAGTTCTATCTTTCTCATTGTTGATTAAATTTTTGATGTATTGTATTGGGTTTTGTTATACCTATTTTCTGGTACATTATTATTTTAGAGAGGTGATCATTCCTACATGAATATCTTATCAAATAATGTTTTGTCGAAAATAATTTCCTCCTTTAGATTTTTTCATTCTAGGACCATGTGGATTGAAAACACCATTTTGCCTATGTCACTGTTGGATCAAGTAATAGGGTACATTAGTATTCATTATGGTTCATAAAAAAGTGGTATCAATGGTGTAGGATTAGAATATTTCCTCAATGTTAGAATGCTATTTGGGATGTATTTTTAGAAAATAGGAGGATGTTACCAATGATTTCATGTCTATCTATCATCGTAATGATCAAAAAATTCATTATGGGTAGTTTTTGAAAGGAATAATTTAGAATCATTTAATATAATACATTCTTTTTCCTGAATTAATATTTGTATAAGAATAAAACAAACTCTAGATGTCTTATATGATGGGAAAAATTTTCTTGTCTCTCTTATTTGAGTTGTTCATATGATTAATCCATTATTGTCATCGATGTTTTTCTCAGATAGTGTGTAACATAATACTTATGTGAAGGAATTTTAATGGGGGAAAGGAATAATTTTTTGGTAAACCATTGCAAGAAGGTCCTCCAATGGACTAGAATGGTTTTGTGATTGAAGGGTGTGTTTCCCAAGCTCTGGGATAAGCACTGACACATGTTTCCATTTATGATCTAGTAGTGGGCCTTAGGGTGATGAATCATGGAATTATGATCAAGATTTCCAATTATATAATCCACCATCATTTCAAGGTTCTAATGATCCATAAGTGATTGAGGATTATCTTAGGAAGATAGATCATATATTTTAATTATATGAAACACCAAATTTGTAAATAGTGTAATGTAACACCTTAAAGCTATAGAGACCTAGATGGAGATAGTGTGATTTGATGGTTATGATTAGGAAAAAATATGTATTATTGTGGAATTAATTTAGTGTTTTTTTCACTAAAAAGTTCTATCTAGATTCCATGGTTCCACCTAAGGCTGTTGAATTTTTCAAATTGGAACTAGATGATAGAGCCTTCATGGAGTACGTGAACCACACTGCTGAGCATAACAAATATTCATCTTTGTTTATATATAAGGTGGAGATGCATAATCGATTCATTGATATGGTTATTAACCCTAATATTCATTATCATGTTTTCATTGTAATGATCTTTTCTTATGCTGACATGCTGGTTAGGGAATAGATAGTTGAGCATGACTTGTCTAGTATGTATGGTTTGATGGGAGTTTATTTTTCTCAAAGTGTTTTTATATGATATAAATTAAAGGAATGATGAACAATTTCTAGTCTAATGGTGGATATTTATATTAGTGTACATTCATACCTCCTTTTGTTGGTAGAATATTCACTTTGACTTTTCTTTATCGTGGCAATCCTATTAATTCTAAATGGGTTTGCAGCAAGGCACCCAGGATCTGCTGCACCTTGGGATTCTAAGGTCACCTGTATAAATTCTATTTTTTATTTTATTGGCCCATGTAGATCCATGGTATCATTACCACCAAAAGTAGTAATTTTAAATCAAATTATTCATTAAAAATGGGTTACAACGATAGGAATCCAAAATGATGATTATTCATACAGTGAAAGATTCTTCATAGAAAGAAGATATGTGTCCAGTGACCATGATGGGTATCGTTACTATAGAAGTATCTTTTCTGAATACTTTATTTCATACTGGAACATCTCATTCATTTATGTTAACTCATATTTGGAACCTACAAAATCTTATTAGAACTCTTTTATCTTATTTGATGGATATTACTATTCCTATCAAAATGAATGGATAGTATGGTCTATATTGTCATACGTGTATCATTTATTTAATAGATATTGAGATTTCCTATGATTTTTGGGTTCTCTACCTGAAACCTATATATATTATTTATAAGATGAATTGTGTCATTTCCCATAAGGTCATAATTTACTATTATGTTAAAGGGTCTCTATTATTATTCCGGATTGGGTGTGTCATATCAATCAAAGATAATAAGAAAAGAATTTTGGTAGAGTTGGACCATTTTATTTATAGATTTGAACGTAATATCATTGTTCACATTTGATATGGAGTGATAATCCTATAGTGATGATCTCCCTCTAGTTTTCACTAAGATTCCAAACATGTTTCATGTTATTTCTTTAGTTTCCCACCTGTAATATATGTGGAGTATTTAAATTATTTGGTTCATGGTACTTAGACATTTTTTATTCCTTCATACCACAGGTTAACAGTTGAACTGAATGAGTTGAAGACTCTATTGGATGATCTCTTAGAGAAATCCATTATATTCTTCGGTGCTTCACCAGGGGCAATGCCTATTCTCATTTCAATAAATACAATGGAACACATTGTCGTTGGGCAGATTGATGGAAACACAAATGAGTTAGGGAAAATAAAAAGTATCTATTAACACATATCGATGATATGTTTTACCCATTAAATGTGGGTTTTTGGTTCTCAAATATAGTTCTTCGATTTGATTTTCACCAATTGATAATAAAACACATTAAAATTCATAAAACAAACTTCTAGAGTTGGTATGCCCATTGTGAGTTTTATCTCATTTAATTTGGTCTGACCAATGCTCCATGATTAATTATGGAATTTATGAACAAGCTTTTCTAAGAGTATCATGATATGTTCATTGTGGACCTTTTAAAAGAAATAATAGATTAATCTTATATCAAAGAGGATCTTGTGCATCATCTTAGATAATTTATTGAATTTTTTACAAATCACTGAATATATTCCATGATTTTGAAATATGATTTATGGATTAAGGAAGTGAATATCTTATGACACATCATCTCGGAGAATAGAATATTAGTTGACCCTAAGAAGGTAAAATTAGATATAATATTGTAACATACCTATAATATTTACTAGATTCAGTTATTTTTTGGTTCAAGTGGGGTTTTATCTCTAGTTTGTAAATGATTTCTAAAATGATAATTCTCCATTAACTGATATCCATCTGAAGGACATTAAATTATCATAGGATGAAATATTTCAGTGTTATTTTATTGAACAGAAACATATTATTACTTCTACACTGGTGGACACTCTCTTAGTGTCTAGGAAGGGAAATGTTGTCTTTTTTTATGCATGAGGTTTAGTTTTGGGTACTTTTTAAAGAAATGTGATCTCATGGTTGTGTATTGTCCTCAATAGCTTCATAAAAATGAGTATAATTATCTCCCCATGACCTAGAACTAATAGTTATGTTAAACTTCTTAATATTTGATTATTGTATTTTGATAGAAATGTTTACCATATATTCCGATGACAAAATCCCGTGTTAAATTTTTCTAAAAAATTTATGATCTAAAATCATAGGAATTGGTAAAAGTACATGTAGTTATTTGATTTAAAAATTTCATATACCTTAGGGATGGGGAGTTTCATTTCCAATGTAGTGAGAATGGAACAACTGGCCCACACCATAATGGAAAATCAGAAAAGTGGAACTCGATGGATGATTTTGTAATGTTTATATTAAGAATAAAGATAAAAAAGGCCATGGATTTTGTAATTTTTTTAGATGACCTAACCTCTACTAGAAAATATTCTTCTGGAAGGGAAACTTCATTATAGTTTTCATGGAATTAGGTACACTATTTATTGTGGACATACTATTGTAAAGTGGTAATTTTGTGCAGAAAGTATTCTATCCTTTTAGAGTCATTTTATTGTGATATTATCCAAAATAAAATACGTAGTGGTGTACTATCATAATTCTATGTGGGTTTTGTACCTAGGGGAAAAGATTCTCTATGACATGTGGCAGTAATTCTAGTGGCCATGTTTGGGACTAAAAATTTCTGATTTTGTTTCTCATTGTTATAATTTCTAACATGACAATGCCAATAATAATATAACATTTGGTTTTCTTTTTCCAGTCCTATTTCGACATAGTATATTGGATAATATTTTTATGGGATTTGGGGTTTTCATTTGATGTACCCTAATAAATAATAATTTTATATGGGTTTTGATTGATTGGATGAGAAAATTGGCTCAGCTTATCCTCAATCACGATACATCCATGGTTTGTCAGTTTGAAAATATTTATTTGAAGGAAAAGATTATTTTTTGATGAATTTTTAATTTCTATAGTCTCTTTTAGATATCCTCATTTAAGATATCATTTTTTTCATGACTTATAGTGGAAAACATATATTAGTTTTTTTAGTGTGGAATATCATCAGCAAATGGACCGAGAGGTCTATATGGATTGTTGAGTACAAGCTTCATACATGTTTCCATGACTTTATTTGTTCTTTCGATGACCATTTTGGACTGGATGAGTTTACTTAAAATAATATTTACTAGTATATGATTAAAATGGATACATATAAATATTTTTTGGCATTCCATGTAAATTTCTATTATGTTGGTCAAATATTTTTGAAAATTCCTTTATTATATCATATTTGGCCTTTGAGATAATGGATAAGATTTAATTGATTCATATGAGAAGGTTTAGAGCATAGTACAGGAATAAATCCTATTCTAATCATTTTTTTATAATGTTATTGTTATTTTTTGTTGACTATGGGTTCTTCAGAGTTTTAGATCAGTTAGGTCATATACATCGTTGGATGAATGGGATTCTTGCAACTTTTTTTGTCGGACATTCTGAAATTGATCAACAAATTGAGAAAGAGGCTTATCATTTATCACTTCCATTATAGTTGATGTCGATACATAATTTTTCCCATGTATAATGGCTTCAAAAGTATATTTCTGACCCATATCATGTCCTCATAAGGGAGTAACTTGTTGTTGATGCTGATTTATTCATGGAAAAGAATCCAATTAGAATATGTGATACCAAGGAAAAGGTATGTCATGGGAGGATGATACCTCTAGTCCGTGTTCTAAGGTAGCATGGTTATAATTCACATACGACTTAAGATAGGGAGGAACTAATAAGATAATAGTTTCCTCACCACTTTGTTATATATAGTTTTTTATATGATTTTTGGGGACAACATGATCCTATTGTGGGGAGGTTTTCACATCCCATTACTTTTTTTCTGGTACCCCTCAACCCATTTTTTAAACATTTATTTGTGGGATTTGTATCGGTTTGTTTCAAGTTAATAATGAAAAATTTTGGAATCCTTAGTGGCAAGGAATAGTTGTCACACAGTTGGGGAAAATAGTATAGATTTTCTTTGAAACCCTTATTTCATTCGATGGTTATTTGGAGAGAGTTGCATGGTTCTTTCAATCCTTGAGGCCAGAACCATATAACTATTCAACTTCAGATAGTGACGATCTATATTATTTGAAAAATTAATTATATAAATTATTTTATTAAAAATTAATTATATATATGATTTTATAGGAAATTTTTATTTAATAAATGATTTATCTGATTTCAATCCTTTGTAAAGAATGATTTTTTCTTAAATATAAAAATTAAATGCTATACCATGCCCTATATTAATTAAATTTTAATCATGATTTTATTTATTATTATGGAATATATTATTTAACACATGGTGAGACCCTACAGATAAGTATTGATCACACCCTAAATTTACTGCCAGAAGATTGTATATTTTCTTATAACTAGGACATTGAAATGGGAAATCACCTCTTAGAGGAGGTGGATGTTATTGATCCTTTGGTCATTGAGTGAAATTTCCATTGTGATGTTTTAGTTTTATATTTCCATTTTTTGAGTAAATTTATAATGTACTTTTCCAGGTTTTGTTGTACCTATTTTTTTCTAGTAAATTATCCTGTGGGATTATTGATCATACCAAATTGAATATTATTCTTCTATTTTTATATATCAGATATATTCCCTATTTTATATTTTATAATGCACAATGTTACAATCCAACTAGTGGGGATTGAGAATGCATTTTGGGATATGTCAATTTCGACTCAAGGATCAGGGTGTTAGGGTTCCAGTGTATTTGGGTTTATTCATGACACATAGTATAAATAAAAGTAATACATTTCTGGAAAAATATATTCTTAAGAAAATAATTCATTATATAAAATATTAGTACATCCCTTATATAAAAGATATTTAAATTATTCATTATTTTCTAAAAATTCAATTCTTATTATAGTATTTTCTGATCTCTTTAAAAATAAAAACATATGACATTTAAAATAATTTCTTTATATAAAATCTCCTAATAAATAAAATTAATTATTTTTTGAAAAACATATATATTTTTAGGAAAATAATCATTAATATAATAAAAAACCCCATTGAAAAAATACATCATCATTATATTGGAAAATATAAATATGAAATTATGTCACCCTAGAAGAGGTGTGTTAAAAATATAATCCTAGAATAATATATTGTGGACAAAAAATTCCATTACATGATAAGGATCATTTTTAAACATAAATTTGTAAAAAACCCACCCTTACATAAAACAGTGTTCAAAATTAATTACATTGTGTTGAAAATAATTTTTATGTAATATAGAAATAGTAGTTTTTAAAATATAACCCAAAATATATTTCATTTAAAATAATCATATTGTCCCAGAATTGGAATCCAAAACTACATTGGGACATGATTTTCTCCACTGCCTAGCCATGGTAATTTCAGTAAGGATTATAGGAAAAATGGAAATCTTAGGCTTATGTTTTATAATAGTTGAGGAAGAGTGTATCTATATAGTAATATATAAGAGTTTGGGTTTAGTAATTTCATATTTCATAATATTGATCAATATTTTGGGATTATTGAAAGTGACAACCATTGAAAAAAACAAATTTTTCAAATTGTTATATTTTTCATATATATATATATATATATATATATCTTCATCATCATAATTGATATATCTTAAGGTTTAAAATAATATAAAATAGAAATTATGATACATTGTTGTTTAAACTGAAAATGTGATGATATCTGGTTTAAAAAAATTCATTATTTTATAATATATGCATTTTTTTAAAAATATTTCATAATATTTATATATCTGTATATTTTGATACCAAATAGAATAAAACAGAATTTAAATTTTATTATTTCTAAATATATACATTTATGCTCATTATCCGCCTCTCTAGTCATTATCAGGGAGAAAATCATGTCATATGTGTTTAATGTTTACTTTAGGTTGAAAACCTATGAATGGTTGGTTGAGGGTACAAATTTATCAGCTTGGAAAATCAATTGTAGAGGGATCGTATTCTAGATAAATTGTCGGTATCCATCCCCACGGGTGATTCCTTACACCATATAGAGAATAAGACAATGATGAAGTTCATTATCATCTGTCAATGATGACATTGAAGATGATGGTGTTTCTTAGGTTTATCTTTTTGGGGGAAATGATGATCCCTAATGATACAATTAAAATTATTTCATCCAAGAGGTTTGATTTCAATTTTACCAATGTTTTAGCAAATTATCATCTCAAATTATCCTATTTTGGACTAATGTTTTATTATAAACATATATTGTTCTATGCGTTGTATCTATTACAACCTTGATATATTTTTTTCATTAATATCTTTTTGTGGTTGATTTATTATTTTTCATTTGAAATCATCTGTTTTCTGAGGGCCATGAATCAAAATTTACCTAAAAGGTAAGGATTTTATGTTACAGTATCATTTTTACAAAGATTGTATATTCATATTTTTTATGAATAATTTTATGTTTAATCTCTGTAAAAGGTTATTTATCTTATTCCCTCTTATCTATTTCTATGCATAAAAATTTTCCCTTTTATTTTCTGCTCATAACTTAAATAAGAGAGAAAAAGACTAATTTTATGGAAGACAAAAATTATTTTCACTTTAGTCCAGAATAAAATATTCCATGTCCATATTTTCATTAAAATGCAAGAAATAATGTTTTATTTTCTCTACAAAGATTATTCATACTAATTTTAAACTATATTTAAATTTTATTAAAAAGGAATAAAAAATCTTATTATAATTTCCCAAACATGAAACTTTTTTACTTTTCAGCCAAAATGATAAAGGAATTTTTGTTTTCATATACACCACATGAATGAATTTATATCCCATATTTTGAAATATTATCTTTAAAGAATCATTAATAAGTATCCTTCTTTAATTTGAAAGAAAATTATTTCCTTACTATTTTTTGATAAAAAAATTACTAAAAATAACTGATTTCAAATGAAAAGGGTATTATCCTCAACAAATGTTCTAGAGATATTTTGAAGGTATTTTTTTCAATAAAACAAACTTTGATATTTATTATGATTCTATAGGTATATAATCCAATGATACAATCATTATTATTTCTCAATATGGTTTATGATTATGATGGTGAAATATTTTTTGAAACATTTATCATTTCGTTAAAAATAATTTTAGGATTTGGTTGTTGTTTTATGATCCTATGTCACATATATATATGGTTTTCTTTATGTAATCAGAGGAGCCAAAATTATAAATAACTTTAATGTAATTTGTAATAATTGATATCTCATGAGATAATATGGATTAGATTGTGGAGTGAACTGAGTTTGGTATGGGACACTTTGCAATAAGAATGTATGGGTAGTGAACCTTGACTAAGGAAATGGTGGAATAGTGAGTGATCCCAATCCAATAATATAGTCATGGAAGTGGCCTATGACTAAGGATATGATTTTATATGAATATTTTTATTCTAAAAACAAATGTACTATGATTATGGAATGTAATCATAGTTTATTATTGATTATTCAGGATTCCATGCTATTATGAATTTTTTATTTTCATTTATGATACTTTATATCATGTTTCATGATTATGACCTATCAATTGATATTTATAATTTTATAATCTTATTCTCATGTTCTCATAACCTTTTATTTATCTTATATTTAATTATGATTAATGATTGGTATCTCTTATATTTACCCTCATTGAGCATCTGAGTGCACACTTTCTTATAAATTTTCTCTAAGGTTACGATATATAGTTTTATGTATATTATGCCTATTATGTGTGGTTTTTGTGAATAACATAATGGGAAATGATACATATAATTTATGTAATAGTTTAATAGCTATAAAAGTTTCTATAGACACTATACCTCTATAATTATAGAATTTATGGGATTGATATTTATAAGAAATTCCACTAATATGAATTATTATTATTCAGTGAATAGTTTGTGGAACTATAGTTTGTATCAAAGTAAGGATTAGTAATTTTTAGAATAATGATTGTGAAAAAGTTAGTTAAACCCTTTGGATAAATATATTTATAGGGGAACATTCTAGTAAATAGTAAATAATGTTGTGTTTTTT
This sequence comes from Viscum album, assembly GCA_963277665.1. NCBI lineage: Eukaryota > Viridiplantae > Streptophyta > Magnoliopsida > Santalales > Viscaceae > Viscum > Viscum album. The sequence goes on from OY728152.1 coordinate 1,252,772,048, forward strand.
CAATATTAAAATTTATCCATGTAAGGCTACTAATGTTTTAGTGGTTTATGTACAGATGTAGAATGAATTCAAAACAACTTAGGGGTTGGTTGAGTATATCTCCTCTACTATTCTAGTATAATGTGAGTGGGTCATTACCGTGCACTATGTTTGAAACTCTTGTGGGATATTCAAAGGTTAAATCAAATTTTTCATTAAGAGGTGTGATGAAACATTTTAATAGGAAATGATTTTGTATGATTTAAGATGACATTAATCAATAATAGGTTAAAAAGAAGGTGTAATGATATAGATTTTAATGAAATGTTTTTTTTATCAGATGATTACTTGTGATTATTTCAAAAAATATTCTTTTGGTGTCAGTTAATTACTATAACCTAGAAGAATCATGTTAACACTAAATTTCATTGATAATGATATGAGTTTTATCGCGAGCAACGAACTCTGCTACGAGATGGACTGTGAAGTCCTGTGATTATATCTAAAAATCAATCTCGATAGATGATTAATGAACTAAATAAAAGTGATTTTCTAATAAAAAAATAATATAAAATGTAATTTCATGAAGATCTTGGAGTAAGTGAGATTCAGCTACTTATATGTTGATAATTTACGATGAATTACTAGGGGAGATATCTCAAAGGAATATGAAGAGGATGAATATACGGAAGATAAGAATAAAGAGATGATAATTCTTGGGGAAAATTAAGAGTTAAATGGAATGAAATAAATTACATCTCAATGTACCATTTATTATTCAATTAATATTGTGCGGTATTTTGTAGACATATATGTATAGAAGAATGTTTATGAAGAATATCCACCTTGTATAAAAATAAAATAAACATCAAATAATTTTTTGAGGCATGTTATGGAACACTATGGAATAAATAAATACCTAAGATCCATGGATGACAGAATTTCTATATTTTTACATATATGTGTCATTTTTAAGGGAACCATAAATCTAAAACACTATAATAATAAAATCTAGGATACAATCACTGTTCAAATTTATGTCAGTGATATTATATTTTTCTCAACACAAAATAACTTTTTTATTCTTCAATGAATTATATAAAACTAGAGAATGAAATTTTCATGATGGGTGAATCTATATTTTTCATTGGATTTAAAATATCTCAAAATCTAGAATATGTTTCTTATTTTTCAAAAATAAAATAGATTATTTGCATAAATATTATGAATATTATAATGTTAAGAGTATTAGAACTCCTATCAGTGCCACAAAAACATTATATCATGAAAGACATGGAAAACTATTATCTCAAGCACTATTTATAGAAATTTTCAAAATTTTACTATATCATTTAACCATTTATGCAAACCCAATGATTTCTATAATCTTATGTGTGAGAATTAAGGTTAATAAAAAAATAACATGTTAAAGATATAAAATCAATTATTCATTACCTTAAGTAAACTGCTTAACATGGACTATTTTATTCTAATATTAATGACTCCAAAGTAGAAATTCCTTTAGATGGTAAGTTTAGTAGATGTAAAATGGATAGAAAATGTACATATATAAATAGTCATTTCATAATATATTACTTAGTATCATAGTCTTGAATAAAATATCACTAAATAAAACCTTCCACAACTAATTATGAACATTTACAGCGTACATTGGTGTGATCATCTATTACGGATTAAATAAACACTCTGTTATTTTTGCATTTGTTTCAGTAAAAACTAGGTTCTTTGGGGAAAAAAATAGTTCCATAGAATTAATTAAAAACTCAAAAAATCACTCACAATCAAAAAACATGAATATAAACACCATTTACTTCAGTATTACTCACAACATAAAAAAATTATAATTCATTAGATTTGATAAAATATATGCTAATATATTTAAAAAAGCCAAAAAAATATGATATCTTTAAAAATATTCCACAAAATCATGGAAATTTAATAATAAAATGATCATTTATCTACCATTTTTTGATATATATCCTTATAGTAAAAACTTCTAAATAATATTGGAGAACATTTTCTCAATGTTTTAAAAATACTTAATTAAAATAATTACAAAAAGAATTATTATTTTATATATGTTTTTTTTTAAAAAATTAGTTATTTTTTTAAACATATTATGATTTATTAGTTTGAGATACATCTAAAATTTAATAATATGTAAACTTTCCTCATTCCCTATTTCAGTAGAAATGAAAATTTCATATCACAGAAAAAAAACATCTGTATGAAAGGTCAAAAACATTTTCCCCTCAAAATAAATTTTTGATCCATTATTATGAAAAAATATTTATTCTTATAACATGTTTAATTATATATATACATTTTCTAAAGAAAAAATAATTCTAAAAAAAAATTTACTAATTTTTTTTGATCATAAGAAAAAATATAAAAAAATCTATAAAAAGTTTCTTATAATGGTTTTAAAATTATAGTGTTACAAGGTATATAACATTTGTAAAAATTATAAATCATCACCTTTAGAAGATTATATTTCAATGTTTTGATCCCTATGAAGTATTAAAAATCCTTAGATACAGTTGTTAGATTAATTATTTCTCTCCCTAAAATTAAATATATATGATGTTGGCAGCCACAATAACTCTATCAACTGATTTCAATGGAGATTTATCATCTTATAGTTTTACATTTTTTTATTTTCTCTCAGTATCTCATATTATGATATATTTTTTGAATCATGTAATGTTGAATCCTTAGTTGATTTTTGTACCATATATTTAATTATGTAAAAATTAATAAAAATATATTTGTTTGAAAAATTAAGACTTTTTATTGGATATAGTTACAAGTTTTCAAGGTCGGGATTAATTTTGAGTTTGTAAAGAATATTTTTATATAAACTATCATTAAATAATAATATAATTGTAGATTAATGTTGTGTTTAATGAAGTGGGTTTCCGAAAAATAATTTCTTTCAATCTATTTGGGAAATAATATAATCTCAATATCAATATTTTTTGATATTTTAGAAATTATATTAGAAAGAGAAGAAAATCATGGTATACATAGGATACCTGAAAAGCTTAGAACATTTGAAAATTATAATGTGGAAACTTATTTGTTTAATTCATATGATAATTTGAGGAATTTATCTAATCTTTCACCAGATGAAAGTATAGTCACCCGTTAAATCTAAAATACTATAATCCCTAAGAAATATTATAGGTATAGGTTAATGGTACCATACATCTATGTTTAATAATTTATTTAAAATATGAGAATGTTCTATAAATTAAAGACTATATTGAGTTTTAATGAGTCAATTATAATTGGTATAGCCAACATTAAGATTCATTTATTCATAGGATTTATCAACAAAGTGTTATTAAATTTAATGAACCCAAAAAATTAAGAATGGTGGGGGGACATGAAAATGGATTTACTCCAAACATCATGGAGGAAACCATTATCAAAATTAATCTCATCTTTGTTTTTTATTTGAAATTTTTTATTACCAAATTATAAACATTTGTATCGAATAGCGAATTTAAAAAACACATGGAAAATTTTTCAGACCAAATAAAATCTTTGTAAGAGTATCCTCCCTTACTTATAATGAATTTACTTAAAATTACTATTGATAAAACATCTATATTTATCAAAATAATAGAAATGAAAACTAGTAGAAAATATTTTTGTTTGGAAGCTATAGTGGATTTTTCAGGGAAGAATTGTGATTAAGAAAACATAATGGATGAAGAATGACATACGAGGAAAGTTGAGATGTAATTTGAAGAAAAAGAATCTCAATATTTCTAACAAAAATGGAACTAACTAATTTGAGAATTGAAATTATGGAAAAAGAAGTAGTTCTGTTGAAGTAATCTACTCCTCAATTAATTATCCCTCTATATTATGACCCTTCCCCTATTCAAATAGAATAATTTATAAACTATATATGTGTCTATACAATTTAAAATTATAAATAAGTCTTGTTAGATGAAAAATAAAAATAAAATAAAATTGATAAAACATTTTTTGATAATAAAAATGATGGAACCACTAAATCTTCTCATCTAAATGAATAGTCTCATATAACTATGATGGGTCAATTAAGAATGAAATTAAATGTCAATAGAGAGTTTAATATATATCTCTGTATAAAAGATATTGTACTTGATATTTAATTTTCCTCATCACCTCATGCATTGAAATATTTATGAACTTAGTGATATAGATAATTAAGAATCCATATATAGTGAAAACCAAAAGTCTCAAACCCAATCATCAGTTAAATAAATGTATGATAATTAATTTTTTGTAAATTGGATTTCTCAAAATTAAATTTTTTAAATACAACATCCAAAACATTCAAGACATTTATTTCCTTCATTATTAGTAATTTTTAGTTCTTCCATTAATACATCCTTTAGTACCAATAAAAAAGGATTATAAATAAATATGCATTCATTCAATAAAAAATAAAAAATATGAAGAGGTTTATATTTTATTTTTGGGAATTCAGTCATGTTGTAAATATATAAATGGAAATTTCAATATTTGGGAGAAATCAAGGTCCATCTAGTATATTTTAGACATTTTTATTCATAATAAAGTAGTTTTCAAGGCCCTTAAATGACCAAAAAAATTAACTCATAAAAATAAAAAAGATTAATAAAATATATAAAACATATAGTGGGTTATATAAATTATTTTTAATGGGAAAGTGGACGGAATAAAAAGATAAAAAATCAATTTCAATGACCTTGAATTGCATAAACATAGTAGTGTGTGAAATTAATATGAAGATATATGGTCATAAATACATTAATAGGATTTAAGATGATTATATTTCTAAATAATGGTAGATAATAACCTTTATAGAAAAATAAATCACAAAGTTCAATATAAAATATTTTATTTATAAAGATAATTGTGAATATTTTATGATGATGAATGTGATTGACATGATATTTTAAAATAAAGAATAATTTTTTCACCAATTTAATTGTTTTGAAATAATCAAAAAAAATTGTTAATGTTTTTAAATTTCCGTGTTTACTGCATTTCTAATATCATGGGATGATTTATTGGATATTTATTACATTTTTTGAGGGATTATATAATATTTTAATTTTATATCAAATTTTTTATAAATATGTTTCCACTAACACTTCAGGTAACTCATTATATCTTTTAAAACCGACCTAAAATATTTTTTGAAAATAAAAAAGGTGGATAAAGGGTAAAAATTTGGAAATAATGGGTATAAAATGTCATAAATCGTCAGATAAAGGAATAATGTTCTATATTATTTTGAGAAAAATGGAAATACTTAGTATTATTAGATAATATAAATATAATTGGGGTTATTTTTTTAATATTTGAAATTTAGTTACAATATATAGAAGATGTATTTTGTGGTTTAAAAAATGGTCTTATTTTTTAGTTCAATGTACTCTTTCAACACATTATAACCATATATTTGAAAATCATAATCCACTTAATTGTAAGTATATATATATATATATTACACACCCAATGTTCTAAATATGTTTTTTGAGAATGTATATAGTTTTTCTGGAGGGGAAATATGTCTCCTATATGATAGATAATTCTTATGTATAACTAATTAGAATTAACTTCATACATTGGGTTGACGAATATAGTGACCACTAGATAGATTTTGATAAATTCTAAGTGATTGAGTATGAATAAATTTATCAGACGATGTTTTAATATATCACGACTTGATCCATTGGACTCACTTGTTTAGTGGTAAGTTGAGTTTCACACCCCAAACCCTACTTCATTATTCAATGGGATGGGAAACACGGTCGAGTAGGGATACAATGCACATGGGATTCTTTACCCTAAAGTAATCGTATTCACACACACATCTACAAACCAATAAAATATTGAAATGTAAAATCAAAACTATATCCAATGAATAAATAATAACTAACCCTCTATCAGAACATGAAAATGTAATAAATAAGATAAAGGGTCCAAATAAATTCAAAACACAAACTTCAATAGAGTTTAACCTGCTCAAAATGTGGTGACTACAATCAAATGCAACGCTTAGAAAATTCATCGATCTATCGATCCTAAAACTATGTTTTTCCTAATTCTGGTCCTCCCTTGATACTTTCAAAGATTTACTCATCAACATAATACATAAAATTTTATTTAAATGGCCATGTAGTTATTTTATAATAATACCTAGAAGGAAGTCCCAAAATAACAAAGGATATAGAATCAAGATTACTCAAGTCGTAACAGAAATTAAATGAAGCAAACAAAATGTACCTATAAAAAATCCACTATTTCTGGTCTGAACCAATACATATAGACACAAGATACTTCTTGATACTTCTAGTTAATTCTAATCTTTTAAAAATAACTCCAAATGATATGTTATCGCTAAAAGTGGTCTTCAAAGAGGTTATGATCATTGGGCCCCACCCAATAAGTACTCACTAGATATCTAAAGATTTCATCATTCATATAGGAATTTTATCCTACATACACTAGGGGACACCATAAATCCTATAAGATCAACCTTCTAGATAGAGGATCAATTCCCTAGGCTGAGTGGTCATATCGATACCCCAAACCCCACCATGGAATGATAGAGGATCCCACTGTAGTCACATAGAGTAATGCCACTGACCCTACCTGAAACTAAATGGTTAAATGGGATAATAGTCCTATTCTAAGAATATAATCTCAAATTATGACACCATGATAATGGACTATGTAATAATACATAACTATTTATGGTTTAAAATGATGAAATTAAGGTTTCTAGACACCCTTCAATGGTGTACACCTAGTATATTAGGGGTCCACAGCATGTCCTAACATCCCTTAGCCCTCCCCCATATAACCATATCCCATGGAATGTAAATATTCAAGAAAAAAACTTGTCTATTAGGGGTACACAGTGTGTAAATAATATCTAGAACACTACCAGTGTTATCTTCCCATGCCCATATCTCTCAGGACCAGACTGTGTACATGTGGTTGTTCCCAAGTACATGGATCAACCCGTGCACCCTAGCTGGGTCATGATACATGGAATCTCCCAGATACTCTATCTATTCCTCTATAACTAAGGGTATACAATGAGTCCTTGGTTTAGGTCACATTGAATGTTACACAATTCATATAGAGTGTGATCATTTGTTCTCCATAGAAACTCCAGTGCCACTGTTAGGGCCCCACACAGTATTTAACATTGCATTACAGACTATATAACATGGGTTTTATATAATCCCATAGTACCTTCTCTATGTAAACCCACACCACCATCACTTCCATATCGTCCACCAATCTTACCATGGGATCATTAATCTCATTATTCTATGCATTTTTTTCACAATACATATGATTCCAACCATCCTAATCAACTGGGAAAATACCACTGCCGCTAGTACCATATTTGATTCAGAACATGGGAATAATAAACATTGAATCATTACGATCTAACATCGTTTATCCTTCAATGTTTTTCATCATTTCTGGATTCCTCAATTGAATGTGTTACCAATTATATTGATCCATTTCACTGAATAATGTTGGTGAAATTATTGAATACATGGTATTATTCAAACCTATAGCCATGTAAATTTAATGTTACTAATGTCAAATGAATCATGGGAGAAAAGAACAAACCATAAGATTATAATTGAATCTCTACCATGTTTTTGTTAGTATTAGTTCATTTCTATTAGATTGATGAAAAAATATTAGTAATGATAAATCAATACAATTCACCATTTCCCAATGATAAAAAATCATGAATATGCAAGAATGATTGACTGATGAATAACCATGTTACTAGATATGATTCACATTCATAATTTTATAATCAATCGGGAAAAAATTGAAATAAAATAAAATCATTCCTTATGATAGTATTAGTAACTGATGAAGAATTATTCTTTATTATAGTCACTATTGGATATCTTGAACTTCTTTGGCATAGATGTTTCCTTATGTATCAATCCAATCCTCTAATCTATTTTCATGCACCAAAAATCCCCTCCAATCAAACCACCCAATTCTATGGTTTATATGGATAACCCTAAAAATAGGCTATATTTTGGTTTAAATAAGGTTATTGTAGGTTATTTCACCAATAAATTACCAAAAAAACAAATAAATTTATTTATTTATCTATTTTTTTACTTGCACCCATGATGAATGTTTACAACAACATTTAACAGTAATAATGGTTATATCACCCCAATGGTAAACCCCACATTAAGAACTCAACAGTGGAATCAAAATTATGATCTGAGCCTCTATTCTAGATTCATTCCACTTTTTATAAATACAATGTTTGTGTGATATTAATATTTTAAATATTTTTAAGACATGAATTTCAGGCTCACCGAGCCTCATAATCCCATGTCGTGTCTTCTCATAACTCAAATTATAGTACAGGTTTAATTCAAAGTATTATATATTAAAAATATATATGTTATATTCTCTCCACATTAGAGATTTTTTCTTATAAATCAAAAATAATAGAAAAAATTTGGTGGTACTGAGCTCACATCTGGGCCTCCCACTTGTAGGTGATCTTGGGAAGACTCATGTGCTTCCATTGGAGACACCGAGGGAATATCTCACCCATAGAGGATTATTTATTTCTAATCCTTGATCATAAATATGTAATCAATCAATATTCATCCTCCTTAAATGTGTTTCTATCCCAGTCTATAACATGTGACACGACTTATATGTGCCTCCTCAGATGTGACACTGAGAAGATGTCATGTAACAATATTATTGTTGAAGTGGGGCTTAGAGGTAATCCCCCTCACACACTCTATACATTATATGGAAAGGGATAAAAATTGTCTTTGACAACATTCCACCCTATTAAATATTTCAAAATTCATGTTGATTTGATACCCTCAAGAATACATTGTCTCCCTCCTCAAAAGCCAAATGTCTCTATCTTCAGTCTGCAAAGAACTTCTAATGGATCTTTGTAGACCTCAATCTCTCCTTAATGATCTCAACTTTCTCAATCATATATCAAATCAACTCAAGTCTCGTGAGGGCTGAATCAACTAGATCATTTCATAACCATAGTTACCAACATGGTTTCCTACAAAAGTCCGCGGATGGTTTCATACTGATGTTATATTGGCACATATTATTATATAAAAATAAAATTAGGTGTATGGGATCACATCAACTATATCGAAATTATAAAATGAAATCTTGAAACATATCCCCTATAACATGAGTGCTCTACTAAGTTTTCCCATCAGTACGGGGGTGAAACACCATGTTCAAACTCAACTATTTACCAAATGACTCTTGGATTCCAGTCGCTAATATAAATGTAAATTGATTTTCATGTTCTGAAATAGTTATTGAGGGTACCCTATAGAGTAGGATGACCTCCAAAATGAAAATTAATCTAATTTTCCCCAATAAACATTATAATCAGATTGGTAGGAAGTGGGAAAATGTGGTGATTTTTTCTATCATTACCCATATGGAATTGTATTCACTAGTCGTCATAGGTAATATCATCACAAATCCCACTAATATCACACACAAAATTAACTATAGAACCATAATGGGTTGATATAAACTCATTGAAACCTGATTCTCATCCTTCGCATGATAATAGGTTAGGTATCACGAAACAAAATCCATTACACCTTTATTCATTCCTAGACACCAAAACTAATGTTGGATAACCTAGTACATCACTACCATAAGATAATTCACTGCCAATGTGGATTTATTAAACACCCCCATAAACTCTTCCCATAACATCACAGATTCCATAGTACATCCTTCAAAAAAAGAGAACATGGTCCCATACTATAGATACCCCATTAGGAGCATGTCCAGTGATTATCTAAGTATGTAATGTCTAATAGTTGGTATCTCCCTACTGAGACTCCATAGAATGATTTATAAGTGGTGGGGTAAAAAAATCTATTTTACATATGAAGCACCATCATTTTCCACTGAGAAAATCTACAATTTGTCTGCTTACTATGATTCCTTGGTCTACAACTATGAGAATATTCTCCTACTAAGATCATTTGAAACCAAGTTCCCTTTCCTATGATAATTGACTATCTCAATCTCATAATCCTAAACTAACTATATCCATCTAATCTCTCTCATATTATGTTACATGTAGGAGAATATATACTTGAAAGTAATATAGTCACAAAGTTGAATTAATTTCTCACGCATAAAAAAATTCTCCACATCTTTAGGAAGAATATTAAGTCAACCAACTCACTATTGTGGGTCAAATAGTTCTTCTCATGTTGTCCCAACAATCAAGAACCATGTGTGATCAATGTATTCCTCTACATAAATACACAACCATTTCATGTAACTATGATATTTCAAAACAAAATTTACTCGACAACCTCTTTTAGAAATCTCATGATGTAGGTTCTCATCATCCTCCAAATCAACTCCTTAAAAGAATAATGGAACCTATGAATCAAAACGAATGTTTTTACCTTGTTTTTTAAAGTATCTAATGGTTTTGATGTCCCAGATTATTAAGGCATGATCCTCTTATAGTATCCTTCAACCCTATGGAAGCATTGGACAACCATCACACTTTTGGGTGGATCTTAATATTACAATTCCCATACCTTCACCGGATCCACTACAACAAAATCATGCGTTAATACATGTCACATAATGTGGGCCTCCTAAATCCATAACTGACACATTGAGATATTCCAGTAATTGTTTTCTTGATGTATGTATAGTATGACCGTTATATGTCACACATTATCTAACTCAAAGGTTAATTACAACAGGATATCATAGATAAATACCTCTATAAACCAATCTAAAAATTTATGAATGATCAGGGTCAGGAGATCCATGAACACTATTGGAGTGTTTTACACATTATAAGCTATAAAAAATAATCATATTGATGGTAGAGGAATATAAATATCATCTTAGTTATATCATTATCCTATACTCGTAGCCGGTGTTTTCTGAATCTACGTTCAATCATTGAAACCATTACTTCACTCAGAAACAACTGAAGAGGTCATTGATCCATAGTAGTGGATACTTATTCTTCATGGTCACCTCATTCATGTGTTAATAATCCACACACAACCTCGTGCTCAAATCTACCTTCTTGGGGAGAAGGATTACCCATGGGGATATAGTATGTATAAAATATCGTTTCCTTTTCAAGTCCTCTAATGAAATCCTAAACTCTTAATTCTTTGTTTGAGGTATCCAATATACTATAATACATACCAGTTCCTTATAAGGGTGTATGTCAATTTATATTTATACATATTGATAGCAGGTGGTCATATGACTTGTATGTCCATATAAAAACCATCATCATACTCCACCGCCACAATAGGAATCTAATATTTCATAGAATAAAATACTCCAAGAGTCATTCTATCCAACTTTGGAGTAATTGGTTGAATCCTCCTATGTGTGACACCATCCTTTTATGTCTCATTTACCTACACAACTATAGTGGAAAAATGTTTTTTTGTCTAAGGATAAAAATTTACCCTCCCTTGAAATAGTAAATTTTTTCATGAATAATTGATATCCATTAAATTCATAATATGATTCTACAAAGCCTTAACGTTTTTATAAATATATACCATAAGAATCTCTTTCATACATGCTCCAGGTCACACTATAAAAAAAGTGTGTGACTACTGATCCACCTACAATAGGTTATCCATGACTAAGGTCTATTTTAAGGGATCAACCATAATCTATATGTCTCAAAAAATAGAATTAGAAAAAAAGTGTGGCTCACAAATATTTCTATAATTACAATTTCTAATGTACAGAACATTTGAATCATACTTATAATCATTATATTAGCCTCATGTTCATAGGAATACACATCCTACAACTATATCCACCCCAACAAACCAGATCTTTTCGCCTGGTGTAGACCACCTGGTGGTTGTAGTGGAATTCAAATGAAAATCCTACCACTTCTGTCTTCCCAACCTTCTCTTCTACCATGTATTTTACCTTACAGACCACCTACCCCTTGATTTTTATATATCAATTTGGTCCATATAATTTCTCTATATAATATATACAATAGGCCATAAAATATCTATCAATTTCTTCCCAACCATCACATGGGAAGAATTTCCATTCTCTTGGCTATATCAAGCCATCTAGAGAGCCCTGAAATGCCAATACTCTATACAGGTGTCATCTTATGATGCATCTCACAAACCTATATCCTTGTGACTACCATTTTATTTCTACTAATTAGGTATCAAATTATATGTTCCCACTACCAGGACCAATTATTAGAGTCTTCTCTTTTAATAATATCTCCAATACTAAGGACTAATCAAGCACTATAAAACAAGTATCAATGAAAAGAGATATAATTGTATCCATTATATCTTTGAATAGGCCCTAATTAATGGTTCATTCCCTCGTGAATGAATCAATCACCATATCCAATGAGTACCATGATTGTTTATTAAATCTCACTGAATACCATTCCATCATCCTAAATCCCTACTGTAAATATAGAATCCCTTATATTTTTGATGATCACAGCATGAAAAATATAAAAAAATCCATGAAGATATGATAGCAAGTCTGACTAGGAGAGAGTTGTCTCAATAATGTGAATGGATCACTAAACACCACCATTACCAAATGTTTCCATGAATGTTATTTTACATATGTACTTCCATAGTATCTATAACTTTCCCCATGAGAAGGAAGACTTGGGTGATTTCCTCTAACCAATACTCAACAATATGGGGCACGAGCATGACCTAATATCTCGGATATCAATGCCTCTAAAACACATGCAACATGCTCAACCTACACACATAGACAACAATACTACTTGTAATTTACATTGAAAATAATATTTGGAATAATTTCAATACCACACAAAGGTAATATGACTAATATATGAACATAAACTGATTCCTTATCATTTAGTGAATCATCCTCAAGATCATGCAGTGGAATCATGGATTGATGTCTTAACAAAAGAGTCATGAAATAAACAAGAAATTCATCATTCAATTAGTGTTACTTGTGTGATGATCCAAGATGGACATTGAAACCAAAACTCATTCCTATATGACTCATATACCAATGATTTTTTCATAAACTAGTTTCTATATAATGCGAGTCAATAATCTTGTTAACATATTCCAAGTGGATTGATACATCTGCTGAAACACCAATACTAGTGTCCCTAGCATGAATTCTGAACATGAATGATTTTAACATTATTTCCATAAATCCAAACCAAACCTCACACCAAGACAAAAACCAATGATACTAACCTAAGGTAGAAGAGATTCCTATGATGCCACTATGTCATAACCTGACCCATATGGGCTGACCAGGATGTCGATAAGCCATGCGTGATTACCCCATTCCCACCTCATACAGGTTAGGGGTTGAAGACAAGTTCCATGATGGAAAATCACATACATGTGTGTGTAATACCACACTATACAAATATGGGAAGTGAATAAGGAATAAAAATCAACTATTAATGTTATAAACTAACTAAATGAAGGGTTTAAAACACCATTATAGTGAGTATACAGTGTTTAATAGGGGTACACATCATGTCTTTCCAACCCATGGTCTGGCTGTGTATCATCATATCATGTTTCATATAAACCTCAACATACATTGTGTCCCTTATTGGTACATTGGGGGTAGAGGTATTCCATCAACCAACCCATGTCATCTGCCCGTGTTCATGTAGATTAGATCATTCAAATATATAAGTGGATGTGTATGTGTACACTAGTCGAGCTATATACCTGTCCAAGTCTGAGTACATGGCCTAACATATGTACTCGACCATTTTTATATACCTGAGGGTACACTATGAGTCACTGGGTCCTAAAACCCCATGTATTAAATATATCACACAGTGTGTGGCACATGTCACATGGCATTTAATCATTTATTATTCATAAATACAATGGTTCCATATCCAAGGCACCATATAGAATATAAATTTAGATTTCATGTAATGTAAAATAGGTTTCCTAGAAACTAGTGGTTCATTTTCTGCATATTCTCTATCTTATGTTTCCTCTAATCCATCATTAATATCACCTGAGGACATCATTCCTCATTCTACCAATATTTATCATTTCAATAAATATATTCAAGCTAACCCATTTTCGTAATAAAACACCATCACCACCCACTCTAAATTCACATGGAAAATATGTGGATGAGGATCCCTTGAACTAGTCTGGTCTTTCTTGGTTCATCCTCCACATTCATCAATCCTTCTCCATAGCCTTGATCTCATACTATACATATGGTATCGATCAATTATACTGAAGAATGGTTATGAAAATATCAAACACAAGGTATTCATCCAAAAGTTGGACAAGGAAATTACATGTGATTATTGTGTGAAGATATGGGTGAGAAAATGAAAAACTAAAATACGACTAATGAACCTCTTCTATGTTCTAGTTGACCAAGATTTATTGTTGTTATAATTTTTTATAAATAATTCAAATAATAAAAAAAGGAAATTTTCCAAATCCCACTACAATTGAATAGTTATTTTGAAGTAGTTTATTAAACTACCACTAAAAACCAAAATACAAATATGTGGAAGTATATGATAAACTATGACTATGATTTTTCATTTTGAAAAAAAACCCATCTTCCCCTGACTTAAACTAAAGTCCCCCACCCCCACCCACCCTCTCCCCAAGCCCTCGATCTTGAGCCCTCACCACCAGAAGCCCCCTTATCCCTAGATACATTATTTTTGGGTCCCCTTATCCTTATTCTCCCCTAAACTGGAGCCGTCATCATCACCAACTCTTTCTCCCTAGAGAAAAATCTACATTCCCCGTTCTTCCCAGAACCATCTCCATCACCCCATACCCACCAACACCCCACCAATACTCCTCCTCATCTCTACCCATTCTCTTTCATAATTTCCCCTACCCCTCTTTTATTGATTATTTTTATCCACTCCTTAACTAATGACACAACATAGCCAAATTCTAACTTGATTTGGATTGTTAATTTGTTCTGTTCTTTTTTGTTTATGGTTCTTGATCCCCAATTAATTTCAATCCTTGATACTACCATTGAAGGGGTTGGTTTTTGGTTGGTTCCATGTTTTTTTGGTACTTTAGACCATTTTGGATTGATTTTAATTTTGTTTTTCTTTATTTTTAGGTCTCACATTTTTCTCTTGGGTGCCTTATACCTCCTCGAGGTGGGATAAGGCCACTAATTTCAACTACATTTAGTTTCAAGTTGGTGGAACTTTTTTTGGTTCATTAAATTTTAGAACCATTATTTATTATATTTTTAATCCTTCATTGGAATATTCAATAATAATAATAATTTTGGTAAAAATGTATTTGATGTGGAAATCATGTTTCACTTGATTTCCACATCATTTGTAAGACTTTTCACTAATTGAATGTTTCTTAAAATACTAATTTATTTCATTTCAGACACTAAATGTTTTATTAACACACAAACAATATTTACTTATTAATTTAAATATTTTTAATAGTGGAATTTGATTAAAATGAAGAGTCATATCTTGTTCTTAAAATTATTAATGAAGTTATATACCTTTAAAATGTATTCTTAGACATATATATATATATAAATATATATATATATATATTATTTGAACACAAATACATAAGTATAAATATATATTATTGTCTGTACCGATTCACAAGAAATTTTGTGAATTTATACAATGAGATATTTGTATATATCCCCTAAGACCGAGCCCTTGATTCCACCGATCTCGAGCATGAGATGAGCTCGTGCCCCTTGAGCCCGAGTCCTCTCCCTCATCATCGTCCGACCCTTATCCCCCAATCCATCCCCACGAGGCCTTATTCTCCCCCTTCTCCCCCCTTCTCCCCTAACCACCCAAACCCTGATCCCTTTCCATCATCATCATCCCCAAACTCCCCCTTAACTCCCTTCTCCACCTTCTCCCCTTCACCCCAACTACCTTGACTCCCCCAACACTCAATTGAAATTTTAGAGATATATTATTTATATGTGGTTTTATTTTATATGGTATTCATTTTTAATTTTGTTTATATATTTCATGGTTGATTTTAATGGACTTCATATAATTATAGAAATATTTTATAATATATTTTTAAGATATAATGGATTACAAAGTGGATTTTGTGGTTGGAAAGGACATGTCACATGCTATGAGTTCACTTGAGGTCACAAAAAATATATTATACATCTATTTATAAAGTAAAAATAATGAAACATATTATTTTTATAATATTTAAATTGATTTTTATCATGTATTTGTTAAGTTTTTGAAAAATCAAATGATATATTGATTTGTAATTGAAGTCATTCATTATTATACCTACATATATTTTGTTTGTATGTACTTTTTTATGCCCTTATATCTAAATTTCATTCTTTTCATTAATTTTTTGAAATATATGTTTTAAAGGTATTTTTATTTGATTAAATGAAAGGAATTACAAGTTAAAAGAATTTCACTTATCCTAGTTGACACTCAGATGATGTTATGTCAACCATATAGTCACCTGATTATCCATCAGGTTCCCACCCAACATCATCTAGTACATCCTCTATCTTCTTCCCATCAGTGTTTGGAACAACTTCTCTCTCAATCTAGCCTACATTTGGTAGACCCTCTTTCTTCATCCCATTAGTAGTTATAAATTTTCCTCCCAATTAACATGGTTAAATATGTGTAATGTCATCAATTAAAGAATATGTTGTTAATATTATTACATAATGAGGATATTGGAGGGAGATAGTTATATTTAAATATTTAAATTTGATTATATTTTTTTTAATTTTTTTAATTTCAATAACTCTTATTTCACAAAATAAGGGAATAATGTTACAAAAACGAAAATATTAATAGTTCTGATGTATGGAATCTGAATTTATTGAATACATTTGTCTAATATTATTTTTATGGAGTACCCATAGATTATGATACATGATTATTCATCTAGATTATGGGATAGTTATCGGTTGAGATGGTTACCCTTATGATTATATATATTGTTCAATGAATACGACTCAATCATATAAGAATGATGTATTATTTTCCTTGATAAAAAAGTTAAAACATAATGGTTCAATAGATTTCCAATAGTAATTAAATTATAATATTTTCAAAATAAATCACTTTTACAAATTTTTTTCCACATCATCATTTCTGATCATATCTCAAGAATGTTGCTGCTGGAAAATTTATATAAAATTTGGAAATATTTTAAATATCTATTATTGAATGAATTCAATAATAAATCATAGATTACTCAACAATAGTACGATAATGAACCAGAAGGGGACCCTAGAGAGTTGTGTAATGTTCTTGTTGATAGCCATCTCCATGATAGGCACATGGTATTGAAAACATATATTATTATATTAGTCCAATTTTATATATAAGAATATAAAATTTCATGCATTTATATAAAATTAAAAGTTATTTATTTTACACTGTTTCAAGAAAACATATATATTATGTCGATCAAAAAAAATCGCCCCCACACTACTGGTTCAAGGAGTTTTTAATGAAACAGATCAACAATAATAATATTTTCATTAGTTTAAATATTATAATGTAACATTATTATTTCATATGTTAAATTGATTATATAACTTTGTTTAATGAAGCCAGAATATTTAGGGTAACATGTCTCATAAATTTAACATTGGTTGAATCATCATAAGAAATCTCATGGGAGTTACATGAATGATTCTTCAAAATAAATTGGGGAATGAGTTCATTTTTTATAATAATATCATATTTTCATTTTTCACTCTATTTATATTTATTTCTATAAAAATTAATTATATTTTGTTTATAGTAAAAACTACAATAAAAATTGGATGCCAACCTAATGCAGTAGTTCTCAGTCTCCCAATACGATCCAGATGTTCAATTCCTTGTGAAAGTGAATGTGTGTTTCATATGTGTGAATGATACTTGACCAATACAATATGATCTATTTGGAAGGTCACCAAGTATTTCATCCAAATCTACATCTAGTTATATTAACTCACTTCATTGATATGCAAACATGATGTTTACGGTAATGAAAAACACAATCAGGAACAGGGAAGTGCAATCAAACAACAGGGTGATCAATTAAAGATGTCAGATGCAAAGAGAATTTCAAGGTATATATCATTAGTTGATTTATATACTAAGGAAAATGGAATTTCTCCTATTGATATTGTTTCACTGGATTGGTTAGATGAGTAGGTAAATTATAGAAAAATCATAATCCGTTCGAATAAAATTTCTTATTAGTTGTAACATTAAATTAAAAAATATGGAACTATTTAATTTTCAAGAAAATGTTAATAAACGTGTTGATAGAATGGAGTTTAAATGGATATATATATAATTTAGATCTTATTTTATCTGGTAGTCATGAGGTTTGGTGATGGAGATCTACTGTATCAAAATTAATGTGTTACTAACACTATTTCATGGTGATCAAGAAACCATGTTGTGGTTTGACATTGGTGGTTTTCTACAAATATTTTTGTTTGAAATTACATGAATGCTTTTGTATTTGAAAACTATCCTTTTATTCATTATCAACATATATATATATATATATTCCAATATTGATGAATATAAATACATTTACATTTTAACTTTTTTTCCCATTTATGAACAAATAATTCTTATTTTTATCAATGATTTACATAGGTTGAACAATCTCGTGAAAATTTTATATGTATTATAAAAATTTTAAATACACTATTTTAGATGTTTTAATTAATTTCATGCTTCTAGTTTCAATTTTATTTCTAAATAATTGCAAATAATATATTTTGTGGATTTTAGTTTATTATTATTAAAGGGTGATTATTCATGGGTGGGGAAGATGATTTAATTTGTTTTATGGGTATTATGATATGACTAATAATAGGTTTCATCACTTATATTAGCTAGTTTCATTAGAAACATTTTCATATATGTAGGATATCAAGAATGACGTGTTATTATAGTCATGATGAAACTATGACAAGTATCATATTGTGAATAACAAGATCAGACTATGGGGAGTGATACCTGGTAAGGGTATGGTTGTGAAATTTTGAATGAAGATGGTCACCCAAGATACTCTAAATTAATCATCACAATCATTACGCATTCTATTAACATTCTTGTGTGGAACTATAATGGCTCATTTGAATAATAAGATACTAATCTAGTATAAGAACCAAAATTTCCTCCACTAATTTGCAGCACCCATGAATAAAGTTATTCTTCCCTCCACCAAGTTAAAAATAGATAGAGGAAAAATAAATATGGGCCTCTAAAAAATTTTAGGCCCAAACAGAAATGGTTTCTCTTGAATAGGTCCCACACTACACCAATTCGACTAATCCATTCATCAAGGAACTGGTCATATTACATTAAGGTATAAAGCACAATATATTATTCTATATTCAGTTATAATGAACATAATTAAATGTTGAAAAACTTCCTTACAATTAATGTAATTCATTATAACTACACTACTGTAAAAGGAACCACAATAGTCCATATCTCATGATAAAAATGGCCTTGCAGTGTTATGTAGGAGTCCCATTGAATGGGAAAAATTCGAACTCCACCATATATTTCATGACCATTGATGATAAATTTTTTAAACTATATAGTTTTTCTACATTAAACCATATAATAATTAATAAATTGTAATGTTAATTAACATATCATATTCATAGTTTTATGAATAATTATACATAGTAGTCGATAGACTTCATGAAATGGATAGACTGTATTGTCACCAGGAAGGATTTCATTGATACACTTCAATTCATAATATATTCTAAGACTCTGAAATATTATCCCTAGTGATACAGGAGAAACATTGATCCTTTTATCACAAAAATATACTATATTCGACACCCATAGTGAATGATCGGACACCCATTATTGGAATGTGGGAGAATCACATGGGATCTGAATATCCAAAATATTACTTGGAAACTATTTCGTTTTGAAACAACCATCTTCTGGTCTAAAACACAACGATACATAGATTATATCTCCATAAGTCCACATTTAAATCACTTTTACTATAATATGAATCATATATAACAATTTATTTATTTATTTGAAAGGAAGATTTATAGGATATGAGTATATCACATCTATTTGAAGATAAAAAAATTATCCCCAATCCATTTTTCATAATGTCAAGTGCATATAGAATAAATATAATATAGGTAACCAATAATGCGATTAAAATTTATTCATTATCTAATATATTGAAGACACATGATATTCATGAATTTTAGTCATATTAAATAACCCAATGAATCCTGCCTTACTACCCAGATAGTATTTTGTAAATAAAAAAATGAAACTTACCTCAAACCCTGAAAAAATTACATGTTTATTATGGAAGACAATAATTGAACACATAAATATTCTACAGGAGGAAAATATATGCGTGATTGAGTGTGTGTGGGTGTTGGTTTCTATGCATGACTATTTGTAAATCCATATCAAAACATCCATGTATATCTACATGTTGATTATCATACAACTATATTGTATGAAAAACATATATCTAATAATTTCTGTGATAATAGTCAGATGGAATACATGAAAAGAGTTGTTGGATAAAGGGAAAATGTATACTTCTTGTGAATGAATTTGGAAGATCACAAGATTGATCCTATGATGTTTTCAAGTTATTTAGATGGCCTAGGATTATTATTACATAAAAACAAAGGTTGTTATATAAACCAAAGAAATTATTGTGAGTTAGTCCACACCTTGGGAATGTGGCCCCATAAATGGATGAGTGATTACGTAGTGTAATATATTATTTGAATGAAGGGTTCGTGAAAATTTGTGATACAATAGACAAAAATTATGTTATTATGATTAATTTCCACCAGTAAAAAAATAAAAAAACAATTTACATCTTCGTTAATATATCCAAATATAATTCCTCAAGAGAATTTCAAGGATTTTCTTACTAGAACCCATGGTAGTTCACATGATATATAAAATTTTACTTGTCTTCTTAATTGTTTAGTATTGATTACTTATTCGGTTTATTTATTTGTATTGTTATATTACATCCCCCAGAATTACATTATATTGAATATATTCATTGATCACTTTTTTTCTAATCAATGATATTTCATTATTATCAAATTAAATTCATTATATCAGTTGTATCTTTTAAAATTATTCGTTTACCGATGTCATTTTTTCCATTGTTTATGACATTGATTACTTTTTTGTGTCTTTTTCAGTCCAATGGATTAGTTTTATCGAAAATTTCATGTAAAATGGGGTTTCATTTAAATTAATGACTAAGTATTTGAAATAAATAAATAATTTTATTTAGTTTAACTTATTTATCTACCGATTATGCAGGTTTTTTTATATTTACATTTTTGATATTTAGATAGTTTTAAATTATAGAATGCCCTATTTCATTTCTGATTATGTATACAATTATTTATTTTTATATGGACATAAGACTAATGTGTATATGAAACATACATTTATTTAATCATTTTTTTTATTACCATAATTTTATATTGGTATTTTATAGGGCTTCAATTTCTGTAATTGTAATTTTTTTTAAACATCACTTTATAGCCATAGTTTATACCACTTCTATATTTGGTTAATATATTTTTAACTATGGTTTAAACCACCATGACATTTAGTCAAAAAAACTACAGGTGGTTTAAACAACCCATATATATCGTTATGTTTAGTAGTGGATAAAAATTCATCTATATCAATATAAATTATTGATATGGAAACCCACTGAAAATAATGAAATAACTATCATTAAAAAAATTATATATAATTTCAATGAAACCACTGATAAATTATAAAAACTAACATAGTTTGGATGACGATTCTAACATTTTCGAAGCTTTTGAAAATATATCTTTAAAACCTGAGGTGAAAATTTAAACCACTACAAGGTACCTTTTCTACTGTAGTGCCCCATAGAGAGATAATTATGAACTCGCAAACATGATTAACTTGTGAAAAAAAATGGTGGTGTAAATTTTATTTCATCATAGGATAATCAATGGGGAGTAAATAAATATAAAATAATATCCTACAACATGTTTGGATCATTAACAATAGGTAAATGGTCCAACATCATAGTCAGTGGCTAAGTCCATGAACTCTGTTGGTCTACATGATACCTTTATTATCGTTCAAACCCTATTCTTTGTTTTCATCTTACATTGATATCCTTCATGATCCCCTCTTGATTCTTAGGGTTATGTAGTTGATTCTATGACATAGATTTAACATTTTTCAAATAAGATATGGTTAGGTCACTATTCAAATGAATAAAAAATAAAAAAATTTAATTTCATTATTTTTTTATTTTTTTGTAATTTGTTCCATAGATGATACTTTACCAAAACATATGACACCGACATGGGTTATTTAATAGCTTGAAAAATCCACATTTTGAAATCAAAAAAAATCCTTATATATCATATTCAATCTTCCTTTTCGGATATATTACATTTTTGGAATGTTTTCATTTGTGGAATTAATATATTTAATATATTTAAACATTATTTCCATGATCACCGAGCCTCAGAATCACTTACCATCTTGATGCCTAAATTCATAAATATTCGTATTTTTTTATAAACAATTAAATGTTAAAAGGGATTGGGTACTTTATACCCACATGTTATTTTCATTAAAAAAATATATAATACTGACCATATATTTCATGGTACTTAGTTCACATTAGGGTCTCTGGATCCTAGGTCCTCACCTAAATACTCTCATACTGGCACAAGGCATGCACCAAGAAAATTTCTCACCCATGAAGAATAATCTCCTTATAATTTCGGATCTCCAATAGGTACTCTACAAATATAGATCCATCCTCGATGTATATCTCTATCCTAGTCAATAACTTGTGACAGGACATGCACATAAATCCTCAGTATAAACACATGGAAATCATGAGTTAACCAGTAAATCTATACTAAAGGAGACATGTGGACCACAACATCACTATCTCTTCTCAACATTTAAAAATGACCAACAACCCTCAAAAGAAAATTTACACCCTGGTCAAATATATCTAATACACATTGTTTTGAGAGCCATAAGAATATATAGAATCCCTCCACAAACTATAAAGGTCTCTATAATCAATCCCCATAGGATAGTTAATGGATCTGTGTAGTCAATATCCACTCAAGAATTATTGTAACCTTCTCTATAATTTCTCACACCAGCATTGGGACCATCAGTTTGAATCCACCTAGATCCATCCAACATAGTGGTAACTGGTAGGTTTCCCATACATTTAATACAATGCTGACATACTTATAATGGAAAGGTATACTTTTTACTTAATCTCCACATATGGTATGTAATCCTCCCAACTTTGGAAAATTTCTAACATGCATTTCGGAATCATGCCCTCTAGATCCTGAATAGTCGACTCATTATGTTCCTTAGTCATCGAAAAATAGTTGCATTTTTATTTAGAGTGATTCATATCTTGGGATAATGTTATTAATTTTATTTATTTTTAGAGACATATCCATCCATATATATTTATCAATATAATTATTTATTTTGAAATATAATCATATCTTAGATAAAATAATTGTTTGAGTGATATTCAATGTGAATGAATGAGTTTCTCTATTCCTTTAATTTTCATAGTTTCTACTCCATACATGTGTTTTAATATAAAGGAGAATAAATTTTTTAGAGGTATAAAATGTAAGGGTAAATATTTTCCTAGAAACATTTCAATTTTCTATCATTTTAGGTGTTTGAGTATTTTGGTGGTAGTTTGATGGATGAAGGACTGAGTTTATGATAAGATTTCAGTATGATGAGGTACATCATGGAATGATATAATGATTCTTTAAATGTATTTTTAGTCCCAACATGAATCTATGTCACGTATTGGGTTATATTCAATGAGATTATTGAGTTTCACTATTTAATTGTTGATTTTTTCCTTGTCGTGATTATTTTGATCATGGCATTTTGGGTGGTTACCACAACACGGTTGTGATTATTGTGTCATGGGAGTTGTTTGTATTATGATTATTTGAAAATGTAAAAAGGGACACTTATATAAGTATCCCCTATATGTTATAATGTTATTATGTCTTATCATTTCACATAATGATTATAGGTGTTGTGCTCTTAAGACCTGAAGATCAATTCCTTGGGTCTATATTTCTAGGGATCATAATGTTCTGGAACACTTATTATGATGTGTCCTAGTTCATATTATCACAATGAATTAAAAGTAGTAATGAATAATGTTGTGGTTAAATTTTTCACAACATAATATTTTTAGTCATATAAAATTTAACAATGATTTATATATTTTAAAAGGGAACATTCCTAGGAGGATTGTTTCATGATCCACATTATTTTTTTAGAAATTGACCCATCATGTCATGAATCTTTTTAGCACACCCTGATGACATGTACCACTATTGTTGTAAAAAATGCATGATTTCCCATTTCATTGGATTGATATTTCCATTTAATCCTAACCTCTATGAGTTATTTGGATCTATTTTGGGTGGTTCTTGGATTCCAACAATGATCTCAGACCATTATAGTCAAATTATTGATTTATTCTTTTTAAAGGTTCCTTTATTTTCTTAGTTTATTATTATATTTTTAAAAAAGACATGAAATTTATTTTATTCATTATTTGTAGAATTATTAATTTTTTATTACATAAACAATCATGGTATAAATGACCCATGAATTCATTGATTCTTGGACTTTCTCCTTCATTGGGAAGTTTCTCAACTTCATTTAGGTGGAGGAATTATAGACTATTCTTCTATATTTTGTAATAATGAAACAATTTATATATTTTGATACATTCTAAGTACACTTGATGTTCCTAAATATGAAAAATTATTATACCATTTTAATCTATGGATTAATATAAATTCCATTTCTCCCCTTGATTTCATTTATTACAATTCAGTTTAACTACGCCTTCTAATTGGATATTATATGCTATGACTACTTTTACCAATCCAATATTTGATGACATGGTCCTTTTTGAAAACTAGAAATTCTTTCTGACCATGTTTATACTCTTACATTAGTCTCTATAAAGCTAGTATGTTCCATGGGATGTTTTTCCTATTTACATTATGCATTTTGTTTCAGTACGCTTCCCTCAGTCATGGTATTTTTTACAGTTTATAGAAGTGTTTTTTCTATTTTTATATTCATTATTTGTTGAATTCTCAAGAGATCATTATTTTGTGTTTAATCTAGAGTATGTAAGTGTTGTATTTTTACACTTTACACTTTTTTTGAGTAATAATTCCTAAATTTTCTAAAACTCTTCTTTTTCATGAATTAATTTACACACCCATTTTACACTGTTTTACTATAATTTGTAAACATTGAGGTAATTTTTTTAAAGAAGTCATGAACATTTAAATAAACATTATGTGGAAATATATATGTGTTGACTATCTCCGAATTTATTCCAGGATTGATTTGATTTTTCAATTTAATCATATATATGGTATTTTATTTGCATTAGGAGAATTATAATATATATATTTCTTATTATAAGAAACATAAAGATAATCTGAATCTTAAATTAAAATCATTGTGGTCGAAAATACCTTCATATTTTCATAGTTATTAGGATGGAAATCATGAATTACTAATAATTAAATCCTGTAATTACTTATGTACGATAGATATATAATATATATTATTTTAGGCATCAATGAAATTGATTGGGATATTATCTACTCATTGTTTTTTTCCTTGTGATAAAGTAAATATTTCATTTATAATCAGATGAAACATTATTCCATTCAGTTTTTTCCATTATCTAGGGGTTCTTATAATATTTATGCTTGATGGGGAGTGTTATTTTTATCTCCAGTAGTTCATTAATTAATTTATAAGTAGTGAATTCCCTTATATTAATGTCTTCAATATTGGTTAGTATAGTTAGAACGTTGTGGTCCTTCGAAGGAGGTTGTTTTTTATTCATTCATAGTGTATGGTTGTAGGTTGTTTTTAATAGCTAGATTGTGTGAGATACTATATTAGTGGATATAACAATATTAGTCTTTTTGAGAGATTTAGTTTTTTCATCATGTAGGGTTTTAATATTTCATAGGAAAGGATTTAGATGGATTTACCATTGGAATTTAATAGTTTATTTGGTATTAGTGAGTTGGTTAGATGTAGGTATATCTTGAAGATCTCCTAGGAATAGTATGATAATGCCCTAATGTGTAATTCATAGTCATCCCAACCTGTGGAATGATGTTTTAAATTAACTAAATGAATATATTAGTCGAATAATTAAACATATATACTAATATTCCTATGGTTATATATAAGTTAAAAATATAATTGGAATGTGGGTATTGAAATAGGAAATTCTATTAAAAATTAATTAAGTGATTGAATTATTTAATATGGTATCATATTTAGTTAATTAAAAAAAATTAACCCAATATTCTTGTTAAATTACAAATGTGATAAATGGAAATTAAATTAAATGTTTTAAATAATTTTTTATAAGAATACCATGGGATTCTATATAAGATGTGAATATTATAAAAAATATATTACTTATTATTAATAAGAAATGTGAAACGAAAATGAAGTAATTTATAATATGTAGATAATTACTAAGGTTATAAATATTTCTTTATTTGTGATATACTATATTATTTAATGAGGATTCCTAATTCATTGTAACCAATATGCTTCATGACTATTATATGTGTTTTATTAATGGATATGTAGATTTTATTATTATTGTATTATTTTTTGATATAACGATTTGATGTTGATATGGAATAGTTTGGCATTATTGTTGAGAAGGTTTGTGAGTATGATATACTCTATAATACCAAATGTAGGATCGAGATAAAAGAGATATTGTATGGAGTATCTAATGATGCTCAATATACAAGAGGGGGTGAACTGTATACTTTTTTAGGAACTTTTAAAGTTGGTTAGAATCCTTCCTATTGTTTAAAAAGGTTAAACAAGGAAATTCACAAAACCTCTAGTTCAACACAGTTGCTTGATTATGGAAATATGATTTTGAGAATGTGATTTCGGAAAAGATGGTTCCGGAAAATGAAACATAATGAAAGTTTACACAGATGAAGATTCTATCTTAAAGTGTATAGAATCTAACTAAATCAGAGTACAAGAATAAAGAAGTATAAGATAGTTATAATTTCCTTAACAATACAAATACAATGGAAAACCTTGTAATAAAAAAAGTAACAAGTAGTAAATCTTTTAACCCAAAGAGAAGGGTATCCAAAATCCGTGGATAAAGGTCCTATGATTTATACTTTCATGAAAGTATGTCTTACCCACAAAAGGGTAAGCCATCTATACAATGATTGGAGTCTATCTTGCTATCCTTACAAGCCCTTAACATTCAGGTAGTCGGCACATATGACTTCCTCAGCAAAGAACCCATCAACTTCATGGTAGTCAGCACCTATGTCTTCCTATCCCCAGAAGCCCTTGATTGTACACAACAACAATCAAAGTCGCACAAAGAAAATCTATACAAGATGTCATGTATGCACAAACCAATAAATCATTTCTCTCTATAAATCACTTCAGCAGCATGTAATCTCTAGATTGATCAACTTATTAGGAGCTCTTTCAATTGAGCTCTTATTTATAGGCAAGGCTTCAACGGCCAACTCCCTCTTCCGACAGTCATATTTTTCCTTGAATTTCGGTGGTACATGTACATGTGTGACTCAAAAAATGGTTACTTAATAACGGAATGCATGACACCGTTTTATATCAGAAATAACTGTAATATAAAAATAGTTACATAAATAAAAACCAAAATTTGGAATGTATGAAAATGATAGTTCAGAGTCTAACCAAAAATGAATTCGGAGTCTATAATACAAGGATATTCAGATTCTATTTTCTAGGAATTTGTAACCGGAACTCTATAGAATTATGGAGTCTAAATTTCACGGAAATTCGGAATCTAGATTTCACAAGAATTCAAAGTTAGAAGTTGAATTCAGAATTCAGATTCAAACTTTAAAAAAATTCTTAACCAGAATTTGGAGTCGAACTTCATAAAGTTCGTAACCAGAATTCAGAGTCAAACTTAATAAGAGTTTGTAATCAGAATTCGGTGTCGAATTTCATAAGAGTGTGTAACCAGAATTCAGTATCAAACTTCATTAATGTTTGTAACTAGAGTTCGGTGTCGAACTTCATAAAATTTGATAACCAAAATTTGGAGTCGAACTTTATAAATGTTCGTAACCAGAATTCAATGTCGAACTTCATAAAATTTCGGAGTTTGAATTCAGGGAATTCCGAGTCTAAATTCAGATCCTAGATCAAAATTCTTTATACCTAATTATTATATGATTCCGAGGATTTAGACATGAAACTGAATTTTACACGTAGAAAAATTACGATATAGGCAATACAAACATGGTAAGGATAAATTTCCTTGGGGAAGGAAATTTTTCTTCATAGAAGTAAAACAAAGGGAAAAAAAGATTTTCCTTGAGATAAGGTGTTTGTGATTTTCAAAATAAGATGGAAAGGTAAATTCATAAGGAAACCTTAATGACTCAACAATATCCCCCTTTTTGGAATGCACAAAAATTCGTACGAAAAAGAATAAAAGGACATAGAAAATATTTTTCTAGACTTTTAAAATAAAACTTACCTCCCTTATTACATTGAAATAAATGAATCTGACTAACTCCCCCTTAGGATTTGGAACAGTAAGGATTTTATTCTAGATTTATGGAATGATACTTTTCATTAACTTGAGTACGGGAATCTTTGTAATGAAAACACCCCCTAAGATAAACTCCCCCTTACATAGGGATATTTCTTCATTACTAATCATTAT
Source organism: Viscum album (assembly GCA_963277665.1). Classification (NCBI taxonomy): domain Eukaryota; kingdom Viridiplantae; phylum Streptophyta; class Magnoliopsida; order Santalales; family Viscaceae; genus Viscum; species Viscum album. Next base: position 1,252,800,991 of record OY728152.1, read on the forward strand.
TTTTCCTTTCTCCCTCTTTGTGATTTTCAAAAATAATTTGAGGGAATGGAAAAGAAATTAATATACATATAATATTATTAAAAATCATGAAAAAAAATAAGCAACCAAAATTTCATTAATATTGAATGAATTTGTATACGTAAAAAAAGATCAGATTTATTTTCCTTCCTTTTCCTTGGGTATAAATTTCTTCACAATGGTTTTCAGCTTCATTATCTCCTTGTGTTCTTACTATTCTTTCTTCTATAAGGCTTTGATCCTATCATCTTGAGCCTTCAGAGCCTCTTCCTGAACCTACATCAAGTCATCTTGCTTCACTAACTTCTCTTCGATCCGGAGATAACTTTCTATCTTCTTGCATTGAGAAATAGAGTGCAACTTCCCATTATGATCCTTGAACTCTTGAATCTGAGTATTCTGCTCAAGATTTAGCTTTTCCTCAATGCTATTTGTGAGATCCTTGATTTTTCTTTCTTCAGTATCAAAATTATCCATAGCATCATCTTGAAACTCATCAAGATCTCTCAAATCTTCAACTATATTATTTGACCAGCTAACCATTTTCTTACAAGATCTTTTGAGGGCTTAATAGTTGACAGGGAAATATTTGAAGTCTGTCTCTAGATTGACACACATTTCCATAACTGTGGACACTGAATCCGATTTTTGGTTCAAAATATTTTGATGCATCTGGCATCCGGAATCTTTGCTCGGGAAAATTGGAATGGTCCCAACAAGCTTCATCAAGGAATGGACTACGAAATCTTGTCCCAGAGAAGATGATTCTGAATTCGAGACTTTTCATGGTGAATGCTCTTCTCTAGTGTCACGACCCGTCCTCGGGGCCCATGCCGTGACTACCCCAAGCCTGCCTTCCATAGGCCAGGGGCTGGCGACTAGCACCAAGGCGTAAATTCCCGATAAAAAGGGAAGGCATTGCCTTTGTAAAGTAAACAAACACCACAGAGCATGCAAGGAGTAGAAGTAAACACTAAGTAAAAGCTGGTACAACAGTTAGGGTGGAAAAGTAAGTGGCCCAGAATCCAAACCCAAACTGAAAGTAAAGTACAACTCGAAATGGAAAACAGCAACTGAAAGTATAGCCGCAGCATCGGGTCATCCACTGGATGTCCCACCTGAAGGGTGAGTATAGATAGCCTCCTCTGCTCCTCGGGTCCAGCCGACCGCTACGAGTACGTCCCGTCCAGTGGTTCACCTCCAGGTACCATCCTGCTCCGCAAGCCTCGCCCATGTTCAGTGTTGTCCGTCGTCTGCAACCAACACAACGTAGGGTGGGCATAGGCCGTGCAGGGGTGAGTATAAGCTACTCAATAGGGACCCTGAGACCCCCGATGGTCTCCCAAAATCCACAGAGGATAATCCACAAGGAAATATGCAATCACGAAGTAACATCCGACACTACTTAGGTATATGCCCATACATACACCTAAGTCATTAATTCTCGTTCGACTCCAACATCCGAGCCCAAGTACAAACCAGTCCACACAGGAAAGCAAAACGTAAATCCACATAGGATAGCACAACACAATCCACATATGAAAGCAAAATAGGATTCAGCTCACATAGGTATACTTATTCGTATGAAGATAGAGATGATAAAATATATCCACTAATTCATCTAAGTCATCGGACCCATAAAGGATCGATAGGTACTAACGCCCGCAATGACCCAGGAAGAGTCTGACCCAAACAGGATCGATAGGTAACTAACCCCCGCAAAGACCCACACAGGATCAGACCCACACAGGTTCTGTAGGCGCTGGATCACATAGAACCGCTGAGCGCTGACCCACCAAGGATCGGACACAAACAGGATCGGTAGCACTGATCCACATAGGATCTCTGAGTGTTGTAGTCGTCGTCGTCGAATCCACTGAGATCTCTGTACAGTCGTCGTAGTAGTAATAGTCGCATCCAGCTCTAGGGTTCCCGCACACAGCAAGATCGTTCGGGAGGGTCCGCTCCACGATCCAAGAGGCTGATACATGAACTGACACATAGTCCATAGTTGATGTATCCAAAAGTTCCGTATCGTCAATAGGAACTCAACGTCGTAGACGACGCGTCAATCGGACGCCCGGTCTGAGAGTTATTGGCTTTTTCGTCCCAGGGGCCCGGTTGGTTTTTAAGGCAAAACTAACCCGACCGTACTCCACCTGCGTCCAAACCTCAGGAGGAGATAGCCAAAGGATCTTTCTCACTAAGTGGAATCCAAGAAAGTCGACGGCACGTCAATCGGACGTCCGGAGCTGAAGTTATGAGTGTTTCCACCCCGAGGGCCCGGTTGGTTTCGTGTACGAACAAACTCGGCCAAACCCAAAGTATTCTGAAACCTTGAGTGCGATATATCAAAACGACCATCTCGATCAAAGGATTGAATCGCAACTGATGATGCTTCGATCGAAGGCCTGTAGCACAAGTTATGGGTGTCCGACCAGAAAAGATTTGGTATTAAGTGGTTCGTGCCCCGTCCGACCCGGCCCGATACCGTCGGGGTCGACCCGAACCGGGTCGACCCGAAGTGTGTCCGGGTCCGGACCGCTTGGACCCGGCCTGGCCCGGCTGGTGTGGCCCGGCCCGTCCTGGGCACAGTGCGCCCAGTGTGCTGGCCAGGCGCTCGACCAAACGGCCGAGCCGTTTGGCATGGGGGGGGAGCCTTCCCCCCTGGTTGTAACCACATCCCCCCTTTAATGGGGGACGTTTTTCTGGCCGTCCGGGGGTTTGAACCCCCGGCTTCCTCTTGTCCGGCCGACCCACCCCTGCCTGCCGGTTTCTGCCACCACGGGACCGGCGATGGCCGGTCCCCTCCCTGCTCCGACACCAGCGGCCTGGAACCGGCCGCCGGTCACCCTGCTCAGCCGCGGCCCGGAACCAACCTCAGCTTGGTTCGTCCGGCATGGCGCGACTACGTCGTGATCTTCCACTGCGGCCCCACTCCATCCATGGTGTCTTCGGGTTTCTCCTACTTGGCGCGATGACGTCGTGTCCTTGTTCGTTTCCACAGTGCGGCGCGATGGCGCCACGCATTCCTTGTCGCACGATCACATGTGGTGAGACGGCACCACGCCATACTCGTTTCAAACCACAAAGAAACAAACACATGGATAAGGGAGGAGGGTCAGCCGTGTCTGTGCGGTCCCACCCCCTCTCGTTAATAGATAGCATTTTGTCGTATTTTCACGAAGAACGACAAAGTGGTAAACACGAACAAAATAATTAAATAACCCCTACCTTGAGCATAGCTAGAACATGGGTTCACCGCGGAAAACGACGTCGTGAGGTGAAGCTCCGTATGTTGACGGAGAACGTCCAAGGAGGAAGTCGTGTCTCCTTTTCTTTGACACGGGAAGAAGATTGAAAGATCGTGCATCATCGATCTTCGAAAAAAGGGGTCACACCCCAGTTGCGGAGAGGAGAAGAGACGATACGTCGATCTCTTCTTACGGTGACAGCGTTCTTCTTCGAAGTCTTGGTGTTCTTCGTGATGAAGATGAAACACCCATGAACTCTCTCCTCAATTGTCCACACACAACAACCAACCAAAATAAAATAAGGCTCATCCTTATTTTATTAACCCATGCCAGAATTCAAAAATTCAAAACATAATTTAATTAATTGAATTGGTCAGTTGGCATACTTAAAGAGAGGAGAGGAAAAGTCACCCAAATAAAGGGAGGTTAAAAAGCTAAAAGTGTTACACAACTTTAGTGGGGGGTTAAGAGGAGTTAGGGAGTTAAGGAAATTGAAAAGGTGGGTATCGTGTGGGTCCCACCTCACCTTTAATCCACTCAAGAGAAATTAACAATCAGTGGGTTCCACCCTAACTCCTACACCTAGGTTCTAACACATGGAAAAGAGAAATAAAATTCTTAACGAAAATTTTATTCCACTCACACTTAATCCACAAATTTAAACAATTCATAACGAGCAAATGAAACTCCAGAAAATGCATTACAAAACAATTACCGGTGATGCGGTTCAATCGGTGCCCTCAGAATTCGATTCCGAGCACCGGTTCAAAAGATAGGAATTCCCGCTCGTTCGTTCACTTAAAGTACCTGAGCTAAACTTCGGATAGAAATTCCAGGCACACCGGGCCTCAGAATCAAGTGCCGTCAGAAAATGCGTTCTTGTAAAATCCCAAAGAAAATTAAGAAACAAATTTCCTTGAATTTTATGGGTCTTTAAATTACTCCCACCTCAGGGCTTTACGTCCCCATAAAGATACCTCGAAGACTAGGAAAACAAATGTGGGTACCGAGCACGCATCTGAGCCTCCCGCTCCCAAGTGCTCTCTTGGAGGTTCATGTGCTACCATCTGATGCACACTAGAGGAATCGACCATCCACGTAGGACCCGCTTCTGTTGATCCTCGATCTCCACTGGGACCTCCGCGAAATTCTCCCCATCATCAACGTCTAGCTCCCCATGGTCAATGATATGTGTCGGGTCGTGCACGTATCTCCTCAGCTGAGATATGTGGAAGACATCGTGCACCCGGTGCAACTGAGGTGGTAGAGCCAAGAGATAAGCCACCTCGCCAATCCTGCCGAAGACCTGGAATGGTCCGATGAAGTGTGGAGGCAACGTGTCGCCTCGGCCAAATCTCTGTAATCCACGTCGTGGTGAGACACGCAAGAAGACTTGGTCGCCATCCTCGAACTCTAGTGGCCTCCTCCTCCAATCATCATATGACTTCTTCCGGCTCTGAGCTGTCCTCATCCGCTCCTGGATGACCTGGAACTTCTCTGTCGTGGCATGGACCATCTCCGGTCCCACAAGTGCTGACTCCCCAAGGTCTGTCTAGTACAAAGGAGATCTGCATGGTCGGTCGTACAACGCCTCGTATGGTGCCATCCCGATGGTGGAGTGGTAGCTGTTGTTGTACGCGAACTCCACCAAGGGTAGGTGGTCCTCCATACTGCGACCAGAGTCGAGGATACATGCGTGGAGCATGTCCTCGAGAGTCTGAATGGTCCTCTCCGTCTGACCATCTGTATTAGGGTGAAAGGCTGTGCTCAGACGTAGCTGTGTCTTGAACGCCTCATGCAACCCCTTCCAATGCCGAGAAGTAAAGCGAGCATCTCAATCAGAGACGATAGATGATGGAACACCATGAAGTCGTACAATCTCCTGAACGTAAAGTCGTCCCAAGCTCTCCACTGAGCCCTGCTCTCTGATGGGTAAGAAGTGTGCCGACTTGGTGAGTCGGTCGACAATCACACAAATGGATTCGTGACCTCTGGAAGTGCATGGAAGTCCAGTCACGAAGTCCATAGATATCCCGTCCCACTTCCACTCCGGGACCTCTAAGGGATGTACCAAGCCTACTGGTACCTGGTGCTCTGCCTTCACCTGTTGGTAGGTGAGGCATCGAGAAACGAACTCTGCCACAACCTTCTTCATGACCGGCCACCAGTGCTATCGTCTGAGATCCTGGTACATCTTTGCCACTCCAGGATGTACCGCCAAAGGAGAAGTGTGAAAATCTCTCAACACCTCCTCTCGTAAAGCAACTGGTACCATGGTACGTCCTCTGAAAAGGATGTCGTGCTCTACTCCAAAGGAGAAACCATCAGGTGCCTGTCCTGAGGATATCTGTGCACGCCACGTCACACAGTCAGCGTCCTGACGTTGTGCCTCTCTGACCCGCTGCAGTAGTGGAGGAGTGACTGTAAGTGACTGGAGGGAGGCGGCTCCATCTCTATCCACGAAGGATATCTGCAAAGAGGCCAGCTGCTCTGTCGCCTCCTCAAGTAGCTGAATGTCCGTCCTCCTACTGAGAGCATCGGCTTCCACGTTCCCCTTCCCAGGAGTATAGACTATCTCAAAGTCATAGTCCTGGAGGAACTCGAGCCATCGCCACTGTCTCAGATTCAGGTCCTTCTGAGAGAAGATGTATCTGAGAATTTGATGGTCAGAAAAGACTATAAAACGCTCGCCCATTAGGTATTGTCACCTTGTCTTCAGAGCGAAGACTACTACTGCTAACTCCAGGTCGTGGGTAGCATAGTTCTTCTCATGCGGCCTCAACTGACGTGATCCATAGGCAATCACGGCCCGCTCCTGCATCAGGACACATCCATGTCAGGTCCCTGATGCATCGCAGTAGACTACGTACCCTACTCCTTCCTCAGGTAACCTCAAGATAGGTGCGCTGGTCAATCTCTGTCTCAGCTCATGGAAGCTCTGCTGACATATGTCTGACCACACAAAGGGTTTCCCCTTCTTTGTCAAAGATGAGAGTGGTGCCGCAACTCTGGATAAGTCTGGAACAAATCTCCGATAGTATCCATCTAGTCCCAAGAAACTCCACACCTCTGTCACGCTCCTGGGTGGCTCCCAAGCTAGCACTGCCTCGAACTTCGCAGGATCCACTGCAACTCCCACCTCAGAGATGACGTGTCCCAAGAAGTCGACCTCACGTATCCAGAACTGACACTTTGAGAGATTATCATAAAGCTGTTGCTCTCAGAGTGTGTCTAGTACAATCGGCAAGTGGTAGGCGTGGTCCTCCAGAGTCGTCGTGTAAATCAAAATGTCGTCGATAAAGACCACGACAAATCGATCGAGGTATGGCTGAAATATCCTGTTCATGAGGGCCATGAACACTACTAGAGCATTGGTTATGACGAATGGCATAACCAAGAACTCGTAGTGGCCATACCGACACCTGAAGGTCGTCTTCTGCACGTCCTCGTCTCGAACTCTGAGCTGATGATAGCCTGACCTGAGGTCTATCTTTGAGAACCACCGTGCTCCCTTCAGCTGATCGAAGAGGTCATCAATCCTCAGTAGTGGATACTTGTTCCTCACTATCACCTGGTTCAGGCGACGATAGTCAACACAAAGTCCCAAGCTCCCATCCGCCTTCTTGGAGAAAAATATCAGGGAAGCCCAGGGTGAAACACTGGGTCGAATGAATCCTTTTCCCTGCAAGTCCTCCAACTGTACTTGTAGCTCTCGAAGCACGGTTGGGGCCATCTGATATGCTGGAGTCGATATTGGGGTTGTCCCGGGGTATAGGTCAATATAAAAGTATACCTCTCTACGAGGAGGTAGCCCTGGAACGTCATCGGGAAAGACGTCTGCATACTGATCCACCACTGCAGGAAAACCAGGACTCTGCACGTCAACTTCTCCTAGGATGAGGCTATCCAACTGGTGAGTGATGGGCTGTCCTCTCCTACGCGGAAGTCCATCCTGTGCTGCAAAGGCTCCCTTCTTGATGGTGAAGGTGAACCTACTTCCACCGGTGCGTACACATCACACCTTGCTTCTAACATAGTCAATTTGTGCATGGAATGTAGACTACCAATTCATGCCCAAGATGACGTCGTAAGGCCTCGAAGCCACTTGAAGAAGATCCCAGCCGAAGCTCTCGCCTCCTAGAGTAAGCTCACACTGCCGACACCAGTGCGTAATCATCGAGTCTGCTCCCATAGGAGTCTCTAGCCATAAGGATCGAGCCAACGGCTCTGTCAGAATCTCTGACCTCCGAACAAGGGCAGCGACTATGAAAGAATGACTCGCTCCTATGACTATAAGTACTGCAGCAAGTGTGGAATAGACACAGATTTTACCTCGAATCATCTCAGGCGCACTGTGGTCGTAGTCCTCTACTGCCTGGAGCTGTGCCTGACTCTGCCTGCCAGCTCCCAGTGGTCGGGGTGGTCCTCCTAGTGGTTGTGGTGGTAAAGCCTCAAAGCGTTGCCCACCTCCTGCTGCTCGGCCAACTCCTCTTCCTCGTCCGCCTACAACCCTGCGGAACGCCACGGTCGACCCTCTGCCTTTGCCTCGGTGGTCCCTCAATCATCTGCTTCTCCTCAGCACGGAGGGTCGGGCAATCACGAGCCATGTGGCCCTGCCCGCCGCATGAGTAGCACTTCCTGCCTCTCGAAAGACTGGCTCCACGATGTGTGCCCCGCACTACTGAGCCAGCGTCCTGAGGTCGTCTGCCTGAGGGTCTGGTCTGCATGGACCCATGAGTCATCTGTCGACTGCCTGCTGCAGAAGACTCTGCTATGTTCCGCCCTGCGGTGGGTCTCGGCACTGGTGTAGACTCAGCAAGAAATCTCTCGATCAAAAGGTCTCTCTCCAGTACTCTTGTCTGAGTCGGAATGCTTAGGGAGATCAGCGATACCCTGATCTCGTGTCTCAATCCCTGCTCAAAGGTCCCAGCCCGGAAGAATGGGTCCTGTACCAGGTCTGTAGAGTAACGCAAGAGATCGGTAAATCTCACCGAGTACTGGGCGACTGTCAAGCTGCCATGCCGCAGTTGAAGAAGCTCCTGGATGTGCACCGCACAGAGGGTGGTTGGGATGAACTCTGAGAGGATGAGGCCCTCAAAGTCTTTCTAGAGAAGAGATGCCTCATCGTGCACCTGGAGCATCAAGCTCCACCATCGGCCCGCTGCTGCGTGCAGTACGCTCGCTACAAGGATCACCATGAGGTCTGCTGGTGTCCTCACTAACCGGAAAACTCGCACCACTTCCTCCAGCCAGTCCTCGACTACCTGGGGGTCCATCTCCCCGCAGAACTTGGGCGGTCGCTGGCGCTGGAACTCATGCAGTGCACTGAGGCAACGTGCATCATCAGCGGCTTGTGCTGGAAGCATCGGTGGCTCTGCGGGTAAAGGTATCGCCGGTGCCTCAGCTATCAAAGGGCCTTGCACAGAGGCCTCATCACTCGGTGGGTTGTCGTCACGCTCAACTCTCGGAACCCTAGCTAGCTTCCATCGTGGGGCCATCCTGAAAAGGAAACAGGTGCGCCACGGTCAGAAAAGTATACCTGGTGAGCTGATACAAAGTAATCACAAAGAAAACTTGAAACACACATGCAATCAATGTTTTCATGCATTAAGTAGGAAATCATAAGTCATGGTCCTGGTGTACGGATACGTCGGCCACCGCACCAACACTAGACACCCTGGACTGATAACCACACCCAATACGCTTAACACTATTGCTTCACATAGAAAAAGATCGGAGCCCCAAGTTCTATGGTAGAACTGAACTCCTCTGATACCAATTTGTCACGACCCGTCCTCGGGGACCATGTCGTGACTACCCCAAGCCGCTTTCCATAGGCCAGGGGCTGGTGACTAGCACTAAGGCGTAAATTCCCGATAAAAAGGGAAGGCATTGCCTTTGTAAAGTAAACAAACACCACAGATCAAGAAACCAGTAGAAGTAAACACTAAGTAAAAGCTGGTACAACCGTAAGTGCGGAAAAGTAAGTGGGCTAGAATACAAACCCAAACTGAAAGTAAAGTAAAACTCGAAAGGGAAAACAACAACTGAAAGTAAAGCCGCAGCGTTGGGTTTTCCATTGGAAGTCCCACCTGAAGGGTGAGTACAGATAGCCTCCTATGCTCCTCAGGTCCAGTTGACCGCTCCGAGTACGTCTCTTCCAGTGATTCACCTCCAGGTACCATCCTGCTCTGCAAGCCTCGTCCACGTTCAGTGTTGTCTGTCGTCTACAACCAACACAACGTAGTGTGGGCATAGCCCATGCAGGGGTGAGTATAAGCTACTCAGTAGGGACCCCGAGACCCCCGATGGTCTCCCAAAACCCACAAAGGATAATGCACAAGGAAAGATGCAATCACGAAGTAACATCCAACAATGCTTAGGTATATGCCCATACATATACTTAAGTCATCAATTCTCGTTCGGCTCCAACATCTGAACCCAAGTACAACCCAGTCCACACAGGAAAGCAAAATGTAAATCCAAACAGGATAGCACAACACAATCCACATAGGAAAGAAAAAAAGGATTCAGCTCACATAGGTATACTTCTTCGTATGACGATACATATGATCAGATATATCCACTAATTCATCTAAGTCGTCAGACCCACAAATGATCGATAGGTACTAACCACCGAAATGACCCTGGAAGGGTCTGACCCACACAGGATCGATAGGTAACTAACCCCCGCAAAGACCCACATAGGATCTGTAGGCGCTGGCTCACATAGAACCGCTGACCTCTGACCCACACAGGATCGGACCCACACAGGATCAGTAGCACTGATCCACATAGGATCGCTGAGTGTTGTAGTCGTCGTTGTCGAATCCACTGAGGATCTCTGTACAGTCGTAGTAGTAGTAGTAGTCGCAGCCAGCTCTAGGGTTCCCACACACAGCAATCTCGTTCGGGAGGGTCCGCTCCATGGGCTGAGAAGAGGATACATAAACTGACACATAGTCCAGAGTTGATGTATCCAAAAGCTCCGTATCATCAACAGGAACTCAACGTCGCAGATGGTACGTCAATCGGACACCCGGTCTGAGAGTTATTGGCTTTTTCATCCCAGGGGCCCGGTTGGTTTTTAAGGAAAAACTAAGCCGACTGTACTCCACCTGCGTCCAAACCTCGGGAGGAGTAATACAAAAGATCCATCTCACTAAGAGGAATCCATCAAAGTCGACGGCACGTCAATCGGACGTCTGGAGCTCAAGTTATGAGTGTTTCCGCTCCGACGGCCCGGTTGGTTTCGTGTACGAACCAACTCGGCCAAACCCAAAGTATTCCGAAACCTTGAGTGCGATATATCAAAACAACCATCTCGATACATGGATCGCATTTCAACTGACATTGCGTCGATCGGAGGCCCGTAGCACAAGTTATGGGCGTCCGACCGGAAAAGTTTCGGTATTAAGGGGTTCGGGCCCGGTCCGACCCGGCCAGATACCCACGGGGTCGACCCGAACCGGGTCCGGCCTACATGGGTGTGGCCCGGCCCGGCCCGCTTGGGGGCAGTCCAGCCCGGCCTGGGTGTGGCCCGGCCTCACTGACCGGCCAGGCAGCCAGCCCGGCCCGGGCACAGCGCGCCCAGCGTGCTGGCCAGGCGCTCGGCCAAACGGCTGAGCCGTTTGGCGTGGGGGGGGGGGGGGCTCCTGCCCCCTGGTTGTAACCGCGACCCCCCTTTAATGGAGGCCATTTTGCTGGACGGTCGGGGGTTTGAACCCCTAGCTTCCTCTTGTTCGGCCGTCCCGCCCCGGCCGGCCGGTTTCTGCCACCACGGGACCGGCAATGGCCGGTCCCCTCCCTGCTCCGACACTGGCTGCCCGGAACCGGTCACCCTGCTTAGCCGCCACCCGGAACCATCCTCGGCTTGGTTCGTCCGGCGCGGTGCGACGACGCCGTGCTCTTCCACCATGGCCCTACTTCGGCCGCGGTGTCTTCGGGTTTCTCCGACGCGGCATGACGGCGTCGTGTCTTTGTTCGTTTCCACGGTGCGGCGCGACGACACCGCGCATTCCTTCTCGCACGATCACACGCGGTGAGACGACACCGTGCCATACTCGTTTCAAACCACAAAGAAACAAACACACGGATAAGGGAGGAGGGTCAGCCATGTTTTTTCGGTCCTGCCCCCTCTCGTTAATAGATAACATTTGGTCGTATTTTCCTGAAGAACGACAAAGTGGCAAACACAAACAAAATAATTAAATAACCCCTAACTTGAGCGTATCTAGAACAGGGGTTCATCTCGGAAAACGACGTCACGAGGTGAAGCTCTGTATGTTGATGGAGAACGTCCGAGGAGGAAGTGGCATCTCCTTTTCTTTGACATGGGAAGAAGATCTAAAGAGGGTTCGTCATCAATCTTTTGAAAAAGGGGTCACACCCCGGCTGCGGAGAGGAGAAGAGACGACACGTCGATCTCTTCTTACGGTGACGGCGTTCTTCATCGTAGTCTTGGTGTTCTTCGTGATGAAGATGAAACACCCAAGAGCTCTCTCCTCAATTGTCCACACACAACAACCAACCAAAATAAAATAAGGATCATCCTTATATTATTAACTCATGACACAATTCAAAAATTCAAAACATAATTTAATTAATTGAATTGGTGAGTTGGCATACATAAAGATAGGAGAGGAAAAGTCACCCAAATAAAGGGCAGTTAAAAAGTTAAAAGTGTTACACAACTTAAGTGGGGGTTTAAGAGGAGTTAGGGAGTTAAGGAAATTGAAAAGGTGGGGCTCGTGTGGGCCCCACAACACCTTTAATACACTCAAGAGAAACTAACAATCAGTGGGTTCCACCCTAACTCCTACACCTAGGTTCTAACACATAGAAAAGATAAATAAAATTCTTAACGAAAATTTTATTTCACTCACACTTAATCCACAAATTTAAACAATTCATAACGAGAAAACTCAACTACAGAAAAGGCGTTTATAAACAATTATCGATGTTGCGGTTCCATCGGTGCCCTCAGAATTTGATTCTGAGCACCAGTTCAAAAGATAGGAATTCACGCTCATTCGTTCACTGAAGGTACCCGAGCTAAACTTCGGATAGAAATTCCGGGCACACCGGGCCTCAGAATCAAGTGCCGTCAGAAATTGCGTTCTTGTAAAATCCCAAAGAATATTAAGAAAAAATTTTCCTTGAATTTTACGGGTCTTTACATCAAGCTCAAAAATCTTCTTCTTCAATAATCCACCTGCTTTCTTTTTCTTTGAAACAACTTTAGTAGGTGTGTCCTCAACCTCTTATTTCACTTTATAGATTCTCAGAATAGCTCCCTCATCTTGAGGTTTATGTTCACATTTAGACAGCTAGACAATCTTATCTTCATCTACTTTCTAATTCTCATCTCTACCCTCAGTATCCTCAGGGTGTATAAATTGATGATGATAGCTTTCTTCTTTAGACAATTTATTGATTTCATCTTCACCCCTCTCATCTTCACCTTCTTCATCCTTCCTAGGATTTTGGTTCTTTGAAGACTCCTCTTCAGAAGATCAGATTTATAGTTTCTCAGATGTGGTTTTCCTTTAATGATAATATTCAACTTTCTTTATATGGTCTTCAGTACCATCACTACTTTCCACCTATTCTTATCCTTTTTCTTCAACTACCTTTTCTTCAAGAACCTTCTCTTGGGACTTTTCTGGAGTGCAAATCTTCTTCCCCGGAGTCTCAGGTGTTGTCTTGACCAAGAACGATTTCGGAAATGGGATATTATCAAATTCTATTTCAGTTTCCCTGAGAAGGTATTGAAAAATTTCATCCTCAGAAATTCTCTTCTTCTTCTTCTTTTCTTTAGCTTTCTTCTCAAGCTCATCAGCTTCCTTCTCTTTCAAAGCTTTGGCCTCTGTAGGATCCAAGAAAAACCGTGTCTCCCCTTCCTTCTAATTTTTCATGTCTTCCATTCACTTGGCTACCAGCTCATCCATATAATCTTTCTTCCTCTTGGAATTTGGAGGTTCGGATTGAGTTTCTTTAGTTTCTGGGATTTTTCCTTCTTCTACCACATCCTTTAACTTCCTCTTCTTTCCATCCTTTTTTGATGAATCAATAACATATTGTTCCTTTGGAGTAGCTTCAGCCTCTTCCATTGGTAAGTCATATAATTCTTTTATCACTATAGATAAACCAACTTTCAACCTCTTGAGAGTACCATCGCTGATCTTCATAACTTTGCAATTCCTAGACATTGAACTGCAAGGGATTTTGCAAGACTCCTAACATCAAACAATAAGCTTGGAAAGAGTGGTCAGGTACATAATAATTTGAGCTTTTAAGTTCCCATTCTTAATATTCTCAATCGTAATGAGAATATGCTACATTAAGTTTACCTTCCTCAGATTCACCAGTAAATCGAAGATGAACATGTCACTCTTCTTCGAGGTGTCCTTATAACCTTTTCTCGGAACGATAAAACCTTGAACCCACAATTCAAGGATCCGATTATTTGTTGAGAGGTGAGAAATCTCCGCAGTCTTGACATCTGTAAGTCCAAGACACTCCATAGATTTTGTAACATCCCAGGTAAATAAAGAATAATACATTTTCATATTTATTAATATTTACAAATTAAATATTAATTTTACTTTAAAGGGGTTGCTATGTTCGATAGCATACCTGATACGCAACAAAGAGTTTCTTTGAAATCTTACAGTGCAAACTAGTAATAAAATAATATTATTTTAAATTGTAGTTAACACGTAGCCGTTATATTGGTGTGAATGAATAGAAATAACTAAAATATGATTATATATGTTTTTTAAATGTATTTACATTTATCCAATAAAGGATAATGGCTTAAAATATGAAAAGAATTCAATTTTATGCATATATACTCTGATTTTCACTAAAAGGTCGAATTATCCCCTTTAATGGAGAACCCTTTTTAAATATAGTTTTGGTCACTCTTATACATTCTATTGGACCAAATAAAATTCCTCTTTATAATCGGGATATCAAAATTTACATTGTGTAAATTTTTGGTATTTTTCTGATAAAGTTCTTTTTTTTAATGAAAAGTGAAAAATGTTGTATTTTAATTCAAAACCTCTTTTTAATATAATTTGTTTATATGATTAGATTATATTTTGAGTTGGTTTTGAAGTGAAATTAGAATATATTTTTACCATTTAATCCAATAGTGTTCGTTGGAATTAATATCACTTTGAAATTGGACTTCATCTAGTTTCAATCTTTTGATATATATTGTTTCATAAAAACATGTTATTTGTTATGACAACGGGAATTAATTATTAAATTAATTATTGTAACTTATATGTTTTGAATTTTTTAAAATATAAATCATTTTTCAATTAAGAATATCAAATATAGATTAGGTTGAAGTTTTGGTATTTTTCTGAAAAACTTCAATTTTTGATGAATAGTGAAACCACTAAGTGGTACTTAAAAAACTGATTTTTCGTTTAAATGAAATTTTACCACCTCTATGTTTTGAATTTAAAAAAATATGACATTCATTGTTGTCATTAGAAAGTAAACTGTGGTTCAATGTGATTAAAATAATTTTTTGGTGAATTGTAACTTTTAAGTTTTAAATCGCGATTGAAAGTAATTAGTGTAGTTTAAGGTAAAAATAATATTTTAATAATATGAAATGACCTTGGAATATGTCCTACACTTATTTGATATTTCATGGCCGACCAAGACAACCCATGGGTAGATTTTTGGGACCCCATGGAGCCACTTGGGTAAGATAATGACATTAATGCCTTTTATTTAATGTAAAGGTAAAAATGACCCAAACATGTATTGTTTTACTAAAACAATTATTACATGGGATTATAAAAGACATATTTTTTACTATAAATATTAATTATAAATATAAGAAGATTTAATACATCATGATAATTTTTTTATAAATTTTAGACATTAAATAAATTTAATTATGTATGACACCATGATGATGCAGCGATGACCTCATTATTTAATGATTTAAATAACATGAAAATATAATGTAAAATATAAGACCTACACTTGTAAAAAACCTATTGGATGGGTTTATTTCGAACCCTTGACACCTTATCCTCGAAATTTATAATTGTGGGACCTTTTTTATCTGAAAATAATTTTATAACAAAGTATATTTTCTTAACTTTCCAAGAGTGCCCCTCGTCTCCTCTTATAAAAGGCCCCCACCTCTACCACCTTACCCACACTTCCAATGCCTTTGGCTCAGCCAACCCCTGCCCATTATGTCTCTCCACATCCCATTATAACTCTTATAAGCCTCACTTTGGGCAGAAGTCATCCCAAGGAAGCCTTTGAGCTCAAATCAAAAAGAGTTACCTGATTTAAAGGTAGTGTCTTCTCTTGTGTTCTTATGTTTTATTTTGCTTATACAACCCCCTAATCTCTTTTTATTCATTACTTTTGTAGAATCACCAGTATCTTCCATATACTAGGATTTTTTATAAGAATGATTCGAGCTAAACTTACACACACCTACTACTAATGGTCAAAGAACATAATGTTTCTGTGGATGGTGAATTTCTGCCTCACGAAATGATGATTGTTAAATATTCTTCTAACACCTTCAAAGGTGGCCATTAAGATGTCACTATATTTATATATGATATATAATATGTTTATGTTTTCCTTAATCTTCTGTATTATTCATTTATGTCAAACCTTTATGGTTTCCATTATTGGTAAACGTGATATCTTCATTTTAGGAAGTGCGGACAACCGGCCCCTCAAAGTGATTTGATTCGTTAATGCCATATGTCGGACGTATAAAGGATTTAATTAATGATATTATATATGATATTATACTGGAATTATAATATACCTTTATGTCATTATTATTCCATTCCATAAAATACGAAATATAAATGAAAGCATTGTTTATGCGTACGTATGGCTTACCGTCTCCAGGAAGGGTGCATTTCATTTCATACATCTAAATGTTCTTTAATATTATAAATGCATGTATATACTGGATATATATGATATATATGATATCTACATAATTAATATAACTCAGCCTATAATGGATACATTAACAACATGTAATTATAAAGAGTTTATTTTTGACTCAAGTACCAATGATCGTTAAAACGACCGTTATTAACTTAAATAATTACATAGTGTTCATGACATGGTAATAAGTGATATCAAAAGAAATAATGAACTTGAAAAAGGTTCTTAATAAAATAGAAATTAACTCAAGTTTATTATTCAGGAGATTAATGAACGATCGAGTCAAGTTGGACCTGAGGTAAGGGAGCTGCTTAACCCAATTTTTGTTGGGTTAATATCCTACATTCAAATTATGTCATGATATTATTATGTTCTATCTTTTATTTGTACTTTCATTATGTGTACTTATAGTTAATACACATAATATATCTATTTTATTTAAAAATAATGATCTTTTTGTGGGACTTCGTCTCAATACCCTTTCATTGAGGCATATTTTGTTTTATACACAACCTTCTTTTATATGGTGTATAAACCCCTTTGACTTTTACATTTATACAAAAGGAATCTTTTGTATACGAAGTGTTTTACCAACCAACAAAAGGGAATGTTTTTGTCGTACGTATGCGGCGATAACCACTTCTCAACCGCCATGACCATTATTTGAGTTTCGGCTTCCTCTACAAGACATACCATTTTTTTCAAAAGAAAAAAAATACCATGTTTTAATTTTCTTTTATTTTGGTATAGAAAATGGTTTTCATAATGTTTTTATATCAATGTGTTGTATTGATATCTTGTGATTGAAAAGTGGAAATGTTATGTTTCCTTTATGCATTTTTTATGTGATATGATTATGTTATGGTTCTTGGGCATTATTATGAAGACGGGTGGTTCCGTGATAAACTAAGGGCGGGTGAGCCCGATATATCTCTCCAATGAATTGGGTAACGTGAAGGAGTTAAACGTTAAGGTTTCTCCGAAGAGATTTATGGAATATACTATGATGGGTATTCCAAACGTAACCAAGAGGGTTACTCCCTACGTAAGAATGTTATGAATGCCTCAAGTTACCTTTATGTCTTATGATTTCTATGATTTATTCATGATTTGATGAGGTATGTTAAAGTGATTATGTTTTATGGGAAAAATATGATTTCATTATTATGTATATATGTACCAATGTTTCCTTTCCATATTTTTTTATAACCCTTACTGAGATTTTTATGCTCATCCCATGTTTTTGAAATGTTTTTCATAGGTAAAGGGAAGGGTACATGATATGATTATAGTGTCAAGGAAGTGTCAAGAAAGAATTCATGTTTTATTTTAAATATGTTTCCGTTGATGGGAAGAAATGCATACTATCTTTTATTGTAACCACTTTGTTTAAATGTGGGATGTAATGCATGTTTTATGATATATTTATCTAAAACTCTATACCTAAAAATATCCTCAATGTGTATTCTTGAGGTAACTCAAGATTAAGTAATGTTTAAGGCTGGGGCCTTATAGTTGGTATCAGAGGATGGTTTAGATAACTTTAGGAGTTAGAATTCTATTAAATGATCATCCAAAAATATTTTTTTTATTGTCAAATTGAAATGATATACAATTTAAAGATTACCATGTTGTTTCGCCTAAGATATTTTTGTGTTTAGAATGGGTTTTCATAGAGGAAACAGATAAGATTTTTTGGGAAGGCATACTGATGGAAATGACCTTCCAAATCAGCACAATGAGATGGTTAGAATCAAAATTGTGTAGTTTACTGCAGTGATGGCTCAGTTGAATCAGGTGATAAATGGTGGTTGTGTTACTGATGATATTTTTTGTGTTTTCTAAAGGTAAATAAGAGCATGAAAGACATTTAAGGGTTATGTTTCAAACCTTAAATGAAAAGAAATTGTATGGGAAATTCAGAAAGTGTGAGTTTTGGTTGCAAAAAATTTCATTCCTTGATCATATTGTTTCTAATGATGGACTAACTGTGGATCCTGCAAAAACAAGAGTTGTTGAAAAATGGACAAGACCCACAAATGTAACTGAGATCCGTAGTTTTCTTGGTTTCGCAAGTTATTACCAAAGGTTTGTTAGAAAGTTTTCACAGTTATCTAGTCCAATGACTAAGCTTACTCGGAAGGTTGTTATGTTTATCTGGACAAAATAATGTGATGATTGTTTTCAGGAATTGAAAAGAAGATTGGTGAATGCTCCAGTTTTGGCACTACCTTCCAGGAATAGTGAGTTTGTTATCTACAGTGATGCTTCATTGAAAGGACTTGGTTGCGTCCTAATGCAGAATGATCAGGTAATTTCCTATGCTTTATGACAGTTGAAAACTCATGAGGTAAATTACCTTACACATGATTTCGAATTAGCTGCTATATTTTTCACATTACAAATTTAGAGGCATCAATTTTATGGAGTAAAGTGTGAAATATATACCGATCACAAAAGTTTAAAGTATATATTCACTCATAAAGAATTGAACATGATACAGAGGAGATGACTATAATTAATCAAGTATTATGATTGTACAATTCATTACCATCCGGGAAAAGAAAATAAAGTGGCTGATGCTTTGAGTCGAAAAAGTAATGCTTCATTAACAATGATGCATTTGGAATGTGATCCTTTGGATAATTATTTTATTAACATTGGAATAGAATTTGTTGGTGCAGGAAGTTCTTATGTTTTGTTTCAGGAATTAGTGATATCATCTCTATCAGACATAATTAAGCAAGCATAGAAGCAAGACAACGAGTTGCAGAAAAAGGTAGAGCTGGTTCAGAGGGGTAAGTTGCCTGATTTCAACATTGATAATGATTGTGTTTTGAGATTTGGGAAGAGATTGTGTGTGCCTTGTGATTCACAGTTGAATTTTTATTTGAAGCTCATAATTCTTTGTTTTCAGTTCATCCAAGTAGTACTAAGATATATAGAGATCTTCATGAGTTTTACTAGTGGGATGGAATGAAAATGGATATTTCTGATTTTACTGTGAAGTGATTGACATGTCAACAGGTAAAATCAGAGCGGCAGTTATCGAAAGGGATGCTTTAGCCTTTACCAGTTCTAGAATGGAAATTGGAGAATATATCCATGGACTTCGTTGTGGGATTGCCGAAGACACCTCGAGGTAATAATGCTGTCTGGGTTATTGTTGATCGCTTGACTAAATCTGCTCATTTCATTGCTATAAGAGATAATTTTTCCCTAGATCAACTTTACCATTTTTATCTTAAAGAGATAGTCAGGGTACATGGAGTTCCTCTCTCCATTGTATCTGATCATGATCCCAGGTTTACTTCTAACTTTTGGAAAGGCCTTCAGAAGTCGTTGGGTATTGAATTAAATTTTAGTACAGCTTTTCATCCTCAATCAGATGGGCAGTAAGAACGAATAATTCAGACATTGTAAGATATGCTACGTTCTTGTTCGATGGATTATCAGGGAAGATGGGACCAACATCATTCTTTGGTTATGTTTTCTTATAATAACAGTTTTCTTTCCAGTATACAGATGGAACCATTTAAGGCATTATATGGGAAGCGGTGTCAAACTCCAGCTTTCTGTGATGAAGTGGGTGAAAGGAAGCTGATGGGACCAGAATTGGTAGAGGATTTGGCAGAAAAAGTTCAGCTGATACAGAAACACATGAGAACGGCTTAGAGCAGGGAGAACAGTTATGCGGACAACAGGAGGAAGGATCTCTCTTTTAAGGTAGGTGATCATGTTTTTCTTAAAGTCTCACCATGGAAAAGTGTGATGAGATTTGGGAAGAAAGGAAAGCTGAGTCCAAGGTTCATTGAACCATATGAAATTCGGGAGAGAGTTGGATCAATTTCATTCCGAGTGGCTTTACCTCCGAGTTTATCTTAGGTGCACGGTGTTTTTCATGTTTCGATGTTGAGAAAGTACATGCCAGATCCATCTCATGTTTTGAGCCCAGAGGTAGTTTAGTTGGAAGAGAATCACTCTTACGAAGAACAAACAGTCCAGATTCTCGACCGAAGAGAGCCAATGTTGTGAAATAAGATAATTCACCAGGTAAATGTTTTGTGGAAAAACCATATGGTTGAAGAGCTAATGTGGGAATCTGAATATGCTATGAGGGATAAATACCCCCACTTATTTTGATAAGTGAATAAAATTGCGGGGACGCAACTCCCAAAAGGGGGGAAGGATGTAACATCCCAGGTAAATAAATAATAATACATTTTCATATTTATTAATATTTACGAATTTAATTTTAATTTTACTTTAAAGGGGTTTCTATGTTTGATAGCGTACCTGATACGCAACAAAGAGTGTCTTTGAAACCTTATAGTGCACACTAGTAATAAAATAATATTATTTGAAATTGTAGTTAACACGTAGCCGTTTTATTGGAAGAAATGAATAGAAATAACAAAAATATGATTATATATGTTTGTTAAATGTTTTTACAGTTATCTAATAAAGGATAAAGGCTTAAAATACGAAAAAAAAATCAATTTTATGCATATATACTCTAATTTTCCCTAAAAGGTCGAACTCTCCCCTTTTGATGGAGAACGCTCTTTAAATATAGTTTTGGTCACTCTTATACATTCTATTGGACCAAATAAAATTCCTCTTTAGAATTGGGACATCAAATTTTACTTTGTGTAAATTTTTGTTTTTTTCTGATAAAGTTTTCTTAATGAATAGTGAAAATGTTGTATTTCAATTCAAAACCTCTTTTTAATATAATTTTTTTATATTATTAGATTATATTTTGATTTGGTTTTAAAGTGAAATTAGAATATATTTTTACCATTTAATCCAATAGTGGTCATTGTAATTAATATCACTTTGAAATTGGACTTAAACTAGTGTTAATCTTTTGAAATATATTGTTTCATAAAAACAAGCTATTTGTTATGACACCGAGAATTAAATATTAAATTAATTATTGAACTTATATGTTTTGAATTTTTTAAAATAGACATCATTTTTGAATTCGGAATATCAAATATATCTTAGGGTGAAGTTTTGATATTTTTATGAAAAACTTCAATTTTTGATGAATAGTGAAACCACTAAGTGGTACTTAAAAAACTGATTTTTCGTTTAAATGAAAATTTACCACCTCTGTGTTTTGAATTTCAAAAATCCGACATTCATTGTTGTCATTAGGAAGTAAAATGTGGTTCAATGGGATTAAAATAATTTTTTGGTGATTAGTAACTTTTATGTTTTTAATCGCGGTTAGAGGTAATTAGTGTATTTTAAGGTAAAAATAATATTTTAATAATATGAAATGACCTTGAAACCTGTCATACCCTTATTGGATGTTTCATGGCCGACCAAGACAACCCATGGGTCTATGTTTGGGACCCCATGGAGCCACATGGGTAAGATAATGACATTAATGCCTTTTATTTAAAGTAAAAGTAAAAATGACACAAACATGTATTGTTTTACTAAAACAATTTTTACATGGGATTATACAAGTCATATTTTTTACTATAAATATTCATTAGAAAGATAAAAAGATTTCCTACATCATGATATTTGTTTTATAATTTTTAGACATTAAATAAATTAAATTATTTATGACCCCATGATGATGCAGCGATGACCTCATTATTTAATGATTTAATTAAAATGAAAATATAATGTAAAATCTAAGACCTAAACTTGTCAAAAACCTATTTTATGGGTGGATTTATAACTCTTATCACCTTATCCTAGAAATTTATTATTTTGGGACCTTTTTTATCCGAAAATCAGTTTATAACAAAGTATCGTTTCTTAACTTTCCATGAGTGCCCATCCTCTCCTCTTATAAAAGGCCCCCAACTCTACCACCTTACCCACACATCAAAAGCATTTGGATTGGACAACCCCTGCCCATTTTGTCACTCCACATCCCTCTCTAACTCTTATAATCCTATATTTGGGCAGAATTCATCCACAGGAATCCTTTGAGCTCAAATCAAAAAGAGTTACCTGGTTTAAAGGTAGTGTCTTCTCTTGTGTTCTTATGTTTTATTTTGCTTCTCCAACCCCATAAACTCTTTTTATTCATTTATTTTGTAACAACACCAGTATATTACATATACTAGAATGTTTTTATAAGAATTATTCGAGCTAAAATTACACACACCTACATCTAATGGTTAATGAACATATTGTTTCTGTGGATGGCGAATTTCGGCCTCACGAAACGATGATTGTTCAATATTCTTATAACACATTCAAAGGTGGCCATTAAGATGACACTATATTTATATATGATATATAATATGTTTATGTTTTCCTTAAGCTTCTGTATTTTTCATTTATGTCATACCTTTATAGTTTCCATTATGGGTAAATGTTATATCATCATTTTAGGAAGTGCGGACTACTACCCCCTCAAAATGATTTGATTCGTTAATTCCATATGTGGGATGTATAAAGGATGTAATTAATGATATTCTATATGATATTATACTTTAATTATAATATACATTTATGTCATTATGATTCCAGTCCATAAAATACGAAATAGAAATGAAAGTCGCGTTCATGCGTACGTACGGCTTACCGTCTCCATGAACGGTGCAGTTCATTCCTTACCTCTAAATGTTATGTAATATTATAAATGCATGTATATACTGGACATATATGATATATATGATATCTACATAATGAATATAACTCTGTATATAATGAATACATGAACAAATTGTAATTATAACGAGTTTAATTTTGACTCAAGTACCAATGATTGTTAAAACAACCGTTATTGACTTCAATAATTACATACTGTTCATGAAATGGTAATAAGTGATATAAAAAGGAATAATGAACATGAAAAAAGTTCGTAAGCAAGTAGAAATTAACTCATGTTTATTATTCAGGAGATTAAAAAATGATCAAGTCAAGTTGGACCAGAGGTAAGGGAACTTCTTTACCCAATTTGTTTTCTTTGGATTAATCTCCTACATTCAAATTATGTCATGATATTATTATGTCCTATCTTGTATTTGTACATTCATTATGTGTACTTATAGTGAATACACAAAATAGATCTATTTTATTTAAAAAATGATCTTTGTATGGGAATTTGTCTCAATCTCCTTTCATTGAGGCATATTTTGTTTTATACACAACATTATTTTATACGGTGTATAAACACCTTTGACATTTACGTTTATCCAAAGGAATCTTTTTTATACGAAGCGTTTTGCTAAACTACAAAAGGGAATGTTTTTGTCGTACGTATGCGTCGACAATGTTTTCTCCGCCGCCGTGACCATTATTTGAGTTTTGGCTTCCTCTATAAGCCATACCTTTTTTAAAAGAAAAATAAATACCATGTGTTACTTTTATTTTATTTTGGTATTGAAAATGGTTTTCATAATGTTTTTATATCAATGTGTTGTATTGATATCATGTGATTGAAAAGTGGAAATGTTATGTTTCCTTTATGCATGTTTTATGTGATATGATTATGTTATGGTTCTTGGGAATTATTATGAAGACGGGTGGTTCTGTACTACACTAAGGGCGGGTGAGCCCGATATAGCTCTCCAATGCATTGGGTAACAGGAAGGAGTTAAACGTTAAGGTTTCTCTGAAGTGATTTAGGGAATATACTGTGATGGGTATTCCAAACGTAAATAAGAGGGTTACTCCCTATGTAATAATGTTATGAATGCCTCAAGTTACCTTTATGTCTTATGATTTCTATGATTTATTCATGATTTTATGAGGTATGTTAAAGTTCTTATGTTTTATGGGAAATGTATGATTTCATTATTACGTATATATATACTCATGTTTCCATTCCATATTTTTTTATAACCCTTACTAAGATTTTTATACTCATCACATGTTTTTGAAATGTTTTTCACATGTCAAGGGAAGGGTACATGATATGATGATAGTTTCAAGGAAGTGTCATGAAAGAATCCATGTTTTATTTTAAATATGTCTCCGTTGATGGGAAGTATTCATACTATCTTTTATTGTAACCACTTTGTTTAAATGTGGGATGTAATGCATGTTTTATGATCTAATTCTCTAAAACTCTAAACCTGAAAAGATCCTCAACATGTATTCTTGAGGTAACTCAAGATTAAGTAATGTTTAAGGCATGGGCCTTATAGCGTTTTCCATGAAAAAACTTCCTCGAATATCAGGCAACTTATGGGAACAAAATTTAGCTTCCCATTCGAATGGAACTCCAACTAATCTGGCTTCTTTAGTGTAAGATAAAGCATAGTTTTTTCCAAAACTTTTGAATAAAAACCTATCTCTGCCTTTTTCCTTAATGAAACTAACTGGCTCATAGAATTCCACAAGAAAATCAGGAAACACTAAGTCTTAAGCCCCAAGATTTGATATGCTGACAATTTCCAATCTATTAAGCATGCTGTTCTTCGAGATTATAGAATCATATTTGTTGAAGAAATTCGGATGCACCAACCTTTCTCTATATACTTTCCACTCTAAAATCGTCTTGACAGTAGACATATCTTTCTGAGAGGATTCTTCTGCAGACATTCGGAGTTGAGAAAACTCTGAGATTTTGGTAACGGGATTTTGTAGTAGGGCAGAGCTTCGACATGCAAAGGCTTGAAATCGATGTTGGAAAACCCTTCGGGGGTCCTTTATATAGGTCTTTGATGTGACAGTTTATCTTCCTATCTCAATCCAATGGCTGAGAATTCGTCTGATCAGACTGACAGTTGAAATGATATCTGTAAGGAAATTTTGGCAGGATCTGATCTTTTAAGGTTTTAAAGGAAAACATTCAGATTTAAGAGAACTAGAATTCAAGAAAATTTAAAAAAAACCACAAGTAAAAAGTGATACCGAAAACTCAATAAAGAATCATACCTTTTGAATTGTCAGGAGAATTATTCGTATGGAGGAAAATTCTTCTTGAAGGACTTAAGATTAAAGAAAACGTGAGTACGAAAAAAATTTGAGTACTGAGATCTTCATTACAAAAATATTCATTACTAATATCTTCATTACAACAATCTTCATTACAAAAATCTTCATTACGAAAATTTTCATTACAAAAATTTTAGACTACGAATTTTTTTTTAGCAAATCTTCACTACGAAGAGTATTGAAAAACACCATTAAAGAATTGTTTTAAAAAAATTATATTACGGAAAAAAATAACATTACGGAAATTATGAAAAACTCCAATATGAAAAATATGAAAAAATTCATTACAAAAAATATGAAAAGCTTCATTACAAAAAATATCAAAAACATATGAATAAATGTATTCCCCCTATGAAAAGGAATTTATTACTTTAAGGATACTAGTTCAACAGAATGTAAATGAGGATAATTAACTTATTGTTATCATTCTTAAATTCTATTTAATGTATTCAAATTTATTGGTGGTTGAAGATTTTGTAAAAATATCATCAATTTGATCTTTTGCTCTGATAAATTGAATAATTATATCACCTTTTGTGTGCGATTCCTAAGAAAGTGATGCCTAATATCTATGTATTTTGCATGAGAGTGATGTGCAGAGTTTTTACTAAGGGAAATGGCACTTGTATTATCACAAAAAATTTGTGTTTTGGTAAAACTCATACCATAGTCAGTGAGTGTGTGTTGCATCCACAACACATGAGCACAACAACATCAAGTTTCGGTATATTTAGCTTAAGTAGTGGTAAGTGCTACTAATTGTTGCTT
The DNA here is from genome assembly GCA_963277665.1 of Viscum album. Taxonomy (NCBI): domain Eukaryota; kingdom Viridiplantae; phylum Streptophyta; class Magnoliopsida; order Santalales; family Viscaceae; genus Viscum; species Viscum album. The sequence goes on from OY728152.1 coordinate 1,252,826,910, forward strand.
CTTGCATGGAAAAAAACTAATTAATCTCCTAAGAAATTAAAAGTTCAGGATGTAATATTTCTATCCATTCTACATCCAAAAAAGTTAGCATCCAAAAAACTTTTTAAAACAAAACCATTTCTAGAACTGTAAAAGAGTCCTAAATCCATGGTTCCCTTTAAGTAGTGAAAAATTCTTTTCACTGACATTAAATGATATTCCTTAGGATTGGATTGATTTCATGTGCATTATCATAATAATAACATTATGTCTGGATGACTGGCAGTCATGTAAAGTAAACTTCATATCATACCTCTAAAAGAGGTTTGATCTACTGGTTTCCCAGCTTCATCAAGATCAATTGTATTTGAGGTACCAATGGGAGTACTTATACTTTTAGTGTTGTCATATACATACATTTTAAGAAGATATTTAATATACTTATGTTGGGATATATAGATTCCTTCAGGTTATTGAGAAATTTGAAATCCAAGGAAAAATTTTAACTCACCCATCATAGTCATTTCAAACTCATATTTCATAAGATCCACAAACGAATCAGTTATAGATTATTGAGTTGACCCAAATATAATGTCATCAACATAAATTTGACCTGTCAAAAAAAAATTCTTATCTTTCTTAATAAAAAGGGTTAGATTTCCATTTCCCTTAACATAATTATTTTGAAAAAAAATCATGTAAGTATATCATACCAAGCTCAAGGGGCTTGTTTATGTCCATAAAAAGCATTGGTATGTATAAAAACATGATTAGGATGTTTGGTATCTTCAAGACCAGGAAGTTATTCAACAAAACATACTCTTGTACATAACCGTTAAGGAAAGCACATTTCACATCCATTTGAAAGAGTTTGAAATTGAATAATGTTGCAACGGATAGTAAGATACGAATAGATTCATGTCAAGCTACTGGAGCATATGTTTCTTCATAGTCTATTCCCTCTTGTTGATTATAGCTTTTACCTACCAGTCTCTCTTGATTTCATTAAATGATTCCATTTTCATCACACTTATTTCTGGCGACCCATTTTACTCCAATAACAGAGGTTTCCTTAGGTATTTCAACCACGGTCAAAACTTTATTCCTTTCGAATTAATTTAGTTCATCTTGCATGGCTTTAATCCAATCATCATCACCTAAAGCTTCATTAGTTATTGATAGTTCTAGTTGAGAAAGGAATTCTAGATGTTCTACTTCATTTCTTAAGGAACTTCTAGCCCTTACAGGTTGATTCGCATCACCAATGATACTATCACTGGGATGATTCTTTAGAAACAACTGATTTAGGTTTTGTAAAACCTGTTCATCAACATAGGGTAGGAAATCTTCTGGGGGAAATGATTCAGAAGTAACTTCTTGGACATTTTCCTTATTAGAAGGATATTCTAAAAAAGTTTGAAAATCAGTTTTTGAAAACACATCCAGGGATGTAGGTCGGGGTTGTTTAAAAAAAGATTAGTTTCATCAAATTTCACATGTACTGTCTCTTCAACACTACATGTGTTTTTATTGAAAACTCAATAAGCCATATATTTTGTGGATTAGCCTACAAAAATTCTTTCGTCATATTTTGGTGAGAAGTTTTGTATATTATCTTTAGTATTTAGAATGAATACCTTTCAACCAGAAACCATGAAGTAGGAAATCTATGTTTTCTACCATTCCATAACTCATAAAGTGTTTTATTTTGAAAATGTCTAATCAAAAATCGATTTATAGTATAACAAGTAATACTTACAGTTTCAGCCCAAAAATGTTTGGCTATAGAATACTCACTCAATATGGTTGTAGTTATCCCTTTAATAATTCTCTTTCTTCTTTCAACAACACCATTTTTTTCAGGTGTTCTGGGTGCTGAGAACTTCTGAGTAATGCACTTTCTACTACAAAATGATTCAAAATCAGAATTTTTAAATTCTCCACCATGATCACTATGAATATTTTTCAATGGAAGGTTATTCTCATTTTTAACTTCGTCTCTAAAACATTTAAAATACGAAAATCCATCAGACTTATTTGCTAGAAAATAAACCCATGTAAATATAGTGTATTAATCAACTAGAACAAATACAAAATATTTGCCTCCAATGCATCCAGCTTGTGTAGGACCAAAAATATCCATATGCAATAACTATAATGCATCAGTATTTCAGACTTCACCAACTGATTTAAAACATTATTTATGTTTCTTTCCAAATTGACAAGGGTCACAAACATTTGAAGAATCAAATCTATGCTCCGGTAAATCCTTAACTAATCTTTTCTTAGAAATTTTTCATATGTTCCTAAGATTATAGTGACCTGACTTTCTATCCCACAACCAAGAATAATATTTCATTGCACTAAGGCAAGGTAGATCTTTGCTCTCAAGCTCTTCTAAGTTTAGTGTGTATACATTCTCTTTTTCATATGGGAAGAAAGAATAAACTCTTCCTTGGAATTGTGTAATAAGATCTTTTCATTCCTAAAATTCACAAGTTAACCTTCATCACATAATTATCTTATGATAATGAAATTTTTCTTAAGACCATTGACAAATAAAAAATTTGAAATCAATGTTTTTCCAAGAAGAACGATGTTACCTATACCAATATTTTCTTTCTAAGCATTATCTCTGAAAGTTTCCTTCCCTCCTTTCATCTTGATAATATTTTCAAAACAGTTTTTGTTACCAGTCATATGCCGGGAACATCCACCATCCATGTACCATGTATTTCTATTGGTACTTTCTCAATTTTCATGAAAATAAGAAAAATTTAGGTTTTCAGAACCCAAAATTTTTTGGATCTGGAAATCTCAGAAAGAAAAATTTTGGGCACCCACATTTCATAGAAATGTAGGATTTATGAAATCCTAAAGACTGGGTTTTGTTTAGGGGGAAATGTCTTTCCCAATTCCCACCACACAGACACTTAGTGCCTAATCTATCGCTTTAAGGAACAAAATAATTGTTACTAAAATTCAGTTTAGAACCAGTATAACCAAAACCAGCACTATTCCTTAGATGTCAGATTTGAGAATATATTTTATCAAAATTTTCCTTAACTAAGGTAAAGTTTGAAAAACACATCCTCAAGTAAAAGATTTCAGAATTTAGTTTTATAACAAAGTTCTTTTCTTCTAAAACATTTGATTTTGAACTAGAGTTAGGCTGGAAAACAGTTTTCTTAGAAATTACATTTTCTAGATCTTTAGATAGTTTGTTATTTTCATAATTTACTTCCTTAGGATTTTTTGAAATACTTTTGAAATCAACATTTTTCTTATCAAGATCTTTAGAAAGGTCTAATATTTCCTTAGTAAGAATAGTATTCCTAGATTTTTCCTTATCAATATTGTTTATGAGTTTTGAATTCTCAATCTTAAGATGTCTGGAAGACCTAGAAACTTATTTATGGGTAGGTAAAGTATTATCTTCATAATAAGATGATTCTTCATCAGAAGAGTTATAGTATTTATCATTACTATAATTTGCATTTAAAGATATATTGGACATTGATTCAACATTGTGTACCTTATCCATTAAGCAATGATTGTCAATAGGTTGTCATTATATTAGACAAAGATTCTTTTGTCAAGAAGATTTGTAATATGATGATTCATCTGAAGAGTCACCACCACTGGCACTCCAGGTATCATTAGCTTCCATGACATTATTAGTTTCAGCCTTGTAGTACTTCTTTTTGTTTCTCTCATAATGCCTTTCCATTCAATATTTTCTCTTAATCATAGGACAATCGGGTCTTATATGTCCAACTCTCTTGCATTCATAACATGTGAGTTATGAATATTTCTTATCTTTCTTATCTTTCTTTTTATATCTCAATTGACAGTTCCTCTCTCTAGATATCTTGTTCATCCTTCGAGTAATATTTTCTAACTCATTCTCTGAGGATTCACTTCCACTAGATTCAGATTGTATAACAACCTTCTTAGATTTTGATATGGGAACTCTCTTAGGAGTCTTGGCGTTCATATGATTTTAAGTTTTAGTAAAAGAAACACTTCCATTACCACTCTTCTTATTTACATTATCAGCATCTCTCTTCATTCTAGTCACATGTTGAGGAAGTGTTCCAAATAGTTCACCAATAGAAATCTGAGTAACCTTTCTGTTTTGATCAATAGTAGTCCTCTTGGATTCCCAATCATTCGGTATGATGTCTATGATATTATCAACAAGATCTTCATTATCTAATCCCTTATCACCCATGGATTTTAAACTATTCACAATATTCATGAATCCTTTTTTCACCTTACATATGGGTTCTCCATAAGGAAAGTAGAAACCATGATATTCAACTCTGAGCATAGCTCTTCTAGTTTCAATAACATTGGATGTTCTAATGTGAGTAACTTCAAGTTTCTTCCGAATACAATTTTCTACTTCAGAAGATGAAATCTGGCTATATATATTTCTAGTCATCGAGCAAAGAAATTTTTTTCGTACCTTATAATTCAGTTCGTATTCATGCTTTTCTTGATTGGTGAAGGTACTAACTTCTTTGTCAGGGATTTTGTATCCTCCAGTAAGAATAACAAAAATATCAACACCAGTATTGATAATGAATATCTTCATAAGATCTCTCTAATATTCATTATCATTTCCATAAAAGATAGGTGGTCTAGTTGGATCGAGATTTTCTATGGAAATAACATTGATTCCTGCCATCTTTAAGAAAAATTTCATTCCAAAAAAACATGTTAGTAATAAAAGTTTGTAAACAAGGAAACTATTCCTAAACAAGGAAAATATAGAACAAGAGTATCTCTAAGTAAAAATGAATCCGAACTATACGAGTCTGAAAAAGTGATTCTAGAAAAGAATGAGATGAATTCTATTTTGAAACTAATCGTGAGATTAATTCAGATTAAACCAAACCTCAAATACGAATTGTTGTGAAGGTATGTCAGTATGTGATACTCTATAATACCAAATTTAGGATTGAAATAAACGAGATACTGTATGGAGTATCTAATGATGCCCAATATACAAGAGGGGGTGAATTGTATATTTAAAAATTCTTTAAGAACTTTTAATGTTGGTTATAAACTTTCCTATTGTTTAACAAGGATAAACAAGGTAATTCAAAAAACCTCTAGTTCTACACAATTGCTTGATTCCGGAAATATGATTCCAAGAATGTGATTCTGGAAAATATGGTTCTGGAAAATGAAACTTAATTGAAGTTTACAAAGATGATGATTCTATCTTAAAGCATATAGAATCTTACTAAATCAGAGTTCAAGTATAAGAATGTATAAGAGAGTTATACTTTTTCAATAATACAAATACAATGGAAAATCTTGTAACAAAACAAGTAACAAGTAGTAAATATTTTAACCCAAAGAGAATGCTATCCAATAATATTGGATAAAGGTCCCCTGATTTATAATTTAAATAAAATATGTCTTACCCACACCAGGGTAAGCTCTCGATACGAAGATCGGAGTTTGTCTTTCTATCCCAGAAATCCTTCTACTTTCAGGTAGTCGGAACCTATGTCTTCCTCAGCAAGGATGCCCTCAACTTCAAGGTAGTCGGCACCTCTTTCTTCCTATCCATGGAATCCCTCGATTATACACAACAACAATCAGAGTTACACAAATCAATTATGAACAAAAAGTTCAGTAAGAACAAAGCAATAAAGCCTATCTCTATATAAATCAATTTAGCATCATGTAATGTCTAGATTGTTCAACTTATTATGAGCTCTTTCAAATGAGTTCCTATTTATAGTAATGGCATCAACAGTCGGATCCCTCTTCCAATAGTCATATTTTCCTTTAATTTCTGAGGGACCTGTACATATGCCACTCAAAAAAAGGTTAGTTAGTAACTGAATGCACGACATCGTTTTATAACAGAAACAAGTGTAAGAAAAAATATGGTTACATAATTAAAAACCAATATTTGGAATGTAAGGAAATGAATGTTCAGAGTCTAACCAAAAATGAATTAGATTTTTATAATAGAAGGATATTCAGATTCTGTTTTTTAGGAATTCAAAACCTAATCTCTATAGAATTATAGAGTCTAAATTTTAAGGAAATTCGAAATCAGGATTTCACAAGAATTTAGAGTTACAATTCGAATTCAGAATTCGGAGTCAAAATTCATAAAAGTGCATAACCAGAATTCAGAGTCGAACATCATAAGTGTTTGTAACCAGAATTTGGTGTCGAACTTTATAAGAGTTTGTACCTAGAATTTGGCGTTGAACTTCATAAATGTTTTTAACAAGAATATTGTGTTGAACTTCATAAATGTTTGTAACCATAATTCGGAGTTGAAATTTATAAAATTTCGTAACCAGAATTCGGTGTCAAACTTCATTAAAGTTCGGAGTCTAAATTCAGGGAACACAGAGTCTAAATTCGGATCCTAGAACAGAATGCTTCATACCTATGTATTATATGATTCTAAAGTTTTATACATGAAACCAAATTTTACACTTAGAAAAATTACGATATGGAAAATAAAAACATGGTAAGGATAAATTTCCTTGGGGAAGGAAATTTTCCCTTATAGAATTAAAACACAGGGAAAAAAATATTTTCCTTAAGATAAGGTGTTTGTGATTTTCAAAACAAGAAGAATAGGTAAAGTCATAAGGAAACCTTAATGACTCAACAATTACAATTGTTATTAAGTTAATGGCTTCCTAATTGGGTAGTTAATGGTCTTTCTACTAGATCACTATAATTTTTATTGGGAATGGACTCTAAAAATACTAGTAAGAGTGGTGGTAATATTTACTGTCCCATTTAACTTGTTGTATTATTTTGACATCTTTATTTGTATTTTTTTATTTGTTGAGAAAAATTAAATGTTTTAGAAAAATATGTTAATGGTATAGATTTTTTCCCATATAAAATATTTATTTTCCATGGTTTTATGGTTTTTTGAAACACATTTTGTAATATTTCATGAGGGAGATTTGGGAAGTTGATGTTCAATTTGATGTAGGAGTGCTGTAAGTGGATTTTTTTTCATTTTCCACAGTTTTAATATATATGTTTCTATTTAGTGATATTTTTTTAATGTGTAATATTATTATTCAATGTATATATTGAATTAATTTGGGGTTATAGTTTATTTTTATTAGAATTATGGGGGTAATGCCTCAAATTCTTGTGATAGATACACTCATGATGATCTCTAACACAAAAAAAAAACTATAGATGGTTATAGGGGACCATTATCAACTACACTACTGGCATAAGAAAACTATCAATGGGGGTGGCTAATGATAGGGACTAAGTAAATGCTGATTCAACTCCATCGTACTGAGTAATGGAATATTTCATATTTCTATCTCAATTATATTTAATCGATTTTTTTGGTAATTTTTCCATAACCTATGGGTTTTTAACTATCATGGAGTTTCATATTTATAAATTATAAAAAAATGATATTTATAATTTCATTTTGTGAAAATTAGAGTTTCTGGTTTAACATAGTAGAAACAAGTAATTTTTTAGTTTTTTGAGGAAATGGGATTTTTAGGTTGAATTAAACTAACTGATTTGATTTTTTTATTTCCAAAAAAAATTATAGCTTTTAAAATTATTGGATATGCATATAACAAAACCATGGTTTTTTAAATGACATAGATAAATTAATATTCTAGGTTAAAGTTGGTTTGTATCTATCCTTATTGATTATCATTGTATTAATTTGAATTGAGCATGCATGGATATTTTTAATTTCATTGGGGATATCCTACAATGATTTTCTCACCCACTATACGTGAACTTTGGTTTGAATGTATACATGATTAATTATTATATATGAAAATGGATGAACTTTTTTTCCTTATGGTGATCTATAGATCCACATTGATTAAATTGATTGTGGAGTAGCAGATATAAACTTAATTTGAATTATTTAGTTTTTTAATCCTAGAGACATCATATTTTTATCTTGTAGGTATTCCCTCTTCGTGTTATTTTTGAAAACTAAATTTTTTTCGATTAGAAATTTAATAGTTTTTATTAAAGGTGTTTTTTTAAAAATAATATATTTTATCCTCTATATATGATATATTTGGGATAAAATCATAATCCTAATATATAATTTTATACAATGATTCTACATTAATGCATCTAGTGATTGCTGAAAATAATTTATGTCTTGTTTATTTTTTATTTAGTTCATGTGGTTTGGGGACCCATGTTGGGGTATTAAAATTTTTATCATCTTTACACCCTCAATTCGATATAATGCTACCATTCGATAGAATATTCCAAAAAAATCTATGGTTTTTATAGAGAATATAGATTTAAATGTTATATATGTTGAATATGAATGGTTACATGGTATTCTTCAAATGGTTTCTCATGATTTAGTCATACCATAGAGGACAGTATTATAATTTTCAAAAAATTATGATGTTCTTATAGTCAAAGGATTTTTTATTTAACAGTTCTTTTCAATTATAGTTTTCGGAACCATTATTAAAAAAAAACTTATACCATAATTTTTTTATTAAATATTAAAATCAAAATAAATATAAAATGAAAAATACTTCACTTCTTCCACCCTCTTTGGCACCAATCCACTTATTCCCCTATTAATATAACACAAGAATCTACTCTCATCGGATCCTGAAGATTTATGACCCCCACCCCTTCCTTGTACTCAATGATATTCTCGATGATGAGTGAGCATCCTGATGTTGATCATCCTTCTTTATAATGACATTTCACTATCCCTCTTCATATTTCCCTAGAAATCATGGTATGTAAAAAATTATCTAAATAAAACATAAATAATTGTCTATACTCCAACATAGAAACATTAATATATAAATTTCCCCAAAATGTATCTGTTCTTAGTGTCTAACACTCCTACTATGTTATCTTATTATTGAGAATTATTTTTTTTATTAAATAAAAAATATCATATATTGTTAATTTTTAGTGTACCTTGTTATTGATAATTTTTTTAGATATATGAAGGGTTAAATGATTGAAAATATTTCATTAATAATTAAATAGTGGATTAGTAATGATAAAAATAAAGTTTATTAATGTTTTTTAATCAAATATTTTCCATGTATTGATTTGAAATGTTATATTAAATAGTAAAATAGGATAAAAAATTATTAATAGAAATATTGAAAAAATAACTAATGAAAAATATATGAAAAATATGTATTCATCCTTCAATTATTAAATTTGAAAGTGTTATAAATTTAAATGATTAGTTGATTCAATACTGTGTGAGACATGTTAATAGGTTTTATACTATATTTTATTTATATTGAACCTCAAATTAATTTTGGGTGGTTTTTTAGTAGGAAACATGATATTTTTAATGTACAAATATTTATTGATGTGATTAAATCTTTAGAAAATGAATTTTTTGACACTTTAAATAAAAAAGAAATTTATAATACATTGTATGTTCTTATTTTTTTTAATAGAAGTGTTGTTCCAAAAAAATGTCAATGATAATAAGTACACAACCAAGGGTGATAAATATAACACCATATTTTCCTAATCATAGATGCATGTAATTTCTATAGTGGGTGTGCCCTATAAATTTAATAAGTCATGAATTCTCATAGAAATTTTTTAGGACATGGATTGTTGTAGGTTTATTTTGTGGGTTCCATTTGATTATGCCTTTCCTTTATTCTTTTCAATTTAATAATTATAATGGTATGTGATTAAGAAACTAATTATGTGTGTGCATATGAATTCACATTAATGAATCATGTGACTTGGGATAATTGGCTTAGATATTTTATATTAATATTTTATACTCCCTCACTACAATTAAAATCCCTAAAAAAGATAAGGAATAATTTAATTTTAAAAAATATTTATTCATAATTAAATTGTTATTAATGATTATATATTTTATGATTTCAGAATAATTAGTCATTTTATATTAGAATAATTCAGTATATAGTTTGATTAATTATTTCTTTTAAGGAATATATAATTTTTCTATTATTATATAATGTAGTTATTATGAATTATTTTATTTTTTCATAAACTATTGTAGAAAAAAATAATTTTTTTGAAAGTGCAGGTAGACTGTTTTATATGGGTAAAAGTTTGATCACATTAAATATGATTAGACATTAATATGCTAATGTTTTAGAGGTTATTTATCGGTTTTCTATTTTTAGTTGATTCTTAGAAGGGAGAATTAATTATCGATGTTGAAATTTTAATTTATATAGACAACTAAAGAGACTTGATGTTTATAAACACCTGACATTGGATCCATTCAACATTTATTATGTGCATATTATTTTACATGTCTAATATAATATTAAAAAAAATTAACAAATAATGTCCATGAGGAAAATAAATATGTCACATCCTCAAATGTGAAGTATAGCCCCCAAAATTTTACTATATAATTTTCCATTAAATGAGAACTATGTCAATATCCTAATTAACCCCAAACAGAAAAATAAAATAAATCATGAAATATAAGTTCAATTTTATTATGATAATTTTATAATAATAAAGAATCTAGTAAACTAATATTTTATAATTAATTTTAAATGCATTATAATACGATTTAAAAACAAAATGTTTTAAAATGGGCGTTTTTCAATATAAAAATATTGTTTTATATTTTATACTCCTTAAAAATAAAAAATAAAAAATTAGGGTTTGAAAATCACAAAAAAATTTCAAAATTATAATGACAATATTATCATATGATTAATTTCTTTTAGTTTTCATAAATAATTTATTTTTATGTGATTCATGAAAAAATATTGATTTCTTTAAAACCACTAATTTTCTCACATTATAATATAATAAGAAAGTAATATTTTTTAAGAAAAAAATCTTATAAATAATTTGTATTAACAAATTATGATTTATTAATTCAAAATAATATGTAATATTGGGAAAACCCAAGGCTGTCATTCTAAAAAAATATGTAATCATTTTTTTGCAGAAAATAATATTTAAATTATTTTCATACAATTATTTATTCACAAGATGAAATATGTAATTTAATTTATTATATATCCTCAAAGTCGTGACTAATAAAAAATAATAAAATTAATTTCATGGAAATAAAATATATTAATAAAACATTTTCTAAGTGCATTCTCTGTCATAAAGATGTATATGCTCAAAAAATATTTTGAAGAATAGTAAATTTATTTTTTCTAAATATCATGAACGATATAAATTCAATGAATGAAAATAAATTTAATATTCATAATTTTTATTTTAAAATTATATTTTAAATTTAATTTTATATATAGTCATAAAAATAAAATACATTCTTTAAAATTTAATTATTTCGGTAAAATCTGAATTGGTAAAATAATTTTCAAGGGATAAAGGGATGAAACCATGTGAAAACATTTGAAAACATATGTATATGAGGGTGGAATGATATAGTATACACCTTTGTTATTTTTTCCATTTTATTCCCTCTTACATTATAATAATTTAATGATATCACGAAGATATAATGGGTAATTAAATGAATAGAAATTTTCCTTTGCTTAAAGTATAATCACTCACACCATACTAATTTACCCATTAAAATTATTTTTCTCAACCAAAACCCTATCCTATTATCTCTTGAACCCCCTTTTCATTTCATAGAATAATCAGAATCTTGAATTATATACCTAATGATCCTTAAAGAGGATCCCAAAGGGGAAATTCAATGGGACATACAATGCTCTCAACCCACATTTACTAGTTATTTTATTCTTCTATCTCCCCCCCCCCCTCCCATCATGTACACTCAACCCCTAAAGATATGAGGGCATAATTATTTTTAATATATTTAGAAAATATAATTCTTATTGAATATCCATTTCATCCCAACCTCATAAGTCACAAAGAAAATTGAAAATGTAATCATGTGTTAGTAGGGACTACCACTTCCTAGAAAAGTGGGTTCAATTTTTCAAAATATCATTAAATGGATAATATAAATGTGTTATTTAATGATATATATATATATATATGAAATGATTAGAAATATTAAGAGATAAATATTTTATTTTTTAACCCCCATTTGTTCTATGAAAAATGAGTGCATCAATTGTGCTCGTCTTGATTCCTACATTTATAAAAACACATATATATTTTTTCCCATAACCACCTGAAATGGATAATTTTAAGAAATAATATAATGAAATTAAGATTATATTTATTATATTGATATTAATTTTTTATTTTAAAATTTTGTGTTTTAAATTTAATTTTAATAGCAATGTTTTTTCGTAACGTTTACCATATTGAATCAGTAGTGCAGAAAATGTGTTTGACGATGGTTAATTTTTAATTTTGATGTCTGATTTTGGACGATGTTATAAGAGGAGTCATTATAAGCATTGTTTTTTTTATGTCGTTTATTTTAAAACTGATGTAAAAACCAAAAATCCTAAACGTTTTTCATGTTATTTCCTCCTTAACCGATGTGAAAAATTCTTCGAAGTCATGAGTTATTAAATCTATTTTTAAATAACCGACATGGTATATACTTTATTATATCGGTTATTATATAACTGACGTAATAAACTACACCTCCGAAGCATTTATCCCATTGGTTATTTTCATAACTGATGTCATTAACTAGTCTACCAGGCGTTTTTTCATGTCAGTTAAATAATAACTGACATGAAAACATATCTACTAGGTTGGTTATAAAATATACAGTGTAAAAAACTATTCCATTAAATTTATTAGGTCAGTTATTAAATAAAAAACATAAAAACCCACTCTCATGCATTTATTACGTCGGTATTCAAATAACCGACGTTAAAACCCATTCCCATGCATTTTTAATGTCAGTTATAAAATAACCAACATAAAGACTATGTTTTTTTAATAAACCATTCAACCACAATTATGCCCGACCAAAGGAGACCCGAAACAAGTAGAAAATAAACCTTAACCAAACCAAAACCACACAAAAATATGTACCATAAAATATCAAAACTGGTCCAAAATAAGAACAAAATCCAAATTCAACATTCACATACATAACATTTAAAACATACAATTTGAACTAAAAAACATAAATCTTCTTAGACACCCCCACCCCAATGGACTGCCCCAACCTTGGATTTCTACACATCAACTGGACACCCGCCCACCCCCATGGACACCCCCACCACCCTGGACAGCCACCCGAACGCCCTGGACAGCCTCCCAACACAGTAGATATCCTCCCACCCCCTGGACACCCCCACACCCCTAGGAACCCCCTCACTCCATGGGACAACCCCATTTATATCCCCCTAGACAACCCCCCACCAACTGGACAACCCTCCCCCATCTTGGACAGCCCCACCCCCATGGACACCCTGGACACCCCCACCCCACTCCACTAGATAGGCCTCCAACAACCCTAGAAACCCCCACTGGATATCCCCACCCCACTAGACCCCCCACCCACAAACATACCCCTCGACACCACCCGAACAGTCCCCACCCCCTGGATAGACTTTCCACCCTCCTAGACACCCTCACACCCCCATAGACACCCTGGACACCCCCAACCCCACCCCACTAGACATCCCTCCCACACCCCTAACCCCCCCACCCCCTGGAAAGTCACCCATAACCCTAGAACACCCCACCCCCTGGACAACCCCACCATCCTGGACACCCCCACCCCCTTGACACTTGCCCACCCCCTATACACCCCCACCCCTGGACTGCCCCCACCCCTGGACATACCTTTCACCCTCCTAGACACCCTCCCACACCCATGGATACCATAGACATGCCTCCCCCATTGGAGAACCCTCCTACACACCTGGAAACCCCCCCCCCCCCCCACTGGACAACCCACATACCCTTGGACAACCCCCCCCCCCCCCCCACCCTCCTGGATAGCCTCCACCCCCAGGACAACCCTCCCACCCTCCGAAACACCCTCCCACCCCCATGGACACCTTGGACACCTCCCACCCCACTAGACATCCCTCCCACACCCCCAACACCACCACCCCCCCCCCACCCTAGACACCACTACACCCCTAGACACCCCCTGGACATCCCCCTGGATAGCCCTCCCACCCTCATTGACACCCTCCCACACCCATGGACACCCTGGACACCCCCAACCCCCTAGACATCCCCATACAGCCCTGACCCCCCCCCCACCCACCCATGAGACCACCCTAGACAGCCCTAGACAGCCCCCACTCTCATGGACAGCCCTCCCACCATCCTGGACACCATCCCAACCCCATGGACATCGTGGAAAACCCCAGCCCTACCGGACAACCCTCCTACACTAGTGGAACCCCCCACCCCAACCCACTGGACCCCCCCCCCCCAAACACACACACCTTGAACACCCACTGGACCGCCCCCACCCTTTGGGATAGCCCCCACCCCCTGAATAGCCCTCCCACCCACTTGTACACCCACCCACCCCTTGGACACCCTAGAAACCCCCCACCCACTAGACAGCCCTCTCACACCCATGAACCCCCCCCCCACCTTAGGATATCCCTTAGATACCCCCACCCTCCTGGACATCCCCCACTCCCCTGGACAACCCTCCCACCCTCTTGGACTCCCTCCCACCCCCCATGGACACCTTCAATACCCCCACCATACTATAAATACCTACATACCCCTAGAAACCCCCTCACCCCAGTAGACACCCCCCACCCACACACACACCCTTGGACACCCACTAGACAGTCCCCACCCTCCTGGATAACCCCCACCCCTTGGACTTCCCTCCCACCCTCCTGGACACCCTCCCACCCCATGGAAACCCTGGACATCCACACCCCACTGGACAGTCGTCACACACCCTTGGAAAACCCCCTCCCCGACTCACCCCACTGGACACCACACCACACACACACACCCCCAGATACCCCCTGAACACCCCCACCCCCAGGACAACCCCCACTCCCCTGGATAGCCCTCCCACCCTCCTGGACAGTCTCCCACCCCCATAGACACCCAGGACACCCACTCCCCACTGGAGAGCCCTCCCACACACCCAGAACATCCCCCCCCCCTCACAAACACACACACACCGCACCGGACACCACCACACCCCTAGACACCCCCCGACTAGAATCCATACCAAAAAAAACCATCATAACTAGACCAAAAAAGAGAAGCAGAGAAAAATTAAACATTCACCGATATAACATTCAAAACATATAATTTCAACTAAAAAAACCAAAATCCAACCTAAAAAACAACCAAATACACAATTATAATGACTACATTCAAATTTACATTTTACACTTCAAAAAAACTAAAATCCAACAAAACCAATGAAATAATTTTACCATTCCACTTCTATGTGTTTGACCTCATCAGCACTTTAGGGTTGACGGTCATAAAATAGCTACAAATTAAAGGGATAGTAGTTAACATTTATAATGAATAAATTATAAAGTACAAATTATAAATATATTTTTACCTTTACTTTAAAATATTTTATATTGGCAATCCTTTTATTTTTCTTTTTTTGTAAGTAGACCCATCCCATTTTAGCAAACAATACGATTGGATAAAATTTAAAATTCTTTATAATATATAAATCTGTTAAGAAATTTAATCATACTTTTCCATCATATTCTAAAAACATTCCCACACATCTCCATGGACATAGTATATCTGATATATTGTTTTCTCCCTAAAAAACCTAACATCCAATGATCACTGATAAAAAAAATTTAAGGTTAGTGGTTTTTTATGTTAAAAGATAATGAACTCTTTTCCAGAGATATCTTTCATACCTCTTACAAAAAGGCATTATCTTACACTACCTGATTTTTTCCGTTCAAAACTTTCAGCAATATAAAGCATTTTTTGTTCCTCATTCAATTCATGTGCTTCATGGGAAATCAAATGAGGGTCCATGAATCCATATATATATGTACTCTCTTTCATATCACACATGTTATAAAGATACCGAATACAAGGCAGAAATAACTATACATTTTTAATAAATATAACACAGGGAAAATGTGTTAAGACTTACATAGAGAAAATCTGCTCTATTTTGATGCCCAAATTTTCTCCAGTAACAAACTCCATTATATCATTTTTCATAGTCCCCAAATTTATTTCACATCCACAAATATGAGCTTCAATTGGAAACTCATAATGATCTACCGATAAATTTAAATATTTTGACAATCTGTCCATACTACTAGAATTTGTATCTGATGTCATATCCATTTGTCTTCGTTGTTGTCTATACTTTATTTCAATACCTTGTATTTATTCTTGTAATAATAAATAGAAAAATATATTATATTTCCAATGTTAAAACAACTTTAATAAAAAAAAAATAGAAGATATAACATACGTACCTCTATGGTAATGATTCATAGAAGTATGGTTGGCCAAATTAAAAAATGGCAGATACAATGTCCAACTGTCATCACCTCATCTTTAGGTAATGGTACATGAGCTGATCTATCTATAATATCCAGTATAGGGACACTATGATGTTATACCTCTAACAGTTGATGATGAATTGTATCTCCTATACTATATATCATCCCATTTGCAACTATATGTTGTTGAGTATCATCAACATACAACTAAAAATAAGTAGGAAGATACGGTGGAGGAGTACGATAAAAAATGGGGTATTCAAGCTTTGGTGGGGGAGTGTGAGCTACTGGCGGAGGTGGAGGATAAATAATGTGGTGTGTAGGGGGAGGTGGAGGAGTGAGAGATGCAGTCTGAAATTGTCTTTGCATGCCTGTAAACATAGACTATAATAATTATCTTATCTCTTCCTCCATTAATGCATTAATATTATTATCTTCAGCCTCCAAGGATTCAATTTTGTTAAAGACCCTCACCGGAAGAAGTTGAATAAAGTGGAAACACATTTATTACCGATACACTCATTAGATATCCTTGTACATGACTAGGATGTTCAGGCCTTCCAAATTCTACAAATAAAATATCTTGCCTCCAAGCAGCTGTAAATATCCCCTATCAGCTCTGATCCTCAGAAGAATCCAATATTAATTAATTTAACATTTCTGTAATGATTCAAATTATATAAAAAATATAGTTAACTCAAATAAATAAAATAAATATCTTACCATCCTCTCAACTACGATTCTAAATTCTTCAGAATGATATTGTCCCTTTTTCCTATCTGAGCTCTCTTCCATTTTTCATGTCTAGATAGAGGGGATGGAGGGGAAACCTCTCCAGTGCTTAAGGACTGAGTTCTCAGTTTTTTTAAATTCTCCACCATCATTTGTTCTTCCAATAAAGTATACCCTCCCCGAAATAAGATATGAATGTATATATTTTTAGATTGGATCTCTTGATGAGATTACCTTTTTTACTTTAAATTAAGAATAATAAATCATTAACAAGACATTAATATGATCATTTAGATAAGAAATGTTATAATGTTTACATTTCCCTTACCAAAAATGAATATTTTCTTCTACTTTCCAGAAACTGTCTCTATGTGTCTCCATCTATGAAAGGATATATATGACATGGAATGTCAAGACTCCTATAACCAAAAATGAAATCAGATGTGATGGTTTATTTGAAATCCCTCAGTCTCCTAGCAACCATCGATAAGCATTTCATCCTAACTCCTCTAGTGTTAAAAATATCCCATGTCCTCTAATAAAGAAGAGGTAAAACATATTATACTAGAAACGTTTAAAAAATAGGCAATCAAAAACCAAAGATCTTACCAAAATCATCTCCCACAACTGAGATATTATCGCATTTCCCACACTTCTCCAATGATAATAAAGAATACATACTTTTCTCTTACCCTTAATTGATACAAAACACATAAAATAATTTACATTTGGACCTCTAGGAATATCATTCTCATCAAATTGAATGAGTATCCTCTGGTCCTGCATACGGGAAAGTGATAATGTTGGTAAGCGTGTGCACCCAAAATTACCAACTCTTAAAATATTCATTGTTTTTATAAGAGCACACGAGGAAGATTGGGGAACATCATGGGGAGTATGTTAATGTTCCTCCACATAGGTATGATCATTATGCCCATCTCTAGAATCATGTGGTTGATCAACTGATTGATCTTTTATTATCCTTCAAATAATAAAAAACAAACAATAGTTCACAAATACAAAAACTAAAATATTACAATACTAATGTAAACATAAAATGGAAAATTGAACTAATTTAAATAATATTAAACATGGTTAATTTGTTAAGAATATCCAAGGGGGTAGGGGATGTTGGGGCGGTGGTGGTGGCAGTCCAAGGGGGTAGGAGGTGTCTAGGGGGTATGGGTTTTTCTAGAGGGTGGGGGTTTCCACGGGGTTGGGGTGTGTACAGGGGGTTGGGAGTGGTGTCCAAGGGGTGAGTGGTTGTCCAACCCCCTACCACATTGGACACCACTCCCACCCTCGTAGACACCCCCTCGACACCCCCCCCCCCCCCCACCTGGATAGGCCCCACCCCCTAAATAGTACCCCATCCCCTTAGACACCACCCCTCCTCCTAGACACCCCCACTACCTAGATACCCCCTACCCTATTGGAGAGCCCAATCACCCCCTAGAAAACACCCCCACTCCCTAGACACCCCTACCACCCCTGGACAGCACCTCCATCCCTACCCCCTAGGACACCCCCTAGACACCCCCACCCATTGGACAGCCCCCTCACCCCTTGGACATGACCCCCACCCCCTGGACACACCTACCCCTTGGAAATCCCCCCCACATCCCTCGGACACCCACCCCCAACTCCTACCCCATTAGAAAACCCCTATACACCCCACACCCCATGGACACCCCACCCCCTTGGACAGCCCCCCTCACCCCAATAGACACCACCGCACACCACCTGAACACCCCCACCCCCATGGAAATCCCCCTCACCCCATGGAAACCCCCCCATTGGACCGCCCCCACCACTAGAATGCCCTCAACCCATCTAGACAGCCCCCACCCCTTGGAAACCCCCACCCCACTGGACAACACCCTCACCCCCTAGACACCCCCACCCAATGGACACCCCCACCCCCTAGGAAACCCCCTCACCCCTGGATACCACCACCACACCCTTGGACACCCACTAGACACCACCGCCCCCTTGGAAAACCCCCACCCCCTGGACAGCCCCCAACCCTTCTGGAAACTCCCACCGCCTGGACACCCCAACCCCCCTAGACACCCCCAACCACCTTGGACAGCCCGCTCGCCCCCTGGACACCACCCCCACCCCTTAGACACCACCCCCACCCCTATCCCGACACCCCACCCCCTGGATTCCACCCTCGCCCCTCCCCCCACCCCCCCCCCCCCGACACCCCCATCTCTGAGACCCCTGTAACCCCATGGAAAACCCCCTCACCCCCCCCCCCCCTTAACCCCCCTTGATACCACACCCACCCCCTTGGACACCACCTAGACACCCCCACCAACATGGAAATCCCCCCACCCCCACCGCTCTGGATATCCGCCCCACAACCTAGACAGCCCCCCCCCCCACCAAATGGACAGCCCACCCCTCTGGATAGCCCCCATCCCATGGACAACCCCACCCCTCTGAACAGCCCCCCCCCCCCTCTCGGACACCCCCACCCCTGGACACCCCTACCCCCTTGGACAACCCACTCACCCTTGGACCCCCTGGAAACCCCTAACACCTCACCCACTGGACAACCCCCACCCCCACCCCCTTCGGCACCCCCTACCCCCTTGGACAACCACCACACCACCTTGGACAGTCCCTGCACCCCTAGACACCACCCCCACCCCCTTTGACACCACCTGGATAGCCCCACCCCCTGGACACCCCCACTCACTTAGATATCCCTCCCCCCCAAGACACCCTCTGTACATGCAAAAACACATGATAGAACACAAAAAATTTTAAACTTGCATGATATCACTTCCACAGTTTATTTTACCTGAAAATAATTTATCATTGTATAAATGAACACTATGAATCTTACCACGATAGTAAGAAGAAATATAGAAAAATAACAACTCAAAAATTAGTTTATGACATCATGAAAAATAATAAATGAAACCGATATGTGTGAGTCTTACATGGGTATTGAGTGGTGGGCTAATAGATCTGGTGATAATAAAGATAATGAATGATGTTGGAAAAATGTGGTTGGATGACATAAATTCGAAGAATGTTTTCTTTGTTTTCTCCATAAGAGAGATGAGTCACAGGTCACCTGATCAAAGAAAATATAATGAATAAATATGGGATGTGATATATTATTTAAATGATTTATCACATCGATTATTTAATAACCTACTTGATAAACTATTTTTTATGCTTATAACGATAGTTATTTAATAACCGACATAGAAAAGTATTTATAATGTCAGTTATTTTATAATAGTCATTATCAATGGTTCTTTATCACGTCGGTTCTTTTATATCTGATGTGATAAATTGCCGATATTTTCTTTATCACTTCTTTTATAATATATCAACATGATAAAGCACCTAGATTCAATATCTCACATTAGTTATTTTATAACCGGCTTGATAAAGCTAATGTCAATTTCTATTACGTTGTTTATAAAATAACTGATATAAAAAAATGATTTGGATTGATTTATGATGTCGTTTATTGTATAATCAACAGGATAAATCGATTATTATATCTTTTCACATCGGTTTCATAAAACTGACATGAAAAATTTTGATCTGTTAAACATTTTTTCCACTAGTGAATGAATTCATCAGGGAACCATTCTTGGTTTGGGTACATTTTGATATATTATGAAATTGTATAATTACTTTGATAATTTATTAATAAATTAAATAAACCACCAAAACTCTAGAGATCCTGAATTTATTTTTTAAACCAATGACCATAATCAACCAGTAGAAATGGTAATAGAGAAATTAACCAAACAACCCCCTGAAAATGATGTAAATGAAAATTTTATTAAAAGAAATTATAAATAAATAATTAATGGAATGTAGAAAGTAACAATATAAGAATATTGATATTAATAATGTTTAAAATAAATTTAATTTAATTGTATAGGGTTATAGGTGCACACTTATAATTAATGAGGAAATAATGTAAGGGATTTTTTTATCTCAATTTTGTTTTATTGAGTTATAAATCATATTAACCACTTGTATCTCATTTTTGTATATGTATTGGTCATGGATTATTTATATAAATTTAATTAAATCATACAAATTTTAAAATCAAAATAATGTTTTTCCATCCATGTATTTGCAATTTTATTTTTTGTCCTTCTAATGGTTTATTTATCTCAAACTCTCTTTCAATTATTTATAATGTTTTATGGTAATATTCATATATCCATTCTTATTTTATTCTACAATAATATTTTATGTTGAACATTTTATAATTATCATGATAAAATAAACTTTCATATTATAATATTTTACCTTGACTAATATTTTCCAAAACAAATTATATCATGTTTTTGAATAATTCATATCCTCTTCATCAACAGTTTCCCCCTTCTCCATAATTTCACATTCTTAAGATGTTCTCCATTATATGTGGAGACCTAATTATATGTTACCTACTATGGTCATCAAATTTCCCTTATCAAATTTTCAAATTAATATTTTATTAAACCTTTATAATATAACGAGTTTCAAAAAAATTATTTAAACATAAATAGGGATCTTACAAACCAACCTCATTAATTATCAACAATATGTTATCTTCCTTTTCCAATGTTTTGTTCCATATTATTATCATTTATTTCTTAAATATTATATATAAATTTATATATTATATGCATATATATCGTCATTAATTTTGGTTTATTTTTATTATAATACATAATTTATGTTATCTTCAAAATTATAAAATTTATGTAATCTCGACTTAAGAAAACACACCTATTTTTTAATATCATAGAAGTGTCAACTATATAAAATTATTTTAACTATGAGTATATTATAAAACAATCTAATTATTTTATGGAGAAACCAATTATATAAATTATATTTTAATGTAAAATAATATTACATTTCCTTCCTTGTATGATCCTTTTCATATTTCAAAAAGTGTCACCCATGGAGTTAGTTATTATTCCTAGTTCACCATGATATTTCACATGATTTTTAAAATATTTTAACTCAATTTTCAATTATAATATTTCCATATTAAAATATAAACTCCCAATATTATTTAATTACTTCTTCTATTTTTAATCATTATCACATAGTCTTTAGTTTTTCTTTGAGGCCTGATTTTGAAACCACTTTGTTCTCATGTGATTCATCATTATTATAACTTATATATAGTTTTTCCCCTCATTTGTCACATGCATGAAATTAATATGTACATTTCTTATTATTTAATTAGTAGTATCATAATAATATTTACTATAATGAAATGGGTAGTGTTTTCATC
This sequence comes from Viscum album, assembly GCA_963277665.1. Taxonomy (NCBI): domain Eukaryota; kingdom Viridiplantae; phylum Streptophyta; class Magnoliopsida; order Santalales; family Viscaceae; genus Viscum; species Viscum album. Next base: position 1,252,849,254 of record OY728152.1, read on the forward strand.
TCATTATATACAATATATGTTTCATGGAATATTAGGCTAAGAAATCATTTTAATGTTCCAAGAGTCCAAGAATTTTAAAGTCATATAATGCATTATTTAATTATTTATATCTCAGTAAATAATATGAAAGCTATTTGGGAGTGAATACAATCAACCATGGGTCCATATTCACTATTTTTATGGGAATGGGGGGTGAATGAATCCATAATTGGACTCTACCCACTATTTTTTATGGAAATGTGGGTGAACCCAAATGCACATGACTCATTATTCACATTGGTTATAGGAATGAGGTGTAAAAAAATATACCATGTGAATTTTTCTATTTGATCTATTAGAATGGCATGTCACCTTAAAAACCAAATTATTATATCCATAATTTTTATGGGAATAGTTTTTGAACTCAATTCACCACGAGACTATATTCGGAATGATAGATTTTGTAGGGTGTGTTGAGTTATTCATAAGATGTAAACTTTTATTCTATGTAAGCATATAAATGGTTCCATTATATTATGATATCATTTTATTATACTATGTTTTATTCTTATTTCACACTCTTAGACCATTTTACATGTTTTTTATTTTGATATTACATATCCTTAATTTATGATTTATGGAAAATTTTTATAATTATATATAATTTTTAATAACAATATTTTCCTTAATCGTGTTTTCAAATATTATTGTAATATATCCTTTAATGGAATGATAATTTTTCTCTTATTATTACATTGATCTCTCTTATTTATTATGTTTTGTATCCCAAGTTAATGAAAATAATTATATCATAAGATAAGTATAGAAGTGGGTATATAATATATTAACTATGGATAAAAAAATTTATAATATATGTTTCTTATAAAAATAAAGTCCTTAATGGTATTTAAATAAATTTTCTAAATTATGTTTGATTTTGGGGAGATGTAATTTTTATATTATGATAGTGACATAAAATAATGATATGAATAGTTTGGGATGTTATATATAGTTCAATAGTGGATTAAGTTATTATTTACTATTACTATATTAATATTTATACATTAAGATGATATTACATTAGAGAAACACTATAAATAAGTGCTATTATATGATAAAATCTTCCTGTTTCGGAAATGTATAGTCTGTGTGGTTCTCAGGATAATGAAATCCCAATATAGATATTGTAATATTATGTAAGCTCACAAAAAAATTATACCAAGTGATAATATCCATAAAAAAGGTGTGTTTTGGAAATAACTTAATCGACACCTTACATACGAAAAAGAGTCCATATTTATACATAGTTTGAAAATACATGGAGATATATCCTAGTCAATCACATTCAATTTACACATAATTAAAAAATATTTTTATCAAAATGAATTTGAATAAGGATTATGAGGGAACCAAACCTTATGAAACTAAGATTGATCTAAAAGTCATTTTTGTTTAACTGAAATCTTGATTAAAGGATTTCAAGATTACTACATTCATGGATGGGTTTTTAGGAAATGGTATATAAAAATTTTATAATCAGATTATTTATTCTTCACTCAGGTAAAACTATATTGGTTTTACTAATTGATGAATCCCAAAATAATGGCAGAGAAAAGGATTCCATTGACTGGTAGAGATTATTTCCACAAATAATCTAATTGGTTAAGGGTTGTCGTGAGCATCTTGAAACAATAAAAAACTGGCTATCATGTTTTATTATTGACCATGTGTACATAGTTGATGTCCCTAAAATATAAAAGGATGCAGTCTCCTTGAATTTTAGTTGAAAATGACCATGAATGAAATATGATTAAATCTCTAACTTGTCAAATGTGTTAGAAGAGATATATAGGGGAATGTATCAATGTTACTGAATGATATTTTATCCATGGTAATTAACGGAGTTGATAAATAATTCATTGAAGAAAAAGTAATTGTTCAGTTAACATGATTTGAAAAAAATATTCTCACAAATGATACACTAAAACTATTATTTTTTATAGGTGAGGAATTTGGTTAATATGAAAACCATTATAATGATAAAGGAATTAAGATTAAAAACAACCCCAAAAAAATTATAGACCATAGGGTCATGGAAAATATTATTCATTGAATAAAATTGGTGTTTATAGTGATATTCAATTGGTAATAGGTAAACTTATTCGTCACTCTAGATTTTTTGATTAATTTTTTCCCCAAATGATACATATTAAAATAAAAAACCAATCAGTATCATTATGTTTTACAAGGTATTTCAATATTATTCATATATTTTGGGATTATGAATCATGATGTTTTTATTATCCATCCTTTTGATTAATATGATGTGATTTTATAAATAGATTATTTATCACCATATAGACTTCGTAGTAATGAATTAGATAGATCATATTTCATATGTCAAATAAATTTACGAAGACTAATTACTACATAGATGAAACATAAATACTTTGTAAAATTGATTCCATTATATTGTATTTAACCACAATCATGATAATTCATAATTATAAATAATCATAAAGTAACCTAAAACTGTTATATTTCCATTATTAATAAATAAATGAGATTTGATGACATACACAAGTTACTAATGTGATAGATCATTTAAAAAAAATCCTAAATTATAAATAATGTATATACATGCTTACATTATTCATTAGTGACTAGTAATTAATATTATGATGATACAATTTATTTGAGGTGGGAGAACATCATTCCAAAAATAATTAACATATAATTTTCCTTTAAATCAATATTTTATTGTTATCTTATTACACATGAAAACCCAAACATAAATTATCCAAAACTAATTAGACGAATATTATTATGAAAAAGGAAAAATAATACAATGTCAAGAAAATAAAACTATTTTCATCAATTATAAATCCATAAAATTTTATTACAAACTCTTTAAGATTAAAAAATTCAACAAAAGAAAATTTCCTTTTTATATTATAATTTTATTTTAAAAATATATTTATAAATTTTAGAGTTTTAATTTTTCCAAATTAAGATTATTTATATAAGTATAATAATAACATTAATATAGGATATATTTTTTATATTTTCCTAAAATAACTGATTTTTATGTTAATTGTGAAAAATACATATATTTTTTTAAAACCATGACTTTTATGAATTCATCATAAAACTAGAAAGAATTAAATTTGATTGAATCATATTTTATATAAATGATGTATATTTATATATTAAAATAAGTAAATTTATAAATATTATTTTAAATTTAGAAATCCAATGTTTGACATTCTATAACATTAGAATTATCTGAATTAGAAAAAACTATTTTTATACTTTTCTTATAATTAATTAATCACATGGTGAAATGTGTTATTTGATTGATTTCATAGACTCATAACCCTCAATATATAAAAATAATCTAATAAATTCTAGTTAAATCAAAAATATTCACAACATTATATTAAGATGGTTTTAAACAGGAAATTTGATATTTTTAAAATATACTATTTTGTAGAATATTATATTTATTTTTTATTAAAAAAACTATCACTTATTTGAATTAAATAAAATACAATAAAATTAATATTAAGATAAATTAGGTCCAAATTATGTAATAGTGTTCATAAAATTTATAAAATAAAATTAAAATAATTAGTTATAATTTATCAACCATAGTAAAAACATATATGGTAATAATATTTTTCAATAGGTAATGGGAATAAAACATACAAAAAATAAGTCCAAATTTTATTGGATGATAGTGGATTGACCATGAATCTAATGCCATAAATTATTTATAACATTCAAGAACTATTACCATGCATTAATCTTATGATGTCATTGAAATATTATGGGTATTTATTAAAATTCTGTTTTCATTCACTTATAAAAGGGGAGAACTTGTAATCTGATTCTCCATGCATTCTGATTAATTATATCAACCAAATTTCTACCCTAGATCCACCTAAACCCCCACCCCATTTCATATAAATATTTTTATTCCAAAATGAAAAATCTATGGGGCCTTACGTAGTCACCCAATATAGAAAATCCAAAAGGTGATATAATGCTCTCAACCCCAAATTCCATTTTTGTTACTTCATCTACCCTCCCAGACCACAAATAACCACTATTCATGAATATATGATAAAATTAAAAAATTAGTATATTTAAATTTCATTGTAGAAATGGATTATCCATTTTATATCTTTATTTATAATTAATGAGAAATATTAATATACCATAATGTATTTCTGTCGACGGATACCTCCAGGAATGGAATTTTCTATTTTCCATACACTCTTTACATGGTTTATCGAAAAGAGTTATTTAATATAATAAAATTATATTTTTATTTTTATTAATATTATGAAATTATAATTTTTTTAATTTTATACCCCATCTCATTTAATGTTAAATGAGAGAATCACTCATGTACATGCAAATTATTACCTCTGAAGAACAACATATTCCATTTTCCCATGGCCTCCTAACATGGATGACTCTAATAATAAATTCACTACGTAAATACTAAATTAATCTCAATATTTATATTCTATATTTATTATATTTAAAAATATATGTGTAATATTAATCTTAATATTTTGAGTAACTTTAATTGCCTAAAGTAAATTGCTCAAGGAATAATTCTTAATTTGAGCCCATTTTGGGATACCATGAAACATTATAAATATTTTACTAATTTAATAATATATATGTAAACCTAAAAACTTCTAGAATACGTGATATTATTTTAAAAACCACTGAAAATGGTCATGAAAGGGAAATGTGTATGGTTAGATAAACTACAAAACCCCAAGTAACCAACTTAGAGAAGAAATATATTAAAAGAAAATAAAAAATTATAATAAATATACTTTATAATATGAAACATAGAATTATAAGTATCTCAATATTTTTTTAAACTACTTCATTTGGTTATCTTTAATGTTAGGATCATGTGAAGAATGTTTCATGATTTAAACAATGAGATTTTAGACCTCAATTTTTATTTGAAGACTTATTAGTCTTACTCCCCATTTGTATCTTATTTTGGTGGTATCTGTTAGACATGGATTTAACTTTATCTTAAATTATATGAAGTCAAGTGTATTGAAAAAAATATTACATGTTTCTACATACAAGGATTCTAAATTCAGTTTATTTTATCATTGTAAGGGTTTTGATTCACTCAAACCCCCTCTCTTTGATTTAAAATGTTTCATGTTGATCTTCATACATATATTCATTGTTTCTTACACTAATAGTTAATATATTGAGAATTTCATTTATAATTAAGGAAAATGGGGATTATATCTTGTCCACGAGGGGACTTTATCCATTATGTTTATAGGAATGAGGAGTACACAAAATACACTATGGGATTATGTCGAATGTGTTTATGGGAATTTGTATGTGAAACCAACCCAAAGTTGGATTCTGTACACTATGTTTATTGGCATGTGGAGTGTAAGAAATCTACTATGGGCTTCCATTGAATAAAATAATATTTTATTCCCTCCTTTAATTGTTCTTATGAATTTATTTTTTTATTGTTTCAGTATATTTATGATTCCATTATCTTATGATATCATTTTTTTATTCAATGATTCCATTCTTATTTAATACTTGTATATCATGGAATTTCTTTTTCTCTTTTCATATTGGTTTTCTTTTATTTAGGATTTATGGAAAAAAATTATTTTTTTTCCAATTATTTAATATAAAAAATATCTCCCTTATCAGGTTTTCTCATATTCTTATTGTTTAAACCTTTATTACATGTTGACAGGTTTCCCCTTAATGTGAAATTGTACTCACATATTTCTTATGTTTCTCTTCCCAATGTTTTGTAGAAAATATTATTTTATGATAAGTCTAAAATGTGTTTGTCAAAGATTGATTATGCAAAATTGTTCATTAGTTTTGTATAATATGTTACCTATACAATTGTAATATAAAGACACTAAACCAAAAGGTTATTGGTGCTATGTGATATTATTATCATATGTAATGTTTAAATTATGATATTTATGAAAAAAATGATATGTATACCTTGAGTTATTATAAGGTGATGGGAAAAAAGAAAAATTATACGATTCATCCTCCATTGTAGGGTAACATCATCGATATCAAAACATATTAGTGTAACCAGTTGAAAAAACAATGGATATTAACATGGAAATGATAATTTTGGAACATGAAAACTAATAGATAATGATTGTATCATATCGATGTTGGGTTTACCCATATGATGTAGAGACCAATGAAAGAGAAAAAAAATAAAGGGAGGACAAATATCATTCATAAATTAGTTTAAGACTGAAATCCAGAATTTTGTTAGGGATCTGAAAATTATAAAATATAGGTCTTCAAACTATTGTGTTATTATATGAATTTTATTTGGGGATTTAAAAATAATTAAATGTATATTATATTAAAATTTTATGTTATTCATTTTATAAATATAATACCACGTGGGATTTTCATGATGTGAAGACTTTTTTTAACCAGATTTGCCAAAATATTACATTAAATCACTCATATCCCAATGATTCTATATAATATTTAGGAAGAGATTCGAGTAAAAATATGTAGAAATGGTGTTTAACATATATATATAATTCAAAAAGAGAGGTTTAAAGTATCAATCAATATAATAAAATTATGATTCATAAAAATAATACCCTGAGAATGTAACAAGAATATCTCTTTTCTAAATATCATTGGAAATGTTTATTTATAGATGAAAAACTATGAGGAAGTAGAGTTTAAAATGTCATATAAAATGTCAATGATGTGTTTGTATGACTTTTATGAGCATGAAAATGATGTTAAAAATTGATTAATTATAGAAAAACCCATCGACAAATCCATGGAATGTTGGGATTGGAATAGCCACGGATGGATTCATATTTTTGGGATATTGAGTATTAGTTAAATAATTTTTTCATTTGTTTTCATCCCATATTATATTTCTACAAAAATATATATGTATAATATGTACTTCTTTATTTCAATTAATAACCTTGAATAAAAAAATATTTTAAATAAAATTGACTTATTATTTATGAAATTATTTGAATAATAGAATGAGTTACAGAATAGTTTTGATCATAGTTATGATGCATATACTATAAAAAATTTCAAATTACATAATCCAATAATTTAGTCAATTAGTGACATCTTTATACCTAAGAACTTATATATATATAAAATGATAAGCAATGATTTAGTCATGTTACCTCATTAAATAGTTTATTTATCAAAGTATGCAATGTAGTGATAACAACCTAAGGTGGATCTCAAAGAGGCCTCTTACACACACATATATTTCTTTTGTCACTATTATTATATATCTAATATTAATTTAAAAAACTAACCTACAGGGTTTGAATATATGCATAAATATGTAATAATATAAATATAAATAAATAAAATTAAACACATAGTAATGTTAGATAGAGATAAATAAGGGAAATCTTCTTTCGAGGTCATGTAGGCTAAAATGATTTTTCAAATTTTTTCATAATATTCAACTCAATGATGTGATCAACAATTGTCACACCTCACCTTCTCATTTAGATTTTTACTACCCCGTACTAATAAATTTTCATATTGGGGTGAGTGTTTCTGAATGTTATCTTGGAGACCTCATAACTACCAATCATAATCTATTTAATGCTCCATCGTATACTTAGAAAATATATAGAATGGAAGCATAAATTATAAATTAGAAGAAGAGAATAAACTATAGGAAATTTTTAGAGACTCTTCATCATAATCATTTTAGCCATCACTAAAACTAAAAAATTGAATAACAGAAGATATTAAATCACATAAAACTCAACCAAACCACCACTCCCATCCTCTAACAAACAAAAATTTTAGTTCCCCATTTTATGGGGTCTGGAGAAGGGAAAACAATGGGATAAATGTTACTCTCATGTTTTAAACCCTTTTAAATAAAAAGGAATCACATTTTTATAGGGTTATGGGAGAGGAATTTTTTTTCGAAAATTTGATCTCAGCATTTTATTATTGTATGACCTATTACGTGGCCGAATTGGGATAATGTGTATTCTAAAATATTTTTCTATTTTTACACTAACATACACAATAAAAAATTTAATATTATTGGTCATGTTAGGGATTTATGGAAATTATACTCTCAGAAATTTATTCTGCCCATGTGACTATTCTTATTTCAAGGATTCGAGATCCCAATCACTTCTGGCATTGAAAGAGGGGGAACATGTCATGTCCACCTATTTACAAAATATTCACTAACATATTATCCAGATCCATGTCATGTTTCAGATTATTTTGGATTATATTTTTGTAAATATGGTCTCATAATAAAATGTGTTCATATCTATGCATTGTTTTTGAGAACTAATTTATGGGCTTGTTTTGGTCCTCCAAATGAAAGATTGAACTTTTTCATCACAAGAATTAAATTAAAACCAATATTTCAATATGACTAAATAATAAAGTTTCACAATTTATATTATTTTAGACAAATTAATTTTTGAAATATAGAAATAACATACTACAATTTATATCCAGGAATTGTCCTTTCTTAGTTATGCTAAAAATAATACTAAATCAAAAAAATACAATTTACCAGAAAAAATATTTTGTGAGATAAAAAACATTTAATTTTAGAATGAAATATATGAAAATATTAGCTTTAACAAAACATTTATACTGGTTTGGCTTTTGGAGTTTGTAAATTTGATTTTTAGAATGGGTGCCTAAATTACAGTTAAAAATAGTTATTCTTGTGTTATTGTATATTTATCAATATACCTCATAGAGATCAGTTAAAAAATAGAAAATAAATGGAACCATTTATCATAAACTACCAAAAAGGGTACTCACATGTTAATAATTTTAGGAACAATTACTAAACAATGATGAATTTTTTTGAAGTTCCACCATTTGAATAAAGAGAAAATGTGTTTTTGTACAACATTAGTTGCAATTTAAGGGTAATGATGAGAGCAAGAAAAAATATATTTTTTTGACCTATTTATAGTGAATATGATTTTTTACATCAGAATTATAATGTTATGAATAATGAGAAGAATTTAGAAGAGAAATAATTTTTCATATTACATAATGATAAAATGAAATTAAAGAATCATATTAACACTAAAGAGATCATAAATTAAATGTATATACATTATGATCCATAAACATGTTAGAATTGAATGTTTTCTGTCATAGTTTTTAAAATGAGAAGTATGGATAAATATATAATCCACTATATATTAAAAAATAGGAATGTGATGGATGTATATTTTAGTAGATGTACTATATATAGTGATTTTAATCATTATAGGTTATATAAATTTAAACCCCAATATTAACATTTTATTAAAAAGATACAACCTCTAGAATTAAATTAATTAATCCCTAAATGGTATGTTAAATTTAAATAATGTTTTTATAATACATTTGGAAACATTATGATAACATTGTATAAAAAAATTGATCTTAATAGGCTTAAGGAGGGAATTTTAATGACTCTATTTTATATTTTTATAATCTTCCACCTCCAATTTTTCATATAATTATAAATTTGTCCAAGTATTAGTCTGGGAAACTAAATTAGGGGGTACTATATATTATTTATTGGTTTATATAATTAAGATATTTTCTATTTATATTTTTATTATTTTATACACCAGTATTTATAATTACTTACATATGTATTTAATTAGGTTTCAATTACTACGTTTTAAAGAAACTTATGTCATTTAAAATAATAATTGGAAAATAAAACCCAACCTGAAATATTTATTTATAAAAATTACTTGGTGAAATATTATCTTAATTTTTTCTAGGTATAAGGTTTATATTGAGATTAGATTGAATATATTTGATCACATTGAAGATATTTTGACACAATAACACCAAACATGACAATCAAAAATCATTCCTAATATTGATCATCTAATTTAGAGGACATAAAATACTACATAACAAAAAACAAATTATTACCACAACATGAAAATTTTGAAATAAGAAATGAAATTATAGATCCATTCTTCCTAGAATAGTGGATAAAAGTGAAGACATGCATGAGAAGGAAAACACATAATGAGATTGATATATCAAAACTATAATAACGATAAAAGAGAATGTTATGCATGACTTAAAAATTCATATATACTAAAAATCCAATATATTTTAGGCATAAAATATATTTTCCTAATGTATTAAAAAAATTAATTTTTTTATATCATTACTATAAAGATACGAAATAAAGTTTGAGACAATATAATTTATTTACACAAGGCCTTCTAATGTAAGATAGGGAATTTTACACTTACAATGTGAATGTATTAAAATTCCCTATAGTTGATTAGTAAAAAATAACTAAAAAGGGAAATTTTATATTTACAGCATACCAACTATGATATGAATAAAATTAGAACTATATGATCAAATTAAAAAACCATGGATATTTTTTAGTTATCCAATTGAAATGCCCATGTGTCAACATTATAACGGGTCTTAGAATAGATACCTTATAAATTACTTCTACAAAATTATTTGTTTAATAAATCATAGTGTATTTGAATAAAAATATTTGTGTTTATTTAATCATAATAAAAAATATTAACTTTTATAAATGATGTGTTATATTAATGTTTGATTGTGGATACACACCTAAAACAAATAAAATTATATTATATGGGTGAGATAGAAGATAGTTTAAAATTAGATATTTAATCCAATTTTTGATAACGTATTAACTTATTTTCCCATGACGATATTAAAAAATTTAGTCTTATATGGTAGGATTAAATGGATAAAGTGCAAAAGTAATAATGGATAATTATAACGATTTTACCATTAAAATAAAAAATAACCTCATTTGTATTCATTCATTAACAAATAAAATAACCTATACATCACACAATTATTCATTACTATGCATTTGTGATCATAAATAATTTTTTATTTATTAATTATACACAATTTTTTGTTGAATTTGAATTTCTACTTCATTTAAAATATATGTCCTAAAAATATATTAAATTGTTTTTTATAAGAATATTGATGATATAAAATTTCACTAATAATATTCAATCAACTATATATTTCCTACCCACAATCATGCAATAATTATCTTTTCAAACTGATTATTCATATATCGTATCTGTCAATATAACTAAAGATATTACCATCACTATTGGTTATATTCACAAGGTAAATTTCAAAATTTCATAACCATTACAACATTGATATTTGTTTTTATTTTAGTTAATATACATAAAATAGATAAATTTTAAGGTAAATTAAAATAAAAAATAAGAAGCATGGAGTGGAGATGAAGACAGTTATAATTTATCATCAAAAGGTAATCTAGATGACGACTTATTTTTAACATCATAGTTTTTGATATTAATGAATACCTAATATGAGTGCATATATATTATGTTTTTTTATTAGGCATATTTTAATATATTATTATATATTTCTATATATTTTTATTATTTTATTATTTGTTGGATGGCTCTTGTCTGCCTAAAAAATGATCTATTATAGTGACATTTAAGATACTAAGGAATTGTAATAGAGGTAAAATTGTATTTCAATTAAACATAACTGTAACTGTTATTATTAAATATTTGATTTTTTTATTTCAGGAATATAATTCTATTATTGTATAATAGAATCTATATGTTATTTATTTTTGTCTCTATTTTGAAAAAGACATTACATCATAAATTGTTTTGTATGTACTACATTTATTTTATGGTAATTTAAACCAGTACAATTTTTTTTGAATATTTAAACAAAAAATAATAATTAAAAAATATATTTATGGGATTAACCACCACTAAAGAATCATTAAATTTAGAATTTATTTAATCATATGATAACGGTAATTAATAACCACTAAAAAATTTAGGCATGAACTACCAAAAAATAAACATTTTTATATATTTTAGTAAAACATTCTTGTATTTTAAAAAATATATATATTATCATCCCCTGACAACATATTTCAATATGATTTATTATACCCCATTTAATCTAAAAACCCCATAAATGAATAAATTTTCCTTTTATTATGGTCTAAATTGAAATTGTTAAGACATGGGGATACCCAAAAAACATGTTGAAATGCATGCTTTAACTTCTCACATCTATCTTTTTGTTTATGTTAAATCTTCACCAGACATATATCTACCATTAATATTTTCTTATTGTATTTTAATAATTATTATATGTTAATTACTTTAGGATAAACTCTTTGTTTTTCAATGGTAAACAATAGATTTAAAGTATACCCCTGTGAGACCATGGCATATTTCACCATCCTTATTGTCATCATTATTTGTTTCCTTATGTCTATTGATCATGTTTATTTGATATCACGATTCTAGGGATAAATTCCAAGATATATATTGGGATTACGGGTTTTTGAGATAATGCTAGAGATTATTTTGTTGCCACTAGATTTTTATAAAAGGAAAGAAAGGATGTTTCCATGACTCATGTCTCATATACGACCCCCAACCCCAACATTTACCGATATATAGTATCTATAAGTGGCATACAATAAAATGGAAATTTACTTTAATTTTATGGATGAGTCTGGTTAAATTATAAAATACGAAGGAGTCATCAAATAAATTTTTTGAATAGTTGTTTCCTTAAATATGATAGACTATAGAATTTGAAGCACTAATATGTATAATTTGTCCTCTTACTAATGTTATCATGTTTAATGTAATGTTTTATTATGATTCATCTGACTCTAATAACATTTATTTTTTCAAGAGATATTATTTGTTTATTGGAGTGTTGTATCTAGACATTATCTTATATAGTGGTTTTCATATAATTGGTTGATATTTCCATGGGAACATATCTAAATTTTGGGTTGATATGGTGTTATTAGTTTATTTACACTTTCATGATTATATGTGCATGTTGGATTCATGTTTTTATAATCATGAAAATTATAAAAAAATTCAACTGAGTAATTATTACATAATATACAATAACAACACTTGTTCTAAAAAACATATAATAATGTGATATAAAATATATTAATGGAAAAATTATATCGTATGATCAAAAATAAATATTTCTTAATATATATTCATATAAACACAATTTAAAATGTAGTGGCCCAAATTTGTTTCTCCAAATACATAGAAAATATTTTCTTTCACACAAAACCAATATAAAATCAAAAAATGATACATTTTTTATGATATAATATTACAAAACAAGATAAACATTAATACATTATTAGAAATAAATATAAAACTTAATTTTAAAAATTATAATTGGAATAAAATTAAAAGTAAAATGTTACTATTAAATAGAAATATGCAAATTTTTTTATTTAAACATTATACCACAAATAATTATGATGTGAAATGAAAAAACATTAAAAATAAGGCATAAATTTCTTGAAATAAATGAATGACTTTGATGAATGATTTTTAGAGTAGTGTGTTAGATTATATATAATAATGAAAATATGTAATATAAATTCTATATAAATATTTGAAATATATATAATCATTAGAAATATATAAAATTATGGTTATATAAAAATTTAATAATTATAATATAATCCATTTTATTAAAAGTTTAATATATTTAATATTTATAATAAATAAAGAGAAAAACATTAGTGAACAATAAATGATAATAAATAAAATATAACATCTAATTATAAAATAAATTGTATTTTATTCATGATAAAATTCACTTACGAATATTTACATATTCTTGTTTAAAAGTTAAATTTTATCATTTGATATATTATATTTTTTCAAATAGTTTTTATTTTTTTAATAGGGGAATCAAATTTAGGTATGTGGGAAAATTTATTTTTTTATTTAAAAATATATCCCTACTAGTGAATTAAAAATGACATTAGTAAAAAATAAAAAAGATATGTTTCCTAATATAGTAAAAATTATTTTTAAAACATATAAATAACATTATATATGATTAAAATATATGTATTCTCTACAATATTTTCACACACCTTTGGGTCACTATTCATCCCTAAAGTACTTTGGCCATTATGAAATGTGTGATTCTAAATATTCCATTTAAAATCATCCATAAATGCATCCATTGTATACCCATCATAAAATATAATCCAATTAAGTTTAATCTTGATTAAAATTTAACTATGTAACACCCTGAGATTTTAAATGAATAAAATTATGTTTGATAGCATAAATGACATGGAACACATAACATAAATAACATGAAAAATATATGACCCTTATCTCCTGGTCACTACAATGGTTGGTAAGAATAATACTTACTGAATTTTTAGAAAATGAGTTAAAAAGGTATATATAATGAATTTTTCAGTTGTCCATTTATTTTAAATGAAAATTAGACCATTTACCAAATAAAAAGAAATATTTTTTTGAAAACTATTTAAATGTTCACAGGTGTGTTTTATACAAATAGAGTAAAAGAATCACCCTTTTTCAATTATATAAATGAAATTAAAATACTATATACTAAATATAATTACTAATATTCATCATATTTTTAATTATAAATTATATAAAAATAAATACATTTTTATTATTAAAAATATTTTTTTGAACAAAAGGCCTTGTCACCTTTATATAGGGCACATATTTTAAAAATAAATTTTGAAAATTATAGAAAATTAGTAGAAAATATAAAATTATTTTGGTTTTTCATTATACAAAATTATATTATATTGAATTTTTTGTATTTTCCAGAAAAGATTCAATTATTTATTAATAGTGAAAAAATAATAATTTCAATAATATCTTTTTTCATTCAAATAAATTATTTAATTTTAAACTATTAAAGTGTTTTGAATTTTTTTTAATTTAATATAATAGTTACTTATCGATATTTAATCCAATTAATTTCTTTTGAAAAAAAATTATTATATTTCAATATCGGTTTTTTGTTTAAAAATTGGATTTTTCTAAAAACAATTTTTAAATGAATAATGTTTCTAATTTTTAAACAATTAAATAATTTATAAATGGGAATTTTAAAAACAAAATATATAAATTATATATCATTAATATTATTTTAGTTCCATATTATTATTATTATTATTCATAGAGTTAATATAGAATCCTATTTTTCTAAAAAAACTACACTTCTTATAAACCTATTTTATTTTCGTGTTTGCTAGATTAATATTAAATTTAATTTTTTCAATAGTGTGAAATTAATTTCAAAAAATTTGTACCATAATTTGAATCATCCTAATTTATAATATCTAACAATTCTATATTAATTTTTTTAATGTAATATTTAGTGAACTGGTAAAACATCAATCCCTGTAGTTATAGTAAAAATATGTTTACTAAGGGATTAAACATTATTCTTGTGGTTCAAAATGACCAGGAAAATTCTCCAATAACCATTTCATATCGGTATTTAGACCTTATACATTATATTATCTATAATGTAAAATCACCATGTCCTGGTTACAAAAAAACCATGGTTCAGATTCACTATTTCAAAAAACCTATAAGTGTTCCACTGACCTCACTTATAAAACGCCATAAAATCTCTTTATCGCTTCACACAATCAAATATATTTGGTTTATCTTATTAATAATTAAATAAATTAAAAATTTCCATACAATTATCCTAAAATCCATATTTTTTGAAAAAAATCCATCCTAGGAAGGATTTTACTGCATACCTATGGAGGATACTTAAAGAAGAGGTAACGTTCATCAATGATCATTTTTGTTCTATTTATTTATCCACCCATTAAATTTTTGATAAAATTTATTATTTAATAACCTCATTATTTTATATATATTTTTATGTTATTATGTTAATATAATAACCACAATCATTTCCCCCTTCTATTAAATGGGTTACAAAATCATTAATCGTGTGTATGGTAAACTACCACCTCACGAAACAATGTCATTCATTTTTCCATTACCACATATCATTGAAGGGGATAATAATGATACTAAATTTTCTATATAACATTTATATCATAATTATTTCTCTAGTTCATTATTTCATGTATACCTTTTTATAGTCCATGTCAGAGGGTGATACGATAATATCAATCGTTTGTATGGTGGACTACCGCCTTGTAAAGCGATGTGATTATTTTTCACTATTGTGTTACATGGAAGGAAATAAGTGTAAAAATAATGAATGTATTTCATATAAATTAATTAATTATGATATTTATGAAATATTTTTAATTTTTAAAATTATTATATCATTTTATTTCATACCATTTTACTCACAAAAAATAATGACAATGTTGTTCATGGACATGTGGACTACCACCACCTCGAAGAGATGTGACTTATTTTTATCACTACACCACAAGAACTATATATATTTATATGATTAAATAAATAATATGTTATCTATGGTATAATTATCATTTTTTGAAGGTAAAATATTTGTTACCTTCATTCCCTATTTATCAATGAAAATTTTAAATGTTTCTCTTGCGTACATACGACCTATAATCTCCATGCTCATATCATTAGATCATTTTTCATAATCAGCATTCATGATAAGTTTTAAAGATATAATTGGGTTATAAATATGAAAATTATTTCATGATACTTATTTGTGATATGTTTAAAAAATGATCTCTTTGGCCATAGTTAATTTACCAAAGTGGTATTTGACACATGAGCTGAATATGGTCAAAACATCTAATGTAAACATAATTGATTATGTAATAGTTTTTAACATGTAAATAAGAGAAATAATATTGTTAATAAAATTAAATAATCTCTAAATAAATTTATTACTTAACATATTTTTTTCATTCCTAAAGATAATGACAAATATGACAAGTCAGAATCAATGTAAGCGTTTTTTTCTAGACTCATTTATTTTTGGGATGTATATTCCATATTCAGCACTTATTTCATTTTGTGTTGTATATAGTTACATTGGATTTTATTATTACTCATATATTTAAATTTATGAGTATTTACATAAACCTATTTGGATCTCTCTTTCATGGGGAATATAGTTGCAATGTTACTGATGTGGTAAGGTATTTTTTTTTCATAATTTTTCATCATTGAGATGTATGTAATGTTATACATCGATTTTATTTTATTATGTTAATATAATACCCAATTTACATTATATATCATGAATATAGTTATTTTAATGCTATTATAAGTTCCATTTTATTATATTCTTGCTTAGGGACTATAATTCAATATTACCAAAGTTGTAAGTATCCTTTGTTTCAAAATCATCATTTATCAAGATTGTTTATTATTATTCTTGCAATGATTAAATATTATGATTTATATCACCATAAAATAATTAATAACATTATACTATCTCTATTCATTGTATTTAAATTAATAGTTCCATTTTCCTACTCTTTGGTACATAAATTAATTGGTAAATTATTTTGAAGACAATATGGCTTTATATATCCCTTCATTAAGAAATAGATTTTAATAAAAACCCATGATTTCTAATAAAAATAAATAAGTTTTTGAGCATTTAAAAATTACAAATGGAGCGAATTTTTTAACAATGTTCTAACTTTTTTAAAAAATGGTTTAAAAGGAATGTTCATGTCTTATTCCAAAGAAGGAACCTTTTAATCATTTTGATATTGAAAAATGAATGTTCTTTTTTAATATGTATGAAATGTATAGAATTACCCACCATCATGCCTATCATTTAATGGAATAATAATTTTCATATGTAGAGTGAGATTTTAAAATAAATTTTCACCTAAATTTTGGATATTATTTTTAAGGGGATTTCAAGTAAAATTATTTTCAAAATCTCTTATGTTTTAAAAAGTGATTTTCATAATGAAATGGATATTTTGCTCAAGAATGTTACTAATGTTATTTTATGGTTATTTATATTGATAAATGTCAGAAACCCATGTTCTTATGTATCCTATATGGGGGTTATTTGTTATTTATACCATCCTTGTTCTTTCCCTTGATTTCATAAGATTATTTCAAAGAGACTGTGATGAAAATCATCTCTCTTACATGAGTTAATCATGATTCAAAGATATTTTTTAATAAGTCATTTCATTTTAATGGTTAACTCAATTCATGGAAGTAATAATAGTTTTTAATGATTTTTATGATCATTTCAATACATTATGTAATGTATTTTTGGATCTTTAATATCTTATACATTAGGTTGTTCCAGATAGTATCGGGTGATCACATTACATCATCTATGATGTGGTTCCCTAGATAGCACTAGGTGAGCCAATGAAAGAATGTATGATTGGGTGGTCTATATAGCACCGAGTGCTCCCAATACAGATTATATGATTGGGTGGCCCAAATTTCACTCTAATGCACAAGGTAATGATTATGTTCTATGAAAAATTGCATTCTATGGTTTTCCTATGGTTATTATTATTGTATTGGTTCTATATTATTTCACTGAAGATCGTGTCCTATGATACCAACATGTATGTTTTTTTATTCATTCTATGGGTTTATGATGCTTCACATGATCATAATTTTTATAATGGGTCTCCTGATTATTTATTTTAATGAATCTTTCCTTTTTAAATTCCTTATAAAATGCTTTCATGTTTTATTCTCCAAGTGTTGATGGGTATAAATATTTTTTTTCATCTTAAGAACTTTTTTAATATATTCATAACCTAATTAACTTCTTATTCTCATTGATTAATTTCAATTGTTAATTATTAGGTTTGTACTTATTATGAATTTGAGCTCTCCCTTCTTATGTGTCCTTTTCACAAGATATCAAGAAAGTATTCTTAATTAATTATTCATATAGGTTATTAAATATCGATAATGATAAAGACATAATGTGATATAATAAATTTTTTTAAGTGATCGAAATTATAATTTAATGATATAGGGATTGTTTATGTAGAATCATTTTATAATTATCTAAAACTATATTTCCCCAACCCCTGTTACTGAGATTTAGTGAAATATTACATAACATTGGCATGATACAAGAAATCATGTCTTGAAAGGCCAATCTGTTTAGTATCCTTGGAAGTAGTAGATACATACATAATTTTGACATTACATCATGAAATAAAAACATCAAAAACATTTTTTACCTTTTTAAACACACATATATCCTTATTCTATCCTTGCAGGTCGACCATAGAATAATTCTTCACATCCTTGGAAAAATAAAACATAGAAAGGGGAGAGCTCAGATTCTCAGAAAGGATATCAATATAGTGTAAACGTTCATAAATAAGCATAAACATTTAAGGAAATGTATAAGACTAAAACAAAAGCCTTTTAAACTTAGTAAACATTATAATATGGAAAAGATAACCTCCAATAATGTCATTCACTTAATCAAATGGATATTCTACTAGTCTAATAAACACAGGTAATATCAATATCCCCTTTCATAATGATGGAATTCATAATTCCAGACTTCATAACCACATAGTCAGGGCCTTGTGCCAAGACTACAAATAATATTTTGTCAAGGCCTTCTGCCAAGACACTAGTTTGTCTCATGAGACCTTCTGATGAATCAAGATGATATAGTGGGCTCCACCCATCACTTACTAAGTCCAATTCATTCCTCATATGAAAAGGTTTAAATATAACATAAACATTCATATTAAAACTAGCTTATAAAATTTCAATAATTTATCCATAAATAATGAATGGTATAAAAACAACAGATCCACAATCAAACATATCACAAAACCATCAATACAATATGGATGATTTGTATCATTATAAATCAACATAGATCAAGAATAATATCCCATAATTGATGTTGACATAGTTGAAAATGAGCAGTTGAAATCTTTGAGTGAAATGTCCATTTTTTATGAAATCATTTAAAAGTCACATAATTTCTAAAGGGAGTGATTTAAAAAATGGTTTTGAATAAAAGTGTCAAATACCACTTTGAAACTTTTTAATGGAATTATCATTTTAAAATATTCTTGTCTATATAAATAAATCCCTAAAACCATTTGAAAAAATGGACATTAATGAGAAAGGATTAGTAGAATACATCTTTAAAACATTTAAAAAGATGTTTTAGTAAAAAAAGTCCCTTAAAAATAAACCCTCTAAATACTATTTTATGAAAAACCTACATGGATAATAAATATCTCCCAGTTGATATTTACATAAAAAAACCTCGGATAATAAATACATTTTGAAATTAACCCTTACCTTGCACTTTCCTTTGGTCAAGGGTACATTTAACTTTCTGTATAATGACTATAGTATGTTATTAAATTATACCAGAACCATATTCATATTTTTTATATCATACATGATCCATTTATGAATTTATACTACCCATTTTATAATGCATTCAATGTTAAAATAACATTTTGGGTGATAATCGTTTTCTTTATTGTACGTGTTTTAACTTATTATTCTTGATTGTATCATTTAGATCATGATTTAAATACTTCTAGAATATAAACCATGATTTATATATCATATATATTTAGAATATAAATATTTATAATAGTTAGATATTTGAAATGGAAAACACCATTTATGGAGACTGTAGGGAATACGTACGCATAAACGATGTTTCCGTTTTCATATCGTATTGAACAGAAGAAAGTGAATAAAATATATGAAAGTACATACAAACATATATATATATATATATCCAATATTTTTATTATGTTATATATCAAATAATTATTAATAATATATATTTTTATAATCATCTTTGAATTGTGAATGTGGGAATGAATCTCATCACGTCCTGGACACGGTAATCCGTATGTACGCACGAGCGACAACATCATTATATTAATGGTGAAATCGTGTGTAATTGGATGTTATATCATATATACAGAATCAATAAAATTTTATATTTATTATTTAAATTAGTTATACTTATTATTATACTCATCCCAACAATGAAGTGTTTGAATAACAAACTACACCACGATGTGGGGACGGTAAGTCGTACGTATGCACATATGGTGACTTTTTCAGTTGTAGGATGGATAGAATGACAAATATGGTTGTAAAATATTTATAATAACATCATAGTATATAGAATATACTATATTTTTAATTTTTTAATGGAAACATCAATGGAAAATTAAGTGGAAGAAAAAAATAACTTGAAAGAGGTGATAGAATATTTACCTCTTCTTCGGGTTCTTCCTTTTGATTTGATCAAAAGGGGTCCATAGGTTGGCTTTCTGTCCAAAGGAAGGCCTCAAGTATTAAGGGAGGAAAGTTTGGGGGATATTTGGGAAGGGTTTTTCTGAGCCAAAAGGCTTTGGAGGTGTGAAATTTAGAGAAGGGGAAGTGCCCTTTTATAAGTGAGGTGAGGGTCACTTTAGGAAAAGCTTGAAATATTAGTTTATAATAAAATAATTTTCGATTTCTAATGGCTCAAAAATGAATTATAAAGAGGATAAGGTGGGGAAGGGTGAAACTAATCTCATCCAATAGGTTTTATAATGGTTTGGGTCATCATGTTAACGTTATCTTTTAGATTTAACTCTTTGTTAAATAGTTTGACATTTACCATGTCTCTTTGTATTTTATATTATATGGTTAATAAACATACAATATCAAGACATGATAACCCCATGTGGTTCATTATTAATATATATAATCGTATCTAATTACTTTGGAAAAACCTTAGTCTTTTAGGAATGTCATGTCAATTAATAATATTGTATTTGTTTTAAATACTCAATTATGTCAATTTTGACCGTATTTAGTATTTCATTTTTTTGAAATCCATAAAAACTTTATCACTTAAAATAAAATTTGATTAACCAACCCTAAAATTTAATAATAACATAGAAAATTATTTTAATTCATCCAAAGTCTAAATTTACACTTATTGGGATATTTATAATATCAATTATTTTACTAATTCATTAATAAGGTAATTAATGCATCATAATTGTGAAATAAATAAATTATATTATTTAATGTCTAAAATTTATAAACCAAATACCATTATGTAGGAAATCATTTTTTATTTCTAATGAATATTTTTAGTGGAATTTATATTCTGTGTAACCCTATTTTAAAAATGGTTTGGTTATTGAACATTGAATTTAACTCTTTAAACACTACTTTAAATAAAATAATAATAAACGTCCCAATATATTCCATGTGGACCAAAAAGGATCATATTTTGTTCCTAAGGTTGTTTTGGAAGAATTAAACTTATCCAATGAAATTAGGACATGTGTTTGGGTAATTATAATATCATTTTTACCCTTAATTACCCTATTTACTTTTAACCACAGTAAATAAAAGTCAAAAGTTACTATTCACCAAAAATTATTTTCATCCTATTGAACCAAATTTTACATTCTGATGTCAACTATGTCTCTCATATTTTTAAAATTCAAATTAGAGAAGTGGTAAAATTAAGTTTTATGCAAATTTGATAACGTGCATAGAAGGTCGGAAAAATAGGTTAAAAGGTTCAATAAAATTCTATACATCTAATTTTATTATAAAATGACTCCAATTAACTACATTGGGCTCATATAGGTATTATATATCTATTTTTACTTTAAATAAATTTAAATAAAACAAATAATTATTTAAATAAAAAGCCGGTTTTGAATAATAACGCAATGTTTTCACTATTCATCAAAAAATGAATGTTTTCAGAAAAATACCAAAAATTCACCCTAAGTTAATTTTGTTATTACAAATTAAAAAATGAATCCTATTTTAAAAAATTCAAAATATATAATTTGAATTTATTATTTTAAAATTAATTTCCATTTACAAAACCAAAAATAGGGTTTTTAAAAAGTAATAATTATCAAAATATTAACTTTTGTTTATGCCAAATTTAAATTTGAAATTACTTATAATTACTTAAATTGTATTAAATGATAAAATAAAATAAAATTATACTTTAAAACCATTAAAATTAATAATTTATCCTTATAAATTATTTCAATTAAAAAAGTTGTTTTCAATTAAAACGTAGTACTTTTCACTATTCTTCAAAATATGAAAGTTATCAGAAAAGTACTGAAATTTTATCCAAAAATATTTTTATTTACCAATTCTAAAGAAGAATTTAATTTCATTAAATTGAATATATAAAAGTGTCAAATATTGGTTTTAAAAAGAGTTCTCCATTAAAGGTTGTAAAAATTTATTTTTTGAAAAATACATCCTTTATATGGAAAAATGATTTTTTTCTTATATTATGTCTAAGAAACACATAATATGGATGTTAAAATTATATAGAGTATATAAGATTCAAAGTGTAGTTAATACAATTCATAAACGCTTTTTGAACTGCTAGTTTGGTAAGTCGTGGTGGGCTCGGACTCAGGGTTGTGTGTAGCATAAGCTATTGAATTACTTTAATTTGATAACGTACTATGAAATCTTGGGGTGTTGTATTCTTATATCCTTCAATAAATGGTGTCCTCAATATTTGAAAATGTTCATCAAAAATAAAATGTTAAAAATTGAAAAATACTTTTCTGGAAAACCCACATTGGAAAGTGGATTAATAAAATTTAGCCTTAATAAGAGGTAAAGGGAAATGAAAAAGTCACCCCCCCCAATTATGATCTCGATGAGGATAACATTGGAGGAAATTAAAGACACATAAATTGAAGAAAAATTTAAATATTTATTGGGAGTGATTGAGGTCATCCATCACAAACAAGTGTAAAATTGAGGGCCTCAAAGCCATCAATCTAAGATGATATAAAATATCATTAGTTCAACAAAATGTATGGTATTAATATAACAAATTTTTTGTTTTAAGATCACTTCCCTAATGTTTAATAATTAATTTATTCATAGAATAAGATGATAATATATATATATATACATGAAAACAAGAGTTTCATCCTTCAACTAATTCCTACCACAAACTCATCTTTCACTCCAAAAGATAATAGAATTCCAAAACATTCTATTTATCCTAATCGTAAAGGGTTCCATAAACAATTAATTTATAATTCATTTGTATGAATATTAAAAAACTACAAAATACAAACTAGGACATCACATATTCCATTGGTAGGTGATCCACCCTTTTCTCCACTCGGTTGCGGGTTCAAGTATCACTACGTTGGCGGGCGCGACATGTTATCGTCCGACCTCCAGGTTGTCCTTTTTATAAAAATCCAAGAATAATCTAAAAAAATTATTTAACCTTAATAGTAGTATCCAAAATAAAACTTAATCCCTTCCAAATGTAAGAATTATGCAAAATACTTCTGTCCAAACCCACAGTACAAAATTTATAAGGAAGGTAAACCGAATGAAGATCTCTTTTTCCAAGTAATTATATATGAATACCTTCATCATGTATTCTTTTAAAACATGGTAACAAACTGAATTAACATAAAACCTTATTGATTAAATTAATGGTCCCTTATTCCTTTTAGAATACTAGATATATTCTTTATATTCAAATTTTTTAAATATTCCTACAATGATGGAATAAACAAACCTTTAATCAGTTCCAAGGTAGTCAATAATATCCAATATAATTTATCCAAATCAACAACCTCTTTTTCCAAAATCACTACCTCAGTATTAGGACCATATTATGGATTACCTTTTCTTCAAAAATTTATTTTCCTAAAATTTTAACCTAAAACCGTGTCACTTTACTTGGTACCATAAAATCTCAAATTCTTAATGAAATGGTACTTTATTAAAATCCTTATTTATTTCCATTATTCATATAACCAGATCATCATTTATACAACACTCAAATTAAATAATTCTTTAATAACAACATAATAACACTAGTCATTCCTCTTCATATGTGGTAGTATCATAACTTTATTATTACCCAATAGCATCATTTAGGGTATACTCTGATGATTTGTACATGGATTTGCATAGTGTCCCAACAGCTTGTAGATGATGCATTATACATTTGAAATATTTTTCTTACCCTTTCAATCACATACCTAGTGCCCTTTTATCTGCACATATAAAAAACACTTATTCCCTTCTATCATTTACCATGGTGATTCATTCCACAATTATCACATATGGGAAAATACTTTTTTCCCCTCTTCCCGTTATCCAAATTTCTCTCTTCCATCATTTTCTTCTCTTGCTTCTCTTAAAAGCCATAGGACTCAGGGAATTGTTTACATATCTTATTAAAACATGATACTATTTCTTCATATGACGAGAATACATAGGAGACTATTTCCCTTCTAAATGATGGCTTAATACAATGAATGATATGGTCCTTCATAATTTTCAATCTTGCATATTGTTGTATTTCACATTCCTTCTACTAGGCACCATTTATGAACAATGGCATACACCATGTTAGTTTATGAATCACAATTCATAATTCTATACTTGTAAAACACTTAACATAAATTGAAAGGTTTATGGATATAATCTATAATTATGAAAATGTTATATTTGAAGAAGTATATACTCATAAACCCTTAATAATGATTCATAAAAAATGAGAATTATCCTAAGCATATCCCCCGGGAGTGTCGTAACAAAGAGTGCAACAAAGCCCGTTGTCGTGCCCCAGTTCACATTAGAGACTAGTTCAAAGCAGTGTTTTCCGGTTTTACCCCTAGGTACATATGTGCTAGAGCCACATCTACCTGCTTGTGTCTAGATAGTTATGTATTGCTTGGAAAACTCACAAAATATCTATAGTAGAAAAATTCAACTATGTTCTTCTATAATAATCCTCATAGTCTATCTTAGAGTAGTGTTCTCTAATCAGTGTTTTTCTAAATATAGTTTCCAATGTTAGTACTAAACTTCCTATGATACCAACTGTAATTCCTTAACCCCAGTTACCCAGAGTCAGTGCATTGTTACATAACATCAACATTATACATGGAATCATGTCTCGAAATACCGATCGGTTTAGTAGCCCTGGATGTACAAGATACATATATAAGTTTTACATTACATCATGAAAAAAAAACTTCGAAGACATTTTTCCCCTTTATAAACACACTTATATGCTTATTCTATCCTTGTAGGACAACTATAATATAATTATTCACATCTTGGGAAAAATAAAACATATAAAGGTGTGATCTCAGATGATCAGTGGGGATACCAATATAGTGTAAACATTCATAAATAACTATAAACATTTAAGGCAATGTATAAGACTAAAAAAAGAGCCTTTTAATCTTATAATTCATCATAATATGGAAAAGATAAAATCAAATAGTTCCATTTACTTATTCACATATATATTCTACTATTCAAATAAACACATTCAATATAAATAACCATATTCATAATGATAGAATGCATATTGCCAAACATCATAACCACATTGTCCAGGCCCTGTGCCAAGACTACAAATAAGATTTTGTCAAGGCCTTGTACGAAGAAACTAGTTTGTCTCATGATACCTAATGATACATCGAGGATCTATTGCAGTCTCCAACCATCACTTACTAAGTGTAATGTATTCCTTATATGAAAAGGTTTAAACATAACATAAACATTCGTATGAAAACTAGCATAACAAATGTCAATAATTTATCCATAAAAAATGAATGGTATAAAAATAACACATCCATAGTCAAACATATCACAAAACCATCAATACAATATGGAAGATTTTTATCATAATTAATCAACCTAGATCAATAATAATATCTCATAAAGTATGTTGACATAGTTGAAAATGATCAGTAAACTTCTTTGATAGAAATATCCCTTTCCCATGTAATCATTTAAAAGTCATATAATTTATAACGAGATTCATTTAGAATATAGTTTTGAATCAAAGTTTCACATAACACTTTGAAACTTATGAATGGAATTAACATTTTAAAACATTCATGTCCATATAAATAAATCCTTAAACCCATTTTGAAAACAAGGACATTAATGATAAAGGTTTAGGAGAATAATTCTTCAAAACATTTAAAATGTTTTTTTAGTAAAAAAGTCCCTTAAAAAGAATCCTTTTTAAAACACTTTTATAAAACATGTACATGGATAATAAATATGTCCCAGTAGATACATACGTAAATACAAACTTGGATAATAAAGAGATTGTAAAATTAACCTTTACCTTGAACTTTCCTTTGGTTGAGGGTACATTTAACCTCCTGCATATTAAACATAGTATGTTATTAAATTATACCAGAACCATATTCATATTTATAATATCATACATGATCCATTTACGACTTTATACTACCCATTTAATAATGATTTCCATGTTAAATTAACATTTTAGATGACAGTCACTTTCTTTATCATTCGTGTCTTAAGTTATTATTCTTGATTGTATCATTTAGATCATGGTTTAAATACATCCAGAATATAAAACGGGATTTATATATTATATATATTTAGAATATAAATATTTATTATAGATAGATATATGAAAAGTAAGGCACTGTTTTTGGAGACAGTAGGCTATACGTACGCATAAACGTTGTTTCCGTTTTCATATCGTATTGAACAGAAGTAAGTGAATAAGATATCTGTAAGTACATATATATATATATATATATATATATCCAGTATCATTATTAGGTCATATATCACATACTTAATAATAATATATATTTTTATAATCATCATTGAATGGTGAATGTGGGAATGAATGTCATCGCATAGTGGAGATGGTAATCTGTACGTATGCACAAGCGACAATGTCATTATATTGATGGTGAAATAATATGTAATTGGATAGTATATCATATATAATGAATCATTAAGATGTTATATTTATAATTTATATTAGTTATACTCATTATTATACTCATCCAAACAATGACGTGTTTGAATAACAAACTACACCAGGACGTCGAGACGGTAAGCCGTACGTACATACATATGGTGACTTTTCCATTTGTAGGATCGATAGAATAATAAATAAGGTTATACCATATTTATAATAACATCACAGTATATATATGATACTGGAGTTATTATTTTATAATGGATCCAACAAATAAAAAGGAAGTGGAAGAAAAAAAGAACTTTAAAAGGTGATGAAATATTTACCTCTTCTTCAGGTTCATCCTTTTGATTTGAAAAAAAGGGCTCCTTAGGATGGTTTTATGACCAAAGGATGTCCACTAGGATGAAGGGAGGAATGTTGGGATGATATTTGGGCTGGTTTTGGCCAAGCCAAAAGGCTTTGGACGTGTGAAATTAAGAGAAGGGGGAGTTCCCTTTTACAAGAGAGGTGAGGGTAACTTTAGGAAAATCTTGAAATATTATTTTATAATAAAATCATTTTCGGTTTCTAATGGATAAAAAAGGAAATATTTAGAGGCTATGGTAGGGATGGGTTGTAATCCACTCAACCAATAAGTTTTAGACAGGTTTGGGTCATCATATTTAACATATCTTTTAGATTTAACTCATAGTTAAATAGTTTTACATTTACCATATCTCATTGTATTTTTATATTATATGGTTAATAAACCTTATATAACAAGAAATGATACCCTCATGTGGTTAATTAATAATATATATAACCTTATATAAGTCTTTTTGAAAAGCCTTAGACTTTTTGGAATATTATAACAAATAATAATATAGTATTTGTTTTAAAAGCTCAACATGGTCAATTTTGACACTATTTAGCATTTTTTTTAAATCCATAAAAACTTTATCACTTGGAATAAAATTTATTTAACCAACCCTAACATGTCATATTAACATTTAGAATTATTTTAATTCATAATAAGTCTCAATTTAAATTTATTTGGATAGTTATAATATTTGTACTTTTAATATTTCATTAATAAGATAATAACTGCATCATCATTATGTCATAAATAAATTAAATTATTTAATTTCTAAAAATTATAAATAAAATAAAATTATGTAGTTAATATATTTATCTTTATACTTAATATTTATAGTTGATTTTATATTGTTTGTAACCCTATATTAAAAATGGTTTAGTTATTAAACTTTGAATATAACTCTTTTAACTCTTCTTTATATAAAATATTAATAAATTTCCTAATCTAAACCAAGTGGACCAAAGAGGATCATATTTTATTCCTAAGGTTTTCCTTGGTCTAATTACACTTATCCAATAGAATTAGGACATGTGTTAGGTGTCGGATCAAAATAACAATGTAGATTCTCAATATACAAGAGGGGGGGTGAATTGTACACTTTAAAAATTCCTTTGGAACCTTTAAAGTTAGTTATGGATAACTATGTTTTCCTTAGACAAGGAAAATCTAGGTTTAAAAAAGTTAAACTTAAGAAAATTCACAACACATCTAATCACCAACTGGAGGGATGAAACCAAAGTTTACAATATAAGATTCTACCTTAAAGCATATATAATCTTATACTAATCAGAGTACAGGTGTAAGGAAATACAAGATGGTTATACTTTCCTTACAATTCAATATGCAGTGAAGAAACATGTAGTAAAACTACATGTAACAAGATATGAATCTTTTAACCCAAAAAGAAGGGTATCCAACATCCTTGGATAAATGTCCCTTGATTTA
The DNA here is from genome assembly GCA_963277665.1 of Viscum album. Classification (NCBI taxonomy): domain Eukaryota; kingdom Viridiplantae; phylum Streptophyta; class Magnoliopsida; order Santalales; family Viscaceae; genus Viscum; species Viscum album. Next base: position 1,252,878,670 of record OY728152.1, read on the forward strand.
TACTTTCAAGAAAGTCTGTCTTACCCACACCAGGGCAAGCCCCCGACATGAAGATCAGAATCTCTAGCTTTCTATCCCCGCAAGCCCTCAACTTCAAGGTAGTTGGAACCTCTGCCTTCCTCAGCAAGGAAGCCCTCGAACTTCAAGGTAGTCAGAACCTCTGTCTTCCTATCCCCGAAAGTCCTCGAATGTAATCACCAACATCTGGAGTCGCATAAAGCAATCTGAACGAGCGGTTCAGTACGCACAAGGCATGAAAAGATTCTCTCTCTAGAAATCACCTTAACAGCTTGTGTTCTCTAGAACGATCAACTTGTTCATTTATCATTTTTCATTTTTGAGCACTTTCGAATGAGCTCCTATTTATAGGAAAATTTCCAACGGTCGGCTCCCTCTTCCAAGGGTCATATTTTCCATGAAATTCGGAGGGACCTGTACACGTGTAACTCAACCAACGGTTAATTAGAAATAGAATAGATGACATCGTTTTATAAAAAACTATGTATAACTGAATGTACGACATTGTTTTGAAATGAAGCATATGTAAGTAAAAGCTAATCAAAACTTCGGAGTGTAAGAAAGTAAAAAGTTTGGATTCTAACCAAAAATAATTTCGGAGTCTATGTTAAGAAATATTCGGATTCTGTTTTATAAGAATTTGATGTCTTGTTTCACCAGAGATCGGATTCTGAACATGTAGAGTTTGGAGTCGAACCACTTAAGGAGTTTGGAGTTGAACTGCTTAAGAGTTCGGAGTTGAACTGCTTGAGAGTTAGGAGTCGAACTTATTCAGAGTTCAGAGTCGAACTACTTGAGAGTTCGGAGTCGAACTGCTTATGAGTTTGGAGTCGAACTACTTGAGAGTTCAGAGTCAAACTTCATCAGAGTTCGGAGTCAAACTTCTTTAGAGTTCGGAGTCGAACTTCTTCAGAGTTTGGAGTCGAACTGCTTAATAGTTTGGAGTCGAACTACATGAGTGTTTGGAGTCCATAATTCGGATTAAAACTCCATTACATATCACATCCAGAATTCGGATCCTAAAAATAGAATGCTCCAAATATTTTCATTATATAACTCCATAAATTTGGTTATGAATCCGGTTTTTGAATTTATGAATAATATTGCTATGTATAAGAAAATCTAGGTTAAGGTAAATTTCCTTAAAGAAGTAAATTTTCCTTATGGGGGTAAAAATATTATTTGCTTAAGTATAAGGTGTTTGTGATTTTCAAAACAAGAATGATTGGAAAATTCATAAGGAAAACCTTACTGACTCAACAATCTCCTCCTTTTTGGAAAGCACAAACATCCTATCGAAAAAGCATAAACGGATTTTGAAAATTTTCATTAGACTTTGAAAATTAAAACGTATCTCCCTTTGTTCATGGATAGAAGTGAATACAACTAACTCCTCCTTAGGCATTGAAACTCTAAGGATTGTATTCTGAGTTTCCAGAGTAGAGTTTTCATTATTATAAGAATGAAAAACTTAATAGTGGGAAACTCCCCCATTCTTGAAGGATATTTCTCTTAGAAATTTTTCATTTTCCATCCTTAGGAGTATTTCTATTTCCTTCTCCCCCTTTGTGATTTTCAAAAAGAATTTAAGGGAATGGAAAACAAAGTATGGTACCTGAAACATTAGTATATAAAAATATACAACCAACCAGATAACTATTTCATTAGAGTTGGGGGAAAATTACAAGGAAAGACAAATACAACAAAAGATTGGGGTGGGGTCATTTGTCTTCCTTTTCCTTCGGAATGAGCTTCTTTAACAAGGCTTTGAGTTTCTTCAAGTCTCTTTGATCTTCCTCTCGTTGCCTCTCCAAGGCTTTTACCTTTTCTTCTTCAGCTTTTAAAGCCTCTTCCTGAGCTCCCAAGGATTCTTTCTGTAGCTTTATTATCTCATCTTTCTTTTCCATCTTCTGCTAAAAACTCCATCCGGAAATCTCTTTCAGTTTTCCAATTTTGAGATACTGAGTTAAGCTTCCCATTTAGATCCCTGACCTGTTGATTCCAAAAATTTTGCTCCTGGGTAAACTTCTTAGAAATCTCATTAACCTTTTTATCCTCTATTTGAAAATCATTTTGAACATTAGCCTAAAAAGTCTCAAAGTGAACTAAATCTTCATCAACGCTCTTAGACCACTTGGTTACGTTACTGCAGGACTTCCTATGCACGTCATATTCGATCAGAAAACTTTTCTGTTCAGCTTCCAACTTCACAAACTTATCCATGATCATGTATAATGAATCAAATTTCTGATTCATAGATTGTTGCAGCAACTGGCATCTGGAATCTATTGTTGGAATAATCGGAATGGTGTCCACCAACTTCCTTAAAGATTGAACCACAAAATCATTCCCGTGAGACGATGATTATAAATCTGAAACTTTGCATGGAGACTGATCTTCTTCAGCTTGCATCAACTTTCTTCTAGAGGTACCACAAACCTCTTTCCTCCTGATGAGATCTTTTACAGGTGTCTCCATGAGAGCTTTCTTCTCCTTATCAGATTTCGGAATGGGTTCCACATTAGGAGATACTTCCTCGGATTTAGAAACATGAACAATCTGATCTTCATCTGGTTTCTGTTTTTCTTGAACATCCTCAAGAAACTTCCTCTCATAGGATTCTTCTTCATCACACATCACATTTTCTTATTCTTCTTCTTGATGTTTCTTGCTAGCTTCCTCATCTCCCTTGCCTAAGGTAACTATCTTTGCGGATTCAGCCTTATCTTTGTAGTTCTGTACTTGCTTGATAAAGGTATACATATCTTCACTCTCTTCTTCTTCTTCTTCTTCTACTTCTTCCTCTACTGCTTCAGCAACATCTTTCTCAGCTTCTACTACTAGTTATTTACCCTTGTCCTTTTTTGGAGTGACATATTTATTCGCTGGAGTTTCTGGTAAATAATGTTCAACACTGAATGTTTCTGGAACTGGAAGCATTTTAGAAGCCAACTCTGTATCTTTCAGCAATGATCACACCAGTTCAGCTTCAGTCATCTTCTCTCTCAATTTCTTTTCCTTCGCTTGTCTATCTAGCTCCTCATCTGCTTTTTCCTTTAATGCTTTAGCCTCAGTAGGGTCTAGTCCGAATTGAGGATCCCCTTCCTTCCTCATTTCTTTATCTTCCCTCCACTTTACTGCTACCTCATCTGTATATGTTTTCTGCTTCTTCGGCTTGGGGGGAGAAAATTGAGTTTCCTTAGGCTGAGGAACTTCTTCATTAGCAACCACTTCCTTAGCCTTTCTCTTCTTCCTTTGCATTATTGAAGGTTCTGGAGATTCTGTTTCTTTTTCAACTGCTTTAAACTCCTCCACAGATAAGGGGTAAGATTTTCCGGACTCACTGGAAAAACCCATCTTCATCCTCTTAAGAGTATCATCACTGACTAGCATGAGATTGCAATTCCGGATCTTTGATTTGGAGGCAACTTTGAAGGATTCTAAGCATCGAACAACAAGATTAGGTAACAAGGTAGGAAACATAATAATCTGAGCTCTCAAATTTCCTTATTTGATATTCTGGATCATAACCAAGACATGACTCATCAGATTTATCTTTCTTAGATTTACCAAGAAATCTAATACATAGATATCACTCTTCTTGAGATTTTCTTTATCTCCTCTTCTCGGAACCAGAAAATATTGAACCCATAGTTGGAGAATTCTATTGTTCGGAGTGAGACGAGAAATCTTTATTGTTGAATCATCCTTCAACCCAAGACACTTCAGTGCCTTATCCTTATTGAAACTCCCTTACACATCCGGAAGTTTGTGAGAGCAGAATTCAGCTTCTTTTTCATATGATAAACCAACTAAACTTACTGTCTTAGTGTAAGAATGTTTATAAGTCTTCCCGTAAGACTTGAAAGAAAACCTCTCTCTACCATCTTCCATAGGAAGGAAACAGACTCATAAAACTCTATCAATAAATGAGTATAAACCAGATCCTGATTATCTGACATGGCTATGCAGACATCTTCCCATCCATTCAGTCTGATATTCTTTGAAATAAGAGAATCAAGCTTATAAAAATCAGAGTGAACTAACCTTTCCCTAAAAATCAACCACTTTGAGATAGGTTTCACAGTTGACATATCTTGAGAAGTTGCTTCAGCAGACATTCGGAGTGAAGTAAACTGTAAGATTCGGATCGGCTTCACAAGGTTTGGAACCGTCCTTAAGGGGAGCAGCAGAGCATCGAGATGCAAAATCATGAAAAACCAATGTGGAATGAGTCTCAGGGTCCCCTTTATATAGGCAAAGAATTTGACCGTTGGTCTTCCAAAAGCCATCTAACGGTTGAAAAAACATTGATATGATATGACTGTTGAGAATAATCCCACAAGGAAAATTTTACTCTGATCCATTGAGGATTTAACGAAAACATTCTAATTTTTGGTAAAACTAGAATCCGAACTTTTTAAAAAAACAAGGAAAATACCAGTAATAAAAATTTGATTACAAAACTATAAGTAAGAAAATCATAACTTACAGATTAGCAAGAAATATTGTTCGTAATTGGTAATATTCTTCTTGAAGAAAAAACTTCATTACGAAAGTTCCAGTACGAAAATCTTGTTATGAAAGTTCCAGTACAAAAATCTCTATTCTGAAACATATCGTTACGAAAATTCCATTCTGGAAGTTTTCAGTACAACGATTTCCATTATGGAAGTTCACATTCCGAGAATTTTAGTCCTGAATATTTTAGTTCCGGAAATTCCCATTCCGGAAATTTTGGATTCAGAAATTTCCATTCCGGAAGTTCAGTTCCGAAAGATTTTTTAAAAAAAATACACTAACAATCAAATGTACTCCCCCTATAAAGAGGAGTTTATTACTGTTAGTAGAATTGTTCAACAAGAAGTTAATGAAGAATGATTACCTTATAGTTATCATTCCTAGATTTTGTTTAATGTATTAAAATATATCAGAGGGTAATGATTTTGTGAAAATATCAACATGTTGATCTTGTGTTCCGATAAATTGAAGAATGATATCTCCTTTAAGTGTGTGATCCCTAAGAAAGTGATGCCTAATATCTATGTTCTTTTCACGGGAGTGATGTGTAGGGTTCTTACTTAGGGAAATGGCATTTGTGTAATCACACAATATTTGAGTCTTAGTAAAACTCAGGCCATAGTCTGTGAGAGTGTGTTGCATCCACAACACTTGAGCACAACAACTTCCAGCTGCTACATATTCAGCTTCATCAGTTGAAAGTGCTACAGAATGTTGTTTTTTGTAGGACCAAGAAACTAATTAATCTCCTATGAAATGAAAAGTTCTAGATGTACTTTTTCTATCCATTCTACATCCACCAAAGTCAGCATCAGAAAAGCATTTTAGCACAATATCATTTCCAGAAGTATAAAATAATCCTAGATCCATGGTTCCCTTTAGGTAGCAAGAAATTCATTTCACTGCCTTTAAGTCAGATTCCTTAGGATTGGATTGATATCTTGCACATAAGCACACTGAAAACATTAAGTCTGGTCAACTAGCTATTAAGTAAAGTATACTTCCTATCATACCTCTAAAAGATGTTTGATCTACTTGTTTCCCAACTTCATCAAGATCTAAAGAGTTTGAGGTACCAATGGGAGTACTTATACTCTTAGTTTTGTCATAACCATACTTCTTTAGAAGATCTTTAATATACTTATGTTGAGATATATAGGTTCCTTCTGGTTATTGAGAAATTTGAAAACCAAGGAAAAAAGTTAACTCACCCATCATACTCATCTCAAACTCAGACTTCATTAGACTTGCAAAAGAATCAGTTAAAGATTACTGAGTTGAACCAAATATGATGTCATCAACAAAAATTTGAACAATCAAAAGATTTTTCTTATCTTTCTTTATAAAAAGGGTTGGATATGAATTTCCCTTAACATAGTTATTTTGAAGCAAAAATCATATGAGTCTATCATACCATGCTCGTGGGTCTTGTTTAAGACCATACAATGCTTTGGTAAGTCTAAAAACATGATCAGTATGTTTTGTATCTTCAAAACTAGGAGGTTGTTCAACAGAAACATCCTCTTGAACATAACCGTTAAGAAAATCACATTTCTCATCCATTTGAAAATGTTTAAAATTGAAGAATGTTGTAAAGGCAAGTAGAATATGAATATATTCGAGTCTAGCTACTGGAGCATAGGTTTCTTCATAGTCTATTCCCTCTTGCTGATTATAGCCTTTAGCAACGGGTCTAGATTTATTTCTTACTATGACTCCATTATCATCACATTTGTTTCTGAAAACCCATTTTACCCCAATAACAGAAGTTTCCTTAGTTCATTCAACCAAGGCCCATACATTATTTCTCTCAAATTCATTTAGTTCATCTTGCATGGCTTTGATCCAATCATCATCATCTAAAGCTTCATCAGTGCTTTTTGGTTCCAATTGGGAAAGAAATGCTAGATGTTCTACTTAATTTCTTAAGGAATTTCTAGTCCTTATAGGTTGATTTACATCACCAATGATACTATCACTAGGATGATTCTTAAGAAACACCTGATTTCGGTTTTGTAAAATCTGTTCATCAACATAGGGTACAAATTCTTCTAGGGTAAATATTTCAGAAGTATCTTCTTGAACATTTTCTTTATCAGAAGGATCTTCTATCAGGGGTTGAGAATCATTTTTTGAAAACACATTTGAGGATGTAGGTTGGGATAGTTTAAAAACAAAAGGATCAGACTCATTAAATTTTACTTGCACTGTTTCATCAACAGTACAAGTGTTTTTATTAAAAACACTATAAGCCTTAGAAGTTGTGGAAAAACCTAAGAAAATTCCTTCATCAGATTTTGGTGCAAATTTATGTAAGTTATCTTTAGTATTCATATTGAATACTTTACAACCAAAAACCTTGAAGTATGATAGTCTTGGTTTTCTACCATTCCATAACTCATAAGGATTATTATTAAGAAAAGGTGTAATCAAAACTCGATTTATAGTATAACAAGAAGTACTTACAGCTTCAGCCTAGAAATGCCTAGATATAGAATATTAACTCAACATGGTTCTAGTTACCTCTTGAAGAATTCTATTTCTTCTCTCAACTACACCATTTTGTTGAGGAGTTCTAGGTGCTGAAAAATTGTGAGTGATACCTTTTCTACTACAAAAAGTTTCAAAATCAGAACTTTGAAATTCTCCTCCATGATCACTATGAATAGTTTACAGTGGAATATTTTTCTCATTTTTAACTTGTGCTCTAAAACTATTGAAATAATAAAAATCTTTAGTCTTTTTTTCTAGAAAATAGACCAATGTAAATCTAGTGTAATAGTCAACAAAAACAAAAACATAGAATTTGCCTCCAATACTTCCAGTTTGTGTTGGATCGAAAAGATCCATGTGCACTAACTGTAATGCATCAGTCATTGAGACTTCACCAATTAATTTAAAACTAGATTTATGTTTCTTTCCATATTGACAAGGATCACAAATTTTATAAGAATCAAATCTATGCTCTGGTGGATCCTTAACTAGTTTATTCTTAGAGATTTTACATAAGTTTTTAAGGTTATAGTGTCCTAGTCTTCTATGCCATAGCCAGGAATGATCTTCCATTGCACTTAGGCAAGGTAAATCTTGGCTCCTTAGGTCTTCTATGTTCAAGGTATAAACATTCTCTTGCCTATTGGTTGAGAGAATAAATTCTTCCTTGGAATTGTGTACTAATCACTTATCATTCCTAAAATTCACAAGGTATCATTCATCACATAACTGACTTATGCTAATGAGGTTGTGCTTAAGACCCTTAACCAATAAAACATTTTAAATCAATGTTTTACCTAGAAGAACAATAATACCAATACCAATAACTTCTCCTTGTGCATTATCTCCGAAAGTTACCTTTCCTCCTTTCGTTTTGATAGTCTTTTCAAAATATCTTTTGTTACCAATCATGTGCTGGGAACATCCACTATCCATGTACCATGTATTGTTGTTGGTACTACCTCTATCTTCCTAAAAACAAGAAAATAATTAGACATTCGGAATCCAAACTTGCTTGGATCTGGAATTTTCAGACAACAAAATTTTAGGAACCCACATTTTCATAGAAAAATAGACTTTATGAAAACATATAGATTTGGTTTTATTTAAAGAACAATTCTTCGCCCAGTGACCACCACATTGACATTTGGTACAAAATGGGGCACTTTGTGGAACAAAGTTGTTGTTACTAAAAATTGGTTTTGCATGGGTATAACCAAATCCGGATTTGTTTCTTAAAGGTCATATTTGAGAATACATTTTATAAAAATTTTCCTTATCATGGGTAAAGTTTGATAAACACTTATTTAAGGAAAAGATTTCGGACTTGACTTTGATAACCTCGTTTTTATCTTCAAAATCATTAGATATAGAACTAGAGCCACGCTCGAAAACACTTTTCATAGAAATTACTTTTTCTAACTCTTTAGAATGTTTGTTCCTCTCAGGACGTACTTCCTCATGTTTTTTCTAAATACTTATAGAATCAGCATTTTTCTCATCAAGATATTTAGAAAGATATGATATCTCTTTTGTATGAATAGAATTCCTAGAGTTTTCCTTATCAAGTTTCTTATTTAGTTTAGAGTTCTCAATCTCAAGAATTTCAGAAAACCTAGAAACTTATTCATATGTAGGTGAAGTATTTTCTTCATTAGAAGAAGATTATTCATCTGAGGAGTTATAATACTTACTATCATTACGATTTGAAGATACATTGGTCAATGATTCAGCATTTCGTACCTTAGACATAAAGCAATGATTGTCAATATGTAATCTGGCTATAAGGCCAAGATTCTTCTTTTCTGAAGATTCATAATCAGAAGATTCATCTGAAGAGTCACCACCACTGGCACTCTAGGTGTCATTTGATTTTAGTACTTTCTTAGCATCGGTTTTGTAATACATCTTCCTGCTCCTTTTAGAATTCCTTTCTTTCCTTTATTTCTTTTTGAGTAGAGGGAAATCTGGTCAAATATGTCCAGCTCTTTTTCATTCGTAATAAGTAACTTCTCCATCTTTCCTTTCTTTCCTTTCCTTTTCTAATACTTGGATTGATAGTTTATCTGGCTGTCTATCTTGTTCATCCTTCGAGCAAGATTTGCTAACTCATTTTCTGAGATTTCACTTTCACTAGAATCTGATTGAACAACCACCTTCTTAGACATGGATCTGGTCACTCTTTCAGGAGTCTTAACTTTCATATGATTTGATGTAGTTGTAAAAGCAATAGTACTATTCCCATTATTCTTTTTGATGTTGTCAGCATCTCTCTTCATTCTGGTTTCATGTTGGAGAAGAGTTCCAAATAACTCATCAAAAGAAATTTGAGTGACCTTCCTATTCTCATCTATAGCTGTTCTTTTAGATTCCCACTCATTGGGCATAATATCTATTATCTTATCTACAAGGGCTTCATCATCTAACCCTTTTTCTCCCTTAGAGTGTAAGCTATTGACTATAGTCATAAATCTATGTTGAACATTGTAGATTGGTTCACCAAAAGGAAAATTGAATCCATGGTATTCAGATCTAAGCATAGCTCTCCTGGTTTCAATTACATTAGAAGAGACAATGTGTGTAACTTCTATCTTCTTCCAGATACAATTAGCTGCTTCACAAGAAGAAATTAGGCTATATATATTTCTAGTCATTGAACATAGTAAAGTATTGTGTACCTTATAATTGAGTTGATACTCTTGCTTTTCCTGGTTAGTGAACGTTCTAACTTCCTTATCAGGAATTTTATAATCACCAGTAAGCATAACGAAAATATCAACTCAAGTGTTGATGAAAAAAGACTTCATTCGATCTCTCCTGTATTCATAGTCATTGCCATCAAAGATCGGTGGTCTTGTAGGATTTAGATTGTCTATAGAACCAACATTGATTCCTGCCATACTAAAACAACTTGGGCAACCAAACTAGTTAGTAGAAAAAGTTCGTAACCACAAAGTTCGGAATGACAATGTTCAGAATGAAAAAGTTCAGAATGACAAAGTTCAGAATGAAAATGTTCGGAATGACAAAGTTCGGAATGACAATGTTCGGAATGAATAAATTCGGAATGACAAAATTCAGAACGATAAAGTTCAAGAAAAACTTATACGTGAGTATGAGTATTTCAGAGTCCTCCTCTGATACTAATTGTAGGATCAAAATAACAATGTAGATGCTCAACATACAAGAGGGGGGTGAATTGTTCACTTTAAAAATTCCTTTGGACCCTTTAATGTTTGTTATGGATAACTATGTTTTCCTTAGATAAGGAAAATCTAGGTTTAACAAAGTTAAACTTATGAAAATTCACAACACATCTAATCACCTACTGGAGAGTTGAAACCAAAGTTTACAATATAAGATTCTACCTTAAAGCGTATAGAATATTAAACTAATCAGAGTACATGTGTAAGGAAATACAAGAAGGTTATACATTCCTTGCAATACAATATGCAGTGGAAAAACAAGTAGTAAAACTACAAGTAACAAGATATGAATCTTTTAACCCAAAGAGAAAGGTATCCAACAACCTTGGATAAAGGTCCCTTGATTTATACTTTCAAGCAAGTCTGTCTTACCCACACTAGGGTACGCCCTCGATACGAAGATCAGAATCTCTGTCTTGCTATCCCCGCAAGCCCTAAACTTCAAAGTAGTTGGAACCTCTGTCTTCCTCATCAAGGAATCCCTCGAACTTCAAGGTAGTCGGCCCCTCTGTCTTCTTATCCCCGGAAGTCCTCGAATGTAATTACCAACATCTGGAGTCGCACAAAGCAATATGATCGAGCAGTTCAGTACGCACAAGGCATGAAAAGATTCTCTCTCTAGAAATCACCTTAACAGCGTGTGTTCTCTAGATCAATCAACTTGTTCATTTCTCATTTTTCATTTTTGAGCTCTTTCAATTGAGCTCCTATTTATAGGCAAATTTCCAACTGTCGGCTCCTTCTTCCAACGGTCATATTTTCCATGAAATTTGGAGGGACATGTACATGTGTAACTAAACCAACGGTTAATTAGATACAGAATAGATGACATCGTTTTATATCAAACTATGTATAACTGAATGTACGACATCATTTTGAAATGAAGAATATGTAAGTAAAAGCTAATCAAAAGTTCGGAGTGTAAGAAAGATAAAAGTTTGGAGTCTAACCAAAAAGAATTTCGGAGTCTATGTTAAGAAATATTTGGATTCTGTTTTATAGGAATTTGAAGTCTGGTTTCACCAGAGATCAGATTCTGAACTTGTAGAGTTCGGAGTTGAACCACTTAAGGAGTTTGGAGTCGAACTACTTAAGAGTTCGGAGTCGAACTACTTGAGAGTTCGGAGTCAAACTTCTTTAGAGTTCGGAGTCGAACTACTTGAGAGTTTGGAGTCGAACTGCTGAAGAGTTCGGAGTCGAACTCCTTGAGAGTTTGGAGTTGAACTTCTTCAGAGTTCGGAGTTGAACTTCTTCAGAGTTCGGAGTCAAACTACTTAAGAGTTCGGAGTCGAACTACTTGGGAGTTCAGAGTCGAACTAATTGGGAGTTCAGAGTCCAGAATTCATATTAAAACTCCATTATAGATTACATCTAGAATTAGGATCCTAAAAATAGGATGCTCCAAATATTTTCATTATATAGCTCCGGAAATTTGGTTATGAATCCGATTTTTGAATTTAAGAATAATATTGCTATGTATAAGAAAATCTAGGTTAAGGTAAATTTCCTTAAACAAGTAAATTTTCCTTGTGGGGGTAAATATAATATTTTCTTAAGTGTAAGGTGTTTGTGATTTTCAAAACAAGATGGAATGGAAATTCATAAGGAAAACCTTATTGACACAACATTAGGGTAATTAAAATATCAATTTTACCCATATTTACCCTATATACTTTTTACCATGGTAAATAAAAGTCAAAATTTACTATTCATCAAAAATTATTTTCATCTAATTGAACCACATTTTACTTACTGATTTCAACCGTGTCTCTTGGATTTTTTAAATTCCACTGACAGAAGCGGTAAAATTATGTTTAATGAAAATTTGATAACATGCCTAGAAGTTGTGTAAAAGAGGATAAAATTTTGAATAAAATTTTATAAATAAAATTTTGTTATATAAGACACTAATTAATTACAATGAACTTATATAGGTATTATATATCTATTTTTACTTCAAATAAATTTAAATAAAATAAATATTTATTTAAATAAAAAGTCGGTTTTAAATAATAACGCAGTATTTTTCACTATTCATCAAAAATTGAATGTTTTCAAAAAAATACCAAAAATTCACCATAAGATACTTTTGATATTTATAATTTAAAAATAATGTATATTTTATCAAATTAAAAAAATATAAGTTTCATTTATTAATTTAAAATTAATTCTCGTTGTCAAAACCAAAAATCGGGTTTTTAAAAAGTAAAAACTATCAAATGATTGACATGTGTTTATGTCAAATTTAACTGTGAAATTACTTATAATGACCTAAATTGTATTAAATGATAAATATAAAATTTAATTATACCTCAAAAACATTCTAATTCATAATTTAGCAATATAAATTATTTTGATTAAAAAAGATTCATTCAATTAAAACAAATTATTTTTCACGATTTTTCAAAATATGAAGGTTTTCAAAAAAGTACCGAAAATTTATCCAAACTAAAATTTTATGTCCCACATCTAAAGAAGAATTTAATTTCATTTAATTGAATATATATAAGTGTCAAATAATTTTTTTAAAAAAATTTTGCCATTAAAAGGTGGTAAAACTGCATTTTTTGATAAATACCTCATTAATCTGAAAAAAATGAATTTGTTCTTATATTATGTCTATGAAATGAATAATATAGATGTTAAAATTATATAGAGTATATAAGATTCAAAATTCAGTTAATATTATTCATAACCGCTTTTTTAACACCATGTTTTTTAAGTTGTGGTGCGCTTGAACTCGGTGTTGTGTGTGGCACAGGAAATTGAATTACATTAATGAGATAATGTTCATTGAAATCATGGTGTGTTACTAAAACTATAATCCAATATGTTCCAATATAATGAATGTGATCCAATTCTTACTTTTCATATTGTATGATATTGATGGTGAAAATTGGTTCACCTCCACCGGTATCAAGTCTGTAAATTTAATGTTTAGGGCTTAATCAAAAAATTTTGGAGTGTAGGTTTTGTGTTGTTATAGTTTGAATTAGTGAAAAGGATTGGGTTATTGTTTATATTTTGATGTTTTCATGTGTGGTTATCTTATGAGATGTGTATAAAATCAATGTTATATAATGTTATGGATGATCATATATTCAATGTCTTAGACACCCCTGTTGATGCCCTCCAAAGAAGCATCAACAAATAAAAAAAAATACCCGAATATGGGTATTATTTTCCCACAAAAAAGCAGTGGAATTATAGGATAGTGAGACTCATGGAATGTATGATCCTCTAAAGGACTCGTGATTGTGTGGCTACATCATGGTCAACCAAAGACTCCATGCGTAGCTCATAACAACTGATGAATCCCAAAAAGTCTTATTTGACATGTCATTCTTCCCATTCAATGTCTATCCAAAAAACTAGTGGTTGTGTGGTGACGCCTGAATGAGTACCCCCAAGCGGAATGTTTTTCCATTGAAAAGTGCCTGAGAAACACTATTAAATCCTTCAAAAATCAATAGAATGACATTAAAATGATGGATACCCCTAGTGGTTGCAAGGCTCATGTGACAAATCATCATCAGAAAGAATAAAATCCCTTCGGGATATCCAGGAAAACATGAATGACCATCAAACTATTATGGGTTAAAATTAAGGACAGAAAGAGGTGGAGGAGAGATGTGTTTGTTGTCGCTAATGAACATGGGATTCTCCCTTCCAGACACCAAAATTCTTCAGTGAATCACTTGTATCACTTCACATAAGCCCTCTGGTTGTCAGATTCTCCACACAAAAGTCCTTGGGTACGTCTAGATAGACCTTTTTGTGCTCTATGTACAGACGAATTATAAGGCCCCGACCTTAAAAATTACTTAATCATGAATTAAATGAATAATTCACATAGAGGATATTTTTAGGTTTAGAGTTTTAGATAATTAGGTCATAACTATTACATCTCAAAAGATTACATAGTAGACACTTCTACTAAGTTTCCATAAAATAAAAAAACACTTTAAAAGAAATATGTATAGTTCCATGTTTTAGATATAATGTCCTTCCATGATCCCATCCTTGACCCTATTCATCTTTACGTCATGTTGAAAACATTTCAAAAACATGGGATGAGCATAAAAAGCCCAGTAAAGGATACACAAAGAAGGAAAACTGTTAGTTTTTCAAAACAACAAATAAACCATGAGTACTTTACCAAAGTAATACTTTTCACCTTTATGAATTAGTAAAAACACATCACTGAATAAAATACCATTACATGCCCTTTTGTAACCAAAAGATTACCATAAAACCCATATAAAGAACACATAACATATAAAGGTAACTTGGGACATAAACATACTTAAATAGAATAACCATATGGTCGACTTCCACACATACTTAATGGAATAGCCATCCGGCCGACTTCCATACCCAATGCATTGGAGTTTATAACATAACCACCCGTCCTGTTATTCATGGCACCACCTGTTATATGGTTTATCACGTAACCACCTGTAAAATGTCCAAGTACCATTATAAAATCATAAGACATAAAACAAATATAATTGAAAGAAATCATTTCCCCACTTTGATCACAATATATCACGTAAATATATTAACATAACAAATCCATTATAAAAAACCATTTTATATACCAAAATACATAAAAGGGTATATGATATTTATTTCATTTTAAACATTATGGCTTTTTGAGGAAGCCAAAGACCAAATAATACTCACGGCGGTGGAAAAGGTCATTGTCACTGCGTATGTTAAAAGAAACATTCTGTTTTGTCATTTTCTAAAAATCTTCGTAGAAAAAGATTCCTTTTGTATAAAATTAAAAGTCAAGGGGTTTATACACCATATAAAATAAAGTCTTATATTAGAACAATATATGCCTCAATGAAAGGAGATTGAGAAGAAGTCCCTTATAAAGACAGTATCCTTGGATTAAGGATAAATCAATTACATAATTATGTGTGACAAACTAATACACCAAATATAAGTGAATATTAAGTGTAAAACAATCAGAGTTCATTCACACATATTCATAAAATGACATATTCAAGGAGTACATATTTATCCCAAATAATCAAAATTGGGTTAAGAAGTTCCCTTGCAAAAAAATTTGACAGCCTAACGGCGTCACTTCAAAATTCAGAAAATGAGTTGATGAGAGATAAAAAGGGTATCTCATCACTTGGACATAAAATTTAAATCAATAAGGATATATAAGGACATATCCCAACATTACAATATGTAAATTAAAATACCCAACAATAGAAGTCTTTTAAAAAGAGGAGGGTGAAAGGTTCCCTTACCGACTTGGGTATCTTTCGAAACATACACCCCATGAATGAAGGACAATACAACATTGATTTAAATACTCATAAACAAAAGTATATTAAACAAAGAGTGGATTAATGGGAAGTACATATACCACTCAAAGTAAATGGTGGCAAATGTAGCAAAAATCTCACAGGAATAAAAGTGAGATGAAAAATCCCTTATGAAAACTCGGCAGCCTAACAGCACCACTTAAAACATCCAAAAATGGATTGATGAGATCAAATAGGGTCTATCATCATATTGATATAAAATTTACAGAAAGAGGAATATAAAAGAACATCCCCCATCATAAAAAAGAGGAGCTTAAAAGAAGTGACATAAAGGAGAGTGCTTAAAAAGAAAGATAGAGGTTGGATCTCTTACGAAAATTCAGCAGCCTAACAGCGCCAATCAAAACATCCAAAATGGATTGATGAGAGAAAATAGGGAATTTTATCATATGAACATAAAAATTACAGTATGATTAATATAAAATAACTACCCAATAATAATAAAGATGAGCTTAAAAGGAATGACATAAAAGAGTGTCCATAAAAAGAATGAGAGGGGTAGGATCTCTTACCTCGAGTCTAACTTGTCTTGTTCATTTCTTTATATTCCTGAATAATAATCTTTGGTAAATTCATAATATCTTAAGGAAATCTTTTAATGATTATTATTCAGTTAATATCATATATTATAATGTTATAATAATTGGTTAATAATGTGAGTTCATATCAGACGTTTTTGTCGATGTTTGGTACTTGAGTCAAAAATGAACTTGTTTGAAAATGATTGTCCATGTAGTTATAATTAAATCATCTCCAGAATAGTATTAATGATTTAAATATCATATATATCCACTACATATTCATTTTATACTACTCCATAACATTTGGAGATAAAAAGAAATGAAATGAACCGCTCATAGAGACGGTAGGTCATACGTACGCATGAACGCTACTTTCATTTCTTTGTCATATTAATGGAATTAAAAATAACTGAGAGATATATATATTTTAATTAAAGTATAATATATATTTTATATAGGGCACATATGTTCATTAATGTCATTCATTATACATTCCATGTATTTCATGAATGAGTCACATCACTTGAGGGGGCGGTAGTCCACACTTCCTCGTATAAAATTATCGCATTTGCACAACATGAAAAGAATAAAGGAATGTTTTAAATAAAAAATTACGAAGCATATGGAAAACATAAATACCATATATATCATATATAAAATATAGTGACATCATAATGGCCACCATTAAAGGTGTTAAGAGAAGATTGAACAATCATCGTTTCGTGAGGCAGAAATTCACCATCCACAGAAACAGTATGTTCTTTTACCATTAGACGAAGGTGTGTGTAAGTTTATCTCAGATACATCACATAAAAACATCCTAGTATATTGAAGATACTTTTTTTTGTTACAAAAAATAGGAATAAAAAGATTTTAGTGGGTTGGAGAAGCAAAATAAAAAAAAAGAACACAAGGGAAGATATTACCTTTAAATCGGGAAACTCTTTTTGATTTGAGCTCAATGGCTTCCTTCGAAAGAATTCTGCCCAAAAGTGAGGATTCAATGAGGAATAGAGGGATTTGGAGAGATGAAATGGGCAGGGTTTGGCTGTGCCAAAGTCTTGAGAGGTGTGGGTAAGGTGGTAGAGGTGGGGGCCTTTTATAAGAGAAGAGGAGGGGCACTCTTGGATGGTTATAAAATATTACTTTATTATAAAATGATTTTCGGATTATAAAGGTCCCAAAAGGATATATTTATAGGATAAGGTGATAAGGTTTCGAAATACACACATCCAATAGATTTTTGACATGTTTAAGTCTTATATTTTACATTATCTTTTCATTTTATTTAAATAGTTAAATAATGAGGTAATCCCTGCGTCATCATGGTGTCATAAATAATTTAATTTATTTAATGTATAAAAATTATAAAATAATTATCATGATGTATTAAATATTTTTATCTTTCTAATGAATATTTATAGTCAAAAATATGACTTTAATAACCCAAAGTAAAAATTGTTTTAGTAAAACAACACATGTTTGTGACATTTTAATTTTAACTTTAAATAAAAAGTTATTAATGTCATTTTCCAACCAAAGTGGTTGCATGGGGTCCCCAAGTTGACCCATGGATTTTATTGGTCGTCCATGACTCATACAATAAGTTTAGGACATGTGTAAAGGTCATTTAATATTATCAAAACATTATTTTTACCTTAAATTACACTAATTACCTTTAATCACGATTAATAAAACATAAAAGTTACTATTCACCAAAAATTATTTTAATCTCATTGAACAAAATTTTACTTCCTAATGACAACCATGTATTTCGGATTTTGGAAAATCAAATCACAGAAGTGATAAAATTTCATTTAAACGAAAAATCAGTTTCTTTAACTACCACTTAGTGGTTTCACTATTCATCAAAAATTGATGTTTTTCAGAAAAATACCAAAAATTCAGCCTAAGATATAATTGATATTCCAAATTCAAAAATGATGTCTATTTTAAAAAATTCAAACATATAAGTTTAATTAATTAATTTAATACATAATTCCCGCTCTCAAAACAAATAGCGTGTTTTTATGAAACACTATCTATTAAAAGATTAACACTAGCTTAAGTCCAATTTCAAAGTGAAATTAATTCCAATGACCACCATTGGATTAAATGGTAAAAATATATTCAAAAAACACTTTAATCTCAATTAAAAATATAATCTATCCATATAAATAAATCAGATTAAAATGAGGTTTTGAATTAAAATGCAACATTTTCACTAAAAATGTTCTTTCTCGGAAAAATAACAAAAATTTACACAAAGTAAATTTTGATGTTCTGATTCTAAAGAAGGATTTTATTTTGTCAAATACAACATATAAAATTGTCAAAAGTATATTTAAAAAGGGTTCTCCATCAAAAGGTGGTTAATTGACCTTTTAAAGAACATTAGATGATTTATTCTTAATTTTGGATTCATTTTCATTTTACACCTCTATCATTTATTGGATAAAACTAAAAATATTTGACAAACATATATAATCATTTTTAGTTAGTTTCGTTCTTTCCCTCCATTACAATTTCTAGGCATTAACTACCATTTAAAATAATATTATTTTATTATTAGAGTGCAACGTATGATTTTAAAGGAACTCATTGTCGCGTATTGGGTAGGCCATCAAGCATAGCGTTCCCCTTAAAGTTATATTAATATTTTATTCACAAATATGGATAAATATAAAAATGTCATATTCATTATTTACCTGGGGTGTTACATGAATAGAACTATCCACTACATTATTACACATACTCCATATGTCCCATATTGGTTAATAGAGATCTCATACCAAAAAATGAGTAAAAATCCTATAGGTTACTCATAAAAACAAACATAACCTCTGACCTCGGAAAAATAAAATAAAGAGGAATGAAAGGGGAAAGGTGAGAGGGGTTCATGGTGACTGGATGACCTATGGCATGGCATCAAAAAGCTACGAGACAACGCAAGACCTCAGAAACATGTCTGCCTCATCTCATGAAGGCTCCTTGGCTTGCCAACATCACCGCATTGAATTCCTCAAGTGTTTCCTAGAAACCCTTTTTTCCCTTTGTACAGACATATATATTTTTCCTTGAAATGGTCATTCACCCTCGTAGGACCCATATTGGTCACACGACACATCTCCAAGAAAATAAAATAATTATACTCAAGAACACTCTTGTAATATTACATTACCCCCAACCATTGTCACCTAAAACAAAAGGGATTAAATTGGAGGAGGTGATAGGTTTTCCTGGTCCTTGAATGTCATGTGGCGCACCCATTTCACCTTCAGGGTGGTCCCGTGAGACCCCAACACAAGTCACCCAAGATCGCATGAGTGTCTTCCAACATGCTCCTAGATATTGCCAAAGTTCCTCGGCATGTCCACATAGAAACATGGAATTCCAACAATATGTCCTCATGATAAATAAATTCATCAGATATCAGAAATAATATGATAAAGGAAGAATTTATGGATAAGGCTCGTGATTTCTGAATATCAGGTGATGCACCCGGAATGGTCCATGAAAGAGACTTGTGAAATTATGTGGTGCCAGACCGATTCACTAACTCCATCCTAGCTCCTACAAAATACTCCTTAAAAATAGAGAGTATCTGGGTGTCGAGGCCTATAAATTCCCCACCCTAGCACAAAAATTGCACTACCTACTATGAGAAAGGAACTATTGAGATGCAATGTCCCAAGCATCAGAGCGACATTCTTGGAGCATCTGATGACCCGATTTTCCAGCCTATTATCATGTAGCATGCTGGTGGGGCACTTGAGTAATCTTGCACCATGCATAAATTAATTCACGTGATCATTCATTGATCGTGTGATGGAATTATGGAAAGTCTTATGAAGAACATATCTCATGTATTCCAGACCACATAGGACTCACAGACACATATACTGAATAAATCTAATGTCCTTGCAATACAAGGCATATAACTGACACAAAAGTTTGGAAGACATAAGAAAATAACATAATCATGATAGAATGAGGAAAATTCATGCAGATCTAGTGACTCCCTTTCAACATGACACCTAAGACACCCCAAATACTCCAGAAATGTTAGAGCAAGGCACGCGTTCCCCCGTGGACACCACTTTGATCTCAAGTTACCCTCGGAGTCTGTCATCCATGTTTTAAAACAACCTTCAAACAAACCACCTGACTCATATAATGGTGTCCTCTCAAATCAGTTGAGTCTCAAAGTCATTTCATGTCTTGATAACAAGGGACGTGTGATACATTTTAAACCAAGTAGGCTGAGACTCACATCGTTCTTTACAAATATTAATAGGTCTCGTGATGCCTCCCAATGATGTTCTCAATTATATGCAATTCCCATCGAGTCATGTTGTAAAGAAAATTGTGTAAACCACTATATCTATCAAGATTACTCTCACAAGTGACACTATGTTATGTTATCCAGTACATGTGATGTCCACTGGAGAAAACCATCTGGATCATGTGACAAATCCTAGGACATGTTGATTGGGTCGTGCAACACCCCATGAACAAGTCATCTAGGTCATGTGATGTCTCTCCATGAAAGTCAACTAGGTCATTTGATAACCTCCAAAGAATAATTCCATATTAATTGGGAATCCAAGGGCTTGATAATTTAATTTTTCTCAAGATTTTAATCCCTAATTAGTAGGGAAGCCTTAGTGTGTAAGCCTTGACTTAAAGGCCACTATAACATCTTTGATTCTTTCCATATTCAGGATACATAGGCCACCTCTCCACAAGGTTGGAGCTCTATATTGATCATCCATAGAGGGACCAACATTTGAGTCCCATGTTAAGAAATTATATTTATTACTTTCTATCCCTTGTTTCTAAATAATGATAATTCCTCACATGGTCTTAGGGAGTTGAAATGGTCATAAAATCTCCCCTATAAACCCCCACAATGGTACATGCCAGCCTCAGTGTGTAAGTGATGTTATTAATATTTTAATTACTTATTATATACTCCCTATACTTATTTTATATGAAATGTTCTTAATTTGGGTGAAATATTAATGTTTTAATACTAAATATAATTTTTCAGCATTTTTAGTAGTCCAATTGAATAATTTTACTATTTTAATTATATATACCACCCTACTAATTAAAATTGTGCGGTTCTTATTTTGTAGGATTCCTTATTAAAGTTATCACATATCATTGGAAGGAATCATGGGTCAATTCTTCCATTTTAAGGCTCATGTGGACTACACAAGATGACCCACATAATTTGGGATGAAACTACACCATCCATGATGATTGAGTTACTCGTCTCACTCTAGAAGCCCATATTTTGTGAAACGCCACCATGTGTTCTTGATTATCGAAAGGAATCATGAGTAAAAATTTCTGAGCCCAACTCTAAGAATAATGGGCCCAAATGAAACATTTAAGTCCAGCCCACCATTCTAGCCGAATATTAAAATCCGGACACTATTCATGACGTATCTCATGATGTATGAATTAAATAGAGCTAATATTTTGAAGATTGAAATAGGAGATATAGAAGGCCGATGATTTTGAATAAATTATTGGGTTTCGAAGTCATCTTTCTATTCAAAAACACTTTCACATTTTGGACATCAAAAGGACTGGATTGAAATGGACTGATTAAAATTGTTTAATCATTAGACCATAACTTTGGCTACATATGTCCAAATGACTCCAAATATTGATAGTGGTTGGAAAACTTTATTATCTAAAACTTTGAATAAGGAGATTTCTTGAGATTGGGATGTCTGAATAACCAACATGGTGATTCAAATGGAGGGACAGATTGTGAATTAAAACAGTCCACTTCCTTGGGCTATAAATGAATCCCCCTCCTCTCCTTCAAAGGGGTTGGAATTTCCGAAGAGAAGAGATCATATAGGCTAGACCGAATCCTTGAAAAAGTATTGTGATGACCTTCCATACTAAAGTTTTCACTTGAGATACATTTCCTCGTCTCTTTGTTTTAATTTACTTTTATGTTCTTCATTGTTGTAATTTTATAAGTCCTTTCGTTTATAATTCTTTTTTATGAAAGTTTCATCTTCAATTTCTCTTATTATCATCCACATTCTGTAGTTTAATATTAATGTTCTTAAAATATTTTAAATATAGTTGAATCCCATTCCCTTATTTTTCTTCCTCATTCAATCAAAATTCTGTTCTTAATTCTCATTATCGTTTGTGTGTGTGTTCGACACACCACTCTTTTCTTATCCCTTTCGTTTTCTTCTCGTCTTAATTTATCACAATAATCCTAATAACCAGATATCTAAACACCCAAATGGATGAGTAAATATCTAATTGGGGTGAGTTATAATTTAGGTATGTTAAGTGGTTGAGAGATTTTTCTCGATGAATATTCCTTGAATTAAAATTTTGTATGTTGGACATGACATGTCATGGATTAATTACTTGTTTTGTTTAAAATGTGGTTTCCATGGATTATTGGAACCATAAATACACCACCATCAATAAGCTCAGATTGAGATTAGAAAATTAAGTTATGTTAAGGCTTGTATTAAAGCCTTAACACTTAGGAATTCTAATCAACATCATCTTGTGTCATGGGTGTTAATTTAATGCAATATAAAGCAAAGATCAAGGATATCACAAGCGTAACTACCTAATGATGAACTCACCCCAAAATTTATCAATCTGTTAAATCAAACATCATCCATAAATTATTTCATAAGCTATGAAAACAAAACCCCCAATCATAATACAATCAACTAAAAACGAAGGACTATTACAAAGTATCATCGCTGAGGATTCGACCCAAGTGTTTCTACACACATTTGCAGAGCACCGGAACCTTGACCGGTCGATATGAAAAAATCGGCCATGCGTTTCAAATGGAATTTTTACTAGGTATGCTGCTTTATGTAGTCATTAGTTTTTGGTTATTGCAAAGAAAGCAATAAAAACAAAATTTAACAAAAAATTGAAAAAAACACAAAGAAAAATTCGTCTTCTCATAAAAATCATAAATTGAAAAATACAAAGAAAAACTCATCTTCCCCTTTCTTCCAAAATCTATCTAAATGCCCCATAGACTTACAAAAAATCCTTTGGATTTGTTTGACCTTGAAATTTAATAAACACTTTGCCAACTTAGGAGGAACATAATATATAATCAAATAATTCAAGAACCAGTCCTTGTCCAACCAATTGAATTTATATGGCCAATCCTAGGGAAGAAACACTTTAAGAACTTGGTGCCCCTGATATTAATTACCAACCTCATGGTATTAAATATCCACACATTGAGGATAACTTTGAACTCAAATCATGTTTGATTTATCTTCTCCCTCATTTCCACGGGCTAGCTGGTGAGGATCCACATCTCCACCTTAAAAAGTTTCAAGTAGTGTGCTCTACTTTGAAGCCTCATGGGTTTTCTGAGAAACAAATAAAACTTTGAGCATTCCCTTTCTCCCTAGCTGACACTGCTAAGTAATGTATTTACTACCTCCCTCCTAGTTCCATAACCACATGGAATGACATGAAGTGACACTTCATAGTGAAATTCGTTCCTACTTCTCGTACTACTTCTAGCCGAAAGGAAATATGTGGTATCCATCAGTTCCCAAGTGAATCACTCCATCAATATTGGGAGAGGTTCAAAAAGCATTTTGGAACCTCATCACACCACCAAATACCTGAAAAACTCTTGATTCGATACTTCTATGAGGGGTTATTGGTTATGGAGAGAACACTCATTGATGTCGCATGTGGAGGTGCTCTTATTGATAAAACTCCTACAGCAGCAAGAGATCTAATAAGTAACATGGCTGAAAACACGCATCAATTCCATACTCGAGCACATACTCAAGTCAACAATCCCAATATAATCAATCAATAGAGACAAACAAGATGACTTAGTGGATGAGTGAACTTACAGGTCATGTGTGATAACTAGATGTGGCATCCAAATCCCCAACCTGGTATTCTCCACAATCAATGTTTCCTGGACCCGTCAAAAACTGTGGAATCTGAAAATCTCCATCTCATCCAACTGACACAGGTCCACAACTTTAAGAGGATAAATCCAATTCATCTGAACAAATGGAGCTCAATGCAGCATATGATCAGTGGAACACCAATCCTCAACTATCAGGTCAGTTTGTTAGAAACTTCAACCAACCTCACTATGATCCCCTCTATTATTCCTATAACCAAGGGCATAGGTATGATAATACCATATCTCATCCTCCTCAATTATCTCCTCAAAACCCAAACCAATTCCGATATTTTCAGGGTGTTGGTAACATCCCACAACCTTATCCTTTTCTTCCTCAAGATCAAAGGAACAATCGTCCTCCTGGATTCCATTATCCTAGTGAGCCTTCCAAATTCTAAAACCAATACAATCACTTTCCCAAGAACCAAAATCAAAGTAATCCAAATTCGGTAAAAGCCTCTTCTTCTAATCAACCATGGTAAAGTGCAGTGAAAGGTCTTGCCTCATTCAGCCATTCCAGTCTTAAAAATATTGAAACCCAAATTTGTCAACATGCATCCCACATAAGTCAGTAGCAACCATCCAATTCTTCCCAACGTCTAGATCAACCATTACCCAACCCCAATGGTAATGTAAGTGCAATTTCACTTAGATCGGGAATGCAAATTACAATGCCTCAAGATAAATCCTCCAACCCCCCTTTGAATGTGGACCAAGAAAATGAAAATAGAAAGAAACATGAAAAGGAATTTGAATAAATTCCCTCACCTCCTTAAAATCCACTTAGGAACCCAATTCATTTTCCTCAAGGTATTTCTAAATCAAAGAATTCCTTTTAACTAGATCCTAAAATTCTCGACATGTTCAGATGTGTTGAAGTCAACATTCCCCTCTTAAATGCCATAAAAAATTCCAATGTATGCCATGTTTCTCAAGGAGTTGTGTATCCACAAGATGCAACTTAGGACCATCGAAAATGTTTCCACCCAGTAGTCTATTCCCATAAAGAGCAATGATCTAGGGACCTTTAAGGTTCCATGCCAATTTGGAAGCTCCAACTTTGATGATGCACTCATAGACCTAGGAGCCTCAATTAATGTCATGCCCAAATCCATATTCTAAAACCTTGGTCTAGGTCCCTTACATCAAATGGGTGTTGTCATTCAATTGGCTAATAGAATCACAACCAGTCCTGAGGGAATAATTGAAGCTATCCTTGTCCGAGTCAATGATCTTATCTTCCCTGCTGATTTCTATGTCCTTGACATGGAATGTGAGACAAACTCTTCTCTATCTCCCCTAATTCTTGTAAGACCATTCCTCATGATTGCAAGAACCATGATTTATGTCCATTCAGGCATCTTATCCATGGAATTCGGTGACCAACTAGTCAAGTTCAACATTTTCCAATCCAAGTGATACCCATCTAAGGATCACTCTGAATTCGTAATCCATGCTCCTGAGGACACTTCTAAGAGTCAATTGATCCTCATTTCATCATTTTCATCCTATTATGATGATAAAGGATCTTGTGAAATTTCCACCATGATTAACCAAGTCATAAATGGTGAAGTTGATGTGGACCTCTCATTCATAGACTCCATAAATCTAGAGGATCTTGAAAACTCTCTTTAATCCCACATCAATTCTGATCTCTACTGTTCTACATTTGATAGTATTAAGGAAAATGAATATGAAGCAACTGAAGTCACATCTTCCATTCCTGAGTTGTCAAACCCAAAAATGAAAGATGAGACTCATCTAAAACCTCTTCCTGAACACCTTAAATATGCATTCCTTTTCTATGATCACTCTTTTCCTATCATTATCTCTTCTTCAGTTACCGAAACTGAGGAGTCCAAACTTGTTCAAGTGTTAGAGGAAAACAAAAAGGCCATAGGGTGGACCCTAGATGACATACCAAGAATCCACCCTGCCCTTTGCATGCATCACATAAATCTTGAGGAGTCATCCAAACCAATTAGACAACCACAAAGAAGACTCAATCCACTCATACTTGAGGTAGTTAGGGAAGAGATCACTATGCTTCTTCAGGCTGGTATTATCTATCCAATTTCTGATAGTAATGGGTTATTCCAATTCAAGTTGTACCTGAGAAGGGTGGGATAACTATTTTCACAAATGAACAAGGAGAGGTAGTCATAACTCGAGTGAAAAATAAATGGTGTGTGTGCATCGACTATAGGAAATTGAATGTTGAAACAAGAAAATATCACTACCATCTTCCATTCCTTGATCAAATACTGGAATAATTAGATGGAAAGTCACACTATTGCTTTCTTGATAGATACACCAGCTACTTCCAAATCCCAATCGCACCTTTGGACCAAGAAAAGACTACTTTCACATGCCCCTTTGGAACATATGCATATAAAAGATTGCCTTTTATCCTTTTCAATGTTCCTGGAACATTACAAAGGTTTATGATGAGTGTCTTTTCTGAATTAATTGAACATTGCATGGAAGTCTTCATGGATGACATTACCATTTATGGTGAGTCATTTGAATCTTGTTTGAATTCACTCTCTCTAACCCTTCAAAAGTGTGTCAAGTACAACCATGTGTTAAATTTTGAAAAATGTCACTTCATTCTTGAATATGGGATTTTTCTAGGGCACATAGTTTCAAAAGATGGTATTGAAGTCGATCCTACCAAAATTAAAGTGATCCAATCACTTCCTAAACCCAACTCTGTTTGAGACATCTGTTTATTTCTCGTTCATGCCGGTTTTTATCGGAGATTCATCTATAAATTCAGTAAAATTTCCCCCCTACTCACTCGGTTGCTCCAAAATGTTGTCACTTTGCATTTCGATGAGGTTTGCAGGAGAGCCTTCATTGAACTCAAAAATGCTCTTACATCTGCCCCGATAATCCAACCCCTAGATTAGTCCTTACCCTTTGAGTTGATGTGTGATTCTTCTGATAGAGCTTTTGGGGTTGTTCCTGGTCAAAGAAGTGAAAAGATTCCTCACGTCATCTATTATTCCTCAAAAACGTTGGATGAAACTCAATCTCACTACATTTTCACTGATAAAGAACTTTTAGCAGTTGTTTTTTCCTTACATAAATTTCAACCCTATCTCTAAGGTTCCAAAATCATCATCTTCACAGACTATTCTGCTATAATGTTCTTACATAAGAAAATTTATTCCAAACCGAGGCTAATAAGATGGATCTTAATGCTCCAAGAGTTTGACCTTGAAATCAATGATAGACCTGGAAAAGAAAACCATGTGGCTGATCACTTGAATAAAATTTCTAATTCTTCTGATTTTGAAATCATCGATCCTGAATTCCCCACTGAGCACCTTTCATCTCTCACTCCAAAAATAACATGGTATTCCCCAATTGTATATTACTTGGTTTCTGGTGTTTTTCCTGATACGTTTTCAAAATATCATAAAATGAGGTTGAAAAGTGATTCAAAATACTATTTTTGGGAAGAAAATAAACATTAGAAAACTGGGACTGAAATGGTAATAAGGAGATGTGTCGATGAAATTGACTATTCTTCCATATTAGAATTATGTCACTCAATACCTGGTGGTGGCTACATTGGACCACAAAGGACCTCCCGAATGGTCCTAGACTCTTGATTCTTCTGGCCATCACTCATCAAAGACTCATATGAGTTTTTTAGATCATGTCCCACTTGCAAAAAGTTTGGCAAAATTTCCAAGGGAAATGAAATTACCCAAAAGCCTTTAATTTTCTATGAGATCTTTGATGTTTGGGGCATCGATTTCATGGGACCATTCCCCCTTTACAATGGATTCTCATACTTCTTTCTTGCAGTTGATTATGTTTTTATGTGGGTCGAGGCCAAACCCACTAGAAACGATTATTCACATACTGTTAGTCAGTTTCTAAAGACACACATATTCCATAGATTTGGCACTCATCGTGCCTTGATAAGTGACTTAGGAACCCATTTTTGTTATAAAACCATGGAATCTATTTTGAAAAATAATGGGGTTGTACATAAACTTCAACTGCATATCACCCCAAACAAATGGCATGGCTGAACATTCTAATAGAGAAGTGAAAAGAGTGCTTGAGTGAATTGTAAAACCCACCAGAAAAGACTGGCCTGAAATACTTGGTGAAGCACTTTAGGCTTATCGAACTACCTATAAAACACCCATTGTTATTTCTACTTTTAGGCTAGTTTTTGGTAAAGCATGTCATCTACAAGTTGAAATCCAACATAAGCCTTTTTGGGATGTGAAAACCTATGATTATGATTGTGAAAAATCAGGTAAAGAATGATTGTCTCAATGGGATGAACTAGAAGAGAATCGACTTGATTCATATGAGAATTCTAATTTGTAAAAAGAAAAGGCTACGTTACTCCATGATAAACACATCTTGAGAAAGGTATTACATGACGGTGATAATGTAATGCTCTTTAATTCTCGATTTGGCTTCTCCTGGGTAAGATTAATTGTCATTGGGAAGGACTTTTGTTATTACTAATGTTTACCCATTTGATGCAGTGCAAGTCCAAGACCCATCTTCCAAAAGGACATTCATGGTTAATGGACATCGGTTAAAGCATCACCATGAGAGGACGCACAATCCTGGATCAACATTGACTTCCATTGGATCCCCAGCTTATGTAGTCGACCCACGACTAGATGGAGATGAAGACCCGCCAAATCCAAACCACGGGAACCTCTTTCACTTTAACTCTTTCTATCTATCTTCCTCCCTCTACCTCTTTCTTCTTCTTCCTCTGTATTTCATTTTTTAACACTTTATTTTTCAAACCCTTTATTTTTCTCTTTCTCTTTTGTGTGAGTGTGTCTTTATTAAAATCTAAAAAAAATCTATAAAAAATTAATCATAACAAAAAAATAATAATACAAAAAAATTAAGAGTCATGTTTACTCACCATCATGTTTTGAAATTTTGTCCAACCTTTTTGGGGAGTCAATAGGAATATTTTCATTGACTTTGGATAACGAATTTTGTGTCAAAACCAACACATTTGGAATACTTAATTTTTTATTTGGAAAATGATTTTCCCCGCCCGTGTGGAACAACATTTGACTTCATGTCAAGGCCACATATGGCCATCTTTTCAAAATGTGTGTTTTCAGCCCCATTTGTGAGTCTTGAGTTTTTGGAAATCAGAGCTCACTTTCCTACTTTAGTGTGCATTAATATGATGGAGTAATTTTCTGAACCAGATGAGAATCACAATAGCCAAATAGCCTCCCGTTAACCATACATTAATCCTCCTTTTGAAATCCATTTAGAGCCTATGGAAACCTTTTATTTGATAGCCATATTACAAGCTCAATACCTTTTCTCACCCAATATCAAAATGGATTTTCATTGCATAATTTTTTGAAATTTAACTGTGGGGGGAATGGATTTCATTGTTTGGGTACCCTATTATTGATTTTTAATGAGTTATCATATGCTTGAGGGAAAGCATCCATTTTAATGTTGGGGAGCGGTTGTCATTCATTGTGTTTTGGGTAATGTAATTTACTTCCATATATGTAATTTTGTAAATGTTATTGAAAAGTGTTCAAAAAAATCAAAAATGAGGATGAAAAATAAAAAAAACATCAAAAAATGGGTTGTGTCTTTGGTAGGTAAAAAGTCACTCTTCCTCAAACTTTTATCTTGTTATAAATATTACAATTAGTGTAATTAGGAGATCGAACATGGGTTGGGATATGAGTGTGAGATCTATTTCAAGGTCCACTTTCGAAAAAACAGAGAAAAAAAGGAAAAGAAAAAAAATAACATTTGCAACATATTCATATTGGGAGAAGTTTTGTGTTTTGGAAATCTTCAAACCTCTAATTACCTTCATATTTTGTTCCTCTATTGTGTCTTTATTCACACAATCATTCCCTTGTAAATATGTGTTTTCATTTCCTTCAATGTTTTATTTCAAAAACAATGCACATTGCTTTTTATATGTTGGTGTTTTAACCCTCTTCTTCTATCTTTTAGACATTATATTCCTACCATCCCATAGCCATAGGAAAACCCCTTAAAAATACCTCATGATTCTTATGCACTTTGGATAGGGATTTTAAGCTAACATCTCTTTCAAACACAAATATTTTCACTTTAAGTTGGTTAAATAGTGAACCTCCACAAATGAATTTTATCATCTTGAGAGGTGTGAGTTTTGAGTGTCCACATTTTCCATTTCTAAATATGAGCAAGAAAAATGAATTATTTTTGGAACATTATTTCTGTAACAATATTTGGTGGAATTCAATATGGATGAGTGAAATAGTCTAAACCTCCCCTCATTGGAGAAAACAAAATTTTAATATTTTTTGGTGAGTGAAAATGATTTTTGTTATGTTTTTATATTTTTTTCAAATGAGGACTTGAATAAGACTAAGTGTGGGGGAGTTGATATTATTATTATTTTCATGACTTATTATATACACCCTTTACTTATTTTATATGAAATGTGTATAATTTGTGTGAAATATTAATATTTTAATACTAAATATAATTTTGGACCATTTTTAGAAGTAGTCTAATTGAGTCAGTTTACTATTTTATTTATAAATCTCACCCCATTGACTCAACTTCTATGGTTATTTCTTTAATGATTCCTTATTCAATTTCTCACATATCATTAGAAGGAATCATGGGCCAATTCATCCATTTGAAGGCTCATATGGACTACACAAGATAACCCACATAATTTGTGATGAAACTGGACTAGCCATGATTATTGAGTTACTGGTCTCACTCCTGAAGCCCATATTTTGTGAAACCCCACCATGTGTTCTTGGATATCCAAAGGAATCATGAGTAAAAATTTTAGGTCCCAACTCTAAGAACAAGGGGCCCAAATGAAACATTGAAGTCCAACCTACCATTCTAGCTGAGAATTAGAATCCAGACACTATTCATGACATATCTCATGATGTAAGCATTAAATAGAGATGAGATTTTTCAGTGTAAAATAGGATCTATATATGGATGACTTTATTGAAGAAACCATTCAGTTTTGAAGGCATATTCCTATTCAAATACTCTTTCACATTTTGGACATAAAAAAGACTGGATTGAAATGGACAGATTAAAATTGTTTAATCATCCGGCCATGACATTGGATATATATGTCCAAATGACTCCAAATTTTGAGAGAGGTCGTAAAAATCTATTATCTACACATTTGATGAACGATACTTCTTGAGATTAAGCTGTATGAATAGAAAACATGTCGATTCAATTGTAGGGACAGGTTGGGAATGAAAATAGTCCACTTCCATGGGCTATAAATGCATCCTCGTCCTCTCCGTCAAAGGGGTTGGCATTTTAGAAGAAGAAAGACCATATTGGCATAACCAAAGACTTTCCAGAGTCTTGGTAGGACCTTCCATACTCATGTTTTCACTTGAGAGACCATTCCTCCTATCTTTGTTTCATTTACTTTTATGTTCTTCATTGTTGTAATTTTGTAAGTCCTTTCATCTGTAATTCTGTTTTAATGAATGTTTATTCTTCAATTTATCTTATTATCATCCACCTTATGTAGTTTAATATTAATTTTCTTAAAATAGTTTAAATAAATTTTAATCCCCTTCCCTTATTTTTCTTCCTCATTCAATCAAAATTTTGTTCATAATTCTCATTATCATTTGTGTGTGTGTTCGACGCACCACTCTTATCTTATCCCTTTCTTTTACTTCCCTTCTTAATTTATCATCATAATCCTTATTAACAGATTGTTAAACACCCAAATGGATGAGTAAATATCTCATTGGGGTGAGTTATAATTTAGTTAAGTTAAGTGATTGAGAGCTTTTTCTCGATAAATATTCTTTGAATTAGCATTGTGTATGTTGGACTTAACATGTCATGGATTAATGACTTGGTTTGTTTAACATGTCGTTTCCATGGATTATTGGAACCAAAAATAAACCACCATAAATAAGCTCTAATTGAGATTAGAACATTAAGTTATGTTAAGGATTGGATTAAATCCTTAACAGTTAGGAATTCTAATCAACGTCATCTTGTGATATGAGTGTTAATTTAATGCAATATAAAGCAAAGATCAAGGATATCACATGCTTAACTACCTAATGATGAACTCACACCAATAGTTATCAATTTGTTAAATAAAACATCATCCATGAATTATTTCATAATCTCTTCAAACAAACCCCCTAATCAGAATACAGTCAACTAAAAACAAACAACTATTACAAAGTATCATCAAGGAGGATTCGACCTGAGTGTTGATATACACATTAGTAGAGCACTGGAACCTTGACCGGTCGATAGGTGACAATCGACCGTGTGTTTTAGTAAGACCAAACATAAAAGGAAACTTTGAATACTCTGATTCCTAGCATATTCAAGATATGAAGGCAACATATCCTTATGGTTTGATCTCTATATTGATAATCCATGATGAGACCAGAATACAAGTCCCTTGTTCAAAGAAATGATACTGATTACTTTCTATACACTATTTCTCAAAAATGAGGATGGATCACTTGGGATTAAAGAGTTTAAATGGTCATACCATCTGCCATGTAAACGCCCACAATGGCACATGGTAGCCTCATTTTGTATTACCGGACAACAAGTGAACTACGGGGACTCTGATTCCTCCCAAACTCTGTAAACAATGGCCACCCATCCCCATGGTCTGAGCTCCATATTGATCATCCATAGAAGGACCATAATACGAGTCCCTTATTCAAAGAAATGATATTGATTACTTAATAGCCTTTGTTTCTCACAAAAGAACATGTCTCACATGGGCTTATGTGGTTACAATGATCATATCAACTTCCCTATAACCCCAAAATGGTATGGGGTAGACTTAGCGAGTAAGCCCTAATCAACTGAAATACAATTGATATGATTCCTTCTATGCATAGGATACGTAGGAAACCTTCTCAAGTCTTAATATTTATAAAAAGCATCCCAAGGATGGTCTTTATACATATGTACCATACAAATATTCCATGAGGTTGATCCTCTATTCCCCCTATTTCTCACACCAAGCATATCTCACATGGGATTAGTGGGATCTTAAAGAATATATAATTAGGAATCATGAATGAATACCCCGCACATATTGTCAAATACCTTGGTTAAATCCACATGAGAATCATATAGATATGTGGGTTTTGATTCCTACAATATCAAGGATATATTGTAAACCTCACAATGGCTCAACCACCTCTTCATAATATTAACCACCTCCTCAAAGGGGAGCTAGTTCTGAAGCCCCTCGTTATAAGTTTATATCACATAAAGCAGCTACCGTCTTCTAGGAAATGGATGAAGAGCCTTGTATACAAATATATGGGTCATTAATGTGGCTCCCTTTCCTCGTCTACTAAGATAATTCACTGATAACCCATTTTGTTAGGGTAGCTGGTACAATATTGAGATGATAAAGAGATCCATGATCTTATGTTGAATCTATAATAATATACAATGTACGAAATAACTCCCCCTAAAAGGGTGTGATGAGCCTGACGACCCATACACTCAAACAATGTGATTCAACAAGATTGATTAGCCCTGAAAACCAATGAGACCCACATCTATTTGGAAGTTGATATGTACCCAGCTATAGATGGGGGAACCATTGGTAGTTTCTGGGAAAAGTGAAAATGGTACCCATCCTTTTTCTCTACAAGACAAACCCCTGTTGGTCTATATTTTTCAGCAACCCTAACCAAGAACTCCCCCAGGTTCACTGTTCATAGACTAGAATCGGTGGAATGTTTGGTCAGGATAATCAGACCCCACCAGGGTCACATGCCAAAACATCCCAATATGGAAATTTTTTTAATAATAACCCTAACAAAGAAATTGTAGAATCATCTGATTGCGTCGAAAGCGATGGTACAACGACCATTTACCGATATACCTCTATGAATTTCCTCACTATAAACATGGAATATACTGATCATAAAATAATTATAAAGAGTCAAACATGGAAAAAATACCTCGAAAAGAGGTTGATTTGAATGCCCCGAATGAGGATACATGTACTAGGAACCTGAGATGGCTCCAAAACATTGATATTCCAAATACCAAGTTTCCACCTCCCTGATAGAAAACATCAAAGGGGAAGGGTACATACACATCTTTATCAAATCCCAAGAGAAGTGAGGTACCTTTTGTGGACGAATGACTATCACAGTATTGGAGAAAAATACTAGCTCTTCAGCAACATAATGTGGACCATCTTAGGATAAATATTCTCAAAGTGTATCATCTCCAAGCAAAGACAAATTTTCTCCCTCCAACAAAACATTCTTCCTGAAATGGTATATTCTAAATAATATATTCTATCTGGGAATAGGAAAACATCCCATGCACATGGGAAACTCAAAAATGATCATCACTTCCCACTAACACGGAAACAACCACCCCCCCACCAAGATAATCGTTTAGTCCTAAGAAGAATCAAAAATCAGAAGGAGATAAAACATGGTCCACCTCGTTAATACCCATTAGCTCCCAATAGATGGGAGACATCTCAGGAAGTAGTACCTTCGGAGCTCTATAACATCATCTAGTTCTTGGCTACTAGAATGGAATCTATTAAAGGGTTATGCATTCCTGAAAATCCATAAAGGAAGCCATATCCCGAATGGGTTGATGATACACCACCACTTCCCAACATTAAAAACCATACCTTCACTACCATTTATGATATGGGAGACCCAAAAGAGCATCTCATACATGCCATGTCCCCATGAAGTCTTATCAGGAGCCACAAAGATAAAAAATAGGCCACAAAGATGAGGTGTTTCATAAAAACCCTAACTCGACCAACCTTCATTTGGTAAAGCTGTATACCAGTATGATATTTGTCAGGATGGGATGAACTCTATAATCATTTTTAGTACCAATTCAGTTCTACACTAAGGAATACAATGATCTTATACCTGACGACCAATAAAAATACATGAAAATAAGAGGGTGTTTAATTTCGTATCAATGTTGAACTGTTTGACTTACTCACCCAACATCCCTCTCTCATAGGAGAAAATGTTGGATCTCAGTGCCGAAAATCATGGGGATGAGTTTCATACACCTTTGATTCCAATGAAAATTCATGGCTAATTACAAGAATTTGTTGTGACCACCCATCATTTAGATATAGCCATTCAATGGACCTAATCCAAAGCTCATTTCATGCCTACAATACAAGGAAAACGGGCCTTCAAAAATGGAATTTTCTACTATCACTCTCAATAAAATAACATCACCATTCCAAATTCCCATGTAATAACCAAACTGCCCATTATATCCATTCAAGCAATGAAAACCACGAAATTTACATTAGCTAGAAGCATAAGGAAATTAGGGTAATTCAGGATTTGATGAAAAATTGAATAAGGTGTAATATTTCTAGAATGAATAGGTCCCTGATTATTTCATAGAATCCATATATAATACCCTATTCCAACATCCAAAACCCATGAATCCCAATGAGTTTAACCTTACCAATCATCCTGATTACCACCCTTTCCATGGATGGATGGGTCATAATATCCATAACTATTTCATCTTCATAGACATCTTTTATGTCATGATCGATTCCGTAAAAGTGGTGATGGATAATTCCCCAGAGTAGTTTTCTTTCATAACCATGGTTTAGCATTAAGTATAGGGTGATTGGTATAAGTTCCTATCCATACGTTGCAAAATTTCAACAACAATATGGTTTGGAAGACAATTGATCAATCCCACACCGCCCTGAGAGCAGTGTTTCTCAAAATATAAGTAGCTCAACCACCCAATGAATATGTAAAAAATGTACCTCCAAATAGTGAGTGTGACCACCAGTGGTTGGATGAAACAGAAGAGTATGATTCACATTATCCTCCAAATATGGAATTAACTCTCACTTATTTTTTCCCTGTGACTTCAGTAGCATGGTAACTGCCCCACCAAATGGAATCCTCATTGGATGAACTACTAATATTTGATTATGTAAATGCAGTAAACGTTTCATACCCCTTCACTGACTTGGAGTTTATTCCATTGCAAGAATTTCCAACACGTAACCAAGGAATGAGTGGCCACACGTACAGAATTTGAGAATATAGAAGAAACCACAAATGGGGACATACTCAATATTTTAGTCACACCTCTATCGAAAATACATATATAGTAGAGACTCGTGGTTAGATTCTCTAGCAAGACCAATGGGGCAGGGAGGTGTCTCAAAATCATCTAGTAGTCATCCGCACCCAATTTTCTTGCATGACCTCCTAGAATGAGCTCATCTTGATCATCCAAAACAAAGAGGAATTCCATTGACACCTTTACTGCTTTTAGCTGATTCTCCCATAACCACCTCCCAAGCTCCAAGTTCATCCTCACTGGGCACCCCATCTCTTCATCTATCATCCGAAGAGTACCCCATTTTGGGAGGAATCGACCTTTGGAAATCTATGATGTTCTAAAATAGTTGTTAGTAGTCCTAGTTAATCTATCAGTTTTCTATGCATTCCATATTTCAAAGTAACTCTGGGAGGAACTTTTTGATGATCTCTGGAGGCCACAAGGCTTCAGGATAAATGTCACTACAGCCGAGGCCCATTGGGTAGTGAACATGACACCGAAATTTAATGTCTTCATTTCATTCACTAATAATGATCAGTAAGAGGCCCTGTATGGGACATCAGGACACTATATGCCTCTACAAAACTAAATAACTTCATTCTCTATAAGGACCTGATTGATAAATTCATTGGGATCAAACTTATCCTAGTCCAAACCCTACAACATTTGGGATATGGTGATGTGTATCTTTCTCCCACTAAGAGAAACATCCACTTGTATGATAAATTAAATAAAACACCTCTCCATAAAATCAATCGCATTTCCCAATTTGGGGAACATTCATCAGATACTGAGTATATGGTAATCACAAAAGACACCACATATAATGTCTTATATGGAATGCCCAAGCTTCATAGGCACTAGGCATTTCCTTCTGCAATCCAGTTGTGTTTGAAGTATCTCATTAATGGAATGGATGACCTTGTAAATGGTGAGAGTGCTCCCTTTGAGACTTTTGGGGCCACATATGTTAAATTAGAGTTTTATAAAAATGGAGGAATAAAACCAGTAATGGATGATGATATTTAGGTTTCCATTCCCAATGTCTTCTGTACCACGCCTATGAATCCCTGGAGTATTATTTACTGTGACTATGTACTCCCCATAAACATGGTTGAGACCACAAGTATAATTCAGGAGGTCCAATATCTTTCTTTCTTGAGTGATAGTATCGAAGATCATTAGCTATGTAATCTCTCTAGAAAAAATCAATCAACATGAGATTATAATGTCTCTCCTCAAAGCCTCTCTCATCCTGGTAATATTGGTGATGCCCCCATATTTCAATCTTCTTCTGATAATGACTCCACAAGCTCAAAGTTTTACAAATATGAGTTTGAAGTTAGAAATTACCCTCCACCATTCGAGGAATGAATCCCCACCACCATCGATGAACTCATACAGAAAAATTAAGGAATAGAGGAATTCAAATAGCCAACACTGATTGGTACATAAATTCCCCTCAAAGATAAAGATATTTACATCACCTTTCAAAAGAAACATAGATATGTGTTCTCAACAAACAATAATTAAATGAACAAACTAAAAGAATATGTGGCCACACACCATCATGGGATACCAGAAGAGCATTGAGGCTTCAATGTGGTGGTCAGGAGGATGCCCCCTCTCATGCCACAAATGTAATGACATATATAAAAAATTGGATTGGATCTATCTTTGTGTTGGAATTCCAATACCGAGATGGCTTGACAGCATCATCCCTATTAAGAAGAAGGATAAAATTTGGGTTTGTATTGATTTTGGAGATGATAATTGACATTTCCCAAGGGATGACTTTGCATTGTTGATCACAGAACTCGTGATTAATGAAACTGATGGATTCCTGTCCCATTATTTCATGGATGTGCACATGTGGTACAATTAGATAAAGGTATACCCCTAATATAATGAATCAAATGCCATTAGAGTACTGCAAGGCATCTTTTGTTATCAGATCAAGCCCTTTGGTTTGAAGAATTATACCGCTACATATGAATGCACCATAAAACATATCTTTAAGACATTATTGGGAAAGATAGCCGAAAATTATTTCAATGACCTAGTTGTTAAATATAGATGGTTATGTGATCACTTTAAGGATATTCAGATAATTGTCAATGAACTACAACAACACAAACTGAAGAAAAATCAGCCAAAATGCACTTTTGGAACAACATCATGTAATTTCTTTAGCATTGTGGTAATCTAAATAATGTTTTAGGTCTTCCTAGAAAAGAATAGTGATATCATAGAAATTTTACCCACCAGAAATCTCAAAGTACTTAACAGTACTCCAAGGGAACCTCTCCAACATTCAGTGATTCATAGACAACCTATACAAAAATGCTCTCCCCTTTACTAGCCAAATGAAGAAGGGAATCACCAACCAATTTTATAATGATAAAAAAATCCTTAAAAAGTATTAAGAAATATCTGTTTTAAGAACTTGTCAAGATGCCTGGGTGGAAGGGATGCCACTCATCTTATATGTACCTGATATGGAATTCTCATTGGGTGCCCCATTGCACAAAATAATGATGAGGGAAGTGATAATAGTTTATATTACCTCATTTGGATGATTCTAGGTAGTGAGACATGATACACTAATGTTAAGAAGAAATTCCTCATACTTATCATTTCAGTGAAAATGATACAGAATTATATGAAGCAGCATGAAGTCCAATTAGTCTATCGTGTTAATCTCTTTATGTACAAACTCAGTCATTCGATGCAAACTAGGCACTTGGATCGATGGGAATTCATTCATCAGCAAAATGAAGTCTTGTTTGTGTCATAGAAATTAGTGAAAGGGAAATCCCTTACGAATTTCCATTCAACTCATTTGGACCTGGAAAGTGTACTATATAACACTGAGCTCCAAGATGAAGGTGTTTTCTATACCCATGACACTTCTCGAACATAGGATGTGTACTATGATGGTGCCTCCCAGAGTCCTATAAGAATGAGAATGGAAAACCCGAATCTCAAACTTCTTGGTCTAGGGATTGTATTTCTTTCCCTAGAAAAGGAATCTATGGCATAATAATTCCCATAATGCGAAGGATACACAAAAAATGAGGCAATATATCAAGCTCTCATCGTCGTATTGGAACTATCCCTAAAACTCCAAATAGCCTACCTGAACATTAAAGAGAATTTAGAGTTAGTGATAAAGATGTTCATTGGTAGATATTCCATAAAAATGATTAATTGGAAAAACTCATTGAATACATAATGGTTTTGATTGAATAATTACCCTTTGATCCCATAATGCACTATATTCCCCGATCACAGAATGCATGTGTTAACACACTGGCTAATGATGCCACTTTCCTAGCCAAACCTTCTCTAGAGGAAGAAACATTTCCTGTTACAGATTTACTAATGGTCTCATAAATCATAATATGTGATATGGAAGGGATAAAAATTTCAACACCTCCCATGATCATGGTGAACCAGTGGCCAGTCCTAAATGGATGAAGCCTATACTCAATTATATTTATGATGGGAATCTCCCAACATATTGTGTCAGAAGGAAACAGATTTGGTGCAGGGCATAAAACATCACCCTAATGGTTGGTTGAAATGAGAAAAAGTTCCCTATAAATAGGATTTTATAGATATTTCCTCAGGTGAATAGCGGAAGAAGAAGTTCCCACAATAAAGGAGGATGTCCACATAGGCTCATGTGGTGCCCATAAATCATGGACTAGGTTCTCCCACCTAATATGAAGTTTGGGTTATTACTACATAACCATGATACAAGATTTATTAGAATTCACCAAAAAGTCTCATGCATGATAGATTCATGAAACATTCATCCATCATCCCTGAGAATTTCTAAATATGACTAATTATTCTTGGTTATTCTCAAATTGGGGGACGGATTTTGTAGGACCATATCCCTGAACAACATCCATGTAGTTCAGGTACATCCTTACAGCTATAGACATCTTTTTAGAATGGTATGAGCAAATACCCTTCTAGGAATTAAGGAAAAAGAACATCCTCATAATTGTAAAGTCTTAGATCATTACCAAGTACAGATTTCCTTAAACAATATTGACTGATGATGGCACCGAAGTCTATTTAAAATAGTTGAAGAAGCTATACCAGGATTCCATCATTTTGTCCAATCGCTCACCCATCTATCATTTAGCTATAAATGGACTTATAAAGGCCTTCAATAAGACCCTATTGAACATACTCCAGATGATGGTGAACTAGGATAAGAAGTATTGTCCAAATAAACTCTTCCTTGATTTATGGTCCTACTGTACCAACACACATACTACTACAGAAAATACTCTATATTCACTGGTCTATGGGGATGAGATAGTATTGCCCATAGAGGTCCATATGCCGTCACTCTAGATATCCATTTGTGGGATTCTATTAGATGGAAAACAATCGTAAAAGCGATTGGATATGTTTGAATGAGTATATAAAAAAGGTTGTGAAAACTACACAATATGGAGATCTAGAATAATCAGATATCGTGAGCCATCAATTAAAAGGTTTTCCTCTACTCATTTCTTCATGGAGAGTTGGTAAAATCATTCGGAAATCCGATGAGACTGGGAATGAAGTCTTTGAAATTGGAGCCCTTGTTGGAAGGAACCTGTGTAATACATAGGGTATATCATAATGGATCCTATTTATAGGCCACCATGGATGGAGAGCATGTCACACTTCCCACCAATGTGATATTTCTCATGAAATACTTTGCGTAACCATTAAATGGGCATCCACATTAGTTATGACCAATTGGTCATCCTAACCACATGACGTTAAACAGTATGGAGTCCATCCTAGAACCAATATGTTAAATTACATGACACATTTCATCCTAGATGAAATATTTTATGATGCATGACACATTTAATTATAGTGGAAAGATGTTAAACTGTATGACACCATTAATCCTTATTGAAAGACAATAAATTGCACAACCAATTTCTTTATGGTAAGATATTAAACTATACAACCAATGTTCATACCGCAAACATTAAATTGCTGGACCTATTTCAAAACTAAAATACATTAAACTGACTGGTCATGTTCCTTACCCCAAAAAATTAAAATTCACAACCAATTTCCTAACCACGTGATGTTAAACTACACAGATCCATTATTCTCCATCACATCGGGTAATCCATAATCCTTTTTTAATGATGTTAAACTATATGGTTGGTATCCTTGTGTATGATGCTAAATTTCATTGTTCTCCAAGAAAAATATATGGCTTCGTTCTAATTTTTTGAGATATGTAGGGACCCCTCAATCCTATATATTTGTCCAACCACTACATGATACAAAATTCCTTCGTTGTAACCCCTGATGTATCAAAATTGTATGGAAACTCATGTCGTTCCTTGTTTCTCAGACTGAGCATAGTTCACGTGAGATTTGGAATCGTGGTAGGGAATCAACCTCACAAGCTAGGCACGTAGTTACCCAACAATTCCATCAAGGTCATGAATGCTAGAACATAAAGGAAAACCATGAGTCCTCGCTACATGACATTAAAAATCAGGGTTTATTTCCATAATTCATGAAATATTACATCACCCGTCAATGATACCCATCTTAATTCACATTGAGTCACCTATATCATTGTGTTGTGATGTTAAACTACAAAGATCGTCTAGATCTATGTCTAGATTGATTCTCATTTCCAATGTGATACATAGGGATTCCTCGATCCTATATCTTGGTACATCCACTACATAACGTGAAATACCCATGTCTGATATGGGACACTTTTTTCTCATTGTTTCTCACACCAAGCATATCTCA
Organism: Viscum album; assembly: GCA_963277665.1. NCBI lineage: Eukaryota > Viridiplantae > Streptophyta > Magnoliopsida > Santalales > Viscaceae > Viscum > Viscum album. Next base: position 1,252,920,665 of record OY728152.1, read on the forward strand.
TGTGGGATTAAGAATCACAATGAAGGTTTCACCACACGAACAAGGCATATCATCCACAAAAGGCTTCCATCCATATCACATGATGTTAAACTACATTGTTTGCCTTGATCTACATGTGGATTGATTCTCACTTCCTCGTGATATACGTAGTAATGACTTGGGTTCTGTCCTTAGGCCCAACAATGGTGTTATAGCCAATTCACATCATTCGGCCTTCATCCTCACAACATAATGTTAAACTACATGGATCTTGAAGAACTATTTGTAGCATGATTCTTGAAATCATTGGATATGTAGTGATGCCTAGATCTCAAACACTTGGCATAATGGAAATGATAAATGAAAATGTTTCTCACATCTATATATGGGTCAGACCTGTGTAGAGTATTTCCTCTCAAGAACTTTGTGTGTCCTGATTCTCATCATCATGGGATACATAGTGAAGCACAGGTCCTAATCTTTGGACCCAGCCGTAAAATCCTACCCCAATAATGTGGGTTGTCCAATGTCTCTACTATATGACATCAAACATTATCAAAGTACATCCTCTTCAAATGATATTAAACTACATAGAATTAAATCCTTACCATATAATGTTTAAATAATTGGAAGTACATCTGTAATGCATGATATGAAACTATAGGGAATTGCATCCTTACTAAATGAAATTAAGCAGTATAGAGATTTGTCCCTACTAAATGATGTTAAGCTTGGTAAATTGTCATCCATCATCCCTAATTATCAATGGAATATAAGAGCCTTTCCCTGGCGAACCATACGAATCAGTGATTCCACCACATTCTAAATCACCACCAACCCATGAGTCACAGTTCATTCATGGGATGTCCTGGATCACTGCAATCATAAATGGCACTGGGAAGGATTTGCATATTCATGAGCCCATTTTATTACTATGAAAGTATGCCCATGGCTCCTACATTGGTGCCAATGGAGATCAAACAAATGGGCCACTTTAAAAAAAGAGAATTATAATTATCAAGATCCTTCACACCATTGTGGAAGTACTCAATAGCTCAGTGTGTCTATAACAGTACTTATATAGTTTCCCCACATCATTACTCATGATCAGACACACTCTAGTTGGGATTAACAACGTTTCAGTACCATGCTTGGGAAGATGTTGGAGTGCTCTGAACCCTGAGTATCCTAATCAGTCTTTCTTGTATAATCCTCCATATTAGGTCCATGTTAGTCATGGCCTTGAACTGGATAAATTTTATTCAACGTTATATGACCTTAAATTCTAGAAAATTATTTTCCAAATCACAAGACTTTAAATTTTTAGTAAAAGAGACGTAAAACTTGTCAGGTTAAAAACCTGCAAAGGGAAGCTTTAGAAAAAGTTATGTATTCTTTGGAAAACTCAATATCTCCAAAGTTTAGGAAATAATACGGTCATAAATAAGTAAGGCATAAATCTCATAATATCTATCCAATATCCCTAGAAAAATTCATGTCATTCTCGCTATCCCCCTGGTACAGTAAAAATTTAGAGTAATGACTTTTCACATCTCCACACCACTAGAATATGTTCATCAAGAAGTGGAACAACATTTTGGGTACTTGAATGCACATTGAATTTCACAATCTCTATATATCACACATCATGATCTAAAGTTTCTTGAATCACCATAACCTTCCATGGCCCTTAGAATAAATATCCAGCTTCAAGGACCCTTTGATTGACTACGCATGCATAACTTTCACTCCTATATATGCACAGATGACCTCCACCCATATATATCTCTCTAAAAATGTAATTTTGATCCTTAGGATCCTTGAAATCATCATGTAATCACTAAAAACCATTGTGTGTCTAAACTTCTCCCTATTTGATTTTCCCATTCCATCCGGTTAGCTCAAGATCTTCAGGTCATGATTTACAATCCCTGTACAAAAATATTCAATTTTATTCGATATCATCAATTTTGAATCACCATTTTCTGTACCTATTCACTAGGATGGAATGTGTCAATCCATTATTGAACCTTTGGTATCCCACACCATGTGATTCGAAACCATGGGGTGTAGGGATCCAGTGTTTTAATGTAATAGTTTATTTCCCTAGGGTGATAGAACCCTTCTCAAATAGTATTCTTTCCATTCCCGAATTCATCACATAGGCATTTGACTCTCCAAAAATCTTACATACCCTCATAATGAACCGTGGAATGTCTTTATCTAGGAATTATACCAATGCATAATTTCCTTAACCCACCATCCAAAGGCTTCTTTTCCTATCTAGAAAGGACCTTCCATCATTGTGAGCCTTACCTACCCCATGGTCGAAAATAGAATCTCAGGATGTCATGGGGAATACCTTGCATGTTTGGACCAACTCATATTCACAGAATCTGGATTTGGGTTATGATTTATATCATATATACTCCAACTATCTAAGTGGACCTAGATTCCCTAGTATTTCCCCATGATCGGTATCCCCTCCCTAAATTCTTCATAGACCCTGGAAAATATAATTGGTTTCATGGTCCTATTGCATAACAATTCATACATTCTTTTGTATCATAAACATGTGCACGTGATCTCTACTAAAATTAGTGAGTCTAAATAATTGTGAACTCGGATCCTAAGGAGTGTAAGAAACATCACGGTAGTTCCTATTGCCTCATAATGTTTTAGGTCTTTCCAAAATGGTCTTCACTGCAACCTATGATTATATATAATGTCCCAGATAAAAGACCTTAAACAAAAGAAATATGATGTCCAACCTAAATGACCATAAATTGATGAAATATAAGGTCTGAGCTAAATGTACTTAATCTAAAGCAATATGTAGTCCGAACTAAGAGACTATAAACTAAAGAAATATCATGTCTATGCTAATATACCTTAAACTAAAGAAATATCATGTCTGATCCAAAATACCATAAACTAAATAAATATCAGGTCTGATCTAAAAGGCCTTAATGGAATGAAATATCAAGACCAAGCTAAATGACCTTAAACTAATGAAATACCAGGTCCAAGCTGAAAGACCTTAAACTAAATAAATATCATGTTTGATATTAAAGACCTTAAAATAAAGTCAAATTAGGTTGAGATAAAACCATAAAATAAATAAATATAAGGTCTGACCTAAAATACCATAAACTAACAAAGAATTTGGACATAGCTAAAATACCTTAAACTAACATAATATAAGGTCTGAGCTAAAACACATTTAACTGAAGCGACATCAGGTCTGAGCTAAAAGTCCTCAAACAAAATAAATATCATATCTAAGTTCGATACACTAAAATAAAGTAATATTAGGTTCATGTTAAAATACCTAAAACTATAGATATATCTGGTACAAGCTAAATGAACATAATCTAAAGTGATATCATGTCTGAGCTAAAATAACATAAACTAAATCAATATAAGGTCCGAGCTAAAACACCATAAACTAAATCAATATCAAGTCCAAGCTAAAATAAGATAAAATAAAGAATTATCATGCCTGAGTGAAAATATGATAATCTGAAGAAATATTAGGTCTGAGAAAAAATACATTAAACTTAAGTGATTTCGGGTTCATGAAAAAAACCTTAAACTTAGGTCATATTAGTTCCAAGATAAAAGACCCTAAACTAAATCATGGAAGAAGTTGAGTCTAATTAATCATAAAAAGGATCTCCATATGGCCTTAATGATATCATGAAAATGACTTCTACAAGGAAATATCACACCTTTATCCTCATAAAGTCTTAGGGACATTGCCCCAACTCCAAAAATGTTTAGTAATATACGGTGGGATCTGGGGTATGGGATCCTAGCGGCACTGTAGTACTCATAATAATGGAATTATTCCCATATCCATTCCAAAAAGAATATGAGAGGACCAATGATCTTATAGGTGGTATTAACATATTGGATATGACCCATCATCTTGTAGACACATGCAAGGACTGGAACTGCTATGTTAAGACGTTTTCCATCTGAAATTCATGCTACCATCACTAGTGTGCTAACAAGGATTCCTGATCAAGTATCCCCAAAAGAAAAAAGTCACCCTTTTAGGAAAATATAAAGTAAACCCACCAACTAATGATTTGGAGAGACCATTTTCTTCACTTGATAACCCCATGAGTTGTAGTCCTCAAATTCCAATATTGACCAATACGATCAAGCACTATCGCAGACTTGTTGGAAAGGGAATCAATGGGTGAAAAAAAACATTTGTTCAAACCTCACATCCATATCTAAAAATAATGATCCATTCTATGAATGAAATAAGTTAATACATTGTCATATCCCCCACCAATTTATTCTTCACTATAAGAATAATTTATTTCACTTGATCTATGTTCCCTAGAGGATCGTCCGAGATATCCACAATATGGAGAAATTTATCATACATCTCTCCAAAGGGACGGATACCACATATTTGATCAATATCCTACAAGCTATACCCACATTTCCATTAGGAAGATGAAATGTTTTTTTTCGAAGACACCAATGGAAAATCATTTCCCATAGAAGGTCGAGTTTGTTGTAAATAGTTAATTGAGTGATACACATGGCATTATAAAGAAGAACCTTCCATAGATCAATAACAAAGTCCCAAATGATTTGCCTTACCGAAACATTACATGAATATTCATCATAGTAATTACCCACAGGATGAAGATCCCTTTTTAGATATTATCTTCTGCTATAAATTTCTAGAAAAGAGGCAAATATGATGGAATTGCTCGGATAAATAGGCTATTAAGAAAGATCATGACCATCCGGACACTGAGGTGAATTGGCCAATAGATAACACTAGCCCTAAGATTTGGCTAATACCAGTGGTCTGTACATAGTAATTTTCACTTTAACGTAGTCGGGGGATCCAGATACCCAACAAAATAGAAGATTAAAATATGGGGGAGGTATAGGGGCATCATCCAGCAAGCCAAACCCATGGATAATTTTTAATGTCGGATGAAATGAACCTCTATAGGACCTCATTATTAGTACACATTTGGTATCGGGGATTGACATTATGATTCATGGAAATGATGATCCAATAGTTGGATACAACTAAATAATTTTTATGGAAATTGGGAGCCATCTGAAAATATGTAACTACACATGTTTGGAGAATAAAATAAACATGAAGAAATCATGGTATATAACCATCAACATCAGACATATCACATGATCTAACAAAGGTTTACTGTATATCATAACACACAAAGGACTCATGAGTTGCATCAACCCCACAATGCATCATTGAACTGCATAACCCCCCTAAGGACTCATGATTGCGTGACATGAACATGGTTACACAAATAAAAAACATTTGAATGATCAAGATAGTGGAAAATATGAAGTCTTCAAGGGAAACTGTATCTATCATTTCTGAATTATAGGAAATTACCTAATTAGAGTGTTTGAAGTGGTCTTTCATAAGATATTATACTAAATGGTCATGCATCGATGGATTGCAGAAATGGTTCACGAAAAGGTCCAGTGATGGAAAAAAATTGGGACCACTATAAAGAGTATACGGCTGGTGGAATGAATCGTCTTCCACCCCCCCACTTATAATAGTGAATTTCACAGAATACAACATGCCACCCGGTAGACTAAATGTCACCCAAAGCACTAGTTCACAACACCATCAAGGATTCTAATGGGGATTAGTTTTCCTCATAACTAACTCCTTGACCACTCAAGTTTCACTCATGAGGATGAATTTGTTGACGCACAAAAAATAAGAAATAAAATATTCCCAAATGAATTAATATAAAAATATGGGAGTAATTTTCCCAATAAAGGAAAACAAAGAAAAGTATGGATGAGCCTCACAAATTATACGAGGCTCTAAAGGAATTTTGGTCATGTTACAACAACAATGTCCCATGAAGAATCTACGCATTGTGAATAACTTGTGGTGATGTAAGAAGAGACCCTTCAATGAGTACATTCACCCATGTGAAGGCTCTCTAGAAAATCTATGGCTATGTGATGACAGCCAAATGAAAACCCCCAGGTGGCATGGTTGGTCATTGGAAACTACCTGACATGCCCTCTAAAATCCTTTTAAAATAATGAGAATGTTCCATATATGAAAACCTCCATTCGTCGCAATACTCATTTACCAAATACTCATAGGGAGGAATAAAATCCCTTTGTGATACCTAGGAGAACTCACATTACACCTGAACTATTGATGGATAAAACGAGGGTGATAAAGAGGGAGTTGTAAGAGGTTTTCACTTTTTATGAATGAAATGATATGTGCCAAAGAAGGCACATTGAGACTTCATTGAATCACCTCAATAACCTTGTGTAATCCCTTTATGTTTTCATATTCAATGCAAGAAAGTGCTCGAGTATGTCTAAAAACCCACATTGGTGCTATGAGGATAGACAGATAGACCTATCCACCACATGCTTACACACAATCTATATGGAACATATTGGTCAAGTGATATGTCATCAAAAACATTGAGAAACAAAACTAGTGGGTAATTATAAAAACATGAAAATCCCCTGATCACTATAAAATAAAACATATAGGATAGAAAGGGAGGAGGTTATTGGGGTTCACGGATGATGAATGGCATGGAAAGCACCCCTGGTGATCTGTGAGGCACCACGACACCTAAGTGACACAACTACCTTGTCTTGTGAAAGACCCTATGCTTTTCTACCTCACCGCACGGAAGTCCTCAGGTGTGTCTAAGACACACTACAACACTCTATGTACCTATGGATAGATTATCCATGAAATTCCCATGAATCCCCATAGCACCAATTTTTGTATTGTGATGTATCATCAAAAACTAGAAGAAATATCCTCGAAAACACTCATTTAATCATTTATGACTCCCAACCTTTTCACATATGAAAAAAAGGGATTAAAATGGATAAGGTAAGAGGTTTTCATGGTAATTTAAATTCATGAGACATGCCCAGTGTACATGTGGCGCAATCCAACAAGAACACAACACAAGTTACCCAAGATAGCAGAAGTTTCTTCCAACATGCACCTAGATACTGTGATGGTTACTTGGCATGTCAACATGAAAAAAATTGAGTTCCTTGGACACATCCACAAGATCAAACATTTATTCAACAGTCATCCATAACCTCATAAAGTAATCATTGACGGAGAAGACTCACGATTGATGGCCATCAGGTGACACACGTAGAATGATCCATGGAAGAGACATGCGAAATTGCATGGTGCCAGAAAACTTCACCAACTCTAGCCTAGACTCATGCTAGATACACTGCACAAACTAGTGAGTGTCCGGGGTGGAAATGCCTATAAATTATAAACACCATCACTAAAAAATTCACTCATTTCTATGTGAAGGGAACTCTCGGGTAGAAATTTCTGAAGCATCAGATCGGCCTTATAGGAGAAACAGATCATGTGACTGGACATCATTCAGTTAGGTAATACAATTGTGGGAACCAGAATAATCATATATACGGCATGAAGGTAGTTTCTTGATCATTCATATATCTTGTGAATGTACCCTAGTAAAAGAATTTATGAGCATATTATATTTTTTTTCAGATCATGCATTACATAGAGACACTAACAATGAATAAATATATGGCCCTCTCAATATAAGGGTAAAAACTGAGACAAAAAGTGAAAGACTTATGAAAATGACATGTTGGGGATAGTATCAGGACACATCATCAAAATCCCACTACTCTCTTTTAATATGCCACTTGGGACATGAAAAATTGTCCAATCATGTCAAAAAAAGTCACACAGTCCCCAATAGACACCCCTATGAACTCGTAAAACCCTTTGTGTATGTCATCTAAGTCAATCTATGTCCTTAAAACACACCACCTTACCCATATGACTTACTTTATTCATATTAGTTGAGTCTCATGGCCACATTTGGGCATGACAAACAGGCTCTCATGATACCTTCCAAATAAAGTTGTATGAGACATGCAATGCTCTTCAGGAATATTATTCAAGGCTTCCAATGCCTCTTCGGGATGATTTCCAAGATATGTGAAGTCCATTGAGACATTCCATACTATCTCTTATGACATCCTATATATGTGTCAAGAAAAATATCATGAGTAACAATAAGGAATGTTTGTCAGGACATGTGATGGTCGCTGGAGGAAACCATTTGGATCATGAGACAGCTCATAGGGTAGGCCTACTAGGTTGTGCAACACCCCCCTCCAACAAGTCGGCTTGGTCATAAGAAGGATCTGAGGAAAATTCAAATGGGCCATGAGACACCCTCCAATGAAGAAGAACATATCCATAGTGTGTCCCAAGTATTGATAATGGAATTTTTCTTTAGTGTGTAAGCCCAAATCAATAGGGAAAACTCAGTGTGTAAGCCTCAATATAAAGTTACCTACAACGACTCAGATTCTCTCTATAATCTAGATACATATGCCACCTCTCACCGAGCATCAAGCTTCATATTTATCATCCCTAGAAGGACTAGTATATGAGTCCCTTGTTTAATGTAATGATATTTATTACTTACTATCACTTTTTCTCACAAATGATCCTCGATAACATGGGCTTAGGGTATTTCAATGGTCATATCATCTGTCTTCTAAACCCACACAATGGTACATGGCTTCCTCTGTTTGTAAGCCCAACAATAAAGGGAACTTCGACAACATTGTTTCCTTCCATATTCAAGATACATAATCCTCGTCTCCCTGAGGTTCGAGCTCCATATTGATCATCCATTGAGTGACCAACATACGATTTTCTTATTCAAAGAACTGATTTTGACTACTCTCTACCCTTAGTTTACCAAAAAAGAGCATGGATCATGTGGGAATTGAGTGTTATAATAGTCATATCATCTTCTCTGTAAACCCCCATATTTTCAAAAAGAACCCTTAGTGTGTATTCCCTAACATAACGGTAACATTGATGACACTATGTCCTTATATATTCATGATATGTATTCCACTTCTCCCTGAGGTTCAAGGTCCATTTTGATCATCCATGGAGGGACCAACATATGATTTCCTTTTTCAAATCAATGATATCAATTACTTGTTATCCCTTGTTTATCACAAACAATAATGGCTCACATGGTCTTAAGGAGTTTCAATGCTCATATTTTTTCCCTATAAACCACCACTATGGTATAGGGCAGCCTTAGTGTGTGTGCCCCGATCAACTGAACTATGACGAATCTGATTCACACCACACTCAGGATACATAGGTTTCCTTATCAAGGCCCGATAATCCTCCAAAATAGCCTAAGGACATTCCTATTACACAAGTCCCGTACATATACACCATGAGGCTGATCATTTATTCCCCTTGTTTCTCACACCTAGCAAAGCTCATGTGGTCTTAGGGTTAGCCTTTTTGAAAGACTATGACCTCCGTAACATTTATAAAGACATTTATATATATTTGGAAGTTTATGGTCAGTCTAGAAGGCACAAAGTGGTGTGAATAAATCAAAGAGGAGGTTCCCTTTTATAATTTAGGTGAGGGGAACATTTAGAAACTCCATAAATATTAAATTAATCTAAATAATTTTTCTATTAAAATTTAATAAAAAATAGTTATTTCTAATATTAGATGATTATGGGTCAAAATAATCTAATCAAATAATTTTGAGACAGGTTTGTGACTCATTCATAACATGATCTATTGGTTTTAACCCCAATTTAAGCCCCTTAATACAAACCATGACCCCATGTATTTTTACTCATTGAGGTTTTATATAGTTATTATAAATTTATGAATGACAAATAAAGGGATCATTAACAAAATTTTAAGACTTCTAAATATCATTTGGATTAATTTAATATTTTTATTAATTTTAAATCATGTAATATATAATTAATTATTTTACAATATCCTTAATGATAATATTAACTATATTGATTACAAAGAATTTAAAAAATATCAATAAAACTAGATAAATTCAAATTCGATATTTTATTATATCCATAATGGGTAATGGTCATGTTCAAAATTATGTATTACAATAATTATCTCAAAATATATTTATTTTATTATTTTTTAATAATAATTATTTGATATTTCCATTAATAAAATAATTATTACATAATAGTTGTGTAAGTATTTAAGGTCATTATTTCATCATGAAAAATTGAAAATAAATTACCATGATGAAGATAAATATTTCTCATTACAAATACTATTTATATTTGAATATATCTTCTATATTACAACATATTAAAAATATTATACTTACTAAAAACCTTAGTTTGTCAAGTGTGAATTTTCATAAAATAAAATACAATAAGGGGATAATGTTATCCAAATGCATCCAATGGGACATAAATACTAACCAAGAATGATCTGGGTCAACATTAAATCATCCAATAAATTAGAAAAAGTTTTATGATAATTTTTTAATCCCTTTCAAAATTATTTTTACACCATATTTCTCAATTTACCCTTAACTATGGTAATAAAAATAACTCTGTTTACTTTTCATATTGTCCAAAAAAGGAAAATATTTACATAATTAATAATGTATGACTGAATATTTGGTATCCAATTTTAAAAATTTAAAACACATATATTGATAAACATAATTTAATATTATTCCCACTGACGGGTAGAGAATGTGTGTTTTTAAAGTGTAAATGTTTAAAATTTTATTATGTTTCTATATCAAAATTCAATATAAAAATGAATCCAATGAACTATATTGGACTAATATGAGTATAATTAATCTATTTTTACATAATAAATAATTTAAAATATAATTTAACAATTTAAATTATTTAGATAAAATTCATTGTTAAATTAAAATGCAATATTATTCACTATTCATCAAAAAATGGAATGTATCTGAAAAATTACAAAAATTAATCTAAAGTAAGTTTTTATATTACACTTTCAAAAATTTGTTTAATTGTTGAATGTAAAATTTATAAAATTGTGAAAATTTATTTTTAATATAAGTTCTCAACTAAAAGGATGAAAAATTGTGTTTAGAAAAATACATATTTTACGTATAAAATGGTATATATTCTAAAATTATGCCTAAAAAATAAATTTGATTAATGTAAAAAAAATTTGTTTGAAAATATAATAAATAAATTTCTAAAAGTTTTAATGATTTCCATTCCTTCCAATTTGATGTCTTTGTTATAATAATATGTCATTTTTATTTTAAGCATAGTGTTGTGTGAAATATACGCTATTAGAGAAGATTAAATTTAGAATGATACATTCCATAAAATATTGGGCGTTACATTCTACCCTACTTCAAGAAATTGAGTTCTCAAAATTTAAAATTTCACTTCAATGCTGAAATGTTGATACTTGAAAATTATTTTATGGGAAAGTCACTTTTTAAATAGGGCTAATAAAAAATAATCTTAATAAGAGGGAAATGGAAAGTTGAAGGTCACCACAAATATATGCTTTAGAATATGATAAAATTACTATGAAATGAATACATGAACATGGAATACAAGTATATCTAAAAAGTAATAACAAATAGTGATAGAAAACATGGTCATTGGATATTTTATTGTCAAAAAACATTAAATTTATGAAGGGTTAAAGGGTTGTCGATTTTTCAATTTAAAAAACAAACTGATAGTGTTTTTATACCAAAATCCATTTCTTATATTTGGGGGATTTTATTACTATCCATATAATCTCTTGATTAAATAAACTTACTTGATTTCCATTCATGTCAGAAGCATAATTTCATCCTTGGGTTTTTCTTTGATCTATTTCACTTCTTATCTTAAACCATGAGATGAATATTAATGTTGAATTTTTTATTTCTGAAGAAGTTATGAATGATCCATAATTTTTTATTTGGGCCTCGAAATAATTACCTTAAATAGAATGGTTAGAAAATTTCATAATTTAACATCAATTTATAATTTCCATTGTTCACATTAATCAATTCGATAAGTAGTTAACCATAAGAGTCATCTAATATACATTTTTCCATAATCACTCCCCAAAAAGGTCCCAAATTTTCAAAAATAAATCTTATCATTTGATTCTAAAAACAACATAATTTAGCTTATATTTTGACATAAAAATATTTGAATACATTTTTCACATTATAAAGTTAATTAAAAAATTAACACTTCAAAAAATAAAATCTAATGTTTTTGAATAAATTCATGTAATCCAAACATGTTGTAAACTAAAAATACCATACAAAAATCATCAAATAATTGATCACTTTCATGTTTGTAAATATATATATTATTATTACCTAAACAAAAATAATATAACTTGTGTTGTATTCCCTTAATCACATGTTCTCAAAAGATTAAATTTCTATATAATCGCTTCTCTTGGCTACCTATATTATTTATCATATAGTTTCAAATCCCTGATGAATGATTATTGTAGTACAATCCATATATATCGTTTTATTCTTATAACCAAATCATCATTGATAAAATAATTCAATAGTAAAAATACACAATAACATAAATCACTCTACTACATTCTTAATCCCTTAACTACATTTAATCATATTATTATTTAATATATCCTTCCTTTCATATGTCACTTGTAGTCTCTTCATCATCCTCTATATAAACATTAAACGTATATACTTCCTCGGTATGCTCATGAATTTTTCACCTAGGAAATATATTTTATAATGCCCATATTTTCATCATTTAAAACATTAAACCATTGATAATATGTTAGGAAGAACATTGTTCTACACTTTTCATTTTTTCTTGGAAAATAAATTATTTATATTTTTTTCTAGAGAAAAACTTATTTCCATTCCACTAAGACATTATATTGTGTTTTAATTGTCAAATTTTCAATAGATAGGAAATAGAATCACATTTCAACTATGCATTCCACCACCCAATCTCTCTGCGACCTATATCCTTATCTTATTTAGGGATTCCAGGAGTTGGTAACATTCATGTTGTTAATTATACATCATGATTACTAGTTAATAATAATCACAATGTTCTTCATTCCATCCACTATCCCACGTTATCCCCAAAAAAATACCACATTCATCATAAACCTTTCAACCTCTGATTCCATAAATTAACTAAAACCCAAATCATTGTGCAAGTAACACTAGCCATAGTGATAAATATAAATGTCATGAATAATCATTTTTAGGATGTCTAAATGAAGAAACATTATTAATATTTTAATCCTATATTTTAACCTTCTTTATCCATGATCATTGAAAATATATAGGATGATATCTAATAGTTAGACATATCCCCAAATTCAGTCATAGGGTAATATTCCCTAATCTTTTTTCCATAAATCTAGATCCCAAGGATTATACTAAACATCCTAAGATACCAACTATAATAAACCTAACCCCAGTAACCCAGAGCTGATGCATTACTTTTTTACATTGTCATAATTAAAATTATTCACATCCTAATGGATTGAATAGTTTAGTAGTCTTTCTAAACATGACACATATAAGAATCCCATTATACATTGGGAAATGAAAATGAATAATAATACATAACAAAATAAACTCCTCATCATCCTTGAAATCCATTAAAATAATATGTCTTTATATCTAAGGGATAAGAAAAATATAAATGGTGACATAAAATGCTCCGTAAGAATTATTAATATTAGAAATTATCATGGATAAATGCGAACAATCCACATTGAAATTTAGAAAATAGAATACACATGTTATCTAATCAAAAAACTGATATTTGAATACTTGAAAATATTATTTTCATAGTGAAAATATCATGGATAAAAATAAAAGAATTTTGAATAACGGAAATGCTTAATTATTTCATGTCATGTATCTTAAACATGAACCACTACCATCAAGACCTTTCAAAAGAAAGTTTAATCTACATGGAAAACATCGTTTAATGCTAGATTAATTGATTCATACCCTGAGACTACCCATGTATCAAGGGGATACCTATAATCGAGTCCCACCCATGACTTTCATTCCAAACAATGTAACATACCAAGATTTCATAGTACGTTATTTCTCCAATGTAATTCAATATCATTCACTACATGCAACACCGAGTTCTAGCGCACCATGACTTACCAAACAAGCCGTTCAAAAGCAGTTATGAATAGTATTAAATAAATTTTATACTTTATATAATCCTTATAATTTTAGAATCCATATTATGAGTTTCTTTGACATAATGTAAGAACAAATACATTTTTTCAGATAAAGGAAGTATTTTTCAAAAAATGCAATTTTACCGCCTTCTAATGTAGAATCCTTTTAAAATCAAATATTTGAAACTTTTATATATTCAATTTGACAAAATAAACTTCTTCTTTAGAATCGGGACAGAAGAATTTGTTTTCAATAATGTTTTGGTGTTTTTCTGATAATTTTCATATTTGGGTGAATAGTGAACAATACTATATTTTAACTAAAAACAAATTTTTTAATCAAAATAATGTATATAGTTAAATTATAAATTTTAATGGTACATAAGTTTAAATAGATTATATTTTTACCATTTAATCCAATTATGGTAATTTTATGTAATTTCACTTTGAAATTGGACATAATCAAGTGTCAAACTTTTGATAGTTATTATTTCTTAAAAATACGCCTATTGGTTTTAATAGAAGGAATTAATTTTAAATTAATAAATTCAACTTTTAGTTTTCAAATTTGGTAAAATAAACTAAATTTTTGGATTCAAAATATCTAAATTATCTTATGGTGAAATTTTGGTACTTTTATGATAACTTTCATATTTTGATGAATAGTGAAAGTTACTAAATTTTAATTAAAAAAAACTTTTTTAATAGAAATAATTAATAGTGATAAATTATTAATTTGAGTGATTTTAAAGTATAATTAGACTCTAATTTTACCATTTAATCCAATTTTGGTCATTGGAAATAATTTCATATTTAAAATGGACATCAGAAAGTGTCAATGTTTTGATAGTTATTATTTGTTAAAAACACGCTTTTTGTTTCGACAACGAGAATTAATTTTAAATGAATTTCTAAAACTTATGTGTTTTGAATTTAGATAAATGGATTAAATATTTATTATCAGGAGGTCCAAATTGTGTAAATAGGTAACTTTTATTTTTAGACATTTTGAATAATTACTTCAGTAAATATTTTATTTACCAGGGTTAAATGGTAAATCTGGTAAATAAGGGTAAACAAATAATATTGTAATAATACTAAAAAACCCTAAAAAATTTCCTAAACCTATTGGATTATACATGTACGACCATGGTCATCTTTGGGTCGATTTTTGGACCCCATGGAGCCACTTGTAGATGATAAGGACACTTTATGTTAATTAAGTTAAAGTAAATTCAAAATTGACATAAGCATATATCTTTTAGAAAAACAATTTTTACAAAGGGTTATAAATGTTATATTTTGGTATATAAATATTCATTAGAAATATTAAAATATTTCCTATATAATTGTTTTTATTTAAAAAATTTAGACATTTAATAATTAAATTTATTTATGACACAATAATGATGCAGTATTTTCCTTATTAATGAATGAATAAAATAATTGGTATTATAAAAGTTAAAATAAATATAATTTGAGAGTTTTGATTCCATACACTAATTTTATTGGTTGATATTACTTTTTAGGAATGCGTAACTGAAATTTATTCTAATTAATAAAGTTTTTAAGACTTTAACAAAAATCAATTATTGAATAGTGTCAAAATTGACAAAAATTAGTTTTTAAAACAAATATTATATTATTAATTGATATTATATTCCTAAAAATCTAAGGTTCGTCTAGAGGACATATATCATGATATTTTTATCATTAATGTACCACTTGGGGGTCACATCGATGTATATAGTAAGTTTACTAACTATATAATATAAAAATATAAAGTGACATGGTAAATGTCAAACTAATTAACTAAGAGTTAAAACTAAACGATAAGGTTAATATAATGACCCAAACCTGTCTAAAATATATTGGTTGAAAAGATTTAGACCCATCCCCACATTATACTTTTAATAATACACTTTGGAGCCATTAGAAACAGAATATGAATTTATTATAAAATAATACTTTAAGTTTCTCCTAAAGAGCCCCCTATAAAAGAACACCACATCTAACCAATTATTCACACCTCTCAAGCCTTTTGACTCGTCCAAACTCTGACCAATTAATCTCCCTACATCCCTCTACTCCTCCTAGAAGAATTACTTTTGGCATAAGGCACTTCAAGAGTCCTTTTTGGTTCAAACCAAAGGGAGTTACCCAAATTAAAGTTAACGATTTCTCTTAGATTTTTTCTTTTATTTTACATCTCCAACCCCTAAAATCATCTTATTCATTTCTTTGGTAACAATAACAGTATCCTAAATATACTAGGATATTGTTATGAGATGTATTCTAACTACACTTACACACACTTCCATCTAATGGATGAATATATAATGTTTCTATGGATGGCAACCAAATGCCTCACGAAATGATGATTGTTCAATTATATCCTACCACCTCTCATGGTGGCCATTATGATGTCACTATAATTAAATATGATATTAATGATATTTATTTTTTATATAATATTATATAATTCCATTTTATATCATACCATTATTCGTTTCATGTTGTATATATATACGATAATTTCATTTGAGGAAGTACGGACTACCGCCCCTCAAAGCGATATGACTCGTTCATACCATACATGGAATGTATAAAGGATGGTGTTATTGAACATAAGTAACATATATAAGATATTATATTATATTGAAATAGTAATATACCTATGTATCATTTGGTTTTGATTCCTTTTAAAATGAAAAAATGAAATGGAAGTAGCGTTAATTCGTACGTACGGATTATCGTCTCCACGAACACGATGAGATTCATTTTCCCATCATATCCATTCAAGAATAATTATCATTTGATGATTACAATTAATTTTTAAGGACTTTATATCATTCTGGATATGAATAAGATACAAACTATCCATAACAAACACTGCTTACGTAACAAAGCATATAAAGGAAAATGAATCAGTTAACACCCGAAAAGACAATAATACTGAAATATTATTAACAAAACAATATTAAAAGATCATATATGATATCATATTTATATATAAGATTCTTGTATAATTTAATAACAATGATTTAACTATTATACATGAGGTTAACCTACCCTCAACCAAGGAAAAGATTAAGGTAAGGGTTTATTTCACAATCTCTTCATTATCCGAGGTTGTTTATACGAAATTATCTACTGGGACCTCTCTATCATCCACATCCATGTTTCTTAAAAATTTATTTCAAAACATTTTTCTATTTACTAGAATATGGGTTAAAGTCATTTATACCCTTATTATACTTTTTATAAAATGTTTTTAATGGAATCTTTTCGTCATTTTCCAAACAAGGTCATTTTTAACATTTTCGACCAAATTAAGGTAAGAATGTCTTTTTTTAACATATACAGCGGGTGTGGATATTTTCCACCTTTGTAACATCTTAGAAGGTTCCCTTAAAATCTTATAAGAATATTTTTAAAGTAAATGTTTTCTTTTATAATTTTGCGACTTTTAAATGATTTCAAAAAAAGATATATTTCTCTCAAATAGTTTTGATTTCGTCAATGTCAACATCTTTTGATGGATTTTAAGCTTATTTAAAGTTGATTTAATATGATACAAAGATTCCATATTTTATTGAATGTTTTGTGATATCTTTGATTGTGGATGTGTAGTTTTTATACAATTCATGGTTTATGGATAAAGAATTGACATTTCGTATGCTAGTTTTAATAAAAATGATTATGTTATGTTTAAACCTTTTCATATGAGGAATGAATTGGACTTAATAAGTGATGGGTGGAGCCCGCTATAGCTCCCCAATGCATCGGTTGGCCTAATGAGACAAACTAGTGTCTTGGAACGAGGCCTTGACAAAATCTTATTTGTAGTCTTGGCACGAGGCCTTGGCTACGTGGTTATAATAGTCTAGCATTATGCATTCCATCATTATGAAAGTTGTTATAGATAATGCATGTGATTATTAGACTATTAGAATATCCACGTGAATAAGTAAATGGAATTATTTCATTTTATCTTTTCCATATTATGCTAATGCTCAAGTTTAAAAGGCTTTTGTTTTAGTTATAAATTTCCTTAAATGTTTATGTTTATTTATGAAAGTTTCTGCTATATTGTTATCCTTACTAAGAATATTAGTTCACCCCTTTTAATGTTTTAATTTTTCCGAGGATGTGAAGAAATATTTTATGAATGACCTGTAGGAAATGTATGAGGGGATATGAGGACAAGATGTTGTTGTAGTTTTTTTACTTTATGATGTAATCTAACCTTTATGAATGTATCTAGTGATTCCAAGGCTACTAAACTAATCGGTCTTTCGAGACGTGATCTTTTGTGATCATTCCAATGTTATGTAATAATGCACCGACTCTGGGTAACTATGGTCGAGGCGTTACAGTTGGTATTAGAGGAATTTTAGTACAAACCATGGAAGCTAGATTTAGATAAACTCTGATTAGAGCACATAGACCTATGATGGACTTTAGGAATTAGTATAGAAGAACTTCCTAGAATTTTGGTATTGTAATGATTTTGTGAGTTTTCCGAAAAATACATCCCTATCTGGATATGAGCAGGTAGAGGCGGCTCAAGCACAGATGTACCTAGGGGTAAAACCTGAAAACACTGCTTCGAGCTGGACTCGGACAGGAACCGGTGCATGACAACGGGCCTTGCTGCTGTCTTGGTTATGACACTCCCGGGGGATATTCTTAGGATAATTATCATTTTCGATAAAATCCATTATGAAGGGCTTATGAGTATATACTTACTCAAAGAAAACATTTTTATGATTGTGGATTATATTCATAAACTATTCCATTTACATTATGTATTTTACAATTTTGGAGTTATTCTTCGCAATTCATAAACTGACCAAGTTTATGCTATTGTATAGAAATGGTACCCAGTAGAAGGAATGTGAACTATAGTAATATGTATGATCCAAATAGTAAGAAGAATCATATATTTCATGGTATTAAGCCAACATTTAGACGGGAAATAGTCTCCCATGTATTCCCAACATATGAAGAAATAGTATCATGTGTTAATAAGATACGTAAAGAATTCTCCGAGTCCTATGGCTTTAAAGGGAAGAAAAAGAAAAAAGGATGGAAGAAAGAAAGATGGATAAAGGGAAGAGGGAAAAGAAGAATTTTCCCATATGTGATAACTGTGGGAAGATACACCCTGGAACTTTCCTGAAAGGAATGGGAGTTTGTTATAAGTGTAGAGAAAAAGGACACCATGTACATAACTGCCAGGGTAAGAAAAAGGTTTCAAATGTACAATGCTTCATATGCAAGGAGTTGGGACACTACGCGAACCAATGTCCAAATCATCAGAGTATGCCCCAAATGATGCTATTGGATAATAATAAAGTTATGATACTACCACAGATGAAGAGGAATGATTATATTTCTTATGTTGTTGTTAGATAATTATGTAATTTGAGTGTTGTATCAACAATGTATTGGTTATAATAATTATGGAGTATATAAGGATTGTACTGCAGTATTCATTAAGGACTTTAGACTGTGTGGAACAATGAAAAGTGACTCAATAGCAGGTTAAATTTTTGGAAAATATATGGTTGAGATAATGATGAACCATAATATGGTTCTGATACCAAGGTAGTGATTTTGGAATAATACATGATTGATTTGGATAAATTATATTGGATACTCCTGACTACCTTGAAACCGATTAATGATTTGTAAATTCCATCATTATTGGAGTTTACAACATTTTCTGATAGAAGGAGTATATCCAGAATTCTATAAGTAATAAGGTATCATGAATGTAATCAATAAGGTTTTATGGTATTTCAGGATGATGCAGAGTTTTAAAAGAATACATGATGAAGGTGTTCACATGCTATTATGTAGAAAAAAATGATCTTCATTGTGTTTACCTACCTTATAAATTTTGGACTGTGAGTTTGGATAGAAGTATTTTGGATAAGTCTAGTCTGAGATAATTTTTTGATTTCCATAAAAAGGACAACCCAGAGGTTGGGCGACAACCCGTTGCGCCCGGCAAGGCCACAAGACTTGAAGCCACAAACGAAGGGCGACAAGGGTGTATCACCTACCACTTACCTACGTGATGTCCTAGATTGAATAATGTAGTTTTTTCAATGGTTCTTCTTGATGAATTATAAATACATTTTATAAACCTATACAAATAAGATAAATAGAATAATATTTGTATGTTATATTATCTTTTAGAGTGAAATATGAGTTTGTATTAGAACATAGTTAAAGTATGGGAATCTAATTGTCAAGTATATTTTTTTTTCTTCTCCTATTCAGTGAAGAAATTAATTATTATACTTTAGTGAAGGGATCTTAAAACAAAAACATGTGTTATCCTAATACCATATGTTTTGTTGAACTGATGGTATTTTAAATGATCATAGATTGATTAATTTATGGCCCTCAATTTTACACTTGTTTGTGATTGATGACCAGAATCACTACCTATAAATATTTACATTGTTCCTCCAATTATATGTCTCTAATTCCCACCAATGTTCTCCTAATCGAGATCATAATTTGGTTGTGACCCTTTCATTTCCCTTTTCCTATTATTAAGACTAAGTTTTATTAACCTCATTTCTAATGTGGGTTTTCCCAAAGGTATTTTCTATTTTGAACCTTTTATTTTCGAAAAATAATTTCAACTTGCAAGGACACAATTTATTGAAAGAGGGAAGAATGTAACACCCCAAGATTTCATAGTATGTTATTTCTTCAAAGTAATTCAATAACTTTCACTACACGCAACACTGAGTTCTAGCACACCATGACTTACCAAACAAGTCGTTCAAAATCAGTTGTGAATAGTATTAACAGAATTTTAAACTTTATATAATCCTTATAATTTTAGAATTAATATTTTGAGTTTCTTAATCATAATTTAAGAACAAATACATTTTTCAGATAAAAGAAATATTTTTCAAAAAAATGCAATTTTACTTACTTTTAATGGAAAAGCCTTTTTAAATCCAATATTTGAAACGTTTATATATTCAATTTGACAAATTATACTTTTTATTTAGAATTAGTACTTAAGAATTTAGTTTCAATAATGTTTTGGTGTTTTTCTGAAAACATTCTTATTTGGATGAATAGTGAAAATACTATATTTTAAGTGAAAAAAACTTTTTTAATAAAAATAATTTATAGTGTTAAACTATAAATTTTAATGGTATGGAAGTATAAATAGATTAAATTTTACCATTTAATCTAATGATGGTAATTTTAAGTAATTTCACTTTGAAATTGGACATAATCATGTGTCAAACTTTTGATAGTTATTATTTCATAAAAATACGCCTTTTGGTTTTAATTACGGGAATTTATTTTAAATTAATAAATAAAACTTTTATGTTTTGAATTTGGTAAAATAGACATCATTTTTGTATCCGGAATATCTAAATTAGCTTATGGTGAAATTTTGGTACTTTTCTGATAACTTTCATATTTTGATGAATAGTTAAAATTACAAAATTTTAATTAAAAACAACTTTTTTAATCGAAATAATTAATAGTTATTAATTATGAATTTGAGTGATTTTATAGTATAATTAGATTATAATTTTACCATTTAATCCAATTTTGGTCATTGTAAATAATTTCATATTTAAAGTGGACATAAGAAAGTGTCAATCTTTTGATAGTTATTATTTGTTAAAAACGCGCTTTTTGTATCGACAATGGGAATTAATTTTAAATTAATTTCTGCCACTTATGTGTTTTGAATCTATAGAAATGGATTCCAAATTTTTAATTAGGAGGTCCAAATTGTGTAAATAGTTAACTTTTATTTTTAGACATTTTTATTAATTAATTGAGTAAATATTTTATTACTAGGGTTAAAGGGTAAATCCGGTAAATAAGGGAAACAAAATAATATTATAATAATACTAAATTACCCTAAAACATGTCCTAACTATATTTGTTGATACATGTCCGGAAATGGGAATATTTGGGTAGATTTTGGGACCCCATTGAGCCACTTTTAGGTGATAAGGACACTTTATATTAATTAAGTTAAAGTAAATACAAAAATGACAAAAACATATATATTTTAGAAAAACAATTTTTACATAGGTTTATACATGTTATATTTTCGAGTATAAATATTAATTATAAAGATAAAAATATATCCTAAATAATGGTATTTTATTTATAAATTTTAGAAATTTAATAATTAAATTTATTTATGACACAATAATGATGCAGTATTTTCTTTATTAATGAAAGAATCAAATAATTGGTATTATAAAAGTTAAAATAAATATAATTTAAAAAATTTGATGCCATACACGAATTTTTTTGGTTAATATTACATGTTATGATTTCTTAAATTAATTTTATTGTAATTAATAATGTTTTTCTAACTTTAAAAAAAATCAATTATTGAATAATGTCAAAATTGACAAAATTGAGTTTTTGAAAAAAAATATTATATTATTAATTGATATTCTATTCCTAAAAATATAAGTTTCGGCCAAAGAACTTATATCATGATATATGTATCATTAATGGACCAATTTGGGGTCACTTATATGTATATAGTAAGTTTATTAACTATATAATATAAAAATACAAAGTGACATTGTAAATGTCAAACTAATTAACTAAGAGATAAAACTAAAAGATAAGGTTAATATAATCACCCAAAACATTCTAAAATCTATTGTTTGAAATGATTTAGACCCATACCCACCTTATAATTTTAATAATACACTATTGAGACATTATAAACCGAATATGAATTTATTATTAAATGATACTTTATGTTTTTCCTAAACAGCCCATCCTCCCCCTTATAAAAGGACACAACTTCAAACCAATTATTCACACCTCTCAAGCATTATGGATCGTCCAAACTCTGCCCAATTCAGCTCCCTAAATCCCTATCCTCCTCTTAGAAACCTTAATTTAGGAACAAGGCACTTCAAGAGCCTTTTTTGGTTCAAACCAAAGGGAGTTACCCAAATTAAAGGTAACAATTTCTCTTAGCTTCTTTTCTTTAATTTTAATTCTCCAACCCCTAAAATATTCTTATTATTTTCTTTGGTAACAATAACAATATCCTAAATATACTTTTATATTGTTATGAGAATTATTTGAACTACACTTACACACACTTCCATCTAATGGGTGAAAAACATAATGTTTCTGTGGATGACAACCAAACGCCTCACGAAAGGATGATTGTTCAATTAACTTTTACCACCTCTCATGGTGGACATTATGATAGAACTGTAATTAAATATGATATTTATGATATTTATTTTATATATAATATTCTTAAATTCCATTTTATATCATACAATTATTTGTTTCATGTTGTATATATATAAGATAATTTCATTTAAAGAAGTGCGGACTACCGCCCCCTCAAAGTGATATGACTCGTTCATACCATACATGGAACTTATAAAGGATGGTGTTAATGAAATTAAGTAACATATATAAGATATTATATTATACTAGAATAATAATATACCTATTTATAATTTGGTTATGATTCCTTTTAAAATGAAAAATGAAATGGAAGTAGCGTCTGTGTGTACGTACGGATTATCGTCTCCACGAACGCGATGAGATTCATTTCCTCCTTATATCCATTCAAGAATAATTCTAATTTGATGATTAAAAGTAATGTTCAATGACTTGATATAATTCTATATATGAATGACATACAACCTATCCATAACAAACACTTCTTACGTAACAAATCATATAACGGAAAATGAATCAGTTAACACCCGAAACGATGATAATACTAAAATATTATTAAAAAACAATATTAAAAGACCATATAAGATATCATATTTATATATATGATTCTTGTAAAATTTAATAACAATGATTTAACTATTATACAGGAGTTTAACCTACCCTAAACCATGGAAAAGTGAATGGTAAGGGTTTATTTCACAATCTCTTCATTATTCGAGGTTGTTTATACGTAATTATCTACTGGGACCTCTTTATCATCAACATCCATGTTTCTTAAAAATTCATTTCAAAACATTTTTACTATTTACTGGACTTTGGTTTAAATTCATTTTTACTCTTTCAAGACATTTTATAAAATGATTTGAAATTAATCTTTCCATCATTTTCCAAACAATGTCCTTTTTAAAATTTTCGACAAAATTAAGGCAAGAATGTCTTTTTTTAACTTATATGGCGGGTGCAGAAATTTTCCACCATTGTAAAATTTTCGAAGCTTACCTTACATGCTTATATGAATATTTTCAAAGTAAATGTTTTATTTTATAATTATGTTACTTTATAATTATTTCAAAAAAAGAGATATTTCACTCAAATAGTTTTGATTTCATTTATGTCGATATCATTTTATGGATTTTAAGCTTATTTGAAGTTGATTTATTATGATACAAATCTTACATATTGTATTGAAGGTTTTGTGATATGTTTGACTATGGATGTTTTATTTTTATACCATTCATGGTTTACTGAGAAAGTATTGAGATTTTGTGTACTAATTTTAATACGAATGTTAATGTAATGTTTAATCCTGTTCATATGAGGAATGCATTGGACTTAATAAGTGACAAGTGCAGCCCACTATATCTCCTCGATGCATCGGTATGTATCATGAGAAAAACTAGTTTCTTGGCATTAGGCATTGAAAAAATCTTATTTGTAGTCTAGGCATGAGGCCTTGGCTACGTGGTTATGATAGTCTGGCATTATGAATTCCATCATTATGAAAGTGGTTATTGATATTTCTTGTGATTATTAGACTAGTAGAATATCCATGTGAATAAGTAAATGTAATTATTTCATTTTATCTTTTCCATATTATGCTGAAGTTCAAGTTTAAAAGGCTTTTTTTTCAGTTATACATTTCCTTAAATGTTTATGTTTATTTATGAAATTTTCCAATATATTGTCATCCTTACTGAGAATCAGAGCTCACCACTTTCAATGTTTTATTTTTTCCCAGGATGTGAAGAAGTATTTTATGAATGACCTGTAAGGAATGTATGAGGGTATATGAAGACAAGATGTTGTTGTAGTTTTTTTACTTTATGATGTAATGTAACCTCTATAAATGTATCTAGTGATTCCAAAGCTACTAAACTAATCAATATTTTGAGAATTGATCTTTTTTTATCATGCCAATGTTTTGTAATAATGCACCGACTCTGGGTAACTAGGGTCTGTGCATTACGAAGTATTTCTCCAATTTCAAAAATAATGATTTAATTATTAAAAAATGTTCTTTATCATAATATATATGTATTAACTAATTTAAATGGATTTAATGTTACTTCCCTAGTAAATGAAATAATTCTCAAAGTAAAAAAAACACTTTTTTAAAAATTATATATGAAATAAATAATAATCATATATATTGTATAATAAATTGTGATATTTAATTGAAAAGACATTTTCAATTAACAGTGATCATAAATACATCATTGGGATTTGTATAAACCACATAAAAGTGAATTCATGCATAATAACATATAAGTCTCAATTGAATATAAATTGAGGAGAAATCCTTAAAAATATCATATCATTGTAGTGAGTTATAGTAAAATGAATTGATTATGTTTGTTAATTGCAGATCCACATAAAATAATTTTAAATAAAACATAATAAAATAAAAAATATATTTCACATATAATCTTAGCATGACATTATAAAAAATATACTTTTAAACCCAATTAATTGATGTTTAGTAAATAACTCTGTTACCACATTGTAATAAATCAAAATGTATGCCCCATAAAATAAATAATTGATGTATAATAAATTTCACACCCTAATGATAAATATATTAATGATATGATATATCAAAGTGGTACAACACAACAAAAATGAAACAAGTTGTGAATAATGAAAATATCACACTGAAATAATAGTGGTTTGAGAAACCCATACAATGTCCTTTTTTTGGTTGAACATTATTCAACTCCTGTAAAAAAATTTATAGTATATTATTAATATATAAAATAATATTTATGATTCTATTATGTCATCTTATCACCCATTTGATAATAATGTTTTATTATTACTCTTTTTTCAGGTGTTAACTGCTTCATATTCCTATGCATGTTTTCTTATATATGTTATGGATCTTGTGCATGAGATATAGTAATGTCATTCACATAATGATATTAGTGTAATAGATATCATTTTTATTAATTATATACATTTTTTATAATCATTATTCATTGTTTAGCATCGAATATGAATCGCAAAACATCATAGAGTGGGTAGGCTATACGTATGAACAAGTAATGATGTCATTCCCTTAATGGTTAAAGGGTAAGGAAGTGGATGGTATATTAATTTTTTAAGAATAAATATAATGTAATAATTATCACATATATAAATTATGTGTATTTTGACCCCCATCCATGTAACATGGTGATGAAAAACATATAACACTACAATGTAGATATAGTAAGTTGTACGTATGCATACAGAGTGCGTTGGTTTTTCATAGGATAGATTAATGGTGGAATATTTTTTTCCCATAATCATAATAAAATATTATCATATATATTAGTCTATAGTTATTATTTTATTATAGAAACAATACATGATAATTAATTACAAGAATAAATGATGTTTAATGAGTTGGCACAAATGATTAACTATTCTCTAGTAACTTCGATTAGGTCTCTTCCTAAAAGATCTAATATTGGTATATTTGGAAGAAAAATGACCTCTAGAACCCAGATAAAGATTTTCAAAATTTAAATGGGAATTTTTTAGTCTATATATAATTCAAAAAGCTAGGTAAATTAGTGAATGATGACTTTCTCTTTTATAGTTGATGTGAGGGGTACATTTGGAGACTCCATAAATATTAAGATAATATAAATTATCATTCTATTGAAAATGAATCAAAAATGAGATATTTTAAATATAAGATTCGTATGGTTATAAATCATCTCATTCAATATTTTTTAAAAAAAATTTGGTCACATTGGTAACCTTATCATTCTGTTTCAAGCCTCATTTAATCCATATAACTCTTTTTGTCGAAACCAAGATATTTAGTCATTAAGGGTTAATATATATAAAATAAAACTCAAAAATAAGTATAAATGCACAATTTAATTACTTTTTAAACAATATAAATTTTTTCAACATATAATAATTTAAGGAATTTTATATCATTAAAAAAATATTTCATATTACAAAATATCATAAAAGTCATTTTTGATAAAATTAAATACATTTACTTTAACAATATCAATACAAAAATATAAATTCGAAAAAATTATTATTACCCTTACATGTCATGATAATATATAAAAAATTGTATGAAATTATTAATCTCAATGTATATTAATTATAATATTTTTAATAACATTAATATTATATTTCTATTAAGAAAATAGTTACTCCATTAGTGTAGTGTAAGAATTTATGGAATTTAGTTCTTCAATAAAAAAAATTACCTTGATGACGATAAAAATTTTAGCATTATTTTTACTATTTATTTTGTATGATATATTCTAGGTGACCCTAAATTATAAATGTTATAGATACTGAAAACATTAGTGTGACACATTTTACTTTTCTTGAAATAAAATACTATAAGTTGAATAATGTCTTCCATATGGCTCAAAATGGATATAAATTTGGACCAAGTATAATTTTAGTAAAACATAACTCCTAAAATAAAATTATTACATTTTTTGTGTTAATTGTTGAATCCTGATTATAATTATTTTTACCTTTAATTACCAGATTTACCTGATAACTTTGGAAAAAAAATTATTATCTTTACAATTCATATGGTTAAAAAATGAAAGGGACCAATATAAATGATTTTAAATATATTATAATAAATAAATATTCCATTTTTAACAAATTAAAACACATGAGTGGATAAAACTAATATAAAATTAATCTCATAGATGGGGAAAACTGACTTTTGGAAAGTGAAAATGTTCATGAATTAATTAAGTTTTTATATCTAAATTCAATGTAAAAACTAATAAAAAACTAAATTGTATTACAAGATGTAGTATTTAACTAATAATACTTTAAATATAATTTAAAATATAATTTAACTTTATAAATTATTTAGATGGAATGTCAGTGTTCAGTTAAAAAGCATTATTTTTCACTATTCGTCAAAAAAATGAATCTTATCTGAAAATTACAAAAAAATTGATGAATGTAAATTATGATATAACTATTTAAATAATAATGTTTATTTTTTTAATATAAAATTTATAAAATCGTGAAAATTAAGTTTTAGAACAATTGCTTCATCAAAAGGTGGGAAAATAACATCTATAAAAATACTACTTTTTATACGTAAAATTGAATTTATTAGTATATTATGATTAAAAAATATAGTATATTATTGTAAAAAATTGATTGAATATATAATATATATAAATTTCATAATTTGGATAACACTGTTCATTCACACACATTTTATGATTCTGTTATAATAATATTTCATTGTTTGTTTAGGTTGGGTGTTGTATGCAACATACAGTTTTGAAGAGATTAAATTTATGAAGATACATGAAATAAAACAAAGGGGTTTTTATAAAAAAAATACCCATATATTAATTATATAATATATATATTTTTAGACTCCATACTATAGGAGATATGATAATGTCGTTAATGTGTATGGTGGACAACCAACTTACGAAGTGATCTGGTTCATTTTCAATAACATGTAACATGGAAGGTAATAAGTGTATTGATAATGAATATATATGATATAATATCATAATTTTCATATTAATAACATATTTATCATTATTTAAATGTAATATAATATTTTATTTCTTACCATAAAACTAACTGGAAAAAATGATAACATTGTTTGTTATTGTGTGGACAACTGCCACCTCAAAGCAATTTGATTAATTTGTTTCACCACATAATCAATAGAATTATATATATAAGTATATATAATTATTTAATATAGTATTTATGATATAATTGTAATTTTTTAATGATATGATATCACTTACCTTGTTTCCATAATGGTCATTGCAAAATAGAAATTTTACTCATGCACATGAATGGGTTACCTATATAGCTATAAAGTTAGTTGATTATTCCAAACCATCATTGATTATTCATTTTAAAAGTATTTTTTATATATTTATATGATAGATATATAAACTCTTTTTTGTATCATATGTTTAAATAATAACCTCTTTGAGCATATTCAACCTACCATTGTCGTTTTTGATGCACAATAAAATATATTCAAGACATCCGACGTAAACTTATCTCATTATTTAATTGTATAGAACAAGGTAAAAAGTGAAATAAAAGTAAAAATATAAATTTTAAAATTTTAAATAATTTTAATAATTTACATAATTTTTTTATTCAATAATATAAAGACAAATATGACACCTTGGACTCAAGGTAAAGGTTTTTTGGCGACTCAATTTTATTTTTGTGAGATATATATAATATTAAATAATTATTTCTCTTGTGGTATATATAATTATAATGAATGTATTTTATTATTTTTTTAATTAAATTTATTGGGATTTACATATCCATTTTGTGGTCTCTCTTTCATGGGGCGTACAGTTGCAAAGTTACCAAAGTGGTAAAGGATTATTGTCTCAATTTTCATCCTTTGATAATTATGAAATGTTATACAGCTATTTTATTTTATGAGGTGAATATATGGCCCAATTGAGATTTATATCATGAAAATACTTATATTTATTATATTATATGTTTCATTCAATGTTGTTATTTTAGGGGTATTATGATTGCACATTATGAATGTGGTAAGAGCCTTATGTTACAATATCATCTTTTATCATGATTGTTTATTATTATACTACCAATTATGAGATATTATGATCAATATAAAAAAATTAATTATATTATCATATGGTTATTCAAGAAATTTACATGTAATAAAAAAATTCCACTATCAGGTGCATAATGAAATTGCGAAAATATTTTTATGAAAATATGACTTTATCTCTCTCTTTGATAAGAAATATATTTTCATCAAAACCTATGACATCTAAAAAATGTCAAATTTTTTTATCCTTTTAAAAATGAATTAAGAAAGGATTTTTTTCTATATTTCACATTATTACTTAATGGTGTTATTGGAATACTATTTCCATTTTATGAACTACTGACGTTCTAATTGTTTTTTATAGTGCAAAAGAAAAATAATTTTTAAACATGTAAAACATGTTTGGACTTACCCTCCATCATGATAGTTATTTCATTGAAACATTATATAGAATTTTATAAGGAAATATTTAAAGAAATTTAATTCCCTAATTATTCTAGAGATTATTATTTCTTAAATTAGGTTTTCAAAGAAAAGGCTTTTCACAATCTCATATGTTTTAAAAGGTTATTTTCATAAAAAAAATTTCCTTAACAATATTTTTAATAATCTTTTAATGTAATTTCCATTTATCAAATTCAAGAAATGATATTGTTACTTACCCTAAACTAGGAACATTTTTTATTTATATAATCCTCATTGTTTCTTTTCAGGGGATTATATTTTTTAAGATATTGTTATAAAACCCATTTCCCTTACATTGGTTAATAATGATTTAAAGAGATTATTTTGTAACATGTTTCTTTTCAATTAGTTAGTCATGTAATCAAATGAATACTAATTTTTTTTTGTTTTTTGTGGTTTTAAATGTTTTGAGAACATTATTTTTGTATCCTGGAAATCTTAAAAGACGGGTGTCCCAGATATGGCTGGGTGAGCCTAGAATACCTTATATTATAGAGAGGTCAAGATAGCATGGGGGGAACCCATTATAGATTATATGATCCCAGATAGAACTAGGTGGTCCCATTTCCAATTATACAAAGGGTTGTCTTAGATAGATCCCCAATACATTGGGTAATGATTATAATTCCTCATGAATTGTAATGGCTGTTGGAATTATGGTTATTCCAATAGTTAAGGGTCTATAAATGTTCTATAAAGATGATATCCCATGATACCAACACATTTTTCATATTATAGATATGGATTTATGAATTTTAATTTGATGAATATTTATATCACATTCCTCATGATTATTTATTTTTATGACTCTTTCATCTATCAAAGTTTTATCCTATGTTTTAATGATCAATGATCCAGGTATTGATGGGTATGAATATTTTTATTTTATACTCATAAACATAGAATAATTCACTATAGCCATATGCACTTATTATTCTCATTGATGACATTAAATTGATAATTATTATGTTTTTTCTTACCAATCATTTGCTGTCACACTTATTATGTTTTGTTCACCCCATGATATCAATAAATGATGTTAAAAAAATTATGTATTCAAGGTATTTCCAATATAAAATGATGAGCTAATGTAAAATAAGAAAAATTATGTTTAGTGGGATAAATTCTTGTTTAATGACATGGGTATTGAATATGTGTGTGTTTTTCACAATTTTCTAAATAATAATCCTAAAACATCCTATATAATTTAAGTGATTCAAAATTTTGAATTGTGGTTCTATGTTTTTTTAGGGTGAAATTTCTCTCACCTCTATTATTATCAAAGAAGGAAACATATTGATTATGAATTCATCCCTGAATCATTGAGTGTGGGTTATAGATAGTCATAAAATTTCCTTTCATATAATTTTATTTAAGTTAGGGTTGATTTTTCAACCAAAAAATAAGTCTTTAATTATTCATTATGAAGTAACCCTTCTTAAGAAAGAGTGATTTCGTTAATGGAAGAATCGATAACTTCTTTATATTATTCAACTACCATTTGATGTCCCCTCATTATAAATCATAGAAAACCCACTAATTATTTATTAATACATCCTTATTATTTAAAAAATATCATATTACTATGATATAACCTTATATTATTACTCATTCATTTGTATATCATGTTCTTATTTTTGATGGTTCAACCATCATCGTGAATTATGTTATTCTATCATCACCATATTCATCATGAATTAATATAAAAACAAAAATAATTAATACATGATGTTGAAAGGTTTTTAATTTTACTATAATGGTTCTAAATTTTTACTAAAAAACAAATGATCATTATAATTTATCTAATTAATATTGGAAAAGATACATGAAATGTGTGTTTTTTGAATTCCAATCATGCAATCCTTACCCAAATCATCTAATAAATGAAAATGGGAGTTTTTAAACAATTATAACACTCTAAATCATATAGATTGAGTAATCTTGGAATGATAATGTTAATGAAATAGTTTATTTCAAAAATTAATTATGTTAATTTAAAAATAATTATAGCACATTAATTCAAATACAATGTCAAATCTAATAAAAATGAACTTAACAAAAGAGAATCATGATCAATACCTCCATAAAAATCATAGAATAAAAAATATTGTAATGTAATGTTGAATATAAACTCTAAATATTAATAAAATTAGTAAAAAGTGGGAATAAATTTATAATATAATAGTTATTAAATATACATAATAATGTAAAGTATTAATATGTATATGTTGATTATACTTGGGGTTATAAAGAATCTACAGATTTTTAGAGTAAATCTTTAAGTATCCTCTCCAAATATCACTTTTTAATTGATATTATCTATATCTTAATTTATACTATGGTTTTTTCATATGATTTCTATTAATATCATCATATTAAATTTTCCCCTCTAATTATTTTTCTTATAATCCTCTCCTTTTATAGTTCTTCTCTCATTGATCTATAACTCATAGGCAATTTAGTTTACAATTATAATAGTTTTTATCTCTTTCTCTCTATCGAAATATTTTTCTTCCATAACCTTATTCTTTATATTGTTTTATAAATGTATTATATATCTTTGTATATACATTTATGATTAATTATATTGATTTTATATTGAATTTGACACTATCAAATAGTGTAAGGATAATTTAATTCATATATCTCAAATTTTAATCTTGGTCACCATATCTTGATTTATTCATATATGAGTAGAAAATATTTCATGTTTCCTTATTCATGGAACCATTAAAAACAATAATCATTGATATCAACATTTGGAAATAATTAATAAATTTCAATGGGTTTTTAAAATTAAATTTACCAATTATTTTATCATGATTATAATTTTTTCTTCTTGTAAATGATTTTCATCAATTTAAATATTCATTTATGATATAATATTATAATATTTACCATTACTAACTATGTATATTTTATATGTTAATAAAAATTACCCACATCATATTAGTTTAGTGATATAAATGTGAATTGGAATTTTTTGTTCCATAGAATGAGGTTAATAGAGAATTAAGGTTCATTTTGGGGATTCTAGGAGTTAGTACATCCCTAGTAGATGTTTTTGGGTGTGTTGTGAGGTTTAAGAGGTGTTCCATGTTATTGGGTTATATATGGAATAATATTGGGAATCCATACCCTTAAATTAAAAGTCACGATTCAATCATGGGCTAGTGTAATTTCTAGAGCTAGAACATGCTAGACCGCAACAATTCATTTAGTGTAGGTGTAACAGGTGGTCGATAGAAGTTTTTATACCAGGTATTCTTGTTGGGGTTTTAAAAAAGGTATGACATAAATTTATTTTCATGGTCAACACCTATCATATTTTACCAATAAATATGAGCTTGGGGTAACCATTTTGGCTGGATCCACCTCCCTATGAATCTCACATAGATCCCCATTTTGGGGCTTAGTTATGGAAGAATTTCTACAATAGTCAAAATGAATGTTCTCTCATGTTTCCCACAATTGTAAATATCCTTCATTCATCATTATTTTTATATTTTTTTATTTAATGGATTTGGGTTATTACTCTACTATATCATGGTAGAATTGTCTAGAATCGAGGAGATTTTTCATGTTGTGTGTGAAGGATGATGAGACACTATGAGTGCATAAAATCCATAACTAATTTAATTATGGTGTCTTTTTGTGTGGTTTTATTTATTGATTCAATTAACATGTATTAAATTGGTATTAAATTTGGACTCATTTTTCTCTACATGGACTTAAGGGTGTATCATTGGCATTTTTTATATTATTTTTCGTGTTTTCTAGTTCATGTTATGATTTGATGAGTTTAAATGGGTTATATAAGGAGGAGTTAAATTTTTTTAGTTAATAATAATGTATTATAAATAATTATTTATACATTATCTATTTGATAGGGGCTCATAGCATGGTTTGAGTTTGGTGAATCTTGGTGTAGGCTTGCGAAAGGATGGTTATAGAATAGTTTGAGTATAATTCCATTAATGTGGTAGGTTGTCCCTATAATATATTACAATATATATGTTTGTATATGATTTTCGATTTGAACATAGGTTATTTGGGTTTAGGTAAATTGTAATGGGACAGGTAGTTCCCTAGTGGAGAGTAAGGTGAAAATTATCTTTTAATATTTGGATTATATGCTCCATAGAATTTCATGTGATCTGGAAACACTGAGCGAATATATCTATAATGGGGATATTATGATAGCTTATTTTATAAAGAGTCCATTATTAATATCTATTCTTGAGATGAATTGTGATTATTCTAGGATAAGACTCTTTAACACTATCATGGTATTCATGGTGGTCTCAAGTTCTTATATGATAGATGAGATAACCTAGTGTTTCTTGCGTGCTTGGGAGAACCCACTTTTGGATAGACTGGAGTTGTTCATCATGATGTATACTGTATAACTCCTATGTGTCATTGTGAATTGTTATAGTGTGTGTTTCTATTGGATTTCAAGATTCTAATATATATAATTCGAGATGTAATATGGAACCTAATATGATGTTTTTTTAAATTCTCTAATGGTTTTTTGATCAGTTTTAATGGTGTCTTAGGAGTGCATAGTCAGTGATAATCCATGGATAGTGTTACCAAGTTATTAACATGGAAATATTAATATGGATATGGATCATTTTTTTTAGAATTTCATAAACTATATACTATGGAATATGAGATCACAAGGTGATGTTTATTATATAATAATTTCATTGAGTGTTGATCAAGTTATATCTAAGAGCATAGTGGTTTTATGATCAAGAGGGGTATACTGATGGGTTCAATATATATTGTTTGATGTGATTTTTTATATATATAATGTTTATACTATGAGTATAACAGGATGGTGAGACAATACATTAGGTATAGGGAAAGGTGTCGAGTGACTAGTTCCCATGATGTGTTCAATGTGGGATACAAATCATGAGTGTGGATGCTAGTAATGAGCTGTGGACTCAATATCTAATTCCATGTTTTTACCCTAGTTATATTGATGTAAGAATCTAGCTCAATCATTTTATCTTGAATCTCATCCCAATGTGACATGGACTCAATAAGGGTACTGGTCATTGAGGCCACACCATGGGTGATAGGTTGATTATATTGTTTAGTCAAAATTTTCTTTATGACTTTTTCATTTATTTAGTTTTTTTTAAATCAAAATCTCTTTCATAAATAAAATTATTTCTAAACTTTTATGTCCAATGTAATTTTTTATGGTTTTTATAGAAGACATATACTTATTATATTATTTTAAATAGTTCTAAAGTATTTGAATACTTAAACTAACTTTATCCTTTAGGATTATTATAATGAGATTAGAAAAAATAATAATCAGTTTCATCTCTTACCAATTATACTATAAAACATTTTGTCTTGTACATTATACTAATAGTATTTTAAACAGATTGATATTGGAACTGATAAAACATAATATCCATATTAAGAATTTCCAACGTGATGATATGAATAAATAAATCTATCAGAATGAATAAAATCACAATCCTGAATATGGAAAACTATTTTATCATACTGACACATTTTATTTGACACTATAATGGTTTATTTCTAAATAATGTTGGACATTCTATTATAATATAGTTGTAAGAGTGTCATATCACCATGTCATTGTGTCAATCATAGATAAAATATGATCGTTGGAGAAATTATGATCCTTAGAAGGATTATCTTTAAAAACTCCATCATTTAAAGAACATGAAGTGGTTTATTTCATTTCTTTATGAAATATTTGAATGTAACTAAGTTTTAATAGCCTGTACTTAGTCTCTTGTATTTTTTTATAGAGATTCATTCTTAAGGGAACCAAGTTAGGGTGTTTCTTTAAGATATTTTTATGTATTTTCATTGTGAATTATGATTGTGTGATTACAGTCAAGGCCATGTGTGGATACCAACCCTACCGAGCAAATCACAATATAGAATAGTGTCTTTTCAGGATATCAAGATAGAGACAATCATTATATCATGGGGACATGAGGATAGTGTGGTAGAATCTAATCATCTTATCAAGGGATCATGGGGATAGAAATATTGATCGATCATCATATTGAGGGTATACCCTGGTAAGGGAAATATAGACATTCTTGTAAGTATAAAAAAATGGACCTCAATCCTGGGATATAGGATTCTCTTTTATTTAAGCTAAAAAACGTATACTATTTTTTATTTCCTTTTCACTATAATTTTTTATTTTCTACTTCATGTAAGAGAAATTTGATACATTTTATTTTCACATTTCTATTTTGAATTATATTATCATTATGAATCTTTATTGTGATATATTTCATTTTACTGTGATATATCATAACCGTTGTGGTTATCATATTATTGTGTATTCTGAAATTTAATCATTTTTAACATTGAATACAATTAATATCTAATTATCTTCTTATTTCTTACTAATTACGATTTTATACGTTCTTTAGATAGAATCATTTTATCATTATGACCTTTGGTCCTACATATCAGAATCTACATGATTATGTTATTTTTTTATCAGACCTCATGTCCATGTCTAGTAACCATTAAAATACATTAGAGTTTTTTTTTGAATAAATTTGTTTATCCTTATTATACTACATTTATTTTCAGGTTAAAAATGATTTTTTAAAACAAAAAATTCACCCATTATATATTTTATTAGTATATCTACAATAGATTATTTTGTTCCTAATTAGTAAACATTATATATAATGATACAACAATTAGAATCTGAGAAGTTTTCCACTACTCAAATACTTTCTGATCATTTATCATCATTACTATTGAATGTTTTTTTTATTATAAATTTTCATTATAAATATTTTCTACTCAAATGTGTATTGTATAAAATAATTTTTCTCTTTTTTTATGAGATATGATATGATTAAATGTCAAATCCATTAAATATCTAACACCAGTAGACCACCACTCTTTGATGTTAATGACTATAAATATTGGAGTTATAGAAAGAAGACATTGGTAATCAACGCTGGTGTTGATAAATATGTTATACTCACTGGTGATTAGAGATTAGTCATTCTTAATAATAAAAAATAATTGAAAACAAAAGATAAATGCTTATATCTTACTACGAATCAATTGGATTTCCTTTTGTTGAACATATTTCCAAGGGAAAATATAGTTTATGAAAATTTTCAATAATCGAATGTCTAGGGGAGAGAATGTATTTTAAAATTAAATCCTAGTTGAAAAGATAATTGATATCCTCCCAAAGGAATGGGAATGCAAGAGAATAGATATTGATGAATCAAGGAAGATAAAAAATAGAACTATTGAGGATTTATTTGGAACTCTTTTACAATGTGATGTTTGGATTAAAAGAAATATAGAGAATGAAATGAATCAAAATACTGGAGTTGCGTTTACTAAGACCTCAAATCTGGTAAAAGCTCTGACTGCTGATAAAGATGTTAAGTCAAAAAAGAAAAATATAGTTATTGTAAAATACAATTAAATTATTTTTAAACTATATGATAATTAATTGGAAAATATTTATCAATGTATGAATAATATTGTTTACATCATTACACAAAAATTAGTAAATATAGGAATGAAATGAAAGACTCCAAAGTAAATTTTTATGAGTGAAAAAGAGATGGACATATTTGACCTGACTATCCCAATCATTACAAAGAATTGAAGAATCATTTCGTCAATTTCCCATGATAGAAGTAAATATTTATTTAGTCTATGAAAATAAAATTCATAAATTTTAATTAGTTAATGATTTGTCTAACAGGATTATCCAAAATGAGGCTGAAGAAAATGTACATTATGAAAGTTTTAAATCTTACAACAAACCATGAAACAGATTTTTTAAATGGCCACATATTATTGATGCTGATATCAAAGTGAAGAACCAATATATTTAAGAATTAATTAATTTCAATTATGATTATGATGAATCCTTCAATGTATTAACAAAAAATCTGGTAGAGAGAGTAAATTTTGTATAAGAGTTCAAGAATTCAACAGACAATCGTACTAAGGCTATAAATGATCTGAATGGAATGATGAAGTATTTTGAGGATCAGATAAGAAGACGTAGAAAATAGAATAAGGATGTCTATATCCTGGTCAATGACTTTTCACAAATACTTTATAACCAAGAAGAAAATATTCGGGTAAAGTTGAAAATGATTGGACTCACGAAGAATGTTACATTATCTGGAAAAGAAAACCTAGACCCATTAAGATTTAACAGTAAAGTTTTAATAAGACATGAAGGAGTTTAATAAATAGAATTCAATTGTTTTATCCATTCAAAATAAATAATATGATCATTTATACATTGAAATATTGTTGACATTTTATTTAGAAAACATCTTACTCTAATTAAATGAATTAAAATTTATTATTATTAAAATAAAATTGTTTTAATGCTTTCCCAATTATGATTTATCCAATATTCATTCGTAATGTTTTTTTAGTGATTAGATAGTTGATTCTTTTTATTTTTTAAATTTGTGTCTCAAATCCTTTTCTATGTATTACAATACATTTCCCTATTATTATTTAAAAATCACAAAGGGGGAAAAATTTATAGAAAGGGGTAGTTATTTTATTAAGGGAGAAAATATATGTAAAGAAGAAAATATGATCCTTGTGGATAGTTTCTATCCTTAGTGGGAGTTAGTCTTATTCATTATAGTTTTTAGATGATTTTTAAAAACATAGGAAGTGATAAGTTATTATAGTTCAAAGGTGAAAACATTATACCGAACAGATAATCGACATAAAATTTTTGTGTTTTATTATTTAAATCACGTGGTTTGTTCTATCCAAAATGGTAGGGATTGTTGAGTAAAAAGATTATTTTTGACTTTTTCATTCTCTTAGATTCAGAAATAATAAACTCCTTCT
Organism: Viscum album; assembly: GCA_963277665.1. Lineage (NCBI taxonomy): Eukaryota > Viridiplantae > Streptophyta > Magnoliopsida > Santalales > Viscaceae > Viscum > Viscum album. Next base: position 1,252,959,850 of record OY728152.1, read on the forward strand.
TAATTAACTAGATTTGTAACATTTTAAGTGAATATTATTTATAGAATGATTTTATAGAAAACATATAATTTTACCATTATTTAAAATAGTTCTAAATTATTTGAATAATTTAAAAAATTATCCATTATGATTATCATAAAAATTATAGAACAAAAAATAATTGGATTTGTCTCATATTAATTATTTTATAAAACCTTAAATCAAGTAATTTTCACTGATAGTTTTTTAAATATATTAATATAAAAACAGATAAAAAATCATCTCTATATCCATAAATACTGTCATAATTAAATCAATAAATAAATCCATTATATTGACTTAAATATATCTCATGAATATAGAGAAATATTTTATCATAGTGGAACATTTTAGTTTACACTGCAATGGTGTATTACTAAATGATGTTGGACACTGTATTATGATATTTTCATTGAAGTTCTCACTATCCATGTAATTGTGGATACCTATGGTAAAAAGAAACCATTATAGTAAATACAACCAGGAGAAGGATTTCTTATAAATACCCAGTCAGTTTTAGTGATTGATACGGTTGATTCCATTTCACTACCAAAATTTCTAAAGACTTAGAAATGTGATAAACTTGTTCATCATCTCTTTCATTTCATTAGAGAGATCCCTTATTAATGAAAACATTCAATAATGACTCCTTAAGAAATTTTTTGTAATTTATTTTTGTGTTCCAATTGTGTGAATACGATCGACAGATTTCAGGGATAACTGGATAGAGGATCCAATAATCGTATTGGGGGCATGCAATGATATTGTGATAGAATCTAATCATCGTATCGAGGGTTCATGGGGATAACGAGACATATTGATCATCGTATTGAGGGAATTCCTTTGTAAGGGAGAGAGATACATTCTTTATGTATAAAACAAGGGACCTCTATCCAAGGTCATATGATTCCTTTATTTTTGACTTAAATTAATTGTAATAAATTATAGTTAATTTTTACTAAAAATTTATATTTTACAGTACATGTAATAGAAAAGGGGTACATTATATATTCACATTTCAATTTTGAATTTGGTTGTCATACTGAATTCTGATTATTATATTGTCCATTTTACTATGATATTTCATAGCTTTTCGGATGTCGACATTATTATATATAAGCAAATTAAATCATCTTCTATTGTGAATTTTATTAAACTGTAATTACATTACAACTACTTATTAATAATCATTATACAATCTGTTAAGATTTAATCAATTTATCATTATGACCATCAGACTTACATATCAAAATCTACTAGAATATGATATTTTTATTAGACCCTAGGTCCAAGTATGGTTACCGTATTATTATTCAATAGGATTTGTGCATACGACTTTTTTTATATTTTTTCAACTATGTTTATTTTAAGATTAAAAACAAATGTTTTATACCTAAAATTCAATACTCTTTTATTATTCCATCTAGAATAAATTCTTTCAATCATAATCAATATAATTTATATATAATGATAAAACATATATGATATTGAGTGTGATTACTCACCCAGGGTGATAGGGTGATAGAATATGAATGAGTATTAGATATCCTCCTGGGTGATATAGTGTTGGAAGAAGAGTTGTTATGTGGTCAAAACTAAATTGATATGATATTGGAATGAGATATGATATGTTAAATATCCCAATTTGATATGGTATTGGTATGAGATGTGATCATGAGACCTCTCCATGATTGGAGGGGTGTCTATGTACGAATTGGTTGAGCGAATCTCCCTAGTGGAAATGATGATGTTTTAAGAATAAATTGTACGGACTTACCCAAAATGAATGTGTATGGGTAAAAATATCTCATTTGATTTGTCCTTGATTCAAATATTGTGCTGAAGAATGAATAGTTTTGTGTAATATTGGCCATCCAATGAATGATTATCAGAAATGTATGAATTTATGTTATGTTTTTATATTATTTAATTACTCATTCATACACACGTATATTGTAAAATATATTAGGGGGCCTTGGTGAGAACCAATAGATATGCATTTCTCACAACATGTGTAGGCACCCTAGTTGATATATAAACATTATATTTGGCTTGAAATTCAATATTGGTATCATAATTTATTGGGTTGTAGGGGAATGATAGGGTTTTCATATGGGTTTTAAGAGAGGATTGAGATTTTTATAAGAGGCAACAACTATATTTTTATTTTATTCTATCCTATATGAATTATCATACGTATTCATGATCTGATTGGTTATATTTGATTGTACAACAGAATTTTGATTTGATTAAAATATTGTATGTTATTTATCACCATTTTATTCTAGATATAATTTGATTTATTTTTATGAAAAATACATGTTCTAGATTATGCTTATGCATTTGTAAATTTTTTATTATACTGATAATTAGAGTATAGTCCACCAAAATTTATCATAGACTGTCATCATTGTTATAAATGATCAAGTATATGGGGGAGGTACTCCTGAAGTCAATAGGAACATTTAGTATAATTTTTTTTGGGATGTTATATTTGGTGAATTAATAAAAATTTAGAACCTTGATTTTGTTTCAATTAATATTTATTGAAAAGGAAGTTGGAGATAATAAAATAGTGATTTTTATGGACTTTGATATGGTGATTTTGAAATTCTTATTTAATGGTAAGTTTATGTCACTATGTTTATTATATTTTATTACCTTTATTAGTAATATAGTTGATATGTATTTTTCTTTTTTATGGTATATATAATGTTTTAAGTTTTTCTTATATAACCCTTAGGTGCAAGCTATGTGTGTACATGAATCAAACTTGTAATGTAGGTTTTTAAAAACCATTATTCTGATTGTGTGTGGTTGTTGATCTAGATATGAAATGTGGTTTCTATATTTATGTTTCTAAAAAAATTATAATGTGTTTTCATATATTAAATGTTGGTGGAATTATACTAATATGGAATGTGGTTTTTGACTCTTGAGAAACTAGTATTTTATAGTAAATGGATGTGTGAATATTATGGTAGTATTCTATAATGGAAATATGGTCCCTAGGGGAAATTGATCTATAGTAAACCATTATTGGTTTTTTTTCCTCAAATATAATGGCGGTGGACTTATATATTTGAGTTAATATGGACATATGGGTCGAAATGGTCATGAATTGCATTATAAAATTAAATACCCTTTAGGGGGTAAATAATGAAATATGTAATGACCAGACTATTTTTATTTATGTTCCTAGAGTTCTCAAGTGGTTGATGTTGAGTTTAAAAGGTGGGATTCAATGGATTCATATCCATGTTGTATTCTGGGATTGTTTCATAGAGACCTTATCCATTTTAACCAAACATTACACGATTTTAAGCATAATTAAACATCACTGTACAATTCAAGGATCGTGAAGTATAGTTTTTTTTTGAAAAATATGCACCCAAAACTGAAAAATGGGAATAAATAAAACAATTATTTATTTGATATTAATAAAGAGATCCTACATTCCTTTTATCCTTTACATCTTCATAGGTTACCCAGGGGATCATATGAAAAAAGGGATGAGCTAAAATCCCAGTAAGGGAATAAACATAAGAATAAGGCATTAGCACAATGGTTATAGATCATGACATAATGATATAAAATGACATATATAATCATAGCATGTGAAAATGGGATTATATAAACATGAATTTATAATAATGTTGTTGCAATATAATTCTTGAATTTATCATGATTCAAGGCTCGTTGCATGAAGAGGAGCAGAAGTAAAGGTTAATCACCAAGACTGTTGCACACAGTAGCACGAATACTGGCTAACTACCAAGACCATGGCACATAAAATATCATGAGACTAAACATTACCCATTTAATTAGATAAATATTTACGTACACCTATCTTAACCTGTTCATTAATATTATTTTCAAATAAATAGTCATCCATAAACATAACGGAACCCATGGAGAGAAATGGGTATCACATTCAAGTCATAAAGCATAATGAATGTATGTATCATAAAAGTGTCCAGGAGAGAAAGTAATTAAAACATACATTGACATTAATAAGTTAATATTTTCATATAAAATGGTATGAGATGTCAAACATAAGTGACAACATTTCTGAATAGTATTTAGGAAATTCATATCATTAAAACATTTTATAGCAGTTCTAAGGAAAATACTGAAGAGCATTTAAAATACAAAAGGGAATAATATTTTATGTAAACCCAGAATTGAAAGAAGATGGTTTTTATAAAAAAAATACTAATTTTATGAAATCAATGGTTTCTTAAAACTAATGGTATAGTGCACATGATACTGGTTAAAAATTTGATATGTTCCCATAAAATGAGTTTTCTTATTGGGAAGTATCAAGGAGAGAATCACATAAAAGAATGTATATCCCCAAAAAATATTGAGAGATGGATATTGAAACATGATTTTGGAACACATTAACAAGATGTATATTTTTTATAAAAAATTAAAACATAACTTCATTTGGTTTAAAAGTAAGATAGAGAAACCCGAAAAAATAAAGGTGGTTTATGTAGATTCCCTATTAGAATATCAACATGGTATTAGGGGTACTTAACTAGTCATAATGAGAAGTAAATGGGATTATAATCTTTTATTAATCATGATGATTTATTCAGAAGTTGTGAAATCATACCCCATCATTAGTAATTATACGTTAAATGGTATAACAAAGAAGAGATTCATGAATAAATGTGAGAAAGATATAATCCCTTACCTTATGTATGATAGTGTACTTATCATGATATTAATGAGCTAAATAGTGAAATTAGGTTCATTAATTGATAATTATATAACCTATAATATATTTAAATGATTTATTATAACCTTTTTAAGTTCATTCATGGCCTTTTTCATGGGTTTTGTCCTTCAATTTCATTGTTGGGGTCTATTTGTTTTCTTTGTCTTTACGAAAGATTTAATTATTTTAATGAGTCAAAAATCTTGTAAAATGGGGATGGTTTTCTATAATTTGAGTTATATTTTATTTTATAACATCTATAAGGTCACAAGTTTGTAAATATAATTTTTTTTCTTGGAGTGAAGTGGAATCATTACATAAAACATTAATGATAATCATAAGGATTAATTTGGAAATCTTTCTCATAAATAAATTTTTTGTATTATTGTTTTACATCATCTGTGAAAAGGATTCTAGAACATTAAATAATTTTAAATACATATATTTTTATCCGGTTCAACTATTTAAATGGTTTCGTGACCAGTCTAGAAGAAGGTAATTAAAATTGAAAACCTGTCGTCCTTGAATGTGATAAATCACTAAATCTCAAATGATATTTTCAATTATAGAATAAAAGGTGGGGGAGGGAGGGATTATTTTAAACTATACAATTATAATAACATAAAAACATTACATGTGTTTCACTGGAGTTAACATACCCTTTGGTTAAAGGGAGGTGAATAAATAAATAAGGAGAAATACTTGAAATAAAATAAATGAATAGAAAAGATGAATTTACATCTTGAGTTTATCTTTTTTGAGTGCCTCTTAAGTGGAGAGGATTTTGTCATTTTATGAGAACAATGGCTGTTGGACATGTGTGGGGAGGTTAGGGAGTGATGTTGGAGATCTTAGGCGAGGCACAAAGCCTGAGAGGAGGGAATAGAAGAGGGGAGTGTGGGTGGTTTTTATAGTGAAGGGGAGGAGGGTGTTTTTAATATTGTAATAATTATTTTATTAATATCCCTCAAGACCAGAAATAGTAATTATTGCATGATAGAAAATAGTAATAAGTTCATGTGAGTTTGATATTTGGGTGTTTACATCAATCATGATGTCAAGAATAGTGGGTTTAAATTACAATGTATTCATATGGTAAATTAATGTATTATACGATCCACCAAAAATTCAAGTATTTTAGAAATTCCAAACAATTCAAACTAAATATTTTTTGAGGTATAGAATCCAAAAATGACATCCATTTTTAAAAAATAATATTCAAAATATGATTAATTTAATTTTTAATTAAAATCATAATTTACTAGAAAAATATGGATTTTTAAACTATAAATGATTTTATAATGAATAAAAGATTACATAAGGCCTGATAAAATTATTGTAAAACTAAGAGAAATAAAATTGTTAATCTATGAACACCATTTAGGAAAATAAATTTTATTTTAAATTAATTAATTCATTGTAACAAATTATTTACGACATTAAAAAAATACCAACACTTTTACTATGCTAATGTTATCTTTTATAAGATGGCTAAATATTATTTATACCTACATAGATGATGTTACAATTATTTTTGGATGATTTACTATTCATAAGGGTTATATTACTATTCCTAAGGGTATGTTACTATTCATAAGGTTAGGTTGGTATTCACAAAAATTTATGTTTGTTCCATTAGACTCCAAACATCTTACTGATCGCAACAATGTTGGTGAGATTTTCAAAATTCAAATCACTAACGGGATTATATTATGGATAAAGGTCACATAGTACTTAGAAGATCATTGTGCTGTAATTTCATGTGATTATATGAAATAATTATAAAAAAGGAATTTACATTGATGAAAAATTGTCCCATTACATTATCCCCCCTATGAAATTTCTCCCTTGAAATTTCGTTTATCATTCTAATCTATAAACAGGTGTGGGTACTTTTCCTTCATTTCCTCCTCTGTTTCCCATTTGGCCTCATCAAACTTATGGATCCACCGTAGTACTATGACCATGTGATTTGTCTTGTTATGTAGAGATTTTTATCTGAGTTCCAAGATATTTTCTGGATACTCCTCGTAAGAATGATCATTCTCCAACTGTACCACCTATGAAGGGAGTACATGTGAAGGGTATGGTATGCACATCATTATGAGGGATACCTAAAAGACATCGTTCACTTTGGAAAGAGTAGGTGGATGTTCTATTAGATAGGCCACAACCCCAATACGATCAATAATCTCAAAGGGGCTAATTTACTTTGGACTTAAATTTCCTTTCTTCTAAAAAACCATCACCTTCTTCCCTAGAGATATGCATAGACATGACATTTCTCCAACTTTGAACTCAATGTATCGTCAATGATTGTTTGCATAAATATTTTATCGGCTTTGGGATGCCTTGATGTTCTGTTGAATAGTTTTCACCTTCTCCACCATTTCATCGACTATTTAATGTCCTAGCATCTGACACGCACTGACTTCATCCCAACACATCTGTGTTCTAGACCATTTCCCATGAAGGGCTTTGTATGGTGTCATTCGAATTCTCGAGTGGAAGCTTTTGGTATAGGTGAATTCAACACGTAATGGATGTTAGTACAATCCTTCTTTGAAGTCCATAGAACATTCTCTCAACATATCTTCCAATTTATGAATAGTTCGTATAGATTTTCCTTCAGTTTGAAGACAATAGGATGTACTTAATTTTAGTTTAGTTGTTAGAGCATGTTGGAGACTTTTCTAGAACAATAAGGTGAATCTCAAACCTCAATTAGATACAAAATATATTAGTACTCCATGTATCCTAACCAACTCTTTGATATATATTTGTGAACATTGATCCCATGAGAAGTCCTCTCAAATCACAATAAACTAAGATGTCTTTGTAAACTGATCCACATTGACCCATATATCATTGCTTCCTCTGGATGTCATTAAAAGTATAGTGACAAAGTCTATGGTGATGTTCTACCACTTCAATGTTTGTATGGGTAGTGGTGGAATCATCCCCTTAGACATTTATCTATCATCCTTCACTTGTTGACATATAGGTCACTTATATGTATACTCAGCAACCTCCTTCTTCTTATTCTCCCACCAAAACATCTCTCGGAGATCTTGATACATCTTTGTGATCCCTGGGAGTATAGATAATGTCAAAAAAATGTCTATCATTTCGAATATCCTTATTTATTTCTAGATCATATGATATACATAACCATGTCCCAAAGCATATGGCACCTTCCATTTCAATCATGAACACAGAGGATTTCCCATTTCTGATAGCCTCCATACATTTCATAATTTCACATCTTTTCTTTGAGAATCATTTATTTTCTCCCTAAGGTATTTTTGAGAAATAATTTGAGAAAGGATTGATGATGTTCCTCCCTTAATGATTCTCATTTCCATCCTCTTAAAATATAAGAATACTGGAGCCTTTTGAATTCTCATAATTGATAAAGATGTGGGGTCCTTTCTACTTATAGTATTTTCCACCTTATTTACCACATCGAGATGTTAGCGGATTGAGAAGTCATAATCCTTGAGGAACATTATCCATATTCACTGGCACATATTTAGCTCTTTTTATGTGAATATAAGTTTTACAATATTGTGATCAGTATATATTTCAATCTTCTACCCATATAGATAATACCACCAGATTTTTAATGCAAACATATTAACCGCCAACTCCAGATCATGCAAAGGAAAGTTTTTCTCATGGATTTTTAGCTCCTTTGATGAATAGGCTATCAAATTATCATTTTCCATCAGCACACAACCTAGGTCCATCTTTTAATCAGTACTAAATAGTATAATTATTTTTCCACTTGTTGGGAGTGTGATTAATGGCACAGTAAATAGCCTATTTTTAAACTCCTTAAAACAGTCTTTACATTCCTATGTCTAAAAAAAACATTAATCCCTTCCATGTCATCTTGGTCACTGGTTTTTATAATCATGAAAAGTTATTCACAAATCATTGATAAAACGAGGATAGACCCAAAAATATATGGATCACCATTACTGATGTGGGTCGGGGCCACTCTTTAGTCGCCTTTGTCTTGGAAGGTTCAACAGATATCCCTTTACAGGTGATAAAATTACCCATGAATGACACTTAACCTATCCAGAACTCACATTTAATATAATTTTCATATAGTTTCTCCCTTCTCAAATTCATTAACACCTTATTAAAATGCTTCTCGTGCTCATCCTACCTCTTTGAGCGTATCAGAATATCATCGATAAATACTACCACAAATTTATTGACATAATATATAAAGACTCTATTCATAATGTTCTTGAATATTTATAGATCATTAGTGAGTCTTAAGGGAATCACTATGAACTCATAGTGTCCATACCTTGTTCGAAATGAAGTCTGGGGAATATATTCCTTCCTCACTGTTATTTGGTGATATCCTGACCGAAGGTCCACCTTACAGAAATGACTGGCCTGACAATGTTTTCAAAGAAATTGATCTATCTGTAGTTAGGGATTCCTGTTTGTTATCGTGATTTTATTATTCTTAGGATAATAAATTCAGGGGTTCATTGATCCATTCTTCTTCTTCACGAATTGGACTGGTGCACCCCATGGTGAAGCACTGAGGCATTTAAAATCATTCTCCAGATTCTCATGTAACAGCTTCTTCAGCTCATCCATCTCTATAATGGCCATTATATAAGGTTTCTAGGATATATGCAGAGATCCAAGAAAATGTTAAATTAAGAACTCAACCTCTAGGTCAGGAGGAATACTAGGAAACTCTTCTAGGAATACACTAGTTTAATCCCTCGTGATAGGCATTTCATTAAGCATGATCCTCTCTTTTGTCTAAATCATTTGATCTAAACATGATTTCTCATATGGTATTAATATCTACACATGAGACATTGATTCTAAAGGAGATTCATCTTCCTATATACACATGTAAATAATTATAGGACGCTTCGGGATATGATGAGTGATCTCCCTTTCCTGATAGTTGATGTAGGATTTTTATAAAGATATACAATCCATTCCCAAGATACCATCAACCTCCACTAATGGAAGTATGATGAGATTTGATGGGAGGTTCATACCAAAAAATGGTAACTGAGGCGGAGTTATAAACCTTGGATGAAAGAATTTCCCCATTTTCTATTCTCATAGATAACTAGTACTCCAAATTTTGAGGTGGTGTTGGAATAGTTTTACTAAATATTCAAGACATGAAAGAATGTTTAGAACAAGAATCGAATTGTATGTTTGATATTCTTGAATAAATAACAAGAATACATGTCACCACATAATTGTCTATCTCCACCTTAGCAGTAGTGATATCATAATCCCTTCCTTGTTGCCTTAGAGTTTTTTATTTATTACCTTTGACAACCCTCGTCTTAGTGAAATTATTCGCATAATGCACATTCTTATTGAAGTTGTAGGACTGCACTACAAATTAAGTGTTGATATTAACCTCCCTTTTTTTTCCAAATTAGCAGGATTCTTCAAATATCATCAGCTGTTTTTAGATAGATGTCCAAAAATTCCACATTTTAAACAATTCTTGGTTCCCTATAGATAGTTCCCAAGAAGATTCTTCCCACAATTTTTACATGTGGGGTGAGATATCTTTTTCCCATATTTAAATTTATTTGTGGGATTTCCCACAAGATATTACATTTTCCTCTTCTTTTTTTGGGCCCACAATACCACTGAGAGTATCAGATCTCCATTTCAACCTTGAGGGAACAACAAAAAATATCCTCACAGCTGTCAATGTCTTGAATTTCCATCACTTTTCATAGACTCATCTTCAGTCTGATAAAGAAGAGATCCACCCTACTTTTGTTGTTCATGAAAAGGATAGAGTTGTACCTTGAGATCCTGTTAAAGTTGTCTTCATATTCTTTAATTCACAAATATTATTTTTTCTTGTGTAGGAGGAAATCCATTTGTATCTTGAGATAGAGGGTTGAGGGAAAATATTTACTGAAAAACATTCTATTGAATTCCTCCCATTACATGGAATCAATTTCCTCCATGGGATATGAATTCTGGATCACTGTCCACCACTGATCAGCTTCCCTATAATAATGATAGACCGCCAGTACAACATTATATTCTTCTAAGCACTTGAGGATAGAGAATATATTTTCAATGTAGTTAATCCATTGTTCTTTGAGGAGGGGTCAGATGATCGACTAAACACGAGAGGCCTTTTTCACATGAAGGATTCAACGGGAACTTTCACTTTCCATGGAGGAGGAGGGTGTTCCACATGATTCGAGTTATTATTCATAACATGAACCAGCTAATCAAGTTCTTTCAAGAATTTTGGAGCACTCGTTCCTATCATATATGACATGTCATTATGGAAATATTTACATTCCCTATCACTTTGATTGCTGACACGTGTTCTTATATTTCCTACCATTAACTAAGAAAATGAAGGTACAATAATATGTCTTGAATACTTATCTATTGAGCACAAAAAAAAAAGAAACATTAACATAAGAGTTTGAACTTGCAAAGTATAAGTATATCCTAACTTGTGGTTCCCTTTTGTTTCAATCTTGGTTATCCCAAATCTATTTCTAATCTCATATTCTATTGTGATATTTTTTTATTTCCTTAATAATTGTTTTACTAAGTTTAAGAATTTACCAAATAATATCCTTAGCGAGTGTCAAACCAAGAGTTCAGCAAGGCATATTTTCATGCACCTGTTCTCATTAGAGTCTAGCGCAGTGCATTGTTTTCGGGATTTACCTTTAGAAACATTTGTGCAAGAGCCACCCCTACCTTTGTGTGTCCAGATAGTGATGTATTTTCTTGATAAACCACGTACACTACACTTACCAAAATTGGGTGGTGTTTTCTTATACATATTCTCATACAGAATGTTATTACTAAATATCTCTATTCCTAATATCCAAAAAACTATACCATCCTCTTATTCCCACTATAGCAACCCTGTCCTTTTACACATAACATTACATGACTTTAACCATAATTAAACATTAGATTACACGCCATAGATTGTGAAGTATAGTGTCTTTGAAGACTAGGTATATAAAAGTGAAAACATGATAATACATAATACACTCATTTATTTAATCTTCATAAAGAGCTCCTAACTTCCTTTTAGACCTTACATTTTCATAGGGTACCTTGGGGATCATATGAACAAAGGGATGATCTAAGATCCCAATAAGGGAATAAATATAATAATAAGGATTTAGCACAAGGGTTAGTGATCAAGACATAATGATATAAAACCGAAAGTAGAATCATACAATATAATCATGGGATCATATAAAAATGAATTCATAGTAATGTGGTAGAAACATAAATCATGAATTTTGCATGAGTTAAGGCTTGTTTCATATAGAGGAGCACAAGTAATGGTTAACAACTAAGACTGTTTCACATGGTAGCACCAATCCCAAATAACAACCAAGATCATTGCACATAACAACTCATGATAGTAAACATTACTCAATGCACTGGATGAATATATAGGTTTACCTATCATAATTGGTTCATGAATATTCTTGGCACATAAATAATCATACATAATCAGTCATAAATAATCATATGGGAGCCCATGGAGAGAAATGGGTATCACATTAATGTCACGAAGCATAAAGAATGGGAGTATCATAAAAGTCTCCATGAGAGAAAGAAATTAAAACACACATTGATAGTAATAAGATAAAATAGGAATATAGCATGGTATGTGATTTCAAATATAAGTGACAACATGTAAGAATAGTGTTCAAGAAATTTGTAGCATTAAAACATTTTAGTGAGGTTTTAAGGAAAAACTAATGAGAATTTAAAATGGAAAAGAGAATAATCATTTATATAAAAACATTAGTGAATCGATAAGGGTTTCATAATAATAATACTGATTTTATAAAAACAATGGGGGCTGAACAAAGATTGTATAGTTCCCTTGAAATTGGATAAAAATTTGGGTTGTTCCCTCAAAACAAGTTTGCTTATTGGGAAGTATCGATGAGGGAATAACATTAAATCATGTATATCCCAGAATGAAAAAGTGGGATGGAACATTGAAGATGATTTTAGATTGTATACACTGTATGTATAAGTTTTACATAAAATTAATAGGAAACTTAATTTCAGAAAATTGAAATAAAGAGCAACACATAGGAATAAAGGCGGTTTGGGTAGAATCTCTTGCGAAATAGTGTTATGGTATTAGTTGTAATTAGGAGGTCTTAATGGGAGAGAAAGTAATTTCTCGTCTTTTATACATCATAAATTTAGTATGAGGAAGATGTTAAATCATACTGAATCATTAAGAATTTTATGTAAAAGGGCATAACATAGAGGAGATTCTTGAACATACCTGAGAAAGAGAGGATCCCTTACCTTAATTGTGATGGTGTTTTTTTCTTGATATTAATGACCATAATAAAAAAATTTGGTTCATGAATTAATAATTCTAGAACCTCTTCAATATTTAGAATATTTATTATAACATTTTTATGTTCAATAAAGACTTTTTTGATGGGTTAGGTGGTTCGATTTCATTGTTTGGGTCCATTTGTTTTCTTGGTATTTACGATCAATTTACTTATTTTTTGGAATGAGAATAATGTAAAATAGGGATGGATGTCCCGAATTTGAGATATATTTTATTATTTTATATCAAGAAGGATACATTTTTGTAAATTTATATTGGTTATGTGTATTTAAGACGAATCCTTATATAAAAAATTAATGATAAATAATTAGATTAATTTTTTGATTATTCTCATAATTAACTTGTTTTGTATTGTTATTCTACATAATGTGTGAAAAGGGGTTATAGAAAATCACATAAGATGAAATACATATATTATGATTTGTTTCAACTAGGAAATTATATCACGACCAATCTAGAAGATGGTAATGAAAATTGATAACCTGTTGTCTGTGAATGTGATAAATCAACACATCTTGGAAAATATTTTCATTTATAAAATTAATGGATGGGGAGGGAGAGATTATTAAAAACTATCCCATTATCATAATATAATCCCATTACATGTTTCTTACTAGTGTTATCATACCATTTGGGTGACGGGATGTGAGGAAGAAAAAAATAGAAGAAAAGAACTTGAAAGAAAATAAAAGAATCGGAAAGAGGAATTTACCTCATCGGTTTATCTCCTTTAAGGGCCTCTTAATGGTAGATGATTTGTTATTTTGAGGATAACAAGGGATATTGGAATAGGGGGGGGTGATCTTGTGAAGTTATTTGGGAACAAATTAGGAAAGGAAAAAGTCTTGAGAGGAGTGATGATATGAAGGGACTATTGGTGGTTTTTATAGTGGAGGGGGGAGGGTTTTCATAATATATTAATTATTAGAGTATTAATATCCTTCAATACCACAAATAGTGATGATTCCATGACCAAAAATAGTAATAATTTCATGTGAGTACAATTGTTTTGTGCATACATCACTCATGATATCATGAATAGTGGATTTTTATTATAATGTATTTATACGATAAATTAATGTATTTTACTATTCTCTAAAAATTCAAGTATTTTAGAAAAATCCAAAAATTTATCCAAGTCATTATTGAATGTGTAGAATCCCAAAATGAACTCCATTTTTTGGAAATGATTTTCTAAATATAATTAATTTTATTTTTAATTAAATTTATAATTTACTACAAAAATATGTATTTTAAAACTATGACTGATTTTATAATGCTTCAAAAATTACATAAGGTATTATAAAATTATCATAAAACAAAAAGTTACAAATTCTTTTATTTCTATACACCATTTAGTAAAATAAATTTTATTTTTAAATAATTAATTGATTTTAACTAATTATTTATAATATAGAAAAAATAAAAATACTTTTATTATGGTCATATTATCTATTATAAGATGTGCAAATTTTATTTATACATTCATGGGTGAGTTTTCTATTATTTTGGACAATTTACTATTCATAAGGGTCATATTAATATTCACAAGGGTATGTTACTATTCATAAGGGTAGGTTACTATTCACCAAAATTTTGTTTGTTCCATTAGATGCCAAACCTATTACTGATGGAAACTGTGTATGTCAAATTTTTGAAATTCAAATCATTGTGTTGACAATAATATGTTTAAATGTCTCATGGAACTTAATAGTTCTTGTTGTTGTAATTTCTTGTGATTATATGACATAGTTATAAGAAAGTAACTTTTGTTGATTAAACATTGGGTCTTTACATGTTTTATATATTTTAGTAAAATATATTCCTATATTGTTCATTCTTGGTTTGTTAGAGTGTGGGTAAACACTTTGTTGACATGAAATGGTGCTTATATGGTTGGTGAAGTTGTGGTTTACCTTGTTATTAGTGATATTCCTTTGTATTTTGGGGAAAATATAACTGATTATGATTTTTAGATTGTGTTTACATGTAATTGGTTTACAAAAAGTTGATTAGGAAAGTGAGACTACGATGGATGAGATTTGACTCAGGGAAGTACAATACTAATTATTTTGTTGGTAGATATTAGAGTATATACTCATTTTAGATTGTATAATGAAAAGTAGATATTGGATTAGGAAAAATGATATTGTCTTCTGAAATTCACTTCAACACCCAAATTTAAGATTGAGTGCTTGAGTGACTTCTTAGGGGGTCATTATTGATCAAGAAAAATGAATATTAGTGATGTGTGGTTCCATTTTGGTAGGTGGAGTGTTGATATGGGTCCATTAAGAATGTAATGGGTTCTATGATAGATTTTGTAGTGTAGTAATGGTAAGATATATGTGATTTATCGTTAGTTCATGACTAATTGGATTTGAATAGTGGGACAATAGAGGATTTTGGGTATGTGGTATCCATATGGAGATATGACCATTTGGGGTAGGAGTTATTCACATGGGTTGTGTGGAATGATGATTTTTTTGGGAATCATAGGTGTTTAATCTATGGATAATTGGGATGTTGGTGCTGCTATTTTAAATTTTTTATAGAATAGAGAGTGTAAATTTTGTGGATGGTGATAAATCATTTTTTTTAGGGTGAGTCTAAAGTGGGTTTAGGGATGGTTAATAAATTATATATTGGTTCGGGTTCTCTTGGTAGAGAGTATCATGATATTATGAATTTGGTCATATGGGATACTGAGGGAAATCTTGGATGGTTTGAGCATGAGTTGGGAAAAATGACATGTGTGTGATGTTTAAACATTTAATGAAGTTTGAATAGGAGGTGTGGGTAAGTAATTTCATATAAGTTTGAGTGCATCGATTAATATTATTGCTTATACCCCTCTTTTGAAGAGTTTATCAACAAATTTCAGTGGTGCCCTTCCCAATAAATCAGAATTGGTCATAGTTGGACTTATTTTAGGGGTAAATAATTATGGTGGGTTCATTCATGTACATTCATTAAATTTGGTAACTTATAAAATGTGTCTTTTGAAAATTATTTATATTTTTGAGAAGGATAAAGATAAGGACACATCATTGGATAGGAGTAACTCATTGTTCATTGGTGTATGAATTGCATGTTGGAATGGACATATGCTTTGTGAAACCGGTAGATGGGTAGTTATGATGTTACATAATTTACAACTACTTGTATAGTAAAATTCAATTTGGATCTATGTTTAACCCACAATTCAAATTCCCCAATACTTATTGGGTAGAGTTAGTGCCTTGGGAGTTTGACTATTATAGAATTTGGAGTACGTTCGGAGAGTGATTTTGATTAAGGGTATGTCGGTACTCAGGAGAAGTGAAGAATGGTGTGTTAGATGGGAGGAAAATTCAATCATGTAATCACAATGAGTGATTATTTTATACATTGGTGTGGTTATTTGGTTCTGGAAAAAAATATACCTTGGGGTAATAACTCTAAAATGGGTGTACTTGACGTTGACCCGATCTTCACCTTATGCATCAAAACGTGCCTTGATTCACACCTGTTTTGACTCTCTTGATGGTTATTCATTATTTCATTCAAATTTTATTTAAAACCCATTAATAAGGTTTCCAAATATTTTTATGATTCAAAAACATTCCAAATTAATCCATTTTAATGATTATGAGATTAGATATACATAAATTTTCTTATTATTGTTATGTGTGTCATCAATTATAAAATTATATATTATGATTTCATTGTTATGATTTAATATACTATATTTTGTTATATAGAAATGATGCCTGATTCAATAAATAAAACTTTTATCAATACAAATAATATATTGAGGGATTACACTCTTAATATAGAAATTAATTCTAGAGAAAGCCTTTTAACTAAGTCAAAAAAAATATAATGATTTTGGGAATATTACTTGAGATATGTCAAATAAAATTACATGTATAGAGAATCTTACTGATCCAAAACACAGTAAAAATATGATTGACTACTTCACATATTGGAAACCCCTATATTTTAATGGTACAAAAAATATTTTTGTTGCTAAAAAATATATAATTTTCATTAATAAAATATTTTATATGTTGAGAATTAATACAGTGAAGATGTTTTTCATGAATTTTATCATCACTTAGTGGATAGGCATCAATAGTGGAATCTAATTTAAAACTCTAAGAATGATTAAAAAATTAAAATAGAGGTTGGATTTTATGGGTTTCTTCTTGAAAAAGTATTTTCCTCATAAAAAACGTAATGATTTGGATTCATAATATTGAGAAAAAAGAATGATTAAAATGATTCTTATTACAAATTATATTTTCAATGGTTTTCCAGGAATTATGTGGAATATATATAATCCAATGAGAAATATTGACCATTTCTTTTATTGTCTATCACCAACCTACACAGGTAACTAGTCCCCTAAACATTCTCATCATACTATGAAATAATATCATGTGCTATTAAGAAAGAGAAATATTTCACTATTCCATATGTATTTGACGGCTATAAAGGAAAGAAAATTTTGGTTGAGAAATCTGGAAAAGGAAATATGGAAAAATAAAAGAAGTAAAGTGTTGAATTTATATCTTGTAATAAATATGAAATGAAACACCGTCAAATTTTGGAATGGGACTATTTTAAAAATATAGATACAAGATTAACCATTATCTTGACTAAAGAAAAAAATAAAGATTAAAATGTCTAATTCTTTACCTATAATGATATGGGGAACTATGAAAAACATCGTCTTATGCATCAACGGAATTTACCCTGGAAATGCCAAGGGATAAAGGCCATGATTTTTTTATCACAACAACCATGTTTAAAGTCCAAAACAATGTGGTATAAGTTATATTACTCCTATATTAATATCTACTAAATCTTTTATTTTATTATGTCTCATAAAAATATTTTATCTACTTTATGTTTTCAATTATAATTATATATTTTACATACACATTATGATGGTAGTTTTCAGTTATGACTCC
Organism: Viscum album; assembly: GCA_963277665.1. NCBI lineage: Eukaryota > Viridiplantae > Streptophyta > Magnoliopsida > Santalales > Viscaceae > Viscum > Viscum album. The sequence continues at coordinate 1,252,977,953 of OY728152.1, forward strand.
TAGTGGAAGTAAAACCACAAAAAGGATGAATTATTTAGTTCCCATAATGAAACATAATCATGAACTATATTCTGAATTCATTATTATATTAATGTTCATTTTTTATATTTTTTTAGTATGGAATGAATGTCAAAATTTAATGAAACATTATATTAGAGAGAGAAGGAAGTTACAAATCATGAAGAATATGTGGAATTTATTTTCATTATATGGGACACATCATCATCTGAGTCATATCTAGATCCACTCGTAGTATCCCTTTTAAATGAAGTTCTTGGGGAATAAGAAAAACAAAATCTATGGATAGAGAAACCTAAACATCAAATTGATGATGTTCCCATTTTATAGTTATAAGTTGATATATCTCCCGATTAATTAACTAGACATCCATGGAAGAATGAATTTTATGTTTTCATTCTTTCATTCCCTAATAAAAGTATTGTTTAAAATAATCCCTATATAATGGATGCACTAGAAATAGTGGACATAAAGATAAAACTAGAGGATTTGTGTTATAATGGATTTATACTCCCCTATGTTTCACCTTTTGGAGTACTAGTCCTTTTCATTAACAAGAAAAATGGATATGTGAGGTTGTGCATTAATTATAAATAAAATATAATTATCAATATAAATAAAATATTATCCTCTAAATCACATTTATGACATTTTCAAACAAAATCATGCATATGAATATTTTTCAAAGACTGGACTACATTTTGGGTATCATTAATTGTGAGTAATAAGAGAAGATATCCCGAAGAAAACATTTCATAAGATGTTTGGACATTTTCATTTCTTAGTAATGTCATATGGATTGACTAATGTATTCATAGACTTCATAGATCAAAAAATCAATTATTCAAGAAATATCATTATAACTTTTTTGAGGAATTTATGGATGATATATTCGGGTACAATAAGAGATGTAAGGACCATGAGAATTACATTTGGATAAATATTGAGACTTTAAGAATAAAATATTTATATGGTAAATTTCAAAACTGTGATTTTTGGCTTCAAAATGTTCCTTTTTCAGGGATATATTGTCTCTAAATATTGAATCTCAATGGATTCTGCGAAGATAATGGTGGTCCAAGAATTTCCTTCTACAATGAACAAAAACGAGATGTGTAGTTTCATTAGTTTATAAGGATACAATAATGACCATGATTCCAATAGCCCAAAATTAGTGGCAGCTTTTATATATTTGCATAATATATAAGCAATCACATCTTATAGGATTGAATAGTTATGTAGTATTAGAAAACTAGATACATAATGGGATTATACATTTTATTTCAAACAAAAAAGAAATAATAGTATTTCTTTTTATAACTCCACTATTTTATTATTAATATCCTTGAATACCAATTATAATACACTTCTGGGTGTCCTGGGGAATACAAACATAATAAAGGGGTGAGCTAATATGCTCAGTAAGGGTTTGTGTATATGATAAGTTAATAAGGCATGAATAATTTGGAAAGAATAAGCGATGATAAAGTAAATATATTTTAATAATCACATCATCAAGAAACTCATCTACTGATTGAAAATAAAAAATTTATGTGGTAATCAGTAATTAAATTTATAATGATAAAATTCATAATATCTGACATGTGAAACATACCATCACAACCTTCACCAATTCATATGAATATAAATTGATATGGCCTTGGCCAAAACCTAATCTATTTTTCCTCAATGATACCTACTTATGAATCTAGGTGGTATAGTTATCCCCACCCCTCACATACTAAGTATAATTCATTTCAAATATAAATAAATAACATAACTGAAGCAACATGCCTTAAAAATCCAAAATTGTGTCCATTTGAGTAACTATTATATCGAATGTCAATAATTTCCCCCAATAAAGATGATCATAAAACATCTAAAGAAATATTATGGACAGAAACATCAGATTATTTCCACATGTAAACATTTAATAATGGATATTAGAATATATGTAAATACTATAAATATTTTACAAGAAATTTTCTTAAGGAAAATATCATTTTTACTTTGAAGGTCACTTTTTAAAATATAAGGATTACACACATAATAAAGAAATAATTTTCAATGAATGAAACATTTAAAAATAAAAATAAATTATAAAATAATTAAGGATTCATAATTTTGTGATTTTCATTCCTGTCATTAATGTGAGAAAATACATTTCTTTAATAATTCCGTAAGAAAAGTAAAAAATAATTATATTCAGAAAATGATGGAAGTATTCCTTTTAAAAATATTTGAAAAATATAAAATCATTGGTAATTTTTTTAAAAAATCACTAGATAATAGTAATATAATTTTTGAAAAAAATTTCTCAAAACATAAAAATAAAGGAGAAATATTTATCACTTGATGTATCAAAATAATCAATCCTGGATAATGATAAGATTGTAAAACAGACCCTTACCTCTTGTTGAATTTCATTTATATTTCTTAGAACCTCACATATAGTACATATATACTTATTATAAACATATTAAGGAACCATACTAATATATATCAAACCATATATGATTTATTTATAGTATTTTATTACACTTTTATTATTAATTCATTTTTAAAATCAATATTTCGGGTGGTATATGCTTAATTTTTCTTGTATGATTTTATTAGATAGTTTTTCCCTTAGAGTTTGATAAATGATAAATATAATATATAATGTTATTAATGATATAAATATCATATATATTCAATATATAGATATGTATAGTAATCCATGAAATATTGAGATAGATAAGGAACTGCACCTTTCATGAAGATGGTTGGTCATATGTATACCTGAATGCTGTTTTTATTTTTCAGTGAATGGATAAAAATAATGGTAAATAATAGTTCAACATTAAAAAATAATTATTATATCATATATATAAATTATATATTCAATAAATCTATCCATATTTCCATCCAACTAAAAATTTAAATGAAAATTTAATCACATCTCTTTGAAAAGGTGGTATTCCATATGTAATCATTTGTGATGTTATCATTTCACCATGTATTGTAAGGTATGAAGGAATATTTGATATTAATATTCCATAGATATAAGAATTTAAAAATTATCATATAAATGAATTAATTTCACCTTTCTAACCATCCATGTAAAGTGCTGATGAAAAACGATGTACACCGATATGTGGACACAATAAGTCACACGTATGTATGAGTGATGTTTTCAATTTTCCTAAGAAGGAAATGGGATGGATTATGGTGGTTCCAATAACACCCCAAATTTTTTCAATGATTTTTTTCTAATTAATTAATTATAATAGATTTATTTCACTACACTAATTCAAACATTCCTCTCACTTGTCAAGAACTCATTGTACGTTACCCGAAACAAAGACTCGGCATACGTTCCATGCAGAACCAACTCGGTGTACATTACATGCAACATTGAGTTTCTATAAAACAACATTTTTTATTATAGTTATTTAAAAATGATTATTATAATCTATCTAATAAACATAGTCATTTAAATAGTAGTATATACATTTAAAATATTTTTTATAATGGTTTTATATTAATAAAACATATTGCTAATGAAAGATATATGTAACGCCCCGACCCTAGTTACCCAGAGTTGGTGCATTATTACATAACATTGGCATGATCACAAGAAAGATAAAATCTCGAAAGACCGATTGGTTTAGTAGCCTTGGAAACACTAGATATATTCATAAGTTTTACATTACATCATAAAGTGAAAAACTACTACAACAACATAATGTCTCCATAGTCCACACTATTATCCCTTCATAATATCCCTGCAGGTCATTCATAACTTACTTCTTCACATCCTGGGAAAAATAAAACATAGAAAAGGGGTGAGCTCAAATGCCCAGTAAGGATAACAATATAGCGGAACATTCAAAAATAAGCATAAACATTTAAGGTAATGCATTACTAAAACAGAAGCCTTTTAAACTTGAACTTCAACATAGTATGGCAGAAGTAAAATGAAATAATTCCATTTACTTATTCACATGGATATTCTAATAATCGAATAATCACATGAAATATCAATAACCACTTTCATAATGTTGGAATGCATAATGCTGAACATTAATTTCTTTGTCAAGGCCTCGTCCCAAGACCTAGGGGCTAACTGTAACCGGAACCCAACCCGGAGTGCCTCTAATAACCGGACACCAACCCGGAGTGCCTCTAATAACCGGACACCAACCCAGAGTTCCTCTAATAACCAGAGACAAAACCGGAGTTACTCTAATAACCGGAGACCAAACCGGAGGGCTTACTTTTACCGGTCCCCAACCCGGAACATACTTGTCTAACACATTCATCTGAATGAAAGGTTGAAATATAACATAAACATTCGGATTACAAATAACTTATGAAATGTCAATACTTTAAATAAAAACCATTAGTGACATAAGAATAACTTATCCATAGTCAAAAATATCACAAAACCTTCAATAAAATATGGATGTTTTTTATCTTAATAAATCAACTTCAAATAAGCTTAAAATCCATCAAAAGATGTTGACATAGATGAAATCAAGACTATTTTAGAAAAATATCTCCTTCTATTTTGAAATCATTTAAGAGTCTTATATTTATGAAATAAAACATTTTTTTGAAAATATTCTTATTATCTTGTAAGGGAAGCTTCGACAATTTTATAATGGCGGAAAATAGCTGCACCCGCCGTATAAGTAAAAAAACATTCTTACCTTAATTTTGTCGAAAAAGTTAAAAAGCACCTTGTTTGGAAAACGACGGAAGGATTTCTTTATAAACACATAAGGGTATAAATGACTTTAACCCATATTTTTGTAAATAGTAAAAATGTTTTGAAATACGTTATTAAGAAACATGGATGTGGATGATAAAGAGATCCCAGTAGATTATTACGTATAAACAACCTCGGATAATGAAGAGATTATGAAATAACCCTTACCAATTTGGTATCTTATGAAACATACAACCCATGAAAGAGGTATCATACAATGAATATGTAAATACACATAAATTAAAGTGTATTACACAAAGAATATAATTATGGGCAGTACATACACCACACAAAAGGTAATGGTGGCAATATGGCATTAATCTCACGGGAATAAGGAGTGAGACGAAAACCCATTATCTTGTAATTTTCCTTGGTTGGGGTAGGTTAACCTCCTGTATAATGGTGAAATAATTGTTATTAAATTATACAAGAATCATATACATTAATATGATATCATATATGATCTTTTAATATTGATTTGATAATAATATCTTAGTATTATCATTGCTTCGGGTGTTAACTTACTTGTTTTATTTTATATGTTTTGTTACGTAAGCCATGTTTGTAATGGATAGGTTGTATATTATTCATATCCAGAATTATATCAAGTCCTTAAACAACATTTTTAAATCATCAAATGATAATTATTCTTGAACGGATACGATGGAGAATGAATCTCATCACGTTCGTGGAGACGGTAGTCCGTACGTACGCACGAGTGACAATATCATTCTTTTGATGGTAAAATAATATATAAATGGTTGTTATATCATATATAAAGAATCATTAACATTTTATATTTATTATTTACATGAGTTACATATCATTATTATACCCATCCAAATAATTATATATTGAATAACAATTACACCACGACGTGGAGACGGTAAGTCGTACGTACGCACGTATGGTGACATGTTATTCAAAGGGTGGATGGAATACTGAATATGGTTGTACCATATTTATAATAACATCACAGTATATATATGATACTGGAGTTATTATTTTAGAATGGTAATAACAAAGGAAGAAGAAGTGGAAGAAGAAAGGAACTTGGAAAAGGGTGGTGAAATCATTACCTCTTCTTCGGGTTCTTCCGTTTGATTTGATCAAAAGGGCTCCATAGGTTGGATTTATGATCAAAACAATGCCTATAGGTTGTATTTAGGGATGTTGGGAGAGTATTTGGGCCGAGTTTTTCCGAACCAAAAGGTTTTGAAGGTGTGATGAAATGAGAAGGAGGAGTGCCCTTTTATAAGAGGGGTGAGGGGCACCTTTGGAAAAGCTAGAAATATTAGTTTATAATAAACTCATATTCGGTTTATAATGGCTCCAAAGTTGATTATTTAAATGTTAAGGTGGGGATGGGTCGAAAACAACTCAACCAATAGAATTTAGACAGGTTTGGGTACTTATATTAACATTATCTTTAAATATTAACTCTAAGTTAATTAGTTTCACTTTTACATTGTCTATTTGTATTTTTATATAATATGGTTAATAAACTTACTATATACATCCAAGCGACCCCAAGTGGTCCATTAATGTTTCACCTATCATTATATAAGTCTCTTGGCCGAACCTTAGATATTTAGGAATTTAATATCAATTAATAATATAATATTTGTTTTAAGAACTCTTTTATGTCAATTTTGACACTATTCAATAGTTGATTTTTGTGAAACTCGTAACAGATTTATTACTTCGAAAAAGGTCAATTAAATCAATCCTAATATATCATATTATCCTAGAAAATTAGTTTAATTCATTATAAGTTTCATATTATATTTATTTTTGTAGTTATAATATCAATTATTTTAAATTTTCACTATTATAGTAATTAATTCATCATCATTGTGTCATAAATAAATTAAATTATTTAATGTCTAAAAATTATAAATAAAATATAATTATGTAGGATATATTTTTATCTTTCTAATTAATATTTATAATATAAAATCCAACATATATAACCCTACGTAAAAATTGTTTTTCTAAAGAATATATGCTTATGTCATTTTTGTTTTCATTATAACTTAATTAAAATAAAGTGTCCCTATCACCTACAAGTGGCACCATGGGGTCCCAAAATCGACCCCAAGATGCCTATGGTCGAACATGTACCAACCAATAAGGCTAGGACACGTTTTAGGGTAATTTAGTATTATTATAATATTATTATTTAACCCTTATTTACCGGATTTACCCTTAACCATGGTAAATAAAATATTTACCACAGTAATTATTCAAAATGTCTAAAAATAAAAGTTACCTATTTACACAATTTTAACATCCTGATTACAAAAATGGAATCCATTTTTCTAAATTCAAAACACAGAAGTCGCAGAAATTAATTTAAAATTAATTCCCGCTGTCAAAACAAAAAGCGTGTTTTTAAGAGATAATAATTATCAAAAGATTGACACTTGTTTATGTTCGGTTTAATTGTAAAATTATGTCCAATTACCAAAATTATATTAAATAGTAAAAATATATTCTAAATATACTTTAAAACCACTCAAATTCATAATTTATCACTATTAATTATTTTGATTAAAAATGTTGTTTTTAATTAAAATTTAGTAATTTTCACTATTCATCAAAATATGAAAGTTATCTGAAAAGTACCAAAATTTCACCTTAGGCTAAATTTGATATTCCGAATCAAAAAATTAAGTCCACTTTGAAATATAAAATATAAATAATTTCAAAAATTAGGTATTAGTATTCATAACGGCTAGTTTGATTGGTTGTGGTGTGTGTTAGAACTCGAAGTTGCGTACAACACACGCTACTGTATTATTCAAAGGAAAGCGTACCGTGGAAGCTTGAGATGTTTCATTTTAAATTTTTTTGATGTCCCCATTTAGTCAAAAAAGTTAAAAATATTTTATTTAAAAAGGTTTCACTATTAAAAGTTGGTAAAAGTGTAATACTGAAAATGAATTGTTTCTTACATTATGTCTAAGAAAATCATAATATGGATTCTAAAATTATAAGGATTATATAAAGTTTAAATTTTAGTTAATATTATTCATAACATCTTTTTAACGGCTTGTTTGGTAAGTCATGGCGTGCTTGAACTCGGTGTTGTGTGTAGTGCAAGTTATTGTATTATTTTGAAGAAATAACACACTATGAATTCTTGGGGTGTTACATTCTCTCATCCTTCAATAAATTATGTCCTCGCAATTTGAAATTGTTCTTCAAAAATAAAAGGATGAAAATAATAAATATCTCTGTGGGAAAACCCACATCGAAAATTGGGTTACAAAAATTTACTCTTAATATGAGGAAAAGAGAAATGAAAGGGTCACCACCAAATTATGATCTCGGTTAGGAGAACATTGGTGGCAATTAGAGACATTTAATTGGAGGAAAAACGTAAATATTTATAGGTAGTGATTGAGGTCATCAATCACAAAGAAGTTTAAAATTGAGGTCTTTAAATTCATCAATCTACGATGATTTAAAATACCATCGATTCAACAAAATATAAGGTATTAAGATAACACATTTTTGACGTTTCAAAATATCTTATTTGAAATCCCACATCGAAAAATGAATTAATGAGGCCTCTATTTAAAATAAAGAGTGGAAAGTATGAAGATTACCGAAAATAACACATACTAGGGTTCCATGTAGGAAAATATGGATATGGAAGAGAAATATAACCATCAATTTTCTGATGGAGAGTTGTAGAGAACATGGCTATGAAAAGGCCAACAATCCAAAAGCCATAAATTAGTGATGATTTAAGGTACCATCTAGGACAAAATTTTTGTTCTAAGTTCCTTTTCATAATGTTGAGGAACTAATTTATGAGATTGGCTAAGATCATAGGGAGATATAATTACTTTATAATTAGAGTTTTATCCAAAAATAAATTTCTAGCACAATCTCGTCTTTCACTCGTAAAAAAATTCTATTTATACTATTTGTACAGGGTTCCAAAATAAACGAATTTATAATTCATCTACCAGATCTTTTAAAAAAACTACATTATTTAATCCAGGACATCTCGTGGGCCAGTGGTAGGTGATACACCCTTGTCGCCCTTCGGTTGCGGGTTCAAGTCTCGCGACCTTGCCGGTCGCAACGGGTTGCCGCCTGACCTCTGGGTTGTCCTTTTATGGCAATCAAAAATTAATCTCAAACTAGAATTTATCTAAAATACTTCTGTCCAAACTCACAGTCCAATATTTATAAGGAAGGTAAACTTAATGTAGATCCTTTTTACCCCGTAATAGCATATGAATACCTTCATCATGTATTATTTTAAAATACTGAAACATCCTGAATTACCATAATACTTATTGATTCCATTAATGCTCCCTTATTCCATATAGAATGTTGGATATACTTCATCAATCAAAAAAAATATTTAAACCCCAATAATGATAGAATATAAAAATCATTAATCAGCTTCAAGGTAGTCAAGAATATCCAATATAATTTATCCAAATCAATCATGTATTATTCTAAAATCACTACCTCGGTATCAGAACCATATTATGGTTTATCTTTCTCTCAACCATATATTTTCCAAAAATTTAACCTGCTATTGAGTCACTTTTATTTGTTCCACACAATCTCAAGTCCTTAATGAAATATTACTGCAGTACAATCCTTATATAGTCCATAATTATTATAACAAGTACATTGTTGATACAACACTCAAATGACATAATCAACATAAGAATTCTAATCATTCCTCTTCATCTGTGGTAGTATCATAGCATGATTATTATCCAATAGCATCATTTGCGGCATAGTCTGATGACTGGGACATAGGTTCGCGTAGTGTCCAAACTCCTTGAAAATGAAGCATTGTACATTTGAAACCATTTTCTTACCCTTGCAGTCACGTACTTTGTGCCCTTTTTCTCCACACTTATAACAAACTCCCATTCCTTTCAGACAAGTTCCAGGGTGTTTCTTCCCACAGTTATCACATATGGGAAAATTCTTATTTTCCCTCGTCCCTTTATCCATCATTCTCTCTTCCATACTTTTCTTCTCTTGCTTCCCTTCAAATCCATATGACTCAGTAAAATATTTACTTATCTTATCAACACATGATATTATTTCTTCATGTGATGATAATACATGGGAGACTATTTCTCTTATAAATTATGGCTTAAGACCATGAAAGATATGATCCTTCTTTCTCTTTGGATCATGTGCATTGCTGGAGTTCTCATTCCTTCTACTGGGTTTCATTTCTAAACAATGGCATACACTAGATTAGTTTATGAATAACAATACCTAATCCCAAACTTGTAAGACACATAACATAAATTAAATAGTTTATGGATATAATCCATAATCATAAAAATTTCTCCTTTGAGAGGGTAAATCCACATAAACCCTTCATAATGGTTTTTAAAGAAAATGATAATTATCCTAAGCATGTCCCCCGGGAGTGTCGTAACCAAGAGTGCAGCAAGGCCCGTTGTCGTGCACCAGTTCCCGTTTGATTCTAGCTCAAAGCGGTGTTTTCGGGTTTTACCCCTAGGTACATCTGTGCCAGAGCCGCCTCTACCTGCTCGTATCCAGATAGGGATGTATTCCTCAGAAAACTCACAAAATATCCACAATACCAAAATTCAAGGAAGTTCTTCTATACTAATCCTCAAAGTCCATCTTAAATCTATGTGCTCTAATTAGAGTTTATCTAAATCTAGCTTCCAAGGTTTGTACTAAACTTCCTCTGATACCAACTCTAACGCCCCGACCCTAGTTACCCAGAGTCGGTGCATTATTACATAACATTGGAATGATCACAAGAAAAATAAAATCACTAAAGAACGATTCGTTTAGTAGCCTTGGAAACACTAGATATATTCATAAGTTTTACATTACATCATAAACTGAAAAACTACTACAACAACATAATGTCTCCATAGTCCACACTATTTTCCCCTCATAATATCCCTGCAGGTCATTCATAACTTACTTCTTCACATCCTGGGAAAAATAAAACATAGAAAAGGGGTGAGCTTAAATGCCCAGTAAGGATAACATTATAGCGGAACATTCAAAAATAAGCATAAACATTTAAGGCAATGCATTACTAAAACAGAAGCCTTTTAAACATGAACTTCAACATAGTATGGAAAAAGTAAAATGAAATAATTCCATTTACTTATTCACATGGATATTCTACTAATAGAATAATCACATGCAATATCAATAACCACTTTCATAATGTTGGAATGCATAATGCTGAACTTTAATTTCATTGTCAAGGCCTCGTCCCAAGACCTAGGGGCTAACTATAACCGGAACCCAACCCGGAGTGCCTCTAATAACCGTACACCATCCCGGAGTGCCTCTAATAACCGGACACCAACCGGGAGTTCCTCTAATAACCGGAGACCAAACCTGAGTTCCTATAATAACCGGAGACCAAACCGGAGGGCTTACTTTTACTGGTCCCCAACCCGGAACATACTTGTCTAACACATTCATCTGAATGAATGGTTGAAATATAACATAAACATTCGGATTACAAATAACTTATGAAATTTCAATACTTTAAAACAAAAACCATGAGTGACATAAGAATAACTTATCCATAGTCAAAAATATCACAAAACCTTCAATAAAATATGGATGTTTTGTATCATAATAAATCAACTTCAAATAAGCTTAAAATCCATCAAAGGTTGTTGACATAGATGAAATCAAGACTATTTTAGAAAAATATCTCTTTCTATTTTTAAAACATTTAAGAGTCTTATATTTATGAAATAAAACATTTTTTTGAAAATATTCTTATTATCTTGTAAGGGAAGCTTCGACGATTTTATAACGATGGAAAATAGCCGCACCCGCCGTATAAGTAAAAAAGCATTCTTACCTTAATTTTGTCGAAAAGGTTAAAAAGCACCTTGTTTGGAAAATGACAGAAATATTCCTTTATAAACACATAAGTGTATAAATGACTATAACCCATATTCTTGTAAATAGTAAAAATGTTTTGAAATACATTATTAAGAAACATGGATGTGGATGATAAAGAGATCCCAGTAGATTATTACGTATAAACAACCTCGAATAATGAATAGATTGTGAAATAACCCTTACCAATTTGGTAACTTATGAAACATACAACCCATGAAAGAGGTATCATACAATGATTATGTAAATACACATAAATTAATGTGTATTAAACAAATAATATAATTATGGGCAGTACATACACCACACAAAAGGTAATGGTGGCAATATGGCATGAATCTCATGGGAATAAGGAGTGAGATGAAAACCCCTTACCTTGTACTTTTCCTTGGTTGGGGTAGGTCAACCTCCTGTATAATGGTTAAATAATTGTTATTAAATTATACAAGAATCAAATACATTAATATGATATCATATATGATCTTTTAATATTGATTTGATAATAATATCTTAGTATTATCGTTGTTTCGGGTGTTAACTTACTTGTTTTCTTTTATATGTTTTGTTACGTAAGCCATGTTTGTAATGGATAGGTTGTATATTATTCATATCCAGAATTATATCAAGTCCTTAAACATTATTTTTAAATCATCAAATGATAATTATACTTTAATGGATACGATGGAGAATGAATCTCATCACATTCGTGGAGACGGTAGTCCGTACGTACGCACGAGCGACAATATCATTCGTTTAATATTAAAATAATATATAAATGGTTGTTATATCATATATACAGAATAATTAACATGTTATATTTATTATTTACATGAGTTACATATCATTATTATACCCATCCAAATAATAATATATTTAATAACAGTTACACCACGACGTGGAGACAGTAAGCCGTACGTACGCACGTATGGTGACATGTTATTCAAAGGGTGGATAGAATACTGAATATGGTTGTACCATATTTATAATTACATCACAGTATATATATGATACTGGAGATATTATTTTAGAATGGTAATAAAAATGGAAGAAGAAGTGGAAGAAGAAAGGAACTTGGAAAAGGGTGGTGAAATCATTACCTCTTCTTCGGGTTCTTCCGTCTGATTTGATCAAAAGGGCTACTTAGGTTGGCTTTATGATCAAACAAAGGCCTCTAGGTTGTAGTGAGGGATGTTGGGAGAGTATTTGGGAAGAGTTGTTCCGAACCAAAAGGTTTTTAAGGTGTGAAGAAATGAGAAGGGGGAGTGCCCTTTTATAAGAGGGGTGAGGGGCACCTTTGGAAAAGCTAGAAATATTAGTTTATAATAAATTAATATTCGGTTTATAATGGCTCCAAAGTTGATTATTTAAATTTTAAGGTGGTTATGGGTCGAAAACAACACAACCAATATAATTTAGGCAGGTTTGGGTACTTATATTAACCTTATCTTTAAGTATTAACTCTAAGTTAATTAGTTTCACTTTTACAATGTCTATTTGTATTTTTATATAATATGGTTAATAAACTTACTATATACATCCAAGCGACCCCCAAATGGTCCATTAATTATGAACCTATAATTATATATGTCGTTTTTCCGAACCTTAGATTTTTAGGAATTTAATATCAATTAATAATATAATATTTGTTTTAAGAACTCTTTTATGTCAATTTTGACACTATTCAATAGTTGATTTTTGAGAAACTCATAAAAGATTTATTAATTCGAAAAAAGTAAATTACATAAATCCTAATATATCATATTATCCTATAAAATTAGTTTAATTCATTAAAAGTTTCATATTATATTTATTTGGGTATTTATAATATCAATTATTTTAATTTTTCACTATTATAGTAATTAATTCATCATCATTGTGTCATAAATAAATTAAATTATTTAATGTCTAAAAATTATAAATAAAATAGAATTATGTAGAAAATCGTTTTATATTTCTAATGAATATTTATAATCTAAAATCCAACATATATAACCCTATTTAAAAATTGTTTTCCTAAAAGATATATGCTTATGTCATTTTTGTTTTCATTTTTGCTTAATTAAAATAAAGTGTCCCTATCACCTACAAGTGGCACCATGGGGTCCCCAAATCGACCCAAAGATGCCTATGGTCGAACATGTATCAACAAATAAGGCTAGGACACGTTTTAGGGTAATTTAGTATTATTATAATATTATTTTTTAACCCATATTTACCGGATTTACCCTTAACCATGGTAAATAAAATATTTACCGCAGTAATTATTCAAAATGTCTAAAAATAAAAGTTACCTATTTAAAAAATTTGAAAATCCTGATTAATAATATGGAATCCATTTTTCTAAATTCAAAACACAGAAGTGGCAGAAATTAATTTAAAATTAATTCCCGCTGTCAAAACAAAAAACGTGTTTTTAAGAGATAATAACTATCAAAAGATTGACACTTGTTTATGTTCGGTTTAATTGTAAAATTATGTCCAATGACCAACATTATATTAAATGGTAAAAATATATGCTAAATATAATTTAAAACCACTCAAATTCATAATTTATCACTATTAATTATTTTGATTAAAAAGTTGTTTTTAATTAAAATTTTGTAATTTTCACTATTCATCAAAATATGAAAGTTATCCGAAAAGTACCAAAATTTCACCTTAGGCTAAATTCGATATTCTGAATCCAAAAATTAATTCCATTTTGAAATATAAAATATATATAATTTCAAAAAGTAGATATTACTATTCATAATGGCTAGTTTGATTGGTTGTGGTGTGTGTTAGAACTCGAAGTTGCGTACAACACACGCTACTGTATTATTCAAAGGAAAGCATACCGTGGAAGCTTGGGATGTTTAATTTTAAGTTTTTTTGATGTCCCCATTTAGTCAAAGAGTTTAAATTATTGTATTTAAAAAGGGTTCACTATTAAAAGTTGGTCAAAGTGAAATACTGAAAATGGATTGTTTCTTACATTATGTTAAGAAACTCATAATATGGATTCTAAAATTATAAGGATTATATAAAGATTAAAATTTAGTTAATACTATTCATAAACTCTTTTGAACGGATTGTTTGGTAAGTCATGGTGTGCTTGAACTCGGTGTTGTGTGTAGTTCAAGTTATTGTATTATTTTGAAGAAATAACACACTATGAATTCTTGGGGTGTTACATTATAATTTAAGGTAATGCCCTTATATGATTTCAAAACTATTTTCTAAAATGAACTACTTTTCATGTCCAATGAAAAATAATAAAATTAGTTTTAAAAAAATTAGAAATTTATATTGATAATATTAACATTAGATATGAATTTATATTGCCAAAATTATCTTCAGGTAAATTTTATGTATTTTTTCGAGAAACATCATTTTTTGATTAATAGTGAAAAAATAATGATTTTTAATTCAATGATTCTCTTTTTAATTTATTTATAAGGATAAATTATATTTAAATTTTTTAAATTTTTTAAATATATAATATTATTTCCAATTAATCCAATGTAGGTCATTTGAATCAATTTCACACTAAAATTGTGTATAAAAACATAGCATACATTTTTTATGTTTTTATATTAAAAACCCACGTTGTCATCCCGTCTGTAAGGTTAAATTTTAATTAATTTTTTCCACTCATGTGATGGGAATTTTGAAAAATGGATTCAATTTTTTGAATCATATTATTTTAAAATTTCTAATAATGTAAACATATTTTTTGACAAAAAAATATTACTCAAATACAATAAAATTAATTACAACGATTAAGCTAAAATAAAGAAACGTAAGGGGATAAACCATAATCATAAAGGCCCAAATTTCCTAGAACCTTGTCCAAGATAAATTTTCTAGCCATATATATATATATCTTATCCTACATTTCATTTTATTGTATTCATTATTGGATTCACTTGACATGGGAAAAATGTCGATGGAATTACCTTTCCCGTGTTTTACAAGATAGCCACTCCTCCTCCACTATAAAAAGAATGAATATTCTCTCACTTAATCACACCTATCAATACACCTAATTTCATCCAATATATTCCAAATTAACTTTCTCAAAACCCACCCATACTCCTTTAATCCCCGATTTAGTCAAAACATCATCCAAGGAATCCCTTTAGGTAAAACCGAAAGTAGTTACCAACGAAGATGTAATATCCTTCCCCAAGATCCTTTATATTATTTCCTTTCTCCACCACCTCAAATATACTTATTTACGGATTATACAAAAAATATAATTCTATATATAATTATAATTTTTAATTCAAATGATTCTACAAGCACTTGGATAGACTTCTATCTAATGGTTAATGAATGTACAGTTTATGTATACAGCAAATTGCCACATCATGAAATGATGATTGTTCGTTTTTCCTTTACCACCATTCATAGTTGTGAATTATAGTGTAAAAATTGTTTAAATATGATATATATTTATTCTTTATTTATTCTTATGTAATCCTTTTATAAAATATTCTGTTACACTTTCTATATTGTGTAAATACGATAACATCATTTGTCGTTGTGTGGACTACCACCTCCACAAAGAGATATGATTCCTTCACACTATTCATGGAATGTATTAAAGATGGGTTCAGAGAAAATATATGTTTTATATGATATAATAATTCTACTAGAGTAATTTTATATATATATCTATATATATATATATTATTTACTTTTATTTCATTAAAGTATGAAAACAAGATGGAAACATCATCCATGCATGCGTACAGTCTACTGTCTCCATTAATTGTGTATTCCATTGCATAATTATTTAGTATATGGATAATTATAATGAAAAATACTGAATATACATGATATTTATATCATGGTATAAATTTTTTTAAATCTTGATATAATTATAAGGACCAATGATATACAAAATTAAGACACATCTGAAGAATAAAGGAGATATTACCAGAAGAGAAACCATAAAATAAAAATTTTAACAGCTTGGAAATATAAATTCATAACAAAATATTATATGGTATTATATATAATAATGTAGTTAATTGATAAATTTATAATAATCTTATACTTATTATAAATTATTCTTGTATGTGTTTGAAGAAATTTAAGGCACAATGTAAATAAATTTCATCTCACTTTTTATATCCGTGAGACACATGCCTTGTTCACCACTCATTTATTTTGTGTAGTGTATATACTTCCCATGAATGTATTGTAGGATTTTTATTATTAAATTTATGTTCTTATACATATTAATTCCATTATCTCCCTTCTATTGAAATTATGTTTCAAATGTTATAAAATCAGTAAGATAGTTTGGTATCAATATGCCTTTTATAAGACACATGTTTTGTTATAAGAATAATTTCATTTTATAGGTTTATATACTTCCATTTATTTGTTGTATCTGAAATATCCTTCTTTTAATGACATTTTATGCTTCTTTTAATTTCATTTACTTACAGGGAGTATATGATCCCAAGTTACCATGTGGTAATATTTTTGTGAAACAATATCATTGTTTGTAATGATTTTTTATGATTATGATTTTATTGTTGAAATATTATGATTCTTATATCAAGAAAAATCATCAGTTCATTTATCCACAGTTTATTCCAGATATATCCATGAATTAATACTATTTTCCACTCTATGGTTCTTATAACAATCAGACAGTCATTCCCACTTCTTTCATAAATTTTTTTTATTTCAAAAATCATATTCCCAAAATAAATTCAAAAAAATTAAGAGTGATCTTTGAAGGTCATTTTCACAGAAAAATGATTTTAAAAATGATTTATTGTTTTCAAAGCTTCCATTAATAGATTTAAAATATATTTTCCATGAAAATGGTTTTCAAAATTTTTTAATGTTTTAAAAATGATATTTAAATGTTTAAAAGATATAATCCTAAAGAAATATTTTTGAAGATCTTTAAAAATAATTTCCCATCTAAGATGTTATCCATTGGTGTTACTGATGCATTTCTTGGTAAAAGATTCAAGTTTTCGTTCATATTAACTCTCTAAATGGATTATTTTTTGATGGAATTATTTTTAATAAACCCTTTTCTCTTTCAAGATTTATATACTTTCGAATGAAACTTTTTTTTATGGGTAATATTTTTGATGAAATGATTATGAAACTTATACATTTTTTGATATGATATGTTATGATTTCTCACTTATGATACCCATATCATTCCAGGGGTGTTAAGCTTTAATACCAAGATGGTATGGAATGTGAACCCATACTACTGAAATAACCTTATAAAAACATCCTTTACTACTCTGGAAATATTTTTATATGCTTATGTCTCTATGAAAATTCCATTTCTTATTCCGATGTTATTCTTCCATGTTTTTTTACTTCCTAATAATTCATGTTCAATAAATTTACAGTATGTATTCTATCAGTAAGTTATATTATATTTTATATACATGGTATGATCTTCTATTTTATTGATCATTATCTCATACCCATATCCTCATGTTTATTCTTACATATCACCCTTGTTTTCCTTTACATAGTATCATATCTAACCAATTATTATGTTTCTTTACCATGGTAATGATGATTGGTGTTAGGTTTAATATTTCTATGAATGGTTTTAGCCAAGAAAACCCTCAGTGGAGACAACGTAGATCACTTATAGACTAGTGTTATTGGTTCCACATTTATAAAGGAAATGGAATAATAAGGTCTTTTAAAATCCGTTTGTATATTGTTTTAATTATTCCAAATAGCCATTTGATGTTAATGAATAAAATGTTAGGGTCTCTATTGTTATTATTAGATTAGAGTCTTAGTTAACCTTTGGAATAGAAGACAAGGAAATCTTAGAGAGAACTATAATAAAATTTCTAAGGATATGTATAAGGAGAAGAAAAGGTATATGAAAATGTCCTTGATTTTTGGTGATGGATATAGTGAGTGGTTACCTAGAAATACATCCTTGTTTGGATACTATATTTCGATGTAAAACTGGAAAAGATATTACTAAGGGTAAAATGCCAAAAAGGTGTGACATGTCTAACTCAACATAACTTGTTACAAAAAAATCGGCCTTGTTGCACAGCTGGTTTGACACTCCCAGAGGATATGCTTTGGGAATTCACAAACACTTCCTCAAATACCATGAAGGATTTAAATATATGTTGTATATGAAAACCACATGATAAACCTAATGTGTCATAGATTATGTAATGTTTCATGATTAAGACATTTTATAAGTGACTTTTCATGATCATGTGGTTACTAACAATAATATTTGTTTCTTACTCAATGCTTGTTGGTTTTATTCAATTGATGGAACCCGAATGAAGCATATCAATTGTGATTGCAATGGAAAATGAAATGATTGAACTCCCTTGAATCCAAAATTTATGGGAGTTGGAATAAAAAATCATGTTATTGTGATAACCCAAATATCTAAATATATGAATCATGGTGGACATCCAAGTGAATAATGGAGGGAACACCATTCAATTTAGTCCTTCATGAGGAAACATTTTCCTTATTTCAGAGGGGTCATCTGATCAACTTGTTTCTAAACAATGGATTTGTACTACTGAAATGATATTCTCTATTCTTTAGTGTTTAGAGAATGAGAATTTCATTCCATGTTTATCATTTACAAGGTGAATCGGACCAGTGGTGGACTCTAATCAAGAATATGATGTTTTAAGATGAAGTGAAATCCTTATATTAGGATGAGTTCAAGATCAAATTTTTTAATAAGTACTTTCTTTTTATTAACCATACCATGATGTAGAAATAGTTCCTTGAGTTGAAGTAATGGGATGATTAATCTCTTGGTACCTACGAGGATAATTTCACCAGCCTTTTGAGGTGTACTTCAAGAATTATCATCCAATCGAAATGTAAATTTAATAAGTTCTCCAGGAGCTTATATACAAGTCACATAAAGTAATTTTCCATTAGATAATTATATATATAAAATGATATTGTACATTGTGAAATAAATAATTAAATATATGTTGGAATCACATATCAATCTGATGGTTTTGACGAGAAAAGGAAGATGGAGTTTAAAGAAAAATATAAATACCATGAAGAGAAGATTATGAAAATTCATTTATTCTCAATGTGTTAGAATAATCATTGGGGAAATTACCTTATGGGGTCTAATAATTTTTTATGTATATAGGGGAATTCAATTAGGAATTTGACTACCTATGGGATGTGATGATGTTAAAAAATAGTGATAACAGAGAAAAACCTGCATATATTAAACCCCCCATGCTTTAGTGCTAAAAGATTTAGGAGAATGGGAATTATGTTAACCAATTACCAATCCCATGGAATGGTGATGATAATCGATGTCAAAAAATATCTTATGCTGAGGGATTAGGCAAAATATCATGCAATTTCTTTTTTTGATGATGGGTGAGATAATGACATAGTGAAAGCTACACTTACCATCCACACTAAAACTTCTAATGTCTTTTTTTATTCAAGATCTACCCTCTCATTCATATCTAAAGAATTTTATAAGGGTACTATGATTCCAAAAAAAATGATTATATTTTCATTTAGAACTACAAAGAAATAATGGTATAATAATTTCATCCCATGTCTGTGATTCATATCCATTTGAGGTTTTTATGAATGGGATTCTTGCAAATATTGTCATTCTTCCATTAGGTAAATTTCATATCATATTAGACATCGATTATCTTTATCTATATAAATCCAACATCAATTATTAAGCAATTGATGTTATGTTTACTATTTCAAACCCTCCTATAATCTTCTCATAATGTGATGATATGTATGAACTTCCTATGGATACTACATTTTGAGTATTGTTCTTAATTTTAATAAAGAGGGGTTGTTTATCTCTAATGTTCAGGGAGAAAATTGACATTGATGGTATTCCAATTGTCTCGGAATTTGTGGATATCTTTCTAAAATATTTGTATAGCCTTCCACCAAAATGTAGATTTGAGTTCTCAATAGTACACAAACCTAGTTCCACACCATTATCAAATGCTCCATATCGAATCACCCCAATTGAGTGGTATAAATTTAAGAATAAACTCCAAGAAAACCTTGATAAGGGATTCATTCTTCCAAGTGTTTCCCCTTGGGGTGAACATATTCTTTTTTTGAAAAAGAATTATGTATCAATGTTACTCTACAGTGATTATAAACTGTTAAACATGATCAAAATCAAGAAAATGCATCATCTTCCCTATAATTATGACTTTTTTGGTCAGCTTTACGGGCCTAAAAAATTTACATGATTGAACTTCATTTTAGATATCATCATTTTAGGGTCAAGAAATAGGATATACACAATATGAAATCTAATACATGGTATGGACATTATTAATATATAGTAATGCATTTTTGTTTTACAGATGCCCCTTCTATCTTCATGTATTTAATTAATAGAGTCTTTAGATATTAACTTGACCATTTTTTAGTATTATTTATAGATAATATTGTTATAAATTAAAATTACATGGTAGAGAATTCATACCACTTGATAATTATACTAACGACCCTATGGATGTCACAAAATGTCCTGAGGGTTCCGCGATAGGGGGAGCTGTGATGCTCATTCTTTCTTCATAATTGAGTCGACCACTATGTTTTTCCCTCTCCCCCCAATGGAGGAGGGACCTCCAAATTATTTTAGGGGAGTGGGGTACGCTTTCTAAACATTTTATAACCCTAATTTCATGCCCCAATTTCCTCAAGCAACACTGTGACTGAAATGCACTTACTTGTTTGATGGGTGACCTAACCTCCCATTATCAGTCACGGAGTTCTACAAAACGACAGTGCTTCTAAATCATATGATGATTTCTCATTTCATGAAGTGAAATCTCATAGATGATTCATTTTATAGTTATGTATTCAAGTATTAGGATATATAGGAGAGTGAGATAGTGGGTTTTATTGACAATAGACCTATTATGAGAAGATTTTCATCTGAGGATGATTGAATCAGATCCTAGTTTAGTTATCCCTGTAGCTTCAACGAATCTTTCTTATACCTATTTCTATGGTCATACTACTTCCATATGAATCATTATTCCCCTAAAGTGGTGATTTCGGAGTGTTTCCCTAATCTCCTTTAATATTTCCAAATCCCTTGGTTATTATATATCTTGGGAACCTTGTTGGAAGATACCAATGTTCTGATAGCCACACTGAATCTATTTTTCATCTAGTAAACATGTGGGTCTGTATGGAAGTATATGTGTCAAGATTTAATTTCATTTTTTTATCTCAGTTAGGGAAGAGTTTTGGTGAAAAGAGAATATGGTATATGAATCATGGTCTTATTTTTGTTCTTTTTGTAAGTGGGTGGGCCATTTGATGACAATCTTTTGATGGATTTCTATGAATATCACAATGTAGATGGTTGGTAATTGTGGTATGGAACTAGATGCTCGTGTTATGGTATGATTTTATGGATTGAAGCTGGTGGGTGTGTAATTCAAGATTAAATATGTAATTGATACAAGGTTTGAATCATGGGAAGTGAACCCAGTAGTGACTGATGTATTCAGTCACCTAAGGGAAGATCTAGGTATACCTTAGCCTCCTCTTACTTCTCCTTTTGGGATAGATAGTAATATTATGGAGGCAAAGTGACATAATAGTGGTATCAATTCATTGGATCCAAAAATAGTGGATTAAGGAGTCTCTTAGACAGCCATGTCTACTTCATACGCTGAGTAAGTACGCTAAAGGATGTGTACTAGTTCCAATGGTTCAGAAACTAAGCCACCAAGGAAGGGAGATTCTTCTTAATATAAGGTAATATAGACGGATTTAGGGTGTTAACTATGTAGGTAAGTGGATGAAATTATACATGGAATTGGTTTGAATAATTTTCAAACTATTATCCGGTACAAGATATTCAAATTGATTCAGTTAGGCCCTCACATGAAAAGGGGTCCCCATGGACCGAGTCGAGTGAGGATGTTTTGGAACACATATCCGATGATATATATGATGACATTGAGGGTGATTTTCTTTAAATCCTAAGGTGAAGTAAGATATGGGGGAATTCCGAAAGGGAGAAAGAACTATTCTTATTTTCCACCACAAAGGTAGAATTTATCTATGAGGAGAAAAAATGCTAATATGATACACAATGATCCCCTACTCCCTCCCTTGGCTACCATATGCTAGCAGCTGGAGTCTAGTGCGGTGATACAACCTTCTTTGGAGATCCTTATGCACTTGTGATAGGAAATAGTTGAAACTATTATGAAGATTTATTCTAATAATAGATAAGAAAATTGGATGATGGTAATGGTGTTAATGGTGGTTACCAACCATGAGTAGAGTAACATGATTGAAAAACAATATCTGATATTGATCTGGGGATTCAATGATGGGAACCTCAGCCAAGAGGAGTACATACTGTCTTGGGACAAGCTGGAGTATCAATTCAAATACCATTTGAAGGATGACCCTCATACAAAATATAACATTATCTCTAGGAATATTTGTAGGGAGATCAAATATAATTGGATTAAGTTGTCATTTAATGGAATTCTTATTTCTTTTAGTGCCTGAACTACTAGTTTCCCACATTTTATATTAAATTATTTTCAATAATACAAAGTTAATTTTTAGTAAAATACCCTATGGAAGCATAAAAATTATTAAAATATTAGGAAATGTGAATTTTACCTTCAGAACAATTCATTTTTGGTCACTAATTTTAGGATATAGTATTCTAATAGATCTCTAAAAGACCGAGGCTACTGAATGTTGTCCTAGACCATCCATAGTGACTGAGATCTATAGTTTTCATAGGATACCTAGGTATTATCAATGATTTTTGGATAATATCTTATGATTATCTAATCATATGATCAAGTAAACTTGGAAGGGTGCCAAGTTCCTCTGGAATGATGAATGGGAGGAAATTATCATGAAACTAAGGAGAATTTTATTTAGTGCATCCATTATTTCATTACTATCTAGTGGGAAAAAGGTTTTTAATCTATATGTAATAATCCCATAATAGATTGGAATGTGTTCTTAAGTAGAATAACATGGTTATCTCTTATGCCTCATGGACGAAGAAGATTAATGAGAAAAATTACCCAACAGATGATTTGGAGTTAGCTATTGTAATGTTTTCATTAATGAAAAGGATGAATTGCCTTTATGGATAATAGTGTGATATATATACCAAGAATAAAAGTCAGAAATATATATTCCAATAGAAGGAGTTGAAAATATGCTATGAAATATGGTTAGAGTCGATAACGTATTATTACGTCTCAATACATTACCACAAAAATAATGTGAATAGGGTGGTCGGTTCTTTGAGTCAAAATGATCACGCTAGCTTATCCATTATGAAGATTTCAAAAGATCCAATATTTTTTTTATTTTCAAAGGATGGACCTAGAAATCCTAAATGAGGGGTAAAATATTATCTTTTAAAAATGAATGTTCTATCTTCTATCCATGTGAAGATTATAGAGGTGAAAAAGGAAGATATAGAGAATCAAAAGAATGATGGACATTTTCCTGAGCATAACCTTGATCTGGATGGAATGATATGGTTCATGAACAATGTATGTGTTCCTTCCATACCATATTTGATAAAGGTGATGTTAGAGTAAGCACATAGTTATTCATTCACTACTCATACTGGATGTTCGAATGTGTATAAGAGAATGAAATAATACTTCTAGTGGGATGTAATAAAGAGAGATATTGTAGAGTTTGTATCTTGGTTCTTGTTATATGGTCATGTTAAGGACTAAATCTAAAATTAAATGGGGGTGTTGAAACCATTACCCATACCCTAATGAAAATGGTAGTTCAAAACTATATATTTTGTAGTTGAAATACACAAAACCTCTAAATGGATTAATATTATATGGGTGGTATTTGATCTCCATACTAAGTCACTACAATTAATCACTATCAGATAGGAGCTTTATTTTGATTACTATTATTGGATATACATTTTAGAAAGTGGTAGGGTTTCATGGTGTACAACATTCCATTGTTTCAAATCAGGATCTGAGGTTTACATCAATGTGCTGGTGAAGCCTTATTTAACCACTTGATATGTAATTAAGTTTTTTCACCACCTATCTTACTCTAATAGATAGTTAGGGTGAAAGAAAAATTCAAACCCAATAGGCTATATTGAGATCTTTATATCCCGATTTCAATGGATGTTGGGACCAACATCTTCTTATAGTTTAGTTTTCTTACAATAATAGATTTGACTCACGAATTCAGATTTCACATTATGAATCAATATTTCAGAAAATAATTAAATCTCCAACATTTTGGGATGAATATTTTGAAAAAATTCTATTGGTACATGAGATCATTGAAGAATAGGTAGGTAAAGTTAGAATAATGCAACAACATAACATGTTTGATCCAATTTGGTATAAAGGTTATGATGATAATCATCGGCATGAACTTGAATTATAATTTCGTGAAAAGGTTTTCATAAGAATATATCTCTTGAATAAGGTTATCATATTTAGGAATAAATGAAATCTATGCCCTAGGTATATCATCCCCTTTAAATAAATGATCATATTGGAAGAGATTCCAATCTCTTGAAACTTCATCCAAATATCTAACATTTCCATGATGTGTTCAATGTACCTATATTGAGGAAGTAGATATCCAACCCTTCACATTTACTCAACTCTATGGTCATACTGATGGAATAAGATATTTCTTATAAGGAAAAACAAGTTTAAATTATGAATCATATAAAGAATATTCTGCAAAAAAAAAAAGACCTCTCACCTTGTAGAAGAATCTTGGATAAATAAAAAATTTGAGGAATCTACAATGTAACTAGAGGATATGATTACGAATTATTCTCATCTTTTACCTAAAGAGATAATTATTAGGGTTAAATCTATTTAATGGGGTGTAGAATGTTACACCCCTTGTCCTTATGGACCTTATTTCAAATGAATTAATTTTCATTGATTTCATAAATTGCACTAAGTAAAACATTCATTTCACAAGGAACCAACTCAGAGTATGTTACATGAAACACAAACATGGTGTATGTTACACACAATAATGAAATAGTGTATGTTATATGCAATAGTGAGTTTCTAAAGAAATTTTTTTATTTTAATTATTTAAACGTGATAATTATAAACTAGCCATTAAACATAGTAATATGAATAGTATTAACTAATTTTAAACTATTATTTATAAATTATTTATAAAAATAAAACATATTAATAACAACAAAATATAAATTTCAGTAAATTCCTTATAAGTTTAAAAATTCTATTTTCTAAAATGAACTCATTTTGATGTTCTTTTGTGAAAAATAATAAAATTAATTTAAGACACATTTAAAAATCTATTTTGTTAAAATAAAGGAAGTTTTTGAATTATGAATGTCAAAATTATCTTAGTGTGATTTTTTGGTAATTTTCTGAGAAATTTCATTTTATGATGAATCTTGAAAAATACTGAATTTTAATTCAAAATAACATTTTTGTAATTTATTTAAAATGATAAATTTTTATATAATTTTTAAAAGGTTTAATTAGGTAATAGATTTATAAATAAATCCAATTTAATTCATTGTAATCAATTTCACATTCAAATTGGGTATAAAAACATTGAAAACTTTTGTATATTTTTACATTAAAAACCTGCATGGTCTCCCCGTTTGTAGGATTAAATTTAAAATGTTTTCTAAAAATTAACTAATTATAATTTGAGAGAATGGATTTAATATTTGGAATCCCCATAATTTATAATGTCTATTATGATCAAATTAGGTTTTGAAAAAAAAAATTTAAAGACGCGGAATTTTCCAAACTTTTTTTTATAATTTACGATTAATACGAGTATGTGAAAATTTATGGCATGTGATTCTGAAGCCCAGAGAGCCCGGAACGGAATTTTGAACCTTTTTAAGGAATGATCGGTAAACTTTTGGGTGGAAATTTATATCATTTTAATAGATGCTCATATTAAAATTTGAGGGCACCATTGAATTCGCAGCACCAAGATTCGTTTAGGAAAAGCCTTACTTCGACTAACAAGGGTCTGACAAAAATGATACATTCTGGACATTATAAAAATTTAATAAAATAAATCCATGAGTTATTTTTTTTCATTCTTTGTAACTGATGAGCAATTGTGGGGGGGGGGGAACTGGGTTGTTAGTCCATTTGATGGCTGATTACACTTGCGTGTGTAACCACACCATCGAGATATTAATGGGTTCATTTATCGAATTCATTAATGAAACTCATTAATCGTGAAGCGAGTTACACTCCACTCTTCATCTATATAAAAAAATATTGGTCATGGTTCTTGTGCACTCATGAGAGCCACCTATAATGAATTGTCGGCGAAGACTTCCTCTAACATAGAACAGAGCTTTGACGCATTAGAGTATTCAATCTGGAGTTCGACAAACGCTAACGATCATACTACGAAAGGGGACCCATCTTCCTCATCCACAAAATCTACCAATGTGTTCTAGGTAGGGGTTTTATTATTGGTGTTTTATAATTATTCTACTCTTGATGGTGATTGAATTGCTTCCATGTTATAATGCTAATACAGAGGGCACAGACCGAACGAACAAGGCCCAAAGCCTCTATCGATCTCAGTATTGGTTGCATTCTTCGTGATCGACTAGAAAATATGTAGGCAACGTGAAACTGACTATTGTGCAGTGTAGGTGTCGTACTGGGAGTCCCATAAGCACATACTAGAAAGAAATCAGACCACCGGAGCTACACTAGAGGCATGTGCAAGCATCATTAGTGTTGCGACACCGGTGACAGGGGGAGGCTATGGTCGGCAACAGCTGACCGTGAGGAGGAGGCGGTGCCCGAAGGTGCCGCATCGGACGAAGGGGGAAGCTGGCCTACACCTGCCGCATTGGAGATGGCTGGTATGCTGTGGAGGAGTACGTCTGTTTGACAAATATTCTGAGGAGATGGAGCCCTTAGGATGAGATAGTCCTTTTTCAAAACTCCACATTAGTTTTGGAGAAAGATAGAGTACGGCTAGGTTGGATCAAACCCAAATCCAACTGGGTCCTTTGAACTAAAATGCATATAACTTACAGACCTGGAGTCTTATTAAAGTGTTGTCTATTGCATTGGATCCCTTTTGACATGAAATTTTATTAGGTTTCTTCTTCAAGGGACTTCATTCTTGTTGAAATATGACCGAATTCCTGAGCAGCGGACCCTCCTAGGAACAAGCGTGCTATGTGAGGGAATGTAGTGGTTGGTTGTGAGGTGGATAATGAAGGGTGATAATGTGTGGGTCAGCACTCCACTATCCTGTGTGGGTCAGCACATATCGATCATTTTTGGGTCATCACCCAACGATCCTTTATGGATGAGCGCATATTGAACCTGTGTAGGTCAGATCATGTGTGGGTCAGCACCCAGCTATCCTATGTGGGTCAGAGCCTATTGATCCAGTGTGGGTTAGTGCTCATTGATCATGTGTGGTTCAGTGTATACCAATCCTGTGAGGGTCAGTAGTAGAGCCTCTTGACAGAATAAGATGATCTAGCTCTGTGACTAATCATTCGTACTTATGTACATAAGTTAAAGCTAGTATGAGATGTCTTTTTCATTGTGGTTTATGATTGATATTTTGAGTTGTGGTTTTTCTTTTGTGGAATGTTGAGAGACCATCGGGGGTCTTTGGGTCCCTACGAGGTATTTTTATACTCACCTTTGCACGGGCTTCGCCCATGTAACACACCGAGATTTTATGAAAAATATTCATTTTAATTTTATTGATTTATTGTGTTGTACGCTACAACAAAGGAGTCTTGCACAACATCCAACACTATCTTGGCTGCATTACACGCAATCGTGACCTTCCTTGATAGCGTGTGTTGTACGTAATACCGTGTTTCACTAAACAACGATATGCTATTAAAATATTATTAAAACTAGCCGTTATGAATTGTAATAACCACTTTATGAAATTTTTTAAATTTCATCATTCAAAATGGACTTCATTTTTGGATTCGGAATATCAAAATTATCCTGGGGTGAAATTTTGGTATTTTTCTGAAAACATTCATTTTTTGATGAATAGTGAAAACACTGGGTTACTATTTTAAAACCGACTTTTTATTTAAATAATTATTTATTATATTTAAATTTATTTTAGGTCTAAATTGACACATAATACCTATATAAGTTCAATGCAATTCATTAGTCATTTTTTAATAATTTTATATATATATATAAATTTTATTGAACTTTTCACCGTCTTTTACCCACCTCCTAGGAGAATTTTCAAATTTACATAAGATGTTATTTTACCGCTTTTGTGAATGGAATTTCAAAAATCTGAGAGACATGGTTGATATCAGTAAGTAAAATGTGGTTCAATGAGATGAAAATAATTTTTGGTAAATAGTAACTTTTTACTTTTATTTACCACGGTTAAAATTAAATAGGTTAATTAAGGGTAAAAATGTTATTATTATTACCCTAACACATGTCCTAATTCTATTGGATAAGTTTAATTCAACCAAAAACGACCTTAGGAATAAAATATGACTATTTAGGTCCACTTGGATTAGATTAGGACATTTATTATTAATTTATTTAAAGAAGGGTTAAAATAGTTAAATTCAAAGTTTAATAAGTAAATCATTTTTAATATAGGGTTATACATAAGATAAATTCGACTATAAATATTAATTAGAAAGGTAAAAAGATTTCCTGCATAATGGTATTTTATTTGTAATTTTTATACATTAAATAATATAATTTATTTATGACACAATGATGATGCAGTAATTATATTATTAATGAAATATTGACATAATTGATGTTATAAATACCCAAATAAATGTAATATGAGGCTTTTCCTGAATTACAATAATTTTATATGTTAATATGACATGTTAGTATTGAGTTAATTAACTTTTCTCGAACTAAAATATCTGTTATGATTTTCACAAAAATCAATTACCAAATAGTGTCAAAATTGACATAAAATAGTTTTTTAAAAAATATTATATTATTAATTGTTATGCTATTCCTAAAAATATAAGGATCAGACAAATGACTTAGATAAGGTTATATATATTAATAATAAACAACTTGGGGTTCGTTTGGCTTGTTATAGTAAGTTTATTAACCTTATAGTGTAAGAACACAAAAAGACACGGTAAAAGTAAAATTATCTAACTTAAAGTTAAATCTAAATTATAAGGTTAAAATAGTAACCTAAACTAGTCCAAATTATATTTTATGAGAGTATTTAGACTCATACACACCTTAGGTTTGAAATAAATTAATTTGGGGCTATTTATAACCGAATATGACTTTATAATTAAATAATATTTTTAGTTTTTCCAAAGGTGCCCCTCTCCTCCCTTATAAAAGGGCACCTCATCCCTCTCTTCCTCACACCACTTTGAGCCTTCAAGATCGGCCAAACCCTGCCAAATTCTCTTCTACAGTTCCATAGAAACATCCTAGAGGTCCTGGTCTTCTTCAAATACCAATTTTGGTGCCCTACGAGGAGGTCTCAAAGAGGCGCTTCAAAGAAGAGGTATAGTCTGTTACCGATTCTTTCAACTTTATTTCTTCTTCCACTTATTCTTCTTTAGTTGTTTAATTATGAAGTAATAACATCAATATCACTAATATACTTATATGTTATTATAATTATGAAACAACCATATTTCACCATCTATCTATCCAATGGAAAACGAAATCACCGCGTTTGCGTACGTACGGAATATTGTCTCCATGCCGTGGTTTAATCTATTTTCCACCACCACCTTACTTTGATGGGTATAATGGTGTAAATAATAACTATATATGATTATTTTAAAGTGATATTGATTCTAAAATAGTATACATACACTCCAATACAATTCCACGATCATGAGAATGATATCATCGCTCGTGCGTACTTACGGACTACCGTCTCCTCGACGCGATGAGATTCATTATCAATGTTAACCATTCATGAATGATTATAAAGTATATATAATATGTAATCATGAAATATATGACATAATAATGATACTGTATTTATTTGTATATATATGTATTTCATCTACTTAATTTCATTCAATTCAATAAAGAAACAAAAACAGCGTTCATGCGTACGTACGGCCTACCGTCTCCATGAACGGTGTATTTCATTTCATTTAATTGGTCTATCATATATATATGTATATACTGAAATATATATTATATTTAAATCATGTTTTAAATTCTTGAATTAATTGAATCCGGATATAAGTAATAATATCAAGAACAACAAGTCCAAACACGTATGATAAATAAAACGATTTAACCCAAAACGCTGCTTTAACATGGAACTTACAAAAGAACGGGTAATATAATGTAATAAGTGAACCATATATGATATCATAACAATGAATTTGATTCTTTAAAAAGTCAATTACACTATTTAAATCATTATACAGGAGGTTCGGAAATGTATGAAGCATATCGGACCTAAGGTAAGGGATAATTTTGCAAATCTCATTTTTATCTGAGATTGCTTATTCGTAAGTATTTACTAGGGTTATTCCTGTCATCCATTTACATGTTTTATAAAAGTGTTTTCATTTATTTTTAAAGTCCTTTTTACCCATTTTTGACTTTTACTACATGGTATGTAAGGAATCTTTCTTTTGTTTACATTACGAGGTACTTTTTGACTTTTCTGACAAAAGTATGAGAAGAATGTTTTTTAACGTATACGGCATGAAATGATTTTTATGGTTTTATAAAGAATTATTATCATGAAGCTTCCTCCAAAATATTTCATGACTATTTTCAACAAAATCATTTTCTTTTAAAATTGCATGACATTTTGTGAAAAGAAAATGATTTTGAAGAAGAAAGGATATTTTCCTCAAGAATTCATTTCAAGTGTTTTATCAAAACCATTTTTCATCTAAGATGAAATTTTTTCATATGTGTATGTTTCAAGTATAAAGTCTCTATGATTTACATGATTTCACTTTTCTTATGATGAAATGATATCCATTTGTTTTATATGGATTATGTTATGATGGGATGATGTTTATGAAACCAATTTTTATTCTTTGGGTTATGATGAATGATTTATGTTTATGTAGTGGCACAAGTATGAATGATTTAATTATGAGATGGGTGGGACCTATATCTCCCTCCAATGAATTGGGTAAAGATTATATCTCAGGAGATAGACAAGGATAGAACGGTAAGTTAATTCAGTTCAGTGTTACAGGACTGAAACGGGGAGTGAACTCGATTCAGAAAGGGACTTTGTCCACTAAGATGGTCTTGGAAGCAATGACTTGGCTACTATTGAAATCATGACATATGCTGAATGGTTTCCAAAATTACATGTTTTATTCCCATTTTATCATGGTTGATGTTCTATTATGAAATATGCCTTACGTAGTTCCACGATTTATGTCTTTGCTCAAGATTTTGATGTTTCAATTTCATGTTCATGTTTTTGCTTCCAAATGTTTATGGATTGTTTTATGTTATCTATGTTTTCCATTACTAAGCATTTGAGCTCACCCTTTTTATTTTTTATTTTCCCCAGGATGTAAAGAAAGGTTTTAGGTAAGGAAACAAAATGGGAAGATCGTTATGGGATTTGTTGAAGATCTTTCACCACGATTAGAAGATTTTATTCCGAGTTTTCAAAGACACTAAACTATTACGGTCCTTGTGTGTCTTTTTTTGTTATGTATTAAGAATTCCTAAAAAGTAATGTATTTTCCATGTACATCAAGCTTCGGGTCTCTACAGCCCATGCATTTTTTTCTTCCACAAATGACTGGTAGCTTTGACTGAGGTTTTGGAACTAGGACAAGATGGTGTACCAAGGTGACCGGTTGACGTGAAGAGGCACTATGATGATCTGTACATAGAAATCTGTTATGAACCATGGCAGACGACCTCAGGAGAAGTTTTTCCATTTATCTGTATTCCCATTTTAGTGTCTCTTGTATGCTGGCCCCTTTACTTCTAGTACATTCATTTTCAATTTTGTGGTGGTTTTACTAGTGGTTGTACCTTTCTTCTTCGGATGAGATTTACTTGTGTGTAGTGTTCTTTGTCAGTGTGTGTTATGGTTTTGAGCTAATGGATTCCCATTTTAGGGAAATGTTTTTCCGGTGCTAGTCGCCAAACACTAGACTATGGAATATAGGCTTGGGGTAGTCACAGAATGGGCCCAGGGGGACGGTTTGTTGTAAAGTGGTATCAGAGGAGGTCAGTTCTACCAAAAGAACTAAGATCAATAGTGTTATGTATCGTGGGTTTGGAATTCAGTTTGGGGAGTCTAGTTTTGGTGTGGCGGTTGACATATCCATACACCAGGACCCAGTATTTTGATTTCTGCTTCGGTACATGAAAACACTAGTTGTGTGTGTTTTGAAAATGTTGTTTTATTTTTGATCTCTTTGAGTCATCTCACTAGGTATAAATTATTAATCATGGTGCACCTATTAATTTTATGATTCCACTGCATTGACTGCCAGCTAGGATTCCAGAGAGAGATCACTATAATATCCCATCAAGGGATTAGTCATCAGTGATGGCCCTCTTATCGTGATAGCACATTCATGTTGTGTACCAGCAGCACCACCACACGTAGGGAATAAAATTCCACCAGCACCACCAGTGGACCATGCATGCTGACTGAGCCTGTTTCATGAGTTCCAGAGAGAAGGGCCTCTAAGGATTCGAGGAGAGACAGATCCGAAGGAAGCTGAGGACTGGTTGGAGGCAATGGAATATGTTTTTTTCTAGGTTGAGACACCAGCAAACTAGATGGTGAACCTTGATGCTAGCCTCTTTTAGGGAACAATAGGGAGATGGTAGAGCCAGATGCTCTAGAGAAACGAGGATGCGATACTCTCTTGGTTGGACTTAGAGACCTTTTTTAGGGAATAGTTTGTACCAGCGACTCTCTTCTCTATGTGTATTTAGGAGATGATGCACTTACAGCAAGGAAGCCTAACAGTGGCCCGGTACATTGAAAGATTCTTTAACCTCTCTTTCTACTCCATGGACATGGCACGATTTCCTTTCTTCAGGGCTAGGACTGTTGATCATGGTGACCAATGGGAGATTAGAGTGTCAATGATTTCACTCAATATCCTGACATATGATGTAGTGCATGAGAGAGCACTATTGGTTGAGATCTTTCCTGCTGAGTAGGCATTGATAGTGAGTGCCACCACTAGACGATAGGTAGTTGAGTCATCTATAGAAGGCAATAGGATGATGACGTATAGGTCTAAGCAGGCCAGACGTTTTGTAGGGAGAGCTCAGGATGTAGGGTTAGAGGTGCAGATCAGACGAGATATAGGGGGTCAGCATAGGAGCAGACTGTGCTTCACATGCGGCAGGCATGGTAACATGGTTCACGACTGCCCGACCTACTTTACTGATAATCATATTATGGTCAAAGGATCACTGAGGCTACGACTAAGGTTCGAGCAAGGAGTTTTGTAGGGTGGCAGATGTTGTAGAGGAGAAATTCATACAGTATGAGGTGGATTATGGTTTGACATTCTACAACCACCATCCCCAAATGGTCTGCCCTGACCAAATGGAGCATGTGGACCGGGGAGATCTCTCCATCAGGCTGAAGAGGCCTATGATTATGGCACTCCATATTTGATTTGAGGTATGATATATGTCTATTCCACCCTAGATTTTGTTCATATATGTATATTTTCTAGTCACTCTTTCATTACCAAGACACTCATTCAAAGATCAGAGATTCTGAAGGAGATTTTGGATCGATCCTTATGTTTAGAGGCTCCTACGAGAGAGGATTAGATGATTACCTTGTAGTTTAGGCAGTGTGATCTCACTCTAGGAGGTTATATATTCAGTTGGGATCTCATATTAGTGGCGTCGAGGCCTTATGATGTCACCTTATGTTTGGACGAGCTATCCACAATACATGCTCATATCGACTATTTTAGGCACAAAGTGTGGTGTGTCCATGATGATGGATACTAGTTTTCCTTCATTGGTGAGAAGGAAAACTTTTCAGCATAGGATGGGCTTTCTCGAAGGAGGGTGAAGCCAATCACTCATCAGTTGGATAACCTCACCCTCACAGTAGTGGATAAGGGGAGTCAGAGATATCATGTTGTAGTGGACTAGTATATAGATGTCTTCCATGATGATGTTCTACAACTACATACTCATAGAGAGGTAGACTTTTACATCAACTTGTACCATGGGAAAACACTGATATCTACACCAATGTATCAGATGTCTTCCATTATGCTTTGTGAGTTGAGGGCATAGTTGGAAGACTTGTAGATAATGGAGTTCGTAAGGCCAAATTTTTCTCCCAAGGCTGCCCCGATTTTGTTCTCTAAGAATGAAAATGAGATTATAAGGCATTTTGTGGACTATCGACGCATGAATCATGTGACTGTGGTTAACATGTATCCTCTATTGAGGACAGATTATATCTTTGACTATTTGAAGGTATCATGGTGGTTTTCAAAGATAGACCTTAGATTAGGATATCGCCATCTCATGTTATGGGATGATGACGTACCAGAGAACACATTTAGATGTTGGTATGACTATTATGAGTTCTTGGTGATTCCTTTCCATGTGAGAAATGCTCGGGAAATGTTCATGGTACTCATGAATAAGATCTCCAAACCATAGATCAATCGTTTTGTGGTGGTTTCCATTGATGACGTCTTGATCTACTCGGCGAAGGAGGAGGAGCACGCCATGCATCTGCAAATAGTTCTTCATGCACTCTAAGAGCAACACCTATATGGAAATCTCTCTATGTTACAGTTCTAGATACAAGAAGTCCACTTATTGGGGCATGTTATATCAGAGGCTGGTGTTGTAGTGGATCTATTAAAGATAGAGGTAGTACTACCTTGGGAGCAACCCTGGAGTGTGACTGAGCTGTGGAATTTTTTTGGATTGGATGGGTACTACCAGAGATTAGTACCTAGAATTTCTAGGGTAGAAGCAACCTCGTCAGATTCAAAAAATAAGGAGAGGCCTTTTTTGAATGGAGAGGTGACAAAAGAGTTTCTTGGAGTTGAGGAATATACTAAAGAGTGCTCCAGTCATGGGGATACTGAAAGAGGGTGTTGGGTATGTAGTCTACTATGACGCATCAGGGACATGACATGGATTTGTCTAGATACAGGAGAAATCGATGATCAACTACAGCTCACGCTAGCTGAGGAAACATGAGCAGTACTACGAGACTCCTGACCTAGAGTTAGTAGTTTTGGCCATTGTGTTGAAGATGTGGCAGCACTACTTAATGGGTGAGGTGTTTAATGTCTACTCCAACACAAGAGTATCATGTATATCTTATCAAAGAAGGATCTGAACATGAGACAATGGTGATGGTTGGAGTTCCTCTTGTACTATGACATTGAGAAATTATACACTCCATGGAAGGGGAACATAGTATAAGACACACTCAGTAGGAGCTATTTTCTATAGTTTTTGAGTGATGCGATAGAGCAGCTAGCCATGTTGTAGATATCCTCTATGATTATTTATGATGTAGATTATCTCTAATCTATGACTTTCACTCCCCCACTCATTTAGTGAGTTTGGGAGGTACAACATAGGTAAGTGGACTGTGAGACCTGACATGCTCAGATATCCTTAAGACAGGCTCATGAATGATTTTATAAATGTGGGTAGCACATCATTTTTTTCAGAGAATGCACCATTTTACAAGTGAAACTACGCGAGGAGGTGTTGATATAGTTACACACATCCCATTTGGTGGTACATCCAGGAGTGCAAAATATTTAACAGGACCTCTGGTGTTAGTAATGGTGGCCAAGGATGAAAAAAAGCATTGGTATAATTTGTATCACGATGCCTCAATTATCTGCAACTGATGGTCGAGCATCAAGTTCCAGCGGGCTTAGAACAACCACTTGTGGTGCTGGAATGGATGTGGGATGGTGTCACTATGGTCTTCATGACTGGGCTACCACGTATGTCCAGGTTCCATGATTCTATTTGGGTGATCATTAACCAACTCACCAATTCATCCCACTTCCTACCCATCTGAGAGAATGGATCAGTAGAGGGATTGAGATGCCTTCACATACAATAGATTGTACGGCTTCATGGGGTTCCATCAACAATCATCTCTGATCATGACTCTTTTTTTACATCCAGGTTGTGGAAGGGATTACAGGAGGTGTTCAGGACTTAGCATCGATTGATCACTGTCTTTCATCCTCAGACATATGTAAATATGGTGCATATCATACAAACACTCATGGACATGCTACATGCTTGCATCATTGATTTTGGATGTAGTTGGGAGGACCTCCTTCCACTAGTGGATTTCGTATACAACAACATATGTCACACCACCATCGGTATGGCTCTATTTGAGGTCTTGTACTGGCGGCAATTTAGATCCCCTCTATGCTTGACCTACCTTGGGAAGTCATTTCTTATGGGTCCATAGTTGTTAAGGGCTACCACTGAGAAAGTGAAGATCAACCAGGAGCGGATGAATACTGCAAAAATCTAACCGAAGTCTTCTGCTGACAGGAGATGAAGACAATAGGAGTTCGAGAAGGGGGAACATGTTTTTCTACAGGTCTCACCTTGATGAGGATTGAAGATATTTGGCCAGGGCGATAAACTATATTTGAGTTCTATCTAACCTTTCCTGATTCTCAAAAGAGTGGGTGAGGTGTCGTTCTCTCTAGCTCTTACCCCACAAATGCACCTGGAGCATAATGTTTTCCATGTATCATAGCTGATGAGGTACGTGCATGATCCATTGCATGTTATCGACTAGGGTGAGTTGGAATATGATGATGGGTGATGTTCGTTGAGTTCCCAGTGGAGATAAGGGATCGACAGGAGTGAGTCCTTCGTGGGTGGTCGATTCCTCTGGTGTGAGTTCGGTGGTAGCACGAGAACCTCCTTGATAGTACATGGGATCAGGAGTCTCAGATACATTTTTAATACCCCCATTTGTTTCACTAGTTATGTCATGGATTTTGGGGATGTAACTTCCTAATGTGGGGAGAATATAAAGACCCATATTTTTCCATATTTTTTTAATTTATTTGGTATTAATATGAGCCTTTAATAATAGATGGTATGTGATTCTGAGGACTGGAGAGCCCGAAAGAGAAATTTGAACTTTTTTTAAGGTATGTTCCATAAATGTGAGGGCAGAGATTTCTATCATTTGAACAGATGCTTGAATTAAAAATTTGAGGGCACCTTTGAATTACCAGTGTTGGGATTCGCTTAGGCGAAACTTGACTTCGACTAGAAAGAGTCAGACAAAAAAGTTAATTTTTGGACATTACATAAAAATAATAATATAACTCCAAGGGTTATTGTTTTCATTCTTTATAACTGGGGAGCAATAGTGGCCAAACCATTGGGTTGTTAGACCATCTAATGGCCAGTACCACCTGATTGTGTAAGTACACCCTGGGGATATTAATGGGTTCATTTATTAAATTCATTAATGAGCATCATTAATCAGACGGTGAGTTAAACTCCATTCATCATCTATTCAATCAAATCCTAGGCATGGGTCTTGTGCACTCATGATAGGAACCTCTGATGAAGTGTTGGAAAAGACATCCTCCAATGTAGAAAGGAGGTTCAACACCATAGAGGATCCAATCAAGAGTTCGGCGAACACCAACGAACATGCTACGAACGTGAACCTATCTTCTTCATCTGCACCGTCTACCAACGTGTTCGAGATATGGGTCTTATTCAAAGAGTTTTATAATTCTCCTACTATTGATGATGATTAAATTACATCCATGTTATAATGCTAACATGGAGGGTGTGTGCTGAACGAAGAAGGCCTAGACCCCCCCACCGATCTTTGTATTTGTTGCGTTCTTCATGGCCAACAAAAAAATATGTTAGCAAGGTGAAACCAAGAGCTGTGAAGTGTATGGGTCGTACCAAGAGTCTCGTAGGTGTAGAAAAGAATGAAATTGAACCACTAGAGCTCCACTTGAGGCATGTGGAAGCAACGCAGGGGTGACTGTGCCGGTGAACGAAGTAGGCGGCGGATGGCAGTTGTCAGCCATGAGGAGGAGACAACGTCTGAAGGCACGACGACAGAAGAAGGGGGTAGTCAGCCAATGTCGGCCCCATTGGAGCTGAGAGGCACACCACATAGGAGGGTCGTAGCTTCGAGCCATAGTGGAGGGTGGACCTACAGTCTGTGGGATTTGTAGGTGACTAGTCCAGTGGACCAACCAAGTGCATTGGTTACAACTGTCATTGTTGCTTTGAAGACCCAAAAGGACGAGCCGTTTGGAAGGGGAGAAGACCCCAGCACCTAGACCACAGTTTGGGATGTTCTATGGCCCGGTAGGATATGACTAACCCAAAACCAGCAAGCTGAGACTGTGACACAGTAGGTCGGACCAGGACCAGCCTAATCGGGCCCAGTGGGTAGGGTCGGGTAGCTCTGACCAGGTGGGATCGTACCCAGACACTTTATGGCCCAATTTCGCTTAAATGGGAATATATCCTAAACCAGACGTCCGTTTGAAATACCATATATGGTGCTGGAACCCATAGGATGATAAGGTCATTTTGAGATACACCCCTTCTGTTTTGGAGAAATTTGGGGTATGTCCTGGTTTGATCGAACCAAAATCCAACTGGGCCCTTGTCACTAAAATGCCTATATCTTACAGAATAGGCTCTAATTTATGAACTTTATGTTGCATTGGAGCCCTTATGTCATAGAGTTTCATCAGGTTTCTTCCTAGTGGGACATCCTACCTATTAAAATATGACTGATGGATTGAGGAGATGATCCTGTAGGAATCAAGCATGCTAGGTGTGGGAATCTAGTGTCTGGTTTTGACATGGAGAATGAAGGGTGATCCTGTGTGTGTCAGTACCAATTGATCATGTGTGGGTCTGATCTTGTGTGGGTCAGTGCTTAGCGATCTTGTGTGGGTCAGCGTATATAGATCCTATGTGGTTCAGTGCTCAGCAATCATGTGTGGGTGAGTGCCTATCGATCCTGTGTGGTTTAGATCCTATGTCGGTCAATGATTAGCGATCATGTTTTGGTCGGGGTCTATCGATCATGTGTGGGTCAGTGCTCCGCAATATTGTGTGGGTCATCGCATACCGATCTTGTGTGGGTCAGTAGAAGAGCCTAGTGACATTATAAGATGAAAAATATTTATGAATAATCAGTAGTACTTTTGTTCTTAAGTTATACCTGGTGTGAGATGTCTTTTCCATTGTATTTTGTGATTTAGATCATGCTTTGTGGTTTTTCATTTGTAGAATTCTGAAAGGCCCTTGGGGTTATCAGGTCCCAATTGGGTATTGTTATACTCACCACTCCATGGGATTCATCCACACCATTTTGTGTCATGTGCAGATGATGGGTAGCTTTGACCGAGGTTTGGGAGCCAGGACTTGATGGTGTACGGAGGTGACCAGTAGACGTGGAGAGCCGCAGTGGTGAGCTCTACCTAACCTTTAGGTAGGAACCTTGGAAGAATACCTCCTGAGAACTTTTCCCTTTTAGATGTATTTCCATGTCATTTGTTCTTGTATTTATCCCCTTTATGTCTAGTGCTTACTTTTACACTCAGTGGTAGTTTTACTAGTTGTTGTACGATTCTTCTTCCATTGAGAATTACTTGTGTGTAGCATGACAGGTCTATGTGTGTATAGGTTTTGAGGAAATGCCTTACCATTTTATGGGAATTATTTTTTGGTGCCAGTCACCAACCCCTATCCTACAGAGGGTCGTCTTGGGGTAGTCACAGTATAGGCCCCAGGGGATGGGTCATGAAAAAATATACTTTTGAAAATTATTATATTTAAGTACAAGAGTTAATGTAAAATTAAGCATAATAAGGGACTAAACTTTGATATTAATGGACCAAATGAAAAATAAATTTTCCCAAGATCCATTGGATTGAAATATTTCATCCGTATCCTTCCATGGATCTACTTTTTTCTATTATTATATCAAATATACTTGGAAAATATGTTTATAGAATTAATTTTTTCAAAATTTACTAGAGTGTAACTTATAATCCACTATAAAATGAATCATTTTATCTCACATCCTCACTCGTATAAACACACTTAAGTTCGTCCAATATCTTGAAAATTCACTTCATAAAAACCCTATAATTCTCTTTGAAGCCTCTCTTTGGTCCTAAACCCATCTTATAAATCCCTTTGGTGTAAACAAAAAGAAATTACCCAATGAAGAGGTCACATCTTTCCTCAAGCTCCTTTAATTTATTTTCTTTTTCCATATCCTCAACTATAATTATTCCATGATTATAAAACAACACCAATATAATAAATATAATTATATTATTTTATACTAAGGGTTCTACCTACACTTACACACACTTCCATCTAATGGGTAACGAGCATATTTCTTATTTGTACGATGAAATATCGTCTCATGAAATAATGACTTTACATTTATCCTGTACAACATTTCATTACAGCGAATTATGAAGGAAATTATATTTGAATATGATATATATTTAATACATTTTTATGCATCTATAATTATTTTTTAAATCATTCTTTCATACTTTCCATATTTTCTAAATAAAATAACATCATTTGTGGACATGTAGACTACCACCTTCTCAAAGACATGTGATTCGTTAACACTCTAAATGGAATGTATTAATGAAGGATTTAGTAAAAATATATTATATATGTGATATAATAATGATAATTTAATAATTATATATATAAATATATTTTATTTTATTTTTTTCCCTTCAATACAACAGTAAAACGGAAATAGTGGTCATGAGTACGTACGACCTGCCATCTCCAGGAACTATATATTCCATTTAATAATTCTAAA
The DNA here is from genome assembly GCA_963277665.1 of Viscum album. Classification (NCBI taxonomy): domain Eukaryota; kingdom Viridiplantae; phylum Streptophyta; class Magnoliopsida; order Santalales; family Viscaceae; genus Viscum; species Viscum album. The sequence continues at coordinate 1,253,019,492 of OY728152.1, forward strand.
TTATATGATTTTTAATAACACAAACATAAGGAATATAAATTATATTTATTTCATGGTTTAAATTATTTAAATCCTAATATAATTATAAGGTCCCAAGATATATCAAATTATTTCGCATGCGAAGAACACATCAGATATTACCCGAAGAGTAACCTTAACCTAGAATTGATAAAAAAAAGAGTGTTATATGAAGTCATACACAATATATATATAGTATTAGATATAATAATATTATTATATGAAAAATTTACAATAAATATATAATTATTTTGAAGTATATCTATATTTGTATGATGAAATTCAAGACACAAGGTAAAGGAATTTCATCTCACTTTTTATATCTGTGAGAGACTAGCCATGTTAACCACACTCTTCTTTTGTGTGGTGTATATAATTTAAATGAATTTATTATGTGATTCATATTCATAAATTTATTTTAATTTACATATCCATTTTATGTTCATTCATTATTGGGATTCATTTTTCAAATGTTACCAAATCAGTATGATTGGTTTGGAATGATTTTTCTTAATTGAGACTCATGTTTTAATATGAACCAAAATATCTCTTGAATGTGTATATTCTTAAATAGTAAATATTATATTAGGAATATCATTATTTTCATTTACTTACATGGATAGTATTACTCCATATTACCATGTAGTATGACTTTGGTGAAACAACATTGCCGTTTATCTATATTATTTTTTATTATTACTCTCTAGATGAAATATTATGATCCATCTCCCAATAACACTCATGTGTTTCCACATACAATATTTTTTCATGATAAATCTATGTATTAGAACACATTTTCCACTTTCTGGTACTTAAGATAATTAAGAAAATATTTCTAAGAAAACTTTGACCAGGTTTCTCTCTTCAGTTGGAAATATGTTTTATTTCAAAACTCATTTATTCAAAAATGTTTTAAAAAATGTTCTCAAATTAACCTTGAAGATTACATTAAAGGAAAAAAAATTACATTTTCTTTTTTATTGTTTTTAAATATTCATTTCTTTGTTTTCAATTCTATTTTATAAGAAATTGATTTTCAAAAAATGTTTTATGATTTAAAAATCATCGTTCAATATAGAGAGGATATTTCCCTCAATAAATGTTTTTAAATATATTTTATAATTATTTCCCATCTAATATGACATCCATTTCTGTTAATGATTCATTTATTTGGAAACTATTCAATTTTTCCATTCATATTGATTTTTTGAATGGTTTATTTTTTGATAGTGTGATGTATGTGAGACCTATTTTTTGAATTGTTTATTTTTTTTCCCATATCATTATTTTCATGTTATTTTAAGCTTAATTTTTATGTTTTATTACCCAAGTAATGAAGATATGTATTATGGTTAATGTGTCAAAGAAGGGTTATTCTCATGAATAACCTCCTCGGAGACAATATGGCTCTTTATTATATCAGTGTTTATGTTTCCCATTTTTCAAATTCACTAGACTAATACGGTATTTGGACATCTATTTATATAAGGATTTTAGTATTCCAAAAATGTTATGTAATGTTAAAGTATAAAAATTAACGGTAAAAATAGTTCCAAAATATTAATAACATCTAATTATAATTATTATATAGTAGTTATTATTGTATGATGGATAAAATACTTTAATAGAATGGATAAGAATAAATAATATTAAAATAAATGACAATGATAATCAGAACTCATTTACATATCTTTGACCAAGGGTTTTTATTTTTGAATATTTAGAACCTCAATAACATGAAGATGTATGTTCATAAAGGGATTTGATATGTTTTTCTCAAGCTAGATTAATCAATTTTTTTAAAATAAATATTGGATTATGTTCACTTTTATAATAGAGGTGATATGTACGTTCTAAATACCATAAAATATTAAATTAATATAAATAAATTATCAATAAAAACGGATCAAAATTGATATAATTTGTATATAATTGGGATAATAGTTGACGTTAAATCATCCAACAAACTTTTTACATATTTTCGGTAATTTAACCCCGTTATCATTTTTTGAGCCCCATTAACCCTATTGGAAATTGCTATAAAATTAAAATATTCTACCCTATAAGGGTCCATAATGTTACTATAAATTTATTAAAATAGTAATATATTGACCATGGTGGATTTATATAACCATATCCCATTATTTTTTCCAAATATAATATTGTTAAAAATATTAAATCATTTAATAAAATATTATTTCCATAAAATACTAATAATTTCAATTTTCAGACTATTCATTTAGTTTGATTTTAATAGCATAATATAAATAATTTTATTTAGATGAAATGCATCCAACCCACAATGACATGGAATTTGTGTGTAAAATATTCATGGTGTTTCTTAATCATTCAAATTACACAACTTTTAATTATTTTATTGTCCTTTATAATATTTTCCTATTAATTAAATAATTATTATTTCTTCTTTGAATAACTATTTAGGGTAAATATTTAATCACAATAAGTTAAAAATAATCACCATGATAAAGATAAATGTTTTATTATTAAAAAAATATTTATAACTGGGCATATCCTCTAGTTATCACTTCGACAAAAATATTATAGTTATTAAATACCAGAGGCTGAAAAAAAATTCATCTCATTACATAAAATATAATAAACATCATAATCTCAATCAAATGAAAAAAATTTCCTATAACCGAATATGGTATGATTACTGATGAAATAGAATCAAAAAATAATATTAATTCATGTTTTAGGGATATTTTATTTTCCTATAAAATTTTATTGTTTACCATTAGTTACCTTATTTACCCTTTACACGGGTAAACAAATTATTAATGTTACTATACTTATTTTCCAAAAAATAGAAGTCACCTATTTACTAAATTAAAAAAAATGTTTCAAAATATGGGGTCAATTCCTTAATATTCATTTAAAATTAGTGGCAAAAAATAATTTTAGATAAAACAAAAAAAGGCGGGGAAAATATGTCATGACCCACCATCAACCAAGATAAGGGAAGGAACAGTGGATTACCGTACCCTTTCTTCTTCAAATTTAAGGACAGATAATGACCCCTAAAACCCACCTTCAATAGGTATCGGAGTGGTGACTAGACCCAAGGGTATAGAATCACCCAAAAAATGGAAGGCATTACCCTTTTTATTTTGTAGAATCTGGAGAAAAGATAATAAATCCCAAACAACACCAAAATTGGGGTAGTGGTAAAGCCAAAAAAAACCATTCCCAAATGCATGTTCCAAAAGTAAGTGCTACAAAAATATGAGAAAACTCCCAAGGAACGTACCAAAGAAAAGGATAACATAAATAGAAACTGCCCCAAAGTCCAAACTAGTAGGGTCTGGCACGGTCCTCGAAGTCCTCCTAGAAACGTAAAAGCAGTTTTATATATGTAGGGTGAGTATACAGTTATACTCAGTAGGGAAAACCAAAACCTCTCATGCACAAGTGGGGAGGCATACTAATTCCCCGTGAAAAAATAGATATCAAATCACCTAGAAAGGAAACTATCCACCCAATCCTCACCAAGGATCAGTCCCCAAATAACACATGCCTTGTAAAGTAATAGTAAAACACATCGATGTTTGGGTTCCCCTTGCCACATTCCCTCTGGTTGTTGAAGAAATCCTATGTGTCAAACCTCCCCTGCAATTCTCACTGTAGTCCTACATCCATCCCCCACCTGCACACACCTAGGATACCACCACACATAACCATGCCCACAAACACCTGGGCCAGAACATCTACCACCACGCCCAAAGACACCTGGGCCTCATCCTGAAGGCACCTGGGAAACCGCCTGCCCGCACACACATAGGCCAACTAGCACAACATACACCACCCAAGGAATCATGGGATATAATAGACTTTAGGCTATCACAGCCTGCCCAAAAAATCTTGTGCTAATCGGGATAGGGAGCAGAAAAAAAGCTAATAACCACCCACTCACAGGAGTGTTGGGAAAGACACCCTGCCCCGTGAAATGGGGTTTTTCTGCAGAAAGTTCTCAAATTGGATTGGTTGCGAATAAGAAACATAAAAACTAAATTATACATATAGGTTTCAAGCACTCATACCACCCTAGGGGTTCCAAAACCATCCCATATAAAAACACCCTCGTTACTATTCATTCATAAGAAGCATCATAACCACAACAATGTCACAACTCATTCCCAGAAAAAAATTCCCCTTTGAACCTATTTTTTTTCCTATTCAAGTGATTCAAATTACATAATTCTTCACTACCAGGAAACTAAAAGGCATATCTACAAGACAAGGAAGGGAAAAAATACAAGCTACAATTTAAGAATTCACACCCAGTTCTCTTGTAAAGTCACAATGAACATGGGATCTGTGAGATCCACTACTGGAAAGAGTGGTTATACCCACGGAGCTATACCCACGGTTTTTTAAACCGTGGGAATATCCTGAATTAAGGTAACCTATACCTACGGTTTATTAACAACCGTAGGTATAGAAATTATACCCCCACGGTTTTTATTGAACCGTCAAAATAGAGGGCCTGATATTATGCTCGATCTCCTTCACTCGTCGGGCCGCAACTCCCCCCCCCCATCTAGTCTATCCCTTGTGTTTCCATCAATTGAATCCCCTACCCACCTTCGGTCGGTGATCATCGCCCATCCTCCAAACGGAGCACATCCCCCATCCTCATCCACCTCCGGTCCATGTGCATCCCCCCTCCTGCTCTGGTCCGCGCGCTCCCCCCTCCTCCAGTTGACGACATATTGAAGTTCCGGTCGGCAATCATCACCCCTCCTCCAGACGGCGCACATCCCCTATCCTCATCCTCCTCTAGTCCATGCACATCCCCCCTCCTGCTCTGGTCCGCGCACTCCCCCCTCCTCCAGTTAACGACATATTGAATTTGAGCAATTTCTCCTAGGTCGAGCAACTTCCTCACTCAATCGATGACTAAATCATTATAGGGCTTTTGATCTTGAGAGTAAGATTAGCCCTATATGTGTCATCCGCACCCAGTTGGTTTCTTTTAACCCATGGCTTATCGGTAAGTGTTCTCACTTCTGGGGTCCCAATAGATTGCTTGATTCTTTTTATCTGGGTTTCTAATTTGATAAAGATGTCTTCATAGGTCTTTAAGAGTATTATTCCATGGATGATGCCCTCTGAAATTGATCACGCTCCGTATAAAGGCAGGTGACTCTTTGTATTTTCTGTCATTTATCAAACCACACATTCTTGATGATTTTAAAATAATTTTTAATGTAAATTTATGGTATTTAATGTTCATGAGGATTGCTATTAATCATATGTTAACTCTTGATTTTTTTAAATCTGTGGTGTAAGGGTGGTTTAAAATTATAGAAACACATTGGTTTTACATGTCGCCCACCATGTGTTTGATGTAATGCGTCATATGACTTTCCATGAAATGCATGGCTCTATTTTAGTGGAATGATTACCCTTTATTTATAATGATTTATAAAAATAATTGGAGAGAAATTTATTAGGAAATCTGTTGTTTGGCCAAAGTGGATAGTATTGACCAAATTAATGCTGGTTTTGTCTATTATGGGATGAGGACTTTTTTTATGTAAGGAAAACCAGTTTTAAGGAATCTTAACATTTTGTTATTATAGATGGTACCTTTTATCATGGTTGAACATCTTGGATTACTTGTACCAAAATAGTGGCACATGGGAAGCCTTGGGTATTTATGGGGGAACTTAGTACAAGTACTCCTCTAGGTTTACGGGACCTCCCGACCCAACAAATATTGGTTGCACGGGCCATCGGGAACATGCAAGTGCATGATAGGTCATGGGTTGTGGATGCTACTTGGACTTCCCACCGGGCGCATGCTAGTGCATGATAGGTCATGACAAGTGGATGTTACTTGTACTGCTCGTGATGGTGAACACTAGGGAATGATGAGACTCTTCCTTGTAGATCTATACAAATATAGCATATGGAAATTTTTTCAGTAAGGATCCTAGTATTCTCAACCTCTACACATAAGTATTCTCATATGGCATGTTCTTGGCTTTCAATTTACTTTAATTTAAGAAATTTCATGTTAATTCATTTGCATTTTTTTTATATTTACTATTTTTTTAATGTTAATAGGTTCCTTAAAATTCCATTCCCATATTTTTTGTTTTAACTAAAAATGAAAATGATTATCTTTATAGATGTAGTTTAAACATGTATGTCACGGTTTTATTAAAACTGTGGGTATTAAAACAGCATACTACCCAAACTATCGGGCTCCTCCTCACTCGGCGATCCCCCCATTCAACCCTACCTCCCCGACCATTACTCTCGGCCCTGTCCTCCCCTCCTCGACCACCACCTCACGACCCTCTCCTCCCCTCTCCGACTCCCCTCCCTGGCCTCTGCCTCCCGGCTCCGCGTCCCGGCTCCGCGTCCCGGCTCCACGTCCCGGCTCCACGTCCCGGATCCGCGTCCCGGCTCCGCATCCCAACTCCCGACCTGGACACCCTGGCCATCGCCTCCGCCTCGACATCTCTTAAACAAGGTAATTTTACTTGTGATGCTCCATTAATGCTATGGGAGGATATCGATGATTCTTGGTTGATTATAGGAGGTTATAACATTATCCAATCCTTACTAATTCTGCATGCCACCCTCCGACCATATCTTCAGAGTACTAGTGGGTTTATGTTGGTAGTTTGGGCTTCAAAGGATAATAAAGATTAGAAAACATTAAATAATGAGTAGGAATTAATTTCTTATCTCAAAATCTACTAGCATTTCTATTATCATCCTTATGATTTCCCTACCGCTACTATTACGAATAATGCATCTGAAGAATTTTTCAACCAAGGTTACTTATTTTTTTTGAGATAAGGCATCTGGGTAGCCCATATTGGAGGAGATCATATTTGAAAAGGATATTCACCCTATACATTTATTCTTCAATTTAACTATGTTTTGAAGTTGTGTCCTCCCACTCTCAATAGTTTTTGTCAAGAGAAGCATCTTAGGATAGCTTGTCAATTATGGATGATGTTCACCGAGGAGGACACCCAGTGCCAGGCCAAAAATCCGAACTCTGGGGATTTCGTACCCTTCCACAACAATAGCAATGCTGAGGCCTGCGTTAAATCATATACCCATGACCAATTAGTTGATCCAGTTTCCCTCGTGATAACATTCAAGGCATATGGTGAAAATTTGAAGGATAAGAAAAACTGAGTTGTTGGAAACTCTTGTCTAGGAAAAGTCCTTTGAAATCCACTCGTCCCCCCCCCCCCCCCCGAGGAAAATTGTAAAATATGGGGTCATGACCTCAAGGGAGTCCGAACAAGCTACTGAAGCTCTATCTAGGAGTATACCATTCATTCCCCTGAGGCTGATTTCCCAATGGAATGGACGTAATGGGACCTTTTCAAAGGCCACCCATCCACTCGCGACCAGTCCCCTAGTGCTTTATGGAAGCTCCACTAAACTAGGGAAGTTTCTCTTACTATAATTGGTTATGTGTTAGTTCCCATTGTCATTTCTTTTTTTGAGAATCCTAAAAATGTGGGTCATTACTGTAGGATCGAAATAGAGATGTAGATGCTCAATATACAAGAAGGGGGGGTGAATTGTATACTTTAAAAAAATTCCTTTGGAACCTTTAAAGTTAGTTAAGAATAACTATGTTTTCCTTATGTAAGGAAAAGACTAAGTATAACAAAGTTAAACTAAGAAAATTCACAACACCTCTTAACACCGAATGCAAACTAGGAAAGATATTCCGAATGAGGGTTCCGGAAATATGGTTCCGGAAATTAAATCTTAACAAATGATTAAAATATGAGATTCTACCTTAAAGAGTATAGAATCTAAATGAAACATAGTACAAATAAGAAAGTATAAGAAAGTTATACATTCCTTATAATACAAAATGCAGCGGAATATAAACAAGTAGTAAAACTACAAGTAACAAGATATAAGTCTTTTAACCCAAAGAGAAGGGTATCCAACAACCTTGGATAAAGGTCCCTTGATTTATACTTTCAAGCAAGTCTGTCTTACCCACACCAGGGTAAGCCCTCGATACGAAGATCGGAGTCTCTGTCTTGTTATCCCGGCAATCCCTCAACTTCAAGGTAGTTGGCAACCTCTATCTTCCTCAGCAAGAAAGCCCTCGAACTTTAAGGTAGTCGGCACCTCTGTCTTCCAATCCCCTAAAGCCCTCGAATTTAATCACCAACATTCGGAGTCGCACGAAGCTTTGAGAGTTTATAAGAGTCTCTCTCTCTAGAAATCACTTCAAGTGGATTAGTCAGCCTTTCAGCACTTTTTCAGCCATCAGCCCCGAGCTCATTCAAATGAGCTCCTATTTATAGGTAAGGTCGGCTCCTTCTCCAACGGTCATATTTTCCTTAAAGATCAGAGGGACATGTACACGTGTAACTTAGACAACGGTTAGTTTATAACAAAATAGACGACATCGTTTTATAACAAAACAAGTGTAACAGAATGTACGACATTGTTTTAATTCTAACTCAAAATTTCAGAATGAAAACTTCGGAGTGAAAGTTCGGAGTGTAAGGAACAATAGTAAAGAGTAGACAAATTTTAGAAGTGTAAGCAATATAAATGTTCGGAGTCAAACAAAGATATTTTTCAGAGTCTGAATTAATTCAGAGTGTATAAAACAAAGATACTCAAATTCTGTTTAATAGGCGAATTCAGAATGAGAATTCGGAATAGGAATTCGTCATCAGAAATCATAATGAGAATTCATCATCAGGATTCGTAATGAGAATTTGTCATCAGAATTCGTGATGGGAATTCGTCATCAGAATTCGTAAAGAGAATTCATCATCAGGATTCGTAATGAGAATTCGTCATCAGAATTCGTAATGAGAATTCTTCATCAGAATTCGTAGTGAGAATTCTTCTTCAGAATTCGTATCCTGAATCTGGAATAGAACTTAGTCAGAGTTCATATCCGGAATTCGGAATGAAACTTCCTTATAGTTCTTTTCCAGAATCCGAATCCTAAAACAGAATGCTTTATATCAAAGTTTCAATGATTCCGAGAAAATAGAAATGAATCCTAATTTCATAATTAAGAAAAATATGAATGAAAATAAGATAAGGATAATTTTTCTTATAAAAGCCATTTTGCTTATAAAAGCAATTTTCCTTATAAAATCAATTTTCCTTAAGAAAGCAATTTTCCTTACAAAAGCGATTTTACTTAAGAAAGCAATTTTCCTTATAAAATCAATTTTCCTTATAAAAGCAATTTTTCTTAAGATAAGATGTTTGTGATTTTCAAAACAAGAAGGAATGGAAAATTCATAAGGAAAACCTTATTGACTCAACAATCTCCCCCTTTTGGAAAGCACAAACATCCTTACGAAAAAGAAATTCTAAGAAGAAAGAAAAACATTAAGGCTTATCTCCCTTTGCATTAAGGATATTGATGAATACGACTAACTCCCTGTTAGGCTTTGAAATTCTAAGGATCGTATTCAGATTTCCGGAGTGATAGATAAGAATGTCTTCTTTAATGAGAAAGGCCCCCCTTACATAAACTCTTTTTAGAGTTTTTCTTTTTCTTAAGGTTCTTTTTCTTCTCCCCCTTTGATAAACCCTTATTAGAGTTCTTCTTTTTCTTAAAGATATTTTCCTTCTCCCCCTTTGTGATTTTCAAAAATAATTGGAGAGAATGGAAAAAAACAAAGTACCTGAAAAATTAGTAATGACAACAATAGAAACGACAAGCACAACTTTCATTAAATTTGAAATCTCAGCAACAAAAAGAATACAACAAAAAGATCGGATTGGATTATTTCGGATCTTTTTCCTTTGACATGAGCCCCTTTAGAATAGTCTTGATCTTCTTTAGGTCTTTATGATCTTCTTCATCTTGCTTCTCTAAGGCAACTATTCTTTCGGATTGAGCTTCAATTTTTTCTTCCTGGGCTTTCAGTTTTTCTTCCTGAGCTTCGATCTTTTCTTCCTGCGCCTTCATTCTTTCTTCAAAATCAATCCAATGATCCCTTTCAAACTTCCAGTTTTGATAAACGGAATTGAGCTTCCCATTCAGATCTCTTACTTCTTGAATCCGGAAGTTCTTCTCTTCTGTCATCTTCTCTTCAAAAGATGCAGTTAACTCATTTATCTTCATGTCCTCTGTTTAAAAAGCATCTTTAACATTGTCTTGAAGCTCATCGAACAACCACATCTCTTCCACAATCTTCTTTGACCAATTTCTCATCCTCTTGAAATATTTTCTATAAGCTTCGTAACCAACAAAAAAACGTTTTGAACTGAGCCTCTATCTCAACGCACTTGTCCATAACCATAGATACGGAGTCAGTTTTCTGATTCAACGCATGTTGGAGCATCTGACATCTAGAGTCAATACTAGAGAATGTCGGAATGGATCCCACCAACTTCTTTAAAGACTGGACAACAAAATCATGCCCCAACGAGGATGACTCCGAATCGGAAATCTTGCTTGGAGAGTTTTCTTCCTCAATAATCTCCAACATCCTTTTAGATGAATCACCATATTCTCTTTTCCTCCTAGCCACTGATTTCGGAGTTTCAAAAAGGAGTTTCTTTCCATTGTCTTTCTTCGGAATTGATTCTTGATTAGGAGTTTTCTGCTCCCCAGTAGATACTTGAACAATCTCATCAACAACTTTCTGAACAACATCTTCCTCATTCTTATCCTTCTCTGGAGTTACTAACTTCAAGGATTCAGCCTCTGATATTCGGAGTGATAGATGTTCCGAAGGTGATCCTTTATAATCATCCACTTGTTTCAAAAGATCTCCTGTTTCACCACTTCCTTCATCAACTTCCTCTTCCTCTCCCACTTGCTGAATCTGCTCAATTTTCTCAACATGCTCAGCTGTAGTCTCTTCCGGAAAATCAAGGTTTCTTCCTGGAGTCTCAGGTAGAGATTCCAGGGAGAAAGATCTCGGAACTGGGATGCTTCCAGATACCATCTCATTAAACTTTAACAACGCTTGGACTTCCTCGGCTTCTGACATCTTCTTCTTAAGCTTCTTTTCCTTTGCTTGTTTTTCAAGTTCATCAGCAGTTCTCTCCTTTAATGCCTTAGCTTCCGCAGGGTCCAATCCGAACTGCGGATACCCTACTTTCCTTTTATCTTTATCATCTCTCCCCTTTGTAACTACCTCATCAGGATAGGTCTTCTTCTTCTTTGGTTTGGGAGGAGCCGTTTGAACTTCCTTAGACTTAGGATCTTCGACTTCAGCTGCAACTTCCTTTAACATTCTTTTCTTCACTGGTTTGGATGATTCCGGTTCAGCAGCCTTCGGAACCGTTTCTTCTTGATTAGACAAATCAACGAACTCACCAATCTCCTTGTTGAAAGCCAAATCCATCCTCTTAAGGGTGTCATCACTAACCAACAAAATTTTACAAACCCTTGGCTTAGATCTGCAAGCTTCCTTGAAATATTCAAGGCACCGGACTATCAACTTTGATAATATTGCTGGGTACATTACGATCTGAGCTATGAGATTTCCTTTCTTAAGATTATCAATGGTTACAAGAATGTTCCTCATGAAAATAAACTTCCTTAGATTTATCAGGAAATCTAAGATATAGATCTCACTATTCTTCAAGCTGTCTTTATCGCCTTTTCTCGGTAAGATAAGTCCTTGCACCCACAACTCTAGAATCCAGATGTTTTTGGATAGACTTGTAATCTTCCGAGCCTTGTCATCAGCCAGTCCGAGAGTTCCTAATGCTTTTTCCTTGTCGAAGCTACACTTAGAGTCCGGCAATACATGAGAAATAATTTCGGCTTCCCCTTCATAGGACAACCCTACCAAGCTTGCTGCCTTGGTATAAGAAAGTTTGTAGGTCTTGCCATACGACTTGAAAGAAAATTTCTCCCTATTATCTTCCTGGAAGAAGGAAACAGTTTCATAGAACTCAACAAGTAACTCTGTAAAAACATCGTCTTGAGTCCGTGGTTTGGATACATCAACATCTTCCCAGCCATTCAACTTAATGTTCTTTGAGATAAGAGAGTCATAGTTGTTGAAGAAATTCGGATGGACTAACCTTTCTCTGTAAACTAACCACTGAGAAATAGGTTTAGTGGATGACATTTCTTGAGATGATAACTCAGCAGACATTCGGATCTGAAGTCCTCTGAGAAGTTTGGAACGGAGACTACTGTAGTTCGGAACGGCCTTAAAACAGAGAGGCAGAGATTCGGGACGCGAGAGCTTGAGATCGATGTGGGATGAGTATTTGGGTCCCCTTTATATAGGCAACGAGATGACGGTTCACATTCCACAATTGATCTAATGGTTGGAATGAACTGAGATCAGATCTGACGATTGAAAACTTGAATCTGATCTTTTTGAGGTTTTTGTTAAGACAAAGAATTAAGAAAACTATAATCCGAAAACATAATACAAGAAAATGCCAGCAAGCAAAATATGACTACGAAAACATAAGTACCGTAATCATACCTTTCGGATTGGATTAGAAGGATTATTCGTAATGGGTAATATAAAAAGATGATTACGGAAAAAAAAAACTTTATTATGAAAAGACAAAGTTCTCAAAAATTTACTACGGAAAACTATCTCAGTACGAAAAACTTAGTATGAAAAAGTCAATACGAAAAACACATTATAGGTAAAACAAATAGGTACAAAAATCTGGTTATGAAACTACCAGTACGTAAATTTTCATTCCGGAAATTTTCAATACGAATAGTTCCATTCCAGAAGTATTCTGTATGAGAATGTCCATTTTGAAAAATTTTAGTTTTGGAAGTTCCATTCCGGAAATCTTCTTTCCGAAAAGTTTGAAAACAAATTTTTTTTTAAAAACATTGTTAAACTAACAAACAAATGTACTCCCCCTATGAAAAGGATTTTATTACTGTAAGGAGACTTTTTCAACAGAAAGTTAATTAATAAAGATTACCTTACAGTTATCATTCCTAAATTCTGTTTAATATATTCAAATCTATCAGAAGGAAAAGATTTTGGGAAAATATCATCAAGTTGATCTTGCGTTCCGATAAACTGAAAAATAATATCTCCTTTAAGTGTGTGATCCCTAAGAAAGTGATGCCTAATATCTATGTGTTTTTCACAGGAGTGATGTACAGGATTTTTACTTAGGTCAATGGCACTTGTGTTATCACACAAAATTTGAGTTTTAGTAAAACTCAACCCATAGTCTGTGAGTGTGTGTTGCATCCACAACACTTGAGCACAACAACTTCCAGCTGCTACATATTCATCTTCAGTAGTGGAAAGTGCTACAGAATGTTTCTTCTTGCAGGACCAAGAAACTAGTGAATATCCTAAGAAATGACAAGTTCCGGATGTACTTTTTATATCCATTCTACATCCACCAAAGTCAGCATCAGAAAAGCTTTTTAGAACAAAATCATTTCCAGAAGTATAAAATAATCCTAGATCCATGGTTCCCTTAAGGTAGAGAAAAATTCTTTTTACTGCCTTTAAGTGAGATTCCTTAGGATTGGATAGATATCTTGCACATAAGCATACTGAAAACATTAAGTATGGTCGACTAGCTGTTAAGTAAAGTAGACTTCCTATCATACCTCTAAAAGATGTTTGATCTACTGGTTTCCCAGCTTCGTCAAGATCTAAAGAGTTTGAGGTACCAATGGGAGTACTTATACTTTTAGTGTTTTCATAACCATACTTTTTAAGAAGATCATTAATATACTTATGTTGAGATATGTAGGTTCCTTTTGGTTTTTGAGATATTTGGAAACCAAGGAAAAATGTTAACTCACCCATCATACTCATTTCAAACTCAGATTTCATTAGACTAGCAAAAGAGTCAGTCAAAGATTGCTGAGTTGAACCAAATATAATGTCATCAACATAAATTTGAACAGTCAAAACATTTTTCTTATCTTTCTTTATAAAAAGGGTTGGATCTTCATTTCCCATTAACATAGTAATTTTGAAGCAAAAATACAGTGAGTCTATCATACCATGCTCGTGGGGCTTGTTTAAGGCCATACAAAGCTTTGGTAAGTCTAAAAACATGATCAGGATGTTTTGTATCTTCAAAGCCAGGAGGTTGTTCAACAAAAACTTCCTCTTGAACGTAACCGTTAAGAAAAGCACATTTCACATCCATTTGGAAAAGTTTGAAATTAACGAATGCTGCAAAGGCAAGTAGAATACGGATAGATTCAAGTCTAGATACTGGAGCATAGGTTTCTTCATAGTCTATTCCTTCTTGCTGATTATAGCCTTTAGCAACGAGTCTAGATTTATTTCTAACAATGACTCCATTTTCATCACATTTATTTCTGAAAACCCATTTTACTCCAATAACAGAAGTTTCCTTAGGTCTTTCAACCAAGGTCCAGACATTATTCCTTTCGAACTCATTTAGTTCATCTTGCATGGCTTTAATCCAATCATCATCACCTAAAACTTCATCAGTGCTTTTAGGTTCTAATTGGGAAAGAAATGCTAGATGTTCTACTTCATTTCTTAAGGAACTTCTAGTCCTTACAGGTTGGTTTACATCACCAATGATACTATAACTGGGGTGATTCTTAAGAAACACCTGATTTGGGTTTTGTAAAACATGTTCATCAACAAAGGGTAGAATGTCTTCTGGGGTAAATGTTTCAGAAGTATCTTCTAGAACAATTTCCTTATCAGAAGGTTCTTCTATCAAAGGTTGACAATCAGTTTTTGAAAACACATCTGAATATGTAAGTTGAGATGGTTTAAAAACAAAAGGATCTGACTCATCAAATTTTACATGTACTGTTTCCTCAACAGTACAAGTATTTTTATTAAAAACTCTATATGCCTTAGAAGTTGTGGAATAACCTAAGAAAATTCCTTCATCAGAATTTGGTGTGAATTTATGTAATTTATCTTTAGTATTCAAAATGAATACTTTTCATCCAAAAACCTTGAAGTAGGAAAGTCTTGGTTTTCTACCATTCCATAACTCATAAGGAGTTTTATTAAGAAAAGGTCTAATCAAAACTCGATTTATAGTATAACAAGCAGTACTTACAGCTTCAGCCCAGAAATGTCTAGCAATAGAATATTCACTCAACATGGTTCTAGTTATTTCTTGAAGAATTCTATTTCTTCTTTCAACTACACCATTCTGTTGAGGAGTTCTAGGTGCTGAAAAATTGTGAGTAATACCTTTCTTACTACAAAAAGTTTCAAAATCAGAATTTTGAAATTCTCCTCCATGATCACTATGAATAGTTTTCAATGGAAGGTTTTTCTCATTTTTAACTTGAGCTCTAAAACATTTGAAATAAGAAATAGCTTCAGATTTCTTAGCTAGAAAATAGACCCAAGTAAATCTAGTGTAATCATCAACTAGAACAAACACATAGTATTTTCCTCCAATACTTCCAGTTTGTGTTGGACCAAAAAGATCCATGTGCACTAACTGTAATGCATCAGTTGTTGAGACATCACTGATTGACTTGAAACTAGATTTATGTTTCTTGCCATATTGAGAAGGATCACAAACTTTAGAAGAATCAAATCTAAGCTCTGGTAGATCCTTAACTAGTTTCTTCTTAGAGAGTTTACATAGGTTTCTAATATTACAGTGTCCTAATCTTCTATTCCATAACCAAGAATGATCTTCCATTGCACTTAGGCAAGGTAAATCTTGGCTCCTGAGGTCTTCTAGGTTAAAATTGTAGACATTCTCTTGCCTATTGGCTGAGAGAATAAATTCTTCCTTGGAATTGTGAACTAAACACTTATCATTCCAAAAATTCACAAGGTAACCTTCATCACATAACTGACATATGCTAATGAGGTTGTTCTTAAGACCCTTCACAAAAAGAACATTTGAAATTAAGGTTTTACCAAAAATCACAATATTACCAATACCAACAATCTCTTCCTTAGCATTATCTCCGAAAGTTTCCTTTCCACCTTTCGTTTTGATAATCTTTTCAAAAAAGCTTTTGTTACCAGTCATGTACCGGGAACATCCACTATCCATGTACCATGTATTGTTGCTGGTACTTTCTTTATCTTCCTGAAATCAAGAAGAAAATTAGACTTTCGGAATCCAAACATGTTTGGATCCGAGATTTGCAGACAATAAAATTTTAGGTATCCACATTTTCTTATAAAAGTAAGCTTTGTGAAATCCTAGAGATTGAGTTTTGTTTAAGGAACAATTCTTTGCCCAGTGACCACCACATTGACACTTGGTACAAAATGGGGCACTTTGAGGAACAAAATAATTGTTACTGAAAATAGGTTTTGCATGGGTATAACCAAATCCGGATTTATTTCTTAAAGGTCGTATTTGGGAATACATCTTATCAAAATTTTCTTTATCATGGGTAAAGTTTGATAAACACTTCTTTAAGGAATAAATTCCAGACATGAGTTTTACGACCATGTTTTTATCCTCAAAATCATTAGTTTTTGAACTAGAGTTAGGCTCGAAAATATTTTTATTAGAAATTACTTTTTCTAACTCTTTAGAAAGTTTGTTCTTCTCAGAACTTAATTCCTCGAGATTTTTTGAAATATTTTCAAAATCAGCATTTTTCTTATCAAGATATTTAGATAGATCTGATATCTCTTTTGTTAGAATAGAATTCCTAGAGTTTGCCTTATCAAGTTTCTTATTGAGTTTGGAGTTCTCAATCTCAAGAAGTTCAGCAAACCTAGAGACTTCTTCATAAGTAGGTAAAGTACTTTCCTCATCAGAAGATGATTCTTCATCAGAAGAATTATAATACTTATTATCATTAGAATTTAAAGAAACATTGGTCAAAGATTCAGCATTTCGTACCTTAGCCATAAGACAATAATTATCAATAGGTAATCTGGCTATAAGACCAAGATTATTCTGTCCTGAAGATTCATAATCATAAGATTCATCTGAAGAGTCACCACCACTGGAACTCTAGGTGTCATTAGCTTTCAGAACTTTCTTAGCTTTAGCTTTATAATACTTCTTTCTGTTCCTGTCTCAATGTTTTTCCTTCCATTCTTTCTTTTTGAGCATAGGGCAATCTGGTCTAATATGTCCAGCTCTCTTGCATTCATAAAAAGTAACTTCTCCATCTTTCTTATCTTTCCTGCCCTTTTTCTTATACTTAGATTGAAAATTTCTCTGTCCAGCTATCTTGTTCATCCTTCGAGAAAGATTGGCTAATTCACTTTCTGAAACTTCACTCTCACTTGATTCGGATTGGAAAATAACTTTCTTAGACTTGGATCTGGTTACTCTCTCAGGAGTCTTAGCTTTCATCTGATTTGAAGTTGTAGTAAAAGCAATAGTACCATTTCCATTCTTTTTCTTGATGTTGTCAGCATATCTCTTCATTCTAGTTTCGTGTTGTAGAAGAGTTCCAAATAATTCATCAAGAGTAATTTGAGTGACCTTCATGTTCTCATCTATGGCTGTTCTCTTGGATTCCCACTCATTGGGCATAATATCAATTATCTTGTCCACAAGAGCTTCATCATATAAACGTTTCTCTCCCATAGATTGTAGACTGTTGACAATAGTCATAAATCTCTGTTGAACTTTACAGATAGGTTCTCTATAAGGAAAATTGAAACCATGATATTCATCTCTAAGCATAGATCTTCTAGTCTCAATCACTTTAGAAGTCCCAAAGTGTGTAACCTCTAACTTCTTCCATATACAATTAGCTGCTTCACAAGAAGAAATTTGGCTATATATATTCCTGGTCATTGAACATAGTAAAGTATTGCGTACCTTATAGTTGAGTTGATATTCTTGCTTTTCTTGATTAGTAAAAGATCTGACTTCCTTGTCAGGAATTTTATAATCACCAGTAAGCATAACAAAGTTGTCTACTCCAGTATTGATAAAAAAAGTCTTCATACGATCTCTCTAGTATTCATAGTCATTACCATCAAAGATTGGTGGTCTTGTCGGATTTAGATTGTCAATTGACCTAACATTGGTTCGTGCCATACTTAAAATAACTTTGCACACAAACTTGTTAGTAGCAAAGAATCGTAATAACAAGGTTCGGAATGGGAAAAGTTCGGAATGGAAATTCGGAATGAAAAAGTGAGCAAGAAAAACTTGTATGTGAGTACAAGTATTTCAGAGACCTCCTCTGATACCAAATGTAATATTGGTATAGAGTAAGAGGTTTCCAACCTCTGATACCAATTGTAGGATCGAAATAGTGATGTAGATGCTCAATATACAAGAGGGGGGTGAATTGTATAATTTAAAAAAATTCCATTGGAACCTTTAAAGTTAGTTAAGAATAACTATGTTTTCCTTAAGTAAAGAAAACGACTAAGTTTGACAAAGTTAAACTAAGAAAATTCACAACACCTCTTAACACCGAATGAAAACTAGGAAAGAGATTCCGAATGAGGGTTCCGGAAATATGGTTCCGGAAATTGAATCTTAACAAATGATTACAATATGAGATTCTACCTTAAAGCGTATAGAATCTAAATGAAACAGAGTACAAATAAGAAATTATAAGAAAGTTATACTTTCCTTATAATACAAAATGTAGCGGAATATAAACAAGTAGTAAAAATATAAGTAACAAGATATAAGACTTTTAACCCAAAGAGAAGGGTATCCAACAACCTTGGATAAAGGTCCCTTGATTTATACTTTCAAACAAGTCTGTCTTACCCACACCAGGTTAAGCCCTCGATATGAAGATCGGAGTCTCTGTCTTGCTATCCCCGCATGCCCTCAACTTCAAGGTAGTTGGCAACCTCTGTCTTCCTCAGCAAGAAAGCCCTCGAACTTTAACGTAGTCGGCACCTCTGTCTTCCCATCCCCTGAAGCCCTCGAATGTAATCACCAACATTCGGAGTCTCACGATGCTTTGAGAGTTTATAAGAGTCTCTCTATCTAGAAATCACTTCAAGTGGATTATTCAGCCTTTCAGCACTTTTTCAGCCATCAGCAACGAGCTCTTTCAAATGATCTCCTATTTATACGTAAGGTCGGCTCCTTCTCCAACGGTCATATTTTCCTTAAAGATCGGAGGGACCTGTACACATGTCACTTAGACAACGGTTAGTTTATAACAAAATAGACGACATCGTTTTATAACAAAAAAAGTGTAACAGAATGTACGACATTGTTTTAATTCTAACTCAAAAGTTCGGAATGGAAACTTCAGAGTGAAAGTTCGGAGTGTAAGGAACAATAGTAAAGAGTAGACAAATTTTAGAAGTGTAAGAAATATAAAAGTTCGGAGTCAAACAAAGATATTTTTCGGAGTCTGAATTAATTCAGAGTGTATAAAACAAAGATACTCAAATTCTGTTTAATAGGGGAATTCAGAATGAGAATTCGAAATAGGAATTCGTCATCAGAAATCGTAATGAGAATTCATCATCAGGATTCGTAATGAGAATTCGTCATCAGAATTCGTGATGGGAATTCATCATCAGAATTCGTAAAGAGAATTCATCATCAGGATTCGTAATGATAATTCATCATCAGAATTCGTAATGAGAATTCGTCATCAGAATTCATAATGAGAATTCGTCATAAGAATTCATAAAGAGAATTCATCATCAGGATTCGTAATGAGAATTCGTCATCAGAATTCGTAATGAGAATTCTTCATCAGAATTCGTAATGAGAATTCTTCTTCAGAATTCGTATCCTGATTCTGGAATAGAACATAGTCAGAGTTCATATCCGGAATTCAGAATGAAACTTCCTTATAGTTCTTATCCAGAATCTGAATCCTAAAACAGAATGCTTTATATCAAAGTTTCAATGATTCCGAGAAAATAGAAATGAATCCGAATTTCATACTTATGAAAAATATGGATGAAAATAAGATAAGGATAATTTTTCTTATAAAAGCCATTTTGCTTATAAAATCAATTTTCCTTATAAAAGCAATTTTCCTTAAGAAAGCAATTTTCCTTACAAAAGCGATTTTCCTTAAAAAAGCAATTTTCCTTATAAAATCAATTTTCCTTATAAAAGCAATTTTTCTTAAGATAAGATGTTTGTGACTTTCAAAACAAGAAGGAATGGAAAAGTAATAAGGAAAACATTATTGACTCAACAATTACCTTGGGAACCTCTATGCCCTCATACATTCCTGAAGTGGTCACTGCAAATACTAGCATTGAGTACTTTCCATGCTGCGGCCAAAAAATGGTGATGAGTACGACGACATTGATGACTCACCTATTGTGGATACTGTGGAAAAAGATTCTAACTTTCACCCAACGTATTCTAAGCATTTATCTTCTCGAGGTCCTAAGCTTGTGGGGACACCTAGGAAACATTTTTGGTTGTCGAAACCTACTCCGCTCCACTACACCAACCTCCCAATGATGGTCATACCAATCATGGTTGCATTTCATGATGCTTGGAGTTACTAGGATGAATTAAGGGTAAATGGTTAACATGAAGATATTTGGAGGCTTCTTCCGGGAGGATGTTTCAACCTTCCAGGTTTTTGGGGATCAATTTCTCCTACCATTATTTTGACCAAAGAAGTGCCTAATGTGGTAGCTACCTACTTGAATGAAATGGACAAGTGTCTCCACACCCCTGCGTATAGGCATTAATGTGGTAGATAATACTTCTCTTACCCTAAAAATAGTATTAGTTCCAATTCAAGAACCTAGGAAGGCCCTAAATCACATGACACCTCCCATTGAGCGGCATTAACAACAAATTCTCCCTTTAATGGAAGAAAAAAGTGATCTGGGTCACCCATGACTTGGGGAACAGATGGACAAATTGTATTACTTATTAAAGGAGAAGTTTTACAATTATTTCCTTACATACATGGAAAATAACATAATAAAGATTCAAAAACCTAAGAAACCTAATGAGGTCAACCTCACAGACCATCTTGTCTACTATTCTTTTTATAGGATATTGATCCACACCGTTTAATGCTGATTTGTCTTCAATGACATTCTGAAGAGAACAGTTGATTATAATTAGATGAAATTAGAGAAGGCCCCAACATAGGTGGCATATTTAACCTTTACCCATACCAGAAGAAGGGGGTGACTATCAAGAAAAACTAACTATGTGTGGAAAAAATGTTCGATAAATAGATGACTCGAAAGACACTTGACCGAGCTCATACCTCCTCCAATGGCCTGAAGGCCTTCAAATTTTTATTAAGATAAGACTACATTTTAAGGGATGAATGGGAAAACCCAAAGACATCATGATTTGGGACAAATAATTCCCTAAGGGTCAAGGAAAATAAAACCAGATTGAAAACATATTAACTGCCCCTCCCCAACATTTGAATGTGATGAAGCTCTCCACCATTTGCAAAGTGATTCAACAAGAAAGTGTTCTGTGTCAAAGCACAGTCTTGATCTGATGGCTGACGCCATACCCTCTCAAATGACCAAATCCAAAAAACTCTACATAGATGAACTGAAAGATCTAAATCATCTCTTGGGGTTGTTCCATGTGGTCATGACCTGTTGCAAACCATCCGATGCGAAACCAGGAAGACCAAGCTCATACCATCCTAAGAGAATAGATTTTCAAACCAATAATGATCACAACACATATGGATGAATAATTTAATATTCATTGTAACAAACCATGATTTTTTTTTCTATGTCTGAATTTTTTTCTCTTTGATATCTTACTTTTCCCAAAACACCAAGCTGAAACAAACTCCAAAATATTATTGTATTGTATTGACCTATTTTGAACAACCTAAATAATGAGAAATTAACAGTCATTTGTATTTCAAAATAAATAATTCATTATTGTATTGAGTGGTACAATAACATTTTAGTTGAATGCATTTGGAAAATCATGCTCAATTAATTGTTTAAGCATGCTAGACTATATAAGACACATTATGATCATATATAGTGCTTTATCTGAAAATACCATTTATAATTTATTTTTAACATAATTATATGAGTACATACATAATTCTTAAACCAATCGTTGAATGATTCATAATTAACATACTAAATTTTATGACCAGTAACACATGGAAATCATCTTCAAATCATGATAATGTATGTTCCATAGATTATGAAAAACAATTAGTTAATTTTTTTTTAATTTAATGTTTTTTACTATGTATTAACGTAACATTTCAATGTTATATTTAAAGGTGATTTTAACAACATGTAACAGTTTAGAGCATGATTTTTTAAGCCAAGCAACCAAACCATTTACATAGAATTTAATCAGTCCTTGATATTTACATATAATTTATCATTTGTTTGTTGTTATTCATATTATTGCAAGATATTATTTATTATCCTTGTAAAGGAAATAGATCTCGGATTTCTTGTCCTGGTTTAGGATTTACAATGATATCCAATGTGATCCTTTCTAGATTTACATGGAAAATAAATTTGGAAAGATGGTTTATCCTGATCATTCTTATTATTGATACTTATTCAATCATGGACTCCTCTTGTCATTAAATATGTTTTTCTAGCTACTAATATGCATTTATTAATTTAATAATAAAATTGGCTGTAATGAATTTTTTAAATATGATTTACATTGTTGACTGAATGATATTTTTTTTTCTTGTTATAGAATGGATAGAAGCTGGATGTATCGTACCGATCGGATTTCAACCAAGTTTCAATGTAATTTGGAGAATTTTTTAGATTTTGCATTTAAAAATGTGTTAGATGGATGATATATATAGTTTCCCTGCTATAATTGTGTTCGAAGACCATGGTTAAGATGAGAAGAAGTTGGTTACCATTTAATGAAATTTGGATTCCAAGCTAACTATAATGTTTGGTTTCACCATGGAGAGACGAGTCAATCTTCTACTGTTCATAAACGAAATGAACGAAGTGACATGGAGAATTTGAAATTTGATTGGTTTCCATATGTGCATCATTCCAAGAGAGATAACATGTCGGTGCAAGAAGACAATGATATCAGTACACACGAGGAAAATGTTGAAGACGATGATATTGAGAGAGTGAGAAATTTATTGGATGATGCCAGAACTCCAGTATATCAAGAATGTACTAAAATGACCAAGTTGGAATTTCTAATGCGGTTATATCATGGAAAAACCATGTATGGGATTTCTAATACAACCATTGATTATATTATTACATTTTTGAATGACTTGCTTCCTGATGGTGATTATATTCCCTCCAATCATTACATGGCATGGAAGTTAATTAAGCAGCTTGGATTTGCTACTAATAAAGTCCATGCTTGTCTGAAAGATTGCAGTTTATATTTGGTGGAAACAGTTGACCGTAATGACTGTAAAGAATGTGGTACATCTCTATGGAAGACAAATGCAGATGGAACACCATCTCGTGTGCCACAGAAAGTCATGTGGAACTTTCCATTGATTCCTAGACCTCAAAATCTATTCACGTCTCCAGAAATCTCAGTTAATATGTGATGGAATGATGTTGAGAGAATTAAAGGTAATGATGAGCTGGTCCATCCTTAAGATGGATTAGCATGGCGTACATTTGATGCACAACATCCCGATTTTGCAGCTGAGGTGTGTAATGTCAGATTGGGCCTATCATGGGATCGTTTTAATCTATTTGGTCAGTTGCTTACTGCTCATAGCAGGTGGCTGGTTTTTATTCATGTGTATAATCTTCCTCCGTGGATGTGTATGACAAAACCTTTCACTTTCTTGAGTATACTGATATCTGGACCTTTGGATCCTGGTAATGATATAGATTTCTACTTGCAGCCTTTAATAAAAGAGTGGAAACAACTTTGGGATTTAGGTGTGGAGACATTTGATGCTTCTTCAAAGAATACGTTTCAGATGCGTGCTGCCCTTCTATGGACCATAAATGATTTCCCTGCCTATGCAATGATGTCTGGGTGGAGAATGAAGGGAAAACTATCATGTCCCGTTTGTATGAAGAATACACGATCGAGAAGGCTTAAATATCGTCGCAGTTTTAGTTTCATGGGGCATCGCCGATTCTTGCCAATGGATCATCAATAGAGGAAGAATCGTCGGAGGTTTGATAATAATGTTGACACTGAAGAACCACCTCAACGTATGTCAGGAAGTGATGTGCTTAATGAATTGAAAGATTTCAGCTTTTCATTAGGGAAAGGTCAGTTGAAATCTCGAAAGAGGAAGAATGATGATAATAAAGTCACTTAAAATTGGAAAAAGAGAAGTATTTTTTTTGTGTTGCCATATTGGTCTACTAATTTATTATGTCATTGTTTATACATAATGAATATTGAGAAAAATATATGTGAAATGTTGCTTGAAATTCTTTTGAATATTAAGGGGAAGACCAAAGATGACCTCCGATCTCGTCAGGGATTTATTTTATTGGGGTATTCGACCAGAAATACATCCTGTTTGTATCGGTGAAAACAAATGGAAAGTTCCATGTGCTTCTTATGTGATGACACCGGCAGAGAAGGATCAATTTCTGGCAATATTGGAGAATATCAAGGTTCCAGATGGCTATTCCAGCAACATATCTAAACGAGTCAACAGAAGACATTTGAAATTGAAATCCCTAAAAACTCATGATTATCACATCCTGCTTCATGAATTTATTCCAATAGAAATTTGACATTTTCTATCCAATAATGTAAGAGTGGCAGTGATTCGGTTGTGTCATTTTTTTAGAGACCTTTGTGCTAAAAGGTTATCCAAATCATTGTTGATAAAAATGCATCAAGAGGCTCCGTTAATTCTGTGTGAGTTGGAAAAAAAATTTCCTCCATCATTTTTCACTTGCATGTTTCATTTAACAGTTCATCTTCCAACTGAGACACTTCTTGGGGGACCAGTCTCTTTTTGGTGGATGTATCCCACTAAAAGAAATATGTTCACTTTGAAATCATATGTCCGAAATAAGAATTATCTTGAAGGTTCCATTGTGAGGAGTTATCTGGCCCAAGAATGTATGGATTTTTGTTCCATGTATTTTTCTGATGTGAGCACAAGACATAATCGACCAATGAGAAAAGAAGATGAGCAGTATGAGGAAATTCATCCCTCGTTTCCATCTCTTCCCCAAACAGGTGGAATTGTCGGGTCATATACATTGGTTACATTGAGCTTTGAAGAGTGGAATATGGCACATCGAACACTCTTGTTTAATTGTGGTTTGTTCGATGCCTATATCAAGTAAGTAATTTGAATATATATATGTTATATCATACGATATCATATCACATATACCTTATACTTTTATTATCATTTTATGTAGAGAACATAAACAAATTAAAAGTAGAGTTCATCGGTCTTTGCCGTTGAGAAGGAGAGAGGCTATGCATATCCAAGAGTTCCCAACTTGGGTGAAATCAAAGGTATGACCATTAAATTATATACCTTAAAATATAGATATATATTTAATTATATTACTCGTATGTATTTCAGGTATTGATTTTACCTGCTAACTTCATTTCTCAAGAATTAAGAGCGTTGGCTTTTGGTCCCAATTCTTTGGTTCGTGACTACAAATATTTAATAATCAATGGATATAAATTTGTTACAACTGATAAAGCGGTTAAAATGAGAACACAGCATGATGGCATTATGTTAACTGCTAGAACAGATTGTTATGCCAATGCATCAGATAGTCGACCGTCGATATGAAGATGTGTATTATTATGGGCTGGTTGAGAAAATATTGTTATTGGATTACTACTCTCAAGGTCGAGTCACTATGATGAAATGTAAATGGTTTGATTCAATGACGCGACATGGTACATTTATTGATGATTGGGGATTTAGAGTTATTGACATGAGTCGATTCCTGCATACCGATGAACCATACATTTTGGCATCAATGGAAAAACAAGTGTTTTATGTGAAAGATCATCTGAAACATGATTATGGTGTCATTAATGAAGTAATACCATGACATATTTTTCATGATGCTGGGGATGAAATTGTCACCATTGACACCCCCATCGGTGTTACCCAAAATATTGTATTTGATGACACAAATTGTCCCATTATGAGAGACGATGTTGAACCTGAGGTAGTGGAGGGTAATATATAAAAGCAACCATATATATTCAGAGTTCATTCAGTTTACATTGACGTGAGTTTCTCAGGTTGGTAAGAATGTAATTACTATAATTTAGTTTTAGTTTGGAATGATATGTCTGTTTTAGTATTGTTTGGTTTCGTTTCATTTAATTATATTTATTTCAATTCAGAAAACTGGGTTTAAAATGCGGTTTTAAAAATTGTTTAACTTCGTTGTAAATTATCATTACTGAAAGATTTTATGACATTTTTTGTCTTCTTTGGCTTTTAAGTTGTATGTATTATTTGTAAAAATTGTTGCTAGAAAATATTTATTTCATTCTTATACAGATTATGATGAAAACTATAGAAGCTCGCAAGAAAAGATTATTTGATGTTGATCCTGTTAGACGTGAGCGTTTGTTGTCTTCAGTGAGTATAATAATTCTAATATTTATCTTCCGCATTACATATAATATGAATTTCATATTTTGATCATATTTATTTTTGGGATATATAACTTCAGAGATTCATCTTCCTAGTATGGGACCGAGCAGGGATCCTCCTAGACCTAGGCGGAGCTCCCGTCTTACCACTCCCCACACTGACCCATCAGTGGACATCCCATCTACCACACATGTCCGACCTCCGCTTGAGACCCATGGGATGTTCCCATACATGCTGCCGTCATCATCCCATTTACCCTCTTTTTCCCATTCCATGTCCACGCCGAGTCGACCGATGTTCTCACCTCCACAATTTCCATATCCATTCATGTATCCCCAGACCTACTACGGATATTCTGACACATCTACGCCACCTCCTTTTCCTACCATCCATCATGCACATATTGAGTATGTTCCTTCAATTTCCACTCCTGTTCATGAAGATCAGCCGGAGCATGCTGTGGAACAGATACTTCCTTCGGAGGATGCTGATCCAGCACAGTCCACGGATGCCTCACAGCCTATTCAGGTGCCTGCATCATGTTTTTTTATTATAAATGTTTCAAATTATAACATTTCACCTTTGTCTTATTGTATTGTCACTTAACTCTTCTCTTTTAACCTCTTGTGTTATTTAGTGGGATCTTCTAGTAGGCGACGTGGGCGCACTCGAATGCGGGATGCCTAGAATCGCGAAACTTAGATTATGGTGGATTACAATCCTCAAAATCAAATGGTAGGAAAAAATGCTAAGGAGTGTAGAAGTTTCATGGCTACTTTAGCCAAATATCATGATATCATTTCGGTGGAACCGGTCTCATGGAGACATATCCGTGCTGACATCAAGGATAGGGCATGGGCGCAGATATGGGTATGGAAATTTTATAAATTTATATTTATATTAGTAATGTATTTATATGACTTTAACATTTTCGTTGGAGAGTCGATTTAACTTTCCTAATGGTGAAGCTGCCAAAGCTGCTAGGTTGAGTGATCTTGGAGAGTATTGGCGGTCATACAAGTATGATTTACATATTGGTTGGAGGAGTAGAGTGGGTACCAGGTTAGAGGGTGTACCCACAAACCCTGACTATCCAAAAAGTCAATATCAAAAAATGATCGCACAATGGAAGACTGAACAGTATAAGGTACTACCCATCTTTAATGGTTTTTATATAAAATTTAATTCTTATTACTTGTATTGTTTTTTTGTTTCATAGGAATTGTTAGCGAAAAACAAAAAAACAAAGATGAAATGATAGATCTACACACATTGGGGCGCACTACAATGCCCGATCATGAGAAGCGGCTGGTACATTCAATCCAATTTTTTGCATTTACCATATATGGTTGTAATCCAAATTTGTGCATTTCTCATATGCAGCAAGCTGAATGGGGCATTGAAGGTCCTCTACCTCGTGCCAAATTATTCTCTTCAGTAGGAAAAGAAAAGATGGAACTGTAGTTAATTCACAAACACAAGAAAAAATTGTAAGTTTTTATATATATATTTCAAACATTTATACGAAATTCATAATTTAATATGTGAATAATTTCAACAGTCTTCCTTGGAAGCCATGGATGAGTAAGCTGAAAACTTAGGGCCAAATGATCATTTGAGTCAGGTGTTAGGTGTGGAGCATCCAGGAAGAGTCTGTTGTAGACCAGGCAAAAACATTGTCCCTTCTAGGTATTTGTCATCATCAGACTCCTCTAATGCCTCTAAGGCCTCTGAGTTGGAAAGTACACGTGATGAATTAGCTGCGACAAAAAAAAGTATTAGAGGAGCGTGAAAAATGTAAGATAATGAATGAACATTTCATGAAAGCTATGTCAATGTTGAGTCACTCACTACCACCAGAGGTTGCTGCCACTTTTGATTCATGTATAGAATCAATGCGCTCTTTACATAATGACTTGGGTGATTCCCATGATGGTCCTAGTGGCGATGACGTTGGTGGCGATAGAGCTAGCGAGGATGTTGTTGATGTTGATGTTGGTGATGAGATTGCTGCTGATGATGATGATGATGATGATGATGTTGCTATTGGTGATGATGATGCTGACGATGTTGCTGCTACTGATGATGATGCTGGACATGGGGATGACGATGATGGTGATGGGGGGAATATTAATCCCCTCCATTTTTGACTTAGCAGAGAGACTTGTGTTGGAGTTTTAATTTTTTTTGGTATTGGAGGACTGCTTGTATGTGAATTTATTTATGCAATGAAATGCATTTTGGATTATGTTTTCATCGGGGTGTTATTTGACAATTCTTTAGGTAATATTCACCTACCATTTTTTTTAGGGTTTGGTTTGTTAATTATTATCTCTCCATCTAATCTTGGCCTTAGCAGTGGATGGGGAGGGGTTGGGTAGTGGGGAGGGGCTGGGCAGGGGGGCTGGGTAGGGGGCTGGGCAGGGGGAGGGGCTGGGAAGGTGGGAAGGGGGAGGGGCTGGGCAGGGGGGGCTGGGAAGTGGGGAGGGAGGGGGAGGGGCTGGGCAGGGGGAGGGGCTGGGCACGTGGGGAGGGGGAGGGGATGGGCAGTGGGGAGGGAGGGGGAGGGGTTGGGCTGTGGGGAGGGGCTGGGCAGTGGGGAGGGAGGGGGAGGGGTTGGCAGTGGGGAGGGGCTGGGCGGGGGGGCTGGGCAGTGGGGAGGGAGGGGGAGGGGCTGGGCAGGGGGGGCTGGGTAGTGGGGAGGGAGGGGGAGGGGTTGGGAAGGGGGGTTGTTCCATGGGGAGGGACTGGGCAGGGGAGATGGGCAGTGGGGAGGGAGGGGGAGGGGATAGGCAGATGGGGAGGGGGAGGGGCTGGGCAGTGGGGAGGGAGGGGGAGGGGCTGGGCAGTAGGGAGGGGCTGGGAAGGGGGGGCTGGGCAGTGGGTAGGGAGGGGGAGGGGCTGGGTAGGGGGGCTGGGCAGTGGGGAGGGAGGGGGAGGGGCTGGGCAGTGGGGAAGGAGGGGGAGGGGGTGGGGGAGGAGCTGGACACGGTGTCGACTTATCCACTATCGCTAAAGGTATGGTTTTACCACTCCATTTTTTACATCATGACAAGTTTTCTTTTTACTCAACTACATCCTCAAATATCCAATTTAACCCCAGACTTATATTTTCATAATATGATGCAGTAGGACTTCAAGTGCTCCCAGAAATGAATTTGTAGCTGATTTAGTTGATTACCATGGCGCATTAGAGGATCGACCACTCCCAGGACATCACCTTTCTTCAGCTCATTCTGAACAATCATCAATGGGGCATTGTCTTCCTGTTGAAGGTAAAAACTTCTTGTTGCTATCATTAAACCTGACATTTCTGACTATTCATTGCAGGACAAATGCTTTGTTTCCTCTCTGTTTCCGGCCATAATTGGTATGTGGGATGCAGAATGAATCAACATTCTGGAAGCTGAAAGTGTTCTTGAAGGGTGCACTGGAAACACAAAGTAAGTGCACGGGTGAGGTGGATGTTAACAAAACTGCCCAGAGCAGCCACTTAAATCGAATCTTGACCGATGTGTTGCTCACCCCGCAATAGGTATGTTCTCGTAATATCGTTGAAATAATCACTTAGACAATTTGCAGTATTTCCCTTCACATAATACTTTTTCATACGTTATTATGCACTTCATCATTTAAGATGAATAATGATTATTTTTTATTTATATATTGCAGGTGACTCACTCTGCACATGAAGAGATCAAGGGAATCCTGCACTAATAAGTGCCAGATCTCTACAACAGGTATGTTTTCCAAAAAATGTGGAATTAACCTCCGTACCATGCATCATTTTTCATTTTCATTTACACACTATATAAATGCATTTTATTGGTCGTAAAATCATGGAGTTAACCTCCCTTTCATCCAACATATAAATGCAGGTGATATGTTTTCACTATTGACTCCACTGTATATTGATTTTTGTGGGTCATGTCTAAGAGTTGCTAGAAATACTTTGATTGTTCTCATCCCAGCATAGTGATGAACCGAAATATTGGTGAATGTGCATGGGCTGATGGAATTAATGCCTTTGATTTACAAGAATGGAGAAGTAACTTAAGAGATGTGTATCATTTATGTCTCAGCGAGGATTGATGAAGGTATTTTTTTCCCAACTAACTCTTCAACAGGATAGGATGTATGGAAGTTTATATTGTTTGACTGGAATTTCTTGTGTTATAATCTGTTTTGTATTACAGTGAGTTGTATTACCTTAAATAAACATACCTTAATGGAACATATTTAGTTGGACATATGATTTTAGATTTGTTTTCTGTTATAATTTGTTCTGTAATACAGTGAGTTGTAGTACCTTATCAAAATTTTAGGATGTTTTCTAACAGTTACAGTACATTACCTGGTTGGGTCTACATCCAAATAAAACATGTCATGCATCTACATATTTCATGCAGGGAGATTCAGGGGGAGGGTTGGGCAGTGGGGAGGGAGGGGGAGGGGGAGGGGCTGGGCAGGGGGAGGGCTGTGCAGGGGGGAGGGATGGACAGTGGGGAGGGAGGGGGAGGGGCTGGGCAGGGGGAGGGGGAGGGCTGGGTAGATGGAGGACTGGGCAGGGGTGGAGGGGGAGGGCTGGGCAAGGGGGGAGGGGGAGGGCCGGGCAGGGTGAGGGCTGGGCAGGGGGGAGGGTGAGGGTTGGGCAGTGGGGAGGTATGGGGAGGGGCTGGGCAGTGGGGAGGGATAGGGAGGGGCGGTCCAGGGGGGAGGGGGAGGGGGGCTGGGCAGGGAAAGGGATGGGAAGGGGGGAGGGGGAGGGGGCTGGGGGAGGGGGCTGGGCAGGGGGAGGGCTGTGCAGGGGGGGAGGGATGGGCACTGGGGAGGGAGGGGGAGGGGCAGGGCAGGGGGAGGGGGAGTGTTGGGCAGGGGGAGTGGGAGGGCTGGGCAGGGTGAGGGCAGGGCAGGGGGGAGGGTGAGGGCTGGGCAGTGGGGAGGGATGGGGAGGGGATGGGTAGTGGGGAGGGATGGGGAGGGGCTGGTTCGGGGGGAGGGGGAGGGGGCTGGGCAGGGAAAGGGCTGGGCAGGGGGAGGGGAGGGGGAGGGGGAGGGGTGGGGGAGGGGGGCTGGGCAGGGGGAGGGCTGTGCAGGGGGAGGGATGGGTAGTGGGGGGGGAGGGGGAGGGGCTGGGCAGGGGGGAGGGGGAGGGCTGGGCCGGTGGAGGGCTGGGCATGGGGGAGGGGGAGGGCTGGGCAGGGGGGAGGGTGAGGGCTGGGCAGTGGGGAGGGATGGGGAGGGGCTCGGTAGTGGGGAAGGATGGGGAGGGGCTAGGCAGTGTTGAGGGATGGGGAGGGCTGGGCAGGTGGAGGGATTTTGTCTACGAGTCATTTATTGAATATAGAGCAGAATTGATACACCTATGTTGGTGTAAATTCATTCATTGTTAGTGAAGAGTAGGACAACAACAAGCATGGAGAAATAGAGAACTAAAGATTTCCATATGTGGGATGGAAAGATAGATTAAGGATATATAGGAGGTATTCCTATTGGAGATTCATTGAGTTCATCATTAGATGAACGTGGAGAAGAATTGATACACCTATGTTGGTGTAAATTCATTCTTTGATAGTGAAGAGTCGGACAACAAGAAGCATGGAGTTAGTGAGTAGTTTGAGTGTCTAAGAGTAGCGTGTTATTTATTTTCATGTCTAGAAAAAAGGATTCTGTTCCTTTCCAATTTCCCAATTGCACCAGTTCATTTAGAAGGGCATTATAAGTCATGATACATTGAGTAAACCCGGTCATGACCATTTCATCATAAATTTTGGTAGCGTTAACTGTATACCCACTACATCCAGACACAAATAAAAATTCCTCCCATAATTAGTTTTAGATCCTCTATAAAACCTAGAATTTTGGTGAATGTCTGAATTTTCCATATTCATATTCAACATATTATTAGCTATATTTTTCTTCACTTTTTTTATCAGTTTCTATATTCAAGTTAGTGCACTCTAAATTTCCTTTATCTGGATGGTCACTTGAGTTTGCTAAAAACATGGTCTTATTGTTTTTATTTTAATTTTAATTTTTTGACATAGCAGAAATTCCATTATATTTTTTCTTTTCATTTGGGATAGATCCTCACTGATTTCCATGATCCTTGACCAAAAATGATCTTTTATTATTCATGCAAGTTCAATATTGGATTTTGTTGTACTTCATTCGTGTTAGCATTTGCAATAAAGGTTCATAATTAGTTGTTTTTATGTTCTTGCAGTTAGTATGTGGCAATACAGATGGTTACACAATCTTGGACATGAGGCAATATAAATGGTTAGTATTGTGTTGGTTTATAATATCCTAGATTTAACTTAGTCTTGTAGTAATCATTATTGATAATGAAATTCAGTTTTGTTCTGGGAACTCTTGTGTGACATGATTTTTCCTACATTTTCTTTTGATTCTAACACCGATGGTAATATTGAATTTGGATTAGTAATAACCTTAGTAAAATATAGAATGTCTTCTTTTTTTCATCATTTTAAGATATGCATCATTTTGGAATGCTGGGATTTTATCACTTTTTCTCCATCCAAGTTAGAATTTTTAATTTTCCAACCACCATGATTGAAATCCATCTATTTTGTATTTTGGTTTCTATTGTTTTTAAGTGCTGGATGGTAGGAATAGGTGTAGTATTGTAGGAAGGGTGGAGGATGGTAAGCTAGAGGTAGTTTCTGGGGTAAAATGTTTATACCCACGGTTTATTAAACCGTGGGTAATTTTGTTGTTCGGGGAAAACTGTATACCCACGGTTTACCAAACCGTGGGTATATATCTATACCCACAGTTTGGTAAACCGTGGGTAATTCTTCTGCGCTGGTAACATGTATACCCATGGTTACAAAACTGTAGATATAGATATATACCCACGGTTTGGTAAACTGTGGGTAATCTGACTTTTTCTTGGGCTATGCCCACGGTTTTATAGAAACTGTGGGTATAGAGCTATTGCGACGCCACTCTATCCCACGGTCCATGAAACCGTGGGTATTGCCTATACCCACGGTTTCATGGCCTATACCCACGGTTCTAAACCGTGGGTATAGGTGATATTTCCAGTAGTGATCCCTCAATGAACTGGAACCAAAAAAGGCCCTAACGGACGTCCCAACACAGCCTTAGATCCACAAACCAATAACTACACAATAGGGGATCCCATACCCATCCAAATCACCTCACACGAATCAACCGTAAAAATCACCAGAATAGAGCAAAGGAGTCTTCAAATTTAAATATTCCATTAATTTAGTTCCTTATTTCTGTCTGGTAATCCAGGGTGACCACACAAGGATTCGTATTCATTGGGAATCTATTTAATCAACCGAGTTTACGTGATTAACCAGTTTATGTGTTACATCCATTCAATTACATATATATCCAGAAAACAAAGGTTCATTAGTGTCCAAGAAAGGACCACCAATGGCCATGAATTTTAGTGGACATAAGACCATTCAATTCACAACATATAAAAAGATATAAAAGATTATAGAAGCATCATCAAACAAACCCCTTAATTCTTAAAATTTATTTATTATCTTATTTAAGGTTTGGTTTCATCTATACCCATAAGAAACATTATAATACCCACCCTGCATGAAGCACAGTAAAGATAGATGAAGGAAAAACCTTTCATGGATGATCAAAGATCAAAGTTTTTCTCTTGGTTCCAATAACTGGGGATGTGTGATATGTTGGGGAGGAACTTGGAGGACTCTATGAATAAGCAGAAAAGGCTCTGTCATAGGCACACCACTAGCCTCAGGAAAGGGGACAACTAAGTCACCAAGGAAAGAAAGAAACTAGCCAAGAAAAAGAAGAAAAGACTTCATGTGTGATAAAAAGGTGAGATCCTGGAGTTACGGCATAAAAAATGTCTTGAGCGACATTAAATGATGATCATGGTTTCACCACGGGATTGAACGGTTACACACTATGGGATTAATTATTATTTAATTATTCACATCATAGGGGTGGAAATAACAGTTTTGTGATAAAGGATTTCATTTAATGGGAGGAAAACGGGTCTGTTGAGGGCATCCCCACTCCTAGGGGATTTAAAATGTTTTTTATGGTGCTAAAATGGCTTTGAACCATGTATAAAGGTTAAAATACTTAAAAGTGGTGTTATGGGAAAAATGGAGATGGAAACCCTGACACCCTTCTATGGACGATTGGTGAGACTGATAGGTGAAACCAATCGGTGGAGTTGATTGGGTGTAGCTGATCCAGTGAAGTTGATCCTGTGAAGCTAATCCCATGAAGCTGACCCCAGGAAGCTGATCAGTGAAGCTGATTAGGTGAAGCTGATCTTATAAAGCTGATCCTATGAAGCTGATCCTGCAAAGCTGATCCTGTGAAGATGATCCTGCAATACTGATTGGTGGAACCAATGGGGGGAAACCGTATGTGAAACCGATTAGGTGAAAATGATCTGTGAAACCGATACGGTGAAATTGATCTGTGAAACCGATTGGGTGAAACCGATCGGGTGAAACCAATATGTGAAACCGATTGGGTGAAACTGATATGTGAAACCGATTGGGAGAAAATGATCTCTGAAACCGATTGGGTGAAACTGATTAGGTGAAACCAATTGGGTGAAACTGATATGTGAAACTAATTTGGTCAAACAGAAATGTGAAGCGACTGGTTGAAACCGATCAGTGAAACTGATTGGGTGAAACCGATCTATGAAACTGATTGGGTGAAACCGATTTGTGAAACCAATTTGGTGAAACCGATATGTGAAACCAATTGGGTGAAACCGATCTATGAAACTGAAAGGGTGAAACATATTGGGGGAAACTGATATGTGAAACCGATAGGGTGAAACGAATTAGTCAAACTAATAATGGGAAGATGATCTATGGGGCCGTTCTCTGAAGTTGATCTATGACACTGATCAGTGAAGCTGATCAGTGATGAGGATCTGTGAAGATGATCAGTGAAGGTTATCAGTGAGTCTGATCATTGAACCTGATCTGTGAAGCTGATCTCCAAGGCTGATCAGTGAAGCTGATCAGTGAAGATGGTATGTGAACCTGATCAATGAAGCTGATCTGTGAAGCTGATCTATGAAGCTGATTAGGGAGTTGTTCTGTAAAACTGGTCAGTGAAGCTGCTTTGTGTAGCTAATCTGTGAAGCTGATATGTGAAGCTGATCTATGAAGCAGATCTGTGATGCTGATTAGTGCACCAGATTTGTGAAGCTGATCAGTGAAGCTAATAAGTGAATCTGATCTGTGAAGTTGATCTGTGCAGCAGATTAGTGAAGCGGATCTATGAAGTTGATCTCTGAAGCTGATATCTGAAGCTGATTTGTGAAGTTGATCAGTGAAGCCGATCTATGAAGCTAATCAGTGAAGCTAAACTATGCATCTAAATAGTGAAGCTGATCTGTGAAGATGATATGTGAAGCTGATCTGTGAAGCTGATCTATGAAGGTGATCTGTGAAGCTGATCAGTGAAGCTCATCTTTGAAGCTAATCAGTGAAACAGATCTATGAGACAGATGGGTGGAACTGATCAGTGAGTCCATGACAACCCTTCACATAGAATTTGGCAATGTAATGGACTAGGAGGGTCCAGGCCATTACATCATATACCTCTGAAAAATTATTCTCACCCATAAAAATACAAGATTAACCCAAACAACCACTCTAGAAGATACCTATCAGGGACAAACCAACCCAACAATCCATAAAAACACAATGATTAAATTGTCCCAACACATGGATCAGGAAGTTATTTCTTCAATGTCATGATATTATCCGTTATGGGCATCACTAACTCGCCCGCACAAGTTTAATTGCATATACGATGATACATCTTGATTAGGAATCAGGTTATCCCTTCCCACATATCTTTAATTTTCATAACAATTCACAAGGTAGGGAAAAAATAATCTCAAAAACCAACCTGGTTAGCATTAAATCACACCAGGTCAAGAAAACAAGAACAACAAGGAAAGCTCGGTACAGAAACTCAGAACAGATTTGGGAATTGGGCACACATTTGAGCTTCTCACTCCCAAGTACTCTCCCCGATGCCACCGTGCCTCCCCAACACAGGAACCAAAGGGATGGTTTGTCCATGAAGCACTTTCTCCTTTAGATCTTTTATCCTCACTAGTCACTCCATGAACATAGAATCATGCCCTATATCCAACTCTCCCATGTCAATGACATGGGGGTCATCGTGTAGATATCGACAAAGATGGGAGATGTGGAAAATTTCGTGGATCCTTTCTAATTGAGGTGGCAACGCCAACTGATATACAACCTCACCAACTCACCCCAACACGTCAAAAGGCCTGATGAACCTAGGAGTTAGCTTGCTCCCCATGTTGAACCTTTGCAGCCCTTGTCAAGGGGAAACCTTCAAGAAGACATGGTCACCATCCATGAACTCCAAGGGCCTCCTTCTACGATTGGCATATGACTTATGCTGAACATGGGCTTCCTTCTTACTCCCACACAGAAGTTTAACATTCTCACTTGTTCTCTACACTACCTCTGGGCCAAGAACACCTGCCTCCCCAACTTTGGTCCAGCACATAGGTGAACGACATGACCTCCAGTACAAGTCTTAGAATGGGGCCATGCAAATAGTAGAGTGATAGTTATTATTGTAGGTAATCTCTACTAAGGAAAAATGTCATTCCCATGATCCCCCTAAGTCCAAAACACACGATGGTAGCTTATCCTCCAATTTTTGGATGGTTCACTCTGTCTTCCATTCTGTCTGGGGGTAGAAAACTATGTTCATATGTAGTTGGGTGCCAAAAGCATGATGCAATCTCCTCTAGACTTGTGAGGTAAACTATGCATCCCTATCTGAGACTATGGACCTCCGAACTCCATACAACTTCACCACCTCATCCATGTATCTTCATGCTAAGGCATCCACTGTACTTGACTCCTTTATTGATAGGCAGTGAGCTGATTTCGCCAACTAGTCTACCACTACCCTGATTGCATCACAACCTCCATAAACCCTACGTAGTCCTATGAAGAAATCCATTGATATGTCATCCCACTTCCACTTGGGGACACATAAAGGCTGGTATAAACCACCTGGGATGCGGTGTTCAGCCTTCACGTGCTAACACACCAGGCACATTTCCACGAACTCCACCACTTCCTGTTTCACCCCAGGCCACCAAAACATTTCCCTCATGACATGGTAGATCTTGGAGGCTCCTGGGTGTACCACTATGAGTGAGTTATAGAACTCATAGAGAACTCCCTCATGCATCATCTCTAGGACAAACGACATCCCTTATAAAATCATCTGATTCTGACCATCCTCGGACCACCCTTCCGGAGCATTACCTTGGTTAACCCGATGGCGCATCACTTCACTCTCTATGTCTCCCCACTAAGATTACTCCACCTTCCGTAACATAGAGGAATGCACTGTCATCTGAAATAGAAAACGTCTACCACCATCCACCCTTACATCTAGGTGTAGGGAAGCCAACTCCTCCATTACCTTCCAAGCATCCATAGATTCTTGAACAAATTCCCTCTATGACTTCCAGGTCAAGGAATCAGCCACAACATTCCCCTTACCATCAGTGTAATAGATCTCGAAGTTGTAGTATAGAAGAAACTCTGTCCACCATTGTTGTTGCAATTTCAAGTCCTACTGGGTAAAGATATGCCTCAAACTCTTGTCATTCGTGAATACCGAAAAGTGATCCCCGATGAGTTAATTCCACCACAACATCAACGCGGACACTACTACTACAAGCTCTAGGTCATGAGTGGAACAGTTACGCTCCTAAGGATGTAACTGCCTAGACCCATAAGATATCACTCCCTGCTGCAGCATTATCACACACCCCAGGACAAGTCTAGAAGCATCAAAAAATACCACTTACAACACCCCGTCCCATGGAAACCTGAGCACTCAAGCACTGACCAACCTTTTCTTCAGATAGATGATTGCAGCCTGACACTACTCACACCATATGAAGGCTTGGTCCATTCTAGTCCAAGCTGTCAATTGAGATTCAACTTGAGAGAAGTCGGGTAAGAACCTCAGATAATAGCCTACCAGACCTTGAAAACTACAAACCTCTGTCACATTCTTTGGTTCTTCCGAAGAAAAAACCACTTCAACCATTGACAGATCAACCACTACCCCTTTCTGAGACACCACGTGTCCAAGAAAATGCACTTCTCATGTCACGAAATTTCTCTTGGACAACATCCCATAGATCTGGTGATGTTGAAGGACCTCCAAGACCATCATGATGTGCTTAGTATGTTCCTCCTCTGATCTTGGGTAGGTGAAAATGTCATCTATGAACACAATGAAGAACAGGTCTAGAAACTCCGGGAAAATAGAGTTCATGAGCCCAATGAACACAGCAGGAGTGTTCGTAACAAAAAATAGCATGACTATGATCTCAAAGTGCCTATACCTGTACTTGAAAGCACTCTTCGGAATATCACCGTCCTTCACCCTTAACTTGTGATACACAGACTGTAGATAGATCTTAGATATCCAAGCTACTCCACTCAGCTGGTCAAAGAGATTTTATATCCTCGGGAGGGGTTAACGGTTCTTGATTGTTTCCTGATTCAGTCTTGGGTGGTCTGTACACAGCCTGGGAAGACTATATTCCTTCTTCACGAAAAACATTGGATCACCCCATGGTGACATGCTAGGTCGGACCAAACCCTTCTTCATTAGATTTTAAATCTGAATCTGCAACTCCTGCAACTCAGAAGAAAACATCCGATAAGGATCCATGGAAATAGGATGGGCACTGGGTTGTATGTATATCCCGAACTCAACATCACGTCATGTGGGTAGAGTCACAAGCTCCCCAGAAAAAATGTTTAGGAGCTATCTAAAAACTGCTGGAACATCCATCATCTCCACATCCACTGATTCTGTTAAAATATCAGCCAACATAGAAAAAAGAGGTTCCACACACCGTCTCCCCACCTGACAACTTCGTTCCCCAACAAAAGCCACATGTTGGCTATCCTCATCGGAGAACATGACTCTTATTTGGAAGCAACTGATAACTTAATGCATAGAAAATAGCTATTTGATGCCTAGGATGACATCGTATGGTTGCATTTGCAGCATAAGAAGATCCCCACTAGACTGATGTGGCCCCCACACCAGTCTGCATCCTTGAAAAAGATCAAACAGGCTGGTATGACCCCAACTAGAACACCAAGCACTAGGGGCCTGGTGAGTCTCTCTATGTCTATGAACAATGAATAGGCTACACCAGGTGTAACAGAGGAGTGAGAAGCTCATGAATCAAACAAAGTGAAAGAAAGAGTGTTAAATAAGTGGTTCATACCTCGCACGACGTCTGGCCCTAGTGGAACTACTGCCTCTATAGTGTGCAACTGCCCACACCCAGCTCCTCTGCCTCTCGGCTATACGCTACATCCATGACAATGCCCTAGTAAATGTACTTAAAGAGTACCCTAGGGTCAGCCTCCCCCTGCCACATCAGCTCTCAGGGGAGTAGGAGCTCGTTGTCCCTGCTACTGGAGCTGAAAGGGCATGGCTGGAAACTGCTATTTCTGAGGTGGGCGTTGAACCTACCCACCCCCACTGTACTGCACTCAGTCCAAGAACTGATTATGAAGGTACCCACAACTTCAACATATGAAGAATCTCAGTCCTAGGCCTGCAAGGAAAGGGCGAGGACTAGGAGATCAAAACTGAAACTAGAGGGCATGTTCCCCACTAGTCGAAACATAGAAGGCCCTGACGCTTGAGGCATATTGCTGAAGACCTTCGCTTTTTATGATCCCATCTCTCTCTCCTCTCATGGAACACCTCCCAGCATGTGAAGTCTTTTTACCACATAAGAATTCTTGTAGACCTCTATGTACGTTGGTAGGGTGAAGGGAGTAACAAAATACTATAGAGAAGGTCAGAGTTCCTCCTCTAAATGTCTTGCCCGGGACTCCTCATCAGAAAAAAGGTCCATAGAAAAATGAAGGAGATCCTTGAACATGATTCCTAAATCCCTCACTAACATTCTCCCTTATAGAGGGGATAATTTCTCCTACCTCCTCTCCTCCTTCATCATGGAAGAGAGGAATTCTTCCTGGAATTCGTTCTCGATGTCAGTCAATGAAAAATCATCCTCGCTCTTCTCCATATGATAGAGAATCCACCACTGACGTACCACTCCCCGTATCTAGCTTACAACTAGAGGAACTCAGTACTCTGTCAGATCCCTGGTCAAGCTGTAATCTATCACCAACTGTTTGAGCCAGCTCCCTGTCTACAAGCCTGAGATATTTCTCTCATACTTTTTTAGGGTTTTCCACTTAATGTCATGAATCATCCTCTTCCACTGGTCATCCTCATACTCTCGATCGGCCCTATGCTGATTAGACAACTCAGCCTTTAGGATCTCGATATCCCACACTACTCGTGGTCGCCATCATAGTGTCATAGCTCCAAGGTAAATAAAGAATGTCTAAGCTCGAGTACTGTAGAAGATTTCTTTTAAATTTTCTTAAACTTTTTATTTATTTAAATTCCTAGAACACCCAGAACACACAAGAACACAAGTAATTATGATGCATGTACCTTTATTAGGGTCTCTACTCAGCAATCAGTGTAGCCTCACTTTGTCGTTTGGTAGGTCATGAGTCCATGCATCGGATCACGGAGAGCCCTAAAATCCCATTTTCTATCCAGTATTACCTATACTATTTTAAGCCCCAAGATTTCCTAACACTTTTTACCTACCACCCCATGAAATCATCATTTTTACAAACCCTAATCTCCATCCTATCTCTCAACCTCGCCTCTGATACCATTCTCTCATGACCCGCCTTCTCCAAGATGAGGGGAGGGACACCGGATTACCATACCCTTCCTTCATCTAATTGAATGAGAGATAATGACCCCTGAAACATTCCTTCAATAGGTCTTGGAGTGGCGACTATCAAAAAGGGTATAGAATCACACACAAAATGGAAGGAATTAACATTATTATTTAGTAGAATTGGGAGATAAGATAGTAAATCCAAAAGAACACCAAAACTGGGGGTAGAGGTAAAGCTAAAACAAACCATTCCCATATGCATGATCCAAAAGTAACTGCTACAAAAGTTCAAGAAAACTCCATAGGAAATTACTAATGAAAAGAAAAACAACAACAACAACTTCCCCAATGTCCAAACTAGTAGGGTCCGACATGGTCCCCGAAGTCCTCCGGGAAATCTGGAAGTAGTTTTATATAAGTATGCTGATTATATAGCTATACGTAGTAGGGAAAACCAAATTCTCTCATGCACAAGTGGGGATGCATACTAATGCACTGTGAAAAATGAGATATCAAAGAACCAGGTAAGGAAACTATCCAACCAAACCTCAGCAAGGCACACTCCCCAAATAAAGCAAGTCAAGTAATGTTATAGTAAAACACATTGATGTTTGGGTACCTCGTTCCACATTCCCTCTAGTTATTTAATACATCCTATGCATCAAACCTCTCTTTCCATTCCCACTATAGTCCTACTACCATCAACTTCCTGCACACACCTGGGCTACCCCCACACATAACCATGCCTACAGACACCTAGGATAGAATAAATACCACCACGCCTAAAGACACATGGGCCTCATCACAAACGCACTTGGGAAAACACCTGCCAACAAACACTTGGTCCAACCACCACAGCGTATCCCACCTGAAGAATCTTGGGAAACAATGGAATTCAGACCATCACATCCTGGCCAAGGAATCTTGGGATACTTGGGAAAGGGAGAAGAAAATGTACTAATAACCACACACACACACATGAGTGTTAAGAAAAATAACCTCCCCCATGAAATGGGGATGTTCGTCCTGAAGTGTCAACCTGGATGGGGTGAGAATAAGAAACAGAAAATCTAAATTATACATATAGTTAACAAGCACTCATCCCACCCTAGGGGATCCAAAACCTTCCCATATTCAACCACCATTGTAACTATTCATTCATAAGAAGCACCACAGCCACAACCATGTCACAACTCATTCCCGGAAAAAAAAATTCCCCTTTCAACCCATTCGTTTTTTCATATTTAATTGATTCCAATTAGACAGTTATTCACTACCGAGAAACAAAAAGGAATACCCACAAGCTAAGGAAGGATAAATAGCAAAGCATTAATTTAAGCATTCACACATAGTTCTCTTGTAAAGTCACAATGACTATAGGGATCCGCGTGATCCCAACAAGTACAAGAACTAAACCAAGCCCCAACATATAGCCCCACACGGCCTTAGGTCCACAAACCAATAGTTGTACAATAGGGGATGCCATCCCCATCAATGTAACCTCACAAGCATCAACCATTAACATCACCAAAACAGAGCAAGAGATTTTTCAAACATAAATATGTCATTCATTTAGTTTTCTATTTCCGTCTGGTTAACCGGGGTGACCACACAAGGATTCTCATTTAATGGTCATCCAATTAATTAAGCGAGTTTATGTGATTAACCAGTTTCCATGTTATATCCATTTAATTACATAAATATCCTGAAAACAAAGGTTCTTTAGTGTGCATAAAATGACCACAAATGGCCACAATTTTCAATGGACATAAGAGAATCCAATTCACAATATATATGAATAGATAAAAGAGTAAAACAACATCATAAAACACTCCCCTTCAATATTTATAACCATTTATTATCTTTATTATGGTTTGGATTCATCCATCCCCATAGGAAACCTTATCATACCCACCCTGCATGATGAAAAGTAAAGATATATGAAGGAAAACTCCTACATGGATGATCAATGATCGATGTTTTTCTCCTGGAACCGAAAAATGGGGATGCACAACTTGCAGGGGAGGAACTCGGAGGAATCCAAGAATGAGAAGGAAAGGATCCGGCACAGGAGCACCACTAGCCTCAAGAAAAGAGGCACCAAATGTACCGAAGAAAGATGGAAACCAACCAAGAAGAAGAAGGAATGAATTCTACTGTAATAATAATGTGACATCATGAAGTTATACCATATGAAAAATATTGAGCGGTTTTAAAGGCGGATTTTGGTTTCACCGTGAGTTTGAACGGTTACACAGGACGTGAATATTTATTATTCAATAATTCCCAATTGATGGGTGGACATAACAGCTGTGTACTAAAGGATGTCATTTAAAGAGATGAAAATGGGTCTGTTGAGGGTCTATCCATTCTTAGGGGATTAAAAATGTTGTTTATCGTGCTAAAACGCATTTGAACCACTTTATAAAAGTTAAATGACTTAAAAGTGGCATTATGGGAAAATGGGGATGGAAACCCTGACACCCCTCTATGTTTGATTGGTGAGACTGATAGGTGAAACCAATTGGTGGATCTGATCAGGTGAAGCTAATCCCAAGAATCTGATATCGTGAATCTGATCCCATGAAGCTGATCCTGTGAAGCTGAAAAGTGAAGTTGATTGGGTAAAGCTGATCATTTGAAGCTGATCCTGGGAAGCTGACCCTGTGAATCTGATCACGTGAAGCGAATCTCGTGAAACTGATCGGTGGAACCGATGGGGTGAAACTGATATGTGCAACCAATATGTGAAAATGATTAGGTGAAACTGATATTTGAAACCGATTGGGTGAAACTGATCTATGAAACCAACTGGGTGAAACTGTTCTGTGAAACTGATTGGGTGAAACTGATCTTTGAAACTAATTGTGTGAAACC
This sequence comes from Viscum album, assembly GCA_963277665.1. Classification (NCBI taxonomy): domain Eukaryota; kingdom Viridiplantae; phylum Streptophyta; class Magnoliopsida; order Santalales; family Viscaceae; genus Viscum; species Viscum album. Next base: position 1,253,063,615 of record OY728152.1, read on the forward strand.
GATCGGGTGAAACCGATCTATGAACTGGAATGGATGAAACTAATCTGTGAAATCAATTGGGTGAAACTAATCTATGAAATGGATTAGGAGAACTGATTGGGTGAAACTGATCTGTGAAAGCGATTGGATGAAATGGATCTGTGAAACCAATTGGGTGAAACCGGTCTGTGAAACCCATTGGGTGAAACCGATCTGTGAAACCGATTGGGTGAACCCTATCTGTGGAACTAATTGGGTGAAACTGATTTGTGAAACTGATTGAGTGAAACAAATCTGAGAAACTGATTGGTTGAAATAGATCTCTAAAACCTATTGGGTGAAACCAATCTGTGAAACCGATTGGGTGAAACCGATCTATGAAACCAATAGGGTGAAACAGATTGGGTGAAACTGATTGGGTGAAACATATTTGTGAAACCAATAGGGTGAAACGGATCTGTCAAACTAATCATGTGAAAGTAATTTGTGAGGCAGATCAGTAAAGCTGATCTATGAAGCTGATCAGTGAAGCTGGTCTAGGACACTGATCAGTGAAGCTGATCAGTGAAACGGATACGTGAAACTGATCTGTTAAGTTGATCTGTGAAGCTAATTTGTGATGTTAATCATTGAATATGATCGCTAAAGAATATTAGTGAAGTTGATCTGTGAATATGATCACTGAATCTAGTTAGTGGAGGTGATTTGTGAAGATTATCAGTGAAGTTGATCTGTGAAGCAGATTAGTGAAGTTGATATGTGAAGCTGATCTGTGAAGCAGATCAGTGAAGCTGATCAGTTAACCTGATCTCTAAAGCTGATCAATGAAACTAATTTGTGAGACAGATGGGTGGAACTGATCGGTGAGTCCATGACACCCCAAAAATTAGAATTTGGCAATGTAATGGACCAAGAGGGTTAGGGCCATTGTATCAGATTCCTCTAAAAAATTATTCTCACCCTTGAGAATAAAAGTGTAACCCTGACTACCACACCAGAAGATACCTCTCAGGGAAAAACCAACCCAAACAGCCATATGAAACCCAAGTATTAAATTTTCCCAACACATGGATCAGGGAGTTCCTTACTCGAGGTCAAGATATTATCATCATTGGGCGGCACTGACTCTCCTACACGGGTCTAATCGCATCCATGCTGATGCATCTTGATTAGGAATTAGGTTCTCCCTTACCCATTTATCCAGACATTTCATAAACATTCACATGGTAGTGAAATGGATCATCTCAAAAACCAACAAGGTTTTCATTACATCACATCAAGTAACAAAATCAAGAACAACCAGGGAGGCTTGGAACAGAAACTCAAGACAGCTTTGGGTATTGGGCACACATTTGAGCTTCTCACTCCCATGTACTCTCCTCGATGAGACCATGCTTCCACAACACACGAACCAAAGGGATGGTTCATCCATGAATTGCTTTCTCCTATCAATATTTGATCCTCACTTGTCGCTCCATGAATGTAGAATCATCCCCTATATCCAACTCTCCCCAGTCAATGATGTAACGCCCCGACCTCAGTTGCCCAGAGTCGGTGCATTATTTTAATACATTGGCATGATTACAAGGAATCATGTCGTGAAGGACTGGTCAGTTTAGCAGTCTTGGAAAATAGAATACATACATGAATGTTACATTACACTTTATAACATTCAAATAATCATATATAATCCTTTATTAATGCCATTATTCCCTAGGCTTAACCATGCATATCAATCACAATTCACTTCTTGGAATCCTGGGAAAAATAAAACATAGAAAGGGGTGAGCTCAAACGCTCAGTAAGGGTAAGAAATATAGTGGAAACATTCATAAATAAGCATAAACATTTAAGGAAATGTATAACTAAAACAAAATCTTTTTAAACTTGAACTTCAGTATATTGTGGCAAAAATAAAATTAAATAATTACATTTACTTATTCACATGGATATTCTACTATTCGAATAATCACATTAAATATCAATTACCACATTCATAATGATGGAATGCATAATGCCAGACTATCATAACCATATAGTCAAGGCCTTGTGCCAAGACTACAAATAAGATTTTGTCAAGGCCTTATTTCAAGAAACTAGTTTGTCTCAGGACACCCACTGAAGCATTGAGGAGCTATAGCAGGCTCCACCCATCACTTACTAAGTCCAATTCATTCCTCATATGAATAGGTTTAAAAATAACATAAACATTCATATCAAAACTAGCATGTGAAATGTCAATACATTCTTCATAAACCACGAATGGTATAAAAATAACACATCCACAGTCAAACATATCACAAAACCTTAAATACAACATGTATGTTTTGTATCATAATAAATCAACTTCAAATAATATTAAAATTAATCAAATGATGTTGACATATATGAAAATGGTCAGAAAAATGATTTGATAAAAATACCCCTTTTCATGAAAACATTTAAAAGTATCACAATTTATGAAGGAATTCATTTAAAAGATATTTTTGAATCAAAGTGTCCCATACTATTTTTAAACTTTTGAAAAGAATTATCATTTCAAAGCATTCATGTCCATATAAATAAATCCTTAAAAATAATTTGGAAATCATGGAAATTAATTAAAAGGGTTTAGAAAGATAAATCAATAAAACATTTAAAATGAAGTTTTAGTAAAAATTCCCTTAAAATAATCCCTTTGAAAACCATTTTATGAAACATGGACATGGATAATAAATACGTCCAAGTAGATACTTACGTAAACCAACCTCAGATAATAAAGAGATTGGGAAATTAACCCTTACCAATTTGGTAACCTACAAAACATACAGCCCATGAAAGTGGTATCATACAATTAATATGTAATTACACATAAATTAAATTTTATTACATGAAGAATACATTTATGGTTAGTACATACACCACACAAATGGTAATGGTGGCAATATGGTATGAATCTCACGGGAATAAGGAGTGAGATGAAAACCCCTTACCTTGCACTTTCCTATAGTCGGGGGTATGTTTGACCTCTTGTAAGATGATATTAGTATTTTTTAAAGTATAACAGAACCATATTAATATTTATTATATCATACATTATTTTTTTATTACTTTATACTACCCATTTAATAATAATTTCCATGTTAAATTAACATTTTGGGTAATAATCGCTTTCTTTATCGTACGCGTTTTAACTTGTTACTCTTGATTGTATCACTTAGATCAAGATTTAAGTACTTCCAGAATATAAAAAATGATTTATATATCATATATATTTATAATATAAATATATATAATAGACATATATATGAAATGAAAAACACCGTTAATGGAGATGGTAGTCCCTACGTACGCATAAACATTGTTTCCGTTTTCATCTCATATTAAAAGGAACTAAGTGAATAAGATATATGTAGGTACATATATATATATATATATATATGTATATATCTCCATTATAATTATTATGTAATATATTATATACTTATTAGTAATATATATATTTATAATTGTCGATGAATGGTGAATGTGGAAATGAATCCCATTGCGTCGTGGAGACTGTAATCCGTACGTACGCACGATCGACAATATCATTTCCATAAAGTTGTCAAATTGGATGGTTATATTTATTTTTAATAGAAATTATCATGTTATTATCATTATTTATATACATATTACTCATCATTATAACCATCCAACTAACATAGTGTTGAATAACAAATTACACCACGACGTGGAGACGGTAAGCTGTACGTACGCATGCATGGTGACATTATCATTCATAATATGGATAGAATAATGAATATAGTTGTGTAATATTTATAATAAAATCATATTATATAGAAGATACTGGAGTTTTTATTTTATAATAGAAATAACAAACAAAGAATAAGTGGTAGAAGAAAGGAACGTGAAAGAGGGTGGTGAAATCATTACCTCTTCTTCGGGTTCTTCCTTTTGATTAGATCAAAAGGGCTCCTTAGGATGTCTTTATGATCAAACTAAGGCCTATAGGATGAAGTGAGGGAAGTTGGGAGGATATTTGGGCCAGGTTTGGCCGATCCAAATGGCTTTGGAGGTGTGATTTTGAGAGAAGGGGAAGTTCCCTTTTATAAGAGGGGTGAGGGTCACTTTAGGAAAAGATTAAAGTATTAATTTATTATACAATAATATTCGGTTCATAATGGTTCAAAATGAATTTATTTCAAGTATTAGGTGGTTATGGGTCTAATTACTCTCAACCAATAGGTTTTAGACAAGTTTAGGTTACCATTATAACCTTATCATTTAGATTTAACTCTTAGTTAAATAGTTTAACTTTTACCGTGTCTTCTTGTATTCTTAATATATATGGTTGATAAACATACTCTAAAATTCCAGGGGAACATCAAGTGTCTCATTAATTAGATATATAATATTATTTATGCCCTTTGGCCTGACCTTACATTTTTAGGAATATTATATCAACCAATAATATAGTATTTTTTTTAAATATTAATTTATGACAATTTTGACACTATTAGGTATTTTGTTTTTGTGAAGGTCAGAAAAACTTGATTACTAAGAACAATATACATTGAATCAGCCCTAACATGTCATATTCCTCTAAAAAATTATTTTATTCCATAAAAACATTGAAATTATATTTATTTTAATATTTATAATACCATTTATTTGATTCTTTCATTAATAAAGTAATTACTGCATCATCATTGTTCCATAAATAAATTTAATTATTTGATGTCTAAAAATTATAAATAAAATAACATGATGTAGTAAATCTTTTTATCATTATAATTAATATTTATATTAGAATTTATCTTATGTATAACCCTATATTAAAAATGGATTAGTTAATAAACTTTGAATTTAACACATTTAACTCTTCATGAAATTAAATAATAATAAATGTCCTAATCTAATCCATATTAACATAAAAGGTCATATTTTAATCATATGGTTGTTTTTGGTCGAATTAAACTTATCAAATATAATTAGGACATGTTTTAGGGTAATAATAATATCATTTTTACCCTTAATTATTCTATTTACTTTTAACTGTGGTAAATAAAAGTAAAAAAGTTACTATTCACCAAAAATTATTTTTATCTTATTGAATGACATTTTAATACTTGATATCAACCATGTCTCTCGGATGTTTAAATTCCACTCACAGAAGCGGTAAAATTATGTTTTATGTGAATTTGAATATTCTCCTAGGAGATGGGTAAAAGACGGGTGAAAAGTTCAATAAAATTTTTATATATCTAAAATTATTATAAGCTGACTCTGATGAATTACATTAAACTTATATAGGTATTATGTATCTATTTTGATGTAAAATAAATTTAAATAAAATAAATAATTATTTAAATAAAATTCGGTTTTAAATTATTACTCAAGGTTTTTTTCACTATTCATCAAAAATTAAAAGTTTTCCAAAAAATACCAAAAATTCACCCGAGGATAATTTCAATATTCCGAATCCAAAAATGATGTCCATTTTGAAAGATAAAATTTATAAAATTTGAAAAAGTGGGTATTACTATTCATAATTGCTAGTTTGATTGGTTGTGGTGTGTGTTAGAAATTTATGTTGTGTACAACACACGCCACTGTATTATTCAAATAGAAGCATACCATGGAAGCTTGGGGTGTTACATTCTCCCCTCCTTCAAATAATTTCGTCCTCGAAATTTCTAGAATATTACAGAATAAAATGTCACAAGTGGTTCATCATCAAATGTTCCTCGGGATCCCACGTTTCATGTTCCATCTTATGGTTTCTGTATAGAACTTTCACCAGACCAGTCGTCCGGTTTCTCAGCACTTGTTCTCTTATATCAGGAATCCAGATAGGATCTTCACAATAAGACAGATTGGGTTCCAGTTCTAATTCCTCATACGTGATTACATGCATTGAGTTAGACATGTATTTTCTCAACAGTGATACATGGAACACATCGTGAAATTTGGAGAGATTTGGCGTTATTTCCAAATGATAACCAACATCCCCAATTTTTTCTAGAATTTCGAAATGTCCGATGTACCTGGGACTCAATTTACCTTTCTTACCAAAACGTATAACTCCCTTCCATGGAGATACCTTCAAGAAAACATGATCTCCTACCTGAAATTCCAAATCCTTCATTCGGTTATCGGCATAGCTCTTCTGCCTACTTTAAGATGATATGTTGTGGTTTTGGATTACCTTCACTTTTTCTATCATTTCCTCCACTGGTTAGGGGCCTACAAGTTTTCTTTCACCAACATCATCCCAAAAAGTTGGTGTGCGACATCTCTTTCTATATAACGCTTCATATGGTGCCATATGAATACTCGAATAGAAGCTATTTTTATAGGAAAATTTTACCAGAGGTAAATATTGATCCCATATAACCTGAAAGTCAAGTAAGCAGGATCTCAACATGTCTTCTAAGGTTTTAATAGTCCGTTCTGATTGTCCATCTGTTTGAGGGTGGTAGGCAGTGCTTAAATGAAGTTCAGTATCCAAGGACTTCTAAAGACTATTCCAGATTCTTGAAGTAAAATTGGGATCACGATCAGAAACAATCGATATGGGTACTCCATGAAGTCTCACATCTTCATTAATATATAGTCTTATTAGACGTTCAAGTGGTAGATCTTCTATTATATCAAGAAAATGTGACGATTTGGTAAGAAGATCAACAATTACCCATATTGCATCGTTCATTCTAGGATTCATTGGTAGTCCCATGATAATGTCCATCGTAAAATTATCCCATTTCCACTCAGGTATGGGAATAGGTTGCATGTCTTCTCCAGGCTGTTGCCTTCCAGCTTTCACTTGTTGACAAACCATACATCTTGACACAAAATCATCAATCTCCCTCTTCATGTTGTCCCACAAAAAATGTTCCTTCAAATCTCTTTACATTTTGGTGCTCCTAGGGTGTATAGTGAAATTGGAACTATGAGCATCGTCCAACAATTCCCTTTTTAGATCAGGTATTTTGGGAACACAGTGTATCTTCCCAAATTTCAAAATTCTATCTTCATACACAAAGTCACTCAATCTCCCATCATTCACATCATTAATCTTCTTTTTAAATTCTTCATCATTGGTCTGAGAACTCTTTATCCTTTCTAGTAATTATGGTTTGGTATCCATTTGAAAAAGTATTGAGGTTTCACCTTCCATGGTGATTCCCATATCCGTCTTTACTAGATCCTTGTATATAGGATCCTTTTCAACTCTCATCTTGTTCAAAACTCCATGATCCTTTCTACTCAAGGGATCTTCCACCTTATTTGACTTCCCCGGGTGGTAGTGTATCGTGCAATCATAATCATTGAGTAGTTCAAGCCATCTCATTTTCCTCATGTTATGTTCTTTCTGTGAGAAAATAAACTTAAAACTATTTTTATTGGTATATGTCTCACATTTTTCACCATATAGATAATGTCTCCATATCTTCAATGAAAAGATAACAGCTGATTACTCGAGATCATGAGTAGGATAGTTATTTCTCATGAATTTTCAGTTTTCATGACGCATAGGCAATAACCCTATCATTCTGCATAGGGGCACAACCAATTCCTTTCATTGAAGCGTCACTATAAATAACAAACCCATTATTCCCCGATGGTAGAGTCAATATAGGATCATTGAATAATCTTATCTTCAGTTCTTCAAAACATTCTTCACACTCTTTTTTCCAAACAAAATTAACCCCTCTACGTGTGAGATTTTTTAATGGGTTAGCCAATCGGTCAAAATTATAGAAGAAACACCAATAATAACCTGCTAAACCAAAAAAACTGCGTACCTCAGTTATACTCGTTGGTGTTGGCTAATCTTGGATTGCCTTGGTCCTAGAAGGATCAACAAAGATTCCATCCATAGAGACAATATATCAAGGAAAAGAAATCTCCTTAAGCCATAATTCACACTAACTAAACTTCTCATATAATTCATGTCTTCTCATATTTTTCAGGATAATGTGCAAGTAATTTTCATAGTTTTCGTAGCTTTTCGAGTATAAAAATATATCATCAGTAAATACCACCACAAAATCATTGACATATTCCATAAAAACTCTGTTCATTAGATCCATGAATATAGAGGGTGCATTAGTCAATCCAAAAGGCATTGCTGTAAAATCTTAATGCCCGTACCTGGTTCAAAATGATGTCTTCGGAATTTCTTCCTTCTTCACACACAACTGATGGTATCTAGATCGAAGGTCAATCTTTGAAAATTATTGAGATCCATGGAGTTGGTCAAATAAATCATCAATTTGAGGTAGGGGATACTTCTTCTTTTTTGTTATAGCATTGATTTCCATGTAGTCAATACATAACCTCATAGATCCATCTTTATTCATAACAAAAAGGATAGAGGCTCCCCATGGAGAAACACTAGGGTGAACAAATCCCTTATTACTCAATTCCTCTAGTTGTTCCTTTAGTTCAACTAATTCCGCATTGGCCATTCTATAAGGGGACTTTGATATAGGCCTTGAACCAGGAATTAAATCAATGGAAAAATCAATTTCTCGTTCTGGAGGATATCTATTTAAATCTTCCAGAAACACATCTACATATTCTTTCACAATAGTTACATCCTCTATTTGAACATTACCTTCCTCACCCACAGTTATTTCATTATCTTCCTCCCCGATAATTGAGTTTAGTTGAGCTACTAGGGGTGGATCTAGATAAGAATTTGGTGTTGACGATTCTGCTCTAAAGATAAGGTGTTCTTTATCATCATCATCAAAAATCATAACCTCTTTCTTCTTACAATAAATATTCGCATCATGGTATGAAATCCAATCCATTATGAGGATTATATCAACTTCAATCATTGGTATGATTATGAGAACAGCAGATAAAGAACATTTATGTGCTCTAATGGGGACTGATTCACAAAACATTATAGAAACAAAATTACCTTTGGAGTTTTGACTGACAACTACATTGTTAAATCAAATTGGAAATATCTAATTTTCATAGAAAACATGGAATATATGAAACAATACGATGATCCAGAATCAAATAATGAATTTTCTAAACTTGAGGAAACCATTAAATTACCTGCCACCACGTCTTTTAGGGCTTCAACCTCAGCAGTAGTGATTGTATAAGCTTGGCCTTGGTTACTAGGCCTTTTCTGAGGTAACTTTACCTAACACATAGGAAATTCATTTGCATAATGTCCCATCTCGCTAAAATTTTAGCATTGAACATCGATATCTTCTTTCTTCCCCTTGCAATCATGAGCTTGGAAGCCTTTTTCACCACAAATGTAACAAACTCCCATTACCTTGAAGCAAGTACCAGGGTGTTTCTTCCCACATTTACTACAAGATGGATATTAAACTTTTCCCTTCTTCCCCTTATTTCCATTCCAAGAGTGACCAGTAGATCTCTTCTTCTCCTGCTTTGCTTTAAAGTCATTAGACTTAGAGAATTCCTTTTCTGTCTTGATAGCACATGAGACAATATCTTCGTACGATGAGAAGGATTGTGAGACTAATGCTCAACGGAGAATGGTTTTAACCTAGCAATGAAAATATCAATATTACTCTTTGGGTTACGTATATAATCTGTTGCTTGGCTCGCTAACCTTGTAAAGTTCGCCTCATACTTTGCAACATTCTCATCCTCCTTTTGTCTCAGACTCATAAATTGCCTTTCCATATCTTCTCAATAGTCACGATGAAAGTATTATTCTAAGAAAATCTCTTTGAACTCCCTCTCTTCCATAATTTATACTTCATCATCATCCTTTGTGTTTTGAATCAATGACCACCATTGGTCAGCATCTCCCATGAGGCGGTAAACTGCCATGACAAATTTTTCCTTTTCGCTACTCCCCAAAGAGTGGAATATTTTCTATAAGGAATTTATCCATTTCTCATCCAATAATGGATTTTTACTCCCATTTAATTTCAGTTGTTATTTCCTCATGAAGTGATCTAGAATTTATCTTCCACGCTTCGGATCAGGGTGCTTCATACGGGTGAGGTTATTATTCATAACCTGAGTGAGTTTTCCTAGTATGGTGATAAGCTGATCAGCACCAGTTGCATCACCAGATCCACTATAATTATGTTGAGCAGGAGGGAAATCCCTACATGGAGTGCACTCATTGATACAGTTTCCATTCCATCCACTAGGTGCCATTTCTAAACAATGTCATAAACAAGATCATTTTATGAATCGAAATACATAATTCTAAACTTGTAAAACACTAAACATAAATTGAACAGTTTATGGATATAATCCATAATCATAAAAATGTTTTCTTTGAGGAATTATATTCTCATAAACCCTTCATAATGGTTTGTAAATAAAATGAGATTTATCCTAAGCGTATCCCCGGAGAGTGTAGTAACCAAGAGTGCAGCAAGGCATGTTTTTGTGCACTAGTTCTCGTTTGAGTCTAACTCAAAGCTGTGCTTTTGGGTTTTACCCCTAGGAACATCTGTGCCAGAACCGCCTCTACCTACTCATATCCATATAGTGATGTATTTTTTAGGAAAACTCACAAAATCTCTACAATACCAAATTTCTATGAAGTTCTTCTATACTAATCCCCAAATTCCATCTTAGGTCTATGTGCTCTAATCAGAGTTTATCTGAATCTATCTTCCAAGGTTTTTACTAAACTTCCTCTGATACCAATTGTAATGCCCCGACCCCAGTTACCTAGATTTGGTGCATTATTTGAATACATTGGCATGATTACAAGGAATCAAGTCCCGAATGACCAATCGGTTTAGCAGTCTTGGAAAATAGATTACATACATGAATGTTACATTATACATTATAACATACAAAATAACATAAATAATCTTTTATGAATTCCATTATTCCCTTGTCTTAACCCTTTATATCAATCAAAATACCCTTCTTGGAATCCTGGGAAAAATTAAACATAGAAAGAGGTGAGCTGAAACGCTCAGTAAGGGTAAGAAATACAACGAAAACTTTCAAAAATAAGCATAAACATTTAAGGCAATGTATAACTAAAAAAAGACATTTAAACATGAACACTAGCATAATATGGAAAAAATAAAACGAAATAATTCCATTTAGATATTCACATGGATATTCTACTAGTCGAATAATCACATGCAATATCAATTACCACTTTCATAAGGATGGAATGCATAATGCCAGATTATCATAACCACATTGTCATGGCCTTGTTCCAAGACTAGAAATAAGATTTTGTCAAGGCCTTATTCCAAGATACTAGTTTGTCTCTTGATACCTACCGATGCATCGAGGAGCTATAGCGGGCTCCACCCGTCACTTGCTAAGTCTAGTGCATTCCTCAAATGAATAGGTTTAAACATAACATAAAAATTCGTATCAAAAATAGGATAAAAAATTTCAAATACATTCTCCATAAACCATGAATGGTATAAAAATAAAACATCCACAGTCAAACATATCACAAAACATTCAATACAGCATGTATGTTTTTTATCATAATAAGTCAACATCAAATAAGCTTAAAATCTATCAAAGGATGTTGACATAGATGAAAATGATCAGTAAAATGATTTGATAAAAATACCGATTTTTCATGAAATCATTTAAAAGTCACAAAATTTATAAAGGAAGTCATTTAAAATATATTTATGAATCAAAGTGTCCCATACCACTTTGAAAATTTTGAAATAAATTATCATTTCAAATAATTCATGTCCATATAAATAAATCCTTAAAAATCATTTTGAAATCATGGACATTAATTAAAAGGGTTTAGAAAGATAAATCATTAAACATTTAAAATGATGTTTTAGTAAAAATTACCTTAAAAATAATCCCTTTGAAAACCCTTTTATGAAACATGGACATGGATAATAAATATGTCCCAGTAGATAATTACGTAAAACAACCTCGGATAATAAACAGATTGTGAAATTAACCCTTACCAATTTGGTAACCTACAAAACATACACCCCATGAAAGAGGTATCATACACTGAATATGTAAATACACATAAATTAAAGTGTATTAAAAAAAGAATACAATTATGGGAAGTATATATACCACACAAAAGTAAATAGTGGAAATATGGTACGAATCTCATGGGATAAGGTGTGAGACGAAAACCCCTTACCTTGCACTTTCCTTTAGTCGAGGGTATGTTTAACCTCATGTATAAAGATATTAGTATGTTATTAAATTATACCATAACCATAATAATATTTTTTATATCATACATGATTCATTTATATTTTATACTACCCATTTAATAATAATTTCCATGTTAAATTTACATTTCGGTTAATAATCCCTTCCTTTATCGTACGTGTTTTTACTTGTTACTCTTGATTTTATCACTTAGATCAAGACTTAAGTACATAAAGAATATATAACATGATTTATATATCATATATATTTAGAATATAAATATTTATAAAAGACATATATATGAAATGAAAAACACCGTTTATGGAGATGGTAGTCCATACGTACGCATAAACGTTGTTTCTGTTTTCATCTCGTATTGAACAGAACTAAGTGAAAAATATATATGTAAGTGTGTATATATATATGTAAATATATCTCCAGTAGAATTATAATTTCATATATTACATACTTATTAGTAATATATATATTTTATAATCATCGATTAATGGTGAACGTCGAAATAAATTCCATCGCATCGTGGAGACTGTAATCCGTTTGTACGCACGAGCGACAATATAATTTCCTTGAAGTTGTGGAATTGGATGGTATATTAATTTTACAGAGACATTAGCATGTTATTTTAATTATTTATATACATATTACTCATCATTATATCCATCCAAATAACATAGTGTTGAATAACAATTTACACCACGACGTGGAGATGGTAAGCCGTACGTACGCACACATGGTGACATTATCATTCATAAGATGGATAGAATAATGAATATAGTTGTGAAATATTTATAATAACATCATAGTATATATAAGATACAGGATTTAGTATTTTAAAATGGAAATAACTAAGAATGAATTAGTGGAAGAGGAAAGGAACTTGAAATAGGGTGGTGAAATCATTACCTCTTCTTCGGGTTCTTCCTTTTGATTTGATAAAAAGGGCTCATTAGGTTGGCTCTCTGATCAAACTAAGGCCTATAGGTTGAATTCAGGGAAGTTTTTAAGATATTTGGGTAGGGGTCATCCCAGCAAAATGGCTTTGTAGGTGTGATTTTGAGGGAAGGGGAAGTGCCCTTTTATAAGAGGGGTGAGGGTAACTTTAGGAAAAGATTAATGCATTAATTTAGTATACAATAATATTCGGTTTATAATGGTTCCAAATGAATTTATTTCGATTATTAGGTTGTTATGGGTCGAAATCTGCTCAACCAATAGGTTTTAGAGAAGTTTAGGTTACCATATTGGCCTTATCGTTTAGATTTAACTCCTAGTTAAATAGTTTAACTTTTACCATGTCTTCTTTTATTCTTACTATATATGGTTAGTAAACTTACTATAAACTTCCAAGAGAACCTCTAGTGGCTAATTAATGACATATATAATATTAATTAAGGCCTTTGGCCGAACCTCACATTTTTAGGAATATTATATCAACCAATAATATAGTATTTTTTTAAAATATTAATTTATGTCATTTTTGACACTATTTGGTATTTTGTTTTTGTGAAAGTCATCAAAACATGATTACATCAAACAAGAAACATTGAATCAGCCCTAAAATGTCATAGTCACATATAAGATTCTTGGATTTCATAAATACTATGAAATTATATTTATTTTAATATTTATAATACCATTTATTTGATTCTTTCATTAATAATGTAATTACTGCATCATCATTGTGTCATAAATAAATTTAATTATTTAATGTCTAAAAATTATAAATAAAACACCACGATATTGGAAATATTTTTATATTTCTAATGAATATTTATAGTTGAATTTATCTTATTAATAACTCTACATTAAAAATGGATTAGTTAATATACTTTGAATTTAACACTTTTAACTCTTCTTTAAATTAAATAATAATAAATGCCCTAATCTAATCCAAGTGGACCTAAAAAGTCATATTATATTCCTAAAGTTATTTTTGGTTGAATTATACTTAGAAAATATAATTAGGACATGTGTTAGGGTAATAATAATATCATTTTTACTCTTCATTACCCTATTTACTTTTAATCGTGGTAAATAAAAGCGAAAAGTTACTATTCACCAAAAATTATTTTCATCTTATTGAACCACATTTTACTCCTAGATATCAACAGTGTCTCTTAGATTTTCGAAATTCCACTCACAGAAGTGGTAAAATTATGTTTTATGTGAATTGACAAATTCTCCTAGGAGATGGGTAAAAGACAGTGAAAATTTCAATAAAATTTTTATATATCTAAAATTATTATAAAGTGACTCCAATGAATTAAATTCAACTTATATAGGTATTATGTATCTATATTGACGTAATATAAATTTAAATAAAAAAATTATTATTTAAATAAAAATTCGGTTTTCAACTATAACTCGGTGTTTTTTCACTATTCATCAAAAATTGAATGTTTTCAGAAAAATACCAAAATTCCACTCTAGGGTAATTTTGGTATTCCGAATCCAAAAATGAAGTCCAGTTTGAAAGATAAAATTTATAAAATTTCAAAAATTTGATATTACTATTCATAACGGCTAGTTTGATTAGTTTTGGTGTGTGTCAGAACTCGAAGTTGCGTACAACACACACTACTGTATTATTCATAGAGAAGCGTATCGTGGAAGCATGGGCTGTTATAAATGACATGGGAGTCATCGTGTAGATATCGAGAAGCTGGGAGATGGGGAAAACATCGTGGATCCTTTACAACTAAGGTGGAAACGCCATCTGATATGCCACCTCACTAACGCACCCCAACACGTCGAAAGGCTAGATGAACCTAGGGGAGAGATTACTCCCCTTTCTGGTCCTTCACTGCCCACGTCAAGGGGTAGCCGTTAATAACCCATGGTCTCCAACCTTGATCTCTGAGGACCTCCTCCTATGATTGAAATATGAATTCTGCCTGTCCTGGGCTACCTTCATCCTCTCACGCACAGGCTAAACCTTCTCTGTTGTGCTTTGCACTACCTCTTTTCCAAGAACACCTACCTCCCAAACCTTGGTCTAGCCCACATGTGAATGAAACAACCTCCCGTACAAGGTTTCAAATGGTTCCATGCCAATATTAGAGTGAGGTGTATTATTGTAGGAAAACTATACCAAGGGAAAATGTCGTTACCATGATCCCCCGAAGTACAAAATACTTCCCTGTAGCATATCCTCTAATGTTTGAATGGTTCACTCTGTCTTCCTATCTGTCTGGGGGTGGAAAGCAGTGCTCAAATGTAGCTAGGTGCCAAAAGCAGGATGCAATCCCTTCTGGACTCGTGAGGTAAACCGTGCATCCCAATCCTAGAATATGGACCACGGAACTCTATGAAACTACACCACGACATCCACAAATAATTGTGTTATGGCATCCACCACACTTGAATCCTTGATCGTCGAGAAGTGAGTTGATTCGTCAGTCGATCTACCACTACCCAGATAACATCACATCCTCCTTGACCCCTAGGTAGTCCTATGACGAAATCCATTGAGATGTCATCCCACTTCCACTCAGGGACATCTAAAGGCTACAAAAAACCTCATGGGACACGGTGTTTAGCCTTCACCTGCTGACACGCCAGGCACCTTTCCATGAACTCTTCCACTGCTTGTTTCACCCTGAGCCACCAAAACTATTCCCTTAGACCTCGGTACTTCTTTAAAACTCTAGGGTGTATCACTACGAGTGAGTAATGGAACACATGTAGAACTCTCGCGCGCATCATCTCTGGGACAAACAACATCCCTAGAAAAAGCATCTGATTCTAACCATCCTCCGACCACCCTTTCAGGGAACTGGCTTGGTTAACTCGATTGTGCATCACTTCACTCTCTATGTCTCCCCACTGAGAATCCTCCACCTAACACAATAGAGAAGACTGCACTTCCATCTAAAACAGACAACCTTTACCACCATCCACCCATGCATCCAGGTGTAGGTCAGCCAAATCATCCATTTCCTTCCAAGCCTCAGCAGATTCCTGAACAACTTCCCTCTGTGACTTCCTACTCAGGACATCAGCAACAAAATTCCCCTTACCTTCAGTGTTAGAGATCATGAAGTTGTTGTCCTGAAGATACTCCACCCAGCTTCGTTGTCACATGTTCATGTCCCGTTGGGTAATGATATGCCTCAAACTCTTGTGATCAGTGAATACCACAAACTGCTCCCTGATGAGGTAATATCATCGCAACATCAATGTGAACACTATTGATGTAGGCTCTAGGTCATGAGTGGAATAGTTACACTCATGAGGATGTAACTTCCTAGACCCATAAGATATCACTCCCCGCTGCAGCATCAGCACACACTGCATGCCATGTCCAGAAGCATTACAAAATTCTTCATACAACATGCCTACCTCTAGAAACCTACTCACTAGAGGGTTGACCAACCTTTCCTTTAGATAGATGAAAATTTCCCGACATTACACACTCCATACAAAGGCCTGACCAGTTCTAGTCAATGCTGTCAAATGAGCTTTAACTCGACAGAATTCTGGCATGAACCTCTGATAATAGCCCACTAGACCTTGAAATCAATGAACCTCCGTCACAATCTTAGGTGCTTCCTTATAAAAAACAGCTTCAGTTTTTGATGGATCGACCACTACCCATTTCTAAGACACCACATGTCCAAGAAAATTCACTTCTCGTGTCATGAACATGCACATGGACAACTTCCCATAGAGCTGGTGATGTTAAAGGACCTCCATGACCATCCTAAGGTGCATAGTATGTTCCCCCTGAAATCTTGAGTAGATCAAAATGTCATCGATGAACACAATGATGAAACAGTCTATAAACACAATGAAAATAGAGCTCAGGATCCCCATGATCAAAGTAGGTGAGTTCTTAACACCGAATAGCTTGTCTATGAACTCAAAGTGCCCATATCTCCACCTAAAAGCAATCTTCAGAATATCACCATCCTTCACCCTTAACTGGTGATACCGAGACCACAGATCGATCTTAGAGAACCAACCTGCCCCCCTCAGCAAGTCAAAGAGATAATCTATCCTTGGGAGAGGGTAACGGTTTGTTGACCATTATCTAATTCAGTATCTGGTAGTCAATGCATAGCCTAAGACCACCATCTTCCTTCTTCACACACAAGATTGAAGCACCCAGGGCGACACGCTGGGTCATACAAAACCCTTCTTCATCAGATCATCAATCTGAATCCACAACTCCCGCAACTCAGAAGGCACCATCGGATAAGGAGCCATGGAAATCATACGGTCACTGTGTTGTAAGTTTATCCCGAACTCAACGTCATGTCGAGGGGGTAGAGTTACAACATCCTTTGTAAAAAAAATCTATGAACTCTCTAAAAACTTCTGGAACATCCATCATCTCCATATCTACTGATTCTACTGAAAGCATGACCAACATAGAAAAAAGAGGTTCCAAATGCCATCTACCCACCTGAAAACTATGTTCCCCAACAAAATCCACACACTATCCATCCACATCGGATAACATGAATCTTCTTCTAAAGTAGTTGATAACACCGTGGACAGAAAATAGCCCATCGTTACCTGGGATGAAATCATATGGTTTTATTTGTATTAGAAAAAGATCCCCCCTAGACTGATGTGGCCCCAACATCAGTCTTCATCCTTGACAAACATCAAACAGGCTGGTATGACCCCCAAACTGGTGTACCCAGCACCATGGGCCTAAAGAGTCTCTCTATTTCAAGGCCCAAGGAATGGAATAGACTGAGTGTAACAAAGGAGTGAGAAGCTCCTAAATCAAACAAGGTGCAAGTAAGAGTGCTAAACAAGTGAATCATACATCAAACAACTTCATGCCCTATTGGAACTACTTCCCCTGTGGCGTGAAACTTCCCACACCCAGCTTCCATGCCTCTCGGTTTTCGGCTGTCTACCCGACCATGCCCTAGTGGAGATATTTGAAGAGCACCCTGAGGTCGGTCTCCTCCTGCCACGCCTTCTCTCGGAGGAGTGAGAGATCACTATCCCAGCTTCTGCTACTAAAAGGACATGGCAAGAAACTACAACCGCTGAGGTGGGTGCATAACCTGGCCACCCCCGCTGTACTTCAATCGGTCCAGGAACTGATTTTGATGATTCCCATGGCTTCCATAGATAAAGCATCTCGGTCTCTAGCCCGCATAGAAATGGAGAGGATCAAGATATCAAAACTGTAACTGCTGGGGCATGCTCCCCACTGGTTGAAACCTAGAAGGCCCTAATGCTGGAGGCCTGCTGCTGACGACCATCCCCTTTGACGAGCCCAACTGGCTCCCCTCTCATGGCACACCTCCTGGAATGTGCATCCTTTCTACAAATTCATCCTTTTTAGGTCCTCCAAGTATGTATATAGGGTGAAGGGAGTAACAACATATTGAAGAGAAACTCTGAGTTCCTTTTTCTAAATGTCTTTCCTGGGACTCCTCATCCAGAAAAAGGTTTTAAGAAAAATGAAGGGTATCCTTGATCTTGATTCCCAGCACTCTCACTAACATTCTCCCATACTGAAGAGAGATTATCTCCTGCCTCTCCTCCTCCTTCATCATGGAAGACACAAATTCAGCCTGTAATTCCGTCTCGATGTCAATCCACAAAACTTCAGCATCCCCCTTCTCAACAAGATATAGCATCCACTATTGATACGCTACTCCCCACATCTGGATTACAGGCATAGGAACCCTATACTCCGTCGGAACTCGGATCAATCTGAAATCTATCACCATCTCCTTGAGCCATCTCTCGGTATCTATGTTTGAGACACTGCCCTCATACTTTCCAAGGGTCTGCCGCTGAAAGGCACGAAGCATCCTCTGCCACTAGTCATCCTCCACCTCTGGATCATCCCTCTACTAGTCAACAAAATCAGCCTCCAGGGCCTCAATCTCCCACCCTACTCATGGTCATCGTACGGGTGCCATAACTAAAGGTTAAAAAGGAATTCCTAAGCCCAAGTACTGTAGAAGATTGCTTTTAAATTTTTCTTAAACGTTTTATTTATTTAAATTCCTAAAACACCCAGAACACAATTCATTTTGATGCTTGTACCTTTCCTTGGGTCTCTACCCATTAATCAGTGTTTCCTCACTTGGTTGTTTGGTAGGTAAAGATTCCTTGCATCGGATCATGGGGGACCTAAAATCCCTCTTCCTAGCCAGTCATCCCTGGACTATTTTATGCACCAAGATTTCCTAACAATGTTTCCCTACCATCCCATCCAATCCTCATTATTCCTAACCCCGAGCTCCAACCTATCTCTCAACCTCACCTATGATACCATTCTGTCACGACCCACCTTCACCATGATGAGGGAAGGGAGAGTGGATTACCATACCCTTCCTTCCTTAACTTAAAGGAGAGATAATGAACCATGATGCCCACCATAAATAGGGCCTGGAGTGGTGACTAGAATAAATGGTATAGAATCACACACAAAATGGAAGGAATTACCTTTTTTATTTATTATAATTGGGAGATAAGATAGTAAATCCCATACTTCACCAAAAATGAGGGTAGAGATAAAGCCAAAACAAACCATTCCCATATGCATGTTCCAAATGTAAGTGCTGAAAAAGTGCAAGAAAACTCCAACAGAAAGTACCAAAGAAAAGAAAAACAGCAACACCAACTTCACCAATGTCCGAACTAATAAGGCCCAAAACGGTCCACGAAGTCCTTTTGGAAACCTGAAAGTTGTTTTATATATGTAGGGTGAGTGTATAGGTATACTTAGTAAGGAAAATCAAAAGCTCTCATGCACAAGTGGGTAGGAATACTAATGCCCGATGAAAAAGGAGATATCAAAGAACCTAGCTTGGAAACTATCCACCCCAACTTCACTAAGGAAGACTCTCCAAATAACGCAAGTCAAGTAAATTAATTGTAAAAAAAATTATTGTTTGGGTACCCCGTGCCACTTTCCCTCTCGTTATTGACGATATCCTATGCTCCAAACCTCTCCCGCCATTATGATTGCAGTACCACTACAATCCCTCGCCCCCACACACCTGGGCTACCACCACACATAACCATGACCGCAGACACCATGGCCAGAAAATGTACCACCACACTCGAAGACACCTGGGCCTCATCCCGAAGGCACTTGGGATACCACCTGCACGCGCACACCTCGGCCAACCACCACAGTGTACCCCACCTAAATAATATTAGGCTGTAATGGACTTCAATTTTTCATACCCTGTGCGAAGAATCTATGGATACTCCAGAAAGGGGAAAAAAGGAGCTAATAACTATCCCCTCACAGGAGTGTTGGGAAAGACACCCTCCCCCATGAAATGGGGGTGTTCAGCACAAAGTGCACAAAATGCATGGGGTGTGAATAAGAAATAAAAATTATACATATAGGTTATGAGAACTCATCCCAACCATGGGGTTCCAAAACCATCCCATATACAAACACCATCATTACAATTCATTCATAAGAATTACCATAACCACACACAAGCCACAACTCATTCCTGGAAAACAATTCCCCTTGGAACCCATTTTTGTTTTTCAATTCAAGTGATTCCAATTAGATAATTCTTCACTTACAGGAAACTAAAAGGAATATCCATAAGACAAGGAAGGAAAAACAGCCAAGCAACAATTTAAGCATTCACACCCAGTTCTCTAGTAAAGTCGCAATGACCAAAGGGATCTGTGAGATCCCTCAATGTAATAGAACCAAAAAAAGACCCAACATATGGATCCACATTGCCATAGGTCCCCAAACCAACAATTTCACAATATGGGAACTCATCCCCATCAGCGTCACCTCACAAGCATCAACTATAAACATCACCAGAACAGAGCAAGGGAGTTTTCAAATTTAAATATTCCATTCATTTAGTTTTATCTTTCCGTCTGGTTAACAGGGATGACCACACAAGGATTCTTATTCATTGGGAATTCATTCAATCAACTAAGTTTTTGTGATTAACCAATTTACATGTTACAAACATCCAATTTCATAAATATCTTGAAAAAATAGGTTCATTAGTGTGAAAAAAATGACCACCAACGGCCACAATATTCAGTGGAAATAAGCCCATTCAATTCACTACATATAAGATGAGATAAAAGAGTACAACAACATCATCAAATACACCCCTTAATTATTTATAGCCTTTTAGGACTTCTAAATGTGATCAGTGAAGCTGATTAGTGAAGATGATCTGTGAAGCTGATCGGTGAAGATGATCAGCGAAGCTGATCAGTGAAGCTGATCAAGGAAGCTGATCAGTGAAGCGGATCAGTGAAGCTGATCAGGGAAGCTGATCAGTGAAGCTGATATGTGAAGCTGATCAGTGAAGCTGGTCAGTGAAGGTGATCAGTGATGCTGATCTGTGAAGCTGATCAGTGAAGATAATCTTTGAAGCTGATCAGTGGAACTAAACTATGAGATGGATGGGTGTAAATGATCGGTGAGTCTTGGACACCCCCACACACAGAATTTGGCAATGTAATAAACCATGAGGGTTTGGTCCATTAAAAAATCCTTTTTTTAGAAACGTGTGGTTTAAGTGTAAATTTTTTTTACCAAATTTAACAATAAAAGATATTAAAATAAAGTCAATTGTATTTTTAATTATATAATAGATCTATTTTTTTAAAAAATATTTATAAAAATTATACATTTAAAATTATTGAAAAAAAAATTCCATAAAAAGGTGTCATTTTTCAGTACTCCCTAGAAAATAAATGTTTTTAGAGAAAATCTTTATAAATCATAATAATAAAAATTTTACATGAAAATTTCAATAATGAATATAATTTTATCAGATAAATTTTCTAATATTGTATAAAAAAATTATATTATTTTTTCATAAAAATTAATAAAAAAATATTCGCAGAAAACATAACAAATGATTTTACAAAAAATAAAGTATTCATTTCATATGCATTAACTAATATATATTTTTATTATGACCTTTACATATGTTTTAAAATAGGTTAAATTGTATTCTAACATTCCAAAATAATGGTAATGTTATAATGGTCATATTAAAATAATATCATTTAAATAGTGTACTTTGGTTTTTTTAACTTAGTTTTGCGTGTTCTATATGCTACCAAACAATGAATTATTTTAAAATAGTGTGTTTTTTTCTCTAAATTATATTTGAGAAAATAAATTTAATTAAAAAAACTACCATAAAATATTTGGGTGTTACACTTTTCTCCCAAAAAAATCATCCATGATATATATATAATGTCACCTCAGGAATTGCTTTGGGTAGTTCTTTACATAACAACTTTTAGTTCTCACATCCCCTCTTCTATAGTTTTATTTCACTAAAGTTACTTTAACTTCCATTTCATTAAATCCCTTAGAACTTATTTTCTTGTGTATATAATCATGATAGGCTATTCATAGTAAGATATATCAGGTTCCAGATATATTTCTTCAGAGGTGATAACATGTTTTTTTCAGGCATATACATCCTTAAAAATTTCATATGTAACACATAATGTACGTTGGTGATTCAATGTAGAATTTTTTAATGGTATTTCACCACACTAATTAATTTTAGAATATCTAATGGTCTGATGTATGAAGGGCTCAATTTTTCATTCTTACCAAATCTTAAAACACCCTTCTATAGACATGCCTTTAAAATTGTGTGATATCATTCTTGAAATTCCAAATATTTACACTTCTTTTCCAAATAGATATTTTCCATTACTTGGGATACAATAGTATGGTTTTTAATTTTAGTTACCACTTCGATTGTTTCTTCTTCATGTTCCAATCTTACAAGGAACCATTCAACAGCTTCAACCAAATACATTGGACTATAAAATCTCTTTCCACATAATGAATCATAATTAAATATTTGAATACTTGAATGGAAGAAATTGGTATATGAGAATTCATAAATATTTAAATACTAATCCCACATTCCTTGAATGTCATGTGAGAATTACCTCAACATGTTTTCTAATGTTTGGATATTCCTTTCAAACTGCTACTATATTTGATGATTATAATTGGTTCTTGGATAAATATCAATATCAATATACATTAGAAGACATTCTTGAATTTCGATGAAAATAATGGATCACAATAAAACACAATTGAAAGTGGTGCAACATTATTTCATAGTACATCATTAATATTTGGTCATGAAATGTGCTTCAGAGGTAAAAATTATCTTATATCAAGGAAACGTTCATATTGTATGGGTTGATTATTAATAACCCATATCACATCATTCCTTCAAGGAGTAATTGGTAATGTTGTTAATAATTCAACAGTAATGGCATGACATTTCCCCAAATTAATAGGTATTGGTTTTATGAATCAAATATGATACCATATTTCAGCCTTCATCAACTGAGAAACCAAACATCTTGGAAAAATATCATAAATTTTCGTCTTTATATTATCCCACATAAAATGTTTCAAAAAATATCTATAAATCATGGTGCAACTATCATGTATAATGAAATTTGAGCTATGTGCATCATCTAACAACTCTCTGTTTTACTTAGTTATACATAGAATTAAAATTCTCTTTCCAAAGTTTAGTTCACATTCATTATATACAAATTCTTCTAATTATCCATCATTTATGGATTTAATTTATTTTTTTAAAATTTTCATATTTATAATGATGAATTTCTATATTTTCCCATAAATATCGTTTCAAAAGTATTTTAAAATGGATTGATGTTTCCCTATCATTAAAAACACACATATCCATCATTTCTAACATCATTAATGTATGACTCCTAACAATCCATATTTTGGCCAAAATTCATTGATCTTTCTTAATCAATGCATATGATAACTTATTTTCCCTCCCTAGGTGGTAGTGTAAGGTCAAATAAAAATACATGATTAGTTCAATTCATAGATATTTACCCATGAGGAGATCCTTATTTGTGAAGATATATTTTAGACTCTAATTATCTTTTTATATATTAGAACATTCTCCAAATAGATAGAGTCACTATATCATGAAATAAAATATTACACCTACTACCTCAACATCATAACTGGGATAGTTATATTCAAGATTCTTCAACTATCTAGATGCATAGATAATAACTTTATCTTATGGTATAAGCACAAAACCACGTATCTTCATCAAGGAAATACTATATATGGGAAATCCACCATTTCCTAATGGTTTAGTGATGATCGGAGCATTCACCAATATCCTATTAAATTCCTCAAAACATTCTCCATGTTACATTTTCCAGAAAAACATGATCCATTTTTTAGAAATCTTGGATAACAGTGTATCCAAAAGATAAATTTATCGATCAAATACCTTATAGTAACTAAAAATCCCAATTAAAAAACATTTAACCATTATGTTTCTTGGTGTAGGCTATTCATGGATTTAAATTTTCATCACATAATAAAAGGACATTCCACATTTAGATAAAATATTGATAATAAAGAAATCATAATGAATCCGGAATTTAAACTTTCTAACGTTCTCATATAACTCATTTCTCTAAAGAGTCACAATATTTATTTTAAAGTGATTTTCATTTCCCTCACATCTCTTATTATAATGAGTGACAACACCAACAAATACCACAAAAAAATCAATCAATATACTCCTTGAATATTTTATCCATTAGGTCCATAAAAATAGAGGGTGTATTAATACAAATTTCATTAATATAAACATGTAATGATCATACCTTATTCAAAATGTTTTATTTAGAACATCCTTTTCTTTAACCACAATTAATTATAACTATAATGAAGATCATTCCTTAAAAATTAATTACCTCCAAGAACTTCATTGTGTAACTCCTCAATTCAAGATAGAGTATTCTTTTTCTTAATCCAAATAGAAATTATTTACATATAATAAATTAACATACTCATATATCCATCTATCATATTAATGAAATGAATTGAGGATCCAAAAGGTGAGACACTAGGTTATATAAATCCTTTATTATACAAAATCCTGAGTTGTTTCTTCAATTCCAAAAATTCCATAGTAGTCATCCTATATATATACATTCATATAGGTGTTACATCACGGATTAAATCAATGGAAACACAACCAAAATCTCTATAGTATTTTTAGGTAATTTCCCATCAAATTTATCATTTTATTCATGCACAATAGGTAAATACTCAATTTCAAGATTAAATTTCCCATATATAGTTTGCGTCTAATTATCTTCTCCAAAATTTTCATTTTGAAATAAAAAGGGGGTGGATCTAAACATGAATTGGAGGAGTATGTTTCCCCTCTAAAGATAATAACTTCCATATCTTTATCCCATATCATAATTTCAATCTCCATAGAATAAGTATTTGTATAATATTTTGAAATACAGTCCTTCCAAATGATTATATTAAAATAACCCATTGGTATTATTATAATCATATAAAAAAGGTCATTATTTTTTTATAATTCGAGCTAACAACACATCCATGTCATGGTGAGACTTATACATGGAGTCTTGAATGATAACTACTTTATAAATCTGAAAGGGAAATATCTAATTTTCATATAAAAAATTTAATATATAAAATCATGTTTTGATCCATAATAAAATATCTTATTAGTCATTTTTTATGATATTATTAATGTTTCTACCTATGTATAAATTGGAACATTAACCATATCTATTGTGATTGAGAAATCATATCCATTCTCCCTTTTTCTTTTCTAGGGGAAATTTTCTTGAAGACTTAGACAATAATTTTCATAGTGAACCATCTACTAATATTTGAATCATAGAACATTGTTACCTTCTTCATGTCCCTTATGATCAAGAACCCGATTTCCCTTCTCTCTATTCATAAAATAAACTACTTTTCCTTTTAAGAAGGTACCATGGTGTTTCTTGTATTTGCTTTCACAAGTTGTAAAATTTACCATTATCTTCTTCCCCTTAAACATTTTTTCTTTTCCATCCACTTCATCACCTTCATCCACTTTGAGTAATAAAATGTATATAATTTATTATTTATAATGATACATCATGATATGATGTCCCCATGTGATGAGAAGGTTTGGGTGACTAATGTTCTTCACAAGAATGTCATTAAACCATCTATGAATATGTCAATAGTAATCTTAAGAATATGAAAATAGATAAGAGAAAGCCATTATAACATTGTAAATTTGGAATTATTTATCAAAACGTATTCCTCTACCTTTTACCTCTAACTCAGTAATTATATATATATATATATATCTACTCTTTGGTTGTGGGAAACAAAATTTCCACGTAGAGTTCCATAAAATCCTTCCATTTCATACCATTGATTTCCTCTTAATCCATACTCTTTTGAATTGTGGACCAATTTTGATCTGCAATCTCTAAGTGATGATAAACATACATGATAACCATATCCCATTTATTAAGTCCCAAACTATGAAATATCGACTCTAAAAAATGTCTCTATTTCTCAATTGTAAATTGATTTGTAGTTCCATCAAATAATAGAGGTTATGGACACATGAAGTAGTATATCATATATAAAATACATTTTTTATAATATGATCCATATGAGATAGTTCATTTTTCATAACATGAGTCAGTTTGCCGAATATTTTCATAATTGAATCATGTTGAGCTGGGACACTAGCCCCATCTTAATTATCTTACCATGTAGTGAAATTCCAACATAGATTACGTGTATTGATATGGTTTCCATTCCATCCACCTTGATTTATTTAAAAACAATGTATTATAATGAATTAGATAATACAATAATTTATAACATCAAAACTACTAAAAAACATAAAATTCATTAAAAAATTTTGTATAACAAATCTCAATATCATATGCTTTGTTTCTTTGGGAATGTTATTAGAGTCCATTATAGTGTTACATTTCCCTAATAAATGTATTCCAAAATCATGTTTCCATGTATTCAACTAAAATTTCTCAAATAAAACCTTTAAAGACCCTGATTCCAATAGACAAAAATAATTGGTTACTTTATTATCATGGGGTAGGATATAAGAAATCACATCTCAAAGGACTAAATAGTTTAAAAGTGTTGGAAAACTAAAAAAAATATTGTAATTACATATTACATTTAAAACATAATATATAAAATATTATTTTATTTGCTAACATCATTATTATCTTAATCATATCCTTGAATATAAATCATAAATCAATTCATAGAATCCTGGGGAAATGAGAAATAAGAATGTGGAGTGCTCAGATGCTCAGTAAGGGTATCTGTATAGGAGAAGCTAACAAGGAATGAATAATTTTGAAAGAATAAATGATGATAATGTAATTAAATATAAATAACCACATGATCTAGAAACTCATACACAGAAAAAATATAAAATAATATCATGGAAATCAATAACTGATTCATAATGTTTGAATTCATAATGTCGTAGATTTGATGTAACATCCTAGAATATTATCAATGAAATTTACTTATGATAATTATGTCACAATACTCATACATAACATAGAGAACACAATAAAAACATTATTCTCATAAATGAAGAATGGTACATCAATCAAGAAATGAAGAAATAAGAATTCTATTTTTTAT
Source organism: Viscum album (assembly GCA_963277665.1). Taxonomy (NCBI): domain Eukaryota; kingdom Viridiplantae; phylum Streptophyta; class Magnoliopsida; order Santalales; family Viscaceae; genus Viscum; species Viscum album. The sequence continues at coordinate 1,253,091,219 of OY728152.1, forward strand.
AGGGGGAAATTTATACGAAATAAAATAATAAGAAATGGAAAAATTAGATCTTCTAAATCCACTAGTATGGCTGCACTAAAAAAATATGCTATAGAAATAAAACACAATCTTAATAATAAAAAAATTATTTGGAAGATGAAAGTATATATATAAAATCTTAAGTGAAAATAAAAGTGTATAAAAAATTAATTAAATAAAAGCTATTTATAGAAATTAAGGAACTTATATAATTGGAATAGTAACATGACCATTAGAAAAGTGATCATATAATTAGGAATGGTAATCTGGATCTTCAAATAGTAACCCCATATATGAAAGTTTAAATAAAATTTAGGTATTATATGAATAAAAATATAAAATATTTATATCATGTTATAAGAAAATAAATGATTTAAAAATGAAAAATTGGGTGTTTTTATTTTTGTAAAACTTATATGTCAATTGAAAACACTATTAGTAATATATTTATTTAAAAGAAAATTTATTTTCATAAATTAGATTCATAAGTTAACAACAATTTGTATTATTATTATAATTAAATTTTATGAGACCTTAATTAATTTTCATAGGGTTTTAAATTAGATTATAATTTTTAAATTGAGATTTATTGAATAAATGATGATTTTATTTAAAAATTAAATTTGTCACATTTAGGAAATTTCATATAAAAAATTGATTCAATTTTTGAAATGCACCCATCCAGAAATCATTGGGAAAATTATGGCAGTTTACCATCTCCATGGATAATGAGTTTCTATTTTACATTTTCACTTTCAAATGTGATCATAGAAAAATTATAATAGTTAACAAATATTAAAATATGTATATTATAAATTGTTCTATTTTTTAGAACTATTATATAGACACAATATTAATTAAAATGATTCCAGTTTTTGGTGACTGAAAAACCACTAAAAATAAAATAATCCTTGATAATGAATTTTTTAACATATGAGTAATCCTCTTACCTGAATTTAATGATATATGAGAAAATTTAAATATAAATAAATGCATTAAAAAAATATAATATTTTTTGGATAATTAGTACTATTTTACATGACCATCCATAATTATACATAAGTAATTTGATCATGAAACCATGAATACAGATTCTAATGGAATGTTTAAATTAATCATTATAACTCAAATAAATGGAAATAAATGATCTTAATAGATTCATTATAAAAAAATACATATGAAATACGCTATAAATTAATTAGTTATTGTATTTAATATGATTATCCATGACATTAAGTTCAATCTCATAAAACATTCATACATAAGGTAAGGGGTCTCTCTGATCCTCCAATTTTCCATTGGGTTATGCTTTCTCTCACATTACCCCATTATTATTTTTCATTATTATTATATACCTATCCTTTATTCTATGTATATTTTTTAAAACATTGTGAATATATCTCAAATACCATATCTTTTATTGGGAAATATGTTTTCTAAAAATGTTCCCTTTTCAATTCCCCTCGATAAAGAATCCCAATTGAAGCGAATTCTATATTTCTTACACATTCTCCAGTACACTACATAAAATATATTAAGCCACCAATGATTTTTCAAAATCAAAAATTTTATCATGAAAAACTATTTTAGGTCCTTTTTGTTTTTATCCAAAAATATTATTTTTCCCCTTTAAAGACTCTATAGTATTTTCCATTACACTACACTAAAGTAGTTTATTTATTAGGTTTCCTAGAAACCTTTTATCATGTACTCACTTAAGTTATCTATCATTATTCACGTTCTATTCTTTTTTTATGATTTTCAAAAAATTATCTAATCCCTTAACTCATGTATTTCATTACGGCACACCCTTTGGTTATACCTTATAACAATATTATGAAGCTCATTTCCTTCAATGGGTAACCTTTATGATTATTCCTTTTGTTTGATTTCACTATGTTGAACACATAATAATGTTCGTGTTATTATGAGTGCTCATATATAGTTATAAAATGGTTTTGGCAAATTTTTAATCACATGGGACATTATGTATGGGATTAGAGATTAAACATAATCAATTATCATACATTGTACACCATGTGATATCATCTTGGAATTTATCCTTGACACATGTTTATGACATGTTATATATTTCATTCACATTCCAAAATTACAATGGTCAATTTCATCCATATTTTATATGGTATTCTTCCATAGTTTTATGATCCATTCATTTTATAAGATCATGTTTTTTCGTATAACTCATGCATTATACGTTATTCCCTTTTTTATTCTCATAATGTTATTTTTATTTCATCACTTTTTTCTATTTATTCCTAGGTTATCATGTGCAATTGTAAGAGGTTAATGAAAGATAGAATCTAATTATAAAGATTAGTGAAAGATGTTTTATTCCAATTTAACAATTATTAATTATGTACATATTCATCAAATGACACTAAAATTTTCTATCATTGGTTTCTATTTAATAGTTAAATATGCTCAAATCATTTAATAATATGTGTAAAATGTTAGGGTCCCTATAGTTGGTATTAATGAGTGTTCTAGTAACATTAGGGGATTAGTACAAGAAACATTTAGTAATAAACCTAGGGATAATTATATCATTATGGATATCCTATATTAAAACTAACATAATCATATGTTAAGATATAATTTTAATGTATCTGTTATACATTTTATTCTAATGGTTACATTTTTATATGATCATTAGCTCAATATTCAAGCCCCATATTTTTCCATTATTTATTTTTTAGTAAATATTTGGAGATAAAATATCTCATTCCAATAATAAATTTTATAGAAAATGTAATGATTCCCTAATAAGATTCCCAAAAATGGGAATGAGAGCCCAAAACATCATGATAGTACTGGTTCAACTAGATCAAGTCATTAATTATAAAAATAATCTTGTGGAACTATATCCTTCTTCTAAGAAAGAATGTTTTTTAGAATACTTCTTTATGTGAAATGGCCATCCTATATTTAGTTGATCTCATCAAACCATAATCACATAATTGTGGATTAACTCCATTGAGAAGAAATTCTATGTCCTTCAATGCTCATAATAAAAAAATTCATAATGATGGTCTTTCATTGTTATAGAGAATATATTAAATATTGGACATTGATCAAAAAACCAACTCTAAAGAGGAAATTTAATTCACCGTTTTGTAATAAATGAAGAAAATATTTTTTATCAAATATTTTCCCTGAACTCCACAAATTAATATGGATAGGGAGTTCCTATAAATGAATATAAATTAAAATTTATCTATTAGGGAATACGAGGAAAACATTACAAGGCCCTTACAATTTTCCTTTGGCTTTTTTAATGAACATAGAATATAAGGTGGATTACTTTATTGGTGTATTATAGCCAACTCTATGAAAATCTTTATCAATTCCAATCATTGGAAGTTTTAATTAGATAATATTTTATTCTCTAAAGGTTGATATGGATATTGGTGAATCTCCAAGGTCTCATGGGATGAGATATAAAAATAGGAAAATGTTGTCTAATATGCAAGGATCAATAGGTAAATCCCATGAAGGAAATAAAGTAGAACATCCCATGTGTCAAATGAGTGGGAAAAGGGATCTCATGAACTATATAAAGGGAACATGGAGATGCTTCAAATGTGGAAGACTTGGGTGTAAAGATATTTATTACTAAAGGTATTTAAATAAGACCACCAGTGTGGAATAAGTAATTAAATTTTCTATAAAAACTCAGCCGTCAGTGAATTTTATAAACATTAATGAATAAGGGAAATATACGATCTAATGCCCTAGGATAAGTGTTTTTAGAGATATTAAATAATGAAAAACTTTATTGTAGGAAGGAAGTGTATATTATATAACTAATGCTAATGTGGATCCTAAATGTTATGTCATGATAGGTATGTTGGCTATTTATTCTAAAATATTGAACATACTATTTGATTTTGGTTCTTTACATTCACTCTTATCTATCAATTTTAGTAGAAAAATTCAAACACTTCCTCAAAATATAAAGGTTTAGCTATCTGGGTGAACAATGAATGGTGACACTATAGCATCAAAACTACATAACACCTCACTGGTTAATGTTATGTGGTTGAACCTCTCATAAATTATTTTCTTACATCATTTGGTGGAGTTTGATTCTATATTGGGTATGGATATACTATATTTTTTTAAATGAAACATCAACTTTCAAGAAATGGAGATCACTTTTCACTTGTTGAGGCTTGCCCCACTTTTTTACTTGTGTATGAAGGTGGATTAATCTCATTCAAAAATAATTTTTTCAATTGTGGATATTATTTAATTATGAAAAAGGATATCAATCTCAAATTATTGACACAAAGGAGGTGATCATCCTTGAAAACATTCGTATTCTGATGGACTTAATTGATTTGATCCATATATAAGGGTCTAGTCTTCCTCCTAACTAAGAGGTTGATTTCTCAACTGATCTTATACCTGGATCTATTCTAATACCAATTAAACCTTACAAAATGTCTACCATTTGTTTGGAGGAACTGATGGAGAAAATATATGATAATTTGGACAAGGGTTTTATGTTCAGAGTCCTTCATATTGGGGTACCCCTGTACTCTTCATCATGAAGAAAGATAGATCAATTAACCTCTCAATTGATTATCATGATCTCAGAAAATCACAATAAATATCAAGAATATCCTACAATAGATTGATGAATTTTTTATCAATTATATTGGGAAAAATGTTTCTCTACGGTAGTCCTTCAGTCGGGATATCACCAATAAATGGTGAGAATGTATGATATTCTCATGAATAAATTTTAATGTTTTATGTACTCTATTAGTTCATATTTATGACCTTTAATCTCACTAATTATCTAGAAAATTTCATGTAATTAATTAATAGTATCATTCCGTATTTCCTCAAAAAAATTCTTGGTAGTCTGTAAATATTACATTATGTTATACTCCTATATAAAGGATTATATGGGGTGAATTTTAAAACTATTTAGATTAAATTTTGGAGGGAGAAACTATATGCATTTTATATTAAATGTGAGTTTTGGGTTTAGTAAGTTTCATTCATGGGTCATGATATCACTAGAAATGGAATATCTGTTGAATATTTTAAAACTGAAGAAATTGAAAAGTGTCCCAGAACAACATCTGTAATCGAGAAATGTAGTTTTCTTGGCCTGACTATGAGTTAACGAAGATTTATGAGGAAAATATCACATTTTTCAAAACCATAAACCAATCTGACATAGAATGAAGTAAAGTATAACTGGACTAGTGAATGAAAATATAGCATCAAAGAGTAAAAAAAGGATCATCACTGCACTATTATTTATACTATAGACAAGTGGGGAAGCCTTTTTGGTATTCAGGGATTCGTGAAATAATTTCTTAGTTTTTGTACTTATGAAAAATGAAAAATTAATAGTCTATTCCTCATGTCATCAGAATGTTCATGATAAAAACTATCCCACACATGATCTGGATTTTGTGGTTTTGATCTTCGCATTGATGATTTGGTGGAATTATCTCTATGGGGAGAAGTATGAGATACAAACTTATCCTAAATGCTTCTAATATATATTCACATAAGAGAAGATTAATATGTAACATTGAATAAGGTTTGATCTCACCATTTATTGTGACTTTTCAATCCACTATCATCCTGTAATGAAACTAAATTAGTAGATTCTCTATGTAGAAAAGATCTTGTAACATTATGAATGGTGAGAATTTAGAAGGATCCAATATTTATAAACATTAAAAGGATTTACATGAGAATAAAAAAAGAATGAATATAATAATTCATTTAAAAAAATAATTCTCATTTAACAATTTTATATAATCTAAAGGATGCTCAATGGGATGGTGTGGAAATTCAGAAGTAGGTGCAAGCTATTGGAAATGGGAAATCCTCAGAGATGAAAATTGGTGATGAAGGAGTCCAATTATTTGGTTCATTACTATGTGTACAATCAATTACAAAGATAATGAATGATATTTTTAATGATGCTTGTATATCAGCCTTATCTATTCACCAATGGACCACAAATTTGAATTGACGTCTCCGAGAGCACTATTGGTGGGACAAATTGAAGAAGGAGACAACTGAATATACATAAAAGTGTCTATTATGTAAGGATGTGAAGCCTGAAAGTAAAATTTTTATTGGAATGGTGTAAAGACCATCCATACCTAAATGGAAATGGGATAAATCGCTATGGAATGTATCATTATGAATATTTATAAATCAAGAGGAGATAGTGCTATATAATTAATTAATTATTATCATGCAAAGACTACTAATTTTTTTTAAATTCAACAGGAATTATCACATGACCAACATGCATAGATATACATGAGATAAGTGGTGAGGGAGTAGAGAGTACCATTATTTATTATATCTAATATTGATATGATATTTACCTATGTGTTCGGGAATAGTCTCCCACATGCTAGAAATACTGAGTTAAACATCATTAGAAATTCTCACCCCCAAACTGATGGCCAATTTGAGAAGAAAATTCATACAGTAGAAGGAATTTAGATATCATTCTAAATGTTCATCAAACGAGCATGGGATCAACATATTATATTAGTTTAGTTACCTTAAGACAATAGTTTCCACTTAATAATCCAAATGGATCCATATGAATCCCATTATATGAGAATATGTCGAAAACTATAATGACGGGATCAATTCGGTGAACATAAGACATCAGGAACTAGAATGGTTGAGGAAATGTATGAAAATTTGAAGACCACCCAGCAACATATTAGGGATACAAAATTTTGATAGAAGATCAATGAAATTAATCATTAACGGGACATAGATTTTGAGGTTGGTGACATGGTACTCCCTAGAATATCTCCAAGGAATAGGGTCATGAGATTTGAGGAAAAGGAACACTAAGACCTATGTACATTATCTCATTCGAGATTCTTGATTGGGAAGGATTTGTGACCTATCAGCTAGCATATCCACATACCAGGTCTCAAGTTAATGATGTATTCCTCATATACTTCCTATGGATGTACATACCTGATCCCTCTCATGAAATAAACTCATAGGTGGTATAGCTATAAAATGATCTATATTATGAGGTGTAGTTGGCGAAGATTTTGGACCATAGATGCAAGGTTCTATGCATCAACACCACTAACCTAATAAAATTAGTAAATAGAAACCATAATTATGAAGAGGTGACATTAAAACCATATCTGTAAATAAAGGAGAATTACCCTCACCTATTTTATCATTATCATATATAACAAAATTTTTATGGAAAAATTTCATAAGGGGGGAAGAATGTAACAACCCATAATTTCATCAATAGAATTTCCATCATATAATTTTGTCATAAAACACAAACATCCCAAATAGAATCCATTATAAAATAATTATAATAAATGAATAAGGATATATTAGTTGTAAAATAAACCAATAAGAATTCAAATATTACAGTAGGATAAGAAAAAAACATATGATAAGAATTGAAAATTTTAGATCTTCTCGATCCACTAGAATGATTGTACTCATGAATAAATATGTATAAATAATAAATTATTTTTTCAATAAATTATCAATTTTGAAGATGAATGTGTATATAAAATCTTATGAAAAATAAGTGAATAAATAATGAATGACATAAGAGGTATGTATATAAATTATAGAACCTCTACCATTGAAATAGTAATCATACGATTTGTATAGTAATTTGATCATTAACAATAGTAATCTGGCCTTTAGAATAGTAACGCCACTATATAAATTATAAAATATAATTTAGGTATCATAAAAATGAAAATATGGTATATTTATATCATTTTATAATTTTATAAATGTTTTAAAAATGATAAATTAGGTGTTGGTATTTTTGTAAATGTAAATGTTTATTTACAACTTTATCATTATTAAAATGGTTTAAAAGAAGATTTATAATCATAAAATAGATTCATAATTTAATATTATTTTTTATTATAATCAGAATATAATTTTATGAGACTTTACTTATTTTTTAAAAAATTATAAAATCGACTATTATATTATAAATTGTTTTTTAATAAATGGTGATTTTATTAAAAATTAAAATTTCTCATATTTAGGAAAATATTTTCAAAAAATGAATTCCAATTTAAAAATATATATATTTAAAATAGGTTAGAGTGATTTTTTGGCATTTTTATAATACAGTTTAAGGTTTGTTGAATAGTGAAATAAGGTAATTTTAAATATCTATTATTATTAGCTAAATAAATGAATTTTTGAAAAATGGATAATGTATTGAAAAATTAGATCAAAAAATATTGAACTATTTACTATATTTATTAATATGAATCAACACGATTAATACACTAGATTCAAAATAATGAACTAATAAATATATTAATCAAAAACACCCCACTCCACCCACTATGAAAATCACCCCTCTCCACCCCTTCTCCACACACTTTCTAAGTTTGTAAAAATGTCAGTATTCAACCAAATTACCGCACCACTACTATTTACAATATCTAGGAGATTTTGGTATCAATAAATGACAAATTCCATGTTCCTGAAGAGGTCGTTCAAAGAGGTTATATTTACGAGGTAACTTTCTCAAACTATTACTTTTAATTTCATTTCTTCTTCTACCTTCTCCGCACCTCCATCATCCATTAAATAAAAATAACTCTAGTATCAATTTTATAATATAATTTTATATTTATAATTGTATATATTAAGTCCATCCATTTTCTCATCTCTTCTTATTCAATTAAATGAAATCACTATCCAAATTATGGAGATTTATCATTTCTATGGATAATGTGTTTTCATTTTCCATTTTAATCTTTAAGGTAGGTCATAAAACAATAATCATGGTCAAAAAATATTTTAATATTTATATAATAACTTATATAATGTTATTTACCTAATTTATATACATAATATTAAATAAAATTTAACTAGTTCACCGTGATAAAAAACCACCGTAATAAACTAATCATTTATCATTAAAAATATACCGAAGGAATATTCCTCATAAAAAAATAATAATGATATATGGGACCACCAAAACATATCTATGTTCCTTAATACCATATAATTTAATTTTTTTTAAATTATTCTCATTTTAAAAAAAACTTCCATAATTATACACAAGAAAACCAACCATCAAACCATGATAACAATCACGTCCAGAATGATGAAATAGAACATTATAACATATCTAAATGGACAGAAATTAACATAATAAATTTTTAAAGAATAATATTAATATATAATTGTATATGAATTTAATAATTAATGAATCTATTTTTATTAACATAGACATTAACTACTAGTGCATAACACATAAAAATATAAGGTAATAGATCTCTCCAAACATCAAATTTTCCAATGAGTGACGATCTCACTCTCTTTACCCAAATATAACTATTCTTTATTCTATTATAAATCTCCAAAATTCATTATGTAATCCACAAACATGTGTATATAACTCAAATAAATATTATTTTAGTTGTAAATACCTAGTTTAAAAAATGTTCTAATATTATTTCATCTTGATGAGTAAATCTAGTTAAATGTGACTTCTCGGTTTCTTACCCATTCTGAAGTACACTCAATAAAATATTTTAAGAAACCAATTTTTTTAGTAATCACACATTTTATCACTAAATACTATTTTAGTTCATTTATTATCATATAAAAATGTTCATTTTTCCATTTTAAATACTCTTTAATCTTTTCCCTTAAACAACACCGAAGTGGCCCACTTCTAAAGTGTTCTAAACACTCTTTCTCATTTCTTCACATTAGTTAGACATAATTATTAATGATATATTCTAATTTTTACATTATGATTTTCCAAAAATTTCATATCCCTTATTTCATAGAGAGCATTATGATACACAATCTTTTTATGCCTTTTGACATGATTGTCAAATCCATTTCATTACATGGGGAACCCGTATGATTATTCATAAGGATTGATATCATTATGTTGCACAATTATACATATACATGCTATTATGGGTTCACCTAGTATAAATCCAAAGAATTTGGTACGGTTTTAGTCTCATGAGACTTTACGTATGGGATTATGAAGTAATGCAAATCCATTGTGAGGCTTTTTTCACCAATACATAATGTCTTGGATGTTATCCTTGAATCATGTTTATGTAATGTCATATGATTATTCCACATTACAATATTTCCTTGATCATATAATTATATGTTCTATATGTTGAGATTCCATGTGCTTATAACCCGTTCTTTTTATGTTATCATATTATTCAATCTAACTCTTGTTTCATTCATTTTCTCATTTTTTTCCTTTTTCTGGGCTTTTTAGCTCAACCCTTTGGCCTATGTATTTCCTAGGATATCCTATGCAGTTATATGAGCTCAAACAGCCTTACGAGATCATTATAAATAATATTAAAAGATATTTTATTCTAGAATATTTTTTTAATTATGTTATTATTCATAAAGATACACTAGTCTTTTTGATACATGGATTGTATTTAATCGGTAATTATAATTAAAATCATGTAATAATGTGTGTAAAATTCTACAGATAGTATATTTGAAACATACCATTGAGGCCATATCCAAAACATATGAAATTAAATGGGTAAGTCCTTGTCCAAAACCAAATCTAGTTTTCATAATGAATCATACTACCACCTTGAGGGGATATTGAGGGAAATAACCACAACATACTATGTCCAATTAATTCAATACATTAATCAATTACTCATTTTACCCTACAAGCCATAACAACCAATAACTTTCTGTATTGGATGATCCATCCTATGAAATTTCAATAATTTATCAAAAAAAAATGATCCTAAAACATCCAAATAAATATGGTGGAAGGAATAATTAGAGTATATCACCACTAATTTATGTTAAAATTGAGGAAAACACGTTGAAATGTTAATACAAAACATTCTTAAATAATATACCATTTCTTGTTTAAAGATAACTTTTTATAATATTATTTTTTAAAAATAATAAATAAATGATTTTATTTGAAATGAAGAAGGTAAAAATATAAATTAATATAAAAATAGTTTAATATTCATGATGTTGGAAAATTATTATCATTCCATATGTGTTAAAAAATTAAATTTATTTTGAACTTCTGTAAGAAAAGTCAAAAATTACCTCATTCGGAAAATCATAGGTGCATTTCTCTTGAAACATTTTAAAAAACTAAGACATGGGAAAATTTATTTTAAAATTAATTAGAAAATTGTAAAAATATTTTAAAAAACATATATATAGTAGTAAAATATTTCTCTGCAGAGTCATAAAAATAAACAATCTTGAATAATTCAGACATTGTGAAAAAATCCATTACCTCTCGTTTAATTTCCATCATATATGTTAGATCATAAAATATAATATATATACATTTATAATAAATATATTTTTAAAAAATATACATATATATATTACTAAAAAAATTAATTATAATATTTTTCCCATTTTATATCAATTCATTGTTAAAATCACAGTTTTATGTGGTCACTTTTACATTTTTCACGTATGATTTGGTTTGATAGTTTTGATCCATATACCTTGATCTGGGTAAAATCATATCCATAATATAAAATATCATATAAATATCATATATTTCCATTATATAAATATTTATCATAATCCATATACTATATAGATATAAAATGAATTACATCATTCAAGGAGATGGTGGGTTATATGTATGCATGAATGTTGTTTTCACATTTCAACGAATGAAAATAAATGATGTTAAGTAATGTTTAAAATTTATAGAATCATTATTATATCATATATATTCACTAAATCTATCCTTATTACCATCAAAGAGAGATATAAATGAAAAACACATCACATCGCTTTGTGGAAGTGTTAGTCCATACGTATGCACGACCGAATTTATCGTTTCCCAATAGATTGGAATGTTAAAAAGGTAGATATAATACTATCATTAAACAATTATCTGTATATCATAATTATAATCTATAAGAAATATGTATATATTAATAATATTCCATGTAATGTAGTGATGGTAAACGAATTACACCGCTACTTGGGGACAGGAAGTCGTACGTATGTACAAGCGATATTTTTTCTTTTATAGCGATGGAAAATAGATTGAATACGGTTTTCACAAAATCATAATAAAATATATTTATATTTATGATACTATATTGATTATCTATTTATAGGTACTACACTTGAATATGAAGTATAATAATAAATAAAAATAATAGATTTGGAAAAGATGATTATCTCTTCTTCAATGACTTCCTATTAGATATCTTCTTAAGGGACCTAAGTTATCTATTTTGGAAGGTACAATACCTAATGAAAATGAATAAATATCTTTTAAGATTTATTGGTGGATTTTTTCCAAAATATATAATTCAATGTAGTTTAAATAAGTAATTGAGGAGGTTGACTCTCAGAATTTATTTGTGGGGAACTTATTTATGTTCTTAAAATATTAAATTAAATTAAATTATTTATCTTCTAAAAATGAATAAGAATTAATATTTTTAAAATATAAGAATTAAATAATCCCAAAAACATTGATACAATAATATTTGAATATTTTTTGGATATGTTTTTACCCATATCTTTTGGTTTTAACACCCTATTAACCCTTTTTGACAATTAACATACTATTAAAATTTTCTACACTCTAAGTGTCAATAATATAACTATAAAATGAAAAATGACTCATAAATGATCCATGGTCGATTTTACTAACTATGTACAATTTATTTTTGTGAATATAACATTTTAGGGATTTTAATTCATTTAATAATATATTATTTCTCAAAAATATTAATAATACCAGTTTTAGAACTATTCATTTGGTTTGAATTCTATAACATCAATGAAACAAATTAATTAAGATATAATTCATATAATCATCCCAAATATGTAATTTGTTTCTCAAAAGTTTTTGGGTCAAATTAAATATTTCATGTTATACTATTTTTACTTATTTTAATATCATTTATCTAATTTTTTTCATTAATAAAATAATTACTATGTTGGCATTGTGTTTGAATTTAAGGATATTATTTCATAAAAAAATTAAAAACTAATTTAAATGAGGAATATATATAATTTATATTTTTAAATGTAATTTGTAACCCGACATATCCTCTGGTTATCCTGATGTTAAAAATATTATATTTATTAAAAAAAGAGTGTGGCATAGTTGACTTATCTATACAAAAAAAATATAATAATGGTCATAATATCATCCATAAGGAAAAAAAATTTAATTTAACAGAATATTTTATGATTATGTAAAAAATATATAAATACAATAAAAATTTAATTGTTAAGGTCATTTTATAGTCATTATATTATTACTTTTAATCATTGATTTCCTCAATTAACCCATTATTGTGGTAACCAAAATTTCTAAAGCCAAAATTCCTATTGAAAAAAATAAAGCAGATATATTTAATTCATAGATATATACTAATTACAAATATTGGATACATTATTAAATATTAAATCTCAAAATGTGGAATAAATTTATTTAATATTAAAACAAAAAAAAATCAATGAAAAACCTGTTTTTAGAAAAAGTTCGTTTATGTATAATATTTGATTTATATAAATTCTACCAAAAAATTGATTAAAATGTATATAATTTGATTAGAAATATAATAATAGAAATAAATTTAATTTTAAAGTATTTTTTAACAAACTGGTACTTTTAAAACACATGAAATGAAAATATTTTTTTTCAATAAAAAGTAATATTTTTTCTATTTACTCGAAAATCAATAATTATTTTAAAACATCACAAAAATTAAAACTAAGAAAATTTTTATATGATGATTTATACAAATTAATTTAATATCATCTATTATATATTCAAATTTTTGGAAAAAAATTATTTATTTTAATTACCCATAAAAATTAATAAAAATCAGTTTTTAAGGAAACTGTATATAATGAATTTACAAACATTTGAGTGTATTTCCAGTAAATTAAACAATAAATTTATAATTATTGAGGAATTTATATGTATTTAATAATATGTTTATTCTTATTCAGACCCACCAATTTAATACCATGGTTATAAGGGTCGTCCAAAAATAATGATATTCAACTATTGTATCGAAGTTCATTAAATATCACTATTGCGTATTGTATATTCTATTTAACATAAAATTATTTTGAACTTGTGATGTTTCCATATTTTAAATAATTAAAATAAATTATAAATATTTAAAAAAAATATTATATATATTCATGGCCTATTATAGTTACCATCGATGATTTTTTCAAAAGTTTAGATAATTGGCTAACCCATTGTCCAAATGTACATGTAATGGGGTTAAGTAAATATGAAAATTTTAATGAGAAGAATGTTTTTTTGGAATTGATGATGATATTGGTGAATTATTATATTTTTAATCTACCATAATGAAATAATGGGCTTTTAATATATACTAATTCATCGAATAAGGGACATGGTTGTGTGCACATACAGAATGAAAATGTCATTTCATATGACACATGGAAGTTAAAAATTCCTGGACAAGACTATCCATCCAACAATCTTGAGTTGGATGCTGTAAAATTTAATTTGGATACTTTTAAACATTATCTCTATACTGAAAATTTTGAGATATATATGTATCATAGGAGTTTTAAATGCATCTTTTCACATAAAGATCTCAACTTGAGGTAATGGTGATGGCTTGAACTGATCAAATACTTTGTCTTCTCAAAACACTACCTCTCAGTTATGAAGAATAAGTTATTATATGAATTGAGATAAAATGTCTAGTAGTCCTGAACAAAATGAATATTGACCAAGGACATTATGATTATTGATTAGTTGAAGATGGATATATAAATTATTAGGGAATGAGAAAATTATAATTTTTTTTAATAATTTACAAAGCATATTTTTTTTAACAGATATAAATTCCTCAACATGATAATGGGAATAATCAATATATATTTACTATTTTCAATGATGGGAAATTGGAAGACATCATTTGTCAATATAGAATTCTAAAATTTCGAAAGAGATTTTGTGTCTCATCTATACATGAGAGGAAGAGGGAATTTTTATATGATACTCTTAGCTTGAATTTCTCTATACAACCTAGTAGCACCAATATGGCTAGATTTTTAAATGAAAAATTTTTAATGGGATAATATAAAGAATGAAATGTATTATTATGTATCAATACGTAAGGTTTTTCAATTGGTTGAGGAAGAAAGATAGCATCCTAAAGGTGTCATGCAACCTTTTTTTATTCCTGAGTTTAAATGGGATTACATTATAATGTAATTTATCAGTAGATTAAAAAATGATACATGAAATAATGATGAAATATGGGTAATTTTGTATCACCCCACCATTGTAAACATTTTCTTGATATCGAAGAATATTGACCTCTGGATCACCATATATGACTCTATATTAAAGAACTTGTAAGATATTATTGAACACCTCTTTAAAATGTGTCTAATAAAGATCCATGATTTAAATAAAAATTCAGTATGGGTGTTCAAAAGGTTCATTATACTGGTATTCATTTGATAACCTTTTAATATAGTCAAATAGATGGAGATTATAACATCCCAAAACCTACACTCCAAGATTGGGTGTTGAAATCATAAACATTAACTTTTTGCTATCGATGTTGATATTTATGAATGATTTTTTTATTTCAAATAGTAAAAATAAAAAAAAATGGATAAAATTTATCCTTGAGAACCATTTAGGTTTAGAGGTTTATTGAAATAGTAAAAATCCTATATAAACCATTCAGATATTATTAAATGATCATTTCACCAACTTAATCTAGCTTTTCTTTTTCACAATAACACATTATCATCATCCATATGAAATCCCTTCCTACATTAACTCATTCAACATCATTCTTTATAAACTGGTAAAATGGAAACAAAATAAGGGTGAGCTCAAAGAGCTAGTATGTGAAATCTTAAGAAATAACAAATTAATATCATCAGTATAAATAAGAAGAGAATAGGGGTATAATGGCATAATCAAAGGGCATGATTATAACATAAGAATATCCATACCCATCAATACATGGATCATCAAGCATAAAAACATGTTAAATTGCTAAAATAATTGAAATTGTAAAAATAATGAGTAATCATGATACAAGTGATATCAATCACAATAAAATGGGACATCAAGAACTCATATAAATCATTGATAAAAAATATTGGTATCTTGGATCATCATCTCAGAAAACCCATACAAAACCATTACAGAACCATTAAAAACACTTAAAATTTTGAATAACCATATGGATAACTACCAATATAATTATATAGAAAACATATTAATTGCCCATTTAATTTTAGTATTCTTAGGTAAAACCCATCATTTAATCTATAAGGTGCTCTATGATCACTATTTTGGCGTACACATCATATATAATGTCCAATAACCACTAAATTAATAAATTGCATAGATCATTCATATCTTCATAAAACTCAAATAAACAATCTATATTCCATCAATAAAATGACTATCCCATGGAAAATAAATGGGTTTATTGTCAGTTTATTTAAAAAAATATTGAACAATTGAAGACAAATGGGTTCCATAACAATCTTATTAAGGCATGATTAACTTATGGAAGATAAATCAGTTTTATAAAAATTATATTCAAAAAATATTATTCCATCAAAATAAATAGTGTGGATGGAATCAATAAAAAATATACCCAGTGGAGGATATGTATCTATAAGTTTTTTTAAAATTGATAAATTTAAATTCCTTGAAAATATTAATAAAATTGTTCTTAATAAAAATATCCATTTTTTTAAAATGAATTCGTAAAACCTCAATCATTTTGAAAAAAAAATTATTTTTATATAATTTTTAACAACCAAGAATTTCTAGAGTATTAGTGAAAGGTTAACATTAAAAATATCCTTTAAATCCTTCAATAGAATCATGAAATAAATTATGGTCAAGTTGGGAGGTAATTCTATTCATGTCATAAAGAATATTCCTTTTTCGTGGTAAAATGGTTAGAATAGGGACTTGTTCAGAAAGTAACAAGAATATTCCATGGGTAAAATTTTGTAAAAAAATTTGTAAAAATGTATTTTATAAGTCCTTTTAGAAAGGGTAAAAACATTTTTGAAATTGTTTTTTGAAAAAGGGGTTTTGAAAGAAAGCATATTTCTAACCAAAGAGATAAATGAAGTTTTTTTTTCAAAAACACTTTATCAAGCATTTTAAGTGATAAAAAATTAGAACGTGGATAGATTACGTTGAAATATCATGAATGATTTGAGTATATTACAAATCAGGACAATTATTGATAGTTTCTTTGTATTATATCATTATTGGAATCATAATCATTAATAATCCTGATAAATGATGAGATTGTAATATAAGACTCTTACAACATTGTTAACTTTAACATATTTTACCTATGGAATAATAATGTTAAATCAAACATATAATATCAATAAAATAAATATATTCATGATAAATATTGTAAAATGGAATTATAAAAACCTAATAAAAGAATATTTATTTATAACATAATATACGTCTAAAAGAAGGTAATTTAAGTCAAAAATCCCTTATGGAATTTATAACTTTGAAACCTTAAAACACATTAAAAATATATCATAAAAATATATGAAAATACCCTTGGATTTATTATTAACCCAAAAAAAATAAATTCATCATTATTATATACACAACAAAAAGGGGTGAATATGGCATATTTCCCCCCAAAAAATAAGTGAGCTGAGAAAAACCAATACATCAAGTTTGATTTGTCACTCTTGTTCTTTATATTCATGAATACTAAAATTATGATAATTATTATCATTAATATGAACATTTTTAGAGTTTATTATTAATTTTATTTCACTAACTATCATTTTATATAAAATTAACTAATTGACTAATTTTATGCCAAATGTTTTGACCATATTCGTCTTGTGTGTCAAAAAAAATTAGGTGGGTTGACTATCGTAAAAGGGGTCATTATTTAGACATATATATAATATTACTCACGAAATAATTATAAAATTTATACATTAATTATACTTTTTAAACCCAACATTATTGATTTTCAATGAAAAATGAACTAACATTTTAATCCTGGAGAAAGTAGGTCATACGTACGCATTTGTAACGTTTCAATTTTTAAATGATCATTAAGGAAAGAAGGTAAATTATATTTATAACTAATGAATGATAGTAATATTGTAAATACCATATTATTTAATTATATAAACTTATTCATATATCATTATTCTGATGTGGTTGTGAAAAAAGGAATCACATCTCTTCGATGAGGCGTTAGTCCACACATCCCGGATTGAAATTGTCATTTTTTGAGTGATAAGGTAAAATTAAAATGATATATTATATTTTAACAATGATAAAATTTTCATTAATATTTGAAATATTTTATGTAAATCACATATAATTTTTATCTGTATACTTTTTATCTTCCACATTACTTTTTGTGAAAAAGGAATCACATCACTTTGTGTGGTGGTAGTCAGCATCACACACAATCAACATTATAGTATCCCCAAAATAATGGAATATAAAATGGTTTTATATGATATAATGACTCCAGTGGTATAATGATTCTATAAATATCATATATATAATTTATATCTATCATAATACCCAACTATGAGTGCTGGTAATGTATAGATGAATGAAATCATTTTGTGAGTTCGTAGTCTGCCAAACATATAAATGATGATTTCATAACCCATTTTTGGATGTGTGTGTGGTTTTAGGTTTTAAAATTATAATATAAATATATTAATATATTTATGATATAAATTTTATTATAAAATCATGCTATAAGAATAATTTTTGTGTCAGATAATGAAATTAAACTAAAATGCTCATTGATGAATTTTACTTCTTCATCGGGTAACTCATTTCGGTTTATACCGAAGGCCTTTCATCGATGGATTTATTTCTAGTGTAAGGACTATATGTTGAAAGGGGAAATTTGGTATATTTTTTGGGTAGTTTTTTGAAGATCCATATGGCTTGATATGTGTGAAGAAGTGAGGGGAGTGAATTCTATTTTATAATAGATGAAGAGTGGCGTTCTTGTAAATACACAAAATTATTCACTATTGGGGAGTCTCTATTAACTCATGTGCCTAAAATTTTGAATAATAATTAATATTTGGGTTGATTTGGTCAGCACAAATTTCGAAGAAGAAAAAAAGAACACATTTGGGTCATTTTGTTCTATAGTCTTAATGTTTAATCATTTTTACCCTTTTTTTATAATAGTAACTTGTATTTTTTATTTATATTGGTAATGTATCCTTAATAATAAAATTAAAACAAGTTTTAATAGATAATATTTACATAAAGACTTTAAATATGAAATAAAAGTTTTTAAATAAAAATCATATTTGTGTTAGTAATTTATTTTACCACAAGTGCATGACCATGCCAAAACACCATTTAATCCTTAACTGCGCTAAAGTTTTTTATCATTTAGGGGTAATTATATTAGTTATAAAATAAAATTTATCATATCAATTGAACATTGTTTCTAAATATTTTCATATAATGATTAAATGGTAGAATAGTGGATTTTATGTAATTTTAAGTAATTTAATAAAATATAATGTATCGTAAAATAACATGAATGCAAATTTTGCATTAATCATTCAAATTTAATTTTTAAACATTTGTATAATTATATAATTATAATAAACTATGTTAACAGATATTTAAAATAATAAATTCATCTAAAAAATATTGGAATACAATAATTCCTTCACTTTAATAAAATTTTAGTATTTTTAGTATCTGTTATTTTATTTTTTTTGGTAACTAAACAATAACCATGTTAGTATTTCATTAGAATTCTATGTAACTAATTCAACTATAAAAACTAAATGTAAATTAGTATGATAAAAAAACTCAATTATTTTTAAATATATTATGTACAATCTATCTACTATGTTATTTGTTCCCCTCCAAAAGTGTTATATATATTAAAAGGAAGAAAAGTATCTTTTTGGTCTTTTTCTTCACATGAATTTTCATATGGGATACATTAAAAGGAAAATTGAAATGAATTTCCATATTTCATTCAATTTAATTGAAATAGTCGACATAATAATTTAATAAAATTAATATAATATTTTAGGTCATTTTCACTCTTAAAATTCCAGTTTAACATCATAGAAAAATCATTTGTACCTTCACA
This sequence comes from Viscum album, assembly GCA_963277665.1. NCBI lineage: Eukaryota > Viridiplantae > Streptophyta > Magnoliopsida > Santalales > Viscaceae > Viscum > Viscum album. The sequence goes on from OY728152.1 coordinate 1,253,111,426, forward strand.
TTGGTGATTAAATTTTATTACATTCACTATTTATTTTGATAAAAAGTAAATTTTATCATTTTTAATAATATAAATTATTTTAATTAAAACTACGGAATAAATTTTTCAAAAGTAAAATAATTTAATTAGATTAATTTAATTTAAAATTAGTCTCATCGATGCGATGATAAATTTTGTTTTTAATGTAAAATTAATCAAATTTTTTAAATTTTTTATATCTAATTTCAATATGAAATTTCTATAAATTATTTAAATTTTATTAATGGATTTATAATTAAACTAATGAAACTTTAAAAACCATTTAAAATAAAATTCAAATTTATAAATAAATTAAATGAAAAGGATGTTCTCCATTAAAAATAATTATTTTTCACTACTCATCTAAATGTATTATCTTCATAAAATTATAAAAATTTTGAAAAAATTTAATTTTTATATTATAATTATGAATATGAATTAAATTTATCAAATTAATTTTAATAATTTCAAAAAAAATTATTCTCATAATCTTTTCATGAAATATTATAATAATTTATTTTTTGAAGATAATATATTTTTGAAGCGTTAAATAACCATACAGAAATTTATTGATTATTTAACAAAAAAATTACCAATAATTTACATGGAGTATTTAATTTAAAAATATTTAAATATTTTATAAATTACTTAATATTATTCATACAATCCAATTTAATAGTTTGGTTATAACTGTTATATATATCAAGGGTCTTTTAAGTTCAGTAATTCGTGTTGAATTTGTTATCAAACATAAAAATATCAAGGTTACACAAAATAGAACATAAACTAATTATTTCTTGTAACACATGATTATTTAATTATTTTTCATCCTTTATGATATAGAACATTATCTTCTTGTTTTAAAAACATAGGGTGTTACATCCCCTGTAACACCACACGCTTCCACGGTATGCTTCTCTTTGAATAATACAGTAGCGTGTGTTGTACGCAACTTCGAGATTCTAACACACACAACAATAAATCAAACTAGCCGTTATGAATAGTAAAACCCACTTTTTGAAATTTTATAAATTTTATCTCTCAAAATTGACTTCATTTTTGGATTTTTAATATGTAAATTATCCTAGGGTAAAATTTTGGAACTTTTCAGATAACATTTATATTGTGATGAATAGGGAAAATTACTAAATTTTAATTAAAAACAAATTTTTTAATCGAAATAAAAAATAGTGATAAATTATGAATTTGAGTGGTTTTAAATTATATTTAGAATAAATTTTTACCACCAAATACAATTTTTTTCATTGGACATAATTTCACAATTAAACCGGACATGAACAAGTGTCAATCTTTTGATAGTTATTATCTCTTTAAAACACGCTTTTTTGTTTTAACAATGGGAATTAATTTTAAATTAATTTATACCACTTCAGTGTTTTGAATTTGGAAAAATGGATTCCATATTTGTAATCATGATGTCCAAATTGTGTAAATAGATAACTTTTATTTTTATACATTTTGAATAATTACTAAGGTAAATATTTTATTTACCATGGTTAAAGGGTAAATCCGGTAAATAAGGGTAAACAATTAATATTATAATAATAATAAATTACCCTAAAACATGTCCTAACCATATTGGATGATACATGTCCGACCATTTTCATCTTTGGGTCGATTTTTGGACCCCATGGAGCAACTTGTAGGTGATGATGACACTTAATATTAATTAAGAAAAAATAAATACAAAAATGACATAAGCATATATCTTTTAGGAAAAAATTTTTTACATTGGGTTATATATGTTGAATTTTAGACTATAAATATTTATTAAAAAGATAAAACGATTTCCTAAATAATTATATTTTATTTATAATTTTTAGAATTTTAATAATTAATATATTTTATGACACAATAATGATGTAGTATTTTCCTTATTAATGAAAGAATCAAATAATTGGTATTATAAATGTTAAAATTAATATAATTTGAACGTTTTGATGACAAAAATGACTTTTATTGCCTAATATGACATTATAGGATTTCCTAAATGATTTTTTTCGAATTAATATGTTAGTTAAGTCTTTAACAAAAATCAATTATTGAATAGTGTCAAAATTCATATAAAAGTGTTTTTAAAACAAATATTATATTATTAATTGATATTAAATTCCTAAAAATATAAGGATCGGCCAAGAGACTTATATCAAGATAGTTTTATCATTAATGGACCACTTAGGGGTCTATTGGATGTATATAGTATGTTTATTAACTATATACTATAAAAATACAAAGTGACATGGTAAATGTTAAACTAATTAACTAAGTGTTAAAACTAAAAGATAAGGTTAATATAGAGACCCAAACCAAGATAAAACCTATTGGTTGGGTGTTTTTCGACCTATTCCCACCTTAAAATTTAAATAATCCTCTTTGTAGCCATTAGAAACTGAATATTAATTTATTATAAAATAATATTTCTAGATTTTCCTAAGGTGCCCCTCCTCCCCCTTATAAAAGGACACCACTTCTAACCAATTATTCACACTTTAAAAGCATTTTTGTTTGGCCAAACCCTGCCCAAATTCACTCTCAACTTCCCTAAATTCAACCTATAGGCCTTATTTTTATCATAAATCCAACCTATGGAGCCCTTTTGATCAAATCAAAAGGAAGAACCCGAAGAAGAGGTAATGATTTCACCACCCTCTTTCAAGTTCCTTTCTTCATCAACTTCTTCTTTCTTTTTTATTCCCATTATAAAATAATAAATCTTGTATCTCCTATACACTGTGATATTATTATAAATACGGTACAACCATATTCATTATTCTATCCATAATTTGAATTACATGTCACCATAAGTTTTTATGTACAGCTTACCATCTCCACGTCGTGGTGTAATTGTTATTCAATATATTATTATTTTGATATTTATAATAATGATGTTTAATTCATGTAAATAATAAATATAACATGATAATTATTCATTATATATGATATATCATCCAATTATATATTATTTTAATATCAAAAGGATGATATTGTCGCTCGTGCGTACGTACGGACTACCGTCTCCACGAACGCAATGAGATTCATTCCCCATCGTATCCATTCAAGACTAATTCTCATTTGATGATTAAAAGTAATTTTTTACGAACATTATATCATTATTTATATGAATAAGATACAACCTATCCATGAAAAACATGACTTATGTAACAAAACATATAAAAGAAAATTAGTAAGTTAACACCTGAAACGACGATAATACTAAATTATTATTAACAAATCAGTATTATGAGATCATATATGATATCATAAATATTTTTATGGTTCTTGTATAATTTAATAACAATGTTTTAACTATTATATAGGAGGATAACATACCGTCTACTAAGGAAAAGTGCAAGGTAAGGGTTATTTCACAATCTCTTCATTATCCGAGGTTGTTTATTCGTAATTATCTACTGGGACCTCTTTATCATCCACATCCATGTTTCTTAAACATGTATTTCAGACATTCATGCTATTTTACAGAATATGGGTTAAAGTCATTTATACCCTTGTTTGACTTTTAATAAGAGGTTTATAAAGGAATCTTTCCGTTGTTTTCCAAACAAGGTCCTTTTTAACCTTTTCGACAGAATTAAGGTTAGAATGTCTTTTTTTAACTTATACGACCGGTGAGGCTATTTTCCGCCATTATAAAATCTTATAATATTTCCTTATAATCTTATAATGATATTTTCAAATTAAATGTTTTATTTTATAATTATGTGACTTTTAAATGATTTCAAAAAAATAGATATTTCTCTCAAATAGTTTTGATTTCATCTATGTCAACATCCTTTGATGGATTTTAAGCTTATTTGAAGTTGATTTATTATGATACAAAACATCCATATTGTATTGAAGGTTTTTGATATGTTTGACTATGGATGTGTTATTTTTATACCATTCATGGTTTATGTTGAAAGTATTGACATATCCTATGCTAGTGTTAGTACGCATTTTTATGTTATGTTGAAACGTGTTCATATGAGGAATGCATTGGACTTAATAAGTGACTGGTGGAGCCTACTATAGCTCCTCGACGCATCAGTAGGTCTCATGAGACAAACTAGTGTCTTGGCACGAGGCCTTGACAAAATCTTTTTTTTAGTTTTCACACAAGGCCTTCGCTACGTGGTTATGATAGTCTAGAATTATGCATTCCATCATTATGAAAGTGGTTATTGATATTTCATGTGATAATTCGACTAGTAGAATATTCATGTGAATAAATAAATTGCATTATTTCATTTTACCATTTCCATATTATGTTGAATTTCACATTTAAAAGGCTTTTGTTTTAGCTATACATTGCCTTAAATGTTTATGCTTATTTATGAATGTTTCCGATATATTGTTATCCTTAATGAGCATCTGAGCTCACCCCTTTCAATGTTTTATTTTTCCCCGGATGTGAAGATGTAATTTATGAATAACCTTCTGGGATAATATGAGGGGATATGAAGACAATATGTTGTTGTAGTAGTTTTTCTCTTTATGATGTAATGTAAACTTTATGAATTAATGTAGTTAATCCAAGGCTACTAAACTAATCGGTCATTCGGGACTTGATCTTTCTTGTGATAATTCCATTGTTATGTAATAATACACTGACTCTGGGAAACTGGGGTCAGGGAATTACCGTTGGTATCAGAGGATGTTTACTACAAACCTTGAAATCTAGATTTAGGTAAACTTTGATTAGAGGACATAGACCTAAGATAGAATTTGAAGATTAGTATAGAAGAACTTCCTAGAATTTTGGTTTTGTAGAAATTTTGTGAGTTTTCTGAGCAATACATCCCTGTCTGGAAACGAGCAGGTAGAGGCAGCTCTGGCATAGATGTACCTAGGGGTAAAACCTGAAAACACCTCTTTGAACTAGACTCGAACGAGAACTGGTGCACGAAAACGGGTCTTGCTGCACTCTTGGTTACAACACTCTTAGGGGATATGCTTAGGATAATTCTTATTTTTTTTATGAACCATTATGAAGGGTTGATGAGTATATACTTCCTCAAAGAAATTTTTTTTATGATTTTGGATTATATCCATAAACTGTTCAATTTATATTATGTTTTTTACAACTATGGAATTATGTATTTTGATTCCTAAACTGATCTAGTTTATGCCATTTTTTAGAAATGGTGCCTAGGTGAAGAAATGGAAACTGTATCAATGCATGCACTCCATGTAGGGATTACCCTCCTGCTCAATAGAATTATAGTGGAGCTGGTGATGTAAGTGTTGCTGATCATCGTATCACCATACTGGGACAAATCACTCATGTTATGAATAATAACCTTATCCTTATGGAGCACCCTGATCCATAACGTGAAGGATCAATATTAGATCACTTAATGAGTCAACAACCACCAAAATTCAATTGGAGTACAAATCCATTGGTATCTAAGTAATGGATATGTTCCCTAGAGAAAATATTTCAGGCTTTGGAGAGTAGTGAAATGGAAAAAGTTAGTGTGGAAGTTTACCACATCACTGGAGATTTTGATCAATGGTGGTAATTGATTCAAAACATGAAGGAAGATGATGAAGTATCAAATATGGAATGGAGGGAGTTCAAAGATCTGTTTTTATAAAAATACTTTCCTCATGACCATCGAGCAGATATGGAAAGGAAATTTCTGAGTATGAGGCAAAAGGAGGATGAGAATGGCACAATGTATGTGGCTAACTTTACAAGGTTATCAAGGTATTAAGGAAATTATAATGATAACCCAAGAAGTAAGATTGATCGTTTCTTTGATGGGTTAAAACCATTTCTTCGTCGGGCATTAGTCTCACAATCCTTATTGTCGTACGAAGACACTGTCTCATGTGCTATCAAAACAAAGAAGGAATTCTCTAAGTCATACGACTTTAAATCAAAGCAAGAGAAGAATAGATCGACTGATCAATCTGGAAATGGAAATAATGGGAAGAATAGAAAAGTTGAAAATTCATCCCATAGTAAATGTGTGAAGAAACACCCCGGTACGTGCTTAAAAGGAATGGGAGTCTGTTACAAGTGTGGCGAAAAAGGCCACCAAGCTCATGATTACAAGGGAAAGAGATTTGTTGTCAACGTGTAATGCTATAATTGTAGAGATATGGGACATTATGAAAATGAATGTCCTAAGATTCAGGGGAACTTTCCACAGAAAAGGCCAAGGGATCAAGGCCAAGATTATGATATCACTACGGCTGAGGTAGAAGTTCCGAAAGACGTTGTGGTGGGTAATTTAATGGTTTCCTCAAGTTTAGAAAATGCTTTATTTGATTCTGGATCATCGCATTGTTTCATATCTTCCCAGTTTGCTAAGAAAATTAGATACTTCGAATTTTATTTAACAAAGGAGTTGTCAGTTAAAACTCTAAAGGGAAGTATCATTGCAACAATGTTTTGTGAATCAGTCCCCATTAGAGCACATAAGTGTTCTTTATCTGATGATCTCATTATCATACCTATGATTGAGTTTGATATAATACTCGGTATGGATTGGATTTCAGACCCTCATGCGAAGATTTATTGTAAAAATATGGAGGTTACGATTTTTTATGATGATGAAAAAGAACACCTTAATTTTATAGCAGAATCATCACCACCTAATTCTTATCTAGATCCACCCCCAGTAGCTCAACAAAATTAAATTATCTAGGAGGAAGAGAATGAAATAACTGTGGGTGAGGAAAGGAATGTTCAAATATAGGATGTACCTATTGTGAGAGAATATGATGATGTGTTTCAGGAAGATTTACCTAGACATCCTCCAGAAAGATAAGTTGACTTTTCCATTGATTTAATTCCAGGATAAAGGCCTATATTGAAGACCCCTTATAGAATGGCCGCTGTAGAACTAGTGGAACTAAAGAAACAACTAGAGGAATTGAGTAATAATGGATTTATTCGCCCTAGTGTTTCTCCATGGGGAGCCCCTATTCTTTTTGTTAAAAGGAAAGATGGATCTATGAGGTTATGTATCAACTATAGGGAGATCAATGCTATAACAATAAAGAACAAGTATCCCCTACCTCACATTGATGATTTATTTGACCAACTGCATGGAGCTCAATACTTTTCAAAGATTGACCTTCGATCTAGATACCATCAGTTGTGTGTGAAGAAGGGAGAAATTCGGAAGACAGCATTTCGACCCAGGTACGGGCATTAAGAGTTTACAGTAATTCCTTTTGGGCTGACTAATGCACCCTCTGTATTCATGGATCTAATGAATAGAGTTTTCAAAGAATATCTAGATGATTTTGTGGAGGTATTTATTGATGATATCTTGGTATACTCCAAAGCTACGAAGATCATGAAAATCACTTACGTGTTATCCTGAAGACTCTGAGAACACATGAATTTTATGGGAAGTTTAGAAAGTGTGAATTCTGGCATCATTAGATTTCTTTTCTTGTCCATATTGTCTCTAAAGATAGAATCTCTATTGATCCTTCTATGTCCAAGGCAATCCAAGAATGTCCAGAACCTACGAGTATAACTGAGGTACACAGTTTTATTGGTTTAGCAGCTTATTATCGTCATTTCGTCCAGAATTTTTCCTGATTGGCTAACACATTAACAAAGCTCACACGTAAAGGGGTTAAATTTGATTGGAAAAATTATTGTGAAGAATGATTTGAAGAACTGAAGAGAAGATTAGTCAATGCTCCTATATTGACTCTACCATCAGGGAATGATGGGTTCGTTGTTTATAGTGATGCATCGAAGAAAGGACTTGGTTGTGTCCTTATGCAAAATGATAGGGTTATTGTCTATGCATCATGAAAGTTGAAAATTCTGGAGCAAAACTATCATACTCATGATCTCATGTTAGAAGCTGTGATCTTTTCTTTGAAGATATGGAGACACTACCTCTATGGTGAAAAATGTGATATTTATACTGATCATAAGAGTTTGAAGTTTATTTTCTCAAAAAAAGAACTCAACATGAGGAAAAGGAGATGGCTTGAATTACTCAAGGATTATGATTGTACGATACACTACCACCCAGGGAACGCAAATAAGGTGGCAGATGCTTTGAGCAGAAAATATCATGGAGTTTTGAACAATATGATTATTGAAAGGGATCCAATTTTCATGGATCTAGTGAAGATGGACAAGGGAATAACCATGGGAGGTGAAACATCAGTGCTTTTTCAAATGGCTGCCAAACCATCTTTACTATAAAGGATTAAGAGTCCTCAGACCGATGATGAAGAATTTCAAAATAATATTAAAGCTGTGAATGATGGGAGATTGAGATACATTGGGTATGAAGAAGGAATTTGAAATTCGGGAAGAGACATTGTGTTCCCGATATACGTGATTTAAAAAGTGAATTGTTAGACGATGCTCATAGTTCCAATTTATCTATACACCATGGGAGCACCAAAATGTATAGAGATTTAAAGGAACATTTTTTGTGGGACAACATGAAGAGGGAGATTGATGATTTTGTGTCATGATGTATGGTTTGTCAACAAGTGAAATCTAAAAGGCAATAACCTAGAAGAGTCATGAAACCTCTTCCCATACCTGAGTGGAAGTGGGATAATATCACTATGGACTTTGTCATGGGACTACCAAAGACTCCTAGAAGGAACAATGAAATATGGGTTGTTGATGATCATCTTACCAAGAGAGAACATTTTCTTGCTATAAGGGATGATTTACCACTTGAACGTCTAGCAAGACTATATATTAATAAAGTTGTGAGACTTCATGGAGTTCCCCTATCAATTGTTTCGGATCGAGATCCCGATTTTACTTTGAGATTGTGGAAGAGTCTTCAGAAGGCCTTGGATACTGAACTTAATTTGAGCACTGCTTACCACCCTCAAATAGATGGACAATCAGAACGGACTATTCAAACCTTAGAAGACATGTTTAGATCATTCTCACTTGACTTTCAGGGTATGTGAGATCAATATTTACCTCTGGTAGAATTTTCCTATAACAATAGCTTACATTAAAGTATTCGGATGGCACCATATGAAGTGTTATACGGAAAGAGATGTCACACACCAACCGGTTGGGATGAAATTGGTGAAAGAAAACTTGTAGGCCCATAACTGGTGGAGGAAACGATGGAAAAGGGGAAGGTAATCCAAAACCACATCAAATCTGCTCAATGTAGGCAGAAGGGATATGCTGAAAACTGATGAAAGGATTTGGAATTTCTGGTAGGAGATCATGTTTTCTTTAAGGTATCTCCATGGAAGGGAGTTATACGTTTTGGAAAGAAAGTTAAATTGATTCCTATGTACATCAGCCATTTCGAAATTCTAGAACAAATTGGGGATGTAGCTTACCGTTTGGAAATGCCGCCAAATCTATCCAAAGTTCACGATGTGTTCCACGTATCACTTTTCAGAAAATTCATGTCTGACCCAACACATGTACTCACCTATGAGGAATTAGAACTGGAACCCAATCTCTCTTATTCTGAAGAGCCCGTCAGGATTCTTGATACGAGATAACAAGTGCTAAGAAACAGGACGACTCTTCTGGTAAACGTTCTATGGAGAAACCATAAAATGGAAGAGGCAACGTGGGAACCTGAAGAACTTATGATGAAGAACCACCCAAGTATTTTTATGCAGTAATATTCTATAAATTTCAAGGACGAAATTATTTGAAGGATGGGAGAATGTAACACCCCAAGATTCCACTGTATGCTTCTCTTTGAATAATACAGTAGCGTGTGTTGTACGCAACTTTGAGATTCTAACACACAGCACAACCAATCAAACTAGCCGTTATGAATAGTAATACCCACTTTTTAAAATTTTATAAATTTTATCTCTCAAAATTGACTTCATTTTTGGATTCGGAATATCAAAATTATCCTAGGGTAAAATTATGGAACTTTTCGGATAACGTTAATATTTTGATGAATAGTGAAAATTACTAAATTTTAATTAGAAACAACTTTTTTAATCAAAATAATTAATAGTGATAAATTATGAATTTGAGTGGTTTTAAAGTATATTTAGAATAAATTTTTATCATTTAATAAAATGTTGGTCATTGTACATAATTTCACAATTAAACCAGACATGATCAAGTGTCAATCTTTTTATAGTTATTATCTCTTAAAAACACGTTTTTTGTTTTAACAAGGGAAATTAATATTAAATTAATGTCTGCCATTTATGTGTTTTGAATTTGAAAAAATGGATTCCATATTTGGAATCAGGATGTCCAAATTTTGTAAATAGGTAACTTTCATTTTTAGACATTTTGAATAATTACTTCGGTAAATATTTTATTTACCATGGTTAAAGGGTAAATCCGGTAAATAAGGGTAAAAAAATAATATTAAAATAATAATAAATTACCCTAAAACATTTCCTAACATTATTGGTTGATATATGTCCGAACATGGGCATATTTGGGTCGATTTTGTGACCCCATGGAGCCACTTTTAAGTGATAATGACACTTTATATTAATTATGTTAAAATAAATACAACAATGACATAAGCATATATCTTTTTGAAAAACAATTTTTACATATGGTTATATATATTTTATTTTAGACTGTAAATATTTATTAGAAAGATAACAAGATTTCATACATAATATTATTTTATTTATAATTTTTATACATTTAATAATTAATATTATTTACAACACAATAATGATCCAGTATTTTCATTGTTAGTGAAAGAATCAAATAATTGGTATTATAAATGTTAAAATTAATATAATTTGAAAGTTTTGATGGAATCCATGAATTTTATTGCTTAAGAATACGTTATAGGATTTATTAAATGAATATTTTTCGAATTATTAATGTTTTTAAGACTTTAACAAAAATCAATTATTGAATAGTGTCAAAATTCACATAAAATAGTTTTTAAAACAAATATTATATTATTAATTGGTATTAAATTCCTAGAAATCTAAGGATCGTCCAAGAGACTGATATCATGATAGGTGTATCATTAATGGACAACTTGAGGGTCTCTTGGATGTATATAGTATGTTTATCAACTATATAGTATAAAAATACAAAGTGAAAAGGTAAATGTTAAAATAATTAACTAAGAGTTAAAACTAAAAGATAAGGTTAATATAGTGACCCAACCTGTCTAAAACCTATTGGATGAGCTTATTTAGACCTATCCCCACCTTAAACATTAAATAATCCACTTTGGATCCATTAGAAACCGAATATGAATTTATTATAAAATAATATTTCTAGATTTTCCTAAGGTGCCCCTCCTCCCCCTTATAAAAGGACACCCCTTCTAACCAATTATTCACACTTTAAAGCCTTTTGGTTCGGCCAAAACCTGGCCAAATACTCTCTAAACTTCCCTAAATTTAACCTATAGGCCTTATTTTGATCATAAAAGCAATCTAAAGAGCCCTTTTGATCAAATCAAAAGGAAGAACCCGAAGAAGAGGTAATGTTTTCACCACCCTCTTTCAAGTTCCATTCTTCTTCATCTTCTTCTTTATTTGTTATTCACATTCTAAAATAATGAATCCAGTAGCTAATATATATTGTGATATTATTATAAATATGGTACAACCATATTCATTATTCTATCCATCATTTGAATGACATGTCACCATACGTGCGTGCGTACGGCTTATCGTCTCCACCTCGTGGTGTAATTGTTTTTCAATATATTATTTTTTGGATGGTTATAGTAATGATGTGTAATTAATTAAATAATAAATATAACCTGATAATGATTTTTTATATATGATATACCATCCAATTATATATTATTTTAATCTCAAAAAGATGATATTGTCGCTCGTGCGTACATCCAGACTACCGTCTCCACGAACGCAATGAGATTCATTCCCCATCGTATCCATTCAAGAATAATTATCATTTGATGATTAAAAGTAATGTATAAGAACTTTATATCATTCTGTATATGAATATTATACAACATATCCATATCAAACATTACTTATGTAACAAAACATATAAAAGAAAATGAGTAAGTTAACACCCGAATCGACGATAATACTAATGTATTATTAAAAAAACATTATTAGAAGATCATATATGATATCATAATTATGTATATGGTTCTTGTATAATTTAATAACAATGTTTTAACTATTATAAAGGAGTTTAACATACCATCAACTAAGGAAAAGTACAAGGTAAGTGTTATTTCACAATCTCTTCTTTATCTGATGTTTTTTATACGTAATTATCTACTGGGACCTCTTTATCATCCACATCCATGTTTCATAAAAATGTATTTCAAAAAATTCATGATATTTTACATAATATGGGTTAAAGTCATTTATACCCTTTTTTTACTTTTTATAAGAGGTTTATAAATTAATCATTCCATCGTTTTCAAAATAAGGTCCTTTTTAACCTTTTCGACAAAATTAAGGTAAAAATGTATTTTTTTAACTTATACGGTGGGTGCGGCTATTTTCCGCCATTATAAAATCTTAGAAGCTTACCTTACAAGCTTATAAGGATATTTTCAAAGTAAATGTTTTATATTATAATTATGTGGCTTTTAAATGATTTAAAAAAAATTGATATTTCACTCAAATAATTTTGTTTTCATCTATGTCAACATCCTTTGATAGATTTGTGCTTTTTTGAAGTTGATTTATTATGATTCAAAACTTCCATATTGTATTGAAGGTTTTGTGATATTTTTGACAGTGGATGTGTTATTTTTATACCATTCATGGTTTTTGGTGAATGTATTGACATTTCTTATTCTAGTTTTAATACGAATGTTTACGTTATGTTGAAACCTGTTCATATGAGAAATACATTGGACTTAATAAGTCACGGGTGGAGCCTGCTATAGCTCTTCGATGCATCGGTATGTATGATAAGACACACTAGTGTCTTGTCATGAGGCCTTGACAAAATCTTATCTGTAGTCTTGGCATGAGGGCTTGGCTACGTGGTTGTGATAGTCTGGAATTATGCATTCCATCATTATTAAAGTGGTTATTGATATTGCATGTGATTATTCGACTAGTAGAATATCCATGTGAATATGTAAATGGAATTATTTCATTTTATCATTGCCATATTAGGTTGATGTTCAAGTTTAAAAGGCGTTTGTTTAAGCTATATTTTGCCTTAAATGTTTGTGTTTTTTTATGAATGTTTCCACTATATTGTTATCATTACTGAGCATCTTAGCTCCCCCCTTTCAATGTTTTATTTTTCCCAGGGTGTGAAGAAGTAATTTATAAATGACCTTCAGGGATAATATGATGGTATATGAAGACAATATGTTTTTGTAGTAGTTTTTATCTTTATGACATAATGTAAACTTTGTGAATGTATCTAGTTAATCCAAGGATACTAAACTAATCTGTCTTTCGAGACTTGATCTTTCTTGTGATCATGCCAATGTTATGTAATAATGCAATGACTCTGGGCAACTGGGGTTGGGGCGTTATATCCCCCCCCCCCATAATAAATAGCACCCTCTCAATTTGATCATTATCTCAGAATTAAAAAATTGGATATTTAATAGAAAATTATCTTTTTAACCCCACATCATATGGAATAACACACAACTATGTTTCAAAATATGAGAACATGGTTGGTAATAGAGGAAAACCATAAATAATTATAGACTGATTAATGTCATTGATCACAAACAAGTGAGTGAACAATGGAATGTTAAGGGCCAAGAAACTATAAATATATGATGATTTAATAGTCCATATTATTCATTGGATATAAATGTAATAGGATTATATTTTAGTTTATATATCCTTTTCCTAAAGTAGATAAATTACTTTTTCAATTATGATTTGTAACATAAGGATATATACTTACATGATGAGTATAATTTCATTTATTTCTAAATTTCCTCCAAAATTCCATATTTTATATAAATAATTTGTATACTTGATGAAGATTTTATCCCATGAGAAATAAAATAAATAATTATATAACCAAATAATCCCCAAAAACATAACATGATATTCATATTAGATTTACTCTTTATCCAAGTCCAATATGTTATGAACATGGTAATATAATTCCAAAAATTAATAAATCATCATAAATTAATCTTTATATTTAAATTGTAATACTCAATGTTCAAAAAATTATTCCCTAAAAACTATCCTTAAAATTCTTAAAACAGTTACTATCTAAGTTCAAAACCCAAATATTGGAAGGATTTGATCATATATTCTTCCAAGATAAGTAAACATCTATTCCTCAACTAAATCCCATATGTTTCTAAAATAATCTTAATCTTTACCTATACAAATGGAATACTAATGAGCACATCATGAATTCCCTTGGTAGGCTACATGCCCTTTTCACCCTCTAGTTGGGTGTTCCATCAAAATGTCCTTATCAGATGTTATTGGTTGTCACAGGGCCTTTGGGTTGACATTATTTTCAACTTTTTAACACAAAAAAGTAATTCCATTGTAAATAACACTTCATTTTTAACAGAGGGGTTAAAAAAACCCCAACACTATAAAATGTATCCCAAAAAAACTGAAAACATTTATTACTTAAAACCCTCAAATATAAATTCTTTAACTTTTAACATATGATCATCCTTAATTTTATAAACCAATGATGGTATCAATAACTATTTTGATAACCTACCATGAAATCATAAAAAACTATAGTTATGTAAAACATTCCATTGATACTAACTATAACAACTGAGAACTCAGAATACTTGATTCTTTGCTGAAATTGAAAATTTTACATTTTGGGATTTGATGTCAATAAATTTGACCCAAAGTTTTCAACCCAAATCATACAACATAAAAAGGTAAAATTTGATCTCCTACATTATTAAAGATATTTAGGGTTTACAATTTTATGGGATTAGTAAAAAATATAATAAAAACAATTCCCATGATATTAAATTATTATTTCCCAGATTTAAACTAGCTTATCTATTCCACATTAAGACATCATCATCATCCACTTAAAATCCCTTATAGACCTAACTCATTCAACCACATTCCTTATAATGTAAGGAAAAATAAATATAATAATCGAGATTTTGAATTCTCAGTAAGGTATTATGTATGAATTCACGAATTAATGTCATCAATAAGCATAAGAAGAGTATAGGGGAATAATGACATATTCAATGTGAATGAGTATAATCAGAAAAAATTCATACTCGTTAGTATATGTATCATAAAACCTAAAAAGATATAAAAATTAATTAAACGGTATATAGTCTTAAGAATAAATAATTGTGACCTATGTGATATAAATCTATATCAAATAAAACATCATCATCTCACAGGTTGAATTGAAAAAACATATTGGAATCTTGAAACATCATCTCATAAACCTATAATAGAAACATTACAAAACCCTTTTATAACCTTTATTAATTGGAATAGGCATATGAAAAACATAAAATGTAATTATATATAGAACATAATCATTTCAAAAGGCACTGTATTTATATCTTGGTGAAACCATCATTTAATCTTTAACTGTCTCAATCAGTGCTATATAGGTTCACCAATCATATATAATGTAAAAGAAATACTACATTATTATTGTAAATAGAGAATTAATTTCCTTAGATAACATAAAGAAATAATATTTTTTTCATTTATATCATTATTATCAAATATAAAATAAGTTTGATTCTTTTTAATCTCTTTTGAAAATATTTTTCTCATGGAAATGCAATGTGTTCTATAACAATCTCTTCGATCCATGATTAACCCATTGAAGAGAAGTGGGTTTCCTAAAAATATCTTTTAATAAGATCAATATAATATTTTAGGTTATTTTCACTCTTAACATTATAGTTTAACATCACAGAAAAACCTATTTTTACCTTCAGAGTTGTGATTAAATTTTTTACATTCCCTGTTTATTTTGATTAAAAATAAATTTTAACATTTCAGATAATATAAATAATTATAATTAAAACTATGGAATCAATTTTTCAAAAGTAAAATCATTTAATTGGAATAATTTAATTTAAAAGTTGTCTCATAGACATCATGAGAAATTATGTTTTCAATGTGAAATTATTCAAAAGTTATAAATTGTTTATTTCTAATTTCAAAATGAAATTTAAACCAGTTATTTAAATTTTATTAATTGATTTATAATTAAACTAATGAAACTTTAAAATCAATTTAAAAAAAATTTAAATTTATAAATAAATTAAATGAAAAGGATGTTCTTCATTAAAAATAATTATTTTTTACTGTTCATAAAAAAAATTCTCTTCAAAAAATTATAAAAATTTTAAACAATTTTAGTTTTTATTTTACAGTTCAGAAAATAAATTATATATATCAAATTAATTTTCATAATTTAAAAAAATTATTCTGATAATCATTGCATGAAATTGTTTTAAAATTTTTTTATGATAATATATTTTTGAAGAGTTAAATAACGTTACATAAATTTATTGATTATTTAATAAAAGTTTACCAATAATTTATATGGAATATTTAATAAAAATATATATAAATATTTCAAAAATTAGTAAATATTATTTATAACATCCAATTTAAGTGCAAGGTTATAACTATTATATATATCAAGGGTCTTTTAAGTTTGGAGATTCATGTTTCATATGCTATCAAACATAAAAAATTTGAGGTTACTCATAATAGAACATAAACTAATTATTTCTTGTAAAAAAGATTATTTAATTATTTTCCCTAATTTATGATATGGAAGATTATACTCTTATTTTAGAAACATAGAGTGTTAAATTCGCCCCCCATATAACAAATATCACCCTCTCAATTTGAACATTATCTCGGAAATAAAAAATTGGATATTTAACAATAATTATCTTTTTAACCCTACTGCATAAAAATGGTTAATAAAAAATCACAAAAATAATATAGAAATGAATTTACAAAGTTCATATGGAATAACACATAACTATGTTTCAAAATAGGAGAACATGTTTGGTAATAGAGAAAATGAGTAAATAATTATAGAGAGTGATTAAGCTCATTGATCACAAACAAGTGAGTGAAAAACAGAAAGGTAAGGGCCTAAAACCCGTAAATATAGGATGATTTAATAGTCTATATGATTCATTATATATGAATATAATAGGATTATATTTTAGTTCAGATACACTTTTCATGAAGTAGAGCAATTACATTTTCAATTATGATTAGTATCATAAGGATATATACTTATGTGATGAGTATAATTTCATTTCTTTGTAAATTTATTCCAAAATACCATATTTCAAAGAAATAATGAGTATATTTGATGAATATTTCATTCCATAAGAAATAAAATAAATAATTATATAACTAAATAATACCCAAAAACAAAACATGATATTCCTATTAGCTTTACTCTTTAACCAAGTCCCAAATGGTAAGAACATGGTAATATAATTCCCAAAATGAATAAATAATCATAAATTAATCTCCATATTTCAATAGTAATACTAAATGTTAAAAAAAATAATTCCATAAATAACTATCATAAAAATTCATAAAACATTTACTATCTATGTTCAAAACCCAAATATTAGATGGATTTGATCATATATTCTTCCAAGATAAGTAATCTGTTATTCCTTAAATAAATACCTTATGTTTCTGAAATAATCTTAATCTTTACCTATACAAATGGAATACTAACCAGCGTATCATGTATTCCATTGGTAGGTGACATTCCCTTTTCACCCTTCAGTTGTGTGTTCCATCAACAAGTCATTATCGAATGTTACTAGTTGTCACGGGGCCTTTGGGTGGACATTTATTTCTTTTTTTAGCACAAAAACATTAATTCCTTGATAAATAACACTTCTTTTTTATCAGAGCGGTTATAAATACCCTAAAACTATAAAATGTCTCCCAAAAGAAACTTAAAACATTTTTTAATTAAAACCCTCAAATATAGATTCTTTCACTTTTAACATATGATCATCCTTAATTTTATAGACCAATGATGGTATCCATAACTATTATGATAACCTACCATGAAATCATATAAAACACTAAAGTTATGTAAACCATTATATTGATACTAACTATAATAACTGAGAACTCAGACTCCTTGATTCGATGTTGAAACTGTAAACTTTACATTTTTGGATTTTATGTCGATAATTTTGACCCAATTTTATCAACACAAATCATACAATATCAAAAGGAAAATTTTGATCTTATATATTATTAAAAATATTTAGGGTTTACTATTTTATGGGATTAGTAAAAAATATAATAAACACAATTCCCATGATATTAAACTGTCATTTCTTACAATTAAACTTTCTGATCTTTTCACATTAAGATAGCATCATCATCCTTTTAAAATGCCTTCTACACATAACTCATTCAACCTCATTCCGTATAACGTAGTGAAAGATAAATATAATAATTGATATTTTGAATGCTTAGTAAGGGAATATGTAAGAATTCACAAATTAATATCATCTACAAGCATAAGAAGAGTATAGGGGAATGATAACAAAATAAATTTTAATGAGTATAACATGAAAAAATTCATACCCATCAGAAGATGTATCATAAAACCTAAAAATATAGATAAATTATTTAAAAGGGATATATTATTAAGAATAAATAACCATGATCTATGTGATATAAATATATATCAAATGAAACATCATAAACCCACATACTGAATTAATAAACCACATAAGAATCATGGAACATTATCTCATAAACCTCTAACAGAAACATTAGAGAACTGTTTTAGAACCCTTATAAATTGGAATAGGCCTATGAAAAACATAAAATATAATTATCTATAGAAAATAACCATTTAAAAAGGGACTAGAGTGCTATCTTGGTGCACCCTTCATTTATTCTTTAACTATCTCACTCGGTGATATATATGTTCACCAATCATATATAATGTCAAAGAAATACTACATTAATATTTTACATGGAACAATAATTTCATCAGATAACTCATAGAGATAATCCTTTTTTCATTTAAATCATCATTATCAAATATAAAATAAATTTGTTTCATTTTAATCACTTTTGAAAAAAAATTCTCGTGGAAATGCAATGTGTTCTATATCAATTGCTTCGAACCATGATTTACCCATGGAATGGAACTGGTTTCATAACAATATCTTTGAAAAAATCATATTCCATAAAGATAAAGATTGATGATGGTATCAATACTAAATGACCCCTATGTTGGATAAGTATCAACATGGTTTTTTTTGACAGTGATGAATGGAAATACAATTAAAATATAATTAAAAACATTTATTGTAAAATATCCATTTCAATTATAAAATCACTTTTTAAAAAATAAAATAAATTAACAATCCGTTTATGTGTAATTATTTTTTCAAACCAAGATTTACCAAAATATTAAGAAAAAAATATTAAAGAACACATAAACCATCAAAAGAATAATCCAATGAATAATGGTCATGTGGGTAGCTACTTCTATACATACCATTAATAATATACCTTTAGTATGGTAAAAATGTTACAAAATTTACATCTTTAGAGAATGGTTAGAATATTCCCAAAACATTTGTGGAAAATATATTATTAAAATTTTATTTAATAAATTTTAAAGGGAAAAAATATTTTTGAAAACATTCTTCAGAATATACTTTTTTGGAAGAAAACAGAGTTTTGAACAATAAAGAAACAATGTCATATTTTCATTAAAACACCTTCTCAAAATAATAAGAAAAAATTAGTGAAAATGGTATAATTATTTTTAAATAAATTAAATAAATGTAGTGGAAGAAAATTCATGGGAATTTATGAGTTATAGATCATATGATATCAACAGTGGAAGCATAATCATAAATATTCTTGATAAATAGTGAGATTATAACATGAGACACTTATAACTTTACTAAATTTGAATCATTATCCCTAGGGAATAATATCATTAAATGAAACATCTAATATTGAGAAAAATATATATATTAATGACATAAAATGTCAACAGTGAATTATATATACCACATAAAATAATATAGGCATATAACATAACATACGTCTCAATGAAGGAAAATTCAGACAAAAATCACTTTCTGCTACGCTAACATTGAAATTGTAACCCCTGTGAAATTAAGATTCTAAATTGGATATTTAAATCCCCAAAAGTTTAATTTTAAGAATACAAAAATATTATATTTGGAATTATATAAACCACACATCTAAAATAAGTGCTGAATTTGTCATATAACTCACAAGAATAAAAGTGAGATGAGAAAAAACCATTACCTCAAGTTTGATTCATCACACTTTTCCTTAATATTCCTGAATAATAAAATTATTTTTATTATATAATTTTGTAATAAACTTTTTTTGTTTTTATCATTACTTTTATTTCTCATATCAACTTGTTATATAAAATTACCTAATTGATTTGGTTTGTGTTGTTTATTTCGACAATATTCATCTTGTGTGTCAAAAAAACCAAAGGTTGGTTGACTATGGAAAATGAGGTCAATATTTAAAAATATAAAGATAAAATTATCATGAAATGATAATCATATTTATACAAAAATTATAATTTTTAGACTAATCATATGAAATGTTTGTGAAAATGAACTAACGTTTCGATCATGGAGAAGGTAGACTGTACGTATGCATGAATAAGATTCCATTTTTTAGTGATCGTTATGGAATGATGGAATGAAACATATCTCATTATAGATTCTTCATAATATAATAAATACTAAATTATTTAATTATATATACTTATATATATAATTCTTGATATTTGGTATTGAAAAAAGAATCACATCTCTTGGGGTGGCGGTTGTACACACGTCCATTAACGACGTTATCATTTTTTAGTGAGTGAAAAGGTAAAAATAAAAATATAATTTTTTTAAATATTGATAAATATTCCATTAATATAATCAATATTTCATGTGTATAGAATATAATTATTATTATCATCCTTATTACCTTTCACATATATCATTATTGAAAAACGAATTGCATAGCTTCATGAGGTGGTAGTCCTCCATACACACGAGTGTCTTTATCATATCCACTATATAATGGAATGTAAAAAGTTAAATTATTATATAATGACTATAGTGGTATAATTGGGTAATAAATATCTTTTGTTAACTTTATATTCATCAACATACCCAACTGTTAGAGGTGGTAACGAAAAAATAAATGACTTCATCTCGTGAGGCGGTAGTCCTCCATACAAACAAATGATGACATCAAAACCCATTGGATTGATGTTTATGTGGTTTTAGGGAATTATGTTTACCTAAAACATCTTTTTATAACTATTATATTGAGTTTATTATATCATCACGGTATAAGAATAATTTTAGTGGTGTGGAAATAAAAAAACAAAAATTATCCTTGATGAACATTACCTCTTCTTCAAAAAACTCCATTTGGATTGCATCAAAGTCCTTCCTTGGTTAGATTTTTTCCTAAGTTAAGGATTCCAATATGAGTGGAAATAATTTTAGAAGTTATTTGGGTAGGTTTTGGACTATTTAAATATATTTAGAGGTGTGATTAAGAGATTGGATTGAAGGCACTTTTATAATGGAAGAGGAGTGGAATTCATGTAACTGCCCAAAAGTATTCACTGTTGGGAGGAGTAATTTACCTCATGTGCATAAAAAATTGAATAATAATGGATTTTAGGGTCAATTTGTCCAATAAGTACCTAAAAATAGAAAAAATCATATATTTATCATGTTATTCCTTAATCATTAAGATTACTTAAATTTACCCTTTTTTAACATGGTAACTAATATCTTTTATTTACAAAGGTAATTTACCTTTTAAGAATACAACTAAAATAAGATTTACTATATAATTTAAACCTATTTATTCTATATATTAAAAAAATTATTTAATAAAATCTTATGTGTGTTGAAAATTTATTTTCACACAACCACATGATCATGAAAAAACACATTTTAACCGTATCTATGCTAACAAAGTTTTTATTATTTAAGGGTTATTATAGAATATATAAATGAACAACATGTGAATTAATGGAATATAGATGATATTTATTTTCATTGAAAATTACTTGGTATAATATAGGGTTTTAATAAATTTTTGAATCATTTAATAAAATATAATTTATTATAAAATAACGTTAATATCATTTCTGACATTATTCAATTAAATTAAATTTTAAATAAATATCAATAAAATGGTGGAATTTGAATATATTACGGTAAAACCTATGTAAATTGATATATAAATATACTAAAAAAATATAAGGCAATAATTATTTCAATTTAATTACATTTTATTATTTTTTGTACATCTTATTTTATTTTTACCTAAATATTTATTGTGTTGGATTTATTAAGAATATTATGTAGCTAATTCATCTCTAAAAATAAAAAAAAATTATAATCATAAAAATAATTATATATCTAATATATATTTGAAACCAAAAAAATTCCTTTTTCCATATCCAATATCATTATATATATTAAATGGATGAAAACATATTTTTTTGTCTTTTTTTACATAAAATATTATACAGGTCATATTCAAATGAAAGAGGAATGAAACCTCCATAATTCATTGAATTTTATTTCAGTGGTTGAAGTAAATTTATTTCATTGATCTATAGATAAAATTTTAGGCCATTTTTACACCTATCATTCCTGTTTCCCCTCATTGTAAACTCATTTCTAGCAAAACTACAATAATTAATTTTTACTGTAGTCAATATTCATTTTGGTAAAAAATTATGATGACCCTATTATATTATATATATTATTATGATTAAAAATATGGAATAAATTATTTAAAATTCAACTCCCATAAGTTGGAGAATATAGTTTAAAATTAATTTTGAATATGTGACGGGAATGCGGGGTTTTAATGTCAAAATTTTCAAAACATTGAAATGTTTTTATATCCTAATTCAATATGAAATTCACCCCAATGTTATAAGTTGAATTATATGATATATTATTTAACTAAATAATCATTAAAATATATTTAATATAAAATTTTAAATTATACCTAAATTAAACTAAAATGGATTTTTTAGTTAAAATTAAGTATTTTCACTATTTATCCAAAAAAATTAACCTTTTCATAAAATTCTAAAAAATTTACCCCCGGTAAATATGGTAATTTTGATTTAGAAAATTAAATTAATTTTCTAAAACATGTTCTACAAATGTTCCCTTATTATTTACAATATTATATTAATGAAATTTAATAAAAATTAATTTTTGAACAAAACATATTTTTTATGAATGAAATCACATTAGTAAAATTGATTGATATTTACTAAAAAAAGATCAAAATATTATACATAATAATATATATATATATTTCTATCAGAAATTATTTAATAATTTTTTGACATGTAATTTTAATGAAAATGTTACAACATTTATATATAACATGAGTCATTTATGTTTGATGTTGCTTGTTGAATAAGCTATCAAACATGAAAATATCAGTGTTCTTTCTAATGGAAACTAAATAGTGTGTTGATTATAATGAAATATCATATCAATATTTTTTGCGTGATTCACACTATCTAATGTAATTTTATTGTTTTAAAAAAACATGGTGTTACAACCTCCACCCTAATAAATTGTGTCCTTGTAATTTTAACTTCATCATGGTAATCAAGTGTTGGGTATTTGAAAATATTTTTTTGTGAGGCCACATTACAAAAATGGTTAATAAAACATCAAATCAATAATATAATGTCAATTAAAAAGGTCTTTTGTAAAAAATAACTTGGTTTCCAAATAAAATAACCTATGTGGGAATGGAGGAAAAAAGTTTAAATAATTAAAATGAATGATTAAGTTTATTTATCACAAACAAGTTAATGATCAATGGAGAGTTGAGGGCCCCAAAACCATAAATATTTAATGATTTAAAATATTGTCTGATTCATTTTATATTAATGCCATAGGGTAAAATTTTGGTTTCAAGATCTATTTTGAAAATTTAAAGAATTTATTTTCCATATATACTAAGAGAATAATAAAATATACATAATTTTTTAGTATAATTTCATTCAGTCATCAATATCTCAAAAATTTCATATTTCACTATAGATAATGACAATTCGTGATGAATATTTCATGCCGGTAGCAATAAAAATATTTTAAGAGACCACATAATCCCCAGAAGTATAAAAAGATATTCATACTATCTTTGTACATTAACCAAATCCATAATGGATAAAGCATGGTAATATAATTCTAAGAAATTAATAAACCTTCATACATTAATCTCCATATTTCAATAGTGATGAACTATTTTTAAACCAAATCATTCCATCAATAACTAACCATAATTTTATTCAAACATTTCCTAACTAGGTTTGAAACCCAACTATTAGAAGGATTTGATCATTTATTATAATAAGATAAATCAACAATTATTCCTTAATTAATGTCACATATGTTTTCGAAATAAATATAATATTCTCTTGTAATGTTTTTATACTAACCCATACATCATGTAGGCTTATGGTGTCCATTACACCCTTATCACCCTTCGGTTTTGGTTTTTAGCCCCGTATCCTTTCAATATGTGACTATTTATCACAATGCCTTTGGGTTGTCCGTTTCTTCTTATTATATAATCATGAAAAAATAAATATCCCCTAAATAACAATTCATATTGATATTTTCGTCACAAATAACCCAACCCAATAAAATTCCTCCCAAAATAACCTCAAAAACATTTACTATCTACAACCATCAAATAAGGGGTCCAAGACTTTGAACTTATGATCAACATTAACATTATATACCTAGGATGGTTTAAAAACTCTTAAGATAACATCACATGAAAACATCCTAATATTCAATGTTATCAAAGCCATTCCTTTGATAGTAACTATAATAGACCGAAACACACAATCTCATAGGACAACTATCAGACCTTCCCTGTGAAGGTGGAGTGTTGATATTATGACATATGCTGTGTAGGATCAGTTCCATATTGTCTTGTCTGGGTGATTCTCTCGAACACCTACGGGTCAGGTAATTATCTCTAAGCCTACGGTCCTTGTTAGGGTTCATCCTCACCCCTTAAAATGTGGATTATAAAAAATAATTAAAAATGAAGGGCTTTGGTCAATTCCAACTAAATGAAAATATTGGATCACTTACATTCTTAAGGAACTTTTAGATATAATGTTTTCAAATTTTTGGCAAAACATTTAAAAAAATATCATGACTTTCAATCGGATAGTCTCCCACATAACCCATCTTTTTTCCACATTAAAACATCATCATCGTCATCAATATGAAATCCCTTCTACCGACAAATCATCCAAAATCATTCATTATAACCGTGGATAATGCAACATATGAATTGTGATCTCAAATTCTTAATAAGAGAAAACATAAAAATTAACAAATGAAATTAATAATTAATAATTACAAGAGCATAATATTATCATGTCATAAATAATTTTCTTGAGTATAACATCTGAATATTCATACCCATAAATAGCTGGATCATCGAACATGAAAACTCATAGGGAACATAATCAATACCCAATGAATCAGAGTGTTATCTAGGTACAACCATCATTTATGCTATAAGAGGCTCAGATGGAGCTATATTGGCACAATCAATGTATATAATGTCTAAAAACAACTACATTAATAAATTATATAGATATTTCATTTTTCATAAAACCCAAAAAAAATTATTATTCCCTTTATAACATTATTTCAATACAAAAATGAAATTGTTTTATTTTAAATCTATTATAAACATGATTTACCCATGAAAAAGAAATATGTTCCTTAAAAATATCATTCAAACATGATTAATTCATGGAAGAGAAATATTTTTCATATAAATCACTTTGAGACAATCAAATTTCATCTTGGGAAGTAGTGATGATGGTATCAATACCAAATATCCATAGTATATGATAATTAACTCCTTGGTTTTTTATAGTGATTAATAGAATGACTATTAAAATATTATTAATACCATTCTTGATGAAAATATAATTTTTATTTGGAAAATCACTTTTTAAAACATAAAACACACTGAAAATATTTTTTTTCTTAAATAATATTTTAAATCCTATAATTTAGAAAATATTAAAAAATTTATAAAAATTAACCTTGTAAACCATTAATGGAATATTGATTGAAATTATGGTCTTGATGGTGGTCAATTCCATACGTGCTTTAAAGAACATTCCATTTTCATAGTAAACAGGATATAAAAGTTCCTTAAATTGAAAGGGAAAAGACTATTATTTGAAAAAAATTAGTAAAAATTTATATAATTTTTTTAAAAAAACATTAAAAATATTTTTAAACACTTTATTAGAAAACAACTTTTTGAATGGAAATATATTCCTGAGCATAGAGAGATATGATGTAAGATTTTCCTAAACAAAATTTCTCAAACATTTTAAGTATAAAAGTGAGGAAATATGGTACAATTACTTCAAAATATAATTAATAAAAATAGATGATTATAGTTCAATATAATTAGAGTCTTATGGATCATAAGATCTCATCATTGTAAGAATAATTTAAAAAATCCAAATAAATGATGACATTGATATGTAAGACTCTTACCACATTAGTAACATTGAATCATAATTATCATGAAAAAATAACAATAAATGAAACTTATAATACATATAAATTAATTATATTCATTATATATAAATTGAATGGGAATTTGTATACTCCTCATTAAGGAAGATATGTTTATAATATGACATACATCTCAAATAATGAAAATTGAGTAAAAAACTCTTACCACTATGGTATGTTTGAAATGTTAAACTATATGAAAGATAAATAATAATATGGGTATGTAAATCCCCATGAAATTATGTATAATAATTAGGAAATAAATTCATATGTGTTATATACATCCAACTATAATAATAATTGGTTAATATAGAAAATATCTCACAGAAATAAAAGTGAGACGAGACAACCCATTACATCGAGCTTGATTCATCATGATTTTTATTTAATTTAAATAATAATAAACATATTTTAATTTATTTATTTTATTGTAACATTTTTAGAATTTATTATTAATTTTATTTCACTTATAATTATGTTATTTACAATAACTTAGTCTATTATTTTTATATTCGATGTTTTCACCCTATTCATCTTATGTATCAAAAATGATTTATGCGGGATGACTATAGAAAACTAAATAATTATTTAAACATATATGGAATAATAAAAATCAATTAATTACCATTTTTAAACATAAATTATATTTCTTTACCAATCATGTATGATTATTATAAAAAATGAACTAATGTTTTGATCATAAAGATGGTATGTCATATGTATGCATGAGTAACATTTCCATTTTTCAATGATCATTATGAAATAAAGATATAAAAAATTTAGCTTAATATATTGATCATAATATCATAAATAAAATATATGTTAATTATATATACATACATATATATATAAATCATTCTTATGGTATGGTGGTGAAAAAACAATAAATCACATCACTTTGTGGAGGTGGTTGTCCACACATCCATGAACAATGTTATCATTTTTTCCAGTGAGTGGAATGGTAAAAAAAGTGATATATTATATTTAAAGAATTATATATTTCAAATTAATATCATAAATATGTTAGTTATTTCATATATAATTTTTATCATTACCCTTATTACCTTCCACTTAAAGTGTTAGTGAAAAATGTATCTCATCGCTTCAAAAGGCAGTAGTCTATTTTTCACCTGAGTGACATTATCCTATCCCCAATTAAATAATATTTAATAATGTATACATTATATATAATTACTCTATAGGAATCATTATTTTTTAAATACCATATATAAACATTTATTACATCATCATACCCCACCATGAGAGGTGGTAATTAAAAAATGAGTGATATTTTTTCATGAGGTGGTACTGTTCTGTAGATAGGAATAACGATTTCGTAACCCATTTGATGTCACTGTGTGTTTTTTAGGTCATAAAAAAAACATAAAATGTCCTAATTATAATTATGAAACAAATTTTTCTATATCATCATGGTATAAGTGGAATTTTAAGGGTGGATAATGAAATAAAACAAATTTCTTGTTGAAGAATGTTACCCCATCTTCAGGTAACTCCATTTGGTTTACACTAAAGGACTCCAACAGATTGGTTTTATTCTATATTTAAGGCTTCCAATGTGTAATTATTTAATTTAATAATTTATTTTGTAAGGTTTCATATTGTCCATATGGCTTGTAATGTGTGAAGAAGTATCTCGATTTCCTTTTCTTTTTATAACGGATGATGAGTATCATTCTTGTAAATACGGAAAAGAATTCTCTATTAGGAAGTCTCTATAACACCAAAAACATTTAGTGTTATTCTACATAAAATACAATTTATTCATTAGATAACCTATATTTCATAAAGCACTTTTTTTAATGGAAACAAAACTTGGTTATTTACGAGATGGCCATAAACTAGACATTGAACATAAATTTCCCAATTCTGTGTTTTGAATTTTGAAAAATAGACATACACGGTTGCGATCATGGTTATATTTGGAGTCTGATAGAATCAAGTTAATTTTTTGGTGAATAGTAATATACCTTTATGAATATTAACACACCCTTATAAATAGTAACATTCCCTTATGAACAGAAATAAGACCCTTATGAATGGTAACCTTACTCATGATTAAATAAATAAAATTTAGGCAATTTAAGAATGAATATGAATATATTATGTATTGGTATTTTTCAATAAAATAATGTTATTAATTAAAAATAAATTTTATCATATTTAGAAAAAAAAAATTGAAATATTAAGTTCATTTTTTTGTTCTAAATGTCGAAAAATGGTTAAGGTGAATTTTTGTGATTTTCATGACATACTTAAAAAAAATTAATAGAAAAATACATTATAATATAAATTCAATATTTGAAGAATCATGACTGTTGTAAGCATCAAAATCTCAAACTCAAATGCACTTATTACGATTCTAGGTTGTCTAATACTCACTATTTATTGTCTTTTGGAGAAATAATAAATTAACAATTATAATATAAAAAACCCTCTTCCCATTGACTATATAAACAACCGCTCACCCCCTCTTCCTTCCACCCCTCTCAAGCATCAAGACTTGCCTAAAATCTACTAAAATATCTCTCTAATCTCCTCCCCTACATCCAAGACCTTATGGTCTCACAATAATTCCAAAAAAGTCCTTAAAGAGATTCTCAACGAGGAGTACTCAATAATTGAACCTCTCTTCCCTTTTCTTTCAAATTATTTTACAAATTCCATTATTTTGTTGCTCTCTCCACACCCCCAACATAAAAATTATATTATAATTCCATTACCATAAATGGACTATAATTTTATTATGCTAACATAATATTTAATCATAATATCGATTTTCCCCCACCTCTTACACTAATAATGAAAATATCGTCTGAGATTTGTTAATTTATCACATTCAAGGGCGAGAGGTCTTCAATTTCTATTACTATCTTCAAGACTGGTCATGATACCTTTTTAATTGCTGAACCAGATCATAATATATGTATTTTACCATATGAAATGTCCTAGAATCCTTACACACTCATAATATAATATAATTATACTAAACAAGTTCATTACACACAGAACTACTAAGTTAATCGAAGCATTTTTAATTAACTTTTAACTAATGAGTTATCCTCATGGTATATAATCCAAAATAATTATAAGATCATTTTTATCTCTGTAATTTCACTAATAATATATAGTAAAAATACTATGTTTTTAATCTCATTTCAAATGAACTTCCATTCACAAAAACAACTAAACTGATCATGAAAACCAAAGATGAAAATGCTTCAATCACAAAAAAATGCATCCTCTTAAATCCATAAAAAGGTATTTAATAAACCTAATATGGTTTTAATAAATCAATTACATGTAGATTACGTTATATAATTATTTATTAATGAATCTAAATTTGATTATTCTGGTCTTTAATATCAAACGAAGAACACATTTAGACATAAGGTAAGAGATCCCCTCTATCAATTTTATTCAAAAATTCCCCCTATGTCATATCCTTGTTGTTATAATTACTAATTGATGGGGTATGTTTTTTCACATCCCTTATACTAACCTTATGATATATAAATGATGGTATACCCCTTTACCTCTCATTAATCCCTCACAAGAACACTTGTTACTATACAAAAATGTTTTCAAGGGGTTTCTTATCTCCCTTTTAATTCTGTGAGACTTCCACTGTTCACCCCTTATTTCTTGAATGTGGTATATTGTGTATGTCCATTTGATATATATATATATATATATATATATTATCATGATTATATTCATATTCATGGTATTCTAGTATTCATTTTTGGGTTATTAAAAATTTGGTTGTACGACTCAATTGATTACAGCATGGTACTGGATTTTTTCTCAATTTCCATTTGTTGAAACATACATAGTATTGTGAACCTAATATTTCTTATGTTGTGTATAAAATTCCAATTTGAGATCATTTATCATTTTAAATGGTAAATATATTATATATCTATATTATATTTTCATGGATATGATTATTTTCTTAATTCATATACCCTTGTACATTTGGTGTTTATTTGGAATGTTGTTTTAATTATTGAAGCATTGATGAATCTGTATCCTCTAATCTGTAAGGATGTCGAGATATCATATTGTAATTGCATTAAATCTATGTATAATTAATTTATTTTGACATTAATTGATGGTTTGGAGCGTCTACATCCCCTCAATGCATCGATAGACCTCATGAGACAAATTAGTTGATGACAAACCCTTTATGTTTGTTTAAAAATTTTCATATGGGTTTCTACACGCAGACATAAACCAGTTAGATGGTATAGAGGTATCATGTTCCATATACATTAAGTCCTATTAATAATCATTTACATTATTCGTTTTCTGTTATTACTATCAATGAGTTTTTAACTATGACAAAATCAATGGAAGCTGTTTCATTCACAGTTTTTTAGTGGCATGTGTTTTTCAATTATTCACCATGCCATTTTGACTATGCAAATTTTTTTCTGATTCTGTTATTTTTTATTCATGATTTTTCTATTTTTAACACTTACTAAGAATTTGATATCACCCCTTTCATTTTTTTTACCTTTAACAGGTTATGAGGAGGATACCATTTATTGAGTTCTCATGGATGCAGTTTTTTAATTGATGTTATGTATTGTATTTTTGATACCTTTCCCAATGTAGTTTGAGTTACATAAATGTATATAGTATCTTTAAGACTAATAAAATGATCATTACTTCTGGATTTCATTCCTTTTAATAATTCAAATGTTATAATTAATGAAATGGATTTGATCTAGAGATGTCGAGGTGTTAATGTTTGTTTCAGAGGAAGTTTAGTAGAAAACATTGAAACTAGATTAGAGAAATTTTGATTATTGAATAAAGACCTAAGTTAGTATTTGGGGATAAAAATAAAAGAACATCCTAGAATATTGGTAAGAAATATATTATGTGGACCTCTATAGAAAATAAATCCTTGCCTAGATAAAAACAGGAAGAGGTGGCTCTGGCACGGATATACATATGAGTGAAAACTCTGATAAGGAGTTTTGGGCATGACCTGGGGTATCCTAGTGCACGAAAAAGTTCCATGATACCCTCTGGGTTTAAAACTCTAGGGGGATATTCTTAGGATAATTCACATTTTCTTATAAGCCATTATGAAGTATTTGAATGTAAATGTTACCTCAAAGAAACCATGTTTATGCGATTAGATATGAAAATAATTTCAATTTATTCTATGTTCATTTCTAGTTGATATTATAAATTATAATTCATAACCTAATCAAGTGTATGAAATTATTTAGAAATGGAGCCTAATGGAAGAAGTTAAATTAATAGTCATGGATAATATAGGGATTTCCCTACTAGGAAAGTCAAGATAATAAATGTTGGAGAAGATCAGATCATGACCATATTGGGACAAAATACTCATGTTGGGATGAATACCCATGGTAAACTTTTTTTGGATGATTTCATGTGGAAAATCCACCATATTTTAGTGAAACTACTAATCCATTGCTAGATGAATAGTGGATCTATTCCTTTAAATAGATATTCATGTAATTAAGATAGAAAGAAAATGAAAAGGTAGTGTTGTAAGTATATTGTCATAGGAGTTATGCTGATCAATGGCGGTCCTTCATATAGAATATCATAGTGGAAAAAGAAATATAATATGTGTAATGGAGGTCTTTTAAGACAATATTCTTTAACAAATATTTCCCTTGTGAGCAACGAACTGAAATGAAGAATAAATTCCTTATATTAAATCATAGGGAAAATTACAGTTTTTTAGAATAAGAGGATACCTTCACAAGAATATCCAGGTATTCCATATATTATGTATGTGACTAGGAAGACAAGATTGGTCGTTTTTTTGAATGTATAAAGCCATTTATTCGAAGGGAA
Organism: Viscum album; assembly: GCA_963277665.1. Lineage (NCBI taxonomy): Eukaryota > Viridiplantae > Streptophyta > Magnoliopsida > Santalales > Viscaceae > Viscum > Viscum album. The sequence goes on from OY728152.1 coordinate 1,253,143,858, forward strand.
CTAGCTTCTCCAACATTTTCATCATATAATGAAACTACATTATGTTCCATAAAAAAGAGTAAGAATTTTATATATCAAATTTTTTCCACGGAAACTAAGATAAGAGGTAGTACTTTGATAACAATGGAAGAGGTGAAGAACCAAAGAAGAACACGGGAAAGAAGCAATTCACATTATGTGAGAACTGTGGAAATAATAAGCTTGGGAAATTAATGAAATACATGGGAGTCTGATATAAGTGTGGAGAAACGGGTCATCAATCTAATGAATCCAAGGTTAAGAAACAAATAAATGATTTTAAAATTCTACAATTGTAGATAAATGGGACACTATGAAAATGAGTGTCTTAAGAGTCATGTAAACTTTCCTTAAAAAAGGCCACAAGTGCAAGGGAAAGCTTATGTGAGTGCAACAATGCAGGTTGAAGTTCTTAATGATGTAATGGAAGGTACTTTAATTATTTACTAAATATTATCCAATGATTTGATTGACTATGGATCACCAAATTCATTTATAACTTCCCAGTTTTCCAGGAAAATTAGACACGTCCAATTAGATTTAATAAAGGAGTTGAGAGTCAATATTCTTAGGGGGTTTATTATTTCATCAAAGCCATGTCGATCAGTCCCCCTTTTGAAAAATAAAAGTTCTTTTTTTGATAAACTTATCATCATACTAATGATTGAATTTGATATAATTATACATATGACTTGGATATCAAATTATTATCTGAATATCTATTGCAAGAAGAAGGAAGTTACACTTTTTTAGAATGGTGTATAATCCATTATATTTAGAGGGGAAACCTCACCTTGTGATTCATATATAAATCCACCATTAGTCACTCTACTGAATGATATTCTTGTAGAGGAATAGAACATGATATCTATGGGTGAGGAAAGAAACATTCAAAGTGAAGATGTACCTATTGTGAAAGAATACATTGATGTATTTCATGAGGATTTACTCAGACATCCTCCAGAGTGTAAATTTGAGTTCTCTATTGTTTTAATTCATGGTGAAAGACCTATGTCAAATACTCCCTATGGAATTTCCACTATGGAATTAGTGTAGCTGAAGAAAAAACTAGACAAATTGATTGAAATATGACTTATTTGACCTAGTGTTTCTCCATGGGGAGCCCCTGTCCACTATGTCAAGAGGAAATATGGATCCATCAGGTTATGCAATGATTACAGGGAAATAAATGAAATTACAATAAAGAATAAGTATCTTATGTCAGTAATTGATGATTTATTTGATCAACTTCCATGAAAATAATATTTTTCAAAGATTGACCTTTGATTTGGATATCATCAGTTGGGTGTAAGGAAGGAAGATATTCCAAAGATATCATTTCGAACCAGTTATATGCGTTAACATTTTGCCATAAATCCTTTTGGAATGACTAATGCACCCAGTATTATCATGGATAAAATGTATATAGTTTTCATGGAATATCTTGATGACATTTTTGTGGTGTTTAACGATGATATACTAGTATACTTCAAAATATAGGAAGACCATGAGAATAACATGAGGATTATTATGAAAACTCTTATGAGAAATGAATTATATTCTATGTTTAACATGTTTGAATTTTTGCATAAGTAATTTTATTTTCTTGTTCATATTGTCTTTATGGATGAAATATTAGTTGATCTACTGAAGATGAAGGCAATCCATGAATGCAACACACCTACAAACATAACTGAGGTACGTTGTTTTATTGGATTAGTAGGTTACTATCAGTGATTCGTATTTAATTTCACCCAAGTAGCTAACCCAGTAACTAAACACCCAAGTAAAGGGTTTATGTTTGTATGGATGAAAGAATGAAAATATTACATCAAATAATTGAAAAGAATGTTGGTCAATGTTCCAATTTTGACTCTTCCATCTGGAAATGATGGTTTTTTTATATATAGTGATGAATCAATGAATGGACTGGGTTTTTCCTTATGAAAGATGTTACACTTTTTCCATATGCATCAAGGAAATTGACGGTGCATGAGAAAAATTACCCAAATAAGGATCTTGAATTAGTAGTTGTAATATTTTCTCTAAATATATGGACACATTATTTTCTAAAGTGAATGATGTGACATATATATGGATCATAAGATTTTGAAATAGATTTTTACATAGAAAGAACTCAACATGTGGAAAAGGAGATGGCTCAAAATACTTAATGATTATAATTGTTCAATACACTACCTCCCAGGAAACAAAAATAAGGTGGCATATGAATTAAGGAGGAAAGATCATAGAATTCAGACAAAAATGGGGATTGAGAGAGATCATATATTCATGGATCTACTAAAGATGGATATGGTAAATGTTAAGGAAGGGGAAACATATTTCCTCTTTCAAATGATTTATAAACCATATTTACAAGAGAAGACAAAAGATCTCAATCTGATAATGGTCATATAAACAAGAAGATTAATACGGTTAAGGATAGAAGGTTGGCAGTCTTTGTGTATGAGGAAGGAGTTCTCAAATTTTGGAATTGGTTATGTGTTTCATCAGCACCTAAGATAAAATGGGAACTATTAGATGATGGTTATAGATTAGATTTTTTTTACACCTTGGTAGTAGTTAGATGCATAGAGGTCAGAAGGAATATTTTTGGTGGGATAACATGAAAAGATATATTGTTGACAATGTGTGAAGGTGTCTAGTGTGTTAACAGGTGAAGGAAGAGAGACATTATACTAGAGGGGTGATGCAACCACTACATATTCCTATATTGAAGTGGGATGAAATTTTTATGGATTTTGTTATAGGACTACACTGGACACCTAGAAATAATGATGTAATATGGGTAATTCTTTATCATCTCACAAAATCTACACATTTCCATTCTATAAGAGAGGATTTAAAACTTCATCACCTATAACGGATTTATATTAATGAAGTTGTAAGACTTCATGGTACACTTCTATGGATTATTTATGATTGAAATACCAAATTACATAAAAATTATTTAAATTATCCAGAGGATTTTGGATACTGAGATCCATATGAGTATTGTTATTAACCCCCAAACCAACGGATAGTCTGAACGGACTATTCATAGACTAGAAGAAATGTTGAGATCATTATCCCTTGTCATTCAAGGTATGTGGGATCAATACTTTCCTTTGGTGAAATTTTACTTTTTTTTTACCATTATAGAATTCAAATGTCGTCATATAAAGCATTATATTTTCAGAGGAGTCGAACTCCAACTTGTTGGGATGAAGTTGGTGGGAGGAAACTTTTAGACCCAAAATTTATCAATGAGAAAACTACAATGGTAAAAAAATTCAGGCCTATATTAAAGCATCCCAATGCAGGAAAAAGTGTTATGCTGAAAACCAATAAAAAGATTTGAAATTTCATGTATATGATCATGTCTTTGTAAAAGTTTCTTCATATATGTGTGTCTTAAGGTTTGGTAAAAAAGTGAAATTGAGCCTCAGGTACATCAGACCACTTGAAATTATGGAAGGGATAGGAGTTGTAGCTTACCATTTATCAATGCCACCGAGTCTCTCCAAAGTTCATAATGTGTTCCATGTGTGATTACTAGTGAAATACATGCCAAATCAAATGCTTGTACTCACCTATTAAGAAATATAATTGGAATCAGATTTGTCGTAATCTAAAGAGCTTATCAAGATTCTTGAAATAAGGGATAAGGTATTGAGAAATCGGACAACTCAACTAGTAGAGGTTGTCTAGAGAATCCATAAAATTGAGGAATAAATGTGGGAACCTGAGGATGTAATGAAAGAGAACCACCCACATCATTTTAGAGGGCATTATACAGGAAAAAGATTTTGGATGAAATTTCTGAAGGAGGGAATAATATAATACCCCAAACATTTTATGGTATGTTTCTCTTAAATACATTCTATTCATTCGATAGACTATATTTAATAAATCACTGAGTTTCCTTGAAGTAATGGATCATTATTTAATATATATCCATAACCTATCCATTAAACATAAATTTTCCACTTCTGTGTTTTGAATTTAGAAAAATAGACAAACATGGTTGCGATCAAGGTGATATTTATAGTCTGATAGAATCAAGTTAACATTAGTGAATAGTAACTTAACCATATAAATAGTGACAAACCATAATGAATATAAACCTACCCTTATAAATATTAATACACCCCTTATTAATGGTAACCTTACTCATGAATGTGTAATTAATCTTTAGTCACCATAAAAATGAGGATCAATATTTTTAGTGTTGGTATTTTTTTGATTAAATAATGTTTTTAATTAGAAAATAAATTCATCAAGTTTAGAAAATTATTTTTGGAAATTGAAGTTCATTTTTAGAATCTATACGTCATAAAATTGATGGGGTGAAGTTTTTGGGATTTTTCTGAAATACTTGAAATTTTTGTGTTTAGTAAAATACATTAATTTACTATATAAATAAATTATAACATAAATTCACACTAAATAGCATCCTGAGTGATGTAAGCACCAAATGTATAAGTCACATGCACTTATTAGTATTCAAGGTCATGGATTCATTAATATTTCTTTTCTAGTGGATAAATAAAAAAATAATGATTATAATATTAAGGAAACTGTCATCCCCTCCATTATATAAACCACCCTCACCCCCTCTTCAAACCACACCTCTCAAACTTCAATACTTTCCAAAATTCTGATAAAATATCTCCCTAATCTCCTCCACCACGTCCAGGACCTTCTGTTCTCACCAAAAGTCCAAAAACGTAGGCCTTAAAGAGATTATTAAGGAGGAGTACTCAAGAGGTGAACATCTCTTCCCTTTTCTTTCAAATTCTTTAACATGTTTGATTCTTTTGTTCCTCTCTCCTCACATCCCCACATCCAAATGATATGATAATTTGAGTAACATAAATGGAATTTAATTTTATTATTATAATGTATTATTTTATTATCATATCTATTTTTCCCAACCTCTTACACTAAAAATGAAAATACCGTCCGAGATGCCTTAATTTATCACATTCAAGGAATACGGGTTTTCAATTTCAATTACTATCTTCATTACTGGTCATGAAAACTTTGTAATGGTTTAACATGATCATTATATATTTATATTACCTTATTCAATGTTTTGGAATCCATAAACACTCATAATATAAAATAATTATACAAAACAAGTTCATTATGCACAAAACCAATAAGTTAATCCAAGCATTTGTATTTAACTTTTAACTAATGAGTCATCCTCATGGTATAAAATCAGAAATAATTATAAGATTATTTATATAACTATAATTTCAATAATAATATATATTGAAAATTTTGGATGTTTCAATACGTTTTAAATGAACTTCCATTCATAAATACATGTAACCTAATCATGAAAACCAAGGAAGAAAATGCTACAAAACCGTAAAATTGAACCATCTAAACCCATCAAAAAAGTAATTCATAAACCTAATAAGGTTATAATAAATCAATTAAATGTAGATGAGGTTCAATAATTACCATTTAATAAAGATAAATAATATTATTCATATCATTATGATTAAATGAAGAACACATTCGAGCATATGGTAAGGGATCCTCTCTCTCACTTTTATTCAAGAATTCCTCCAATGTCGTGTCTTTCTATATTTAATTCATAAATGATGGGGTATGTTACCTCACCACCTCCATAATTTTATTATGATATAAAAATATTGGGATACCCCTTTACCACTCATTTAAAACTCACAAGAATACTTTTTACCACGCCGAAATGCTTGTATGTTGTTTCTTATCTCACTTTTAATTCTGTGATATTTCCAATGTTTGCCACATATTATATGAATTTGGTGTATTGTGTACTACCAATGGATATATATATATATATATATATTAACATTTTTCAATTTATTTTCATGGTATTATGTGATTAATTTTGTGGTTATTAATTTTTTTTCATATGACTCTATTGATTACAATGTGGTAAGGGACTTTGTCTTAATTTCCATTCCACTAAGACTTACTTGTTACTATGCACCTAATATTTTTTTGTGGTGTATCCACATCCCATTTTATATAATTTTTCATTTGAAATTGTAAATATATTATATATACATATTTTGTTTTCAGGGATATGATTATTGTCTTAAGCTGTATACCCTTTTACATACTGTGTTTATTTGGAATGTTGTTTTAACTATAGAAATATTGATAAATATATATCCTATAATATATAAGGATATTGATAAGTAATATGATAATTATACTAAATATATGTATAATGAATTATTTGGACTACATGTTTTTTATGGGGGCCACTACAGCCTCTTGATGCATCGATAGGTCTCATGAGACAAATCAGTTGGCGACAAACCATTTGAGTTTGTTTCCAAAAATCAAACGGGTTTCTACCCATAGACATAAACTATTTCGATGGTATACCAGTTTCATGTGCTAGATACCTAGCATCCAATTAACAAATTATGTGAACAGATTTTTTATTATTTGGGGATAATTATAGCCTTTATAAAAATAATAATAGTGAAATGAATATAAAATAATTGAAATTTATTATTATCTATAAATAACTTGGAGGGATATCATATTTTTAGTAATTTTAAAAAATTTAAAAAAATATAATTTATCATAAAATAGAATTAATTTAAATTTTCATAATATTAATTTGATTTGATTTTTTGAAAAATAAAAATAAGATGATTGAATTCAAATATATTATTTTCAAGCCGAGATAAGATATTATAATAAGCTAAAAAATAATACATCACAATAATTCATTCAATTTACATCTCTTTTTTTATTTTTAGTATCAATTATTTTATTTTATTAATAACTAAATATTTACCACATTGGTATTTCATAAGAATTTTAAATATGTTATTGAGCATAAAAATCTAAATGTTTCATGTAGCTCAAACTAAACTGAGTATTATTTATAAAAAAAGATAGATTTAGTGTTGTGTTCCCGATATGATATCAAACAAGAAATCATTCTTAAAAATCTCAGAGTGTTACAGGTAGTCAGAAAAAACAATTCATCCATTATAAGGCATATTGAAGTTATTCTTTCATTACATTCAATGAATGTGAGATCATTATTTTCTATTTATAGAGTTATCCTATAAAAACATCGTCAATTAATATATTCAAATAAGGTCAGATGAAACATCTTATAGATAGAGATTTCATTCACCAAAGTTTTGGGTTGAAGTTACTGAAAGGAATAATGTCATCCCTACATAGGTTGGAGACCACAAAAAAGGTAAAGAATATTTAAACCACGCATTAAAGAAATTCAAATAAGAAGAAAGTGATATTCTAATAATTAGAGTAAGTATTTGGTATTTCAAGTTGGAGATCACATTTTATTCAAAGAATCTCCATTGAATCATGTTATAATTCTTGTTGAGAAAGTAAAATTGATACCTATGAACATTGTACATTTTGAAATTCGGGAAAAATTGAAAACATTTAAAGTAAGACTCAAATAATTTAGAGGTCAGGATTGTGGGGAATTTCAATTATGATATATAAGTTAAAATATAAAATTTCTGTAACACTTTTTTAAAAAAATAATAAATTATCATTTTTTATTATGGTTGGAAATTCCATTTAAACCATATTGTAAAAAAATTAAAAAAAGAAAATAAATTTATTTAATAAATCATTTTATGATAGTAATATAGTTACTTCAATTTTTTGGAAAATATACATATAGAAGAGAAGTATTCTAGATCTCAAAAAAAAATTGAACATTTTAATTACTTATAAACCACTTTGTTGATGATTCATTATTCAATGAGGTTGGAAATGGAAATTTAAAATGTAAAACACATTCATTAATTGTGTAGAATAAAATATATGGGCCTCTATAAAATAATTAAATATTATTTCCCCTAATTGAATGTTGAATAAAAATATTATCAAAAAATTGAGATTATTACATAATATCTTCACCAATTTGGTAGCATTCGAATAAAATTACCTTTGAGGAAATAAAATGATATGTAACTTGACATATTATTAATTATTATGTATTTGGGATATAATATGTAAAATTGGAATCATTTAAATGATATGAAATGAATTATTCCCTTAAGATTAATATATTCCATGGTGAAGGAAAAATTAGTAAAAATACCATATAAAGATATTATCATAAATTTGAGAATTAATCAGTGAAGTGATTTTGTGTAAAAAATTTAAATACACACAATAAATATGAAAAGAAACATAAAATAATCAGATTCTATTCCACACATAATCCTAACATGAAATATTCAATAATTAATTAATTTAATCCAATGAGAAAATATTGAGTTCTGAAGTCTTGCCTTAGGTTTTTCATGTCACGTGAATACTTTATATTCCCAAATATTAAATATATGTTAATTATTTACTTTTATAATAAATTTTTTCATGTTTATTTTTCAAATTATTTTATTTATTTTCATGTTATCTTTATTTACATAATCATTTATGTTCATGTCAGATGTTATGATGATATTTAGTTTATATGTCCAAAATGACTCTGGTAGTATTACTATAGTAAAATAATCCATTGTTCTATAATCTAAAAAATACATATCATAAAATCATTATCATTTTTATACATTAATTATAACTTTAAAACTAACTATGAGTGGAATTTATGAAAACATTACCATGTTGTAATCATAGAGATTGTATGACATACGTATGTAGGACTAACGTTTCCATTTTACAATGTTAATTATATAAATAAGGTATGTATTATTTTATAATTATGTAATACAATTATTCCATAAATGCCATATTATTTCATTAATTTCACTTATATATACCAACCATTTTAGGTGGGGATGAAAAATGAATTGCATCGCAATGTGGAGGTGGTAGTCCAAATATACAAATGAACAACCTTATCATTTTTTAGTGAATGGAAAGATAAGAAACTATAGGATATATTAAATTTCATAAATTATATTTTTTTCATGAATATAATATAAATATATACATAAATCCATCATTATAAATAGTCATGAGAGGTGGTGAAAGAAAATGAATTACATTGATTTGTGAGGTGGGAGTTTTCCATAATAGATTAGAGGGAATATGTGGTCAATTAATAACTCCACTACTAAAAAATAAGGATGTTTTAAACATGATATTACCTTACCTATAAGGATGCACAATATTACTATTTTAGTTTTCACTATGGTAACTAGTTTTTTTCCTAGGTAATTTATTCTTTAAGATTAAAATTAATAAAATTTTATTTGATAATTTGGACCAAATAATTATAAATATGAGACCCAATATATCAAAAAAATAAACAATTGTTAGAAAATTAAATTTAACAAAAGTTCATATAACATGACAAACATCTATTTTAACCTTAACCATGGTAATTAATTTTTACATTTTTTAAAAATCATAATATAAAAAATAAAGTAATATATATTTTCTAACATTAAAAATTATGATTTCAAATATGGAATAAATTATATTAAATTTAATTCATATAATTGGATAACTAATAGTTAATATTGAACCAAAAAAATGTGACAAAAATCTTTTTTTTCAAGAAAATGAGTTTTTCAACAAATTGATGAACATATATTGAATTTATAAATAAGAATCATCATTATATTCATTTTACTTAATATAAAAATATATATAGTTTATAAATTTAACTTAAATATTTATTTATTAATATTTACTTTAATAAATTACAATGGATATACTTTATGTATATAAAAATAATTTTACAAAAGCGGAGTTTTTAATTATAGAAATAATCTTATATCAAAATCCTTAAACATAAAAATTATTATTAAATTTATTATATTATTATAAATAAAATGGTTGATATTATACTTTAATACCATATCCATAAAATAATGGTACTTTTAAATTGAATTATTTATTGAAACAAAATAGTAGTATTTGAAGAGGTGGTAATTTTCCCTATTTACTAAAAAATCATCCTTCCTAGAAAAATCCAAAAATTTTACCAAATGTAAATTTTTAAATTATGGTTTGAAAATGTATTTAATTATATAAAATATATATTATAAATGTTTTCGATATTGGTTACAATATTTTCTCATAAAAATCTATAAAAACATGTTTGAATAAAACCAATTTTCTGAATAATATATTATCCTCATTAAATATTTAGTTTTTATTTACCAGTAATTTAGTAATATAATTATTTTTATTAATAAATTTATATATATTTTATATATATTTAAATCCTATTAATATCCTCTAGTTTAATGTATATGTTATTATAGTCATATATATATTATAATATTTAATGGTTTTCTTAGGTTGGGTTTTGTGTGTCTTATATGCCATAAAACATTGTTTTATTTTTAAAATATCATGGTGTTACATTCATCTATAATTTAATAAAATTCATGATTGAAATTTAATCATGATATTAGTAATAAAAGGGTTTTCATTTGAAAATACATTTCTTGAGATCACATATTGTAAAAAGGGTTAATAAAACATAATTGACCATTTCAACTCTAGATGATATGTTAATATAGTATTTCATATATTTAAGAATAGTTTGGGACTTATATTACCCTCTAGTAGTGTTATTATACAAAAATAGTTTTCACCCATGAATTCAAAAGTCACTATATGTTTCTCTATATATGAATTGATAAATAATTTAAACATGTTTGGATAAAGAATAAGAGACAAATGTGTTGAGAATATATGTTTTTTAGAATATTATATAGAATAGTTAATTTATTTAATTTAATAATAAAGAACTAAAAATATTATATAATATCAGTAATTATTGTCATCAAATATATTTTAAGACTAAAGTTAGAGAAAATGAATTCCTATAAATATCTCCATGGATGATGGTCCTGAAATTTCTGAAAATGAATTGTTTATCTATAGATATCATCCCCTTTAAGATCCTTGATGACCACATCGTTGTAGAATATCACCAATTTCATCCATCAAAACTCTAAAAAATGCCTATTGTATTCAATTTATTCATTATTTGGAAATTTTATACTATATATATTATATATAATATACTTAATGGGTTCAGAACTAAAACACGGTCCATTATTATAGTAATGATAGTTATATACTCAGATAATAGATATAATGTAATATAATATAATATTAGTCACCTTGTTAATGTTATTTGATGAAATAATAGTTTTGAATTGGTGATTTGGGATCCCTAAGATGCAATGATACAATAGTATCATTGTTTATTTTTATATGGGAAATTAAATTTGGGGGATGAAACATTACTAAAGGAGTATAATTTAAAACCCATCCATTTTATTATTTAAATATGTTGATTAACATTCCTCATAATAAACACTAATCTAAAATTATAAGATAAAATTTTACAATAATATATTGACATTAATTAATTACAAGTAATAATAATGAAACTACATTATAAAAAACATAAGAGTAATAGATGTTAAAAATATAATAAGGATTTTTGAAATGAAATGAATTATTTGGATAAATGAATTTTAGAAAAGAATTCAGGGTTATATATAGGAATACAAAAGGATAATATGGCCAATACATGACCATTGGGGATACATATTAAATATGATATAATGGATATATCAAAAAAAATTCAATGAGGAATAATGTATCATAAATCATATAAAAATACAAGAATAAAAACTATTTAACATCTAATAAATAAATAATAAATTATAAAAATAAAATATAGTCATTCATTAATATTTTTTTCTAATGTATTATATCTTTTTTAATGTTTAGAAGTTTTATATATTTATATTTAAAATAAAAAATTAAAATATTAAGATACTAAATTTTATTTATATTTTTCTAATCAACACATTATAATAATGTAAGAGTGTCTTTTTTACAATATAGTTCCCCTTTCATGAAAAAATGACCATCTATAAAAATTATGTAATTATAAATTGGAAATATACCACTCCAACTCATCTATAAAAAGAACCATCATTTCTCACCTTAATGAATTATATTTATTAAATTTACTTTTTAATTCCTAAAAAATTTTATCCCATAACATTCATTTTCATTTTGGGTAGCTTATATTCCAAATAAGAAGTTATAAATCGTTTATTAAAAAAATGTTATGATAAGGATCAATTCCATAAAACTATGCATCTTCCTCTTATCTATATATTTTCAACTACTTTATACCTAGATAATCTTCCTAATAAGAATCCAACACAATATTTATGTGTTATTAACATAAATATTATTCATTGAAAATTATATTTCTAGGTTATTACCTTGTATTTTTTACTCATCAATTCGCATATCCCGTTCTTGTTTGGATCGGTTCAAACCTCTCTATGAATGATGTTTAAAATTAAAATATTATTCATCATCGATGATATTAATTACATAAATACATGTATTATATAATATATTTTTTTAATTAAAGATATTATTATGTTTAAATGTGGTTTAACACAATTGAATGGTCCCTAAAAAGGAACACATTAATATTGGTATGGATATATAAAATTTTGAATTTTAAAAATTAACTCTTGAAAAAAATTACACTATCTTCCCTGAAATTAAAATGATAATTTATAAATAATTTTAATAAAATTATTACCATACCTGGATTATTCTTGTAATGATGTACTTAATTTCATTTAATGATGATCAAAACTACCCAATCAAAACAGGATTCATATAACCAAAACTAATGACATCATATTATGAAAATAAACTACAACATACTTAAATATACATAATTTATGGGTATAAATTATCAATATAATAGGTATTATATATAAATAAGGGTTTGAAATTAATTATTAAAATATATATGATAATTATATATGGTATATAACTTATCTATGGAAGTCCATAGTAAAGGTAGGAATTTCCCATCCCATTCTCAATTCATAATAAATATAACCTTTGTACAAATTTCTATTTTTATGTTCTTATATAATTTAAAAATAAATTCACAAATTATTTTATTCTCATACATTTTTTTTTGATATTTGCATTTTATTTCCATTTCTCTTCTTATTTATCTATAAATATCTGTAAATTTTTTTCTAGGATAATTGTTTTTTTATTTCTTTTAGTTGGAATATTATTTCCATGTCACTGTTATTTATTTTATCATGAGTAAATTATAATGTTTTATATATACTTATAAAAATCATTATGGTATTTTTATAAAGTCTTTTACTTAAACTAAATGTTGAAAAGTTATCTTTTCATCTCTCTTACTTTTCCATCTCAGTCACTTTCACTCACTGCTTTCATCTATGTGAAGCATCTATTTTATGTATTCATATTCCATTATTTTTTAAAAATATTATTTTGTTGAATATAGATTTTTTAATATGAAAAATTAATGTGTTTTAAAAAAAAATTAAAAAATATTACTGATTATATTTTTTTCCATTCTCTGGAGGGTTTTGTAATAATGTTAATATCTTTTTATGTTATAATCTTTTAACAATTACAATATCTCATGGGGGACACATATAGGAAAAATTATGAACATTCATTATACCGATTAATTATTTTTTTGTCTTGTTATAAATTCTGACAACCCCATTTCATTCCAAAGTATTAACTATTATATTATGAATTTAAAAAAATAATACTCTCAAGTGTCACAAATATTATGGTATATATTTATATGATTACTAGTGCCAAAATTATATTCCCCTAAAACCATATTAGTTAATATTTATATCTCATGAGATTTATATTCTATTAGATATTGGTAGTTGTCCCAATCCACTACATTGTCCAAAAAATATAGCTATCTTATTCCACTATGATATAAATTTCTAGATGGATAACCATGACATAAGTTATGATTTTCTATAATTACGGTTATTTTGTAGTCCTAGGTTTGGTCCTCATAGAAAATTATTACTATTTTATAAATCCATATTCTTATGCTTTTCCACGACATTACATTATAATTATTTTTAAGATTATTTTTTAATCAACATTTTTATGTTCACCTATGTGGACTCTATGAATATCTCTTCAGTTTTACCCCTTACATAGAATTTTCCCTACAATTTCAATACATTCAAATTAAATGAGTTATGAGGAATATCATAACATATTATATTCATAGAGGGATTAAATGTTGATGAAATTGTAATATAAATGTTCACATCGTTAAAAAATTATATTTTCTTGTTGTTAATCACTAGAGACAATAAAACATTGGTTTCTAGGGAACTAATATATAATGAAATATTGATTATAGTTATGTATAATTTTATAATATTTATATATATATTATGGATGGGTTATCTCATGGAACATAAGTAAAACCTATTTTAATTATTATATAAAACAATTAAAATATATATATATAACATATAACATGAAACATGGAAGAAAGATTAATAAAAATCTATCGCATAATATTTTTGATGCATATGAATTATGATAATGTATAAATTTTGATTGAAAATATCCAAGAGTAAATAGAAAAAATATTTAACTAACATAAAAATGAAAATTAATATCTAATATAATTAATAAATAATATGTTCCCAAATATTGTGTTATAAAGAAATAAATTACATAATAATAAAATGAATAATTGACAAGTATTCAAATATATTAAATAACCTGTTCCAAATGTATAAACTATGATGTATCAAACCCTACTCCCTGATATGAAATGAAGGCCCAGATCAACACAGCCTCATGAAATCCTCCTTGTATTTCAGAGGTAGATGACTAGTAGTTAGGGTATAAATTTGGAAGACTAGGAAAAAGTAACATTCAGATTAGTACTAAATATGGGAGAATAATAAATAAAATTATATTCATATAGATAATAATAATAATATGATGACCCAGTATGTTCCTATAGAATCCTACCATGCATGACCATAGTGTTAAATTTACTAGGAATCTACGAAAAAAATAGTTAGAACATACACTAGTGATAGATAGATAAACAAGTGAATTAATAAAATACACTACTCTAGTATGCATCCCCGGTAACTGCTCCATCCATATCTCCTATAAAATTTCTTAGCATTAAATAATTAATAATAAATACGCATGGTGAAAGATCCTAATGTGTATCCATCAAATATTATTGGGTATAAATTGGGTGCCTAAACAAATTTCTAGTAATACTCTATAGCCCACCACCAATAGTGGCTAATATATTTTTGGTCCTTAAGTATAAAAAATAATAGTGTGCACTATATAAATAATAAAAGTACTAAATTATAGTTGAACAACAAAGCACCACATACATCATCCTACCTCTTATCATAAGAATAATAACCTACTCATAGGACCCACCGATATATTCCTCGGTGACATAGAAAAAGTATCAAGGGTGAATCCATGGAACATTTCTAGCCATTCCCACACTGAAAAAACTAGAAATATATAAGTAAAATCTAAGGAATTATATATATATATTTAATTAAAGATCCAACCAATGCTAATCATTAATTTCTTTTAGCTTGAGTGTAGAATCCAAGAGAAACCCCCTCTGAATTCAAAATTATTAAAGTGTTCTAACTGGTCCTGAAGGGAAATTACACAGTAATATTATTATAGGATGTATGGGAATGTAACATGATAATCCATGTAATTCTATATCTTATGAAATGAACCTAAATCTAGGATCATATCCTAGGAATTCTAATTTTTGGTATTTTCTAGGTGAATCGCTAGCACCAAACCAAAGAATTCCCAAATCTAATACATTAACTAGATACAAGTTATGATTATCCATTGAAATTATAATCAATTAATAATGTTACGTACATTGGTTTCATAATTTTAATTAGAAACTAGAATCTATGTCTTATCCCTAAAATGTATCCCTTTAAAAAATTAACCATTTTAATCATATAACCAATCCATTATATAAGAAATATCTTAAGGATTTAAACCCCATATGGAAGGAATGTATTTTAATTTAAACAAATGCACAATATGGATCGAGACTCTTCTTTTTTAAGAACACTCTAATACTTTAATTTGACATTAACACATTAAATATTTATTTATTATTTTACAAGTTATGTTATTTAATTAATAGTGTCACAACATCATAAAATATTTACCTTAATTTATATATTCCTAGGTGTCCATAAAATATTTCCTGACTCTCGAGAAATTAGAGAATGGGAATCTATGGAATTCATGGTATAAGTCATAGGTTTAAGTAGAGTAATAATCTCAATACATTTATTAAAAATATACAATAACCCTGGAGGTATCTCTGATGTATTCTCACAAGGTCCAATGACATATAATAATTAAATTAGAGTCCTTATTTATTAAAGTGCATAACATGAAATAGATTTGGAATTGAGAATATACTCATTAAACCCAATGTAATTAATAATCTTTTAGTAGACCGAGATATTCCTACAATTCATCTAAGAGGTCTATTACATAAGTGAAATTCCCAACACACTAAATTGGTGGTTGGATCAAAATAAAAATTCCTGCTTTCATAATTTATCCACCAAATAAACTGGTAGGGGAATATTTTTATTGCACATAATGTATATCTTTTAAGGAATTTAAATCCAATCATAATCAATGGGAAAATTTCATTATATAGGGGAAGAATAAATTGGTGCTTCACTAATTTACAAGCCAGACACACCTCATCTAGTTTCTTGGATTGAGAAAATATGAGTTTCTCATGGGTGTAAATATGAAATCACCATAAGGGGTGGTCTAGGTAGATTTATCAACCAACATTGTTGTATAGGATAATAATAAAACATCTAGATAGGGAATTAGTCTATAATTTGAATGAATTATATTTTTTGTGGAAAACATCTGAATTAAATTCATGCGACCCTATGACACATTTTATAAATTCCAATACATTTATGGAAAAGAATATTGATATCCAATATTTTTCTTTTGAATCTTCAATAAAATGGAAACAACCAATAGTGTATCCTGGATATTGAGAAATTAAGGAACTGGATGAACACCCTGAAAATAATGTGAAACCCATATAAACAAATTTAGGGAATAAGACAGAAAGAAACTAAGATAGGAATGTATAGGAGGGAAATAGTCACTATGAGATCTTGATCCCGAGTGAATACGTATGAAAAAAAACCAATTAATAAAGGATATCTTCTATGGAGGAAGAGGAAATAAGAGTGCTTGTAAGGGGGAGAACCTAGATGAATGAGACAAAAAAGGGGAATATAAATCTATAAGGAAAAGTAAATTGAATTTAAACTTTTCACCTTTTAATGAGGTACTTGGTTTCTTCCAAAATTTAGTAAAACTATGGGCGAATAGTGTAGACTCACTCTCTATAGCACACCACTCTTTTCATGGTTATAGAGTATAGTATCACAAACCATTTTCCATCAATTTAACATGTCTACAATATATTTTAGATATTTTCATGGTTTATTGGTGACTTATGCATGATTTTACAACTTACATTCCTATGTAAAATATGATGCATGATTGGAATTCATGACTATAATTAGTCTTGTGTTAACCATTAAAAAGGGGTTATGTCTTTAGAAACCAATGTTCACAAGCCCAAAACTCAAAATCATAAAATTGGATCTTGATACACCACTCTTTCCGCAATCCTTATCCATAAAAAAATATTAAGGCACTCTAACTCTTGAAATTAAATTTTCAAATATTTGTTTAGGATTTTTTTCTTTCAACTAAATAGAAACTCATGGGACCCCTAAAATTTCAACACCTAAATGAAATAATATATCTTATATGAACATTAAAGAAAATATCATATTGTAATCAATTGATACTTATAAATTAAAATAATACATAATAAAATTTATTTAAACACCAATTAATTTTCTTGATTCAAAATATTATAATAATAAATATAAAAAAATATGTTTGACTTGGAAATTATAAAAATTAAAGGATATTAATCTAAATTTGTTTAATATAGAATCATTAATATTACAATATCTTACCCAATATTATTATTGAATATTGATGAAAATTTTTCTGAATAAATTATTGTTCCCAATAAAAAACCAAAACTATCATCTAAAAAGTACATATTGTGATGAAGAAAACAATTGAAAAGAAATATTAAATTCTCAATGAAATTAACATCATATTTATATAATGATTTCATATTCCAATTAAAATTATTTCTTTATACATTACAAATCATATTTATTAGATCATATTCCAATATTAAAAAATTATTCCATTCATAAGATAGCCATGATATTTCATTGAAAATAAATGGAAAATATGAATAGAATTTTTTTTGTATAATCCCAAACTAGATGAAACTAAGTTTTTCTCCAAGATAATTGGTCATTTAAACTAAAGCACCCGACCCCATGCACTAGAGGCTTCCAACTATTAGTATGAGTCTATAGGATTATAGTGGGGAGAATATACCATCACAATTAGAGTAGCACAATAGTGTAGTAAATTAATAAATATGAAAATTATAATGTCCATGAATTCAAATAAGGGAAATCACCGACATAAAATTAACATTCATCAACAGCGATATATAATATCATAAGAAAATTAATGTAATTTCATGAATCATAAGAAAAAATTGCAAAGGAACACGGAAGTAGGTATACAAATACAAAGGTATCTAAAAAGATACAGAAATAAAAAAAACTATCTCATAATTGCATCATAGTCCATAGCTCGATCTTATGATCCCCTGCTCTGATGGAACAATCAATCAATGATCTATGACTAGTATAATTTCCCGATCCCTACCCACATCCTTGAATTCTATTCGAGTACCAATTGGTGGCCAAAACATTGTCAATGTTATACATAGTAGTCCCCCACCAATATGTTTTATATAAAATCCATCTTGTTCATATAAAATATAGTCATGAGCATGTATAATAAGAAACAATTTCAAGTAAATAAAATATAGGAAAATTATATGAGTATAGACTATATTAAGATATGTCTATAAAATATGACAATCGAAATAAATTAGAATTAGGAGGTAACTAGCTTTGAATTCACCACATTATAATGATGTATCAAACTAATATAGGCCAAGTCCCAATATGGTAACTAGGGAGACCTACATCCAAATATGTGCATGTACATGGAAGTTATTAGTGGCATACAACAATCTCTTTCATCGGTTCCATACTGGTATGTAAAAGGATCCATACCCTCATATGTCGTAATTTCCATATTGGGATATAATGTAATGTCCCTATTATTTCCATGTAATGTCTTTGAATATATCTAGTAATATTGCACAGAGACAAGGCCTGATTCTAAGTCTGAATGTACCCATAATTAATTTTTGAAATATATAGAATATATTTAATTAAATCATGCATATTTTTTAGTAAAATTGGAATAAAATTAAAAGGTGTCCCATATCAAAAATCTAAGGGAATAGATTCATTCAGAGCATGGTTTTTACCCTAGGTGCGACATGACCTTGAATCGTGTAGGGTGTTTAAGTTTAGGCAATGTCATGGGAGGTTGTTTAATTTAAATTCATTTAAATAAAATAATTTATTTAATTACCCATCCAAATAAAACACTGTATAAATATGATTATATAAAATTTTCATCTTTAGAATCATAACACAAAAAATCATGTATAGCCATTTGAGTGTGTTGAAGGATATCCCATTGGTGAGGGATGACTGTATCATGGTTAATTGATTGGTGTGTGATGGAGCTTAATGATATCACCAAATTAATTAGTAAGGAATCATTCTATTCTATTGATTGATCCAAATCTAGGTAGAAAATCTTCATATTTAGATTTATCCCTATTTTTTTATTCCTTTGAAGAATTCCAATCAATCGACTAAAAGATTTATTCACAGATCTTGCATATTGTAGGTATAGTATATATTTATCCACGATTGGGGATTTTCATTGTTATACCATTGTTCATCAATCTAACATGAAATAATTGAGAGAAATATAAAAATGGGTCTGTTTTAATTATTTATTTTTATGGTTGTTCATTTCTTCCCCCATTTCTGATTTCATCATCTATATTCATTCTCACTAGAGGTTTGATGAAATACTGATAAATCAATTTCTGAAAACCAATTTCATGGAAAAAATGGATTGATATTATATATCAAGTCAAGGATTAAGGGCGAGATTGATCTAGGATGATAGAAAATTGATCAAGGGTCTATTTTAGAGGACTCCCCATTGTATTTTTGGCACGAGACGATGGAAAATGCATGAAAATGATTCAAAAAAGTAAATAAAAAGACCAGAACTTTCTAATCAACAATGAATAGACTCAGTTTTTTCTTTTTTATTCATTTTATAGAGAGGTACATTGTTGGATTTATGATCATAGGATTGGATGGTGATGTAGTAACTAGATCTGGGATTTTAGAAAATCCCATGACACCAAAATTGTAATTTCGGATTACACAGAGTGTGGGGACCTACCTCTGGTGCCAGGTTTTCCACGAGAAGTTATGTATCAGAAGTAATGTGACCCTATAACATAGCATGTGACTCTTTATCTATTCCACAACATGTACATGTGATGGTACATGGAAAATAGTATTGATAGTCCTACACTAACATGGCTAGATGTACACATACATGGTCATGAGTACACGGCCTCAAACATGCCATGAACTCTAATATGGACACGGACACAGGTTGTGTTTCATGGGTAGGACCTGGTGTAGTATGTATATATTGTGTACTACTAGTAAACCCCATGTACTCAATGAATGTTGTCATGTATCCCTTTTCCTCTTCATTTTAGAAATGTTTAATTAGGGTGCATACCTTTGATCCATTCAATGGGGTTTAGTATTGAATAGTGTCACATAAAGAGGATAATGATTAACTTAGTGGTAATTTATGGATATAATTGTTGGAATCCTTCAATGGGGTATGGAGTGGGATCTTCTATCATTGTCGTTCCCAAGGTGGAGTTCTTCGTATCGTCATGTCCAACACTATATATGGGATAATCCTCTACTTAGCTAGTTATTCCAGACTGACATATTGTTATACCCAATGGCCTAGGGTGTTATCCTCAACTCTGTATCATTCACTATAGACATATAAAGAATAACACTTATAGAGAGACCAGATGAGCAGTACATCTCACAAATATGACCTCCGTGATATCCGAGTTATGGAGTGTTCTCTCCGGATGTGCGTTATGTTGAACCATCAAGTAGGATCCCTAGACTGTCATTGTAGTTATGATTTTACTATTATATTTTATGTCCTTTTTTAATATATCTGGATATTCTTATTATTTTTTTATATATTTATAATTATGATGGAATAACTATTATTCTTCATTTTTATAACCTTAGTGACTTTGGGGTGTCTTACTATGTACTGTTATACTCACCCCAACATGGTATTTTCCCAAAATTTTCTTGTATTATGGGGATGACTAGCCTTTTTACAGAGTCTTAGGGAGAACAGGACCTACCATAGCTTAGTGAGATAGATAGCCCAAGGTGTGTCCCTATGATCACCATGAAATTATCCCCTTCTATACATTTATGTTGTATTTTTTAGATCCTTTATAGTAGGATTTTATTGGGTCTTTTCCATGAATTTTGTTTCATACTACAGTTCTATGATTTAGAGGTATGCATTCATGGTTAATCAATTTTTTACATTTTAACATTTTATGGGGTTGGAGATTTGTTTTTCTTATATAGGTACTTTAGTCTATGGCCTCCCATGTTAGTGATATGCCCACTCAGCACAAATCACTAGTCCCTAGCCTGTTGAAGGTGGGATTGGGGAATCGCGATATAGGATCCATTAAGTTGGATCATGATAGAGTGGTATCAATGTATTTGGTTCTACCATAGGAATGAAGTCTATGATATTGGTTTGGGATAATATTGTTGAGTGTTGAGTGTTTGGAATTCATGTGTGGGTCTCCAGTTTGGGTACTACAGTCGTTGTAACTATACATCAAGACTTTTATAACCATCCTTTAGAAATGGTAAATGTGGACACTCTTTTTTTGGAAAAATTTATTACATTTATCTTGTAAAAATCAGATCTGGTTTCCATGACCTTCTTGAGTCACCTCTACAGATAAAATCATTGATTTTGGTACATCTTGTTTATCTCATGAAAACATCGTGATGTATTCTGGATAGGATTTAGAAATAATACCATGATGATGATGCCCTCAGCGGTGATTCATTGATATAGGGACATGTTCTAGTTGCTTTACCTCAACGTGTTTAACTAGTTTTACCAAATCATGGTTATCAACAGATGGTACACATAAGACTAGTAGATGAGGTTTGTAGGTTGAGTGTGCTTCATGAGTTTCAATGACATCATCCACTCAAGTTACTTGGTGATCCAAACCCGCATTTGTCTGAGGGCCCCCTTGAGGTGGTGACATGTGTATTCCATTTTTCTAGGAAACTAGTAGATATGATGGTGTTCTATATGGAGAGGCTTCTCCATGGATTATCATGGGAGATGGTGGGGTATAGTAACATAGTATTATGATAAGGAGGATCTAGCATGGTTAGAGTTTGAGTTCCTTTTCAGATAGGATTTCACTCAAAAAATATTGAGAGTTTTATTCATTTGGGAACTAATATAGCTTTTGTAGGGTTGTGTGACAGTGGTTGAATGTTAATTTATGTTCATCATCCTCTCTAGGTACTCGATGGATGTGGTTTGTGATCAATTCTTTCAGGATTGGTTTTTAAAGTGAGGACTACACCGATTCACCTAATCCAAAGTTATACATCATTTCATTCTTACCTATGTTGGGGTAATAGATCAAACATTACTAGTTTAGAGTTTCATGGATGATAATATGTAGTCTGTTGTTGCCTAAAATGGGAAAAAAGGAGAAGAGACCTTGATAGCAGGGATCTGACATCAGTCTCAAGGATATGAAAATATGATTTTTTTTTTAGTTTGCGGCCCTTGGATAGAGGGTTTGTGGTTCATGGATCACATGATGGGTCTAGTTAACCCAAGTATAGTTGGTGATACTCATGTGATGGATGGGGACATCTTATGATATACTGTCCAACTAGTCCCCCTACTGAAAGTGAGACAGTGGATGGGTCACTAAGGAATAGGTAGTGGTATGATAGTATAGGTCTGTAAGAAAGAGGATATGTCCTATGGTCTAGAGAAGAATATAGAGGTGGTAAATGATTCGACTTGTTAACACCACCACACCCATATGGCCCTTTCCAGGCTCAGTGATCTAGAGGATAGGGGAAAGGGTAGCTATAGGTGGTGAAGGGTTATGACCCATAGGCTCTATGAATGATACCAGGTACGACATTCAAATTTTTGGCCTATCCCTTTATTCCCACTTATTTGTTTAAATAAATATAGGGTCTTATTAAGACATTGGGTTGATCCTTCTATAGGGAGACTCCTAGTGGAGATGACCTAGTGATTATACACTTATTGTAATTGTATGATCTCACTCCAAGATGTGATTTTTTCTATTGGGATCTCATTATAGCAGTTATGTTTCCTTATGATTTCATTATTATTATGGAACTATTGTCTTCATTTCATGGATAGATACACTATTTCAAGTGCTGGTAGTGGGGAATCTGTAGTGACAAGACTGTTTTTCCTTTGTGGGTGAAATGGAAACCTAGATAGCATACAGTGCACTCTTTCATAGGTCTTTGTATCTTATTACTTATAAATTCACAACATTACCCTTGGATAAGTGCACGGTTTGAGATTTTAGTTCCCTATAGTGGTGGTACAGTATTAGGAAGTATTTCCTGAGGACATTGCAAGATTACCTCAGAGTGAAGAGATGGACTTCTTCATGGATCTACATCATAGGATGACCATAATATATGTTTTTTAATATCAGATAGATCCTACTAAACATTGTGATATGATTGTGTAGATGGAGGACTTGCTGAGGAAGGGTTCTATTGTACCCTTTTTTCACCCTGGGCATCCCCAGTGTTGTTCTCTATGAAGGATGATGTGAGCATGAGGTTACGTGTGTACTACAATGACCTAAACTAGGTGACTGTAGTGAATAAGTATCCACTACTGAGAATCAAGGAACTCTTTGACCATTTTACAAGTTTAGGTTGTTTCTCATATATTTTCATTATTCCAAACTATCAGTAGTAGCAATTATAGAATGAGGGAATACCATATATGAAATTTAGATGTCACTTCAGTCACTATGATTAATTTTTTATGCCTATTATAATGATGATCACCCTAGTATATATGATGGTATTATTGAACCATACCATTCATCTATTATTAGATTTGTTCATGTTTTTCATAATCAACAATATCCTATTTTTCTTAGAGTCTATGCGGGAGAACATGAGACACATGAGGATGATTCAAAATATACTCTGACAAAACTAGATTTATAGGAAGCTCTTGAATGGCCTCTACTTAATTCTAGAAGACTATTTTTTTGGTACATTATATCTGATTGGATGGTGTGGAATTATACCCAGCAATGTTCAAGGAAGTTTTAGCATGGAAATAACCCAAGAGAGTGAAAATGGAACATGGATTCCTTTGATTGGAAGGCTGCTATCAAAGACTCATAACTGAATTATCTAGGATATCATCCCCTTGAAATCTTTGTCTCAAAAGGGAGAGACTTTTAGGTGGACGATTAGGTGCCAGAATTATTTTCAAGTGATAAGGTATAGATTTATGAGTGGTCCCATCATGAGATTTCTAGAAGATTGTGTTGAGTACACATTTTTTGATACAATAAGAACCAATATTGGTTGTGTTCTAATGGAGAGCTAGGTAGTGATTTCCTCTGGTTCACATAAGTTGATACCACATGAGAAGAAATATTGGACCCATAATCTTATGTTAGTCATGGTAGTCATCACATGGAAGATGTGACGATAGTACCTATTAGGAGGGTGATTTATCATCTATTCAAACAACAATATTTTAAAGTATATCTTCTCTCATAAGGCTCTTAACATGTGACATATGTGATGGAATGTGTTCCTTTAGGAATATGACTTTGATATTATCTATACTATTGGAAAGGGGAAGGTGGTATCTGATGCTATTAGCATGAGACCACGTTCCCAATTGTTGAATGAGGCATTAGATCAGTTGGACACATTGTATTAGTACTTTGTGCATTTGTATAGAGTAGAATACCTATATTTGATGGTTGTTACAACTATCTTTAACATTAATTCCTGGAGGCACAACTTTTTGATACAGAGTGTCTAACACAACATATTCATATATCTACTAGACATGAACATGATGGATTTTCTGAATGTTGAGAGTATGTTGTTAATTTATAGTATGCACAATGGTACCAATGAAGTTTGGGGTCAAGGTTCTAAGATATTTTCATATATCCCTTTTGGTGTTATGGATATGTGTTTCAATGAAGTACCAAGACCTCTGATGTTAATTTTGTTGGATAAGAATGAAGAAGGTGTTTTAGAGTTTGTCCCAATATTCCATACTTGTCTATAGGCGAGGGATGAGAACTAAGTTCCATCAGGTTTACCTCAAACCCTTGAAGAGACATAGTATAAGTTGTATGGGATATCGATGGACATCTTAATGGGGTTACTACATACGTCCAAGGGATGCAATGTTGTCTAGGATATCATAAAATGATTCACAAAGCTGTCTGATATAGAATCTATTCAAGAGTGGATTTTAGTATAGATATTGGGATGCCTCCTTGTGTAGGATATGTTTTGACTCTATGGAGTTCCCTAGATGATCATTTTAGACAATGAATCATTCTTTATATATTTTTTTATAAGGTATTTCTAGTCCATTTTGTGACACAACTGCATTTGAGCATGAATTATCACCCCCCAGATAGACGACCTGACTAAACGGACCAATCACTTTCTAGAGGACATGCTACATGATTTTATTCTAAACATCGGTTCTAGCTAATAGGATCACCAACCACATGTGTAGTTTTCATACAATAACTACCAATATTGCACTATCGGTATGGAAACATTCAAGACCTTGTAAGGCTGACCATTTAGGTCACCCCTATGCTGGAATAAACTAAGAGGGTCCACACTTATGGGCCTATAGTTGGTGTGGGCCCCTACCAAAAAGATGTATATCATCCAATAGAGGATTATGACTATAAATAGCCATCATAACTTCAATGATAACAGACTATAGAGTCCTTAATGTTCGGAGAGGGAGACTATGTGTTTCTATACATATCGACTCGACATGGATTCTAGAAATTTTTCTACGGTGGAAATAATTTTCTATGATTCATTATCCCTTTCTAGATACTATATAGACTTAGAAAGGTGAAATACTATATTCCTTTTCCACTGTACATGGAGTAAGTACACAGTGACTTCCATGTGTCGTAGTTGAGGAGGAATGTTCATACTTCATCACATATTATCAAATGGGTAGAGCAGGACAAAGAGGATGGATCCACATTTATAGAGTACATATTAGAGATTGTGTATCATAATGAGAGGATCCTTTGTGGGTGGTATATTCCTCTTGTGTGTATTAGGTGTCAGCATACGAATCATCAAGGTGGCACCTAAGAGTATGAGACTTAAATGAGTTCCCAATACCCATATCTCTTTTTTTATCCTTTTTTTTAATTTTTTTGAAATGTAAATCCCTAAGTTGGTTAGAATGTAATGAATCTTTTTTCTATATAAATTCATAGAATTAATCAAGTAATAATTTTGATACATGGTGTTGATACAATGTGTGATTATGAGGCCCGATTTTCACATAATTATATTTTTAAATATATTAAATATATTAAATGCACCGACATGAAATTTTCATGATACTGTGGAATAACATCCAAGAAAGTCCTAGATATAGAATCTAATGGAATCATTGACTTAAAATCTTAGATTTTACCCTAGGAATGACATAACCCTATCACTCATCGAGAATTCGGGTATAGGTGATTTCATGGGAGGATGTTTAAAGTAAATTAATTTAATTAAATTGAATTATTTATTTTGCCATCCAAAAAAACATTATATAAACACTGTTATGGAATGTTTTAAGGTTATCTATAAAACCCTTAAAATCATGGAGACCCATTATAGAGTGTTCAAGGATCCCCCATTGTTGAGCGATGACTTGATCATGGTTCATCAAATAGTGTGCTCTTGAGCTTCAGAATCATACCAACAACAATAGAACAAAATAATTCTTCATCAAATATAGTTGTAAATGAATGTATTAAGTTTCTTTATATTGATTTACCCATATTTTTTATTCCTATAATTAACTTCAATCAATCTAACAATGAATTTATTTTTGGATCATTTGTATTACGGGTATGGGTCAGACTTATCCAAGATTGGGGATTTCCTATTTGATTATTCTATAATTTATTCATTCGTTATTCTAATGGAAATGAATGAAGTCCAACACAAACAATTTATATCTTTGGTTTTTCACATTTGTGGTTGTGAATTTCTTCCCCCATTTTTGAGTTCATTGTCAGTATTTGTTTTCATTAACGGTTTGATGAAATAGTAATAAATCAATCGTTTCCCACCCTTTTCATGGAACTATGGATTAATATCACAGATCCAACCATGTATTGATGATAATATCAAGAAATTATTATGGTAGATCAATTGCGGATTGATTTGAAGAAACAATTCACTAAATTTTTTGGCATCCAATGACTGATGAGGTGTACAGATGATTTTTATACAAAATCAAAGGGTTGGATTTAGGTAATCAATAATGTAAAGACTTGGTGGGTTGTGAAACTAGATTTTATAGTGAGGTTCATGGATGGACCAATAGCCGAAGTGGGGATGATTTCACAATAACCGAATCTTGGATTCTAAAAAATATTGTAACAACATGCATGTAATTTGGGATTATAAGGAATATAGGGCCCTAGCTATGGTGATATGGTTCTCATGAGTTGTTAAGTATCACATGGGTAGTGACCCTATCACATTAAATGTGACCTTATTCAGATGTATTGAAAAGCGCCAAGGATGGTATGCAGGAACAGACAAAGGAATGACTAGTCATACATGGACATGGTCTGCCAGACATGGACAATGTTAGTAGTACACTGCCATAAACATGACATGTACTCTAAAATAGATAGGGGAAGAATCCATTTAACATGGTAAAAACCAAATGCCTAAGGTAAATACTCTGTACTACATCAATATTGGATTAATTCCCTTTTTAACTTCAGTTTAGATAGGTTTTTTAGGCTTCATTTCCTTGATCTATTCCCTAGGGGTTAATATGGAATCTTTTCCTACACAAAAGATGGTTATAGATTTAGTAGGACAACTTGGATAATTTTTTTGGAACCCTACTCTAAGGTATAGATTGAGATCATCTATCATCATATTTCCCTATGTGGTGTTTTTATCATCTTGACAAACAATACACAGGCTCTAATCCTAAATATAGTATGTTTTTCTAGATTTAGTTATTAGTATACCTCGTGTCCTTGGGTGTGATTATCATCTTTGTATCATTCTCCTCTGAACTACAGAAATTACCTCTTATATCTATTCATGATGAGATATTCATCTTAAATGGATTCTATAAGGGTTATCTTACTCATGGAGTGTTTTCTATTGGACAAGTCTTATGTGGATCCTTTGAGCATGATCCCTAAACTGGCATTATGGTAGTCACATTACATTGAGACTATGTGTATTGTTTAAGTATATTAGGATATTATTATTATATGTGATATATATGTATAACATTTTTAACAGACTTATTCTTCCTTTTATTATATGGTTTGTGATTTCATCATGTCCTATTGGGTATTATTATAATCCCCCATTGATGGTATTTTCCTACATGTGTGGTGCCTTAAGTATATGTTCAACCTTTTGATGGAGCCCTAGAGTGACCTGGACCATCCAATTCATAGTGACCTAGACAGAATGAGGTGTGTCTCTACGATCACCTTGACTATGCTTCCCTTCTATATGTTCAGGTTTGACATGTTTTCAGACTCTTTTTGTTGGGCATGGGTTTTTTCTATTTTTTTCTTATACTGATTTACATTCAATAGTTGTGTTATTTAGATATATGCATGCTTTTTTGTTCATTTGTTTTACATTTCAACACTGTATTGTCTTGGAGATGTGTGTGTTTGTGTAGGTGCTTTAGGCTAAGGCCTCCTATTTTAATGATATGCTTACTCAGTGCTAGTCAGCAACCCATTGCCTTTTGGAAGTGACCTTGGAAAGTCACGGCATGGGACCCATCAAGATGTGTCATGAAAAATAATAGGTGACATACCTTCAAAATAATTCATTTTTGTAGAGAGATATAATATGTACCATACCCTCATAAGAAATTGGTTCCATACCTAGAAATAATAGTTTCCCTAACTTTATAATAAGTTCATTCAATATTGAGATGTAAAACATATATCATTTAATTTAAAATGACATAGGTTATGATTGTTTCCATATCAGCTAAAATTATTAGAAATAAATTGTAACAGTCCAAGGGAACACCAATCTAATTCCATGTTTCATTTATTCTAATCATTCACCCATTTTAATACCATTTAATAGCAAGAAAAAAGAGGAATTTACAACTCTATTTATCTCATTAAATATATAAATGTCTCCCACTAATATAGAGTGAGATCACACACCTAATATGGTGGTTTATAATAGGGAATATGAAATAAAAAAAATCAATGGTGTCTTGGGATAAGCCTAACAACCTCCCACCACATCTAAAAGCAAAGTGGATAATGAATTTAAGTTCCAAAAATTTAATTGAGTCATTTAGTTAAGTTATAATAAACACCTAGAAAGTCCTTCAGGTGGCATAATAGAGATAAATAAATAGAGAACAAATTTATTTCAAAATTGAACAGGTAGCCTCCCTTATGCATGTTGTAGAACACTTTTCTAGTATCAACCCTTAGTTCGGTCTAAATCGGGAGAAAACAAATGAATAGACAAATACCATGAAAAATGGAATATTATCATACACTAAAATAATACTAAAGATAGTGAGACAAACTAATAGACTAATGAAATTGATTATGCCTCTTTCTAGAGCTGATTCAATGTGGCATACGGTGCTCCGTTTAGATGTTGGATGGAGATGATACTTCAATTCATTAGATATGCATGGGAGAGACCTCAAACAAGAGAAGAGGAGGAAACTATCCAGAGGCACATGATTATAAAATGGTTTTATCATTTTAAAATTATAAAGACAATAATATTATGATTCCCAAAATTTAATGACTTAGATTGTATTACCATAGAGTTGTCCAACCCGTGTAAAAACCATGTGCACCCCACTCTCCTGGGGACACACCACGTGAGGAATTGAGAAAAACATTAGAAAAACAATGTCTAGTAAGTGTGCACCCATTTTCATAACCATAAATATTCATGCATCCAAGGTGGAATTTTTTAATCAAACCTTTCAACCCATAAAATTTATCAATATCACCACACAGTTTTTTCTCTAATCGTGAAAATATGGCTTCTCAATTTATAATAATTGAGTATCCTTGTTGTTTCTGCAAAAAAATTGGGGTTCTAACATTTTATTGGGAATTGGATAACCTCATTTCCTTCATAACCTAATTGTGAACTTCTATTATGATATATTTAAGGAATTAAACTAAATTGTTTTTTCATAAGTCAATTAACATCAGGATACTTATAGTATTCCCCATTAAAGAAGTTCATCTCTATGATTCCCTTATAATGGTTTTAAAACATCATCGGATATCAAATCCTATCACTAGGAAGGTTTGTCATCCTCCCACTCCCATGTCCAATCCATTACATAATCATTCTTCAATAGAATATGTACTAGTTGAACAGATTAGCCTCAAAGAACCTTTATGTTATGGTGAAAAATATGGATATGATGATCCTAAAAGGATTCATATACATACATCTCAAACACATCATGATGATATATATAAGATAGGTCTTCAAAATACCAAAACCTCAAAAGGTATAATAAACAGAGGTGAAATATTTACATGCCTTCAAAAACCTCAATTCCCATTTCTTGAAAAAACACAAGAAAAATAGACTCACGGCCGTTATATATAGTGGTAGAAAATAATGATCGACATGTGACTTCTACCTGCACTATAGATATTCTCTTCCATATCATCCAAATTTCTTCTAAATTATCCTTAATGATATGAGGTCCATGTAGTATTACCTCACCTTATTATAACCATCATAAAGGTGAATGACATGACCTACTATATAATACATCATACGGATCCATCTATATTTTCACCTTAAAGCTATTATTGTAGGTGAACTCAACTATAGGTATATTTTTCTCCCAGGAACCTCAAAAATCATTGATGTATATTAGGATCAAGTCCTCTAGTACTTTTATTATCTTTTCTAACTGACCATTAGTCTTAGGGTGAAAGGATTGGTTCAAAATAACCGAAGTACCCAAAGAGTTCTGTAACCACTACCAGAACAGCAAAATAAAATGATAAACCTTATCAAAAGTGATAGTATGTGGGATCCCATGTAGGTGTATAGTGAAAAGGACATACATTAACCCATGATAATCCACATATAAGGTCTCTCTGATAAGTAAATATTGATTAAACATTATGATCCTATCAACGAACAACCATAACACATCACTTCCTTGAATGTATATCGATAATCTAGTAAAAAAACAATTTTGACATCATCCCATTTCCACTCTAGAATAGGAAGAAGTTGTAATACCCCAACTGGACACTCAAGTTCTACCTTAACCAGCTGATAGGTGGAACAATGAGTAACAAAACTGGTTATCTCTCCTTTCATAATAGGCCACAAATATTTGTGACATAGATCATAAGACATTTTATTAAGACAAATATGTAATTACAAGAAATAGATGAATAAGACTCTAGAAAAAATTACACCTAGATTTTTGTATGAAAATAAATGAATACGTGGATGAAAAAGACCTCATATTAATCAATGATCTTGGCCTAGAGATGGATAATTTCCAAAAAAGCTCTCCCTTATGAGTAATCTCAAGAGATATAATAATATCTTCGTCTTCACTCTCTCCATAAGTTAATAGGTTACAGAACATAATTAAAGTATAGGCTATCGATGATGGTTCTGAACATCCACATGCATCTCAGAAAACAAGGCTATAATATTCTACTCATCACTAGCTTCTTATAATATATGTTCCTGATTCCTTTGGCTCAGAGCATCTACATCATCATTTCTATTGCCAATTTCATAGAAATTCTCAAAGTAAAAGGAATATAGGTATTCAAACCAACTTCTCTACATGATATTAAAATATTGATATGTAAAGATGTACTTGTGTATTAATGTGTTTGTATACCCCAAAATAAACTCCCCATGAAAATAATATCTCTATAAACAAAAGGCATGAACTATTGTTTCTAAGTCAATATCATGCATTAGGAAATTCCCCTAATGTAACCTCAATAAATGAGTCTCGTTAGCCATGAATTGATCTTCCGGCATCACAAATTCTCTAATATCAATATCAAATCCATTATAGTATATTGTATAGTCTTTTCAAATATTTCAAAAAATCATGATCGACACTGAAGTTAGTCTCCCTTTTAACTCTTAAAAGGTTATCTCATAGGCTTGTGGCCATTTTAATTTCCCATCCTCACTATTCATGCCAATAAGTGGGATGATTTTCATGAAAATAATTTAATACTGAACCTATAATAACAAGTTATCCCCAAGAAACAACCTATGTAAAAAAATTTATTAGGATTCTCTCATGTAACTACCACTCTCACCTTCTCTGGGTAAAATGATACCCATGCCTCTAAGATAATGTGACCCTATAAGGGTATGTTATCAACGAAAATGTGGAATTTACTAAGTTTAGCATATAGTTTCTACTCTATAAATTTATTCAATATAATCTCCAGATATTTGGTAATGTCATGTTTATTACAAGAATTCACAAAGATATCCCTCATAAAGACTACCACGAATGAATCTAAATATGGGTGGAATACCTGATTCATCATAGCCATGAAAATGTATGGAACATTAATGAGACCTAAAAACATAACCAAATACTCATAAATAGTATACAATCTATATAAATTTTTATAACATATCTATTAAAATATAACATGTTGTTTTTGATAGCTTGACATCGAATAAATCTTTGAGGAAAAATGTGCTCCTTGGAGCTGTTCATATAGGTCATCTATTCAAGGAAGCATATACTAGTCATTCACTAGAAGCTGATTTAACATTTTTTAATCCACACAATGACTGAGTTTTCTTTCTAAATTCTAGGGGAATGGACACATGTATAACTCCTGGAACTATTTCAATATAGAACTCCACCACTTTCTCATAAGGTTAACCAAAAAAATTCATCATAGAATACATCCCAAAAGTGATCTACTATTAGAGGGAACTCAACTTGTTGTATTTTATAATCATACATAAAATTGGAAAAAAATTGAGGGTGTCAATCCTCTCAACCCATAATCCTCTAGTCCATCACAACCTTCCAAGACATACAATTAAACCTTATGAGTGTATGTTCCACCCATTCGTAATGTGATGGAAACCCTTAGGGAATTGTAATTAGCTTTTTAATGATAATAAACTAATCAATCCCTCCCAAGGATGACATAAAATCTTGTCGTATCAAGGATGAAGATGTTCTATAAAAAGAGATAACTCCCAATATCAAGGGGAACACCATAAATTGGTATACAATCTATGAACTTATACCCAAAAAAAGTATCAAGGTTCATAACCTCCATATCAATATTTAATTTTAAGAATGATTCATTTTTTCAATATCTATATATATAAAATAATTAGATTCATTGCGTCAAAAACATGATACTAAGTTAAATACTACTAAAAGCATGACATAAACTGTAGAAGTTTTAGGATACTCTCCATTGAGATATAATACACTACATAAACATAGCTTGTCCGTTGACTTGAGAAACAACATGACTATCTTTAGAATACTCACTCAGCTAATCCTATAAATGTTGTGTTTGGATCCCCTAGTCTTGAACCCATCTACAGTATTACTAGAAAGTATTACTCCACCTCACTTCTCAACAACGAGTTTTGGATCCTACTCCAGGACCTAAAGTTTATGTTGGTCATATCTCACTTTCCTAGAAGGAATATTCAACCAATCAAATATAAAGGTTCCACCCTACTACTGGTTTGGAACATGATTGGGGCTCTCTCACATTGATTATTCTCATTCCCATACTTCTTGCACTAATAAAATACTACAAAAATACAACTATATCAACACTAATTTTCACTTCCCTCACAAGAGTTATCAAAGTTACATTCATGCCACCATATACTGTAATATTTGCTCATGAGGTTGTTCCACTCTAATTTGGGCCTCCATTTTCCAGCAAGTTACATTTGGTAATTAAGGCATAGTTTACTATACCAGACATGGTATTGAATGGGAATTTATTCTCATGATATGCAATAGGATACACAATCCCATCATCAAAAGATCTCACTTTCGATGACTCATCGAAATTATAGATTGGGGAAAAATCACCGATGCTCTGTAAAATGCCTTGATTAATCCCTAAAAAACAGTTAACTATCCTATAGTATTATCATGTCCCTAGAACAATCAACCATAAATATATTAGGGAGTAAATATTCATAAAAGGATATCTGAAAACAATCCTAGGAAATAATGTAATAAAAATCCACCTAAGAGATAACATCCTATCATTTCTTGGAAAAATATCAAACCAAAAACATAGAAAGGTTCACTCTCCACTTCGGTGGTATCTGATGTTACTCAATGATAGTCATCATGGTATTTATACATGCCTCTATAGCATGGGAACCACTATCCCTAAAAAATATGTGTATTATACTGCAAAAATATCTCATCAACTCTGCCATAGCAGAGGTAGGTTGTGGACATCACTGTACAGTTTTCATAATCCAAATAAATTCCCCTATAACCCAAAATCATTGCCCCCCATTTGAAATATTAGGAGGTCACATGGGTTTCACTACTATAGGTAGCATTCACGTCTTAGAGAACACCACATCTAGAATATATTCATCACCACCCTCATGAAACACAACTCAAGGATGTCGTAGGGGAATAGCTCTAGGAATACCAATATCATTACTTATATATGTATTAAAAATAATATCATTGAGGATATAATAATTGGATAAGTACATGCCTACCTAAAGAAGAGTCACATCCCTATACCGTCTACCAAATCTATATTTGGGTGATATGAATGATCATAAGGAAAAAAATATACACTACCTACAACCCACTATTAAGGACGAGTTTGTGTCAAGATCTTTATTTCTCTAAAAAGGTCTTTCAATGTTGACTATAAATTGAAAATAATTCAGGAAAACACACTCTAAATAGAAACTAGAATCCCCATTTAATAGTTAATTTATTTTAAATATGAATTAAATTTTTTCATTTATATTATAGGCCATCCATCTAGAATATAATTCCCAATTTTAAAAGGTCTATGATTGATAAATTTCTATTTACAGCCCATATATCTATAAGAAAACCATTACAATCAATAGTAGAATGTAATTGGTAAAATATTTTTATTTGATAAATTGAATAATCATTCCCGACTTATGGAGGAACATGCACTCTTCAAATTATAACTGATATTATGGTTTTGAAAATAAACTATTGTTCCATTCTGTGTATCATTAATTAAACTACTCAAGCATAAAGATAATTGATTACTTAAGGTGAAATCATCAACCTATATGGGTAAAGACCATTTATGTTGATTCAAAAATCTTAATAACGAATTCTTCAGTAACTATTTTCATGTAGAAACTTTAGTTTCATAACAGATATATCACTCAAGGAACATACAACAAGTATCGTGAACCCAGGCTGTGAAACCTCCCCAAAATGGGAAAATACCTGACCTATTAGTCTTACAAGGTGCCTAAAATAATTAATGATAAATTATTTATTATTTTTTCAAGCCATATATAAAATTTAATCTAATATGATATAATAATAATAGCACATATCATGTGTCTCTCCTAAAGGTGGAATAAAAAAACTATAATACACATAAACCAAATCATCATATACAAACCCTAGAAAGTCATATTTTCTCCCATATGTAGTTTATCTTGTCCCACGAACATGATCATTACAAAATCCTAGAACATGGTAGTATGATTTCTTCCTTCACAGAAGATTATGGAAATGAAAAGAAATATCAGATACCACTTTGTAACATCCCAACATGGAATCCACTAAGCATTTCTCTATGCCAGTTGGTCACATGCCTATAAGTGTACCACCCCATATACCAAAGGCTTCTAACTAGTAAATAGTGCCCATGTTGATACATCGGGGAGACTATACACTCATAATAAAGGTATAATAGTTTTTAAATAAATATATAAATAGAAAAATATAAATATAAACAATGAGTGGAAGGTAAGTCATCCCGATAAAATAAGTAGTCATCTATAGATATATCCTATACCATATAAAAATGATGTAATATCATGTCTCTAAAAAATGTTATAGAAGACAATGGTAAAAGGCCAAAATACATACAAGTATATCAGAGGAACCAAAAATACCAAAATATTTTCTCTAGATAGCATCATGAGCATTACCTCAGTCCAATACTCCCCTACCCCATGTTATAATGACTTAGGAAACGGTAATTGGGAGCATTCCCATATCTCTACCTACATCCATTAATTCTATCTAGGTACCAATAGATAGTCTAAATAGGGTTTGATATATACTTATTAGGCCACTACCAATGGTTTGTATACTAAATCCATCATGTTCATATAAAATATAGTATTTTTTATGAATAACAAGAAAATATATAAAGTAAAAAAATAGATATGGAAATTATATGATTACAGACTGTAATAAGAAATAGATATAAAATATGAACATTAATATATATATAATAATTTTATATAATAGATCGTAATTGGATTATAATACACCACCTATAAATTAAGTATCAAAACTACATTGGCCAAGTCCCATGGTGAAAACTAGGGAGACCATTATCTTGATATGTGAATGTCCATAGAAGTTGTAGTTTCATAACTCAATATATATCCTTGGTTCTGTAAATATAACTTAAAAATGCAAAACCATAAAGGATGTCAGTTCCATAGCATGATATAACATGTTCCATACCTTCATAACAATCTAGTTCCATGCTGAGATATAAAAGGTGTAATACCTTCATAAGAAATTAGTACTATACTGAGTTGTACTAGGTTCCATAAATTTATGATATTCCAGTTCTATACAGTGATGTAAATCATCACAAATGAAATATAAAATGACATCAGATATATTAGTGTCCACGTCCAATATAATTATTACCAACAAAATGGGACAACCAAGGTAATATCCATCTCATTTGATATTTAATTTATTCCAATCACTTAACAAATTTAATAGCCTTTAATAATAACGAAAAGTAGGCATGTGCATCTATAATTATCTCACGTAACATATAATAGTATCAGACTAATAGTTATTGTGATAACACACCCAAATTGGTGGTTTAACATAGGTAATATGAAAAAACACACCTCAAATGTGCCTTGGGATGAGGTTGACAACCTCAAATAATGTCTACGAGTTAAGTGGGAAACTTGTTTATGGATTGCACTATTTAATTCAAGAATTTTTTCATTTAGTACAAAAATTTAGAAGTTATATTTTGTGTTCAAATGATGATAAATAAATAATACAAAAAAACATATGAAAAATGTATAGACCACCTAACTTATGCCTTTGGTATACCACTCATCTAATATCGTCCCTTGGTTTAGCTTAAATCAGGAATAAGGGAAGAATATAACAATTCTCTAAAAAGAAATATTTTTTTCAGTAATTTAGCACTAAATATGGTGATATAAACCAATAAAATAAGAAAAAATATTACATCTCTTATTGAATAAAATCCAATGTGACAGACGGCAGTCCAATCGGAGTTAGGATGGAGAAGTTCC
The DNA here is from genome assembly GCA_963277665.1 of Viscum album. Taxonomy (NCBI): domain Eukaryota; kingdom Viridiplantae; phylum Streptophyta; class Magnoliopsida; order Santalales; family Viscaceae; genus Viscum; species Viscum album. The sequence goes on from OY728152.1 coordinate 1,253,181,849, forward strand.
TTCAATGCGAAAGATAGGCATGGGAGAGAACTAAAATATGAGAACAGGAGCTTGTTGTATTTTGGAACAAGCAAATAGAAACGGTTTTATCATTTTAAAATAATAATGGGAAAAAATTTTCCAAAAAAAAAGTTTCACATGGTTTTTCCGCATGATGTAAAAAACGGTGTGCTCACCTTGCAAACCCCTTTGTCTAGGGGACACACCCCACATTGATTTCAATACACAGTTAGAAAAACATTTTTCCACCCAATAATGACCATTATCTCATCCCCACATGGATATGTGCCCTGGTTTTTACCATTTTGACAAACAATATATCCCCTAATAGCACTCTTGATCACAACACCATATTTACAACAACCGTTCAAACTAGGCAGCACAGTTTACAATAACTATGAAACCCAATTGTTTCTCCCAAATATATGAAATTCGGTATCTAAAAAAGGATGGTAATACATTGTTTACTCTATAAAATCATTATATATTTCCATTAGTATAAATTATCAGAATAAAAATAATAAAAATGGTTCTATACCACAAGTAAAATCTAGGTTCATTGATTCTTCCTCCATAAAGAAACTTCTCCTCATATCACCCTTATAAGGGTGGTAAAACATCATCTGATAATAAATCCATACATTGATCATGTACCTAATCCAACCACTCCAAAGTCACACTATGTACACAGTTTTTCTACTATACCACTCATACTAAAGGGACATACTATCATTCGAGAACATTCATACCATGTCCATAATATGGATCAGATTCCCCACAATGGATGAATCTACCTCCAACTAAACCTAATCATTTTGAAATATATGATATCAGTTTGAGTATTATAGGTGAAACTATGAAATATGGAATATTTCATACATATCCTAATACCTGTTAGATAACTTCAATGGATATTCTACATTTCAAACACTATCCACAACATAAAACGGTTAAATAGGCCAATGTGAAAGCTTTCCCTTCTATTTAAACCATTTATTCTCCAACATAGGTGAAACATGTTAGAAAACCGAACACCTCACCTAAAACTATAGTGATCTATGGTGATGATGTTGTGATATATTTTCCTGGATTATGATAAATGAATTTGATTCCAAATCAATTATTCATACTTTGAATTCCCTAGAATGAGATGCGGTCCAAGTACTGTTACCTCACCTCCTCTAACCTTCAAAAAGGTTAATGGAATGCCCTAACAAATAAGGAATCATATGGATCCATCATTATTGTTGTCTGGAAACTATTATTTTAGGAGAACACAATAATAGGTATATGTTTCTTCCATGAACATCCCAAATCATGGATTCATGCTTGGATAATGTCTTCTAGTTCCTACATTGTTTTTTCTGACTAACTGATGGTCTGAGGGTGAATGGTTGTATTCAGAATAACCTAATTACCCAGATAATTATATGACCCCTAACATAACCACAACATTAAATATAATCACTATCAAAAATTTTATTACATTGGACCCCATGTTGGTTTATAATCTCATAGACATACATTGTCCCATTCTCATATACCTAGAATGTCTCTCAGACATGTACAATATGAGAAAACATCATAATACTTTTGATGATAAACCATATTTCATCATTAAATCAAGGATATATCCTTGATATATTCAAAATATTAATTTCTTCATCATCACATTACCACTGAGGTATGGGAATTGGAGATAAAAACTATACTGGACACTAGTGTACAACAATCACCTATTTATATGTGGAACTCTATGTAATAAAACTAGTAATCCACCTTTTCATACCAGGCCATCAATATTTCCTAAATAGATCATGATACATATTGGTAAAACCTGGATGTACTTGTTAAGAATATTCTTGAAAAAATCATCTTAAGTCCTCTTATGTATCTATAGTTTCCCAGACATTTATATGGATTTGCAAGACCTCATCTTCTTTAATGATCCATCATGTTTGTGGATCCTCTCCTAAAGCACTATCCTTTAAGAATAATCCCTTAAGTTCATATAAATGCCTCATATTAACTCTCTATAGGAGTGAATAGATAACTGATAATGAATATATTATATACTTTCCATGAATTTCATGAACCTAAAAATGAATCTCATGAAATAGGGACATAAGCTTCCACAGATCACTGGCCTCTCGAACCGATTGTGTCTGAGTCAATCAGCTCAAATCATCAACTACAACATTTCCCTTACCATGTGTATAGAAAAGATAAATGTATAATGGTTTTAAGCATTTATCCCACATTCATTTATTGATATTTTATTAACTCTATGTAAAGGTAAACATAAGGATTTTCTGGTCCATACACACCATAAAATGGTCTCCGTGAATTATGTCACCATCTATATAAGGCTTAAACTACAGCTACTATCTTAAGATCATGTTTTAGGTAATTCCTCTCATGTGACATCAAATGATGATACATGTAAGACACAATTCAATATTCTTACATTATAACCATTTATATCTTGATACCTAATGCATCACAATAGATTTTATAGTTTTTTTTCCAACTCTCACAGGATCTGGACTAGCGTTGATTTTAGTCTCCCTTTGAGCTCCCTAAATGCTATATCCTAGGCTTCTGAATATTTGAATTTCACAAAATTATTTTTTATTACCATAGGAGGTGTTGTTAGGTATGAAATTTCTATAATAAAATTCATTTAATTAACAGGTATCCCCTACAAACTATGATTGTAAAAAACATTGTTGGGTTGATCCTAGGTAACTACATATCTCATGTTCTGTAGGCCAATTGATACTCCTACCTCAATGATAATGTGACCTACTATGTTTACGTTATCACTGAAAAATTGGAATTTACTAATATTATCATACACTTTGTTCTCTATTTGTGTATTCTGATTGATCTCATGCTTCTTGGTATGGTTTTTTCAAGTACGATAATACAAAAACATATCATCCCCAAAAACAACATCAAATTAACCCAAATACAATTGGAAAATCTGATTCATTAAATCCATGAAAATGATCAATTCATTTTTCAGGCCAAATATCATAATTAGATACTCATAAAGGCCATAAAAACTGAATTAATCTTTATAAGGTATTTTTTAATATCTAACATTTTTTGATGACATCCTAATATCAAATCAATCTTTGTCAAAACCTAATCTCCTCATTTCTAATAAAAGAGGTCATAAATTTGAGGAAATGATAGATTTTTTTCATAGTAAGCTGATTCAACATTCAATAATCCACATAAATTCTGATTGTTCCATATACCTTCTAGGATAAAAGCATAGGTGAACCCCAAGGAGATGTACTAGTCCATATTAAACACATAGATTCAAACACCTTCACCTGTCTCTTGATATCTTATATCTTAGTAGTGGTCAACATGTATGGAATAATGGAAACTATTTCGGATCTTGGACCCATATCAATATTGAACTACACCTCGCTCTTAAGATATAAAATAGAAAATTCATCAGTGAATACATCCCTAATACAATCTTCAAGAGGGGGAATTAAATTAGTTGTAATCCCAAATCATCTATATAAATGATATAATTCTGGGGTTTCTCTCCTCTCTACCCAAGATCCCATGGCCCATCTCTACTAGCCCAGGAATCCCATTCACCCATGGGAATGTAATTATCACCCACTGTTTTTGAGAAGGATAACCATTTCTGATAAAAATACCCATAGGAATGATAATGTAAAAACTAGTCCATACCAAGGATAAAATCAAAGCTTGTAATATCAATGAAAAAGAAGTTCCATAACAATAGATGATTTCCTATCTCGCATGGTAACTAACTACCTTATAATAGACTCTATGAATGTACTCCCAATATAGTTTCAAGGTTCATCACACTATAGAAATACTAAATTTCAAGTGTAAGGATATCCACGATAACAACAGATAACATAATTGAAGGCCCCTATATAAAAAAAAGATACGATGTTGTATGCTACTAAAATCATTACTTGAACTATAGAAGGTTTTTGAATCTATACCGCTAGAACGTGTTGCATTGTATACAACCAGCTCATTTCCCAACACAAATATACAAAATAACTGCTTTGAGTAGGATTAAGATATTAACACTATGAAATTAGTGTGCAAAACCTTGAGCCATGACCACATCCTAGGTTTGACCAGCCTTCAACACTCTAGCTCCCTTCCAAATCTGAAGCTATAGATCCATATCTAGAACCTAGATTTCATGTTGATCACCTCTCACTATCCATTGGAGTGAACATTCTAAAAAATCTCTATATATGGCTCATATGGTCACATGATCAGAAATTAACTGGGGCCCTCTTGCAGTAAGGATTCACATTCCCCTACATCACATACTAATTAACGACAACAAATTTGTCATTATTCTCACTCAAGCTAGTACTTCCCACATGAGAGGTCTCAAAGTGATGCATCCTTACACCATATACCACACTACTTTGTCAAAAAATCCACTCAGTTTCATACATCCATATTAAATTAGTTTTTGTTCAGTAATAATAGACTCGTTTAATATAAAATATATGATAATAAACTAGAAAACATTAAACAAAGATTGAATATGATTTATAATCACATCATTAAAATTTAACATATTCAATGGATCATCAAGAGTATAGATTGGCATATTGAAATGAATCTCTATAAAATAAGATGAGTAATCCAAAATAGATTTAGAAACCTACTACATTTTCATGAAATTCCTTGAATGATCATCCCATAAAGAATCATAGAATAAATATTTGTAGAAAACTATTTTAAAATCAATCATTTCCATACTCTGAGGATAATACTCTTATGTGATAACATCCCACCATTGATTCGATGAATCTAGAAGAATATGTGTACTGAGATTCACTATACTCTTAGGAGGGGAGTCAATGTTCTCGATGTCAGTTATCATGGCCTTTATTCATGACTCTACATCATGGGGGACACCATACCTATAAAAATTAGGAGGATGCTACTACTGAAACACTATTGTCACCTCTAATATGTAAAAGGTTGGTTGAAGAACTCCCTGAATAGTTTTAATATGATTTATAATTTCTCCTAAAAATTGGCCATCATTTCCTACATCAGTAATGGAAAGATATCTCACAGGTGGAACTACTGGAGGTAACATTGGTGGATTAAGGCCCACCACCTCTATAGTAGGGTCTTTACCACCCTCTTGGGGAATGACATGAGGAATTCATGGTGGCATGACTCTAAATCTATAAATCACATGCCTCATATAATTTTGGACAATGATAACATCATAGAAACCAGAATATAATTGGTACAATCCTTTATATATAAGATTTAAACCCACATTCGGGCTCCTATATCCAACTCTGGGTGACTGGAATGATCACGGGGGATACAATAGAGACTTCCTACAACCCACTACAAAGGGTTGGTCTGGTTCAATCTATCAGTTTCATTATAAGGGTCTCATTATATGCATATTCAATTGTAAATTATAGAGGAAAAGTCCATTTAAATTGAAATTGGTGTCCCCATTTAACAGATAATGTATTTAATTTATGAATTTATAATTATTTCCTTTTTATAAAAGTCTAGACATTTTAAATTCCATTCCTAGTTTATAAATGTATATTATTTATAAATTTTAGTTGGTGGTCCATATGAATGCATCCAAACCATTACATTTGATAGCATAATGTAACAGGTAGAATATGATGATTTGACAAAATGAATCTTCATTCCCAATTTATATAGGTACATGCAATCTTTAAATTATAAATAACAGTTTTTTAAAAAAATCAACTAACTTTCTAGTCTATGTAACCGTAGTTACATAACTCAAAAATGAAGATAATTTGGTTATTTAAGGTCCCATGATCAACCTTTATGAAAAAAACCATTTAGGTTCCCGTAGAAACATTAATAACTAATTAAAAAATACACTTTTTCCTATGGAAACTTTCATTTCATTATAGATATATAACTAAAGGGACATATAACAACTATCATGAAGATAAGAAATGAAATCTTTATGGAATAGAATAATTAATGATATATTAATCCAATAATGTGCTTAAAAGAATGCATTATCATTGAATTCATTACATATAGTTCCATGGATAAAATTCTATCTAACATCATAATAATAATAATATCACATGTCATTTTTTCACATATGGGTAGATTCAAAACAATTGTAATAGTTATATACGAGAACATCATATCATAACCCAAGAAATCCATATTTTCTCCAATTTAATGGTCAGCTACATCCAGGAATAGGATCATTACCAAATTCAGACATATATTATTCTCCTTTGTACCATCTTAAATTATTAAGGCAATGAAAAGAATCCAATGACATAAATTTTTAATGTACCAACCGAGAAGCCACTAAGTGGTTCTCTAATACAATTTTTCTACAGGCCTCGTGCATTCCTCCTCATATGCCACAGGCTCCAGATTAGTAGTAAGGGTCCATGGTATTACAGTGGGGAGACAATACCCTCATAATAAGAGTTTTACAGTGCTTTGATAAATCTATAAATAGTGTAATCATAGTATGAACTAATAATTGAAGTTAAATCCTCTAGATAATATATGCAATCAGAAATAACGATATCTGGTATGAAATACAAAATGATTTATTATCATGCCTCTATAAAAAAGGTACATAAGAACATGAATGTAGGTAAACATAAAAAAAGTATATTAAAAGAACTGAAAGACCAAAAGACCTTCCAAATAGAATCATGAGCCACATCATGTTCCTATTCTCCCAAGCTCCATGATACAATAAAGTGAGAATAATTAGTTGGGAGTTTTCCCATGTCCATATCAGCCTCCATGAGCTCTATAAAATTACCAATTAGTGGGAAAAACTGGGTGTTAGATATATTCAATTGACAACCACTGATATTGTATATAACAAATCCATATTGTACATATAAACAATATTCTTGTTTAGGTATAATAGGAAAATATGTAAAGTAAATACTAAATATTCAATGTCCATGAGTACGATAGTAATAAATATATTATATAAATGATGATTATATATATATATGAAGTTTAAATATATGGTAGTAACTGGATTGACATATGTAAATTCTGAATAAATTAACAGACCTATATGGGTCTGGTCATAAGGATATAACCAGGGAAACCAATATTCAAATATGTGATTGCCCGTGGAATTCATTGGTTCCATACATTGGTCACCATCAACAGTGCCATACTGATAAGTAGAAGGTTTCATTCCATCATAGGAGTTTAGTTCCATACCAAGAAATAACAATTATTGTGCCTTCTTATGAATTTGGTTTCATACCGAGATATAATAGGTTCCAAACCTTCATAAAAAATCGGTGCCATACTGCAATGTAACAGGATCCATTCCTTGATAATATGTTGGTTCCATATCAAGATGTACAACATAAAGAATGTAATATAAAATCACATGGCTATGTTAGTGTCCATATCCAATATAATTATCAATATTAAAATGGATAAATCCAATGGAAATCCATCTTATTCCATGTTTCATTTATTCCAGCCATTTAACCATTTTAATGGCATTTAAGGATATGGAAAAGGTTAAACATACATCTATGATTCTATCATTAGATTTATAATGGGAACCCTCTAATATACGACCATATTTCACACCAAAATGGGTGTCTTACCTTAGGCAAAATGAAATTTCACACCACCTAGGTGGCTTGGGTTGAGGTTGAAAAAGTCCAAACAAGTCTAAGAGCTAAGTGGGAACCTCTAATAAGGATCCAATAATTTTATTAAGCTATTTATTTAATTTAGGAGATTTTTATAGTAGGATTGACATTCCCTACAATGGTGGAAAATAAGAATGCCACAAAACCATAAGGAAATGGTGTCAACCACCTTCCTTATTCCTATAGTAGAACACTCATCTATTATATGCCCTTAATATATCTAAAATTTGGAGAAAATGGAAGAATATCTGAATACCCTGACAGTAGGAAATATTCTATTACACAAAAATACCTCCAAACATGGTGAGATAAAACCTCAAAATATAGTGACAAATTAAGGGTCTTATGGGTGGTGTTCCAACATGATAGACGAAGATCCAATTAGAGGTATAATAAAGAAGATATGTGAATGCTAATGTTAGGTGTGGGAGAAAGATCAAATGGGATGAGAGGAGGATAATTCCAAATAGAATAAGAGAACAGAAAAGTGATTGTTAATTTTAAATCATGAAGGAAAACAAATTATTTTCACCCAAAATTTAAAGAGTCCCACGGTTTGGACACACTATTGTTCAAACTATGCACCAACCATGTGAACCCCACAGTCCATGGGAAACTCCCTACCCAAAATTCAAATCATGGTTCTACAATCTGTGTGGATCCAGTGTGAACCAATTGTCCTAGAATTTAATGGTCATGTGTCTTAGGATTAATGGTTTCATGTAACCATGTGACCCCTAATAGTGCACCAGATCACACCATACAAATTTCTCTAACATTACTGACTAGGCGGTGTGGTTTACACAAACAATGTATACTTGTTTTCCTTCCAATATTTGGGGCTTTGGGCTCTGATAAAGTACCAGAAATCCATTTTCCACTATAAACTCATTAGTAATTTATGTTAGGATAAAATTAAGTAATTAAACTAAAAATAAAAGGTTTCATGCCTCAATTAAATTCTTCATTTTTAATGTATTACCAAAATAAAGAAACTCATCTTTGAGTTTCCCTTCTAGGGATACAAAAATATCACCTGAGAATAACTATACCCACTGAGCATATACATTTCCCTCCCACTAAGAAGTCTTGTCATTTACATGGTTGAGCTTCCATAGCACCTTCACTAGATGAAAAAAATCTCACCAGCATAAAATGGATCTTTAAAATTTATATTTTTAGTAATAAGATTTATTTTCATTAATCTACCTTAATAATATTTCACTCTAAAAAATATTTAAAAAATTATATAAATCATCAGGATAATAACATATGATTTTAGCATTAGTTAAACCAAAAATATGATAATATACCATTGGTAGAAGGATCAAAAAATAGTAGTAAATATCGACGACAATACATTTTTGTGAAGGCCTATTGAAATAATAATTGTTTAGAATGAATAATAATCAACATACTCACTTTATAAAAAATAATTTAATTTACTTTTTTAAAAATATGTAAAATAAAACACTACTTATATCTTTCAATATGTCATTTATATATATATTTCATTTCAAAACATTGAACAACATCATCTAATCCAATAATATATTAATGCATAGAATTTCAAATTTTGAAACTAATTTATTCTGTAATATTGGATTAAAAAATCTAATAACATCCCAAAAAATATTAATTTCTATAACTCTACGTAAGTAAATCAAGGAAAATTTAAATGACTTTATACCACCCTAGAAAATCTCAGTTTTTACCATGGTCCCCACAGAGTGGGTGCAACTATCACCATTGTGGGTCATTACATAAAATTCACTTTTTAAAATTGACTAAATAATTTTAAAACAAACATTATAGGGATCATGTTTATTAATGGTCCTTTTGAGGCCTCATTTCACTCTTAATGCATTGGTTAAAATGGTTATCCATCATGGAATTCCCAATGACATCGTTTCCACACTCCCCCGGGGGAAACACATACAATGAATTTTTTATATTGGGTATTTATTCCTAACTATTATTGAATACCATAAAAAAAATATTTTATATAATACGAATGAAAATTAATAAAAAATATATTTTGATTATCTGGAACCAAACAAAGGAGATGATCCTATATAAATAAATCCTTCAATTTCCACAAACTAAAATGGTTAATTTTTCTTAGAAAATTCAAATTATCATTGGTTTATGAATCAATAGTGGGTAATAAAACATTAATAAAGTCTCTTAGTGTTGGTATGAATCAGTTATGAAGAAAATGGACAATTATTTTGAAAAACATTCAACCAAAGTGAATCAATAAAAAAATTAAAATAGATTTATATGAGGACGATATATATAATTTAGTATATAAATAACTTAAATTTAAAACATTTAAAAGTATAAATAAATGTAATATAAAATATTATTAAAATAAAAAAAATTAATAATATATTAATAAAAAACATATACTTTAAAAAACGACCAATATATAAAATTTTTCTTCAAGTAAAATTAGGAAAAAATAGATAATTTAATATATAATTTTATTATCAAGAGAGAAGGATTAAAAACCATGGTTTACATTTTTAGGAAAAGCATATAATATATGACCCTTAAATTTTCCATTAAAATGTTCCATTATGATTATTAGAATATGGAAAAAATTCAATCCCTCCAAATATGAACTGAAATAATAAAAATCCACTAAAACATAAAGTAAAATCCACCAAATCATTAGCAAAAACATTTTTATAAATAAAATGACATATTTGATTTAATTTTATTGCATTCAAAATATATCTCCTCAAATTAATCAATTGGAAAAAATTTATATTCATGTACTAAGATATCTATTTTTTCTTGACCCTAAAAAACATTATATTTTAAAAAAAACATTATTTTTTTCATAAATTATTTCATTATATAAAAAAGGAAAATATAAGTATTTCAAGGATCATCCTTGGAAAACATTTCTATAATATCAATTGACATCTGATAATTAATTATAGACTTAAATTTATTATTATAACCTAGGATTTTCAAAAGGTAATTTGACTTCATTACTATAAATGGTTATACATAGATGTATTTTCCTTAATAAACATACTATACTATATTTAAAGAAAAATCACATGTACGAGAAAAAAATAAACACTATATTATTTCATCAATATGGAAAATTTTATATGAAGGAAATATACATTCTATAAAATTAAAATAACTGAAAAGGTATAATAATTTAGGTAAATAATATGACTAGAATTTTTAAATATATAGGTCTATTGTCACAAATAACTACCATAATCCAGGAAACCTGTCTAATATGAATGAAAAGTTTTTAAAATAGATTATCCATTTTGTAAATGAAAATTAAAGAAACTAGAGATGAAAATTTAATAATAAATTATTTATAATTAGATGGGTATATATTATAACACACCAAGGTTTTTAAAAAATAAATTAAATGCATGAAACTTTGTTTTAAGCAGATATTTATAACTATCCATTAAACAAAATTTTGCAGCTTCTATTTTTTGAATATCAAAAAATAGTCTTCCACAATTGTGTTGAGAAGGTTATTTATAGTCTGATGGAACCAACATGTTTTTTTGGGTGAATAGAAACATACCTTTATAAATAGTAACATGAATAGTATTGTTACCCTAATGAATAGTAAATTGTATTATTATTTAATTTTCGTAATGATTTAAGATATTGACATATTGGTTAATTTGTCAATGTGAGATAAAAGAAGTTATAGTTTTAAATTTGTTAATTTTCAAATTATGTATTATTTTCTATAAAGATTAAATTAATAACATTTAGAAATTTATTATCAAAAAACAGAGTTAATTTTCTAAATTCTACACATCAAAAAATGGTAAGGTTAAATTTTTTGGATTTTTCTGAGATAGTTGATTTTTCTATGAATAGTAAAAATATAGTTGTGTGTTTTGGTGTGTTAATGACATCATTAATGATGTAACAATGATGTAATAAATCTAGTTTACTTGTGTATAGTAAAATAATATGTATGGTGTCCCATGTGGCTAATACCATGAGAAAGCCCGTGGTTTTTCAAATACCACTAATGAGGTGTCTCTTAGAAATATTTTAAATATTCCCTCACTTTTTCTGTAAATACCAACCCTTTCCTTAATTAAATACATTCCCAATTATTTATCAACAAATATCTAGCCACCTAACCTCCCTAGTAATCCTTCATAGGTTTCTTCAAGCCCCCAAGGTCCCAACCTTCATGTTCAAGGATTTACCCTACAATGAAAGAAAATTTTCAACTTCTTTCTTTTTTCATTCTAGTTCTCTTTTATGTGGTATAGAATTCTATAATCCATACCATGTTCTTATTCTCATATTATTCTAGATATATTTTGTATTATGATTCATTTCTGGATGGGTGACCCTTATCCCCTCTCTTTTTAATGTTTTCTAAAACCATATTGCATATCTATTTGGATACCAAATTTTGGTAAGGTATTTGTCATATTTTAATTTATTTTGAGTTCATTTATTTTCTTCCTTTTTCCTCTACTCCTATTATGAAAGAGGTATGAAAGCTATAGAAACCATGTATATTCTTGATGTTCTCATTTTCATGGAAAATTTTTCATCATTCTTCTTCTCCTCTCTCACATATTCCAGGAATAAAAACATTTTTTTGTGATGAGTCGAATTACCAACATTGTGGATGATGTGATTTCAATATACATTAATTCATTCACGTCTTGTCATGAAACCATTATTATGGTTGAACCTAGTTATAATATATGTATTATGTCTCATACATGGCTCTGAAATACTTCTATACATATTATTTTAATTTATAGAACAAAATGAAGTCGTTTTTATCAAAGAAAAACTAAAATGATCTAAACGAACATCATTTATGTTTTAACATATGAATCTTCATCATATCAAACGTAAAAATGATAAATGGTATAATTTATTGTACTAGAAATTTTTTACCCCTTTTCCATTCCAATTATGGAGTTTCTCTTCCATACGACAAGAATATCCATAATGAACCAATCTTGGAAATCATGTAAAAAAATACACCCAAAGTAATGCAAAGAAAAAAATACTAACAATTAAAAGGTGAAATGATGTTATGAAATGAATATATAATGTGTTATAAAAATAATTATGTTTCTTTAATAGATTAATAACACTCTTTTAACCATTATAAAAGTGGTTTAAACATATTTGATGTAAGACAAACCCCGGGTAAGGGAATTTTTAACCCAATTTCCATTCTTTGGTTTAACCTTGTACATTATCCATTGTGTCATATTAAGATTATTGGTGTGGTGAATGTTTGTTATATAATGTTGAATTAAGTGTATTTTCAGTGTATACACATGTACATTCTATTCTATTATTTCTCATTCCAATTATATTTTCAGGAAATCTCCTTTTGAAATCCTTTTAAAACCTTCTTTAATAAATTTCAAAAGGATTGTTTTTTATGTGTATGGCATGAGTAGTTTCTCCTAATTTCAAGATAATTTATTTCCATGATATGTTCCGTGGAAATTATTTATGTTGGTTTAATCCCATTATATCTCAAGATATGTTGGTTTGAGCCCCTTTATATCTCAAGATATGTTGGGTTGATCCCATTATAGCTCATGATATCACAGGTGAGCCCCATTATAGTTCTTTAATGCATTGTGTACTCTAGAGATGGAAGTTTACCAAAGGATTATTCCATGTGTAAGAGTGAATTTAAGAGTGATATAGTAAATATGTCCCAAGGTAATAACATGAGTATTCTATGCATTCGAGTTTTTATGATATGGGTTTTATTGGTTTTTATGTTATCACTTGACTAACGCTTTCTATATTTATATCCCTTTCTTATTTTTATACTCATCCCAAGTTTTTAAAATGTTTTTCACAGGATTTGAAGATTTTTAAGAGAAATAAGGGATTTTTTATGTTCTATATGGAGTGTTGTCAAAAAAAATCATGCTTTTTGTTTTAATGTTTTATGTTTTGAATGAAATGGAAACTGTTTTTAATCGTGACCTCTTTATATGAATGTGGTTTATTATATATGTAATTTATCCTATTTATTTAAAACTATAATCCAAAAAAGATACTCAATGTGTAATAATCTATGTTCTAGTTTAAATTTCAGGATCAGGTAACTTTTTAAGGCTTATTCCTTATATATATAGGGTATGGAAAGGTGATATTATTAGTGGAAATATAATATTTATATTACATGATTAAATTTGTAATATTAAATTTACCTTTACAAATAACTAATAATTTTGAAATTTAATTCAATAAATAAAAATTTGTGAATTTTAAAATGTTTTAAATCAATATTTAATTTAATAAATAACAAAATGAAATTATTGGAAATAAAAATGTAATTATTTTGGTAAATTAATTCTTATTTAGTTAAATAAGCATAGTATTTGAAATTTTGTATAATTATTAAATTTAATAAATATAGAAAACTATTTCTGTTAAATGTATTTAAAATCTGAAATCATCCTACTAAAATTATTAAACTATTAATTTTTCTAAATTTTATCAATTAGAAAAATTTTCAGGTGAATAGTAAAATACACTATGAAATATATGAAACAGTATTTTCTAAAAAATAATTTATAAATTATTAGTTAAAACATATATGAAAATATTATGTTTTACTTGTAAATATTGGTAATATTATTATTCATATGAAATATTTTAAAGGGTTATGAAGTGTTTTATAAAATAATAATAATATTTTTTACTTATAAATGTTTTTTTAATAATCATTGTTTGAAAATTATGTTTATAAAATGAAGTCCACTATTGGAATTAGGATATCAATATTTTATATTGGTATAATTTTTATATTTTTATAATAAATAAATAAAAAATTGGTAAATATGATTAAATAAGTTTTTAATAAAGATATCTTCTTAAAAAATCATTATCTAACTTTTAATCATGACATAGGTTTTTTCAAAGGGTTCTGAATACTATTATATATATATATATATATTATAAATATTTCGTGTCTTGTCCATTAACATCACAATATCACATAATTTGTGGATCACATCTTAAAATTCATCAAAATTCCCAACATAAGTGCATAATCCTCATATTAAGCCTCATAATTATCTTATGGATATTTGGGTCTCACCCTACTCTATTCCTTCAATGCAATAATCTCTTACTAATGGAGTTGAATACATGGAGAAGGAAAATCCTATGAATTCACTTCTTTATTTTCATTTTCCCTCTTCATATTACCTGTGTTTATATCATGAATGATCATTATGTAAAAATAATATATATTTAAATAACATTTTGGTATTTTAGTTTTATGTGTTATAAATTTCCAATATATAATCTTTTTGGGAATGTCCCGCTAACAGTGGGATTTACCCCGTATGGGGAAATTTTCAGTTCTTAAATTTCCACCACCATCTTGGATAGTCAATTTATTATAAATAAAAACTATTTAACTAATTCTAATTATGTTTATTATAATTTAATTATATATCCAGTATTTTATATTATTTTTTATTTTTTATTTTAATTTTTCCAAACCACCTTAAAATGATATTTCCAAACCCTAGACAAGAAACATAAATATATAACTAAATGATAGAAACTAATTAATAACAAAACAAAGTAATTAAAAAAATATTTGAATGGTTATAATTGTAAATATAGATTAATATTTCAATTAACATAAGTTTTTTTATAAGAATATTTATACATGATTATGAAAAATAGGATATAATATAAGTTGTTTCTTTTTTTATTATTTCTATTTTGGGTTTGAATTATTTATTCTTACCCTTAATTTTTGTATGGAAAATGTTCTTACAAAATTATTTCTATTACTATATTTTAAAATTCTTTTAAGATATTATTCAATTTAATATCCATTTTTTTATTTTAGAATAGGGTTGAAGCATAATTTCTTCTTCTATTTGGAACTAACTCTATTTATATGCCTTTTTTTAGAATCATTGAATAAAATATCTAGTACATTTTTACTATATTATTAAAAAAATTCGGGAAATTAATATTCTTATGATAATTTAGACTTGATTTAAGATAACCCTATATATTGATTTAATTTTTGAAAGATTTCAAAAATCTTCATTTGATTTTTCCAAAACAAAAATTTTGGAATTACAACCATTTATTTACTGTCAAAATATTACTTATTTTATAAAAATATAAATTTATTAAACCTCGATACATTCCATCATTGGTATTTACTTTTCATGAATGTCCTTAAGGGATATAATTTTTTTTCATTTCTTATAAACCCCTTTTAGGGTTGAAGGTGAACCCTAACATGTCTCGTATGCTTATTGACATTACATGACCTAAAGGACATAGAGGAATTCATCACAAACTATGACTACATTGAACTCCCCCTCCTCAGTATATATATTGTGATGTCATCTCTCCACCTTTTCATGGTTGTTCTGCTAGTTTTCCTATTCAAAAATGAAAAAAAATATTTATTTTTAAACATTATTTGTTCAAATACTGTATATTTATTAATGTATAATCATTTTACTCGACATTTATAATGTGGAACACATGATTTTTTTATATTATAATGTGATATGTGGGCATGATATTTTAAATCCATCCAATATAATGGGTTAATCCTCTTGTTATAAGATTTTATATATATGGGATGGGAATAAATCCAATGCCAACTAGGTTATATTATCTTTTTTATTGTGCTTTGATATATTATTATGATGTTTTACTATTATTAAAGAGTAACATATCATTTCTATTTCAATTGATTCTTATATTAGTATGTTTTAAACGTATATTTTCCTAAGTAGTAATATAATCCCATAATCTTAAACCGAACATGATTTTAAATTTGGACAGGGAATAAATTTGTGTGTTATTATAGTTGATGTAAAATAAAACCAATTAAGTATTTTGGGTTATGTATTGGGCCTTCGGGCTGTTAGGGAATTTGGGTTTTTCATGTCCTTCCATCCACTAGACCTTCTGAATATCATAAACCTTTAGGCCTACATGCTAGTAGATTATCAATGGTGAAAGGAAGTGCATGGATATCAATGGTAACTAGAAGAGTCGAATTAAGTAGGAATATTATCCATGGTGGTGGTCGGCAATCAATGATCATTGTTAAAGTGATACCATACATGTCCATTGCATGGTGTGGTAATGTTGAACTTTGTACATGACATCAAGATCAGAAATAATAGTTTAGGTGATTTGAAGGATGATGGGAATTTTATGTTGTAGTGTATGTCTTTTGGATTCAATGTAAAGGATTCAACCATTTTGGGATTTTTGACCATATATCCTTTAAGGATTTTGTGCCTCTAGGACATTGATCCATGTAGGGGTTAGCTCTCATCCTTGTTAAAAAGTTTCATTTTTAATAATAAATAATTGAAGGAATTCATCCCAGTGGAATATACATGTATGATTTTTATCTTATTCTTATGATGTGATAACCATTATTTTTCTCACTCATGAACTCAAGTTAATTAATGTCTCATTTCATTTTGATTATCCATCCCTTTACTGTGAATATATCTCACCCTTTCTATATTTTATGTCTGAAAGTGTTCATTTCTATTAATAAGACTATGAAATTGTATATCTGGGCCATGATAATGTATTTAAATAAATTTTAAAATGTTATATGCATTAATATTCTACAAAACTAATTTTGTATGACTCTAAACCTATCGATTTTGTGATGTGTACTATTATGTATATTTGTATATGAATTATATAAAATTAGTTATTTAATATATGGATCATAATAATTATATCCACAAGTATGCACATTGTTTACAAATATTCTGTATTAAATTATTAATTATATAGAAACAAAAAATCATGAAACCTTCATTTAAATTTAGTAAATTATTTAGAAATAAACAATTGTAATCCTAGATTTTATATCATGTAATAGTGTATAGTTCCCTAAAAATTTAACCATGAATCTCACTATAAAACATTATGAAACTATTAAATAATGTATTATATATTAATTCCCATGATATATTTGATTATATACTCCCATATTACAAAACTTTGTAAAGGGGAAAACTATCAATTGAACCGATGTGATTTAAAATTCTAGGGACACTTACATAACTAGAGGATATCAAACATTATGTGATTTCCAATGCTAGGAAAAATTTAACTATTTACAAATCAAATGTAACAAGAGTAAATTATTTATTGTTTACCAAACATGCAAGAATGTAAACTTATATCAAATTTTTTATTCCATAAATATTATCAATTATCATACCATTAAATCATTTTTTCGATGTTAACCATTTACTATTCCACTATTCTCAGTTATCAACTACCAGCTTCATGAATATTCACATAAAATTTTCAAAATTCCTATTCACATATAAATTAATAGTATTTTCATTCATATTCCATTCTATCCAAAGTCCATCATGTCATTATACAAAATCAATTTGCATCAAAATTATCCACTTAAAATCTGAGTGATTCATTAACAATCCAATTACCGTCATTCATATTTTAATAATAAACTATAAACATTTACTTTCTTAAAAAAGGGCTCTATGTTCATGTGATCCACATTTAAAACTAATGTTAAGGTCAGGCACACCCCTCGGGTGGTTGTTATCCATTGTATTAATTCCAAGGGACCCCAAGATATTTTTGGGATATCATGGAATAAGTATTCAATAATTTAAATGGTTTTTTTAGAATGGGTCATGTGTAATGTGTTTTGATGTGATATCACTAGTTTCACATTATAAAAATTCCATTTGTTCTATATAAATATTTTCTACACCACCTACCTTGATGGAAAAGAAGAATATACCAGTGATCATGAATTGGGATCAATTCCAAACACCATGATCTCCAATAGCCAGTGGTAGATCCACATTATCATGATATGGAGAAGAAGTTGCAAGGATGAAATAAGAGTAAATCACCCACCAAAATAAAAACTATCTAATTGAAGTCATCCAGACTAAAGAAAAATAAATAGATCATAGAGATTTGTTGGAGAATCCAAGGAATCCTTAGAGAAACATTAAATGTCACAAATCTAAAATTAATGTCAAAATAGTGGATTTAAAAGCACAAATAAGGGTTTTTGGGGTAGAATTATGATCTTGTCTCGCTCATGTGGCCCAGCCTACCACCACGGGTTAGGGGACTGATGCATCATCTAGCTAGTGGTTTCTTCTAGAGACATGGTTTTGATGGAAACCCCACCAATAGGATGGTGGTTCTCTACTATAAAGTTTTCGGGTCACTGATAGGAGACCCATTCTTTTCGGTCTCTATTTGATGGATAATGGGTCTAACCAGCCAACATTTTGCCCCACTGTAGAGCATTTTAACTATTTTCTAGTGCACTAAATACTCAATTAATTATTGCATATCGCAAGATGCAATCCAATATTGGAATTCCTCCACTAATCTCTTTTATGTAGAAACCCATAACTCCCTATGAGGGGAGGGGTGAATTTGGGTGTAAAATTTTTATTTTAATGTGATCTATCATGTTACCACATTGGTATGAATTTATTAGACATGTCGTAAGTAATGTGTGGAAAAAACAATCTCATTAAAAGAGACAATACAAAAATTTTAAATGGTTAACCACTAAGGGATAGTCCAAGGAGAATACATTGATTGTGTGTTGGTAATACCTAAATCCATTAATCCTAACAAGTATTTTTATACATTAGTTCTAAAATAGTCACTCTATTCCCAGCACATTTCCATTACATGATTTTATATTTCACACACATCCTCTCTTAGAACACTACCATTGATTTCCCCAAGCTCCCTACTCTGGATGAAGTCTTATTCAGTTTAATGACCTGAATGTCAATTTAGTAGATTTCCATTTAGTTAGTTTTCCCTATCTAGAATGTGACTCACATAACATTTTATTCCTATGTCAATACGCTTGAAGGAACTAGAAAAACAGATACTCAAAACCTGAAAGAAACACAACATAAAACATCTGTGAAACAACTGTTCTTGCCTTCATGTTTTTTGGATTTTCATGCAAGATGTATTTTGTGTAACCCTTATCATTCACACAACCACACAATGAGTTTCACTAATTCTTATAGAGATAAGTAACACTATGCACATAAGATTTTTTTCGCATAAGTATTCTGTGTGAAACTCTACCACACTATAAAGAAACTTAATCATCTTCTGGAAAAAATAATAACTATTGAAAATGGGAAGTTTCATATTTATAGACCTAGACTACCCTGTACACAAGTTCCTTACATGCCTTCCCATTAAGCGTAATCCTAGTACTCATGGAGCTTTTGACACATAACATCCCATCATGAAAAATCATCTTTTACACATAACTCATTCCTTTACCATATTTTTATATGATGATCTTGAAACTCCTCTTATGTATAACTCAGCTTTGATGTTGTATTGGGCATGTAATATTCTCCTTGCACCTTATTTTTTATGCACCAAACTTTCTATTGTGAAAACTATATTTTGTGGAAGAAATTAGTAATTTTATAAATTATTTCCTTTTCCATATTTTGATGAGATTATCCAAAAACTAAATAGGCATTAAACATTCATATTCACCTTCAAACATACGTGTATCTTTCGTTTAAAAAAATATCCTTCTTTACTCCCATTATTTTGAACCCGAAAAATTGGAATCCATTGGAAAATGACCATCCTTCAATATTGTAGTTAGCTTGTACTATAATATCACTTTCTTTACCAACTCCCTGATTAACCCAACATAGATTGAAAGAAGAAACTAAACTCATTTTCCGAAAATGAAATTTAATCTGATTTAAAAAGGATAAGGTTGAAAACTACTATGATAATGTAAGGATATTAAAACCACTATACTATAAAATAGCTCATCCCTGAGCAATGGTCCAATGCTTCAATGTAAGGTATTAGTGAAAATGTCTGGCCACAACACCCAAATTTCTATCTATTCCATCAATGTCTCATCCTGAAATTTCCCATGATACCACTAACCCCATTGCGGGAGAATCATATTTCCATGAAGATCCTTCTCACATGTATTTATTATACAAATTCAATTATCCTTGAAGGGGATATCGTCATCACGTTCTGCATCATCAATATCTATAATGTGAGAGAAGGTTTAGCGTGACATCAATGAATTTATTACACATTAAAAATCACATGTATGGAACTGTAGAATTCTGAAGGATCTAATTAGTAGACCATTGAACCGACCCTCTACACTACCACAAATGCCCCAATGAACCTGGGTTCTACATCTTACTACTTTCAGATACATTATTTCCCTGTCCTAGAAAACACCCAAAGTAAAATGTGATGGCCATCCCCAAAATCTCAACCTCATAACTAGTATTTAGAATAAGATTTTTTTTTGAAAAAACATGGTTAATAACAAATTTATAATAAAATGAAAATGATAAGATGTATCTTACACCAGACTAGTTCCAATGAGCACAAACCCTACAACCTCTGCACATACCAAAGGTGAACAATATGACCTTCTATATAAATCCTCAAAAGGATCCATATGGATCGATTACTATAATAGTTTATTATAAATTAACTCTACATGTGACTTAAGATGACCCCAATAACCCCTAAAATCCATAAAATCAGCAGATAATAATTCATTGTGAATCAAAATTTTCCACTTAGATATGTCATCATTATGAGGATGGTAGGCTCTACTTAGAATAAACTATTATCAGGGTTCCTTATAATGTTAGTGAAAGAACCATGAAATTAAACTGGGATATGAAATAGAAATAATAAAACGTGAAACATCATGTAATTGAACTACACCACGTGCATAAGGATTACCTAGATCACCAGTGATGAATTACTCTTGGATAGAAAATAATTAGAATACCTTCATCATATGATCCATGATCACCCATATTTCATCATGATTCCAAGATATCTTAAGATGTCAGGTCTTGACGTGCATGGTGATATCATCCCATAGAGAATCTAGAAAGTTAAAAGGATGTAGTTCCTTAGCCAGCCTTTAATTATTAGCATTCACATACTAATAGGTGAAGCATCTTTCCATAATAACCACTACCACTTTCATTATATCTCGCCACCAAAATTTCCTATAAAAATCATCTTTCTTCTTTGTAATTCTAGTATGTACATCCCATATAGAAAATTTAATTCATTCATTAGCTCCTCAAGAAAACCCTAAGATCCCAGATACATACAAAACATGGAGAACATTATTTTTTCTAATAGATGAATTGGATTATAGATTACCAAAATATATTTTGACCCATATGAATAAATCCTCCAAATCAGATAACTATCATCTCTTAAATCGATCTTCTATCAGAGGAACAACGGAGGTTGATTTAGAAGCCTCTCTCCCCTATGACTCCTAAACATCTAGATTCATATCTATAAAGAGTTTCATCAACTGCCCCTCATCACAAGATTATCATAGTATTTGAATCTATGTATTTATACTCAAGAGATCAAAAAATACATTTCCCTTTCATAGATTTCATTCCAACTATAAGTTGAATGATATTGGATACTTATCCCACCTCCTCTACTAATGGTTCAAGTCTTACTATAAAAATATATTATTTAGTTTCCTATGATCTATTTATAGCACAAACCAATTTCCAAACATATAATAACATGAGAATATCTGGACATATACCAATATAAAAAACCCGTTCTCATGAGTTGGATAATTCCACTTGTATGGACTCCTCTGTCTGAGGACATAATAAATTTCTCAATCTTCTTGTATTAGAACTTCCCTTATCCAAAGTCCTTATGCCTCACAAAACATGATATACTTCTTATCTAGATTACTTAAGGTGAGGATTAGAGTTGTTGTCAACTTTTTGATCAATTCAAGGAAATACATCTTACAAATTATTTGGAAAATAAAATTTCACCTTTTTATTGGTCTACACATACAATAGTCATTCTGAAGCGGAGAATTCAATGGTGAAATTCCACATTTATACTACTAGACCCAAAAATATTTTATTTGTGATGACATTTTTAGTTCGTTCCTAATATACCACTACTACCACTTTCTCTAGGTCTATTATAACTGTAACCTAAGAGATAACATAATCTAAGAAGTTCAGTTTGTAAAACCTAAAGAAACACCAAAATAGCTTGGTATATATTCATTTATCTCTTAGAATTCTCACAATGATACCATCTTATTGGAAAATATCATCTATATACTAGGATCATTCTAATATTTTAATGAAGAAAATCACCCCATACTAATAATGAAATGAACTAAACATTTGATTCATCAAGGTATTGAGTAACACTTGTTCTTTTTTTCCACCAAACAGAATTATCAAAAACTAATACAAGTGGTACATTCTCATAAATGTTTTTTAGGGTATGTTATATGGTATCACCCAAAACATATATTACCCTCAACTCATGTAAATATTTCAAAAAAAACATTCAACTGCTTAGTTGATTGAAAGTGTCACTAATTCACCAAATGGGAAAAAAATTTACCATCATTTGGTCTTTCATTTGGTAATCCACACATAATCACGAAGTAATTTTAACATTAATAGAGAGAATCATAGAAGAATACCATAAGGAAGTACTATAAAAAATGAATCCCTTAGAATCTGGATCTTCCAACTAGAATTTTAGCTCTCAATGCTCTATTGGTGCTATCATATATGGAAATATATAACAAATTTCAGATCCCAAAACTAACTTAATAGTTAAATTGATATTATTTATGAGTTGTAATTATGATAACCCGTCAAAAAATACATCCTAAAAGTGATTCCTTAATAGAGGAAATAAAATCTTCAAAAACTTATTGTTATCCAGATTAGGGATTTCTACATGGGTTGTGATACCATCCATTATTATAGAAATTTATCATGCATGATCATCCATAAGATTTCATTCACCATGATGGAAATATATACACCTTTTAGATATAGAACAGTAAATCATATCTAATAATAGTTGAAATGATCCTGGTACATAACATGAATATTGATAATAGATTCATTCCATTTTAGACAATAATATCTCCCAAAGGAAGCAATAGCCACCATTTTAAAGAGTGCACATCTTATAATGTATGATAGACACATATCACAACCAAAAAAATGTTTCAATGATCATAACCCCATCTAGAATATCCAAATCTAAAACTAATCCATTGGAAAATTAAGCAGATATAATTTAATGTGATTCCTATTTATTAAAAAAAATTAAGAAATGGTATATGACACTAGAATCATAACTCTTATAACGGAAGTTCTTATATCCTTATTTTTATGTTTAAATAGTATAGTTTTCATCTTACTTTACCATATATCCTAGCCTCAAAATTGACACCATGATGATACTCACTTCAATTGATATTGATGATCCTATATTGGGGAACCATGTCCCTGACCCTGGCCTGAGCAATTAGTGGAACCCTAACTACCTATTTCCTAAAGGGTGGTAGAGTCCCTCCTAGACTTTGGTTCTTAGCATGATCTTCTATTAGTACCTTATCAATGATTCTACCAACCAATCCTCTATAAATTTCTCATATTACTAGAATCACAACCCTCTATATAAAGGATAGGACACTAGAAGTTCTTGTCTCCATGTAGGATCCTTGGTATTTATAGAAAAATACTTTTTTCTCTCTTTTAATATATATCAATGAGAAAATATTTTTACATTAAAGGGGATGATTTTTCCGATATCGTACTCAAAAAACATAAATGGGTTTCTTGTAAAACTTATACTACACACAACATTTAGTTATATTGAAAAATAATATAATTATATTATTATTTTAAATGGTATTTAACGTATGGACATTGTATTGGTGGGAATGAAAAAAAATTAATATATTATGATTTTACTTGTTTTTAAATGTTTTTATATTTATCCAATGAATATTAGAGGATGAAAAAAAGAATAAATCAAATTTTAAGCATGAAATACTCTAATATTTTTAGAAGGTCATTTTACCACCTTTTGGTGGAGAACACTATTTAAATCGATCTTTTTCCACTTTTATATGTTATATTTGAAAAAACAAACCTCTTAAACAGTAGTAGGACATCCAAATTTAGTTTGGATAAATTTTTCGTAATTTACTAAAAAAGATCATTTTTTTAATGAATAGTGAAAAAAATCACATTTTTATTCAAAATTGTCTTTTTATATAATTTATTCATATATTTCAATTGTAATTTGAAGTGGTTTTAAAGTGTAATTTGATTATATTTTAATAATTTTATCCAATTCTAGTCATTGGGTGTAATTTACGCTTTATGGTGGACATAAACACATGTCAATCTATTGACAGTTATTACTTCTTAAAAACCTTCTTTTTGGTTTTGACAATGAGAATTAATCTTGAATTAATTACTGCTACTTCTGTGTTTTGAAATGGAAAAAATGGAATACGTATTTGGAATTAAAAGGTTCAAATTTTAAAAATTTACCATTTATTTTTGGACATTATAAATAGTAACTTTGGTAATTATTTTATTTATCATTGTTAAAGGGTAAATCTGGTAAAAAAGGGTATAAAATAATATTATAATAATATTAAACTACCCCAACACATGTCCTAATCCTATTGGATGAGATATTTTCAACCGTGGGCATCTTTAAGTAGATTTTAGGACCCCTTGGAGCCACTTGGGTGAGAAAATGACACATTATTAGAATTAATTAAATGTAAAGAGGAATATAACAAAAACATGTATCTTTTACTAAAAGAATATATATATATATGTTAGGTTAAATATTTTATCTCATAGACTATAAATTGTCATTAGAAAGATAAAAAATATCCCACATCATGGTATTTTATTTATAATTTTTAAAAATTAAATACATAAATTTAATTATGACACAATTATGATGAAATGATAGTGTTATTTTACATTAAATAAATAAATTTAATTATGACACAATGATGATGCAGTGATGGCTTCATTTATGAGAGATTCCAATAAATGATATTATAAATATTAAAATAAATGTAATTTGAATATTTTGATGCCATCCATGAATTTTTTGGATGATATTTACATATTATCATTGATTTAAGGTATTTGGTTTTAAGGAATAATGTTGTTATGACATTAATCAAAACCAATTAATTTATAGTGTAAAATTTTACATAATTGAGTTTTTAAAACAAATACTATTTTATTAATTGATATAATAGTCCTAAAAATATAATATTCAGAAAAAATGAATAATATAATGTTACAAATTTCATTAATGATCCATTTATGGTTCTCATGAAATTTTATTGTAATTATAGAATCCATATATTATGAAAATGAAAGATGATATGTAAGATTTAATGTTCTTAACTAAGGGTTAAAGCTAAATGGTCAGGTTTGTTTTATGACAAAAACTTTTCTAAAACCTATTAGTTGAGAGTTGTTTTACCCCAAAGCATCATAGATTTGAAATAAATGAATTTGGGACCATTTGAAACTGAAAATTAATTTAAAAAAAAAATTTCATGACCTTCCTAAAGTACCCATCCTCTTTATAAAATTCCATCACATATAACCACTTATTAAAACATATCAACCCCCTTGGACCATCCAACATTTACCCAAATAAGATCCAAACATCCCTCCATTACACCTATAAGCCTTACCTTGGGCATAAGGCAATTCAAGAAATCCTTTTTGATCAAATCGAAGGAAGTTACCCAATTTAGAGGAAACATCTTCTATCAAGTTCATTTCCTCTGTTTCTCTTCTCCGCTCCCAATTATATTCTTATTCTTTGATTATATAACAAAACTAGTATCCTAAATATACAACAATTCAGTTATGAGAATGATTAGTATGACACTTACACACACCTCCATCTAATGGATATAATCATCTTGTTTCTGTTTACGACGAACTACCGCCTCACAAAATGATGATTGTTCAATTTTCCCTGACAACCTCTCATGGTAGCTATTATGATGAATATTTATTAATGTCTGACAAATATAATATTTATATTGTCTATATTCTTCTGTATTTTCTATTTATAGTATACCTTTATTCATTCCATAGTCTGTAAATATGATAATTTATTTTGAGGAAATGCAAATTACTGCCCCCTAAAACTGATATGACTTGTTCATGCCATACATGGAACGTACAAGTATTATGTTAATGAAATTTTTTATCATATAAAAAATATTATACTATAATTATAATATACTTATATATCTTTTATTTTTCATTCCACTAAATATGAAAAATAAATGAAAGTAGCATTTATGTGTATGTACAGCTTACTGTCCCCATGAACGGTGTATTTCATTTCTTATCTCTAAATGTTATGGAATATTCTAAATAAAAATATACTAGATATAAATAAATATATACTCTATATAAATACAAATATACTTGATATATATGATACTTAAATCTGTAATAATATTCTTGTGATGATGGACGTTTGACTACACGGACAATTTACATCAAAACAAGTACATTTTTGACTCAGGTACTGAATATTGAAAAAATGACTGATATGACTTTAAATAATTATATGATTTTTATGACATTATGATAATTAATATAAAATTAATAATAAACATTAAAAAGATTCTGAAGAAAGATGAAATTACCATATGTTTATTATTAAGGAATATAAAGAATGAACGAGATAATTTTGACTCAAGGTAAGGGTCTTTGTCTCAATCTCCTTTATTTGAGTCATATTCTGATTTATACTCAACCTTATTTTATAAGGTGTATAATTATACCCTTTTTTATTTAATTTAATTGAAATATTTTCGAAAGGAATCTTTTTCAACAAAACATTTTACAAAATGAAAAAAGGAATGTCTCTTTTTAGCGTATGTGGCGACAACAACCTTTTCGTCGCAATGAGCATCATTTGATAATTGGATTCCATAACAATCTGTAATTTTTTTAAAAGGAAAATAAATATCATATATCATTTTTACATATTTTGGGATTAAATTTTTTTTGATAATGGATTGATTATGTTGATATATTGAACCGGTATCTTGTGATTTCAATGTGGAAATGTTATCTTTCCTTTATTCTTATTTTATGTTGTATGATTATTTTATATTTCCTAAGGATTATTTACATATATGGTTTGTTATGTGATAAAATTATGGGGGGTGAGACCAAGATATCTCTCTAAAAAATTGGGTAATGTGATGGAGGTAAATGTTAATGTTTCTCCTAAGAGATTTAGGAAATATATTGTGATGGGTATTCCAGACATAACTCCCTATGTAGCAATAAAATCTACAATATGTGTATATTATTGATGACTCACGTTAAATTTATTATTTATTATTTTATGTGTTATTAATAAATCTTTTTTTTGTGAGATATGTTAAAGTGCGTATGTTTTATGATTGAAAAGTATGATTTCTTTGATTTTATGTATCCATGGACTAATGCTTTCCTTCCTTATATTATATACCTTAATGATATTTTTATGCTCATCCCAAGTTTTTCAAATGATTTTCATAGGGTATAATGAATGATAAGAGGAATAATAATCCAATAAGATTAATCTAATGAAAATAATTCTTTTTTTATTTAAGGAGTTTTATTGTTGTGAAACAATTTGATAGAGTTGATGTGTCTATGTTGTAATATTTGAGGTGTAATGTAATAGTTATGGCCTGATTCTCTAAAAATCTATACCTGAAAAGATCCTCAATGTGAATTCATACATTACTCAAGATAATTTAATGCTTAAGGCTGGGGTCTTACAGTTGGTATCAGATATCGATTTTGATAAATTTAGGAGTTAGGATATTGTTAAATGAAAATCTATAAATTACTTTTATTTTATGATAATATTTAAATGTTATATAATTCGAAGATTACCACATTTATTTGTATAATATATTTATGTGTTCAGAATTGTTTTCCGGAGAGGAAATAGATAAACTATGATGGGATGACATCAAGAGGAAAACAACCTACAATCTCAGCAACCACAAATGATCATAATCGGAACTAAATAGATTGTTATAATGATGACATAGTTGACTTAAGCTATAAATGGTTATGTTATCCATGCATAATATCAACTAGATCTATCAAAATGGAACATCTCAATAGTGGAGAATTTCATGAGGCAATATCACCCGTATGTCAGAGGATCATCTGACCTAGTGCTAAATGAATTGTGGATAAAAGAATTGGAAAATATTTTCACTATCATGGGGTGCTCATAACATCAAAATTTTAGTCTCATTATTTACCATTTTTATGGTGAAATCAATTAGTGGTGGTCAAGGTTTATAAATATCAGGGATAGTGGGGAGATTGATGGTGTTGATTGGGATGAATTCAAAGGTATGTTCCTTGAGAAATATCTTCCTAAGTTAGTTCAACTTAGGATAGAAAAAAATTCTTGTAATTGTGGTAGGAGGATGACTCAGTGGTTGCTTATGAAGAAACATTATCTCAAATAGCAAGGTGTGATCCAAATTTCATATGGGATATTGATAGTAAAATCAATCATTTTTACTCAGGATTAAATCCTAAGTATTAAAGGGCACTATCTTCTTAGGAGTTCAAAAGTTATGAAAAACTGGTTTGATGTGTGGCGAAGCATGACATTGAGCTTCTCTATGGTCATGTGTTTTTTGATTTATAATAGAGGTCACGGTGGTATATGAAAGGAAAGAACTCTTAAAAAAGTTTAATGGTAAAAAAAATATTTTTATAGTTCGTGAAAATTAAGGTTAAAAAGCACATAGGGGAATTCCTTTCTGAATTCGGGTAAGTGCTTCTAATGTGGTAAAATTAGACATAAGGCTCATAATTGCACCGAAAAACATTAGTGTAGTTGTAAGACAAAACTTGATATATAGTCAATAAATTTCTTAACTACAATGAAATCATTCATTATGAAAATCAGTTTATGATGAAGAAGAAAATTATTGAAAGAAGCTGGACTACACGCATAAAGGGGTAGTGAAATCCATTGCAACTACATCAGCATATGTTGGGCCATCAAATGAAGTAGTATCATGTACATTGTTTATTCAGATTATTCCAATGTTTTTTTTGATTAAAGGTATACACATTCGTTCATTTTAGAGAAATTTTCATGTAAATTTGGAATTCTATCCCAATATATGAATCAAGAACTTGTGTTAAAAACACCTGGAGGAAATGATGAGACAAAATAAATTATAAGAACCTTCCTGTCATTCTGTATCGAAATAATCTACCTGAAAGCTATATTATTTGGCCTCTATAGAGTTTGATGCTATTTTGTGTATGGATTGGATTTCCATTTATCATGCTATGATTGAATTTAGTGTTAAAGATGTTTCTTTTGAGAAATAATTTTAGTGTATGTACATGAATGAAACCTTACTTTTGAAAACATATTAGGAAGATGAGAAGCTAGTAGAAGATGTAAATTAATGTTACCTTGAAAAAATTGTTGAAAATAATAGAACTATTAATATTAATTATGTGAATGTTGTAAATAAGTATCTTTATGTTTTTCTTGATGAGTTTCCTAGTATAATACCTGATAGGAAAGTTGAATTTACTGTTGACATAGTTCTTGATGCAATGCCAATTTTAAAACCCCCTATCGAATGGCTCAAATTGAACATCTAGAGTTAATGAACCAATTGCAGGAGTTATTAGAAAAATGATATATTCATCCTAAAAATCATAATGGGGTGATAAAGTCTTATTTTTTAAAATGTAAGACGGTTCAATGAGACTTTTTATTGATTATAGAGCCTTGAAAAAATCACTATTAAGAACAAGTATCCTCAGCCTCATATCGATGATTTGTTTGATTAGCTCCAAGTAGCTTAGTATTTTTCGAAGATTGACATAAGATCAGGGTGCCATCAGTTGAAAGTAAGGGAAGAATACATTAAAAATACAATGTTTCAGACTGGATATGGCTATTTTGAATTTGTAGTTAGGCCTTTTAGGATAACCAATTCACTAACTAAATTTATGGATCTTAGGAATACAATTTCTTGTGAGTTGTTGGATAAGTTTGTGGTTTTGTTTATTGATGATATTTTGGTTTTTTATACAAGTAAATAGGAGAATGAAATTCTTTTAATGGTGGTCTTGATAACTATAAAAGAATATAAATTGTATGGTAAATTTATAAAGTGTGAGTTCTGGTTACAAAAAAAATCATTATTTGGTCACATTGTTTCTTAAGATGGCATAACTATTGATCCTAATAAAAAAAATAGTTCATTAAGAATGGAAAAGGCCAATAAATATGACCAAGATTCATAGTTTTCATGGTCTAGCTGGTTATTACCACATATTTTTTGAAACTTTTTCAGGGCTATCTAGCCCACTGACTAAGTTGAATCGAAAAGGTGTTAACTTCATATGGAAAAAAAATATGTGATGAATGATTTCAGGAATTGAAAAGAATATTATTGAATGAACTAGTTTTCAAACTACCTTCTATAAATGGTGAATTGTTTATCTATATTGATGCTTCATTAAAAGGACATGGTTTTTTTCTAATGTATAATGATCTAGAAATTTATTATGCTTCACGTTAGTTGAAACATCATGAGTTAAATTACCCAACACAAGATTTGGAATAAGTGGATGTTGTATTTGATTTAAAAATTGGAGGCATCATTTGTATTTAGAAAAGTGTGAAATATATACTGATCACAGGAGATTGAAATATATATTTTACTTGAAAGAATTTAACATCAGATAGAAGAGATGTCCAGAATTAATCAATGACTATGGTTTCACGATTCATTGCCTTCCAGAAAAGGAAATTATAGTGGTTGATTCTTTGAGTCTATATAGCAATTATATAGTAACAATTATATGTTTGGAATGAGATCCTTTGGTTTTTGATTTGATGAATGTTGTATTGGACATTGTTTTTTGCATGGAGTTCCTCTATTTTGTTTCATGTGGGAGTGAAATCAACTCTATCAAACAGAATTAACAAAGTGCGGAAAGAAGATAGTGAGTTCTAAAAAAGGTAGAATTGGTTTGAAATGGTAAGTTACCGGAATTTAACATTGATAAAGACTATGTTTTGATGTTTGAAAAGAGATTATATGTGCCTTTTGATTCACAGCTGAAGAAAGAGTTATTGTGTGAATCTCCTAGTTCTCTGTTTTCAGTTCATCCTGGCAGTACTAAGATTTAAAAAGATCATTGGGAGTATTACTGGTGGGATGGAATGAAAAGAGATATTGCTGACTTTACCCAGAGATGTTTTATTTATATATAGGTTAAAGAAGAGCAATAGTTACTGAAAGGAGTGATTCATCCTTTTTCAGTTCTATAGTGGAAATGGGAAAATATATCCATGGATTTCATAGTGAGATTACCAAAAACTTTTCAAGGTAAAAATGCAGTTTATGTTATTATTGATCGATTGATTAAATCTTCTCATTTTCTTTATTTTCAAGATATTCTATCTCTGGACCAAATTTCATGATTTTATATTAAATATAAAGTCAGGTTACATGGAGTTCCCTTCTCCATTATATCTTATCATGATAATGGGATCACTTCTAACTTTGGAAAAGGCCTTTAGATGTCATTGGGTACTGAATTAAATATTTTAATAGTTTTTCATCCATAATTAGATAGGAATTAAGAACAAAAAATTCAGTCCTTGGTTGATATGCTACATCATTGTTCAATGGAATACCAGGGAATTGGGACCAATATATTTCATTGGTTGAGTTTTCTTATAATAATAGTTTTTCATTCCAGTATACAGATATAACCATTTGGAAAATTATATAGAAATAGGAATTGAACTCCAACTTTTTGGGATGAAGTATGTTAAAGGATGTTGGTGGGACCAGAATTAGAACAAGAGATAGATTCTATAGATTTGTAAGCACATGAGAATAGCTCAGAGTAGGAAGAGCAGTTATGCGGATAACTGGAAGAAAGATCTTTCATTCGAGGTAGGTGATCAAGCATTTCTCAAATTTTCTCCCAGGAAAAGTGCGATGTGTTTTGGTAAGAAGTTAAAGCTGAGTATGTGGTTCATTTGACCCAATAAAATCCTGGAGATAGTTGGATCAATTTCCAACATAGTGGATTTACCTCTATGTTTATCCCAGGTACATATTTTTTTCATGTTTCAACATTGAGATGTTATATGCCGGATCTATCTCATGGTTTGAGTCCAAAGGTAGTTCAGTTGGAAGAGAATGTTTCTTATGAGGAATAACCCGTCCAGATTCTTGATTATAGTGAGAAAGTGTTGCAAAATAATGTTATTCATCATGTAAATGTTTTGTGGAAAAACTATATGGCTGAAGAGGAAACAAGGTAATCTGAAAATTCTATGATGCATAAATACCCCCCAATATTATAGGTTCAAAATGAGAATGAATCCAATTTTAAACATAAAATACTCTAATGTTTCTAAAAGGTTTGTTTGCCACCTTTTGATGGAGAACCAATTTAAAATATAGTTTTTCCCTTTTATATGTTATATTTAACAAAATAAAATTCATCAATAGAAGCGGGACATCAAAATTTAATTTGGATAATGTTTTGGTAGTTTTTTGATAAAGTTCATTTTTTAATGAATAGTGAAAAATACAGAATTTCAATTCAAATATGTCTATTGATCTGATTTATTTGAGGAGATATATTGTACATTTAATTGGGCTTAAATCCTAATTGCATTATATTTTAATTATTTAATCCAATTCTAGTAATTGGAAATAATTTCACTTTTAAATTGGACATAAACACATGTCAATATTTAGATAGTTATTACTTCTTAAAAACCTGCTTTTTGGTTTTGACAATGGGAGTTAAGTTTAAAGTAATTACTGAAAATTATGTGTTTTGAATTTGGAAAAATGGATTCCATATTTGGAATCAAAAGGTCCAAATTTTTTAAACAATTACCTTTTATTTTTTGACATTATGAATAGTAACTTCAGTAATTATTTTATTTACCATGGTTAAAGGGTAAATCTAGAAAATAAGGGTAAAAATAATATCATAATAATATTAAACTACACTAACACATGTACTAATCATATTGTATGAGATATGTCTAACCATGGGCTTCCATGGGTCGATATTGGGACCCCATAGAGACACTTGGGTGTGAAAATTAAATTTTATAAGAATTATTTTAATGTAATGAGAAATATAGTATAAAATGTATCTTTTACTAAAACATTTTTTATTTAGGGTTATAAAAGTGATTTATTCATGTATAAATTGTCATTAAAAATCTAAAAATACTCTGTACATTCAGGTGAATTATATATAATTTTAGACATTAAATAAAAAAAATTTAATTATGACACAATGATGATGTTGTGATTGCCTCATTTTGAATTAAATAAATAAATTTAATTATGACATAATAATGATGTAGTGATTGCTTCATTGGTGAATGATTCAAATAAATGATATTATAAATATCAAAATAAATGTAATTTAAATATTTGGATGCCGTGCATGAATTTTTTGGATGATATTGACATATTATCTTTGATTTAATATCTTCAGTTTGAAGTAAGGAAGTTGATATGACTTTAACAAAAATCAATTACTTTTAGTGTCAAAATTGACATAAATGTGT
Organism: Viscum album; assembly: GCA_963277665.1. NCBI lineage: Eukaryota > Viridiplantae > Streptophyta > Magnoliopsida > Santalales > Viscaceae > Viscum > Viscum album. The sequence continues at coordinate 1,253,216,147 of OY728152.1, forward strand.
TTTAAAACAAATACTATTTCATTAAATGATATAACAGTCCTAAAAATATAAGATTCATCCAAATGAATTATATAATATGAAAAATTACATTAATGATCCACTTATGGTTCTCTTGTAATGTTATAGTAACTATAGTTACCATATATTATGAAAATGCAAGAAGATAAGGTAAGAGTTAATGTTTAGAACTAAGGGTTAAAGATAAAATATATTATTAATTTTGTGATCTAAACTTATCTAAAACGGATTTATTGAGAGTTTTTTTACCCAACCACATTTCTTTTAAATAAATTAGTTTGGGACTATTTGAAACCAAAAGAATTATAATAATATATTATTTCAAGACCTTCATTAAGTGCCCATCCTCCCTCTTATAAAAGGGAATCACCTCTACCCACTTAATCACACCTCTCAAGCACCTTGGCTTATCCAAATTGTGCCCAAATAAGATCCTAAAATCCCTCAATTCATTTTAGAATCTTTATCTTATGTATAAGTCAATTTAATAAAACCTTTTGGCTCATATCAAAGGATGTTACCTGATTTAAGGGTAACATTTCTGTCAAGTTATTTTTCATTATTTTCCTTCTCCAATCCCTATTATATTATTATTAATTGATTAGATAAAAAACTGGTTTCTTCAATATACGAGGATTTTCTTATGATAAGGATTCGAAATACAATTACACACACCTCTATCTACTGGATATGAACGTACTGTTTCTATGGACGTTGAATTACTACCTCACGAAACGATGCTTGTGAAATTTTCCCCTACCACCTCTCATGGTGGCCATTATAATGTCACATTATTTTTATATGATATATATTATATTTATATTCTCTCTATTCTTCTATATTTTTCATTTATAGCATACCTTTTTACTTTCCATAATGTGTAAATACGATAATTTCATTTGAGAAAGAATGGAGTACCACCCACTAAAACTGATATGACTCATTTATTCCATACATAGAACATATAAAGGACAAGATTAATGAACTTATGTAACATATATAAAATATTATATTATACAGTAATTATAAAATATCTACATATCATTTACTTTTCATTCCTTTAAATATGACAAGAAAAGAAAGTGTCATTCATGCGTACGCACGACTTACCATCTCCATGAATGGTGCATTTCATTTCTTATCTCGAAATGTTACTAACTATTCTAAATACATATATATTGGATCTAAATAAATTTATACTAGATATATATAATACTTAAATCATGAATAATTTTCTGGTGATGATTGAATTTTGACTACATGGACAATTTACATCATAACAGGTTCAATTTTGACTAGTCTACCGAATAGAAACAAAACAACTGATATGAATTTAAATAATTATATAATATTTTAAACACGATAAAAAGTAATATAAAATGAATAATCAAATTTAAAAAGGATCTGAATCAAGTTGAAATTAACCTATATTTATTATTCTATAATATAAATAATGAACAAGATAATTCAGACTCAAGGTAAGGGACTTCGTCTAAATCTGCATTCATTGAGGAATATTTTAGTTTTTACACAACATTCTTTTATATGGTGTATAATTATAACCTTTTTCAATTAATTTAATTCATTGTTATTCATAAGGAATATTTTACTGTGTAACATTTTACAAAATAACAAAATTAATGTTTCTTTTTACCATACGTGGCGACAACAACCATTACTCTGACATGAGCATTTTTTTTTTTGGATTCCTTAATAGGACGTATTTTTTTAAAAAAGAAAATAAATACCGTATATAATTTTTATCTATTTTGGTTTTAAAAATTGTTTTGAGAATGGATTTATTGTGTAAATATTTTGAACTGGTATCTTGTCATTTCAATGTGGAAATGTTATCTTTATTTTATTCTTGTTTTATGTGTTATGATTATGTTATGGTTATTGGGAATTATTTATGTATATGGTTGGTTTTGTGATAATCGAGGTGTGGGTGAGCCTGATATAGCTCTCTAATGAATTGGGTAATGTGACTGAGGTAAAAATTAATGTTTCTCCCAATATATTTAAGGAATATACAGTCATGATTATTCCAAACATAACTCACAATGTAGCTGTGAAAGCTACAATGTAAGAACGTTATGGTTACCACATGATACTATAATGATTTATGATTTCTATGTGTTATTAAGAAATATTGTGATTTCATGAGGTATATTAAAGTGCTTAGGTTTAATTATTTAAAATTTTTATTTCTTTTATTTGTATATATATATGGACTAATGTTTTCTTTCTTTATTTTATATCCCTTATTGATATTTTTATATTCATCCCAAGTTTTTGAAATAATTTTCATAGGGTATAAGGATTGGTAGGAGGAAGAAAAATTCAAGAAGAATTATATTAAGAAAATATTTCTGTTTTTATTTAAGGTGTTTTATTATTGTGAAAAAATGGATAGATTAGAAGTGTCTAGTTTGTAATAATTGAGATGTAATATAATAGTTATGGACTAATTATCTAAAACATTTATCCTTAAAATATATTCAATGTTAATTTCTGACATAACTCATGATTTTTTAATGTTTATGGTTGTGGTCTTGTACTCCACCCTTCCACAAAAAAAACTGTCAATGATCATAGTCTATAGATGAATTTCTACTCCCATAGCTTCTCTTCCTGGAATGTCCTTGGCATAAATTATCATAGTGGTGCAACATGATACATAGAGAAGAGAACTTTGATTGTCTTGTTGAGACTATCTTCCATCTAATTAGGGAATCATTCAAGTTATATTGTGTGATGAGATCATTATTCATCATGGTAGATATGTTTTTAAAGAGAAATACATTAACTTATAACTTTACATCATACTAAAGTTCATCTTGTCAGCATTTCACCTCAATTGTCTCATCATCTTAGAAATATGGGGTAAAATATGAAAGGTTGATAAAATATCCAGCATAATTTATCACTAATATACTCCCATGTATCAGAGAATACTTGGATAAACCATTAACTTCATAATTATCAAATTTGGGTTGAATGTGTTGATTAAAGGGATAAAAATTGGTTTCAATATGCATAAAATATGATTCTCCCCCTCATAAACACAACCTAGCCCAACACCACTAGCTAGTAATTGGTCGGTACAAGTTAGTCGGTTGTGTCATCCAAATCCATTACATGGTAGAAAACCCCTCCATCTAGCTAGTGGGTCTCCCATAAGAGATAGAATTTTCATGTTATCCACCAGCTTGTTGGTGGGTCTCACTAGCCATCTGGTGGGACTCTTTTGACCTCTGTATTAAATTTCTTAGTCCACTAGTTAGCTTCAAGAATACATAGGTATACATTTTAACTAAAAAATCCTCAAATTTTGAAAACCACCACTAAACACTACTATATTGCCTCCTCTATACCCTAGATTAATTTATTACACTATTAAAATATTGAAATGGTTTACTTTTATATAATTTAATGATGTTCCCAAAAACATTATGAAGGAAAATAAATATTTTTGTGTTGGAAATTACACCTATACTTCATTTTATTCTAATTTTATCTATTATCTTCATTGGGCCAATTTATAGCCTTCACTCAAATAAAAAATCATTATAATTTCACATTGATATAATATTAAAAATATAATTTCAAAATAACCTACCTAAATTAAAACTTCTACAACCAAAGAATAAGTATGGAAAAAAATGATTTTTAATATCACCAAGATTTTGATAAAATGCCTCCACAACCTATGACACATCATACTACATCGATAAAATCCACCAAACTGAACAAAATTCTTCTACCAAATCATTATGATAATATACATATATATAAGGGAAAATTTAGCTATGAACATAAAAATAAGAAATTAAATGACACCTCAAATCATAAGGGATCAATCTTGTGACACTGAAGTATTAAGATCAAAAACCAATGTAAATATTTATAATAAACGATCCATTGGCCTCCTAGGGTTTGGGGGAGGAATAATATAACAAGACATTGAAAGAATATTATTCAAACTAATAATAAAATTTTAATGATCACACCATGGTAGGATGAATAACACACCACAACTTAGAGAGCACTGGCCAAATGGGATCCAAAGGGGTTTCCATTAAAATAACATATCTCACCTTAAAGTTTCAAACCATTTCACAATTGAGATGATTTTTTGACCACCATCATGATATGGTCCATAAATTATGATCTTTTCACCCTTTAATACAAACTAAGTATTGAGTCTCTATTGCAAAGAGCAATCCATCCTTATCATTTGATCTGTACCTCAATGAATCCACTATGCCTTGAAATTTTCTTTAACCTTCCATAATGCACAACAATCTCAGAAATAAGTAATTCAACATTTTATATAATATATAGATATTCCACCATAGACAATATCTATCAGATTGAATACCTTTAGTAAAAAAATAGACAAAATTGTATAAACTATTTTAAAACCTGATTTTATGTCCCCAACATCACAATGAAAAAAAATATCTCTATTAAAAGACCCACAGAGAGACCATGACCAACACCAGGACACACATGGAAATAATATATGACCACCCTTCTCAATTTTACCCTAAAAAATAATAAATAACATCTTCTCAACATCAAAAACCCCTAACCTTACCTACAAAACAACCAATACCCAAAAATAAATAATTAATAAATGATAGGAATGTATAAATCACTACATTATATACCTATCACATTATTTTAATCATATAAAATAAAATCCAATCCTTGAATTAAATAGAGATCGAATTAGAAAGAATCCAATGAGATACCTACAAAAAGGGAATCATTCGATCATAAAAGAAAAAATATATACCAAAAGGAAGAAAACAACAATCATGTAGGTATAGGATCAATCTAAATATAAAAATAAAATGGAATTCAAAACAACTCTGGAATCTAAGCTTGCATCTACGACTCTTTCTCTAGAACATATTCATTAACACTATTATGTCTCTTTAAGATAGGAACACTGGGAATAATGCACCCATAATTGATATTATCCTAACAATCCAAAATTTCGAAATGTTTTTTTAGAAAATATCACTTCATCAATGATACCTTAATATAACCAGTCGATTAGATAGGATTCATCATGAAGATATTTTTAAATTTTTGACAAATTTAAAACAACATGAACCTAATTCATCTATAGAGAAGGATTGAATCAATATTCCACCTCCCCAACTCAATACAATACCAAAAATGGTCTAATTAATCAAAGATAAATCTTACAGTATCATCCAAAACAATGATTCCAATTATAATAAGAATCCTACAAAGAAATATTTTCTAAAACTAAAACATCAGTGTCTCCCTTATTTGATCATCCTATAAATTCTATTGACCATAACCAGTCATCATCATCATGGGAATCACTTTCACCTTCTCTATCACACTATACATTAATTTGAACAAAAAATAATTCAATACCTAAACATCATCATGAAAAATAGGCATATGATTTTTCTATGATACAATTAAATGAATATGACATCAACCACTATTTATTGATGGATATTTTTAATGGAAAACACTATCAATGCACAACTATAAACTACTAAAATCTAGAAAATTTAATCACAATACATAATTTATTGTATGAATTATCTAATCAGTATGATTATTCGTATTAGGGTGATAAGTATTGGTATATCATAATTATGCGCAAAAAAAAAGTTTCTAGAACTTCTATATTGTTAAGGTAAGACAAATATCTCTATTATATATGCTTTTCCTAAGAATCACATGAAGTCTCGAAACCTCATACATATTACCCAAATAAAACAATCCAATGTGCTCAACTGCCTGATCACTAGTAATTTATTTAAATTCAAAAATATAGAAACCATCACTAAGATTAAATCATAGACACACATATCATGAGGCAAATAGGTATGAAAAATTATTAAAATTTCCTCCAACTTATACTATGAAACATCCAATAACAATCGTATCCTATTAATAAAATGATTCTCCAAATTGACCCTCTATCAAACAAAACAATAAAACAGAAACTCATTCATCAACCTGTTTATCTCAAACACCAAAAATTGAATCCCAAAAGAATAATAAATTGTTAATTTAATATGATTCAGTATTAAATATGAACTATAAAACTCATAGATAAATAATTATCTTATTACTACAAGGATAAATATCTTCCCAAAAAAATTTGATCATTTGAGAATCATACCTCATTGGAATTACCATATATGATTGAATATATCCACACCTACACCTCAGGATCTCACAACTAGGACTCCTCTATATTATACAACATTATAGAATGCACTATAATATAGAAAAATAAAACTCTACCACCAATTTCTTATATATCATGATACATGGATAAAATATATTCCACAATCCTCAACTAATCTCTTGCACCACAATATATTTATCCATGTTACTTCTTAAAGAGTAAATATGCTATGAAATTTCATTATCCAAGTGTATAAGAGATATTGACATCATGATCCTAGAGTATATCAATATACCTCTACTCATATAGACTAAAATCAAAATAAGAAAAATCTTTTAACCAAATTCTTTTGATCATTCAACACCAAAAAAAATCTCTTTAATATGGTAATTTCACCACTTCATCAAAGTGAACTCTTCCATAAAAAGAATAAGATCATAAGAGTTGTAGTTATTTTTTTATAGGATGTAACTAGTGAAACACATAGAAGATCACTTCACTTTTTTGTATCAAATAAACCCAAAAAAAGATTATCAGAATGGAATAAGTCCTCAAGAATGAGTCTTTCTTTAAAAAAATTCAAATTGGGGCACTGATCAACTTCTTCATTATACATTAGACCATCACCTCCCCCTGAATTTTCTATAAAAAGGAATGATCATTCCTTGTAGAAGTAGTTAAAATATCCATCATCTGAGTGTAATTGAATACAAACCTAGTATAATATAATTTAAGACCAATAAAATTGTTAAATTCAATAATATTCATATGATTCATCTAAGAAACAACCATATTAAATTTAAATGGATCAAATTCTACTACTTGTTGTGATATGACATATCAAATTAAATTCACATCACATTCCAATAACATATACCAAGATAGATTACTATAAAATTATATCATCAAAAACCACCATGACATTGGAAAAATATTCTGTATGTTCCTCCAATACACTAAAATTCATGAGGATATACTTAGTTAAAAACTTTACAACTTATCAAAGAACTCATTAAATAGAGAGTTCAACATGACTATGAAAATATCTGATGTTCATGACACCAAAAAGAATTACCACAAATTTAATGTATCTATGGTGATATCTAAAATTAATCATTGGAATTTTTTTCCTTATTCCCTAATCTAATGACTCACTAGTTGTATGTAGATCTTCAGTAACTAGTTAGATCCTACAAACATTTTAAATGATTCATCAGTCCTTAGGTGAGAATATCTATTCTTAACATTCGCATGATTAAATAACTGTAATCAATAAAAATTCAAAAAACAAAATATTCATTATCTATGAAAAAATCTTTAGAATCCTAAAGAGAAATATGGAATGGATAAAACATATATTAAAAATAATTACTATGAATCAATTACTCTTAATAATAAGAAGGTATTATCCAATAAGGAGACGTTAAAATCATAGAGGCGTCATGTTGAAACACTATTCCAAACTTATTTTCATTCCAATGGGGTAGTGTCACAATATATTCCTAAATAATATAAGGAAACATATCAACAAATATCGTAAATACCACTTCTCGAACATTCAATAATCTCAATACTAACATTGAATTCTCTAAAAAATAAGAGAGTAAATATTGAGTTCATGTTTTTCTATAAATCCTATAATCCAATAATATAGGGATGGTGGTTATTAAACTAAAAAGTCCCAATAAGCAAGATATATCATCCCAAATTACTGAATAGATTTGTAGTATTACGAGACACGATACATACAAGATTCTCATATTTTATCTGAAAACATCAAATAAAACATAACATTTTGAGGGATAACATTATTATTTCTTCTATTAAATACATAATATTTTTCATAGATCCCCTCTTAGTATCCCAGAGAATGGAAACATAATAATAGTGGCACGAAATTACCTATAAAAAAGGCATGAAATATATTCTATCATACGATGAATAAATAATTATTAATTTGTAAGAGATAAAAATAAACAAATATGATATATAAATTATATCCAAAAATATTTTTAAATACATATATTAATTTTTAACATAAATAATAACATGTATGAAAAAATCTAGTTTCATAATGATAGAATTAAAAAGATTTGATATTATAATCTTACTATTAGAGAAAGGTTCCAAGACATCATACATAAATTGACTCATACATAAATAGGTAAAATGTACATAAAATTCTGAAAATAATTTGTATCATGAGGCCTAATGAAGTATTTAGGGGATATAATATACCCCTCCATTGACATATTAATCCTAATTCACTCATTATATTAATGAAATTTAAAAATACCCAATACAAAATCAAAAAACATTCATAATGAAACACTAGAACATGAAAAGTTAATATTTTCCCTCGTTAATAAATAAAATAATACTACCATAAAATATACATTGTAATATGGTGGATGATATCAATATATTATATCCCCACTAAGTTATATTATTTATCAACATATGTTGACATAAATGATAATAGATTAAAATTGTCATTGGAAAATTTATTGACGGAAATACAATTTTCATCTAGAAGTCACTTATATTAAAAAATAAATATTTATTGAATAGTATCAAACAAAATTAATTGAAAATATTTATAATCCCCAAAGTGTGTTCAGAAAATTAAATAAAATTCATGGTGGTGGGAAAAATCATTCATGTAGTATGCATTAAAAATATTTCTCTAACACCTTCTGTAAAAAGATCCTCATTCAAAAATTGATAAGAATATTAAATTTAAACAATTTAATATAAACAAAAAAAGGGTGAATTGAATATAATAAACCAATATATAATATCTAATTCATTATTTAGAATATTTTACAAAAAATAAGTACATGGTAGAAAAAGAACAAATAATTAATTGAAAAAACAAAGCTGGTTTTCCTTTTAAAAATATTTTTTTATTTTTGAGTGATAAAAGGGTAAAAATTTTAAAAAATAAAATAAAACCATGTAAATAATAATATTATTGGAAGATATATGGGTTTTATTATATAATTATCACATAATTTCCCCAAAAATATCCTAAACATAAACAGTCCAGAACTAGGATGTGATTGTGAAATAAATCCATGCCTCCTCTCTGACATTTAATGCATGTTCTATTTTCCTCAAATATAATAAAATAAAATTTCAAAAAATTTCATTTCCAAAACATATAAAGACGATTTATATCACATATGATCTACTTATAACACTTCATTGACATTTTATTAAAAATCATTCAGTATCATCATCATCTTGAGAGTTAACTTCTTCATTTTTCATGTATGTTTCAATTCATTAGTTATGGTAACTGTTTTGTAATATAGTTTACATAATTTATATAATTTTATTTATTAAAAATATATAATATAAGTTCACTATATACAATTTTTTAATCATCCATGAATTTCATACTTTACAAAGGAATCACATAGCATTGTGGAGGTGGTCTTCCACACATACGCACGAACAAAATAATTTTTTAACCTGTTAAATGGTAGGAAGATAAATAATATACTATATTTAAATGACCTTATTAATTTTATAAATGTTATATATATTCATTATTTATGCATTTATTACCATCCATGTAAATTGGTGATAGAAAATAAATTATACTATTATGTAGAGATACTAAGTTGTACGTATGCACGAGTGATGTTTTTATTTTCCATAAGATGAAAATGTAGTTTAAAATGGTTTTCAAATAATCATCATAACATATAGGTATATTTATGACATATTAGTAATTTTTTATTATTGTTAAAACATATTTAAGTAATTTCTAAGAATTATGAATCATTGAAAGTGTTATAAAATGTAATTACATCATCTTTGAGAGACCTCCTTTAGCTTACAAATTAAGCATTCATAGGATGGTATTTTGAGAATATAATAAGATCAATAATTAAGGTAATGATTCTACTAATATATTTGGCAGTTATTATAGGAGGTATTGTGAAAATAGTTTATTAGGGTGGATAGGTCTATCCCTTTTACAAGTGAGGGGAGGGACACAAATGGAAAGGATTTCAAAAATATGTGGTAAATTTCAAGTGAATGTGGCTCCAAAAGGACTAGAATCTAAATTTAGAATAATATAAGCTATAAATATATTCAACCAATAATAATTATACACTTTTATGATGTATCATAACCCTTATCTTTTAGTTTAAACCTCTTAGTAGACTCATTTGAACCCTAACTGCCGTAACACAATTTTTGTATTTTTATTATTCATTTTAAGAAAAATAGATAAAACTATAATATTATATTAATAATGTTTACATAACATGCTGAATAAATTTTAAAATATTCAAATTTTGTATGTGGTATTAATTCATTCTAAAATAGGACTAAAAATTCAATATAATTTGTTTTTAGAAAAAATTAATTTTTAAACCCAAAAACTCAATTTAAATACTTCCCATGCATAGTAAAAACTATTAGATTAATTTTAATGATATATAATTTAATAATTATTCAATAAATTAATTTAAAATAATTAATTAGTTTTTATTTCTATAATTAATTGAGATATAAATATATTTTGAAATTATAAAAATGATTTAGTGAATGGATTGGCAATAGAGAGAGGTGGAGACGATTCTAGGTGATTAGATGGTGTTTGACAAAATTTTGTTTTTCACCATTGATGGATCTCGCCATTTCTATCCAAGATGCTTCTTGGGGTGTTCTAATTGGTGATCTCAACCCACCAAAAGTTGTAGTGAACCCTAAATTTTCTGTCATCGATGTTGTAGTTAATTCTAGGGACGAGGATTATGTTTCAAACACTTCTTCTAGGGTTTCATCTACCACTGTAGATATCTCATTCATGTATGTCACTACATTAAACCCTACTTCTTGGGATACTCTTGCTTCCTTTTGAGTAGGGGATCAGGCTTTGGTCTCCGTGCCTGAAGCTTATCAACGAGTCCCATTAGCAGATTTTGTGAAATATTCTCAGGTTTCTACTACTTATGTTTCCTATAAGGTTCAGGATCACACAACTTCTTCTGAAGCTAGTTTTTTATTTTGTTTTGATCTCTATCATTGATCGGGTTTTAGTGCATCAGGATGAGGTTTGGAATTTGAAAATTCCATGTATGGGTTTCACACTAAACATTAATCTTTCTTCTTCATCTGGAAAGTCTTTAGGTGATGTTTTCAGTGTCACAAATTCAAGGTGGAAGGGAATATCGTTTATAGATATTTTTTCTAAGAAGGATGGAAGTTCCTCATATTTTTTTATGAATGAACAAAAAATCTCTAGGAATGAGTATGGTATATTTATTATCACTTTTGATCATGTTGTATTATAGGAAAGACTTGAGAAGTGCCAATTTTCATTAATTGGTTGATTGATTTTATCAATAGGGGAAAATATATGAAACATTGTTGATTTAAAATAGAATCTTGAATTGATCTAGGGCTTCAATGAGTGGAAAGTAATTCTGATGGGAAATGGATATTTTAATTTATTTTTTAATTATGAAGTGCATCCTGTTGTTTCTTGGAGATTTATCTTTTATAAAATCAACTATGGTGCCTTTAGGATATCAATATGAGTGATTGATTTTAATCATTTCAATAAAAAGAATACTAATACATAGGTCTTGGCACACATTCATGGACTTAGTTGGGTCCTTTGACATCTGCATATCTTAAATGATTTTTCTTCTTGTATACGAAAACCAATAAAACTTGAAGAAAATACCATTATCAGTAAATATAATTATTATTCAAGGGGTTTGGTTGATATTGAACAAATGAATCCATGGCCAAGTAACGCCACAGTTTGGTTAAGGGATTAATAATTAATGTTGATTTTTAATATAAAGTTATTCCATATTTCCATGATTTCTACAAATTGGTTGGATATCAGGTTTCTAGCTGTCGAAATGTCATTGCAAATTAAATGAATAAACTTGATTCTCCCAAGAAAAAGTAATATGGGAAACAGCAGAAAGTTCCCCCCTCCTCTAAGAAAAAAAATTTGTGCAAGGTGACTCCTACAACCATACTGGAGGATTCCTCTGAAAGGACCCCAGATCTCCTCAAAATGAATGATATCATGTATTGTAAGGAATAGAACTCCCTAGTTGAGGAAGAAAATGATCTAGGTGATAAGGAAGGTTAGGGGTTGTCAACTGGAGGTACACGTGGCAATCCCATAGGTCCTAAATCTTCTGGTATGTACCAGGAATCTGTGGTTTCTGATTATGATGACTCTATGAAGGAACATGTATTGATGGGTTAATCAGTGTCTAACCATAATCAATATAACATTGAAAGGGATGTATAGAGAGTACTGGATGAGGAAATCAAGAATGAGAAATACTTATCTAGAAAAGGAATGAGTAATATGGAGACAGATGTCTCCATGGAAATGAAGACTATTTCACACTAGGTGTCTCCTCATCCATTAGAGGGGGATGAATCAGAAGAGTATAGGAAGAAATCTAAGACATTGATACATGGTCATTATCCAGAAAATATTGGTCAAGGATGTGCTAGATATGATTGGGGTGTTTCACATTGTCATTGATGGTCTTCCAGATCTTCTTCTAGGGAATTCACCGTGGAGTATATCAAACTCAGGGAAAAAAACTATGTACTCTTCAATCAAAATAATTCACTGTAAAATGGGAATCTTTAGAGGATATAGATCATGCTTATGAGGATGAACATGTTTCTCTTCATATTTAGTCTCTATTTTTGATGTGGGTTTTCCATTATTTGAACCCTTCTATTATCGCTCTTCATGTATTTTCTTTTATTTTTCAATAATTTTTTATAGTATTATTTTATCCTGGATCTAGGACCTTTATAAAAAAATTTATACTTCACGCATCAAAATGGATTTATAAAAAATGTGTTTTTAAGTCCAAAAATGAGCTTACACACCAAAAATTAAAATTTTGATTCCAAAATTATAAATTTTATTATTTATAATAAAAGTACACATATTTTAGTTTAATAGAAAATAATAAAAATAATGATACATTTTAATTACTTGATTTAATGAAAATAAATAAATTTTAACAAAAAATGATGTATTTTAGTATTTACTGAAAAAATAAATTCTTTTTAGAAAAATCCCAAAAATTCACCCAAAGATATTATTGAAATTTTTATTTAAAAAAATTTATTCATTCACTTGGATAAAAAGTCTCAATTTCGTATAAATTAAATATACTTTCCAAGAAAAATATTGTGACAAAAACCTTTTTTAAAGAAACCATATCCTTAAAGAATAAAATGTTTTTAATGATAATTGTGCACTTATTTATTAGGACTTGATCAATCCATTTTCACTATATAAAATATCTATAAATATCTTTCATATTGTGGATATTCTAATTCATTCCTCTAATTTGATAGTGTAGATATAATAGTTCTATTTAAATAATATTTTTATAGTATATCACATTTCACTCAAAACCAAGTGTTGCGTGCTATAAAAGTTATTTTGAAAAGTATTATTTTAATAAAAAAATTGTGGTGATTCATCAACCCCCATTAAATAGATTAAATCCTTAAAAATTTCTCTCAGTAATCAAGGGTTATATATTTGAAGACACAATTTTTGAAAACACACATCGTATAAAAGGATAATCAAACATCATTTGGAATGGGAAAGTGGGAAATATAATGGTTCAAAAAAATAAAACATAATAAGGATACAAATTAAAGAGATAATAAGCAATAATAGAGAATATATAGATTGAGGAGAAAGATAATGTATAAATAATAACAGTGAACAATGAAGAACATGGTTAAAATAAGGTTAATGATCACAAAACAATAAATTTGTATGGTAGAAATGTGGCCATAAATTCATTATGAATTGAAGGTAATAGGAAAACATTATTATTTTAATACCACTATTCTAGTTTTTAGGGATTATTTTACAATCAATATATATAATATAAGGTAATATACATACTTAATTTCTTTTAATTTCAAAAGAAATATTTCAACCTCTGGTTGCGATTCGATCAATTTCCACTCCAATCTCATTTACTATTCTGAGAAATTGATAAGATGAATTTTTCATTCCTAAATCATTAAAAATTGCTTTCAATGAAATATAATATCTATTAAAAGATAAAAAATTATACCTCATGTCAATAAAAAAACTAAAATTATTATCACAAGTTGGGATAATATTAAATATGAATAATAATTTATATAAATAAATACTACATTTATCTCCAATAAATCAATAATAATACCCAAATTTCAATATAAATAATTCAGTAAGTATATTACCTTGAAATTGTTAAAAATATTATCGAAAAATTAAAAAAGAAAAATTATAATTATTTTATCATTCATTGTTGCAATATCAACTTATCAATAATCTCCAAAAAATATTAATCCATTATAAAAACAAAAAATGTATATTCCCTAATAATAACAACTCCAAATTTACAATATTTACGTAGAATCAAAACCCTTATAGTTTATATATAACCTTTTTGGATATATATTTTTTTAATTTTTCTTTTAAGGATCAATAGATTTTTTATTCACAGACAAACTACTTCTAAGAAAAAAACATCCTGAAATCCACACTAACACTTACTAAATTTCTTATATAACTCCTTTTTCTTTAAAATATTTAATAATTATTTTGAATTCATTGTCATACACTTCATATACCTTAGAGTATCTAGATTTATCATCAATAAATAATGAATATTAAAATTAGGGTAAGCCTTGATTCATTGGGTATTAGTTTTTTTAAGTCTCTATCACTATATAGCTAAAGCACTTGACATTTATATATTCCTTCAGTCCTTCAAATTTATGGTCATGATGACCTTTTTCTGCCCAATAAAAACTATCCCCCATTCCATTTAAGAATATATACAAATTATTATTCATATATTATTAAAAATTGGGATGTTGAATATTTTATCATTTATAGTCATTATTACTGAAACTTCTATAAAGCTCTACATTTCACTTATTTAGTGCATAAGAATGTTTGGTTAGGTTTGGAGTGTTACTCATAACTCAAGATAGTTTTCTAGTAGTAATCATATGTTCTTTTACAAAATATATAGTGACTCAATCTAAATATGACATAAATGAAAAAAGAATCTAATGATTTAAATAATACATCTTATAAATAATCTCATAGCCCAAATACTCAAATAATTTGTGCCTTGGATATTAGCTACATAAGAATATTAATCTATATTCATTTATCTATAAATTTTCTCTTATATATAATCTTCTATAAATTTCATATGATATTAACAGATTCATAACCTTGGGAAGGGAAATATGAGAAATGGCAGAGAATCAACACTCAGTGAGGAAAAGAATTTTAAAATATCACCAATGGTTAAATAAAAATCATATTGAAAAACATTATTAGGGAATAAATTTATTACTAAAAATAACATATAACAATAAGAATTTATCAAAAATAAATATTCAAGTACATGTATTCTTTGATGAACTAACCAATACCCTATAAATATTGTGTGGAATCCTATAATAATAAAAAAATATTTAAGAATAATGATCATAGGAATATAAAAATTTAAAATTTAAAAAACATAATTAATCATGGGAAAAACATAATCATATAGAAATTAATTTTTTTAATGAAAAATATTATATGCTACATATTTTGAACAAAAACAAATTCCTACACATCATGTTGTGAACCCAAACAACTCCCACATTTCATGTTGTGAATAAATATAATTCCCATGGATCATTTGGTGAATAAAAAAAATAAAATGCTTCATGTTTTGAAATAGAAAATTCATACACTTCCTGTTACAAACAAAGAACCACCCACACTTCATGTTACTAACAAAAAATATTCCCACACATCATATTATGACCACACAAAATGAACGCGCTTTATATATTGAACAAACAAGAAATTAAATGATAGAAACTTATTCTACTGGGATTCAAATACATTATCAATTCATTGCAGAATGATATATGTCCCACCAATATCAAAACACATACATTTTTGTTCTACATAAATGTAATTAAATTTTTATATCATAAAGAACCCAATGAAATAAATTGGTTTTCATAAAACAAAAAAATGAAATCATTCACTTTTCATAAGGAACACAAGGAAATGAAATGAGTTTTATAAAACAACGAACTAACATAATGAATTAAATCACTTGATATCGAAAACATGACCACCCAACCTAATAACAATATAAAAAAAATAATATGGCATGAAATAATAAAAATAAATTAATTATAGATAGATCAGAATGAAAACCAATTCATGAAAAGACCATTTTGAAAATATTTCCTATTCAATGTTTTTAAAAACATTGTTATTAGTACCCTTTTAAAAAGTCTCAAATGTTTTTAAGAAAACGAAAAGTAAAAATTTTATGAAAATTGAATCAGTTCAAACCTATATTCCCTTGAATTGAAAATAGAATGTGTAAAGACAATGAAAATAAGTACTTTTTAAAAGAATAATTAGTAATGGAAACATTAAAAATACATAACATCATCGAATAGAGAATGTGAAAATATAGTGAAACCCCTTGATTTTAAAAAATATATTTAATAATGGAAAAAAATGAATAATGTTTATCAAAATAAATTTAATGTATATGATAAAATATCTTTATTTAGAATGGATTGAAAAACATTTTAAACATTGTGAAATAACCTTTCAACGAAAACTAACATCTTTCAAAGAATGTTGGTGCCATTGTGTTAAAATTTATAACATGGAGAAACAAATCATTAGGATAAAAATAATTTTATTTTCATTTAGGGAATGGTGAAAATTGTTTGGAAGCAAAAAATTTGACATCATTATTTTCTAAAAAGGAAACTGTTTGTTTGATAGCATATAAGATACGTCACATCGATCATAAACAAACAACCAAATATTATTAGTCAAATATGATGATTAAAACATAAAAATTGAATTTTTTGGAATAAGTAAGATTAAAAAAATTATGAAATAAATATAAAGTTATTTATCAATATAAGTTAATAAAAAATATTTATATAATAGTTTATTCATTTTAGTAAATTTATTTTATTCTCCAAAAACATATTTTCTTGATTATATATTTTTATTTATTCACATGAAAATATAAGGTAATTAATTTCTGGAACTTTTAGAAAATTTATTTGATATTGAAACATGGGTTTTTATATCATCATATCCAAATTATCATATGGTGAAATTTTTATAATTTTGTAAAAAGTATTTTTAGTGAATAGTGAAAGTACCGGTTTTAATAAAAAAATATATTCAAATTATTTTCAGATTTAAATTCTATTTTGAATTATTTTCCAAATTTATTAAGTTATTATTTATTTAAAATAATTCAATTTCAGTTTTCTAAATGGATTTTATATATTAATATTTCAAAAAGACATTTTATATTTAAAGGGGGATTTTTTAAAAAAAATATTTTTCGTTGCATTTTACTAGTTTGATTTTAAATTAAATTTTTAAATTTTTTTTTAAATGATATTTTATTCTATATTTTTAATTTCTAGGTTCAAATTTATTTACTAATACCCTTATAGAATTTGAAAATATGAATTATAACCTTAATAATTTTTATTTGCACTGTACAGGAAAGATTGAGTAGTTTAAGTTAAAAATAAAATGATAAGAACTATTAAATGCCTCAAACACTTCAATGAATCCTATTGGATTAGTATCTCTCGACCATATCAATCCAAGTGTCGAATATATGACTATTTGAGCCACTCTGTTGAGATTATGAACATTATAGTATTTTATTTAATGAAAATTCAATCATGTCACACTCCTATTTTTAATAATTTAATATTTTAAAAAATGGGTTATCTAGAAGATATTTTCAACTATAAGTATTATTTTTAATTAAAAACTATTTATCTTAATCATGGTAATTTATTTTTAATTTTTGGCGATGAAATAATTACTTTAATTTCTTACAGAAGGATAATGCAGTATATATTTAATTAATTGAAAAATAATTAATTAATATTAAAAAATATTAAAATAAATTTAATTTGAGGTAAATAATGCGAAAAAAGAAATTTTTAGTATTAACAATTCATTTTATTGATATAATAAAATATTGTTTTCTAATTTTATGTGTCATATTGATATTTTTAATGTTAAAGTAATGAATATTTTTTTTAAAATTTACAATAATAATATTTTATAGAAAATAATATTTTATTAAATGATTTAAAATTCCTAAAAATATAAAATTCACCCAAAATATTAGAATAAGGATTAAAATAGCATACATGGTTCATTTTTTGGTATTTTATAATTTATAGTAACTGTACTGACCCTCAAATAGTAAAAATCCATGTTTTCCCTATAAGAGTTAAAGGGGTTAAATACGTGTTATAACCCAATGTTAAAGGTATAATTATAGTAAAAACATGTTTAATTTTTATTTTATTATGGAATTTAAACCCTTAATCACCTTATAGTAAAAAAAGTCACTTTTTGTACATTTGGAATTGAAATTTAATTTATATTAATTTAATATTTGGAGTAATTCCAGGAGTTCTCCTCCCTTCTCTTCCAAAAGGTGGTTATTCTTCTCATTCATTCATACATACACAATTTTTTTACATATTAAAAATAATATTACATTTCTATAATCCCTCCACACATTATATAGATCTTAGTTTTTTCATCATACTAATATTTGACGTCTTGAGGTGTTATGTAAACGATGGTTCCCAAAGAGGTGGTATAGTTTTATCATTATGTTTTAGTATTTTTTTCTTATTCTATATCATTATGTCCCTCATAAATGATGATAAAATTATAACTAAAATATCATATTTATAATTATATGTTATTATAAAATTGGAATCACCTATATCCATATTCAATTCCATCAAATAGGGAAAGAATCCATTATTCACATGTACGGCAGACTACTGCCTCACGAACTGATGTAATTCATTTTCCATCATAGTCTCTCATAGATGGATTATAATTAATGAACTAATATTTATATATTATATTATTTACATATATTTATCAACATGAAATTATATTATATCATTTAAAATATTACCTTTCCTATCACAGGAAAACTATAATGTTGCTCTTGCGTACGTGTGGACGACCACCTCCACGAAGTAATGTGATTCCTTTTTCATAACCACACCACATGAATGATATATATACATAATTATATTTTAAGAATTAATATAATATTTAAAATATTTTTATTATTATGGAAACATATAATAATACTTTCCTAATTTCCATAATGATCATTAAAGAAAAGAAATGTTACTCTTTCATATGTACGGCATACCATCTCCATAATTGTAACGTAGTTCATAACCTAAGTTAATTTATGGATCTAAAATTATATTATATAAATATATATGATTATTGTGTTTTATATGATCAAATAATGACCTCATTTACCATATTCAAATTACAAATTTATTTTTTTCGACTTATGAATCGAATATTGTCTAAGTGTCTAGCATGAACATAATGATTAAGTAATTGTAAATAACATGGAAATAAGTTATATGTATTGAGTAATAAACATGAAAAATGTTCTTATAAAATTAAATAATTAACCTAATTTTAATATTTAGGATGATAAATAAAGATTGTGATGATTTTAACTCAGCGCAAGGTACTTTCATTTAAAAATTATATTTTAACAATTCACTCCTTTTTTCTTAAATGTATATATTTTCATAAAATGTTTTAATAATTTTTTTTAAAAAATTTATATTATTGTTTAAAGTAATATTTACCCTTTTTGAATTTTTGAATTTTTTTTAAAGGAATTTATTTTTCTTTTTTCCAAATGACGTACTTTGTGGATAATCCAACAAAAATATAAAAGTAATTATTATTTTAACTTATACAGCTTGAGCACATTTTCCCATTTTCATGAACTATATTTTCATTGAATTTTCATTGAATTTTCATTTAGAATATTTCATGGTTATTTTAAAATAAAATATTTTCCTGTATATGGGCTCTATTTTTCAATATATAATTGATTTCAAAATGAAAAGGATTATTTTCTTATGAATTTTTTAAGATACAATATTTCAGGATATATGATTATGTTATGGTTCATTATCAGAGTATAATGATTGGTTGTTCCGTTATAAATCGTGTATCTTTGGTTATGTTATTATTCAATGAATATTAGTTTCATGATGAAATATGTATGTTTGGTCACATTATAAATTATAATGCATTGGTTATGGATGTTGTATATATGGTTTATCCATATATGACATAGAGTTTTCTGATTAGATTTTTCCTAATACATAATGGTAATATAATGTGATGGATTTACCAAGATTAAATTCAATATTTAGTCCATGATTATATGATATGGTTACACTAAGGTAATTTTTGAAGTTAACCATTATGTTTATCCATGGGTAGCTGTGGTGGTTACTTCGGTGAAGCCCCAAGTTTCCTACATGATTTATCTTTATTCAAAATCGGTATTAAAAGTATTATTTTTGAAAATATTTTCTCATACTGAAATGATTTATTCCATAACATCGATGAATTTTGTGACAAATGTATGTATATTATATATTTTTAGGTTTGTCACTAGACTAACGGATTTCTTTATTTTATGTTCATTACTAACCATTGTATTCTTATCCAAAAATTTTAAAATAAATTTTCAAGGGATTAATTAGGATTTGATAAAATTATGAGTTCAATATGGGAATTGTGAATATTTATAATGAAAAAATGATTTTTCATTTTAAAAACCTTTTATCTTTTGGAAATGTATATTGATTATAATTTTTCAATTTTCATGTATGGGTTTACTATGTAATAGATTTTCCTAATTCTATAAATACCTAAAACAAAAATATCATTAGGATTTTATGAAATTTAATTCTATTTCAAAACCACTACAATATGTTATTATTATGGCTAGTCCCTTGGAAAAAACCTCGATTGGGAACGAAACACAAATGAGATAAATTGAAATTATTTTTAACGTAAACTCATTTTTTTAACCAATATATTCCTAAATATAGATAAATTTGGTTAGAAACATGATTTTACATGAAAATTAGTAGGAATTATAACATAACATAATAACATGGTGTAATTTATCAATATTGAAATATTATAGTCAAATAAAAGTCATTATCACTTGAGTAAAAAAATTATTAATAAAAAAAATATTACACACTTTGTAAAAGTTAAATGAAAATTACATGAGAAACATAACATTAAATTGATCATTGAATATAATTGAATATTAGATAATGATGTTTTAAAAAATAAAATGGGGATGTATGTACACTATACTAATGTAAACATTTTGTATAATATAAACATGTCTCAATGAACTGATATTGATGTAGAAAAAATTATGATAATGGTATCATAATAATAAAATAGAGAATATAGGGATACCATTTAATGGAACATAAAATATAATTTAATGTTTTATATTTTCCATACATAAAATAAATGAGGTATAATATATATAAAATTAAATATTAATATCTTTTAAACATGAAATCGTGCCTCAAAGAAGTTCAACATGAGATAGAAAACCCATACCTTGTTTCATTTCTTAGTTAATGACATATTAACCTCATAAGAGCAATTATTTTTTCATGGATGATCCAATGAAAGTCTTGGTAATATTCTAAATATGTGTGAAAATAGCCATATATTTTTGAGAGATTGTTCTAGGTAGTGTAAAATTCTATAGTTTCAATAGGAAATTTAATGTTGATTTATAGCTTTGAAATAGTGGATGTGATATCCTTTTATAAAAGGAAAAATGGGGGCTTTTTGGAACACTCATAATATTTCAATAATCAAGTCACACTAATCAATTATAAATTATAAAAAAGAGGAAAAAAATTTAGTGTGGGATCAGGTTAATTCAAAACAAATATCAACCACTTATTTAAGAACATGTTTTAACATTTTTTTTCTTTTTCCTATATCTAAAATACTTTTATCATTATTAAATTTATGATGGTAATAATTTTTTACCATAGAAATTAATTTAGATAAAAAAATTTTAAATTTAAATTATTACATAATTTAATATTTATGATTTTAAATTCATAATTTGGTTTATCGTATAAAATTTCTAAATGTGTAAAAATTTAATTTTAAAAAAACACTTAATCACGTAAAAAAACGTTTCAAAAATAATGTTTCTCGGATTTTAATTTAAATATAAGGTAAAATTATCATTGATATTGATTTTGATGGTAATAATTAATTTTGGTTTACCATCTTAATGTTTATGTTTTTTTAGTAAATCCTTCTTAATTTTTTGTCATTTTCTAATGGTGTATTTTCACACATGTTAAATAACAGAGTATTTATTTTCATGTACTTAAAATTGTCATGTTGTTAGAGAAAATTATATCTTATTTGGATTCTCCATATGAGAAAAAATATTAATGATAATAGGAGTCAACTGCCCCAATATAGTAATATCCCATTTAAATCCATCTCATACTTTATTTTATTTCATAAGAGTCTAATAATTATATTGATTACAGGTAATGATATAGTTTAAATTTCTCCCACTATGTGCATTTTTTATACAATGGAATATACTAAATTAGTTAAAAATATTATGTTTGATAACTCGAAATATGGTATGAGATGTAACCTAAATTGAATATTTATTCATAGCTAATCTCACTATTATAACTATTGTATATTTTCGAATAATATAATATCACAAAAATATTATAAAATATTTATTAATTATATCTAAAGAGCAAGTAATTAAACAAAATGAAATCACATGGGAGTATCTATGTAAGTATGTAGTCTGAGGGCCACTCATCATGCACTGGTTATGATCAAGTTAATACCAAGTCCTCCCCATTTAGAGTTGTTATCCCTAAATGCATATAATTGACAGCCACATCCACTTTTGAGTATCTAAATAGGGTTGTATTCCCTATAAAACCCACACAATATCTTCTTCAATAAAACATTATCAGATTATCCTATACACAGTCTTATAATAAGACTCTATCATTGGGTCATGTTCTATGATTTATGTTTTCATAAATCGTGATCCAAATAATTATACTAAAATTCATTTGAAACCAAAATTAAAACACCTAATCCTTTAACCGAAATACCATTATTTTTTTACTACCTTATAATAAAATATAAGCGATCACATCCCAAATGATTGAATAGATTTGTAGTATTGAGATACTGGATACATATATAAACCTTTCATTATATATGACGTAATGAAATAAAACTAAATAATTAATGTGAGAACATTATTATTTGTTCTACTAAATCATTATTATTATTATTATTATTTTCCCTAATAGTATCATGGAAAAAATTAAAACATAATATTTTTTGTGATGATATGATCAGTAAAGGAAAGAATTCAAAAGAAGATTGTATTGGGAAAACAAGGCACGATTAATATGGTAAAGGGAATCAATAATAAAATATTTATCTGTAATTCAAATCCTCAAAAAGAAAAACCTCCATGGATTACATATGAACATAAATAATCACATTGATAACAAAATATATTTAATGAAATAATGTATATTTTGGGACATCATAATCTTACCGTCAAATAAATGTGTCATGAAATTATACATAAATAGGTAATTCAGACACCAAATACCCAAACTAATTTGTCTCATGAGACCAACTAATGCATCAAGAGTCTATAATTGGATCTTCATATCACATAATAAGTATAAATAACTCAACGTATTAAAGAAATGAATAAAAATTCAATACATAATCAGCATAATCAACTTTATTGAAAAAAACACCATATGAATTATTTATATTATCCCCAATCAATAAATATAACAATATGATCATAATCAATATAAATTAATATGTCAGATGTTATCCTTATACTATATCCCTATTAAATTATAATATTCATCCAAGAATATTTACATAGTTGGCAATGCAGTAAAAATAACACTAGAATATTTCATGATTAAATTACCCTTTTCAATAGGAAATCAATCATATTAAAATCTATGAATTAAAAATTTTAATGAAGAAATTTTTTTTAAAAAAAGAAACATGTAAAATATTAAATTATTCTTAAATTAATTATATAGTCATTATGAAGGGAAATATCATTCATGAACCAAGTAATAATAAAATTATTATTTTTACAACTTTGGTAAAAAGTGCCTCATTTGGAAAACAAAAAATATATTCCTTTTAAAACATTTTATAAAAATTAAAAAATCATAAAATTAGAAATATTCAATAATTTTGGAATTTAAAAACATTATTGAAAACATTTTAATAAATATATGTACATTAAAGAAAAATATCTATGACCAAATATTTATACAACATTAGATTTCATTAAAAACATTCTTTTTTTATTTTTGATTTCCAAAGATGGTAAGAATGGAAATGATAATTATAAAACATTTAAATAACCATATAATAGGAAAATATGTGGTGTTTAGTTATAAAGATCATATAATTACTACTGTAAAAACATAAAAATATACAATTATGAATAAGAATGAGATTGTGAAATACATTCTTACCATAGGATTGACTTACATAATAAGTGATTTTAACCAATTTCATAATAAATTTAAATTTATTTTAGTTCAATGAAGGAATAATATAAAAGCTTATAATGTCATATTTTATCCACCTATATTATTTTTTCCCACATTTATTAATAATCATTAATTACCATCATCATTTCATGTGTTACCTTCTTTACTTTTCATGTATGTTATAATTATCCATTGAGGTCCTTGCATCTTAATCTTGTTATGTCATATAAATAATGATAATAATGATATAAATATCATATATATTCATTATATACATATTTAGAAACATCTTTTAATTGTATACATGAAAAATGTATCACATCACTTTATATAGGTGGTATTCCACATTTAAACACCAGTGGCATTAGCATTTCATATAGGGTGAAAGGGTAAGTAAATAAATGAAATGTTATATTTATAGAAACATAATTTTGTTATAAATGTCATATATGTTAATTATTTACATATTTATAATTATCAAAATAAATTGGTCATTACCCCAACTAGGTTAAATACCATTAGAGGGTGGCGAATAAGGGTATGATAGATTAAAACAACAACCCCTTCGAATCTTGTTTCATCGTTAAATAAAACACTCTTCTCTCCCATTCACATAGATATGTACGAACAAAAATGAAATCATTCATGAGACACAATTATTTTACTAGTTCACCCCCCACTAGGCTATGTCCATGTAGAATACAACAACAATGTTCCAATGTGCCAAATTAATTAAGGCTCATTGGTAATTCAAGGTTTAGGCTAGAACACATATATGCCCACTCTCGCTGCCTTTATAATGTTTAGGGATCGCTCACTACATCCCAAGGGTCACACCCTCAATTATTATTCTATGGATCACTGATGGTAGAATGTATCACCTTCGTCCTATTCCTTTTCTCACTCCTCTGGAAAGGATCCACACAGAGCTTATGGTAATTTATTCCCCTTCATTATCAATAATGAATGAATCCTCATTTATTGGAAGAATCTCTATTAAAGTCCAAATTTCATCCTATTGATGAATAAAAAATTACCATATAATTAATAAGAAATTATTTTTTAACACATTATGATGCTCACAACCATCATGAATCTCTATCCGATTGTGATGATTTACTATCCTTCATGAATCCCACAACTTTCAAAAAGCTCAACTATTTCATAAATCCCAACCAACTTTTGTGAAGAAACATTATATCCTCAATCAAAAACACTATTGTGAATCTCACATATCCTTCACAAAAAAAACACTTTCTATCATCTTTCTATATCCTTCATGAACTTATTTACATTCAATACTCTTACAGGTTTTGAATAAAGTTCATATCCTTTGAGAACATCCTTTCTTCATGAATTATGTTCTCATGAACAACCTTTATGAATCAAAATCTTTCATTTAGATCCTATGTATTTTCCTTCAGCTTTGATCTAATTTTTTGAGGTGGTTAGAGGCCTTTTTATAGACTTCGACTTCGAGATTATAAGATTCCATCCATGTCATCACCTTTTCACAAAGCTCCCTAATATTGTTTGTGAAGCTACATATTTTGTGTAGCTCTCGAGAAATATCACTATTTTTTATGATCCTCATAGTCATGGAGATTACAACAAACCCTTTTCGAATTTATGATTCTCCACTTCTCATAGTCATGTAGATTACCATCAACCTTTTGTGCATTTATGATTCTCTACACCTTCAAGAAACCCATGCTTCACAGCACCAAATTCCTTTTCGAAGCTCCTTACCTTTATGAAACTCCGGTCTTCAAGAAACACTAGACTTTCCCATTTTCCTACAAAGAACTAATGGAAGTTAAAAAAATATTATTGATACATCCTCTAAAATTTGGAACCCAAAAATTTCACAAACACTGGGAAACTCTTTCAACTTAGTTACAAAATTTTTAGTACCTCCTCCCAACCAACTATTCCGTTCTCTTGGATATTTTTTAATATACCTCGTCAACAATATCTATTTAATGCCACAACATACCTTGTACAAATTCTATGAAACAATAATAATAAACCCCAAAACACTACAATGATACCTTGCTGAATTTTTCCCAACAGTGGTGAAGAAAGATTATCTACATCTCTATGGGGAGATGGTAAGTCATGTGTACATATGGGTGATTTTATCATTTTCTATATTATATAATAGAGGTGTTGAATTGTTTTAACATAATAATAATAGAATCTATGTTTATTTTTTATTTTTTATTAATTATGTTTCCATGGGTAAAAAAATATTTATAATAAGTAGAAGAATAAGAATTATATTATAAGATTTGGTGAAGTTGATAACCTCTTCTTTGAGATACCTCCTTTATATTACACTATATATAATCGCAGGATAGTATTAAGAGAATAACATAATGTCAATAATAATTTAAATTAATATAGAAATTATTTTGTGTATTTATTCACTGATATAGATTGCTTATTGTTTTTTTATAATGGAGGAGAGTAGGTTACCTTTAATATATTTGTGTAGGGAAACACATAGAAATTATTTCATTAATATTTGAACAATTTTTTATGAAAGTGGCCAAAAATGTCTCTAATTACAATTTTAGTATGATATAAGTTAAACATATCTTCACAAAATATTATTTATAGAATATTATGTAGAATTCCTACCCTTCTCTCTGGGTTTAACCCCCTAGTAGAATCATTTTAACCTTTATTATGGTAACGAAAAAAAATTTACATTAATTATTAATGATGATGAAAAATAAATTTAACACAATTAGATTATATTAAATATTCTTATTATAAATATGGAATCAATTTTAAAATATTTAGTTTTTATTAGTTGTATAATTTCACATTAAAATAATTGCACAAAACATATTGAAAAATGTATTTTAAAAAATATATTTTTAAGCATAAATCTTAATTTACTTTCATTCATATCCTAGTAAAAACAATTAGATAAACATGAAAATATTTAACTTACTATATATTCTAATAATTTCATAAACATGATTTAAAATATTTTATTTATTTAATTTACTAACAAGAAAATAAATTGTGCACATAAAAATTTGATTTTTGAAACATTTGTTTTTATGTTCAAAATGAATTTATTCCAAAATCAAATATAATATTGATTATAGTATATTTAATAATATTATTTATAAAAATATATATTTTTAATTTATGATAAATTATAAACCATTATTTGACTTTAAATTTTATTTTTTTAATGACATGAAATGACAGGTTTTATAAAAAATGGTATTTTTAACTATTCACTAAAAAATAAATAGTTTTTGAAAAAATATTAAAAACTCAACCAAAAATAATATCTCAATGATGATTTAAAAAATAATATTAAATATCTAAAAAAATCATAATAATTTTATAAATTAATTATAATTCCCTCACACAAAATATGATACAAACCCTTTTTGAGAAAAAATGTTTGGATGCCTAAAATGTCCTCACTGAAAAAGGAGTACCAATATATTACGAATTATAAATAAATTTTTATTATATGAAAGAATTATGAATGTTTTTATAATGTGTATATTCCAATTCATTACATTAATTTCAATGTCTAGGTTAAAAGATAAACTTTTAAGAAAAATCATTATAGTATATCATAGTTAGCTTAATGATTGGTTGTGTAGGGTAACAAGTCTATCGATAAAATTATTCCTTTAAGATAAACTTTTAGGGTGCTATAGTTTTATTATTAAAATTTTAAATTGACCAATTTTCCATAATACCCCCACCCACACACACAAATATACAAAATTAATTAGTATAAACCAGCATCATATAAATCGTATCAACCTTCATTGACCAAAAAATAATAAAGAGAAATTATGAAAGGAGTGACCTAGAAATGGATGTTGGTGTAAAATTATCCATCCATATTTTTTCTAAAATAATATGTTGACAGTAATAAATAATATAATATAATTTAATAATAATATCTCACACATTAGTGCTCCCTTAAGGGTGAGTAAAAATCCAGATCACCTAGATATATTCATTATCGGTGAAATAATCTCAATATAAAACTGACAACATATCTTTTTCCATGTTACCTCTAAAATATCATGACCAACAAGGAAAATTTTCTACCACTACCTATTTTCACATAGGAAAAAAATCACCACCAATATAATCCATTCCTTAACCCGTGCTCAAATCAAACTGAATTCAATCTCAACCTCCTCCATATATCACATGGTTTTTAATGACAGATTGTCCCATTAAACATTTCTAAACTCTAACACAATAATTCTTACAACCCATTCCTCCTAATATTTACCTCCTCTGGTTCAATAAGACTATGATCTATCATAAAATCCTTTAACAAGTCTTCATATGGAACAATGAGGATATGAAAAGGATGATCCCTATCAACAACAACAAAATAAGGAATCATAAGACCTATATAGGAAAATCAATTCTAAAAACATTTAATAAAACTCATTTTAATCAATCCTAATATCTTTCCAAACTCAAACGCAGACTAAAATAGGCATGATGCATGTATCATACCTATATCACTACCCTAAAATCATTATAACCATTTTTTAGAATTTTTTAAAATATTTATGTCATTTCCTTGGATCTCAAGATCCCTCAAACATTTACATCTTAATTGATCTCCATTTAATATATCATATAGAAATTTTGTGTACTAATGTTTACCTACTAACCCAACAGAATACATAGTAATGAATAAAATTATAAGATATCATATCACTCATCCAATTCTTGGATGCCACAATATCATGACCCACCCTCAATATTACCCTCTCTATGTCAACAATGAAGTTGAGTGTAACCCTTGAAACATTCCTCTAATATACCACTGATTAGGGACTAGAATAAAGGGTATAAAACACATAAATGGGTGGAATTTACCCCTATAATCCTAGGAAAAAATATATAAATCCATAAATGTTGTATAATAAATTATAAAACATTAAATCATTCCGCATAAAATTTCATGTTATTTCATAAAGAAATAAATCCTCCTAAATAAAAAAAACCAAAAAAATAGCTCCTATGATAGAGACTCCAAATCTACAAAATCCATTATGTGATATAGTAAACATATAACCTGATTACAAAATTCAATACACATGATTGAAAAAAAAAGTATATACATAGTAAGGGTGTATATACATGTATACTATGTAGGTTCATCCCCATAATCTATTGTGAAACTTATGAATAATCATTATAAGTCATTGGGGAATAAATTAGTGCACTAATTATTTTCCTATATTACATAAACTAACAACCATCCTAATTAGGTCTCAATCAGTCAATTTAATATAAAATAGAGTAACATAACAATAATAATATATCAAACAAATTCCCCACATTCACTTCCCCATGGAACTAGTCACCCATAAGACCTAATAAAGTATATCTTTTTGCTATTATACCTTCATATTAATGTACATATACCATATAAATTTAACCAAAAATTTATTCGATAACCACATGGAAACCTCACCACAACATCACATCCATATCTCTATATAATGACCATATAATCATAAATAAATTTCAAAATATTATTTAGAAATATCACGAAGGGAAATAGCTTCATCGCCCCTCAACATGAAAATATCAACTAAATATCCTTTCTCATTAACTCATCAACATATACCATAACCTCAATCCACCACCATATATAATAATATTACAATAGAGAGAAATAAAGTCGATTTATCCCTTCATATGTATCACCAATATCATATATTTTTGAGAAAACACACAAAACCTCATATGGGTATCAGTCAAGTTACATTACTCTAGTGGAAGTGCATAAAAAACGAAAAAACTAAAAATATTCTAAAAATAATTCATAAATAGGATCCTAGGATACAATTTCTATAATAAAACTTCCATAAAAAAAATCCATAAACACCCCTTTATCCACTCCTAAAAAGACTATTTCAACCACTAACCATAGCACATTCCATTTATTCTATCATCACAAAATTGCTCCAAAATTGCACAAAAGCTATATAAATTTCATTTTATAATTCATTAACAATATCACTAATTAATAATTAGGCACATTAATTTCATTAATTTCAATAAAAAATAATTCATATAACAATATATTCTCTTAATAATTACCACTTCACATCACTTACATATCAATTATCAGATATTAATAAACTTCTTCATTTCAATTATAAATACTTTTTCAGCACTAAATAAATTTATATTCAACACATTACTTTCCCATTTAATCCCATTCTAATTCACTCCTTGGTTCGTTAATTTATTATTAAAATTTTAAATATCTTAAGATAATTGTGACTTTTTAACTACATCAACCTCATTACCAAATCACATGAACTACCATTCTAAAATCACAAAACGTCTTCTCTAATACTTCAATATCATTAACTACATTTAATCATATTTATTGTGTCACACCATGCCATACTAGAGCATATCAACACCCCTTCCTCCACTACATCAATCAAAATGTACAAATATTGTAACTAACATAATTACAAAATCATAAAAACAAAACAACATCATGATGGTAAACCATCATAATGGTAAAAATATCCTTCAAAAATTAATTATAATATCATACTTTTAAAATTAATAAATCACCACAATTTCATGATATTTCACTCCATTATTAGTTTCCAGTATATATATTATTTAACAAATTCTAACATGATATAATATATCGACTAGAACAATGTAATCAAAAAATCATACTTAAAGAGTAATAAATAAAATAGGAACTGACAAGAAAAAAGGATGTATATATATATATATGACTTCTAAACATCCCCATTAATTTATTCAATTTGGTTTATTATCATCAAAGGGAAAATTCAAACTCCCAGTCCAATAAAAAATATAACATGATAACCTCACATCAATATAAGATTAAAAGTAAAATGTTGGAATAACCTATAATGATTGAATCTTCAAAACCCCTATAAAAAGAATAAGGATAACATAATGATCAAACCCATCAAGATTCAGTGAGAACCCCCCCCCCCCCTAATATCCTAGGAAACATCATCCGATATCCTGAACCCAAAAATATTTAAAAAATAAAAACACAAATCCCCTTAAAATATTAAATAAGGTAAATAAAAAAATAACTATAAGAAAATAATTGATTAAGAGGGTGATAAATGGAACCTTTGATCGTATGGGATTGGTATCATGAAGCATACGATGTGGAATCCACCACCAATATAAAAGATCCCCAAAACTAGGATTATGATAACCATGATTTTCAAATGGGGTGAACATAATTGAATAAGAAAATCCTTGTGTTTGAGTTCATGAAAAAATAAAATGATTACACTATTAAATGGAGGGGAAGAATACCTTGTATAGTGAATTTTAGGGAAAATAAATTTCATTGTTTTTTACATAAAAATGCTATAAGATCCCTTAAATTTATTCATAATTTTTTTATATGGAGGAAATTTTATCAAATTTTATATAATTGTTGATAAAAAATATTTATTTCACATTCTCATCCTGACTCATTCATCAACAATTATGTTTCTAATCATTACATATTCATTGTTTCTAACTAACCTAAATAAATTATTTATAGTATAAGGATCTATTGAACAATCCACAATGTAACATGATCTTTGAAATAGGGATTTCATACTTCCCCACTTTATATAGTTATTAAACTAAGGGTCACACCCATAGAAAACAAATAATTAACAATCCAAAATCATCACTCTGGAATAAATTTCATTAAAATAGTTACATCTAGAACCAATATTAAAATTCAATAAAACAACTAAAAAACATTACTATAGTGATACCATGATCTCCAACAAGAATAACCAGGATATAAAAAAACTTTTGATCACTATTTTTACCCCTAAGATTCCATGACTAATCCTATACCACTAAATCAACTCTGAGGTCCACTCCAAAACCCCAAAACCATAAATTAATAGGTTGCGAAAACTAAAGACACTATACTAACCCCAATGAAAAACAAATTTCTAGGATATTTTTTCAATAATCCATCCTATTTTGAAATACATTAACATTTAAATCAAATAACTCATTGAATTTCTAAATAATCATAGAAACCTCTTAATGGTCACCCCTATTCATTAATCTGACCCATAACAATTCAAAAAATGAACTAAACACAATACTCACCATAACCCTATCTCTAATAGACAAATTACATAGAATATCATATCATACACCTCTAAATCACTGAATCCATGGCTCAATTTATGACTCCCTATATAGGTACCAATCTATATCTCCATAACCCATTATCATTTTTAAATCTCATAGTGATAAAATATTAAACAGATTATGTGTGAGATCACAGCTACTGCCTTTTTAGATCATGCCTAAATTCTCAGTAACACAATAAATCTATTGTTTATCACTAAATTTTTATACACCCACATACCCATTATTACATATAATACCATATGTGATTATATATATGAAGAATCAAAATTTGGAATCACCTACCACATAAAATAGTTACCCCTTATTCATGATGCATGTCTTACCTGACCAGGATTATATCCACAATCCTATAATCATTGAGCCTCTATCACATCTAAAGACACTAGAAAATTATCTATAAACCATTATTATTAATTTTTATTATTAATTATAAATTATTTTTTTACATTAAATAGGTGAGACCCCAATGAGTTGTGTACACTCTCCAAACCTCAAGAAATATTGTGTGGACCACTCCATAAAACCTATAACTATTGCACATGAAATTAAAATTTTTGTAACTCAATGAAACCATTTATTTTATTTTATTTCATTGGAATATGAAAATGAAATCAATGATTTTTTACCTCACTACCACAAAAACTGTTTTTCGCAGCGCCCCCCTTTATCACTGCTTGTTTAGTAGCGCTGATAAATGGGGGACTTTATCAGCACTTTTTTAGCGCTGATAAAGTGTCGGCTTCAAAAAAAATATTTTAAAAATATTTTAATATATTAATATATAAATATATTTATATTTTTATATAAATATAATATATAATTTTTAAATATATTTTAGATAAGTATAAATGTAAATTTACACTTATTATACTTAATATATAAGATATTTAGTGAAAATGACTTCTTAAAAAATTAAAAAAATATTTTTAATTAATATTTTGATAATAATTATGGAGTAATAGTCATTTAATAACAATTATAGGACTAAAAAAATTAAAAAAATTAAAAAAAGATCCAAAATATGTTGAAAACGCAACTCAATCATCAAACCGCCATAACTTTTGATCCGGGTGTCTGTTTGAGCTCTACCACATATCAAATCGAAGCCTGCGACAAGCTCTACGTCATTGTTTCCATGGTAACCCCGGTCAAGCGTTTTTCGAGGCCAAAAGAGGCCCAGAAGGTCTCCAAAACTGAGTTTTTTGTCGGGGTACCCAGATTTTTTAACATTTTGTGGATTTTCAAACTCGTTTAAGGGGGTATTATTGGCTTTTTTTAGCGGGGAATGAATTTATTCCAAGGTATTACATTCGTATTGATATTATGTCTTTGAAATTTCATCCATTTTTATAATGAACTGCTATTTATAATCAAATATATAACTATATGTACATATTTTTTATATATTCGCACCTAAAAATTAAATTTTTTAAATAAATAATTAAACATATTTACATATAAAATATATTAGCTTTATCTAAATAATAACTAATATCCATTTTATTTAAAATACCAATATATGAATATTTATATACCTATATATTAATCTAACTATATATATATATTAGTCTAACTATATATATATATATTAATCTAACTATATATATATATATAATCAAATAACTATATATATATTAATATAACTACATATATATATATTAGTATTACTATAAATATATATATTAATATCACCATAAATATCTATATTAATATCACTATATATATATATTAATATAACTATATAAATATATATTCATATAACTATATATATGTTAATATAACTATATATATGTTAATATAACTATATATATATTTATATAAATATATATTACTATACGAATAAATATAACTATATATATATATATTAATACCCCTCTATATATTTATTAATATTACTATATATATTATAATATAACTATATATATATATTATAATATAACTATATATATATTATAATATAACTATATATATATATTAATATAAATATATATTACTATACGAATAAATATAACTAAATATATAAATATATATATATAGCGATATCATGAATTGGAAAGCAAATCAAAATAGAGTAGTGGTAAGGGCTTAGGCGTGCAGGGGGGAGGTCTCGAGTTCAAATCCTGGTAGAGGCAGGGGGCGCGCACATGGGGAATATTGGAGCAAGCACTGTTAAAGGGTGGAGGGGGGTGCGTGGGGTGCGTGGGGTGTGTGGGGTGCTGTATAGGGGCCAAAAAGTGCTGTAAAAGGGGGGGTTCAAGCGCTATAAAGCCCCACCCCCCCCCCCCCCCCGATTGGCAGTATTTTTTAATTTTTTTAAATTTTTTTAACTTTTATCAGCGCTAAAACGAAAGCGCTGATAAAAGAAGGGCTGATATAGGACCCCTTTATCAGCGCTTTTTTTAGCGCTGATAAAAGACCCCTTTTATCAGTGCTTTTTTTATCACTAATAAAGGGGTCCTATATCAGCGCTTTTCGGAGCGCTGATAAAGGGAACCCCCCCCCCCCTTTATCTACGGTGGATTTATCAGCGCTTTTCTAGGGCTGATAAAGGCCATTTTTAGCGCCGATAAAGGCCGTGTTTGTAGTAGTGCATGTTGTTAATTGGAGTTTATCTATTACAATTTATCATCCCACAACATATTCATCCATTACCCACAAAATCAACATGTTGGTGATATGACTCCCCTATGATCTGATGGTATCATTATCGAATTTATAGATATAACATATCAAATTAGATGAAATTTAAGGAGAAAAAATAGGAAAATTAAGATGAATAACCAACCATAATTGATGATAAAACTACTTATATGTTTTATATATCAAGGAAGAAAATTGAGGGATGGAAGGAAATATAGAGGATGCATCCCCCATCTCCTGATAAGTTGGAAAAAATATAATCCCATTGTGGGTTAAAAGAAAATCCAAATGAAATAAATATTCATATTCATATAAAATAAATAGAGACTATTCCAAAATAGTACATAGAATGACTCTACAGGCAATGTTCTATCATCTCTTGTGGTAGAACACAACTATCCTTCTCACAAAGTACTTGATTGAAAATTACAAGGTACCAGTGGCACAAAAATATGAACTCCATTATTTTATTTTATTTTGACATTAAAAAGTAATGTAATTTTAATCCAAACAAACACCTATAAAAAATCAATTAAATGATTTAAAAGATACCACAGATCTCACATTCTAGATGTAAATTCTAAAAAATTAAATTTACCTCAAATCTTGTTTTATTGAAGTCTATATTTCCTATAATTAAAATATCTACTGATGATTTATTTCATTAAAAATGAAAAATCCTTACACATATCATCCTACAAAGGTGTCCACATGTTTCATCCAAAAATGGAACTGATCATTGTGATCCAATTTGTGGTAATTATCCAGGATAGTGATGATGTCCTTATCGTTAGGATGGTAAAATATATATTTCTAATATATATATATATATATATTGCAAAGTTTTTTTCCTAGGGTCACTCTAATGTAAGGAGTGTCCAATGACCTAGTGGTATTTCTAAAAAATATATTTTTAGTATTAAATATTTTGAAATAAGTAGATGAAAATAACTAAAAAAGTGATAGGAAACACAATCGGAGTGATGAATCAATGATGTAATGGAAGATTGTCTAAGGAAACAAAAATAATAAGAAAAGGAAGGAAAAAAGACAAAGAAGAAATTCAAAATGAACAAAGAAAGATCCACATTGGTCCACACTAAACTACCAATCATTGTTATTCTTATGAAATAAATCCACAACACTCGTCCTCACCAAGTGCGTGGTTAATTTGATGTTGCATACAACTCTCTCAAAAATAATATTGATCATTTTTTCATAGAATCAGTTCCAACACATGATCACTCTCCCAAATTGAAGAAACCCCCTAACTAAAATAATCTATCCAATAATTTACTCAATTCCAAAGTGATCATAAATGGTTAAAAACTCAAGAAACCTCACCTAGCCATATGTTCAATAAGTGTAAGAGAAAATGTGTAAATGGATCTGAGGGAGAGAAGAAAACCAAACACATCCAATAATATGCTCTATCAGTAACCAAAATAACATTCACAATATGATCAGAATAATGAATGTAACATTGCAGGTAAATAAATAATATTACATTATAATTATTATCAATATTTTGAATAAAATTTTAATATTACTTTAAAGGTAATTATATGCTCGATGGCGTACCCAATACGCAACAATGAGTTTCTTTGAAATCTTACGTTGCACACTAATAATATAACAATATTACAATAGTTAACGCCCAGTCGTTGTAATAGAGTGAATGAACGGAAATAACTAAAAAATGATTACATATGTTTGTTAAATATTTTTACATTTATCCAATAAATGTTAGAGGCTTAAAATCCAAATGAATCCAATTTTAAGAATAAATACTCTAATATTTTTAAAAGATTGTTTTAAAGCCTTTTGAGGGCGATCCTTTTTTAAATCGAACTTTT
Source organism: Viscum album (assembly GCA_963277665.1). NCBI lineage: Eukaryota > Viridiplantae > Streptophyta > Magnoliopsida > Santalales > Viscaceae > Viscum > Viscum album. Next base: position 1,253,253,626 of record OY728152.1, read on the forward strand.
GAAAATTTTATAAGCTCTATTTGTCATAATAAACTTATTATTTATGATTGGTATATCAAAATTTTCTTTGGTTAAATTTTTGGTATGTTTTTGACAATGTTCATATTTTTTAATGAATAGTGAAAAATATTACATTTTACATCAAAACTGATTTTTCATCTAATTTAAATATATGGTTAGATTATATTTTTAATTGGTTTTAAAGTTTAATTAGAATATATTTTTACAATTTAATTAAATGGTGGTAATTATAATTAATTTCTCTTTGAAAATGGACATAAACAAGTGCAAAACTTTTTATAAATATTGCTTCCAAAAAACCCACTATTTGTTTTCACAGCGGGAATTCACTATATGATTTATTAATAAAACTTATATGTTTTGAATTTTTTAAAATGGAAATAATTTCTGAATTTGAAATATCAAATATAGCTTGGGGTTAATTTTTGGTATTTTTCTGATAATGTTTTTTTTAATGAATAGTTAAAAATACAGTTTTTAATTCAAAACTGCCTTTTCAACCAATTTATTTATATATTTATATTGTCATTTTAATTTATTTTAAAGTATAATTGAATTATGTTTTTATCACTTAATTCAATGTTTTTCATTGGAAGTAATTTCACTTTTCAATTGGATGTAAAAACATGTCAATATTTTGATAAGTTTTACTTCTTAAAAATCTGTCTTTTGTTTTGACAACAGGAGTTAATTTTAAATTAATTACTGCAGTTTATGTGTTTTGAATTTGATAAAATTGATTCCATATTTGTAATGAAAAGGTCCAAATTATTTAATTATGACTCTTTTGTTTTTGGACATTATGAATAGTAACGACAGTAATTATCTTTAATTATCGTGTTTAATTAATAATCGGGTAATTAAGGGTAAGAAAATAATATCATAAAAATATAAAATGACCCCACCATGTGTCCTAATTATATTGGTGGTGTCATGTCAGACCATGGGATTCCTTTTTCCAACCGTGGGACCCCATGGAATCACTTTAGTGTGATAGTGACCTTTTATCATGTTTTTTAAAGAATGGAAAATGTAACCAAATTTTGTAAAACCTAAGTAAAATAATTTTAATTTTGTCTAAATAAACTACCTTTTAGAATATAAATATTAATTTGAAATATAAAAATATTTCCTACATAATAGTATTTTTTTATAATTTTTAGACATTATATAAATTAAATTATTTATGACACCATGATGATGCATCAATTACCTCATTAATGAACGATTTAAATAAAATGAAAATATAATGTAAAATATAAGAGTTAAACTTTTAAAACCCCTATTGGATGAGTATATTTCTAACCCTTATCACCTTATCCTCTAAATATATCAATCTAGGGCCTTTAAAATCCGAAAATCATTTTATAATAAAGTAACATTTCTTGACTTTCCATGAGTGCCCCTCCTCTCCTCTTATAAAAGGCCCCCACCTATACCACATTACCCACACATATAAAGCCATTGGATCGGCCAACCCCTGCCCATTTCATCTCTAAACTTCCCTATTTTCATCATTGAAGCCTCACCTTTGGCATAATTCTCTTCAAGAATCCCTTTTGGTTCAAACCAAGAGGAGTTACCCGATTTAAATGTAATGTGTTCACTTGTGTTCTTTTGTTTTATTTTGCTTCTCCAAACCCCTAAACTATTTTTATTACTTTATATTGTAACAAAACCAGTATATTATATATACTAGGATTTTGTTATGTGAATTATTCGAGCTAAACTTACACACACCTTCGTCTAATGGTTAAAGAACAAACTGTTTCTGTGGATGGAGAATTACCGCCTCATGAAATGATGATTGTTCAATCTTATCATAACACCTTTCATGGTGGCCATTATGATGTCACTGTATTTTATATATGATATACATGGTATTTAAGTTTCCTATATGCTTCTTAATTTTATATTTAAAACATGCCTTTATGCTTTGCATGTTGTACAAATGCGATAATTTCATACGAGGAAGTGTGGACTACCGCCCCCTCAAATGATATAACTCATTCATGCAATACATGGAATGTATAAAGAATTAAATTAATGAACTTATTTGACATATATAACATATAACTAATACTGGAATTATAATATATATATCTCTCAATTATTCTTAATTCCATTAATATGACAAAGAAATGAAAGTAGCGTTCATGCGTACGTACGGCCTACTGTCTCCATGAACGGTGCATTTCATTTATTTTTCTCTCCAAATGTTATGGAATAGTATAAAATGAATATGTACTGGATATATATTATATTTAAATCATTAATACTATTCTTTATATGATGTACTTATAACTACATGGACAATTCTTTTCAAACAATTTCATTTTTGACTGATGTACCAAACATCGACAAAAACATCTAATATGAACTCACATAATTAACTAATTATTATAACATTATAATATGTGATATGAGTTGAATAATAAACATTAAAGGAGGCCCTTATGAAATTATAAATTAACCAAAGTTTATTATTCCGGAATATAAATAAACGAACAAGACAAATCGGACTTTAGGTAAGGGATCTGACCTCTCTCTTTCTTTTCAATTACCCCCTTTTATGTCATTTCATTTATGCTCCATGTTCTTATATTTGAGGATGTTATTTTATATTCCACTTTCAGTATATTTTATTTTAATATGATTAGACACCCTATTTGATCTCATAAATCCATTTTTGGAAGTTTTATGAGGCGTCGTTAGGCTGCCGAATTTTCATAAGGGGATTTTCATCTCACTTTTTATTCTCGTGAGATTCATGATACATTGGCCACTATTTCATTTTGTGTGGTGTATGTACTACCCATTGATTTACTATTTGTATAATATACTCTCATTTATGGGTATTTACATCTTCATTTTATGACCGTTCTTTCATGGGGTGTATGTTTCGAAAGTTGCCCAAACCGGTAAGGGAACCTCTCACACTCCTCTTTTTAAAAGTATTATTTTGTTATGTCTTCTAATTTACATCTTTTTATGTTGGGATGTGTTCTTATATATCCATACTGATTTAAATTTTATGTCCAAGTGATGAGATTCCAATTTCTATCTCATCAACTAATGTTATGAATTTTAAAGTGACGTCGTTAGGCTGTTTAATTTTACCAAGGGAACCTCTTAACCCAATTTTGATTTCTTTGGGTTCAACTTGTAGTTATTGAATATGTCATCCTATGAATATGTGTGAATGAAATATGGTTGTTTTACACTTAATATCTACTTATATTGGGTGTATTTATATTTTTCACACATTATTATGAGATTTATTTATCCTTAATTTAAGGATACCTTCTTTATAAGGGATTTCATCTCATTTTACATTTCTATTGAGTATTCAATGTTGTTATGCACCAATTCACTCTTATATGGTGTATATACTATCCTTTTGAATAGTATATCATGAATCCCTTTATTCTCATGATATTATAAAGTTATAATTAAATTTTATTCCTCAATTATTGTATTCAAGTGTCTCTCATTTTGTTAAAAACCCTTTAACTAAAATATCGCTTTAAATGTTTTAATGATTTGTTCTTATAAATATTTCTCATTAATATCCATGTTTTCAAAATGGGTTTAAGGATTTATTTATATGGATATTAATGGTTTAAAATGATAAAAGATTCAAGTTGGTATGGGAAACTTTCATTCAAAAATCTCTTTATTAAATGTTTTAAATGGTTTTGAAAATTGTTTTTTGAATGGATTCATTATTTCAATATCTTAAAATGTCATATTGATATTTCATTGTGGGAATGTTATCTTTCATTTATGATTAAGTTATGTACTATGATTATGTTATGGTTCATGGGCATTGTTTATGATGATGGGTGGTTCCGTGATAAACTAAGGGAGGGTGAGCCCAATATAGCTCTCCAATGCATTGGGTAACACAAAGGGGTTAAACGTTAAGGTTTATCCAAATAGATTTAAGGAATATACTATGATGGGTATTCCAAACATAACCATGTGGGTTACTCCCTATGTAATAATGTTATGAATGCTTCAGGATCCCTTTATTTCTTATGATTTCTATTGAGTTATGCATAAATCTTATGATTTCATGAGGTATGTTAAATTGATTATGTTTTATGAGTAAAGTATGATTTAATTGATTCTTATGTATACATGGACTAATGTTTTCTTTCCTTATTGTTATAAACCTTACTGAGCTTTTTATGCTCATCCTATGCTTCTGAAATGTTTTTCACGGGACATAAAGTTGAATAGAGTCAAGGATGGGATCAAGGAAATGTCATGCTGTCTAAAACAAGAACTAGACATGAATCTTTTGTTCAAGAGTTTTTATTTTGTGAAAAAAATGGAAACTGAGTAGATGTGTCTAAATTGTAATCTTTGAGATGTAATAGTTATGTCCTAATTATTGAAAACTATAAACCTAAAAAGATCCTCAATGTGAATTATTAATTTAATTCAATAATAAGTAATGATTAAGGCCGGGTCCTTATAATGAAGATATAAAGATCATCATGAAACTTGAATTACCAAGAAGTGTTGAGATTCCATTCATGGATAAATCCTCAAAAATTATTTCTCCATTACTAGATATTTTATATCATAACATAAAACAAAAAATTAATAAATATCATAGTTTTCATTAAAATATATATATATATATAATTTTGATATTTAGAAAAAAACAAAAAATGAAAATTGTTAAAAAAGAAAAATTATAAGAAAAATGTTCTCATCTCTAGGAAATTGGTATACTCCTATGTCCTAGGAAAACCAATCATATATGAGGTTCCACTAATTATTTGGAATATGACACTAAAAATAAAAAATTTCATCCCAATAGCATGTAAAGGTATCCATGTAGTGTTCCTTAATGTGCTCTTAAACTACATCACTGGTGAACATCAAGTGAAAATAGATAATCTCTTGAAACAACCCATACCACCTTGAATATGGGATATAATTCCCTAAAAACTATTTTTATTCAACCACCACAAATGATTAGTTCCAATGATCATAGAGTATGCCATAATCTTACAAAAAATATAAATAATGAAGAGGTGTTTTAAAATATTATGTGTACATTACAAATTCTATAATTTAAATGTAGTGGGACATCATTAATTCTTTATATATTTTCATTGTTGAGACTGCACATCAAGAACCTATATTTTTTCTTGTTGGGATTAGATTTCACTAGTTGACCTCAAAATATCTTTTTTATACTCTTATATAAATAAGATTTTTTTATTTTTAATTCTGTAAAAAAAATTATAGTATTAAAGACATAAATATATAAAATTTAATATGTATAAGTTTATCATAATATATTTATTTTATTACAAATATATTATTATATTTTTGAGTATTTATTTTTTTATTCTTTTATATTCGATTATTATATATATATATTGTTCTTTTTTTATATATTCAAAATTTCAATCCCTTATCATGAGGGTATTCTTATCCTAGAGTTCTTGGGCATGCAAGGGGTCAATTTTTTTTAATCTAGTGAGGGTTCGGTTATAATAAAAGATTCATGCTCTTCATTCATCCCTTCTAGATCTCAAAGTCATCTTCAATTGGAATGGCTTTTCTCATTTGATCACTCTTCTTCAATCTTGGGTGGATTCCGCTACATCTTTAATAGTTCTAAATATATGTTGGGACCCAAATTATTTTTAAATAGTTGATGATGACATCCAACCGGTTTGTCTAGGGTAGCACCATGTTTTGAATATCTATTGGTTTTGGATACATTGGATGTGAGATGCTTCAATTCTTTGACGGAGGTGTAGCATCAATGCTCAAGGATTATAGATAATGATTCATCTCGATTGTGTGGTGGCTCAACCTTCACATCAGCAGTGAGAGTTATGGAATTGATTTTTTTCACATTGATTCATCTAGGTAAACATGTGGAGATTTTTTGAAAGTAGTGGTGGTCTACCATTGGGAGTACAGTAGAGTGGTGGTGTGTCAAGTTCTCACCATAGGGGATCTTTTCATATATTCATGATCCAAGATCTCCTTCCATGGTTGATTCTATAATAGGCAGAAGAAGATTGTATACTGGGGGAACACTGGTAGATGCTAGTCTATCGGTGGACACTGAAAGATCATGGTAATGGTGGATGCGGTATTGAAGAGGTTCAGTGGTGGATTAAGAAATAGGGGTCACGACTGGTGGCATCAGGATGGGCCGTAGGATTTATAGATATAAGGTGAGGCTAGTGGTAGATCTCAAACTATCAGTAGTTGATAATGGAAATAGAAAATTGTGGGTCGATTGATTAATCTACATGTTGATGCTTCTATTTGAATCATAGGTCTAGAAGTTGAATTTTATAGGTTGCAATGGTGGATTTGGTTGTAGTTAGTGGATGAACTACTACAAAACATGCTTTTAACAATGCTAAAATTATCTTTTATCATTGCTAGAATAGCACTGACTACCAGAGCACGATTAAAATCCCTATACATTTATCAATTCTTCAAAATCACAAATAATTTTCCTCGCTAATCGAATCCTTTATTAAGCATTGATAAATGGATCCTTTATCACTATTATAAAAGTACTCATAAAGGGATCTTTTGTTAGGTCTTTTAAAAACACTGATGAAGGATAACTTTATCAATGCTTCTATAAATGCTAATAAATTATTCATTTATTAGAGAATATAATAGAGTTGATAAAGTGGCATAATGTAGTGTGTCGTTTTAACACACATCAGCACTAGGGTGGTGTGTTGTAACAGTACAATACAACACCAGAAAAAACACTAAAAATGAAAAAAATCATGTAAAAATAAAAAATTTAAATAAAATAAAATTTACAACAAAAATAAAAGAATAAAACAAAATTATATACATTTAAAACATTCATATAAACAACTACATGAGTAAGTAGAAATTATTACACACATTCAAAATAATCAATTTCCCCGTCAATTTTTTTTCTCGGACCCCAACTCATGTTATTTCTGAACAAACCACCCCTAATCAAGAAAAATAACACACCTGTATAATATATAAATTCTCACATCACTAATAATAAAAAAAAATTAAAATAATTTTTTCAACTTATCTTTGATTCATACTATGAACACTATGTATTATATTGAGTTTTGGTAGACTGATATACATCACACCATTTATGGATACTCGTTAATAATTATCCTATAAAAATTAATTTAATTATCATATCATAAAAGTGATAAAAAAATTAATTAAATAATGGAGGATAGAATGATGAGAAAACTATATAGGCTTGTTTTCTCGGTTTTGGTGATGTGATGCGCATTTCAAGCTAAAATAACACTTATATATTAAAAATACTCACTTAGATCCATACCGGTCACACAATGCATCGTATTTAGGTTTAGTGGATTCCTATATGTCTCAAATGAATTATAGAACATTTTTTCTAATGTACCAACGACATATAATATTTTTTCCTTGGTTTTTAGTATGTTGATTGTCTTTTTTACTAAAACGGATTTTTAAACTGGATACACATATTTTGAGTCATATCGGTCTTACTGTGTGTTAGTTTTATTTGAGATAGAATCCTACTTATCAAAAATGAAATAGGAATATTTTTCATAAATTATGAAGACAATGTGATTGTGTACTCTCATTTTTTAGTTAGTGATAGTTTTTCAACTAAAATGTAAATTTTAAACGCATAACGGACACTTGGAGTCATATTAGGAACATAATATATCTTATTAAGGTGAAACTGATTTCTATACATAAAAAATGACATGTGGATCATATCACTAATTTATAAAAATAATAATAATACTTTTCTATGTTTTGAGAAGTTCATTTGGGTTTTTTACTTAAATTAATCTCAATATTAAGTCAAAAGATGCACTTAGAGTCCTACAGGTAACAATGTGTGTCTTATTGAGGTGTGTCTAACTCGTACGCATCTTAAATGACTTAAGGACCATTTTTATAAAGTATCAAAACCACATCAATGTTTTTTTATTAATATTGAGTATGTCAAATATCTTATTTACTAAAATGTCATTTTAAAAGGGAAACATGTACATTGAGTCATATAGGTCACATCATGTCGAAGTTTCATGTGAGACTAATTCCTATAAATTAAGAATAAATTAAGAATCTTTGTTCAAAATTATCATGATTATATGGGCATGATTTATAATTTTTGAGTGAGTGATGCTTTTTGAACTAAAACATCAATTTTAAATTGATAACGAACCCTTTGATTCATACCAAGCATATTGTGTATTAGATTGAGTTGAGGATAATTCCAACAAAAAAATGAATTACGGATCATTTTACTAACATATCAATCCAATCTAAATGTGGAATATTATTTTTGAGTTTTCATATTTCCTTTTACAAAAAAAATCAATTTAAAATAAAAAGATGCACATTGAGTCATACTGGTCGCATTATGCTTCAGATTAAGGTGGGCCTACTTACTAAATTCCCCAAACAAATTATTTATCATTTTGATAATGTATAAAAAAAAATTGAAGGGTTTTCTTGGTTTTTAGTATATCACTTGTCTTTTTTACTAGTTTCTCATTTTAAAAATGAAACTCTTACTATGAGGTATACTGGTCATATATTGTGTCATTTTTATATGAAACTCATTACAACACATCCAAAATGATTTATGAATATTTTTTTGTAAATTATTCAAAGAATTCATGTGTGTTTTCTTGGTTTTCAATGAGTGTATCTTTGTGAAATAAATGTCAATTTTAAACTAATAATGAACACTTTGATTCTTACAGGACACATTTTGTATTGGATGGAGGTTTTAATGATTCCTAAAATTTTACTTATGGATCATTTTAATAATATATCGAAACAATAAAAAAAATTCATGGTTTTGAGTATATTTTTTTGTCTTTTATAATAAAATTAATGTCAATTTTAAAAAAATGATACACACTTCATGTAATACGAGTCACATAATGTGTCAGGATGAGGTGTGGAATATTCCTACATGTTTCAAATGACTTATTTATTTTTTTACTAAAGTATCAAATTAAATTGAATTCATTTTATTAGTTTTGAGTATGTCACTTGTCTTTTTGACTAAAATTTCAATTTTAATAGAAATCATGCACTTTGAGTCATACCAGTCACATTATGTGTTGGAACTAACTGAGGCTAATTTATATATGTCACAAATATTTTATATATTCTTTTCATAAATTATTCATAAAATATTAGTGTTTTTTCATAGTTTCTAGTATTGAAATATTTATTTTTACTACAATTATTGTCACTTAAATAAAAATACACAGTTGGAGTCATATTGGGAACATTGTTCATCAGATTGGGGTTAGAAGGATTATTACATGTTAATAATAACAAATGGATTGTTGTTCTGAATTTTCAAAAAAATCTAAATGAGTTTTCTAGTTTTTTTGTGTATGATGTTTGTTTTGAATTAAAATGTATGTTATAAACTAAATTTTTATAACCTGAGTCATATCGAGCACAATATATATCGGATTGAAGTGTGGCTAATTTACTATGTGATATGTGTACGACATTTAATAATCTAAAAAATATCCAGAAATGAGATAACATATTCCACTATGATGGAATTATAACTCCACAAACATTGAAACTCTCCACATTTCAGGAAGCATTGTGTTTCATTTTTCATCATAAAAGAATATGTTATCTCAGTTCTATCGTATTCTAGATATTTGAAATCCAAATATGACTTCCCAATATATTTGTTAAAAAACTATATAATTATTAATTAAAATGATAAGAAAATTCACAAATAAATAGAAGATAAAAATTTCAATATTAATTAAATAAGTTGTTAGAATTCACCTTTTCATGATGGATTTATACATTCTTTAACCATTTCCTTGGTTTTATTATCTCAATTGCAGTATCGAAGAATAATTTCTCATGGGCATTAGCAACATTGAACCAACAACCCCAACTCGAACAAAATAGTCCACACATATAAGAAAGAAATTTTTATGGGTAATAATAAGAATAAATAAATAAAAAGTAATATGAAAAAATAAATTACATATATTGACAATGATTTTACTATGAAAACATCAATATTTCCATTGTGATTGTACAAATATAGCATCATCGCTCTTCCTACAAAGTTAACAGAGGGAACTAGAAGGAAAGTGTTAAATTCTAACAATATATGGGTACCAATGTTTTTAGGGATAAGAAGTTTTTGGAAGTTTTAGTGACCAAATGAATGTTATATGGACTGAAATCATAAATAATAAATCAAATATACAAGGAATAATGATAATTAAATCAATTTTCCAATATATAATTTTTCAATAAAATATAGATAGTATATCACAACATTAACATTACATCTTTCAAAAGGGATTATCCCATTATAGTATGTTTTTTAGGCAGGATAGAAAAACTCTTCATGTATAGAATACATTTTATGCATGAGTATTCAAACATTAAATTTAGATTGTGTTAATGCATTTTAGAATAGATAATATTTTTAGGAAAAAATTATATTACACACACTTTAACCATCTCATTGTACTCTCTTTTATTAAGGTTTTCATGATTAAAATCTTATATTGAGATTCTAAATCCACTAATTGTGGTCCCATATAACATAAAAGGTATTGTATATATTGGGATTAACATGAACTTATTGTAACCACCCAAGGAAAGGGTCATCCATGATTTAATTTTCATCTGACTCTATAGTTTTTTTAGTCATTGACTAGACAATTTACCATTTATTTTTTTTATATGAGACCTTAAATTAATGCATTAAATGTTATTATATTATTAATAAATCATAATTTTCCCCTTCCACAATAACATTCACCTTCACAAAGTCTATTTCATAAACTTTCACTTCACAACTATTGTCTTCCCATTTGCAGTGAAAAATCAGCACTTGAAATTTTATAAAATCCAAATCATATATAGGATCAATAATTCCAATATATGAATTGTTTTCATAAACTAGATTTCTATCCTTAGAACTAGATATATTAATTTCTTCCTCTAAAAGTGTAACTGCACTATTTTTCAACATACTACAGTCATCGTGTTATTTTGTATAGAATATAAAACCGTTGATTAAAAAACATATGTATGACTTAACATTTATATTCATTCCCACTACTATACATCAATGTCGTTCAACAATTAAATTAGGATATTCATATAACACTTTATAATTTTGATCTCAAAACAATCCTGTAATCTAATGATTATGTGTATTTTATATTCATCCTTTAGCCCTGAAGGATCAAAATCTCAATGAATTTCTCTATGGGATTCAACATATTGATTAACATCTTCACTATTATGTAAAATATAAAGTCGATCCTTATCCTACTATAAGAAGGTGATTTTAACAACATCTCTTACAATAATTCCTTCTACCATAAGGCATATGTTGTGATAAATCTTTGGGATACTGATGGTATCAATATCTTAGAGGTTATCGGTACAGAATTCAATAAATCCTTTAACAATATATTATTCTTTTGGAAAACATGATGGGTAACTTAAATTCTAGAAAACCCCTTCCAAAATATTCTTATATCCTTTATTGGGGTACAACAATCTATAATGTACTGCACCACATAGTTTAACCTCTTGAACCATATGAACCATTAGCTGGATCATTATATCAAAAAATGATGGTGGAAAGAACATCTCTAATTCACAAAATATAACTAAAAACTCCTTATTAACGATTAGAATCTTTGTCGGGTCTATAAATTTAATAAATATGGAATTTAAAAATAAACATGACCTATTAAATATATTTTGTACATTTTTAGGTAGAAGGAAATGGAAATAAATAATCATCAAATATTTCATTAAAAATCAAATTAACATGATTTTATCTTTTGTAACTTCAAATTAGTCATTGAAATGGCATTCTTGATATTTTATGAATACCCCTATATACCTTTTACATAATTAAAAAAAGTAAAAATTAAAATTTCTTCTTTTTGGATAGAGAATAAGATGCAATAGCAATGACATTCTTCCCTTTATCCTTCATTGGTTCCAACTCTTACATTATCCTCATTTCAATCAAGTCCCACATATCCTCGACTCCATATTTCATTTTATCGTGAACATTTAAAAACATTGTAGTAACAATATAAAATAATTTATTCTCTAAATGAATGAAATCAATAAATAATATGACATACAAAAAATTCCAATACATTAACTCAATGATAGTTTATCACTTACTCAAACATAATTTCAAAAGGCATTTTGAAAATGAATTATCATAAATAGTGTAAATAACTTTTACTTTATCGAACAGTTGATCACCCATTAGTGGAGATGGTGTTGTACCATGTTTGGTATTCCCATAAAATACTATCATCCAAGATAATTATTTATGTGTCCAAGGTAAAGAATTTGGGTTTCCTAAAAACATAGTATTCGAGGAATGTTTCAAAAAAACAAAGGGCATTCATTCTTCACAAATGGGTCACCCCATCATTCATATAATTCTATATCTTGAAATCATTTTATAAGAAAGAATGTAATTTATGGTATTGTACAACATGGACCGCAATGTCAATTATTCACTTCTATGAGAATAATACATTGTACCACATGTATCCCATATCAATTTGAGATCATCAGTCAATGGATCCAAATAGTCATCAATAACAATACTACTTTACTTTGGTCCAAATATAAGTAGAGACAACCTAATTTATTCGGGCTTCATGCATAACCATAGAGCCAAGTTATAATTTACTAACTTGATTGGCCATGTACTGTGAGTATTAATTTATACACCAAAAGAATTTATCTCATCTTTAGATAACTTAAAACGAAGGTTTCTCATCTTATTTCCAAATTAAGGACACACATAAACAATTTTATTCCATTGAAAAGAATCTACTAGATGATGTTGGTTCTCATCTTCAATTATTGAATCTACTTTCCATGTTAATTGTCTCACATTTTCCCAAAATCCATATAGTCCTCAAACCTGTGGAATAATAGGAATGTACGATACTACTACTGAGATACTTGATTCGTTTTTATTGTATTGATCCATGATAGACTTATGGAATTTTATGAGTGATTATCGATCATTGTGAAATAATATGAAATCATTTGTACAAGAATTTATTTTTTAGATATCATTACCAATGAACATAACAGACTTTTAGCATCATATATTTGACATGGAAGTTTATTTCATTCATATTTCATATCATTAAAGAGACCATGTAGTTTTGTAAAGTTGGTCTCACTCAATCCACTATCATATTTCAAATTATATAACTTTACTACAATTGGAAATGTTGTATATTTTGTACAATCAGTATATAATGGTCTCTTAGGGAAAATACTTAACTTCTCAAAAAACTTTGGAAAATCATGAAATTAATCTACAATTTTTATTTTTATTTCTTTCATGTGATCTTCATCATCATTTAAACTATTATTTATATCAAAAGATCCATAAATTGAAGTATTATCCCAATATGTGGGAAAAGGAAATTTTCCCCTATGTTTAGTCAAAAATTTATAGCTCCGATCTATTCCATAAAAAATAAAATATTCTTCCAACTCTTCCAAACTAATTTTTCTTAAATATGAACAATTTAAACATGGAAATGTATTTGAGAATGGTTTTATGCATGATCTACTACAAACATGATGAAATAATTACCTCCATTATCATACACATTTGTCAAAGGAAAGTGTACGCCCATTTTTTATTCAACCCCATCCTACTATGTTCGTAAAATGTTCATTCTATATAATAAATAAATAAATACACATAAGATATTGATTATAAAATGTGATATTTCTAGATAATTATAATAAGGGGAACCCAACATTTGATTGTTTCGTATAATTTTAGTATTATTTAATGGAAATGGGTAATTGAATTTAAGAAAATAATTACTCCACTATGGTAAGTGTTATCCTATGAATTTATCCAAAGTTGAATGTTTTTTATAATTGACATCTTAATCTTCTTCATCTCCCAAAAAATTATTTTTTTCATTTTGTTTCTTTAGACTCATCCCACGTCCCTTTTAGACATGCACATACTTTCCATGAAATAATCTAAGCATTATTCATCCCAAAATGAGTACCATTGATCATTTTGTAAGACTGGTACATAGAGTAGTTCAATCAATATAGAATTTATGGGGGATGAGTCTCAAGAAACAAAATTCAATATTAAATTCATGGGATAGGAAGATGATTAGGATGAAACAAAACAATTCTTATCCTAAATAATAGGGGTTCTTAAAATTTTTCAAATATTCTAGTCCTAAAAGATCTAAAATTGCAACTGAAATAATTAAATATTTTATTTTCTATTGAATATAAAATTAAGTCATATATAATAATTTATATATAAGCTAATTTCATTTTTGAGTATAGTGTACTATACTTTTCTATATAAAAATTGATATAGATAATTAAAATAAAATTGTTCTTTATATACATAGTTCTAGTGTAAAATCTAGTTTATATATAATGGAATATAATAAATATGATTCCTTAGTCTAACCTAAACAGAATAAAAGACTTAGAAAGCTAAAACATTGAAATAATTAATTCATATATTTAAAATCGTTCATTTTTCTTATTGAGAGAGATCAATATGACAATATTCAAAAACAAATATACTATGGTGGTAGTGATAGATAATGATGTGAAGTTATATAAAGAATTATTTTCTTAAAAATATGTTTTGTTCAAGAAATAATAATTTAACGATGAAATAGATCTTATTATGAGAAATAATATATTAATATTTACAAATTTTCTAAATATTAAAATCATATTAGTTGTAAATGTGTATTTTGAACTCTATATGACTCCAATGATAACATTTTATTTATTAATGATATATTAGTAATCAATGGTTTCAAAAAATGAAATGGATTGATTATTTTGATAAACATAATCCATCAGTTAAAATTATGGAAATTAGGATATTATTTGCCTTCAAATTTGGAACATCATTTTTTTGT
The DNA here is from genome assembly GCA_963277665.1 of Viscum album. NCBI lineage: Eukaryota > Viridiplantae > Streptophyta > Magnoliopsida > Santalales > Viscaceae > Viscum > Viscum album. The sequence continues at coordinate 1,253,268,646 of OY728152.1, forward strand.
TCATTAATCAAATGTTAAAATGATATTTTATAGAAATCTAAATAAATAATTTTATGTAGAATAATATGACGGTTTTATATATAATATATGTAAAATAAATTAAGTAAATTAGTTGAATATACTTATTGATTTATAAAAACCCGTAAACATCATCCTAATTTTGATTATATTATTTTATCTAATTTATTTTTAACTAATAATGCTGATAAGTAAAAATTTTATTTTTTATAAAATTATAATAAATTATTATGTGTATCTATATCAATGACATATTAATTTTTAAAAACAACACGACCAATATTAATGAGATGAAGAAATATGTTTCCACCAAGATTAAAATGACAAAAATTATAATAATAGATACTATACTAATTACTAATGTATGAATACATAGTGGGGGTTATAATTTATTCAACTCTTGTTATATTGTTAATATGTTGAATACATATGATCTTAACAGTTTCAAATATGAAAAATACTCAATTAGAAACTACTCATAAATTATTTATTAATACATACATAGCTATGTCACAACATGATCATTCTAGTGCAATTTTTTCTTTAATTTATTTGATAATATATTATAAACACAATATCACAATTTTGGTAATTCAAATGCATTTATATTAAATTAACTCTATTTTAGATTATTGGAAACGTATAATTATAATCTTTTTACTCTTATAGAAGGATAGAAAATTGAGTTTATATTACAATGATTACAATACTAAATTATGTATTCGATAATTCAAATTTAGATACCTTCATGGGTGATTACCAATCCTAATATGGAAGGATATTTAATCATAGAGATTATGTCATTTTTGGGGTTGGAAATAACCAACGATTTCACATTTGACATTATAGTCATAATTTTATACATTAATAAATTTAGTATGGAAAAAAATTTAATCATAAACATTTTAATGGAATTTAAGTTATGTAACATTTCAATGGATCTTATTTATATTAATTATTGTAGGGAATCCAAAATGTCCAAACAAATTAGTTTTATGTATAAGGTAATGCCTAAACACATTTCTTTTTGACATGATATGTTAGAAAATTATTATAACATGGCATAATAAAAAACTTTAATGAAAAATCATGTAAGAACCACATAGATCCATTTTCAAAAAATATAAAAAGGGACATTACTAAAAACATTAATAGATTAATTGGGCCAAACACATTAAAATAAATTATTTAGTGAAAAGTGTGATCATAATCTAGCGCAATACTTATCCCGGGATCTTTCACCAAGCTACCTAAGGATTATCATGACATTTAAGTGGAGAAAAACATTTCAATATAATACATATCAATATAACAAAAATAATTATTAAAATATTTAGGAACACACAACCCCATTATCACATTTTATCACACTTAAATGAAAAAAAACACTTCATCGTAACATACACAATATAATGATATCAATGACCCATGATCAATCTATATTACAATAACAAACAACATTGAACTTATGAATCAACAAGATTATTAATATAAATGGTGTATATAACACAAAATATTAATCTAATTTTGAAAAAAAAATATCAAACATTGCTTAATGGATTGAAAAGATGACAAAAGACATCAAAATTTCCATCTAAATCTCATCCAAAGAATATAAAAAATGAGAGGAAACAATACTTCCATGTTCATTGCTAACATAAAAAGCATCTTGAATATTATCCAAATGTGGTCCAATTTATAAAAATCTTTGACCAATACAAAATGGTTATTTATTATAATTCAAATGAAAAAATTACATGAAATATATTTTTATTTATTCCTTTAAAACTATTGGTGTAATTTTAACAAACACTTTTCCTATCTTCTTTACCTAAAAGTAAGTTCATAATATTAAAACATATGAAAATATCTTTTGGTGTTAATGAAAACATAATAAAAAAATTATAATTTTGTAACCCCATCCTATTTAATTTTAATATAATTTACTTCAAATAAAAACAAGGATTTAATATATGAAAGCATTGAGGGTTCCATGATTAAAAGAAAGTGAATTGAGCAACCAACCATAAAGGATGAAATTGATGAGTGGATGTCTTCATACTCTATAGAGAATATTAAATGACCCTTAATGGTTCAATAGAAACCCAAATTCATAGAAATACCAAACTAGAAAAGAAAAAAGAGATGAATATTGAATATAAAAGATTATATTCATAAAGAATCAAAAAATATCACCAAAGAAGCAATAAATTAGCGAGGAGGATAAAAATTAACATACATTGGATTAAAGCACTGATTCATTTGAGATAAAGAAGAGATATCACCAAATCATGGATTCATTCGAGCCTTGGATATGTTTGATCCCTAATTCATTCGAGCTTTAGATTCGAGAATTGGATTTGTTCGAACAATGATTCGGTCCTTGATTCAAGTTTGGACTCAATGAAGATGATCACCAGAAGTAGGCAGCTTCCATGGAAAACATTAGATATTGTGACCAGTTGTGACTGGTTAGGGTTCTTTAAATAGATTAGTGACACTTTTATTAGCATGTCCAAAAAAAGCACTAATAAAGATCCATTTTATCAGTGATAAATTAATAACCACTGATAAAATGCATCTTTATCAGTGATTTTTAGCACTCATAAAGATAAAAAATTATCATCACTAATTTTTTTTAGTAAAATCCATCTTTATCTGTGTTAAAATATGAGCACCAAAAAAGATACATTTTATCAGCACTTTTTTAGTGTTGATATTGCTCTATATTTATCCATACTATAATAGCGCTTGAAAAAGGTATCTTTATCAACATTAAAACATTAGTGTTGATAATAGATTTATAATTATAATTATAAATAAAAATTTAGTTAAATATAATTATATACATATATATTTATTTATTTAAATTTAATAATTATTGAAATATATAATTAATTATTAATAATTATGTATATACTTATTAAATATATATATACTTTTATAATTTTCAATATATTGTATTATAAATATAGTAACTAGACATTTATAAAAGTATTTTAAAATATATTTATAATTATTTATTTTTAATTATAAATATAACTATATCGTTATAAATATTTTCATAATATATATATATATATATATCTTTATATATATTATAAATATATTAATCATTTCAATATATTTATTATAATTTTATAATTATAAATATATTTATATCATTATCAATATTTTTATAATTATATATATATATATATATTAAATATATATGTAGTAAATATATTCATGGTTTTAAGATATTTGTAATATTTTTGTAATTATTTAAATATATAAATAATTATTTACTTCTATATAAATAATGTTTTAAAAAATATTTATTTATTTATTTATTTATATCATTATATATACATATATAATTATATATATAATAAATAAATATTAATATTAATATTAATATTAATATTAATACAAATATAAATATTATTATAGTAAATATATTCATTATAAATATAAAAAATATAAATTCAAAAATATATTTATTTATAAATATTTCAAAATCTATTTTTAACTTTTTTAATGGAAATATATTCTAAAATTCATTTATCTTAAAATGAGTGCAATTAAATAATTAAAAATGAGTACACTTAAAAATTACTGAAAAAACTGATATCTTTTATTAATTAAATATATATCATTAAAATTTATAGATGTATATTAAATTAAACAATAATACATAATGGAAATATTACTACATTGCAAATATGTTCACAGATAAATAATAAATATAAAATGATTAAATTCCCAAAAAAATTGTTGAAAATTATTTAATACCTAACTCTAACATAATTAAAAAAAATTAAATAAAATTTATCAATGAAAGATAATATATATTAAATGTATCATGTTATATGTAAATTATAAAATGAATACTAAAATTTGAATAAAGTACATAAATATTAGGTGTATGTGGTTCAATATAATATTTCATTAAATACATAAATATTTTTGTGTGAGGGTTTTGTATAAAAATGAAATAATCACCTATATGTATCTGGAATACATTTTACAGAAGTTTGATGTGTTAAATTTAAAAATCAAGGTACATTCAATTATGTTCAGTACTCGATGAAATTGTACAATGCTTTTTATTGATATTATTTTTTATTTATGAACTCTTCTTCCCTGAATATTTGACTTATTTAATGGAAATCAAAAATATTTTGTAATATATAAATCATAATTTATGAAATATTATATACATTCATATATATATATATATATCAAAATATATATACATATAATTCTATATTAAAGGTATTAATGAATAATTATGTATAAAACCATAAAAATGAATAAGACATTAATATATTTTTAATTGTTACATTTTATTTAATTTCAATATTTATATTTCTTATTTATTATTTATTTTTATGTATGAATAAATATATATATATATATATATATTATTCATTTTTATTATTAGTTATTTAATTAATAAATTTTTAAATATTTTAATAATTTATTCATTTTTTATTTTTAAAAATTATTACATTTTAATTTTTTTTGTTTAACTATTCCAATTTATTCAGTTTTAATTTTTTAAATTATCTTGAAATTTATTCATTTTATATATATATATTTAATATATATAATTAATTAACATTTATAATATATATATGTATGTATATTAAATTTATTCAATTTAATCAGAAACTATTAAATTTATAAAATGTTAAATATTTTTCTTAATTTACTCATTTTAATTAGAATTTTTTAAATTATTTCATTTTATTCCTTTTACATATCAATATATTAATATACACTATTTATTAGTATTTACAATATATATATATGAATAATCAATTTATTCATTTTTATCAATAATTATTTAATTAATAAAGTTTTTAATATTTTTCTAATTTACTCATTTTAAATTTTAATTTTTTTAGTAATTTCATTTTATTTGGGACCATTATCAGTGTTAAAAAAGAATAGATAAAGGATACCCTTTATGAGTGCTAAAAATTATGTGTTGATAAAGGTTACACTTTATCAGCACTAAAATTAGAGCACTGATAAATGTTACCTTTTATCAGTGCTGTAGAAATGATCTGAAAAATGTTACCCTTTATCAATGCTAAATAAAGCACAGATAAACGGTATATATTATCATCGCTGTAAAAAATCAGTGATAAAATATTTCATTTATCAGTGGTTTTTTAGCATTGATAAAGATCAACAGAGTTAAATAAATCTTTCGAATAAGTAATAGGGAAGGATAAAGGTGGACCAGTAGATTAAGATGTACAAATGGGGGACACTAGTGGTGGAACGAAATAACATTAGATCACTTGGTATTGATAGAATAGTGGAAATACAATTTCCCAAAAAAATTTATGAACAAAATATTTAATTTTATAACTTCAAAATGAATTACAAGAATAAAAAAAATATATTTTTTATTTTTAAATCAAAATAATGAATTTATTGATTTAATGAAATAATTGAAAATAATTAAAAAATATGAAATATTAAATTAATTACAAAAAACTTTGAAAATGAATAAATTAGTTGTATGAAAAAGATTAATTACGTATGTTCTAATTATATAATAGAAATATAAATAAATTATTAATTAATCAAATAAAAGACTCGCATTAAATGAATGAAATAATTGTTTTGAAAAGCTTAAAAGTTAAATAATAAAATTTTTAAATTAATGGATATAAAAAATAAAATAAAATTAACATCACTGGAATAAAAACGTAATAAAAAATAAATTATTAAATTTCAAAAAAAGAAAAAATAAACAATTTTATACATACTTTAACAAATAATCACAATTTTATTAAAGAAATATAAATTTAAAAATAGTTGTATTTTATTCAACTAGAAACTTTTTTGGTTATAAAAATACATTTAAATATAATAAATGAAGTGAAAAATGTATAAATGACATGCCACATCAGATATTTTACTGGTTATAATCATGTTGATACCATACCCAAACAAATAAAACTACTCAAATATCTAGACACATCTTAACGTAATCTTTCCAAAATATCAATTATCCCTTGAATGATGTGCATAATCACTCTTTGCCTAATAAAATCATGATCGCTTGTAAAATGTATTGGTGAATACCACACTATAGGGACTCACTTTCAAAACATAATAGTTTGTGCACCAAGGAACTAACATAATTCAAAAACTCAATGATGATTCCAATATCCATATAACATTCATGTCATAACCATACCACTTCCATCATGTTGTTCCACAAAGGAATATCTAAATCATCTTCACCCAAAAAAATTTATCTCTGTTTAAGACTCAATACACACCTCAAAGCCTCTTATTTTTAGACTATTTGATATTCTTTCATCATAAACAAAAATTCCTTAAACAATGATCATTACACTTTTCATTTCTCTTAATCTCACACCTTGTAAATTACATGTTATTCTAACATTTCCTAATCATCATCGGTTGATACCCATAATGGGGAAATTTTATAAACCTAACATATCTAGGCATCTTATGTCCAATTACATATGCATAACCACAATTGATATTTATTTAGGTTGCTACATACAATATTTTATTAATTCATCACTATCATACCCAAAACATGAGTCCTATGTGAAATCATCCAGTGGGGTGCCCCCAACCAAAGTATTTCTATAATTCTCGACTAAGAAGAACTGAAAAAAAAATATTTCATCATTACCATGTTATTTCCACTCACAAACCTTGCTCATTAAAGGGTGATAGACATATACTATAATATTTAATCTAGGTTTTATATATATCATAGTACTCCACACTACTATAGTGTAATTTCATTTATCATCGGCCATCCCAACACCAATATCTCACCCAATATATCCCATTACATAAAAAGGTCACTCACCTCTTTGAAAATCTACCATTATAAAGCATTAGTAAATAAACATAATCCTACTAATAGTTACACCAGTTTTATGGTTTCAAACACTCCCTACTTTATTCACTCTATCAGTTCGCCATAATCTCAACTACAGACTCAACCCCTTAACATTATATAAAATAATACTCACAAAATTATCAATAAAATTTGACAATCTATGAATAATCCCAATTCTCATGACCCAATTTTAGTTTATTAACTATGATATAATGACCTCATCTGCCCATAAGGTCATAATTTTATCTACCATTTTTCATTGGTTGATCCACATCTATCTATCCTTGGAACATTTCTTTATCAATTACTTCAACTACTTTGCCTAAAAAGGATTATAATTATTTTATATTTACCATAAAATATATAATTCATTATCCCTTCCCATGGGTTATCATGTAAATTGTTACTCCAAAGTGTGTTGAATAAGTAAATTCCACTACAATCTGTTGACATCACACTAAATAGTTACGGAAAAATCATAAAATCCCATAACTCTAGAAAAATATCAATACCCCTGTAATTCATCATCATCCTCTAATTAGCGTATTTAAATTACATTTTAAGGTTGAAATTGAATAAAAAATCTTTAGGCCCATCAATTTGAGGTCAAAATTATTTTATTTCACCCAATATACCATGTATAGAGGGTGAAAATACACTCTCTTTTCTCCTAAAAGAGGATACCCAAAAACATTACTCTAGCAGTATCACAAACTTCCACTATTGTCTAATAAATCACACTAATTATTAGTCATACCCCGAAATGTCGCCCTGGTCCTCAACTGAACTCATATCATCGTGATTTTTATCCCATTAGTCCAGGCCATACAACCCTTGATAATTAGCTCTCTCTAACTCCATGCATGTCAATCACATCCCATATGAAATGTACCAGCATTGATCTTATTCCCATTATAACCCCAAGTCATCCAATCAACTTAGCATCAATATATCTACCACATATCACCTATCTATTTTTCCAAACACGTGAATCTTTTAGCCATTATTTCTATCGCTAAAGAATCTATGTATTGGGCAATTTCCTCATTTCATCATACTATTATACCACATAGTGAAACCTGGATAATATTATGAAAATAAATGTATTATTATAAGACAATACAAAATAACATCAATACTATTCATGTATCTGTATAGGAACCCAAACCTATTATATGAACCATACCTTATAAAGGATATATCTTATGAAGTATTCAATCTTTTTTAAATCTCACTTAACTCAATGAAACTCATAATTTATCTCTCCCAGTCAAGGGATCTCACCCATACCAATTACCCCCATAAAAACAAACATACACTACGGTTATTATATCATCTATATAAAACATGATTATAATAATATCTAGGTATTTATTTTAATGAAATCATTATTTTTTAGGCTTCATATTTTGGAACACCATTAACAACTTATTTGGGAAAGCACTAAATATAGCAGTATTGAAAATTTAAATTTCAAATTCATTTTTATTTCATTTGAATAAGATTCTTAATAAAATAAAATTATCTAAAATTCATGTGATTCTATTTAAAAATTGTGACATTGGTACAAAATCCTATTTCTATTTAAACATTGTGTAAAATAATAAATCATGAAAATAATATCATACATTATCAAAATTATCTCAATAGTTGAAGTCCACTATAGATTTGTTGATGATGTTATTTTATGTAAAAAATATGTGAATCATTGTAATGTATTTTGGGGTGATTTTCTGTTTTTTTACTTCAATATAGGTTATGAGAAGAGTTAAATAAATTTTTAATAAGCTTCATGAATTCTTGAATTTTTATTATTATGTTATAAAAATGGATAAGTACTAATCATTATATTGGACATTGTTAGGATCAAGTTAGTATTAATAAGGTTGTATTGAGCTATGTAAAATTTATTTTAATAATTTTATTGAAAATTAGAAAATTCCTAAAGAAGTCCCTTTGAGAATTAGGATGATTCTTTGACTCTGCACAAAATAGTTTGTCTATATGGTGGAAATTTAATGAAGGCGTCTAATTTTTCTAAATATGGATTCCTGATCGAAATTATTACATTTAAAAATTGTATTAAAAAATTTAAAATTAATTAATATTTATTTAGTACGTTTGATTCTATATAAATATTATGAAATTTATTCATAAGGAAAACTGGATTTGTATAGATCATTTTCTATCTTTGTAATGATTATGTAAAACTTTATAAGGAAGCATGAGGACTTTATTAGGATTATTTCAACTACTTAAATATCATCCATAAACATTTTAATATTCACTATTTAATATTCTTTTCTAATTTATAGTAAAAAATATCTAATGATAAAATGTGAAATGCAATGGAAAACATGGAAATTCCATGAGGAATAAATTTCATTGCAAATTCTGAGATTTCAAAAACAATAAAATAATATAATACTTTGATGTTTATCATAACATAAATTATAATTGGTAATCCTTGATTCTATATGAGATTCATGGGTTTTTTTAATGGGATTTATATAATTATTAACCAATAGGGTCATGGAATTAAATTCATGATAATTTCAAATTTATATATTTGAAATAATTCATATTGATTTTTTCTTTTATTATTTATAGCTATTTTATATAATTGAGAATCATTTGTGTCTCCATTATCCATTATGTAAATGATATTCCCAATATTATATGAATATAAAATCCATAAATACATAAGAATAAATGTTTTATATAGATTAAAAATTGAGAATCTGATACTCTACCCCATTAAACTACTAGTATATCGAGGTGAGAAGAATTGAAGAACAAAAATATGAACTGCATCTATGATTTTAGAATGGGTTGAGGAATTATAATCTAATTTATAAATATATGGTCATTTGATTAAGATAAGGAAAATATTATTGTTTTCATTCCTAATCTCATTAATAGGATGAATATTCAAAATAATTAAGAAATATCATTGATGTATTTTTATTGTATTAATATTTTATGGCATTCAGTGAACCTGAAGAATAAAATATTATCATTGATGAAAAATAATTTATATGTTCAATGAAGATATTTTTCACTATTAATGGAAGGGGGATAGTATTGAATATTAGTGGTATTAGTATAAACAACAACACCATTGATGTTGTTGTAATGATTTTTTTGATGTACACTGCCCTTATTTTATACTACCCTAGATCAGCTTATAAAATTCAAGGAAGAACCCTTCCCTTCAGCTATTATTAATATTATTTTATAAGTGATTATTAATGTCTCATATCTCAACCCAATCTCTATAAGTATTAGTTTCTCACATCGTGGTTGAATTTTATTAAAACCATTGTGTATTTTGTATTATTTTACACTACTATTAAACTCAAGTTGAGGGAGATTTTATAATGAGTGGATAAAGAATGTATTCAATCATAGATGTTATATTGTGAATAATTTATGACACTATATACTCTTGATTCACCCACCCCACCCCCTTGTTCATATTCCATCATTCTTGGGTAATTCATGTGTTATTATAGAAAACATGTTTACCTCTAACATCCAAACTTTACTAAGAATATAGAATATGAATTCATTTAACATTATATGAATTTACATTTTTTATAGAATTAAATTTCATAGGTGTAAGAACATAATTCTTCCTTATATATTATCAAAATGTCATAATTATATTGTTGTTGTTACTATGGGGTTTCTATATCATTGGTGAGATAATTCAATAACCTTTGTATACAAAAGAAACATCAACACACTTAAGAAAGTTAGAAATTTTATTCTACTATACTTATCAAATAAATTTTACAAAAATATTTATATCTCAATAATTATAATATGGTGTTAGAAAAGCATCAAAACATATATATTTTTAATTTAAAGATCAAGTAATCCAAACTAAAAAATTCTAGGGAGAAAATTTATGATGTTAGGATAGCTAAAGATGAGGCAGTTAATGATAATTTCACTACATTGAATGAGAAGATCGGTCACATGTGGGGATTCAGTTATGTGATTAAAGATTCAAGTATTAAATAACATTAATGAGAAATATTCTAGATATATAACCCAAGTATTAAGGATATTAATTATTCATAATATTTTTCCATTTGAGTTTTACACAATACTCTTTGTATTTATGACATGAAAAAAGATCTAGTCATTAAAAATAAGTCTAAATGGGATATGAAATTCAAATACATGAATAATTTAATGATTAAGAAGGAGAACATTTTAACTTCAAAAGATATAGATTTTGAAAATAAAAATGATGAGAATCATGAAAACCTTATAAATATTATCTATAAAATATAAAAAAATGTTCATTAAAATACAAGGGAAAATTCACACTCTAGTGATTCAATAATAGAGGTGTTAGGGAATTTTCAACTTATTGTTTAAGAAAAAATAAAGAGTGGGTAGTATAAAGAAATAGAGGATGAAAAAAAGTGTGACAACTGGGTCATGGTGACAGCACAACCACCCCACCTTAATATGGTCATCAGGTCCTGGCCCACAATGTACCACCATTTGTCCCGCAGACACGTGGTCCCCACCTTGGGGCCCACCCACGTGCTTGAACGGGTCATCTGACTAATGATTATCCTCATAGGCCAACACATGTCCTTTCTAGTGTTCTTTTTCCTCACTCACACACACCGTGGGAAACATCCCATAAGTTCACCAATACCGATCATTACTCCAGACCAACCACAGTTAACTATGGAGTTCTAATCAGAAAGGCTCCTGAAAATGAATGTGATCCTTGTTGACACGAGTCATATCATTTATCCATTTTACCATTTATCATTCAAGGGTGTTACAATCACAACCCCTAGGTCCCGGTGACAGCACAACAACCCCACCTTAACATGGCCATTGGGTCGTAGCCCACCATGTTCCACCGTTTTCCCCACAGACATGTGGTCCCCCCATGGGGCCTACCCACGTGCCCGAATAGGTCATCTGACTAATGACAGTCCACATTGGCCAACAAATGTCCTTTCTAGTGTGTTTTGTCCTCACTAACACACACCCTGAGAAACTTCCCATAAGGTCACCCATCCTGATCACTACTCCAGGCTAAGCACGCTTAATTGTGGAGTTCAAATCAGGCAGGATTCTGAAAAGGAAGGTTCACCTTGTTGACATGAGCCATATAATTTAGTCATTTTACCCTTCATCATTCAGGGGTGTTACAAAAATCCTGAATGAAAATATAAAATCTGGTATTCTAAAGAATATTAGTGTTTTGATAAATAAAAAATAATAATTAAAAACAGAAGGAAGATAATACGTTGAGTAATGAGAAAGAATAAATATAAACTTCATATATTGATGCAAAGGAATAATGTTCTATAAAATCATTCAACTTCATGCGACATAATTAAAGAAATTAATATTGCTCAAGCAGTGAATAAGAATGAGAATAAACATATGTTGAACACATACTAGGAACTGTGATTGAAGTGGGTCTTAGGAGAAGAACTTGAAAAAAAAGTTAATTGAATAAAATAATAACCAATTAAAAATGATAAATAAATAAAAATACTAGATCCATAATAGTGAGAATGATCACAATGAGGATATCAATCGTCTTAAAGTAAAAGTCGCGGGGCTGGATAAAACTGTGAAAGAGTATCAGAAAAATGATAATACTAAAGAGAAATAGCCTAGAATGTATTATTAAAGGCCTAATAAGGTTTATAAGACATTATAAAATATATGGAACAGTTATGATAACTATTTTGAAATGAAATTAGTGTTTTAACAATTTTTTGAGAAGTGTTTTACTCATGTTTGTGTAAAATATACCCCTCAAAAACCTCAATATATGAGATATGTTTTAGAAAACAATAGAAGATCCAAAATCATACTTAGGATATCATAGGATTAGATGGACTATGAAAAATATATTTAATTATATTATGTATCAGAAAATCATAAAATTAATTATATTTATAACAAAATAAAAATAAGTTGAGATTTGTACCAAAATAAGAATCATGAACTTATTGAGAGGATAAATAACTTTATGGTGTATATGCATCTATACAGTATTATTGGAGATGTTTAGTCCATGAAAAAAAACCATATGAATTATATTATAGTACTCCCCCATTAAATCCTTTAGGACTATAAATTAGGAGGATCTATTCAGAAAAAATTAGTAATAGTCTTATAGAAAGATAGATATCCAATGAATGTTTAAATTTCATGCCAGTAGAAAATAGATTTGAATTTAATAAGGAGATAAGGAGAAACTTTTATATTTAAGTTTGTTTCATAGATTAATTAATAAACTTGAATTGAATTCAAATTCAATGTCATGATGGTAAAAATTATAATTAATACATAAATAAAAAATAGAATTCATTCTTTGTATAGGTGGGACTCATATCTAGTAAGATGACAAAGCCTTAGATCGTTATCAGTGGATTCGCATAATTATGATATGGATACGGAACCCAAGAAAAAATATTTAAGAACAATATGGTGTTTTTAGGACACTTGGTAATTAATTATTCATAAAATTAAAAGTATTGTAATAGCTAAGATAGAAAACAAAAAAATTAAATTCGAAAGTTTTTATATTTTTTAATGGGAACAAACACAACATTTTGAGTGTCAATCCACCATTTTATGATGGATGTAAGGTTATCCATATAAATATCACAGGCCATATAAAATGGATAAACAATTCAAAAGATATAACCACATGTGAATAAAATAGTTCTATCCCTTTTTGGATTGAGGGATAAAAATAAATCATAATGTTTTAGTTTAGAGGATGAGAATAAATTATTTCATAGAATGTTGTTTCACCATTTTTAGAGAATATTTGAAAAATATTTTCAAGGGAAACATGGTAATAAATTTACCTCATCTCAACTACAAAAGAGAAGGAATTTTTTAAACATTCCAAATAATCAAATTTATACAAGTTTTTCACAAAATGGTAGAAATCAAGTAATCAAATCCTTTTGAGAAGATACCTTCATATCTATATCTCCCAATGATACACAAGTTCAATAAATTTCATCATTATTTAATCAAATTTACATTGTATTTTTATTGAATAATATATATAATATATTTAAAAAATAAAAAAGGTAATGAAAATGTTGAAAAATTTATAGATAATAGTCGAGAAATAGTTAATTATGAGCACTAGGAAATTTGGATACGATAATAGGAAGAAGTTCACAAGTAGGTAATTTTTGTAACATCCAAATATTTTATGAAATATATTCATTGAAATTAATTAAAATTCATTTATATATTTTGTAACACATAATGGTAATTTTAGATTGTGTTATATATAAAACCATGATTATCTTTCATTGAATACAACATCGAGTTTCATCAAAAAAGTTTATTATAGGAAAGGTCGAGTCTTATTAGACAATAAGATACCATTAATATTAGTATTTTACATGATAGTTATCACATAGCTATTATAGTGGTGGGAATTAATGAGATTAACTATGTTATTAGAATATTTTTTTCACGTCTTTATAAAATGAATTCATTTGGTATAAATTAATTATAAATAAATATACAAACCAGTTGAATATAAAGGGTGTGTTTTTAAGTTAAACTATTTTTTATGAAAATAATAAAAAAAATTATTATTAAATTAAATTAACCAATAGTATTGTTATATATTGTTAAAATTATATATTATATATTTAACCAAATATTTTTATATTCATTTAATAATTTTTAGAGGCATAAGATAAGAATAAATCCAATTTAAAGCATAAAAAGCATTATTTCTTTAAAATAAAATTTTGTCACCATTTAAGGAAATTCTTGTTTTAAAAATAAACATTTTCCCTTTTAAATTTTTACCCTACCAAAAAAATTTCAATTTTGAAATAATAATATCAAAAATTACATTTATTTGGTTTTTTTACTTTTCTGAGATGTTTTATTTTGGGATGTATAGTGAAAAATACTGAAATATAACTACAAATTTTTTTTTATATAATTTTTTTGTAGTTAAATTATATATTGAATCTGTTTAAAAGTATAATTATTTCAATTTTACATTAATAAATCCAATTTAGTTCATTATAATCAATTTGACATTGAAATGTAATATAAAAATATTTCGATCTTTTGAACTATTTTCTTTAAAAACTCGTTGTCTCGTCCTGTTTACGATATTAATTTTAAACTAATTTATGCCAATTATATGTATGGAATTTAAAAAAATTGATTCCATATATGGATAAATAATAATTTATAATTTATAATATGGTCAAATTTAATTTTTACTAATAATTTATTATTGAAAAAATTAAAATTATTTATAGTGACTTTGGTAAAAATGAGTTTACTTAGTAGTTAATCATTAATCCTATTGAAAAAATGACCTATAAAATTGTACAAAACCTATTAAATGGAATCTTTAGACCAAATACGCAATTTTATTTAATATTTATTATTTTTTATGTAACATTAGGTAATATAACCATCCCAATAGTGTTTACCTCTTTCTAATTACATGAATCTCACTCCTCCTCTACTATAAAAAGTAACTCCCTCTTCACTCTTCATCACACATCTCAATCCCGTTTTCCTTGTCAAAAACCAACCAAAAAAACCTCAATATTTATCTACTCTCACCCAAGAATACTCAACTAGTTTAGAAAGAAAATCAATGAAACCCTATTGTGAAAAAAGGAGTTACCCAATGAAAAGGTGACGTTCTTCAACATCCACTTTTTTGAGGTCCTTCTCAAAACCCCTGAATTTTTTTTTATAAAATGATTATTTAATAGAAAAAATATCCTAAATATATTTTTATATTTTTATTTTATGGGTACCACCAATACCAACACAAACATCAATCAAATGGGATACACAATCATCATTCGTGTGTTTGGTGGACTAATGCCTTACGAACCGATGTCGTTCATTATTCCATTACCACATTTTAGGGTTAGTAATAATGATGTATTTAATGTTTATATTATATTAATATTATTTTAATAATTTCATTATGATTATTTAATTATTATATAACACATACCTTTGTTCATTCAATTTCTTGAGAAATCGATAACATTGTTTGTGGGTGTGTGGACTACCGCCTCATCAAAGTGGTGTGACTCATTCACACATTACATGGAAGGTATTAAAGATGGTTTAATAAAAATGTGTTATATAAATTACATATATATTGTATTAATAACATTATTATATTTATAAAAATATAATATATCACTTTCTTTCTTACCTTTTCACACACTGAAAAAGTGATTACATCATTTGTGGACGTGTGGACTACCACCTCATAAAAGAGATGTGATTCTTATTTTTTCAACACATAATCATAAAAATGATTTATAAATGTATTTATAATTATATAAAATGATATTTAGGATATAATAGTCTCTATATAATGATAAATTTTAGTTACATTATTTTCATAATGATCATTGAAAAATAGGAATGTTACTCAAACGTACGTACGAACTATTATCTCCCTGATCAAAACATTGGTTTGTTTTTAATAAACATATTACATGATTGGTTATAAATTAATAATTATATATATATATTAGTTAATGATTATTATTCAATATATATGTATATATAATTACTTTATTGACCTTAGTCGACCAACCAATGTTATTTTTGACACATTAGCTGAATATGGTCAGAACAACCAACATAAACCTAATTGATTAAGTAATAATATATAACTTGGATATAAGTGAAATAAAATTAATAATAAATTTTTAAAAGGTTCTAAATAAATAAAATAATTAAATTATGTATATTATTCAGGATGATAGAGGACAAGCTTGATGAATCAGACTCAATATATGGGGTTTCATCTCAATATTTATTCTATTGAGTCTTATTTGTTATTATGAACCTAATTACATTTATATGGTGTATATACTTTCTTATTACATGTGATACCCTAAATATAATCCATATCATGACAATAAAAGTTTCCATTGATGTTATTCATTCATGGATTTCTTGATTCAAAGGATACTGTAGTAGTTATGGATTTTCATCTTAATTTTTACATCAAGGTGATAAATGTCATATTCACCACTTAATTGTTTTTTTAGTGTATATACTTCCCATGATAATATATTATATCATTAATTATGTTATCTTCATGGTATTTAAATATTTTACTTCATTATTATTAATTTTTTGGTCACTACTGGAAAATGGACCTATACCCATAGTTTTGGGAAAACCGTGGGTATAGGAATTTTTTGATAGCCTATGCCCACAGTTTCCCCAAACCATGGCCATAGGCTACCCTATACCCATGGTTTTCTCCAAACCATGGGTATAGGGTATCAAAAAATGCCTATACCCATGGTTTGCCAAAAACTGTGGGGATAGGGTGACCTATAACCATGGTCTTACCCAAAACTGTGGGTATGATCGTTGGATAAAAAAACTTATACCCATGGTTTTGACAAACAGTGCATATAGGTTTCCCATGTGTGCGTGGGAAATTTATTTTTTCCGCGGGAAAAAAAAAATTGGTGGGAGTTCTATACCCACGTTTTATTCCTCTATACCCATGGTTTAAATAAATATATTTAATAAAATATATATATACATACATATATTCGGTGATGGGGTAGTGGTAAGGCCGCTCGTGGATAGAGAAGTGGTCACGAGATAGAATCCCTCAGGACGCTATTTTGTAAAATATGGTATACCCACGGTTTGGAAACTGTGGGTATAGAGTTATGACATGGTGGAAAAACCTATACCCACAGTTTTTCCATACCATGGGTATAGTTCATGGACCTATACCAATGCCACCAATGACCATGGTTCCCCAAACCATGGGTATAGCCTATACCCACGGTTTTGGGGTCTATACCCACAGTTTTGAACCGTGGGTATAGGATCATTTTCCAATAGTGGGTTTTTGATTCATATATTACCACAGTTTCATGGGGGATTATATTCCCACTGTTATCTCTATGATACTTATGTCATATTCAAAACGTTTTTCTTTTATGTTATGTATATATATCCCCTTTAATATATCATATCATGAATTTATTTTTTCTAATATTATTAAATATTTTTTAAAATTTTATTCCTTCATGATGATTAGGATTAAAAATGTTTCAATGTGTATATTACACTTTGAAATTATTAAATATTTTTTTCCTCATGAATTTTTTTAATGAGATTTTATGGTAATTTCCATTCATCAACATCAAAATCATCTGTTGATACTTATAATCCAATTGGGATTTTTTTTATTGACACCATATTTGTTCATTGTTTTTATGGATTATTATTATTTCAAAAAGATTTTCATGGATCTCATTTCCTTTCCACGTCTTAATTTTGTTTAAACGATATTGGAATGGAACCCATTTATTTTCCAAAGTTTAATCATGTTTCAAAGATATTTTTATGGAACCCATTTATTTTACATTGTTTAATCATGTTTCAAATGGATTATTATGAAGCCCATTTATTTGCAGTAATTTAATCATGTTTTCAAGAGACTATTATAGAACATGTTTCTTTTCAATGGGTTAATAATTTTTCAAGGTATGGTCATTAAACCCATTTATTGTCCCTGGGTTTATCAT
Organism: Viscum album; assembly: GCA_963277665.1. Lineage (NCBI taxonomy): Eukaryota > Viridiplantae > Streptophyta > Magnoliopsida > Santalales > Viscaceae > Viscum > Viscum album. Next base: position 1,253,287,150 of record OY728152.1, read on the forward strand.
ATTATAAATGAAACATTATTTTTTATATGAATTTTATGTTGTTTTTTTATTATTTTTGATATGTTACGTAATCATTATAAAAAATGGGTGCACCCAATACAACTTATATGGAGGGTTGATCCCCATTATAGCTCATTGGTGATCCTGATATAGATTATATGAAGGGTTTATCACCATTATAGTGCATGAAAAATGGGTGATCCTTTTATTGTTTATATGAAGGGTTATCCCCATTATACCTCTCTAATTCATTAGCTAATGATAATGTTTGAAGTAATTTATATGGTTATTCCAATTAAAAGGGTATTGAAAGGGTTTCAAATGTGTTTTATGAAAGTCATGATGCATGTTACCAATAACAGTTTAAAATTAATAATTATATGTTTATAATGTTTATAATGATCAGTAATGATAACCTATAGTGATTTATTATTTATTCTAATAAATCTTTACTATCCCATGTTTTCACATTTTATGATCTAGGTATTCATGGGTATGAGTTATTTCATGATTCTCACATGCACATTGATTATGTCATTATAAAATTAGTTACACTTATTCGCATTGATGACATCCAATTGTTAATGCTTATGTTTCCCTTATTGATAATTTGATCTCTTCAATCTTATGATTTATTTTCACTTCATTTTAAAGAATGATTTTGAATAAGTTATATATATAAGTTATTTCATATGGATATTGATGATTTCTTAATGTGAAATGGGAAAGACTAGTTAAATGGGATAAATGTTCTTTTGACGACTCTAGAATTATTTTGGTATGCATTTTTCTTAATTATCTAATACTATATACCTAAAATTTCCTCTAGAAATTATGTGATCCATGTTTTCCTTTTGATGTTTAATGGTTTCGATGAAATATTTGGATCATAATTATTAGCATCAAAGATGGGTATTTAGAGTTATGGATTTAAGCACTAGATCAAGGAGTGTAGGTTATATGTTATTATTGTTGGTATGAAATGTATATTGAGATAAATTTTTAGATTAAGATGTTTTCATGTCAGTTTATCTTAAGTGTTCAGGATATTGTTATAGGTTTATAATATTAGGTATTATCATAAGTTCAAAGTATTTGACACCCTAGTGGGGTTTTAAGTGATGTTTTCTTAAAGTGAGTGGTCAAATTTTTTGAAATATTTTTATTATATGATGTAATATAACCCTATGATCAACATGAATTGTTTTCATGGAGGATTGGGATTTCATTTTTAGACAAGCAAGGGACAAACCGTATGTTGGCTGATAACCCATTGCATCTGACTAGATGGTGGATCTTAAACCCATGATTGAAGAACAAAAAGGGTTCCATGTCTACAACATTCCTACATGGTGTTCGAGTTAGAATAATATTTTATTACTGGTTAAGATTATGATTAATTGGAAAAAATATTGTATTTAAATTTATAAATAATGGTTTTTTATTGGAAAAAAATATGATCAAATCCTTCTAATATTTGGGTTTTCAACTTAGTCAGGAAATGTTTGAAGAATTTAAGGATAATTGAGTATATAGTGGTTTGGTTTGATCATTGGGTATTTCTTTTGAAGATTAATTTATCATTTGATGGTTTAATAGATTTGGGAACTATATTACTATGTTCTAACCATTTTGTTCTTAGATAATATTTTATGAAAGGTGTAATATCATTAGTTACCCTTTTATGGTTTTGAGGTCTTTAAAAGTTTATTTTTGTTCTTTATGTGTTGCAAATTCTGCTTGAATACTCATATTTTAGAGAAAAAAATGATATTTTTGTGTAAATTGATTAATGGATGAAATTATACTCATCAAGTAATTATATTACCTTTTTTATCTCAATTTATATAATAAAAAAATACGTCAACTTTAGGAAAATGATCTTGAAATAAAAAAAATTTCCTATTGCCATATTTTCTGATGATATCAATGACATTTTACACACCTATTGGTTTTTTTTTTATCTTTGACATCCTATAAACCTTTTTCACTCTCACTCTCTGATAGTCCATGGGTATTATTTATTCCTTTCAAATCCATCTTTTAATTTACCACCAATATTCTCCCTATGAGGATTCCTAGTAATGTATGATATCAAGTGAACTTTATGTTTCCCACGATCATATTTAATGGGTTGTTTTATTTATTTAAATTGTATGATTTGGGTTTTAAAAAATGAATTATAAATATTTTAATCCTATAATAACCAAGATGAATATTGAGAGAGAAATTAAATTTTAGGGGGCAAGGATGTAACATTCTGAGATTTCAAGAAATATATTATTTCAAAATTAATTTAAAATAATTAATACCTTTATATAAACACAATGAAAATTGTTATCTTTCATTATAATTAAACCCAATTTTTACTTACATTGCACACAATATCATGTTTCTCCAATAACTTATGTTTCCTAAAATCCCCATTCCCTTTCAAAAACCCTAAATTCTTCAAATGTTAGGGAATGTAGTCAGTCGGTACTTGTGTTTGGATAGTATAACCTGGGTGGTTTGTTACCCAATTTTTCCATGAAACATTGTTGATGTCGATTTTACTTGGATGCGAGTTGAGTTTGTGAGGTTATTGGTGGGAGAAAAACACTGAAATGAACAAGTAGTCAATTATGAGTATTGGGACGATTACTGATCCGAGTGCATGTTCCTTGGTCATCTGGTGGAAATTTGTAGGCATGGGTTTTTAATATGATCTCCAAAGGAAACCAAGGAGGTGACAGGTGATAGTGACAACATTTGATCTTATAATCTTGATGCAAGCTAGTGGGATCTGAATGTCTAAGTCCATTTGAAACCATGACACTCTTCTTCATTGGAAGATGATATCAGTTGGACTTTGGTAGGGAAGTAATTATCCTGAAAGAGGTGCATCCAAGAGATATTTAACCCAAGGTTTTAGATGTGTTTAGAAAGATTAAACATGATTTTGGCATTCTAGGTGTTCATGGTGCTTCATTATCAACGGGGTTAGAAGGTTTGGTAGCTGGAAATGGAGTCATTGTTACCAATCCAAATTTTCAGAATATTAGAGGATTATGGGGATTTAATATGGGGAATCTGGTTTCCTATACAAAGGTGATGTGTTCTGGTAAGAAATACTACCCTAAATGGGTTTGTAATGTTGTGGATATGTATGTTTCAATGGTATTTAAGGGTTGGGTGAATAAGTTACAAGGCTCTGATGGTTGGAAGATTGTTACACAAAGGTCCACCCCAAGGAATATTTTGTCCTGTTTAAAACTATTTAATCAATTTGAGGGGTTGGTTGTTAATGATCATGTAAAGGATCAAAGTGGCCATGCAGAATCCATAGAATACATACAAAGTTAGTGAGAATATAAGTTAAGTGATAAATAGTGTAGATACCTTTATGATGTTTGTGTAGGGGGAAAGCCTTGTATAGGACTACATAGACTAAGGAAAATGAAAAGAGAATAAGGGACACATAGATATAGGGAACAACATCCATGATAAATGTAATAAATTAAATGTATTAAAGGATTTTTATTTCCTTCCCAAACCAATAATGAAAATATCTGCAACTAATATGAGGGCCAAGGAAAAGGATGGTGTTTTCATTTCTAATGTGAAAGAACCTCAAGGTATATTTTTTAAGGAAAATGTCATTCCTTGTGGGGTTATGGGAGGCCCCACCTAGTTACAAGGTGACTTAGTAATGGAGGATCTTGCTATTAGGGAGGCACTTAATAAGCTCGATGATCTGCATGGAGAATAAGGGGACCCATTGGAGGCTTCTAATGCAAACGAGGCAGGCAAGGAGGGTGCTATGGACTTAGATATGATTTTTCATTCAAAGGAGTAAATGGTGGAGAAGTATCTTTTGATAAATTTCATGCACATAGAAGCTAATATGATGATGGATAGATGTCTATTTAGGGATACAAATAATGAGAAGAGTGCGTAGATTAATAAGCATAACCTAATTTTGATAAGAGGATTCAATTAAGGGTATATGAGAAAAGAATAATACATGAAAACATTGGAAACATTCTGTATCTGTATGAAAACCTTATAAATGATGATCCACTCCTTCAGGTAACCTATCTTTCATGGACACTATTTAGGGAGAATAGTTCTAATATGCTCAATCTGTCCTTCAATAATTATTTTGTTTCCATTAATTCTTGATATATTTGAACCTTTTGGTTTCTCAATTTTTATATAAAAGTTATTTGATAATAAAAAAATTTATTTTGAGTAAGTAATATAAAAATATACTTTAGGTGAAATTTTGGCGTTTTTCTATGAAGTTTCATTTTTAGATAAATAGTGAAAATTACTAAATTTTACTTCAACTACATTTTTTCTAATTGGTTTATATAGATGAATTATATTTTAAATATGTTTTATAGTATAATAAGCTCAAATTTAAATCCACAAATCAAATTTATTTCATTACCATTAATTTCAAATTGAAATTGGATATAAAAACATTTTAAACCTTTTATGTTTTTCCTTTAAAAATCGGTTGTCTCATCCTGTATGCCTGATTAATTTTTATTTAACATAGGCAAATTATGTCATATAAATTTGGGAAAATGGATTTCATATTTTGAATAATAATAAATTATAATTCATATTAAATTTAAATTTGTTTTTTACCAAAAATTCTAGTGAAATAAATTGAAATTAATTAAAGCGGTTAAGGTAAAAAATGTAATTACTTAGTGGTTAAACATGAATATTAAGTGGTTGAATAACCTAGAAACCTTTTTAGAACAAATTATTTGGACCCATTTATACCATAAAACAATTTTTATATAATTTTGATCATTATTAAATGCACATTATGTAATTAATAACTCCCAATAGTGCTTACCTTTTTGTATTTAAATGAAATCCACTCCTCCTCCGCTATAAAAAGGCACTCACTCTCCCAACTTATTCACACCCTTAATGACTTTTTGATCATCAAAATTTAGACCAAATAAAATTCAACCTTATCTATTATAATTATATGTTCCTCACATTATAAATAAATCAAACTAAATAATCCAATTAGTGAATACCAAAATGAGTTACCTGAAGAGGTGGTAATATTATTCAACGACCACTATTGTGTTGTATCCTTATCAAACACATTAAATTATTTTTATATAATTATTATATAATGATGCTATTATAATTAATATAATTATATTTTTTATGTTATGATTATGACATACACCTATACACACTTCCATCAAATTGGAAGCACAATCTTCGTTTCTGTGTACGGCAGACCACCGCCCACAAATTGATGGCATTCATTGTTACATTACCACCATTATAGGTTGATAATAATGATGGATTTATATTCAATAATTTATATATATTATATTTATAATTTTCTTTTTTTATTAAATAATTATATTAGACATATCATCATGGTTTCCATTTTTTGAGAATATGATTACGTCGTTTGTGCACGTGTGGACTACCACCTCTCAAAGCAATGTGATTCATTAACGATTTACATGGAATATATCAAGGGTGGATTTAATAAAAATATGTGATATTATTAAAATTTATAAGATATTATTGGGATAATTATATTTCTAATTATATAATATATCACTTTCTTTCATAGATTTTAAAGCATAGAAAAAGTGATAATGTCGTTTGTGGACATGTGGACTACCACTTCCTCAAAGATATTTGAATATTCTTTATTCACCATTACATTACAGTAATGATATATATATATATATAAGTTTGTATAATTAAATAAAATTTTATTTATTATATAATGGTAACTCGGTAAAGGTAAATTTTACTTCTAATTTTTCAAATTGATCATTGAAAATCACAATGTTACTCATGCATACGTATGGCATACTATCTCCATGATTGTAATGTTGGTTCATTTTACATAAAAACAATTCCTTGATTAGTTAAAAAATAATAATTTATTTATAAATATGATGGTTATCCCCAACTTATTATTATTTATATTCTAAAATAATGACCACATTGACATTAAGAACCCTACAGTCAGTTTTGAAACATAATCCAAATATTGTCCGAACGTCCAACATAATTATAATTGATATGATTTTTATATATATATTGGATATAAGTGTTATAAAATTGGTAATAATACTGTAAATTATTCTCAAGAAATAAAATAATTAACATAAGATTATTATTTAGGAACATAAAGAGCAAGTGTGATGAATGAGACTCATGGTAAGGGGTTTCTTCTCAATTTACATTCCTATAAGACTTATTTATTATTACACTCCATGTTAATTTTATATGGTCTATATAAATCCCAATGAAATTTTATATCATGAATTTAAATAATTTTATTACATTAAACTTTTCAATGGATTTTATTCATTCATAGATCTCTAGATTCATAGGATAAAAATTAGTAAGGTATTTTTACATCACTTTCTACATATGTGAGATAAATATCAGATACATCGCAAAATTATTTTTTTGTTGTATATACTCCCCATTTTTATATATTATATCATGAATTATTTTATATTTTTGTTATTTGTTTGTTTCATTGGATTATTTTTAATTTTTGGGTTTTTGATTCATATGTTACCATAGTGGTAAGGGTATTTCTCGTCTCAATTTGTTTCTAAGAGAATTATTTCAAATTCACCACTTGTTTATTTTGTGTGGTGTATTTATAGCCCCTTCGAAATATCATATCATGAATTTATTTATCTAGTGTTATGTAATTTTTTTAAATTTTATTCCTTCATGGGGATTATGATTCAAATCCTTTCAAAGTGGTATGGGACACTTCAGAATGTTTAGAGATTATTTTCCTCTAAATTGTTTTATTGAACATAAAATGGAATTTCCGTTAATCAATTCCAACAAAACTTTTTGATACTTATCCTCCAATTTGGATATTTCTTATTAATACCATCCTAATTATTTATTTTGATGGATTATGATTATTTCAAAGATATTATTTTGGAAACCATTTCTTTTCCATGGGTTAACCATGTTTTAAAGTGATTGTTATCAAACTCATTTTCTTTATAAGATTTAATCAAGTTTTAAGAAATTATTATGGAAACAATTTATTTTCCATGGATAAATCATTTTTCAAATATATTTTAATGGAAACTATTTATTTTCCATGGGTTATTTATGATTCAATGAGATTGTTATATAATACAATTCTTTTACATGGGTTAATCACGTTCAAAAGGATAGACATAGAGACTATATATTTTCTATAGATTTATCAAGTTATAAATGAATAATGAAAATTCTTAGGAGTTTTATGATGAAATTGTTATATTCATGATATGGGTTTGGAGAATTATATGAATCAAATTAGCCTAATATAGCTTATAAGAATAGTTGTGCCCCATTATAGCTCATGGGTGATACCAATAGAGCTTATATGAATGGTTGATCACCATTATATATCACAAATAATAGGTGATCCAAATATAGACTACAAAAAGTGTGATCCCAATTATATCTATCAAATTAATGGGGTATTGATAATGTTTTACTTTGATCATATGGTAATTTTAATTAAAAGGATTTTGAAAGGGTTGTATGAATGTGATGTGTCATTTCTACCAAAATAGTTCTAAATTTCTTGTTATGGGTTAATAATGTTTATAATGATCATGATTGATATCTCATGAATCATGACTATTTATTTGGGTGAATCTTTCCTTTTCTGGGTTTTTATATTTTATGATCCAGGTATTGAAGGGTATGAGTTATTTTATGAGTCTCCCTTGCACATTTATTATTTCATCATTCTATTAAGAACTCTTCTGCTCGTTAAGTAAATTCAATTGTTAATTTATATGTTTACCCTTACTAAGTATTTGAGATAACTCTTATTAGCTATAATTTCTAAAGGTTTTAAATAATTATTTTAAAATAGATATTTCTAGAACGTATTTTATATGCAATACCATGATGTCATAATGTGAAAAAGAAAATATGGGTGAAATGGGAGGACTATTCGTTCGATGAATTCTGAATTATTTATGTAGGATTTTTTCATATTTATATAATATTATAAACCTAAAAGGTCCTTATAAATATTATTGATCCTTGTTTTTATTTTTATTTTTTAAGGATTAGATGGAAAACATGGTTCACGGTTTTTGGAATAAATTCATGGAATATAATTTCATGGATTTCATCACAGGATCTAGGAGTGTGAGTTCCAATGTATTATAATTTGAATCTTATATTGATGAACATGGCATCAAAAATCAATAAAAAACTCCTAACATACACAAAAATAAATTATTTCAATGAGGAAAATATAATTTGGGTAGAGATGGTTATAACCATGTTGGTATAATTAAGTCTCTCAAAATTATTCTTAAGATAGGTTTCTTTCAAAGCTATCCCCTCCTGCTCTCTCTTTGACAGATTCTGATGTCTCAAAAATTGAAGTCGGGAAGTTTCAAGTTCCTCTTCGATCTCTTCCTGTCTCCTTCCGTGATGCGCTGAAAGGTACTGATCTTAGTAGCGTGAAGGACTGTATGCAACCGCTCTATAGAAAGCTAGAAGATGGTGGCTTCTTGGTCGACGCTGATCCGGAATCCCTGAAGCAAAGAGAACAAATGTGCAAGTACTCTGTCCTTGGCCGAGTTTCATACAACGCAGGGGATAGACCCTGGCCTCTTTCCGAGCTTAAGAGCAGGATTCCACACTGCTGGAATTCCTCAAAATGGAAGATGGTCCCCCTTGGGAAAGGATACTATCACATCCTCTTTAGTTCTCAAGATGAACTCGATCAGGTATGGAAGCTTGGTAACCTTCGTTTGCAGCCTGGATTTCTTAGAATTTTTGATTTGGACCCTACATTTAACCCATACACACACAAAAATTATATGGCGCAAGTATGGATTAGAATTCATGGGCTTAATTGGTTTTATTGGCACCCGAAGATTTTAAATGACATTGCGTCTTGCATTGGATCCCCTATTAAAATTGACCATAGAACTTTGAATGGGGATCTAGGTCTTTATGCAAGAATTATGGTTGAAGTAAATTTAGCCAATGAACTTCCTACTAGCATAGGTTTTAATGCCCCTGATCATAGATTAGAACTCAGCATTGAGTATGAAAAGAAGCCACCCTTCTGTGGAGTGTGCAAACTAATTGGGCATAACCTTGCAAACTGTAGGGTCTTTAGAAAGCAAATGGATCCCCCCATTAATAATGATTGGAACGAGGTCAAGAATGCTAAAAAAGGGAAGAATGTCACAATAAACTCTGAGCCCCCACAAAAAAAGCAAAAATTTTGGGTTAAAAAATCAGGTGACCTTCCTTCCTTAGAAGGAAAATCCTGGGGAGATTTGGTTACGGAAGAAGAGGCCCCACAACACAAAGACAATCCAAATGGTCTCGAAAAACCAGTGGTTGAGGGCACCAGAGTTAGTTCAGTTAAGATCTACCCTTTAACTTTCTTCAATCCTCCCAATAATACCCCTGCCTCTGGTACTTCATGTTTAAATGAGCATATTTGTAGGGACCTGGAGGACACTTTGCCTTCAGCTCTCATAGATAATTCTGCTGCACCTAGCATAACACAGGGTAAGGCTGCGAACACTGCTGATCCAGGTACCTCTATGTCTTTCAATTCAAATGAGAACCCTCTCTCTTCTATTCCCAATGCTCCTGTTATAGAGAATCAAACTGATAATCATGCCTCTCCTGGATTTTTTTCTGATCACACTTCATCACACACCACTGATTCTGCTCCCATATTGCATACAGAACCTGTTTCAGTCGGCAAGGTGGGGGTCAATACTCCCCTTAACATGCAGACTTCTGTGTCTTTCAATTCAAATGAGAACCCTGTCTCTTCTGTTTTCAATGCTCCTGTTATAGAGAATCAATCTGATAATCATGCCTCTCCTGGATTTGTTTCTGCTCACACTTCATCACACACCACTGATTCTGCTCCCATTTTGCATATAGAACCTGTTTCAGTCGGCAAGGTGGGGGTCAATACTCCCCTTAACATGCAAAATTCTGCTCTCTTGCAACGCCAGGCTGACATCTCTTCTTCGATTTCTGTTGAAAAAACTGTTAGTCCTCTTAATGAATCTGTTTTACAAGTGTCTAGGACTGATCCTGCCGATCTTTTGACTCCCAGTAGAGCACACACCACACTACCTGTCACTGTTTCAGACCCTGAATCTATTCATAATCTTTCCTCCTGTTCGATGTGCAACTTGGTTCCCGGTACTCTTGCTGGAAAGAAGGATTTCGTTGATATTCCTAACTCTGTCTTAGATTCCTCTATACCTGATGCACCTGAATCTGTCCAGCTTGAGTCTGGCACGTTTTCCTATCCTGTGCAACCCCCTACTCAGGCTGATGCTCCAGGGTTTGTCCAGTCAAGCCCCATTTTGCTTCCTGCTTCTTCAGAATTCCCCCCTCCTGTTCAGACTTCCCCATCCCTCTTCGCCCCAGATAGTGGGATTATTCAGTCTAGGGATGAGCAACAGCTCTCAACTAAGCTAGACACAGTTCACGGACCGGACAAAAATCACACTTTGAACTGTACTCAACTTTTGAATACTCCAGTTGCTACCCCTAACCCAAAATCAGACCTGAAATCTGCTCCCTCTCAAACACCTAAAGATCATGCCAGCCAACAGGAGTCTACCTCCTCCGCAATGGTTACGAGATCCCAAAAGAAGAAAGGATCTAGTAAATCTCAAAAAAAGAAGGGTTCAAACCCAGCCCGCAAATAGTAATGAATATTCTTTATTGGAACTGTCAAGGTATAGCCAACAATGACACCTCCACAACTCTTAGGAGGTTTTTAAACACACATAAACCCCAACTCTTAGCCATTGCTGAACCTAAAGTCAACTTTAAAATGAACTATATGAGATTTGGCTCTCTCAATTACAACTTTTTAGGATCTTGTAAAAGTATTCCTCATTTTGACACTTTGTGGATCTTTTTCCACAACTCTTTAAAAAATGTCAACATTTTTAGAGCCTCTGAACAACAACTTACCTGTGATTTCTTGTGGAATAGTCGGCATATCTTTTGCACTTTGGTTTATGCCAAGAATAGATACCAGGATAGGAGACCTTTATGGCATTAACTCCTTGATATGGCGAAAAACATTCAAGAATCCTGGGTGGTTATGGGTGACTTCAATGCCATCCTTTCCCCCTCTGATAAAATTGGTCCCTCATATCTTACTATTTCCACTAAGGAATTTATCTCTACTATTGATGACTCTAGCCTTTTTGAAATCACTCTCATTGGTGCTAAATACACTTGGTATAGGAGGAATCACAACAAAACTGTTGCTAGTAAACTTGACAGAGCTTTCGTCAACATGAAGACTCTCGACAACTGGGACAAAATAACCAGTGTAACCCTCTCGAGGCTCAATTCTGATCATCATCCTATCCTTGTTATCATTCTTACGAATGATCGTAAGCCTATCATCCCCTTCATGTTTAATAACGCTTGGTCCTCGAACTCTGAATGTGTCACCTTTATCGATGTAACCTGGAACTCCATGAAACATCATAATGATCCTTTCGCCTATTTACGCAAATTTAAAATTCTCAAACAGGCTCTGAAAGGTTGGTGCAAAAATTCTAATACTCAAATTGATTCTAATATCTCCTATCTCGAAGAGGAACTCAATCGTATCCAGACTCAGAACACAAACTCAGATTTAAATATGGATCCTCAATTGGAAGCTAATATCTCTTCTAAACTTAATTCCCTTCTTACTTTCAAGGACAATATTCATAAACAAACTTTCAGGACTAAATGGCTAACCGATGGTGATCGAAATACAAAATTCTATAACTGTCTTCAAAGAATTAGAAAGGTCAACCGCCCCCTTACTAGGCTCATTAAAAATGACCTGATCATTGATTCTGAAGAATCAATTGCGGACCATGTCACCTCGTACTTTTATAGCATTTTTAATGGTCCTGATATAAATATTGATCTTGAACCGGATATTATTCCTTTAATGTTGGATGATCAAGACAATGAGACTCTTTTAAGCATCCCTCTTGAACATGAAATCAAAGACACAGTCTTTGGTCTTAATCCTGACAGTGCTCCTGGTCCGAATGGATTCAACAATGGTTTCTTCCAAAAGCATTGGGATATAATTCGCAATGATGTTTGTAACCTTGTTAAGTCCTTTTTCACCCACGGATATCTTCTTCATGGAATCAATGCTCAATTTCTAACCTCAATTCCTAAGGTTGAGAATGCTTCTGAGATTCACCAATTCAGACCCATCGCTCTGATTAACACTATCTATAAAATTATTACTAAAATTATTGCTAATAGACTTGCTCCTATCTGCAATAAAATTGTCTCTTGGAACCAATTTGGCTTTATTAAAGGTAGGTCAATCCAAGACTGTATCTGTCTTACTTCAGAATGTACCAATAGTTTAAATAGAAGCACAAGAGGGGGAAATGTGGCAATCAAACTTGATATCAGAAAGTCTTTTGATACCATTGACTGGAATTTTATCTTCAAAGTTCTAAAAAACTTTGGCTTTAATGATTCTTTCATTGGTAGAATTAAGACCCTCTTTCCCTCGGCCTATATCTCGATCCTGATTAATGGTACTCCTAGAGGTTTTTTCAATTATTCCAAGGGTGTCAGGCAGGGTGACCCTCTTTCTGCTATCATTTTCGTTATTGCTGAGGATTACCTAAGTAGACTTCTTAACAAGCTGGTTGATCAACATATGCTTAAACCTATTCAAGTTGCCAGGAATTTAAATGCCCCTACCCACCTTTTATATGCTGATGATATTATCTTATTCATTAAAGGGGATAAGAAAAATATTCATGTTCTTAAGCAAGCGATTTCTCACTATGAACAAATCTCTGGGCAAGCAATTTCTTGGGACAAATCGTATATCTTCTTTGGAAAAAAATTTCCTGTAAGAAGGGAATCTAATATCACCACCTATCTGGGTATTAAAGAGGGTTTCTTTCCCTTCAACTATTTGGGTGTTCCAATATTTTGGGGTAGGCCCAAATCTACCTACTTCGCTAACATCATTGATCAAATCACAAATCAACTCGCTAGCTGGAAAGGCAAAACTCTCTCCATGGCTGGGAGAATCTGTTTGGCTAAATCGACCATTGTTTCTAAAATGGTCTATTCCTTCATGGTTTATAAATGGCCCGTCAGCGTTTTAAAAATAATTAACACTTATATTAAGAACTTCATTTGGTCTGGAAACATTTTTGAAAAGAAACTTGTTACCATACCTTGGAACTCTTGCTGTAAACCCATGGCTAATGGTGGTATTGGCATAAAAAATCTAAATCTGTTCAATGATGCTCTTCAGGCCCACCTCACTTGGCACATTATCAACTCCACTTCTAAGGCCACTGATTTCCTACACCATAGATTCCTCTTTAAGCTCTTAAAAGGTAATCTTAATTTCATCAACTCATCCATCTGTCCCTCTATCCGGGACTCTTATCATAGGATCATGCAAAACTCTAGATGGATCGTCAGTGCTGATTCTTCCATTAATTTTTGGTGTGACAATTGGTGTGGTACCCCCCTGATATCCTTGTTACCCTCACATAATCCTCCTGATGATACTAATCAGACTATAAAGGAGGTTTTGCAATCTCACCATCATGATCTCCCTGACAATATTGCTCAAATTATTGACAATCATCTTTTTTCTCCTAATGGTGATTTCCTAGTTTGGGATCCTTCTACCAATGGCATCCTGGATTCAAAGAATTATTATAAGCATAATTTCTCTGATAATGACTCTAGTTTCCTATGGGTAAATCAATTTAACAAACCCTGGATTAAACCTTCTAGGCTCACCCTTATTTGGCGCATTGCCCATAATAGACTGCCAACGGAAACCTGTCTCCAAACTTTTGGTATTCAACTCTGTTCTAAGTGTCGCCTGTGTAATCAACATAGGGAGGATTCCAATCATCTCTTCCTATCTTTCGCGACGGCCTCTGCTCTTTGGAATTATATTTCTGAATTATTTAATAATAGATGGTTCTTTACTGACTCAATTTCCTTGTTTATAAAAAATTGTACTAGATATGATATTTCTATGCAGATAAAAAACCTTTTCCTGACGGCAGTGGCGGAGCTTCTTCATGAGATCTGGTACGTCAGAAACGCCCTCATTCACAACAATCACCGTCTCAATCTTAATGCAGGGAAAGCTCGGATTCTTCTGGCGGTTCATGAAGTTGCGTCAATACAAAAAGACTGTTGTAACAACTCAGTTGGTGACTTTGTGATTCTTCGACAGCTTCGTGTTCCTGGCATCTACCCAAAGCCCAAACACTCATTTGAAGTATTCTGGAAATCTCCAATGCCAGGATGGATTAAAGTGAACGTCGATGGAACCTCCAAAGGCAACCCTGGACCTGCCAGTTGTGGTGCCATCTTCAGAGACTCAGCTAGGCAGTGTCAGGGCTGCTTCTTTGTTGGTTGTGGTCACTCTTCTTCTCTGGAGGTGGAAATGTTGGGGGTCATTCATGCTGTTGATTTTGCGCACCAAAGAGGTTGGAGAAAGCTCTGGATAGAAAGTGATTCAACCACTATCATTCGTGCCATCTGGAATGGCAACATCAATCTGGCCTGGACTCTTACCACACGATGGATGAATTGTCTGAATTTGCTTCACGGGATGGACAATATAGCTACTCATTCCTACGGGGAAGCAAATATTGTTGCTGATGCTCTTGCCAACAAAGGAGTTCATCAACACATGACTTGGATGGACTCTATTCCTTCTGATTTATTTTACCTTCTTGATAGAGATTGTAAAAAAATCCCATCTTTTCGCCTCTTGTAACCCTGTTTTCATTATCAATAAATTGTGCTATGGTCTTTGACCAAAGCACTACCATTAAAAAAAATGAATATAATATAACTGATAATTAAAAAATGAGTACGAAAATTTGAAAAACATGTTTAATTAGATAACATTATTGAAAAATAATGTGCACCATAACATATTTGATTAAAACATACCACTGAGAACCAAATATAAAAAATAAAAATCATGTAACACTATGTGGTTGATTCTATCATGAATTTATAGTATACTGGAGATATGAGTGATGAATTATACCAAATATAGAATAATTATTCTTAGTACCTTAATCACTGATAAAATGAAAAAAATATTTGGACCATGATGGAATTCTTAAATAAGATAATGAAAATGAAATGTCCAAAGGATTAAGGATAGAATTTTTTTAGTTACTACTCACATATTAAAGGTGTTGGTTTTGATGATACCATTACTCTTATTATGATACAAGAGTCTATAAATTTATTCCTAGTATTTTTAGTTAGTAATTTATTTAATATCACTTGGATGGATATCAAAATAGAATTATTTAATGTTGTGATGGAATAGTAAGTGCACATTGAGAAAATAAAATTTTTAGTACTTTATAATGATGGTCTAATGGTATGAAAAAAAATAATGTAATTTTATGGATTAAAATAGGCTCCAATGGCAAGGTATTACAAGTTATATAGAATCATTAATGATATGAAATTTAAAAAATAAAATGTGGATATAAATATATAAATAAAATAAATTTTGGAAAGTACACTCATAGTGAATGTATATTTTGTTGACAATAATTTTATAGGTGACCAAGATATTAATTAATAAAAAATTACCAAATATATTAATAACAACATTAAGATATCTATACTATGAATGTTGAGATATTTATTTTTGTTGCATGTAATAAAAAAATAAAATTTTAATTTTATAGACAAGGAGAATTATGATAATGTAATGTAAATAATTTTTAGATGAATTAATTTAATCTAAATCCTACACTAATACAATTTGGTATGAAGCTATCTAAATATGATGAAGTTGAGAGTGTATATAAAATGTTGTTTAGAAAATTTTTTGGCAGCCTATTAAATCTAACGCCATCTAGACCATATATTTTCAATATTGTGTTTTTTGGTGATAGATATCATATTGATATTAAGGAATCAATTATTATATCTATAAAAGTGTCGTCAAATATTTAAAAGGGATATTGAGTTATTTTTACTTTATAAGAAATAAATGAACTTGAATCATTCATGTTATGATATTGTAGACTAAGAAGGAAATTATAATGATAGAACATCCATATAAGGTGGAATATTTCTATTGGGGGAAGGTTATGTTATCTTGAATTGAAAGAATAAAAACATTTTTACTCTAATAACCACATAAGTTAAATGTATAACTACCACAAGTGATTAAACCCGAATTATATGGACTATGTAAAAAAACATAAATAGAAGAGGTTATATATTGAAATACATCTCAAGATATCATGTGATAATAAATTTTCCTTTGAACTTTCTATAATCTAATAAATCACTAAATGTCAAGAAAAATTGATTTTATGTTTCATTTTATTAAAGATAGATTTTGAATTTAGGTGTCAACATAAAATTTATTTCTATACATGAAAAATTGGATGATATTTTCACCATGAAGATACCTATTGAAAGGTTTGACATATGGAGGTTAAACATTAATTTCCATACCATTTCTCTCACTTAAAGGACATTAAAAGTACCCCTCACTGTGTTACAGATTTTTTCCAGAGGGGAATAAGATTAAAAAATATATATCTTCTCATTTCTTCATCCAAATTGTTTGTTATCAAATAAGGGGGAATATAATCAAAAATTGTGATTATTCAATTTGACGGGGAAATCATTCAAATTACATAGAAAATTTTTTATTATCATTACTGGATGGAATTTGCACAAAAAACTACACTATCATATGGTGTTATATTCGGATATATCTCATGATATATGGGGTGTGATTTGATGATTCCTATAGTTCTTATTGAGTTGTGAAAAATATTTTATTGAGGATCCACTGATACACATAAGGCCATTAACAACTCTAAAATTTAGTTATGTTAATGTAAATAATTCCTAACAATAGTAGTTCCCTTAAAATCCCAAAACCTCTATCAGTTCAAGAAAATCACTGATAAAGGACCCAATAATCAGTGATAAAAAAGTGAGGGGAAGGGGTATTTATCAATTATAAAATAACCATTGATAAAGATTAACCTTTATCTGTGATTTAATTTAGAGCTGATAAATGGTCACATTACCGGCCTTAAAATAATTCTAATAAATGGGGTAAATTTTTGTTCTATATTAGTAATGATAAGGAGTACATTTATGTGTGATTTTTTCAATGTTGATATGGGAACCCTTTACTATCTATATTACTAGAGATGATAAATTGGTATACTACTAGTGTGCTATTAAAATTATTGCACACCATCAACAAATACATAGATTTATATCATACATTTCTGGTAAAAATAGGAAGAAATTCCATAATTTAATTTAAATAATATTTAATACACAAATATAAAAAAAATTATGATATATTAATTTCATACATTGGTTTTTGAAATTACATTAGTACGTACAATTTTTGAAAAACATTCAAAAACACCAATGTTCATTTATCAATAGTCCTTGAACCATGGTCGTTCTATTAGTTAGTGACCAAACAACCTCAACTCAAGATAAAGAATTCACCTCCATAAGAAAAGAAATCTTATTTTATTAATAATATAATAAAATAAATTAAACCCAAAGTGTTAATTAAAAACTAAAAACATATAATTTGAGTCATACCAAGTATACCATGAGTCATATTAAATTTTTATTGATTCTTACAAATCACACCATTTCATTTTGTTTTTAAAATTAGGTATTCCTGAATTCGATCAAATTTTTAGTGACAAAAAACTATCAATAAAGATGTTATCCAATTAAAGAACACATCCCTTTGAGACCAGGCCTGAAACATTCACACCATTTATTATCCATCATTGAGAATTATCTTTGTGAAAATTAATGAAATAAATATCATTTAAAAATGACAAGGAAATTGATTAAATTATATTGTAAAATGTGGAGAAAAATACCATCTTGTTTTCTCAGTTCCGGCTATGTGATGCACTTTTGAAACTTAAGTTGAACTTATATATTGAACCCCACACATTAAGTCATACTGACCACCTCGGGTGTCATGTTGAAATGTGGTTAATTTCTACACATTAGAAATGGGGTATGTATTGGATTATTAAAGTTTGAAATCAATAAAATCTCACTTTCTCATTCTTGGCTTGTGATGGACATTTTAATCTAAAATGAATCTTTTAATATGAAAACATGAATTTTTAGTTGTACCGAACACATCATGTGTCATGTTGAGGCATAGTTGAATTCTACACATCAAGAATAAATTATGGTTTATTTTTATAAAATTTTAAAACAATTAATTCATATTTTTTTAATTTTGGTTATGTGATGTGTTTTAATCTAAAATGGAACTTTTAAATTGAAAACTCGTACTTCATGTAATATTGACCACATCATATGTCAGATTGGAATGTTGTAAATTCTTACATATCAATAATTAATTAAGTACCAGTATCCGAATATTTTAAATTATTATGATCTCATTTCCATAGTTTTTTATAGTTGATATGTTTTTAAACTAAATCGGAACTTTTGTATTGAAAACACACACTTAGAGTAATATCATCCACATCTTATGTGGGAGTGAGGTGAGGTCAATTCCAATTTGTCAAAAATGAGTTATAGATAATTTCCATATATTTTGGAAATGGTATGTGCTCGTTTTTTTGCTTTTGGTTATGTGATACATGTTTTAAAGTAAAATAGATTTATTATATTTAAAATATGAACTTCGATTCGTAATAACTGTATTGAGTGTCAGATTGATGTTTGTTAAATTCCAACACATAACAAATGAATTATGAATTTTTTCTTAAAATTTAAAAACAATATGATCATTTTCTCTCTTTTTTTGATCATGACATGTGTTTTAAAGAAAAATTAAACTTTTATATTGAAAATAATAATTTCAAGTCATACTGAGTACAAAAGGTATTAAATTGGAAGTTGTGCAATTCCTATACATGAAAAATGAACTATAGATCATTTTCATAAATTTTTAAAACAATATGAGAACATTTTATTAGGTTTTTATATGTTATGTATCTTAAACTAAAATGAAACATTTATGTTGAAAACGTGTACATCATTTCGTACTAAACACATAATGTGTCAAATTGGTGTGTGTTTAATTACTACATGTGAAAATTTATTTATAGATCTTTTTCCTAATGTTTACAAATAATCTTATCTTGTTTTCTCAGTTCTATATATTTAATGATTGTTTTCCACTAAATTTTTAATTTTTTATTGAAAACGTGTACTTAAATTTTTATTGACCACAGCATGTGTGGGATTGATGTGAGGTCAATTACTAAACATCATAAATGAATTATTGATCATTTAATTTAATTTTGAAAAAAAATTAAAATTTTTCTTTGTTTTGTAGATGTGACAACTATTTTTAGGTAAAATGGAACATACATATTGAAAACACATACTTCAAGTCATAACTAACACATCATTTTTCATATTGATGTATAGTTAATTTCTAAAATTCATAATTGAATTATAAATTTCCATCCTAATGTTTGAAAAAAAAAATATGAGCCCTTTTTTCAGTTTTGGATAATTATTTAAATTGATAATGCATGTTTTGGGTCATATTGACAACATTAGGTTTCAGATAGACATGTGGTCAATTATTACACATAAAAAAAGAATTCTGGATTTTTTTTGAAATTTATTAATATAGTTGAAGCTCGTTTTCTAAGTTTTTGATATGTGATTCATTATTAAGTGAAATAACATTAAATATATTAAAAACCCATACATTGATTCATACGGTCCACATTGTGTGTAAAATTGGAATATGGTCAATCCATACAGGTGAAAAATTATGTATGAATAATTTTTCAAATGTTTGAAAATAATCCTAGCACCCATTCCTTGTTTTGTTAATTTCATGTGTTTTTTAAGTTAAAATGGTACTCTTATATTAAAACAATCACTTTGAGTAATATCAACCACATTGTTTGTGGGAACGATGTAAAGTTGTTTATTATATTTCAAAAATTAATTATATGCTTTTTTACTAATTTTTTAAAATAGTCCAACCTATTTTCTCAGTTTTGGGGATGTGATATGTATTTAAAGAAAAACATCACTTTTATTCAGAAAAAACATACTTTGAGTTATAGATACCACATTGTGTGTCTGATTAATGTTGTCACGGCTAGTCCCAAATGAACCTATGATGTGACCCCTCAACCATTCCCTGAATAACACATGGGATAATGACTAGCTCTGAGTAGTTTTATCACTAACATGGGAGGCCTTCTCTTAAGTACATTTACATATGCCCACATCTCCAAGCCCATATAATGATGAAATGTAAAACAACTGAGAAAAAATGCATCCATATAATATAAATCCCATAGCCTAAGAACAACTAATGTAATGGAATGTAAACAGGGCCAAATATAATCCTATCAAAAATAATCTTGAAACAAGTACAACCTGAAAGTAAATATAGGGATTTCTTTCAAGATAAAGCTAGAAAACAGTGGTTTATTCGTTCTCATTATGAATATTATGATCCTAGTCCCCATAAGACTCTATAAAATGGTCAATAAACTCTACAAGACATGAATCGTGTGGGAAAATCCCATGAATGGGTGATTATAACATTGCCCATAAGGTGACCCTGAAAACACAAGGAATATAAAATAATAATAATATTTGGTTCTATAAAGGTATATGTCTACAATGCATATAACAAAAATATCAAAATATACCCAAAAAATCACACAATCTAATGGTATTGTCCCAACCATAATGTCTTTATAGGATTCTTCTCTAAATTTGCACATATCACGCATCTAGGAGAACATAATCGATGAGTATTATAACACTAAACATGTCCCTTTAAGAGCTACTGAACATTGGGTCTTATCATTAGAAATGTACACTAGAAGTGTGAAAATAAATGATAAACATATGAGGATCACTCACAAATCCAAGGGATATACTACTAACTCAATATGGATTGACCATTTATGTAGAGGATCAATGCTTGTGTATTATTGGTTATGAAGATTACAATAACCCTACATAGGGCATGGAGATGAATAGAAGATCACACTCTGAGCCTCATGGATGGATTCCAGCTACTATATCCATGTAGTCCCACTGAAAAGGTCACCATCTTATGTGTAGAATTTGATTCGCTACTAACCATTATAGAATTGATATGGGGAGCATACCCAAATGAATCTTGTCCAAGATCTAGAGGACAATGGATCCATGCCAACATTTATGGAGTACAGGGTGTGTAAGAAGTATTCATTGTGATCCATTTACAATGGGTCCTAAACATTTAAAAAACATTTTCTAGTATCCATGGGGAATTACATGATGTTTTGATGCCTGTGAACTTTTAAATGGGTAACAATACATGGCTATTCTCATGTACACATGTCCTGGTTGGGTCTGTGTAGTGTTACATGTCAAGCCTATGGTTGTGGTACTCAATCCATTTCTTTGTACACTTCTATTTACATGATGATATTTCAAATGGGGATACCTATCACATAACAAGGTCACACCCTGAGTTATTCTTAACAACCTACCAAAACCCAAGCCACTACTTGAAGGTTCCCACACTATGTGTAGCTCCATAGTTTATATTGTATAGATTAGAAATTTCTTGAATTAAAAATCAGAAATTTCAAATCTTATCTACTTCTCCAACAACTGATCAGGTCGTGCCCCATGCTGGAGCAAATGAATGTCATCATTTGGACCTTTTCATCATTAAAATAATTGAAATCTTGACATCGATCTATTCAGAAAACACCTTCAAATATTATTCTTTATTGTGCACAAAAAGAACATCAAATCGAGTATCTACACTATTTAATCCACAACCACTTCCACCTTCATACCACCATCACATCATGACGAGATCAGATCTATGATTTGGAGTTTTTGTACTGAGAAATGGGTGTGAAATGTTTGATTTTTAGGGATACATTGAATAAAATCCCAATAAATAATGTTCATGATGAACTATGATCCAGTGGAGAAAATCACAAGGAAAAATCATGAGGGATGAAACTTTATTTTTGTTTCTATCAACATTGATTAATTTTCATTAGAATGTTGAATGAACAGATAATCATAAAATAACAATGCAATTCCTACAAAAAGAATTCCCCACTGATAACCCATATGGTAAATGAATTATTGATGAATCAATCTATTGGTAAATTGATTCATTTCCATCATAGAAATAGAAAATGGGGATGAAACTAATCAAAATAACATCCTACCTCAATTCATATTAGTCATTAATGTAGAATTATGATGCATCAGGATCATTGGCATGATTCTTTAATTTTTTCATGCATTGGTCATTGATCTTTGATCTGGTTGTCTCTTTCCAATGGAATATCCTCCAATGACTATCAAATTGTCCAATAGATCTACTAGTTTTAGTGTTTAATCCTTGGAATTACCATAACTATTTACTTATAGAGTATGTTAGGTTATTACATCAATAAAATGAAATAAAATAATTTAAATAATTGTTTTCGTTATTTCATGACTGTAATGAATTTTCCGTAAACATCTTGTATCAATAATTTTTATAGTGTTCATATGGTAAAAGTTACCTTATGAACTCAAAGGTTCCATCAAAATTATTATTTGGGCCCTTGTTTATATGTCATTCCACTTTTTTAGGGAAACTACACACACCATCTAATAAATATATTTAATATATTTCAGAAATTTATTCTGGAAAACCGGTCCTTAGAATCACACACTATATCAGCACTTGGTATCAAAAATAATCCATACAATATAAAAAAATAATACATTGTAAATCTGAGTCACTAAATTAATCCCACTTTTGGGATTTTCGTCACAAAATGAAAAATAAGGCTACGCAATGAGATATGGTTATTGAGCATGAATCTAAGTCTCCCTCTCCCATGTGTTCTCTAGAAGGTTAACCTACTTCCACAGGACATGAACTAAAGGAATTTGTCATCCCCTAATGATCATCTCTTATAGATCATTGATCTCTACTGGGTACTCAACCAAGTTATATTTGTCCTCGATGTTTTTCTCACCTCAGTCGATAATATGTGTTTGGTGATGCACATACCTCCTCATCTATGACATGTGGATGATTTCATGTACCCAATATAATTGTCGAGTTATAGTATTCTGATTTCCCACCTCTATAACTCTACTTAATATTTTTAAAAGGATTATTAATCTTAGAGATAGCTTGCCACCCCAGCCAAATATCCATAATTCACATCGTGTGGAAACCCGAAGGAACACATGGTATCCCTCAAAGAAAAAAAAGTAATCATTTATCTACTGAAATAATAATTTTTATGTCTCATTGAATTCCTCATCCACTAATGGATGATCACCACCAACTCAGTAGTAGCCCACACAAACTTTGCGCCACTAAGTGATAAATCTTCTAGTTCAATCCTATATTGTGGTAACGTGTATGGTCTCCTGTCAAAAGCCTCATATGGTTCCATATCAATATTTTAATGGTATTTTTTTCTGTATGAAAACTCCATAAAAGTTAAGTGATCCACCCAACTATTTCCAAAGTATATTATGAAATCCCACAACATGCCCTCTAAGACCTAAATGGTTTGCTTTGTCTGGCTGTCAGTCTGGGGATAAAATATTGTGCTCATGTTTAACTTAGTCCCTAAAGCCTCCTGTTATCCATTACATAACCTATTAATGAAGTTTTAATAAATTTTATAAATCATATTTAATGTAACTCCATGGAGTCGAAATATCCCCTATACGTAGAGGCATCCAAAGCTCTATATTGAACTATGCACTTGGATAACTAGGATGTGGGCCAACTTGGTGAGTCGGTATATAATCATCCAGATGATATCATGTCACCTAGATGTATGTAGTAATTTAATGCCTAATTCTAGGGATATCCCATCCCACATCCACTATAGATCCCCAGGGTGTTGAGATAAACGTTCTAGAACATGGCGCTCAGCCATCACTTGCAAACAAATAAGGCACATAGATATAAATTCTAAAACTCCATTATTCATCCTTTTCCACCAAAAATGATGTTATATGTCCTAGTATATATTTTAAACACCTTGATGTACCACAAAAGGAGATATATGAAACTCTCTCCAAAACTCCTCCCACAGTTTCAATGGTACCATTGTGCATCCTCTGAAAAAAAAATGACATACTCTCTACCATAAAATATCCATCAGAATCATGTTCAATGGATATCTAAGTACATAGGGTCTCACAGTGAGCATCCACAAGTAGTTCCTATCAAAATAACTATCAAATAGGATTTTTAACAGTCATCTACTAGAGGAAAGATCCTCTATCTCCATCTACAAAGGATAACTACAATGAGACCAATAACTCTGATTCCTAACCCAGCAACTAAAAGCCAGATCTCCTATTGAGAAAATGTTCTACTACATTACTCTTCCTATGAGTGAATACATTCTCTAATTAATAATCCTATAGGTACTCTATCCATAACATATTTTCCAAGTTAATATCATTCTTAAATAAAATATACTTTCAAATCATACGATCAGAATGAATGATAAATTTCTTTCACATCTGGTAGTATCACCACATCTTTAGGATGAACACTATAGCTCTAAACACAATATTCTAGGAAATGTAGTTCAGATCATATGGTCTCAACTAACTTAAACCATAGTTTATTAACAACTACCTTTACATAAGAACATAATGAATCTTGGTTTCTGATGCATCAGCGAACACTTCTTACTTGACACCCTCCCCAATAAATATCAATATGGGCGCACTTGTCAATATCTTCCTCAACTCTTAAAAATAATTCTGCAACCTCTCTATCCACATAAAAAGATTCCCCTTTTAGTTACTTGCTATAAAGATTGAAAATATAATGGAGAAATATTGTATAAATCACTGGTAATAGCCAACCAACAAAAGAAATCTCTACACCTCTTCTGTCCTCTTGGGTGGATCCCATGCTAACACTACCTCAACCAGGACCGGGTCCACTGACAATCAATCTACTGAGATAACAATTCCTAGAAAGTGGACCTCCTGATTCTAGAATTGATATTTCAAGATATCTCGGTAAATGTGGTTTTCTTAGTGTATGTCTAGAACCATTTTCAAGTGTCTCGTGTTATTCTCCTTGTATGTCGAGTACAAAAGTATTTTGGTGATGAAGACCACCATGAACAAATCTATGAAATGCTGAAATATCGGGTTTATGATTATATCAACACCGCTAGGGTGTTCATCACACCAAAGGGAGTTACCAAGTACTCATAGCGATCATGAAAATATCTAAATTTCATCATTGATATATCCTCATATCATACTTGTAACTTGTGATAGATTGACCTAAAGTCATCCATCGAGAATCATCGTGCCCCTCTTAACTGATCAAATAGGTCATCGATCCTTGGTAGTGGAAACCTATTCTTCACAGTCACTTGGTTCAAGTGTTGGTAGTCGACACACAACATCAGGCTCCCGAGTGCCTTCTTAGTGAACAAAACTAGGGCCACCAAGGGTGAAGCATTATCTCTTACAAATTCCTTCCTCTTCAAGTCCTCTAAATATAGCCTCATCTTTTGAAGCACTATGGGAGACATCTGAAATGCTGGAATAGATATCAATTTTGTCATGGGGTGTAGATCAAGGTATATGTCTATCTCCTAGTGGGGAGGTAAATCTGGAACATTATCAAGGAAGAGGTCTCTCTAATCCACTACCACTACAGGGAACTCGGAACTCATCGTAACACCCCGATATTTTGTGAATTATTTTTTTCAAATTAATTTAATATTTTTGATATTTTTCATTTCACACTAAACTGAATGTAGCTTTTTTCTATATGAAATCACTATGTATTTTTTTTAATTATACACAACACCAAGTTAATCTTTAACTACACCTCACCTCAATAACATTTTTTATTTTCATTTCCAATAACTTTTAACAGGAAGTGAGAAACCTCACAGAAGGAATTTTAATCCCCAATAGATACGAAATTTTTATTGAAGATCAATTTGAGCCGATTATAATCCAGCTCTCTAAACATTATCCAGAGAATAGAGGTTACCTGAGTTCCAGGATCATCCCTCAAGATGTATTCATAGTGTTTCATCATGACGTACCAAGACTGCATATATTCCTCTAAGTTAATCTTCCTCATGTTGAACCCTCTAATCATGATGGGGTTCTACCTAGGAATCCATTTCCCCTGACCATTTTTCATCCCCCAATCTAATAATTCTCCTCAACATTGGGTTGATTAATTTTTGATGAGCTTTAATATCCATGACTATCTCCACCATTTCTTCATCAGAGTACAGGAGAATTTCTATGTGATTCATCACTGAAGAAATCTGTTTCTGAGATTCAACAGAAGTATCTACCTCAAGCTACTGCAAAAGAGGTAGTGCAACTTGGGCATACTCATTCTACATCCTAGAAAGATGTAAAACCTATATTGGGTGAGGTTAAATTCACTTGAACGACCTCTGATTGAGAGACATAAGCCATCGCTAGCAAGCCAGCACCATTATATGTCTTAGAATTAGGATTACCTTCACATGTGGACCTAGATACTATAGGGATGGGTATTTTGGAATAGCCTTTTCTTGGGAATTTCCTCTAGTCTAGCATGATAAATCCTTATAGATCTATAATGTTGTTCTTTCCCTTACTTGAAGAGAATCTAAAATAATCCTTTGCCAGCCCAATGTCATTGGACTCAGCCGGGGAGTCCAAATCTAGGTCCATATCCAATTGGAAGACCTCCACTCCAATAGAAGAATCCTCACCAGGGTCAGCCTCCATCACAATACATTCACCAGGAGCATGACCCTCACCTTTTTCATGTACAGCAAACTGATTTTGAGAAATATTGAAACTTCTCCCAGATTTTGACTTCTCAGTATAGGAAGTTTTCTCCCTCATGTCCTTCACTGAAATGGAAGGACCACCCAACTAATAAAGAGACTCCTCCTTACATGTATTATTCTCCAATCCATATTTCTTCCTCCTAGACTAAGACTTCATATGGGTATCACTGAGGTTTTTTATGGTCTATGGGCCTCAAGACTTTCACTTCATCCAAATTCCTTTGTCAACTGTAATATGTTACAATAGACAAGGACTTCCCCTACACGATGTCTGATCATGTGGATTGCTCATATCCACGACCCATAAACTATGGTTTCTTGTTAGTTTCCTCCCATCCTCTACTTTGAGAGCCACCGAGACCTTGAACATCACTCACTATCAATCACACCTCACCCTCCTCTGTATAATTTGATGTAGCTAGTGGATTCATGGTAACCACCACTGAGGGACTCTCCTCTTCAACTACATTGATTCCCAAATCATTTATCAACTAGTAAAAGATGTATGAAACCCACGGTTCTTCCTCCTTAGGCTTCACATTATTTACATCCACTGTGGAAAACAAGGGGGCCACTACTTTTGAGCCTCTTGTGTGATGGCCTCTACAACGGGAGAATCCTAGAGGCTAGCCAATTCCCTTTTCTTTTGAGCCTCTTCACACATCTCCTCATATTCACCCAAAAACTATCCCATGACTGGTATTCCACCACTGGATTGACCTGTACCACAGATGTCCTGTCCTGATTCACACAACGATATCCAGAGGTCAAATGGCCTAGCCTGTTTCATCCCACGCAGAACGTTGGCCACAAGTCGAACACCACCCTCGGCTTCTATCATATCTCTTATCTGCCTGAAATCCACAGCCATTACTTAGGAGGTTTTTCAAGGTCAACCATAACACATACTCGAGGTAAAATAGGGTGATAAACCACAGTTGTGTGGTTATCAGAACACAGATGCCTTTTAACCAAATTCTAGATCATACATATAATGGATGGATTATTAAAAGCAAGAGGCAGGTCAGGAAAACATACCAACACTATAGAAAAATGTGTATTTCGATTCATTTTAAAAACCATAGACCATCACAGGAAGAAAAAACTACATCCATCGAACACCAGTGGAGCACTGGACCAAGAAACAACCAAATCCTCCTTCGATGAGAAGCAAATCATCATTTGACACTAGTCGAGAAGACCCACCACCGCTCAGTTTTGAAGACCCCAAAAATTGAATATAAATCTATCAAAAGTGTTAACCAGTGGACAGTGACCCTTGAATCGAATCACAAGTGTCGATCTGTGAAGCTCTGAAGCTATGTTGAACTCATTTGTAGAAATTGGTAGTTGTGATGAGCCTTCGTGATGGTCAGTGACCTTAGGTAAAAGAGGTATTGATGGGAAAGGAAGAAGTTAATATGAGTTTGTGAAGGGGATGATGGTCTAAGCTATCAAGGAAGAAGTAATAATCCCCCCTCCCCCATCCTAAGAAGAGGGGGTTGGACCCTCGGGCATCTCCAGGCTATGGTATCGCCTCCGTAGTTAATGTAGGCATGAGATTTTACGTATTTCACTACACACAACACATAGATTAACATTATATTTAAGAAACTCTATGATTTTAATGTGATACACATATTGTTTAATTCCTTCAATAAGTATCATAAAAACCATGACTGAGTTTTATCAAACCACAATATACTATTAATAACATTATTAAATTATTATTATAGCTACAACCCTGTTCTTGGAATGTAAATTTTGTAAAATATATACAAAATTGTGAAAATATCATTCACACATGTATATAAAATGAATAACTTTATTAAAAATTATTATAATTGATTGAAATAACTATTTGAAAGTAAAGAAATTACTTTTCTAAGAAAAATATTTTTCTATGTTCAAACACAATTTTATCATAATAAATTAAACAAATTTTTATTAGTTCTTTAAATAAAATTTATATTAAATTTAAATAAATATTTTTTATACTAATCCAATATATTTTTTAGGTATAAGATATGAATAAATCCAATTTTATGAATTAAAAGATTTATTTTTTCTAAAAGGTAGTTTTACCGCCATTTAATGGATAACACATTTTAAATATTTGTTTTGAAAATTATATAAATTTTATTTGAAACAATAAAATTCATTTTTCAAATAATAATATCAAAATTTACTTTGGGATAATGTTTTGTATTATTTTGACAGGCTTCATGTTTTGATGAATAGTGAAAAAGGCATAATTTTAATTCGAAGCTGCTTTTTCATATAATTTATCTATATTGTCAAATTGTGTTTTTATTTTTTAAAATATATTTAGATATATTTTTAAAAAATAAAGCTAATTTAGGTCATTGGAATCAATTTCACATTGAGAATGTTTATATAAAAATTTCAAACTTTTATACCATTTTTACTTTAAAAACTGACTATCATTCCGTCTGTGGGATTGACATTAAATTATTTTCGTCCAATTATGTTATTATACATTTGAAAAATGTATTGAATATTCGTTATAAAAATAATTTATAATTTCTAATAAGGTCAACATAGTTTTTGGCCCAAAATATTAATAAAATTAATTAAAATTACTTACATCAATTATAGTGAAAACATTATTACTTAATATTTAAACTTTAATCTCAAGAGTCCAAATGACCTCAAAACATGTCCAAAAGATATTTTATTGATATATTTATACCAATTATCATATTTTATATATTTTTATGAATTATCAGTGGCCCATGATGTAAGGGAGACCTCTCAATAGTGTTTAACATTTTATATTTACAAGAATGTCACTCCTCCTTCACTATAAAAAGGCCCCCACCCCCTCACATCCCCAAACCTTTAAATCCACTAAATCTTGGAAAAAACATCCCAAATATCCTTAAAAAACACCTCATAGAAACATATAATTCTCACTTTGGGCATAAATCCAACCACGGATGTTCGTTGGTGCAAAACAAATGGAGTAACTCAATTAAGATGTAACATCATTCAAAAAGCACTTTTGTTTTATTTTAATTCTCCACCACATCAATTAATATAATTTAATTATTATATAATATCATAAGTATATTAAACATGGTGATATTTTTTTAATCAATGTTTTCGACCTAAACTTACACATACTTCTATATAATGGGTAATGAACTTACCATTCTTGTGTACGGTGAACTACCACATCACGAAATGATATTTTTTTGTTTTTCCTTTAAAACATACTATTGTAAGGTATTATGATGAAACTTTATTATTATATTATTTATATTATATTTATTATTTATTTATGATTCATTAATTATTATATAAAAAATACCTTCATGCTTCCCATTTTGTGTATATACGATAACTTTGTTTGAACACGTTTGGACTACAACCTCCTCCAAGCGATGTGATTTGTTCAAACATTACATGGAATGTATTAAGGATTTGTTTAATGTAATTATATGTTATATATGAAATAGTAATATTACTTTAATGATATTATATTTATACACATATATTTCATGTACTTTCATTCTTTCAATACAATAATAAAATAAAAATGATGTTCTTGTGTATGTACAACCTTTTGTATCCATGAACGGTGTTTTCCATTTCATATTCCAAAATTTCATAGATTATAATAAATATGTATATAATGAATATATATTATATTTTTATTATGTTTAACAATCTGAAAATAATTAAATCATGATCTAAGTTTGAGGATCAAGAATAAAAATTCTAAATGTATATGACAAACAATGTTGATATTACTCGAAACGTAACATTAACATTGAATTGTTAATAAAAGATTAATATTAAAAAAATTGTTTTAAATAAAATAATATGGTTTTTTTTAAGATTTATTATAAATTTATATTTTTTACACAATATCTTTGAATGTCTATAAATAAATTCAAAACAGACGGTAAGGGTTATTCTCGTCTCGCTTTTATTTTTCTTGAGACACAAGCCATATTCACCTCCTATTTCTTATACGTAGTGTGTATACTACCCATGTATGTATTATCTTATTCTTATAATTAAATTTATGTGTATTTATATATCCATTTTATGAGCTTTCTTTCATGTTTTTTATGTTTCAAAAGTTAAGAAATCGGTAATGTAATTTTGTCTCAATTGTCCTTCCATGAGACACATGGCATATTGTGAACCAATATTACTCTATGAGGTGTATAAAATACTCTTTTACATGTAATATATTGAATATAATTCATTAAATTATATTTTAAGCTTTATATAATGTCATTTTCTTACATGGTGAGTCTGATTGAATGTTACGAAGTGGCAAGAGTTTATTACAACAATCTCATCATTTATCAGGAATATTTATGATTATTCTTTCATTGATGAAACCATATAACCCATGTTTCATGAAAATGAAATAATTTTATTCTACTATGGTTCGTCATGATATCTCCGTGTATTATTACAATTTTTTAACTCTTTGGTACCTATGATAATTAAGAAATTGATTTTAATAAAATGTTACTTTATCCACCCCTTCGGTAGGAAATATGTGTTCCTTCAAAACCATGTTTTAAAAAAATGGTTTTCAATAAATGTTTTATGTTTTAAAAGTGTTTTGATAATATTAAATCTTTATATATAATTTGTAAAAAAAATTTAATAAATATTTTTCAAAATGCTTTCAACCCATATTTATAATTTTTCAATGCCATTTTCAGATAAATGGTTTTCAAAATTTTTAAAATATTTCTTTATAAGTTTTAAATATTTTTTTAAAAGTAATTGTGTTAAAAATATTTTCATGATTTTTTA
The DNA here is from genome assembly GCA_963277665.1 of Viscum album. Taxonomy (NCBI): domain Eukaryota; kingdom Viridiplantae; phylum Streptophyta; class Magnoliopsida; order Santalales; family Viscaceae; genus Viscum; species Viscum album. Next base: position 1,253,318,895 of record OY728152.1, read on the forward strand.
TATTGTTTAAAATTATTTTACAAGAAAATGGTTTTCAAAATATTCTCAATAATTATTTACATATTTTTAAACTAATTTTAAAGAAAAGGATTTCAAAAAAAATCAAGTTTTATTTATATATTTTATAAAAAATTAAGTAAAGTATTTTCAAAACATTTTCATGATTTATTTATAAGATTTATATATTATTTTTAATTAATTTAGTTTCAAAAAAATTCATTTATTCGTTATAATTTTTCAAGTTTATTTTCAAATAAATGGTTTTAAATACTTTTTCAATATTTATTTAAATTTTTAATAGTATTTTTAGAGGAAAAGGTTTTCAAAATGTTTTCAAGAATTATTTATATTACATAAAAATATTTTCATCAGGTTATAAATAATTCTTTACATATTTTCAATCTGTTTTCATGTAAAATGGTTTTCAATTGGATTTATGTTATAAAAAGATGTTTTCAATAAAGAAATGAAATTTTCCTTATGAAATGTTTTCAAAGAATCTTTCAAAATTATTTTCCATCAAAGATAACATCCATTGGTGTTATTTATTTATTTCTGATAAATGATCCAAAAGACTCATTCATTTTATTTCTCTGAATGGTTTGTGTTTTGATGGAATGATCCTTATGAAACTCGTTTCTCTTTCACTGGTAATATGTTTTTAAACTCTTATATCATTAACAGGTTATATGTTTATGATCTTTATTTATCTTTCACAGGTTATATGATTATAAAACATGATTCTTTTCATGGGTCATTATTTGATGAAATGATTATGAAACTGGTCTCTTTCCTATATATTATGATAATATTACATGTTTATGGTACCCATTTCATTTCATATGTTATGATATTATTGTTTATGATCATATAGAACATATATGTATGATTTAGTTATTAGATGAGTGGGAACTATGTCTCCCACCAATTCATTGTGAAAATATTTATATCTCCTGAGTATTGCAGGGATAGAAGGGAAGTGAAATTGGTTCATTATGATAGGGCTGCAATGATGGGTGAACATGGATTATTAATACCGGGTTGTAATGAGGAGTGTACTTGTTATGGAAATATTGAGCTGGAATAAGGATTGAACATGGTTCAATAATATAGGTCTAGATTTAGGAGTGAACTCAATTCAGTAATATGTGGATGGAATGAGGAGTAAATTTGGTTTAGTAATACAGAGATAGAATGGGAAGTGAACATCATTATGTAATTTAGGGATATAATGTTTATTGAATCTAGTTTAGTAAATGACTATTTACACTAAAATGCTCTTGGGAGTGAACATTGACTACTAATATGGTTTGGGGACTGAACCCATTCCACTAAGATGGCATTGTCATCAATCCTTGACTACTATGTAAATCATATTATATGTGTTTTTTTATGCCACATTCAAATTTATTATGCTTATAATATAAACTCTTGGGTTATGCTTTGATTTACTTATAATTCATGTCTTATGAATTACCCGTATTTATTCCATTTTTTTAATAAGGTGATGCTTTGGTCAAAGACACATATTTATTCCATGAATCATGATTATAATTTTGATATGTAGGGTGTGATATTATAAAGTTAAAATAATTTTCTTGTACCATTATTCTCATGTTATACTAAAATATCTCACTTAGTTACCCTTATTGAAAATCTAAGCTCACCAATTTATTATGTTTCCTTTTCCCTAGGTTTTTAATAATGGATTTAAGTACGAGTACTAATGGGAAGACCATTAATGGATATGTTGAATATCATTCAGCATGATAGAAGGTTATGTTTCCAAATTTCCAAATTTATAAAACTATTATTGTCCTTAAGTATGTATTTTTTATAATGTGATGAATCCTAGTCAAAATTTAATGTAATATCCATGTATATTAAGCCTGGGCTACTATAGTTGGTATCAATGTAATGTTTTAGTCAACACTTATAAACTATGATATGAAAAATTTAGTGATATCCCTAATTATATTTATAAGAATATTTATAGGGATGTATCTAATGAAATCCAAAGGTGTTATAGTTTTAGAATTAGGTTACGTGATTTAGGCTTAAAATATGTAGTTTTTCATGATTATGTGGTTTTATACTATGATAAGTGTTTCTCACACTATGATTTATGGTCTTGTCCAATAGTGGCAACTAGATGGAACTGTGTTTACATTGAATTTTTAAGATGTGGAATGTATAGGAATTATTTAATTGATGTCCAAAGTGAAAATATCATAAAGAGAGTCAGGAAGGTGGTTAGAGTATTGGTTATACTGAAGATGTTAAAGAGACCAAAAGATACATTTGAAAGGAATGGGATGTTCTTCCGGTATTTTATACATTAAAAATAATGACTAGATTAAGGTTGAGGAACCTTAATATGTTATTCATATTTATTATTATTGGTATGATGTATTAAATAATAATTTTATAAACCCTGAGTAATGTTTTACGAATAAATTTGGATGATTGAAGTGTTTATGTTTTGGAATTCAATGATTATGTTATTTCAATCCTAAAGTGTGTAAGGATCATTTATAGAATTTTTTAATTAGTATTTTCATAAATTTTTTAAATGGTACTGATTACCTTGAAAATTGATTTAATGGAATGGTCACATTAAGGGAAGGTATCTGTTAACATGTTTTTGAGGATGATAAAATTTTATTTTATATGGATAAAGAGATGCTGATTTGGATTAAGTAAATTGGAGTGTAATTATGAAATCATAAATGATAAATTATTTTTTAAAAAAGTGGGATATGTAATATTGGATGGATTTAACATCTTCTTGGATTTAAGGAATATATCCAATAATATTTGAAATAATGAAGTATGCATGTTTTCCAAAATCATTATTAGTAATTCAGGTAATTATCATGTTTCAATAGAATGTATGAAGAGGGTACTCACATGTTTGGAATATAACAACCAAGCGAAGATTTTTGATATATGGTGGATCAATGTTAAGATTATTTAGTGACCTTATTTATATATTTTATGATTTTTACCTTTTTTAATGGTTACAAGGTTATCCATTTATTTAAACTTTAAATAAAACTTGTGATGAAGCTAGAGATATTAAAGTATTATCTCTCCATATGAGTATTTATGCATATTAGATAAACAATTATAACAAATTTGTTTTCATTATAACTGAATATGAATTGGAAGAATTAATATGGATCTTATGATCCATTAGTGATTCAAGAATAACAACTTCACCTTCATGTTTGGAGAAAGGTAAGAAGTGGAAATTTCTCACGAAATAACCAAAGGGTGAGATTGAGATTATGAAAAGTCATCAAATCAAGTAAGTATATATCCTTATGTACATTGAAAATAAAAAAAATACACTATGAAATGGATATTGTAAATTATTTATTCCAATACCTTCATTTATGTTGAACTGATGGTCTTGAAAATAATCATTGATCTACGGTTTGGAGGTCCATAACTATCCATTGATCATTCACTTGCTGATAATCAATGGTCATTATCACTCTCTATAGTTATCTACCCTTTTTTAGGTCCAATATTCACACAAAACCTATGTTCTCCTATGTGGATACCTATATATGGGTTAATTTTGGTCAGAGTTATTTTTCCAACACATAATTTTAAAATGAGTTTTAGTATTCATTTTTATGATGTGGGTTTCTAAGAATGGAACTTATAAGTGTTAATCCTTTGATAACCTAGAATAATTTAGAGGGTGAAATTCATTTTAAGCAGGGTATAATGTAACACCCCAATATTTTTTGATTTTTTTGAATTAATTTAATATTTTTCATATTTTTCATTTCATGCAACAATGAATATAGTTTTTTAATATGAAATCACTAGGTTTGTCTTGCATTATACGCACCACTAAGTTAATCTTACATTATATAAATCACTTATATAAGCTATTACTTAATGAAAAACTATTTTTTGATTATGATACACATAATTTCAAGTTCCTTCGACAGCTTGTGTAACACGCAAGTACGATTGTTTCCAATCTATAGTATATTATTAATATTATTATTAAATTATTATTATAGCTACCTCCTAGCTGTTGGAATGGATGTTATGAAAAATATTAACAAAATTGTGAAACTATGAATAATATTTATATATTATATACTCAATAAAAATATTTGGTACTCATACAAAAGATGTTATAGGTATAAGAAAAGAATAAATCCAATTTTAAAAAAAAAGATGTATTCTTACTGAAATGTAATTTTACCACCTTTTAACGGTGACCCCATTTTAAATATTCATCATTGAAATATTATAATTTTTATTTGGAAAAATAATACTCATTTTTATAATTGGAATGTCTAAATTTACTTTTCATAATTTTCTGGTCTTTTTCTGAGAACATTCATATTTTGATTACTAGTGAAAAATACTAAATTTTAATTCAAAACTACTTTTTCATCTAATATATTTTTATAGTTAAATTATGTTTTAATTTGGTTTCAAGGAATAATTAAATCAATTTAACATAAATTAATTTAATTTGGGTCATTTTAATTAATTTCACATTAAAATTGGATATAAAACATTTCAATAATTTGGAAAATTTTACGTTAAAACCCCACTTTGTTGTCTGATTTACAGGACTAACTATAAATTAATTTATGCCGCTTATATGATTATAATTCAGAAAAATGGATGAAATATTTTTAATAATAATAATTTTTTATTTTTATTAATTTAGACATATATTTTTACCAAAAATATTAGTGAATGTAATTTAAATTAATTACAGTGATTAAGGTAACAACAAGATTACATAATGGTTTAACTTTTTTTAAGAAGAAAAATGACCTAGAAACATTCCCAAAATCCATTTTATGCATATATTAAGATTAATTACCATATTATATCAAATTTGAAAAATTATTTTTGAAACATGGTTTAAAGGAGATCTCTCAATAGTGTTTACCTTTTTATATTTATAGGACTGTCAGTCCTCCTCTACTATAAAAGGTCACTCACCGCCCTCACCACCCCACACCTATCAAGCCACATTGACTAACCAAAAACATACCAAAATATCCTCCTAAAATCCCTCATATAACACTAAAATCATAAATTTGTGCAAAAATCCATCCAAGGATGCCCTTTCATAAAGACCAAAAGGATTTACTCAAAAAAGTGGTAACACCCTTCCACAAGATATCTTGTTTTATCTTCATTATACACCACCCAAATTATTCTTATTACATGATTATATAATAACATATTTATCCTAAATATAATTATTATTTTTTATATATTTTTTATACCTACACTAACATGCACTTTCATCGAATGGGTAATGAACATTTCGTTCATATATGTGGTGAACTACCTATCACAAAATAATGTTGTTCGTTTTCCTTTTACACCCTATCATTTTTGGAAATTATGATGGAAACTATATTTTTATATTATATATATATATATTATGATTTATTTATTCTTCTATAATTATTAAATAAAACATACCTTCATTATTCCCATTTTTGAAAATATGATAACTTCGTTTATGGATGTCTGGAGAGCTGCATCCTCAAAGGGATGTAATTTGTTCGCACATTATATGGAATGAAATAATTATGGTATTAGTGAAACTATACAATACATATGAAATAATAATGGAACTATAATTATATTATATATATACATAAAATATTTTACTTTCATTAATTCAATAATAAAATAAAACGGAAACAACATTAATGCATACGTACTGCCTAAGGTCTCCATGAACTGTGTAATCCATTTCATGTTTGTATCATTCAAATATTGTTATAAATTTTTATATAAGAAATATAAATGATATTTATATAATTTTTTAAGTTCTTTAAAAAACAAAATCATGATCAAAGTAAGAGTGTCAATAATAATAAGATGAAACGTATATGAAAAACAAAGCGGATATTACCTAAAGCGTAAAATTAACAAGGAGTTGTTAATAAATGTGTAATATAAAGAAATAATTAAATAATAAATGGAATTAAACACACTAATTTGGTTATTTGGTTGATTTATAAAAATCATATATTTATTATATAAGAGTTTTGAATTTGTAAAAATGAATTCATGTTTTAAGGTGAGGATTTTTCTCGTCTCACTTTAAATTTCTATGAGACACAAACCATGTTCACCTCCTGTTTCATATAATCAGTATATATACTAGACATGAATATATCCAATTATTATTATACATAATTTTATGTTTATATAAAAATAAACTTTATGAACTTTCTTTCATGTGGTTTATGTTTAAAATTTTATCGAATTGGTAATGTAATTTTTTCACAACATGCCTTCTTTGGGACCCATGACAAGTTATGCATCTATAATCTTCTATGAGGTGTATAAAATTACCATTGAAATGTTATATCATGAATATTTATAATTCCATTTTATTTAACTCTTGAAATAATTTCACTTTATTACATGGAGAGTATGATTCGAAGTTATCATGTTGTAAGATTTTATTACAACAATCTCATCATTTATCGTGATTATTTATGATTATTCTTTCATTACTGAAACATTATGATCTATATTTCAATAAAAATCATTAATTTTCTTCTCCTATGTCTTTTCATGAGATATTCAAGTATTTTTACCATTTTCCAACTAGTTTTAACTTAATATAATTCAGTTTGGGATTGTAATAAAATATAACATTATCGCCCCCTTTGGTCGGAAATATTTGTTCCTTAAAATCCGCATTTTCTAAAAACGATTTTCAAAAAATGTTATTTATATATATATATATAATTTTTTATAAATTAGTTCAATAATTATTTATATGTTTTAAAATTTATTTTCAAATTAATGGTTTTCTGAATTTTTTCAATATTTATTTATAGTTTATCAAATTTATTTTCAAATAAATGGTTTTCAGAATTTCTTTAAGCTTTATCTATATGTGTTTAATTTTAATTTCTAATAAATGGTTTTCAAATATTTTTCAAGATTTATTTATAAGAGAAAAAATTATTTTTAAGGGAAAAGGTATTAAAAATGTTTTCAATCATTATTTATAATTTTTTATAGTATATTTAAAAAAAGTTTGTCAAAACATTTTCAAGATTTCTTTATAAGTTTTCAAAGTTATTTTCTAAGAAATGGTTTTTAAAATTTTTTCAATATATATTTATATGATTAAAATTTTATTTTCAATGAAAGGGTTTTGAAAAACTTTTCAATCTTTTCATAAATGTTTTCAAATTACTTTCAAACAAAAATGATTTACAAATATTTTCAAACATTATTTGTTATTTTTCAACATATTTTCAATGAAATGGATTTAAAATGGTTTTAAATCATAATTTATAAGTTTTGAAAGTGTTTCCACAGAAAAAAATTTATAAATTTTTTTATGTTTTTAAAATCATTTTTCAAAGTATAAAGTATATTTTCCTCAAAAAATTTTAAAAGGCTCTTTCCAAATTATTTTCCATCCATGATGAATTCCATTGGTGTTACTCAAGAATTTTCATGAAATTATCCAAAAGATACATTCATATTATTTCTCTAAATGGTTTCTATTTTGATAGAATGATACATATGAAACCCATTTCTGTTTTATAGGTTATATGTTTACAAAACTCATTTATCTTTAATCGGATATTTGTTTGTGAATCTAGTTTTTCTTTTACAAGTTATATTCTTATAAAAACATTTTTTTAATAGGATACACTTTGATAAAATTATTATGACACCTATCAATTTTCCCCAGATATTGATATGATTACATTTTTATGATAATCATTTAATTTCATAGGATATGATATGATTTTATAAGATCTTGTGGAACATATATTTGTGATTTCATTATGATATGGTTGGGACCTATATCTCCATCAAATAAATTGGGTAAATATTTTTATTTCATTAGTATGAAAGGGATATAAGGGAAGTGAACTCGGTTTAGTATGATTGTGTTAGAATAAGGAGTGCACTCGGTTCAATAATACAGGGATGAAATGAGTAGTGAAATCAGTTAAAAAACAACGGGCATGAACGAGAAGTGAACATGATTCAAAATTATAAGGATTTAATGGGTATTAAACTCAATTTAGTAATACATTTTTAGAACGAGGAGTGAACACAGTTCAACATTATTTGTCTAGAACAAGAATTGAACCTCGTTCAATAATACTTGGCTCGAAATGGGAGTTAACCCAGTTTAGTAAAGGATTATTTCTACTAAGATGGTATGGGGAGTGAACCGTGACTAAAAATATGTTTTGGAATGTGAACCTATTATACAAACATAGTATATAATTATACATTGACTACAATTGAAATCATTTTATTTATTTATGTGTATGCCAAAATCACATCTCTTATGATTATGTTATGAACTTAGGTATTCTTCTCTTTATTTATTAAAGATTCATGTCTTATGAAATATAAATATTTACAACATGAATCTTGATGATGATAATTTATATGTAAGCATGATCCTCTAATTTTCATATAATGTTCTCATATCTCTATTCTCTGGTTATGAATACATATATCCCTTGTTTACCCTTACTGAGTATCTGAGCTCATCCATTTCTTATGTATCCTTTTTCCCTGGGTTATGAAGAAAGTTTTTATGTAGAAGTACTACTGGGGAAGATCTATAAAGGAGATGTTGAGGATATTTCAAAATGATAGAAGATTATTTTTTCAATGTTTCTAAACTCACTAAACTATTATAGTCCATAGGAATGTATTTTTGTATTGTGATGAATATTTATCTAAAATGATGTAATATACATGTATGTTAAGATAGGGTCACTATACTCAAAACATCTACTGCACCACTGGTCGTGATAGCCAACTGGTGAGTAATCAGTTTCCCCATTCTATGCATGAGCCCATCCTACGCTACAAGGGTTTTCTTTTCTCCCATAATGGAAAACATAATTAAATCACTACAGACACAAATAATATTCCACCTAAAACAATCAATCTGGGAATGAACTATTGATAGCTAGTTAAAACCTATGATTTCGTTGAAAGGCCTCATCACTACTATAAGCAGATCCCAATAGAAACACTCACCTCCAAGAGTAGAGCCGCACTATGAGCACAAGTTTCAATCACCGAGAACTCACCAGTATGAGTCTATAATAATAATGGTCGAGCAAAGGGTTCAACCAGAATTTCTAAGACTCGAAAATAAAGGTGGAATTACTGGAATGAATAGAACATGTATCTATTAGTGCTGCAGCTAACGTATAAAAGGCATAGATCAAACCTCATATCATTATTGGATCCTCGTGGTCGTAATCCTCCACTACCAACAGCTTCCCCCACCCATATCCTCTAACTTCCTAATCCTAGTATGGACCTCCTAGGGGTGGTGGTGGTAACAGATCAAAGTGACTACCACCAAAAACTTCCCACTGATCTCCTCTTCCACATCTACCTCCCTACCAACATGTCTACACCTACCATTGCCCCTCCCTCTGTAGCCCTTCCACAGTCTCCCTATCAGTCATACTGTGGGTTATACAATCCCTCAAAATATTTACCCTGGGATAACTAGACCCATCCCATGAGCTCTAAATCAAATAACCTTTATCATGGTACCTCCTAATGAAATTTCTCTCCCATCTAGGTCCCTGAGACTGGTGTTGGCTCTTTGATACTATGTTATCTGCTTCTTCTTCTTGTTACCAATAACCACTGGTTATGAATAATCAACCAAGAATCTCCCAACCAAAAAATATCTCTCTATAACCCCATCATATATAGGAATTAATAGTGGTAAAAAACTATCTCGGATGTCTCTACACATTCCCCACTCGTAGGATCGATACTGAATGAACTGATCCTAAACCATATTCATCGAGTACCTGGAGAGGTCAGTAAACCTTGATGAATCCTTAATTAGTTTCATGCTTCACTTCTTGAGTAGCACAATCTCCAATATATGTAAAGACCTAAAAATATATATATATAAATCCACACTAAAAATGTACTCCAACGATAACCATTCTATAGTTTACTCATTGTAGGAAACAGTCACGAACCCCCACCATCATCCTACTAGTCCATAGAGAAGTCTTTATACAAGGACTACCATCTGATCTATTGGGGTCCCAAACAAACATAAAACTCACATCACCACATCAACAAGTCCTCAATTTCTTGTGGGTCGGGCTTGCCTCAAAACATAAGGGGTCACATCCACTGAATATCATGATGTGCGCTCAACTTGTGAACCTCATCTTATAGTACAAAGGGAACCATATTATTCTCTACAAGTGGTGATATAGATACCACACCACCTAGAGGTAAAACCTCTAGAACAAGTCCCTATATCGATGCATCGTCACTGAGGTGATCATGATCAAGATCCTGATACTGGAACGTAGCTATAATACGTTCGGGTGTCATATGGAATGTAAACAAGATCTTCCATGGACAAATATTATATATAAGGATATGAATTAATAATTTCATAGAAACCAAAACTCATTCCAATATGATTCATGTTCCATTTTTACCCCTAAAACTAGTGTTTTAATATATCAAGTCTAAAAGAAGCTGATTAGAGTCATGGTGTATGGATACCTAAAATAATGCACCAATAATGGAATCCATGGCTTGAAACTAAACATGACGTGCCTAACATTGTTACCCAAAAAATATCACAGACTCTATTCCTAAATAATAACTGACTACTTTGATACAACTATGTCATGATTCATCCCAGAGGGGCCCGTACTGTGTCTCCCCAAGCATGCCTCCAATAGCTCATGGCTAGAGACTAGCACCAAGTATGCATATCACTAACATGGGAGGCCTTATCCTAAGTACACGTACATTCCCACACATCTCAAACCCAATAAAATGATTAAATGTAAAAAAAATGATCAACCATACTTGCATGAAATATAAAACCCACAACTAGAGTACAAAACATTAACAGAAAGAAAGAATGGAAAAATACAAGTCCACCACAAAGACTCTGAAACAAATTCCAACCAAAAAGTAAAGAGAGGGGTTGTTATCAAGATATTGTGGAAACACCTCAGTGTGTATGGTCTTAGTAACTACCTCATATTCCTATTCCCTCTCAGAGTCTGTCAAATGGTCGATCATCTTCTCAAGAGATTATATGTGTGCAAAAATACCATGTGGGGTTGAGTATAACAATACACAATAGGACTCCCTGAAACCACAAGGAATATAAAAAAAAGAATAATAGTGAGATCAGAATAGGTATATGTCTATAATTCATTAAATAATAATATCTAGATATACTCAACAAAGACACAAATTTTAAAGGTAACGGCATATCTGTAATGCCAGCTTAGGGTTCCCAATAAAAAGTTCCACATAGCACTCATCTGGGAGAACACACTCCATGAGTATGATATCACTAATGAAATCCATCAAAGTGGTAGTTCTTGTCGGGTCTCTTTATTAGAAATATATATTGGAAGTATGAATAGATATGATAAACAAATGAGGATCACTCTGAAGGTCATGGGGTGTACTAACAACTAAATCTTGATTGACCTACAAAGTAGAAAATATGTGATTGTGTAGTGTTGGTCAATATGATGACATGAAATCCACCTAGGGAACAAGGATGAAAAGAGGATATCACTCAGGACCTTTGAGAAGGATTCCAACAACTCTATCCAAGTAGTCATTCTGAAGGGATCACCATTTAGTGTGCATGATGGGATTCCATAATAACCCTCAGGGAATGGATATGGGGTGAATACTCAAAAAAAGTATCCAAGATTTCGAGGAAAAGTGCTCCAAGAAAACATTTATGGAGTGTAGAGGGTGTTTTCATGGGTGTCATATTGATGTGTCGTTGATTTGTACTTGTCAATAATGAAATATGGATATTTTTCCAAAACATCAAAAACAATCCAAGAATGATTTCTTGGATTTTAATAAATGAAATTTTTCTAGCTAAAATTTCATTTTCAAATAAAAAAACATGATCTTTAAGTACAAGCTATAAAAAATTACCTAAAAATAGATTAAATGGTTAGAAAATTAACTGAATTAGTTGTAGGATGTCACCCCATCATGATGTTTTCATTCATTCTGAGACCATATCTTTATAGATTTGTTTCTATACCATTTTATTTACTCCAATATAATTATAATTGATAAATAGATCAAAAATAATATATAGACATTAAAATGTTAATGCTTCACATCCCAAATGTACCTCAAATGACATAGTATATACTAGATCACAAATATAATTGGTAATCTCAAAAAAAATATGTTTGCAAACATTCTGAGACCTTGTACTATTTCCACTATTCTATAAAAAAAATTACTTCTTATTCTAAGTATGTAGATTGTTTCAAATCTTGGTAGTGTTGAGAAAATATAGACAAAAAATTGGTTATGAAATTATTTTAATGAAATTTTACTTACTTTCGAAAATTATATGTTCTAGGACGCTAGTCTTTTGATGGTATATAATATATTTCAGAAATTTATAAATTTAATTACACAAAAGTTTTTATTATCTTTCTTCAGAAACTCTTGAAAATTTTACCAGAATAAGTAAATTATTTGAAATATGTTTTGATAGATAAGTATTTCTATATATTCCATAATCTATTTCCATTTGAATAAATCCATAGGTAACATATGTTTAGTGAAAGACCAGATACAATGATTTATCCTATATTTATAATTTTCTATATTATAAAAAATATAATTAAAACACAAAATAAAACATATAATTCAATTTTTTATTTAAAATGTTGATTTCAATTCATTAAAAACTCAGAATACCCGACATGTGTGATAATTTTGATTGAAATCCATTCATTCTATTGAAAAATTAAGTATTTAGGGTACCAAAATTGATTTTCATCAGTATTATGTTATTTTAAAAAAAAGTATTGAAAAATAGAAAAATACATTCTATATGATTATATTGTAGAGTTGTACCCCTATATTGTAGGAATCAAGAGGAGTATTTCATCCATTGATTTCTTCTCAAATGCCTTGTTTATTTTATTTTTTTTATTATCAATTTCTTTCACTCCAATATAAATTTGATACATAGATAAGATATTGGATTAATGAATCTAAATCATGAATTTCAAGGATTTTCTTTTATATAGTAGTAATATAAATACATATAGAAAATATTAATAGTTGTTAACTTTATCAAAAATAATAGATCATTTTTTGGATATATGGATTATGAAAATTCACCATAAGATTGTATTCAGAATTAATACTCTCAATAATTCCTAAATTTTAATCACATTTATACTCTGAAGGCGGACCACATATATAATGAAACTTACAAATATTTCTTCTTCATGTTTAATTCAGAAAATATCTCCATTTTTGAATGTGGTGTTTTTGTGAACATGTAATATCAATATATGTTGCAATGAAACTTTTAGGGAGAAGTTAATCTCAAAAGGTCCTTTTTCTTTCGTTGATTCACCTAATCTCCTCGATCTCACATTCTATTTCACCATCATTTTATCCATAATTAATAAGATACCTCATTTCATAATGTTTTTCATGAACTTTTACATGTTTTTCATTTGAAAAAAAAATTATTAAAGACGTACCTCTTTATCTTTATAAGATTATATGGCCATACTATGAAATAGCTAATAGGATCATTGAATTTTACAATATCTAGATCATTAATTAGAATAGTAACCTAATCATTTAGATCTTGAGATACTTAAATACCTAATCGTATGTGATCTTTCATGAGTTATTGTTTGTGTATCATGTCTCATGGTATGTTATACACCATACCCCTAGGAACGAGGGGGTTCATGGGTGTTGATATATTTAAATTACATAAAACATCACTATATATATTTTTTTTAATATAATGTTATCATAAGTTTATTGTTTCACTTTTAATATAAAGCGTAATGATAAAATTGATTATCTTGGGTATGGTATATAGGTAAGGGGAATGACTAACCTCAATGCCATTGGGGTGATTCAGTTATTCATGTGTTAATAATTGTTCAATTGATAGTTGAATTTGATCATTTCACATGAATTGGTCTTCCAAAACGGATAGAAGAAATACCATTCAAAGAATAGTTTTTGTTCCAATATTCCTTCCATCATCTGATATGTATCTTCTAGTGGCATTGTTTTCTTGATATATGTTCAATTTGAAACTCTAAAAGCTACAAAAATTTCACAACCATGTAGTTCTGGAAGCTTTAATGCTATATAAAGTAGTTTTTATTCAAATATGGTCATTATAGATTCTAGTGTCTAAACCATATAAGAAACATGTGAACCTAAAGATATATTTTTTATGTGAAAAAAGTTATAAATCATAATGAATTTATATTATCTCATACTTACACAGGATTCCAAAACTGATTGTGTGTTTTCATCAACTAGTTTGACCTCTTTGTGGACATATGACTCTTTCCATTGCACATGATGTTAGATGGAAGTGGACTCGGATTTGGAATCATCAATCATCATATGAAAATTTAATATATCTTTTATCATATCACATAAAACATTTATTATAGATTTAATATAAATACCATTTTCTTCTCTAATGAAGTGTAACTGATCCATTAATTTCAATAGAGGTACATTCGTCTTCATGAATATTTTTATTTTCAGAATACCTTTTTGGTTCAATAAATTAAAACTATTGAATCAAATTATATGGAAGAAATAATTTTTTAATAAAACATTATCGACTAAAATGAACATAAAATGATTTCTAATTATGAATACTAATGAAAGAATTCCATGTTTCCTACTTTATAATGCATGAATAAATAACTGGTGGGTGGGGCATTAATTCCCCGATGTATCCTAATATGAAACCATGTTTGAAGTAAATGGAAGCCTCTATGTTATTTTCCCATGTAAATTAAGTCATATTTCTTTAAAAAATCATAAAAAATAAATGAACACTCGAAGGGATGATGAAAATTAAGTAACAGTTTCAATATATAATCTTTTAAAAAAATTGAGAAAGTATATCGTAATAATACCTTGATATATTCCCAAAGGGTTTCTTTTATTATATGTTGGACATGAAGCCATGAATCTATTTCAATTGGAACATTCATTAGTGATGTGACCCCAACATCACTAATAATCATTGACTTGTGGGGTTGAATAGGTTGGTGATGTTGATTCCACCCAACCTCCAATATTATTCCATTTCTTCTTTCCATAATAATTTTAGTAAACACAATGATGTTACATCATTATTATTTTTTTGCCAACATATTGTTTATCCCTTATTAATTCTATAGTTTCGTCATTTACTATATGATCTTACCAGATATTGTTAACATCAACATGTTCATAAGTCATTCTCTTCCTGAGTAGTCAAACTTTTAAGTTATATATTAAAAATATAGTATAGAAAACATAATATTATTAATAATTAATAGTATATTAAAAACATGTTAACATGATCACTGAACACTATTGATTTTATTTCATAGTTGAAGGGATTTAGATCCTCTAACAAGAATCCAGATCCCCTATTTTTGGTTCCCTAAAATATTAAAAACATTTTCTATAATGGGAAAATTTTGAAATGATTGTGATCTCTAAATGAAAGGGTCATCCTCAATTGAATTTTCATCTGAGTCAATTATTTTTTTAATCACCAGTAGAAAAAATGACCAATTCTTGTTTACTAGATCTGATAAATAAAAGACATGCACTACTATTGATACCATTACAAAAGCTCATCCTTATACCCTAACACACTAAAATTCACCTTCATGAAGCCTATTTCATCAACTTTCACTTCCCCCATATTTTCCCCCACTTGTAACGGAAAATAGGCACTTGAAATGACATATAATCTAACTCCTATATAAATAAAGATAAAATATGGAATATTCTTGGAAATTTGATTTCTATCAATAGAAATAAACATGTGCATTACTTCCACCACACACATAAATCCACTATTTTGAATCATAATGAATTCATCGTGTCCCTTTTTATAAATCATGTAACCATTAATTAAAAAACCAGTATAGGATATAATATTCTCATTCGGTCCCCTGGCTATCCACCAAAGTTTTAAATCAACTTAATTTATTATTTAAGATAAATACTTCTAAATATGATCTCAGAACCATATTATAGAGTATTGATTATGTATATTTTATATCCATCATTCATCCTTTGATGGATTAAAATGTCTAGGAATTTCTTTGGGGGATTAAACATATTGATCCTCATCTTCACAATTTTATAAAATGTAAATTTTATATTTATAACACTATAAGATTTTGATTTTAACAACATATCTTCTAGAAATCCCTTCATACATAAGGTTCCCTTTAAATGTATTCTGTATTATACTAATGCTATAAACATATAATGGTAAATTGGTATAGATTTCAACAGCTTCTTCAACACTATATCATTATGGAATGCAACCTTTTGGACGATGTTGATTCTTGGAAAACCCTTTAAAAATATTCCTATATCATTCATTATACTACATCCATATGTAATTATAGAACCACATATTCCATCCTATCAAACCAATTTATACATCATGTGGACCATTATATCAAATATTTATAGTGGGAATAAAATATCTAATTCAAATTATATGACAGAAACCTCCTTATCCGTGATTCAAAACATTATCGAGTCTATTACATTTCTGAATATGGATTTGAAAAAGAAGAAGTGTTTGGTTAATGTATCTCATGCAATTCTAGGATTACTTAAATGCACTTTAATGGGCATCAAAATCTGACACTTGTGTGATTTTAGTCATTGTAACATTAAATTAGTCATTAACACAACATTATTAAAATTTAATAAATACCCCTCTAGAAATTTTACACCATTATGGAAAATGAAAAATTGAAATTTTTATTATCTATATAGATTGTAAGATGATAGAGGAAGAAAAGGCCACCTTTTACCCCTAACTAGTGAAAACTCGTCCCTTGTCTGCATGTCAATCATGTCCAACCTTGCCTTGGTATCATCATTTTTTATTCCAAGAGTATTTATTAATGTTTTAATAACACTATCAAATACATTTTTTCTATATTCATGACATTAGGATAATTTATTACATATAAAAAATATATTACACTAATCAAATAAAAATTGAAGTATTTTTACATCCGTATTTTATATGGTCTTTTCAAAGGGTTTAACAACAATAGTTCTATATCATTTACTTTAAAAGACAGTTGACAATCCTTAGAGGATATGGGGTTGTATGATGTTTGGTTTTCCCCTTGAATATTTCCATCAAGGATACATATTTATTTTAGTGAGGTAAAAATTTATTATAACCAAAAAACACAGTCATTCAGTAATTTTTCAACTGATGTGAGTGTGTGCATTGTTTACAAATGAGACACACTAAAATTCGTTTTCTGTTATATCCTTCCAAATTTCAGTAAATAGAAA
This sequence comes from Viscum album, assembly GCA_963277665.1. Classification (NCBI taxonomy): domain Eukaryota; kingdom Viridiplantae; phylum Streptophyta; class Magnoliopsida; order Santalales; family Viscaceae; genus Viscum; species Viscum album. The sequence goes on from OY728152.1 coordinate 1,253,336,307, forward strand.
ATTCATTTTTCATCTCATACAACATTGAAATCGCTGTGAATTATTCAAATATGTGAGAATCAAATATTATAACACTGGTATCCAACATAAATTAAAGATATTCGATTAATGGATCCAAATAGACATCAATATCATCACTGGGTTGTTTTGGTCTAGATATAGGTAGAGGTAACAAAATATATTTATTCATCAAGAAAAATCGTGGTGGAATGTTATATTCTACAAAATAACATGACATATAAAATGATTACTAATATGTAAACCAAAAGGTCTTATTCTATTTTTAGATAATGTAAAGTGTAATTTTATCATCTCATTTCTAAATTTTGGATAATCATAATCATATTTCTTCCATTCAGGAGCATCTGTTGAATGGAATGGTTTCCCATCTTCAATTCATATATCTGTGTTCCATTTCAGTTGTCTCATGATTTTTTGACATCCATATTGTCATCTAAATTGTGGAATGATTGTAAATTACCATACATTTTTTAATGGACATGATTTTACATTATTCAACATATTTTCACAACACTAGGTAATTTTATTATTGATTTATAGTCCTCGTGAAATAATATTAAATTATTTGGACAAGGTTGTAATTTTTTAGAGAACATTCCCTGTGAAAGTTGAATACATTTAGTGTATATGTTCAAGAAGGAAGTTTTTTTTCATCTGTTGTCATATCATTCAGGAGAGAAAGTATATCTATAAATTAGGTATTACTCCATCCACTTCTTGTATTCAAATTATTTAAATTACAATTTTATGTATTTGGTAAAACTGGTATGCAATTATCTCTTAGAAAAATAATTTTACTTATCAAACCACATTGTACATTCATGAAAATTATATTGAATTTTAATTTTCATTACTTCCACATTATCTCCATTATTATTAACACTGATATTCATTTCAAATGATGGATAAACTTTTTTATCATCCCAATCGATGTTAACATTCCTTTTTAATCCATGTTTCGTACAACAATTATAGATTTGATTTATTTTATGACAAATAAAATATTCTTCCTACTCTAATGGATTATTTTCCCAAAATAAAAATAATTTAAACATAGATAATTTATTTGAGATGGATCATTTTCATGCTCTATTGTAAGCTTTATTAAATATTTGAATCCACATTCATACTATTTTGTCATATGATTAGCACAAATCCATTTTCAATTTATATTCATTTTGTTACGTTCATAAAATATTATTTTTGTACAAATAATAAATAAATACACATAAGATACTTGTAATCAAATGAGAGTTTTATAGATAAATCTAATAAAGGGAACCCAACATTTAAATTTTATCATTGATGATTCCTAAAAATGTATCAATTTACAATATTGTGACACAAAAAGAAACAACTTGGGGTAAACATGTGGTTTCTAGTCTAGGTTCTCAATATAATGTTGTGAGGGACAAAAAGGAGATAATTCTAGGATTATTTTTGTAAAATTTCATGGTGGTAGTGAAATAAGAGGGAGGACTTTTTTTTATTCATTTATTCACTTGGTACATGGTGGGCCAGGTGGTGTTCCATTGATAGTCTGATTAGAGATATTACAGAGTGGAAAAGGTTCAGGTTAGCAACATCTTTCAGTGTCCAAATTTCATATATGATTAATTTAATGATCCAAAAAATATTGAGAGTAATTGAAATAATATGGCTCATTTGACCACTAACAAGTATCAGTCAACCCTTGATCCTTATTTCCATTAATTGTCACATTTTACCGATGGTAGGTAGCCACTTAAAGCATAAATTATTTCTCTCTAATTTATTCCCATTTACCATGTTCTGATACAATTTACAACATAAATCAATGTCTTTCAAACCATTTTTTCTTATATAATTATAAAATATCTTATTACAATTGTTAATAATAAGAATTTCATACTCAAATAAATCACATAAAGAACTATATTTATCTAATAATCAATAAAATATATATTGTAAAAATATATTTATTATTATTTTCAATATTTCCCTTGTAAAATATTGTCCTTTCTTTTCATTTAATTATGACATGCCATTATAAATTTGGGTAAAAATATCTTTCCTCAGGACATACAAGGTCATGTCATCACTAGATTTTGACATAGGGTTAGGGAGCCATCAATTTCATGAAATTAAGGGAGGAAACTATTAATGAAAATAGAAGTAATGTTAGATTCCATGTCACTCCACTTTTCTATTGAGTAATATAGACCATGTGTTATAAGGAAAATAATACATATATTTATAAATCGTTTTTTCCTACGATCCATTATTAAATTAAGGATATTGTTGAACTCATATAAATTATTCTTTAATATTTAATATTTTACACTATATTTTATCAAAAAATTCCATGACATGTTATATCATAAACCATTTCATATGGATAGGAGATACAATATTAAAGAAGTAAATTTTAATCAATAATAACCAATAACAATGGTTTTATAAATAAAGCATATCACTGATAAGGGATGATTACTTGGTGTTGAATCTTAAATGCCCATGAAGAATAATTTCCATTTATTAGTGAATCTCCCACTGTTCTGGCATACAAAATTATCCATTCAACAAAAAATCGAGATAGTGATGGTGGAAAAGTGACCAAGAACGAAGTGGGGGAAGGCATGCTTTGTCACTCAACCAAGGGAGTGGAAGATGGGGAAATGGAAGTAATTGGAAAGTTGTTTCATGATTGTGGGTGGTTGGCATGTGTAATAACCTGGTCATTCTCATTGGCATCAGGGCATAACGACTAATTACTTAGCCATAAGCCACATCCCCATGATGCAAAAGGATGGAAATAAATATCAAAGGGTTTCAAATATAAGTGGGGGATAATTTAACATTAAGAAATAAACCAATAAACAAACAAACCATAACCAACCCATTTACTAAATGATGCACGAAGAAAAGAAAGACTACTAAGAAACTTCATGTATCTCAAAACCATATCAAAGTGTGCAATAGTGGAAGACCAAACTAGTATCAAAGTAAACTGCAGATAAATGACTCAAGACTCTGTAGAGGCAACAAGACTCTATTCTCCACAATCTCCAAGAACCAAAATCATAGAATATCCCAACCATCACGAGGTAGTGCTAAAAACATGGGAAACGTTTCATTTTCCCCAGTCCTAGAAGATTACATTGGAAAAAGCAGCAATGTTCACAAGAAGGGGTGAGTATAAAACTCAGTAGGTTTTCCCCAATGACTTCCCTACTCATTCCACTAAGATAGAAAAGTAAGGAACATTTATATAAAATAGTTTAAATAAAAAAATTAACTAAAACAGTTTATAACCAAATATAAACAAGTTCTAAAAATAGTTTTCAACCAAGTGAAAACAAAACTAAATGAAACCAATTTCGTGCAAGTTATTTTTCCATAAAAATAACTTATCAAATCTTTGAAACTAATTCTTCTTATCATTTTACATAGTCATTCCATAGCTCACAACACACCCACACATGCAAGCTTCGTTTGACAGTTCCATACTCATGAACAGTCTCTCATCCAATTACCTTGTATCCCAATGACACATGCCCCTGATCAAGGGACATTTACCTTGTACCCTAATGGTACTCATCCTTTATTAAGGGATCATTAAGAAAGAACTCACACCAACATAATTTATTCCAAATATTTCCATTTCCAAAACAAACCATTCCAATAAAATAAAACTTTTATTGAAAACAAAAGAACAACCAATTTCAAAGAAAAATTTAATTTCAATAAAAAATTCCATTTTATTGAAAAATCCCAATCCATTTAATGTGGAAAAAATTTAGAAAAATCCCCTTTTTAAAATATTTATTTTAAAGCCAAGAAAAAAATCACTTTACTCAAACACCCAATTTTCCAGATTTCACAACCATCACTCAAAAGGTTTTCCAATGATTGTTCAACAACCAAATCACAGAAAATTCAACACCACTCATTCAATTTTAAATATTTCCGATTAGTTATACTAAGTGGAGTCAATAAAGAAGCCTCCTAACTCAAAGGTTTTGATGAAAACCCCAACTAATGAAGAACGCACAAGAAAACCAGGTCGATTCTCTAAGAACCCACCTTAGGTCCCCTCTCCTAGTAAGATCAAGAAAAAATCTCATCATATTCATTATACACACAACCAGATCTTCCCATAACAAGTATACATCTAGGAAACCAAGAAAAGAGGAGAAGAAGATCTAAGTAGATCTAAGAAACTGACTAAGAACGAAGAAGAACTATCATATACCTCAAGAATACAACTTCAATTCACCAAAGGAATCCTTAAGACTGACTCAAAATTGCTTGGGAGTGGTTCTTCTATCCATAGGGAAGATAAATCTAGATTTATGGGCACTTAGAAGCACAAAACATCCACTAAGGCTAAAAAAAATTTGAGATCCACTTTTTTAGGGTATTACTTAAATAATCCACAAGGTTAGTTCCCACGGTTAGACAAACAATGCGATAACTATGCATTAGATACTACCTAGGAAAACCCTCACATGGCTTCCTCTCATAGTCTCCCTAACAATGGTCCAAGATATTTAGAGATACTACCTCAATAAGACCATTGTGCATGGTTTGGCCGTACGGTTAGGAAAAATGTGTGTTGCCCGTGCGACTTCCATTTTGACCCAAAACCACATCCAAGGTTCTATAATATCTCCCATCCATCACCCATAAACATTATAACCATAAAAATAATCATGTATGGGCTACATACCAGAAACCTGTGGTACTACATTCTCCCCACCATTGGTCTTTCCTTCCTCAGAATGTAAAAAAACATCACCCCTCTGAAAGAGTTCTAGCCATCGCACTTTCATCACATTCTCATGTTCCCATGTCTCTTCCTAATTCTAACCATGATTCCATAAAACCCACACCAAACCAATGATAATTCCACGCAAAACATTCTCTTTCCTAACAAAAATCTGTACCAGGATATGTATCAATGATGCATCCGGCTCTATGTCAACGTGATCAAATTTGATCAAATGTTCAATATTAGGCTGATACATTTTCAATTGAGATACATGGAACACAATATTCATATAACATAACAATGGTGGTAATTCCAACCAAAATTCCACCTATCCAACTATTCTAGTATCACTAAATGGCCAATGTATCTAGGATATAACTTTCCCTTTTTCCCTAAATAAAGATGTCCATGTCTTGGAGAGATCCTCAAGAAGACATGATCACCCATAGCTAGTGATAACAGTCTTCGATGGTGATCTGTATATTATTTTAAATATTCTAAGAAATCTTCATCCTCTTTCTAATAAAATATATCTTCTCTGTTGTTTCATGGATAGGATTTGTCCCAACTAGTGAAGTTTCACCTATTTCCACCCAGCATAGTCAAGAATGACAAGGACACCAATACAATGCTACAAATTGAGCCATGTGTACTGAGGCTTGATAGTTGTTATTGTATTAGAAATCCACTAAGGGTATATTCACATCCCATGTGATACAAAAATCCATTACAAAATCCCACAACATGTCTTCCAACATTTGTATTGTCCACTCCAATTGCCCTTCCGCCTGTGGATGATACGTTGTGCTCATAGTCAAATGAGTCCCAAGGGCTTGTTGTAAGGATTTCCAAAAACGAGATGTGAAGCTCAAATATTTTTCTAAGTTGATTGAAACTGGTACGCCATTCCACTTTACCACATCTTAGATATAGATTTTTGATAGATCCTCCACTGCATGAGTTTTAAGAATAGGGATGAAATGGGCTGCCTTGGTAAGCTGATCCACTGTCTCCCATATGAAATCATGTTTCTAAACCGTTCATGGAAGACCTGTAAAAAATCCATCTCTATCTACTATAATTTAAACACTGGGGTAGGTAAATATTGCAACATGCATGTAGGGCTCTGATGTTCATCTTTAACCTACTTACAAGTTAAGCATCGTGAGACGAACTCATTCACCGTCCTTTTATTGCAGTTCCACCAAAAATGCACCTTCAACGCCTTATACAACTTTTGTGTACCTGGAAGTAAAAACCATCTCTAATGGTGGTAAGAATGAAGGATTTGTTCCTAAAAATACTTAGGTACAAACATCTGATCTCTAAAACACAAAATTGAACTCCCATCAAGTTTCCAGCCTTCAATGGTCTCCCCACCATTGAGTTTTGAACTCATAACCAGACATTGTGAATCAGATTTTTCTGCTTGTTTTAACATATTTACCAATTCATGAAAACGAAAATCAGTAATGGGGATCACAAAATCACCTCGATCTTCAAATTCCACATGCATGTCGGCTAGGACCGACATCAACTGCCATTCATTTGTAGCGTATTTCTCTAACCGAGCATATGAATTCTTGCTCAATGCATCCACCACCGAATTACCTTTTCATGTTGTGTAAATCCAGTCAAATTCAAACATTTAGAGATACCCCATCCATCCATGTTGCCTCTGATTCAAATCTCATTTTCATAAAATGTGTTTCTATCTTATTTGGTCCATGAACACAGTAAATTTATCTCCAATGAGATAATTTGTCCATGTTATCAAATCATGGATAACTACAGCTAACTAAAAAAATTGTGTTGGGTAATTATTCTCATGCACCCTCAAATGCCTTGAACCATAAGCAACAATATAGTCTCCTTGCATGAGAATATAACACAACCCTGATCCTGAAGTATCACAGTACACCGTATACCCATATCCTGATTCTATGAAGATCAAGATATGTGTCGATGTAAGATGAAATTTTAGTTCATGGAAATATTTCTAACATCACTCCATCCATTGGAATAGAGTATTATTATTTTTAGTGTTATCATTGGAAAATATAGTCATGAGAAATCATGCACAAATCGTCCGTAGTAACCAAATAGACCAAGAAAACTTTGTATCTTGAAGACATTCTTCGATTCTTTCCATGAGATAACAGCTTCTATATTTTCAGGATCAATAGTAACACTTTTTCCAGAAATGACATGGCCATGAAAATGTAGTTCCTATATCCAAAAATCACACTTTGGTAATTTTTCATACAAATGGTGATCTCTCAAGATTTGCAACAATATTTCCAGATGCTCCTCATGTTCAGCCATTGTCTTTGAATACACTAGGATTTCTTCCATCAACACCAAAACAAAAGAATCCAAATATTACTATAATATATGATTCATCATATCCATGAAGACCACTGGTGCATTCGTTAGACCTTAATGCATGACTACATATTCATAGAGGCCATGTCTACTAATTAAAGTTGTCTTTGAAATATCCTCCCTCTAAACTCACAATTGATGATATCCTGGTCACAAGTCAAACATGGGGAACCACTTAGCTACACTTAATTATTCAAACAGATAATCAATATGTAGAAGTGGATATCTATTCTTTATCTTAACTTGTTTAATCATGCGATAATAAACACACAGTCGAAGAATTCCATATGCCTTCTTTACAAAAATAAACTATTACTTCCCACGAAGACATACATGGTCAAATGAAACCCATGCTTTCCAGCTCCTCCAACGTCACATTCAATTATCATAACACTGTTGGTGAAATCCTATAAGATAGATGGGAAATAAGACTAGTCTCTGGAAGGAGATCAATCGTATACTCCACTTCCCGTATAGGTGGTAACCCTGAGATGTTCGTGGGAAATACATCTAGAATATGATCCACAACTTTTGGAAAACTATTTTCATTGATCTCTTCAACTGATTCCAAATTCAGTGCCAGCAACTGGTAAGAGATCATCCCCATCAATGGTGCCAACAAGATCTTTTCACCTTACTTTACTATCTTCTCTCCTATGAAGAGATGTTTGATGTCGTCCCTAGTCATGAAACTAACTGTTCTTCTAAAACAGTCGATGTGAGCCTTAAATATTTTCAAACAATCCATACTCTGGATTGCATCATAAACATCCATGTCCAGTATCAAAAATTTCCCTTTTATCTTAGATCCATAGGCATTTATAGCATAATCTCTATATGCAAAGGCATGACATTCTCCTTTACCAAGAAGAGTTTTCAGTTTTAAAACAGAAGGAATCATTTCCACCTTTAAACAAAGAAAATCAATAGAATTAGAATCAATGAAATTATGTGATGCACCAGTATCGAGGAGCATAGGCATAGGGGTAGAATTCAAAATAATCATACCTCTCACCATAGATGGTCCAGCCTGAACATTGACAATCATCTACTCAGCTCCATAAAATTTATTCATTTCTACATAGTTCTCCTTGTTGCCTTGCTAATATTTCCCTGGTTGGGGAGTCATGGTATTTCTATAATCTCCAGGGCTAGCTCTACTCTGCTGAAGAGACTGATTATGTTTTCCTCGCCCTGTCCTAGTGTACGATGCTTGTGATGCTTGGGAAGTGTCTTAGCCACCATAACTTGGAGCACTGCAAAAATAGCACTGAATATGTCCCATATAGTTGCAATTATGACATGCTCTAGGTTGTTCCATACGCTCTTGCTTCAAGTGGTCAGGAGAACCACATTGAAAAATACTTGTTATTCTATGGGGTCATGGAGTAAGGTTCACTAATCCATTTGGTTGATTCTGATTTCCAGTTCCTCCTTGGAAATAGGTGTCCCTTTTTTGCTTGTTCCCAATAGATGATTTCCCATCATTTCTTGTAGGTAACATCATTCCTCCTCCTATAAATACTAAGATATCACGTTCATCCAAAGTCACTTATTTCACCATCTTTGTATATTCCATAATATAGAGCTTTATAATCTTCAATCAAATCCTCTATTGTAGCCCCGATTCAAAGATGTGTACCTTAAAATATGCACTTTCTACCACCTGTGGTGCCAAATGAACTAAATTCATGAATTTAGTTGCATACTCTATGATAGAGAGAATCTCTTGTTTCAGGCTGAAGAACTCCATCGTTTTTTGAATCTTGAATGTGTGAGGATAGAATTTATTATTGAACTATTGCTCAAAATCCTCCCATGTAAGGTCCTCATCCAATTTATCCTACACCTCTAGATCCCACTACTAGAGTACATGATCCTCGAGAATATACATTTCCATCTTGACCTTTAGATCTACCAGTGTGTTGATGAAATTGAAGATATGATTCATCCTATTCAGCCACACCTCTTCCTTCTTGGGTTCAGAAACACCCCAAAAGTTACATAGATTATGCTTCATGAACTATATGGTATGATCCTTATGTTGTGGCCCATTCCTATGTTTCCACATATCCACATCTATAAATGCTTGGACAATACTTTGAAACAACTCTTGGTTCACCTGTGGTTCAGGTGCAACTACATTCTCCGCAACTTCTTGAGGATGGTTTTAACAATGCCTACTGGGTTCCATTTTCTAAACTAACAATAAACTCCATCAATATCAATCTCTAGAAACTGATAGCATAGAATTTAAAATTCTATCACATCAACTATCACGACATTGGCTTTAAAAATACCCTTTTTCAACCATTTTTTAAAAATTCATTCGTGTTGTTTAAAACCAAACCATTTTCAACATAAAACAAATATCTTGTTTTCAAAATCATTCATTTGAAGAAAAAAATCTTCATGTTATGAAAATTTATACCTTGCACAAAATCATAAATCATTACTCCCAATGAAATATGTAATCCTAGTGGGAATTCATTCCTCTAAAATGCATGTAATGCCTGTCTCATCGGCTAAATGCATGACAATGAGATTTTCATCATTCTAGAATTGTGTCTGAAATACTTATGTACCCAACTAACTTGTATATTCATGTTCATCATAAAAGGGCTAGCTACATATTTTTATGCTATACATTTCAAGTTCCAACATTCCTACACCTATCTAAGATTTCTTCCAAAAAGATAGACAAGAAGGAATTTCAACTCCAAGACCAAGAACACATTAAATACTTGATAGGAAATGACCAATAAAGCTAATAACACATGTACCATAAAGGAAGGTCTAGACTCATACCATTTGTATAGACCCGCTCATTCTCATTGGCTTCAGAGCACAGTGAGTCATTGCATGTCCTTTAGAGACATCACCAAGATTCCAAAGGCTAGAAATAAATGTTGAAGGGTTTCAAATACAAGTGGGGAAAGATTTACCCATTAGGAAATAAAACAAAAAACAAAAAAACCATAACGAAACCATTTACTAAATGATGCATGAACAAAATAAAGACAACTAAAAAACTTCATGTATCTCAAAACCATTTTAATGTGTGAAATAGTGGGAGACAAAACCAGTAGCAAATTAAACAATGGATAAATGACCCAAGAATCTAAAGAGTCCAAAAGACTCCATGATAAAAAGTATCCAAGCTCTACAATCACTGAACATCCCAACTATCGCAAGGTAGTTCTAAAAACGTTGGAAACATTACCTTTGCCTCTGTCCTGGAATATGACATCTTTCAAAGCCCCAAAGTGACAAAGTAGGGGTGAGTATAAAACACAGTAGGTTTTCCTTAAGGAATTCCCTACTCACTCCACTAGGATAGAATCATTATCCACATTTATAAAAATTAGTTAATATAAAATAATTCACCAGAATAGTTTATAACCAAATATAAACAAGTTTGAAAAATAGTTTGCAACTAAGTGAAAACAAAACTAAATAAAACCAATTTCCAACTAGTTATTTTTCCATAAAAATAACTAATCAAATCCTTAAAACCAATTCTTCTTATCATTTTTCATACTCATTCTATAGTTCAAAACACACCCACACATGCATGCTTCCTTTCACTATTCCATACTCATGAGTGATCTCCCATCCATTTACCTTGTGTCCCAATGACACACCCATGGTCCAGGTTCATGTCCCTTACACCATAATGGTACTCTCCCCTTATTAAGGTCCTGTAAAGAATGAACTAACACCAACACCATTTATTCAAAATATTTCCATTTCCAAAACAAACCATTCTAATAAAACATAACTTTTATGGAAAATCAAAGCACAACCAATTTTAAAGAAAAATTTCATTTCTATAAAACCTTATCTTATATTAAAAAAAATAAAATCAATTTAATTCTCCAACAATCCAGAATAATCCCCTTTATGAAATCCATATTTTAAAACCAAGAGCAAAATCACTTTACTCAAACACCCTATTTTTATGATTTCACAACCATCACTCAAAAGGGTTTCCAATAAGTGTTCAATAACCAAATCTCAATAAATTAAATACCACACATTCAATTCGAAATCATGAAAATTAGTTATACTAAGTGAATTTGATAAAGAAGCCTCCTACATTGATGTTTTTGACGAAAAACCCCAACGAACGAAGTACTCACAAGAAAACTAAGTCGATTCTCCAAGAACCCTCCTTAGATATCTTATCCTAGAAAGATCAAGACCAAATCCCATAATATTTGGAATCCAGACACCTATATCTACCCTTAACATGGATAGATCTAAGAAACTAAGAGAAGTGGAGAAGTAGATATAATTAGATCTATAAATCTGACCATGAACGAAGAAAAACGATCAATTACCATAAGAATCTAGCAATAATTTCCCATGGGAAGCCTTCAGATTGACTCCAAATCACGTGGGAGAGGTTATTCAACTTCCATGGAATAGAAATCCTGAGTTATGGCCACTTATAAGAAAAAACCATCCAATTAGAGGAAAAAATGTGTCATATACACTTATTTAGGATCTCACTTAAACCATCTGTTTGGTTAGCTCGCACGGTTAGACAAACTGTGCACTAACTGTGAGTTAGCTACTGCCAAGGCAGACCCTCTATAACACCCCAAACATTTTATGGTATGCTTCTCTTAAATATATTCTATTCATATCCTATATTTAATAATTCATGGTGCTTATTTAAAACAAAACATGGTTATTTAGGAGATACTCATAACTTATCCATTAAACATTAATTTTCCACTTCTATGTTTTGAATTTCGAAAAAACGGTCATCTAGAGTAGGGACCAGTAAGTCATTTGGAGTCTGATATAACCAACGTTATTTTTTTATGAATAGTAACATAACCTTATGAATATTAATTGTAATATAACCCTTACAAATAGAAAATATTGATAATATTTTATCTTCTTAAGGTAATAAGATAATAAGATCTTAATTAATTTTTCAATGTGATATAAAACTAATGATACCTTTAAAATTTTTATTTTTAGAATTAACTATGATTTTATTTAAATATTAAATTAAAAATACATATAAAATTATTTTGAAAAAATGGAGCTCATTTTTGAATTCTACACATCGAAAAATTGTTAGGGTGACATTAGGTGTTCCCAGTGGCTAATACCATGGGAAAATACCTTGGTCAAGCCCATGGTTTTACAAAAACCGCTAATGAGGTGTCTTTTAAAATTAATAAAAAATTATTTCTCTTTTACTATAAATACCCACTCATCTATATGTTTTCATTAATTAAAATCCATCATCCTTGAATCTATGGTGGTTCCCCCCCCCCCTATTTGTCTTAATAAGGTTTCCTTAATCCCCCAAGGTCCCAACCATCAAGTTCTACGAGTTACTCTACAAGGTAAGGGAACCCTTCACCCTCCTCTTTTAGTCAACACTTATTTTATGTTATCTATTTGAATTTACATTATCATATATTGGTGTTTGATATTATGTATTCCTATTAATTTCATTTTTATTTCCATATTATGAGATACCCTTTTTCTCTCATCAATTAATTTTATGAAATTTTAAGCGACGTTGTTAGGTTGCTAAATTTTCATAAGGGATCTCTCAACTTTTCTTTTATTTTCATGTTCATCTCTTTTCTTTTTCTTTCCTAACCTCTTCTATCCAAATGACCATTATAAATCCTGTATCATCTATATACTGAAATTATATCATGTTAATGTAAGAACCATCATCAATATTCTTACTCCCTCCCTTTTATTCTTATAAACGAAATCAACGTCCAAGAGGTTCCAATTTATATCCTTCGTGGATGATGAAATATCATTCTTCAATTTCTCCTTCATTACTGGTCATGAAACCATTTTTATGGTTGAACCAGAATATAATATATTTATTATAAATAAATTAAAATTCAATAACCATTATATGTACATATTATTAATTTTTATGACAAAACTAGTTCATGATAATTCAAATAACGCCAAATAATCAAAGTGGTTGTCATCTAATTATTCATCCACGTTAAACGTATCCAAATGATATAAATCACAATTAAAAATTCATTATGTTCATAAATAACATTTAATTTTAATTTTGGAGATTCACAACCATTCCACAAGAACTCCATTACTTAAAAACAACTGAACTGGTTATGAAAATCATGAAAATGAACACTCGAGAACAACGAAATTCGATATTATAAATTATAAATAAGGACATAAATGAGCTAAATAGAATAATGATAAAATAAATAAATGTATAATAGGTTCTGAATTAGGTTATTAATGAGTAAAATTTCATATTCTAGGACCTTATGATCAAGAGGGTAACACATTCAGACTTTTGGTAAGGGGTTTCTCATCACACTTTCATTTCCATGAGATTTCCTTTGTTCGCCACTTATTTCTTGTTTGTGGTAAATGTGTAATTACATTTGATATATAATTAAATTATTATCTTTATATTCATGGTATTAAATGATTCATTTTATGGTTATTATGTTCTGGTCATATGATTTGACTGATTACATTATGGTAAGGGACTTTGTCTCAACTACCGTTTCATTGTGACTAACTTTGTATTGTGCACCTTATAATCCTTATGGGGTGTACCTAATTCTCATTTTAGATTAATTTTAATTTGAAATTATATTTATATTAAATATCCATATTCTCATTTCCTGGAAATGAGTATTTTCTTAAGTTGTATACCCTTATACAAATGGTGTTTTTTTGAAAGGTTATTTTAACTATGGAAATATTGATGAATCTGTAATCACTGCTCTATATGGATATTGAGAAGGCATATTGTACTTGTTTTAAATCTATGTATAAATAATTATTTTGAATTGAAGTATTGTGTGGGTCCCACTATATCCCCTCGAATCATCAACTGGTCTTGTGAGACAAATTAGTTGGCGACAAAACCTTCGAGTATGTTTCCAAAAATTAGACGGGTTTCTACCCATAAAACTAAACTGTTTTATAGGTATTATGGTATCGTGTTCTAGATACATGACATCCAAATAATAATAATAATTCTCTTTATTCATTATAATTTATTAATACCTATGAGGTTTACACTATGAAAAAATCTATGGATGCACGTTCATTCTCAATTTATTAATGGAAAGTGATTTTCATTTATTCATCATGCCATATTGACAATTAAAAGTTGTTTATGAATCAGTTAATATTTATTCACCATGCCATATTGACTATGCCAGGGTTTTTATGATGAAATCTATGGATGTAGGTTCCTTCGGGATTTCATTCCTCATAATAATGCTAATTTAACATGTAATGCACCGGCTCTAGTCCAGAGGGGTTGGGGTGTTACAGTTGGTATTATAGGAAGTTTAGTAGGAACCATGTAATTTAGATTAAAAAATGTAGATTAGGGAACAAAGACCTAAGGTATTATTTGAGGACAAACAAACAAGAACATACTGGTATTTTGGTATGGAATAGATTATGTGTATCTTTCTAAAAAATACATCTCTATCTAGATACAAACAGTTAGAGGTGGCTCTAGCACAGATGTACCTAGGTGTGAAAACTCCAACAAGGAGTTTCAGTCTTGACCTAGGGTATCCAGGTACATGAAAATAGGCATTTCTTCACTCTTGGTATTGACACTCCGAGGGGATATTCATAGTATTATTCACATTTTCTTTACAAGCCATTATGAAGGAACTTAATGTAAATTTTCCTCAGCAAAACCATGTTTATGAGATTATCTATGCATAGGATTTCAATTTATGCTAAGTAATTTTCTAGTTGACATTATAAATTATAATTCGTAACTGAATATGGTGTATTCCATTATTTTGAAATGGTGCCTAATAAAAGAAGGTAAATCAATACCTGTAGACAATATTAGGATTTCCCCACTGAGAAATCAACACAGTGAATGTTGGAGGAGATAAGATCAAGACCATATTGTGAAAACTTACTCAGGTTGTGATAAATACCCATGATAAACCTATGTTGGATCATTTCAGGTGGTAGAAACCCCCATCTCTTAGTTGGACTACTAATCCAGTGGTTTCTTAGCAATAGATCAAGTCCCTTGAATAGATATTCTTGTCATTAATATGCAATGAAAATGAAAATGTAGTACTAGAAGTATATTTTCTCAAGGTTGATGTTGATCAATGGTGGTCTATAATTCATAATACCACGGAGGAAGAGAAATAGAAGATATGGAATGGAGGAATTTTATGGGAATCTTCATTGACAAATATTTCCCTCGTGAGCAATGAACTGAAATGAGAGGAAATTCCTTGGCTTAAAGAAAATGGAAGAAGATAGTGTTACAGAGTATGAGGCTACCATCACAAGGCTATCCAGGTATGCCCTACATTACATACATGACTCAATAGTTGAAAGTGGTCATTTATTTGAAGGTTTTATGCCATGTCTTTGAAGGGCACTAGATTCTCAAACATTTTCATCATATGGAGAAATTGTATCAAGTTACATCAAAACAAAGAAGGAATTTTCTAGAACATGTTTGTTCATCAGAAACCAGGATAAGAAGTGGTACTCTAATAACAAATTAAAAGGTGAAGAATCAAAGAAGAAAAAGGGAATTAAGAAATTCCCATTATCTGAGAACTGTGGAATGAATCATCTAGGGAAGTGCTTTAATGGCATGGGAATCTACTATAAGTTTGGAGAAAAGGGTCATCGATATAATGAATGAAAATGAAGAAAAAAATTTAGGATGTTCAATGATATAATTGTAGAGATATGGGACACAATGAAAATTTGGTTCCTAAGCCCCAAATAAACATGCCTCAGCAAAGGCCAAGAGAGCAAGGGAGATCTTATGCAATTACAACTGCAGAGGTTGAAGTTCCTAATGATATGGGGGAAGGTATTTTAATTGTTTACACAAACTTGTAAAATTATTTATTTGATTCTGGATCATCACATTCATTTATATCTTCCCAGTTTCCACAGAAAATTAGACATGTCCAATTTGATTTAAAAATGGAGTCGTCAGTTAATACTTCTACAGGATGTATCGCTAAAACAAAGGCATGTCGATTAGTCCCACTAATGACACATAAACGTGATTCAGTTGATAACTTCAACATAATACCAATGATTGACATCAATATAATTGTCGGTAGGAATTGAAAATCAAATTATGATGTGACGATCTATTGAATAAAGAAGGAAGTTGCAATTTCTGAAAATGGTGTAGAATCCACTATCTTTATGGGAGAATCCTCACCATGTGATTTTTATCTAGATCCACCACCAGTAGCTCTACTGAATGAAATACTTGGAGAGGAAGATAATACAATATATATGGGTGAGTAAATAAATCTTCATATTGAATAAGGGCATATAGTTAATGAATAAATTGATGTATTTTGAAAGGATTTACCTGGACATCCTCCAGATTGAGAAGTTGAGTTCTCAATTGATTTAATTCTTAATGAAAGACCTATATCAAAGACTATCTATAGAATGGACAATGTGGAATTAGTGGAGCTAAAGAAACGACTACTGTAATTGAGTGAAAAAGGAATTATTTGACCTACTGTTTCTCTATGGGGATTTCATGTCCTCTTTGTCAAGAAGAAAGATGGATTCATGAGGCTATACATTGATTACAGGGAAATAAATTATTTTAAAATAATGAATAAGTATCTTATTCCAAGAATTGATGATTTATTTGATCAAATTCCAAGTGCACAATACTTTTCAAAGATCGACCTTCGATCTGGATATCATCATATCTGTGTGAGGAAAGAAGCTATTTCAAAGATTGTGATTCAAACTAGGTATGGGCATTATGAGTTTATAGTGATGAATTTTGGAATGATGAATGCACCATCTATATTCATGGATTTAATGAATAGATTTTTCCAGTAATATCTTGATAACTGTATTGTGGTATTCATCAATGATATCCTGGTATACTCCAAAATCTATGAAGACCATGAGAATTACTTGCAGATTCATCTGAAATCTATTAGAATAAATGAATTACATGGGATGTTTAGAAAGTTCTAATTCTGGCTTCAATCAGTTTCATTTATAGGCCATATTGTCTCTAAGGATGTAATCCTAGTTGATCCTATGAAGACAAAGGCAATACAAGATTTTCCCAAGCCAAAAAACATAACTGAGTTACGTAGTTTTATTGGATTAGCAGGTTACTATCGATGTTTTGTTCATAATTTCACCCAACTGGCTAACCCCTAACTAAGCTCAATCATAAACGGGTTAAGTTTTTATGGACAAAAAAATGTATATAATTCTTTGAGGAATAGAAAATAATACTGCTCAATTCTCCAATTTTGACTCCTCCATTGGGGAATGATGGATTTTTGATATATAGTGATGCATCAAAAAAGGGACGAAGTTGTGTCCTTATGAAAAATGATAAAGTTGTGGCTTATGCATCAAGGCAGTTGAAGACTCATGATAAAAATTACCCAACTCGTGAACTTGACTTAGAAGCTGTAATATTTTCTCTGAAAAAATGGAGACATTTTCTTTACAGAAAAAAAAAATGTGAGATATACACGCCTCATAATAGTTTTAAATACATTTTTACACAAAATGAACTCCACATGATGAAAAGTAGACGGATCGAGTTACTCAAAGATTATGATTGTTCAATACACTACCACCCCAGAAAGGAAAATAAGGTAGCATATGCCTTGAGTAGAAAAGACCACAGAATTATGAAAAAGATGAGAGTTGAATGGGATCTGATGTTAATGGATCTAATAAAGATGGATATGGGAAATATTACGGAAGGTAACACATCACTACTTTTTCAAATGGTTTCCAAAAAAAATTTAACGGAAAGGATAAAAAGATCCCAAACTGATGATGAGGAGTTTCAAAAGAAAATTAATGTTGTAAATGATGGGAAGTTGATTGACTTCGTATATGAAGGTGGAATTTTGAAATTTGGAAAGAGACTTTTTGTTCCCGCTATTCCTGAGCAAAAGAGGGAACTATTAGATGATTATCATAGCTCGAATTTCCATATACACCCTGGTAGCAAAAAGATGTATAGAGGTCTAAAAGAACATTTTTGGTGGGAAAACATGAAGAGGGAGATTGTTGATTATATGTTGAGATGTTTGGTTTTTCAACAGATGAAGACTAGAAGACCACATCCTGGAGGAGTAATGCAACCCATTTCTATACCTGTGTAGAAATAGGATGATATTACTATAGAATTTTTCATCAGGCTACCAAAGACTCCAAGAAGGAATGATGCGATATGGGTCATTGTTGATCATCTTACCCAATCAGCACATTTTTTCTCTAAGGGAAGATTTACCACTTGAACGTTTAGAAAGACTATATATTAATGAAGTTGTAAAACTTCATGGTGTACCCTTATCAATTATTTCTGATCATGATCCCCATTTTACATCAAAATTATGGAAAAGTCTCTAGAAGGCTTCACATACTTAGCTTCATTGGAGTACAACTTATCACCCCCAAACCGACAGATAGTCTTAAAGAACTATTAAAACACTGGAAGACATGTTGAGATCATGCTCTCTTGAATTTCAAGGTATGTGGGATCAATACTTCCCTTTGGTGGAATTTTCAAATAACAATAGTTTCCATTATAGTTTCAAATGGATCCATATGAAGCATTATATGGAAAGAGATGTTGAACTCCAAATTGTTGGGACAAAGTTGGTGAGAGGAAACTTATAGGCACAAAACATATTAAAGAGACCATGGAAAAGGTGAAGACAATACAATCCTATATTAAAGTGGCCCAAAGTAAGTAGAAGATTTATACTAACAACAGGAGAAAGGATTTGGAATTCCAAGTGGGAGATCATGTATATCTAAAATTATATCCATGTAAGGGTGCCTTAAGGTACGGTAAGAAAGGGAAACTGAGCCCCAAGTACATCGGACCATTTGAAATTCTGGAAAGAATCAGAGATGTAACATACCATTTAGAAATGTTGCCATGTCTCTCCAAATTTCATGATGTGTTCCATGTTTCATTGTTGAATAAATACATGCTGGATCAAATGCATGTACTCACCTATGAATAAATAGAACTAGAAATTGATTTTTCATACTTTGAAGAGCCTATTGAGATTGTTGACACAAGGGAGAAGGTATTGAGAAATCGTACAACTGATATAGTTAAGGTTCTTTAGAGAAACCAGAATATGGCGGAAGCAACATGGGAACATGAGGATGTTATGAAGAAGAACCACCCACATCTATTTTGTGGGCTTTATAAATAAAATTTGGAGGAATTAATTTCCGGAGGGAATAATATAACACCTTAAACATTTTTTGGTATGATTCCCTTCAATATATGCTATTCATAGCCTATATTTCATAAAGAACTATTTTTCTTTAAAACAACACATGGTTATAAAGGAGATAGTCATAACTTATCCATTAAACATAAATTTTCTACTTCTGTGTTTTGAATTTCTAAAAACGGTCATCTAGAGTTGTCACTAGTAAGTTCTTTGGACTCTAATAGAACCAACTTGATTTTTGATGAATAGTAACATACCATTATGAATATTAATAGTAATATGACCCTTATGAATAGTAAATACTGATAATATTTTATTTTCTTAATGTAATAAGATAATAAGATCTTAATTAATTTTTCAATGTGATATGAAACTAATTC
This sequence comes from Viscum album, assembly GCA_963277665.1. Taxonomy (NCBI): domain Eukaryota; kingdom Viridiplantae; phylum Streptophyta; class Magnoliopsida; order Santalales; family Viscaceae; genus Viscum; species Viscum album. Next base: position 1,253,356,109 of record OY728152.1, read on the forward strand.
TACCTTTAAAATTTTCATTCTTCAAATTCACTATAATTTTATTTAAAAATTAAATTTAAAATATATAGAAAATTATTTTCAAAAAATTTAGTTCATTTTTGAATTATACGTGTCAAAAAATGGTTAGGGAGAATTTTTTGGATTTTTCTAAAATACTTGAATTTTTCATGCATAGTAAAAATTCAATTTTAAATTTTCAGTATTTTAATGACATCATAATGATATAATAATTAATATAAAATTGTTCTCATGTTTGTAAAATATAATATGAAATTAGGTGTCCCATGTGGATAATACCATGGGAAAATACCATGGGAAAGCCCATGGTTTTACAATAACCACTAATGAGGTGTATTTTTAAAGTAATACACAATTCTCTCTCTTTTACTATAAATACCCACTCATCCATTCATTTTCATTCATTACAAATTCCTTATCCTGGAATTTATAGTGGTTTTACGTCCCTAGTAGTCCTCTAAAGGTGTCCTTAATCTCCCAAGGTCCCAACCTTCATGTTCTTGGAGTTACTCTACAAGGTAAGGGAACCTTTCACCCTCCTCTTTTAGACAACACTTCTTTTATGTTATCTCATTAAATTTACATTCTCATATGTTGGGGTTTTATATTATCTATTCTTATTAATTTCAATTTTATTTCAATTTAATTATATACCCCTTTTCTCTCATAAATTCATCTTATAAAATTTTAAGAGACGTTGTTAGGCTACTGAATTTTCATAAAGGATCTCCCAACTTTTCTTCTATTTTCAAGTTCATATATTTTCCTTTTATCTCCTCACATACTCTATCCAAATGACCAATATAAATCCAGTATCATATATATACTATAATTATATCATGTTAATGGAGAAAACATCATCAATATTCTTACTCCCTCCCTTTTGTTCTTATAAATGAAATCAACATCCATGAGGTTTCAATTTATAACCTTCGTGGATGATGAAGTTTCGTTCTTCAATTTATCCTTCTTAACTGGTCATGAAACCATTTTTATGGTTTAACTAGACAATAATATCTTTATTATAACCTAATTAATATTCAGGAACCACTGTATGTACATATTATTAATTTTTATGACAAAACTAGTTCATAATAATCTAAATACCGCCAAATAATCGAAGTGGTTGTCATCTAATGAATCATCCTCATTCCATGTAATAAAATGATGTAAATGACCATTAAAAATTTTGGATGTTCATAAATAATATTTAATTTCAATTCTGTAGATTCAAAACCATTCCACATGAACTCCATTACTTAAAAACAAGTGAACTGATTATGAAAATCAAGAAAACGAACACTCTAGAACGACGCAATTCGATATTATAACTTATCAATAAGGACATAAATGAACTAAATAGAATTATGATAAACTAAATATATGTATAATAGGTTATTAATTAAGTTATTAATGATTAAAATTTTGTATTCCTGGACCTTAAGTTCAATAGAGGAACACATTCGGATTAAGGTAAGCGGTTTCTCATCTCACTTTCATTTCCATGAGATTTCCATTGTTCGCCACTTATTTCTAGTATGTTGTATATGGGTACTTCTATTTGATATATAATAACATTATTCTACTTATTTTCAGGGTATTAAAAGATCCATTTGACGGTTATTATTTTTTGGTCATATGATTCGACTAATTAAATTGTGCTAAGGGACTTTGTCTCAACTACCATTTCATTGTGACTGACTTTGTATTGTGCACCTAATAATCCTTTTGTAGTGTACATACTGCCCATTTGAGATCACTTTTCATTTTTAATTACATTAATATTAAATATCCATATTCTCATTTCATATATATGAGTATTTTCTTAATCTGTATACCCTTTTACATACGGTGTTCATTTGGGTGGTTATTTTAATTGTGGAAATATTGATGAATCCAAATTCACTGCTCTATACAGATACTGAGAAGGAAATTTGTACTTGTATTAAATATATGGATACAGAATTATTTGGAAATGCAGAGGTGGTTGGGTCCCACTATATCCCCATGATTCATTGATAGGTCTTATGAGACAAATTATTTGGCGACAAACCCTTCGAGTTTGTTTCCAAAAATTAGATGGGTTTCTATCCATAGAACTAGACCGTTTAAACGGTATTATGGTATCATGTGCTAGATACATGATGTCCAAATAATAATAATCATTCTATTTTTCATTATCAGTTATTAATATCCATGAGGTTTTCACTATGACAAAATCTATGGATGCATGTTCATTCTCAATTTATTAATGGCATGTGTTTTTCATTTATTCACCATGCCATATTTATTATTCCAAGTTGTTTATGATTCAGTTAATATTGATTCATGCTTCTTATTTTTTTAAACCTTACTGAGTATTTGATCTCGCTACTTTCATTTGTTTACCTTCAACAGGTTCTGAAGAGGAGATCATTTATTGAGTTCATGTGGTTGTAGTTTTTTTAGTTTTTGTTTGTATTTTATTTTGTTACCATTTCCAATTTAATTTGAGTAGCATCTATGAATCTAGTTTCTTTAAGACAACTAAACCGATTGATCCTTTGTGATTTAATTCCTATTAAGTGGTCAATTTAACAGGTAATTCACCAGCTCCGATCTCGAGGGGTCAGGGCATTACACACTCGCAGGGCTTCCCCGCACAGTCTCCCTAACCGTGCTCCAACTGTGCTAGAGCTACTGCCTTAAGAAGACCATTGTGCACAGTTTGGCCCCATGGTTAGGAAAATCGTCTGTCACCCATATGAATTTCATTTTTCCATAAAACCACTTCCAAAGTTCTCCCAACTCTCCCATCCATCACCCTTAAACTTTATAACCATAAAAATCATCAAGTAAGTGTTACATACCAGAAATATGGGGTACTACAACATGGGATGAAGATAGTGACGGCGGTGAGGTGGTTAATAGAAATCAAGAAATAAAGCACACCCACATATAACATTGTCTGGATGAACTATGCAAAAGAGAAGTGATAGAATGCATAGATAAGTGAAAGTGGAGTATAAATAATTGCATTCATTATATTTGAGAGAGTTGATCCATCCAAGAGATGGTTGAGGGGGATCAGGGTAGAGATGAACTTTTGTGAGAGCTTAAATGGTTTGAGGGAAATCAGTTTAATTAGGGTTTTATTTTAAAGAGTAGGATGGGTTTTATCAAGGATTTTAAAAAACACTAACAAAGAGTTTTTTGTCACTGCTATAATAATAAAACATGATAAATATATCTTTATGAATGAAAATTTTATAATGTTGATAAAGACATATATAATTAATTTTAATATTATAACTTATGTAATTAAAAAAATTATATTTGTAAAATTATAAATAAGTAGAATAATATAAATGTATAAAATTTAAAATATATTAAAATAATTATAAAAATATATTTTTAAATATAGTTATAGATGTATATATATTTATAATTACATTTATAAATATATATATATATATATATAACTATTTGTATATATTTATATATATTTATGTAATTATATATTTATTTAATAAATATATATATATATATATAATATATATGTTCATTGTTTAAATATATTTATTATAATATAATAATTATATAAATATATAACTATTTATTTATAATTATATAAATACATTTCAAAAAATATTTATTTATTTATAATTATAAATGTATTGTTTTATAAAAAGATGAATAAAAATTGTTAAATATATTTATTTGTAAATATTTATTTATAAATATATTTTAAACAATATTAATGAATATATCATCATAAATTCATGAGTATTAAAAATGAGTGAAATGGAATAATTAAAAAAGGGTAGATGTTAAAATATTAAAAAAATTGATAAGTTTTATTAATTATACAAATTATTAAAAAAAATACTGATATATATTGAAATGAAGATGAATAAATTTTGAAAATTTAAAACATAATAAATAAATATGTACAAATAACTATTATAAAATGATTAATTTCCAAAAAAATAAAATAAAATATATCAAAAATGATTAAATAATAATAAATGAACTAAAATTTGAATTAGTATATAAAATTTAATAATTAATAAAACAATATATTAACTATATTATGTTGCTAAATAATATTTTAAAATGAATATTATATTTTTCATGAATTACCTAAATATTGCATGTGTGTGTTTCTATGTGATATTGCATTAATTACGTAAATATTTGTGTGTGAAAAAAATCTATTGTGTATATATTAATATATATATATATAACTTTGATATATATTAAATTGAACAATGACATTATATATTATGTAGCATATGTTAATGAAAATAATAATAATAATAATGAATAATTTTAAAAAGAGTAACTGTTATAAAAAATAGATTAATTATTTTATTATATATGTATATATATTTGATAAATTATTTTTTACTATATATATTAAATTTAATATATTTAGTTACAAATAAAATGGTGTTGGCTCAGTCCATCCCTTCAAAACACACAAATATATGTTCAAATAAAAATGAATATATATTAATTATGTAAATTAAACTTTTATTAAAAAATAAATGCTAAAAAAATATCAAAACAATTAATTAAATGTATATTAAAAAAATGAGAATATTTAATATATACATATATAGATTAAGAAAATATAAAATAATTATTTAACTAATATATTTAGTATTTAATAAATTTGTTCATCTTTATTAATGATTAATAGTGTATTATTTATTTAATTATATATATAATTAATATAAAATTTATTAATATATATTTATTTATTTATTTATTTATATTAAATTTAATAAAATTGACTAGAAAAATAAATTAATTAGGATAGATGAAGGGGATAGCCTCCAAAACAAATAAATACAATGGTAATTTGTCGGAGACAATCAACTTGATATCTATAGTGATGCTTCTAGAAAAATGTAATAACATCATATGGAGTCTCTACTCGACATCTGGTATCTGTGGTTAAAGCAGGTGCACACTCACTCACCTCTTTCTGATAACCAGTTATAGGTTGGATTGTCAGAAATCATTTTTTGTCTCTTGTTGAATCTAGTTCAATGACCATCGTAGAAAGGTTAGATATAGGTAAAAACTCGCTTATTTTTATTTTACTATCTCTAATGGTGAAAACCTATGGCTACATGATGATTTAATATATAGGGTTTCTCAAATTTGGGGATTTTCAGATTGGGGCGTGGGTTAGTCGGTCGTCGGATCTTCCATTTTTTATTTCCCTCGGATGAACTATGGCACCATGCATGGAGTTTTGGATCTATATATATTAAACCATTTTCTCTTTATTTCATTAATGGATTTTTTATTTTATGTATTAAAACAGTAGGAATTTTTTTCACATGTTTGTATTAGGATACATGGGATCAAATGGATCTTATGCCACCTGAAGATTTTCCATGGAATTGCCACAGCAATTGGAGTTCAATTCAGATTTGACTGGGATACAGAGCAGGTTTGATTCAGTTAATTTTTTAGAATGTTGTTTTAGGTGGACCTCTGTGTCACACTCATTGATAAGGTAATTATTTCCACTCCTAGTGATGATATGCACCTGTAGGTGGATTATGGGAAGCACCACCTTTACTATATGAAATGTAATGTGGTTTGGAACACTAATGAAGTCTGTCACAAAAACCTAAATTGTGGCATATGAAATTTGATTGGACAGTTATCTAAATATTATAGGAGATAGACCTTGGGAAATGGTATGTTGTTTGGTGTATTAGATACAGATAATGAGAAGGAACATAGAAACCAAGGGAGCACCATAATTCTTCAGTGGGTGTTCTTCCTATAGTTGGACCATTATATGGTTCTATCAATCTTTGTTCAAACTTGAAGTTTATTATTTGTACTCAAGATTATCCTCAATAAAATGGGACCCTCATTCCACGAGGATGATGCATCTTGGATGGTGTGAGGTTGGGATTGTCAATTCTTATAATTATATATCTTCTAGGTCATGGGATGACCTCGTTTCAGAGAAAGACACCTCTAATATTGTGGTTATTAGGGATGGACCAGGAGAGGATGAAGATGGATAGGCTGATCATGAACACTTCTAGTTATAGAATGAGTGAAAATTGATTACTTCAAGGAATTCAAAAGGAAAACTGATGATGGACTAATAAATGCCACAAAATTTGTCCAAAGACAAGTTTGGTCCTATCAATCAACATCTTGAACATGAAATTTTTTCTCTCCTCAATGAATGATGTGAAATATTTTTTTTTGGTCATTTTTTTACCAATATCAGATTAAATAGGACCTTCAATGTCTTCTAGTGTTCAACCGATGGCTTGTTCTCATGGAATCCACACCATGCCTTCTGATATGCTGTAGGTTATCTATCACAAATATACTTCTTATGGTGATAAAAACACTAAATATTTCACATTAACTCTAAAAATCCATAAAGGTAAGCCTCAAGCTATGGAATTTGTTTCTACTAGCCCTGGGTTGTATCTCCCTCTAAGGAAGTGGTTGTGCATGAACAAGTTGTCACGGGGTCTTTACATATATATGAACCTATTATATATAATATATGTGAAGTGGTGGAGGGAGATCATATTGAAAAATATCCAGTGGCAATGGTCAATATTGTAGTGATGACACCAATCCTTCAGGACCCACAATAGGAGCCACATTTGGCTACCACAACTAAAATTAATTTGGTCAGCCATTTAATAATTTTGTTATATAGGGGCATTCAAGACCTGGTAAAGGGCTAAGCCATTTTCTCACTAACTGATGTTAGAATACCCATAATGGATGTTCACAACCAGGTTAGAGGTAGTGTTCACACCCATAATCATTTTTAATAGCTTTCCTCTAATAGTAGTTAGAAAGATAGACATAGATGTGTGGATGCTTTTATTGTAGATTAAATAAATGCTACTTCTGATGTTGAATCTGTTGATTATGTGGGTGGACCATTCTATTGGGTAATGGAATAGAGAAGGGGTTGACATCCTTGTGGTTGGGGGGGATGAGTTTCACATCATTGTTTGAGAACACTCTCTCTGGTGTGGTCTGAATGGTTTTTCCTCTTGTGGAGACTTTAGTTTTCCCATGGTCAGGTAACCTTGATGTCCAGAACCTTTTCGTTTTCTTTTTTCTTTCTACTTTGTTGTATTTTTTCTTTCTTAATGAGGGAAGATTTTTACGGACCCCATCCTCTCTTTTTTGGTTATGTTTTTCTCCTTTCAAAAAAGGGGATTTGACCCCAGCCTAATCAAGAAAATAAAAATAAATAAATTTATGTTTAAATAGTATATTAATTATTTAGTTAAATATATATAAATACATAATTTATTAAATTAATATATATATATATATATTAACGAATAGTATATTAATTTTTTAATTTCAAATTAATAAATTAAAAAAATATCAATTAAATATTTATTAATAAATATGATAAATTAAATATATATATATGTGTAAATAAATAATTAATATATAATTTATATTTAGATTTTTTGATCTATATATATAAAGTAATGAATTTAACATTAATTTTATAAATAATTATATACTTTATATAATTGTTATAATTAAATTTATTATAATTAATATATATAGCAAAAATAGTATATTAGTTATATATATAATTAACTATTTAATATACTAATTAAAATGAATACATTTAACATATGTATAAATTAATAAATACTAAATTAATTACATTATTTGTATATTAAGTATTTGATAAATTTATTCATTTTTATTCATTATAAACAATATATTAATTAATTAATTAATATACTATTTATTAATATATATACCTATTTAATTTAAAATATTTAATTTTAAATTTATAGTAATTATTTAATTATATATATATATATATAATTTCTCAAATTACATATTTAAATATATAGTAATAAATAGAATATTAAAATTTTCATTATAATTTAACAAATTTTAAAATTATTAAAAAAAATTATTTCTAAAATATTATGTTATAATTAAGAATAAATTATATATATATATAATTAAATAATTAATATACAAGTTATAATTATATTTATTAAATTTATTATAAATATGTTGTAATAAAAATTATATTAATTACATATATAATTAAATAATTAATATATTATGTATAATTAAATTTAATATATACATATATTAATTATTAGTATATTAATTTTATATGTAATTAAATAATTAATATACTAATAAAAATGAATAATTTTAAAATTTATATAAATACGGTAATTAATAGTAAATTAATTATTTAATTTTTATATTATGCATTTTTAATCCATTCATTTTTATTAATTATAAATGCTATATTAAATATTTAATTATATATATAATTAATATACTATTTATTTTTATATATATAAAAATTAAGAAAAAAATTAATTATAAACAGTATATTAATTATTTAATTATATATATATTAATACATGTTATATATAAGTCGATAATAATAAATAGTATACTAAATATTTATTTAAAAATTAATAAATTTAAAAAATATTAAACTGTGTATTAATAAAATATTTTTTAATAAAAATGAATAAATTTAATATACATAATTCAATAATTAATATTCTACTTATAATTAAAATTATTAAATTTAATATACATATAGTGATAAATATTATATTAATTATATATAATTAAATAATTAATATACAAACTCTAGTGTGGACTTTAATTAAAAATGGACCACCTACCTTATGATGAAGGCACCTCAGGCTAGCCACCTCCTAAATTTTCAGCACGGTCAACTTCCACCAGCAATGTAAGAAACTTAATAAGAAGTGGGCCATCACACATTGGGGTGGTTAGGTGGTACAACATGTGTAGTCCATAAATGTGAGGCCCAAATGGTTTTCAAGTGTAACGAGTGTCGAACCCCATAGTTGGCTCAAAAGAACAGCATCAATAGGGTTGTTTATAAAGCACATCCAATCAGCATGGGATTTCCAATATGGAACACCCACCATGTTGGAGTAAATCTATATAATATTGATTTTTTCATGATGGAGTAAGATGTTATTCTCATAAATATACCCAAATTTTCACAAACTCTAGTATACATGAGGCAACCATGTCTCGTCACATTGATATAGGTAATCAAGAGACACTATAAACTCATGTGATTTTATTCTCACAAACTAACTACTACAAGGTATTATAGGAAGATAATTTTTCAAAGGCTATATTGTTAAAGGTTAGAGATAAATTACCATTTATTTACATAGGGGTTCAGTTACTGAAACCTCATGTTGTATTAATTAGTGAAGGGAGGGGTTAATCCAGGGTTGTTCTCTATCAAATAACAGGAGTATGATTTATTTTTATCCACCTTTATCATGGTAATAATTTATCACATATCATTAATATGGGATTCCAAGATATGTTGTTTTTATTAAGAGGACATAACTAAGATAGTGTCATTAATTTTTCAAATGGGTAAACTTTATTATATTTTTAAGGATTCTATCCTAGGGGTAGGGAAAAAAGGTCAAATGAGACTCAAGAATCATAGGATGATTCATGAGGTCATTAGATAAATGGAATTTGATTCATAGTATATGGGTATGGTGGATTATGGACCCTATACCAACGTAAAATTTTAACAATAACCTTATTGAGTGGGTTTGGGTGGACTTTTATAGTACAGAAAACTATAAGCTAAGGTTGAAAGGGATTATCTACCATGTGAGGTACCATTATATTTACCTACACCTTTTTTACACTATTTAAAATAATGGGACTCCATTATTTTATTTTGGCATGTTCGGTGTGTTATCTATGGAAAAAATGTATTTTAGATAAGATTATTTGAATAATTATATGCTTTTGGAATAATTAGTAATCTTGAGTTGAAGAAGGAGAAAATATACCATCATTTTGGGAACTTATGGGTACTTTTTTATACATATATACCTTATATGTGACCTCACTTGATTTAATGCATTTAATGTGAAGGTTGGATTAGTTCTAGTGTTATATTGATTATTACTAGTAAAGTTTATCCTTTTTTCAAAATATTGCATCATGCACATGGTAACACCCCAAGATTTTCCTATATAATTTTCCTTTAAATAAATTGTGTATTAGAAAACATGTTTCACACAAAACAAAAATCTATGATGCTCTAGGAAATATTCAATAAGAAACTTTTAAATAGAATATAATCAATATGAGTTGAAAATATAATAATCATTTTGTAATTTAATGAAAATAGGACTAAGAACACTTAATGTCATAAAAGGGGCATTATTTCAATAAAATTATATTTCTATTATATATTTTATTTTTATTTATAATTTTATATTTTCTATTTTACCAAATTAACTTCACTTTTATAAATATAAATATTATATTATATTATGATAAATTTTGGTTATATTTTCTTAAATAGATTATTTTTAGGGTAAAAGGGGAAAAATATTATTTTTACCATAACTGTAATTTTTATGACATTGACTTAAGATAAGAAACAAATATGTAACCAAAATATATAGAAGATTCATTTACGGAATAAAAAATTATGCATTTTAAAATATTGGCTGAACATAGAAAACATATTCATAGAATTTAGAACCAAAATAATTATTGATTCTAATAATAAAACATTTTCTCCTCTTCATAAGTAAATTTAATTTTTATAAAACAAATAAATTTTATTTCATAGAATTGTTTTAATATTTAAAATAAGTATTTTAAAATTTAGAAACAATTTAGATTTTAAATTGGGTCACTAAGATTAATTACCTAGTTTAAAAATGTAGATACTATGGTGGTAAGGGTAAACTAGGGTAAATTGGGGTTTACCCTAGTGAAAAATAAAAAAACAAATTGTTTAAAACATCTGTAATAATGTATAGTGTAGGTATTATAAACCTTATCAGATAACAACACTATTATTTACCTTTCATTATTCCTTTATAGTATAATAATGTAAGGACATTATTGAAAAGTTGAGAGGTGTTACAAAAATTATTCTATATTCACATTAAAAATGATCTCACCTAAATTTTCATTAATTACTCACTAAAAAGATATATATATAAACCAAAAATATAATTTTTTGTATATACTCATTACATTACCCACATTCTTGAATAATGTTTCATCTCCAAATAACATGCTGGGGATCCTTGAGGTGTAAACAAAGAGAGAACTAAAAAAGGAAAATATAATGCCCACAGACAAAATTTTTTAATCAATTTATTATTTTTTCCCCTGGGGTATGCTCTATCCATGAAGATATGATAAAATAAAAAATTCAAATATGATTAAATTTTATTATACTAATGAATTATCTATTTTATAATTTCCTCTAAACTCATTGATTTTTTTAAAATGTCATAATGCATTTGTGCGGACTACTACCTCTATAAACACATCATTCCATTTGTCATATAACTTTTACATGTCTGGTCTAAAATAGTTACTTAATGAATAAAATATAATAATTATAGCATAATAAAAATTATTAAATGTCAATTCTATTAATTTCATAACCCCTATTGTCCTATGAAAAATGAGAGCATTGTCCATGAACTTTCGGAATACCACATCCAAGGAACGAGATATTTCACTCTCCCGTAACTACATAACAGTGATGATTTTAAGATTTTATTTTACTAATAATAATCATACTTATAAACCTGTTAATATTAAATATTAAAAAAAATTACATTATATAATTAATATTATTAATAAATGGTTATAGTAACTTTAACCTCCCTAGTTGAATTTATCAAGAAACCTTCCTTAATTTATGCCATTTTGGGATATCGAATGAAAATGTATTAATATAGTGATAATTTTATAATGAAGAAAATATTACTCTAAATTTATTAATGTAATAAATTTATTTTATGAAACCTATTACCATGTTCCAAAAACCAAATATTTTATGAATAAATTAATAAAATAACCCTAAGTAACCAACGTAAGTGGAAATTTCATTCTAATGAAATTACATATGATAATAAATAGACATATTAATATGAAATATTAAGAAATAATTATATTAATATTTTTTTTATACACTTAATTATATTATCCAATATTTTTATGAGCACTCCAATAATGATTTAGTACCTAATTTAAGGGTTTTGAGGATCACAATTTTTTTCATTGAGATATGATTCATATTAAACACTTGTTTATTTTTTTGGTATAGGTGTTTTCAACGTTGTAAGGGTTTTATCAACTTAAGCCCCCTTTCTTTGGGTTATCACATCTTAGCTTGAGATTCTTAGTCCTATGATTGGTTGTATTAACACTAATAATTTAAATACTAAATTTTATTTATATCTATGTAAAAATTAATCATTTGATTCAAATCATTATCCCTGATTAATTTATTCCCCATAAAATTAATTCATTGTCAGGAATAACTCACATTCTCCTTAATGATTTATTTTCTTCCATGTCAATGTTTTCTATTCCCAGTATTGTTTTCCTTTCAAATTTGGGCACAAAAATATGAGTAAGATCGTGAAATAATAAAATTTAACCATAACCATTTTCAAAATTAATTTTTATTATCATTTTAACAGTTTTGGGGTCAAATAAATGTGTTATAAATCATAAAAAGGGACCTTCCAAACCAACATCATTACTTTGGGTTTAAGAATTCTACATCCTTTTCTCTATTTTTTCTATATTTTTTTTATTAATTGGTTATTTCTCATTTAGAAATGTTCTATAAATATATATACCTAATATAATATAACGTTATTTTTTAGTGATAATACATAGTATAATTTCCCTTCAAAATTCACACAGTTAAGTTATCATGACTTAAGTCAAATTTCTAATTTCACTACAATATAATGTCCATAAAAAAATTCACCAAGAATATATTCCTAAATGAATAATTATTCTATTTAAAACCATCCTATTTAAATTTTTTTCAAAATATAAATAATAATTTACAACCAACCTTAATGGATCCTTTCATCATTTTGAAAAGAAGAACCAGTGCAGTTCATTTTTATTTTAACTTCTCCTCAATTTTTCTCAAGAATTTTCATCCTTATAATTTTGTTTTGAAGAATCATGAATAATTATTAAAATATTAACATAAAAAATTATTTAATCCATTCTTATTTTTCTAATCATTATGATATAGCCTTCAGTTATGGAAATTATTAAAGAACCCACGCTTTTTTCATGCATTTTATCATGCTAGTATTTTATGTATGGTTCTTTTCCATCATGTGACACATTTATAAATATAAATATTATGATTTTAATTATATTATTTTTGTCCTTGTAATAATATGGCCCTAAAATTCTTTGGGAAATTTTTTCATATAATGTGTTATTATGAATCGTGCACTGGATGTTCACTTAAGAACACTGTGTTATGTGATGGGTGGGCCTGAAATTATATCTCCCTCCAAAGAATTGAATATTGATAATCATTTTATGATATTATAAAGAAATAGAATGGATAGTTAACCCAATATAGAATGGGACGTTGTCCTCTATTTTTATAAAAAGGGGAGGTAACCTAATCCACCAACAGAATCAATCCATTATGTTTATATTAATATATAGTGAATGAAATCCACAGTGCTACCTCAATTCCGAATGATGTTATTACAATATATCCTTAACATATTATTATGATTTCAGGTTTTATGTAGTTTCCACATATTTATTATTATATGTTCATATGATATAAGTTATTTATTCCATGCTTCCATACTTATATCACTCTTATATCATGTACCATGTCCTCAAATAGACTAATCCAAATGGTTCTTCAAGACATGTGTTGCTTTTTTGAGATTTAATGTTTAAATTATGATAATGATTTTCATAACCCGTCCCCCAGGGCTCGTTCCAGGACTACCCCAAGCCCGCCTTCCATAGGCATGGGGCTAAATACTTTCACCAAAAAGGCATATCTATAACGCCCTGACCCTAGTTACCCAAAGTTGGTTCTTTATTATATAACATTGGCATGATAAAAAAGGGATCAAATCCCGAAAGGCCAATTAGTTTAGTATTAATGGAAACAAGATATATACATAAGTTAAACATTACAACTTCTAAAGAAATACAACACTAATTTATTCCATTAGAAACATCCAGTCCCCATAGATTATGCCTGCAAGTCAATCATAACTAACTTCTTCATATCCTGAGAAAATTAAACAAAAATAAAGGGGTGAGTTAAAATGCTCATTAAGAGTAAGGAATATAGAGTAAGATAACATAAACATTAGGCGTGGTGAATAATTGAAAACACATGCCTTTATAAATAATAAACATGTAGAATTTATGGAAGGAACATGAGCTGAGTAAATAATGTCATAATAAAACATAGTCATGGGTATTATACTAGGAGAATAACCACATGAACCGTCAATATTATTTTCATAATGATGGAATGTATAATGTCGGACATTCTGAAACATCTTGTCAAGGCCTCAACCAAGACGTCTAAAAATGATTTAGGCCTCTACCAAAACAATATATCAAATTGGGAAAGACCTCATCCAATTACACCTCTAATTGTCTCATGAGACCTATCGATGCACCGAGGAGCTTTAACGGGCTCCCCCATCACATACTAAGTCCAATACATTCCTCATATGGAAAGGTTGAAACATAACATCAACATTCATATTAAAACTAGAAAACGAAATGTCAATACTTTAACCATAAACCATGAATGGTATAAAAATAACACATCCACAGTCAAACATATCACAAAACCTTCAATACAATATGGAATATTTTTATCATAACAAATCAACTTCAAACAAGTTTAAAATCCATCAAAGGATGTTGGCATAGATGAAATAAAAACTATTTGAAAGAAATATCTCTTTCTATTTTGAAACCATTTAAGAGTCACATAATTATAAAAGAATTTTTTTTAAAAATATTATTATAATCTTGTATGGGAAGCTTCAATTATGTTATAACTGCATAAAATAGCTGCAGTCGCCGTATAAGTTAAAAAACATTCTTACCTTAATTTTGTTGAAAAGGACCTAAAGTACCTAGTTTGGAAAAGGATAGAATGATTCCTTTCAAAAAATATAAGGTCAAATAAGGGTATTAATGAATTTAACTCATAGTCTAGTAAATAGTAAAAAAAATTTGAAATAAATTTTAAAAAAAACACATATGTGGATGATAAAGAGGTCCCAGTTGATACTTACGTAAAAACAACCTCGAATAATAAAGAGATTGTAAAATTAACCCTTACCTTGTACTTTTCATTAGTCGATGGTATCTTAACCAACTTTATAATTGTTAAAATTCGTTATTAAATTATAAAAGACCTGTATACATAAATATGATGTCATATATGATCTTATAATATTTCTTTATTAATAATTTTTTAGTAGTATCATCATTTTGGGTGTTAACTGATTCATTTTCCTTTATATTCTTGGTTACGTAAGCCATGTTTGTTATGGATAGTATGTATTTGATTCATATACAGAATAATATTATGTTCATAAAAATTATTTTTAATCATAAAATGAAAATTATTCTTGAATGATTACGATGGAGAATGAATCTCATAGCGTTCGTGGAGACGGTAATCTGTATGTATGCACGAACGACAATATCATTATATTGATGGTGAAATCGTATGTAATTGGATGTTATATCATATATAAAGAATCATTAACATGTTATATTTATTATTTAAATCAATTATACTCATTACTATGCCCGTACAAATAATTAAGTGTTTGAATAACAAACTACACCATGATGTGGAGACGGTAAACCGTACGTACACACGTATGGTGACTTTGTCATTTATAAGATGGATAGAATAATGAATATGGTTGTACTATTTTAATAATAACATCAAATTATATAAAAGATACTGAAGTTATTATTTTAGAATGGGAAAACAAAAAAATTGGCAGTGGAAGAAGAAAAAAACATGAATGTTGTGGTGAAATATTTACCTCTTCTTCAGGTTCTTTCTTTTGATTTGATCAAAAGGGCTCCTTAGGTTGGATTTCTGACCAATGGAAGGAATCTAGGTTGAAGGTAGGAAATTTGTGAGAATATTTTGGTAGGGTTATCCCATGACAAAAGACTTTGGAGGTGTGAAATTAAGAGAAGGGGAAGTTCCCTTTTATAAGAGAGGTGAGGGTCACTTTAGGTAAATCTAGAAATATTATTTTGTAATTAAATAATTTATGATTTATAATCGCTCCAAAATTATTTATTTTGAGGATAAGGTGGGTTTGGGTCTAAAACATCTCAACCAATAGGTTTTGGACTGGTTTAGGTCACCATATTATCCTTATCCTTTAGATGTAATTCTTAGTTAAATAGTTTGACATTTACCATGTCTCTTTGTAATTTTATATTATATGGTTAATAAACATACTATAACAAGCCAAGAGAACCCCATGTGGTTTATTATTAATATATATAACCTTATTCAAATCCTTTTTCCGAAACATATATTTTTATAAATATTATATCAATTAATACTATAATATTTGTTTTAAAATCTCAATTATGTCCATTTTGACACTATTTAGTATTTGATTTTTTTTCAAGCCATAAAAACTTTATCACATAGAATAAAATTTATTTAACCAACCCTAACATGTCATAATAACATATAAAATTAGTTTAATTTATCAAAAGTCTCAATTTACATTTATTTGGATATTTATAATATCAATTATTTTAATATTTCATTATTATGGTAATTATTGCATCATCATGGTGTCATAAATAAATTAACATATTCAATGTCTAAAAATTATAAATAAAATACCATTATTTAGGATTTTTTATCTTTCTAATGAATATTAATAGATGAATTTATATTCTGTGTAACTCCATATTAAAAATGTTTTAGTTATTAAACTTTGAATTTAACTCATTTAACTCTTCTTTAAATAAAATAATAATAAATGTCCTAATATAATCCAAGTGGACAAAAGGGGGTCATATTTTATTCCTAAGGTTTTTTTTGGTCGAATTATGCTTATAAAATAGAATTAGGAAATGTGTTAGGGTAATTATGATATCATTTTTACTCGTAATTACCCTATTTACTTTTAACCGTGGTAAATAAAAGTCAAAAGTTACTATTCCAAAAAAATTATTTTCATCTTATTGAACCACATTTTACTTACTGATATTAACCATGTCTGATGGATTTTAAAATTTCAACTCACAGAAGTGGTAAAATTATGTTTTATGCAAATTTGGAAATGCTACTAGGAGGTGCGTAAAAGACGGTAAAAAGTTCAACTAACTTTTTATATATCTAAAATTATTATAAAATGACTCCAATGAATTACATTGAACTTATATAAGTATTATTTATCTATTTTGACCTAAAATAAATTTAAATAAAATAAATAATTATTTAAATAAAAAGTCAATTTTAACTAATAATGTAGTGTTTTTTTCTATTCATCAAAAATTTAATGTTTTCAGAAAAATACCAAATAATCACCCTAATCTAATTTTGATATTCAGAATTCAAACATAAAGTCCATTTAGAAAAATAAAATTTCTAAAATTTCTAAAATTGGGTATTATTATTCATAACGGCTAGTTTCATTGGCCACGGTGTGTTAGAATCACGAAGTTGTATACAATGCAACCTAATACATTATTCAAAGGGAAACGTACTGTGGAAGATTGGGGTGTTACATTCTTCCCTCCTAAAAATTATTTTGTACTCTAAATTTATATAATACTACCACACAAAAAGATTCTGTTGGTTCTTCATCAAAGGTTCTTATGGTTCCCATGTTGCCTCTTCCATCTTATGGTTTCTCCATAGAACTTTTACAGGACGAGTCATCCGGTTTCTCAGCACCTGTTCTCTACTATCAAGAAACATGACAGGATCTTCACAATAAGACAGATCAGGTTCCAATTCAATTTCTTCATAGGTGAGTACATGTGTTGGATCAGGCATGTATTTTCTTAATAGTGATACATGGAACACATCGTGAACATTGGAGAGACTTACTGGCATTGCCAAATGGTATGCTACAGCCCCAATTCGTTCTAGAATTTCGAATGGTCTGATGTACCTGGGACTTAATTTACCCTTCTTACTGAATCATATAACTCCCTTCCATGTAAATACCTTCAAGAAAATGTGATCTCTTACCTGGAATTCCAAATCCTTCCTTCGGTTATCGGCATATCTCTTCTTCCTACTTTGAGCTACTTTGATGTTGGGTTGGATAACCTTCACCTTTTCCAAATCCTTCCTTCGGTTAACGATATGTTGATCATCATATAGTGCCTTTTGAATACTAGAATGGAATCTATTGTTATAGGAAAATTCTACTAGAGGTAAATATTGATCCCACATACCTTGAAAGTCAACTGATCAAGATCTCAACTTGTCATCTAAGTTCCGAATATTATGTTCTGATTGTCCAAAAGTTTTAGGGTGGTAGGAAGTTCTCAAACGAAGTTCAATATCGAGGGCTTTCTTAAGACCTTTCCAGAATCATGATGTAAAATGGGGATCATGATCAGAAACAATCGATAGGGTTACACCATGGATTCTTGCAACTTCATTAATATATAGTCTTTCTAGACATTCAAGTGGTAAATATTATCTTATAGCAAGAAAATATACTGACTTGGTAAGATGATCAAAAATGACCCATATTGCATCATTATTTCTAGGAGTCTTTAGTAGCCCCATGACAAAGTCCTCCATAATATTATACCATTTCCACTCAGGTATGGGAAGAGGTTTCATGACTCCTCCAGGTTGTTGCCTTCTAGGTTTCACTTATTGTCAAACCATATATCTTAACACAAAATCAACAATCTCCCTCTTCATGTTGTCCCACAAAAAATGTTCCTTCAAATCTCTATACATCTTGGTTCTCCCATGGTGTATAGAGAAATTAGACCTATGAGAATCTTCCCACAATTACCCTTTTAGATCATGTATATTAGGAACACAAATTCTCTTCCCAAATTTCAAAATTCCATCTTGATATACGAAGTCACTCAATCTCCCACCATTTACAGCCTTAATCTTCTTTTGAAAATCCTTATCATTAGTCTTTGAATCTTTTATCCTTTCTAGTAAAAATGGTTTGGAAACCATTTGAAAATGTATTGATGTTTCACCCTCCATGGTTATTCCCATATCCATATTTACTAGATCTAGGAAAATAGGATCCCTTTCAACTCTCATCTTGTTCAAAACTCCATGATCCTTTCGGCTCAAAGCATCTTCCGCCTTATTTTCCTTCCATGGGTGGTAGTGTATAGTTAAATCATAATCCATTAGTAGTTCAAGAAATCTCATTTTCCTTATGTAGAGTCCTTTTTGTGAGAAAACATACTTCAAACTCTTGTGATCAGTATAAATCTCACAATTTTCACCATAGAGATAGTGTCTCCATATCTTCAGAGCGAAGATTAGAGCTTCTAACTCAAGATCATGAGTGGGATAGTTTTTTTCATGAATTTTTAGCTGTCGTGATGCATGGGAAATAACTCTATCATTTTTCATAAGGACACAACCAAATCCATTTCATTGAAGCATCACTATAAATAACAAACCCATCATTCCCTGATGGTATATTCAAGATAGGATAGTTGACTAATATTCTATTCAGTTCTGCAAAACATTATCCACACTCTCTTTTCCAAACAAATTTATCCCCTTTATGTGGGAGCTTGGTTAACGGGATAGCCAACTGGGAAAAAATCTGGACGAAATGATGATAATAACCTGCTAAACCAGTTAAACTATGTACCTCAGTTATACTCATCGATGCTAGCCATTCTTGGATTGACTTGGCCTTTGAAGGATCAACAGATATTCCATACTTAGAGACAATGTGGCCAAGAAAAGAAATCTCTTGGAGGCAGAATTCACACATGTTAAACTTCCCATATAATTCATTTCTTCTAAGAGTCTTTAGAATAATGCGCAATTGATTTTCATCATCTCAATAGTTTTAGGAGTATACCAAGATATCATCAATAAATACCACTACAAATTCATCACGAAATTCCTTGAAAACTCTATTCACTAGATCCATGAAGAGATAGGGTGCATTAGTTGATCCAAAAGACATTACTGTAAACTTGTAATTCCCGTACCAGGTTCAAAATACTGTTTTCAGAATTTATTCTTACTTCAGACACAACTGATGATATCCAGATCAAATATCAATATTTGAAAAATATTGAGCACAATGAATTTGGTCGAATAAATCATCAAATAAAGTTTGGGGATACTTGTTCTTTATTGTTATAGCATTGATCTCCTTGTAGTTAATGCACAACCTCATAGATCCATCATTCTTCTTAACAAAAAGGACATGGGCTCCCCATGGAGAAACATTAAGGTGAATAAATCTCTTATTACTCAATTCATCTAGTGGTTTATTTAGTTCCACTAATTCCACAATGTCCATTCTATAAGGGGTCTTCGATATGGGCCTTGAACTAGGAATTAAATCAATGGAAAACTCAATTTCTTATTTTGGAGGATGTCTAGGTAAATCCGCTCGAAACACATCATCATATTCTAGCACAATAGGTACGTCCTCTATTCGAACATTATTTTCCTCACCCATAATTATTTCATTCTCATCCTCCACAATAATTGAATTTAGTAGAGCTACTGGGGATGGATCTAGATAAGAATCAGATGGTGACATTTCTCCTCTAAAGATAAGGTACTCCTTATCATCATGGAGAATTGTTACCTCCTTCTTCTTACAATAAATTTTCGCATCGAGGTCTGAAATCCAATCCATACTAAGGATTATATCAAATTCAATCATGGGTATGACGATTATATCAGGAGATAAATATCATTTATATGCCTTAATGGGGACTGATTCACAAAACATTGTTGCAATGATACATCCCTTAGGAGTTTTGACTAGAAAGTCCTTCTTTAAATCAAATTAGAAATATCTAATTCTTTTAGAAAACTAGGAAGATATAAAATAATGTGATGATCCAGAATCAAATAATGCATTGGCTAAACTTGAGGAAACCATTAAATTACCTGCCACTAGATCTTTTGGGGCTTCCACTTCAGCAGTAGTGATCACATAAACTTGGCCTTGATCCCTTGGTCTTTTCTGAGGTATGTTTCCCTGATGCTTAGGACATTAATTTTCATAATGTCCCATCTCCCTGCAATTGTATCATTGAACATTGGTAGCTTCATTCTTCCCCTTACAATCACTAATAAGATGGACTTTCTGTCCACATTTTTAGCACACTCCTTTTCCTTTTATATAGCCACTGGGGTGCTTCCTTCCACAATTATCACAGGGTTGAAATTCAACTCTTCCCTCATTCCATGTTTCCTTATTTACTTTCCCATAGTGTTCATCAGATCTCTCCTTCTCTTTTATAGCTTTAAAATCATGAGACTTAGGGAATTCATTTTTTGTCTTGATATCACAAGATACAACACCTTCATATGATGAGAAGGATTTCGAGACTAATTCTTGACAATGAAATGGTTTTAACCAATCAAAGAAATGATCAATATTACTTCTTGGGTTACATATATAATCTGAAGCTTGCCTTGCAATCCTTGTAATGTTAGCCACATACTTTGCAACATTCTCATCCTCATTTTTCCTCAAAATCAGAAATTGTCTTTCCATATCTTCTTGAAGGTCAGGAGGAAAGTATTTTTATATGAAATTATATTTAAACTCCCTCCATTCTATGTTTTATACTTCTTCATCTTCCTTTGTGTTTTAAATCAATTTCCACCATTGATCTGCATCTCCCATGAGGCGATAAATTTTCATGACAACTTTTTTCCTTTCACTACTATAATGGCCCAGACACAGCTGGTCCATTACATTTCCAAAACATGGCTCCATTATGACAGTGGCACCTTGAGGGTGGCTCAGTGACGGTGGCACCAGTCACGGTGGCACCGTGTCCTCACCGAGCGGTCTTTGTTCTTTCCCAGTTCCCTACTTTTCTGCTCCTACATAACTTTTGACGTAAAGATGATTTAATTCCCCCTTTCAAGGCCATTTGAAGCCCATAAATAATATCTAAAATCCCCCAAGAGTCGTGCAACCCTTAACTTACCAAAACCTGTTGTTTTTCCTCAGTTTCACGACCTTCCTCGTACCTTCCAGATCCTCCCCTATTATGTGTTTCCTTATGGTTAGATAAAACTATTTAACACATAGTCGTTATGACCACCTCTCCAAGGAGAATTGTGAAATAACAATTACTTCCATCGTGCGTAACCACCCAACCACGTAGTGAAACCACGATCGGAATTTATATCCATTCAAAATTCAATATCCCATAACAACAGGATCTCATCTTTATATCACGTTAGAAATTCTTTCTTCTTCCGCTTGGCTAGTCTCCTTTTCTTCTTTGTGCGTTTGGAGTTCCCCTTCCCGAGGAAAGTGGTGCAGCTCTGTGTTGGACCCTTTCTGCTCACCCTTGAATTCCCTGAACGTTCCTCCCCTACAAGCCATGCATCCCTAGTTCTTGGCGCGTGGAGAAGAACTTCGATCCTTGATCAACCAGGTAAGGATTTTCCTTTGTCTCTCCTTACTGTGTATCATGCGGGGTGGGTACGCTACTGTATCTATGGGAATGGATGAAACCAAACCTTAAAAAAGATAATATATAGAATTTTAAAGAATGATGGGGTGCATTTGACAATTCTTCTATACTCTTTTATAATTTCTATATGTTGTGAACTCTATGGGCTTATGCTCACTGAAAATCATGGTTTTTGGTGGTCTTTCCTTCTGCACTAATAAACCCTTGTCTTCTATGATGATTAAATGACTGTAACATGGAAATTGGTTAATCACCTCTTCGAGGAGAATTGTTAAATGACAATTAATTCCATCGTGCGTAACCACCAAAACGCGTGGTAAAACCACGATCCGACTTTATAGACATTCAAAATTCCATATCTTGTAACAATGGGATCTCATATTTATATCATTCTAGAAATTCGTTCTTCTTCCTCTTGGCTAGTCTCCTTTTCTTCTTTGTGCGTTTGAAGTTCCCCTTCCTGAGGCATGTGGTGCGCCTGTGCTGGAGCCTTTCTGATCACCCTTGGTGTCCCCAAACGTTCCTCCCCCGCAAGTCACACATCCCCAGTTCTTGGCGAGTGGAGAATAACTTTGATCCTCGATCAACCAGGTAGAGATTTTCCTTCATGTCTTCTTACTGAGTATCATGTGGGGTGGGTACGCTATTGTTTCTGTGGGAATGGATGAAACCAAAGCTTAAAAAAGATAATAAACATACTGTTAAAGAATGATGGGGTGCGTTTGAAAATTATGTTGTACACTTTTAGAATTGTTATATGTTTTGAACTATATGGGCTTATGCTCACTGAAAATCATGGTCGTTGGTGGTCTTTCCTTGCTCACTAATGAAACCTTGTCTTCTGTGATGATTAAATGGATATAACAGGGAAATTGGTTAATCACCTAAGCTCGGTTGGTTAAATGGATGCCCAGTGAACATCAATCCTTGTGCGTTCACCCCGATTAACCAATAGAAAGAAGAACCTAATGAATGATGTGCCTGAACAAGGATGTTTCCCAACTCTATTTCGGTAGTAGGTGTGTTCTTTTTCTTGATGCTTATAGGGTGATGTGGATAGGGATGGGATCCCTTGTTGTGTGCCAGTTGTTGGTTGTGAATCTTAAGCTATGTGGAGATGTATCTCGAGGCTTGGTTTGGTTCCAGTACTTTGAGGGATCTCACAGATCCCTTTGGTGTTGTGACTTTATAAGAGAACTGGGTGTGAATTCTTCAATTATCATTTGGTTGTTTCTCTTTCTCTGGATTGTGGTTATTCCAGTTAGATGCCCAGCAGTGCAGAATTGAATTAAATTGGATAACTTGAACATGAAAATAATAATGGGCTTAGTAGGGAGTATTTTCTCTAGGATGAGTGGTGACATGGTCCTGGGTTCGGTGTTTCTTGTGAATGAATAGTAATGAGGGGTTTTGTGCTTAAGTTGGTTTTGGAACTCCTGGGTTGGGATGAGTGCTTATCATATATATTATATAATTGTATTTCTTATGTTTCTTATTCATACCCCACCCAATTTGAGAACCTAGTGCCGAACACCCCCATTTTCATGGGGGATGATGTTTTTTTAAACACTCCTATGAGTGGCTGGTTATTAGCTCCTTTTCAGCCCCCTTTTCTGAATTTCCCAAGACTCATCAGGCAGGCTGTGATGGCCTGGGGTCCATTATAGCCCAAGATTCTTCGGGAAGGGTAGTTGTGGTGGTTTCCCTGGTGTGTGTGGGAAGGTTGTTTCCCAAGTGTCTTCGGGATGAGGCCCAGGTGACTTTGGGCATGGTAGTAGTTGTTTTGGCTCAAGTGTTTGTAGGAGGGATGTGTGGTTGTGGCCCAGGTGTGTGTGGGTGGGGTGTGGCAGTAGAACTTCTGTGAGAATGGTGGGAGAGGTTCGATGCGTAGGATGTCTTTAATAACTAGTGGTGAAGTGGCGTGGGGTACCCAAACATCAATGTGTTATTACTATTATATTTCTCAACATGCGTTATTTGCGGAGAATTCCTTGGTGAGCCTTCGGTGGGTAGTATTCCTTGCTAGGTGTTTCGGTTATCTCTTTTGTCACGGGGAATTAGAATTTCTCCCCACTTGTGCACGAGAGCTCTTGGTTTTCCCTACTGATTATACCTGTATGCTCACCCTACGTATATAAAACAGTTTTCAGGTTTCCAGGAGGACTTCAGGGATCGTGCAGGTTCATACTAGTACAAACGTTGGGACAATTTTTGTTGTTGTTTTTCCTTATTTTGGAACTTATTTTTGGGGTTTTATTTTACTTTTTTATCATTTACTTTTGGAACATGCATATGAGAATGGTTTGTTTTGGATTTCCCTGTACATCCACTTTTGGTGTTGTTTGGATTTACTATCTTATCTCCCAATCCTATTAAATAAAAAGGGTAATTCCTTCTATCTTTTGTTTGATTCTATACCCTTGGTGATAGTCACCACTCCGGGAACTATTTGAGGCGGGTCTTGGGGGTCATTATCTCTCCTTCAACTTGAAAAAGGAAGGTTCTGGCAACCTGTTTTCCCTTATCTCATCTTGATGAAGTCGGGTCATGATAGAATGGTATCAGAGGCAGGAGGATGAGAGATAGGATGGAGTTTGGAGTTAGGAATAGTGAGTATTGCATGGGATGGTAGGGAAATAGTGTTGGAAAATATTGGTGTGTGAAATAGGTCAGGGAAGACCAGCTAGGACACGGGATTTTAGGGCCCCCCGTGATCCAATGCAAGGACTCTAGGCCTACTGAACGTCCAAGTGAGGATACATTGATTGTAGGTTAGAGACCCTAAGAAAATTACATGTGTCATAATGACTTGTGTTCACATGTTTCATGGTTATTTTGGGGATTTAAAATGAATAATAAGTATAAGAAAATTTAATAACAATATTCTACACTACTTGGGATTAGGCATTCCTTGTTTACCTTGCAGTTATGGCACCTAGGAGATGACCATGGGTAGTGCGGTCGATCAAGGCCTATGAGGTTTACTTGGCCGATCGGCAGCGGACTGACAGAGAGGAGGAGGAAGATCAGTGGCAGAGGACGCTTCATTCCTTTCAGTGACAGACCCTTGGGAAGTACGAGGGCATCACCTCAGACATGGAGACAAAAAGCTAGCTAGAGGAGCTAGTGATAGCTTTCAGCTTGATCCAGGCACTGATGGAGTACTGGGTTCCGCTTGCTATAATCCAGATGTGGGGAGCAGCGTGTCAATGGTGGACGCTCTTCCTCGGGGAGAAGAGGGAGGCTAAGGTTACGTGGGCTGACTTCGAGAAGGAGTTCTGGGCGGAATTCCTCTCTTCCATGATGAAGGATGAGAAGAGGCAGGAGCTACTCCCCCTCCAGCAAGGGAGCATGTCGGTGAGAGAGTTGGGGATCAAGTTCAAGGATCTCCTGCGCTTTTCTCCGGACCACTTTCTAGATGAGGAGTCTCAGGTGAGATGTTTGGAGGAGGCACTTCGACCTTCTCTTCATTATGCTGTTACTCCCTTCACCTTACCGACATATATGGACGTCCAGAAGAAAGCTAAAGTGGTGGATAGGATGCACACACTGGGAGGTGTATCACAAGAGGGAATCCAGTTTGGCTCGTCGAAGAGGAAGGCTATTAGCAGTAGGCCTCCAACATCAGGGCCCTATAGGTCTCGACCAGTAGGGAGCATGCCAGAACAGTTCAAGTTTCGATCTCCTGGTCCACGCCCTTTCCTCTCGGTCATTGGACTGAGATGCGTCATCTATGGCAGCCATGGGCACCTTCAGAATCAGTGCTCGGATGTAGTACAATACAATGGGGGTGGTCCAGTGCAGCACCCGCCCTAGCCACAGCAGTTTCCAGCCAAGCCCTTTCAGTAGAAGCAGTAGGGACAATGAGCTCCCGCTCCTCCAAGGGCAGTCGCCGTAGGAGGAGGTCGACCTCAGGGCGCTCCTCAGGGACCTTGACCAAGGCGCGGTCGGGGAGGCATCCGATAGCTGAGGGGCAGGGGAGTTGGGTGTGGGCAGTTACACGCCGGGGAGGCCAAATCTCCAGCATTGTCGTAAGTCGTTCAAGGTATGATCATCTTGTTTAGTACTCTTGCCTATGACTTCTTTAGTATAGGAGCTTTGCACTCCTTTGTTTCACCCAGTCTGGACCTTTCTTTGGGTATAGATGCTGAGAGACTTCTAGTGCCCCTGGTGTTGAGTACACCAGTCGGAGGTCAGACCAACTTGTTTTATGTTTTTCGAGGGTGTAGACTGATGATAGGGATACATCAGTCAATTAGGGATCTTTTACTATTTCGGATACTTCCATACGATGTCATCCTAGTCATTAACTGGATGTTCTCAGTATGTGCCGTTATTTACTACTTCTGAGGAAAGATCATTTTTTCATAC
The DNA here is from genome assembly GCA_963277665.1 of Viscum album. Classification (NCBI taxonomy): domain Eukaryota; kingdom Viridiplantae; phylum Streptophyta; class Magnoliopsida; order Santalales; family Viscaceae; genus Viscum; species Viscum album. The sequence continues at coordinate 1,253,383,052 of OY728152.1, forward strand.
TTGGGCGGCCGATGTGTGACTTTCTCCGGTGAGTGGGGTTACCAGGAAGGTAACCGGAGAGTGGAGCCCCTCCTTTCCTTGTTAGATGAACTGTCAGTGGAGTCAGCGGATACAGAAATGGTGGAAGTCCCAGGGATCGTCAGTGATTTTATGGATGTCTTCCATGAATAGGTGGTGACTCTACCCCCTCGACGTGATGTTGAGTTCGGGATCGACTTGAAACCTGGTGCATGTCCGATTTCGATGGCTCCCTACCGGATGGCACATTCTGAGTTGCGAGAGTTGTGGATTCAGATTGACAATATGATGAAGAAGGGTTTTGTTCGACCAAGTGTGTCACCATGGGGTGCTCTTGTCCAATTTTCAAGGAAGGAAGATGGTGGTCTGAGGCTGTGCATAGACTACAGGAGACTGAATCAGGTGACAGTCAAGAATCTCTACCCTCTTCTGAGGATAGACGATCTCTTTGACCAGCTGAGGGGAGTAGGTTGGTTCTCTAAGATCAATCTACAGTCTGGATATCACTAGTTGAGGGTGAAGGAGGTTGACATCTCCAAGACTGCCTTCAGATGTAGGTATGGACACTTTGAGTTTGTATTCATTTCGTTTGGTGTTACGAATGCACCATCTGTGTTCATGGGACTCATCAACTCCGTCTTCCGGGAATACCTGTATTGGTTTGTAGTCATGTTTATTGACTATGTCCTGATCTACTCAAGGTCAGAGGATGATCACGATGAGCACCTGAGAACAGTTCTAGAGGCCCTCTGATAGCACCAACTCTATGGGAAATTGTCCAAGTTCAAGTTCTGGATGCGAGAAGTGAACTTCCTTGGGCACGTGGTGTCCGAGCAGGGAATAGCAGTGGACCCATCGAAGGTCGAGGCAGTTGTTTCTTGGGAAGGACCCAAGAAAATGGAAGATGTTTGTAGTTTCCTTAGACTGGCAGGTTACTACTAGAGGTTCGTACACAACTTCTCCCAAGTTTCAACACCTTTGATAGCTTTGACCAAGAAGTACCAGGCTTTCGTATGGGATGGACAGTGCGAGGCGGCCTTTAGCTATCTGAAGGAGAAGTTGGTAAGTGCCCCAGTGATGAGGTTTCCATAAGAAGGGGCGGCGTATGAGGTATTCTGAAATGCTTCAGAACAAGGCCTCGGGTTTGTGCTGATGCAATGACAAGGGGTGATCTCTTATGGTTCTAGAGAGTTACGTCCCCATGGTTGTAATTAGGCCACCCATGATCTGGAGCTTGTGGCGGTTGTGTTTGCACTAAAGTTGTGGTGGCATTACCTCATCGAGGAGCGCTTCATGGTCTTCATGGATCAAAAAAACTTGAATTATATCTTCTCCCAGTGGGACCTGAACCTGCGGCTACAAAGGTGGATGGAGTTCCTTCAGGACTATGAATTTGAGATTTCCTACACCTTGGGAAAAGGGAATGTGGTGGCTGATGCCTTGAGCAGGAAGTCACAGAAGGATGTGTTTCGAGAGTCAGCAGATTCTTGGAAGGCGATGGAGGAGTTGGTTGACCTGCACCTGTATGTATAGGAGGATGGTGGTAGAGGTTGTCTTTTTCAGATGACGACGCAATTATCTCTCCTACGGCAGGTGGATGAGTCTTAGTTGGGAGACATAGAGAGTGAAGTAATGTGTGACCAGGTTAACCATGGTGATGCTCTAGAAGGGTGGAAGGACGATGGTCAGAATCAGATGCTTTTCCGAGGGAAGTTGTTTGTTCTGGAGATGATGCGTGAGATATTTCTTGGCGAGTTCCACAACTCACCCCTAGAAGTACACCCAAGAGCTCCCAAAATGTATTGGGGCTTGAGAGGTCAGTTCTGGTGTCCCGAGGTGAAGCAGGCGGTGGCAGAGTTCATAGAAAAGTGCTTCATGTGTCAGTAGGTGAAGGCTGAACATTGCATCCCAGGGGGCCTGTTACAACCATTATATGTCCCTGAGTGGAAGTGGGATGACATCTATATGGATTTCTTCATAGGAATACCCATAGTTCAAGGGGGTTGCAATGCTATCTGGGTCGTGGTGGACCAACGGACGAAATCAGCCCACTTCCTGGCAATCAAGGAGTCAAGTGCGGTGGATGCCCTAGCACAGAGGTACATGGATGAGTTGTTGTGGTTTCACGGAGTCCCAAGATCCATAGTCTCAGATATGGCTGCACGGTTTACCTCACGAGTCTGGAGAGGATTGCAGCATGCTTTTGGCACACAGCTACGTCTTAGGACTGCTTTCCATCCACAGACAGATAGACAAACAGATCACACCTTCCAGACATTGGAGTATATGATACGAGCATGTATTCTGGACTCTGGGGGGTCGTGGGAATGACACTTTCCTCTGGTGGAGTTTTCCTACAACAACAGATATCACCCTACTATTGTCATGGCTCTATTTGAAGCTTTGTATGGGAGGTCGTGTCGCTCACTCGTGTGATGGATAGAGGTCGGGGAGGCAGGTGTTCTTGGCCCGGAGGTGGTGCAGAGCATGATAGAGAAGGTTCAACTTATACGGGAGAGGATGAAGGTGGCCCAGGAACAGAAAAAGTCATATGTCGATAATAGGAGGATACCCTTGGAGTTCGAGGTCGGGGACCACGTGTTCTTAAAGTTCTCCCCTCGGTGTGGGCAATGGAGGTTTGGTAGGGGGAGTAAGCTTTCTCCGAGGTTCATCGGACCATTTGAAGTGTTATGGAGGGTCGGTGAAGTGTCTTATCAGCTAGCACTACCACCGCTGCTACTGAGACTCCATGATGTCTTCCATGTGTCTCTGCTTCGATGATATCTACACGACGATTCACACGTCCTCAACTGGGGAAAGCTGGATATCAAGGAAGACGTGACTTTTGTGGAAAGAACCGTGAGGATTAAGGATGGTGAGGAGAAGGTGCTCTATGGATGGACCATTACATTGGTTCGTGTGTTGTGGAGGCATGGCGAGATCGACTAAAGTACCTGGGAACGGGAGATGTAGATGCACGCCCAGTACCCAGAGCTATTTTGAGTTTTGTTCTGTTTTGTTTGTACTTGTTTGTGATGGAACGCTTTACCTTTTTAACTATGGAACGTGCAATTTTCCTTATTCTGTGGATGTGTGTGAAGATTACTGACTATGGGGAGGGGAGGACCTGATCCCTAATCAAGACTCATTAAGGTGGATGCGATTAAACCTGTGCTGGCGAGTCAGTGCCACCAAAAGAGGATAGTATCTTGACATGGAGGAAGAAACTCTCTAACCCATATGACTGGATAGTTTTACCCTCGAGTGTTGCCTAGTTACTTGAGGGAGATCTATTCCTAGATGTCGATCAGGTTCACTCCTCAGAGGTATATTTTGAGGTGGTTGTTCGGAACCCCTCTTTTCTTCGGGTCTAGTTTTGATTATTGAGGGAGAGAATAGTTTGAGAGGTATCTGATGTAATGGCCCGAACCCACCTGGTCCATTACTTTTCCAAAACACGAATCCACTGTGACAGTTGCACCATGAGGGTGGCACTGTGAAGGTGGCACCAGTCACTATGGCACTGTGACGGTGGCACTGTGACGGTGGCACTGTGACGGTGGCACTGTGACGGTGGAATAGTGACGGTGGCACCGATCATGGTGGCACCATGATGGTGGCACCGTGAGGTTGGCACCGTGACAGTGGCACCGGGTCCTCACTGAGCGGTCTTTGTTCTTTCCCAGTTCCTGACTTTTCTTCTCCCACAACGTATCTTTTGACATAAATATTATTTAATACCCCCTTCAAAGCCATTAAAAGCCCGTAAATAATATCTAAAATCCCCTAAGAGTCATCCAACCCTTAACTTACCAAAACGTGTGATTTTTCCTCAGTGTCACACCCTTCCCCATACCTTCCAGATCCTCCCATGCTATGTGTTTCCTTATGGTTACAGAAAAATGTTTAACGCATAGTCGTTATAACCACCTCTCCGAGGAGAATTGTTAAATGACAATTAATTCCATCATGCGTAACCACCAAAACGCGTGGTAAAACCACGATCCGACTTTATAGCCATTCAAAATTCCATATCCTGTAACAATGGGATCTCATCTTTATATAACGCTAGAAATTATTTCTTCTTCCTCTTGGCTAGTCTCCTTTTCTTTTTTGTGCGTTTGAAGTTCCCCTTCTTGAGGCAAGTGGTGCGCCTATGTTGGAGCCTTTCTGATCACCCTTGGAGTACCCGAACGTTCCTCCCCTGCAAGTCACGCATCCCCAGTTCTTGGAACGTGGAGAATAACTTTGATCCTTGATCAACCAGGTAGGGATTTTCCTTCATACCTCCTTACTGAGTATCATGCGGGGTGGGTACGCTATTGTTTCTGTGGGAATTGATGAAACCAAACCTTAAAAAAAGATAATAAACATATTGTTAAAGAATGATGGGGTGCATTTGAAAATTCTGTTGTACAGTTTTATAATTGTTATATGTTGTGAACTATATGGGCTAAAGCTCACTGAAAATAATGGTCGTTGGTGGTCTTTCCTTGCGTACTAATGAAACCATGTCTTCTGTGATGATTAAATGACTGTAACATGGAAATTGGTAAATCATCTAAACTCAGTTGGTTAAATGGATGCCCAGTGAACATCAATCCTTGTGCGTTCACCCCAGTTAACCAACAGAAAGAAGAACCTAAGGAATGATGTGCTTGAACTTGGAAGTTTCCCTACTCTATTTTGGTAGTAGGTGTGTTGTTCTGCTTCATGATTATGGGGTGATGTGGATGGGGATGGGATCCTCTGTTGTGCTCTGGTTGTTGGTTGTGAATCTGAAGCTGTGTGGGTATGTATCTCAAGGCTTGGTTTGGTTCCAGTACTTTGAGGTATCTCACGGATCCCTTTGTTGTTGTGAATTTACAAGAAAACCATGTGTGATTGCTTAAATTGTTGTTTGGGTGTTTCTCTTTCTCTGGCTTGTGGTTATGCCTGGTAGTTGCCCAGTAGTATAGAATTGACTTAAATGGGATCACTTGAACATGAAAACAATAATAGGATCAATGGGGAAATGTTTTTCTAGGATGAGTGGTGACCTGGTCATGGGTTCAGTGTTTCTTGTGAATGAATAGTAATGAGGGTTTTTCTTCTAAAGTTGGTTTTAGAACTCCTAGGTTGGGATGAGTTCTTGTTATATATATTATATATTGTAGTTATTATGTTTTTTATTCGTTCCCCACCCAATTTGAGAACCTAGTGCTGAACACCCCCATTTTCATGGGGGGGGTTAAACACTCTTATGAGTGGCTGGTTATTAGCTCCTTTTTTGCTCCCTTTACCGAATATCCCAAGACTCATCGTGCAGGCTTTGATGGCCTGAGGTCCATTATAGCCCAAGATTCTTCGATCAAGGTAGTTGTGGTGGTTTACGAGGTGTGTGCGGGCAGGTTGTTTCACAAGTGTCTTCGGGATGATGCCCAAGTGTCTTCGAGCATGGCAGTAGTTGTTGTGGCCCACGTGTTTGCGGGTGGGATGTGTGGTTGTGGACCAAGTGTGTGCGGGCAGGGTGTGGCTGCGGGACTACAGTGAGAATGGCAGGAGGGGTTCGATGAGTAGGATTTCTTCAATAACCAGTGGAAATTTGGCACGGGGTACCCAATAATTGATGTGTTATTACTATTATATTTCTTGACATGTGTTATTTGGGGAGTGTGCCTTGGTGAGGCTTAAGTGGGCAGTATTCCTTGCTAGGTGTTTCAGTTATCTCTTTTCTCATGGGGCATTATAATGTCTCCCCACTTGTGCACAAGTGATTTTGGTTTTCCCTAATAGATATACTTGTATTCTCACCCTACGTATATAAAACTGTTTTCAGGTTTCCATGAGGACTTCAGGGATCGTTTAGGGTCGTACTAGTTCACACATTGGGACAATTTCTATTGCTATTTTTCCTTCTTTTGGTACTTATTTTTGGGTTTTTCTTTTACTTTTGTATCATTTACTTTTGGAACATGCATATGAGAATAGTTTGTTTCAGCTTTACCCGTACTTCCAATTTTGGTGTTGTTGGGATTTACTATCTTATCTCCTGGTCCTGTTAAATAAAAAGGGTAATGCCTTCCATCTTGTATGTGATTCTATACCCTTGGTGCTATTCGCCACTCCGGGACCTATTGAAGGCGGGTCTCGGGGGTCATTATCTCTCCATGAACATGAAGAAGGATGGTTCTGGCAACCTGCTGTCCCATCTCTCATCTTGGTGAAGGCGGGTCGTGACAGTTACTCCCCAAATGATGAAAGATTTTCTCTAAGGAACTTATCCATTATTTAGCTAAAATGGATTTTTAGACCCATTTAATGTTGTTGGTTTTTCCTCATTGTGTGAGTTGTCACAGTATGGTGATAAGTTGATCAGCACCAGTTGCATCACCAGCTTCTCTATAATTATCTTGATTAGGAGGAAAATCCCTACATGGATTACGTGTGTTGATACAGTTTCCATTCCTACCACTCAGTGCCATTTCTAAACAATGGCATACATTAGATTAGTTTATGAACCGCAATACATAATTCTGAACTTGTAAAACACTTAACAAAAATTGAAAAGTTTATGGATATAATCCATAATCATAAAAACGTTTTCTTTGGGTAGGTATATACTCATTTATACTTTATAATGTTTTTCAAAGAAAATGATAATTATACTAAGCATATCCCATGGGAGTGTCGTAACCAAAAGTGCAGCAAGGCCTGTTTTCATGCACTAGTTCATGATCGAGTCTAGCTCAAATCAGTGTTTTCGGGTTTTACCCCTAGGAATATATGTGCTCGAGCAGCCTCTACCTGCTCGTATCAAGAAAGAGATGTGTTTCTTGGAAACCTCAAAAAATATCTAAAGTACAGAAATTCTTGGAAGTTCTTCTATACTAATCCTCAAAGTCTATCTTAGGTTAATGTGCTCTAATCAGAGTTTTTCTAAATCTATTTTCCATGTTTTGTACTAGACTTCCTCTGATACCAACTAGAACGCCCTGACCCTAGTTACCCAGAGTCGGTGCTTTATTGCATAACATTGGCATGATCACAAGGGATCAAATCCCGAAAGACCGATCGATTTAGTATTATTGGAAACAAGATATATACATAAGTTCAACATTACAAATTGTAAAGAAATACAACACTAATTTATTCCATTAGAAACATTCAATCCTTCTAGATTATGCCCACAAGCCACTCATAACTAAATTCTTCATATCATAGGAAAATGAAACATAATAATGGGGTGATCTCAAACGCTCAGTAAGAGTAAGGAATATAGTGGAAGATGACATAAACATTAGGCATGGTGAATAATTTAAAACACATGACTTTACAAATAATAAACATATACACATTGTGGTAGGAATATGAGCTGAGTAAATAATTCCATAATAAAACATAGTCATGGGTATTCTACTAGTCAAATAACATCATGAACCATTGATATTATTTTCATAATGAGGGAATGTATAATGTCAGACATTCTAAAACATCATGTCAATACCTCAACCAAGATGTTTAAAAATGATTTAGGTGTCGGCCAAAACCATATATCAAACTGGGAAAGGCCTCAGCCAATTCCATGTCTAATTGTCTCATGAGACCTACCAATGCACCGAGGAGCTATAGTGGGCTCCACCCGTCACATACTAAGTCCAATACATTCCTCTTATGAAAAGGATGAAACATAACATAAACATTCATATAAAAACTACCATGATAAATGTCAATACTTTAACCATAAACCATGAATGGTATAAAAATAACACATCCACGGTCAAACATATCACAAAACCTTTAATACATTATTGAATATTTGTATCATAATAAATCAACTTCAAAAAAGTTTAAAATATATCAAAGGATTTTGACATACATGAGATGAAAATTATTTGAAAGAAATAACACTTTCTATTTTGAAACCATTTAAGAGTCACATAATTATAAAACAAAAACATGTATTCTGAAAATATTCTTATAATATTGTAAAGGAATCTTTGTTGATGTTATAACGGTGGAAAATATCTTCACCCGTTGTATAAGTTCACAAAATATTCTTACCTTAATTTTTTCAAAAATGTCACAAAGTACCTTGTTTGGAAAACGATGGAAACATTCATTTCAAAACATATAAGGTCAAATAAGGGTATAAATGACTTTAACCCATATTCTTGTAAATAGTTAAAATGTTTTGAAATAAACTTTTAAGAAAACATGGATGTGGATGATAAATAGGTCCCATTATATACTTACATAAAAACAACCTCGGATAATAAAGAGATTGTGAAATTAACCCTTACCTTGTACTTTTCATTAATAGATGGTATGTTAACCTTATGTATAATAGTTAAAACATTTTTATTAAATTATACAATAACTATATACATAAATATGATATCATATGTGATCTTATAATATTTATTTGTTAAAAATATTTTTGTAGTATCATCATTTTGGGTGTTAACTGATTCATTTTCCTTTATATACTTGGTTACGTAAGCCATATTTGTTATATATAGGATGTATTTTATTCATATACAGAATTATATTATGTTCAGAAAAATTATTTTTAATAAAAAAATGAAAATTATTCTTGAATGATTATGATGGGGAATGAATCTCATCGCGTTCGTGGAGGCAGTATTTATTACGTAAGCATTAGCGATAATACACTAGTACAATCATGACCTTTAGCAGCTTCCAAAAGCCATCGCTAAAGGTCTATAACGGCCACCTAGAATTCGCCAATCGGTGGCCGCTTTTGGCCTGTCGTTGTTGCTATCAGCGACCGCCATTTGGCAGAGGCTATAGGCAAGCTGGAATAGGATTTAGCGGCCGCCAATCGGGGGCCGCTGTAGCCCAGACCTACAACGACCTCCATTCAGTGGCTGCTCTAGGTGGTGATGGAAACACCTAACGCAGCCGCCAAATGGAAGCTGTTATATGTAATCCCTATAGCGACCTCTATTTGGAGGCCGCTATAGGTTTTTAATTTTTTTTAAAAAAAATTCAATCACATAATAAAATATACCCAAATAAATATCATCAGTCATCATCCAAGCTCTATATCTATCATCAAATATAACTGCATAACAAATTTTAATAACAAAATTAATACCGAATAAAACCTAGAAAACAAATAATCGAATCAAATTAAGATATTTGAATTCAAACTTAATGTAACAGATCTAAAGTATTTGATTTCCAAAATATATTCATAATTTTGATTACCATATTAAAATTTTAAAATCATTAATTATATGGTTCTAATTAGATTTCTACCCTGTGATTTTAGGTCAATCTGATGTTGTCCGCTATGAATTTCACCGTTAATCGCCCGTTTTGGCCTTTTATGACACAAGAACTGAATTCTCGGTCACCGTGGGAACACATCACCTCCGATTGACGTTACGTATGCGTGACCACTTCAAAATTCACTCACCCATTGTTTTCGTATGATTTGAGGCCATTCGGACTTCATTTGGCCCGTTTTGACCCCCCTACGCGCGTTTATGAAGCATGCCCAACACATAAAAAATGCACATTGAGTCGTACCGTACACATGGCATGTTCGATGGACGTGATGTCTACTCAACCACATAAAAATTCACTCACCCATTGATGTTGTCTTATTTCGGGCCATTCCGACTTCATTCGGCCCATTTGGACCCCCACACGCGCATTTATGAAGCGCGCCCAACATTTAAAAAACGCATATTGTGTCGTACCATGAAAACCACACTTCTGATTGATGTTTAGTCTGTGCTTACATGTCATGAATAATAACTATATTGTTTCCCTATGATTTCAAGTCAATCTGATGTCGTTCGCTAAGAATATGACCGTTAAACACCTGTTTTGGCCTTTTATGACACCAGAACTGCGTTCTCGGTCACCGCGGGCACACTACACGTCCGATTGACGTTCCGTCTACTCGACCACTTAAAAATTCACTCACATATTGTTTTTGTCTAATTTCAGGCCATTAAAACTTCGTTCGGCCCGTTTGGACCCCCCCACGCACGTTTATGAAGCGCACCCAACACTTAAAAAACGCATATTGAGCCGTATCACGCAAACTGCACATTCGATTGATGTGTTTTCAGCGCTTAAACATCAAGAATAATAATTAGATTGTTTACCTATGATTTCAGGTCAATCTGATGTTGTCCTCTATGAATTTGACCGTTAAACGCCCGTTTTGGCCGTTTCTGACACCAGAACTGCGTTCTCGGCCACCGCGGGCACACGACACGTCCGATTGATGTGCCCTCTACTCAACCACTTAACAATTAACTCACCTATTTCTTTCGTCTAATTTCAGACTATTCCAACTTCGTTCGGCCCATTTGAACCCCCCCCCCCCCCCCGCATGCGCATTTATGAAGCACGTCCAACACTTAAAAAACGCATATTGAGTTGTACCGTGCAAACTGCACATCTGATTGATGTTTCGTCTATGCGTACAAATAAAGAATAATAATTATATTTTTTTTCTATGATTTCAGGTCAATCCGATGTCGTCCACCATGTATTTGACCGTTAAACGCCCGTTTTGGCCGTTTATGACACCAGAACTGTGTTCTCAGTCTCCGCAGGCACACAACACGCCCAATTGATGTGTTGTCTACTCAACCACATCACAGTTCACTCACCCATTGCTATCGTCTGATTTCAGGCCATTCCGACTTCTTTCGGCTCGTTTGGACCCCCCCACGCGCGTTTGTGAAGCGCTCTCAACACTTAAAAATGCATATTGAGGCGTACTGTCAAACCGCATGTCTGATTGATGTGTCGTCTACTCTTACACATCACAAATAATAATTAAATTGTTTTCCTGTGATTTCAGGTCAATCTGATGTCGCCCGCTATGAATTTGACCGTTAAACGCCCGTTTTGGCCATTTTTCACACCAGAACTGCGTTCTCGGTCACCGCGGGCACACTACACGTCCGATTAACATGCCTTATACAATACCACCTCACAATTAACTCACCCATTTATATCATCTGATTTCAGGCCATTCAGACTTTGTTCGGTCCTTTTGAACCCCCCACGCGCGTTTATGAAGCACGCCCAACACTTAAAAATGAATATTGAGATTTACCGCACAAACCTCACATCTGATTGATGTTCCGTCTACTCTTACACATCAAAAATAATAATTATATTGTTTTCCTGTGATTTTAGGACAATCAGATGTAGTCCTCTATGAATTTGACTGTTAAACGCCCGTTTTGGCCATTTGTGACACCAGAACTGCGTTCTCTGTCACCATGGGCACACAGCAAGTCTGATTGACGTTATTTCTACTCGACCACTTCACAGTTCACTCACTCGTTTTTGTCGTATTATTTCAGGACATTCTAACGCCGTTTGGCCCGTTTGGACCCCCCACGCGCATTTATGAAGTGTGCCCAACACTTAAAAAATGCATATTGAGTCGTACCGTGCAAACCGCACGTCTGATTGATGTGTTGTCTATCCTTACAAGTCACGAATAATAATTATATTGTTTCCCTGTGATTTCAGGTCAATCCGATGTCGTCCACTATGAATTTGATCGTTAAACGCCCGTTTTGGCCGTTATTGACACCAGAATTGTGTTCTCGGTCACCGCGGTCACACGCCACGTCCGATTGAAGTGTTGTCTGCTTGAACACTTCAAAATTCACTCACTCATTGCTTTTATCTGATTTTAGGCCATTCTGAATTTGTTTGGCCCTTTGGACCCCCCCCCCCCCCCCACGCGCATTTATGAAGCGCGGCCAACACTTAAAAACGCATATTGAGCATTACCGTGCAAACTGCATGTCTGATTGACGTGTCGTCTATGGTTACACATCAAGAAAAATAATTAGATTATTTTCATGTGATTTCAGGTCAATCTGATGTCTTTCTCTATGACTTTGACTGTTAACCACCCGTTTTGGCCGTTTATGACACCAGAACTGCGTTCTCGGTCACTGCGCGCACACGCCACATCTGATTGATGAGTTTTCTACTCGACCACTTCACAATTCACTCACCCATTTCTTTTTTCTGATTTCAGGACATTCTGACTTCGTTCATCCCGTTTGGACCCCCCCCCCCCCCCCCGCGTGTTTATGAAGTGCGCCCAACACTTAAAAAACACATATTGAGCCATACCGCACAAACCGCATGTCCGATTGATATGTCATCTGTGTGTACATGTCAAGAATAATAATTACATTGTTTCCCTATTATTTAAGGTCAATCTGATGTTGTCCGCTTTGAATTCGACCATTAAACGCCTGTTTTGGCCGTTTATGACAGTAGAACTACGTTATCGGTCACCGCGGGTACACGGCATGTCCGATTGACATGTTGTCTTCTCGAACACTTCGCAGTTCACTCACCAGTAGTTGTCGTCTGATTTCAGGACATTCTGACTTCGTTTGGCCTATTTTCACCCCCCCCCTCCCACACATTTATGAAGCGCACCCAACACTTAAAAACGCATATTGAGTCATACCGTGCAAACCGCACGTCCGATTGACATGTCGTCTATGCGTACACATCAAGAATAATAATTATATTGTTTCCCTGTGATTTAAGATCAATGTGATATCGTACGCTATAAATTTGACCGTTAAACACCTGTTTTGGCCGTTTATGACACCAGAACTGTGTTCTTGGTCACCATGGCCACACAGCACGTCTGATTGACGTGCCATCTTCTCGATATCTTCACAATTCACTCACCCATTGTTGTCATCTTATTTCAGGCCATTTGAACTTTGTTTGGCCCATTTGTACCCCCCCCCCCCCCATGCGCGTTTATGGAGCGTTCCCAACACTTAAAACACGCATATTGAGTCATACCGCAAAAACCGCACATTCTATTGACTTTATGTCTATGCGTACACGTCACAAATAATAATTATATTGTTGACCTATGATTTTAAGTGAATCTGATGTCGTCTACTATGAATTTGACCGTTAAACACCCGTTTTGGCCGTTTATGACACCAAAACTGTGTTCTCAGTCACCGCAGGCACACGCCAAGTCCGATTGATGTGTCATCTAATCAACCACTTCACAATTCAGTCACTCGTTGATTTCGTCTGATTTCAGGCCATTCTGACTTCTTTTGGCCTATTTGGACCCCCCACGCACGTTTATGAAGCGCGCCCAACAATTAAAAAACGCATATTGAGTCATACCACGCAAACTACACGTCCAATTGACATGCCATCTATGCGTACATGTCATGAATAATAATTTGATTGTTTACCTGTGATTTCAGGTCAATCCAATGTTGTCCTCTATGAATTTGATCGTTAAACGCCCGTCTTGGCAGTTTGTGACCCCGGAACTGCGTTCTCGGTCACCACAGGCACACGGCATGTCCGATTGATGTTCCTTATACTCTACCACTTGACAGTTCACTCACCCATTGCTGTAGTCAGATTTTAGGCCATTCCTACTACGTTCGTCCCATTTGGATCCCCCCCCCATGTGCGCGTTTATGAAGCACACCCAACAATTAAAAAATGCATATTGTGCCATACCGTGAAAACCACACATCTGATTGACATGTCGTCTATGCGTACATGTCGCGAATAATAATTATGTTTTTTCCCTATGATTTCAAGTCAATCCGATTTCATCTGCTATGAATTTGACCGTTAAATGCCCGTTTGGCCGTTTATGACACCAGGACAGCATTCTCGGTCACCGCGGGCACACGGCACGTCCGATTGATGTGTCATACTCTCGAACACTTCACAATTCACTCACCTGTTTCTATCATCATATTTCAGGTCATTCTGACTTCGTTTGGCCCGTTTGGACCCCCCCCCCCCCCCCCCGCGTGTTTTTGAAGCGCACTCAATACTTAAAAAATGCATATTGATCCGTACCACACAAAACGCACGTCCTATTGACGTTTCGTCTGTGAGTACACATCACAAATAATAATTTTATTGTTTCCCTATGATTTCAGGTCAATCTAATGTCGTCCACTCTGAATTTGACCATTAAATGCCCGTTTTGGCCGTTTATGACACCAGAACTGCGTTGTCGGTCACCGTGGGCACACGGCCCGTCCGAATGACGTGTTGTTTGCTTGACCACATCACAATTCACTCACTCATTTTTTTCGTCTGATTTCAGGCCATTACGACTTCGTTCGGCCCATTTGGATCCCCCCCCCACGCATGTTTATGAAGCCCACCCAACACTTAAAAAATTCATATTGACCCGTAGCACACAAACTGAACATCCGATTGATGTGTCTTTTACCCGTACATGTCACGAATAATAATTAGATTGTTTCCCTATGATTTCAGGTCAATCCAATGTCGTCTACTATGAATTTGACCATTAAACACCCGTTTTGGCTGTTTATGACACCAGAACTGCGTTCTCGGACACACGGACCATTAAATTGATGTGGCATCTGCTCGACCACATCAAAATTCACTCACCCATTGTTTTCGTCTGATTTCAGGACATTCCGACTTTGTTCGGCCCATGTGGACCCCCCATGCGCGTTTATGAAGCGTTCCTAACACTTAAAAACGCATATTGAGTCGTACCATGTAAAACGCACATCTGATTGATGTGTTGTCTGTGTGTACACATCATGAATAATAATTAGATTGTTTTCATGAGATTTCAGGTAAATATGATGTCATCCATTATGAATTTGACTGTTAAATGTCCGTTTTGTCCGTTGGTGACACCAGAACTATGTTCTCAGTCACCGCAGGCACACGACACGTCTGATTGATGTGTCGTCTGCTCGACCACTTCACAGTTCACTCACCCATTGTTTTCTTCTGATTTCAGGCCATTCCGACTTCGTTCGGCCCATTTGGACCCCCACGCACATTTATGAAGCGCGCCCAACACTTAAAAATGCATATTGCGTCGTACTGAGAAAATCCCTCATCTGATTGACATGCCGTCTACGCGTACACGTCACAATTCACTCACCCTAGAAAGCTATAGATATCTAAAGAGTTATTGGGCTTCTCCCAAGAAACAACTGCCTGAAGCTTCTCTGCATCCACTGATACACCTTCCTCTGAGAATATTTGACCCAATAACTATACCTAATCAATACAAAAATGACACATATATAGCTTAGTGTATAGTCGATGCTTTAAAAGTGTAATCTATATGATGTCAAGATATTGGGTATGATCATCATCAGTCTTGGAGTGCACGAAGATGTCATCCACAAATACTAAATCAAACTAATCTTGGTATAAAATGAATATTATATTCATAAAGGATATAAAAACGTCTAGAGAATTCATCAATACAAATGAAATTACCTCATGCATAGGGCTCATTCTCATCTGGATCACCAATATCACTATGATGTCCACCAGCTGTATTCGGAGCCTACAATATATATCAATATTATGTATCTTAAACATATATATAAAATTCAATCTGAGTATGGTTTGTTTTATTGTTTACCTATGGCTCCACTTGTTACATCGTCATTTTATCGATACATGATGACATCTGTGACAACCTCTCCTCATACTCAGCACGTAACTACTAAAACTGTGCATCAAAATTGCACTACATATCCTGCATGGAAGCATCTATCTCAGCCTGTGTGCACATCCCTGACTCTCTGCATGCAACCATCACATCTTCTCTAACAACAGCACATCGTGGGACACCACCATCATAAGTCAAAGAATAACCATGACCGTCATGCCCCACGACACGGTGAAATATTTCATCTCTACGCATAGTACTATAACATTTATCCTCTGGAAACGCTGATAACTGAGCGTCAAATTGAGCCTGTAGCATATAATGAATCAATGAACAAATATGAATAATTTATATAAAATAAAAATACTTTTATTAGTAAATAATTTTCTTACTATAACACCAGCAACATCAGAATCACCCTCCCTATGAGTCCTAACCCATATGGAAATCTGATCGATTGGATCACCGCGTTGGTGTAACTATAACAAAGGGGTTCACCATGTTATACTACAATATTTATAAAATATTAATGAAATAGTGAATTCTAAACTTACATCATGTCTGAGATGTGACACATGTCGAGTGCCAAGTCTGGAAGGCGTGCCCTGCATCACCCGATTATGTGAATGACAAGCATACTCGGTATACATTCAACGTATTTACTTAATAGACATTTGAAAAATTAGTCATTTATATATTAAAAGTAATAAATCTTACCATCGCTCCCTCACTCGACCAAAACACAACCAAATCCTACCACTATGCAGGAGGAATGCCTGGAGGGACTCGTTGTAGAATGTCTGGCACACCCACAAATGGTGTCCAGTGATCTCTATTCACCCTTGACTTGTAATCCCTCCATAATTTTCATCTTTTGGACATACATACATCCCGAAACTCATCTGGGCAGCATGTAAAATCATCCTGTTAAAACAATTGTCAGTAGATGGGACAATAATAATAACAATATCATGAAAAATTAAACATTTAATTTACCTGAACCTCCCTCCATAATATGTCCATCGTATCCTGGGGGAAAGAACTCCATTCACGAGTCGTCAGGGGGAATCTGTGTGAGACTCATATCATATTCCCAAACTGACAACTCAATACAGTAGCACCATCTCCAACTGGATGAAAATGGGTCGTCAAATAACACAACCAATTGGTCTCCAGAGATCCAGGATCGAACCCCTCTACCAGGACCCCTGCGCCTGCTAAAATATGCACTAGATCCTGATAAACATAAATTCATAATTCAATTACAATATAAATTAATGATTAGAAAAAGTTAGGGAAATATACACAGAAAATTACAATCAATTAATTTATAAAAATGAAAACATACGTACCGACAACATCAGGTGAACCATTGTGACCACCCTGTGATATACCTACATTAAAAGATATTATAGTTAAACCAAGCAATTTTTATACATATATAACTCATAAATATTTTTACAAATAATTACTAGGGATATAATTACAATTTTCACTAATCATGCAAGTCTATTGTATCTCATTCAACTATCTCTCTAGCCCATTGTATATCTTCATCTCATACAGTTACTGTTGTTTGGTCAAGTGTTTGTTCAGGAAATGCAACAACTTTAGGTTCCTCTTGGTCAATCAGAAAAACCCCTCTTCTAGACATTTTCACCACAACTTTTCAATCATAATCAATGCTGACAAAGTAAACTTGTTCTTCCAGCGATGTCATTATGAAGGGCTCAATGCTAACTCGATCATCTTTATATAGAATATTTTTAAATTTTACTAATGTAAATTGGAATTTATAAACTTTCATTCAACGAATTGGATCGACCCAATCACACCTTAATAATATGTGTTTTAAGCCACGACTATAAATAACCTCAATAATATCTCTCAACAATCCATAATAATAACCCGCACCAACAAAAGAACAACCAAAACCACTATTTTGTGTGGCTCGGTTTATGTCAACATCGCTAATATGAAATCAGAATCCATTAGCATCCAAAGACTTGTAGCAATGAGCTGTAATAAATGGACCATCAGCTAGTTGGTTGAGTTATTCGCTCACATGCTGGGTTAAATCACGTAACTTTTGAATCTGAAAATTTCCCATATATAGTTTAATGGATAAAGGATTGTGAAAATACAACTAAGTTTCACTAAAAAAATATTAAATAAATTATATGTACATGAGTCTTAAACCACTCATGAAATGTGTTGAAATGATGTTTTTGGATTTGATAGTCAGTTGCATGGGGCATTTCACATTTCAACTCAGCGATATGCATCCTAAATTACAACACAATATATGGTAAGCAATAAAATAAATATAGAAACAAAATACACATCAACTGTTAAAATTAGTGTACAATGGAATAACTGATGGAGTGTTGAACAACACATATCGATGAGCTTGAACTCACTCGTCGTTCCGCATATCAAATGTTATTCCTTCTCCAATTGGACCCTCGTCATTCTGGGATGGTTTATCTATCTTTTTTTCAACCTCATCAATATATGAAGCATAGAAATTAGTACACTCATCCATTAAATATCCCTTGGAAATTGAGGCTTTTGTACGAGCTTTGTTGTGCACATACCGTTTCAATGTATTTAAGCATAGCTCTATTGGATACATCCTCCTGAATTGCACGGGACCGCCAAAAATGACTTCACTAGTTAAATTCACGGTTATGTGAACCATGACATCAAAAAAGGATAGGGGAAAGTGTTTTTCTAGGTGACATAGTGCAAGTAAAATCTTATCCTGTATCTTTTTCAAATCACTCATGCGATGATTCCTAGAACAGAGCAGTCTAAAAAAATTAGAAACTCTAATCAATGGATCAACAACCTGGGAAGGTAAGCAATCACGAATTTCTGTAGGAATTAACTATTGAAGAAGAATATGATTATCGTGACTTTTTAAACCCTGTAATTTCATCCTTGTCATATTCACACACTTATAAATATTAGAGAAATAACCATCTGTCACCTTAATGATCTTCAAAATTGATAAAAATGTTTGTTTCTCTTTTTTACTCATTGTGTACTATGCAGAAGGCATGTATACCCGATTACCTTCACCCAGCTGTAAATGTAAAGGTTTTCTCAATCCCATTTCTTGCAAATCACGTTGAGCATTAGCATCGTCCTTTTATTTCCCCTTGACGCCTAAAATGGTGCACAAAATATTATCACAAACATTTTTCTCAATGTGCGTCACATCCAAATTATATCTTAAAATATTATATTTACAATAAGGCAATTCAAAAAAAAAACTTTGTTTCTTCCAATTATGAATTCGTTGTCTATTTGCAGCAAGAATAGAAGGCAATGTTGGAACCAATAAATATTGAAAATCATACATTGTACGGATGTTTTCTTGATCAATTTTTGCAAAAATTTCAACCCCAGATAGAATTTTTGGTGATGGGTCATACTCTCTATTCCAATAAAATGATACGTTGTCTTTTCTAAACTTGTGAAATGGAGGAAGAAAGTGTATGTGACCAAGATATGCCCACTTTCTATAGTGCTTAACCCATATAGAGTTCTTACTCTTATTACAATACGGTCAAGTAAATTCTCCTTTTGTACTCCAACCTGATAAGTTAGCATATCCTGGGAAATCATTAATTGTCCATAACAAAGCGTCCCAAAATCTAAACATTTTATTAGCTACCGAGTTAAATGTCATTACACCATCGGCCCAAAATTCTTGCAGCTCATCAATCAAAGGTTGCATATAAACATCAATTTTATCACCAGTTCCTCTCGGTCCATCAATTAGAGTTGACAGTAACAAAAAAGGTTGCTTCATACATACCCATGGGGGGATTTTGTATGGAACCAACACCAATGGCCATGTATTATTTGTCGCACCAACTATGGACCTAAATGGGTTAAAACCATCTGCTATCAAACCCAGTCGAATATTACGATCATCTAGGGAAAATTCTGGGTGTCTTTGATGAAACTCTTTCCATGCCAAAGAATCTGCTGGGTGAGTTAATTTATCAACCTCTTTCTTTCTCTCTAAATGCCAAGTTATCATTTTTGCAATTTTAGTGGACAAGAAGAATATCTTCAATCTCAGTTTTAGTGTGAAATAACACATCTGTTTAGCGGTAACTTGTTTCCCTTGATTCAAGACTCTCCCAGTAAGAATATGACTACCTTAATTAATCTCATTGGTCTCCCACCTAGATGTATAACAAATAGTACAAATATTTAATTGTGCATTCTCTTTTCTGAACAAAATACAATTATTGAGACATGCATCAATTGTATCATATGTTAAACCAAGATCATCAGTCAACTTCTGAGCTTGATAGAATGACTTTGGAATCTTCGCTCCAGTAAGAAGTACCTTCTTCAATAATACAAACAACATGTCGAATGGGGTGTCTGACCACTAGTTCAAGGCCTTCAAGTTTAAAAATTCAAATATGAATCATAGTTTACTAAATTTAGTGCATCCAGGATATAATTCAGTACACGCATCATCAAGAATTTCAAATAATTTCAATGCTTCTCCATCTGTAGAAGAATGGGGATTACTCAGTCCAACGTCATCATTTACGACATTACTATCTCCAGGTTGAAACTGATGCATCATATCAATGAGCATTATGGTCATCAGATCAACTATTCTCGAATCAACATTCATATGAATACTTTCTGAGTGATGACATGAAATAGAATCTTCTCCATGACGTGTCCATGTCTTAAGGTTTTTCAAAAACCCATTCAAAAACAAATGTTATCTAACACTATATTGTTTGAAGAGATATCTACTTTCATGTTTTCTGCATGGACAACTAATCATATCGCTTGGAAATCTGTTGGTGAAATCCATAAACTGCTTAATCCCCTCATAATATTCAATTGAAAATCTATCTTGCATATCAATCCATCTTCTATCTATATCTGTATTAAATAGAAATCAAAAGTGAAATATCTTATTTAAATTCTAAAAAAACACAAATCATTAAAATTTAAAAACCAAATTTGAAGGATAAAAAACATTACCTACAGAGGACTCAACAGTGGGTAATGGGGTGTAACTCGATTGCAAATACATGATGGAATAGTGACATGACGACAAGGGTTCGACGGCTAGACTCTAAAGGAGCGAAACCATTGGATGAAGTGTGGTAGGGTTCTACATTGTGGGGCACAACAGACCAGGAGGGTCCAACCGAGGTAGGAGGACTTGCTGGAGGGATGCAACGGGGCCAAAAGGGTACGATGGCAGCAGGACTATCCAAAGGTGTAGCGCAGAGGCAGGGTGGGGGTTGTCGAGTTACGGGGGTGTTAGGGTCAGGGGGGGCGCAGTGCGGAGGCAAGGCGGCGGGGGTCGCTGGGGTTGCGGGTGGCGCAGCACGGAGGTAAGGGTTTGGGGTCGCTGGGGGTCGGGGTCGCCGGGGGTCGGGGTCGCCGGGGGTTACCGGGGTCACTGATAGGTTGGGGTCGGGGTCACCGGGGTCACCGTAGGTCGGGGTTCGGGGTCACTGGGGGTCGGGGAGGGGTCATCAGGGGTCAGGGAAGGGTTGCTAGGGGTCGGGATCACAGGGGATCGGGGTCGCCGGGTCGAGGGGTCGAGGTCGCCGAGGGTCGCGGTCATGGGTTCAGAGAGGGGATAATGGGAGGAGGGTAAAATTAGGTTTTTCCTGATATTAAAGTGTAGCGGATGCCATTTGGCGGCCGCTGTTGATAGTATTAGCAGCCGCCAAATAGAAGCCCCTATAAGTCCCCCGCCTCGAAAGCCAAAAATTCTAGTTGTGATATCATTATATTGATAGAAAAATCGTATGTAATTTTATGGTATATCATATATACAGAATAATTAACATGTTATATTTATTATTTACTTCAATTAAACTCATTATTATACCCATAAAAATAATAAAGTGTTTGAATAACAAACTACACCATGATATGGAGACAGTAAGCCGTACATACGCAGGTTTGGTGACTTTTTCATTTATAGGATAGATAGAATAATGAATATGGTTGTACCATTTTTATAATAACATCATTGTATATAGAATATTCAGGAGTTTTTATTTTAGAATGGAAAAACAAAGAAATAAGAAGTGGAAAAAGAAACGAACTTGAAAGTGGTGGTGAAATATTTACCTCTTCTTCGGGTTCTTCATTTTGATTTGATCAAAAGGGCTCAATAAGATGGTTTTTTGACCAATGTAAGGCCTCTAGGATGAAGGTTGGAAAGTTAGGAGGATATTATGGTAGGGTTTTGCTGAGCCCAAAATCTTTGGAGGTGTTCAATAAAGATAAGGGTAAGTACCCTTATATAAGAGAGGGGAGGGTAACTTTAGGTAAATATTGAAATATTATTTTATAATAAAATAATTTTAGGTTTCTAATGGCCCAAAAAAATTTATTTCGAGGATAAGGTGGGGGTGGGTCGAAAACCTCGCCACCAATAAGAATGGGACAGGTTTAAGTCGCCATATTAACCTTATCTTCTAGATTTAACTTTAAGTTAAATAGTTTCACATTTACCATGTCAATTTGTATTATTATATTATATGGTTAATAAACTTACTATAACAAGCCAAGAGAACCCCATGTGGTTTATTATTAATATATATAACCTTATCTAAGTCCTTTTTCCAAACGTTAGATTTTGAGGAAAACTATATCAATTAATAATATAGTATTTGTTTTAAAAACTCAATTATGTCAAATTTGAAACTATTTAGTATTTGATTTTTTTGAAATAAATAAAAACCTTATCACTTAGAATAAATTTTATTCAACCAAACCTAACATGTCATATTAACCTATAAAATTAGTGTAATTTATCATAAGTCTCAATTTATATTTATTTGGATCTTTATAATACCAATTATTTTAATGTTTCATTATTAAGGTAACTACTGCATCATCATTGTGTCATAATTAAATGAAATTATTTAATTTATAATAATTATAAATAAAATACCATTATGTAGGAAATAATTTTATCTTTCTAATGAATATTTATAGTCTAATTTATATTGTGTGTAACCCAATATTAAAAAAAATTTAGTTATTGATCATTGAATTTAACTCTTTTAACTCTTCTTTAAATAAAATAATAATAAATGTTCGAATCTAATCCAAGTGGAAAAAGGGGTGTAATATTTTATTCCTAAGTTTTTTTTGGTAAAATTATACTTATCCAATAGATTTAGGACATGTGTTATGAAAAATATGATATCATTTTTACCTTTAATTACCCTATTTACTTTTAACCGTGGTAAATAAAAGTCAAAAGTTACGATTCACCAAAAATTATTTTAATCTTATTGAACCACATTTTACATACTGATATTTACCATGTCACTCAGATTTTTTAAATTAAACTCACAGAAGATGTAAAATTATGTTTTATGAAAATTTTCAAATGCTCCTAGGAGGTGGGTAAAAGTCGGTAAAAAGTTCAATAAAATTTTTATATATCTAAACTTATTCTAAAATGACTTCAATTAATTAAATTGAACTTATATTGGTATTATGTATCTATTGTGACCTAAAATAAATTTAAATAAAATAAATAATTATTTAAATAAAAAGTCAGTTTGAACCAATAATGCAGTTTTTTTCACTATTCATCATAAATTGAATGTTTTCAGAAATATATAAAAAATTCACCCTAAGATAATTTTGATATTCTGTATTCAAAAATTAAGTCCATTTTGAAAAATAAAATATATAAAATTTCAAAATGTTGGTATTACTATTCATAACGGCTAGTTTGATTGGTCACGGTGTGTTAGAATAATGATGCGGCGTACAATGCAAGCTATTGCATTATTCAAATGGAAACATACCATGGAAGCTTAGGGTGTTACATTCTTCCCTCCTTAAAATAATTTATGCCTCAAAATTTCTATAATACTACCACAAAAAAAGATTTGGGTGGTTCTTCATCATAAGTTCTTCCGGTTCCCACATTGTCTCTTCTATCTTATGGTTTCTCCATAGAACTTTTACCAGACGAGTCGTCCGGTTTCTCAGCACTTTTTCTCTGGTATCAAGAATCTTGATAGGCTCTTCACAATAAGACAGATCAGGTTCTAGTTCAATTTCCTCATAGGTGAGTACATGCATTAGTGTAGGCATATATTTTCTCAACAGTGATACGTGGAACACATCGTGAACTTTGAAGAGACTTGGTGGCATTGCCAAATGGTTAGCTACAGCCCCAATTCATTCTAGAATTTTGAATGGTCTGATGTACCTGGGACTTAATTTACCCTTCTTACTGAATCGTATAACTCCCTTCCAGGGAGATAGAATCAAGAAAACATAATCTCCAACCTAAAATTCCAAATACTTCCTTTGGTTATTGGCATATCTCTTCTGCCTACTTTGAGCTGCTTTGAAGTGGGTTTGGATAACCTTCACCTTTTCCATCATTTCTTTAACAAGTTCCGGGCCTACGAGTTTTCCTTCACCAACATCATCCCAAAAAATTGTTGTGTAACATCTCTTTCCAAATAACGCTTCATATGGTGTCATCTGAATACTTGAATGGAAGCTATTGTAATAGTAAAATTCTACCAAAGGTAAATATTGATCCCACATACATTGAAAGTCAAGTGAGTAAGATCTCAACATGTCTTCTAAGGCTTGAATAGTCCATTGTTATTGTCCATCAGTTTGAGGGTGGTAGGCAGTGCTCAAACGAAGTTCAGTATCCAGGGAATTCTGAAGACCTTTCCAGAATCTTGATGTAAAACAGGGATCATGATCAGAAACAATCGATAGGGGTACACCATGGAGTGTTACAAATTCATTAATATATAGTCTTGTCAAACGTTCAAGTGGAAAATCTCCTCTTATTGCAAGAAAATGTGCTGACTTGGTAGGATGATCAAAAGTGACCCATATTAAATCATTCCTTATAGGAGTCTTTGGTAGCCCAATGACAAAGTCCATCTTAATATTATCCCATTTCCACTCAGGTATGGGAAGAGGTTGCATGACTCCTCCAGGCTGTTTCCTGCCAGCTTTCACTTTTTGGAAAACCATACATCTTGAAACAAAATCAGCAATATTCTTCTTCATGTTTTCCTACAAAAAATGTTCCTTCAAATATCTATACATCTTGGTACTCCCATGGTGTATAGAGAAATTATAGTTTTCTGCATCATCCAACAATTCCCTTTTTAGATTAGGTATATCGGGAACACAAAGTCTCTTCCCAAATTTCAAAATTCAATCTTCATATACGAATTCACTCAATCTCCCGTAATTATAGCTTTAATCTTCTTTTGAAACTCCTCATCATTAGTATGTGAATCTTTTATACATTCTCGTAAAGATGGTTTGGAAACCATTTGAAAAAGTATTGATGTTTCACCATCCATGGTTATTACCATATCCATCTTTACTAGATCCATGAAAATAGGATCCCTTTTAACTCTCATCTTGTAAAAAACTCCATGATCCTTTCTTCTCAAAGCATATGGAATCTTATTTTCCTTCCCTGGTTGGTAGTGTACAGTTAAATCATAATCCATGAGTAGTTCTAACCATCTCATTTTCCTTATGTTGATTTCTTTTTGTGAGAAAATATACTTCAAACTCTAGTGATCAGAATAAATATCATATTCTTCACCATAGAGATAGTTTCTCCATATCTTGAGAGTGAATATTACAACTACTAACTCAATATCATGAGTGGGATAGTTTTTCTCATTAATTTTTAGCTGTCTTGATGCATTGGAAATAACTCTACCATTTTTCATAAGGAAACAACCAAGTCCTTTCTTTGAAGCATCACTATAAATAACAAACTCATCGTTCCCTGACGGTAGAGTCAATATGGGAGAGTTGACTAATATTCTCTTCAATTCATCAAAACATTCTTCACGCACTTCTGTCCAAACAAATTTAACCACTCTAAGTGTGAACTTGGTTAATGTGTTATCCAACCGGGCAAAATATTGGATGAAACGTCGATAATAACCTGCTAAACCAATAAAACTTCGTAACTCATTTATACTCATCGGTGTTGGCCATTCTTGTATTGCCTTGGTCTTTGAATGATAAACAGATATTCCATACTTAAATACAATGTGTCCAAGAAAATAAATCTGTTGAAGACATAATTCACACTTTCTAAACTTCCCATATAATTCATTTCTTATAAGAGTCTTTAGAATAATGCGCAAGTGATTTTTATGATCTTCGTAGATTTTGGAGTATACAAAGATATCATCAATAAATACCACTCAAAATTCATCAAGGCATTCCTTAAAAACGCTATTCATTAGATCCATGAAGACATAGGGTGCATTAGTCAATCCCAAATTCATTACTGTAAACTCGTAATGCCTGTACCTGGTTCGAAATACTATTTTCAGAATGTCTTCCTTCTTCACATACAACTGATGATATCCAGATCAAAGTTCAATCTTTGAAAAATATTTTTCTCCATGAATTTCGTCGAATAAATCATCAATGTGAGGTAGGGGATACTTGTTATTTATTGTTATATCATTGATCTCCCTATAGTCAATGAACAACCTCATAGATCCATCTTTATTCTTAACAAAAAGGACAGGGGCTCCCCATGGAGAAACACTAGGGAAAATAAATCTTTTATTACTCAATTCCTCTAGTTGTTTCTTTAGTTCCACTAATTCCACAATGTCCATTTTATAAGGGGTCTTCGATATAGGCCTTGAACCAGGAATTAAATCAATGGAAAACTCAGTTTCTCATTCTAGAGGATGTTTAGGTAAATCCTCTAGAAACACATAAACATATTCGTGTACAATAGGTATGTCCTCTATTCAAACATTCTTTTCCTCACCCATAATTATTTCACTGTCATCCTCCCCAATAATTGAATTTAGTAGAGCTACTGGGGGTGGATCAAGATAATAATTAGATAGTGGTGTTTCTGCTCTAAAGATAAGGTACTCTTTATCATCATTGAGAATTGTAACCTCATTCTCCTTAAAATAAATTTTCACATCATGGTCCGTAATCCAATCCATACCAAGGATTTTATCAAATTCCATCATGGGTATGAAAATTAGATCAGCAGATAAATATTGTTTATATGCCTTAATGGGGACTGATTCACAAAACCTTGTTGCAATGATACTACCCTTAGGAGTTTTGACTGACAACCTCATTGTTAAATAAAATTGAAAATATCTAATTTTCATAGCAAAATGGGAAGATATGAAACAATTTGATGATACAGAATAAAATAAAGAATCGGCTAAACTTTAAGAAACCATTAAATTACCTGCCACCACATCTTTTCGAGCTTCAACCTCAACAGTAGTGATTTCATAAGCTTGGCATTTATCCCTTGAACTTTTCTAAGGTAAGTTTCCCTGGTGCTTAGAACATTCATTTTCATAATGTCCCATCTCTCTGAAATTGAAGCATTAAACATTGGTAGCTTCTTTCTTCCCGTTAAAATCACTAGCAAGATGGTCATTCTATCCACAGTTGTAGTATACTCCTTTTCCTTTTAGATAAGCACTAGGGTTCTTCCTCCCAAAATTATCACAGTGTGGATATTAAACTCTTCCCTTCTTCCTAGTTTCCTTATTTCCTTTCCCAGAGTGTTTAGCAGATCTATTCTTCTCTTGCTTAGCTTTAAAGTCGTAATACATAGAGAATTCCTTTTCTGTCAATCTTCTTACAATAAGAAGTATTGTGAGACTAATGCTCGATGGATAAATGGTTTTAACCCATCCCAGAAATGATCAATCTTACCTCTTGGGTTACATATATAATCTGTATAATTCCTTACTAACCTAATAAAGTTTGCTTCATACTTTGTGACATTCTCATCCTCCTTTTTTCTTTAACTCATAAATTTCCTTTCCATATCCACCTGATGGTCATGAGGAAAGTATTTTTCTACGAAAATCCCTTTTAACTCCCTCCATTCCATATTTTATACTTTGTAATCATCCTTGGTGTTTTGAATTAATGACCACCATTGATCTACATCTCCAGTGAGTTGATAAACTGCTATGACAAATTTTTCCCTTTCACTACTCCCCAAAGCATGAAATATTTTCTCTAAGGAACTTATCCATTCTTCAGCTACAAATAGATTTGTAGACCCATTGAATTTTGGTGGTTGTTTTGTCATGAAGAAATCTAACATTGATCCTCTGCATTGTGGATCAGGGTGCTCCATACGGGTAAGGTTATTATTCATAACCTGTGTGAGTTGTCCTGGTAGGGTGATATGTTGATCAGCACCAGTTGCATCACTAGATCCACTATAATTATATCGAGAAGGAGGGAAATCCCTTCATAGATTATGTGCGTTGATACGGTTTCCATTCCACCCATCACATACTAAGTCCGATACATTCCTCATATGGAAAGGTTGAAACATAATATAAACATTCGTATTAAAACTAGCATACAAAATGTCAATACATTAACCATAAACCATTAATGGTATAGAAATAACACATCCATAGTCAAACATATCAAAAAACCATAAATAAAATATGGAATATTTGTATCATAATAAATCAACTTCAAACAAGTTTAAAATCCATCAAAGGATGCTGACAAAGGTGAAATGAAAACTATTTGAAAGAAATACCTCTTTCTATATTGAAACCATTTAAGAGTCACATAATTATAAAAGAAAACATTTATTTTGAAAATATTTGTATAATCTTGTAAGGGAAGCTTTGATGATCTTATAATGGCGGAAAATAGCTACACCCTCCATATAAGTTAAAAAACATTCTTAACTTAATTTTGTTGAAAAGGTCATAAAGTTCCTTGTTTGGAAAATGAAAGAAAGATTCCTTTAAAAAATATAAGATCAAATAATGGTTTATATGACATTACCCTATAGTCTAGTAAATATTAAAAATGTTTTTAAATACATTTTTATGAAAACATAGATGTGGATGATAAAGAGGTCCCAATAGATACTTATGTTAAAACAACCTCGGATAATAAAGAGATTGTGAAATTAACCCTTACATTGTACTTTTCCTTAGTCTATGGTATTTTAACCTCATTTATAATAGTTAAAACATTGTTATTAAATCATACAAGAACTTTATACATAAAAATGATATCATATATGATCTTATAATATTGCTCTATTAATAATATTTTAGTTGTATCATCATTTCAGGTGTTAAATGATTCGTTATCCTATACATGATTGGTTATTTAAGCCATGTTTTTTATGGATAGGATGTATTTGATTCATATAAAGAATTATATTAGGTTCAAAAACATTATTTTTAATCATAAAATGAAAATTATTCTTGAATGATTACGATGTGGAATGAATCTCATCACATTCGTGGAGATGGTAATCCGTACGCACGCACGAGCGACAATATCATTATATTGATTGAGAAATCATATGTAATTAGATGGTATATCATATATACAGAATAATTAACATTTTATATTTAATATTTACATCATTTATAATCATTATTATATCCATATAAAAAATGAAGAGTTTGAATAACAAACTACACCACGAAGTGGAGACAATAAGCCGTATGTACGCACGTATGGTGACTTTTTCATTTATAGGATGGGTAGAATAATGAAAATGGTTGTACCATTTTTTAATAACATCAAATTATATTGAAGATAATAGATTTATTATTTTATAATGGAAAAAAAGAAAGAGGAAGTTTAATAAGAAAAGAACTTGAAAGAGGTGGTGAAATATTTACCTATTCATCGGGTTCTTCCTTTTGAGTTGATCAAAAGGGGTCCTTAGGCTAGATTTCTGACAAAAGGGAGGCCTCTAGGATGAATGTAAAAAAGTTGGGAGGATAATTGGTCAGGTTTTGGCATAGTCAAAAGGAATTGGAGGTGTGAAATTAAGAGAAGGGGAAGTACCCTTTTATAAGAGAGGTGAGGGTCACTTTAGGAAAAGCTTGAAATATTATTTTATAATAAAATCATTTTCTATTTCAAATTGCTCAAAATGTTTTATTTCTAGGCCTAGGATGGGGTGGGTCAAAAAAATCTCAACCAAAAAGTTTTTGACAGTTTTAGGTCACCATATTAATCTTATCTTTTATATTTAACTCTTTTTTAATTAGTTTGACATTTACTATGTCTCTTTGAATTTATATATTATATGGTTAATAAACATACTATAACAAGCAAATAGAACCCAATGTGGTTTATTATTAATATATATAACCTTATCTAAGTCCTTTTGCTGAAACATATTTTTTTTATTAATATTATATCAATTAATAATATAGTATTTGTTTTAAAAACTAAATTATGTCAATTTTGACACTATTTAGTATTTGATTTTTTTCAAAGCCATAGAAACTTTATAAATTCGAATAAAATTTATCTAAAAAACCATAACAGGTCATATTAACCTATAAAATTATTGTAATTTATCAAAAATCTCAATTTACATTTATTTGGATATTTATAATATCAATTATTTTAATATTTCATTATTAAGGTAATTACTGCATCATCATTGTATCATAAATAAATTAAATTATTTAATCTATAAAAATTATAAATAAAATACCATTATGTAGGAAATAATTTTAGATTTATAATGAATATTTATATTCGAATTTATATTGTATGTAACCCTATATTAAAAATGTTTTAGTTATTAAACTTAGAATTTAACTCTTTTAACTATTCTTTAAATAAAATAATAATAAATGTCTAATATAATCCATGTGGACAAAATTGGGTCATATTTTATTCCTAAGGTTGTTTCGGGTCGAATTATACTTATCCAATAGAATTAGAACATGTGTTAGGGTAATTATGATATAATTTTTCCCTTAATTACCCTATTTACTTTTAACCGCGGTAAATAAAAGTCAAAAGTTATGATTCACAGAAAATTAATTTCATCTTATTGAACAACATTATACTTACTTATATTAACCATGTCTCTCATATTTTTTAAATTCAATGCACAAAAGCAGTAAAATTAATTTTTATGTAAATTTTCAAATGCTCTTAGGAGGTGGGTAAAAGATGGTAAACTAGTCAATAAATTTTTTATATATCTAAAATTATTATAAAATGATTTCAATGAATTACATTGAACTTATATAGGTATTATGTATCTATTTTGACCTAAAATAAATTTATATAAAATAAATAATTATTTAAATAAAAATTCAGTTTTAACCAATAACGTATTGCTTTTCACCATTCATAAAAAATTGAATGTTTTCAGAAAAAATACCAAAAATTCATACTAAGATAACTTTGATATTATGAATTCAAAAATGAAGTCCATTTTGAAAAATAAAAATTATAAAATTTCAAAAAGTGGGTATTACTATTCATAACGTCTAGTTTGATTGGTCGCGATGTCTTAGAATCACGAAGTTGCGTGCAATGCAAGCTATTGCATTATTCAAAGGGAAACGTATCATGGAAGCTTGGGGTGTTACAATATCCCTATAATGGGAAGTCATTGCCTTTAAACCTATACAAACACACATAGTAGAATGCAATAAGAAGAAACCACGAAGTAAACTGCTATAGAAAAAAGAGTGTTGAGAGTAAATGGGATGGAAATACAAGACCAAATGTAAAGTAAAAGTACAACTGGAAAGTACAGATACAACTAAAATGTACAAAGAAACATCTGGATTGTCCACCGAGATTCCTACCTAAAGGTTAGTTCTAGATCATGTCCACTGCACTCCAAGTCAGCCTGTCTCCTCCGTGTATTGCCTAGTCCTGGATCCCGCTAGACTCAGCCCTGCTTCTTGTCTACTTTACAAGACAAAACAAGGTGCGGGTGAAGCCCATGCAGGGGTTGGTATAAAAATACTCAGTAGGGACCCCGAGACCCGTTAGGTCTCCTAAAGTTCCAAGAAGTAAAAACCACAAAGCAAGGCTCAATCACAAAGCATGAAGCAGTCAACAACTCTACTTAGGTATATGCTCATACATATACCTATGTTATCAAGATATACTCATCTCATAAATTAGGGAATAATAACACAAGGGTAACACCATGAAGGTAACACCATGAAGTTAAAAGTACCACACTGGTAACACCGCGAAGATAACACCACGAAGGTAAAAGTACCACACTGGTAACACCATAAAGGTAATATTACCACAAAGGTATCACTATGAATATATCACCACAAAGGTAAGTACCACATAGGTATCACCATGAAGATATCACCACAAAGATAAAATTACCACACATGTAAAAGAGTTATTTCAAATAGAGTCTCAACTCAAACCAGGTATTTTAGTGATGTATAGAAGTACATATGATTTTTCGTGAAGCTAGATCATCTTATTCTATCAATAGGAATAGATTATGACCATACGGAGTTTGACCCACATAGGATCGATAGGTGATAATCCCAGTAATGATCCACACATATTCTGACCTACCCAGAGTTGATAGCTAACTAACCCCCACAACGAACCACACAGTATCTGAACCACACAGGATCAGTATGTGCTGACCCACATAGGATCGTTGAGCATTGACCCACATAGGATCTGACCAACATAGGATTCGTATGTGCTAACCCACATAGGATCGCTGGGATCTGACCCACATGGTATCTAACCCACACAGGATTGGTATGTGTTGACCCACACAGGATCGTAGAGCGTAGACCTTCGTATGATCTGTTTCCCACCTCCGCCTCACTTCCAGCCATGGGATTCTCCACACCCTATGCGCTTGAGTTCCATAGAATTTTACCTTGAGAAATCGGTCGTAATTTGATGCCCCTAATCTTTGAAAAGGTGTAACCCAAACAACAACCATTTCAAAAGGGTTCCAATGTGGTAGACAGTACGATAATCGGATGCATGGTCTGTGAGTTATAAGTGTTTTAGTTCTGGGGGCCCGGTTAGATTCAGGTTTGATCCAACCCTGTCATACTCCAACTATCACAAAACTGAAGAGAAGTATACCTAAAGGTACATCTCTATCCAAAGATCCCAACTCCGTATACAGTTCATCCAATGGACATCTGGTTCTAAATATATGGCCCTTTAAGTGTTTTTGTGCCCGGTTTGCTCGGGTCTGGTCCGACCTGGTCGGCCCAACCCGGTCTGAGCAAGGCTACGATGGGATTGGCCCACTGGGATGAGGTCTGGCCCTGCTAGCAAGGGGGAGGCCTTCAAAGGCTGGCCCATCCCACAAGGAGGCGGCCCGTAAAGGGCAGCCCGCAAAGGGCGGCCCGCAAAGGGCGTCCCGTATAGGGTGGCCCGCAAAAAGGATGGCCCGCAACGGGGCGGCCCGGCCATGTGAGGAGCAGCCCAAAAAGGATGTCCTAGCTGTGTAGGGTGTTTCCCACATGGGGGAATCCCATCCAGGTAGGGCGTGGCCTGAAAGGGGGCGGCCCGGCTGTGTAGGTCGCGTCCCACGAGACAGCGGCCCAGCCGCTGTCCGCCCGAGCAGTAAAGGGGGGAGGTTACCCCCTGGTATCCCAAATGGCCTGGAGGCTGTTCTATTTTCTGAAATGGTGGCACCACATGGGCACCACACAATCTCCACAAAACCCACCGGAGGTGTGGGTTCGGCCTCCACCGCTGCTGCTTCTGTCGTGGCCTCCAGCTCCCCAGCGGCGCGCGACAGTGTGTCGCCCTTCGCTTCCATGACCGGTCAATGATACGGCTACTATCTTCGAATGTCTCTGCTGACGAGCCACAAGCCCTTTCACTTCTGCGGCATGCGACGGCGTGCCGCACCTCATCCACAGCCGGTTGCTCTGTTGACCGATGCAGCTTCGTTCCACTGCCTCCTCTTGCGGCATGCATTGGCAGGTCGTCTCCTTCATAGCTGCTTGGTGTCACCGCGCTGGCGGTCTTCCATAGAGGGTGCAAGGGTATAAAAGTTTCAAAGTGTTTGGGCCAGGTTCATTAGGAATGCGTCCTCCACGTTAGCTCGTGGTCAAAGTTTGGATAAAAATGGTTTAACAATTTCTTGTATTAAAATATAATCAAAACCCCACAAACATACCCTGTAATAACCTCCCGCAAAAATGAATGAATCTCGGATCAACCCATTAGTAGGTTGATCACTGTTCATCGTATAATTAAAGAACGGGGAACATGGAATCATTTTAAGTGCATAAACGAATGAACCCCCAACCTCAAATCGTCGTAGAAATGCCTGCGCTTGAAGGTGTGTCTGTGTTCTTCATTCCCACGATAGGCTTCCAATGATATCACTCATACGTCATCCTCTGGTTCGTGGTTCGGTGTCACTTGTCACCTCCTACTGGGATTGGATCCATCCTCTAAGGGTTCAGAGTCACGGTACACATTCATCAATTCGTTTCATGGAAAATATGTTCTGATACCCCTCCCCAAGCTCTATATATATATGAGAGGGGGCTAAGTAACATCATGGGGATTTACTGGGGGCTCATAAATTAGGAACCTTCCTCATTCCCCAATGAGGTCATTACTTTGGATTGGTAGTTCAATCCATTTGTTGGCTTGACACATCCCTGGCCCCACACTCCGCTTGTTCGTGCGAGGATATGAAAGAAAAATAAAATTATAAAATTATTTATTTTCTTTTCTTTTAAAAAAGTCACAAAATTTAACTTTTCCTCCAGACCTACTATGGTCAGAATAATGTCTCCCATAAGTGAATCTCGGATCTTTGGATTCAACGATGCCCTCATATTTTTAATCTGAGCACCAATTCAAAAGTTAGAAAACATCGCTTGTGCATTTACTGAACGTACCTTTAAAAAGTTCAATAAATTAACAATGTTCACCCTCGACCAACGCAGGTCGAGGTTAGGCTCCATCTAAATAGAAAACGCCCCAAATTACTCAATGGTACTCTTGGATTTTCAATTTGAGTTACCATTTAGATGTTATGGATTTTATAATAAAATAATTTTCACTTAATTATTTTTTTTACGGTTATTCCATTTTCATGTTTTCCCAATAGAGGCATGTGCCGACTAAACATATGTCATGCTTAGGGTAAACTCGTCATCCTAAACGCAACGGTGCCCCCAGAATTCTAATCCGGGCAACATTTTAAGAGTTTTTCCACTTTTTCTGGAAAACTACTTACGTGCACTAATTAAAGTTTAAAAAAATCGATGGATCATTACGGGCACTCTGGGCCTCAGAATCACGCACCATCAGATTTCATGGTCTTGAAATAATTCCATATAGTTAAATAAAAAAATTATATGGAAATTCAGGGACATTACATTCTTTCCACCTTAGGGATTTACATCCCTAAATGAAAAAACAAAGGAAAATCTAAAAAATGAGGGTACTGAGCACGAATCTGAGCCACCCACTCCCATGTTCACTCTAGGAGGTCCTTGTGCTTCCACCAAACTTGCACAAGAGGGATCGACCTTCCATAAAGGACTCACTTTTTTTAATCCTTTATCTCCACCAGGAACTTCGTAAAAGTTGCCTCATCATCAAAGTCCAACTCTCCATAGTTGATAATGTGTGATGGATCATGCACGAATCTCCTTAGCTGTGACTCATGGAAAACATTATGCACTTGGTGCATCTGTGGGTGAAGATATAGTGGCACACCACCTCGTCCACTCTGCTAAGAATCTAGAATGATTCTATGATCCTCAGAGAAAGTCTGCTACCCTGGCCAATCCTTCATAATCCACATCGGGGTGAGACCCGCAGAAAGACATGGTCTCCCTCCTCAGACTCTAGGGGTATCCATCTCCTGTCGACACAAGAATTCTTCTAGATCTGGGTTGTCTTCACTCGCTGAAAAGTGAGGCATCGTGACACAAACTCTTCCACTGCTTCCTTCATCCCTGGCCACCAGTACTGACGTCGTTGTTCCTGGTACATCTTCACCACTCAAGGATGTACCGTTAAAGGTGATGTATGGATCTCCCTCAACACTTCCTCCCAAAGAATCAATGGCACCATGGTGTGTCCTCTAAATAAGAGTACATGCTCCCTACCTTCAGAAAAAACCTTCAAGAGTCCATTTTGAGGATATCTGAGCACGTCGGGCTTCGTAGTCAATGTCCCAAGCTGTGCCCCCTGAATTTGCTGAAGAATTGGGGGAGTGACAATCATAAACTGGAGGTAAGCTGCATTAT
Organism: Viscum album; assembly: GCA_963277665.1. Lineage (NCBI taxonomy): Eukaryota > Viridiplantae > Streptophyta > Magnoliopsida > Santalales > Viscaceae > Viscum > Viscum album. Next base: position 1,253,418,632 of record OY728152.1, read on the forward strand.
CCTCATCCGTGAAGGATATTCATAGTGCAACTAGCTGCTCTGATGACTCAATCATCAGTTGTATACCAAACCTCCTACTGAGTGTGTCTGTTACCACATTCCCATTCCCGGGATTATGGACTATCTCAATGTCATAGTCCTGGATGAACTCTATCCATCATCACTATCTCAGATCTTGAAAGCTCTTCTGACACTTCTCTATCCACAAGAGAGGCTCCCCCTTCTTCGTCAAAGATGAAAAGGGTGCGGCTACCCTGGACAAGTTAGGAAAAAATCTCTGTTAGTACCCAACCAAAGCAGAAGTCCATCTCCCTTTAAGGAGGTAATCCTAGAAACATATTTTTTAATGATGTCCCCACTCTTTTCCACTCCTGTTGGGAACTGAAAACTCAAAACTCTTTCTACCATGAGGGTAAGGCTGGACGACTCAAGAGTGATCAAATGCACCCTCCATTTCATGAGTTTATCATGTGATACATGGGTTTCCTTTTTTATTGACCAAGGAAAACCCCATTCCAACATTTTAGATAAATCACATACTTTTTTCCTAATAAATTGAATCTGAGTATGAACTATGGATGTCTATTAAATACCCAAACTAACATCTTAAGGCCTCAACGCTTCCACCAAGAGGTTCAAACAGAAACTCTCACCACAAGGGTCAGATCACATGATCGGCATAAGTGTGATTTTTGAGTCTCCTCCCAAAGGTACTCCAGATGTAAGGGTCAAGTCACTGGTTTAACCGGTAACTCTAGGTCTTGAAAAAGATTCATGGTAATAATTAATGATTGGTATCTATGTCTATTAATTCGACAACTCGTAGTAGACATAGACCGTACCTCGAATCATTCCTAGATCCCCTTGGGTCACACTCCATGACTGCATGCACCGGCTCCCTTCCCCTATAATCCAGCTCCCTGAACCTGGTGGGGACCACATTGGGGTGGTGGTTGTAACATATCGAATTGTATACCACCTCATGTTTCTCTCCTAACTCCACTTCTGCATCTGCCACCATGTAGATTCATCTGTACTTAACACTTCCTCTCCCAGAAACATTTTACACGCCCATGTATCTGAGACTGGCGTTAGTTTCTTGCTTTCATACTACTAACATTAACTAGCTGTATTCGCTTAGCCAATAAACATTCATCCACAAAGGTTATCTCTAGCACCCTAACATAAGTAGGAATGCATATAGAAATAGTGTTGGCTAGAATGTCCCTAAACACACCTCACTCAGAGTTCTGAGCCCTGAAGCCCTGATTGTACTATATTCATCGAGCACCTAGGATGGTCAGTATGCCTCGATGAATACCTAGCTACGGAAATTTCTTCCTTCTGATGTTGTAGAAGTTCTAGGTAACTCTCATCCCTTAGATCTATAAGGGAAGAGACCCCCCTTCATTGAGGAAGGTTCTCAAGCTTGTCTATAGAAAAGTCACCTCTTTTCAAGATCAAGGTAACCTAAACCCTATCATCATCCTGCTGATCCATGTTGAAGTATCTCTACCAAGACCATCATTAGATCGAATGGTGCCCCGGCTAGATGGAAACTCCGCCACCTCCTCAAGCCATTCCTTAGCCGCCTGTGAGTTGGGCTCACCTTGAAACCTTGGAGTCCTCTCCCACTGGAACTCGTGAAATGCGCTTAGTTGGTGTGCATCATCCTCCAGTGCAACTGGTGGTAACTACTTCCCAATGGGTGGTGGTGTTGTTGGTACACAACTCGTAGGTGCCAACACAATATTGGGGCCCTGCACCGGAGTCTCGTTGCATGGTGGGCCATCATCGTGTACTCTCTAGAGAATATTACATAGTTGTATACGTGGATACATCTAGATAAGGAACAGATGTTCCATGATCAATATGTTATACCTGGTGACCTTACATAAGATAAATCACTAGAAAAACTCTTCAAAAATACACACAATCAATGCTTCCATGTACTGAATCGAAAATCAGAATTAAGGGTCCTGGTGTATGGATACGTTAGCTACAGCACCAACACTGGACTCCCTGAACTAAAAACCACAATCACAACACTTAGCACTATTTCTACATAGAAAATATCAGAGTCCTAGTACTTCGGTATAACTGACTCCTCTGATACCACTTTGTCATGACCCTTCCCCTGGGGTCTGTGTCGTGACTACTCCAAGCCCTCCTTCCATAGGCCCGGGGTTAGCGACTAGCACCAAAAAGGCGTATCCCTATAATGAGAAAGCATTGCCTTTAAACCTGTACAAACACACCGAGTAGAATGCAATAAGAATCAACCATGAAGTAAAATGTGATAGAAAAAAGAGTACTGAAAGTAATGGGGCTGGAAATACAAGCCCAACTGTAAAGTACATGAACAACTGGAATGAAAAAATACAAATAAAAGGTATAAATCATCTCTTGGATCTTCCACTGAGGTTCCTACCTTAAGGATAGGTACAGATCATCCCCACAACACTCCATGTTAGCCCGTCTCCTCTATGTACCACCTGGTCCTGGCTCCCTCTAGACTCAGCCCTTCTGCTCATCTTCTACACAAGACACAACAACGTGGGGGAGAAGCCCGTGTAGGGGTGAGTATAATAATACTCAATAGGGACCCTGATACCCCATAGGTCTTCTAAAGTTCCACAAGGGAAAAACCACAAAGCAAGGCCCAATCACAAAGCACAAAGCAGTCAATAACTCTACATAGGTATATGCCTATACATATACCTAAGTTATCTAGATATACTCGTCTCATTCATGAGGGAAGAATATCACAATGGTAACACCATGAAGGTAACACCACGAAGGTAAAAGTACCACACAGGTAACACCGTGAAGATATCACCACAAAGTTAAAAGTACCACATACGTAACACCATGAAGATATCACCACCAAGGTAACAATACCACAAAGGTATCACTACATAGATATCACCACGAAGGTAAAAGTACCCCACGTGTATCACCACAAAGATATCACCACGATGATAAAAGTACTACACAGGTAAAAGACTAAGTTCAAATAGAGTCTCACCTCAAACTAGGTATTTCAGTGAAGTATAGAAGTACATATGATTTGTTGTAAAGCTAGATCATCTTATTCTGTCAAGAGGCACTGCTTCTGACCATATGAAGTCTGACCCACATAGGATCGATAGGTACTAACCCCCGAAATGATCCACATAGGATCCAATACACCCAGATTCGATAGCTAACTAACCCCCATAATGACCCACATAGGATCTGACCCACATAGGATCAGTATGCACTGACCCACAAGGGATCATTGAGCGCAGACCCACAGAGGATCTGACCCCCACATGATTGGTATGCACTGACCCACACAGGACTTGACCCACACAGGATTGGTATGGGCTGACCCACACAGGATCATTGAGTGACGACCTCTATATGGTCTGTCTCCAACCTCCACCTCACTATCATCCACTGGATTCCTCCCACACGGTGGGCTTGAGTTCCGTAGAATCTTACCTTGAGATATAGGTTGTACCTCGACTGTAATGCCCCGACCCCAGTTACCTTGAGTCGGTGCTTTATTACATAACATTGGCATGATACAGGGAATCATGTCTCGAAAGACCGATCAATTTAGTATTATTGGAAACAAGATATATACATAAGTTCAACATTTAAACTTGAAATGAAATACAACACTAATTTATTCCATTAGAATCATCCAAGCCTCCTAGATTATGCTTGCAAGTCACTCATAACAAACTTATTCATATCCTGGGAAATGAAACATAAGGAATGGGTGAGATAAATTTCTCAGTAAAGGTAAGCAACACAGCGGAAGATAACATAAACATTAGCTAGGGTGAATAATTGAAAACACATGTTGTAATAAATAATAAGCATGAACACCTTATGGAAGTAATACGAGATGAGTAAATAATTCCATAATAAAATATAGTCATGGGTATTCTACAAGTCGAATAACCATATGAACCATCAATAATATTTTTATAATGAAGGAATGTATAATGCGGGACATTCTGAAACATTTTTTCAAGGCCTCATCCAAGACATATAAAAGTGATTAAGGCATCGACTGAAACCATATATAAAAATTGGAAAAGGCCTAAGCCAATTCCATATCTAATTGTCTCATGAGACTTATTGATGAATCGAGGAGCTATAGCGGGCTCCACTTGTCACTTAATAAGTCCAATGCATTCCTCATATAAAAGGTTGAAACATAATATAAACATTTGTATTAAAACCAGCATACGAAATATTTATAATTTAACCAAAAACCATGAATGGTATAAAAATAACACATCCACAGTCAAACATATCACAAAACATTCAAAACAATATGGAAGATTTGTATCACAATTAATCAACTTCAAAAAAGTGTAAAATCCATCAAAGGATGTTGAGATAGATTAAATCAAAACTATTTGAGAGAAATATCTCTTTCTTTCTTTCATAAAATCATTTAAAAGTCACATCATTTATAAAGGAATTAATTTAAAAGATATTTTTGAATCAAATTGTCTCATACCACTTTGAATCTTTTGAAAGGAATTAATATTTTAAAACATTCATGTCTATATAAATAAATCATTAAAACCATTTTGAAAACATGGACATTAATGAAAAATGTTTAGAAGAATAAATATTCAAAAAATTTACAATGATGATTTAGTAAAAAGGTCCCTTAAAAAGAATCCCTTTGAAAAATATTTTATAAAACATGTAAATGGATAATAAATATGTCCTTGTAGATACTTACGTAAAAACAACCTCGGATAATAGAGATATTGTGAAATTAACCTTTACCTTGTACATTTCCATGGTCAAGGGTAGGTTAACCTCCTATATAACGGTGAAATCATTGTTATTAAATTATAGAAGAACCATATACATTAATAAGATATCGTATATGATCTTTAAATACTACTTTTTTAATGATATTTTAGTAGTATCATCGTTTCGGGTGTTAACTGATTCATTTTCCTTTATATGATTTGTTACGCAAGTCATGTTTGTTATGGACATGATGTATCTTACTCATATCCAGAATGATACCAAGTCTTTAAACATTATATTTAATCATCAAATGAAAATTATTCTTGAATGGTTATGATAGGGAATGACATCTCATCGCGTCGTGGAGACGATAAGGTGTACGTACGTACGAGCGACAATATCATTCTTTTGATGGTGAAATCTAATATAATTGGATGGTATATAATATATACCAATCTTTAACATGTTATATTTATTATTTACATCAGTTATACTCATTATTATACTCATCCAAATAATGAAGTATTTTAATAACAAACTACACCCCGATGTGAAGACGGTAAGTCATACGTACGCACGTATGGTGACTTTGTCATTTATAGGATGGATAGAAGAATGAATATGGTTGTAACATATTTATAATAACATCACAGTATGTAGGAGGTACTGGAGTTATTATTTTGTCATTGAAACAACAAATAAAGAGGAAGTGTAAGAAGAAAAGAACTTGAAAGAGGGCGGTGAAATTATTAACTCTTCTTTGGGTGCTTTTTTTTTTGAGTTGATCAAAAGGGCTCCTTAGGATGTCATTCTGATCAAAGTAAGGACTCTAGGTTGATGTGAGGTAGGTTGGGAGAATATTTGGGTAGGGGTGAGTGTCACATTTGGAAAATATTAAAATATTAATTTATTATACAATAGTATTCAGTTTATAATGGCTCCAAATGAATTTATTTCGAGCCTTATGTGGTTATTGGTCGAAATCCTCTAAACAAATTGGTTTTAGACAACTTTATTATACCATTTTAACTTTATATTTTAGATTTAACTCTTAGTTAAATAGTTTAACTTTTACCATGTCTTCTTGTATTCTTAAATAATATAATTAATAAAATTACTCTACACTTCCAAGAGAACCTCAAGTGGTTCGTTAATGACATATATAATATTATTTAAGCCCTTTGGCCGAACCCTATATTTTTAGAAATATTATATCAACCAATAATATAGTCTTTTTTTTTAAAAACTAATTTATGTCAATTTTGACACTATTAGGTTCTTTTTGATGTCATAACAACTTATCACTTCAAAAACAATTTATCAAATCAACCCTAACATGTAATATTAACATATAAAATTTGTGGAATTCATCAAAAGTCTCAAATTATATTTATTTTAATATTTATAATATCAATTATTTTAATATTTCATTAAGAAGGTTATTAATGCATCATCATTATGTTATAAATAAATTTAATTATTTAATTTATAAAAATTATAAATAAAATACCATTTTGTAGTAAATATTTTTTATATTTCTAATGAATATTTATAGTTGAATTTATCTTATTTATAACCAGATATTAGAAATGGTTTATTTAAAAAATATTGAATTTAACACTATTAACTCTTCTTTAAATAAAATAAAAATAAATGTCCAAATCTAACCCAAGTGGACCAAATAGGATCATATTTTTTATTTCTAAGGTTTTTTTAGTAGAATTGAACTTATCCAATAAAATTAGGACATGTGTGAGGGTAATTATAATATCATTTTTACCCTTAATTACCCTATTTACTTTTAACCCTAGTAAATAAAAGTCCAAAGTTACTATTAATAAAAAAAATTCATCTTAGTGAACCACATTTTACTTACTGATGTCAACCGTGTCTCTTAGAATTTTTAAATTCTTCTCACAAACTTGGTAAAATTATGTTTTATGCAAATTTTCAAATGCTCTTAGATGGTTGATAAAAAACGTTAAAAAGTTCAATAAAATCTTATACATCTAATGTTATTATAAAATGATTCCAATTAATTAAATTAAAGTTATATAGCTATTATATATCTATATTTAATTAATATAAATTTAAATAAAATAAATAAGTATTTAATAAAAAGTCAGTTTTAAAAAATAACGGAGTATTTTTCACTATTCATCAAAAATTGAATGTTTTCAGAAAAATACCAAAAAATTAACCCTAATCTGATTTTGATAATATGAATTCAAAAATGAAGTATATTTTACCAAATTCAAAAAATATAAGTTACATTTATTAATTTAAAATTAATTCCTGTTGTCAAAACCAAAAAACGGGTTTTCAAAAAGTAAAAACAATCAAAAGATTGACATGTATTTATGTCAAATTAAAAGGTGAAATTACTTATAATGAACTAAATTGTATTAAATGTCACAAATATATTTTAATTATACTTATAAACCATTCAAATGTGTAATTCAACACTATAAATTCTTTTGATTAAAAAATTTGTTTTCAATTAAAATTTCTTATTTTCACTATTCAACTGAATATGAAAGTTATCAGAAAAAAGCCAAAAAATTTATCAAAACTAAATATTTATGTCCTGATTCTAAAGAAGAAGTTTAGTTTTTCAAATTGAATATATAAAAGGGTAAAATATTGGATTTAAAAATGTTTCTCCATTAAGAGGCGGCAAAATTGCATTTTCTGAAAAATACATCCTTTATCTGAAAAAAATTAATGTGTTCCTATATTATGTCTAAGAAACACATAATATGGATGTTAAAATTTATATGGAATATATAAAATTAAAAATTAATATAATAATATTGATAACCGCTTTTGAAAAGCTACTTTGGTAAGTCGTAGTGCGCTCGAACTCAGTGTTGCGTGTAACGCAAGTTATTGAATTACTTTGAGGAAATAACATATTATAAAATTTTGGAGTGTTACATTATCCCCTCCTTTAATAAATTTCATCCTTGCAATTTGAAATTGTTATTCAAAGATAAAAGGTTAAAAATAGAAAAATACCTTTGTGTAAAACCCACATCGGGAATTGGTTTAATAAAATTTATTACTAATAAGAGGGAAATGGAAATGAAAAATTCACCACCAAATTATGATCTTTATTAGGAGACCATTGGTGGAAATTAGAGACACATATTTAGAAGGAAACAGAAATATTTATAGGTAGTGATTGAGGTCATCAATCGCAAACAAGTGTAAAATTGAGGCCCTTAAAGCCATCAATCTATAATGATTTAAAATATCATCGATTCAATAAAACATAAGGTATTAGGATAACACATTGTTGGTTTTAAGATCCCTTCCCTAAATATTAAGAATTAATTTATTCATAGAATAAGAGGAAAAAAATATACTTGAAAAGTAGAGTTTCATCCTTTAACTAATTCATACCACAAACTCATCATTCACTCCAAACGATGATAGAATTCAAAAATATTGTATTTATCCTAATCGTATAGGGTTCCAAAAATAATGAATTTATAATTCGTTTTTCATACTAATTTAAAAATATAAATTATACAAACCTTGACATCATGTATGCCAGTGGAAGGTGATCCACCCCTGTCGCCCTTCAGTAGCGGGTTTAAGTCTCGCGGCCTTACCAGATGCAACAGGGTTGTCGCCCGACCTTCGGGTTGTCCTTTTTATGACAACCCAAAAATAATCTCAAGAAATTATTTAACCTTAAAAATAGTATCAAATGTCAAACATAATCGATTCCAACCTTTAGACTTTTACAAAATACTTCTGTCCAAACTCACAGTCCAATTTTTATAAGGAATGTAAACACAATGAAGATCCTTTTTGTCACGTAAAAACATGTGAATACCTTCATCATGTATTATTTTAAAACACTATAACACCTTGAATTACCATAAAACCTTATTGATTACATTCATGATCCCTTATTCCTTATAGAATACAGGATATACTCCTTCTATCCAAAAATGTTGTAAACTCTAACAATGATGGAATATAAAAATCTTTAATCAGTTTCAAGGAAGTCAAGAATATCCAATATAATTTATCCAAATCAATAATATATTATTCCAAAATCACTACCTCGATATCATAACTATATTATGGTTTATCATTCTCTCAAACATATATTTTCCAAAAAAATTAACCTACTATTGAGTCACTTTTCTTGGTTCCACACAATCTAAAGTACTTAATGAAATAGTACTATAGTACAATCCTTATATACTTTATAATTTTTATAACATGTACATCATTAACATAATACTCAAATGACACAATAGTTTAATAACAATATAAGAACTCTAATCATTCCTCTTCTTCTTCGATAGAATCATAACTTGATTATTATCCAATAGCAGCATTTGGGGTATACTCTGATGATTTGGACACTAATTCTCATAGTGTCCCAACTCTTTGTAGATGAAGCATTGTACATTTAAAACCTTAATCTTAACTTTTCAATCACATACCTAGTGCCCTTTTCATCCACACTTATAACAAACTATTATTCCCTTCAAGAATTTACCAAGGTGATTCATTCCACAATTATCACATATGGAAATATTCTTCTTTTCCCTTTTCCCGTTATCCATATTTCTCTCTTCCATCATTTTCTTCTCTTGCTTCCCTTCAAATCCATAGGACTCAGTGAATTATTTACTTATCTTATTAACTCATGATATTATTTCTACATATGATGAGAAGACATGGGAGACTATTTCCCTTCTAAATGATGGATTAATACCATGAAATATATGATCCTTCTTAATCATTGGATCATCCTTATTTCTGGAGTTCTCATTCCTTCTACTAGGCACCATTTCTACAAAATTTCATACACTAGGTTAGTTTATAAATCGCAATGCATAATTCCAAACTTGTAAAATACCAAACGTAAGATGAAATGATTATGCATCTAATTTATAATCATAAAATTTTTTCTTTGAGAAATTATTTTCTCCTAAATCATTCATAATGGCTTGTAATGAAAATTTGAATTATCCTAAGCATATCCCATTTGAGTGTCATAACCAAGAGTGCAGCAAGGCCTATTGTTATATTCTAGGATCCCCCGAGTCAAGCCCGAAACTCCTTGTCTGAGTTTTCAATCCTAGGTACATATGTGCTAGAGCCGCCTCTACCTGCTTGTACCTAGACAGGGATGTATTCCTTGGAAAATACACAAAATCTCTACATTGCCAAATTTCTAGGAAGTTCTTCTATACTTATCCTCAAAGTCTATCTTAGGGTAATGTCCTCTAATCAGAGTTTATCTAAATCTAGTTTCCAATGTTTGTACTAAACTTCATATGATACCAACTGTAATGCCCTAACCCTAGTTACCCAGAGTGGGTGATTTATTACATAACATTGGATTGATATAAGGAATCGTGTCCTAAAATACCGATCAGTTTAATATTATTGGAAACAATATGCATACATAAATTCAACATTACACCTTGAAAAGAAGTATAACACTAATTTATTCCATTAGAAACATCCAATACTCATATATATGCTTGAAAATCACTTATAACAAGCTTCTTCATATCCTAGAAAAATGAAATATAAGAAAGCAGTGAGCTCAAATGCTCAGTAAAGGTAATCAATACAGCAGAAGATAACATAAACATTAGTCATGGGGAAAAATTGAAAATACTTGCCTTTATAAATAATAAACATGAAAATTTTATTGTAGGAATATGAGATGAGTAAATAATTATATAATAAAACATATTCATGGGTATTTTACTAGTTGAATAACCACATGAACCATCAATAATATTTTCATAATGAGGGAAAGTATAATGCCAGACATTCTAATACATTTTTTCAAGGCCTCGACCAAGATGTGTAAAAATGGTTAAGGCCTTAGCCAAAACCATATATCAAAATTGGGAAAGTACTAGGAAAATTCCATGTCTAATTGTCTTATGAGACCTAACGATGCATCGAGGAGCTATAGTGGGCTCCACCCGTCACTTACTAAGTCCAATTCATTCCTCATATGAAAGGTTGAAACATAACATAAACATTCGTATTAAAAATAGCATAGGAAAAATAAATATTTTAACCATAAACCAGGAATGGTATAAAAATAACACATCCACAGTCAAACATATCACAAAATCCTTCAATAAAATATGGAATATTTGTATCATAATGAATCAACATTAATCATGTGTAAAATCCATCAAAGGATGTTGAAATAGATGAAATCAAAACTATTTGATAGAAATATCTATTTTTATAAATCAATTAAAAGTCACATAATTTATAAAGGAAGTCATTTAAAATATATTTTTGAATCAAAGTGTCCCATACCAATTTGTATCTTTTGAAATGAATTAGCATTTTAAAACATTCATGTCCATATAAATAAATCCTTAAAACCATTTTGAAAACATAACGTTAATGGGAAAGGTTTAGAACAATAAATCTTGAAAACATTTAAAATGATGCTTTAGTAAACATGACCCTTAAAAAGAATCCATTTGAACACTCTTTTAGGGAACGTGGACATAGATAATAAATATGTCCTCGTAGATACTTACATAAAAACTACCTCATATAATAAAGAGATTGGGAAATTATCCCTTACCTAATACTTTTCCTAGGTCGAGGGTAGGTTAACATCATGTATAATGGTGACGTAATTGTTATTAAATTATACTAGAACCATATACATTAATATGATATCGTATATGATCTTTTAATATTTCTTTGTTAATGATATTTTAGTAGTATCTTCGTTTAGGGTGTTAACTGATTCATTTTCCTTTATATGCTTTGTTACGCAAGTCATGTTTGTTATGGATAGGATATATTTTACTCATAAACAGAATCATATCATGTATTTAAACATTATTGTTAATCATCAAATTATAATTAGTTTTTAATGGTTACGATGGGGAATGACATCTCATTGGGTCGTGGAGACGGTAAGTCGTACAGACGCACGAGGGACAATATCATTCTTTTGATGGTGAAGTAGTATATAATTGGCTGGTATATCATAAATACAGAATCATTAACATGTTATATTTATTATTTACATATGTTATACTCATTATTATACCCATCTGAATAATTAAGTGTTTGAATAATAAACTACACCACGACGTGGAGACGGTAAGTTGTACATACGCACGTACGATGACTTTGTAATTTATAGGATGGATAGAATAACGAATATGGTTGTACTATATTTATAATAACATCATAGTCTATATCAGGTACTGTAGTTATTATTTTGGTATGGAAACAACAAAGAAAGAGGAAGTGGAAGAAGAAAATAACTTGAAAGAGGGTGGGGAAATTATTACCTCTTCTTCGGGTGTTTCTTTTTGAGTTGATCAAAAGGGCTCTGTAGGTTGGATTTATTATCAAAGTAAGGACTCTAGGTTGATTTGAGGGAAGTTGGTAGAATATTTTTTCAGGGGTTATCTGAGCCAAATGGAATTGGATGTGTGATTTTCATAGAAGGGTAAGTGCCCTTTTATAAGAGGGGTGAGGGTCACTTTAGGAAAAGATTAAAATATTAATTTATTATACCATCATATTCGGTTTATAGTGGATCAAAATGAATTTATTTTGAGCCTTAGGTGATTATGGGTCTAAATCATCTCAACCAATAGGTTTTAGACAAGTTTATGTTATCATGTTAACCCTATCTTTTAGATTTAACTCCAAGTTAAATAGTTAAACATTTATTGTGTCTTCTTATATTCTTACACTATATGGTTAATAAACTTACTCTAAAATTCCAAGAGAACCTCAAGGGGTTCATTAATGACATATATAAGATTATATAAGCCCTTTGGACTAACCTTACATTTTTAAGAATATTACATCAACCAATAATATAGTATTTGTTTTGAAAAATAATTTATGTAAATTTTGACACTATTTGCTATTTTGTTTTTTTGAAAGTCATAAGAACCTTATCAATTCAAAAACAATTATCAAATCAACCCTAAAATGTCATATTAACCTATAAAATTAGTGTAATTCATCAAAAGTCTGAAACTATATTTATTTGGATATTTATAATATCAATTATTTTAATATTTCATTAAGAAGGTAATTACTGCATCATAATTGTGTCAAAAATAAATTTAATTACTTAATATCTAAAAATTATAAATAAAATACCATCATTTAGGAAGTATTTTTATCATTATAATTAATATTTATAGTCTAATTTATCTTATGTATAACCCTATATTAAAAATGTTTTAGTTAATAAACATTGAATTTATCATTTTTAACTCTTCTTTAAATAAAATAATAATAAATGTCCTAATCTAATCCAGGTGGACCAAAGAGAATCATATTTTATTGATAAGGTTGTTTTTTTTCGAATTACACTAATCTAATAAAATTATAACTTGTTTTAGGTTAATTATAATATTATTTTTACCGTTAATTACCCTATTTACTTTTAACTGTGGTTAATAAAAGTCAAAAGTTACTATTCACCAAAAAATATTTTCATCATATTGAACCAAATTTTACTTACTTATTTCAATCATGTACCTAATATTTTTGAAATTAAACTCACATAAGTTGTAAAATTATGTTTTATGTAAATTTTAAAATGCTCCTAGAAAGTGGGTAAAAAAGTTAAAAAGTTCAATAAAATTTTATCCATTAAATTTTATTATAAAATGACTCCAATTAATTACATTGAACTTATATAGGTATTATATATCTATTTTGACCTAAAATAAATTTAAATAAAATAAATAATTATTTAAATAAAAAGTCGATTTTAAATAATAACGCAGTGTTTTTCATCATTCATCAAAAATTGAATGTTTTCAGAAAACTGCCACAAATTCACACTAAGATAATTTTGATATTCTGAATTCCAAAATAAATTCTATTTTATAAAATTAAAAACATGGACTTTTAATTTATTAATTTAAAATTAATATCCATTGTCAAAACAAAAAAAAAGTGGGTTTTTAAAAAGTAAAAACTATCAAAAGATTGACTTGTGTCTGTGTCTAATTTAAACATGAAATTAATTATAATGACCTAAATTGTATTAAATGATAAATATATAATATAATTTTACTTCCAAACCATTCAAATATATAATTGAACACTATAAATTATTTTGATTAAAAAAGTTGTTTTCATTTAAAATTTAGTAATTTTTCACTATTCATCCAAATATAAAAGTTATCAGAAAAACACCAAAAATTTATCAAAACTAAATTTTTATGTCATGATTTTAAAGAAGTAGTTTATTTTTTCAAATTAAATATATAAAAGTTTCAAATATTGGATTTAATAATGGATCTCTATTAAAAGGTTGTAAAATTCAATTTTTTGAAAAATAATTTCTTTATCTGAAAAAAGAAGAATTTTTTATTATACTATGTCTATAAAATACATAATTTGGATGTTAAAATTTATATGGAATATATAAAATTCAAAATTCAGATAATAAAATTCATATCTCCTTTTGAGCAACTATATTGGTAAGTTGTGGTGTGCTCGAACTCGTTGTTTCCTGTAGCGCAAGTTATTCAATTACTTTGAAGAAATAACATACTACGAAATATAGGGGTGTTACATTCTCTCCTACTTTAATAAATTGTGTTCTCTCAATTTGAAATTGTTCTTCGAAAAGAAAAGGATAAAAATAGAAAAATATCTTTGTCGAAAACCCACATCGGAAATTGGGTTAATAAAATTTAGTCCTAATAAGAGGGAAAAGGAAATGAAAAAGTCTCCAAAAAATTATGATCTCTATTAGGAGAACATTGGTGGAAATTAGAGACATATAATAGGAGGGAAAATGTAAATATTTATATGGAGTTATTGACGTCATCAGTCACAAATAGGTGTAAAATTGAGGGCCTCAAATCTATCTATCTATGATGATTTAAAATATCATCAGTTCAACATAATATAAGGTATTAAGATAATACATTTTTCGTTTTAAGATCTCTTCCATAAAGTTTAATAATTAATTTATTCATAGAATAAGAGGAAAAAATATACATGACAAGTAAATATTCATCCTTAAACTAATTTCTACCACAAACTCATCTTTCACTCCAATAGATAATAGAATTCAAAAATATTCTAGTTATCCTAATAGTATAGGGTTCCGAAAATAATTAATTTATAATTCATTTGTCATACTATCTTTTAAAAAAACTACATTATACAAAATATAAAATCATGTATACCAGTGTTTTGTGATCCACCCTTTTCGCCCTTCGGTTGCAGGTTCAAGTCTCGCGGTCTTGTCAGACGTGACGGGTTGTCGCCCGACCTCCGGGTTGTCCTTTTTATGACAACCCAAAAATAATCTCAAGAAATGATTTAACCATAACAATAGTATCCAATGTCAAAATTAATTGATCCCAACCTTTATACTTATCCAAAATACTTCCATCCAAACTCACAGTCCAAAATATATAAGGAAGGTAAACACAATGAAGATCTTTTTTACAATGTAATAACATGTGAATACCTTCATCATGTATTCAATTAAAACAATGTAACACCCTAAACTACCATAAAACCATATTGATTACATTCATTCTCCCTTATTTCTTATAGAATACTTTATATAATCAAATCCAAAAATGTTGTAAACTCCAACAATGATGGAATATACAAATCATTAATCAGTTTCTAGGTATTCAAAAATATCCTATATAATTTATCCAAATCAATCACATATTATTCCAAAATAACTACCTCAGTATCAAAACCATGTTATGGTTTATCTTTCTCTCAACCATATATTTTCCAAAAATATTAACCTACTATTGAGTCACTTTTCTTGGTTCCACACAATCTCAAATCTTTATCTAAATAGTAATAAAGTACAATCCTTATGTACTTTATAATTGCTATAACATGTACATCATTAATATAATACTCAAATGACACAATAGTTTAATAAAAACATAAGAACTCTAATCAATCTTCTTCATCTTCAGTAGTATCATAACTTGTTTATTATCCAATAGCAGCATTTGAGGTATACTCTGATGATTTGGACATTGATTCGTATAGTGTCCCAACTCTTTGCAGATGAAGCATTGTACATTTGAAACCTTTTTCTTACCCTTTCAATCACATACTTGGTGTCCTTTTTATCCACACATATAATAAACTCTCATTCCCTTCAATAATTTACCAAGGTGATTCTATCCACAAATATCACATATGGAAAAATCTTTCTTTCCCCTCTTCCATTTATCCATCATTATCTCTTCTATCCTTTTCTTATCTTGCTTCCCTTCATATCCATATGACTCAGATAATTATTTACTTATCTTATTAACACATGATAATATTTTTTCATATGATGAGAATAAATGGGTGACTATTTCCCTTCTAAATGATGGATTAATACCATGAAAGATATGAACCTTCTTAATATTTGGATCATGCGTGTTCCTAGAGTTCTCATTCCTTATACTAGGCACCATTTCTAAACAAAGTCATACACTAGGATAGTTTGTGAATTGAAATGCATAATTTTAAACTTGTAAAATACTTAACATAAGTTTAAAATATTATGCATATAATATACAATCATAAAATGTTTTCTTTGAGGAACTATTTACTCCTAAGTCATTCATAATCTCTTGTAATGAAAATTTGAATTAACCTAAGAATATCCCCCAGGATTGTCACAACCAAGAGTGCAGAAAGGCCCATTTTCATGCACCAGGATACCCTGGGTCAAGCCTGAAACTCCTCGTCAGATATTTCACTCCTAGGTACATCTATTCTAGAGCTGCCTCTACCCACTAATATCCAGACATGGATGTATTTCTTGGAAAATACACAAAATCTCTACATTGCCAAAATTCTAGGAATTTATTCTGTACTAATCCTCAAAGTTTATCTTTGGTAAATGTTCTCTAATCAGATTTTATCTAAATTTAGTTTCCATGGTTTGTACTAAACTTTCTCTGATACCAACTGTAATTCCCCGACCTCAGATACCCAAAGTTGATGCCATATTACATAACATTGGCATGATACAAGGAATCATGTCCTGAAAGACCGATAAGTTTAGTATTATTGGAAACAATATACATACATAGTTCAACATTACAAGTTGAAATGAAATACAACACTAATTTATTATATTAGTAACATCCAATCCTCCTAGATTATGCTTGCATGTCACTCATAATTAACTTCTTCATATCCTGGAAAAATGAAACATAAGAAAGGGGTGAGCTCAAATGATCAATAAAGGTAATCAATATAGAGGAAGATAACATAAACATTAGGCATGGTGAATAATTGAAAACACATGCCTTTAAAAATAATAAACATGAACACTTTATGGTAGGAATATGAGATGAGTAAATAATTCCATAATAAAACATAGTCATGGTTATTCAACTAGTTGAATAACTACATGAACCCTCAATAATATTTTCATAATTAGGGAATGAATAATTCGGGACATTCTGAAACATTTTTTCAAGGCCTCGGCCAAGACGTCTAAAAATGATTAAGGCCTCGACCAAAACCATATATAAAAATTGGTAAAGTCCTTGTCCAATTCCACGTCTAATTGTATCATGAGACCTACCTATGAATCGAGGGGCTATAGCAGGCTCCACCCATCACATACTAAATCCAATGAATTCATCATATGAAAGGTTGAAACATAACAAAAACATTCGTATTAAAACTAGCATACGAAATATTAATAATTTAACCATAAACCATGAATGGTATAAAAATAACACATCCACAATCAATAATATCACTAAACCATCAATACAATATGGAATATTTGTATCATAATGAATCATCTTCAAGAAAGTGTAAATCCCATCAAAGGATTTTGACATAGATGAAATAAAAACTATTTGAGAGAAATATCTCTTTATTTCCTTTTTGAAATCAATTAAAAGTCACATAATTTTGAAAGGAAGTAATTTAAAAGATGGTTTTGAATCAAAGTGTCTCATACCACTTTGAAACATTTGAATGGAATTAACATTTTAAAACATTCATTTTTGTATAAATAAATCCATAAAACCATTTTGAAAATATGGGCATTAATGAGAATGGTTTAGAAGAATAAATCTTTAAAAAAATTAAAATGATGTTTTAGTAAAAAAGTCCCTTAAAAATAATCCCTTTGAAAACTCTTTTATTAAACATGGATATCGATAATAAATATGTCCCAGTTGATACTTGCCTAAAAACAACCTCAGATAATAAAGAGATTTTGAAATTAACCCTTACCTTGTACTTTTCATTGGTCAAGGGTATGTTAAACTCCAGTATAATTGTGAAATAATTGTTATTAAATTATAAAATAACCATATACATTAACATTATATCGTATAGGGTCTTCTAATATTTCTTTGTTAATGATATCTCAGTAGTATCATTGTTTCGGGTGTTAACTAAATTGTTTTCCTTTATATGCTTTGTTACACAGTCATGTTTGTTATAAATAGGATGTGTCTTACTCCTATACTTAATGATATCAAGTCTATAAACATTATTTTTAATCATAAAATGAAAATTAGCCTTGAATGGTTACGATGGGGAATGGCATCTCATCGCGTCGTGGAGATGGTAACCCATACATACGCACGAGCGACAATATCATTCTTTTGATGGTGAAATTGTATATAATTGGATGGTATATCATATATAAAGAATAATTAACATGATATATTTATTATTTTTATCAGTTATACTCATTATTATACCTATCCAAATAATGATGTGTTTTAATAACAAACTAAAACACGACATGGAGACGGTAAGCTGTACGTACGCACGTATGGTGACCTTGTCATTTATAGGATGGATAGAATAACGAATATGGTTGTACCATATTTATAATAACATGACAATATATAGGAGGTACTGGAGTTATTATTTTGTTCTAGAAACAACAAAGAAAGAGTAATTGGAAGAAGAAAAGACCTTTAAAAATGGTGGTGAAATTATTACCTCTTCTTCTGGTGGTTCCTTTTGAGTTGATCAAAAGGGTGTAGGACCCCGAGACACCCTAAGAGGGGAGGGGTGAATCAGGGTGTCAACTTTTTCTTCTTAAAGTTGTGGATCTTGTTCCCACGTTGGTAGGAACTACTTAAACCTGTATGATGGATATGATCAGCAATGAAACATTCACTTGCAGAGAGATGACACAACTATTTTTACTTGGTTCACCACTAAGGGCTACGTCCAAGGAGCATACGCCAACAGGTTGTCGGTCATACCTAAATCCACTATGCTTCACTAGTTGTAGATTACAATTTTTCGGGCACAGTCACTCTGTCCCAGGCTCACTGCCTTTACAATGGTTCAGGGATAGCCCACTGCTTCCCTCGGGTCACTCCCGTTGACTCCCCCTAGCTCACTGCCATTGGTGAATTCTCACTAAGTTTATAGACGTGATGGTATCTTCAATAGATAGACATCAAGGTCTTTGTCTCCTATTCAGCATGAGACTTTGCTTGCATCAGAGTCCTGAGTTGATGCTCTGTTAAAGTCCAAATTTCATCCACTGATGAATACCCCCTTTTTCCCTTGTCCACTGGGCAAACAACCATTGGAAAGGGCCTTCGCAAAGTACCCTACTTCGCAAGGCTCCTAATTTTGCAAAGCTCAAACAAGCCTTCGCGAAGTCCCTGCCTTTTCGCGAAGCACACTTGCGATGCTCCAGCCTTCTCAATGCTTGGCTATCGCGGATCTCCTGCCTCTTCATGAAGCTCACTGAGCCAATGCGGGGCGCATGACTTTCGCGGAGCTAGAATAGCCGCCGCGAAGCTCCTCTTTCACGAAGCACACTTCCTTCGCGGGTGACCTTTGCGAACCGAGAGCAAAAGATTTTCTCTGAAATTCTCTCTACTTCTCTTGAGGGGGTCGGCCTCTATTTATAGGTGATTCTACCGACCCTCGACCCTTCCGCGCGAAGTCAGTGCCACGTCAGCTCAAATCGTGAAGCTCCGAAGTTCTCGCCAAAATTCTCTCAAAATCGCGACGCACTACGACAATTTTCTGTTTGTAGGGCTCGTCGTAATCACGGAGCATTCCGTCATTTCCTTCGCACCTTTTCCGTGAAGTTCCCTCGTAAAGCTCTTCTTCACCGTGATGCTCTTCATCCTCTTCCATTCGCGATGCTTTGATGTAATCGTGAAAAATCACCGCCTCCATACTTCTGGTCTTCGCGAATTCCAAACCATTAAGCCACTCTTCACAAAATTCATGCCATTGCCATATTTAATTATGCTCTACATTGAAATCCTATTTTTGCGATGCTCACCAACTTCCAAATTTTGGACCCCAAAAATTTGGAAAACACTGGGAAACGGCACCACCTTCTGCTGGTTCACATTCTAAACTTCCACTGAGTTTATTCATTTCTCCCCCATTGACAACAATCCCAAAGACTGGTAAATTGTTCAATGTTCTGCTCAAACCATACTCCCCATGGATAGTGTCTCCCCCACAAACCTGCATCACATCCATAAACAGATAAAGACAGTTATCCTAATCTGGGAGAGCGGTATCTCATATCCTCTTTATGCACTAGGAGGTGGCTGAACACCGAGGTTCAACCGATGCTTTTCAAACACAGCTGCTGACAATGGCTTCGTTAGGATGTCAGCCACTTTCTCATCAGTTCCTTCATAATCTATTCGTTTTTCGACATTCTTGAATCAGACATGGATCCTTAATGATAGCCTTTGAACTCAACATGCCACCATGGATTCAGCTTTTTCAACAATGTTTGTATGTCATTTGTTTGCTTTGTCAACAAGAACAATCACCTCAAAAACACTTCTTCTCGGTGATCTGAATCCTTCAAAAACTCTTCTGTTGTCACCACAAACTCCACTATCATGATATGTATTCTTTGAAGGAACATCTTTAGAATCATCATCTTCTAATACAATGTGATGTGCGCGGCCATCACATAAGTCCAATGTTCATGGTCGTCACAAAATGACAATCCCTTGTAC
Organism: Viscum album; assembly: GCA_963277665.1. NCBI lineage: Eukaryota > Viridiplantae > Streptophyta > Magnoliopsida > Santalales > Viscaceae > Viscum > Viscum album. The sequence goes on from OY728152.1 coordinate 1,253,439,391, forward strand.
ATTGTATTCTTCTTAAATCCTCTTCCTCTACTTCTTTCAAAACATATGATTCTATTCTTCAAGAATTCTCTTGCATGGTTCTCATGCAATCATGAGTAACCGCATGGTCTTCATCAAATCCCATGGCTCTTTATTCATCCTCCGATGGATTACACCTCACATTCTTCATTGTTGTAAACAATGTGTCACCTTTGAAACATGTTCTTTGAACTTGTGATCAGTACTAAAATCGTCTGAATTACCATTCCTCCATTTCATTGGAATACATCTTGATCTCCTTCATTTTGATCTTCATTGACAACTATTGACAACAAATACAACCTTATACACAAATTGGTTCCAACAAAGGGCTCCTTATGCTGGATTTCTGATCAAAGAATGTAATCTTGGTTTATGTTAGGGAAGTTGTGAGTATATTTGGTTTGGGTTTATCTGAGCCAAAGGTCTTTGGAGGAGTGATTTTGAGAGAAGGGGAAGTTCCCTTTTATAAAAGGGGTGACGGTCACTTTAGGAAAAGATTAAAATATTAATTTATTATACAATAATATTCGGTTTATAATGGCTCAAAATGAATTTATTTAGAGACTTAGGTGGTTATGAGTCTAAATAATCTCATTCAATGGGTTTTAGACACGTTTAGGTTACCATTTTAACCTTATCGTTTATATTTAACTTTTAGTTAAATAATTTATCTTTTACTGTGTCTTCTTGTATTCTTACACTATATAATTAATAAACATACTCTAAACATCCAAGAGAACCTCAAGTGGTTCATTAATAATATATATAATATTATTTAATCCCTTTTTCTGAAACATAGTTTTTTAGGAATATTATATCAACCAATAATATAATATTTCTTTTAAAAACTAATTTATGTCAATTTTGACACTCTTTGGTATTTTGTATTTGTGAAAGTCATAACAACCTTATCACTTCAAAAAAAATATAACAAACCCTAACATGTCATATTAACCTATAAAATTATTTTAATTCCTCAAAAGTCTTGAATTATATTTATTTGGATATTTACAATATCAATTATTTTTCTATTTCATTAAGAAGGTAATTACTGCATCATCATTGTGTCATAAATAAATTTAAATATTTAATCTCTCAAAATTATAAATTAAATACCTTTATGTAGGTAATATTTTTATCTTTCTAATGAATATTTATTGTAGAATTTATCTTATGTATAACCCTATATTAAAAATGGTTTAGTTAGTAAATGTTAAATTTATCACTTTTAACTCTTCTTTAAATAAAATAATAATAAATGTCAAAATCTAATCCAAGTGGACCAAAGAGGATCATATTTTATTCCTAAGGTTGTTTTTTGTTGAGTTACACTTATCCAATAGAATTAGGACATGTGTTAGAGTAATTATAATATCATTTGTACCCTTAATTACCCTATTTAATTTTAACCGTGGTAAATAAAAGTCAAAAGTTACGATTCACCCAAAAAAATCAAATTATTGTACCAAATTTTGATTACTGATTTCAACCATGTATTTTGGATTTTTCCAATTCAATTCACAGGTTGGTAAAGTTACATTTTATGCAAATTTGCAAATGCTCCTAGAAGATGGGTAAAAAACGTTAAAAAGCTTAATATAATTTTATACATGTAATTTTATTATTAAATGACTCCAATGAATTACATTGAACTTATTAAGGTATTATATATCTATTTTCACTTAAAATAAAAATAAACAAAATAAATAATTATTTAAATAAAAAGTCGGTTTTAAATAATAACGCAGTGTTTTTCACTATTCATCAAAAATTGAAAGTTTTCAGAAAAATTTCAAAAATTCACCCTAAGATAATTTTGATATTATGAATTCAAAAATGAAGTCTATTTTAATAAATTAAAAACATAGAATTTTCATTTATTAATTTAAAATTAATTCCAGTTGTCAAAACCAAAAAGCTGGTTTTTAAAAAGTAAAAACTATCAAAAGATTGACATGTGTTTATGTAAAATTTAAATATGAAATTACTTATAATGACATACATTGTATTAAATTATAAAAATATAATCTCATTATACTTAAAAACCATTCAAATGTATAATTTAACACTATAAATTATTTTGATTAAAAAAGTTGTTTTCAATTAAAATTTAGTATTTTTCACTATTCACCCAAAAATGAATGTTTTTAGAAAAAGAGTATAAATTTATAGAAACTAAATTTTTTATGTCCCAATTAAAAATAATAAGTTTATTTGTTCAAATTTAACATATAAATGTGTCAGATATTGGATTTAAAAAGGGTTCCCCATTAAAAGGCGATAAAACAGCATTTTCTGAAAAATAATTCCTTTATCTGAAAAAATGAATTTATTCTTAAATTATCTCTAATAAACACATAATATGGACGTTAAAATTTATATGAAATATATAAAATTCAAAATGTAGATAATACTATTCATAACCGCTTTTGAACAGCTAGTTCGGTACATCGTGGTGCGCTCAAACACGGTGTTGCATGTAACGCCAGTTATTGAATTACTTTGAAGAAATAATGTAATATGAAATATTGGGGTGTTACATCAACCACCAGTAATCTCCAAAAAAAATTAACCCAAATAACCACCATGTCGTAAGGGTTCCAACGCGAGAGACAATACGTAAATCGGATTCTCGGTCTGTGAGTTATAAGCGTTTTAGTTCCAGGGGTCCGATTGGATTTGGGTTCGATCCAACATGTTTGTACTCCAACAAATGAAAAACATAATAGGAGTATACCAAAAGTAACGTATCGATCCAAGGATCACAATTCCGTAGACGGTTCTTCAAATGAACATCTTGTTCTCAAGATATGGCGCTTTAAGTGTTTCTAAGCCCGGTTGGCCCGGGTCCGGTCGGACCCAGACGGACTGACCCAGTCTGACCTGGTCTAATCTGGGTCATGGTGGGCTCATCCCACTGGGTTGAGGTCCAGACCAGCCCATAAGGGGGTGGCCCGCAATGGGGGCCCGTAAAGGGCAGCCCACCCCACAAGGGGGCGGCCCGACCCGTATGGTGCAGCCAAAAAAAAGGCAGCCCGTAAAGGGGAAACCCGGACATGGGAGTTGTGGCCCTCAATGGGTTGCCCAGCCGGGCAGGGAGCGGCCCGTGAGGGGGGAAGCCCCGGCCATGTAAGGCGCAACCCGCGAGGGGGTGGCCCATCCTGCGTGGGTGCGGCCCACAAGACAGTGGTCTGACTGCTGTCTTTCCGAGATGGCATGGGGGAGGTCCCCCCCTGCCCCCTGGTATCCCAAATGGCCTGGAGGCCATTCAGTTTTGTGAAATAATTGTGCCATGTGGGGCCTCCTGGTCGTCATGGAACCCTCTAAAGGTGTGGGTTCGGCCTCCTCCGTCGTGACTTTAGTCGCGGCCTCCTCCTTACTGGCGGCGCATGATGGCGTGCCGCCTTTCCATTCCACGATCGGCCGATGATCCAACCGCCTTCTCCTATAAGGCCGTTGTCAGCCACTCTGTTGACCGCCTCGGCTTCATGTCGTGGCCTCCTCTTTCGTTGTGTGTTGGAACGTCTCCTCTTCCGTAGCCGGTTGGTGTCGTCGCGCCTGCGGTCTTCCATGAAGGGCGCAAGGGTAGCAAAGTTGTGGAGGGTTCGGGCCAGGTTCATTAGGCCCTCTCCCTCCATGTTAGCTTGTGAACAAAGGGAGGATAAAAAGTGTTTAACAATTTCTTGTATTTAACAACAATAAAAAACCCCACAAAGATACCCTTTAACAACCTCCAACAAAAACGAATGAATCGCGGATCAACATATTAGTCAGGTCATCCACGTTCTTTGTTTAATTCAAGATTGGGGAAGAGTAAATCATTTAAAGTGCATAAAGGAATAAACCCCCTACCTTGAATCGTCAAATAAATGCACGCACTTGAAGGTGGATCAGTGTTCTTCATTCCCACAACAGGTTTCCAATGATGCTGCTCATACGTCTTCCTTCGGCTCATTGTTCTGTGTCACCCATCACCTCTTGATGGGATCGACTTCGTCCTATAAGGATTCGGCATCATGACACTCCTTCAGCACTTCATTTCTTGGAGAAGCTGTGCGGATACCCCTCCCCAAGCTCCATATATATAGGATAGGGGGAGGGTAAGTAACGATGTGGGTAATTAATGGGGGGTCATAAATTAAGAACCTTATTAATTCCCCAACAATGTCGTTACTTAGGATTGGCTGGTCAAGCGATTTATTGGCATGACACATTGTTGGCCCCACACTCTGCTTGTCCATTAGAGGATATGAAGAAAAAAATTATTTCTTTTCTTTTAAAATTTTCACAAAACATAACTTTTTCTCCAAACATACCGTGGTCAAAGTAAATCCTCCCTTAAATGATCTCGGCACTGCAAATTCATCAGTGCCCTCATATTTTTAATCCAACCACCTATTTAAATGTTAGAAAACGTCGCTGGGACATTTACTGAACCTACCTTAAGAAATTTCAATAAATTAAAAACGTTCACCCTCATCTCACACCAGTCGAGGTTAGGCTCCTCCTAAGGAGAACACGCTCCAACAAACTCAATGGTACTCTATGATTTTAAATATGAGTTACCATTTAGAAGTTATGGATTTTATAATAAAATAATTATCACATAATTATTATATTTACGGTTATGTCATTTTTGGGTTTTCCCACTGGAGACCTACACCGACTAAACTTATGTCGCGCCTAGGGTAAACCCACCATCTTGAACGAAACGGTGCCCTCAGATTTCTGATTCAAGCAACCATTTAAGAGTTATTCTACTTTTTCAGGAAAACTACTTATGCATGCTAATTAATGCATAACAAAACATCGACAGATCATTCTGGGCACTCCAAGCCACGGAATCACGCATCATCAGATTTCAAAGTCTCGAAATAATTCCATATAATTAAATAAAAACAAATTATTTGGATATTTCTGGAAATTATAATGATTTAAAATAAAGATATGTTTTTATTGGGATATTATAAACACTAATCTAATATATTTTGATTTTCATGATTATTTTTTTAGGATAGATGTTGGAAAAATTAACTCTATCACCTCTTATTTTCATTATTCCTATAATAGAGAATGTTAGAGTAATTAGTGATGATAGTTTTCCAAAAGTCATTGATTATTCATCCAATTTTTTTCTTTTAAAAAATTATTGTTATTATTAGTAATAATACACTAAAAAATTTATTGTTTTTTATTTTAAATATATGTTTAAATTCCTTTAAAAATTATGAAAATATCATTATTAATTCATTATTTTGATTTATATAAAGTTTAGAGGAATTTAAAGATATTTTAGGTAGAATTAAAAAAAGAATATAGTAATATAAATATGTCGGGATCATAGAGAATATAAAACACAAAGAGTGATTTTATTAATTAATTATATCTTAAAACGTAGAGAAGAAGTCTATTGAGAAAACTAAAATGTGAGGAATTGTGTAATTGAGAGTAGTTTCCAAAGAGATGTATTCAAACAAATGATGGAAGAATTGGATATAATTGAAACATTAATCCAAACAAGAAGATAATTTTAAGGATATTATCAATGTGATAAGTATGGATATTAAATAAACCCTAATATAGATAAATTTATTTTTATTTAGACTTGATAGATCAATACTTATTCACTAGTTTTATAGTGAGTGATTTCTGGGAAAACCTCAATGAGTTATGAAAATGTTATTTACTATAAACCAAGAGGGTTAAAGAGTACACACTAAAAATTCTAGTATAAGTGTTCTTAGTGAATTTTTTTACATCTTCAAATCATTATCGATTGATTTATAGATGTTACACCTTTTCGGTTAACTAAAAAAATATTTCATATTCTTTTATTTATTTATTTATTAGAAAGGCATGTGTATCTCTACCAATGATGAAAAAATATTATTGGATGTATTTTCTAAATTAGTATACATTATTTCACCACTTTTCATATTACCATTACTAATTATGACCAGTATGTTGTATTAGTGAGGAAGATTTGAAATTTATAGTTACATCTTATTAAAACTTCATTTTTCCTTTATGATTTTCTCTCTTAAATGTTCATGGTAATAGTTTTTAACCACAAGGGAATTTTTATCTTTGATGGAGACAAAATTAAACTACAATATAATTATATTATGTATTAATTTCTTTCACATGTCATGGATATATACATTGAAATTATACATGGAATTATAGAAAACATATAGAATATAGTATTCACTAAAAGTGATCACAATGAATTAGTTGTTGATACCAAATGTCTCAATACTCTGGGGATTTAATTTTATAATATTATTTAAAAGAACTTGGCGTCATATATGACCTCTAAATGCATGAAATAAAATTTTCAAACATTTATAAAGGTGATATAAAGGTGCGAATATCTAAGTTATAAGAATTTTGTAATATTTATATGGACTTGAGGATTTATTCAACTCAATCTATTGATGAATTATTTTATTAGGTGAATTTTATTATGGAGGAAATGTGTGGAATTAATGAAATAGTTGAGGATTTCAATATTTTGGAATATGTATTAAGAAGGTTTCCACCTCTCTTAAATCTATATATATTAGGGATTAAGGAAAATAATATAAATATTTTCTTAATGGATAGATTGTATAAAATTATTATTGAATTTGTTATAATATTAAATGGGTATTTTCATATGGATAATGAGAGTTCAATGTAGGTTTAATTCAAATAAAATTATGAATTTCATCATTGAGGGTGATTCAGATGAGTAAGAACTCAATAAGGTAATGACATTTCTTTCCTAAAATCTAAAAATGGGAAAAATATAACTCAAAATAAATCTTATGCTTCTTTTTTAAATGTGGTACTTTTTGTCACCTTATTGTTAAGTGTCTAATGATACTTTTAAATAATCATGAATATGATATAACAATGAATAAATATTATAGAAATATGAGAGGAAATAAAATCACAGTGCCAAATTTCATTAAAAAGAATAACATTCATTTGTAATAAAGTGATGGCACATGAGAATTGAATGTATATGTGATTTTGGACTAAAAATTACTCGGTGAATAAATTTATGGGGATTTCATTAACAAAAAAATATAACGAATAAAATTTTAAATTGAAAAAGTAGAGATATATTGTTTCATCAAAGTTGAGTTACATGATTTACATAAGGAGATAAATATTTGAAAGATAAGAGAGAGAAAAATATAATGAGGCAGTATGTGACACTAGACTCTGTATTACATAGTATCAAGAAGATAAAAATAAATTGAAGGATGGAATATGAATGCTTAGGCCTGATAAGTATTGGAGATAATATTTTTTTGACATTATTATCATAAAGGATGAGAATATTTAAATCATAAATGTTTTGACCAACATAGGTAAAATAAAGTAAAAACTAATTGAGAGGCTCTAAGAAGAGATCAGTATAATGAAAGGAAATATAAAAGATCTGAAAAATTCAATGACGCATAAAATGACCTTAGGATGTTGGATTATAAGGGATGTTGTGATATTTAGTGAGTGATGTAATACCCTGATCCTTTATTTTTTTATTATTTTTAGGGGATATTGAATTTATGATTTTTTGGAGAGGGATTTGTATCAAAATTGAGTTTCATACTATATATCCAAGAGATGGACCATCTCAAGTTGATGTTTCTGGATGTGTACTATATTTTCTGTGGTAGCTCAGGTATTCATATGAGTCACAGGAGCTTCAAGTTAAATTTCAAAAAAAAAATATTTTATGCTAGGATGCATGATTTAGGTCATATAATTTATGGAAAGCTAAGTGGTTATCCTTATATAGGGGAAATTTTCAGTTTACTTTCTATGTTTTAATGCTGATATGTATGGTTATAAAATAGTTTATAGAGCCCCATGTGGATTCTAGGAGTAACAATGAATCTTGGAATAGTTATGTGGTATATCATATGGTTTAGGCACAGTTGGAAATTGGCTATGAGGGACCTGTAATTTCAAATGTAGGCATATTTTACACAGTTAGTGTGTGGATTAGAAAAAATTATGGACAACCCATGCATAGAGTGTTTTAATGGATAGTGGAGGTTTCATTTTTGGATCTATGTTAGAATATTATGTGAACAAACCATAAAATTTGGGATTTATTAGACAATTATATCCACATGGTTTTCTCAATATTTTTAAATCCAATTATACAAATAATATTTCCTACCAACTTTCATTAAAAATATCTATTTATAATGTTTACCCCATATGAATTCTACACCTCAGTACTTTTATCAACCTCCCTTATCTATGTATAGCCAAGGGGGCCTCTCCCACTCTTTAGATTGAAACCCTTTAGAAATGGTATTTTTTATTATCCTTGACACATTATTTAAGGTGAGATCCCTCATAATCCTTACTCAATGAAATTGGAATTATAATTCCCTCTAATTTTGGGATTCTCTAGTTTAGGGTTTTAGAAAATTTATGAGAGAATGGTGGAAATATTCCCACTCGTTTGTGGTTTCGTGTGTGGATCATAGTGGAGGTCCTGATAGGATGGTGTCATTCCACAAATAACAATAATCCTTCAGGTATATTTCATTGAGGATTATTTCTGGTTTTTAGATTAAATTAAATAAAAAACATTGTGCAGTATATATCATAGATTATGGAGTTTACCAGAAATTATGTCCATATCCTTTCATAAACCATTCTCATGATAATTTTATTTGTTTTGGTGTGATGCATTCACTGGGTGAGGTTTTAGTTTTTATGGGTTTTATAGTCATTGGATATAGAATCTATAAATGTTAGAGAGATTCTATGTTGATAATTGGATATCATTTCATGAGATGGTAACATTGTGTCTGAGTTAGGTGGCCTTTACATTACTAAGTATTTTGGTTGAGTAGTGATTTTATGTTTATGTTCATTCATTGTTATATTGAATTCATGTTGAATTGAATATTTTAATTCTACCATAATTTTAAAATGGTCTGGTAATTTGATAATAGTCAATCTAGAATATGTACCTTTCTAAACTACTTGAATATGGTTCAATGGTCGAATGAGTGTTGGTGGAACCCTTTTTTTCTTATGTGGTGTGTTTGAATTCAAAACTTAAATAGTTTCTTTGAAAATTTTATGTTAAAAGAAGATTTTATTGAGATGTAAATTTGAAGGAAATATAGTAACTTTAGAAATTATTTTTTAAATGGTATTTAAATATGATAAATGAGAGTTTTCTAATAGTCATTTTGATGGGATTTGGTCCAATGGAAAGGTACGACTAAAGAAACATGTTCTCCTTTATTCAATTGATCAAATGATGAATCCAAATTGTTTGTTAAAGGGAACCATAATGGATTTAATGACATGGTTTTGGTCTATTTGACCTTACGATGGAAAGAAATTATTTTCTAGAAAGAATATTTCTTTTTTTGTGCTTCCCATTTTTGATTTCATATGTATTTAAGTATTTCAAATTTATTTATATTGTGTGGATATCCTAATAAAAACATGTCCTAGTTTCAATGTGACTGGTTTGCAAATTGGTATTTAGAGAAAAATATTTGATCAATGAACCCAATTGGATTTTTCAGGATGTGGTTTGACCTAGGGTTTTTGGATGGTATGAAAATAGTTTGATGGTACTATAGAGTATGCATGTGATACAAGACATTAGTGATGTTGCTAGGTCATGCATTGGGAAGATGAACAAGATTATGTAAAATGATTTTATCTTGTGGACAACCCATAGGTTATTTTTTATGATATTTTATGAGAGTTAAATGTTACTCAATATTACTGATAAATAAATATATTTTCATTTGGAATTCCTATGTGGTTAAACAGTATTCATCTAACACACCTAATTTTATGGAATACCAAGGAGACATATTTGGATTTTAATGTGATGATTACAAATATTGAACACCTTAGGGAACACCCTGATTAACTATTATTTCATATATAGAATGCCTTTTTGTAGTCACCCTCAGAGTCATTGAGAATTCTAATTCATAATATCTTAAGTTGGTCCCCCATTGAATTTGTAATTAGGGATAATTTATAATCCCTTGTATGATATCCCTGAATTCACATGACCACTGATCTGCAATACCTTAGGGTAGGCCCATTTGGATTCATTATGATCACTGGTTGGAATTCCTACGGACATTCCACCATAGAATTTTTATGATCACTAAATTTAAATGTATTGGATCAGTTATTTAGATTCATATAAAATACTAATTTAGATTTCATTGGATAACCTTCTTGTAGGTTATGAGCACTACGAAAGTGTGTGATGGGTCATGCGCAAATTTGATTTTTTCCATGATCGATGATTGATCTAATATGTTCCTAATGATAATCATCATGATCTATGGAATTTAATCACATTATATAGAAAAGGGATATAATTCCAGAACCATAGATAGAATCATCAAAGGTTAATTATAATCAATTTAATTAACTAAAGAATTTCCTTTTTGGAATTCATTCTTCATTGATGGATATGACCATATTCCTAAATTTTGTTGTCATTAAATTATAGGAATCAAGGGTATATTACCTTTAGAATTGATCCACACGTGTTCTAGAAGTCTTTGAACATCATTTAAGGAATATTCCAGATTTATCACGAAAAATACTACCACTTGTGTCATCCACCTTTGATTGTCTCCAGAACTACTTATAAAGCGTTCTCATGGATCTATATTGACTTGAGAGTGGGAGGTGGATGGATATTTATCTTTGTTCTTAGAAGCGTTCTTGGAAAAGGGGGCTCTCTCAGTCTAGATATTATTCTACAAATCTATTGCACACAACCAAAAAAATGAATTGGCTCTCTGAGAAAATATTATAATTGGGTTTATCTATCATTGGAGTTAGCAACAAATAATTACACAAGTGACATTTATTTTTTATTTATTCCCTATTGAACAAAATTTCAAATAATAATATTATTATTGTTACTTATAAACATACACTAAACTTGAGAAATATATTAATTATTATTTAATCAAATAAAATTCAATATTTATTATTTCTCACCAAACCATTAAACATGGTCTTTCATTCCTCCACAATATTTATAAGGCCTTTAATAATGAAAGTTTATTTATTAAAAAATATAAATATATTATTATCTAATAAATAAATTAATATTATATTTAGTAAGTATAAAATAAATATTTATTAAATATTATTCTCACATTATATCCTCTCAAGTAACTGGTAGCATAATATACAAGGTCAGTAAAACATGAATAATTATTAAACCATGTTATTGAATAAAATTTATTCAACTTGTTAAAGAATAAATAATAACATTATCATTTAATTGAGATTCTGGATACACTTAGCCTATGACCCACTAGGCATTTTTCTCATTGGCATTAGGTGAAGCAGCATAAAGTCCAAGGCTAGCGTCTAGAAACATGCTAAGGAACCCAAAGAGAATGAATATAATTCCAAAATTACATAATAACTAATATGGATTCATTTTTTGTTATATAATCTCATTTTCATGATATCTCTAATCAAGAAAGTTTCATTCCAGTTTCATCAACCTATATTCTCGATGTCTCTTTCCTTGACATTTAGAAAATTATACTTTCCTATGTAACACCATGTCCATGGATGTATTTAGCATATGTAATTTCTATTAAAGGTCCTAAGATATCAACTTCTATTAATGAACATCAGGGGAAAATACTTTCTCATATTACTCATTAATGCAATATTACTTGTTACACACCCAAGGTATCCTACCTCACCGTGAACATATTTATCACTATTTTCATCAATACATCAAATTCTGTGAATCATAATACTTTTTAATAATAATATTAAAGTCCAATGATCAATACACACATCCACATATAGGAATATCCAATAACACCTATAAATATGGATTTCCTAATGGCGGGTCTCATTCTCCTAATATCCTATACTAAATATTACCAAGGGTGAACACCATGAGAAGGTGACTCAAATTCATATGAGTCTCCACCCCAGATATCTTATATTATTTGTGTCTCTGAAATGATATGATCTAGAAATATAAAATATATTTATTAATAGTGTCGTAGCACTTCTGGGTTCTTGTCATAGTGGGGAATGACTATGAACTTTTAGTGCGACATCTACTCTTGGGACATTATCACATACTATATTACACAAAATAATAATCATGTTGTCTATGTATTTTGTTAATATTCAAAACTATGAATACAAGTTTTCATAATGTACACATAATTCTGTTCTAGGTAACCAACTCCAATAGACTCCCAAATTCTACTATAGATAGATACTAATAACCCTCAGTCCGCTAGCTCTCAGATGATATACATTCTTTGTCACGACCCGATCCGTACAAGGGCTCTAGCCGCAACTACCCCAATCCCACCTCTATAGGCCAAGGGCTGGCGACTCGCACCGAAGGCACAACAACTCAGGGAGGCCTTTTCCTAAGAAACTATACACACACATGCAGCTAACTCAATGCATAAGTGTAGAGAAAAAAAATCAAGATATAACACTGCTATAAAAAGGAAACCAACATACATGCATAGACCTCTAACCAGTACAAGTAAAGTGCTAAAAAGTAGATGGACAAGTAAACTAAACAGTAAAGGGGGGAAAATAAGTTCCCAACTAGAAAGGATCCACAACCTAAAAATAGATAAAATTAAAGTAAACCACTAGTGAGTCTCACACCTGAAAGTCCTACCACGACCACCGAATTCAGCCCAAGCTCATGTGTCCTCTACGCTCCTCCATAGTCTCGATTGACCTGTATGTCATCTGCAAGGGCACACCAAGTGCGGGAAAAGCCCAAGTAGGGGTGAGTATAAAGATACTCAGTAGGATTCCCAGAAAGATCGAGGGAGCAATAAAGGAGATACTAAAATGGTGAGCAGTAGATAGAACAAGAATATTGTAAGAGTACAAAAGAAAGAGTGTAGCTCAACCCAATAAGAGAAAGGAAGCAGGCTCGTCAAACCAAGAGGGGCTAGACATGGAAACCATGTGGCATACCCCACGCATCTTTGCCCCTCCTAGAAGAGAGTAACTGAACCCAAAGAGTGGGAAAAAAAGTATCGTGTATATATATGCTCAACAAGAAACCCGAACGAGTGTGAGAGGGGATCTCTATCTCCAGGTTCAACCCAAGAAGAGTCGTCAATAGTTCAAAGGATATCTATCACTGATGCCCAACAATCCCTTACGTCAAGCGGCCTCATTGCTAAACCGTAGAACCAAGGGTCCCACTCCGGTAACCAAGGCGAAAAGTCACTGAATAGCCTCATAGAAATTGCTGAGTCTGAAGGAAGTCATCGGGTAACCCACTGCCCAGCCCACCTGGAGGGTGAACCCCAAATGGTCGTTAGGTAACCCACTGCCCAGCTCCGCTGGAGGGTAAACCCTAAAGTCAATAGGTAACCCACTGCCCAGCCCCTTTGGAGGGTAAACCACAAGAGTTCATCAGGTAACCCACTACCCAGCCCCACTGGAGGGTAAACCCTAATGTCAACGGGTAACCCCCTGCCCAGCCCCACTGGAGGGTAAACCATATGGTCAATGGGTAACCCACTACCTAGCACTGTTGGAGGGTAAACCCTAAGGTCAAAGAGTATCCCACTACCTAGCCCCACAGGAGGGTAAACCCTAAGGTCAATGGGTAACCCACTACCCAGCCAAGCTGGAGGGAAAACCTATAACTGGTCCGATAACTCTGCACTGCTCGTGTCATCACTGAGTGTCACTAACACCGCTATCATGCGTAGGTTCGGAGTGCGTCAAAGGAACCTCCAACAAACACACTTTCATGTTTCCACATTTAATGACATCTCGAAAGAGGCTCCACTCTCCCAAACAGATTTCACCATTGTAATCCTCATGGAAAAACACACGAGATAGACTATTTACTCGCTGGAAACGGGCTCCCGATAGAAAAGTTATTCAACACTACTTTATGCCCACACGACGTCTCATGGGGCCCACTCCTTGGTCCCGAACAAGGTTAGGTGAACTATGCCATCGTGATGCTCTCGTAAAAACGCACCAAATCCACTATTCATACACCCCAAACGGACATCTGATGAAAAAGTCACAGTACATTTCACACAACTTAAAAGACAGCCCATGGGGCCCATGCCTCAACTCTGGCTTCAACGCCTAAAACCACCCTATTCAACTTCATCTTGATTCTAGGGTCACAACGCCGCTGACGGAGCCTAAAACAAACTCTATATGCAGAAGCTGCAACTCCCTGCATTATATGCAAATGGGACCCTGAACGGACTCCATTGTGTTCCTTACAGATAACCACGCTGTGTAAGCTATTCATTTGTCCTGAATGGACTTATAAAGCATAAGTTGTAAAAACGCAGCATACGAGCGAAAGTCGCCTCATGGGACCCACTCCTCGGGCCTGAATTTAGGTGGGTGGATTGCGCTGTTGCAATCCCATCAGAAGAACACTCAGAAATGAGTGCCAAACACCCCAAACGAATGTTGGGTGAAATAGTGGTGTTTCACAGTAAAACATGTGAACTAGGCCCTGTGGGGCCCGCACCTTGTCTCCAACCAGGACGCTTCAGAAAGTATCTCAAAAAGTCTGCACGAGGATTGGGTTCACGCTGCCACTGACGACGCGTCAATCATACATCCCAAATAAGAGTTAGGTCCGGAGCAAGATTAATTAATTAATTAATTAATTAATCACATTAGGTGTTTCCTGCCACCAAGTAACGAAACCAAACCTAAAGGGTTCCGAACCAACTTTGGAAGGACCATCTCAACTCCAGGTCCACAGCGCCTCTGACGGCGCATCAAACGGACGTCCGGCTCGCGAACCACATCTGTCACAACTTTAATAACAATTTAATATTATTAATGTAAAGCATTTCAGGGCACCCGTCTTTGGGCACAGAACCCAAAAAACCTAAAACACAACATAAAAAGTCAGTCTCAAAGAGATGGACCCAAAATCGCAGATGGCGCGTCAAAGGGACGCGTCGTTTAGGAGTTACCCCCCCCCCCCCCTGAACGCAAGGGGCCCAACCGGACTGGTTCACCACGGCCGGCCCAGTCCAAACCGCAAGCCCGTGACCCAGCCGCGGGTCTGGCCTGACTCACCATGGCCCGCTCCGGCAAACCCGGAACCTCCCCTGGGTCCGGTTCTTCAAGCAGACCGGCCTTTAGGCCGGTCTTCGTTGCCCACCAGGACCCGCGCTTTGTGGGTCCTTGTCTGTGGCGCCCCCCGAGGTTAGCAACGTGGGACTCTCCTCCGACAGCGACGGGACAGCACTGATGGCCCCGCCTCCCGCAGCGCACACCGCGCCACCTCCGACCTGCATCACGCTGGTCGTCGCCTGCTCGAGCGCACCCACCGGAGCCCGCAGCTCCGCCTCCTCCCAAAATCGCCAACACCGCAGACGCTCGGCTCCCACGATCCGCCGCCAGCACAATCGGCTCTGCCCAGCCTACTCCGCTCCTCCACTGGACTCCTCTGTCCGCACCTCGTCCACACCCAAGCCTGCTAATCCAGCCGCACCTGCTGCCTGACACCCAAACCCCGTTGCGCCACCCCGAACTCCGGCCTCCTCCCTTGCCGAAGTCGGGGCTTTCGACAGATGCAGCCACCGCTCCGATGGCCCGATTTCAAAACCGAATGCGATTTTGGGATCCTCAGGATGATGCCTTCACAGCACCTGCCCCGGATCGTCGATCCGATAAGATTTGTGGGTCCGAAAATTGGGACGAAGTATGCCCAATAACGGGATTTAGAATGGGGCTAGAACGATGGTCATGTTCATTCGGCTATCGTCCCAATTCCAAAATTATATAATTTAAATAAAAAAATTGGCAAAATTCAAGAGTAGACGAAGGTGTAAAAATTAATGAGAAATCATACCTCGATCCGGTCGTTCAGCGTTGGCGACGTGTTCGCTGTGATCCCACTTCGATCCGTCGATGTTCCGGCGGAGATCGCTCCTCGATCCGACAAAGAACAGCAAAGAATGGCTAGAGAGAGCGATCGAGAAGGGAAAATTTATGGATCTTCCTTAAATCCACCACTTAAGTGAATTTATAAACTCTCTGACACTCTGCTGACAGATGAAAATTCCGAAACCTCCGTGCCCACTTATTTTATATCACGCCTAGGAAAAAAACCCCATTTCCAACTCAACAGAAGTCTTGGAATTCCATTCTGAGGCTTCG
This sequence comes from Viscum album, assembly GCA_963277665.1. Lineage (NCBI taxonomy): Eukaryota > Viridiplantae > Streptophyta > Magnoliopsida > Santalales > Viscaceae > Viscum > Viscum album. Next base: position 1,253,455,603 of record OY728152.1, read on the forward strand.
TTCGAAAATTATTTGAAAAGAATACCCGTGATAAAAATCACTAAGTCATTATTTCAAAATTATGATTTTTCCCCTGGGTGACATCTCTCACAGCAGGCTCGTGCCTGCAACTTTTATACCCCACCTAAGATAAACGGCATGCTCCGGACGCAATTGTGCCCTCAGATTCCCGATTTGAGCTATCGTTTAGGATAAAACACAACCCCGCCACGTGCATAGTATAAAAATACTTAATATTTTTCTAAAATTAATTTCGTGCACCCTGAACCTTTGAATCGCACGCCGTCATCACGCGTAGATCTGGAATTATATGTAGAAATATTTCAAAGTATTTTAGGGAAGAAAAACATGGTCTCTACATCATTCCCTCCTTCAAAATTTTCATCCTTGAAAATAAAAACTAGAAAAAAAACTCGGGATACATAGCTCACACCTATCTCTCCCACTCCCAAGAAAGCTTCCACAACACCATGATATCACAACACGTGAACCAAAGGGATGGTTCATACATATAAGTTATGCTACTTTTGATGACATGCATAGGAACACACACGCACCTCATCAGATGTGACATGTGGAAGGCGTCGTGCGCCAACTCCTACTATTTGGAGGGTAGGGCAGGACGGTAGGAAACCTCTCAATCCCTTGCACGATTCCCAAACGGACCAAAGAAACTCGGAGGACTTCCCTGGCTGAACCTCTACTTCCCACGTCATGATATAAATAACAGTTTGTTCCTGGAACCGGATCTCGTGATTCCCTCCTTCAGAATACCCATTAGGTGCATCGTCCATGGATATCTGATCACACAGTACATCACTGTCGACATCCCCTATCTGCGACTCTCTCACACGCTCAAGGAGCGAAGAAGTCAACACCATCGACTGTAGGAAATTCATACCATCCTGCTCCACCAAGGTCAGCCATAGGGAAGCTAACTACTATGAAACTTCCCTTTCCTGATAAGTCTGGGACTTTATACTAAGGATACCTGCTACAAAACTACCATTTTTCAGAACATAGACTAGCTTGAAGTCATTGTCCTACAGAAATTTCAACCAGCACTGTCGCCTCAGGTTCAAGTCTCTTTGGGTGAGGGCGCACCTGAGACACTGGTGGTCTGAAAAAACTACAAAGCACTCTCCCAGAAGATAGCGTCTTCACATTCTTAACACAAGGACCACCACCAGTACCCCATAGTGAATCGTGTAGTTCTGTTTAGGGGGTTTCCATCACCTCGACCTATACTTGATAACGGTATCAAGGTTGATGTTGAGCATGCAAGGTACCAATGAACAGGGCAGGCGAGAAAACTCATCCAACCGCCATAGGCAAGACATGAAAAGCATGTGGCATACCCCACATGTATTTTACCCTCTTGGAAGGAGAGTAATCCCCAAAACAGGCACTCTTCCAAACCTACTAGTGGCACCTCAAGCAAAAGGGGTCAAGCAGAAAAGCCCCACTGGAAAATCCAGAACCTACTCTGACACTCCACCACACAACCCTTCCATGAATGCACATATCAGAGAGACTCATCCACCACACCTCAATACTATCCACTTTGGTTGGTAATGACTCTCCCTATTGGTTTTTATCGCATCACAAAAATGTGTCTCAGTGGGGGAAAAACCCTTCTTTCTCGTGCATTCAAATCTACGTCGGACAACACTAACACAGGGTTACACCGATTCCCTATGTCACCCTGTAGTACCCCCGGTTTTGTGTAGTAACCCTTACTTGATTATTTTCTTGGTTTTGACATTAAGGGTGTTTAATGGGAGAGTCAGGAGAACTTTTAATGATGTTTTGAGGCAAAGGGGAAGTCGCATGAGAGGCGCACGGTTTGTCTAAACCGTGCGGCCAAACCGTGCGTGGATAACTATAGAGGCAGTGGCTTCTACACGGTTGGCACATGGATAAGAGAAATTGTGTGATGAGGCCATGCGATAAGGGTGGCCGAGGAAGTAGCTAACGCACAGTTAGCGCACGGTTTGTCAAACCGTGCAGACTAATTGTGTGGCCACTTAAAAGTAGATCCTTAAATTGTGGATCTAACTTGTTTGCCTCTAATTTCCTCATTAAATCTCCTAAGCAGCCCTAACTTGGGACTTTGGTTCTCCTAAGGTCAAAGAGAGTTCTCCCATTGTTCTGGAGGCGATACAAAGTCTTCTCTTGGTGAGTCGAAGCTGGATTCTTGAGGTATGTGATTGTTCTCCTTTGTTCTTGATCGCTTTCTTAGATCTACTTAGATCTACTTCTCCCTTTCTCTCGGTTTCTTATATTTATGCCCGTTAGGGGTAGATCTAAGTATGTGGATTCTAAATATGTTGAGATTTGGTCTTTTTGTGTTAGGAGAAGAGATCTAAGGTGGGTTTTTGTAGATTTGACCTGGTGTTCTTGATCATTCTTCATCATTTGCTTGGTTTCGCCTTTTTGTTGAGGTAGGTGGCTTTACTCTCAACTCCTCTTGTTATAATTGGTTAGCTTAGTTTCAAATTATTTATTTTAATGGAATTTATTGTGAAAATCATGGAATAAATATTCTTTAGTGATGATTTATGGTTTTGATGAAATTGTGAAATCTTGGTGAATTATGTGCAAAGTGACTTGGCTATTTGAATTTAAAATGTTGATTTTAAATTATGAAATTTTTGTAATTGTAAATGGGTTGATGAGAAATGGGTTTTCAATAAAAAGGGTGTTTTATTGAAATGGTTTTGATGGATTTGGTTTTCAATAAAAAAGCGGCTTTATTGAAATGGTTTGAATTGTTTAAACACACTTGGTTTGGATGAAAAATGGTTTTCAATAAAAGGTGTTTTATTGAAAGGATGATTTGGCATGATTGTTGGGAATCTGTGGTGTGTGTTCATATTTCATGTATGGGGCTTGGTTGAAATAGGACCTTGAGCTCGGTGCCAAACGTTTAATGGCATTTGGTAACTATATTTACGAGGCTTGGTTAAAATATGACCTTGTTCTTGGTGACAAAGGTGTAATGGAACATGGGAATTAATTACCTTGTGATGACTTGGTAGATTGACGAGAAACCGCTCATGAGTATGGAACTGTCATAACAATGCATGCATGGTTGATTTCAAGGGTTTGTGAAATGGTTGGGAATGCCAAAACGGGATGTTGTGAAACGGTTTGGAAATTTTTTTGGTTATTTTTTTGGAAAAATAACGTGTTGGAAAAGCTGGTTTAAATTGCATTTTGATGCTTTTGAGCATGGATGGTTTTGGATAACTTGTTTATATTTAGATATAAACTTCTTTGGTGAAAATGTTTTATATAAACTACTTTTATATAAATGTGGCTAACTCTTTTATCCTAGTGGCGTGAGTATGGAATTCATTGGGGAGAACCTATTGAGTTTTATACTCACCTCTACTTTGGCACGTTGGTGCTTTTGTAGATGTTGTATTCTGAGACACAGGTAAAGGTAAATCATCTCATTACTAATGGCCCGTGGTGGTGGTTGGGAGATGTTGTGGAGCTTGGAGCTTGTGGAAAACTAAGTCGTGGTGTCTTTTGAGAGTCTTGTGTTGTTCTTTCGTTGTGTGCCTTGATGTTTTTTTTTCTTCTGCTATTGTGTACTCTGATATGGTTTAATATAAATGGAGTTTTGATTTGGTCTTTCATTGTTTCATGCATCATATAGTGAATGGTTAATGGATGGGTTTATTTTCTTAAAGGGTAAATCGTCCCCCAATTGTATTTGAAACCCTTCGGTATTTATTGTCAACCTTTAGCATCTTGTGGATGTCGCTTAAGGCCTAGTAATGACTCGTTTCACTCCCAATCCAATGAGAATTGACTGGTCATTAAAAATGGTATCAGCTTGTTCGGTCCTTTCCTAAAAAGTGTTCATCGATGTTCTTGGTCTTAGAGTTGGAATTCCTTCTTGTCTATTCCTTGTGTGGTCATCTTAGATAGGAGTAGGATTGTCAGAACTTGAAATGTATATCATAAAAGGACGCAGCTAACCTGTTTATGCTGAAATTCAAGTTACCAGGGTGTTGGGTACATAAGTGTTTTGGATACACTTCTAGAATGTTGGAAATCTCATTGTCGTGGGTTTTTCCAATGAGAGGATCATGACATGCATTGTAGATGAATGACTACCCACTAGGATTTCATATCTCATTGTGAGTAATGGGTAAGAATTTTTTGAAAGGTGCCAATTTTTGAAAAAATGCAGAAATTGTTTTCAATCGAAAGACTTTGAAAACAAGGTATTTGGGGTATTTTGAAAATGGATTGATTTCCAAAAATTATGTTTAATGTTTTAAAAAATCTTTGAACATGGAAAAAGGTTTTTTGATAACAATGTTGTGATATTTGATGTGATAGAATTTGAAATGCTAAGCCAATAGTTTCTAGAGAGTGAAATTGATGGAGTTTGTTGTTGGTTTAGAAAATGGCACCCGGTAGGCGTCGTCGAAACCAACCTGAAGAAGCTAGGGAGAATGTGGTTGCACCTGAACCACGTGTGAACCAAGATATGGTTTAGAGTATTGTCCAAGCCTTTCAAGCTATGGGTATGGGGAACCGGAGGAATGAGCCACGACATGTGGATCATACCATCCAATTCATGAAGCAGAATCCACTGAACATTAGGGGTGATGCTGAACCCGAGAAGGCAAAGGTGTGGCTAAGCAGGACGAATTGTATATTCGATTTCATCATCACACCAGTGGAGCTGAATGTAAAGCTGGTGATGTATATGCTCGAGGATCTTGCACATCAGTGGTGGGATTTGTCGGTGCATGCTAAATTGGATAAAGGTCTTACACGAGAGGATTTTGAATAATTGTTTATCAAACAATTCTATCCTCAGACGTTCAAGATCTAGAAAACGACGGGCTTCTTTAGCTTGAAACACGCGATCCTCTCTATCACAGAGTATGCGGATAAGTTCATGAATTTAGTCTGTTTTTCACCAGAGGTTGCATCAAGTGATTCTTTGAAGGCATGCATCTTCGAATCAGGGATAATGTAAGAGATTCAATCAAAGATTGCGGTGATCTATATTACAGATTATACAGAGATGGTGAACAGAGCAACGGTTCCTAAACGTGATATCTTGGGATCAAAAAAAGGAGGCATGTTGATACCCATGGGAATGGGTGGGAACTCCAATGTTGGGAACAAGCGGAAGAGGGAAACCTACTTTAAAGGTGGGAGTGCGAATCAGAACCAGATGGCGGGATCAGTCAACCTTCCTCCACGACCCTAGAGTAAAGCAGGTTACTTTCAATGTGGTTCGACTGACCACATGAAACTAGAATGTAAAACACCACTGAGATCATTCCACAATTGCAAAAAGATGGGGAATCTTCAAAGATATTGTCATAGTGCTCCACGATCGGGTGTTCGGGACACTTCTCAGGCATCGCAAGCATCGTATGCATCGACAGTGCGAGGGCAGCAAAATCAGTCTCGCCAGCAGAATAGAGCTAGTTATGGTGATTCAAGGAATACCATGACTCCTCGGGAAGGGAAATCTCAACAAGGCAATAAGGAGAAAAGTGCAGCAACAAAGAAATTGAATGGAGTCGAACAGATGATGGTCGATGATCAGGCTGGACCATCTACTGTGAGGTGTACGATTCTTTTTAATTCTACCCCCATGCATGTTTTGTTTGATATTTGTGGCATCACATTCCTTTCTTGCTTCTCATATTGCTGATTTGCTGAACTTAAAACTGGAAATGATGCCTTTTTTTCTTGAAACTGAAAACTCCTCTTGGTGAAAGAGAATGTCAATCCTTCATGTGTAGAGAAGGTGTTATAACTGTCGATGGATTTGAGATGAAATGGGACTTCTCTATGTTGTATATGGATGTCTATGATGTAATCCTGGGTATGGATTGGTTGACAAGGTTTAAGTCACACATCGACTGTTATAGGAGAATGGTTAGTTTCACGATTGAGGACGTCATTGAGCATCTCTTCAGAGGAGAGAGGATGGAGAAGAAAAGTTCAAAGATATTGTTGGCACCAATGGTGGGAACGATCTCTTACCAATTGGTAGTGTGGACTTTGGAATCATTATAAGAGAGTGATAAAAATAGTTTTCCAGCTATGGTGGATCAATTTTTGGATGTTTTTCCTAAAAAATTCTCAGGATTAACACCTGTAAGAGATGTGGAGTTTACGATTGATCTCCTTCCAGGGACTATTCCTATCTCAATTCCATCTTATAGGATGGAACCAACGGAGTTAAAGGAATTGAAAGTGAAGTTAGAAGAGCTGGAAAGAATGGTTTTCATTCGGCCAAGCGTGTCTCCGTGGGTAGAACCAGTTTTATTTATAAATAAATCAGATGTAACTCTTTGGTTGTGTGTTGATTATCATAAACTTGACCAAGTTACGATAAATAACAGATATCCACTTCCACGCATTAATGATCTGTTCGATCAATTTAGGGTTTGCTTAGTGGTTCTCCAAGATTGACTTGTGATCAGGATATCACCAATTGTGAGTTCTGAAGGAGGATATTCCAAAGATAGATTTCAGAATCATATATGGCCACTAAAAATGTGTATTCATGCCTTTCGGTCTAATGAATGCACCAGTGGTCTTCTTGGATTTGATGAATTGGATATTTTAGCAATATCCGGATTATTTTGTTGTGGTGTATGTGGATGATATATTGGTGTATTCAAGAACAAGGGTTGAGCATGAGCAACACTTGGTGATAGTGTTGGAAATCTTTTGAGACCATCCGTTGTATGCCAAATTAACAAAGTGTGATTTTTGGATACAAGAGGTACGTTTTATGGGCCATGTTGTTTCTGAGAAAGGTGTTTTAGTGGATCCAGAAAAGATAGAAGCTATTCCTTCTTGGAAACCGCCGAAGAATGTCTTTGAAATACGAAGTTTTCTTTGTCTACTTGGTTATTACCGACGCTTTGTCTATGACTTCTCACGACTAGCTTCGCCTATGACAGCATTGACAAAAAGGAACAGTGAATTTCAATGGACTGAGGAATGTCAGAGATCTTTTCAAGAGTTGAAAGTTCTCCTTACATCAGCACCTATCTTAATCTTTCCAGAATCAAGTCAAGGATATGGGGTGTATTGTGATGCTTCGGGAAAAGGGTTGGGTTGTGTTCTCATTCAAATAGATCATGTGGTTGCTTATGGTTCAAGGCAGTTGAGGGTGCATGATAAGAATTACCCAACACATGATTTGGAGTTAGTTATACTCATCCATGCTTTGAAAACATGGAGACATTATCTCTTTGGTGATAAATTTACTATGTTTACAGATCACAAAAGCATGAAACACATTTTTTCATAGAGATATTTGAATATGAGGCAGAGCAGATGGATGGAGTATCTTCAAATGTTCGACTTTGACTTAATGTATACACCGGTTAAGGTAAATTCGGTGGCCGATGCATTAACCAGGAAGTCGTATGCTCAGTTGGAAAAGGAAGATTCAGATGAATGACAGTTGATGTTGGTCTTATCCAACATGCATGTGGAATGTGAAGACTGAGGTGATGTTGCTGTTTTCTTTACAGCTACACTTGTTCCTGATTTGGTGGAGATAGTAAAGGAGGCACAGGAATCCAATGTAGACTATTTTGCAATGAGTTCAAAACTCAATGATGGGAAGACCATTGAGGGATGGAAGCTGGATGGGAGTTCAGTTTTATGTTTCAGAGATCAGATGGTTGTACCAATAGTTTTTCAAGAACAACTCCTTAATGCTTACCACCATTCAAGATGGGTTGTACATCCGGGTACATGGAAGATGTATAAAGCACTAATGGTGTGGTTTTGGTGGAGCATCATGAAAAGGAAGGTGGCCAAGTTCGTCTCGTGATACTTAACTTATCAGCAGGTTAAAGTAGAGCATTAGAGACCAGATGGTATGTTATTGTCTTTACCTATCCCAGTGTGGAAATGGGAGCAGATAGTAATGGATTTTTTTATAGGTCTTCCAAGAACGGTCTGGAAACACGATGCCATTTTGGGTGATAGTATATCTTCTAAACAAGTTGTCACATTTTATCCTGATTCGTGAAACTCATACGGTGGAAGATCTTTCAAAGATCTATATCTGAGAAGTGGTAAAGATACATGGTGTACTAGTGTCTATCGTCTCAGATAGAGATCTGAGGTTCACATCTTGTTTCTATAAATCCTTACAATAAGCCCTTGGGACTCAGTTGACGATGAGTACGGCGTATCATCCTCAGACGGATGGGAAATCCGATCGGACGATACAAAAGATGGAAGACATGTTGCGGGATTGTGTAATGGATTTTGGTGGCTCATGGGAGGATCATATACCCTTAGTGGAGTTCTCATACAATAACAGTTATCAGGCCTCGATATACATGGCTCTGTTTGAAGCATTGTATGGGCGTCCTTATCGTTCTCCACTATGCTGGGTGGAAACTGGTGAAACTTCACTAGTTGGGCCGAACCTTGTCCAAGAAACAATGGAGAAGATTCAGTTGATTAGAAAAAGGATGGAGACATCTCAGAGTCATTATAAATCATATACATATCATCGTCGAAGACCGTTGTCATTCGTAGTTGGTGATCATGTCTTTTTGAGAATCTCTCCAAGGCTTGGACATTGTTGTTTTAGAAAGCAGGGAAAATTATCTCCTCGATATATAGGCCCTTTTGAGATACTGGAACGGGTTGGAGAGGTGGCATATCAGTTGGCATTACCACCACAGTTCAATTTGGTGCATAATGTGTTCCATGTATCTCAGTTGAAAAAGTATCAACCTGATCCTGACCATGTGATCAGATGGGATCACGTTGACCTAGAGTCGGATGCTTCGTTGATACATATCCCAGTACAGATTGTGGATTGGATAAAGAAAGTATTGTGTGGAAAAAGCATCGGTCAAGTGTGGGATTTATGGTAGCATGGTCAGATTCAGGAAGAGACTTGGGAATGTAAGAAAGAAATGAAAGAGCAGTAGACAAAACTCTTTCAGACAAGAATTGGTTTTCTACTTTCTGGGGACAGAAAGGCCAATGGTGGGGGGAATTTAGTACCACTAGTTTCTGGTATGTAACCCTTACATGATGATTTTATTGGTTTTAAAGTTAAGTTTGTCGAATGGGTGAATCGGGAGAACTTGGAATGATGTTTTGAGGCAAAGGGGAAGTCACACGGGAGGCGCACGATCTGTCTAAACCGTGCGGCCAAACCTTGTGTGGCTGACTGTGGAGGCAGTGTCTTCCACATGGTTGGTGCACAGTTAAGGGAAACTGTTGTATGAGGCCATGCGAGAAGGGTGTCTGAGGCAGTAGCTAACACATGGTCAGCGCACGGTTTGTCAAACCGTGCGGACTAACCGTGTGTCCACTTAAAATTAGATCCTTAAATTGTGGATCTAACTCGTTTTGCCTCTAATTGCCTCATTAAATCTTCTAAGTGGCCCTAACTCTTGATTTTTGTTCTCCTAAGGTTAAAGATGGTTCTCCCATCATTTTGGAGGCGATCCGAAGGCTTCTCTTGGCAAGTCGAAGCCAGATTCTTGAGGTATGTGATCATTCTCCTTCATTCTTGATCGTTTTCTTAGATCTACTTAGATCTACTACTCCCTTTCTCTCAGTTTCGTAGATCTATGCATGTTAGGGGTAGAACTAAATATGTGGATTCCATATATGTTGAGATTTGTTCTTGGTTGTGTTAGGAGAAGAGATCTAAGGTGGGTTTTTGGAGATTTGACCTAGTGTTCTTGAGCATTCTTTGTCCGTTGCTTGGTTTCGCCTTTTTGTTGAGGTAGGTGGCTTCACTCTCGACTCCTCTTGTTAGAATTGGTTGGCTTAGTTTCAAATTGATTATTTGAATGGAATTGATTGTGAAAATCATGGAATAAATCTTCTTTAGTGATGATTTATGGTTTTGATGAAATTGTGAAACTTGGTGAATTGTGTGCAAAGTGACTTTGCTATTTGAATTTAAAATGTTGATTTTAAATTATGAAATTTCTAGAATTGTAAATGGTTTGATGAGAAATGGGTTTTCAATAAAAATGGTGTCTTATTGAAATGGTTTTGATGGATTTGGTTTTCAATAAAAAGACAGCTTTATTGAAATGGTTTGAATTGTTTGAACACACTTGGTTTAGATGAAAAATGGTTTTCAATAAAAGGTGTTTTATTAAAACGATGATTTGGCATGATTGTTGGGAATGTGTGGTGTGTGTTCATATTGTATTTATGGGGCTTGGTTGAAATATGACCTTGTGCCTGGTGCCAAACGTTTAATTCCACGTGGTAACTATATGTATGAGGCTTGGTTGAAATATGACCTTGTGCTCAGTGCCAAAGGTGTAATGGAACATGGGAAGTAATTACCTTGTGATGACTTGGTAGATCGGTGAGAAACCACTCATGAGTATGGAACTATCATAACGATGCGTGCATGGTTGATTTCACGGGTTTGTGAAATGGTTGGGAATGGCCAAACGGGATGTTGTGAAACATCTTGGAAATTTTTTTGGTTATTTTTATGGAAAAATAAGGTGTTGGAAAAAGCATGTTTAAATTGCAATTTGATGCTTTTGAGCATGGATGGTTTTGGAAAACTTTTTTATATTTAGTTATAAACTTCTTTGGTAAATTTTTTTGATATAAAGTGCTTTTATATAAATTAGGCTAACTCTTTTATCCTAGTGGCGTGAGTAGGGAAGTCATCGGCGAAAACCTACCAAGTTTTATACTAACCCCTGCTTTGGTAGGTTGGTGCTTTTGCAGATGTTGTATTCTGAGACAAAGGTAAAGGTAAAGAATCTCATTACTAATGGCTTGTGGTGATGGTTGGGAGATGTTGTGGATCTTGGATCTTGTGAACTGCTGAGTCATGGTGTCTTTTGAGAGTCTTGTGTTGTTATTCCGTTGTGTGCCTTGATGTTTGGTCTTCTCTTCCGCTGTTTTGTACTCTGATGTGGTTTAATATAAATGAAGTTGTGAGTTGGTCTTTTATTGTTTCATGCATCATATAGTGAATGGTTAATGGATGAGTTTATTTTCCTAAAGGGTAAATCTTCCCCCAATTGTATTTGAAACCCTTCGACATTTATTGTCAGCCTTTGGCGTCTTGGGGATGTCCCTTAAGGCCTAGTAATGACTCGTTGCACTCCCAGGCCGATGAGAATTGACAGGTCATTACACACCCTTGGTAACCCCTCGAACAAGGAGTTAGACGAAAAGAGTACCTCACGCAGTGTCTAACAAGATCAACCAAGAAAAGTTGAAAAATACACAGAGCGTACCTCTTATCATCTCATGTGTTGTAGGATTGTAGACATCCAAAGCACGCAGCCGCCTGCGGCCCCGTTCGTCAGCTCCCTGAGCCTAACATGGGCTGCCTAATGGTGGTGGAAGGACCTCGAAACATCATCCACCAACCAAAATTCTTCCTGCTTTTCTACCAACACCGCATCCCTAGGGACCACCCTGCCCTCACCTGCGGGTTCTCTTATCACAACACTCCCTTTTTCATGGTGGTGCATCTACCAACTATCTGGAAAACTTAGCACATTTGGTCGAGTAGTCTCACGCCACATGACCTCGCGCATCACAAACATAACACTAGTCCTCCTTGGGCTGTCTTGGTGCTCTACGATGTCCCCGACCATGTGCATGAGTCTCATCAAGGGGAGACCTCTGGTATCGATTCCCTACCAATCGACGTCCCTCTGCCAGAAATTTCTTTGTCACAAGTTCCTTCTCCAGCACCTCGAGATGGGTGGGGATGCATAAGGGCACTACATTTCCATGAATCTCCTCTACAGAGATCTCATTCAACTTCTGTGCTCGGAAGTTTCTGCCATGGACCACATCCAAAGAGTACCGAGTAAGGTCTGTGAACCTAGTCGTGTACTCAGCCACTGCCATCACTCCTCGCTGAAACTCCAGAAGCTCCTGAAACCATATAAAGCATAAGTAGGTGGGGTAGTACTTTTCACAAAACACACTATAGGGAAACAGTTGTTTCACGGTGGATTTTTCACGGCGGTATTTTCATGGTAGTTTAAAAACCGCCGCGAAATGTCTTATTTTTTTTATTTTTTTTTAATTTTTTTTAAATGTTTTCGAGGATTAGCGGTGGTTTTTTAAAAAACTTCCATGAAATAGCAGAAGTTTGGGTAAAACCGTCGTGAAATGAAAGGGAAAAAATAGAAAAACATGAGAAACCCCAAAATCACTAAAACGACCATAACTTTTGATCTGTGCGTCCATCAAATCACTGCGACTAGTAAAATCAAAGATCATTAAGAGATATAGAGGCATGTGTAATCAAAACTGTGAGACGGTCTATGGTGCGGAAGATATGAGAGTTATAAGAAAGTTGAAAAAAGTTCTCCAACTTCAAACGGCCATAACCTTCGCTCCGGGTGTCCGTTTGGGCTCTACCACATATCAAATCAAAGCCAGCAAAGAGAGATACGCACCAATTCAACAGAAGCAATCTTCTGTTGTGTTTTTCTACTCCAATACCCCTCCTATGGCCTCTAAACCCCCATTTTCTTCAGCGGTGTCCCGTCGAACTTGTCTTCAAATGGACCTAACATTCGATCTGTGTGTTAGTTTGGACTCCTCTGCATGCTAGATCGTAGTCTGTTCCATGATCTTCATTTTGACTGGTCGCGGCGCCCACATAGACACCTGGATCATAATTTATGACCCTTTTAGTGGGTATCGGGTTTGTTATGTTTTTCGATGCCTCGTTTCTAGCACCCGTTCCCCTTCAGTTTTTTTAAATGGTCGTAACTTCCGATCCACCAGTCCATTTGGTCACTTTCACCTATCAGGTCGAAGATCATTTTAGGATCTTTGATTTTACTGGTCGTGGATCTGGAACGGACTCTCGGATCATAAGTTAACTCCGTTAATGTGAGTCCAATGTTTTTGTCACTTTATGACTATTGTGACGGGTTTTAACGGTTCCTCTATTTATTACTGTTTATTTGGGTTTTCATGACTTGTTATCTTTATCAATGGTTTTTTGTGGGTTATTATGATGATTATGTTAAATTCTTAAGGGATTTTCCAGAGTTTTCATGAGTTTTCATGCTTTCTAATGCTTCCTTCTTCATTCTTCTCCATCTGTTTTCAGGCGTTTTCATAATTTTTCATCCCATATCACGTCTTTTCGTACTTTTTCATGTGTTTCATTTATTATTTATTATTTATTATTTATTATTTATAAAATACGTTAATTTATTTAATATCTATTATTTGTTAACGGTTATTTATTATTTATTATTTATATTTATTTATTATTTATATTTATTTATTATTTATTATTTATTATTTATTGTTAATAATAATAATATTTTTTACTGGTTATTTATTATTTATTATATATTATTTAGTATATATTATTTAATAATAATAATAATAATATTTTATTTACTATATATTATATATTATATATTATATGTTATATGTTATATATTATATATTATATATTATATATTATATATTATTATTTATTTATTATTATTTATTGTTTGTTATTTATTGTTTATTGTTTATTATTTATTATTTATTATTTATAATTATTAATTATGTGTTATTTATAGTTGTTATTTTTTATTTTTTATTTTTTATTTTTTAGTATTATTATTTATAATTATTTATAATTATTTTTTATTTTTTATTTTTTATTAGTTATTATTTATTATTTATTATTTATTATTTATTATTTAGTATTTATTATTTATTATTTATTATTTATTATTTATTATTTATTATATATGTATTATTATCTATTATTAATTGTTGTTTATTATTTATTATTTATTATTTATTATTTATTATTTATTATTTATTATTTATTTAATTATAATTATAAATTATGTGTTATTTATTATTATTCTTATTTATTATTTATTATTTATTATTTATTATTTATTATTTATTATTGTTTGTTATTTATTATTATTTATTATTTATTCTTTATTATTATTTATTATTATTTATTATTATTTATTATTATTTATTATATATTATATATTATTTATTATTTATTATTTATTATTTATTATTTACTATTTATTATATATTATTTATTATTTGTTATTTATTAATTATTAATTATTTATTTTTTATTATTTTTTATTTTTTATTTTTTATTTTTTATTTTTTAAATTTTATTTTTTAAATTTTATTTTTTAAATTTTATTTTTTATTTATTTTTTATTATTATTTATTATTTATTATTATTTATTATTTATTATTAATTATTATTATTTATAATTATTTCTTATTATTTCTTATTATCTCTTATTTCTTATTTCTTATTATTTATAATTTGTTATTTATTATTATTTATAGTTTGTAATTTATTATTTATTTTTATTTATTATTTATTATTATTATTTAATGTTTATTATTATTTATTATTATTTATTATTATTTATTATTATTTACTATTTATTATTTATTATTTATTATTTATTATTTATTATTTATTATTTATTATTTTTTGTTATTTGTTATTTTTTATTTGTTATTTGTTATTTGTTATTTGTTATTTATTATTTATTATTTCTTATTATTTCTTATTATTTCTTATTATTTCTTATTTCTTATTTCTTATTTCTTATTTCTTATTATTTATTATTTGTTATTTATTATTATTTATAGTTGGTTATTTATTATTTATTGTTATTTATTATTTATTATTATTTATTATTATTGTTTATTTTTTATTATTGTTTGATATTATTATTTATTATTTATTCTTATTTATTCTTATTTATTATTATTTATTATTATTTATTATTTATTATTTATTATTTATTATTTATTATTTATTATTTATTATTTATTATTTAGTATTATTTTATTATTATTTATTATTTATTATTATTTGTTATTTATTATTTGTTATTTGTTATTTATTATTTATTATTTATTATTTATTATTATTTATTATTTATTATTTATTATTATTTATTATTATTTATTGTTTCTTTTTTATTATTATTTAATATTTAATATTTATTCTTTATTCTTTATTCTTTATTATTTATTTATTTATTATTATTATTATTATTATTATTATTTATTGTTTATCATTTATTGTTTTTTATTTTTTATTTTTTATTTTTTATTTATTATTTAGTATTTAGTATTTATTCTTTATTCTTTATTCTTTATTCTTTATTCTTTATTCTTTATTCTTTATTCTTTTAATTTCATTATTTTATTATTTTATTATTTTATTTACATAATTTTAAAATTTATGTAAATATTATTATAATTTATTTTTTATTTTTTATAATTAACAGTAAATAATAATAAATAACTCAATAAATAACTAATGAATCAATAATTATTAATGATTAATTATTGGTTATTAATTATTGATTATTTCTTGTTGTTTAGTTATTATTGAGTTTATATCTATTAGTTATGTATTATTTGTTTTTTCAATTAATATATATAAGTATAATAAATGCTATTTATTAACCACATGACGAGCTTGCTGGAGTGGTAAAGTCTTTAGAAAATATGCAAGAGGTCAGGGGTTCAAATCTCATCAAACGTAGTATTTCTTTATATTGTTTGGGCATTTGCAAAGGCATGTGCATGGGCATGAGCATGCATGCATGGATAAAGTAAATAAAGTAATGTGAATTAAATGAAATAAATAAAATAAATACGAAATAAATAAAATAAATAGGATATAAATAAAATAAATAGGAAATAAAAAATAAATAGGAAATAAATAAAATAAATAGGAAATAAATAAAATAAATAGGAAATAAATTAAATAAATACGAAATAAATAAAATAAATACGAAATAAATAAAATAAATTGGAAATAAATAAATAAAATATGAAATAAATAAATAAAATATGAAATAAATAAATAAAATATGAAATAAATAAATAAAATAAATACGAAATAAATAAATAAAATACGAAATAAATAAATAAAATAAATATGATCTAAATAAATAAATAAAATAAAAATAATAAAAATAATTAATTAATTAATTAATTAAAAACTTAAAAAAAATAATTCAAAAAAAAAATTCAAAAAACCGCCGCGAAACATTCTACGACGGTTTTGAAAACTGCTGCAAATAGTTTCCCGACACACAATTTAGCCGCGGTTTTTCAAAACCACCGCCAATCGATTTAGCGGCGGTTTAAACCGCTGCGAAATGGAAAAAAAACCCGACGCTAAATCCGCATTTTTTCGTAGTGCCAGCTGATAGATGTCATCCAATGAGAGTACCAACTCATCCTGCATCTGAGTAACCCTAGATCTACTAACGCCAAACTACTTGGTGGAAAAAGACTGGGTGTCAAAGCCACCATCAACCTGTCAGTGTCCGAACAAGCCTGAAGAGGCGAACCACCGACTCTAGCCAACCCTTCAATGTCTGAGGGTATGGCTGACCGTGGAACCTCAGTGGTCTCTGACGCTGGAACTCAGGTAGTGTGCCCAGCCTATGCTGATCATCATCCCTCGCTGCCGATACTATCTGCTACTCCATAGGTGGAGGTGCTGCTGCCTGTCCTCCTGGAGAAAGGGTAACCGTATGATGGATCTTAAACTGAGGCCTCGTCGCTCATGGAGTCGTTGTCACGAACCGGAGCTGGTATCCTGGCTGGCTATCATCGTAGAGACATCCTGAATCCGATCAAGGAGTACCGCGGTCAAATGAGCATATATATATCAACAATTATGGGGGGTTGACTCAAGAAGGACAGTCAAAGACTCAATCCTATATGATGCATGAACCAATTTCCCTGCAACAAGTGTCTCAGTGCGCCGAGTTGACAAGCGGGTTATCAGGGTCATAGTGAATGGATACGTCAGCCGCCGCACCATCACTGGACTCCCTGTCCTGAGAGCCTCTCTCGAGACACATCGACACTATTGCCCCAAAACTCAACTAATTCCTTTTTAGGGATATCAGAATAACGCCCCAAGGAATGAACCACCTTTGATACCACTCTGTCAGGACCCGACCCGTATCGGGGCTCGAGCCGCAACTACCCCAAGCCCACCTCCCTAGGCCAGGGGCTGGCGACTAGTGCTGAATAAAAAACAACTAGGGGAGGCCTTTTCATAAGAAACAGTAGACACACGCATCTAACTCAATGAATAAGTGAAGAGAAAAGAAAGAAAGATACTACACAGCTACAAAAAGGAAACCAACATACATTCATCATCCTCTAACCAGTACAACTAAAGTGCTGAAAAGTAGACAAACAAGTAAACTGAAAAGTAAAAGGGTCAAAACACGCACCCAACCAGAAAGGTGCCGCTACCCGGCAATAGGTGAAACGAAAGTAAACCACTGGTGAGTCTCACACCTGAAAGTCCTACCACAGCCACTAAACACAGCCCAAGCTCCTGTGTCCTCGACACTCCTCCATAGTCTCGATTGACCTGTCTGTCGTATTCAAGGGCACACCAAGTGCAGGAAAATCCCAAATAGGAGTGAGTATAAAGATACTCAGTAGGATACCCCAAAAGATCGTGGGAGAAAAAAAGGAGATACTAAAATGGTGAGCAGTAGATAGAACAAGAAAAGTGTAAGAGTACAAAAGAAAGAGTGTAGCTCAACCCAACAAGAGAAAGGAAGCAGGCTCGTCCAACCGAGAGGAGCTAGACATGGAAATCATATAGCATACCCCACGCGTCTTTGCCCCTTATAGAAGGAGAGCAACTAAACCACTGGAGTGGGAACAAAAGTAGGGTGTATATATATGCTCAACAAGAAAACCGAATGAGTGTGTGAAGGGATCTCTATCTCCAAGCTCAGCCCGAGAAGATTCGCCAACATTTCAAATGATATCCATCACTGATGCCCAACAATCTCGTACATCAAGTGGCCTCATCGCTAAACCATACAACCAAGGGTCCCACTCCAGTAACTATGGAGAAAAGTCCCTGACTGGCCTCATAGAAAGGGTTGAGTCTGAAAGAATTTGTCGGGTAACCCACTGCCCATCTCAACTGGAGGGTAAACCCCAAAAATTTGTCTGGTAACCCACTTCCCAGCCTTGCTAGAGGGTAAACCATAAATTCAACGGGTAACCCACTACCTAGCCCCACTGGAGGGTAAACTACAAGAGGTATCCAAGTAACCCATTGCCCATCCCCACTGGAGGGTAAACCCTAAATTCAATGTGTAACCGACTGCCCAGCCCCGCTGGAGGGTAAACCCATAGGTCAATGGGTAACCCACTACCCAGCCCTGCTGGAGGGTAAACCCTAAGTTCAACGGGTAACCCACTACCCAGCCCTGCTAGGGGGTAAACCCTAGGGTCAATGTGTAACCCACTACCCATCCCAACTGGAGGGAAACCCCAGAACTGGTCCGATAACTCCACATTGCTCATGCCATCCCTAGGTGTCACTAACACCACTATCGTGCGTAGGTTCGGAGTGCGTCAAATGAACATCCGAACAACGCCCTTTCATGTTTCCACATTTAATGAGATCTCAAAAGAGTCTCTGCTCTCCCAAAAAATTACACAGTTGAAATCCTCACGGAAAAACACATGAGATAGACTATTTACTCACTGGAAATGGGATCCTGATGGAAAATTTATTCAACACTACTTTATGCCCATACGACCTCTCATGAGTCCCATACCTTGTTCCTAAAAAAGGTCAGGCGAACTGCGCCATCGTGATGCTCTCGGAAAAACACCCCAAATCAACTATTCATACACCCCAAACGGGCGTCTGATGAAAAAGTCACAGTACGCTACAAACAGCTTAAAAGATGGCTCGTGGGGCCCACACCTCAACTACGACTTCAACACCTGAAACCACCCTGGTCAACTTCGCCTCGATTCCAGGGTCACAACGCCACTGACGATGCCCAAAACAGACTCTAGATGCAGAAGCTGCAACTCCCCGGTTTATATGCAAACGAGATCCTGTGGGGCCCACACCTCAACCCTGAAACACGTCACGCAGAGTGTACCTTTGCGTTCCTTGTAGAAAACCATTCAGCGTAGGCTATTCATTTTCCTTGAACGAACTTTTGAAGCATAATTCGTAAAAACGCAGCATTCAACCGAAAGCCACCTCATGGGACCCATGCCTCAGGCCCGAATTTAGGCGGGCGGATTGCGTCGTTGCAATCCCCTCGGAAGAACACACAGAAACGAGTGCTCAAACACCCCAAACAGATGTCGGGTGAAAAAGTGGTGTTTCACCATAAAACGTGTGAACCAGGCCCTATGGGGCCCGCACCTTGTCTCCAACCCGAATGATTTACAAAGCATCTCAAAAAGTTTGCACGAGGACTGGGGTCATGCTGCCACTAACGACACATCAATCGGACATCCCAAACAAGAGTTAGGTCTGACGCAAGATTAATTAATTATTTATTTATTTATTTACATTAGTTTTTTCGTGCCACCAAGCAATGAAACCAAACCACAATGGTTCTCAACCAACTTTGAAGGACCTTCTCAACTCCTGGGCCACAGAGCCTCTTACGGTACCTCAAACGGATGTCTGGCTCGTGAACCACGTCCGGCACAACTTTAATAACAATTTAATAATATTAAAGTAAAGCATTTCGGGGAACCCGTCTTCAGGCACAGAACCCAAAAACCCCGAAACCCAACTTAAAAATTCTGTGTCGAAGAGACGGACCCACGGCTGCAGACATCACATCAAACGGGCGCCCCATTTAGGTGTTACCCCCCCCCCCCCCCCCGAACGCAAGGGGCCTAACCGGGCCGGCTCACCCCGGTCGTCCCAGTCCAAACCACCGGCCTGCGGCCCAGCCACGAGTCTGGTCTGACTATCCACGGCCCACTCCAGCAATACTATACCCCCCACCTTCGTGTCCGGTTCTTCAAGAAGACCGGCCTTTTGGCCGGTCTTTGTCTCCCAGCAGGACCCACGCTTTGCGGGTCCTTGTCGACCCCCCCCCCCCCCCCCGAGTTCAGCACCTCGGGGCTCTCCTCCAACCGCGAGAGGATGACACTAGCGCCCCCTCCCCCCACAGCTCACGCTGCGCCACCTCTGGCCTACACCGTGCCGGTCGCCGCCTGCTCGAGTGCACCCACTAGAGCCCGCAGCTCCACCTCCTCTCGGAATCTTCAACGCTGCAGCCGCCCGGCTCCCCCGCTCCACCGTCGGCACAACCGACTATTCTCGGCCTACTCGACTCCTCTGCCAGACTCCTCTAGACGCACTCTGTCTCCACCCGAGCCCGCCGCTCTGACCGCACCTACTTACTGACGCCTGAACCCCGCTGCGCCACCCCGAACTCCGACCTCCACCCTTGCCGGATTCGGGGCTTCCGACAGCTGCCGCCACCACTCCGATGGCCTGATTTCAAAACCGAATACGGTTTCAGGATCCTCGGGACGAGGCCTTCGCAGTGCCTTCCCCCGATCTCCGATCTGACAGGATTTGTGCATCCAAAAATTGGGATAAAGAACACCCAAGAATAGGATTTAAAATAGGGCTCGGACGATGGTCGTGTTCGTTTAGACATCATCTCAATTCCAAAATTATAGAATTTAAATGAAAAATTGGAAAAAACTCAATATTTGATGAAGGTTGAAAAATTAATTGGAAATCCGAACTCGATCCGGTCATTTGTCGTTGGAGGCGTGTTCACTGCGATCCCACTTTGATCCGCCGGAGTTCCAGCGAAGATCGCTCCTTGATCCGACGAAGAATGGCGAAGAATGGCTAAATAGAGAGAGAGAGAGAGAGAGAAGGGAAAATTTATGGATCTCCCTTAAATCCACCACTTAAATGAATTTATAAACTCCCTGACACTCTGTCGATGGGCGCGGATTCTGAAGCCTCTGCACCCGTTAATTTTATATCACTCCTAGGCAAAACACCCCATTTCAAACTCAACGGAAGTCTCAGATTTCCATTCTGAGGCTTCGTTCGAATGTTATTCGAAAAGAATGCCAGTGATAAAAATCACTATGTCATTATTTCAAAATGATGATTTTTCCCCTGGGTGACATCTCTCACAGTAGGCCCGCGCCCACAACTTTTATAACCCTCCTAGGGTAAACGGCATGCTCCGGACGCAACCGTACCCTCATATTCCTGATCCAAGCTAATGTTTAAGAGAAAATACAACTCCACCACGTGCATAGTATAAAAATACTTAATATTTTTATAAAATTAATTACGGGCACACCGGGCCTCAGAATCGCACGTCGTCTTCGCACCTAGCTCTGGAATTAAATGTAGAAATATTCCAAAGTCTTTCTGGAAAAAAACCGAGTCTCTACATTCTTTTACTGAGATAGGAGTTTAGTAAAAGGGTCCACCATGTTCTCATTCTTTGGTACTCTTCTTTATGCAACTTCACCCCTTTGATAAAAATCTCTCAAGAGTTTATACTTCCGGATTATATGCTTTGTCTCTTGGTGTGACCATGGATCTTTTACAAGATTCATCGTTGTAGTATTATCACAATACAATGTTAAAGGATCTTTAATACTAGGTATCACTTCAAGATCATGGACCAAATTAGGAATCTAAATGGATTATTGGGCTACATTATAATATATTATATACTTGGACTTCACTATAGAATTAGTGGAAACTAGCTACTTTGAACTCTTTCAGCTCAGAGCACCCCCACTGAGGTAGTAAATATATCTTGATTCTGACTTCAGATCATTCTGACCTATCTAAAAACAAGCATCAGTATAACCCTTGATGACCAGCATTTTGTCTCCTCCATATACCATTAACATATCCTTATTTCTTCTCAAATACATAAGTATTAACATAACATCATATAGATGTTGTTCTCCTTGATCATTTTGATATCTACCTATCATGGTCAATGAATAGGATACATCATATATAGTATATAACTCTCATATATGATTTATCCTATCATTAAAGATTATGAGACCTTACTCATTCTCCCTTTCTCATAGTGTGTTTGATGACACATTTTTTTAGAAATATGTAAACCAAGTGACACTAAAACCAAACCCCTCTTGGACTATTCCTTTCTAAATCACATTTGTATCTAGTCAACATATGTAAATTGATTTTGTCGAAACAACCTATTGGATCTATGATGAATGATCATGGTCCCTAGAATATAGGCTTCTTCAATCAATTCCTTTGTGGATAAATAATTGTTTAACCACTCCTTAATAGACTGTAAGACTGGTATGTTGTTTCTAACAAGTAACATGTAATCAACATATACTATTTGGATAACGAATTAATTTCTAATAAACCTCTTCTAAAAACACCACTGACATTCATTTTTACTGAAACCAAATAATTTTATGGATTCATCAAATTGAATGTTCCATGACTTTGATTTTCACTTCAATCCATAAATGGATCTCTTCAACTTGAAAATCATTTTGGAATCACCTATAGTCCCTAAACCTTCTGGTTGTTTCATATAAAAATATTTATAATGGATTCCATTAAGTAATTTAGTTTTTACATCAATCATAAAAATCTCATCGTCATGATAAGATTATATAAAATGTATAATTTTGATGGATTTAAATAAGGAAACTGGGGAAAAGTTTTCATAGTAATCCATTTTGTGATATTGTTTAAACCCTTTATCCACTAGCTTTTCTTTATAGGTATTTACATTACCTTCTATGTCCATTTTCATCTTTAATACCTATTTGAATCTAACAAGATTATATCAAATGGCTCTTCAACCAAAACCCTAAATTTGTTGTGGTACATGGAATCCATTTCGGAATTAATGTCTTCTTCCTATTTTTCAGCTTCTGAGATCTCAATACCTATTTATAGGAGATAGGTTCATCACTATCAACCGATAACAAGTCACAATATTTAGTTACTAGAAACCCAGATCTCTTTGGTTCTCTTACATCACTTACACTCCTATACATTACTTTTGTTTCAGGAACAACTTCTTCCATAGGGTCCTGTGGAATTTGTTCTTGTACCAACCCTTGTGTATCTTGAGAATCAACTACATCGAAGTCAATATTTCTCCCACTATACTTTTTAAGGATGTGATCCATCTCGATAAATATGTCTTGTTTAGTGATAATTAATTTCTTGTTAGATGGGTTGTATAAGTAGTATTCCTTTGTTTTTTTGGGATACCCGATAAAGATACACATTGTGCTCTATAATGCATGTTTGTTGTCTTGGAAGGATTTAACAAATTCATCTCAAACCCATACATGTGTATGTGATGAATTAGGTTTAATTCCACTCTATAACTCTAAGGTAATTCAATTTTTTTATTTAATTGGTACTCTATTTAATTCGTATTCTATAGTTTATAATGTATATCCCCAAAAGGATAATGGAAGATCTGTCTGAATCATTACTGACCTTACCATATATAACAAGGTATGGTTCCTCCTTTTACTCACACTATTCCTCTATGGTGTTTACCATGTAGTGGGTTTAGATAGAATCCCAAATTACTCTAGAAATTAGATAAACTCTTGGTTAAAATATTCACAACCTAGATCTGATAGAAGTTTCTTTATATTCTTTCTTAGTTGATTATCAACATCATTCTTGAGTTCTGTGAATTTCTCAAAAGGCATGGAATTATACCTCCTCAATTAGATATGTCCATATCTACTCAAGTCATCAATAAAATTAATTACGTATGAATATTCACCTATAGACTCAACTAGAAATGGTCCACACATATAAGTGTGTACCAATCCTGAAATATCTATATCCATTTAACCCTATCCACCATATGGTGGTTTGGTCATTTTTATTTATAAACAAGAATGACATCATTCAAGTGGGTGTACCATATAAAAGTCTATGTAACCATCTTGAAATATATTTTTATAACTCCTCTCATTTAAATGACCAAGATGGTGATTCCATAGATAGGTGTTATATGGGACATGTGAACATGATTCATTATCAATTAACAATGCTTATTTTTCATAATTTAAAACATAAACACCATTATTTAAATTCTTCGTATCACAACATATGTTTTCCTTATAAATGAAAAACTTTTATTTCCAAACATGAGAATAAACCCATCTACATATTGGAATGATATATAAATTATGGTCTTGGTAACCATAGGTACATAATAAAAATCTATTAAGACCAAAATAATTCTTATTGTAAATTAATGTTGGTAGCCACCAATTTCTAGGGAATCCATCCTCACACCATTAGCAGCTATTAGATCCACATCTCCTCTAGAAATCTTTCAAAATCTACTTGGTCTACAAATTTGGATACATATGTGAGCACCACAAGCTGTGTAGAATAACCAATGTGTATATATTGAAAGATTACCCTTGATAACAAATATACCTTTATCTTCCCCTAGATTTTGGGTCTGGTTCCTCTTTTATTGTCATGGCTTTCCACATGATAAACATATTACCTCATTTTACTTTCACATCCTCTAGATATTCCTCTACATATAAGGATGGTTCTTGGGAGCATTAGACTTATTATGAGTCTTTATCCCCTTTTCCATGTTCTTCCTTTTCTTCTTCAGTAAAAGGACCATGGGTTTATCATGCCCTATATCCTTTTCCACTTGGTGAATAAAACTAAAAAAATTTTATAGAATATTGTCATTATTTATCATATTATAATTAACTATAAAATTGAAAATTTTCCTGGGATGTGATGAAAGTATGAGATCCATACCCAAATCATACATTAATTTAATTTCTATGATTTCTAAGTGTTCAATGTAACCAATAAACTTGAATATATGATTCCTAGCTGGTATAGAATCACCATTACTAGTTGTAAAAAAGCATAGGATATATCTTTCCTCTATTATCTTTCCTTCTCTTGTTAGGACCGTCCACCGAGGCCCACGCCGTAACTACCCCAAGTAGACCTTCTATAGGCCAGGGGATGGTGAATAGAATTGGAAATGTGTATCCCTATAATGGGATGACATTTCCCTTAAACCTATACAAACACACGGTCTAACAACACAACAAGATGCAACCACAAAGTAAAGCTGCAGTTGTAAAAGTGTGTACTAAAAGTAAAGGGGCTGAAACACAAGTCCAACTAAAAGATAAAACTATAATAGAAAATAGTAAAAAACTCCTGCAATCATCCACTAAGGATCCTACCTGAATGGTAGGTATAGCTCATCTCCACATCTCTCTACGTCAAACAGCCAATGTCGTGTACCGCCTGGTCCTAGAACCTATAGACTCAGGTGAGCTTCTCGTCGTCTACATAAGACACAAAAAGGTGAAGGCATAGCTCGTGTAGGGGTGAGTATAATAATATCCTATAGGGACCTTGAGACCCCAGATGGTATCTCATAATTCCAAAAATAAAAACCACAAAGCATGATCTCAATCAGAAATCACAAAGAAAAAGACTCAACTCAAACTTGGTATACAACTTAGAGTTCAGAAATAAAGATAATTAGTCTTATGATATATCATTTTATTCTATTAGGAAGTCTCCATAACTAAACTACGAAGGAGTTGTTCCAATTTCAATCCACATAGGGTCGTATATCACCGATCCACAATGGGACACTGTAAGGCTGGTCCTCTTCAGGTCACACACTGATGATCCACACAGGGTCTCTTGAATGCTGATTCACACAGGGTTGCTATGATGTGGATCCACATAGGGGCGCAAGATGTTATTCAACACATGGTTGCTATGATGCTAATCCACACAGGGTCACCATTATGCTGATAAACACAGGGTCACTATAATGTTGATCCACATTGGGTCTCTATGATGCTGATGAACACAGGGTCTCTATGAAGCTGATCCACACAGGGTCACTAGATTTTGATCCACACAGGTTTGCTACTTAGATGGCAGTCAGCCATAGGATTCCCCACACCCGGTGCACTTGAGTTACATAAAATCCACTCCTATGGATATCGATTGTGCCTCAAATACTACTAATTTCCAAAAAGGTGTACCCCAAAGGACCTCCATATCGTATGAGTTCCAACTTAATAGATGGTGCATCAACCAGACACCGAATCTGTGATTTATATGCATTTTAGTGCTGAGGGCATGGTTGGATTCGGGTATGATCCTACTCGGTCGTACTACAACTTTCTCCAAAATCCATGTGGAGTATCTCAAAAGTACCATCTTGATCCAAGTATCCCATCACTATAGAAGGTTTATCAAATGGAAGACTGGTTTCGCAAGATACAGATCCTTAAGAGAATGTTTGCCTGAAAGGGTTTCGGGTCCTGTCTGATACGGCATGTCCTGGTTGGGCTGGGCCGCGGTGGGCTTGGCCCACTGTGTCGCGGAATGGCTCGTCCCGATTCAGCTGGGCATGGCCTGCCGGGCAGTCCTTCCCTCTAGGTGGCGCGTCACCCATCTGGTGGGCAGTGTGGGGAGAGGAGCTGCTCCCCCTCCTTCCCAAATCCCTGATAGAACCGTTCAGCTCTTTAATTGGTGGTGCTAGGTGGCACCACCCTAGCTATCAGTGGGACCTGTAGGGAGAAGTTCCCCTTCCACCATGGCTTTAATGCCACAACTGACCATTACAAGCCACCCCGACCATCTGTTGCGGCGCCGAGCGATGCCACCTCTATTCGTGGCTTGCAAGTGTTGGTCGCCAGTCGCCGACGGGACTTCCGCGGGCCACTTAGTGAGTTCTGGTGGTCCGTATTCCCATCTGCTCATGCCTATGGGCCTCCCGATATGTCTCCATCATTATGCGGCTCCCAGATTCAAGGTTCTACCATGTTGTAAGATTTTCCCCTGAAGATTGCAACAAAAATGCATCGGTAAAGGGTCCAGGACTTATTCGTTAGGCACATGCCCTCCACGTTAACATCATAATAGGTGGTAGAAATTTAATCCATCAAAGATAAACTTTAATAATAAACCCCCTACCTCGAGATTACTTGTACACGTCATGATGGCGGATGAAGATTTCATGTTTTATGAATCCACCGATGTTCTTCGATCGTGGTTCGTTGCCGCCCAAGCCTCCATCCTCTGTCGGTGGAAGGTGTCATGGTACATCGCCAGAGGTTCCTCACAACCATCCCAAAAGCCCACACCTGAGATTCAATTAAATAGATGGAGGATGAGAGTTTAACACAACGTAACTTTAATGAGTTTCATTAATATGTTAATTAATGCACCTCTCATCTCTCAATATAGTGGTTATGAAAACAAAGGGTTATGCCATTAAATGGTTCGACAACACAACGGTCCTACCACCACCGCTCAACTATTGGAGAAAAATAAAATAACAATTTTTAAGTTATTTTATTATTATTTAAATGTATGAATGACTATATCTTTCATCTGACCTACTGTGGTCAAGGTGAATCCTCACTTAAGCGAATACCGGTGTTTCAGATTCAATAGTGCCCTCATATTTTTAATCTGAGAACTGGTTCAAAAGATAGAAAATGATGTTTGTGTGTACACTGAACATACCTTAAAAAAAGTTCAAAATTCTATTCCGAGCACACTGGATCTCGGAATCGAGCACTGCCAATTTTCACAGACTCGTAATAATCCCAAATAATTTAAAACAATATTATGGAATTTCTGGCTCTTTACATTCTCCCCACTATAGGGATTTTCTTCCCTGAAAGCTACAATAAATCTACAGGGAACAAATGGGGGTACTGAGTACGTATCTAAGCCTCCCTCTCCTATGTAATTTCATGGATATACCCCTATTTCCAATGAACTCACACCAGAGTAATTGGCCACCCACGAATTAACCGCTCCTGCTGATTCTCTACTTCAACCGAAAACTCCGCAAATGTCGCCCCATCGTCGATGTTCAGCTCACCCCAGTTGATAACATGTGATGGATCATGCATGTACCTCTTTAGCTGTGAAAAATGGAAAAAATTATGCACTTACTGTATCTGTGGAGGAAGAGCTAGATGTAATGCCACATCACCTACTCTGTTGAGGATCTGGAATGGTCCAATGAACCTAGGACATAGCTTGTTTCCCCAAACAAACCTCTGTAATCCTTATCGAGGTGAGACCCGAAGGAAGAAATTGTCTCCTTCCTCGAACTCCAAGGGTATCCATCTCCTATCAGCACACAACTTCTGCCTACTCAGTGTAGACTTCATCTACTCCGGGATGATTTGCACCTTTCATGTGGTATCCTGTACCAACTCTGGACCCATAACTATTGACTCCCATGGGTCTGTCCAACATAGTGGTGATCTGAAAGTTCATCTGTACATGGTCTAAAATGGAGCCATGTCGATGGTGGAATGATATTTTTTGTTGTATGAAAAATACACCAGTGGCATGTGGTCCTCCCAACTATGGAAAAAAATTGAGTACAGAAGCACGAAACATGTCCTTGAGTGTCTGTAAGGTCTAGTCCATCTGACCATCTATCTGAGGGTGAAAGGCAGTGCTCAAGCATATCTGAGTCTCGAACGCCTCATTCAATCTCTTCCACAACCAGGATGTAAGGCATGAGTCGTGATCTAAGATGATCATCGATAACACTCCATGAATTTTCTCAATCTCCTGCATGTAGAGGCATCCCAATCCCTATACTAATCCCTTCTATCTGATGAGTGGAATGTGGTCCGACTAGTTGATTCGGTCAACGATCACCCATATAAAATTGTGGACCCTGGACATACATGGTAGACTTGTCATGAATCCCATGGAGATACCATCTCACTTCCACTCTGGTACCTCAAGTGGCTGAGCTAAGCCTGCTGGTGCCTGATTCTCAGCCTTCACTTGCTGAAAAATGGGGCATTGAGATTCAAACTCTTCAAATTATTTCTTTATACCTAGACACCAGTACAAATGCCAGAGGTCTTGGTAGATATTTGATATTCCAGTATGTACCTCCAAATGGGATTTTTGGAAATCCCTCAACACCTCCTCTTTTATAGTCACTAGTACCACAATGCACCCTCTGTAGAGGATGATGTGCTCCCCACTTTCAGAAAATCCATCAGGTGCTTGTCCAGAGAGTATTTGAGCATATCGGGCCTCACAGTCTATGTACCCAAGTCAAGCCTCCCAAACTCACTGAAGAAGTGGAGGAGTGACAATCATAGACTAGAGATAAGCTATTATATCTCTATTCACAAAGGATATCTACAATGCGGTTTGTTTCTATATCATCTCACTCAAAAATTGTAGACCAGACCTCTTCCTGAGTGTATATGATACTACATTCCCCTTCCCATGGGTGTATACTATCTCAAATTCATATTCCTAGAGGAACTCTAGACATCTTCACTGTCTCAGGATCAGTTCCATCTGTGAGAAGATATAACTAAGACTTTTTCTATCAGAGTAAACTATAAATCATTCACCCATCAAGTAGTGTTGCCACATCTTCAGCACAAAGACTACTATTTCGAACTCCAAGTCATGTGTAGAATAGTTCTTATAATGTTGTCTTAACTATCATGAGCCATAGGCAATCACTGCTATATCTTTAATTAGGTCACAACCTATTCTATTCCCTGATTATTCACCATAGACTACATACCCAATTCCCTCTTCTGGTATCCTCAAGAGGGGAGCACTCATCAATCTTCACCTCAGCTCCTGGAAACTTTTTTGGAACTTCTTCATCCACAATAAAGGATTCCCCTTCTTCATCAAAGCTGACAACGGTGCCGCTAACTTGTAGAATTTAGGTACAAATATCTAGTAGTACATAACTGATCCCAGGATACTACGCACATCGGTCACACTCTTGGGTGGCTCCTAAGAAAACACTGCCTCTATATTCACTAGATCCACTAAAACTCCAGCCTCTGAGATAACATTCCCCATGAAGTATAATTCCTATATCCAGAGCTGGAACTTCAATATCTTTCCATAAATCTAGTTCTCTCATAGTGTATCTAGAACTATCTGTAGGTGCGTGGCGTGCTCCTCCTCTGATGCCGAGTATATCAAGATGTCTTCAATGAAGACCAACCTGAAGCGATCGAGGTAAGGTTGGAAGATCCAATTCATTATCCCCATGAACAATTATGGAGGATTGGTCATGCTGAAGGGCATCGCTAAGAACTCATAATGACCATACCAACATCAGAAGGCCGTCTTTGGTACTTCCTCATCCCATACCCTGAGCTGGTGATAGCCTGATCTAAGGCCTACCTTCGAAAACCATTGACCTCCCTTTAGCTGGTCTAAGAGATCATCAATACTCATGAGTGGATATTTTTTCCTCACGGTCACCTTGTTCATGCATCAATCGTCCACACAAAGCCTTAGACTCCCATCTTCCTTCATGGAGAACAAAATCGGGGATTCCCATGGAGAAACACTGGTCCTTATGAACCCCTTCTTCTATTGTTCCTCCAATTGTACCCGCAACTCACAAAGCCCCATGGGGGCCATCCGATATTCTGGCATAGATATCAGTGTCGTCCCTGGGTATAGGTCGATGAATAAGTCTACCTCTCTACGAGGAGGTAGTCCCAAAACATCATCAGGAAAGACATCAGTATACTGGTCCACCCTATAGGACAACTCAAGCTTCTCAGGTCAACAGCTCTGAGGGTAAGGCAAGCCAATTGATGAGTGATCGACTACACCCACCTTCGAGAGAGTCCATCCTATGATGAAAAAGTTTCCTTCTCACAGGTTAAGGAAAACCTTATCTCATCGTCATATACACATCGCACTTTACACCTAAAATGGTCGATCTGAACATGGACTATGGATAGCCATTCCATACCAAAGATGACTTTGTAAGGCCCTGATGTTGCTACTAAGAGATCCCAACAAAATCTCTCTCCTCCTAAAGAAATCTCACACTACCTGCACCAGTGTGTAATCGTGAAGTCTTCTCTTGTAGGGGTCTCTAATAGTAATACTCGAGCCAAAAACATCATCAGAATCTCTGAGCTTTGAAGGAGTGATGTGGTAATGAAAGAGTTACTTGATCTTGTGTCTATAAGTATAGTTTATTGCGTTTAATAGACACGGATCGTACCTCTAATAATCTCTAGAGAATCATGGTTGTAGGCCCATGATGCCTGTAGTTGAGCTCTCCCTTGTCCACCCACTCCCTATGGTCGGGGTGGACCACCTAGTGGTGGTGGGGGTAGAACCTCAAATCGCCACCCACTTCATACTATAAGGCATGCTCCCCTACCACATCAGCTGCCCTACGGAACTCCTCACTCAAATCTCTACCTCTACCTTGGTAGTCCCTCGACCGTCTACTAATCGTCAGTATGGTTGTTCGGGAAATCACAAGCCATGTAGCCCTTCCCACCGCATGTGAAGCACAATCTACTTCCTAGAAAACCCCCTCTACCTCGAGATCTCTGCACCTCCGACCCTGCATCCTGGGGTCGTCCACTGGAGGGTCTATCCCACTTGGACCTCTGAGTGATATGCCTATTGCAGATGACTCTGCCATTTTTCTCTCGATGGTGGATCTCACCATCAGTGTCTGCTCAGCCAAGAAGCTCTCCACCAATAATGCTCACTCGAGCACTCAAGCCCGCATCAGAACATTTAACAATATCATCGACAATATGATCTATTTCCAGAGACCCTGTTCAATGGTTTGGACCCTGAAGAATGGGTCCTATACAATGTCAGTGGATTACCATGACAGGTCAGTAAATCTCACCATGTACTGGTTCAATGATAGGATGTCCTACTGTAAGTGCAGCAGCTCCTAGATACACATTGCGCATCATGTCAGTAGTACAAACTCCTCCTTGAAGGGGGTATCAAATTCCAACTAGTAGAGTGTCACCTCCTCATGAATCTGGAGCATCAAACTCCACCAACTCCCTGTTGTGCCCAAGAAATGTCTAGCAGATAGGATCCCCATCTGCTCCACTGGTGTCCCAACTAGGCGAAAAACTCTTGTCACAGCCTTTTACCAGTCCTCAACTGCCTGAGGATCTATCTCTCCATGAAACCTCATAGGCCTCTACCACTAGAACTCAGGAACATGGCTCAATCGTCATGCATTTTTCACCAGTGGGGCTGGTGGAAACAGCTGCCCAATGGGTTGTGGTGATGTTGGTGCACCACCTGAAGGTGCTATCGTTGTAAGATGTCCCTATATATAAGTCTCATCACTTGGTGGGACATCATCGTTAAATCTCTCTTGAATCATGGTTGGATGTCTACGTGGAGAAAATATGAAAAGAAACAAGTGCCTTACGGTTAATAGGTTATACCTGGTCAGCTGACTCAAAAGAGATCAAGTAAAACATTTCCAAAACACATGCAATCAATTTTTTTGGGCACTGAGTTAGGAATCAGAATTCAGGATCCTAGTGTATGGATACGTCGGTTGTCACCCCAACATTGGACTCCCCAAACTGAAAACCACACTCAAGGCACTAAACACTATTAATCCATTGGAAATATCAGAGCCCCAGTTCTTTGTTAGAATCGACTACTCTAATACCACTTTTTCATGACCCTTCCCTAGGGGCCCACGCCATGACAACCCCAATCCCACCTTCTATAGGACAGGGGTTGGAAACTAGCACCGGAAAGTCATATACCTAAAATCGGAAGGAATTTCCTTTAAACCTATACAAACACACGGTCCAAAAACACAACAAGATGCAACCATGAAGTAAAACTATAGTAGTAAAAGTGTGTAGTGAAAGTAAAGGGGCTAGAATACAAGCCCAACTGAAAGATACAACTATAAATAAAAACATTAAACATCTCTTGCGATCATACACAGTGGATGATACCTAAAGGGTAGGTACAAATCGTCTCTATATCTCTCCACATCAACCAGTCACCATTGTGTACCGACTGGTCCTGGAACCTATAGACTCAGCCGAGCTGCTTGTTGTCTGCACAAGACACAACAAGGTATGGGTGTAGCCCGTGTAGGGATGAGTATAACAATACCCAATAGGAACCCCAATTCCCATAAATATCTCTCAGAATTCCACAAAGTAAAAACACAGAGCACAATCTCAATCACAAAGCATAAAGAAAAAGACCCAGCTTAAACTAGGCATACAACTCAGAGTTTAGGAATAAATATGATTATCATTATGCTATATCATTTTATTCTGTTAGGAAGTCTCCACAACTAATACATGAAAGAGTTGTTCCAATTTCTATCCACATAGGGTTGTATATCGTTGATCAACTAAAGTCTGCTCTAAGGTTGGTCCTCATTAGGTCGCGAACTGTTGATCCACACAGGGCTGTTAGAATGATGATCCACACAGGGTCACTATGATGCTGATCCACACAGGGTTTCTAGACATTGATCCACACCGGGTCTCTATGATGATGATCCACAAAGGGTTTCTATGATGCTTATCAGAATAGGGTCTCTATGATGCTGATCCACACAGGGTCTCTAGATGTTGATCCACACAGGGTCGCTACTCAGATGATAGCCAGCCATAGAATTCCCCACACCCAATGTGCTTGAGTTCTGTAGAATCTGCTTCAATGGATATCTATCATGTCTCAACTGCTATGAAGTTCCAAAAAAGGAGTACCCCCAGTGAACTCCATATCTTAAGGGTTCCAACACAATAGATAGCACCTCAATCGGATGCTCAGTATGTGAGTTATATGCATTTTAGTACCGAGGTCTTGGTTGGTGTTCGGTATGACCCAACCTGGCCATAGTCCAACATTCTCCCAAACCCATGTGGACTTTCTCAAAATGATTGTCTCACTACAAGGATCTCATCTCCATAGACGGTTCTTCAAACGGATGTCTCGTTTGAAAGATAAAGGTCTTTAAGTGAAACTGATACTGAAAGGGGTCTAGGTCTGACCCGACCAGGCCTGGGCCCTGGCGGGCTCAGCCCACATTGCCACGGACTGGACCGACCAGCTTTGGCTGGGCGTGGCCTGCTAGGTGAAGTGGTATACAGCTGGTGGCCTGCATGGGGAGTGGAGACCCTCCCCCTCTTTCATGAATGGCTCAAAGAGTCGTTCGAATCTTACATTGGTGACGCCAGGTGGCGCCACCCTAGCTATCCACAGGACCAGTAGGGAGCGGGTCCCCTTCCACCGTGGCTTCGATATCGTGGATTACTCCCCACGGTTCATGAAGGTGTGTTGCCTTGCCATCACTGCGGCCAGCCATTGTTAGCCATGCCGACTATCCATCGTGGCGCCGAGCGGGCTGCCTCTTTCTGTGGTCGGCGAGCGCCAGTCACCGCCTTCACCTGCCAGCATTGGTCGCCAGTGTCTCTGTGCCTGTGCCACACCAGTGTGACTTACACGGGCCATCGGGTGAGCTCTGTTGGTCCATTTTATCTTCTACTCGCACCTACGGGCCTCCCGATAAGTTGTCGTCATTGCACGACTCCCTGATTCAAGGATCTAGCATGTTGAAAGATCATCCCCGGAAAAACATGACAAGAATGAAGTAGCAGAGGTTCTGAGCCTTGTTAGATTGGATCATGCCCTCTGCATAAACATTATAATATGCTTTAGCAATTTAATCCACCAAATATAAAATTTAATAATAAACCCCCTACCTCGAGATTCGTTGGAGGCACCATGGTGGGGGAAAAGATTCCATGTTTGATGAATCTGCAGGCATTCGTCGATCACGGTTTCTTGCCACCCATGCCTATGTCCTCCACCAATGGAAGGTCTGGCGGTACTTCGCTAGAGGATCTTCACAGCCATCCCAAAATCCAATTCCCGAGCTTCAATTAAATATAAGGAGGATGATATTTTAATGAAATGTAGCTTTAATGAGGTTCATTAATAGGTTAATTAATGCGTCTCTCATCTCTCAATGGAGTGGTTAAGAAAAAAAAGTGTTAAGCCATTAAGTATTTTAACAACTCAGCAGTCCCTCCACCACCGCTCAACCATTTGAGAAAAATAAAATAACAATTTTTAAGTTATTTTATTATTTTTTAAAAGTACAAAAAACTATCTTTTTCATCCGACATACTGCGGTCGAGGTAAATCCTCACATAAGTGAATCTTGGCACTGGGGATTCAACGGTGTCCTAAAATTTTTATTCTGAGAACTAGTTTAAAAGAGAGAAAATTCCACTCATGCATTTACTAAATGTAACTTAAAAAAATTCAAAATTCCCTTCAGGGCACACCGGATCTCGGAATCGAGTGCCGTCAATTTTCCCAGAACTGTAATAATCCCAAATAATTTAAAATATATATATGGAACTTCTGGGTCTTTACATCTCTTCATGGAGATCCTAAAGGTGAGACATCATGTTATAGATGTCCATTTCATCATGTAGTTTTAAATCTCATTTTACATGGATGGTAGCATAAAACATTGAACATTTGTTAAATCATTCAGATGTTTTCCATAGAGTGACAACTCTTAATCACTTGCCTCATTACCTGGAACATCAATAATAGGTTCTTCCTATGCATACAATTTTCATTCCTGGTGAAGTATAATGCATAAAAAGATTTTCTATTCTTGTAAATTTGTGCTGGTGAGAAGGTTATCCTTCTCAATTATGAATCACAGTGATATTTTTGTTATCATTTTAATTTTATTTCTACAAATAAGAGTAGCATAATTTTAGTAATTTAAGTGATGAAATTTAGATAAAAAATAAATATTAAAGATATTATTCTTCAACTATTTTATCGAAAACCAATAGCTTTCACTATTGGCTTCAGAATATCTTATTTCATAAACATTCTAGTAGAAAGCAACAGTATACCCCTTTTCATCACCCCAACATTGGTTTTTCAAGAAACATGAATGGTTTTAGGTAGGCAGTTCAAATTCTAACTTCATTAACTAGGTTTTTCTTGATCTGTTAAGTGGACTCCCCAATCCTGAAATCCTTAAATTCAATTTCCTCAGCCCATTACCTCTTAGTTACACCAAGCCCTGCTTTGGAAGTCAACCCTTGATGTGAACTATGTAAATTCAACCCAAAACATCAAGTTATTATTCCTTGATAATTTACAGCACCATAACTTTGGTTGGTCAATTACATTGAACTATGGTTCTATTTTAACTAAATTAGTGGAAGGTTATACCAACATAATATATACAATTGATGGATCTCATCCTTTATTCATAATTTGATAATTATTATATTTATTACATGCCTTTTAATATTAATTGGATTTAATTAATTGATTAACCATGACTTATATAATATTTATGCATAAGAAAAATCCTTTTATTTATATCTTTCATAATCATTAATTTAATTAATACATGTGACTGCGACCAAACAACCTTAATGAAATAACCATACAACATGAAAAAATTAAAATAATAAAGATGAATGATCATGATCTTTTAAAAATGGTTTCTTTATCTAGAGGATGATAAACTAACTATTTAAATAAGGGAAAACACCTTGAACCAATGTTGTTTCTTGTTACATCTTTCCACCTATCCACCTATGAATCTCTCTTGAATTGGTTTCACCACATCTCCAAACATGAACCGCCACCTCAAGATTGGGAGATTCATCCATTACATATACATTTACTCGCACACAGGTGAGGGAAATGGGTTTACATAAAAGAAAACATGGGAATTCAGGCCCTTACATAATAAGAGGAGAGAAGGAAGACATGCTGACAATTTAATTTAATAATAAATTAAATGAAACCAATCACATACAAAGTTCTGGTCAATGTTCATGATCATCCACATACATGCAATAAATTAATAATTTAATAAAACTGGAATTAAATTTAAAATCATTTTTATTCATGATAAATTGCACCTGAATCAATTAATTTTCATCATTAATTCCGAAATTCATTTATCTTAATTCTTATTTGAACTTCTTTGAGATTCCCATACCATATAATTTTAAACTAATTAAATAAATTTATCTAAAATTAATTGTTTCATTAAATGTAACAAGGAGGTAACATGGTGAACACTCTTCTGAATCTACCAAACATATATTATATTCATATAAAATTTATTTTTTTGGTATATGGAATACACGACATATCACGTACTTTCATGAAATGCACTATCTAATTAATGATTACACGAATTACATGATTTTTCGGTCACGTGTTATTCTTCAATGAATGTAGAGTGATGAATATTAACATGACTCATACATGATATTAATATATAGTAATTAATAAGATATCAATTATACATTTATATATATATTAAAACCTATCGCAAGGCATGTCCTATCAATTTAATGACCACACGCAATCCCATGTCGATACAGTTAACATTGTATAAAAATAAATTTTAAATCTATGTAATTTTGTATAAGTACACATCATGTATATCTAAGCTACACATAATGTACATCTCTTACCATATATATAATTCACACACCAAGGAACTTGGTGTGTATACTGTGCCTTGGAAAATTGGAGCACACGATGTGTATAATAGACTGCATTGTGTGTGGTATACTTGTTACATGGTCACCAGTCAGGTAAGACATGAATGGTAATACATGGACTGTCTGTGACTCAAAGGGACTACATGCTGTGTACGAGGGCTACACAGTGTGTACTCTGGCTGACCATGTGATACCCTTTCCCGGTCAACATGTTGTGTAAGAAATATATTCAATGTGTGCAATTAATGCACATGGTCATAGTTAATTCCTAAATTAATTCCTAATGCATTGAAAAAAAGTACATGACATGTATCTTTGGTTACATGGTGTTTACTCACATGTTGTGCATTTAGAATCCTTGTCACCTCTAGATGAGTTCATCGATTTTATTTTGATCATAAATTTAATCATCTTGATTAGATCTATGATAAATGAAGGAGGAAGAAACTTATATTTCAATTTGGATTAAAAGAATGATTAAACAAGAATTGAAAACAAAATCGCAAAAGAATAAATCAATAAAATATACTCAAATAATTATACATAATTGTGTTTCTACTCTGATACCACTTGTAGGTTTTGGGCGTTGTGGAAGCAAGTGATTAGATGTGCCCATCATTAAATTTTTCCACGATCGATATTCAATCTCTGATTTGCACAATGATAAATGTCATGATTTATGGTATTGAATCACAGAATATAGAAAAGTGATATAATACCTGAAAAATAGATAGGATCAACACATAATATTGATAATCAATTTAATTAATTTAATAATTGCTCTGTTGGAATTATTTCATCATTGCTGGATCAGATAACAAATCTATGTCGTACTATCCTTGTGTTATATGAATTAAGAGTAGATTCTCTCTAGAGGTGATCCACATATGTTCCAAAAATCACTTAATTTCATGGTAGGAATATTTGGGTGCTAGCACAAAAGATCATATTTCTTGCATCGTTCACCTTTGACAGCCTCATGAATCACTTCCGAAGTGTTCTCTGGGATCTCTCTAGACTCGATAGTGGGAGGCGGTGTATAATTTCTCTCCATTCTTGAGGGAATTCTTGGAGAAGGGATCTCTCTCGGTTTTGAGTGTATTATATAAATCAGTTGTGCAAAACTAAAGAAACGAATTATCTATCTGAAACAATAATATAGTTGGGTTTATATATCACTATGGTTAAAAATAAATAATTTCACATGTGACATTCATTATTTATTTAATCCCTACAGAACCCCAGGTCAAATAATAATAATAATATTATTATTTTTTAACATTTTCTTAACTTGGGAATTAAATTAAATATTATTTAATCAAATAATATTCAATATTTATAATTTCTCTTCAGGTCATTAAACTCAGGCTGTCATTCCTCCATGATATTTATCGATCCAATAATAATGACTATTTATTTACTAAATAAATATCATAACACTATTCACTAATAATTTAATAAATATTATATTCACGAAATAGAAAATAAATATTTATTTTATAGTCTTCTCCCATTATATTCTCTCAAAAAACTGGTTATGGAATATATGAGATCAAGAAAACATGAATAATTAGCAATCGAAGTGAATAAATAATATTTATTCAACATGTTAAATAGTATGTATTATTATTATTATTATTTAATTGAGATTCTAGATACACTTTTTGTGTGACCCTCTTGGCCATTTTCTCAGTAGAAGTAGGCAAAGAATCTTAAAGACCAAGGTTAGTTTCCAGCAACACACCAAGGCACTCATATACAAATAAGTTAATGTCACAATGAAATAATACCTCATATGGACTCATACTATGTAATAAAATTAATTTATCATGAAATCTAGAATAAAGTAGGTTGTATGTCGGTGCCATGAACCTTTCTTCTCGATGTTTCTTTCATTGACTTCTCGAAATTGAACTTGCCTATAGATCATCATGGCTATAGATGTATTTAGGATATATCATTTCAATAAAAGGGATTAATATATCATCTTAATTAATTAACATAAGGGAAAAATCTTTTCTCACAATATTCATTAATGCAATATTACTCATGTCGCACCCAACGTATCCTACCTCACTATGAATATCTATCATCATAGTTTTTTTTAATACATTAAAGTACATGACTTGAAATACTTATTCATTATAATATTAAAGTCTAAGGATTAATAAAATAATATTTAAAAAGGAACATCAAATGACACATATAAATGTGGATTTCTGACTCCTCGGTCTTGTTCTCATAATATCCTATGCTGGATATTACTAAGGGTGTACATCATGACAAGCTATCTTAATGTCTTATGAGTATCCACCATTGATACCCTATATCATTTTAATCTCTCAAATGATATCATCTAGATATATAAAAAATATTTATGAATAGTTTCATATCACTTCTGGGTTCTCATCAATGTGGGGAACTATTATTACCTTTTAGTGTGATAGCTACTCTTGGGAAATTATCACATATTATGTTAGACAAAATAGAAATCATGATGAGATAAAGAGTTTTTTAATATTAAAAAATATTAATACAAGTTATCTTAAAGGATAAAAAATTCAAGGGAACCAACTCCAACACTACTTGGATTCTTATTCAAAACGGGTCTGTAATTCCTAGGACAATTTCCTTTAATTCATATGGAAAACTGATTATAATTCCTTGGATGAGTTCCATGGATTCATATTTGATACAATTTTCGTTAGTTGAGAAATTCCCCTAGGAATGATACATGGGTTAGATACTATTGGATTGCCTATGGTCATCCCCCAAGGAATCAATGCATGCACATGTTATCAGATTATACATGGGATAGGTTTGGGGTGGGCATGGTACAACAATGTCCTCAAAACACTATAGAACTAGATACATATGGTATGATGGTCATTACTAGTGTTGAAGTACATATCAGTCACCCCATGTGGTTACTTATGTTTAGAGACAGTTACTACAGGCCAAAGTTTGTATTTTCCGGGCTCAA
Source organism: Viscum album (assembly GCA_963277665.1). Lineage (NCBI taxonomy): Eukaryota > Viridiplantae > Streptophyta > Magnoliopsida > Santalales > Viscaceae > Viscum > Viscum album. The sequence goes on from OY728152.1 coordinate 1,253,495,819, forward strand.
GGTGGTCTGGCTGACACATGATTCCCAATATTTATGTTTGAGGTGATTTCATATTATGTGTATAAGTGGGTGTGTTTCATGGGAGTCCAAACATAATATATGATGTATTACATGAACATACAGTTAATTACAACAAAACAAAATATTATTGAGTAATCATAGGTTCCTATTAGAACATTAGACCTACCCATACCTATATACACGATATGGGTTTCAATGTACTTTGGTATAATTTCTAATTTTATCTCAAGAAACATGTATTTCTATGATTTTTACGTGTGGTAAATGTCTATTTTATTAGGAGGGATGATTTTTTAGTGGGTTTGATTAATTAATTTGGGCCAAATATTAGTGTATATATTCTTTCATCATTGTGCATCATGTATTGGATTGTATGTTATTTTATTTATATAATATTCTTGCCGTATTTTAATCTAATTTTTCAACTCAATTATATATTCCGTTATAATATTGATTTATTACTTAATATTATAGAATGTGGTGGATCATGGGGATCCCAGTTTATTTTAAACAAATTTTTGGTATGTTCTTAATATGGATGAGTCATGTACAAATTTTAGTAAATTTAGCGATGACCCCAAGACACGTTTATAAGGGAATTGTATGACAATAACTATTTGAGGCCCTTTCTACTAGTTATAATCCTCCTTAATGTGGGTAGGGTATCCTAAGAACAACTATAAACCCTCAACTTTGTGTAATTTCATTAGTCCAAGTTGAGAAATTACAAAGTTGTATCAGATCCGTTCTGGAATGGGATGGTGTTGGTTTGTGATGGAGATTGATTTTTGGAACTTAGTAAGTAGATTGAGGGTATTTATGGCTGGTATGATATTTTTTGAAAACTATGTTTTCAAGGGATGTTCCATTAATAACATGGAACTCTTAGATTAGCGAGGAGTTGGTTTAGAAACATAAGATTCTTAATCAATAATCATTAATATATAATTGTGCTCTTATCGACCCTCCTCTTGACCTCTAATATGATATAATCATCTTCATAATCAATGGAATAGAAATATGATAAAGGTATGAGATTTCACATTCTGTAAGGGAAACCATTTTAACATGTAATCAAGGGTTAAACAAAATTTTAATATCCTATGATTATTGAATAATGATTATGTTAAATAGCATACACAATATGTGACACATAGCGTAAATGAACAAAAAAATATTTTTATTTATATTTGAATGTTATGACGTAGTAATTGAATTAGAAAGTATGAATAGGATTAATAGAATTAAGAAATATATTTATTGTTCCTAATCAATTCAAATTTTATAATTAATACATTATAAATATGAACTAAATTTTTAGAAAAGTCATTTTTTTCTTCAAAAATTTGTTTGCTTCAATTTTTTTAATTTTTATCATTAAATATTATTATTAATATCATAAGAATTAAGAAAATGTATTTTATTAAAAAGTCATTTTTTTAATTCATCATTTTCGAATTATATTAAGATGAATTTTCAAGAATAAAAAAAACTGATTTTCAATGATTAGTGGAAAATACAGATTTTATTGAAAATTTTATTTTCTTATTGATTATTTGAACATTCAAATTAAATTTTGGATTAGTTTTAAAATTTCATTATTTAATTTTATTAATAATAATCTAATTAATATTTTTTAAATGACCATTCTACTTTAAATTTTTATGAAACATTTTATAAATAAAAAATAATTTTCTAAAAAATCATATTTCATCACATTTTTTTATTTTAATTATATATTAATTCATCCAATTATATATTTTTAATTTTGAAAAATGAATTCCAATCTTGGAAACATTTTTTCCAAATTTGGTAAATAGGTCCCTTTTTTTAGATAATATAAATATTTAGCATAACAAAATTTGTTTCCACGATTAAGGGTAAATCAGTTAATTAAAGTTAAAAATCAATTGATAAGGACTATAAAATGACCCTATCACTTACCTAAATTTTATTGGATGCGTACATTTCATACATAGTCATTAATATTTCAAAAATATTTCCTTTTTCTATTTATATGTGATTACAACCATTATAATATTTAATATAATGAAAGGTTAAAAATGAAACACTCTTCTTTTTAATAATTATAATACTATTAACATAGGAATAACTAGAGGGAATATTTTATTATAAATAAAAATTTTAGAGTTGAATGATTTATAATAATCATAGTATTTTTTTCATTTTTCTTAAGGAAATAGTTACATTGAATATGTAAACAATGCCTATGCAGTAATTATGAAAATAATAGAAAAATAAATTATATTATATTAGATATATTAAATGTATTTTAATTTTAATAATTAATTTTTACTATGAGTTTAGTAGTTAAAATTTGTATATTATATAGTATTTTATTTTTTTAATTCTAATTTCATTTTTTTTCTAGTATTATAAAAGTCAAAGTAAATAAATAAAACTAAACATTGCATTATTTATATTTGATAAAAATAATATTTTATTAAATGATATAAAATTACTAAAAATCATATCTTCATACAAGGTATTGTTTTGTAGTATAAAATATAAATCATGGTCCATTTATGGTCCCTTTTCTATTTATAGTAACTATCCTAACCATCAAAGAGTAGAAAACTTTGTTATCATAGTATGAGTGAAAAGTGTTAACTAGGGGATAAAATCAAATGTTGAGGGTAAAAATGTGATCTAAATATTTTAAAAAACTATTTAATGGAATTAATTTTAAAAATAAAAATCCTATATTTTATTATTATTAATTAGGATCCATTTTTAAATGAAAATTAATTTTTATTAAATTAATGTTTCAAAAAATTTCCAATAGTTCCCCTCCCATCTATTATGAAGGGGTACCAATTCTTCTCCTTTATTCACACATAAAAACACATTTTATAAGAAAATAACTTCCCAAATATTTTCCTAACATCTTACTAATGTTATAGAGAAATTATATATCACATAATACTAATATTATAGGTCATAATGGGTTAAACAAGGGAGATTTTCAAAAATAAGTGGTATAGTTTTAACCATATATTTTAGTATTATTTCATCTTACACACCATTAAAATATTATTTAACCATTTTCAAATAATTAAACAAATATAATCATAATACTAATACGTTATTATGTTAATTTCATAACCTATATCAGTCTCTTATTCCCTCAAATGGGAAATGAAACCATCATTCATGTGTTTGGTGGACTACAACCTCACAAACCGATATAATTCGTTTTCCATCACTGCCTCTCATAACTAGATTATAATTATAGAATTGATCATTATAAATTTTATTCAAGAAATATTTATTATTATGAAAATTTAATATTTCATTTACGTTCTTACTATTCCATTCACTGAAAAATGATAAAGTCCATCAAGTGCTTGTGTGGACTACCACCGATATGATTCTGTGTGATTTTTTTTCATCACCACACCACATGGATGATATATATAAGTTTTTTTATTGATTTTTATGATTTTTTATGATATTTTTATCACTCTAATAGATAAAAATACATACCATCTTTCCATAATGATCATTGAATAATGGAAATGTTACTCATATGTATGTATGACCTATCATTTCCAAGATTATAACATAGTTGATTTTTCACAAAAATTATTCATAATTGGTTTTACAATCATAATTTATGTCTAAAACTATATTTATTTCATGATAATTATTCTATATAGGATGGATTAAGGACCTATTTGATCATGGTCAACATTCACAATCCACTTGACATAAGAAATGAATATCATCAAAACATCCAACGTGAATTTTAATGATATGATAATTAAATATATAATGGTAAGAGATTAAATAAAATAAATAATAAACATGAAAAAAAATTCATATGTGCGTAACTAATTAATAGAATTTATTATTCAAAAAGATAAATAATTAATGTGGTGATTCTGACTCAGGGTAAGGGATAATATTTTTAAAATCCCCTTATAGAGTATCCCTTGAAAATATTTTCCATTAATGTTAATATTTTAAAAGTTATATTAATGATGTATTTATATGGTAATAAGTTATATATAAAGGAAATTTTATATAAAATGTTATATTATTTTAATGTTTTTAAAATGGAATAATTTTAATAGATATTTTAAATTTCATTAAAAAAAGACAAAAGGAATGTTCTATTTTTATAAATACTGAGGAAATAACTTTTCCCAACACTGTAATGGTTATTTAATATTTATATTAAATTATAATATTTCATTTTTTATTCAATGAAACCTCCTTCCTTATGTTCTGGTTAATTATATACAAGTATTTGAAATCCTAAAATGTTTTCATATTGGTGAAAAGGTAATTTTATGAGGTAATGTTTTATATATTATATTATAATTCATGCTAATTTTTTATAATAATGGGTGATTAAATTATAAAATTAGGGTGGGGATCCTTTTATAACCCCAAATTCATTAGGTAAATGGAAGGATTTACTCAATTAGGTCTCTCCTAATATATTATGGTAATATACTCTGATGGTTATTTAAATTATAATCATGATGGTTATTCCATGTGTAACAGTGGGGATTACTCCATACGTAAGAGTGATATGGAAATGACATCCTGATATTCTTACATGATTTATCCATGATTTCTATACATTTTAAAATATTACTTTAATGAAAATAGTTTTTTATGTGGAAATGATTTATTTCATAATCTCAAACAAATATGTGATAAAGCTATGTATTTTGTTGGTTTTTATTTTTTTCACTCGACTAAAAAATTTCATTCATTTTACATATCTTGCAGAGATTTTTGATCTCCCTAAATGTTTTATATTTTTTTAAAATGATGAGTAGGGAAAAGTATGAAGTAAATATTAAAATGGTTAATATGCTTTATCAATGGAAAAAAATTTCATTTTAAAAGTTTAGTTTAATGGGAAAATAGATTTGAAATATATGTTTCCAAATTTGAATATATAGGTTTTTTATGTAATATCATTGAATAAACTCTATTAAACTCTAAAATTAAATAACCACTAGGAATTTAACAAATTTATTTCTAGATGAATTCAATATAATATGTAATTTTTAAGTATGGGTCCTTAAAGTTGGTATCAAAGCAGAATTTGTATATAATTTAAGGGTTAGGACAATGTTAATAGAATACCCTAAAAATTTTACATAATTAAGTTCAAATGATATAGAAATTTAATATTATAGTGTTTATTTTTATAAATAATGTTCGTTTATAATGGTTTTACACAACGGATATTGAGAAGATGTAGTAGGAAATAACCAAGAGTAAAATATCCTTCCAAATCACCACCCCAGAATGGTTGGAATTTGAATAGTGTAGTTTTTTGTTGTGATAGGTTAGTTAAAACAAGATATAAATTGTGGTTGTATCCATGATAGAGAGTACAAAGATCTACCACAAAGGAATATGTCTATAGTGGAACAATTTATGAGGAAACACTCTCCTATATTCAGTGGATCTTATGACCCAATGGTGGAAGAGGGGTTGAATAAAACCCTCGAAAAGATATTAGATTTCATAGGTTGTTGATTTCAAAAAAAGTAAAATTCATCCATTTATCATTTTTAAGGTGAATCTAATTGATGGTGGTGTTTGGTTGATAATTTAAATGAGATAGATATGATTGATTCTGTGGAATAGGAAACATATAATACTCTTTTTCTAGATAAATATTTCTCAGATATATTTCATCTAAGGATAGAGAAAATATTTAAGTAATTGAATCAAAAAAGTTGAATATTATCTCATTTTATATGAATAAAACATCACAATATTGGACTGGTATGTCCTAGATGTTATTTTAGAAAAATAAATAAAAATTAATATATTTTACTCAGGATTGAATTCAATTTTATGAAGATAATTGTCCATCTTATTATTCAAATTATATGAAAATGTTTGTCATTATATTGAGAACGATGAGATGAATTTCTCCAACACATATATTCCACTAGATGGAAAGAGTAATAAATGGTATATATAGTAATAAATGAAGAAGAAATTGTCTAATAATTCATGATTTTGTCTATGAATTCTTGATTTATTCCCCTGACATGTTCTAGTTGTGGTAAATGACATTTCATGGTATATTTTATTGGTTTTAGAATGTGTTATGAGTGTGGTAATATGGGTATTATAGCACATGAAACTAATGAAAAAATCTAGGTAGTGGTATGTCTAATTTTAATAATAAAGTGTTATAGTGCTTAAAATGTAGAGAGATGGGTAATTATGTGTGTCAGTTTCCAAATAAGGATATTACTACGGATAACAATCAATACCATAAGTAAAATAGTCTCGTTAAATCCTTTATAACTACTTTAGTATATTTAGGTCTATAAAATGAAGTAGTAAAAACTCCAAGGTGATCATTATTATTCAAATATTAACATAAGTTGTAGGCCCCATCAGCTGAATCTGAAGGAGGATAACTTTTTGAAAACAATATTTCATACTAGAAATGGGAATTATGAGTTTTTTGGTTATTCCGGTTGGGTGGGAAAAATCCCCAGCTGTTTTTAAGGGGATATTGAATAGGGTATTAAATTATCCTTTAGATAAATATTTGTTTTTTCTACTAATGATATCTTAATGGCTTGATAAAGGATATTGGATATTGAAAACCCTAAGTATTATTCTGTCATAGGTTCTATTTTCAAACATTGGAATCATATATAAGATATAATTGATACATTTAAAATATGGTTTTGATGTTATAGTTGTTTATGACATTCATTTAAGTAAAATTATAAAGGGATAAATAAACCTTTGGGATAATATGTTTTTAATGGTAAGGAAGTAATATTCATTTAATATTATTATATTTTTGAAAATATTTTTTTAAAGAAAACCATAAAGGATAAAGAGTAATTTGATGATTACTATCATATTTGAGGATTTTCATCATATTCATAGGAACATTATCTGAATTATTTAGATTTATAAAAAGGTAAACCCACATTTCATATGAAAACCTGTCAGATCTGGTAAGGTTGTGGTGCCTGAAACCAAATCTAAAGGGTGATAAATTTCCATTTCCTCCCACTGACCTATGTGATGTCTGGGTTAGTATGACATTGTTTTTATTTATATAAATAATTTGACAATTAAATTATTAGTATTTTTGAAACATTTGTCTTATTGCAGTGATAATTATGCGATTGAAATAGTGATATAATAAGTAGGTAATTCATGTTATTTTAGAAGAAGATCACTACTTTGATAAAATTAAATGATTATGGTAAATAAAATATTTTGGAATTTTATTGTGGATGAAAGGATGAATTAAATTTATGTGGAATATATGATTTTCATATGGATTTATCTTGATTCATGTTATTTATCAGAATTATAAGTATATATTTGAAATTATATGATTAGGGAATAAACTTTTTGGAATGAGACATTAATATTGACCGGCGTAATTTAGAGATATAAGTTAAATTTATCCTGTAACAATCTGTGATCAAATCCTTCTAATTTTTGGGTTTCAATATTTTTCTGGAACGTTTAGAAGAATTTTGATGATAGTGTTTTATTTAATGATTCAATTTAAATACTCATTATTATTACTAGATCTTGGAGATTAATTTTTTATTTCTTTATATAAAGGTTTATTCATTTTGTTATTTATGTTCTCTTGTCCTAACGAGATTGGTTTTGGTTAATTTCTAATGGAAATTTGAATATTTTTTTATAATTTAATGTGTTATTTGATCCATTAGAAGTTTAATCTATTTAGTTATGCTTGAAAAAATCATCTTTAACACTCATCATTTGTAGGAGAATATAAAATTTTAGTGGAAAATGATTAAAATATGAAACTATACTTGTTAAGTAAGTATATTCACTTGTGTTCTTAGTATAGATGGTAAAGGAATTCCTCATATCTTGTAAAATGATCATACAAAAAAATGATATTAATTTAAATTTCATACCAATAAATTAATAGTCTTCTAACCCATCACATATTTACTATTTTTTTATGGTTAACATTCATATGAAAAAGTTATATATCACCCGTATTAATCCTCAGTAATTAGATTTTTTATTTCTCGTCCATAATTTTAATTCCCACTAATGTTCTCTTATTGGTAATCCTATATATGTGTTATTATATATTCCATTCATGCTTCATGTTCCCTCATTTAAGAAGATGTTTCATTAACCTTTTTTTACAATGTTGGATATCAACTATAATATCCAAGAACCAACACTACATGATCAAATACAAAAATCATAAAATTTATATTTCCTGATTTTATACTGATAATTGTGACCCAATTATTTTTCACCCAAGCATTTAAACATAAAAAATGAAAAACTAAATCACTTAAATTCTCAAAGACGTTTTAGTTTAATAGTTTTTTATAATTTAGAAAAACTCTTTGATAAACAATATCAATTTTGTTAAATGATCATTTCTCCAAAATGACCCATCCTTTATTTTTTCACATTATGTAATAATCATCATCAATATGAAATATCTTATAGATGTAATTCTTTCAACCTCATTTCTTTATAAACTGGGTAAAATGAAAAATAAGAAGGTTGAGCTCAAAAGCTCATTAAGGGTAAACATTAGCATTGTCTAGTTAATGTCTTCAAGGAACATAAAACGTGCATAATGGCATGATGAAATAATCGGAGTGTAAGAGAAAATAATAAAATAAAATCTTCCCATAAATTCATAAATCATCAATCACGAAACATAACATAAGGAACTAGAAAAATCAACATTTATCATAATCGATAATCATGAGCCATTTCATATTAATCTGGATCAAAAAAACATTATAAATCCCAAAAAAACATAGATACAACATGTTGTTCTCCTGTAACATCATCTTAATAGAACATAAATAGAATCATTATAGAACCCTTATAGATAAAATAATCATACAATCATCTTCGAATAAAATTATCTAGAGAAAATAATCATTACTCAATGCATTGGAATGTTATCTAGGTGCACACCTTATATAAGATATAAAATGTTTACCCAGTAATATCTAGGAACACCCATATTATTTAATGTACAATAATCCCAATATAAATAAGGTATATATATATTTCCTTAAAAAACTCACATAAATAATCATTATTTCATTTATAACTTGAATAACCCATGAAAAATAAATGGGTTTCTTGTCAATATCATTGAAACATGATTAACCTATGGAAAATAAATATTTACCATAATAATATCTTTGAAATATGGCTAACCCATGGAAAATAAATAGATTTCATAACAATGTCTAGAAACATGGTTAACCCATGGAAAATAAATGGGTATCGTAACAATCTCTTTGAAACATGACTAACCCAAGGAAATGAAACGGACTCAATAAAAATCAAATTTAAACAATCATAATTCATCAATAGAAAGAATGAGGATCGTATCATTAAAAAATAACCCCATTGGATCATGATTAACACCAAGGGTTATTGATGTAGATGAATAGAAATAGCATTAATATATTATTATGTATATTTTTAGGAAAATAAATAGTTAATTTTGAGAAATAATTTCTAAAAAACTAAAAATTCAAAAATATTGTGAAAATTTTTTTCATTGAAAATATCCTTATAAGTATATAAAGTAAGAATTAAACCCATTTAAAATAAATCATAAGGAAATTATCATTCCCAATTTCAAAAATTCTTTCAAAAAACATAATACATTATGAAGATCATTTTCCTTGAAAATAACTTTTAAAAATTAAAAATTTATAAAATTTTAGGAAAAACATTTTCCTTAAAAATAACCATGTAAAATTGAAAATGAATATTCAAATAAATAATGGTCATGATGGTGGGTAATTCCATATATTTTGAACAAGTTAAAAATGACATTTCTTTTACATTGTAAAAAGGTTTGAAATTTTCCAATTTAGAAAATGATATGGTAATTCCTTTCAAATTTTCGATAAAACCCAAATCAGATTTTCTTTTGAAAATGACATGAATATTCCATTAAAAAAATTAAAAGTAACTAATGGTTATAATTTTATTTAATAAATCATTTTGGAAATGTTAATAAACAATATTGAAAACATTTCTTGAAAACATACTTTTGTAATAAAATAGATTTTCAACCGAAGAGAGAAATGAAATATTATTTTCATAAAAATATTTTCTATATTAATTTAAGTACAAATTTTAGAAAAAATTAAATATGACTTGAAAATAATAATAATAACCATAGTATGATAATTTTAAATGGGTTTATTATACAAATATCAAATAAATTCATAAACTAAAATTCAAGAACAAACAACCTCTCTTGGATGAGATTGTGAAAAAACAATTATAATAATTGTATCATTGAAGTGAGTTTTAATCAATGAATATATTATGATTATAAAGTTAAAATCAACAAATAAATAATAAATTCACCATTATATAATCAAAATTAATTATACAAATAGCCTTATAACATCATCTACTAAGATTAAGTAATATATCCTAATGAAAAAAAATTAATTATGATATTCATTACTACCCGGTATCTTTTAAGTCATACTCCCTTAGTTGAAATTTTCAAAAATGATAGATAAAATACAATGAATAATGAATTATTCGTGGTATTAATTTTCAAAGTGGAATTATATACACCATATAAAAGATACTAGGGGCATAACATTATAATATTACTCAATGAAATTAAATTTAGATGAAATCTATTACCTTACACTTCCTTTTATTAGAATGTTCTGAAAAATCATTTACATTGGTTCTAAACTTGTTATTAACTTATAATGTAACTATATTAAAATTTATATTATTATATAAGATCCTATTATAATATATTATCACCCTTTTGTAATTAATCATTCATTATTTTCATTTATTTTGGTGTTAATTTCCTTGTTTTCTTATGTGTGTTTTGTCCTGAAGGATCTGGTTTGTTCCCATATTATATAGTTATATCATAACCATAATAATAATAATGACATAATTATCTTATTTTTACATCAATTATACTTTTAAAACAAATAATGAAATATGGTTAAGAAAAATAAACTATGTTACAATCATGAAGGCGGTAGGTTATGTGCACATATAAGTAACATTTCCAATTATCAATGATAATTATGGAAAGTAGGTAAATAATATTTTATCTTTCTTGAGTGAACCTAATATCATATATAACATATTATTTCTTTATGTATACTTATATATATCATCCATGTGGTGTGGTGATGAATAGAGAGTCACATTACTTCATGAAGGTGGTAGTCAACAATACACGAACGGTGTTATAAAATATAAGAGAGTTAAAGGATTGAAAGAATATTAAAATTCAGGGTAAAAAACATTTCATGAATATAAAAAGTATTTCATGTATATAAATTATATTAAAAATCAATAACCTTGTTACATTTCATGTAAATCATTAGTGAAATCTGAATCACTTTGCTTCATGAGGTGGGACTTTATCGTACACACGAGTGATGTTATTGTATCCCCTATGGAATGAAAAGTATATATATATATAATATAATGATTACAGATTTATAATTATTTTATAAAAATCATATATATTGTTTATATACATCATCATATCCAACCGTGAAAGGTGGTAATGGAAGAATGAATTGAATTGATTCGCATGACGGTGGTCTTCCATACCACAAATGACGATTTCATAACCCATTTGACGAAAGAGGTGGTGTAATTAGGCCATTCATTTAATATTAAAATAATTTAATATTTGAAATATGAAATGTTAATTTTAATATAATTTTCTAAAATGAATTCCAGGTGTTTTTAGATTAAAAAAATATTCATTAAAGAACATTATCTCTTATTCAGGTATCCTCATTATTTTTGTGCTAAAAGGCTTCTAAGGATGGATTTTTGACTGAATAAATTCTAATATAAAGAAGTTAGAGATGTTTTATAGGGATTTTGGTATGTCTTTTCCAAACCAAAATGGTTTGGAGTTGTGAAGAAGATAGGGGAGGGGTGGCATTTTATAAGTGAGGTGAGTGGCACCCTTGTAATGTTTTAGAAAGATTCATTTATACCCACGTTACTGTCATTAAATAATCTATAAAAATGGTAATTTATCATACATATAAGATATTTCATCAAAATAAGGATAGAAAATTGGTTTTGAACAAGTTGGTAGGTAATTTTCGATCCTTATCTTCTTAGTTTAACCTCATGTAAATCCATTTTTACCTTAACTTCAGTAATTAATTTTTACTATTTTCACTATTATTTTTTGTAAAACTGTATGTTGAACTTATTAGACATTAGAAAATATTATTATTACCAAGAAATTTTATCTACTGAGCATGCTCGTCCATAAAAATTTAGTAATAAAAATAAATTTACATCAATGAAAAAGAGAGTGACACATGAAGTGCCACCAAAACATGAAAGTGGTTAAACAACACCCAAAAAAGTCCAAATTCCTAAAAAAAATCATGAGGACCAACATTATATGGAAAATAGACCCCAAAAACACAAGCAATAACAAATCATCCATGATCTGGCTGATGGATGCAAACCCCAAGGATCTCGCACACCGGACTGCATCGAAGAGGAGCACTAACTCCAATGCACTCATTGTTATCATGGATTCCAAGTCAATCAAATTGAGGACGTCATCGTACCCTTAAACTTTATCACTTATACGATTGAAGATGTCCCTGAAGTTGATCAATAAAGGTTTCAAGGTCATTTCATTAGTGGAAGATACACACTCTCGGTGTCTCATTCTGATGATATCCCACTGAGATCATTTCACCATCATTGTCCCATACAACTGGGGGTCATTGGTAGCCACCTCACCATAACATGAGGGGAGTATCCCACTAATATATACAAAAAAACATAAAAAATGAAAAAAAATACAACATATAACAAAATGCTAACAGAGCCACATGCATAAAGTCCCAGTACACATCCTGAATCCATCCACTACCTGAGGTCATCCCACCCTCGGAGTAGCATCCTTAGGTCTCCCCGTGATCTTCCCTCCACTGAAAAATCTCCATCACAGTGTCCAACACCAAGGGCTATCCCAAAATTCTTCCACCATTAATTTTACAGGTGATCACCACATTTGTAGAGAGACCCACTGGGGTCCCATGACCGTCATACCCCACTGACAAAACATCGGTCACCCACCACTGTCTTGATTCACCAGCCAAAACCTAGACACCACCTCACCCACAAGGCATGTCACTGTCACTTGGAGATAACCTCCCTTTAATATAAAATTCACCCACCACGGGCCTTAGTCACTAGCCATGTTCTAGACACCACCTCACCCATGAATCATGTTGTCGATACTTCAGAGACGATCTTTCCAGCCATACACCACCACCACATAGTAGGAATAGCCATACACAGCAAAGCCTTGAATATTCTACAATCATAAAAATACATTTTAATTGGGTTCATTAGCATCTTTTATCAACAACACCTTAGATAAAGTCTAGACACCAGCTGAATCACCTCCATCAACACTCCTATCTAAAACATTCCTCAATAACTTAACCCTCTTGTGAGGATGGTAGAGGGAATGCATCTTGTTGGACCTAAAAACATCAATAGATTATAAATAATTCTCATAGGTTTCCATATTATTTCAAATACATGTTCCATTTTTCTAAATTAAATTCAAAAAGTGTCAAAAATTAATTTATAATTCACCCAGAAAACAAGATGATAAAGTGGGGTTTTAAAGAGAAAATTTAAAAAGGTATAATGTTTTTATAACAAAATTCAATAGAAAAATGATTCCAATTAACTAAATTGGATTAAATGTTATAAAATTGAAACAATTTTTCTTTAAACCCAATTAAGATTATAATTTAACATTATGAATTATTTAAATGAAAATTCATCTTTAATTTATAATTTGGTATTTTTTATTATTCATCCAAAAATGAAACTTGTTAGAAAAATTCCAAATTTTAACCCTAATATAAATTGAATATTCTAATTTAAAATAAGAAGTTTAAATTTTCAACTATATTTTATAAATTTGGTATTAAGTAATTTATATTATGTGTAAAAATTAGGAATTAATCTTTTTTTAGAAAAAATCAAGGTTTTAGAAAACATTTCTTTTTATTCTAAATGATTCATATTTTATTACAAAAAATAGAAAACCGTATTTTTCATAATTTAGAGAGTAATATTAATACCCACCAATTTAACATCTTGTTTTTAACTATTATATTATATAATAATATTTCACATTTCATTTAATATCAGTGTTTCATGTTGAATATGCTATGAAACCTAAAAATCACAGGGTTCCATGTAATAAAGTTATTAAAGAGATTCAATTTTTTTAAAAAATAAGAATATCCTAAATTCTTTTGGAGTAACCTTTTCACATAATTTCATTTTTTTATTTCGTTTATTCAATTAAAAATAATTTTCTTTTTTAAAAATATTCAAGTGTTACAACCTCCCCCCTCCCCCAATTAAATTACATCCTCACAATTTGAACTTTATCTCTGTAATAAACAGTTGGATATTTGAAAATAATTTTATTGTAAACCCAAATCATAAAAAGGATTATTAAATTGTATTCTTGATAAAATTTAATGGGAAGTATGATGGTCATCTCAAGTAACACATATTATGTTTCCAAAATGGTGGAAATAGGTGGGATGTGAAGATTTAAACATGGAAGAAATGATTAAATAATTACATAGAGTAATTGAGGACATTGATAAAAAACAATGGAATTATCAATGTAATGTTAAGGGTTACAAAACCATAAATCAATGATGATTAAAAAATTTGTCTTATTCATCAGATTACAATGTAATAGGATAACATTTCTATTACAACGTCATTTTCCTAATGTTAAGGAATTACTTTTCCATCTAGAATAAGACAATAAATAAATATACATACTTGATGCATATAACTTCATACTTTTATCAATTTCCACCAAAATATCATATTTTTCTCTAATGATCAGTATTCATGATTAAATTTTCATTTATAAGGCACTAAAATACACTATTAAAGACCACATGACTATAAAATGTAAAATCATGTTATTTCACTTATCTTTAGATATTAACCATAACCAATTTAGTTTCCATATGGTAATATAATTTAAAAAATTGATAAAAATTTATAGGTAACATTAATCTTCAAATTTAAATGGTAATACCCAAAGATGAGTCAAAATCATTCCATGAAAGAATAACCATATATTATACATAACTTCAAAAAAATAAACATTAAAGAGAGTTTTAACGTGAAAGGCCATCTAATAATTTTCATCTTAAATGCACAAAAATATGGAATCATCCTTTTGAAATAACATTATCACTTAGTTACCAAATCACTCTTCAATAGCATGTTTATTTATATGATAGACCTTGTTTCCATATAATTACCTCAATATCCAAGATCCTATAAGACCGAAAGTTTATCCACACCTTAAATGTCATGTCTAAAAAAATTAAATACATACTTCATGTTAAACTAAAGCAATAAATATACTTCAACATTATAAAAAAATATCCTCAAATATAATTAATAACATTAATATATCATCACTTTAAACCTCAATGGGGTATCTATGACTTTGAATGTATTATCATCCTTAAGCATATAGACCAATGATGGTATCCATAACTCATAAAATAACAGCACATGAAAATAACCTAATCTACAAATTTTTCTAAACAAAACTCTGATACCAATTATAATAGTCCAAAACCCACACTCCCAAATCTGGTGGTAAATTAAGAAACATTACATTTATGAATTTGGAAATGATAGTTGTGAACCAATTTTTTCCATGAAAACCTTACAACATCAAAAAAGAAAAGTCCAATATCTTATATTCTCAATGACCTTTTATGTATAGAGTTTTATATAATGTGGAAGAACTCTAACAAAAAAATACCCATGTTGTTAAATGATTTTTTCTCCCACTTGACACATCTTTTCTTATTTCACATTAAGTCATTATCATCATCCATATGAATTCCCTTCTAGATATCATATTTTTAGCACAATTTCTTTATATGTTTGGGAAAAGGAAATATAATAAGGGTGAGAACAAATGATTAGTTATGGTAGTCATAATCATTAACAAGTGAATGTTTTCAATGAACAGAATATGGTTATAAGGGTATTATGACATAAATATAGTAAATGAGTGAATAAAAAAATAACATACCCCTCAATGTTTGAATCATCAATCATGAAACATGACATAATGTTTTAACAAAAGAAAGATTCACTGGAATAAATAATACTGAGTCATGCGATATTAATCTTGATAAAAGTAAGCACTATAAAATGAAATCAATAATAGACACATCGTGTTCGTATAATGGAACATCAACTTTATAAACCACATACAAAACTATTATATAACCCTTAAAATGGAATAATAATATGGTTGACCTCTATTATAATTCTCTAGAGAATAAAATTTTATCAAATTCATTAGAGATATATCTAATCATACCCATATAATAAGATATAACAGCCTCATCCAGTTCCATCTAGGTTCACCCATCATAGATATTTTCCAAAAACCACAACATGAATAGATTTTATCGATACTTCATCATAAAACTCATAGAAACAAAAATAATTTATTTTATAAATTTATTAAAACATGGAAGACAAATGGGTTTCAAGTCAGTATCTTTAAAATATGATTAACTCATGGAAAAAAATTACTTCCATAATAATCTCTTTGAATCATGGTTTAAAAATTGAAAAAAATGGGTTTTATAAAAATCTCCTAAAATATGGTAGACTTATAGAAAAGAAATAAGTTCTGTAACAATATCCTAGAAACATGACTATCTTGTGGAATAAATAAGGAAAAGTAAGGGTTTGGGGAATTTATTAATGTAAATACCATTAAAATACAATTAAAATACCATTAAATAAATTTCAATAAAAATAACTTTTCATTTTGAAAAATATTTTTTTTAAATAAAAAATCACAAAATACTTCTGAAATTCTTTTATTTGAAAAGAACCTTTAAAAAATATAAATTAATCTTTATAAATAATTTAAAAAAATTCATGAGGAAAATATATTTTCTACTTGGGGAAAAAATTTAAAAAAATCATAAATCATTATGAAAATATATTTCTTTTAAAATAATGGTTAAAAAATAAGAATTTTCTAAATATTAGGGAAAATATTTTCCATAAAAATAACCTTGTAAACATGAAAGGGAATCTTAAAATAAATTATGTTCATGATGGAGGTTAATTTATTATATGCCTTAGAAGCTACAAAATTATTTCCTTTATCACTATAAAAATTATATAAAAGTGCTTTTTAGGAAACTTACAAGTAGATTTCTTTCAAATTTTTTGTAAAATACAAATGGGAATTTTTTTTAACTTTTCTCGAATATTCATTAAAAAAACAAATTAATTAGTAAACATGGGTAAAAAAATTAAAAAATAATTTTTAGATGGTTAATAAACATTTTTAAAACATTTCATGAATCCATGGTTTTGGAAGAAAATAGATTTCTGACCGAAGAGTGAAATGAAGTTGGATTTTCATAAAAATATTTTATCAATTTATATAAGTATCAATGTGTATAAAAATGGTATTATTACATGAAAATATTATGAATAACAATAGTATAATTAAATTCAATGGTTTTAATATATAATGATCAAATGATTTCCATCAACTAAAATTTGTTAATACACAATATTGATTTTAATAATATTGTGAAAAAAACCTTACAATAATCATATCCTGGAAGTGAGAGTTAATATATAAATGGATTGTGTGTATCAACTATAAATACAAATAAAAATTTTAAAATAAAACATAAAATTACAAAAAAACTCATTATATGCATAATCTTATAATATCAATGACAACAAAAAAGTAATATATCAGAATAAAAATGAAATTTCATTATGATATTACATACCATTTCATAAATTTTAATTCAAACCCACTTGTTCAATTTTAACACTATAGTGGTGGTAGGAACTGTAGCGGTTGTGGGGTTGAAGTAGTATTGTAGCAGTAGTAGACGACACTATAATAGTGGCGGGTACTATAGCGGTGGCAGTACTGTAGCAGGTACTATAGAAGTTGGGTTACTATTCAATTAATGGTCAATGGGACAATAATTTAATGGGATTCAATTACACTAGTCTTTCAGCCCAAAATATTATGTAATAAAGTGACTTGTTGGGTGGGTTTTCCCTTGGGGGGTTATGACCTGCCGTTCAGGCCAGTGTGTGTGCGAAGTGTGTGTGTTTCATGTGATTGTACCCCCAAGCACCTAATATATATAAAATAACATTAATAATAAATTTTTCATGATATTAAATGTTAAATGGGAAGTATATAAACAATATTAAAAAACTAGGTACATAACATTACAATAGGCCTCAATGAAATGAAATCGAGATGAAATCCCCTAACTCACACTTCCTTTTGGTTGAATGTGTTTCAACCTTCTATATAGTGGTTTTAAATTATTTATTAAATTTTAAAATAGAAATATTAATATTTATAATATCATATATGATCATGTTATTACATATTATCACCACTTTGTAAATAATCTATCATTATTTTCATTTTTCGGGTTTCTATTTCCCTGTTTTCTCTTGTGTGTTTCTTTATGAAGGCTCCAATTATTATGCATATTATATAGTTTTATTATCTATATAGTAATAGTAATGAAATAATTATCTTTTTTTATAGAAATTATACTTTGAAAACCAATCATGAAATATGGTTTTGAGAAAGGAAGTTTGTTATGATCATTGAGATGGTAGGTCGTATATACGCATGAGTAATGTTTCCATTTTTCAATGATTAATGTAGAAAGGATGTATGTAATATTTTATCCTTACATAATAATAATATCTTATAAAACATATTATTTGTTTAAATATAATTATATATATCATCCATGTGGTGTGGTGATGAAGATATAGTCAAATCGCTACTTGATAGCAGTAGCCCACATGAACACGAACGATGTTGGTTGGGAAAAAATCCCTCAAGGTAACATTGCAGCATTTTTGGGTTAATTGTGTTTGTTGAAAAATTAGGTTTCCATGGAGAATTGTTTACTTCCAGAGAAGTTGTTGACAATCCATGTTGATAAAGAATAATGACAAAGGAACATACGATCGGGAGGCGGTACAAAAGAACAGTACAAGGTGGCGCCATTTTCCAGTGTTTTCCAAATCTTTGGGGTCTAAAATTTAAATTTTGTTGAGAATCGTGAAAAGAGGACATCTTTGAAGATCATATTTAAATATGGAAAAGGAATAAATTTCTCAAAGATAGGTTTCATGGATTGAATTCCGTGAAGACAAGAAGAATGCTGATGGTGTTCTTCGTGATTACATCAAGCTTCACGAACGGCAGAGGTTGAAGTGCGTCACGGCGGTGAAGGTATTTGTGAGGGAGCTTTACAGTGAAGGCATGATGGGATTGATGGTGATAATCCACAATTATGTCAAATCTCCACGATCAAAAAATTTTTGTGGTGCTTCACGTGATTGAGAGAATTTCGGCCGAAACTTCAGAGCTTCGCGATTTGTGATGATGTGGCATTGACTACGCATGGAAGGATTGAGGTTCGGTGGAATCACCTATAAATAGAGGTCAACCCCCTCAAGAGAAGTATAGATTCTTCATAGGAAAATATTTTTCAATTGGTTCGTGAAGGTGGTGTTCTTTGCAAAAGAGAGGTGCTTTGCAGCGGATAATCTAGCTCTGCGAAGGAAGTGCGCTTCGCAAGGCAGCATGCTCTAAGGAGTGTGCTTCGTGAAGAGGTTGGAGCTTCATGACAGCCTAATATTTGCAAATTCTTGAGCTTCATGAAAAGGTAGGAACTTCACGAACTCTTGTTTGAGCTTCATGAAATTGGGAGACTCGCGATGTAGGGTGCTTTGTGAAGGTGTTTCCAAAGAAATTTCCCAGTGTTCAGGGGAAAAGGGGTATTCATCAGTGGATGAAATTTAGACTTCAACAGAGCATATACATATAGTGGAGGGTGCATTAATTAGTGGTAATGAAGAGACCTACAGTTCTATAAACTGTGAGTGGATCCCTTACAAAGGTAGTGAGCAAAGGAAGAGGAAGAAGGTTATCCTTTCTACCGACAGTGAGCCAGAGAGAGAGAAATCAGGAGTGACCCTTGGAAAAGTAGTGAGTTGACCCTAAACTTTGTAAAGTCAATGAGCCTAGGCATATAATTGATCTAGCCCAAACATTTTTGGCAGTGAACTTTAGAGGATTTCGTACAGAGACACATCGTCGTTGTATGGTCCTTAGACATAGCCCAGTGAGGGTAAACCAAGTAAAAATCTTTGTGTCTGCCCGGTTGCTTCCCTGCATTGCATCTAAAGCATCACCATCAAATAAAGATTAAAATAAGTGATCAACATAAACACACAAGAGAAAAAAAAGTGACCATAATAATAAATAGGTCAAGATTCAGTGGGGAATGAATAATTTTTAAAACGTATATCTATACCCTGATTCACCCCCCCCCCCCCCCCCCCTCTCAGGGTATCTAGGCCCCTATTAGTCGTAACAATGTTATCTTGTTTAAGTGATTGAAAAGTTAATAAAAAAGAATACTTTTTCAGAATGATAAATATTAAATTAATATAAAAAATATTTAAATAATATCACATATATTTATAATGTTCAACCTTATTACATTCTACGGGAATCATTAGTCAAAGATGAATCACATCGCTTCATGAGGTGATAGTCCTCCGTACACACGAGTGATGTCATTGTATACCCTAATGAATATAATGTAAAAAAAAGATATATTTGATATAATGATTATTGAGGTATAATTATGTTATATATCTCATATATATAATTTTTTTCCCCAACATACCCTATAGTGAAATGTTATAATGGAAGAATTACTGACAAAGGATCGCGGGGCCATATTCCACCATACACATGAATAAGAATTTTGAAACAAATTTCAAGTAAGTGGAGGTAATTGTAGATAATGACCTCAATATAAAATCATATCAATATTTGGAAGATAATTTTGTTAATATATTATCATATTTTAATAATAATTGGAGGATTTTGAAGCAGAAATATAATAAAAATGCTCGTACAATAACATTGCCACTTCTTCAGGTATCCTCCTTGGGTTTCACCATAATTCATTCATAGGAAGACTTAATGAAAAAATAAGTCTTCTAGTTTGAAGGGTGGGAATTTGGAATTTAATTTTGGTAGTTTCATTTAGGAACAAAAAATTCTTGATGACAAGAAGAATAGAGGAGAGTGGATGTAAGTGAGGTTAGGGGCACACTTCAATGTTTTAGAAAGATCAAATCATAGCCATGTTTTTATCACATAATAAGCATCCAAAATGGGCCATTATCAAATATAGAAGATATAAGGTCAAAATAATTCTAGCAAATGGATGTTGGATAAGTTGGTATTTCATTTTTAACCCCTATTTTCTTTTTTTACCATTGGAAAATCCATATTTATTTTAACTACTGTAATTAAATTATATTGTTTTTACACATCATTTTGGTCAAAAATTACGTTTACCTTAGTAGAAATTATAAATTATTCTGATTCAAAGTATGGAATCTATATTTTCCAAATTCAATTCACATATTAGACATTTTTAATATACAATTATTCTCGTATATGGGATGGGAAAATAGGTTTTTAAAGAGAACATGTTAAAAAGATTACAATTTTTTATATAAAAATGATATGAAATTTAATCCAATGACATAAATTTTATTAAATTATATAAAATTTAACTAATTTCACTTTTAAACTGATTAAAAATATAATTTTTAATTATAAAATATTTAAATGAAAATTCATTTTTTAATTTAAATTCAATATTTTTCACTATTCATCAACAAAATGAAACCTGTCAGGAAAAATAAAAAATATTCACCAAAATATAATTTTGATATTATGATATCAAAAATTAATTTTTTTCAATGAAATTTTCAAAAATTGGTAAAAAAATAACTTATATTATGTTTTCAAAGCATGACTAAACTACCTTTTAGGAAATATATTTTTTTTAGAAAACAATTATTTTTCTTCTAAATGATTCTTATTTTATAACTTATCATTAAAACCCAATATTTTTATTTATTTGTTTATTAAAATTCATACCCCCCAATTTAATGACTATTTTGAAAATATTATTTTGAATAAAAATATTTTAATAATATTTCACAATTCATTTAAACTCGATGTTTCATGTTGTATATTTTATCAAACATAAAAAAATTGGTGTTTCCTATTCTACAAGAAATTAGATACAATAAATTTATTTAAAAATATGTAAATAGTAAATTATAAGGGAGTTAAATTCTCCTATAAGTTTAGTGTTGTATGTCGTTTATGCTATCAAAAATAATTTTCCTCTTTTAAAATATCAGGTTTTTATATCAATAAATGTATTTTCAAATTTCAATCCTTTGATAATCATTCCTGAATTCATATTTAAAAGATGAAATTTAATAAATAAGGGGGGAATTTAATATCCCAATATTTTAAAATAATGACTTAGTCTGATAGCATACAAAATACAAGACAGTGAGCATAAATGAACTGTGAAATATTATTATTTAAATATTATCGTTATAACCTAGTCATTGAATTAGAGGGTATTGATATGATTAACCAAATTATGAAATATATTTAAAGTTCCTACTTGAATAAATTTTTTTATAAATTATATATAAATAATAAATCAATTTTTTGAAAATTCATTTTATACTTCAAAAATATGTTTTCATCAAAAATGATTATTATTTCATTTTTGAGTAAATATAATAATAAAAATCTAAAAATTTTAGAAAATGTATTTAGTAATAGAATATTAATTTTTTAATTCATTATATCAAAATTATATATTGATGAATTTTTTAAAATTTTCAAAATAAAGTAAAAATTTACCATTGGTTTTTCAATATATTGTGAAAAATTATAATGTTATTGAAAATTTTATTTTATTTTTGATTATTTGAAAAGTAAAATTATATTTTGGATTAGTTTTAAAATTTAATGAGTTTATTTTCATTTAAAATAAAATAAATTTTGTTTCCAGAATGATCATTATACTTGAATTTAGTATACAAATATTTTTTACGTAAAAATTGTGATTTTCTAAAAACAATTGTTTCTCATCATATTTTCCTAATTCAATTTTAAATTACATTCGGCCAACAATTAATTATGAATTTTTTAAAAAGGATTCCAAATTTTTAATAAGTTTTTCCAAATTTTTAAAATAGTTTGATTTTATATTTTGTTAACATAAATAGTAACCTTAGTAAACTTTGTTACCAAAGTTATGTGTAAATTGAGTAGTTAATGTAAATAATAAAATTATAAGGACTTGAAAATTACACTATAACATGCCTAAATATTATTAAATGGACATATTTCATCCATTTTCACTAAAATTTATAATATATGGCCTTTTCATTTAGATTTCATTATAACCATTATAATATTTCAATTATGTTAAATTAAAAAACGTGACACTCTTTTTTTAATAACTATAATATTTTTTTTAATTTGGGATAACCAAATGATATAAAAATTACACTAAAAGCTGCCTAAATTTTATTAAATTGATATATTTCATCCATTTTCATTGAAATTTCTAATATATGGCCTTCTTCTATTTGGATTTCATTATAACCTTTATAATATTTCAATTATGTTAAAGTCAAAAATGTCACACTCTTGTTCTAAAATTGATATTTTTGATATTTTTTGAAAATAATATTTTTTTAAATGATATAAAATTACTAAAAATACTATATTCATCCAAGTTATTAGGGTATTCAATAAAATATAAACCATTAATAATTTTTGGGTCTTTTATCCATATATATAAACGATCATGACACTCAAAGTATAAAAAAACATATAATCATGATAAGTCTTAAAAGGGTTTATATATGGCTAAAAACAAAAAACAATGAATCAAATGTGACATAAATATGTAAAAAGTTATTATATAAGGTAATTTTCACTCATAATAATCTTATATTTTAATATTATCATTTTTATCCATTTTTATATCAAACTTAATTTATATTAAATTAATATTTTAAAAATTTCCAAGACTCCCCCCCTCTTATAATTGGGTATCACTTATTCTCATTTCTTAACACTTCATAACCAATTTTGGGAAAGCCAATAACTACCGAAATACCTTCCTAACATCCCTCCCCATGTTTTTGGGGCCTTATTTACAACATAATACAAATCTTATAGGGATTATGGTGTTATGAAAAATATATATTCCAAAGAAGATTTATCATATTAACCACATATATTAGATATATTTCTTCTCTCACCACCTTAAAATATTCTTCAACCAAGATAAAATAATTACAACAGTATATTACATGTAATGATATTTTATTATTTTAATTCCCTAACCTATATTAATCCCTATTTACATCAAATTTTAAATGAAACTATCAATCGTGTGTATGGTGGACTACCGCTTCCGGAACCAATGTAATTAATTTTCTATAATTATCTATCATTAATATATTATAATTATTAAATTAATGTTTATAAATGACATTAATTTCATATTTATAATTATAAAAAATCAATATATAATTTAAATGTTTTCCTATCTATTCATGGAAAAATGATAACTTCTTTTGTGTGTACATGTATACTACCACCTCCATGAAGTGATATGATTCATTTTCCATCACCAAATCACATATATGATATATAAAATTATATTTAAATAATTAATACTATAATTATTATATTATTATAATTATATAAATATAAAATAGCACTTACCTTATTTCTATAATGATCGTTTAAAAATGGAAATGTTACCTGTGCATACGTACGACCTACCGTGTACATTATTTTAACGTAGTTCATTTTCATAAAAATATTTCTTGATTGGTCTTAAAAATATAATTTATGAATAAAAAATATAATTATTTCGTGACTATTAGTCTTAATTTTATATAATAATGAGCTATATGTCCATATACAACCTATCAATTCCATTTTGGACTTATAAAATGAATATTAGGAAAACATATGATATAAATTTAATTGATTAAATAATTAAATATTAAAAGGTATGAGAGAAAATAAAATAAATAATGAACATGATAATGGTTCTAAATTACTTAAATAATAAACCAATTTTTTTATTCAGTAATATAAATAATGAACGTTATGAGTCAGACTCAAGGTAAGGGTCATTATTTTATAAAATATCGTTTAGAGTTTCCCTTAAAATTCATTTTTTCCAAGTCCATATTTATTTTGATATTATTTCAAAAGTTTTTAAAAAGGAATGATTTTGTGATATTTTTTTACATTCATTAAAAAAATTCTATTTTAATGTATAAAGTGGAAACAACTTTTTTACTCTACCATAACCGTTATTTGATTTTCCTCTTCCTTTAAATAGTTTTATGTTTTCTTCATTGAAAAATAGTCCTTCCAAATGTCTCAGCCATTTAAAATAGAGGGTTTTAAAATAAGGAAATTTTTCTGTATGGTTGCAATGAACATTTTTATGATAAAATATTTTATGCATTCTATTATGGTTTTTGGGAATTATTTATGATGATGGGTGGTTCCATTATAAACTGAGGGTTGCGAGACTATTATAGCTCTCCAATTCATTAGGTAAAGGGACATAGTTAACAAATTATGTTTCTACTAATATATTTTTGGAAAATATTTTGGTGGTCATTCATTATATAATCTTGATGGTTATTCCATTTTTTGGTTACTCCATATGTAAGAGTGATATGGAAATGATTGTTTTGATATTTCTTACATGATTTATAAATTCTTATATGGGTTTTAAATGTATCCGTTCGGAAAAAAGTACGTTTTTTCATATTAAAATTATTTATTTCATTTTATTAATTAATAATGTGATAAATTTAAGTATTTAATGGGGTTTCAGGTATTTAACTAGACAAAAAGATATCTTTCTTTTATACCCCTTTCTAATCAATTTATGCTCATCCCATGTTTTATCATGTTTTTATAGGATGATTAGGTAAAATGATTAGTTCATGATGAAAATAGTGAATGTGTGTCATAAAAATAAAAAAATTATTTTTAATTTTTTTAGTGGGAATAATAGTTACTGAATATAATCCACCACTTTTGTAATATATTGGTTTTTATGTAAGAGGTATGACCTCAGTCTCCAAAAATATAAACCTAAATAATAATTTGGAATGTAATAAAATGAATTATACTCAAATTCACAAGAATATTTATTATTTATTTTTGGTTCCTTGTGACTACAATATGAGCAAACATTTGTAGGGAATAAATTTCATATTAAGAAGAATTTCAAAGAATAAAAATTTTTCAAAACCCTTAATTGAGGAGCAAGTATTATCAAATGAAAAAACCTATACCATGGAAATTTTTTTTGGAATATTTATATAATAAACATGAGTAAAGGATTATAGTTGTAGGAATATACAAATATAGAATTTTATATAAGCAATGAACCATGGAACAAACATAAACACAGAGAAATTATAGCATTGTGAAAAAAAATTATATACATATTTGATATAAACAAAAAAATCCCATAATTATTGTTGTCAACAAAAAATACCCCCGCATAATATTGTGAATGTTAAAAATTCTTAATAATTTTATTATGAACAAAATAATTTCATTGCTTCATGTTATATACAAACAATATGCCCACACTTTATGTCCAGAAAAAATAAAAAACAAATTTTTCCTGTTATGAACAGAAAAAATATCATTGCTTTATATTATGGAAAAAAAACTATGTTTCATATTGTAAATAATCCTCAAACTACGTATTGTGAAAAACAATTCTTATGATTTCCATCATCTTCTCATAAGATACAAATCCTTAACCAGTGAATTGTATAGAGATATATGTCCCACCCATCTCATAATCTATATATTTGTGTTCTGCATAAAAAAATTTCAAATTTCACAACATAAACAATAAATGGAAATAAAATGGTATATAAAATAAATAAATGAGTTCATATTCATAGGTATCCCATGTAAATAAAAAGGGATTCATAAAAGTCCCAAATAATATCTTAAATTAAAACAATTCATATTGAAAAATTGATCTCCCAAAATAATCACATAATAAACCAATAATATATGGTGAAACACTAAAAAACTCCATTGAAGATAGATTATAATGAAATATAATTAAAAATAATATAATTATTAATGTATTTTATATTCAAATTGAAAAGGTAATAATTATGTGGGTATTTTTAAAAAGTATACATTGTTTTTAAAAAATGGAAAAGAAAACCTTCTATAGAAATGAATTTAGTTAAAAAATCATTTTCTTGGAAACTATAAACATAAATTGTAAAAAAATTTAAAAAAATTCTTTTTTAAAATTCATTTTTAATAATGGAGACCTGACAAGACATAAATTTTTCCAAAATGGAATGTGAAAATAAATTTAAAGAGACTAATTTTGA
The DNA here is from genome assembly GCA_963277665.1 of Viscum album. NCBI lineage: Eukaryota > Viridiplantae > Streptophyta > Magnoliopsida > Santalales > Viscaceae > Viscum > Viscum album. The sequence continues at coordinate 1,253,523,341 of OY728152.1, forward strand.
AAAGAATCATTAATAATGGATACTTTATAAAGGAATAATATTTTAAAAAAGGGTGTGTGAAATACAAACAAAAATTTTTACTTAAAAATAAATTTAATTCAAGAATCATTAAAATTTCATAAAGGTTTTCAAAAGAAAATTTTGAGGGGTTGTTAAATCCAAATTTATTTTGAAATGGTGGAAAACATTTTGAACATTTACCATTTTCCATTATTTGAAAACCACCATCATTAAATGAATGATGAAACCAAAATTTTAATGTGAATAAAATATAGAAAAGGTGTCATTGGGATAAAAAAAAAATTAGTTTCAACTAGGGAAAGAAGAACATTGTGGCGAGTTAAAAACAGAGATAAGGAAAGATCAACTAAAAAAAATTAGAATTTTTATTAACCAAAATGCATTTCATCAAAACAAAAAATCATAAAGGTAAAAGTATTTGGTTTGAAACATTATTTACCTATAAAAATTTGTAAATAAAACATAACATTATAATAGTTTGAAATAGATAAATATAGATAGATTATAGTCAAATTAAATTGAATATAACCCAAGGAAAAGATTTAAGTCACAGAAAACCCATTACAACAATCAAAACCTTTAAATCAAGAACCTATGAGAAAGATAACATGAAATTTAGAATATAATATAATGAAATATTTTATAACCCTGGTATGAAAATAAAAATATGTAATCAAGTATACATTACCAATTTAAACATGTTGTATAACATAAACATGTATCAATGAAGTGAAATTGAAACAGAAATCCTTACAGCAATTGTATCGTAAGAATCAAAAAGAAATATTGGGATTCCATGAAATGGAAATTAAAATATAATTTATGTAATTATGTATATCATACATGAATTAAATAGAGTAATAACTATATCACATTCAAGATAAATATTTGAAAAAGAGTGAACTATGCCTCAATGAAAGTAAACATTAGAAAACAAAACCATGTCTTGTTTCCTTACTTAGTTGATGCCACTCTAACCTATTATAAAGAAAATATGGCTGACATAATATATTATTTCATAAAATAACATATAAATATTATGAAACACAACAATATTTTGAAATAATACCAATATGTTTGACAGTGTATTCGATACGCAACACCAAGCTTAAAGGGTTAGCAAAATATATGACCATTATAGCCTAGCAGTTAAATTTGGAGGTATGAATAAGATTTACTACTTTATGAAATATATATATTTATATATATAAATTTCCAACTAAATATAAATTTTCTTGATTAATTTATAGTAAATAATCAGTCAATTTTTAGTGAATTCATTTTATTCATCAAAAAAAATGTTTTCTAAAAAAAATAATTTATTTTGTGAGAACATATTATAATTAATTTTTATAAATTTTCGAAATAATATTTTATATAATTTTCCTCATTTTTGAAATCATAATATAAAAATTATATTAGTGTGAAATTTTTGTTTTTTAAGAAAAATATTGATTTTTCAATGAATAGTGAAAGATAATGAATTTTTTAAAATTGAGATTTAATTTTAATAAATTAATTATTTTAAATGTACCATAATGATTTGTATTTAATTTTAGGTAAAAAAAATATTTAATTATATTTAATTAGGTTAATTATATTTTAATCAATATTATGTTATCTTTTAATATAAATTTTGTTTTTAGTTTTGAAAACAGATTTTTTATAAAAGCTGTTTTAATTTACATAATATTACTCTTTTATAATCATTTAAAATATTCCAAAATTATGAATTCTTTAAGTAATATATATATATATGATATGCCTCTAAATATTTAATAAATTTTATATAATTATTTTTAAAAGGTATATATTTATTATAAATTTCTTTTTTCTTGAAAACCACACTTTTGGAAAACCCACTATTCCATCACTTCTACGTGTTTAAATTAAAATTAAATTTTATAAATTATATAAATTTAAAGAAATAAATTCTATAAAATATTTTTAATAATAATAATTTATAGTGTATAATATGTTAAACTTCATTTCTGGGCATATTGAATAGTCAAAACTATAAAAATATTTTATTGTGATTAAGGTGAAAACGGGTGTACCGGGGATTAAACTAAAATGATAAGGGTTAAAATTGCCAAAAAACATGAAAAAAATATATTGGATATAAATATTTGGACCTTATATAATTTTAGGATAGTTAGTGGTTCATTTTATATCCTTTTTGTTTGTAAAAAAGGTGGGTATCACTTTTTATTTTCAAAAATTTCAAGTGTGTCCCCCCTATAAAAGGCCACCCTCTTTTCTCTATTATTAACACCTTAAAATCCATTTGGTTCAACCAAATACCATATAAATACATATTTTAATTCTCTTAATGATGAACTAGATCCTATAGTTTTATTATAAACCCATCCTAATAATTATTTGGGTTCTAACATAATGACATTTTTTGAAGAAGTTTTATTGTGCTTAACCGAACGTTTTAATTTTATTTACTCTTCCTCCTCATTAAAATATCCTTATATTAAAATGTTATAATAAAACCAATATATACTATATAATGGTATATTATTATTTTAATTTTATAACCTAAATACATCTCCTCTTTTGTCAAATTGGAAACAAATCTATCATTCATGTGCACGACGGGCTATCACCTCGTGAACTGATGTAATTTATTTTTCATCATCATCTCACATAGATTTTTATAGTGATAGATTAAAATAATATATATATGATATTTTTTGCATAAATATAATTCTTAAATTATAATAAGACACATACCTTCTTACTTTACATTGCATGGGTAATATGATAACGTTGCTCGTGTGTACGGTGGACAACTGCCTCACGAAGCGATGTGGTTCATTTTTCACTCGCACATTACATGGAAGGAAACAAGGATAAGGTTAATGAATATATGTATTATTGATGACACCATTATGATATTAATCACATATTTATATTTTTTCAAATATAATATATCATTTTTTTAACACTAAAAATTATAACGCCGTTAATATGTATAAGTGGACTACCGCCTCCACAAAGCGATGTGATTATTTTTTCATCACCAAATCACGTTGATGAAATATATATATATATATATATCTTTTTGTGTGTTTGTGTGTGTGTGTGTGTAATTGATATATAATATTGTATTTATGATTTTATTATCACTTTTTAATGATAAAATACTACTAACCTTATTTCCAAAATGATCATTTAAAAATGGAAATGTTACTATTGCATATGAGTGGCCTACCATCTCCATGATCATAACATAGTTAAAATTTCATAACCATCATTAATTATTAGTTTTAAAATTTTAATTTATTTATAAAACTGTTAATTATATAATTATTATTATTATAGTGATGTTGAAAAAATAACCACTTTGACCTTAGTCAATCTACAGAAGTCATTTTAGATATATAAGTTAGATATCGTCAAAACATTCGATATAAAAATAATTTATCAATTAATTGTATATAAAATGTTATTAAGTAAATTTAACATAATAATTAGCATAAAAAGGGGATTTAATTAGATAAATAATTAACATAAGATTATTATTTAGAAATAAAAATAATGTATGGGATGAATCGAACACGAGTTAAGGGACCACTTTTACTTAAAATCTCATCATAAGAAGTTTTAAATATTTATTTTATATATAATTTTATTCTATATTCATTTACATGTTTCAATAAAAAATTTATTTATATTTAAATGGATGATAAAGTTTAATTTTTATCAGATTTTACTTCCTTTAAATTGTTTTTAAATATTGGTAATCTTTTTATAGTTTTGCATATGCGACTTTTCTACAAAAAACCCATCTTTTAAAGTTTTATTTATATATTTTTTTATTCCCTGTCCATGATTTTAAAATGTTTTATGAATGCAATTATATAGATATGATGGTTTTATACAGGATATTATTTTTTTATTTCAATTTTAATCAAAAAATATATTGTATGGAATATTTTACATTCTTTAAAAAAGACAAAAGTAATGTTCTATTTTATTTGATATAGTGACAGTGAATTTTACCACCATAAAAGCCATTATTTGAAGTTTGTATTCCTTTAAATGTTTCAATGTGTTATTCAAATAAAACCCTTATTTCCATTTTTTTTTTGAAAATGTGTTTTTAAAAGAAAATGGTTTTTTAATATCTCGATATTTTTTGTGTACTGGTTTAACAGTGTTTTCCAATTGGTTTATGATGAAAATGTGAAATTATAATAAACAACTACTCATGATATGGTATGTGAGAATTATATGAGATATGGTTGATCCTGATAATACTTATATAAAGGTATTATCCCCAATATATATCATGAGTGATCCTGATATAGCTTAATTGATGGGTGTGCCCATATAGTGTTGGGTGAGCCCACTATAGATTATAGAATTGGTGCACCCTTATAGTGCCCAAATACGTTATATATTGCTCCTTAAATTACCTGGAAAGAAGAATTTAGTTACTAGAGGGTTTTTCCTATGTATTTAACTGGGATCCAATTATTTCTAACACAAGTTTAAAACGGGTTATGAATTTGATCCCCTATGTTACTTAAAAGGGTTTTTATTATCTTGCTTTGGGTTTCAAAGATTTTATTTGAGAAAAATGTGTCCATTTTTTCCAGGGTGAAATGTTTTCTGTTATAAAATCAATAAAAAATTTAAAAAAAATGTAAAAATGACATGGGTTTTCATGTTTTCAATAGAATAACAAATGTTTTCTTTTTATATCCCTTACTTATATTTTTGTGCTCATCTGAATTTTTAAAATATTTTTCATATTGTTTAAGGATGGGTGGGAATAAAGATGAGTTCATGATAAAATTAAAAACAAATTTTCATTAAATGAAATCGTGTTTTAATTTAAACATTTTACATTTTTGGGAAAATAAATACTAATTATAATTTTCCACTAGGTATATATATGGGTTTGTTATGTAAGAGTTATGAACAATATTACTGTGAATATAAACCTCAAATATATTTGGGAATGTAAAAAAATCAATTCTAGATTAAATATATTAGAATATGGAATATTAATTATAGGGTATTTACCATTGGTATCAGAGAAAAAGGACTAGACAACATTATAGGTTATGGTGATATTTGAGCTTAAGTTAAAAATCCTCTATAACTATAACTATTAGTTTAATAAGGAAAATTATTTATATTTTGGATAAATAGAATGATTTGAATTGAGTATGGAATGATTAAGGACATATTAGTTTTTTTCCGCCATATAAGGTGGTTTATTATGTTTTACTTGATATTATCACACAACAAAAATTGGTTTTAGTAAATGGTTGGATACATTAGGAACTAAGATAATAATCGATTTGAAGGAAAATGTGGTGGTTGTATAAATTACCAACCAAACATAATGGGATCTATAGTTAAAAATCTTATGGTTATTCTTAACAAGATATCACGCGTTATGATGGGAAAACTGGACCTAGGTGGGTTTCCGAATGCACCAAACTAAAGTAAAATGTACTTCTATATAAGTCCATGTTATAAATATCAGAAAGGAAAAAATATTCAATGACCTATATTCCATAAACATGGGAATAATCTCCCAAGAAAAAGTCTTAAGTTATCCAAAATATTTTTTGTATGTGGTATAGAAGGCATAAAGTAATAATATGCCAAGGAAAAAAGGTAGTGTTTATTTAACATCATAAAGGGGAATAAAATTCATCCCAATGTATGAATATAATGTTTTAAATTTGGTGTGCTTGGGAATTATGAAAATGGATGTCTGAGGTAGAAATATCATGAATCTGATTGGTAATATTATATAGATAAATGCCTAGAAATGTCTCATGACATTAAATTTGAAGATGAGGAAACATAAGGTGTCATATAAAATGTATTGATTATATCTCGGATTAAGTATTAAAATTACTAAATCTTAGGACATAATTCATATTTTTGTTTTTAGGAGTAATGTATTTAGAAATAAGATAGAAAATCATGCTTAATGGACTAAGAATAACATTTTCTGATTAATGTGTCCACCTTAAGCAGTTCAAGAGTTATGATGTAGTTGTAGATTTAAGTATGATCATAATTTAGTATTCATTAATAATATCATAATTTTTAATGTGATGGGAGTACTTTTGGAGACATTTTTCGAGTTTTGGTAAATGTTTATAGTATATTCAACCCTATGTTTAATATGGGAAAATGTTATTTGAGAGGAAATACACTTTTTGTTTTGTGAACTTATGTTTATAGGTATTAAAACCTTTTGGGTTTATATGATGATTTATGATTCAAATTATTTTGGAGGATTTTCATCATATTTATTGGATAATTATAAGAGTCATAACAATACACTTTTTAAAAAAGGACAAACTGTGACAACTGACATAGTTGTATGGATTGAATCCCCAACCAAAAAGAGATAAAGGTGAAACACCAACTATTAGCCTATGCGATTTCTTATTTAGTAGGACATATTTTCTAACTAAAAGTTTTTAAAAAAAATGATTAAGTTTATTTTGAGTGCTTATGTTTTATCGTATAGATAACTATGAGATAGAAATGTGATTTGCTGATTAGAAGATTAAAGTTATTTTAGAGGAGGTTCTTGATTTTGGGAACCATATATGATTAAGTCTAAAAAAATTGGTATTTTATTTCATGAATAAATAATGAATTGTCGTTTGGAAGAATATATTATTTTGATATGGCTATATAGTGAGATTTTTATTTATGGAAATGATTAATCATATTTTGGAGATTATATGATTATGGAAGATGCATTTCTGAGTCACCAATGTGATTGGAGATAAATTTGAATCATACTCAAAATAATATTTTATCAAATCATTCTAAATTTTTGGTTTCTAATTTGGTTGGGAATATTTTGAATACTTTTGAATTTAGTTATTAATCAAATTATCAATTTTGATTATTTAGTTTTTAGGGATTAATGATGTATCATGGTTAGTTATTTTGGGGAATTATATTATCATATACTAGCCACATTGGTTGTTTTAATGTGTATAATTAGGAGGAATATATTTTTATCCTTTTTTTATTATGAGTTCAATTATAAGTTTATTTTAGTACTTTAGATTTGATAAAACTTTTTTGAACACTCATTATTTTGAGAAAAGATTATATTGTTATCGAAATTGATTAAAATGAAATTAAACATATAATGTAATTATATTTTCCTTATATTCAATGTATAAATTTTAAAGGAGTACCTTAACTATAATAAAAATATCTTGAACCCAAAAAAATCATATTACCATCATTTCTGATGAAATTGAGGCTCTTTTTCATGCCTCTTAAATCCATGGTTTTGTGGTTGTTGACATTCTCATGATCATTGCTTTTTTGGTAATAAATGATATTTATTACTATACATCACTATTTGGAAATTATTATATCCTTAAATGTCTGTATATTTACATCCCACTAATGTTTTCCAACTTGGAAATCTAGTTATCTGTAATTCTAGATGGCCCTCAATCTTCCCACTCTCTCCTTCCAAGTGGGGTTTTTATTAAACCTTTTTATGATATGGGATTTAAAAAAATTATTTTGAAATTACATTACCTTATATACAATGATTATATTAAAGTTTTGAGAATGAAATTTATTAATGGGGAGATAATATAACAACCAAATATATTAAAAGAATAACATTAAGTTTGACTATTTATTTGACATAAAACACAAAGCCTAAATGACCTACAAAATATGAGACCATTATAACCAAGAAAATAAATTGATGGATATGAATATTATTAACTAATTTATAACATATATATATAAATTACCTACTCTATATAACCTTTTTAAAAAATTCTTAGTAAAAAATCACTCAATTTTTAATCAAGTCATTTTATTTATAAAAAATATGTTTTCTTCAAAAATGATTTTGATTGGTTTTTTTGATAAAATATTATAATATTTTTTTTAACATTTATAAAATATATTTGATAAAATTAAAATTATTTTTTATATAATAATATCAAAATTAACATAGTACAATTTTTTAATTTTTCAGAAAATATTGATTCTTTAGTGAACTATGAAAAATACTGATTTTTGTAAAATTGTCATTTTTTCAATTATTTAATTAATATGAAAGTATAATTAAGAGTTGAATCTTTATTAAAATTAGTATAATAATTATTTAGTTATATTTATTCCAATTACCATCATTTAATCATTATTCTATATTTTATTATCAGTTTATTTTTTAGTCTAAAACACATTGTTTCTAAAAACTTATTAAAAGTGCATAATGTTTCTCCATTATAAATAATTATAATAATATCTAATGATGAATTATATGAATTAAATTTATAGTATATATATATAAATATTAATTTAAATTCACAAATTTATTATTACTAGTTGTAGAGTTAACATAAAAGTTTCTTTTACTTGAAAAATTCACTTTCTGAAAAATTGTTTTTTCATCATGTTTTCATGTTTAATTTTATATTTAATTATACCACTTATAGGAATTTGATTTTTTTATATGTATTAAATATTTGGAATCACAAAAATATATATTATATAATTAGTTCAACTTAAATATTTGTCATAAAGAATAGTGAAAATAGTAAATCTATTTTATAATGGGTATAGTGAAAATAGGATTACCGGGGGTTAAACTAAAAAGATAAGGGTTAAAGTGACCAAAAAAATTGTCTCAAATATATATATCATGGTTATCACTCAACAATATAACATATAATTATCTCTAATGGGCTTTTTGGTGACTTTTGATATATGAAAAAAATGGGAACCACTTTTTCTTCACAAAAATTCCAAGGGTGTCACCCCCCCCCCCCCGCTTATAAAAGATCACCCCATATTCTCTCCTCATCACACCATAAAAGAATTGTGATTCATAAAATACCTTCTCTACATAAATATTTATTACCTAGATCAATTTTTTTATCATAAATTCATCCAATGAAGTATTTTTATTCATATATAAGGAGGTTTTCCAAATAAGTGGTATTGTTCATAGCCAAGTGTAATTATTTTATTTCTTCATCGACCACTTTAAAATATTATTTAATTATGATAAAATAATAAAAATATAAAATTTACTAATATATTATTATTTTAATTGAATAACATAAATCAATATCCTCTTCCTTTAGATGTGACAAGAAACCATCATTCCTGTGTATGGAGGACTATCGCCTCACAAACCAATGTAATTAAATTTTCATTATTGGATCTCATGGATTTATATAATGATTTATTTAAATTATATATAATTTATTTTTCACATTATTATACTCTTAAGTTTTCATACCACATATATATTTTAACTTTCCATTCTGTGGTTGATAAAATAATTTCTCTCATCTGTAAGGTGGACTATCGTCTCGCTAAAGTGATATGAACTATTTTTTACAAATTATTTACATGGAATGTAATAAGTATAAAACTAATGAATTTATGTAATATAAAAAAATAATTATGATTTTTATGAAATATTAGTAATTAATAAATGACAATATATCATTTTATATATTAAAATAAAAAATGATAACGTTGTTCGTGCATACATGTGAACTACCACCTCCCTGAACTGATGTGAGTTTTTATCATAAAATCACATGGATGATATATATAATTATTTTTAAAGAAATAATATATTTTTTAAGATAATATTTTAATCCACTAAAGATAAAATATTACTTACCTACTTTTCATAATGATCGCAAAAAAATGGAAACGTTACTCATGCATACGTATGACCCACCTTCTCAATGACCATACCATAGTTCATTTTTCATAACCATAATTCATGATTGATTTTAAAATTATATTTTTTGTATAAAAATTATATTTTATTCATTATTATTATTATGGATATACTGAAAAAATTACTTCTCTTATCATATTCAACCTACTAAAGTCATTTTAGAAATATAAGCCAAATATGGTCAAAACATACAACATAAATATAATTGATTATGAAATTGTATATAATATGGTAATAAGTAAAACTAAATAAATTATGAAATGTTAAAATATTATTTAGAAATTAAATAATTAATATAAATTAATTATTCAAGAATATGAATAATTTATGTGCTGAATCAGATTTTAGGTAAGGGACCCTTTCATTTAAATCCTCGTATTAAAAAGTTTTAAAAATTAAATTTCAAAATATTATTTAGATGTGAGAAATGGAAGGCATTTAGACTTAATATATATTTGAGGTATTTTTAATATTAATTAACGAATATAATCCTTTTCAATTTAATATGTTCAAACTGTGTTTTCACGCTCACAACTGAACATTCAATAGAATATTATTTGTTGCAACTTTTTGCATATTATCTTGTTTACTATCCTATGTGATCATATAATAATCATGAAGACGCATAAAATAATAAACTATGCATAAATTAAATAATGCATTCTGACTATTCTTGAGCATTCTATAATGATCGATCTATAACTGATCAATCATCACCTAGGGGCATCCATACCTGAGTCAATACATGACTCGTGTCGCTGCTGGCCCCAGTGCAAAGCGCCCAACTCCTGTCTGGACTACCGCCTCAACATGGCGGGGTTTGCATCTCAGATCCTCACCGTATAAATAAAAATATACTCGCACGCAGGCGAGGGGGTCTGGGGTACAAAATACAAATAGTGCAATGGACGCACAGGCCATTATACATATTTGAATTAAAAGACAATTCGTAGACTATCATTTATCTAATTAAAAATTACAATCATCGCATGCATTGAATAAATAAATAAATAAATAAATAAATAAATGCCAGACATACATAGGTCTGTCACTAGCACAAGACCAGTCAGGGTAAAAGCGGAATAAAAATTAAATTGCAATAAATTTAAATTATACAAGAGTGTCTTAATAATTTAAATGAATTTTAATAAATTCAAATAATTTATTTTTATCGGTTCAATTAGATAAATTTAATTTTAATTTCAAAAATTAAATTAAACCATTAATTTAATTCTAAACTTAAATTAAATTTATATTTTCGGATTAAAATAATTTAAACCCCTAAATTAATTCCAATTAATTTAATTTAAAAAACTAAATTAATTAAAATTAATTCAGTGCAGGGTTACCTCTAGCCGGAGAGGAGTCCGGTGGGACTGCATACCGCCGCGGGATGTTGTCCTAGAACTGCGGCTTGACCGTGGCGTGACCGCGGCGTGACCGTGGCATCCAACGAATCCTGTGGTGGCTGCAACTTCAGGCATAGTGTGAGGGGAGTGGGAGGAGGCCAGAAAAGAAACCGGACAGCCACATTGCTGGCAACCCGCTGCTCCGGCGAGTCGGCGAGGCGGTTGTTCAGTTCGGGGTTCCGGTGCGGGCTCGGGGCGGCCGAACAGAGGGGATCCGGTCATGAGATGGGAGCCGGTGCGAGGTGGGTGGCTGGCTGGCGCGAGGTGGGGGGTCGTCCGGTGGGAGAGGAGGCCAGTGCGGGCTGCGGCATCTGGCCGGAGGGAGCCGGTTTGGTGGAGACCGGTGCGGGCTACGGCTAGGCGTGAAGGAGATCCAGCGGAGGGAGAGGGAGGCCCTAGGGTTCGGACTCCTTGTGTGCACCGCGTGAGAGAAGACCTGTAAGGGTCTTTCTCCTATTCCATTTTTTTATTTTATTTTGTCCTTTAGACAAAAAATCCAGCCCCCTTTTTTTAAAATAAATAAAGGGAGAAGACCCCATTTTGGGGTCTTTTCTTCCCATTTTTTTATTTAAAAGCAAGAAGACCCCATTTGGGGTCTTGGTCCTGGTCTCCCTCCCTTATATATTTTATTATTATAAAAATATAATAAAATATTTATTATAAAAATTTTATAATAAAAAATATTTTGATGTTAATTCTCAATTTGAGATAAACATCAAATGAACAAAAACTTGCGACATCGATCCATTTAAAAAATTTAAATGATCATAACATGATCATTCGAGAACGAAACGATGCACGGTCGAATCCGAATGAACCGTTTTAACACCCAGTAATTAAATTTAATGCATTTTAATGTTTTTGACTTAGAAAAACCTGGTGACTTGCTCTAATACCACTGTTGGGAAAGGGACAGCGCATCGGAAGCCAGTGGGCCGGGATTTTAAAATTTTCTGCTTCACTGGAGTGACATAACCCTGTAAACTCCGTTGATCTTGTCCTGGCTTGGTTTGAGGATCTCGCAAGGCTTATAAGGAGCACAAAAATTAAACTGAACATTTACCTTGTTCAGAATTGACATGCAGGACACCGTCGATCGTTGCTCGAAGACTCCGATGTCTAATCCCTCTAGATCGTCCACACACACCTCGTGAATCTACTCGCACGCTGTTTTTCAAGATCTAGGTGGTAGCACGGATCTTCGACGCACACTTCAGCGCAACGATGATCACTGCAAAGGGAGAAGCTTCGACCCAGGATGGATGACCTTGAAGATCCTTCTTTACTTGAGAGACTCTCTCTCTAAATTCCAAGAGGATAGAGATGATCTCAATCTTGACACATGAATAGTAATGGTGGGAGAGCATCTCTCTCACTTATATAGGGAGCGTTAAAACACACGTTATAGGTTCCCGGCCCCTGTGTAATAGACGCCCACTATATAAGCGATATAAATAATTATTTATGACAAATAAAATTATGCAATAAATAATATTTACAATTTATCACTTACATGTAATATATAAATATATTACGTGATAAATTTGAGTCTTTAACTTGACTCATTCCTCCTACTAATATTAAATGAACCTAAGTTATTTAAATCCAATCGAATAATATTAATACGTGTATTTACTATATAACTTGTAAATACATGTTATAAATAAATTCAACGAATTATTCTAAACTCAAATAATTAATGAATTTATTTATTCTTTGGTGATCCATATAACTTGGATAGTGCTCAGACCCTTTGGCGGGGCTCGCCAAGATCTAAATTCCTATTCACATAATAGGGCAGATTCTCAAAGAGCTATTCTGTGTGACCCTCTAGGCCCTTATCTCAACAGTAGTGAATAATATCACTGACCTAGAGCGGGGTCTAGCAACCCATCAAGGCCCCTATAGAGATAAGGAAAAGTCAAAGCAACGACTGCCTTCTTATGAACACGGTCCGTGTAATCTAATCTCTTTGTCATCGATATCTCAATAAAGAAGAATGCATACTAGTGTCATCATTATTTATTTGCTTTATTTTGTTTATTGATTTTTCCGGACAGTCTTACCTTCGACTACTATGGCCATGGATTTTTTGAAGGTGCAACCATCCTAATCAACCAGGCCCATGATATCTCTTCCTGAACTCAGAAGTGACAAATACTTTCTCGATCATTCAATCAATGCCATTCCATTAATGACGTACCCAATAAAAACTACCTCACCACTACTTTATCTCCATGGTTTTCACCTTATATCAAATTTACTTAATTAAATGACATTCATTGATAATAATATCAAGTCAGGAGACCATTACACATGTTCGTAGATAGGAACGACCAATGACACCAGAAACATGTGGTGTTCCTATTAAGCGGGTATGTCCTCATGATCTCAATTCTGGAGATCACCAAGTGAAAACTTCATGAGAGGAAGTCTCAATGCTTATGAGCCCCCAGCACCTGATAGTCAGACATCTACTGTGTCCAGTCAGTAATATGTATCTAGACTATAGAACATATATTTAAGATCAATGTCATTGTATCTCAAGGTTCTCATTATAGCCTGGGATCTTCTATAACCTCTTGACATGAAAATTAACCTTTGGAAATTACCATTATTATAGTGGATGCAGAAAATGTCTGCACTATAATGGTAAGATATCATCATGCATATCTAAATGTACACATGATACAGTAATCAAAAGAACTACATAGTTGGGTCTAGGGCACCCACTATTTCAACAGAAATTATAGATTATAAATTGTATTGAATATTTAGAATCATAATAATTAAAAATATTTAATAATATTAACTTAATTTTCTATCACAATGAATAGTAACTAGGTTAAATATTTTTCTCTCAGGATAAAGGAAAATGAGTTAAAATAGTTAAAAAATGATAATGCATTAATAAAATATAAAACATATTCTTAAAGCTAATAGGTTGATTTAATTTTGACCTTATCCTAATAATACTCTAAACTATGATAATTTTTGATCTACCTGAATTGAGTGAGTCATATATTATATCTTAAATTTTGAAGTACTTACATGTATTCCACGCACCTATCTTATAAAAGAAAACCCACTCTCATTTATTCACCATGAAACTAGAAAAACTTAGATCAACCAATACCTACCCAAATATCATCCCAACATTACTCCTCATGTCTTAATGGTTCTTTTATCACTAAAAGACTATTTTATGAAGGATTAATGTGTAAGACAAAGGAGGATACCAAAAGAAGAGGTATATGTTTTTACAGAGCTTCTAGTGTTCTTTCTCTTTAAACCACTTCCAAATATTCAAAAATTATCTTAACATATTTACAAAAGTATATTCTTTGTAATAATATGTTTTTATTTTAATGGTATGTAACACCCCAACCTGAACAAAGGTTCTGAATCGGAGTTCCACATGACCTCATCCCCCGCACTATATGCAAAAGGGTGATAACTATCAGTGAGGTTCTAAGTCCAGCAGTGGAAAGACAATACCCTCAATATCATGTCTTAGGGAAAATAATCATACATTATAATATAAATAAATAAATAATCATATAGAAAAGGTGTAAAAATAAATAACCATAATGTTATATGGAAAAAACTTCATACAATATTAATAAAAATAATTTCTCAAAGTGGAAAGTCAAACAAGAGTTTATCAATAGTAAAAAGTAATTGTAATAGCAATGGACAGAGTATTTCCTGACACCACCTCCTTCTCTAAGACTTTATCTCCAAAAAATTTTATCCTAGTTTCCTTTCCATTCATTGGATCCTTAACCATGGAGTTTTCACATGCTCCAAGATTTCAAGGTAGGGTGTGAGAAATAAACCTACTAGGACACCACCAGTGCAACCTTAGCATATGTGAATATATATATATATATAATTGATTTCATGACATAAGTAAATACTCAATAAATATATTTTCACACATGTGATAAGTAATCATGAATTAACCAATCCTCCATGAACCTAATCCCCACAAACATTAGATTGTTGTTAGTATGGATGTCATGGTTATCTAAACCGAGTACCACATTTAAGGAAAAAATTCTCTCCCCACCCTGATGGTGGTCATTACCTGTAACACCATACACACAACCCTAATGTAGGTCATTATACAAAAATATACATGGCTCGCCTTTTTTTATTCCATTATTGTTTAATTATTATATGCCCCACCCTACATGTTTTATATAATTGGATAATTAAAAACTCCCTACATGTTATTCACCAATTTCATCCTAGAATGATGGATTCTCCTCCAATGCATTGTATACCCTCAAATAAACAATAATTTTTATAATTTGACCCATACCACCATAAAATACATAGTCTATAGCCCTCATCACATATTCACACTTCCCCTGAAAAGGTAAATCTAACAAAGGCTAAACAACTAGGTCATCAAAATACTATAAGCACAGCTCCACAGGTAATGAAACACCCCCAGAAATAATTATCATATCATGGAACAATAAGGAATATCAATAAATATTATAAAGAGGCTACACAGATCAATATGATCGCAATCAAGCATGGTCTCAAGTCTAATCATACATCCATAAAAAAAATAACACGTATGGGTTATTAAGAATTATCAAACACGTCATGACATTAACATACACAAGGCTCGAAATTGTAAGAAAATTCCTTACACAAACTTGATGATGAAGAACATCAATTTTCATTGAGGAATCATCAAAATATTGAAGTCTATGTACTTGATAACTTAAACCCATTTCTAATTATTTCTTGAATTTATTCCAACAATTTTGTTTCCAAAAAAAGTAAAACACCACAAGAAATAATCATTATCCATTTTAGAATTATAATTACCGAACATTTTGGAAAATAATAATAAGAAATATTTCTTTATCTTGGATTAATCTAAATTTCTGGACTATCATCACAACTATAATTATACTTATTCTATATGAAATAATATTTTTTTGAATTATACTTATTCTATAATAAATAATATGTTAACTCATGATATGTATTGGAGTAAAAATCTAGAAATTATCAAGGAGATAAAAATGATTATCACACGTTGTGTTTTATTTATTTTGGATATAAAATAGTTTTTATTAGTTATATGAATCCTTAGAGAGTGTTTTTTAACTAACAAGTTTGTGGATATGATTTGGGTGATAATTTATTGGTGAAAATTGAAGTTTTTTATCAATGAGTTTGAGGTAGGAAGTTCCTTACCATTTGTTTTCCTTATGTATCATGCGGTCATGACATGTTTTTATTTTAATAACCCATTCATTTTATATGTTTTATTTTATGTTCATGAGTGAACTTAAGACTATGTTTGATTTTGAACATATTTATGTTTATATCCTCTTGATATCTTTTTTTAATATGTCTTCGATTTCATTATTATGACATGTATTTCTTATTGTGTTAGATAGCCTATGGAACTTTTCTTTGGGTATCGGGATAACTGGATTGTTTATCCTTTGATAGATAGATCATTGGAGGGTAATAATGATGATGTTACAAGGGTTATGGAATATAAGTTTTTTAGTGGTGTGGGTCGAATCAAAAGCATGCTTCTTGACATTAGAGTATACCATGCTTGGGATGAGAATCCTTCAACTTTGGTTGAAGTGGTAGAATGAAAAGCATGGGGTCTTGAGTTATTTAATTGAATCAAAAATATCATCTAGGACATACCATTATTAAAGGATAATACCCATAAATAAGGATGGGTATTCAGAGTTCTAGTTAAAAACGATTTTTAGGGTGGGTTTTTCAGGTTTAAAGATAATTAACACCTTCATGGTGAGGCATCCAATGTTTCCTTAAAGGTGCTACTTGGTTTGGCATACCCTGACATCCTTACTAGAAAGGATCCAAAGCAGTATGGGTCAGGGTTTGTGGTAGCTTGGTAAGTGTGTGATGACTAGGCACATGTGTGGTTTTACTTTTATATAGCATTTAATTATGTCATTTCATAAACATATATATATATATATATATGCACTTGTGTCAAGGAACCATTGGTGGTGTTCTACTATACTTATTACTCACACTATGTGTTGGACTCTTTGTGCATATATAGACTTAATAACCAGTGATCCAATGAAGGGAAGTAGCCATATAACACGGAGTTTTGGAGATGGGGTCTTTCAGATAGATGTGATTACAAGACACACTTATACGATTGTTGTTTCATTTACATTGGGAGGTATATTTTTTTATTATTGTATAAAATATATTCCATATAAAATTATGTTTTTTTCTACATTTTTACTCAAATTATTTATTTATTTATGTCATGTTACATTATTATTTGCCTTATGACATGATACTAAGGGTATATTTTCCCACTAATTGATATTGACTCTCTCTATAAGTTGGAATCCTCTTATGTATAGGAAAAAGTGCATGACATCATGTGAAACAATTTTTTAGAACTGGTGATTTGGTTTAGGGTGTTACATGGTACATCTATCTTCTATCTACTTTCCATTATGTGGAAAATTAAAACATCGCATGTGCATGTCTATTCCCTTCCATCCCATTGTAGCAGTGTAATCCATTTTTCATTACATGTGTACTTATATAGTTATAAACATGGAACTAATGAATATATTTGATATTAATGAAAAAATTTTGATTATATAAATATAATATATCATATATCTTCTAAATATTCAATACTTTGGAGAATGATAACATTGTTCATGTGTACCTTTGGACTGCCACCTCCATGAAGTGATGTGATTTTTTTTCTGTTACGACCATGCATGGATGATTCTAAAATTTTATACAATGAAAAATAGAATATTCATGAAATAATTAACATTCTAAATATTATGGAAAAATTTAATAACAGCTTTAACCATGATCAATAAACCAAATTAATTTTATTGAAATTTTTTGAACACCCTTTAGTGGTCAAAGTCAATAATAACTATTCAACAAATGGATTCCCAATGATTGTAAAAAGACCTTAAAATTGAAATTAAATAAAAAATGTTCTAAATGGTATTTAATAAATTTAATTTTATTTTATAGAGGGTACAACATGTCTGAAAATGATGAAGTTTTAGCTTATGATTTATAAAATATCTATATTTTTATAGAGGATTCTATGCATTTAAAATCACATTAAAATAAATTTTAAGATATTTCTCTTTTAAACTCCATAAATTTTCTACTCTATTTTTTATATATGTATTTTACATACATTCCTTTCATTTTACCCTCTTTGGTCCTTAATATGATTGGTAAAGTGCTTTTAATGAAAACAGACCATATTTATACTTTTGGTTAGGAATATCTCTCCTCTATATCCATGAAAACTATTATAATTTAAAAATTGTTTTTATTATCTAAAAATGATATATTAAAATCATTTTCACTTATATTAAAATTTATTTACAAAGGATGAAAAATGGTTTTCTTGTAACTTTTCAAAATGTTACTTTTTATATTTTAACAAAAAGTGTGAAAGGAATCATTTTCTTAACGTTTATAAAGTGAATAAAATTTCCCACCATTAAAACTATTAATATATTTAAATATTCCATTATAATTTTGTATAGTAATTTCCAATGAAAATAATTTTCCAAATATTCTATAAATTTTTATTTAAAATTTAATCAAAAGAAAATGATATTTTTATCATTTTTTCCAAGAAAATATTGAATATATTTTAAATTTATTTTATTATATGTTAAAATCCTTTTATTGTTAATATATTTTACTATGTTTGCAATCTTAAGACACCATCCACCATATTTCAATAGATGTATTGGGTCATGTCGTTCTATTTATTGGTCGGTGAATATCATAACATTTTATTTGAATGTTTTTAACATTAACGTTAACTTTTATTATATATTCAATTGTTATTTATTTATTTAATATGATGAATACATTAGACCTATTATATAATTATTGGATCCTATTATAGTCCCTTAATGCAATATTATCTCTCATTATAAAAACTTGTGTACGTATTTTGAATAGCCCCTCCTTGTTTATGTATGATTTCTTAGCATGAGTTAATATTACAATGTTTATAATTATGAATTTTATAATTATTTATTATTATCCATGTAATCATTTTTGTTTTTATGTCATTCATCGATAAATTCGCATTTTATGATATTATTCTTATGTAATATTTTATTATTATTTATCTATGTTTTTTATAGGATTTATTTATTCTATGATAGATTCAATTGTATATTTTCCCTTACTGAGCATATGACCTCACCGTTAATTATTTATTCCATTACTTACAACTCCAAGAAGGTGTTATGAATGATTTAAAGGATATACTATAAGAAATAATAATGATCACATTAGAATTTAAATTTTTATTTCTTGCTTTCAAATGTAATATGAGAGTCAAGTATGTATCTAGACTCTAAATTCTAATAAACTATTCAGTCCTTATGGATTCAATCTCTTTAATATTGTTCCAATATAGTAATATATAACCATCGTATATGGTTTAATATAATTGTGGTGTTATAATTTTCATTATATTGATGAATAAAATATTCTATTACTATCTCAATTATTTTGTGGTCATGATAATAAAATAAATTTTCATTTAATCCAAATAATAAGAGGAATGTTCGAAACAAATCAATAATCAATTAATTATGATATGATGATGTTTTAATTATGACAAAGTATCAAAGATCAATTTATTTATATAGAAGATGATTTCATATAGACATGTGTTGTAAATAAATGATATTCCATTGGATTGAAGAATATAAAATATGTTCTAGTGTTTGGGGGGATTTACATGATCATGATTGAGATTAAGAAATTTTTGGGGAATCTTAGTTATTACCTCCAGTTTTAAAATATTTTCATGTAAAAAAAATCTAATGAAAATTTAAATAAAAAGGGTTTAGTTTCTATTTAGTGATAAGTGTGAAATTATTTTCAAATATCTAAAGTACATACATAGTTTGAAATATATCATGATCTTACCCAAATGGGGTAAGAAATATAATGTACATTGAAATTCATTAGGTTAATGTATCATGTATGTTCTCATGAAGTATGAATAAGTAGTATCCTATTAATATAAAAGGATGGGGATGTGTGAAAAACACTTTACAACTGAAGGCACTATGTTTAACTTCATTTCTAATTCTTTATAGTGTTGAAATCATTATATTTTCTATGAGCCTTTTTGAGACTATATTGAATAAAAAATTATAGATTATATTTTATCGTTATAGGGTATGAATTTTTGGAATAGGTTTTCGATTGAACATCTTTATTTTATTAGCATTAAGAAAGCATATGCACCTAGTGAATAAAACACAATAGAAAATACACTATTCCATAAGACTATATCTTAGGTATTTCAAGATATGAAATATCATGTATCTATTTTCTTTGTTGTATCAATATATCAGTGAGGATCACAGAAGTGATCATTTGAATAATGAGTATCACATTGCTATTATAATTTTAATATTTAATGGTGGTTTTTTAAATATGGTTTTGGAAACCACTAGTAAATGAAACCAATTCATATCCTTGTCAATATTAAATAAACATCTTTAAATATTTAAAATAAATGAAACTTTGTTCCCTTCCCCCACCCCCACTATCAGCAAAATCCATGATGCCCCTGATGCCCTTATTCTAACTTCCACTTTTGAATTATCTCCTTTATCTAGCTACCCACTTTCCCTATGTTGAGTGATCTTCCCAAGTATGACTAATCATCACATTGATGATTATCCTTCCAAATGATGATCTTATTTTAGGGTTTTCCCTCTTCTTATTTCATTGGAAATAAATATATTGTATAGCTCCTCAAATGTGATGATATTTATCTTTCCATCATAAAACATAAATGTATTAACATAAAACTTGTTTTGGAATCACAAGAAGCTAAAACATATAGACACCTTATAAAATATGATTAGAAAACCCCTCTAATTGTTGATGGTAAATTATACTTATACTACTATAATTTTTTTATTATTTTAATTTATAGATACCATAATCTTTATAAAAAAATTGATGTATCCTATTGTTGGAATAATTATTAGATGAATGTGAAGGATATAATTTTTCAAAATAAATCATAACTAATTGAAAGGGGGAATATTCACAGATAAAAAATTAATTTTTTTAATGGTTGATTAATTATATATGTTCCGTGTATTGACGTGAAGTGTTATATTAAATACTAAAATATGATTAAATGAAAAATATTAATTGAAATGATAGTGGGCTAACTATGTAAAATTATAAGAATCATATTTATCCTCCACTAAATGTTATAATTTGATGGTTTTATGATGCTAAATGATTGTGTGTTTCTTTGGGGTATAAATAAATTAAATAAGATGTATAGAATTTTATATTTATAATTCTAATCTCATTGATTTTTTGAGATTACTGAGTCGGGAAACTAAATAGTTGGATATTATGAAAGATATTAATGTGATTATGTCATTTAAAATATAATTTAAGGGTATATTAAATATGAAAAACGTTTATAATACATTATATATTTTTACTTATTTATGGTATAGATGAACCCTATAAATATCATGGATGATAAATAGTTGCACAAAGATGACTATCGGATTGGAATGTTTTTTTATTCACAAATTTGTGTTGTTTCTTATGGTTGGTCTTCCATAAGGATATAAAATGAAATGAATTCAAAAATATACCTATGTGTTTTTGGATAGGGTTTGGTGGAGTTTTGGTGAGTTTTTTATGATTGATTATGACTTCGTACTGTTTTCATTTTTTTTATTATATATCAATCCAGGTAATAAAGAACATACTTATATTTGTTCATATTTATACACTTGATTGACTCCCATGAGTTAGAATTGTATTCTAAAATATATCATACATATATTTATATATACCCACTATTTTTAAAACCCCTCTAGCAGATGTTGGTATGATCTTTTTCTTCTTAATATAATTTAGTGTTATATAATGTCAACTCATAGTAAAAATAATATTAACGTTTATATATTTTATGAGTCATATATGATCATATTTTATTTATTATATGAGTTTACAAAAAAAAAATAATGAGTTGTCTAAGGGAATAAATAATTTATAGTGTTAGGGAATAAAGTAGCTATAATGAATTTCTTTGATTTTAGTTTAGTAGAATTATATAGATATATTTTTTCTCTAAAAGTGTTTTTATTTGGTGATATATGGATAAAATATAGATCAAATTATCTAAGAACAAAACTTAGAGTGCTAACATTTTGGATGATTTTTTAGATTTTGAAATTTTCAATCAGTCCAGGGATAGAAAAATTAAATTTCTATGTATTATTTTAAAATTAAAAATATGGTTGAGGAGTCTTGATCTTGATGAACATTTAAAATTGAAGTAATTCCATACTCAATATTTGAGTTGGATTTGGAATCAAAAATTGAATTTTATAGAAAGTTTAATCACTAAGATCAATTAGAATAATGAATAGACTACTACTCTAACATTAATAAATGAAATTGAGAGCTTGATAATATTTATTTTGGAATTGTTTGGAAACATTATCAACAAAAAATATATATATGTATAACCAGTTTGGGATATTGTAGATATTAAGATGACAAATTATGTTTTTTTAACTTCAAGACCACTATATAATGATTGTGACATTATAGTTAATCCTCCTTATGTTGAGAATAAAATTGTGTTTCATGATTTAGTTGATGATGGAAAATGATATTTGAACATTGGATATAATATGTATTCAAAAGTTCCTTTTTTATTGGTGTTTTATCATATCAACTGCATTTGAGGAATAAAAAAAAATTATGATATTGGACTTTGTGCATGATACATTTCCTAGAGATAATATCCCTATATCATTTTATAACATGAATAAAGTTACTAACAATATTGGACTAAATTATACAATAATTCGGGCATGTCTTAAGGAATATACACTATATTTAGGAGAGGATTCAAGTAGAAAATACTGTAAAATATTTTCCACTTCTTGTCAATGTAGATGTTATTGATGATGATGATTGAGAGCATCAAGGTGTGTGGCTTGAGGAGAAAATTATATTATGGTTCATATACTGAGGTGGTAGAATGTTAACTTTGTTTTAAATTCAATATTGTTGTATTTTTGCATAACCCTTGGAGTGGATGTGTATATTTTTTTGACATGTTTTATTTATGTTATATTTATTTATTTATTTCTATGGAACTTAAAACTTTTGTTTTTCCCAATCAACCCTAAATTCTATTATTAAAAAATATTAAAAAACGACATGGATAGATGATTAAATATTAATCAACAACTTAATATAATGAATTACAAAAATAAAACATTTTAGAAAATTTGTGTTATTTCCCTCTAAACCCCCAATTGAGAAGATTATTTATGTCATCCAAATTCAATGATCATATGTGGTGGAAATAGTGGGTTTATCTGACAAATAATATGATTAAAATCAGGGAAAACATTTGATTTATTACATACATGTTTCTCATGAATATTATGAATGTGTAATTGGGTTTATTGCCCTATGGATTCTAACCATTCATTATTTTTAATACATTGTCTGTAATAATACGTTATAATCTTACTATTTTCATGTGTATATAGTAAATATACTTTATCATTTCATTGATTATTCCTAGACAAAAATGAATGTAAACAAAATATATATATATATATAAACTTTAATTATTGAACTATAATATTTAGGGAATAATGGTGTTAAAAATATGATACTAATACTATAATTTTTTTCAAAATGAATGCAACTATAATATTGTCCATTAGAGACTTCATTGGACATTGGAACTTATTTGGTCAGAACACTAAAATGGGTTTGGATTTTCTAGTTTATAACTTTTATTTTGAGACTGATAAACTACCTTAAAGTAAATTAAATAGTGTTTCTTGTGTCACCATACTTTTTTAAATGTATTTTATAGACTTATTTTGAAAAATTAAAATTTCAATGGAACAATTGATCATAAAACACCTCCAATGTTACTCACATATTAAAATTATTGTAAATCATACTATGTGTTACAAGGGAATTTTGGAAGGTGAAACATTTAATAAATAACAAGAAAGAATTTTTATGGATGTCATTAATTTAAATTAGAAATGAAAAAGGGAAGAAAAAATTATTTTTTAACAATTTCATAGAGGGAATTTAACATTGTATGTCATAATATATATGTTTTTCATATGGATAAGAATGTATGTGATGAATTAATTTTCAAATTACTTAATGAGAATAAAAAATAAAAGTCCCAATTTAAAACTTGGATGAACTTAAAAAAATATAACTTTTGATCACTATCTAGTTGATAATAAAATGTATGTTGAATTAGTTTTGTTTAAATAGGATTAATATATATCTGATATAATATTAATGAATATTAATGTCTATTTCATATATTCAAGAAAGATTTTATAATTGTTTGATTTAAAAAATTGTTGGACACGTAGATTAAAAATCCATCATATAAATATTTTATTTGAGAAGATACAATTTGTTTCATTTCATACATTGTTACTAAGAAATATATGTTAAATTCTAATATATTTTTACAAATTCTTTTAGAAATATTAAAACAAAACTCTAGAAATAATTGACGTTGAAAAGCTTTGAGAATGAATTTTTTTACACTTTTCATATGGATGTGATCCTTCATCCTTAATGTTTAAATAGAATAGTACATTTGATAGTGAATTTAGTCAAAGAAAGTAAATTAGGATGTTTTTTACATTTTCAATGGATGTATCCAATTTGCAGGCACTCTACTGAAATTTTAGTATTCTTATATAAACCATTATTTCCAATCAATTACAAACATAATTAATTGTGTTTCATTGATTTTTGAACAGATACCTTATTCACTAGAAATTATATGTGAAAAATAAAGCCCAACCACTACGAATTATTCCTAAAGGTTACTTACAGAAGAAGTATCTCACCTTTTATTCAAGGTACGAGATCATATTACTACAATACTCAATTGAGCTATTTATATTGATAATATATCCACTCAATATCACTCCAATAATAATTGAAGTAACTTTTCTACTTGGTCAGCCAGTTTAGAGGCCCTAAAATATTACACTGAAAAGATAGGAATTATAAAAAAGACCATACATATCTGCTGCTAAATAATGAAATTATTGATCCATTCATTCATTAACTAAGTATATAAAGGAATATACATCTGATAATTCCCAAATGGAATGAGACAAATATCATAAATGTTATTAACAAAGTTAAGTTTGAATGTTTTTCACATCATTTAAGTTCATAAATACTACAAATCTTTTATATAATAAGTTCATATATAAATTCAATAACTATAATAAATTATAAATATTTTTTAGATCATGAATAATAAACTTCAAGATAAATTTTATGATGATTTAATTTTTTCTTCTTGGTACCTCAAAATAAAACTATGAAATTGATTATTATAATGTGAAAAATAATTAATTTCATATTTTATACCAATAATAATGGTTAAAAACCTATAATAGTGTTATATTTACAATTTATAAAATAGAATATTATGGAAGTATGAATTATTTTATTTAATTAAACAACCATGTTCATTTTCAAGATGTTTTACTAAAATTAATGTAGGTTAGTATTACGAGTGGTATTAAAATTTACACCTCACAATTTACCTCATTAAAATTATATTTCATGATATTGATGATTATGAATAAAATGAACTATTTATCTTCACATCATATTGAAAAAATTGTATATTGTGTGAAAGATTCAACTGAATATGGGTGTAGAGTGGTTTTCCATATGAAATAAAAAGACTTATATGATATGGTTGTTGAATTTAAAGAATTCACTTGTGACATTGTACCAATAAATGATAATCCTTTGAATTTTTTTACAGGATAATATTAAGAATACAGGTCTTAAAATGGATGATGAAGTAGATGAAGTGGAATATGTAATGATGGTTCATGAAAATGATATTAATATTGGAATAGAAAATAATTTTGTTATAGATATTCATTAAACTAATAACTAAATTATGCAACATGTTATCACCTTTTAATACTATGCTCTTATTATTATTATTATTATTTATGCATTAATAGTTAAATTTTAATAATTAAAATTTTATAATTTCTTAAAAATATATGAGTTAATAATAATTTTACTCATTTTATTGAGGAGAATGTCTAGTTGAAAATATTCTAGTGATAATATTCGATTAATGATAGATGGTCAACCAACCTTTATGATATAATAAAATTTGAAAAATAATTCTTTTAATATTTTCTAAGAAAATTTCTTTAATGAGATTTACATGATGGAAGGAAAGAATCCATATGTAAATTTCATAATTTCATAATCATTATTAATACTATTTGTTATTTAACTATGTTAAAGTATATATATATATAACATTGTTTAATTATTATATAAATTCTAATATATAAACCAAAACTAGGAAGTGGATGTGGTGATAGTCATAATTACTCACCAGGAGGTACTCATGATGAGAATAATTTGGCACTTCATGTTTTTAAGGTAAATGTTTAAATAAATTTTGTACTAATAAATTATATTGTTATATTAAACATGTTTTTATGATCAATTTTTAATTTTATTTTTGATGTTTCATATTTTTATGTGCTATTATTTTGTTCACTTCTCATGTGTTCCTAATAATTTGGTTTTTTTTTGTATTATTTTAGCTGTTATGTACAAGCCTCAAAGACCACTCAATCAATTGATTCAATATATATGTATGTGTTATTAATTTTTTTGATATATTACTCGATTCATATGAATTTGTTGGTGTATTTTTTTTATTTTTTATTTCTTTTGAAGAGATCCCATATAATATGAATTTTTTGTATTAATGACAATTGCATAGTTCTAAACATCATCCAAATAATGTTTCAATTTGGGGGTTATTTAATCCGCCTCCAACTAATCTTTGAATTTAGTGGAAGTTTCAATTTTCCCATAGTATCCTACAAAAAAATAAAATTAATAACCACTAAAATATATGAATTGATCTATATGAAATATTTTTATGCTATTTTTATAAAATCATCTAATAATTATAATAACCATCATGAATTTTCCTCTAAAATGTTATTTCATAGATGTTTTTTCAAGTCATCATGAAACATTTTATCTTTTTCATAAACTATAACTAAACCAAAAAATCACCATGAAAGGGTCATTTTTCTATATTTTAAAATTTACTACTATAATGTGGGATTGGTGCACTAATTGTTTTAATGATTGATTAATAATTAACAAATATTGTGATTTAGGGGTCTATTGGAACATTACACTAAAGTTATCTAGTACACTCTTAACATTATTGGGAGACTAATTTTACTGTTAAACATATAAGAAGATGTAATAAAATAATCACACTCCTCGTGATGAAAAATTTACTTTTGGGACACTAATATGTATCACTATATGGAGATGAAATATTTTTTTTCATAAATGAAGCCAATAAAATTATTATTTATAGAGATTCTTTACCTATCAACAAAAAAGAGAAAACATCAATGACTTGTAATAACATTATAGTCACTTTTCATTCTAGTTTAAATCATGGATGAAATCATCATGTAATTAATTTTTATCCTTTTTGGATGATCTTGGTTCCAACATTCTGTACATGTGATCCTGGATAGGGTTACCAAGATAGTAAATTTTCTATCAATCATGAATCCTTTTTCAATAGATGATATTTAAAATATGTTTGTTTATGAGGTATTAAAGATTCATGGTTTTCCATTAAGTATTATTTCAAACTACGGCATGAGATTTATGTTTCAATTATTATAGGTGTTGTAGAAATATTTAGTTATATAAGCTAAACAAATAATAAATTACAATTCTTATGCAAAATAGAAAGATTAATGTTCCCTTATTTTAGAGTGATGTAAGTGAATTAAATAATAATTATTCCTAGTTCATCACACAAATGGAGGTTTAAATTTCCAAAGATTTTAAGAAATAAATAAAATTTAATATGTGGTAAAAGAGAAAAGGAATTAATTTTGTTGTAGGGTCCTATAAGTAAATTTAATACATTATCTATTCTAGTTTATCATTAGTTTATTGTTTACTTTTTTATGGATGTGAAATTATTTGGAAATATATCATATTGTATCTTAATTTATAGTTTCCTTGTTATTAAATTTTTTTTGGTTATACATGTTATATATCTTTTTACATTTATATTAATTCATGTGTCGTAATCATGTTATGAAACATTATAGTGAGATTGGGATGGTATGTTCTAATGTGATGATCACTTGGAATGATAATATTGTTTTATATTATATATCACATAGAAAATGTATTCTTTTATGTTTTGTAATTCCTTACACTATAAAGTAAATATGTTATTCATATTTTTCATTTTTTACTTCCCTCCTCAATTGTGTGATGATTCTCCCATTTACTAAAAATTATCAATTTGGGGCTAGGATTGTGAGGATTATCTCCACAAAATGTGGTTCCAAGATACAGTAAATGATGATAATTGGTTTCACATAGTTTTTTTGTTAGTAAACAAGGTTGAATGATTATCTTCATATTTTTTTATTATTATTCAAGTGCATCAAGGATTGAAATATGATTCATATCTCAAAACATGAATAAGGAATCTATGATAGTATAATGGTATAGGTTTTGTATTTGGTAGTATTGTCTTATTGTGTAATATATACTCACACCTTTATAATATTTACTAGGTATTTTATAATCTGCAAAAAGGGTGTGCTTATTAGTAGTTGGCCAATATGGGTATCTCATAGTGGAGTTGGGAGATAATATTTAATGGTGAGTTTTTAACCATTTTTTATATAGGTTTATACTATAAATTTTTTTATTTTAGTTTTAGACACTTTAAAATATATAAAATCACAAGTGCATTCATGAATCTATCTCATGTATGACCCACTAATAATTATTCATGTATATAATTTTATCATTATTTTATATTTTAATGTTATTCATTATAATTTATAGACTTATTTGGAGAATTATTCAATATGATTTGAGGGTTTTTTTAATTTTTTATTATAAATATTTTACTTTATATACTAAATAACTAACTAAGGCCTTGGAAAGGTCATCATGTTTTCGATAGTGTTTCCACATGGTATATGATTCTATGTTAAGGTCCTCTAACAAAAATGATATATGATATCATTAAAAATTAATCCTAATGTGATTACCATAGTCATTTTTCCATTAATACATCCAGATAAAATGATGAAATGTGATATTTATTTCTAAAGGGGATAAATAATTAGATTAATAAATGATGTTAATTTTTTCCAATAGTCACAACATTGATTAAACATTTCAAACAAATTAAAAAATTAGGATTCCAACAAGATTAATCATTTAATGATGGAGTTATACATAATAGGATTTCAGGAACTCACTTTTAACATGATATTATACTCACAAAGCCCATCACTTTTAAGCACGATTATCTACTTCTCTTTGTGGTGGAGATTCTAACATACTAGTCAAATAATTGGCATCCTACCATAGAGTTTGATGAATCTATTTGTTATTTGATATAATAAAATCTAAAAAAAATTGATTATTGTTGAAAAAACATGATCAAACTAATAACCAGTGATGATAGAATTCATGGGTTGTGAGGTATGTCATTTTATGTTTTCTATATCATATTTTTGAGTCCACTCACATATGATCCAATCAGGGAATTTTTTTATTTCATTACTAATTGGAATATATAAATCCAATGGAACTCAAGTATAGTATAAGATAACTGGTTGTAAATAAATTGATAGGATGGTGATCAATTTTAAAAACCCAATATTCAATTTTTTTCCCAAATTTTCATCATGGTCGTACCACTTTGTGATGTTGTAGTAGTTTTCACCTATTAAATTGTAATTTTAATAGAAAATTTATAATTTTATTTGCATCAAAAAACGAATAATATTTTTTATTATTGTTACTCTATGGTTAGAAAACTATTATGACATGATCTATTTCAAAATGATAATTTAAAATGGAAAAGTGAATATTAAAATGCCATTTCATTTCTTATTGAGATAGAAGAACTAAAATTCCATGTGTAACTGAAGTAGATTTATTTTATATGATCCAAAACAATGTCCAAGATGGTTTGGAATGTATTTTGTTTCTTGTTGATACTGGTGAACCAAAAAATCATGTTTATTTCCTTTGTATTGGGGAATTTTGTCTAAAATGGAGTCTTAAATAGTTTGTAATAAGTTGTGGTCTTTAAAGATTACATAGGTCCAAAAAATATTTTACATTTAAACCAAAACATAGTTAAAGTAATGGTTTATAGAAAAATTAGAAAAATATGAAGTATTTACTAGTATATACATATAGAGACCATTCCAAATCTATTCGAATTTCTCCCATATCAAAAGTGGTTTTCATAAAAATCATGACTATTTAATTATTTTATATCTCATGATGGTCATATGACTTATTCATTCTCACTAATTTTTTTTGTATTTTTTGAAATCCATTATCATGAGCCATCCCACCAAGACCATCTTTCCTAGTAGTAAACCAATAGTGACACCCCCTAGCCCTACTCCAATAGACTAATGGATTGTGACCTGCATCGAGTGGGAATAACATTAATATGGGAGGCCTTAGTCCATGGTACATGTTCACAGAAAAATCTACAAGTAACCTAATAATACTGAAAGGTAAAATAAATTTTATAAAAAAATGCATGCATACATATATCTCTAACATTAGAGTTTGAAACAAGTACCTAAAAGCATAAAGGGCCAAAAATAAGCCCATAAAATAGTACAAAGTGTCCAACCTACAAATAATAAGGGGACTACTATCAAATGTCTTGGTCAGAGTGGAATCTCAAGAGGGGGGTCAATTGAGTTCCTACTTAAAATTTATGTTCAAAAACTAATTTAAAAAGGATCCCCCAATTTTAAAACGCCCTAGTTAATTAAGGCAGTAGAGATGTAAATGTTTAATTGGTCAACAAGTTTCTTAAAGGGTGATTAATCCTCAGTTGAATCAGTGTAAAACACCTATTCATATTTTGAAACAAGTTTACTGAATTATAAAAATGCACACACTATCCAAAACTAACTATCAAAGTGAAAGAAAAACATTTTATTTTTTAGAAACTATAAGCAGTGGAAAATAGATAAAACAGAGTATAACAAAATATAATGCACAGTGAAGTAAAACAAGAGGTTCAGTCTCAAGCTGAGACTTAATCCTCTCCACTTGGTGATCACCTACCACCAAGTAGTTTATATTCGCAATAAACTTGATACACATCCTGTATAAGGTTTTACAATAGTTTTCACAAACTGTCTAGGGTTCACACCCTCTACCATTGCTCTTCATGGTAAAGAAAAAAAATACAGACCACACACAGTATCTTCCACAGTTTTACATGGGAACAAAATGTAAGTAAGTTTATATGTAAGGATATTCAATATCCTCCAGTTCTATCATAGGATAAATTGTGTGAAGCAGACAGACACACTTCTCAGAAATTTAAAAATAAGAAACTCAATAGAGAAATTATGATGAGATAGAGTTTAGAAGGCTCTTTGTGTTTATAGTTCAGCTCTTGACTCCTTGAAGTGATGAATTAGAAGTTTGAGTCTATCTCTAGATTTTTTCTCCAAAACAAAGTGTCGCAACTCTAGGTACTAGCTTTCAGGAATTGAGTGTTCTGCTTCTTGAGGTGATTGAAGGTTTATGAGACACATAATGCAACCTCATGTTGTTTTACCGAAATGATCTTCTTGATGTTCTTGGGGTTCGCAATGATAGTGCTCGAATGGTTTTTCCTTGTTATTTAGTAATCTCTTCCTCATTCATTTAACTTCTGGACTTCTTTATATTTTTGTTTTTATCTATGCCTCTATATATATCCTTCTTCCTCATTCTTTTTCTTTCATATTTGAGGTCCGATAATAGGAGTAAGTACATCATATGCAATATTTATCGTTCCTTGTACTGTCAATATGTGCTCTACTAATATGTCTAAAATAAGTATTAATTAAGTCTGAAGCATTAAAGTTAGAAAATATGACCGTTAGAAAAATATCAAGAATTTTACAAAGGGTATCAGTAGACTGGTAACGGTAGCCTTCACATCAGTGTGCTTCAACAGAAGGTTCACATCGGCAACCTCCAACTGTAACCTTCCATTGGTAACCTTCAGTAGTAGGGTTGCATCGGTGTCCTTTGTATTAGTGACCATGTATCTGTGACCTTGTATCGGGGACCTTGTATCGGTGACCTTGTATCGGTGACCTTGTATCGGTGACCTTGTATCGGTGACCTTTTATCGGTGACCTTGTACTAAGATAAACTCTGCACAATAAGCTTAACCAATCAAGCAGTGAGATTGAAAGTATATGAATATTACTCAATAGAAACAAGAAACATTAATGAAACATAATTAACATAGAATGAAATCATGATTATCACATAAATGAAACATGATTTGGGATTATCCAAATAGGTGAGTCCAACAATCTCCCCCTTTTTGATAATCACAAATTATGTCATTGAATCTTTAGGTTTAAGAGTTTTGAATCAATGTTAAACACATCTTCTAATTTCATAAGTGATGTGTGCATACACAAATTATATGGTGAACACTACATTTAGGCTAGAACATATATAAACACATATAAACACTTATCTCCCTTTGTGATTAACAAAAAGGAATATATAACAAAAAAAGAGAAAATAGAGTGTTTTTATTAATAAAACAGGAGTAAAATAGGCAAAAATAATACACCAATACCTATTAGCTAAGACATTACACACTCAATCCACATCAGATATTTCCAATGGAGCTTTGTATTTGGAAGTTGAGGAGGCAGGTTCTGAAGGTGGAGGGATAGGTCGAGGGATGGCAGTGAGCAGTGTAGGAGGAGAAGCCATTGAGGTATCAGTAGACCTATACTGAGTAGATATCTGAGTAATCATTGGGGTCA
This sequence comes from Viscum album, assembly GCA_963277665.1. Classification (NCBI taxonomy): domain Eukaryota; kingdom Viridiplantae; phylum Streptophyta; class Magnoliopsida; order Santalales; family Viscaceae; genus Viscum; species Viscum album. Next base: position 1,253,556,532 of record OY728152.1, read on the forward strand.
AACTTCTAATGTCCTTGGCAGGAGTCATCAAAGGAGTAGTACTGGTGGAACCTGAGGCTGCTGAAGAAGCAGGAAAATCATGAGGGACAATGATTGGTGTGTAGTCCACATGGAGGAAGGGTAACAAAAGATTCTTGAAGTCCATAATAATGGTTCCACCTCTTTCCATAGTAGAGGTGAAATCATATTTTTTTTCATGAATCTCTCCAGGGCAAGATTCAGATCTCTAAGATTTCTCACTTGATCCTTAAATTCCCGAGTGATATGAGGGATTCTCAAATTTTTCAAAAGCTGCTTAAAGTGACCATCCATTTGATGCTCAGTGTATACCCATTTGTAATAGATGTCAACCTGATCTGTGATGTCCTTCTGATCTTGAGCAGCTTCCCTTAAATAATTTCCCACAAGGTTATGAATTTCTCTGGTAATGGAAATGAACTGAGAGCTAGAGGTACTAGCACCAGATAACATTTCCACTTCTTCTCTAACAATGGTCCTGAAGGCTACAATGTCGACTAGAGGATAGGTTAAAGAAGAAATAGATGCACCTAGAGGTTCCATAGATAAATCCATAGTCTCTTTAAATTATTTTGTTAGCCCGCTAATAAGCCTTTTTACTTCATCATCTTGGCCTTTCACATGTGTTTTCATAGACTTCTTAAAATCCTCAAACACTATGATCATTTTCTGAACCACACTTTTAACATATCTAAGGTCTATGTCCACCTGAGCTGTTGAAGCCATATATGAATCTAAGATGTTAATAGGCTATTTCACTAATTCCATAGACACTGTAAAAGTTCTTACCGGATTCTGAAATTCCTTGACTTCATGTAACACAACTGAGTGAGAGGTAGAGACTATCCTTTCCACTACAGATGTAATGAGTCCTTGATTGTGATCTATTGTTCTCACTATCTAAGTGCTTTTCTCATCAATATGCCTCTTCTGGTATGATTTCAAAGAATCGAATTCATCCATCTTTACATAGTCTCGAGGTAATAGAACCAATGGCTGCACAATGGTAGTTTCTGAGATATTAGGAATTGGAGTACTTCTGATATGCTAGTCATCTTCAGAATCTTCATAATCTAGGCCTGAAACCACAAATCCAGGAGCTTCTGTCTAGTCCTCTATCTCATGAGCAGCAAAAAATAATCCAGTAGCAATAGGTTCCTCCCCATCACAAGGAGAATTATCCTGATCAGCCACATCTAACTCCATCAGACCTCCTTGATCAACTTCATTAACAGGAAGGTCCACTGCCACTTCCTCGACAGAATCTTCCATGACTTCCAAAACAAGTCCAACTTCAACTGAATCAGTAACTTCTTCATCTCTACTTTCTACCATTTCTCTATGTCCTATTAAAGGATTGATACTTAAACATTCCTCTTCAATTTCAGCAGCATCTGTCTCAAAGTCATCTTTACTTGAATCAGTGTCCTCATCCTCATATGAGGTATCTCTAATGTCTCTTAAGGAATTTTTATCTCCTTCTTCTTCACTGGCTTCATCATCATTGTCCCTTAGGACAGTCACCCTTCTAAGAAATGTCTTTGGTGGGCTAGGAACACTAAAGGATACAGTATTAACATGAGGATTTTAGGGAAGGTCGGGATCACTCCTGTCATTTATATGAGAATCCTCTCTTTCTTTCACAACAGTAGCCTCTTCTTCTTCATCTGAATAAGAAGGATCTACTTCACCAAGCTTAAGACCAGGGTCTCTCTTATTTTTACGCCTAGTAGGATGAGAAACATGGTTAAACTCTTCATACACCTTAGCCTCATCATTCACCCATCTCCTCAGTTATGGATTCTAGTTTATCTTCACCAGCTTTGAAATCACTTTGGTGATTCAATGGTTATCTTGCACAACAATAGTTTCCTCCTTAGCTCCAGCAACTCATTTCACTTTCAACATAAGAGATATCAACTTAGCATGAAATAGGGCATTGGATTTGGAACTAGGTTTGGTCTTATCTTCTAGTTGAATCATCAAAAGCCTACATAAGTTGATCTTATGTTCATGCTTTAATAGATACAAGAGAAAAACATCCCGAAACTTTAAAGTTGCAAAGTCCCCTCTCCTGGGACTTAAAACATGATGGATAAACATGAAAATCAGCTTATCTTCTCCTACCATTTCAGCAGCAATTACTTTCCTAGGAATTACATTCCCTGTCAATTTAGAAAATGCTTCTTTATAGGAGAATAACTCACTAGTGGGAGGCACCACTTTTGAGTAATAATCACAAATCCCTTCATGTGGAACCCTCAAGAAGATAGCTTAATCAGTAGAGGAGAAACTCTCACTTACTCCATTTACTCTAGAATTCATTCATTGTTCACCCAAGGACTGGTCAAACTTAAGATACTCATAAAATTCTTCCACTAACTTTGGGTAATAGGGTCCATTATTGTTTTCCAAACACTCAACCCAGCCTTAAGCTTCAAGTGCCTTCAATACTAAAGACCGGCTTGACAACAGCCACTCTGAACATAACCCCTTCTCAACCAATATTTCTCTCTTCGATAAATGTGGGTTAATCACCTTTTCCACTATCTGAATTCCACTACTAGACTTGTCTCTAGGTCTATTAGGATATGATGTGTCTCCTTCATTAGCAAATGATGGCCTTTTGAATCTTATTATCGATCTGGAGTGGTTCAAGGTTTTAGTAGAGGTTTAGGTTCTAAGATTGGGAAGAAAAGGGTTCGGGAGAGGGTTTGATGTGGATCAAAATGTGATCTGTGTTTTATTTTTATCATTTAGGGATCGAAAAATGAAACAGATAAAATAAATAAGTAATATGAAGAAAATGTTTCAGATTCCGGCTGAGAACACAAAAACACAAAGTCCCATACTCAAGTCGTCTATCGGTAAGGAGGTATCAATAAGGTCTTATGGTGAGGTCCTATTGGTAAGGTTTAAAGGCAAGGTCTTATCGGTAAGCTCTAATGGTGAGGTCCTATCGGTAAGGTCTAACAGTGAGGTCCTATTAGTAAGGTCTAATGGTGAGGTCCTATCGATAAGGTCTAACAGTGAGGTCCTATCAGTAAGGTCTAACGGTGAGGTCCTATCAGTAAGGTCTAATGGTGAGGTCCAATTTGTAAGGTCTCACGGTGAGGTCATATCGGTAATGTATAACGGTGAGGTCCTATCGGTAATGTCTAACGGTGAGGTCCTATCTGTAAGGTCTAACGGTGAGGTCCTATACTCAACATTTTATCATACCTAACTCATGTTTGATGTAATTTAACCTCTTAGAATTCAAAGTATTTGTGAATATATCCGCAAATTGGTGTCCAGTACCAACGAATTCAAGAGTGATGTCACCTCTTTGATAATGATCTCTGAAGAATTGATGTCTTACATCAATATGTTTTGTCCTACCATGAGATACTAGATTTTTAGAGATGTTAATAGCACTTGTGTTGTCACATTTTATAGAGACATGTTTGAATTGATATCCATAGTCTAGTAAAGTGTGTTTCATCCATAGAATTTGAGCACAAAAACTATCAGTAGCTATATATTCAGCCTCTGCAGTAGATAATGCAACAGAATTATGTTTCTTACTACACCATGATACTAGTGACTTGCCTAAAATATGACATGTTCCAGAGGTGCTATTTCTGTCTAACTTTCAACCAGTAAAGTCGACATCTGAATAACTTATTAAATCAAACAGTTTTCCTCTTGGATAAAATAGTCCAAAATTTATAGTATACTTGAGATATTTAAAAATCATTTTAACAGCATTTAAGTGAGACTATTTGGTATTGGCTTGAAAACGAGCACACATGCATACACTGAACATAATGGTAGGTCTACTAGCAGTAAGATAGAGCATACTCCTAATCATACCTCGGTAATTGGTTTGATCCACTGATTCATCATTTTCATCAGCATCCAACTTTCAAGTGGTACTCATAGGTGTATCATTACCTTTACTACTATCCAAACCAAAACGTTTCAAAAGATCCTTAGTATATTTAATTTGATTTAAAATAACACCATTTTTATTTTGAAAATTTTAAAATACAAGAAAAAATTTTAGTTCCCCCATTAGACGCATTTCAAATTCATTTTGCATCATTTTTGAAAAATTAGTACAGAGAGAGTTTTTAGAGGATCCAAAAATTATATCATATACATAAATTTGTACTATTAAAATATCTTTGGAAATTATTTTAATAAATAGAGTGGGATCCTCTATTCCTTTAGTAAAACCTTTTGAAATAAGAAAGGAACTAAGTCTATCATACCAAGCTCTTGGATTTTTTTAGACCATATAAGGCTTTAGATAGTTTAAAAACATGATTTGAAAAAATGGTGATTTATAAAGTCATGGGGTTGTGTAATAAACACATCCTCAACTATATACCCGTTTAGAAATGCACTTTTAACATCCATTTGATAAAGTTTAAAATTCAGATGAGCTGCATAAGCAAGTAGTATCCTAATGGCCTCTAACCTAGCTACAGGTGAAAAGGTCTCCTCATAGTCTATGCCTTCCTCTTGACTATATGCTTGTGCAACTAACCTAGCTTTGTTTTTAACTATATTTACAGATTCATTAAATTTATTTCTAAATACCCATTTAGTTCCTATGGTCAAGGTGTCTTTAGGTCTACCCACTAATTCCCAAACTTTTTTTCTTTCAAACTGATTCAATTATACTTGAATAGATATCAACCAAAATTCATTACTGATTGCATCATTGTTATTTTTAGGTTCAAGAAGTGAAAGAAAATCTCAATGTTCAACCTAGTTTCTCAGAGAAGCTGTAGTTTGTGTCCCTCTATTTAGATCACCTACTACATCATCTAAAGGATGATTTTTGAGAGTTCTAATACCTCTAGAAAGAGTTTAACTAGACTCCTCGTGATTATATGTAGGTTTATATTCACCATGTACAGATTCTGGAAAGTTTCCAGAACTAGTTGTTTTCACTAAGGGTTCATTGTCTTTGTCATTAAGGTCCAGAATTGACATATCTTCCTCAAGATGTTCAAGATTGGTTTTGGGTTCATGTGGATCAGTATTATCAAATTTTACATGAACTGATTCTTCTATACATTTGGTTCTCTTATTAAATTATCTATAGGATTTACTAGAGATTGAGTGACATAGGAAAATTCCTTTATCACTTTTTGATGAAAATTTATCAATATTGTCTTTAGTGTTAAGGATAAATACTTTACAACCAAAAACTCTAATGTAATTAACCTTAGACTTTATGTTATTACAAAGTTTTTATGATGTATTCTTAAGAACAGGTCTAATTAAGACTCTATTGATCATGTTACAATCTATGTTAACAGATTCATCCCAAAAACAAATAAGAAAATCATATTCATTGAGCATTGTCCTAGCAGTCTCTTGAAGGGTTTTATTTATTCTTTCCACAAATCCATTCTATTGAGATGTTCTAGGAGAAGATAAATTGTAAGTATAGCCATTTTGTGAGAAAAAAGATTCAAATTCTTGATTCTTAAACTCACGGCCATGATCACTTCTCAAGGCCTTAATTCTAAGTCCACTAATATTTTCTACAGACATAGAGTATTTGATAAAATAAGAACAATCTTCACTTTTGTGATCCAAAAAGTATTCCAAATAAAACATAGAAAAATCATCTACAAGAACATAAACATAGTGATTCCCATTTAAACATGAAACTCTTGACAGTCCAAAAAAGTCCATGTGAACCAAATCAAGCGGTTGAGAAGTAGAAACTTCTTTCTTTGGATTGAAAGAAACTTTGTGTTGTTTTCCCTTTTGAAATGGATTACACACTTTGTTAAGAGGGAATTACAATTTAGGTATGTCTCTAACTAAAACTTTTCTAGTTAGTCTCCTAAGTGAGTGCACATTTCAGTGTCCTAGTCTTCTATGCCACAACCACGATTCCTAATGAAACACATTTAAACAAGAAACATTTTGCTTAACTAAAGAATCTATATCAACAGCATATATATTCTCATTTCTAAGAGTAGTAAATATTAAATCATTTTTAGAGTTAAAAACATTTCATGCATAATTTTCAATTTTAAAATTGAATCCATCATCGCACAACTGAGAAATACTTAGCATATTGTATTTTAACCCATCAAAAAAAAGTACTTTTGAAATTGATACAGTATTAGGGTTACTAATTTGGCCTAAGCTGATGATCTTCCCTTTATCATTATAACTGAATGTGACATATCCTCCATCAACTTTAATTAGGCTTTTGAAACATGAATATTCCCCTATCATATGTCTTGAACATCCACTGTCCAAGTACCATATAGTTTTACAAGAGCTCTTTAGACAATTTTCCTAAAAAACAGATTAAGTGTCGTGTAACTTTGGTACCTAAATTTTCTTGGGTCCAGAGAGGATAGCAAGTAAAACTTTGGGAACCCATATTTTTCTCACGGGTTTTTTATAATCCAAAATTATATTTTATGACATGAACACTTTGTTTGGTCCTTTAGAGAATTGTTTTTGAAAATATTGTCCAGAACATGAACTAGTTGTAAACTGTCCAGATTTTGGAACAAATTTAGTTTTAATAATACTTCTTTGTCCTGGTTGATATCCTATGCTAGTTGTGTATTTCAGAGCACTTTGTTTCCCTAGAAACTGATTCAAGGTATCTCTACCGGCAGTAAATTTTTCCAAATCCCTTTTTAATTGATAATATGATAATTTGGGTTCGGTATTTTATTTTAAAAGTTGAGCACATTTTTCTTTCTCAATATCTAGATCAGATTTTTAATTATCATTTAAAGAATGTTGTCTTTTCAATAGTTTATATTTATCCATGAGTTCATTAAAGGTATCCTCAAGCATTCCATAGTATTTTAATAGTTCATCCTTAGTCATATTTTCATCATCGTTTGATTCAACATCATTCCCAGAATAATAATCATTAGATATTGGGGAATTGGGGGTTACCTCCAATGCTTCTTTCTTGAAACAAATATTTGCATGATTATTCTTGTCACAATTAGAAGTGTTAGGTCCACTTGAGTTATCTTCTGAGGCACTCCAAGTGGCTTTCATAGCCTTTTTATATCATGTTCCCTTGTCTTTATACTTCTTCATAAATTTAAGCTTGGATAAATCATCATTCATATGACCTTTTCATTTACACACATAACAGACTATATCAGTTGTTTTATCATTCCATTTTCTATCCTTTTCCACTGTAATTTATTACCATACCTTACTTTGTATTTTGATTGTCTAAATAACTTTTTCTTTTGGTAAAACTTATTCAATCTCTTTGAAAGATGAGTCATCTCATCATCACTTTCATATTCTGGGTCTTCACTTGTGGAAGTATCTGCAAGAGCTTGAACTTTTTCTTTATCTTTGTTCTTTGAGGTAGCAGTCTTGAATGTTATAGATTTCTTCCTTGGTTCTTCATCTACTTATTGATTCACATTATTTTCTTATTCATACATCATAATCATTCCAATTATTTCCTTAATTTTTAGTTTGCCTATGTCACAAGATTCTCAGATAGAAACAGAAGTTCCTCTCCATCTATCTAGTAAGCATCGAATAAATCTCATAATCTGGTCTTTGTTGTCCACTTGTTTCCCAAGAAGACTCATAGTATTCACTATTTTATTGAACCTGAGATACATTTCAGAAATAAGTTCATCAGGCTTCATTTTAAAATTATCATATTTAATAGTATATTTAATTAATCTTATTTCTTTAACATTGGTTGTTCCCTCATGAGAAACAGCTAAAGTATCCAAAATTTCATATGCATTTTTACAAGCAGATATTCTATTGAATTCATCATCACCTACAGAATAGTAAAAAGCATTCATTTCTTTATAGTTATTATAATATGTGTCTTTAGTCAACAGATACCTTGTGTCTCTAGTAGTAGCATGCAATATATGTTGTTCTTCAATTGTGTCCCAGATTTCAGGTCTCATGATCTCTAGATACATTTTCATTTTTAATTTATACTGATCATAGCTATTACCATTAAAGAAAGGTGGCTTATTAGTAACAGCACCCTCAACTCTATTTTCCATAGTTACTTAGAATTTAAAGAACTGAAAATTTAGATATGATAGAAATTTTAAGATCTTTAAGATACAACTAAAATCACAGTTGAAAAGAATTTGAACATTGGATAAACCTTCCTCTAATACCAAATGTTTTTAGAGTGGAATCTCAAGAGGTGGTGAATTGAGATCCAACTTAAAATTTCTGTTAAAAACCTAATTTAAAAAGGTTCCCCCAATTTTAAAATGGCCCAGTTAATTAAGGCAGTAGATATGTAAATGTTTAATTGGTCCACAAGTTTATTAAAGGGTGATTAATCCTTAGTTTAATCATTGTAAAACACCTATTCATATTTTGAAACAAGTTTACTAAATTATAAAAATACACACACTAACCAAAACTAAATATTGAAGTGAAAGAAAAATAGTTATATGTTTTAGAAAATATAAGCAGCAGAAAATAGATAAAATATAGTATAAAAAAATATAGTGCTCAGTGAATTAAAACAAGAGGTTCAGTCTCAATATGAGACTTAATCCTCTACACTTGTTTATCACCTACCACAACACAGTTTATATTAGCAATAAACTTGATACACATCATGTATCGGGCTTTACAACAGTTTTCACAAACTGTCCCGGGTTCAAACCCTCTACCACTGTTCTTCATTGGAAAGACAAACAATATAGACCACAGACTATGTATTCTATAGTTTTACATGGGAACAAAATGTAAGTGAGGTTCGATGTTAGGATATTCAATATTCTCCAGTTCTAGCATAGGAGACAGTGTGTGATGCAGACAGACACACTTCTCATAAATGTAAAAAGAAGAAACACAATAGAGAAATTATGATGAGATAGATTTTAGAGGGCTCTATTTGTTTGTAGTTTGTCTCTTTACTCCTTAAAGTGAAGAATTTGAAGTTTGAGTCTATCTTTGGAAGTTGTCTCCAAAATAGAGTGTTGCAACTCTAGGTGCTAGCTTTCAGGAATTGAGTGTTTTGCTTCTTGAGGTGATTGAAAGTTTATAAGACATAGAAGGAAGCCTCAAGTTGTTTTCCTGAAATTATATTCTTGATGTTCTTGGGGTTATCAATGAAGGTTCTCGAATGGTTCTTCCTTATCCTTCAGTAAATTATTCCTCATTCATTTAACTTCTATACTTCTCTATATCTTTGTTTTTCTCTGTGCCTCTATATATATCTTTCTTCCTCAGTCTTTTTCTTTCATATTTGAGGTCCGACAATAGGAGTAAGTACATCACTTTAAATCTTTCTAGTACCTCATACTATCAAGATATGGTCTCCTAATATTTCTATTATAAGTATTAATTAAGTCATAAGTATTAAAGTTAGAAAATATGCCTATTATAAAAATATCAAGAATTTGACAAATTAAGGGTATCGGTAGACTGGTGACGGTAGTCTTCGCATCGGTGGGCTTCAACAATAGGTGCACATCAGCAACCTCCAACTGTAACCTTCCATTAGTAACCTTTAGCAGTAGGCATGCATCAGTGACCTTTGTATCAGTGACCATGTATCTATGACCTTGTATCAGTGACCTTATATCAGCGACCTTGTATCGGTGACCTTGTATCGGTGATCGTGTATCAGTGACCTTGTATCGGTGACCTTGTATCGGTGACCTTATATCGGTGACCTTGTATCAGTGACCTTGTATCGATGACCTTGTTCTTAGATAAACTTTTCACTATAAGCTTATCCAATCAAGAAGTGAGATTGAGAGTATATGAATATTACTCTATAGAAACAAGAAACATTAATGAAACATAATTAACATATAATTAAAACATGATTATCACATAACTGAAACATGATTTGGTATTATCAAAACAGGTGAGTCCAACAAAATGAAACACCAATTACGAACCATGATCTTTCCAGTTTAACTAAGATATTACTTGTCTGTATCCACCAAGGACTCTGTTAAAAGGCATATCTTCTGCATAAGAAATCACATGTGTTTGAAGGTCCTATGAAGGGGTGAGAATATACATAATTAGTATGACACTATAAAATCGGAAAAAATAAATAATCAAGAGATTATTCATCTCATCATAATGAATATATATCAATAATAATAAGAGACATAATAATAACAACAAAAATAATTCTCATATTCTCAAAGGAATTATCCATGTCTCAAGGTGAATCTATTTCCTCACTGACAGCCTATGATTCAACTAAATTTATAAAGAGTTAATCTCATGTATAAGACTAAAATCCATAAGAATTTCCATAAATGATGTAACTCCTCCAATAGTTCTCACTCATTGGGTCGTACTGTACTGGTGACACTCATTTGAGAGAACATTCTCTCTAGGGTCTTACAATAAAAAAGTAAAAAATTAACTGAGGTGACTCATCTGAGATAAAAAATCGATCTGACTATACCTCACTAGAAGAAAACTGATGTCAATACACATATAAGGGATCACACCAAGGGACTATTTAGTATACTTGACCATAACTAAAATAACCTTCAATATAAGGGATCACACTCACATATTATGGTCACATGATTTCTAAAACTCTTCATAGGGAAAATATGATGGGAATAAGGATAAACCCATCAAGCACCTTGGAGGGATTCCTACTCTAGTATGTCAAGAGGATCTTTCAAAATGATAATAAAAAATGTCAAACTAAACCCTCATGGTGTTGGAATGAGAAAAAATCACTCTATAATTATTGAAGGCGGTAACACAAACCACATATATATAGTTCAAGGGAACTCATCCAATTTCATACAAGAGTGGAACTAAGAGGAACAAGGGCTATAACATTCCCTTAAATAAGTAAATGGTGTTTTCCTTGGGATACATGTCTTGTATCACTATGCTTGTGATTGCTTATATCTCATAGTCTCACAAGAATTTTTTTTATCAAAATACATGGAATATCGAATAGGGGTTCATGACCAGTAGGGGTAAGTCTAGAACATGGTGTGATGTTGGTCTAGCCTGTGTATTGTGTCTTTTTCTTGTGTACATAGGGCATGTATGTGTACACTTGTCATGTTTGGGTACTTTATAAAGTTCAGGGTGTGTAATCCATATCACCAGGAATGTATGGGTCAGGATGACACTCAATGTGTTAAATATTAATATGATTTTTTCACTTTTTTAAGTACACAGCTTGTGCCCTACCACAAATGGCAGGTGGGGTCACGTAGCCACCTAGGTATGTACTCACTATACACATTGATCCATATGGGTTACATGATGTATGATCTCACCACATAGTGTGTGGGGTCACATGGCCTTCTGGGTATGTACTCCATGTACACACCGATATATTTTGGTTACATGGTCTATGATACCACCCCATGGCATTTGGGTTCACATGGCCTCCTAGGAATGTACTCCCAATACACACTGAAATTTCAGGGTTACATGACAGGTAGTATCACCACACAATGTGGGTGGTGACAAGGTCGCATGGGTGTGTACTCCTTGTACTTGTTGAGGTATCCGAAAAATAATTACATAGAATTTGGACCCACCACATGGTGTGTGATATTCAACTATATGTAGAAATGCTTACCATCACTCAAAAGGGGCTATATGATGTATGTTCCTCTAAACTATTGGGAATGTACTTTAGAAATATATAGAAACAACTATTTCTCATGTGGTTCCACTCATACTACATACACCTTCACTTCAACCATAAATGACACCCATGAAATGCAGATCTAGTCTTGACCAAGCCTAGCCATCACTAGTTACTAGATTTTGGCCACCCCCTTCACTTGGGAGTCATCTGTTCTCAAGTTGTATCACCATAAGGGTAAAAATCATGAAAACAAGCACCTATAATCCATACATGATCCAAATTTTCCATCTCCACTCCTCAATCATATAATAAGTCCCAAATATGAACCTAAAGTATCAATCTATTGCACGAAATAATGATTACATAGTGATCATCTATAGTGTGTTTTTTGAATCTCTAGGAAAATGGATTATCGATGTGGATCATGTGAATAACATGGGTAGAGAAGCACCAAACATAAATATGAGGAACGAAACCTCTACATTTTTTGGGTTATCCTTAGTTCGTTGTTGTGAAGGTAATGAATGAAGATGAAAGGAATTGAATAATCGAGACATAATATTAGAGGGAAATTCATCAATCATGAATCAATATTTGACAATAGAATCAACTATTAAAAGGACTGATTTTTTTTCAATAATTAATAAACAAATACAAGATTAAAAAATCAAACAAACAGCTTACAATTAGTTTTGATCAATATCTGATAAAGAATTATCTGTCTTTATTGTCGTTGGCATGGTCCAAGGAATCCATTGATGAAGATGATCCAATTGATACTTTTATCCCTAATCTATGATCTTGTGATTGTATACCAAATTATTTCCATCAGAACACTACATCCATCCCATCAATTCCCTATATCATTATGTAGATTACCATAGTTAATTCCCCATGGGAGGGTTTAAATAGTGTTACAATTTGGATTTCTCAAATAAATGATAATTAAATTAATTAATTCAATTAATTTTCCCACAAAAAATCTTTATCCAAGAGCCTAATGCACAAAATACTTATATCATTCCTAAGGTAAAACCCACATTTCTTATTTAATAGTGGTCTTCTTTTTTCCATCTGAGACACTATTTTTTGAGATATTTCATTATTTTAGAAAAATGTGTGCATTTTATATAATATCTTAATTATTTTTAATATATTGGTACGGAGGCTATCCATACCTTGAAATTCAAAACCGACTCTATTCCCAACTTGTAAGATATTCCTAGAAATAATGTATATTTTATATGATGGAAAAATAGTCATCAAATTATCACAACCTTCAAGGGTTTTCTTCTAAAAAATAGAAACCCACACATCTAGGAGGGTATTGAAATCACATTTGTATCTCTCAATCTAATGATCTCTATTGAAGGTTCATGTGCTTCCAACAAAAACACACCAATGTAAAACACTAACTCGTAAAGGGTATTCTATTAGAAACTCTCAAATTCAAATGGGAACCTCATATATAAACTCCACCCTTGATCTCCATCTCACCTCAGTTGATATCAAGCAACGAGTCATTCAAATATCGCCTTAACAACAACACATGGAATACATCATAAACCCAATCTAACTATGTTCATCACGATAAATAGCATGCAACCTCATTATCCCAATGCAATAACTAATATAGGGATAATGAATCTTAGAGATAGTTTTCCACTTTAGCCACATCGTCATAATTATCAATGAGGTGAGATCTCTTGAAACACATAACCTCCTCATCGTACACCATAGGCCATCATATTTGGTCCATAGAGGAATATTGATGACTCTGGGAAGACCTCATCCACCCCTATATGAACTAACCCATTACAACTATCACTCGCACAAAACATAGGCCCAAAAGAACTATTCTCTAAGCTTCGACCAGTACATTAGTGACATACATTTTCTCCCATATATATTCTAAAATAAAGATACACTTATGATTGATTAGTAACTATTGAGACTTTTAGACCACATTGGTGGTAGTTGACTCTCCCTTAAATATCTAAAACTAAGATGAAAAATTGAATCATGTCCTCTAAAATCTAATATTTACACTATACCTAGACATCTATTTGGGGTATAATCCTCATGATTAAAAAAAATTGGGTCCCAATTCCTCCTACATCCTCTCTATTATAGATACATGAATGTGAACATAGTAGTATAAAATTAATGTTGTGGGAACACCATGAATCCAGACTAACTAGTGCATGCATTGGCATCCCAAACACTAAACTAATATCTAATATTGGGTGGATAAAATGTGGGATGATTTGATGAGTCATCCTTTGATCACTCAGATAGCCTTGTGACCTGTCATTGATTAAAGAATCCATGTCATGAAATACACAAAGATACTACCACATTGATAGTTTTATCTGGGCTCTTTGGCCTCTTCATATTGGCAGGAGATACCATAAGAGTTAAACTTAGTAACACGTGACAACATCCTTGGATTCATAAAATAATGATAAAGGATCATGGTACATTCTCCCCTCTCAAATATGTACTGGTAAATGAAAACAACCTCCTTGGTGCCTCCCCTTAGAGTATGACTAGTGTCAACGTCCATCCTCAACCAATGGTGATATCCTCCACACCTTCAGAATATCTATCATTAATATGTCCAATAGATACCTTGTAACATGATATTTATCAATTTATGTAGTCAAGTTTTTCTTCCATGAATCGCTAAATAATCAGAGAGGTAACAACCATCTTCATCCTTAACATTCAACTGCAAAGAGGCCAATTAATCTGAAACCTCACACAATAATAGATAATAGAAAACATTGTTTTGGTAATTAGCTATTATTTTCATGCCCTTGAGTTTCTATCAAGATTTAAATACCTCAACCATTTTTGGGTAATCTATCAACATTAAATTTTTGAAAAAACATCTCAGGAAGTGGACCTCAAAATCTTGAACTAACACTTTAAGAGTATACGATAAGGTTGGTTCTCTCAGAGTATGTTTGGAACCATCCTTAAGTGTCTTGTGTGCTCCACCTCTGATTCTGTTTACATAAGGATGAAATTAAATAATTATGTCATAATATAGTCCAACAAGGGTCATAGGATCTAGTTTATAAGTCCAAAAAACACCATTGGATCATTCAACATTCCAAAAGGAACCACTTTGTACTCAAAGTATCTTAAAATACTTTCGAAGCTCACCTTTGATATATCCTCCTCTCAAACCACAATATAGTTATAACCCATCCTATGGTAAAACACTATGAACATCTTCTCCCCTCAACTCATGTCAAAGAATTCATCGATTCCCAAGGGTGGATACTCTTCCCTGCCAGTCACCTAGTTTGGGTGACATCAATCCAAACCAAACCTCAAGATATCTTCTTACTCCTAGGTGAATAACACTAGGGTACCTAGGGGAACACACTAGGTCTATATAATCCTCTTATTTTTATATTTATCCAACCACATATTCATATCTCATAACAAAATAGGTTCATCTGATTTGTTAACATAGATGACATGCCATCCCTAGGTGAATGCCCATATATAAAACAAACTTTCAATGGGGATGTAAGCCTAGAATATCCTCAGGTAATATTTTATAACACTCCTCTAAAAATGTAGGAAACTAAAATCCCATTTAATCTACCACTAAAATGGTCATACTATCAAACTGATAAGAAATTGGTTGTATCCACTTGTATTTTAGCTCATCCAACTCAACATGGAATTCTGTCTAACCAAAGAATGAAAATTCCTCCCTTATAACTCTGTAAAATGCCACCCCACAGGTAATAGTCAACTGAGAATGGATGGTGAAACCCATATATAGTAAGGTAAATTTAATAGGGTGTCACTAATACTATGGAACGATTCCACACAAGGATTTCTCCTCTCAAATATTTCACACAATCGATTGAAATGTGTGATAACTGAACATTCTATACAGGAGCCTCCAAACATAAGATTCAAACTAAAATGATCCATTGGTATCATTATATCATTAACAGGGAATAAATTTAGGGAAATGAAGCATTTTCTATGTGATAAAACTATATATGAAGTAGTGATGACACATGTCATACCTCAAACCAAACCCAAAGCCTTCGAGTCACAATATAAAACCACCCAAATCTATCCTTCCAATTATCAACCTATTCTCTATAACCAGATCTCTTCTAGGAACCTTAAAAAATTAAAATTTCATCCAACAAGAATGTAAAAGTAACTCACCCACCACACCATGACACTATCGACTTTGGGAGACAATGACTCACCTACATGTTTTTAAATATGCTCGCAAGAACACTACTAGAAAAATGAAATATAGTCTCAGACCTATAGTAATTTTTTTCTATGTATATAAGTATAGATTAATTTATTTTAATGGTTTAATTAAAATTGTGGGTATATGTGTATTTGAATCCATGTTTTACTAGATCCCATGGAAATAGGTTTCATTATGTTAGGTGGATTCCTCCTCTCCACAACCCCCTCCCATTACCCCTTCTTCTATATGACCCTCCTTCCCTGACAGTTCCCCTCAGGAGTTATTCACTCCCAGACCCTCCTCCCCCAATGGTGCATGTCATGACGTTTCCCCTCACTACCACTAAAAGAGGCCACCCCACCATGTGCTCTCCTCTTTGACCTCCTCCCCCAACACTATCACCAAACGCGAAGACCTCACATCCCTGTCGATGCTTCTCCTAAGAATCCTCCCCACCTTCTCCTCCAGTGCACCTCTAATGAAACCACCCCATCCTAGTGATAATAATCCTCCTTTTGGAACTTTTGCAGTCAAAGCTCCTAAATTCTCTTACCCACTAAAGTTATTTAGCACAATCTATTCTATAGTGGGTTCCTCAGATTCTTTATCACTACCAAGTGAAAATTTTAGCTAAAATAAAGTTGAAATTTAGAAATTAAGGATTTAGAAAGATGCTAAATGTATGAATAATAAAAATAAAATTAATTTATAGATTGGATTCAACTTTAGGTGGCTCAGCTGTGAGATCTTGGTCATGAATGACTACCTATAGACTGGGTTTTATTAGAGGGTAAATGGATCCATATTTTTTACTTAATATCTCAATATATTATTTTATTTATCTTCTCATAGGTCATACTCATGTAATTACAAATCAATATCATTAAAATATGTATTTTATAAATGAATAAGTAAATTTTTTAATAACTAAAAAATAGTTGGTATATGGTTTGATCATACACTTGAAATAATTTAGTTGGTAACAATGGTTTATACTGGACTTCCATGAAAAAAAATATCAGAAATGTGTTTGAGGAATGTGTCATTAATTGTTTATTTAACCTCTTATATAAATTATTGGGAAAATGTTAAGGCCATTTCTTACTCTTAATATTCTCTTAGTTGTTTTCCATAATCTATACGTGCTCAAAATGTGGTGGATATCATGGAAAAAAATTCCTTAATACCACATATATCACTCTATTGGTCATTGAGTTATTTTTACAAAAACTACGAGCAAGTTATTTAGTCTTGAAACTCCTCTAGTGTAGGTTATTCATCTATCCAACATTGAATTTTTTATTTCAAAAATGGAGTTACCTTTGGTCAGCACAAGCTTAAGGTGGTCTAAAATAATGAAGACCGAGTGTGTCCACCTTAGAAAAATTATAACAAGCCTGAGGGAGAGATCCCAACTTGGAAAATAAGAAACTGTGATCTTCATCTGCTTCTTCATAAGCTAAGACATTTTCAGACCTGTTTCCCTATCATCGAGTATGATTGGTTTTCACCCATGATTCCATAATCCTTTTTTTCATATGTAGATGATATATGTAACTGTCCATGGGATTTGGAGTTTCCCTTGAAACAAGCCATGGAGGATAGTTGATTTTGTCTCCTTTGACTCTAGAAAGATGTTGTTAGAACTCAACAATTCAATTCCCTTCATAATTTCACAAGCCTCTTCCATGAGGTAATCCCCTTCCCCAAATCCAGCACTAAAGGCTTGGCACACTGCCCCTTGAAGATCCCTAATGACCCCTCCTCCCTGCATGGCCCCCAACCAGCAAGATCCATCCACAGTGAGGTTGAATCCACTAGTTAGTGGGTTCCATCGCACCCAACTCCTTTGACTAGTATGTCAAGTGCCAATTGTAGAAGAACCAACAATGATCTGTCTCGGTGAAGAAGTGGCATCCCACTATTTCACCAGTGGGACAAGTTCGGCCACTGTAAATCTGGATCGAGCCACCATGCTTAGGAGTGATCACGACATTCCCACATGACGGCTTCAGTTCCTCGCACTCCAAATGCTCTAACAACCCACCGTAAAAAGGATTTCCTTCCCATTCCATTCAGTAGCTTTATTCTTACTATCTCTCTTCTAACCTCTCATATATGTTGAAAGAAATGTCAATTGAGTTATTTCTTCATTATGGAAGTTCAATTTCACTAACTCTCTTTCATAAGTCCTTGGTTCCTCAAGCTATTATAGAACTACATGTAGATTTTTCTCTATTCTCACCTACTCATATTTAATAAACCAGTATTACTCATAGGAACTTATTTCCTAAAAGGGTATTCTCACATACTTCAAAATGGTCATCCAAACAACATCTTTGAGAGCACAAATCTCTCTCATTAATTGATTTTATGATCTTTATTGAGATTTTGAATGAGTATTTATGGGATATATGGTGTGAGAGTTAGAATATAGTAGTGTCTAGTGTAAATAATAATATTTTTTGGGACACTACATTAGAACCATTCCTAGACTTTATAGAGAATTTGATATAATATAAGAACACACCATAAGACAGTGGGTCACTAGCTTCATAAAAATATATAGGTTCCACATAATGAAGATTTTTTCACTATGGTTTATAAGTGAAAAGTTGATTTAAATAAATTTTTACCCCTATATACTTTTCAATAACATAATGGGATGAAACAAAGTGGGTTTCCCAATTAATAACTAAATTAAAAATATGATTCAATAAGAATATTAAAATATATTGAACCCCATGATTATGGGGATAATAGGGAATTTTTTCTTCTCAAAATATTCTATAAATTCACACTTTAAAATAAAAGAGAAGGATATTACCAAAAAAATGTTTGGAGAGTCCTTGGAAGCCTTAAGAACTAATTACTAATTCCCATTTCACTTCCTAGAGAAAATGAATGACATGTATGAATGGTTTACCAATTCATTAAAGGAGGAACCCAATGAGGAAAATCACTATAATATAAATTTTACTCCATAAAAGTATTCCACGTTGAGGTGGATAAAAACCCATAGGGCTTGGATGAAGGTATTATCAAATGGTTGAACTCACATATAGATGTTTAAATATTCGAATTAGTTTATAATTTGATTCCTCTTAATGTTTATCCTCTGGTATCAAAATTCATCTTTAGAAACATTGAATATATATTCCAACTTCATCATGGCCTCAATGTTAGAGAATTAACCTAGAAATGTTTGTCTTCTTATTTTGGACTAATTATTATTGAAGGATTTTTTTTGTATAAAACTCTCTATATGTTTTTTATTAAAGTGTTAGATGATTCATTTATAGGTTCCCACAAAACCTAGAAAATTTATTTTTTATAATAATAAAATTGAATTTATATAAAAGGTATTTTAACTATATTATTCACCGTCTAGAAGGATTATTCATGGTTTAAAATAGTATGGACTATATACCAATCTATCCATGATTAATCTTATGGTAATTTTTGGTTTAATATAATTCTAATACATTATATAGAAGGGTTTCATGTAAATTATGAGTGAGATGAATTTTTATAGATATAGATATATTTATATTCATTTTTATGTCCTTATCATAAACTATGATTTGTTTCAATAGTTATTCATTAATATGAGTTGAACATATTAATTAAGCTGAATAAACATCTTTTACATATATAAATTAGAAGAACAATTTATATAAATAAAGATAATATGATATATAAATATTGTATGAGATATAATTGTCAATAATATAAATCATATGATGCATGTGTAAATAGAGTGACTATGAAAATCCTATAAACACTGAGTGTAAAATTTCTCCCAAAGAAAACACATGTCAGGACCATGATCTTCTAAATTGGTATGTTCATGCCAAAGAAGAGTTCCCATGGATTACCATGTGTTAGGAATGGTAGATGTGGATTACCTTAAGTGTTATGAAACCATATCCTTCTATGAACTTTTGATGATAATTAACTAATAAACCAAATGTGTGAGGATACCGGTGGGATAGAGTTGAGTTTTATTCATATGATACATGTTGAAAAATAGTTTGATACTACGCTATCCAAGAGTCATATTTGATATGATTTGAGTATTTTCCTACCAAAATGTCTCTATTTATGAGGTTCATGATAATGAGGCTTCAATGAAAAGTGAAATATAAATCATGGTCCACTAATGGTAATGGACAATAGTGTTATTATTTTAGTGGGAGTTCATTCACAAAAATTATTTAATGAAAAAATATGAAATATGAGATTTACCAACATATATGTCTTTATTGTAGATCAAAACATGTTTCATGATTATCATCTTGAGTTCATTTATATTTATAAACTATAATATAATTGTATATTTGAATTTATAGTTGGGTGATGTTATCAAAGAGAATAATTTTAGGCAGTTTGATATGAATGTTATCGAAATTAATTTATCTAATTCTAAATCTCATGTATTAGATATCCAGTGTGTGTCACAGATTTTAACTGATAAATACCTACCCAAAAATGTGATAGAATCTATAAAAGGTGACATAGACCTATGTGTTTTCAGTGGGTTTGGTGTAGATACAATGGAGATTGTCACTTATGATCTATGTCTCAGTAGTGGATTAGTTATAGAATTAGAAAACGGTTTCTATATTTTAGCTATAAATGTAAATTTGATTTATATATATTATTTTTAATAGGAATGGATTTTAATTAATTAATTTGAACATGATTTAATATATATATATATATATAGTAAATGTTTTATGTTAGAGGAAATATTATGAGTTGTTTCTAAATTTTATTCATGGACAATCCATCCAATACTATTTGATTTAATAAATTCAAGTTTGATATTTAAACCACTTATCCTAGGAATTTTTCCTTTGGACATATAAATGAGAAAAATATAAAAAGACTCTATATATGTGGATTGTTGGATTTTTTTAATTTAAATCATTTGAAATAGGTGAATATTTTCTATTAAGTGAGATAAGAAAAAAATCTTTTTAATGTAAAATTTGATAATGAAATTGGACTATTGGATCCTATACATAGTAATATATGTGGACCAATTAGTACTCATCCAAGTAGCTGTTATAATTACTTTAAATCCTTTACTCGTGAATAAAGATGATATGGTTATGTGATTATGATGATGAACTATATCGACCCAAACTTTTTATACATAATTATTACATATCATCATAGTAATATTCATTACATATCAATACAATCCACAGCAGAACCATTAATTTTTAATATCTTTGGAAACTTTGATAAATAATTAATTGGTAAATAAAATATCTAAATAATTTCACATTAATTTCTTTATAAATAGAAATATTTTTAGACAAATCATACTTAAAACCTTTCTACAGAACCGGTGGAATTGAAGAATAAAAAATGGTGATATCATATACACAGTATGGATAATCAAAATAGATATCAAATAGTGATCATGATTAAGAAAAATATAAGAATAACGGTATGATAAAATGATAAAAGATTACATTAATTATACCCAATTATTCAACGATCATTTTTCATGAAATAGAGCGTAATGTTTTTTTTAAAAATTACTTATGATATAATAGTGTTGAATATTCAATAATAAATCATAGGCTATATGAACAAACCATAATAATAAGGAATAAGTTTTTCGAATTCGCATAAACATATAAATTCATTTTTTTAGTCAAGTATCACTACCATTGCTAACATATTAGTTTTGTTTCACTCTTTATTCCATAATTTCCCTAGTCAATGTTCACTCCCAAAACTATATTTTGTGACAAAATCACTTAATAAATTGGGATCACTAAACATTATAGTCCTTATTATTTAATAAGATATCCATCTATAACCAATACATAGGAGGGAAATAAAATTATATTTTTACCCCTTACATAATTAAAACCATACCTATATGTTTCATAAGATCCTAAAACATTCATTATATCATTATATTATAACTAAAAGAAATAATGTGGGTTTCATAAAAATTTCATCTTGAAAATTATAAACCATCCTTAGAAAGAAAAAGTATGGTAAAATTATATCATATCCCTATTAAATCATAACAAACATAAAAGTATGTTTCTATAGATTAAAATACCATTAAAATATCATTAGAATATTTCCTAGGGAAAATAAACTTTTCATTTTGAAATCATTTTTTTAAAATATAAAAATTTAAAAAATACAAAGGTAAACATTTTAATTTAAAATAAATAAAAATATTAATATTAATATTAAAAGAAAATATAATTCATTAGGTAGGGGAAATCCATTCATGTAGTGTATATTAAAATACAATTCATTCACATTTCTTGTAAGACTCAAAAGTAAATCAGTTGAAAAATTATCATATGATTCCTTCTAAAAATATTAATAGAAAGTAAAAAATGGATAAAAATTAGTTTATTAAATAATTTAATATTATAAAAAACATTTTTAAAACGTTTTAAAAAAATTAACATGGAAGAAAATATTTGTGACCAATGAGATAAATAAATTTGTTTTTCTTTAAATTCATTCCAATGAAATTTTATGCACATAAATAGGGAAAATTTAAAAGAAATATGAAATATATATATATATATAATAAGGGTGGAATAAAATGTACAATATTATTGAGAGATAAATAATATAATTTAACATCTAAAAAATAATCATAATCAATCCTGGTAAAAATGAAATTCTGACATATAATTGTTACCACAAATCTATTGAATTTAGTTGAGCTACTAGGGGTGGATCTAGATAATAATTAGGTGGTGATGATTCTGCTCTAAAGATAATGTGTTATTTATCATCATCATCAAAAATTGTAACCTCCTTCTTCTTATAATAAATTTTTTCATCATGGTCCGAAAGACAATCTATATCGAGGAATATATCAAATTCAATCATGGGTATGACGATTAGATTCGTAGATAAAGAAAATTTATATACCATAATAGGGACTGATTCACAAAACTTTGTTGCAATGATATTACCCTTAGGAGTTTTGACTGATATCTCCCTTGATAAATCAAATTGGAAATATTTAATTTTCTTAGAAAACTAGGAAGATATGAAACAATGTGATGATCCAGAATCAAATAAAGAATTTTCTAAACTTGAGGAAACCATTAAATTACTTGCCACTACGTCTTTCAAATCTTCAATGTCAATAGTAGTGATAGCATATGCTTGGCCATGATCCCTTGGCCTTTTCTGAGGTAATTTCACCTGACGCTTAGGACATTCATTCACATAATGCCCCCTTTCTCTACAATTGTAGCATTCGACATTGACAACCTCTTTCTTCCCCTTACAATCATGAGCTTGGTGGCCTTTTTTACCACACTTGTAACAGACTCTCATTCCCTTCAGGCAAGTACCGGGGTGTTTCTTCTAACATTTACTACAGGATGGATATTCAACTTTTCCCTTCTTCCCCTTATTTCCATTTCCATAGTGTTCAGCAGATCTCTTATTCTATTTCTTTGCTTTAAAGTCATAAGACATAGAGAATTCTTTTTCTGTCTTGATAGCACATGAGACAGTATCTTTATACGATGAGAAGGATTGTGAGACTAATGCTCGACAGAGAAATGGTTTTAACCCATCAAAGAAATTATCAATCTTACATCTTTGGTTACTTATATAATCTGCAGCATGCCCCGCTAACCTTGTAAAGTTAGCTTCATACTTTGTGACATTCTCATCCTCCTTTTCCCTCAGACTCATAAATTGCCTTTCCAAATCCGCTCGATGGTCACGAGGAAAGTATTTTTCTAATAAAAAATCTTTAAACTCCCTCCATTCTATATTTGATACTTCGTCATCTTCCTTTGTGTTTTGAATCAATGACCACTATTGATCAGCATCTCTAGTGAGGCGGTAAACTGTCATGACAACTTTTTCCCTTTCACTACTCCCCAAGGCATGGAATATTTTCTCTAAGGAATTTATCCATTATTCAACTACTAATGGATTTGTACTCCCATTAAATGTTAGTGGTTGTTTCCTCATGAAGCGATCTAACATTGATCCTCCACGCTGCAGATCAGGGTGCTCCATATGGGTATTATTATTATTCATAACCTGAGTGAGTTTTCCCAGTATGGTGATTAGCTAATCAGCACCGGTTGCATCACCAACTACACTATAATTATCTTTAGTAGGAGGGAAATAGTACATGGAGTGCATGAATTGATACAGTTTCCATTACATCCACTAGGCCCCATTTCTAACCAAGGTCATAAACTAGATTAGTTTATGAATCCCAATACATAAATCCAAACTTATAAAACACTTAAAATAAATTGATTAGTTTATGGATAAAATCCATAATCATAAAAATGTTTTCTTTGAGGAAGTATATACTCATAATCCCATCATAATTATTTGTACAGAAAATGGTAATTATCTTAAGCATATCCCCCTGGGAGTGTCGTAAACAATAGTGCATCAAGGCCCGTTGTCGTGCACCAGTTCCCGTTCGAGTCTAGCTCAAAGTGGTGTTTTCGGGTTTTACCCCTAGGTACATCTGTGCCAGAGCCGCCTCTACCTGCTTGTATCCCGACAGGGATGTATTTCTTGGAAAACTCACAAAATCTCTACAATACAAAAATTCTATGAAGTTCTTCTATACTAATCCTCAAATTCAATCTTAGGGTAATGTGCTCTAATCAGAGTTTATCTAAATCTAGATTCCAAGGTTTGTACTAAACTTCCTTTGATACCAACTGTAACATCCGGACCCCAGTTACCCAGAGTCGGTGAATTATTACATAAAATTGGCATGATCACAAAAGATCAAGTCTCGAAAGACTGATTAGCTTATTAGCCGTGGAAGTACTACATACATTCATAAGGTTTATATTACATCATAAATTGGAAAACTACAACAACATTGTTTCCATGGAAAACACTAAGATCCCATAGACTATCCCTACAGGTTTGTCATAATATACTTCTTCGCTCCTTAGGTTGGATTTCTAACTAAAGGAAGGCCTCTAGGATGAAGGGAGAACAGTTGAGAGGGTATTTGGGCAGGTTTTGGCTGATCCAAAAGTCTTTGAAGGTGTGAATTAGAGATAAGGGTGAGTTCCCTTTTATAAGAGGGCTGAGGGGCACCTTAGGAAAAGCTAGAAATATTATTTTATAATAAAACCATTTTCGGTTTCTAATGGCTCTAAAATGAATTATTTAAAGTCTAAGGTGGGTATGGGTCGAAAAACACTCAACCAATAGGTTTTAGATAGGTTTGGGTCACTATATTAACTTTATCTTTTAGATATAACTCTTAGTTAAATAGTTTGACATTTACCATGTCTCTTTGTATTTTTATATTATATGGTTAATAAACTTACAATATACTTTCAAACAAACCCCAAGTGTTTCATTAATGATACACCTATCATTATATAAGTCTTTTGGCTGAACCTTAGAATTTTTGGAGTAGAATATCAATTAATAATATAATATTTGTTTTAAAAACTCTTTATGTCAATTTTGACACTATTTTGTATTTTGTTTTTGATAAATTCATAACAACTTTATTACTTCAAAAAAATTCATCTAACCAACCCTAATATGTCATATTAACCTATATAATTTTTTTAATTCATAAAATGTCTCAAATTACATTTATTTTGATATTTATAATATCAATTATTTTAATATTTCATTAATTAGGTAATTATTGCATCATCATTGTGTCATAAATAAATTAAATTATTTAATGTCTAAAAAATATAAATAAAATACCATTATGTAGAAAATATTTTTATATTTATAATGAATATTTGTAGTCTAATTTATATTATGTATGACCCTATATTAAAAATGTTTTAGTTATTAAACCTTGATTTTAACTCTTTTAACTCTTCCTTAAATAAAATAATAATAAGTCTCCTAATCTAATCCATGTGGACCAAAGAGGTTCATATTTTATTCCTAAAGTTGTTTTTGGTCGAATTATACTTATACAATAGAATTATTACATGTGTTAGTGTAATAATAATATCATTTTTACCCTTAAATACCCTATTTACTTTTAACCGTGGTAAATAAAAGTAAAAAGTTACTATTCACCACAAATTATTTTCATCTTATTGAACCACATTTTTCTTACTGATATCAATCGTTTCTCTCGGATTTTTGAAATTCCTCTCACAGAAGCAGTAAAATTAAGTTTTATGTCAATTTGAAAATTCTCCTAGGAGGTGCGTAAAAGACGGTGAAAAGTTCAATAAAATTTTTATATATATAAAATTATTATAAACTAACTCCAATGAATTACATTGAACTTATATAGGAATTATTTATCTATTTTGACCTAAAATAAATTTAAATAAAATAAATAATTATTTAAATAAATATTCAGTTTTAAACTATAACTCAGTGTTTTTCACTATTCATCAAAAATTGAAAGTTTTCAGAAAAATACCAAAACTTCACTCTAAGCTAATTTCGATAGTTTGAATCTAAAAATGAAGTCCATTTTGAAATATAAAATTTATAAAATTTCAAAAAGTGGGTATTACTATTCATAATGGCTAGTTTGATTGGTTGTGGTGTGTCAGAACTCAAAGTTGCGTACAACACACGCTGCTTTATTATTATAAAAGAAGCGTACCGTGGATGCTTGGGGTGTTACATATGATAAACTGATCAATGAATTTTCTATTATCAATTTCATATTTTATAAAAATATAAATGTTCAATTCATATTATTAAAACAAAAAAAACTTTTAATCAAAATATAATTTTTTGCAAGACACAAATATGTAAAAGGGAAATTGAATATATAACACAATATGTTACATTAAATTATATTTATTCAAAGTTTGAATTCAATAATCTATTGTATATTTTTATGGTAGAATCATCATCTATTAAATATAAAAAAAATGATCATATTCATGATATAGAATCAAAATATGATAGTCTAAAGACTGTATAAGTAAATCAACATGATAATTTAGATTCACAATATCTGTAAATATATAAAAATTCCACTAACCCATGATTTATGAAAAAATAAGTATTTTACCCATATCTTTTACTCCATCCCAAATTGTGATCCTTTAATGAATAAGTTTTAAAAGTCGACTTGATGTGAGAAGATTATAGTGTAAAAAGACTAATTAAAATCTTTATGATGGAAGAGAAAACTTGGATAGACATATTTTAATTAATAACTATTTATATTTATATATGTAATTATATATAAGTATTATATTGAAACAATATTCTAAAAACTAGTTTATTCAATCAAAATAATCATATTAAATCCAAATATATTGAAAACTATAGATCCGGGAGGAATCATAAATCCTTTAGAATGTGTTGTGACTTTATCTATAATGATTTATTACACATATATTAATGAATTATAATAAATATTTATATTATAAATCACTAATCCCTCAAATGTATTGAGCTAAAACAATATGGGAACAAAAATCAAGTATAATCTATTTTTACCAGATTAGTATCCCTAACATTAAATTAATGCTTTATAGTTATACTAAAACATCCATATATATATCCCAAACATTATAATTTTAAAATAGTCACAATGTAACAAATAGAGAATATTTATTGTTTTTGTAATGAAACTCTCAAATAATAAAGTATTGATAAAATTAAAATATATAAATATTCCTACATAAGACCAAAAACTCAGTGTAAAATTAATGTTTTTACAGTTTAGTTAATAAATATATAGGTATTATTGAGTTCTATTTTTAAATTTAAATTTCTATGGTAATATTATATTACAGTTACAAATATTTTTTTATTTAATTATGGGATATTGATTGGAATATCATTAATGAAATGGTATTCTTTTTTATTTTGGGTAATATTAGTGAATGATCATAGATTTTTAAACCCTCTATATTGAATTTTCCTAAATATTGGTGGTGTCTATAGGGTTCCCAAACCCTTTTTTCATTTCAATTTGTTAGTTAATTTAATGAAAATTCTGTTTTTCTAAACATTTCTTTACCCTTACCCAAAACATCCATAGTGTGTAAGGGTGTGACGCATTTTTCCTTACATGCATAAGGGTAATGTGAGTGTTAAAACCATGTGTAATGGTATTTCACTACTGCATAAAGGTTTTTATGTGTTTTTATGTCTCACATATAGGTAGGTTCTTCCTTACATAGAGGTAATTTCATTTTTCCCTATACCCACATAAAGGTATATCTAATTTAACATTACCAACATAAATGTATGTTCCTCCATTCTTCCACTTTTAAAATTTCTCCAATATCATGTAAAGTTTGTTTGGGTTTTCTAAATCCCACATAATTATAAGTATTAGTTTACATATACTGGGAAAGGATACTTTTTTAGTTTCACATGACCCATGTAAAGGTTAGGATGGGTTATGTTGAGTTTTTTCAGGGTAATCACAGGTTCCATAAGCTCATGGTAGGGTACTTTTGATGTTAAATAAATTTCATTCATGATTTCAAAAACTCTTGTTAGGGTAACTAGCAACGTACGGGTAAAATAATACTACCATTATATACCAAGTGTTTCTTATTTGGGGTAGTGTTTTGTGTACAAATACTTCCTTTATCCTTTCCTTTTTAACTTGTAATTCATTTTCAACATAAATAAATGGAATAAAGATAGAAAGTAGTGGCTTTAAATATATTAATATTTTAAAATGAAATCATTTATTTTCCTTTTTATATAGAGTCCATAAATGATTGTGAATTGAAAATTAAATTGAAATATATTTAATATTAATTAATGTGAAATAAAATAATGAGATTTTAAGGAGTTTCTAATGTATCTATGGAGACATATCTGTAAATACTAAAAACAAATTTCTTTCCATCATTTGAGTCTCTCAACATTGCACTCATGTCCTGGTGATCAAAAACCTAATAGTTTTAGTTTCTTAGACTCTTCTTTAAATTTTTTTAATCCTTCACATGATTATAAATCTTTGCACATCACTCTCTCTCCCTTTTTATTGAGCATCAAGTTATCTGATGTCTTCTTTCTGAGTAGGAGTCCTAATTCCTCTTTTCCATAATTTTGAATGTGGGGTTGTTTCATACTTTATTTACTTTTTTAATGGAATAATATTAACCATAATCAAATAACAATTTGAATAAAATATTGAATAAAATATTGGTTATATAATAAATTTTAAATAAAATATACAGGAATAAGAAGAAAATGAAAATGCATGGAGGGAATATTAATATATAAATATTTCAGGGATAAAAATAAGAAATATCTCTCGCATTTTTTTCAAATTTTTTTTTCTAGAAATATTTACATATTTAATATATTAATCCTCAAATAAGAATAAGTTCATGTAAAAAAAAGTTTTTTCCTTTTTTTATATATAAATTATATGATGACGTTATTAATTAGTTTTTGAAAATTTTGTTAAATGGTATGATGTAAAAACACTCCAAGTATTTCCTTCTTATTTCAAGAGTCAACATAAAAGTCAAATATCATTATTCTTATGATATATTATTTTCCTTATGAAAATTATTCTAGAGATAGAAAATAATAATAACTTATTATTTTACTATTTTTTGATGTTTTATGATAAGTATTATTTGTATAATTATGGAAATCAAATTATTAAATAGAAATTATGGAATGATGAATATAATATAAATTTCATGGTGAAAATATTTGAAAAATGGTTGTACTTGTGAATGCTTCGGTTTTGTTATTTTATTTTTGTTTCAATTGTTATTTATTAGGTAGTGTGTTATATATTTTGAAGCATTTCACTATTTTTGATTAGTTTGGTATAAATTCTTGTATCGATTAACAATGTAAATTCTATTATATTAATTGGTTAAATAAAAGAGACATGAGTAGAATAATTTATTCTCTTCTTGGATATAATAAAATTAGAGAACTATTCTTTTGATTGTGATTATAATTATTTATGGATATTATTATTTACTACCTTAGGATTTTTATAATGGGAAACCTATTCATAATAATATTAATAATTCAATATTTTATTAAAATGGTTAATTTATAAATACTATTGTTTGGGTAGAAAATGTTTTACTTTGTTTGTTGGAGGCTTGAACAACTTCCTTGGATAGCCTTAGTTGCATATAATTTTTTAAATGAAAAGACTTTAAAAAGGTATTTATGATCTAAGGTTTTAGAGACCATATGTATTTTGATTTAAATCTATATGTGTTTTTAATTCTTTACAAGAAAGGGGTTGGAGGATAAGTACTCTTTTAACTTATAGTCAATTTTATGAATGAGAAATGGCCTGGAATTCCATGTTACAGTGATGATCGATGTCATTGATATCAGGGAAGATTGATATTATGTAAAATAGTCTAGGACAATAAGATGGTTGGAATGAGTTTAGATAAAGTAATTCTACTTTATTCTTTCATTTTTATTCATGCTTAATTAATGGCTAGATATAATGACGTTATTGTAATTATCATTACCAACTATAAGAAATAGTTTGATGTTATGAACTATGTTTGCATATTTTATGTGGTAGTTTAGGTAGTTTCCTTGAGTAACCATATGAATATGAAATTATAAATGAAAAAATTAATGAATGGGGTTGGTTCATTGTCTTCACAAATAATGATGACGTTCTTGAGAATACAATAATTGAATTAATTGTGGCATCGTTGCTTGAATTAGAATATTAAAATATATGTTTGGGAAATAGAGTATTTGATAAAATTAATGTATAATGAATTAATTATTATGTAATTAAATTTCTTTTTTGGAAAATGAATATCAATTAAATATTAGTGGCATTTGGGGTTTTTCAGTGACTTTAGTGGTATATGAGTCTAAGACTGGGTGGATTCCCTTATTGGGGATGTGCTAGATATTATTCTCTACTTTTTTATTTAATATGATTCTCCACCCACATTAGTAGCGTAACATGAATTGTAACAACCCATTTAATTATAGGTAAATTCATTTTCATATTTGTTATTATGAATTAGATAGTTATAATAGTTATAAAGATATCAAGTAATTTTTAATCAAAAAATAAATTGTTTTAATTAAATACTTTTATTATAAGTTTTTATTTAAAAGAATAATTTGTAAATTTTGAATTTTAAATTTATAAAATGAATATCATTTTCTAAATAAGAATATAAAAATTTACATTGAGTGAAATTTTGGGATTATTCAATAAATATTTATTTTTTAGTGAATAGTGAAAATGTAGATTTTTAAAACAGACTTATTTTTAACAAAATAAGAAATTTTTGAGACCCAATATGTTTTTAAGGTAATTAAAAGTGACCTATGAATTATTCATTATATAATTAATAAACCAATAACTTTTTAATCAACTTTATATTTCTTTTTAATATAATTTTCTTTTGGGTTTTAATATTAGTTTTTCTAAAAACTGTTCTAAAATGTATAATATTTCACCTTTCTAATTAATTAAAATAATCCATAATTGGGAATGTTTTGAATTAAATTTAAGAAATATATAAAAAATTATATTATTTTAAAAAAATTAGCACTATTATAAATAGATTTAATATATAATCATCTTTTTCTAAAAAAAATACTCTTCTTAAAAACTCATTGTCTCACCGCGAATTGGGGTAAATATTAAATTGAATTATTACACTTTGGGGAATTGAATTTTGAAAAATTGATTCAATATTTGTAATAAGAATAATTTATATTTTATAAATAGTTCAACTAATTTTTTTATCGAATTGATTAGTGAAACAATTAAAACTAACCACATCGATTAAAGTGAAAATGAGTTTACCAAGTGATTAAACATTAATCTTAAGGAGAAAAATGACTTAGAAACTTTTTAAACCCCCAATTTTATGGCCATATATTGAATTTTTTCTTATATTATTGAGTCTTTTTAATTTTTTGAGCCATGTGAAATGAAAAAAAATATGTGTGGAATTCGCTCCTTCAAAAAATTATAAGAGCTCCACTCACCTCCCTCATAAAATGCCACCCACTCTCCTCCCATATTCACACCTATAAATCCATTTTAATCAGACATGAAAAACCAAATAACTTAAAAAATTACTTTTCCTTGTCTTATTAGGAATAATTTTTGAATAAATACAACCATGGAAGGCCTTTGGTGCAAACCAAAAACAGATACCCAAAGGAAAGGTAACATTCATCAATGAGCATTTTTGTTTTATTTCCTCCTCCACCGATTTCAATAATTCATATAATATGATTATATAACAACCTTAGTATCCTAAATATATTGTTATTTTTTTAATATAAAGTTCAAATACTACATACCCACACACACTTCAATAAAATGGGTTACGAAATCATCATTCATGTGTATGGTGGACTACCGCCTCACAAAATTATGTCATTCGTTTTTCTATTACCACATCTCATGGTTGGACATAATGATATACATAATATTTAAATATTATATCTATTATATTTATAAAATATTTATACCTTTTGTGTTAATATTTCATATACTTCTTCTTACATTCCTTGCTGTAGAGGATACAATAACATCACTCCTGTGTATGGTGGACCACTGCCTCGTGAAGCGTTATGAAGCATTTTTCACTAAAGTGTTACATGGAAGAAACCTATAATCAATATATATTGTATAATTGACGCAATTTTTTTATTAATTACATAATTATTATTATTATTTAAATATAATATATCATTTTTTTCATTACCATTTTAGACACTGAAAATGTGATAACGTTATTCGTGGATGAGTGGACTACCACATCCTCGAAGGGATGTGATTCTTATTTATTCATTAGAAAATAAAAAGATTAACATATATAATATATATAACTAAATAATATCATATTTATGATATAATTATAATTATTTAATATAAATCTTACTTAAATTCATTACATAATGAACACTGGATAAATGGAAATGTTACTCATTTGTACGTACAACCTACTTTCTCCAAGAACGTAATGATGGTTCATTTTTTCATAAAAACCATTATTAATTGGTTTTAAAATTATAATTTATGTATAAATATGATAATTACCACATTACTATTATTCTAGATATGTTTAAATAATTACCCCTTTGACCATATTTGACCTACCAAAGTCTTGTTTGACACATAAACCAGATATGATCAAAACATCTAATGTAAATTTACTAGATGAAGTAATTGAATATAACATTGTAATAAGTGAAATAAAAGTATTAATAAACTATTAAAAGATCCTAAATAAATTAAATAATTAACATATCTTTATTAGTCAGGAATATAAAGGCACACGTGACATTTCAGACTCAAGGTAATGGGTTTCATCGCAAACTCTTTTCGTTGAGACATATCTTGATTTTATACACCTACATTCTCTTATGAGGTGTATATACAGAGCCTTTGACATGATATATCATTAATTAATCTATTCTCATGGTATTTTATGTTTTTTTAATGTTATTATTTCATGGTTCTTATGTTATAATTGTTTCTAAAGTGGTAATGG
Organism: Viscum album; assembly: GCA_963277665.1. NCBI lineage: Eukaryota > Viridiplantae > Streptophyta > Magnoliopsida > Santalales > Viscaceae > Viscum > Viscum album. The sequence goes on from OY728152.1 coordinate 1,253,589,848, forward strand.
ATTTTTCTTCAAAATAAATCCTCTGGTAATTTTTTCCTTCAAAATATTTTTCTTATCTGTGTATAGGTTTTAGAATTATATTTTAAATGTATTATATGGACATAAATGTAAAATATGACCCCTAATAATTTTCTTATGAATATATGGGTGTGATACTAGGCCTTATAAATCATCCCCATGACACCAAATGCTAATAATAAATTCATGGGGCTCCATTGAAAATGAGGGGAGGACTTACCATTTTAAAAAAAAACCAAACAAATATCAAAATAACCAAACAAACCACTATATGATAAATGAGTAAAAAACAAAAATAAACTAAAGCCAAACCAAACAACATCAATGTATAATTCAGAAACCAAACTAAAATCAGTGTATAAAGTGGAATAAAAAACCAATAAAACTTAAACACCCCAAAGACATAATATCCATAGCTCCCAACATGCTATAAGAAAAAACTAAAAAATAAATTCCACGGTATCAAGGTGCATCACTAAAGAAATGTGATACCATTACTTTACCTATTTATCAATATATCACATCTTCAAACCCACCATATTTCCCAAGAAGTGGGTGAGTTTAAAAAATAGTAAGATTTCACCAAATGACTACCCAACTCACACTATTAGGATAGAAAAATTCATCACATTTATATAAAATAGATCAAAAAAATTAGAGTAGTATATATCAAAACAATAACCATTTATAAGAAAAAAATATTCCATGGATCGCCACAAAATAAGTCTTTAAAAATATTTCTCAAATCCATTTTCAATAACCCATTCCATTCCTCACAACCATACATGCATACCCAAGTGACAGTTATATACTCCTGAGAAGTCTCTCAACAAACTAATAAGTCCTCACAATGTAACTAAATACCAAGTTCCCCAATGGAACACACCCCTTCCACATGTTTATGTCAATGAAAATGAACACACATAAATCGTTTACACAAAATAACATGCCAAACAAATTAAAAAATCATTTAAGAAAAAAATACATTAATTAAAAACATTTTACAACTATAATTCCATGCATCAAAACCAAAAACCCAATTTAAAATCATAATTTTAAAATAATATATCCAATTTCACATTCCACAAAACAACCAATTTCTATAATTTCACAAACCGTCACTAAATAAGGTGTCCAAAATATTTTCACATCAATTTCAAAATTCAAAAAGAGAAATTCAATAAAATTGAAATTTTTCCTTCAAGTTCTAACTCATTGGAGTTGAGAGTGAATCCAAATCCTTCACAAAATTAGGCGAAAAAAATATGGCACAAATTATTCAACAAATTGGATTAGATATTTCAAAACCCACATTTGATATTAATCCCTTCAACCAAAAAAAAAATATCTCATAATTATATGAATCACACCACATGGATCTATCCCCGATGTATTAGATATATGATTCAAAGAGATGGAAGAAGAAAAAATATAAGGGAATTCACAAAGAAAGATAGGTTACCAGGGAATCCAACCTCTACCACACCATGATTTACTAACAGATTTATCCCGAATCAAATGAAATGATCTCCGCGTCCTTGGGAGGGAGAGAAATTTGATCAAGGACATGATTAGGGGGAAAATAATGTCTTGGGGTGTAAACAAGATTAGATCCCCAAAATTAATATTTAATTTTTAACATTTCATGATTAAGGTGCATGGTTAGGAAAATTGTGCATTAACCGTGTGTTAGAAACTACCTCAAAACACTACTCGCGTTTTTGGATCTCATGGTTATAAAAACCATGTGACAACCATGATAAACCCCTCTATTATACCTTGTATGGTTTATCCTAGGTGGCCGCATGGTTTTTCAAACAGTGCACCTACTAGGGGCCAACTTTTTTAGTTTTATGTTTTCTCAGAAGGTTCTATATGGTTTATACTAACTGTTCTCAAACCATACACCTCAATAAAATAAGAATAAACATCTCAGAACGCATAAAAAACTCTTGAATATACACCCATGTATTAATAAACTTAAAATAAATAAATAAAGGGTTAATTACATAAAACTAGGGGTGATACATTCTACCCACCAATGGACTTTCTATCCTCGTAATGTAGAAAACCACCATTTTCCTGAATGATTTTGGGTCATTACTCAACTATTTCCTTCTCATGTTCCCATGTGTCTTCCTGAATCTAACCATGTTTCCATAAACCCCAAACTAGATTAATATGTTTTCCACATAAGACATTATCATTTCTATCCACAATCTACACTAGCACATGAACCAACGTAGAATCCATATCTAGATCAATGTGATCCCATAAAATCACATTGTCTGGAATAGTTGGATACTTCTTTAATTCAGATACATGAAACACACTATGTATGAAATATAAATATGGTGGAAAATCCAACTGATATGGCACCTCGCCAACCTATTAAATAATTTCAAAACGGGCATATGTATTAAGGATATAACTTTCCCTACTTCCCAAAAAAAGATACCCATGCCTTTGAGAGAGTCTTAAGAACAAGTGATAACTCACCTCGAATGAAAACAACCATCGAAGATGATTTGAAAAAAAATTGATGACTCTGAGTAGTCTTCACCATTTTCATAATCATACTAATCTTTTCTATTGTCTCTTGCATAAGGATTTGTCCAACATGTGAGCCACAAGTGTTTCCACTAAAAAAATTGTAGAATAAAAAGAATTCCCATATAATTATTTAAAAGTATCAATTTGTTTTGAGTCCTTATAAATGTTTTTATACAAGAACTAAACTGATAGTATGGGATCCTCCCATGATCCACCAAAATCCATCACACAATCCTTAAGCAATTATACCAATATTTAAATCATCCATTTGGATTTTCCATCCATTTAAGGACGATACACCGTGCTCATTTTACACTATTTCCCTAGGGATTGATGTAATTATTTCCAAAAAACGAGACTTAAACCTCAAATATCTATATGATACTATCATAAATGGAATACCATGCCTCTTTAACACTTCTTGGATATAGATTTTTGACACTTCTTCCACCGTATTAGATTCACTAATAGGAAGAAAATGGGATAATTTTGAGAGTCGGTACACTATAACCCATATAGAATCATACTTCTAAACCTACCTCGGTAGACCTATTACATAATTCATTGCTATCTGATCCCATCTCAAATAGGAATATCCTAATACTACAACATAACCATTTTCCACTTGTTCTATAACATGACATGTAGATTGGTGAGTCATCTAATAACAAACCCATCTACTCTTCTTTTCATGTCATCCCACCAAAATTGTTCTTTCGGCACCATATACATATTTTATATTCCATGATGACTAGTCCATATTAAATGGTGTTAAGCATGAAGGAGTTGTTTATAACAAGATAAAGGTATGACCATCCAGTATCTAAACCACAAACTGAACTCCCATCTAGGTTCCATCCCTCAATGGTCTCCCAACCATTAAGTTTGGACCTCATTGAAACAAATTAAGAATCATATGTTTGTGCCTATTTAACCTTACCAAAAAAATTAGGAACAAAATACAATGATAATAAAACCACAAATCTACCTATATATTCAAAATACAAGTGCATATTGTCTATAACTGACTTCAGCAACTACTTATTTGAAGCCTCTTTCACCATCTGGATACATGGATTCTTTTTTAACGTATCTTCCACTGAATTGCCTTTACCCATTGTATACATCATACCAAGGATAAACATTTGAAGATACTCCATCCATATTAATTATCTCAGATTCAAATCTCTTTGTGAGAAAATGTGTTTCAATCTCTTATGATCCATAAAGACTATAAATTTCTCAGTAAGGTGGTAATGATGTCAAGTCCTCAAAACATTGAAAACATCATCTAATTACATGTTTTTAGTTGGGAATTTATTATAATGAAACCATAAATTTTTTGATCCATAAGATATAACTTGATCTCCCTCCATGAGAACACATCCCAACCTAGATCCCAAAGAAGCACAATACACAACATAGACTTATCCTAATTTTGAAAATATTTATATCGGTGATAATGTAAGGAAAACCTTAAGATTATAAAAATAAAAATAACATTCATACTCCCACTATAATGGAACATTTTTATTTTTCAAATATGTCATTGGAGAAGATAGTCATGAAAATTCATGATCCAAATGTCGATAATGACCAGCTAGGCCAAGTAAACAGCATATCTCAAAGACATTATGTTGTGATTTCCAAGAGATCGCGACCTCTATCTTTTTTGGATCCATAGAAACACATTTTTTAATGATAAAATAGACAATAAAATATAAATTTTGTGTCCAAAAATCAAACTTTGATGGTCTTTCATACAGATGATGATCCTCAAAAATACCCAACATTATTGCCAAGTGTTGCTCATGATTTACCTTTTTCCTAGAACAGACTAGTATGTCATCCAAAAACACCACCATAAATAATCCATATTTCATTAAAATATTTGATTAAATACTTAAATATATATGGTTAGTGTATGCGTAAGGTCCAAATGAATAACCACTTACTCATAATTTCCAAATCTACTTATTAAATCTCTCATTGGAATATCCTCCTTTGGAACCCACAGTTGGTGATATACTAAACGCAAGTGAGTTTTAGAGAACCATTGGGATCCCATTAATTGATAAAAAAATCACCAATTCCTATATTTAGATACTTTTTGATTATCATTGCTTGGTTAATCTTATTATAATCTTAAAAAATGAAAGAGTATCATCAAAAATTTTCAAAAACAAAACTGGTGTAGCCCATAGACATATACTAGGCTGAATAAACCATTTTCGTTCCAACTCTTCTAACTAGACTTTAAATTTCCTTAATTTTGTTAGTGGTATACAATATGACATATTTTATTTAGTAATAGCTCTTGGTATGAGATTAATCATAAACTAGACTTCTCTTTTAGGTGTAAACCATGAGAAATTATTGAGAAAACAACAGGAAATTGGTAAAAGTTTTTTGGAAAATAGTTATCCCTCTGATCGTCTACAAGTTTTATGAAAAAATATACCAACTAGTATGAGATAGTCCCAAAATATGGTGCTAAAACCTTATTTCACATTCCTTTACATTCTATCCTATCATATCCTAAAGAGATGCTTGATGCCCTCCTTAGTTGTAAAACTAACCCATCATGTATAACAGTCAATATGATCTTTGATCATTGTCAACCAATCCATACCGAGGATTATGTCAAATATATATATCCAAAGTATAGAGGAATTGAAAATCTATTAAACCCCCTTGATAGTTATAGAAAAAACATTTCACATAAAGGTTGTAAATTCCCTTTAGCTAAGAGGATATTGAAGTTTTAAAATAGAAGGCATCATCTCAACCTAAAAACCCCAAATATTGATAGCATGGGAAAGAATAAATAAATTTAATGTAATCATATAAAACAAATATTTCATATTGTTAGAATTCAAAATAAGTGTAAATTTCATCACCGATGGTCCTTATTGATCATCCACAATCATTTTCTCATCTCCATACAATCGTTTACTCACTGTACATTTTTGTTTATTACCCTATTGATATTGCACTGGTTCAGGAGTCATGGTATCACTATAATCACCATTGAATCCTTGATTTTCTTCATGATAAACTTTCTATTACCCCCAACCCATAGAATAATACGACGTCTAAGAAATATGAGATGTGTCCCTTGCACCCGACCATGGAGCACTACGGTAATAACGCTAAATATACTCCATTTGTTTGCAATAATGACATGATCTAAGTGGGATACACAATCTCAATTCCAGGGATTAAAAGAAATATATATAAAACATCTACACATGCTTATTTTTTTAGGAGGAATATTCCTTGATCCATACATTTGATTCTGAGTCATATCACTACCTTCGAAATTGGTGTCCCTCTTCTACTTATTCCTAATGATAGAGTTCATGCTTTTTCCTATAGGTATCAAAAATTTTCCTCCACACTTACTACCTTATATTTCACTTTATTCCATCATTTCTCTATAGTAAATCTATGTATAATACATTATCAAAATAATGGAAATATTCAATTCAATATCTAACCTCAACCCCAATTCAAAAATTTGTTCCTTCAAGGACATAATTGAAATAAATTATATTGTAAGGTGAATAGAATTCACAAATTTATTTACATACTCTATCAATGTGATATTCTTCTACTTCAATATAAAATGGTTTTTCATTCAATAAATTCTGAACATGTAATGATATAATTGTTTGTTTAACAATTCTTCAAAATCCACCCATATAATACCTGGATTTAATTTATCATGTACTACTAAATCCTACCACTATAATTATGGGTCCTATAGAATGTACATTACCAACTTTATTTTCATATCATATGGTGTACCTTGGAAATCAAATACTCGATTCATCCTATTCATCCACACTACATCTATTTTCGACGTTGAATCAACCAAAATGATGGGTATATTCTAATTTTGGGAACTAAATGGAATGTCCCACTTGCCTTGGTTCTTCCCTTTCATTCCCTCTATCCATGGCCTAAAAATATTGGACAATAATTTTATCCAACTATTGGTTCATGTATGGCTCAGGCGCAACCACATTCTCATCAGCCTCTCTCAGTTTTTTTCTACAATGCCTACTGGTTTCCATGTTCTATAATAAAATAAAAACTCCATTTAGTCTCACACTCTAGGAATAGGAGGCTTAAGAAATTTCATATTTACTAACACATGAATATCACAACAAGTATTTCCAAAATTCAATCATTTCTACATTAAAAAATTGACAATTCCATCATTCTTTTTGAAAATAAAACCATTTTCAACTATTTTCAAAAATCAAAACTTTTCACTAAATTATAAATCATTACTCAAAATTAATTATACACTACTAGTGGGAAGTCATTACTATCAATTATTTTCATGCTCTTCTCATCAGTTAAACCCATGATGATGAGTTAACAACTCCTAGAAGTGTCTCAAAACACTAATGTTCTCAAACTCCTTGGTAACTTGAGGTTCATCATTAATAGGTTAGCTACACCTCTTTTTGCTCTACATTTCATGTTATGATCATCCTATTACTTTCAACTAATACAACTCAAAGACTAAACTAGAATTATTTTAAAATCTAGTACCAAACAAGCTGATGCCATTTTCAACATATCTCCCAACCTCATTGTCTCTAAAAGAGATGGGTGTGCTAATAGGCCTTAGGTAACATACTCATTACACAAAAGGCTAGAAATAAATGTCAATGGATTCTTTAAAATTTGGGGGACATTGTTATGTTTTAAAATAATAGACAAAAAAATATATACATCACTAAAAAAGCCACTATATTACACATGAGTACCAAACACAACTCAAATAAACCAAAACCATTCCAAACTACAATTGAGTGTTATATGTAAACTAAAACTAATATCAAAATATATAGTGGGAGACAAAACCAATACAACCTAAAGAACCCTAATACATAAACTCCACATTTACCAACATTTTCCAACATCCAACTCCATAATACATCCCAAGATATCAAGGTTTATCACTAAAGAACTAGGATACCTTTCCTTTACCTGTATCTCGATATATCACATCTTCAGACACACTAAAGTTCCCAATCAAGGGGTGAGTATAAAACTTAGTATGATTTCCCCTATGGATTCCCAACTCATGAAACAAGGATAAAAAATATTACATATTTATATAAAATAGTTCAAATGATTTTAATGTAGTTTATATCAAAACCAAAACCATTTATACAAAAATAAATTTCTCTAGAAACAAACCAATGATGTATTTAAAACCATTTCTCAAATCCATTTGGCATAACCCATTCCATTCCATACAACCACACATGAATTCTAAAGTTATAGTTCCAAACTCATGAGTGGTCTCTCGTCGATATACCATGTCTTCACAAGGTAACCATATTCCATGTTTCATAATGCCACATGCCCCTTCCATAGTGTCACATCAAATAAATGAACACACATCAGCCATTTATACCAAATCCCATTCCAAACCAATTGATCAACCATTTTAAAAAAATGATCCATTTATTCAAAACATTTTCTGACAAATTTTATATGCATAAAAACCAAAAAACCATTTTAGAATCATCATTTTAAAATCACGTAACCAGTTTCACTTTGCATAAAATAACCAATTTCTAAAATTTCACAAACCATCACTAAAGAGGTTTCCAAAAAAACATTCCACATCAATTTCACAATGAACACGATGAAATTCAATAAATTTGAAATCAATAATTCAGGTTATAACTAAGAGGAGTCTATAGTGAAGCCACCTACCTCGAAAACTTAGTCAATACCAAAAAATGACAAAAATTCTTCATCAACTTGTCTTAGATCTTCCAAAACCAGCTTTAAAAATTGTTCCCTTCAACCAAAACCATTATATATCTTCATTATTAAAATAAAACCACATAGATCTATCCACAAGGGATTATATACATGATTCCATAAGGATTAAAAAGAATAAATCTAGGTAAAACCACCAAGTATTTTGACCTCCAATACACTAATTTCACCAAAAAATTTCATCTAAATTGAAGGGAATGGCATCCAAAGCCTTGGGAGGGAGAGGAATTAGATTTTGGGTCTGATTTGTGGAAAATAAATGGATTAGAGTGTAAATAAAATTAGATCCAAAAAATCCAGATCTAGTTTTTAATGTTTCATGGTCAATGTACATGGTTAGGTAGATCATGCGCTCACTATGCATTAGCCACTGCCTCAAAACTCCCCTCTCACTATTGGATCTCATGATTTGAAAACTCGTGCACCAATCATGGCAATCCCCTCTTTCCCAATTTTCTCAATTTCTCATGTTTGGTTGCATGGTTTCGCTAAATTGGGTTCCTACCCAGTGCCCACTTTTTCAGTTGTAATATTTTCTTCTTGGTTTTTCACAGTTTCTACTAACTTTTCTCAAATCATTCACCTCAAGAAAAGACACAAAAACATGTCAAAACTCCACCCAAAATCCTCAATATTCACCAAAACATTATACATACATATAATAAATAAATAAAGGGTTAATTACATGAAATTTTTTCGGCTACAAAAAAATATTTATAAGGTTCAGTTTATGCCAATTTTACTTTATGTCAAAGGTTTTCAAAAGAAATATTTTTATATCTTTTAAATGGAATAGTGAAAATGATTTTTCCTACTCTCATGACTGTTATTTCATTTATAGGTTTCTTTAAAAGCTTACATGTTTTATTAAATTAAAACCATGTTCCCTTTTTTGGATATCTTGGTATTGAACATGGTTTTTTAAAGAAAAGTGTTTTGAAAATGGGACTTTTGAAAGAAAATAGAATTTTGATATCTTAAAGTTATTTATATAATAGTTTAAAAGAGTTTTTCAAAAGATGAAACATTTCACTCAAATTATTGTTCTTGTACATTATATATGATGGGTGTACCTAAATAGCATTGGGTGGGCCTGTTATATCATAAATGATGGGTGCAGCTAGATGTAACTCTAGTGCATTGGGTAATGATTATGTTCTTCATAGAATTATATAGAAACTGGTTCAGATGGTTATTCTAGTTTGTAAGGTTTTGTATGGGTTCCATAAGGGTTCTATAAGGTTATTTTCCAAGGTACCTACATTAATTTTCAATTCTTGCTAAATTTTTTTCATTGAAATCATTTTTTAAGGTGAAATAAATGATCTTATTAGGGAATGATATTTCCATTTGTGGGTAAAATGTAATGCTTTCAAAAAGGATTTTTATGGGTTTTAATTCTTTTCACTAGACTAATGGTTTACTTATTTTTTTATCCCTTACAGATTTTTTTTGTAATAATCCCACATTTATAAATTATTTTCATAAGATTTAAGGATTTGTAATGGATTGGAAGAGGCCAATTTCAAAGTATTGAAGAGTTTTTATGAAAATAAATCATGGTTTTTAAATATTATAGAGTGGGAAAATGGATACTGATTAGAAGTGTTCACTTTGTATTCTATAGTTTTATTAGATATGAGTTGTGGCATAATTCTCTAAAATTATAAACCTAAAAAGATCCTCATTGTGATTGAAAGCAAAATTCTAGACTAATATTCAGGATTATGTAATGTCTAAGCTCAGGCTCTATAGTTGGTATCAAATTTTAGTTTATATAACATTAATGGTTACTATAATGATAATATCAGTCCCATGAAATATTTTACCTTATCTTCATGTTAATATGTTATATAATTTTAAGATAACCATGTTTTTTTATAAACAATGTCTTTTAAAAATAGTTTTCTATATTGAAAATAGGGAAGCTATAATTGAAAGGCACCATGTGTAATATATCGTTCTAAATTATCATCTTGAAAGGGTTGGAATTAGAATAGAATTTTTTATGGTATTGGTGGATCAATTGACACAAGTGATAAATAGTGGTGGTATCCATTCTGGTGAGGAACCTGATCTACCATGAAGGAATATGTCTTTTATGGGGTATTTTTTGAGATAACATCCCCAGTCTTCTAGGGGATCATCTACCCTTTGATATCCAAAGGATGGATCAATTCCTTGGAGAAATTTTTTGATCTATTGGGATTTTCAATATTTCAAATTGTAACTCTTTTAGTTAATCATTTTGAAGGTGAAGTCGATCGATGGTGGTCTTTGGATAAGAATACTTGAGATAAATATGATCTTGATGCCATAAAATAGGAAATATTTAAATATATTTTTCTTGATAAATATTTCTCCAAGGTTTTTCACCTCTAAATTGAAAACAAATCCTTTAATTAAGGGAAAAAATATAGATTTTATACCTGCATATGAAGAAATCATCATAATATTTGCCATGTAAGTTCCAGGTTTTATTAGAGACACCAATAGTAAATTTAATAGGTTTAACTCAGAATTGAATCCAATTATATCAAGATCTTGGGAAACATGAGAGTTCAAAATCTATAAGATAGTTGTATGTTGTGCTAAAAATGATGAGATTGAGTTTTCTGGCTCTTATGTGCCTCGTCATGATGCAAGTAAGAAGTAGCTGGGATAGCAAGAAATGCGGAAAATAAATCAAATAAATCTAGTGGTAATAAATTGATGTTCTCATTGTGTGTTTTGTTTGGTAAAAAGTACCTTGTAAGATGACTTATGAAGTCTGGGATGTGTTATCAAAGTGGAATTTTTGTCCATAGGGCACGTGAATGCAAGGAAAAGAATCTTGAATAATCAAAGAATGGGGTAACTGATATAAATAAAATGGTAAGATTTTTTAGTTATAATTATTTGGTTCATTGTGATAATTCATGTATGAATTTATATTCACATGTTGTAAATATTCATCATTAGAAATAGAAGGGTGTATCAAGGTCATTTTCTACTACAATAGATGATGTTCGACTATCAAATGAAGTGGTTCCAAGTATGTTACGTATGTATTCCAATTATCCTAATACCCTATTTGACTTTGGATCTACAAATTATTTCATTAATGAAATTTTTTTAAATAAATTGGAAGTATCACCTTATTAAAGTGAGATAGAACATTTAGGGAAAAATATGGGTGGTTGTATTAAAGAAACCAAGATTTACAAAAAAAACACCTTTTGTTATCAGTGGGATAGTCTTTCATCTAAATCTTTTTGAACTGGCCATAGTACAGTACTATATCATTCATGGTATGGATTGGATTTAAGTTTATCATTCTCATATAGATTGGAGTACTATGAAATTTATGATCAATGATTTCATGACTTTGATAACTTACCAAGAAGTTGAAAAATTTATTAGAGATGGAAGTGTAAGTTACCTAGCTTATATTTTTGAAAATAAAGAGACTGTTCAAATCAGTGATGTGGAAGTAGTAAGTGAATAAATTGATATTTTTTGGATGATTTTTCTGGTTTATTCCTAATTGAGAATTTTATTTTATAGTTGACTTATCACCTAATGCTAAGTCGATTTCTAAGCCCCCTTATCAAATGGATCAAGTGGAACTTTTAGAATTGAAAAAGAAATGGCATGTCACGACCCATCCCCCAGGGCCCGTATTGTGACTGCCCCAAACCTCCTTCCATAGGCCTAGAGATAGTGACTAGCACCAAGTAAGAATATCCAAAAAAAGGGAAGGCATGGTCTTCAAACCTATACACATGCACAAAGGACAAACTACAGAAAGTAAACACAAAGTAAATAAAAATTTTCACTAAGATAACTACTGAGAGTACAATATAAGTTTAAAGTATAAAGGGGAAAGAATACAAGCCCAAAACCACAAAGGAAAGTAAAACTGCCATAGTCTGTATGCTCGAAACCCTTCCTAAAGGTTAGATTATGGGTAGTTTTCTATAGCCGTAGAAGTACACTCATATGTCATGTCTCATTGAGCACTAGCAGGTACTGGACCTCCACCATCTCCATCAAAGCACCAATCACCTACATAAGACATGACACATGTGGGCGAATCTGGTGTAGGGGTGAGTAATATAATACTCAGTAGGGACCCCAAAACACAATGTAAAGACCACAAAGCAAGACCACAAAGTAATACCACAAAGTTAGACTACAATTCAAAGAGAGCTCACACCATGTATAACTCAAAGTATAGAGATTAAGATTATCAATCTTAAATCAAAATCATATTGTACTACTAAGGGGATCATCCTTGATTAGTCACCGAGGGTCGTTCCGCTATTGGACCACTGAGTTCTACCCAGCTACTAGACCATTATGGTATGCTCTGCTGTTGGACCACTAAGGTCCTCTTAGCTACAAGATCACTGAGGTCTGTTCTTCTATTGGACAACTGAGGTCCACTGATCTTCTAGACCACAATGGTCTGCTCAACTGTCGGACCATAGAGGTTCGCTTTTCGGATTAACCATTGAGATCCACTCTACTACTGGACCACTATGGTCTGCTGATCTATTGGACATGAGATCCACTTGGCTAGTGGACCACTGAGGTCTGCTCAGCTGTTGGACCATTGAGGTCTCCTTCGCTACTAGACCACTGAGGTCCCACTCGTCATATCCTTTGTGTCATAGCCAGCAGTAGGATTATCTCTCTCTAGTTCACTTGACTCCGGGAGATTCTACTCCTCGAGCCATTGGTCATACCTCAACTACCATAAATTCTCACTTCAAGTATATCAAAAGGACCGTCTCATCGCAAGCATCCCAACGCGGTAGATGGCACATCAATTGGACAAATGGTCTGAATGATATAGGAATTTTATTAAACCGGGGACGGTTTCATTTGGGCCTGGTCTGACTTGTTCAGATCGACCCGACCAACCCGCCCTTGGGGTCCTGCATGATATGACCCATTTTGGCTGACCCGGTCCTACCTGGCCTAGTGGCCAGGCCCATTGGGCCTTACTAGACCCAACCCGATTCGAATATAGGTCTAGACATCTAGGTCGTCCAGAAACCCTATTCTCATCTGGTCTGGTCTAACATAGTTGGAACGGTTATAACTAACAGGGAAGCCCAGCAGCCTAGTTCCCCATACGACTCGGCCCACATCGGTGGGTCGGTTCTCTTCCAACCCAGGCCGCCCAGCAACCCGGTTTATTCTGTCGGCCCTACCTACATCGGTGGGCCAGTTCTCCTCCATCTCGGACATCGTGTTGCATCTTTTTCACGTAGCCATGTGGCACTAGGGTGACACTACCTCCTCGTCCAGTCGTTCCACTCACACAGACCTGGTCTTCCACATGACCCATGTAAATCCACTGGTCCATCTCACTACAGTGGTCTGTAGACCGCCGCTTTGTACCGTGTTTCACCTCCGACAACGATGGGTGGTCACGTCTACCTGCCGCCATTCGGCAGCCTTCGTGATGGCATACCCTGTCACCACTGTAGCACCATGCCAGTGCACCGCCTCCTGCCTGTTGTTGTCCTTGGTGCATGTTGCTCTTACTACCGTCGTGGCTTGGGTGCCACGACATGGTGTCACCATCACAGCTTGGTGTCGTGGCCTCTCACCAATGTCGTGGCCCACCAGGTCACAACCCTCCTCACCCAACGCCACTAGCTGATGCGCCGCCACGCTCCCAAATGGACCGTGGATGCTACCACCACCAAACATTATTCCACAAAGAATGGGAAGAACTTAAGAAGGAATTAGGGAAGGAGTATCAATATAAAAACACTCAAATAAGTATCCAGGTCATTGTTCATGTTGACCCATATGTGTTCTTATTAGAAGGATCATGAAGAACCAAAATAATGTGTAATAATCACTAAGCTAGATATCCGCTTTATCCTGCATCATTAATCATCCCACATGAATGATCGAATCATGGGTCAAACTACTCTTGGGTTGGTTTGCATTCATCATTAAACTTTAAGAATGGGGAAAGGAAAATCACTTAAAAAACCCCCGACCAGAAAAAAGGAACAGTCGGCATCAGGGTTTGATCATTGTTGGAAATCCATTAAGAAACATCATGATCCATTACCTCATTGACCTTTGATCCATGATCTGTCATCGTTAGTGATTCATCATTCATTTCTCAATAACAAAATTCCTCTAGAGCATCAGAGAAATCTCCCAGTTCGTCCCCTAATACCACATCTTTGTTAATAAAAATAATGGTAGAAACACGTTTAAGTGTTTCTATTTTGCTGATTCGTCATGTCATTACACTGTTTAATTTGTGAAATGAAACAACAGCCACTTCAATGCATTGTAGTAGAACATTCTCAAATAAAATAAACTTTTTTTGTTTATTTTATTTTTCCTTAAATCACATAAAAATTAACATCCAAACATGACCTGTTCTGATTCAGGTTAAGTCCTTCTTAAAGAGAACATCTTATTACAAACTCCAAAGTGGTATCATATTAGTAATTTGACTTACCATTTGTGAGTTATGAGGATTCAAAAATAAGATAATTTTTATTTAAATTATTTTATTTACGGTTACATCCAAAAACCTAACTTTCATTTCTGGACCATGTCAGCCAATGTCAGGCTCAACCTAATGTAAGAAAGCCCTCATGTTCTCAACATTACTCTAAAATTTCCAATATAAGTTACCATTAATGATTTATAAGGATTTGAAAATAAAATAATCTTTATTCAATTATTTTTTTTACAGCCAAAAACAACTTTCCATTATCGGCCCGCGCCAACCAATGTTAGGATCTGCCTAAGGAAAGCACACCCTCACAAGCTCAACGGAGGTCTCATATTTTTAATCCAACTCACCATTCATGAGAAATAGTGATTTGAAACTAAAATAATATTTATTCAATTATTATATTAATGGTTATGCCATTTTCGTGTTTTCTCACAGGAGGCCTCTACTGACTAAACCTAAGTCGCACCTAGGGTAAAACAACTAATCTAAATGCAATGGTACCCTCATATTTATGATCCAAGAACCTATTTAAGATTTATTCCACTATTTTAGGAAAACTTATCAGACACTCTTTAAAATGTAAAATTTTTTGACAAATCATTTCGGGCACTCCGGGCCACATTCTGTCTCAACAACATGGTCTCAAAATAATCCCATATAATTTAAAAAAATACATTAAATTATGGGACATTTTATTACCCCCACCATTAGATATTTATGTCCTCATAAGACAAAATAAGGGAAAAACAAACAAATGGGGGCACTGATCTCAGATATGAGCCTCCAGCTCCCAAGTGCTCTCCTGGAGATTCCTGTGCTGCAACCAAATGCACACTAGAAGAATAAAATGTCCATAAAGTATATGCTTCTATAAATCCTCAATATCTATTGTAAACTCCGCAAAATTAGTCATGTCGTCAAATCTCGTGCACATAGAGGCATCCCGAGCCCTCTACTAAACTCTTCTTCTAGGTAGTTAGGAAGTGGGTCAACTAGGTGAGTCAGTTAACAATCACCTAGATGGTATCATGTCACTTGGATGTATGTGGTAAACCCATCATGAATTCCATCGATATCTAGTCCCACATCCACTCCAGTACCTTAAGGGTTTTTTTCAAACCTATTGGAATATGGTGCTATACCTTCATTTGCTGATAAGTGAGGCATCTCGAGATAAACTATGTCATTGTCTTATTCATCCTCGACCATTAGTACTAATTCCAGAGGCCCTGGTACATCTTCTCCACACCTTGATGTACCACCAAATGGGATGTATGGATCTCCCTCAACATATCCTTCTACAATGCCACTGGTAGTACAGTACGTCCTCTAAAAATGATTATGTGCTCCAAACCTTTCAAATATCCATCAAGGTCATGCCCTATAGAAATATGGGCATGTGTAGTCTCGAAGCTATCATATCTAAATTGTGCCTCCCAAAGTCACTGTAATAGTTTAGTGGAAACTAAGATCGACTGAAGGAAATTTGTCTCCTCTCTATCCATGAAGTATATCTAAAGCAAGACCAAATACTCAGAGGCATCGTTTAGTAGCTATGAACTTCATCTCCTGATGAGAGAATCTTCCACTATGTTCCCCTCCCCATGAATATATACTACTTCAAAGTCACAGTCCTGGAGGGACTCCAACCATCATCTCTATCTCAAGTCCAAATCCTTCTAAGAGAATATATACTTAAGACTCTAGTGGTTAGACAATATGGTAATTCATTCCCCCAAAAGGTAGTGTTTCCAAATCTTCAATGCGAATACTTATGATACTAGCTCAATATCATGGGTCTCATAGTTCTAATCATATAGAATCAAATAATGTGAACCATTGAAAAAAATCACTTGCCTCTACATCAAGGCAAACCCAATTTTGGTCCATGATTCATCGCAATACACTACGTACTTGAATCCCTCCTCTGGAAACATCAAGATTAGGGTGCTCGTCAAAATCTATCTTAACTGTTGAAAATACTATGGTAACATTTCCATCCATGTGAATGGCTACCAATTCAACTGATCAAAGATACAATTGGAACTAACTAGTGGTTTCTTATTCTTCATGGTCACCTAATTTAGGCACTCGAAGTAAACACATAACCTCAAACTCCCATCTATCTTCTTTACAAAAAATAATGGGGCTTTCCAAAGTGAAATATTGGGTCTCATTAATCCCTTCCTTTGAAATCCATTCACCTACACCCTCATCTCGCAAAGCTCCACTAAAGCCATCTGATATACTGAGCTGATATCAGTGCCATATCGAGATGTATAATGATGAAAAGGTACATCTCCACATGGGGAGGTAATCCAGGAAACATCTTCTGGATAGAAGTCCCTATACTCTGCCAATACTATTGGGAACTGAAAACTGAAAACATCCACTGACACATGGGTAAGGTTGGCCGACTCAAGTGTGATTGATTTTACCCCCTTATGCATGAGTCTATCTCGTGCTTCCTGGGTTTCCTTTTTCATCGACCAAGGAAAACCCCATTCCAATATCGTGGACATACCGCATCCATTTTAATCAAATAGTCAATCTGGGAATATACCTTGGATGACCAGTCCATAACCTAACTAACATCCTAAGGCCTTGACGCTTCCACCAAGAGGTTACAACTAAAACCCTCACCGCAAGGGTCAAATCACATAGTCAGCATAGGTGTGATTATCGATTAACCTCCCATACGTATCTCCATATGTAAGGGTCAATTCAATGGTTTAACTGGATCCTCTTGGTCTTGGACAAGATTTATGACAAGAGATAATTATTAGCACCTGTTTATATTAATATGTAGGCTAAGAGTAGACATAGACTATACCTTAATTCTTTCTTATATCCATTGGGTCATAATCCTTGGCCACATGTACCTACCCCCTTCCCCTATCCTCCAACACCCCGAGCTTGGTGCGGACCAAATTGGGGTGGTGGTTGTAACATGTCAAAATGTATAACACCTCGTACTTATCACTGAACTCCTTGGCCACGTCTTATTCCCTACAGATTAATCTTTTCTTGTCACTGTCTCTGCTTGATGGTTCATCCACCATTCCACAATTAGCATGATGGGTTGGAAAATCTCTAGTGGGATGTCCCCTATCACATTTTAAAAATCATTACCTATTTCTAGGTTGGCTAGACTCACCTTATGAGACTTGAGATCTAGATACCCTGTCTTGGGACCTCTTATCAGAACATCTCACACATCCAAGTCTCTGAGACTAATGTCATCTTTCAGCTTTCCTACTACTGACATCCACTGACTGTACATGCTCATCTAAAGGAAACTCTACCACAAAGGTTCTCTCTAGACCCCAAGAATAATTAGGATTCATAGAGGAATAGAGCTGTATTGGATGTCTCTAAAAACATCTCTCTCGTAGGTCTGAACCCTAAAGTACTGGTTCTATCAAATTCATCGAGTACAAGGAACGTTCGGTACACCTCGATGAATACTCTGCTACCGACATGTTGTCCTACTGAAGTTGTAAAATCTCTTGGGAATGCATAGCCCTTAATTTTTATGTTAAGAAACCCTCCTCTGAGAATGGATCTCAAGCTCTGTCTATGGAGAATTTACCTCATCATATGATCTGGTAATCTAAACCTTGTCATCGCCCTAATGAGCCACATAGAAGGCTCACAGCCAAGACTTCCATATGATCTAATGGTTCCCTAACTAGATGGTAAACATGATCACCACCTCAAGCCAGTGCATAGCTGCCTATGAGTAAGGCTCTCCATGAAACATGTGGGGTCTCTATCACTGAAACTCGTGATCTGTTCTCAACCTGTGTTTCTCATCCGCTGGTACTACGAGTACCGTGTACTATTCCCCCAGTGGTGGTATAGATGGTGCACCACCTGGTGGTGTTGTCTTTGGTTCGAACCCTTGTACCCATCTTGTAACCCAAAATATCATCCTCATTTTCATGTGGTGGAATCCTAGATGGATGTCTACATGGAAGCATCTTGAAACAAAACATGATGTACCATGATTAATAGAGTGCACCTGGTGAGATGACTCTCACGTAGAAAGATCGTGAGAAAACAATCAAAGATGCATGCAACCAGAGTTTTCATGTACTGATTAGGAAATCAGAATTCACGGTCCTAGTGTATGGATGCATCATTCACCACACGAAAACTAGAATCCCTAGCCTGAAACTCGAACTTGAAACACTTAACATTATTTCCCCATAAAAATTCCACAGTCTCTTTGTTCTTCTAGTAGAACTGACTACCCTCTAATACCACTTTTTCATGACCTGTCCCCCCGGGCCTATGTCATGACTAACCCAAGCCCACCTTCCAAAGGTCAGGGTCTAGAGACATGCACCGAGTAGGCATATCTCAAAAAAGTGATGGAATTTTTTTTAAACCTGTACACACGCACACAGCTCAAACTGTGGAATTTAAACACAATGTAAACCACAACTATCAAAAATATAACTTATGAGAGTACAGTACAAGATCAAATAAAAAAGGGGCCCTAATACAGGCACAAAAATAAAAAGGAAAGTACAAATTCCATGATCCATCCACTCAAGACCCTACCTGAAGGGTAGGTGAAGGGTAGCTGCCTATAGCCATAGAAGTACATTCATATATCATGCCTCACTAATCACCACCTGGTCCCGGACAACCAAGGTCTCTATTGAATCTTCGATCACCTACATGAGACACAACACATGTGGGAGAAACCCATGCAGGGGTGAGTAACACAATACTCAATAGGGACCCCAAACCACAAACGAAATGCCACCAAGAAAGACCACAAATCAATACCACAAAACAATACCACAAATAAAAGACAGATCACACCAAGTATAACTCAATGTATAGAAAGTAAGATTCTCATTCATAAAGCTAAATTATCTTGTACTATTGAGGGGATCATCCTTGATGAGTCACCGAGGTTTGTTCTATTACTAGACCACTGAGGTCCTCTCCTTTACTAGACCACTAAGGCCCACTGAGCTACTAGACCATGGAGGTCCACTCACCTGCTGGACCACTAAGGTCTTCTTGTCTACTGGACCACTGAGGATTACACTGCTCCTGGAACACTAATGTCCACTGAGCTATAGGACCACTGAGGTCCGCTGGGCTAATAGACCACTAATATATACTAAGCTACTAGACCAATGAGGTCTTCTTCACTACTGGAACACTAAGGTCTCGCTTGTCATATACTTCGTGTCGTAGCTAGCCTTAGGATTCCTGCTCTCAAGTGTGCTTGACATCGAGAGATTATACACATCAAGCCATCCTTCATACCCCAACTACCATGAAGTAACACTTAGAGTATACCCAACGGACCATTTTAGCGTAAGGGTCTCAACTCCAAAGGCAGTGCATCAATCGGATGCCCAGTCTAAAATATATTGGCATTGTAGTAAAAAGGGTTGGTTGTGTTCGGGCCCAGTGAGACTTGGTCATACCAACCTGACCAACCTAGCCCAAGGGTTCTACATGACCTGGAAAATTTCGGTAAACCCAACCAAACCTGGTTTGGTTTGGGCCAACCGAGTCCAGCCTGGCCATGTGTCCAGACCCATTAGGCCTTGCTAGACCCAGCCCGGTTCGACCATGGGTCCAGCCCACCGTGTCACCTAGTGACCCGGTTCTCATCTGGTCCGGTCCGACATAGTCTGACCAGTTCTGACCAGCCAATCTACCGAGTGGCCTGATTCCCCATCAAACCCAACCCTCATTGACGATCCGATTATCCTCCATGCTAGGCCGTCCAGCGGCCTAGTTTCTTGCATTGGCCTGGCCTACATCGGTGGGTGAGTTCCCCTCCAGTCTGGACATTGTAAAACATCCGGTACATGCAGCCACGCGGCGTGAAGGTGGTGTCACCTCCTCGGCCATTCATTCCTCTCAAGCAGACTAGGACTTCCCCATTACCCGCAACAAGTCATGGGTCCATCTCACTGCCAAAGTTCCCAAACCATGGATTTTCACCATGTGGTGACTCCAACGCAGCCTAGTGGCCGCCTCCACCAGCCGCCGGCCACCAGCCTCCATGCCAGTGGCCCATGTCGCTGTCGTAGTGCACTGCCTGGGCGACACCTCTTGCCTTCTACCAACCATAGTGCGAACGTCTCCTACCATTGTCACGTCCTGGGTACCCCGGCCTTGTGCCGCCGTCGTGGATAGGTTTCGCAGTCATGTTTCATCACCTTGTGATGCGACCTCTCACTAATACCATGTCCCTCCTAGCTATGACCCTTCTCGCCTAGCACCGATGGTCAATAGGCCTCTGTGGTCCCACCTAGATCACAGATGTTGTCGCCACTGACCATTGTACCAGGAATAATGGGAAGAACAAAAGAATAAAATGGGTAAGTAATCGCAATACAATAACATCCAAAGAATGATCCATGTCTTTTTTCATGTTAACCAGGATGCATTCTTGTTATCATGATCACGAAGAACCAAAATAAGTCATATAATATCTAATCTAGATATCCCCTTTATCTTGAATCATTAACCATACCACATGAATGATCGAACCGTGGATAAACCTATTTATGGGTTGGTCCACGTTCGTCGTTAAACATTATGAACGGGGAATGAAAAATCCCTCAGAAAAACCCCCTAACTAGAAATAGGATTGGTCGATGTCAGGGTTTGATCATTGTTGGGGATCTTTTAAGAGATATCAAAGTCCTTCTTCTCATCAAACTAAGATCTGTGATCCATATTCATTGGAAATTCTTCATTCATTTCTCACCAACAAAATTCCTCTAGAGCATCAAAGTAATCTCTTAGGTCATCCCCAGATCCAATATCACTATTAATCAACTTAATGGGGGAAATGTGTTTCAGCGTTTCTCTTATGCTGAGTCACCATGTCGTTAAACTTTTTAATTTATGAAATTAAATAGCTTATGCATCTCTATGTTGTAGCAGAACATTTTCGAAGAAAATAATCTTTATATGTTTATTTAATTTTTCCTTAAAATGCCCAAAAATTAACTTCCATCATAGACCGGCACCGGTCAAGGTTAAGTCCAACTTAAGGATAGAATCTCACTACGAACTCAACGGTTGTCTCATATTTTTAATCTGAGTTACCATTTGTGAGTTATGAGGATTCAAGAGTAGAATAATTTTTATTTAAATTATTTTATTTAGGTTACGTCCTAAAAACCAAATTTCAAAGTTTTCTTGCACCGGCCGATGTTAGGATTCGCCTAAGGGAATCACACCCTCACAAGATCAATGACACTCTGAGATTTCTAATTTGATTTACCATTTATGAGTTATAAGTATTTGAAAATAAAATAATATTTTTTAAATTATATTGTTTACAGCCAAAAACTACTTTACACTATTGACCCACACCAACCTATGTTAGGCTCTACCTAAGGAGAGCACACACTCATGACCATAAACGTGGTCTCATATTTTTAATCTGAGTCATTCTTCTTGAGTTATAAAAATTTGAAAATAAAATAATCTTTATTCACTTATTTTATTTACGGTTATACCATTTTTAGTTTTTCTCACTAGAGGCCCGCGCCGACTAAAATTAAGTTTCTCTTAGGGTAAATAAATTGTTTTGAATGCAGCTGTTAACTCATATTTTTGATCTTGTCACCTATTTAAGAGTTATTTCACTTTTTTAGGAAAACTAATCAAGCATGCTATTTAAAAATTAACATTTTTTACGGATCATTTTGGGAACTCCATGCCTCTCAATCTCATGTCGTCTCAGCCTCTGGTCTCAAAATAATCTAATATAATTTAAAAATAATAATGTAAACCTTGAATATTACATTGCAGGAGTTATTAAGTAAAGGTTTAATTTGACCTATAATTTCACCATGGTGTTCTCCTATCTTTTTTGTTTAAAATAAATATGGTTCAATGAGATTTTTTAATGATTATAGAGACTTTGATAACATATTTTTAAAAAAATTAATATTTTCCTCATATTATTTGTTTTTTATCATCTCTATGGAGAAAAGACATTTTCATATGTTGACCTGAGGTAGGGGAACCATCAGTTGAAAGTGAAGGAAAAAAACATTATGAATACTATGTTTTAAACTATATATGGGCACTATGAATTTCTAGTTATGTCACTTGGGTTATCTAATCCACCTATTATATTTATGAAGTTTATGAATATAAATTTTCATGAGTTCTTGGATAAGTTTTTTTTTTGTGTTTATTGATCATATTTTGATGTATTCTAAAATTCAATAAGAGCAAGAAATAAACCAAAGGGTTGTTTTTTAAACCTTAAAATAAAAGAAACTGTATGGTAATTTTGGAAGGTTTGAATTTTGGTTCCAAAAAATTTCATTACCTAGTAATATTATTTCTAAATATGGCATAACTATTGACCCTACTAAAACAAAATTTGTTCGTGAATGACCAAGTACAATAAATTTCACAATGCTGTATAGTTTTTCTGGATTAATGTTTTACTAATGATGGTTTTTTAAAATGTTTCTCAGTTTTATAGACCACTGATTATGTTAACTCAAAAAGGATTTAATTTCTTCTAGACAAAATAATGTGATGATTATTTTTAGTAATTGAACGAAATATTGGTGAATGATTTAGTTTTGTCCATGCCTTTGAGAAATAATGAATTTTTCATCTATAGTTATACTTTTTTGAAAGGACGTGGTAATGTCCAAATTCTGAATGGTCGGGTAATTGAATTTTCATCATGATAGTAAAAACATAATAAGCTAAATTACCCAATACATGATTTGGAATTATATATTGTTGTTTTTTTAAATAGAGGCATCATTTTTATAGAGTGAAATATGAAATATATACAGATCAAAAAATATTAAATATATATTCACCCAAAAGGAATTGAATATGAGACAAAAAATATGTCCAGAACTAATCAGGGATTAGGATTTTAGGATTCATTTATATCCTGAAAAACTAAAGAAAATAGAAAATATTTTAATTCAAAAAAAATTAATTCTACATTAACCGTGTTATTTTGGGAACATGACCCCTTAATTAATGATTTTTTTAATTTTAGCCAAGAAGTTTGGGATGTAGGTCCATCCTATGTTTTGTTTTAGCTTTTAGTGTAGTTGACTTTTCAGAAATAATTGAGAAAGCTTAGAAAGAGTATCAATATTTTAGAACATGGTATAATCCATTAATAATGGGATTTTACTTAATTTTAATAATATCGAATAAAGAGTTTTATGAAATTTAAAAGGATTAATAATTGATTTTGATTCCTTTTTAATGAAATATTTTTTTACCAAAGTTCATAGTACTCCATTTTCCATTCATCTGAGGACCACTAAGATGTATAGAATACTTCAAGTGTATTACTAGTTTAATATAATGAAAATAGACATTGGTGAATTTACCATTAAGTGTTTTACTTATCAACATGTAAAAGAAGAATGAAAATTACCAAATGGGATGCTTCAACCTTTTCCAGTGTCAGGGTGGAAATATGAGGATGTGTCAATGGATTTCCTAGAATTATTTTCAAATACTTCTCAATGTGATAATTTTATTTTGGTTATTGTTTTTGATTCTCTAAATCTACACATTTCATTAAAATTTTAGATATAATGTACTTAGATAAAAATTATAGACTATATCTAAAGTAGATATTTAGGTTACATGGATTTCCTCTCTCCATTGTGTAAAAACTTGATCATAGGTTCACCTCTAATTCTTAAAAAGGACATTAGAAGTCATTGGGTACAAAATTAAATTTTAGTATATATTTTCATCCTCAATCGGATAGAAAGTATGAATAGAAAATTAAAACCAGGGAATATATGATTCATTATTATTCAATGGATTTATAGGGAATTTGGAATGAATATATTTCTTTGGTTGATTTTTCTTATAACAATAGTTTTCAGGCCAATATAAAAATGGTTCCATTGAAGGAATTATAGGGAATGAGGTTTCAGACACCAACATTTTGGGATGATATAGTAGAAGTAAATTTAATGGGAATAGATTTCGTATAGAATATGGTAGATAAATTCTAGTTGATTCATAAACACATGATAAAATTTTAGAGCAGATAGAAAATTTATGTGGATAATTAGAGGAAAAGTCATTATTTTGTGGTAGGTGGTCATGTATGTCTAAAATTTTATCCATGGAAAAGTGTGATGTGTTTCTATAATAAGGGGAAGTTTATTTCATGATTAATTTTACCATATGAAATCCTGAATAAAGTTATATCATTTTCCTACTGAGTGTATTTACCTCTGATTTTAACTCAAGTACATAATATATTTCATGTTTCAGTGTTAGGAAATATATACCACATTAATCTCATGTTTGAATCCCTAAAGTAGTTAGGTTGGAAGAGAATATTTAATATGAGGAAAAAAATTTGTTCATCGACCATATAGATAAAGTGTTGTGAAATAAGGTGATACATCAGGATAAGGTTTTATAAAAAACCATTATGGTTGAAGAGGAAACATTGGAATCTCAAAATCGTACAGTGGAAAGGTATCCCTACTTGTTTAATAAGTGGATAAAATTACAAGGAAGAAATTTATAAAAGGGGGTAAGGGTTTGAAATAACATTTTATTGACAGAATAAATAATTTTCATATTAATTAGTATGAATTAGATAGTTATAATAGTTTTTAAAATATAACGTAATTTTTAATCAAAAAGAAAATTATTTTATTTAAATACTCTTTTATAAGGTTTTGTTTGAAATATTAATTTATAAATTATGGAATTTTAATTTTATAAAATTAATATAATTATTGATATAATAATAAAAAAAATTAATTAGGGTTAAATATTTGTATTTTTCAGAAAATATTTATTTTTCAATGAATAGTGAAAAATACTAATTTTTACAAAAATGATTTTATTTTTTATAAATTTAGTAATTTAAGAGTCCCAATATGTTTTTAATGTAATAATAATTAACCTATGTATTAATATTTAACCCACTTAATTACTTTTTAATCAACCTTATATTTTTTTAAATATAAGTTTTCTTTTGGGTTTAAAGACCGGTTTTCTAAAAGTTGTTCTAAAATAAATAATGTTTCAACTTTATAATTAATTGAAATAATACCTATTGGGTAATGTTTTAAATGAAATTTATATAATATATATCAGTAAATATTATTTTAGTTTCACAAATTGATTATTATTAGTCATAGAGTGAGTATAGAATCGTCTTTATTGAAAAAACAATCTTTTTAAAAACATGTTGTCTCGTTGTGACTGTTGGATAAATATTAAATGAAAATTTACCTCTTATATGAAATTAATTTGAAAAAATAGAATAAATATTTTTAATATGAGTAATTTATAATTTCTTATATGTTTAAATTAATTTTTTACCAAATTTATTACTGAAAATAATTAAAATTTATCATAGTTATTAAGGTAAAAATGAGTTTTCTAAGTGACTAAATATTAAATTTATGAGGATAAATAACCTATAAACTTATCAATAACACATTTTATGTCCATGTTTAGACCTTATAACAAATATTATCTATTTTTTTAATTTTTTATCCACTTTAAAATTAAAAAAATTTGGTGGAATTCACTCTTTCAAAAAATTGCAAGAGTGCCACTCATCTCCCTTATAAAAGGTCACCCCCTATCCTCCTCTCTTCACACCTATAAATCCTTTTTCCATGGTAAATACCTACCCAAATATTTTCTAAACTTCCCTACTCTAATTCTACAATAATTACTTTGGTCCTAAAAGTAACCAAGGAATTCCTTTGGTGTAAAGAAAATAGAGATACATGAGGAAGAGATAACATTCATCAATGAGCATTTTTTGTTTTATTTCTACCTAAACCCCCTTAAGTGATTATTATAACTTGATTGTATAATAACATCAGTAAAATAAATATAAATATATTTTTTATGTAAATTTTATGACCTACACCCACACACACATCAATCAAATGGGATACAAAATTATCATTTATATGTACGGTGTACTACCACCTCTCAAAATGATATCATATGTTTTTTCCATTTCCACATAACATTGTTGAGAAAAATGATGTAATTACTATTTCATAAATGATATTTATTATATTTATTATATAATAATACATCTGGTTTCAATATATCATATACGCCCATATTACATTCCATATCGTATGGGATATGATAATATCACTCATTTTTACATGGACAACCACTTCATGAAGCGTTGTGAAGAGTTTTTCACTACGTTTTACATGGAAGGTAATAAGGGTAACTGTAAAGATTATATTTAAAATGTGTGAAATTATTGTGATATTAATTAGAAAATTATATTTTATAAAATAAAATATATCATTTTCTTCTTACCATTTCACACATTGAAAAAGTAATAACGTCATTTATAGACGTGTGGACTACCACCTCCTCGAAGTGATGTTATTCTTCTTTTTTCATCCCCACATCACATGAATTATATATATGTATATATAAGTATATATAATTAAATAATCTGCTATTTTTTATATAATATTCATTCTATAAATATAAATTTCACTTACCTTATTTCCATAATGATCATTGAAAAATGGAAACATTACTCATGTGTACGTATGGCCAATAGTCTCCATGTTCGAAACATTACATAATTTTTCATAACCATTATTCTTAATTGTTTTTAAAAGTGTAATTTATTTATAAATGTGAAAAATATTTCATGATTATTATTCTTGATATTTTTAAATAATGACCCCATAGACCGTAGTCGACTGAGAAAAGTTGTTTTTGACACATAAGCCAAATATAGTCAAAATATCCAATGTAAAATTAATTGATTAATTAATCATATATAACTTGGTAATAATTGGAAAAAATGAATAATAAAAATTAAAAACATTAAAAATAAAGTAAATAATTGACATATGTTTATTATTCAGGAAGATAAAGACACATGTGACAATTCAGACATAAGGTAAGGGACTTCATCTTAATATCATTTCATTGAGGAAAATATTAATTTTATACACCTATATTATTTTATTAGGATTATATAATGTTAATTTTACATGATATATCATGAATTAATATATTCTCACAGTATTTAATTTTTTTATGTCATTATTTCATGGGGATTGTGATTTAATATCCATTTATTAAAATTATTTTTTGAAATGTATTATATGGAAATAAAATATTAATAAAGTTCTTTTTATGGCTATTTTACTTTATTTAAATGTTTTTAAAAAAAGAATATTTTAACTTGTTTTCAACAGAATAGCGATAAACACTTTTCTTGCTATCATGACTGCTATTTCATTTCTAGCTTCCTTTCCCAGGTTACATGTTTTCTTAAATGAAAACCCCTCATCCATTTTTGGGTATTTTAGTATTGAAAATGGTTTTTTTTTAAAAATTATTGAAAATTGTATTTTCTAAATAAAATGGTATTTTCATATTTTAAAGTGATTTACATAGGAGTTTAAAAGAGTTATTCAAATGAAGAAACATTTTATTCATATTGGGGTTCATGGAAATTTTATATGATGGGTGCATCTAAATAGCTTTGAGTGAGCGCATTATAGATTAAATGATGGGTGTTCTCATATATTTCTTAAATGAATTGGGTAATGATTATGTTTATCATAATTATATTAGAAGTTGGTCGCATGGTAATTATAATTTTTAAGGGTTCTATAGGGGCAATGTAAGGGTTATATGAGATTATTATCTGATGTAACTATATGAATTTTCTATTATTTCTAATGAGATTTCATGGAAATATTTTGTTTTCAAAATGTAAAAAAATCATCTTTTTTAAGGAATGACATTTCCCTTTATGGGAAAAATGTTATGTTTTGAATGAAGGTTTTTTCATGGGTTTTAATTTTTTTTACTAGAATAATAGTTTCCTTCTTTTTTTTATCCTTTATTGAGAGTATTGTTCTCATCACATGTTTTTAAAAAATTATTGGATTTAAGGATTGTAAAGGGATTATAAGAGGTCAATTTAATGTCTTCAAGAGTTTTTATTAAAAGAAATCATGTTCTATTTTAAAATTATTATATGGTGGTAAAAATGGATATTGATCAGATGTTTAGTGTATTGTATAATTTGTATGTAGGGTTTATGACCTAATCATCTTAATCTCTAAAACTGAAAAGATCCAAAAAGTCAAAGAAAGTAAAATTCTTGACTAAAATTCAAGATTATATAATGTTTAATGTTAAGGCTTTAGTAGTACCCATGTACTGAATCGGTTTGTTTTCTATATATTAAATTATAATGTTGTATGGATTATTTTTGGAGATAGGCATTGAGATGGCTTGAGATTCTGAGGCCCAGTGTGTCTGAAAAAAATTAATAAATATATTAAATATATTAAATATCACACATGTTTAGTTTTAATAAAAAAGTGGAATATCATCTAAATAGAGGCTCTAATTAAAAATATGAGGTTGTATTTGAGTTTATAGTGTGGGTTTTAACCTTGGTGATACATAATATTTTTCATCATTGGGTGTCTTTCTTGAGCGCCTTCATGGGAAAGTAATTAAATAAATTTAAATTATATTTAGTTAATTATTTATTTAAAAATAAAAACCTTACATTTCATTATAAATACACCTCTCTGGAAAATTTAATAGGCATGCTACATAACCCTATAAATTAATATGATACATTAGAGTCGAACATCGGAGGATATCTTGGTGAATGACACTAGATTAGGTCAGGATCGAGGATCTGTGTGTCAAATGACGTGTGCATCTTGCCAACGACAGTTACGTGTGAACGTTATTTTCTATCAATAAATACACCTTGATGTAGGATGTTTGTATTTTGTGTATTTATCCCCATTTTCTTATCCTATGATGAATTCAAATCAATCAACCAATGAATTGATTTTTGGTCCAATTATATTGCGATTTTGGTTTTATTTGTGGGCAATTTGGGAGAAATTGTTTATTTTATTATAGATATTTATTCTTCATTATAATTACAATAGATTGAGTCCAACCAAACATGAACATGTTTCGTTCCTCTTTTTTGTGCTTCTTGGATTTCTTACACTGTTTTTTGGGTGATCATCACCATCATTCATTTTGGCCAATGGTTCGATAACTACCGGATAAACAAACATTGTGCAACCGTTTCTTGGTGAAACAAATTAATATTATAGATATGGGATTGGATCGATTATTTTATTGAGTTGTATTGATGTTGAAGATAGATTAGTATTGTTCCAGCATTTTCCATTCATTCTAGTTCAATGGTGCAGTTATGGATGGTGGAATCGGGTGTTTCCCATTCATTTTCAAAGGTCAGATTCCGAAGAGCAACAATGAAAACACTCATTTAGACCAAATCCATACTCTTTGACATGATTTTTAGTCGGATAAAAGGCCGTAGGATCAAAAAAGGACCAATGGGGAAGATCTATGATATTCTAGAAATTATCATTCACATTGTGTGACATCCAAGATCACACACCACGTGGAACCCCCTATGCAACACTAGTTCTTCCATGGAGAAGAAAATTAGCACACACCATGTGACTTGTGTCACTCTCTTGGTGACACTTACATGGTTGATCATCATGTACCTAGGGAGGTACACAAAAATGGATACGACTACACGTACATTCACATGACCAGTCGTGCATGGATGTGGTCAGGAATACACGGGCTCAAATATATCATTTACTCCAACTTTGACCCTTTCATGGGTTGTGAGAAACTATTAGCCCCTGGGGATGAATGAAAACTTAGTTTACTACATGTACACACCATGTACTCCTTTAAATATTTCTTTGAGACCTTATCTTCTTCATCTTGGACAATTTTATTGAGGGTGTGTTCCCTTGATAATTTCCCTAAGGGTTTTTGTGGATTCATGTCCAGTACATAGGATGGTGATCCCCTCTTATGAAATTCAGTCTTGGATAGAGTTTTTATAATCCTTCAATGAGGCCAAAAAATGTGATACTTAATCATCATTCTTGTAGGTATGGTTCTTGGTATCATCATGACCAACATTTCCCAGATGTCGATCCCCTACTTAGAGGGCTAATCAAGATTGATTTTTTGGTATACCCCATGGATCTGGGTGTGATCCTCATTCTATGTATAAATCTCTTTAGACTTCTAGTGTGTATATCTTATAGTGAGACCCAAATATCATGGCATCTTTAATGAGTTCCATCAGGGATATTTGACTCTTGGAGTGTTTTATCCATGAAGAGTGTTATGTGAATCCATTGAGAAAGAATCCTAGGTCAGCATTATAGTTGTGACCTTATTGAGACTGCGTGTCTATGTTTTTTATGTCTTGAAATTATGGTTATAGGTTATTCTAACATACACCTATAAAGATATGGCTTTTATTCTCGATGTTATGTTCTTAGTGATTTTTAGGAGTCCTTCTGGGTATTGTTATACTCAACCCTACATGGGATTTTCCTACATGTGTCATGTGTTATTTAGAAGATTGTCCTTTTGATGATTTCCTAGAGGGAATAAGACTTGGGGATCTTAGTGATTCGGAGTGAACAAGGTGTGTTACTAAGATTACCTTGATAGCATTCCCCATTAAAACATTACAGGTTGGACTTGTTTTTACATTCATTATAGCGGGATTCTATTTGACCCAATTTTCAGCACTTGTTTTCATACTTTAATGATGGGATTCTAGTTGTATTTATGTTTGGTTATTAGTTCTTTTATATTTTCACATTTTTATTGGATTAGATATGTGTGTATATGTACAGGTACATTAGTCTATATCCACCCATGTGTGTGATATGGCTACTCAACCCTGTGCGCCAAACCCTACTCTATTGAAGGTGGGCTTGGGATATTTATGCACTGGAACCAATAGGACAGTTTATAAAAAAGTGGATTCATAGAAGTCAACTCTTCTATGGTCCCACAGTCTTTGAGATTGGTTTGTGAAATGGTGTTAAGTGTTTGGAGTTTGGATCTCAGGCCAGGGCCTCTATTGTTGTTGTGGAATCCAACTTATCCATACACTAGGACTCTAATAATCTACTTTATGACATGGTATGTGTGAAAAATAGTTGTAAGGAAAAAATTTATACATGCATTATATATGAAAGGTTTTGGCTTTCAATGTCCTTTTTGAGTCATCTCTCTCTATATACTCATTGACCATGGTATGTCTTGTCTCTTTCAGGATGCCTCTATGATGTTTTCCAACAAATATTATGCATCGGGATCATGAGTATGATCCCTAGAGTGATAAGGCTTTGATGTAGGGACATGTTTATGAGGTGTTACCTCTAGGTGGTGCACTAGACATACCACTACCTATCAACAAGTATATCATACAAGCAGTACCAAATGATGAGGTGAAATGTCTTATCACACTTAATGTGTTAAAGTAATAGATACCCATCGGGTTTTGAGGTGATCCCAACACATAGGAGATTGATGATTTTCTTGATGGGGTGATGTGAGTCTTCCTTTTATCAAGACACCAATAGACTACATGGTGATCCTTCCAGAGATCCTTCTCCAAGAATATGTAGAAAAATGGTGGGTCTTAGTGAATAGATATATGATAAGGAGACTCTTACATGGTCATATTTCTAGAACATTCTCAGAGAAAAGTAATATATTTATATATATATTGACTATTTTTCTCAATAGGGAGCTTCTACAGGTTTAATAGTGTAGTACGACTATGGATGTGTATTCATTGAGGTTCGCCAACCTATCTTGGTACATAATAGATTTGGTATATGATCAATTAGTTAAGGATTTTTCCTTTAAGTGAGAACTTCACAAAGACATTTGAGCCAACATGATAAATCTATGCATTCCTACCTATACTGGGATGTTAGAGTGTGATTTGGTTGTAAAAATTTTCTTGGTTGAGCATACACATATATTTGGTGTCGAAAGTGGGAATACAGAAGCTAAGTCCTCTCCAGAAGGTAGCTAATGGCTGAAACAGAGACCTAGATGTGAGATAATTTATAGTAGGTGGTCATAAGATAGAGGTTATATGGCTCAATTCTCCCAAGATGGATCCAGACATCCTAGAGAGAGGAAGTGTTACTCTTATGATGGTCGAGGACATCTTTCTTGAGATTTCCTGACCTGAAATATGGATGAAAATGAGGCAGTAAGTGGGCCACCTAGGAAGAGGTATTAGTAGGCTCTGGTTGGTCCACATGGAGGTGTACATGGCATAGTATATAGTAGTTTATCTATAGTTTGTAGACTTTATGACATGTTTCCACCAGTACCCCCAGGTGTTCAACCCTAGGCTTGGGGAGCTGGGGGGCATGGGTGAGGGTTCCTGGAAGTAGTCGAGGCTTATAAAATAGAGCCTATAGGGATGGTATGAGGTATGATTTATATATTTTCTACCATATATATAGTACTGATAGTGTCACGACCCATCCTCGGGGCCCGTGCCGTGACTACCCCAAGCCCGCCTTCCATAGGCCAGGGGCTGGTGATTAGCACCAAGGCGTAAATCCCAACAAAAGGGAAGGAATTGCCTTTGAAAAGTAACAAGCACTACAGAGTAAGCAAGAGGAAAAGTAAACACTGAGTAAAAACCGTACAAGTTGTGCTGAAAGTAAAAGGGGCCGGAAATACAAGCCCAACTGTAAAGTACAACTGAAAGGGAAAAACAGCAACTAAAAAGAAAAGCCACAGCGTCGAGCCGTCCTCTAGAAGTTCCACCTGAAGGGTGGGTATAGATAACCTCCACTGCTCCTCGGTTCCACCTGACCGCTCCGAGTATGTTCCGCCCAGTGGTCCACCTCCAGGTACCGTCCTGCTCCGCAATCCTCCACCACGATCAACGTTGTACGTCGTCTGCAACCAACACAACGTAGTTCGGGAATAACCCGTGCAGGGGTGAGTATAAGCTACTCCGTAGGGACCCCGAGACCCCCGAAGGTCTCCCAAAAATCCACAAAGGTTAAACCACAAAAGAAGGATACAAATAACCTCTACTTAGGTAAATGCCAATACATATAACTAAGTTATCAAGTAACCCACCTCAATCATGAGGAAACACAAGGATTGTGAAATCAACGGATAACCACTACTCAAGTATATGCCCATACATATACCTAAGTTATCAAGTGACCCATCTCAATCATGAGGTAAACACAAAGGTCAAAAGTCTCAGCTCAAACCAGGATTTTCATTATCGAAACCATAACTGCTGAAGAGCTCCGTCTCTGGAGTGTACAGTGGTCCTGTCACGACTCTGAGGTACTGCTCACTAACCTAAGACTGTTGTAGTACTCCACCTATCGAGTACCGCGGGCCAGCTGCTACAACCAAGTGCTTCCATGTGCCGCTACAACCAAGCGCACCTCTGTCGTGGGTCTGCCGCTAAAACCAAGCGCTCTCATGTGCCGCTACAACCAAGCGCACCTCTGTAGTGGGTCTTCCTCTACAACCAAGCGCTCCCATGTGCCGCTACAACCAAGCGCACCTCTTTCGTGGGTCTGCCGCTACAACCATGCGCTCCCATGTGCCGCTACAACTAAGTGAACCTCTGTCGTGGGTCTGTCACTACAACCAAGCACTCCCCAGTGCCGCTACAACCAAGCGCACCTCTGTAACACATCGAGTCGTTTGATCAGCAGTCGTCGGGTCTCAGTCAGCTACACGGTCTCCGTACTTCACACGCTCGTCTCCGGGAGGGTCCGCTCCATGAGCTACTAGTAGATACTCCAAGTATCACAAGTCCCGCAAGGAAGTATCTCAAAGGACCACCTCATCGTAGGGGTCTCAACGCAACAGACAGCGCGTCAATCGGACGCCCGGTCTGTGAGTTACTAGCCATTTCATCCTAGGGGCCCGGTTGGTTTCGTGTGTGAACCAATCCGGCCGTAACTCAACAATAACCCGAACACTCATAGGGTATACTCATAGGGACCGTTTCTCAACGTGATCACCAACACTGCTGACGGTTCGTCAACGGACGTCTGGTCTGAAAGATATCAGCTTTTCTGTTCTAGGGGCCCAGTTGGATTTCAGTGCGATCCAAACCGGCCACTATCCATCTGCATCCAAAACTCGGGCGGAGGAAGCCAAAAGTTCCGTCTCATCAAGAGGAAAGCAACGAGACAGACGACGTGTCAATCAGACGCCCGGTCTGTGAGTTACTGGATTTTTCGTTCCCGGGGCCCGGTTGGTTTCGTGAGCGAACCAACCCGACCGCACTCCTACGGAATCCAAACCTCGAGCGGAGTGAGCCAAAAGATCCGTCTCACTAAGAGGAACTCAAGAAAGCTGATGGCACGTCAATCGGACGTCCGTAGCTCAAGATATGAGCGTTTCCGCTCCGAGGGCCTGGTTGGTTTTGTGTACGAACCAACCCGGCCGAACTCAAAGTATTCCGAAACTTTGCGTGCGATATACCAAATCGACCGTCTCGATCCAAGGATCACATCGCAGCTGACGGTTCATCAAACGGAGGTCCGTAGCTCAAGTTATGGGTAAAAGACCGAAGTCGATTCGAAAACGGGGAGTCCGGGTCCGGGCCGACCCAGCCCGACCCCCCCCCCCCCCCTGGGTCGGCCCGAACCGGTTCGACCCGACCCAGGTCCGACCCGGCCCGGCCGGCGGCGCGGTCCGGCGCGGCCCGGCACGGCGGCGCGGTCCGGCGCGGCAGCGCGGCCCGGCACGGCGGCGCGGTCCGGCGCGGCGGCGCGGTCGGAGCGCCGCTCGGGTGCCACGCGCGGGGGGCAAGGCCCCCGCCCTTCCTGCTGGCGGCGCGGCTAGATGTCGCGCCTTGGATCAAACGGCCCCCCTCGTGGGGGCCTTCCATTGAGAAAAATGGTGGCGGGGGGCACTGCCCCCCCCTTTGTGAAACCGACCCCCCTCCATTATGGGGGGGCCAATTTAACCGCCCGGGGGAATTCAATTCCCCTGGTTTTGCACCGTCCCGGCCGGCTCGACCTGGCCGGCCGGCTTCTTCTCAATAGGACCGGCATGGGCCGGTCCTCTTCCATTTTCCGGCACCGGCGGCCCGAAACCGACCGCGACCTTCGTCGTCCGGCACGGTGCGACGACACCGTGCCCTTCCGCCGCGGCCCCGCTCCGGCCGCGGCGCCTTCGGTTTCCTTCGACGTGGCACGACGGCGTCGCGTTCATGATGAATCTTTCCACGGCGCGGCGTGACGGCTCCGCGCAATAATTTTCGAATGATTCCCGCGTGGTGCGACGGCACCACGCCATCTCGTTTCATCCGCACGGAAAATAATAATCAAGAACAAAGGAGGGGGAATTCGGCTGTGTTTGTGCGGTCCGGCCCCCCTCTCGTTAGATGATAACACTTAGACATTTATCCTCAAGATTGTCATGCTAGAACCAAGAACGAGAATAAATAAATAATCAACAACAAACCCCTACCTCGGTTTCAAGAACGATGATCGTCAACGACCCGCGGAAGATGAGCGTCGCGGAAAAGGATGTAGATGTCGTGAAGCAAGGATTCAAAGAACTTTGACGGAGATTTCATCGCGGGAAACCGTCGCGGAAGATATTACTTGGAAAGAGACGTCGTCGGTGTCGCGGGTATGGCTTCGCGGAAGACGATTCCCGAGAACGTGGCGTTCTTCGTCGATGTTCGAAAGTTCTTCGCGTTCTTCGTCAAAGTTTGAAGAAGAAGAAGAAGAAGAAAGCTCCAAAAATCTCTCAAGGTGTCTAGAGAATTCTAACCCAAATAAAATAAGCTAAATTCTTATTTTATTTACACAACCCAAACCATTTCGAAATTCAATGGTTTGAAATTAAACAACTCAACCCATTTAATAACCAAAGTTGTCAAGTTCATTAAAAGAGGAGTTTAAGGGAGTTTAAAAAAAAGAAGGGTGAAGAGTTATGCTTCGTGTGGGCCCCACCACACATAATCCTCCCAAGGGAGGTTAAGTGGATGTGGGTCCCACCTCTAACTCCCTTTGTAAGAAAATAACCAACAAGTTAAAATAAAATTTGTATTCCACAAATTTATTTAACTTATTCTAAATTCCCAAAAACTAACTCCCAACCCGCAATAAACGCAACCTCGGAAAAGGTCTCCTTAAGCGAATATCGGCGCTGCGAGTTCATCGGTGTCCTCGGATTTCAATTCCGAGCACCAGATCAAAAGTTAGAAATTCCCGCTCGTTCGTTCACTGAACGTACCCGAGCCAAACTTCGGAAATTGATTCCGGGCACTCCGGGCCTCTGAATCAGGTGCCGCCAGAAACTGCGTTCTTGTAAAATTCCAAATAAAATTAAGAAAAAATTTCCCTTGAATTTTACGGGTCTTTACATTACTCCCACCTCATGGATTTACGTCCCCGTAAAGCTTCAACACAAACTAGGGATACAAAGGTGGTAGAGCTAGGCAGTAAGCCACCTCGCCAAAACTCTGCAAACTATGTCGAGGTGAGACACGCAAGAAGACGTGGTCGCCATCCTCGAACTCTAGTGGCCTCCGCCTCCTATCAGCATATGACTTCTGCCGGCTCTGAGTTGTCCTCATCCGCTCCTCGATGACCTGGACCTTTTCTGTCGTGGCCCGGACCACCTCTGGTCCCTCAAGAGCTGCTATGATTTCTTCCTTGCCGATAAGGGAAATCCGGTCTCATCCCCTGGATGAACCACGTTCTTTGCCTAATACTGTAAATCCCGACATGGATGATACTAACCCATACCAAGGATGACGTCGTAATGCCTCGACGCTACTACAAGAGATCCAACTGTTACTCTCGCCTCCAAGGGTTGAGTCACACTGTCGGCATCAGTGTGTGGTAACTGGGTCTCCTCCAGTAGGTACTTCTCAAGTGAGGGTCAAGTCAACGGTCTAAACCAAAACCTCTTAGTAACAACACAAGAGAGGATAGGGAAGTAAATGCCACAAGAAAAGGTGTGTTTTATTACTGCAGCTCCAGTATAAAGACACAAGGCATCTACAAACATACATCAACAATAGTCTCCAGGTCTGGAGCTAGTCCCGCTCCTGTCCATCTGCTCCTGGAGCTCCATGATCGTAGGCCTCAGCTGCCTGATGCTGAGCTCCCCCATGTCCTCCTGTCCCCTGTGGTCGGGGTGGACCTCCTGGTGGTGGTGGTGGCAACACCCCGAAGCGTCGTCCACCTCCAGCTGCACGGCCAGCTCCCCTGCCATGGCCACATGCTCCTTGCGGACCGACCTGATCGAACCGCTGCCTCTGCCTGGGGGGCCCTTCGTCCATCTGTAGGTTATCTGTGTGGCGGGTCGGACAGTCATGAGGCATGTGACCAATCCCGCCGCAGGAGTAACACTGCCCTCTCATGGCAAGTCGTTTCCCACACCGAGTGCCTCGCACAAATGATCCAGAGTCATGTTGTCGACCACCTGTAGGTCCAGTCCTCTTGGAACCCTACGTCATCTGCCTACTGCCCGCTGCATAAGACTCTGCCGCATGCTGGTAAGTGGTGGGTCCTGCTGCTGGAGACTGCTCAGCAAGGAAACTCTCCACTAAGAGGGCTCGCTCCAACACTCCTGTCTAAGTCGGAATGTTGAGGGAGATCATCGAAGCCCTGATCTCATGCCTCAGTCCCTGCTCGAAGGTCCGGGCCCGGAAGAACGGGTCCCGTACCATATCTGTGGAGTAGCGCGAGAGATCAGTAAATCTCGCCAAGTACTGGGCCACTGTCATGCTGCCCTGCCGCAGCTGTAGTAGCTCCTGGATGCGCACCGCTTGGAGGGTGGCTGTGACGAACTCGGAGCGGATGATGCTCTCAAAGTCCATCCAGAGGAGAGATGCCTCGTCGTGCACCTGGAGCATCAAGCTCCACCATCTGCCTACTGCCGCGTGCAGGAGGCTCGCTACGAGGATCACCATGAGGTCTACTGGTGTCCTCACTAATCTGAAAACCCGCACAACTGCCTCCAGCCAGTCCCCGGCGGCCTGAGGGTCCGTCTCCCCGCGGAACCTGGGCGGTCGCTGGCGCTGGAACTCATGCAGTGCACTAAGGCGACGTGCATCGTCAGCGGCTGGCCCAGCGGGTATAGGTACCACCGGTGCCACTGCTGACAAAGGGCCCTGCACCGAGGCCTCGTCGCTCGGTGGGCTGTCGTCACGCTCGACTCTCGGAACCCTAACTGGCTGCCGTCATGGGGCATCCTGAAAAGGAAACAAGTGCACCACGGTCAGAACAGAATACCTGGTGAGCTGATATAAATTAATCACAAAGAAAACATTGAAACACACAAGCAATCAATGTTTTCATGCATTAAGTCAGAAATCAGTAGTCAGGGTCCTGGTGTACGGATACGTCGGCCGCCGCACCAACACTGGACTCCCTGTACTGATAACCACACTCAATACGCTAAACATTATTACTTCACATAGAAAAGATCAGAGTTCACGGTAGAACCGAACTCCTTTGATACCAATTTGTCACGACCCGTCCTCGGGGCCCGTGCCGTGACTACCCCAAGCCCGCCTTCCATAGGCCAGGGGCTGGTGACTAGCACCAAGATGTAAATCCCAACAAAAGGGAAGGCATTGCCTTTGAAAAGTAACAAGAACCACAGGGTAAGCAAGCGGAAAAGTAAACACTAAGTAAAAACCGTACAAGCTGTGATGAAAGTAAAAGGGGCCGGAAATACAAGCCCAACTGTAAAGTACAACTGAAAGGGAAATACAGCAACTAAAAAGAGAAGCCGCAGTGTCGAGCCGTCCTCTGGAAGTTCCACCTGAATGGTGGGTACAGATAGCCTCCACTGCTCCTCGGGTCCACCTGATCGCTCCGAGTATGTTCCGCCCAGTGGTCCACCTCCAGGTACCGTCCTGCTCTGCAAGCCTCCACCACGATCAACGATGTACGTCGTCTGCAACCAACACAACATAGTGCAGGCATAACCCATGCAGGGGTGAGTATTAGCAACTCAGTAGGGACCCCGAGACCCCCGAAGGTCTCCCGAAAATCCACAAAGGTTAAACCACAATAGAAGGATACAAATAACCTCTACTTAGGTATATGCCCATACATATACCTAAGTTATCAAGTAACTCACCTCAATCATGAGGAAACAAAAGGATTGTGAAATCAACGGATAACCACTACTCAAGTATATGCCCAAACATATACCTAAGTTATCAAGTGACCCATATCAATCATGAGGTAAACACAAAGGTCAAAAGTCTCAGCTCAAACCAGGATTTTCATTATCGAAACCATAACTGCTGAAGAGCTCCTTCTCTGGAGTGTACAGTGGTCCTGTCACGACTCCGAGGTACTACTCACTAACCTAAGACTGCTGTAGTACTCCACCTATCCAGTACCGCGGGCCAGCTGCTACAACCAAGCGCTTCCATGTGCCGCTACAACCAAGCGCACCTCTGCCGTGGGTCTGCCGCTACAACCAAGCGCTCGCATGTGCCGCTACAACCAAGCGCACCTCTGTCGTGGGTCTGCCGCTACAACCAAGCGCTCTCATGTGCCGCTACAACCAAGCGCACCTCTGTCGTGGGTCTGCCGCTACAACCAAGCACTCCCATGTGCCGCTACAACCAAGCGCATCTCTGTCGTGGGTCTGTCGCTACAACAAAGCGCTCCCCAGTGCCACTACAACCAAGCTCACCTTTGTAACACACCGAGTCATTCGATCAGCAGTCGTCGGGTCTCAGTCAGCTACACGGTCTCCGTACTTCGCACGCTCATCTCCGGGAGGGTCTGCTCCACGAGCTACTGGTCGATACTCCAAGTATCACAAGTCCCGCAAGGAAGTATCTCAAAGGAACACCTCGTCGTAGGGGTCTCAACGCAACAGACGGCGCGTCAATTGGATGCCCGGTCTGTGAGTTACTAGCCATTTCGTCCCAGGGGCCCGGTTGGTTTCGTGTGCGAACCAATCCGGTCGTAACTCAAATATACCCCGAACACTCATAGGGTATAGTCATAGGGACCGTTTCTCAACGTGATCACCAACGCCGCTGATGGTTCGTCAACGGACGTCTGGTCTGGAAGATATCAGCATTTCCGTTCTAGGGGCCCGGTTGGATTTTGGTGTGATCCAACCCGGCCACTATCCATCTGCATCCAAAACTCGGGCGGAGGATGCCAAAAGTTCCGTCTCATCAAGAGGAAAGCAACGAGACAGACAGCGCGTCAATCGGACGCCTGGTCTATGAGTTATTGGCTTTTTCGTTCCAGGGGCCCGGTTGGTTTCATGAGCGAACCAACCCGTCCGCACTCCGACGGCATCCAAACCTCGAGCGGAGTGAGCCAAAAGATCTGTCTCACTAAAAGGAACTCAACAAAGCTGACGGCACGTCAATCGGACGTCTGTAGCTCATGATATGAGTGTTTCCGCTCCGAGGGCCCGGTTGGTTTCGTGTACGAACCAACCCGGCCGAACTCAAAGTATTCCGAAACTTTGAGTGCGATATACCGAATCGACCGCCTCGATCCAAGGATCGCATCGCCACTGACGGTTCATCAAACGGAGATCCGTAGCTCAAGTTATGGGCAAAAGACCGAAGTCGATTCAAAAACGGGGGGTCCGGGTCCGGGCCGACCCGGCCCGACCCCCCCTGGGTCCGATCCGGCCCGGCACGGCGGCGCGGTCCGGCGTGGTGGCGCGGTCGGGGCGCCACTCGGATGCCACGCGCGGGGGGAAAGGCCCCCGCCCTTCCTGCTGGCGGCGCGGCTAGATGTCGCGCCTTGGATCAAACGGCCCCCCTCGTGGGGGGCTGCCTTTGAGAAAAATGGGGGGGGGGGGGGCGCTGCCCCGCCTTTGTGAAACTGGCCCCCCTCCATTATGGGGGGCCAATTTAGCCACCCGGGGGAATTTAATTCCCCTGGTTTTGCACCGTCCCGGCCGACCTGACCTGGCCGGCCGGCTTCTTCTCAACAGGACCGGCATGGGCTGGTCCTCTTCCATTTTCCGGCACCGGCTGGCCGCCGGTCATCACGTCCCGCCGCGGCCCGGAACCTTCCGTGGCCTTCGTCGTCCGGCACGGTGCGACGGCACCGTGCCCTTCCGCCGCGGCCCCGCTCCGGTCGTGGCGCCTTTGGTTTCCTTCGACGTTGCGCGACGGCGTCGCGTTCATGATGAATCTTTCCACGGCGTGGCGCAACGTCGCCGCGCAATAATTGTCGAATGATTCCCGTGTGGTGCGACGGCACCACTCCATCTCGTTTCATCCGCAAGGAAAACAATAATCAAGAACAAAGGAGGGGGGAATTCGGCCGTGTTTGTGCGGTCCGACCCCCCTCTCGTTAGATGATAACACTTAAACATTTATCCTCAATATTGTCATTCTAGAACGAAGAACGAGAATAAACAAATAATCAACAACAAACCCCTACCTCGGTTTCAAGAACGATGATCGTCAACGACCCTCGGAAGACGAGCGTCGCGGAAAAGGACGTCGATGTCGTGAAGCGAGGATTCGAAGCTCTTTGACGGCGATTTCGTCGCGGGAAACCGTCGCGGAAGAGATGACGCGGAAAGAGACGTCGTCGGTGTCGCGGGTATGGCGTCGCGGAAGACGATTCCCGAGAACGTGGCGTTCTTCGTCGATGTTCGAAAGTTCTTCGCGTTCTTCGTCAAAGTTTGAAGAAGAAGAAGAAGAAAGCTCAAAAAATATCTCAAGGTGTCTAGAGAATTCTAACCCAAATAAAATAAGCTAAAGTCTTATTTTTTTTACACAACCCTAACCATTTTGAAATTCAAAGGTTTGAAATTAAACAACTCAACCCATTGAATAACCAAAGTTGTCAAGTTCATTAAAAGAGGAGTTTAAGGGAGATTAAAAAAAAGAAGGGTGAAGAGTTATGCTTCGTGTGGGCCCCACCACACTTAATCCTCCCAAGGGAGGTTAAGTGGATGTGGGTCCCACCTCTAACTCCCTTTGGGAGCAAATAACAAACAAGTTAAAATAAAATTTGTATTCCACAAATTTATTTAACTTATTCTAAATTCCCAAAAACTAACTCCCATCCCGCAATAAACGCAACCTCGGAAAAGGTCTCCTTAAGCGAATATGGGCGCTGTGAGTTCATCGGTGTCCTCAGATTTCAATTCCGAGCACCGGATCAAAAGTTAGAAATTCTCGCTCGTTCGTTCACTGAACGTACCCGAGCCAAACTTCGGAAATTGATTCTGGGCACTCCGGGCCTCGGAATCAGGTTCCGTCAGAAACCGCATTCTTGTAAAATTCCAAAGAAAATTAAGAAAAAATTTCCCTTGAATTTTACGGGTCTTTACAGATAGACATATGTGTGATTAATTAATTTATTTCCCCCTATCTTGTTTAAGATATATAGATTTCGGTTGAGCCATTGGCTCAACCCTTACTCGTAGAGACCACTACTAGTGGCGAATCAACGATCAAAGACTTTTTTCGATGTTGTGACCTAACTCTTGTAGGTGATATTTTCATTTGGGTTCTCTTTGTATCATTGATATGGCCTTATTATGTCATATTTGGTGTATAAGTGTTATCCATAGTTCATGCACAAATTAACAATTTCTGGAGGAGGATACAGTGTGTCTAGAGTTACGGGACAAGTTTTTCTTTCTGGGTGAAAATTAAAACCAAGAAGAGCTTGATGGACTCATTAATTAGAGGTTATCCGATTACACATCATTTTTTTAGAATTTCTATTGGTTCATTGGAAGATATAAACCATCATTTTCCTTCAGTGGTGGTAGAGAATGGGGACTCCTTTCCTTAGGGTGTTTTAGGATTACCTCCCCATTAGGAGATAGAATTATTCATTTTTTGACACACTAATATGGCCTAGATATCTCCACAAATTAATTATATGGATCCCACAATGCTTTAATAGTAGAGGGTTTAGTATGAGGAC
The DNA here is from genome assembly GCA_963277665.1 of Viscum album. Classification (NCBI taxonomy): domain Eukaryota; kingdom Viridiplantae; phylum Streptophyta; class Magnoliopsida; order Santalales; family Viscaceae; genus Viscum; species Viscum album. The sequence goes on from OY728152.1 coordinate 1,253,633,522, forward strand.
TTTCATAGGAAGGGTTGTTAGACATAGTGTTCCACCCTAGGCATCCCCAGTATTTCTTTCCAAAATGTGGATGAGAGTATGAGGATGTGTGTCGGTTACCATTTCCTAAACTAGGTGACTATAAAGATAAAGAATCCACTACCAAGTATTGATGACATCTTTGATCTTTTTAGAGGGATATGACGGTTCTTGAATATTAACCTTAGATCAGACAATCACCAGTTCTGAGTATTGGATGAGGATATATGAAAGATGACATTAAGATTTCACTACATTCACTATGAGTACTTAGTGATTCCCTTTAACATAAAGAATTACATAACAGTGTTCATAGAACTCATGAACTAGATCATTCTGCCTTTCTTAGTCTATTTTTTTGTAGTTTTCATTGATGATATCCTAGTGTGCTCAATGTACAAGGAGGATCACACGAGACCCTTCAGGATGGTTTTTAATGTACTTCGTGAGAACTGACATTAAAAATATCTCTAAAACTTCTAGTTTTGGATTTAGGATTTCAAATTTCTTTGACATTTTATATTATTAGTTGGTGTGGCATTGGACCCAGTAACGGTTGAGGCAATGTAAGCTTGGGAGCCACCCAATTTCATGAGGGAGGTTTAATAAATCCTTGGGTTATCATGACATAATCAAATATTCATACTTTATTTCTATATGATATCGTCTCCCCTAAAATATTTGACCCAAAAGGGGAATAATTTTTTATGGAAAGAGAGGTTCCAATATGATTTCTAGGATTTGAGGCAGTGATTTACAAGTTCTCCCAACTTGATTTTTTCATATAAGGGTTTTGAGTATGCAGTACCCAACGATGAAATGGGGGGAAGACTCTATTGAGTAATGATTTAGAGTTAGACATTGATTTATTATGGTTCACATCATTTCAGAACACATGAGAAGAACTACGTAACCCATGATATTAAGTTAGTAGTGGTATTCTTCGCACTTAAGATGTGTAACCAATACCTGATGGGTGAGAAGTTTGTTATCTATTTTGATCATATGTGTCTCAAGTATATCTTCCCTAAAATGTAACTTAACTTGATACAGAGGCATTGATTAGTATTCCTCAAGTATTATCTCATAGGGATTGTCTATACTCCAAGGAATAGAAATGTGGTAGTTGGTTCTCCCAATAAGAGATATAGTTCCTAGTTTCTGACAAAGGTGTTAGAACAATTCACCTCACTATAGTTATCCTTTATAGATAGGGATGGTGAGTCTTTCCTCCAATTGATGGTTAAAACCCCTCTTATTTTATAGTTATTTAGGGAGTAACATCTTGGGGATAATTACTACGATACCCTACATAGTCAGATATCCATTGGATGTTCTCATAAAGAAGTTTATAATGGTGGGGAGCATGTCAACCTTCTTATAGTAGGGAATATTGTGTTTTTTGTGCTGAGGAATGAGGTATTGAGGTAGTTTCACAATTCACCATTATCCATACATCTAGGTGTGTATAAGGTACACCAAGACCTTCGACGATAGTTTTGGTGTCCAAGTACGATGAAGGCAGTTTCATAGTTTTTATCTCGATGTCTTACTTGTTAGAAATTGAAGGTTGAGAAAAAGGTTCCAATGAGTTTAGTGAAACCCCTTGATAAGTGGGATGGGATATCCATGGACTTAAGGATGGGTTTACTATGTATAACTATGGTATTTTATTCAATTTATCTGATTATAGACTAACTTACCACGTTTTCCCACTTCCTAACTATTTGTTAGTAGAGTCAAAAATATATCTTGGAATGCCTCTATATGTAGGATATAATATGGATCCATGGATTCTCGTTGACTTCCATTTATAAAAAAGATGATTGCTTCGCATCCTGTTTATAGAATGGACTGTAGGAATACTTTGGGACTTGGTTTTATTGGAGCACAGCTTCCCACCCCCATACTAATGACCAAACTGAGTAGACTATCCAGGTCCTAGAGGATATGTTATGGGATTTCATGTTAGACTTTGGTCAAATTTGGGAGGATCACCTTCCATTGGTGGATTTTATATAAAAAAATCTCTCATTCCACCACTGATATGGAACCATTCATGTCCTTGTTTGGGTGACCCTATAGATCACCACTGTTATGGACCGACCAAGGAGAGTTGGAACTTATGGGACCAGAGTTGGTTAGAGACACTATGGTGAAGGTTTAGATCATATAATAGAGGATGAGGACTATATAGATCTATCATATGTCTTATACAGACTGATGATGGAGGCATTTGGATTTCAAGGATGGAGTCTGTGTTTTTTTAGGGTCACACCTCGATGTGGGTTGTGGAGATTTTTTCGGGGAGGCAAATTATCTTTGAGATTCAATGGCCCTTTATAGATATTTCATAGAGTTGGAGGAGTGGTATACCTCTTATCTCTACTCCCATAGTTGTACTGGGTATAAGATGTCATCCATGTGTTTCATCTGAGGTATAAAGCCAACCCATCACATGTTATTGATTGGAACAAGATGGAAATTGTGGATGGAGCTACCTTTGTTGATTACCCAGTAGGGATTAAGGATTGGATGGAGATGATCATTAATGGGAGACCAACTCCCCTATTATGTGTTTGGTGGAATTATAGGAATATTTAGGAGTTCACTAGGGAGTAGGAGACCTAGATGCATGCTTAGTACCCACATCTCTTTGTGTATCCATTTTTTTGGCTTTCCAAGATGTAAAACCCCAAGGTAGGGAGAAAATAAGGTCTATATATTTTTTACATATACTACTTTAGAATATTTCATGGATTATTATTTGATCTAGAATCTATGATAGTGTGAGATTTTGAGACCTGGTGGGCCTAGAATTAATTGTTGAAATATATTAAATATATTAAATATCTCATGTGCATATTTTTCCTAAAAAATTGGAATATATTATAAATGGATAATATGATAAAAAAATATAAGGATTTCATTGAGTTTACAGTGTGGGTATTACCCTTGGCATGACATAATCTACATCTTCATCGGGTGTTATTATTGAGCACCATTGCAGGTGATCCATTAAATAAATTTAAACTATATTTATTTAATTATTTTATTAAAAACCAAAACCTATAATTTCATTATAAATATGCTTTATAGAAAAAATGTTGGTTTAGCATATAACCTTGAAAATCTAGAGGATCCTTTTGAGTGAAACATTGGAGGAGATCTTGTTGAACGACACTGGATCAGACCAGGATTGAGAATCAATGTGACAACAAATCATGTAGATCTCTCCAATGATAGCAACATGTGATTATTATTCACCAGCAATTGATCCACCTTGAGGTGAGAAATATTTATTTAATGGATTTATCCTCATTTTTTATCCTACAATGAATTCAAATTAATCAACTGACTAATTGATTCATGGTTTGATCATATTGCGGGTGAGATTTTATATGTGGGAAATTTTGGAGAAACTATTGGCTCTATTATGGATGTTTTTATGTTTATATAATGGTAATGGATCAAGGAAAACTAAACATGGTTAGGTTAATTACCATTTTTCATGTTTCTTGTATTTCTCGCACTGATCTTTATGAGATCATCACCTGTATTCATTTTGGATGGTGGTATGACCATTACCGAATAAAAAACTATTGTGCAAAAGTTTCATGGTGAAATGGATTGTTGTTGAAGATATGGGTTCAGATCGACAATGGGGTCGAGTTATAGTGATAGTTATAATGGACCAGGATTCATCTGATGATCACCATTCATTATGGTTTTATGGAGTGTCCATCAATGGTGCATATAGGCATTTCCCAAGCATTTTGTAAGGCTTGATTCTAAAAAGTGGAAACAATGAGGATTGGATGGACCATATCTATACTATATGGATTGATTTTAGGCAAGATCGAAGGCCATAGGTGTGGATGATGACATGTGAGGAAGATCTATGAGTTTCCAAAAATTATGTGTTAAACAAAATGTAATCTGGTATCATATATTGTGTGGGATCCCCTATGTGGTGCTAAGGTTTCCACAGAGAAGAAAAGAATCACACAGTAAGTAATATGTGACAAACACTGTGTCACACTTATATGTAAGCTCATAATGTAGTTGGAAATGTACATGGACACAATCATGGTTAGACAAACACCGACACAACCAGTTGTGCAAGGACATGGGCAGGAGTACACAGACTCGTACATGTCGTATACTCAGACACAGACATGGGCATCGGCTGTGATACACGGGTAGGACACGGTGCCTAAGGGTCACAACATGTACTACCATCACACACTTGTACTCCGTCCACGATATCTTGGATCCCTTTTCCTCTTTATCTTAGATAAGTTTTGTGATGGTTCAATCCCTTGATCATTTCCAAAAGTCTTGTTATGGAATCTCATCCAATTCATTGGATGGTGATCCCCTATAAGGAACTTCAGTCTCAGATAGAGTTTTTGTAATCCTTCCATGAGGCTTTTAATGAGATAATCTATCATCATTTCCCTAGGTAGAGTTCTTGGTATCTTCATGACTAACACTACATAGGCACTACTCCCCTATATAGAAGATTAATCCAGATTGAGTTGTTGGTATCCCATATGGATCTGGGTGTGATCCCCATTTTGTGTACTAAACACTTCAGACATAAAGAATTTACTTATTATGGACAGACACGATAAGCATGACATAATGGAAAAATTTCCATCTATGTTATATTAATCTTGGAGTGTGTTCTCCTTGACAATTGATATGTGGAACCTTCAAATAAGAATAATAGGTTGTCATTACGGTTGTAAAAAAAATTGAGATTGTGTATCAATGTTTAGTATAGCTAGATATTCTTGTTATATTAGTGTCTAACATATACTTTTGGTTAGATAATTTCTATTCTTAGTATTATATGCTTTGGGATTTTAGGCCGTCCAACTGGATATGTTTATTCTCAACCTTTCATGTGATTTTCCCACATGTTTCATGTCATATGTAGATAACTAACTTTCTGAAAGAGTCCTATAGGGATAAGGACTAGGCAGAGCTTAGTTATTCGGACTAACCCAGATGTTTTCCTATAGTTACCATGAAAATATCCCCTTTCTATACTTTATAGGTTATAATATCTTTAGTTTTATTATTGTAGTATTTTATTTCTCCCTTTTTCTTTCCAGGACTTATTTTCAAACTCTGATGGTGGGATTTTAGTTTTAAGCATGCATGGTTATCATCTGTTTTACATTTCATTATTTTTATGGGCTTAGATATGCATTTGTGTGTACAGGTATATTAGACTAAGGCCTCCATTATGTGTGATATTCCTAATTGGCATTTGTCTTTATCCCTTGGCCTATTGGAGGCGGACATGGGGTAGTCATTGAATGGGCCTTGTTGGGATGGTTCATGACAAGTCAAATATTTTGGGGTGTTTTTTCCCAACATCCCAGAAGGATAGACAATGGATGGTAGATTTCTACTACTCCCCTGATCTCACTCTAGGCATAGATGTGTAGGTGTATCTTAGACAATAATAGATTATAGCATATGGTGCACTCTTACTAGGGTTTTGTTCGCTCATGGTTTTGTATATATTTATATGTGGCTTATACCATCTTGCGGTATATCACATAATTATATAAAGATATGGTGTTTTTGGATTCTTAGGGGTGTGTATACATCGGTTCTAATGCATTTAGGTATAACTCACATACATGGGTTTTAGTAGCTTCTGTGTATACACATGGTTATAACACGGATATGATGATGATGATGAGTTTTTGGGATACACGTGATTCAATAATGGTACTGATATTATTTCATGGGGTCTAGAATGATTTATAGGTGGGATAATCACATAATATAATTTTAAGGGTGTGAGATTAAAAAACCAATGGAAAAGTTTAAGAAGGTAACGTTAATTCATTTATATATATGAATTTTATATAGAATGGTTTATTTATATGTGTTATGTGGTGTGTGACACATGTTGAGGATAGGGAAATAGTATTACCAGTGTAGATGAAAACATAGTTTCAATTGTTTATTCACTGGTCATTAATACGCTTCTTCCAATTTTTCATTAAGGGTTTTAGGGAGGATATTATTTTGTGTATATATCTTTCTATCCCTACAAATGTATAAACTATTATTCAGTTTATCAAGATTGATTTGGTGAATTGTATGCATGGTACCAATATGAAGGACTCATTAAGTAGCTATAAGGAGTTATTTTAGAGTGTGGTAAATGCCAATTCATAGTTTTGGTACATACAGTTTTCATTTTAGTTTACTTATAAAACTACCTACATTGAGAATTCAAATTGTATGTATTAATGGTGTTGTTTGTTGGTTCTTCTCATCATGTATCTTACTCATTAAGCTTATATAGAGGGTATTATATTTCATGTGTGAGATTGATATACCTATGATGCTAGTCACTAAAATGTAGACTATTAGAGGTGGCATTAATGTTTCATTATCTCTCTTTATTAATTTATAACCCATGAGGGACATATTTGGAGGTAGGGGTCATGATAGAGTTATATCAAAGTTGATGGCTTAGAGATAAGATAGAGTTTGGAGTTATACACAAGTGAAGATGCATGTGTTAGAAGGGAAATAGTATCATTTGGGATTATAATGTATTATTAATAGAGGATACCAGTTATGACACGTGAATTTATAGACATATAAGATTCAATTCATGGAACTTCAGGTTTACTAAATATTCTAAGCAAAGTTATTCTACATGCAAGTTAGTGACATGTAAAGGACCATATATCCTGATTTCTTGTGTCTATATTTTAATTTTTTAAACATTGTGAATTAGGTTAACATAATTTAATATTTAAATTAATTAAACTTAAAATTTACTTTTTTCTAGATTTTTGGAGTTTCTATTTTTTTTATTTTACTGATATGGAACCAAGTTGATTTCCCCATTAGGTTTGTATAGAATTTGTTTGGAAGGATATTCCAGTGGATCATAATAGAGTGGAGGTCAATTATTATAAAACATAGAGGAGGAAACTCTTATAGTCTCATACCCAAGGTTTATAGGTGTTTAAGGGAATTGGTTAAGATAATGATATAGACGATTGACTAGATGAACCAAATATATCCTTTGGTTTGATTCATGCTCAGAAAGAGCATGAGGTTTATTTAGCTATGATGATCTTGTGTAATTTAGCATGGTAGTGGTGGAGTTTATTCCTCATGGATCATGAGGAGTCAGATGTTTCCTTATAAAAGTTTCGGGTTTAGTTTTTTGGATGAGTTTCTATCTTCAACTATAAAAAGGATTGTTAGTAGAATATCCTCAACCTTAGAAATGGTAGTTTCTGCGTTCATGATTTCAACATCCACTATAAAAACCTCATATGTTATGCTTCGGGTCTACTGCCAAATAGTGAGGTTAGGGAGAGGCATTTTGAGAGGTCTTTATTCCATTATATTTTATTCTTACTCACTCAATTTATGTTAAATTAATATTGTAAGGTTCAATTAAAGGTATAGATAATATAGAGGAGATTATATTAGACCACATAATCATGATATTGGAATCATTAAGATCATATGAAAATAACATTTGTGACTTTTTATCAATTTTTAGGTCAATAGTATAAGTTTTAGTCATCATAGAGAAGTTTTTAGGCTTCTTTATCTCGTTTCATGAGAGATAGAAGTTCTTTAATCCATACATTTTGGTTGGGTGTGGTTTACATTTCTTATGGAGGTTATATCCATCATAATAGAGACTATATAACTATCCTCAACAATCATCATACAACTGACGTCCAATTTCAGGACGATACTTTTCAAAAGAACCAGTCAAGAAAGATGCATTGGAATGGAATTGAATCTTATGATTAGCATATAGGGTATACGGTAGGCAATAAAATGTTCCAAGATATCCCTTTTCCTCTAGGACTCTGAGAAAAAAAATTCGTGGTTTTGGTCCTCATATGGGCAAGAGAGGTCATGGGGAAAGGCACACTCAGATGTGTGCCTTATCATTTCCATCACTAGGTGATTCGGACCTCATCCATGGTGCTCTCATTCATTTTTCTACTTTCTCTTATGTCATGGTTTATTCAATATCGGAACACTCCTTTTCCTCGTCACTTTAGTCCATCTTTTTTGGACATTATGTGGATATATTTTTAGTGCCCTTGGAATTTCCTATGTCAATTGGAGATCAAGTAATCATATTTTATCTATGTATAGATTTTGAATCTGTACTAAGGAAGCTACTTTATTATAGATACCTAATATGTTAATGGATACAACCATATGAAATTATACTTGGTATGTATTGGATATATTTTTTGAGGGATGTCACGGATTTCTTTAGTTGGCACGACATATCGTATAATGTTGATAAAGACTAGATGGTGTTTTTTAGAGAGAGAGACCCTCTAATGTGTTGATGGATTGTTAAATCCCTATATTCATTAATAGTAAAACTAATGATATGGTCATAGGTGGATCAGTAGGTGATTATTTTTAGGGTTGTTAAAGAGTTCCTTAATTCCTTTCTTGAAGAGGTCAGGACTCTACCCCTCTATGAGAGTCAATTTTGGGATAGTTATCCCACTATATGTTTCTTTGATATCAAGGTATTTGTATTGAATTGTCCCTTTTGAGTAGTAGGATAATTGAATTTATATTCATTATCTCTTATAGAGAGGATTCATTAGGCCTAGTGTGTTTCATTTGGGAGTACTAGTTTTTTTCTAAAGGAAGATTCTATTCTATAGTTGTGTGCTCATTATAACTATTTGAATCAGGTTATGGTTAATAACTATTATCCTATACCATGGATTGGTGATTCATTTGATCAATTATTGGGAGATAGCTAGTTATTAAATATTTTCCTTTGGTCTATCTATCATGAGATGAATGTGATGGATGATTAAATCTCAAATATTGTATTTAAATTATGTTATAAACATTATTAGTTTTTTGAAATTTCATTAGAATTTATAAAAACAAAATCCATTTTTATTTGTGTAATTATTTGTTAATTTTTTGAGTTTTTGTACCGATTCATGGTGGTATTTATTGATGAAATCCTTAAGTAATTAAAGTTAGTGGAGGATTGTGTATAGAATATATGATCTAGGTTGGGAGTTATTTAGTTTCACTAGTTGTTGTGGAAGTTATGAATTTGTTAATTTTGGGATTTTGAGGTCAATTTCTTATGGTATGTCATATCTCAACATGTATTTATCATTTAACCCTTGTAAATTGCAGTAGTGGTTCCTTAGGTAGCCCCTAAAAAATATTGCAGAGCGACGGAGTTTCCCTGTTCTTTCTAGTTATTAAAGATGTTTTGTACCTGAATTATCCTAGGATGTGAGCCCGATGATACCATTTTCTATAAAGGATCCTAAATTCATATTTAATGAATAGTAACATAGGGATTTTAATTATTTTAAGGATAATTTGGTATGTTTTGTGGTTCCTCATATGTTAGAGGATGGTGTTGCTTTTGAAGTTTACTATTACTCTCTGCATCTTAGATTTTGTTACATGTTGATGAAACATACGGTGATTATATCTTAGGTTTCTTTGTTTTTAAGAACACATGAATATAAATATTACCCCCATGATCATGATCATACTGCATTAGTGTTTTCCTTAAAGTTGTGGAAGTGCTATACTATCAGTGAATGATTTTTGGTCTTTAAAGATCATAATATTATGAAGTATGTCTTCCCAAAACATGACATTAATATACAAAAATGATGGTGTAAGGAGTTATTGCATGAATATGAATCTAATATTTCTTTTAGACTTTTCAAATAGAATTTTTTGGTTAATTCCATGCGTATAAAGTCTTGAGGTTGTGCTATATGCAAATCTTGAGACTCTTAGTGATTTATGGAAGAATTGGAAATGATTAATCATCAAATGGGAGTAGATAATGGAAATTATTTTCATTATAAAATGATATTTTAGAGGCCCTTAGTGTAATAGTTCAAGCAATCCAAGCTTGGGGATCCTAAGGATGAATTTTGGTGTGGTCTTTTTTTTGGTGATGCTCCTAAAGGGCATTCAAAGGAAAAACAACATCATGCATTGTTCTCGGGAAAGATTTTCATTATTTCAGTGAATCACAATGTGGTTTTAGATGAGTTCAATAGTTCTCCTATATCAATTCAACCTATTATAACAAATATGGTCCATTGTCTAAGAGACTATTTTTAATGACCTGGTATTAAGAAGTTAATTATAGTGTTTTTCTCTTGGTGTTTGGTCTTCCAAAAGGTGAAAGTTAAGAATAATGTTCATATTTGTTTTCTTAAGACACTTGATTTTCCATAGTGGATGTGGGATTATATTTTTATTAACTTCCTCACCAGTTTACCTAAGGTTGTTACAGTTATATATGGGTGATCATGGATTGATTAATAATGCTAGATAACTACTTACCAATCAAGTAGTTGAGTTCAATCTATGTGTTATTGAGGTAGTATAAGGAAGATATTGTCAGGATCCATGGAGTTTTGGTGATTGTCATATATGGTCATGATTAATAGTTTATATTCTAGGTGTTAAAAGGTCTCCTACATGATTTTAACTATCATTTATTCTTTAACACATAATTTTATCTCCATAATCATAGTTATATAGAATAGAGTATCCAAACCATATACAACATGTCGAAATCATTAATTATGAATATTGGATGTTTTTTTGGTGAGACACCAATCCTTGGTGGTGTCTTCTTACAATAATCACTATCATTTTACTATTTTCATTAAATAATTTGAATCTCTATATGGACAACCTTTCAATTTCCCATTATGTTAGACTGATGCCAGAGAGTTAGTTATTCTTGAACAAGAATTTTTTTAGAGTATAACATATAAGGTATATTTGATCCTCAAGAGAATGAAGTAGGCACAAGACATCATAAGTCTAATACTTATCATAGGATGAGGTCTTTAGAGTTTTATGTTGGATTATATATGTTCTTAAAGGGGTTAATCCATCTTAATAAGTGAGGTTTTTGTTATTTGAGTAATATTTATCCTATGTTCCTTTAACCTTTTGAGGTGTTAGATTAGGTTGAATTCTTACCACACAGGTTATCACTACCCTGAAAAAATGAACTAGATTAACAATTTCTTCCATTAGTCATGTATTTTTAGATATCATCATTATTATAACCACGTCATAAATTTGGGTGAAATTGGTGTTAAATATATTGAAACCTTCTAAGAATAACTAGAAAAGATTCAAACCCATAAAGAGAAGGTGTCATGTAGGTATTTTATTCCATTGAATCATATCCTTTGGCCAAATGGTGACTTGGAGGAGAGAACTTTAGAGATGGAATCATATATGTATTCTAAATTTACCATGTTGTTTTGATGCCCGATTTGATCTTTCTTGAGACAATAGGTTTTACCCTATATCATTAAATGATATTTTTTCTCTTAATTAATGTTTTTTTCTAATTAAGATCTATATTCATCTGTTGTGTGGTTTCATTTAAAATTTTAGCCAAATCCTTAAGAGGTATCTTGTGGGGTAGTTGTTTATACCTCATTCTCTCTTCCTATGATTTGATTTAAATTCTAGAGGATAAAATTTGTTTAATAGGTATCTGATGTAATTTCTTATATTACTAATCCCCTTTTTTCTGAATCTTATAGGTGTTAAGAGGATTCTCGAACCCTTTTCATTTTCAATTTACAAGTTAATTTAATTAAAAATATATTTTTCAACATTAATTTACCCTTTCAAAAAAAATATTTTAATTTGAGAAAGAATATTCATTTCCTCAAATAAATTTTTTAAGAAAAGTTAGAAACAAATTATAATGTTCATGTGTAAGAAATCATTTTTGAATAATACATATTTTTAAAGCATAAAATCACATTAATGGAAATTGAGTACCTATTTATTATGAATAAATAAATATATTTTCATTATTTAAAACCATTATAAATTTTTTTCATAATGTAGTTATTACTGTTTATACAATCAAATTCAACAACTATTTTATAAAGAGTTATTATATCATAGTTCATATAGACTCGGGGTTTCAAGTAAATAAAGTTGTCAACCACCTTGACTTTATTTAAAGAAAAAAATATTATAAACCCTCAAGGTGTTCGAAGCATGGTTTTAAAACCATTAAAATGTTCATGTAAAAACATTATATACTAAATCTACTTGTAATAATTATTTAGATAATCCAATTAGATTGGTATGGTGAATACTTGATTCAGTTTTGTTACTAATAATCATATATATTATTAAATTGGTTAACAAATCAATCCTCATAGAACACCACCATGGAATGGTGTGCCTGGGAGGAGGAATAGTACCCTGTTATACAGGGTTCAATAGATTATGAGTCAATTTGACCATTAAATATCATTAATGGGAATGATCTAGAAAATTTTTCTTTCCAATTTAATCATATTCCATCTAAATCAGTCAAAAAGACACCATATAAGATATTGACACAGGGGTGTGCCAATTTGTCCTTCTTGTGCATTAGGGTTTGTGAAGCATACATATGAAATTTAGATTCTAATTTTTTCTTAAATCAGGAAAATTATTATTTTTTTATTATCCCAAATAAACTAAGTGATATTATGTATATACTTCTACAAAACAAAAAATATTTTTGTCTTGTGATGGTTTCTACTTTATAAGGATCATATAAATATAAGAGTTAATGGGAGGAAATCATAACATAAAAAATTCTAATATAATCAAATGAGAAGTGATCCCGATTTAAAAAATGATCCTTATCTATAATGGTTTATGAAAAAATAACCGAGTTAGGTTATATAAGAACCATAAAAGTCTAGTAGGACTCTTCAATATCCTGAGATATATGGATTTCTTATAGAAAATAATTATAAAGTAATTTTCATTGATGATGAGCCTACTAACTACAGAGAAAACATTAATGGTTTTTATTTTAAGAAATGGTTAGAATATGTGAAATATGAAATTTTCTTTTTATACACTAACCATGTTTGGAACATAATGGATGCACCTAAAAGGGTGAGACCCATTGGATTAAAGTTGTTTTTATTAATAAAAATGGCAAGGATGATAGAGTGCATAATATTTAATATCATATGATAACTGATGGTTAAAAGAAAATTCATGGTATTTACTATAAATGGTCCTTTCCTATAGTTGTAATGATAATTTCCATTAGAATATTTCTTTATATATTAGCACATTATTATTATGAGATATAAAAACTGTTTTTCATAAACACATTCCTTAATTAGAATATTTTCAAGTATATGTATATGATATAGACCAAATGTTTTAAATTACCAAATGAATATATTAAGGTTTTTATATTGTAAATATCCATTAATTTATTAAAGAATTATTTATGGAATTAGAATATCTAATTTGATGATTCAATAAAATAGTTTAGTTTCATAAATAATATAGACGATTATTATATATATTAGCAAGCTAGTATGAGTTTTGAGTAATTTATGATATTATATGTGGATTACTTAGTATTTATTAGAAATAATATCCCAGCATTACATTATATATAGGTGTAGTCAGTAATGTGATTCTCTTTAAGAGACATGGATGAATCAGTCTACATATTGTGTATGAAAATCTATAGAGATAGAACTAATAGATATCTTACAATATGTAAAAAACAATTATACTATTAAAGGAAAATGATATTTATTATATAAAAATCTAAGAATGTCTATTTACTGGTGTTTCATGGTATAAATAAAAGGAACATTCATAATCTTTTTTAAGAGTTAAAAAGCATTGATAGGAATCCTTATACACTTGTTATATGATCTATCATATTTTCAATGTCATGTACATGACCTGATGTCACATATTGATTATTAATAATAACTAGATACAAATAAAATCTTAGTGAGAGTTACTATATCACTATCTAGAAAATCCTTAAGTAATCAAGAATAAGTAAGGATATATTCTTAGTCATTGGATGTGAGGATGAGCTCATTATAAGTGGTTACAAAAAATCTAGTTTCCAAACAAACTAGGAAGATATGAGATCTAAATCTAGTTTTTTGTTTTCCCTCAATAGTAGATTTATAATTAAGAAGAGTTACAAACAATCCATCAATTCATACTCAACAATAGAGTTAGAGTACATAATTGTATCAAATACTATAAAGAGAGTGTTTTGGATCAGAAAGTTCATAATGAAACATAGTGTAGTTCCAATAATTGATATTGTAACTGAGATTTACTATGATAACATTAGAGATATAACTCAGGAAAAGGAAACCCATTCTCCCTAAAAAACCAAACACACCGCATGAGAATTCCCTCCCATTGAAGAGATCATTGAGAGGAGTGAAGTAAATATATTTTTGGTGTATTTAGAGGAGAATGTAGAAGATCCTTTGACAAAGTAATTATCTAAGTAGAAACATTAGGTTCATGTAAAGAATTCAGATATATATATTAGAGTTTATCTGTAATGATTGTTATTAATGGGATTGTATCATGGTTTTATAATAAAGTGTATATATATATATATATATCATTGACATTTATATTGTCATGTAGTGTGTAATTAATTTTTTTATAGTGGATTATAGTGGATGACTATAGTCCTCTCACTTTAGGAGCTCTGTTATTGAAAACAAAATATCCAAATTCACTTATAGTATTTTTATAATTTTATGAAAATAAATAAAATGATAGAAAGGTTAATTTAAATGAAATTATAAAACTTAATAGGAATATGAAATTATAACAGAATGAATTCATGTTAGAAAATAAATGTATTCTTCCTAGGGGTAGATACTCAGGTTCCATAATTATTCATTATCATTTTTTAAATTCAATTTGATAACTCATTCAGAATTTATATTGTGTTAATTTACTGAGTGTGAAGTTTTTCATGCCTCATATAATTACTTTCACACCAAACTCCACCTCCTACAATAATAAATTTTAATGATATACTTAAATATAGAGTCTTTTTACTTCTGATACGTAGCTCCCTCATATGTTGTTTCATCCATTAAATTAAATCAACTCAATTTTATGAAAAAAAAAATTCCAAGAGAATGGAGGTAAAAAAGGTAAATTAATTAATAGGATGAGTTTTATAAGTTCTCAAAATAGTGGTGGATGATATCCACACCCATCATAAGAAATACTCTTTCCTCCATCATAAACAAAAAATAAAACATAAAATATTGAAGCCCAATAATTTAGAAACACCTCAAACCCACCCCCAATGCCAGGCCTTGGGTCATTCACTCATCATTAAGAGTTTAAGAGATCACTATGGAATAAATATAGAGAGAGATAAGTATAAATATAATGGAATAATATCTATAATATAAATATATATAATGATTTATAAATGAAAAAACTAAAAATATAGAAA
This sequence comes from Viscum album, assembly GCA_963277665.1. NCBI lineage: Eukaryota > Viridiplantae > Streptophyta > Magnoliopsida > Santalales > Viscaceae > Viscum > Viscum album. The sequence continues at coordinate 1,253,648,889 of OY728152.1, forward strand.
ACATTATCTAAAAATTAGTCTCCTCCCTTTTGTTGAGCTCCCAATTTTGTTTAGTGTGGCACAACACCCCAATATTTAAAGGAAAATGATAATCCACCAATATTTATTCATATATACTTTCTCTTTGATAAAAGTATCATTTTTTAAATACTAGGTGAATATATCCTTTAAATTATAATCCACGCTATCTAAGAGATATATAATGTGGATTTTATTATCCTTTATTTCCATATCTTAATCTACATTAGTATATCCTCCATCATTTTTTCAGATAAATTCCTTCTTCTATATGGATAACAACTTAACATCACCCTTGATTTTTTTTTGCATACATGCACATGGACAGAATTCCCTAAATTTATATTGAATCCAAAGTGAGTAAGCATGGCCAATATAAATAGCATTATCATCCCACTAAAATAGGATTGGTCATCTCTTCCTTTATTCATGAATGCTTCTAGATGATGGATATCATTATGGATTAAGACATGTCTTTCAAAGATATCACAACTCATGGTTATCCCTGTTCTAGAAATAAGATTCATTTACGCACCATGGTGGTCATCCCAGTTTTAATTGGAGAAATAGAGTTCGTATTGATATTTCTATTTGCAGTAATGGATATCTCTAGTGGTTTACATCCCAAATGTGGTAGGATGTATGGTGATGGTATAAAGTGACTATATCACTCATTGGGTTATACCATACCCATAGTGATAGTAGGAAATGGTGGAGGTAGAATGGCCCGATGGTATCATACTACTGGAGGTAGTAAGAAACAGTGGTAGTATGATACGGTGGTTGTAGATAGTGGTAAAACACCCCTAGTTATATAAATATTGACACCACACATAGGAGGAGATAGTTTTTAGAGGTAACAGTGGTGGTTTGTGATCACATCCCAATTATGGTGTCTCAACATTAGTGGTCCTTGTGATTCTTCTTTACCCTTACACAATTTTCATTATATAAGGGCCTTACCCTTATTTATCCTTTCAATTCATTGTGTTACCCTTATTTACCCACCTCATACCTTTACATAGTGGTGGAAGACTCTGTGTACCCTTACATAGAGGATATAATTAATTTATATAGTGCTCCCTTAATTTTATGTGTCCTCCTCTTACCCTTATATAGTCGGTAAAATTATAAAACTACCTTTACACAGGCTTTGTAATCCATGGACTACATTTCCTTAATGATTAAATTTACCATTACATAGCATTAACTAGTTTCAAATGTCACTTAAGTAGCCCAAAAAATCCTCCTACATAAAGTTATAGAAAATTTTACCCTTATACAAATCTTAGTCCATGCATAAGGTTAAACCAAAACTCCAAAAAATTTATTATCCAAATAAAATATTCAAATTCATAATTTGAATAACTTTTTTTGAAACATTAATTATTTAAATGAAATCACCCATATTTTAATAAATAAATTAATTTCTTGGGGAAAATGATTAAATTCATTAAAATTCATAATTAAAATGATAAAAAAAATAATGAAAAATAATTGCATCAAATACCCCCACACATGAACTATGCTTATCCTCAAGTATTTAATCTAAAAAATAAATTAAAGTTGAATAATGTGTTGCCAATATTTAAAGTTCATAGAAAAAAATAAAATATTTTCAAATGGTAATCCAAACTCTCATGTTCCACATAAAATACCAATTTAACTTCACATTTTAAAAAGAAACAATCATCATATGTATTTTACTTTTTCATATTGGTAAATGATGGGTATTCTCCTTCCATCCACTTAACATTACCAATTTATTATTATTAAACATTCCAAGTTGTGATATAGCCCACACAAAATTATTTAATTCTCTTATCACTTCTAGAACAAATTAAAATAAAGTTATATGTATACCATAAGTTCATTCTCATTCCTATAATCTTGTAAAGGATCTACATTCTTCACCTTTTAAAGAAAAAATAATATAAAATCAGGAGGAAGTTTCATTGATATTCTAATGAATCTAAGTCTTAAGGTATTTAGGTATTGTTTTGAAAAAAATACAAAATAAAAGCGGAGGTTTATATATAAATAATGACATATGACATAAAAATTAAAATATAAATGAAAGTATCCCTTTAAAATAGGGATAGTGCCCTCTTACCGAGTTCAAAGTAATTCAATGAACATTGTATACCCTATGATTAATGTACACCTTCTTGAATTGTCTCTACTGTTTACATTTTTTTTCTTTTTCAAACTAATTTTTCAAAAATTAATTAATAAATTGTGCTTGGAGTGAATTTCACATCCAACACCTAACCCCAAATAATAAAATCATGTGTCAGGTAATGGTTCCTTTTTTTTCTCCAAAGTCATTACACATTTTTTAAATTTTTTTAATTTTTTTTTTCAAGAAATTAAAACAATAAACATACAATGAATGAATCCTGAACCTTTCGAAATGTCTAAAAAATATCACCCCCATGATTATCCCTTACAATGTAGTGCTTACTTTCACCATGAATATCATCACCCCTGCACTTCAAATTTAAAATATCATATAAGATTCAATGGGGTGGGTAAGAATTGATATAATTGGATTTTAATGTGGCTTATTCGTAACAAGTTCATTCATGGATTATATAGGATACAAATGATTACATTAAAATGTGGTCTCACATATATGGGATAAATCAATAAAAAATCCACAATAATATTAAATTTTACTTTGTTCAATCATAGATTTAACAAGCTACAATTCAAGATCTTACATTTTTAAATCCTAAATATCGTTCAATAAATTTGTTGAAGATAGAATTTGAAAAATTTGGGCCTAGAAATCCTCTTGGAAATAAGTCATATTAATTTGAACACTCCATCAAGGTAGGGAAAATCATAGAAAATAAATCCACTTAAATTTCATAAATTCAAAGTATGAAAAATTATAAGTAAATTTAATTTACTATAATCAACAAATTACCTAAAATTATGATTCATCAAATTAACATATATTCTTCATTTTAATAACTAAACTTCACATCATACTAATTTAATCTAATTATCTTAGAAATATATATCACAAAATCATGGAGTTCATAAGAAACTGATGGCTCATAGATTAGTTGAGAAAAGAAAAATTTCTATTGTTGGAAAGAAAATTATAGTTTAAAACTCAAAATAGATTCCAAACAATATTGAGATTTTAAAGATAATGAATTAAAAATGAATTCCCCTTACCAAAAAATCTCTAGTCCTCCTCCTTCTTCTTGAAATTTATGTTTGGATTTCTTATCCTATAATCATCATGGACCTATAATATGAAACCACCCATTAAAGTGTAAGGACTATGTAATTAATGTTAAAAAAGAATGAGTTGGATTGGGTAACATCCTAATATATTCCTCGCACTAATTCCTGAGAATGAAAAAAAATCCAATAAGAAAAATAAAAAAAATAAAGGTAAGTCTTAGATTGATACCCCATGTGGGCCCTCATTTTTTACTACCTCTAGATGGGTAGTACCAGCTTCCTTTCAAATTCTAATAGTGGGTGGGGTTTCATTGATTTGAGAAACCAACATGTCTTCCTTCTAGCTGAAACACATTCTTTCTTATTACTGAGGTCTCTATGGATATATTACACTATGTCCACCCAAATAGAAAAGAGATATAACTTTCTTGGTGGGTATAGTAATAATTATGAGTCTTTATCTATCTTAGTTTACTCTTGCACAACCTATTATCTCCCTAGTTATTTAATAAGTTAGGTATCATCAACAGATTAATCAAAGGGAATACTAGAATTTAATTTTATTTGAAATAAAATTAACCGTGAATAATCAATATCAAAATATTCCCCTTCACAATAAGATTCTTGGGTCTTTGTTTCATTTGGAAAAATAACTTTAATATCATTATATCCCACTAAAATAAATGTTCACTATGTTATGGGTGATATATGTGTTTCTCATGAAGTGAATATTTCTATTATTCATCTTTCCCCATGGAAAAAACAAGACTTGGTCGAATATGAAACTTTGAAACAATGAAAATTGACACTCAATTAAGTTTCAATAAAAAATGGATATGATCTTAAGAAAATTACTTCTCCTATAGTTGGTTTGTTTTAAAAATATTCTTTAGTATAAAGTTTATATTGGTGTTGAATTGTATTTGGTGGAGTTAGGTTATCAAGAACCTCCTTCATTTCTTCAAATTCCAACACTTTGGTGGGTTATTCTTCTTCTGTAGTTGGGGATAGGTTAAAAGGTGTTGATTCTTGTACTTCTATGTGGATGTGGGGATCAAATTGTAATTCATAATCATTCTATAAGTCATCGAAATCATTTTTTTCTTCTCATATATGTATCATCAATAAAATATTCTTCATGATTATCTTCTATCCATGGTTGACATATGTGGAATGGATATTATTGTATCTCTACCTTTAAATCCAGTGGATCTTTTTTTTAAATAAAAGAGGAAATCTCTTCACCCGAAAGCATATAATTAAGAATCTATTGATACTCATGAACTATTTGTTCCATTTGGATCTTTATCACCTATATATTTTATTCAATCCTTTTTAACTGGTCATTTATATCATTATTCACAATTTTTTTATATTGTTTCACAATTGAGTAATTAGTCCATGCATAATAATTGTCATTTGAATACATTTTAGGAAATTATATTTGTAGATAGTTTTTATATAAAAATAATGAATACAATTTATAAAGTGTGAATAGAAAACATGAATAATAAATGACTTGTCTTCCCAAAAACGGTTCCATGTATTGACATGCCTATCATAGGGATGAGAAAAAACTAATATTTTTTCATAGTGCGGAAAAGTGGATGAACAAGGTGATATCATTCGAGGAGCTTCACAATCAATCACAAAATATCTAAATTCAATTTTTTATATATATATTATAAAACCAAATAAAAAAATTAAAATTTAATGTGAATGAAATATAAAAACTAAACATGTAGACAAAATGATAACAGAATAAATGAAAGTTAGAAAATAAGCATTTGGTAATAGGGTTGGTTACTCGGGTTCATTCATTATTCATTATTTCCATTTAAATTCAATTTTATAACCCATTCATGAATTAGTGTAATTTAATTTATTTATTGTGATGTTATTATAGACTATCAGACTTATTTATCACTCCAAAATTCAACTCCTCCAAAGAATCAGGGTTAATGACATGCCTCAATTGAGAGTTTGGAACCTTCCATGTCCCAAATCAATCAAACATCATTTCATCCATTAATAAAAATAAATCATTTCATATGGAATTTTTTTTCAAGATAAGGTCTCTAAATAATGTTAATTTAGGAATATAATGATTTCAAGAGGCTTATAAAAGATTATTGGATGATCGCCACACCCATCTTAAGAACATCTCTTTCCCTCACCACAAAGCGAAAATAAATCATGGAATGTTGAAGAATAAAAATTCAAGAACCCCAAGAAAACATACCCCAAACCCAATTTATCACTTCAAGATTTTAGGAAATATTTTTTTCAAATATATTTAACTTCATTTATAGGTTTTGTTACACAACACTGAGTTTAAACAAACCTCACTAAATTATTATAATTTTACTATTTAACCATTATAAACTAGTTATTAAAGTAGAGAGTATGAATACAATTAACTGAATTATGAGATATATAAAAATATCCTACTCAATATAAATGTTTTTATTAATTCTTCAAAAATAATCATTTAGTATTTTTAGTAATGTTTTATTATGATTAACATGGACTTCCTTCAAAAAGGTTTTTATTATTTTTTTTGAGAAAATATTATATTTAATTTCTCACACATAAAAATTTTATTTTATAAAACTAACTATTTTTTTCAAATCTTCGTTTCAAATTTAAATTAGGGTGAATTTTTTATAATTTTACGAAAAGTATTATTTTTCATTAAAGAGTAAAAAAATACATATTTTTATTGAAAACGTTATTTTCATTTCATGCATGTAAAAAATTATATTTCTTTATAAAATGGTTTAAAATTAAATTTAGTTATCTTAAATTTTAAAAAAATATTTTTAATTTTTTCAAAATCAAATTTATGTTTTATTTTTTTATAAAAATATTTTTGTATGTAAAAAATGAATTTTTTCTGAAAAAATTTGTTTTTTGCATGTAATGTATTTTTATCCAAATAAATTAAATCAATCACTATTGATGACTTATTTTAATTAAATATATATATTATATATTCAATAAATAAATTTAAAAATTCATCTCATATTTTTACAATGAATTAGATAAGAATGAAATGTAGTTTTGTGCTTAAAATTGTATTTTGTAAAAAGTGTTTTCATCAGATTTTTCAAACTAATTTGAAAATAAATTTCTAAAAATTATAGGTACTTACTTTTATAAAATTTATTAAATATTTGGAATTTAAATTTTTAAATTTTTTAAATACACCCCTTTTAATTTTTGTGAATATGAATAGTGACCGTAAGAAAATTTATCACCTCGGTAATGGGTAAATCAGGTTAATCTTCATTAAAATTGAGTGATAAGGACATAAAATTCTATCATAATTATTGTTGTATGAATTTAATTAGTGTTATATCACATAATTATTTAAATTTAGTTTTTTATGGGACAATGTTCCATAAAAATTACCTACATAATATCTAAATTAGAGAAAGTTATAACAAGTTAGTATTTTAGCTTTAAATATCTATTATGTGTCCACACGGGTAAAATAAAAGTTATGAATCATTATAAGTGTCTGTTTTTATTTTAATGAAATTAATTTCATTATATAAATTTATTTATAATTTTTAAAAATTATAAAATAACCTTAAATGGTTGTGCGATACTAATATGATATTTATTTATTTATCATAAAAATAAAATAAATGATATTAAAATTATTAAAGTTAAATAATTTTATGATTTAATGTGTACGATAAATTTTATAGATATGTATGACATATTAGGGATGTTTTTAATTATTATATATGAATTCATCATTTTCATTTTTTGTATTTATAATCAAATTAAACGAATAGTGTTAAAAATGACATTATCGGTATTTTATAATAAATAATATTTCATTAAATAACATAAAATTAATAAAAATATTATCTTTATCCAACATAATTGTATATTTTTTTCAATATCATCAACGGTGCATTTATTTGTATTTTGTCATTTTATAGTAACATTATTAACACTTAAACGATAGAAAATAGAATTATTATAGTAATTGTCAAAAGGGTTGGCGAAGGGTTAAAAAGGTAAGGGTAAATAAATGATTAAATTTTGTAAAAAATTATTGGATGAGATGATTTAAAATCATCCTTGTCTTATATTATAATGTTATCAATTTTGATCCATTTTGACGTCAAAATTAAATTATTTTAATCTAATATTTTTATAAATCCAAGAGTGCCCCTCCCCATAGTTATAAAAGGGAACTACTACTTTTACTTCTTCACACCACAGTGAGCCTTATATCTTAACCATAAAATACCAAAATCTATTATAAACCTAACTATCCAAATTATATCGGTTCTTTTATTCCCCAAAGTCCAACTTGAAATCCCATAATAGGATATCTAAATGAGTTATTTCGAAGAAGATTTAATCACCTTAACTGATCGATTTATTTTCAATTATTATTTTAACTCATATAAATATATTATATAATTAAAAAAAATCATAACTTAAATCTCATAAATCTACTTAAATTTAATTATTATTATTAAACCACCTTTATTCAACCTTTTTCTATCAAATGGTAAGTGAAAATATCACTTGTGCATATATACAGTTTACCGTCTCCGTATAGCAATTCAATTCATTTCACATCACCAAAATTTATGGATATGTATTGTGATATTTTTAATTTATATATATGGTTATTGTGAAATAATTATACTTCTGTAATGATAATATTATATCAACCTTCTTACATTCCAAACTGTTTCAAAATGATAACATCGATCGTGTGTACCTGTGGACAACCACCTCCACGAAGCGATGTGATTCATTTTTTATTTATGTTTTATATGGATGGTAATAATGATTTATTTAATTAATATATATTGATTATTAATTATTATTTAAATTTTGGTTATTATTTACCTTTTTTCCATATTTAAGAAATGGAAATAGCGTTCCTAAGTACGGACGACATGTCGTCTCCATGAACGATGTAATTTCTTTTTCTATCTCTATATTTTATGAATGAATCTAAACATATATATATTATAAAAATATTTCACATTTATATCATTATTAACATTTTATATATGATTTAACCATGATAAAAAATACAAGAAAAAAACTATCGAACCATAACAGACATGAAAAAGAAGCAAATATCATCCAGAAAAGTTGTTTTAATAAAGAAGTGTTAACGGAAGGGTTCTAAAAGGTTATAAGTAAATAATATATGGTATGATATAGATTATTATTTTTATATAATATATTTGAAATAAATAAATATTTATTATACATTATTCCATAATGAGTTCAATGGAATTCAGACCAAAGTTAACGGATTTTCGTCACACTTTTATTTATGTGGGACACATGCCTTATACACCACTTCTTTATTTTGTTATTTTTATATACTATACATTAATTTATATTATTATTATTCTCATGAAAATTATATTATATAAATATACATCTAATTTTCTTTCTTTCTTGGGGATTATGATTAAAATGTTACCAAAGAAGTAAGTATTTTGTGTTACAATTTAATTGTTTATCATTATTATTTTTTATTATGTTTTTTATGATGAAATATTATTATCTACCTCTTAAGAAACCCATAAATTTCATTATACTCCATAAATTTACTTAAATTACATTTTCTTATTTCATTTTACTCATAATAAGTACTCAAGATTCTAAAAATGTGTCTTAAACAAATATCAATTTCATTTCTCTCTTAGGTAAAAAAACCCTTTTTCATATCCATGATTTCATAAAATTATTTAAATATGGTTTTTACAATATAAATATGATTTTTTAAATTAATTTTTAACATTTTTTACTTTTTTAGAAATGTTTTAAAGTTAATATTCTTTTTTCTTTCCAAACAAGGTACTTTTTTGACTTTTTTCTAAAAATTTGCAAGTAGTGATTTCCTTTAAATTATACTGGTTGAATAGATTTTATGAACCACATGACCACACAATGTTTTGAATGTTAATTGAAAACATTACAAGTATTTTTTTAATGAAAAATTTTCCTTAATATTTTTGAAATATTTATAATTTAAAATTTATTTTCAAAATGTAATGTGTATTTTCCTGAAGAATAATTTTAGTGATATTTTAAAAGAATTTTTATATATAATAACATCCATTAATTTTAATTATGATTTAATTGGGATGTGTTATATTGATACCATTATTAATATTTCTCAAAAAGTTTAAAATTTATTTTAATAATATGTTTATGAACCCATTTATTTTTCATGTTTTACGCTCTAGTGAATTGATGAAATTTTTATGAACCCCATTTTCTTTTCATGGGTTATTATGTAATGATATGATGAATGTTTTATGATCTTATGGTACATACACTACCACAAAACTGAGTTTCCTCAGCGCCACCCTTTATCAGCATTTCTTTTAGTAGTGCTGATAAAGGAGGGGTGGAATTATCAGCACTTTTTCCTAGCACTGATAAAGTTTATATTTTAAAAAAATCATGAAAATTTATATATTGTTATATAAGTATATTTATATTGATATAAATATAATATATATATTTTAAATATGTTTTAGATACGTATAAATAGAATATTACATTTAATATATAATAAATTTAGTGAAAATGGATTTAAAACATTTTGAAAAATATTATTAATTAATATTTTTCTAATTATCATCGATTAAAAATCATTTAATAACAATTTCAAGACACAAAAAATAAAAAAAATAATAAAAGATCTAAAATAAGTTGAAAATGTATCCCAAACTTCAAATGGCCATAACTTTTGATCCGAGTATCTGTTTGAGCTCTATAGCATATCAAATTGAAACTTCTGACGATCTCTACATACTAGTGATCCAAGGGAACCTTATGTCACATTTTTAGAATCCCAAAAATGCCCAAAAGGCCTCCAAAATAGAGTTTTTAGTTGTGATACCCTGATTGTTTAACATTCAAATAGGTATAACTTCTAATCTGAATGTCTTCTAGGTCTTCATCACATATCATATCAAATATTGTTTCATTTTGTTTGATTTGAATAATTGTGGAGTTGAAACGAACTTCTGGATTAAAAGTTATGGTCATTTTAACATTCTATGGATTTTTAAATACACATATATATGTATTTATTCATAAATATATATGTGTGTGTGTGTGTTTCTATGTGTGTTTTTGTGTTGTATATATGTATGTATGTATTTATTTATTTATAAACACACATAATAAATATTTTAATAATGTATTTAAAACTAATCATATAAATATACATTAATATACAAATAAATATACGAATAAAAAATTATAACTAAAACTATATATAAAAATAAATATAAATATAAATTAATAATTGAATAAATAAATATATATATATATATACTAATATATGAATAAATATATATGTATTAATATAACTAAATGTATTTATATTAATATGAATCTATATTAATATAAAAATAAATATAACTATATATATATAAATAAATAAATATAAATATATATTAATATACGAATAAATATATACATATATATATTAATATATGAATAAATATATATATATTAATATAACTAATTATATTTATATTAATATGAATCTATATTAATATATGAATAAAAATAACTATATATATATATATTAATTTATGAATATATATATATATATTAATATATGAATAAATATATATGTATTAATATAACTAAATATATTTATATTAATATGAATCTATATTAATATATGAATAAATATAACTATATATATATCATTAAATAGAGAAAAAACAAAATAGATTAGTGGTAAAGGTGCAGACACGCAAGGGGGGAGGTCTCGGGTTCATGTTCGGGTGGAGGCAGGGAGGGGCACACGTGGGCATGTGGGGGATGCGTGGGAAAGGGAAACATGTGGGAGAGTGGGAGGGGGTCTTCCAAGCGCTGATAAAGAGGGGTCAAGCATTGTTAAAAGCTCCCCCCCCCCCACATTATTCTTTTAACTTTTTAAAAAAAATTACTTTTATCAGTGCTTAAAAAACATTGTTAAAAGGTGTCTTTTATCACTTCTAAAAGACCCCTTTTATCAGCTCTTTTTTTAGCGCTGATAAAAAGGACCCCCTTTTATCTTCACCTTGATTAACAATGCTTTTTTTAGCATTGTTAATGCCTTTTTCTAGCGCTGATAAAGGTCATATTTGTAATTGTGATATATAGTTGATTTTCATTATGTGATGGTGATTATATTATAACCACAGGAGGTGGATTCATTATAACCAAGGGTGGTGGCTACATTATAGACAATTCTGGTGGTTACATTATAACAAAGTATGGTGGATGCATTATAACCAAAGACAACAATTATCTTATAACCAAAGAAAGTTGGAACCTATATCTCCCTCTAATTAACTGGGTAAAGATTGATATCTCATGTAAGAAGTTATACTATAATGGGGAGTGAAACAATATTATTAAGTGTCTTTTTTCACTATGATAGTCTAGAGAGTGAACCTCAAATACTAAGAAGGCTTGAGGAGTGAACCCATTCTGCTATTATAGTCTTATAAATAAACCTTGAAAAATAAGGAAATAATTTTATATTATTTTTGTTTTCCAAAAACATATGTCTTATGAAAATGTTATTCTCTCATGTAAAATTTTCTTTCTACTTTATAATTTATGTCTTCTGAATTGTTATGATTTTTTTCATGACTAAATATTATGATCTATGATATTAAAGGTATGATTTTAAATTTTATTTTCATGTTATAATACCCTTATATTCATGTTTTTCTCAAGTGATCATTGATATCTCCATTTTTTAGCCACACTGATCATCTAAGCTCAACCATTCTTATGTTTAATTTTCCCAATTTATGAAGAAAGGTACTAAGTATAACAAGACTAAGAAGAGTACTAATTACGAAGAACTAATTGGGTTATTATGTAGATATTTTATGAACCATTTTTTTATGTTTATATGTTTCCAAAATCAAGAGACCTATAAAATTATAGAATGGATCACTATATTGTGTAATGAATATTCATATATTAAGATTTCATATCTATGTATGAAAATTCTGGCCTCTATAGAAGGTATCAGAGAAGGTTTTAGTTGACCCTTAGAAACTATGATGATAAAACGTATTGAGAATCATGGGGATAAGTATAAATATAGCATAAAATATTAATGTTTTGGTAAACATCATGAATTAAATAAGTAAAATCTAAGGTCTCATAGATGATTGTGTCATGATTATAACATCATATAAGTGATTTTTCATGATTATGTGGTGTCACACTACAATTATTATATGTCACACTATGCCTTTTTGTTCAGTCAAAGGTCAGAAAACAAAGTAATCATATTAATGTTGGCATGAGATTTACAATGAAATGATTTTCCTCCTAAGAAACCAAATTTTATGGGTTATGGGATGAAAAATATTGTTAATGTGCTTACACAACTTTCTCAAGATATGAATCATTCTGAATATAAAAAATATCAAATGAATGAAAATCATTATATTTAGTGCTTCATGAAGAAATACCCACATTCTTTTAGTGGTTCCACTAATTTACCATTTACTGAGAAATATATCATTACCACTGAGTAGATATTTTCCATTCTCTAGTTTTCATAATATGAAAAAATCATTTTGTATGTTTATCATTTAGATGGAGAAATGGATCAATGGTGGACTCTTATCAAGTATAATAGGTAGTGATAAGAAATTGACTCCAATTAGTGTGATGATTTTATAATCCTATTTTTCAATAATTAATTTCCTTATATTCTTCTTATAGAAATAAAAAAGGAATTATTTGATCTAAAGGAGAAGAGTGATGATTCTATTGTTACCTATGAGGATAATTTTTCAATACTTGATAGGTATAATTATGTAATTATCATTCTACCTAAAAATAAGGTTTATTTACTATTTAGTTATTTAAAAATAGGTCTCTAATGGGTGTTATTCATAGTGGACTCTATCATCTATGAAGAAATCATTTGATGTTCCATAAAATGGAGATGGAGATTGGAGTAACCAATTAATCTCATGGTTTTGACAAGAAAAGAAATATGGAATTAAAAAGAAATTATAAAAACCATAGAGATAACTTGATGAGACATACATTATAATAAAATTGTTGAATGAAACATGTAGGAAATTATCTTATGGGAACTGGAAAATGATTCAAGTGTGGAAAGAATGGCCATCAGGAAATAAAATGGTGATGTGATTGGAAGAGTTTACCTAATGATGTGAATAGAGAGAAACCACCTCATAATAAACTGCTCACTCTCTAATACTATAAATGTATGGAGTTTTGGCTTTTTGGGAATCAATTATCTAATCCAACATAAAATGAGGATAATGAACGATAAAAAATTATGTCAAAGGAGAAAGTTAAATCATATGAAATAAAAAAAAGTGAATTTGGATAATTAGGGAATATTTATCCTCTACTATAGTGATGAGAATTTGATATTAAAGTTTGAATAAATTCATCCAATGAAAATAGTATTGGTCATAATTAAGTTAAATTTGATGTGATTCTTTGAAATTATTAGATCACTCTACCTAGATTTTAGAATAAGTAATTCAAAATTTATATTATGAATCAACTTATGATTTTTTATTGGTGCAAGGATGAACCTAGACTTCCAATGGAAATGTTATTGGATAATAAAAGAGATTCTTTAAGGGATAAAAGTTGAATTATCTTTTAGAAACATATATTATTTTATTGGGAATTTATTTTGGGAAATTATTAGGGTATAAATATTCTATTATGATACTTTATGAGTGATTAAAATCATATAAAAATAATTGTTAAGATGATCATGGAAGGATATGAGATCAAGTCATTCCCATATTTGGGATTCAATTTTGGTCATTATTATTTTGAAGGATCCTTAAGGTTACAAATTTATTAAATGAATAAAATTCAACCTTAGATTTTTTTGGATAATTTTTTCTATAACATTTGGTTTTGTTGAATATTTAGAGTAGAAGGAATCATATATAGACTTCAGGATTTGATAAAAGTTAATTTTAGTGATTCTGGCAAAAAGAATAATCTAGAATATTTATTTCATGGAGTAAAATATGAAGTTGATATTGATAAAATTAATAAAAATGATGGTATTAGATAAATAAATATATTGGTATCTGCTCAATTTGAGGACATTATGGAGAATGTCATTTCCATTCAGCAGTATATCATGGTATCTCAAAGTCAACAAAAACTTTATCTTAAAAATCTTAGGTGTGTCCTAGAATTTGAATATAGTGAGAAGGTTTTTCTATGAATTTCCCCATGAAATAAGGTTATTAGATTTATAAATAACATAAATCTAATTCCAATGTTTATTTTACCTTTCAATATTCTTAAACGAGTAGGGATGCCAAATTATCGCTTAGCACTTCCACTGAACCTCTCACAAATTCCTGATGTGTTCCATGTGTATCACCTAAGGATGTACATACCTAATCCATCACAGGTACTAAATTCAAAGGTCATACCATTATAAAATGATATTTTCTATGAGAAACAACTAGTATAAATATTTAATCATAGAGATAAAGTGTTGTTAAATAAGATTACTCTCCTGGTTAAAGTTCTCTAGAGAAATCATATATTTGAAAATGCTACATGGGAACCTCGAGATGTAATGAAACAAATATATATTCATATATTTCTATCAGAGTTATAAATTAAGAGGAAAACTTTACTTTAAGGGGGTAGAAATTAACACCATAAGATTTAATGAAATATTTTTTTAATATATTTAATTTCTTTGGTATCTTGCATTAAAAGGAACACTAAGCTTAAACGAACAACGATATATTATTAAAATATAATTATGTGACTCTTATAACCTAAACATTAAATTGGAGGGTATTAATCAGATTAAATAATTAATTATATATATATATAAATTTCCTAAATAATATTAAATTATAGATTAATTATTACGAAATAATTATTCAATTTATTTTTCAAAGTTCTATTATGCATAAAATATATATTTTCTTCAAAATGATTTTTATTTCTTTTTGTGAGAAAATATTATATTTAATGTTTCAAACTTTTAAAAAAAATATTTTTCAAAACTAAATATATTTTTTAAATTATAATATCAAAATTTTAATAGAGTAAATTATTGAGACTTTTCTAAAAAGTATGAGTTTTTAATGAATAGTAAATAGATACTAATTTTTATTGAAAAATATATTTTCATTTCGAGCATGTTCAGAGTTTCATTTTGATATCAAATGGTTTAAAATTATAATAAGTTCTTTTATATTTAAAAAAATCCAATTAATGTCATTTGAATCAATTTTATATTTTAATTTGGTATAAAATCATTTTTATACGTAAAAATTACATTCTTCTAAAAAACTATTTTTATTCTCGAAATGTGTTTTTTTCTTAAAAATTAAATTAGTCACAATTTTTATTTATTTTAATGAAATTTATATATTTTATATTAAATTAAATGTTTTAAACATACTTCAAATATTTTTACTATGTATTAGATAAGAATAAATCAAGTTTTATGCTTAAATGCTATATTTTTTTCAAAGCGATTTTCATCGCATTTTACACCCTTATTTTAAAATTAATTAATTAAAATTATTGTTATTAAATTTTTGAAAATTTATTATATATTTATAAACATTATTATAAAATTTGGTAAATTGTCCCCTATTATTATTTGTCAATATGAATAGTAGATGTGGTAAAAATTTATCACTGTGGTAAAGGGTAAAATGTGTTAATATAGGTAAATACTAAGTGATAATGCCACAAATCATTATATTAATTATTATTATATGAATTTAATTAGACCATTATCACCATATTATTTAAATATAGTTGTTTTATGGATACTTTTCCTTCAAAATACCCTATATAATATTTAAATAAAAAATGATACAAAATGTCACTCTCTTAAATATCTCTAATGTGTCCACATTGGGAAAATAGAGAGATAAATTTCTATTTTTAATTTAATGAAATTATTTTCTTAATATAAATTTATTTATATTTTTTGTTAATTATATAAAAATCTTATATTATTGTGAAGTGCTAATATAGTATTCATTCAATAATCAGAAAAATAAAATAAACAATTTCTAAAATATTGAAAGTGATATAATTTGAATGCTTTAATGTGCCCAAGAAATTTATAGATCAATATAAATTAATATCTAGGGTTTAATTATTATTTTATATTTCCCCCTTTTTCATTATGTATTTAATGTCAAATTAAGTGAATAGTGTTAAAATAAAATTAATGATATTTTGTAATAAATAATATTTTATTAAATGTTGTAAAAGACCTAAAAATTTTAGATTACTCAAAATAAATGTTATATAGTTTTAAACATAATAAATGGTATTTTTTTGTTCTTATTACATTTTATAGTAACATTATTAAACATTAAAGGGTAGAAAATATTAATATTACGGTAATTATCGAAATGGTTAACGTAGGGTTAAAATAAAACGATAAGGGTAAATATGTGTTCCAAACATGTAATAATTTTATTGTATGATAGGTTTTTAAATATTACACATATTATATTGTAATAATATAATTTTGGAGCCATTTGGAACTAAAGATAATTTATAATAATTTAATATTTTACAAAATTCCAAGAGTACCCCTCCCCTCAATTATAAAAGGGCACCCCTCCTTTATTTTATTAACACCACAATGATAATTATATATCAAACATAACCTATTAAAACACTTTATAAATTTACCTATACATATTATATATGTTCATTTATTCCCAAAATATCAACCCTGTATTGTTTAATAGCATATTTAAAAAAGTTATTTCAAAGAAGAGCTAATAACCTTAACCTAACATATTCTTTTTAATTATTTTTATAACTCTTATAAATCATTTATAGTATTAATAAAATAATAAATTAAGTATTCTAAATTCTATAAAATTTTATTATTATTATAAAACCACATTTATTCACCATCTTTCCCTCAACTGGGAAGTGAAAATATCACTCGTGCATACGTATGACTTACCATCTCCACGTAGCGATACAATCCATTTCTAATCACCATCATTTATGGATGGGTTTTGTGATGAATCTAATGTTTATATATAATAATTATGTCATAATTACACTTATATAATTATAATATCCTATCTAACTTCTTACCTTCCAAATATTTGGAAAATGATAACATTGATCATTCGTACGTGTGTACTACCACCAACATTGAGTGATGTGATTCATTTTTCATCTCTATTTTAATTTTATGTTAATAATAAATTAATTAATGAATATATATTATTTATATGATATATTACTGATTTTTAATGTTTATTTATTACTTAAATTTTTTATCCATCCATCAAAAAATGGAAATAACATTCTTGCATACGTATGGCCTATAGTCTATATGAATAATGTAATTCATTTTTCAATATTAATGATTAATTAATGACTAAAAAATTTTATATAATTAATATATATGATATTTATATCATAATTAAAAATATAATATAATGTTACCATGATAAAAATACATTAAAACAAATACCACACCACAACATACATGAAATACGAAGAAGATATCACCTGAAACTGTGATTTTAGTAAAGATGGTTTAAAAACTATGTGAAAAAATGTTATAAGTAAATCATATATGTTATGATATGTATTGTTATTATTATTTAATATATTTATAATAAATATGTATTTATTATAAAATATATTCTAACACATATTAATGAATTCGGACATAAGCTAAGGGATTTTTACTTCACTTTTATTTCAATGGGACACATGACTTTTACACCACTTGTTACTTTTTTTGTGGTGTATATATTGTGCATGAATGTATTTTTTGATTAACATCATCAAAATTATGTGATATAAATATCCATATAAGTTTACTTCTTTTAAGGGGCATGTGATTTAAGATTTACAAAAGTGGTAAGAGTTTTATGTTACAATCTCATTTTTATTGGGATTTTTTAGGATTATTTTTCTGATGATGAAATATTATGATATACCTACCAATAATATCATGAATTTTATTATATTTAGGTTATTTCTCTATAATACATGTTTTACTTTAATTTTCCCCATTTTAATTAATCAATACATAGAAATGTTTTTAAGTAAAATCGACTTCATTTCTCTATTGTGTCGAAAAACCATTCTTTTTCTATATCCATGTTTTCTAAAAATTATTTAAAAATGATTTTATGATTATATTATTCATTATTAAATTTATTTATACCCATTTTTTCTTTTTTAGAAATGTTTTAAATGGAATATTCTTATTTTCTTACGAACAAGGTACTTCTTAACTTTTTATAAAAAACTGAAATGACCGTTTTCTTTTAACATATACAACATATAGGAAATTTCATACTATCAAGAACACTCAATATTTTAAAAATTAATTTAAAAGTTTCATTTTTTATTGTCAAATAATTTTTTTTATAATATTTTGGAAATATATTTATTTTAAAAGTTATTTTCAAAATAAAAAGGTTATATTCCTTAAGAAATATTTTTGTAATATATTAGAATGGATTTTCATATATGATAACATAAATATGATGTTAATTATGATTTCTATGGGATATGATAAATTGATAGAAATTATACTCTTTCTTTGGATGTTTAGTGTTTATATTTATGATATTCTTATGAAAACTATTTATTTTCCATGGGTTATTCTATATTAAATTGATAAAATGTTTATGAAACTCATTTCCACCTCATGGGTTATTATGTGATGATATGAAGATTATTTTTTGATCATGTGGAACAGAAACATATGATTTTAATTTTTTGATTGAGTTTATGTTATAACCAAGGATATTGGTTATGTAATAACAATGGATAGTGGTTACCTTATAACCAAGGATGGTGGTTATGTTATGACCAAGGATGGTGGTAAAATAATAAAAAATGATGGTGGTTACATTATATCCATGGATGGGTGGGGCCTATATCTACCTCCAATATGTTGGGTAAATATTGAAATATCATGAGATAAAATATACTTGATTGTGGAGTGATCCAAATTTAGTCAGGGACATTTTCCATTGTGATAGTATTGGGAGTGAACCATTAATACTACGATAGTTTGTGGAGTGAACCCATTCAATTATTATAGTCTTGGAAATGAGATTTGGCTACTAAAAAATGATTTTATAAGCTTATATACATTCGACAAACTCATGTCTCATGACAATTTCATGCTCTCATGGAATATGTTCATTGATTCATCTATGATTAATGTATTATGAATTTCCACGTTTTATTCCATGGATTAATATTATGATCCATGATATTAGGTTATGATTTTCAAATGTTATTAACATTTTCTCAAACCCTTATGTTCATTTTATGATAATGTTTTCATTGATTATTCCTTGTCTACCCTTATTGATCATTTCAACTCACTCTTACTTATGTTTCCTTTTACCATGTTGTGAAAGAAGTTATTAAGTATGATATTTCTTATAAGGGTAATAGTTATGAAGAACTTAGTGGGATATGTTGTAGATGTTTTAAGAACCAGTTCATTATTTTTCCAAGTTTCCAAAGGCACTAGACCTATACAATTCTTGTGTGGATCATTATTTTATGTAATGAAAATTATTATTTTAAGATAACATATATATGTATAAAAAATCTAGGTCACTATAAAATCATTGATTCAGTCACTCGTCCATGAGTGTGTAAGAGATCACAGTGGCAAATATAGATAGAGAGAGAGGGATTGGAATTTTACCTTGAATAAAAATATGTAGAATGAGTTACAAAGAGAAATAAACTAAAACAAGATAAAAACTACCTAATTAGTGGTCTCCTCCTTTAATTTTACCTCTTCATTTTTTTAAATGTGTTGTAGCACCAAAATATTTATATAAAAAGTATCATTTATATATACTCATTATTGACTTCTTTATTTTCTATAAATGTTTCCTACTTTATTCTATATGATGATATCCTTTAAATTATCCTCCAAACTATCAAAAAGAAATATACCATGGTTTTTAATTTCCTAAATTTGTTTATCTTCAGCTATGTAAGTGTCTCTTTCATGTTTATTTCAAAAAAAATCCTTCTACTACATGGCTAACAAATCAACACCACCTTGAATAATTTCTACTTATACATTTATGGTTGAATTATTTGTCCCAATCTTGAATCCAAAGTGAATAACCCAAACTCACATAAATTGCCTTCTCTTCCCACTATTTTAGTTTTGAGAACCTCCTCTATTATTTATTCATGAATTTTGATCGTGTATACCATAATAGATTTATATACCTCTAGAAAGGAGATCACGGACCATGGTCATTAATTTTTTGGATTTGATATCCCACTATACACCATGGTGGTCATCCATGTTTTCATTGGTGAAATGGATTCCAGCACGAGCTCCCCGTTAATAGTGATGCCAATATCTAGAATCTTTCATCACAATGTGTGTATGGTTTATGGATAAAGTATAAATTTGTAAAATATTAGGCTCAATTTAAGTATACCCATGGTAGTAGCAGAGAAAGGTGGTGTTAGCATAGCTCGGTAGTAGTATACCACAAGCAGTAGAAGCCAATGGTGGTGCTACCAACTAGATGTATCATATATAGGTAGTAAACCTATTATTGTAATAAGACTAATTTCACACAATGTTAGGAGGCAGTGGTTGGAGGTGATTGTGGAAGATGGTGGTAGAACCATGGTATTAGTAGCTCAACAACAAGGGTCTGTTATATTTTTCATTACCCTTATGCAATTGTAACTGTGCAAGAGTCTTCCCCTAACATAGCCTCTTTAATTCCTTGGGTAACCCTTACATAGCCTCCTCTAAACTCTACATAGAAGTGGAATTTGGTGGGTTCCATTACGTAGTGGACATGTTACCTTTACCCAATTCCCCCTTACCTTTATGAATCCACCTATTACCCTTTTGTAGCAGCTGGGAATATGGAACTACCTTTACATATCCTTTATAATCCATGGACTGCCTTTATATATAAATTTATATTGCCTTTACATAGAATTATGGAATTTTGAGTGACCCTTACACATACCCTAAAATACTCCTATATAAAATTAGTGAAATTTTTTCCATTAGGTAGCCCCTGTGCCATGTGAAAGGATAAACAAAAACTTCATAATTTTCTTCTTAAAAAATAAGATTTCAAATTCAAAATTTCCACAAATTTTAGAAAATAAATTATTTACTTGGTAAAATTATGAAAAACATTATAATCCATAATTAAAATGTTAAAAAATCATAAAAAATAATGGAATCAATCACTCGTTCATGTGTGCTATATATATTACATGGATAATTAAATTATAACCCCCCAATATATGACTAGGAGTTTTCCATAATCAATAATCATCCTTTATTATTATTATTTATGATGATAATTTAATATTAGTATGAGTATAATCTTGTATACTACACAGAGTAGACTAATGAGATAATAAGTAGTGACTTACTATCTAGATTGGACCATGAAAGTATATCCCATTGAATGTTATGGGGTTTTTTTTTTGTGGGTGTATACTCGATATTAATTCTCAGTGCCTATGGTTTACATGATACCTTGCATTTGAACCTCCATTCCTTGATACCTTTCTTAATCCAACTCCAAGGTTGAGCTAATCAAGGGGGGTGGGGTATGTTTTTTATTTTTTCTTCAGTTGAGTTTAACTAATATGTGATTTTTCCTCTTATATGAATAGTGTGACATAAATTCCCATGATTTAATTATATTAGGTATATTCATGGCTGTGATTAGTTGAGTTACATGTTATGTAATCAACTCTGTAGATGAATGTCATGTGATGTATTAATTCCAAATGGTCGGTCTATTTTAGAGAACCCTAAATATACGAGATGTCATATACAAAGTTGACATGTACCTTTTCTAATGGTCATTAAAATTATTAGAAAATGGTATTATATATGAATTCACATTATGTATAGTGATATATCTTTTCGTTTATATGTTCATATTGATATATGAGTGTGTTTGATTGAGATCACACCCAACCCCTTCATTGCTTGAGTAATAATGTAATATTTTATAGTTTGTTCTTTTCATAAAATTATTGATTAAATATTTCATAATTATTTTCATCTATATAAAGGCTCATGGTGCTAAACATAATGTCAAAAAATGAGGATTCATTTTGGTATAAATACTTTTCATAAAATTTAAGATATATAATGAAAATCATATCTAAAAGTGTTTTAATGGATTCACAAAGAGTTCTCAAATTTTTAAAGTTTTTATGATGATTTAGTGCAGGTGGAAGATTTTTCTTTTTTTCCACTAAAGAACAAACCATGAAATAGTGAAATTCACCATATTTAAGATTTTTTTCACATGGGATACATTGCCTCAACAAAGTGATCTAATGAAATGATATATGATATCCTTCAAAATGACTCCTAATGTGATTATCATGTTTCTTTAGCCATCATCATATTAGGAGATGATGTTTAAATATACCAATTATTATTAAATCATATTTTATATTAGATTACTAAATTATGTTAATCTTGTAAAGAATTAAGACATTTATTAACCCTTTCAAACTAAATAATACATTTGTATTTCAAAAGGTTCCCTCATTTAATTATGAATGTCTATTTAAAGGTAATTTTACGATAATAATTATATGAGGAACATTATTCTCACATATATGAAACTCTATCAAACATGATTCTAATTTGACTACAAGGAGGAGGTGTTATCACACCATCTAGATAATATAAATCCTATATAAAAATTTAGTTATTCAAGTGGTTAGTGGAAACCATTGAAGGAAAAAACTCATTATTTTCATCTAAGGAAACTTGATCAAACTCACTACCAATATTAATAGAAATATTAGATAGTGAGGTATTTCATTATTGTTTTTTATTTCATCTTGTAGATTTCAGTATTTAATGATCTTATCAGGGATATTGTGTATTATTATACTACAAATGTTCATAGAGATGTCCCATGAAATTTATCATAGACTTTAGGGAAAATAATTGTGTAATAATTCATTATAACATTCAATATTTGTTGTCAGACATTAGATATCATAGAGTATGATTGAGTCTATGTGGTGACTTGGGTTGGAATCAAGATATGTCAAGATGATTCATTATACTTATCACTAATAATGATGAAGATAAGATAGTCCACTCTTGAGGAAATATATATATTTAATTTGAAAGCTTAAATTAGTAATATCATGATTTTTTATATGACTAGTGATTTTTTAATACATTTTTCATCATTAAACACTATTTATAACATTTATAATAAACTTGAGATAACCCTAAATAGGGACATATCATTTTTTAATCATACCCCATATGTCGTTATCCATAGTCTTTGATTTTTTATGATAAAATGTGATATTAATTTTGAAAATACATCCTTCAATTGTGCACCTTATACAAAATATACATCATAAAAAAATGTATAATATGATTTTATTAGATAAATTTGAATATAGATTACCAAAATAATAATCCATTTAAAAAATAATTTCTATTAATCCATATGTTATCATAGATTCGTAATTTAAAGGAATGTTGAATGGTTGGGAAGAAGAAAATGAATTTTTTGATAACCAGGTTACAATGGAATTATTAAAGCACTATGTTGACTCAGAATCTATATAAAAGCATGGAATAATGTTTTATAATGTGAAGAAGGAGTCAATTTATGATAATTTTCCAGAATATTCATCCAACATAGGTGAAGATTTATGGATCTTTGAATTCTATAATACAAAATTCTTCTTTTAAATAAATATACAACATGAATTCCAAGTATTAAAATAAACTAAAATTAAAATCAAAATTTCTAGTTTTGTCGGACTCTTAAATTAAAATGGGAAATTGAAGAAAAAAATATTATATTACATTGAAATATATTTATTAAAGTTGTTAAGTCCGTTATTTGTCTAGGAATCTTATGGTAGAATCATTGCCTATAAAATAATAAAAAAATCTCATATTTCACTCATGATATAGAATCAAAATTTGATATTCTAAAGACTGTATATGTAAATATATATGATAATTTAGAATCAATGTGTTTATAAATAAATAAAAATTCCCCTAATCTAAGATCTGTGTTTAGAATAAGTATTTTAACCACATCCTTCACTGCATCAAAAAAAAGTGTTCCTTTACTGAAAAAATGGTCATGATCGGTTAGATTTCAAAATATTAGAAAATAAGAAAAACTACTTCAAATCATGTAGATGGAAGATAAAACTTGGATTTCCTTATTTTAATCAATAACCATTGAGATATATATATGTAAATAGATATAGATATATATATTATAATGAAATATTTTTCAAAAAACTAGTTAATTCAATCAAAAGAATCAATATATTGAATCCAAATATATCAAACAATATAGCATAAGGAGGAAGTCTAAATCATTTAGAATGTATTGTATCATTCTCTATGATTATTTATTACACATATAATATATAAATACTTTTAGGTTTTATATTTCAAAATCATTAAGTGCTTAAATTTATTGAACAAAAACAATATGGGCACTGAAATAAAGTATAATCAATTTCTACCAGTAAAGTATCCCAAACATTAAATTCAAGATTTATAGTTATAATGAAACATCAATATAGGTATGCCAAACATTACTATTTTATAATAGGATCAAGTTAATAGATTTAAAATATTTACTATTTTTGTAATGAAATTCTCAAATAATGAAGTATCGGCACTCCAAATCGTTTTTCTTAAATTTTTAGAATAACACTTTTATGGTTAATGTGGGAACCACACATCATCCAAAACTCTCAAAATACAGTGGGAAATTATGAAATTAAAAATCCATAACCAAAATTCAAAAACAGCGGCTCCGGAACATCGCATCAATGATCCCTGCAAATCCTGTGAATCTCCAAGGAACCCTATCTCGAGGTAAGTCATGTTGCATCCAGAAGTCGTCGCCATCATCGCATCGTCGACCCCATCATCGCATCTTCATCAAAAAACAACCGTAGAATCCCACCATAGATTTAATGTATGTTTTCAAAAACCTAAATAGGGGTAATGGACCTCTCCTCATTCATCGACTTTATGCATAGAGGTAATTCATGTTTTCAAAACCCTAAATATGGGGTAGTTCACCATTGCATAGAGGTCCTTATGAGTTACTAATACTCTCCTATAGGCAGGTTCTTCCTTATATATAGGTAATTTAGTTTTTTTCCTATACATGTATTAAAGTAAGTCTGATTTCCCATTACTAATGTTATGGAAAGTCCCTCCATTTCCCCTTATGTAATGGTCCTCATATCTAATGAAAGTGTAGTTTTGATGTTTCAAATACTTCATATGTGTACATCTAAGTTTCCAAATACTACACAATTGTGTCTCTCTTGTTTCCCATTTCCCATATAATAGACACTCTAGGTTATATTGAGGTATGTAATGGTACTCACCTATTCCATAATCTCAACATTTGGTCCTTTTTTTACTTACATAAATGTGAGTCAAGTTATGAAAATCTCGTGTCAAGGTAATTTGGTACGTAAGGGTAAAATAATATTACCCTTATGTGGTGCGTGCTTCAAATATTTGGTTTTCATTTTGTGTGCAGAACCTTCCTTTATCCTTTCATTTCGACCAATTACACATTTTTAACATAAATAAATGGAATTAAAGATAGAAATAGGTTCTTTTAAATCTGTTAACAGTTTTAAAAGAAATTTTTGATTTTCATTACTATTAAGATACCCTAAATTATTAAGTGTATTAAATTGAATGGAAATTTACTTTATATGAATAGATGTGAAATAAAATATAAATTTTGATAAAGTATATGAAGTATCTTTGGTGACATATCTATGAATCACAAAACCTGTTTATTTTGCCCATTTGAGTCTCTCATCATTTCTATCATGTTTGGGTGATCTCGGGCCATAATGTTTGATTTTTTTCATGTATTATTTAATTTTTTTTAATCCTTCGTAGGAATACTAGCCTGCTCAGATCACTCTCTCTCCATTTTTTTTTTGAGAGGATGATCATGTGAATCCTTCATTTAAGGTTGGAGATTTGATTTTGCTCTTCTTTTATTGTGAACTTGTGATAGTTTCATACTTTAGTTCCTCTTCTAAATGAATTTGAATAATCAAAATAAGATAATAATTTGAAAAAAATAATTAGATGAAAAAATTATAATATAATAAATCTTTAAAAATTATAGATTAAGAATAAGAAAATTAAAAAACATGTAGTGAATATTAATATATTAATAAGTCTTCAACTGAAATAAGAATTTTTTCACAAGCTGTTAATTGATTTATTTTTTCTAAAAATACATTATTATAATAGATATTAATACTTTTTTGAGATTAAGTGCATGAAGACAATAAGTATTATGCTTTTATGATATATAAATTTTATGTTGTTATTATTAATTAATTAAGTTAAAGTGATGTAAAAACACTATTATTATGGTTCTTATTGTTTCAAGAGTCAAAATAAAATTCAAATTTCACGAAACATAAGATATACAATTATCATTATGGTATAATAGAAATTTTAGAGAGATGAGTGTCCATCTCTCTCTAAAACCATGAGTGCTTAGGGTTTTATCGCTCTGATCTACGCTCATGGTTGAGCTCTTTCTTGCGCTTGGGAGATTTGAATCCCGTCATTTTGATAATCTCTAGAAGAAGCAGGAATATTAACAAGAAGTACTGAAGCCGAGACCAGTAAAGAAATAGTGCTCAATGGAGTTAACATCAATCATTCAATCACTGGGAAAGACAGAGGTGTATCGTTTCTGGATGCTCTTAAAGGATCAAATCTGAACAAATCCATTAAGTCTAAACATCCTTTCTTCAAATAGGCTGATGATGGTGGATTCTCAGTGGATTCTGATCCTGATGCACTGCAGCAATGAGCACAATTGTGAAAATACTTCATCATGGGTCGCATCTCGTACCTGAAAGGTTATCTCCCTTGGACCTTAGCTAATTTAAAGCATAGAATAGCACATTGTTGGAGTATCTCGTAATCGAAACTAGTGCATGTAGATAGAGGTTATTTCCATATTCTTTTTAAATAACAATAAGATCTTGATAGAGTTTGGGAAATTGGAAATCTTCATCTCAAATCGGGTCTTCTTAGAATCCCTGACTGGGGCCATGCCTTTAAACCTTACACACATAGGAACACAATGGCCCAAATATGGGTTAGATTACATGGTCTTAATGTGTATTTTTTCATCCCAAAATATTAAATGATATTTCCTCTTGTATTGGACTACATCTCAAAATTGATCAAAGAACTCCAAATGCTGAATTAGGACCCTTTTCTAGTGTTATGAATCAAGTTAATCATGAAACAAAACTCTCAAACATAATAAGTTTCAATGACAAAGACTATAAAACTGATGTTTGGGTTGAGTATGTGAGAAATCCACCTTTTTGTGACATATTCAAAATCATAGGACACACTATTGCAAATTGTAGGGTGGTTAGGAAACAAGTGGATCAACCATCGGCTAATGACTGGAAGGAAGTGAGAAAAAAAATACCAATACACCCATCTCTGATCTAGAAACTTCAAAAAAAAGGAATGAAATATGGGTAGAAAAATAGAATAAATCAATGAACTTAGAGAACAAATCTGGAAAATCCTAGGCTGAGCTTTTTGATGAGGAGGATAACACCAACGAGGAGTTACTCCTCCATAAAGAACATGAGAGTCTTGTAATGGATGTTTTATAAAACCAATTGGAAACCAACTCTGGAGGGACTGAGACATTCCTGTCTCTGCATTCAATCTATCCTACTTCTTCTCACTATTTTAATGTAGATAAGGATGGCTTAAATTGAAAGGTGGATATCAAAATCCTCTAAAAATTCTAAAGGTAAAATAATTACTATTGTTTGCTCTGCTAATACTGATTCTAATTCAGTTAGCAGTGTACGTGTTAAAGGCATGAAGGATGACAATTACGAACAGCCTCCATGCCTCTCTTCAAATCTGGGTATTAAGAAAGCTATGAAACATATTCCTCTGGGTTGCTTGGACCTAGACAGAAAGACACAGCAATTACACCCTGAGAGGAAAAACATAGGTACTCCCAATATACTGATCAATAATGAATGCATTAATGGAATGAATGTAGACAATATTTGTCAACCTTCCTACCCCACTACCAGTTCGAGTTATGGAACTAAACAAGAGGTCTATATTACAACTAGTTGTCTATGCAATGTGACTAAATCTAAAAAAATTCATTGATGAAGAGCAGATTAAATCCATTACTACCTCAGGACTGGACAAATATGACCAGCTATTTCATCTTGCAACCATAGAAGGTACTGAATCTATTTTCATTTCTAGGCAGATTGATTATACTGATGTTCATACAGGAAAGGGACAACACTTGGACTACAGTGAACTAGATAAAAGTAAGAAGGTTGACAATTCTGGTTAACCTTCTAGAACTTCTCCAAAATTAGATACTATATATAATGTGACTACTTATTCTTTGGATTCGATCCTGGAAGGAGAAGCATTGTATGTACACTCTAGAGGAAAAAATGCAGGTACATCTATTGATAAATTGTCCACTACTTTATGTAACTTCCCGCCTAATGCCACTACATTATCTGCTACTACTGCTAATTCAAATTATATCTCTAACGAGGATACTAATAACGGTTTTCTTAGTAGTACTCTAATTGATTAAAATAGCATGCAAGATACTTCCAAAGTATCATTGATTGCAGAGTCTGCTACTTCCCTTGCATCCTCCTCTAAAACTAAGAATGACATAAACTCAATCCCCAATACATCCAAGAAGCCTAGAAGATCAGCTAGACACAAGGGCTCATATGGGGGGAATAGGGGAGTGCTAACTCCAAACGTAGGTATAAATGAAGATATTATTTTGGAATTGTTAGGGTATTTCTAACTTTGACACATTCAATGTTTTAAAAAGAATTCTCAACATTAAACACCCTTTAATTTTTTCTATTGTCGAGCCCAAGATAAATTTTTCAATTAAACTACTACACTTCTGTCGTTTTGGATACTCTTTCATAGGTGAAATTCAATACAATCCCAATATGGATGCCCTCCGGATATTTGACTAGCCTTCTTTGCATAATTTAAACATCTTCCAAAACTCTGAGCATATTCTCACTTGTGATTTTACGATAGATAATATACAACTGTTATGCTCCTTTGTTTATGAAAATAATACGTATTAGGATAGAATTCCTCTTTGGACTGACCTCTCCTATCTGAGTCCTAACATACATAACCCCCAGTTTTTCATTGGAGATTTCAATGCAATTCTTGCTTCATGTGAGAAGCTGCTTCTACAACACTCTACTATATCTATGAGAGAATTTAAGGTTGGAATTGAGAACAAAAATATTATTGAGATTACTCCCACTGGAGCCAAATAAACATGGTACAAAAAACAATACAATAGAGTGGTAGACAGCTAATTAGATAAATCATTTTCTAATGATCAAGATCTAGATAAATGGGACATGCTTTCCCGCACTACTCTACCCAAAATGCAGTGTGACCATCATCCAATCATGGTAACTATCTCTTACAAAACTGTGAAACCTCCTCTACACTTTAGATTTAACAAATCCTAGTCCATGAACTTAGAGTATCGTAATCTTATTAAAATATTTTGGTCTTCTATGCCACATCAATGATGCCTTTGCTTGTACTCTTAAAACTAAAACTTTTCAAACAAGAACTTAAGGGTTGGTGTATTCTCAAATCTAATAAAATTGACAATGTAATCTTACTTCTTGAGAATGACTTTCACCAAATTCAAAACAACAATACCAACTCTAATTTTTCTTTTGATTAAAACCAAGAGATTAACATTCGGTGAAGCTCAACTCTCATCTCACCTTCAAGGATAACATGCATAAAAACACCTACAAAATTAAGTGGTTGTATCATGGTTATAGGAAAACCAAATTCAATAATTTTCATCAAAGAATTAGGAAAGACTACAGACCTTTAACCTCCATTAAAGATGGGGACATTCTTCTGGATAATGATGCAGAACTTTCTAATCATGTTTTCTCCTATTTTGAATCCTTATTTAATGGCCATGCCATCAACAAGGATATTCTTCAATATATAATTCTGACAATTTTCACTGAACTTATCTCTTAGACATTCCTCTAGACCATGAAATCAACGAAATAGTTCTTAGTCTAAATCCTGACAGCGCCCTGGGTCCGGATGGTTTTAATAATGGCTTCTTCCAAGACTACTGGGATGTCATTCATCCTGATGTTTGCAACATCATTAAATCTTTATTTCTATTTACACTCTTCCTTATGGATAGAATGCACAACTCCTCACTTTAATTCCAAAGGTAGAAAATGCCTCTGAGATTCATCTTTTCCGGCCCACAGCTCTTATCAACACTCTTTACAAAATCATCACCAAACTGATTGCAAACAGATTTTCCAATATTACTGATAAAATCATTTATTGGAACCAATTTGGTTTTTTCAAGGGAAGATCAATCCAAGATTTCATTTGTCTCGCCTCGGAATCCACTAACACTTTAAACAAAAAAAATTGGTGGTAACATTTCCATTAAACATGACATTAGGAAATCTTTTGATTCTATATATTGGAATTTTATCTTTAAAGTGCTACATGGTTTTGGTTTCAATAACTTATTTATAACTAATGTTAAGACTCTTTTTAACTCTACCTCCATTTCTATCTTAGTCAATGTTCCCCCAGAGGCTATTTCAAATGCACTAAAGGTGTAAGACAAGTTGATCCCCTCTCTTCCATCCTCTTTTCTATTGCGGATGACTATTTAAGTTACATGCTCACTTACCTAGTGGATCAAAATAAACTCAATCCCATCCATGCTTCCAAGCATGTTAACACACCTACAAATATATTATATGTGTATGACATTATTATGTTCTTACAATGAGATAAAAGAAACATCTAAACTCTCAAAAATGCTCTATCACACAATGATGAGGTCTCAGGTCAGGTAATCAGCTCGAATAAATCTTCTATCTTCTTTGGAAGAAACTTTCTGACCAATAGGAAAAACAATATTATCAATGAATTGGGTATTAAAGAAGGATCTTTCCCTTTCACATACCTTGGTGTTCCCATTTTCTAGGGCAGGCCTAAATCAATCTATTTCACTAACATTGTTGACCAAATCCTTATTCAACTCTCCTTATGAATCATTATGAATCAGGTTCCAAGTAAGTCTGGATTGAAAAGAATCATTAAATAGAATCAAGTTTTTAATGCCAAGGCCAACCTTATCCAAGGGTTTACAACAAGTAGACCAAAGAATAGTTACTAATTTCTAGTCCAAGGTGCTTCTAGTCCAAGCAAAATTTTTGATGTAGTCACTCATTTCTTTAAAAGACCGGCGGGCCATTTATAAATCATCAGAGTAAACCATTTTGGAAAACTCTTTCTATGGAGGCAAGAATTTTCCTTGTAAAGTCGGTTATTGTTTCCAAAATGGTTTACTCTGATGATTTATAAATGGCCCGCCGGTCTTTTAAAGAAATGAGTGACTACATCAAAAAATTTTCTTGGACTGGAAGCACCTTGGACTAGAAATTAGTAACTATTCTTTGGTCTACTTTTTGTAAACCCTTGGATAAGGGTGGTCTTGGCATTAAAAACTTGATTCTATTTAATGATTCTTTTCAAGCCAGACTTACTTGGAACCAGATTCATAAAGATTCTCTTTCTATTGATTTCATCAAAAATTGGTTGCTTGAAAAATTAAAAAAAGGAAACATGAACTTCCTGAACTCCTCCATCTGGCCTTCCACAAAAAAAAATATGTTCACCTTATGACCAATTCTATATGGATGGTCTCCAGTAACTCCTCCCTAAACTTTTGGAAATATAACTAGACTGGTGCTCCTCTTATTACTTTGTTACCTGACCAAACCCTTGAAAATATAAATATTTCTATTTGGGATTTCATGAATACCCATCTTGATAGCCTTCCTAAGAATGTTTTACATGCTATTAACAACTATACCTTCTCAAACACAGATTATTTTCTTGTATGGGAACTTGATCAATATGGTATGCTTGATTCAAATAATTTTTACAGTCACTACTTTCATAATACTGAAACCGACTTTAGTTGGATAAATGTTTTTGATAATCCATGAATAAAACCTTCACTCTTTACTCATATATGGATAATGGCCTACAATAATGTTCCAATAGATAATTGTCTTCAATCTTTTGGAATTCACAATTGTTCAGAATTTCTCTTATGTAATCAATATAGAGAGGATGCTAATCATTTATTTTTTCATGCACCATGACCACTTCTCTTTGGAACTATATTTTTGATATCTTTGATTGAAGATGGTTTCTTCTTGACTCTATCAACACTCGGCTAAAGCGTTGTGTGTATGTGAATAGCTCCCCAAAAATTAAAACCCTTTTCCTTTCTGCTGTTGCAGAGCTTCTTCATGTGATCTAGTATGAAAGAAATGGAATCTTACACAATAATTTCTCACTCAACATTAATGCAAGTTGGATGTGGATTCTCATCGCTATTCGCGATGATTCCTCGATTTAGAAGGGATATTGAAACAACATGGTAAAGGACATTATGATCCTGCAAAAAAATTCAGGTTGAGAATTTTTCGCCATCCATGGATCACGTTGGAAGTTTTTTGTAAACTGAGTCCTCTTGGATGGATTAAAGTTAATGTTGACATAACTTCTAAAGGAAACTCATGACACGTGGGATATGGCGCTATTTTCATAAATAATCTTGGTTAGATCCTCGGATGCCTTCTTGGAGGATTTGGTACTACCTCTTCCTTGGAAGATAAAATTATGAGTGTCATTAATGCTATCTCCTTTCCCAAACAACAAGGCTGAAACAACATATGGATTGAAAGTGATATGACCACTATTGTCCAAGCAAATTGGAATAGTGTGGAACATCTATCCTGGTCGATTACTAAAAGTTGGATGTAATGCCTCCGTTCACTCCATGACATCAATCATATAGAAATGCATACCTATCATGACGTGAACACAGTAGCTGATGGTTTTTCTAAAAAATGTGAGTCATGGATTTAGTTGTATGGAAGATCTCCCTGATGACATGCTCCCTCTTCATGTGAAAGATTGTAATCTGATCCCATATTTTAGACTCTTGTATGCTTTCTTGTTTTTAAATAAGTTTTGCATTGGTATTTTAACCAAAACACAACTTTATTAAAAAAATCATTATGGAAAGTATTATGGAGAGAAAAAAGAATAATCACTTGCAGTTGTATTATTTGAAAAAAAAATTATGATAAAAATTGTTCATATAATTCTTCAAATCAAAGTATTATAATTGGAATTATCACATCCTGGGTATTATTATTATTTCATTATGTGAATATTTAAATAAATTTTCGGGATTTTAATCACATGTATTTTTTGGTTTTCTTGATGTTAGTATGCTATCTATATTGTAGTATTTTTTTATTATTATCATGGTATAAATGATTGAATGGATAAACAATGTGAATCCAATTATATTAATCTATTATATCTACTAATCCTGGATTTCCATCTTCTACGTGTCATTCTAATAATCATCCGCATCCTATTTTCTATACGTGTCAAGCCTCTATGCCTCCACGTACCTCCTCCTCTCCCTTTCAGTTTCAATTTCTTCCTCCCACTCCCTATCCCGCTCGGCCTCCGCATCGCGATTTCCCTCTTCACCATTTGCTTCTTCCTTCATCTTCATCCACTGCATTTCTGTCCCTCCACCCCTATTCCACTCGCGATTTTAATTGGGTACACCTCCTACTCGCGCATCTTTTCCTCTCGATCTAGGGTTCCATCACAGTGAAGCTATAATCTTCTTTCTCCTGAAACCCTTTCTTCCCCTCCGTTCCTCTTCCAGATGCGGCTTCCTCAGTTTCTCCACCCATTGGCGCAACATCCCCTGTTGACCTACGGTTCCCACAGTCCCAGGTATTTATGTTTGATAAAATATGGGTTCCCCTATGTCCCTCCATGGATTCCCACGCAATATCACCATGAACAAACTCCTAAAACATCCATCGAATAAACCCCAGTTAATTTCTTCCATTCCCAGTGTAGTTTCTCTCCTTTTGTGGTTTGAGATTTCCTGCACATTGACACAACATATTTAATTCACTTAGTTTCTCCAACCACGCGGGTTTCACCTCCAGTCAAGCTAGGGTTCTAGCATCCCTGATCGACATCTCCCTCCATCTTCTGATTCCCCTAAACTCTTCTAGGGCTTCCCTCGACACTATCAAGGCTTTCACTCAGGATTAAAATTGCATCCATTCTGGCTATCCATTTCATTCACAGCCTCAAGCACTCAGGATTTCCCTCCATCCACTACATCAGACTCCCCTACAGGCACATAAATATTTCTCCTGATAAACCTCTGAATTTACATCTTTATCCAAATTCGTGTTTGCCTTCACAAAGCATATTCACCGATTACTGCTTGAACCTCTTTTTCTTTGTCAATATTTCTTCGTCTAAATTGTATTCCATAGTTTATATATATTTCCTCCACTGCATCAATGTGTGATCCATTTTAGGTATGCATAATTTATTTGATTCAATACCCATTTTTTCAGTTTCAATCATGCAGATTTTTTGTTTTTTTGATTGTTTTTTTATAAATGTATGCCTAAGTTATTTGAGTTATTATTTTCAATGTTTTTTTATAAATGTATTCCATCACTTTTTTTTATAGTTCACCATCAATCGTCGTGGACATTGTCGGTCAACATCGTCACATACATGTTTTCAAACACCGAAATCTTCTTCAAATAACCTACATATGAAGATCATCGGAATAGTTATGTTGTCCTAAAAGAATATAATTTTGAATTGATGCTTCTGAAAAAAGTTAATGTTCTCAAATTTCCTCTTTATTATTTTTTTTCACTATTTGTCTAATTAATTTTTTTTTCATATATATTGACCAACAATACATGTTTTCTTATGGAAGCATAATTATTCAAAGAGTCCATGAAAATGGGTGAGTTGTTACACAACATCAAGGTTAGTTTGGATTTATTTTAATTTTCAACATTCTCTATCATTTTAATTTTTAGTGGTTCCTTATTGGATAAATTTTAAATTTCTTCTATATTTTTGATATTGCACTACCAATTGATCCATATTAATTTCATAAATATTAATTGACTCATTTCTTTCTTTTCATTACTTATCAGTTTATTATGACCTGATCTTAATTTTATATGGTCATTGAATATAATCTATACAAAATAATGTAAAAGAATAATGTATAAAAATTATTTAAAAATTCAACTATCAGTACTACATTACTTCTACTATAGTTTACATCATTGTATTTATATGCTACTTCAAGTAGTTTTTCTGTTATGATTTTATAAAATTTATATATTTATGAATTGTTGAATATATATATATATATATTATGTATCATGTATGTGTAGTTTAATCAATATAATAAACATGTTATAAAAAAAAGTTTTATTGGATACAATCACATATACATATATATTCTTGGATAATACCGTTTAAATCCCATAAACATTTATCGATACATTGTTTTTTTAGTTCCTTATATTTCTTTTGACATTGTTTTATAACTCTTTTATTTCAAACAACCAATATGTTTATTTTATTAAGCTCTTTCCGCATATATGGTATTCTTTGATAATTTCATATCATACAATTCATGAACATTACATATTGATTTTATTAAACAAAAAAATATTTTATATGCAGTAACATCCACTTTCAATGCACTATTTATAACTTGCGTTAAAAAATTGAGTATATGAAATTGTTTTATGCTTATTTTTGTTTACGGTATATATATCTGATATAGAGCGGCTAAAGCATGGGAGTCAATAAACATCTAGGACTTATGAAGGTTTTGCTTCTAGTCTAACCAAAACTATTTAAACCATTATAGGTCTACTTTCATTTTTCCCTTTGCTGTGTTTATTGTGTTTCTCTTAGGACTTACGCAAGTTCATGTTCTGGTTTAGGGAATGATTCCTTCTTTTGAGAACAAATGTAAAGAAACTTTCTCCTTTTTCAATCTTCCATGATAAGTATAGGGAATAATTTTTACCCCTTTGATGGACTAAAAACATGTGTTATGTTATATTTTATGATGAATGTGGCATATGATCAATCTATTGAAGAATATGGGATAAGAGATGAATTATTTTATCAATATTCTTTAAAACATTACTCTATTCAAATATGTTTTCATTTTATCTAATTTATGCCTGTATTGAAAACATTTAGAGCCAAATATGAAATTGATGAATCCCTTGACCAAAACATTTTAATACTATTTGATGCAAATTTCAGGATTAAGTGGGTCTTCCAATTACAGGGGTGCATTGGGCATGCCGAGGCTAGGGGAAATGAGTGGCAGGGGGATAATTCTTCTTACAAGGTCTCTTATGGTATGTAATAATTGGATGACATCAATTGGCCAATTTTATAGCTATGAAATTATTTTATCCCATTCAGAAGATATGTAATATGTACTATGAAGAAGGTTACAAATAGAAGATACATGTATGTTTACCCCTTATACAGCCATGCATGAAAACAGAATAATCCCTCTTTTTTAGTATTTTTTTAATGATGCTTATTTTTTGGGATATATTTATTCTGTTTACATCCTTTCTAATTTCACCTTTTACAACTTTTTTGTTTTGGAATTATTGAAATATATTCTGCAAAAATTTAATCTCTTCAAATATTTTTTCATTTTTTTAATTTATGCATATATTGAAAACATTTAAAGCCAAACGTGAAATGTATGAATCCTATGACCAAAACATTTTAATACTATTTGATGCAGAGTTTAGGATTAAGTGGGTCTTCCAATTATAGGGGTGAATTTTTCATGCCTAGGCAAGGGAAAAGGAGTGGCAAGGGGGATAATTCATCTTACAAGGACTCTTATGGTATGAAATACATGGCTGGAATCCTTAACATTGCTGATTTTTTGGGATATAATCATTCTATTTACATCCCTACTAATGTCACCTTTTCCAACTTATGTGGTATAAAGTTATTGAAATATATCATTATGTCACATAAATACCTCCAGGAAATGGTTTTAAACCATGTATTATTTTCTCTTTGATTATCTATTTTTTCAATAAAAACCATTAAAAATTTATTATTTATTATTCCTCCGTAAAAAACATGATTCGCAAACATCTATATAAATTGGTAACATGGTTTTTTTCTGATTTTGATACCTGAATCAGATCCCCCCACCTATAATTCTGGTCCATGCCCCATTGAATCCAGATGTACGAGGTAAAACAACAGCTTCATTTTCCTAAAAAAAATTATGATTGTTCATGAAGCATTTAACATCCAAATTTAACACACAATAAAACTATATTTATAGCCATTAGCAGGAATTCAGTGAACCATTCCACTGTGGTGATGCAAGGTTTTGATCCTGCATACTAGGTGACATGATGGACTATCAATATATTGTGGTGGAAGATAGGATTAGTGAAAAATTATAGAGCAGTTGATCATTATATTTTATTTGAATTATTAGTTACATTTAGTTATACTATATATGACTTGACACGTATTAGACTAGTGGATCATATTTTATAGTAGTAGATCTTACATTTTCTATGAGCATTGGATTGCATCATGTATTTTATTTCATTACTGGATATTTTTTTTAGAGCAGCGGAACAAGTTTTTTATATGAGTAGTGGAACATGCATTTTTTGGGGTAATGGATCATGAATTTTGTAGTGGATCATGTGTTTTATTTGATTAGTGGACCAATTTTTAATAGTAGTGGATCACGTATTTTAGATTAGTGGAACATGTATTTTACATATTGGACATGCTTATCTTGTCATACACTCTGCAATCCCAACATTGGGGCAAGACGACTTCCTGTTTCCCTTCAGGGGCGACCATTGATGATTTGGAGGTGATGTTTCAATTGTATCTTCTACGTTAACTTCCCACATCTTGGTATTTTCCATAAAAAATTCTATTTTTTTGTATAAAACGGATGATTATATTCTTTTTAGTTTTTCATCTATGATTACTTATAGGTAAAAACCTGTGGTTCAACCATTTTACTAGCCTAACATCGGTAAAAGTTAGCAACTAGGTGAGGGTTTTGAAATCTGGTGTGGAATCCCAATTAAATTTCATTTACATTAGGTATGTCAATTTATATTCAATGGGGTATTAAAAATAATATTTTTCAAGGTAACATTTTCTACATTATCAGTGCACATATCATACTTTTTTTCCATTTTCAGGGATCTTATGCAGCTGATGCGTATACTTTGGAAGGTTTTGGTATGTTTTTTATTCTTCATGGATGTTATAGCATAGGGTCAGTGAATTCTATACATTGTCAGTGTTCCCCCTTAACCAGATAACTAAATTCTCTATTTCAGTTTCATGATTTGGAATTTGCATTAGGTACTAAAATAGTGGCTACCTCATTGAAGTGTAATTTTCTGGGAATTTTTACTTATGGACTCTAGATATGATCATTCATAATGAATTTTGTATTTTGTTATACTTTTGTACATTGATGCATTTTCATTGTTTGTTGTTTCATAAAAACATGTTTCTGGATAAAAGAGATATGAGAAGGGAAACATATGTTTTTCCTATAACAGTTCATAGTGCATAGTTTTCAATTGATTTATATTCTTCCAATATTTATAATCTACCAACAATTATATTTGTTTCAACTATTTGTTTTCATTGAATGCCTTAATATTTGTAAGGGAGATAGGATTTTCTCACATTAGTCAAGATGGTGAAGCAAGAAGTCTTATACGTTTATCTCAGAATCGCGACATATATGAGTGGTGAGTGGAATTATATTAATGATATTGTTAATGGTTCTTTCATTCTCTTCTTCGATTCATGTGACTCGACTGCATGTTATTCTCTAAATTAACTTTTCATAGTTGTCATGTATTTCTTTTCCAGTGCTTTCATTTTTCATGTTGGGTTTTCTACTATATATCATCTACACACATGGTTCAAAAAACAAATTAATTTTCATGTGATCAATAATGAAGATCACCCATCAAACCAAATCTGTGATGATTGCATTCATATAGTAAGGAAAATTTTGAATTTTTTAAAATGCATGCACTTATGTTTGTTTGCATATTCTACATCTACTTATTATTTATATGGATTTAATGTAGAACTGAATGGTGATATTGATTCTCACACTACAACAAGATTCAATTTGTCTTCAAATAAATTTTTTACATTAATTTCTTTTTTTCAGGTCTTCTAAAGTGGTTAAGAGCTCTATATTGAAGGTTCTTCGCATCGGTGAATGTCTGCAATCAATGACTTTACATGTCTTCTGTGATTCGGGTAAATTTATTAATATCTCATGATTTTTAATATAATGGTATCAATGATTGAAGATAATTATTTCTCCATATTATTTCTATTTCCATATTCATAATGTTTCATTTCTTATTTTTTTGTTTGACATCAATATTTTTTTGATATATTATTCTGCTCCATCTTCAAGAAAATCAGTGTTTCATGTACTTCTATATATATATATATTTGTTTCAAATATTTGTTTTCCTTGCATGTAGTACTATTTCAACGGGAGATATGATTTGCTCAGATTTGTTAAGATGGTGAAGCAAGCATGCCTATATGTTCATCTCAAAATCATGCCTTATGTCTGTGGTGAGTGGAATTTCAAGTAATTTTGAAGGTTTTAAATATGTAAAAGATGTTACTGTGTTTTAATTCAAGAAATTTGGATTTTTTTATTTCTTTAAAAAGTACATATGATCCCCTGTTTGGCTGAAATATGTTTTAGGGATGAGTTTTAGTACTGATAATGGTATTATCAAGGTTAGTTTCAGAACCTGTAATGGTCTATTCAAGAACATTTTGTATGATGTTATTTTGGTTTTCAATCCTAAAAACTCTAATTAATGGTTCTCCATCTGCTCCGCCTCCGAATCCTCTGCCTCCTTCGATTATACACATTATCCATTGTTTCAGATCACATTTTTTTTCAATGTACAATACCCATTATCTACATTACTTCTTTTACATTCTTATTTGTTACACTATATAAGAACATTTTGTTGTTTATGTAAGAATAGATAATTTTAATTAGTTATGAGTATATATAGAAATATTCTGGTTTCAGGTCTTATACTGGAAGAATATTGTACACATTTCATTGAACTTCCTGTGCATCTGCAAATCCCTCTGCATAAGTTGATGAGGTAAAAACAGTGCATCTCGGGGCACTTGGACTGGCCTGATACACAGTCTGCATGGCTGCAGATGGAGATCTATTTGCGCTCAGATTTCCTATCTCGGAAGTTGCTGCATTGGGAAAGTTGTATGTTGGAGGCCTAGCCATCCCATTCCCCTTCATAAACATTATGGGGCTCTAGGTGGAGCCACATTTGGCCCAATTTTCTAGGTTGATCTATACATCAGAGCACCAAGAGCACAAGGGTAGGTCTTGGCAAAATAGATAGACTGGTCCTTGGTAATAGTGAAGGAGTTGTGTTGGATGGTGACATCAAGGGGGTTGGTAGAATTAGAAGGTGAAGTGGTGGAGGATTGCACGGTAAAGAAGACAGGTTTTGGCTGTAATCTGCCCCTACATGCTGGAAAGCACCTTCCTGCCCAAGATGCTCTTTGATCCTCTGGTCAATAAAACTGTGTTTATTTCTCTTCAAACTATTTACAATAATACCTAACATTTTACTTGTGTTTCTATCCAGTATTTTGTTGATTTCTAACTGAAGGATAATAATTTGTCAAGTGTTGCAGTAGTCACAATAATACCATAACAATTTAAAGACGCAATGAAGACGTCGGGCACCAAATGTTGCTTATAGATCCTGGAAGCCAGTGGTAGATGGGGGGTGGTGAAACTGCTATGGAGGAGCATGGAGGATGGTGGGGGTCAGAGGCGGATGAAACCGCACGAAGCGCAAGCTGCTTGTGGGTTTACTATTACTAGGATTTGGATAAATACAACATCATGGAACTGATAAGCATCTAGGAAATGCATGAGTACTTGATATTTTTATTTTGACTCGGTTATTAGTATATATTAAATCTATTATATTTCACTTGTGATACATGTTTTTGAAAACTGGATCCTTGGAACATGTATTTTATTTCGAGATACATGATGAATAGTTTCACTACATTTTCTTTTCTCCCAGACAGCTCACTCAGTCAATTTATTATTATTTCTTTTATTTTACATCTCTCATTTTTTTATTACAACAACTGTTTTATCAATGATTTAGCTTTCACTTTTTATTTCAATGCCCACATTATAGTTATTTTGGTCAACATTGAAAATTAATTGAAATTTTCTTACTCAAAATTTAAAAATTCATATACATTTACTATGTTTTTTCATTGTCAGCTATTTGAAAGGTGCCTTCATAGTCTATGCATTTCTATTCAATTATCATAAACCGTTACATTCAAATTAAAATTTATTCAACATTACTGTTTCTTCTCAACTTTTATAAATAATGATCTCTTATTAAATGAAAAACCAATAATCGAATATGTCGTGCAATAGCAAGGGCGAGTACTAGTTAGTTAAATGATCAAGGCATGAGAAGAATAATCACTATACTTCTTGGATTCAATTAAATTGGAGTATTCCAATTTTGAGAATGTTTATAATTATTTAATATTGTTATTAGTTACTAACTTAGGTTACTTGGTTGTAGAAAACCTATGAATAATAAACCAATTAATTCAAGATAATATTGTAATGTTTTATTACTAAATATAATTTTTTGGACTGAACATGCCCATATATGTTTTTGAGAGGTTTGAATACCTTATTGTGATGGCCTTAGTTTCATTTAAATTTTTGTGTAGAAATATACTCAAAATGTATGAATATTCTATGGATTTATATCTTGGATTTGTTTTTATTGATAACCATGAGTGGTTGAATTCCCTGATGAACAATGGGGTGGAGGTCCTTGGATATTTTAATGCATGACTTATTTGATGGATTATAAATGAAATGGGAGCCCATGTTGCAATGATTGTTGATTCCAGTGATGGATAGACATAACGATATGATGTGAAATGTCATGGAACACTGGGATGTTCATAATAAATTCATACCTAGTCTTTCTCATCAATGCATAATTTTTGATTGATGCTTATATGATCGCTTCATAGCTAGATGTTATTATTATGATCAGTTTCCAACTGTGTGATGCATTTTAATTTTATGCACTATGTGAGCATATTTTAAGTGGTAGTTAGACTATGTTCAACAATACCCAAATGATTATGAAATGACAAATGAACTAATTAATGAATGGGGCTAGTTCATGGTGTTCATAGGTAATATTGTGTTCTTGAAAATAGATGAAATGAATTAATAGTTCCATCAAAACATATCTTAGAAGATGAAAACGTATTTTTTGGAAATTGAGTTTGGGATAATATTAATTGATGTATAATGAAATAATTATTATGGAATTTAAGTTATTATGTGGTCACATGAGACCAATTATATGGCAGTGGAAGCTGGTGATCTTGATTAACAATATTGGTAAATGATTCTAAGGCTAGGTAGTTTCCCTTAGTGTGGATCTGAATTATATTATTTTCTATTTTCATATTTTATATACTTCACCACCCGCATTGGTAAGGTAACCACCACCCAAATGTTTGGGGGTGTTTTCACCATCATCCAAGATGTAGAGGGAATAGATTCCATACTTCTCCCTCTCCTATATCACTCTATATACATAGATGAGTACGTGTATCCTAGACTATAATGGCTTATGGTTAAGGGTGAATGTCTATTAGGTTTATAATGGATCAGGAATTACTATAAATTTATGTGTGGGATATAATCTCTTATGGTATAACTCATGCTTATATTTGTACTTTTTGGCATCGGCTACCCATAGGTGTATATTCATTTGTTGTGATGTCTGGAGGTATAATGCACATACATAGGTTGTAGTGGAATTTGGGCATACATATGGTTACTAAATGGATATGATGGTGATTATATGTCACGATACACAGGATGTAGTAACGATAGTGACAATATTTCATGGGGGTGTATAATGTTTTATAGGATGGATGGACACCTGATGTAACTGTTGGGGAATGAGACCAAGGAACTAGTAGAGAAGTGCAAGTGGGGATCCTTCACTCATATATATATGTGTGTGATTTTGATATAGAATGGTTTACTTCTATGAATTATTTGGTAGGTGAGTCATGGTGAGGGTGGGAAATGAGTTACCAATTCATATGAGGAGTCAATTTCCTTTTTTTATTCAGAAAGATTTGGTATGATTCCTTCACATTTTACATGAGTGGTTTCGGGGAGTATCTTACTATGTATAGATCTATTTTCCATCATATATATATATATATAAACTATTTTTCATCTTATAAGGAGTAGGTTGGTGAATGGTCTGGACGTTACAAGCTTGAAGGACTTGTATAGTAGCCGTA
Source organism: Viscum album (assembly GCA_963277665.1). NCBI lineage: Eukaryota > Viridiplantae > Streptophyta > Magnoliopsida > Santalales > Viscaceae > Viscum > Viscum album. Next base: position 1,253,692,720 of record OY728152.1, read on the forward strand.
AGGATTTTCTAGAGTGTGTGGTCATTTCCCAGTCATAATTTGGGTAATTATAGTTTAGTGTTTTTTTAAAACATTAAATTTATTTTTATTTCTCATTTTATTTATTCATGTTTTTGTTTTGTGGTTTTTCTTGACATATCTCTTACTCTTAAAACTTTTATAAAGGGTATTGCCACCCATGTGTGTGATTGATATACCCTCAGTTCTAGTCATCAACTCATAACCTATTTGAGGTAGGAATTGGGAATCATTATCTCCCTTTATTCATTTCTGACCTAGGAGAGAAACATTTAGAGGGAGGTGGTAGTGATATAGTTGTATTGGAGTGGATAATTGAGATATGCGATGGAGTTTGGAGTTTCAAACTAATGAGGATGCATGGGTTGGTTGGGAAATAGTATCAGTTAGGCTTATTATATACTATTAAAAGGGGATACCAATTAGGAAATAGGATTTTATAGCCATCGGGGATCTTATGAGAGGACCATAATGTTTATAATATATTATAAGAAAAGTGATTATGATTATAGGTTAGTGAAGTAGAATATCACCATACATCATGATTGTGTGTTCTTCTGTTTAAATTGTGTAAATAATGTGAAATAGGTTAAAATAATTTAATTAATTTAATTAATTAACCTTAAAATGTTCTTTTGTCTTGGGTTTTTTATTTCTTAATGTTTTTTATTTTATATATATGTCACTAGGATTATGTCCCCATCAGGTTCTTATAGATAATATTCTATAGGATTTTCCTTCAAAAAGACATAATATGGAGTTCGGTGAAAAAGTCACCTAGAGGAGGAAGTTCTGAGAGTATAAGTTCCAGGATTTGAAGAAGTATGATGGATCTAGTTTAGATAAATAGATGTAGGATTGGTTGGATGAGGTGGATATATCCTTCGGTTTGATTCATGATCGAAAAGAGAATTTGGTTTCTTTAATTGTGATGATGTTGTGTGTGTTATCTTGGCATTGGTGATCTTGTTCCCTAGGGATCACATGAGTAGGATGATTCATTGGAAATGTTTAGGAATCTATTTTAGGCTGAGTTTCAATCTTTGATCCTTAATGAGGCTTATTATCAAGAGGTATTTAACCTTCAACATGGTTGTTCAAGTGTTCAAGATTTCAAAATCTACTGTAATAACTTCATACATTATGTTTTATAGCTTCTTCCAGATGATGAGGTTAGGGTGAGGAATTTTGAGGAGGCTTTACACCGATATATTCAATTTTATCTCACTTTTTTATGTTGATGTAATATTATGAGGTTCTGTAAAAGGAATAGATCATATAATGGACATTATCTATGACTAGATCATCATGATATGAGAATCACCATGAGAATCTGAGGAGTAGATAAGTGATCGGTTCTCAATTTATTGGTTTGAAGAATAATTTTTAGTTAGTAGGGAGAATTTTTTAGCCTTTTTCAACTCATTTTACTGGAGCTAGTAGTTCTTTGACCCCTATTGGTGGGTAAATCATGGTTTGTAGGTTCCGGGCGCAGCGGAAGCGCGTTGGTGGGAGTTTTCCCAACTTTAATTTTAGCATTAAAAAACATTCAATCTGAGATCCGTCATGATATAAAACGCCATATCTTCAAAATAGAATGAAGAACAAAAAAGAAAATAAGAGTCCCAGAACCATAGAGATAGGATCATCATATGTTGGTTATAATTAATTTAATTAATTAACAAGAATTACCTTGGTGGAATTATTTCTTCGTTGATGTATCTGGTCACGATCCTATGATCTGTCATTGCGTCGTAGAATCCAAGTGTAGGATTCCTCTAGCGGTGATCCACACGTGTTCCACGTATCTCCAGACGTTTCCGAAGGGATCTCCGGGTGCTAGCGCGGAAGAACCTTCGCTTGCGATGTCTGCCTTCGATTGCTTTGGTCTCTCGGTCTTGAGAGTGTTCTTGGAGGAAGGAGTTCTTTCAGCCTTGAAATAATTCTCAAGAATTTTTTGGACCAACGATTCCATGGAAAAGTGTTGGGGTTGTGAGGATATTTATAATCGGGTTTGAGGTTATAGAGTTATGACAATAAATAAACGCGTTACGCGTTTTATTTATTTCATTAACTCTTATTGAAACCCCATGTCGAATTATTAATTCCTTGACATGGACCCACGCTGATTATAATTAATATCATTTAATAAAACAATATTATATCCTCAAAATCCTGACTGGAAAAACTACACGTCGTGTAATAATTAATACACAGCGTGTACTTGTTTTCCACAAAACAACACGGCGTGTATATTTAATATACACGACCTGTAATTTTATTTTCCATTTTTCTTTATCTCCTCCTTCACATTTATTAGACCTTGAGTAATGGCTATTTATTTCTTAAATAAATTTAACTTCATTACCCACTAATAAATATATTATTTCTCCCATAATATATTCTCTCGAATAACTAGTGTCGAAATAAATGTGATCAGACATCCTTAAATAATTATTAAACCATAGTTGGGAATAATATTTATTTAACTTGTTAAATTAATATTTAAATGAGATACATGGACACACTTAGTGTGTGACCCTCTAGGCCCCTTTCTTAGTGGCATTAGGCGGAGCCTGCCTAAAGTCCAAGATTACTGTCTAGCAACGGGTCAAGGCACCAAAGAGAATGAAGTTGATGCCGCATTGACATTTCACCTCATACGAACACTTACTGTGTAATATAATCCTTTTATCACGATATCTCTAATCAAACGGGTTTCATGCGAGTGCCATCAACCCATGTGCTCAATCATTCTTTCTTTGAATTTCCGTAATTGAATTCTCCCATACTTTACCATGGACATGGATTTATTTAGGCTATATCAATTCCATCAAAGGTACTGAGATATCTACTTCCGTTATGGAACAGAAGAGACAAATCCTTTCTCGCATTATCTATTAATGCAGTATTACTCGTGATGCACCCAACGTATCCTACCTCACTGCGAACAGTGTGTCGTCATATTTTTTGTCAATACATCTAAGTGCGCGAGTTTTAATACCCATTAATAATAATCTTATAGTCTAAGGACCAATACACACGTCCGCAGATAGGAACATCCAGTGACACTATGAAATGTGGATTTCCTACTGGAGGGTCTCATTCTCATAATATCCTCCTGGATATTACCAAGGGCGCACACCATGATAAGGTGCCTCAAAGTTTTATGAGTCCTCAACCCTAATGGCCTATATTATCTGTGTCCCTCAAATAACATCATCCGGTCATAGAACATATATTCAAGAACAGTGTTATCGCACTTCTAGGTTCTCATCATAGCAGGGATCCGTTATGACCCTTTAATGCAACAGCTATCCTTAGTACATTATCACATGCATTGTCACGCAGAAGAACAATCAAGATGTGATAAGACTTTTATTAATGAATAAAGTACAAAGTATTTGGTTCTAGGCCACCAACTCCAACAGACTCCCACTTGGACTGGAGCCAACTGCTAACAACCTTTAACCCACTAGCTCTTACATGATATTCATGCTTCTGCTGAGATAGACCTTTAGTCATGGGGTCCACCATGTTCTCTTCCGTGGATACTCTACTCACTGTAACTTCACCCCTTTGATAGAAATCCCTCAAGAGGTGATACTTCCAGAGTATGCGCTTTGTCCGTTGATGTGACCTTGGTTGTTTTGCAAGAGCCACCACTGCAGTATTATCACAATACAATGTAATGGGATCTTTACTGCTAGGCACCACATCAAGCTCCTGGACAATGTTCCGAATCCAGAGGGCTTCCTTGGCTGCATCAGAAGCCTCTATATATTCGGACTCCACTGTAGAATCGGCAACAACTGGATGCTTTGAACTCTTCCAGCTCATAGCTCCTCCACTGAGACAGAAAAAATATCCAGATTGCGACTTCAGATTGTTCTGATCTGTCTGAAAACCAGCATCAGCATACCCTCTGATGACAAGCTCCTCGTACCCTCCATACACCAGGAACATATCCTTAGTTCTTCTTAGATACTTAAGGATAGTCTTAAATACATCCAATGTTGTTCTCCTGGATCTTCTTGATATCTGCCTACCATGCTTAGTGTATAGGCAACATCAAGCCTGGTACATAACATGACATACATGATGGATCCTACAGCTGAAGCGTATGAGATATTATTCATTCTATATTTCTCTTGTTGTGTCTGAGGACACATTTTCTTAGAAAGATGTAGGCCATGTGACACTAGAACCAATCCCCTCTTGGATTATTCCATACTAAATATCATTAGTATCTGGTCAATGTATGTACTCTGACTTAGTCCAAGAAGCCTCTTGGATCTATCACGAATGATCTTGATCTCTAGAATGTAGGCTGCTTCACCCAAGTCCTTCATGGAGAAACACTTGTCCAACCAGTCCTTAACTGACTGTAAGACTGGTACATCGTTTCCAATAAGCAATATGTCATCAACATATACTACTAGTATAACGATCGCATTCCCATTAAACCGCTTATAAACACATGGTTCACATTCATTCTTAATGAACCCAAATTCCATTATGGCTTCATCAAATCGAATGTTCCCTGACCTGGATGCTTGATTTAATCCATAAATGGATTTCTGTAACTTGCAAACCCGTTTGGCTTCACCTGGTGTCAAAAACCCTTCTGGTTGTGTCTTATAGACATCTTTCTGAAGGTTCCTGTTAAGGAATGCTATTTTGACATCCATCTTCCAAATCTCGTAGTCATGGTAATCTGTTATGACAAGTATGATTCTTATGGATTTAAACATGGAAACTGGCGAGAAGGTTTCATCATAGTCAATTCCTTGACGTTGTCTGAACCCTTTAGCCACTAGCCTTGCTTTATAGGTGCTAACTTGACCTTCCATGTACAGTTTTCTCTTGAATACTCATTTTCATTAAACATGCTTTACATCTAATGACTCATCGACCAGAACCCAAACTTGGTTCTGATACATGGAATTCATCTCAGAATTCATAGCTTCTAGCCATCTTGCAGCTTCTAAGCTTTCTACTGCTTCCTTATAGGAGAGAGGTTCATCATTGTCCAACAATAATGATTCACCATCCTCGGTGACTAGGAAACCAAATCTCTCTGGTTCCCTTACCTCTCTTGAGCTCCTACGCAAAACTTGTGTTTCTGGAACCTCTTCCATGGGGACCTGTGGAACTTGTTCCTATACCAACTCATGTGTATCTTGAGCATCAACTTTTTCTAAGTCAATCTTGCTCCCACTATCCCTCTTGAGGATGTGCTCCCTCTCAAGAAAGACGGCTAGTCTGGCGACAGTCACTTTCTTGTCTGAAGGGTTATATAGGTAACATCCTTTCGTTTCCTTGGGATATCCTATAAAGATACACCTCGTGCCCTGGGGTGCTAGTTTGTTGCCTGAGAAGTCCTTAACAAATTCCTCGCATCCCCATACACGTGTGTGTGAAAAAGTGGGTTTCCTTCCATTCCATAACTCGGATGGAATTCCATTTTCCGCCTTAGTTGGTACTCGGTTTAATGTGAATGCTACAGTTTGTAATACATATCCCCAAAAGGATAACAGAAGATCCGCATGACTCATCATCGACCTCACCATGTCCAACAAGGTGTGGTTCCTCCTTTCACTAACATCATTCCACTGTGGTGTATAAGGAGGAGTGAGATGAGATAGAATCCCAGAATCCCATAGAAGATCGATGAACTCTTGGTTCAGATATTCTCCACCTCGATCCGATCGAAGTTTCTTTATCTTCTTACCAAGCTGATTCTCTACTTCATTCTTGAATTCCTTAAATTTATCTAAGGACTCTGACTTATACCTTATTAAGTAGACGTAGCCATATCTACTCAAATCATCAGTAAAAGTAAGGAAGTAAGAATATCCACCTCTAGCTTCTACTGGAAATGGTCCACACACATCCGTGTGTACCAATCCTAGAATCTTTGTGGCCCTTTCACCCTGTCCACCAAAAGGCAGCTTGGTCATTTTTACTTATAAACAAGCATGACATCTATCATGTGGTTTTAGCTCAGTAGAGTCTAAATAGCCATCTTGGCAGAGCTTTGTCAGGCTCTTCTCATTCACATGACCGAGACGGTGATGCCACAATTGGGTGATGTATGATTCATGTGAGTTTGTTTCGTTATCGATTTCCAACACTTGGTTTTCGTGATTTAATACATACAAACCATTATTTAAATGTGCCATAGCATAACATACGTTGTTCTTATAAAAGAGACAAACCTTTTTTCCAAATTTGAAAATAAATCTATCCATATCCAAGCAAGATACAAAAATTATGTTCTTGGTAACACTAGGAACATAATAACATTTATGTAAAACCAAAATAATTCTAGTCGGCAATGAGAGGTGGTAATCGCAAATAGCCAATGCAGCCATCCTTGCGCCATTGGTAGCTCAAAGATCGACCTCTCCTCTGGAGATCTTTCTAAATCTACTTGGTTCCTGCATTTGAATACAGATGTGATCCCCACAAGCTGTATCTAATACCCAATGTGAAGAAATAGAAAGATTTCACTCGATAACGAATGCACCTTTAGGGTCCCCACGCTTCTGGGTGCAGTTCCTCTTCCAGTGTCCTTGCATGCCACATGCAAAACACACTGCCTCCCGTTCCTTGCCCTACCTCTGGATCTTCCCCTTCTTGGAGGGACGGTGCTCGGGGGATTCAGACCGTTTATAAGTCTTTGGCCCCTTTACCTTATCCTTCCTTTCCTTGTTCACCAAAAGGACTGCGGGTTTGTCACGCCCCATGTCCTTGTCTACCTGGAAAATCAAGTTCAGAAGCTCCGATAGACTCTTCTCATTGCCGTTCATGATATAATTAACAATGAAGCTAGAGAAGGTCTTGGGCGGTGATGATAGGATGAGATCTGTACGCAACTCATCCGGGAATTTAATCCCTAAGATGTCCAGGCGTTCAATGTAGCCAATAAGCTTGACTACATGATGCCCAGTTGGCGCAGAATCTCCAAGATTAGTTGTAAACAAAGCATTGGAGATCTCATATCTCTCTTTTCTCGCCTTCTTTTGGTAGAGATCCTTAAGGTGAGACATCATGCTATACACGTCCATGTTTTCATGTTGCTTCAAGATCTCATTAGACATGACCAATAGCATGAAACACTGGACATATGTGGCATCATACACGTGTTTTATATAGAGGGATAATTCTTCATCACTGGCCTCTTTCCCAGGTGCAACTGGAATAGACTCTTCAAGCACATTCAATTTCCTTTCGTGACAAAGGATAACGCGTAAACGCCTCTGCCACTCTTGGGAATTGGTGTTGGTGAGAAGGTTTTCCTTCTCGAATATGGTTCAAAATGATATGTTTGAAGTCATTTTCTTGTCGTTTCTACAAATTAAGATGAGAAAAGGTTTAGTACTTTATTACAAAACTGATAAAAATAAATAAATTAATACTTATTAGTCTCCCACTATTTTATCGAAATCCAATAGCCCTCACCATTGACATTGGAATATTCTGTTTCCTGAATATTCTAGTGGAAATGATCCATATTGCCCTTCGCATTACCCAAACTAGGGTTGGTCAAACAACTTGAAGGGTTTTAGGTATGCATTACAAATGCCAACTGTATTTACTCGCAGCTCCTTGATCTACTGAGTGGACTCCCCAATCCTGAAATCCTTTTATTTTGGATTTCCTCAACCTTTGCCTCTTGGTCACATCAAGTCCTGCTGTGGCAGTCAACCCTTGATGAAAACCAAGTCAAGTCAACCCAAAACCTTGAATAATAATTCCCCGATAATTAAAAGCACCCCAACTAGGGTTGGTCAAGCACTTTGAACTATGGTTTGATTTTAACCAAGATTATGGAAGGCTATACCGACTTAATATTTCTTTGAGGGATTTTATCCTTATACGTAAATTGCAATTTTATTATCTTTGATTACCTGATTTTTAATATTAAGTGGGATATACTTAAGTGATTGACCATGTCTAAGATAATATTTATTCATAAGCCGGTTTTTATTTTAGTTCCATCTTGCATGCTCATTTAATTCATTAATTGTGTGATCATGAAAACACACCCACAATAAATAAACCATGAAACTAACAGAAATAAAATAAATGGTATGATCATGAGCTTTTTTATTGGTTAATTTATCTAGCAGTTGATAAACTAACCCAAGACCTAGGGGAGAAACACCTTGAACCTTGCGGGTTTGTGTTTACAGCTTTCCACCTGTCCACCTTTGTATCTCCTTGGATTGGTTTCACCTTGGCTCTTGACTTGAGCCGCCTCCACAAGCTTTGGAGCTCCATCCATTACATATGCATTTATCTCACACACAGGTGAGGGGTAAAAAGGGGTTTTTACATAGAATCCTTGGGCGCGCATGCCTTACATATTAATGAGGAGATGGCTCACATGCCAACAAATTTAATTTAAATAAATAAATTAAAAGAAACCATTCACATACAAAGGTCTCGGTCTAGCTCATGATCATCCATACATGCAATGATATTTACGCATAAATAAAACTAGAATTCAATTCTTTAATCATTCTTGTTTAAGATAAATCACGCTCGAATAAATTAATTATCTTTAATTAATCAATCATTTTATCTTAAACCCTTTTCTAAACTTCCTTGAGATTCTCATCTATCATAATTTTAAACAAATAAATTCATTTAAAATTATCCTTGTACGTAATTTGTACCTTGGAGGCAACCCGGTGAATTCCCATTCATTACACAGATGTTAAATTAAACACATATATATAATACACCTATCACGTGTTATGCCTCAGCTTTATGCCTACACCATGGTACACGTCTTAAGGGTTTGTATAATATAATAATAAATTTTAATAAATCTGCGTAATTTGGGTGAGTACACGGCGTGTAGTTCCGACTACACGACATGTACTTTTCTTCACCGTCCATCCGAAGTACATGCCTGGGGACATGGTGTGTTAATGTACATCAGAAATTTTCGGAGTACAAGACGTGTTCTTTGAGACACACGCCGTGTAGTTTCCGTGTTACACGGTTTCCAAACGGGCAAGCCATGTACGGGGTACACGGTCCAATCCGAACCCGAATGGACTAAACGTCGTGTTCAGTTGGACCCCACGACGTGTAATCCGGAAACCTTGTGCCACTTGTTCCTGGTCAACACACAATGTCATAAATGAAATAGGTATACTCCAATACACAGCCTAATTTGGTGGATCATTCAATGCATTGAACCTAGACTACACGGTGTGTACTTCCGAATACACGCCGTGTATTTTGGTGTTGTACGGCCAGAAACATTTGGCTCCTCCGGATGAGTTCCTCTATTTTATTTTAATCAAAATTAAAAGAAAAATTCTCTTCTGTGAGGTGAACGAGAAACGAGGGAGGAGGAACATATCTCGAGATTCATATTTCCATAACGATTAAACTTGAATTGAAAACAACTAAATTATTTAATGCGCAAATCACCAATGAAAAACTAAATAATTATAATCAACGATAACCTCCCTTTGATACCACTTGTAGGTTCTGGGTGCAACAGAAGTGCGTTGGTGGGAGTTTTCCCAACATTAATTTTAGCGTTAAACAATGTTCAATCTGAGATCCGTCACTATATAAAACGCCGGATCTTCGAAATAGAACGAAGAACGAAAAAAGAAGAGTCCTAGAACCATAGAGATAGGATCATCATATGTTGGTTATAATTAATTTAATTAATTCACAAGAATTACCTTGGTGGAATTATTTCTCCATTGATGTATCTGGTCATGATCATGTGATCCATCGTTGCGTCATAGAATCCAAGTGTAAGATTCTTCTAGCGGTGATCCACATGCGTGCCACGTATCTCCGGATGTCACCGAAGGGATCTCCGGGTGCTAGCAAGGAATAACCTTCGCTTGCGATGTCCACCTTCGATCGCCTTGGTCTCCTGGTCTTGAGAGTGTTCTTAGAGGAATGAGTTCTTTCGTCCTTGAAAGAATTCTCTAGAATTGTTGTGCACAACGATTCCATTGAAAAGTGTTGAGGTTGTGAGGATATTTATAATTGGGTTTGAGGTTATAGAGTTATGAAAATAAATAAATGCGTTATGCGTTTGATTTATTTCATTAACTCTTATTGAAACCCCATGTCAAATTATTAATTCCATGACATGCGCCCATGCTGATTATAATTAATATCATCTAATAAAACAATATTATATCCTCAAAATCCTGACTGAAAAACTACACGTCGTGTAATCATTAATACACGGCGTGTATTTGTTTTCCACAAAACTACACGGCGTGTATATTTAATATACACGGTGTGTAATTTTATTTTCTATTTTTCTTTATCTCCTCCTCCACATTTATTAGACCTTGAATAATGGCTATTTATTTCTTAAATAAATGTAACTGCATTACCCGGTAATAAATATATTATTTCGCCCACAATATATTCTCTCGAATAACTAGTGTCGAAATAAATGCGATCATACATCCTTAAATAATTATTAAATCACAGTCGGGAATAATATTTATTTAACTTGTTAAATTAATATTTAACTGAGATACATGGACACACTTAGTGTGTGACCCTCTGGGCCCATTTCTTAGTGGCATTAAGCAGAGTCTGCCTAAAGTCCAAGATTACTATCTAGAAATGGGTCAAGGCACCTAAGAGAAAGAAGTTGACGTCGCATTGACGTGTCACCTCATACGAATGCTTACTGTGTAATATAATAATTTTGTCACGATATCTCTAATCAAGATGGTTTCATGATAGTGTCATCAACCCATGTGCTCGATCATTCTTTCTTTGACTTTCCAGAATTGAACTCGCCCATACTTTACCATGTCCATGGATTTATTTAGGCTATATAAATTCCATCAAAGGGCATGAGATATCTACTTCTGTTATGGAAGAGAAAGGACAAATCCTTTCTCGCATTATCTATTAATGCAGTATTACTCGTGACGCACCCAACGTATCCTACCTTGCTGCGAATAGCGTATCATCACAGTTTTTGTCAATACATCTAAGTGCGTGAGTTGTAATACCCATTAATAATAATCTTAAAGTCTAAGGACCAATACACACGTCCTCAAATAGGAACATCCAATGACATTATGAAATGTGGATTTCCTACAGGCGGGTCTCGTTCTCATAATATCCTCCTGGATATTACCAAGGGTGCACACCATGAGAAGGTGCCTCAAAGTTTTATGAGTCCTCACCCCTAATGGCCTGTATTATTTGTGTCCCTCAAATAACATCATCTGGTCATAGAACATATATTCAAGAACAGTGTTATGGAACTTCCGGGTTCTCATCATAGCAGGGATCCGCTATGAACCTTTAATGAAACAGCTATCCTTAGGACATTATCACATGCATTGTCAACCAAAAGAACAATCAAGATGTGATAATGCTTTTATTAATGAATAAAGTACAAAGTAGTTGGTTCTAGGCCACAAACTCCAACATGTTTTTCATTTCTTATAGAGTTCATGGACATTATAAGAAAGATTATTTTAATTTCCTTAGTAGTCATTATGTTGTTGGTAACTCATTTCAGACCCAACATTTGTAGTAGAACCCTCTGGGACATAAGTAGTATGAAGGAATCACATTTTAAGATCAATAGTGGGGGGTGGAGTAGCCAGTATATAGAATCGTGATATCTCTCATCCACGGGGACAGCAGGAAAAGTGTGTCCATGGATGTGGCCTCCATCAATTCCATAGAGGTCATGGGGAATGATGTTCCTTAGTAACTGGGATTTAGGTTATGAATCCATATCTTTATGGTCTCATCCCCTTATGCAGACTACTATTTAGAACCATAACATCTCCATTAGATGAAAAACACTGGTTGACCCCAAAAATATACCATGATCCATTGTTGGTGTCATCTTCAATCAGAAATAAATCTCATCATTCAACACCCTCTGGGACACCAATCCATATGGGTTTCATGCCAAAGATTCAAGTTTCTAACAGTAGGGGTGACTCTGAACTAAATTTGCTAGTTCCCTACCACCACTAATTTTTTGAGGCTCATCAACAGAACCATAAATATTTCAATGATCATATCACTACCAAACTTCCTCTAGTTCAATCATACACATGAAACCAGTGCATGGTATCTCAAGCCTGAAGTATTTTCCTATTGAGGCATCGTAACACCACTATTACTCCAAAAGAGTGATTTCCCACTGATTCATGGAACACCGGTTCTAAACTCACATGCCTCTTCATATATCCACACAAAAAGATTACATATCCAAAAAAATGAGTACAATATGAACTTCCGTTTAGAAAATCAAACTTCTCACTATCGAAATTCATAGCGCACCTCCCAACATATCAGTGGCATCTCATGTCGATGTGTTTTAACCCAAGATCTAACCCTCCTATGTTTAACCACCTAGGATGTATCCAATAAGAGTTTCATTTTGAACTGATTAGTCAGACAACCACTGCTCCTACCTTCTATGCCACAAGTATCTAGGTTCTCTAAAAACAACCTTATAAAATGAAACTCAATGTTCTCTATACTCTTAGGTTGAAAGTCAGTTTTCAAGACCTTTATTTAAGCCTTAAAAATTTTACACGAATGCATAGGTAATTTCTATCAATGAAAACCACCACTAAGGAACTAAACTTTACTATAAATTCATAAGGAAAATTATAACTCAAGTTACCTTCACTGATGAGTTACCTATCACGGGATACTTAGAAAAACAATTTTAACCCATTTAAAATGTAGTAGTGGTGGGACACAGGTTGTCACAAGAGATTATAGAGCTATGAACATGTTTCTCTTTTTTTGTGGGTTTGATTAGTTAAAACAGTAATGTAATTAAACTAGATTATTTTATATTCAATTTTGAAATAATTTTTAAAGCCTCAGATATCCCATAACATTCCCTAAAAAATCATTATTTCAATTTACACTCGTGTTTTCTCTATAATCATGTGAAATATCACTCAACTACAATAACCATAAATTATTTATTTTATTCTATGTGATTAAATGACTAATGAAACCTAAAATATCCCTCTAGACCAGTAATCAAGTATCTATAACTACCCTTACATCAATCCACATCTAAAATTTTCAAAAAATGGAGAGGATCTATGTGACATTTGTGTGTAATACAATGAATAATGGAAGATAAATTCAAAATGTATGAAATAAGGAAAACTCAAAATGTGTAACATCCCACTACCGATCTGACACGTATTCTTTTAAATATATCATGGTTTATCCTTTTCTTTAATTGGGTAGGGTTGAGAATGAATTTGGAGGATACCTATAATGGTCAAGTCAGAGATTTTTTGGACTCTCAGCTTTAACTGAAATTTTCTACAGGCTACTGGAGGGTTACATGTTGTGTAACTAGGTTACATGACATGTAAGGATTTTTGGATTCAAGTCATGAAAATATTCTCTCTATGAAGGTTAATATTTTTTACTAGCCTTTACACATCGTGAGTTATTTAATGGATGATTTTTAATTTGAGGCGACACATTTTTTTAGACGTTATAAGAATTAACTATTTCAAGATGTGTATTGTGATTACACATCATGTAACATCTCGACTGCATTTTTTTTAAATGGAAGCATAGCTGAGATCATTCCTTCCCTCCAATCTAGTTTCAACTCCCTTGACCCAAATCCTTCCTCGGGTGATCTTGAAGCTCTCCAACCCTTTCAGATCCATTCATTGGGAGTTCAGTCATCTTTGTGCTTGCGGTGTTATTTTCGGGTAATCTTTATCCCTTGTTCTTCATCTCTCTCTCTCTTTCCTCCATTTGTATTTTAATTGGTAATCCTAAAATTAAAGTATCCTTGTCCAGTTGTGGTAGATCTCACCTTTAAGTTGTTATTTGAGTTCTTCTACACCTTCATTCTCATTGACGGGTGCCGTTGTGAGCGTTTTTTCTCTGGAAAAAGTTAGGTGATTCCATCTAATTTAGCCAAATTGATTAACATTGATATTACTTGATTTGTTTTAATTGTTTATTTAAATTCAATTGCTCAAACTTTCTTTAAATTTGTTTTTTAAAACCCAGTTCTAGTGAATTGGGATATTTGAAATGGGTTTGTCTTGAGAATTTGGAAAACCACAATTTCCATTGAATAGGGGTGTGTTTATAGAAATTAGTTAATTTTAATTGTAAATTTTATGGAAATGATTTCAATTAAAATTTTGAATTTAATTATGGAATTAAATTTTTTAATGGTTGAAATTGGGTTTGAATGGATTTCAAACTTCCTAAAATGGAAAAAAAGATTTCATAGAAACCCTATGGTTTTATAATGTGAAAGAGGCATGCATTTTATTAAAAAAATGTTTTGGTTTTAAATGGAAAATTTGGATTGAAATGGAAGAATGAGATTTAATTGTATATTAATCAGTTTTAAAATAAATTGTCCATCATTGATTTTGTAAGAGAACATGAAAGCCCTAGGTTGTTGGTGAGTTATTTGGACACACTCTACGCTATTATAACGTTCTAAAACATACATGCAGCGAGTTACATCTATGATGGGAGGGTGACGAGTCCCCTTTGGCCAGTGTTAGGGGGAAGTGTGTGTACACATATTGCTGAGATCACTTAGAGAGTGCAGATTCTTATAGCTAAAAATACCAACGTACCTATTTGGTAGATGACCATGCTACTTCCTTATTTTATATTTGAGATAAAATTGTATGCTAATGTTAAAAATCTACATTAAATACCTTTTGGACTTATATAAAATGTTTTATATAATTTTTTTATTTAATCCATTGTTTTAGAAATATTCCATCACTTATAAAAGCCTTTTCTTAAGGTAATTTTTTCTATCATTTGAACTATATAGAATGATTTGTTTAAATATAATTTGAAAATTCCAAAACTATTTATATTTTAAAATTTAAATAATTAATTTGGTTAATCTATTGTGTGAATCTATTATGGAATCCTTGGTGAGACCCTACTGGTATTTTTATATCACACCCTAATTGTGACTTGGGGTGTTTGTATATTATCATCTTCTAGGTTCGAGTAAGGGGAACAGATCACTTGGAGGTGGCTCCAGCTATTGAACCCTACATGTGGTGAGTGGTGTCCTAGGATACATGGGTCATTTACCCCTATTTTGGTACTTTAGTTATAGTACATTGGGGTTGTATATTCTATATTGTATTCGGGTACATTAATCTCAAAGAATATTCTTTTGCATGAATATTGAATTGTTTGTCTTACTTCCTCAATACTTATGGAAATACCATTCCCACTTTCGATGGTATGATTCCAGGTGCTGGTCACTAACCCATGGGGATCAGGAATTCCCTTTGAGATAAGTTAGGGCCAGCTCATTCAATAGGATACCAGGGTACCTGGGCTTGTTCGTGAAAAATGATATCAGAGGAGGCTGTTAATCTTTTGTCTTAAAGTCGGTATGAAGTTGAAATCTTGTCAAGACGTAGGGGGTAGTTATGATTGAGTGCTTGGACATCTCTCACCACAATGAACCTTATGTTTACATGGGCGGTTAAGGACGAACTTCTTATGGATCAATTCGAGTCTATTCCCTATTGTGATTTGGATGGAGTGAAGTATAAATCTTGTTGTTCCATATGTTGAAATTTTTTTCCCCTGTTTCTCGATTCAAGTATTAGTAGGATGTCTTTCTTGTCTGTTAATTTTGTGTAGCATCATACCTCTGTGAAGACGCACAAATCAGATTCAGGATGAAGTTTCTGATGAACTGTAGTGATCGAATCCTCAAGTAGACCCAAATCTACATGAGGTGAGAGTGTGCACTGTCCAAGCTCTAGGACATGCACCACTTCCAATTCCCATTCAGGCTCCATTTATGGATCTTAAGGGGAATTTTCTGAAAAATAAATCTCAAGAGTTCCTTCACCATAAACAACCAGTTTTCAAAGGCTCCACTAATCCTCAACATGTTGAGGAATGGTTGGGAAAGATAGAACATATGTTTGAGTTCTTGGAGTCACCGAACAAGATAATGAAGAAGTGTGCTGCCTTCATGCTAGAAGGACCGAGTAGGATATGGTGGGACACAATGGTAACAGTGAAGAAACATGAGGGATTAACATGGAGATACTTTGAGGTTATTTTCACTGATCAATTTTGTCCAAAGTCAATGGTGTTGGATAAGGCTATAGAGTTTTTCATTCTTGAGCATACTAACCGAACAACGATTGATTATTCAAATCACTTTACTGATATGATGCAGTTTACACCTGAGATTGTATATAATGAGAAGATGAAGGCTAGATGGTTTGATTTGGGAAATCAATCAAATATTCATTCTCAGTTTTTCTTACAAAAACATCCTATTTATGCTAATGTGTTTGATAGGGTGGTGATGGTTGATATGGACTTGGATGGAAATTTAGGGTTATCAGGACTTCCCTTTTCTCCTAGTGGTAGTGTTAGTTCCTTCAATGGAAAATGGAATCAGGATGATTCTGATCACAGTTCTTTATGGAAGAATAATTCTAGACCTCCAATAGTTCTAGGAAGAAGTCCTTTGATTATCTATCAGAGTGGAAAGCTCAGAAAAAGTATAAGAATTTGTATACTAAGGTACCTAAGAACTGTATCTCATGAAAACATTCAAGACATTAACATATATTCTTCCATAACTTTTCCACTCTATTTAGTGGGAAAGGATCATCAGATCCTCCTAAAATTTTGGGGTAATCATATGCTTCACGTATAAATGGGTTCCAGAAAAATGCATTAGGAAAGAAGTTATTTTACACTGGGGAAGAGTCTCCTAAGGAAATAGTTGTAGATCCATAAACTGTGTGAGGTACCATTACTATAACTTTATAATTAGTGATTTCTCTATTTGATATTGGTGCATCTCACTCATTTATTTCAACCCATAATGTTAATATTATTAATTTTCCTATAGATATTTTACCTTGTGAAATGGATTTTACTACACCCCTTTGTATGAAGAGAGAACAAGATATCCATAGTCCAACTTACGTCTTATCTTTATCTGGTGTCGATCTGGATTTTAGTTTTCTGGTCCTAAACGTGAAATCTCTTGACATCATATTTGGGTTGGATTAGCTCGTTTCCAATAAGGAATGAATAGATTGTTATATTCAATGGGTCTACCTTACTACACCTAGTGGTCTGTATCTTTTCTTTCAAGGAGAATGAGAACCAAGGTTGAGAAGAGACTTACCTTATTATCCATAGTTTAGGAATGTAATATCATTGTTTTCTTTTGATCTGGAGTAGGAATATTCAACCGGTGATCTCCCACAAGTTTTCGTTGAGTTTCCCGATGTGTTTCCTTTTGACTTCTCTGGTTTTCTATCAGTAAGGGAGGTCAAGTTTTCCATTGACTTGATACCTAACACTCAACTAGTTTCTATTCCCTCTTACCGTATGACTCTAGATAAAATGAATGAGTTGAAGTCCCAATTGGATTTTCTTCTTGAGAAAGGACTTATACGCCCAAGTGTGTCACCCTGGGCGATTTCGATGCTCTTCGCTATGAAATATGATGTTTATATCCACTTATGTGTTGACAATCGAAATATCAATCGAGTTACAGTAAAGAACAAGTATTTTTTTCTATGGATTGATGATCTATTTGATTAGTTGAAATGGGTGAAGTGGTTTTCAAATATAGACCTTTGATCCAGTTACAATCAGCTGAGGATAAAGGAATATGAATTTCACAAAACTTCCTTTCATAGTAGGTACAATAATTACGAGTACCTTTAATGACCTTTGTTCTGAAAAATACTCAGGTAGTTTTAATGGCTCTAATGAAAAATATTTTCCCCAAGTATATGGATACCATTGTGGCAGTATTTCTAGATGACGTCCTAATTTATTCTAAGTTTGATGAGGATCATGTGCATCATTTAAGAATAGTTCTGAGTCTGCTAAGAAATCCCTGACATTACACCATGATTTCAAACTGTGATTTATAGACTCGAGAAGTGACATTCATAGGACACGTGGGGTCTAAAAATGGTATAAAAATTGATCCTGAGAAGGTGAAGGATATTCTAACTTGGGAGAAACCATGAAATGTCTTCATGATTTGAAGCTTCTCAGGCTTGGCTAGATATTATCATCAGTTCATGAAGGGCTTCCTGATGTTTTCTTCTCCGATGACTACACTACTCAGAAGGGGATAAGGTTTTCTTGGAATGTTAAATATAAGTGTTCTTTTGTTTATCTAAAATTTCTTTTGACTACTGCACCACGGTTGACTCTTTTATAGTCCAGGTAGGGTTATGTGATGTTTTGTGATTCATAAGGTTCATACCTAGGATGCATTATTATATAGAGTGGTAATTTAGTTTCTTATGGATCTCATAAACTTAGGCCACATGAGAAGAATTATCCTACCCATGAAATTGAACTTGTGGTTTTGATACACCCACTTAAGTGTTGGTGACACTACCTTTTCATAGAAATGTTTTTTCTGTATCCAGACAACAAAATCTTGATTTATTTCTTCTCCCAAAAATATTTGAGTCTCCTTCAGTGGTGTTGGGTGGAATACATGTAGTCTTTTGACATTGACATCACCTATACCCTTGGGAAAGAGAATGTAGTTAAAAATTCATTGAGAAGGAAACTTTCAACCCATGCAGTGAAATAATATTCGGAAGAGCTGAATTTGATGGCTCTCTTTACATAGTTTCATATTGGAGTTCAAGATAAAGGGGTAGAACATTCTTTAGATATAATTCAGTTGATATCCTCTCTTATCAAAATGATTCTTTAGGATCAAGATCTTGATGATTAATTTCATATCATTAGAGACACTCTTTATGGTGGAGAGATAGTTTCCTTGTGTCCATTCTCCAAAGATGTTGTTCTATGTTATTGTAATTTCTTTGTGGTGCTGTTAGAAGTAATGAAGGATATGATGGGGGATTTTCTTAATTTTTGGTGGGTTGTGCACCTAGGACCCACTAAGATGTTCTATGACATGTGGTAGCAGTTCTAGTGACCATATATGAGATATGGAATTTTTGAGTTTGTCTCTCATTGTTATATGTGCCAGTAGGTGAAGGATGGGCATTAGAAGCCCTCACGTTTACTTCAGCCACTTCTAGTCCCTATATGGAAGTGGGATGAAATATTTATGGACTTTGTGGTTGGTTTTCCTTATACCTAGAGAAAGAATAATGTGCTATGGTTTTTGATCGATAGGATGACCAAGTCATCTCACTTCTTACCCATTTGTGATACAACCAAAGATGAGGAGTTGGGAAATCTTTATGTGAAGGAGATTGTTCGTTTGAATGGAGTTCCATATACTATTGTCTCTCATAGGGATCCTCTTTTTACTTCTCTCTTTTTTAGAGTTCTTTAAGATTCATTGGGATCTTAGTTTGATTTGAGAATGGCCTACCATCCACAAGTCAGATGGCAAGAAAGAGAGAGCTATACAAATTCCTGAGGATATGTTATGCACCTTTATTATTGATTTCGGTGGGGCTTGGGATGATCACTTGGGGATGGTTGAGTTTTCGTATAAAAAAAGTTATCAATCCATGATTAGAATAGAACCTTTTGAGAACTTGTATATTCGGCCCTATAAATCTCGGTTGTGTTGGTTGTAGATTGGTGAAAGTTCCTTGGTTGGACCAAGCCTGGTGCAAGAGGCAACATCAAATATTCAGTTAATTTTTTAGATAATTTTGATAGAATAGAGCCAATTTTAGTCTTATTTTGATCTTCTCCATCAAACTTTGGAGTTCGTAGTAGGTGAACAACTGTTCTTGAAATTTTCACATCGTTTGGGCCATCAACGGCTTGGGAGGAAAGGGAAGATTTCTCCTCATTTTATGGGATCATTTTTGGTTACTGAATAGGCAGGGAAAGTTACTTACCTTTTAGAAATTCCACCACATCTGACATAACAACATAACATATTCCATGTATCATTGTAGAGAAAGTGTTTATCTAATCCACATCATGTTTTGAGCTGGATTGATTTGGGGATTGAACCTGATTTATCTTTGGCTGAGCATCCAGTCATGATAGTTGATTTTGAGACAAAGGTACTTTGTTGGAGGACAATACCTTTGGTCTGTATTCTATGGAAGCATGCTTCTGATAATCATGAGATGTAGGAACGTGATTCATGTATGAGAGAGCGTTGGCCTCATCTTTTTTTCATGGAAGCTTCTTCATAGGATTTCAGGGGACCAAATGTTTTTTATGGTGGGGTGGTTGTAACATCCTGTTACCAATATGACAAGTATGCCTTTAACCTTATCATGGTTTTTTCTTTTCTTTAACCAAGTACATTTAAGAATTAATTAGGAGGATACCTGTAATGGTGATGTTAGATATTTGTTGGACTCTCACCTTTAAATAGTGTTTTTCGTGGGATGTCGGAGGGATACACGATATCTAACTAGGTTTCACGTTGTATAAGGATTTCAGGATGCCCATCATGAAAAGCTTCATGTTGGGAATGTTACACATCATAACTAGCCTTTAAACATCATGATTTATTTAATGGATAGTTTTTAATTTGAGTAAATGGATTTTTTGGTGGTTATAAGAATTAACTATTTCTCGGCGTGTATTGGGATTACACATCGTGTAATACCCCAGCTGTGTTTTTTTAAATAGAATAACATTTGAGATATTTTCTTTCCACCACTACAATTTCAACTCCCTCGACCCAAATCCTTCCCCAAACAATATTGAAGCTCTCCAACCCTTCCAGATCCATTTATTTGGCTTTTGGTCATCTTTGCGCTTGCGGTGTGATATCCGAGTAAGATTTGTCCCTTGTTCTTCATCTCTATCTCGTTCTCTCCCTTTGGGATTTTAATGGGTCATCCTGAAATTTAAGGATCTATGTTCCCTTGTTATAGATCTCACCTCTTGGTTGTTCTTTGAGGTCTTATACACCTTCATTCTCATTGATAGTTGTCATTGAAAGTGTTGTTTGTTGTGAAAAAGGAAGGCGATTTCATCCAGTTTAGCCAAATTTATTAACTTTGAAATTTCATGATTTATTTCAATTATTAATTTAAATTAAATTTCTAAAAATTTCTTTAAATTGTTTTGTTAAAACCCAATTCCAATGAATTGGGATATTTGAAATGATTTTGGCATGAGAATTTGGAAATCAGCGAATTCCATTGAATTGGGGTGTGTTTGTGGAAATTGGTTAATTTAAATTGTATAATTTAAATTGTGATTTTGGTGGAAAGGATTTCAATTAAATTTCTAAATTTAATTTTGGAATTTAATTGTGAAATAGATGGAATTGGTTTTGAATGGATTTCAAACTTATGAAAATGGATTTTAAATATTTTATAGAAACATAGTGGTTTTATATTATGAAAGAGGCATGTTTTTATTATTAAAACTCATTTTGGTTTAAAATGGAAAATTAGAATTTACATGGAATGATGGGATTTAATTGTATTTTAAGAAAATATAAAATAAATTTCCCATCATTGATTGTGTAATAGCACATGCAAATCTTAGGAAGTTTCTGAGTTATTTGGACGCACTCCATGCAATTACAACATTCTAAAACATACATGTTGTGGGTCACATCCCTAATGGGAGGGTGATGAGTCAACTTTGGCCAATGTCAGGGGAACATGTGTATACATATATTGCTGATATTTACTTAGAGATTGCAGAGTCCTATAACTGGAAATACTAACGTAAATATTTGGAAGATGACCATGTTACTCTTTGGTTTAATATTTGAGATATAAATTTATCTCTATATTGTAAAACTTCTTTACATGCCTTCTGAATTTAAACACAATCACAAAAAATGGTTTTTTTATCAATGCTTAAAAAGGACTTTACCAGTGCTAAAAAAAGATGAAAATCGAGGTGCTATTAAAAGGGGGTCCCTTTTATCAGTGCTACAAAAGTGCAAATAAAAGTAAAAAAAATATATAAAAATATTTAAATTGGGGACACACCCCTCTTTAAATAAACTTGACCCCCTTTAACAGTGCTAGGAAGCCTCATCCACACCCCTATCAACCCCACCAACCTCCTTTAACAATTCTAGGTGTACCCACCCACCCTTTAACAATGCTAGCCCCCCCCCCCCTGCACCCACCCACACACCCCTACCTCTGCTTGGATTCAAACTATGGCCTCTCCCTTATGCACCTTCACCTTTACCACTCAGGCATATTTGTTTTCTCCATTTAATGATATATATATATATATAGTTATATTTATACATACATTAATATATATTTATATTAATATATATGTAGTTATATTAATCTATATATTTATTCGTATATTAATATATATATATATATATCTATTTATTTATATATTTATTTAGTTATATTTTTTTATCTGTATATTTATTTTTATATTAATATATATTTGTAAGATTTGTTTTAAATACATTTATAAAATATGTTGTTTTTTTGTGTTTATAAATAAAATATATATATATATATATACAACATTCATACACATGTATATATATTATATATATGTGTATCTATAAGTATAATTATTAAAATTTATATATATTTGAATATATTATATGTTCATATGTTTATTCATAAGTTAGAATATATAGATAATATATATCAGTTTGTTAATATAGACACTCACTAATATATTTATACACACACACAAACACACATACACACACATTATATTGGTATATAAAAATTCATATATTTGTATGTTAAATAATATAGATATTTTTAGGCTTATATATTGAGAAAAATAATTTATATGTAAATAAGTTTAATTATTTCTTAAGAAAATTAATTTTTTTTATGTGTGAATATATAAAAATATGTATATATTGTTATATATTTGATTATAAATAACAGTACATTATGAAAAACGATAAAAATTCAAATTCATAATATCAATAGGAATGCAATCACTGGGAATAAATTCACTCCTCACTAAAAAAGAGAAAAAAGACCCCTAAAATGAGGATGAAATTCCCTCAAATATTAAAAACATTTGGTATCCTGACTAAAAACTCGATTTTGAAGGCCTTCTAGGCCTTTTTTGGCTTCGAGAAATGTGACATAAGGTTTCCTTGTGTCACTAGCACGTAGAGCTCATCACATGATTTAATTTGATATGTGGTATATCTCAAATGGACATTGAGATCAAAAGTTATGGTCTATTGATGTTTGAGTTACCTTTTCAACTTATTTTAGATCTTTTATTAACTTCTTGATCCTTTTGTCTTCAAATTTTTATTAAATGATTATAACTAGATGAGAAGTAGAAAATTATTAATTAATAACATTTTATTAAATATTTTGTAATCCATTTTCACTAAATTTATTATATTTTAAGTGTAAATGTCTATTTATACTTATCTAAAAAATATTTAAAAAATATATATTATATTTATATTAATATAAATATATTTATATATTAATATAATAATAAATTATTTTTAATGATTTTTTTAAAATATACCCTTTATCAGCACTGTTAAAAAAGCACTGATAAAGTCCCCCCTTTATCAGCGCTACTAAAAATGTGATGATAAAGGGCCCCCTTTAACAGTGCTAAAAATAGCAATGTAAAAGGGTGGTGCTATGAAAACCCATTTTTGTGGTGGTGATATAAACTGTATTATATAAATTTTTTATTTAATCCATTGTTTTAGAAATATTCGATCTCTTGTAATGTCTTTTCTTAAAGTAAATTTTTTCATCATTTGAACTGTATAGAATGAGTTGTTTAAATATTATTTAAAAATGTAAAACCTGTTTATTTTTTAAAATTTAAAAAATTCTGTTGGATAATATATTGTTCGAATCTATTATGAAATCCATGGTCAGACTCTACTGAGCTTTTTATCCCACACACTACTTTTTTCTTTGGCTGTTAGAAGATTATCTTCTTCTGAGTTCGAGTAAGGGGAAAAGATCTCTTAGAGGTGGATCTAGCTCTTCAACCTTGGACATGGTGAGTTGTATCCTTAGGGACTTGGGTTTTTTTTCTTATTTTGGAACATGAGTTTTAGTACTTTGGGTTTGTTTATGCCATGTTGTATTCGGGTACATTACTCCGAGTGGAGTTTCTTTTGCATGCATATTAACTTGCTTGTCTTACTTTCACAATGCTTATGGAAAAACCATTCCCACTTTCAATTGTATGATGCCAGTTGTTGGTCACTAACCCATGGGGATCAAGAATGCCCTTTGGTCTATGTCAGGGTCGGTTTAGTCACTCGATTACCAGGGTACTCAGGCTGGTTTGTGACATAACATCTATACAATCCAAATCAATTTGAAATTAGAAGATAACAAAAAAAGAATAAAGTGAAGAATTCATTAACATTGGGATATGGATAATATCCCCAGATCATCCACTAATAGATTATTGATCCATCATGGTAGAATTACAAAAAGAAAATGAAACAAAACTAGATGATGTTGTAGGATTATCCCTCATCGATGACAATTGAAGCACTTCTTATTGTATTCTCCAATGAAAAATTCATTATTTATAAAGAAATGTTCTAATTTCTTCCATGCTTCCACTCCAACCACATGGCTATCATGAGATTTAGTTCCAATTAACCTAGAAAGTATATATTATTCCTCAAATTCTATGCCAAATTCCTTCACCCTAGATCGCCAATACATGTATAGCTTGATGGTCAAGATTTATTCAAATCAGTATAGTCGAACTATTTCTATAAATATTTGTCCTCTCCTGATCAAGCTTGTAAAGACCCAGAAAATCCCATGTAATTTTTTTTAATTATATGGAATTTTTTCGAGTCCGCAGTTTCTGATGGCGCGTGATTCTGAGGCCCGGAGTGCTCAGAAAGTTTTTCCGAAGTTTATAAGTGCGTTCAATGTGTTTTTGAGCGGGTTTTGGAAACTTATGAACCAGTGCTCAGAATCGAATTTTTAGGGCACTGTTGAACTTGCAGTGCTGATGATTGCTTAGTGAGACCTTCACCTTAGCTGCGTTCGGGCTAGAGCGTTGGTTGAGTTTTCACCCGTGCAGTTGTTTTTAAAAAAAGAAGAAGTAAAATAAAAATAAAATACATGACAAGTATTTTAATTTTTATTCAAATTTATTTGAATTAATGTGGGGTATGCAACCCCACATTAATTCAAGTAACTCCTCCCTTAATTAATTAACGGAGGAGCCTTCTTTGTTGAAGAGGAGGAACTGTTGGAGAAAGATCTCCTTCATTCTATTTTCTCCACCAACTTCCACCTTCTTCTTCCACCTTGCTGGAGAAGTGAGAGGCACCACCTTTGGAGGGAAGAATTTCCTCCGCCGACGACGTACGATCTTCTTCCGCATCAAAGGAGGAGAAGCTTCCCGGGTAGAATGCTGCCAACGACGATGTCATCTTCCATTGTCAACGAACGACAAACGAGGTAGGGGTCATTTTGATTGATTTCGATCTTTGTTCTTTTTCGTTCTTGAGCTTCGATAATAGGTGTTTTCTATCACCCTAACACGGAGGGCGCAGGCCGAACAAACACGGCCTGATAACCCTTTGTTGGTTCTCATACATTGATGGCGGTGGTAGTGCAAAGGTGCCGCCAGAGGAACGGGCCGCGGCGGTACACGCGGAGACCGGAAACAAGACGGCCACGGAAGAAGCTGGCGGCGCTAGGGCCGCTAGAGGGGCGCGACGCCGTCGCGCCGCGCGGAGAACCGGGCCGCGACCAGGTGGGTTGCGGCGGTTCCGTCGCACCGCGTCGGAGGAAGGATCCAAGACCACGCAGGCCGTAGTGGTCGGACGGGATGGGCACGGTGCCATCGCGTGGCATCGAAGAAGAACCGCGACCGTGGTCCGCGGCATATGTAGGAGGGCGGAGGGCTGAACCAGCCGCCGGCGGGCTGAGCCGGCCGCTGGCGGGTGCACTACAGGCGGGACCCGAAGGGTCCCGTGGTTACCGGTCCGGCATGGCGTTGCTAAAGACAGGGGGGTGTAACCCTCCCTTGATTTCTAGGGAGGGCCCCGTAGGATGCCGCCCCTAGCTGGCACCCTCTCTATCTAACAGGGCCAGCTAGGCAGGGCCTCCCCCCCCACGGGCTGGGCCTCAAGGTGGGCCACTGCACCCCCTCGAGTCGGGCCACCGGTGTGGGCCACCCACCGGCCGGGCCGCGCCACCCGTGGGCTGGGCCGCCATGCTGGGCTGGTCTGGTTCCGATGGGCCGGGTCGGTTCTGGCGGTCCGGGTCAGACTCGCAGACTGGGTCGGACCCGCGGGCCGGGTCGGACCCCGGTTCGGATCCGGACCCGGACCCAGTTCTGACCCATTTCACCTTTTTGTCCATATCTTGGGCTACGAGTGTCTGATTGACGAACCGTCTACGCTGACATGAAGCTTGGAACGAGGCAGTTCTTTTGACATACCCCACTTGAGGTTTGGATGTATTTGGGGTATGACCGAGTTGGATTGAACCTAAATCCAAACGGGCCCTCAGAGCGGAAACACAAATAACTCACAGACCGGGCGTCTGATTGATGGGCCATCTTTCGCATTGGGTTCCTTATGATGAGATGGAACTATGAGATATATCAACTCGAGACTTCATTGTAGTTGATTTATCAACACTTGGATTGAGGAGCGGACCCTCCCGGAATCGAGTGTGCTGTGTGTGGGAACCCTATGGCTGGCTGCGACTGAGATGATAAGATCCTACGTGGACATACTTATGTATCAGGATCCTCCGTGGGTTCAACAGGGACAATACTAGACTAGGATCCTCTATGGGTTTTACAACGATGATACTATACCAGGATCCTCCATGGGTTCGACTGCAACGATACTAGATTGGGATCCTCCGTGGGTTCGACATCGATGACTTCTGTACCAGGATCCTCCGTGGGTTCGATAATTCCGATACTATTCCAGGATCCTATGTGGGTCGACATAGGAGATGATTCAGTGGCTACATCTAATCATCTCTACCCATCTACTTGAGTTAAATACATGTGTGAGCTGAGTCTTGACTTTAAGTTGTTATCATCGAGATGATTGAATTTACTTCCTTTGTGGAATGGGTTGTGCTTGGTCTTGAGTGTTGGAGCCGAGCTGTGATTGGTAACTTAGGTATATGTATGGGAATATACCTAAGAAGGGATGGTTGATACTTCGTGATTGTATCTTACTACTGTGGTTTATCCTTAGTGGATTCTGGGAGACCTTAGGGGGTCTCGGGGTCCCTTACTGAGTATCGTTATACTCACCCCTTCACGGGCTTCACCCGCACCTTTTTATGTTATGTACAGACGACGGTCAGCAGTGATCGAGGCTGAGAGAGCTGGATGGGAGGCTTCTTGGACCTGGACTAGATGGGACATACCTCAGGGACGAGTTCTTCAAGATATGTGCCTTCCCTTCAGGTAGGATTCCCCGGTGGACGATCCAAGAGTTGTTTTCCCTTTTTACTTGTACTGCTACTTCAGTTGGGTTTGTATACTAGCCCATTTACTTTCAGCACTCTTCCTATATTAGTACTTGTTCCTTTTAATGCTTGTGTTCAGACTGTTTGTGTTATAGGTTTATAGGCAATGCCTTCCCTTTTTACCAGGGATTCGCCTTTGGTGCTAGTCGCCAGCCCCTGGCCTATGGAAGGCGGGATTGGGGTAGTCACAGCATGGGCCCCGAGGACGGTTCATGACAAATTGGTATCAGAGGAGTTGGTTCTACCATAGAACTTGGAATCTGATTCTTTTAGCATCAATAGTGTTAAGTGTTCTAGGTGTGGTTATCAGTTTAGGGAAACTAGTGTTGGTGCGGTGGTCGACGTATCCATACACTAGGACTCTGACTTCTGATTTCCGACTCTGTGCACAAAAACACTGATTGCGTGTGTGATTCATTTGAAAAGTTTTCTTCATGATTACTTTAATTCAGCTCACTAGGTATATCATTTTGACCGTGGCACACCTGTTTCTTTTCAAGATGAACCCACACAGGCAGCCAACCAGGGTTCTAGGTTTTGTACGAGATGGTAGCCCACCGAGCGACGAGGCCTCGGTGAAGGGCCGTATTTCAACGGAGGCTCCAGCGGTACCACTACCCGTTGAGCCACCGATACCACCAGCTCCAGAAGCAGAGAGTGCATGCCATTTGAGTGAGTTCCACAAGTTCCAGCGCCAGAGGCCACCCAGGTTCAGGGGAGAGATGGACCCACAGGTAGCTGAGGATTGGATGGAGGCTGTTGTGAGAGTTTTCTGATTTGTAGGGACAATATCCAACCTTATAGTGATCCTTTCCGTGAGTATCCTGCAGGCAGCTGCAGTCAGATGGTGGAGCCTGATGCTCTAGGTACATGATGAGGCATCACTTCTCTGGGTAGACTTCGAGATCCTCTTATGGTCAGAGTTTGTTCTAGCCACCCTTCGTGCGGTGCAGATTCAGGAGCTTCTTCATCTGCAGTAGGGCAGCATGACGGTGACACAGTACTCAGCGAGGTTCACCGACCTCTTGTGCTACTCCACAGATATGGTGTAGAACTCGTTCTTCAGGGCCCGGACCTTCGAGTAGGGACTCAGGCGTATGATCAGGGCTTCTATTATCTCCCTCAGCATCCCGATGCATACGAGGTTGTTGGAGCAATCCCTTCTTGTGGAAAGTTTTCTTGCTGAGCAGTCACCAGCAGAGAGACCCACCACTGGGTGACATGTAGTGGAGTTTTCTACAGCCAGCAGTAGAAAAATTTCGCAAAGGTCCAAGAGGACCCGACTATCAGGTGGGAGACCCTAGGATACAGGTTCGATTGGGCGGGGTACACAAGACATATCCAGCCATATGAGGAGTAGATAGTTCTATGCATGTGGCGGGCAGGGTCACATGGCTCATGACTGCCCGACCCGCCATGCAGATGAGCAGCAAACAGTAGAGGGACCTCCCAGATAGAGGCAGAGGTTTGAACATGGTGGTTTACTGGGAGCAGGCGGACATGGTAGAGGGGTTGGCCGAGCAGCAGGTGGTGGACGACGTTTCGAGGTCCTACCACCACCACCACCAGATGGTCCACCCCGACCACAGGGAGCTTGCAGATAGGGGCGAGCTCAGCTCCAGGAAGTCAAGACCTATGGCCACGGTGCACCTGAGATGATTCGAGGTACTATATGTGTCTACTCCACCCTTGTTGCAATACTTATAGACACTGGTGCAAGTTGTTCTTTTTTGCCGCTGCCCTCGTACGAAGCTCGGAGATTCCGGTGGAGCCGTTAGCTCAATCCTTATGTCTAAAGACTCCTACGAAAGATGATTCAATGATTACACACTAGTTCTGGCAGTGTGAGATCACTCTAGGAGGCGAGATCTTCGGTTGAGATCTTCTAGTGGCGGCATCGAGACCTTATAACGTCATCTTGGGTATGGACTGGTTATCCACATTTAATGCTCAGATTGACTGCATTAGGCAGAAAGTGCGGTGTGTCCATGAGGATGGGATGAGGTTTACCTTCACCGGTGAGAAGGGATCCTTTATAGCGCAAGATGGACTTACCCAAAGGAGGGGGCAACTGATCACACATCAGTTGGCTAGCCTCATTCTTGGAGCGGTTGATGTGTGGAGTCCGAGTTTTCCTGTCGTGGTGGATCAGTACGCAGATATCTTCCCAGATGACATTCTAGGACTACCTCCTCGTAGAGAGGTAGGCTTTTACATTGACTTGTACCCCAGGACAACACCGATATCCACACCAGCATATCGGATGGCTCCCGCGGAGGTTCCTGAGCTGCGGGTACAACTGGAGGACTTGCAGGGGAAGGAATTCATCTGATCCAGTGTCTCACCATAGGCATCCCCGATTTTGTTCACCAAGAAGACGAATGGGAGCTTGAGACTGTGTGTTTATTATTGGTGCCTGAACCAGGTGACCGTGAAGAACAAGTACCCACTCCCGAGGATTGACGACCTCTTTGATCAGATGAAGGGAGCGCGTTGGTTCTCAAAGATAGATCTTCGATCGGGCTATCACCAACTTAGAGTACATGATGAGGATGTGCAGAAGACGACCTTCATATGCTGGTATGGCCACTACGAGTTCTTGGTTATTCCATTCGGTGTAACCAACACACCAGCTGTGTTCATGGGACTCATGAATAGGATCTTCCAGCCATACCTTGATCGCTTTGTGGTAGTCTTCATCGATTACATTCTTATCTACTCAGATACCAAGGAGGAGCACGCCTACCATTTGCGGGTAGTACTGGACACACTCCGAGAGCACTACCTTTATGGTAATCTCTCAAAGTGCCAGTTTTGGATCTGAGAGGTACACTTTATGGAACATGTCATCTCAGAGGCTGGAGTTGTAGTGGATCCAGCCAAGATCGGGACAGTACTTTCTTGGGAGACACCCAGGAGTGTGACGGAGGTACAATGTTTTCTGGGTCTGGCTGGGTACTATCGGAGATTTGTGCTAGACTTCTCCAGAGTTGCAGAACCACTTTCAGCATTGATGAAGAAGGGGAAACCCTTCGTGTGGTTAGAGAGATGCTAGCGGAGTTTCCAGGAGTTAAGGTAGAGGCTGACTAGTGTGCCCATCTTGAGACTACCGGAGCAGGGCATTGGGTACGTAGTCTATTGTAATGCATCAGGGACTGGGCTTGGATGCGTCCTGATACAGGAGCGAGCAGCGATAACTTATGGTTCTCGTCAGCTGAGACAACATGAGTAGAACTACGCCACTCATGAAATGGAGTTAGCAGCAGTGGTCTTCGCCATGAAGAAGTGGTGACACTATCTGATGGGTGAGTGATTTACAGTCTACTCTGACCACCAGAGTCTCAGGTACATCTTCTAGTAGAAGGACCTGAACTTGAGATAGTGGAGTTGGCTTGAGTTCCTCCAGGACTATGACTTAGAGATAGTCTATACTCCTGGGAAGGGAAGCGTTGTAGTAGATACTCTCAGCAAGAGATCAGACATTCAGCTGCTAGGAGAGGCGATAGAGCAGCTGGCTGCATTGCAGATATCCTTTGTGGATCAAGATGGAGAATCCTTTCTGCAGTCTCTTATAGTCACACCTCCACTTCTTCAGAGAGTTAGGAAGGTGCAGTGTGGGGATGCTGACTACGAGGCTCGACGTGTATAGATATCCACAGGGCAGGAACCTGATGGATTTTCTGTAGGTGGGGAGCACATCATTCTCTTCAGGGGATGTACCATGGTACCAGTGTCGCTTCGGGAGAAAGTGTTGAGGGAGTTTCACACGTTGCCTCTAGCAGTACATCCAGGTGTGGAAACGATGTACCAGGACCTTCGACGACAACACCAGTGGCCAGGTATGAAGATGGCAGTAGCAGATTTTCTCTCACGATGCCTCACTTGTCAGCAAGTGAAGGAGGAGCACCAGGTTCCAGTAGGTTTAGTTCAGCCCTTAAAGGTCCCAGAGTGGAAGTGGTAGGGGATATCCATGGATTTCGTGACAGGACTTCCATGTATATCTAGAGGTCATGACTCTTTCTGGGTGATTTTTGACCGACTCACCGAGTCAGCCCACTTCCTACCGAACAGAGAGCAGTGTTCAATGGAGAGCTTGAGACGCCTCTACGTATAGAAGATCGTATGGCTTCATGGTGTTCCATCGTTGATCGTCTCTGATCGAGATGCTTGTTTCACTTCCCGTCTATGGAAGGGGTTACAGGAGGCTTTCGGGATGCAGCTTCACTTGAACACCACCTTCCATCCTTAGACGGATGACCAGATAGAGAGGACCATTCAAACTCTCGAGGACATGCTCTGTGCATGCGTCCTTAACTTCAGTCGCAACTGGGAGGATCACTTACCCTTGGTAGAGTTTGTGTACAATAATAACTACCACTCCACCATCGGGATGACACCTTTAGAGGCACTGTATGGATGACCTTGCAGATCGCCTTTATGCTGGACTGACCCAGGGGAGTCAACACTCATGGGACCAGAGATGGTGCAGGCTATGACAGAGAAGGTGCAGGTCATCTAGGAGCGGATGAAGACTACACAGAGTAGGCAGAAGTCCTATGCTGATAGGAGACAGAGATCTCTGGAGTTTGAGGATAGTGACCACGTCTTCCTACAGCTCTCACCTCGACGAGGTTTATGGAGATTTGGTAGGGGCGGCAAGTTATCACTGAGGTTCATCGGACCCTTCCAGGTCCTCAGCAGAGTAGGTGAGGTGTCTTACTGCCTGGCTCTTCCACCTCAGTTGCACCGGGTGCATGACATTTTCCACATTTCACAGTTGAGGAGATACGTGCATGACCCGACTCACATCATAGACTAGGGCGAGCTCGACATCGACCACATGGAAACTTTCTTGGAGGTTCCAGTGGAGATCAAGGATCGACAGGAGAGAGTCCTTCATGGGCGGTCGATACCTCTTGTGCGTGTACGGTGGCAGCACGGGAACCTCCAGGAGAGAACATGAGAGTGGGAGGCTTAGATCCATGCTCAGTACCCCATTTGTTTCCCTAGTTTTGCATTTTGGATTTCGGGGATGCAAAGCCCTGAGGTGGGGAGAATGTAAAGACCCATAAAATCCCATGTAATTTTTTTTAAATTATATGGAATTGTTTCGAGTCCGAAGTTTCTGACAGCGCATGATTCCGAGGCCCGGAGTGCTCGGAATGTTTTTTCGAAGTTTCTAAGTGCGTTTAGTGTGTTTTTTAGCGGGTTTTGGTAACTTCTAAACTGGTGCTCGGAATCAAATTCTAAGGGAACCGTTGAACTCGCAACGCCGATGATTGCTTAGTGAGACCTTCACCTTAGCTACGTTCGGGCTAGAGCGTTGGTTGAGTTTTCACCCGTGTGATTGGTTTTTTTTAAATAAGTAAAATAAAAATAAAATACATGACACGTATTTTAATTTTTATTCAAATTTATTTGAATTAATGTGGGGTACTCAACCCCACATTGATTCAAGTGACTTCTCCATTAATTAATTAAGGGAGGATCCGCTGGAGAAAGATCTCATTCCTTCTCATTTCTCCACCACCTTCCACCTTCTTCATCCACATTGATGGGGAAGTGAGAGGCACCACCTTTGGAGGGAAGAATTTCCATCGTCGACGACGTACGATCTTCTTCTTCATCGAAGGAGGTTAAGCTCCCCGGGTAGAACGCCGCCAACGACGACGCCATCTTCCATCGTCAACGAATGAAAAAAGAGGTAGGGGTCCTTTTGATTGATTTTGATCTTTGTTCTTCGTTGTTCTTGAGATTCGATAATAGTCTTTTTCTATCACCCTAACGCGGAGGGTGGAGGCTGAACAAACACGGCCTGACAACCCTCTGTTGGTTCTCGTTCATTGATGGTGGTGGCGGCGCAACGGCGTCGCTGCAGGAATGGGACGTGGCTGATGGGCCATGGCGGTACCGGCACCGACTGGTAACGAGCCGACCATGGAAGAATCCCATGGCGCTAGGGCCGCACGGAGTATCAGGCGGCGGCCAGGCAGGCCGCAGCGGTGCCATAGGGGTACGGTGTCGTCGTACCGCGCCGGATGAAGGAGCTTCGGCCACGCAGGCTGCAGCGCCGTCACACCGCGCCGAAAAAGAACCGCGACCATGGGTCACAGCGGATGGAGGAGGGCGGCCGGCTCAGCCGGCCGCTGGCGGGCACGCTACAGGTGGGACCCGAAGGGTAGCACAGTTACCAGGCCAGCACCACGCGCCGACCGTTGCTGAAGACGGGGGGTGTAACCCCCCCTTGATTGCTAGGGCGGGCCCCGCAGGAGGCCACCCCTAGATGGTAACCCCGCTGGCCAAGAGGGTCGGCTAGGAAGGCGCCCCCCCCCCCTGCGGGCTGGGCCACCGCGCCCCCTCGGGCTGGGCCACGCGGGCCGCGCCACCCACAGGTCAGGCCGTCGTACTGGGCCGGGCCGTCGCACTGGGCCGGGCCACCGCCGCCGCTTAGCCATCTTTAGAATAGGGTGGTGCTTTGGATTGGAATTCATCTAAGCTTAGTCATCTTCAGATCTGATCCAATTAGTTTCTT
Organism: Viscum album; assembly: GCA_963277665.1. NCBI lineage: Eukaryota > Viridiplantae > Streptophyta > Magnoliopsida > Santalales > Viscaceae > Viscum > Viscum album. The sequence goes on from OY728152.1 coordinate 1,253,726,698, forward strand.
GAGTTGCATGCTTCTTCAAAAATTCAGCATGTCAGTGTAGGTGTTCTTCTTCAAAATTCTTAGATAATTTCAATCAAACCCTTCCCTAATTCATCATCCAGTGATCTTGGTCTTCGTGGGTTCATTGGGTTGGTCATCTCCATTCGATCTAAAAAATATGTGTCTTGTAGAAACTAGTTCTTCTTCAATGTTCATTCAAGCTAAGGTGGTATCCATTTTTCTCATCTTTCAAACTCACCAACATGATGCATTTTCTAGGCTGGTCATGTTGCCATCATATGATGTATCTCTGATGTTTCTCAATTATATTATAACTCATTTCATTTGGATTTCCTCTATTTTTCATTAAAAAATTCCTTCATCTATAAGATTTTATCCCCTCTTCTTTATTGGAATCCATGGGGGACACCGACAATAAAAAATCCAACAGCTCAAATTTCCAAGATCGGTTGTCTTTAGATGTTATTCGATCTTCCAATTGAAGTGAACTAGCCCATGATATCGGGTTTCATTGATCAAATATTTGGAAAACAGGTTGGAGTGTGGGAGTTAATCTTAATCAGTAGGCATGGAAACCTTCAACGGTGCATCTCAATATTGGGGATTCATTTACATGCTCATATCCTACAATATATAATTATTTGTTTTAAACCATCATCATGGAATCATGGTTTCGATGATCTCAGCTTCTATATTTGGTTGGATGTGGGAGTGTTGCTGATTCTAGAGTTCATATAGTTATTTTGATTTGTGCAATGTGTTGACCAGGGTTGATCATCCCCATTTCCAAATTTGTGTTATAGTATATAGCCATGGTCAACCATAGATATGGTACATTCTCTTGGCATGGGGGAAACTCACGGTCAATACTTACCATTCCAAAATTTTCAGGCATGGAATGGTAAATTGAAACTAGGACTTGTAGTAGACTTCAGAATTTTCAAATTTCTAGTGTGGTTACTTCGATCGACCGTATGAAGGGGTTCCATAATTTTTTCAAACAATTGAATAAAATTGGATCCAAACTACACATCGCATGAACACATTTTTTTAGTGCATGATATTTTCCGATTTAAAATCAAATAAAAAATTCAAAATTTACAAATTCAATTAAATTAAATTAATTCCAATTAAAACCATGATCATTAAAATTTAATTTCAGATCACAAATAACAATCAATTTAAATAAACTATTTCCCAAAAAAAATCAATTACGTTATCAAGCATAATTTTAAAAACATATTCTTCATTAAATATCAATTAATTTCATGTTTATAATGAAATTCTATATCATTTTTAGATCACATTAAATAAATTACATCTTTACAATTTTAAAAAACATAATTCAAAATCCAAATCAATTCCAATTTCAATTTTAGTTTTTCAAAATCTATTTATAGATTTCATTCAATGGATAAAACAATTTAAGTTCAAAATATAATCCATTTTCAAATATTAAATCCACATCCAGTCAAAAAAATTATTTCAAGATCCAAAAACATTTTATGGCTAAAAATTAATTCCAAAATGAATGAATCATTAAAAAATAAATAATGGAAACATTTTTTGATTACTGTCCATATACTCAATGTAACCAAAAAGTGAATTAATTGTATCAGATTAAATCAATTAGGGTTACTTTTTAATGAAAATAAAATAAAAAATTTGAAATTTTCAACTCACATCACTCCCCCAAACATAAACCATTACACTCCCTAGAAATTTTATCATTGAATTATATTTATTAAAAATAATGAAAAAAGACTTATCTCAACTATATATATAAATATACCTTCCATTGAATAAGATATTCACAAGTACTTCCATTTTTTAAATTATCATGGTTCTTCTCTGATTTTAATACACTCCTCACTTAAATATAATAAAAGTTCTATGTCTCTAAGTGGATCAAATTAGATTTATATGGAATCAAGGTTTTAACAAGAAGCACTTTCACTTAAATCTCTCTCTTAAGTTTCTTAAACAATAAATAAATTTTTGAATTCATTGATACGGTTAAAATGAATTTGTTATGAGTGATTTTCCCCCTTATTTGTTAGGGTTAAATATTCCCCTCGTCTAAATGAATTATTTTTTATCTATTAGGAACATTATTCTTTTTCTAAAAAAATCACACACATATATATATATATATGTGTGTGTGTTACAATCACTATGAACAGGCACTTATTGGTTATGTACAGAGGGTTTAATAACACAGTCCGTTCCTAATATCTTAGAGATTCATCATAAGATCCCAATTTCCCATTTTACTCCAAGTTTAGAGGACTTAAATCAATTTAACTTGAGTTGTCTCCTTAAATTTTTTTCACAGAGTTCATGTTTCCTCGAATTAAGTTCAAAAAATATAGTTTCCTAAAGTTATAATTCTAATTCAACAATACTATATTCACACAATCTCCCTTTCTATGTTATTAGACAACATGTCCCTAAAGGAAGTGAAAAATTCACTAATTATTTATTTAATTCTCTTAATTTCATAACCAATGAAATTCCTAAGTCTATCATAGTATTTAAATTCTAGAGGGAAGTATTTATATCCGTGGAATTTGGAAAAATTCAAAAAAAAAACTAAACAAAAGATCTATTTACAACATTTATACGAAGAACAATTTTGTATTGATAATATCCTATCTCTAAGGGAATATTAAATTTAAAATAGAAAAAGGGTATTTATATCTTAAACTAATTTGACTTCTCTCCCCCAAATTTTTTTTAAACACAGTTTCATTAAATTCCAACAAGCATTTTATTAATGGTGAAATTGATTTAAAAGTAGATGCATTTAAACAGGTTAGAAGGAAAGAGACAATCGAGGGTTCTTTTTTTAATGGTGGAAGAAAAGATTTTGGACACCATAATTATCTATTTCCAAAAACAAATCATGGTAATCATCCAATTTCAAACAATTTACTATGAAGGGTTTATATAAATTTGGTCCCTTGATCTCAACTGCACCAAATGGGACGGTGTTAGTTGCTATGTATCATCTAGACCTTCTGGAACTATGTTTACCCAACATGAGTTTCATCCTTTAGGAGAATAAAAATACATTTTTTTTAGTTTTGACATCTCTCTTTTGGATGAATTTTTCATTGATAGATCGGGATTTATCTTTCTATAGTAGGGAAGCTTTATAAGTGTCTCTTCAGAACTCCTAAATCTCTATCATATGCATCTTCCTCTATTATCTAACTTCTCCAAACTCTATGTTTAATCCTTTAACATCCTTGTAGGATTTGTTATGAAACTCAATAGGTAGGTGAAAATATTTTACATAAAATATTCTATAAGTATACATGCCTGATGGGGGTTTTATAGTAGTCATGTATTCCCACAATGAATCATCTATATTTAATCTTCCATCCTTCCATTGAGGTTGCACTATCTTCTCCAAAATCCTTTTTATCTATCTTCTAGAAATCTCATACATCCCATTGGATTGAATGAGGTTGGTAGTTAATATTTTGTTATGTATTCCATATTTATTTATCATGGATTTTATGTTATTTCAGAAGATGTGTGTTCCTAGATAATTTATTACCTCTAGATGAACTCTAAACCAATAAAAAAATATTTGATTTTATAAAGTCAATCATAGTTTTAGAATCATTTGTTAATGTGGATTATTCTTGAATCCTCTTAATAACATAATCTATTGTAAAAAATATAGGAAAATATAAATTATATAGAAAATTGGAAAATGAAATCTATTCCCAATACATATGATATTTCATAAAAAATTAATGGTTTGGGGGACTTCTCATATCTTTTGGAAATTCCACCATTAAACTGGTAGTTTGTAAATTTTTTTCAAAAGTCATGTGAATATTTAAAAATCAAGTACAAAAATAAACCAACTTATAAAACTTTACAAGTTGTTCTTTGAGGTCTAAAAATGCATCTATAAGTAAGTGTTTGGGAAAATTTCAGGAAATAGTTAACCTCTTCCATAAGGATACACCTCTTTATTACTTAATCACTATATACATTCCATCGATATCAGTTTTACCAAAAAAAATTGATTTATATTTTAATTTAAGTTCTTTATATTTGGATAAGAAAGTGGAACCTTTGATGTGAATATAAATTCCACTAAATCAACATTCCATGGAACATGATTGGATTTATACTACTGATTTATCATTGAGGAGGGGAAGTATATATAATGAAATTCCTTCATCAACCCATCCCATGTGTAACTTCCCATGGCTAGAGGTTGCAGATCCCTTCCTTGGTTTCCTCTTCAAGGAAAAGGAAAAAACTGTCAAGATCACTTGATCTTTAGATATTCCCCCATAATTTAAATTACTAAAATCTTTAGAAACTTTTATTAGATATCAGTAAGGGTCCTCTCCTACCAATCCATGAAACTTTTGTAAGAGTTGGATCATAAAAGTTATCATTTCAAATTATTATTTATTAATATATTCAAAGAGTTGATTATCAATTTTGAAATTATGGGCATAATGTTCTATTAAATTTTGACTAAATATTTTGAAAATAATCCATATTTTTAGTCCATAAAGTTACTCTATTGGAAAAAGTAGTTGATTATGGGGAGTTTGTGGAGGGAACATTGAAAAATTATCTTTTCTCTTTTTCTATTATTAAAGTTCTTAATATTTCATGAATAGTTATTTAAACCTATAGATCAAACGTAATGTGGTTATAAGAATTGGATATAGCCATTTATTGAAATCATATTAAAATTTGAGTTAAAACAAAAAAACTTTGGCCTCTTATGAAATAAAACCAGTTTTGATGAACTTCCTATCACGGGGCACTCAACAAATTTTTTTTGAACATAAGTAAAATGTATCAGTTGTGGGACTCAAGTTGTCTCTAGAGAGAAAAATTCTATATGTGTGTTTCTCTATTTTTTTTGGGTTCAATTGGTGAAAATATAATTGAATTAAAATGGATTATTTTAAATTCAATTTTAAAATAATTTCAATTTACTCACATATCTCCTTACCATACCTATTAAATCATTATTCTAATTTATACACTCATTTTTTCTCATTAATAAAGTTAAATCACACTCGATAACCCTCACCTAGAATATTAAGTTTTAATTGGAAGGATTTAATGACCAAGGAAATCCCAAATATCCCTTATCCTAGTAATTGGATATCTTCAAATAACCATAATCCAATCTACTACTCATGATTGTATGTAATGTAGATTATATAGGTGGAATGTGTGTGAGATCGAGTGGATAAGTTAATATAAATTAAAAAAATAAAACAATTGAGCCAATATCCAATTATATATATAATCCTAATTAATCCAGAAATTATCAAAATAAATAAAACAAATAAAGTGAAAAATTCATTAACCATGGATTTGGGATAGTCTCCTCAACTCAGCCACCAATGGAATAGTGTTTCATCACTAGAAAATTAGAGTAAGAAAATGAAATAAAATAGGAGGATACAGTAACAGAATCCCTCTTCAAAGAGTAGATAAGTGCTTCCTCCTTTTTTCTCTATTGAATAGTTCATTATTTATAAAGGAATGTTTTAATATCTTCTATCTTTAATCCCCAACCATATGGTTAGCATGATATTATATTCCAAGAGACCAAGAAAGTCTAAATTATTCCCCATATTCTATTAAATATTACTTCTCTTTAGATCAATTCCTTCCACACAACTCATAAGTTCAGATTTCTCCAAATCAACATACTCAAATACTTTTTAGAAAATCATTCTCCTCCCCGTATTGAGCTTTATACTATTTTGTGAAGGATTTAATAGAAATTATTAGGTTCTTCTTACCTTCTCTATACATTCTATTCTACTTGTAGGAAGGAAATAATGTATTTGTTGGGATTGGGCTTCAGATTTTAAATATAAATGAAATGAGAATGGTTTTCACTGTAATTAGGCTTCAATATCTTAGTATGTGCATGTAATTGGTCCAATATTGTCCATTATGTTTAATTATGGTATATTCCCACTCATCGTGTTCATCTTCATCTGAGCATTGTTTTTTTATTTTCTGAAATTCTTCATCTGAGATTTCTGCAACACAATTTTTCCCCACTTCATCATAGGGTTTTCAATTTGTTCATCCTTCTAGCAATCCTAGTCATTCTTTGGAATTCATATTCAAAAGAATAAAAGATATTTCATCAATAAAGGATATATGGGTGCTCGTTTGGTTCAATTTTCTTCATCAATTTTATAACCCAGTCATAGTTCCAAATTCATTAAGCCATTTCAGCAATAATTTGGGGTGTGTATTTTTTTGAAACTATGGACGCATTGCTAAGAGATATGGGGGGTATTGTGGTATTCTAATTCAAAAATAGGGTCAAAATAAATCAAAAAATATATATTTTTTAGTGTATTAAAATTCATATATTGATTTTGGTCAGCTCTTCTGGGGTGAGAACATGTGGTGAGCCTCATTAGGTCTTCAAGTAGCTTCATCATTCATATTTTACTAGAAATCACGTACATCTGAGTGACTATTTTTTATTGGAAACTAGATTTCTTGAATTATTTAATCAGTACTGTAAAATCCTTTATGAGATCTTGGTAAACTCAAGGTTTCATTCCTCTTTATAGTAGAGGGGTTATAGCATCGACAATCATGAGGTTTTGATAAGTAACATGGATTTAAATCTCCTCATATCTTCACCAAAAATCTTTAGGGATAATTATTCTATGGTCAGAAAGGTGTGCCACTGAGAGATATAGGTGAGATTCAATCATGGGAGCATGAAAATATAGGCTTCATCAACAAGAATCATTAGTGAGAACCGAGTAGTGAAACAATGCATAATTTGCCCAAGCTTGGTTGAAGTCAGATCTAGTTCAAGTTGTGTCTTCTATTGAAAATTTCATATTAATTTTATTATTTTGGTGTAGGAGTTCATATTCTATGATCTTTGATCATTTCAATCAAAACCCTCCCTCAATATTCATCTAGTGATCTTGGGATTCGATGCTATATTGGTCAAGTCATCTCTCTTTGATATCCAAAACAAGTCTCCCATAGAAATTGGATTTTCTTCTACAATCAATCAACATGGGTAAGTATCCATTAGATATATTCATTGACATCACCAATGAGATATATGATCTAGGGTTTTCCTTGTTTAATACTGATGGAAAATACCACAATCCAAAATTAGTGGGTAGCTGACGGAAGAAGATTGTAGTAGTTGGTGATAGCCAGAGAATACTCATTGCACTGGTTGGTGATCACCTGAAGAAAACTTTCAACAACCTTTTGTTTTCTCCTCCACACCTCTGGATATAAATATGGATGCCCTAATGCCAGAAAATACATGGAATTATGGATAATTTTTCATATGTGTTCTTCTATTTTAATATGAATTTTATGTAGTATTCTCTATGGATGTAGGTCACCCAACCAAACCACATTAAATTTTGTGTCTTCTCCCATTTGGGTTTGATATCTCTAATTTTGTGTGTTATTCTTGATCGAGTGAGGCTTACACACAACAAATTTGTATCAAATGGGTTTTGGAATACATATAAAGAATCAAACTCCTAGTGAAACAACTATTTTCGCATCTATGAATCTGTTATTGCCCACATTCTTGGCTCAGAGGTGGATTATGCAAATCTGAATATGTCCCTGGGTGTTGTTTTCCACTGCTAACCCAATCCATATCTTCCCCTCACCAACCTGCTGGTTTCATCACATCTACAACCTGATGTTGTTTGTTCTTGTGAAACATGTCTGTCTGATTCCCCATGCCAATGCAATTTTTGGGCATTATTGTGGTTTGATTTTTTTATGACCTCTTTTTAGGTTTTCATCGATGTGAAATTAGGAAAGGAAATGGTGGGGGAGGAGACGTGAAGGGTGGATAAAGGGTAAGACACTCTTTTTTCTGATCTACATGTTAAAAAGTGAGGTTCAAAAATAATTTTTTTTCTTGATGTAAAATTAAAAAATGGTGGGGGTGTGTGCCTAAAAAAATGAAGGAAATATTTTTCTTTTTGATAAGGGGTAGAATTTAGGAAAGATGATGGAATTTTTTTGTTAAAAAACTATTATTTTGCAATTTTCTATTTTAAAAAAATGTGGAGAAAATTTGGTATTCATTTGGGATCCAATTGAAGTAATTAAACAGTCGATTTCAGATTTTCAACTATTCTATATTCATTAGTTTTGTATATTTTAGGAAATTTGGATTAGTTTTTTTATAGAGAATCCCCATGATCAAATTAGTACAGTACGACCCTAAGATTCTATTCGAAATACACATTCTGGAACTGTAAGTATTTTCAAACATAGAAGTATGGTGTCCAACACCAAATTTTCGGTTGAGATATTCAATGGGATGAATATCTTCAAAACGTGGCAATGTGAAGTTTTGTATTTTCTAACTCAACAAGAGTTAGATATCACCATGGAAGAAAATCTCACAGAAATCTCAGATGGTGATTTGAGGAGAATCAACCATCAAGCTTATGGTACGATCCATCATTTTTTGACAAAAGATCATAAATACATTGTGATTCAAGAGATGTATGTAAAAAACTTGTGGAGTACATGGGATAATTAGTATATATCCAAAATCATTGAAAATAAGTTGTACCTTAAAAATAAATTGTTCATATTTCATTACAAGGAATTTATGTCTATGATTGAGAACCTAGATTATTTTAATGAAATCCTATAAGATTTTCAAAGTTTGGAAGTAATAATTTGAGATGAAGATAAGGCTCTTCTGATGATGAGATCTCTATAGAAGACTTATAATCACCTTACGAAAACATTGTTGTGTGGTAAGGATGAGGTAAATTTTTTTTATGTATAAAACTCCTTAGTTAAAAATGATTATTGGTAGAAGGAAAAGTACGACCATAGAGATTTGGTATTAGAAGCATTGATAGAAACTAAAGGAAAATCATATATCAAGACATTTAGAAGATTCATAAGAGATGAATCATGATTTATGTCAAAAGTTGATTCCATCTTTAGATGTCTAGAGAAATATGTGTGTGCCTATTATCATTAAAAAGGTCACCAGAAGAAGGATTGTCCCAAAATTGGGAAACCAAGGAGAATGTTATACAAAAAACATAGGATGTTGAAGATGCTACTTTACTTGTTACTTCAATAGTCATCCATTCATAAGCTTATATTCTTGATTCTGGTTTCTCATTTCTTATGTGTAGGAATCGATATTGGTTTTAAAACTACAATAATTTAGATAAAGGATGGTTCTTATGGGTAATAACCACCCATGCCGAATGAGAGGTATTGGAATCCTATGGTTGAAGATGAATGATGGTAAAAATCAATGCCTTCTGTAAGATATGATTTGAAATTGGAGAAGAACCTTATATCATTTAGAGTTTTGGATAATCTCAGTCACCATATAAACATTTAAGATGATGTTTTGAAAGTTATTTATTGTGAACTCCTTGTGATGAAAGGTATTCAAAAAGTTTCTTTGTATTATTTGAATTTTGATACTATTATAGGTGGAGTAGTGATATTAGATAAGAGTGTCAACACTGGTAGAACAAGAAGGATCTTATAGATACCTTCAAGGTAAGAAAAAACAATTATATTTGATCTTTATATAGTTAAATATAGTGTTATAAAAAACTATAAAAATGTTTTGGATAACAATGAAATGAACAAGTGGAAGTATATTATGGAAGAATAATTAAATTCACTTCCTAAGAATATGACATGGGATATTATTCCTACTCTAAAGGACAAGAAATATTCTATAGGGATCAATTTCCAACATTTTTTGGACTTGATCATTATGTATCATACTTGAGATGCCTACGGTCATTGGGAAAGAAACATTATCTTAAATATTTGATTCATTAGCTTGAATATTGTTTAGAAACATGAAGTATTGTTTGAGTAGAAACATGGGGATATTTATCATCAAGGTATATATTGTTGAATATTGATAGAAAATACCACCATCCAAAATTGGTTAGGGGCTGATGGAAGAAGATTTAATCAGTTGGTGGCCATTATAGAATAATCATCGTTGTAGTTATTGACCACCCAGAGAAAACTTGAAACAACCATTTGATTTATCCTCTACATCTATGGATATACATATGTATTCCCTAGTGTGGGAAAATATAAGGATATATGCGGAATTTTTAATCTATCTTATCCCATTTCAATATGAATTTTCTACTTCCTTCTCTTTGTACATAGGTCACCCGACCGAACCATGATAAAATTATTGTTTGCTCGAGTTTGGTTTTGATTTATCTAATTTTTTGTGTGATTCATGAGAAAGTGAGGCTTCTACAAAAAAATCCTATTATAATTATATAATGAATCTTGAATGTTTCTATATAAGATTCATACTTAGTTGGTTCAGTTATCCTATATTTTTCATTTGAGAAAAGCTTCATTAGAAACCTTTGATCCTCATCTTCTTGTTCGAAATCCATAGGTGACACTGAAAATAAAAAATTCAATGGATCAAGTTGTTTATCTCATTCATATTTAAATATTTTTAGAGCTTAAATAGTGTAAAATAGGCATATAGCATCAAGATTTATCCACAAAATTTTATGAAACCTGGTTTGAGTGGGTTCATTCATCTTCACAGATAGGCATGAAAAGCTTTGGGTGAATGGATTCAGTTAATGGGTATGTTTGCATAATCATATCCCACGAGCTTGAATTCTTCATCATCAATCATCACAATGCCATCAAGGTTTTGATGATCTCAAATTCCATCTTCAATTAAAAGTAGTATGTCATTCAATTAAGATGTTCATATGGTCGTTCTGATTCATGCAGTTGATTTTCCATTGTCATAACAATATTCATCCATGGTCAATGTTGGAGGGGTCATGGTCACTTAGAAGGGGGAAGATCATGGTCAATCCTAGTATTTTCTAAATCTATAGGAATGGCATGGTAGATTAAAAATGGGACTTACGATAGCTTATATACTTTGTAAATTTTTAGTATCATCGCCTGGATCGACTATATTTAGGGGTACCATGGTCGCTTCATGCCTTTGAAGAAAGTTGTGTCTGACCTACACATCACACAAACATATTTTTTAATGAGAGATCTTTTCTAATTTTTTTAATGAGGGATCTTTACACATCTGGATCAATTTAAATTATCTTTTTTTTGAAAAAATCTATTAATTATCAATATCCCATTTTAGAAATATATAATTATTTAAATATCATTTAATTCAAAATAATTAATGATATTCAATTTCATCATACTTAAATCACATTAAAAAAATTATATCTTCACAATTTTAAAAATAATAATTCAAAATTAAAATCAATTCCTAATTTAATTTTTCAAACTCAATTTATAGATTTAATTTAATGAATAAAACAATTTAAGTTCAACAATAAATCCTTTTAAAAATATTAAATCTAGATCAAGTAAAAAAATATATTTAATGTTCTAAAATATATATGGCTAAAAGTCAATTTAGAAATGAATGAATCATTAAAGACCAATATTTAAGTCATTTATCGTTAAATTTACAGATTCAAAAAGTAACCAAAATGTGAATTAATTTCCCCATAATAAAACAATTAGTGTGTATTTTCATTGATAAATATAAATTAAATAAAATTTTCAATTAACGTCATTCACAAAACATGAGACATTGGCTCACTAAAAACCCGAGTCCAAGTTCTAAGGCCACAAGGTCTTACACCAAACTCTCACAATGTTTCAATATGTGTTATAACCCATGGAACATAAACTAGAAACATTTCTATAGACATTCTATGTTATATTCAACCTTATTAAAGCCAAATTGGGAGGTCTTAGATGCCTGGTTTGGTTAAATGAAATTCAATTTCTTTCTAGGTGGATAACTCCACCTTGGATATAGTTGGAACTATAAATAACTGGACCTATCAAGTGGATACCCATGTGAGATTCCTGAATAACTCAATTAACACTCAATAATGACCTAACAAGGGCTCTGTACCACCATTTCAAAAAGTGACTCTATCAATGTCATTTTCTTCATCACCATCAACATTATTATTTCCAAAGTTAACCACATTGTAGTCTGATATGTCCTTCTATAAGAATTAAACTCATTGGGGTTTATCCATATATAATGTCATTAAGAACTCATTTGTAATAATACAATATAATTTTTCAACACAAAGCAGTTCATCCATCCATCATCAGTTTAATAACATACAATGAGCATATATGTCATGAGAAACCTAAATGCCAAATATAATGCATGTGATTCCTCTTTTCAATATTCTCTCAATACAAATCTATATGAAATCACAAATTTCATAATCTATGTGTGTCACATGAGGTGAAATCATATTATCATAATAGGGAATACCAAGAACATCAATCACATGCCCTTTTAACCTATACATCCTTAGATAAATGTGTTCATGAGAGACTATATTGATTTTTATCAAAAGATTCAGAACATTCCTATGTCACCTATCTATAAACTCCCCAAAATAGGAATACAAGAATCTTGTTTTCTGATTCCATTTTGTAATAACCCAACCTAAATCACTGGTTCAAAGCTAGAATTCCACAAGATCTCATCACACCTCAACAAACGCCATAAGTATATGACTAGTTATAAGGGTCTAAGGTGGAATTTTGGGGATATTATACCCTCGATTAGAATAAAAAACAAATAAATAACCAAAAATATAAATAGTATACAATGAAAGTAAGAACAAAACCAATAACATGACATTAGTATGTATGAATGTGGAAACAATACACTCAGCAGTTGCAACTAAAAATAAAACATTGATTTTCCAATGGTAGAATAATATATGTGATAAAAAAATTAAATTACAAGAGGCTCTTCTCCCACACCATGACACATCTCATCCAGCTTTCCAAACTCAAAGCAATTTATTTTTCTAGATGATCAAACCTAGGCCTCATCCTAACATATACATGAAATATGTGAGGCTTTCTTAGATACCAAAGTGGCATGGACTACAAAAAATTGTGTGAGTATAACTCAGTTGGGTACCACCCACATAGTATTATACACAACTAGTAAAATTTAGTTTACGTGCATGTGATAAGCTCAATAAAAATTAAATAGTCAACAAACAACTTCACAATCATAAAATATAGTCACTAATGCCGAATTATGCAATAAACATTCATATTTCAAGTGGTTGTGTACTAACTATGCTACTATAAACCCAATACATACTTGCTTCAACTTCATGTTGAAAATAACATCTATTAGCTTCCTAATAAGTCTCCCTTGTTAGGATAGTCTAAAAAATATCTAAAACATTCCCCATGATGGGATAGTCTAATACATTCTAACCAAAGGTCTAACACATCCCCATAGGGGGATAGTCCACTAGGCATAACTTCTATACTCAACTATAGAATAAATGTGAACATCACATATGATATATGATAAAAATTATATATCAAACATCATGTCAAATCAAGAAAGTTTCAATTTTTACAACTTTTATGCAAGAAATACAAGCATAGGTATCAGGTCTACATATTCACACCTCATGTGATCATGCATCAAATATAGGTATAATTAGATACACACATATTAAAATTCTATCAATTCATCAAACACAACTCTCATATGATACAAATTCATCCACATGTGATCAAATAATCAAAATGGTATTATGGGATACACCCATAATCCACTTGTGAAAAATCAATCATAGGTATCACAGGGCTGTGTACATACACCATGTGATAAAACATCAAATTATGCTCACCAATAAAAGGATATATGAAATACACAACCTGTAAATTCACAAATACAAGCATCTAGGCAACAACCCAACACATAGGTTCCAATGTGTCCCTTGGAACCATGTCAATTTATTAGGCATATTTCAATTGATTAGATAGGACAATCAATTATTTAACTAATTAAGAATATCAATAGCATAGCGAACATATCTTTTCATACATATACATTACATAACTTTTTAGGAATACATAAAACACTATAAAAATAGACGCCCAAAGACCATACTAGTCTAGTGCCTTTGGAAACATGGAAAACAGAAACCCCGGTACATAAATGAGCTACATTATCTCCCACTAGGTTCTTCATGACTAACACCCTTATTAGGCACATCAACCATAATACATATCTTTATAAATTGGGGAAGGAAACATAAAAAGGGGTGAGATAAAATGATCAGAAAAGGTAAACAAGGGAGATATGTAAGCATAATCTTGAGCATAAGGGTATGATAAAGTGATCAATAAAATAGAATATCATACCATGTATATCAAAGATCATATACATGAATCATGGAATAAAGCATGGATGTTCATAAGACATGAATCATAAGGAATTAAATAATATAATCCATGAAGGTATAACATAGTAATAAAACATGGAATTGTGGAAAATACATAATCATATAATAATTATTTCTATAGTATTCAAGGAATTTCATTCAAGGCCATCTTGGTGTAAAATGTCCTTTTATGCATTGGGTTCACACCCCACTCTACCCCGATATTATTTAACCGAGTTCACTCATTGTTACAGCCCTATAATACTGAATTTAGTTCACTCCTCATTCTAGACCTGAATTACTAAACTGATTTCCTTTCTCATTCTATCCATATAATACATAACCATGTTCATTTTTCATTCTATCCATGTCTATCTCGTGATATATAAATATCTACCAAATGCATTGGAGGGAGATATATGTCTCACCACTATCATAGTGAAATCATACATACATGTTCCAAAAAATAATAAACAATCATATCTTAACCCATGAAATGAAATGGTTATCATAAACATATAAACTATCATAACTTATGGAAAATGATATAGGATTCATAATCATTTCATCAAAATCATAACCCATGAAAGTGAAACGGATTTCATAAACATATAACCCATGAAAGAGAAACAGATTTCATAAACATATTACCCATGAAAGAGAAACAAGTTTCATAAAGACCATGAAATTAAGCATACCCTATTCATAGAAGAAATATGAATGGAAACTTTAGTTCGTTTCTTAAAAGGTAATGAATAACATTAACGAATGTCATAATTTTGAAATATATTTTCGAAATATTTATTGAGGAAAATATCATTTGTTCTTTGAAAAAGGATTTTTAATACATAAAACTATTTGAAGATAATTTTCTTAGAAAATACCATAAAATCTTATAAAGATTACTTGAAATCAATTTGAAACCCATGTTACTTGAAAACATATAAAATAAGCTTCAAAATATTCTAAAAAAATTTCCATTGAAAACACATTGAAAACTTATAAAGAAATATTAAAAATGTTTTGAAACTCTATTTACTTGAAAATATATGAAATAATCTTGAATTTGTTTTGAAAACCATTTCTTTTAAAATACATTGAAAACCTATAAATAAGGCCCGAAAACATTTTGAGAATAATTTTACAAGGAAACTTATAAAAGAATCTTGAAAATTATTTGAAGAAAATTTTCCTTGAAAATAAATTTTAAAAATATTTTGTTAAAAAATAACCATTTAAAATGAAAAGGACACTTCAAAGAAGTAATAGTGGGTAAATTCAAACATGTCGTTCAAGGAAAATAATCATTCCTTTTGCACGGAAAAAAGGTTATTAAAATGACTCATTAAAAAAGTGAAAATAATATTTCTTTCAAATTAGTGGTAAAAGAGAAAAAAGGGTAAAAATTTTTTTAATGACTATAGGAGATTAGTAGAATTTTCTTGGAAACCCTTTTTAGAAAACATGGTTTTGAAGGAACACAGATTTCCGACCGAAGAGATGGTAAAGTCGGGATTTCATAAAAACATATTATTAACTATCTTATATACTAAAGAGTATAAATATGGTACCAACACATGAATATATCTTTAATAACTAGATTTAAAGAAAATTTATGAATGTTCTTGAGGTATGGGTTATAATATTTCATGAAAGGAAGTATAAACATAAACAATCTTGAAATGTGATGAGATTGTTTCAATAAACTCCTATCACTTGGTAAATTTTTATCATACACTACATGTAATAAATGAAAATTACATGAATCATATAATATCATGAAAATATTTATATTCATTATATATCATATAAATGTAAATATATATACCTCAAAACAAATTTAGGCGTATAACAAAACATGATTCTCAAAGAAAGAAAATTGAGACAAAACTATTTAACCAATTTTGTAACTCTTGAAACTTAAACCCCATGAAATAAAGGTCATATAATGGATATGTAAATACCCAAAAATTTAAATATAATAATCATTCATTACATCTATGGGCAGAATACACACCACACAAAAATAATGGGTGGTGAATAAAGCTTGTATCTCATGGAAATAAAAAGTGACATGAAATCCCCTTACCTAGTGTCTTTAATCTTGTTGTACTTGTTCAAAAATCCAATATAATAAATATTAATTTATTATAAATATATCCCAAAACTGTATTATTACTCCTAATACCATATATGGTTTGATCATGGATTTATATTACCCACTTTTTAACAATTCTGTGGTAATGTTTCACTTCGAGTAATATCTTCTTTTTTTCATGTGTCTTAACTTTTTATATCTTTTGTCTTTATATTTCTATCATTATTTACATAATATAAACCATGATTTAAATATAATTTTTATTTAGTATATGTGTATTGTAAGACCCCGACACCTTTTTCCCAGAGTTGGTGCCTTATATTAATACATTAGTATGTTTACAATGATGTCGCATCCTGATGGAGAAAATAGTTTATTAGTTTTGTAAAATCATATACAAATATAATATTTACATTTCAAAATGAATTAAAAATAAATTCAACTCCATTTGAAACACTAATAAACTCTTAGAATATTCCTGCAAGTCACTCATAATAATATTCATCTTCGTATCCTAGGGAAAGAAACAACCTAATAAATGGGTGAGCATAGATGCTCATTAGGGTATGTAATATATTGTACATTATCATAAACATGAACATTAGTTATGGTGAATAACTAAAAACACATTCCTTCAAAAATAAACTTCACCATAATATGGAAACAATGAAAGATGAGTAAATAAAGACATATAACTGATCATAAGATAATGAACCTTAACCATGGATATTATACTAGTCAAATATAACATGGTTTATGAATTACTAATTTCATAATGAGATAATGCATAATTTTGGACATCTAAAAAATATTTTCAAGTCCTCAACCAAGACGTCTGAAAATACTACGGTAAGGCCTCGACCAAAACCAACTTTCTTTTGTCTCATGAGACCTACTGATGCATTGAAGGGCTATGGTGGGCCCCAACCATGACTTTATAAGTCCAATTCATTCCTTATATTAATTGGGCTATACATAAACAACATGAACATATTAAATGGTAAATAACTTTCCCCAATATGTAATTATAATAACTAACCAATCTAAGTAGCATGGTGAATGGTATCAAGATATAACATCCACAGTCAAACCAGTCAAACAATTTGATAACATATGTTAGATTAAAATAATAATTTATCAATATAAATAAAGTATAAAATTTAATACAGGTGTTGAAATAGATGAAAATAATCTAATAAAATTGTTGAGGAATTCTTGAGAGAAATACCCCTTTTACTTTGCAAAGAAGAGTTATTTTGGAAAAATCATTTTTATTTGTCATAATTTTTTGTATAAAACCATAAATGAATAAAAATATTTTTTTGTTAAAAATTTATTAATTTTATAAAAATAATGTTTTCTTAAAATATATTGTATATGGTACTTGAAAATTGGTAAGAAATCGAGATGTTCCCTTTAATCGGGCTTGTATATCAGGAAAAATTGAGAAAGATCCTTATAAAACATGGAACTCCCCATAACATTAAGATGGATTCTTATTGGTAGACATATATATAACATTGAAATAGAATTTACGTGGAGTATATAATAAAAATTAATAATATCAATGGGGTAATGAGAAATAAAGAGTAGTCCCGAATGAAAAATAGAAGTTTGGGGAGAAACCCTTACCACTTTGCAATCAATCAAACCATATTCACCATAAAGTTAGTGATCGTAAAATAAGAAATTTAATACCATTAATATAAATAGATTAATGATATGGAACATTAATGGGTAGTATACATACTCCCCATATAATTAATAAGTGGTGAATAATGGAAATCTCATAGAAATAAAAGCGAGATGATAAATCCCTTACCTAATGTTTGAATGTGTTCTGTACTTGACCTTAACATCATATATAATCAAATTAAATCTATTAGTTAATTAATTAATAACCTTATATATATTTATTTTATTTATTATAATTTTATTAAGTTCATTTATGGCCTTTTTGAAAAGTTATAAGAAACAGTTTTATTACTCGGGAGCATTCATTTCCTTGGTTTTCACGATTGGTATACTTATATATGAGTATGAAAGTTCATTTGGAATGAGTAAAATTATACATAATTAAATTTATATGATATTTATGAACAAAAATAAGTTTAAATGGTTATATATATCATTTTTATGTATGGTATGAGGATAAATCATTATATAATACATTTATTGATAATCATTTACATTATTATGACAGTTATTGATCACAATGAACTCATTTTATTTTATCATTTAGTATTATGTAAATATGATAGATAAAAAACATAATAAACTTTTTAACACATATATTATATTCCATTTTAATGATAAAAATTGTTTCATGGAAATACTTGAATGAGAAATTGAGGAATGAAAAGTCGTCATCCGCAAAGGTTGTAAATCAGCACCTCCCAGAGGATGAATTCATTTTTAAAATAAAAGAGGTAGAGTAAGGAGACTGATGATGGTTATTACATTAACATGATATAATTATATTATATAAATGATAATACAGTTTTCATTCTCATTTTTACAGAGGAGTTGAGGATATAATTACAAAATAAATACCTTGAAAAGAAATTAAAAGGAAAAGGAAGAGGATTTTACCTCTAGAATAATCCTCCATGAGAACCTCCTTAAAGGGATTAGTTTTGGTCATATAGAAAGACCAAGAGCTCCTGGACAGAGGTAGATACTATAGAAGAGTATTTGGGTAGAATGTTGACAAGATTCAAGGATTAATGGAGTTAGGAGAAGAGGGGGTGAGGGTGGTTTTTATAGTGGAGGAGAGGGGTGATTTTTCATTATTTTATTCATTATTTTGTTTTTTTTTCTCAATAAAACCAATAATGTTGATTGTTTTGACTATATATAGTAATAATTGATTGTAATTTATAACTAAGGTATAAGGCCCCATCCTTAAACTTTACTTAATCTTGAGATAAGTCAATAATTTGACTTTAATTCACATCAATTATCTTTTTAGGTTTAGAAATTTAGAGAATTAGGTCATGACTCATACATAACAACTTAGATATTAAAATTAAACACCTCTACTCACTATCCATTTTTTTATAAAACAAAAAAATTAAAAAAAACATGGTATCATTTTATGTTTTAACATCATAACTTTTCCTTGAACCCATCTTTGACTCTATTCTTCTTTAAGTCTCGTGAAAAACATTTCAAAACCTGGGATGAGCATAAAAATCTTAGTAAGTAATAAAAAAAGAAGGAAAACTATTATTCTGGGGATAAAATGAAAACCATGAATAATTTATTATAAAGTAATAATTTTCACCTTTTAAAAGCATTAAATATACTACATTGAATATAAGCTCATTTCTTACCAATTTTGTAACCAAAATATTACTATAAAACTCATATAAAGTAACATATAACATATAAAGGTTACTTGGGACATAAACATACTTAAATGGAATAATCATAAGGTCGACTTCCACACATATCACTAAATGGAATAGCCATATGGCTGAATTCAATACCCAATGAATTGGAGGTTATAATATAACCACTTGTCCTTGGTTTATCATAGAACCAACCATATTTGTTTTATCATGTAACCACCCATATTTTACTTATAACGTAACCACTTGTCAAATGTCCATGTACTGTTATATAATCATAACACATAAAAAAACATAACAGAAAAATAACATTTCCACATAGAAATCACAAGAGATCATTTCAAGATATTGATGTAATCAATCCTTTATCAAAACCATTTTCAATACCAAAATACCAAAAAATGAATATGGAATTTACTTTTCTTTTTAAAAACATTACGACTTGTAGAAGAATCCAAATACCAAATAATGGTCATGTCGGTGAAAAGGTCATTATCACTGGGTGCGTTAAAAAACATTCCATTTTTTGTTTAGTAAAACTCTTCGTAGAAAAAGATTACTTTTGAATGAAATTAAAATTCAAAGGGTATTATTGTAAACTATATAAAGAATGTCATGTATGCATTAAAATATGCCTCAATGAAAGGAGATTGAGACGAAGTCTCTTACCTTGAATATGACTTGTCTCGTTCGTTCTTTAATTTACTGAATAATAAATTTAGGATAATTTATACTTACTTGAGACCCTTTTTCAATTTTATTATTACTTTTATATCTCTTATTACCATGTTATAAAATTAAATAATTATTTTAGTTCATATCGGCCATTTTGTCGATATTCGGTACTTGAGTAAAAAATGAACTTGTTTTGATATAAATTGTTGATGTAGTCAAAATTACACCTTATTTAGAATGATATTAATGATTTAAATATAATATATATCCATTATTTATTTATTTATAATATTCCATAACATTTTAATATAATAAATGAAATGCACCATTCATGGAGATAGTAAGTTGTATGTACGCATGAACGCTACTTTTATTTCATTGTCATATTAAAGGAATGAAAACTAAATGGTAATAGGTGTGTTATAATTATAGTATAATATCTAGGTTATATATGTTACATAAGTTCATTAACCACATCCTTTATACGTTCCATGTTTGGAAGGAACGAGTCATATCACTTTGAGGGGGTGGTAGTCTGCACTTCCTCAAATGAAATTATCATATTTACAAATTATGGAAAGCATAAAGGTATGTTTTAAATATAAAATTATAGAAGAATATAGTAAAAATAAATATAATATATATCATATAAAAATAAATTTCAATCATAATGGCCACCATTAGAGGTGGTAGGAGAAAATTGAACACTCACCATTTTGTGGGGCAGTAGTTCGTCGAACATAGAAATAGTATGTTTCTATCCATTAGATAGAGGTGTGTGTAAGAGTAGTTAAAAAACCTATCATAATAACATGATATTATATTTTTTATATTTTTTTATGTAATCTTAAAATAATAATAGCATAGGGAGTGAAGAATGAAAATAAAGTAATGTAACTTGAGAGAAGACGCTACCTCTAAATCGGGTAACTCCTTTTGATTCCAGCCAATAGGCTTTCTTGAACTTCCTACATCCCAATGTGAGGCTTATAGGAGGAAGGGTGGGATTTTTGGAGCTTATTTGAGCCTAATTTTGACGATCCAAGGGGATTGAGAGGTGTGAGTAAGTGGGTATAGGTGGTGGCCTTTTATAAGAGGGATGAGGGGCACTTTAGAAAAGTCTTGAAATATTATTTTATTATAAAATGTTTTTTGAATTATAATTATAAAAAAGTGATATATTTGGAATATAATACGTGTATGGTTATAAATACTCTCAACCAATAGGTTTTAGATAAGTTTATGTCACAAAACTAACCTTATCTTTTAGCTTTAACCCCTATTTAAAAACATTAACTATTACCATGTCTTCCTTTATTTTCACAATATATGGTTACTATTGTTTCGATAAAATGATAATAGAACCAAAAGTGGAAAATTAATAAAATTTTTAATATTATATAAGTCATTTTTCAGAATATTATATTTTTAGGACTACTATATCATTTAATAAAATAGTATTTATTTTAAAAACTCATTTTGTCTATTTGGACACTATTTAGTAATTTATTTTTGTTAAAGTCATAAAAACTTGATTCCTTATAAACAAACGAATTAAATAAAATATAACATGTCATAATCATCTATAAAATTTGTGTATGTCATCAAAATGTTAAATTATATTTATTTTAATATTTATACTTCATTTATTTGAATCTTTCATTAATATGGTAATCAATGCATCATCATTGTACCATAAATAAATTTATTTATTTAAAGTCTAAAAATTATAAATGAAATACCATGATGTAGTAAATCTTTTTATATTTCTAATTACTATATATAGTAAAATATATCAATTACATAACCCAGCCATAAAATTGTTTTAGTAAAAAGATACATGTTTGGGTTATATTTCTCTTTACTTTAAATTAATTATTATAACATGTCATCTTCACACCCAAGTGGCTCCATGGGGTCCTAAATTGGACCCAAGGATGCTCATGGTCGGAAATATATCATCCAATAGGATTAGGAAATGTGTTAGGGTAGTTTTATATTATTATAATATTATTTTTTATCCTTATTTACCTGATTTAACTTTTAACCATGGTAAATAAAAATAATTATTGAAGTTACTGTTCATAATGTCCAAAAATAAAAGGTACCTATTTACACAATTTATACCTTATGAATCCAAATATGGAATCCATTTTTTTCAAATTAAAAACACATAATTGGAAAAAATTACTTTAAAATTAATTCCCATTATCAAAACCAGAAAGCGGGGTTTTAAGAAGTAAAAACTATCAAAAGATTGGCATGTGTTTATGTCCAATTTCAACTTGAAATTACTTTCAATGACCAAAATTGGATTAAATGATAAAAATATAATACAATTACACTTTAAAACCAATTAAAAGTACAATATAACTATATAAATAAATTAGAGGAAAATGGAGTTTTGAATTAAAATGTAGTATTTTTCACTATTCATTAAAATATGAATTTTATCAAAAAAATAAAAAAAATTAATCCAAAGTAAATTTTGATGTCCTTCTTCTAAAGAAGAAGTTTATTTTATCAAATAGAATATATAAAAGTGGAAATAACTATATTTAAAAATTTTCTACCATCAAAAGCTGGTAAAACGAGCATTTAAAAATATTAGAGTATTTTATGCTTAAAATAGCATTCATTCTCACTTTAAGCCTCTAATATTTATTGGATAAATGTAAAAAAATTAAAAAATGTTTTTCATCATATTTTTTTAGTTCTTTTCATCCCTTCCAATACAATGCCTAAGCGTTAACTAACATTTAAAATAATAATGTTATTATATTATTATTTTTCGGTATAACTCACTGTTGTGTGCAACATAAGATTTCAGAGAAACTCATTGTCGCGTGTCGAGTACACTATCAGAAAAAGCATCAACTTTAAAGTAAAATTAATATCTCATTTATAAATATTTATAATTATGAAAAGGTATTATTCTATAAATACTTGGGATGCTACATCATTCCCCCTTTTAGAAATTGTTTCCCCACAATTTTATTTACTTATCAAATAAATGGGGGTATTTATCCCTCATAGAATTTTCAGATTCCCACATTGCCTCTTCAACCATATGGAGTTTCCAAAAATGCTTTACATGATGAATCACATAATTCTGCAACACTTTCTCTATGCAGTCAAGAATCTGTACTGGTTGTTCCTCATAAGAAATATTCTCTTCTAATTGAATTACCTTTAAACTCAAAAACATGAGATGGATCTGGAATATACTTTATCAACATTGAAATATGAAAAACATTGTATACCTAGGATAAAATTGGAAGAAAACCCGCCATATAGGCAACATATCCAACTTTCTCTAGGATTTCATGGGGTCCATTGAACCTTGGACTCAGATTTCCCTTCTTAAACAAACACATCAAAAATTTCCATGAAGAAACTTTGAGAAAGACATGATCATCCACCTCAAAATAAATATTCTTCCTCCGGTTATGTGCATAACTTTTATGCCTACTCTAAGCTATCCTCATGTTCTTCTGAATCAACTCATCTTTTTCCGCCATCTCTTCTACCAATTCTGGTCCCTTCAACTTCCTTTCACCTACTTATCCCAAAAATATGGAGTGTGACACTGATTTACATATAATTCCTCAAATGGAACCATCTTTATATTGGAATGAAATTGGTTATTATAAGAAAACTGAACCAAATAATTATATTGATCCCAACTTCCCCGGTAATCCATTGAACAAGCACGTAGCATATCCTCCAAGTTCTGGATTGTTCATTCTGACTACCCATTAGATTGAGGATGAAAATCTTTACTAAAATTTAATTTAGTTCCTAATGACTTCCAAAGGCCTTTCTAAAAGTTATAAGTGAACTTTGGATCACAATAAAATACAATTGAGAGAGGAACTCCATGAAACCTGACTATCTCTTTAAGATATAATCGAGAAAGTTGATCTAGATACAAACTATCTTCAATAAGAAGTTAATGAGAAATTTTAGTCAATAGAACAATAATAACCTTGATAGAATTGTTATCTAGAGAAGACTTTGGTAGTCAATGGAAAAAATTTACCATTTCCACTATGGCCCTAGAAATGGTTGAAGCATCCTATTTGGTAACGGCCATTCTCCTTTAACCTATTGAAAATTCAAACACATTATAGTAAATCTAGATATACTTATTTTCATTCTATCCCACCAGAAATTTTCCTGAAGATCTATGAACATCATAGTACTACCAATATGAACTAAAACGGAGAACTATAAGCTTCACATAACAACTTCTTTTTCAACTTTGAATCACAAGACACACATAATCTCTTTACAAACCTCAAAACACAGTCTTCATAAATGTTAAATTTTGGTAACTTACCCTTACGAACCAATTATACCCTTTTCTGTTACCCATTGTCTTCTTACTGCGCTTTCTTAATTATGTTTGGTAGTGATGATTTTACTACCACCTAAAAAAATAAATAAATTCTATACAAAAAAAACTTCCTATCCAAAATTAATCAAATCAGAAACCAAAGGATCTCATTCCAAGAGTATCATGGTTAATGTATCATTTCTCTTTCAACTCAAAGTATCAGCCACTTTATTTGAATTTTCTAGATGGTAATGAATCATGTAATCATAATCCTTAATTAATTTCATCCATCTCCTCGGTATCATGTTTAATTCTTTCTATGAGAATGTATACTTAAAACTTTTTTGATTAGTATATATTTCACGAGTTATTCCATAGAAATGGTAACTCTAACTTTTTAATGCAAAAAAAACACCAATAAATTACAAATCATGTGTAGGGTAATTTAACTCATGAGGTTTCAACTGATATGAAGTATAATCAATTACCTGGTATTTTTTCATTTGGGTAAAACCAATTCCTTTTAATGATACATCACTATAGATAAAAAATTCACCATTCCTAGAAGGTAGGGAAAAAACTGGAGCATTTACCAATCTTCTTTTCAGTTCCTGAAAAAAATCATGACATTCTTTCATCCAAATGAGCTTAACTCCCTTACATGTTATCTTAGTTAGTGGGCTAGATAACCAAGAAATATTTTCAACAAACCTTTATTAATAACCCACTAATCCAAGAAAACTATGAATCTCTATTATATTAGGTCTTGGCCACTCTTTATCAACATTTGTTTTAAAAAGGTCAATAATTATTCCATCTTTGAAAACAATTTTACCAAGGAAAGAAATTTTTTTCAACCAAAATTCACTCTTACTAAACATTCCATATAGTTTCTTTTATTTTAAGGTTTGAAAAATAGTCCTAAAGTGACTTTCATATTCCTACTGACTTTTGGAAAATACCAAAATATCATATATAAACACAACCCCAAACTGATCCAAAAACTGATGAAAGACTCCATTCATGAAATTTATAAATACATAATGTGCATTAGATAACCAAAATGGTATAACTAGAAACTCATAATGCCCATATCTCATTCAAAAAGTTGTCTTTGGAATGTCATCCTCCTTCACCTTCAATTGATGGTAACCGAACCTCAAACCAATCTCTGAAAAATACAGAGCTCCCTAGAGCTGATCAAACCAATCATTGATATGAGGAAACAAATACTTGTTCTTAATAGTGATGCTATTCAAGACTCTGTAATCAATACATAGTCTCAGAGAACCATCTTTATTTCTCAAAAATAAAACTGGAGCACCCCATGGTGAAGTTCTGGTTCGAATGAAACCTTTATCAAGTAACTCTAGAAACTATTTTTACAATTCAACCTATTCTACTTGATCCACTCAATAAGAGGTTTTAGAAATAGGCTTTTCATATAGCACTAAATCAATAGTAAATTCAACCTCTTTATTGGGAGAAATACCATGAAATTAATTAGGAAAAAACATTTGTGAATTTATTCACTATTAGAATGTCACTAATCAAATATGTTTCTATCTTTTCAACAACATGATCCAGATAACTTTGTATTCTATATTTAATCAATAGTTTAGCTTCTTGGTATGTTATCAATGGTATAAAATTATTGAATAAAAATTTCTTGGTTTTTCAATCTATTTTAGCATGATAAATTAAAATTTAATCCATTCCCAAAATGATATCAAAATCCACTATAGAAATATCAACAAGGTTTGCAGGAAATACTATCACACTAATAATAATAGGAAGTTTCCTATAAATATTGGTTGCTTTAATACTTCCACCCAAATCTTTTACCAAAATTTATATAGCACATTCATGATGTTTTATTTCTAATTTACTCAAAAAGCTCTCGGAAATGAAGGAATGAAATAATCCAAAGTCAAATAGAGTATTGGAATATTTTGAAAAAATATGTAACATACCTATCACCACTTCATTTGATGGTCCAACATCAACCATAGTAATAGAAAATTATTTTTCCATGCCCTTATTCATTCGATCTTGTTGGTTTCCACCCTAGTAAATCATCTTTGGACCCACATTGGCATAATGCCCTAACTCATTGAAACTAAAGAATCTTATTGCTAGTTTTTCATTTCCAATCTGAACATCGTACTTATAGTTGAAAGATATATGACCAGTATTACCACATTGGAAGCACATTCTATACTTTTAGAGGAATTTTCCAAGATTATTTTTACCAAACTTCTCACAATTTGGAAATTTAGATTTCTTACCTCTAGACTTCATTGATGAATTATTTCCCATTGTCTGCCAACTAGATTGCTTCTTTTGTTTGATCTCATGCAATACATTCTCAGCAGAAAACTCAATTTATTCCTTCTCAAAACATCAGAAAAGTTTCTCATATCTTTTTAACTCACAAGAATATAACACCCTTCGATATTTCGGGTTCAATCTGGAGTAAAATCGATTTATCTTACTATCAATATCTTGGATAAAATTTGGGATGTACCTTGACAAACATGTGAAATTTTCTTCATATGCAGCCACAAAATCTTCTTCCTTTTATCTCAATTACAAGAATTTCTTTTCAATACTATGTCGTATATCCTTTAGAAAATATTTCTCAAGGAATATATTCTTAAATTTATCCTATTCCATGGCATCAATCTCTTCACTTCCCCTGATATTTTTAATCATTAACCACCAATGGTTGGCTTCACCTTCAAAACCATAAATAGCAAGACTAACATTTTGATTGACTGAACACCCCATTACATAAAAAATATTTCCAGTTATTTAATCCACCCTTCAGCTTGAAAAGGTTCAGATTATCCTCTAAATGATGGGGGATTTTTCCTCATGAAATGTTCCATAATCGGCATATTAATTTGCAGTTGGTCTGGTTGATCTCATGCATGGATACCATTTCCATTTATCACCTGATTCAACTGAGTCATCACTGCAACAAACTGTTCAATTCTAAATCCGACCATCTCAAAATATTGATTTGGAAGGTTGTTTCCCTTTGTATTTCATCCCTACATAGATGCCCTGTTTTATCTATGGAAAACCATTCTGAACAAAGATATCTTAGATAAAGCAATGTGGTAATCATAAAATTCTATATCATTTCAATTGGACAAAAAAATATTTTATTGATATAATATTAAAAATATTCTAACTCCTAAAGTTATCTAAACCGACCTCTGATACCAACATTAAGGCCTTATCCTTAAACATTATTTAATTTTTAGATAGTCCAATAATTTGAATTTAATTTTCATTGAGGATATTTTTAGGTTTAGATATTTAGATAATTAAGTCATAACTTATACATATAAACTTAAATATTAAAATTATACACCTCTACTCACTATCCATTTTTTTCATAAAACAAAAACTCTTTAAAAGGAAACATGGTATCATTTTATGTTTTAATAGAATAACTTTTCCCTGATCCCATCATTGACTATATTCTTATTTAAGTCCTATGAAAAAACATTTCCAAACATGGGATGAGAAAAAAAATCTCAATAATGGATACACAATTAAAGAAAACTGTTACTCTTGGGATAACATGAAAACCATGAATACTTTTTCAGAAAGTCATAATTTTCTTCTTTAAGAATTAGTAAACATACTTCATGGAATATAAGCTCATTTATTACCCTTTTTTCACCAAAATATTACAATAAATCCCATATAAAGAAACAAGTGACATATAACGGTAACTTAGGACATAAACATACTTAAATGGAATGACCATAAGGTTGACTTCCACAGATATCACAAAATAGATCATCCATATTGATGGATTCCATATCCAATTCATTTTAGGTTATAACATAACCACTCATCCTTGGTTTATCATGGAACCACCCATCAAATTTCCAAGTCCTGTTATATAATCATAACATGTAAAACAAACAAAATGAAAAAATAAAATTTCCACATTGAAATCCTAAGAGATCATTTCAAGATATTGAACTAATCAATCCTTTATCAGAACCATTTTCAATACCAAAATAAGTAAAAAATTAATATGTTATTTACTTTTCTTTTTCAAAACATTTCTTCTTGTAGAAGAATCCAAATACCAAATAACGGTCACAGTGGTGAAATGGTCATTATTATTGCGTATGTTAAAAAAATTCATTTTTATCATTTAGTAAAATGATTCATAGAAAAATATTCCTTTTGAATGAAATTAAAATTCAAAGGGTTTTATTATACATCTTATAAATAAGGTCATGTATATAATAAAATATGCCTCAATGAAAGGAGATTGAGACGAAGTCCCTTACCTTGAATTTAACTTGTCTCCTTTATTCTTTAACATCCTGAATAATAGAATTAAGTTAATTTATAATTTATTAAAAAAATCAATTTTATTATTCCATTTATATCACTTATTACCATGTTAAAGAAATTACATAATTATTTATGTTCATATCGGTCGTTTTTTCGATATTTGGTACTTGAGTCAAAACTGAACTTGTTTGGATGTAAATTGTCCATGTAGTCAAAATTCCATCTTCTCAAGAATGATATTCAGGATATTAATATCATATATATCTAGTATATATGTATTTATAATATTACATAGCATTTGGAGATAATAAATGAAATGCACATTTCATACTGATGGTAGGTCATACGTACGCATGAACGCTACATTAATTTCATTCTCATTTTAAAGGAATGAATACTAAATGATACATAGGTGTGTTATAATTCCATTATAATATCAAAGTTAAATATTTTACATAATTTCATTAACACCATCCTTTATACATTCCATGTATGGAATGAATGAGTCATATCACTTTGTGGGGGTGGTAGTCTGTACATCCTCAAATGCAATTATCATATTTACACATTATGGAAAGTATAAAGGTATGTTGTAAATAAAAATTACTGATTAATATGGAAAAAATAAATATAATATATATCATATAAAAATAAAATTTCATCATAATGGCCACCATAAGAGGTGGTAGGTGAAAATTGAACAATCATCGTTTTGTGAGGTAGTAGTTCTTCGTACACAGAAATAACATGTTCGTATCCATTAGATGGAGGTGTGTGTAAGTATAGTTCAAATAATTCTCATAAAAACATCCTATTATATTTAGGATACTGTTTTTTATGTAATCATAGAATAATAAGTTCATATGGAGTGAAGAAGTAAAATAAAGTAAAGTAACTTGAGAGAAAGTGCTACCTCTAAATCGGGTAACTCCTTTTGATTTGAGCCAAAAGGATTTCTTGAATTTCCTTCTTCCAAAGGTATGTATTCTATGATGAAGGGGGGGATTTTGGGAGATTATTTTGACCGAATTTGGATAATACAAGAGGCTTGCGAGGTGTGAGTAAGTGGGTGGATATGGTGGCCTTTTATAAAAGGGAGGAGGGGCACTTTAGGAAAGTCTTGATATATTATTTTATTATAAACATGTTTTTGAATTTGAATAGTTAAAAAGAGATATATTTAGAGGATAAGATGAATATGGGTCAAAATCCTCTCATACAATAGTTTTTATAAAATTTTCAATCACAAAACTAACCTAATCGTTTATCTTTAACCCTTATTTTAAAACATTCACTCTTACCATGTCTTCTTGTATTTTCACAATATATGGTTACTATAGTTACTATAAAATTCCAATAGAACCACAAGTGGGTAATTAATGAATTTTTTAAAATTATATAATTCATTTTTCCAAATATTATATTTTTAAAAATATTATATCATTTAATAATGTTGTATTTTTTTTAAACTCATTTTATCAATTTTGACACTATTTAGTAATGGATTTTTGTTAAAGTCGTAAAAAATGATTCCATGGAACCAAAGGAATTAAATTAAATATAATATGTCATAATAATTCATAAAATTTAAGAATGGAATAAAAATGTTCATATTACATTTATTTTAATATTTATAATATCATTTATATGAATCTTTTATTAATAAGGTAATCACTGCATCACCATTGTGTCATAAATAAATTTATTTATTTAAAGTCTAAAAATTATAAATAAAATACCATGATGTAGGAAATATTTTTATATTTATAATGAATATTTATAGTCAAATAGATCAATTATATAACCTCACCTTAAAATTGTTTTTGAAAAAATTTACAAGTTAGTGTTATATTTCTCTTTACTTTAAATTAATTATTTTAACATGCCATTTTCACTCCCAAGTGGGTCCATGGGGTCCTAAATTCGACCCAAGGATGATCATGGTCATACATATCTCATAAAATAGGATTAAACATGTGTTATGGTTTTTTATATTATTATAATAATATTTTTTACCCTTATTTACCAGATTTACCCTTTAACCATGGTAAATAAAAATAATTACTGGAGTTACTATTCACAATATCCAAAAATAAAAGGCACCTACTTACACAATTTGAAAATTATGGTTACAAATATAGAATCCATTTTTTAAAATTCAAAACGCTGAATTGGAAGAAATTAATTTAATATTAATCCCAATTGTTAAAACCAGAAAGCGAGTTTTTAAGAAGTAAAAACTATCAAAAGATTGACTTCTATTTATATCCAATTTCAATGTGAAGTTACTTCAAATGCCCAAAATAGGATTAAATGATAAAAACAAAATCCAATTACAGTTTAAAACCAATTAAAAGGATAATCTAACTATATAAATAAATTAGATGAAATGGTAGTTTTGAATTAAAATACAGTATTTTTTACTATTCATTAAAATATGAATTTTATTAGAAAAATACCAAAATTTCAACCAAATTAAATTTTGATGTCCATATTCTAAATAATAAGTTTATTTAGTCAAATATAATATAAAAAAGTGACAAAAACTAGATTTAAAATGGGTTCTCCCTCAAAAGGTGGTAAAACAAGCTTTTAAAAATATTAGAGTATTTTATGCTTAAAATTAGATTCATTATAATTTTAAGCCTCTTATATTAATTGGATAAATGAAAAAACAGTTAAAAAACTTGTGTAATCATATTTTTGTTAGTTCTGTTCATTCTCACCAATGCAATGGCAATGAATTAACTAACATTTAAAATAATAATAATATTATTATATTATTTTTTGGTATAACTCATTGTTGTTTGCAATGTAAGATTTTGGAGAAACCTATTGTTGTGTGTCGAGTTCTATATCGGACAAAGTGTCCCATTATGTAAAATTAATATCTTATTCATAAATATTAATAGATATGAAAATGTATTATTCTATAAATACCTGGGATGGTACATTGGGGTTCTTAAATCATCCAAACATCACCTCTGACTCAATAAATCATGAATTTATCATTTATCGTAAATAATCCTATATTACAATTCACCAAAAATTTATGTACTTTAGTAAAATCACAAATATTCACCCTAACCATTTTTTATGTATAATTCAAAAATGGACTCCATTTTGTGAGAATAATTTTCTAAATATACGAAATTTAATTTTTAATTGAAATCATCATTTACTCAAAAATACATATTTTAAATATATAACCAATTTCATAACACATTCAAAAAATATCTATGGTCTCATAAAATTTCCCTAAAATCATAAGTCAATAAAATATTTATTTATGAATAATTTTTATGAAAATAAATTTTCTTTTAAATCATTTTATTAATTATAAAATTGTAATTAAATATTTATTACTCACAAAAATACCAACAATTAATTATTATTTTTTAAAAAATATTCACATACTTATACCATGATATAATTATATTATAAATTCTTTTATAAGGTGCTTAAATTTTATTTATAATTTTATAGATGAGATTACTATTCATTAGGCTGATTTACTATTCATAAGATTCATATTACTATTCTTAAGGTCAAGTTACTATTTCATCAGTATATGTTCCTTAACTTCTAAAAATACCTATTATTTCCTTCATTCCACATTTATGATGTTTCTATTGTGTTCTATAAGTGATTTTATGTAATCTATACTATATGAAATAAGTATAAGATGGGAAATTTCATTGATAGAGTTATGGATCTTTACATTCTCCCCTCCTACAAAAAATTCATCCTCAAAATTTCCATATTGTCACCCCATAAAAAGATATGGGAAGTTCTTCATCATAAGGTCCTCAAGATCCCACATCACCTCTACAATTTTATGATTTTTCCAATTCACCTTTACCAGTTGTTTTTTTATTCCTCAACACCTATTGTTTAGTGTCCAAAATCCAGATCAGTTCTTCACAAAAAGATAAGTTCAGTTCCAATTCCATTCCTTCAGAGGTTAGGAAATGCATTGGTTTTGGCATGTACTTCCTTAACAAGGAGATGTGGAAAACATTGTGTCCCTTAGAAAGGATATAAGGAATTACCAAAAGATAATACATAGATATAATTCTCTCTTGTATTTCAAAAATACCAATGTACTTGGGGATCAATTTCCCTTTCTTCCCAAATCTTATAACACCCTTCCATGGAGACACTTTAAAGATAGCATGATCTCCCACTTGAAATTCCAAGTCCTTCCTTCGATTATCGGCATAACTATTTTTCCTTCTTTGAGCTGCTTTGATATGGGTTTGAATAGTCCTTAATTATGATGTTGTCTCCTCTATAAGATATGGGCCTACAAGATTCCTTTTACCAATTTCATCTCAACATATTGGTTTACACTATCTTTTTCCATAAAATTCTTTATATGGCCCCCTTTTAATACTTGAATGGAAAATATTATTGTAGGTAGACTCTACCAAAGGAAAAAACGGATCCCATATACCTAGAAAGTTGAGGGTGTATGATCTCAACATGTCTTCTAATATTTGAATGGTCCTTTCAGACTGCCTATCTGTTTGAGGGTGATAAGTAGTACTGAAACCAATCTCAGTATCCATATATTTCTGAATAATTTTCCATAATTTCGATGTGAATCATGGATCACGATAAGACACAATATAAATAGGTTCTCCATGAATTCTTAAAAATTCATTAATATAAATTAATGCTTGGATCTTTAGTGGTAAATCCTCCCTTATAGAGAGAAATATGCAGATTTGGTAAGTCGATCAATAATCACACATATTGCATCATTCTTTTTTGTAGTTTTTGGTAATCTAGTGAAAAAAATCTATATTAATCTCATCCCATTTCCATGTAGGAAAGGGAATAGGTTTTATGCCTCCTCTAGTATGTTGTATTTCAGCCTTCACCTATTGACAAACTAAATATCTTGATACATAATCCACAATTTCATGCTTCATATTATCCCACCATAAATGTTCCTAAAAATATCTATACAAATTAGTTATACTAGGGTGTATAGAGAAATTAGAACTATGGGAATCATCCAATAACTCCCTTTTTATCTCGGGTATAGACGGACACACCGCCTCCTCCCAAATTCTATAATTCTCTCTTTATACACGAAGTCTTCCAACTTCCTGTCATTCACATCATTAATTTTGTTTTGAATATTCTCATCATCGGGAAGTGAAATTTTAATAATTTATAATAAATATGGTTGATAAAACAATTGAAAAGGTAAAGACGTTTCACCTTCTTTGATAATTCCCATGTTCATCCTCACTAGATCCATGTGCATAGGATCCTTGTCAACCCTTATTTTTTTAGAAATTCACGATCCTTCCTAATAAATGCATATGCTACCTTATTTTCCTTCCCATGGTGGTAAAGTATTGTACAATCATAATCCTTGAGTAGTTTGAGCCATCTCATTTTCCTCATGTTGAGTTATTTCTATGAGAAGATATATTTCAAGCTCTTGTGATCTGTATATATCTCACATCTTTCACAATAGAGATAATGTCTCCATATCATTAGGTAAAATATTACAACTTCTAACTCAAGATCATCAGTTTGATAGTTTTTGTTAATTAGTTTTTAACTACCTTGATACAATGGTAATAACTCTATCATTTTTTATAAGGACACAACCAAGTCATTTCTATGATGCATCACAATAAATCACAAATCCACCACTTCTCAATGGTATAGTCAAGATTAGAGCATTCACAAACCTCTTATTCAATTCTTAAAAACATTCTTCACATTCTTTTGTCCATACAAAATTAACCCCTTTACGAGTAAGCTTGGTTAACGAGTTAGCTAATCTGGAGAAGTTCTGAACGAAACGCCGATAATAACCTAATAAACCAATAAAACTATGTACCTAAGTTATGTTCATTAGAGTAGGTCATTCTTGAGTTGCCTTTGTCTTTATAGAATCAACTAAGATTCCAACTTAGAGACAATATGGCTAAGAAAGGAAACTTTTTGAATCCAGAATTCACACTTGCTAAATTTACCATATTACTCATTTCTTTTAAGAGTATTCAGAATAATGCACAAGTGATTCTCATGATATTGGTAACTTTTAGAGTACACCAAGATATCATCAATAAATACACAAAATATTCATCAATATAATCCTTGAAAACTCTATTCATTAGATCCATGAAAAGAGAGGGTGAATTAGTCAGTCCAAAAGGCATTACTGTAAACTCAAAATTCCCATACCTAGTTCAAAATGTTATCTTTTGAATATATTCATTCCTCACAAGTAACTAATGATAACCAGATCGAAGGTCCATCTTTGAAAAATATTGAGCTCCTTGAATTTGATCAAATAAATCGGCAATATGAGGTATAAGATATTTGTTTTTTATTGTAATAGCATTGATTTCTCTATAGTCAATTCACAACCTCATGGATCTATATTTTTAATTGAAAAAGTGTTCAGGGGATCCCCATGGACAAACAATTGGGTGGATAAATCCTTTATCACTCAATTCCACTAGTTTTTTCTTCAGTTCTACTAATTTCTCCATGGACATTCTATAAAGGGTCTTTGATATAGGTCTTGAACCAGAAATCAAATCAATAGAGAACTCAACTTCCTGTTCTGGAGGAAGTCTAGGTAAATCCTCTAGAAATATATCAATATATTCTTACACAATATATACATCCTCAATTTAAATATTTATCTCCTCACCCATAGATATTGTGTTCTATTCCTCCCAAATAATTTTATTCTATAGAGCTAATAGGGTGGATCTAGATAAGAATTAGATGGTGATTTTTATGCTCTAAAGATAATTGATTCTACAACTTCATCAAAAATTGTAATTTCCTTCTTCTTGAGATATATTTTCTTATCATATTTTGAAATACAATACATACTGGGGATTATTTAAAATTTTACCATAGCTATGATGATAAAATCATCAAATAAATCATTTTTATATGCCATATTGGTAATTTCTTGACACATATTTTTTGCAATGAGACTTCCATTAGCGGTTTTAACTGATAACTCTCATATTAACGAGAATAGGAAATATCTTTTTTTTAGTGAAAATAGGGAATATATAAAAGAATTAAATGATCCATAATAAAATAATGCTTTAGCTAAATTTGAGGAGATGATTAATGTACCTGCAACCACATCATTTGGAAATTCAACCTCAACTTTTATTATCATACAAGATTGTCCTTACTCCTGTGGCCTTTTATGAGGAAGGATTCCTTGACACTTCAGAAAATCATTTTCATAGTGTCCCATCTCCCCAAAACTGTAGCATTGAACATTCATAACTATTGTATTTCCTTTTCAATCACAGGCTTGGTGGTCTTTTTCTCTAAATTTATAATAGACTCCACTCCTTTTAATCATTCTCTGGGGTGATTTATTCTAAACGTATCACATGTTGGAAAACTCCCTTTTTTATTCTTCCATTTATCTATTCTTTCCTCCACCACCCTCTTCTTCTCTTTCTTTCCTATAAAGTCATATGACTTAGAGAATTCTTTCTCTATCTTGATTTCACATGAGAATATATCTTTGTATGATGATAATGTTTGGGAAAATAGTGCCCTTCAAAGGAATGGTTTTAAACCATCAAATAATCGATCAATCTTCCTCCTTAGAATATTTATGTATTATACAGAATTCCTTTACAGCCTTTTAAATATGGATTCATACTTGGAAACATTCTCACCCTCCTTCTTCCTTAGAATGAAGAATTTAATTTCCATATCTACTCGTTGTTTGTAAGGAAAAAGATTTCCTATGAAAATTTCCTTAAAATACCACCATTATATATTTCAAATCTCTTCCTCCTCATTTGTGTTTTGAATAAATTCCCACCATTGATCATCCTATCCTAATAGATGATAAAATTCCATGATAACCTTATCTCCTTCATTAGTTCCCAAAATGAGAAATATCTTCTCTAAGGAACTTATCAACCGCTCTACTACAAATGGGTGTGTAGTCCCATTAAATGATATAGGATTTTGTCACATAAAGTTATCTAAGATTGATCCTCCACATTATAGATCAGGAAGATCCATATAGGTAAGGTGATTATTCACAACCTGAGTCAGTTTTCCCTATATAGTTATACATTTCTCAGTGTCGGTCGCAGCTCAAGAACCAACATCATTATCTTGTATATGAGGGAAATACATACTTTTAATACGTGTGTTAATGTAGTTTTCATTCCTTCTATGAGGATCCATTTATAAATAATCTAATACTCTAAATTTGGTTATGAATCATAGTGTGTAATGTCAAACTATAAAAACACATAATAATTTTTTTTATGCATATCTAATCTCATAATCATAAGAATTGTTTCTATGTGGACATATTTGAAATTAAATACGTCAAAAATTTTTGTACCTAAAATGGGAATTATCTTAAACATAACCCCCGGTAGTGTCAAACCAGGTACACAGTAAGGCATGTTTTCATGTACCTTATTACCCTGAATCAAGCCCAAAACACCTTATCAAAGTTGTTACTCCTAGGTATATCTATCCCAGAACCACATCCACTTGTAGTATATAGATAGGGATTTATTTTCTAAGAAGATACACATAATAGATACCTTTCAAAAATTATAGGTTTTTCTTGTATTATTATCATCAAATTATATATTAGGATTTTGTTTCTTAATCTACATTTTTTATAACTAGTTTATAAGGTTTCTACAAAACATTCTTAGATACCAACTGTAAGACCCTGACCCCAGTTTTCTATAGCCTTTACTTACAGTAATACATTGGTATGTTTACAAGGTTGTTTCATTCTTAAGGACCAAATAGTTTATTAGTTTTGGAAAACTAGATTACACATAATATTTACATTAAAACTTGAAATAAAAATCATTGTAACTCCATTGAAAACACCTATTAACTATTAAATTATTCTTGAAAATCATTCATAATAATATTCATTTTTTAATCCTGGGAAAAATAAATTATAATAAAGGGGTGAGCTCTGATTATGGGTAAGGGTAATTAATATAGTTTACATTATCATAAACATAGACATTAGGCATGGTTAATAACTAAAAACACATTCCTTAAAAAATAAACTTGATCATAATATGGAAAGAATGAAATATGAGTAAATAAATCCATATAACTGATCATAATATAATGAACCAAAACCATGGATATTATACTAGTTAAATATCACTTGTTTTATCAATTACTAATTTCATAATGAGGGAATGCATAATTCTAAACATCTAAAACAAATTGTCAAGGCCTCGACCAAGATGTCTGAAAATACTAGGGTAAGACCTTTGCCAAAACCCAATTCTGTTTTGTCTCATGAGACCTACCGATGCATCAAGGGTCTATAGAGTGCCCCACCCATCACTTTCTAAGAACAATTAATTTATAATATTAATGGTTCTAAACATAAAAAACATTAACATATTAAATGTAAATAACTTTCCCCAAGCTGTAATCATAATCACTAACCAATCTAGGTATCATGGTGAATGGTATCAAGACAACACATCCATATTCAAAATGGTCATAAACCATTTAATAAATTATTTTAGATGAAAATAATATGATATCAATTTCAATAAATTATAAAATTCAACATAGGTGTTGAAATAGATGAAAATAATCTAATAAAATCATCTAGGATTTCTTAATAGAAATACACCTTTTACTTTTCAAAGAAGAGTTCTTTCGAAAAAATAATTTTTATCTTTCATAACTTTTTCCAAAAAACCAATAATTAAAAAATATAGTTTTTCATAAAAAAAAATTAATAATTTAATATAAATAATGGTTTCTTAAAACATATTGTATTTGGTACTTGAAATGGGTAAGAAATCGAGGTGTTCCCTTTAATCGGGCTTGCGTATCGGGAAGGATTGAGAAAGATCCTTATAAAGAATGTAACTCCCCATAAAATAAAGAATGATTATTATTGGTAGACATATATAGAACATTAAAATTAAATTTATGAGTTTTAAATAATAATAATTAATAATTTCATTAGGTTAAAGAAATAGAAAGCGCAATCCCAAATGAAAAATGGAGGATCAGGGAGAAACCCTTACAGCTTTGTAATCAATCGAACCACATGCCCAAAAAAATTAATGATCATAAAATAAGAAAATTGATACCATGAAAATAAATATATTAGTAATATTGAACATAAATGGGTAGTATACATACACCACATACAGGAAATAAGTGGTGAATAATAGAAATCTCATGGAAATAAAAGTGATATGTGAAACCCCTTACAATATGTATGAATGTCTTCTTAACTTGTCCTTAACATCCTGGATAATAAAATTAAATCAATCAATTAATTAATTCATATCATTTTATACATTTAATTTATTTATTATAATTTTATTAAACTCATTTATGTCCTTTTTCATGAGTTATAAGATACAATTTTATTTCTCGGGAGCATTTGTTTACTTTGATTACACGATTGGTATACTTATATATGAGTATGGAAGTTCATGTGGAGTGGATATAATTATAAAGAATTGAATTTATGTTATATTTATTAACATAAATACGTGTAAATGGTTATATATATCATTTTTTATATGTTATGTGGATGAATCATTAGATAAGACATTTAACGATAATCGTTTACATTATTACGGCGGTTCTTGATTATAACGAACTCGTTTGGTCTTTTCATTTTGTATTATGTAAATGATATACTTAAAGATTGTAATAAAGGTATTAATACATATATTATAGTCTATATTAACTATAATAATGGTGTCATGACCATCCTTGAAGGAGAAATTGAGAAATAAAAATCCATCATCCACGAAGGTTGTAAATTGGCACCTCCTAAACGATGATTTCGTTTTTAAAATAAAAGAGGGAGAGTAAGTATATTGATGGTGGTTACTACATTAAAATGATATAATTAAAGTATATAAATGATACTGGAGTTTTCATTCTCATTTTTACATACTTGGTGAGGAGATAATAATAAAATAAAGAACTTGAAAAGAAATTAAAAGGAAAACAGAAGAGGATTTTACCTCTTGAATACTCCTCCTTGAGAACCTCCTTAAGGGGATTGGTTTTGTTATTTTAGCAAGACCAATAGATACTATACATGGGGAGAGACTAAGTAATATTATTTGGGTATTTAATTGAAAGGATTCAAGTCTTAGAGGAGTGAGGAGAAAAGGGGGTGAGAGTGGTTTTTATAGCGGAGGAGAGGGGTGATTTCTCATTATTTTATTCATTATTATATTATTTTTCTCAAGATAGTCAATAGTGTTGATTATTGTGATTATATACAGTAATAAGTGCATATTAGTTAGAACCAAGGGTTCCAAAATCATCCAAACATAACATATGACCTAAAAAATCATGAATTTATCATTTATAATAAATTATCATATTTTACTATTCACTAAAAAAATCAAGTATTTTAATAAAGTCCCAAAAAACCCCCTAACCATTTTTCGATGTGAAAAATTCAAAAATGGACTCCATTTTATGAAAATAATTTTCTAGATATGATAAATATAATTTTTAATTAAAATCAAGATTTACTCAAAAATGCATATTTTAAATCTATAACTTATTTCAAACACTTTCAAAAATTAACAAAGGTCTCATAAAATTTTCATAAAATCATAAGACAGAAAAATATTTATTTATGGATAATTTTTATGAAAATTAATTTATTTTAAATCATTTTATTAATTATAAAATGGTAATTAAATATTTATTACTCACAAAAATACCAACACTAAATTATTAATTTTTTAAATATTAACTTACTTATACCATGATATAATTATATCATAATTTCATTTATATGGTTATTAAATTTGAATTATAATTTAATGGATGATGTTACTATTCATTAGGCCAATTTTCTATTCAAAGGGGCCATATTACTATTCCTAAGGTCAAATTACTATTTCATCAGTATAGGTTACTTAACTTCTAAAAATACCTCTTATTTCATTTATTATTTATTTATGATGTTTGTATTTTGTTATATAAGTGATTTTATGTGATCTATATTTTATGAAATAAAGATAAGAATAGAAATTTCATTGATATAGTTCTAGTTCATTACATGTATTATAATAATCCATAGCATATAGAAGAAGAAAGGGAATACACCGTTCATGGAGACGGTAAGCCCCACGTATGTATGAATGCTATTTTTGTTTAATTGTCATTTTGAAAGAAAAAAAGTAACAAATATATATATATATATCATTATTATAGTAGATTTATTATATCATATATTTCATATATATTCACTAATTTCTATCCTTAATAAATTATATATAGTGTATAAATGGATAACATCACTTTGAGGGGGTGGTAGTCCACACTTCCTCAAACAAAATTATCGTATGAACACAAAATGGAAAGCATAAAGATATGTGTTGTAAAATAATTACATAATATTAGGAACAAAATAAATATAATATATAAAATATATAAATAGAGTTTCCATTATAATTTTTATTATGAGAGGCAGTATAGAAAATATGATCAATCATCATTTAGTGAGGTTGTAGTTCACCATACATGAGGTGTGTGAAATGAATGTCAAACCCTTAGAATAACAATATAATAGTATATTTTATATATTTTTTTGTTATACAATCAGGTAATAAATATATTGGAGGGGGTGGATAAGTAAAATAAAATAAAGGATCCAAAGAGAAGATGTTACCTCTTAATCGGGTAACTCCTTTTGGGTTGTGCCAGAAGGCTTCCTTGGATTTATGTTTGGAAAAAGGGATGCTTCAAGGAGAAAGGTAGGGATTTTTTAAGTTTATTGGTTAGATCCTGGTAGAGCCTAAGTGTTTTGAGAGGTGTGAAGAAGATGGAGGGGTGGTGTCCTTTTATAGGGAAGGGAAAGGACACGCTTGGCATTTTCGAAAACAAGTTATGTGTACCCACGTTTTTACCAAAAAAAGTCATACCAACCCAAAAAAAACCCAATAATGTAAGGTTAATAGACTAATAATTTCCATAAAATGGGTTTTGGACAAGTGTATAGGTCTTTTGCCATCTTAAATTTAAGTTTTAGTACTTTATTAACCTAATTTTTCTCTTAAGAATTGTAATTAATTTTAATCACTTTCACTAATATTTATGGACAAAAACAAATTTTACCTTATTAGACATTATAAATAATTATTATTATAAATATTTAATCCATTTTTATAAATTCAAATAACAAAATTGGTAGAAATTAATTTAAAATTACAATAGTGTATGACCATTTTCTGAAAATCATTCCATACTATCAATTTTTTGAGGTATAAAAAATATTTTAAATTACTCTTTTTTTCAATATTCATCAATAATATGAAACTTATGAGAAAAATACTAAAAATTCGTCCTAGATTAATTTTGACATGTAAAATTAAAAAATGATGTTTATTTTACCATAATAACAATTTTATTTATACAAATGGATCACACAAATTAACTAAGTCCTCGTTACATAACCCCTTATAACGCCCACATATGACCTAAGGGTAAGGTTGGAAATAGTGATAAACTCTTGGGGAGGATTGGATAACATCACCTAAGTGGTGATTTCATTCAACATGAACTTCTATCATAGGAAATTTCATTCAAGCTTGACATGTTGAAGCTTGGTTTCAGATTTGCACAGAGCAAATCCCAATGATGCTACCTCCTTCCCAAGCTTAGACAAATGGGTTTCATATGGAACGATTATACGAGATGAGGCCATCGACTCATCATTCTGCATTAATTATCCATTATCATCTCTAATTATAAACCTTAATTATAACATTTTAAATTATTATTATTTCCAATAGTCATATTAACCAATAGTAATATAACAGTCAAAACCTGATGGATATAATTCCATTATACTTATATAGTTTAATTGATTATGACATAGTAAAACATACATTTTTAGGAAACAAAATATTATTCAAAATTTTGTGTCGTTACATGTACCTTAGCTGTAACATCATCTAACGAAGTTTTATCCGCACCCAGCACACTTTAGATTCTAATATGAGTAAAATCCCCAAATGAATTCCATAATGAAATGGCCAATTTATATCAATTTAACTAAAAAAATACGAGATCATCAAGGGACATACTAAAATGGCATGGACCTTCCTCCCCATTACATTACTAAAAATATGATGTTTTAGGTGTCTGAGGGTAGTCTGAGGTGTTTTTGGGACATGTGAGTTATCCAATGGTGACTCATTCCAAAAGTTTGAGAAATTTCCAGTTTTCTAACAGTGACTTATCCTAGTGGTGACTCATTATAGAAGTGACTCAGCCTACTACTGAATCATTCTAGCGGTGACTTATCCAAGTAGTGACTTTTTCTAGTGAAGGCTCATCCAGGCGGTGATTCATCCTGGTCGTGACTCATCTTGGTAGTGACTCATCCAGGTGGTGGATAATCTTGGAGGTGAATCATACTATGGTAGCCCATCCTGGTGGGGACTTGTATAGTGGTGAATCACTGGTAGTGACTCATGGGTTGTGACTCGTCTGGAAGTGATTCGCTGGTGGTGACTCACTGGAAGTGAATCATCTGGTGGTGAGTTTTTTGGTGGTCACTCATTTCAACAGTTTTCCAAATTTCTAGAATGTTCCATTTTTCAATTTTTTCCCTTTTTACAACTGTTTCGATGAGAAATGAGCTTAATACCATATTTAAGCGTCTTAGATACCGATTAAAAGGCTATCGTTCATATCTTAAATTTCTTCAATGTCCTAAGGATTTTAAAATGGTCAAACCTCATGGTTGTTTTCGAATCTGCCTTTAATAAAAATTCGATATTATATCTAATCTTGAACGTTCAGGATCTAAACATTCTAAATCAAATATCTGTCACCCACATTTTTGGTTTTTATTTCTCTTGATATTGGACATCCCAAATCCTTCTTCCAGTGGGAGTCTTGTAAACTAGTTGTTGTAGTTGGTTTGTGTTTCCCTAGAGAGTTTCCTATTATATGCACACCCCTGTTTTTGGTGCAGTAGGATGGTGTTGATAATATTTCTTCCAAGTAGGATTTTCCTTTTTTTTCTTTTCACGTGTATCATGTGTCACGGGTTTATTACAATTATCCCTCGTGAATATGGTTGTAAATGCATTAATAAAGATAATTAATCAATTTATATTGCATTTAAAGAGGCAGGGGAATGTGATGTATAATCTTACATTTTTTTGTTTATTTGATTTTTATCATTTTGATATTATGATTGTATGGGTTTGATTC
The DNA here is from genome assembly GCA_963277665.1 of Viscum album. Taxonomy (NCBI): domain Eukaryota; kingdom Viridiplantae; phylum Streptophyta; class Magnoliopsida; order Santalales; family Viscaceae; genus Viscum; species Viscum album. The sequence goes on from OY728152.1 coordinate 1,253,771,029, forward strand.
CATTATGAATATTGTGTCTTTTCATGGCTTGTTTATACTATAGTGACTTTTCTTTTGGAACCACTATTTTTCTGATTGTTTGGTTTCATCATAAATAATAGGTTAATTAAGTATATTTGGTTAAATGAATTAAATTCCCCAATAAATAATAGATAGTTATAATGAATAGAAATTTAAAATAGACCCTTGGATAAATATAAAAATATGTTTTATGAGATATGATGTGTATGGGGTAGTGGACTTTATATTGGTGAACAGTGGGGTTGTGAAGAAAGGTGGTGGTGGATGTGGTTGTTGGGATGTTTTAAAAAGATTATTACTATGTGCTTTTTTGTTTTAGGTTCCTAGTTGGTATGTATAGTGATAAAAATGATCTTGGAAAATAAATTTTTACATTTTTTAGTGGAATGGGTAAGTAATGGAGAATCTGTAAAATTGTTTAATATCAAATGAAGACTGAAAATGAATCGTGGATTGCTTTCTGCTTGTGTGGGGTTGTTCATTTAGTCTTGGAAGCAGACATGGGGGACCTTGTGAGTTGTTTGGTAATATTCTTGTAAACCCATATGTGGGGATTGTGTGGATTTATATATATGTATGTATACATTGTATTTTCCTTGTGATTTATATATGCACCCCACCCATGTCTATTGTTATGTGTCAACACCTACAAAGTCACGTGGGGGTGTCTTTCCCAATATCCCAGTGTGAGGATGGATGGATATCCACCTTCTCTTCCTTACTCCCCCATCCAGGTGATAATGGTCCAAGTATCTTCAGGTGAGTTGTGATGTGTGGTCCTAGGTGTCTTCTAGATGAGTTGTGGTGTGTTGTCTCGGGTGTATTTGGGATGAGATGTGTTGGGTGGCCCATGTGTGTGTGGGTGGGATATGATGTAACATGATGTGATTTGTGTCCAAGGCTAATGAAGTAATGATGTGCTATGAGGTGTGGTCCATGTGTGTGAAAGTGGGATGTGAAGTGATGTATTCAAAAGAGGTGGGAGAGCCTAGACATTTTTAGTTGGGGTGTGAGAGCAGCTGCTAATCAATGGGAAAGTGGTGTTGGGTATCCAATCATCGATGTGATTTGTATTATATTATATTACTTAGATGCATTATTTTTTGAGTGATTCTTGGTGAGGTTGCGGTTATGGTTAGTCTACTAGTTCGGTGTTGTTTGGATCTATAGTTTTCTCACGGGTGCATTAGTATGCTCCTTCCAATTGTGCATGAGAGACTTTAGTTTTCCTACTGAGTATACATGTATTCTCACGCTACATTTATAAAAAACTATTTTTAGGTTTTTATGAGGATTACGTGGACCATGTTGGTTTTTACTAGACATACCTTTGGATAGCTATTGTGTTGATTCTCTAGTTTTGTTTCTAGGTATTTACATTGAAGACGTTTATTTGTATCAGTTTTACTTACACATGCATTGTGGGATAGTTTTTGTTTTTTCTTATACATATATACATGCATATATATATATATATATTATGTAGATGATCATAGTTTATACATCCCATCTCATGATATTGTTTCTTTATAAAGGGGAATGTCGTCCATATTTCCATATTTGTACACCTTTAGTGATAGTCTCCAACTTGGGGCCTACTGAAGGTGGGACTTGTGGGTCATTATCTCTATGTATTCATTTCCTTCATATGAAAGGTATATTTGGAGGGATGGGGTCATGATAGAGTGGTATCATAGCTGTTGATTGAGATATAGGGTGGATTTTGGATCTAGTAATAGTGTGGAATGCATGGGTTTGTATGAAAAAAGTGTCAGTTGACCTTGGTGTGTGACATAGTCCAGGGAGACCAGCTAGAAAATGGGATTTTAGGGATGATCCAGTGCATGGACTATAATATTATTGAACAACCAAATGATATGGGACTTCTTATATAGTAGATACCTAGGAGAGGTACATGCATCATGATGACTTGTGTTATTGTTTGAATTGTGTTTTTGGGGAAAGTTAAAAAGGAAAAATGGATTAAAGTTAATTAAAATATATCTTAATGAAAATCCATACTGTCCTGATTAAGAAATCCTTGTTTATCTTTCGGTTATTTCTCTAGGTCATCGTATGTGTGTGGCTCTGGGAGTGGAGGTTCAACAGGCTAACTTGATTGATCGACAGGGAGTTGATTTGTCTAGGGATGATGATCAGTGGTAGAGGATGTTGCCTTCCTTTTAGTGGTAGGGTTTGGAAAAGTGTGAGGGGAGCATTTATGATATGGAAATAGAGAGTTGGATAGAGGGTATAGAGATCATTTTTAGTTTGATCCACACCCCAAATAAGTATAGGTTCTCTTTGGCAGTTAGTAAGATGCAATAATTTGTTCATCAATAGTGGATGTTGTGCCTTGGTGGGTAGAGGGAGACAAATGTTTCATGGGTCAACTTCCAGAAGGTGTTTCGGGCAGAGTTACTCTCATCAACCATGAAGGATGATAAGGGGCATGATCTAATCTCCGTTCAGAAGGGGTTCATGTCTATGAGGGATCTTGGGATTAAGTTCAAGGACCCTTTACACTTCACCCCAAATCTCTTTCTAGATGAGGAGTGTTGAGCGAGGCATCTTGGGGAAGAACTATGTCATTCAATCCAATATGTAGTTACAAATTTCACATAGCCAATGTACCTGGAGATTTATAAGAAGTAATATTTTATCAATTGGATGCACTAATGTGGATTTTTTCATAATAGGGGAACCAGTAGGGTTCCTCGAGGGATATAGTTTTTAGCGGTAGGTTTGAGGCTCTAGGACCTTCGAGTTTTCGACCAACTGGGAGTTGACCTCAGAATCTTCCCTTTCAACCTTCTGGTTTATGTTCCTTTTTTGTGGGATTGGGTATGATGTTTTTCTTATATGGGATTCATGGAAATTTCCAATACCAGTTCCCAGTGGCTTCTCTAGCTCAATTTGTCCAAGGTAGACTGGTTCAACATTAGGCTCGGCAGCAGTTACTAGTGATGTCATTCCAACAGTAGGGGTAGTAGGATTATGGTCCAACCAGGGAAGATGAGGTAGGTAGAGTCCAACCTCGAGATTTTACATGAGCTTAGGGTCCTCAACCCGAGCATGGTCATGGATACGTCTATCAGCATAGAGGTAAGGGATCTAGGTGTTCTTAGTTGCATACAGTGGAGGTAGATGCACCAGATGGTCCGAAGATTGCTAAAGGTATGGTCATTTTATTATCTATTCTTTTATTTTTTTCAATTATTTATGTTCAAACTTATTTTTGGAACCCACTCTAGTATATTCATTGGGATTATATTTAGAGAGGCTTCTCGTACCCTTATTTTTTACTATACTAGTGGAAGGCCAGACCATCTTGTTTGATATGTGTTGTCCATGGAGAATGATGGTGAGGTTGCATCAGTACCATGAAGATATTTTCTTTCTTGATATGTTGTCATACCTTGTCATTATTATAATCCACTAGTTGTATTCTATTCATGCTGTTATTGGATTATTTTAGAGAAGAATCATTTTCTTGGATGTGGAAGGCCAATAGGCAGTTTTCATTGGCAAGCAGAGCTCTCAGGAGGGAAAAAGATATGTGGAGCCCCTTATTTTCTTAGTGGTTGGGATTTCTATGGATCTAGTGGGTTCTATGGTAGAGAAGGATCCTAGGGTTTTTATTGAGTTCCTAGACATTTTCCCCGAAGAGGTTGTTACACTACCCCCTTGATTTGACGTTGAGTTTGTGATAGACTTGCAGCCTAGTTCATCTCCGATTGGATGTCTCTTTATAGGATGGAACCCTATCCGTGGTGGGAGTTGAGGATTCATATTGATGATCTAATGAAAAAAAATGCTTCATATATCCTAGTGTGTCACCGTGGTTCACTCCAGTTTTGTTCTCTAAGAAGGTGGATGATAGTCTGAGGTTGTGAATACACTACACGAGGATGAATCATGTGACAGTTAAAAATAGCTACCCTTTTCCATGGATAGATGAACCTTTTATCCAACTGAGAGGGGAAATATGGTTTTCTAAGATCAATTTTCAGTGGGGATATCACCAGTTTATGGTGAATGAGGGTGATATCCTAAGTCCTACCTTCAGATGCAACTACAAATACTTTGAGTTCATGATCACGCCATTCAATGTCATGAATTCACCATCTATGTTCATGGGGATCATGAACACCATGTTTTGTGAGTTCCTGGACTAGTTCAACATTGTATACATCGATGATATCTTTTTCTACTCAAAGACAGAATAAGATCTTGTTGAGAATCTTTGAGATTTCTTTCTGGTTCTTTAGTGCCACAAAGTTTATGGAAAGTTTTCCAGGTTTAATTTTTCTACATGAGAGTTCTATTTCCTCAGGAATGTGGTTTTTCAATAGGGTGTGGCAATTAACCTAACAAAGGATGAGGTAGTTTTTCTGAGGAATCACCCAATAAGGTGGCAAAGGATTGTATATTTCTTGTTATTTCAAGCTATTATCGAAGGTTTGTGCTCGAATTATCTCAAGTTGCAACCCCATTGATAGCATTAACCTAAAAATACATAGATTTGTGTGAACTGATCAATTCCATAAAGTATTCAGTTACCTGAAGGGGAATATGGTCATTGCTCCATTTCTTTAGCTTTCATATGAGGGTGTGATGTTTTAGGTTTTATGTGATGCATCCCATATGAGATTAGGGTGCGTCTTGCAGCAATAGAAGTCATGGATATATTATGGGACTAGTCCATTATTTACTCACCAAAATAACTATGCCAACCATGATCTAGTGATATTGGAATTTGTGTTTATGAGGAATTTGTGGCAACATTACCTCATTGGGGATTGATTTGTGGCCTTCACATATCACAAGAGATTGAGGTATAAATTTTACAAAAATGACATGAATCTATGATAGTGGAGGTGGATGCAGTTACTTTAGGAATGTGATTTTGAGATATCTTACACCTCATGAAAAGGGAATGTAGTGAGCAATGATTTGAGTATAAATTCATTGAAGTATGTTTTTCGGGGATCTACGGATGCTTGGAGAGTGAAGGAGGAGTTGGTAGACTTACTTAAATGAAAGGGTGGATGGTTGTAGAGAATATTTGTTTCAAATGGTGGTCTAGTCTTCTCTAATACTGTAAGTGGAGGAGTCTCGATGGGGATACTAAGAGGTAAAGGCAATGTGTGATCATATTGGCCATAGTGATGCTCTATAGGGATGGTCGAAGGATAGTTATAATTGTATATTGTTTCAAGGGAAGTTATTTGATCTGGTAGCAATGTGAAACGGAGTGATTTGGGAGTTCCATATCCCACATTTTTTTGTACACCCAAGAATTTATAATATGTACTGAAACATGAAGATTAATTTTTTCGGGCTTGAGATGAAATGGTTACTAGTAGAGTTTGCAGCACGGTGCTTGGTTTTCTAGCAGTTAAAGGTAGAGAATCGTGTTCCTAGTGTTTTTCAAAATCCCTTGGATATCGTTTAGTGGAAATGGGATGAAATCTTGATGGATTTCATTATAGGGTTACCCATATCTTAAGGGGGATATGATGCTATCTGTGTGATTATGGATTGGTTGATGAAATCAGAACACTTATTAGACATCAAGGAATTGGAAGAAATAAATGATTTGGCTAAGAGGAATGTGGCTAAGGTGGCGTAGTTTTATGGATTTATGTGCTCCATTATCTCAGATCAAGATTCATGTTTTACCTCAAGAGTATGGAGGAGATTACAACATGCTTTTGGAACCTAGTTATGCCTCTGTACTACTTTTCACCCTTATATAGATGGACGAATAGAGCAGAAAATCCAGAAACTGGAGGATATGACGCAGGAATGTCTATTGGACTTCAGCATATCAGGGGCATAACACCTACCCTTGGTTGAGTTCAATTATAATAATAGTTATCACTCTTCCATTGGCATGGATCCATTTGAGGAATTTTACGATAGGTTGTGTCATTCTCCATTGTGTTATATAGAGGTTGAGGATATATTAGTTCTTGGTCCCGAGTTGGTGAAGAACATAATACAAAAGGTTCAATTAGTTTGATAAAGTTTGAAAGTAGAACAAGACCAGAATAATTCTTATATTGATCACAGGAGGAGGACCCTAGAGTTAGAGGTGGGAAACCATATGTTCTTGAAGGTTTCCCCTCAACATAGGCTATGGAGATTCAGGAAGGGGAGTAAGACATCACCCCTATTTTTTGTACCTTTCGAGGTGTTGGAGTGAGTTGTGAAGGTGGAATATTAGTTGGAGTTTCACCACTGCTAGTAAGGCTCCACAATGTATTCCACATACCTTAGCTCCATATGTATCTTCACGATGGCTCCCAGGTCATTGAGTGGGGAGAGTTGGATATTTAAAATGATGTGACCTTCGTGGATTATCCATTGGATATCCAAGACCATTGAGAGAAGGTTTTTTAAGGACAAACAATTCCCCTGTTTTGGGTGTTATGGAGGCATGGTGCCTTTTAGGAGGGGACTTGGGAGTGTGATAAACATATATGAGCCCAATACCTAGAGTTATTTTCAGTTTTCCCTTCTATTTCCTTTTCTTTATGATGTGTTATACGAACATTGGTGTTTCATGGGATATGTTTTCCCCATTTATGTTATATATGTTTTGTGTTGTGTGATGATGTTTTGACATGATAAAAATGGAAGACTTCATTCAAAATAAATATTCATTCTACTATGATGAAATTAAACCGGTGCGAGCGAGTCAGTGCCACATTGAGTAGATAGTATCTTAATATGGATGATGGAATTACTTGATTCTTATATCTAGGATAGTAAGGTTATTTATATGTTATTATAGTTTTCATTAGTGAGTTTTATTGGTGGAGGTGTTTTAGGTATAACAAGATACTTGGGAGGTATTTCGAGGGATGGTTGTTCGGACCCATCTGCTCATTTCTTCCATGTTGGTTTTAAATTATTTTGGTTGAGAATAGTTTAAGAGGTATCTGATGTAAAATCTGGAACATTTGGCCCTTTAATTTTCCAAAAATATGATGTTTGAGGTGTCTGGGGGTAGTCTAGGGTGTTTCTAGGACATGTGAGTCATTCCAAAGGTGACTCATTCAAACAGTTTTCCAAATTTCCAGTTTTCCAATGGTGACTCATCCTAGCGGTGAATAATTTTGGCAGTGACTCATCTTGGAAATGACTCATTATTGAATTGAATCATCCTATTTTTGATTCATACTATTGGTATCTCATCCTGGCAGGGACTCGTCCGGGCATCGGCTCATCCTGGTGGTGACTCTTCTGGCGGTAGCTAATCCTGGCAGTGACTTGTCTGGCAGTGACCTACTGGCGATGACTTGCTGGTGGTGACTCATATGTTGGTGAATCATTGGGATATAAATCATATTGTGGTGAATTTCTAGTGGTGACTCTTCTAAAGTTTAATCTTCTGGAGGTGTATCATTTCAAAAATTTCCCAAATTTCTAGAATTTTCTAGTTTTCCCAGTATTACCCTTTTTACATATATTTTGATGAAAAATGAATTTAATTCCATATTTAAGAGTATTTGAGACTAATTCAAAGGCTATCAATCATATATTATATTTCCCCAATGTCCTGATGATTTTAAATGGTCAAAATGCATGATTTTTTAAGATCATCCTTTAATGGAAGTTCGAAACTGTATCTCATCCCAAACATTCAGGATCTAAACTTTCTAAATAAAATATAATTCATCCTTCCTTTCAGTTTAGATTTATCTTAATACCAGACATCCTAAATACTTTTTCACTTAGTAATCATGTAACTTGGTTTCTATAGTTGGTTCGTGTTTCCCAGGATATTTTCCTACTGTATGTTATTTTTGGTGCAACAAAATGGTGTTGATCACCTTTCTTCCAAGTAGGATTTTCCTAATTTTTTTCATGTGTATCATGTGGTATGGGTTTATTATTTTCATCCCTTATGAATATGGTTGGAAAAATATTAATAAATATAGTGAATCATTTTGTATTTAATTTAAATGGGTAGGGGAGTGTGAAGTATAATATTGCATATTTTTATTATTTTGATTTTGATTTTTATGATGTTATGATTTTATGGGTGTAATTCTATGATAGAGATCATGTATTTTGGTGGATTGTTTCTACTATAGTGACTTCTCTTTTGGAAACACTATTTTTATGATTTTTTGGTATCATCATAAATAATTGGTTAATTACGTATAATCAGTTAAGTGAATTAAATGTCCCAGTATCTAATGCATTTTGTGATAACAACCTAAATTAATAAAGTGAAACTGAAAATAGAACCTTGGATAAATATGAAAATATGTTGTATAATATATGATGTGTATGGGTAAGTGGGATTGATATGGTTGAGAAGTGGGGTTGTGATGAAAGGTGGTGGTGGATATGGTTTTTGTGTTGTTTCAAAATGTTGCTTGTTGTGTGTTGTTTTGTTTTAGGTGCCCGGTTGGTATGGATGGTGATAACAATGTACTTGGAAAATAAATCTTTGCATGTTTTAGTGGAATGGGTTGGTAATGGAGAATATGGAAAATGGTCTAATATTAATTGAAGACTGAAAAAGAATTGTGGTTTACTTTATGCTTGTGTGGGGTTGTGCATTTAGTCTTAGCAAGAGATGTGGGGGACCTTGTGAGTGGGTTTTTTTATCTTATTGTAAAACCCTATGTGTGTATTTTGTGGATTTATATATAATTATGTATACATTGTAATTTACTTATGACTTTTATATACACCCCACCCACATCGAGCACTATCTGCTGACACCTGCATAGTGACATGGGGGTGTCTTTCCCAACATTCTGGTGGGAGGATGGATGGGTGGAAACCTGCTCTTGTATGCTCCCTCTTCTAAGTGATAATAGCCCTAGTGTCTTTGGGTGAGTTCTGTTGTGTCGTACCAGGTATCTTTAGGATGATTTGTGTCGTGTTGTCCCATGTTTCTTCAAGATGTGATGTGATGTGTGGCCAGGTGTGTGCGGGCGGGATGTGTGTGATGTAATGTGATGTATGCCCAATTGTGTTCAGTCTTAGTGTTCTACAAGGTGTGTCCCATGTGTGTGTGGTAAGAAACTGATTTGGAATATTCAGAAGAGGTGGTAGTGCCAAGATTTTTGTCTTTGGGGTGTGAGAGTGGATAATCAGTGAGAAAGTGGTGTGGGGTAACCTATCATTGATGCGCTTTATAGTATGTTATATTACATGGATGCATTATTTGGTGAGAGAGACTTAGTGAGGTTAGGGTAATGGTTAGTCTACATATTAGGATTTGTTTGGTTCTATTATTTTTTCATGGGTGCATCAGTATGCTTCTTCCACTTGTTCCCAACAGACTTTGGTTTTCCTACTGATTATACCTGTATTATCACCCTACATATATAAAAAACTATTTTCAGGTTTCCAGGAGGATTACATGGATCATGTTGGGTGTTACTACCTATACCCTTGGACAACTACTGTGTTGATATTCTAGTTTTGTTTTTGGGTATTTACTTTGGAGTCTTTTATTTGTATCATTTTTATATACACATGAAATATCAGATGGTTTTTTGTTTTTCTTATATATATATATATATCATGGAGTTTATTATAGTTGATACATCCTATACCATGATATGTTTTCTTTATAAAGGGTAATTCCTTCCATATTGTGAGATTTGAACACCCTTGATGCTAGTCACCAACCCGGGGCCTACTGGAGGTAGGACTCAAGGATTATTATCTCCTTTTCTATCTTACAAGACTAGGAAAGGTATCTTTGGAGGGAGGGATTTGTGACACATACCATCATTGAAACACTCTTCAACTGAATGTGTTCATCTTAATTGGACATCCATGAGACATGCTTATCAAAATATCCCTCAATCTCAAACAATTACATCATGATCTGATTGAATTTTCATCTGATTCTTTAAGCAAGATCACACCAATGATCAATTATAAATCAAGAAGATTAAAGGATATATAATCCAAGGATAATTGATCCACCCAAGGATAATTATTTCTAAGACTTACCTCAAGTATTAATCCATAATGAATGACACAACGATCTACTATCGTATGAGGAAGAATGGGGCCAAGATAGAATAATGGTGGATTTCACCTAGATTCTCCAATACTTTTCATCTAGATCAACCCTGGATCAAAGGAAAATCATGGAGGGTAGTGAATGGAGGTTCATAGTTGAATTTACATTAAAAGGTCAAGTTAAAAACTATTAAACCTGAGGTAAATTAGTGAAAAAATGACCAAAATGACCCTCACATAACCTTTGTATGGTTTACCCCATTGGCTCATCGGTCAGGGTCCATCGACTAGTCAGTAGCACTCCAACCACATCTTTTAGGCTCCCCAGCTAGATAGTGAGCCCCTTTGGGTAGTAGACTTACTACCTACCTTACAATTAAGATGGTGTAGCATCACCAGCTAGTCGGTGATCCCTAATAGGAAACAAGGGTTTCTGTCCAACCCACTGGCTAGATGATGGGGGCTTCTAACTAGTTTGTGTTACTATTGCAATCTAGATGGCTCATTCAATACCCTAGTCATCTTCTGATCACCATGTTTTCCTTTATTCTTCCTATGATGAACAAAACCATCTCTTAAAGGTTCTTACACAAGAGACCTAGTGGTTTAACACCAGTTTTTTCAAACGATCCATTTACATGATGGAAAGCTCAAGTTATTTCCAAAATTTATGACCCATAATGACATATCTCATTAAAAAATATATGTTTATTATCTGGGAGTTAAAATAATCTACTTGTAAATTTATATTTTAGGTAATTCATTTTTCCTTTAAACCTTCTTTTAAAAGTTTCAAAAAAATTCTTCTATTTTTCTTCCTTATCTATGTTATTAAAAATGATTCATCTATGGTATTAATAAACCTAAATGTAGGTTCAAATTAATTTTAAATAATGTATTAATTTATTTATGAAGGTTTTAAAATAAGTATTTCTAACATTTTCTAAATGGGTTATTTTGACATTTTTATAAAAGTTTCAAAGGAATATTTTTTAAACATATATAACATGAGTGTAATTTTACAACATGGTAACAGTTATTCTTTATAAAGATTCCCTTAAAAGTTTTAATGTTTTTTATAATCAAATCTTATTTCCTATTATATTAAGTATTTTTTTATTTTAATGGTTTTCAAAGGAAAAAATAATTTTTAATCTTTTATACATGAATATAAAAAGTTCTTCTATATATGTGTTAAATAAATAATTTAGGAGATTTTATGATAAAAATTAAAGAATGAATTTGTTTTATGTATTCTATAGTCCTTATAAATTGTTTATTATTATGGTTGATCATAATATATCTCTAAAATGGATTATGTATTGATATTTATTTCTATGGTGAATATATATTTGAATTTGTTGAGTAAGTTATTCATCTTGTTATAGTTCTTGTAGGAGTCATTATAATAGTTGTATAAATATGATGTCCTAAGGTACCATCAAGACTATTATGTACTTGAAAACCATTTTTCATGGAATTATTTTGATATCATAAGGTAATCTAATGAGATTATTTTTAAATGAAATTTTATGCTTCTTTTAAGGGTGAAATATGTGTTTATCAAGAAAATGCTATCATGAGCACCAATTTTTTTACAAGAAACCCTCAAGATAATCATTTTTTATTTAATCATTATTATGATATAATTTATGAAAATCTCTGTAAAGTGAATTTTATTTCATGAGTAAGTAAATGACTATTTGAGATCGAGATTAATTATATTAAAGGTAAATTTTCAAAATGATTTCATGGTTTTCAAAATAGAAAAAATATATTTATATTTTTTTATATTCCTTCACTATATTTTTATTCTCATCCAACATTTTAAAATGTTCTCCACATGACTCAAGTGTGAATAGGAGCTATAGCAAGGTAAATATTTCTTCTATTGGTATTTATATTAAAACAAGTGAAAATGTTTTGAATGAAACATGAGTTTAAAATTTAATAATCATTTTTATGGGAAATGGATATAGAGTAGAAAAATAAAATTTGTTTTATGATAGTCTGATATGTAAGATTTTTTCCTAATTCTCTAAAACTCTTAACCTAAAAGATCATGGCAATGTAAGAATATTTTTTCCTTACTATTAAACTCAAATTTTGGGTTGATTGTAGAATGGTATGTAATATTAATGAAAAAAATTACCAAACATATCATAAATTCAAATAGAATATTTATAAATTTCATTTTTATAATAGAATTCCAAAAAAAATTGATGGAAAAAATAAAATATAGATTTCCATTATTTTAATGAATACATAAAATTTTTGGTAAATTACATTTCAATAAAACATGTTAAGAAGTTTAATAAAAATATATTTTACTATATCTTTTCATATATTCATCATTAGACATGAAAAAAAAATTGTATAAATATATGAAATTTCAGAACCAACACAATCTGGATCACATGTTGTAAAGATTCCAAAAAAATATTTCAAACCAATCTATGAGTTTTTGAGTTACTACCAACACTTGGGTAGTCCAATAATAAAAATGAATTTTAACAAAAAAACATTAACAACACACTTATATATCTTTTTTTAAAATTTATAATCATCAACATGAGAAAAAAATTGTTGTTTTAATTCACTTTTAACAACATACATATTTTTCTTATTTTAATTTAATTAATTCCATATTAATTAAAAACATGCATTATATATACATTTTTTATATCTATGGAATAATTTTATTATTTTTATATCTTAGAAAAATTAATATATATTGTTACTAATTTTATTAATACTTATATTATTTCTTTAAATCTAATTTATTATCATATTATGAATTTAAGTTGGTCAAGTTAATATATATTGTTAATAATTTTATTATTTCCTATATTATTTATTTAAATCTAATTTAATATCTTATTATGAATTATAAATATAATAATCATTATAATAAATTGTATAAAAATTATAATTAATCTTATGATATAATAAAATAAAATAAAATTATATAAGAAGCAATTTGTAATGGAAATAATATATAATATTTAATGTAAAAAATCCTCAGGAAGGGGAATGATGTGCAATATGGACAGAGGGTGAGAGAGGACTTGGGAGAGATCATATCTTGATGGCCCCATAATCAAATATTCAGACTAAATATTTATCATAGTAAAACCACCATTTTCCATGATGATATTTGAGGATGGAGGTGGAAATTACTCATGCAATATACCTAAAACTGTAAAATCCAATGATATTATAATCCTCAAATATAAAAACCCTTCTATCTAGTTCATATATTATTTTTTATTTGAAATATTACCACATAAATGATTCAATTTTAACTAAGTTTTATTTTTTATTCATTATGTATGATTCCAAAATCTTATACTAAGATGTTTGATTTGTGCACAATGCTTATTTTTTCTTAAAACCCTAATTGATTCTGATTTCGTCAATGAAAAAAATCCACCAGTGTTTCGAACCCTTAATTATTTTAATTTATTCCATTCTTCATCTAAATCTCTACCATTTTCATTATCTCTCATAAATCATTCTTGAACGCACAATCTATTTGGAGAATTTTGGTAGAGAATGTTAATATGAACATGTTAAAATATTGGAATTCATGACTTTTTTATAATACTTACTTATATTTTTCAGAGTCCTTGGTTAACTATTGGTTAATCATTGATTGCTGGTAAATTTATGGTTTTATTACATGCATTTTTATTGGTTTATAAATATTTTCACTAAAATGAAATATATATTCAGTAGAATTTTTATTAATTTAATTAAGTGTTTGTTTGAAGATATATTTATAAAGGGGAAATTTTATAAATTTTGATATTTTTCTATTTTTAAATTTAATTGATCTAAATTTATATAATTAGTGTTTTCTATTTTTCTTTTTAACGATATCAAAATTATGTATAAGTTTATTTAATTTTAAACTACTATACACTTTTCCTTTTTCGTGTTTTGAATTACTTATATGATCAGATATGTAAGATATTGATCCTAGAGTAAATATAATAGATTTAAAAAGGTTTATAACTATTGATAAGGGCTTGGGCATAAACATAGCTTGTAAGTAGTATGCAAAAAAATTTATGCCTATATTCAATGATATTATTATACTATATAAGAAGTATGTTGACCTAATAATACTCCGTGGAAGTAATGATCATATATTTATTAATCTGAAAATCAAAAATATTCACATAAATATTAGTAAATATGAACTCTATAAAATATATGCTAATGTGTATATCATTTTATCAAAATCTTAAGTGTGTATTTCACTTTTGTATTTAGTTTCACTTCTTATACTATTTATTTAGACTAAAAAATTATTTTACAATGAAAACATGTGATTCTATTACCTATATCTTTGAATTTGTTGACACTAGTCACATACTTTAAATATTCTAGAATTTTTAATGCATTTTAAATGGTTATAAATGTTTGGGGTTTAAATCATTATAGTGTAAATCCTAGGTAACATAAATATTAGCAATAAATAAATTTAATTCACTGATTTTTTTTGAAATTATTTATAATTACATTGTATATATATCTCCCCCCTCCCCCCACTCTTTCTTTCTTGTAATTTGATCTATTTTCAAATTATGCTCATATTTTGTTCCTAATAAGAGACATGCATACACTATTTTTCAATAAGGATATATCATATCATAATTTTTATTCACTCTCAACATCACATTCATTTGGTAAATGGAAAATTTACAAGGTAATTTTCCACAACCTAAAAGTGAGAATTACAGTAAAATAATGAGTATAAAACTACATTTGAAAACTAATAGTTATTCAACCAAGAATAAAATTCAAATAAATTAAAGAAAATAAAATTTTAGACATTGAACAAAATATTTATATATATTTACATTAATATAATAAAGGTATTCATTTATTATCCAATGTGATTATTTTATGTTAAATTTTATGTTTTAGTGGATTTTATTGTATTTTTTCCTCCTTAGCACCTTTTCCCCTATTAATGTTCATTTTTCATTTAGAGATTATTTTTATGTGTTTGTGTGTGTTTATATTAGAACTAATTTTTCACTTATAATTTTCTATTTAGCATCAGTTGTTGTTGTTTTTTTGGGCAGTAGAACTACATCCAAATTTGAATATTCAATAATTTATTAGATATATTTTCATAATGATTATTTATTGACACATGGATTTATGGTTCGAATTTATTTGAAACCACATATTTTTTGTTTTATCTTTTGTGTTTTACCTTGAACATAATAATGAAAATAACCCATACTTGCAGATTTTAATGGGATATGGAAATATATGATTACAAAATATAAAAAACTTCCTATAGAATTATTTTAACCATGTATAAATTTTATATATGAAACACCATGGAAAACCTATGACCAATTTGGTGAGTAAATTTTTGTAATAAACTGAATCAAATTTAGGTAATGTTTGGTGGAATTTATTTTTGTCTTATCCACTATAAAAAATATCGGATAATTTTTTTTTAGGTTTTGGAATTCTAAAACATTACATTTCAAGGTTTATTAAAAAATTTCTTTTAGGGTATCAAAAAAATTTATAATTCTACTCTAGAACAAAAATAAAATGGTATGGTGAGTAAGGGATTATTTATTATTCTTACACAAATTTTTTAAATTATTTTACTTCTTTTTGAAGAACCCTAAAATAGTTTCTTTGTTAGATTTATTTGTAGTTAAAGAATAAAAATTATTTTGTATATTAAATGGAAATGAATATGGAAATTTGAATTTGAATGAAATAATTTTTTTTTGATTCTTTATTTTTGGGTAATTACATGTTTCATTTTTTTTCCAGGATTAGTATTTTAACTTTCTGAGAGTCAAATCCAAGAATTATTTGTACATATTGAGAAATAAAATTGTTACATGTAAATTAATTTTGGTTTTACATAAATAATTTTTTATTTTAAAATGTTTTTGGGCTTCTCCATAGTTTTTATGATACATTTAATAGTCTTATATTTTTTATCCATTTTTTGATTTGTGGAATTGTGGGATAGTAATATTTCTTTATAAAATTCTAATTTCATTTCAATGAATGATTTTTTTCACAAGAATTAATATTAAAACCTACTAAATATTTGATTTCTAATACCTATTAGATATCATGGTTCATATCCTATTAATATTTTAAAATCATTTTAAATATATTTTTGTATTTTTATTAGAATTTTATTGTGTCAACATTATATAATACTAGGACCCGACTTTAGGGAACCTCTATTTCTCCTCTAGTCCAAGTTACCATTCCCATTTTTTCATATTAAACTTTTTTAGTGACTAAAATAGTAAAAACATGTTTTTTAACTAACTTTACTATGAATATTTTAATGGTAATGGTTAAACACGGAATGGAATATAAATTTTTACTTACTTAGTTGATTTATATATGAATATACTATTTCCCAACTTGGAAAAGTCTATTCATATCCAATTTACTTTAAATCTTATAGAGATTTGAAGTGGGTGTAATAATGTTCTATATCATTGTGGGGGCCAGATGATAGAGAAATTATAGAAGGTACCCTTTATAACTGTTCTAACATAAATATAGGTGAAATTAAAGACTAAGATTGAGAACTAGATTCCATCTATTTTAATTTAAATACATTGTCCTTTGGTTGGGATATAGATTCACTATTTAATGTTTATTCGGTGTCCTATTTATGTAATTTTAATATATATATATATTATTCAATGATTATTTTTAATTCTTATTAGTCTTTTTAATGGTTTATTATACAATGTATATGAATAGATTACATTATAATAATTTTTTTGGGTTTCTAACATTTAAGAATATTGGGTAGGGGTAAGTTTTTCTAAATATATATGTAATATTTTTCTAAAAAAACATATTATATATGTTAATGCCTGGTTCATATCTATTCTTGAATTAATTTAAATCAATGAGTATCACTATATATCTATAATAGGTTTTCTTTGATCCTTTTTTTTTGCATGGATACAATTATAATGTTACAATTTAACTATAACATTATAAAATATTTTCCTATAGAAAAAATATAAATGGATGTTTTTTGGATGGAAAAATATTTCATCTAAACATATGAATATCAAAATTATAATAGAAAGGATTCTGATTGAGTAATTTTTCCTACAGTTTTGTAGGAAAAAAAATTGTATTCTGTGTTGAAATAATGAAAACATCGAGAAGGAAATGTGTGCATGTTGAACTGAGAAAGAAATTAGAATGGTTATGAACCACCATGATAGATTGAGATAATGGGAAAATAGTAAAATTGATTTTTTACATTCGAGTTATATTTTATTCACAATATTATTTTTTAAATATTTCATCAATGACTTCTATAGGGATCATTTTTACAATGAAGAGAAAATACTACTATTAAAAAATTACAAAAAAACATTTAGAATCTATCATTAAGCCCTAATTAAATAGAAATTTATATGTCATGAAAGATGCATATAAAATTATTTAAATGAAATTTTATATGAAAAATAGATAACATTAATAAGAATAAGATTTTTATAATTTTTATAATCTATATAATATATTATAGTATACACATAATGATAGTTTTAATGGACTATTAAGAGAAAAATGAATTTTGATTATTTGTCAAGGTATTTGGTGATTTAGTCATGTATTCATGTTTAACTATTTTTTCATGGAATCCTTTTATTTTTGTATCAATTTTATGGTCTCATGTTAGTTTACTAATTCCATTGAAAATTATATAAATTAGTTTCATTGTTAATCTTTTCATTCCTATACCATTTGGTTTTTTTAATCTATGAATTACTCTGCTTAAAGAATAGTATAAAAATATAAAATATATATAAAATATAAGTATTTTTCTTGAGATAATACATTAATTATTTTTTAAAAATAACACGGCTCAGTCTGATAACCCTTACTCAAAACTTCCCACTTATTTTTTTCAATATTACATCATAGAGTGATATTTTAATACTCTTTGGTCTCCATAAAATTTTTTTATTTGTCTTTATTACTTTTTGAAATGTTAAACTAAAAATTTAGGTATTTAGTAAATTTAAATTTAAAGTCATATTGAATCAATGTGTTATTTTAAATAATTAACTTTTAATATAAAATAGATTACACATGCATATATGTAAATATTTTTTAAATTGTTAGGATATAAAAATTTGGAATTAAATATTTTATTACAGATTTTTAAATTTTTTATATAATAATTTATCATATTTTTTCATTCCTTATATTAATTTTTTCTAAATTGGAGTTCTGTTCTACTCTTTGGGTTTCATTTTTTAGAATATTATGCTCTGGATCAAGTTATTTAGTGGCCATCTCTTAATCAAGTGTTGTTTAGTTTTTTTGTTTCCTCACTATTGTGAAATGGTGTCGATGATAGATGAATGTGGATAATTGGATGGAGTTGGATGTTTGTGATAGGAAATTTTTTTGTTGGTTTTCACTATGTAATTGATTAACTACAAATATTTGTTCTTAATTATTTATATGATTGAAATTATGACATTGAATTTTATATGTAAGGTGTTTCCAGAACTCATGATGTATCTGAAGGGTTTTAGAGAGATTTAGAACATCCAAAACATAGTGTAAGAATAATTCCAAAACTCATTTAATCATACACTCTATCGACACATTTTGAATAAAGAGTAAAATGAAGATAAAATAACATATCCTTTAGCTTGATTATTCATTTTATCCAAGATTCACTAGATCTCTTTAAATATAACCAAGGGATCTTCCAAAATAATCCTCCCCCCTTAGGTGTCTATTGACTTTGTTAATCTTATAATTCTCAAGAAGGATCTCTCTCAACACCGAAGTCTATTAGAGCCTTATTCTAAGGTGGGAGAGAATTAAATATTGAAAATTTTATCATTGGAGAGTTCCAATAGTTCCCCAATAATAAATGAATTAGTAACACCATATATGGATTAAAACAAATTTATACAGTCATCCAAGAACTAAAGGTCCAACCATATATTTATTGAGTGTTTAATAAAACTCCCGAATAATTTTTTTTATAAAATTCAGTTTAAATCCTCATGAAGAATGATTAATATTTAAATATATATGGTATTCATTTTAACTCCTCAAATACATTATCATATAATGAATAACCAATAACGATATCATCTATAGGTGTAGAAGGAGTAATCAAGATTGTTATCACACAACATGATAATAGGCCTGAAAAGATACATGGAATAGTGGCCTTCACCATGTCTGGTTCATCCTTGAATAGGCCACAACATACACTATGATGTGGTGCACCATTACATAGACCACAGATTCAACTCCACCATAGTCTATAAAATTTTAGTATATATATCCATCTATCTTTCACATGTCCTAAAATACTAATAGTATTATCACATATTCACCTTTGAACAAATCATATGAAACAAGTCACAAAATCATTCACAAAAACACATTATGAATATATTTTAAAACAACTTTTAGAAAATATATTATTCATATTAACCCAATGTTTCATCATCTATAACAACTTCTAAAAATCCATCTCAAACTTCATTTGGATATCTACAAAAACACATTTAGGGTAGATCTTAAAATTAAATAGACATCATCCTAGTATGAAAAAAATTACCCCAAGGGCCTTTATATAATTGAAAATGAATATAACTTTCCAAATACATACATTTAATAAATGAGTATCCTCTCAAAAAATATTTAATGTTACTCATGACACAAAGGGATCTGGTGTGATCTCAATCAAAAACATGTATCTCTATACATTTTTTTACCAATTTTATCATATGAAAGTATAAAAAATCATACAACCCCATTTCCTAAGAAATCAAGTGACAAGAGGATATGGAGTATATCAATACCTTATATCATACTCATGTCTTCTCTATTCTTCAAGTATATACATGCCATATCGATGAATATGATGTTTGTATTTCATGAATACACATTTATATATTATAATATATTTATTCAATAATTAATTTTATAAATATTACTATATTTTTTAATATTTTATTCATTTATGGTAGGTTATATGTGAAATAAATTTAGAGGAATAAAAAAAATTGAGAGAGAATTTATGAGGAAAATGATGCTCCATGAAATGGGATAAGTAAAGGCTCGAGTCTAAGGCTGGACTTGAATATTAATGAGAAAAAATCCAAATTTTTTAGAAAAATACCATTCATGTTTTTAAATTTACTATTCATGATTTGTAATTCATTGAAAATCCATGATCTGAGGAGTAGATGAAAAATGAAGCATGTGAAAAGGGCACAATAATTCATAGTGTGATGCTTTTGGTCATAGTAGAAAATAAAAAAAATGACTCAAGATATGAAATCAAGACATAAAATACAATTCATAAGGTTGATCAAAATATTTAATCGAATGAAACCCCTTTTCACACTATAATTATGGTTGTTGGGATTCTAGAACCTCTAATTTTCTAAAAATGTTGATTGGGCACTGCACCTTATTGTCCCATAACCAATAGAGTTGACCCAGACACATTTAATATTCTAATTTATGTTATTTCATCAAAAAAGGGGTCTATTTACAACTTTAATCATGTAACACCCCAAGCTTCCATGGTACGCTTCTCTTTGAATAATACAATAGCTTGCATTGAATGTAACTTCGGGTTCTAACACACCATGACGAATCAAACTAGTTGTTATAAATAATAATACCCACTACTTGAAATTTTATAAATTTTCTTATTCAAAATATACTTCATTTTTTGATTCATAATATCAAAATTATCTTAGGGTTAATTTTTGGTATTTTTCTAAAAACTTTCAATTTTTGATGAATAGTGAAAAACACTGCGTTATTATTTAAAACCGAATTTTTATTTAAATAATTATTTATTTTATTTAAATTTATTTTAAGTAAAAATATATACATAATAACTATATTATTTCAATGTAATTCATTAGAGTTATTTTATAATAATATTATATGTATAAAATTTTATTGAAATTTTTAACGTCTTTTATCTACCTTCTAGGCACGTTAGCACATTTGCATAAAACATAATTTTACCACTTCTATGAATTTAATTTGAAAAATCTAAGAGACATAGTTGACAACAGTAAGTAAAATTTGGTTCAATATAATGAAAATAATTTTTGGGGAATAGTAACTTTTGAATTTATTTTACCACGGTTAAAATTAAATAGGGTAATTAAAGGTAAAAATGATATTATAATTACCATAACACATGTCCTAATTCTATTGGATAACTGTTTTTTGACAAAAATCAACCTTAGTAATAAATTATGATCCTTTTGGTCTAATTGGATTAGATTAGGACATTTATTATTATTTTATTTAAAGAAGAGTTAAAAGTGTTAAATTCAAAGTGTAATAACTAAACCATTTTTAATATATGGTAATAGATAAGATAAATTCTACTATAAATATTAATTATAAATATAAAATGATTTCCTACTTTATGGTATTTTATTTATAATTTTTATACATTAAATAATTAAATTTTTTATGACACAATGATGATGCAGTAATTACCTTATTAACGAAAGATTAAATTAATTGATACTATAAATATCCAAATAAAGATAAATTGAGATTTTTTATGCATTAAACTAATTTTATAGGTTAATATGACATGTTATTATTGATTTAATGTATTTTCTTAAGTAATCAAGTTTTTTTTACTTTCCCAAAAACCAAATACTAAATAGTGTCAAAATAGACATAAATGAGTTTTTAAAACAAATACTATATTATTAATTGATGTAATATTCTTAAAAATATAAGGCTCAGAAAAATGACTTATATAAGGTTATATATGTCAATAATGAACCACTTGGGGTTCTCTTGGATTTTTATAGTAAGTTTATTAACCATTTATTATAATAATACAAGAATACATGGTAAAAGTTAAACTATTAAACTAAGAGTTAAATCTAAAATATATGGTTAATATGGTGATCTAAACCTCTATAAAACCTATTTTTTGGGAGGTTTTCGACCCATACACACCTTATCCTAGAAATAAATCCTTTTTGAGACATTATAAACTGAATATTATTGTATAATAAATTAATATTTCAAGTTTTTCCTAAAGTGACCCTCAACTCTCTTATAAAAAGGCACTCCCCCTTCTCTCGAACTCACACCTCCAAATCCATTTGACTTAGCCAAACCCTGATCAAATATAATCCCAACTACCCTAACTTCAACCTGTTTTCCTTAATTTGATCAAAAATCCGACCTAAGGATCTATTTTGATCAAATCAAAAGGAAGCACCCGAAGAAGAGGTAATAATTTCATAACCTCTTTCAAAGTTCTTTTCTTCTTCCACTTCCTATTTCTTTGTTGTTTCCATACAAAAATAATAAATAAAGTACCCTATACATACAATGATGTTATTATAAATATGGAAAAACCATATTCATTATTCTATTCATCCTATGAATGAAAAAGTCAACATATGTGTGTACGTATGGCTTACCGTCTCCACATCATGGTGTAGTTTGTTATTCAACACTTAATTATTTAGATGGGTATAATAATCAGTATAATTGAATTAAATAAAAAATATAACATGTTCATGATTCTATATAAATTATATACCATCCAATTACATACGATTTCACCATCAATAGAATCATATTTTCGCTCGTGCATACGTACAGATTATCGTCTCCATGAACGCAATGAGATTCATTCCCAATACTAACCATTCAAAAATAATTTTTATTTTATGATAAAAAATAATGTTTAAGAACTTAATATAATTATTTATATGATTCAAATACATCCTATACATAACAAACATGACTTACGTAACAAAACGTATAATGGAAAAATAATCAGTTAACACCCGAAACAATGACACTGCTGAAATAATATTAACAAAACAATATTAGAAGATCATATATAATATCATATTTATGTATATGGTTCTTTTATAATTTAATAACAATTATTTAACTATTATATATGAGGTTAGCGTACCCTATACCAAGTAAAAGTTCAAGGTAAGGGTGAATTTTACAATCTCTTTATTATCTGAGGTTGTTTATATGTAAGTATATACTTGGACCTCTTTATCATCCACATCCATGTTTCTTAAAAATGTATTTCAATTTTTTTTACTATTTACTATACTATGGGTTAAAGTCATTTATACCCATGTTTTAATTTTTATAAAATTTTTTGAAAGAAATCATTTCGTCATTTTCCAAATAAGGTACTTTATGACCTTTGCGCCAAATTAAGGTAAGAACGTTTTTTAACTTATATGGTGGGTGCAGCTATTTTATTTTCTTATAACACCTTAGAATCTTCCCTTACATGATTATAAGAATATTTTGAAAATAAATGTTTTCTTTTATAATTATGTGACTTTTAAATTATTTTAAAATAGAAATAGATATTTCTCTCAAATAGTTTTGATTTCATCTATGTCAACATCCTTTGTTGGATTTTACGTTTGTTTGAAGTTGATTTATTATGATACAATATTCCATATTATATTTTTGTTTTTGTGATATGTTTGACTATGGATGTTCTATTTTGATACCATTCATGGTTTATGGTTAAAGTATTAACATTTCATATGCTAGTTTTAATATGAATGTTTATGTTATGTTTCAACCTTTTCATATGAGGAATGCATTTGACTTAGTAAGTGACGGGTGGAGCCCGCTATAGATCCTTGATGCATTGGTAGGTCTCATGAGACAAACTAGTATCTTGGAACAAGGGTTTGACAAAATCTTATTTGTATTATTGGCATGAGGCCTTAACTATATGGTTATGATGTTTGCCATTATGAATTCCATCATTATGAAATTAGCTATTGATATTACATGGGATTATTCGACTAGTAGAATATCCATGTGAATAAGTAAATGGAATTATTTGATTTATATTTTCCATATTATTCTGAACTTTAATTTTAAAAGGCTTGTGTTTTAGTCTAATACATTTCCTTCAATGTTTATTCTTATTTATGAAAGTTTACACTATATTGTTATCCTTACTGAGCATCTGAGCTCATCCATTTCTTATATTTTTTTCCCAGGATGAGAAGAATTATATTATGATAGACCTATATAGATAGGATATGGGATATGAGTGTCTTCAAAGGTGACACAATGTTGTGGTTTTTTAATTTCCTAACGTAATGTAAAACTTATATATGTATCTAGTACATCCAAGGCTATTAAATTGATCGGTATTTCGGGACGTGATCCCATGTGATCATGACAATGTTATATAATAATGCACCGACTCTAGGTAATGAGGTTTAGGGAGTTATAGTTGGTATGAGAGGAATTTTAGTACAAACCATGGAAAAAAGATTTAGAAAAACTCTGATTAGATAACATTACCCTAGGATAGGCTATGTGGATTAGTATAGAAGAACTTCCTAGAATTTTGGTAATGTAGAGATTTTGTGAATTTTCCAAGAAATACATCCCTTTTTGGATAAAATCTGATAGAGGCGACTCTAGCACAGATGTACCTAGGAGTGAAAACTCTGACAGGAAGTTTCGATCTTGACTCAGGGTATCCTGGTACAGAACAACGGGCCTTGCTGCACTCTTGGTTATGACACTCATGGGGGATATGCTTTGGATAATTCATATTTTCTTTACAAACAATTATGAAGGATTTATTAGTCAATACCTCCTCAAATAAAACACTTTTATGATTATGGATTTTATGCATAAAATGTTCAATTTATGTTAGGTATTTTACTACTTTGGAATTATGTATTGTGATTCATAAACTAATCTAGTTTATGCCATTGTTTATAAATGGAGCCTAGTATAAGGAATGTAAACTATATCAAAGCACTTAATCCATGTAGGTAATTCCCTCCTACTCAAGATAATTATAGTGGAGATGGTGATGTAACTGGTGCTGAACAACTTATAATCATACTGGGACAACTCACTCAGGTTATGACGAATAACCTTAACTGTATAGAGCACCCTGATCCACAACATGGAGGATCAATGTTAGACCGCTTTATGAGGAAAAAACAACCAATATTAAATGGGACTAAAAATCCATTTGTATCTAAGAAATGTATTAGATCCTTATAGAAAATATTTCATACTTTGGGGAGTAGAGAAAGGGAAAAAAATTCATGGCAGTTTATCGCCTCACGGGAGATGCAGATAAATGGTGGTCATTAATTCAAAAAACAAAGGATGATAAATAACTATCAAATATGGAATGGAGGCAGTTTAAATATATTTTCATAGAAAAATAGTTTCCTCGTGACCATCGAGCGGATATAGAAAGACAATTTCTGATTCTGAGGAAAAAGGAGGATGAGAATTTCGCAAAGTATGAGGCTAACTTTACAAGGTTATCAAGGCATGAAACATATTATATATGTAACCCAAGGATTAAGATTTATCAATTCTTTGATGGGTTAAAAACATTTCTATGTCAAGAATTAGTCTCACAGTCCTTCTAATCATACAAAGACATTGTCTCATATGAAATCAAGATAGAAAAAGAATTCTCTAAGTCTTAAGAGTTTAAATAAAAGCAAGAGAAGAAGAGATCTGTTGAACACTCTGGAAATGGAAATAAGGGGAAGAAGGGAAATCTTGAATTTCCATCCTGTAGTAAATGTGGGAAGAAACACCCCAATACTTTCCTGATGGGAATGGGAGTCTGTTACAAGTGTAGTGAAAAATACCACCAAACTCGTGATTGTAAGCGAAAGAAATAGGTTGTCAATGTTAAATGCTACAATTGTAGAGAAATGGTGCATTATGAAAATGAATGTACTAAGAGCCAAGGAAAATTACTTCAGAAATGGTCAACGGAGTAAGGTAAAGCTTATGAGATCACTAATACTGAGTTTGAATCTCCGAATGATGCGGTGGAAGGTAATTTAATGGTTCCTCAAATTTAGACAATGATTTATTTGATTCTAGATCATCACATTATTTTATATCTTCCTTGTTTACTAAGAAAATTAGATATTTCCAATTTGATTTAACATGGGAGTTTTCAATAAAAACTCCTAAGGGAAGTATCATTGCAACAAAGTTTTGTGAATCAGTTCCCATTAGGGAATATAAATGTGCTTTATCTGCTGATCTCATCATCATACCAATGATTGAATTTGATATAAGGGATTGGATTTCAGACCATGATGTAGAAATTTATTATAAGAATAAGGAGGTTACGATTTTTGATGATGATAAGGAGTAACTTTTCTTTAGAGAATAAACGTCACCATCTGATTCCCATCTAGATCCACCCCTAGTAGCTCTACTAAATTCAATTATTGGGGAGGAAGAGAGTGAAACAACTATGGGTGAGGAAAATAGTGTTTAAATAGAGGATGTACCTATTGTACCAGAATATTTTGATGTGTTTCCAGATTATTTACCTGAACATCCTTCAGAACGAGAAATTGAGTTTTCCATTGATTTGATTCCTGGTTCAAGGCCCATATTGAAAACCCCTTATAGAATGAACACTATGTAATTAGTGGAACTATAGAAAAAACTAGAGTAATTGAGTAATAAAGGATTTATTCACCCTAGTGTTTTTCCATAGGGATCTGTTGTTCTTTTTATTAAGAGGAAAGATGGATCTATGAGGTTGTGTATTGACTAGAGGGAGATCAATTCTATAACAATAAAGAACAAGTATCCCCTACCTCGCATTGATGGTTTATTCGATTAACTTCATAGAGCTCAATATTTTTACAATATTGACCTTCGATGTGGATTTCATAAGTTGTGTGTGAAGAAGGAAGACATTACGAGATAGAATTTTGTAACAGTTATGGGCATTACAATTTTATAGTAATTCCTTTTGGACTGACTAAAGCACCCTCTATCTTCATGGATCTAATTAATAGAGTTTTCAAGGAATATCTTGATGACTTTTTAGTGGTATTTATTGATGATATATTGGTATACTCCAAAAGCTACGAAGATCATGAAAATCACTTGAAAACTATTCTAATGAAACTTAGAATAAATGAATTGTATGGGAAGTTTATCAAGTGTGAATTTTGGCTTCAGAAGATTTGTTTTCTTGGCCATATTTTCTCTAAGGATGGAATCTTTGTTGATCCTTCTAAGAAAAGAGCAATACAATAATGTCCAGCACTTGCGTGTATAGCTGAGGTACGTAGTTTTATTGGTTTAGTAGGTTACTATTGTCATTCCATCCATAATATTTCCTGATTAGCTAACCCTTCAACCAAGATCACACGTAAATGGGTTAAATTTGTTTGGAAAAATGAGTGTGAAGAAAGTTTTGATGAATTGAAGAATGGATTAGTCAATGATCCTATATTGACTCTACCATTGAGGAATGATGGGTTTGTTATTTATAATTATGTTTCAAAGAAAGTACTAGGTTGTGTCCTTATATAGAATGATAGGGTTATTGCCTATGCATCGTGGCAACTAAGAATTCATGAACAAAACTATCCTACTCATGATATTGAGTTATCAGATATAATCTTTGCTTTGAAGATATGGATACACTATATCTATGGTGAACAAATGACATATATTCTGATTATAAGAGTTTGAAGTATATTTTCAAACAGAAATAACTCAACACGAGGCAGAGATGATGTCTTGAACTACTCAAGGATTATGATTGCATAGTACACTACCACCCGGGGAAGGAAAATAAGGTGGTTGATGCTTTGAGCATAAAGGATCATGGAGTTCTGAATAAAATGAGAGTTTAAAGGGATCCTATATACATTTATCTTGTAAATATGGATATGGGAATAACCATGGAAGGTGAAACATCAATACTTTTTCAAATGGTTACCAAACAATATTTACTAAAAATGATAAAAAGTTCTCAAACTGATGATGAGGAGTTTCAAAAGGAAATTAAAGTTGTGAATAATGACAGATTGATTAACTTCGTATATGAAGAAGGAATTTTGAAATTTAGGAAGAGAATTTATGTTCCTAACATACCTAATCTAAAAATGGAATTGTTTTAGGATGATCCTAACTCCAATTTCTCTATACACCCTAGTAGCACTCAAATGTATAGATATTTGAAAGAAAATTTTTGGTGGGACAACATGAAGAGGGATATTGTAGATTATTTGTCAAGATATATGGTTTTTCAACAAGTTAAGGCTGGAAGAAAACATCCTGGAGGAGTCATGCAACCTCTTCTCATACCTGAGTGGAAATGGGATGATATTATGACGGAATTTTTCATGGTACTACCAAAGTATCCTATAAGGAATGATGCCATAAGGGTCATTGTTGATCATCTTACCAAGTCAGCACATTTTTTTGCTATAAGAGAAGATTTACCACTTGAAATATTAACAAGACTATATATTAATGAAGTTGTAAGACTTCATGGATGTAACACCCTGACCCCAGAATCCCAGAGTCGGTGCATTATTACGTATCATTGGCATGATCACAAAAGATCATGTCTCTAAAGACTGATTAGTTTAGTATCATTGGAAGTACTAGATACATTCATAAGGTTTACATTACATCATAAAATGGAAAACTAAAACAATATTGTTTCCATATACAACACTGAGATCCCATAGACTATCCCTGCAGGTCAGTCATAATATACTTTTTCACATCCTGGTAAAAATAAAACATTGAAAGTGGTGAGCTCAGATTCTCAATAAGTAACACAATATAGCGGAAACTTTTATAAATAAGTATAAACATTTTAAGGCAATGTATAAGACTAAAACAAAAGCCTTTTAAACTTGAACTTCGGCATAATATGGAAAATATAAAATCAAATAATTCCATTTACTTATTCACATGGATATTCTACTAGTCGAATAATAACATGCAATATCAATAGCCACTTTTATAATGATGGAATTCATAATGACAGACTTTCATAACCACATAGTCAAGGCCATGTGCCAAGACTACAAATAAGATTTTGTCAAGGCCTTGTTCCAATATACTCTTTTGTCTCATGATACCTACTGATGCATCGAGGAGCTACAGCAGGCTCCACCTGTCACTTACTAAGTCCAATGCATTCCTCATATGAAATGGCTTAAACATAACATTAACATTCGTATTAAAACTAGCATACAAAATGTTAATACTTTATCCACAAACCATGAATGGTATTAAATAACACATCCAAATTCAAAAATATCACAAAACCTTCAATACAATATTGAAGTTTTGTATCATAATAAATAAACTTCAAAAAAACTTAAAATCCATCAAAGGATGTTGACATAGATGAAATCAAAACATTTTTTATAGAAATATCTCTTTCTATTTTGAAATAATTTAAGAAAAATTTTAATTTGAAAATATTATTATAAACTTGCAAGGTAATCTTCGACAATGTTATAATGGTGGAAAATAGCTACACCCACCATATAAGTTAAGAAAACATTCATACCTTAATTTTGTCGAAAAGGTCATAAGGTACCTTGTTTGGAATATGATAGAAAGATTCATTTCAAACCATTTCATAAAAAGTCAAACAAGGGTATAAATTGATTTAACCCATAGTATAGTAAATAGTAAAAATGTTTTGGAATACATTTTTAAGAAAAATGGATGTGGATGATAAAGATGTCCCAGTAGATACTTACATAAAAGCAACATCGGATAATAAAGAGATTGTGAAATTAACCCTTACCTTGTACTTTTCCTTGGTTGAGGGTAGTTTAAAATCATGTATAATGGTTAAATAATTTTTATTAAATTATACTATAATCATATATATTAATATGATATCATATATGATCTTTTATAATTGATTTGTTAATAATATCATAGTATTATCGTCGTTTCGGGTGTTAACTGATTCGTTTTCCTTTATATGATTTGTTACATAAGTAATTTTTGTTATGGATAGGATGTATATTATTAATATTTATAATTATATTATGTCTTTAAACATTATTTTTATTTATCTAATGAAAATTAGTCTTGAATGGATTACGATGGGGAATGAATCTCATAGCTTTCGTGGAGACGGTAATTCGTACATACGCACGAGCGACAATATCATTATCTTGATATTAAAATAATATATAATTGGATGGTATATCATATATACAGAATAATTATCATGTTATATTTATTATTTACATCAATTACACATCATTATTATACCCATCCAAATAATAATGTATTGAATAACAATTACACCACGACGTGGAGACGGTAAGCCTTACGTACGCACGTATGGTGACATGTCATTTAAAGAATGGATAGAATAATGAATATGGTTGTACCATATTTATAATAAAATAAAAATATATATAATATACTGGATTTATTATTTCAGAATGGAAACAACAAAGAAAGAGGAAGCGGAAGAAGAAAGGAACTTGAAAGAGGTGATGAAATATTTACCTCTTCTTCGGGTTCTTCTTTTTAATTTGATCAAAATGGATCCTTAGGTGGGATTTTTGACTAAAGTAAGGCCTCTAGGATGAAGGGAGGACAATTTAGATGGTATTTGTGTAGAGTTTGGCCGATCCAAAAGGCCTTGAAGGTGTGTATTTGAGGAAAGGGGGAGTGCCTTTTATAAGAGGGGTGAGGGGAACCTTAGGAAAAGTTAGAAATATTATTTTATAATAAAATAATTTTGGTTTCTAATGGATCCAAAATTAATTATTTAAGGTATAATGTGGGTATGGGTTTCAAACCACTCAACCAATATGTTTTAGATAGGTTTGGGCCACTATATTAACTTTATCGTTTAGATTTAACTCTTAGTTAAATAGTTTGACATTTACTATGTCTCTTTGTATTTTTATATTATATGGTTAATAAACTTACTATAAACTTCCAAGAGAACCCCAAGTGGTTCATTAATGATAAAACTATCATTATATAAGTCTTTTTTCTGAAACATAGATTTTTAGGAATAGAATATCAATTAATAATATAATATTTGTTTTAAAAACTATTTTATGTCAATTTTGACACTATTTGATATTTTGTTTTTTCTAAATTAATAACAACATTATTACTTCGAAAAAAATTCATCTAACTAACCCTAAAATGTCATATTAACCTAGAAAATTAGTATAATTCATAAAAAGTATCAAATTACATTTATTCGGATTCTTATAATATCAATTATTTTAATATTTCATTAATTATGTAATTACTGGATCATCATTGTGTCATAAATAAATTAAATTATTTAATGTCTAAAAATTATAAATAAAATACCATTATATAGAAAATATGTTTATCTTTCTAATGATTATTTATAGTTGAATTTATCTTATGTGTAACCCTATATTAAAAATGGTTTGGTTATTAAACTTTGAATTTAGCACTTTTAACTCTTCTTTGAATTAAATAATAATAAATGTCCAAATCTAATCCATGTTAAACTAAAGGATCATATTTTATTCCTAATGTTTTTTTTGGTCGAATTAAACTTATCCAATAGAATTAGGACATGTGTTAGGGTAATATCATTTTTAACTTTAATTTTCTATTTACTTTTAACCGTAGTAAATAAAAGTCAAAAGTTATTATTCCCCAAAAATTATTTTCATCTCATTGAACAACATTTTACTTACTAATATCAACTGTGTCTCTTGGATTTTAGAAATTCAACTCACCGAAGCTATAAAACTAGGTTTTTTATAAATTTGCAAATTCTCCTAGGAGGTGGGTAAAAGACGATAAAAAGTTCAATAAAATTTTTATATATCTAAAATTATTATAAACTGGCTCCAATGAATTATATTGAACTTATATATGTATTATGTATCTATTTTGACCTAAAATAAATTTAAATAAAATAAAAAATTATTTAAATAAAAAGTTAGTTTTAAACAATAACTCAGTGTTTTTCACTATTCGTCAAAAATTGAAAGTTTTTAGAAAAATACCAAAAATTCACCCTAAGATAATTTCGATATTCCAAATCCAAAAATGAAGTCAATTTTGTAAGATAAAATTTATAAAATTTCAAAAAGTGGGTATTACTATTCATAACGGCTAGTTTGATTGGTCACGATGTGTTAGAATCTCAAAGTTGTGTACAACGAAAACTATTGAATTATTCAAAGGGAAACGTGTTATGGTATCTTGGGGTGTTACATTATCCCCTCTTTTAAATAATTTCATCCTCAAAATTTCTATAATATTACTGTATAAAAAGATTCGGGTGGTTCTTCATCATAATTTTTTCAGGTTCCCACGTTGCCTCTTCCATCTTATGGTTTCTCCATAGAACTTTTACCAAACAGGTCGTCCAGTTTCTCAACACTTGTTCTCTTGTATCAAGAACCTTGACAGGCTCTTTAAAATAAGATAGATCGGGTTCCAGTTCTAATTCCTCATAGGTAAGTACATGCGTTGGGTTAGGCATGTATTTTCTCAACAGAGATACGTGGAATACATCATGAACTTTGGAGAGACTTGGCGGCATTGCCAAATGGTAAGCTACAACCCCAATTCGTTCTAGAATTTAAAAAGGTCCGATGTACCTGGGAGTTAATTTTCCCTTCTTACCGAAACGTATAACACCCTTCCATGGAGATACCTTCAAGAAAACATGATCTCCTACCTGAAATTACAAATCATTCCTTTGGTTATTGGCATAGCTCTTCTGCCTACTTTGAGCTTCTTTGATGTGGGTTTGGATTACCTTCACCTTTTCCATCGTTTCCTCTACAAGTTCTAGGCCTACAAGTTTTATTTCACTAACATCATCCCAAAAGGTTGGTGTGTGATATCTCTTTTCATATAACGCTTCATATGGTGCCATCTGAATACTTGAATGGAAGATATTGTAATGGGAAAAATTTACCAGAGGTAAATATTGATCCCACATACCTTGAAAGTAAAGTGAGCATGATCTCAACATTTCTTCTAAGGTTTGAAAAGTCCGTTCGGATTTTCCATCAGTTTGGGGGTGGTAGGCAGTGCTCAAACGAAGTTCAGTATCCAGGGCTTTCTGAAGACTTTTCCAGAATCCTGAGGTAAAACGTGGATCACGATAAAAAAATCGATAGGGGTACTCCATGAAGTCTCACAAATTCATTAATATATAGTCTTGCTAGACGTTCAAGTGGTAAATCCTCTCTTATAGCACGAAAATGTGCTGACTTGGTAAGACGATCAACAATGACCCATATTGCATCGTTCCTTCTAGGAATCTTTGGTATCCCCATGACAAAGTCCAGCGTGATATCATCCCATTTCCGATCAGGTATGGGAAGTGGTTTCATGACTCCTCCAGGATGTTACCTTCCAACTTTCACTTTTTGAAAAACAATACATCTTGACACAAAATCAGCAATTTCCCTCTTGATGTTGTCCAGCAAAAAATGTTCCTTCAAATCTCTATACATTTTGGTGCTCCTAGGGTGTATAGAGAAATTTGAGCTATGAGAATCATCCAAAACATCTCTTTTTAGATCAGTTATATTGAGAACACAAAGTCTCTTCCCAAATTTCAAAATTCCATCTTCATATATGAAGTCACTCAATCTCCCATCATTCACAGCTTTAATATTCTTTTGAAACTCCTCATCATCAACCTGAGAACTTTTTATCCTTTCTAGTAAATATGGTTTAGAAACAATTTGAAAAAGTATTAATGTTTCACCTTCCATGGTTATTCCCATATCCATATTTACTAGATCCATGAAAATAGGATCCCTTTCAACTCTCATCTTGTTTAAAACTCCATGATATTTTCTGATCAAAGCATCTTCCACCTTATTTTCCTTCCCCAGGTGGTAGTGTATCATGCAATCATAATCCTTGAGTAGTTCAATCCATCTCCCTTTCCTCATGTTAAGTTCTTTCTGTGATAAAATATACTTCAAACTCTTTTGATCAGTATAAATCTCACATTTTTCACCATAGATATAGTGTATTCAAATCTTCAAAGCAAAGATTACAGCTGCTAACTCAAGATCGTGTGTAGGATAGTTTTTCTCATGAATTTTCAGCTGTCGTGATGCATAGGCAATAACTCTATCATTCTGCATAAGGACACCACAAAGTCCTTTATTCAATGCATCACTATAAATAACAAACCCATAATTCCCTGATGGTAGAGTCAATATAG
This sequence comes from Viscum album, assembly GCA_963277665.1. Classification (NCBI taxonomy): domain Eukaryota; kingdom Viridiplantae; phylum Streptophyta; class Magnoliopsida; order Santalales; family Viscaceae; genus Viscum; species Viscum album. The sequence continues at coordinate 1,253,805,137 of OY728152.1, forward strand.
GAGTATTGATTAATTTTCTCTTCAATTATTCAAAAAATTCTTCACACTCTTCAATCCAAACAAATTTAACCCCTTTTCGTGTGAGCTTTACAATGGGTTATCCAATTGGGCAAAATTCTTGATGAAACGCCGATAATAACCTTTTAAACCAATAAAATTGTGTACCTCAGTTATACTCATCGGTGATGGCCATTCTTGGATAGCTCTTGTATTATAAGGATCAACAGAGATTCCATCCTTAGAGATGATATGGCCAAGAAAATAAATCTCTTGAAGCTAGAATTCACACTTTCTAAACTTCCCATATAATTCATTTCTTCTAAGAGTCTTTAGGATAATGCACAACTGATTTTCATGATCTTCATAGCTTTTGGAGTATACCAAGATATCATCAATAAATACCACTAAAAATTCATCAAGATATTCCTTGAAAACTCAATTCATTAGATCTATGATGACAGAGGTTGCATTAGTCAATCCAAAAGGCATTACTATAAACTCGTAATGCTCATACCTAGCTTGAAATACTGTTTTCCGAATGTATTCCTTCTTCAAACACAACTGATGATATCCAGATCGAATGTCAACCTTTGAAAAGTATTTAGCTGCATGAAGTTGGTCGAATAAATCATCAATTCAAGGTAGGGGATACTTGTTCTTTATTGTAATAACATTGATATCCATGTAGTCAATATACAACCTCATAGATCCAGCTTTCTTCTTAACCAAAAGAAAAGGGGATCCCCATGGAGAAACACTAGGGAGAATAAATCCATTATTACTCAATTCCTCAAGTTGTTTATTTAGTTCCACTAATTCCACAGTGTCCATTCTATAAGGGGTCTTCGATATGGGCCTTGTTCTAGGAATTAAATCAATGGAAAAATAAATTTATCCTATAAGGGGTCTTCGATATGGGCCTTGTTCTAGGAATTAAATCAACAGAAAACTCAATTTCTCGTTCTGGAGGATGTCCAGGTAAATATTCTTGAAACACATTAACATATTCTTTCACAATAGGTACATACTCTATTTGAACATTCATTTCCTCACCCACAGTTACTTCATTCTCTTCCTCCCCAATAATGGAATTTAGTTGAGCTACTGGGGGTGGATCTAGATAAGAATTCAGTGGTGACGATTATGCTCTAAAGATAAGGTGTTCTTTATCATCATCATCAAAAATAATAACCTCCTTCTTCTTACAATAATTTTTTTCATCATGGTAATAAATCCAATCCATACTGAGGATTATATCAAATTCAATCATGGGTATGATGATGAGATCAGCAGATAAAGAACATTTATATGCCCTAATGGGGACCGATTCCCAAAACTTTGTTGCAATGATACTTCCCTTAGGAGTTTTGACTGACAACTACCTTGTTAAATCAAATTGGAAATATCTAATTTTCTTAACAAACTAGGAAGATATGAAACAATGCGATGATCCAGAATCAGTTAAAGTATTTTCTAAACTTGAGGAAACCATTAAATTACCTGCCACTACGTCTTTCGGAGCTTCAACCTCAGTAATAGTGATAGAATAAGCTTGGCCTTGATCCCTTGGACTTTTATGAGGTAGGTTCCCCTAACGCTTAGGACATTAATTCAAATAATTCCCCCTTGCTCTACAATTGTAGCATTCAACATTGACATCATATTTCTTCCCCTTGCAATCACGACTTTGGTGGACTTTTTCACCCCACTTGTAACAGACTCACATTCCCTTCAGGCAAGTACCAGGGTTTTTCTTCCCACATTTACTGCAGGATGGATATTCAAATTTTACCTTCTTCCCCTTATTTCCATTTCCAGAGTGTTCAAAATATCTCTTCTTCTCTTGCTTTGCTTTAAAGTCGTAAGACTTAAAGAATTCTTTTTCTGTCTTGATAGCACATGAGACAATATCTTTATATGACGAGAAGGATTGTGAGACTAATTATCAATATAGAAATGGTTTTAACCCATCAAAGAAATGATCAATCTTACTTCTTGGTTTACGTATATAATCTGCAGCATGACTCACTAACCTTGTAAAGTTAGCTTCATACTTTGCGACATTCTCATCCTCCTTTTTCCTCTAACTCAGAAATTGTCTTTCCATATCTTCTAGATGGTCACGAGGAAGTTATTTTTCTAATAAATTTTATTTAAACTTCTTCCATTCCATATTTTATACTTCATTATCTTCCTTTGTGTTTTGATTCAATGACCACCATTGATCAGCATCTCCAGTGAGGTGGTAAACTTCCATGACAACTTTTTCCCTTTCGCTACTCCCCAAGGCGGGGAATATTTTCTCTAAAGAATTTATCCATTGCTCAGTAACTAGTGGAGTTTTACCCCCATTGAATTTTGGTGGTTTTTGGCTCATGAAGTGATCTAACATTGATCATCCATGTTGTGGATTAGGGTGCTCCATACAGGTAAGGTTATTATTCATAAACTGAGTGAGTTGTCCCAATATAGTGATAAGCTGATCAACACCAGTTGAATCACCATCTCCACTATAATTATCTTGAGCAGGAGGGAAATCCCTACATGGATTACATGCATTGATATGATTTACATTCCTTCCACTAGGAGCCATTTCTAAAAAATGGCATAAACTAGATTAGTTTATGAATCGAAATACATAATTCCAAACTTGTAAAATACTTAACATAAATTGAACAGTTTATGGATATAATCCATAATCATAAAAAATGTTTTCCTTGGGGAAGTGTATACTCATAAACCCTTCATAATGATTTGTAAAGAAAATGAGAATTATCCCAAGCATATCCCCTGGGAGTGTCGTAACCAAGAGTGCAGCAAGGCCCGTTGTCGTGAACTAGTTCCCATTTGAGTCTAGCTCGAAGCGGTGTTATCAGGTTTTACCCCTAGGTACATCTGTGCTAGAGCCACCTCTACCTACTCATATCTAGATAGGGATGTATTGCTTGGAAAACTCACAGAATCTCTACAATACCAAAATTTTAGGAAGTTCTTCTATACTAATCCTCAAATTCTATCTTATGGATATGTGCTCTAATTAGATTTTACATAAATCTAGTTTCCAAGGTTTGTACTAAACTTCCTATGATACCAAATGTAACGCCCCAACCCCAGAAGCCTAGAGTCGGTGCATTATTACATATCATTTTCATGATCACAAAAGATCATGTCTCAAAAGACCGATTAGTTTAGTATCATTTGAAGTACTAGATACATTCATAAGGTTTAAAATACATCGTAAAATGGAAAACTACAACAACATTTTTTCCATAGACAACACTGAGATCCCATAGAATATTCCTGCAGGTCATTCATAATATAATTCTTCACATCCTAGGAAAAATAAATCAGAGAAAGGGGTGAGATTAGATGCTCAGTAAGGATAACAATATAGCGGAAAATTTCATAAATAATCATAAACATTTAAGGCAATGTATAAGACCAAAACAAAAGTCTTTTAAACTTAAACTTCAGCATAACGTGGCAAAGATAAAATCAAATAATTCCATTTACTTATTCACATGGATATTCTACTAGTCTAATAATCACATGCAATATCAATAGCCACTTTCATAATGATGGAATGCATAATTCCAGACTTTTACAACCACATAGTCAAGGCCTTGTGCAAATACTACAAATAAGATTTTGTAAAGGCCTTATGCCAAGACACTAGTTTGTCTCATGAGACCTACCAATGCATCGAGGAGCTAGAGCGGGCTCCACCCGTCACTTACTACGTCCAATGAATTCCTCATATGAAAAGGTTTAAACATAACATAAACATTCGTATTAAAACTGGCATACAAAATGTCAATACTTTATCCATAAACCATGAATGGTATAAAAATAACACATCCACAGTCAAACATATCACAAAACCTTCAATACAATATGGAATTTTTGTATCATAATAAATCAACTTCAAATAAACTTAAAATCCATCAAAGGATGTTGACATAGATGAAATCAAAACATTTTTTAGAGAAATATCTCTTTCTATTTTGAAATCATTTAAGAAAACATTTATTTTGAAAATATTCTTATAATCTTGTAAGGGAATCTTTGACGATGTTATAACGGTGGAAAATAATTGCACCCGCCATATAAGTTAAAAAACATTCTTACCTTAATTTCGCTGAAAGGTCATAAGGTACCTTGTTTGGAAAACAACAGAAAGATTCATTTCAAACCATTTCATAAAAAGTAAAACAAGGGTATAAATGGATTTAACCCATAGTCTAGTAAATAATAAAAATGTTTTGGAATACATTTTTAAGAAACATGGATGTGGATGATAAAGAGGTCCTAGTAGATACGTAAAAACAACCTCAGATAATAAAGAGATTGTGAAATTAACACTTACCTTGTACTTTTCCTTGGTCGAGGGTAGGTTAACCTCCTGTATAATGGTGATCTAATTGTTATTAAATTTTACTAGAATCATATACATTAATATGATATCATATATGATCTTTTAACATTGCTTTGTTAATAATATCTTAGTATTATTGTCATTTCGAGTGTTAACTGATCTGTTTTACTTTATATGATTTGTTATGTAAGTAATGTTTGTTATGGATAGGATGTATCTTATTAATATTCAGAATGATATTAATTATTTAAACATTATTTTTAATCATCTAATGAAAATTAGTCTTGAATGGATTACGATGGGGAATGAATCTCATAACATTCATGGAAACGGTAATCCATACGTACGCATGAGGGACAATATCATTATTTTGACATTAAAATAATATATAATTGGATGGTATATAATATTTACATAATCATTATCATGTAATATTTATTATTTACATCAATTACACATCACTATTATACCCATCCAAATAATAATGTATTGAATAACAATTACACCACGACGTGGAGACAGTAAGCCGTACATATGCACGTATGGTGACATGTCATTCAAAGGATGGATAGAATAATGAATATGGTTGTACCATATTTATAATAACATCACAGTATATAGAAAATAATGGATTTATTATTTTATAATGGAAACAACAAAGAAAGAGGAAGTTAAAGAAGAAAGGAACTTGAAAGAGGTGATGAAATATTTACCTCTTCTTCGGGTTCTTCCATTTGATTTGATCAAAAGGGCTCCTTAGGTTGTCTTTTAGACTAAATTAAGGCCTCTAGGATTAAGGGAGGATAGTTGAGAGGGTATTTGGTCAGAGTTTGGTCGATAAAAAAGGCTTTGAAGGTGTGAATTTTAGGGAAGGGGGAGTACCCTTTTATAAGAGGGGTGAGGGGCACCTTAGGAAAAGTTAGAAATATTATTTTATAATAAAATCATTTTCGGTTTCTAATGGCTTAAAAATGAATTATTTAAAGTCTATGGTGGGAATGGGTCGAAAAACACTCAACCAATAGGTTTTAGACAGGTTTGGGTCACTATATTAACTTTATCTTTTAGATTTAACTCTTAGTTAAATAGTTTTACATTTACCATGTCTCTTTGTATTTTTATATTATATGGTTAATAAACTTACTATAAACTTTCAAGAGAACCCCAAGTGGTTCATTAATGATACAAATATCATTATATAAGTCTTTTGGCCGAACCTTATATTTTTAGGAATAAAATATCAATTAATAATATAATATTTGTTTTAAAAACTCTTTTATGTCAATTTTGACACTAGTTGATATTTTGTTTTTGCTAAATTCATAACATCATTATTACTTAGAAAAAAATTCATCTAACCAATAATAACATGTCATATTAACCTTTAAAATTAGTTGAATTCATAAAAATTCTCAAATTACATTTATTTGGATATATATAATATCAATTATTTTAATATTTCATTAATTAGGTAATTACTACATCATCATTGTGTCATAAATAAATTAAATTATTTAATGTCTAAAAATTATAAATAAAATACCAATATGTAGTAAATAATTTTATCTTTATAATTAATATTTATATTCGAATTTATATTATGTGTAACCCTATATTAAAAATGTTTTAGTTATTAAACTTTGAATTTAACACTATTAACTCTTCTTTGAATTAAATAATAATAAATGTTCTAATATAATCCAAGTGGATCTAAAGGATCATATTTTATTCCTATGGTTGTTTTTGGTCGAATTACACTTATCGAATAGAATTAGGACATGTTTTAGGGTAATAATAATATCATTTTTACCTTTAATTACCCTATTTATTTTTAACCATGGTAAATAAAAGTCAAAAGTTACTATTCACAAAAAATTATTTTCATCTCATTGAACCAAATTTTACTTAATTATGTCAACCATGTCTCTCGGATTTTTCAAATTCAACTCACAGAAGTGGTAAAATTAAGTTTTATGTAAATTTTCAAATGCTCCTAGGAGGTGGATAAAAGACGGTAAAAAGGTCAATAAAATTTTTATATATCTAAAATTTTTATAAACTGAATCCAATGAATTACATTGACCTTATATAGGTATTATATATCTATTTTGACCTAAAAAAATTAAATAAAATAAATAATTATTTAAATAAAAAGTTGGTTTTAAACAATATCTCAGTGTTTTCACTATTTATCAAAAATTGAAAGTTTTTAGAAAAACAACAAAAATTCACCCTAAGCTAATTTCAATATTTTGAATCCAAAAATGATTTCCATTGTGAAATATAAAATTTATAAAATTTCAAAAAGTGGGTATTACTATTCATAACGGCTAGTTTGATTGGTCGCGATGTGTTAGAATCTCGAAGTTGCATACGACACAAGCTATTGCATTATTCAAAGGGAAACATATTTTGGAAGCTTGGGGTGTTACAATGGAGTACCCCTGTTGATTTTTTTTCGGATTGTGACCCCTATTTTACATAAAGATTCTTTAAAATTCTTCAGAAGGCCCTGAATACTGAACTTCATTTGAGCACTGCCTACCACCCTCAAACTGATGGACAATCAGAATGGAAAATTCAAACCACATAAGACATGTTGAGATCTTACGCACATGACTTTCAAGGTATGTGGGGTAAATATTTACCTTCGGTAGAATTTTCCAATAACAATAGCTTCCATTAGAGTATTCAGGTGGAACCATATGAAGCATTATATGGAAAAAGATGCCGCACACAAACTTGTTGGGATGATGTTGGTGAAAGAAAACCCATAGGCCCTGAACTAGTTGAAGAAATAATGGAAAAGGAAAAGAAGGGTAAAATATGTCGTAGTTACATCATACCTTTCAAAATTCTAGAACGAATTGGATTTGTAGCTTGTCGTTTGGAAATGAAGCCAAGTCTCTTCAAATTTCATGATGTGTTCCACATATCACTTTTGAGAAAATACATCCCCGACCCAACGCACGTACTCACCCAAGAATAAATAGAACCGGAACCTGATCTATCTTATTTTGAAGAGCCTTTCAAGATTCTTGATACCAGAAAACAAGAGTTGAGAAACTGGATGACTCGTCTGGTAAAAGTTCTATGGAGAAACCATAAGACGGAAGAGGCAATGTGGGAACCTGGGGAACTTATGATGAAGAACCACCAGAATCTTTTTATACAGTAATATTCTAGAAATTTTGAGGACAAAATAATTTTAATGAGGGAAGAATGTAACACCCCAAGCTTCCATGGTATGCTTCTCTTTGAATAATACAATAGCTTGGTTGAACGGAACTTCGAGTTCTAGCACACCACAACCAATAAAACTAGCCATTATAAATAGTAATACCCACTTTTTGAAATTTTATAAATTTTTTTTTTTAAAATTGACTTCATTTTTGGATTTGGAAAATAAAAATTATCTTAGGGTGAATTTTTGATATTTTTCTGAAAACATTCAATTTTTGATTAAAAGTGAAAAACAATGCATTATTGTTTAAAAATGAATTTTTATTTAAATAATCATTTATTTTATTTAAATTTATTTTAAGTCAAAATCGATACATAATACATATATTAGTTCAATATAATTAATTTTATTCATTTTATAATAAGATTAGATGTATAAATTTTTTTTAACTTTTTAATATCTTTTACCCACCTACTAGGCACGTTAGCAAATTTTCATGAAACATAATTTTACCGATTATGTGAATTGAATTTAAAAAATCCAAGAGAAATATTTTACATCAATAAATAAAATGTGGTTTAATAGGATGAAAATAATTTTTGGCGAATAGTAACTTTTGAATTTTATTTACCACGGTAAAAAGTAAATAGGGTAATTAAAGGTAAAAATGATATTATAATTCCCCTAACACATGTCATAATTCTATTGGATAAGTTTTTCTCGACCAAAATAAACCTTAGTAATAAAATATGATCCTTTTGGTCCACTTGGATTAGATTAAGACATTTATTATTATTTTATTTAAAGAAGAGTTAAAAGTGTTAAATTCAATGTTTAATAACTAAACCATTTTTAATATAGGGTTATACATAAGATAAATTAGACTATAAATATTCATTAGAAATATAAATATACTTCCTACATAATGTTATTTTATTTATAATATTTAGACATTAAATAATTAAATTTATTTGTGACACAATGATGTTGTAGTAATTACCTTATTAATGAAAGATTAAAATAATTGATATTATAAATATCCAAAAAATGTAAATTGAGACTTTTTATGCATTCCACTAATTTTATAGGTTAATGAAACATTTTTGGATTGATTTAATTTATTTTTTTCTAAGTAATAAAGTTTTGTTGACTTTAAAAAAAACCAAATACTAAATGGTCTTGAAATTGACATAAATGAGTTTCTAAAACAAATACTATATTATTAATTGATATAATATTCCTAAAAATATAATTTTAGGACAAAGGACTTATATAAGGTTATATATGTCAAGAATTAACTACTTTGGGTTCTCTTATCTTTTTATAGTAAGTTTATTAGCCATTTATTATAATAATACAAGAATACATGGTAAAAGTTAAACTATTTAACTAAGAGTTTGATCTAAAAGATAAGGTTAATATCATAACCTAAACCTATCTAAAACCTATTGTTTGAGATGTTTTAGACTCATCCACACCTTATCCTCGAACTAAATCCTTTTTGAGTGATTATAAACCGAATATGATTTTATAATAAATTAATATTTCAAGCTTTTCCTAAAGTGACCCTCACCTCTCTTATAAAAGGGTACTTCCACTTCTCACAAAATCACACCTCCAGAGCCATTTGTCTCGGCCAAACCCTACTCCAATATCCTCAAAACTACCCTCAATTAAACATATAGTCATTAATTAGGTCAAAAATCCAACCTAAGGATCCATTTTGATCAAATCAAAAGGAATCACCTGAAGAAGAGGTAATAATTTCATCACGTCATTCAAATATTTTCTCTTCTTCCACTTCCTCTTTATTTGTTGTTTTTATACTAAAACAATAACTAAAGTACATTCTATATACTATGATGTTATTATAAATATCAAACAACCATATTCATTATTCAATCCATCCTATGAATGACAATGTCACCATATGTGTGTACGTATGACTTACCGTCTCCATGTCGTGGTGTAGTTTGTTATTCAACACTTCATTATTTGGATGGGTATAATAATGAGTATAATTGATGTAAATAATAAATGTAACATGTTAATTATTCTTTATATATTATATAAAATCCAATTACATACTATTTCACCATCAATATAATGACATTGTCACTCATACGTACGCACAGATTACCATCTCCACGAACGCGATAAGATTCATTCCCCATCCTAACCATTCAATAATAATTTTCATTTTTTGATTAAAAATAATGTTTAAGAACATAATATAATTCTTTATATGATTTAAATACATCCTATCCATAAAAAAATTTAATTACATAACAAAACATATAAAATAAAACAAATCAGTTAACACCCGAAACAATGATACTGCTGAAATATTATTAACAAAACAATACTAGAAGATCATATATAATATCATATTTAAGTTTATGGTTCTTTTATAATTTAATAAAATTATTTAACTATTATACAGGAGGCACTACTAAAAATACCCCATTTATCAGCGCTACAAATAGCCTTTAACAGCGCTAGAAAATTGATGTTAAATCTGGCGAAGATAAGGGGGGTCCCCTTTATCAGCGCTCTAGAAAGCACTGATAAAGACCACTTTTATCATTTCTAGCCCCCAAATCCACCCCCATATGTGCGCCCTTTCCTCCACCAAGATTTGATCTCGAGACCTCCCCCTTGCGCACCTAAAGCCTTTACCACTCTGCTATATTGATTTGTTCTCCAGTTAATGACATATCTATTATTTATATATCTATTTAGTTATATTTATTCATATAGTAATATATAGTTATATTAATATATATATAGTTATATTAATATATATATTTATAGTGATATTAATATATATATATAGTTATATTAATATATATATTTATAGTGTTATTAATATATATATTTATTAATATATTAACATATATTTATATCTCTTTATTTATATATATTTAGTTATATTTTTTTATTTGTATATTTATTCATATATTAATATATATTTATAAGATCAATTTTAAATACATTTATAAAATATGTTTTTTGTGTGTTTAAAATAAATAAATAAATAAATACATACATACATATATACAACACACACACACATATATTATATATGTGTATTTGTTAGTATAATTATACATATTTATATATATTTACAAATATTATATATTAATATGTATATACATATGTTATAATATATAGATAATATATATTAGTTTGTTAATACAAACGCATTCAAATACACACACTCACACACACACATTATATAGGTATATAAATATTCATATATGTGTGTTTTAAATAAAATTAATATTAGTTTTTCTTTAGATAAATCTTATATATTGAGAAATATATTTTATATATAAATATGTTTAATTATTTATTTATATAATTAAAATTTTAGGTGTGAATATATAAAAAATATGTACATATAGTTATATATTTGATTATAAATAGCAGTGCATTATAAAAAATAATAAAATTTCAAAGACATAATATCAATATGATTGTAATACCTTGGAATAAATTCAGTCCCCACAAAAAAGGCAATAATTCCCCCTTAAACGAGGCTGAAAATCCACAAAATGTTAAAAAATCTGGTACCCCGACTAAAAACTCAGCTTTGAAGGCCTTTTGGAACCTTTTTGGCCTCGAAAAAACCTTTACTAGGGTCCCGCTCAATCATAAGGGTGTATAGCTCGTCACATGATTCGATTTGATATGTGGTAGAGCTCAAACAGACACCCGGATCAAAAGTTATGGCCGTTTGAAGATCGAGTTGTGTTTTCAACATATTTTGGATCTTTTTTGGATCTTTTTTTATTTTTTTTAGTCTTCAAATTGTTATTAAATGACTATTACTCCATAATAATTAGAAAATTATTAATTAAAAATATTTTTTTAATTTTTTATAATCCATTTTCACTAAATATCTTATATATTAATTATATTAAGTGTAAATGTATATTTATACTTATCTAAAATATATTTAAAAATTATATATTATATTTATATCAATATAAATATATTTATATATTTATATATTAATATATTATTTTTAATTAATTTTTTTTGAAGTCGACCCTTTATCAATGCTTTTAAAAAAAGCACTGATAAAGGCCCCACTTTATCAGCACTACTAAAAAAAGCACTGATAAAGGGGGACCCTTTATCAGCGCTAAAAAAAGCACAGATAAAGGGGGTACCTTTATCAGCACTAAAAAAAGCGTCGATAAAGTGGGTACCTTTATCAGGGCTAAAAAAAGCGCTGATAAAGGGGTAAGTTTATCAGCGCTTTTTTTAGCGCTGATAAAGGGGTAAGTTTGTCAGCGCTTTTTTTAGCGCTGATAAAGGTACCCTTTATCAGTCCTTTTTTAGCGCTGATAAAGGTACCCCCTTTATCAGGTCTTTTTCATTAGCGCTCATAAAGGTTGGCACTGAGAAAAACTGTTTTTGTGGTAGTGAGGTTAATGTACCCTCAACCAAGAAAAATTACATGGTAAGGGTTAATTTTACAATCTCTTTATTATCTGAGGTTGTTTATATGTAAGTATCTACTAGGGCCTCTTTATCGTCCACATCCATGTTTCTTAAAAATGGATTTCAAAACATTTTTAATATTTACTAGACTATGTGTTAAATTCATTTATACCCTTGTTAGATTTTTTATAAAATGTTTTGAAAGGAATCTTTCCTTCATTTTTCAAATAATGTACTTTATGACCTTTTTGACAAATTAAGGTAAGAATTTTTTTTATCTTATATGGAGGGTGCGACTATTTTCTAGGATTATAACACCTTCGAAACATCCCATACAAGATTATAAGAATATTTTGAAAATAACTGTTTTCTTTTATAATTACGTGACTTTTAAATGATTTCAAGATATAAAGAGGTATTTCTCTCAAATAGTTTTGATTTCATCTATGTCAATATTCTTTGATTGATTTAACATTTATTTGAAGTTGATTTTTTATGATAAAATCTTCCATATTGTATTAATGTTTGTGTGATATGTTTGACTATGGATGTGCTATTTTTATACCATTCATGGTTTATGGTTAAAGTATTAACATTTCATATGCTAGTTTTAATATGAATGTTTATGCTATGTTTCAACCTTTTAATTTGAGGAATGCATTGGACTTAGTAAGTGATGGGTGGAGCCTGCTATAGCTCCTAGATGCATCGGTAGGTCTCATGAGACAAACTACTGTCTTGGCACAAGGCCTTGAAAAAATCTTATTTGTAGTCTTGGCACGAGGCCTTGACTAAGTGGTTATGATGTCGGGCATTATACATTCCATCATTATGAAATTAGCTATTGATATTACATGCGATTATTCGACTAATAGAACATCCATGTGAATAAGTAAATGGAATTATTTGATTTATATTTTCCATATTATGCTGGATTTTAATTTTAAAAGGCTTCTTTTTTAGACTTATACATTTCCTTCAATGTTTATTCTTATTTATGAGAGTTCCTGCTATATTATTATCCTTAATGAGCTTATGAGCTCACCCCTTTCTTATTTTTTATTTTTTCCAGGATGTGAGGAAGTATAGTATGTTTGACCTACAAGGATAGGCTATGAGATATGATTGTGTTCAAAGGAGACAGAATTTTATTGTTTTTTTATTTCATAATGTAATGTAAAATTTATGTATGTATCTAGTACTTCCAAAGATACTAAACTAATCGGTATTTCAGGACTCAATACCTTGTGATCATGAAAATGTTATGTAATAATGTACTGACTCTGGGTAACTAGGGTCGGGGCGTTACAAAACACATGGATAGGGAGGAGTTTCAATGCATTAGAGAGAAGAGCTTTGGGTGAGGTGCTTCGTTTTGGTAGAGACCACCCCCAAACCTACTCTGTATTTTCCCTCAGAAAAGATTTCTTTATTTATTTTACTAAACTTTCATATCTTTTGTTACAATAGAAAGGTTACAATACATTTTGAATATAAAATTCAATCTCACCATAATTATTTGGGATCTTAGACATAAATTCTATGATTTTGGAGTGATTATAGTCAAATAGAAATATTCATATGATCATACTCAAACAAGGAAGAGACAACACATCATGACCTAAAATACAATTCTGAAGATGTGTGTTAGGAAATCAAAATCATGGTCAGAAAAATTGAGGTATGTTTTGAACATAAATTATTTACTATAAATGATACCCTCAACATTATAGGTTCTGATGAGGATGAAAAATAAGAAGAATATTATGAATATGAAGAAGAAGAAGGGACCTCTGCTACAAAATTTTTACAATGACTCCATGTAAATATGGTATCACAATTATACTAATAGAAAATTAAGAGTATAATATCTATGGTGGCTAATTTAGGGGTCTCCATAGTCATGGGTACGCTTCCTCTTCCTTCGGGAAAATTATTCCAAGAGTGGTTCTATTAATGGAATGAAATTTAAGAAACAACATGGGGACATGGGTATATAGGAACCCTCATACTACTGGGTTGAAACTTAATGTGGATGGTTCAGGTGTAGTAAGCTCCATGAGAGGTGTAGGCTTAGTCAGGTATAGAATAGGCTCTGTTATTTTTCATTTTAGTGCATACTATAGAATAGGTAACTCTTTTAGAGCGAATGTAAGGGTGTTGATCAGTGGCCTCCAATTCTGAAAATTATATAACATGGGACTCAAGTAAGTGGAAACTGATTCCAATGTTTTTTGGGATGATGGAAGGAAGATATAAGGCCCCACAGGGGTTGGAATATCTGATTATGAAGGGGAGGGGATTGTTGGATCATGGAGAAAAGGTTGGGAACACATGGAGAGAAGGAAACATTGTGACTAATGATGTAGCTAGTAAAGCTGGTCCTGATGATACTTTTAAATATATTTTTTAGTATAGGATTGATTCCAAAGGAGTGTAATCTAATTGTTATGGGTGATGCCCCATGACTACACTACTTTTATCTTCCTTGACTTGTAATCCCTTTTCCTTTTTTATAATACAAATTCTAAATTTCAATCAATCTAATAGCACCATAAGAAGATAAATAATATCCTACTTTAATCAACATGGATAATACTAATGTTGAATAATAAAAATAAGTAGAAAAATTAGAAGATACATAGCTGGTTGTAGAACAAGAAGAGATCATTGTTGAAGTAGAATAGACATAGCTTGTAATTAAAGTAGAATAATTATATAAAATCTAAAAAAATTAATTCTTATTATATGGATTTTATTTGTCCTCATCTTGGTAACCTCATCAAAATTTCATGTTGATTTCAACAAAGAGGATAATAGATGAGTTGGAGATGCTTCGAAGTCAATGTTGGTTTAACCCAATAAGCCTGTCTTTGTATCACACTCCAATAATCTCAAATAGGTAAGGCTGAGATAAATGACCATAATAAAAAGTGTAGACTTCAGGATGCAACCCATGTTTTTTATTTCTTTCTAGGACCATAGTTTTTTATTTACATTCTAGAAATTAATTTTATATTTAGAGTTTTACCTTAAATTCCCCTTATCATTTTGAGATTTAATGAATGTCCCTTGTGAATTGATGAGTTGTTTTATTTTTTAGGTCCAAAGTAAATGTATGTAGGAAAAAATTGAAATAAATTTTATTTCTACAATATAGAGCACACCATGAAATAGGGAATTATGTGTTTTAATTTTAACATTTTATAACTCTACCCTAAAATTATAATTTAAAAACATTAAATTGAAATTAAAAACCCCAAATTTGACATTTTTTATTGATTTTATGATTGAGGAGACAAAAAATACTCAAGATAATCATCATATCATATTATAAATTTTATTTTAAATTAATTGAATGAGAAAATTAATATAATGAATTATTATAGATAAATATGGGGATTTTATTTAGATGGATCATGATTTGGGGTGAATGTATTATTATATTGTGTATGGATTTACATGATTTATTATCCCAATTTTTTTTCCTTATTCCCAAGAAATTTTATAAGCCTAATTTTTTCCATAATTTTCTTGAAAAAATTCTTGAGTAAAACTCATGCATGTTTTCCTCTAGATTTTTTTTTTGCATTTTTCAATGTTATGATTGTATAAATTAACCTTTAAAATGATTTAGGTTATAATTTTTTCCCTTATCTTGAGACATATATTCACAATAATCATTCTTAAACCTATAGAAATCAAGAATGGCCTTCTATAAAAAAAGGCATAATACATGACAATTTTATATTTTCCTACCCTACTCCTTTTATTTTGTTATATTATCAAAAAATGAGTGTGGGGTAAAGGTAAATATTGTCTAAATGATGTATATATTGTAAATAACAAGAGTGGGAATTTCCATGGGATATTGGGAAGGTCCATTATTATTTATTTTTTATGCTTTATTACACACCCTCTTAAAAAAACAAAATAAAAATTTAAAAAAATGAATTGTGTTTTTAAGGGTCATAAATACCCCCTACTTAATCAATGATTTATTAAAATTTGAGTTTTGGTTGTTGATGCCAGTCATTTCTACACTAAACTTGTGAAGAAAAAAAAGAATAAATAATAAAATAAAGAGGTTACATCATTCATTATACTTCATTAAAGCATGAGCATATATTGAAATTTTAAGAAAGGTGAAGATGTTATTATTTAATCCATAATTTTTCATTAAGATTTTATTGATTATCATAAAAATTTACATAGATGTTATTCTAATTTATAGATTTAATTTTTTACATCATTACCTACCTTCCCTAAAACTTTATTGTAATTTGAACCAAATCATGTGGTCCTCATGATTGATTTTTATATTTATCTCTAAGGGGTTTATAAATTAGATTCATTGCAATATTATGGTAATGATCATGTTTCAATATATGAGTAAGCCACCATTTATATTTTTTATCTTGGGAATGAGTGAAAAAAATTAATCCAAAGTGGGAAAATTTTCAAGTGGAATAAACCTTGACGATGAATTAAAAAATACGAATTGAAGAAATGAAATGAATGGTTAAGTAAAAAAGATAAAAAGAAAAATACTTGTTGAGTTGTTTCCTTGAAAAATAAGGAGTCAATGAAATTTTCTTATGTGATACTTGAATATTTAATTCCTCATTCAATCAACTGATTTTATTGACAATAATTTTTTTAATTTTTGTAGGGTGAGTGCCCTTTGTAAATTCTTGATATTTCATACTTGAGGGCTAGCATGAGTTTTAGTTATGGGGTATTTATGTCTATATTTCATGCATACAATTTTTTAATATTAAAATATATTGATTATATAATTAAATTGATAAATATTTCCATTTCTTAATATTCTATTCATTTATGGTATGCTACTGGTGAATTGAATTTAAAGAGAGAAACTAACAAAGGTATATGGAATCCAAGAAAAAAATGATAAACCATGATATGGGATAGGTCAAGGCTTGAGTCCAAGGCTCAAAATTGAAGACTCAAGTGGAAATATATAATAATTTGTTGTAAAATTTTCATTGATGTAATGAATAACCTATTCAAGATGTGAAGTTCAACAGAAATCTATTACGATATAAAGAGATGATGAAAAATGAATCTTAAGGGAAAAGAGTGAAAATTCACGACATGGTTCTCCCTATCATACCACGAAATTCCAAAAAAATGGCTCAAGTCATGAAACCGGGTAATGAACTTCAATCTGGTATGTAGACCCTAATATTTCAAATGTAAAATCCATTGTAATAGTGTAAATATGGTTGATGATATTCCTAAAGCTTTGATTTTTTGTTAAATTTTGATTGGGCCCCACATCTTAACATCTCTTAACCCTCAATGTTGACCCAAAAACGTTTAAAATTAAAAAATTTGGAAGCTAATTTACTCAGGAGTCTATTTCCACCTTGAAATATAGGGATAGAGAGGATTTTCAAATAATTGGAGATAATATCTCTAGGGAAAGGTTCTATGTTTTGAAAAAGTCTGCATCTGGTCCTACTCAACATTTTCTTTTAGGTATTTATTTTCATTATTTTTCCTCACCCTCTCATAGAAAACATGAGGGAGAAATTTTATTTTGTGTATAATTGATTTTAATGAAGATAAATTTATGCATCTTTTATTTTATTTTGAATAAATTATTTATCTTGGTGCTTTTCATTCATTTAATTTCTCATATCTCTTAATATATAATTCTATAACGCATTATCATTGTATTATCAGTTGGTGAGAGAGTGATTTTTAATGAATTAACTAAACTGTTTTTTCACATTGAACAAAGGGATAATTATATTCTTTGTTTAGAAATGGTTTTGTGTTACTAATCTTCTGATTATTTAAAGTACTTGACCATTGGAAAGGTGAGTGTTTAGATGGATATTTTCTTCCCAAACCAAGGTATCCACTTAGACTCGATTCTGAAAAACTAGTAATTTTTTGTGTATTAATCTATAATTTATTATCTCTGCTGTAACACCCCGACCCTAGTTACCCAGAGTCGGTGCATTATTACATAACATTGGCATGATCACAAGGGATCAAATCCCGGGAGACCGACCAGTTTGGTAGCCTTGGAAGTACAAGATAAAAGCATAAGTTTTACATTAAATTATGAAATAGAAAAAAAAATTCACCTTTGAACACACTTATATCCCTTATCATATCCCTTCAGTTCAACCATGAAATACTTCTTCACGTCCTAGGAAAAGTAAAACATAGAAAGGGGTGAGCTCAGATGCTCAGTAAGGATAACAATATAGTAGAAACTTTCATAAATAAGGATAAACATTTAAGGCAATGTATAAGACTAAAACAAAGTCCATTTAAAAATAAACTTAAGTATAATATGTAAAAGATAAATTGAATAATTCCCTTTACTTATTCACAGGGATATTCTACTAGTCTAATAATCACATGTAATATCAATAGCTAATTTAAAAATGATGTAATTCATAATGCCAGACTTCATAACCAGAGAGTCAAGGCATCGTGCCAAGACTACAAATAATATTTTTTCAAGGCCTTGTTCTAAGACACAATTTTGTCTCATGAGACTTACTGATGCATCGAGGAGCTATAACGGGCTCCACCCGTCACATACTAAGTCCAATTCATTCATCATATTAAAAGGTTTAAACATAACATAAACATTCATATTAAAACTAGAATATGAAATTTCAATACTTTATCCATAAACCATGAATGGTATAAAAATAAAACATCCATAGTAAAACATATCAGAAAAACCTTCAATACAATATGTAATATTTGTATCATAATAAATCAAATTCAAACAAGTTTAAAATACATCAAAGTACATTGACATAGAAGAAATGAAAACTATCTGAAATAAATACCTATTTCTATTTTTAAATTATTTAAAAGTAAAATAATTAAAAAATAATGAATTTATATTGAAAATATTCTTATAATCTTGTAAGGGAATCTTATAAGGTGTTATAATGGTAAAAAATGTCCACACCCGCCGTATAAGTTAAGAAAACATTCTTTCCTTAATTTTGTTGAAAAGGTCATAAAGGACCTTGTTTGGAAAACGATGAATAGTTTACATTATAAACATATTATAAAAAGTAAAACAATGGTATAAATTAATTTAACCCATAGTCTAGGAAATAGTAAAAATATTTTGAAATACATTTTTAAGAAAAACAGATGTGGATGATAAACAGGTCTCAGTAGATACCCATGTATAAACAATCTCAGATAATGAAGAGACTGTAGAATTAAAACTTGCCTTGTACTTTTCCTTGGTCAAGGGTACTTTTAACATCTTGTATAATAGTTAAATCATTTTTATTAAATTATACAAGAACCACATACATAAATATGATATCATATATTATCTTCTAATATTGCTTTGTTAATAATATTTCGGTAGTATCATTGTTTCAGGTGTTAACTGATTAGTTTTCCTTTATATGCTTGGTTACATAAGCCATGTTTATTATGGATAAGATTTATTTGATTAATATCTAAAATTATATTATGTTCTTAAAAATTATTTTTTTTAATCATAAAATGAAAATTATTATTGAATGGTTACGATGGGGAATGAATCTTATTGCGTTCGTGGCGACTGTAATCTGTATATACGCACGAGCGACAATAACATTATATTGATGGTGAAATCATATATAATTGGATGTTATATAAAACATAAATAATCCTTAACATGTTAAATTTATTATTTACATCAGTTATACTCATTATTATACCCATCCAAATAATGAAGTGTTTGGATAACAAACTACACCACGATGTGGAGATGGTAAGCCATACGTATGCACGAATGGTGAATTGTCATTCATAGGATGGATAGAATAATGAATATGGTTGTACCATATTTATAATAAAATCATAGTATGTATAAGGTACTGGATTTATTATTTTGGTATGATAATAATAAAGAAATAGGAAGTGGAAGAAGAAAAGAAATTTGAAAGAGGTGGTGAAATTATTACCTCTTCTTTGGGTGTTTCCTTTTTATTTGAACAAAATAGATCTATAGGATGGATTTCGGATCAAAGTAAGGCCTCTGGGTAGAAGGGAGGGTAGTAGGGAGGATATTTTGGTAGGTTTTGGCCGAGATAAATGGATTTGAAGGTTTCATTTTGAGATAAGGGTAAGAACCTTTTTATAAGAGAGATGAGGGTCACTTTTGGAAAATCATGAAATATTATTTTATTATACAATCATATTTGGTTTATAATGGATCCAAAATGATTTATGTTGAGGATAAGGTGGTTATGGGTCGAAAAATTCTCAACCAATTGGTTTTAGATAGGTTGAGGTCACCATATTAACCTTATCTTTTATATTTAACTCTTAGTAAAATAGTTTAACTTTTACTATATGGTTAATAATCTTACTATAAAGTTCCAATATAACACCAAGTGGTTAATTAATGATATATCTATTATTATATAAGTCCTTTGGTCGAACGGTATATTTTTAGGACTATTATATTATTTAATAATATAGTATTTGTTTAAAAATTAATTTATGACAATTTTCAAACTATTTAGTAATTGATTTTTGTGGAAGTCATAACATCATGATTACTTCGAAAAAAAATCATTGAAACTAACTTACCATGTCATATTGATTTAGAAAATTACTGGAATGCATCAAAAATCTCAATTTACATTTATTTGGATATTTATAATATAAATTATTTTAACCTTTCATTAAAAATCTAATTACTACATCATCATTGTATCATCAATAAATTTAATTATATAATGTCTAAAATTTATAAATAAAATACCATTATGTAGGATATAATTTTATCTTTCTAATTGATATTTATATTCGAATTTATGTTATTTGTAACCCTATATTAAAAATGTTTTAGTTATGAAAATTTGAATTTAACACTTAACTCTTCTTTAAATAAAATAATAATAAATGTTCTAATCTAATCCAAGTAGACCAAAAGGATAATATTTTATTCCTAAGGTTAATTTTGGTCCAAATAAACTTATCCAATAGAATTAGGACATGTGTTAGGGTAATAATAATATCATTTTTATCTTTAATTACCATATTTACTTTTAACCGCGGTAAATAAAAGTCAAAAGTTACTATTCACAAAAAAATATTTTCATCTTATTAAAACAAATTTTACTTAATGATACCAACATTTGATCTTGTATTTTTGAAATTCAATTCACAGAAGCAGTAAAATTACGTTTTCTGAAAATTTGCTAACGCGCCTAGAAGGTGGGTAAAAGGCGGTAAAAAGATCTATAAAATTTTATATATCAAATATTATAGTAAAATGACTCCAATTAATTACATTGAACATATATAATTATTATGTATCTATTTATACCAAAAACAAATTTAAATAAAATAAATAATTATTTAAATAAAAAGTCTGTTTTAAACAATAATGCAGTGTTTTTCACTGTTTATCAAAAATTGAAAGTTCTTAGAAAAATACAAAAAATTTACCCTAAGCTAATTATGATATTTCAAATCCAAAAGTGAAGTCCATTTTGAAAATATAAAATTTATAATGTTTCAAAAATTGGGTATTACAATTTATTACGGCTAGTTTGGTTGGTCGTGGTGTGTTAGAACTCGAAGTTGAGTACAACGCAAGTTATTGTATTATTCAAATAGAAGCGTATCATGGAATCTTGGGGTGATACATTCTTCCCTCCTTCAAACAATTTCATCCTCAAAATTTCTTGAATACTCCCGTACAAAAAGATTCTGGTGGTTCTTCATCATAAGTTCCTCGAGTTCCCAAATTACCTCTTCCATCTTATGATTTCTCCATAGAACTTTTACCAGACGAGTTTCCATGTTTCTCAACACTTGTTCTCTTGTATCAAGGATCTTGATAGGCTCTTCAAAATAAGACAGATTAGGTTCCAGTTCAATTTCCTCATACGTGAGTACATGCGTTTGTCCAAGCATGTATTTTCTCAATAGTGATATGTGGAACATATCATGACCTTTGGAGAGACTTGGAAGCATTGCCAAATGGTAAGCTACAACCCTAATTCATTCTAGAATTTTAAAAGGTCTGATGTACCTAGGACTGAATTTACCCTTCTTATTGAAACGTATAACACCTTTTTATGGAGATACCTTTAAGAAAATATGATCTCCTACTTGAAATTCCAAATCCTTCCTTCGATTATCGACATAGTTTTTTTTCTACTTTGAGATTCTTTGGTGTGGGTTTGGATAACATTCAACTTTTCCATTATTTCCTCAACAAGTTCTGAGCCAATAAGTTTTCTTTCACCAACATCATCCCTACAAGTTGGTGAGCGACATCACTTTCCATATAACGCTTCATAAGGTGCCATCTGGATACTTGAATGGAAGCTATTATTATAGGAAAATTCTACCATAGGTAAATACTGATCCCACATACCTTGAAAGTCAAGTGAGGAAGATCTCAACATTTCTTCTAAGGTTTGAATAGTCCGTTCTGATTGTCCATCAATTTGATGGTGGTAGGTCGTGCTTAAACGAAGTTCAGTATTCAAGGCCTTCTGAAGACTTTTCCAGGATCTTGATGTAAAACCAGGATCATGATCAGAAACAATCGATAGGGGTACTCCATGAAGTCATACAACTTCATTAATATATAGTCTTTCTAGATGTTCAAGTGGTAAATATTCTCTTATATCAAGAAACTTTTCTGACTTGGTAAGATGATCAACAATGACCCATATTTCCTCATTCCTTTTTGGAGTATTTGGTAGCCCCATGAAAAATTCCATCATAATATCAGCCCATTTCCACTCATGTATGGGAATAGATTTCATGAATCTTCTAGGATGTTGTCTTCCATCTTTAACTTGTTGAAAAACTATACATATTGACACATAATCAGCAATCTCTCTCTTCATGTTGTCCCACCAAAATTGTTCCTTCATATCTCTATACATATTAGTGCTACTAGGGTGTATAGATAAATTGGATCTATGAGAATCATCCAAAAATTCCCTTTTTAGATCAAGTATGTCAGGAACACAAAGTATCTTCCCAAATTTCAAAATCCCATCTTCATATAAGAAGTCGATCAATCTCCCATCATTCACAGCTTTAATTTTCTTTTTAAACTCCTCATCATCAGTCTGAGAACTATTTATCCTTTCTAGTAAAGATGGTTTGGAAACCATTTGAAAAATTATTTATTTTTCACCTTCCATGGTTATTACCATATCCATATTTACTAGATCCATGAAAGTAGGACCCCTTTCGACTCTCTTCTTGTTCAAAACTCCATGAACTTTTCCACTCAAAGCATCTGCCACCATATTTTCCTTCCCTGAGTGGTAGTGTATAGTGAAATCATAATCCTAAAGTAGCTCGAGTCATTGCCTTTTCTTCATGTTGAGTTATTTTTGTGAGAAAATATACTTCAAGATCTTGTGATCGGTATATATCTCACATTTTTCACCATAGAGATAGTGTATCCAAATATTTAATGAAAATATTACAATAGAAAAATCAAGATCATGAGTGGGATAGTTTTTCTCATTAATTTTTAGCTATTGTGATGCATTGGAAATAATTCTATCATTATGCATAACTACACAACTATGTCCTTTCATTGAAGCATCACTATAAATAACAAACTCATCATTCACTAATGGTAGAGTCAATATTGGAGCATTGACTAATCTTCTCTTCAGTTCTTCAAAACATTCTTCACACTCTTTTGTCAAAATAAATTTAACCCCTTTACGCGTGAGCTTGGTTAATGGGTTTTCCAATCAGGAAAAATTACGGACGAAGTGTCGATATTAACCTTCTAAACCAACAAAACTACATACCTTAGTTATACTTGTCGGTGCTGGACATTCTTGGATTGCCTTTGTCTTTGAAGGATCAATATAGATTCTATCCTTAGAGGAAATATGACCAAGAAAATAAATCTTCTGAGGCCATAATTCACACTTGCAAAACATCCCATATAATTCATTTCTTCTGAGGGTTTTCAGAATAGTACGCAAGTGATTTTCATGATCTTTGTAGATTTTCGAGTAAACAAAGATATCATCAATAAATACCACTTAAGAGTCATCAAGATATTCCTTGAAAACTCTATTAATTAGATCCATGAAAATAGAGAGTGCATTAGTCAGTCCAAAACGCATTACTGTAAACTCATGATGCTTGTACCTGGTTTGAAATGTTGTTTTTGGAATGTCTTCCTTCTTCACACACAACTAATGATATCCAGATCGATGGTCAATCTTTGAAAAATATGGAGCTCCATGAATTTGGTCAAATAAATCATCAATTTGGGGTAGGGGATACTTGTTCTTTATTGTTATAACATTGATCTCCTTGTAGTCAATGCCAAACCTCAAAGATCCATCTTTCTTCTTAATAAAAATAATAGGGGATCCTCATGGAAAAACACTAGGGAAGATAAATCCTTTATTACTCAATTATTCTATTTTTTTATTTAGTTCCACTAATTCCACATTGGACATTCTATAAGGGGTCATCGATATGGTCCATGAACCAGGAATTAAATCAATGTAAAACTCAATTTCTTGTTATAGAGGGTGTCTAGGTAAATCCTATAGAAACACATCAAAATATTCTTACACAATAGGTAAGTCATCTATTTGAACATTATTTCCCTCACCCATAGTTATTTCTTTCTCTTCCACCCAAATAATTGAATTTAGTAGAGCTACTGGGTGTGGATCTAGATAAGAATCAGTTGGTGACACTTCTCCTCTAAAGATAAGGTACTCCTTATCATCATCAAGAATTGTAACCTCCTTCTTACAATAAATTTTTTTATCATATTTCAAAATCAAATCCATACCAAGAATTATATCAAATTCAATCATGGGTATGATGATGAGATCAGTAGATAAAGAACATTTATATGCCCTAATGGGAACTGATTCACTAAACTTTTTTGCAATGAAACTTCCCTTAGGAGTTTTGATTAACAACTCCATTGTTAAATATAATTGGAAATATCTAATTTTATTAGAAAATTGGGAAGATATGAAACATTGCGATAATCCAAAATCAAATAAAGAACTGGATAAACTTGAGGAAACCATTAAATTACCTGCCACCACATCTTTTTGGAGATTCAACCTCAGCAGTAGTGATTGAAAAAGCTTTTCCTTACTCCCTTGGCCTTTTCTGAGGTAATTTTTCTAGGCACTTAGGAAAATCATTTGCATCATTCCCATTTTCCCAACAATAGTATCATTCAACATTGATAACCTCTTTCTTTCCCTTGCAATCACGAGCTTGGTGGCCTTTTTTCCACACTTGTAACAGACTCCCATTCCCTTCAGGAAAGTACCAGGGTGTTTCTTCCCACATTTACTGCAGGATATATATTCAACTTTTCCCTTATTCCCCTTATTTTCATTTCCAAAGTGTTCAGTAGATATATTCTTCTATTTCTTTTCTTTAAATTAATAGGAATTATAGAATTCATTTTCTGTCTTGATAGCACATGAGACAATATCTTCTTATGATGAGAAGGATTGTGCGACTAATTCTCAATGGATAAATGGTTTTAACTCATCAAAGAATTGATCAATCTTACTCCTTGGGTTATGTATATAATCTGTTTCATGCCCTACTAGCCATGTAAAGTTAGCCTCATACTTTGAGACATTCTCATCCTCCTTTTTCCTCAGAATCAGAAATTATCATTCCATATCCTCTTGATGGTCACGAGGAAATTATTTTTCTAATAAAATCTCTTTAAACTCCCTCCATTCCATATTTGATACTTATTTATCCTCTTTTGTGTTTTGAATTAATGACCACCATTGATCTGCATCTCCCGTGAGGTGATAAACTGCCATGATAAATTTTTCTCTTTCGCTACTCTCCAAAGCATGAAATATTTTCTCTAAGGAACATATTCATTTATCAGCAACAAATGGATTTGTATTCCCATTGGATATTGGTGGTTATTTCCTTATGAAGCAGTCTAACATTGATACTCCACGTTGTGGATCAGGGTGCTCCATACAGGTAAGGTTATTATTCATAACATGTGTGAGTTGTCCCAGTATGGTGATAAGTTGATCAACACCAGTTGCATCACCAACTCCAATATAATAATATTTAGTAGGAGAGAATACCTACATGTATTGTGTGTGTTGATAAGGTTTCCATTCCATACACTAGGCACCATTTCTAAAAAATGGCATACACTATATTATTTTATAAATCACAGTACATAATTCCAAACTTATAAAACACTTGACATAAACTGAACAGTTTATGGATATAATCCATAATAAAAAAAATGTTTTCTTTGAGAAGGAATATACTCATAAATCATTCATAATGATTTGTAAATAAAATTTTAATTATCCTAAACATATCCCCTAGGAGTTTCATAACCAAGAGTGCAGCAAGGCCCATTTTCATGTACCAGGATACCCCGGGTCAAGACCAAAACTCCTTGTCAGAGTTTTCAATCCTAGGAACATCTATGCTGGAGCCACCTCTACCTGCTCATATCTAGACAGAGATGTATTTCTTGAAAACTCACAAAATCTCTAAATTACCAAAATTCTATGAATTTCTTCTATACCAATCCCCAAAGTCTATCTTTGGGTAATGTTCCCTTATCAGAGTTTTTCTAAATATAGCTTCCAAGATTTGTACTAAAATTCCTACAATACCAACTGTAATGTCCTGAACCTAGTTACCGAGAGTTAGTGCATTATTACATAACATTGGCATCATCACAAAGGATCAAATCCTAAAAGACTAATTAGTTTAGTAGCCTTGGAAGTATTAGATACAAACATAAGTTTTTCATTATATTATAAAATGAAAAATGAAAAAAACATTTTTCCCCTTTGAAAACACTTATATCCCTTATCCTATCCTTGCAGGTCAACCATAAAATACATCTTCACATCATAGAAAAAATTAAACATAGAAATGTGTTAGCTCAGATGCTCAGTAAGGATAACAATATAGTGGAAACTTTCATAAATAAGCATAAACAATTAAGGCAATGTATAAGACTAAAACACAAGCCTTTTAAACTTAAAATTCAGCATAATATGGAAAATATAAATCAAATAAAGTCATTTACTTATTCACATAGATATTCTACTATTCAAATAATCACATGTAATATCAATAACCAATTTCATAATGATGGAATGCATAATTCCAGACATCATAACCACATATTCATGTCCTTGTTCCAAGACAAAAAAATAAGATGTTTTCAAGGCCTTGTTCCAAGACATTATTTTGTATCATGAGACCTACCGATTCATCAAGGAGCTATAGTAGGCTCCACCCGTCACTTACTAAGTCCAATGCATTCCTCATATTAAAAGGTTTAAACATAACATAAACATTCGTATTAAAACTAGCATAAGAAATGTCAATACTTTATCCATAAACCATGAATGGTATAGAAGTAAAAAATCCACAGTAAAACATATCACAAAACCTTCAATACGATTTGGAAGATTTTTATCATAATAAATCAACTTTAAAGATGTTTAAAATCCATCAAAGGATGTTGACATAGATGAAATGAAAATAATCTGAAAGAAATAACTCTTTATATTTTGAAATTATTTAAAAGTTGTATAATTATAAAAGAAATAATTTATTTTGAAAATATTCTTATAATCTTGTAAGGTAATATTTGAAGTTTCTATAATGGTGGAAAATAGCCGCACCCGCCATATCAGTTAAAGGAACATTCTTTCCTTAATTTTGTCAAAAAGGTCGTAAAGGACGTTGTTTGGAAAACGATGGAAAGATTCCTTTATAAAAATATTATAAAAATTCAAACAAGGGTATAAATGAATTTAACCAATAGTATAGTAAATAGTAAAAATATTTTAAAATGCATTTTTAGGAAACATGGATGTGGATGATAAAGAGGTCCCAGTAGATATTCACATATAAACAACCTCAAATAATGAAGAGATTGTAGAATTAACCCTTACCTTGTACTTTTCCTTGGTCGAGGGTAAGTTAACCTCATGTATAATAGTTAAATCATTGTTATTAAATTATAAAATAACCACATACATAAATATGATATCATATATGATCTTTTAATATTGCTTTGTCAATAATATTTCGGTAGTATCATTGTTTCGGGTGTTAATTGGTTCATTTTCCTTTATATGCTTCATTTAATAAGACTTGTTTTTTATGGATAAGATGTATTTTATTCATATCCAGAATTATGTTATATTATTAAACATTATTTTTTTTAATCATAAAATGAAATTTATTCTTGAATGGTTATGATGGGGAATTAATCTCATCACGTTTGTGGAGACAGTAATCTGTACGTACGCACGAGCGACAATACCATTCTATTGATGGTGAAATAGTATATAATTGGATGTTATATCATATATAAAGAATAATTAATAGGTTATATTTATTATTTACATCAGTTATACACATTATTATACCCATCCAAATAATGAAGTGTTTGAATAACAAACTACACCACGACATGGAGACGGTAAGTCGTACGTACGCACGTATGGTGACTTGTCATTCTTAGGATGGATAGAATAATGAAAATGTTTTACCATATATATAATAAAATCACAGTATCTATATGGTACTAGAGTTATTATTTTTCAATGGGGATAACAAATAAGGAGGAAGTGAAAGAAGAAAAGAACTTTGAAAGAGGTTGTGAAATTATTACCTCTTCTTCGGGAATTTACTTTTGATTTGATCAAAAGGGCTCCTTAGGTTGTATTTCTAATTAAATTAAGGCCTGTAGGTAGAAGGCAGGGTAGTTTTGAGGATATTTGGATTGAGTTTGGTTGTGTCAAATGGCTTTGTAGATGTGATATTGAGAGAAGGGGTAGTACCTTTTTCTAAGAGAGGTGAGGGTCACTTTAGGAAAATCATGAAATATTAATTTATTGTACAATAATATTCGGTTTATAATGGCTCCAAAATGATTTATTTAGAGTATAATCTGGGGATGGTTCTAAAACCTCTCAAAAAATTGGTTTTATATGGGGTTAGGTAACCATATTAACCTTATCTTTTACCTTTAACTCTAATTTAAATAGTTTAACTTTTACCATGTATTCTTGTATTATTATATTATATGGTTAATAATCTATAAAATTACAAGAGAACCCCAAGTGGTTCATTAATGATATATATATTATTATATAAGTCCTTTGGCCAAACCTTAGATTTTTATGACTATTATATCATTTAATAATATAGTATTTGTTTTAAAAACATATTTATGTCAATTTTGACACTATTTAGTAATTGATTTTTGTGGAAGTCATAACAACATGATTACTTCGAAAAAAATTCATTGAATCAACCCTACCATGTCATAGTAATCTATAAAATTAGTGGAATGCATAAAAAGTCTCAATTTACATTTATTTTGGATATTTATTACATCAATTATTTTAACATTTCATTAAAAATGTAATTACTGCATCATCATTGTGTCATTAATAAATTTAATTATTTAATGTATAAAAATTATAAATAAAATACCATTATGTAGGAAATATTTTTAAATTTCTTGTTAATATTTATTGTCGAATTTATCTTATTTATAACCCTAAATTAAAAAAATTAGTTTTAAAAATTTGAATTTAGCACCTTTTACTCTTCTTTAAATAAAATAATAATAAATGTCCTAATCTAATCCAAGTGGACCAAAAGGATCATATTTTATTCCTAAAGTCTATTTTGGTCTAAATAAAATTATCTAATAGAATTAGGACATGTGTTAGGGTAATAATAATATCATTTTTACCTTTAATTAATCTATTTACTTTTAACTATGATAAATAAAAGTCAAAAGTTTCTATTCACCAAAAATTATTTTCATCTTATTGAACCACATTTTACTTAATGATATCAACCGTGTCTCTCAGATTTTTAAAATTCAATTCAAATAAGTGGTAAAATTATGTTTTATGCAAATTTGCTAACGTGCCTAAAAGGTGGGTAAAAGACGGTAAACAGTTCAATAAAATTTTAAATATCTAATATTATTATAAAATGAATCAAATGAATTAAATTGAACATATAAAGATATTATGTATCTGTTTATACCTAAAATAAATTTAAATAAAATAATTAATTATTTAAATAAAATTTTTGTTTTAAACAATAATGCAGTGTTTTTCACTATTAATCAAAAATTGAAATTTTTCAGAAAAATACCAAAAATTCACCCTAAGATAAATTTGATATTAGAAATCCAAGAATGAAGTCCATTTTGAAAAATTAAATTTATAATGTTTTAAAAAGTGGGTATTACTATTCATAACGGCTAGATTGGTTGGTCGTGGTGTGTTAGAACTCGAAGTTGTGTACAACGCAAGATATTGTATTATTCAAAGAGAAGCATATCGTGGAATCTTCGGGTGTTACATCTGCATCTAGATTTGTAACTACCCAGCACCCCTTTTCTTATTTTTTTCTACAAAAATTTTCAAAATCCATTGCTCGGTAGTTTAGAATTTATGTTCTTTAATATTTGTTAAATTTAATTCTGTATTATTAAAATAATTATTTTCTTCAATTTTTATTCCTAGTATTTACCTTAGGAATTGAAAATTCTATAAAACATAGTTGTAAATTTATTGATTATGGTTTGGTGGTTTATAAATTTATTAATTTAGTATCTTGGATAGAATTAACAATGCCTTTGGGAAGTACCAGAATACATCACAAGTTATTCATATTAGAATTTGATAAAATCACATATTTAACATCCTAGAAACATATGGAACATTTTATTACAATATTTTACTATTGTAGGTGAAGGGAGGAGATTAGGGGACATGACGTTGGATATGATATTTATCTTAGAGAAAGTAGGTCCTAACGTGGTCATTTGTGTCACAACGTGAAGGTATAGTTATAATTGAGAGGTGGTACTATAGGTGATGAGTAATTACATGGAATTGAAGTCATGGAAAAGAGGTTTTTTAGGGGATTTTGGTAAATTTTATAAGGTTATGTTTGGATTATTTAGTCCTACGTACAGATTAAACATCTTGTATATTACCTTTTCTGAGTTCTTAATCATGGAATGACAGGATGTGTTACGCTGTGAGGGGTTTGATAAGATATTATCAAAGTGAGGACTCTTACTATCTAAGGTTAATTACTCTTATAGAATTTGGATGATTCTTATGATGTTGTTTTTACTAATTTTTTGGTCATGGTGTGGGGGTTTGGTTCATGATGTTATGTATCATATAGTGTTTTTTAGATTTTCCATGGTTGGGATTCATGAAATGACCATATCCATCATATAATGGATATAATGGGTTTTATTTTTAATGTTCTTCTTAATGTATGTCATGGTGTGGAAACTTATGTTGCATTGCAATGGGTTGGAGATTAAAATTTTGTGGTTCTACTTTGAGTGTAATCATGACTTAGTGATTTGGTCACTGTAAAACCCTTCCTAAATCATATTTTATTTATAAATTACATTTATTTTAAAAGTATATAGATATTTAGGGATAAACGATGTGGTTTTTTATGTTAGTTCAATATTGACCTGTTTCGGTGTGGCGACAGATTGTCACGCTGTAACACATTGCTTTCTTGCAAGATATAAATTCAAGAAAAAATCCGAATATCATTCTTTTTATATTATTTATATTAGTCTTGGGAGTCCTTAAGTTAATTTTTGGGATACCATTATGTTCCCTTTCTCAACCATGATCCTTGTCTTTATTAGATCCCTTGTTCGTGATTCAAGGTAAGTTTCCCTTCATTTTCTCTTAGGATAACACCTTTTTCTTCTATCATAGAAAATTTTTGGGATGGTTTTTATTTTTTTGGGTTGAGTGATTAATGGGGATTGTTGTGATCTAGAATGATTGAGGTTTCCCTTTTGTGGATTGGTCTTGTAGTCATATATGTTCCCTTGATTCTTACACAATGGTTATGAAATCATCAATTTAGGAAGGGAATTTGAGAACTCTATTAATGTTTAAAATGTGGAATTTACATACTCTAACTTTATTGGTGTGGTTAGTATGAATTTGAATAATAAGGATAATGAATCTAACTAAGAGTACATTTATGGGGAGGGATTGTGAACTACATGTGTTTACATGTTTCTTTTGTTCTTTATATGTGACTGATGGTTCCCAATATTGTTTTTTTACAAATCAGTTATGTTTTTTCCACTGATATGATTTAAATGATGTAATAAACCCTTCATAAAAGGTTAATCATATAATTATTTTAATGAATTGGTTTTTTAAATATGGAAACCTACTTTAAAATGGGGGATAATTGATGTGTTTTTTTCTATAATTTATTGTAGTGGGTTGTTGGAATACTTGTTGATACACCTGGTTTTTCTGGTTTTGTGGTGGTTGTTGTGTAGAAATGTTTTTAATGGTTTTGGACTATTTGTGTAGAATGTGAAATAGGGTTATGAATACCTTTCCATAATTAAGAAGAGGAATTTTGGATGATTATGTAGAGTGATGGTTTATCTGGTTAGGTGGGAAAGGGGGTGGTTGAGTGGTCGTTGTTAGAATGAGGTCTATAAAGGATGATGTGGTGGATATTATGTGTTATGGGGATTGTAATTTTATTTTCCAAGTAGTAATTGAATTTTATTGACTCTAATGAATTTTGTGACGGAATGGGATAGAGTCGAATAAGTTAGGGGATATTAACGAAATTTTAATAATTAACATGGAAGGGTAACAACCACATAACATGTGGGTGGTGGTAAAGATTGGTTTTTCATTAAATATATAATTAAGTAGAATAAATAATATTACATGGATGGTAAATGGTAAATCTAAAAATGTTTAATGATTTAATTAAAAGGTAAATTTTGAATTGTTTTTGTGGATGTTATATATAGGAAGTTGGGTTGGTTTATGTTTTAGTGATTGGAAATGATGGTGGTGTGTGATGGTGGTAGTGTGTTAGTTGTGATGGTGTGGTAGTGATATTTTGGGGTGAACCATCTACTTTGGGATTTTGTGTAGCTAAATTGTACTTTTATATTCTTATAGTTTCTATACGCACCCTACCTGAGTTAGATAAACATATTGACACCCAAATTGTTTGGGTTTTGGGAGTTTTCCTCAACATTCAGGTTTGACAGGGAATGGATATTTGATTTATAACTCTTCCTTACTCTCTCTTCTATGTGTGGTATGGGAAATTGTAGAGATCTGGACTAGATGGACCACTAATAAGGGGTGAATCACTGGTCTTTAATGAATTATCCTTTTAAATTCAACAAATTAAACATGGTAATGTTATTGATCAACTCAAGAGTACTTCTCACAACCTCACCTTTTATGAAATAATGAACTAGAAGAAAAATCACACTATATTTATAAGGATTATACTAAAAGTTTACTCCTTTCAATGCTGGTTATTCCCCCAAACATAAATTCTCAACTATATCTAAAGATGTTTTACACCAAGTATAGTCGAGTCTTATCCATACAAATTCAACTATGTATTTCTTCAAAAATTGTTTTCCCTACACATAATCTACTATGTTTCCACTATTTCCAAAATCCCAAATAAGACTTCTCTATTCCTTTTGAAATTATGATCCATAAAAGAAATATATCATTCTTTTCCCTAGGTTAATTAACTCCTCCTAGAAATTGGATCTTCCTTAACATGATGATGAATTACAAGGTCTCCATTAGTACATTTTCAAGATCTTTAGCAACTGCTTGGAACAGTTCTTCTAGTATTGAAACTCCTTATAGATTTGATGAAATCTGGATTCTCCTCATCATTTTTGAACACTAAAATATATATCATGGAATCATGTCACTTATTCACTCTGTAATACTGAATTTATTATCTTAGATGATCTTATGATATAAAAAGGAGTTATCAACTCTCTTTACTATCTTTATTTGATACCTATATTTATATTCATAAAAACACCTTGAATGTTTTCCCCAAACATCACGATCAATATTTCTATATTTAAATTATAGAAACCCCACAATATTTGGTGGTAATATTATCTCTTTTTAATCATTAAATAGTGTTGGTTGAAGTAGATGACTCAAGAGGGGAGGGGGTGAATTCAGTATCTATAAAAAATTTTGTTAAAATTCGGTTCTTTAAAATATCATCCCACAAGTAAAATAATAAACAAAGTCAGTGTTTAGTGAATTTATAAAAGTAGTGAAAGTTCAATTAGTTTCTCAGAAGATTGATTAATTCTCAGTTTTAAAAATCTAAGATTAGAAAAACTTTTGAAGCTAATATAATGATTCAAAATAGATATAGAAAATTTCTAAACTAACTATCAAAGTTCATTTTATATTAATGTGAGAAATACATAACAGATAAAAATATAAGACAAACAGCACAACTGTTAAAACAAGAGGTTCAGTCTCAAGCTGAGACTTAGTCCTCTTCACTTGGTGATCACCTGCCACCAAGTAGTTTATATTAATAAACTTTTCAACAAAACCCTAGATAACGGTTCACAATAGGACACAGGGCTATCTAGGTCACACTTGACCTCTACCATAGTTATTCATGGGAAAAACTATCAAGCAGATCACACAGGATCTCTTCCACAGTTCTACATGGGATACAAGAGTAAAAAGGGATTGAGAGTGAGGATATTTTGGTATCCTCCAATTATGATTAGGAGACACTGTGTGTAATACAAATAGATATACACAATACTCAAATAGTGACCACAAGATCACAACAAGGTTATAAAGGAAGAACTGGGTTTATAAATCTCTGTGTGTTGTGGAGTAAAGCTCTGCACTCAATGGATGTAGAGAAAATAATATTTGAGTCCTCTTCTGGAAGTTGGATCCAAAAAGAGTATTTTAGTCTCTGTAATCTAGCTTCCAGGTGTGAAAAGGTTCCTCTATTTGATGTGTGGATGTTTAACTAGCTTCAGCAGGATGCATCTTGTAATATTAAACTTCTTTTATACTCAAACCTCGAGTTCTTCTATTTTCAATATCTTCCATATTCACACTGCCAACCTTTTTGTTTTTCTAGAGGGTTCAGAGTTTCTATTTTTAGGTTGATCTTGTAATCCTTTTATACTTCAAGGTCCAGTAGGAATGAAGATCTCCCCATGTGCATGTACCTTGTAATTTCTATAGATAGTCCTACAGACAACATTAAATAATTTCAGAAACATTAATTTGACTAAATATGACTGTTAGAAATAAATTCGAATTAATATATTTGAAATATTTATTTATGACTATCGAGGATTCATTTGCATTGTTTTGTCATCTTCAGTTTTCTAATATGGGTATGTCATCTTCGGTCTGTCATCTTCGGTTTGTCAATATCGGTCTGTCATCTTCAGTTTGTCAATATCGGTCTGTCATCTTCCGTCTTTCATTTTTGGCCTATCATCTTCGGTCTGTCATCTTCGGTATGTCATCTTCGGTCTTTCATCTTCAGTATATCATATTCAGTGTGTCATCTTCAGTCTGTCATCTTCGGTGTGTTGAACAATAGTGTGTCGAACAACGGTGTGTCGAACATTGGTGTGTCCAACATCGGTGTTTCGAACATCGGTGTGTCGAACATCGGTCTGTAGAACATCGGTGTGTCGAACATTGGAGTGTCGAACATCGGTGTGTCGAACATTGGTGTTTCATACATCGGTGTCTCGAACATCGGTGTATCGAGCATTGGTGTTTCGAACATCAGTGTGTCGAACATCGATATGTCGAACATCCCTATGTCGAACATCGGTGTGCCAAACATCGGTGTGTCGAACATCGGTGTGTTGAACATTGGTGTGTCGAACATCGGTGTGGCGAATATCAGTCTGTTGAACATTGGTTCGTTTCCAGAAAATCTGAAAAGCTTATGAAGAGACAGTCTTACACATAACATTACATGATTAAGTGACATCCAAAAATACATGTAAAAATACACTTGTAAGCATTTGGATTTATAAATATTAGTTATTTCCTTATTAAAGTATATTGTTCAATATGATATAATTGATTTAATTAGAGATATCAAATGGCATGAAAGAGTAGAATTTGTAGTTATACATTATTTGTGATTATGAAAACTACCATATTATAGAGGGTTCAACAAATATATTACTTATTTATCCCTTATTTAAACTATTTTTAATTCTTATTTAATTATTTATTTCAATATTTTAAAGAGTTGAGACTTATTCTATTTTTCACATGATAAATAAATACCCAATTACTCTCATCCTCGTTAAATTACTGAATAACTTGGGTCTTATTTCTTGCTATGATATTCAAATATCATAATATTAAAACCCATAAAATTCACTCCAATTAAACCCATTTAAAATTCCAAAATATATGTAACTATTCAACATTTACATGTAGACATCCTTCTTTTGGAATGGATCTTTCTTTAGTTTACTAGAAACTTCAACTGGGTTGTGTCTCTTGATTCTTAGTTTTTATCATGATCAATTGATTGATCATAGTTTTTCCATTAAGATCATAATAATAGCATCATTAAATTAGATTTCCTACTTTAAGTCTTTGAATTATGGAAACATTTGAATTTTAGACTATTAATAGTAAAAACATTGGGGGAGTTGGTGCCCAAAAACCAACTTTTTTAGTAAATGATTACATGTTTCCATTATTAATGAAATTTTCTTATAAAATTATTATTGCTCTTATCCATGAATGATATTTCATTATTGGTAAATGAGAGAAAGTATTTTTCCCTTTTCCCCCTTGATAGATGTTGATATCTCAGGCCCATTAATGAGAAATGGAATTTTCTATATAAATCTATGTCCATGGAGTTCGGTGGGTGAGTTTATTTCAATAAATTTAAATAAAAAGACATCAAGAATACAGGTTGATGTCACTAGCATGCAACATGATTGATTCAATATATCACAATAAGGGGATAATATTATATGATAAACATTCATATGAGGTTGGATTTTGTTATGATATTACATTCATTATATATAAATTCAATGGAATGTTGCTAGATTTTATCCTTGGACTTTAGGGAGTTATGAATAATACCATACTAAAAGAGCCCTAGATAGTCACATACTTAGTGTATCGAAAATCTCAGTCAAATTGAAATAATTAATTTAACAATTTAGAATAAATGTGATTTATTCAGTTTGATTTTTCCACATAAGTTAATCATAGGTTATTCTGAATAATAATTGAGTTTAATAATAATAATAAATATTTTTTTGCATGTTTGGAAAATATAATATTTATTCTATTCATCATAGAACGATTTAGTGACATTTATTTATCAAATAGTCATTATACGAGGATCGATAAATTTCAATGAGGTAAAATGGACCGAGCTTAATGGTCTGATTGGATATAGTGTAAATGATATTTATTTATATTCTCAATACATTGAACATGATATGAAATTATTATTATTATTATTATTATTATTATTATTAGTGTATATGGGGACAACTAATAATATCAAAGAAGTTAAATGGATTGCGTATGATTTTTCAACCCTGGACCTACCATAACAAATATCTAATTATATCACTTTCTATAACTAACTATTTTTTTTTCACAATGGATAGAGAGAGACTCGGTCAGGCCCTATAGTAAATTATATATTCCCTGTTTCTCAAAATTTCATGATAACACCAATAGTTTTTCGTACTTCTAGAAGAATATTGTTACAGTCAACCACAAAGAGCACATGTGACCAAGATCGTCTATTCTAGCACCCTGAAATTCTATGTTATCATTCAGAAATTTCATTACATGTGTGTATCGCCACTAGAGGGATTATAAAATTGTATCTTACATTATAATGATGGTATGATGAGAACTAGTTAACATAATCATAAATAAAATTATATTTACAAGTTTTGGTAATTCTATATATGCTTATAAATTAATTATAAATTGTATGTGAAGGTCATCCTATTCTCATTCTAATATCTTAATATATTTAAGTAATAAACTTTTTCATTGTAAATGAAATTTTTATCATGTGAAGTAATGATTACATGTTAATCAATTCTTAAATTTCAGTCTTTCATACCATCAAAGGATGCTTCCACTACACCCAACACCTACAAGTGGTATCAAAGTAGTCATATGTTTTATTTAAAATTATTTATTATTTATGGGTTGGTTGTATTTTTTTGTGTTTTATTTTACTTAAAATGATTCTTTTTAATATCTGAACATTTTCATCTCTCCCCTTTATTAGTTCTTTATAAAATAACTAGTAATCAGTTAATGATTAACAATGAATAAGAATTTTAAGAACACAATATAGAGGTGACAAATGCTCTTCCTGAAAAAAAAAGTATAATGGAATTACTTACCACATACACATCATGTAATTTTTTTCATGTCTGAATCTCATGAAAATGTTGAATATATCTGATAAAATCGGATCTAAGATATAACAAAATCATATCAGCAAGTATATCTAGTCATGTTGTAACATGACATTAATAACAACATGTGGTGTAATCATTGTACATGATGTGTATTTTTCGTTATCTCTTGGCTATGGACATGGGGTGTCCCATTGAGATGTGTATTAAATACATGTCATGGGGACTAACATTCCATGAAAATCTAAGGTTACATGCCATGTGTACTATAACAGAAATGCTTCCCCACAGATAAATAATGCATTCCTTATGCCTTTTCTCCCCCTTTTGGGATTAGCAAAAAAAAGAGAAGTAGAAAATAAGATGAGAAATATTATAAAAGAAACACAATATAAAGATTTACATTAAAATGCAGAAAATTACTAGACAAACAAAAAGATAAAATTCCTATCAAAAATACAATCCATCCCTAAGGTTTTGGATTCTGATGGGATTTTCCTTTATCTGAAGGATCTGAAGGAGCAGGAGAAGGTTTGGGAGTGGCAGAGGATAGAGGTGGTCTGAAGATAACAAAAGTCCAAACAACACCTATAGGTACATTTTCTGCACTGACAGGCCTTCTTTCTGACAACACATGACTGGGAGTTTTCTCTTTAATGACTGGTCGAATCTGGGAAAGAGCTTGAGAGACAGTCATTATAGCAGGAGGCCGAGAGGCAGTACCAATGGAAGCTGCTGGAGGGACCACAATGGCTTCATCCTAGACATGAAAATATGGCTTAAGGATATTGATGAACTCATTAATGATTTAACCACCATATTTCATATCTTTCTTGAAGTCATCCTTATTCTCCTTGAATTTATTTAGCAAAGGGGTAAACTTCTTCAATTGAGTAACTTACTTCTTGAAGGCTTCGGTGATAGGAGGTATTCTGAGATTCTTTACTAGAAAATTGTAGCTATTTATGAGGTCATGTTTGGTATAAATCTTAGTAAACTACTTTTCCACATTTTCTCTAATCTTTTTCTGAGATGCGGAGGCTTCATTGGTGCACTTCGTAACCATATTGTACACGAGGTCTGTATTTAGATGCACATTTTCAAGAGTTTCTTTGTCTGAAACACTCTGAAGATGATAGAGTTCCTCTCTCATCACATCCTTGAGAGACACCAAATTAGCAATAACACCTTTCCCACTTCTAGAACTGGATGGGCCAGTTAACATTTTTCCAAGATCCTCTTTCAACTTCTTCAAATCCACACTGAGTAGATAAGTCACCAAGTTCCTAAGAACTTCCAGAACACCATTGAAGGAGGTATTGAAGTCATAGGTTAGAGAATTTAACTCATTTCTCATCTTTATTACTTCTTCTCTCAGTAAATTATAGTTCTTAATAATGGTTTTTGTTGTGGTAATGAGATTCGGTTGAATCTTCTGGATCACTATTCTTGCAATCTTCACTGCATCAGTATCTGAAATAACTATTGAAGTGGAGGCTTCACTTCTAGATCCAAATGAGGCTATCACTAACTCACATATATAATTTTTGAATTTTTTCAAATCATCCTTATTGACTTAGTCACTGGGCATGGTTTGTTCTGCTGTCTCTACTACTGTAGGTGCAACTGGTGGAACATGTGAAATAGGTTCTGGTTCAGCTTGGACTTGTGGAACAGGAGGAGGAGGCACCCTCTCCTCTTCTGAGTCATACTCCAAACCAAAAATAATTCATCATGGATCAATATTCCACTCTCTAATACAGGTCTAGTATCTTGGATCAATAGTATCAATCCTGATCCTTTCTTCCCTAAGGCTCAGTAAAAAAATCATCTTCATCAACATCTTCATCCATTCCTCTAGCCATAACAACATTTTTGGGTACAGGAACCAAATAAACTTCAGGTTCTACATGATCTCTAGCCACTTTAACTTCTCAAGGAACTACCTAAATTTTAAGAACTTGATCCCCATCTTCTTCCTCAGGGCCACCATCCATAAGTTTATTCAATTCTTGAATGATTTTTTGATTTTCATTATTAGGAGGGGTGATTTGTGCTCACGTTCTACATCCCTATGATCAACTGCCTCTTGTTCAACATGCTCAACACCATCACCAAATCCAAGTACATATTCCTCCCTGGATCTGTCCACCAATTACTGTCCCACTTTTAATGAATCGCTTACATGCTCCTCATTTACTCCTTAATCATCATCATCATCATCATCATAATCATCATCAGACTACTCATCTGATTTACATACATATCCTTCAACTCTAGTAACCTCAGTCTCTTCCTCATCCTTATCTCCTAATAAAGGTTATCTTGAGGGTAAGTCTAAATGTGGACTGGTAGCTCCATAATCCATATATTTTGGACTTTTAGTAATATCAGGATCACTATTATCATCAAACTGAGATCCTTCTTCCCTTGGAACTTTAGGTTCAGCTTCCTAATTAGAATAAATAGGTTATTCTCCTAGTTTGAGACCTGGATCAACTTGATCCTTTGGTCAGGTAGGACATTCAACTGGATTCAAATCCTCATACAGCCTTTCCTCATCACCTACCCAGCATTTTTTCCATGGGTTCTAGAAGTTCTTCATCCTTTTACAAATATCTTTTTGAAGACAATAACCACTACATGTATTTGTCATTTCTTCTCCATATTCTACACAACCTAACCTTTTTAACATGGAAGAGATCATCCTTGGATAGTATAAACATATTTCCTTCTTGGATGGCTTTATAAAATCAGAAACATGCACCATTAGATACCTACATAGATTCACTTTTATATCATGTTTCAATAGATAGATGAGTAATACATCCTAATACTTCACAGTATAGAAATATCCCTATCTTGGGTATATTTGATGTTGAATAAACTTAAACAATAATCTCACTTCTCCTTCAAACTCACTTGCAATATTCCTCTTAGATTCTCCATTTCTAGTCAACTCCTTCAGAGCATTTTCATAAGAGAAAAAATCAGAGGAAGGTGGAATATTACAT
This sequence comes from Viscum album, assembly GCA_963277665.1. Classification (NCBI taxonomy): domain Eukaryota; kingdom Viridiplantae; phylum Streptophyta; class Magnoliopsida; order Santalales; family Viscaceae; genus Viscum; species Viscum album. Next base: position 1,253,846,500 of record OY728152.1, read on the forward strand.
GGATAATCAGCATAGAAACCTTCATGAGGAATCCCTAAGTACTCAGGCCATTCCTTATAAGAAAAATCTACTTTCTTTCCCTTTACTACTGACTTAATTATTGCTTCCTAATCTTCATCCATATATATCTCAAAATGTTTATAGAATTCATGCACTAGCTAGGGATAATAGGGTCTTTCATTGTTATCAAACCAACTCATCCACCTTTGAGATTCTATTACTTTTAATAAAAATGACTTGCTTGACAGAAGCCAATCAGTAGACACTTCTTTTTCATACATAACCACTCATCTTTCTAACTCAGGTTTTCAGTCCCACTGGATTCACCTTTCTGACGCTTAGTTGAAGGTGATTTTTCAGGCTCTTCCATAGTGCGCTTGGTCTTTGCCATGTCAAGGCTTCGGATTTCAAAATAGTTGAGGAGGAGGGTCAAGAGGTATAGTGACAAAGGGTAGAAGGCTTTACGGGAGTGGGAAGGTGAAAGGTCGGGATAGATTGAACTAAATATATCATTTAGGGATTTGAAATCGTAAAACATAAAATTGAAACATGGAAAAAAGAATAAAAAACAACATCATTTTATTTAAAATAGACAGAATTACAAAAAGTACTTAAAAAATCGGTGTCAATGAATCGGTTCTAGGGATTGGTTTTAGGAGATCAGTTTCAGAAGATTGGTTTCAAGAGATCAATTTCAAGAGATCAGTTTCAGGAGATTGGTTTCAGGAGATCCTACTGATTTAACATTCCTAGTTCATGTATAATGTAATTCATTCTCTCAGAATTTAAGGGTTTAGTGAATATATCAGCAAGCTGATGTTCAGTCCCAATAAATTCAAGAGTTATATCACCTTTTTGATAATGATCTCTCAAAAAGTGATGTCTTACATCAATATTCTTTATTCTAGAATGAGAAATTTGATTCTTAGAAATGTTAATAGCACTTGTGTTGTCATAGTTTATTGGGATATGTTTGAATTCAAATCCATAGTCTAATAAGGTGTGTTTCATCCACAAAATGTTTTCACAAAAACTACCAACATCAATGTATTCTGCTTCAGTAGTTGATAATGCAACTGAATTTTTCTTTTTACTACACCATGATTTTAGTGACTTTCCCAAAAAGTGACACGTTCCAGAGGTACTCTTTCTATATAACTTACATCCACCAAAATCAGCATCTAAAAAGCTAACTAAATCAAAAGGTTATCCTTTAGGGTAGAATAGTCCTAAGTTAGTTATATATTTGAGGTATTTGAAAATTCTTTTAACAGCATTTAAATGTGAATATTTTGGATTTTCATGAAATATCGCACACATACATACATTGAACATAATATCTGTCCTACTAGCAGTTAAGTACAATAAACTCCCAATCACTCCTCTATAAGCAGTCAGATCAACTGATTTTCCATTTTCATCAAGATCTAACTTACATGTAGAACTCATAGGGGTTTCACTACTCTTAATGCTATCAAAGCCATATCTTTTCAAAAGATATTTAGAGTACTTACTTTGATTTAAAATAATAACTTCATTATTTTGAAATATTTGAAATCCAAGAAAATATTTAAATTCATCCATTAAACACGTTTCAAACTCACTTTGCATTATGTTTGAAAAATCATTACAAAAAGAGTTTTTAGAAGATCCAAAGATAATATCATCTACATGTATTTGGGCTATTAAAACTTCTTTTGAAAAATTTTCTATAAATAAAGTAGGATTTTCGAGTCCTTTTTCAAAGCCTTTAGAAATAACAAAGTTACTCAACCTCTCATACCAAGCTCTTGGGGCTCGTTTCAAACCATATAAAGCTTTCGATAATTTGAACACATGATTTGGAAAAAGTGGATTTGTAAAACCTGGGGGATGTTCAACAAAAACATCCTCAATTATATAACCATTTAATAATGCACTTTTGACATCCATTTGATAATGTTTAAAATCCAAGTGTGCTATATTGGCAAGTAAGATCCTAATTGCCTCAAGCCTAGCTACTGGTGAAAAGGTATCTTCAAAATCAATTCTCTCTTCTTGAGTATATCCTTGTTCAACTAATCTATCTTTATTTCTAATTATATTTCCAGCTTCATCTACTTTATTTCTAAACACCCATTTGGTTCCTATGGTCAAAGTATCCTTCAGTCTATTTACAAGTTTCCAAAATTTATTTCTTTCAACCCGATTTAGTTCTTCTTGGATGGAAATTACCCAAAACTCATCATTGATTGCGTCATTGATATTTTTAAGTTCAAGCTATGACAAGAAAGCTTGATGTTCAACCTGGTTTCTTAAGGAATCTCTTGTTTGTGTTCCTCTATCTGAATCTCCAACAACAGCATCTAAGAGATGATTCTTAAGGGTCCTGATTGGCCTAGAGAAGGTAGGACTTGATATTTCATATTGGCCAGGTTGATCTAGTTCACTATAGTTATGATCTGGAGAATTTCCAGAACTAGATGTTTTCACAGATTCCTTCACATGAAGATTTTAGGTTTTATCATTAATGTCCATATTGTACATATCCTCTTCAATATTTTCTAGTGAGGTATTGGGATCATATGGATTTGCTTCATCAAACTTGATGTGTACAGATTCCTTCACATAACGATTTGAGTTTTTATCATTAATTTCTAGATTGGACATATCCTCTTCAGTATTTTCTAGTAATGTATTGGGCTCATATGGATCTGCTTCATCAAACTTGATGTGTACAGATTCCTCCACACATTTGGTTTTTTTATTAAAGACTCTATAGGCTTTGCTTGATGTAGAATATCCAAGAAATATTCCTTCATCACTTTTGGAGGAAATTTTATCTAAATTATCTTTAGTGTTCAGAATATAAACATTACATCCAAACACTTTAAAATAACCTACTTTGGGTTTCCTATTATTCCACAACTCGTAAAGATTTTTCTTAAGGATGGGTCTGATTAAGACTTTGTTTATTATATAACAAGCTATATTAAAAGCTTCAGCCCAAAAATAAATGGGTAGATCATTTTTATTAAGCATAGTCTTAGCAATTTTCTATATGGTTCTATTTCTTCTTTCTACAACACTATTCTGTTTAGGTTTCCTAGGAGTAGAGAAGTTATGATTATAGCCATTTTGTGATCAAAAAGCTTCAAAATCTTGATTTTCAAATCCATGATCACTTCTTCAGGATTTAATCTTAAACCCACTGAGATTTTATATAGACCTAGCATACTTGGTAAAATGTGACCAAGCTTTACTTTTATGAGATAGGAAAAAGGTCTAGGTGTACCTAGTGAAATCATCTACAAGAACATAAACATAGTGCTTCCTATTGAGACTTGAAACTCTAGATGGTCCAAACAAGTCCATGTGAACTCTAGAGGTTGAGAAGTAGTTACTTCTTTCTTTGGATTGAAAAATATTTTATGTTTATTTCCTTTTTGATAAGGATTACATACATTATTTTCTGGAAACTCTAATTTTGGTAAGTCTCTAACTAATACTATTCTAGTTAACTTTCTATGATAGTATATATTGCAATGTCCTAGTCTTTTATGCCAAAGTCAAGACTCTTTGTGAAAGGCATTTAGATAAGAGACAATCTGTGAGGCTAGTGTGTCTAGATTTATAGCATGTATATTATCATTTCAAAAAGTAGTAAATATTAAATTATTCTTGGAATAAAAAACATGGCATGAATCATTTTTAAATTTAACATTAAATCCATCGTAACACAATTGAGATATGCTGAGCAGGTTATACTTTAATCCATCAACATACAATACTTTAGAAATTTAAATAGAGTTAGGGTTACCAATCTAGCCTTGGCCGATGATTTTTCCTTTACCATTATCACCAAATGTGACATGCCCTCTATCAATCTTGATAAGACTTTTAAAGCTTACAAAATCCCCTGTCATATTTCTTGAACAACCACTGTCCATGTACCATATCTTTTTACATGATCTCTTTAGGTATTTTACCGATAAAACAGTTTAACCAAGAAATGACTTTGGTAACCATATTTGTCTGGGTCTACATAAATTAGTAATATAAGATTTAGGTACCCAAAACTATCTTATGGGTTTCCTATATGCAGAATATAAAGTGTTTGAAAAATAAACTTTGTTTGGTCTGAAATAATTGGATATAGTAAATGAATTTGTAGAACTGGAACTCATTGTCCAATTCTGGTTTTTGAAAAAGGTAGCATATTTTCCAGATTTGGTTACAAAACATGATTTGGATAAATTCCTTTGTCCTGGTTGATATCCTATCCTAGAAGTATACTTAGGAGCTATTTATTTACCAAGAATTTGAGTAAGATTATTTTTCCCATTAGTAAATTTTTTTAAGTCTTTCTTTAATTTCTCATTTTACATGTTTAACTCATTGTTCTCCTTGAGCAGTTGAGCATTTTTTTCTTTTTCCGTTATAAGTTCAGAATTAGTAGTCAAACTAAAAGCATGTTGTTTCTTTAACAATTTATACTTATCTTTCAACTCATTACATATTTCTTTTAACATATTTCAATATTAAAATAATTCATCATTTTTCATATTCTCATACTCACTTTCAGAATAATAAGAATTATGTAAATGAGAGTCTAAGGTTACCTCAGTTGTGTTTATCATAAAGAACATATTATCCATATCATCTTTCTCATTATGAGAAGATCCAAATTCACTTGATCTTTCCTCGGAGGCACTCCAGGTGTCCTTAATTACTTTCTTATACCTTCTATCCTTATTTCCATACTTTTTCTTATATTTTATCTTGGGATAGTCAGCCTTGACATGTCCTTTCATTTTAAATTTGTATCAAATGATCTCTTCTGATTTCTCATTTTTCTTCTAATCTTTTTTTCCAATTTCCCTTGTTATAATATTATCCTTTATAATTGTGATTTTTGAAAAAACTTATTTTTCCTATATAATTTCTTAAATCGTCTAGCCAACTGGACCATTTCTTCACCTCTATCCAAAGATACTTCATCACTGCTTGAGATTTCAATAGCATCTTGAACTTTCTCCTTGTCTTTACTTTTAGAAGAAGATTTATTGAAGGCTACGGACTTTTGTTTTGGTTCATCCTCTTCTTTATTTACCTTTAATTCCTCTTCATACATCATTAATTTTCCAATCAATTTCTTCACTAGCATGTTATCAATATCACATTATTCTCTAATATACACAAATGTTCCACGCCATCATTCTGGTAAGCATCGCAGAATCAGCATGATATACTCTTTGGTTGTTACTTCTCTTCCTACGAAAATAATGGTATTCACAATTTCATTGAACCTGAGATATATATCATAAATTGACACATTAGGCTTCATTATTAAGTTGTCATATTTAAAAGTATAAGTATTTACTCACATTTCTTTAACATTAGATGTTCCTTCATGAGAAATAGATAGAGTGTCCCAAATTTTATGTGTAGTTTTACAAGAAGAGATATAGTTAAACTATTCATCTCATAGTGTACAGTACAGGGCATTCATTACTTTACAATTATTGTTATAGGAAATCTTGGTAGATTCATCCCAAGTGTTTCTAACAATTTTAGGAATTGCATATTTACTTCCAATAGAAGTCCAGATTTCAAATCCCATGATTTCTAGATGTATTTTCATTTTAAGCTTCCACTGAGAATAATTAGTTCCACTAAAGAAAGGTGGTCTATTGGTAGTAGCCCCTTCTAGTCCATTTTCTATAATACAGATTATGGCAGAATGTCAAAGAGATGAAGATTTATAAATAACATAATTTTTGAGATCTTTGGAATACAACTATAATCACAATTGACACGATTTGAAAGACTAACATTAACTTTTAAAAAAGCCTCTGATACCAAATGTTGGTCAAAGTAGATGAATCTAGAGGGGGGTGAATTGAGTATCTATAAAAATTTATGTTAAAATTTGGTTCTTTAAAATAGCATCCCCCTATTAAAATAATAACTAAATCTAGTTTGTAGTGAATTTATAAAAGTCAGGAAATTTCAATTAGTTTCCTAGAAGATTGGTTAGTTCTCATTTTTACCAATCTAAGATTATAAAAACTTTTGAAGCTAATATACTGATTCAAAACATATATAAACCCTTGCTAAACTAACTACCAAAGTTCAGTTTATCTAAATGTGAGAAATACATAATAGATAAAAATATATGACAAAAAACACAATGGTTAAAACAAGAGGTTCAGTCTCAAGTTGAGACTTAGTTCTCTTCACTTGGTGATCACCTACCACCAAGAAGTTTATATTAATAAACTTTTGTTCCAAACCCAGGATCGGGGTTCACAACAGCACACATGGCTGTCCAGGTAACACTTTACCTCTACCACAGTTATTCATGGGAAAAACTATCAAACAGATAACACAGGATCTCTTCCATAGTTCTACGTAGGATACAAGAGTATAAAGGGATTGGGAGTTAGGATATTTTGGTATCCTCCAGTTAATCTTAGGAGACATTTTGTTTGATACAAATAGATATAAACACTGTTCAAATAGTAACCACAAGATCACAATAGTGTAATCAAAGAAGAATAGGGTTTAGAAATCTCTGTGTGTTGTGCAGTAAATCTCTAGACTCAATGGAAGTAGAGAAAATAATATTCGAGACTCCTTCTGGAAATTTGATCCAAAACAGAGTATCATAGTCTCTGTAATATAGCTTCCAGGTGTGAAAATGTTCAAATCTTTGATGTCAGGATGTTCAGTGAGCTTCAGCAGGATGCATCTTGTAATATTAAACTTCTTGTATACTCAAGCTTTGAGTTCTTCTATTTTTGATATCATGCATATTCGCACAGCCAGCCTTTTTGTTTTTCTTGTGGGTTTAGAGTCTCTCTTTTTAAGTTGATCTTGTAATCCTTTTATAATTCAAGGTCTAGTAGGCATGAAGATCTCCCCATGTGAATTTACCTTGTACTATCTATGGAAAGTCCTACAAACAACATTAAATAATGTCAGAAACATTAATTTTTCTAAATATGACCGTTATAAATAAATTTTAATTAATAAATTCAAAACAGTTATTTATGACTATCGGTGAGACATTTGAATTGGTCTGTCTTCTTTGATTTGTTAATATCAGCCTGTCATATTTGGTCTGTCATCTTTAGTTTTTCAATATTGTTTTGTCATCTTTTGTTTGTCAATATCGGTTTGTCATCTTTAGTCTGTCATTTTTGGTCTATCGTCTTTGGTCTGTCATCTTTGGTCAGTCATCTTCTGTCTTTCATCTTTGGTCTGTCATCTTTGGTCTCTCATCTTCAGTCTGTCATCTTCGATGTGTCTAACATCGGTGTATTGAACATCGGTGTGTCGAACATCAGTGTGTCCAACATCATTGTGATGAACATTGGTGTGTGGAACACCGGTGTGTTGAACATCAGCATGTCGAACATCGATGTGTCGAACATCGGTGTGTCAAACATCGGTGTGTCGAACATTGGTGTGTTGAACATTGGTGTGTCGAACATTGTTGTGTCGAACATCAGTGTGTCGAACATCAGTGTGTCGAACATCGGTGTGTCAAACATTGGTGTGTCGAAAATCAGTTTGTCGAAGATCGGTGTGTCGAACATCGGTGTGTCGAACATCGGTGTGTCGAACATCGGTGTGTCAAACATTAGTGTGTCGAACATCGGTGTGTTGAACATTGGTTCATTTCCAGGAATTCTAAAAAGCTTATGAAGAGACTGTCTTACACATAACATTACACAATTAAGTGACATCAAAAAATACATGTAAAAATACACTTGTAAGAATGTGGATTTATAAATATAAGTTATTGTCTTATTAAAGTATATTGTTCAGTATGATATAATTGATTTAATTAGATATATCAAATGGCATGAAAGAGTAGAATCTGTACTTAGACATTATTTGTGATTATGAAAACTACCATATCATAGAGGGTCCAACAAATAGATTTATTATTTATCCCTTATTTAAACTAATTTTAATTCTTAATTAATAATGTATTTAAATATTTTTAAGATTTATGATTTATTCTATTTTTCACATGATAAATAAATACCCAATTACTCTCATCCTCGTTAAATTTCTGAATTACTTGGGTCTTCTTTCTTGCTATGATATTCAAATATCATAATCTCAAAAACCTTAAAATTCACTCCAATTAAACCCATTTAAAATTACAACATGTATCTAACTATTCAACATTAAAATGTAGACCTTCTTATTTTGGCATGGATCTTTCTTTAGTTTACTAGAAACTTTTATTGGGTTATCTCTCTTGATTCTTAGTTTTTATCATGATCAATTGATTGATCATAGTTTTTCCATTAATATCATAATATCAACATCATTATATTAGATTTTCTCTTTGAAGTCTTTTAATTCTAGAAACAATTGAATTTTAGACTATTTGTAGTAAAAACATTGGGGGAGTTGGTGCCCTAAAACCAAATTTTTTAGTAAATGATTACATGTTTCCATTATTAATAAAATTTACTTATAAAATTATTATTTCTCTTATACATGAAATTTTTATGTGATAATGTCATTAAAATATATGTCACATTGAAAGGTCATATAAGTTCCCCACTATGATGAGAACATTATGGTTCCATGATATTATACTTGAACCATGTTCTGTGGTGAGATGATATTGTATAACATGACATAGATGATATAATCCATCCGAGGTAGGAGGATAATAAGACATTAATAAACCTTTTCATGGTGACCACCCTTGGAAATAATCAATATAGGAGGTCATGAGAAAAAACATGTTGATAACAAATACACATTTCCATGTGTCATTGGAAGTTACTATATACAGATGTGTGTGTTGATCCTTAGTCTACAATATAATCATTAATGGATATCATGACTCAGATAATTTGATGTATTGATGAAAATCATGATGAAATATTCTCATATAGAGGTTGGATACGTTCAGTGTGTCATGAGTGATATTTCATTAATGGTAAATTAGAGAGGATTTTTCCCATTTGTCCCTTGATAGACATTGATATCCCAGGCCCATTGATGGGAAATAAAATTGTATATATAAATCTATGTTCATGGAGTTCAATGGGTGAGTTCACTTCTATAAATTTAAATAAAAATACATCAAGAATATAAGTTGATGTCACCAGCATTCAACATGATTGATTCAATCTATCAAAATAAGGGGATAATATTATATGATAAATGTTCATATGAGTTTGGTTTTTTGTTATGATATTAGCTTCATTATATATAGATTCATTGGAATTTTTCTAGATGTTATCCTTGGAATTTAGGAAATTATGAGTAATACCATTCTAAAAGAGGCCTAGACAGTCACATACTTAGTGTATCGAAAATATCAGTTAAATTGAAATAATTAATTTAACAAGTTAAAATAAATGTGATTTATTCAGTTTGATTGGTCAACATAAGTTAATCATAGGTTATTCTGAATAATAATTGAGTTAATAATAATAATAAATATTTGTTTTCATGCTTGTAAAATATAATATTTATTATATTCATCATAGAATGATTTTGTGACATTTATTTATCAAATAGTCATTATTTAAGGATCGATAAATTTCAATGAGGTAAAATGGAATGAGGTTAATGGTCTGATTGGATATAGTGTAAATGATATTTATTTATATTCTCATTACATTGAACATTTTATGAAATAATTATTATTATTACTATTATTATTAATGGATATGGGGACAACTAAGAATATCAAAGAAGTGAAATGGATTGGGTATGATTTTTCAACCCTAAACCTACCATAATAAATATCTAATTATATAACTTTCTATAACTAACTCTTTTTTTCACAATGGATAGAGAGAGACTTGGTAAAGCCCTATAGTAAATTATATCTTCCTCCTTTCTCAAAAATTCATGACAACACCAATAGTTTTTTGTACTTATTGAAGAATATTGTCACAGTCAACCACAAACATCACATGTGACCAAGATCATCTGTTCTAGAACCCTGAAATTATTTGTTATCATTCAGAGATTTCATTGCATGTGTGTATCACCACTATAGGGATTATAAAATTGTATCATATAGTATAATGATGGTATGATGACAACTAGTTAACAGGATCATCAATGAAATTATATTTACAAGTTTTGGTAATTCTATATATTCTTATATATTAATTATAAATTACATGTGAAGGTCATATTATTCTCATTCTAATATCTTAATATTTTCAAGTAATAAAATTTTTCATTGTGAATGAAATTTTGATCATGTGAAGTAATGATTACATGTTAATTCATAATAAAATTTCAGTCTTCCATACCATCAAAGGATGCTTCCACTACACCCAACACCTACAAGTGGTATCAAAGTAGTCATATGTTTTATTTAAAATTATTTATTATTTATGGTTTGGTAGTATTTGTTTATGTTTTATTTTAATTAAAATGATTCTTTTTAATATCTGAACATTTTCATCTCTTCCATTTATTAGTTCTTAGTAAATTAACTAGTAATTGGTTAACAATTAACAATGAATAAGCATTTTAAGAACAAAATATAGAGGTGACAAAGGCTCTTCCTGAAAAAAAAATTATAAGGAATTTACTTACCACATACACATCATGTAATTTTTTTTCATGTCAGTCTCTCATGAAAATGTTGAATATATCTGATTAAATTAGATCTAAGATATAATAAAATCATATCAGCATGTATATCTAGTCACGTTGTAACATGACATTAATAACAACATGTGGTGTAGTCATTATACATGATGTGTATTTTTCATTTTTTTCATGGATAAGGACATGGGGTGTCCCATTGAGATGTGTTTTAAATACATGTCATGGGGACTAACATTCCATGAAAATATACGGTTACATGCCATGTGTACTTTAGTACATTCCATGTTGTTTGCTATCACATGGTGTGTGTTTTGGAACCAGGAAGAGATCAGTACATACCATGTACTTTAGTACATTCCATCTAGTTTTCTATAGATAGTGTGCCCATTTTTTGTGGAAATAAATTAAATATATAATGAAACATATTCACATGTGTTCCTTGATTCAATTATTTGATAAAATAAATTCCACTTCATAGTATTGATAATTATATTTTAAATATATTCCATGTTAAAATTTTGGATAAACACACAAGTTTCCTCCATGTACACATGGGTACTTTATTAATTTTAAATTAAATTAATTTTCATTAAAAATATACAAGATAGTGGGTTAAGTATTATTGAATATAATTAAGATAAGTTTAATTAATTTCATCAATTTATTGTGTATTTTCTTAATTAAAGATTGAATCAAATTAATTCATAAATGGATTCAAAATGTATCCTTATTTATTGATATATGGATAATCATGATATTATATTATCCCTTTCGATGTGATTGGTTTCTTTTAATTTATTTTGATTAATTTATTATCGGTGGCATGCGTGTCAGTCCCCCCTCCTTATTATGTAAGGATCTATGTGACCATGGTTTCTTTTTATGTAATACCCAATTTTCCAATCCATTGGATACCTGGACCTACATGTGAGTTAAAAGATTATGTAAGTATGGATATCCCAAGTGATAGGAGGTAGTCTAAGTCAAGGAGTTGAGGAAAAACCAATCGAGGAAATACATAACAGCCAAGATGGAATTTTGTGCCATGAACCAAGCTATGCCAAATGGAATAAATTATAACTAGATTAAACATAAATGTTTTATCAATCATGGTTAATCACTTAATTAAAATTAACTTAATATTAATAAGGCACATGAAAAGAAAAAATGGTATTTATAAATAAAGATAAAAATACATCAAATAAAAATTTAAATCAGTATGTCCTTCCAATACATAAGTTAGAAACAACCTCATAGTTCAAAGTTCTTTACTAACCCATGTTGGGGTGAATTAAATTATCGTGGAGTTTTTAGCTTGAATTATTGGGTTAAAATAACTTTCTTCACATCAATGGTTGACTTACCAAGTAATAGTTTGTGAAACTAAGAGGAAAATGTTGGGGAAATCTTAAAATCGAGATTTTGGGACTGGGGAGTCTAGTCAACAGATCAAGGAACTAGGAGTTAATGTAGTTGGTAAGTTACACCTATATAAAACCCATCGAATATGTTCTCAATCCCATGTATAGGTTATGATAATGGGAATGTGGATAATTTACACTAGAATATCTAAGATAAAATATATTTAAAAATGATGGTTAGGATTATTAGGTTTCAAAAAATAGTGGGAGATTAATTAAATTTATTTAATTTTAAATATATTTATCTAATTTGTAATCAAATTAACTACTAATTTTCTATGATTAATTTTTAGAAAATGTAAATTCAAAAAACATTGAAAATATCACTATGATCCAAACCTGAGAAGGATAACCTTCTCACCAAAATGAATTTGTTGCAATGGTATAGTCTCTTGCGTTTTATATTACACCATTAATGGAAACCATACATGTTGGATAACCCACTTCCTTAGTTTCCTAAAAAATAGGTTTTTGAGGAAGAAGTATCTCTCTATGTAAAACAAATGGATGATGCTACAGATTTCCAATGTTTTATGTTATCCACCATGTCCAATGATCTTATAAAGAAATATGAGGATATAGATTCAAATAACATTTTTTCTCACCTTAATGATATCTATCAAGAGAAGGAGAGATCTAAGAGATATGATATCACTAATGTGGTGTTCACATGCAAGATCAAAGAGTCGATGCCAGGTGGGGAACATGTAGTAAAGATAATTAGATACATTTTGAAACTATACATATTGGGTTTTAAGGACCTTCATGATTCGCACACATAAATCATTCAATATTCACTATTTAAAAATTTTCCTAGTTTTATTTTGAATTCTAATATGGGTAATAGTGAGAAGATGCTTTTAGAACTTATTACACTTATTCTCTAAGTTGGTAGAGATAAAGGGAGTGAAAAATCAATTATCCTTATGGTAAATATAAATAATAAGAACAAGTAAAATGTTCCAAATAATCATTCAATGTCTAAATATTAGGAGAGTTATTCATTCATGAAGAATAAAATCCATAGGCATGTAAATGAATAGGATGAAATATGTTTCATATGTAGAAATAAGGGTCATTGTAAGAGTAATTTAACCCATCTAAAGAAGCAATTGGAAGCTTTATGTAAATTTTTTATTGACTGTAATCATTACATATCTACAATTTGGGTATTAGATACTACCTATGGTTCTCTCATATTTATCCAAATACATGAACTGTTTAGATTTCAAAAGAATACTATAAATAAGGTGAGTATGCAGGCTACCAATGGAGTGAGGATGGATACTCTATCCATTAGAGTCTACCATATCATATTACTGAAAATATTTATTTTGGTTTCAAAGAACTATTATTTTATTCCTAGTGTTTCCAATAACATTATCTCTATTTCTTATTTAGATATGGATGGTCTTTTTCATCTTTAGTAATAAAGTTTTCTACTTTTATAAAGATTTTATATGTTATGGTATGGAATAATTGACTAATGGTCATTATGTAATAAATTTTGAAAAAAAATATTGTCAATAGTTTGTGAAATAAACATGTGTGACTTGTATAACACCTTGTTATGGTATCAACATCTGGGTTATGTAAACAAGTAGTGTTTGAAAAATCTATATCAAGTTGGTTACCTAGACTATTTTGAGCTTAAGAAAATTGAAAATTGTCATGATTTTTTACAAGGTATGATGAAAAAAAACACTATTTGGAGGTCAAGGTGAGAGGGACACATAGATTCTATAATTAGTATAGAATGATGGGTGTTGACCTTTTCACAGAGAGTCTAGAGTTGTATTCACACACTTTATTATTTTTACCAATGACTTTAGTGGGTATGGTTATATCTACTTAATAAGGTATTTGTCTGAATCCTTTGAAATGTTAAAAGAGTTCATAAGTGAGTTTGGGAATAATCTTAGTAAAAATATAAAGAAATGTTGATTGGATTGAGATGGTGAATATTATAACCAGTACATTATCACCACTCTACATGAGAATATTATTTTATCTCAGCTCACTCTTCCTTATAAACCACAGTGTAATTATGCTAGTGAATGAAGGAACTATAATTTTTTGGACATGGTAAAGTTGATGATGAGTCACAAAAGCCTTCCACTAACCTATTGAAAATATCTATTATAAAAAATACTTACTAAATGTGTATCAATTAATGAAGAAAACACTAATCCATTTTAGATATGCAGTCAAGAGAAACCTATTTTTCATGTGTTTGTGCATGGGGTAGTGATTCATTTGGTAATTCTAGATCAAGAAGAAAACTAGAAACTTGAGGCATAATTCTTATCATTATAGGGGTTTCTAAGGAAATAAGTGGATACTATCTACACAAACCTTCATAAAAGAAAGTGGATGTCATAAGATATGCCATTTTTATTTAGAGGTATCACATCCTCAAGGAGGATAGTGGAACCAAGATTTACATTGATAAAGTTGATGTATAGATACATAAGAGTTTGTATAGGAAAAAATTCCATAGGACTCAATTGAATAATAATTTCATGAAACACATGTTCTACATAGGTTCACTAGAGAGGAGAGAGAACTCAAGGGATATGGTTTTCTAGTCACTGATCATGGTGACTCATTATTAGTTGAAATAATGGTCTTATATCTTACACAGAAGAAGTAGAGATATCAAACTCTAAAAGATGGAAATAATCCATGTATCTTGAGATGTATTCCATGTATCAAAACCAATTTTGTGTTTTAATCGATCTTCTAGTCAATGTAAAACCTATTGGGAGAAAATGGTTCTTCAAGAGAAAGGTGTACATATATGTTAAATTAAATACATATAAAGTCTATATAGTGGATAAGGGGTTTATAAAACATCAATTAATTAACTATGATGAAACATTTTATATATTTTTCATGTTGAAATCCATTAAAATTTATTTTTCCCTATAATCATACCAAGACTATCAGATTTTGAAAATGTATGTCAAAACTGCTTTCCTTAATGGTAAAATTCAAGAGGTTGTGTATATGATACACATAGAAGGGTTTGTCACTCCAGTAAATTCCAAAAAGGTATAAAAGTTTTATAGAACCATCTATGGATTAATGAAATCATCTAGGTCATAGAAAATTTTATTTGATCATGCTATAAAAGGAATTTGGTTTCATTAAGAACGAATGTGAGACTTGTTTTTACAAATAGTTTAGTGGTATAATGGTTTTTCTCATAGAAGTATATTTTAATAACATATTAATTATTTAAAATGATATACCATAAATTAAGAGGTTACGTTGTCGTTAAGAAAGTGATTCTTCATGAATGAATTTGTTGAAGAAACCTACATTCTAGGGATCAAGATCATGTGTTATCGATCCATGTGGATGCTTAGATTAAGTCAATGTACATACATTGACAAGAACCTAAGACTTTCACTATAGAATAATCCAAGAGGGGATTGGTTCCAATGTCACATGGTATACATATTTCCAATAAAATGTATCATTATACATAAGAGGAAATAGAAATTATGAGTAAGATCCCATATTATTCTATGATAGGATCTATCATGTATGTTATTTTTTTTATGAGGCTTGATGTTGAATATAATTTAAGCATGGTAGGAAGATATCGTAATGATCTAAGTGAGTAGAACTGGAATACTATCAAGGATATGATTATGTATCTAAATAAAACTATGGATATAATCCTGGTGTGTGGAGGATAAGAAGAGATAGTCATCAAAGGTTATACTGATACTATCTTTCAGAAAGATCATAATTATTTAAAGTCACAGTATAGATATATCTTTTGTCTCAATAGAGGAGTTAAGAGCTGGAAGTTTTCTAAGAATCTAGTTTCCACTAATTCTACAGTGGAGACTGAGTATATTATACTTTATGATGCCTTAAAGGAAGTATTTTGGATTAAAAACTTTTTCTAAGAACTTGATGTGGTGATAAACATTAAATAACCTATCACATTATACTATGATAACATTGTAGAAGTGGATCTCTCCAAGGAACCAAGGTCACACCAAAGGATGAATCACATATTATGAAAGTTTCATCTCTTGATAGATTTTTCTCAATAAGGTGAAGTTGTGTGGAGTAGAGTATCCATGGAGAAAAATGTGGAATGCCCCTTGAACAAGGCATTATCACATTAGAGTCTTGAGTGTCATGTGAGATCTAGTGAACTGAAAGTCATTATCAGCTGGATCTTGTGTAAGTGGGAGTCTATTGGAGTAAGCCCCCAGAACAAACTTGTTTAGTACATGATTAAATGTTTTCATTTTTGATGAGAATTTTAATTATCAAATTATTAATATTCCTCTATATGAAATTTTTTATGTGATAAAGTCCTAAGAATATATGTCACACTGAATGGTCATTGAATTTTCCCATTATGGAGATAACTTATAGGTACAAAGACATTATTCTCGAACCATGTTTTATGGCTAGTTTATATTGTCCGTTAGGAAACATATGATATAGGATATCAATGGTTAGTGAATCATAAAAAATATAGACACCTTGCCAAGGTGTTTTCCCTTAGTAATCTTCAAGACAATAGGTTATGAGAATAGACCTATTAATAGGAAATCAACATTTCCATGTGACATTGGATGTTCCTATATATGAATATAAGTATTGATCCTTAAAAATTAAGATTATCATTAATGGATATAATGACATGCATGATTTGATTTATTAATGAAAATGGTGATTACATATGATATTGGTGAGGTAGTATATGTTGGGTGCATCAAGATTTATATTTCATTAATGGATAATGTGAGAAAGGATTTATCCCTTTTTCACTTGAAAAAAGTTGACATGTCAAGCCCTTTGATAATAATGGAACAATCTGTAAAAATCCAAGGTTACGGTGGTTGGTGGGGAGTTCATTTTTGAAATTTCAAAGAATGATACATGGATCATATTAGTCTATAGCATTGGAATGAAAAATTAACAATTAGATATATCACGATAAATGGGTTCTATTACATAGAAAAACTTCGTAGTAGGTTGGTTTTTGTTGTGACATTAGCTTCTTTATCTATAGATGTATTGTTGTATTGTCAGATGATGACCTTGGAATCTAGGAAGTTATGCTTAATTCCAATGAGAATGATGCATATAGGGTCTCACACTTAGTGTATCCACAATCCTAGTTAAATTCTGTTAATGAATTTAATATGTTTGAATCAATGAGGTTTATTCGTTTTGGTTGATCATCATAATTTAATCACAGGTTATTATATAGAATAATTGAGTTAAATAATAATAAAAAATGTGTGTTTTAATTTTTGGAAGATATAATATTTATTATATTTATCATATAATAATGTCGTGACATTTATTTATCAATTTTCCATTATTCAGGTATTGATAAATATCAAAGAGGGAATGCATACAGAGCTTACCAGTCTGACAGGATATGATGTAAATGATATTTATTTACAATCTTAATGTATTTCACATGTATATAAATTAATAATAATATTATTATTATTATTATTATTATTAATGTACATGGGGTTAACAAAGAATATTAAATAAAGTAAGGGTGTCATTTTTGATTTTCCAACCCTAAACCTACCATAATAAATATCTAACTATATCACTTTCCATAAAAAATAATTTGGTGTGAATAAAAAATAAAGAGAGTCTTTCTTAATCCCTAGAGTGAATTCCATCTTCCTCCTCTCTCAGTCCTTTGAGAGAACACTAGGAGTTGTTCTTCCTTCAAGAATAATATTATTACAGTCAACCACAAACAATGAAAGAATTTATGAGTGTTCATGCAATCATCAGTAGATTCTAAAAAATTATTTAGAGGTTGTGGTGAATGTTTGGATCACAACTAGAGGGGTTATACACTAGGATATTATTGGAAAATAATTTTAAAAGGAGATCTAGTTAAATAGATCATCATTAATAATGGAATTAAAATTCAAGGCAATTCTATATCTTCTTATAGGTTAGTTATATAATACATCTGAAGATGCACCTATTTTGGTTATAGTGTTTTAATCAGGACAAGTAAACTACCTTTCTCAATAGACATAATGTTTTGATCATGTGATGAAATTTTTTCACGTAAATTAATATTAAATTCAAGTTGGTCATATCATCAAAGGATGTTTTCGCTACACCTAGAACCTATAAAAATATTACACATGAATGAATCCCATATATGGATTGAAATTTCCTACAATGTTTAAATTAGTTACATAATAGTAATTTTCTATGTGGTTCTATATAAAATTCCAATGTATAATATTATCCTATGTGATTTGGTTACTTGGATCTACTCTTGGATACATCAAAAAATTGGTTACATGAATCTGTACTTCATAAATTTGGATACATGGTATATTCAACTATGTAGATTTTCTTATGTGAATCTCTACTTCAAAGAACCACATATTCAATAAAATCAGTTATATTTTTTTTGAATCACTGGAATTGGATATGTGAATTGGAAAATTCCATACTTCACTCAAATTAAATCACGTCCTCATCAACTGAATTTCTAACCTTCTCAACCAATTCAACCCTTCTAAAATGTGTTAAAAATAGTTCTCCTTCATACACCAACACGTGCCTTTTATTATTTTTTATATCTCCTCTCCAATCATCACAAATACTAATCCAATTTTTCTTGAACTTCTCCACTATATTTATTCAAGTGTTAGTCTAATGGTTCTTCTTACATACAAAATGATAGTAGCTCAATAATCTTATGGTCATACATTGATTCTTTATCAGTAATAAACCAATTCCTTATCATGAATCCATTATAATCCTCTAAGAATCAACATAAACTCCACTAAACACATTTTGAAATTTTTATGACAAAATAAAACAATTACTTGGTTATTATAGTCTACACGTCCAAATTTTTGGGAAACATCTGCCATTAATATCAATATGTGTATGTGAATGAATTTCCATTTATCTCCCTTATTTCAAATTAGATACAAAGGTCAATGTGAGGGACTACTCAACTCTATTTTTCTTCTGATGGAACTCCAATTCTCTTCCCCCATTTCCTAAGAGAAGGAATATACCACATGGTTCTCATAGTAATGAGCTCTTAGTTAAGCTAATATAAGTCTATGTGGTCAATACCAGTGTATAAAATAAGTTATATATAGCCAAGGTTGTCTATGTTGTCAATAAACTACCATGAATGTGATATAATTCTCATAAATTTATTATTTCTTAAGTAGAGACTATATAAAATAGACTGATTGAGAAACATGTAATCCCGCACACTTTAGTAAACATTTCAAAATTTTCAAGTGCAATAAATGCAACTCCCCCTTTTTCTCAATTTTTGATAACCAAAAATACTCATAAATAATTGAATTCAATGTAATCATAAAAAATTTATATAATTACGATTCTCATACATTGAACTCAGACATTCATAGCAGTCCAAAAATCATATATTTTTTAGAAACAAAATATTTGAATCTACCTTCTTAGATTACTCCCCATGAAGGTAGGCACTCATCTTTTTTCATTTCTTGGTAGTCAATAAATACCATGAATGGAAATATCATTATGTGTTCAAGAAGTGAAAACCTCAAATATACTCTTTTTTTTCATAGGTTGTTCAACAAACATACCATCTCCTTCAATTACCTATGAGTTAGCTCAAAAATAAACAAGAATAAGAAAGAAAGAGGGACATTTTGTGTATTGGAGGTGACTCTATGCTTGAGAGTTTCCTCTAAATCTAAGTATATTT
Organism: Viscum album; assembly: GCA_963277665.1. Lineage (NCBI taxonomy): Eukaryota > Viridiplantae > Streptophyta > Magnoliopsida > Santalales > Viscaceae > Viscum > Viscum album. The sequence continues at coordinate 1,253,866,258 of OY728152.1, forward strand.
TCCTTCCAACCATATCATATCCTCTATGTGAAACCTCTTTTTCTATTTTAGTCATTTGAGCACATAAAGCTTCAGGTTCATTGATTTTATTCTTAAATAGATCTAGATTTTATGGAAGTCACATTAAGAATTTTTTAGATATATGTCTTAATATCTATAACCTTTCACATAAGTCACCATTCAACATCAAGTTTCCACCAATTGACATCTTTTCTTCTTTATTTAACTTCTTATGAGTTTTTGGATCATCACTTTTCTATTTTTTTACTTTTCAAGGAATACTAAATTTTATGTTCTTTTTTCTTAAAAAATTGATTAGCAGGTTTACTCATATCATCAGTCTTGATCCCCCTTACTTTTGGCCTTCTAAAATTTTTATAAATTGAAAATTTATGCCAGAAACCCAATTATTTATACTTGAACTTCTAGAAAGTCCATCAATAGCATATGAATATTGTTATATTCGTTTCTAGGTTAATCTATCTATATTTCATAGTTTTTGAACCTTGAAATTTTTTAGTGGAACCACCACTCTTTTAGACGCTTATTGTGGAATAGATCTTCATATATCTTCTTTCATGAACCCCTAATTAGTTGATTTTATGCTTATTTTTCACCATCCATAATTTTTTATAATTTGGTTTAAAAACATTTAATATTAAATGAAACATCATAATCATATAAGATAATTTGTAGGTTATGTGATACCTTTTTCTTAGAGGAAGATTCTATTTGGATAAAGGATGATCTCATCATATTCTTTCCCCAAAAATGAGTCTTTTTGGATTCATGACTAAAAATACAAATTTGTGTCAAAAAATCTATTTTTCCATCAACATGGGACGTTATCGCTTGTAGTAATTCTTGATTTTTCAATATCACATCTAACCCAATACACTTAATGTTGAGGGATTTATTTTCATCTTAAATAGATCACAACCTCTGATCCCAATCCTCCTTTGTATAATTTATTTATTCTTTATGTATTTTTATTTAATATTGTAAATTTTTTTCATGATTAGTTTCCCTTTCTACTTTAACCACTAATTGAGAATCGTTAACATCAATGTAAACATGGTGCATTTTTTCAATTTGATGGAAAGATTATGAAAAAACTATCTCGAAGAAAAATTTCTCACTAACATTACGTTACAATTATTAAATAGACTCATCATATATTTCATTATGAAGAGAGATAATTTCATCATTTTCTATCATAAGTTTTGTGAGGGTGTTGTATATTCCAACCTTTTTGCTAATGCCACTTCCATTAAATTATTATCTTCTTCTGATAGTAATTTTTCATCCTAGACTCCCTTTATATTTCCAAAAAAAAATTAAAAATTTCTTTGAGAACTTCCTATATATGATCTTTAATCTCTGAATGCAGATCACTAAGTCATAAATAATTACCATAGCTTGAACATTATTTATATGAAGAATCACAATCAAAATAATTATTGCAACGTATAAAACTTTGATTACCTTCAATTAGTGGTGTCTCTCCCTTTACTATTAGATTATTCTTCAGCTTACCTACCTATCTTTTCTTCTCATTTTTCCGTGTCTTTGCAGAAATTTATATATTTTTATCATCAAGATAAAATTCCTTTTTATTTTTCTATGTTAACTCAAAATCTTCCCAAAATATACACTTAAATAACACTATTAAAATCTACTGGGAAAGTCTTGGATCTTTAAAGGGGACATTCTCTCTTATACCACTTATAGAATCCCAAGATATGCATGCCACTAAGATATGGGTGAATCAGTGGTCTTATTTTATGAATTATCATTTAAATTTCAACCACCTAAACTGGTTTATGATTTCAATCCACTCGGGATTATTTATTACAACCTCAACTTGTGTTCTGTAATAAACTAATTTAAATTAGCACACTGGTATTAAAAATAATCAACAGAAAATCCTACTCATTTCTATATTAGTTATTCCCCCAACATTGAATCTCCACAATATCCCAAAATGGTTTACACCAAGGAATGCTTGGTCCTATCTACCAAATGTCTATTAAGTATTCCTTAAATAAATTTTTTCCCAACACAAAATCCACTATTTATTCAATACTTCCAGAATCCAAAGGAATAATTATTCACCATTTTAGTAATGGTGATCCAGTAAAAAAATGTCTACTTCTTCTCCCTAAATTGTTCACTAATTCTTATATATTAGATCTTCCACCATGAGAAGATGGATCAACAATTTTTCATGTATGCCTTTTCCAAACATCATTATCATCTTGGAACATGTCTATTGGTCTTGAAAATCCTTCTAGATCTAGTACGATAAGGATTATCATAAGATTATTCAAACACTTTGGTATATTTCTTGGCTTTGACTCACCTTATTCACTCCTGGATACTTAATATATCACTAAATCGATGATTTATTGATGTTTATAATAGTTATAAATTATCTTTATTTTATTTCTTGGATACTTGAACCATATTTATATAAAATAACTTCATAAACATTATTCTCAAAATATCACAGTCAAAATTCCTATATTTCAATTATGGAAATTCCATAATCTTCTATGATAGCATTATCCCATTGGAATCAATCAAAAAATTACCAATTTATGTCTCATTTAAACTCATTTGACTTCCCATTTAAATATTCATTTAAATATCCTGAATACTCATCATTATTCCCTATTTTATGTGATATATAAATATCTATGTACTCACCTACTCATTAAATTCCTGAAATACTCGGGTCTTTTTTCCTATATTGATATTCAAATATCAAAATATCAGTATCCACAAAATCCACATTTTTTAAACCCACTCAAAATTCCCACGTGTATGGAAGTATTCAAAATTAACATGTGGGCCTCCTTCTTATAACCTAGATCCTTATTTAGATACCAAAATTCCTAAATTGGTTAGTCTCTCTTGATTCTCAGTTTGTATCATGATTAACTAAATGATCATTATGTTTCTACCATGAAGATCATTACAACACCATTGTTAGATTAGATTTTCACCTTATATTATTTGAATTCTAGAAACTATAAAATTTCAATATGTTCATAGATAAAAATATCATATCTAAATGAATCACATACATGGATTAAAATTTCCTATGAGGTTTACTTTGGTTACATCATAAAATTCATCTATATAGTTCTATATAAAATTCCTACATGGAAGATTTTCCTACGTTATTTTGCTATATGGATCTACACATAACATTATTGAAAAATCATTTATGTGAAGTTTCATTATCATATTTGGATATATGGTGCATTTAGATATGTATATTTTTCTATGTGAATCTATGCTTCACAGAATCGCATATGTGGTGAATTTTTCTATATATATTTTCCAACATCACTGGAATTAACTTCATGAATCTTGAAAATTCTAGAATTCACTCAAATTCATCCACCCCGTCATTATCTAACCTTAAATAACTCTAAATAACTTCAAAAATTATCAAATTTTTTGTATATTGACCTCTTTCATCCACACTACTACAAAATCCCGATTTAACAGCGCTAGTATTTATCAGCGCCAGAAAAAAACACTAATAAATGGCATATTTATCGGTTCTTAGGAAAGAAATGAAAAATTTAACCTTTTATCAGTGCTTTTTTTAGAGATGATAAAGTGAAATATTATCAATGCTTTATTTTTAGTGCTCATAAAGGGTATCCTTTATCAGCACTTAATTTTTAGCGTTGATAAAGGATACCCTTTATCAGCAATTTATTTTTAGCACAAATAAATATTTATTTCCTCAATTCTTTTTTAGTGCTAATATAGGTACGAATAAATAAAATGAAATAATTAAATAAATTAAAAATAAAAACGCGGTTTATTAAGAAAAATATTACCAATTTTATTAATTAAATAATTATTTATAAAAATGAACAAATCTATTATACATTATTAAATATTAAACATTTTATTAATTTGATAATTATGATAATTAATGTAAGTAATTTATATGTTTTAAATATATAGATATATATTAATGTATATAAATATGATTTATATATAACAAAATATTTTTTCATTTACATTAAATAGTCATATATTTATTGAATAATGGTTTATAATTAAAAATTAATATAAATTAAAAATATTGACTAATTGCATAGTACTCGACATATAATTGAATATCATTTGATTTTTCAATTTAATATAGCTCAAATCTGTGTTATATTGATTTCAAATATACGTAATTAATGCATTTTTATATACAATGAAGACACATAAAACTTATCCACTTTTTCAATATTCTTAATGTGTACTTATTCTTAATCTATTCAATTTCACTCATTTTTAACATATATGCATGCACTTAAAATTAGATATTTATTAATAATATTAAAACAATATTTGAAAAAATATATTTAAAAATAAATATATTTATTAATGTACATTTACTATATTTATACAATTATATATTTATAATTTTTAAAAAATAAATATATTTTTTAAAGTATTTATATAATTATAAAAAATAATTATATATATTTAAATAAATATTAAATTTATAATAAATATACTTAAATATATAATATATTTAATATATTTATATATATTTATTAAATATATATATATATGTATAATTATAAATAAGTAATTATAAATTTATAACAGATATATTTAAAAAGGAATATATTTACTATATTTATATTTATATATATTTATTAAGTATATATAAATGTTTACATGTATTTTATTTATAATTATAATTATAAATCATTTACAATTTCTTAAGTAATAAGCACTGATAATGTTGCGGCATTATCAGTGCTAAAAATTGTACTGATAAATATTGATTTTATCAGTGGTTTTTTAGTGCTGATAAATACCTACCTTTATCAGTGCTAAAATAGCATTGATAAAGAGTCCTTTTACTAGTGATTAAGTAATATAGACTGATAAAAGGACTCATTATCAATGATTATTTGTAAGTGCTGATAAAAGTGTCATGATCTAATTAATAACCCTAACCATTTGCGAACCCATCACAATATCTGATGCATTCTGTCAATTCCACATGCTATTGGTGTTACTCCTCAGTGAATTGAACCTTGAATCACACCACCTGACTGCCTCTCGAACATCTCATCTAACATCCAGTGTTTGATTGAAGTTAGGGTTTTCAAAGACGGTTTCAGATTTTCTTTAACCTAGTGAGGTAGGCATTCTAATTTTCTTTTTTGTATTTTTGGTTTTGTTTTAAATTTCTTCTTCAACCATTTTTTTTATTTTTGGTATGGTGACTGTATACTAGTGAGGTAATAATTCCAATTTTCTTAGTTTCTAATTTTGATTCAACTCATTATAACTCATGAATATTTTATTGTTTCTCAACTCTATGGTGACACATGGAGTCACATGGAGTTTAGTTGGTTGTTTAATTTTGTTCAAATTAACCAAATTGATTGCCCAAAGTTATCATACATATTTTTTATTCTTTATTTTATCAATGCTATTCCATACAAGTGAAATTTTAGAAATTGAAACTGAGTATTTTGTCTGTGAAGGAGTTGAAGGTATGTTAAGGGATTTATTTTATATTATAATGCTTCATATCTTCTTTTTTATACTTATCTGGGTTAGTGTGGGAATCCAATGTATGGAAGAAACATGAAATTTTTTATTCAAATTTTCTTTCTACTAGTTTTATTTGTTTTTTTGGCCAAATAATTTCCATTGTGTTTTTTTCATGCCCTGGTGCTGGTTTCTACTTCAAGGGGGGTAGATAATTTCTCTTGGACACTATCATGGGCTAGCTTGGGTGTTTGATATATGGTTTTCTTGGGTTTTTTAGAAAACTATATCTATTTTTAAATTTGTGGTACCTTTTCCCAATAATCCAACATTCTATTTTTTTACACATTTAAAAAATTAATTTTATTTATCTCCCTCTTTAGATTAAAACAACATTATTTATAAATCCTTTTAATAATAATATATGAAATATTATATCTTGATGCTATGTACTATTTTCCTACTAAATTATAATTTTTCATCATCATCCTAATCCCCCTATCTCAATAATTTACAAAAAAAATATTATTTTGAGATTACCCCTTTCTAGTTATACAACCTATTTTGAGACCTATATACCACAAAAGACATTATAATTTATTGCTCTGAAATTTACATTTCCATGATTTTCTCCCCCTTTTTGAGTATTTATTTAACTAATAACAAGTTGATTTTCATGTAATCACTTTTATACCAAGCTATATGATATGTAGAAAAATATTATGTCAAAAAAATTACTAACAAAAAAAGTAGGCATATATTGAATCTCCCACACTCCATGATATATATTAAAATTTCATACACAAATTTTGAAAATTTTATTCAATTTTATATGGGATTCCACATTGGTTTTCAATATTCCTTTTGAAATCTATAAAATGATCACCTCACATACATGGATTGGGAAATAAATATCCCATGAATTCCATGAGTCCTCTATAAACTAAGGAAAATGTCAACTCACTAATATTTAACATTTAAACATTGGTCATTGTTAACATAGAAAATTATTATCATTATTCATCACTTTCACCTCAAAATATTATGTCATCCACATTAATAAACACTTTTAATACATCCATAAAATTATTTTTTATATAATGATTATGATTAATTCCTATTTTTTTAAATTAATTCTTCTTTAATAATTTGTCTAACCTTAAATTCCATGATCTTAGTTATTATTTCAATTCATACATCACATTTTTCAATTTACAAACATTATTATCATATTAAAGAAGGAGAAAACTATATTTTTTAATGTAGTATTTCTATTCATGTATTCCATTAGTAAATGATAATTTTATAACCAGTTGGAGTACCTTGAATTTACTTGGGATGGGTTGGTGTAGTGCTATAACATCACAATATACTTGAGATGTTTTTAAATAATAATATACTATTAATTTTAAATCTAATAATTCCTTAGGTTTCTACATCACTTGTTCGAATAAATTTTTATATCTTCTTATTGATTGAATGATTGTTTATTATTCTTGTTTGTCATATTTGTGTTTTTATTACTGATTAGCCAATAAAAACACATATTTTGATTACATTTTAATGGTATTAAATATTTATTTTTGATCTTATGGGCCTGAGTTAGTGGATTTTAATTTTGAACATCCATTCTCTTCATTTGTGCACTCCATGCCTAATATGCACCAATTTAGGCCCAATGTTTCATCTGATTTCAAAGAATGTAATTATCCATATTTTAATTTGATATTTTTGTAAATGGATATAAACTTAAATATGAACATTTTTCATTCAGGTATAAATGGATGATTCATAAAGGATGATGAATATTTTTGACGAAGAAAGGAAACAATTCTGGAGAAGGCAGATTGGATATCATCCCACTTATCGGACTGTGGGGGCCACAATACAGGCCCAATGAAGCCCAAAATTCATGGAAGACGAGAAGACATATATAGGAACAAATAATTATTCTGGATCCAGTGCTAATTCGTCCTAAATGGTGGTGATTAAGGCGGACCAAGTTGAAGATTCAATTCTGGGCCAGATTCTGCGGCCCAGAAAAACATCCCACTATTTATATCATATCTCGTGAAAGGTTTATTATTTTGGTTTTAAATTTTCCCTGATATTAGGGGAAATCCGTGGATTCATTTAAGTCTTCTATTTCCCACTCTAATTCGGCCTTCTAGAAGGTCCTTTAGGCGCGTCTTTCCGGTGGATGCAAGATGGCTGCAACTTCGAGGCAAGAGTTGAAAAGTCTCTTATGCATTAAATGTCCACACACCTTTCTCCAAAAAAATTAATTAAAGGAACATGGGATGATGGGATCTCGGCCAAAGGCTTCCAAAATGCCTATTTAAGGTAGTAGGGATGGAGGATTTTAGGATCTTGGTGCTTTCTTTTCATTGTAGTGTTATTATGCCAATTTGCCTTTGTAATGTTCTTCCTTCTCATGTAAGTTGTTCGAATCACCTTAGTCTTCAATAAAAATTCTTCTTCTTCTCTTATTATGTTCTTATTCATATCACATTGATACCATTGCCTCAAGGTGTAAAATTTTTCACACCAAACCTTGTGATTTTGTTCACACAACGGTGGAGTGATCGTTATTCGTGTTGTTTTTACTTCTTTAATTCCACCCTCGTAAGTCTATTTTCCGCTTCCATTGAGAACTTGTCATCAATGGAGGGCTATATATTTTATGGGTTGATATAAGGGAGTAGAAAGGGTCTGGATTGAATGTTATTTCTCACTCTCTAAATGTTATTAATTTCTCTTAATTGAGTTTCTTTCATTCAATGATTTTTATTCTTCCTCTTCCTTATTGAATTTATTCACCCCACTTTGATGTGCTAATTATATCCTTTACCTTGGAGTGCTCATGAAAATGATCCTACAAGTGTATGGGTGATTAGAATGTGTTGTGAAGGTGTTTAATCAGTAAGTGATTAGGTTAGTTTGAATTCATTGCATGAATCCTTCTTGAGTTAATGAAATTAAAATCGTAAAAAAAGGAATTCATTCAATCCACTCCGAGCAATAACCTGGGATCAACTCATTTCCTCATAATTTGAATTCACATAGATCTTTTAGTGCTCTTTCAAAACCATATAAAATCAACCCAAGTTGGCAACTTCATAGCTAAAAATCCATCTCTTTTTATTGAGTGTCTAAAGGTTCTTCTTAGGTCTCTGAGGATTCGACAACCCAAGATGCACTACAAGCAACCACTTGATCCTTAAAACTTGGGTAAATTTGGGCAAAACCAAATTTTGGCACCGTTTCCAGGGACCAAGTAAGTTCCTTAGACAAAAACCTTCTTTCCTCACCCCCATTCTTCTATTCTCACCCAAGATCTCTCATCTTTTCCCTTTCTTGCTTTTTTTTCTTTTGGCGCATGTCCGCCTTCACCCGCGATAACTCAAACAGACTAGTTAGGGTGGAAAGTCGTAGGATAGGGGAGTCAAGTACACCATTGGATCCTAATCTTCATAATACCCCAGATTTAAAGATTGAGTCAATTTTAATGGAGGGTCTTCAAAGTAACCAACTCATAAACCCGGGTGGGAACCAAAATGGAAATCCAAATGAGGCAGCCCCAAATTTGGGGAATGCAGTTGATCAAACCATGAATGACTACCTTAAACCTACCTGGACCAATGCACCCTCTTGCATTAGGCATGTTGCCCTATGAGATTCCCACTATTTCTTTAAACCTCATGTCCTAAACCACCTTCCAACTTTCCATGGGATGGATTCGGAAATGCCTTACCTTCATGTCAAGGAGTTCAATGACATTGTTGAAACCATTTGCTCACCACATCAACTTGAGTCAGCTAAGATGAGGCTATTTCCTTTCTCACTTAAGGATCGAGCAAAGAACTGGTTAAATAATCTGATACCTTCATCAATCCACACTTGGAACCAATTTCAAACAGAATTCTACAAGAAATACTTTCCCCACCACAAAACAATTGCACTTAAAAAGAGTATCCAAAACTTTTTTGAAAAAGAGGGAGAGTCATTCTACCAAACATGGGGAACATCACATTATTCTAAAAAACCTCAAAGAACTATTGGAATGCATACACTTAGAGAAGATTAAATCCTTAGGGTGAAACTTGGAGCACTCTCTAGGAAGGTTGAAGAGATAGACCATAGAAAATCCATGAAATCCAAACTGTAGACCCTGTTTGCACAATCTGTGACAATCATGACCACAAAACAGAAAACTGCCCAACCATTCCATCCATCAAGTATGTTCTTTTAGGAGGACCACCTGCTGAAGTCAATTCCCTAAACTTTCAAAAGCCTCAATACCCAAACACATTCAACCCAAGGTATAATGACCACCCAGGCTTCCGATGGAAAGATAACCAACAACCTTGCCAACCACAAGGACCAAACCCCTACCCTACACAAAATTTTCAAAACCATAACCAATTCCAACCACAACCAATCCAATACCAACAACCCATCCAACAACCAAAGTATCCCCCTGGTATAACCCAACCAACACAAGCCCCTTCCCAATCTATCCCTCTCCCAATCCTTGAACAACTGTGCAAACAAATGGAAAGGATGAACTCAGAAGTCTCTTCCCTGAAACAAAAACTTCAAACCATCAAAACTGGGAAGGCACCCATACCCACACAGGCTATTCCACAACAATCATCAAGGGGAGAGACAAGTTTCACTCAAACAACTCATGAACAACTAAAGGCTGTGAGAATTTTGAGAAGTGGGAAATCGATTGAGAAACATGAACAAATAGTTCAAAACCCACCTGAAGATTCAAACTCTAATGAAAATTCAAATGAAACACATGAACAAACTGAAGATACTAATAAAAATGTGAAAGAAACAACTCTTCAAAAAAACAGCCCCACAACCTGCCCCATTTCCTCAATGCATGAGGGGTAAAACTAAGCCTGAATTAAGTGAAACATTGAGGGAAATATTCTCACAAGTCAAGTTGAACATTCCACTCCTCGATGCAATTCAAACCATTCCTACATACTCAAAGTACCTTAAGGACTTGTGCACTTTTAAAAGAAAATTTTCACATAAAAACCAAGTCCTTTTGGTTGCTAATGTGAGTACCGCCATTCAAGGGACCATTCCTCCTAAGTTGAAAGACCCGGGTTTCCCTTACATCAATGTTGACCTAGGAGAGAGAAAAGTTTTCAAGGCCTTATGTGACCTAGGTGCTAGTGTCAATCTCATCCCCTATGCTTTGTACTGCCAATTAGGCCTAGAAGAGCTCCAACCCACATCTTTCACACTTTAACTTGCTGATCGTAGTATTAGGGTTCCAAAGGGGATCTTAAAGGATGTTTTGGTGAAAGTTGAAAATTTCATTTACCCATCTGACTTTATTATTCTTGACAATCACCCAAGCTTAGGTCCTAGGGAGCAAACCCCAATCATCCTTGCTCGTCCCTTCCTTGCAACAATCAACTCTGTTATCCGAGTCCGAAATGGGAACATGACCATCACCTTTGGAAACATGAGTCTAGACTTGAACATCTACAATGAAAACTCTCAAATTGGGGATTATGAAGAGATACATGAGGTTAATTGGATAGGTAGTGTTGATAGTGAACTCAAGTAACATCAAGGAATTACCGAAGGATGTTTAAGTCAAGAAGAGATTGATTTTCTTTGTTCACATGAGGGAAATTTGTCACCTTGGATTGAATCTCTTTCAGATTTCTCTATTGATGATTTTCTAGAATCACCAATCAATGATACCATGGGTGAAATCAATAACATCGAGTCCATACCCATTCATGAAACTACTATAGCTAATTTAGTGGATGAAAATTCTTTTCACAAGGAAACAATTTTGTTAAGAAATCTGAACAAAGAAACTGAGTTCAATACAAAGTCTCATCCTTTCTTGGAAAGTGATAACCACTATGATCTTGAATTTAAGGTTTTAACTTCATCACTCAAGTATGCGTTCTTAGGGGACAATAAATACTTTCCTATTGTCATTTCTTCCTCTTTTGAAACCAATCATGAGAGGATGCTTCTAGATGTCCTTAGGAGACACAAGAAAGCCATTGGATGGACCCTATCTGATATTCCTAGGATTAGCCCACTTATCGGGACTCATAGAATTGTTCTAGAATCCTATTCAAATCCATGTCGTCAACCTCAGCGATGACTCAATCCTAATCTCATGGAAGTAGTGAGAAAAAAACTTTTGAAATTGTTAAAAGCTGGTATCATCTATCCTATAGTTGAGAGTGAGTGGGTTATCCCAATCCATGTGGTTCCCAAAAAGGCTAGAATCACAGTAATAACCAATAAGGATGGAGAGATGCTTCCAACAAGGGTCAGTAGTGGATGGAGAGTATGTATTGACTATAGGAAACTCAACTCTTGTACCAAGAAAGACCATTTACCCTTGCCCTTTATTGATCAATTCCTCGAGCGAGTGGCGGGTCATCAATTCTACTGCTTCCTAGATGGATTCTCAGGGTATAATCAAATCGAAGTCTCCTTAGAGGATCAAGGAAAAACAACCTTCACCTGTCCATTCGACACTTTTTCCTTCAAGCACACGCCCTTTGGGTCATGTAATGCCCCTGGTACCTTCCAGTGGTGCATGATGGGAATCTTCTCGGACATGGTGGGGGATTGTTTAGAGGTCTACATGGATAATTTCTCCATCTTTGGGGATAATTTTGAGGTATGCCTTCTAAAGGTTGAAAAGGTTTTGTCAAGGTGTGAGGATAAGAATCTCATACTAAATTGGGAAAAATTCCATTTCATGGTAAGGGAAGGACATGTTCTAGGTCATCTGGTATCTGTTAGAGGTATTGAAGTTGATAAAGCTAAGGTTGACATCATTCATCACCTTCCATCTCCTAAAACTGTTAATGAAGTGAGGTCCTTATTAGGACATGCTGGATTTTATAGAAGGTTTTTTAGGAATTTCAGCTCTATTTCTCGACCACTTTGTGCTCTATTAGTAAAAGATGCTCCATTTTTATGGACAAAAATCTATGAGGAATCATTCTCGACACTCAAGTCAACTCTTTTATCTCCACCTATCATGAAATCTCCAAATTGGAAACTTCCTTTCGAGCTCATGTGTGATGCAAGTGACTTCGCTGTAGGGGTATTCTTAGGACAACGGTGTGAGAAAACTCCATGTGTCATTACTTATGCAAGAAAATATTTAAATGATGCACAAATAAACTAAACAACCACTGAGAAAGAGATGATTTCTGTTGTCTTTTACTTAGAGAAATTCAGGTCTTATCTCTTAGGATCACCCATCATGGTCTTCACTGACCATTCAGCCCTAAAATACCTTTTCCAAAAACAAGCTGCCAAGGCTAGATTGATTAGGTGGGTCCTTCTTCTTCAAGAGTTTGATTTAACCATTAAGGATAAAAAGGGTGTTGAAAATGTTGTAGCTGATCACCTCTCTAGGATGGAATTCAAAGAAAACTCACACCACCTCTCTGTGTCTGATTCATTTCCCGATGAGCACCTCTATTCAGTGAGTGATTGCCCTTCGTATGCTGACATAGCAAACCATTTGGTGATAAGTGACATTCCAAAATTCTTGGGGACCCAAGATAAGAGGAAATTACTTTCTGATGTCAAACACTACGTGTTTTATGATCCTTACCTCTTCAAGTTTCGTCCTAATCAAATCATCAGGAGATGTGTTCCCGAGTCTGAGCAAGAGTCTATTCTAAAATTTTGTCATGGAGAGGCATGTGGAGGCCACTTTTCTACAAAGAAAACCACTAAAAAGGTCCTCCAAAGTGGTTTCTACTGGCCAAACCACACTAATGATTCCTTCGAATTCTGTAAAAGTTGTCCTCAGTGTCAGAAATTAGGATCCATTTCCAAAAGGAATCAAATGCCCCTCACTCCCATTCTGGTCGTTGAAATATTTGATTGTTGGGGAATTGATTTCATGGGACCCTTTACAAAATCTAAGGGATACCTCTACATCCTCTTAGTAGTTGATTATGTCTCAAAATGGGTTGAAGCCATTCACACCGAGACTAATGATCATCAAGTTGTGATCTGATTCCTAAAAGAGCATATCTTTTCTAGATTTGGAGTTCTGAGGGCTATAATCAGTGACCATGGAACCCATTTCTATAATCACCCATTCTCTTCACTCATGTCTAAGTATAAAATTTCTCATAAAGTTCCCACTGTGTACCATCCTCAAACCAATGGTCAAGCTGAGTTAGAAAATAGGGAGATTAAGCAAATTTTTGAAAAAACGGTCAACCCCTCTAGGAAAGATTAGTCTGAGAAACTCTTGGATGCTCTTTGGGCATATCATACAGCATTCAAAACCATCCTAGTAATGTCACCATATATGTTGGTTTATGGAAAAGCATGCCATTTACCTGTTGAAATTGAGCATAAGGAATTTTGGGCAATCAAAAAAAATGAATTTCGACATTTCTTTAGCCGAAGAAAAGAGGAAATTAGATCTTAATGAACTTGAGGAACTTAGGATGGAGGCTTATGAAAATTCAAGGATAAATAAAGCTAGAGTTCAAGCCTACCAATCTAGGAATATCAAAGTCAAACAATTTAAACTGGGAAAACCTGTGCTCTTGTATAGTTCAAAACTTCATTTACACACGAGAAAGTTAAGGTATAGATAGTCAGGTCCATTCATAGTGCATCATGTGTACCCCCATGGGGCAGTAGAGATTCAGGATCCCACAAGTGGTAACATTTTTAAGGTCAATGGTCATAGGTTAAAACCATTCATTGAATCATTCAATAAACAGGAAATAGAGGTAGAGTTAACAGATCCAACCTATGACCCAGGAAAAAATTGATAGATTTAGGATCCATGTCGGGCTAACAACGTTAAACAAAAGTGCTACATGGGAGGCAACCCGTGGTCTTCATGTTTCTAATCTTTGTGAATCATTTTTTCCCTTCTTCTTCATTTTTTTATTTAAAAAATTATATAGACTGTTGACCTATTCTTCTTTTATGAGTATGGATGGGTATGAATGGGGATCATTGTATTCATCCGTGTAACGCGGTGTGATCCCTGAGTAATACCTTATCCCGAAAATATAAATAAGACAATGTATCATCAATTTATTTTATTTTATATTTTTTTAGGCATTTTAAAAAAAAATAGATTGTTGACCTGTTCTTATTTTATGAGTAAGGATGGGTATGAAAGGGGAGCACTGTATTCATCTGTGTCACGCGGTGTGATCCCTAAGTAATACCTTACCCATAAATTTAAGAGAAGACAATGTATCATCAGTTTATGTTATTTGTACCTTTTTTTTAGGTTAAAAAATACAAAAACAATATATATATTAAAAAAATTTAAAGGCATGTCATAGGTCATTGGGAAAAGCTGGTCACAACCATCCAAGCCATTGGGAGATAAACCAGAACTGAAGGGAGACATGGGAATGCATTTTCAACATCAACCACCAGGTGACTTCATTCCATAATTTTCATTTTCAATGTCTTTGTTGAACTTCTATCCTTCCCCTTCTATGTTTCAATTCTTTAAACACTGGGGACAATGTTATTCCAAGTTGGGGGGGAGATGAAAATGTGTGGAAGGAAAAATTTCATTAACCTTGAACATGATAACACACATTCCAAACTCTGAAATTGGATATCAAATAATTTTGCATGCCTTGATTCTGATTTTAATGAAAGTTTATGTTCATGTGCATAGATATTTTAAAGTGCGGTTGTCTGATGTGCTTTTTCACTATTATATTTTCATCCATTTAATAAAAAAAACACAATGCACGTCCTCTAGATTGTGGGGTTTTAGTTTGAGTTATTGGGTACCCATAATAAATAGCATAGGATTGGCGATCATTTTAATTTTAACATGAGTATTCAAAAAAAATCAATTGCGCGTAGAGCAATGAATTAACCTAATGTGTGGCTTTCGGCACTTGGGGATCGTGACTCCATAGTTGTCTGGCCTAGAGTTGGGTATTTTATCTCTGTTTTTGGTAATTTAAATTTGTTTTTGATTGAGTTAACTCGAGATGATGCCCGAGTATGTGAGCTTCACTTGGTTCCCTAAGGTCTTTGAGCCTGGGAGTCATCAGAAAAGTCTTTCTACATGGGTTGACTCGATTTAGTTCAATTTCAATTACCATGGAAAAATTGAAAAAAAAACAAAAAATAATAATAAAAAAATGAGTACTCATCTTATTATTAAAATTTGATTGCTCCTAGCGCTTCCATATTTTCTTCCTCAAATGGAAATGAACCCCCATGTCTATTGTGACGCACAACACTTCATCATGCTTAATTGAATTTGGATGAAATATGGAAATAAATTTGAACAAAGGAATGAGCTTGGGTTTGAGATATGCCTGTGGAAATAGCTTGTTTTAAATGATTTTGATGGGTTTCATAATTGTTTGGTATGTGATCTTTGGGTGAGAAATGTGTATTAAAATGTTTTTGGAAAAGGTCATTCGAATTTAATTTTTGTGAGATATATTTTGCTCGGGACTAGAAAAACTCAAGTTGGGGGTGTGATTATCCAATAAAAACACATATTTTGATTAAATTTTAATGGTATTAAATGTTTATTTTTGATCTTATGGGCCTGAGTTAGTGGATTTTAATTTTGAACATCCATTCTCTTCATTTGTGCACTCCATGCCTAATATGCACCAATTTAGGCCCAATGTTTCATCTAATTTCAAAGAATGTAATTATCCATATTTTAATTTGATATTTTTGGAAATGGATATAAACTTAAATATGAACATTTTTCATTCAGGTATAAATGGAGGATTCATAAAGGATGATGAGGATTTTTTGAGAAGAAAGGAAACAATTCTGGAGAAGGCAGATTGGATATCATCCTACTAATCGGACTTTGGGGCCCCCAATACAGGCCCAATGAATCCCAAATTTCATGTAACACTAGAATACATATATAGGAACAAATAATTATTCTAGATCCAGTGCTAATTCGTCTTAAATGGTGGTGATTAAGGCGTCCCAAGTTGAAGACTCAATTCTGGGCCAGATTCTGTGGCCCAGAAAAATAGCCCACTATTTATATCATATCTCGCTAAAGGTTTATTATTTTGAGCTGAAATTTTCCTTGATGTTAGGGGACATCAGGGTATTCATTTAAGTATTCTAGGTCCCACTCTAATTAGGCCTTCTAGAAGGTCCTTTAGGTGCGTCTTTCCGGTGGATGCAAGCTGGATGCAACTTCAAGGCAAGAGTTGAAAGGTCTCTTATGCATTAAATGTCCACCCACCTTTCTCCAACAAAATTAATTAAAGGCACATGGGATGATGGGATCTCGTCCAAAGGCTTCCAAAATTCCTATTTAAGGCAGTAGTTATGGAGTATTTGAGGATCTTGGTGCTTTCTTTTCATTGTAGTGTTATTATGCCAATTTGCCTTTGTAATGTTCTTCCTTCTCATGTAAGTTATTCAAATCACCTTAGTTTTCAATAAAAGTTATTCTTCTTCTCTTATTCTGTTCTTATTCATATCACTTTGATACCATTGCCTCAAGGTGTGAAATTTTTCACACCAAACCTTGTGATTTTGTTCACACAATGGTGGAGTGATCGTTATTTGTGTTGTTTTTACTTCTTCAATTCCACCCTCGTAAGTCTACTTTCCGCTTCCGTTGAGAACTTGCCATCAATGGAGGGATATATCTTTTATGGGTTGATCCAAGGGAGTCTAAAGGTTCTGTATTTAATGTTATTTCTCACTCTCTAAATTTTATTAATTTCTTTTAATTTAGTTTCTTTCATTCAATGATTTTTATTCTTCCTCTTCTTTATTGAATTTATTCACCCCACTTTGATGTGCTAATTATATCCTTTACCTTGGAGTGATCATGAAAATTATCCTACAAGTGTATAGGTGATTAGAATGTGTTGTGAAGGTGTTTAATCATTAATTTATTAGGTTAATTTGAATTCAATGCATGAATCTTTCTTCAGTTAATGAAATTAAAATCGTAAAAAAAAGGAATTCATTCAATCCACCCCGAACAATAACCTGGGATCAACTCATTTCCTCATAATTTGAATTCACATAGATCTTTTAGTGCTCTTTCAAAACCATCTAAAATCAACCCAAGTTGACAACTTCATAGCCAAAAATCCATCTCTTTTTATTAAGTGTCTAAAGGTTCTTCTTAGGTCTCTGAGGATTCGACAACCCAAGCTGCACTGCAAGCGACCGCTTGATCCTTAAAAATTGGGTAAATTTGGGCGAAACCAATTACTCCTTAATTTCTATGTTATATTTTAATTTGTTTAGGGGATTCAAGAATGATTTTCTGTGGAGTACTTATTTTCTTAAATTTAATTACCAATTTTCTTCAATATACTAATTTTTTTTGAAACAATCAAATGTTGAGTTTCCCTTATTAGAATTATCTATAACTTTCACTATGGATAATGAATATCTTATGTGTATTTATTTATATATTGTATAAGATTAATATTTTATGAAGCCAATATTATGGATATGAACTGAAAATGGATACATGTTAATCATTTGGAAAATTAATATGATGATTGAGTTAAAGAGTTCATCAAGTTTGCAAGAGAGCATGCAAATGACCCTTTTAAAATCCTTTGTCCATGTTTACATTGTTGTTATTCAAAAAAAAATTAGTTTGAAAGAGTTATAAGAATATTTTTTTTGTCATAGAATAGATCAACGCTATAAATGTTTAACTAAAAATGGGTAAAACTGAATGCGGACATTGATTAGGATGGTACTACATTTTATGAATCATTTTATATGATTACCTTTGTAAAAGACGATGGAGATTTCTAGGAAGAAATGAGAATGTAAATTTAATATGATCTTTGTGATTATAAAAAGTTGTTTGAGGAGTAAAATAGTTGTTCCAAGAAACCATTGTATACTACTTATACTAAATACACAACATTGTTAGTTGTATTGAAGTTATATAATTTGAAATCTGGTCATAGATGGATTGCCCCTGACTTTGTAGATCTACTTGGTCTTAGAAATGATATGTTACTAGAAGAAAATGAACTACCATGAAAAATATATGATGCCAAAAAAAATTTACATTCAATGGGAATTATCTATAAAAAATAAATTCTTATCCTAAAGATTTCATATTGTTTCGCAAGGACCATAAATCACTCATAAAATTCCCTAAGTGTGGTACAGATCGATACAAGAAAAATTAATCAAGTCCTTCAAAATCAATATTTTACTTTATTATCATTACATGGTTTAGAAGACTATATAGATTTCAAGAAATCATGAGATAATTAACATGGCATAAGGATACAATAATTAAATATGGGAACCTATATCATCTAGTAGATTCTCCACAATGGATGAAAATTGATTATGAATTTCCTATATTTCAATATGAGCAGAGAAACATTCATCTTGTGTTATCTAAATATGCAATAATTTTTTGTAAAGATTAGTGCTCACAATAATTGGCCTATTATGTTGGTAAATCATAACATTCCTCCCTGGTTATGTATGAAGCGCAAAAACATTATATTGTCTCTACTTATATATGGAACAAAGAAACCCAATAATGATATTGATGTCTATTTGGATCCATTGAATGAAGATTCAAAATTATTATGGGATTCAGGTGTTAGAATGTATGATGCTAATATAAGTGAAGAATTCACATTGAGTTCCATATTGTACATAATGATAAATGACTTCCCGCTTATGGAAATTTATAAAACTATAGAATTAAATGAATGTTGGGGTGTCCCATTTGTGAAAAATACACATACATAGTTCGGTTGAAACATTCCTCAAAGACTGTATTTTTAAGACATTGTAAATTTTGACCTTGATGATATAAATATCGATCCTGGATGACAACATTCGATGGGAATATTGAACAAGGTACAACACCATATCCAACAATGGGCGATCAACTATACAAAAAAGTAAAAAATATTGATACTATTTTTGGTAAACCATTTTCGAAAAACCTTACAAAATCATGTTGGAAGAAGTGATCAATTTTCACTAAATTTCCATACTAGAATTTTTTTATATGTCATACATTTTATTGATGTCATGCATGTAGAAAAAAATGTATTTGATAGTGTTATTGGAACATTACTAAATGTTCCTGAAAAAATGAAAGATGGAATCAATGTGAGGTTGGACTTGATTGAAATGGGGATAAGTGAATACTTGGAACCAATGAAGGGTAAAAGGCAGACATTTCTTCCTATAGTTTCTTAGACTCTATCCAGATAATAAAAAATACAATTTTTCCTTTTCCTTACTATTATAAAAGTTCCACATGGGTATTCATCAAATATAAATAATTCAATTTCAGTGACTAATTTGAAGTTACAAGGATTAAAATCACACGAATGTCATGTTTTGATGCAATATTTAATGCATGTTTCTTTCCATTACATTCTGCCTAAAAATATATGACATGCATTTACCAAACTCTACTTCTTTCTTAAAGCCATATGCAGTAAAGTTGTAGACCCATCAATATTTCCCATCATGAATAAGGAGATTGTAGTTGCATTATGTGAATTAGAGATGGTCTTTACACCATCATTATTTGATATAATGGTCCATATGATGGTTCAATTGGTCATAGAGGTTCAACTATGTGGTCTTATCCATTATAGATGGATGTACCCATTGAATGGTATACGAAAATTTTGAAAGGGTATGTCAAGAATCAAAGTCATCCAGAAGGTTGTATTACACAATGATATATTGTTGAATAAGCTATTGAATTATGTACCGATTACCTATCATATGTTGAAATCAGCAATCTCTAAAAGTATGATTATAAGGAATGCCTTATGGGTTAAGGGATTTCCAGAGGAATGTTGTTACAATTATTGTGTTAGAGATGGATCAATAACATCTTCACATGTTACATAATATTGAAGATGTTGATCCATACATTAAATCCCACAAAAAAATTCTTAGAAATTTTAATCCATTAAGGGCTAAAGGATGGATATCAAATACACATAATCAATAGTTTATAGGATGGTTTAGAGATCAAATTTAAAAGTAGTTATATGAAAATCCAAATTCAATTGTTGAATTACTTCAATGGCTAGCTAGAGGACTGAATGAAAATGTTAATTATTACACTAGTTTTTTAATTAGTGGTTATACATTCTATAAAAAAGAAAAAAATGACCTCAATACAATACAAAATTGTGGTGTTATTCTTGTGGATGAAGCGATTCACATATCTCGTTCCAAGGATAGAAATTCAGTTTATGAAAATATGTCATATTTTCCAATTATCAAAGAGATATATGAGTTGTATTATACAAAATTTCATGTGTTGATTTTCCTTTTTTAATGGGTCAATAATATAAATGGAGTGAAAGTTGTTGGAATAGGCTATGTGAAGGTTAATTTCAGTGTGGAAGGGGAAACGACAAGTCATTAATAATGGAATCACAAGAAGTAAAAGTATTTTATGTCACTGATCCAATAAATAAGAATTAGTTGATTGTCCTGCTAGCGACTAAAACAAATGTTGAGTAAGATGAAAATTAAATCGAGTATGACTCTTTCATTGGAACATCACAATCAGTTCATGTTGGTCTTAGAATAGACAATATCTTATACATTAGAGGGGACCACAAAGAGGTTATTTAGATTCTCAATAGAGGAACCAAATACTTGAATGTTTTAAGAAAAATAAAGAGGTTTTAATGATAAGGTAAAATTGTTTTTAATATATTATATTTTTCATCATAATATTATATGTTCTCTACTTCATTAATATAATATAAATTAAAAGTTTGACTACTCTTGAAGATAATGTCTTCTACACATGATGTAAGATCAAACTATAATGAAGTAAACCCTTTGGAAATATGTAAAGGTAATGTTCTGATATACTTTCTCTACTTTAATGAAAAATAATATAATGAAACATTGATTTAATTTTTTTATTATTCCTCTCATAGTTCTTTTATTTTGAAATATTTCTTTCTATGTCTCATGCCACTGAAGAAAAATAAATTACCATATCTTTGATCAATCAAAAAGGTAATATTGATGTCTTCACAACAAAATTATTTTCTATATAATTAATGTCTTATTTCGTATTTATGTTTAATTTATTTCATTTTAGTATTAATCACATAATAATTTTTTTCTTATACAATTGGATTCTTTTGTGCGGGTTGGGTTGCTTTTTCCAACATTCAAGCTTCTCCCCTAAAACCTTTTCACCCCTATAGTGGTGTATTTATCACTTTATTTCATGTTACCTCCACAACCTTTACAATAAGTGAAATGACACTGCCTCTTCTCAATTACTGAGGTAATAATGACGTTTTCACAGTAAAATCATTATCCATAAAATTAATTTATTGTTTTATATTTTTGTTTAATTTCTTTATTTATATTATTACTCATATAACAATTGTTTTCTTATATAGGTGTATTCTTTTGTTCGAGTTTAGATGCACTATATAACTTTCATACTTCTTCACCCTTAAAACCTTTCCACCCCTACAGTGGTGCATTTATCATTTTCTTTCAATTTACCTCCAATTCCCTTGTATGAAGAACAACAACACTATCACTGCTCAATTACAGAGGTAATATTGATGTTTTCATAGAAAAATTAGTGTCCATAGAATTAATGTATTGTTACATATTTATGTTTAATTTATTTATTTATAGTATTACTCACATAATAATTGTTTTCTTATATAGGTGGATTATTTTGTTCAAGTTTAGGTGATTTGTCTAACTTTCTTGCTTCTTCTCCCTTAAAATCTTTTCACCCCAAAAGTGGTGCATTTATCACTTTTTTTAAGTTACCTATTCTACCTTTTTAGGAAGAGCAACAACACTGCCTCTACTTAATTACAGTGGTAATTTTAATGTTTTCATAGTAAAATAATTGTCCATAGAATTAATGTATTTTTTCATATTTATGTCTAATTTATTTCTTTTTAGTATTACAGACATAATATTTTCTTTCTTATACATATGGATTCATTTTTTGAGTTGATGTGGTTTATTTGAAGCTTCTCATCCAGTGTTGGCAGTTTGACAAAGCATTTCAATGTAAATTATAGAAACATTGATAGTTAGGATTGTTTTGAGACATTGGAATGTGTAGGAATTATCTTCACCTCAATATGAAAGCTTTCAATCACTGAAAACAAAGAAAAAACACTCATATTTTCTTGATAATTTAAGGAATGGATTAATAAATCATTTTTGATGTGTAGGAATTGGTTTCACATCAAACCAATACATGATGTGATCTATGTGAGTCAAAGTGCATGTTTCATGTTTAAAATGACATTTTATTAAAAAAGTTAAGTGACCTACTCAAAATAAAGAAAACACATTTATATTGCTTTGATACTTTAGGACCATAATCCATAAGTTATTTTGAATGTATAGGAATCAATCTCACCTCAATATGATGAATGGTGTGACTGGTATGACTCTAAGTACATATTTATTTAAAATTGACATCAATTTTAAGAAAAAAACAAACTGACCAACTCAAAACTAAAAAAACACATTCAATTTTTTTTTATACTTTACAATGGTACATAAGTGATTTGAACATGCATGAATTAGTATCACCTCAATCTGATGCATGGTGTGACCGATATGACTCCAAATGTGTGTTTTTATTTAACATTAACATCAATTTTAGTAAAATGGCCAACTAACCTACTCAAAATCGAGAAAACACATTCAAATATTTTAAATACATTAATAAAATGATATATAGGTAGTTTGTGATGTGTAGAAATCAGCCGCACCTCAATCTGTTGCATAGTGTGACCGATATGACTCTAAGTGCATCTTTTTATTTAATATTGACATCAATTTTAATAAAATAACACTTTCTATTTGTTTATTTCTTTATATTATTACTAACATAAGAATTATTTTCTTATATAGGTGTGTTCCTTTTTTTGATCAGGGGTGGTTTGATCAGTAATAGCATGAGTCAGGTTAGCATTAGAAGATAAAGGAACATGCATGTTTTTTAATATATGTAATAATTTTTATTTATGTAATTTTAAAAAATGTTTTAAATGTCTATAATATAGTGTTTTTTCTTATGTCTGTATTGTAAATTTCATTTCATTTAAATCCTATAGTGGGACTTGTTTTTACCGATATTTTGTGTCTTTCTAGTGTTGTGGTGCGCTGTTACAGCACACTGTAGTGGTTGTAAAATGTGTTGTTAGAGCATAATATAGTATGGGACTTTATCAATGCTTTTAAAATCGTTTATAAGGGCCAAATTTATGAGTGGTTTTAAAAACAATGATAAATTTCTATTTTATCAGTGCTCATTAAAGCACTAATAAAAGGTCCTTTATCATTACTTCTATAAGTGCTGACAAACAACACTATATCAGTGTTTTTTAAACTCTGATAAAAGATCAGGGCTTTTAACCTTGATCATGTAGTGAGTGCTTTTATAGCACTGATAAAGGCCATTTATAGCCCTGTTAAAGCCTATATTTGTAGTAGTGCCACCAACAAATTACTATGATTATTTTTCATATATGCTCACCAATCATCAAAAAAAACTTTCCCATATTTTCTTTAAATGTTTTACTTGATTTCTTCAAGATTTAGCCTCAAGGTTCCTTTTCAATAAAATAATGAATTATCTCAGTCATCTTATAGAATTAAATGGATTCTTTATCAATCATGATCCAATGCCTAATCATTAATCCATAACAATCTTCCAAGCATCGACATAAACTCTACTAAACACATATTGAACTTTTGACAAAAAATAAAATACATAATTAGCGACAAAACTTGTGATGGATTCTAGGAGACTGGTTGGGTAGATGGGGTGGTGATACTTGGTGGGGGTTATTCATGGTAGGAATATGGAACTTGGATAATGTCCTTAATTTTACAAAACCTTCCTAAGGTGGATACATGATGAATTTATGATTTTTAGTAGAGATGTGGATATGTGGTATATATTTATGGTAATTTTTAAAGTATGGTTGATATCTATTCCAATAAGAATATTTTCCCTATGTGGGTTGGTGTAGGTAGGGATGAAATCCGACAAACATCTGATGTGATGATATTGTTTTTGTATGTTATCATATAGTTTTGAAAGGTATGGGAGTGCTAGAATATTTTACATTAGGGTTTGAGAGTGGAAAACCAATGGGTAAGTGGCTTTGGGTACCTTTTTTCTATATTTTTTTGATAGTATGTTGTTATATTAGGATGCAGTTTTGGGTGAGTGAGACTCGGTGGTATTGGGTGATATTTTTCCTGGTATGTGTTGTTTGATTCTTGTGTTTTTTTCCTACATAATTAGTATGCTTCTTCCACATTTTCACAAGAGGAATGCAGGAGGATTGTGGTGAGTATACAATTAATCTTAGCCTTGTATTTATAAAAATATATATTTTTAGATTTACAGGGTGATTATGGGGATTGAGCTGGGAAGTACTAGATTTGAGCATTGGGTTATTGTCCAAGTTTCTTCTAAAGTGTTTATTTTGGTATTCTTTTTTTTTGGAGATTTTATTTTTGTGACATTTTCATGAATTCAAGATTATTTTTATATAATTGTCTCATTTTATAATATGAAATTTATTTTTTATTTTTTATTTTATTCATGATAATTGTGACTAAAATACCACCCATTTTCATGTTTTATTCCCTCAGTGATAGTCTCCAACCCTAGGCCTATAAGAGGTGTTCATTTAGGGTCACACTCATCTTCAAAGTAATCCCAATAGTTATTTCCAATGGGGAAGTTCATGATAAAGTGGTGTCAAATATGTGGATGAGAGTTACGATTGAGACTAGGGTTTGGAACTGGTGAGAGTTGGGTGGGATTTTTAGATAAAAAATACTATTTAAACTTAATGTGTGATGTGACAAAGGATACTAGATAATACATAGATTATTAAGTCCCTAGTGATTGGATTAAAGGACCTTCAGCTTACAGAACACCCTAGGTGAGATAATCTGGATTATAGGATAGAGTCCTAGGAGAGGTACATGAATCATAATAGTTGTTCTTGTGTTTTAATTGAGGTGATTTGGGAAAATTATAGGATACTGATTATATTTTTTATACTACTGATCATGGGATTTTTCTTTCTTGTTCGAAGAGATTTATGATAATAATCATTCATGCATTATTTATGTTTTTTCTTTTTAGAAATATAATATGATTAACCATTAGAGGATTGATTTTAATGATGAGGATATCCCTTTGATATAGAATTTGTGATACTTTTCGCATCATGTATTGTCTATGTATGAGAAGAGTGTATTTGATATGGAAATGGTGAACTAGTTGGAGGAGATTTAGATCACCCTCAGTTTAATTCAAGCTACAGAATAATATTAGGTATTTTTGTTAGTTATCTAAATACTTTGGGAGGACCCCGGTTGATGAAGTTTTCTTCATGGGGATTAGACGAAAGAAGATGTTTTGTGAAATGATTTTTATAGGTAGTTTCATGTCAACTTTCTATCTAAGATTGTGAGGGTGGTGAAAAGGTAGAAGTATATATATCTTTAGCAGGGAAACCTAATAATACTAGAGCTCAAGATCCAATTAATGGACCACTTACACATTTCTTAAAATCTATTCATGTATGAGGAGTCCATCTCATGAAATTTAACAGAGGCATTGTACCTAGTTATTTGATATTTAGTTATCTTATTTATTTTTCCTATGTACCGATAGATGAAAAATAATGCTGAGATGATCTAGAGGATGCATTCATAGCCAAAATTGTCTCATAATAAGAGTCATGAGGGATTCTTGAGGAGTATATAAGTTAGGGAAAGATCTAAAATGTCAAGGTGGAAGATGTTTTGACCATCATGTATATGGCCTTAGAGATTTTCTTCCTCATACTTCTCTAAATCTAGTAGTTCCTGTGCATCCAATGGGAGGTTTGTACTAGTGTGTATTTATTATAGAGGTATTTTTCATTGGTAATTTTAGTGACTTTCAATTATTTATGATCAACATAGCATAGGTGGTATGTATCTCTTTTGGCCTCAGTAACAGTTTCCTCATAGGATGTACACACAGAAGGTAAACTACTTCATTATTTCATAGAGAAGAGGTAGGGATAGCAATGGACCTCCATGTGTTTTCCCCTAACCAAAAGGAAAAAAATATGATAATAATCATGGATATGGTCATAAATAGAAAATAATAATAGTAGGGTACATACAGTTTCATGGTATAGAGACGCTAGTTCCTGATAGGCCAAAGATTTTCAAATATGGCATCTTCATATCATCTACTCTGGTTTTTTCTTTTTATTATTTTAGAGATTTTTTCTCCTTTATTTCAATCACCTTTTTATATAACTTTTGACATAAGGTAGATTGGATTCTTGTTCCCCTAGTTCTAACTACTCCAGTTGTAGGTTAGATGAGTTTGGTTGATATTTTTTGGGTATATGAGATAATAATGAGAGGGAATCAATCGTCTAGAGATTTATTATTTTTATAGATACAAACCAATGAATTCGTACTTGTAATTGACTTATTATATTCCATATGTGCTATCAGTGATCATTTTTAGAGGATAGTTGTGTTCTATAACATGAAGGTATAATAAGTAGTGTTTGGTGGAAAGAAGGATTATAGGTTGTTTTGAAGGTTTTTAGAGTTGTTATCATCCCAGTTAGTGGTTTTTACCATTGATTAAATAGTGTAAAAAGTGGTGGAGTTTTCCATAGTCCACAATGATCATCTGGATTCCTTCGCTGAATTAGTTGTAGCACTACCCCCTATGTGATGTGAAGTTTGTGTAGAGTTCCAACCTTGTGCCTCCATGACTTCAATTGAGCCTTCTTTACTGTGGGAGCTAAGGATTATAATTAATGACTTGAAGACGAAGGGTTTCATCTATCTTATTGTATCACCCCAGAATTATTTGGTATTATTTTCTATGAAGGTGGATAGTGATTTTAGGTTGTATATACACTACAAGCAGTTGGATTGGGTAATGCATAAAAACATTTATCCCCTTCTAATGAGAAATGATTTATTTGACTAGATGAAGGTATATGGGTCGTTTTTAAATATTGATACGTGGTTTGGATAACACCATATTAGTTTGAAGCATAATGATATTATAAATATTTCCATCAGATGTCTCTATGGGAACTTCAAGTTCATGGTTATGTCACTTTGTGTTACGAATGCCCCATTTTTTCATGGGACTCATGAACTATGAGTTCCATGACCATATGGATTAATTTTTGGTAGTTTTAATCAACAACATACTGATATAATTCATGTTTGAGGAGGAATATTTCACAAATATTAGGATTGTTATAAAATTTAGTTAGCACCATGAACTCTATATAAAGTTTTTCAAGTGCATATTTTGGAAGTGTGAGGTGTATTTCATTGGGAATGTGATTTATTGACAAAGGGTGGTAGACAATCCTTTGAATATCATGGTAGTTTTTTATTGGGAATAACTCAAGAATGTTTTGTATTTTCATAGCTTTTTTTGTTTTGTAGGCTGTCATCATAGGTTCGTGTATGACTCCTAACAAATTATGACCCTATTGGAAGCCTTTACCAGGAAGGACTGGGCTCTTGTATTGAATGGTTTGTTTCAGGAAATGATCAACTAAAAAAAGTATATGTTGACCTATGCTCTCATTCTTTATTTTCCATAAGTGAGATTGATGTTTGAGGTTTTTTTATTCTTCATTAATTGGTTTTTGATTAATCTTGATTCATTAGAGGGCAGGGACCTCATATGGGTCCATTTAGTTATGTCCCAACGGGTGTAACTATGCCACCTATGACCTCGAGTTTGTTACAATGGTGTTTTATTTGAATCTATGGACACATTACCTCATTGATGATTGAATTTTTCTCACCACATATCACAAGAGCCTAAGGTATATCTTCTTTGAATGAGATGTGAATCTGTGTTAGCGGATGTGGATGGAGTTCCTATGGAACTATGGTATCAAGATATCCTACACACTAGTAAAAGGGAATGTTTTTGTTGATGTACTGAGTAGAAATTAATAGGGAGATTATTTTAGGGAGTCTATGTATTCTTGTATAGTGATGGGGGAGCATGAAACAAAACATCTTTATGTAGATGAGGCAGGTGGTGGAGGTCTCTTATTCAATCTAATAGTGAAGTTATCTTTGTTGCGACAGGTGGAGAAGTATCAGGGGGGACACTCAGATATAAAGGTGATTTACGGTCACACCTTTTATAGTGGTTCTCCTAAGGGATTGTTGGAGGATTATTAGAATCAAATGATGTATTGAGGGAAGTTTTTTATTCCATCGGTAAGGCATGAGGAAATTATTTGTGGGTTTCATCGCTTAGATTTGAAAATACATCAGGGAATATCAAAGATGCATCATTCTATGAGGATTCGGATATGGTGGCCTAGGATAATGTGGTTCATAGTAGAGTTTGTTTCATTTTGTTTATTATACCATCAGGTAAAGGTAGATAACTGTATTCTGGGTGGGTTCTTGTAACCATTGGATTCACTTGACTTTAAATTGGAGGAAATTTCCCAACATTTCATCATTGGTATGCCTTGATAATAGGGATTATAAAATTTTATTTGGGTTATCATTGATTGATTGATGAATTAAGATCGTTTTTGGGAGATTAAGGAGTAAAATTCTATATATTTTCATGAGAGACGCTATGTGAATGAGGTACTAACGCTTCATAGGGTAATGACGACCATCATCTCTGATTGGGAGCCTCATTTTACCTTATTATTCTATAAATGTATTCAGAGTGATTATGGTTCCCTACATCACCTTAGAAATTTTTTCCATCCAAAAATAAATAGGGAGATTAAGAAAACCCTTTAAACACTAGATGAGATGTTTCATACATGCATATGTTATTTCAGCTGATCATGGGTGAATCACCATACTTTGGTTGAATTTTCTTATAATAACAGAAATCACACTTCCACTATCATGGTGTTGTTCAAATATTTTTAGGGTAATTCTAATCAATTTTCATTATATTGGACTGAAATCTTATATTTGGTAGTTCTTATACCTGATTGGGTGTAAATAAAAATAGATAAGTTCAATATGATTCAAGAATATGTAAAAATAGCGTAACACATTAGAAGTATTACACTAACTAGAAGAGGATATCGTAAGAGTTTGAGGTGGGGAATAATGTGTTCTCAAATATTTCCAATAATTATATATATTAGTGGTTTTTATAAGTTATAATTTTATATCCCTAGTTTATCATTCCTTTTAAGTTGTTTGGCCATGTTAGTAAGGTGGTGTATTGGTTAGCACTTCTCCATAGCAATATTGAATCTAGGATGTCTTTCATGTGTCATAGATTCAGCGATTTATCCTCAATGGTTCCCATATCATTTATTAGGGGAGATAAATGTCAATGATGATTCAGTGTTTTTGGAATGGGTAGTTGGGATTCAGGATCATCTGGAGAAGGTGTTTCATGGTCAAGTTATCACTTTGATACACATTTTACAGAGGTATGGTGTATTTGGGTAATTTACATAGGAATGTGAGTTGTAGATGGGCACTTATTATCTTGATCTATTTTGATCTCAAATTTAATATAATGATAGTGATGAGTGATTTTTTGATGTGATTATTTAAATGATATCTTATGGTTTTTTTTGTTAGCATAAATTCTTTGGTGTCGTTTCATTATTAATGGTGGAATTTCAATTATTTGAGAGGAATCTCCTAATAAAAGTTGGGATTGGAGGTTGTGGTTTTCCTTTTTAAGTTTGGTTTAGATTAATAAGGATTTGAATTATTTTATAGGTATCTGATTTGGTGTAAAAAAACATTTTCATATTATTCCTTGGTTTGATTTGGGTGTTAGAGGTGATGAGAGAGGTTTTGGGGGATATATTGTTGTATATGACATTTTATCTAGGGGAAGGTGGTTTAGGACATATCCATATAATTTGAGGCATAAATGAATGAGTTTGGTTTAAGGGAGGTTATCTATGTGATGATTTATAGAACAATATTGATGGTCATGGTGTGTATCATTTAGTGGTGGATTTTGGTAATGTGGTGAAGATTAATTTGGGATTATCTCATATTACATATTGATTAAACATCCTATGTTTTTTATTTGATAATTTATTGGTCATGTTGTGGAGGGGTGTGTCATGGTCCAATTGGTTTGAAGATATAGTATCAAATGGGGGGCTCTAATAATCTATGAGGAATGAATCCCTCTGAATTTGAATGACTCTTACGATGATTCCTTTTAAAAAATTTAGGACATTATATGGGGATTTGGTTCTTGGTGCGATATGTATTGGGTAGTTTGAGATATTATCCTTGGATTAGTTTCATATAATAGCCATAATAATCACATAATTGGTCATTGGAGATAGATTTTAGAGGTTCTTCCTTATGTATATCATGAAGTTCTCATCGCTGTCATGGAGCAAGGACTTAGAGGTTGATTTTTAGTGGTTTTCTTTATATTTCATCATTCTGTAGTGCTTCAATCATAACATTACCCTTCCTTGATAGTATAGGACTTGTAATTTTGTCCAAGATTAATTGGTAGATATATGGGAGGATAATTGGTGTGGTTTTCAAAATATATTTTGAGACAGACTTGTCATGGTGTGGTGATGGCCTATGTTCCATAGCTCAATGTTTTGTATCCTTGGAATAAATTTGGGAGATCCTATGAATCTGATTATTTTTATATTGTTTATCTTAATCTTGGGTGAATTTATTGAATTTTTAGTTTCTTTTTAGATCCTTTTCTCATCCTTGATCCTTGGATTCCTTAGATCCCTTGTTCATGATCTGAGGTGAGTTCCACTTCCTTATCTCTAATATTCCCTCATTATTCCTATATATTGGGAATTATATATTGTGTTTTTTTATGTTGATTTGAGTGATTAAGGGGGATTGTTATGACATAGGATTATTGAGGTTTCCCTTATTTTGGTTAGTATTATATTCATATTGTTTCCCTTTATTCTTTCATAGAGGTTATGGAAGCATCAAATGAGGTATGAGATTATAAAACTCTCTTTATGTATCAAATGTAAAATTTTCATACTATTTCCTTTATGGGGTAGATAGTATAAATTTTCTTAATAAAGATAATGAATCTAACTAAGAGGAAACTTATGGTAAGTGGTGGTGAACCTCATGTGTTTACATGTTTCTCTATTTTTTATACGATTATTGGATTCCCAATACAATTTTTGAAAATAATATACTGTTGATATATATTTGGGACCTTATTTTCATTTAAATGATAGTATCAACACTTTTAAAAAGTTATTATTGGAAATATGGTATTGAAATGGTTGTGTGAAATCTAGAAACATGTTTTTAAAGAGGGAATTGTGGAAGTGTTTGTTGCTGGAAATTGTTGTTGTGGGTTATTTGAATTCTTCTTGTAGTGTTTTGGTTTCTATAGATTTTATCTAGGTGTTTTATGGAAATTTTCATGGATAGTTTTGGTATATTGATGTAGATTATAAAGGGGGGTTGTGGCTGCCTTTCAATGGTTTGATAAATGGAAATCCAGTTGCTGATATGAATCAATGTTGTGGATAGTTATTTGGGAAAGGGGATTGTTATCTAGTTGTTCTTAGTTAGAGGTTTGTAGAGGATAAAGCAGTGGAAATTTTTTATTATGGGGATTAGAATTTTATTTTCTCAGTAGAAATAGAATGTTATTATTATTAATGAATATGTTAATGATGTGGGATGTAATTTAATAAGTTTTATAATTTTAATGAAATACTAATAATTGAAATGGATGGGGAACGACTGGCTTACATTTGAGTGACAGATAATAATAATTTTTCATTAAATATTTAATTGACCAACATAAAAAATGTAACGTGGATAGTAAATTGTAAATATGTAAATTGTTAAATGGTTTTATTAAATTGGAAATATTGATTGGTTATTGTGTCCTTTTTGTGTGTGAAGTGGGGTTGGTTTATAGTATAGTGGTTAGCAGTGATGGTAGTGTGAAAAAATGATAGTGTAGTGGTTAAGTGGGTTTGGTAGTGTTTTTTTGGTTTGAACACTCTTGGATGGGATTGGGTTTGGTTATATTATATTTATATTTTTTTATTTCATTACATACCCCACCCAAGTCAGATAACCTTATTGATGCCCTACTATTTTGGGTTCTTGGTGTTTTCCCAAAACATAAAGCTTGGTAAAGGTATTGATGTATTAATACTCCCTCTTCCCTACACTACCTTCAAGGTGTGGTTATGGGACATAATGGATCATAGTATACTGGTTATATAGACGGGGTGATTATAATTAGTTGGTGTCTTTCATGGTAGTAGGATAGAATAAAGTTGAATTACTCCATTCTCATTAAACCTTATTGAGGTGGATATTTCATAACATTATGATGTGTGTTATAGATGTATATATGTGTTATTTGGTTATATTTATGGTTATTTTATAGATCATACTGGTACCTACAAGTGTGTTGTACTCTACATAGGTTGGGGTAGGAAGGGCTACAATCTGGCCCACAACAGAAGTGACATGATTTTTATGGTGTGTTGTGGCATGGTTGTGGAAGGGAAGGGGGGAACCATGATGTTTTATATTATGGGAGTGAGAGAAATATATTATTGGGGAAGTGGGGTGTGGTTACCTTTTTGTGGTATTCTTTTGATATTATGTTTTTATACATGGATGTGGTATTTGGGGAGTGATCCTTTGTGAGGTTGGGTAATATTTGACATATTTGGTGCTTATTGGTTATTATATTTATCCACTAAGGCGTTAGTATGATTCTTACACATTTTCGTGAGAGTTATTTAAGAGGATTCCACTTAGTATATATGTAATATCACCCCAATATATATAAATATATATATCTATTTTTTTTAGTTTCCTAGGTGAGTTTGGTGACTGAGCTAGAGATTACTAGCTTGGATAATGAGATTCCAGTCAGAGTTTCTACATAGGAGTTTAATTTGTTAGTCCAATTTATTATACATTTTTTGTATAAATCTTTCATTATTTATTGATTATTATGGGACATTGGACTCATTTTATAATATGGAATTTACTAGTGGTTTTCTTATATTTTTCTTGATATTTATGATGGTAATGCCTCTAATTTAAATTTTTGTTACCCTTAGTGCTAGTCACCAACCTCAGTCCTATATCCGGTGAGCCTCTGGGGGTCACTCTTTCCTTCATTGTAGGCCAAAAAAAAGTTCCCATTGAGGGAAATTTATGACAACATGACCCTCATCCAAGTAGATAATCACATAACATGTACCTTATTTATGTATGGCTATACATTTCTTAATTTTATCTCGATCAACATCCTAAATATAATACATTTTTTATAAGATAAAAAATCAGATCTTGTTTAAGCATAAACTAATGAAATAATAAAAAACATACCCAACCACCCCTGGTCACATAAGAGTCAAGGCTCACATATGAATTATATCAATGTACGAAGGTTATCATGAAAATTATCATTCAAATTTTATGTATGGGGATTTAATATGAAACATGTATCCCTATAATCACAATTAGATAAATAACTTTTAGCATTTTTTATTTTTGATCATTAAAATTTTTTAAAATATGATTTCATTTTAGCATACATTAATTATAATGTATCTATATTGGTTATAAAAACAAGAAAATGAAGATTATTTTCAACATTGGTTTTATTAATAACCTATGTGGAAAGAATGAAAAAAAATATATCATAAAAAATATTTTCAATGGTTTATTTATAAATAATTAACATTGAAAAAATATTTTAACATTGGTTATTATCATAATTTAAGTTGAATGCCTCATTCCATTTCATTTATAATTCAAACTGTTGTCAAACTCCTCTTTCCAAGTTAGTAAATATAATAATCAACCCAAAACATAAAAATAATATTAATTATTAAATATTAGACTTATAAAACACCATATCCTTATTAATAGACTATAAGAATAGATTCATAAACAAATAATAGTATAATTAGATGAAAAAAACCATCATTAGTAGAAGAAATAAAATTAAATCCCAATGAAAACATTTTTACAGTGTTTTTTAAGATAATATCCACATAAACGAAACTTTTACATTTAAATATATTAGTAAATTAAGTTGAAAAAATAGTTTGAAAATAAATAACCTGGTTGGTTTAAATATTCTATAAATTATGATTTAGCATATTTAAAATCCTTTAAAAAACGTAAAATATATATAATTTCCAATACAACATATTTTTTTAAATCATAAGAGATATACTAGAACTAAATTTGTCAGAAACAATTACCATTCCGGTAATAATAGTGTCAAAATTTATTCATAAAACATAATATCATCATTAAACATATCCTCTTAGGTAATAAAAATAAATTTATTAAATAAAACATTAAAAATAAATCACATGATATTTTTAAGATAAAAAAATTAATAATTATACTATAAAAGAAAACTACCTTCACTTCCATGTAATTAATTTAATTTGGGTTCATTATGGATTAGTTATATTGTTAAATTTTTTCCATGACCTATTATGTTATCATATATAAATTAATAAAAAATATGTAACATTAAAAAATTGTATTAAAGTACTAATAGAATAATATAAAACTTTTGAATTCAACAATTCTCAAAAACTATCAGTAACTTCACCCAGTAGAGAGAATAACAAATATTCTATGCATTCTTGTTGGAAGAAAATGCATAACATGGAGTTTCCAATAAAATATAAAAAATTTAGCATGAATGTTATTATAATTAATAATATTTTATAATTTTATATGTCTTCTTACATATTAAGAATTAAAAGAAACCAACACTTAATTCATGTGTTTTGCAATTTTTAGTTTATAGATTTCACTCTAACATTCTTCCTCATCTTTTGGAGTGCTATCGAAATAAATTCAGGATCTATAAATACATAAACTTGAGTTCTCTAATGTTATAGGAAAAGGTTTTATAGATAACTAATTATATAATTAATAAATTAAATCACTATAAGTTATATTTATTTTAATAAATGAAAATTGAAATTGAAATTTACTTGCATGGAAAATGTATACACCATGGGAGATCTCACCAATTTTGAAAGAATCCATGATGTCATTTTTAAAAATTCTTAATTCATAGTATCTCTTATATATTTCTACAACCATTGGAAACAAATAATAACTCTCCAGCATAAAATAACTCATTGTTAATTTTGTCAATTTTGGGAAATATGAGAAGTATATTAAGGTGTGAGTTCATGAAAAAATTTATTATTTTGCAATGAATCCTTATATTTATATAAAACTATAAAATTTAAAGAAAATAAAAAAAATATAATTAATATAATATTAACAGAAAATAAAAATTCAAGAGTAGTGGTGTCTCCCGGATACTACTTGGTAACTATAAGGATAAGTGGTTGAGATGATGTGATTCATGGGGTACATGATATGTATGGGATGTATGTAATCCCCCCACATTATTTTAATGAAATTGTGTTAAACAGGCTACTTTATGCATATTTTGAACAATATTTTTTTTAAATAAATAATTTTAAAAATGTGAAAACTATAAATATAAGGGTGTGGTTATTTTCATAGGCTTCTATTTGACTGGTCATAATGGATCAAAAGTAATGTTTATTGGAAATTGGATTTCTCTAAGAGAAATCTAAATTCTTATAACCTTAACTTTTGATTTGTAAGTATGTTTTTTCTCCATGACTAATCAAGTAAAATCCTATCAAATGACTTATACAACTATATTTCAGTTTTTTAGGGATTTATTGTTAGTTATTTGAAAAACATATGTCAAAATTTTCAAACAAAATTAAGCTAGGGTTTTTAAATAATAGATATCATATATATTTTTTGAAATATTTTTAATTTTGGATTTTAAGAAACATACCTCATAAATATATTATTTATAATGTTTTTATTATTTTTTTCTAATTAACTGTTATTAAAAATGATATTTTTAATGTTTTTTATAGGAATAAATTATTTTAAAAGTTAAATATCACATTACTTAGATTGTAAAATTCAATTTTTTTAATAGCACACTTTTTATTCTTCAATACCGGGTTACAATTTATAACTTTATGACAACACATTTTCAACTAACATATATATATTTTATATCCCCATTTTTCTTTATTTCTAATCTTTTTTTCATCAATCCATGTCATCTTTAAATCATTCATTCATTCAACAATCCCAATATAGTGATTATCATTTTGGTCACATTATTTTTTTTCTTTTATTAGTGATTTTCTTCATCACTATACATTTTTTATGGATTTTTTTTTGTAAAAAAGTAAAATTATTCCCATCATGGTGAGAATAAAAAATATCTACATGAAATTTATAAAGAAAGAATTAAATTTCCTTACCATCTACAACTGAGGATGTCAAACAAGTTCTCTCAAAAGAAAAT
The DNA here is from genome assembly GCA_963277665.1 of Viscum album. NCBI lineage: Eukaryota > Viridiplantae > Streptophyta > Magnoliopsida > Santalales > Viscaceae > Viscum > Viscum album. The sequence continues at coordinate 1,253,903,240 of OY728152.1, forward strand.
GAATATCAACAAGTTATATTTATATTTAAATGATATAAACATGGGAAAGGAAACAAAGTCAAATATTTAAATTTATTTTAATTTTTATCATATAATTACTATAATTTTTAGTTTATTTATCAAAAAAATTCATCCAATTGAGTAATTTAAATCTAAGTGTTTTTTTAAATATAACCCTTAAAACAACAATAAAATTTGATACATGAGTAAGTTTTAGATCCATGACTGATCAAATAAAATACTGTAAAATGAACTATTCTATTTTATATGTTTTCTATGTTTTCTTTGTTTTTAATGTCATTTATTATGATAAACGATGTTATAAATATAATTTAATTCCTATTAACATAAGAAATGATGTAGAAAGTACTGGTATTATACTTAAACATCTATTATTAGAATAATCGATGTTAAAATTATTATAAATAATAATTTTAACATCGATTTATATAACCTACCTTAAAAATAACCCTTAAAATATTGGATTAATTTTTTCCAAATAGAATAATGAAATTAAAAATGAAAAAAAAACATATGTTAAAAGGTATTTTTCTATTAGTGATGCATCTCAAAAAACACAATCAGGTCTAAACGAGGAGGTGGAGGATTTGGACTGAAAGGATGGGTAGGTTAGGGAGGTTGGGGAGGCTGAGGATGGTACATTTATTTCATCATTTCTAAAAACATAGGTTTTACACAAAATTTAATTCAATCTTATATCGAATAATTTATCACTCATATATTTGTCTTCAAGGAATCTATTTATCCCACATATTTTTTCTCCCTATAAGGAATACTAGGATGACTAAAAACTATTCTAATACAAATTCTAGTTTTATGTCCTTTTATATGACCTGTGTATTCTTATTTTCCTAAAGATTAGTTGGGGTGTCTATCATGTTTATAGGGATAAAGGTCCCCCATGTCGATTTCACCTGAAGGGTATCCAAAAAATATATATTAATATGATATATTATTGTGATGAATTTATGAAACAATAATATTTAAGAAAAATAATAATAAAATTATTATAATATTATCAACTACTTCTCTTAATGGATCTGTAATAAACTTCCCCTTCTTTATCCTCAAACTTTTACATTTTTCATGGAGAGTGGAGTAGATAGAGGGAAAAACTAAACCTCTTTTGAGCTGCTATTGGATTTATCTATTACTTCATAAAACTATTCAAAAATCATTTTCTCATCAACTATCTAATACCATCCATGTGACAAAGTAAGAAGGTAAACATTCTGAAACTTTATATTTGGTGAGATCTCCTAGATACGTACTATGTAATAAAAAATTAATTAATTTTTAGGTAATTGAAAACTAATTATCCAAATTGATTTTATAATCAATAATTTTCATAATAGAAATTCTTCCTCCCGTCAGCTAGAAAAAATATTCTCCCAGTTATCTCTAACAATAAACCAATATTTTAGGACTAGGTTTTAGTTCTATTCTTTCATGAAAATATAAAGTGAATTCAATTTTATTTTAAAAAATATCCATCTATTTGATGAAAAATATATCCAACTATTTTTAATATATTTCGTATACAAAAATAAAAATAAAATATATAATTGAATAAATTAAACACTAGACATGAAATATATAGCACTTGAAGAAATAGAAAAAAATTAGATGAAAAAGTTTCACATTATAGATTCCCATAGTTTATTTTTACACTCTTATCGATTATTTTCTAATTATGATATAAAATATTAATTCAAATATGGATCTATATTTATATATAACATTGTAATTTCTTCGCATTCAATCTCATTGAGATATTATTATTACTATTAAGTCCAATTCATAACCTCTGCTCCACGTGATTATGTGAAGGTTTTGGTAAACATGTAATCACACATCTACAAACTTTGGGTATCATATTATCTATAGAAGATAAATAATCTACCTTGGGAGGTTCACCAATAGTATTGAAAATAATTTTTACTAATAAAAAAATAATTTCATTAATTAATTTAATTATTACGTATATAGTAATATAAAAAATTATACTCATACCTCATTAAATTTTTCTCTACCTCTTTTTCCATCATTCAAATAAATAAATGCAAAAAAAAATTAGTGTAACTATATTTTAGTAGAATTAATTGTTTGTTATAAGTAAAAAAACTACTTTTAATGATAAAAAGAAGATTATATCTATTAAGTTAACCAATAAAGCTGGTGAAAATTGAAATTCTAATAATGATCAATTCGAATAAATAGTTACATCAAAATAATTGCATAATTATTTTATAACTAGAAAATTATAATTTTAAATTGATCAATATATAAATTAATATGTAAATCACAAAATGGTTAAAATTTATAAATTTAAATATACAAGATAGAAAAATAGTTTCACTTATTACTTATGTAAATCTTAATAAAAATTAATTATACCAATGCTTATTCAACCAAAAAATGTGTAAGCAAAACTAAAAAATATAAAACTTAATTTAAAATCTGTAGATTTAAATATCCAGGCTAAAGAAATGTTTTTACTTATGTATTTTTCATAAAAAATATTATTTAAGGCTTTTTAACCAAACAAATGTTTATCAAAAATTGATAAAATAAAAAAATGATTAATATATATATATATATATATTTGAATATCTGATATGGAGTTTTTATATGTATAGGGTTAACAAAAAATAGAAAATATATATTTACCGTAATAAATAATAGAGTAGTGGGGTGTTTTCTCATATCCCTTATATGTGATCATCTCATGTTACATGGACTATGTTGATAACGCAATCATTTTTATCCATAGTTAATTGTATAATAGTTGATGTAATGTCACACGAGTCCTCATTATCATCAATATTCTCATAACCCAAATTAATTTTTCCCTTTTAAAATGATGGACTACTCATCATTCAGTAGATCACAAACATAAAATATCTATTTTTAAGTGTCACCATAATAAATGATTTCTCTTTGAAACTAAATATTTTCAAATCAACATGTATAAATACATACTCATGATGTTTTTCACAACTGTTACCATCAACCTAGTTACACATAAACATTGATACTCAAAATTTAATATAATCAATTTACCTTATATACTCAACAACTGCAAAAAAAATTGATACATAAATTGGGTTTTTATCTTTTTTCACACCAAAAATTTAGTTCTTTTGTAAAAACCATTACTCTAATTTTTAAAATAGAACTCTTGTCATATAATTTTTTTGTAGAATATGTAACCACTAATTTAAATACTAGGCCATGTGATCACATTAACCCTTGGTCCCACTTTTATTTTTTCATATGTCCTACATTCAATCTAGTAATATGTGATGATATATATGGTTAAACCTCGCCTATGTTGTTCAAAATGTACTAATATACCTACGTCACTTAATCACAAGGAATTAACATTACCCTTAAGACACATATACCTTTACCTTCACTATCAACTGTCAAATTTTGAGACTTAGGGAGACCATTATGCTCCCTATTATATAAATAATCAATACATAACTAAATAACCTCTTTTGATATATATTTTTTAATAATATAAGCCTTTGGGAGATATGTATTTTTAATATACCCCTTCAAATTTTTCATATATATTTTAAAATATTAAATCCAATGAAAATAAATAAGACCACATATTCCTATCTCTCACACCAAATGAATCATCAGATGAACCTTTATATCAACAAATAGTGGAAAATACATTTCTAATTGATAAATTATGATAATAGATTCATTATCCAAACGTATAACAAATTTCGATCAATTACATTGTTAAAAATGGAATTGAAAAGTTAACATGACCTGATAATAGACATTCTAATAATTTACAGTAATATTCACCATAGAGAAACCAGTAACAGTTGCTATATCAATACAAGATAGTCATGATATTTCATACTTATAACCTTTAAATCCATTAATAGGAAACAAAATTCACATTTTAAAAAAACCCATTGGGTACTTTAATACCATGATGACATTGATAATAATTTATCTTCTCACTCTTTCTTAATGTATGACATTCTAAAGGTAAATAAGTTTTATTTCCATCTGTAGAGGTAGAAAATCCCAAATTTTTTATGACGGATATTAAGTATAATATTGTATTTAATCCATCTTTTGGATCCCATTTTATGTTTAGAAAAATTTCAATGAAATTTCACATATTATTTATCAATATCAATAACATCAATTTATGTTTTTCCTCTAGAAATCTAAAACAAGGTAGCTCAAACAAGAAGGAATATTTCTTCCATGTTTTTCAAGACCAAAACTTACTTTCTCTGTAAATATCACATCGAGATTTTCCAACTTGTCAAAATATTTTTCATCTTATAATGGTTGTGGGAAAAAATAAAATTCTTTTAAATAGTTAAATATCATTTTTAATCTTTGATAAGGATAATATATTTTAAAAAATAATTGATTTCCCATGTACACTGTCTTTCTACTATTTTTAAATTGATTACATGAAGTCCCTTCTTCACAAATTGGAAACATTTATGATCCTTAACGCTAAATCTAGTTAAATTTTTATATACATAAAATTCTTTTATAGGAAATATTATCATTGCACAAAAAATAAAACACACTATCTTATATAGATAAAAAAACTATAACACTTACTTCCTAGGGAGATTTCAAATCATCAATCAATGGTGCCATATAAACAACAGTATCATTTCTAGGAAATTTTTGTCAAGAAATTATCAGGATCATCATAACATATTTTTCTTTATAGATATCTATAGGGAAAATTTTAGAACTACCAACATAACAATCCATTAACTATTATAGCTATAAAGTCTCTGATATAGATTCATTTCATCTGTACAAAGTCCCATTCTGATATTTCTATATTTATTTCTAAAATCAATAAATTTTTTATCAATCATCTTCCATTGTGGTGAATCATCTGGATGATTTAGGTTTCCATCACATATTTGATCATTTTTATATCATATTATCCCCTTTAAATCATTTTATTTTAAAATAGGTTCTTAAAATGATGAATTATTGAAATATTCTAGATTGATTTATTGGGAGGATTTTATCCTATTCTTGAGAATGAATTAGAGTTGGATGTTTCGTCTATTTTTTATCAAGATGTCCACATTTATGACACTCTAAGAAAACATTAACTTTATTTCCTATAAAGTCTATAGTCTTTGGGGAAAGAATGTAATTTATTATACCGAAATCCCATTGGATGTAATATTTTCTTACATCATAATTGAATTTTAAGGCTCATTTCCTTCCAGAATAACTATTTCAAAAGTTCTAGTTCAGTGAAATATTTTTAGATCCAATTTTTTTTTTCTTTCAAAGAAATCAATTTTAGTATTGTTAATATCCCAATAAATTTAGTTCAACCAAGGAACTTTAATTTCTCAACATCTCTATATAGTGATTTAAAACTTTATGTTTTTTCAATGGTTTCAACAACTACATCAAGAATTAATTATTCAAGATGGTCCTCTTCCTCATAATGAACATATTCAACAACATTAGATATTGACTTATTTGTTATTTAACCATGCCAAATCCCATGTGTGTAACTATAATTAAAACCAAAGGAAATTTGATAGTGTGTGATTTCCTTATACCTTAATTTTCTTATATTCAAAATAATTTATTCATGAACAAAAAAACAGATTCTATTTAATTTTTTTTTATCAAATTCTAAAAAATAATTAACCCATTTCTCATATACAGTACTATTTCTTCATGAATTTATCCAATTATGACCTGTTAATTACCTAAAAATATAATATAGTAAATTAATATATTAAAACATATAAACATTTTAACATATATATAAATAGTTGAATTCAAAAAATATAGATTCAAATTATATACACACATATATAAAATATATAATAAAATAAAATAGCCAATTAACCATTTATTTATAAATAATAAATAAAAAACATTCATAAAAAATAATCACTAATGTAAAAAATAATTAAATACAATATAATAAATGTCATAGCAATTTATTAATAAACATGTAATCAAAACCATTTAATAAAAACAAACAATTATTCAATATAAGAATTTATATGATAAATAAATTAATAAAATATAATAATTTTATATAAAATTTATAAAAATAATAATTAAATAAATAAATACAATTTATAAATCACAAACATTTAACAAATCTTATAAAAAAAGAAAATAAAAAATTAACAGAAGAATAATTTAGATATAGACAATATATCTATGATAAATGATAACAAAAAAATAATAAAAAAAACTTTATAATTTTTGAAATTAAGTGATATCATGGCCATTAACAATTAAATGATTAAAATTTAAATAAAAAAACATATAAAAATCTATAAACAAGGAAAATAAAAAATAATCAAAAAAAGTAAATCCAAAGAGTATTTAAATGATAAATAGAGGCAAAATATTAGTAAACATGCTAATATGGAATGAAATTTTAGGTGACCCAAGAAACACATACATAAATATTAAAACATTTTAGATCAATATTCAATACACACTACAACAAAATCAACTAATAGCGGAAATTGTTTTTATTTGGTTTTAGTTTAAACCTCTACCATGTTTTTCTATGAAAGTTTCAAAAAATAGCCACTAATGTTGGAGTTGGAATCTAACTCATGTCGGTTCCATACATTTAGTGGTGTTTTTGTAAACCATAGTAGAATGTTTGTTTAGCGGTGTTTTTTTTTTGGTTTTAGCATCGGTTTCCCTACCCAAAAAATGTTGAGGGTGTAGTGGTGGTTTTAACCATAGTTATCCCCTTAGTATTTTTTTAGGAGGTGAATACAACACTAAACAATAATTTGGCTTATATAGAGTTGGTTTAGAACACCAATATATATGAATTTTAAAAAAATATAGCAGTAGAATCTACAGCAAAACAAAAACAGATGTGTGTGTGTGTGTGTGATTCCTGAATAAAAGAATGAACAAATACAGTATATAATATCAATTAAAATAATAGTTATGTTCTTATCATATAAAAAATATACAAATAAAACAGTAATACCAAATAAGAATTTTGTGAAAAAATTCCATTATAGCATGCCCCCATGCTCCACAAGCATGATACCTCCACACTTCTAGTTTAATCCCTCAGCACCAAATTAATAATGCACTCCAATAGAGGGGTAAGAGTTTATACCTTACATACATTATATATATTGAAAACTTCATACACCCAATGAAAACTATACATGGTATGTATATATATACCCAGATATAAGCCCACAAAAACTTGTGACACACGCCTCTTAAATAAGAAAATGTTTTCTCTTGTCTATTTCAAATGGAACATTAGTAAAATAAAACATATAATCCATAGAAATCCAGGTAAATAAATCACAATAAAATCTACATTTCCTTTTTCAAAATCATTATTTATAGGGAACAACCCACACCATAACACATTCACCCACTCCATGAACTAACACCAAGTTATGTGTCACCCATCTAAAGAGGAACCTGCAATGAAAAATAACATTTTATGATAGTATATCGACATTCACTTATCCTAGTATACCATGGCCACACCCTCAATATTTCACAATACTCATTTCATTTTGGGGGGAATTTCAATGGACCCCACCCAGTAAGGCACCCACGGGCGTGGTCGTAGTGTTCCTTGCACTAAGGAAAAACCATTTCTTTCACCCTATTATAATACACCAATATCCTATAGTGTTGTCATACAACATGTTTTTACTAGAGGGGCATTATCCAAAATGGAATCCTTAACCATTTCACCCATCATGGAACACCAATCACTATAATAGTCAGATTCCACACCCACAACAATAACATAACTCAAAAAATGATTTACATATTGGATTCCAATGAGATTTAGTGAATCCCAGTGAAACAAAAACATCTCTATCTAACCACATACATTCTAAATAAATAAAAAAATTGATCCCAGACATCTCATAACAATGAAATTCACAATATAGAGTGAAAAAAACATACAAATGGTGTGACATTCTACCTTTTATTAGGAATTTCTTCATCGCAATGCGAAAGGTTGGCAGTGTGTATAAAAATGATGGGGTTACTAGTATAGAAAAATGGTGTCTTGTTCTGAATTTTCATATTAGCCCAAAAATGATATTATAATAGACTAAACAATGTTAGAAAAAGATTATGATGACCATCCCACTATACACTACATGTAGATAACCTAATGGGATATCTTACTCAAGATCAACATGATCTCAACAAATTAGGAAATAGAGATTAGCCGACACTATGGGGTAACTACCCTACCTTATACTTGTGATACCTCCCCAATCATAGGGATAAAAAAATAATATATAAGGTCCCTAATTAATGAATATATAACAAATTGGTAATTAAAATTTTAAAAATATAGGTCTATATGGATGGTCATACAGTGCTCTAAATATGGCCACATGTAGCATCATGTGGAAAACCTGCTATGAAAAAAATAATGTCACTATAAGATATTTTGGAAATAAGTAAACTAGGAAACTATAACACATAAAGAAATAAATAATCACTATATTTTATACATACATAATCCCTATGTCAAATTTGAATAAAATACACCAACTCGATGAGTTTCTCATGTACCACATTGATAACAATAATTATCTAAATAATTACAGACAATCTAGTGAAAAAGGCCCTAAAAATCACTCCCATGACTAAAAATGTATATAAAACCATCAAAATTAACATTTATTGGTGTTCCGCATTCACTACTCCATGTACCATTCCAATTTTATAACAAAAAATCAGTTGAAACTATCAGGATATAAGGAGGATGCAAAATTGGATCCCAAAAAAAAGTGATATTATTGATCTTATCTCAACCCTTCAATGGATCCCTGTAATTAAGGTTAAACCTAATAGTAAGACTACAATAATTTGACCACTAGACCTCCTTAGACTTGGAAAACTAAATAAGTAATGATATCCACATGAAAGAAAATAATGACATCATCATGTCCTATACGACACAAGTTTATGTAAGTGATTTAATCCATGAATCGTCGATGTTCATACATTACACTAGCCTGTCACCAAGATACATTTTAGTTAAGACTTAACATTGAGATTGATCAAGAACATTCATACATAATCATATAATTATTTACAAATACAAGACATGATAATACAATAATAGTGTTGGGAAAAAATTCCTTAAGGTAACATTGAACCATTGTTTGGTTGATTGTGTTTGTTGAAAAGAGGGTTTTGTTTGTTGGAAAAGAGGGTTTACATGGTGAATTTCGAAGTTATAGAGATATTTTTGACAACCTATGTTGAAAAATAACCATAATAAAGTAATGGATGATCTATAGGTGGTACAAAATGAACCGATACAAGGTGGTGCTATTTTCCAGTGTTTGCCAAATTTTTGGGCCTCAAAATCTGGAAAATTGATATATGTTCTTATGGAAAAGAAAGTTGCCCGTGAGATTTAAGATGGTATGGGAACTTTCACAGAAGACATGTTTTAGGATCAAGACATACAAATATGTAAAAGTCATGAAGTGCATGAATGATTTGGAAATGTGTGCGAAATATGAGGTTGCACGAAAGAAACATTGGTGCCGAATGCGATGTCAAATGGGGTTTTGTGTGCTTAATGAGGATCTTGTGTGACACATGAAATCTTCTTCACAGGGGTCTACAATTCCTATAAAAAAGAGTTGACCTCACCCCCTCATTCTAAGCATATCAACACTTAGAGAGAATACGATCACCAGATCGCGTAAGAATTTTAATAAAAGGGATTTTCGTGAAAGATTTTGAGTTGTGTGAAAGATAACAAAGTTTCACGTAATATTAGAATACTACATAAGATTAAAGTTTATTTAAAAGGGTTTTTCATGACGAAAGTGTAATCTTGCATTCAAGGCATTAAATTTGTGTTCGAGATGCAGTAATTGTTGCGGGAAAGATTTTAGGTTTCCCAGTAATATTGTGGTAAAGATTTATTCATTAGTGGATGAAAGTTTGAAATCAATAGAGCATATACATTTAGTAGAGGATGCATTAATTAGAGATAATGAAGTGACATACAAGTCTATAAACTGTGAGTAGATCTTCTGAAGAATAAGTTAGCACACTTTAGTTGAGAGAGCAGTGAGCTTTCAAATTTTGATTGGTTGTAAACCAGGAGGGATAGTGAGTCCAATCCAAAATTTATAAATATTAGTTTTCTTTTAATGGATTTGGTACATCATCACATCGTTGTTGTATGCTCCATGGACATATCCTAGTGAGGGTGAACCAAGTAAAATTTTTGTGTCCTATTTATTTTTTAATTTCTGTTCAAACCTTACTATGGGAGAGAGAGAGAAGAAAGTTTTCTTTAATAATGAAACAAGATAAAAAGGGGTAGTTGTTTTAATCTTTCACACCCTGATTCACCCCCCCAATCTCAGATTATTTGACTTAGTGGACCTAAAAATTAGTATCATAGGGAAAGGTTAATATCAGTGACTCTCTCTCAATGGAGGTCACCAGTCATAAAGGGATTACGATCTTTGATGGAAATAATTTTCAGATAAAGAAGAATCATATGCAACACTACCTCCAAAATTTCGTAATATATGTGTTTATAGTATCAATGCATGGTATCAAAATATTCATAAATAGTGGTGCACTATGAGAAGCTAAAATAAGGGAACTAGATGCAGATGCAAAATGAATCAATGCTCTAGGAGGAGCCCTTTCCAATGAAATCTATATAAAGGTGATTTTATGAAAAACATCACATGATATGTTGAAAAATCTATCGAATATATATGAAAGAGATACATAGGTCAAATAGGAAAAGTTTAAAGTACTATAGAATAACAATGAAGATTTTTGAATGAACCCAAATGAGCCTATTGATGCATTCTTTAACTGGGTAAATGTTGTAGTGTAAGACAAGCGAGGTCTTGGAGAAGTTATTGAAGATATAAAGATCGTGAAGTTTATCTTCAGGAAACTTCCACCTCGATTCAATCTGAAAGTTTCAGTCTTGGAAGATAAATATCTGAAAGAGATAACAATGGATAACTTACATATTACCCTCATAGAATATGAAATGAGAAATGATGACAACGATGTTGTGGAAAAGGGTAAATCTACAGAGGTGGCATTCAAGTCCATAAAGAAGATCACCATTTAAGATTTTTAGGAAGAAGAATAAATAGATGAGGTGATGTCATTACTTTCTTCAAATCAACAAATAGAAAAAGGAAAGTTCAAGGGGAAACTTCCACTAGCATGTTTTTGATATGGAAAGGTCGGAAATCTTGTGGCAAGGTTCCCCAAAAAATTCCAAAAAGATGATGAGGATGAGGATGAAATTCCCCATAAGAAGTCTTCAGCCTATGTGAAAGGCATGAAATAGTACAAGATAAATTATTTTAAGAAAAAGAATATTCTTTCAAAAGAATGCGATAGTTCAGATGAATCTAAGGCTGAAGTTGTTGAAGATATATAGAACTACAAAGATCGTGGACCATATTCTATGGTGGAATTCATCGACAATGCTGGGAAAAAGGAATAAACCGACATTGTTGAAGAAGAAGTTGAAGAAATATTCAATATGGACGCTGAATTATAAGTACCACTTGAGGAGACAAATATTTGGATACTGAAAATGAATAAATCCAACAAATTGGTTCATGATTCCAAACTCTACATGCAATAATATGATGAAGAGAAGTCTGAGTTAATGAATGAAATTGAGAATCTCAAGTTTTCAATTCCAATGGACTCAGAAACAGTTAGTGAGTATAAAATCAAGGTTTAAGAACAGAAAAGGGGGATCAATCGATTGAATAGAACAATGAAAGATAAAATCAATCGTATCAAACAACTTGAAGAAGAATTTATCAGTCTATAAAAAAAATTAAAGGATCAAGAAAAACTCTTGACTCTTAATATGATACCATAAAATTAGATCATTCAGAAGACCAAAACATTGAATGTAGAGCATAGTGTCCAAGCGAAAAAGAAGAAAAATCACATTCAGATGGTAAGGCTGATGGGGGTCTTGACCAAAAGTATAAACCTATGAAAGTTGAAGTCAGACCACAAGCACCCGCTCTGAAAGTGAAAATTGAGTTGGGTATGAAGAAAAATCATAAGATTCAGAGAACCCAAGGGGAAACATGCAATGTTGAAGTGAAATATAGGAATGCACCCTATATGAGGTGTTATTGTTGTGGAATGATGGGACATTCATAGTATGTGTGTTCCATAGCCAAGAGATATTGAAGGGAACAAGAACAACATTGGAATCCAAACAGATCTCGATATTCAAGAATATATTTCAAAGGAAATTGTTTTCGGTGCATAGTATTTGAACACATGGCTAGGTATTGTATATAAACCATGTAGTGGAATGTTCCAAAGTTGAACCCAAGTGATCGCAAGTAGAAAATCACAAAATCAACAAGTGAGCTAAAAACACAAAATCAATTTGCAACTCTACAAGATGAAGCTGGTCCTTCATACTCTGAGGAAGATCATGATTTTAAATCTATAATGAGTTTGAATTAAAAAACATCGATAAAAAAGAAAATAGTAGAGAATACAATGGTTGTGAAAATTTTCATTAAAGCATCAGATCATTCTGGTGTATGGATCCTTGACAACGGTTGAACATACTACAAGATAGGTAATAAGGATCTTTTTACAAGCATAAAATATGACAAAGAAGGAGTTTTGAATTTTGGAAATGATGAAGTTATTAAGATTATTGGCTTTGGAAAGTCCAAGTTTGGTGATAAAGGAATGATACGTGTTGATGGCTTTATAGTAGAAGGTTTAAATCACAATTTACTTAGCGTTAGTCAACTATGTGTCTTAGGTAATTCTATAAGGTTTACTAAGAATATGTGTATCCTCAAAGGAAGATATGGTGTAGTGGTTCTACAAGGAAAAATAACAAAGGTAAAATTTTACCTAACAAGTTGAGAAGAAGATATTTTCTTTTTGTTTGGAGAGAAAGAAATCAAGTTCTGGCATAAATGACCGGTTCATTTATGCCAAAAAACTCTACATGATCTGTTGAAGTGTGGTGCATCTAGAGACCTCTCTAAGCTATCACATGATCATACACATACATGTGATGCTTTTCAACAAGGGAAGATCATTAGAAAGACGTACAAAGAAAAGGAAAAGAATTCAAAAAGAGTGCTTGAATTGGTGAATGCTAATGTTTGTGAACCTATCTCACCATGATCCATTGATGGGAAGAGGTATTAAATTATTTTAATTGATTAATATAGAATAATTTCATGGGTATTTGTCATTTCCCGTTAGTTTTATGTGTTTATTTTCATAAAATATTATCATGTGGAATCTAAAAGGATACTTGGATAGAAAATTATGATGTTTTGTACTGAAAATGGTATGTAATTCACAAATAGTCAGGTGGAAGAATATCTTGAGAAAAGAAAGATAAGGCATCAAATTTCTTTAATGAGAACTCCCCAAAAAATGGAGTGGTTGAAAGGAGAAATTAGATCATTAACAACATGAACAGAACAATGCTCATTGAAAAATACCTTCCAGATAAATTTTGGAAGGAAACAGTATTGACATCAGTCTATATTTCTAATAGGGATCTGTTGTGTCCAAAGGAAAGAAATACATTGTGTGAGATGTGGTATGGAAAGAAGAAAATAATGAAATGATTTTGAATCTTTGTAAGTAAGTTCATTATTCTCAAAAAAAAAGAAAAACATAGAAAATTTGAGTGACATAAAGATGAGGGGATATTCTTAGACTATTTAGGGGAAAGAAAAGAATATAAATGATTTAATAAGAGGATATGAAATGTATTTTAGAGAAATGATGTCACTTTAGTGGATAATGAAGACAATAATCAACAGTATAGTGAACAGTTTCCTGATGAAAGTGATGAGGAGGAAAGCAATGCAGGGGGGAAGAAGTGGAATATACTGATTTAGAAGAAGATAATGATGGTGAGAAAGAGAAAGTCAAGTATATATATGCGAATAAAACAAAGAGTCAAGTAGAAATTGATTGATAGAATATCATTGGTGATCAGGCAGTGCCTGTTCAAATAAGAAGAATGGAGTCATTACTGCATGCATCACTCTTATATTAGGTAGAGCCAAAATGTTTTGTCGATGCAGCCGGTAATGAGAATTGGGTTCAAGCTATGAATAAATAGCTAGATCATATTGAGAATAATCATACACATATTACTATTTTGAGGTCAATATATAATAATTTCAATGGGACTAAGTGGGTTATTCTCAAAAAGATGAATGAATATGGCACAATTATTTGAAACAAAGCATGATTAGTGTGAAAAGGTTTCTCCTAGATACAAATAATCGATTTTGATGAAAAATGTGCACCTATTTCAAGTTTGGAGACAATCAGATTATTCTTGGACATTGTAGTGTAACAAAAGTTCAAAGTGTTCTAGATGGACATCAAATCTGTATCTTTGAATGGGGTTCTAGATGAAAAAGTGTATATTGAGAATCCAGATGGTTTTCTCATTCATGAAGATGAGAAAAAAGTTTTCTAGTTTAATAAAGAACTATATGGGATGAAACAAGAACCAAGAGTAGGGTATTCGACACTTAATTAGTATTTGAAGAAACTATGCTTCTAGTGTGGTGGAGTTGATAACAATCTCTATTTCAAAAACAACAGTAATTAAAGGATGATGGTGCGGGTTTATGTCAATGACATAATATTTTTTGGATCATATTAATCTCAATGCAGACAGTTTCTTGAATTCCTGAAAAATGAGTTTTAAATGTCAATGATTGGTGAGTTAATGTTTTTCCTTGGTTTATAGGTGACACAAGGAAAGAATTGAAATTTCATTTCTCAAGCCAAATAATCCAAGGAGGTTCTGAGAATATTTGGAATGGAAAATTCCAAGGATATGAAAAATTTGGTTGCTATCTGGAAAAACTTTCAAATGTGCATGATGGGAAGGTAGTTAATATCACAGAATACAGGCAAATCATTTGAATCTTACCGTACTTGATAGCGACAAAACCTGATATTGTATTTTCCACATGCTAAGTAGCAATGTATTAAAGAGGTCCCAAGGAAATCCATATGCTTGTGGTAAAAAAGGAATACTTTGGTATATCAAGGGCATAGTGTACATCAGCTTGATGTATAATGAAAAATCTTAGCCAGAGTTATTGGGATACATAGATATAGATTGGGATGGTTCAACAGATTTTATGAAATCAGTGTCAGGATGTACTTTTTATCTTGGTGGATTTTTTATTTCTGGTCTATGCAAGAAATGGGATTGAATTTCATTGAGAACTATAGAAGATGAGTATATTATCTCCACTCAAACTTGTACACAGTTATTATGGATGATGCAGTAGCTTGATGATATGAGATTTGATGTGTAGTCTCTGATTAGAATCCAATGTGATAATTCGAGTGCAATCAATCTTAGAAAAATCTAGTTCATCACTCAAGGACAAAGAACATTGAAATCAAATATCATTTTATCAAGGATAAAATAGAGCATGGTCTTGTGAAGTTGGATTATGTGCCAACAACACTATAGGTTGTAGATATTCTGACAAAGGCCTTACCCAAAGAAGCATTTGAGATGTATCGACTGGCTCAAGGAGTATAGTTGACTCCCCACACTTGAGAAAGTGTGGATGTTGGAACCCCCCTATCCATGAGGTATGGAGTGTTTTTCCCTAATGTGCTAATCTTTGTTCTTTACCTTGTAGTAGTTCACAAGGGAGTGACCTTTGGGTTTGTTGATAAGGGGGGATTTTGGGAGAAAATATCTTATTCAATACATGGGGATAAGTTGACTGGTGGAGCAGTTAGATAGGGGAGAAGCTCACTGGTGGATCAGTGAGATAGGGGGAGTTAAGCATTAAAGGTGGAGAAGCTAATATGGGGAGTTACATGGTGATAATTCTCAGTGTTATTAGGAAATAGTCAGATCTTAGCTTGGACAACTTTAAGAATTCCAAAACACGAGAACTCATGCAGTGAGATAGGGTAGTATTAAATATGATTATGGTAGCAGTTATCGATCAAAAAAGATATATTATGATGTCTAAGGTTTTTCATGAAATTAGTTGATTGGTTTCAAGAATTAGTGTTAGTAATGAAGTGATTCATTGATGAAATTTTCATCATAATCTTTTTTCTCACGCCGACCATTTCTCATGTGGGCTTATAGTATGTGTTCAGTAAGACATTGATCGTTATCTGAATCAAAAGAGGTGAATGGTGGTAGAATATGGTTTAATATTTAAAGTGGTATCAAATTTTGAATCAGTTGTAAACATACCCAAAGGGGGGTATTTTTGGGAAAAATCCCTTAAGGTAACATTGAACCATTTTTGGGTTAATTGTGTTTGTTGACAAAATAGGATTGTTTGTTGACAAATAGGGTTTCCATGGTGAATTTTCAAGTTCAATAGATATTTTTGACAACATATGTTTACAAACAATCATGAAAAATGAATTGATGATATGGAGGTGTTACAAAATGAATAGATACAAGGTAGAACTATTTTAAAGTGTTTTCCTAATTTTTGGGTCTCAAAATCAGGAAAATAGAGATATGTGTTTCTAGCAAAGGAAGTTGCGCACAATATTGAAGATAGTATGGGAACTTGCGCACAAGTAATGTTTTAAGATCAAGACATCGAAATATGGAAAAGGATTGAAGCATGTGAAATATTTAGAAATTTGTGCGAAAGATGAGGTTCAATGAAAGAAACATGCGCGCCCAATGCAACGTCAAATGGGGTTCTTTGTGCTCGAGGAAGATCTTGCGTGACATGTACAATTTTCTATGTAGGGGTCTGTGATGCCTATAATTAAGAGGTGACCCCCTCCCCATCTCATTTAAAGTATCTCAACACTTAGAGAGAATCTAAGATTTGGATCGGGTAAGAATTTTAAGCAAAGGGAGTTGAGTGAGATATTTTGAGTTAAGTGCAAGCTAAGAAAGTTGTGAATAAGACTTTAGTTTCACATAAGATTGAAGTTGTGTGCAAGGGATGTTTCACAACAAAAGTGGTATATTTGTTGCATGGCATTAAAGTTGTGCACAATACGTAGTAAGTGTTGCGTGAAAGATTTTAGTTTTTAGAGTAATACTTTTGTAATGTTGTATTCATCAGTGTATGAAAGTGGGACATCAATAGAATATCTACATTCTGTGGAGGATGCATTCATTAGACATTATGAAGGGACCTGCATTTCTATAAACTATGAGTGGATCTTCTGAAGAGGCAGTGATCACACTTTAGTTGAGAGAGTAGTGAACTTAAAAATTGTGATTTGTTGTAAACCATGAAAGATAGTGAGTCCACTCCAAACTTTGTAAACAGTAGTGTGATTTTTGTGGATTTGGTACATCAGAACATCATTGTTGTATTCTCCTTAGACGTAACCCAGTGATGGTGAACCAAGTAAAATCACCGTGTCATGTGCATGATTTACTTTCTATTCATAACTATCTATGGGATAGAGAGAGAATAGAGTTTTGTTTAACAACAAAACAGGACCAAAAGGATAAGTTGTTTTAATCTGTAATACCCTGATTCACCCCCCCCCCCTCTCAAGGTATTTGACCTAGTGGATCTAACAAATTGAGATCTAGAAATAACCCACTAAGAAAATATTTTGTGATTCTTTGATTTTTCTAGAAGGGATTCCATTAAAAAATTCTAAGAAAACTATTTACACATTTCCAAATAAGGTGATATTACTATATACTTAACCATACCCTTGAAAACAAAAAATGTGGTTACCCATCCTAAAATAATAATCCCAAAAAACCAATCATATATTTTTTTAATGCAATGTAAGGGAAATATAGATATCTCAACTAGAAACTGCAACATGGTTTCTAAATCACCATGTTAGTGTTATTCTATCATATGTTCATTTAAAAATCATATTTTAATCCTAGGTGAACCCTAATAACTACCCGATGAACCTTTATTGACACCCTCTCTATCTTCATATCCACTTCCTTCAACTGGAACATGCACTACAATTATGATGAAAATTAAATAGTGTTTTATATTAAAATTTAAAATTAAAACCAATATAATTTTGTGTACTAAATTATTTTTAAGTTGTGTGATTTACCTACTCACTACCATCAATTGATGAAATATCACTAAGTATAGAACCACTTATCTTCTGATATAATTCAACCAACGCTTTATACAGAGAAATAAACATTGCATCTTGAATCTTTATATGAGCCCCTTATTCATGAATTTCACTTTTCATTACAACAAATTCTCTATGAAAATATTGAGATGGGGAGTAACTATAACCAGGAGTAGATGTGCTGAAATCCCCAATGTCCTTCTAAAGACCTTGGATCGTAGTTGTCCCAGACTCATCTTGTACACTTTACATTGATGCTCCTTCCCAAGGAAATGACCAACTAGATCATCCTGGGAGACTAAGAAGGATTGTGTGGGATTATCATCCCATTTTTATTTTATTTTTACCTATAAATAAAATATCAGACATATTTTAATCAATACATATTAACATAGTGACAACTGAAAATAAGTTATTATAACGAAAAAGGAATTCATACCCCAACTTCTTTGGCAGGCTCATTAACATAACTCACATCATATTTTTCATGAACATCCAACCACAGTTCTATTTAGGAGACATGGTTCCCTAAATTATTTGAATCTATTAAACAAAGATAAATCAACAATTTAATATATGGGACAAATAATTTTATCTTATAAATATTTAAACTAATGAAAATATTACCAGAGTCGATCTGTTTCTCGAAAAACTCTTTGACCCGATAGTGTGAGCGACGGTTTTTTTAGCAGGACTTGATGCATTTTTTTGTGAAACATCCTGAAATAATTAACATGTAATTTAAAAGAAATTTATTCAATGTAATATACTTTTCATATTCATGTATATATGTAAAATGAGAATAATATAGTAATATATATTTCAATACCATGTGATTCTCATGATGATTGATATCAACAAAAACCTTCCATTGCTCTCTAAGTACCCCTTCGGGTACATTATCATATAGTTTTTGAGTGATAAATAATGTATAATTGAATTCATTCTATAATCTCAATTTAAAATTCATCTATTTCTTACCCAAATTTTTCAATGTCTACTTTCATGCTATAATATCAACAACAGTTAAGTGGAATAACATCTGTATAAAGAGATTTATTTTTAAAATATTATAATTTAATAACATAATGAAAATCAATTAAACCATATTGTATTAAAATTTCCTATATCCATGAATCAAAGACTTAATTTTTTTCAAGATTGAATCACATACCTCCAATCAGCATATATAATCAGAAGGGTAACCAGCTCTGCCACCAGCTGACCTAGAATCTGACCAAATAATCCTATGACATCATCTGTAGGGACACCATAATAGTAAAATGGGATAAATATCTCCAATTCATTCAGATTATAGACATATAAATTGTTCATATTTCTCTCCATAGTAACATTGTTTGATTCCTTTATGAAAAAAAGTTAGTGGTATAAAAAAGTGTAAGAAATTTATTCATATTAAAATTTGTACATATAACTTCCACCCTCCACTATCCTCGTGAAGAAACAGGAATGGAGACCTTCTCCCTTGCTAATTAAGCTGCTAAATGGTGAGGCATTTTCATAGATACTAATGGGACTCTGAAGAAGGGTATGCTAGGCACTGATGGAATAGAGGGTGTGAGAGATGATGAATGTGAGAAGATGGAGGGTGTCTAGGATGTTGTAGGGAGGGAGATTGATGGATCATCATATGTCGTTGTGGTCAAGGGAACGTTGAATGGGAGTTGACTGGGATCAGATAAATTCTTCCTCTTTGGCATTATTTTCATTTAATCAAATAAAATTAACTTTAGAACATATATTTCAAAAAAACTCATGCAGGGAAGTAAATTTAGAGATGATAATAGATGCATATAACTAACAAAAAAATATGCATAGCTATGATAATGAATGACTACACCTATAACATAAGTGGTTGATAAATTAATGGATTTCTACACAAATAATCATTTGGTCCATCAATCATTTAGTTTTCACACTCCATCATTAGTTCACCCACTTTATCCACCCTTGCAAGACTAATATTTTCAATATCTTGGTGGACCAATAAGTTCATTTTTTGATATTTATGGGATTTAATGTATGAGGTGAAATCTTCTACTTCATCACCCATGTCATATAATTCTCTTTATTTTATATCAAAAATTATACTCCACCCTTCATCCATGAAATATTCCACATAATATACCATTTTCCCATGTGATGATAAGATGTATGGATTATGTAATTCATGGTCACTAACATCCATCAAGTGAGATAAGTTCACATAAGTAAATTACAAGGAATATTTTTTAATTCCTTTGGTAATATTGATCCAATTGAATTTGAATAAAAAAACTGAAAAATACCCATGGTAGTTCAATATGATAATATTAGTCAAATTTACATAGTAATCCAATTCAAAAACCATAAATAAACCACTATTCTATTTTTTCAAACCCTATTCTCGGTCGACTAAATAAAATTTAAATTCATTTCCATTTTAAGTGTCAAACTTTCTAGCCTATTTTAGAGGTTCTAAAACTATAAAATTCATATCATCTGACAAAACAACATGTGTATTAGTATTCATTATCTACAAAAAGTAAAATATATTATTATAATTACACAATATATTTTTCAACCTAATATTTGTATTTATTTCAATATTTATGAACTTACACGATGTGAAAATCATTATATAACCTCTTTATTAATATCTTTTTTTATATATTTCTCATTTAATGTTTGGACTCTCATTATTCTCTTTGTTTGTATCCTGAGCTCTTCAATAAGTGGATCTAAAATTTCAATATTCATCAGTACATATCTATGTGCCTATAATAATTCTATTTTTGTTGGTGTGACATGTGTGCTCCTTTCAACCAATCGATTGATAGTAGGATAGATTTTTGATTTCTGATATAGTTTAGATTGATTCAATGTATCATCAATACATCCATCATGATTAAATCTTGTCTCAATATCATCCATGTTTCTAGAGAAAAAGATAAGACACTCCTATGCCAAATATCCTTCTTAAATAGATCCTTCAGGTCGAACTTTATTCTTCACATATGATTTTAAATGACCAAGATATGTGTGAAATAAAATAAATAAAATTTAATTATGTATTTAATGAAGTATCAATAATTTATTACTTAATATAAAAAACATATAAATAAATTACCTCTCAATTGGATATATCCATCGATAATGTATAGGAACTCCTAATTTAGTTTCCTCGACCAAATGCACAATTAAATGCATCATGGAAGTAAAAAAAATGATAAATAAAAGATCATCTCCATTGCACAAAGTGTCAATAAAAATATTTCCTGATGGTTTTATAGCTCGGATGGATGTAAGGTTTTCCCACAAAGTTTTATAATGAATGTGAAAATTTTGATTATAACATTAGTAACATTTTCAGGTAATAATGTATGTAATTACAATGGTATTAACCATTGTAAAAAAATATGTGAATAATAGATTTTCAATCCAGGAAACCTACATTATTTAAGTCAAAAAAGCTTGAGATGTTACTTGAATTCCACTCAGATACCTTCACATGTTTTAAAATTATAAGGAATGTATTTTTCTATATTTTTCATTGAAAAAATTTCTAGAGCATACTTTTTATTCTCATCTATCCATTGATCGTGATTTATGTTCACTGTTTGTAATTCCTTCTAATAATTTATATAGTCCTTTGATTTTCCATTCTTGTTAAGAAATTTTAAGATAAAATTGTCACAAAAGTTTTTCTCAATATGCATTACATAAATATTATGCAACATAAAATTAAATTCCCAATACAAAAGTTTTATGAATATACTTTTTTTCTTCTATTATTGAATTTTGATTTCACTTGATGACGCACTTCAAACTCATTTCCCACTATCATTCAAATGATACACCTTACCAAATTATGTTTAAAAATTTCCAAGTCATTCCAATATTTTAGAACCTATCAACTACTTTTGAGGTGTTCTATGATCAATAGAACCATTGAAATTTGACTTATTCAATAGACATTTGTGAGATTCATTGAGAAATATTTGATGACATAAGAATTTCTAGTTTTTACTATAAGGTTGCCTTTTGGACACAAAATTAAAGATAAAAATAGGATAATCCAAACCCGTGTAATTGTTCCAGCCTGATAAGTTCTCAAGTCTAGGGTAGTCACTTATTGGCCAAATTAGAGTAGTGTGCTTTTTGAACATCTTTCTAAAAGATGTATCATATATCCCAACATCTTTTCTCCATAACTACTATAATTCTTTCAATAGAGGCTATAAGTATACATCAATATAATTTCCAATAATTTTTTTTCTAGGAATAATAATTGAAATGATAAAATGAGTTTTTTGTATACACATCCATAGAGGTAGATTTTTAGGGATCAAAATATCCATCCAAATTCTATAACTGGTGCTCAAAGACCCAAATGGGTTGAATCCATTGGCAGCCAATCCCAATCACACATTCCTAGGATTAGATGATAAATCTAGATGTAATGAATCAAATGTATTCCATGATTGTGAATATCTTGGATGTTGCATTAACCCATCATTGGTATTGACTATAGAATTTCACTTCATGTGCTCAGAATTTCTCAATGATATGACTAGTCTTTGCAATAGAGTATTTAAAGGGAACTAATGCAAAAAAATTACAAATGTGTTCTTTTTATTATTCTTCGTATTAGTATACTGATTCATACCTCAAACATCACCCATTTAATTCCATCAAGAATAAGAATGTTTTTTTTCAATAATGTCAACTCCAATACTCTCCCCAATAAATTATACAATCACTGGGAAAACCATGTATTTTTTTATAATTCAGAAAAAGCTTGTTGACAACTTTTTTCATATCATAAAAAGAATCAGGGATCTTAGCTTTAGGAAATGCATCATGAAACAATTCCAATATCATTGACATTTCCTTAATTTTAATTTTTCATAGGCATTTGATATGATAAAACTTCAGCAGAATGGAATGTTTTGAATATTTAAAACATCCACTATACAGCTCTTAATTTTCATTGTCAACTAAATCATGTAAGTCATTTTTCTTCATAGTGTTGTTCTATCTTATATTAGTCTCTATGGAATCAAAATTAGGATCCAATGATATGTTATAATCGTGATCTAGTTGTCATATAGTCCCAAAAATAACACTTTTCATGTTACTATTTGTATCACCCTCAACTGGTTGTTCAGATATATTTTAATGTTGATATTGTTAACTTGAAATGCCAAAAGCATCATTTATAAGGTTTTCCATTTCATTTTCCATTTTCGATGAAGTTGGGATCTCATTATGTTGATTGAAATCAGTACTAAAACTTTTTGTAACACTTGATTCTCCATAATAAATCCAACACAAATATTGAGCAAGGAATTTATTCAATATCAAGTGTTTATAAACTTCATCTCTCTTCAACCATCTTCTAAATTTACATTTAGGACACGGAAATCTTACTTCCCGATCAACAAATCGATTGGAAATTAAAAAATATAAAAACTCCTCCAAACCCTTAACATGCTGAGGTGTGTTCATCGATAATGTGATCTAACTTTTATACATATATATCACATTTTGACTAAATATTATTAAAAAAATTAAAACACATAAGCATTACTAAGTAAAAAATGAGATAAATAGAATTGAAAAAAATACAACCCAAGTAGTTGAATAACTAGAGATAAAAGTTGGATGCCTAACCCACACACCCAAAAAATTATTAAAAAAATGTATTATACAGAGTACACATGTGGTGTAAATAGATTACACAATATCAGGATATAATGAAATCAAAACTTCAATGCACAAATTTTAGAAATAAAAAATAGCCTCTAGATGTTAGTTATACATCAATGTAATCTTGATACAAATTCTCTTCATACCAACCACCCCATCGTCAGATCAATTATCATGACGGTCAAAACATTATCCGTCAACATCATAACTCTTCCTAATAAATATGTATTCAAGTAGGTGGAAACAAAAAATTAATGGGATATCCTCTACACCACTCTAGATACATTTGATCCAGATCAGAATTTATATCAGCCTTTTCATCTTGGCTTTCCAACCTCAACAAACATTCTCAGAATTCAGATCCTAGTGGACCTTAAAATCCCCAATAAGTAGAATCATCACAAGACCATGAGATATAAGTCGATGTCTATAATATAAATCACTTTCAATTAGTTATCTATCATCTAATATCAAAGAACTGCTTAATATATTAGCCCAATAAAACCATCCCAAATTATATCTAGCATCAAATCAAGAAGAGAAGGCCATAAAATTTATCCATTCATAGTAAATCATCTTTATATTTAAGGAATCACATGACCATAATAATTTCAAAAAAAACTTTATAAGATATAGGATGTTCCCTTAAAATAATAATATGATGCTGAGAATCCAATGATCCAACAACCACATGCAGATAATGAGGAACTGACTATGCCATATTCAGAAAATAACTCCTGATCATTAGAGTGCTTAAAGGAATAGCTTTCACAAAATCCAGATACTACCATCATTAGGTTCTTAGTAAAGCACCAAGTTTCTCAATCTTCATAGAAAAATGTTGACAAACATGTGATAAAGAATCCCAATAACACTAATACATAAAACCTATGAATCCTTTAAGACTTGTCTAGCCTGACTTCAAACCACATTTGGAAAGTCCATATAATCAACTAGTATATATTCATAAAAAATTCATGCTTAAAAAACCAAAAATCCAAAATACATTTCAGTATTTTGATCCATCATTAAAAAACAAATAACCCAAAATAGGGAGTTCCAAGAGCCATAGCCAATAACTACAGATTTCAATTTGAAATTTTTGAACTAGTGATTCATCAGAAAGACTCAAAGAAGGTCATCTCAAAAAAAACATTAAGTGATTATGCATATTCCCTTAAAAGTGATCCAAACTTCATCATATATTTCAAAAAAAACAGGATGATCTGTATACAAGTAGGTTCCATCAAGGTCCAACCAATGTTTCGGTACAAGAATGATTCATTAATTATAAATATTATGATAATAATAAAAAATAAATATTAACATCCCAAATGCATAAAAATAACATGCTTCACACAAGATAAAATTTATTCATCATAATTGAAAAATAATGATATAAAATTGAATCTTTCTAAACTAAAAATGTATATTTAATAAGTTATCAACCAATAATAACCAATCAAACCTAAACCACAAGGCTTGTTCAATAAAATACATGAATCTAAATTAAAACATGAAGATTATCCTTATACTTCGAGACCTATGTGATGTATACAAGTATGTGACTACACAATCTATCCAATAAGAAACCTCCTCTACCTAGAAAACCAAAACCTTCGTCATTAGATCTTCTTAGAATCTTATTCCAAACTCAAACATTTGTTGGAGTTAGTATGAGTAAGAAAACTTGAGAGAGGGGTAAGGGAAGAAGGGAGAAAAAATATGAAGGGAGGGATTACCATTGGGGTGTTCATGGGAGAAGTGGGGAGGGGTTGGCGGGGATGTATCATGGGAGAAGTCTACGGTGAGAAATTGGGGGCTAAGGGGTGGTCGCAACTCCATCAATGGCTTGAGAAAGGGTGACAACTCTAGCGAGGGAGAGGTCTCGAGTGATGGAGATAGCTTGGGATAGGGAAAGGGAGGGGGCGATGGCTCAGGGGGGGCTCAAGGGCTCAGGCTTGGAGGGATCAGGGGATACTAGAGAATCAGTGAGGGGGGAACCGTAGTGGTAGTGAGGGACAGAGTTTGGGCATGAGGTATGGCTTGAGGGAGAAGGGTATGACTCGGGGGAGAAGGATGGGATCAGGGGAGAAGTTATTTTTTTAATAAATAGATAATATTTAGTGGAGGTTTTTTTAAACCACTGCTGAATCTTTTAAATTATTTTAGCAGTATTTTATTAAATAACTACTAAACAAAAAATTTGGTGTAGTGACAACTCATAACTATATATTCCCTATAAATATAAAGTTTTAGTGTCTTTAGATACTAGATACATAATCATATTACTTTATAAAAGATATTTAATATCTCTAAAAAAATTATTCTCAAATAATAACCTTCTTAGACATAACATACTTAAAACCCTTATTTGTGACCGAAGGAAATGGAAACATAATAAATGGTGAGCTAATATGATCAGTAAGTGTAAACATAGGATATATCAATAAATGATAATAAGTGATCACTAGATAAGCATTAGGGTGTGATAACATGATCATAGATTATGAAATTCAATCCCAATTACTAAATATCATTAATCATCAATCATGGCACAAGGCTTAGTCATAATAAAATAAATAATTCATAAGAGTGTGGAATAGTCAATAATCAGTCCTACTCTATGGGAACATATCAAAAACATATGACATAAGTTTTTGGTATACATATATGTATAAAAAACCATTTCCTTAGTTGGGGTTTACATCCAAGACTATCTTAGTGGATAATTTACCAGAGTGGATTGCGATCACTCCTCATTCCATCATGTCTTTAATTAAGGTCAAATTCCAATACTATAATAGTGGATATAGACCCATAGTGGATTAAGTTCACTCCACATTCCATCACATACTTAGTTAAGATTTACTCCTAAGACTTTCATAGTATATATAGTCCCTATATAAACTAGGTTCACTCCCAATTTGAGTTCATATTATCTCATGAGACAACAATCATTGCCAAATTTATTAGAGGACTATATAATTTTCAGCCCATAGGTCACATAATGAAAACCATAAAAAGTGTTTCACAAGATCATAATTGAATTAATAATTTCACTATAGAACAACTCATAAAAAGAAATTGGTTTCATATTAATAATACATCAAGATATAGGATTTGGATGGAAGCATATAAACATTCATCATTTCAACATATCTTGATAAACTCAAGGGAAAGAATCAGGTTTTATTAAATATTCCTTAAAACATCACCATCATAATTCATCCAGAGAAAGAATTTGGATGGTATCATAATAGAATAACCCTGGTGAATTATAATAAACAAAAAAGGATGTTTAAAAAGGATAAAAATGTCTTTGTAAGAACATTTGAAACTTTCTTTCGAAAAATGATAAAAATATCCTTTTCTTTTGATAAAATTTTAAATAAAAATTTGTAAAATATTGAGAATAAGATTTTATTTGAAAATAAACATTGAATTTTATAATGAAAGAATAAAATTAAATAATTTTTATTATATTGGTAAAATTATTTCATTTTACATATTTTAAAATAGAATATTCTTTTCACACTTTTGTAAACAATCAAAAGTGAGTCGTATGTAAAATATTTGAAAAGAACCCTTACCTTAGGTTCTATCTTTCTCCATACATGTTCAAAACTCATATATAATAAATATATATTTATTATAAATATATTATATATCAATATTAGTATATATATTACTTTATATCATTCCCTTATAATTGCCAATTACCCTTTTTTAACAATTCCTCATTAAAATAAATATTCAAGTGAAAACTAGTTTATTTTTCATGAATGTTTCAGTTTGGAAATCTAGATCCTTGCAGCTTGGTCATGGTTTCATTATGTCAAGTATATTAATAATTTCATAAGTGTCATATTTATTCATTATATACACTTTTAAACCATTCAAATAATCTTTTCTTAAAAAATTAATTCAATCACTTCATGGAGACAGTAATTTGTATGTACACATGGGTGATATTTTCAATTTCATATGGATGGAATAAAGGAAATGTAAATAATAATTTACATTTAAAAAAATATTATATCATATATATTTAGTAAATATATCCATATTACCAAACATGTAAATAGAAAATGAAAAAATTAATCACATCACTTCATGGAGGAGGTACTCCACACGTGCTCATGAGGGACGTTATCATTTTACAATGGATGGGAAAGAAGATATAAAATGGATATAAAATTAATAAAAAAACATATAATTATATTAAATGTACTAATTAAATCATGTTAAGTTGGTTAAATAACATTTTTATAATGTTTAAAAAAAGAAATGTGAAAAAGATCGGTAAGAACATATACCTCTTCTTCAGGTATCCTCCTTTGAAAAGAACCATAAGATTATGGGATGGAATTTTGGGAAGTCTAGAACCTCAAGATCATGGATAAGGATATTGGGAGATTATTTGGGTAGATTATGGTTGAGATAAATTGTTCAAGTAGTGTGTATTAGGTGGGATAGGATGTTCCCTTATACAAGTAAAGGGAGCTATACACTTGTAATTATTAAGAATATTAAAATATAATAAAGTCTCTCTCAAGGAAAAGTGGATCCAAATTGGAAAAAGTTATAATAGAGAATTATATAAGATTGAAATAAATTTAACCAATAGGATTTAGACAGGTTTTTATATCATTGGGATCATTATTTATTTAGTTTAAATCCTTGTTAACCCTATAAACCTTTATTATAGTAATATATTTTTACCTTGGTTACCTTTCATAATTAAGAAAAATTAAATTTTCCTAATTAATAAAATTTAAATTTGTTCTTCCAAACATGGGAACCATTTTATCATATTCTATTCTTATAAGTGGTATAAATTCATTTTAAAAATGTTAAAAATGCATTGAAACCCATTTTTAGAAAAATGTAATTTTAAGTATTGAACTGAATTTAACCAAATTCCTTGTCTAATAAAAAACATCAGATGAATGATGTCAAAGACATTAAGTTTTTTGAGGTTTTTTATCCCTAGTGTTGGATAAATATAAAGATATAAAAGAAGTTAAAATAATTTATGAAGATAAATATATAATAGAATCTTAGTGTGTTAAATTACACCCCCTTATATAAACTTCAATCTTGAAATTTCATCACTTTGATACAAACTGTTGGTCAGATTGAGTATCTCCAACATCTATCATTTAAACCTCACTAATCCAAATTTACTAAAAAATGAATAATATGGAATAGAGGTTGCAATATCAGATGGAGATGGATCGCTAGCCATATTAATACCATATACCTCGGTTAAATCCTCCATCAGAATAACGCCCATAATCTAATCCTCAATTCTATAAAAAACTTCAAGTTCATTGTTATCAAAATCTTTAAAAAATTTATAATTAAAAACATGATAGGAATCATAAATTATAACTTGAATGTCAGCCTCTAAAACCAAATATCCTTCCAAAGTTCATTGAATAGAGATAATGGAATGTTCTCTATGTCCAGTTGGACTGTATTTATGATCTTCATCATCAAAATCAAGATATTCTAAGACTGATCCAAGAAATCTAGGTGTCTTGTCCCACTTATATGGTACATCAAGTATAGGTTTTATATGGGTTCTATAAATAATATGATATCCTTATTTTTAATTTCAATCATCATAAGATCCAACTAATTTATCCCATTTGGGATTATCCTCATAATCTTACCTAGCATCCTCATTAAGGACTACCGCTTCTAAGTTTTCTTCCTCTTCTTATATAATTACTTATTCTTCTTATTTATAAGTATTAAAATTATCATATGAATACTCCAAAACCTCATCATGTTCAAAACATGGATCTAAAAGATCTACAACATGATACTTTACTAGGATAAACTATTCATATAATTTCTTTGTTTCAGGTATCTATTCTGGTTTCCATGGATTCCAGATAAATTTCATTTTCTTAAAAATAATTTAGGTAATAAAACATATATTGGAAGAAGTGATATTATCCTCCCCTATAGGAAATAATCCTTTATAATCTAGCAAGGATGAAATTTTCTTATGATAGGGTAAGGAATTGAACCTTCAAAATGGCTTGCACAGCTCAACCATTTGACTCATAACATATCTATAAAGATTTATTTAAACACAAATCTTCATCAAAAACAAGAAAAACAGTTCATGTTTCCTCATGATACTAAATTATAATTTTCTTGGACATATTACATTCTGAATAAACATAACTTCTAGCCTAGAGACCATTACCTCAAAAATAGTGGGTTTTCGTAGAGTCACATTCTTAATGAGCTTATCTAAAACATTTTGAAATTCAAAGTACAGATGATTAATAGTATATGCCTGAATTTCCTGGAGGCCTTAAGTTTTATTGATTTTTGAACCCCCCCCCCACCCACCCCTAAAGGTATGATGTGGAACCCTTAAAAGGCCCATAGGATTTAGATATTACATTTCCCATTGTCTTGGAGACATTACAAGACCCGTAGGTCTTAAGGAAATCATATAGATTGTGACTACTTGAAACCGCCCATCCTCTACATCTGAATCATGGTTAGCTCTCCACCTTTGAATGGATGTTAGGCTAGCTATCCTATAAAAAGATGCACAGGCCCCATAACGATGGCAATTCCATATCCTCTCATTCTTCCAAATCTGTTATCTCTTCTCTGTTGAATGCTCCTACTCTTGAATCCTCCTCTAGAGCCGGTTCCTTTTAGAATCTATCTTGACATCTACATATCAAGTGGCAATAGAGGCCTTGAGGTGTCCAGAAGGCCTTGAGGTGGCCCAAAGGCCTTAAAGGTGGCCCTAAAGCCTTACTAACACAAAGGCCTGGGTACCCTGAAGGCCTCAAGTACCCCAATCCCAAACCGGTGGCCCAAGCTGAATAGTTTTGGCTGCTAAAGTACCGAATAGTACCTGCTACAGTGCCTACTATAGTATCTATTACAGTACTTGCACAATACTATTATAGTACCTTCTATAGTACTACTACAATAATCTGGAATTATGCCTCCGCCTTTTTTTGAACCTGGGTCTTGTTGATGCACTTAGAGAGACCTTACCAACTAGGTTGAGGCTCATTTGTGATTAATATTATATGAACTTTGATCATCTTCATATTCTCTACTATGAATCATGCTTAAACACATTTCCCAATGTATCAAGAATAATTGAAAAACGTCACCATTTATCTTTTATTTCACTATAACTATCTTATTTCTAGGGAATAACTAAAGGTTTTCATAAAACACCTTGATTATATTTGGATAAAAGGTATACCATTATCTTTAAACCAATCATCCCATCCTTGTTCCTAAATCACATTCCAAACCAATTATTGACTCAGATTCAACCATTGAGCATCAAATTATTTTTCCACTAAAATTAAATGATCAACAATATGAATATTCTTTAGCTTTATTGGTGCAATCAAGCTATCTTTTAACTTCTTTGACTGTTTCGAAGGAGGGGACTTAATAGGAATGTGGTATCTTACATAAACTTTATCCTCAACATTTATATTTGATTCAATATCTATAAAGGTTTGGAAATGGGAGGTAAAATAGAGAGTTTTGAGAAGGTGAGAGTGACAGGTTCGAGATGATAAAAAATTATCCACTGGAAACATATTAGAAAGATAGATAGGGTATAATGAAAAAATAGGTAATGTTTTAGATTTTGATTCAAATTTTAATTTAAATTATTTAGGGATTTAAATAATAATAAATTTAAAATAAATCATGAAAAAATATTTTCACAAAAATTATAAGTAATTAGACATGGTAATTTTGCAGATCATGGATCAATAAATAGAATAAGCATGGTGAGAATGATATATGCAAACTTGCAGTAGTTGTACTAACTATACGATCAAGATGTTCATGACAACTAAATACTAACTGTGTGAATAGGATTTCATGGTAATCATAGTTTCCATGTGACTAAATACTCATGGTGATTATGGTGACCACATGAGTAAGATTTCATGGTTGGCGTGATGCCAGCATGGAAAAAAAATCATGGTCGGCATACTAACTGTGTGAAGCATACGTCATGGTTACTTCTAGAAAATTTTTGAGAATATAAGCTAAAACATTTTAACACAAGAATTAATAACTAAAAATAAATTAAAACAAATAGACAAAATTTATTATTCCAAATTCATGTGTGATATAATTTATTCCCTAAATATTCAAAGTCTTTAAAAATATATTAGCAAGAGGATGTTTGGTACCAATGAATTTTAAAGTTGTATAACCTTTATTGTAATGATCTCTCATAAAGTGACGTCTTATATCAATATGATTTGTTTTAGAATGTGATATAGGATTCTTGGAAATATGTATCACACTTTTATGATCAAAATTTAATGGTATATTTCAAAATTTATATCAATAGTCTAGTAATGTATGTTTCATACATATTATCATTGCACAAAAACTTCCCAAAACTATGTACCTAACATTAGCAGTAGATAATTCCATAGATTTCTATTTTTTACTACACCACAACATAAGAGACTTTCCCAAAAAGTGAAATTTTCTAGAATTGTTTTTTCTATATAACTTACAACCACCAAAATCTACATCTGAATAACTAACTAAATCAAATTCTTGTCATCTAGACTAAAAAAATCCTAAGTTGTTTATATTCTTTAGGTACTTAAATATTATTTTTACAGCTAGTAGATGTGACTCTTTTGGGTTTTATTGAAAATGAGAACACATATGCACACTAAACATTATATCAAGCTAGATAGAACTTAATTATAAAAATATTCCAATTATACCTCAATAAGTGGTTTGATCAATTGATTTCTTGGTTTCATCAAGATACAACTTTCAGTTAGTACTCATGGGAGTATCACTACCTTTAGTATTATCCATGGAAAAATGTTTTATAAAATCATTGGTATACTTGATTTGATTTAAAATAATTCTTTCATTATTTTGAAAATGATCCAACAGCACATGAGGATAGCTCAGAGCAGACAAAAATTTTATGCAAATAAAAGAAAGAAAGACTTCTCTTTTGAGGTAGGTGACTATGTTTTCCTTAAAATATCTCCTTGGAAAAGTGTGATTCATTTTGGTAAGATAGGAAAAATAATTCCACGTTTCATCGGTCCTTTTGAAATCTTGGAGAAAGTTGGACTAGTTGCATACCAAGTAGCTTTGCCTCTGAGTTTGTCTTAGGTACATAATGTTTTTTATGTTTCGATGTTGAGAAACTATGTGCCATATTCAACTCATGTTTTGAGCGCAGAAGCAGTTCAGCTGGAAGAGAACCATTCATATGAAGAGAAACCAGATCATATTCTTAATTTAAGGGAGTAGTTATTAAGGAATAAGGTAATCCACCAGGTAACTATTTTTTTAGAAACCACATGGTTGAATAAGAAACATGGGAATCTGAAAATGTTATGATGGAATGGTACCCTCACTTGTTTAATGAGTAAATAAAATTGTAAGGGTGCAATTTCTGGAAGGTGGGGATAATGTAACTTGCCAAGGTTTAAAAAAATTGAAATGCATGAAACCTTATTTTAAGTAGATATTTATAACTAGCATTTAAACCTAATTTGGCTGCTTCTATGTTTTGAGTTTCTAAAAATGGTCATCTACAATTGTGTTTAGTAAGTTATTTGGAGTCTGATGGAACCAGCTTGTTTTTTTTTGTGAATATTAACATGCCCTTATTAATAGTAATATGACCCTAATGAATAGTAAATTGTATTATTATTTTATTTTCTTAAGACTTTAAGATAATGACATCTTGGTTAATTTTTCAAGGTGATATTAAAGTAGTTATACAATTAAAATTGTTAATTTTTGAATTAAGTGTGATTTTATTTAAAAATTAAATTAATAAAATTTTGAAAATTACTTTCTAAAAGTGGAGTTCATTTTTTAATTCTACACCTCAAAAAATGGTCGCGGTGAATTTTTGATATTTTCTGAAATTCTCAAATTTTTGATGAATAGTGAAATACGATAAAATACTGTATATTCAAATTATCATTTAAATACACTATTTATGACATCATAAGTTATTTAATACCACCTGGTCATAATTTACATTCAATTATTACTATTTGGGGTCACATGAATTAATAATATTCATAGTCTTGAGCAAAAATATTTTAATAATGATTAAAATAATGTAAAATACCTCCTCTCATCCACTATAAATACCACCATCATTCCCTTCTTCTTCCCACACCTCTAAATCCTGTAGCATTACCTATGTTCTTCCTAATACACCTCCCAAGGCTCTTCCCCATGTCTTATAGCTTCTGGTCTCACCAAAAGGCTAAAAAAAGGCCTTAAGAAGGATCTTAAGGAGAAGAGATCAAGAGGTAAATATCCTCTTTTGTTTTATTTCATTTCTTTTTATTTCCATTTATATTCTTCTTTTTTCCTCACCTCCCCTTATCCAAGAGATGTGAATGATCCAGTATCTTACACATTCTAGATTTCTTCATGTTTTTGGAAGACTCACCATTATACTTCTTCTCCTCTCCCACTTATTCAAGAAATTAAAACATCGTATATGATGTGTTGATTTGTCGACATCATGGACAATGTGATTTCAATTTCATTTACTTTATTCGATACTGGTCATGAAACCATTTTTTGGTTGAAAAATAATATAATTTACGTATTATATCTTATATAAGGTTCTGTAATCATTTTTCACATGTTTTATTAATTATAAAACAAAATGAGTTCTTTATGATCGAAAAATCACCAAAAAAACCTAAACAATTATCAATAATGTTTTAACTCATGAATCATCCTCATGAGAGAATTAAAAATGATAAATGGTATAATTTATTGTTCAGAAAATATTTAAATATCACTCCATTACAATTCTAAAGGTTCACTTCAAATCGAAAAGAATATCCATAATGAATCGATCATGGAAATCATGTAAAGAACGCACCCAAAACAATGCAAGGAACAAAATACTAACAATTAAAGGGTTAAATGATGTAATTAAATGATCATATAAGGTATTATAAATATTTATATGTTTCTTTAAGATATTATTAACACTATTTTAACCATTATAATTGATTTTTAAATAATTTTTAAGCAAGACAACCCCAAGGTAAGGGAATTCTTTACCCGATTTCCATTCTTTGGTTCAACCTTCTACTTCATTATGTATGTGGTATTAAAAAATTTTGTGTGATGGATTTTGTTAATATTATGTTGAATTATGTTTATTTACAGTGTATATACATATTATATCCACTCTATTAGGTCTCAATTGGATTATATGATATTTGAAGGGGCTTTTCTTTTAAAATCATCTTTTAAAAATTCAGTATTACAAAAATTCAAAAGAAATATTTTTAGGAAATTATTCATGTTTTATGATGAATTTATAGTTCTTGGTAATTGTTTATGATGGATGGTGGGACCAATATATCCCTCCAATTCACTGTGTATGTGTAATTTGGAGGTTCTTCGTATGGTTACTCCAACTATAACTGCGATGGTTGCACAAATTATTAGGTAGTCGTGAGATTTACAAATTATAAGGTAGCTATGAGGCTTACAAGATTATGTAAATAATGATCCAAGATACCTTTATGGTTCTATTTATGTTCTTATTTATTGTGGGAATATTTTGTAAATATCATGTTTCACAAAGTAAGTATATATGGGTGACAAGTGTGTCTTTTGAAAATGATTTCATATGTTACAAGTATTCATGTACTAATGTGTTATTTAATTCTTTTTATATCCCTCACTGAGATTTTTGTTCTCATCCTAAGTTTTAAAATTATTTTCACAGGTTATAAGTATGTTTAAGACAAAGAATAAATCCATGTTAAATGTTTGAATAATTTTCAAAGAAATCATGTTTTACTTGAAAATTTTTATACTTTGGAAAAAATGAATACTATTTTTATGGTATCCAATCTATAATAATGTGTAATGTTATGGATGTATTATTTCCCAATTCTCAAAAGATATAAACTTGAAAATATCCTCAATGTTAAAGGAAGTGATTTCTTAACTAAATTCAAGATTAAGTAATGTAATAAGTTCGGGTCCTTATAGTTGGTATTAGAGGATGATTTAGATAACTTTTGGGGTTAGGATGATGTTAATATAATACCATAAAAGTTTTTTACTCTATGTTTAATTTGAAATGATATATAATTTTAATATTTCCTTGTTTCTTGGAATAAGATATATTTTTTTAGAATGGTTTTCCGTAGAAGAAATAGGGAAGCTGAAGAGGAGAGGCACAGACAGAACAATATCCTTTCGAATCCGTAGCCCGAAATGGTAGGGATTAGAATTGAGAAGTTTGTGATAGTAATGGTTTAGAAGACGTAGGAAATAAATGGTGGTGGAATCCATGAAAGAGAACAACCAGAGGTACCACAACTAAACATGATAATAGTGGAACATTTTATGAGACAACACCATCTTGCTTTGAATGGATATTTTGAGCCAGTAGTGGATGAGTGATTGATTAAAGCCCTTGAAAAGATATTCAATGTTATGGGATGTTTAGATAATAAAAATTTAAGCCTTTCCATTTATTGTTTTGATAGTGAAGTTCATCATTTTTGGTCAATGTTAAATAATTTCAGGGATATAGATATATTTATGCATTAGATTGGGATGAATTTTAAAGTATTTTCCTTGAAAAATATTTTCCTATGGTGGTACAACTTAGTATGGAGAAGTAATTCCTTGAATTGAAGAAAAAGGAAGAAGATTCGGTGGTTTTGTATAAAGCTACCTTCACCCAACTGGAGAGGTATGCTCCAAATCTTATTCTAGATCTTGATAGAAAAATCAACCACTTTAACTTTGGAATGAAGCCAAGGTATCAAAGGGTGTTGGCCTCCCTTGAATTCAAAATTTATAAGAAACTTTTCTGATGTGCTGAGAGGGTATAGATGGAGTTTTCTAGTGATCACATGCATTTTGGAAATAAGAAGAAGAAGAGGTCCATATGGAAATTGATGGCTAAGAATCAACCAAATAATATGTTGGTGAGAAAATCCAGTTTCTAGTTTGTGAAAAGTGTGGCAAGAAGCACCCTGGGGAATGTCTTACCAAAACTGAAAAGTGTTTTCAATGTAGTAAGTTCGGACATATGGCATGAGATTCTAATGAAAATGATCCTATAACTAATCCTGATAAGAAAACTATAAAATTATTTAAATTTGGTGAGATGGGTCATTATGAAAATGCATACCCAAAGAGATATTCGTATGATGAAAGGAAGTAAGACTATAAGAAGAAAGGTGTAGTGAGATCTTTTGCAACTATGTTAGTAGATTTTGGGCCATCCAATGAAGTTGTATCAGGTACTTTGTTTGTTTAATCATATTTTTCTAAAGTTTTTTTCGACATGGGGTCTAGATATTCCTTTATTTCTGAGAAATTTTATGGTAAATTAGAAATATGACCTCAATAAAAGAGATAGGAACTTATTGTTAAAACACTAGGGGGGATATTATAGAAAAGAGGAATTATAATAATCTTTCTATTGTGGTCTATGGAAATTATTTACCTAAAAAACTTGTTTTTTTTCACTTAGTCGAGTTTGAAGTTATTTTGGGAATGGATTGGTTTTCTGTTTATCGTACTAAGATTGACTGTAGAGCTAAAGAAGTTGTTTTTTAGAAAGAGTTTTAGTCTGTATATAAGAACAAACCCACACAATTGATATCATATCATGAAGTTGAGAAAATATTGAAATACGGAAATTAAATTTATCTTGTGCATATTGTTGAAAACGAGGGAACTGTTCAGTTTAATGATGTATTAGTGGTAAATTAATACCTTGAAGTTTTTCCTAATGAGTTAACTGGTGTCATACCTGATCGAGAAGTAGAATTCACAATTGACTTAGTTCCTAATTCTAAGCCAATTTAAAAACCCCCATATTGTATGGCTCAAATAGAACTTCTTGTATTGAAAATTCAGTTGTAGGATTTTCTTGATAAAGGCTTCATTCGTCCTAGAACTTCACCCTGGGGTGATCATGTTTTTTTCATTAAAAAGAAAGTTGTTTCTATGATACTTTTAATTGAATATAGATATTTTAACAACATCACTCTTAAAAACAAGTATTTTTTTCCTCATATCAATGACTTGTTTGATCATCTCTAGGGAGCTCAATACTTCTCCAATATTGACTTGAGATCTAGTTACCATCAACTGAAGGTGAAGGAGGATGAAATCCCAAAAATAGCCTTTCATACTAGATAATATCATTATGAATTTGTTGTTATTACATTTGGGTTAACTAATGTACCTTCTGTATTCATGAATCTTATGAGTAGAATATTTCATGAGTTCTTGGATATGTTTTTGGTTGTGTTTATTGATGAAATTTTGGTATTTTCTAAGAGTAAAAAAGAGCATGAAAAACATATAAGGGTTGTTTTAAAAACTTTAAAGGAAAAAAAACTTTATGGAAAATTCAGAAAGTGTGGTTTTTGGTTACAACAAATTTCTTTTCTTGCCAATATTGTAAATAATAATGGAATAACAGTTGATCCTACCAAAACAAGAGTGGTTGATAAATGTCCAAAACCCACAAATGTTACAGAGATTCATATTTTATTAGATTAGTACGTTATTACCAAATATTTTTTAAAAACTTTGTACAGTTATCTAGCTTGTTAACCAAGTTAACGGGAAAAGGGGTTAAATTTATTTGGACATAAGAATGTGATGTTTGTTTTTAGGAACTGAAGAAGAGATTGGTGAATGCTCCAATTATGGTCTTGCCTTTCTGAAATGGTGAGTTTTTCATCTACAGTGATGCTTCTTTGAAGGGACATGGTTGTGTTTTGATGTAGAATGATCAGTTAATTTCTTGTGCTTCAAGACAACTAAAACCTCATGAGTTAAATTATCCCACACATAATTTGGAATTGGAAGCTATGGTTTTTTCTTTGAAAATATGGAGGCATCATTTATATGGATCCAAATGTCAAATATATACTAACCATAAAAGTCTGAAGTATATATTCACTCAAAAGGAATTAAACATGATGAAGAGAAGATGGATTGAACTGATAAAGGATTATGATTGCACAATCAATTACCATCCGTGAAAAGAAAAACAGTTGGCAGATGCCGTGAGAGGAAAACATCATGTATCATTAACCATGTTATGTTTGGAACATGATCCCTTTATTAATGATTTGATGAATTTTGGCTTAGAAGTTGTTGGTGAAAAAAATGCCTTTGTTTTGTTTTAGGTTTCAATGCAATCATCATTATTAGATAGAATTAAGCAAGAGTAGAAAGAAGACCATGAGCTATAAAAAAATGTAGAATTTGTTAAAATGGGTAAGTTTCCAGAATTTAACCTTGATAAATATTGTGTTTTAAGATTTGTAAAAATATTGTGTGTGCCTTGTGATTCCCAATTGAAGAAATATTTGTTGTGTGAAGCTCATATTTCTCCATTTTCATTTCATCCGGGTAGCACTAAGATGTAAAATACCATTAGGAGTATTACTAGTGGGATGGAATGAAAAGGGATATTACTAATTTTACCCTGAAATGTTTGATATGTAAATAGGTTAAAATAGAGTAGTAGTTACCAAAGGGGATTCTTTAGCCTTTTCCAATGCCAGAGTGGAAATGGGAGAACGTATCCATGGAATTTGTGGTGGTACTTCCTAATAATTATCCAGGTAACAATGCTATTTTGGTTATTATTGATCTGCTGAAAAAATCTTCACATTTTCTTTCTATTCGAGAAACAATTTCTTTGGATCTTCTTTCTCGACTATACCTCAAAGAAATTATCAAGTTACATGGAGTTCCTCTTTCCATTGTATCGGATTGTGATCCTGGGTTCACTTCTGACTTTTTTAAGGGGATTCCGAAGTCGTTGGGCACAGAATTAAATTTAATTACAGAATTTAATCCTCAATCATATGGGTAGTTAGAATGAACGATTCAGACTTTTGAGGATATGCTTTTAGCTTGTTCAATGGACTACCAGGGAAGTTGGGATCAACATATTTATTTATGTGAGTTTTCTTATAATAATAGTTTTCATTCCAGTATACAGATTAAACCTCTTGAGGCATTGTATGGGAAGCCGTATCAAACTCCAGCGTTTTCAGATGAATTCAG
The DNA here is from genome assembly GCA_963277665.1 of Viscum album. Taxonomy (NCBI): domain Eukaryota; kingdom Viridiplantae; phylum Streptophyta; class Magnoliopsida; order Santalales; family Viscaceae; genus Viscum; species Viscum album. Next base: position 1,253,943,245 of record OY728152.1, read on the forward strand.
TGAAAGAAAGTTGATGGGGTTGGAATTAGTAGAAGAAGTTTATGAGAAAGTGAAGATGATTTAGCAGCACATAAGGACAGCTCAAAGAAGATAGAAACATTATGCAGATAATAGAATAAAAGACTTCTCTTTCAAGGTAGGTGACCATATTTTCCTTAAAATATTTCCTTGGAAATGTGTGATGCATTTTTGTAAGAAATGAATGTTATGTTTGTGGTTCTTCGGTCCATTTGAAATCCCAGAGAAAGTTTGAGCAATTGCATACTGAGTAGCTTTTCCTCAGAGTTTGTCTTAGGTGCACAATGTTTTTCATGTTTTGATGTTGAGAAAGTATATTATAGATTCAAATCATGTTTTGATCCCAGAAGTAGTTTAGTTGGAAGAGAACCTTTCTTATGATGAGAAACCAGTTTAGATTCTTGATAGAAGGGAATAGTTATTTCGGAATAGGGTAATCCACTAGGTAAAGGTTTTGTGGGGAAACCACATGGTTGAATAAGCAACATGAGAATCTGAAAATGTTATGAGGTAAAGGTACCCTCACTTGTTTAATGAGTAAATAAAATTGTGAGGGCGCAATTTAGGGAAGGTGGGGATAATGTATCACCCAAAGGTTTTAAAAAATAAATTGAAATGCCTAAAACCTTTTTTTAAGTAGATATTTATAACTTTCCTTTAAACATAATTTGTCAACTTCTATGTTTTGAATTTCCAAAAACAGTCATCTACAATTGTGTTCAGTAAGTTATTTAGAGTCTGATGGAACCGACTTGTTTTTTTAGTGAATAGAAACATACCCTTATGAATATTAATATGAATAGTAATATGACCCTAATGAATAGTAAATATTATTATTATTTTATTTTCATAAGGCTTTAAGATAATGAAATCTTGGTTAATTTTTCAATGTGATATAAAAGCAGTTATAGAATTAAGATTGTTAATTTTTGAATTAAGTATGATTTTATTTAAAAATTAAATTAATAATATTTAGAAAATTATTTTCAAAAAATGGAGTTGAATTTTTAATTCTACATGTCAAAAAATGGTTAGGGTGAAATTTTGGGATTTTTCTGAAATTCTGGAATTTTTTATGAATAGTGATATACAGTAAAATATTGTATATTCAAATTATCAGTTAATTACACTATTTATGACATCATAAGTGATTTAATACTACTTTCTTAGAATTCACATGCCATTATTACTACTTGGGGTCACATTAATTAAAATTATTCATAGTCTTGAGCAAAAATATTATAATAATGATTAAAATAATGTAAAATACCATCTCTCCTCCACTATAAATACCACCCTCATTACCCTCTTCCTCCCACACCTCTCAACCCTTGATCCTTACCTGAGTTATTTCCAATACACCTCCCAAGAATCTTTCCCACGTACTAGACCTTTTGGTCTCACCAAAAGGCAAAAACCCAAGGCCTTAAAAAGGATCTCAAGGAGAAGAGATAAAGAGGTAAACATCCTATTTTGTTTTCTTTTTTTTCTTTTCATTCTCATTTCTATTATTCTTCTTTAATCACCTCCCCTTATCCAAGGTGAAATAATGATATAGTATCTTACATATTCTGTATTTAATCATGTTTTTGGAAGACTCAACATTATACTTCTTCTACTCTCCCACTTCTTCAAGAAATTAAAACACCATCTGTGATGTGTCGATTTACCGACATCGTGGAAAATGTGATTTCAATTTCATTTACTTTCTTCAAGACTAGTCATGAAACAATTTTTATGGTTGAAATAGATAATAATTTATGTATTATATCTCATTTAATGTTTTGGAATCATTTTTCACACATGTTAAAAATTTGTAAAACAAAATGAGTTTTTTACGATCAAAGAATCGCCAAAAATAACCTAAACAAATATCAATAATGTTTTAACTCATGAATCATCCTCATGAAATAATTAAAAATGATAAATGATATAATTCATGGTCATATATATATTTAAAAATCACTCCATTACAATTTTTAAGTTTCACTTCCAATCGATAAGAATATCCATCATGAACCGATCATGGAAATCATGTAAAGAACACACCCAAAACAATGCAAGGAACCAAATACTAACAATTAAAGGGTGAAATGATGTAATGAAATGATCATATAAGGTATTATAAACCTGAATTTGTTTATTTAAGATATTAATAACACTATTTTATCAGTTATATAGGAGGTTTAAATGAGTTTTAAGTAAGAAAAACCCGAGGTAAGGGAATTCTTAATCTGATTTCCATTCTTTGGGTTAACCTTCTACTCCGTTATTTATGTGGTATTAAAATTGTTTGTGTGATGGGATTTGTTTATATTATGTTTAATTGTATGTATTTATAGTTTATATGCATATTCTATCCACTCAATTAAGTCTCACTTAAATTATATGACATTCGTAAGGGGATTTTCTTTTAAAATCATCTTTTTAAAATTTTATTTTACAAAATTCAAAAGAAATGTTTTTAGGAAATTATTAATGTTGTATGATTATGTAATGGTACTTTTGAATTTTTTATGATCAAGTTTGGTACCTATATCTCCATCCAATTCATTTGGTATGTGTAAGTTGACTGTTCGTCGTATGGTTACTCCAAGTATAACTGTGATGGTTACAAAAATTATAAGGTAGCTATGAGGGTTATAAATTATAAGGTAGCTGTGAGGTTTACAAGATTATGTAAGTAATAACCCAATATAATTTTATAGTTCCATTTATGTTCTTATTTATTGTGGTAGTCTTGTGTAAATGTCATGTTTCACAAAGTATATATGGGTGACAAGTGTGTCTTTTGAAAATGATTTCATACATTACAAGTATTCAAGGAATAATGCGTTCTTTCCTTGTTTTTATATCCCTTAATGAGATTTTTGTTCTAATCCCATGATTTTAAATTATTTTCAAAATTTATAAGGATGTGTAAGAAAAATAAGGAATCCAAGTTAAATATTTAAATAATTTTCAAAGAAATCATGTTTTATTTGAAAAGTTGTATACTTTGGAAGAAATGAATATTGTTTTTATGGTATCCACTCTATAATAATGTGTAATGTGATGAATATATCCTGTCCCAATTATCTAAAGATATAAACTTGGAAATATCCTCAATGTTAAAGTAAGTGATTTCTTGAATAAATTTAAGATTATGTAATGTAATAAGGTCGAGTCCTTATAGTTACCATGTATTCCCACCTTCCAAAGGTAGTTGGGTTTCATAACTTTAAATGGATATGTCTACTCATTGATCAAAATGGTAGATGGGATTTATGTTCCTCCTTCCACGGATTCCTCCATGGAGCTTTTCACCTGATCAAGGTCTCCCCCATAGATTTATGCCTTGTTCATCGAACTCATTCTCGGTGTCATCTTCTGGTGGACACCAGTTAATTACACTACATCTATCTTGATAGGGAAGAAATCTTCAGTCAAGATTGTAGTCAAATTCTCCATCTCTAGAAATGTTTGTACATTGGGCACATTGGTCACCTGTGAATCACTCTCTTTGGAGTTCATCTCATATGAGACATCTTAGGCATGGAACCCAATGAATCCTATGTCGGTTATGATATTATTGACAACATAGGATTAGTCTTATAAGTTTTTTACCACAAGAAAACAATATTTATTGAATACAGTATGTGTTATGGGTCAGGTAAAAGTTTTACGTCCTTTGAAGATGGATAAAAACATCCTTCAAAGACGGATCAGAGCATGAGTTTAGTATTTATGGAGATGGATCGGACACACTGTGGAAGTGGATCATAGAGGTGTTTCCCTAGGATAAACACCTAGAAATTTTAACATTTTTTGAGATAAAATTCCTAATGATGGGGATCCTAAGTTTTTCATTGTGGATCAAACACCCAGTGAGGCAGACCCAAAGGTGTGTCCCTAGGAGGGAAGGTGTCACACCTAAATAGTTTACCAATTTCATTGAACTCCTTTTGAGGAAAATCTAAAGTTTACCAATTTTGTATCAAACAAATTTTGAGGAGGATCTAAGAGGTGAGTCCCAATAAGGGAGATGTCACACCTGAATAGTTTACTAGTATGATCAAATGCCTTGTGTGGTGGATCCAAAGTTTAGAAATGTGGACTAAATTCCTTTTGATAAGGATCCAAGAGGTGTGTCCCGAGAAGGGAAGATGTCACACATTAATAGTTTACTAGTTGGATTGAATGCCTTGTGGGGAGGGTCTAGTGTTTACCAATTGTGGATCAAATACCTTGTGAGGTGTATCTAAGAGGTGTGTCCCAAGAAAGAAAAATGGCACACCTGAATACTTTACCAGTTGGATAAAACACCTTGTGAAGTAGATCTGGAGTTTACTAATGCGGATTGAATGCCTTGTGAGGTGGATCTAAGAGGTGTGTCCCAAGAAGGGAATATGTCAGGCCTGAATAGTTTACCAATTTAATTGAACACCATGTGAGGCATATCCAAAGTTTACTAATAGTGGATTGAACTCCTTGTGGGGTAGATCTGAGAGGTGTGTCCCTAGAAGGGAATATGTCACACCTGAATAGTTTAGCAGCTGTATTGAATGCCTTATGAGGAAGATCTAGCGTTTACCAATGTGGATCAAATTCCTTGTGTGGAGAATCCAAGATTTGTGTCCCTAAATAGAAATATTTCACACCTAAATAGTTTACAAGTAGGATGAAACACCTTGTGAGGTAGATCTATAGTTTATAAATGTGGACTAAACAGCTTGTGAGGTGGACCCAGAGTTTGCTGATGTTTTTATTGAACCTAAAAAATGATTCTTGTGTACCTAATTTGAAGATAGGGATCAAAACCCATAGAGTTTTATGCCATAGTTTAAGGACATGTGACAAGACGGATAAATGCAATTTAACATCATATGTTAAAGACACTCATATCTTGAAAGGAGCATAGATGAGTGATGGTGTGGGGATTACACATTTAATCTTACCTTTTCAAGAGGATTAATATCTAGGGAATGATATGGGGATTACACATAGGAGCTTCCCTAGTGTGAATATTTGTGTCCTAGGAGTGAATCTCTATGGCCCATGGTGGGAGAGGGTGGAATCCCATGATGATCAAACATGGGGAATCCTTTGTTCATCACATAGGGTAATACTATAGTTTTATGTCATGTGTTGAAGAAATTATTGTGTTGTTAAACTTCATATTACTAGGACATGGATCTAGTATGTTCTATGTCATGTATCTCAGTCGTGGTGGGACTCACTCCTCACCCCTTGGGATTATGTGTCCACCACTCATGTTTCTTTGGGTGGGGCATGGCATTGACAATGTCATGGAGGAATGGACAATCACAAGGTCCACATTAGGGTAACTATGCTCAGAAGAAATGGGAATTTTGGTACCTACTCTTAAAATAAAAAGGTATGTGGGAGTCTCAAGATGAACTTGGAGTGATGTGGACATACCCAATAGTGGGTGGTATTGGTCACATGGGGACTAAAGGTGCATCTAAACTGTTCTTGCATTGGTGTGGGGTTCCTGGGTACTCGACCTTCATGAAAGGGGGTTAGAAGAAGGAAGGAACCATAGAGAGACCCAAAATAAGTGCTTCATAAATATTAAAGATTCATAAAGGAGGGTCCTCTAAGGATTAGGGTCCTCACAGAAGTTAGGGTCTTCAAAAAAATTATTCTACACATAATAGAATGACCTTTACTAAGAGTTAATCCCTAATGCATATAGGGAGTTCTCCATGAATGTTGAATTATTCAAGAAGCCTCAAGTTCATTAGAAGTCCTTATTCTTCTGTGAAGGGTGTAGGCCTTCAAGAAAGGCATCTCCACTAGTGGTGGGGGCTATTAAGAACACAAAGGAAATGGTTTTAGAAGCTTGGATAACGTGGGTGATCCATATTCATATTTTTTCATAATGAAAAGGGGGTTCAGAAAAAAGAGAGATATTTCAAAAGTTGGAAGGTATTCATCCAAATCTCAATTGTCAGACTGAAGTTGGTATTTATAGGGTATGGTGTTTTCAAATATCGGAGGAATTTTCAAAGATTTATAATATTTTCAAATTGACACGGAACGGTGAGTCCAAATGTTTATCTCATAGAGGTAACATCTACCCTTTGCACATTCGTGAAGTGCTCTGTGACTCTAAATGTAGTTTCATGGAGATCACCAGCAAGCACTAATCCATCTTGCACTTCATGAAAGAGCATCATGGCCTGAGAGCTTCATGAGCTTTGACCATTCTAGAAGGATATAATCTTCCATAAATAGACCAATATAGGGATTTTTGGGCCATTTTATATCATATTTTACCTAGAATAGTGCTTCGTTCCTTGATTATTCCTGTGACATGTATATTTTGGAATCAAAAAATTCCTCCCTCAGAATGGGAGTTAACGGGGTAAAGGAGGTTTAGATTCTAAGGGAGAATCTATAAAATTTTGTAATCAACTCCCTTTTACAAAGCATGACTGTGAATCTTGATTACAAAGCTCATTTGAAATACCCACTTCAAAAAGGACATTGAGAACCTTGGGTTTGACATACATCTATAAATAATAGAGGGTCCACTTAGAGGGACCCCCAAACTTTCTCAAAGAGAAAAACATGTGCTATTTTTTCATGAATCTCACATCCCTTATGAGCCCTTTCTGATTTTTATCTATGCCGCTCATGAAACTCACTTTTTCTCTGATCATTTCTATATGAAATTGTCCTATTAACTAAAAATCCATGAACCATATCTACAAGAATTACCATTTCAAGATACCGTAATGAACTTTACCTAAAAAACAACTAATTCTTTGACCTAATGGCCACTCAAGGATAAAATGTTGATGCCTATCATGGGGAAGAACAAGTTGGGAATATCATAATTGGGGAGAGTTTCATGAGCATTAAGAACCAAGAATAACTCATTTAAATATTGATAGAGGCTCAAAAGGAGTACACATTGTGTAAGAGGCTTCCACTTTACCGCTTTGGGGTGAGAAAAAATGTTTTTATCCCTTATGTGAGTAGGGTTAAATCATCCTACTGATTCAATAGAACACCAAGATAGTACCAGTGGAATTGGTATCCCACAGGCCACATCTCGAAGAACCATGCACCAATCATAATAGATGATCTTTGGAACTAAATCAATGTTATTTAAGGGGAGAATATAGAGGATGAGGCATCCCCCCACAGTATGATATGTTCCTCAAGGTGGTTCTAGGGAATCCACTCAAATGATGGAATGAAAACTATAACTTGCACCAGATAGAAAACTTTGTTGATGAATGGGCCTATGCCTATTGGTCATGTGCCTCACGCTAAAATTTCTAGTCTGATCTGAGGAGAGTAGGGATCTATGAGGCAGAAAGGGCCTCATAGTTTCATGTTTATTTCCACCCGAATATCATTTCTAAGATACTGATTAGGTGGACACTAGGGACCAAAACCTTCCATATACATCATGGAGTGGCTGGAGTGAGCCTATAAGATCATTAAATCATCGGGATCCATGTGGTCATCCACCTAGATGTACAAGAATTAGATGGTACTACACACACGGATTAGAGTCTTCCCCTCACTAATGTAGCGAAGAACCTTGCCACATCAGTGAGGGGAAGACTCTAATTCCTGTGTGTAGTCTCATCTAATTCTTGTACATTTGTGTGGATTCCCACATGGTGAGATATAAGTTTCTAAACCCCATATATCCTCCCATCATGAAATTCTAACCACTGATCTTAAACATCATCGGGGGTCTCTTGCTCAAGTTGGTATTGGTGGATGTGCTAGAAAATGTCCTGATTAAAGAGTAATTTATGTTTCAACCATTCCATATCACATTAGGGATGATGACTAATGATGGTATAGGGACCATCGAGTAGTGATCGTACCTCTCGGCCTTCCGAGGTGGGGTACTTGTGGAGAGGGTTGATTTCTAGCTGATTTGTGATTCGCACAATCCACACCAATTTGCAATGATGTTTAAATGCCTACATTGGATCACACCATGAGTATATACATAGGTTTTATATGAATGTAAAATATTGGTTTTTAGGCATATCTGGTGCATGTTCACATGTGAGGATGGAAAAAGGCAGAACTAACTGATTCCACCCACCACTGCATATGGGATCATCAATGAATATGAAATTATATTGGAGAGAATATATCCTAGAGAGATATTGAAGCTTTTTACCACCCAGTTTATTGAATTATAGACCCCACAACCATCAGTTAAGGGGTGAGTGGTAGTTTGAGTATTCCAAATAGGCATGGCTAGCCTAGTGGGTAGGGCAGTAGTGATGGGGCTGATAGTCCCTGGCCCGACATAGGCAGAGGCCGCATGAAGTGGAGGAGAACCATCAGGTTTGTATCCCCTAGGTAAGCAGTAATGAGAGGAAGGTGAGACCTCTAGGGAATTTCCAAGGTGTTTGTTTAAGTACTGGGGAAGTGGGTATGTCACCCAGATGTGCTCAGCAATTCCATGTTTTTTTATGACTATGAGGCTTGGGGATTTCAAAAGCAGCTCACCATACCTCAGGAACTGTGGAAATACCTCATCACTAATGGGATATACCTCATTGGGATGTTCCAAACAAATGAAAGGTTCTATGAACCTTACTTAAATGAAATTAAATATATGGTAGATCAGGAGAAAGTGATCTACTCCTAGGGTACCACACGTCCCTTGACAAGTTGTGTGGGGATGATTCTAGTAATGTCTTCCCCTCCAGTTGCTCTAGTGGGTTGTGCAGCTACTAGTGCAGCCAAGGATGAAGGATCAGAAGTCTCCTTGGTAATTGAATCTTACTGAGTCTTGTATAAATATATATATACTTCATGTGATCATGTAAATCCTATAATGTTTTTTGTTCTTTCATTCATCACCCAACCCTTAAACTTATTACCTAAACCCTTCTTTCACTTTTTTAGGAATTGGTGAGAGAAAAATTGGGAGAGGTTCATTATGAACCTCAATCAAAGGGAGAGGAAAACTCAACCCTTGAAGGGGTGAGTTTGGGGCCCTCCCATGATTTTGTGGTCATGGGTGTCCAATAATCAAAACTTGCAACTATAGAAACAACCGTGGGGGGGACTTTCTCAGGGAACTGCCTATGAACCTCCATGTGGTCCATACTATTTTATACGATTCACGTATTCCCCCTCCTCCATTATAACTTTTCCTCTTCAAACATTATTTTATATGTTTTGATAACACATATTTGAATAACAGTTCACACTACACTCAGGTCTCAATTTCCATCATCCAGGCCTCAGTCAGTAGCACTTGAGGTTGAAGTGGTGAAAGTGGATGTTATCCCATAGAGGAAAACGTCGGGGAGATTACAGTGGTTAGGACAACTTTGGAGGTTCCACAAGAGGGTACCACTGAGACCACACTCTCAATAGATGGGTTCAATGTGGGGCCTACTATAGGGTTAGATTAAGGAGTTTTGGTTGAAGATCCAATCATAGAGGTGCCACTTGAGGTGGACATTAGAGCTAAAGTTACAATGGAGGAGGTGTCCATTGTTACGCTAAAACTTAAAGTAGTTGGGGAGGCTTTATTGAATTCACTTGTATGAAAATTTCCATCATTGGAGGATATGGGAGTCAAGGCTGAGATGGATCCACCAACTAGGGTAGTTGAGGAGGCTGGGAAAGTTGTTTCCACCGCAAAGGTGCAACAGGGGGAAGCATAAGTCTCTACTATAGGTGAATGAGATGACGAGGACCTATATCCAAGAATAGATATTCATTCACTCATTCCTGAAGACCTATACCTGTATGATATGGATGATGATGTATTGGTAATATTCCTTCCTAATGGGACTACGCCACCTAATGATTTTGAGGATTCTATCTCGAACACCGCTGAGTAGAGATGGATTGTTCATCTCAAGGTGAGGAGGTATGTGTGGAAATTCAAGACCCACACCCAGATAACTAATATTCTAGTCTATATGGGATCTCTCCATCATTGACTAATCATTCTACGGACTGGTGGGGTGGATTCTAGAATCCTTCATACGCTGGTTGAAGACCTTCTTCTCGAGTGGGTGTATGCTAAATGGAAGGTTGTTGACTTGGCCTGGAAAAATCCTGAGGATGATAGTACCAAGGTTCTTTAAGAAGATGAGTAAGAAATATCCCACCTAGAAGGTCTAGCGCAGAAGCATGAAACTATCACTGCTACTCAAGATGAGAACATTAACAGTTTGAAGGCTCGATTGGCGGTGAACGAGTCCAAGGCTGTAGTGGTGACGTCCTTAGTGGTTGGGTACTAGGATAAATAGAACTAGTAATGGACTAGGGATGAATATGGTTTTTCTAAATCTGATGAAGATAAATAATACACCGTAGAGAAGCAGCGGATCCTGGAGGACACTTAGCTGAGACTTTTCGAGATTAACCACTCGATTGTTGGGGTAAAAATTTGAAGGAATTTTAAAAAATAGAATCCAATATGTGGATGATTCTCTGAAACATTGTTTTGTCTATTTAAAAAACCTACGTACTTGAAAATAAATATCTTTGTTTTATTATCACACTTCGATCATATTTACGAGATAATCAATGACCAATCGCTAAGATCACATGAGTCATGATTGATGACAGAAAGAAGGGACGACAATGTTATTGCTCATTCATATGATAGTTTCATAAAATCATCGACCACTGAGGGCCTGCACTTGTTTCAAAACCACCATAAAAGTTTAGGCTGAGAGAGACTTAGGTTAAAGAATGAGGTCATCTGAACAGCTGACTTTCTATTCCAATGTGAATTAGTACATGAATAGGGTAATGCTAGGGGAATTGATTTCTACCAGAACAAGAAAAATTAAGAGTGTGAATCACAATTCTCAAAATTTATACCATAATGGGAATGCTGTGAAGATATAGGATAACTTCTGACCAAGTTCGAAACACTTCATCAGTATTGTTTTAGTCAGGAATAGTGATAAATAACTGATGTTCGACTACTGGCCATTTTGAAACATGGGAGCTATCTCATAATGTTGTCCAAAATATTTTTGGTCATTGGCCTAGGATGGTAAGAAATAGAGTTTAGCCGAGAACCATTATCGTTAAGGGGTCCCTTTAGACAATGAGGAGGATGAGTATCCCAATAAGGGGCACATGAATCCTGGTGATGAAGTGATGAAATTTTATAATGGATTTCATCACTCTAGTCATTACACCACCATCACTTAGAGCACATTGGGTAAGCACATCAATCAAAACGAGAAAGTCAAAATTGTCTTACATGGGAGAATCATTGTAGATGTTGAGTGAAGGTTACCAAACATGATTGATGTGTTAGGTGATCAAAATTGGATGAAAGGGATTCTCGAGAAAGGACCTAATATGCCACATAGTTTTACATCATGAAATTGAAGATAGACATGCAGTTTAATGTCGCACTGTGAGGATTTCGGACAATAAGTTTAATATTATATGGTGAGTATGTTGACTGTGTGATGCTTATATACTAGGCCTACTAGAATTTATTTCTCATGTCAAATCAATAGGGAATCCCATGTCTCATTCATGGGGTAGAGTTACAATTTAACATCATGTAAAAAAGGATTTTGTGAACCATTATAAATGATACTCACACATCCGTAGGAGCTAAGGGCGTATGAGGGTAGAATGATGGGAGACCTTACACGTAAAAATAGAATTATAGGGTAGGTCACACACAGTTTAAGGTTTTGAAACATTGGAACATGGGGTGATTTATAAAGGGAGATCTTTAGCGTGGTTGAGTGAAAAAACTGATGTGAACTGAGGAATAAGAGGTCCCATCTGCACACAACACATTCCCAGGGACAACTTGCACACAGTTTAAAGTCATGATTCTTGGGATTAGACTCATATATTATTTTAAGTTCATAGACTTCAGACCCATGAGAACCCTATACTATTTTATACTGCACAAATGAGTAATAACTTGACATTAATGAGGTCCAAGAGAGGTTTGTGTTCTACATGAAATGAAAGGGGAGGGTTACAGATTGTTTAATATCATGATAGTAGGACCATGAATCCTATTTTAAGGTCATAGAGTTTTTACCAAGAGTAGTTACCCTCAAAGTACATGTTTATGAAGAAAGAGTGACAACTCTTCATGAATTGAGGGATAAGGAGGCCCAACAACATTCAATACATTCTCGAATAATCTTGGACACAGTTTAAAGTTGTGATTCTTGGACTGTGGTGTTGTGAGACTTGACCACATCAATACACTTCCTATAAAGACTCCTAATACCATGTGAGTGGTTATCAGTGTGTAAAAGAAGGAGTGATAAAGAAACTTCCCTAACAGAAGGAAGAACATGGTAGGGGCAAGGAGAATCTAGGTTGAGAATGTCCCAATGATACCGACTTAACTACACGCTGCACGCCAATGCATAGAGGGGTAAAAAAAAGGGTGTTATAATTACACCAAGACATGAGAAGGTGGAAAGGAGGTAAATAAAGACTTTTTAGGGCTAGATAAGGGGCGACTAATGGGAAGGAATCAACTGTTTCCCTTTTTTTGAAACATAGGATCCAAAACTACACCGGTCAAGAATGGGGAAAGCAAGTGAAGGATCGGCTATCGACCAAGGTTAAAATATAGTATTTTTTATCTTTCTAAAGAGATCCATCAAGGTGTTGTCCCAGGATGGGATGTGATCCATTTTGGCCAAAAACTCTCACTGTTTGGGGGCCTGTTTGGATTTTAAGGATGATAAAAATCCAATCAACGAAAGTATCAACATGTGGAGATGTATTGAGGGAATTTCTATGTTGGATTAAACACTATAGGTTCCTTGACACGAAACATTTAATCATGTTCATTGATCATATCAGAATGTGGTATCTAAACCCACTCTAAAGGATGGGGTTTCTGAGGTGTGCCAAGGACCAGGATGAACCCAAGGTAAGGTTACCCTATATGATGATGGTATCAAAGAATCTCACATTAGGAGGAATCCTAGTTCTACACGGGGTAATGTGTGATCTATATCATACTTATTAAATGAGGTATTTGGAATTCATTGTATAGGATAGGGATACAATTTAACATCACGCAATGATGATGTTGGTCTTGGTAGTTTAAATTCATGCAACTCAAAATAGGGATGTTACTTGTTTAAATTCATAAAACATGGACTATAGGGGAGGAATAGGTTTCCAAAATAGGATGGTGTGTCATGGGAGAGTGATAATATGATGTGAATAGAGGGAAAAAAGGTCTAAATGGCACACAAAACCTGACAAACCATACCACAATTCAACACCATGATATTGTAGAAGAGAATTGCATAATAGGTTGACGTAGGGGTTGGTACCAAAATAAAATATACATGATAAAATATGTATCTTATGAGGAATGGAATAAATCTGCAGCATGGTAGAAGACTGATGCTGGTAGGGGATACCATCTTGAACGAGGATATTGAATCATCTTATATGAGGATACAAGGAATCCTAGACTTATTTGGGGTAAGGATACAGTTTAACATCATGTTCTAAGGACATTGGTGTTTGTTCATCCCATATTTCTCATATGGTCCATCCTGATTTGATGTACGGTATAGTTGTCTCTCATTAAGAGGCATCATGAATGTATGCTAGGTAAATTTGCAGTTTAACTTCTTACAAAGAGGATGTTAATGGGTTTGTGCATAGATTTTACCATTATTTTATTCATCATATTTGTCTGTGAGGGAATATATTCCCACTGATAGGTCAAGGTAAATGGATGGGACTTATACCTAGAAAGGAGTCCCATTGAGGGTATTTTGGGGTGATAACACCATAGATAATAGAAGTTTTTACAGTGAATATATGGCTAGTCCCAAAAAAAATATGTCTAGGAATCACTACATATCCCATGAGGATAGGAATAAAGCCACACATAGTTATGGAAGGTGGGGCATGGGATTACTATAATGAAGTAGCACATGCAGATGAAGGGTGAATGCACACCGTTTGGGTTCATAGTTCTTAGAACAAAGACAAATAGTTTGAGGTTATAATGTTTGGACTGTGGAAAACATTTTAGAGACATTTTTCTTGGAACATGATAAATCAGATTAAATTCAGGATGCTTGGACAAATGGAAGTCTTTTCTTCTACGGTACTTGTATAGAAGGATGCTCACATACCATACAAATATTAAGAAGCAAACAACATGTAGTTTAAGGTCGCAATTCTTGGACTGTAGGAAAAGGTGGAAAACAATTTAACATTATGATTCTTGGACTATAAAGGGTATTTTTATAAAGGGTATATCTATGGTATGAAATAAGTAAAACTTGATGTGAAAGGAGAGAAAGTAGGACTTTATACCACATAAATACACTAAAACAAAAGGAACACAGTATAAGGTCAAAATTATTGGAATATAGATGGGGCCAAGATGCTGAAAGGTTGATGAATGTTTTGGTTAGGCCCCAAGATAGAAAATATAGGTTCCTTATGAATCCCGTGAGGATGGGAATCAAGACACACAAAGTTTGGGAACATGGCATGGTAGAAGACTAATCTCACTAGGGAAAATCCTCTGTATGTCGAGGGAATATCCCACATTTTTTGTGGGGAATCCCATGCTTGGGGCATGGGGTAAAGTTTTTTGATCATCCCATACTTATGGTATGAGGCATACCATTTTAATACAGGGTAAATGATATCTCTTATTTAAGAGGAATCCCAATTTCAGATGGGGTAAGAGCATAGTTTAATATTGTACACTGGGGAAGCTAGGATTTGTAGTTTAAAGTCAAAAAATTGGACTGTAGGGGATAAAAATAGTTTAAGTTCATAATTCTTGTACCTTTAAAAAATATGTTAAATTCATGATGTAGGGAATATAAGGTGGATAGTAGTTTATGGTCTTAAATCTTGGACTATGGGAACTTAGTTTAAGTTCATAGAGTTTGGACCAAGGGTTGAGTATCTCAAATGGATATGTGTAATGTTGTAGAGTGATTAAACTAACATGAATTGAGTGACAAGGTGTCCCAACACCACACAACACATTCCATAGAAGACTCATGTATAGTTTAAAGTAGTGATTCTTGTACTTGGACTCCTAGTTTAAGGATAAAGAGTTCAGACTTCAGGCTCTTAGTTTATGTTCATAGAGTTTGGACCAATGGTTGGGTATCTTAAATAGACATATATAGTGTGGAAGAGTGAAAAATATTATGTGGATTGAAAGATAAGGAGGCCTCGTACCACACAATATATTCCTCGGGATCTTTCATGTAGTTCAAAGTCATGATGATTTGACATGGACTCCTAGTTTAAGGTCATAGGTTTCAGACCAAATGTACAGTTTAATGTTGTGTGATTGGGACTTGAGATCCTTATGTGAAGTACTTCTTGAGAAAATTTTCATTGGTGGGAGGTTTTATATTCTCTCTATCCATGGTGACAAAGAGTATGGTCCATTAGTATAGGCCTTATAAATGATGTAAGGTCCTTCCTAATTTGTATCCAAAATTGGTGACTTCATTACAGGTATCATTGTAATTCTGATATCCCACACCATGTCACATTGGAGGAAGGAGTGGAGGTGAACCTTCTTGTTGAATAATATTTTTATCATATTCTGGCGCCTCTATAGATTGTCCATGGCCTGGAGCCTATTATCTTAGAGGGATGCCAAGTTATCTAGATAGATTTTTTTCATTATTTTGGGAATATTTTGTTCATAGAAAACTATTTAGAGTAATTTAAATTGAACCTTGATGGGAAGGACTACCTCTGTTCCATACACCAAGGAATATGGGGTCACCTAGTTGGAATTTCAAGTTGTTATCTGGTAGGCCTAGAGGGAGTTGGGGAGATTTTTCGGGAAACTTGTCTTGTTTTGGCCCACTATTGTCTACATAATGTTAGAGAGGGTCTTTTTAGACACCTTGATATATCCATTTTATTACACATGGTAGTGGAAATTATGGTTTGATTGGATGTTTTACATGGTGTACCACTTCTTCATATGAGCAGCCCGGATATTGGTGACATTTTCTATGAGAATAGAGTGAGGAACTCCAAATAGATGGATGATGTGGGAGATCAAAAAATTGATCAGGAACCAGGCCATGACTTCCTTGAGGTCAATAAATTCTATCTATATAGATAATAATACTATCATAGTCAATATAAATCTGCACTGGAAAGTTTTCACTGAGGAGTATGGTCCCACAACATCGAGTCCCAATACTACAATGGACCCGAAAAACTTGGTTGTGTGAAGGAGCTCTAGTGGTAAATGATAAAATTTGTAATAAATATGACACACATGAAACCTCTTTCCATACTAAACGAATTCACGGAACATGGTGGTCCAAGAGTAGGCCAGACTCAAAATCTGGTGGGAGAGCTACAATCACTCCTTATAGAAATCATAGGACCCGAAATGAAATTTATACATAACCAAGGGAATATCATATCCTTGGATGAAATGGAGGATAATTCCAGAAAACCCACATCTTTAGATATTCTGCTCAATGTTAGGCCCACTCTTGAGGGTAAACTATGCTACCCACCATAGGATTCGCTAATTCCTGGCTCAGTCTAAAGGGAGAAATCCACACTTAAGGTACTCAACAAGTAGAGTTTTCAAGATGGGAATTTCTTATACTATGGTGGGAACTGAGGTTCATGGAAAAAAGAATCAGTATCCACCTGTTTTACCTATTTCCTATCATCATTATTTGAAATGGGGGGTAAATGACCCTTTGATGCGCCACATAGATGAACAGGTCATCCTGGTTAGGCCCTGCAAGAGACATAGCTAGAATTTCCATGGAATCAGCATGACCACTCTTTGACTGAGGGGCAGGATTCATTTTTTTATGATAAGTAAACCATGCCATAAGTTAATGGGTACACTCCCTAAGGGTCAAAATCTCTAGCTTTCTGATTATGTAGTCACCATTAATATTCTTGATGACTAATTCAGAGTCTCCCCTCACATGAAAGAAGGGTACATAAATCTCAAGATCTATCTTAAGACCAGTAATGAGAGCCTGATACTAAGCCTCATTATTTGTGAAGCCTTATAACAACATGAATGAGTACAATAGGATGAATTATACTAGATTGATGAAGATGGTCCTTAGGCCCACTCTATTGAGCTTGGGATTATTGATCCTTCTACCGGTCGGGATCCAAGAGGTATCACTAAAATGCATCTGCTAAAATGAAATTGCTTGGTCCACTTAGAGGATAGCCTCATTTGGGAAATAAACATCCATGGGTAGTTCCTTAGGGGATGGATGGGCTTCTATAAATTCATCTAATGCATGAACCTTGATGGGTTTCTGTATAAAGAACCTAATATCAAAATGTTAGAGGATCACTGCCCAGCATGCCAACCATCCTGTCAACATGGGTGATTGAGAATAAACATTAGTGGGTCCACATAGGACACCAGTTTTATATGGTGATGCATCATATAATGCCACAACTTCATCACTGCAAAAACCAGCGCATGGTATCACTTCTTGATAGAGGAGTATCTAGTCTCTATGTCAAGGAGAATGTGATAGAGATACTATAAATAAATTTCTCTTCCCTCATTGTTCTTCTAGGTGATAAGGCAACTGAGGGTCTTTTCTAGGGAATCCACATAGAGAAGCAGAGGCTTCCCTAAGATGGGTGTCATAAGAACTGGAGGTTGTAGAAGAAACTACATAATCTCCTTAAACATGTTCTAGAATTCCTCATCCCACTAGTAGAAGTTTTCTTTCTTCATGATCCTCAAAAAGCAATTACACATTCTTTCTAGGTTTGTGATGAATCAACATATGTACGCTAAGTGTAATTAGATGCCTCATAGATCTGGAAGGTTGATCGAGGGAGGAATTTGGATGATTTCCTTGAACTTATCTTGGTAAATCTGAATTCAATTTATCTTACAACAAATCCAAGAAACTCCCAAGAGTTAACCACAAATCCACCCTTTAAGGGGTTCAACATCAAATACTATGAGTGAAGGAATCCAAACACTTTCTCAAAGTCTTTTATAGGGTCTTGATGTTAGACATATTTTACCACCAATTCTTATGTGTATAATTCCACCAACATCCAAATAATTTGTAGAAAGATGTGGTGAATTGACCAATAATAAGATACTCCTATATTTTCTAGACTGAAGGGAATCACCTGATATTATAAATTCTCATAAGGTACCTAGAAGGTGGTGGGATTCTCATCCTCAGGGGAAATATGGATCGGGTTGTTCTTCGAGTATTTTTTCATGGAGGAGAGGTCATGGAAGATGGTTGTATCATCGATCTATAACTCAATAAATAGAAGAAACTTTCCACATCAGTGAGGGGAAGACTCTAATCCGTGTGTGCAGTCCCATCTAATTCTTGTACATGTTGGTTGATTCCCACATAGTGGTATATAAGTTTATAAACCTCGTATATCCTCCCATCGTGAACTTCTAACCACGGATCATAAACATCATCGTGAGTCTCCCGCTGAATTCGGTATTGGTGGACATGCTAGAAAAGGTCATGATATAAGAGTACTTTATGTTTCACCCATTCCCCCTCACATTGGGGATGGTGACTGATGATGGTATAGGGACCATCGAGTAGTGATCGTACCTCCTGGCCTTTCAAGGTGGGGTACTGGTGGAGAGGGTTGAATGCTAGCTGATTTGTGAATTGAAAAATCCACAGAAATTTGCAATGAAGTTTTAATTCCTACAATGTCTCACACCACGATTATACACATAGGTTTTCCATGATTGTAAAATATTTGGTTTTAGTCATATATGGTGCATGTTCACAAGTGAGGATGGAAAAATGAGGAACTAATTGCTTCCACCCACCACTGCATATGGGCTCATCAATGAATATGAACTTATATTGGAGAGAATATATTCTAGAGAGGTGTTGAATATTTTTAACACCTAGTTTATTGAAGGATAGGCCTCACAACCATTAATTTAGGGAAGATAGTTAGTTTGAGTATTCCACATAGGCATGGTTAGCCCAGTGGGTAGGGTAGTAGTGATGGGGATGATAGTCCCTGGCCCAACATAGGTGGAGGCTGCATGAAGTGGAGGAGCACCATCAGGTTTGTATCCCCTAGGTAAGCAGTAATGAGAGGAAGGTGAGCCTTCTAGGGAATTACCATGGGTGCTAGTTTAAGGCCTAGGAAAGTGGGTATGTCACCCAAATGTGCTTAGCGATGCCATGTTTCCTGATGCCTATGAGGCTTGGGGACTTCACAAGCATCTCACCACCCCTCGATAACTGTGGAAATACCTTATCACTAATGGGATATACCTCATTGGAATGTTCTAAACAAATGAAATATTCTATTATCCTTACATCAAGATAATGTAATATATGGTAGAGCTAGAGAATGTGATCTACTCCTAGGGTACCGCACATCCCTTGATGGGTCGGGTGAGGATGATTCTAGTCATGTCTTCCCCTCGAGCCACTCTTGCGAGTCGTGCGGTTACTGGTGCAACCGAGGGTGAATGATCAGAAGGATCCTTGGTTAGTGAATCCTACTGATTCTCCTATAAAGATAGATATCCTTCCCATGATCATGTAAATCCTCTAATATTTTTGTGCTTTCATTCATCACACAACCCTTAAACTTATTACCTAATCCCTTCTTTCACTTATGCAGGAATTGGTGAGCACAAAAGAGAGAGAGGTTAGTTATGAGCCTCAAATGGAGGGAGAGGAAACCACAACCCTTGAAGGGGTGAGTATGGGGCCCTCCCCTGATGTTTTGGTCATTGGTTTCCAACCATCCAAACTTGTAACTATAGAAACGACTGTGGGGGGGGATTTCTCTGGGAAATACCTATGAACCTCCATGTGATCCTTACTATGTTGTACTATTCACGTATTCCCCCTCTTCCCTTATAGATTTTCCTCTTCTAACATTCCTTTATATGTTTTGATAACACAAATTTGAATAACAGTTTACACTACACTTGGTCTCAGCTGCCAGCATCAAAGCCTGATTCAGTAGCACCTGAGGTTAAAGTGGTGAAAGTGGGGGTTATCCCCAAGTGTAAAATTTTGGGGAGATCACGGTGGTTTGTAAAACATTGGAGGTTCCACAATAGTGGATCACTGAGACCACACTATCAATGAAGGGGGTCAATGTGGGGCCTACTATAGGGTTAGATGAAGGAGTTGTGGTGGAAGATCCAATCATAGAGGTGCCTCTTTAGGTGACTATTGGAGTTGAAGTTACAATGGAGGATGTGTCTATTGTTACACTAACACTTCAAGTAGCTGGGGGACTTTATTGAATTCATGTGCACCAAAATTTCCATCAATGGGGGATACGGGAGTCATGGCTTAGATGTCTCCATCAACTGGGGTAGTTGAGGAGGCTGGGAAAGTTGTTTCCACCTAAAAGGTGCAATAGGGGGAAGTAGAATACTCTACTATAGGTGAATGGGATTATGAGGACCTATATCTAGAAATATATCTCCATCCACTCATGCCCGAAGACCTATACCTGGATGATCTGGCTTATTATGTATTGGTAATCTTCCCTCCTAATGAGCCCACACCACCTAAAGATTCCGAGGATTCTATCTCAAACACCACTGAGGAGAGATGGATTGTTCATCTCAGGGCATGGAGGTATGTGTGGAAATTCAACACCCACACCCATATAATTAATCTTGCAGCATATATGGGATCTCTCCATCACTAGATAATCATCCTAGGGATTTGTGGGGTGGATTATAGAATCCTTCATATGCTGGATGAAGACTTTCTTCTCGAGTGGGTGCATGAAAAATGGAAGGTTGTTGACTTGGCCTGGAAAAATCATGAGGATGATGGTACCAAGGTTCTTTAAGAAGATGAGGAAGAGATCTCTCACCAATAAGGTCTAGTGAAAAAGCATGAAACTATCACTGATACTCAAGATGATAACATTAACAGTCTAAAGGCCCGGCTGGCGGTGACCGAGTCTAAGGAAGTAGAGGTGACGTCCTTAGTGGTTGGGTACAAAGATAAATAGAACCAAAAATGGACTAGGGATGAATAAGTTTTTTCTAAATCTGATGAAGATAAATAATACACAGTAGAGTAGTAGCAGATCCTAGATGCCACTTAGTTGAGACTGTTTGAGATCAACCACTCGATTGTTGGGGTTGAAATTTGAAGGAATATTAAAAAAGAGACTCCAATGTGTGGATGAACCTCTGAAACATTGTTTTGTATGTTTAAAACACCTGCATACTTGAAATTTTTTCTCTTTGTCTTATTATCACATTTTGATCATATTTACGATATGATCATTGACCAATCTCTAAGATAAAATGAGTCATGATCGATGATAGAAATAAGGTAAGACCATGTGATCACTCATTCATATGATAGTTTCATACAATCATCAACCACTCAGGGTCTGAACTTGTTTAAAACCCACCAGGAATGTTTAGGATGAGTGAGACTTAGGTTGGAGAATGATGTCATCTGAATAGCTGACTTTCTATTTCAATGTGCATTGGTACAAGAATAGGGTAATTCTAGGGGAATTGATTTCTACCTAAACAAGGGAAATTAAGAGTTTGAATCATAATTCTCAAATTTTATAACATAATGGTAATGTTTTGAAGATATATGATAACTTCTGACCAGGTTCAGAACACTTCATCATTACTATTTTAGTCAGGAGTGGTGATAAATAACTGATGGTCGACTGATCACCATTTCGAAACATGGGACTTATCTCAGAATGTTTTCCAAAATATTTTGGGTTATTGGCTCAGGATGGTAGGCAATCCAGTTTATTCAACCACCATTATCGTTATTTAGTCCCTTTAGACAATGAGGAGGATGAGTATCCCAATAAGGGGCACATGAATCCTAGAGACAAAGTGATGAAATTTTATAATGGATTTCATCACTCCAGTAATTATGCCACCATCACTTAGAGAACATTGGGTAAGCATATTGGTAAAAACAAAAGTCTAAATTGTCTTACATGGGAGCATCATCGTAGATGTTGACTAAAGTTCATCAAACATTATTGATGTGTTAGGTGATTAAAACTGGAGGAAAGGGACTCTCGGGCAAGGGCCTAAGATACCACAGAGTTTTACATCAATCAATTGATGATAGACATGTAGTTTAATGTCATACAGTGAGGATGTTTGACAAGAAGTTTATTGTTATATGGTGAGTATTTTGAGTGTGTGAGTCTTATATACTGGTCCTCGTAGAATTTATTCCTCATGTCAAATCAAAAGGTAATCCCGTGTCTATTTCATGGGGTAGAGTTACAATGTAACATCATGTAAAAAAGGAAGTTGTGAACCATTATGAATGATACTCACCCATCCATAGGAGCTAAGGGCGTAGGAGGGTAGAATGATGGGAGACCTTAAACCTAAAAATAGAATTCTAGGGTATGTCTCACACAATTTAAGGTTTTGAAACTTTGGACCATGGGGTGATTTATAAAGGTAGGTGTGTAGCGTGGTGGAGTGGAAATCTTGGTGTGAATTGAGGGCTAAAGAGGTCCCATCTCTACACAACACATTCCTAGGGACAACTTGCACACAGTTTAAAGTCATGATTCTTGGTCTTAAACTCAAATATTATTTAAAGTTTATAGACTTCAGACCCATGATAACCCTAGACTATTTTATGCCGCACAAATGAGTACTAACTCAACATTAATGTGGTCCAAGAGAGGTTTGTGTTCTACATGATATGAAAGGGGAGGGTTGTAGATACTTTAAGATCATGATAGTAGGATGATGAATCCTAGTATAAGGTTTTAGAGTTTATACCACGAGTAGGTACA
Source organism: Viscum album (assembly GCA_963277665.1). Taxonomy (NCBI): domain Eukaryota; kingdom Viridiplantae; phylum Streptophyta; class Magnoliopsida; order Santalales; family Viscaceae; genus Viscum; species Viscum album. The sequence continues at coordinate 1,253,966,048 of OY728152.1, forward strand.
CTCAAAGGACATGTTTAACAAGGAATAGTGAAAATGTTTCATGAATTGAGGGACAAGGAGGCCCAACAATATTCAATACGTTTTTGAATAGTCTTGGACATAGTTTAAAGTTGTGATTCTAGGACTATGAGGATGTGAGACTTGACCACATCAATACACTTCCTATCAATACTTCTAATACCATGTGATTGATTCTCAGTGTGTCAAATAAGGAGTGATAAAGAAAATTTCCTGACACATGGAAGAACATAGTAGGGGCAAGGAGAATCCAGGTTGAGAATGTCCCAATGATACTGACTTAATTACTCACTACACGTGGATGCACAGAGGGGTAACAACAAGGGTGTTATAATTCCACCAAGACATGAGAAGGTGGAAAGAATGTAAATCAATACTTTTGAGGGCTATATATGGGGGTGACTAATGGGAGGGAATGAATTTTTTCCCTTGTTTGAGACATAGGATCCAAAACTACACCATCCAAGAATGGGGCAAGCAAGTGAAGGATAAACTATTGACCAAGGTTAAAATATAGGATTTGTTATCTTTCTCAATAGATCCTTCAAGGTGTTGTCCCAGGATGGGATGTGATCCATTTTGGCCAAAAACTATCTCTGTTTTGGGGCCTATTTGGATTTGAAGGATGACAGAAATACAAACTAAGAAAGTATCAAAATGTGTAGATGTATTGATGGAATTTCTATGTTGTATTCAAAACTCTATGTTCCATGGCACGAAACATTTTATCATGTTGATTAAGCATATTAGAAAGTGGTATTTAAACCCACTCTCAAGGATGGGGTTCCTCAGGTGTTATAAGGGCTAGGATGAACCCAGGGTAAGGTTACCTTATCTGATGATGGTATCAAAGCATCTCACATTAGGAGGAATCTCAGTTCTATATGGGGTAATATGTGATCAATCCCATACTTATTAAATGAGGTATATGGAATTCATTATTTTGGTTAGGGATACAATTTAACATTGTGCAATGATGATGCTGGTCTTGGTAGTTTAAAGTCATGCAACTCAAAATAAGGGTGTTACTTGTTTAAAGTCATAAAACATGAACTACAGGGGAGGTAGAGGTGTCCAAAATAGGTTGGTGTGTCATGGAATAGTGATAAACCCATGTGAATGGAGGGAAAAAGGTATTTATGCCACACAAATCCTGACAAACCATACCACAAGTCAACATCATGCTATTGGGGAAGAGAGGATCCCATAATAGGTTGACGTTGGGACTGGTCCCAAAATAAAATATACGGGATAAAATATGTATCTGATGAGGAATGGAATAAATCTATAGCTTTGTAGAAGACCGATGCTGGTAGGAGATACCCTCTTGAATGAGGATATTGAATCATCTTATATAAGGACACAAGGCAACCCAGACTTATCCAGGGTAAGGATATAGTTTAACATCATGTTCTAAGGACATTGTTGTTTGTTCATCCCATATTTCTCATATGGTCCACCCTGATTTGATGTACGATAAAGTTTTATCTCATTAAGAGGCATCCTGAATTTATGCAAGGTAAAATTGATATTTAACTTCTTACCCAGATGATGTTAATGGGTTTTTTCATATATTTTTCCTTTATTTTATTCATTATATTGTTCTATGAGGGCATATATTCCCGCTAATGGGTCAAGGTAAATGGATGGGAATTATACCTAGAAAGGAGGACCATTGAGGGTATTTTGGGGTGATAACACCAAAGATAATGGAAGTTTTTGTAGTGAATCTATGGCTAGGACCAGAGACAATATGTCTAGGAATCACATAATATCCCAAGAGGATAGGAATAAATACACACATAGTTATGGAAGGTGGAGTCATGGGATTACTATAATGAAGTAGGACATACAGATGAAGGGTGAATGCACACAGTTTGGGGTCATAGTTCTTAGACCAAAGACAAATAGTTTGAGGTTATAATGTTTGAATTGTGGAAAACATTTTAGATTCATGTTTCCTAGAACATGATAAATCTGTTTAATGTCTGGATTCTTGGACTAATGGATGTTTTTTCTTCTATGGTACTTGTATGGTAGGATGCTCACATACCATAAAAATATTAGGAAGAAAAGAGTACATAGTTTAAGTTCATAATTCTTGGACCTTTAAAAAATAGGTTAAAGTCATCATGCATGGAATATAAGGTGGATTGTAGTTTAAGGCCTTAAATCATGGACTCTGGGAACATAGTTTAAGTTCATGGAGTTTGGACCAAGGGTTGAGTATCTCAAATGGATATGTGTAGTGTTGTATATTGATTAAACTGATATTAATTAAGGTCCTAGGTGGACCAACACCACACAACACATTCGTTATAAGGCTCACATATAGTTTAAAGTTTTGATTCTTGTACTTGGACTCCATGTTTAAGGATAACTAGTTCAGAATTAAGGCTCTTAGTTTATGTTCATAGAGTTTAGACCAAGGTGTGTGTATCCTAAATAGACATATGTAGTTTGGAAGAGTGAAAAATATGATGTGTATTGAAGGATAAGGAGGCCCTGTGACACACAATATATTCCTGGGGATCTTGCACACAGTTTAAATTCCTGAAGATTTGACTTGGACTCCTAGTTTAAGGTCATAGGGTTTAGTCCTAATGTACAGTTTAATGTTCTGTGATTGGGACATGGGCCCGTTATGGGAATTACTACTTGAGAAAATTTTCATTTTTGGGAGGTTTGATATACTCTCCATCCATGGTGAAAAAGAGTGTGGTCCATTAGTATAGAGATTATAAATGATGTAAGGTTCTTCCCATTTTGTATCCAAATTTAGTGTCTTCATTACAAGTATCACTGGAATTCTGAGATCCAGCACCATGTCATCCTGGAGGAAGTAGTGGAGGTGAACCTTCTTGTTGAACACTCTTGTTATCCTATTCAGGTGCCTCTTTAGATTGTGCATGGCTTGGAGCCTATTATCTTAGAGGGATTCCAACTTATCTAGATAGATTTATTTCATTATTTTTGGAATATTCTAGTCATAGAAAACTATTTGGAATAATGTAAATTGAACCTCAATGGTAAGGACTACCTTTTTTCCATATACCAAGGAATATATGTCACCTGGGTGGAATTTCGAGTTGTTATCTGGTAGGCCCAGAGGGCGTTGGGGAGATTTTTCGGGAAACTTGTCTTATTTTGGCCCACTATCTTCTACATAATGTTAGAGGGGGTATTGTTAAAATCCTTTATATTTCCATTTTATTACACATATTAGTGGGAAGTATGGTTTGATTGGATGTTTTACATGGCATACCACTTCTTCAGATGAGCATCCCGGATATTGGTGACATTTTCTGTGATAATAGAGTGAGGAAATCCAAATAGATGGATGATGTGCGAGACCAAAAAATCGATCATGAACCAGGCCATGACTACATTGAGGGAAATCAATTCTATCCACATAGAGAAGAAGACTATCGTGGTCAAAATAAATCTGCACTGTAAAGTTGTCATTGAGGAGTATGGTCCCACAACATCGAGTCCCCATACTACAAAGGACCTGAAATACTTGGCTGTGTGAAGGAGCTATAGTGGTAAATGATAAATTTTTTAATAAATATGACACACGTGAAACCTCTTTGCATACTTTATGCATTCATGGAACATGGTGGGCCTAGAGTAGTCCAGCCTTAAAATTTGGTGGGAGAGCTACAATCACTCCTGATGGGCGACATAGGACCCAAAATGAACTTTAGACATAACCTCGGGAATATCATATCATTGGATGAAATAGAGAATAATTCCATCAAACCCACATATTTAGATATTCTGCTCAACGTTAGGCCCACTCTGGAGGGTAAACTACGCTACCCACCATCAGATTTGCTAATTCTTGGCTCAATCAGATGGGATAATTCTGCACTTAAGGTACTCAAAAAATAGAGTTTTCTAGATGGGAATTTCCTATACTATGGGGGACCTGTTGTTCATGGAACAAAAGCATCAGTAGCCACCTATTTTACCTATTTCCTATCATCATCATCATCTGAAATGGGGGGTAAATGACCCCCTGATATGCCACATAGATGAATCATTCATCTTGGTTAGGTTCTGTGAGAGACATAGATAGAATTTCCATGGCATCATCATGACCACTATTTGACTGAGGGTAATGATTCATTTCTATATGATAAGGAAACCATGGCATAAGTTGATGGGTGAAGTCCATAAGGGTCAAAAGCTCTAGCTTTCTGATTATGTAGTCACCATTAATATGCTTGATGAATAATTCAGAGTCTCCCTTTACATGAAAGAAGGGTACATCAATCTGAAGATCCATCTTAAGACCAGTAATGAGAGCCAGATACTAAGACACATTATTGGTGAAGACTTCAAACAACATGAATGAGTACAGTAGGATGACTTATAATAGAGTGATAAAGATTACCTTCAGGTCCACTCTGTTGATCTTGGGATTATTGATCATTCTACTGGTCGGGCTCCCAGAGGTATCATTGAAATACATATGCTAAAATGAAATAGCTCAATACACTTAGAGGATATTCTAATTTTGGAAATAAACATACAGGGGTAGTTCCTTAGGGGATGTATGGGAATCTAGAAATTTGTCCAAAGCATGACCCTTGATGGTTTTCTGTAGATTGAACCTGATGTCAACATGTTGGAGGATCACTACCCAGCACGCCAACTATCCTGTCGGAATGGGGTGATTGAGAATATACTTTAGTGGGTCCACATAGGACACTAGTTTTATCTGGTGATGCTGCATATAATTCCTCAACTTCATCACTGCAAAAACCAGTGCATGGTAACTCTTCTCAATAGGGGATTATCTAGTCTCTATGTCAAGGAGAATGCGATAGAGATACTATAAACAAATTTATCTGCCCTCATTGTTCTTCTAGGTGATAAGGAAACTAAGGGTAATTTCTAGGGAAGTCACATAGAGGACCAGAGGCTTCCCTATGATCGGTGGCATAAGAAATAGAGGTTGTAGAAGAAACTACATAATTTCCTTAAACATGTTCTAGAATTACTCATACCACTAATAGAAGGTTCCTTTGTTCATGATCCTCAAAAATTTATTACACGTTCTTTCTAGGTTCAAGATGAATCAACATATGTAGGCTAAGTGTCCTTAGAGACCTCATAGATCTGGAAGGTTGATTGAGGGAGGAATTTGGATGACGTCCTTGACCTTCTATAGGTAAATCTTTCAATTCAATTTATCTTATGAAAAATCCAAGAAAATTCCTAGAGTTAACCTCAAATACATACTTTAAGGGGTTCAATATCATATAATACAAGTGAAGGAAGCCAAACACTTTCTCAAGGTCATTGATAGGGTCCTGATGTTAGAGAGATTTTACCACCAAGTCTTCTATGGAGAATTCCACCAATATCCCAATAATTGTTAGAAAGATGTGGTGAATGGACCAATAATAAGAGACTCCTATATTTTTTGGACTACAGGGAATTACCTTATAGAATAAATTCTCATAAGGTACCTGGAGGGTGGTGGACTCCTCATCCTCAGGGGAAATTTGGATCGGGTTGTTCCTGGAGTATTTTTTTTCATGAAGGAGATGTCATGGAACATGGTTGTACAATTGATTTATAACTCAATCACTGGAAGAGGAAAATTATATTTCAGATAGTGATGTTTGAGGTCCCAGAAGTCGATACAGTCCCTAATTTGTCTTTCTTTCTTCCTAAATGGGATGTTATTGGCTAACCACTTGGGGTATCATACTTCCCTTACAATGTTGTCTTTGATAAGTTTACCAACCTTGGCCTTGACCATATCACCATGATAGGGGAACATCTTTCTTATAGGCTACTTGAACATACGATGACACATTGGGAGGCCAAGATAGTGGATGGTTACCTGAGGGTCTATTATGATCATCTCTTCTTAGATTCAGAAAAAGAGTTAATGGTGATACTTCAATAAGGACACATAGTGTTGTTGTTCCTCTAGATACATAGTTGCAGTAATTAGTGTGAGCCTTGGATCTTCCTCTATTTTTAGGTTCACCTGAATTAGATCATTAATATTGGTGGAGAAACCTTCTTCAAATTTAGTAGGGGAATCCTCTAAATGCTCTTCTGTTGGGAAAAAATCCCTCAAGGAATCATTGAAGCATTTTTGAGGTGATTGTGTTTGTTGACAAAGTGGACAACTGTGCTGTGATTGTTGAAAATACAAACCATGACATACAAATTTGTTGACAAAGAGAATTTCATGGTGGAATGTCGAGTTCAAGAGTTGTGGTCAATGATCCATGTTTGATTCAAGAATGTCGATAAAGGAATGGATGATCTTGAGGCAGCATAAAAAGAACAGATACAAGGTGGCATTGTTTTCCAGTGTTTGCCAAATTTTTGGGCCTGGAAATCGACAAATGAAGAAAAGTGTTTTTGGAAAAGGGACTTGCGCTCCGAGGTCTTTGAGGATAGGAAACCTGCGCGTCATATCTTTTTGAAGATCAGATCATCAAAATGTGGCAATGGGATAAGGATCGCGCAAGTTTTGGTGAGGTCACGCCAGTGACTTGCGCACCGTGAAGAGACTTGTGCGCCGATGCCTAGGAGGCTTGTAAACTTGCGCGCCTATTTTTTTTCAAGATCAGAAGATCAAAATATGGAAAAGGAAAGAGGGTCACGCAGGTATTTGGTTTGGTCGCTCAAGTGTCTAGGGGGACAGAGGACTTGCGCGCCGAGGGGAGACTTGTGCGGCGTCGCGCAGGGTGTCCAAAATTCCTATAAATACTGGACCACCCCTTATCATTTCTCACCATAGTTCAATACTTTGAAGATTCAGATCTCCCGTCGCACAGGTGTGGTGGTCGCGCAGGTGGTGGTGTGTCGCGCAAGTGGGACTTGCGCGCCGGTATTGGAAGTTGCGCGCCAAGTGTTAGTTGCGCGCCTGAGGTGGTTTAGGCGAGGAAGGAAGTGAGTCGCGCAGGTTTGGAGTTGCGGAAGCTTGATTCATGCAAGTAGTTGAGGAAGAATTGCGCGCCAGTTGTGACTTGCGTGCCGATACTTGCGCGCCGATATTGACTTGCGCGCCAAGTAAGGTTTATTTCCAGCAGTGATTTTCGGGCTACGTGGAAGATGGAATTTTGCCCGATACCTTCGGTGCAAAGAGATATTAATCTATGGGTGAAAGTTGTACTTAAAAAGAGCATCTACATACAGAGGAATATGCATTCCTTCATGCAAATGAAGAGACCTACAGGTCTATAAACTGTGAGTGGATCCTTTCCAGAGCAGTGAGTGAAGGAAGAGGAAGAAGGTGATCCTCTCCACCGGTAGTGAGCCAGAGAGAGAGAAATAGGGAGTGAACCTTGGGAAAGCAGTGATCTGACCCTAAATCTTATAAAGGCAGTGAGCCTGGGATAGAGTGAATGTACTCGAACCCTGTATCCATAGCTAGTGATGTTTATTGGAATTTGGTACGACCATAAACTTGTCAGTGTATGATCCTTGGACGTAGCCCAGTGAAGGTGAACCAAGTAAAAATCGATGTGTCATGTGCATGCTTTACTTTATGTTTACATTGTGCAATAGGAAAGAGAGAGAAGAGTGTTTTTCTTAACAGTGAAACAAGATCATAACGGGCATTAATTTTAAAATTAGTCATACCCTGATTCACCCCCCCTCTCAGGGTATTAAGCCTTGTGGACCTAACATCTTCAATCATCTATATAAGGAGAAATATTAGGAGTGGTTAGTTTATCTAGGCCTTTCGGGTCAGGGAAAATACTATCTCCTACTTAGGAAGACATGGAATATCTACTTACATGTTCTTATTTTTTGAAACCTATAGTGATAGATAATCTCAATCCAATTTCATTTATCCTTCGACCATGAGGTACATTCTTGATATCAAATCAATGGTGGTGAGTCGACTTCCATCAATTAATCCATGATTTTAAGAAAAGGAGGGAGTGTTGTGAAATGTTGGCCAAAGGGTGAACCTCTCAGTACCTTATGAGAGTAAGGGTTTTTGGTATCACCTGATCTTGTCATGTATAAGATTACGTGGTAATATGTATAAATTAATTCTTTTAGGGATAATGAAACCATTTATAACAGAGACAAAAAAACAACCTCCTAGGTATATCATTATATCCTCTAGCCAGTGAATCAGTAAAATGAAAGCTTTATCCAAGTCAACCCATTGATTGACTATGGTGGATGTCAGATCATGGGAGAGCTCAACCACATTAGTTGGAACCTCATTCCCATCTCTATTATAGTATCTGGAATCCATATAACAGTATTCACATGAGTCAAAGATAGATGCATCACACTGAAGTACCCCTACTCAACCTTTGAGAGTGTATTTGAGGCACTGGAGATATGAAGAGGGGACCGCTTCATGAAAATGAAGCTAGGACCTACCCAGTAGTACATTATAGGTGGTATCCTATGAGATTATCATAAAGGACCTATCTAGTAGTACATTATAGTTGGTATCATATGAGACTACCATGAATCTAATTCTTGATATAAACCCTCTAAATTGGTTATTCAACTGAATCCTGCCACACAGATTCTTCTCAGTCCTGTCATAACCCTGAATTTTTAGGTCAGAGGGAGTATGGTCTTCTTTGGTCAGTCCCAACCTATGGAATTTTCAGTTTGGAATGAGGTTGATCCTGGAACCCATGTCCACTAGGAAGCGGCATATATCTATTCCATTGAACTAACATGTGATGTACAATGGACATATATTCCCCTACATGAGATATCCCTCATAATCCCCATGTAACAATATGATGGCTTGGAATTCTTTTTACTTAGTCTCCTCTACGTAGTAGTCCTCTGTGGTAGATACCTTATATTTAAACTATAGAGGTATTTTAAAAGCTTTTTTGAGGGATTCGTGCAGATCTTTGTACAATAGAGGGGACTCAAGGATCAAAGGCCTTGTGGGTATGATATTTAGGTACTTCAAATCATCATACTTCCATGCCAAAGGAATATTTTTTTCTCACATGGGGTTGCTCTTTGGAAGGGGTCACAACAGATGATGCTGGATATACCATGTGGTTCTAGTTAGTACTGGAAATATCCTATAGCTGACTAGTTGATCCACACTGATCCACTTCTATTTAACTTTCAATCAGTTGAGTCATGGCTATGGTTAGATGTAGTCATTCATGAGGTGATCATGGATGATCTGCTCAGTCAACTTGCACCATTAGCTTCAGATGAGTACTCAAAGAATTTGTATAGGAAGATAGTTCATGCTTATCCTTATGAAAAACTTTTTGTCTAGTCTTAGTGGCATGAACAGCCTAGTTTGAGGCATTGGATTGAGAATTATGATGGCTTTAACATCCTCAGATTTTCCTATAATGGCATCATCTAGAGTAATTCAAGGAATTCAGAGGGTATTCTACACTATTGGACATTGTAAAGTGATCCAACAACTCGACATCATTCACATATGCATACTCCTACTCATCATCATAGGATTCATACAGTGCTGGGTGGACCCTGGACATGATTCCCAGTATAGAGGGCATGAATTCACTGACAGTGTGGGATGGATTTGGCATTGTTGGAGGACTCTAGTTTCCCTTTTACCTTCAGTGCCTATTATTCTGAGATTTAGAATACAACGATGTAGATGAATAAGTAGCGTATGGGGGAGGTGTGGAAATAATAAGATATTTTGGATACCATGGCAATCCTGGATGACACCATGGGCATGGGTGACTACCCAAAAATCCAACCAATCTCTGTATTTCTACGTATTTAAGCTAGAATCCTACTTCCATTCACCTTATCCTTCATTTTCACTTCTAGGTTCTATGGTGATATGTGTCACTTGTATTAGAACATCACCCAATTTGACCAAGCCATGACCCACTTAATCCAAGAGCCAATATTTGAACACATAAAATTATTTTATGGTATGTCCATGGATCATATGGTATGGTCCATGGTTTGGGTGTTCAGTGAATTCAGCCTCCTTGGGTCTTATGCATTCTATAAGTCTCAAAATTGTCTTCTATAAGGAACTGAATAAATAGCCTAAGACCTATGAATCCTTGAAGGAATAGGTCTGGTTTATTCTCTCTTGGAAGGGTACTTTGGGAGCTTGGCCCTAACGATGGATTAAATCCTGATGAGTGGCTGAATCCATTGTATCTTGTCTAGGTGGATGTTCTTGGTAGGATAGTGTCTGACTATTCTATGTTGGGTGAGGATGGGATTGATGGGGATATTGCACTCAGTATGGTTCTTTATGAAAAAAGGTTAATAATTCTACTATATTGGGGGTCCCTAGTAATATAATAGTGGCAGTATCTACTTTGGATGGCCTTCTTGCATGAGCTAGAAGAGGCAATGAGAATAACTATATAACATGTTTTAAGGCTTCCTACAAATGTTATCCCTTATTAGAGAACCCCTGGAATGCACCTAAAAATTTTTGATTGATGAGGGTAGGAACTAGATCAGTCTTTAAATTCCCCACACACATCATTATCATCTATTCTTAAGTTAGTGGCATGTCAAGTGAATACATGAGGGATTTCCACTTGGAAAAAATTCTATAAATCACTCTTAGAGCTTTTTATTGCACTTGAAAATGTGAAAAATACTTATCCTTCACATGGTAGAGCTGAATTGGTATAGGAATTTCTTGACATGGTCTTCCCAACCAGTGATAGACCCTATAGATAGCTGGCTATACCAGAAAAATGGGGGTCCTTCCAGTGTATGAACAAAACATCAGATCGTGGTGGTATCCTTCCCTAGGATTCCCAAAATAGGCTTGCACGTTGAGATAAAGTGGTACAAGTGCTGAAGTGGGTCACTAGTCCCATTTAATTGGGAAAATCTTTGATTTCCAAACTTTGGGGGTGCTTGGATGTTGTCCACCCCTACCGAGTATAACTTTCCATCAAGTGAGATCTTCATATGTTGTGTCTCTAGGGAATAGAGGCAGGTGGTGAGAGTGGATATCAGGTTGTCTTGGTGAGTGTCCTTATTTTTATGGGGTTCATTGGTCACTAATTCATTTATATCCTCATAAACTCAATGATCATCTTTATCAACTTGAGAAGCAATGTGATCCAGATCTCAAGGAAGGTGATTACGCTGCTTGGGCGGGTTTGGTGACTCATCGCTTGGCCTATTTCCATATACTTTTACCTCTACTCTACCTGGATATGTGGGGATATTGAGCTTTACTAGAGTAATTTTAATAAGAAGGACTTATTTTTGTTTCCCCATAGGATGAGAGATGGGATCTCTTGGAGTGATGTCATAATCTGAGCACAGACCAATAATGAAATTGGCGAGGTGTTTTTTATGCTTTATAAGCTCCAAGAGAAAGGTGGAAATCATGGGATCTGTAAAACCCCAAGATTTTGTGAAATATTTTTTTTAATTAATTTAATCTTTTTGATATTTTTTAATTCATGTAACACTAAATATAGCTTTGTTAATATAAAATCACAAAGTTTTTCTTGAGTTATATGGAACACCAAGTTAATCTTTCAATACACACAACACTTAGATTATCTTGTGGTATACGTACCACTATTTTTGTCTTTTATTTAACACAATACCAAGTCCCTTTAGCATCTTTTATTAAACTCAAGGTTTATTTTTTACCGAACTACAATATACTATTAATATTATTATTAAAATATTATTATAACTATCACCTGGTAGTTAGAATTGAAGTTACAAATAAGATTAACTAAATTTTGACAATATTATTTAAACATGTATATATAATTAATCCTCTGGTTATCAATTAGTATAATTGAAAAAAATAACTATTTGAAAATTAATAAATTACTTTTCTAAGAAAAATATTTTTCAAAGCACAAACACAGTTTTATATCAATAAAGTAAAAAAACAACTTTTGATTAGTGTTTTAAATAAAATTTATATAATATATATTCAATCAATATTTTTTATACTCGTACAATATATTTTATATGTATAATATTAGGTTAACTCTAATTTTATGAATAAAAAGATATATTTTTCTAAAAGGTAATTTTGCCACATTTTAATGAAGTAACCATTTTAAATATAACTATTGAAAATTTTATAATTTTTATTTAGAAAAATAGAATTAATTTTCAAAATTATAATATCAAAATTTACTTTGAGTAAATTTTTGGTATTTTTCTGAGAACATTCATTTATGGATGAATAGTGAAAAAATAGTGTATTTTAGTTCAAAACTAATTTTTAGTCTAATTTTTAATATAGTTAAATTATGTATTAATTTTATTTTAAAGTGTAATTAGGTCAATTATAAATAAATTAATCCAATTTAGGTCACTGGAACCAATTTCACCTTGAAATTGGACATAAAAATACTTCAAACTTTTGGGCCTTTTTGCTTTAAAAACTCGTCATCTCATCCCATTTGTGGGATTAACATTAAATTAATTTTTGTCACTTATGTGATTAGAATTTTAAAAAAATTATTTCATATTTTGAATAAGAATAATTTATAATGATTTAAATTTATTTTTTTACCAAAAATATTATTGATAATAATTAAAATTAATTACAGCGATTAAGGTAAAAACAAGATTACATAATGGTTAAATATAAATTTTAAGAGGCCAAATGATATAGAAACATGTCAAAAATCCATTTTATGGAAATAATTCTACCAAGTACCCTCTATTATCTTATTTTAAAAATTATTGGAGGCACAAGATATAAGGGTGACCTCTCAAATGTGTTTACATTTTTATATTTACAAGAATGACACTCCTCGTCCACTATAAAAGGGCACTCACCCCCTCACTTCCTTACACCTATAAATCCACTTTGTCTTGGAAAAAAACCTAAAAAAATATCCTCCCTGAATCCTCCATTCTACCTAGAATCCTCCCTTTAATCATAAATCCAACCAAGTATTTCCTTTGGCGCAAACCAATAGGAGTTACTCAAAGAATAGGAAACATCTATCCACAACATCAATTGTTTTATTTTCATTCTCCACCACCTAAATTATTATCATTAAATATTTATTTAATAAAATAATTATCCAAAATATACTGATATGTTTTTTTATAAGGGTTATAAGTACACTTACACATACTACCATATAAGGGGTAACGAACTTACCGTTCTTGTGTACGGTGAACTACCGTCTCACGAAATGATATTGTTAATTTTTTTTACAACCTATCATGGTTGTGAATTATGATGTAAAATATATTTTTATATTATATATATGATTTTTATTTTTTATTTTTTATTCTTTAATTATTATATAAATTATACCTTCATGATTTTCATTTTTTTTGTAAATATGATAACTTCATTTGCTGATGTGTGGATTATTGCCTCCTCAAAGTAATGTGATTCATTCACACTTTACATGGAATGTATTAAGGATGGGTTTAACAAAACTATATTATATATATGACATTATAATTATAATATAAATATAATATATATATATATAGTATGCATATATTTTATTTACTTTCTTTATTTCTTTCAATATGACAAGAAAACAAAAACAACGTTCATGCGAACATATGGTCTATCATATCCATGAATGGTGTATTCCATTTCATATATATATATATATATTATAGATTATTATAAATAATAACATAATGAATATATATGATATATAAATCATTTTATATATTCTATAAGTAAGTAAATCATGATCTAAGTAAGAGGATCAAGAATTAAAAGTCAAAACATATATGGTAAAAAAAGCAGTTATTACCCAAAAATTTTATTTAACATGGAATTGCTGATAAATAGTTAATATAAAGTAATAAGTGAATCATATATGGAATGATATATAGTAATATTATTATATGTTATATTTATAATAAAATTATATTTATTATACAGTAGGTTTTTACATGTACAAAGAAATTCAAGACTTAAGGTAAGGGTTTTCTCGTCTCACTTTTTTATATCTATGAGATACATTCCATGTTCACCACTCATTTCTTTTATGTGGTGTATATACTACCCATGAATTTATTATATGATAATTATAATTTAATTTATGGTTATTTACATATTAATTTTATTATCTCTCTTTCATGGTCATTATGTTTCAAAAGTTACCAAATCGGTAAAGTAGTTTTGTCTCAATTTTCCTTCTTTGAGATACATGTCATGTTATGCACCTATATTTTTCTATGAGGTGTATATAATTCCATTTACATTTATATCGTGAATTTTATTCTTTTAATGATATTATAAGATTAATTTAATTTTATAATACTATAGGTATTATTATTTAATGTTACCAAAGTGGTTCCAGTTTATTGCTACAATCTCATTGTTTATTAGGATTGTTTATTATTATACTTCCATTGATGAAATATTATGATCCATATATCAATAAAACTCATATATTTTCTCATCCTTTGTTTATTAATGATATTATAATATAATAGTACCATTTTTATCTCGTTGGTACTTAATATAATTAAGAAAGTGTTTTTAGGAAAATCAGATTCTATCTCTCTCTTCGTTTTAAAATTTTTATTCTATAAAAACCATGATTTATAAAATAAATTTTAATAAAAAATTACTTTTACAAAGTTTTTTAAAAGATTTCAAGATTTATTTATATGTTTTAAAATTATTTTCAAATAAAATGGTTTTCAAAATGAATTTCATGCTTCTTTTATAAATTTTCAAGTAAAAATGTTTTAAAAATGCTTTCCATATTCTTTTATATGGTTTCAAGGAAATATGTTTTCAAGATGTTTTCATGCTTTATTTAAAAGTTTGAAAAACTAATTTCAAAGAAAAAGATTTTCAAATTGATTTATAGTTTAAAGATCATTTGTCAAAGTGGAAAATATATTTTCATCAAGAAATTTTTTAAAGGATTTTTTCATGATTCCTTTATATGTTTTCAAAGTGGTTTCAATGAAAAAGATTTTGAAAATGTTATAAGTTTTAAAAATTTATATTCCAAGTGATCTTTAAAAAAATCTCTATATAAGATAATATCCAAGGTTTTAGTTTATGATTAACTAGGGATATGATCCAAGGACACTATTCATATTATTTCTCAGAATGGTTTATATTTTTATGGATTGATTTTTATGAAACCTATTTATCTTCAGTGGGTTTTACCATGATAAATGATTATGAAACTAGATTCATTTCCTCAATTATTATAAGATGAAATGATTATGAAATATATGTATTTTCCATAGGTTATTATTTTATTAAATGTTTATGATACCCATTTCATTTCATGGGTTATGATATGAGGTTTATGAAATCCATATCTTTTTATGGGTTATGATATGATGAATGTTTTATTATTGTGTAGAACATTTATGTATGATTTTATTATGTGAGTAGTGGGACCTATATCTACCTTAAATGAGTTGGTTAAATATTTATATCTCGTTAGTGTGACAAGGATAGAACAAGGAGTGAACTCGGTTCAGTAATACATGGATGAAACTAGGATTCAACTCAGTTCTGTAATACAAGTCTAGAATAGGAGATGAAATCAGTTTAGTGTGGTAGGTCTAGAACAAGGAGGGAACTTGGTTAAGTTTGACAGGGCTAGAATGAGGAGTTAAATTGGTACAATAATATAGATCTGGAACAATGTGTGAACTCATTTTAGTAATATTGGTATGGAATGGGAGATGGACCTGGATTAATAATATATTGCTAGAATACGGATTAAACATGGTTCACTAAAGGAATTTTTCCACTAAGATTATTTTGGGAGTGATATTTGTCTATAAAGATGGTTGGAGATTGAAACCATTCCACTAATATGGACTTGGAATTAATCCTTGAATTATATGGAAATCATTGATATATTCTTATGTTTCTTCCAAAAATCCGATGTCCTATTCCTATGTTATGCTCTCATGATTAATTCTCTTGATTCCCTTATGATTCATGTATTAAGAACTATTAATTTTTATTCCCTGATTCATGTTTATTTTATTTGATAAGTAGAATATAATTTTCCAATGTTATACCCATGTTCTTATACCCCTATGATTATTTTATGCTTATGAGTCTCATTTGTTTACCCTTATAGGGCATCTGACCTCGCCCCTTTCTTATGTCTCATTTCCCCAGGTTATGAAGAATGATTTTAAGTAAGATCACTAAAGGTGAATATATTAAAGGGATATATTGAAGATATTTCATTAAGTTAAATGATTTTACATATTTCTAAGCACACTTAACTATTATATTCTTTAATCATGTATTTTTTTTAATATGTTGAATATTTATAAAAAATGATGTAATATCCATTTATGTTAAGCCCAGGTTGTTATAGCTGGTATCAAAGGAAAGGTTTCATCAGCCTTTTAAAACCTGGATGAGAAAACTTTAGTGATATATCTAGGGATATTTATAAGTATATTTATAGGGATGTATCTAATTATAAGCCTAAGTTGTTTTAGATTTAAAAGTAGGTGTTGTGATTTAGGAATCCTATAAGTAATTTTCCCTAATTATGTGGTTTTCTTCTATGATAATTATTTCTCACACTATGATTTCTAGTCTTATCCAAAAGAGATAACAAGAAGGAATAGGGTTAACATTGAATTTTTTATATGTGGAAAGTATGGGCATTATATAATCGATGTCCTAAGTGGAAATCTCATGAATAGAATCAGGAAGGTTATACTAGTATTGGTTATACTACTGAAGATAAAGTGATCGCAAATGACATGTGAAAGGTATGGGATATTCTTCCAATATTTTTTAAATTAAAATTAATGATTAGATTGAGATTAAGGAACCTTAAGAAATTATTCATATTTTATATTCTTGGAAATAGGAATTGAGGAATAAGTTTATAATGCCTAAGTAATGGTTTAAGAAAAAATGAGGATGATTGAAGTTTTTATGTTTTTGAATTCAAAGATTATATCATATGAATCATGAATTATATAAGTATCATTTGTAGAATTTTTAATTTAATTATTTTCAAGAATGTGGTAAATTATACAAATTACCTATAAAATTGATTTAATGGAAATATTACAATAAGGTAAGTTAACCCTTGACATGTTCTTGAGGATGAGAATATTATATTTTATATGGATAAAGAGGTTATGATATGTATAAAGTAAATTGGATAGTATTTATATCCTCAAAACTAATAAATGAATTTTTGAAAAACTAGGATATGTAATCTTGGATGAAGTTTAAAATTTATTATATTTAAGGAATATAACCAGTAATATTTGTAATAAGTAAGAATGCTTATTTTAAAAAAGGATTTATAGTAATTCATGTCATTATCATGTTTTAGGAGAATATATGTTGAGGGTATTCACATGTTTGGAATGTGACAACCAAGATATACTTTATAATATATGGGGGATCAATATTAAGCTAATTTAGTGACCTTTTTTCTAAATTTTTGGATTTTCCTCTTTTGGAAGGGTTACAAGGTTATCCATTTATGGAAAGTTTAAGTTAAACTTTGGATGAATTTTGTGAGGTTAAAGTATTATCTCACCATATAAGGATTTATGAATATTGGATAACATGTTATAACCACTTTATTTTTATGATAATTTAAGATACATGGGATGACTTATTTTAGATCTTATGATCTGTTCGTGATTCAGGAATAACAAATTCACCTTCATTTTTTGAGTAAGAGATGAAGTGGAAATTGGTCAAGACACAACCAACGGGTTAGGTTAAGCATATGAAAAGAAATAAATTCGATAAGTATAATTCCTTATATAGTTAGATAATAATAAAATTCCTCTATAAAAAGGATATTGTAAAATATTTATCCTAATACCTTCATTTCTATTGAATCAATGGTCTTATATATCATCTTAGATCTATGGTTTTGAGGTCTTTAACTTTATATTGATCATTCCATTACTGATGAAAAATGATCGTTATCACTCTCTATAGTTATTTACAATTTTCTTCCATGTCCGGTATTCACTCATAGCCTATGTTCTCCTATATTGATACCTAGTTATGAGTTACTTTGGGTAACCGTTATGTTTATAACTTTCCTTTTTAAAGAAATTTTTATTATTCATTTTTATGATGTGGGTTTCTATGAAAGGAACTTTCAAGTATTAATCCTTTAAGAGCCCATAGGAATTTTGAGGGAGAAATTAATTTTAAGATGGGTAGAATGTAACACCCCAAGATTTTGTGGAATATTTTTTTTGTTTAATTAATTTAATCTTTTTTATATTTTTCATTTCATATAACACTAAATGTATTTTTTTATATAAAATCACTAAGATCAGCTTATGTTATACAAAAACCAAGTTAATAAAAACAACGCACATCACATAGATTATCTTCTGGTACATGCAACAATATTTTTCACATGTTTTACACACAATATCGATTCCCTTCGATAGCTTACATTACACACAAGTCCATGTTTTTTCCGAACTACAATATATTATTAATAATATTATTAAAATACTATTATAGCTACCATCTAGCTGTTGGAATGGATGATTTGAATAAGATTAATTAAAATGTGGAAATATGATTTAAAAATTTATATAAAATTAATCCTTTGGTCATCAATTAGTATAGGTGAATAAAATAAATATTTAAAAATAATGAAATTACTTTTTTAAGAAAACTATTTTTCTAAGTACAAACACAATTTTATCTAAATAAATTAAACAAATTTCTTTTGATTATTAGTTTCAATAAAATATATATATTATATATTCAATCAATATTTTTTTATACTCATCTAACATATTTTATATGTATAATATAAGAATAAATCTAATTTTATGAATAAAAAATGTATTTTTCAAAAATTTAACTTTACCTCCTTTTATTTGAGAATACATTTTAAATCTAATTTGTAATAGTTTTATATTTTTTATTTTAAAAAATAAAATTTAATTTTTAAATCATGATATAAAAATTTACTTGGGGAAATTTTTTGGTATTTTTCTAAGAAGATTAATTTTATGATGAATAGGGAAAATATTGTATTTTAATTGAAAACTACATTTTCATCTAACTTATTTATAGAGTTAAATTATATATTAATTTAGTTTCAAAATATATTTATATAAATTTTACATAAAGAAAATACAATTTAGGTAATTTTAACTAATTTCACATTTAAATTTTATATAAAAACACTTCAAACTTTTGGGACCCTTCACTTTAAAAACTCGATGTCTAGTCCCGTCTGTGGGATTAACTTTAAATTAATTTCTGAAAATTTTGTGATTAGAATTTAGAAAATTATATTAAATATTTTTAATAGTAATAATTTATAATATCTAACAAGTTCAAATTATTTTCAACAAAAATATTAGTGAAGTGATTAAAACTAATTACAGTGATTAAGGTAAAAACAAGATTACTTAAGGGTTATATTTTAATTTTAAGAGGCCAAATGACCTAGAAACATGTCTAAAATCCATTTTTTGGACATATTTATAACAATTACCCTATTTGATTAAATTTTTACAATTATTTTTTTCACTTTATGTAAGGGGGGTCTCTTAATAGTGTTTACCTTTTTATATTTACAAGAATGTCACTCCTCCACTATAAAAGGGCCCTCACCCCTATCACTTCCTTATACCTCTCAAAACACATTATATCATTTAGAAAGTGCCCAAATATCCTCCCAAAATCCCTCCCTCAAACCTATAAGACACCTTTTTGGTATAAATACAACCAAGGAACCCCTTCGGTGAAAACCAAAAGAAGTTACTCAAAGAAGAGGTAACATCATTCCACAAGGTCTTTTGTTTTTTTATTCTCTAAGACCACCATTATTATTATTCCAAGATTATATAATAACCTAACTATCATAAATATACTAATATTATGTTATTATAATGTTTCTACCAACACTTACACACACTTCCATCTAATGGGTAACATACTCAACATTCTTCTTTATGGAGAACTACCACCTCACAAAATGATATTATTTGTTTTTCCTTTACCACCTCTCATGGTTAGGAATTATAATGGAAAATCTGTTTTTATATGATATATATAATATTTATGATTTTTTTTTTGTTTTTTATTTATTATATAAAACATAAATTAATGCTTTCCATTTTGGTAAATACGATAACTTTGTTTGTGGACATGTGGACTAACACCTCCTCAAAGCAATGTGATTCATTCACACTTTACAAGAAATGAATTAAGGATGGGTTTAGTAAATGTATAAGATATATATGTAATAATAATTCTAATATAATTATAATATATATATATATATATATTTTATTCACTTTCATTATTTCAATATGATAATAAAACGGAAACCACATCCATGCATATCTATAGCCTACCGTCTTCATGAACGGTGTATTCTATTTCATATATATATATTATTGATTATTATAAATACTTATATACTCAATATATATTATATATACTTAATTTTTTACATTATATAATTAATTAAATCATGATATTTGTAATAGGATCGAGAATAACAAATCAAAACACTTACGATAAACGAAGCAGTTATTACCCGAAAAGTTTCTTTAACATGGAATTGTTAATAAATGGGTAATATAAAGTTTTAAGTGAATCATATATGGTATGATATATATTATTATTTTTCTATGGTATATTTATAATAAAATTATAATTATTATACAAGATTACTATATGTTTACAAATAAAGTTAATACTTAAGGTAAGAGTTTTCTCATCTCTCTTTTTATATCAATGAGATACATGCAATGTTCACCACAAGTTTCTTTTTTTATTGTGTATATAATAACCATGAATTTATTCTATGATAATTATAATTAAATTTATGGGTATTTAAATATCCATTTTATTATATCTATTTCATGGGGTTTATGTTTCAAAAGCTACCAAATCGGTAAAGTAGTTTTGTCTCAATTTTTTTATTTGAGACACATGTCGTGTTATGTACCTGTATTTTTCAATGAGGTGTAAATAATTAAATTAACCTGTTATATCATGAATTTTCTTCTTTTTATGATATTATAATCTTAATTTAATGATATTATAATATGGGGATCATGATTTAAATTTATTAAAGTTGAAATAGTTTATTTCTACAATCTCATTGCTTATCAGAAATGTTTATGATTATGCTTCCATTGAGAAAATATTATGTTCTATATCGCAAGAACACTAATGAATTTTCTTATACTTCATTCATGATATATTCATGTATTTGTACCATTTTTTCACTCTTTTTTACTTAAGATAATTAATAAATTGTTTATAGGTAAATTTGACTTTGTATCTCTCTTTGGTTGGAAATCTACTTTCTTTCAAAACCATGTTTTCTAAAAATGTTTTCAAAAATGTTTTTATTTTTTGAAGTGTTTTAAATTTTTTTAAGGATTTATTTATATTTTTTCAAATTATTTTTAAATAATATTTCTTTCAAAATGATTTTCAAGCTTCTTTTATAAGTTTTCAAGGAAAAACGTTTCCAAAATGTTTTCAAGATTATTTTAAAACTTTTTAAGGAAAGGGGATTTCAAGATATTTTTGAAGAATCTTTTATATTTTTTCAAAGATATTTTAAAAGAAAAAGGTTTTAAAAATTATTTTTGTTTTAAAGAACTTTTTTCAAATAAAAAAATATATTTTCTTCAAGAAATGTTTTAAACTATTTTTTCATGATTACCTTATATGATTTGAAAGTGGTTTCAAAGGAAAGGATTTTGAAAATATTATATTTTTTAAAAATTCATGTTATGAGGATATTTGAAAATAATTCTCCATATAAGATGAAATTTGTGGTTATATTTTATGCTTTACTAGGTATATGATCTAAGGATATCATTCGTATTATTTCACTGAATGGTTTATGTTTTTATGGCTTGATGCTTATGAAAATCATTTCTCATAAAAAGGTTATAACATGATAAATTATTATGAAACTTGCTTCCTTTCATGTGTTATTTTAAGATGAGATTATTATGAAACCTAATTATTTTCGATAGGTTTTGATATGATTAAATTTTTATTATAAAAATTTTATTTCATGTTTAATGATTTGATGTTTATGAAACCTATATCTTTTTATGGGTCATGATATGATGAAAGTTTTATTGTTTTGTGGAACATGTATAAATGATTTTATTATATGGTGGGTGGGACCTATATATCCCTCTAATGAATTGGGTAAATATTTATATCTCATGTGTATGACAATTATGGAATGAAGACTGAACTCGGTTCAGTAATACAGGTCTGGAACAAGGAGTGTACTTGGTTCAGTAATACACAGCTGGTTTAGGAGATGAACTTGGTTCAATCTAATAGGGCTGGAATGATTATTGATCTTGGTTCATTATGACAGGTCTGGAATAAGGAGTGAAATCATTTCATTAATATAGGTCTAGAATTAGAAGTGAACTTGGTTCATTAATATGAATTTGGAACGGGAGTTGAACCTAGTTTAGTAATACAGGGCTGGAACGGGGAGTGAACCCAGTTCATTAAATAAATTTGTCCACAAAGATGGTCTTAGGAGTGAGCCTTTACTACTAAGATAGTTTTGGGAGTGAAACCATTCCACTAATATGGCCTTTTTATTAATCCTTTACTACCATATAAATACTTGTTATATACTTATGTGTCTTCCACAGATTCTATGTCGTATTCTTATGATGTACTCTCATGGATAATTCTCTTGATTCCCTTATGATTCATGTCTTAGAATCTTTCAATATTTATTTCATGATTCATGTTTATGTTATTTTATATTCAAGGTATTATTTTTCAATGTTATTAACATGTTCTCGTACCCATATTCTTATGTTATTCATATGTATCTCCTTTGTTTATGCTTACTAAGAATTTGATATCACCCCTTTCTTATGTTTCCTTTCCCCGAGTTATGAAGAAAGGTATTAAGTAGTAGTTTTAAAGGGTATTATATTTAAGGGATATGTTGAATATCTTTCACCATGTTAGAAGAATGTATTTCCAAGTTTCCAAATACATTAAATGATTATGGTCCTCAGGAATGTATTTTTGTAATGGGATTAATATTCTTCTAAAATTATGTAATATCCATGTATGTTAATCTTGGGAAGATATAAGATCCATATATTCTTTTTGTGTGACCTCTAATGGATCATAGGGACCAACATGATTCTTACCCTTATTGAGATGATGACTGGGAGGCAATGTATCATTGGAGGTCCCCCAAGGCCATGTGTCTTCCTCTGCTAACGGGTAAGGACACCTATCTGAGGGTCTTTATGATACTGCACTACCCCCCTGGGGTGGGTTTTCCAGGTCAATACCTACATTATTTCCCATATTCTCAGTAATCCTGAGAAAACCCATATTTATTTTAATAGTAATCTAATGGAAAATCTTGTCATCGGTAGGTATGCCAGGTTGTCTTAAGATAGGTTTGAAGTGGAGAGTGGTGTATTGTCCCAAGCCTCAGCTCTGCACATGTGGAGACTCTTCTTCAATGACTTGGAAGAGCACTGTAAATATTTTGATATAGGTATATTTATGGTTCTAGTATTAATTATATTAATTATAGTGTTGAGCCATGCGGATTAATGTGATCCTGATACTTCAGCACCAATGGTTAATGGCCTTGCGGTGTTCTTGACTTACTCGGTAAGCCAATGGTCAATCGTAGAGGTGGTGAGACACCAACCAGATTATTTGGTGGAAATTCATAGGTTAGACCTCATTAAAGTAATATGGTATGTCAAATTTTGGAGTTCTAGGTGGCCATAAAACAACAGAAAGCTAGTTGGTGGTAAGAACCTCCCACAGTCCTTCTTGTTCAGAGGGAGGGTCTTACTCTGGGTCAGTCCATGCGCCAATCAATGTTGGATGATAGATAGGTGTCAGGCCCAATGTTGATCAGTTATAATGTTGGATTTATATTATGGGAGTCATTGTGTGTGTCATAATTTCATTTCATGTTGGGACATATCTCATGGGATATGTCAACTGCATCATCGCATCCTTGTATGATGTGGTGTTTTAGAATACCTCATGTGTAAGGGAAGTAGTTCTCATCTATGGCTTGGTAGGATACTCACCGTCTGAAAGATTTATTCCAAATCCCAATATCATTCCCACTCCTTTCTTAGATGTAGAGAGGAGGGAGACTGGTGGTGATAGAAGTGGCTTCACTCTGAGGCCCAAGAAGGGGGCCAGAACCTCCTCCTCCTGCAAGTACCTATAGAGGGATCTAGGGATCCTATGGATCTTATCTTCTAGGATGGAGAACTTCATCAATAAATATCCTTACCTAGAATCTATAATTTGGTTTTTTTATTCCATTATCATGTTTTCTATCCCCTGGGAGTCTAAAATATTAATGAGTTCCACGACCACATGGTGTTTCCCAAGGTTTCACCTCTAATGGTGAGTATTCTCCCTTCTGCCCTGAGACATTTATTCAAGGTATGGAACTTCTTCAGCATAGGGAGGACCTCTGTGCTAGTTTTTGGAAATTCAGGAAGGACCTATACTTTGGTTGATTATAGAATTAAGAGGACCTTTATGTTGGTTATTGAAAGTTAAGGGAGGACCTCTGCTTGGGTTTGTGATGGTGCAGGGAGGACTTTGCACTGAATCTCATCATCACAAGCTGGACCATAATTTTTGTTAGTTGTGTTAGTGATTAAAATATTCAAACCATCATACATATTAGGTGGTTTGGGTCTTGATACTAATTAGAAAAAGATGTATCCTTGTTCTTATTTCATAGGTATTTGGCAGGATGTGTCAGTGGTGTAAAGGGACACCGGTGCCATAGAATATGACTCTTATGGGGTGATGTTTAGGGCCATCCCCCAATATTAGCACTGGTTGATATGGATTGGGGCTGACAAAATAGGTGTGAATCCCACAAATTCATCATCTTGAGGGACTTATCATTACTGGAATTGATGTGGCATTGTGGGATCCCCCTGAGAAACTCTCGGGCAGTAGTCACGGCCAGTGCAACTTGAGCATCCCCCACCTCCTTGATGTAGGTGATTGAGTCATCAGAATGATCTGGAGAGAGGCTCCCGAAGTAGTTCATCATCAAAATGGGAGGTTATTTCCCCCTATGTGTCCCTTGTGGGAAATAGTGTCAGTGAAGCACAAATGCCTCCATGTCCTAGTAGTCCATATCCCTTGTGAGAAAGACCTGTTCATGCTTGTACCCAAGAATGATGGATTCAATCACCCATTATTTGATAATATCTGAGAGTGAGATATAGCATGGACAATTTTTATCCAAGGTTATGATATAATTCATGGTAGTATTAGAGTTTTGAAGGGTTAACGTATCCATATTTCTCCTACACCAATGTCTATGGGCGTTGGGTTGTTGATTTCCTACTGTATGAGTTCTATAAGGTAGGTGGATTCATCCATCATTATAGGTACAAAGAAAGTGATTCCCAATCCCCCAACATTTTTCAACCTTCCATATATTGATAGGGATCCACACTAAAAAAAAATTAGACCAAGGATTCTTAATTCTAATTTCCCCAACTCATAGGTGAGTTCCATACTGGGACCACCATTTTCTTGGAGGAACATGGAGTTGAATGTCTGGACCTAGTAACATACTAATTTGATGATTCTCCAAAAATTAATAGTTACCATGGATGAAGGAGAATATTATTCACATTGATTTAACCATTTTCTTGGTGAATCCTAATTTTATCTATGCATAAGTACCATCCCAAATATTGTGTCCAATACTACTATTCCCCATGGTTGAAGGAGAAGAGTTTCATGTTGGGTTCAATAATTTTTTTTCTAATGCATTCATCGAGGCCCAATCTAAGTTTCAATGAATACATGCACTAGCTATTTATTTTCCAACATTCCAACTTTCCAATGGAGGATGGATTTCATCATTTTCAACAGATATGTATACTTCTAGATCAAAATTGGATGATGGGATGTCGATTCCTCCTTCCATGGATTCCTACTTGGAACTCATCACCTATTCTATGTATCCCTCATATATTTAAGTCATCTATATGGAACTAATTCCTTGTCTCGTCTCTTTGTGGACATTGGTTAATTACAATTATTTTTTCTTGGTAGGAAAGAAACCTTCGATCAAGAGATTAGTCACATTGGGAATCTCTGGTCATGTCTATAAATTAGGTACATTAGTAGCCTTTGAATCATCCTCTTAGGGGAAATATCATATAAGGTATCTTGGTCATGGAAACCAATGAATATTTTATTGGTCATGAGGCAATTGACATCAGGGGTATAGTATTATAAGGCTTTTTACCTAAGGCATCCCATTTTTATTACATATATTAGGTGTTATGGACCAGGTCAAAAGTTTTACATCCTATAGAGATGGATGAAAATATCTTATAGAGACGGATCAAGGCACTAATTTAACATATTGTGAAGGAAAATTTGACACCCTATGGAGGAAAATCATGGAGGTGTATCCCTAGAGTGAAACACCAAGAAACTTTACCATTTAACACTCTGTGATTTAGATCTTGGTTTTACCATTTTGGATCAAATTCCCAATGAGGTGGACCTAAAGGAGTGTTCTTAGCAGAGATGATGTCACGCCTAAATAGTTTACTCATTGGATCAAATTCCTTGTGTGGTGGATCCGGATTTTTATAATTGTGGATCAAATGCACTATGAGGAAAATTGGAGAGCAGTGCCCCTAAAAGTTAAGATTTCATGCTTGAATATTTTACCAGTTTGATCAAAATATTTGTGAGGTGGATCTAAAGTTTACCAATGTGGATCAAACACATTTTGAGGTGAATTTGAGAGGTGTGTCCCTGGAAATGAAGATGCCACACCTGAATAGTTTACTAGTTAGATCACACACCTTGTTAGGCATTTTTTGATTTTACCAATAGTGTATTGAATTATTTATAAGGAAGATCCGAGATTTTTGTCCATAAAAGGTAAAATTTCACACCTGAATAGTTTACCAATTGGATCAAACTCCTTATGAGGTAGATCTAGAGTTTACTAATGTGGATTAAATTTCTTTTGAGGCATATCCAAGAAATATATCCCTATAAGGGAAGATGTCACATCAGAATAGTTTACTCGTTGGATCGAATGCCTTGTGATTCAGATCTAGAGTTTACTAATTGTGGATTAAACACCATATGAGGTGGATCCAAGAGGTGTGTCCCTGGAAAGAAGTTTGTCACACTAGAATAGTTTATTAGTTTGATCGAAGGCCTTTTGAGGTGGATCTAAAGTTTAAAAATGGGGATCAAATGCCTTGTGAGTTTAATCCAAGATATGTGTCCCCAAAAGGGAATATGTCACACATGAACAGTTTACAAGTTGGATATCATGCCTTGTGAAGTGGATCTAGATTTTACAAATGTTAATCAAACACCTTATGAGGTAGAACCATAGTTTACTTATGTATGGATTTAACTTCAAAGATGATTCCTATGTAACCTTTTTTATTATAGGGATCAAAACCCACAAAGTTCAATTCCATAGATTAAGTTCATGTGATAGGACCGATCAATGTAGTTTAACATCATGTGGTAAGGAAACACATATATGAAAAGGATCATCAATGAGGGAAGGTGTGGGTATTATATACTAAAGATATATTTTTCAAGAACAGTACTCTTTAGGGAATTATATGGGGAATATGTGTATGGTTTTCCTAGGTGTGAAGTTTTGTGGCCTAGGAGTGAAGCTTTGTGGCACATGGTGGGATAGGGTGAATCCCATGATGATCATACATGGGGCATCCTATGTTCATAACATAGGTTAATATAGTAGTTTTACATCATGTTATGTTGACATTATCATGTAGTTTAATTTCATATGACTAGTTCGTCAAGCTAGGTAGTTTTGTGTCATCCTTCTCAAATGTGGGGGGGAGGCTCACTCCTCACTCCTTGGCCTTACATGACCACAACTCATGCACCTTTGGGTGATGCATGGAATTTGAACTCTTGTGGAGGAGTGGTCAATCATAAGGTCCACGTTAGGGTGCATATTCTTAGAATAAATGGGCATTATGGTACCTATAATTAAAATAAAAAGGTAGTTGGGAGGCCTGATCCAAACTTGGAGTGAACTGGGAAGACATAGGGGTGGGTGGCATGGGTCACATGGGGATTCGAAGTGTAGCTGAACTGGTTCTGCATTGGTGTGGGGGTATTCTCTACTCAACCTTCATGAAATAGGATTAGCAAAATGGAGGAACCATGGAGATACCTTGGAGTACTGATTCAGGATAATTTTTAGGTCTACTGAGGAGGGTCTTATGAGGAATGGCATCCTTTCAGAGGTTTTGGGATTAACCAAGGTGTGTGATTTGTTAAATAGAATGGCCCTACCTCAGATTTAATTCCTGATTCACTGAGGGTGTGATCGATAAATTTTTAATGCTTCTATAAGCATCAACTTCCTCAAAGGGTCTTCTTCTTCAACAAAGGGAATAGTCCTTCATCAAAGGCATCTCCACTTGGGTTGGAGGCTCTCAAGAACACAAATTTGGTGGTTTCGTGAAGACCGGATACCTTGGGTGATCCATATTCAGCTTCATTCATGATTCTCAGAGATTTTGTAAAAAGATAGCAATTTTGGAAGTCAAAAGATCATCATTTGTCCCACATATATCTAATTAAATGGGGTATTTATAGGGTATGGGTTTTTCTAAAGATCCTAGGAATTTTTGAATCTTTTTTAGCTTCGCTAATGGGTGTGGATCAGAGAGTCTAGATATTTATATCACTAAGTTAATGTTCACACTTCATAAATTAGTGAAGCACTCTATGACTCTGAATTTCATTGCATGGAGATCACTATCAGACCTTTGCACGCTTTGCGAAGTAGTGGTGTGGACTGAGAGCTTCCTGAGCTCCGTTCGTTCAAGAAGGATATAAGCTTCACTAAATGGACACTTAAAGGGATATTTGGTCTGATTTTTGTCATATTTTCCCTAAACCAGCCATTATTTCCTCAATTATTCCCATGAAATTCATTTTTTTACATCAACACATCTCTAACAGCTTTATTTTTTCATGTTTATCTTCAATCAGAATTCAAACATCCAAGCCCCTACTTTCTAAGTGAATTTTCATCTTAATCTTACATTGACCATAATTATTTCCATTAAAATAAGAAGATTTATTAGTGGAAATTACTTCTTATATATTATTATCCATAAATAAATAAATTTAGAGATGAAAAAAATTTGAGATCTTTAAATGCAGCTATATTTCATTTAAAATGATGTTTGAAAAACATTTGATACCAAATTTTTGTCCAAGTTAGTAACTCAACAGGGTGGTGAATTGAGTTCCTAATGAAATTTCTATTTAAAAAAAAAATAAATAATAAACACCCAATTTAATAAAAATTCCCATTTAATCAAAATAATAAAAATATATAAATTTCATCTTTCAGATAATTTCTCAGAAATGGGATTAAAGTTTAGTTAAAATTTCTTTTAAATACATGAACTTTTGAAATTAATATACTTAATAAAAAAAATTGTATAGACATAAATTAAGACTAAATATAAAATTATGGTCTATTTAGAGTTTATAAAACATAAATCTATTTATAATTCAAAACAAAAAAACTCACACAACACATAGTGGAATTTAAACAAGTGGTTCAGTCTCAAGATGAGACTTAACCCCCTCCACTTAGAAATCACTTGTTACTAAGTAGTTTATTAATGAATAAAATGATACAAAACCTACTATAAGTTTAACAAACAATATTACATGAGATTTTTCAAGAATAGATCTTATTCCATAGTTATATGTGGGATGAAAGATAAACCAAGACAAGAAAGGCCTCTTAAATAGTTATTTGTGGGAATAAAAATAAATGATTTGAGAGAATAAAAATTATTATCTGGATTAGTATAGGAGAATTTTTTTTAAAGTTTCAAAAATAAATATAAAACGCATCTCAAAATAATATCTAAAATTAAAAAATAAAGAGCTAAAAAAAGAAAATGAAATGATACTCGATCTGAATATCTTCGGTTGTCCAGAGTCCTTGATTTTTTCCTTAGAAGGAGGTGAGATGAGTTTCTTAGAAAATTCTAGAAAACAGAGCATCGTAAATTCTTGTCTATAGAATAGGAACTCGCATAAATATTCTTTTTCATTCTATATGTGTGAGAAAATGTTTTCTGTATTCCATAAACATTCCACATGATCAAATAATTCTCTTAAGTAGATCTTCATTAGAATTAGTCTTTGGAGAATAATCATTCTTCATTAAATGTGTTTTTGATCCATTTAAAGATTCAAAAATAGTTATTATATATTTGGAATTCCTCACTAATAAGTTATACATGAAAACATTTCTTCAATTAATCTATAGTTAGTTGAGATTACGGAAACTTGACACGTAGTTAGCTGATGCGGTATAGTGACACAATCGGTTTATCTCTTTTCATTGTCACTACATTAAAATACATGGTCAGTATATTGATTTAGGAAAATTACACATACTTTGGCATGATAACTTGATTTATTCATGTGTTATGTAGTTTAATTTATGTGGTTAATTATATGGTAGGTACAAATTAAACTCATGGTGGGTTGAATATACATGTGGTAAGGTGATTCTCCACATATAGTAAGGTGAATCTTCAATGTACAGTCAATTCATGACATAGAAAAATTGTGTTCACCTGACTAATTATAAGTATTTTTCACATGTTAAGATAAATTATAATGTGTGTTAAGGTGATAAGGTCACTTGACCTTCACATGGTAAGGTTTCGTGGTAAACTCTTAGATTTTTTCATTTTTGAAAAAAAAAATCTTCTAAATTGTTTTCTAACATAAAACATAAAAATAATTAATAATAAGATAAACATGATTTAGGTTCATAATAATAATGAGATGAAAGTATAATACAACACAGAAAATTGAGGATAATTATACCTCATCATGTCCTGGGTTCCGACATATCCTCCTTAAATTTATGGTTTCAATACAAAACATTGACAGGGTGTGTAGTATTATTCCATAACACTTTCTATCTTCATTCCAAAATATCCTTTAGTTTTTCCTTATAAGAGAAATAATTCTCTAGTGGTATGACCTATGAGTTTAGTACAAGTGAAGTATTGTGTATGTACTTTCTTAAGAGAGGTACATGGAACACATCATAAACTTGGGATAGGTTTGGAAGAACTGTCGAATGACAAGAAACCATCCAAATCTGATCAAGAATTTTTAAGGGAGTAATATATATAGGTCTCATATTTATATTATTTATAAATTTCAAAACCTTGTTTCTAAGGAGATATTTATAGTAATACCTTGTCACCAAATTCAAACTCTAAATCTCATTGATGATTATCCCTATAACTCTTCTATTGACTCTAAGTTTCCCTGATGTTTTGTTGAATGGCTCTAACCTTCTCTTTTATTTCCTTAGTTATCTCAGGTCCCAATATATTTCTTTATAAAACATAATCCCAACATGTTTTAATTCAACACTTCCTATTATAGAGGGATTCATAAAGAGACGTATGAATGCTCGATTGAAATATATTGTTGTAATAAAAATTTACTAGAAGAAGGTGTTGATCCTAACCACCTTTAAAATCTATATAAAATATACCCATAAATATTCTAGGGTCTGAGTAGTACTATTAAAATAACCATATCTTATAGTATGATATAAAATAATATAGTTTAACTCCATATTCAAATATTGTTGAATACTACTCCAAAACATTGAGGTGAACCTATAATCTCAATCAGATATAATAGAATGGGGTACCTCATGAATCCTTACCACTTTCTTAACATATATCCTAGTAATCTGATCAAGATATAAATATTGTCTGATAGAAATGAATTATGTTGACTTAATAAAGAAATATACAATAACCCAAATAGCATTATGGCCTTTAGATGTTTTGGGGAATCTAATGATGAAATTCATAGTGATATTTTCTCATTTCCATTTCTTTATGGGTAATGATTATAAAATCCCCTTAGAAATTTGTCTCTCAGCCTTCACTTGTTAACATATGATGAAAAAATACATATACTATATAATATCTATTTTAATGTTGTATCTCTAGAAATACTCTTTCGGATATCTATACATCATCATACTTCTAGAATGAATAGAAAATGATGAACTATGAGATTCAACAAATATCTCCTTTTTTAAAAATGGAATTAATAGAAAAAATACTTTTTTCTATAACCCTATCATTTCATCACAAGCATGGTTGAACTCTAGAAAATTCCTCACCATCTTTTATAGTTGTATATCTTCTTTCAACGCCTCTTTAACCCTCACATGGCTGGATAGTTGAACAATCATATAAGAAATATATGTGTTGTCCTCTTTCATCATGATTTCAATATCTATATTCTATAAATCCATATGTATTTTATACCATTTAATTCTCTTCATAGACTAACTATAATGGTCCTACGGTCTCAAAGCATCATTTTCCTTGTTCTCTTTTCCATGGTGGTAATGTATTTATTAGACGTAATTTTTAATCAACTCCAACCATATCCTTTGGCATGTTTTCAACTCTTTCTATGTGAATATATATTTCAATATTTTATAATCACTTTATATATCAAAAATTTTAAAATAAATATAATGAGTTCACATTTTCAATGTTGGTTCTCTCCCCAATAATTTGAGATAAATACTCTAATGAATAGGTAGTAAAACCCATATAATGTAGGTAATTTACATTAGAAAATCATGTTCATCCTTGAACCTATAGATGATCATATATTGATTTAGAATATCAAATTTGACTTCCCTTCCTATAAAATGAATATGGTCTCTATACAAAGAGATCCAATACATTCCCAAAATCACCTTAAATTCAATTATAGGGAGAATAACATGATTTTTCAAAAGAACATTCCCATAAACTTCTATCAAAAAGAATCTTTATACTTGAGATGTGATCATCATACTAAAACTTATTTCTTATAACTCAATATATAATCATTGAGGATATTGATTAATGATACCAATGGATTTTCATGATATAAAGGAATTAATATGACTAAGATAACACAAGATACTTCAATATTTGATAATATTTTTCACCACCTTAACTTCGTTGTTCAATATTCTATCCCTTACTAAAACCAAAATTGTTAGTGTGAGAATCAAGAGTCAATAATCAAATTGAGGAATTATATTATCATAAAAATAATTCAAAAATACTTATAAAACTATTAAAACTTTTATCTACTTATGAAACTGTATGTTCATATCATATCACTATGGTTTATCATAGGTTTTAAATATATTTTATCCTCTCATTCATCAAAAGGGTTCATAAAAATGATTTTAATTAACCAAAGAATATCCCCATGGAGTGTAAAACCATGTGTATAGTTGAGCCTCTTTTATATAAACAGGGTAAATATTGAGTTGATACCCAATCATTACTTATAGGGTTATAACCCTTAGGTTTATATATGCTAGATCTTATATCCAGTTATTTGTATCCAGATAGGGATTTCATTACTAAGAAACCACACAATCCCTACTATACCAAAACATCATGATATTATCCAATACTTAAGATTATCCCCAAGGTTTTCACTAATTTTTTCTAATCCAAATCTCCAAAAATAACAAAACCATGCTATGATATGTACTAATTGGACCTAATAATCACATACATTGATATTTTATTATTTTAGATTAATATTAAATACATATCATAAAGATACATTCCCTAGAACCATAAAGGTTTAATGTTTTGTAAGTATTTGGATTTTCTCGATACCTTCCTATATTTTTTTGGGATTTCTAGTGGCTTGGGAGAAATTTTATAAATTTAAAATTCTGTTTTTTGGAATTATTTTATAATTTAAAAATAGGTTTTAAAATGTTTTTCCAAATTATGGAAGTAATTTAAAGTTCTAAAATTTTATTGGGTAAATTAATTTGTATGTTTTTTAAGTGATTCTAATATTTTAGAAGTGTTCAGAATTTTGGAGGTGATAATAGAACCCTTTCTTAATTATTTAAAAGTTAGTTTAATTAAAAATGGAATATTTTTAAGGGAATATTTACCTTTACACATGAACTTGAAGTTGTGTAAAGATAAGTCTTGTTTTTAAAAGGTCATGTAGGGGTAAGTAGTGATTTACTAGTGTTTTATAAAGGTAGATTTCATTTTCTAGGATTTGTGTAAGGGTAACTTCCCCACTAATTAATGGTTAGTTGATCTCTTATGTGGTGCATAAATATAGAAATATTTCAAAACCTATGTAAGGGTAATCTGATAGTTGGGTATGGATAACCTGTGAGTACTAAAGCTCGCTTAAAGGTAATATAAATATCATGTAAGGGTAACAATGAGATCTTTATGCCTGGGTAACTTTCCTACCAAGTTTCTTCTACTCACGTAAGGTTAACCATCCATGTAAGGTCAAAATAATGTTACCCTTATGCACTGCATGCCTCCTATGTATGTGTAGTCATGTATGTGTAGTCGAAATTATAGATTTTCCTTTAAGACTATCCTGTAACATATTTTCAATGTAATTAATGGAATTTAATGTGGAAATTAATGATTATTTTTTTAAGTGTATTAAATGTGATCTTTTTTACTCTTCCTAATTTTATGAATTATTAATGGTTTGTATAGTGAATTAGTTGGGAACTAATTAAATTTGATTTTAATATCCACGTGGAGAATATATCTATGTATTCTAAATTACTATATCCTCCCCATTCAAGTAATTATTTTGTTCTCAAGTCTAGATGATCTCAAATCCTTCTCTAGAGTCCTGAAAAGAAAACTATAATTGATCTAATATTCTCCCTTGCACACTAAGTCTATATTTCCAAGATGAATAATTCTCTCTCTCTCTTATATTTTGGATATAGTGATTTTCAAGATAAAACCTTAGGTATGGGATCCATGAATTATCCTTTCTCTTATGTGAAAATGTGAATAAAACATTATTTAGCTTCTTTGAATAAATGGACTAGATTAACCGCAATCAGATAAAAATATGATAAATAATATAATGAAGAATGAATATGTTATAATTTGGAAAAGGGGAGGATAAATTACATGTTGTATAATTTTGATAATTATAATGAAATAATATTAATTTCGTAATTTTAAATGGAAGATTAAATTATGTGGTATAATTTTTTATACTAATAATTCAATAAATTCATGCATTATATTTGATGTGTTAATATTATTTAAATCAATAAAATAGAAGTTTACTAATTGTAAAAAAATGGTTGACTTGTTATTATTTAATATCTATAATTGATTTAGAAGTAATATTTTCTACTGAGGATAAAAATTGTTATCTTATAATCTATATATTACTTATTGAAATGAACATTGTTGATATTAATTTAAAAAATGGATTTTAATGATTTCTAACATACAATATAAAATAATTTTTTATAAAATGTAAGATTATTGGAAGAAATATGACATAAGTATATTTATGTTTTATATTAAATATAATTATTCTAGAATTACTAAAGAGAGAGAAACAAATATTGCTATGATACAGAGTTAAACTAATTATATAATATTGATGGGAATTTTCAAAAAAATTCTATTTATTAAATGATTGAAATAGAGATTATCATGTGTTTGTAAAAAATTATTGAAATGGAAATATTATCACTTGTGTGAATATTAATATTCATATTGAAATATTTGGGATATCTGATCGCATTGTTTTTTATATATATTTTGATGCCTCTAAGATTTACTAGACAGTGTGTTATATATTGTTATGGTTGTTAAGCATGGTTGATATTATTGGAAATTTGATAATAACTTAAAGCTGATAATGTCTTGATTATATTAAAAGATTAATTTTTAAGTAATTCTCATCAAGAATTTAGATAAATTAAAAACATCTTAAGGTGGAATTCCATAAACAAATAATATTTAGCCTTCAAGATTTATTAGGATTGAGCTATTGAGTGTAAGAACCCGGTTCTTCCTTTGAGGTACAGATCTTTCCTTTTTCATTTTATACTTATAAAAATGGGGGAAAATAGGTCAAAGGTTGGATGCTAGACCATTACATGATGTGACTGGGGACTACACACCATGTACTTTTATCTACATGTCGTGCATGGAGTGCTACATGCCATGTAATCCCAGTACACGGCTGTGTAATGCTCTAGCTAGAAATTGTACAAACACAGTGTGTAGTCTCAATTACACAACGTGTACTTTTTTTAATTATTAAGTTGGGAAGTAATGTTGTTTTTTCATATAGATATAAATGAACCCCCTTCGATGAGCAGAGTGCCCCGAAAACCTGATTGGGAATTTTCCTCTCGTTTCGTTGCTCGATGCCCGATTCGAACACCATCAGATTCATTGAAATCCCCTTAGTGAGTGATAAATTCCTTTTTATCCTTTGTTCACAATTTATTCTCTCGACCTAGTTATCAAGGGTTGATTTTTTTTACTAATTTTGTAGATCAACTCTGATTTAGGTCGAATTGAGGATCGACACTGGACAAGGAGAGTCATACTAAAACAAGGTAGGTGGTCTTGTTCCTTTTGTTGACTGTCGAGTCAATTATATATGTTAGACTATTTAATTCCCACATTTAGGGAATCGCTTGATTGAATAATAAATAATTTTATTTCCTATTGATAATTAGGTAATTAATTATACAATTTGACATATATTTTAAGGTTTTGAACCTTGATTTAGGGCCACCCCATGGGTGTGGTTTCCCTTGGATGGTTGTTTGGTTGAGAATGCCTATGAGGATAGACTTGGATTCCTTTTCTGGGTTTATTAAAAATGTATGGTTCTTTATAGGATTTACCCATGTGAGATACTTGTTATGTTAATCCTTGTAAATGTTTAAATTGCATAATAGGCTTGTTATATGTTTCCCCCAAATGATTTATCCTTGTTTGTCCATGTAATAGTTTAATTTACATGTGTTGGTTATTATGTAAATTGTGACCATGTGATTTTTTAATGTTAAAGCCATGTGAAAGTTTAATTCACATGTGTTTCCTTTGATATGGAATTTGTAATAGAATTAAATTATAAAAAGAGGTAATTAGAAATGGGAAATCCACAGTCTCGGTTAAAATACAAGGTTGGGATCATGTGACAAATTGTACCTTATATATCTTGGGTGAATCATTTTCTCAGTTAAAAGACAATGGACAGGCTCAAGAGGTTAATTATGTAAAGGTTTTGAGAAAGCCATGGATAGGGTGGTTAGGCTTAATGAGGCTTACATAAAATTTTGAGCGAACCTAGGATCCATTGAGGGATACTCAGGTCGGGATCTATTGGAAAATGATTAAATGACTATTATGTCCAGAGTTGAAAATTACCTTTATACAGGGGGTTGTCAGGACAAGGATGGTCCTAGAGACTTTTATATTATTCAAGTAACATGAATAATGAAATGGATGACTTATGACGCATCTTCCAAGAAAAAGAATTGTCTTGGATTCAGTCTTCAATTACACTTGTTTACATTGTCTTCTGAGACATCTATTGTGCTTGCTTTTGAGTACCCATAGTTTACTAGTTTCACAATTGTACACTGCATGTTATATATATATATATATATCCACTGACATATTGGAACATACCTTGGGTGGTTTCCTACTGTGATTTAGTCTTACACCTTTTTTGGGTCATGCTTTTGGGCCCAAAAAGAATATATGATTGCAGGTGTTGATCAGGGAAAGCGCCCTACTACAGGTACTTGATGTGCTTCTTAGGAGTAGGAGAGCATAGGATCGAGCTGAGCTTGCGATTCTTCCTATTCTATTTTTGTTTCTTTTGTGATTTGGAGACATGTATTGTGTATTACTATAGTGTACTTTTTTTGGCTGCTTTTTTAGAACATATAACATATTGAATCATATTTTGTATGAAACAGTGCTTAGTTATTTATCTTATCAGTATTCCGCTATTTATTTCAATTGTATGTTGTTTACTTCTTACATTATTTTATTATTATTTATTCTATTGTGTTACACTCAACCAATGAGGTAATAGTTTCTACGCTATCACACCTCAGACCCTTGCTGCTAGTCGGTAGCCTCTGGTATTTGGGGAAATGCGGTTGAGGCCATGTGGCCAACCGGGCATGGAACACCAATTGAGTGGAATCTAGATCTGGCATGTTACAAAGTGGCATTGGTGGTTTCCTTTCTGGTTTTATTTATTGTTTGGAGATGATAGACAGTGATGGAAATGCAAGGGATTTGGTAATTATCTATGCCTGAGGGTAGCTACCTCGTGTATAGGGAAAATCCAAATTTCCTCGAATTAACTTGGGATTTTTGGATTTTGAGATATTGTAGTTGATTCAATTTCACCTTTGGGTGATGCACTTGTTTTGTTCTATTAAAATTAATATCATTGTGGTTTTATTTTTTTGAAACATGGTGAGATGATGGTATTCCATCTCATGCATCATATAGGCACTTGTTAGAAATCACATGTCAAGTATTCTTATCATGCCATTTAGAGAGCATTACTGATTGCAAGTTGTTGTGATATACGGTGTTCCAAATATGCATGTTTTTGTGATAAGTGTATTGGTACATGTTATGGTTGAATAGGATGGATTCTAAACTTTGGTCTTTGAAGAGTATGGGACCACTTGGATTGGAATTTTTTGGATCATGCTTTGGATATGGAATATAAATTTTTTTTATTATGTGCTATATGTGATTCAAAAATTTGATTCTCAATGAGTATGGGCCCCCACAGATCATAATTTGGAACATCATTGCTTTAATTTTCAAAAATAGGGGTTCTGAGGTAGTTTCATAGGCTTATAGTCTGGAAACCAAGGCAACATGGATTGTGGTCCTATGAACACATGCCAGGTGTTTTTCTATTTAGGAACAAAATATCTTTTTCAAGTACATGTCATGTTGTAGATGATCGTGTCACCGACTGTGTGAGAGAAAACATGGGTGGTTGAGTTTTGATCAGAACACAAAGTGTACCATTTTTAAACCCCATGTAGTTTTATATAGGTAGACTTGTGTGGCTCTGTCCATGTAAATGTACATGGCCAGGAGGGAAGACCTGAGTTCACACCGCATGTTAGACTGAAACTCTATGTACCTTGGACGTTTACATGACCCAGGTAGGTGGAGTTACATTCCCATGTGATAATTTATGGGGACACGTCGTGTCTAGGTTATACACATCGTGTACCCAATTTTTTTGGGAACTTTAGAGGATATCCTTCACTTATTTAGTTCTTGTGATCTTAAACTATGTACCTTGATGAATAATATTGTACTAAGGTGTATGTGTTGGACTTTATAGAGAAATTCCACCATTAAGACCTCCAGTAGTATGCTAGGAGGGTGCAAAAGATCATACCCTATAGGTAGTAGGCCATGGGATACTAGTGGATTTTCCAATTGTGCCAGTTGTGGCACTAGATATTATACTGGAGGTAGGTGCTTATGAACTTTTATATGATGGATTTGTGAGGTTCATTCAAACCTTTCAAGGAACACCACAACCTACCACGTTTACGGAAGAATTGACATGAATGTTTAGTAGCAGTATTCGCCCATGTTTCCTAAGAAAAATGGGACACAAGCTATAGATACATGGCTCAAGGACATGTTATATATCTTTAATCATCTTGAGATGCCTCCTGAAAGGAGGGTCAATCTTGCGAATTATCTACTGTGTGATTCTCCCAAGAGTTGTTGGGATGTTACTACACTGACAGATCATTAGTGGGGCATGGAATGAGAAGATTTTCAAACAGTCTTCTATGACTACTTGTATCATGAGACGTTGAGGGACAACAAAGCCTGTGAGTTTATGCATCTGGAGTAGGGCACTTTATCATTTATGTATTACC
Source organism: Viscum album (assembly GCA_963277665.1). NCBI lineage: Eukaryota > Viridiplantae > Streptophyta > Magnoliopsida > Santalales > Viscaceae > Viscum > Viscum album. The sequence continues at coordinate 1,254,005,869 of OY728152.1, forward strand.
CTCCCTGCTTTACTAAGCTCCCATGCTTCACACCTATTCTGATGGGTGGCGATCTAACAAAGGCTTGGCGATTCGAGAATGGTCTCAGGTACGACATTTGCATGTAGGTGAATATCTTCTGGATGACTATTGTATTTGAAATAGTGAACTAGGCCCGTATTACCGAGTGGAATTAGAGGGAATCTGGAGGTGAGATCCAGGTGGTTCAACACCAAGATTAGGTACTGTTTCAACCAGTAACAAAAAGTGTTTTCTAGAGATTACATGCAGAAAATATACTACTCATAATGTATCTTCCAGTAGTTGGGTGAGGTGCTTCTAGTGTGGAAGAATTGGGTATATTGTACCTTAGTGCCTGATGGACCCAGTCAAGTGCCAATCTTGCGGAAATATTGGCCATTTATAGCAGTTCTAAAGGAAATTTCCACCAGCATCTTGTGATAGAGGGTCAGCACCAAGTCCACATTCTGGAGCAGGGTCAGCAACTTCTAACCAGTAAGGGAAATGGAATACATCAGGCTGATCAGGCCAAGGTGGTGGTTGTGGTCGTGGTAGCTAGACCACATGATTTCATCGACAGTAGGGCGGGTCAGATCAGGGTATCTAGGCAGTGTCTCAAGGAAATGGTATAGGTCATACTTATGTAGTGAAACAGATCCAGTGGGAGCAAAATCCTAGACCTTTTACTATTAGAGGTACTATTTTAGTCACCTTCATTTTAGCTTTTTCACTCTTTGATATAGGGGCTTCACATAGTTTCATATTTTTACACGTTTTGGAGATCTAAGGGCTCTGTGTTTTTACTTATGATGATGTTATGAAACTAGAAACTCTATTAGTGATTCGAATGGCAGGTGTGCGACAGTGCAAGGAGTGCCCCCTAGAAATTGGTGGGTGTCACTTCGTTTGGCATCTCTATGTCTTAGAGATGAAAGGATTTGATTTCATACTTGGAATGGACTATTTAGTATCCTTTCAAGAATTTTTCAATTGCTATTACCGTGGTGTGAGTTTCATGTCACCAGAGGGTGGATAGTTTTTACTCAAGGGGGAGTGGAATGTCCACGCAAGTTGAGCTGGACCCGATCATCATGGGTTGAGGGGAATGATAGCACAGATTTCTAGTTTATATCTAGATGATAGGGGACATGTCAGATATATTTTTCTCCAGTGGTTGATCATTTCAAGGACATCTTACCTAATGATTTTTTAGGTTTAACTCTGGTAAGATAGGTAGAGTTATCTATCGATCCAGTACTGGGAGTTGCACCAATATCAATTCATCTTTATAGGATGGCTATGAAGGAGTTACAAGAGCTCAAGAGGGAGATAGAGGATTTGGTGGCTAAGAGTTTCATCTAACCCAGTAATTATCCTTGGGGTTCACCGGTCATTTTTGCAAAAAATGTAGATAGTACCCTTAGGCTATGCATGTATTATCAAAAGCTAAACCAGTTGAGGGTTAAGAACCAATATCCTCTACCAAGGATAGATAATCTTTTTTACCAGCTCTGTGGAGCTCATGTTTTCTCAACGATTGATCTGAGATATGGTTATTATCAATTTCATGTTATATCATCAGACATACCTTGAATAGCCTTTCAGAGTAGGGATGGTTTTTATGAGTATTTGGTCATACCATTCAGTCTCACAAACATTCCTGTAGTCTTTATGGAACTAATGAACCAAGTTTTTCATCCTTATCTTGGCTCATTAATTATGGTTTCCATGGATAATATCTTGGTGTATTCTCATAATCGACATGGTCATGCCACCCATCTTGAGATCATTTTTCAGTACACTGAGAGAGCATAAGTTCAATGATAAGATCACAAAGTTCCACATCTAGATGGATCAGATTCACTTCCTGGGTCACTTCATCTCGGAGTCAGGATTATCAGTGGACCTAGAGAAGGTGAGAGTAGTAGTTACTAGGGAGTAGCCCAGGAATGTCTTTGAGCTGTGGAGTTTTATAGGGATGGATGTTTACTACAGGAATTTCATACAAAACTACTCATTCTTAGCATCACCGATGAAGGGCTTAAAAAATAAGGGTGTGAAGTACATATGGTCAGATTCTTGCGATACAGCCTTTCAAGAGCTGAAAGGGAGATTAACGTCAACACTAACACAAATTTTTCCAGATCTAGGTAGGATTTACACAATGTACTATGACGCATCAGGTATCAGGCTAGGATTAATGCTTATACATGGGGATCGAGTCATTGTGTATGAGTCTCGGTAGTTAAGTCCACGTGGGAAGAACTACTCGATGCACGATCTCAAGTTAGTTGTGGTTGTTAATGCCTTACACTATCAGAGACATTACTTATTGGGGGAGCATTTTGTGGTGTAAACAAACCACAAAAGTCTAAAGTATATCTTTACTCGGCGTGATCTAAATATGATTCAATGAATTTGGGTGGAATACCTTCAGTCCTTCGACTCTAAGCTTTCCAAAACACCTAGAAAATTCAATGTCGTGGATAATGCACTAAGAAGGAGGACTCATATGCAAGCAGTGTAGCAAGATAGTAGTGAGTGATAGCTTATGGTGTTGTACTTTGAGATACACTTGAAGGTGCACAATAGTCAGGGATAGGATTTCATTGCATCCATAGTTGTTACCTCTACATTACTGGATAGCGTGAAGATGAGTCAGCTATCGAATTGTGAAGGCCTAGTTCTATGAAAGAGTATGTCAAGTGAGGACCCTCCTCCTGGTTGGACCATTGGTGAGGATAAGGTTTTGTGGTTATAGGGTCGCGTATATATTTCAACAAACATGCGTGAGGATATGATGTAGGATTTTCATTGTTCAATTTGGGAAGTGCATCATGATTTCACCAAGATGTGTCGAAATTTACATCATTAGTATTGGGGGCCAGGTATGAAGGGATATATATCTGGTTTTATCATGAGATGTTCCACCTGTCAGCAGGTGAATGTGGAACACCAAATACCAACAATAATTCTGTAGTAGATAGCCATTCCTGAGTGGAAATTTAATGATGTCATGATGGATTTAGTGACTGGTTTACCGAGGTTTCCCTGAGGTAATGATGTAATATGGGTTGAGGTTAACAGGAAAACAAAGTTTTCACATTTCCTACCGATTAAGGAAACCTTCAATATTGATGATCTTGGGAGGTTGTACATCTGGGAGATTGTACAACTACACGGGGTTCCTCATTCTATCATTTTAGATAGAGAAACCAGTTTTACTTCTCGTTTATGGAAAGGGATACAGAGGGATTTGGGTACACAGGTACTTTGTAGAACAACATACCACCCCTAGACAGATGGTCAGTCAGAGCGTACGATTCAAGTGCTGGAGGACATGCTTCAGGCATGGATCCTAGATTTCAGGGGTTCCTTGGAGGAACACATACCCATTTTTGAGTTCTCCTACAATAATAGATTCTAGGATACTATTTAGATGGTGCCATATGAGTCTTTTTATGGTAGGACATGTTAATCACCCCTGTGTTGGCTATAGGTTGGAGAGGCAGCAATGCTGGGACCTCATCTTGTCCAGGATATCACTGAGCAATTTTAGTTGATTCAGAAGTTGATGGATATTACACAGTCTCATCAGAAATAATACACCGATTTTCATAGATGAACTTTGGAGTTCGAGGTTAGGGATTGAGTTTTCCAACATGTTGTACTGAGGATGGGACGTAAGGGAATCAGGAGACAGGGTAAGCATTCATCAAGGTACGTTGGTCTGTTTGAGATTCTGGATAGGGTTAGATCAGTTTCCTATAGATTTCAGTTACCTCGGAGGTACAAGGCTATGCATAATGTCCCCCACATTTCCTTTAGTATCGGTGTTACGGCTGCATGGCCAAGAGTAGGATGAGACTTGGTAGAGGGAGGATGGCATACAATCATAGTGGTTGGAGTGGTTCTTAGATATTTTTTTTCATCACCCTTGAAAGGGAAATTTAGGGATGAATTGCTTTAAGGGGGAAGTTTTTAAGAACATAGTTCTTCTTTTGAGGTATGGATCTTTCCTTTTTAGTTTATATTTAAGAAAATGGGGAAAATTAGTCAAGGGATCACTCCTATAACATGACGTGACTGAGGACTACACACCATGTTCTTTTATGTATATTCCGTGTATGGAGAGAAAGAGGACATGTAATCCTAGTACACAGTCTTGTAATGGTCTGTCTAGGAATTTTATGGACATGACATGTATTATTAATTACACTCCATGTACTTTTTTTAATTATTAATTTGATCAGTAGTTTTTTTTTAAATAGACAGAAATGAACCCCCTTCTATGAGAAGCACACCCAAGAAATCTAAATGGGAATTTGCCTCCCGTTTCATCATCTGACGCCCGATTCAAACATCATTGGATCCATTGAAATCCCCTTAGTGAGTTCTCAATTCCTTTTTATCCTTTATTCCGGATTTATTCTCTGGAACTAGTTATCGAGGGTTGAGTTTTTTTACTGGTTTTTTAGATCTACTCTAATTTAGGTTGAATTGAAGATCAACACTGGATGAGGAGGTTATTACTAACACGAGGTAGGTGGTCTTATTCCTTTTGTTTATTGTTGAGTCAATTATATATGTCAGAGTGTCGCGCACACACTTTTAGGGTGTCTCTTGGTTGAATAATAAACAATGTTATTTCTAATTGATGATTGGGTAATTAATTAGATGATTTGAAATCATGTTTAGGGTTGTGAACCTTCATTTAGTGCCACCCCATGGGTACGTTTTCCCTTGGATGATCGTTTGGCCAAGAATGCCTATGAGGCTTGAATTCAATTCCTTTTCTTGGGTTGTTAAAAATGTATTTCTCATTATATGACTTTTCCCACATGTGATACTTGTTATTTTAAGCCTTGAAAATTTTTAAATTTCATAATAGGCTTGTTATACATTTCTCTCATGTGTGTTGTTGTTATTTGGCCATATAATAGTTTAATTTACATGTGTCGTTTATTATGTAAATTTTTCCCACGTGAGTTCATTATGTTAAATCCATGTGATAGTTTAATTCACAGGTGTTTCTTTTGAGATGGAATGTGTAAGTTAATTAAATGATAGAAATAGGTAATTAGCAATGGTCTATCCACGGTCTCAGTTAAAAGACAAGGTCGGGCTCATATGACTAATTGTACCTTATATACCTTGGGTAAACCATTTTCTTGATTAAAAGACAGTGGATGGAATCAAGAGGTTAATTATGTAAAGGCTGTGAGCGATCCACAAATAGGGTGGTTGGGATCTTTGAGGATTATTTAAAAATTTGATCGAACCTAGGATCTATTGAGGGATACTCAGACTCAGATCTATTATAAATTGATTAAATGACTATTATGTCATGAGTTGGCGATTACCTTTATACGGGAGATCTTCAGGCCTAGTCTAGACCTCAAGACTTTTATATAGTTCAAGGAACTTGAATAATGAAATGTTTGACTTATGACACATCTTCCAAGACAAAGAACAAGCTTAGATTCAGTCTTCACTTATACTTCTTTACATTGTCTTCTGAGACATTTGTTGTACTTTATTTTGAGTACCCATAGTTTATTGTTTTCACTATTATACACTACCTTATATATATATATCCACTAACAGATTGGAAGAGACCTTGGGTGGTTGCCTATGGGGATTTAGTCTCACACCCTATTTGGGTCATGCTTTTGGTCCCAAACAGATTATATGGTTGTAGATGTTGACTAGGGAAAGCGCCCTACTACAGGTACTTGATGTGCTACTTAGGAGTAGGAGTGCATGGTACTGAGCTGAGGCTTGCGATGCTTCCTAGTATCTTTTTGTTTATTTTGTTATTTTGATACATATATTGGGTATTAAAATAGTTTACTTATTTTGGATTCTTTCTTAGAACATATAACGTGTTGAATCATCTTTTCTATGAAATGATGCTTGGTTATTTATCTTATCAATCTTACACTATTTATTTCAGTTGTATGCTTTTAACTACTTCTGTTTTTGTATTATTATTTATTTCACTTTGTTAAAATCTACCAATGAGGGCATAGTTCCCCTACTATCACACCTTAGTCCCTCCCAAATAGTCAACATCCTTTGGCATTTGGGGAAATGCACTTGAGGCCATGTGGCCAACCAGGCATAGGGCACCAGTTGAATGGAATCCAAATTCGATACATTACATTAAGACTAGTTGTTAAATTACTTAAATAATTAATGATGAAAATGAGAATGTAATGATTTCTCAAATCATTACTTTTGGGATGATCATGCCTATTGTTGTTTGATAAAGTCTAAATTTTCATATTTTTTTGTCAATATTTCCTTAAAATTATGTGTGGAATATTAAATTTAATATTTATTTATTCTATATGGATTTATTGCCTTATTATGATTGAATGATAACCTTGTATCGTTGGAATAATGGTTGAGGATGCTCAAGGATATGATGCTGGCATGGGGTTTTATTTATGGTGGTGATATGGGTGTGGATTCCCACAACTATTATGGTAGAACATGGCATCGGTTATGGTGATGATATGGTTAGGAATTCCTTAGGTTTTAATGGTGTAACAAGGATACAATTATGATAACAATGGTGGCATGGGATTCCATATGTGATATTAAGTGCAGTGGTGTTAGGGATGGAACTGGGACTGGTAGAATGGGTTGAAACTAGGATTTTCCCCTTTGTTGTGTTGAAATCCTAGAAGATTTCTTAATGATGAATCTTCTTGTTTAATATACCTATGGTTGGATTTTTTTATATAATCAATTTCCAAATATGGGAAGTAGTTTTATGTTATGAACTGCAAGTGCACCTTTTATGTGGTAGCTTGGGATGATTTTTAGAGTAACCAGAAGTTTAGGAATGATAATGAATTAATAAAAGAACAAGGTTGGTTCTTAGTGTTTTTTATGACAACAAAATACTTGAGAATAAAAGATAAGGATTAATAGTTCCATTAGAACTTGGCTTGAAAGATTAAAATTTTAATATTGGAAAAGAAAATGGAGTAATATTAATTGATGGATAATTAATTAATGAATGATGAATCTTGATGTTTGTATTCTTTTTGATACCTAATATTTGGTTGTGGAAGCAAGGAGTATCATGCGATGTTAGTGGTAAATGAGTCTAAGTCTAGGTAGTTTCCCATGGTGTAGCTCTGAATCTTATATATATCATGTATGTTTATTTATTTCATATGTTACCCCACTTGTGTCGATAGGGAAATTGAAAACTAGTTTAATCTTAGAGGGTGTTTTCCTTAATATCCAAGTAGGAGAGGAATGGATGGCTGACTACCCCATCAAACCCCGCTCTCTTCTCCAGGTAGTATTATGTGCTCGTATTCACATTGGTTATCTTTCCCTATATATGTATGTAGACAAAATTAATTTCTTGGGGTTGTTTCAAACACATATATCTTCAAGTTATAGCATCCAATTGGTTATTATAGGTTTTTTGTGTATGGGATGTGATGGATTGAGGTATAATACATGATGTAAAAATTGTGGTGGCTCTCGGATATTACTCAGTTGCTATATGGAGAGGTGGTTGGGATGATGGGATGATACAATAAACTAGGTTCAAGATATATTATCTCAAGTGTCTTCATGGTGGATTACATTATCTTAGGTTTCATTAGGATGGATTTTTGAGAGAGATGGCTCAGGACGTGCGATGTTGTGGCGGAGACGAAAACTAGTGGGGAAGTGGTGGTGGGGTAACCTCTTTTGTTATTATATTATATGATCTCTTAAATGTGATACTTGGTAAAATATAGCCATAGTGAGGATGGGTAAATGAATAGTAAACCTATTTAGGTGATGAGTTAGTTTTATTTTTTTATTCATTGGGTTTTAGTGTGCTTCTTTCACATTTTTTATGAGAGGTTACAAGGAGGATCCTATAGAGTATACTTGTTATCCTCACCCTGTGTATATCTAAACTATTTTTTGGTTCACAGAAGTTGACTTCTGATCAAGCTAGACATTACTATTTTAAGTAGTTATTTAGGATATATTAGAGCTTTGTTTTCACTATTGAGTATTTATTCTATTTTTTCAGTTTATTTAGTTGTATTTAATTACATTCATATCATGTATTGATATTTATTCTTCTTTAATTATGAGATAATATTTTCTGGTGGTTTTTCTCATCTTATCCCTTACTTTTAAAATATCAAATGTTAATGCCTCTCATTTTTATGTATATTATACCCTCAGTGAAAGTCATCAACCTTTGGCCTATTGGAGGCTAAATTCTAGCATTATTATCACTCTTCTCTCATTATCGGTTCTAGAGGGGTACCATTAGGGGAGGGGGTAGTGACTGTGTGGTATCGTAGGTGATGGTTGAGAGATAATATGGAGTTGGGAGTTATAAACTAGTGATAATGCTTGAGTTGGTAGAGAAACAACATTATCTGGACTTGGTATGTGTTGTAAAAAAGTGATACTATCTAGGGAATGGAATTTTAATCACCCTAGTGATTTAACACAAGTCCCTTAGAGCTTATTGGATATTCTAAGAAAATTAATTCTACTTGTAGGGTTGATACCTATGAAAGTATCATGCATAATGATTGTATGTGCATGTGTTTGAATGAGGTGGAAATTTAGAATGGTTAAAAATGGATTAATTGTTCAACTTTAAATAATATATGTCTCGTGTTAGGGGTCCATAAAAAAATTTCTTGGGAGGTAGTAGATCTAGGTTGACATCTTTGTCAGGTTCGTTTGAAGATGTTCAACAAGATGTGTCAGAAAATAATCATAGAGTGGAGGATTGTGAAAAAAGATGCTTCGAGGAGAACACTCTTAGTGTTTCAGTGCCAGAGTCTACAAATGTATGAGGGATATTTTTCAGATCATTGGATAGAGGTTTGGTTTTTATGAGGCAATGATTTCCTTCTATTTGATTCATATTCAAAGAGATATTTGTGTTCCTTTTATTGAGATGGTGCTACATGGATTATCTTAGTAGTGGTGGAACTTATTCCTTGTGGTTTTTATAGAGTTGGCTGGTTTTTGGGTGATGTTCTAAGATTAGTTTTCATGATGAGATTTTTCTTCGACTACGAGGGGATGGATTCTCGATCGGTGATATTTACCCTATGTTATGGTATTTCTAATCTCTTATATTAATGTGTTGTGAGAGATTTTAATTTTATTATTGATCTAGAAACCCTTCGATTGTTAGTCTCATGTAGTGAATGACTAGGATTGCCATCATTATTCAATTACTATCCATTCAGAATGAGTATCGGGAAACCTCCTCATTCACTTGATTTCAACTCACTAAATAAATCCCTAATCCATGATCAATTATATCACTTCAACCTTTAGTTTCCAACCTACACATATCAGCCTTCATATATGGTAATCATAACTAATTCATCAATAATGGTTTTTGAGATATGTAGTTTGGGGATGGAGTTTCTATGAACTTATTCATATCATTCTATTACTCTCTCCTCGAGCCCTAGTTTGGTCTAGGAGGATGGATTATTACCATCATTTTCATCATACACTCTTATCTTGGTCCTAGTGCGGTGGAGATTTGGTTCAAGAGAAGGGGTTATTGTGTGTCTTACTTTATTTTAATCAATATACAATTCACTCATTCTAGGTGAAATGGTCCCTCGTTCAAGAAAGGAGAATATTGAAAGTTGTTTTTAATTTATTCCATCCTAGTGTTGGATTAATTACTCTATCTATTATGAAGTAAATTTTTATATGTAGTGGGTTGTGCATGTGGCCTTATTTAAAATATGGTTGTATCTTGGTGTGCTTATATCCCAAAAAGGTATTTATCTCATACTATTTTCATATGTTATGTCCTTAAGCATATGAAGAGTGGGGGAACTTCACAAATCATGATGTGTTATATCATAATGCATTTTTAAACCATGTGGGAAAGTTAGTGTCGCCAAAAGTGGATAATATAATTGTATAGTGGATGGGTTCTTTTGATATGTATGCTTATGGAATCTATGTTGATCTTGGTGCATGTTAATATTGATAAATTTTTTGTGATGTTTATTAAAAACTTCTGAAGTTATGGTATTAACCTATTTTAAATGGTAATTATAGGATTAAACGCTTTTTTGTTTTTGTATGAGTATACTCCTTATAATTAAAGTTTGTATTAAAGTTGGAAAAAAATTAAAGCTGGTTAATGTAGATAGTTTAAACCTTATTTTTTTCTGTAATTCATGTCATATGTTAAATTTGAGTTCTCTATCTTTTGGAAGTAATGTGTATTGATATTAATTTTGTAAAGTGAATGGTAGATCAATTTAGTTGGATAAAAACAATTTGATGAAGTCATGTTACTTTCCTATATATGTGAGTTATCACGAAACTCAAGTTAAATATTAAATGTTTTGGAAATAGAAAATTTACATTGAGTATTCCATCCTTGAATATTTTCTTTATATTGTATAATAATATTCAGTTAGACCCTTTTGGAAAAATTAAATTTTTTTGGGAACATTTTTTCTTAAATAAGAAATTATATATTTCCATGAAACATGAATTTATTTTAAAATTAGTTTTGAAAAATGTTTTGGAAGTGTTTACACAACTATCATGGTTAAAAAAATTATTAGCATGTTTTGAAATTTAATGACTTTTAATGTGAAATGTTTGGAAACATCTCTAGAAGGAAAGGAATCTTTTGGAAAACATGTTCTTTCTTAGATCCCCTTAACCATCATGACTTGACGAACTATTATAAGTATCATATCTAAATTTTGAAATAAATTTTTATGAATTAATGTTAATCTACACTTTATTAGGATAGGTTAAGAAAGATTAATTAAAATAAATCATGTATATATTTCCATTTGATGGAATGCCTAAGTATTTTTTTTTAAAACTAGAGATAAAGCATTTTCTACCAAATATATTTTTTTCCATTTTTTTCTAATAAATGTAAAGTGATTTTTTCTGAATTTGTTTCCTTATATAATTTTATTTTATTGATATTCAATGATTATAGGGTTTTTTTTGAAATATTTGTAACATTTGATGTGAATTTATTTTGGAATGACATTCAAATATGTGTGTTCAATATTCCATGTTGTTTAATGTTTGATTATTTTGGAATGAATTATTTCATCTCAAGTTGATATATGAGAATTTTTATCCTTTTGATGTAATGTTTGATTAATAGACTTGTTCCCGGTTGAGAAGTATCTCCAACGGGAGATTATTTTAAACCACTCTAATTTTTTTGTATAGCAATACACTTTGCTCCTCTTGTAGTTGTTATGTTATAAATATAGTAGTAACCTTAAGAGGTGTCTTGTGGGATGGTTGATTCATTCCCCATTCATTATATATCTTTCTTATTTTTTTAATTCTTGAGAATGAGAAATGTTTGAGAGGTATCTAATGTAAGGGTCTAGATTTTCTAAATCCCTTCTTTTATTGTTATAAGGTTTCTTGTGGTTCAATAATAATTTCATAAATTTATAAGTTATTTTAGAAATTATTATTTAATTTATAAATATTTTTTAAAATGAATTTTCTAATTACAAAAGTAATTTCAATTTTTTAAACTTTATTCAGGAAATTAATTTTTTAGTTTTTTAAGTGATTCTAATATTTTACAAGTGTTTAGAATTTTAAATGTGATAATAAACCCCTTTCTTTATTATTTATAAGTTATTTTAATTAAAAATGTAATATTTTCAATAAAATAATTACCTTTACTCATGAACATGGAGTTATTTAAGGGTAAATAGTGTAAGGGTAAGTAGTGTTTTCCTTATGTTACATAAAGGTAAAGGTTATTTTCTATGAGCTTCATAAGGGTAGTTTCCCTACTGTATAAAGGTCATCTGGTCTCCTATTCATTGGGTAAAGGTAGACAGTTCCCTGCATAAGGGTAACACTAGTGTTGTGTAAAGGTAAGTTGAGCTTCCTTCACTTACGTAAGGGTCATTCCAAATTTCAAATACCCTTATTAGGGTAACGTGATTGTCGTGTAAGGGTAACCTGTGAGTTTTAAATCTCACATAAAGGTAATTTGAACCAAGAGACCCTTAAGCCTACTTAAGGGTCCTACTGAGTTCCTTATGCTCACATAAGGGTAACCATCCATGTAAGTTTAGAACCATGTTTCCCTTATGCAACTCATGCGTTATAGGTATGGGTAGTAGAAATTGTTTAAAAACTCCTGATTTCCCATCCCGATTTTCCAATAAAATAATTAAAAATAATTAAGGGGATTTGATGTGGAAATCAGTTATTGTTTTCTTGGTTAATAGTTTTAAATGTGATATTTTTAATCTTCCTAATTTTAATGAGTTATGAATGGGTTGTGGAGTGAATTATATGGAATCTAATTAAATATTAATTTAATATCCACATGGTGATTGTATCCATATATTCTAAAATATCATATCTTCCTTAATTGAGTCTTTCTTCCATTTTTGAGTCTAGATGATCTCAAATCCACCCCCTCTGTTTTGGGAGTAGTGATTTGTAAGAGAAAACACAAGGTAGTCTATCTATGAATTTTCCTTTGTATTTTATGAAAATATGATTTAAAAAGGCTTTATCTTCTTTGTTTTAATGTATGTAATTTACTATAATTAGATAAAAATACTGGAAATAATTATCCGAATAATGAATATGTTAAAATCATAAAAGAGGATGATAAAATTCATGTTATGAAATTTTTTGAGTGACAATGAAATATTATTAATTCCATTTTTTAAAATGGAATATTAATTTATGAAGTAGAATGTTTTCTACTAATAATTTAGGAAATTCATGCATTAAATTTAATTTGTTAATATTATTTCAAGAAATGAAATATAAGTTTACTGCTTTCAAAAAAAATGAATTATTATTGTTTAATTTCTAGAATTGATTTATAAATAATATTTCATTCCATTGATAAATAATGTAATCATATAATCTGAAAAATTATTATTGAAATGATGATTGCACCACGATTCACTGTTTCATTTTCTCCCTTACACCAGTGTGCTAAAGTAGTTTTTCTATTGAAAAATATAAAAATAATAACAAATTGAAAATCATTTTTCATTCAATTGTTTTGTTTTTACCATTGTTAAAAAGGTAAATTTTACTTGTTTTGATAATTTCATTTTAGGTGTAGATGATTTTAAGGGCCCTTGATGAAGGTTAAGAAAAATGGGCCAAACTGCGCATGATCCAAGCACACCAATGGACTCAACCGCACACCTATACTAAACCATGGATCTAAATAGGATGATATTTTTTTAAAAAGTTCAAAATTTAGTTCTCTACAACTTTTATGAAGGAACCAAGGATCAATTAGGTAATCTGGTAGCCCGTCCGGACTCATTTGTCCAAGCCACCGAATATGCTTGTAGTCAAAAGTGGTGTGTTGTATTCTATCGATATCTTGAGCTATAGTTGTTGAAATGGTGCAAAATATTCAGGGGAGATATTCAAGAGGTGGGGATACAACTTTTTTATTTTCTTAAAATCAAGATAAGACTGTATAGATGTCAAAAACCATGGTCTAAGTAGTTTCTAGAAATCTGGGGGCTCAAAACCACCTTCCAATTTTCCTATAAAATGATACCTTGGGATCCCTATTTGAATGTTAGACCAAGAGAGTGAATTTATTTCAAATTGAAGTTCCAAAGGATTAATTTCATCCCCTTTTAGGTTCTGGATCTCCCTATACTCATAGGGAGAGCTGAAATGAAGAAGGAGATCCACTCGAGCTTCCTCCTCCTCTCTATATTGGGTTAAACAGTGGGTGTTCATTGTGAGGGAGTTACACACATGTAAATGGAGTTATAGAACATTTTTTAGCTACTAGTTTGGAGTAATTTGGGTGTTAAATAATTTATTTCCATGTAACTTATATTATTTCATATTTGAATTCTTGTTTTGATGCATGTGATCGATTTTCTCTTAATTTCTAACTGATTGGTGTGATTTTATGAGTGCGTGACTTCTGTTGTTCCAATTGGATGACACAAGAACCCTTTTATTACACAAATTATTTATATTTAAATCTTATTTTAATTCTCTTATTCTAGTCATAAGTTCTATACCTTGGTTATACGACTGTTATTTCAATGTTTGGTCCATTAAGCATTAAAATAAAAGCTTAGGAATTAATCGGTATTCCAATTACGTTCAACAAAAGAATTATTTCAAACCTAACTGAATATATAAGAACAAAAAACTTTAAATGTGTGTACCAAAATCACAAAAACCCCTTTGTCTCATAAATATTAAAACACCACCTTTATTTATCAACTATTATACTCTTTAAGTCAAGTCATTTTCTTAAAACTGTTTTCAAAATCACCCCCTCTTTTGTTTCTTTTTATTAAAAAATCACACTATAAACCACCAAAGCTCCTTGAGATAAGACCTAGGGTCTTCCCTATATTATAAATCAACCTTAAAACACAATAAATTTGACATTTCATGATAATGCATTCAAATTTTTGTGTTGTTTTCAGGGAGAGATTTTGTTTTTAGTGCATGTTTTTGATAATTTTTTTTGTAAATTTTGTGAATACTTATTTGTTTTATCTTATAAATTTACCTGTATTTTTTTATTCTGATTTATTTATTTTTTATGATCTATACATCAAGCATTATACTCTATAACACTTACCACCTTTCAAACCCAAACTGTAGATGATCCAACATTAGTGACACTGAGATACACAAGAGAACCCTTTGAAGGACACACAAAACATTGATACTCATCTTGATCCTTCTTCTTATTATTCTGGAACCCACATTAAAACTAAAATTAACATGTATAACATGGATTAAAATAGAAGAACCCCCAAATAACTAACCTCACCTGATGTTGATATCCAACCCACTAACATTCAATTACAAGGAGAGGCACCCAATTTTGAACTTAAATCTGGTTTAATTCACTTATTACCAAGATTCCATGGACTTACGGGAGAAGATCCATATAAGCATTTAAAATAATTTCATACTGTGTGTTCTACATTAAAACCTGCAAATGTGGATGAAGAACAAGTAAAGCTTAGATAATTATCATTTTCTATAGAATACACTATTAAATATTGGTTGTATTATGTTAATTCACTAATTAGAGTTTGGGTGGACATGAAATGTCATTTTCTTAAAAAATATTTCCCAGCCTCTCGAACAGCAACAATACGGAAAGAAATATTTGTTATAAGACTATCAAAAGTGAAAACACTTCATGAATATAGGGAAATATTTAAAAGTATTTTTTCAAGTTTCTCACACCACAAAATAAGTGATCATCTTTTAATACAATATTTTTATAAAGGTTGGATTCCTATTGATTAAAACATGATTGATTTTATTGAAGGTGGTGTACTAGTTGATAAGACCCCAATTTCTGTAAGAACCCTGATTGAGAACATGGAATATAACAATAAATTATTTGGTTCATGGTCTATTGTACCCATTTGAGGTTTCCATTAGGTGAAGATTACTTAATTTTAGAAGAATGTGAACATGAAGTCTGAAGAGGTATGTACCCTTCTTCAAAAACTTTCTCTTTCCTAAGGGAAATACCAATATCCTCCTCCCATCCACTGTGGAATATATTCTTCTTAGACCCACTATTCTGACCAATTCCCTCAACTGAGAGAAATATCTGAGAGTTGTGAGGCAATCTTTCCTGACTTCCCTTATAACCAACCCATTAGGAAATAACCTTACTATTCATCCAACCCTGGGTGGAAAGAAAACCAATCTTATAGGTAAGGGGTATTCAAACTAACCAAAACACCCATGGAATCAACCAGGGCAGAGTATCCATCTACAACCACCTATAAATCCTCAACCTCCCCAAAGGCCTTTCCAACAACCCCCTCCAAAACACAAGAATAGTCTAGAAGATATGATGAAACAAATGGTTTCCAAAAATAACCAATTCCAAAAAAACCCCAAAGATGTCATACAAGATCTAAAACCCCAATTAGGCTAACTAGCTAACTCAGTGGGGGGAAATACCAAATCATGGGTCGGGTAAACTACCCACTAAACCACTAGTCAACCGTAGGGATAAGGTAAATGTCAGTGCCATCACCCTTAGGAGTGAAAATAAACTTAAAATCCAAATTACCTATCCTTTATAGTCATCTCCTCCTGAGTAAAACACCATCTCAACTGTTGAAATTAGTCCAAATGTTGAAAAGCCTTATCCTGAGAGAAGCCCTTATAAAGGAAAGAGTGTGTCTATTGATGATTCACCTAGATCAACCATTACACTTCCATTTTCCCAAAGGTCCACTCAACCAAGAAAACCAAAATAAACTGATATTGATAAATAAACATTAGAAACTTTAAAAAAAATTGTAGGTTAACATCCCCTTAATCAATGTTGTGAAGAAAATTCCAACATATGCCATGTTTTAGAAGGATATGTGTACACACCAAAAGAAGAATTTGAGGTGATGAGAATTTGATCATGGGGAGGAACATATCAGTATTGATAGAGTCATCACTTCCCACCAAATTAAACGATCTATGAACATTCTCAATTCTGTGAACCATAGATGTGTATTCTTTCTCTAATGATATGTGTGATTTGGGTGCTTATATAAGTGTGATTCATCACTCTATTTACTCATCATTAAATGTTAGGGAACTAAATCCCATTGAAATTGTTGTTCAATTATCAAATCATAGTATAACGCACCCTTCTAGTATGTTATATGATGTTCTTTGAGGGTGAAACTTTTAATTTTTCCTACTGATTTTTATGTGCTTAAAATAGAAGATGATAGGATGAATGGACATGCCCCAATTATATTGGGGAGACCTTCCCTGAATACTATAAAAACCATAATTAATGTACACAATAATGTATTATCTATGGATTTTTGTGGTGAAATTTTTCCACTTCAACATCCTTGATGCCATGAAGTACCCTGAAAAAGAACATTCTCCAATCTCTATTAACTTAATAGATATACTCCCTTACCCAAAAAAAACTTATTTTAATCCCCTAGATCCCCTTTTTGAGTTTTATTCATTGATTTAAATTATAGGAAATAAATCATTAAAATAATTTTTTACTTGTCTAGAAAAAGTTTAGGCATGTTTGTTAATTGATAATTTCTTGAACAAAGTGGATCACATGACCGTCGATGATATTGTTAATCTTGTAAAATATCATTCCTAATATGAGGATGATACCATTGAGTAGCTATGTGATATTAGTGACCTCTCACTTCCACACACACTCCCATAAATCCAAAATTCCCTTTAATTTGAACTAAAATAAATGCCTCCAAATTTAAAATATTCATATCTTGAGAAGGGAAACAAGATGCATGTCATCATTGCTAGTTCACTCCCTCCATGGAAAGAATTGAGACTGCTTGAACTTTTGAGGGAGTATAAAAAAGATTTGGGGTGGAAACTTACTAACATTCCTCATATTCTCCCATAAATTTGTAAACATCATAAATTGTTAAATGATGAGGCTAAACTAGTGAGTCAGGCACAATTATGATTGAACACAAACCTCATATATGTTTTCAAAAAATAAGAAACAAAATTGTGGGTTGTTGGAATCATTTACCCCATCTCTGACAACCAATGGGTCAATAAAATCCAAGTAGTTCCTAAAAAACTATTCATATAGTAATTAAAAATTAAAATGACAAATTGGTTCCAACTCATATACAGAATAGTTGGCATGTCTACATAGACTGTCACAAACTAAACCACACACTTGGAAGGACCATTTCTGATTGACATTCATTGACCAGATGCTAGAGAGGCTAGTAGGGAAGTCCCACTACTATTTCCTTGATGGTTATTCTAGATATTTTCAAATCCATATTTCCCTCTAGGATCAGGAAAAGATAACCTTCACTTTCCCATTTCACACATTTTCATATAGGAGGATACCATTTGGTCTATGCACTGCTCTGGGTAATTTCCATCCATGATGATTAGTATTTTTTGGATTACCTGGAGAATTGAATGGAGATATTAACAGATGATTTCACTATTTATGGATCTAATTTTGATGACTGTTTGAGTAGTCTTGGTTCTATCCTACGCCACTGTATTGAAAATAATCTTAATTAAATTATGAGAAATGTCATTTCTTGGTGTGATAAGGTATAATATTAAGACATTTCATTTCTGGGGATGGTATCCATGTAGATAAATTAAAATTTATTTCAATTCTTCCCTACCATTCCCCAAAAATTTATGGGATGTGTAGTCTTTCCAAGGTCATTTTGAATTTTACTGTTGTTTCATTCGTCACTTTAGTAAGATTTCACTCCCCCTCTCTCGATTACTCTAAAAAGAAAAAGAATTTTTTTTTTGATAAATAATGTGAGGATGCTTTTAATAAATTCAAATGGAGTCTCACATCACCCTTGGTAATCAAACCACCTCGGTGGGATTTACCAATTGAGCTCATGTGTGACGCCTCTAACTATGCAGTTGGGGCAGTCTAATAATAAAGGGTCAACCAAGATCCACATGTCATTGTCTATGCCTCATGTAATTTGGAACCTTCCCAAGAAAACTACACCACAACTAAAAATAAATTCCTTTCTATTGTGTTTTCCTTGTATAAATTTAGTTCATACCTTTTGGAGTATAGATTCATGGTGTTCTCAGACAATGTATCCCTCTAGTATCTCCTTAAGAAACCAGAATCTAAACCACATCTCATTCACTAGATTCTCCTCTATCAGGGATTCAATCAAGAAATTAAGGATAAAAATGAGATAAGAATGTGGTGGATAACCATATCAGTAGGATCCTCCCATCCTTGTACATTGACATGTCCCCCTATATTCCCATAAATGGAATGTTTCTTGATGAGAAACTATACCGAGTGAAATATTCTATTCCTTGGTATGCTAAAATTTTAAATTATTTGGTAGCATCTTTAATTCCTACAGATTTCAAAAAAAACAGGTTAACCATCTAAAACATGAGTCTTGTTGGTACATTTCTGATGACCCCTAACTTTGGCACACATGCAGTGATCATGTCCTCAGATTTCGTGTTCCCAAAAGTGAGTTTCAGTCCATCCTTAGGTACTTCCACACTCTTTCTTGTGGGGGCCACTTTGGCCCCCAACGGACTAGTCACAAGGTCCTTGATTCTGGTCTTTTTTTGCCATCATTATTTTGGTATTCCCATGATTTCTATAAATCTCATCTGTACTATCAAGGAATGGGTAATATATCTAAAATAAATGAAATTCCACAACAACCCTTGTTATTCCATGACATTTTTGATGTTTGGGGCATTGAATTTATGGGACCATTACCTATTTCATTTGGGAAAATGTACATTCTTCTAATAGTAGATTGTGTATCAAAATAGTTAGAAGCACGTGCCACATGGAATTTTGATTCCAAGACTATTATGGAATTCTTGAGAACCCCAATTATTTTAGGTTTTGATTACCTAGGTTTATCATTAGGGGCCAGGGTTCTAATTTTTCTAACTGAATAATGAAATATCTTTTGTGTCAGTATGGGGTAAGGCATCGAGTGCCTGCATCTTATCACCCACAGACCAATGGTCAATCCAAGGTGTATAATAGGGAGGTAAAACAAATTCTAGGAAAAAAAAATCAACCCAATAGAAAAGGTTGGAGTCTTAGACTTGATGATTCATTATGGGATTACCATACTACCTTTAAAACTCCCATAAAAATGTCACCTTATAGGATTTTGTTTGGAAAGAGTTTCCATCTCCCTGTTGAGATAGAGCACCAATCCTATTAGACCATTAAACATTGCAATTCTAGTATTTATAGTGCAGGTTCTCAAAGGAAGTTACAGATTCAGGAGCTGGAGGAAATGAGAAGAGATTCATATAAGAACTCCCAAATTTATAAGGATCAAACCAAGGATTCCCACGACTATCTCATCATTCATCGTCAATTCCCAATTGGGAATAAGGTCCTCATTTATAATGCAAGGCTGAAATTTCATCTAGTTATGTTTTTTTCCTAATGGTTTGTTCTAGACAATGTTACTAATGTTTATCCATTTGGTGTTGTTCATGTTCAAAATGAAGAAACTAAACATACCTTCATTGTCAATGGGAAGTGGTTGAATCACTTTCATAAATCCATTATAGAGTCCCCAATGGAGGAACTTCATGTTAAAGAAGTAATCTATGAATGAAACCAAATAGTTGTTATCCTTCCTTCCCATATTCACTTTTATTACAGAAATGACACTGCATACTCTAGGTATGGGGGGATTGGTACATTCCAGTTTTAGTTAGTAATTTTCATCATCTTTTTTTTGTCTTTTTAGCTTACTGAATAGTATTATTACTTTCCCCCATTTCCCCCTTCAATTTTCCGCCAGAATGTTACTTTTTGATTCCCAATTTATCATGGAAAATGATTTCCACTTAATCTTGGATGTTATTTAAAATGCATGAGGAATTACTATATATCATGTTGTTTAAACATTCAAAAAAAGTTCTGATGAAATGTGAATTTCAGCAAGAATTCAATAATATGGTGTGATTTCTCTTTAAATTTGGTTGTTTGTTGATGATATAATTGGTTGTATTATTTTGAAACCATTGAGAAGAATGGTACCCTTTATGTGAATAGTTTAATGAAAAATTGTTTCACTTAATTTCTCCACACATCTTTGCACCCAACCATGAAGTGTCAAAATTTCATACTTAATAGAAGTTAAATATAAGTTGGGTTAATTTTTCTCTACTTTCAAAAATTATTTTTCCACATGTTCATTCTTTATTCAATCTATTTCATTACTATACCACATTAATGTATGCATGTGTACTTGTTATCCGACTTTTGTGCGCCCTCAAAAAAACCCAAAAAAACCAAAACAAAAACAAAAACAAAATAAACATTGTGGGGCGTGATGAAATGTAAAAAATATGGAGATATCTAGGTCAGGAGATTGTGGTTTAACTTCTAGGAATGATTAAGTGAGTGGGTCTTTAAATTTTATTGCAAAGTATGTAGGGTAGGTCTAGTGTAAAGGATCATGTAAGTAGATAATTTTTAAAATAACTTATATTAACTTGATAGAAACTGGAAAGAGTGGCATGAAATGGTTATCAAACACACATGTGGATAATTAGTGACATGGTTAAATTTTTTATTATTTTCTTCGATTGGTATCATTCATCTCTTTTAATTTCATTATGATACAATTTTTGAGACGTCTTTTTCCATGATCACTGAGAATAACTACTCAGTGTGATTTTTTCTTGGATCAAATTTCTATCAGGAATTAAATTTTCATTTAATTTTAAATATTTATTAAGTTTTAAATATCTAAATACCTAATTTTTTGAAATATTAATTTTCCCCAGAGTAAAAATGTTTAGGTGTGGGGGTGTGATCGCACTGCGATTCACTGTTTCATTTTCACCCTTACAAAACTGTGCTAAACTAGTTTGTATTGAAAATTATAAAAATAATAAAAAAATTCACTTAGTTTTTAATAGAATTATTTTGTTTTTACCACTTTTAAAAAGTTCAATGTTAATTTTTTGATAATATCATTGTAGGTGGAGGTGATTTGAAGGGACCATGACGAAGTTCACCAAAAATTGTCCAAACTGCGCAAGATCCAAGCACACCAATGGACCCAACCACACACTGCTACTAAAAAATTCATACAAATGCACTGATATTTTGTGTTAAAGTCCAAAATCTAGTGGGATACCACTTTTATGAAGGAACCCAAGCTCAATTAGGCCATCTAGTATCCTATCTGGACTAATTTGTCCAAGCCACCAAATCTACACGAAGTCAAAAGTGATGTGTTGTATTATGTAAATATCTCAAGCAATAGTCGTCCAAAAGGTGCCACATTTTCAGTGGAGATATTAAATAGGTGGTTATATAACTTTTTTAATTTCTTAAAAGTGCTATAAGACTGTCTGGAGGTCTAAAACCATGGTCCAAGTGAATTCTCAAAATCTGGGGGCTTAAAACCACCTTACAATTTTTCTATAAAATGATACCTTGGTGATGATGCCTTATTTTTACTCAGTTTTCCACATCTTTTTATTACATTTTATATAATTTATTTAATTATTTTAACACTTTTTAATAAATAAATGCACTTTTGTATTTTTATAAATAAATTTGTCAATTAATCACTTTTTATAACATTTTATGTAATTTTGGACCTTAAAATAATTGATTTATTATTTATATGTTTTTAATATAACTAATTTTCAATTTGTTTAGTTAAATCTTTATCTATTTATCTTATTTAATTTATCATTATTATTAATCATTGAGTTTTCTAATCAATTTACTTTTAATTTTTAAAGTTATATACAACTTAGCTCAGCTTGCCAGACTATCGGTAGCTTAGCTACCGATAGCAGGTTACCGGTACACTCTATCGGTGACTCTGCCTCTATCGGTGAGTCTACCTCTATCGGTGACCCTTGCCACCGATACTCTTTTCTATCAGTAAGCCTTTCAATTTTATAAACAACGATGAGTATTTAGTTGGTTAAATTATGCCTGACTTCTTAATAAGTTAATTTCTAATTAAACAAATTATTTAATCAACATAATTATAATTAATTAACTTAGTCTTTGTTTTTATAATTATTCTTGTATTTTAGTTACATTAGAATAGGGTTGAAAAGTTATTTTATGTGTTTTGTCATCCTGCAAATTAGTTAAGTAAATAATTAGTGTTTTAAGTTAAATTAAGTTGTTCGCCCTTAATTTTATGTGTCAAATAATTAATTAATTAATTAATTAATAGTTTTCAAACATTAATTATATTATTTTATGTATGCAGATTGGGTTTTAATTCATTTTTATTTTGTTTTAGTCTATCGGTAAGGTAGACGAGCACTTGCGGTCACTGAGGCTTTTTATTTCTATTTGTTGCTATCCTTTAATTAATTTATATAGTTAATTTAATTTAAGTCTTTTATTAGTTTAGTTTAAAATTTTATTTTGTGTACAATTTTAGTGTTTCTAATTAATTATTTTAATGTGTTTAAGGTTGAATAATAATTCTGTTATGAATTAATGGTATTTATCATTACATTAATTAATTATTTCAAGTCTTTTCATTTAATTTATTTTAGTTTTAATTCTATTTTATTTCAGAAATCTATTATTTTATGTACTTATGGTGGAATTTTATTTATTTATTTATTTTTTTCTATATCGGTAGCTTCAGCTACCGATGCGTTTTATTATCCTCACCGATATTTGTTTTTTTTTATCTATCGGTAGCTACAGCCACTGATACCCTTTCTCACCGATACGGGCTTTTAATTTTTCTTACCGATAGCCAGCATATTCTCTTTTCATTTGTAGCTACTGATAGCCTTTTGTTTTTTTTTCCCTTAACCTCACCGATACTGCCCTCCTCTCCTGGATTTCAGCTACCGATCATCGGTAGCTCCTTCTCACCAATAGGCTTTTTCCCAAACCTCACTCATCCTCACCGTTACCCACTTATTTTTTCGAACCTCACCATTATCGTCTTTACCACCGACATTTTACGCCTCTGCTCACCATTCTTATTGGTACCTTCACCATGAGCTGCTGAACCCCAAGCTCTCCTACCTTCACCGCTGTTAGAAATGATCCACGCCAGAGCTGAGCAAGGGAGTCAGCTGCTGCGACGTGCTGCTGCTGTGCAAGAGCTCTTCTGCCTTCAGCGGAAGGTTAGTCGCCGCACCTCTTTACCGAAGCCACCCAAGGGAAACCGTGCCACGCTGCTGCTCCACATTAAACCCACCGGTCCCCCTGCCTCGCCTACCATAGGAGTAATCAGATGCTGTCGTAGATAGAGCAGCCTCGTTTTTCGTCTCCCGGAAGACGTCCCATCTCAAACCAGTCCGCAATTTATCCTTATTTTGTGCGCCTTTGAGACCGAGCTGAGCTGCATCTGGAAATGAATCCACTTTCGCCACTGGTAGAAGACACTGTGTACCACCACAGTTCTGAGACAGTAGCAGTTTTAATTTGCGGCTCTACGTGAGGAGCCTCGATATGAGATCTCATCGCCGCTGAGGTATGAATATTGAAGCCAAAGTCGTACTAGGGTAGCCCGATGTCGTCGCCTAAGGAGGATGTGATCTGGGAGTTTCCGCTATGGAGTTCATCTAGCCGCAGATCAACTTGTTTCTTGGGAGGAAGATGGAGCTACTGCTTCTCCTTCCTGGAGAAGGAACCGAAGACCTCCCCTCTTTGTAGGCCACTTTAGAGGGAAGAAGAAGAGTCAAGAAAAAAAAAGATAGTAGATAAATAATATAATAAGTAAAGTAAAGTAAAAAAGAAAAAGAAGAAAAAGACAAATGGAAAAGTTAAAGTTAAAAAAAATAAACTTTACAAAAGTCAAAAGTTGTAAAGTTATGTACAAAAGTTATAAATTTTAAAACAATACATAGATAAATTTTAAATTAAATTATAAAACTAAATTAATAATAAATGTTAATATTAAATTAATTTATTACTAATATTATAAATTATTTAATTAATAGTAATTATAAATAATTTATAAAACATACTTTTTAATTTAAAAAAACTTAAGTAATAACTTTAATTACTTTATTAAAATTAACTAATTAATTAATTAGTCTAATTATTATGTTTCTTTTATTTTAATAATTAAATTATTAATTCAATTTAAATTATTAACTTAATTATTTATGCTCATAATTTTTAATAACTTAGTTTAATTGTTAAAATAAATAACTTAGTAATTATTTTATTAACTCAATTAAACTAATCGCTCTTTAATAACTTATGTTTTATCACAGTTAATAATTGTATAAATAATTTAAAAGAAAATAATTATCAATTAACTAAGAATAATTTGTAACGAGTAATGTAACAATTTACTCTAAAAATAATTATTTTTCCTTGCATATTTTCTATTTATTTATCTATTCTATTTTGTTTTCAGGTTCATTCAACGGACTTAAACATGTCTAGGTACTTACAACTAACTTTACCTAAGTTAGTTACGTGAGAAAAGATTGCGCGACGTGCCGGTCGCGAAAAAATGCACATTTTGCGGTGTGTGGGTAATGAACTTTTAAAGTCGGCGGAGATTGAGCAGTGACGTGTAGTGGATGACAGAGAGTACTTAAGCAGAACAAGAAGCGTTTTTTTAGGGGTGAGACATTCATTGACGAAGACATTCATACATTTTACCCGTGGAGAGACAATCAGGAGACGATGCTGAGCAGTGCAGTCCAGGAACTTAGGAGCAGAGCATTCTTAGGGAGTTCCTTCTCCCTCACGATTTAAACTTTTGTACTCTGTTTCTGTAATGTTTCCTATTACTGCTGTGATAATGAATAGTACAGTTAGCTAAGTCTTTTAGTTCGGGAAGAGTTCTAGCTCTACTGGTTTCTTTTTCATCCTTTTCACTTATCATCTTAATGTGATTAGAATTGATCGGCGAGATCAGTTCTAATTATATATTCAAGT
This sequence comes from Viscum album, assembly GCA_963277665.1. Taxonomy (NCBI): domain Eukaryota; kingdom Viridiplantae; phylum Streptophyta; class Magnoliopsida; order Santalales; family Viscaceae; genus Viscum; species Viscum album. The sequence continues at coordinate 1,254,031,319 of OY728152.1, forward strand.
TGCAGACCACGAACACTGCAATTTCAAAACTCTATAGTCATTCGGCGAGTTTGGTTATGGAGTTATCTTTTTAGTAAAAAAATAATAATGAAAACTTCAGTACTTACAGCGAGTTTGTACTGTTGTTCATCTTAAGACATCTTCCTGGAATTGTACTTCTCGGAGTGGCGAACTCTAGTTGTACAATATCCACGACTTAACTCTTGGCAAGGGTAGTAAGTCGTCTCTTTAATCTAGTGGTATGAAGCAGTACTTTACATGAAAAGGAGAATCAATTCAAGCCATTAGACTAGAATGAACCCGAATATTCTTTACTGTTGTCTTTTATCATCATCTTATATCTGTTGTTGCACCTTGCTCCCAGCTGTACTTTGTTTTAGTATTGTTCAAACAATTTTACTATAAAATTGAAGTTTCACAGTACATAAAACCATAAGGAAATCAAAAGATATAAAAATTTAAAAAGTGAAAATTAGAAAATAAAAACACTCCGCTGCTGACAACAGTGGAGCTTTCCAAGTTTTTTAGTTAGTAGTGGCCAATTTTACCTTCCCTGTGGGTTCGACCCTGCTTGCCACATATACAGTAGTTAGTAGGAATATAAATTTTAAACTTTGTCCTACTTCAACGACGGTTTAGGTCACTTGGGATCCCCATTTTCTAGTTAGAAAAAGAGAGTTAATTGATGCAAAATTGAAGTTAAATAGGATACCTTTTACCCCCTTGGAGTTTTGGTATTTCTCTATCCTCATAGAGACAGCTAAAATGAAGAAGGAGATCCACCCGAGCTTCCTCCTCCTCTCAATATTGGGCTAAATGGAGGGAGTTTTTTGTGAGGGAGATCCACATATTTGAAGGGAGTTATGGCACATTTATTAGCTACTGGATTGGAGTAATTTGGGTTTTAAAACATTACATTCCATTTATCATACATTATTTCATATTTGAATGTTTTTTTGATGCATGTGATTGATTTTCTCTTAATTTTAACCGATTGGTGTGAGGTTTTGAGTGTGTGAATTGTCTTATTATAATAGGATGATACAATAAACCTTTTATCACCCACCTTATTGATATTTCAATATGATTTGGATGCTATTATTCCATGCATAAGTGTTGGACCTTATAAATATTATTGTTATGTCAAGGTTTGGTTCTTCAAGCATTGAAATAAAATATTAGGAATTAATTGGGATTACAATTAATTTAAACCAAATAATTAATTAAAATATAAATGAATAAGAACAAAGAAATTGAAATGTGTTTATTGAAATCAAAATATCCTCTTTGTCTCATAAATATTAAAACACCACCTTTATTTATCAACTATTAAACTCTTTAAATCAAGTCATTTTCTTAAAACTATTTTTAAAACCACCACCCTCTTTTGTTCCTTTTTATTAAAAATTCAAACAATAAACCACCAACGCTCCCTAAGAGATGACCTAGGTTCTTCCATATACTATAAATAAACCTTAGAAACATAATCAATTTGATGTTTCATGACAACACATTGAAATGAATATTGTTGATAATAATTTCAATAATGGAGTTTAATGATTTATTAAATACAGTAGATAATAATGTTTGATAATATGTAAGATTATCAAAAGAAATAGGAAATAACTATTTTAATGTTATAGATTAAAGATAATTATTCTCAAATAATTTAAGATATAGAAATAAATAATGGTATGATGTGGTGATAAAATTATAAAATAATATTGATTGTAATTATCATATGTGGGAATATTGATATTCAAGTTGAAATGTTTTGAATTTTTGATCACATGATTTTTAATATATATTTTCTTTCCTTTTAGGTTTAATATATAGTGTGATATCCATTATTATGGTTTTTAGTCATGGTTTATATGATTGAAAATTTGATAACAACTTAAAGCTGGTAATGATTTGATTATATTAAAAGAGGAATGTTGAAATAATTATTGTTGAGATTGTTGAAAAATTAAAAGGCATATTTAGGAAAAACACTAGATTGAATAAATAATATTTAACCTTATAAATTTATAAGGCTTGATCTGTTGAGATTAATTGTAAAATTAATCAAATAATTAAATATGTTAATGAAAATTTAATTATTTCTTAAATAATTTCTTTTGTGTTGATCAATCCCATCATTGTCTGATAAATGATAAAATTCATTACTAGTTTTGTACATCATTTCCTTGAAATTGTATATGGAGTCATAAATTTAATAGGTATTAATTATCTATGGATTTTGAACCTTATTATGATTTAATGATAACATTGTATAGTTGGAATAATTGGTGGGGATGTCAGATGCTATGATGGTGGCATGGGGTGTCAGTTATGGTGATGATACGGGAAGGTATTCTTGAGGTTGTGATAGTGGAACAAGGTTACAATTATGGTATGGATGATAAATCTCAAGGATGTGATGGTGTAAGGTGGTTCTGGTTATGATGGAAAAAGTTAAATGGGAATCAAAATGTGATATTATGTTTTGTGCTGTTAGGTATACACTGGGGATGATATAATAGGTTGAAGTTGTTCTTTTTCATTATTTTTGTGTTGAAATATGGAATTATTTCTTGATAATGAATATTATTGTTTAATATATTTATGGTGGGATGTTTTTATATAATAATTTTCTATCAGTGGGAATCATTTTTATGTCATGAATTATGAGTGTATCTTTTATGTTATAGCTTAGGCTGAGTCTCTGAGTACCCAAAAGTTTATGAATGGTAATGAATTTATGAAAGAATAGGGTTAATTATTGATTCTTGTTTATGATTATGAAATACTTGATAATATAATAAAAATAATTAATATTATCGTCATAACTTGGCTCAGATTATTAAAATGATAATCTTGGAAGAGAAAACAGAATAACATTAATTAATGGATAATTAAATAATTAATTAATGTTGAATAATGATGCTTGTATTATTTTGATACCTAGGCCTTAGAAGTGAAAGTTGAGAGTCTCATGTGACGTTATTAGTAGATGAGTCCAAGTATAGGTAGTTTCCCATTTTGTGGTTGTGAGCCTTATATATATCCTATATATTATTCTATTTCATACACTACACCACCCATGTCGGTAGGGAGACTAACACCCAGTAGACTCTAAGAGGGTGTCTTCCCCAACAACTAGATTGGTGATAAACATATGGATGACTACCCCCCTCAAACCCCACTCTATTCTACTGGAAGTATTATGTGTTGTTATGAATTGTGGTTATATTTCCACATATAGATGTATAGTGGGATATAATTTCTTATAGTTATTTCACGCATATATATCTCTAGATATAGTATCATAATGGTTATTATAGTAATGTTTTTTATGGTTTGTGATGTCTTGAGGTTTAATACATGACGTATGAGATATGGTGACACCCATAAACTACTTGGTTACTATATGGAGACATTTTTGGGATGATGAGATGATGTGATGCATGGGTTTCATGATATATTATCCAATAATCTTCGAGATGGATTACTTTATCTAATGTGTCTTTGGAATGGATTTTCGAGAGAGATGGATCGGGATGAGAAATATTGTAGTTGAGCAGAAAACCAGTGGTGAAGTGGTAGAAAGGTACCCTATTTTATTATTATATTACATGATCTCTTATATGTGGTATGTGGTGAGAGATATACATGTTGATTATGGGGAAAAAATATTAAACTTGTTTAGATGAAAATTTATTTTCATTTTTTTACTCATTGGGATTCAATATGCTTATTTCACATTTTATAGGAGTAGTTGAAGGAATGATTCTTCTGAGTAAACATGTTATGCTCACCCTACATATATATAAATTGGTTTTCAAGATATTAGGATATGGTTGGTGATAGAGCTGAACATTACTAGTTTGAGGAGTTTTTCAAGAGCTGTTGGAGTTCCATGGTCACTACCACAGATTTTTTCTATTTTTTTAGTTTTTTCAGATGTTTGTCATTACATTCATATCATGAATTGGGATAACTTCTTCTTTTTTATGAGAAGGTTTTATTTGGTGATTTTTCTCATATTATATCTTACTTTTTAAATCTTGAAGGGTAATGTCACCCATATTTTTCATGTTACACCCTTGATGCTAGTCACCAATCCATGGCTTATTGGAGGCGGGATTTGGGAATCATTATCTCTTTTTTCTCATTGTCATCCCAAGAGAGATACCTTTTGGGGGATGGGTTCATTAATGTGTATTTTTATACTAGATAAATAATAATCTTACTTCATGAAGGATCTTAAACATCCCCCACAATTTTCTTATCACATAGTAAACTTCTTACACATTCCCTACATAAAACCTTTTTTATAATCTAGGAAGATATAAACATAAGAAAGAGTGAGAACATATTCTCAATAATTCTAATCATATAAGATATCAATCAATTATCATAATTGATCACCAAATTATCATAAGGTTATGAGAACAAGATCATAACATATGAAAGTCATACTCAATCAATCAATGATCATTAAATGTGAATCATGGAAAATGATTTATCATAAAAAAAATACTAAAGTTATAAGTGTGTTGAATCATTAATAATAATTCATGATCCATGATAATATTTCATAAGCATAATAAATAATATTTTTTCATAAACATAAGTATATAAAATCATTACCTTAGTTAAGTACCACTTCTATGATTATCATAGTGGATATAATCCCATAGTGGATTGTGTTCACTTCTCATTCCTTCATTTCCTAATTCAAGGTTCACTCCTAATGCTATCATAGTAGATAGTTTCCCATAGTGTATTAGGTTTACTCTCCATTCCATTACTTCCATAATCAAGTTTCACTCCCAAGACTATCATAGTGGATAAATTCCCTTCCAAAACTGGGTTCACTCTCCATTTCAGTTCATATTATCTCATGAAATATCCATCTTTACCTAATTAATTAGAGAGAAATATATTTTCAGGCCCACCCATAATGTAATGAAAATTATTTGTAACGTCCCAACCCTAGATCCACTAAAATGGTGCCCCGAGTTGGTTGGTCACATGGCCTCAAGTGCGCCTCCCCACACACCAAAGGCTGCTGACTATCAGTAAGGGTATAATGATGGTTCAATGGGGAGACTATACCCACATAATTAGAGTATATAATTGGTACAATATATTTAAATAAACAAACAATAGTGGAAGTATTATAAATAAATGATAGAGCAGAGGAAGATAAATAAAATAACTGAAAAAGGTAAGAAATGGACAATTCCAAATATACAATAATGAATACATTTCTATATGTGGACACTAAACTAAAATAAGAAACATGGAGAAATAATTAAAAAATAATATAGGTATAACTATAAAGAAATAAAGGGATATATCCATGGGCATCTTGAGTACTAGATTATTCTTTTTCTCCTAACTCCCATGTACAATCACAACATCACAATCCTCATCCAAAAAAGAAACCATATCCTGCACCCATGAGGGATATTCGGGTACCCCTGTGAAATGGAGTCCCGAAAAGGGTGAGATATATACTCATTAGGACACAACCAATAATTATTAATGCTATCAAGTCCATGAATATAAAATAATATAGTGTGCAGTTATAGTAAATAATTATCTATATTAAAAACTATAAATAGGGCATCTTGGATTTCTAAGGGACACCAAGTTGATGCTATCTTCTTCAGCCTATGTCTGGATAACTCTAAATATAATTATATATATAGATATATATGTGTGCATCATAAAAATAGTCACATTTATATCCATATATATAGATATATAGTTTTATCCAAGACTTGAGGAGTATCTTAGGTGTTCTTGCATAATACTACCCATAATGATAATAGAGCCTTGTAATAATAAATATGGGTCATCATGCCTGAGGATCATGATCAATAAAGGACAACATTTCAAGTATCATAATGAATTTTGGAATCCATAAATATTATTATAAATAATTTAGGATTCCATACTGATTATCCTGAATAATAATGAGGTGGGTCATACCCAACCTCTTAAACAAGGGGTCATGGAATTTCATGCCTAGTAAACCAAGTTATGTGAACTCAATTCCAACATCCTCAACCAAGGGGATGTGACACATCATGTCCAAAAACCCTACTAAAGGTCCCTTCAATTATAAGAAACTATTAGGTATTCCACTTTCCTTGTGATCCCTTGGCCTGAAGTTCCGTAAAGAGGCAATTGACATCACTTAAGGTGCATTGGACCCATTTTATATAGTTCAATTAACATTTACTTTAATATTTCATGTGTTCATCTAGGACATTATTACTATTCAGTTATAAATAATAAATAATTCCCGGTCCATAATCATTCTATATCACAACTCAATCATAAAATAATAAATAGTTCATGTCCATAACATGCCATTATTAATATGATTCATTAAGATCATTCAATAAAACCTAGCATAATAAAAAATGAATTCCATCTCTATAAACATTCCATTTTACTATTTCAATTCTCTCTATTTGATTACCCATTTTATTAGTTGAGACATCAAACAACAAGGGTGATCTCATTCTTACATGAGGGAGAGGATTTCATAATAAGTTCATTTAATTCAATTTCATTAATCCTTATAAGAGTATTCATTCATCACATATAAAATATAACTAAGAATGAGCACAATAAGGAATTATAAATTAAATATTTAAGAAAAATCCATAATAATGGTTTCATTTCCTAATAAAAACATAGTCCATGGGTATATAGGCGACACACCTAAAGGGGTGATTTATATTAAGGTCGAAAACTCCCAATGGTTCCATTTAGCACACAACTGATATATAAATTATGGAATTGGTCTCTAAATAATTAATTTCACTTTTATAAGGTGAAAAATAGAAATTATGAATCACATAACACTGGAATAATTTATAAATGATAATACTTTAAGGGAAAATCATGAGACCACCTATCGCATACTTAGGATGGTCCACTCATCCAATATCGAGCTTTGATTTGAGCTAGTTTGATAGAAATTAAATAAAAGGACGTAAAACCAAGAAATAGGGAGAATTAGATCAAAAATATATATCACTAGATATTTAAAGGAAAATAATCAAAGGATCAAGTGTAATGAAGATCTTGTATATTCATCCAATGAGACTGATTGCAAGTGATTCTGACACCGAACAGAGGATATTTCTCCATTACTAGGAGAGGAGAGAAGGAGATCCCATTGTGGGGCTATTAGTGTGCACATAGGAGAATAAAAGGTAGGAGAATGAATAAACGTAAATAGGGTAAAAGGTGTAAATTCACCACTTTAAATGATTCACACGGTTTGGTCACACGGTTAGCCAAACCGTGCACCAACCATGCATGGGCTACTACCTATGTAGGGGGATCACACGGTTCATGTGAAAGGTTTGAGAAGAAATGTACAAACCATGAATTTCTTATATATGAAGAGGTCTTAAATAGTTTCATAGCCATGATACCTAGTTTACATGGTTGGTCCAAATCGTGAGACACCCTCAGGGTAATTGGATAGGTTGCATGGTTTCACCTAGTGGGATTCATGGTTTCAAACAAATGGTGTGCCTCTTCTATCTTATTTTGAATTTGAGTTTTTAGGGTCCACCACTCCTAAAACTAAAAGAAACACCTAAGATACCTCTTGGGCCTTAAAACAAGTCTAAAAACAACACATTTTTGTGTAAAAATATCATATTTAAATTATAAATCTTGTTTTAGAGAACAACTTGTCCACTAAATGGTAAAATTAAAATTCTTTTGGAATTATACCTTGGTACAAAAAATGGGATGTTGAAATATCTCCACTTTAAATATTCTCATCCCTTAGAATCCTTCGGGAATAATGAAAACAACAATCGACCTACTCAGTTCATGAAGTTTATTTTAAATAGGAACATTGCATTTCCAATGCTCAACACACCACCAAACATCCCTTTAAGCGTATGATACACAATCCATAGAAACTAGAGTCAATGCTAAAATTCAGAACTAAAGCATTGAGACAGCTCTTACCCAAGACCATAAAATTGGAGACATGACCACATATGTATCTCTTTAATCACATATCCTATGGAAATACCCATCATAAGTTATTCCATTTAATGACAAATTCCAAGCCACGATACCTCCACCTTCGAAATTTCATATTTAAACATTCCTTTAATGATCTAATGACTCTCTAGAATGATTCTAAACTTGATCATATGGGTGATTCCCAACCAAACACATTAAACCTGGTCACACCGACTTTTCCCTCAATGTCTCAGTTGACCCTTACACTACACTCATCTCATACTAACAACATTCCATGAATTGGCTTATCACTAACCACGTTTATTCCATAAAGAGGGAGAAATTCGAGCAACTTATAGAAAACTATTCGCAAAAACACATGGATTATATGGATGGTGCATTTCAAAAAAACATCTCCTGGTTCCTTTAAATGAAGGTACCTCAATATATCTTTGAGCATGTTCACCAAGGCCTGTAAATGGATTTTGGTGGTGTCTCGTTTATTTTTTTGTGCTACAAAATGAATATAAGTGTACAATTGATCCATAACATTTGTATTGTCTCCCCTTAAACTAAAACAATTGAGCTCAACTAAAGTTCAGGTTGCCTCAAAATCATCAATAGGGGTCCAAGGAGCTCATCCAAGTTAGTCTATACCTTGGAATTTATGAGTGAGACATTGGTATATAACCAAAACATCCACATATCAACAACTATGACTTATCCCAAAGTGGAATCTTCTTGGTGGTCAAGTCAAAGGAAAAAATGGATGGTTTCCATGATTTTTTCAAAGGTGTTCATACTTGATAAGCCAAGTGTCACTCAGGACTAACCATACATCTTAAACTTACCACATTTCAAAATCATAACACCCATGGAGTCTGTTCATTGATTCCATCATCGTTTCACTTATTTCATTATTTATCTCAACATATAATTGATGCTCTCTCAGTGGATCCTGTATGATATCAAGATAAGGGACTTGATATTCACTAAGACAAGAGTACACTAAGAGGGTAAAAATAATTTCTAGATAGACTGGATCCACTTATTCTATATCATAGATTAATTGATTGGTATGGTTTCTAACCAACCATACCTAACTACCAAAAAGAAGAGAAGTCAAACCACTACCCGTCTACTTATTTTTTAAAAGAGATTGGCTTCACCTGCCGTTGAATCATCATTTCCCAACCATGATGCCTTTACCACCTTAGGCTTCTTGTGTTCCCTCAAGAATAACCAAAAAAGTCCATACCTAACTATCAGTGTTCACAAAGGTTGTGTACACATCCAACCATCCCATCATCATCAAACCAAGCAAGCCCCAACATATTTTGAACTCAGTAGCCTTAATAGAATTTAAAGAAAATATGATCATTTCCAAATGACCCTTTAATTCCCCCCCCCCCTCTTCTTGGAATGATACTCTAAACATAACCAATGTGATTCTACAAACCTTATAAGTTTCTGAGTAATCATTTACTAAAAAAGGTAACTCATCCCACATCACATGCTCCATCAACCACTGACTGCAGTTCCTATACGTGGATGACACACTTTTGGTAATTGTTAAACTGCAAGGAGAGATAGAATAGATACTTACAAGTGTGATATACTGTATTTATTCATGATATACATGTAACACTCATCAGGATTCACATTCATGTACCCCATAACATTAGGAGTAAAATACAAATCTAAAAGACTAGAATTTTAAAACACCTGATCCATTTTAGACATCATCCTAAGAATTAGGATGAGTCTAATTTCCTTTAATACCCATGTTACTATAGTTTAAATATCACCCCTGATTCAAGAATAACATCTCAAAATTTAAGCTATTAACATTGAACTCATATGGTTATTGTATTATTTATCAACTCAATAGTAACTGCATGTATCGAAGTATACTGCCCTAAGATCTCATCAACACAATGAAACATCAATTGATACTATAAATAGGCTTATTGACCCTTTTCATTATAGTATCTGATGAACCATATAAAGGATCTAGCTTAGATTCATATTAATCTATATGAATATTTATTTAATTGAAATCCTCCCCAAGTTATCCACCACTAAAAAATAATATGGTACACATGACTTACTAAGCTGACGACCAAACCCTATGAAGGTATAACATGATAAAAACTCAGCATTACATGATGATCAAAACCATAATAGGGGTAAAACTACCGAATGACCACCCACCTATCATGGGTTTCATCTTAGAAACTATGAGTTCTACTTGGTACAAACGGTACCCAAATAGAACCTCACTTATGAAATGATTCATAAGCATCTATCAATATTTTTAAGTCTCTTGGGGTGATACCAACCATGGGTTATCCCCTTATCGAAGCATAAAGTGTAGATCCTATAAGAATATCATGCTTAAAAAGACCACTAGGATATATAGCCTATCATATAGATTTCAACAATAAGAAAAGGGGCTTATGGAAAACACTCCATTTCCCGTTACGAGGAAGAACTCAAGGAAAGATTTAAATTACTCTTACTCGAGGTTCAAAACTAAGAACATCACTTAAGGTTTCATTTGATTTGATTCATATATTTAAATTTGATATTTAAACATTTTAAAATATCAATTTAAACATCAAGTACCAGTCATAAGGATAAAGTGGTTTAGTACTTTATTTAGGTAGAGTCATAAGGAATCATAGGAAAGTTATAAATATTCCTTTTAATAATTAATTATTTATTATGCATCCCATCATATTTATGTAGTTATTACATAAATCCATTTTAAACATTAATAATTAGTTCAAAAGGTTCTCAAATTTTTGTTTTAGTTAAAGAAATTTCCAATTCAAATCTATAGAGTAAAAACCCCTTTAGGTTGTAATTGGAATTTTAATTAACTAATGCCTCATATAAATACAAATCAAAAGTAGATAATAGGTCTATTATAAATTAAAAGAGGGAATGTTCAAGTAATATTCCACTATAAATTTATATGTGAACCCATATAGGTTTCCGTGGACACTTTAAATAATCATCCCTATATAACATAAACATAGCCCATGGGGTTAAGTACTAAATCCTGTAGAAATATAAAGGAGACCAATGAGGGTCTCGTTAATCCATTCTGGTTTCATCAAAATGAAACCTTAAACATTTGAATCATTAATATTTTGAAAAAACCTTAGTTGGTTTATCTTATAAATAGCATGCTCTAACTAACCTACTTGGGTCCAGTTGTGCATTTAAAAATTTAGCCATACAGGTTGGCATTCCCAAGTAATAGAGTTGAAATCCATTATAAAGGAAACCAATTAATTTTAACATAAAAATTCAATATCTTTTATATTTACAACATTCTCAAGGTAAATCGAGCACATATACGATGGTTCAATTATATGGGTCCCCATTTTTCAATTTATAAAGTGATAATGCACTTTATAGATTGCAAATTGGATCCAATTTAGTGGAAAACAATATGTTTTAGCCCATGAAACCAATGGTTTAGGGAAGAAACATGTCATTATTGGCTAGTTAGGTTTCCACCATCAAGATATATGGGAAAAACCATTTAGATTGATTCTGACACTTTAATAACCAATCATATATCAAAATTTATAACTATGCATACTATCAAAAGTTGTAAATACCAAAAAAACACATCAAATAATTACCTAATAATTGTAAGTGGATAAACATGATAAATAATCAGGTAGCACGACATATAATTTCCTAATCATAGCAAGTCAATAAGAATTCTAAATAATTCATAGAATCATGTTATAAAAACAGGCATGATAAATATTCACATGGGGTACATCTATCAATGCAACTACATGGCATCGCATATGCATGGCATGTGAATCCCTATGTACCAATAATAATGAATTTAATGCTAGTTCTTTACCATACTGATACAAGGGTTAAATACCATATATCTCATAAATCATTAATAGTTGAAATTACACCATTCACTCAAGGTGAAATCATAATAAACTATAAAAATGAATAGTATGAACAACAATATCATCCCTAGACACTTGGTCTTTTCCCCGTGCATGGGTTTATCACTCTAATACATGACTATTTAACATGCATCTATGCATTCCTAGTCTCTTATCTACCAGCCCAAAGTAGTAATACAAAAGGAAAAAAAGCTATGATGCCACTTTGTAATGTCCTAACCTGAGAGACACTAAAATAGTGACTCGAGACGGTCGGTAACCTAGCCTCAAGCATGTCTCCCCATACGCCAGAGGCTTTCGACTAGAAGCAAGGGTCTAATGATGGTGTGGTGGGGATATTTTACCCTTATAATCAAAGTAGCACAGAGGTATGTCAAATGTAAATCAATAAACAAGAGAATAAGAAGTATAAATAAAGGATAGATAAATGAAATATAAATAAAATAACTAAAAAAGTTAAGAAATGGGCAACAAAAAATATACAACAATCCATGCAAGTCCATATGAGGCTATAAAACTAAAACAAGATACAAGAAACAAGGACAAGGTGGTACAAACCAATATAGGTATAACTATAAATAAATAATGGGTGATATCTACAAGAATCATGAGTACCATCTCAGTATTTTCCTCCTAAATCCTAGGTACAAGTGAAAAAACACAAGCCTCTCCCTTACAAAATAAAAATAATCATTAATTATACAAAATAAATATAAGAGAGTGTCAAAAGAAATAAAAAATACAATAATAAAGGTAAGACAAATCCACAAGAACTAAGTTTCATGGGGGTCTAAAATAGTTGAGGCCAAGTGAGTCACCACTAATAATAATTGCACACTCAGGAGGTAGATACCCCACAACACAAGCATCATCCAAAAAGAAACCTAATCCTGTACCCATGAGGTTTGTTCGGGTACGCCAAAGAAATGGTATCTCGTACAAGGGGTGAGATATAATCAGTATTCCACCACCAATGGTTTATAATGTTATTCCGTTCATGAATATAAAATACTATAGTGTTAAGGTATAGTAAATAATGAGAAATACTGGAATCTATAAACAGGTCAGTTCAGGATGCTAAGGGGCACCTGGCTAACACTACCTACTATGGCCTAAGCTGGGACACCTCTAAATATAATTATATATATATATATAAAGAGATGTATATATAAATATTCACCATAAATATAGTAAATTTTATAGACATATATAAAGATATGTAGTATTATCCAATACCTTAGGCATAACTCAGGTGTTTATGCGTAATATTACTCATAATAATAATAGAGTCTCATATTAATAAATAAGAGTCATCATTCCCAAGGATCATAATCAATATAAGACAAAATGTTGATTATCATAATGAATTTAGGATTCCATGCTAAGTATCATTAATAATTTAGGAAGACATGTCATGTATCATGAATAACAATGAGGAGGGTAGCATGGAACGTCATTCCCAATAACCCAAGTGATGTGAATGTCATGCCAACATTCTTGAACAATTGTGTGTGACACATCATGGCTAACAACCCTACTCAAGTTCCCTTCAATTATAATAAACTATTAGGTATTCCACTTGTCCTATAATCCCTTAGATCAATTTTCCACAAAGGAGAAACCAACATCGCTCAAGGCATAGTAGGCCCTTTCTGTTATATTATATTTTACATTTCCTTTAATAGGACATGTTTTCATCTAGAACATTATTACCATTCAATTATAAGTAATAAATAAGGACACTTCCATAATCATTCAATATCACAACTCAATAATAAAATAATAAATAGTCCATATCCATAACATTACATTATAAATATGATTCAATAAAATCATTTAATACAAACTAGCATAAGAAAAATGAAGTTTTCATTTGTAATCATTCTATTTTACTATTTACATTCTCTGCATTTGATTGAACCAGTTTATTAAAGGAGATAAAACATCTCAAGGTTGTTCTGATTATTTCATGGAGTTAAGGCTATCATATTAAGTTAATTTAATTCAATTTCATTAGTCTTTATAATTGGATTCATTCAACTCATCTAAAATTTAATCAAGAATGAAAAATCCAAGGAATTATAAAATTAAATATTTAAGAAAAATCCATATGGATAGTTTAATTTCCTAAGAAAAACATATTCCATGGGAATATAGGTGACTTAACCAAAGGGGTTGTTCTAATTATGATGGATAACCTTTAATGGTACTATTTAGAACCTAATTGAAATCTAAATTATGGAATTGGTCTCTATATGGTTAATTAATCTTTTATAAGGTGATGCATGTATAGTATGTGGCATGACGACATAATTTATAAGCAATGATACTTTAATGGAAAAAGTAGGAGACCACCTTCATTCTACATATAAAGGTCTACTCATCTAATATTGAGCATTGATTTGAGACAGTTTCAGATAAATCAAAGAAATAGACAAATTCCATGAAAATAGGGATAATTTTCTCACATGAAGATAGTGCTAGAGATAGAAATTCAAACAATGAATAGAGAGAGATGAATAAAGAGCTTACCAGTACACATACAACGAGACTAACATCAAGAAATTACAACACAAGATGGTGGAGATATCTATAGTGAATCAGGTTTTGACCTATAATAATTTGTAATATTTCTATGAATATTTATGAATCTAGGTGTTAATTCGGTGTGGGGTTCTAGGGCCAGGTGAGCCTCAGCACAGTGATATTAAAAATATTAAATATATTTTATCGCATGCATGAAGTTTCTTTGGAAACATATAATAACTTCTGAGTGGAGTCTTGAATCGTAAATATGAGATAATGGTTGAGTTTATAATGTGGTGGTTACCCAAGGTGCAACATAAAATTTTTCAACGTCGGGTGCCAGGTCGGAGGCTTGTTGGCAGGTTGTTAAATGGAGAGTTATTAATTTAATAAAAATTATATTAATAACCCTCCTACCCCTATGGTATATTCATGATGGATAATAGGAGATCCCCCCCCCCTCGAGTGATGGATGAACTCAAGACAAACCGAGGTGAAGAGGTTTTGTTGGTCCCCATTTCTAATGTTGATCATCACCGGATCGAGGAGCAGCACGTTCTGGGAATCATTTTGAACCTGAAGCTTCAGCATTTCACCATGAGGTAGGAATATTTTTTTAAGTATTGATACCCATATTGATGCATTTTTTAAGGATATATATCTTTTAGAATACTTCTATTGACCCTATGGGGGTCTATCTATGTGTTTTGGGGAAAATTGGGGCATTTCAGGCAGATCGTAGGGAATTCTCATTCGATGTTCCTGATCATGTGGCGTGTAGTGTAGGGTCACACACAATGTGTTATTCCTATTTGGATAAGATTATTTGGTTGAATAAACAATGTGTACTAGGGTTACACATCGTGTAGTGACCCCAGGTCATCTGTCTAGGGGACATGGTTAGGGTATCCATGTAAAGAGACATGGCTATGAAAAAGTACACGACCAAAGTACACGGGCACGGGCAGATGACATGGTAAAGTGGATGGTTAGCCGAGATAGGTTTTTTAACAATGGTGCATGCCATGTTTGGGGACATGAATAGTTTATCCATGTGAATAAATACATGGTCAGGTGTTCAAACGGGGTCACACACTGTATTGACCCCCTACACGCCTTGTAGTCTTCTTGGAGACTTCCTACTTACGTATATCTTTCTTTGGGGCTCAAATTATGTCTTGTGAGTAGCCTATCCTAATCATTTTTTCATTTATAATACGATGGTGGAATTCTTGGTTACTTTAGAGATATTATGTGTCTTTTTTCAAGAATGATGCTCTAGTAGCGGTGCAAGTTCTTGGGAAGTGATCGGGGTGGATCACTATAGAGACGTCAGGGTCGGTACTCTCCCTTGTCGTATCTGGATTCAGGTACTCTAGACTCTTTGAGCTGGTAGAGTAGTGATAATATTCTATCATGGAACAATTCCCCTACCTATGGTTTTGTTGTAACATGAGGTATTGGATTTGGGTCTCTTTGATTAGTGATGTATAGAGCAGTAGTGGTTGAGTGAGTTCCCTTGGTCTATCCCTATGAGGGTACAGTGTGGAATTATCCCCTCCACACAGGACTTTAAATCCCTTGATAGGATGAGGTTGGATAGAGATGTTTTATCCCTCTAAGAAGGCTAGGGTAGGATCCTCTATCATATTGGTAGATATGTTATATCCATTCAGGGAGGTCAGGATAGGATCCTCCATATTAACATTTTTCCTAGATCGGTATATTCGTATCGTCATAGCCAACACTACATAGGAATCAATCCCCTATCTAGAAATATATCCAAGTAGGTTTTGTGGGATAGTTGTCTATATAATCCCCAATATAGTGGGTTTTTTTAAAAAAAGGTTAGGGCTGAAGCCTCATTTTTCTTTAAAGCAAAGAAAATACCTCTTTTATCTAGGTAGAGGGAGACCCATTACATATCCCAAATGCCCAGTGGGCTTGTAGCCCATTACATAGCCCATAGGCCCAAATTTTTGGCCCAATTCCCATTCTATGAATAGTAACTCGGCTGCTATAGTACCTGCACAGTACTGCCACTGCTACAGTACTCGCCGATCTATAGTTTCGCCGCTGCTACAGTACTGCTACAGCAACCTGCACCCAATGGGTTTTGAACCCCCATTTTTCATGTAGTATTACGGTTGTTTTAGTAGTGTTTGTGGCATTTTTAGTTATATAATACCCTACTCAGTTGATGGATTAAGTAGTTTTTGTGGTATCATCAAGAGTAAAATCCCCTACTTCACGTGTTATACCAGGTGGAGTATGTGAAATATTCATGACCAACACTACATTGGCAACGATCCCCTATCTGAGTGATATAATCTCTAGGGTGTCAGATCAGGTTTTTGGTGCCCCCCAATGGTACTGGTAGTGATCCCCTTTCTGACTGAGATTATTTCATTACCAAATTTGATTCATAGTGTCCCCAAGTAGACCTAGTAGTGATCCCCTATCCATTTATATATGGTATTTAGTATTCTAGACTAGGTTTTTAGGGTCCCCAAGTGGTTCTGGGGGTGATCCCCTTTTTGAGAGATGAGACCCTTTCATGGTTCCAGTGGGGTTGTGGCATCCCCCATCAAGGATGGGTGAGATACCCTATCATAGTATCAAGATCTGTTGTGTTCTATCATGACTTAATTTCTAGTGAGATATTGTGAGAGTATCTATCAGATGGTCCATCATGGATGGAAGAGTTTTTCACAATGGATTGTATCTCTCGGATGAGTTCCATCTAGGATGTCAGGGCTTGTGGAGTGAGTTCTATAAGTTGGGTGTTACCTTTGAACCTTGAGTAGGATCTTATAGCTGGCTATGAGTTAGGTACCTCATGAGACTTGGATTATAAGATGAGTATATCTAGTTTTTTTTATTCCTTGTGGTTTTGTATAATCTTGGATGAAACACCATGTGGGTTGAGTTGGATAGTCATTTATATCCAAGTATTGGATGAGATGGAGTTTATATCTCATATGGGTTCCATATGGCTAGGTTGAGTGGACTTTTTTCCTTTCATTTTATCCCTTTTATTTTGGGTATTTTGGGTTCCTACTGGGTATTTTTATACTTATCCCTACATGGTATTTTCTTATATATGTTGTGTCTTGTGTAGACCACATACCTTTTGATAGATTCCTAGGAGTACCCAGAGAAGGTGGAGCTTAGTGAGCTAAACTAACAGGGGTGTTTACCGTATCATGGTTGAGGAAATTCTAGTAGTTTAATTTGATATCTATCCCCTCCTTTTAATTAGGTTGGATACTTTAATAATTTTCGGTGGGCTTGTATTTTTCCCTTTTGTACTTCTATTGTACTTTGGTCGTGCGATAGATGTATGCATGCATTTTTTTACAGTGTTATTATCTATGAACTATTTCATTGAGATTTATATAGGTTTCTTCATATATATACCAAATGATAAGTCCTCCCATGTGTATTATATGTCTACTCGGTGGTAGATGCCAGACCCTGGCCTATTGAGGTGTGCTTGGAAGTCACAGATCGGGCCCCAGTGGCATGGGTCGTGACAGAGTGGTATTAGAGGAGGTTCCACCTTAGGACTATAGTGTGGTATTTTTCTACCTATGAGCATTTTTTTGGTTTCATATAAATATAGTTAAAGTGTTTCGAGTTTTTCTTTTAGGCTAGGGACTCCATTTTTGGTGCGGTGGTCGACATATTCATTCATCAGGAATCTAATAACCTTCTTATTGACTGAGTATATTAGGGCACAAGTGATAGGATAATTTTTGGTACATACTTAATATAGTACTGTATTTTGGTTTTTCATGTCCTTATTGAGTCAGATCCTATGATATACTCTTTGATCATGGTGTATATTGATTTTATTCTAGGATTACATTGTGAAATCATCCATACGGGGTTCCACGATGGGATTTTGATGATTATTTTCCTAGTGATGAGGCTTTAGTGTAGGGAATTGATACTAAGGTAGTAACTCTATGTGGTATTCAATTTGATCCATCACCAATCTAATAATAGGTTTTTCTGGTAGTTCCAGCCAAAAATGAGCATAGGCTGAGTGCACTACAAGAGTTCTAGAGGTAGTGAAATCTGAGGTATGAAAGTGATCCAAACACTCAGGAAGCTGATGATTGGATCAAGGAAGTCACGTGAATTTTTCACCTTATGAGGAAACCTCTCGATTATATGTCATTCCTAGTGGTGAGACTTCTGCAAGGTTTGTTTGGTCGATGGTGGAGTCTGGTGATGCAGACCCATGATGAGGTGAATCTCACTTGGGTGGAGTTTTATTGGCTCTTTAAGGAGGAGTAATATCCATCCACATTGAGATCAATACGTATCTCAAAAAAAATTTATCTTTGACGGGTTAACATGACCATGGTGGAGTACTTGATAAGATTCAGATACCTATCATGATACTCCCTATATATGGTTCAACATCCATTTTTCACAGTATGTGCTTTAAAGAAATGCTTACTCTGGGATATCAGGGAATCAGTGGTACCATTGTGCATTCCCACCTATGTTGGAGTGCTTGAGTGGGACTTGGTGGGGAAGATATTTAAAGATTAGTAGAATCCAACTATTAATGCTTGGAACACAAGAGTTGAGACCTCAGTAGTTGTTGACTAATGGTAAGCTCAGGGATCAGGGCAAGCGAGACGATTCAGGAGATGATCCCAGGATATAGGGTTTGAGGCTCAGGGATTCTAATATGGTTTTTTTCATCCATATGAGAGGTTTTCTTATGCTTTCAATGGATATGGAAATTTTTTCTAGAGATTTCCCGACCTATTGTTCTTCTAAGAGGGATATGATCAATGGACTTCCCTAGAAAAGGTAGTGTTTAGATCATGGATTTCTACATGATGGTGGACATGGTCAAGGATTGGTGATGGTAGTAGGAGGGGGAAGATGGTTTGTGGTGTTACCACCACCACCCCTTGGTGGTCCACTCTAAGATTAGGGAGCTGGAGGATGGGGGTAGGGATAGCTTCAGGATACAGAGTACTATGACTCAGAGCCTCTGAGAGTGAATAGAGGTACACACTATGTATTTTCTACTTTCTATAGTAGTATTGATAGACACTATTATGAGATATTATTTTCTTACCACTTATTGCTTGACATTTGTCCAGGGTAACGCTGGGTGTTGGTATAAACCCATGTTGGTGTTGTTTGATATAACATCAAATGCACAAGGAAGAGGGATGCTAACCCCATCGAGATTCATTTTTGTGAATAAAAAAACCCATTTGGGTTAGTTAGTTCTTCCAAAATAAAATTGTTTTGAGGTTTTGTGTAGGATTTCCTTATTCTATGTGTGGGTTAGAAGGGTGTCATTCCACTAGACCCTTTGGCATCCATTTTTTGGGTTCTTAGTGTTTCCCTCCTATTGCAGCTGAGGGGATATGTTCCCACTATGTTTACCAAAGTTTAACTAGTTGAACTAGATTTTGGGTGTTGTTTGGGCCTTGTGGTTACCCTGAGTGCATGCTTGTAGATAGCACGAGAACACTTTGTGGGATCACTAGTGCGGGAGTCCCAGTGGAGAGCTCAGTTTTTCTCCTTCTTCTCAGGATTTTTTCATTTTGGGTATGAAAATCCTTGAGGTCGGGAGGATTTAGTGGATTGGGTCTTGACCTATAAGACTTTTTAATATTTATAAGAATATTTCCAAATCTAGGTGATAAGTTAGCGCATGATTTTGGGGCCTGGAGAGCCTCATCACGACGATATTAAAAATATTAAATATATTTTATCACATGCATGAAATTTCTTTATAAACCTTGAATAACTCTAGAGATGAGTATTAGATCATAAATCTAAGATCATGGTTGAGTTCATAATGTGGCGTTTACCCTAGGAATGACAAAAAAAATTGTTAGTGTCGAATACCGAGTCGGAGGTGAGTTGGCGAGGTGTTAAATGGGGAGTTGTTAATTTAACAAAAAATAAATTAATAACACTCTTCCCCCTTTGGTGTAAACATGAAGAAGGAGAGTTGACCCCCCCCAGTGAATGATGGATTACCCAAGGCCAAACCAAGGTGATGAGGTTTCGTTGATCCCCATTTCTGATGTCGATCGTCACTAGGTCAAGGAGTTGCACGTTTCGATTTTCTTTTTCAACTCAAATATTTGGTGTTTCTCCTTGAGGTAGGAAGGTTTTATTTTTATGTATTGATCCCCCTATTGATGCATTTTTTAAGGTTACGTATCCTTTAGAAGAATTTTAGGAACTCTATGTGGGTCTATCTATGTGTTTTGGGGAAAATCAAGATGTTTTGAGCAGGTCACAGAGAATTCCTATTCAGAATTCCCAGTCACACGGTATGTAGTGAAGGGTCGCATGTCATGTGTTCTTCTTACTCTGGGAAGATGAATTTAGTGAAATTCACACTATTCACTGGGGTTTCACATAGTGTAGTGACCCTAGGTCATGTGGCTAGGTGACATTTCCAAGGTAGCTGTGTAAAGAGACATGGTCATATAAAAGCACATGACCAGAGAACACGGGCACGAGAAATCGACAGATCATGTGTCTAGTTAGCTAGAACAAGCCAAGTACCAGTGTTACACACCATATCTGGGGACATTTTTGGCCAATCCATGTGAATAAATACACATCAAATTGTTTGGGCAAGGTCACACATTTTTTTGACCTCCACACACGTTGTGTAGTCTTCTTAGAGACTTATTTCTTATATATCTTTTTGTTTGGGGCTCATATTTTGGATTTCAAGTAACCTATCGTGAGTAGTTTTCCATGAATAACACAATAGTACCCTTCATGGTAGATTTTGAGATACAATGTTTCATGTATTGAGCTTGATTATACAGTATTGATTCTAGTTCAGGGGAACTGATTAGGGTGGATCACTGGAGAGATGTAAGGGTCGATACTCACCCTTATCATATCAGGATGCAAGTCCCATAGATTATTTCATCTGATATAATGGTTCTCCCCTACTATTCGGGTGTGATTCTCCTACCTATGGTTGTGTTTCGACAAGGGGTGTAGGTTGTGGGTCTCTTATGACAGTGATGCATATATCAGTAGTGGTTGAGTGAGTTCCCCTAGTCTATCCCTATGAGGGTACAATGTGGAATTACATCCTCGGCATTGGAATTTTATCCCCTCAATAGGATGAGCTTTGATATAGTTTTTGTATCCCTCCAGGGAGGCTAGGGTGGGATCCTCTATCATATCATTTTCCCTAGATCGGGTTCTTGGTATCTTTGTGACCAACACTACATGGGAGGTGATCCCTTTCTAGAAGGATAGCCATGTAGGGTTTGTGGTATCATAGCTTATATGATCCCCTATGTAGTGGGAGGTTTCTATAGGATTAGTGGAATCATTGGATATATGATCCCCTACTCAGTAAATGGTTTAACTAGGGTTTTCGGTATTGTTGGGAGTATGATATCTGACTTCATGAGTTTTACCAAGTGGGGTTTGTGGAATATTTGTAACTAACACCAAATGGTTGGTGATCCCATATCTGAGTGATACGATATCCATGGTGTCAGATCAGGTTTTTGGTTTCTCCCAATAGACATGGGAGTGATCCCCTTTTTGGGTGAGATCTTTGGGTTATGGGATTGGATTTGTGGTGTCCCCCAACGGATCTAGGAGTGATACCCTATCTAAGGAGATGTGATCATTAGTATTCTAGACTAAGTTCATAGTTTCCCCTAGTGGTTCTAGGATTGAAAACCTTTCTGAGAGAGGAGACCCTTTTTTTCGATTTGGGTTGTGGAACCCCCCATCAAGGATGGGTAAATCTCCTATCTAAGTATCAAGATCAATTGTGGTCCATCGTGACTTTCTTCATGGTGAGATATGAAGATCATATATCTCAAATGGGCTATTTGAGGATGGAAGAGTTTTTCTCGATGGATTTTATCTCTCGAATAAGTTCCATCTAAGATAGATGGAATCATGGAGTAATTTCTATGGTTCAAGTGTTATCTTTGCGCCTTGAGTAGGATCATGTAACTAGATATGAGGTTGGGACATCATGAGACTTGGAGTCTAAGAAGAGTATATCTAGTTGTTTCTAGGAGTACTTGTGGTGTTGTCATATTTTAATAAAACACAATATGGGTTGACCACTTATAAATGATTGAAAAAATATATTTATATATTAACTAATATATTAGTATTAATTAATTTTCATATTATTTTGAAATAATATTACAAAAGAATAAATATTCCACTGGTTATATTATTTTGAAATAATATATTAGAAAAAAATTAATTTTCATATTTTTTGATGTTTCCTATTTGATTACAAATCATTTTTATAGAATCTGTTTATGTTTAAAATTATCTATTTATAAATATATATTTTTAAATGTTTATATGTTTTAATATATTCACTAATTATATTGTGATAATAGGTATTGAATGGATCATAATTGGATAAATTTATGAAGAACCACTAGTGAATATTAAAAAACAGTTGATGAATTCTTGGAATTTGTAAAACGAGATCTTCAAAACATAAATTTGATTTTTTTGTCCATGTTTGAAGTGTTTGAGTAAGATAAATTTAAACTTCATAGAAATCAATTATCATATCATTTTTTATGGTTTTAGCCTTAATTATACTCAATGGATCTGGCATGGTTAAAGAACTAAAAATTCAACATCTAATATTGACGAAAATATTCATAATGAGGTAGAGGATCGTATTGAAGAATTAATTCATGATTTAGGTGTTAAAACCATTGAAAAAACAATAATTGTTGAACAATTGTATAGATATTATGATAAACAATTATTTACAAATTATAGTAAATATATGGTGTTATTAATAGTTTTGAGATGAGGTAACTTGAAAACAGGAAAGGAGTGGAGTGATAACATTTTCTCCCACTTACTTGAGATTTTAAAAGAGAAACTTCCATATGGAAATAGGCTTCCAGATTCCAATTATGAGGAAAATAAAATACTATACCCAATGGGATTGGGGTATAAAAATATACATGCTTTCACTAATTATTGTGTGTTTTATAGGAAATAATATGAAAATTTATCAAGTTGCCCTACATGTGGGACATCACGCTATAAGGTGGATAAAAAATTCAACTCAGATTCATTCTTAGGTACTAACATCTAATCTCATGAAAAATCAATTTTGTACTTTTTAATGATTTCATCTAATAATTCCTTCATACAATTATGATAATTCAACTGTGATTCAAACTTAGGTACCTAAATCAAATATCCTTCTAAATAAATTTTTTACCTTACAATAATTCCTCGTTTGAAGCATCTATTTATAAATTCAATTGATTAAAAAAAGTTTAAGAGGGAATTCAGATGATCGCATCTCTAATAGTAACTTACATCACTCTACTGATTCACCACAATGGAAGAGATTTCATAAAAAGTTCATGATTTTGTAAGTGAAGTTATAAATCTCATAATGGGATTTTGTATTGATGGAATGAATCCATATCAGAGCCTAAGTAACCAACATAGTTCATGGCCTATTTTTTTAGTAGTTTACAACATGTCCCCACATCAATATATGAAGATAAAATATGTTATGATGAGCTTTAATCTTTCTAGACCAAAACAACCAGGAAATGATATTGATGTGTATCTTTCTCCATTGATTGATGATTTTAAACTGCTATAGGAGACATGTGTTAAAGTTGTTTATGCATATAAGAAAGAGTATTTTATTTTGTGTGTTATGATAATGTTCACTATAAAAAAATTCCTATATATGGAAACTTATCTAGATACAGTTTTAAGGGACATAAAGCATCTCTAATTTTTTATTAATCGACTTCATATTATCAATTGTAGAATGGAAGAAATAAAGTGTACATGGGACATAAAATATTTTTTTGAATTGATCATACTTATTTTAGATTGAAAAAAAGAATTTAATGGTTTATAGGAATACAATCTTCCTTCATGACCAATGTTAGTTGAAGAATATTACGACAAGGTGAAAAATATTGATTCGATATTTGGAAAGAAAAGAAGTTCTGGTCGTCAAAAAAATATCTAGAAGAAATAATATATCTTTTTCTAACTAAATTATTAGATATTTTTAGAGATAAAACATAACATTGATGTTATTAATGTTGAGAAAAACATATGCGATAGTTTTATTGGAACTTTTTGGGACATAAAAGGAAAAAATATTGATTTTATAATATATTGGACTTGATATCAATTGCAATATGTTTGGAGTTAGCTCCCACTATGAAAGGAAATAGAACATATTTACATCCATCTTGTCGCACAATAAGCAAGATTGAGATGATGAATTTTTATCACTATCTTCATGGTATTAAAGTACCTGGTGTTTATTCTTCAAATGTAAAGAATTTAGTGTCATTGAAGGATTGTAAATTAATAGGTATGAAATCTCATGATTTTCATGTATTGATGCAACAACTTCAACCAATTCACATTGTGTGGTATAATAGCGATAACTATCAGAAAGACTATCATCAAGTTATATAATTGTTTCAAATCCATTTGTAGCAAAGTAGTTGATCCAAATTTGTTACATGTGTTAAAGAATGAAGATAATATTATTATTTGTCAACTAGAAATGTATTTCCCACCCACATTTTTTGATATAATGGTTTATCTGGTGATTCATTTGGTGTATGAGATATGAATATGTGGGCCTGTTTATTTATGATTTATGTATCCTTTTGAAAGATATATGAAAATTTTTAAGGGATGTGTTAAAAATCATAATCGAGTAGAGGCCTCTATTGTTCAAAAATTTGTTTTGAAAGAGGTGATTGAGTTCTATAATGATTATTTATATGAAGTGGAGAATATTTTTCTCCCTGTATCTCGATATATGACAGTTGATAGTGAAGGTAGAGGAATTTGAGGCTTAAAGGTAAAGTTAATTCCACGTGATAAAGTGATGAAGTCGCATTTATACATTTTGAACAACACAAATGAGGTTCAATCATATATATCATCACATATTTCATAATTAAAGTTATTATATCTGAATAGAAATGAAAAGTGGATGATGATTGAGTATAAAAAGATATTTTTTTCATGATTTAAAGAGATTGTCATTACAGATATATATTCGTTAGAAACATTGAAATGGTTGGTAGGGGACCATCTCTTAATGTGATCACATGGTCTGGTTTTGGTATTAATGGGTACACATTTTACACAATAAAGCTGGATGAAAAGAGTATCGTTCAAAATAGTGGTGTAATGGTCGTAGCTGAAGCACTGCATTTTTCAAGTGAAAAATATAAAAACACAATTTATGCATCAATTCCATATTTTGGAGTTCTAGAAGACATATGGGAAATTTATTATATTAAATTTCGAGCCACCGTGTTTAAGTGTAGTTGGGATTCATGTAATAGTCGTGTGAAACATGATGAATTTGGGTTTAAACTAGTTGATTTGAAAATATTTAGTTGCAATGAGGAACCATTTATTAGGGCCACACTTGCAAAGCAAATATTTTATGTCATCGATCCATCAAATGACCAGTTATCCATTGTTTTTTAGGAAAAAGAATCCATTTAGATGATGAGGATGGTGATGATGTTATTGATTTATATGAGTCTTTTTCATATATTACACAATTTTTGGATAATAATGACTATAATGCAGAGATAGTTCATGCAATATAAAATGATCATGATGAAGGGATATAAGAAAACACTAAATTACTCTCCTAATTAATCTGGTAATTATTTACATTATATTTATTTTTTGAAATTTACATGTGTAAAAAATGTATTATTTAATAACTATTGGATATTTAATTATATATATTTTATTTTTTTTATTTTATTTTTTTATTAAATTTTGATATTTCACAGTTATGGTTAAACATTTTTTCATTGAAATACCCTACGTACATTTTTATATTTTGGTTTAATTTACACATATGATAACACCTTTTCAAACATTGATATTTAAATTTTTAAATCTTTGTATCTTTTCAAAAGTAATGTTTATATTTAATAGTTCACCTTGCAATTTTTTGGCTAAGAATCATAAGATCGTTATTTTTTAAAAACATACACATGTATGCCACTTTTTTTACTTACATATTTCTATTTTTTTGTATTCTATTTACTAACTTATATAATAATATTTAGGTACACAATAATTTCAATACATTTTCCTATTTCAATGACAGATAAAGATACATAGACATAAGAACATCTACTGAGGTATTTTTCTTTTTTCATATTATTAAATATCTAGTAATATAATTATTTAATGAAATTAAACTTTTAATTTACAAAAAATAATTATAGGACTACTGATGAGACTTCATCGAGGGAGTATTCTACTTTCTGTATTCAGAAATATAATTCTCAAGTTGGTAAATGTGGCATTACATGTTTACCAAAATAGTCACTTTCTCATAGGGAAAAGTGATTACATATTAGTTTTGATGATAATAATAATTCAACTGGACCAAATGAAACGCAGTTTATTAGCTATATCAGCAATCAGAACCATTGCAGGATTAGCATTTTATATCCTGATTAAAAGTGTGTTGAGAAGATGGTGATAGATCAACATTGGGAGTCCATAAGGGTAAAATATCACAATTAATTTTTTTTATCTCATTTTTTGAATATGATATATATTAAATGACTAATATTTATGTTATGCAATTACAGATGACATTCAATTTTGAAGAAATAAAAGCAGTTAATAAAAGATTTCTTACTTTAATAGTGGTTTGTTGGAGGGATTTTAAAATGAAGTTGACAAAAAATTATGTGTTTGTAATGAGACACATTGAAATCCCATGCCTCAAGTATTCGTTTTTTGATGAATATACATGGAAGAAATTTGTTTCTACCTGACATGACGAAACATTTCAGGTATCATAATTATATTATATTATATTGTAAAATTTCTTATATGTGTACCTAATTACATATTAGTTTAGTTTTTATATAATAGGCTTCCAAGAAATCCCATAAATACATCCAGTTTCAGAATGTATACCCTCATACTTTTTCATGTGGAAGGTATCATTTATTGGAGAGAAAAATTATTGAGGAAAAGTTTGAAGAATTAAGAGCTCACTCCATTAGTGGTTCTAATGAGGTCTGATTATGTCCTCCATCTCCACCTACCCACCATGAGAAATATAAAAGAGATAAGAAGAAAAAATGAAAAAAATCTTATAGAGAAAGCTAAGGAAGTAGCTAAAATAATTTTAACTATATTATTATTATTTTTCATGATTTTTTTTAATTTATAAATTAACAACACTAATATACCACTTTCATTTATCATTTTAGGATGAAATTTGGGAGTAATCGAAAAAGGGAACTTTTATCCTTGAGGGTAGGATGGACATCCTATCCACAAAATTATAAAATCTAGAACACCATGTTTGCATAATAGGATATGAGGCGGTTGTTAGTATTCAGAATGTTTTTGGTCATCAAAGTAAAAAAAACAAGAGTCACAGAAATAAAATCCCTAAAATCTCTATTGAAAGATATGAAATAGTCCATGGGTGATCAAATTCAAGTAGTTTTGTGGTAGGATTTGTTAGAATAATTGATGAGATAGTCGCATCTTGTGCAGTCTTCCCAGCCTGCCTACACAAATCCTTCGCCTCCTCACTTGAACCCAACCCTATACTATGATTTTCATGTTGGAGATCCTAATTTAAATATTGTAGCATTCGAAGTATTGTATCTTTTGTGGAATTCCGTACATCACCATCCTATTCAGATGGGTCAGGTTAGAGTGTCGGTACATGATATTATTGATCCTACTACCATTCCTTACCATTGAGGTTACCAGAGTTGGGGATTGTGTGGGCTATTTTTTACTTTGTCCTTATATCCTTCTTTGTCATATTTCATACGAGGTATGAATTTTTTTTAATATTAATTACATCTTATTGAAAAATACTTATAATGTTTTATGAAATTTATCTTATAAAGGAGAATCTAAAATCCAATGAAATGGCATAAAGGAAACAAAAGGTTTAGCAATAAACAACTACAGATACTTCAAATATTTATGATGGGATAGAAATAATATCTCGTGTTTCTTCTTCCTTAACTAATATCTACGAGTTTTAGATTCCATCTGATATAGTGTAAGAGACAATATATTGGGAATATTCAGAAAATATATCATGGATCTATTTAATTTTGAAGAGCTCAATGTGCCTATCTTGTGGTTTTTTCCATGTAATTAAATTGACATTTTGTTTGTTATTTTTTTAATTAATTATGGTTTAAATTGACTAACTATATTACTTTTTTAATTAGGTATCTACACACACTGGTTATTTTAAATGACACCACAAATGCTTTTGGTTTTATAGATCTAGAATAAATTTCAACGGTTGTGAAATATGTGTCGACTAAAAATAGAGTGGCATATATCTGTGAGAGGTTATTAATTACGAATATTGGGTGTTAGTTTCTTCCATTTCTTGATGGGTAAGAATAGAAACATAATTATGAACTAATGTTCATTATAATGTCATTAAATGTGAACATTTTGTATTATAGGGGGTATTGGATATTAGTCATATTCTTCCCAAGTGAATACACATTATATTGGTTTTTCTCTTTATTAGGTGGTGTTCATAGAAAAATTTCCACCTTGTTAGAAAAGTAATTTTTTTGTTTTTTATAAGCTCATTATTTTTAATTCTCATTATTTATACATTTAGTAATAGTTGATATATATGAAAATTCAGGTCATGTAAAAATTAACAAAGATCACTTGTCAATAACGAAGCCAAATGAAATCAGCTATGTGAAAGTAAAGGTAATTATTTTTATATTATATATTATTTGGTTTTTTGGATATATATATATATATATTGGTTTTTATTATAATGTTAATGTTTTATTAACTATAGTTTAATTTTCAATAAGTAAATGTTTAATGTGGTTATTATGTTCTACGATTCATTTATGAGATAATCGAAACTGGGGTAATGACTGATTATGATCAGGTTAGTCATATTAATTATTTTATATTTTATATCATAATATTCTGATTTTTAATCTTTTACCATTCATCATTATTATAGATGTTCAATGATGTTGGTTCATACATGAAAGATGAACTTAATCATCTTCGATCTTTGTTTGAGAACTATTTGTTAAGTATTATTACAATTTAAGGTATGTATATTGTAATTTTTCTGATTAGTATTAAATTATTCTAATAATAAGTGTACAAAAATGAATTCTTTTATTATAATAGGTATTTGAATATAATGATATCAAACGAATGCTTCAACAATAACAAACAATGATCATGTTATAAATTTCAGGTATGTGTTTTTAAATTCTACTTTATAATACAAATGCATTGTTAATATTTTGATTTACTTGTTAAATGAATGTATGTTTTTATAGATTTTTAGTCAATTATACATGTTTTTTGTTGGATGTATACTATTTATCAATTACATGGATTATTAATTTCTAGGGGGTGTAATATTTAAAAGTTCCTAATTTTTTTAACTTTCAACGTATGTTTTTATAAAAACCGATGTCGGGTCATTTAAAAAAATCAGATGGTTTTCAGCGTCAGTTTTTTATAAAAAATCGACACCGAAAATCAATTTTTCATTGGTTTCTATAAGAATCTAACACTGAAAATGAATCCAATTGTCGTTTTGGCATCGATTTTTAAAAAAACTGACACCAAAAACTTTTTTTAACATCACCTTTATAAAGGTCAGTTAAAACCTGACATTAAAAGTTTAAAAAATGATGTTAAATCATGTTTTTACACTAGTGATGGTCTTTTCCTACACATGTTGTGTATTGTGTAGGCCATAGGCCTTCCGAAAAAGTCCCAAGAGGACCCAGAGCAGGAATATCTTAGTGATCTAGACTAACCAAGGTTTTTATCAAAGCTTATCCAAGTAGCTTTCTAGTTGCTTCATTTTAAAGTGATCCCCTCCTTCTTAGCAGTTTGGACACTTTTATAGTTTTTGGTGGGCCTGTATTTTTTCTTTTTTACTTTTTTTGTACTATGGTTGTGGGATATATGTATGCATACATTTTTTTCAATTTCATTATCTCTGCACTATTTCATAGATATGTATGTGGGTGCATGCATATAGGAACCATATGCGAAGGCCTCCCATGCATGTGATATTTCTACTTGATGCTAGACGCCAACCATTGGCCTATAGAGGCAGGCTTCTGACGTCGCGTCTTGGGCCCTAGTGGGATGGGTCATGAAAATATCTCCCTTTCTAGAAGAGGAGAGGAGAATATCCAATATAGGGGTTGTTACTGTGCACAGAGGAGAAGAAAACAGAGGAGAAGAATTACGAAGAAATAGGGGAAAAGGGGTAAATTTACCCCTTTAAATGACGTGTACATTTTGGATGCATGATTGGTCAAACTATATGCCAAACATGCATAGGATACTACCTATATAGAGGTATCACATGTTTCATGCACACGGTTTGAGAAACTATGTGCAAACCATGAATTACTCTTCTATAAAGAGGTTTAAAATAGTCACGAGTCTATACATCCTGGGGTAAATTGTTTAACAAAACTATGCAACACCCTCAAACTCACGAGACAGTCCACATAGTTTCTCCTCGAGGGATTCATGGTATCAAAAAAACCATTATCCTCTTCCATCTTCTTCTAATTTGAGTTTCTGGGGTCTTCAACTCTCGAAATTTAAAAAAAATACATGATAAAGATCTTGTGAATTAAACCGAGTCTAAAAAATAAATTTAAGTTTTTCAAATATCATATTTACATTTTCAATCTTGGATTATAGAATGGAATATCCACCAAATGGTAAAATTCAAATTCCTTTGGAATTCTACCTTGGTCCAAAATACAGGACGTTACACCCAATATAAGTGAACCACCATATCATAAAATAATTAATCATTTCATCATAAAATAACCCATGAAAGGAAATGGGATTCATAAACATTTTATCAATATATAATCATAATCCATACAGATAAAGGAAGTGGATGGTATCATAAAATTATTCATTATTTCATCACATCTTGATTAACATGTGGTAAGTGAAAAGTGCTATTGTGGGAACCCACAAATGATTAGTGATTTTTTTTTGGGTACTTAGGTCCAGCAGAGTGGCTGACCAATATCGTCTCTCAAAGGAGTAAGTAAATTTGACAACTTATTAAAGGTATTTTAAAAAATAACATAAAAGGGAATAATAAAACTACTTGAATGGATGTGGGGGGGTTACCATTTATAAAACTAGAAGAAGTTTTCTGGAAGAATATTGTTTAATATTTTTGTTTTTATTTTTGAAATGAAGTTCGATTAAAAAGACACAACAATAAGAAGTTTTTTTAGACAATATTTAAAAGACGTAATCGATCTAAATCTATCTATTCATTTACTTATTAATAATTATCATTTAAATTAATATCCACTTAATTATGATCCCCTAATTTTTTAACCACCAAACACTATGATAATTAACTTTACCACAAATATGAAGAGAATTAAACCCTAGGCTATCTTCGGAACATGCAATCGCAGCACCATACTTTGATTGATGTTATAAGAATAGCTTATGGTCAATGGTAAATTAAGACACATGTCAATTATGGAAAATTATGAGGAATTGAGATTATTTATTATATTTTAACTCTACAAATTTATCCCATGTGGTCTTGTTTTACCGATTAAGTTTGCGCTCTCACAATTTACACAATACTCGACCTCGCATGTTTTTGTGTTAATTTTTCAATTGTTTGCTTAGTTTATTATAATTCAAAAACTCAATTAATGGATCATATTAAGTGAATTAAAGTATCTCAATGATTCAAAATAATTAAATGAAGAGGGTATAAGATAGATTTATCACTAATAGAACTACCCTTCCATGGGTGGTGTGGTCATCGTGGAGATGTTTTGCAAGAGCAAAGGATTGAAAGGGTAGAACCCAATTGCGTCTCCACTATTGATTCCAACCCAAATAGGATGAGTAAAGAAGAATATAATTGAACAAAATAGAATAAAAGAGAAGAAATAAAATAACAACAAAGAATTTTATTACACAAATAAAAACATTACAACATGAAGAAGAAAAGAAGGCTTCGATGAGGGGATCCTTGTTTCAAGAGCTACCCCTCTTACAATGGTTAGAGAATTTGGGTGAAACCAATTATCCTATGCCTTAAATATACAAATGAACGTCCCAAACCTTACAAATGATAAAAATAGATATTTATATAGTGGAGGGGAGGCTAGGTTAAAAGTGGTTTCAAGTTTGAATGAGAAGATTCTACCAAATATTTTAATCCCACTTCCACTGCCTTCTTGACCACCAAAACGCTTGAATTATCTTTCCTTCCAAAAGAATAATTTGTGAAAAATTGGGCTTTAGATTCCCTCTCAAAATTTGGGCTATGTCCATACACGTATGTAGAAGATATGTCTTAAACACTAAAGTGATGTCCAATCTCGTGTTTCCAGCCCACCATTGACTTAATGGCCCATTTATGCCATCCAAATTCACTCTTTAGCTCTAGTGTCCTGAAGAAAAGTTATATAAAATTAAATTAGGAACACTTTTACAGACTTTTAATTTTAAATAATTCATATTAAAATATTTATGTTCGAAATACTAAAGTGCATTTTAAAAGGGTAAAACGGGAATTTTCATCAAATTTTCAAATGAATGATCTAATCCCAAATATTTCATAAATTAACATATTTAGCACAAGGTGAGGAAATTGTGTCATTTATTATCAATAAAATATTCAAAAAAATAGTGCTTTATCAACTCCCCCACACTTACCCTTTTGCACTCTCAGGAAAAACCTCATATCATGTATTCCAAAAAATTGTGACAAGTAAACATCAATAGCAAATCAAAAAAAAATTAAAACATGTATCTTTGAGATCCAACAATTCAACACCAAGAAAAAAAAGATATCATGCCTCATAAAAAATCATTATTTCAAGTTCTCAATTTATATCATTCAATATATTTCCACTTGATTTATCCTCCCATGCACAAAACACTTACCTCACTTGAATTTTCTCTTATCACACAAATGTCAATTTTTCATAAATGTCTTTCTCATCCAAACTCATAAAATGTTCACCATAGGATTAATAAATTCCTACATCACCACCCGATGTGGGTCAAGGACATATGTTTATCATGAGGACTTTTTTGGGATGTTCTATGGCTTCCGGTTGGTAGGATTTAGATGTGAAAAATTATGAGGCTGAATGAGGAGGGTTTGAATCTTTTTAAAGAAAATTTCCATTAATCTAATTTTCACTTAAATATGGTCTCCTCCTCGATCCCCATAGAATCAATTCATGTTAATCATCATGAATAATAAATGAATGTGCACACCATTCAAAATTTCAGCAGTAAAAATGTCAATATTCTCAAACATAATTTTTTTGAAAGCTCCAGATAGGCACAACTTTCTCCCACTATTAGAATCTCCAGAAAGTCACAGCTTCACTTATCATGAAAGGTCCAGAAAAGAAACAGATTTTAATATAAGTATTTTATTCATTAGCAAACACATCTCTTCATAATTTAACTTCCCACCCAAAGTATCACAGAATGTGGTAGCACAACATAAGGCAGTTTCCCCCACACTTAAGTTCAACTAGATTATGCAATTTCATATCAAGATTTGGTTAGATAGGGAAAATTGGATTGTAATGTGGATAACCTAACAGGTTGTTCATGGATTCTAAGGGATACAAGGATTAAATGTTCAATTTAAGCCATTATAAAAAGGATTATTTGAAATAGGGGCTTTCATACCAAACAAATGCCTAAATCATTTAAACATAAGTACATCAAACCCTCAAGTTTTTAGAGGAATAAATCAAATTCGGGT
Source organism: Viscum album (assembly GCA_963277665.1). Classification (NCBI taxonomy): domain Eukaryota; kingdom Viridiplantae; phylum Streptophyta; class Magnoliopsida; order Santalales; family Viscaceae; genus Viscum; species Viscum album. The sequence continues at coordinate 1,254,065,660 of OY728152.1, forward strand.
TAAATCAAGCATGGTTTGGTTCTCTCAAGAAATGAGGTAAATGTAATGAATATGAAAATAATGGTTCATAAACCTCACCGGAAAGTGATTTCAAATATAAAGACTGTGAGATGTGATATGGGATTCAAAATTCATAGTACTTTTAATGAAATTAATAAAGATTTGAACTTGAAACAAAGTTATTTTCAACATTCGTTTAAGCTCAGTTTCATGGGATAAATTGTTTCACTTATTAATATGAATTTAAAAATGTATATGATAATCATTTCAACTCAAAATTTTCAAAAACACACAAAAACTTTGAAAAATAAACACACAAAATTTGAAAAACACACAATTTTTTTTGAAAATCAATAAAAAATAGGAAAATAATTAAAATTACTAAACTAAAATGTTCCCTCCCCCACACATAAAATATTTCATTGTCCTAAATGTGAACCCATGAGATGATATATGCACATGAAATGTATAATTTTAAATAGGAAAAAGAATAAAGAAGTGAAAGGTTTAGGAACAGCCTGATATTCTTAAGTGATGATGGGGTCATGCAGTGTGATGAAATCCACTGCATCAGTAGGAAGTCCCTCAATGTATTTCTTCAAACATTTCCCATTGACTCAAAATCTCTTTTTAGTGTCCTCTTGTGTGATCTTCACTGCACCATAAGGAAAAACATTAGTCACAACATAAAGACCTAACCATCTGGAACGCAACTTATCAGGCATCAACTTCAATCATGAACTATAGAGAATGACTTTATCTACAACATGAAACTCCCTTTGTTGGATCATTTTGTCATGAGCTACTTTGGAACTTTCCTTGTAGAGCCTTGAGTTCTCATATGAAGATAATTGAATCTCCTCAAGCTCTTGAATTTGAAGCTTCTGTTGAATTCCATCTTGGGCCAAATCCATGTTGCATTTCTTTATAGCCCAATAAGCCCGATGCTCAACCTCCACAGGGAGATGACATGATTTCCCAAAAACAATCCGAAATGGGGACATACTAATGGGTGTCTTGTATGTTGTCCTATAATCCCATAGTGCATCATCCAAGTGATTTCTCCAATCTTTTTTATTCGGCTACATGGTTTTCTCCAAAAAAAATTTCAACTCGTGATTTGAAACCTCATCCTGGCCATTTGTTTGGGGTGGTATGGTGTTGATGTTTTGTTTGTCACCCCATACTTCTAAATGAGGGAAAAAATTAAAATTTCAGAAGTTTGTCCCTTGGTCACTAATGATGGCCTTTGGTACTTCAAACCTACAAAAAAATATGTGTCTTGACAAAGTCTACTACAACATGAGAATCATCAGTCCTGGTGGCCTTAGCCTCCACCCATTTACTCACATAATCACCAGAAACCAAAATATAAAAAAAACCAAATAAACTAGGAAAAGGACTCATAAAATTGATTCCCCATACATCAAAAATCTCACAGAATAATATGGGTTGTTGGGGAATTTTGTGTCTCCTAGAAATATTACCAGTGTATTGACAACGTGAGAATCACTTACAAAACAAATGAGCATCATGGAATAAACTATGACAATACAATCTAGAATCCAAAACATTCATAGTTGTGCATTGGGGTCCAAAGTTCCCACCACCATCAAGTGTATGAAAGAATTATAGAATAGACTCAAACTCATGATCAGGAACACACCTCCTAATAACTTGGTCACTACACATGCGCTATAAGTAGGGATCATCCCACACATAAAATCTAGACTCACTATTTAATTTTTGGACTTGATGTTTCTTTAAATTTTTAGGAATTTTAGAGGCCACAAGGTAGTTCACTAAATTAAAATACCAAGGATGTGTACTTGAGATGGAATAAATATGATCATCAGGGAAAGTGTCCCAAAGTGGTACTTGGTCTAAGGTTTCAACCTCTAGTGTGTGTGTGTAAACCTACTCATGTGGTCTGCAACCAAGTTTTCTGACCCCTTATTTTCCTTTATCTCAATATCAAATTCCCAAAGAAGGAGCATCCATTTGATAAATCTGGGCTTTGCGTCTGGCTTCTTCAAGATGTACCTCAGAGCTGCATGGTTAGAAAAAACAACTACTTTAGAGCCCAATAAATATGAATAGAATTTATCTAAAGAAAATATGATAGCAAGAAACTCATTTTCTGTGGTTGTGTAATTAGATTGGGATTAATCCAGTGTCCTTGATGCATATAAAATAACATGTGAACATCCCTCCACCCTCTGAGATAAGACATCCCCAACTGCGAAGTTGGAGTCGTCACACATAAGCTCAAAAAGAAACTCCCACCATGGGGGTTGTATGATAGGTGGAGTGGTCAGACGCTTCTTTAGATCATAAAAGGAAGTCCTGTAAGAATCATCAAACACAAAATCAGAATCCTTTTTAAGTAATCGTGACATAGGAAGAGCAATATTACTAAAATATTTGATGAATCGTTGATAAAATCCTGCATGCCCTAGGAAATATCTATCATCACGCACACGTGAAGGATAGGGTAAGGATGAAATGATATCTACCTTAGATATATTAACCTCTATCCCATGTTTTGACACTACATACCCTAAGGCAATCCCATGATCTACCATGAAATGACACTTTTCAAAGTTTAAGACCATATTCTTCTCAATACGATGATTGAAAACCTTTCCCAAATAAGAGATACAATCATCAAATGAAGACCCATACACTGTAAAATCATCTATAAATACCTCCATGTAGGAATCAATGAAATATGAAAAAAAAATACTCACCATGCATCCCTAGAAGGTACATGGGGCATTGAAAAGTCCAAATGGCATCCTTCAGTAGGCAAACGTACCTAATGGACAAGTGAATGTTTTCTTCTCCTGATCCTCCAGAGAAATAGGAACCAGAAAATATCCAAAAAATCCATCAATGAAACAATAATGTGTCTTCCCAGCTAGTCTCTCAACTATTTGATCAATAAATTGGAGGGGGAAATTGTCCTTGCTAGTTGTTTGATTTAGTTTCCTATAATTAATACACACACGCCAACTGTTTTTCACCCTCATTGGAACTAACTCCTATTTTTCATTTTTAACAATAGTAACACCACTTTTCTTAAGCACAACCTGAATAGGAATTACCCACTAAGAATTTGAAATGATAAAGGTTATACCTACCTCGAGAAATTTCTCAACTTATTTTTTAACAACTTCCAAAAGGGTTGGATTGTGTCTCCTTTGTGGTTTCCTCACCGGTTTAGCCCCATCCTCCAAAAGAATCTTATACATTAAAATGGAGGGGATAATACTTGATATGTCATCCAAGGTCCACCCAATTACCCTAATGTTCTCCCTCAAAATATTAAAAAGATTTTCTTCATGTTCAAAGGCAATATTATTAGAAATTATAACAGGTAATCTCTCGTCACTTAACAAGTATGAGTATTTGAGATTAGGTGGAAATGGCTTGAGTTCCAATGAAGGGGGTGATGTATAGATGAAGAAATTGAAGAAACTGAAATATACGCACAATGAAAATCAATATCAGAATATATGTCATCAAAATCATAGAATAAAGCATCAAATCCATTAGCATACTCAACAACCATTTCATAATTAGAGTTCACATGATAAAAATCATAATATGATTCCATTTAAAAATCGAATCTAGGAGAGTCTTTTGCATTATAAACAGGTGTGGAAGTAATCTTAGACATAAAACTATAACCAATGCTCATAATATCCCTAAGAATAGGACAATAAAATTCCATGGGGTTTTTATTTTTTGGTTCAAAATGGGAGATAGAAATGTAGAATGGTCCTCTGAGGAGTACTTCATGGATTCCATGACATTAAATATCACAACTTCATCTCTAAAATCCATGGAAAGTGTACCCTTATTGACATTTATGATAGTTTTTTTAGTTTTGAGGAAGGGTCTACCTAAGATAATGGGAGAATGAAAACTTACCTGGTCATCCTCCATGTTAAGCACGTAGGAATCTACTGTAAATATCATGTCTCTTACCCAAAAAAGTACATCTTCAATGAAACCCACTGGATAGGTCATAGCTCTATTTGTCAACTGCACCACTACTCCCATCGTCTTCAACTCCCCACCTATAAAGAAGAGAATACAGAGTGTGACATCACATTTATGGAAGCTCCCAAATCACAAAGAGCATCTGAAAAGTGAAACTCCCCTATGGTGCATGGGATAGTGAATGTCCCTGGATCCTTTCACTTTTTTAAAATTTCTAGAGTTGGTGTAATGAGTTTTGACACATTCCTTCCAATATTGATCCTTTCATTTCCCTTGATCCCTATTCGATTGGTACAAATTTCTTTTAATAATTTCACATACCTTGGTATTTTTTTGATGGCTTCAAGTATAGTTATGTTAATCTCCACACGCTTGAATGTGTCCAAAACTTCTTTTTGAATCACCTCTCCATCCATCTTATTGGTTTTTACAACTCTATTTGGAAATGGAAGGGGTTTAGGAGGAACATCATCAAACTTTTTCTTACCTTTATCTTTCTCCTTGGATTGATCATAAGTTAGTGTGGAATGGATATTCTTCAAAGTTGAGGTGAATCTCTAGAGAACAATAGGTGCAAATGTATCAGTTGTTTTCTTTCCACTTCTCAATGTGATGGCACTGACATTACCCTTGGGATTTGGAGTAGGTTAGGAAGGAAGATTTCCAGAGTTCTTACTTACCAGTTCATGGAGGGTGGTGGCAATTTGGCTCATTTGAGTCTTCAATTCCCTCAGCTCCGAACCTTGAATATTTAGCTCAATCTATTGATTAAGAACAAGTTTCTTCAAAATATCATTAGTGTTAAAATCTACCTTTGGTGGGGGATTCCCTTATTGTTGGATTGTTGATTCTTGGGCTTCAAATCTCCTTTGGGGTTGTTGGAAACCCTACTGCTAAGGCGGAGGCTGCTGGAAGTCTTGTTAAAAAGGGGGCCTTTGTGGTTTTCCAGAGCCATACCTCATGTCTTATTGATCCTTCCACCCTTGGTTGTATGTTGGAGCAAAGGAATCAAGATTATTTTGGGGATATGGTTGTTTCTTCTATTGATATGGTCTCCCAAGAAACACTGCTGCACAATCTTCTATTTCTTGTAGTTGGGGGAAACAGTCATTTGGGTGGCTTGTCTTAGGGAAAATGCCACAATGCCTTAAAGGAGTGGGTTGAGATGTCTTTTGAGCCAAATCAATTTGCCTCACCATAGTGGTCAATTCTTCTAACTTCATATCAATCAAATGACTCTCAATAGAAGGACTTACCTGATGTACTCCCCTGACATGTGGCGTACCTTGATCACCAAATTGTTAGGATTTTTGGGCCATCTTTCCAATCAACTCACGTGAAAATACTGGTTTTTTTCCACCAATTCTCCTCAAGCCACGACATCCACCATGCTTCTCTCTATAGGTGTGAGTCCTTCATAGAAGTATTGGATGAGAAGTTTCTCACTGATTTGGTGATGTGGGAGGCTTGAACACAACTTCTTGAATCACTCCCAGTACTCATACATTGACTCCCCTTGTTCTTGATAGATCCCTGAGATTTCCTTATGTACGAAAGTGGTCCTTGATGCTGGAAAAAATCTCTGCAATAAAAGAAATTTCAAATCGTTCCAACATGTTACATCTTTATGTTGTAAATAATACATCCAATCCTTTGTAGCTCCATCAAGTGAGAATGGGAATGCTCTTAATTTTATTTGATCTTCAAATATATTTCATGGTTTCATGGTTGAGAAAACCACATTAAATTCTTTAAGGTGTTTATTGGGATCCTCACTAGATAATCCATGAAACTTTGGAAGAAGATGAATTAACCCATATTTTAATTGAAAGTGTAATTTGAGATTTGGGTATGCAATAAAATTTGGTTGATAGTTAATGTCTGGTGCAGCCAACTCTCGAATAGTTATATTAAGTTAATTTCCATTATTTTTAGCCATTGCTTCTTCTTTTATGGTTTAATTTGAATTGCTTCCAATTTCAATGTTCTGAGAGTGGGGGAATTCTCCAACTGGTTGAATGTTGAAACTTCCTGTAGACTGAGAATGTCTGATTTGAGCCCTAAGGTTGCATTCAATCTCAAAGTCAATATCTAAGAGATCTTCGGTATTATTTCATGTCATAAATCAATGAAAGATAAAAAATAAATGAAGAAAATTTTACCGTAATAAAAAGAAAATAAGTTTCAGTTGTTCTGATAAAAATAAAAGAAGAGAGTAAGAGAAGCGAAAAAAAACTTGAGAAAGGGGAAAGAAAAAAGAAAGAGGAGAAGAAAAGAATTAAATGAAAAATAAAATAAATACCTCTAATTGGTTAAATAAATTACTTTCCTCTCTGGAAATGGAACTAATTTTAAAGGCACTATCATGGGCGCCCTCAAATGATTAGTGATTTTTTTTGGGTACTTAGGTGCAGTAGAGTAGCTGACCAAGGTCATCTCTCAAAGGAGGTAGTAAATTTGACAAATTATTAAAGGTATTTTAGAAAATAACATAAAAGGGAATAATAAAACTACATGAAATTATGTGGTGGTGTTTTTACTGTTCATAAAACTATAATAATTTTTCTAGAAGAATACTGTATAATATTTTTGTTTTTATTTTTGAAATGAAGTTCGATTAAAAAGACACAATAAGAAGATGTTTTTTTAGACAATATTTAAAAGACATAATTGATCTAACTCTACCTATTAATTTACTTATTAATCATTATAATTTAAATTAATATCCACTTAATTATGATCCTCTAATTTTTTAACCCCTGAACTCTCCGAGAATTAACTTTACCACAAATATGAAGATAATTAAACCCTAGGCTATCTTCAGAACATGCAATCGCAACACCCTGCTTTGATTAGTGTTATAAAAATAGATTATGGTCAGTGTTAAATTAATCTACATTTCCATTCTAGAAAATTAAGATGAATAGAGCTTAGGGATTATATTTTAACTCTACAAATTTATCCCTTGTGGTCTTTTTTTACCGATTAAGTTTGCACTCTCACAATTTACACAATACTCGATCTCGCATGTTTTGGTGTTAATTGTTCAATTGCTTGCTTAGTTTATTATAATTCAAAAACTCAATTTATGGATCATATTATGTGAATTATAGTATCTCAATGATTCAAAATAATTAAATTAATTGGTTATAAGATAGATTGATCACAAATAGAACTACTCTTCCATGGGTAGTGTGGTCATTGTGGAGACGTTTTGTATGAGCAAAAGATTGAAAGGGTAGAACCCAATCTCATTTCCACTCTTGATTACAACCCAAATAGTATGAGTAAAGAATAATATAATTGAACAAAACATAATAAAATAAAATAAATAAAATAATAACAAATATTTTTATTACACAAATGAAAACATTACAACATGAAGAAGAGAAGATGGCTTCGATGAGGGGATCCTTGCTTCAAGAGCTACCCATCTTACAATGGTTGGATAATTTGGGTGAAACCAATTCTCCTCTTCCATAAATATCCTAATGCACGTCCTAACCCTTAAAAATGATAAAAAAACATATTTATATAGTGGAGGGGAGGCTAGGTTAAAATTGGTTTCAAGTGTGAATGAGAAGATTCTTCCAAATATTTTAATCTAACTTGAACCGCCATATTGACCACTAAAAATCGTGAATTATCTGTTATTATATAAGTATAATATGTTCGAAATTGGGTTTTCGATCCCCTCTCAAAATTTGGGCTCAATCCATGCACGGATGTAGAAGATATGGCCCAAACACTAAAGTGATGTCCAATCTCGCGTGTCCAGCCCATTATTGAATTAATAGCCCATTTCCTCCATTCAAATGCACTCGTTAACTCTAGGGTCCGGAATAAAAGTTGTATAAAATTGAATTATAAACACTGTTACAAAATTTTAAGTTCAAATAAGTCATATTAAAATATTTATGTGCGAAATACTACAGTGTATTTTAAAAGGGTAAAACTGAAATTTTCATCAAATTTTCAAATGAATGATCCAATCCCAAATATTTCATAAATAAACATATTTAGAATAATGTGAGGAAATTATGTCATTTATTATCAATAAAATATTCAAAAAAATATTGTTTTATTAGAAATAATCAGGTTTCATTAAATCATCCTTGAAATGTCATAATAATAAGAAATCGAGAGAAAGAGTATGGGTGTCATAATAAGGGAATGATCCTAGTTATTTATAAGAAGAAAAAAAATGATTTTATCATAGATAAAAACCCACTAAAATATAATTTTAACCTTTCTTTTAAAACATGATAAAATCTAATTTTATTTTGATAACATTTTAAATAAAAATTCATAGAATATTGAGAAAAGTATTTTATTTGAAAATAACCATGAAAACCTATGGGGTATCTTAAAATAAAATATTTTTTATGATGGAGGGGATATTTTTTCGTATCATATAATTTAAACTAGAATATTCTAATCACGCTTTTGTAAAAGTCCAAACATGGGTTATACATAAAACATTTGAAAATATTCTTTTTAATCATTTGAAAAGAGATTAAAAGGTATTAAAAATAATATTTCCCAAACATTTATGTATAGATGAAAATATCCATAAAATAATTTAAGAACATGGATATGGAGGATAAATATTCCCAAGGTGAAAATAATAAATAAGGTCAATTTTTATTATAAATATTTTCTTTATAATTTTATATACCAAAGAGAGTAAAATGGAACTGATACTTGAAAATTCAAAAAAAAGTGTAGAATAAAATATATGGGGTTTAAATTATGGGTAACATATAAAATCCCTCAATTAAAATTTAAACTATATAATCTTAAAAATAAATAAGATTGTAACATAAACCCTTACCGCTTTTCTAAATTTTGAATCACAATAAATTTGAAATAAATAACATAAAATGAAACTTTAAATACCATAAATATAATGATATTAATGATATAATATCTCAAAGGGTTAGTATATACATCATAAAAACATAAATAAGGGTTCAACCCGAATCATGCATCGGAAAAACATTATTAAGATGAAGAACCCTTACCTTAGCTATCGTCTTGCTTTGTATGCATTTAAACATCCTATATGATAAATATAGTTTAATATAAATATATTATAAAATCATATTCATATACATGTTACTATATATCATTTCCTTATAATTTTTAATTACCCTTTCATTAAAAATTCATTATTAAAATCATTATTGAGGTGAAAACTGTTCTATTTTACATTCATGTTTCGGTTTGACAGTTTTGATCCTTGCACTTTGGTCTTGGTTTCATAATATACAGTATATTAATCATGTCATAATTATAATATTTATTAATTATATACACTTTTTTTACCATTCATATGAATCTATGATGAGAAATAAATTACATTACTTATTTAGGATAGTAGTGCATACGTACGCATGGGTGATGTTTTCACTTTTCGATAAATGGATTAAAAGAAAGGTAAATAATAATTACCATTTAAAGAGTCATTATTATATCATTTATATCATATATATTCATTAAATATATCATTATGGCCATCCGTGTAAAGATAAAATGAAAAAAAAATCAACACTTCATGGAGTTGGAACTCCACACGCATGCATGAGTGACGTTATCATTTTCTAACAGAAAGGGAGGAGATAAAAAATGGTTATACCATTGACATAAAAACATATGTGTATAATAAATTTACTTATTAAATCATGTTAATATTTTTATAGAAATTTGGATGAGTTTTAACAAGAAAGGATATGAAAAATATCGGTAAGATTATATACCCCTTCTTTAGATATCCTCCTTTGAAAATAATTTTAAGGATTCTTGGGTGGGTATTTTGGAAAAAAACTCACATAAAGGTCATGTATAAGGATTTTGGGAGAGTATTTTTATAGATTATGGTCAATATAAAGGTCTCAAGTAGTGTGTAGAAGAGAGTCTTGGAGTTTCCCTTTTATAAGTGACGGGGTGGCACACTTATAACTATTTAGAATATTAAAATATAATGCAGTCACACTCAAGAAAAATTGGCTCTAAACTGGATCAAGAATGAATATATAAAGGTATAGTATCTAAATTCATTCATAAAATAGTATTTAGACATGTTTTTAGGTCATTTTAACTCTTATCTATTCTTTTTAACCCATTGTTAACCCTTTTAACCTTTACCATATTAATAGATTTTAGCCTCAGTTACTATTCATAATGACCAAAAATGAAATTGGACACATTACTAGATTTTTAAATTATAATTCCTAAAATGGAAACAATTTTATTATATTCAATTTCTATAACTTTCATGATTTCATTTTAAAATATCAGTTCAAAACGCAATGAAAACTGTTTTTAGAAAAATGTACTTTTAAGCATAAAACAAAATGTATTCTAATTCCATGCATAGTAAAAACCATTAGATGAATGTTAATATATTCTATTGAATATATTATCTACACCTTTCCATAAAATCATTCATAAATACATATTAATTCAATTACTTTTATCTTCATTTCTAACCAATTGATAATCAATGTATGAGTGACTATTCATCTTTTCACATTCAATACCAATATATTTAATCAAAATCGTAGTTCATTAGTGATCAACAAAAAAAATATATAGAAAAATAAAATATTTTAAAAAAATACCATTTAACATAAAATGATATAATTTTTAACATTTAAAAATTGAGTGCTTATTTCTTAGAAAGTAATAATACTTTTTCATTGAGAAAAAATTTTATACATACTTTTCATAATTTAGTTAGTCCTATTCATTTTAGTCAATCCAAAATCTAGGATAAAACAGTCTCATTTAATAATATTATTTCAATATTTTATTGTGGTTTGTTTAAATTCAGTGTTTCAGTAGATCAATCTATCAATGAAATAAAATTTATTTAAAAAGAAATATATCATAAAATTTGGGAGTGTTAAAAAATTAGGTAGGAGAATGGTTGAAATAAAAAACATTGATAAGGATTGTGGAACTTGAAGTAAATATATAGAACGCCTCCAAGATCTTGAACTAGAAAAAATTATAGTGAAATGAGAACAATATAAGTGAAAAGTTATAAAATCAAAGGATGATACATAAAAAAATATGGAATTTGGCTGAATGAAGTGTAGAGAGAAAAGTTTTGAGTTACATAAGTTTGACTTTAGGAGTTTTGAGTTCAATATAATAAAATTCAAAAAGATGAAAGTCATGTGTCATTGAATTTTTTAAATGTTTTTAACATTTATTATTATAATAACCAACGTTAAAACATAATTTTTTTACATCGGTTATATAACGACCCAAACTTTTATAAATAAAATTTACCTTTCTTTTTAATCAAATGTATTATTATATATTATGGATATAGAAAACACATGAATTTATTTTTTTATCCTATCGGACTTAAAATACTATTAAGAATCATTATCCTAGATAATATCTTCACTGAACAGTGATCACATGATTAGTATAAATATAGGATTTTAACAAATCCAATTGACACAAATAAAGGAATTGATGACCTCAACCAGTAGGATCATACACTATAAATCTGATTTATCAGATATTTTGAGGTAGATCGCATCATTGGGCTTTTCTATTGACCAATCCCAATCTGAGATCCAATAACTTATGCTTGAATGAAACCATTTATAGGAAAAGTTCAAGCTCATTGAGATCACAGCCCAAACAATGTATGTTGAACCACCCCTGAAAGTCTCACCATCACACACCTTACCATTAGATAATTTTTGGTGTAATAAAGGGATATGTATCAAGACCATAATAATATGAATATTTATATTTTATATAATAATGAATATATTTTCATTTTATTGATACTTTATAAATGATTTTGATTTTGGTACAATAAAATACAAATTTTATTTTTAATTCAATTTCAATTAAGATATATATTTTGATGAATTAATGTATTTTTGAAATAAATATTATTTTATTAAAATATTATTATTAAATAATTTTTATTAAATATAAAATATCATATAATTTTTATGAAGTCAAATGTAATTTTTATAAGGGTTTGAAAACTGTTATTGTCAAAAAACACAGCATTTCTCAATATATATTGATTTTATTTTAGAATTTAAAATTAAATTATTTATAAAATTATTTGGTTAAAATAAATATTATTTTTAAAATCAGAATGTCGAAATTATCTAACAATGAATTTTTCATAATTTTTTGAGATAAATGAATTTTACGGTAAACAATTAAATACCATATAAATATATGGTGTGTATTATGATATCATAATGACCCAAAGTGATGTAATAAATACCATAAATGGTATCCACTACCAAATATATGTTTTCCATTTAAAATAATTGGATTTTATGTTTATTTTATTAATTTTATAAAGCCTTTATGAATCCTCCAAAATCATTAATATATTTTAAGGTTTTAAATTCATTTCTTTAAGAGTGTGACTAACTTACACATCAGAAAAAGTATTGTTTAATTAATTTAGGACCTTATCCTTATAAAATAGTTAAAAAAACTCCCCTTTGGTTGAAACCATGGGAAAACCCATGGTAATGTTTGTTTTTTTCTTATTTTATTATATAGAGTATAAAACCTGTGTTTGAGAAATGATAAAGAATTCCACATTCATTTCCTATATAAACCCACCCAAGCTCCCATTTCTCTTAAGTAAAAATCCTTTCAATGCATCCTTACTCTATCATACCCTCTATATAGTCCTCTCATGATTCCTCTAAGATCTCAATAAACTTTTCCATTTATTTGAAGCCGCACTCTCAAGGTAAGGGATCCTTTTCTTCTCTTATTTATTAAAGTTTCTTTATTATCTTTTGACTAATATTTACAATTCCTATTATTGGGATATATATTTACATGTACCTATTACTTACCACTTTATGTACAAAATTATGATATTCCCCTTTCACTATCATCAACCCATATTATGAATTTTTAAATGACGTTGTTATGGTGTTGAAATTTCACCGTGATTTTCCATACCAAAACAATTGTGTAGTGAATACCATCCCATTTCCTATCAAGGGTGTTCAAATTAATACAATTATACTTATTTGACTTGGGACTTATATGTATTTGTTCCACACTCCTTTTTCATGGAATAAAATTTTGTGATGAATGAATCCATGTTGTATGATATATGTGGCACAATTAAGAATGAGAATGAAATGAAAATGATGGGTGTGCCTAGAATTATATAGCACTCCATTGAATTGGGTAATGTTTAGTCTCATGAGATGTCATGTTAGGATAGGGAGTGAACCTGATTCCTTTATGGGACTTTTTCCATTATGATGTCTTTCCAGTTAGCCTTAACCTATGTTTATTATGTAGTGTTTTAAGTTGTTGCCACATTTCCCATGTTTCCTTTATGTTATCCTATTATATCATGCCTCATTGTTCATTTTTATGTTTCTCACTCATTTTATGTCCCATTGATATGACTATTTTCTAACATGTATTACTTTATTCATTTTATGACATATTTATTCCATTACTGGTCTTTATATCTCAACTCGTTCTTATGTATGTCCCCAAGTTATCACAAGAAGTTTTATATATGAAGGAATATTATGAACATGTTGAGGAGGTTTTCAATAAATATGATATAATCCTTATTTTTATTTGTTATGTAATATACCTACTTCCAAAATACACTATAATTATCAATATTCTGGGTTTTATTATGTGTAATCTTATGTAATAAATCATGTATTAATGTGTAATAAAAAATAAGGGTTTCCATAGTTGGTGTCATAGAAAAAGTTTAGTTGTTTTTGGATTAGGATTAAAAGACTCTAGCAAAACCCATAAGGATAAAACTAAGTATAAGAAAACATCCCTAAATTTTGGTAAGTATAGATTAAGTGTTTTATCAAGAAAATATATCCATGTGTGTATATTATTAGTGGCTGTGGCTCTGGCATAGATATACACATGGGTAAAACCCAAAAACACCACATTGAGCTAAACTCAACTGGGAATTGGGGCACAACAATGGACCTTACTACACACCTAGTTTGACGCTATAGGGGGATATGCTTTAGTAAATTCATAAGATCATAATGAACCATTATTAAGGGAACAAAAAAAATACCCATAAGAATATATGTTAGGAAATATATCATGGATAACATAGATTGAAGTCTAGAAATTCATAAGTTAAGAAAATAAATGTAATTTATAATTTTTCTATTTAATTTCATTGGATTACCTTATATATTTTTAATAGTTTAAATATACTCATCCCTAATTTTCTATTTACTCGATCCAATGTCCAGAAATAGGAAGAATTGGGTAAACAACCAATGTGATTTGAAATTTGATTACAGCCCAAAAGCGAAGCCCAACCGGATGAGAGAGGGAGTTACAAACTTTATAATGATACTCTATCATCTGACTCAAGTTCTAAATAGAAACCTAGATCAAGGAGAGCTTCCAAATACCCCTAGAAAAGAACAATTTTCAATTGAGATCTTTATGGGACAAAGGCCTCCAACTTTCAATGGATTATATGATCCCTTAATCATGGAACAATAGAGAAACTCTATTGAGAAGTTCTTCTCTATCCTTCAGTATTCTGAACAAGAGAAGGTTCTACTAGATGTTTATCATATAGAGGGATATGCTAATCAGTGGTAGACATTGATCAATAATATGAATCTTAAGGAAGATATCAAAGTTATGGGGTGGAAGGAATTATAGGAAAAAATTGATAAATATTTTCGTTGTGCTCTCTGACTTAAAATGGAAGGGGATTTACATTACCTTAAGAAAAAAGGTCACAAAACTATCAGGGCGTATGAGGAAAACTTCACAAGGCTTTCATGATATTCCTATAGATTTTTTTTACCCCTGAATGAAAGGTTTACCACTTCTTCGGTGGGATAAAACCTAGTCTCATAAAATCCCTCATGATCCAATACATTGATAGCTATTATAAATTTGTCTGATATCCCTCAAAGTTGAAATAGAGATCAGATAATCTCAATGGTATCATAGGGATAGGAAGTTTAAAGTGGAGTTTAATTATATTAGTTCGATATTGAAATCTAACGATGATAAGAAATTTCAACATCCTACTTGTCAAAGGTGTGGAAAGAAGCACCCTGAAAATTGCCTAAGGGGGGCAAGGATATGCTTTTGGTGTAGGAAGGAAGGGCACTGAGCTAGAGATTACCGACAAGAGAAACCCACCTATGTGATGGAGGAATGGAATACTCTATTTAACCCTCAATTAATTTTTCATTTCTTCAAATACAAGGAACCAAGGAACTTTTCAAACCAATTCACTAATCCAAGGGTTTTCAGAGACAACTAATAAACTCCAAGACAAAAAGGGTGGGATTTTTCCATCAAAACCACTGAGGTGGATTCTGACAATTAAGTGGTGATAGGTATTCTAGTTATTCATTCAATAATATAAAATTTAATTTTTGATTCTAGTTCTATGCATTCCTTCATATCATGAAAGTTTAGTAGAACTATTCAAACACCACCACAAATCATGGAAGTAGAGTTATCGATGAAAACGAAAAATGGGGAAATTACTGCATCCCAAGTATATAACTCCTCCCCTATCAAAATTTGTGGGAGAAACTTACCAAAATGACTTATCATAATCCCTTTGGTGTAATTTGATGCAATTTTGGGTATGGATTGTCTTTACTTATATAGATCTAACATAAATTTCCGCAAAAAGGAAATAACTCTCTGTATCGTGAATCGTCCTCCGATTCTATAAAAGATCAAGGATATGGATGAATATTATTTATCTCAAACATATCATGAATGGATATTATTTCCCTATGAGAAATAATATCTATCTCAAATTATTTATTCAAATAATAGCATTATCCCTAAAGACATTCCCATTGTGAGAAATTACGCGGATGTGTTTCATGAATAATTTATTGGCCTTCCTCATAACCGAGAGATTGAATTTTCAATTTAGATTATACCTAGGGAATTTCCATTATCCAAGACTCTATATAAAATGGATTTTGTGGAACTTGAAGGGAATAAGAAACAACTATATGATGATATCAATAAAGGGTTCATACGCACAAGTGATTCACCATGGGGTGCACTAGTCCTATTATTCAAGAAGAAGGATGGATCAATGAACATTTTCATTGATTATCATAAGCTCAACAATATCACAATAAAGAACAATTATCCTATTCCAAGGATTTATGACTTATTCGATCAGCTACTTGGGGAACAATAATTCTCCAAGGTGGATCTATAGTCAAGGTATTACCAAGTTAGGGTGAAGAAGGAGGATATCCCCAAGACTACTTTTTGTACAAGGTAAGGGCATGATGAGTTCATAGTAATTCCATTCATACTCACTAATTCTCCATAAATCTTCATAGAAATTATGAATAGATTCTTTATAGGTTACCTAGAAAAATTTTCGGTGGTGTTTATATATGATATTCTAATATACTCTAAATGAAAGGAGAATAATGAGGATAATCTGAGAACTATGCTAAAAACCTTACTAAAGGATAAGTTTTATGAAAAATATGACAAATGTGATTTTTGGTTTAATTAAGTATCATTATTGGGTAATATTATCACAAGAAATGGGATATATATCGACCCTTAAATAATATAAGCCATTGAAGGATTCCCATGACCAAAAACAATAATAGATATCTGTTGTTTCCTTGGATTAGTTGTGTACTATTAATGATTTGTGAGAAATTTCTCACTATTTTCAAAATCTCTAACCAATATAACTCAGAAGGGAGTCAAGTTTTTTAAGAATGTTTAATGTGAAGAGAGATTCATGGAGTAGAAAATGAGGCTTATCACTAACTCTATACTCACACTACCCACAAGTGGGGAACTT
The DNA here is from genome assembly GCA_963277665.1 of Viscum album. Lineage (NCBI taxonomy): Eukaryota > Viridiplantae > Streptophyta > Magnoliopsida > Santalales > Viscaceae > Viscum > Viscum album. Next base: position 1,254,082,518 of record OY728152.1, read on the forward strand.
TTCATGGTATTAGGTGATTATTCAAAGAAGGGATTGGTTTGTGTGTTAATATAGAATGAAAAGGTGATAGCTTATGCTTCAAAGCAGTTGAAAGTTCACAAATAGAACTACCCAACACATGATATAGATTTGTATGCAGTGATCGTTTATTTTAAAAAATGGTAGCATTAACTCTTTTGGGAGATGTGTGAAAAATATATGAATCACAAAATCCTCAAGTATATATTCATATAGAAAGAGATAAATACGCCCCAACAAAGATGGCTAGAGCTAATAAGGGACTATGACTGCTCAATTCACTACCATCTTGGGAAAGTGAATAATGTGGAAGTTTTTATATGTAGAAAGGATCCAACAATACTATATTTTATGAGAATTTAGTGGGATTTGATCTTCTTATATTTAGAAAGGATGGACATGTGAATCATAAAGGAAGTAACATCATCAATCCTTTCACAAATGATTGCTCAACAATCCCTTCGAGAGAATATAGAGGATAATAAAAGATTTGATGTGGGAATTCAGAAGAATGTGAAAATTATAATAAAATGGAAATCCTTGAAGTTCAATGTTAATGAAGATAGAGTTGTGATATTTGGGTCAAGAATTTATGTACCATCAAATCATGAGTTAAAGAAGGATTTTTTGGATGATGCATATAGATCGACCTTCTTTATCCATCCTAGAAGTACAAAGATGTATTGAGATATATGATAACACTATTTTTGGGAAAATATGAATAAGGAGATCATGGAATATAAATTAAGATGTCTTGTATGTCAACAAGTGAAGGAAAAAAATCAAAAATCTAAGGGGATGATACAACCATTACTCATACATTCATGGAAATGGGAAAACATAATCATGTAATTTTTCACTGGTCTTTCAAAGACATTAAGAGAAAATAATGTTATCTAGGTTGTGGTGGATCATATTACAAAGACTACACACTTCATTTTGATTCGAGAGGATTTCTCACTAGATCAAATTGTAATGATATACATTAGAGAAGTGGTGAGAATGCATGGAACACCATTATCTATTGTATTGGATAAAGACCCAAGATTTACCTACATGTTCTAGAAGAGTATCTGACATGCTTTAAATAATGAGTTAGAATTCATCGTGGATTATCACCCTAAAACTAATGGCCAATCTGAGAAAACTATCTAGACACTTGAGGACATGTTGAGATAATTCTCAATTGACTTCAAAGGGGGATGAGATCAATATATTTCTCTGGTCAAGTTCTCATACAATAATTGTTTCCACTCAATAATCAAACTGGTTATCTATAAATCCCTTTATGTGAAGAGGTGTAGAACACCTACATGTTGGGATGATGTCGGAGAATGAAAATTTCTAGATCCTGAAATGGTTGAGGAAATAGTGGAAAAAGTTAATACCATTCCCCATCACATCATGGATACTTAGAGTCGACAAAATATTTATGATGACAATCATCAATGATACCTAGATCTTGATGTTGAAGACATGGAATTCCTTTTTATATTTCTAAGGAATAAATTCATGAGATTTTGGAGTATGGGAAAGCTTAATCCAAGATACATCAGTCCTTTTGGGATCCTTGATCACATCAGAGTGGTGTCTTATGGATTATAACTCCCACCCAACCTATATTAAGTACTTAATGTATTCCATGTATCCCTCTTGAGGAAGTACATACCAGACTCCCCACATGTACTGAATCTAGAGGTGGAACTGTTGTAGAATGAAATTTCTATGAGGAGAAGACACTTAAGATCTTAGATTGTGGAGACAAAGTTCTATAGAATAGGACAATTCACCTAGTCAAAGTGGTGCGGAGAAACCACAAGTTTTAAGAACCAATTTGGGAACTGGAGGAAGTGATGATATATAATTACCCTCATCTATTTTAGTTTGGTAAAAAAAAATTGAGGGATAAATTTCTGAAGTGGGGAAGATTGTAACGACCCAAAATTTTATAAAAAAAATTCTCCTTGATTTTTAATCAAATATCTTATAATATATTATGGATATAGAAAACACATTAAATTATTTATTTTTATCCTATAATATTTAAAATACCGTTAAGAATCATTATCATTGATAATATATCCATTGAACAGTTATTCAATGATAAGTATATTTATAGGGTTTTAACAAATCCAATTGACACGGACAAAGGAATTGATGACCTTAACTAGTAGGATCGTACCCTATGAATCACATTTATCAGTGATTCTGAGGGATATGGAATCACTGGGATTTTATCTTGACTAATCCCAAGATAATATGTAATAACTTAATCATGAGAGAAACCGTTTATGAATGAAGTTCAATATCATCTAGATCACAACCCAAACCTTGTATGCCAAACCACCCCATGAAAGTATCATTGTCGCGCACCTTACCCTTAGAGAATTTTTTGGTATAATAAAGTGTTATTTATCAAGACTTTAATAATATGAATATGTATATTGTATATATAATGAATACATTTTCATTATATTATTACTTTATAAATAATTTTTATTTTGGTACAATAAAACCCAAATTTTATTTTTAATTCAATTTCAATTAGGATGTTTATTTTGATTAATTAAGGTATTTTTGAAATAAATAATATCTAAATAAAATATTATTATTAAATAATTTTTATTAAATATAAATGATAATATAATTTTTTTGAATTCAAATATAATTTTTATAATGGTTTGAAAACTGTTATTGTCAAAAAAAACATATCATTTCTCAATAAATGTTGATTTTATGTTAAAAGTGTAAATTCAAATATTTATAAAATTATTTGGTTAAAATTAATAATATTTTTGGAATCATAATATGGAAATTATCTAATGGTGAATTTTTCATAATTTTATGAGACGGTCGTATTTTTAGGTAAAAATTAAATATCATATAAATATACGGTGTATATTATGACATCAGAATGACCCAAAATTGATGTAATAAATACCATAAATGGTATACATGACCAAATATATTTTTTCCCTTTAAAATAATGTGATTTTATGTTTATTTTATTAATTTTATGAATCCTTTATGAATCCTGCAAAACCATTAATATATTTTTAGGTTTTAAAATCATTTGTTTAAGAGTATTACTCACTTATACATCAACACGAGTATTATTTTATTAATTTAGGCCCTTTTACTTATAAAATAATTAAAACCAATCCCCTTTGGCAAAAACCATGGGATTATTTTTGGTTTTGGTTATTTTATTACATAATGTCCAAAACCTATGTTTGAGAAATGATAAATAATTCCCCACTCATTTACTATATAAAACCACCCAAGATCCCATTTATAATCACTAAAAATACTTTTATCACATCCTTACTCTTCCCTCCCCTATCTAGAATCATCCCAAAGTTCCCCCAAGATCTTAATAAGCTCTTCCCAAGCATTTTGAAGTCACGCTCTCAAGGTAAGGGGTCCTTTTCTTCTCTTCATTATTAAAGTTTCTTTATTATGTTATGCCTTCTATTTCAAATAAATATTGTTGGGATATGTATTTACATGTCCCTATTACTTCCCACTTTATTTAAAAATGTGATATATCCATTTCTCTCTCACCAACCCATTTTATTAATTTTTAAGGGACGTCATTATGCTGCCGAAATTTCATTGCAATTTTTCATGCCAAAAAAATTGTGTAGTGAATGTCATACCCATTTCATATAAAGGGTTTTCACTTATATACACTAATAATTCTTCAACTTTGGACTTACATTTATGTATTCCTAACTCCTTTATCATGTAATAAAATATTATGACGAATTAATACATGTTGTATAATCAATGTGGCAGACTTAAGAATGATAATGAAATGAAAGTCACGGGTGCGCCCGGAATTATATAGTACTCCAATGCATTGGGTAATGTTTAGTCTCTTGAGATGTCACGTTGGAATAGGGAGTGAACCTGATTCCTTTATGGGAATTTTTTCATCATGATTTCTTGGAATTTATTCGTGGCCTATGTTTATGATTTAGTGTTTTAATTTGTTGTAACATTTCACATGTTTTCTTTATGTTGTCTTGTTATATCATGGCTCATTGTACATGTTTATGATTCTCACCCCTTTTATGTCCCATTGATATGGTTATTGTCTAACATGTATTACTTTCTTCATGTTATTCCATGTTTATTCCCTTATTGTGATTTATAGCTTGCCGTGTTCTTATGTATGTCCCCAGGTTATCCTATTCAGTTTTAAGTATGAAGGAATGTTATGAATATGTTGAAGAGTTTTTCAATAAAGATGATGTATTCCTTATTTTAATTTGTTGTGTAATATACCTAATTACAAAAAAAATAGACTTCTCAATATTATTGGTTGTATTATGTGTAATCTTATATAATAAATCATGTAATAATGTGTAATAAGGAGAATGGTTTTTATAGGTTATTATAATAACTAATGAGGAAACATCGTAATCATGGGTTTTCAATTCAGTTATTATATTAAATAGCTTGAGAACCCCAATAGTAATGGTTTCCACATCATCTATTGTGATACCTAACATGAAAAACCCCTCCAATAGGGTTTTCACATCAACTAATAATAACTTATGTGAAAACCCTTCTATGAAATATATTTTTTCTACAAGTGAAACCCACGGACATAGTGTATGACACATCATGTGGTATACAAGGCAGGTCAACCAATGCACAAATATTTTTTTATGGATCAGGAGTGTATTATGAGTATCTATAAAAAATTCCACCCATGTTAACCTAGAAATTTCATCACAAAATATAATACTCCATGAAAAAAATGGTTAGTGATAACTCAAATTTATACTTTTATGTGTCAATTAACATTAAACTTCGCATATTATAAGTAGCAGATGTGAAATAATAATAAATTAGAGACTGAATTTTGTATAACATGATATATTTTATATTCTTAAAAAAAATTATGAATACTAATAAAAAACACATAACCGCTTAGAAAATCATATCCCATATGATAATAAAAAAAAGGCCTTGTGTTTGATGCCCTTTTAGGGTTTTGTTAAACTCATTGTATCACTATGTAAATAATGCCATATCTCAATGTAACCATTTGATAAAACCCACCCAATAAAATATTTTAGTGAGTAAAATCTATGAAAAAATCTAGTTTTAATCATGGTAAGACATTGGAATCATATTCATAATGTTCAAGGCTTTTAACATGATATTCAAACTCCTTTACTTTACAAAACCTAATGTTACAATGTATATAAATTCTATTTCCTAATTATAACACTTTTTATGCTCATCATAATTATATTATAATTTTTCCACCAAATATTTCCCTAGGATTATTTGGTAAATAATGTAACACTTTACATTAATATCATTCTTTACCAATATGAATTAAACTCTTTTATGATATAATGTGATATTTGGTTCATTACAGTAATTGTATGTTACTCATTACATCTTACACTATCGATATAACCTGAACTCTTTTAGGATATTAAGTGACATTCACTTTGAATTTTATTAGTTTAATATGTTATTTTATAAACTTCAAAATTTTATAAGTTCAAACATACTCCCACTAGAATCTTAGAAAATGTATTCTCTATAGAATATCATGATAAGATACAAAAGATCCTTATTAGGAAATAACACTTATTTACTTTAGTGGAAGTATTTAATAGATAAAATATTGTATCTTTATAAAATATGGTATTATATGTGTTTGACATATTTTTCATAAAATAATAATTTATTCTTTAAAACACACCATTGGTGGGAAGTGGGATATCATAACTTTTATTTTAAAAAAACATAGATGAAACAATAGTTTTATCCTAGATAAAACTCATTTTATCCTTATCTTATTTTGAAACATATTATAGAATTTTATGAATCATAATTCATGTATATCAAAACTATAATATCATGTTTTTAATAAAACAACTCTTTTAATAAATAACTTTATTTATCATATAAGATAAATAAGATGAAAATGAACATTGTTTAATTTGATTAATCTTATATTGAAAAAAGAAACTTATGAATTCAACTTCATTATTCAAAAACACTTTAGTTAATCACTTGAATGAAAAATACAAGTTATATTTGTTCTTACCTTGATTTTGAGCTCCAATATATTTACATAATTTGTAAAGTGTACATTTGGTTTCATATTCCGTTCAAAATTAAAGAATTAATTTTTTTGATCGTATTCTTTATATAGACTCTACTTAGGGTTTTTTACACACCTTAAGGTACTATATAAAATTATAACCATTAGAAAAAATTTCCTTCTTCCAAACATCTCCTTTATGTTTAAATGATCGAGTTTGAATATTAGGACATCTAATATTATTCCTAAAACTAAAAGGTTTTCTTTTCTGTGCTATCTACACAACACAAGAGCCTGGACAACTCATGATTAGTTCATATATCATCAACACCTCAATAAAATGGTGTAATAATTAATTTAACTCATTCTTATTGATGAACCCTTTGAATAATAATCATGTAATGAATTCCATAGTTATGAACAATCCTTAAATGAAACATCTTGTCACCCCAAGTCATTGACATACCCAACTATATTGAGTATATGAGTATTGATTAAATTTCATTTTATTATATAATATTCAAATAATTACTTTTAAACCATAATTGATTCATGTTATGTTTCTCATAAAAATATTTGATCCTCCCACTAAATTACATAATAATTAGGTTTAATCAAGAATGTGTTTCAAATACACATAAAATATTTTCACTTGCTTGAGAATGAATCATAAGTTTTTATACCAGTATAGAATTTTCTTCTATTATGATTCTCTTGATCATGTATTAAACTAAAAGTTAAGTTGGATAATGATGATGATTCCGTTTTATCTATAATAGAAGATTTTATCTTATAATTATTATGTTTTAAACTCATAAAATAAGAATATTTATAAAATGTACACCCATTAGAATAATAACCATTTTTTTAAATCTATCATAACTATTAGTGCTCCAAGATATATATTTCACCAAGTAAGGATCCTAATTTGGAATTATATATCATATATGACTCTTGGAGGGTTTAGAAAACAACTCCTTTCCTAATCAATAATATGGATAAACTTAATATTATTCCTCTAGTATCTTTCTGAAGGGTTTCCGAACTATGTGTGACTCAATGAAAATACTAAAACAAGGAACCTAACTCTTAGGTTTACCTCATTACTTGATTTTTTTACACAAGATAATATAATGGAATATAGTATGGCATTAAACTGACTTGTTTGATGAATGTGGTCTTAAAAAGTGTTTTCTTTAGAAGGAATCTAACACTTATTATTTTTAAAGAGGATTTAAAACTCACTATATTATCTCATGTACTCCCCCTAAATGTATGAATTATTCCAAAGGTTTAGTTTGGAATATCTTTTCTTTCCACTAAATCAATATGATCAAACAATATTGATATGTAACTCTTTACAAAACTTGTGAAGAAGCTTAAATCATGATAAAATAAAATAAAAATCAATTATCATAACTATCATGTAACCCCTTAAATGCATGTATGTTAACAAATAAGTAACACTTTAAATTAAATTATACATCAAAATTCATAATATAACAGTTATATTCATTAAAAATATATTCATGAATAAACAAAATAAATGAACAATTCAAATATTTAAACATAGATAAAAATAAACAATCTACTTTTATCCAATATGAACTTTTCATATTATCATTTATAAGATTTTGATATGAATTTATTCTTATTTAATACATGTATGATATTTACAAATAATTTTATTATAAAATAATAAACATTTAATAAATTATTCAATCATCTAAAAAAATAAAACAGTTTTTCCAAATTAGGTTACTAATATAAATATTTTGTATTTATATTAATTATCTAATCATAAATTAAATTAATCCATTTTATTTTTTCACATTTTTTTAATCGTGTAAGTTCACTTTAATCCATAATGATCTAATTTTTCCAAGATTCACATGTTCTTTATAAATATCACAAAATAAGAATCTGAAGGACTCCTCTCTCTAAGGGTATCCATAAATGATAGGAATTTCTTAATGATCAGGAAGGATCTCTCTCAACACCATGGTTTTATAGAACCATGTTTAATTTTTGGAGAGAATTAGAGCTTGATAATTTTATCCTTGAGTACAAGAATGAGTAAATCCATATGATGATTGAATAACCTTTATATAATCATTTAATAACCAAAGGTCCAACCATATATTTATTTATAATTTCACAAAATTCCTAAATGTATCAACTTTTATAAAGTTCTATTTAAATTATCAATATGAATTTTTAATGATTAAACATTCATTGTGTGCATTTAAACTCCTCAAATCTATCATAATATGATGACTACCATGATTTATGGCATTTAAAGTGGATAAATAAGGAATCTAAGGTGTTATAAAATAACATAATAATGCCCATGAAAAGTACCATGACATAGTGACCTTCACTATGTCATGGTGAATTCCTACATAGACCATGATATAAACTATGTCACGATGCACCCTTACATAGACCATGGCTTCCACTATGTCATGGTCTATGCCATTTTAGCGTAAATATCCATTGGTATGTTATTTTTTGGAAATTTTATATATACTACATGTATAATGAGATTCATTATCTAAAATATAAATGTGAAAACATGAGTAAATATAGATTAAAAAATATTTCAATAATAATATGTTTTGTTAAAATTTTCAGATTTATAATAACATGCTTAAAATTTTATTAAAAAATTAACAATGAAAAATATGTGTTGTATAATCATATATAATTTTAATGAGGCATTAAAAACACATGATATATGTTGTAAAAAAATATAAAACAACATGAAATGTGTACTGTTAAAAGGTGATGGATTTTAACAACATATTTTTCTACAACACTCATGATTTACAATGAATTAATTTTAAAATTATAAAATTCATATCATTAGAAGTCAATATTCTTATAGTATAATCATGTGAAATCTTTCTGATATTAGTGAATGCCTTGAGTTTTTTTAAAAATTCCTTATAAATCCTTAACAAATTTATTGTATATTGATTATTATTATTTTACTAACCTTTTCAAAATTCAATGAATTTTTTTTATAATTTCTTTCAAATAATTTCAATGTTTCATATTTTAAATTCATCACATTATATTTTTAAATTTTATATGGTGAATTTATTAGGAAAATAAGAAATAAATATTATATTCAACCTGAAACAACACTTATTTATTTTCATTTATAAGGAGTGATATATTTTTCAAATTCTAGTTATTTTAAATTATCTTGTGACACACCAATATTTATTTTAAAATTAAATATAATAGAATAAATTCACTACCTTGTTTTTATTATTTTTCACAAAGGGGAAGAGATATGTCATTCCATACTACTCGGGGTTGTTTTTATAAAAAAATTATCTTCTTTATTTTATAATGGGTATATTTCTTTTAATGAGGTAGAAATCCTAAAACATATTGTATTTATAATAAATACATTTGAATATCCCTTTTCCTTTTCCCCTCTTTTAATTATCAAAAAGTGGGGATATGAGTAGAAATTAGTGGTTATAATTTTCTTATAATTTTTGCTTCAACTAGTACATTGATCCATAATCAAAATCTTCAAAACCTTTAAGTTATTTGTTTCATTTTTTCTTTAATTTGTTGTATTTATAATCATATAAAGGGTATATCATTAGGTTATCCTTCAAATACAACAATTTTTATCCATCAGATTGAGGTATTTTAATCATCACAAGGCATATGTATTTTAATATTAATTATCATGCAATTTTATAAGTAGAAATATATATAAATGTAAAGTTAAATGAATAATTTACAAAGTTTTTATTAATGTAATAACACTAAATATTAAAAATAGTAAATGAACATCAAATGAAAAATTATTCAGAACATGAACATACTGGATTCTCATCTATGTTACCAAGTAATATGAGTAGTACATGAACTTTCCAGATTTAGTATATCCAAACTAAAAATAAATAATATGGACTAGATGTATTGGATATAGAAGTAAAAGGATCAAAATTTTAATAGAGAACTTTTTAATATGAATATTTATAATGTTTAAAGACTATCTAGAGTTGGATAATTAATAATTGATAATAACATCTGACTATTTGAATCCTAAATATTATCTAGAGTTGGAGACAATACTACTGAATATTGAATCTGACTTTCCTAATATTGAATGCTATCAAGATTTGGATATTGAAAATTTTAATTTCACTTTTGATTGTATCCTATTATATCGGCTTTTCAAGACATCATTTTTCAACTTATCAAGTGGAGAAGTCCAAATATTTGATATTCATAAATAATAAATGATTTAAATGAAATAAACCACACCCAAAAAGACCCCTCTTATATCAAGGATGATAATAAGAGAGTTACCCCAACCCTACATGGGGTATCAATCATGTTATTATTATTTTTCTAAGAAAGGATCTTGTCCGGATCATGTCATGTCATAGAATGAAAATCTATTTTTAAAATGGAAAACAAACAATAAAAATAAATATTTACAAATGAAGCATGAGATGATTAGGACATGAAAAAAGTATAAGGAACTAAATATTGGAAGAGGCACAAAGAATCTAAAAATACTAAGGACCATTGTTTTCTAAATTTGAAGAATAAATATTAGGTTATTTTTTGTTTCAAAATAACATATCAAAAATCAAAGCATTTGAAATTTTGATAACTGGATTATCTAATGTCTAAAGTTTTTATAAGGATATATCCTACTCGAAATATCTTCCAGTTATCATATTGTATTAATTATGAGTGGTTAAAGTTTAATGTCAAATATTGTGGTAAAAAGATTAAAATTTTGACCAACTTATTTATCACTTAGGATAAGCTTAATATTCATCATGATAAATTACTAAATTTTCCAATAGTTTAATTATTCAAAGAAATAATTTTCATAACATTCATATTTATAAAACCTATAAAAATAAAAGCTAGGAGATCACTTAGATTATTGACACATTGATTATATTAATAACTCATAATGAAAGTGATGATGTTCATGAACTATGATACCCACTCTATATTTTGAAATACTCCTATAATATTCATAGTATACTTCACTTATATCATTAGTGAGGAAAACTTTGATTGATATTTTCATTCATTATATTATTATTTTTATATATATCTTATGTTTTTTGTATCATAATGAGGAAGTCAAAATTAATAATTTTCACCATTTTATAATAAGATCGAATAAGTCCTATTTTTAAGTAATTTATCTTTCATTTTATAAATTATATTTTCATCATTTATAATCAATTTTTTACCAACCAAATCAAGGTATAATAATGTAGCATCCTATTACCTTCTTTCAAGTATATCCCATATCTATTTTCATTTCCCGTTTTGTTTGGGTTTGTCTCAAACCTTTCAGAGATTGTTAGAATTTATTAAGGAAAATGATATAATTTTTGGGGATGTATGTTTTTTTTAATTAATGGATTCTATGAATAAATGTATCAAAGAATTTAGAGGGTTACCTTTTGGGTTTGGAAATCTTGGGAGTTGGTTTGGGGTTTCTCTAGAGAATCTAGATTGTGGACTTTCTATTGGAGAGATTCACATCATGAACCAATTACACAACATAAATTTTTTGCTCGAAAGATGTCATGAGCTTGGTAAAATCTGTGATTTGGTATTGTACATGATCCATTAAATCAGTTTATAGAGTTAAAGATTACTAGTTTTTAAATCCTTTCACATCGTGAAAATGTCGATCGGGATAAATTAAGCTAAAGAGATGCCTTTTTCAGTGTGCATAGAAACATAGGAATTCACGTTGTGAACTGGTTTCACATCATATAATGATCATAATTTATATATACGCTGCACGCATAACCTATTTTGTCATTAATTCAGTGTGAATGTCCCTCTATTGAACCATACACACTCCTTGGGTGATTTTGGGGATCTCTACAACTTTTATATTGTTTTTTTTTTAAATTGATCCCCATGGTGGTTATGATGAATCTTGCCTGGTAATAAATCTTAGCTTCTTCATTTTTGTTGGTCACAATAGCATCGTTGTGCTACATTTTTAGATATGTTTATCTTGTGGTGATGCTCTTCTTGATCCTTAAAAAATCCTCTATATGATCATATTCCAGGGGATAGTCCTTTGTTGTGGTTTTGTGTTTGAGTTCTTCAAGGTAAGTGTTGTTGTATCTTCTTCATCGACCATTTTTCATGTTGGATTGATTTTGTGATGTGAGAATAAATTGTGGAACCTATGTGGCTATCTTTTCATTATTTTGGGTGGTTTGAGTCCAATTGCAGGTGTGTGTGACCCATGTTTGAGGTAGGTGGTTCCATATCGATCCATTGTTGGTTGAACCTTGATTACTCTGGTTTTATAAATTATTTTATAAATAAAATGGAATGATTTATTTATTTATTTGTGTGTGTGTGTGAAAAATGTGTATTTTTTGAAAGATGGTTTTCCCTATTATTTTGGTTAAAGTAAAATATGTCTTTTCAAAGCATTGGGAAATGGGTTTTGGAAATATCTTTCAAGAAGGGTTTTGATAAAATGATTTGGAAAATGTAGCACATGGGAAGCCATTAGTACTTAGGTGGAAAGTGTAATAATATACCTCTTCTGTTGATACCATCAGGGGGTTCACTCATGGGGTGTTCCTCAGCTCCCTAGGCATGTTTTTCTAGGGACTTGTTAGACAATCTTGGGAGGTTCTCTTTCTAGGGTGTTCCTATCATCTCTAGATCATATAAACATTTCTAAAGACTTTATGTGTGTGTTTTTCTATGTCTAGGTACTAGTGTCCTAGCTAGCCTAACATGTAGTGATCCTTGGCATGATGTTACCTAATCTATTGAGTTATACTTCTTGTCTTTAATTAACTTCTTTGGTACATGTGATAGGATTTGAAACTATTTACCTGTATTATTTAGAACTATGGGAAAACGGGAAATTTTTAACCATACTTTTGATATATAAATATTTTAATTGACTATCATGACTTGTTTTCTTTAAAGTTTAACATGTTTGTATTGTTGTACGGATACTTATTATGGAACACCAGGGTGGGATCCTACTAATAATGTTATCTCACACCATATGCACCCCTTCAGTTTTGTGTAGACCTTGATGTGTGTTTTGATGTAAGAAAATACAATGCACCATATTTTGATGGTGAAGTTTCTATTAGTTGAGTTTGGTATATGGTGGTGAGATAGATGGACATTCTCTGCTTATCATATGGAGTAGTTGTTTCTCATTTTGGGTTTTATCTTTTATTGCGGGAATCATACCGTAGAGTTTTTTTAGATAATTTTAGGTTGTATCGCTTCTACTGTTTCCTTTTTTTTATAAAATATATTTCCTATTATCTATTCTATTGTTTCTTCCCACAATTTTTATATATATATTCCAAAATTTCTTCTTCAAGTTGGAAGAAATTGTTCCCTCTAGTTTTTTTTATGCTTGGGTGCTATTTTATTTTCCATAGGGATTAGGAATGCCCTTCGGGTATGTGATGGGTTGGGTCATGTACCAATTGTTTTGGGTATCCAAGTTGGTAGGTTATAGTTTGGTATTATAGGGAGGTATGTGCTCACTTTTGGGAAGTTGTTAGACTAGAGATAGGATGGTTGGGACCTGAGGGTTAGGTTGTATTGAGTACCTATCCATCTCTTTCCATGATGAGACTTAAGTTACCATGGGATTTTGGGATGTTTGTTTCTTTTTTTTATGTCTCTTGAGTTCTTATCCTTGTAATAGGGAGATCGTTTAGTGTTGGCATACACCAATCGGTTCTCAAAGCAGGTTTGTTTTTCTCTAGAGGTAGTAAAGAATGTTTAGCTGAAGTCTTAGAAGTGCCTATAGGTTTTGCAACTAGATATCAAATCATAGGTATTTATGTTAAATCTTTCTACCTATGATGATATGGTAGACAAATATATGATGTTAGATATGGACATGGTAGGAAAGGTTGGTCATTCTTCTTATTCTCTTCCATCGAGTGGAAACTTTAGTGGCACATAAGGAAGGAAGAGGAAGTGGCACGAGCATCATAGGGGTGGTGGGGGTAGTTCTTGGCAATGGGAATCCTCCTCACCATTATTTATAGCTAATTTTTTTCCCTTTACTTATTATCATTATGAAAATATCATACACACCATGAATTCTTGTCTAGAACCTATAAATATGTGTAATGGTTGTAGCCACTACGGCCATCTGGAGTGATTTTATCAAGCTAGTTTATGCCTCATTATGGTCAGGGATCTTCATTTCCAAAGGTTTATTTGGCACATTCAGATGCTTTATGGACTATAGGGATCTATATATAGGCATCAGGAGTAAATCACCTTCATGTGGTAGATGAGTTTCTGATGGAGGTTTATGTGGGTCTAATGATAGTGAGAGGTACCATCTTTGATGAATATTTTATAGCAACTTATTTATTTGATATTGGTGTATCCCACTCATTTATTTATAATATTTTTCTTAATATTATTAAACTTATAATTGAGCTCATTTACTTTGTTATGGAGTTAGAGACACCTCTAGGGAAGAGGAAAGATTAGTGGTTTTGGATTCCTTATTTTTTGTCGGTAGTTGATGCAATGTTTGTCTGGGATTTCCTTAGTCTCGATCTAGATCTATTTGAAATCATCATTATGATATATATTTTTATAGCTCATTATGATGACATTTATTTTTATCATCGGTGTGTATCATTTCATACTACTGATGGGATCTCTCAGGTGATTCAAGGAGAGTGAGATCTGATGTCTGGTCATGCAGGACCTTCCCATCCAGAGATTAGGAGTTTTTTGACTACTACTATAATTGATCTTGATGACATTTCTTCTATTTTTTATCTTCCTAATTTTGTTTGGGAATTTCCTGATGTTTTCCTAGATGAATTTTCTAGTCTTCCTCCAGAGAGGGTGGTAGAGTTCATGAATAATCTTGTGTCAGGTACACATCTAGTTTCAATACCCTCTTATCATATGGAACTAGAGGAGCTAAAAGAGATCAAGATTTAGTTGGATAATATGATGGAGAATGGTTTCATTCACCCTAGTATTTCTCCTTGGGCATCCCCTAAGACCTTTCCCAAGAAGTATGATGGTTCACTTCGATTGTTCATGGACTATCAGAAGTTTAATCACATGATGGTTAATAATAAGTATACTTTTCCTTGTTTAGATGATTTTTTTGATCACTTAAATGGGTAATGTGGTTTTTAAAGATTGATATATAGTCAGGTTAGCATCATCTTAGAGTTAGGGATTCTAATATACTAAAGACAGCTTTCAGAAGTATGTATGGCCACTATGAATATTTTTTATGCCTTTTGGTTTGAGTAACACTCTTGTAGTTTTTATGGAGTTAATAAACTAGATATTCTATCAGTATCTTGACACTTTTGTGGAATTTTTCATGGGTGATATTTTGGTTTATTCAAGATCTAAGTGTGAGCATGAGAACCATTTGATTCGGGTTCTATAAATCCTAAGGATTCACAATTTTTATGGAAAGATTTCAAAATTTAATTTCTGGATCCAATAATTGATGCTTTGGGCCATGTGATTTTTGAGCATAGCTTATTAGTTGATGCTGAGAATTTAAAGGTTGTCTTTTCATGGGAGGATCCATAGAACTTCTTTGAGATTTGGACCTTCCTTAGTCATGCTAAATAATATCGATATTTCTTCAAGGATTTCTCAAAATTAGCATTACTTTTGACTACTATTACCAGGAAATGGGTGAAATTCATATGGTATGTGAAATATCAGTCTTCTTTTGACACAATGAAATGGATTCTAACATCAGCTCCTATTCTGATATTACCTAATCCCGGTAAGGGTTATGTGGTGTATTATGATGCTTCTTTTTTTGGTATGGGTTGTTTGATTATACAAATATGATCATGTTGTGGATTATGGATCTTTTTATCTTTGGATTCATAAAATGAATTACCCGACTCATGATTTAGAGTTGGTCACAGTTATGCATGAGCTTAATTGTTGGTGACACTACCTTTTTCGGGAAAGGTTTTTAGTCTTTTCTGATCATAATATTTTTAAAAATATATTTTCTCCTAAATACTTTAATCATAGATAGAGATGGTGGGTGTAATATCTTTATACATTTGACTTTGATATTGCGTACACCCTGAGGATGGGGAATGTCATTATAGATTATCTCAGTAGGAATGTTCCATCATAGGATATTCTAGAATCAAAAGAGGAGTGAAACCTTATGAGACTCTTCACTCCATTTCATTTTGATGCTTAGGATGATATTTTAGGCATGGTTTTGAACATTGTTCAGTTTTCATCATCTCTCCTTGATTTTATTCTGTAGGTTCAGTAGCAGGATGATAAGTTCATAGTAATTTGAGAAACCCTTTATATTAGGGAGACAATTTCTGTTTGGTCTCTCCCTTTGGATGGTATTCTTCATTTTGGGGATCCATTTTCAATCCCAACATCTGTAAGGTTGCATGGGGTTCCCTTTTCCATCATTTTAGATAGAGATCCAAGTTTTACTTCAAGATTCTAGAGGAGTCTCCAAGAGTTAATGGGGACTCTGGTCAGGTTGAGTACAGTTTACCATCAACAGATATGTGGTCAAACATAGCATTATATTAAGATTCTGAAGGATGTTTTTCATTCCTGCATCTTGTATTTTGATTAATCATGGGATATCCATGTTGGATTTATTTAATTTTATTATAACAACTATTATTAGTAATCGGTCAAAATGGATCCCTTTGAGGCTTTGTATAGTCTCTCATGCAGGTCACCTCTTTGTTGGGTAAAGGTTGGAGAGGCCTATTTAGTAGGAATTTGTCTCATTTAAGATACATTTATGAGGATCCCAAATATATATAGGTGTCTAGTTATATCTTATAGTTAGAAGAAATTATATGCAGATCATCAATAACATCCTGTGAAGTTTTATGTTGGTGACCAGGTTTTCTTGAAAGTTTATCTGCGGTTGGGTCATCTTTGGATTATAAATAAGGTAAGTTGGCTCTAAGATGTAATGGACCGTTTGAGGCCATTGAGTAGCTTGGTCAGGTTTCTTATCGATTGGCATTTCAAGTTCTGTTTATGGGAAAACATGATATTTTCCATATATCTCATCTCAGGAAATATCATCCTAATTCCACACATGTTTTGAGTTGTGATGAGATTCAGTAAGATCCATACATTTATGTTTTAGAGAAACTAGTGGATATTGTTGACACTTAGTTGAAATTATTTCATGTGAAATCTATCTCGTTAGTCAAAGTGTTTTGTATACATGGACTAGATTCTCAAAATACATAGAAGCATGAAACGTCAGTGAGGGATCAGTGTCCTCACCTCTTTCTGAAGCTCCATTATTCCACATTACTTATTGAGGAAGGAAATTATTATAGTGTAGAGTTTGTAACATCATGTTACCTTCTTCAAGGTATATCCCATCTCTCTTGTTCTTTCCCTTTTTGTTTGGGTGTGTTTCAAACCTTTTGGTGATGGGGAGAGTTTTTTATAGAAAATGAACTAATGTTCAGGTATATAGTTTGTTTGAATTAATGTATTATGATTATAAATTTATCAAAGGTTGTATAAGGTTACCTTTTGGGTTTGTAAAGCTTAGGAGTTGGCATGGAGTTTTTATTGAGAATCTAGATTGTGGGTTGTCTACTAGACAGATTCATGTCGTGAACTAGTTACACAATGTTAATTGATCGCTTGATAGATGTTGTGATCTCAATACAATTTGAGAGTCAGTGATCTACATGAGTTAGGAAATCGGTTCGGTGTATGCATGATTACAATCCATGAAATACTTTCACATCATAAAAAGGTTAATTGGGATAAATTAAGGTGAGGCACTGACTTTTTCAGTGTTCTTGGAAATGTGGGAATCTACATCATGAACTAGGTTCACGTCATGTAATGATTGAAATATGTATATCTATTGCACATGTGACGTATTTTGTTATTCCTTTGGTGTGTAGATCCCTCTCCTAAACTATATACACTCATTGAGAAATTTTTGGGATATACACTCCTTCCAGATTGTTTCATTCATTGATTGATCCATATGGTGGTTGTTTTGTATCTTCCTAGGTAATAGATCTTATCTTCCTCATTTTCATTGGTTTTAGTAGCTCTGTTGCACTAAATTTTTAGATCTATTGATCTTTTGGTGATGTTCTTCTTGATCCTTTCTAAATATGTTGAGTGATCTTTTTCTGAGGGTTGGTCCTTTGTTTTTTGTGGTGCGGTGTGTGGGTTCTTCAAGTTATATGTTATTTAATCTCCTTCACCGGCCTTTTTTCTTATTATATTGATTATATGACTTTAGAATCAATTCTAGAGCCTATATGGTTATATCTGTGTTCTTTTATATGGTTTTGGATCTAGTTGCAGGTGTGTGTGGCCCGAGTTTAAGGTGTGTGGTTTCTTCTCTATCCTATGTTGGATAGAACTTTATTTATTTGGAATTATAAATTTTTTTATAAATAAAATCGAATTATTGATTGATTGATTTTTTTGCGTGTGAAAATGGGTTTTTGTGAAAATATGGTTTTCCCCTTGTATTGGTAAAAAGAAAATGAGTTTTTTCAAAGCATTGTGAAATGGGTTTGTGAAATATATTTAAAGCACAGTATTGATGAAATGGTTTGGAAAATTTAGAACATAATAATTTTTAGTACTTTGGAGGAAGGTGTAGTAATAGGCCTCATCCATTGATACCATTGATGGTTTCACTCATGGGGTGTTCCTTTACTCCCTATGCATATTGTTCTAGTGACATGTTAGACATTGTTGGGAGGTTAACTTTATGGGGCTTTCCTCTAATAACTATATTGTACACATATGTCTAGATACTTGATGTGTGGATTTTTCTATATATGGGTATGAATGTCCAAGGTAGCATGCCCTATATTGATCCTTATTGTGATGTTACATGTGTTTTTAGGTTAGTTTTGATTACTTTCTTTGATATATGTGATATTATTTGAAAATATTTACCTATATTATTTAGAACTATGGAAAAAGGGGAAATTTTTTACCATGATTTTGATATAAAAACTATTTAACTAACTATCAATCCTTGTTTTCTTTAAGGTTTAGCATGTTCAGATTATTAAAAAGAGACTTTTTATTGAACACCTAGGTGGGATCCTACTGATCTTGTTATCTCACACCCTAAAAACCCCTTCGGTGATACGTAGATCTGTTTATGTATTTCGATGCAGGTATAGCCAAAGAGTCACAGTGAGGTAGTGCGATTCCTATCATCTGAGTTTGGTAGCTTGTGGTGAGAAATCAGGACATTATCTTCTTAACACATGAATTATTTGTTTCTCATTTTAGGTTTCTCCTTTGTTGTGGGACTTGTACCTTGGATTTTGTTTAGCTACTTTTGAGTTGTATCGCTTCTGCTATTACATTTTTGTTATGGAATAAATTTCATGTTATCTATTCTATTTTTTATCCTCATTGTGTATGTATATATATATATATATGTCATGTTTTCTACTTCAGGTTGTGTGAAATTGTTCCCACTTGTTTTTTTTTTTTTTGATGCCCAAGTTCTATTCACCGACTCGTGGGGATCAAGAACGCTCTTCAGGTGTGTGATGGGTTGGGTCGGGTACCAGTTTTTGTGGGTTTTTGGGTCAGTTTGTTAAAAATATCATCCTATCATTTGGGGATAAGAACAAAGAATCTTTTGGGTTAACAAATTTTCATTGAGATATTAAATTGGGGAGTAGAGTCTATTTATCTTAACCCTCCTTAGCATTTTTTTATGGTTTTTTCTATTCCTATCCCATGAAACATTATCATAAGTACTTTAAATTATATAAATTACATTCCAAATATTGAAAAGTGTTATTAAATTAATTTTTTAAAATTTTTGGAATTTTTTCTTAATACTAAGAATAATTTCTTATTTTTTTCAGAGTTTAATGATCATGCTTCAATTTATACTTATTTCTATCATTGTTTAATGAGTGAGTCAAGATCTAGATAATAAAATTTTATGTTTATCATAAATATATCCAATTATTTTATTACTACCTCTATTCAATATTTACATTTCATATTGTTATCTAGAAATTATTCTTTTTCAAGAAATAAAATGATTCATTATTATATCATTAATATTTCTCCATTAAATTTACTAAATAATTAATGAAATAATGATACATATGACACTAAAATCATCACATCACAATGACCCATACCTATGAGAAATGGGGTGGATGGATAGAAAATATGTCATTATTGAATAACATGATATAATATGTAAAAGGGGAATTATATACATAATATAAACACAAATATTTGTATAAAATTAATCATGTATCAATGAAACAATATTAAGACGAAGAACCCTTACACCAGGTCCTATCTTGATTCGTATGTGTTCAAAACTCACATATAATAAATATATATATTATTATAAATTTATTACAAAACCATATTCATTTTCATATTACTATATATTATTCCCTTATAATTTTCAGTTTCCATTTTATTAACAATTCTTTATTAAAATCGTTATTTGGGTGAAAATTGGTCTGTTTTCCATGCATGTATCAGTTTGACAATTCTATTCCTTCCACCTATATCATGGATTAATTATATATATAATACTAATCATTTAATAATTATAATATTTATTAATTATATATACTTTTATAACCATTCATATAAATAGGTGACAAAAAATGAATTACATCACTTTGTGGGGATAGTTGTCTATACATACACATGGGTGATGTTTTTACTTTTTAGCGGATGGGAGGAAAATGGTAAATAATAATTAACATTTCTAGAATAATAAGTATATCATATATATCATATATATATATATATAATCTATCATTATTCCCAACCATGTAAATAGGTAATGAAAAATGAATCAGGTTACTTCGTAGAGGTGGTAGTCCACACAAATGCATGAGCGACGTTATCATTTTCCAAAAAAAGGGAGGAGATAGAAAAAGGTTGTACCATTAACATAAAAACATATATTTATAGAAAATATACTTAATCCATCTTGTTAATATGTTTATAGAACATTTAGATGAGGTTTAAGAATAAATAAACAAGAAAAATATCGGTAAGAAGATATACCTCTTTATGGGTATCCTCCTTTGAAAAGTGCCTTAAGGATTATTGGATGGGTATTTTGGGAATACCAGCACCTCAAGGTTGTGGATAAGTAGGTTGGGAGAGTATTTGGGTAGATGTTTTCTAGCTAAATTTCTTAATTATTATTGATAGTAGAAGATTTTAGATTCTCTTTTATAACTGAGGGTAGTGGCACAGTTGTACTTATTAAGAGTATTAAAACATAATAAAGTAGCTCTCATGGGAAATTGGATCTAAATTTGATAAATATTGAATATAGGATGATAAAGGATTTAAATCCAATCATAAAATAGGATTTAAAAAAGTTTTTATGTCACTTGAACTCTAACATCTATAGATTAACCCTTCATTAACCTTTTTAACCTTTATAGTGGTAATAGATTTTTACCTCATTTGCTATTCATAATGACCAAAAACAAAATTGGTCACATTAAAAAATTTGTAAATTATAATTCAAAATATGTGAACCATTTTATCAAATTCAATTTCGATAAGTGGGAAAATTATTTTTGAAATAAGTGCGCAAAATGAAACGAAATCTGTTTTTAGAAAAATCCATTTTTAAGCCTAAAACTGAATTTAATAAAATTTCATTTCTAGTGAATACATTTAGATGAATTTTAACATATTTTATTGAATATATTATCAATATATTTTATTAAAATAATTCATCAATACAAAATAACTCAATTTATTAAGATAAAATACATTGGTTACAATAAAAACAATTTTTTGAAAAATATCTCTTTTTACCTTAAAATAATTTTATCTTCATTTATAACCAATTAATAATCATTGTATGAGTGATTATTAATATGATAAAATTCAATACAAATATTTTTCATAAAAATCCAATTTCATTATTGATCAAGACACATAATATATAGAAAAATACAATACTTTGAAAAAATGATCTTTTAAAAAAATGATATTATTTTTAACATTTAAAATTGAGTACTTATTTCCTTGGAAATAATAAATAATTTTTCATTAAGGAAAACTTTTATTGATACTTTTCATAATTTATTTAGTCTTATACATACCCATAAATCCAACATCTAGGTAATAACAGTCGCATTTAATAGTGATATTCTAATAGGGTATTATGATTCGTTTAAACTCAGAATTGCATGTAAAGAAATCTATCAGACGTAAAATTCATTTAAAATGAAATATATCATAAAATATTATGGTGTTACATAATTAGGTAGGATAACGGTTTAAAAAATCAGTGATAAGGATTTAGGGACTCAAAGTAAATTTCAGGAACACCTATGTGATCTCAAACTGCAACAAAGTCTAGTGAAATGAGAAAAATATAAGTGAAAACCCCAAAGATCTAGGATGAGACCTAAAAAGATGGAATCTTGATAAGAAAAATGAATGAAGTTCATTTTTTGAGTCTATGAAGTTAGAGTTTGGGAGTTTTGGTTTTGATAGATTGAAATTCAGGAGATCAATGTCACATGTTATTAATTTTTTTAAAAGATTTTAATGTAAGTTATTATAATTATTGATGTTAAAACCTAATATTTCACATTTATTATTATAATAACTGAAATGAAAACTTCATCAGTGTGGGTTTTCACTTTAATTATTATATTAACAAATGCGATAACCCTAAAAATAAAGGTTTCTGCATCAGTTCTTGTGATACCTAACATAAAAACCCCTCAAACATCGATTACTAATAATCGATGTGAAATACCCAATGTGAAATATGATTTTTATACTAGTTCATACCATGTCACGACCCGTCCCCCGAGGCCCGTGATGTGACTACCTCAAGCCTGCCTTCCATAGGCCAGGGGCTGGCGACTAGCACCGAAGGCGTATTCCATAAAATTGGTAAGGCATTGCCCTTATAACTTGTAACACACACAACCAAACACATAGTAAGATACGAACTCAAGTAAACTGAATATTAAACAGAGTGAATACAGTAAGTAAAAAGGGTCCAGAATACAAGCCCAACAGGAAAGTACAAGAAAAACTAGAAAGTACAAGATGACTGATAAGTGAAAAGCAGCTCCTGGATCGTCCACCACGAATCATACCTGAAGGGTAGGTACTACTCACAAACGGTCATCTCTGCAGTTTGCCTCGTCTAACGTCCACCTCCGAGCCACCTCTAGTCCTAGTACTCTCATCCTCAGTCAGTGTTTTCTGTCATCTGCAGCAAACATAACAGGGTGTGGGCATAGCCCTTGCAGGGGTGAGTATACCGATACTCAGTAGGGACCTCAAGACCCTCAAGGTCTCACAAAATCCACCAAGGATAAGCCACATAGTATGAAATCAACTGACATCCCTACTTAGGTATATGCCTATACATAAACCTAAGTTATCAAGTAAACTCATCTCAATCATGATGAAACACAGAGTCCAAATCTAAAGCCCAAAGATCAACTATTCCATAAAGGAAGGAATACTATGAAGGTAAGTACCACACAGGTACACCACACTGAATAATACCACCAAGGTATTACCACAAAGGAAAGTTCCGCTCAGGTACGAACTCAGCTCACACCAGGTATTTCTTAGGTACAGTAGTAGAGATGATTAGATGTAACTACTAAATCATCTTACTCTGTTAAGAGGTAGACCCACGAAGGTTTTCTAATCATCATCAGACCCACATATGATTTCTAGGTGCTAACCCACACAGGATCGCTCAGTGTTGACCCACACAGGATCGCTCGGTGCTGACCCACACAGGATCGCTCGGTGCTGACCCAAATAGGATCCCTAGGTACTGACCCACACATGATCTCTAGGTTATTACCCACACAGGATCTCTCGGGTAGTCCCGCATGGAATCCTAGAGAGGTTCCATGTGGGACCTTCAATCATAGACCCATGAAGGATCTCTTCCTCAAGTCACAACCAGCTATTGGGTTCTCGCGCTAAGCTCGCTCATCTCCAGGAGGGTCCGCTCCTCAATCCACTGGTCTATACTCCAACTGCCATGAATTCTCACAAATAAGTATCCCAAAGGACCACCACATCATAGGGGTATCAACGCAACAGACGGTGCATCAATCGGACGCTCGGTCTATGAGTTATTAGCATTTTGGTCCCGAGGGCCCCGGTTGGATTTGTGCTCGATCCAACCCGACCGTACTCCAACTTTATCCAAATCTCCAGTGGGGTATACTCAAAGGGACCGTCTCTCTCCAAGGTTTCCAGCACCACTGATGGTTTGTCAAATGGACGTCCGGTGCCAAATATATGGCCAAAAGAGCGTAAATGGGTCAAAATGGGTCTCGGTCCGGTCCGACCCGGTCGGACTGACCCAGCCCGACCCAGCCTGGGCCGACCCGGTTTGGTTTGACCTGGCCCGACCCACTTGGTCCAGCCCGGCCTGCTGTGTGGTCTGGCCCGGCTAGCGCCGGGCAGCGCGGTCTGGTTGCGAGGCTTCGGAGGGCCGCGGAGGACCACGGGGGGTGGCGGTGGCTGCGGGGCGTCATGGGGCGGCGGAGGCTGTGGACCAGTGGGGCGAGGCTGATGGGAGGCATGGTGAGGCTGTGGGGCAGACACGGCCAAGGGGCGGCGTTGGCCGTGGGGCGGTGCGGCGAGGCCGCGGGGCGGCGCGATGAGGTTGCGGGGCGGCGAAGGATGTGGGTCAGTGTGGCAAGGCTTCGGGGTGGCGCGGCGAGGCCGTGGGGCGGCGGTGGCCACGGGGTGGCATGCGGAGGTCGCGGGGTGGTGGTGGTTGCGGGCGGTGCAGCGTGGTCGCGGGGTGGCGGTGGTCGCAGGAGGCACGGCGAAGCCGTGGGGCGGTGGTGGACCCGGGTGGCGCGGAGAGGCCGTGGGGCGGCGGTAGCCACGGGCGGCGAAGCACCTCAAGGCGGCACGGCGAGGCTGTGAGGTGGCGGTGGTCACGGGGCCGTGGGGGATGCGGGGCGGCGGCGGCCACGGGATGATGGGGCGTCGTGCTTTCGTCGGCGGCCGGCTTGACCGGCCACCCTTCGTTCGTCACCTTCATAGAGGTTCCCGAGTTCCACCGGTGCCAACCACTAGCACCGGTCGCCGACACCATCACGAGGATCACAACAATAAGGAAGAACGGTGGAGGGGTCGGGCCATGTCTGTTTGGCCCGCACCCTCCGCGTTAGAGTGGTAGCAAACAACTCTACAAAATCTTGAGTCCAGAACATCAAACTCTACAATTCATACAAATCATGGGTCAACTTTTTTTGGTTGATCCACATTCTTTATGCTTTCCAAGAATGAGGAATTAAATCGAGAAATTCCATGAATTCCATAACAACCCCTACCTCGTTCGTTTGTTGACGTTGATGAGAGAAGTTGAAGT
Source organism: Viscum album (assembly GCA_963277665.1). NCBI lineage: Eukaryota > Viridiplantae > Streptophyta > Magnoliopsida > Santalales > Viscaceae > Viscum > Viscum album. The sequence goes on from OY728152.1 coordinate 1,254,108,050, forward strand.
TGTTGATGTTCATCGCGCCTGTCACACGCCTCTGATCCTGAACTCGGTTGTCGGATAAATGTTCTTAGATGGAGGTGGTTCTTCATTGATGAAAATTTCCACCATTGGAGGATGTCTCGAGGAAGAAGTAGAAGTCGTGTGTCAGCGTTCTTCGTTGGAGGAGCTCTTTGTTGAAGGATGTGTTCTTCCAGGTTCTCCTCTCCCAAATCCACCAAAATGAAATGTATCCAACATAATAGAATATGTTGTTTAATTTAATATTGGAACAAAATAGGTTGGATTAATTAATTAAAGAATATTTTGCATAATTAATTAAAGGAGATTTGGTATAATTAAATTAGGGAGTTGAGAGGTTTTTCTCCCATAATGAGGGGTTCGGGTGGTCCCCACCACCAATATTTGAATTAGGGGTTTTACTAGCTCGGGTGGTCCCCACCACTGAGCATTCAAGTTGGGAGGTTTTAAACCCTTATGGTCCCCACCTCCATAGCCTTCACATGGGCGGTTTGTTAGAAATAAAATAATATTTTATTTTATTTTATTTTTCATTCCCATGAAAAATCCCAAAAACTATCTTTCACCCTCGACCTACTACGGTCGAGGTGAAGGTATCCTTAAGAGAATATAGGTGATGTGATTCCAATGGTTTATTCGTATTTCAATTCCAAGCACCGGTTCAAAAGTTACAAAAACTCGCTCGGATGTTAACTGAACATACCCGAAAAAAAGTTCAGAAATTCATTCCAGGTACACCGGGCCTCAGAATCATGCGCCGTCAGTTTTCGCAGACTCATAAAATTCCCATATATTAAAAAAAATATTCAAATTCTGGGTCTTTACATTCTCCCCACCTCAGAGCTTTATGTCCCTGTAATCCACAACTCAAACTAAGGGAACAAGTGGGGGTACTGAGCACTTATCTAAGCCTCCCACACCCATGTGCTCTCCTGGAGGTTCTCGTGATACCAACGAACGTGCACCAGAGGTATCGGCCACCCACGTAGGACCCGCTCCTGTCAATCCTCAATCTCTAATAGAACATCTGTAAAATTCTTCCCATCATCGATGTCCAGCTCACCGTGGTCGATGATGTGAGAAGGGTCGTGCACGTATCTCCTCATTTGGGACACGTGGAAGACGTCGTGCACCCGGTGCAACTGAGGTGGAAGATCTAAGTGGTAAGCCACCTCACCAACTCTACTAAGGACCTGAAAGGGTCCAATGAACCTCGAAGATAACTTGCTGCCTCATCCAAATCTCTTCAAACCTCATCAATGTGAGACCCTTAGAAATATGTGGTCACCATCCTCAAACTTCAGAGGTCTCCATCTCCTGTCGGCATACGACTTCTGCCTGCTCTGTGCAGTCTTCATCTGCTCCTGGATGATCTGCACCTTCTCTGTGGTTGCCCGTACCATCTCTGGTCCCACTTGTGCTGACTTCCCTGGGTCTATCCAGCACAAAGTTGATCTGCAAGGCCGCCTGTACAATGCCACTAAAGGTGCCTTCCCGATGATGGAGTGATAGTTTTTTTTTGTATGAAAACTCCACAAATGGAAATTGATCCTCCTAGCTACGACTGAAGTCAAGGAATCAAGCACGTAGCATGTCCTCTAGGGTCTGAATGGTCCTCTCAGTCTGACCACCCCTCTGAGGATGGAAGGCGGTTCTCAAACAAAGTTGCATCCCGAAAGCCTCCTGCAACCCCTTCCATAGCCAGGAATTAAATCGTGTATCACGGTCAAAGACAATCGCCGAGGGTACTCCATATATCCGCACAATCTCCTGCACATAGAGGTGTCTCAAGCTCTCTACTGAACCCTGCTCTCTAATCGATGGGAAGTGGGCCGAGTTGGTGAGTCGGTCGATGATCACCCAAATTGAGTCATGTCCCTTGGATGTATGTGGAAGTCCTATCACGAATTCCATGGATATCTCGTCCCACTTACACTCTGGGACCTCCAAATGTTGAACCAAGCATTGTTGATACCTGATTCTCCGCCTTCACTTGCTGAAAAGTGAAGCACCGAGAGACAAACTTTGCAACTGCTTTCTTCATTCCCAGCCACCAGTGTTGTCATTAGAGATCCTAGTACATCTTTGCCACTCCTAGATGTACCGCTATAGGGGATGTGTGGAACTCACTCATCACATCCTCTCGAAGCGACACTAGTACCATGGTACATCCTCTGAAGAGGATGATGTGCTCCCCACCTTCATAAAATCCATCAGGTTCATGCTCTGTGAATATCTGAGCACGTCGAGCCTTGCAGTCAACATCCCCACACAGCACCTCCCTGACTCTCTGAAGAAGTGGGGGAGTGAATGTAAGAGACTGAAGGAAAGATGATCTATCTCGATCTACATAGGATATCTACAAAGCGGGCAGCTACTTCGTCACCTCACCTAGCAGTTGTATACCAGATCTTCTACTGAGTGCATCTGCTACAACATTCCCCTTCCCAAAAGTATAGACTATCTCGAAGTCATAGTCCTAGAGGAACTCAATCCAATGTCATTGTATCAGGTTCATGTCCTTTTGAGAGAAGATATGCCTGAGACTCTTGTGATCAGAGTACACCATAAAATGCTCGACCATCAAGTAATGTCGCCACATCTTCAAGGTGAAGACCACTGCTACTAACTCCAGGTCATGGGTATCATAGTTCTACTCATGTCGTCTCAGCTGTCAAGAACCATATGAGATCATTGCTCACTCCTGCATCAGCACACATCTGAGTCTGATCCCTGATGCATCGCAGTAGACTACGTACCCTACGCCCTCCTCTGGAAGCCTCAAGATGGGGGCACTAGTCAGCCTCTGCCTCAGCTCATGAAAACTCTACTGGCATCTCTCCAACCACGCGAAGGGTTTCCCCTTCTTCATCAACACAGATAGAGGTTCTGCAACTCTAGAGAAATTTGGCACAAACCTCCAGTAGTATCCAGCCGAACCCAGGAAACTTCGTATCTTCGTCACACTCCTGGGTGGAACCCAAGCAAGTACCACCCAAATATTCACTCGATCCACTGCAACTCCAGCCTCCGAGATGACATGTCCTAGAAAGTAAACCTCTTGAATCCAGATTTGGAACTTCGAGAGCTTACCATAAAGCTGGTGCTCTCAGAGTGTGTCCAGTACTATCTTGCAAATGATAGGCATGCTTCTCCTCAGTAGCCAAGTAGATCGGAATGTCGTCGATGAAGACTACTACAAAGCGATCAAGGTATGGCTGAAAGATTATGTTCATGAGTCCCATGAACACTGCTGGAGAATTATTTACACTGAATGGCATAACCAATAACTCGTAATGGTCGTACCGACATCTGAAAGTCGTCTTCTGCACATCCTCATCTCGTACTCTGAGCTGGTGATAGCCTGATCTGAGGTCTATCTTCAAGAACCATTGTGCTCCCTTCATCTAATCAAAGATGTTTTCAATCCTCGAGAGTGGGTACTTGTTCTTCACGGTCACCTGGTTCAGGCGTCGGTAGTCAACACAAATCCTCAAGCTCTCATCTTCCTTCTTGACGAACAAAATCAGGGCTGCCCAAGGTGATACACTGGGGTGAATAAACCCCTTACCATGTAAGTTCTCCAACTATAATCGTATCTCATGAAGCTCCGCGGGATCCATCCGATATGTTGGTGTAGATATCGGTGTTGTCTTGGGGTACAAGTCAATGTAAAATTCCACCTCTCTGTGAGGATGTAGACCTAGAACATCATCAGGGAAGACATCCGTGTAATGGTCCACCACTACAGGATAACTCAGACTCTCCACATCAACTGATCAGAGGGTAAGGCTAGCCAAATGATGAGTGATCGGTTGCACTCTCCTCCGGGTAAGTCCATCTTGTGCTGCAAAGGCTCCCTTCTCACCGGTGAAGGTAAATCTAGTCCCATCTGTGCGAACACACCACACTTTGCACCTAATGCAGTCAATTTGAGCATGGATTGTAGATAACCAGTCCATACCCAAGATGACGTCATAAGGCCTCAAAACTGCTACTAGGAGATCCCAGCCGAAGCTCTCGCCTCCTATAATAATCTCGTACTGCAGAAACTAGTGCGTAATCATCAAATCTACTTCCATAGGAGTCTCTAGCCGTAAGGATCGAGCCAACGGCTCCATCGGAATCTTCGAGCTCCGAACGAGGGTAGTGGAAATAAAATAATTAATGGAACCTATGTCTATAAGTACTATAGCTAAGGTGGATTAGACACAGATCGTACCTCGTATCATCTCTGGAGCACCGTGATCGTAGGCCTCAGCTGCCTGGAGCTGAGATCGCCCCTGTCCTCCTACTCCATGTGGTAAGGGTGGACCTCCTGGTGGTCAGTAACATCTCGAATCGCCGCCCACCTCCAGTTGCACAGACATCTCCTCTGCCACGTCTACCTGCTCCCATCATACCTCCTTAGTCGAATATGTGTCTCTTCTTGGGAGGTCCTTTGAATGTCTGTTGATCATATGTACGATGGGTCAGATAGTCACGAGCCATGTGACCCTGCCCGCCGCATGCGTAACACTGCCCGCTCCTGGAATGACTGGCTCTGCCTCGGGTGCCCCGCACAACCGACCATGAATCTTGCGGTCGTCCACCTGTAGGTCTAGACCTCTTGGAACTCTGTGTCATATGTCTGTTGCCAGCTGCAAAAGACTCTGCTACATGATTACCGGTAGTGGGTCTCGCTGCTGGTGACTCCTCAGCAAGAAAACTCTCTACTAATAGGGCTCTCTCTAACACCCCTTCCTGCGTCGAGATGCTTAGTGAGATCATCGAAGCCCTGATCTCCCGCCTGAGTCACTGCTCGAAGGTCTGGGCCCTGAATAATGGGTCCCGCACCATATCAGTGGAGTAGCATGAGAGTTCAGTGAACCCCGCTCAGTACTGAGCCACAATCATGTTGCCCTGCTTCAGATGAAGAAGCTCCTATATGTGCATTGTGTGAAGAGTCACTGGAAAAAACTCTGCCCGAAACAGGCTCTCGAAGTCTGCCTAGAGAAGCGTCACCTCATCGTGATCTTAGAGTATCAAGATCCACCATCTGCCTACTACAACCTATAGAAGACTAGCGTCAAGGATCACTATGAGATCATCTGGTGTCCCTACCAGTCAGAAGACTCTCACTATGGCCTCCATCCAATCCTCAGCCACCTGTGGGTCCGTCTCTCCCCTAAACCTGAGTGGCCTCTGGCGCTGGAACTCGTGCAACGCGCTCAAGCAGCACGCACCCTCTGCTACTGGGGCTGGTGGCATTGGTGGCCCAATGGGTAATGGTACCGTTGGTGCCTCCGCTGGTACCTCTATTGGAAGAGGGCCATGCACCGAGGCCTCGTCGCTCAGTGGGTTGTCAGTGCGTACTATATCTGGAACCCTAGCTATTTGTCTACGTGGAGGCATCCTGAAAAGAAACAGGTGTGCCATGGTCAATAAGTTATACCTGGTGAGCTGACTCAATAGATCACAAAGAAAATTCTTGAAAACACACTCACAATTAGTGTATTTGTGCACTAAGTCAGAAATCAGAAGTCATGGTCCTTGTGTATAGATACGTCGGTCGCCACACCAACACTGGATTCCCTAAACTGATAACCACACTCACTACACTTAACACTATTGTCGTTAAAAGATCAGAGTCCTATGTTCTACGGTAGAACCGACTCCTCTAATACCAATTTTTCATGACCCGTTCCCCGAGGCCCGTGCCGTGACTACCTCAAGCCCACCTTCCATAGGCCAGGGGCTGGTGACTAGCACTGAAGGAGTATTCCCTAAAACTGGGAAGGTATTGCCTTTATAACCTGTAACACACACAACCAAGCACACAACAAGATACAAACTCAAGTAAACTAAATAGTAAACAAAGTGAATACAGTAAGTAAAAATGGGCCAGAATACAATCCCAAATGGAAAGTACAAGGAAAATTGGAAAGTACAAGATAGCTGATAGGAGAAAATTAGCTCCTGGATCGTCCACCATGAATCCTACCTGAAGGGTAGGTACAGATCATGAATGGCCATCTCTGCGGTTCACCTCATCTAACGTCCACCTCTAAGCCACCTCTAGTTTGGGTACTCTCATCATCAGTCAGTGTTGTCCATCGTCTCCACCAAACACAACAGGGTGCAGGCATAGCCTGTGCAAGGGTGAGTATAACGATACTCATTAGGGACCCTGAGACCCTCAAGGACTCACAAAATCCACCAAGGATAAACCACACAGCATGAAATCAACTGACATCCCTACTTAGGTATATGCCCATACATATACCTAAGTTGTCAAGTAAACTCATCTCAATCATGAGGAAACACAGAGTCCAACTCTAAAGCCCAAAGATAAACTGTTCCATAAAGGAAGTAATACCACGAAGGTAAGTACCACACAGGTATGCCACACTAAAGAATACCACCAAGGTATTACCACAAAGGAAAGTACCGCTCAAGTACGAACTTAGCTCACATCAGGTATTTCTTAGGTACAGTAGTAGAGATGATTAGATGTAACTACTAAATCATCTTAGTCTGTTAAGAGTTAGACCCACAAAGGATCTCTAATCATCATCAGAACCACATAGGATCTCTAGGTGTTGACCCACATAGGATCACTTGGTGCTGACCCACACAGGATCGCTCGGTGCTGACCCACACAGGATTGCTCGATGCTGACCCGCACAAGATCTCTAGGTACTCACCCACACAGGATCGCTAGGTGCTGACCCACACAGGATCACTTGGGTAGTCCCGCATGGAATCCCAGAGCAGTTCCATGTGGGACCCTCAATCACAGACCCATGAAGGATTTCTTCCTCAAGTCACTGCCAGCTACTGGGTTCTCGCGCCAAGCTCACTCATCTCTGAGAGGGTCCGCTCCTCAAGCCACTGGTTGATACTCCAACTACCACGAAGTCCCATGAAGAATTATCCCAAAGGATCCCCACGTCATAGGGGTCTCAAAGCAATAGATGGTGCGTAAATTAGGCGCTCAGTTTGTGAGTTATTAGCCTTTTAGTCCCGAGGGCCTTGTTGGATTCGTGCTTGATCCAACCCGACCATACTCCAACTTTATCCAAATCTCTAGTCGGATATACTCAAAGAGACCATCTCTCTCCATGGTTTCCAGCACCGCTGATGGTTCTTCAAACGAATGTCTAGTGCCAAAGATATGGCCAAAAGAGCGTAAATGGGTCGAAATGGGTCCGGGTCCGGTCCGACCTAGTTGGACCGACCCAGCCCAACCCGGCCTGGGCCGACCCGATTTGGGTCACCTGGCCCGACCCACTTGGTCCGGCCTGGCCCGCGCTGGGCGGCCCGGCTTGGGCGGCGCGGTGTGGCCGCGAGGCCGTAGAGGGCCGCGGAGGACCGTGAGGGGCCACGAGGCCGCGGGGCGGTGCGATGAGGCCGTGGGGCGGGGCGGGGAGGCCGCGGGGTGGCACGGTGAGGCCACTAGGTGACGCGGTGAGTCCGCGTGGCAGTGGGGCGTCGTGCTTTAGCCGGTGGCCGGCTTTACCAGTCTCCCTTCGTTCGTCGCCTTCATCGCGGTTCCTGAGTTCCACCGGTGCCAACCGCCGGCACCAGTTGCCAACACCATTGTGAAGATCGCAACAATAAGGTAGAATGGCAGAGGGATTGGGCCATGATTGTTTGGCCCACACCCTCCACGTTAGAGAGGTAGTAAATGACTCTACAAAATCTTGAGTCAAGAACTTCAAACTCTACAAATCATACGAATCGTGGGTCAACTCGTTTTGGTTTATCCGCATTCGTCATGATTTCCCAGAATGAGGAATTAAATTGAGAAATTTCATGAATTCCATAACAACCCCTACCTCGTTCATTTGTTGACATCGATGAGAGAAGTCGAAGTTGTTGACGTTCGTCGCGCCCGCTACACGCCTCTGATCCCGAGATCGTTCGTCAGATAAATGCTCTTCGATGGAGTTGGTTCTTGATTGATGAAGATGCTCACCGTTGGAGGATGTCTCGAGGAAGAAGTCGAAGTTGTGCGTCGACATTCTTCGTTGGAGGAGATCTTCATTGGAGGATGTGTTCTTCCAAGTTCTCCTCTCCCAAATCCACCAAAATAAAAAGTAGTCAATATAATAAAATATGTTGTTTAATTTAATATTGGCACAAAAAAGGTTGTCTTAATTAATTAAAGGAGAGTTGGAATAATTAATTAACGGAGATTTGGCATAATTAAAGTAGGGAGTTGATAGGTTTTTCTCCCATAATGAGGGGTTTGGGTGGTCCCCACCACCAAGCTTTGAATTGGAGGTTTTACTAGCTCGGGTGGTCCCCACCATCGAGCATTCAAGTTGGGAGGTTTTAACCCCTCATGGCCCCCACCTCCATAGCCTTCACATGGGAGGTTTATTAGAAATAAAATAAAAGTTTATTTTATTTTATTTTTCATTCCTACAAAAAACCCCATAAACTATCATTCACCCTCGATCTACTGCGGTCGAGGTGAAGGTCTCCTTAAGCGAATATTGGCACTACGAGTTCAACGGTGTCTTCGGATTTCAATTCCTAGCACTGGTTCAAAATTTACAAAAACCTACTCATATGTTAACTGAACGTACCTGAAAAAAAAAGTTCGGAAATTCATTCTGGGCACACCGGGCCTCAGAATCACACGCCTTCTATTTTTGCAGACTCATAAAATTACCATATATTAAAAAAATTATATGGAAATTCCGTGTCTTTACATACCAAGTAAATAATGTATGACACTTCATGTGGTATACATGGTGAGTCATCCAATGCAAAAAAAAACTTGTTTTATGGCTTCTAAGTGTATTAGGTGTCTCTATACAAAATCTTACCCATGTTAACCTTAACATTTCTTCACAGACTATAATACTCCGTGAAAAAAATAGATTAGTGATAAGTCAATTTTATACATTGAGAGGTCAATTTTCATTACACTTCACATATTATATGCATACAGTGTGAAAGAATAATAAAGTAGAAACTGTATTTTTTATAACATAGTACATTTTATATTCCTCAAATTTTTTAATAATACTAAAAAATCATACATAACCCCTGGGATAATCATATACCATTTGATAGGAGATAAGATAGGCCTTTTTTCTACATTTTTAGGTTTTTGTGAAACTAATTACATATCTATGTAAATACGGCCACATCACTATGTGACCATTTGATAAAACCCTCCCACTAAACTATTTTAGTGAGTAATATCTATGAAGAAATACAATTTTAATAATTATGATACATTGGAATAATATTACTAATGTTCAATTCTTTAAACATGGTATTAAAAATCATTTACTTTATAACACTTAATGTTATAATGTTTAAATTTTTTTCTACTTAGAACTCTTTTTATTTTCATCATCATCATATTAGAATTTTTCCATTAAATATTTCTCTGTGATCATCTGGTAGCTCATGTAACTATTTTCATTAATATCATTCTTTAACAATACATTCTAAACTCTTTTATGATATAAAGTGATATTCGCTTAATTATGGTAACTAAATGTTACTCATTAAATATCCCATTACCGATATACAATAAAAAAATTAAGATATTAAGTGACATTCACTTTGAATTTTATTAGTTTAATATTTTATTTATTAAACATCAAAAATATATAAGTTCAAAAATACTCCCACTAGAATCTTAGAAACTATATTCTCTATAGAATATCAGGATAAGATACAAAAAAAATCCTTCTTTTTAAGAAATAACATTTATTTCCTTTAATGGAAGTATTTAACTGATAAACTATTGTGTGTATATTAAATATGGTATTTTTATGGGTTTGAAGTATTTTTCATAGATGAATAATTTATTCTTTAAAATACACCACTGATGGGAGGTGGGATCTCATACTTCATATTTTAACAAACACCATGGGAAAAACACTTTTATCCTAGATAAAACTTCTTTTATCCTTATATTCTTTTTAAACATGTTATATAATGTTATGAGTCATAAACATTGTATATCAAAACCTTCATATCATATTGTTCATAAAAACCACTTTATTAATAAATAAATTCACTTATAATATAAGATGAAAATATACATATTTTATTTTGATTCATCTAATATTGAAAGAAAAAATTCTTTATTCAAATTCATCATTCAGCAACCCTTTTTTTCATCACTTGAATAAAAATTACAAGCTATATTAATTATTAACTTTATTTTAAACTCCATTATATTTATAGAATTTTTAAAATATTTATTTGTTTTCATATACCATTCAAAATTGAAGAATCAATTTCTTTAACATTATACTTGACATGGAATCTCTAAATTGTTTTTTACACCCCTTTATGTATTATAGACAATTCCATTTTATGTAAATATTTTCTTTATTCCTGACTTATTATTTAGGATACAATGATTGAGGATGACTATTGGAAAATCTAATCTTCTTCCTCTAGCCTAAAGTTTTACCCTTCTATTCTATAACATCCTCTTAATTTTTTTAGGTATTCCCAAACCCCTCTTTTTAATCATGCATTGTTTGGGTTTGGTTAAGGGTGAATCAGGATAAATTTAAAAAAAATTGAATTTTCTGGGATAGTGCATAGTTGTCACATGTTTTTCCCAAACCATGCGCCCTTTCAAGGAAAACTGTGCAAACCCAAATAGTGGGGTTTCTCACGGCTTGCGCACAGTTTAAAAAATTGTGGGCCCACTTAGGAGAAACTTTGAATCCCATTTAAAACAAGCTCATAGCCAGGGCGCACATTTTGTTCTAACCGTGCGGCCCTACCCGGCTAACCTTATGTACGTGTTTTTTAATTCAAAAATTATTTTTTTTAAACACCTAAAACCCCCATTTAAGGTTTCTGGGAGACCTATACAACTCATAATCTATTTCTCTTTCCCTAGGATCTCCCAAGATTAGTTTTTTCCCTTGGAACCCATATAGAAGTTAATAAAATCTAGTGGAACAACGTTTGATCCTATCCTGATTAGTTTCCTCTTCTCGTTCTCATTCTCCTGCTCTCTCATCTTTCTTCCCTAGAGTTTCTTAGGTCTCATCATTTATTAGAGAATCTAATACCCTATGTTTTGGATCTTGGATCTGGGTTTGATTCCTGGATTCCAATATCGTCATTCTCAATTGGGAAATCCTGATTTGGGTTTAGAGTTTCATGATCCAGTGATCTATGGTAGGTGGTTCCATCATGATTCCCAATTTTTATTAACCCTAAATTTCTTGATTTAAATTCAATTGTTGATTGAAATTAAATTATTGTTATAAATAAAACTTCTTTCAATTTATTGATTTAAAAACTCATTTCCATTAAATTGGGGTTTTTTTAAATTGATTTTTAGCATGAAATTGGTAAACCCCTTATTCCATTGAATTGGGGTGTGATTGTTAAATTGATGGAAAATTATGGAAATTTAAATTACTGAATTTAAATTATGAAATTGATGGAAATTTCTTCAATTAAATTGTTGAATTTAATTTTGGAAATTTAATTTTGAAATTTAATTTTGAATTGATTTAAAATTCCTATTTGGGAAAATGGATTAAAATGGTTTTGATAGAAACCTTTGGGTTTTATCTTGGAAAAGGGCATGTTTTGATTAAAACCCAATTTGGATTTTAAATGGAATATTTTAATTTTTAAAATGGGATAATTAGATTTAATTGTTTTTTAAGGGTGCTTAAAATAAATTTCCCATCATTGATTTGTACTAGAGCACATGCAAGCCTAGGTATTTAGTGATTTATTTGTGACAAGCACACTATGACGGGAATGCCCTAGCACCAGATTGGATTTTTAAAACACTAAAAAACATTATTTTAGAAAATATTATTCCTCAATATTAAATATGAGTCCTCACTTTCCAGTGTCGAGGGACATGTGTACACATTGAGGTTATTATCACATGAGTATGTGAGGATCCCATAACCTAAAACTATCATACCTCTTGGAAGATGACCATGTTGCTCGCTTATTTATATTTGAGATATAAATGTATTCCAATGTTTGTGAACTATTTTACATGCCTTTTAAATTTATATAAATGGTTTTATATAAAATTTTCACTACTAGAAAAATACCATATACAAATGGTTTGGAACCATTGGTATAGGCCTCCAAACCGTTGGTATAGCCTATACCAAAGGTTTGGAGAACCGTTGCCAAGTAAGTTGTGGGGATAGGTCTATACCAACGGTTTTAGGAAAACCGTTGGTAGAAGTAATATGAAAATCTATACCAATGGTTCCATAAAACTGTTGGTATATATAATTCAAAAAAATAAACATTCGGTTGGTTTTGATCCCAGCACCTCCTGTTTGTGATTGAACGACCTAACCACTAACCTAACATACTTTTGTGAACATAATTTCATAAATATATATATTTATTATCATAAGTATTTTAAATTTTGATTTTTTTAACACCCTATGTAAGAAGATTCCATTAAAAATACATGTACCTATACCAACGGTTTTGAGAACCATTGGTATAGGTTCTTTTATTTTGGGACCTATACCAACAGTTTATCCAAAACCATTGGTATAGGTCCAAATTAGTGAACTATACCAATGGTTTTCCCGAAACCGTTGGTATAGATCATATTTCTAGTAGTGGTTTTATTAAACCATTTGTTTAGAAATATTACATCATTTGAAAAGTGCATCATTTGTTTAAAAGTATTTCCATCATTTGAAATGTAAATCATGATTTGTTTAAATATAATTTTGAAATAAAAAATATATTTATTTAAAATTGAAATATATTTGTTTGGTTAATTAAATTTTGGAATCCATTATGGAATCCTTGGTGAGACCCTACTGGGATTTTATCTCACACCCTACTCATGCCTTCGAGTGTTTGTAGATTATCTCCTTCCTGGATTGAGTAAGAGTAAAGAACCACATAGAAGTGGTTCAAGTTGTTGATCCATGGACCTGTTGAGTTGTTTCTATTGGGAATTGGGAAGTTTTATTTATTTATTGGTACTTTGTTGTAGTAATTTTGGTTTTTATACCTATTTTAATTCTGGTACACTTCTCCCTACGGAGTTCTTCTTGTGTTTGTATTAACTTTTTTATCTTTTCTTCCTCAATTATTTTCAAAAAATCATTCCCACTTTCATTTTGTATGATGCTAGGTGCTAGTCACCAACCCACGGTGATTGAAAATTCCCTTTGGGATATGTTAGATTTGGATTGGTTATCGGGTTACCAGGGCACCCGGGCTGGTTCATGACAAAGTTGTATCAAAGGAGGTTGAGCTTCTTGTCTTGATTTCATATGTATTGTGTAATCTTGTTGAGACTTAGGAGGTATTTGTGATTTAGTGTATCGCCAAATCTCACCATAATGAACCTTAATTCATCAGGGGTGGTTTGGGAATGAATTCTTGAGGATTAGTTCTGGTATTTTCCTTAATTTTGGTTTGAATATATTGAAATCCAAATCTTGTGTTGTATATCTATTGGGATTGATTTCCCTCATTATTCTATTTGAGTGTAAATTTGTTGTCTTCTTTGTTGTCTGTTGATGCTGTGTATCATCATGCCTCTGAGAAGATGTGAGAATCAGATCTAGGAGGAAGATGTTGTCGAACCACAATGAATTAATCCTCTTGTGGACCCAAGTCTATTTGATTTGATTGTGCATACTATCCAAGCTTTGGGATAATCACCTACACTAGTTCCCGTTCAGGCTCCAATTATGGAACCTCAAAGGGATGATCTTAGGAATCTTTCTCAAGAGTTCCTTCACCAGAATCCACCACTATTCAAAGACTCAAATGATCCTTAAGAGGATAAGGAATGGTTGAGTATGATAGAACGTTTTTTTGGTTCTTGGAGACACCTAACAAAATTAGAGTCAAGTACGTCACCTTCGTGCTGGAAGGTCTAAGAAAGAGATGGTGGTACATGATGATGAATATAAAGAAGAATGAGGGATTAGAGTGGAAAGACTTCAAAAATTTTTTAAATGACCAGTTCTATCTAGAGTCAATTTTATTTTCCAAGGCTATAGAGTTTTTCAAACTTGATCAGGCTGGTAGAACCATGACAAAGTATGCAAATCATTTTGTTGAGCTTGTGCAGTTTGCACTTGAGATTGTATCGAATGAGAAGATGAAGCCTCAAAGGATCAATTTGGGACTATTTTAAGATATTCATTCTTAGATTTTCTTTCTAAACCCACCCTCCTATCATGATGTACTAGATAGATCACTGATTTTCAAAATAGACCTAGCTAGAAATTCAGGGTTTTCAAGAGTTTCTTTCTCTCCTAGTGGTGGTGCAAGTTCCTTCAAAGGAAAGTGGAAGCGTGATGATTCTCTTTGTGGTCTTATGTGATTCATTGGGTTTAGGTTTGGGTTGTGTTCTTATGTAATGTAATCATGTCATTTCTTATGGAACTCATCAGCTTAGGGAACATGAGAGATATTATCCAACTCATGACCTTGAATATGAAACTTTGATGCACATGCTTAAGAGATGGAGGCATTATCGTTATATAGAAAGGTTTACTGTGTTTTTAGAACACAAGATATTGAGTTATATATTCTCTAAAAAATATTTGAATCTCCATTAGAGGTATTGTGTGGAATATCTACAATCTTTAGACTTTGAAATATCATATACCATGATGAAAGGGAATGTTGTTGCATATGATTTGAGCAGGAAACTTCCAACTCAAGCCATGAAGGAATCTTCAGAATAGTTGAATTTAATGGCTCTCTTTGCACAGTTTCATATCAGAGTTCGGGAATCAGGGACCGAGATTTCCTTGACCAGTGTTTATTTGACATCCACTCTTATCGAGATAATTCTTCAGGAACAGTAGGTTGATGGTGAGATCTATAGTGGTAGAGACTCTCTTTATGGTGGGGTGACCATTGCTGATTGGTTGTTCTACAATGAGGGTATTCTATGATATCAGAATCGCTTTGTTGTGATGTTAGAGGTAAGAAATGTTTTTATGGGGGATTTCCATAATTCTCAGTGGGAAGTTCACCTAGGTACAATGAAGATGTTATATGAAATGAAACATTAATTCTAGTGGCCAGGTATGAGATGGGGCATTGGTGAATTTTTCTATCATTTCTATAAATGCCAACAGGTCAAGGTCGACCACCAAAAATCTTTGGGTTTGCTTCAGACACTTCCATTTCCAACTTGGAAGTGGGATGAGATCTCAATGGACTTTTTGGTTGGGTTTCCACATACCTAGATAAAGAATAATTTGATATGGGTTTTGATTGATCGAATGGATAAATCAGTTTACTTTATACCCATTCACGATAAAACTAAAGTTGAGGTGTTGGGAAATATCTATGTGAAAGAGATTGTTCATTTTCACAGAGTTCCATCTGTTATAGTTTCTAATAGGGATCCTCGATTCACTTCTCATTTTTTGAGAGGCCTTCAAGAGGTCCCAAGTCCGTTTGACCATGGCCTACATCCATAGTCTGATGGACAGACAAAAAGATCTATACATATTCTTGAGGATATTTTTTACGCCTGTGTTCTCAACTTTGGTGGGGCTTAGGATGATCACTTGGAGATGGTTAAGTTTTCTTGTAATAACAATTATCATTCCACAATAAGAATGACTCCTTTTAAGGATTTGTATGGTCAAGATTGCAGATCACCATTGTGTTGGTTAGAGATTGGTGAAAGTTCCTTGGTTAGACCAAGATTGGTTCAAGAGATGATAGCAAAGATTTAGTTTATTTATATGAGGATGTTGATGGCATGGAGTAGGTATAATTCTTATATTAATCGTCGTTTTAGACTGTTGGAATTATCATTTGGTGAATAGGTTTTCTTGAATGTTTCACCATGTTTGGGTCATCGACAGCTTGGGAGGCAAGGGAAACATTCTCCTCATTTTGTGGGACCTTTTGAGGTTGGTGAGAAGTTGGGAAAAGTGTCTTACCATTCAGTACTTCTACCACAACTGACGTCAATACATAACATGTTCCATGTATATCAACTCCATAAGTATCTATCTGATTCATCTCATGTTCTAAGCTGAATTGATCTCAATGTCAAGCATGATTTATCCATGACTAAATGGACAGTCGAGATAGTTGATTCTAAAACAAAGGTACTTAATGTGATGATGATACCTCTGGTTCCATGCTATGGCAGCATAGTTCTAATAATCATGATACGTGGGAGAGATAGGCGCTAATGAGAGAGCAACAACCTCATCTTTTTTGGCATGATAGCTTCTGAGTAGGCTTTCTAGGGATAGAAAGTTTCTATGGTGGGAAGTTTGTAACATCTTGTTATTAATTTTAGGTATTCCAAAATCCCTATTTTTAATCAAGCGTTGTTTGGGTTTCTTTTATGGGTGAATTGGGAGAAATTTTGAAAATTTTGGAAGTTCTTGGGATAGTGCATGTTTGGTGCACTGTTTGCCCAAACCACGTGCCCTCTCAGGGAAAACTATGCAAACCCAAATAGTGGGATTTGGCACAGATTATATAGATTTTGACAAACTGTGTGACTACTTAGTAGAAACCATGCAACCCATTTAAAACAGGCGCACGGTCAGGGCACACGGTTTCTTTTGACTGTGAGGTCATGTCAAGCTAATCATTTGTATCGGTTTTTTAATCCAAAAATTAACTTTTAAAACACCTTAAACCCCCTTTTAAGGTTCCCAAAGGACATGTATGACCAATAATCGATTTATCCTTCACAGGGAACTCTAAAGAGTGGTTTTTGACCCATTGGCACCCCTCCAGAAGTGAATCGAAGCTAGGAGGGCGGATTTTGATCCTCTCTCGGTTAGTTTCCTATTCCCATTCTCATTATCATGCTCTCTCCTCTTTCCTCAATAGGATTTCTTAGGTCTCCTCAGTGATTAGGGGATCTAATACCCTTTGTTTTGGATCATGTATCTATGTTTGATTCTCGAATTCCACTGTCGTTGTTCTCTGGTGGAAAATCCCAATTAGGGTTTGGAGTTTCATGATCCACTGGTCTATGGTAGGTGGTTCCATTGTGATTCTCAATTTTTATTAACCTTAAATTACTTGATTTAAATTAAATTGTAGATTTAAATTCAATTATTATTATAAATGAAATTACTTTCAATTGATTGATTTAAAAACCCAATTCCATTAAATTGGGGTTTTTGGAAATTGAATTTTGGTATGAAATTGTGAAAACCTCCAATTCCATTGAATTGGGGTGTGATTATGAAATTGATGGAAAATTGTGAAAATTTAAATTTTTGAATTTAAATTATGAAATTGATGGAAATTGTTTCAATTAAATAGTTGAATTTAATTGTGGAAATTAAATTTTGAAATTGAATTGTGAATTGATTCCAGATTCTTATTTGGGGAAAATGGATTAAATGGTTTTAATACAAACCTTTGGGTTTTTTCTTAGAAAAAGGCATGTTTTGATTAAAAACTCATTTTGGTTTTTAAATGGAAAATTTTCATTTTTAAATTGGGAGAATTGTATTTAACTGTATTTTAAGGTTTCTTAAAATAAATTTTCCATCTTTGATTTGTACTAGAGCACATGCAAAGTTATGTTGGATGATGATGATGATGCCATTTTACCTATAACAAAATCTTTTATCATATGAGTGGCATGTTTTACACTCATAGAATAATAATTTTTATAAAATGTGATCCTATTAAAATGATGACACTTTTTTTAAATCGATCATATCTATTAGTGGTCCATGTTCCATATTTCACTAACTAATGAGTCTACTTTGGAATTCCATATCATATATGACTCTTGGGTAGTTGAGCAGAAAACTCTTAACCCAAACCATTATAGGAATAAACTCAATATTATTCCTCTAGTATCCTTGACAGTATGCCTGTCTTAGGGTGTAGAAAAAGAAAAATTCTATATTTTTTTCTAGTGAAGCACAGTGGCTGACCAGGGTCATCTCACTTGAGGAGATTCTCATTTTATTCAAATTATTAATCTAATTAACTTTAGAAAAACTTGTTTTGGTTGTTTTTATTATTTATAGAAACACTAATAAATTGGGCTTTTTTTTATTTTCTAAAATAATGAAAAGGAATGTAGAATAAAAATTTAAACTAAACTAACTTACAAAGCTAAATAGAAAGTGATTAGAAAAGAAAGAACTTGGACTTTGTGGTTTGATTTATGGGTTCCATAATTCTTCTTGTTGTTTTTTAAATTCAATTTGATAGCTTAATCATGAAATCTCACTTTTAAGATACTATCCTCTTATTTAGTGATTATGAATAATTGAATGCCTATAGAAAAAAAATTCACCTCCTCCTATAATCAAGGTTAATGACACTTCTCAATAGAGAATGTGACACCTTCCGACCCAACTCCATTGTATGTCATTTCATCTACTAAATGGCTTTACTTCATCACATGAAAAGTTATCTTTAGTATAAGGGGTGGAAAAGTTTTTAAAAAAAGAATAGAAGTGAGTTTGAATTCAGTGTCATGGTGGATATTATCCATACCCATTCACTTCACTCTTTATCACCATAAACGTAAATAAAACATATGAATTAAAGAGTGGAATGAATGGAAGCACCACTTACCTTCCTTACGTCATGCCTTGGGTTATCCCCTCATTTTTAATGGTAAGAGGTCACGGGGGATAGAAGAGAAAGAAGCGAATAAAACTAATAAAAATAAGAGAATGAGAAAATGACACATAAAATCACAAAAATAAAATAAAAAATGAAGGAGAGAGAGTGATAGAGAGAGAAGAAAAATAAAACATCCCCGAGATGCGGGTGTGTTTTTTGGAAACACCTGATTAAATCGGGTGTTTGAACTTTGAATCGTGGACTAGAATTCATGGGGGCAGCCTCCTCATTTTGTGCATGGAATTGGTGGTGGTTTTTCATGGGATGTGAGGCGAGGGGACAGTGTGGCAATGGAGAAGTCGAGTGGCCGGATGAGGCCTCAGAATGGCTTTCATTTGGGTAGGGTGAGGCTTAGGAGGTGATCCATGGTGACCGAGTGCTTCGGTAGTGGAGGCAGAACTCGAGCCGAGCTCCTTGGGTGGCGGAGATGGTGATCTACGGTGACACAGGTGGAGGCGGTGGTGAGGACGAAGGTGGCAGGCCGTGGCTTCGAGCGGCGCAGGAAATTTAAGTGGGATGGACTTGAGTTTTTAATGGACCGAACAGTAACTTGTCTTTTTTAATCCCATATTGAAACTGAAGGTGTGTTCTGTGGTTGTTTATAAGATAATCTTTTGCATTGAAACAGTACTGAAATCTGATGGGCGTCCGAAGACCCCCACTCATCACTTTGTACCCCCCCATACCGGTGAACCACTTGGTCTTGACCATAATGTACTGCACGACCTTGCCTTATGGCAAAGTGACACCTTCTTTTTAGCCCGCTGCATGGTCGAATGGGCCCTTTTAGGTCAAGCTAAGTGACACCTCTTTAGCCCGCTGCATAATCTTCTCTTTAGCTCGCTGAGGTCAAGCTAAGTGACTTGTGGGCCCTTGGTTGAGGGATATCCAATGGTGATCATTTTTTTGGCAAACACTAGAAAATTATAAACAACTTTGAAATCACCTAACAAAAATTAAAATAACAATCTCTTGATTCCAAATAAATTTCTAAATTCAAAATCATCACATTTTCTTATCCATTTAAATCAATTCCAGTGTTTCAATTGTTATTTTCCATAATTTAATAAAACAATGAATTTTATGGTGACACTGATTAAAAAACCATTGAAAATCCTTAGAATATGTTTAAAATTTGCATGATAAAATGATTCAATCATTCTGAAGGGTTTCCCTGCTATGTGTGACCCAATGAAAATGCCTAAAACAAGGAACTCAACTCCCAAGGTTACCTCGTTACTTGATTTCCTTACATAAGATGATTCAAGGGATGTTAGTTTGGTATTAAACTACCTTGTTAGATAATTGTTGCCTTGACAAGTGTTTTCTTGAGAAGGAATTTGACACTTATTATTTTCAAAGGGGATTTAAAGCTCACCATATTATCTCATGTTCTCCCTCTAGGTGTATGTATGCTTCTAAAGGTTTAGTTTTCAATTTATTTTCCTTCCAACACATCAATATGCTAAAACCATATTGACATGTAATTCTTTACACAACTTATGAATAGGCTTAATTCTTTACCACAATGCACCTACGCTCCTACTCACACGATTCTTCGCCCAACTATACACTGCACAAGCTTGATGCCCTTGTGCGGCCTCTTGCCATCATGGCAAACATTCCCTTTGGCTCTGCATGGTCGGATGGGCCCTATTGGGCCAAGCTAAGTGACTTGTGGGCCCTTGGTTGAGGGATATCCAATGATTATTATTTTTTTGGCAAACACTTGAAAATTATAAACAAGTTTGAAATCACTTAACAAAAATTAAAATAACAATCTCTTAATTCCAAATAAATTTCTAAATTCAATATCATCACATTTTCTTATCCATTTGAATCAATTCCAGTGTTTCAGTTGTAATTTTCCATAATTTAATAAAATAATGAATTTCATGGTTACGTTGATTAAAAAACCATCAAAAATCCTTAGAATATGTTTAAAATTTGCATGATAAAATGATTCAATCATTCTGAAGGGTTTCCATGCAATGTGTGACCCAATGAAAATGCCTAAAACAAGGAACCTAACTCCCAAGGTTACCTCCTTACTTGATTTACTTACATGAGATAATTCAAGGGAAGCCAGTTTGGTATTAAACTACCTTGTTAGATAATTGAGGTCTTGACAAGTGTTTTCTTGAGAAGGAATCTGACACTTATTATTTTCAAAGGGGATTTAAAGCTCACCATATTATCTCATGTTCTCCCTCTATGTGTGTTTATGCTTCTAAAGGTTTAGTTTTCAATTTATTTTCCTTCCAACACATCAATATGCTCAAACTATATTGACATGTAATTCTTTACACAACTTATGAATAGGCTTAAATCATGGTAGAAGAAAAAAATAAATCAATTATCATAACTCACATGTAACTCCTTAAATGCATGTATGGTGACTTAGAAGCAACTTAACACGTTAAACTAAAACATAAATCAAAATTCAAAATATAACATTTATATTCATGAATAATAAAGTTAGGAATAAACTAAATAAATGGAAAATTCAAATATCTAAACATGAGATAAAAATTTATGAACAAAATCATAAATAAATTATAAACAACTTTTAATTTAGGCATAAATAAACTTGATCAATTAACTTTGATCCAATATAAAATTTTCATATTATCATTTATATGGTTTTCATATGAACTTCTTCATATTTTATAAATTTGTAATATTTATGAATACTTGTATTATCAAATAATAAACATTTCATAGATTATGAAATAATTTACATAAATCACACATTTTTTCCAAATTCGATTACTAATTTAAATATTTTGTATTTACATTTATGATATAATCATAAATCAATTTAATCCCTTTTATTTTTCACCTTATTTTTAATCATGTGAATTCACTTTAAACCATGATGATCTGGTTTTTTCTAGATTAACATTTTCTTGATATAGATCACAAAAGGAGCGAGTGAAGGACTCCTCCCTCTAAGTGTATCCATAAATTATGGGAATCGATCGAATCTTCATAAGGGTATCTCTCAACACTATGGTATACTCAAAACAAGCTTAAAGTTGGGAGAGAATGAGAGCTTGAGAATTTCATACTTGAGCACAAGAATAAGTAATTCCATATGAGGATCAAACAACCTTTATATAGGCATCTAAGAGCCAATGGTCCAACCATATATTTATTAAGCATTTCACAAAATGCCTAAACCTATCAACTTTTATAATGTTCAGTTTAAATCCTCATGATGAATGTTTAATGGTTAAACATTCATGTTGTGCGTTTAAACTCCTCAAATGAATAACCAAACTTGATGGAATTTAGAGTAGGAGAATAAGGAATCTAGTGTGTTTTCGAATAACACAATAATGCCCCTACAAAGCACCATGACATAGTGTTATAGTGCACCATTACATAGACCACAACTTACTCTATGTCATGGTCTATGCCATTTTGTGTATATATCCATTAGTATGTTATGTTTTAGATATTTTATATATACTACTTGTATAATGGGCTTAATTTTATAAAATATAAATGTGAAAACATGAATAAATATTGATTAAAAAATATTGAAATAATAATCATTGTTGATAAGTTTTTTTATTTATAATAACACACTTAAAATGTTATTAAAAATATTTTAATAATGAAAAACAAGGGTTGTGGAATCTTATATAATTTTTATGTGGTTTTTACAACACATGATATATTTTGTCAAAAATATATAACAACATGCAATGTGTATTGTTAAAAGGTAATGGATTTTTAAAAAATATATTTCCACAACACTCATGAGTTTGTTGTGGATTACTTTTAACAATATAAAATGCATGTTGTGAAAAGTCAATTTTCTAATAGTGTAATCATGTGAACTATTTCCAGTATCAGTGAATGCTTTGAGTTTTGTTTTTAAATTCATTATAAATCCTTTAGTAATTTATTGTATATCGATTATTATTCTTTGCATAAGCCTTTAAAAATATTCCATGATTTTTTTAGAATTCCTATCAAATCATTTCAATGATTCAGATTTTAAACTTTTCACTTTCTATTCTTGAAATTTAAGAGGGTGAATTTATTTGGAACACCGGAAATAAATATTTTATTCAACTAGAAACAACATCTATTTATTTTCTTTTATATGGGGGATATTTTTTTCAAACTCTAGTTATTTTAAATTATCTTGTGACACACCAATATTTCTTTCAAAATGATTTATACGAGAATAAATTCACCCCCATGTCTTTATTGTTTTTCACAATAGGGAAGAGAAACCTCGGGCCATGTTGGGGGAGGTGGTTAAAATGTTTTTATCATTTTTTATTTTATAAAGGGGAGATTTTTTTTGATTTTCAATGGGGGAATAAATCCTCAGAGTTATTGTGTTTCATAATTTATACTTTTGAATATCCCTTTTCCTTTTCCCCGCTTTTTAATTATCAAAAAGTGGGGATATGAGTTGAAATTGGTTGTTATAATTTTCTTATCAAATCGATTTTAACTAGTACATTAATCCATAATCAAACTCTTCAAAACCATTAAGTTATTTGTTTCATTTTTACGTTAATGTACTTTATTTTTAATCATAGAAAAGGGAGATCGTTAGGTTATCCTTTAAATATATAAATTTTTATCCATCAGATTGAGGTATTTTAATGATCACAAGACACATACCTTTTGATATAAACTATCAACCAATTTTATAAGTTGAAATATTTGTAAATGGAAAGTTAAATGAATGATCTCTAAACCTTGGATTAATGTAAAAACATTTAGTATTTAAAAGGGTAAAGGAACGCCAAATGGAAAGTAATTCAAAACATGTACTGGATTTTCATCTATGTTACAAAGTTATAGGAGCGGTGCATGAACTTTCCAGATTTAGTCTATCCAAACTAAAAATAAATAATCTGGACTAGATATATTGGATCGAGAAGATGAAGGATCAAAAGTTGAAGAGAAAACTATATAAGTTGAATATTTCCAATGTTTAAAAACCATATGGAGTTGGAGAATGTACTATTGATAATAACATCTGACTATCCAATTCCTGAAGATTGTCCTGAGTTGGAGTCTATAGTATTGAATATCACATCCGGTTGTCTTAAACATGAAGACTATCAAGAGTTGGATACTGAAAATTTTAATATCACATTTGATAGTATCCTACTAGATCCACTTTTCAAGACATCAATGTTCAACTTATCAAGTTGAGAAGTCCAACATCTTCAATATTCTAAAATAATGAATGATTTGAATGACACAAACCACACCCAGTGAGACCCATCCTTGGATCGGGGATGATAACAAGAGTGCTACCCCAACCCTACATGGGGTATCACTCCTATTCTTATGATCATTCCAAGAAGAGATCTTGGTTGGGGCATGTCATGTCATGGAATGAATGTTTATTTTCAAAATAAAATTCAAACAATGAAAATAAAGATTTCCAAATGAAGCATGAGAAGTTTGGAACATGAAAAAAAGTCTAAGGAACTAAAGGCTAGAAGAAGCTTGAAGCATCTAAACAATACTAAAGACCATTGTTATCTAAAGTTGAAGAATGAATATTATAACATCTGATGTTTCAAAGTTTGACCAACTGATAAATCACTTTGGAGAAACTTAATACAAATCATGATAAATTACTAAATTTTCTAATAGTTGACTTCTCCAAAGAATCGTCATAACTTTCATATTTATAACACATATAAAAACAAACCCTAGGAGATCACTTGGAGTATTAACACGTTAATTGATTCGATAACTCGTAATGAAAGTGATGATGTTCATGCACTATGATACCTCGCTCCATATTTTGAAATATGCCTACTATAATATTCATGGTAAACTTATATCATTAGTGAAGCAAAACTTTTATTGTGATTTGTATTCCTTATATTATTCTTTTTATATATATCTTATGTTTTGTATATAAGAATGAGAAAGTCACAAGTAGGATTTGTTCACCATCTAATAATACGAATGAACAAGTCGTGCATGTGTACAAGGAATTTATCTTTCATTTTACAAATTGAGTGTGTCAAATGTACTCAATGTTGTACCTACCAAATCTGGGTATAAGACCCTCCCACTGCAAAATAAATAGCTTTTTCCAACAGGGGTATATCTGTTGGTAAAAGTGCATTATCTGTTGGTAAAATGTTTTACCAACAAAAATTATCATGTCACTAAACTGTTGGTAAAAACTCTGTAGCTAAATGTTATTGTGACAGATAAAATAATTTTGTTACAATTATAATAATACCAACAGATAATATATATGTTGGTCAAAATGATTAGTAACAGATTTCTGTGACAAATTTATCTGTTGGTAAAATTATTATCAAATTTCATAACCAATATCAATAATTAATATTTGTTTGTTTATTTTAATATTTATTTCTAAAAATTTATATTACATTTATTATATGTTTTAATTATCATACCGAAGACAATTTTCACACTTATTCAAGCTTAGAAAAAGATTAATCATATTAATAATAAAATTTAATACAAAATGTATCAATAAATACAGAAGTTGATTGATGCCTAAAAAGGTCATAAAAAACACAAAAACCCAAGATCCACATATGTCGCTGCTGCCGCTGAAACCCCACCACACCCCCCTTAAAATGAAAAAAGAGTCTCTTGACTTCAATCACCCAACACCCTGCCAAAGATCTTTCATCACCCCAAAGTAGGCAATTAGAATCAACAAGTCAAGTCATCTCCAGTACCAGTGAGAAACCTCAAGTCGCTGTTATGTCACACCCTTCAGCTCCAAGATCTACACCAAACACAACCAAAGAACATACCCAAAAATTAGTGAAAATTATCAGAATGAATGGAAAAAAATAGAAATAATTGAAAATATAAAAAACATGATATTCATAGAGGGGACATTTTTCATTCATCATCTCCGTTGACATCTCAACAAATAAAATCATCTCAGTACAACTGAGGAACCGATGTTATGCCACATACTTCAGCTCTAATATCCAAACCACACAACCAAAGATAATAACAACAAATATGTGAAAAATATATGCATGAATTGAAACTGAAATAAAAATGAATGAATGTATAAAAAATGAAAATATAAAATAACCTGCATTTGTGTTTAACTTCCTTTGAATGTCAACAAAGGTAGTACCTACAAAACAAGAAAATAAACATTCAAAGACACCATTTTATTTATTAAAAATACAGACTTAGAATTAGTTTTGAAATAATAACTCGCAACGTACTCATAGTACCCATGATATTAGATTCTGCTAGTCAAGGGGCCTAACATTATCAATAACCCGGCTTACAACAATCATCTTCAAAAACAGGACACCAAATTTGTAAACATCTAATTTGATAGTCAACTGGCCAGCCCATGCTAAATCATGAGCACAACATTCATAGGTCCCATCACAATTGAAGAAACATGGGTCTTATCTGTAGTTGGACCAGGCTTGGAAAGACTAAAATCAGAGAGCTTTGGATTGAATTCCTCATTCAGAAATATGTTCAATGCAATTAAATCATGGTATATTACTTGCGAGTAAATTAGTTCTAGTAAAATTAGAATATGAGTATTATGAAACATGGATGACTGAAGAATTGTACAATGAGCTTGAAAACATGGCCTACACATGCCGTGATGTACATCCATGTGCAAAATTGTACAGAATTGAACAGAATTGTAGAGGCCATGTGTTCAAGCCATGATTACTTGAACACATGGACTATACATAATTCAACACATGGCCATGAGTAACGTGAAAATATATAAAGGACTTTATAGGCCATGGCTATGTGATAGGCCATGTGTCATGGGTAATATACCATGAGGTACAATATTGTATAGGCGATGTGTTCAATTTTTGAAGAAGTTGACACATGGCTTGAACATCGGCCTAGAAGATTTCAGCTCAAGCAAGCATGCACAATTCATATTGCTCCCTGCAATACAATATCACCATTACACAAACATGGGTCATATCAATTTTTTTTAAGCAATATGAGACACAACTTGGTTACCCAAGTCATGCCCAAAGGAATTTATTAAACAAGATAAATGTTACAATACATGCACAAAGGTGTATCAAGATTACACCATTGTGAATTGAGGGAGATACATGACAAAATAGGAAAAACATCAAAATAATCACACGTTAACTTATCCAAGAATGAAAATGTAGCCTCCAGGAGAGACATCAATTGGGTAGTTTGCAGTACTCGGGAGAGACATGACGAGTCTTCAAATAAGCACACCAGCAGAGAAGAATCCCATTAACGATATCATACTCTCCTTGCACATCCCATCCCTGCAAGGCAAAGCGCTGGATCTCCCACAAGTTATAGCTAAAGCCTTATGATAGTAGAAAAGAAGTAGCAATTTTGTGAAGCAAGATCCCCATATTATGAGTTAGCAGGAGACCCTAACCCCTTCAGAAGAGTCCAAGCTTCATCAATTGAGTAAACATGCACTGTTTGACCGACCAATGTCCAGATCCAAATCAAAGTGCCTAAATAAATAAAACAGTAGTCTCCCAAGGGAACATTAAGCTTTTCATTTCCAAGATGAAATCATCTAGACTATGAAAACTCCGAATTCATCATGTGTTGATCCAGAAACAAAAAGGTCCAGGTTGAAAGGGGGTCATCAAAATGCCATAAAATCAGCACCCAGAAAACATGACACAAATCCATTATCTACATCAAAAACAACCAAAGAGCATACCCACAAATAAGTGAAAAATATCTTCTTGAATTGAAACCAAATTATAAATAAATATAAGTATAGAAAATGTTTTTCATAGTAGCATTTTTCATCATTCCAGTTGACATCTCAATAATTGATAGTCCAAATGACTCAAATCTAGGCATCATATATCTGTTATAAACACTTCCAAAAAAGGGACTAGCAATTTTTAATTTTGAGAAGCATTTAAAAAAACAAAAATGCAGTGGTGCTTCTTCTATTTATATTTAAATAGTAGAAATTAAAATGCTTATTAAAACTGAGAGTTCCTGTTTTATTTTTAGGTACCTGCATGACGGTTTTCCATAGATGATGTGCGCCACCTGAAGATTTGTGATGCGCAACATGCTTACCCGTTTAGGCCTGCTTGAAGGGATTCCTGCATTCAATGTGACTTTCCCTTGTGTGAGTTCACCAGCCATGTCTGCATTCAATGCAGTGTGTTCAATTCTCCTTCCTCTTCTGGAATGCAAATATGCCCACGGGAAGTGATGTATTCATTAAATGATGTCTCTATTATCTCTCATGCACTGCACATAATTCCTAAAATGCTGAAAAACTGGAACTCACTTGCAGAACATGTAAAATATCCGGTGAAAATCAGTCCAAAATTTGCAGGGGTGGTGGATTGAAACCCCACCAGATGAAGATTAGCAGCTAGTCAGCTACCCTATTATTGATCCTCTCCCAATTCATTCCACTTGCACTGAGGGCAAGTGGTGACACATCCTTCAGCATTCTAAACCTTACGAATTATAAAAAATTTGTCGAAATCATTGAATTAGGACTAGAATATTATAAAATGCTGAAAAACTGAAACTCCTTGTAGAACTTGTAAAATATCCGGTGAAAATCAGTCCAAAAATTGCAGGGGCAGTGGATTGAAACCCCACCGGATGAAGATTAACAGCTAGTCAGCCACCCAATTATTGATCCTCTCCCAATGCTTTCCACTTGCACTGGGGGCAAGTGGTGACGCATCCTTCATCATTGTAAACCTTATGAATTATAAACAATTTTTCGAAATCATTGAATTAGGACTAGAATATTATAAAATGCTGAAAAACTAGAACTCACTTGCAGAACTTGTAAAATATCTGATGAAAATCAGTCCAAAAATTGCAGGGGCAGTGGATTGAAATCCCACCGGATGAAGACTAGCAGCTAGTCAGCTACCCAATTATTGATCCTCTCCCAATGCTTTCCACATGCACTGAGGGAAAGTGGTGACGCATCCTTCAGCATTCTAAACCTTATGAATTATAAACAATTTGTCGAAATCATTGAATTAGGACTAGAACGGAACAAAAAACGCTTACCAACTGGTTTGGATTTGATGATATTCCATTGTGTTGCATACCCAAATTTATCACTATCATACAAGAAAGAGATAATTATTTGTCATACATTATAAAAAATATACAAAAATATTGTAGAGTAAAATTTGATGTCAGCCTCAATCTAAATATCTCTGAGATCTGACACAATATTTG
Source organism: Viscum album (assembly GCA_963277665.1). Lineage (NCBI taxonomy): Eukaryota > Viridiplantae > Streptophyta > Magnoliopsida > Santalales > Viscaceae > Viscum > Viscum album. The sequence goes on from OY728152.1 coordinate 1,254,136,883, forward strand.
ATATGAATTGTAATACTTGTTTTCCAAAAAAGAACAACAAAGATAAATCCACTATGACCACCTACAAGAAATTGCACTCTATATTTGGAGAAGCACAAAACACAATATCTGCAATGTAAAATTTATAATTAATTCAAAAAAATTGTAATGGCTATATATGTAAATCGGTGAAAAGATACAAATCCATACCTTGAAATGAAGAGATGCATTTCAATTTTTACTCCAAATTATTTCATTGGAACGGATTCTTCCTAAAGGAAACACATCATTCATAGAATCTGTTATAGATTGAATTTTACTCATAATTTTTGGGGGTAAAACTTTGTAACCTGCAATTGAAATATAGTGAAATATATATTTATTCTCAAGTGAAACTTGTTAATCAATAAATATGATGTTCAATAATGAAAACAGATTGTTGTTGTAATTTACCTGCGTATAAATATGGATTTCAGATAAACTCTTGTATCAAATGAAAACATTTGTGTTCCAATCAAACTATGTTTTATTGTAGAGACTGGAATTATATATGGGCTTGAATGTAGAGGTTTTGAGCTCAAACTGGTCAAAAAAGATGTGATTATGTGGATAATAAAAGAATTAACAGTAAATGTAATAGACAAATTTAAGATGAACTGAAAATTAACAATGAGTTCATAAAATTTCAGATGAACATAAATAAACCACAACTACTGATATAATGCCTGAATACAGTTGATACATTATCTGAAAACCTGATTCACTAGGAATAAATCTACATATAGTCATGGGTATTGAGTATTATCCGAAAGCATGAGTAAGGGAAAATAATATAGCGGTATACATTCATAGAGAATCTAGTTTTTTATATGCAAAAATATCCCCCATCAACTTTATTCTGCACATGCGATTAACAGTATAATTAAACCATTTAACGCTAATTTGAAATAGAATTAAGTGTATGATGTGAGGATCATATAATATAAAAGTAAAATACAATATATGTAATTAAAAGTATGTTGATGAATGGAACTATCCCAACATTAAATGAAATAAATAAATTTAGACTTGAATGATGAAAAGGGATCATTTGAGGATAAAAAAAAATAAATTATAATTTAAAAAACATTTTACTGGGTTTATGACTACATAGAAAATGGGTAATGATATGAGATTCCATATAGGTTGCAATGTTCATTCATTATGAAAAGCCTTACCTGCAATCATATAAATCATACACCCAGTGAAGAACCTTGAGATATTTCCCATTCTAAAAAAACCAAAGGTACCAAAAAAAATAATGGAAAAGGAAATTACAATGAGATTTTCTCTACTTCACCTCCAGATTGTCAGATCCCTCTATTTGTGGTGTGGATATTCCCAATCAGGTGAATGCATTGTGGGATGCCTTCATTCAATGCATTCTAAGCCACCACCCTCTCATATGATATCATCCTCCCTGTGATTGATATGCAGAAACCACATTGAATGCGTGTAAAACCCTGTTAAAAATTAAATTCATCAGTTATAAGAAATATTGAACTATAAGTGTTTTTCAAGATACGTTACTATATTCATTATTCATTGATTTTAAAGGTTAAAGGTGGGTATAGAACCTGCGGGAATATCTATGGGAACTCATAGAAAAGGGTCTATCTTCAATTTTCATAAAAAATATTGTCGAGTGCTGTGAGTGTTGTCCCAAGAATGTCCAGCATGTCCTGAAAATGTAACACCACACACAAGTTGTTTTCCTTGCCTTAATGATGTAATCTTAGTGTTGACCTCAGGTCATTTATCTTGAGGAAGGTAATTTCTTCACAGTGATTATGTTTTTTATATTGATGGATGGTTCTAAAAACATAAGGCATATAAAAATGAGATATTTAAAAGAACAAATGAAATAAATCTAATCTAGAATGAAAAAACATTGATTCATCCACAATGAATTGAAAATTTGACTTCAAACATTCTCCAATGATATGTCAATCAATCAAAATCAAAATTATCAAATCTAAAATACCATAATGATCAACTGTTACACCTATTTTCCAATGTTAGACGGCCACAACACACTTTTTCCATCTTAATTCAATAACTTATCCTTATTTTGGGAAAAGAATTTTTAATCAATTTCAATAATCCATGAAATAAATTTAATCTTCCATGATTAATATCAAAAAAAAGTAATTAATTGAAGTCAGCTGATTAATAATAATTCATGGATGAACTTCAGCATTAAATTTATACTAAATAGTATTGGAGTTTTAGATGACAGCACAAACATATATGATTTAAAACAAGAGAACAAATAATACTTACAGTGGATAGAGGATTTGAATGCAGCAAGAGCACATTATACTTAGAGTTTATGGAGGATATGAATTTATTATTTGTCTACTAGAATAGAGAAATTAAACCTAGAAAACTATACTGAATCTAGAGTATATGCTACAGATACAAAGAGAGAGAAACTACCACCTAAAAATGAGCACACTGCACAACATGCTGCCGCAAGGACTGAGAAATAAAGGAGAATAAGAAAATCATTACAAGACACTGCTGTAGCCTACTGGAAATTCACTACCGAGACCGCCACTACTGCAAGCTGATGGTTACATACTACCTGCTCGAACAGAGAAAAAGATGGGAGAAAAGGACCTACGAGTACTTACTCTCGAATGTGGGGAGAGGGGCGGTCGATCGGGGAGGCACGGAGGCTGAGCGGTGGCGGGGGAGGCGGCCGATCGGGGAGGCGCGGAGGCTGAACGGTGGCGGGGGAGGCGGCCGCGAAGGTGGGGGAGGCGGGGGAGGCTGAGCGGCGGAGGCGGTGAGGGCCATTGGGCGAGGGCGGGGGCGGGGGCGGGGGCGGGGAACAAGGTCTTAGGGTTGGGGAAGGGTGGTCGCGGGGAACGGGACGGGCGGTGAGGGTTATGGGGCGGGGGCGGGGGCGGGGGTGGGGGTGGGGAATGGGGTCTTAGGGTTTTGGGAAGGGGGGTCACGGGGAACTGGACGGGTTGGGTGTTTTACTTTTTTTTTTTTTTGCATATATGGGGGTCTATATATATTCATAACTTTTTTTTTTTCATATATGGGTTTGTGTTTATATAAATATATATATATATTCATAACTTTTTTTCATATATGGGTTTGTGTTTATATATATATATATATATATAAATTCGTAACTTTTTTTCATATATGGGTTTGTGTGTGTGTATATAAACATAAATATTATATATGTATAAATTCATAGCTTTCTTCATTATATACATATATATATTACCTATTACAAACATATCAAAATGTGATTAATTAAAATATCCATAATTAAGTAAAAATTATTGATATATATATATATATATATATATTCATTTTTTGGTAAAATATTTGATATTATTGAATAATTCATTGCAACAAATTTTTATAACGGTAAAAGATTTGTTGGTAATAATAATTAATAACAGATTCATTTATTGGTAAATCAATTGTTGGTATTATTATCATAAGACAACAGATTTAAATGTTGGTAAAAGATTTGTTAGTATTGAACTACTAATATAAACAGATATATCTATTGGTAAAAAAAAACTGTTGGTACCTATAGTTAATATCAACATAATTTAATATATGTTGGAATTAATCATTTTTACCAACAGATATATTATCTGTCATTAATTTTCTGTTGGTACAGGTCATTTTTTTTGTAGTGTCCTATAGGTTCGGGCTAAGAACCAAGAATCTTTAAGGTTAACAACTTTCCTTTAATATATTAAATTGGAGAGGTGTGGTTGTTTATCCAGACCCTCAACATTTTTTTGTGTGTGTTTTTATTGTTCCTAACCCATAAAACTTTATCATAAGTACTGTACATTATTTATATTACTTTCCAAACTCTGAAAAGTTTTATTAAATGCTTTTCTTTTAACTTTTTGAAATATTTGCTTGCTACCAACTTAAAAAAGTTAACAAAATACACAAAAAAAAATGTTATGGGTGGCCCGCATATATGTCACTGTTGCCTTTTTTTTTTCAGATAACAACCTTTACATTATTTTTTTAGTTCAAAAGGATAAGCCGCTGCCTATCTTTATGTTGGAGTCAGATAAAGGATGTCCGGCGCTTACGCCCCCACCACCACATAATACAAAGAAAAAAAAAACTGCAGTTCACGTCTCAATTTGAGCGCCCTATTGGCGGGATGGCCATCCATATTGGAAAAATGAAATGTGAAACCATATATTTTTTTTTATTAAAATACGATTTTGAAAATTCAAATGATTTCACTTAAAATAGTTGGACCGGACTGCCCTCATACCCCACTTGTAAACCATTTAAAAAACAATCTTCAATCATAAAATGTTTTATAAAAACTGTTATTATAACACATTAGTAAAAATTGTATTTTAAATGTGATGAGCTTTCTTAGAAAGTAACTGTTTCCCCTCATTTTGTTAACTAAAATATGGTTCAACATATGTTTATTTTCCTTGAATTTTAATTTGATTGTAGATAACATAATGAGGAGATTAGACGACACTAATGGTTGTTGTGAGAACACTTATTGAAAACTGATGTTAGAAGTTATCACTTATTATAAGTACTTTTTCCTAGGCTTAGTTTGGCATGAGTTGAGTGTTTATAGCACTCAACTAGATCGAGTTATTTTATAATTGGCATGGCTGTGGTGTCGGATTTGGGAGTCTAAGCTATGAGAGTGAGCATTGTAGAGGAGTGGTCGGGCCTGGTTTTTTCTTTTGTGAACAAATATTAAGCCGCTTGCTCCTTTTTCAATCTCTAATGGTAATCATGGGGAATTGTTTTTACACATTTGTTGGGGTGTCAAGATAGAATTGATTTGGATCCAACTCATTTATTGAAGAGAGAGAAAATCATTAATAGAGATATTTATCTCAACATTAGTAGAGGAGTTTCTCCCAACATTAATAGAGAATTAATTCTCAATATTAATGAATGAAAAAAATTAATGTTGACTGCAATAATTGGAGATATAGATTTGGGGTCTATATAAATGGATGCGCTGACATTTGTTTAGTACGACGGACGGGTGAAAGACAAGGTCTTATAAAGACGGAGTGGCTCCCCTTTCGAGGAAGTCAACCTGGACGCATACAAAGTGCCGAAGGCACCATACTCAAAGGTGGAGGTCAAGAACCGCAAAGGCAGAGACCAAAAGGAGGGAGCCAGAAGATGCGACGAGTGAACGATGTTGGTGGCACATCTTCCAGTGATCTAGGTAGAGTTTCAAATGATAGAAATTCTTGTAACTTTGATGTTTATCCTCATTGAATGAAAGTGATGTTGCCGTTCTCCTGTGGATGTAGGATAAAAGTCCGAACCACGTAATCCCGTTGTGCATTGTTTTTGTACTTTGTGCTCGCATGCGTGTTTGCTTATGGTGCACTTTTTTTCGTTGCTCGGAATGAAGACCTTGAGAGGACTGGAACCAGACGCAAGGACGACTCGGTGCAGTGGCTGGGGTGCATGGACTTCCCAGTTCCGAACACCAAAGTCGTGGGGGATCTTCCGAAGCAAGTTTCGCGCTTGTTGCTTTGGGCTCCGATCCCCAACATGTGGTATCAAAGGGATTGATTGAAGTGTTCGATTGCAAAACATGGTGAAAAGTATCTGGTGGAGCAGTTTATCAAGGACTCAAATGACATTACCAGAAGATAGTGGCGGTACCAGAGGTGTCTCTAGGGTATTGAAAGTCCAATTGATCGACACGAGTCATGAGGCGTGTTCCGTTGTTGGTGACAATCAGAGCTTGGTGGAAGAAAGTTGGGGTTCCTCAGGTTAGGTGGTCTATCAGGTGTCCAGAAGAAAGTCACCGAAATATGGCAACGGTATCAGCGGTGTTGCTGGAATATCGAAAGTCTTCTTGTTCGCAGGTGTCATGCAGCGTGTTCTGTTCATTGGGTGACATTTGGAGTTTGGTGGAAGACTACTGAAATTCTGGATGGCAAGTGAACCGAAAGAACACAATAGAAAGCACCCAAGGATTATTTTGGAAGTTGAAGTCACGTGACAGATGACTCGGGTTCCCAGAAGGAGATGTCAGATGAAGTCTTCAGTTGTCAGTTCAAGTCGATGGAAGATTCGGCTGGTGCCCATGTTCTGCAGGATGTTGCAGATGAAGAAGGGGAGTTTTTTACTCTATGACAACGATCTTTCAGAGGATCGATAGAGAAATAGAAGGACCTTCTGTGATGTAGGTGGGCTAGTCAGAACTAGGTTGGAAGCGGTGGGAGTAAAGAACCCTATTGCCATAGTTGCAATGAAGGAAGTTTCAGTGGGAGTTCATCATGTTCAGTGTACCGAAAAGCTCTTGGGTGGTGCAGAATCTCGATGATAGAGTTTTCGAAAATGCATGGAAGACCAATAGAGTGAGGCCATGGACATGGTGCACAACGTATATAGCAACTCAACCTTTTACACACATCATTACGTGATTTTAAGCATTATATTACAAGTCAAGGATCGTAAAATCTAGTGCCTTGAAAGACTAGGTACATAAAACTAAAAACATGGAACTAAATAAAATATTTCATTATTTAATCTTCATAAATAGACCCTAACTTCCATTGTGCTCGTACATCTTCATAGGATAACCTGGGGATGGTATGAACAAAGGGATGAGCTAAAAAGCCCAGTAAGGGAATAAACATAAGAATAAAGTTTTAGCACATGAGTTAGAAGACACGACATAATGATATAAAAAGGCATAGAACATATAGAATCATGACATATAAACATAGGATCATATAAACATGGATTCATAGTAATGTGGCAACAACATAAAACATGACACTAGTACAAAAACTGTTTTTAACGTCACGTTTTTTCACGTCGGTTATTATATAACCGACGTCAAATCCATTTGCGTGGACTTTTCACGTCGGTTATTATATAACCGACGTGAAAATCCATTTGTGCGGACCTTTTCACGTTGGTTATTTAAGAACCGACGTGAAAAATAATATTTGATGACCTTTTCACGTCGGTTATATAAGAACCGACGTGAAAAATAAATTCTGCGATGTAAAAAAAAACATGGTATTGAAATTTTTAGGCGGCAATTGAAAATTTCGACGCGACGATGTAAAGAAAATGAAATTCCGCATTGGCGGGAAATTAAAATTATATTTTACGTCGGTTATTTAATAACCGACGTAAAAATAATAATATCATTGGTTTTCACGTCGATTATTAAATAACCGACGTGAAAAACGCACGACATGATTCATTTTTCACGTCGGTTTTTAAATAACCGACGTCAAAAAAATAATATCACTATTTTTCACGTCGGTTATTAAATAACCGACGTGAAAAATGCTAACCTACATGTATAATATTTCCGATCTTCAATTTGATAGGTCTTGGAGCCCAAACGGAGTTACAGATCAAAATTTATAGCCATCAGAAGTTGATCGTCACTAAACAAAGTCTTAGGGAAGACCAACTTCCGAGGGGCATAACTTTTGATCCGTAACTCCGTTTGAGCGCCACGACCTGCCAAATCGAAGCTTAGGAAATTATCTACAAGTTGGAATTGATTTTTCACGTCGGTTATTTAATAACCGACGCGATAAAGACCTGGGAAATGAATTTTCACGTCGGTTATTTCATAACCGACGTGAAAAACAGTGATATTATTTTTTTACGTCGGTTTTAAAATAACCGACGTAAAAAACTTTATTTATAACGTCGGTCGTATTAACGTCGGCTAAAAAGTGACATAAAAAATTGAAAATAACCGACGTAAAAAACGTTTTCTGCACAAGTGTGGCTTTAGTATAAGTCAACGCTCGTTGCACATAGAGGATCACAAGTCAAGGTTAACCACCAAGACCATTGCACATGATAGCACGAGTCAAGGCTAACCGCCAAGACTGTTGCACATAACGTTTCATGAGACTCAACTTTACCCAATACATTGGAGCGCTATCTGGGCGCACCCATCATAACATGTTCATGAATATGCTTTCCACATATAGAATCATACATAATCAATCATGCATAAACATAAGGGTTATCTGTGGAAAGAATTGAGCATTATATTCATGTCATAAAGCATAAAAAATGGGAGTATCATAAAAGTGTCCATGAAGAAAAGGAATTTTATCATGCATGGACATTCATAAAGTAAAATAGGCATATATCATGATAAGTGATGTCAATTTTAAGCGATAAAATTCAAAAAGAGCATTTAAGAAACTTAGAATTAAAACATTTTAGTGAGGTTTAAGGAAAATATCAAAGATCACTTAAAACAGAAAGGGGCATAATCTTTTATATAAAACCAGAAGTGAACCAAGAAGATTTTCATAATAAAAAGAGTAGTTTTATAAAAATAATGGCGGCTTAAAACAGATTATAGAGTGCACTTGAATTTGGGTAAGAATTCAGGAAGTTCCCTTAAATGGGCTTGCTTATCAGGAAGTATTGATGAGGGAACTACTTAAAAACCTGTATATCCCTAAAAAAGAATGATGAATGGACCTTGTTACTTGAGTTTGGAGCATTTAGAAAACATTTAGAATATTTACATAAAAATAAAAGATAATTTCATTTGGGTAAAAAGAATGATAGAGCAACTATGACAACCCTGCTTTTTATTACAACTTAAACATGCTTTATTACATAAAACTTCACTTGATACAACAAAGAAGATCGAGAGGTTTAGTGTCTTTGGGGCTTAGGATCATTACATAAAAACTTTAAACTTGAAATACAACATCTTTATTGAAAACTTCCTTTACATGACCACTACATTCCTTCGTACTTAGCATTGCATGGGATAACCTGAGGACATGCATAAGAAAAGGGTGAGCTATAAAGCCCAGTAAGGGAGTACACAATGAATAACATGAGGAGTACAATACATGTTAGGCAATAGGCATATCAATAGAGCATAAGAAAAACATGAACATAAAGACATGATAAAGCATGATAATCATAACATGGAAATGTGGCAACAACACTTAACATTGAATTAGCATGAGCCAAGGCTCATTGCACATGGAGCATGAGTAAACCCTCATTGCACTTGAAGCACGAGTAAACCCTCGTTGCACTTGAATTAGTATGAGTCAACACTCATTGCACATGACGTATCATGATACTATACTTTACCCAATGCATTGGAGCGCTATAAAGGGCACACCCTTCTTAAACATTTCATTTCATGCATAAGTGTGCCACATGAATCATAAAACATGGATTCATAAAACATAATCATTTATTCCACGATAAAGGAATGTGGAATTCATACATGAAACTTTATAATCAATAAGTAAATGTGCATAAAGGTGAATACCCTTGATGGAGAAATGGGCATGGTATTCACTACACAATGATATTGGCTTAGAAAATCGGTGTGATTTCGGCAGCGTAACGGCGTGACATAAGAATTCATAAAGAAGGTTGATGAGAGAGAAAGGGGTTCCTCATCATATTTACATGTAATGGACAGTAAGTAGGTCATATAGATACATGTCCCAACAATTGAAAAGGAATTTAGATTCATGATACAAAAGTATTGCTTGAATATAAAAGAGGAGAAAAAGGTTTCTTTCGGAATTTCGGCATAGTAACGGGTGTACATGGGAGGCTTTTAATGAGAGAGAAAGGGGTCTCCCATCATTCAAAAAATAAGAGGGCAGTATGAGAGAGGTGCGAAACCATACCCCAACATTCATAATTGAAAATAAAAGGGCAATACAACTTAAAGAAAAATTGACAAAAACGAGAAAGGAAGAAAACCCCTTACTTGGAAGTGTGCTTCCAAAGGCTAGAGAGAGGCTTGTGAGATGCTTCTTGGGAGCTTGGGGCACCTTGAGAGGATTCTAGAGAGAGTAGGGCAGAGGTTGGACGAACTCCAAGGGATTTTAGTGAGGAGGAAGTGGGAGCTTGGGTGAGTTTATATAGGAAAGGTGAGGGTATTCTTTATTATTTAGGTTTGGGACCCCTTATATTAAAATAATCCAAACCACAAACCATCCCATGGTATTTGCCCATGGTTTCTGGAAAAGGAAAGAGGAAAACAATATTTTACAAGGCCAAGGTCCGAACTTATTAAAAAATTAGGGTTGCTTATGTGGAGGTGAGTCACACTCCCATGGAAATTAATTTAAAAAGGCAAAGTGTTGAATAAGTCTTGAGGGCTCCATTAATGCTTTGAAAAGTAAGTCAAACAAACCCAAAACCTCATTATTTTAATGATAAAACACATATTGGCCGAACATAAGGATTATGGTATTTTATTACATCACCATTGGGTCATTATGATGTCATAAAACACATTATATATTTAAATGGTATTTAATTTTTACCCAAAAATTTGACTCTCAGAAAATTATGAAAAAATCACTGTTGGATAATTTCGACGTCCTGACTCCAAAAATAATATTTATTTTATCTAAATAATTTTCTAAATAAGTGAATTTTCACTTTTAAAATAAAAACCGACATTTATAAAAATCCACGGGTTTTGACAGAAATGGCTTTCAAACCTTAATAAAAATTTTAATTGCATTCACAAAATTATAAGATCATTTATACTTAATAAAAAAAATTAATTTAATATTAATAATAATATTTTATTAAAATATTATTTAATTCAAAAATCCTTTAATTTAATAAAATATAATTCTTAATTAAATAATAACTAAAAACACCATTTGTACTTTAAAAACTAATTACAATGTATCAAAAATGACTAGAAATTATATTCATTATTATATACAAAAAATAATGTACATGAACATGGTGCTACTTATTTGTTACATAACCCCTTAAAATAGCCGCATAAGACCTAAGGGTAAGGTGCGTGATGGTGACTGACTCTTGGGGCGGCTCGGATAACATCGCTCGAGTGGTAATTTCAATCAACTTCCACTTTTCCCGTAGACGATCACGTTCGAGCTTGACTTGATGAAGCTCAGCTTGGGCTTGGTCAAGGGCAAAGCCCAAAGACGCCACCTCTTTTCCGAGCTCTGACAAATGGGCTTCGTAAGGGGCAATTCTACTGGATGAGGCCATCGCTTCCTTTGTCTGAGTAGAAATGGGTTCGTTAAAGCCTTATATTTATACTACTCAGATGATCACTGTTCAACGGCTAAAAAAGTAACGGTCACAAATCTTAACGTAAAACTAAAAAAGTGGACATCTTATAAAAACATTTTTCATAAAGAAACATTTAACTGGATCAAGAGGGATTTTCCATTAATGAAACTTTGGGTCGTTACAACATTCCCCCCTTAAGAAATTTCGCCCTCGAAATTTTCCTTTTCCTACACTAAAACAAATGTGGGTAACTCAGCTTCATCATATCCTCCGACTCCCAAGTTGCTTCTTCAAACTTGTGGTTTCTCCACAACACCTTGACGAGGGGCATTGTCTTATTTCGTAGAACTTTTTCTCTACGATCTAAGATCTTCACTGGTTGCTCCTCATAAGAAAGATCGTCTTCTAATTGTACCACCTCGGAAGAGAGTACATGTGAAGGGTCTGGTATGTACTTCCTTAAGAGGGATACATGGAAGACATCATGCACCTTGGCCATAGTAGGTGGAAGTGCTAGTCGATAGGCTACAGCCCCAACACGATCAAGAATCTCGAAGGGGCCTATGTACCTTGGACTTAACTTCCCTTTCTTTCCAAACCTCATGACCTTCTTCCACGGAGATATGCGTAAAAACACCATGTCTCCAACTTTAAACTCAAGGTCTCGTCGACGATTATCTGCATAACTCTTCTGTCGACTTTGGGCTGCCTTGATGTGCTGCTGAATGGTTTTCACCTTCTCCACCATTTCTTCGACCATTTCTGGTCCAAGCAGCTTACGTTCACCGACCTCATCCCAACATGCCGGTGTTCTACACCTTTTCCCATACAGGGCTTCATATGGTGCCATTTGGATGCTCGAGTGGAAACTATTATTATAAGAGAACTCAACTAGAGGAAGATGTTGATCCCATCCTCCTTTAAAGTCCATTGAGCACGCCCTCAACATATCCTCAAGTTTTTGGATAGTTCGCTCGGATTGGCCATCAGTTTGAGGATGATGGGCCGTACTGAAGTTCAGTTCAGTATTCAGAGCATGTTGAAGACTCTTCCAAAACTTAGAGGTAAATCTTGGATCTCGGTCAGACACGATAGATAGTGGTACTCCATGCAACCGTACCGCTTCCCTGATATATATCTGTGCCAGTTGATCCAAAGAGAAATCCTCTTGAATAACAATGAAGTGTGTAGTCTTTGTAAGACGATCCACAACAACCCATATTGCATTGTTGCCTTTGGATGTCCTTGGAAGTCCAGTGACGAAGTCCATGGTGATGTTCTCCCATTTCCATTCTGGTATGGGCAATGGTTGCATCATCCCCTTAGACTTCTGCCTCTCTTCCTTCACTTGCTGACACACCAGGCACTTTGATGTATATTCAGCGATCTCCTTCTTCATATTATCCCACCAAAAGTTTTCTCGGAGATCTCGATACATCTTTGTGCTCCCTGGGTGAATAGAGAAATTTGAACTATGTGCATCATCCAAAATTTCCTTCTTCAGCTCCGAACTTGATGGAACACATAGTCTTTTCCCAAACCGCACAATTCCTTCTTCATTAACATTAAACTCTGAGGATTTTCCCTTTTTGATAGCTTCCACTTTTTCTTGGATTCCTGCATCATCCTTTTGAGCATCCTTTATCCTTTCCAAAAGAGATGGTTGAGCAATCATTTGTGAAAAGATTGATGATGTTCCCTTCTTTATGATTCCCACATCCATCTTCATCAAGTCTAAGAAGATTGGATCCTTCTCAATTCTCATCATTGATAGAATAGCTGGATCCTTTCTACTTAGGGCATCCGCCACCTTGTTCGCCTTCCCAGGGTGGTAATGTATTGAACAGTCATAATCCTTGATGAGCTCTATCCATCTTTTCTGGCGCATGTTAAGCTCTTTCTGTGTGAATATATATTTAAGACTCTTGTAGTCAGTATATATCTCACATTTCTCTCCATAGAGATAATGCCGCCAGATTTTCAAGGCAAAGATCACCGCCGCCAACTCCAGATCATGCGTTGGATAGTTTCGCTCATGGATTTTCAACTGCCTTGAGGCATAGGATATCACTTTATCATTCTGCATCAGCACACATCCTAAGCCCTTCTTCGAAGCATCACTGAATACCACAAAAAGCTCCCCACTTGTGGGTAAAGTGAGCACGGGTGCAGTGATAAGCCTCCTTTTCAACTCCTTGAAGCTTTCTTCGCATTCATCACTCCAAGCAAACTTTACTCCCTTTCTAGTTAGCTTAGTAAGAGGGTTGGACAATCGTGAGAAATTTCTCACAAATTGTCGATAATATCCAGCTAACCCCAAGAAGCTACGGATATCAGTTACCGATGTTGGCCTCGGCCATCCCTCAATTGCATCTGTTTTGGAGGGGTCCACAGATATCCCATTGCTTGTGATGATATGGCCCAAAAATGATACTTCCTTCAACCAAAACTCACACTTGCTGTACTTTGCATAGAGCTTCTCCTTGCGCAAAGTCTCTAGTACAGTTTTTAAATGCTCCTCATGGTCCTCCTTGGTTTTGGAGTATATTAGAATATCATCTATAAAGACTACCACAAATTTGTCAAGGTAATCTCTAAAGACACTATTCATCAAGTCCATGAATATTGCTGGAGCATTAGTGAGTCAAAAAGGCATTACTATGAATTCATAGTTCCCGTACCTTGTACGAAAAACAGTCTTGGGGATATCTTCCTTCTTCACCCTTACTTGATAATATCCTGACCGCAAGTCCACCTAGGAGAAGTATTGTGCTCCACGCAGCTGATCAAACAAGTCATCGATTCTTGGGAGAGGATACTTGTTCTTTATCGTGATTTTGTTAAGTTCACGATAATCGATGCAAAGCCGCATTGACCCATCCTTCTTCTTGATGAAGAGGACTGGTGCACCCCATGGTGATGCACTTGGGCGTATAAACCCTTTATCCAGATTCTCCTGTAGTTGTTTCTTCAGCTCTTCAAGCTCAACAACAGCCATTCTATATGGAGTCTTGGATATTGGTAGCGCCCCAGGTATAAGTTCAATTGAGAACTCAACATCTCTTCTTGGAGGAAGACCAGGAAGTTCCTCGGGAAATACTTCAGTGAATTCCCTCACAATAGGCATTTCTTCAAGGGTGGTTTCTTCCTTGGACTCAATCATCTGAGCCAAATATGCGTGCTCATAAGGCAGTAATATCCATGCTTGAGATGATGGAGCTAAAGGAGATTCATCTTTCTCCTGACACTTGTAAATAATCGGGGGTCGATTCTCCATATGGAGTGTGATTTCCCTCTCCCGACAATTTATGTTGGCTCTATATAAGGAAAGCCAATCCATGCCAAGAATTTCATCAAATTCCACCAAAGGGAGTATGACGAGGTTCGCCGGGAAATTCAATCCCCAGATTATAACAGGGGAGGACTTATATTCATGGGATGCAATGATTGCCCCATTTTTCGTACTCACCGACATCTTTACTTCCATGATTCGTGGTGGTGCAGGGATTATTCTACTAAACTTTTGAGATATAAAAGAATGCGTAGAACCTGAATCAAAAAGTACATTCTCTATTCTTGAATGAATAACTAGCGTACCTGTCACCACTTCGTTGTCGGGGTTCACTTCGGCAGAAGTGATGGCAAAAGTTCTTCCTTGCTGTCTTGGAGGTTGCTGGTTGCCTCCGATAACCCTTGGATTAGGGCACTGATTTGCAAAATGACCTGATTCTTTGCATTTGTAGCATTGAACAACGCGTTGAGGTTCGAACAGAGCGTTCCTCTCCTCTGTCGTAGTCGCGGGTCCTTCTTGCTGACAGTTAACAGCTAGGTGCCCTTCTCTTCCACACTTGAAGCATTTTCTTGTCCCCCTAAGGCAATTTCCAGGGTGCTTCTTTCCACACTTTTGGCAAGTGGGGTGCTGTAACTTCTTAGCGCCGTTGGATTTATCCATCGGACCACCAGCATTGAAGTCCACCTTACGCTTCTTGTCCCCATGATACCCCTGTGATTCTCCGATCTCCATTTCAACCTTGAGGGAACATCAGACAATTTCCTCATAGCTGTCAAAGTCACGGATCGCTAATGCTTTCCTCAAGCTAGGCTTCAGCCCACCAAAGAAGTGGTCAACCTTGCATTCGGGGGTAACGACAAAGCCGGAAGCGTATCATGCAAGACTTGTGAAGTTTGCCTCGTACGCTCCCACAGATTCTTCATCTTTCTGTTTGAGGGAAAGGAAGTCCCTTTCCATCTTAAGACGGAGGGTGCGTGGAAAATATTTATCAAAAAACATCTTCCGAAATTCCTTCCATTCCAAAGCCTCGATCTCCTCCTCAGGCTTCGTATTTTTGATCAACGTCCACCATTGATCAGCTTCACCCTCCATACGATAAGCCGCCAGGAGAACCCTCTCTTTTTTAGAGCATTGGAGGATGGAGAATATCTTTTCAATGGAGTTGATCCAGTGTTCAGCGATCGTGGGATCAGATGATCCACTAAAAGTAGGAGGCCTTTGTCTCATGAAGCTTTCAATAACGACTTGTTCTTTCTTAGGGGGGGTTGAACGTTCCTCTTGACCAGTGTTTCTATTCAAAACTTGAGTTAGCTGAGAGAGAAGCGTGAAAAAGTTCTCGATTCCCGCTCCCATTGGATTGGGCATCTCATAAGTACAATCATCACACTGATCTTCACAACGGTTATTAGCCCGAGTTCTCCTATTACCGACCATTGGCTGGAATAAAAGGAAAGTTAGGGGTAACACATAAAGGGTAATCCAAAGACAAAAGTTTGATGACTTATAAATAAACTTTAATCTCTTTAACTCATGAGTCTATAGGATTCAATCCAGGCTTTTCATGATCTTCCTTCTAACATATATTCTTAGGGGCATTTTTCCCTTAATAAGGGTTCATACTAAGATTGTGAATTTATCAAAACATATCCCCCGAGAGTGTCGTAACCAAGAGTGCAGCAAGTCCCGTTGTCGTGCACCAGTTCCCGTTCGAGTCTAGCTCAAAGCGGTGTTTTCGGGTTTTACCCCTAGGATACATCTGTGTCAGAGCCGCCTCTACCTGCTCGTATCCAGACATGGATGTATTTGTTTGATAAAACACTTACTTAGTATTTACCAAAACTTAGGGATTATTTTATTATACTTAGTCTTTTATCTAAGGCTTTACTATGGTTTCCTAATCCCAAAAATAACTAAACCTATCCTCTGATACCAACTATGACAACCCTGCTTTTTATTACAACTTAAACATGCTTTATTACATAAAACTTCACTTGATACAACAAAAAAGATCGAGAGGTTTAGTGTCTTTGGGGCTTAGGATCATTACATAAAAAATTTAAACTTGAAATACAACATCTTTATTGAAAACTTCCTTTACATGACCACTACATTCCTTCGTACTTAGCATTGCATGGGATAACCTGAGGACATGCATAAGAAAAGGGTGAGCTATAAAGCCCAGTAAGGGAGTAAACAATGAATAACATGAGGAGTACAATACATGTTAGGCAATAGGCATATCAATAGAGCATAAGAAAAACATGAACATTAAGGCATGATAAAGCATGATAATCATAACATGGAAATGTGGCAACAACACTTAACATTGAATTAGCATGAGCCAAGGCTCATTGCACATGGAGCATGAGTAAACCCTCATTGCACTTGAAGCACGAGTAAAACCTCGTTGCACTTGAATTATCATGATTCAACACTCATTACACATGACGTATCATGATACTATACTTTACCCAATGCATTGGAGCGCTATAAAGGGTGCACCCTTCTTAAACATTTCATTTCATGCATAAGTGTGCCACATGGATCATAAAACATGGATTCATAAAACATAATCATTTATTCCACGATAAAGGAATGTGGAATTCATACATGAAAATTTATAATCAATAAGTAAATGTGCATAAAGGTGAATACCCTTGATGGAGAAATGGGCATGGTATTCACTACACAATGATATTGGCTTAGAAAATCGGTGTGATTTCGGCAGCGTAACAGCGTGACATAAGAATTCATAAAGAAGGTTGATGAGATAGAAAGGGGTTCATCATCATATTTACATGTAATGGACAGTAAGTAGGTCATATAGATACATGTCCCAACAATTGAAAAGGAATTTAGATTCATGATACAAAAGTATTGCTTGAATATAAAAGAGGAGAAAAAGGTTTCTTTCGGAATTTCGGCATAGTAACGGGTGTACATGGGAGGCTTTTAATGAGAGAGAAAGGGGTCTCCCATAATTCAAACAATAAGAGGGCAGTATGGGAGAGGTCCGAAACCATAACCCAACATTCATAATTGAAAATAAAAGGGCAATACAACTTAAAGAAAAATTGACAAAAACGAGAAAGGAAGAAAACCCCTTACTTGGAAGTGTGCTTCCAAAGGCTAGAGAGAGGCTTGTGAGAGGCTTCTTGGGAGCTTGGGGAACCTTGAGAGGATTCTAGAGAGAGTAGGGCAGAGGTTGGACGAACTCCAAAGGATTTTAGTGAGGAGGAAGTGGGAGCTTGGGTGGGTTTATATAGGAAAGGTGAGGGAATTCTTTATTATTTAGGTTTGGGACCCCTTATATTAAAATAATCCAAACCACAAACCATCCCATGGTATTTGCCCATGGTTTCTGGAAAAGGAAAGAGGAAAACAATATTTTACAAGGCCAAGGTCCGAAATTATTAAAAAATTAGGGTTGCTTATGTGGATGTGAGTCACACTCCCATGGAAATTAATTTAAAAAGGCAAAGTGTTGAATAAGTCTTGAGGGCTCCATTAATGCTTTGAAAAGTAAGTCAAACAAACCCAAAACCTCATTATTTTAATGATAAAACACATATTGGCCGAACATAAGGATTATGGTATTTTATTACATCACCATTGGGTCATTATGATGTCATAAAACACATTATATATTTAAATGGTATTTAATTTTTACCCAAAAATTTGACTGTCTCAGAAAATTATGAAAAAATCACCGTTGGATAATTTCGACGTCCTGACTCCAAAAATAATATTTATTTTATCTAAATAATTTTCTAAATAAGTGAATTTTCACTTTTAAAATAAAAACCGACATTTATAAAAAATCCACGGGTTTTGACAGAAATGGCTTTCAAACCTTAATAAAAATTTTAATTGCATTCACAAAATTATAAGATCATTTATACTTAATAAAAAAAATTAATTTAATATTAATAATAATATTTTATTAAAATATTATTTAATTCAAAAATCCTTTAATTTAATAAAATATAATTCTTAATTAAATAATAACTAAAAACACCATTTGTACTTTAAAAACTAATTACAATGTATCAATCATGATGAAACACAGAGTCCAAATCTAAAGCCCAAAGATCAACTATTCCATAAAGGAAGGAATACTATGAAGGTAAGTACCACACAGGTACACCACACTGAATAATACCACCAAGGTATTACCACAAAGGAAAGTTCCGCTCAGGTACGAACTCAGCTCACACCAGGTATTTCTTAGGTACAGTAGTAGAGATGATTAGATGTAACTACTGAATCATCTTACTCTGTTAAGAGGTAGACCCACGAAGGTTTTCTAATCATCATCATACCCACATATGATTTCTAGGTGCTAACCCACACAGGATCGCTCAGTGCTGACCCACACAGGATCGCTCGGTGCTGACCCACACAGGATCGCTCGGTGCTGACCCAAATAGGATCCCTAGGTACTGACCCACACATGATCTCTAGGTTCTTACCCACACAGGATCTCTCGGGTAGTCCCGCATGGAATCCTAGATAGGTTCCATGTGGGACCTTCAATCATAGACCCACGAAGGATCTCTTCCTCAAGTCACAACCAGCTATTGGGTTCTCGCGCTAAGCTCGCTCGTCTCCAGGAGGGTCCGCTCCTCAATCCACTGGTCTATACTCCAAATGCCATGAAGTCTCACAAATAATTATCCCAAAGGACCACCACATCATAGGGGTATCAATGCAACAGACGGTGCATCAATCGGACGCTCGGTCTATGAGTTATTAGCATTTTGGTCCCGAGGGCCCCGGTTGGATTTGTGCTCGATCCAACCCGACCGTACTCCAACTTTATCCAAATCTCCAGTGGGGTATACTCAAAGGGACCGTCTCTCTCCAAGGTTTCCAGCACCACTGATGGTTTGTCAAACGGACGTCCGGCGCCAAATATATGGCCAAAAGGGCGTAAATGGGTCAAAATGGGTCTCGGTCCGGTCCGACCCGGTCGGACTGACCCGGCCCGACCCAGCCTGGGCCGACCCGGTTTGGTTTGACCTGGCCCGACCCACTTGGTCCAGCCCAGCCCGCTGTGTGGTCTGGCCCGGCTAGCGCCGGGCAGCGCGGTGTGGTTGCGAGGCTGCGGAGGGCCGCGGAGGACCGCAGGGGGTGGCGGTGGCTGCGGGGCGTCACGGGGCGGCGGAGGCTGTGGACCAGTGGGGCGAGGCTGATGGACGACACAGTGAGGCCGTGGGGCAGACACGGCCACGGGGCGGCGGTGGCCGTGGGGCAGTGCGGTGAGGCCGCGGGGCGGCGCGATGAGGCTGCGGGGCGGCGAAGGACGTGGGTCAGTGTGGCAAGGCTGCGGGGTGGTGCGGTGAGGCCGTGGGGAGGCGGTGGACACGGGGTGGCATGCGGAGGTCACGGGGTGGTGGTGGTTGCGGGCGGCGCAGCGAGGCCGCGGGGTGGCGGTGGTCGCAGGCGGCGCGGCGAAGCCGTGGGGCGGTGGTGGACCCGGGTGGCGCGGAGAGGCCGTGGGGCGGCGGTGGCCACGGGCGGCGAAGCACCTCAAGGCGGCACGACGAGGCTGTGAGGTGGCGGTGGTCGCGGGGCCGTGGGGGCTGCGGGGCGGCGGCGGCCACGGGATGATGGGGCGTCGTGCTTTCGCCGGCGGCCGGCTTGACCGGCCACCCTTCGTTCGTCACCTTCATCGAGGTTCCCGAGTTCCACCGGTGCCAACCACCAGCACCGATCGCCGACACCATCACGAAGATCACAACAATAAGGAAGAACGGTGGAGGGGTCGGGCCATGTCTGTTTGGCCTGCACCCTCCGCGTTAGAGTGGTAGCAAACAACTCTACAAAATCTTGAGTCCAGAACATCAAACTCTACAATTCATACAAATCATGGGTCAACTTTTTTTGGTTGATCCACATTCGTTATGCTTTCCAAGAATGAGGAATTATATCATGAAATTCCATGAATTCCATAACAACCCCTACCTCGTTTGTTTGTTGACGTTGATGAGAGAAGTTGAAGTTGTCGGCGTTCATCGCGCCTATCACACGCCTCTGATCCTGAACTCGTTTGTCGGATAATTGTTTTTAGATGGAGGTGGTTCTTCATTGATGAAAATTTCCACCATTGGAGGATGTCTCGAGGAAGAAGTCGAAGTCGTGTGTCGGCGTTCTTCGTTGGAGGAGCTCTTTGTTGAAGGATGTGTTCTTCCAGGTTCTCCTCTCCCAAATCCACCAAAATGAAATGTATCCAACATAATAGAATATGTTGTTTAATTTAATATTGGAACAAAATAGGTTGGATTAATTAATTAAAGAATATTTTGCATAATTAATTAAAGGAGATTTGGTATAATTAAATTAGGGAGTTGAGAGGTTTTTCTCCCATAATGAGGGGTTCGGGTGGTCCCCACCACCAATATTTGAATTAGGGGTTTTACTAGCTCGGGTGGTCCCCACCACTGAGCATTAAAGTTGGGAGGTTTTAAACCCTTATGGTCCCCACCTCCATAGCCTTCACATGGGCGGTTTGTTAGAAATAAAATAATATTTTATTTTATTTTATTTTTCATTCCCACGAAAAATCCCAAAAACTATCTTTCACCCTCGACCTACTACGGTCGAGGTGAAGGTCTCCTTAAGAGAATATAGGTGATGTGATTCCAATGGTTTATTCGTATTTCAATTCCAAACACCGGTTCAAAAGTTACAAAAACTCGCTCGGATGTTAACTGAACGTACCCGAAAAAAAGTTCAGAAATTCATTCCAGGTACACCGGGCCTCGGAATCATGCGCCGTCAGTTTTCGCAGACTCATAAAATTCCCATATATTAAAAAAAAATACATTCAAATTCTGGGTCTTTACATTCTCCCCACCTCAGAGCTTTATGTCCCTGTAATCCACAACTCAAACTAAGGGAACAAGTGGGGGTACTGAGCATGTATCTAAGCCCCCCACACCCATGTGCTCTTCTGGAGGTTCTCGTGATACCAACGAACGTGCACCAGAGGTATCGGCCACCCACATAGGACCCACTCCTATCGATCCTCAATCTCTAATAGAACATATGTAAAAGTCTTCCCATCGTCGACGTCCAGCTCACTGTGGTCGATGATGTGAGAAGGGTCGTGCACGTATCTCCTCATTTGGGACATGTGGAAGACGTCGTGCACCCGGTGCAACTGAGGTGGAAGAGCTAAGTGGTAAGCCACCTCACCAACTCTACTAAGGACCTGAAAGGGTCCAATGAACCTCGAAGATAACTTTCCGCCTCATCCAAATCTCTTCAAACCTCATCAATGTGAGACCCTTAGAAATATGTGGTCACCATCCTCAAACTCCAGAGGTCTCCATCTCCTGTCGGCATATGACTTCTGCCTGCTCTGTGCAGTCTTCATCTGCTCCTGGATGATCTGCACTTTCTATGCGGTAGCCCGTACCATCTCTAGTCCCACTTGTGCTGACTTCCCTGGGTCTATCCAGCACAAAGTTGATCTGCAAGGCCGCCCGTACAATGCCACTAAAGGTGCCTTCCCGATGATGGAGTGATAGTTTTTTTTTGTATGCAAACTCCACAAATGGAAATTGATCCTCCCAGCTACGACTGAAGTCAAGGACTCAAGAACATAGCATGTCCTCTAGGGTCTGAATGGTCTTCTCAGTCTGACCATCCCTCTGAGGATGGAAGGCGGTTCTCAAACAAAGTTGCATCCCGAAAGCCTCCTGCAACCCCTTCCATAGCCAGGAAGTAAATCGTGTATCACGGTCAAAGACAATCGCCGAGGGTACTCCATATATCTGCACAATCTCCTGCACATAGAGGTGTCTCAAGCTCTCTACTGAACTCTGCTCTCTAATCGATGGGAAGTGGGCCGACTTGGTGAGTCGGTCGACGATCACCCAAATTGAGTCATGTCCCTTGGATGTATGTGGAAGTCCTGTCACGAATTCCATGGATATCTTGTCCCACATACACTCTGGGACCTCCAAATGTTGAACCAAGTATTGCTGATACCTGATGCTCCGCCTTCACTTGCTGAAAAGTGAAGCACCGAGAGACAAACTTTGCAATTGATTTCTTCATTCCCAGCCACCAGTGCTGTCATTGGAGATCCTGGTACATCTTCGCCACTCCTAGATGTACCGCTATAGGGGATGTGTGGAACTCCCTCATCACATCCTCTCGAAGCGACACTAGTACCATGGTACATCCTCTGAAGAGGATGATGTGCTCCCCACCTTCATAAAATCCATCAGGTTCATGCTCTGTGAATATCTGAGCACGTCGAGCCTTGCAGTCAATATCCCCACACTGCACCTCCCTGACTCGCTGAAGAAGTGGGGGAGTGACTGTAAGATACTGAAGGAAAGATGCTCTATCTCGATCTACATATGATATCTACAAAGCGGGCAGCTACTTCGTCACCTCACCTAGCAGTTGTATACCAGATCTCCTAGTGAGTGCATCTGCTACAACATTCCCCTTCCCAAAAGTATAGAATATCTCGAAGTCATAGTCCTAGAGGAACTCAATCCAATGTCATTGTCTTAGGTTAATGTCCTTTTGAGAGAAGATATGCCTGAGACTCTTGTGATCAGAGTACACCATAAAATGCTCGCCCATCAAGTAATGTCGCCACATCTTCAAGGTGAAGACCACTGCTACTAACTCCAGGCCATGGGTAGAATAGTTCTACTCATGTTGTCTCAGCTGTCAAGAACCATATGAGATCACTGCTCACTCCCGCATCAGCACACATCTGAGTCTGATCCCTGATGCATCACAGTAGACTACGTACCCTACGCCCTCCTCTGGAAGCCTCAAGATGGGGGCACTAGTTAGCCTCTGCCTCATATCATGAAAACTCTACTGGAATCTCTCCAACCACGCGAAGGGTTTCCCCTTCTTCATCAACACAGATAGAGGTGCTATAACTCTAGAGAAATTTGGAAAAAACCTCTAGTAGTATCCACCCAAACCCAGGAAACTTCGTATCTTCGCCACACTCCTGCGTGGAACCCAAGCAAGTACCACCCAAATCTTCACTCGATCCACTGCAACTCCAGCCTCCGAGATGACATGTCCTAGAAAGTAAACCTCTTGAATCCAGATTTGGAACTTCGAGAGCTTACCATAAAGCTGGTGCTCTCGGAGTGTGTCCAGTACTATCTTGCAAATGATAGGCATGCTTCTCCTCAGTAGCCAAGTAGATCAGAATATCGTCGATGAAGACTACTACAAAGCGATCAAGGTATGGATGAAAGATCATGTTCTTGAGTCCCATGAACACTGCTGGAGAATTATTTACACTGAATGGCATAACCAAGAACTCGTAATGGTCGTACCGACATCTGAAAGTTGTCTTCTGCACATCCTCATCTCGTACTCTGAGCTGGTGATAGCCTGATCTGAGGTCTATCTTCAAGAACCATTGTGCTCCCTTCATCTAATCAAATAGGTTTTCAATCCTCGAGAGTGGGTACTTGTTCTTCACGGTCACCTGGTTTAGGCGTCGGTAGTCAACACAAATCCTCAAGCTCTCATCTTCCTTCTTGGTAAACAAAATCAGGGCTGCCCAAGGTGATACACTGGGGTGAATAAACCCCTTACCCTGTAAGTCCTCCAACTATAATCGTATCTCATGAAGCTCCACGGGATCCATCCGATATGTTGGTGTAGATATCGGTGTTGTATTGGGGTACAAGTCAATGTAAAAGTCCACCTCTCTGTGAGGATGTAGACCTAGAACATCATCAGGGAAGACATCCGCGTAATGGTCCACCACTACAGGATAACTCAGACTCTCCACATCAACTGATCAAAGGGTAAGGCTAGCCAAATGATGAGTGATCGGCTGCACTCTCCTCTGGGTAAGTCCATCTTGTGCTGCAAAGACTCCCTTCTCACCGGTGAAGGTAAACCTAGTCCCATCTGTGTGAACACACCACACTTTGCACCTAATATAGTCAATTTGAGCATGGATTGTAGATAACCAGTCCATACCCAAGATGAAGTCGTAAGGCCTCAACACTGCTACTAGGAGATCCCAGCTGAAGCTCTCGCCTCCTAGAATAATCTCATACTGTAGAAACTAGTGCGTAATCATCGAAACTACTTCCGTAGGAGTCTCTAGCCGTAAGGATCGAGCCAACGGCTCCATTGGAATCTTCGAGCTCCGAACGAGGGTAGTGGAAATAAAATAATTAATGGAACCTATGTCTATAAGTACTACAGCTAAGGTGGATTAGACACAGATCGTACCTCGTATCATCTCTGGAGCACCGTGATCGTAGGCCTCAGCTGCCTGGAGCTGAGCTCGCCCCTGTCCTCCTACTCCATGTGGTAAGGGTGGACCTCCTGGTGGTCGGTAACATCTCGAATCGTCTCCCACCTCCAGTTGCACAGACAGCTCCTCTGCCACGTCTACCTGCTCCCAGCATACCTCCTTAGTCGAATTTGTGTCTCTTCTTGGGCGGTCCTTTGACTGTCTGTTGATCATCTGTACGATGGGTCAGATAGTCACGAGCCATGTGACCCTGCCTGCCGCATGCGTAACACTGCCCGCTCCTGGCATGACTGGCTCTGCCTCGGGTGCCCTGTACAACCGACCATGAATCTTGCGGTCGTCCACCTATAGGTCTGGACCTCTTGGAACTCTGTGTCATATGTCTGCTGCCAGCTGCAAAAGACTCTGCTACATGATTACCGATAGTGGGTCTCGCTGCTGGTGACTGCTCAACAAGAAAACTCTCTACTAAGAGGGCTCTCTCTAACACCCCTTCCTGCGTCGAGATGCTGAGTGAGATCATCGAAGCCCTGATCTCCCGCCTGAGTCACTTCTCGAAGGTCTGGGCCCTGAATAATGGGTCCCGCACCATATCAGTGGAGTAGCATGAGAGTTCAGTGAACCTCGCTCAGTACTGAGCCACAATCATGCTGCCCTGCTTCAGATGAAGAAGCTCCTATATGTGCATTGTGTGAAGAGTCACTGGAACAAACTCTGCCCGAAACAGGCTCTCGAAGTCTGCCTAGAGAAGCGTCACCTCATCGTGAGCTTAGAGTATCAAGATCCACCATCTGCCTGCTGCAACCTGTAGAAGACTAGCGTCAAGGATCACTATGAGATCAGCTGGTGTCCCTACCAGTCAGAAGACTATCACTATGGCCTCCATCCAATCCTCATCCACCTGTTGGTCCATCTCTCCCCTAAACCTGAGTGGCCTCTGGCGCTGGAACTCGTGCAACGCGCTCAAGCAGCGTGCACCCTCTGCAACTGGGGCTGGTGGCATTGGTGGCCTAACGGGTAATGGTACCGTTGGTGCCTCCGCTGGTACCTCTATTGGAAGAGGGCCCTACACCGAGGTCTCGTCGCTCAGTGGGTTGTGAGTGCGTACTATATCTGGAACCCTAGCTATTTGTCTATGTGGAGGAATCCTGAAAAGAAACAGGTGTTCCATGGTCAATAAGTTATACCTGGTGAGCTGACTCAATAGATCACAAAGAAAACTCTTGAAAACACACTCACAATCAGTGTATTCATGCACTAAGTCAGAAATCAGAAGTCAGGGTCCTTGTGTATAGATATGTCGGTCGCCACACCAACACTGGATTCCCTAAACTGATAACCACACTCACTACACTTAACACTATTGTCGTTAAAAGATCAGAGTCCTATGTTATACGATAGAACCGAATCCTCTAATACCAATTTTTCATGACCCATCCCCCGAGGCCCATGTCGTGACTACCTCAAGCCCACCTTCCATAGGCCAGGGGCTGGTGACTATCACTAAAGGCGTATTCCCTAAAACTGGGAAGACATTGCCTTTATAACCTGTAACACACAAAACCAAGCACACAACAAGATACAAACTCAAGTAAACTAAATAGTAAACAAAGTGAATACAGTAAGTAGAAATGGGCCAGAATACAATCCCAAATGGAAAGTACAAGGAAAATTGGAAATTACAAGATAGCTGATAGGAGAAAATTAGCGCCTGGATCGTCCACCATGAATCCTACCTGAAGGGTAGGTACAACTCACGAATGACCATCTCTGTGGTTCGCCTCATCTAACGTCCACCTCTAAGCCACCTCTAGTTTGGGTACTCTCATCATCAGTCAGTGTTGTCCTTCATCTCCACCAAACACAACAGGGTGCAGGCATAGCCTGTGCAAGGGTGAGTATAACGATACTCATTAGGGACCCTGAGACCCTCAAGGACTCACAAAATCCACCAAGGATAAACCACACAGCACGAAATCAACTGACATCCCTACTTAGGTATATGCCCATACATATACCTAAGTTGTCAAGTAAACTCATCTCAATCATGAGGAAACACAGAGTCCAACTCTAAATCCCAAAGATAAATTGTTCCATAAAGGAAGTAATACCACGAAGGTAAGTACCACACAGGTATGACACACTGAAGAATACCACCAAGGTATTACCACAAAGGAAAGTACCGCTCAAGTACGAACTTAGCTCACACCAAGTATTTCTTAGGTACAGTAGTAGAGATGATTAGATTTAACTACTAAATCATCTTAGTCTGTTAAGATTTAGACCCACAAAGGATCTCTAATCATCATCAGAACCACATAGGATCTCTAGGTGTTGACCCACACAGGATCACTTGGTGCTGACCCACACAGGATTGCTCGGTGCTGACCCACACAGGATTGCTCGATGCTGACCCGCACAAGATCTCTAGGTACTCACCCACACAGGATCGCTAGGTGCTGACCCACACAGGATCACTTGGTTAGTCCCGCATAGAATCCCAGATCAGTTCCATGTGGGACCCTCAATCACAGACCCATGAAGGATCTCTTCCTCAAGTCACAGTCAGCTACTGGGTTCTCGCGCCAAGCTCGCTCATCTCCGGGAGGTTCCGCTCCTCAAGCCACTGGTTGATACTCCAACTACCACGAAGTCCCATGAAGAATTATCCCAAAGGACCCCCACATCATAGGGGTCTCAAAGAAACAGATGGTGCGTCAATCAGGCGCTCGGTTTGTGAGTTATTAGCCTTTTAGTCCCGAGGGCCCGATTGGATTCGTGCTCGATCCAACCCGACCATACTACAACTTTATCCAAATCTCTAGTGGGATATACTCAAAGAGACCATCTCTCTCCATGGTTTCCAGCACCGCTGATGGTTCTTCAAACGAATGTCTGGTGCCAAAGATATGGCCAAAAAAGTGTAAATGGGTCGAAATGGGTCCGGGTCCGGTCCGACCCAGTCGGACCGACCCGGCCTGGGCCGACTCGATTTGGGTCACCTGGCCTGACCCACTTGGTCCGGCCCAGCTTGGGCGGCGCGGTGTGGCCGCGAGGCCGTAGAGGGCCGCGGAGGACCGTGAGGGGCCACGAGGTCGCGGGGCGGTGCGATGAGGCCATGGGGCGGGGCGGGGAGGCCGCGGGGTGGCGCGGTGAGGCCACTAGGTGACGTGGTGAGTCTGCGTGGCAGTGGAGCATCGTGCTTTAGCCAGCGGCCAGCTTGACCAGTCTCCCTTCGTTCGTCGCCTACATCGCGGTTCCTGAGTTCCATCGGTGCCAACCGTCGGCACCAGTTGCCAACACCATCGTGAAGATCACAACAATAAGGTAGAATGGAAAAGGGGTTGGGCCATGATTGTTTAGCCCACACCCTCCACGTTAGAGAGGTAGTAAATGACTCTACAAAATCTTGAGTCAAGAACTTCAAACTCTACAATTCATACGAATCGTGGGTCAACTCGTTTTGGTTTATCTTCATTCGTCATGATTTCCCAGAATGAGGAATTAAATTGAGAAATTTCATGAATTCCATAACAACCCCTACCTCGTTCGTTTGTTGACATCGATGAGAGAAGTCAAAGTTGTTGACGTTCGTCGCGCCCGCTACACGCCTCTGATCCCAAGCTCGTTCGTCAGATAAATGCTCTTCGATGGAGTTGGTTCTTGATTGATGAAGATGCTCACCGTTGGAGGATGTCTCGAGGAAGAAGTCGAAGTTGTGCATCGACATTCTTCGTTGGAGGAGCTCTTCATTGGAGGATGTGTTCTTCCAAGTTCTCCTCTCCCAAATCCACCAAAATGAAAAGTAGTCAATATAATAGAATATGTTGTTTAATTTAATATTGGCACAAAATAGGTTGGCTTAATTAATTAAAGGAGAGTTGGCATAATTAATTAACAGAGATTTTGCATAATTAAAGTAGGGAGTTGATAGGTTTTTCTCCCATAATGAGGGGTTTGGGTGGTCCCCACCACCAAGCTTTGAATTGGAGGTTTTACTAGCTCGGGTGGTCCCCACCACCGAGCATTCAAGTTGGGAGGTTTTAACCCCTCATGGCCCCCACCTCCATATCCTTCACATGGGAGGTTTATTAGAAATAAAATAAAAGTTTATTTTATTTTATTTTTCATTCCTACAAAAAACCCCATAAACTATCATTCACCCTCGATCTACTGCGGTCGAGGTGAAGGTCTCCTTAAGAGAATATTGGCACTGCGAGTTCAACGGTGTCCTCGGATTTTAATTCCAGGCACTGGTTCAAAATTTACAAAAACCTACTCATATGTTAACTGAACGTACCTGAAAAAAAAAGTTCAGAAATTCATTCTGGGCACACCGGGCCTCAGAATCACACGCCTTCTGTTTTTGCAGACTCGTAAAATTCCCATATATTAAAAAAATTATATGGAAATTCCGTGTCTTTACATACCAAGTAAATAATGTATGACACTTCATGTGGTATACATGGTGAGTCATCCAATGCAAAAAAAACTTGTTTTATGGCTTCTAAGTGTATTAGGTGTCTCTATAAAAAATCTTACCCAGGTTAACCTTAACATTTCTTCACAGACTATAATACTCCATCAAAAAAATCGATTAGTGATAAGTCAATTTTATACATTGAGAGGTCAATTTTCATTACACTTCACATATTATATGCATACAGTGTGAAAGAATAATAAAGTAGAAACTGTATTTTTTATAACATAGTACATTTTATATTCCTAAATTTTTTAATAATACTAAAAAACCATACATAACCCCTGGGATAATCATATACCATTTTATAGGATATAAGATAGGCCTTTTTTTCTACATTTTTAGGTTTTTGTGAAACTAATTACATATCTATGTAAATACGGCCACATCACTATGTGACCATTTGATAAAACCCTCCCACTAAACTATTTTAGTGAGTAATATCTATGAAGAAATACAATTTTAATAATTATGATACATTGGAATAATATTACTAATGTTAAATTCTTTAAACATAGTATTAAAAATCATTTACTTTATAACACCTAATGTTATAATGTTTAAATTTTTTCTATTTAGAACTCTTTTTATTTTCATCATCATCATATTAGAATTTTTCCATTAAATATTTCTCTGTGATCATCTGGTAGCTCATGTAACTCTTTGCATTAATATCGTTCTTTAACAATACATTCTAAACTCTTTTATGATATAAAGTGATATTTGCTTAATTATGGTAACTAAATGTTACTCATTAAATATCCCATTACCGATATACAATAAAAAAAATTAAGATATTAAGTGACATTCACTTTGAATTTTATTAGTTTAATATTTTATTTATTAAACATAAAAATTATATAAGTTCAAAAATACTCCCACTAGAATCTTAGAAACTATATTCTCTATAGAATATCAGGATAAGATACAAAAAAATCCTTCTTTTTAAGAAATAACATTTATTTTCTTTAATGGAAGTATTTAACTGATAAACTATTGTGTGTATATTAAATATGGTATTTTTATGGGTTTGAATTATTTTTCATAGATGAATAATTTATTCTTTAAAATACACCACTGATGGGAGGTGGGATCTCATACTTCATATTTTAACCAAAACCATGGGCAAAACACTTTTATCCTGGATAAAACTTCTTTTATCCTTATATTCTTTTTAAACATGTTATATAATGTTATGAGTCATAAACATTGTATATCAAAACCTTCATATCATATTGTTCATAAAAACCACTTTATTAATAAATAAATTCACTTATAATATAAGATGAAAATACACATATTTTATTTTGATTCATCTAAGATTGAAATAAAAACTTCTTTATTCAAATTCATCATTCAGCAACCCTTTTTTTCATCACTTGAATAAAAATTACAAGCTATATTAATTATTAACTTTATTTTAAACTCCATTATATTTATAGAATTTTTAAAATATTTATTTGTTTTCATATACCATTCAAAATTGAAGAATTGATTTCTTTAACATTATACTTGACATGGAATCTCTAAATTGTTTTTTACACCCCTTTATGTATTATAGACAATTCCATTTTATGTAAATATTTTCTTTATTCCTGACTTATTATTTAGGATACAATGATTGAGGATGACTATTGGAAAATCTAATCTTCTTCCTCTAGCCTAAAGTTTTACCCTTCTATTCTATAACATCCTCTTAATTTTTTCAGGTATTCCCAAACCCCTCTTTTTAATCATGCATTGTTTGGGTTTGGTTAAGGGTGAATCAGGATAAATTTAAAAAAAATTGAAGTTTCTGGGATAGTGCACAGTTGTCACATGTTTTTCCCAAACCATGCGCCCTTTCAAGGAAAACTGCGCAAACCCAAATAGTGGGGTTTCTCACGGCTTTCGCACAGTTTAAAAAATGGTGGGCCCACTTAGGAGAAAATTTGAATCCCATTTAAAACAAGCTCATATCCAGGGCGCACATTTTGTTCTAACCGTGCGGCCCTACCCGGCTAACCTTATGTACGGGTTTTTTAATTCGAAAATTATTTTTTTTAAACACCTGAAACCCCCATTTAAGGTTTCTGGGAGACCTATACAACTCATAATCGATTTCTCTTTCCCTAGGATCTCCCAAGAGTAGTTTTTCCCCTTGGAACCCGTTTAGAAGTTAATAAAATCTAGTGGAACAATGTTTGATCCTATCCTGATTAGTTTCCTCTTCTCATTCTCATTCTCCCGCTCTCTCATCTTTCTTCCCTAGAGTTTCTTAGGTCTCATCATTGATTAGAGAATCTAATACCCTATGTTTTGGATCTTGGATCTGGGTTTGATTCCTGGATTCCAATATCATCATTCTCAATTGGGAAATCCTGATTTGGGTTTAGAGTTTCATGATCCAGTGATCTATGGTAGGTGGTTCCATCATGATTCCCAATTTTTATTAACCCTAAATTGCTTGATTTAAATTCAATTTTTGATTGAAATTAAATTATTGTTATAAATAAAACTTCTTTCAATTTATTGATTTAAAAACTCATTTCCATTAAATTGGGGTTTTTGTAAATTGATTTTTAGCATGAAATTGGTAAACCCCTTATTCCATTGAATTGGGGTGTGATTGTTAAATTGATGGAAAATTATGGAAATTTAAATTACTAAATTTAAATTATGAAATTGATGGAAATTTCTTCAATTAAATTGTTGAATTTAATTTTTGGAGATTGAATTTTGAAATTGAATTTTGAATTGATTTAAAATTCCTATTTGGGAAAATGGATTAAAATGGTTTTGATAGAAACCTTTGGGTTTTATCTTGGAAAAGGGCATGTTTTGATTAAAACCCAATTTGGATTTTAAATGGAATATTTTAATTTTTAAAATGGGATAATTAGATTTAATTTTTTTTAAGGGTGCTTAAAATAAATTTCTCATCATTGATTTGTACTAGAGCACATGCAAGCCTAGGTATTTAGTGATTTATTTGTGACAAGAACACTATGACGGGAATGCCCTAGCACCAGATTGAATTTTTAAAACACTAAAAAACATTATTTTAGAAAATATTATTCCTCAATATTAAATATGAGTCCTCACTTTCCAGTGTCGAGGGACATGTGTACACATTGAGGTTATTATCACATGAGTATGTGAAGATCCCATAACCTAAAACTATCATACCTCTTGGAAGATGACCATGTTGCCCGCTTATTTATATTTGAGATATAAATGTATTCCAATGTTTGTGAACTATTTTACATGCCTTTTAAATTTATATAAATGGTTTTATATAAAATTTTCACTACTAGAAAAATACCCTATACAAATGGTTTGGAACCATTGGTATAGGCCTCCAAACCGTTGGTATAGCCTATACCAAAGGTTTGGAGAACCGTTGCCAAATAAGTTATGGGGATAGGTCTATACCAACGGTTTTAGGAAAACCGTTGGTATAAGTAATATGAAAATCTATACCAATGGTTCCATAAAACTGTTGGTATATATAATTCAAAAAAATAAACATTCGGTTGGTTTTGATCCCAGCACCTCCTGTTTGTGATTGAACGACCTAACCACTAACCTAACATACTTTTGTGAACATAATTTCATAAATATATATATGTATTATCATAAGTATTTTAAATTTTGATTTTTTTAATGCCCTATGTAAGAAGATTCCATTAAAAATACATGTACCTATACCAATGGTTTTGAGAACCATTGGTATAGGTTCTTTGATTTTGGGACCTATACCAATAGTTTATCCAAAACCATTGGTATAGGTCCAAATTAGTGAACTATACTAATGGTTTTCCCAAAACCGTTGGTATAGATCATATTTCTAGTAGTGGTTTTATTAAACCATTTGTTTAGAAATATTACATCATTTGAAAAGTGCATCATTTGTTTAAAAGTATTTCCGTCATTTGAAATGTAAATCATGATTTGTTTAAATATAATTTTGAAATGAAAAATATATTTATTTAAAATTGAAATATATTTGTTTGGTTAATTAAATTTTGGAATCCATTATGGAATCCTTGGTGAGACCCTACTGGGATTTTATCTCACACCCTACTCATGCCTTCGGGTGTTTGTAGATTATCTCCTTCCTGGATTGAGTAAGAGTAAAGAACCACATAGAAGTGGTTCAAGTTGTTGATCCATGGACCTGTTGAGTTGTTTCTATTGGGAATTGGGAAGTTTTATTTATTTTTTGGTACTTTGTTGTAGTAATTTTGGTTTTTATACCTATTTTAATTCTGGTACACTTCCCCTACGGAGTTCTTCTTGTGTTTGTATTGACTTTTTTATCTTTTCTTCCTCAATTATTTTCAAAAAAGCATTCCCACTTTCATTTTGTATGATTCTAGGTGCTAGTCACCAACCCACGGTGATTGAAAATTCCCTTTGGTCTATGTTAGATTTGGATTGGTTATCGGGTTACCAGGGCACCCGGGCTGGTTCATGACAAAGTTGTATCAAAGGAGGTTGAGCTTCTTGTCTTGATTTCATATGTATTGTGTAATCTTGTTGAGACTTAGGAGGTAGTTGTGATTTAGTGTATTGCCAAATCTCACCATAATGAACCTTAATTCATCAGGGGTGGTTTGGGAATGAATTCTTGAGGATTAGTTCTGGTATTTTCCTTAATTTTGGTTTGAATATATTGAAATCCAAATCATGTGTTGTATATCTATTGGGATTGATTTCCCTCATTATTCTATTTGAGTGTAAATTTTTTGTCTTCTTTGTTGTCTGTTGATGTTGTGTAGCATCATGCCTCTGAGAAGATGTGAGAATCAGATCTTGGAGGAAGATGTTGTTGAACCACAATGAATGAATCCTCTTGTGGACCCAAGTCTATTTGATTTGATTGTGCATACTATCCATGCTTTGGGATAATCACCTACACTAGTTCTCGTTCAGGCTCCAATTATGGAACCTCAAAGGGATGATCTTAGGAATTGTTCTCAAGAGTTCCTTCACCAGAATCCACCACTATTCAAAGACTCAAATGATCCTCAAGAGGATAAGGAATGGTTGAGTATGATAGAACGTTTTTTTGGTTCTTGGAGACACCTAACAAAATTAGAGTCAAGTACGTCACCTTCGTGCTGGAAGGTCTAAGCAAGAGATGGTGGTACATGATGGTGACTATGAAGAAGAATGAGGGATTAGAGTGGAAAGACTTCAAAGGTTTTTTAAATGACCAGTTCTATCTAGAGTCAATTTTATTTTCCAAGGCTATAGAGTTTTTCAAACTTGATCAGGCTGGTAGAACCATGACAAAGTATGCAAATCATTTTGTTGAGCTTGTGCAGTTTGCACTTGAGATTGTATCGAATGAGAAGATGAAGCCTCAAAGGATCAATTTGGTGCTATTTTAAGATATTCATTCTTAGATTTTCTTTCTAAACCCACCCTCCTATTATGATGTACCGGATAGATCACTGATTTTCAAAATAGACCTAGCTAGAAATTCAGGGTTTTCAAGAGTTTCTTTCTCTCCTAGTGGTGGTGCAAGTTCCTT
Source organism: Viscum album (assembly GCA_963277665.1). NCBI lineage: Eukaryota > Viridiplantae > Streptophyta > Magnoliopsida > Santalales > Viscaceae > Viscum > Viscum album. Next base: position 1,254,171,513 of record OY728152.1, read on the forward strand.
CAAAGGAAAGTGGAAGCGTGATGATTCTCTTTGTGGTCTTATGTGATTCATTGGGTTTAGGTTTGGGTTGTGTTCTTATGTAATGTAATCATGTCATTTCTTATGGAACTCATCAGCATAGGGAACATGAGAGATATTATCCAACCCATGACCTTGAATGTGAAACTTTGATGAACATGCTTAAGAGATGGAGGCATTATCGTTATATAGAAAGGTTTACTGTGTTTTTAGAACACAAGATATTGAGTTATATCTTCTCTAAAAAATATTTGAATCTCCATTAGAGGTATTGTGTGGAATATCTACAATCTTTAGACTTTGAAATCTCATATACCATGATGAAAGGGAATGTTGTTGCATAGGATTTGAGCAGGAAACTTCCAACTCAATCCATGAAGGAATCTTCAGAATAGTTGAATTTAATGGCTCTCTTTGCACAGTTGCATATCAGAGTTCGGGAATCAGGGACCGAGATTTCCTTGACCAGTGTTTATTTGACATCCACTCTTATCGAGATAATTCTTCAGGAACAGTAGGTTGATGGTGAGATCTATAGTGGTAGAGACTCTCTTTATGGTGGGGTGACCATTGCTGATTGGTTATTCTACAATGAGGGTATTCTATGATATCAGAATCGCTTTGTTGTGATGTTAGAGGTAAGAAATGTTTTGATGGGGGATTTCCATAATTCTCAGTGGGAAGTGCACCTAGGTACAATGAAGATGTTATATGAAATGAAACATTAATTCTAGTGGCCAGGTATGAGATGGGGCATTGGTGAATTTTTCTATCATTTCTATAAATGCCAACAGGTCAAGGTCGACCACCAAAAATCTTTGGGTTTGCTTCAGACACTTCCATTTCCAACTTGGAAGTGGGATGAGATCTCAATGGACTTTTTGGTTGGGTTTCCACATACCTAGATAAAGAATAATTTGATATGGGTTTTGATTGATCGAATGGATAAATCAGTTTACTTTATACCCATTCACGATAAAACTAAAGTTGAGGTGTTGGGAAATATCTATGTGAAAGAGATTGTTCATTTTCACAGAGTTCCATCTGTTATAGTTTCTAATAGGGATCCTCGATTCACTTCTCATTTTTTGAGAGGCCTTCAAGAGGTCCTGGGATCTCAAGTCCGTTTGACCATGGCCTACATCCATAGTCTGATGGACAGACAAAAAGATCTATACATATTCTTGAGGATATTTTTTACGCCTGTGTTCTCAACTTTGGTGGGGCTTAGGATGATCACTTGGATATGGTTAAGTTTTCAGTACTTCTACCACAACTGACGTCAATACATAACATGTTCCATGTATATCAACTCCATAAGTATCTATCTGATTCATCTCATGTTCTAAGCTGAATTGATCTCAATGTCAAGCCTGATTTATCCATGACTAAATGGACAGTCGAGATAGTTGATTCTAAAACAAAGGTACTTAATGTGATGATGATACCTCTGGTTCCATGCTATGGCAGCATAGTTCTAATAATCATGATACGTGGGAGAGATAGGCGCTAATGAGAGAGCAACAACCTCATCTTTTTTGGCATGATAGCTTCTGAGTAGGCTTTCTAGGGATAGAAAGTTTCTATGGTGGGAAGTTTGTAACATCTTGTTATTAATTTTAGGTATTCCAAAATCCCTATTTTTAATCAAGCGTTGTTTGGGTTTCTTTTATGGGTGAATTGGGAGAAATTTTGAAAATTTTGGAAGTTCTTGGGATAGTGCATGTTTGGTGCACTGTTTGCCCAAACCACGTGCCCTCTCAGGGAAAACTATGCAAACCCAAATAGTGGGATTTGGCACAGATTATATAGGTTTTGACAAACTGTGTGACTACTTAGTAGAAACCATGCAACCCATTTAAAACAGGCGCACGGTCAGGGCACACGGTTTCTTTTGACTGTGAGGTCATGTCAAGCTAATCATTTGTATCGGTTTTTTAATCCAAAAATTAACTTTTAAAACACCTTAAACCCCCTTTTAAGGTTCCCAAAGGACATGTATGACCAATAATCGATTTATCCTTCACAGGAAACTCTAAAGAGTGGTTTTTGACCCATTGGCACCCCTCCAGAAGTGAATCGAAGCTAGGAGGGCGGATTTTGATCCTCTCTCGGTTAGTTTCCTATTCCCATTCTCATTATCATGCTCTCTCCTCTTTCCTCAATAGGATTTCTTAGGTCTCCTCAGTGATTAGGGGATCTAATACCCTTTGTTTTGGATCATGTATCTATGTTTGATTCTCGAATTCCACTGTCGTTGTTCTCTGGTGGAAAATCCCAATTAGGGTTTGGAGTTTCATGATCCACTGGTCTATGGTAGGTGGTTCCATTGTGATTCTCAATTTTTATTAACCTTAAATTACTTGATTTAAATTAAATTGTAGATTTAAATTCAATTATTATTATAAATGAAATTACTTTCAACTGATTGATTTAAAAACCCAATTCCATTAAATTGGGGTTTTTGGAAATTGAATTTTGGTATGAAATTGTGAAAACCTCCAATTCCATTGAATTGGGGTGTGATTATGAAATTGATGGAAAATTGTGAAAATTTAAATTTTTGAATTTAAATTATGAAATTGATGGAAATTGTTTCAATTAAATAGTTGAATTTAATTTTGGAAATTAAATTTTGAAATTGAATTGTGAATTGATTCCAGATTCTTATTTGGGGAAAATGGATTAAATGGTTTTAATACAAACCTTTGGGTTTTTTCTTAGAAAAAGGCATGTTTTGATTAAAAACTCATTTTGGTTTTTAAATGGAAAATTTTCATTTTTAAATTGGGAGAATTGTATTTAACTGTATTTTAAGGTTTCTTAAAATAAATTTTCCATCTTTGATTTGTACTAGAGCACATGCAAAGTTATGTTGGATGATGATGATGATGTCATTTTACCTATAACAAAATCTTTTATCATATGAGTGGCATGTTTTACACTCATAGAATAATAATTTTTATAAAATGTGATCCTATTAAAATGATGACACTTTTTTTAAATCGATCATATCTATTAGTGGTCCATGTTCCATATTTCACTAACTAATGAGTCTACTTTGGAATTCCATATCATATATGACTCTTGGGTAGTTGAGAAGAAAACTCTTAACCCAAACCATTATAGGAATAAACTCAATATTATTCCTCTAGTATCCTTGACAGTATGCCTGTCTTAGGGTGTAGAAAAAGAAAAATTCTATATTTTTTTCTAGTGAAGCATAGTGGCTGACCAGGGTCATCTTACTTGAGGAGCTTCTCATTTTATTCACATTATAAATCTAATTAACTTTAGAAAAACTTGTTTCGGTTGTTTTTATTATTTATAGAAACACTAATAAATTGGGGTTTTCTTTATTTTCTAAAATAATGAAAAGGAATGTAGAATAAAAATTTAAACTAAACTAACTTACAAAGATAAATAGAAAGTGATTAGAAAAGAAAGAACTTGGACTTTGTGGTTTGATTTATGGGTTCCATAATTCTTCTTCTTGTTGTTTAAATTCAATTTGATAGCTTAATCATGAAATCTCACTTTTAAGATACTATCCTCTTATTTAGTGATTGTGAAAAATTGAATGCTTATAGAAAAAAAAGTTCACCTCCTCCTATAATTAAGGTTAATGACACTTCTCAATAGAGAATGTGACACCTTCCGACCCAACTCCATTGTATGTCATTTCATCTACTAAATGGCTTTACTTCATCACATGAAAAGTTATCTTTAGTATAAGGGGTGGAAAAGTTTTTAAAAAAAGAATAGAAGTGAGTTTGAATTCAGTGTCATGGTGGATATTATCCATACCCATTCACTTCACTCTTTCTCACCATAAACGTAAATAAAACATATGAATTAAAGAGTGGAATGAATGGAAGCACCACTTACCTTCCTTACGTCATGTCTTGGGTTATCCCCTCATTTTTAATGGTAAGAGGTCACGGGGGATAGAAGAGAAAGAAGCGAATAAAAATAATAAAAATAAGAGAATGAGAAAATGACACATAAAATCACAAAAATAAAATAAAAAATGAAGGAGAGAGAGTGATAGAGAGAGAAGAAAAATAAAACATCCCCGAGATGCGGGTGTGTTTTTTGGAAACACCTGATTAAATCGGGTGTTTGAACTTTGAATCGTGGACTAGAATTCATGGGGGCAGCCTCCTCATTTTGTGCATGGAATTGGTGGTGGTTTTTCATGGGATGTGAGGCGAGGGGACAGTGTGGCAATGGAGAAGTCGAGTGGCCGGATGAGGCCTCAGAATGGCTTTCATTTGGGTAGGGTGAGGCTTAGGAGGTGATCCATGGTGACCGAGTGCTTCGGTAGTGGAGGCAGAACTCGAGCCGAGCTCCTTGGGTGGCGGAGATGGTGATCTACGGTGACACAGGTGGAGGCGGTGGTGAGGACGAAGGTGGCAGGCCGTGGCTTCGAGCGGCGCAGGAAATTTAAGTGGGATGGACTTGAGTTTTTAATGGACCGAACAGTAACTTGTCTTTTTTAATCCCATATTGAAACTGAAGGTGTGTTCTGTGGTTGTTTATAAGATAATCTTTTGCATTGAAACAGTACTGAAATCTGATGGGCGTCCGAAGACCCCCACTCATCACTTTGTACCCCCCCATACCGGTGAACCACTTGGTCTTGACCATAATGTACTGCACGACCTTGCCTTATGGCAAAGTGACACCTTCTTTTTAGCCCGCTGCATGGTCGAATGGGCCCTTTTAGGTCAAGCTAAGTGACACCTCTTTAGCCCGCTGCATAATCTTCTCTTTAGCTCGCTGAGGTCAAGCTAAGTGACTTGTGGGCCCTTGGTTGAGGGATATCCAATGGTGATCATTTTTTTGGCAAACACTAGAAAATTATAAACAACTTTGAAATCACCTAACAAAAATTAAAATAACAATCTCTTGATTCCAAATAAATTTCTAAATTCAAAATCATCACATTTTCTTATCCATTTAAATCAATTCCAGTGTTTCAATTGTTATTTTCCATAATTTAATAAAACAATGAATTTTATGGTGACACTGATTAAAAAACCATTGAAAATCCTTAGAATATGTTTAAAATTTGCATGATAAAATGATTCAATCATTCTGAAGGGTTTCCCTGCTATGTGTGACCCAATGAAAATGCCTAAAACAAGGAACCCAACTCCCAAGGTTACCTCGTTACTTGATTTCCTTACATAAGATGATTCAAGGGATGTTAGTTTGGTATTAAACTACCTTGTTAGATAATTGTTGTCTTGACAAGTGTTTCCTTGAGAAGGAATCTGACACTTATTATTTTCAAAGGGGATTTAAAGCTCACCATATTATCTCATGTTCTCCCTCTAGGTGTATGTATGCTTCTAAAGGTTTAGTTCTCAATTTATTTTCCTTCCAACACATCAATATGCTAAAACCATATTGACATGTAATTCTTTACACAACTTATGAATAGGCTTAATTCTATACCACAATGCACCCCTACTCTCACACGATCCTTCGCCCAACTATACACTGCACGAGCTTGATGCCCCTGTGCGGCCTCTTGCCCTCATGGAAAACATTCCCTTTGGCTCTGCATGGTCGGATGGGCCCTATTGGGCCAAGCTAAGTGACTTGTGGGCCCTTGGTTGAGGGATATCCAATGGTGATTATTTTTTTGGCAAACACTTGAAAATTATAAACAAGTTTGAAATCACTTAACAAAAATTAAAATAACAATCTCTTAATTCCAAATAAATTTCTAAATTCAATATCATCACATTTTCTTATCCATTTGAATCAATTCCAGTGTTTCAGTTGTAATTTTCCATAATTTAATAAAATAATGAATTTCATGGTTACGTTGATTAAAAAACCATCAAAAATCCTTAGAATATGTTTAAAATTTGCATGATAAAATGATTCAATCATTCTGAAGGGTTTCCATGCAATGTGTGACCCAATGAAAATGCCTAAAACAAGGAACCCAACTCCCAAGGTTACCTCCTTACTTGATTTACTTACATGAGATAATTCAAGGGAAGCCAGTTTGGTATTAAACTACCTTGTTAGATAATTGAGGTCTTGACAAGTGTTTTCTTGAGAAGGAATCTGACACTTATTATTTTCAAAGGGGATTTAAAGCTCACCATATTATCTCATGTTCTCCCTCTATGTGTGTTTATGCTTCTAAAGGTTTAGTTTTCAATTTATTTTCCTTCCAACACATCAATATGCTCAAACTATATTGACATGTAATTCTTTACACAACTTATGAATAGGCTTAAATCATGGTAGAAGAAAAAAATAAATCAATTATCATAACTCACATGTAACTCCTTAAATGCATGTATGGTGACTTAGAAGCAGCTTAACACGTTAAACTAAAACATACATCAAAATTCAAAATATAACATTTATATTCATGAATAATAAAGTTAGGAATAAACTAAATAAATGGAGAATTCAAATATCTAAACATGAGATAAAAATTTATGAACAAAATCATAAATAAATTATAAACAACTTTTAATTTAGGCATAAATAAACTTGATCAATTAACTTTGATCCAATATAAAATTTTCATATTATCATTTATATGGTTTTCATATGAACTTCTTCATATTTTATAAATTTGTAATATTTATGAATACTTGTATTATCAAATAATAAATATTTCATAGATTATAAAATAATTTACATAAATCACACATTTTTTCCAAATTCGGTTACTAATTTAAATATTTTGTATTTACATTTATGATATAATCATAAATCAATTTAATCCCTTTTATTTTTCACCTTATTTTTAATCATGTGAATTCACTTTAAACCATGATGATCTGGTTTTTCCTAGATTAACATTTTCTTGATATAGATCACAAAAGGAGCGAGCGAAGGACTCCTCCCTCTAAGTGTATCCATAAATTATGGGAATCTATCGAATCTTCATAAGGGTATCTCTCAACACTATGGTCTACTCAAAACAAGCTTAAAGTTGGGAGAGAATGAGAGCTTGAGAATTTCATACTTGAGCACAAGAATAAGTAATTCCATATGAGGATCAAACAACCTTTATATAGGAATCTAAGAGCCAATGGTCCAACCATATATTTATTAAGCATTTCACAAAATTCCTAAACCTATCAACCTTTATAATGTTCAGTTTAAATCCTCATGATGAATGTTTAATGGTTAAACATTCATGTTGTGCATTTAAACTCCTCAAATGAATAACCAAACTTGATGGAATTTAGAGTAGGAGAATAAGGAATCTAGTGTGTTTTCGAATAACACAATAATGCCCCTACAAAGCACCATGACGTAGTGTTATAGTGCACCATTACATAGACCACAACTTACTCTATGTCATGGTCTATGCCATTTTGTGTATATATCCATTAGTATGTTATGTTTTAGATATTTTATATATACTACTTGTATAATGGGCTTAATTTTATAAAATATAAATGTGAAAACATGAATAAATATTGATTAAAAAATATTGAAATAATAATCATTGTTGATAAGTTTTTTTATTTATAATAACACGCTTAAAATGTTATTAAAAATATTTTAATAATGAAAAACAAGGGTTGTGGAATCGTATATAATTTTTATGTGGTTTTTACAACACATGATATATGTTGTCAAAAATATATAACAACATGCAATGTGTATTGTTAAAAGGTAATGGATTTTAAAAAAAAATATATTTCCACAACACTCATGAGTTTTTTGTGGATTACTTTTAACAATATAAAATGCATGTTGTGAAAAGTCAATTTTCTAATAGTGTAATCATGTGAACTATTTCCAGTATCAGTGAATGCTTTGAGTTTTGTTTTTAAATTCATTATAAATCCTTTACTAATTTATTGTATATCGATTATTATTCTTTGCATAACCCTTTAAAAATATTCCATGATTTTTTTAGAATTCCTATCAAATCATTTCAATGATTCAGATTTTAAACTTTTCACTTTCTATTCTTGAAATTTAAGAGGGTGAATTTATTTGGAACACCGAAAATAAATATTTTATTCAACTAGAAACAAAATCTATTTATTTTCTTTTATATGGAGGATGTTTTTTTCAAACTCTAGTTATTTTAAATTATCTTGTGACACAACAATATTTCTTTCAAAATGATTTATACGAGAATAAATTCACCCCCATGTCTTTATTGTTTTTCACAATAGGGAAGAGAAACCTCGGGCCATGTTGGGGGAGGTGGTTAAAATGTTTTTATCATTTTTTATTTTATAAAGGGGAGATTTTTTTTGATTTTCAATGCGGGAATAAATCCTTATACTTATTGTGTTTCATAATTTATACTTTTGAATATCCCTTTTCCTTTTCCCCGCTTTTTAATTATCAAAAAGTGGGGATATGAGTTGAAATTGGTTGTTATAATTTTCTTATCAAATCGATTTTAACTAGTACATTAATCCATAATCAAACTCTTCAAAACCATTAAGTTATTTGTTTCATTTTTACGTTAATGTACTTTATTTTTAATCATAGAAAAGGGAGATTGTTAGGTTATCCTTTAAATATAGAAATTTTTATCCATCAGATTGAGGTATTTTAATGATCACAAGACACATACCTTTTGATATAAACTATCAACCAATTTTTTAAGTTGGAATATTTGTAAATGGAAAGTTAAATGAATGATCTCTAAACCTTGGATTAATGTAAAAACATTTAGTATTTAAAAGGGTAAAGGAATGCCAAATGGAAAGTAATTAAAAACATGTACTGGATTTTCATCTATGTTACAAAGTTATAGGAGCGGTGCATGAACTTTCCAGATTTAGTCTATCCAAACTAAAAATAAATAATCTGGACTAGATATATTGGATCGAGAAGATGAAGGATCAAAAGTTGAGGAGAAAACTATATAAGTTGAATATTTCCAATGTTTAAAAACCATTTGGAGTTGGAGAATGTACTATTGATAATAACATCTGACTATCCAATTCCTGAAGATTGTCCTGAGTTGGAGTCTATAGTATTGAATATCACATCTGGTTGTCTTAAACATGAAGACTATCAAGAGTTGGATACTGAAAATTTTAATATCACATTTGATAGTATCCTACTAGATCCACTTTTCAAGACATCAATGTTCAACTTATCAAGTTGAGAAGTCCAACATCTTCAATATTCTAAAATAATGAATGATTTGAATGACACAAACCACACCCAGTGAGACCCATCCTTGGATCGGGGATGATAACAAGAGTGCTACCCCAACCCTACATGGGGTATCACTCCTATTCTTATGATCATTCTAAGAAGAGATCTTGGTTGGGGCATGTCATGTCATGGAATGAATGTTTATTTTCAAAATAAAATTCAAACAATGAAAATAAAGATTTCCAAATGAAGCATGAGAAGTTTGGAACATGAAAAAAGTCTAAGGAACTAAAGGCTAGAAGAAGCTCGAAGCATCTAAACAATACTAAAGACCATTGTTATCTAAAGATGAAGAATGAATATTATAACATCTGATGTTTCAAAGTTTGACCAACTGATATATCACTTTGGAGAAACTTAATACAAATCATGATAAATTACTAAATTTTCTAATAGTTGACTTCTCCAAAGAATCGTCATAACTTTCATATTTATAACACATATAAAAACAAACCCTAGGAGATCACTTGGAGTATTAACACGTTAATTGATTCGATAACTCGTAATGAAAGTGATGATGTTCATGCACTATGATACCTCGCTCCATATTTTGAAATATGCCTACTATAATATTCATGGTAAACTTATATCATTAGTGAAGAAAAAATTTTATTGTGATTTGTATTCCTTATATTATTCTTTTTATATATATCTTATGTTTTGTATATAAGAATGAGAAAGTCACAAGTAGGATTTGTTCACCATCTAATAATACGAATGAACAAGTCGTGCATGTGTACAAGGAATTTATCTTTCATTTTACAAATTGAGTGTGTCAAATGTACTCAATGTTGTACCTACCAAATCTGGGTATAAGACCCTCCCACTGCAAAATAAATAGCTTTTTCCAACAGGGGTATATCTGTTGGTAAAAGTGCATTATCTGTTGGTAAAACGTTTTACCAACAAAAATTATCTTGTCACTAAACTGTTGGTAAAAACTATGTCGCTAAATGTTATTGTGACAGATAAAATAATTTTGTTATAATTATAATAATACCAACAGATAATATATATGTTGGTCAAAATGATTAGTAACAGATTTCTGTGACAAATTTATCTGTTGGTAAAATTATTATCAAATTTCATAACCAATATCAATAATTAATATTTGTTTGTTTATTTTAATATTTATTTCTAAAAATTTATATTACATTTACTATATGTTTTAATTATCATACAGAATACAATTTTCACACTTATTCAAGCTTAGAAAAAGATTAATCATATTAATAATGAAATTTAATACAAAATGTATCAATACATACATAAGTTGATTGATGCCTAAAAAGGTCATAAAAACACAAAAACCCAAGATCCACATATGTCGTTGTTGCCGCTGAAACCCCACCACACCCCCCTTAAAATGAAAAAAGAGTGTCTCTTGACTTCAATCACCCAACACCCTGCCAAAGATCTTTCATCACCCCAAAGTAGGCAATTAGAATCAACAAGTCAAGTCATCTCCAGTACCAGTGAGAAACCTCAAGTCGCTGTTATGTCACACCCTTCAGCTCCAAGATCTACACCAAACACAACCAAAGAACATACCCAAAAATTAGTGAAAATTATCAGAATGAATGGAAAAAATAGAAATAATTGAAAATATAAAAAACATGATATTCATAGAGGGGACATTTTTCATTCATCATCTCCTTTGACATCTCAACAAATAAAATCATCTCAGTACAACTGAGGAACCGATGTTATGCCACATACTTCAGCTCTAATATCCAAACCACACAACCAAAGATAATAACAACAAATATGTGAAAAATATATGCATGAATTGAAACTGAAATAAAAATGAATGAATGTATAAAAAATGAAAATATAAAATAACCTGCATTTGTGTTTAACTTCCTTTGAATGTCAACAAAGGTAGTACCTACAAAACAAGAAAATAAACATTCAAAGACACCATTTTATTTATTAAAAATACAGACTTAGAATTAATTTTGAAATAATAACTCGCAACGTACTCATAGTACCCATGATATTAGATTCTGCTAGTCAAGGGGCCTAACATTATCAATAACCCAGCTTACAACAATCATCTTCAAAAACAGGACACCAAATTTGTAAACATCTAATTTGATAGTCAACTGGCCAGCCCATGCTAAATCATGAGCACAACCTTCATAGGTCCCATCATAATTGAAGAAACATGGGTCTTATCTGTAGTTGGACCAGGCTTGGAAAGACTAAAATCAGGGAGCTTTGGATTGAATTACTCATTCAGAAATATGTTCAATGCAATTAAATCATGGTATATTACTTGCGAGTAAATTAGTTCTAGTAAAATTAGAATATGAGTATTATGAAACATGGGTGACTGAAGAATTGTACAATGAGCTTGAAAACATGGCCTACACATGCCATGATGTACATCCATGTGCAAAATTGTACATAATTGAACAGAATTGTAGAGGCCATGTGTTCAAGCCATGATTACTTGAACACATGGACTATACATAATTCAACACATGGCCATGAGTAACGTGAAAATATATACAGGACTTTACAGGCCATGGCTATGTGATAGGCCATGTGTCATGGGTAATATACCATGAGGTACAATATTGTACAGGTGATGTGTTCAATTTTTGAAGAAGTTGACACATGGCTTGAACATCGGCCTAGAAGATTTCAGCTCAAGCAAGCATGCACAATTCATATTGCTCTCTATACAATATCACCATTACACAAACATGGGTCATATAAATTTTTTTTAAGCAATCTGAGACACAACTTGGTTACCCAAGTCATGCCCAAAGGAATTTATTAAACAAGATAAATGTTACAATACATGCACAAAGCTGTATCAAGATTACACCATTGTGAATTGAGGGAGATACATGACAAAATAGGAAAAACATCAAAAGAATCACACGTTAACTTATCCAAGAATGAAAATGTAGCCTCCAGGAGAGACATCAATTGGGTAGTGTGCGGTACTCGGGAGAGACATGACGAGTCTTCAAATAAGCACACCAGCAGAGAAGAATCCCATTAACGATATCATACTCTCCTTGCACATCCCATCCCTGAAAGGCAAAGCGCTGGATCTCCCACAAGTTATAGCTAAAGCCTTATGATAGTAGAAAAGAAGTAGAAATTTTGTGAAGCAAGATCCCCATATTATGAGTTAGCAGGAGACCCTAACCCCTTTAGAAGAGTCCAAGCTTCATCAATTGAGTAAACATGCACTGTTTGACCGACCAATGTCCAGATCCAAATCAAAGTGCCTAAATAAATAAAACAGTAGTCTCCCAAGGGAACATTAAGCTTTTCATTTCCAAGATGAAATCATCTAGACTATGAAAACTCTGAATTCATCATGTGTTGATCTAGAAACAAAAAGGTCCAGGTTGAAAGGGGGTCATCAAAATGCCAGAAAATCAGCACCCAAAAAACATGACACAAATCCATTATCTACATCAAAAACAACCAAAGAGCATACCCACAAATAAGTGAAAAATATCTTCTTGAATTGAAACCAAATTATAAATAAATAGAAGTATAGAAAATGTTTTTCATAGTAGCATTTTTCATCATTCCAGTTGACATCTCAATAATTGATAGTCCAAATGACTCAAATCTAGGCATCATATATCTGTTATAAACACTTCCAAAAAAGGGACTAGCAATTTTTAATTCTGAGAAGCATTTAAAAAAACAAAAATGCAGTGGTGCTTCTTCTATTTATATTTAAATAGTAGAAATTAAAATGATTATTAAAACTGAGAGTTCCTGTTTTATTTTTAGGTACCTGCATGACGGTTTTCCATAGATGATGTGCGCCACCTGAAGATTTGTGATGCGCAACATGCTTACCCATTTAGGCCTGCTTGAAGGGATTCCTGCATTCAATGTGACTTTCCCTTGTGTGAGTTCACCAGCCATGTCTGCATTCAATGCAGTGTGTTCAATGCTCCTTCCTCTTCTGGAATGCAAATATGCCCACGGGAAGTGATGTATTCATTAAATGATGTCTCTATTATCTCTCATGCACTGCACATAATTCCTAAAATGCTGAAAAACTGGAACTCACTTGCAGAACATGTAAAATATCCGGTGAAAATCAGTCCAAAATTTGCAGGGGTGGTGGATTGAAACCCCACCAGATGAAGATTAGCAGCTAGTCAGCTACCCTATTATTGATCCTCTCCCAATTCATTCCACTTGCACTGAGGGCAAGTGGTGACACATCCTTCAGCATTCTAAACCTTACGAATTATAAAAAATTTGTCGAAATCATTGAATTAGGACTAGAATATTATAAAATGCTGAAAAACTGAAACTCCTTGTAGAACTTGTAAAATATCCGGTGAAAATCAGTCCAAAAATTGTAGGGGCAGTGGATTGAAACCCCACCGGATGAAGATTAGCAGCTAGTCATCCACCCAATTATTGATCCTCTCCCAATGCTTTCCACTTGCACTGGGGGCAAGTGGTGACGCATCCTTCATCATTGTAAACCTTATGAATTATAAACAATTTTTCGAAATCATTGAATTAGGACTAGAATATTATAAAATGCTGAAAAACTAGAACTCACTTACAGAACTTGTAAAATATCTGATGAAAATCAGTCCAAAAATTGCAGGGGCAGTGGATTGAAATCCCACCGGATGAAGACTAGCAGCTAGTCAGCTACCCAATTATTGATCCTCTCCCAATGCTTTCCACATGCACTGAGGGAAAGTGGTGACGCATCCTTCAGCATTCTAAACCTTATGAATTATAAACAATTTGTCGAAATCATTGAATTGGGACTAGAACGGAACAAAAAACGCTTACCAACTGGTTTGGATTTGATGATATTCCATTGTGTTGCATACCCAAATTTATCACTATCATACAAGAAAGAGATAATTATTTTTCATACATTATAAAAAATATACAAAAATATTGTAGAGGAAAATTTGATGTCAGCCTCAATCTAAATATCTCTGAGATCTGACACAATATTTGATATGAATTGTAATACTTGTTTTCCAAAAAAGAACAACAAAGATAAATCCACTATGACCACCTACAAGAAATTGCACTCTATATTTGGAGAAGCACAAAACACAATATCTGCAATGTAAAATTTATAATTAATTCAAAAAAATTGTAATGGCTATATATGTAAATCGGTGAAAAGATACAAATCCATACCTTGAAATGACGAGATGCATTTCAATTTTTACTCCAAATTATTTCATTGGAACAGATTCTTCCTAAAGGAAACACATCATTCATAGAATCTGTTATAGATTGAATTTTACTCATAATTTTTGGGGGTAAAACTTTGTAACCTGCAATTGAAATATAGTGAAATATATATTTATTCTCAAGTGAAACTTGTTAATCAATAAATATGATGTTCAATAATGAAAACAGATTGTTGTTGTAATTTACCTGCGTATAAATATGGATTTCAGATAAACTCTTGTATCAAATGAAAACATTCGTGTTCCAATCAAGCTATGTTTTATTGTAGAGACTGGAATTATATATGGGCTTGAATGTAGAGGTTTTGAGCTCAAACTGGTCAAAAAAGATGTGATTATGTGGATAATAAAAGAATTAACAGTAAATGTAATAGACAAATTTAAGATGAACTGAAAATTAACAATGAGTTCATAAAATTTCAGATGAACATAAATAAACCACAACTACTGATATAATGCCTGAATACAGTTGATACATTATCTGAAAACCTGATTCACTAGGAATAAATCTACATATAGTCATGGGTATTGAGTATTATCCGAAAGCATGAGTAAGGGAAAATAATATAGCGGTATACATTCATAGAGAATCTAGTTTTTTATATGCAAAAATATCCCCCATCAGCTTTATTCTGCACATGCGATTAACAGTATAATTAAACCATTTAACGCTAATTTGAAATAGAATTAAGTGTATGATGTGAGGATCATATAATATAGAAGTAAAATACAATATATGTAATTAAAAGTATGTTGATGAATGGAACTATCCCAACATTAAATGAAATAAATAAATTTAGACTTGAATGATGAAAAGGGATCATTTGAGGATAAAAATAAATAAATTATAATTTAAAAAACATTTTACTGGGTTTATGACTACATAGAAAATGGGTAATGATATGAGATTCCATATAGGTTGCAATGTTCATTCATTATGAAAAGCCTTAACTACAATCATATAAATCATACACCCAGTGAAGAACCTTGAGATATTTCCCATTCTAAAAAAACCAAAGGTACCAAAAAATTAATGGAAAAGGAAATTACAATGAGATTTTCTCTACTTCACCTCCAGATTGTCAGATCCCTATATTTGTGGTGTGGATATTCCCAATCAGGTGAATGCATTGTGGGATGCCTTCATTCAATGCATTCTAAGCCACCACCCTCTCATATGATATCATCCTCCCTGTGATTGATATGCAGAAACCACATTGAATGCGTGTAAAACCCTGTTAAAAATTAAATTCATCAGTTATAAGAAATATTGAACTATAAGTGTTTTTCAAGATACATTACTATATTCATTATTCATTGATTTTAAAGGTTAAAGGTGGGTATAGAACCTGCGGGAATATCTATGGGAACTCATAGAAAAGGGTCTATCTTCAATTTTCATAAAAAATATTGTCGAGTGCTGTGAGTGTTGTCCCAAGAATGTCCAGCATGTCCTGAAAATGTAACACCACACACAAGTTGTTTTCCTTGCCTTAATGATGTAATCTTAGTGTTGACCTCAGGTCATTTATCTTGAGGAAGGTAATTTCTTCATAGTGATTATGTTTTTTATATTGATGGATGGTTCTAAAAACATAAGGCATATAAAAATGAGATATTTAAAAGAACAAATGAAATAAATCTAATCTAGAATGAAAAAACATTGATTCATCCACAATGAATTGAAAATTTGACTTCAAACATTCTCCAATGATATGTCAATCAATCAAAATCAAAATTATCAAATCTAAAATACCATAATGATCAACTGTTACACCTATTTTCCAATGTTAGACGGCCACAACACACTTTTTCCATCTTAATTCAATAACTTATCCTTATTTTGGGAAAAGAATTTTTAATCAATTTCAATAATCCATGAAATAAATTTAATCTTCCATGATTAATATAAAAAAAAGTAATTAATTGAAGTCAGATGATTAATAATAATTCATGGATGAACTTCACCATTAAATTTATACTAAATAGTATTGGAGTTTTAGATGACACCACAAACATATATGATTTAAAACAAGAGAACAAATAATACTTACAGTGGATAGAGGATTTGAATGCAGCAAGAGCACATTATACTTAGAGTTTATGGAGGATATGAACTTATTATTTGTCTACTAGAATAGAGAAATTAAACCTAGAAAACTATACTGAATCTAGAGTATATGCTACAGATACAAAGAGAGAGAAACTACCACCTAAAAATGAGCACACTGCACAACATACTGCCGCAAGGACTGAGAAATAAAGGAGAATAAGAAAATCATTACAAGGCACTGCTATAGCCTACTGGAAATTCACTACCGAGACCGCCACTACTGCAAGCTGATGGTTACATACTACCTGCTCGAACAGAGAAAAAGATGGGAGAAAAGGACCTACGAGTACTTACTCTCGAATGTGGGGAGAGGGGCGGTCGATCGGGGAGGCGCGGAGGCTGAGCGGTGGCGGGGGAGGCGGCCGATCGGGGAGGCGCGGAAGCTGAACGGTGGCGGGGGAGGCGGCCGATCGGGGAGGCGGCCGATCGGGGAGGCGCGGAGGCTGAACGGTGGCGGGGGAGGCGGCCGCGAAGGTGGGGGAGGCGGGGGAGGCTGAGCGGCGGAGGCGGTGAGGGCCATTGGGCGAGGGCAGGGGCGGGGGCGGGGAACAGGGTCTTAGGGTTGGGGAAGGGTGGTCGCGGGGAACGGGACGGGCGGTGAGGGTTATGAGGCGGGGGTGGGGGCGGGGAACGGGGTCTTAGGGTTTTGGGAAGGGGGGTCACGTGGAACTGGACGGGTCAGGTGTTTTACTTTTTTTTTTTTTGCATATATGGGGGTCTATATATATTCATAACTTTTTTTCATATATGGGTTTGTGTTTATATATATATATATATATATATATATATATTCGTAACTTTTTTTCATATATGGGTTTGGGTTTATATATATATATATATATATTCGTAACTTTTTTTCATATATGGGTTTGTGTGTGTATATATAAACATAAATATTATATATGTATAAATTCATAGCTTTCTTCATTATATACATATATATATTACCTATTACAAACATATCAAAATGTGATTAATTAAAATATCCATAATTAAGTAAAAATTATTGATATATATATATATATATATATTCATTTTTTGGTAAAATATTTGATATTATTGAATAATTCATTGCAACAAATTTTTATAACGGTAAAAGATTTGTTGGTAATAATAATTAATAACAGGTTCATTTATTGGTAAATCAATTGTTGGTATTATTATCATAAGACAACAGATTTAAATGTTGGTAAAAGATTTGTTAGTATTGAACTACTAATATAAACAGATATATCTGTTGGTAAAAAAACTGTTGGTACCTATAGTTAATATCAACATAATTTAATATATGTTGGAATTAATCATTTTTACCAACATATATATTATGTGTCATTAATTTTCTGTTGGTACAAGTCATTTTTTTGTAGTGTCCTATAGGTTGGGGCTAAGAACCAAGAATCTTTAAGGTTAACAACTTTCCTTTAATATATTAAATTGGAGAGGTGTGGTTGTTTATCCAGACCCTCAACATTTTTTGTGTGTTTTTTGATTGTTCCTAACCCATAAAACTTTATCATAAGTACTTTACATTATTTATATTACTTTCCAAACTCTGAAAAGTTTTATTAAATGCTTTTCTTTTAACTTTTTGAAATATTTGCTTGCTACCAACTTAAAAAGTTAACAAAATACACAAAAAAAAATGTTATGGGTGGCCCTCATATATGTCACTGTTGACTTTTTTTTTTTTTTTTCAGATAACAACCTTTACATTATTTTTTTAGTTCAAAAGGATAAGCCGCTACCTATCTTTATGTTGGGAGTCAGATAAAGGATGTCCGGCGCTTACGCCCCCACCACCACATAATACAAAGAAAAAAAAACTGCAGTTCACGTCTCAATTTGAGCGCCCTATTGGCGGGATGGCCATCCATATTGGGAAAATGAAACGTGAAACCATATATTTTTTTTTTATTAAAATACGATTTTGAAAATTCAAATGATTTCACTTAAAATAGTTGGACCGGACTGCCCTCATACCCCACTTGTAAACCATTTAAAAAACAATCTTCAATCATAAAATGTTTTATAAAAACTGTTATTATAACACATTAGTAAAAATTGTATTTTAAATGTGATGAGCTTTCTTAGAAAGTAACTGTTTCCCCTCATTTTGTTAACTAAAATATGGTTCAACATATGTTTATTTTCCTTGAATTTTAATTTGATTGTAGATAACATAATGAGGAGATTAGACGACACTAATGGTTGTTGTGAGAACACTTATTGAAAACTGATGTTAGCAGTTATCACTTATTATAAGTACTTTTTTCCTAGGCTTAGTTTGG
Organism: Viscum album; assembly: GCA_963277665.1. Taxonomy (NCBI): domain Eukaryota; kingdom Viridiplantae; phylum Streptophyta; class Magnoliopsida; order Santalales; family Viscaceae; genus Viscum; species Viscum album. The sequence goes on from OY728152.1 coordinate 1,254,190,334, forward strand.
CATGAGTTGAGTGTTTATAGCACTCAACTAGATCGAGTTATTTTATAATTGGCATGGTTGTGGTGTCGGATTTGGGAGTCTAAGCTATGAGAGTGAGCATTGTAGAGGAGTGGTTGGGCCTGGTTTTTTCTTTTGTGAACAAATATTAAGCCGCTTGCTCCTTTTTCAATCTCTAATGGTAATCATGGGGAGTTGTTTTTACACATTTGTTGGGGTGTCAAGATAGAATTGATTTGGATCCAACTCATTTATTGAAGAGAGAGAAAATCATTAATAGAGAGATTTATCTCAACATTAGTAGAGGAGTTTCTCCCAACATTAATAGAGAATTAATTCTCAATATTAATGAATGAAAAAAATTAATGTTGACTGCAATAATTGGAGATATAGATTTGGGGTCTATATAAATGGATGCGCTGACATTTGTTGAGTACGACGGACGGGTGGAAGACAAGGTCTTATAAAGACGGAGTGGCTCCCCTTTCGAGGAAGTCAACCTGGACGCATACAAAGAGCCGAAGGCACCATACTCAAAGGTGGAGGTCAAGAACCGCAAAGGCAGAGACCAAAAGGAGGGAACCAGAAGATGCGACGAGTGAACGATGTTGGTGGCACATCTTCCAGTGATCTAGGTAGAGTTTCAAATGATAGAAATTCTTGTAACTTTGATGTTTATCCTCATTGAATGAAAGTGATGTTGCCGTTCTCCTGTGGATGTAGGACAAAAGTCCGAACCACGTAATCCCGTTGTGCATTGTTTTTGTACTTTGTTCTCGCATGCGTGTTTGCTTATGGTGCACTTTTTTTCGTTGCTCGGAATGAAGACCTTGAGAGGACTGGAACCAGATGCAAGGACGACTCGGTGCAGTGGCTGGGGTGCATGGACTTCCCAGTTCCGAACACCAAAGTCGTGGGGGATCTTCCGAAGCAAGTTCCGCGCTTGTTGCTTTGGGCTCCGATCCCCAACACGTGGTATCAAAGGGATTGATTGAAGTGTTCGATTGCAAAACATGGTGAAAAGTATCTGGTGGAGCAGTTTATCAAGGACTCAAATGACATTACCAGAAGATAGTGGCGGTACCAGAGGTGTCTCTAGGGTATTGAAAGTCCAATTGATCGACACGAGTCATGAGGCGTGTTCCGTTGTTGGTGACAATCAGAGCTTGGTGGAAGAAAGTTGGGGTTCCTCAGGTTAGGTGGTCTATCAGGTGTCCAGAAGAAAGTCACCGAAATATGACAACGGTATCAACGGTGTTGCTGGAATATCGAAAGTCTTCTTGTTCGCAGGTGTCATGCAGCGTGTTCTGTTCATTGGGTGGCATTTGGAGTTTGGTGGAAGACTACTGAAATTCTGGATGGCAAGTGAACCGAAAGAACACAATAGAAAGCACCCAAGGATTATTTTGGAAGTTGAAGTCACGTGACAGATGACTCGGGTTCCCAGAAGGAGATGTCAGATGAAGTCTTCAGTTGTCAGTTCAAGTCGATGGAAGATTCGGCTGGTGCCCATGTTCTGCAGGATGTTGCAGATGAAGAAGGGGAGTTTTTTACTCTATGACAACGATCTTTCAGAGGATCGATAGAGAAATAGAAGGACCTTCTGTGATGTAGGTGGGCTAGTCAGAACTAGGTTGGAAGCGGTGGGAGTAAAGAACCCTATTGCCATAGTTGCAATGAAGGAAGTTTCAGTGGGAGTTCATCATGTTCAGTGTACCGAAAAGCTCTTGGGTGGTGCAGAAGCTCGATGATAGAGTTTTCGAAAATGCATGGAAGACCAATAGAGTGAGGCCATGGACATGGTGCACAACGTATATAGCAACTCAACCTTTTACACACATCATTACGTGATTTTAAGCATTATATTACAAGTCAAGGATCGTAAAATCTAGTGCCTTGAAAGACTAGGTACATAAAACTAAAAACATGGAACTAACTAAAATATTTCATTATTTAATCTTCATAAATAGACCCTAACTTCCATTGTGCTCATACATCTTCATAGGATAACCTGGGGATGGTATGAACAAAGGGATGAGCTAAAAAGCCCAGTAAGGGAATAAATATAAGAATAAAGTTTTAGCACATGAGTTAGAAGACATGACATAATGATATAAAAAGGCATAGAACATATAGAATCATGACATATAAACATAGGATCATATAAACATGGATTCATAGTAATGTGGCAACAACATAAAACATGACACTAGTACAAAAACTGTTTTTAACGTCACGTTTTTTCACGTCGGTTATTATATAACCGACGTCAAATCCATTTGCGTGGACTTTTCACGTCGGTTATTATATAACCGACGTGAAAATCCATTTGTGCGGACCTTTTCACGTTGGTTATTTAAGAACCGACGTGAAAAATAACATTTGATGACTTTTTCACGTCGGTTATATAAGAACCGACGTGAAAAATAAATTCTGCGATGTAAAAAAAACATGGTATTGAAATTTTTAGGCGGCAATTGAAAATTTCGACGCGGCGATGTAAAGAAAATGAAATTCCGCATTGGCGGGAAATTAAAATTATATTTTACGTCGGTTATTTAATAACCGACGTAAAAATAATAATATCATTGGTTTTCACGTCGATTATTAAATAACTGACGTGAAAAACGCACGACATGATTCATTTTTCACGTCGGTTTTTAAATAACCGACGTCAAAAAAATAATATCACTATTTTTCACGTCGGTTATTAAATAACCGACGTGAAAAATGCTAACCTACATGTATAATATTTCCGATCTTCGATTTGATAGGTCTTGGAGCCCAAACGGAGTTACAGATCAAAATTTATAGCCATCAGAAGTTGATCGTCACTAAACAAAGTCTTAGGGAAGACCAACTTCCGAGGGGCATAACTTTTGATCCGTAACTCCGTTTGAACGTCACGACCTGCCAAATCGAAGTTTAGAAAATTATCTACAAGTTGGAATTGATTTTTCACGTCGGTTATTTAATAACCGACGCGATAAAGACCTGGGAAATGAATTTTCACGTCGGTTATTAAATAACCGACGTGAAAAACGCGCGGCAGGCCTCATTTTTCACGTCGGTTATTTAATAACCGACGTTATAAACGCCTGCCCCATCATTTTTTCACGTCGGTTTTTTAATAACCGACGTGAAAAATGAAGCCTGCCGCGCGTTTTTCACGTCGGTTATTTCATAACCGACGTGAAAAACAGTGATATTATTTTTTTTACGTCGGTTTTAAAATAACCGACGTAAAAAACTTTATTTATAACGTCGGTCGTATTAACGTCGGCTAAAAAGTGACGTAAAAAATTGAAAATAACCGACGTAAAAAACGTTTTCTGCACTAGTGTGGCTTTAGTATAAGTCAAGTCTCGTTGCACATAGAGGACCACAAGTCAAGGTTAACCACCAAGACCATTGCACATGATAGCACGAGTCAAGGCTAACCGCCAAGACTGTTGCACATAATGTTTCATGAGACTCAACTTTACCCAATGCATTGGAGCGCTATCTGGGCGCACCCATCATAACATGTTCATGAATATGCTTTCCACATATAGAATCATACATAATCAATCACGCATAAACATAAGGGTTATCTGTGGAAAGAATTGAGCATTATATTCATGTCATAAAGCATAAAAAATGGAAGTATTATAAAAGTGTCCATGAAGAAAAGGAATTTTATCATGCATGGACATTCATAAAGTAAAATAGGCATATATCATGATAAGTGATGTCAATTTTAAGTGATAACATTCAAAAAGAGCATTTAAGAAACTTAGAATTAAAACATTTTAGTGAGGTTTAAGGAAAATATCAAAGATCACTTAAAACAGAAAGGGGCATAATCTTTTATATAAAACCAGAAGTGAACCAAGAAGATTTTCATAATAAAAAGAGTAGTTTTATAAAAATAATGGCGGCTTAAAACGGATTATAGAGTGCACTTGAATTTGGGTAAGAATTCAGGAAGTTCCCTTAAATGGGCTTGCTTATCAGGAAGTATTGATGAGGGAACTACTTAAAAACCTGTATATCCCTAAAAAAGAATGATGAATGGACCTTGTTACTTGAGTTTGGAGCATTTAGAAAACATTTAGAATATTTACATAAAAATAAAAGATAATTTCATTTGGGTAAAAAGAATGATAGAGCAACTATGACAACCCTGCTTTTTATTACAACTTAAACATGCTTTATTACATAAAACTTCACTTGATACAACAAAGAAGATCGAGAGGTTTAGTGTCTTTGGGGCTTAGGATCATTACATAAAAACTTTAAACTTGAAATACAACATCTTTATTGAAAACTTCCTTTACATGACCACTACATTCCTTCGTACTTAGCATTGCATGGGATAACCTGAGGACATGCATAAGAAAAAGGTGAGCTATAAAGCCCAGTAAGGGAGTACACAATGAATAACATGAGGAGTACAATACATGTTAGGCAATAGGCATATCAATAGAGCATAAGAAAAACATGAACATAAAGGCATGATAAAGCATGATAATCATAACATGGAAATGTGGCAACAACACTTAACATTGAATTAGCATGAGCCAAAGCTCATTGCACATGGAGCATGAGTAAACCCTCATTGCACTTGAAGCACGAGTAAACCCTCGTTGCACTTGAATTAGCATGAGTCAACACTCATTTCACATGACGTATCATGATACTATACTTTACCCAATGCATTGGAGCGCTATAAAGGGCGCACCCTTCTTAAACATTTCATTTCATGCATAAGTGTGCCACATGGATCATAAAACATGGATTCATAAAACATAATCATTTATTCCACGATAAAGGAATGTGGAATTCATACATGAAACTTTATAATCAATAAGTAAATGTGCATAAAGGTGAATACCCTTGATGGAGAAATGAGCATGGTATTCACTACACAATGATATTGGCTTAGAAAATCGGTGTGATTTCGGCAGCGTAACGGCGTGACATAAGAATTCATAAAGAAGGTTGATGAGAGAGAAAGGGGTTCCTCATCATATTTACATGTAATGGACAGTAAGTAGGTCATATAGATACATGTCCCAACAATTGAAAAGGAATTTAGATTCATGATACAAAAGTATTGCTTGAATATAAAAGAGGAGAAAAAGGTTTCTTTCGGAATTTCGGCATAGTAACGGGTGTACATGGGAGGCTTTTAATGAGAGAGAAAGGGGTCTCCCATCATTCAAACAATAAGAGGGCAGTATGAGAGAGGTGCAAAACCATACCCCAACATTCATAATTGAAAATAAAAGGGCAATACAACTTAAAGAAAAATTGACAAAAACGAGAAAGGAAGAAAACCCCTTACTTGGAAGTGTGCTTCCAAAGGCTAGAGAGAGGCTTGTGAGAGGCTTCTTGGGAGCTTGGGGCACCTTGAGAGGATTCTAGAGAGAGTAGGGCAGAGGTTGGACGAACTCCAAGGGATTTTAGTGAGGAGGAAGTGGGAGCTTGGGTGGGTTTATATAGGAAAGGTGAGGGAATTCTTTATTATTTAGGTTTGGGACCCCTTATATTAAAATAATCCAAACCACAAACCATCCCATGGTATTTGCCCATGGTTTCTGGAAAAGGAAAGAGGAAAACAATATTTTACAAGGCCAAGGTCCGAACTTATTAAAAAATTAGGGTTGCTTATGTGGAGGTGAGTCACACTCCCATGGAAATTAATTTAAAAAGGCAAAGTGTTGAATAAGTCTTGAGGGCTCCATTAATGCTTTGAAAAGTAAGTCAAACAAACCCAAAACCTCATTATTTTAATGATAAAACACATATTGGCCGAACATAAGGATTATGGTATTTTATTACATCACCATTGGGTCATTATGATGTCATAAAACACATTATATATTTAAATGATATTTAATTTTTACCCAAAAATTTGACTGTCTCAGAAAATTATGAAAAAATCACCGTTGGATAATTTCGACGTCCTGACCCCAAAAATAATATTTATTTTATCTAAATAATTTTCTAAATAAGTGAATTTTCACATTTAAAATAAAAACCGACATTTATAAAAAATCCACGGGTTTTGACAGAAATGACTTTCAAACCTTAATAAAAATTTTAATTGCATTCACAAAATTATAAGATCATTTATACTTAATAAAAAAAATTAATTTAATATTAATAATAATATTTTATTAAAATATTATTTAATTCAAAAATCCTTTAATTTAATAAAATATAATTCTTAATTAAATAATAACTAAAAACACCATTTGTACTTTAAAAACTAATTACAATGTATCAAAAATGACTAGAAATTATATTCATTATTATATACAAAAAATAATGTACATGAACATGGTGCTACTTATTTGTTACATAACCCCTTAAAATAGCCGCATAAGACCTAAGGGTAAGGTGCGCGATGGTGACAGACTCTTGGGGCGGCTCGGATAACATCGCTCGAGTGGTAATTTCAATCAACTTCCACTTTTCCCGTAGACGATCACGTTCGAGCTTGACTTGATGAAGCTCAGCTTGGGCTTGGTTAAGGGCAAAGCCCAAAGACGCCACCTCTTTTCCGAGCTCTGATAAATGGGTTTCGTAAGGGGCAATTCTACTGGATGAGGCCATCGCTTCCTTTGTCTGAGTAGAAATGGGTTCGTTAAAGCCTTATATTTATACTACTCCGATGATCACTGTTCAACGGCTAAAAAAGTAACGGTCACAAATATTAACGTAAAACTAAAAAAGTTGACATCTTATAAAAACATTTTTCATAAAGAAACATTTAACTGGATCAAGAGGGATTTTCCATTAATGAAACTTTGGGTCGTTATAGCAACCTGAAGGAATAATGGAGGTTCGGGTAGAATCTCTTACCTTAAGTCCGATGGTGTTCTTCACTTGATCTTAATGTCCTGGATAACCAAATTACATTCATTAGTTAATATTCCCATGTAATTGATTTAGTATAAACTTATCATTCTAATTCATGGCCTTTTTGATGGGTTAAGAGGTTCAATTTCAATGTTTGGGAGCGTTTGTTTCCATGGTTTTCATGACTGGTTTACTTATATATATGTAAGGATAAACATGTAAGATGAGAATGGTTGTCCAGAATTGAAGTTGTATGTTATTAGTGAACATACAGAAGATTACAAGGTTATAAAATTCATTTGGTTATTTGGAGTGAAGATGAATCATTATATAAAACTTTAATGATAACCGTTTTGGTTAATTGGTGGTTTTTGATCACATCAAACACATTTTTCTTTATAAATTAATATCATGTGTACAAAATATTCCAGACCCTTACATTAGAAATAATACATATATTATAGTCCAGTTCAACCATAAATATGGTTTCATGACTAGAATTGAAGACAATAATAGAAATTGAAAACCCATCATCCATGAATGTGATAAATTAACACATCCCGGATGGTGTTTTCATTTCTAGTATAAAATGAGGGGAAAAGAGAGATGATGATAAATTATTCCATTATCATAACAACATTATAGTACATGTAAGGTAATGGAGTTATCATAACATTTTGATGGAAGGAGTTTAGGAAAGAAAAGTAAAGAAAGGAACTTGAAAGAAAATAAAAGAAATGAAAAGAGAAATTTACCTCTTGAATATAACTTCCTTGAGAACCTATTTAGGGAAGAAGATTTGGTATTTTGAAGAAACCAAGGGCTTATGGACGTGGGAGAAGTTCTTAGGGAGATATTTGAGCATAATTTGGACTAGGAACGAGGCTTGAGAGGTGTGAGGAGAGGAGGTAAAGAGGGGTGGCATTTATAGTGGAGGAGAGGAGGGGTTTCCAAATATTTTAATAATTAGTTTAATAATTTTTTCTCAAGATTATAAATAGTCTTGATTATTATGAAAAAAATGGTAAAGAGTGCATGTGAGTTTGAACCAATGACCATTTACATCATCCATGACTCAAACATGATTCAGAAATTCATTTATTTAGCATTTATTGTAAATTGCCGTATTTTACTATTCACAAAAAATTCAAGTATTTTAGAAAAATAACAAAAATTCACCCCAACCATTTTTGATGTGTAGAATTCAAAAATGAACTCCATTTTATGAATTTTTTTAAATATGAAAGTTTTAATTATTAATTAAAATCATAATTTACTTGAAAAATACAAATTTTAAAATTAAAATTGATTCTCTAACACTTTGAAAAATCAAATAAGATCTCTTAAAGTTATATTATAATCATAAGTAATCAAAATAATTATTTATGAATACATTTTATGAAAATAAATTTTCTTTTAAATTATAAAATTAATCATAAAATTTTAATTAAATATACACGACTTATAAAAATACCAACACTTAATTAATAATTTTTAAAATATTTACTTACTTATACTATGTTATATTTATATCGTATTGTCACTTATAAGATATATAAATTTTATTTATACTTTCATTAGTGAGGATACAATTCAATTGGACGGTTTACTATTCATAAGGGTCACATTACTATTCCAAAAGTTAAGTTACTATTTCATCGGTATACATTCCTTAACTTTTAGAGATACCTTTTATTTTACTAATTATTTATTTATAAGGTTTTTATTGTGTTCTATATGCAATATTATATGATTATAATATAAGACATAATTATAAGAATGGAATTTCATTGATAAAACATTAGGTCGTTACGATGTAGTTGGGAATTTCAATAAAATCGGAGGATGCCAACTTGTTCCTAATTACTTTGGGGAAATTTTCAATGGAGGAATTTAGATGAGTTTGACATAGACTATGGAATGATCAGATCATGGTTCTAGAAGATTGAGGAGGAACTACTTTAGTGGGATCCTGGACGATTGAATCAGCATGGTGTGGAGAACAATGAAAGCACTGTAGAAGAACGGTGAATAGAAGATGGCCTAGTTTTGACATTGGTGAGAGAATGAGAATAGTCTTCGAGTGGGATATTGTTGGATGCAACCTATGATTACGATTCTCAAGAGAGAAATGATTTTGGTCCACCCCAATTATTGGAGAGAGAGAAAATAATTAATGGAGAGATTTATATCAACATTAATAGAGGCATTTCTCCCAACATTAATGGAGAATTAATTCTCAATATTAATGGATGAAAAAAATTAATGTTGAATGCATTAATTGGAGATATGGATTTGAGTTCTATATAAATGGATGCAATGAAATTTTTTAAGTACAACTTATGAGTGGAAGACAGGGCCTGATAAAGGCAGAGGTGGATCCCCTTCCAGGGAAGCCAACCTGGGCACACACAAAGAGCCGAAGGCACCAACCCAAAGGCGGAGGTCAAGGCCCACAAGGGCGGAGACCAGAAGGAGGGAGCTAGAAGAAGCGACGATCGAACGATGTTGGTGACACATCTTCCAGTGATCTAGGTAGAGTTCCGAAAGATGGAAATTCTTGTAACCTTAATGTTTCTTCTCATTGAATGAAAGTGATGCCGATGTTCTCCCGTGGATGTAGGACCAAAGTCCGAACCATGTAATCCCATTGTGCATTGTTTTGTTCTTTGGGATTGCATGCATGTTTTCTTGTGGTGCGCTTTTGTTTGTTGCTCAGAATGAAGAACTTGAGAGGATCAAAACCAGATGCAAGGATGACTCGGTACGGTGGTAGGGTTCCATCCTAAAACCCTTGGGTGATAAGAGGAATTTCCCATCCAAGCCTATATGCGATCCATCATCTTTTGTGGAAACTGATGTGGGATTGTTGGGTTTGCACCCAACAATACCCCCCTTAAACCAAAGACCAAACATGCCTCCCCTTTAATGATAATCCATCAGATCCAACCATCTCGCACCGCTGTTTTCTCATCACCAGGACTCACCGCTTGACCACCTTTTATCATGATGACTTTCTACACAAGGAATCATAGATTCACATGCTTAAAATGAGCAACTGGTATCATTGTCAAACTGGTTTGGGAAATAATCCACCCTACATCACACCTGGGTTGCACCATAGCTTCGATACCACTTGTCAGGATAGATTTTCTCTAGCCCTAGGTCTCCCAGGCCCAACACATAGGAAATTATGGGGTTCCATCCTAAAACCCTTGGGTGATAGGAGTAATTTCTCATCCAATATTATATGTGATCCATCATCCTTTGTGGAAACCGACATGAGATTGGGTTTTCACCCAACATCACATGTGTTGATTGTGCTGTATTTTTCTGCTAAACATGTCATGTATTGGAGGGGTTAATCGATATGGATAGAGAGATGAATTAAGTTATTCATTCTTTTACAAAAACTTATTATTTTCAACTATTTTTTATATTTGTTTAATGTCCGTATTTCTCTTTCTTGCAAGCATAAAGAGTCAAACATTAAACTGTTTAACATTTATTTGAGATGTCATAATGTTTATGAAACATTATCAATCATTCATACACTATTTCATTTATTCAAAAAATACTATAAAAGTAGGATTGACGCTTCTTCCCAAAACACATTCCTAATGAGTCCCTTAACCAAAACTTTATCTCACACTCCCCTTTATTTTCTCACATTTCTTTTTTGATTTTATCAAACTGTGAGTAAAGAGAAATCCTTTATTCTGAATAATGTTTCTTGAAAACTATATATTTTGAACTATATATGCATGGAATGATTCAATTCATCGAATGGACTGCATATTTAATTTCATTTTTCCTTTAAATTTCCTTATTAAGACACATATTTTAAACTATATTTATTCTCAAAATTTTCACGTTGAACTACATAATTTCAAGTGTATATTCATTTTTGAAATTTTCATTCTAAACTGGATTTTTATTGGGTGATTTTAATGGTTCTGGGCACAACGGAAGTTCTTATCGGGGTCGACCCTGACTCATCAAATTTTGGATTCGACGGATCATTCACATATTCAACAAGACATAAATGTCCTGACCAATGAACTTTTTCTAATCGAATATTGACAAGGCTTCTGGAACCAAGAGAAGATCTCTTCCACATTAAATTTAAAATTAATTTAATTAAATCGGAAGAATGATTACCCTTTTCTTGATATCTTTATTTGTAGTAGATGTTAATTGTTTGATACCCTTTTCGGCAATCCGTCGCTTCCCTTATAGGATATAAGTGTAGAATCCCTCTATTAGCAATATACATGAGTTCCCATGATCTCCAAATGACATTGATGAATTTCCAGGTTCCATTGCAGTCAATTGATCATCTTGATCACTTCACGTTTCTTCTGTCTTGAAGAAATTCTCTTGATCTTTTCACTTTAAAGATGATGTGAAAAGGAAGTGGAGGATTCTAGAGATAAATATGTTATGCACAACTACTCATGATTAATCTCTCTTAGAATTTATTATTAGTCTATTTATAGAAATGGAGTTTGGGTTTTTAATTTAATTAATTGCACAAGTGCTCTTAATAAAGTGCTAAACACACATGTGACCACATGCCATGCATTAAAATAATAATGATAATATTATTTTTTATTTCATGTAATGTGATAACTGGCACAATGATAAATATTATTTTACCATCTTGTAAATTTATATTTATCATCAGACTCAATCTTGGTCCGCTAATCCTCTTAAAAATTTACTGAATATCTAAATAAATTAAATTAATAAATATTATATATCCATATAATTTAACAATTTCCTTATGAATAAATGTTTATTTAATTTATGTAGTCATTAATTCAGAATATAATTATTCCCCGGTCTTGAAAATAATATTTATCCCAATAATTAAATTCAAATAAAATTTAATTGAGATTAATGCAAATACTTAGTGTGTGACCCTATAGGATTCTTTTTTCATTGATATTAGATGAGCCTACCTAAATTCCAAAATTATTATCTAGAAATAGGTCAAGACATCCAAGAGAAAAATTTAATATCGCAATGTCAACAACTACATATGAGCACTCAATGCATAACATAATCTCTTTATCATAATATATCATCAAATAAGTTTCACACATGTGTCATCAACCTGTATGCTTGATATGTCTTTTTTGACTATATGAAATAAATACATTATTTCACAATGACCATGGATTTTAATGTGACAGTTCTATTTCAATAAAAGACCTGAGATATCAAATTATATTAATATGGAAGAGACAAATCTCTCCTTGACTTATTCATTAATAACACGTCATTAATGACACACCCAACGTCCCCAACTTCTCCTTGAACTGTTATCGTCATGGTTAACGACAATATATTTAAACGTGTGAGTCATGAAATGCATTAATAATAATATTAAAGTCCAAGGGGCCTTACACATGCTCACAAATATGAGTATCCAATGACATATAAACATGTGAAACTCATACTAATAGGTCTGTTCTCACAATATTCCATCTTAGAGATTACTAAGTGTGAGCTTCGTGAGAATCATTTGCCTATGAGTATTTGTACATGACATTCAACATGATATGTACCCTATCATAGAGTGTTATCTGGATATAGAATTGAGTTTAAGAATATTGTTATAGCATTTCAAGGTTATCATCCCATTGGGGAACTTCTATGACATTTTAATGTGATAGATACTCTAGGACATTATTACATTAAAGTCACGTTGAACTATGAACGATATGTAATAAGATATTTAATTTAATATTAACTTCTTTGAATATCCATGTAATATAATGTACAAATAGTTGGTTCTAGAACACCAAATCCAACATACTCTCCTTAGAATAGATCCAACTACCTACATCTTTCAGTATGCTAGACCTCACATGATGATCATGTTTCTACTGAGTTAAGAATTTAGTCAAGGGGAACATCATGTTGTCTTCCATGGAGACTCTACTCACCGTGAATGCAACACCCCGAGAGTTTTATGATTTTTTAAATAATTTAAACTCTTTGGTATCTTACCTGACATTCAACTAATAGTTTATCTTGAATTATACCAAACACCAAGTTTATCTTGCATTGCACATAATATCATGTTTCTTCGATAACTTATGTTACACATAAGGTCGAGTCTTACCAAACAAAAATATAATATTAATATTATGATAGTTATCACCTAACCATTATAATGACGATATTGAATAATATTAACTGAATTATTAAATGAATTCTTGGTTTACCAATTAATTAGATGTGAAGATAAAAAACTAATTGAAAATAAAGGATGTGTTTTTTTATGAAAACATTTTTTTATTCCCACAATGTTTTTTTATCTTAATAAATTAAATTAATCACTATTATTGAATAAAGTTAATGATATTTATATGTTTTTAAATTTATAAAATAAGTTTATAGGCATAAAATAAGAACAAATCTAATTTTAAGTATAAAAAGCTATATTTTTCTAAAAGGTGATTTTGCCACATTTTAATGGGAGACTTATTTTAAATATAAAATTTGACACATTTATAATTTTTATTTGAAAATATAAACTTCATTTATGAAAGAGGAATGTCAAAATTATCTTAGAGTGAATTTTTGGGTTTTTTCTAAAAAGTTTCATCTTTTTTGAATAGTGAAAATACTGAATTTTAATTGAAAATGGTATTTTCATCTAAATAATTTATAATGTTAAATTATATTTTAAATTGGTTTTAAAGTTACATTAAAAAAATTATATATCTATATTAATACAATTTAGGCCATTGAGATCAATTTTATGTCAAAATTAGATATAAAAACTTAGTAAACTTTTGATCATTTTTACTTTTAAACCCCACCTTCTTGCCCTGTCTATAGGATTAATTTTAAATTAATTTTAGCCACTTGTGTTTTTAATTTTAAAAAAATAGATTACATATTTTTAATAAGAAGGACCAAATTTAGTAAATAAGCCTTTTTGGACAATATGAATAGTAACATAGTAATTTTATTACCATAGTTAAGGGTAAATCCGGTAATTAAAGGTAAAAATAATATTATAAATATCATCCAATTACCTTAACACTTGTACCAATTTTATTAGATGAGTAATATTCGACCAAAACCATCCATGGGTAGAATTTATAACCTCTTGGAGCTACTTAGATGACTTTATGCCCCTTATAGTATTTTATTTAAAGAAAAGTCAAAGATGTCATACTCATATTTTTATTAACTACAACATTTCTAATATAGGGTTATTTAGAAGATATCTTCAACTATAAATAGTAATTTTAAATCTAAAAGATTTATCTTCATCATGGAAATTTATTTTTAATTTTTATTAAAGAAATAATTAGCTTAAATAATTACACAATGATGATGCACTAAATATTAAATTAATGAAAAAATAAAATAAAAGATATTAAAACTATAAAAATAAATATAATTTGATACAATTAATGTCATCCATGAATTTTTTAGAAGAACTTGATATGTTAGGTATGTATTAAAATAGTTGGTTATAAAATATCTTGTTTTTTTTGTTTTTTTAAAAGTTAAAGCAATGAATAGTGTCAAAATTGACATTAATGAAATTTTAAAATAAATAATATTTTATTAAATGATTTAAAATCCCTAAAAATCTAAAATTAGGCCAAATTATTTGGATAAGGTTTCAATTTTTATCCGTGATCTATTTATTGGTCGTTTGGTATTTTATATTAACTATATTAACCCTCAAAGAGTAAAAATATATGTTGTCATGGTAATAGTTAAAAAGGTTAAATAAGGGTTAAAACCAAAAGATAAGGATATAAATTTAGTAAAAAGTTATATAAATTTTATTGTATGAATGGATTTAGACCCTTAATAATATTATATTCTAAATAACTCACTTTTTATCCATTTAAAATTAAAAATTAATTTACATTAATTTAATATTTTGAGAAATTCCAAGAATGCCCCTTCCCTCTCTTATAAAAGGGCACATCTTCTTCTCTTTTCTTCATACTTCAAAAACCTTTTCAGTTTATCCAAACACTATAAAAACATCCTCAGAATTTTCCTCCCTTAATCCTATAATCCTTAATTTTGTCATAAATCCAACCAATGAAGTCCTTTGATGAAAACCAAATGAAGATACTTGAAGAAGATGTAACGTTCATCAAAGAACGTTTTTGTTTTATTTATTCCTTAAACCCCAAAAATTATTTTTATATCATGTTTATATAATAAACTCAGTATATTAAATATAATTATATGTTTTTATGTTAATGGTATGACCTAAAAATTAACACACTACCATCAAATGGGATACATAATCATCTTTCATATGTACGATGGACTACTACCTCATGAATTGATGTCGTTCATTTTTCCATTACAACCTTTAAAGATTGGGAATAATGATGGATTTATAGTTTATATAATATTTATATTATTTTTATGATGTTATTATGATTCCATAATTTTTATACCACACATACCTTCATACTTTTTATTTTGTGGGAATACGATAATGTCGTTCATGTATACGATGGACTACCGCCTCATGAAGCGATGCAATTACTTCACACTTTACATGGAATGTATTAAGGATGGTTTTAATAAACATATGTGATATATATGACTTAAAAATTATTCCAAAATTATAATATATCATATAATTTTCATTCTTTTAATCTGATAAGAAAATGAAAACAATGTTCATGCGTACATATGACCTACCGTCTCCATGAACGGTGTATTTTATTTTATACTTTTAACTTTTATGAATCACCATATATATATATATAATGAATATATATGATATTTATATTATTTGTATCATTATTTATATGATTAAATCTTGATTTAAGTTATAGTACCAAGAATAAAAATTCAAAACATGTACGAAAAACAAAGCAGTTTTTACCCGAAATATAACATTAACATGAAATTGTTAATAAACGAGTAATATAAATCCATAAGTAAATCATATATGGTATTATATATGAATATGGTTCTTTTTTATATGTATAATATACTTATATTTATTATAAAATATGTTTAACACGTACTAGTGAAGTCAAGTCTTAATGGATTTCTGTCTCACTTTTACTTTTCGTGAGACACAAGCCATGTTCGCCACCTATTTCTTGTATGTGGTGTGTACAATGCCCATGAATATATTTTATGATTATTATAATGAGAATTATTAGGATTTAAATATCTATTTTAGGATCAATTTTTCATGGGGTTTATGGTTAAAATGTTACCAAAGTGATAATGAAATTTTGTCTCAATTTTCCTTCTTTGAGACACATGTTATGTTAGGCACCTATATTATTTTACGAGGTGTATATATTAAGCCATTGACATGTTATATCATGAATATAATTATTTTAATTATATTTTACAATTAAATTAATTTTATTATTTCATGGAGATTATAATTCAATGTTACCAAAGTGGTAAGAGTTTATTGCTATAATCTCATCATTTATCGGGATTGTTTCCAATTATGCATCCATTGATGAAATATTATGATACAACTCTCAAGAATAATCATGAATTTTATTATCCAAAATTTATTAATTATATATTAATTTAATGGTACCATTTTCCACTCTTTGGTACTTAATATAATTGAGAAAATGTTATTAAGAAAATACGACTTTATTTTTCTCTTCGGTCGGAAATCTGTGTTCTTTCAGAATAAGGTTTTCTTAAAATGTTTTAAATGATATTTTAAGCTCATTTTCAAGTAAAATGATTTTTTGAAATTTTTTTATGTTTTAAAATGGATCTAAAATCTTCATTTATATTTTTTCAAGGATATTTTCAAAGAAAAAGGTTTCAAAATGTATTATGTTTTAATTTTTTTTTAAATTGAAAAGGATATTTTACTCATGAAATATTTTAAATAATTTTTCAAAATTATTATCCATATAATATGAAATCCATTGGTTTTACTCATTTCATACTAGGGATATTATCCAAGGGTACTATTCACATTCTTTCTCTGAATGTTTTATGTTTCAATGACATGATGTTTATGAACCCCATTTATCTTACATGGTTTATAACATAATAAAATACTTATGAAACCCACATATTTTTATGGGTTATTATATGGTGAATGTTTTATTATATTATGGAACATGTATATATTATTTAATTATGTGATGGGTGGGACCTATTTCTCCCTCCAATGCATTGGGTAATGATTTATATCTCATGATATAAAAAAGAGAAACAAGTTGTCAGGATTGATCCACAATGGGAAACATGTGCATCCTGATCAACAATGGGAAATGGGTGTATCCCAATATATAATGGTAAATGGGCGTGTCTTGACCCATAATGAGAAATGGGTGCATCCTGATCCACAATGGGAAATAGGTGCATCCTAAACCACAATGGGAAATAGGTGCATCATAATCCACAATGGGAAACAGGTGAATCCTAACCCATAATGGGAAACAACTGCGTCCTGATCTACTATGGGAAATAGGTGCATCCTATTCCACTATTTTTATGTTCTTTTTAGTTAACCTTGACAAATGAAATAATTTTATATATTTATGATAGTGTTAATATTTTATGACAATAGCTTATGGTTTATGATTAATTTGTGATGATTTATCACCCTTATGACTCATATTCTATATGATAATGTTTTATGCCACGAATCATGTTTATGATATATGAAAATTTGGTTATGAACTTCATAAGCTTTGATTCATTATCATATACCCTTATGATTATCTTATACTTTTATATGTCCATAGATTTATATCTCTTATGTTTACCCTCACTGAGTATATGAGATTTCCATTTCTTATGTTTCCTTCCCCAGGTTATGAAGAAAATTTTAGGTAGGATCACTACAACACAAATAGGGTTTAGCGGCGGTTTTGTGGCGGCGGTTCACAAAACCGCCGCTAAACGTTTTCCGTGAAAGGTTTCGCGGAGGTTTTTAATAAACCGCCGCGAAACCCATTTTTTTTAAAAACCGCGACCCTTTCCCCCACCCCTATCGCATTTACCCCACAAACCCTCGCCCCTCTTCCCCGATCCCCCCTGCGCCCCCCGCCCCCCCCACGCCCTCCGACGAACCCCGCACCCCCCTCGAACCCCGACGACCCCCGCGCCCCCCGCGCCCCCCCGCACCCTCCGGTGACCCCTGCACTCCCCGCGGCCTCCGGCGACCCCCGCACCCCCCGTCTCCCCCCTGTGACCCCCTTCGATTTTGGTAAATTTTAGTTATTTCTTGGTTCTTTGATTCGAATCATGACTTTGTTACACAATGTGAATCTACTGCAGGGTAGATACTACGAGTTTAGTTTAGAGCTTGAAGAATTATAAGTCATAAAACATTTTCAAGTTTTTAATGGGTTGATTAGGATTAATTCAAACTAAGGATACTTTTTTGGGTATTTTTATAAATCGTGGAATTCACACCATGAAAGGGGTTCATGACATGAATTATTTAGAACCAATGGTTTTTATCATGATTTACATATTACTCTTCTTCCATTGAATGTGAAGACCTCCCTCATAAATCCTAGAAAGATTTTAGATAATATTGGGTATCTTCCTCTACCAGATTTCTTTGCTTAGGGCATTTGATCACTAGTGTGGTGGGTTGTCTTCCTTTGGGTACGTGTAATATCATTCAATCTCTTTATCATTTATGTTCTTGGTTTGGTAGTGTTGTGTGATATGGTTTCGATGGTTTCATAAATAATATGTGTTATCAATCAATCCATTGTGGTTTTCCCTCATTCCTTTTCTATTTGAGGAATATCTGCTTGTTTCCAATTTATGTTGTCGAAGTATCTTAGGTTCCTTATGTTTATAAGGTAGGTGTATCTATACAAGTGGTTCTAATTTAAAATTTCCTTATATTCTTATTAATTTCTTTGGCTTGTTTCATGAAATTGATGGATTTAAATGGATTTTATGGAAAATATACATGTTTTTAAAGAGGTCTTTCTTCAAAAATGGTTTTTCTCACGAAAAGTGGTTGACTAAATTATTTAAAGGGTGGATTTGTTTTTAAAATGGGTTTTCAAGCTTGAAGTCAAAAGGATTTATTATTAAAATTGTTTTATTATATGTGATCATGGTTTCTAAAAAGATTTTGAAAAACTTGGAACATTAGGTGTCCTTGGATGGATTGGAAATATACTTCTCACTCTTTTTTTATGTAATTCCACAAGAGGTTTTATGACACTTTTTTGTGTGTAATTCCACTAGAGGTTATATTAGTTGAATCCACCTTAATCTTGGATTGGGGATTCTCTTTCATGTCTAGAACGTAAACCCATAGTTTGGATCCCAAATGGTGGGTTTTTTAATTGATGATTTGTTTATCACATGATGGTATTTTCATGGTTACTTTCTCACACAGTTATATTATAGTGTATCTATGGTTGGGTTTTTCTATGACTACCCGATTTCTTTTATTCTTAACATATTCCTAGATTTTTTGTATATGGTTTTTTTATGAAAATCGAAGGATTATTTTAAAACATTGTTTTATTTTATGAAAAATATATGTAAATTGGATTTATTTTAAAGATAGAGATATTGAATTTTTGATATTAGAACTTGTAATTTTCTCTTTTTGTTTACTATCTTTGTATAAAGATGGTTTGGTGGTGATAGATGGTCACATAGGGAGATGATAGTATTGTTTATTTTATCTTTATGGTTTGGCCTATTTAGATTGATTTTTTATACTAATGGATGTTTATCTTTATTTTTTATTTTAATTTGGTTTCATAACTTTATTTTCTAAAACAAGATACTACTTTCATGTCTCTTTATTACACATCTCCATGTATAAGACCCTCTTGGGAGACTTGCCTAGTTTTCCCTAGTCGGTTCATTATAAATTGATATCAAAAGGAATATTGAGCCTGGAATGTTACCACACTTCATAGTTTTGGTTTAGTGTCATTGGTAGACTAGATTTAGTAGCACTAAAATTTAGTTAATATGTGTGGGATGGTGCCTAGACATCTCACCTCCATGTATGAATTCAAGTTACTATGGGTGGTTAGTTATTTTTGAAAATATTGTCACTTGGTCTTTGTGGTTGATTGAATAAACTAGATTTGGTGTCTATTTAAAAAAAAACTATTCCTTTCTTATGTTTTATATTTCATTAATAGAATTCATAAATTCATAAAATTATTATTATTTTAAATAATTAATATGGATTATGGAATTTGTTCTATGATTTAGGAATTTTCTCATGACTAAAGGGGTTTTCATCTTTTATTTGTTAGATGATTCGTACTAGAAGAGGTCTTATGAATCTAAGTGATGGATTTGTGAGACGGGTTTAATAGGAGAATCCCTTAGTGGTATCTTCTTTAGTGGAAGTTATAATATGCACTATTCATACTTTGGTTATGAAGGTATTAAAAACCCAAGAGGAGTAGTGGATCATGACTCATAATTTACTAACAAGAATCCACCTATCTTTCATGGTGATAATGGAATCTAGAAATATGAGGAGAGGATTGAGTAGATTGGTAGGAGATTTAAAATTCTAAAGATTCCCAAAGAATCTAAGGGGTGGGGGTCAACATATATTCTTGATGGATTGGGAAGGAAATGGTGAGACTCAGTTGTGCATGCTATATTTCATGAGGATCTTATGTGGGAATCCTTCAAGAAAATATATAAACTATAGTTTTATCCTAAAAGTTACATGTGGAAAAGAACTGATACTTTCTAACATTATAAAAATGGGAATGTATTGTTATAGTGTATTCCACTAACTTTTCTAGGTTGGTGCATTTCAAAGTGGATATTATTACCAATGTTTACATGAAATCTCTAAGGTTTGAGATTGTGCCAAGTGTCTCCTAAGAAACCTGAGTGTGACATGGATTTATATTTATAGTGACACTTAATTTTGATATACCTGCACACTATTGTTTGTTTTATATTCATGTACTAGATTATGCATTAGAAACCATTAGTGGTGGCCTACTTAATTTACCTCACACCATATTCAGTACATGGATTGGTACCCATATAGTCTTCTTTGTCATAGGAAATACGACTTTGATATGGTTGGTTGTGTATGAAACCATTGAGAAACATCATTACTCTTGGAGGACATCTAAGGTCAAGCCTAAACAATCACATATTGTCTCAGGTTTAAAATGCATTATGATCAGTTTCGATCACACATCAATGGGGTGTTGTTTGAGGCAACATAAATCTGTGATCGATAGTGTTATAAATACCGACTGGTATCCCATTTCTTGATATGGAAAATAAAATAAAACATTTAATTGAGATGACCAAGCATGTGAGTACATGAGATGTTCAGTAAAGTTGTAGTATTTTTTGTGAGGGTGTGGAAGTAATCTGAGTGGACCAATGTATCTCATTAATGTAGTGGGGATAGAAATTGTTTGAGGAATCATAAATGTGTGATTGAGAGTGTTATGATAATTGTGTATCCCGATATTCTTACTGCTCCTCAATGAGGTGTTCACGCTGTCTCCTAAGGACCAGACTTGTTTGGTTTGTCTGGGCATGCTAAGTAAGTGGTAAATGTGATCAATGAATCATCTTTATTATATTATGCATACTTTATGATCAATTGGTCATCTTTATTATATTATGATTCTGCAATCTTACACTATCGTATATTTTGTGTAGGCACATTGTGATATACATGGATAAAAGCTGGATCACATTACCGAGGAACACACCTCAGTATGTTAAGGGTTTGAATGAGTTTTTAGATTTTGCGATTTCTAATCGATCCGTTGAAGGGAGAATAAGATGTCCATGTCCTAAATGTAAATTTAGAACATGGTTGAAGAGAGATGAAGTTTATGAACATTTAATACTGAAGCAATTCCCTGGTCAATATTTGTGTTGGAATTAGCATGGAGAATCGAACAATACAGAAAGATTGAGCACTGATGTTAATCCACAGAATGAGGTCCCAAGTTCGTCGACAATGGAAAATGAAATGCAAAACCTCATAAATGATGCATTCGGCACTGCAAGACACCACTATCAGCATCAAAACATATCAGAACAACCAGAAGAGGGTGCTACAAATTGCAACGTGACAAGTGATATTTTTGAGACTGTAACACAAGTAGATCAAGATTGGAACATATCATTGGATCCTCCTCTTAATTCTGTGGAGCCAAATGTAACGGAAAATTTCAATGATAAAAATGCGTTTCATGATTTAGTTGACGATGGAAATCAAGAGTTGTATAGTGGGTGTTTGAAATATTCAAAGCTTTCATTTCTGCTGAAGTTGTACCATATCAAATGTCTATGTGGAATTACAAATAAGGCAATGTCCATGATATTGGAATTGATTCGTGATGCATTTCTTGAAGCAAAAATCCCAGAATCTTTTTATGATATGAAAAAAGTTGTTAACAAGCTTGGTCTGAATTATATAAAAATACATGCGTGTCCCAATGATTGTATGCTTTATTGGGGAGAGGATTCAAGTAGACAGAATTGCAAGAAATGTTCTTCTTCTAGATGACAGTCAAAGGGTGATGTTGGAAGTCTGACTGAACATAATTTCATGAAGAAGAAGAAAATGAACACACCTGCAAAGGTTTTGCGTTACTTTCCTTTGAAGCCGCGATTGCAAAGATTATTCATGTCATCAAAAACCGCCGAACACATGAAGTGGCATTCTGTAGATAATAACAATGATGGGTTAATGAGACATCCACGAGATTCCCAATCATGGAAGACATTTGATTCATTACATCCAGATTTCTCAGCTGATCCTAGGAATGTTCGATTGGGATTGGCTGCCGATGGATTCAACCCATTTGGGACTTTGAGTACAAGTTATAGCATTTGGCCAGTTGTTTTGATCCCTTACAATCTGCCTCTGTGGATGTGTATGCAACAATAATATTTTATCATTTTAATGATTATTCATAGAAAACAAATGCCTGGAAATGATATTGATGTATACTTGTAGCCTTTGATTGAAGAATTGCAGGAGTTATGGAGTAACGGTGTTGAGACATTTGATGTTTGTTCTAAAACAATGTTCAAAATGCATGCTGCTTTACTGTGGACCATTAGTGACTTCCCTGGGCTTGGGAATTTATCTGGTTGGAACACTTATACGGGTTTGGATTGTCCCGTTTGTAACTTTGATTTTGAGCCCAAACGGCTACCTCACAGTAGAAAATGGTGCTTCTTATGCCATCGAAGATTTCTCGATGCATCTCATAGATTCCGGCTGAACAAATCAAAATTTAATGGTTTCATTGATCGTAGACCACCTCCAAAGTTGTTAACCGGTTCTAAAATATTGACACAGCTTGAAAATGTTGAAACAGAATTTGGGAAGGTTCATCATTTGAATGATAGCGGAAAACGGATCCGAAGTGCATCGTCAAGTGAAATCAGAATGCAACAATGGAAGAAAAAAAGTATATTCTTTAAACTTTAGTATTGGGAATTTAATTTGTTGCGCCAAAATCTTGATGTGATGCATATTGAGAAGAATGTCTGTGATAATTTGATTTTCACATTACTTAATGAGCATGGAAAGTCGAAGGATCATCTTAATGCTCGCAAATACTTACGAGTAATGAACATAAAACGCGATCTCTGGCCAGATGAGAATGAAAAGTATGCTCCAGCCATTTTCGCAATGAAAAATAGGGATAAAGATACGTTCCTTCGAATTTTAAAGAATGTGAAGGTATCTGATGGGTATTCAAGTAACATCTCGAGGTGTGTTGACTTGAAGAATCGTAAGTTACATGGATTGAAAAGTCACGATTCACATATTTTGTTACAGCAGTTACTACCATTGGCATTGCGTACATTATTACCTGAAAAAGTTACTGCTGTTGTACTCCAATTCTGCACATTTTTCAGGCAATTATGTGAGAAAGTTGTACATCCATTTCAGCTTGAAAACCTCTAGGAGAGGTTTTTATTGACTCTTTGTGCAATGGAGATGATCTCTCCTCCATCGTTTTTTACTATCATGATGCATTTAACTGTGCATTTGGTTGAATAAGCTAAATTAGGAGGCCCCATTCATTATCGATGGATGTATCCAATTGAGAGGTATTTTATTTATATGTTTTCCAGTTAAGTAAACAATTTTTGACATTTAAATAAATGCATAATATTATTATTTTATTTCACAGATATCTTGGGCATTTGAAATCATACGTGAGAAATAAAGCTCAACCAGAAGGTTCTATTACTGAAGGCTATTTGGCTGAGGAATGTCTTAACTTTTGTTCTAGGTATTTAGATGATATTGAGACAAGATTTAATCAAGTTGGACGTGTTGACGACACATCAACTCAATCTCAAATGCATCAAAAATCAAAAATATTTCCTGCTATTGGCCGATCAGTTGGGAGGACGTCAAATGTGATACTGACAGAATTGGAATTATTATAGGCACATAGATATGTGCTGCTGAATAGTGAAATTGCAGATCCATTTATTGAAGAGTTTAGGATACAAACAAAGAGACGAATGAGAGGCCGAACACGAAATGAGAAAGATATAACGAAAGCTGTGAATAAAGAGCTTGTAGAATGGTTTGCACGACGTGTAAGTTCATAAATATTGCAATAAATAAGAATATTAGTTTGACACATACAATTTGTAAATCTATTAAATTATATTTCTTTTTTCAGATCATGAATACTAATACTCGAGCAGACTTGTCAGAAGATTTTAAGTTTCTTTCTAGAGGTCCTATAAAGAAAGTTAGAAAGTTCGACGCTTATAATGTGAATGACTTTAGATTTCGTACAGTTGATCGAGAAGTGGGTTTGAAAACACAAAATAGTGGTATATTTACATTTGCTGAAGTGGAATACTATGGAAAGCTGCATGATATTATTGAATTAAACTACCATGGACATTTTTCTATTTTTTTATTCAAATGAAAATGGGTCGATATTATCAGAGGTGTTAAAAGAGATTCATTGCAATTTACTTCTGTGAACTTCTCTCGCTTGATGAATGTTGGTGATCATGAAATGCATGATCCATATATCTTGGCATCGCAAGCAAAAATGGTATATTATGTGAATGATGTTGTGGATGAAGGGTGGAGTGTAGTTACTCACGTAATACAAAGAGATTTGTATGATATGGGTGATGAAGTGGAATATTTGACATCTGAAGTTGAATGTCATCAACAACAGGAAGCAGAATTATTTTTCCATCATGATATTGAAAATATTAGTCTTGCAAGGATGAATGAAGTGGATGAAGCAATGGAGCAGGAAACCGACATTATTGAAGGGGAAAATGATTGTATGTACAATTATTCATTCATGCAGCAACCACTTGTTTCATTTCTGCAGTCATTCATTATCATTGTTATATATATTTGGTTTGTTAGTACTGGGCATCTATTATCATTTTTAATTTTTTTTTCTGCATATTTTTTTTTGAAATATATATTCTGAACTTAATTTTATTTGATTAAATGATAGGAATGCCAAGGAGGAAGCGGTATACTATTTCTTCTAGTTCTGCGACGGATGCCGATCCATCTAAGTCACTCTCCACGACATCTGAGGCACCAGCTTCCTACACCCCCGCACCATCTCCCCCTGCACCATCTCTCACACCATCAGAGAGCCTCCCATTAGAGGCTGAGTCGTCGACTCCCCCTACAGGTGCCTCATCAGTTGGGTGGCGACAGACCCCTTCTAGTTCATCCCGGACACACTGAAGGGTCACAGTCATAGGTATAAATTTTAATTAAATAAATTTATTGCATTTTGTTTATACTAATTCTTTGCTCATTGAAGATGAAAAAAATAAAACCGTGGAGAAACACTTAAAAATCTCAGATGTTTGGAACTTGAATGGCGAAAAGATAGTCGTGCCATTTGATTCTTATAGGGTCCCTACGGATGATGCTGCGGGGTTACTTGGCCAGATTATAGGTTAGTTGGCAGCGGAGCCCATTTCCCTTCCCATTTCATATGATGATTGGAGACATATTCCTCCAAACTGGAAAAATGAAGTTTTCGATTCTCAAATAAAGGTAATTTTATTACATTATGGTTTAATTGAATGTCATGTTACTAATATGTTCAAAATGAATTTCTGTATACAGATGTTCTTCCACTTCACAGTTGCTGATGTGATAGCACGGAAGTGGACTTTGAAAAATCTCCGTAAAAAATGGAAAGATTTAAAATGGAGATTGTGGTGTGATGTCAACGATACTTCGTTGACCTTGGAACAAATGTATGACAAGCTACCCAGTGGGGTACCGAAAGAGCAGTGGAAATTTTTTGTTGACAGACATCGTGATGAGAAGCGGATGGTATTGAAATATATATTATTATATTATCCTCATTTTACATTATTACATGTATATTAAGAGGAGATGGCATTGGATACATTAATGTTAAATTTCATTTTATTTATTTCAGGATCTTTCACGACAGAATGCATCAAACAGGGCGAAGCAAGTCATCCCTCACACGGCGGGCTCAAAAAGCTTTTCTAGAAGCCGAATTTCATTGGTAATATTTTAAATAGTTTAAATATTTATAATAAAATATTATCTATTTAATATATTGAATTTTTGATTTATCTTTGCTTAATGCAGTCACAGAATTTAGGGCATGAAGCCTCCCGGACTGAACTGTGGTTGGATGTTCACAGAAAATCAGATGGCTCTTTTGTTAATGAGCCTACCAAAGAAGTTTGGGTATGAAGTCAAATTTTTAACTTATTATCAGTTTTTACTGTGTTAATATGTATTGATATTTGATTTATAGGTAAAAATTAAAGAACTATGGGATGCCAGTCCTGGGCAGTCCTACTCAGTCTCCCAGGATGACCCGGTTGCTCAAGTCCTTGGGAAGGAGCATCCTGGTAGAGTGCGCGGGATGAGTTTGGGACCCGTACCATCTGAGGTCTTTAGCAGGCCATCAGGGATTCTAGCCGCATCTACTCCTGGTTATGGTCAGACCATACCTGAAGATGCTCAGAGGGATATTTCTTCTCTATGAGCCACAGTTCAAGACCAAGGGGCTCAGATATCCACTATGCAGAAAGCATTGACTGATTTATCTCAGCAGATGAGCAGATATGCCCCCAGTGGTAGTGCACCGAGTGGTGGTGAGCTGGTAAATCACAAAAAATCACAATCATTTAGTTTGAAAACTTTTATTGGTTTTAAGTTTAATTATAAATATGAAACAATATTTAATTTTCAATATAATGTTCTTACAGGTGTCAGCAGGAGATGGAGGTGGAGAGGGTGACGATGCATCATCGGATCATGAGTAGTATTGTTGATGTGTTGAACAAATATGGGAAAGGTTGGTTTGTATATATAACATATGTGGTGTATGGAACCTTTAAAAAACCATTGGTCTTGGAGGAGCTTCAGTGGCTAACCTTGAATGATCACAATAACCTCAGGTGGTAAAGAGAATGATGTGTTTGTTTCATTGGTTAGATGATCTATGGTAATAGGCTCTTTGATGTTTCTGTTGTAAATTCAGCATTGGGAATTTGACTCATTAGAGTGTTGCATATCCAAACAGGGGGTGAGAGGCTGGTCATTTGACCGGTGACATGAAGCTCCATAGCTCTCAAAACCCTATCTCTCGTGCGTTTGTTTTGCAAGACAACTTTTCATGACCTCATCACAAGAACCATACAAGAGACCTAATCATGTGATCATGTCACTTGACCTCTTTGTGTGATCACCTTGTCTAAATATCTCACTTAATCAATCCATGAACTAATCAATGGTAATTTATTAGAACTTTGATGCACACCCTTGTCTAAATATCTCACTTAATTCCGGACATGATATTCAAATTCATTATGTGTAATAATAAATGGCTGAGGATACATGAAATTCATGGGAATTTTGAAATATGGGAATTCATGTCATGAATTGGATACACAATGTGAATTATCCGAGTTCAATATTTTAAATGAGGTTTTGTTAGATTTTTTCTCTAGTATTTAATACATAGTACCCAACTATCATTCTGAGTGAACACTAGGTGTCTTGAGGAAAAAATATATCCCACTTCATCCTTTATTTGATTCATGGGATATGGTGGATTCCTCTTGGCGATCCATGGCGTGTTCTCCTATTTTTATATTTCTTTCATTATGTACCTATTTTGGAGATCCAATATAGAGGTGGTATTTTTCTTTGGTGCGTGAATGTGCATGCATTTCTACAACCCCTTGTTTAGGTGTAGTTTCATGCATGGTTTCCATGTGTGGTTGTGGTTTTTGAGTTTATTTTTCTTCATCCTACAGTGAAGAGTTAGAAGTGACTGCTTCCATGTGGTAGAGG
Organism: Viscum album; assembly: GCA_963277665.1. Lineage (NCBI taxonomy): Eukaryota > Viridiplantae > Streptophyta > Magnoliopsida > Santalales > Viscaceae > Viscum > Viscum album. Next base: position 1,254,218,502 of record OY728152.1, read on the forward strand.
ATACCCATTATCAATCTTCTATATTATATGTGTGGTATAATCAAGTTCTTTCTCTCTTTCAAGTAAATATTAAGGGTTTTTTTAATAATAAAATAATTTATGAAAAATATAAATTTATGATAATGGGTAATTTTCTCATGCCTTACTGCATTATTATATGTTTTTGAGATATCTATGCATGATTACATCCAATTCCAAATATAAGTACTATTGGGACCCTATTTTTAATATAGTTGTAATGTTTTGAGGACACTTTCAATGTTGTAATGTAATTTCTCCCTGAATAAAAATAAAAGGAATATATTTTTGGATAGTAATTGGTGTCCCATTGATGTATTTTTTTGTGTGGGGATAACCACAATTAGTAAAAATGATATGTGATAATTCCCATGAATATTCATTGAAGTCGTTATCTATGATTTTGTGAATAATTCATCTTATTGTGTTTCACTATATGGTTTAGGAAGTTGTATGGTGATGTTATTGACCAGATTGGTTGTGTAGTACAAGGGGATGTGATTCTTTGGTCTATTTTCATGTATGTGATTTTGGTAGTAGTGAAATGTGCTATGAAGAGGTTGTGGTACATGGTTATGGGGTCATGGATGTGGTGTAGTGGTTGTAGAATAATGTTTTTGTAGCAGATTCGTTGATTTGGTATGTGGTGATAGAGTTTCATGATGGTTTTAAGGAGTATTTGATTTTGTGATATGGGTTGGGCAATGTGGTGTGGAAACAATGGTGGATGTGTGGTGTTGTGGTGATAGTTTTGTGAGTTGAATTAGTTGTAGCATGGAGTGGATATGTCAGTTTCTTGGTTATCCATGAGATGAACTATGTTGATAATGTAAATGATCTAGGTTAGTAAATAAAAAATATTTATTGGAAATAGATATGTTATAAATTAATCAAATGAAAATGTAAAGTGTTATGTGAATTGTAATGGATAAAAAATAAAGGTGGTGAAACATGTATGTGGAAAGTGGAATGTTGTGTTAATAGTGTTGTGATTGTCTTGGGTGATTCAAATAGTGATTTAATTGGTTGTGATTATTGATTTGTGTTATGGTGTGGTGATCTAATAAGCTCAAGTGTAGTTTATGTGGACACATAGGTTTGGTATTGTGGGATATCTATATACCATGGATGTTTCTATTATTTTATACACCAAGCATAATTTATATAAAATTACCACTACTCAAAGGTTTATAGTTTTAGGTATTTTCACCAATAAATATGATGGTGGTGAAATTTAGGCATGGGTTCACACACATCCTCTCACTTCATTCAGAATTAGTGACACATGTTGGTGTTGGAGAATTCATAGAAACGATGTCATGTCCATGGCGCCTTCCGGTGGGAATTGATCTATTAGACCCAATTTCTATGAGTGATAAGTTATGTGTTTCTATGTGATATATTGTGGGGTAATTGATGGTAGGAGGAGGGGACAATGATTATGTCCATCACATTCATGATACCTTAAGACTCTTGTTCTAGTTTGGATTCCATTTGATAGAATATGTGTCTGTGGGTGGGAAGAGATGTTAGGTGGTAGTGTATTTGTCTACAAGTATGATTTATTGTGAAGTGATGGACTATGTGTCTACTGGTGGTATGTGATGTGATGTGATGGCCTAGGTGACTGCTGTTGGGATGTTGTGTGATGTGATAACCCATTTGTATATGGGAAGGATTTGATGTGATGTGACGTGGTTTGTTTGGATGGGATGGGAGCATTGCTAATTAGATATAAGGTTGTGAGAGTGGAAAAGTAACGTCTAATCTATAGTGGGGTTACATTAATTTTTTGTTGAACACAGTTCCATATGATAATATTGGATCAATTATTTGATGAGTAATCCATGGTGTACAAAGGATTATTTAGATGAAATGTATGGGGTTATATGGTTTATTCTATTTGATGGCCAGCACATTAACACACCATTTTCACCTAAAATTGAAGACTTCATTAAGACCTAGATGATTATATCTTTTTTTTCTCGCACTACATATATATTATAGTTTTCAGGATACAAGAATAACTTTCGAGACTAAACTGGACATTACCAATTCAAATAGTATTCATGTTACTTAACTGGATTTCAATTATCATTTGGAACATTGGGATACTTTTATGGAATCAAATATTTTCAATTTTGATCATCTGTAAACTATAAGTATAAATCCATGTGACCCCCAATCTCTTATTTCATTTGATGTTATCTTGTGTTTCATTCTAAATCCACAATTTTAGGTATTTTGTATGCTTTAGGTATTCTTATTGAATTGGATCAACTTTTTCATCAACATTAAATGAAAGGGTGTTTATGAATATTGCGTAGGTGGTGCATAAATTTTGTCCTTATTATATATATGTTGTATGTGTTGTTTGGTTTGTTTTCCAGGGCAGTGGTGGAGTATAAACAGAAATATTTTTTTTTCCGGGTCAGCATTTCGCAGCGATTTTAACCGCCGCTAATGCTTTACCACTTATACATTTAGCGGCAGTTTAAACCGCCGCTAAATTTATTCAGAAGACTGTTTAGCAGCGGTTAGAACCGCCGCAAAATCACGTCGGAAATTGCGGCGGTTTTAACCGCCGCTAAGAAGGCGACTGGCACGCCTGAGTTTCGCGGCGATTATAGCTGCCGCTAATTAAATAGCCCTTAAAACTGCCGCTAAATTTACCAAAAACTACCGTGAAATGAGGTACTACGACGCTTTTGTTTGACCGCCGCGAAATGCATAAAACTGCCGCTAATAGATTTCCGGCGCCAAGTTTAGCGGCGGTTTCTATAAACCACCGCCAAACCATATAGCGGCAGTTTAAACCACCGCTATATGAAAAAAAAACCACCGGTAAGAGGCGGTTTTCCTATAGTGGATATGCCTATGAGGAGCACTAAATGGGAAGATCATTGTGGGAAACATTAAAGATCTTTCACCAAGTTAGAAGATTGTGTTCCAAGTTTCCAAAGACACTAAACTATTACAATCCACGAGAATGTACTTTTACAATGTATTGAATATTCATTTAAAATGATGTAATATCTATGCATGTTAAGCCTGGGTCACTATAGTGACTTCACCTCTATGAGAAAAATACCTTAAGAGATGATATTTTTTAAGTATGTTCTTCATCCTTTGATGTGATCTTGGTTCCTTTGTGAGAGTAACTACTATAATATTATCACAATTGAGTGTGATAAGAACTTTAATTATTGGAATAACACCAATCTCTTGGATGGACTTTCATATCCAAACTAATTCTTTAGCTGCCTTAGAAGCCACAATATACTTAGAATCTACTATAGAATCTGTGACCACAACTTTCTTTGAGCTCTTCCAGCTTACAACACCTCTATTAAGGGTGAAGATGTATCCCGAATATGATTACAGATCGCCTTGATCTATTTGGAAACTATATTCTTCATATCCTCTGATGACTAGTTCCTCATATCCTCCATAGACTAGGAACATATATGTAGTTCATCTTAGATACTTAATGATGGTCTTGACTGACATCCAATGGTAGCCACTTGGGTCAGCTTTATACCTTCCTAATGATCTTAAGTCATAGATGACATCTACCATAGTACATAGCATGTCATACATGATTGATCCAATCACCAATGAATATGGAATCCTCTCCATCCATTGTATTTCCTCATGTTTCTAAAGACACATTTTTTTGGAAAGATTAATTCCATGTGACACTGGAAACTATCCCTTTTTGAATTATTTCATACTAAATATTTTCACTACATTGTTAATGTATGTTATTTTATTTGGAATGAGAAGCCTATTGGATCTATCATGATGGATCTTGACCCCAAGAATATATGTTTCTTTTTCTATGTACTTCATAGAGAAGCATGTGTTCAACCAGGAAATGTATCTCTGTAACTTCCATACCTTGTTGACATCCTTTGGAGTCACAATGTAAGGACCCAAACTTAAAAATTACATATTCTAGTGACTTTAAACTATAATTCACTTTATTTAATTCATAAATATATTTTAGGTTTAGAGTTTTATAGAGTTAGGTCATAACTCTTACATAAAAAACCATACATTACAAAGCAGACACTTTTATTCATTATCTATTTTTCCACCAAACAAAACTTTTAAAAAAATAAACATGTTTTATTTTCATGATAAACCTTTACAATTTTCATCTTGACCACATCATTGTACCTAATAATCCTATGAAAAATATTTTAAAAACATGATATGAGCACAAAAATCTCAGCAAGGGACATAAAGAAGGAAAAAAACTGTTAGTCTATGTATACTTATAAAAATTTTCCTTGTTCAAAATAAATTTTGAGATCAAAATAAACATTTTATTACCCAATAATTCACCTTCTATATCCAAATATTTTCACAAAAAATTTCATAATAAATCTTAAAGTAAAAAAAACACATAAATTTTCTTTGAAATCATGAAAAACTCATAATAATTTTTTTCACAAAGTTATACTTTTAACCTTTTAAAAGTAGCATATACTTTCCTTTAAACATAAGATCATTATATTACCTTGAGAAATAATAAGATGTAACACCCCAAACCTAGTTTCCTAGAGTCAGTGAATTAGTTTAATACATTGGTATAATCATAAGAAAATCAAATCCTGAAAGACTGATCAGTTTAGTAGCCTTGGAAATACTAGATACAAACATAAGTTTTACATTACATCTTGAAATGAAAAACAACATATTATCCCTTTTGAAAACTCTCATATCCCTTATAATATCCCTAAAACTCAATCATAATATACTTATTCACATCCTAGGGAAAATGAAACATAATAAAGGGGTGAGATCAGATGCTCAATAAGGATAAACATTATAGTGGAAGCTATCATAAATAAGCATAAAATTTTAAGGAAAGGTATAAAACTGAAACAAAAGTCTTTTAAACACAATCCTTAGCGTAATATGGAAAGAATAAATCAATTAATTCCATTTAAACTTTCACATGGATATTCTACTGGTCGAATAATCACATGCAATATCAATAACTAATCTCATAATGAAAAAATGAACAATGTCGGACATCATAACCATACCATCAAATCCTCATGAAAAAACCATTACCATACCATAATGGCCTTGTTCTGAGACACTAGTTTATCTCATGATACCTACTGATGCATAGAGGGGCTATATAAGGCCCCACCAATCACTTACTAAGTCCAATGCATTCCTCATATGAAAAGGGTAAAACATAACATAAACATTCGTATTAAAATTAGCATACGAAATGATAATAATTTAACCATAAACTATAAATGGTATAAAAATAGAACATCCACAATAAAAAATATCATAATAATTTCAATACAATATGGAAGCTTATATCATAATAAATCAACCTTAATGAAGCATTAAATCCAGCAAAGGATGTTGACATAGATGAAAGTGATCTATTAAAATCATTAAAACTCTTTGAGAGAGATATCCCTGTATACTTTAAAATCATTTAAAATTCATGAAATTATAAAAGAAAACATATATTTTTAACATAACATTTTAATCTTGTAAGGGAAGCTTCAAAATGTTAAGGAACCATAACGAAGGAATATAGCCTCTCACTTCGTATAAGTTAAAAAACATTCTTTCCTTAATTTTTCAAAAAGGTCATAAACTACCTCATTTGGAAAATGATGGAAAGATTCCTTTAAACATGTTTTATTAAAAGTAAAACATGGGTAAAAATGACTTTAAACTATTTTCGATAATATTTAGAATTACATTTTAAGAAACATGGACATGGATGATAAGGATGTCCCAGTAGATACTTATGTATAAGAAATCTCTGATAATAATGAGATTGTGAAATTAACCCTTACATAAAACCTTTAAAATATTCCTTTTTGAATTTTTTTAATGAAATTAAAAATATACATAAACTTTCCTTTATTATACTTTTATATCCATATAAATAGTTATGTAAAATAATATCAAGAATATTAAAATAGAGAAAGGATTAATTCTTTAAACATTAAAAGAATCCCATACCACTTTGAACATTTAAATCATATGCTTGATATATTCAAATGAAACTTTAAATAACATGAATAAAATTTATTCATGTTATGAAATATAATAGTGTCATTACTTACACCACACTCAAGAAATAGGTGGTGAACATGGCTTATATCTCACGCAAATTAAAAGTGAGACAAAATTCCCTTACCTTAGGTTCGATACTCTCTATACATGTCCCAAAATTCTGTATAATGTTTTTAAACATATTATTAACTTATATAAGAATCATAATAATATTTATGATATCATATATGATTTTTTATGACTTTATATTACCTGTTTATCAATAATTCCAAGTTAAAGCAACGTTTAAAGTAATAATCGCTTTGTTTATCGTACGCGTTTTGAATTGATATTCCTGATCATATTACTTAGATCATACTTTAAATAATTAAAAAATGTATAACATGATTTATATATCATATATATTTAGAATATAAATATATTTAATAGATATATATATGAAATGAAATGCACCGTTTATGGAGACGGTAGGCTGTAAGTACACATGAACGTTGTTTATTTTTTCTTATCGTATTGAATAGAATTAAGTGGATGAAATATATGTATATATATATATATTATTAAAGTAGAATTATTATGGCATATATTTTATACTTATTCATAATATATTTTTTTATAATCATTCTTGAATGGTGAACTTGGAAGATGAGTCTCATCGCGTCGTGGAGACGGTAGACCGTACAGACGCACGAGCGACGATATCATTCCCTTGACGATTAAATGGTATGGAATTGGATGGTATATTAATTATAATGAATAATTATAATTTTTTATTAATTATTTAAATCTATTATACTCATCATTATACCCATATAAATAAATTATTTTTGAATAAAAAATTACACCATAGCGTGGAGACGGTAAGCCATACGCACGCACACATGGTGATACTGTTATTCATAGGATGGGTAAAAAGAGGTATAAATTTATCCCATAAATATTATAACATCTAATAATGTATATGATACTTTATTTATTACTTTAGTATGCAATCAAAATATAAAGAGAAATTAGAAGAAGAAAAGAACTTTGAAAGAGGTGATAAAACAATTACCTCTTTTTAAGGTGTCTTCTTTTAATTTGCACAAAAGGACTCCTTAGAATGACTTTATTACCAATGCATGGAATCTAGGATGTATTTAGGGAAGTTTTAAGGAGAAATTTATAAGGCCCCAGCCTTAAACCTTACTTAATCTTGAGTTATTACAAGATTACACCTTGAGGATCTTTTCAGGTTTAGAGTTTTAGAGAATTAGATAATAAAACATGCATTACATTCCACATTTAAACAAAGTGGTTACATAAAAGATAGTATTCATTTTTCCCATCAATGGAAACATATTTAAAATAAAACATGGATTATTTATTGACACTTCCTTGACACTATCATCATATCATGTACCTTTCCCTTGACCTGTGAAAAACATTTCAAAAACATGGGATGAGCATAAAAAGCTCAGTAAGGGATATAAAAATATGGAAAGGAAACATGGGTACATATATACATAAGAATGAAATCATACTTTACCCATAAAACATAAGCACTTTAACATACCTCATCAAATCATAAATAAATCATATAAATCATAATACATAAAGGTAACTTGAGGCATTCATAACATTCTTACGTAGGGAGTAACCCTCTTGGTTACGTTTGGAATACTCATCACAGTATATTCCCTAAATCTCTTCGGAGAAACCTTAAAGTTTCACTCCTTCGCATTATCCAATGAATTGGAGAGCTATAACGGGCTCACCCACCCTTAGTTTATCACGGAACCACCCGTCTTCATAACAATTCCCAAGAACCACAACATAATCGTATCAGATAAAACATGCATAAAGGAAACATAACATTTCCACCCTTCAATCAAAAGATATCAATACAACACATTGATATAAAAACATTATGAAAACCATTTTCAATACCAAAATAAAATAAAACGAAAACATGGTATTTATTTTTCTTTTAAAAAGAAGGTATGACTTGTAGAGGAAGCTGAAACTCAAATAATGGTCACGGCGGCGGAGAAGTCGTTGTCACCGTATACGTACGACAAAAACATTCCCTTTTGTAGTTTAGTAAAACACTTCGTATAAAAAAGATTACTTTTGGATAAACGTAAAAGTAAAATGGGTTTATACACCATATAAAAGAAAGTTGTGTATAAAACATAATATGCCTCAATGAAAGGATATTGAGACGAAGTCCCATACCTCGGGTCCGACTTGACTCGATCGTTCTTTAATCTCCTGAATAATAAACTCGAGTTAATTTATACTTGTTTAAGAACCTTTTTCAAGTTCATTATTCCTTTTATATCACTTATTACCATGTCATGAACACTATGTTATTATTTAAGTTAATAACAGTCGTTTTAACGATCATTGGTACTTGAGTCAAAAATAAACTCTTTATAATTACAAGTTGTTCATGTGGTAAAATATCCATTATATACAGAATTTTATTCATGATGTAGATATCATATATATCATATATATCCAGTACATGCATGCATTTATAATATTACATAACATTTAGAGGTAATAAATGAAATGCACCGTTCATGGAGACGGTAAGCCGTACGTACGCATGAACGCTACTTCCATTTCTATTTCATATTTAATGGAATTAAAACATAATGATACATAATAGTATTTTAATTCCAGTATGGTATCATATATAATATCATTAAATATATCCTTTATACGTACCACATATGGTATTAACGAATCAAATCACTTTGAGGGGGCGGTAGTCCGCACTTCCGAAAATGAAGATATCGCGTTTACCCATAATGGAAACCATAAAGGTGTGCCATAAATGAAACATACAGAATCTTAAGTAAAACATAAACATATTATATATCATATATAAATATAGTGACATCTTAATGGCCACCTTTTAAGGTGTTATATGAGTGTTGAACAATCATCGTTTCGTGAGGCAGAAATACGCCATCCACAGAAACAATATGTTCTTTAACCATTAGATGTAGGTGTGTGTAATTGTAGCTCTAATAATTCTTATAAAAACATCCTAGTATATTTAAGATACTGGAGTTGTTACAAAAGAAATGAATAAAAAGAGTTTAGGGGGTTGGAGAAGCAAAATAAAACAAAAGGACTCAAGTGAAGACATTACCTTAAAATCGGGTAACTCCCTTTGGTTTGAGCTCAAAGGATTACTTGAGAAGACTTCTTCCCAAATTGAGGCTTCAAGGAGTAATAGATGGATGTTTAGAGACAAAATGGGCAGGGGTTGGCCGAGCCAAAGGCTTTGGAAGTGTGGGTAAAGAGGTAGAGGTGGGGACCTTTTATAAGAGGAGAGGAGGGGCACTCTTGGAAAGTAAAGAAATGTTACTTTATTTTAAAATGAGTTTCAGATTTAAAAGGTCCCACATTGATATAATTAGAGTATAAGGTGATAAGGATTCTAAATCCACCCATACAATAGGTTTTGGACATGTGTAGGTCATATATTTTACACTATCTTTTCATTTTATTTAAATCATTTATTAATGAGGTAATCGTTGCATCATTATGATGTCATAAATAATTTTATTTATTTAATGTCTAAAAATTATAAAAAAAATATCATGATGTATGAAATCTTTTTATATTTACAATGACTATTTATAGTAAAAAATCTGACTTGTATAACCCTATTTAAAAATTGTTTTAGTAAAACAACTCATGTTTGTGTCATTTTAATTTTAACATTAAATAAAAAGATATTAATGTCATTCTCCTACCAAAGTGGATCCATGGGGTCCCCAAGTTGACCCATGGATTTTCTTGGTCGGCCATGACACATCCAATAAGGGTAGGACATGTTTCTAGGTATTTTCATTTTATTATAACATTATTTTTACCTTAAATTACACTAATTACCTCTAATCGCGATTAAAAACTTAATAAGTTACTATTCACCAAAAAATTATTTTAATCCCATTGAACCACATTTTACTCCCTAATGACAACCATGTATGTCGGATTTTTGAAAATCAAATCACAGAAGTGACAAAGTTTCATTTAAACGAAAAATTAGTTTCTTTAACTAGCACTTAGTGGTTTCACTATTCATCAAAAATTGAAGTTTTTCAGAAAAATACCAAAACTTCACCCTAAGCTATATTTGATATTCCAAATTCAAAAATGATGTATATTTTACAAAATTCAAATCCTATAAGTTACATTAATTAATTTAATAATTAATTCCCACTATCAGGACAAATAGCGTGTTTTTATGAAACAATAAGTATCAAAAGATTGACACTAGTTTAAGTCCAATTTCAAGGTGAAATTAATTCCAACGACCACCATTGGATTAAATGGTAAAAATATATTCTAATTTCACTTTAAAACCAATTAAAAAGATAATATAATCATATAAATAAATTATATTAAAAAGATGTTTTGAATTAAAATACAACATTTTTCACTATTCATTAAAAAAATGAACTTTATCAGAAAAATACCAAAAATTCACACAAAGTAAATTTTGATGTCACAATCATAAAGAATAAGTTTATTTTGACAAACATAGCTTATAAAATTCTCAAAATATAGATTTAAAAATGGCTTTCCATTAAAAGGCAGTAAAACAATCTTTTAAAAATATTAGTGTATTCCATGCTTAAGATTGGATTTATTTTCATTTTAAGCATCTAAAACAATATCTAATTCATTAATAGAAATAGATAAAAATATCTATTATTCATTACTTAATTGGGATGTTACATCCTTCCCCCCTTTAGAAAATTGCGTCCCTGCAATTTATTTACTTATCGAATAAGTGGGGGTATTTATCCCTCATTGCATTTTCAGATTCCCATGTTGCCTCTTCAATCATGTGGTTTTTCGACAAAACCTTTACCTAATTAATCACCTTATTCCATAACACTTTCTCCCTATGGTCAAGAATCTGGACCGGTTGTTCCTCATAAGATAGGTTCTCTTCCAGCTGAACTACCTCTGGACTCAAAACATGAGATGGATCTGGCATATACTTTCTCAGCATTGAAACATGAAAAACATTGTGTACCTGAGATAAACTCGGAGGTAAAGCCACTCGGTATGCAAATGATCCAACTCTCTCCAGAATTTCTTATGGTCCAATGAACCTTGGACTCATCTTTCCTTTCTTACCAAATCGCACCACACTTTTCCATGGTGATACTTTGAGAAAAACATGATCACCTACCTCAAAAGAGAGATCCTTCCTCCTATTGTCTGCATAACTCTTCTGCCTGCTCTGAGCTGTTCTCACATGTTTCTGTATCAACTGAACTTTTTATGCCATCTCTTCTACCAATTCTGGTCCCATCATCTTCCTTTCACCCACTTCATCCCAAAAAGCTGGAGTTCGACACCGCTTCCCATATAACGCCTCAAATGGTGCCATCTGTATATTGGAATGAAAACTGTTATTATATGAAAACTCAACCAAATAAAGATGTTGGTCCCAAATTCCCTGATAATCCATCGAACAAACACGTAGCATATCTTCCAAAGTCTGAATTGTTCGTTCTGATTTCCCATCTGATTGAGGATGAAAAGCTGTACTAAAATTTAATTCAGTACCCAACGACTTCTGAAGGCCTTTCCAAAAGTTAGAAGTAAACCTGGGATCACGATCAGATACAATGGAGAGAGGAACTCCATGCAACCTGACTATCTCTTTAAGGTACGAATGAGAAAGTTGATCTAGGGAAAAAGTATCTCGTATAGCAAGGAAATGACCAGATTTAGTCAAGCGATCAACTATAACCCAGATTGCATTATTACCTCGAGGTGTCTTCGGCAATCCCACAATGAAGTCCATGGATATATTCTCCCATTTCCAGTCTGGTACTAGTAGAGGCTGAAGCATCCCTTTCGGTAACTGCCGCTCTGCTTTAACCTATTGACAAGTCAATCACTTCACTGTAAAATCAGCAATATCTCTTTTCATTCCATCCCATCAGTAATACTTTCGCAGATCTCTGTACATCTTAGTACTGCCAGGATGAACTGAAAACGGAGAACTATGAGCTTCACATAACAAATCTCTCTTCAACTGTGAATCACAAGGAACACACAATCTCCTCCCAAATCTCAAAACACAATCATTATCAATGTTTAATTCAGACAACTTACCCTTATGAACCAGCTCTACCTTTTTCTGTAACTCACTGTCTTGCTTCTGTGCTTGCTTGATTCTGTCTGATAGAGAAGATTTCACTGATACCTGAAACAAAATAGAAGAACATCCTGCGCCAAAAACTTCTATGCCAAATTTCATCAAATCCTTAACCAAAGGATCATGTTCCAAACACAACATTGTTAATGAAGAATTACTTTTTCGACTCAAAGCATCAGCCACTTTATTTGCTTTTCCCGGATGGTAATGAATTGTACAATCATAATCCTTGATTAATTCTAGCCATCTCCTATGTATCATGTTCAATTATTTCTGAGTGAATATATAATTTAAACTTTTGTGATCAGTATATATTTCACACTTTACTCCATACAAATGATGCCTCCAAATTTTTAGAGTGAAAACTACAGCATCTAATTCCAAATCATGTGTAGGGTAATTTACCTCATGAGTTTTCAACTGTCGTGAAACATAAGCAATTACCTGATCATTCTGCATTAGGACACAACCGAGTCCTTTTAATGAAGCATCACTGTAGATAACAAACTCACCATTCCTGGAAGGAAGATCCAAAACTGGAGCATTCACCAATCTTCTTTTCAATTCCTGAAAACAATCATCACATTCTTTTGTCCAGATAAACTTAACACCCTTCCGAGTTAGCTTAGTCATTGGACTAGATAATCATGAAAAATTTCTAACAAACCTTCGGTAATATCCTTCCAAACCAAGGAAGCTACGAATCTCAGTTACATTTGTGGGTCTTGGCCATTCTTCAACAACCTTTGTTTTTGCAGGATCAACAGTTATCCTATATTTAGAAACAGTGTGACCAAGGAAAGAAATTTATTGCAACCAAAACTCACACTTGCTGAATTTCCCATACAATTTCTTTTATTTTAAGGTTTGAAAAATAACCCTTAAATGTCTTTCATGCTCCTATTTACTTTTAGAAAACACCAAAATATCATCAATGAAAACCACCACAAACTTATCCAAGAACTCATGGAAAATTCTATTCATTAAGTCCATGAATACAGCAGGTGCATTGGTTAGCCCAAAAGGCATTACTACAAATTCATAATGGCCATATCTTGTATGAAACGCAGTCTTCGGAACATCTACTTCCTTTACCTTCATCTGATGGTACCCCGATCTCAGGTCAATCTTTGAAAAATATTGAGCTCCCTGGAGCTGATCAAACAAATCATCGATATGAGGCAAAAGATATTTTTTCTTAAAAGTGATGTTATTCAAGGCTCTATAATCAATGCAAAGTCTCATTGAACCATCTTTCTTTTTAACAAATAAAACAGGAGCACCCCATGGTGATGTGCTAGGTCGAATGAAACCTTTTTCTAATAAATCTTGCAATTGCTCCTTCAACTCTAAAAGTTCAATTTGATCCATTCGATAAGGGGGTTTTGAAATTGGCTTAGCATCAGGAACTAAGTCAACAGTAAATTCAACTTCCCGATCTGGTATTATTCCAGGAAACTCATCAGGAAAAACATCAGGATACTCATTTACCACTGGCACATCATTAATCTGAACAGTTCCTTTATTTTCAACAATATGTGCAAGGTAACATTCATTTCCATCTTTTACAAGTTTCTCAACCTCTTGATAAGTTATCAACAGTAAGGGTTCATTATTTTACACAAACTGAAAGTCTTTCTGAAAAGAAACTTCTTTAGTTCTACAGTCAATCTTAGCATGGTAAATAGAGAGCCAATCCATACCCAGGATAACATCAAACTATACTAGAGGTAAAACAATAAGGTTCGCAAGTATGTTCTTTCCACAGATAAGGATAGGAAGATTCTTATAAATTATTTTTGCCTCAACATTTCCCCCAGGTGTTTTTACCACAAGTTCAGGAGTCATTTATTGAGATGGTATTCCCATTTTACTAGAAAAGGTTTCAGAGATGAAAGAATGTGTATACCCCGAATCAAACAACACACTGACATAATCTGAAAAAACAAACAAAGTACCCGATACAACTTCATTTGATGGCCCGACATCTGCTGAAGTAGTTGCAAAGGATTTCACCACCCCTTTCTGCTTGTAGTCTAACCGCTTCCCATCACTCAAGCTCTTTGTCGGACACTCATTTGCATTGTGACCCATCTCATTGCACTTAAAACATTTCACTAATTGTAAATCAAATTTGGACTTACCATCACCTTGATCTTTTTCAGTGCAATCAAGAGCTTTATGTCCCATCTTAACACATCGGTAGCACTTTCCAGAATTCAGAAGACATTCCCCAGCATGCCTTTTACCAAATTTATCACAAACTGGAAACTTAGTTTTCATACCATTAGAATTTTTTGAAGAATTCTTTCCTTTCTCTTACCACCTCGGTCTCTTCTTCTGTTGGTTGTTATAGAACACTTGATAATCGGCAAAATCCATTTCCACCTTCTCAGCACATCGAACAAGCTTTTCATAACTTTTTAAATCACGAGAAGCTAAATCCCTTCGGTATTTTGGCTTTAATCCTGAGTAGAAATGATTGATTTTACTATCAAGGTCTCAGATAAAATTTGGAGAATACCTTGCCAATCGAGTGAACCTTTCTTCATAGGAAGCCACTGAATCTTTCTCTTGCCTCAATTACAAGAATTGTTTTTCTATCCTAAGTCGAATAGCCTTAGGAAAATAATTCTCAAGAAACATACCTTTAAATTCATCCCAGTCTAGAGCATCAATCTCATCAGCGTCCCTGATATTTTTAACCATCGACCACCACTGATCTGCTTCACCCTCCAAATGGTAAATAGCAAGACTAACCTTTTTATTGTATTAATACCCCATGACATCGAAAATATTCTCCAGTGATTTAATCCACCCTTCAGCTAGAACAGGGTCAGATGATCCTCTGAATGATGGGGGATGTTGCCTCATGAAATGTTCCACCACTGACATGTTCCTCTGTGGTTGATCTGGCTGATCTCGTGCATGGATACCACCACCATTTATCGCTTGAGTCAACTGCGCTATTACTGCAACAAACTGTTCAGTTCCAATTCTGACCATCTCAGGATGCTGATTTGGAAGGTTATTTCCTTCTGTATGCCTTCCTAGCACTGCTTCCCTGTTTCCTCTACGGAAAACCATTCTGAACAAACATGTCTTATATAAAGCAACATGGTAATATTCAAATGCTATATCATTTCAAAAAAATATTTTTGGATAATCATTTAATAGAATTATAACTCCTAAAGCTATATAAACCCACCTCTAATACCAACTATAAGGACCCAACCTTAAACCTTACTTAATCTTGAGTTATTACAAGATTACACCTTGAGGATCTTTTCAAGTTTAGAGTTTTAGAGAATTAGATAATAAAACATGCATTACATTCCACATTTAAACAAAGTGGTTACATAAAAGATAGTATTCATTTTTCCCATAAATGGAAACATATTTAAAATAAAACATGGATTCTTTCTTGACACTTCCTTGACACTATCATCATATCATGTACCTTTCCCTTGACTTGTGAAAAACATTTCAAAAACTTGGGATGAGCACAAAAAGCTCAGTAAGAGATATAAAAATATGGAAAGGAAACATGGGTACATATATACATAAGAATGAAATCATAATTTACCCATAAAACATAAGCACTTTAACATACCTAATCAAATAATGAATAAATCATAGAAATCATAAGACATAAAGGTATCTTGAGGCATTCATAACATTCTTACGTAGGGAGTAACCCTCTTGGTTACGTTTGGAATACCCATCACAGTATATTCCCTAAATGTCTTCGGAGAAACCTTAATGTTTCACTCCTTCGCGTTAACCAATGCATTGGAGAGCTATAATGGGCTCACCCACCCTTAGTTTATCACATAACCACCCGTCTTCATAACAATGCCCAAGAACCACAACATAATCGTATCAGATAAAACATGCATAAAGGAAACATAACATTTCCACCTTTCAATCACAAGATATCAATACAACACATTGATATAAAAACATTATGAAAACCATTTTCAATACCAAAATAAAATAAAAGTAAGACATGGTATTTATTTTTCTTTTAAAAAGAAGGTATGGCTTGTAGAGGAAGCCAAAACTCAAATAATGGTCACGGCGGTGGAGAAGTCGTTGTCGCTGCATACGTACGACAAAAACATTCCCTTTTGTCGTTTAGTAAAACGCTTTGTATAAAAAATATTCCTTTTGGATAAACATAAAAGTCAAAGTAGTTTATACACCGTATAAAAGAAAGTTGTGTATAAAACATAATATGCCTCAATGAAAGGAGATTGAGACGAAGTCCCATACCTCGGGTCCGACTTGACTCGATCGTTCTTTAATCTCCTGAATAATAAACTTGAGTTAATTTATACTTGCTTAAGAACCTTTTTCAAGTTCATTATTTCTTTTATATCACTTATTACCATGTCATTAACACTATGTTATTATTTAAGTTAATAACGGTCGTTTTAACGATCATTGGTACTTGAGTAAAAAATAAACTCTTTATAATTACAAGTTGTTCATGTGGTAAAATATCCATTATATCCAGAATTGTATTCATTATGTAGATATCATATATATCATATATATCCAGTACATGCATGCATTTATAATATTACATAACATTTAGAGGTAAGAAATGAAATGCACCGTTCATGGAGACGGTAAGCCGTACGTACACATGAACGCTACTTCCATTTCTATTTCATATTTAATGGAATTAAAACATAATGAAACATAATAGTATTTTAATTCCAGTATGGTATCATATATAATATCATTAAATATATCCTTTATACGCACCACATATGGTATTAACGAATCAAATCACTTTGAGGGGGCGGTAGTCCGCACTTCCTAAAATGAAGATATCGCGTTTACCCATAATGGAAACCATAAAGGTATGCCATAAATGAAAAATACAGAAGCTTAAGTAAAACATAAACATATTATATATCATATATAAATATAGTTACATCTTAATTTCCACCTTTTAAGGTGTTATATGAGTGTTGAACAATCATCGTTTCGTGAGGCAGAAATACCCCATCTACGGAAATAGTATGTTCTTTAACCATTAGATGTAGGTGTGTGTAAGTGTATCTCTAATACTTCTTATAAAAACATCCTAGTATATTTAAGATACTGGATTTTTTACAAAAGAAATGAATAAAAAGAGTTTATGGGGTTGGAGAAGCAAAATAAAACAAAAGGACTCAAGTGAAGACATTACATTAAAATCAGGTAACTCCCTTTGGTTTGAGCTCAAAGGCTTCCTTGGGAAGACTTATTCCCAAAGTGAGGCTTCAAGGAGTAAGAGAGGGATGTGTAGAGACAAAATGGGCAGGGGTTGGCCGAGCCAAAGGCTTTGGAAGTGTGGGTAAAGAGGTAGAGGTGGGGGCCTTTTATAAGAGGAGAGGAGGGGCACTCTTGGAAAGTAAAGAAATGTTACTTTATTTTAAAATGAGTTTCAGATTTAAAAGGTCCCAAATTGATATAATTAGAGGATAAGGTGATAAGGATTCTAAATCCACCCATCCAATAGGTTTTGGACATGTTTAGGTCATATATTTTACATTATCTTTTCATTTTATTTAAATCCTTTATTAATGAGGTAATCACTGCATCATTATGATGTCATAAATAATTTTATTTATTTAATGTCTAAAAATTATAAAAAAAATATCATGATGTAGGAAATATTTTTAGCTTTCAAATGACTATTTATATTCAAAAATCTGACTTGTATAACCTTATTTAAAAATTGTTTTAGTAAAACAACTCATGTTTGTGTCATTTTAATTTTAACATTAAATAAAAAGATATTAATGTCATTCTCCTACCAAAGTGGCTCCATGGGGTCCCCAAGTTTACCCATGGCTTGTCTTGGTCGGCCATGACACATCCAATAAGGGTAGGACATGTTTCTAGGTATTTTCATTTTATTATAACATTATTTTTACCTTAAATTACACTAATTACCTCTAATCGCGATTAAAAACTTAATAAGTTACTATTCACCAAAAAATTATTTTAATCCCATTGAACCACATTTTAATTCTTAATGAAAACCATGTATGTCGGATTTTTGAAAATCAAATCACAGAAGTGACAAAGATTCATTTAAACGAAAAATCAGTTTCTTTAACTACCACTTAGTGGTTTCACTATTCATCAAAAATTGAAGTTTTTCAGAAAAATACCAAAACTTAACCCTAAGCTATATTTGATATTACAAATTCAAAAATTATGTATATTTTAGAAAATTAAAATCATATAAGTTACATTAATTAATTTAATAATTAATTCCCGCTGTCAGGACAAATAGCGTGTTTTTATGAAACAATAAGTATCAAAAGATTGACACTAGTTTAAGTCTAATTTCAAGGTGAAATTAATTCCAATGACCAACATTGGATTAAATGGTAAAAATATATTATAATTTCACTTTAAAACAAATTTAAAAGATAATCTAATCATATAAATAAATTAGATTAAAAAGATGTTTTGAATTAAAATACAACATTTTCACTATTCATTAAAAAAATGAACTTTATCAGAAAAATACCAAAAATTCACACAAAGTAAATTTTGATGCCCCAATCATAAAGAATAAGTTTACTTTGAAAAACATAGCTTATAAAATTGACAAAAGATAGATTTAAAAATGGTTTGCCATTAAAAGGCAGTAAAACAATCTTTTAAAAATATTAGTGTATTCCATGCTTAAGATTGGATTTATTTTCATTTTAAGCCTCTAAAACACTATCTAATTCATTAATATACATAGATAAAAATATCTATTATTCATTAATTACTTGGGATGTTACAAAATGGGTAGGGTTTTTCCGAACTAAAGGGCTTTAAATGAGTGAATCAAAGAGATGGAGAGGTTCCATTTTATAAGAGAGGGGAGAGGCACCATTTGGAAACACCAAAACTATTAAATTAATATAAATTAATTTTTAAATAAAAATGGCTCCAAAGTGGATTATTTAAAATATAATATTAGTATGTGACTAAATCATCTCAACCAATAAACTTTATACATGATTTTAGTTCATTTTAAACCTTATCATTTTGATTTATCCTTATTTAATCTATTTAATTTTAATGGTGGTAATAACATTCTAAATATTAAATAGTTATAAATATTTACTTATATGGTGTAAATTAATTATAAATGAATATTTTATTAAATTTTATACCCTATAATTATCACTTTTTAATTTTTAAATATTTTCATTATTTTTAAATAATTTAATAAAATTTTATTTTTATAAAATATCAAGTGTCAATTTTGACACTATTCATTTCTTTGATTTTTAATAAAATACACACAGTAGATAAATTCAAACAGAAACATTAAATATAATAATAAAATGTCATATTCACCTATAAAATTTGTATATTACCTTAATTAATTCAAATTATATTTCTTTTAATATTTTTAAAATCATTTATTTGATATTTTTATTAATAAAATAATTTCTGCGTCACTATTGTGTCATTCATGATGGTAATTATTTAATATCTAAAAATTATAAATAAATTTCTATGATGTAGGAAATTATTTTATATTTCAATAGACTACCTATAGTTGATGTTATCTTGTATTTATCGCTATATTAAAATTAATATACTTATATAACATGAGAGTGTGACATTTTGTCACATTCATTGATTTTAATAATATTAATGTCATATTCATGGGAAAGTGGCCATTAAGTGATTAAATTTAGAACCATAGATGATAAGGGTCAAATTTAATCATCCAATAGGATTTTTATAGGTGTTATGGTAATTTTATAATATTATTTTTACCTTTAATTACCCAATTTACTCTTAACCACGATAACAAAAAAATTACTAAAGTTACTATTCATAATGTCCAAAAATTAAAAGTAACCTATTAAAATAATTTATACCCACTTATTCCCAATATTGAATCTATTTTTAATATTTAAAACATATAATTTTCAATAATTAATTTAAAATTAATACCCATTGACAAAACGAGAAAATGAGTTTTTTAAAAGTAAAAACCGTCAAAAGATTGACATGTGTTTATATGTAATTTTAATGTGAATATAACTCTAGTGAACTACATTATATGAAATGGTAAAAATATAATCTAATTATACTTTAATACCATTCAAATTTATAATTTAACACTATAAATTTTTTTGATTAAAAAAGTTATTTTCAATTAAAATTTAGTATTTTCACTATTCATCAAAATATGAAAATTATCAGAAAACCACCAAAAAATTATCCAAACTAAATTTTGATGACCCGCTTCCAAATAAAAAGTTTATTTTTTTTAAATTGAATATATAAAAGTGCTAAATATTGGATTTAAAATGGGTATGCCATTAAAAGCTAGCAAAATTGCATTTTTTTGAAAAATACTTCTTTTGTCCAAAAAATTGAATTTATTATTATATTATATCTAAGAAACACATAAAATTAATTTTAAAATCATAAATAATATATAAAATTTAAAATTTGGTTAATACTATTCATAACTTCTAATTTAACGACTAGGTTATATATCATATTAAATAATAATATTTTATTAATATACTGTTGTTTGGTAAAACTGGTCCTTGCGTGTAATGTAATCCAAATATTTTTGTGTATAGTGTAAGATTAAAATGGTGTTGCGTAAAAATAAATCAAGTAATAAAATTAAGTTTATTTAGAAATGAAAATATTGTAAAGTATTAGGGTGTTACATTCTCCCTTCCTTCAATAAATTACGTCCTTGAAATTTAAACTCGGGATAAAAACTAAGGGTTTGACATTTTAAAACAAATTTTTTGAAATCCCATATCTAAAAATGGATTAATGAGACCTCTATTTTAAAATAAAGAAAGGGAATTATGAAGGTTACGAGAAATAACACATACTAGGGTTCCATGTAAGAAAACATGGACATGGAAGAAAAATCTAACCATAAAGTTCTGATGGAGAGTGATAGAGAACATGATGAGGAGTAAGTAAACAATCAAGAATCTATAAATCTACAATTATATAAGGGACCAATTGATTCATCAGAAAAAGGACTAAGATAACATTTTTGGTTTCAAGATCCTTTCCCTAGAGTTGAAGAATTATTTTACTATTTATAAAATCACATAATTTATTTATTTACATGTAATAATATTAATATCATTATTTAGTTGTGATTAGATCTATTTTCACTTCATCCCTTACACCTAGAAATGAATGTTCAAAATGTATTTTTCATGTCTGAAACACTTTTGATAAATCATAATGCCCGCAAGTATTTACTTAATACTATAAATATTTACTAAAACCAAAAATGTTAGCCTAAAGAATCCAATAAATCATACTTTAACCACAAAAAATAATATATAGTGTTTAACTTACTCAATTACAACCTTTAGGCTTTTCAAAAATACTTCTATCCAAACTCACTATCCAAAATTTATAAGGTGGGTCACATAAAATAATGCATATTTTTTTTCACATAACAAGCATGTGAATACCTTCATCATGTATTCTCTTAAAACATGGAAATACCCTGAATTACCATAAAAACTTGCATGACATAGAATATTGGATATAATCCTTAAATGTAAAAATGTTGTGAACTCCAATAATGATGGAATAAACAAACCATTAATCAGTTCCAAGGTAGTCAATAATATCCAATATACTTTATCCAAATCAATCATCTCTTTATTCCAAAATCATTATCTCAGTATCAAAAACATATTAAGTGTTATCTTTCCCTCAATCATATATTTTTCAAAAATTTGAACTTGCAACTATTTCACTTTACTTAGTACCATATAATCTCAAATCCTTAATGAAATAGTACTGTAGTATAATGCTTATATACTCTATAATTATTATAACCTATATATTTCTAATTCAAATAAAATAATTATTTAATAGGAATATTAATTATTCCTCTTCATCTACTATAGTATCATAATTTAATCATTATCTAATAGCATCATCTGTTGTATATTCCTTTGATGATTGGGACATTGATTTGCATAGTGTACCATCTCCTTGCAGTTGAAACATTTTACATTGAAAGCCTTCTTCTTACCCTTTAAATCGAGAATTTGTTGTCATTTTTATCCACACTTATAAAAAACTCACATTCCCTTCAAGCATTTACCAGGGTGATTCTTTCCATAATTGTTACATGTGGGAAAATCCTTCTTTCCCTTATCCCCTTTATCTATATTTTTCTCTGCCATACTCTTCTTCTCTTGCTTCCCTTCAAAGCCAAATGACTCAGAGAATTATTTACTAACACATGATACTATTTATTCATATGATGAGAATACATGGGGGACTATTTTCCTTCAAAATTTCTGTTTAAGACCATTAATGATATGATTCTTCTTACTCTTTGGATCATGTAAAATAGTGAGGTTCACATTCCTTCTACTGGGAGCCATGTCTAAATGATGACATACACTAGGTTAGATCATACTGTAATGTATAATCCAAAAACTAGAAAAATTATTAATATAAATTAAAGATTTACATGTATCTAGTCACATAATTATAAAAATGGTTTCTTTGGGGACATATTTACTCATAAATTCTTCATAAAAGTTTGTAAAGAAAATGTGAATTATCCTAAGCATATCTCCCGGGAGTGTCAAACCAGGTGCGCAGTAAGACCTGTTATCGTGTACCAGGTTACCCCAATTCAAGCCCGAAACACCTTGTTGGAGTTATTACTCCTAGGTACATCTGTTCCAAAATCACACACACTTTTTGTATCTAGACAAGGATGTATTTTTAGGAATACCCATATAATATCTACATTACCAAAATTCTAGGATGTTCTTTTATACTTATCCTCAAATTATTTCTTAGATTAATATTCCCTAATCATGGTTTTTCAAAATCTAGTTTCCAAGGTTCGTACTAAAATACCTTTGATACCAACTGTAATGCCCTAACCCCAGTTTCTTAGAGTTGGTGCATTATTTTAATAAATTTGCATGATCACAAGAAAATAAAATCCCGAAGGAACAATCAATTTAGTAGCCTTGAAAATACTAGATACAAACATAAGTTTTACATTAAATATTGAAATGAAAAACAATATATTGTATCCTTTGAAGACTATCATATCCCTTAGACTATCTCTATAGGTCAATCATAATATACTTCTTCTCATCCTAGGGAAAAGGAAACATAATAAAAAAGAAATCTTAGATTCTCAATAAGGATAAACATTATAGTGGAAGCTATTATAAATAAGCATACACTTTTAAGGAAAGGTATACAAAAAAACACAAGCCTTTTAAACATAATCCTCATCATAATATGGAAATAATAAATCACTTAATTCCATTTAAACTTTCACATGGATATTCTACTAGTCTAATAATGACATGAAATATCAATAAATAATCTCATAATGCGGAAACACACAATGCTGGACATCATAACCATACCATCAAGGCCTCATGTCAGGACCATTACCATACTATCAAGGCTTTGTTCCAAGAAACTAGTTTGTCTCATGATACCTACCACTGTATCGAGGGGCTATAATGGGCCCCACCCACCACTTAAAAATTCCAATGCATTCCTCATATAAAAAGGGTGAAACATAACACAAACATCTGTATTTAAACTAACATATGAAATTTAAATACTTTAACCATAAACTATGAATGGTATAAAAATAGCACATCCACAGTCAAACATATTATAAAACCTTCAATAAAATATGGAAGATTTTATCATAATAAATAAACCTTAATGAAGCATTAAATCTAGCAAATGATGTTGACATAGATTAAAGTGATCTATTAAAATCATTAAAACTCTTTGAGAGAGATATCCCTTTTATAATTTAAAATCATTTAAATGACATGAAATTATAAAAGAAAAAATATCTTTTGAAAATAACCTTTTAATATTTTAAGGGAATATTCAAAATGTTAAGGCGTCATAACGATAGAATATAGCCGCTCAGGCCGTATAAGATAAAAAAAATTCTTTCCTTAATTTTTTGAAAAGGTCATAAATTACCTCATTTGGAAAATGAAAGAAAGATTCATTTCAAAACCTTTTTTAAAAATTAAAACATGGGTAAAAATGACTTTAAAAAATTGTTGATAATATTCTGAATTATATTTTAAGAAACATGGACCTGGATGATAAAGATGTCCCAGTAGAAACTTACATACAAGCAATCTCAGATAATAAAGAGATTATGAAATTAACCCTTACATAAAACCTTTACAAGATTTATTTTTGAAAACACTTGACTGAAATTAAAAATAGAAATAAAATGCCTTTATAATCCTTTTATATACATATAAATAGTTATGTAAAATAATATCAAGAATATTGAAATGGAGAGAGGATTAATTCTTTAGACATTCAAAGTGTCCCATACCACTTTGAACATTTAAATGATAAGCTAGAT
This sequence comes from Viscum album, assembly GCA_963277665.1. Classification (NCBI taxonomy): domain Eukaryota; kingdom Viridiplantae; phylum Streptophyta; class Magnoliopsida; order Santalales; family Viscaceae; genus Viscum; species Viscum album. The sequence continues at coordinate 1,254,243,179 of OY728152.1, forward strand.
ATCTTAAAATGAAACGTTGAATACCATAAAGAAAATGTATTCATGATATAAAATATAACAAGGGTAGTAATTATACCACACACAATAAATAGGTGGTGACCATGGCTTATGTCTCACAAAAATTAAAAGTGAGACGAAATTCCCTTACCTTAGGTCTGATACACTCCGTACGTGTCCAAAACTCTTGTATAATGTTTTTAAACATATTATTAACTTATATCAGAATAATAATAATATTTATGATATCATATATTATTCTTTTATGACTTTATATTACCTGTTTATTAACAATTCCAAGTTAAAGCAACATTTCGGGTAATAATTGATTTGTTTATCATACATGTTTTGAATTGTTATTCCTGATCATATTACTTAGATCATGATTTAATTACTTCCATAATTTATAAAATGATTTATATATCATATATATTCAGAATATAAGTATATATAATAGATATATATATGAAATGAAATACACCTTTCATGGAGACGGTAGCCTGTATGTATGCATGAACGTTGTTTCCGTTTTCTTATCATATTGAATGGAAGTAAATGACATATATGTACACACACACAAACATATATATATATATATATTATAGTATAATTATTATGTCATATATTTTATAATTATTCATAATATATTTTTTATAATCATTCTTGGATAGTGAACGTGGAAGATGAGTCTCATTGCATCGTGGAGATGGTAGGCCGCACGCACGCACGAGTGACAATATCATTCCCTTGAAGGTTAAATGGTATGAAATTGGATGGTATATTAATTATAAAAAATAATTATCATGCTATTTTTATTATTTAAATCCATTATACTCATCATTATAACCATTCAAATAATGTATTTTTGAATAACAAATTACACCACAGTGTGAATACGGTAAGCCGTATGTACGCATGCATGGTGATATTGTTATTCTTAGGATGAGTAAAATGAGGTATAAGGTCATAACATAATTATAATAACATATAAACATGTATAAGATACTTTATTTATTACTTTATTATCGAATAAACATAGAAATAGAAATTAGAAGAAGAAAATAACTTTGAAAGAGGTGATAAAACAATTACCTCTTTTTCTGGTGTCTCCTTTAAATTTGCACAAAAGGACTCCTTAGGATGGCCTTATCCCCAATATATGGCCTCTAGTATGTATTTAGAGAAGTTGGGAGGAGAAATGGGTAGGGTTTGGATGAACTAAAGGGTTTTATATGAGTTAATCAAAGAGGAGAGACACCATTTTATAAGAGAGGGGAGAGGCACCTTTGGAAGCACCAAAACTATTAAATTAATATAAATTAATTTTTAAATAAAAATGGCTCAAAAGTGGATTATTTTGAAGATAGGATGATGATGGGATGAAATACTCTCAAAAAATAAATTTTACGAATGATTTTATTTTATTTTAAACCTTATCATATTGATTTATTATTTTTTAATCTATTTAATTTTAATTATGGTAATAAAATTATAAATATTAAATACTTAGAAATATTTAGTTATATGGTGTTTATTGATCATAAATTAATATTTTATAAAAATTTAGACCCCATAATTATCACTTTGTAATTTTTAAGTATTTTTATGATTTTTCAATAATTTAATAAAATGTTATTTTTATAAAATATCAATAATGTCAATTTTGACACAATTCATTTCTTTAACTTTAAATAAAAGACCCACAGAAGATAAATTCAATCCAAAACATTGAATATACTCCTAAAATTTCATAGTCTCCTAGAAAACTCATGTATCACCTTAATTAATTGAAATTATATTTATTTTAATATTTTTAAAATCATTTATTTGATATTTATATTAATAAAATAATTTATACGTCATTATTGTGTCATCCTTAATGGTAATTATTTAATCTATAAAAATTATAAATAAATTTCTATGATGTATTCAATTTTGTTATATTTCTAGAGACTACCTATAGTCGATGTTATCTTCTGTTTATCCCTATATTAAAATTAATATACTTATATAAAATGAGAGAGTGAAATTTTGTCACATTCATTGATTTTAATAATATTAATGTCATATTCATGGGAAAGTGGTCATTAAGTGATTCCATTTCAAACCATAGATGATAAGGGTCGAATTTAGTCATCCAATAAGATTTTTAAAGGTGTTAAGGTAATTTTATAATATAATTTTACCTTTAATTACACGATTTACCCTTAATCATGGTAATAAAAAAATTACTAAAGTTACTATTCATAACGTCCAAAGATTAAAAGTAACCTATTAACATAATTTGGACCCACTGATTCAAAATATGGAATCCATTTATCAAAATTCAAAACATTGAAGTTGCAATAATTAATTTAAAATTAATCCCCATTGACTAAATGATAAAACCACTACTGGAAACTAAGGCTTTACCAAATGTTTCAAACCGTTGGTAAAGGCTGCCAAACCTTTGGTATACTATATACCAAGGGTTTGGAAAACCATTGGTAAGTAATGCATTGGGATATCCCATTACCAACGGTTTTAGTATAACCGTTGGGAAAGGCAGTGTAATAAGAGTATTCCTAACGGTTTGTAAAACCGTTGGCAATATTATCATTTTCATGTTTTACCAATGGTTTACAAAAACCATTGGTAAAAATATGTACAGAACTATACCAATGGTTTTAGTAAACCTTTGGTATAGTGTATTTATAGAATTTGGTATACCAGCCACCTAAAATCTCCTCCACTGCACACTCAACTACATACACCTGCATACACTCTTAACATCAACTAAAACACCTGATATAGCACACAAAAGCACATAAAAACAAGATAATCTTATAACCATGGAATGTAACACAATTATAATCATGTATATGAACCCAATTACCCTATGTAATATAGAATTCATAATTGAATTCTCAATTGAATACATGCAGAATGAATTATGTAATGATTTCTGAATTATGAATCAATAACACATACAAATTGAATTATGTTTCATACAAAATTCTGAATTATATATAGCACATATATAATATGACATACAAGGGGTTGGGGGTGTCCCGGGGGGTGGGGGTGTCTAGGGGGTGGATTATACAGAATTAAGAATACATAAAAAATTGAATTTTCTATAACACATACACGATTGAATTAAGAAATTAGAAGCTAATAACCCCAAAATAAAGTATCAATATAATCTGAATATGTTTGGTCAGTTTTCCGTATACCAGTTGTTTTTACTTAAAATGATGTCCATTTTAAACAAAAGAAATACGGTTGGAGTGATACCGGCCAAACCATGCCTCAGATTGAGGTGGGGTTGACTCGTACACATCACATATAACTCATGGATCGTTGTTATAAAGTATCAACAAAATCTGAATGCGTTTGGTCATTTTTTCATATGCTAGTTGTTGTTTTCACTTAAAATGTTTTCTATTTCAAATAAAGGTGAGAAACTTTGAGTGGTTCCGGCCACAACATGCCTCGAATTGAGGTGGGGTTGACTCGTACACGTTACATACGACCCATGGATCGTTGTTCTAAAGTATCAACACAACCTGAATACATTTGGTCGGTTTTCTATATGCCGGTTTTTTTACTTAAAATGACATCTATTTTAAACAAAAGAGAGACAGTTAGAGTGATATCGGCCACACCATACCTCAGATTGAGGAGATCCTAATGCTTTTGGTTAGTTTTCCGTATGTCAGTTGTTGTTTTCACTTAAAATGATGTCCATTTTAAACAAAAGAAAGACACTTTGAGTGGTTCCGGCCACACCGCACCTCGTATTGAGGAAGGTTTGACTCGTACACTTCACATATGCCCCATGAATATTTTTCCTAAATTTTCAACAGAATCTGAATGCATTTGGTCGGTTTTTTGTATGTCAATTGTTGTTTTCACTTAAAATGATGTTCATTTTAAACAAAAGAGAGAAACTTTGAGTGGTTCCAGCCACACTATGCTTCATATTGAGGTGGGGTTGACTCTTAAACATCACATATGAACCATGGACAGTTTTCATAAAGTTTCAACAGAATCCGAATGCGTTTGGTCAGTTTTCCGTATGTCAGTTGTTGTTTTCACTTAAAATAATGCCCATTTTAAACAAAAGAGAGACACTTTGACTGGTGCCGGACACAACGAGCCTAGAATTGAGGTGGGGTTGACTCGTACACATAAAAAATGACCCATAAATCGTTCTACTAAAGTATCAATACAATCTGAATGCGTTTGGTCAGTTTTCTGTATGTCAGTTGTTGTTTTCACTTAAAATCCAGTCCATTTCAAATAAAAGCGAGACAGTTTGAGTATTGATAGCCACACCGACCCTCATATTGAGGTGAGGTTGAATTTTACACGTCACATATGACCCATGGATCATTTTACTAAAGTTTTAATAGAATCAGAATGCCTTTGGTCAGTTTTCTATATGTCAGTTGTTGTATTCACTTAAAATGACGTCCTTTTGAAACAAAAGAGAGATACTTTGAGTGGTGCCAGCCACACCGCACCTAGGATCGAGGCGGGGTTGACTCTTACACATCAAAAATGACCCATGTATTTTTTTACTAAATTATCAACACAATCTGAATGTGTTTGTTTAGTTTTCCGTATGCCAGTTGTTTTTACTTAAAAGAGTATCCATTTTAAACAAAGTAAAGACACTTTGAGTGGTACCGGCCAAACCGTGCCTCGGATTGAGGCGGGGTTGACTATTACGTATAAAAAATGACCCATGTATCCTTTTTCTAAAGTATAAACATAATCAGAATGCGTTTGGTTAGTTTTCCATATGCCAATTGTTGTTTTCACTTAAAATTTTGTTCATTTCAAATAAAAGCGAGACACTTTGAGTGGTACCCGCCACACCGTGCCTCGGATTGAGGCAGGGTTGACTCTTACATGTCAAAAATGACCCATGTATCATTGTGTTAAAGTATAAACACAATCCGAATGCATTTGGTCAATTTTTCGTATGCAAGTTGTTGTTTTCACTTAAAATGTTGTCCATTTCAAATAAAAGTGAGACACTTTGAGTGGTACCAGCCACACCGTGCCTCATATTGAGGCGGTGTTGACTCGTAAACATTATAAATTACCCATGGATCGTTTTCCTAAAGTATAAATAGAATAATAATGCGTTTGGTTGGTTTTCTGTATGCTAGTTGTTATTTTCACTTAAAATATTGTCCATTTTAAATAAAAGTGAGAAACTTTGAGTGGTACCAGCCACAACATGCCTCGGATTGAGGCGAGGTTGACTCTTACACATCAAAAATTACCCATGGATCATTGTTCTAAAGTATCAACACAATCCGAATGTATTTGGTCAGTTTTCCGTATGCCAATTGTTGTTTTCACCTAAAATGTTGTCCATTTCAAATAAAAGTTAGACACTTTGAGTGGTACCGACCACAAAGTGCCTCAGATTGAGGCGGGGTTGACTCGTACATGTCAAAAATGGACCATGGATCGTTTTTATAAAGTATAAACACAATTTGAATATGTTTGGTTGGTTTTCTGTATGCCAGTTGTTTTTACTTAAAAGAATATCCATTTTAAACAAAAGAAAGACACTTTGAGTGGTACTGGCTACATTGTGCCTCGGATTGAGGCTAGGTTGACTCATACACATCATAAATGAACCATGGATCCTTGTACTAAAGTATCAACATAATATTAATGTGTTTGGTCAGTTTTTCGTATGCCAGTTGTTGTTTTCACTTAAAATCCTGTCCATTCCAAATAAAAGTGAAATAGTTTGAGTGGTGATGGCCACACTAGCCCTCGGATTGAGGCGAGGTTGACTTGTACATGTCATATATGACCCATGTATCGTTGTACTAAAGTTTAAACAGAATCAGAATGCCTTTGCTCAGTTTTCTATATGCCAGTTGTTGTTTTCACTTAAAATGATGTCCTTTTGAAACAAAAGTAAGACACTTTGAGTGGTACCGAACACACCGTGCCTCAGATTGAGGCGGAGTTTACTCGTACACGTCAAAAATAACCCATGGATCATTTTGTTGAAGTATCAATAGAATCCTAATGTGTTTGGTTGGTTTTATGTATGCTAGTTATTGTTTTCACTTAAAATGTTGTCCATTTCAAATAAAAGTTAGACACTCTGAGTTGTACCGGACACACCGTGCCTCTGATTGAGGCGGGGTTGACTCTTACACGTCAAAAATGACCCATGGATCATTTTTATAAAGTATAAACACAATCCAAATCCATTTGGTCAGTTTTCCATATGTCAGTTGTTGTTTTAATTTAAAATGTTGTCCATTTCAAATAAAAGTGAGACACTTTGAGTGGTACCGACCACACCGTGCCTCGGTTTGAGACAGGGTTGAATCGTACACATCACTGGGGAATTTTGAGTGCTGTCAAGTGAATATTGAAGATTCGGGTGAGTCTAATCCTCTCATTGCTTCCTCTTTTCAATTAGGGTTTTCACTCTTCTCTCATCTTTTTCTTAAGCTCTAAAACCCTCTTTTCCGTCGGGATTTAGGGTGAATCTTGAAGAGAGTTTAGATTGGGATCCGGGGTCCAGGGAGGAGGGTGGGGGCTGTCTGGGGTCCAGGGAGGATGGTGGGGGGCTGTCCGGGGTCGAGGGAGGAGGGTGGGGGGGCTATCCGGGGGGCTGTCTGGGGGGCTGTCTGGGGGGCTGTCCGGGGGGCTATTTGGGGGGCTATCCGGGGGGCTATCCGGGGTCCAGGGAGGAGGGTGGGGGGGGGGGTGTTTGGGGGGATTTCCGGGGTCCAGGGAGGAAGGTGGGGGGCTATCCGGGGGACTGTCTCGGGTTCAAGGGATGGTATTTACATATTTTCTAAGCAAATTCTTTCAAGGTTAAAAAAATAATTTCATTATATCAACTTCTAAAAAATTACAATTTCATTAAAATAGGGGGATTTCATAGAAAATCATCAAATAAAGTTGTATTATTTATAGATTAAAAAATCAAGATATTGTGGCCTACCTAATCACACATATATTCTGGCACAACAAATCAATAAACATCAAAGGTCAGTAATATCAGTAAAAAATGTAACAGATCAATCTGTCCCTCATCACCATCACTATCATCACCATCATCTTCACCCTCACCCTTGTCCTCATCATTATCCCCATCATCGTCCCCACCCTCCTCCTCGCCCTCGTACTTACCCTCGGCCTCCTCATCACCCTCCTACTTCTCCTTGGCCTCCTCCTTGCCCTCCTCCTCCACCTCAGCCTCCTCCTTGCCCTCCTCCTCCTCCGCCTCGACCTCCTCCTCCTCCGCCTCGACCTCCTCCTCGCCATCGTCTTGACCACCACTAGAACTGCCACCTGGTTCACCATATATAGAATGCATCGATGACATATATTCCTCACAAGCAATGCTAGCCTCTAGTGTAAGTGTTGGATGTAAAGCATCCATTAGTTTCATAAATGCAGTGTTTTCCATAGCAGACTGTGCTGCCATTTCTGTGGCCCTTTTTTCATCCTGTTCTGCCTATGACTTAACCTGCTGTAACTCGGTGTCACTACAACTCATACCTGAGGAGGTCCAATACCTCATCAGAAATATACTCTTCCTAGGCTGACAGTGTACTCTACTTGGATGCTCATCTCCCAACACCTGATGTAAGTGATCATTTGGCCCAAAATTGTCAGGTTCCTGGGCATCAAGGGCCTCTAAAGCAGCCTATTACAAATATAAATAGATTATTAAGTTACAAAATAGAGATTAAAATTTTAAATCTACAAAGTAAAACTTACAATCTGCTGCTAAGTCGGTTCATTAACCACACTTCCATCTTTCTTCTTTCTACTCGAGCAAAATAGTTTTTCTCGAGGCACACGTCCTTCTATATTCAATTTATGCCTCTACAATGACATTGAACGTAGGAAACCATAATTAAAAATAGGATAAAAAAACAGTAATTTCATAACTAAAATTATATAACAACTTTATCAATCGAATAAATTATGGAGGAAGCAATAGAAAGTGAAAGTCATAAAGAAAGATTATAAACTGTCATACCAGCTGTCTCTCATGATCTGGCATCATAGTACATCCCAATGTGTGGACCTATTTCATAGCATCAATGTTTTTTTATTTCTTTCAGATGCATCCTAAATAAAATTCAGTAATTAGTATTAATGAAAAACATGAAAATTTTCATTTAAATACTTCTAATTTGATTAATACTGTAAATTGGCTAGTCTCCCAATGAGTAATCATCTATTGATACTGTTCTAATGGAAAATAATCCACGATAGAGACCGCCTCCAACTCTGTGCCTACTCTATCACGCCTGCCAATATACAACTCATGCTTATAATCTCTCTAAAGCTCGCCTAGATCCTTTAGACATGCTGACCATGCACTCTCACCATCGGGGAAATTAAATTGCAACTGAAACCAAAATATTAATTCATATAAATACAAAAATTAATATATTTCATTAAATAAAACTAATTTTTTACCCATATTTATACCTAGTCTTTATCCTTGACTTCATTTGGAAGTTGTCTCCATGAGAGCAGGCTGACAGGAATGATGTCGGAGTATGGCAAGTTTCGCAAGAAAACTCAGACATTGCTTCCTTGATTTTTCAATCATCTGACTATCTTCATTGTAGTCCACTATCAACTGCGTGCGACAGTTCCACACCGAACACGTGCGTGTACTCCCCCTCCCCGCCTCTTATCAGTAGATGTATCTGTTATGAAAGAAAAACAAATATTTATCAACACATGTTATAATGAAAATAAATAATGGCGTAACAATTTTTTTAGGGTTGTATAAGTATACCTACGGTAGTCTGATCAATGGGCGCCGTTGGATCTGTAGAAACTGAAGGAACACCCTGTACAGATGAAGTGAGTCCCAATATATGCTCTGCAGGAACAGACTCTAGCAGAGCAGGAGTCAAAAAAGATGAAATAGAAAAGATCAGAGAGATCGAAGTAGTAGTAAAAGAAGATGACAGGGATGGCTAGCCAAATACTAGATGGGGAGTAGGAATCATCATCGGATATGGTACAGATAGGCGAGGAGGGTCAGATGTAAAGGGTGGTGAAAACATGGGAGGCCTAAATATCCAGTGTGTCCCTAACGACACACCAGGATCAAAATGTGGGATGTATGGTATGTTAGTGGGAGGGGCATGGTATAATCAGGTACGTCGACCAGATCATCTAGCTCCCGTACCACCCCCCTCATACGAACACCTTGAGTGCTGGGACTACTACTCGAATGCTTATCAAATAACTGTCTCCTAGTAGATGGATATTGAAAAAATGTTTAAAAAAAATGAATCACATGACATTATATATAATTTAAATAAATATATTTGAAATAAAATACTCACTGTAGTCATAAGTGGTGGAATTCCCAGCTCGGTCATGCGATGATTGTTTTCCACAATCTATTTCTGTTGCCTCTCTTCAATTGGTTTCATTTCCTGCATTTGAAAACAAATATGGAAGTAAAAAGAAAAAGATAACTAATGTGTAACCCAAAAAAAAAATAAACGAGAGGGAAAAGCAATTTTCAAAATTAAGGAAAAATGTAATTTCTTTAGCTCAGGTAGATAATGTAGGTTTCAATATTAAATAAATTTGAATAGAACCAACCTTAATAATCGAACTTGTGGTAAACCAAAAGAATTGAGAACATGAATGGATGATTTTATATATTTCCCACCACAACTTCAGGTTCACAGTCAACTCTGACAATTAAGCTATTGGAGTCATCAAAAGAAATAAATGGATTGGTTTCAATAGAAGTAGGGATGGTGTCAATTCCATCATCACCATCATTAAAAATATGTATTGGAATTACTTCAAATATGACACCAAATTCAGGTTGAAGTTGGTCATTGACATAAAAAAATTGTTTAGCCATTGATGCCAATACATATGGTTCTTTGGTAGCAAGAGTGCGAGTCATATTAATTACTCGAAATCCACAATCATTAATAAATGTGCCCTGTCTCATCATCAAATCAAACCAATGGCATTTCATCATCGTGACTCGTCCATGAGATTAATAATCCAACATTATTATTTTTTCAATGACTCTATAATAACCCACATTTTCAAATTTCGGTCTACTATCTGATGCACTGGCATAACAATCTGTTGTGGCAGTAACCATAACACTATATTGTTTTGTTCTCATGTTCTTTGCTCGTTCAGTGATAATAAATTTGTACCCATTGATAACAATTGATTTACATTCACGAACCACGGTATTAGGACCAAAAGACAAAGATCTTATTTCCTCAGAGACATAGTCAACAGGAAAACTCAATGCCTGCAATATAAATGAATATTAAACTTAATTAAATATTGATTTAATTATTTTAAACAGTAATATTTTTACCTTCAATTTTAACCAAGCAGAAAACTCTTTGCTATGAAAAGTCTCCCTCCTTCTCAAAGATAAAGAAAGTTGCTTTCTATTTATCATTGTTTTATGTTACCTATAGATAAAAAATATGAATACACTACTATAAAAACAGGCAAGGTAAGCGCCCCCTTATATCAGCGCTAAGCAAAAGCACTGATAAAATGACCCTTTATCAGTGCTAGAAAAGCACTGATAAAGAATCTTTTTATCAGCACGAAAATTTTAGCGCTGATACATGAATGATTTATCAGTTCTTTTATAGCGCTAATAAAGAGTACCATTATCAGCGCTAAAATGTTAGCACTAATAAAGGTAGTCTTTAACAGTGCTTTGTTAGTGCTGATAAAACCTTAGTCCATTTTTTATAAAGTCGGTCACACAATGCCCTCGTTTTATTGCGACCTAAAGCTTTCGCGGTACTGGAACCCTAAGACTCCCCTCCGCTGCCCGCTGAGTTCATGTTTCCAGACCTCTTCCGCCCTCACTTCTCGTTGCTAGACCTCCTCCGCCCCCGCTTCTCGTTGCCGGACCTCCGCTGCCCGCAACGCCCTCTTCGGTTTGCCGGACCTCCACCGCCCACAACACCCTCTTCTCGTTTCCGGACCTAAGTTATATTTAATCTCATTTATTTGGGTTAAATCTTTATGGTTATGGTGTTTAATTACATCCTTAGGGCCTTTCCTTAGTTCAGTTGGTGGTTTCATTCTGGTTTTGTGAAGATATCAAGAAATAGGTAGGTTGTTCCATTATTTGACATTGTTTTAGGTGTTTAATATGATTTATTTGGTTCTAAAATGGTTTTATAAATTGTCTGGGTTGTGGGAAACATGTTTTCCAATTTTTTTGTTGTGCGTAAGGGTTTGATAATGATTTGACTATTGTAAATGGTTGTTTGTCATGTGTGTTTCTATTATTGGAAGTGTGATTGTATAAAATAGATATAATTTTATATAGGGGGTGGAATTGAGCACAATGGAATCCTAGTTACCTAGGTGGGTAGACTAGGTCTCGTATATTAGGTGAATTAGTCAGGTCAATAATTGGTATCCTTAATAAGGATATACATAACAGCACTAACTAAACATTCATGTGCTAGGGATTGGAGGCTCAAATAGGACCTTCATGTCTAAGAGATGTGATCAACAAGAGTACGAGGATCCTAGGACCCTAGTAACCCTAATACCTTAGAGATTTTCTATTGTGCTCATACTATTATTACCATTATCTTGTCATGTTTACTTTCTCTTTTATTTCCAATAATGTTTTATTTAAATTGTATTTTCCTTTTTCTTAAAAAATAACATGTTATTGTTTATCATAATGTCATTACATGGAATATATTTTTGTTGTGTCCTACTAGGTATTTTTGATCACACCATATATACACCCTCAGGTTTATGTAGACCTTATTATGTTTTACCCAGTTAAAGGCAAGGTTCCCTTGGTAGTGATGGTGGATATATGTGCTAGTAGTTCCCCTTTTGGTGACTGTTATTGGTTGTGGAATGGGGATGTTGACCCTCATGTTTCATGGAGTCTTGGTTGTATTGTTGGTTCCCTTACCTTTTTTTTTATTTTGGTTTTGGTTGAAATCGTTAAATGCTTATCCCCTATTATAGTGTTATCTTTTGGTCTATTATATTGTGAAATTTGGTTATGATATGGTGTTTGATTATTATGTAATATTTATGGTTTTTTACATGAAAAAACCATTCCCAAAGGTGTTACTCAATGCCTAGGAACTAGTTACAACCCATGGGGATTGGTAATTCCCTTTGGACCTTCCCACGAGTTGGTTCAGGTGTCAAGTGGGATGGAAACCTAGCCTAGTTCATTACAAGAAGTCTACACCATAGTATGGTTGTCTAAATCCTTTCTGTACCGTGTCCATGGGAGGTTGCAATGTGGTATCTTTTTTTATAGTCTTAAATTCCATGAGCCCAATTTTATATTATTTTTTCTCCTACACAACTCTCATTTAAAATCTTGATTTTTTAAGTCTTACAAGAGTCATTTTAACTCCTCCAAACTCCCTTCTTCTTAGATATAAGTTCCAGTGGATGCGTTTAGTTTCTCTCTGATAAGGGGATCTCTCATAGATTGGAAATCCTCTATCTCCTCTTATATCCTCCTTATAGAGTGATAGATCATCATCTTTTTAGTGAATCTAATATTCTTTTTTATGAATCTTGATTATAGGTTAGACTACTTGATCTCCTACACTTTCATTATTCATTGACAGATCCCATTATGGGTGTTAAGTTGGGTTGATCACTAATTAAAGGGAGGTGGTTCCACAATGTTTCTTCCACACAATTTAAACTTTTTTTCTTGATTTATTCTATATGAATTATAAAAATAATTTAATATTATTTGAATTAAAGTGGATTTTATTTGTGATTTTAGAGGCATGTATTTTTGAAATAAATCCCCTTCTCAATTGTTTTTTGTGTCATGGAATGATTTGAGAAACTATATATTTTAGTGGGAATATTTTATAAAATAATTAGCCTTGATTTCAAAAAAAAAAAGATTAGAATATAATATGATTTGAAAAGGGAATAGATTTTATGAAAACCTATGATTTGGTTTTGAAATGAAAATTCATGTTGAAAACTAAAATTGGGTATTTGAATGTAATAAATGAAATTATTTGTAATGATTGATTTTCCCATGTTTGGTTTATTATTTGATTTGAAGTATATGAAGCCAGGGTATTTAGTGGTAATTTGGATAAGAATGTTAGGATATAATCTCCTAGCACTAGATTTATGATGAAAATACTAACTCAAACATACTATGACATGAATTTTTCCCCAATGGGAATTTGAGTCTCGATGACCTGAGTCGTGGGATGTGTTCACACATTGAGCCAAGATCACTGATTGAGTTGTGTGAGGATCATAATAATAGAAACTAACATACCATAGGGTTTGATACATGTTACTATGATATAATTTTTTTTATTATTACATGACATTGATTATAGAACTATTTTGTTCATGCAAACTAATTTATATAAGTGTTTTCTATACATTGTTCATTTAAGTCAGTTTTTATATATCTTCCATCTTTTTGATTATGAAAGTATGTGATATTGGAAATATTTAAATACTAATATACCATATTAGTACATGTTACTAAGATTTATGTGTGACTATATACTTATTATATTTTCTTATTATTTCTTACACACCACCACTTGAGTCGAGTAACCTGATTGAAATCCATATTGGTACTTTGGTTCTGATGTGAACATGGTTTTTATGTGTTTGTGACATGTGTATGTGTGGATATATGGATACTTAGGCATGATGATATTGAATGTAGGGCAGAGACCTAGGAGTGGTACATGTATCATTCTTGATTATTCTTGTGTTTGGTCTTGGGTGATTTGAGGAAACTATAATGAATCTAAAGTAATTATATTTAATGAAGATGAATAAATACTAATGGTTAGGCTATATTAATCACTATTTTTATAAGGAAGTGGTTCTCTTTTACTGTATTTGAAAGTCTTGTTTTGTGTACTTGAACCATAAATACTAATATTTGAGATTCAAATACGATGAAGATGAATAAAGATTGGATGGATGCTAATCGTTTAACAATAGAGTAAGAGAACGGAGTGAAAGAGTTCATCAACTTTGCAAAGGATCACGCAAAGGATCCTTCTCAAATCCTTTGTCTGTGTTTACGTTGTTGTTATTCTAGACTAATTACTCCAGAGGAGTTGGAAGAACATTTGATATGTCACGGAATAGATCTGAGTTATAAATGTTGGAATAAACACGGAGAAAAAGCGAATGTAGCTACTAGCAGGGATAAAACTGTGTTTTATGGATCGTCAGATATGAATAAAAATATGGATAATTAAGAAGACCGTATTGGGGATGTGATTACAGATGTCAATGATGATGAAGATCGTATTGAGGAAATGACAAAGACAATTCAAGATGAACTCCGTGATTGACCAAAATTGTTTGAGAAGTTAAAGAGTTGGGCAAAGACACCATTGTATGCTGCTTGCACTAAGTATACAACATTTTTAGCTGTACTGAAGTTGTATAAATTGAAAGCAGGCAACAGATGGAGTGATGTCAGTTTTACGGAACTACTTGCTCTCTTGAATGACATGCTCCCAAAAGATAATGAGCTCCCAAGCCGAACATATGAAGCTAGACGAATGCTACGCTCGATGGGAATGATTTCTGAAAGAATACATGCCTACCCGAAAGACTGTATATTGTTTTGAAAGGAGAAAAAATCACTTACAAAATTTCCAAAGTGTGGTGCTTCTCGATACAAGAAAGATAAATCCAATCCTATGAAAGTTGTATGGTACTTTCCAATCATTCCAAGGTTTAGGCGTCTATATAGCAGTGAAGAAACTGCAAGACAATTGTCATGGCATGCAGATAAAAGAAATAAATATGGGTTATTACGTCATCTGACCGACTCTCCTCAATGGAAGAAAATTGACCATGAGTATCCTGAATTTGGAAAAGACCCGAGAAAACTTTGTCTTGTGTTATCTATAGATGGAGTGAATCCTTTTGGTTTTCAAACCATCACTAATAGTTCATGGCCTGTTATGTTGGTAAATTATAACTTTTCACCCTGGTTATGCATGAAGCGGAAATTCATCATGTTATCTATGCTTATATTAGGACCAAAACAACCAGGTAACGATATTGATGTTTATCTAGCTCCTTTGATTGAGTATTTGAATTTATTGTGGGACTCAGGTGTAATGTTGTATGATGCTTATAAAAGTGAATACTTCACGTTGAGGGCGATTTTTTATGGGACAATAAATGATTTCCCTACTTATGGAAATTTTTCAGGATATAGCATTAAAGGAACTCAAGGGTGTCCCATGTGCGGAGAATATAAAGAATCAATTAGGTTGAAACATTCATCAAAATCTGTGTTTCTAGGACATCGTAGATTTCTACCTCGTCGGCATAAGTACCGATCTTGGACAACATCATTCAATGGAAGTTCAGAAAAATGTGCAACACCGTCTCCACTAACAGGTGATCAACTGTTTGAGAAATTAAAAGATCTGAACACTGTTTTTGGTAAACCATTTTCGAAAAACCTTACAAAAATCGATTGGAAAAAGAGATCAGTTTTTTTTGAATTACCATACTGGAATTATTTGTACGTCAAACATTTTCTTGATGTGATGCATGTGGAAAAAATGTATGTGACAGTGTTATCGGAATGTTTCTAAATGACCCTAGCAAAACAAAATATGGAATTAAAGCAAGGTTGAACATGGTTGACATGGGAATACAAGAAGAATTAGCTCCCGTGAAGGGTGAAAATCGAATGTTTCTTCCTCCAGCTGCTTATACTCTTTCTAGGGCGGAGAGATATCAGTTTTGAAACTTCTTCAATGATGTAAAGGTTCTAGAGGGGTACTCATAAAATATCAAGAACATTGTTTCAATGAATGATTTGAAGTTAAAATGTTTGAAATCACATGATTTCCATGTTTTGATGCAAGATCTAATTCCTATAGCTTTACGTTGCATTTTTTCCAAGAATGTTCGTCATACGTTAACCAAACTTTGTTTCTTTTTCAAAGATATATATAACAAAGTTTTAGACCCAGTGAAATTTCTAGCTATGGAAAAAGAAATTGTCATCATATTATGTGAATTAGAAATGTTCTTCCCACCAAAATTCTTTGATATGATGGTTCATTTGATGATTCACTTGGTGAGATAGATTCGACTTTGTGGTCCTGTGCACTATAGATGGATGTATCCTGTTGAATGGCATATGAAGATTTTGAAAGGGTATGTCAAAAATCGAAGTCTTCCAGAGGGTTGTATAGTGGAGTGATATATTTTTGAGGAAGCCATTGAATTTTGTACTGAATAAATATCTGATGTGGAAAGCATTGGTCTTCGAAATCTCATCACACTAGACGCATTGAGGGTGAGGGAATTTCTGGAAGAGAAGTTGTGAAAATCATTATTACAGATCGAGAGTAGGCTCATCTTTATGTTTTGCATAACAGTTGGGAGGTTACTCCATATATTGAAACTCACAAAGAAATTCTTAGGTAGTTGAATCCATCAAGGGATGAAAAATGGTTATCAAATACACATAATCACCGGTTTATAGGATGGTTTCAGGACCATATTTTTAAGGAGTTGGATGAATATATGAATTCAATTTCAGAACGACTTCGATGGCTAGCCGATGGACCAAGTGTGTATGTATTATCTTACAGTGGTTATGTAATTAATGGTTATACATTCTATATAGATGAACATGATGAAGATAGTACTATGAAAAATAGTGGAGTTACACTAGTGGCTGAAGCGATGCATGTTTCTGGTAGTAAGGACAGAAATCCAATTTATGAAAATATGTCATACTTTGGCATTATCAAACTAATATGGGAGTTGGATTATACGACATTCCAATTGCCTATTTTTCAATGCAAATGGATTGATAACAATAGTGGTGTTAAAATAGATGAATGGGGATTTGTGAAAGTTGATTTTAATAAAGAAGGGTACAAAGACGAACAGTTTATAATGGCATCACAAGCGGTACAAGTTTTTTATGTTCCAGATCCCGCAAACCAAAAGTGGTTGATTGTTCTGTTATCATCCAAAACTACTGAAGGTTCCGATGAAAATTCAGTTGAGGATGATCCTTTTAGTGGTACGTTGCAATAATTTTGGAGCGGTCCCAATGCAGATGATGTTTTGTATGTTAGAGGAGACCACAATGAAGGGATTTGGATAGTCGATAGAGGTGTCAAATCCCTCCAACCTTTGAAAAAAAGAAAGAGAGTTCAATAAATAGGTTATATTTTGTTTGTAATATAGATCTTGTTATCTCTGTTATTATCTTATCATTATTGAATTTATGTAATCTGAATTAACTGTTCAACCAATTTTGCAGATAATGACTTCTGTACATTCCGGTTCTCCTAACCTTGATGCTAAACAAGTCTCTCAAGCTGCTGATACTGCGGCTGCTGCTGCTCCTGCTACTCCTGTAGCTCATGCTGCTGCTGCTGTTGCTCCTTCTGCAGCTCCTGTTGCTCCTGATGCTCCTCCTGCTGCGGCTCCTACTGCTCCTATTGCAGCAGCTGCTGCTGCTACTGCTGTGGCTCCTGCTACTCCTAGTGTTGAGATTCAACAACCATCAACACATGCTGTTGATACCATTCCAGATGAACATATAAATGATGTTGATATCGATGAAATGTTCGGGAATGAAGGACCGACGTCGCAGAAAACACAGGTGCGTTGTAGTTTGACGGTGTTAGCCAAAATTCTTAAGTCGAAAAGCAAAGGCATCAAATTTGAAGTCGGATGGAATGCATGAGGCCAACATGTGAATCCCAACAAGGCTATGTTTAGCAGCTACATTGGAGTTGTAACATGGAAACACGTGCCAATTGACATAGATTCATGGCACCATGTTGTGTCCGGGCTGAAGGCTGTGATCTGGGAAGAAATTACGATAACATTATAAATTTATTTCTTTAATTTACTAGAAAATAAAATAATGAAACAGTGTCTTACTCTTCTCAATCTCTTGCAGAGTACATTTATAGTAGACTATTCACACAAGGATTATGTACTAAAGCTTTCAGGAAAGATTCATCGAGGTTTTCGCACTATTTTAACAATATGCCACCTGAAATATTCTAAAGGTAAAATAAACCCACACCCACCCATTGTCTACACTCACCTGATATCCCAAGAAGCATGGGATGCATTTATTAGTCGTCGTGGGGATGAGAAGTTTCAGGTACATTGTGGGTGATAATATGTTGTTTGAGGATACCTGTATTCATCACATTGATTTCCAATATTTCATTTATGAAATAGAAAATCTGTACTAAAAATAAGGAACGTGCATCAAAACCAACATACCCCTATCGTAAAGAAAGGATGGGGTACAATTCATTAGAAAAGAAAATGGTACGTATTTTAAATTTACAGTAATATTGTTAGGTGCCAATAAACAACATCATAATTATCTTTCTATGTTTATATGTAGATTGATGAGTCTAAAACCAAATTCACTTCCATCCCACGTCATGTGCTATGGAAGGAGGCACGTGTGAACAAAGAAGGGAAGTTAGTAGATGAGAACACACAAAAAGTGTGGGAAATATGTGTAAGTATGAAATGAAGATAAAAATATTTGTTTAAAATTTCTATTACATAAAAATAATTAGTTATTTTCCTATATCCGATAGTCACAGGAATCAGCAAATCCTGTAGTGGATACCGACCTATTATTGACGGCTTTAAAGCATCCAGAAAAATACAGTCGTGTCAGAGGTGCAGGGTTTCGGGTGACACCCCGAGTATATTTTGATAATAAGAAAAAAATGGATGATACAGATGAAAAATTGGAACAAATGAGAGAAAAAATAGCAACCCTTGAAGAACGATTGCAATGGCAGGGAGAGTTTCTAGCAACTTTTATGGGTGGGAAGTAAAGGGAAGAAACAACTCAGGAACAACCAGTGCGTGAACATCCCGCCCCACCCCCACCAGCTTTGAGGCAAGCCATTCACCTCAAAGAACTGTCTTAGCCGTTGTAATCAATATTATAATAATTGTTCCCATGAAATGTGAATCCGAAAAACACTGATAATTTTTCTGTACTGATCTTCTACAGGGAGATAATGATTGTGATTTATATCTGTCAACACCCACCTATCACCTTGTAGCGAGGGGTACAGTGTTCAATATCCTAGATGCCACACTGCATAATAGACCACTTCCGAAAGATCATCTGAAAGTGATGATTACTGTAGCTCATGAGCCAAATGAAGAGCTACCTATTCCACTTGATGACGATGATATTCATATGGTCCAAAAGGCTATTGGGACATTCATTGCATGGCATTCACAACTTGTAAGAGTACATGTGGACAAAGAGGTATTTATTTCCTTTTTTTAAAGCTAAACCCTTAACAATTAATGAAAAAAAAGGGTCTGAACCAATGATTGTTTTTATAGATGGAGAAAGGGAAGGGGGTGAAAAATGTTGGCTCAAAAACATCTAAAGGATCGACCAACCGATCCTAAGGAGATACTGAAATCACAATAACACCACCTGTTCTCTATCCACATTTACTAGCATTGAAGAATCATGTGGATACGAAGCTAAAAGATGGTAATAGTCATATAGTGGTTTTTGAAGAGAATATATACAGAGAGGAAAGTCAAGATTTCATTGTTACTAAAAATATAAATGAAATCCTTGAAAACATTTGGCTAGGCATCACAGTTGTAAATGTATATATGAGATATGTTTCCATGAATTGATTTTCTAAAAGATGATCTACTGTGAAAATTATGACTAAATGCATTTTATATTGTGGACAGACGCATTTATGAAAAACAGTTGAAGGAATTTTCCCATGAGCCAAGATTTGGACTCGTTAGTCCTTATATCACATCAACACACCTAACAAAAATAGAGCCATCAAAAAGTGATGAAATAGTGAACGGATTGCTGAAAACATTTGAAAGCAAGATTATAGATGACAGAATTTTCCTAATACCAACCATGCAGGGGTAATAATCTATGATTGAAGCATATCAATTATATTTTCACTTATTTTATTACTTATTCATTTTTGTGTTTTTAGGAAACATTGGTCGCTAATTTTAGTGAACATGGATACTCTGAAGATTTATTTTCTGGATTCAAAGCAAGGATATCCATCAAACCGACCACACATGATGGAGTTTGTGAATCTGTAAGACACTACATCTTACGTTTTAGGTCTAAACATCAAGTAATATAGTTTATATTATATTTTAATGAGGATTCTGTTATGATAGGGAGGTGTATCATTATCTTCTAAAAAAAGGAATGAGGACAGGGGCTATGCATAGGGAGGCAAGCAAGTACTACGTATGGACAAATATCAGGGTATATATAATAAAATTTCACTATCCAAACACATCTCAACACAAGTTACTTATCCTCTTAATGATCAATTTTTTTTCAGTGTCCAAAACAAACAAACGATAATGATTGCAGTTATTATGTTTTTAAATTTATTAAATAGATCATTTTTCATCAGCAAACTAGCATCCCTAAAGAGGTATTTTAAAAAACAACTACCAATTCATTTAAGTTATTTATTAATTATTTATTTTTATATTTTGAAGTACTGATCTAACTGCCAAAAATCCTCATACTCAAAAGATGATATAGATGTGTTCATAAATGAGTGGTCCGCATACCTGATGGAAGATTGTAGACAAATGCAATGAAGATCTGACTTGGGGACATGTACAATTGGTGGTCATTTTTGAGAGGGGTTAAGGGGATCAAAAGATGAAACATTGTTGTATGTAAATGTTCATAGGAAAATTGTAATTTTTATTAAATAAAACATAATTTCTACAATGAGTCATTTTCCCATTTTAATAGATGATATTCACTAACAACATGCAAGAATGCTTAACCACTCAAAGGGTCTCTCTTTTGTTTAAAATGGACACGAATTTAAGTGAAAACAAAAACTGACCTATGGAAATCCAACCAAACGCATTCGGATTGTGTTGATCCTTTAGGATAATGATACAAGGGTCCTTGGGGATGTGTAAGAGTCGTCTTCGCCTCAATTCGGGGCACTGTGTGGCCGATACCACTCAAAGGGTCTCTATTTTGTTTAAAATGGACACGATTTTAAGTGAAAACAACAACTGACCTACGGAAATCTGACCAAATGAATTTGGATTGTGTAGATCCTTTATGAGAACGATCCACGGGTACTTTGTGATATGTACGAGTCAAACCTGCCTCAATCCGAGGCACGGTGTGACCGCTATCACTCAAAGGGTCTCTCTTTTGTTTAAAATGGACACAATTTTAATTGAAAATAACAATTGACCTACGAAGATCTGACCAAATGCATTAGGATTGCCTTGATCTTTTATAATAATGATCTAATGGTCCTTGGTGACATGTACGAGTCATCTTTGCCTCAATCCGAGGCATGGTGTGGCCGGTACCACTCAAAGGGTCTCTCTTTTGTTTAAAATGGACACGATTTTAAGTGAAAACAACAAATAACCTACATAAATCAGAACAAACACATTAGGATTGTGTTGATCCTTTAGGAGAAAGATCCACGGGTCCTTTGTGAAGTGTAAGAGGAAACCCCGCCTCAATCCGAGGCATGGTGTGACTGCTATCACTCAAACAATCTCTCTCTTTTTTTTAAAATGGACACAATTTTAAGTGAAAACAACAATTGACCTATGAAAATCAGACCGCAAACATTAGGATTGTGTTGATCCTTTAGTAGAATGATACACGGGTCCTTTGTGACGTGTAAGAGTAAACCCCACCGCAATCCGAGGCACAGTGTGACTGCTATCACTCAAAGGGTCTCTCTTGTTTAAAATGGACACAATTTTAATTGAAAACAACAACTAACCTACGAAAATATGACCAAACGCATTCGGATTGCCATTATATTTTGTAAGAACGATAAAAGGGTCCTTGGTGACATGTAAGAGTCAACAATGCCTCAATCAGAGGCACGGTGTGGCCGATATCACTCAAAGGGCCTCTCTTTTGTTTAAAATGGACACGATTTTAAGTGAAAACAAAAACTAACCTATGGAAATCTGACCAAATTCATTTGTATTGTGTTGATACTTTAGGAGAATGATCCACGGGTCCTTTTTGACATGTAAGAGTCAACCCTGACTCAATCCGGGGCACGGTGTGACCGCTATCACTAAAAGAGTCTCTCTTTTGTTTAAAATGGACACAATTTTAATTGAAAACAACAACTGACCTAAGAAAATCCGACCAAACACATTAGGATTTCCTTGATCATTTATAATAATGATAAAAGGGTCCTTGGTGACGTGTAAAAGCCATCCCCTCCTCAATCCAAGGCACGGTGTGTCCGGTACCACTCAAAGGGTCTCTCTTTTGTTTAAAATGGACACGATTTTAAGTGAAAACAACAACTGACCTACGGAAATCTGACCAAATGCATTAGGATTGTGTTGATCCTTTAGGAGAATGATCCAAAGGTCATTTTTGACATGTAAGAGTCAACCCTGCTTCAATCAGAGGCACGGTGTGACCACTATCACTCAAATGGTCTCTCTTTTGTTTAAAATGTGTACAATTTTAATTGAAAACAACAACTGACCTATAGAAATCTGACCAAACGCATTCAGATTGCCTTGATACTTTAGGATAACGATCCAAGGGTCCTTGGTGACGTGTAAGAGTCAACCCTGCATCAATTTGAGGCACGGTGTGACCGATACCACTCAAAGGGTCTCTATTTTGTTTAAAATGGACACGATTTTAAGTGAAAACAACAACTGACCTACGAAAATCTGACTAAACACATTTGGATTGTGTTGATCCTTTAGGAGAACGATCCAAGGGTCCTTTGTGACTTGTAAGAGTCAACCCCAACTCAATCCGAGACATGGTGTGACCGCTATCACTCAAAGGGTATTTATTTTGTTTAAAATGGACACGATTTTAAGTGAAAACAATAACTGACCTATGAAAATCCGACCAAACACATTCATATTGCCTTGATCTTTTATAAGAACGATCCAAGGGTCCTTCGTGATGTGTATGATCCATACCTTCCTCAATCTGAGGCACGGTGTGGCCGGTACCACTCAAAGGGTCTCTATTTTGTTTAAAATGGACACGATTTTAAGTGAAAACAATAACTAACCTATGGAAATTTGACCAAACGCATTTGGATTGTGTTGATCCTTTAGGAGAATGATCAATGGGTCCTTTGTGACATGTAAGAGTCAACCCCACCTCAATCTGAGGCACGATGTGACCGCTACAACTCAAAGGGTCTCTCTTGTTTAAAATAGACACAATTTTAATTGAAAACAACAACTGACCTACGGAAATCCGAACAAACGCATTCGGATTGCCTTGATATTTTATAAAAAAAATCCAAGGGTTTTGGTGATGTGTACGAGATCCCTGCCTCAATCTGAGGCATGGTGTGGCTAGTACCACTCAAAGGGTCTCTCTTTTGTTTAAAATGGACACGATTTGAAGTGAAAACAACAACTGACCTACTAAAATGTGACCAAATGCATTTGGATTGTGTTAATCCTTTAACATAACTATCCAAGGGTCCTTTTTGATGTGTAAGATTCAACCCCGCCTCAATCTGAGGCACGGTGTGACCACTATCACTCAAAGGGTCTCTCTTTTGTTTAAAATGGACACGATTTTAAGTGAAAACAACAACTGACCTACGAATATCTGACTAAAAGCATTAGGATTGTGTTGATTATTTAGGAGAAAGATCCAAGGGTCCTTTTTGATGTGTAATATTCAACCCCGCCTCAATCCGAGGCACGGTGTGACCGCTACCACTCAAAGGGTCTCTCTTGATTAAAATGGACACAATTTTAATTGAAAACAACAATAGACCTACAAAAATCTGACCAAACGCATTCATATTGCCTTAATATTTTATATTAACGATCAAAGGGTCCTTGGTGACATTCACAAGTAATCCTTGCCTCAATCCGAGGCACGATGTGGTAGGTACCACTCAAAGGGTCTCTCTTTTGTTTAAAATGGACACGATTTTAAGTGAAAACAACAACTGACCTACAGAAATCTGACCAAACGCATTCGGATTGTGTTAATCCTTTAGGAGAATGATCCAAGGGTCCTTTTTGACATGTAAGAGTAAAACCTGCCTCAATCTGAGGCACAGTGTGACCGCTATCACTCTAAGGGTCTCTCTTGTTTAAAATGGGCACAATTTTAATTCAAAACAACAATTGACCTACGAAAATCTGACCAAACGCATTCAGATTGCCTTGATCTTTTATAAGAACAATACAAGGGTCCTTGGTGACGTTTATGAGTCATCCTTGCCTCAATATGAGTCATGGTGTGGCCGGTACCACTCAAAGGGTCTCTCTTTTGTTTAAAATGGACACGATTTTAAGTGAAAACAACAACTAACCTACGGAAATCCAACCAAACGCCTTTGGATTGTGTTGATCCATTATTAGAATGATAAACAGGTCCTTTTTGACATGTACGAGTCAACCCCACCTCAATCCGAGGCACGATGTGACCGCTATCACTCAAAGGGTCTCTCTTCTGTTTAAAATGGACACGATTTTAAGTGAAAACAACAACTGACCTATGAAAATCCGACCAAACACAATCATATTGTGTTGATCCTTTAGGAGAATGATCCACAGGTCCTTTGTGATGTGTAAGAGTCAACCCCGCCTCAATCAGAGGAACAGTGTGACCGCTATCACTCAAAGGGTCTCTATTTTGTTTAAAATGGACACGATTTTAAGTGAAAACAAAAACTGACCTACGAAAATCTGACCAAACGCATTCAGATTGCCTTGATCTTTTATAAGAACGATCCAAGGGTCCTTGGTGACGTGTAAGATCCATCCCCACCTCAATATGAGGCACGGTGTGGCCCGTACCACTCAATGTGTCTTTCTTTTGTTTAAAATGGACACGATTTTAAGTGAAAACAACAACTGACCTATGAAAATCTGACCAAATGCATTCGAATTGTGTTGATCCTTTAGGAGAACGATCCAAAAGTCCTTTCTAATGTGTAAGAGTCAACCCAACCTCAATTCGAGGCATGGTGTGCCCGCTATCACTGAAAGGGTCTCTCTTTTGTTTAAAATGGATACAATTTTAATTGAAAATAACAACTGATCTATGAAAATCCGACCAAACACAGTCGGATTGCCTTGATCTTTTATAAGAACGATCCAAGGGTCCTTGGTGATGTGTACGAGTCAACCTCACCAACCCCATGGACCACCCCCACCCCCCTGGACACCAATCCACCCCCCGGACACCCCCACCCCTCTGGACACCCCCACCCCTTGTAAATCCCCCTAACACCTTGGACACCATCCCACCCCCCTGGAAAGCCCCCCCAGACACTAATCCACCCCTGGATCACCTGCCACCCCCCTGGACACCAATCCACCCCCCACTCCTCTGGACACCCCCACCCCCTGTAAATCCCCCCGACACCTTGGACACCAGCCCACCCCCTGGAAAGCCCCCTCGGACACCAATCCACCCCCTAGACCACCCCCACCCCCTAGACACCAATCTACCCCTATGGACACCCCACCCCCTGTAAAGCCCCCTCAACACCTTGGAAACCAACCCACCCCCCTAGAAATCCCCCCCAGACACCAATCCACCCCCTGGACCGCCCCCACCCCCTAGACACCAATCCACCCCTAGACACCCCCACCCCTCTAGACACTCCCACCCATGGAAATACCCCCCCGACACCTTGGACACCAGCCCACCCCTAGAAATCCCCCCGGACACCCCCTACCCCCCTTGGAAAACCACCCCAAACCCTTGAACAGCCCCCCAACCCCCTGAATTCTGAATTGAATTCTTTATGTACTTAATTAACTTATGAATTATGTGTTAATGGTGTAAGGGTATACTTGTTGTATGAGTATACTTGGTCCAATTAGCTTATGATTTATGAGTTAATTTTGTATGGGTATACTTGATTTAATTAGCTTATTGAGATGCTGATTTTTTTTGCAGGTGTTTGGGTGTGCTGCTGCAGATTTTTTCATAGCAGCAGAGAGGGAATTTATCAGCGCTAAAAAAGAGCTGATAAATCATTCTTTTATCAGTGCTAAAAAAGTGTTGATAAACTAAACCTTTATCAGCTCATGTTTAGAGCTGATAAAGGTTTCATTTATCAGCTCATGTTTAGTGCTGATAAAGGTTTCATTTATCAGTACTTTTTTAGTGCTGATAAAGTACCCCTTTATCAGCACTTAGTAAGCACTGATAAAGGGTATCCCCTTTATCAGCGCCGAGCTTTACAACACTTTTTTTAGCGTTGTTAAAGCCCGTTTTTAGCACTATTAATTCCCGTATTTGTATTAGTGATAGTTTATCATATATATATGTAAGAAATACATATTCAATTTAGTTACCTGATGTAGTCATCAAACAAATCACAGTTGAACAAAACTGTGTGATGTGACATCTCCTTCTCTTCAAGGCTTAATTTCTTCAATGTATATGATCCAGGAATTCATCCTGTTTGAGAAAGTGATGGAAAAATGGGTTCAATTTTCTCATACTGTTCTTCTTCATTTCTCATTGGCCTGTTCATTCTTGTAGTAAGATCAGACAAATACATTGAGCAGAAATCTATACATTCTTGAGCCAAGCAACCATTCATGATAGAACCTTCAGGATGATTCTTGTTTCAGACATAAGAATTAAATGTGTACATATTTATTTCAGTTGGATACATCCAATGAAAAGAAACAGGTCCTCCGAGAAGTATTTCAGTGGGAATATGGACAGTCAGATGCAACATGCCTGTGAAAAATGATGGAGGAAATATTTTCTCCAACTCACACAAAATTAATGGGGCATCTGTCAACATTTTTTGCAAGAAAAACTTGGACAGCTTATTAGCACAAAGATCTCTAAACAAATGGAACAACCAAATAACATTCACCCATATATTATTGGACAAAAGATGACGAATTGATATTAGAATCAACTCATGCAGAAGAACGTGATAATCATGAGTCTTCAAAGATTTTATCTTCAACTCTATTCTATTGACCCGTTTAGATATGTTGCTTGAATAACCATCAATAACTCTAATAGTCTCTAATATTTCCATATTTTTTTCCGTAGGTGTCATCACATAAGAATCACATGGAACTTTCCATTTATTTTCACTGATACACACAGGATGCAATTCTGGTCTGATGTCCCATTCCACCAAGTCACACCGAGACCGTAAATTATCTTTTGTCTTTCCCTTAAAATTTAGAAGTATAGAAAGAAAAATTTCACTTATATTCTTTTCAATGTGCATTACGTCTAAGAAATTATGTAACAAATTGGTTGACCAATAAGGAAAATAAAGAAATACACTCCTCTTTCTTCAGTTGTAATAGGTTTCAGTGGAAACATTATTTCTCTTTCCAGATTTCATTTGATCCTTCCCAAATGAAAAACCGAAATCTTTCAATTCGTTAAGCACATCAGTTCTAGACATATGCTGAGGTGGATCATTGGTATCTGTGGTATTATCAAATCTTCGATGATTATTTCTATATGGATGGTCCATTGGCAAGAATTGTCGATGTCCCATAAAACTGAAACTACAGTGACGTTTCAGTCTTCTGGATCGTGTATTCTTCATACAAACAAGACATGATAGTTTTCCCTTTGTGCTCTATCCATACATCACTGCATAAGCTGAAAAATCATTGATCATCCACATAAGCACAACATGCATTTGAAATATATCTTTTGAACCTACATCGTATGTGAGCACACCCACATCCCAAAGAAGTTTCAACTCTTTTATTAAAGGTTGAATGTATAATTCAATATAAATGCCGGGATCAGAAGGGCCGGATATGAGTATACTCATAAAAGTGAAAAGTTTTTTCATACAAAACCATGGGGGAAGATTATAAATGTGTATAAAAATTGGACATGTGCTGTGCGAAGTAAGCATCTGCCCAAATAGATTAAAACCGTCGCATGAAAGACCCAACCTCCCATTATGCATGTCAGCTGCAAAATCAGGATATTGAGCATCAAATCTCTGCCATGAAAATACATCTGCAGGGTGAACTAACTCATCATTAGTCTTCTTTCTCTCGGTATCAAGCCATATCATTTTTATTGATATGTCATCAAACATAAAAAGATTCTGGAGTCTGGGGATCAATGGAAAGTGCCATAGTACTTTCTGTGGCATGCAGGATGGTGTTCCGTCAGATTTTGACTTCTAGCAGGATGTTCCACATTTTATACAATCATTTTGTTTAGTGGTTTCCTCCTAGAATAAACTACAATCTTCCGGGAAAGCATGAATTTTGTTTCTTGAAAATACAAGTTCCTCAACTAACATCCATGCCATATAGTGGTTTGAGGGAATATCTGCATCATCTAGAAGTAAATACTTCAAGAAGGTAAGAATGTAATCGATTACTGTATTATAAATCCCATACATAGTTTTCCCATGAAACAATCGGATTAAAAATTCCAGCTTTTTCATTTTATCGCACTATCGATATACTGGAGTCGTGGTAGCATCATTCAATTTTTTCACCCTTACAACATCATCATTTTCATTAGACACATCATGTGTGCTCATATCAGAGTCTTCTTGGGTCAGAATCCTTTCTTTTTCATGATGACGAATAAAAAGAATCCAGTCATCTACCAAATTCTCCATTCCAGTCCTTTCATTTCAATCATCAGCAATTTGAGATTTCATTTTCTCCTCATTGTGATACCACACAAAATAGTTTGCTTGAAAACCATATTTGGTTATGTGGTATCTGACTTCTTCATGGCTCAACCAAGGTCTTACAACACAATTAGAACATAGTCCATGTATGCGACCACTATCTGAATCATTGTGAAATGAAAAATCTAAAAATCTCTCCAATTTTTTTTGAAAATCGCTTGAGATCCGATTAGCTTCATACATCCAACTTCTATCCATTCTATAAAAAGAATTATTATAAGTCATTTCGTCATAAACAATTTAATAAGATTAAAGTTTAATAGAAAATATAATTAAGTAAATGATAAAGGAAGGAGTTTCTAGTTGATGTAGTGACCTATTAAAACAATGTAATGATATACTAATTGATTGACTTCAGATGGATTTATAGGGAGGAAGAAGTTCCCACGCTATGTAAAGAGAGAGGCCTCTAGTTTGGAATCCAAGGGGGACTTCTCCAAGGATTCCTAAATCATAATCACAATGAATCCAAGGTAGATTTCCTCAAGGTATTCTAAACCAAATCATCATGAATCCAAGGGGATTTCTAAATGGAATTAAAAACTATATTTTAAACATGAATCCTTGGTTGGTTTCTTCAAGGAATTCTAAATCATTAATCAAAAAACATGTACTCAAAAATTAAATTAAAATTTATTTATATTCATTTTCATTAGGTCTCATATAAGAGTCACATGCCTTAGTTCCCATTATGTGTTATAGGTATCCCAAATCATTCACTCATGTTCAATAACTCATTCTTGGCACCTCTATGGTTATACCATTCATTACCCAATTAGTTCCCCAAGTCAGGAGCACCCCATGGGTGGATAATGTTTAGGCTTCTACACTAATAAGTTGTTCATGGCTTTTAAAAAGGTTTAAATTCATAAAGTATAGACAAAAAAATTTATTTTTAAATTTTAGATTAATAATAAAGTATGTTAATGATAACAAGATTACTGAATTAAACTTGTGACTTATCTAACATTGTTATGGATGTCTACACATGCCAGCATGGCTAGTGAAAAGCACACCACCATCATAAAAGCAAGTATTGTCCAAGAAAGAGACATAATATACAATGTACGGTGAGAACCATATTTAATTGACCCTAAAGTTATATTAGTATAGTCATATTAGGAAGCCAATTATCACTCATGACTAACCATGCCACTATAAACAACCTGGAGTGTATGAGTTTTCTCTCTGATCTCAACAACATCATCACACATTCTTACCATGATGTGAATCATGTGGAATTTGGATGATATTAACACAAAATTCCCAGAAATACCAAGCCTTATAAGAACTGAAAATTTATGGATGATATTAACACATAATTCATTTTTGAATCAAATTTGATTCACTTTACTACTTATCCCTATAGACCAAACCCATACTATAATCACTATATGTGTGCCACTGTCAAATACCAACACACACACCCAAATAAACCAACAAAAAAAAGTCATACACACCCAAATCAAAACAGAAAACCAAAATAGTAGATGCATAACATTAAAATGAACGTATCACTTACAGATTAGAAGTGTAGAACTTACAGATTAGAAGTTTAGAACCAAGTAATTCACCAAATTTTAAAAAGAAAACATTTTCATTTAAATCTCATTTTTTTTCAATCCAAACACATTTGAATGAAATCATTTTCCATTACAAAATATTTTTCACCTTTAATGTTCACTCATAAAAAATGATACTGAAACAGGACACAACTCCTAGAAAATTACCGAAGTGATGAACTAATGGTCATGACTTACCTAGTGACATGGTAGTGAGTCATTACCCAACTAAGAACCACCAAGCATGGTGGATATTGGACTATGTACTCAGACTCTACATAGGTCAATAATCCATTTGAGATCAAGGCATAAAAATTTCTCTCCTCCATTTTTCCCTCACCCAAACCATACTAAAACAAAAACAAAGACACAAAACCCAGACTACCCAATTAAAATCAAGGATTAGTATGAGAAATATTTCTTGTTGTTATTCCCGTGACTAAATATAGGGTTTCCGCAGTAGGATTTCCGCTTCTCTGATTCACCGAAATGAAAACATAAAACCAAAATAGTAGATTCAGAATAATAAAATGAAGGTATACTTACAGATTGCAAGTGATGAACTAATAAATTTTGAAGAACAAAGAATTTTCAGCAGTAGGGTAAACAAAATCCTTCTCCGCTTCTGTTTAGTGATACAATCGTGTGGAATGGGGGAGCCCAAGCTTCTGCCAATTTGGGGCCAAACATTCCCAACGGTTTTTAAAAAATGTTGGGAAAGAAATCCTTTACCAACGGTTTTAAAAAAACCTTGGTATATTATCATTAAAACCACTCTATACCAACGTTTTTATTAAACCGTTGGTATAGAGTAGACTTTTACCAATGATTTTACAAAACTGTTGGTAAAAGCTAATTCTAACAAGACTTTACCAACATTTTACTCAAAATGTTGGTAAAAGTAATGTACACCAATGGTTTAAGAAAACCATTGGTACATTGGCATTGAGAAAATCTCCCTTTCTAGTAGTGAATGAGTTTTTTAAAAGTAAAAACCATTAAAATATTGACATGTGTTTATATGTAATTTTAAAATGAAAATAACTCCAATGAACTAAATTATATTAAATGGTAAAAATATAATCTAATTATACTTTAAAACCATTAAAATTTATAATTTAACATTATAAATTATTTTTATTTATAAAGTTTTTTTCAATTAAAATTTAGTATTCTTCACTATTCATCAAAATATAAAGGTTATTAGAAAACACCGAAAATTTATCCAAACTAAAATTTGATGCCCCGCTTCAAAAGAACAAGTTTATTTTGTCAAATTGAATATATAAAATTGTCAAATATTGGATTTAAAATGGGTGTGCCATCAAAAGGTGGAAAAATAGTATTTTATTTGAAAAATAATTCTTTTATCAAAAAAATTGAATTTGTTATTATATTATTTTTAGGAAACACATTAGATGAATGTTAAAATCATATAGAATATATAAAATTCAATATGTGGTTAATAATATTCATAACCGCCAATTTAATTACTATGTTATATATCATATTAAATAATAATATTTTATTAATATACTGTTGTATGGTAAAACTGGGTCTTGCATGTAACGCAAGCCAACACATTGTTGTGTGTAGCATAAGATTAACATGGTGTTGTGTAAAAATAAAGAAATCTATAAAATTAAAATTATTTAGAAATTAAAATATTGTAAAGTCTTGGGGTGTTACATAAGATTCCAAAAAAAACCCCATATACAATATAGATAAAATATATAGGTTACTTGAGGCATAATTTTCATATCACCCTTACATATAGAGTAACAATCACAGTTACACATAGAATAACCATCACGATTATACTTGGAGTAACTATCATAGTTATACTTGAAATAAAAATCATAGTTATACTTAGAATTACAATCATAGTATATTCCCATAATCTCTTAAGAGAAACCTAATGGGTTAACTCTATCCTCCTCCAATGGCCCGAAGGCCTTCATTTTTTTATTGATTTTGATAATACACCTTTCAAGGGATGAGGTGGAACCCTTACAAGGCCCGTAGGCATAAGTATTACATGGCCCATAGGCCTTAGAGGAATTCATTGCCCATAGGCTTCAAACATTATATACAACCCAGACTAACTACTTTGAATTGCTCCTCCCCAGCATCTTCATCGTGAAATCATCTCTCCACCTTCGCATGGCTGTTCGGCTAGGCATTCCTATGCATGCACAGGCTTGTCCCGATGGTAGGTGCCATACCCTCTCATTCTTGAAATCTGTTTAGCTTCTGCTGTGTTGAAAGCTACTTGCTCATCCTCCTTGTAGAGCTTGTTCCTTATAGGTTGTCTGGTTTGCATCTGCACTTAAGGTGGCCCGAAGGCCTTGAGGTGGCCCAAAGGCCTTACAAACCCAAAGGCCTGGGTGGCCCAAAGTCCTTATAGGACTAAGGGACCAAATCGGTGGCCCAAAGGCCCAAACGGGGGCATATTCCCCACCGCTACAGTGCCAAACAGTGCCTGCTACAGTTCCCGCTACAGTACCTTCTACAGTACTGCTACAGTCTGCTACAGTATCCCCCCCCAGAAATTCTGCCTCTATCTGGATTTGATCCCTGGTCACTTGGATGCACTTACGGAGTCCGTACCAACTGGGCTAAGGCTCATGTGCATTAAATCTGTCCCATATTTGGAATAACCATCACAATATATTCTTATATTCTCTTAGGAGAAACCTAACCGGTTTACTCTATCCCTTTACCCAATGCATTGAAGAGATATAATGGATTCGCCTAAACTTCGTTTACCACAGAACCACACGTCCTTGGTTAATAATGGAACCAAACATCCTTGGTTTATAATAAAACCACCCATCATAAAAAAAATTCTTAAAAACCACAACATAATCAAAACACATAGAATATTACATCATAGAAATATTATTTACACCCATATGAAATTATTTTAAGATATTGATATATCCCTTTTCTTTAAACCCAATTTTCAAAACCATAATTCTAAATATAAAGTGAAATAAGGTTTTTTATTTTGGAAAAAATGGAAGATTATAAAGGAATCCAAAAATAAAATAACGGTTATGGAATTGGGAAATGTCGTTATAGCCATATACATTAAAATTAAACATTCTTTTTGCGTTTTTGTAAAGAAAGACAAAACATTCCGTAAAAAATTCCTTTTAAAAACCTTTGAGAGAAATTAAAAAGAGAAATAAAATAAAATTTATAAATATTTTATGAACATATAAAAAAATCAATAAAATAACTTTGAAAATATTGATATGTAAGAAAAATAGGGATTTAGTGGAAACTTTAAAAGATGATTTTTAAAAAGAAAGCCCCTTACCTTGAGTCCAACTCATTTTGTATGTTCTTTATCTTCCTGGATAATAAAATTATGTTAATTATTTGCTTATTTTTTTTCAAGTTTATTATTCCTTTTATATAACTTATTACCATTTTATATACAATTACTTAATCATTTAAGTTCACATTGGATGTTTTGACCATATTTGGTATATAAGACCAAAATGACTTCAACATCTTGACTATAGCCATATATGACATTATTCTATCATATCTAGAAAAATAATCATGAAATAATTATAATTTTTATACATAAATTATACTTTTAAAACCAATAATAAAATATGGCTATAAAAAATGAACTACATTACAATCAAGGAGATGGTAGGCATTGTAGCAGCACTATAGCAGTACTGTAGCGAACTGTAGCTACGGTAGAGACTGTAGCGGCGACAGGGTACTGTAGTAGCGGCATGCACTATGTGGTACTATAGCAGGATGACACTGTAGTAGTACTATTCATAGAATGGGCTTTGGGACAAAAATTTGGGCCTACGAGCCATGTAATGTTCTAAATGCCCACTGGGCCTTCGAGCTATGTAATGGGTCTCCCTGTACTTAGTTAAAGAGGTCATTGATTTGATTTAATAATAAATGAGGATTCGACCCCAACCTTTAAAAAATGGAGACAGTAGGCTGTACATACACATGAGTAACATTTTAATTTTTCAATGATTTTTTTAATGGTCAGGGCTGAAGCCTCATTTATTATTAGAGCAAATAAATGACCACTTTTAATAGGGTAGAGGGATAAAAATTACATATCCCGAAGGCCCAGTGGGAATATCACCCAATACATGGCCCGTAGGCCCAATTGTTTTGCCCAAGGCCCATTCTGTGAATAGTACTACTACAGTACCCGCCTGCTACAGTTCCTAGACAGTACCCGCCGCTGCTACAATGTCCTGCCGCTGCTACAGTATCTTGCCAATGCTATAGTACCACCATTTCTACATTACCTCCACTACTACAGTATTGCCACAATCCTATGCCAAATGGGTTTTGAACCCCCCATTTTTCATGTAGGCTTACAGGTGCTTACCACTAAGCTAAACCCCAACTACATTTCATTTTTGAATGATCATTATAAAAAGAAGGTAAGAATCATTTTATCTTTTCATAATGATAATAATATCATAAATATAATATTATTTAATTAATTATACTTATATATATTATCCATGTTAAGTGGTGATAAAAAATGAATCACATCACTTCGTGGAGGTGGTA
This sequence comes from Viscum album, assembly GCA_963277665.1. Lineage (NCBI taxonomy): Eukaryota > Viridiplantae > Streptophyta > Magnoliopsida > Santalales > Viscaceae > Viscum > Viscum album. The sequence goes on from OY728152.1 coordinate 1,254,278,082, forward strand.
GTCCACACGTACGCACAAACGATGCTATCATTTTCTAGTGAATGGAAAGGTAAGAAGGTAAATGAAATATTATATTTTAAAAATGATAAATATTTCATGAATATCATATATAAATATTAATTCCATCATTATAATCTATCAACGAGAGACGGTGATGGAAAATGAATTATATTGGTTCATGTGGCGGTAGTCCTCCATACACATGAACGATGATTTCGTTTCCCATTTGATGAAAGGGGATATGGTGATTAGCCACTAAATGAGGCTAATATTCATTATTAATATATATAATATTCATGTGCTTTATTATTCATAAACACCATTTTAGTGCATTTTACACTTTGAATATCATTTCACATTATGATTGTAATTCCTTCTTAAAATGCACTATTATGTGGTACATTTTTGAACATCATTTAAAGTACCCAATGATTCATCTGATTTTAAAGAATGTAATTATCCATATTTTAATTTTATATTTTTTGAAATTGATCTACACTTCAATATGAACATGTTTAATTCAGGGATCAATGGAGAATTCATGGAAGAAGATGAGGATATTTTATGATTAAAGGAAGCAATTCTAGAGAAGACAGATTGGCCACCAGCCCATTGATGAGAATGTGTGACCCACATTACAAACCCAATGAAGCCCAAATTTCATGGGATTCTATAATAAATATATAGGAACAAATAATTATTTAGGATCCAGTGCTAATTCGGCCTCCATGGTGGTCATTAAGGCGACCCAATTTGGAGATAAAATTCTGGGCCAGATTCTGCGTCCCATAAAAAATCCTACCAATATAATCATATCTCTGAATCCTATACTCCAAATGGTCTCATATTTTACATACAGTTAGTAGACATCCGGTTATCCATTTTCTTCTTCTATGGACCACTCTAATTCGGCCATATAGAAGGTCTTCCAAGAGCTTCTGGTCGGTGAATGAAAGCTGGCTTCCACCTCGGGTCAAGGGTGGAAAAATCAACTCTCCCTCAACTTTCCACCCACCTATGGCCTACCATAATCAAGTGGGATGCTTTTTAATGTTATAGGCTCAACCCAAGGATCCAAAAATACCTATTTAAGTCATTGGTGGTGGAGTATTTTATCATCCTTGATGCTTTGTTCAATTGTACTGTTATGCTGCGATTTTGTTGTCTCAAGTTTGTCTTTCACATGTAAGTTGTTCAATTCACTTTATTTTCTTAATAAAAGTTTTTATTATCCTATTATTATGTTGTTATTCATATAAATTTGATACCTTTGGTTCAAGGTGTGAATTTATTCACACCAAACCTTGTGAAATTATCACACAACGGTGGAGTGATCATTATTTCATTGTTTTTTTACTTCTCAATTTCCTCCCACTTGGGTCTACTTTCCGCTTCCATTGAAACCATATAATAAATGGAGGGATAACCCACTTATGGGTTTATCCAAGGGAGTATCAAGGGGCCATACTGGATGTTATTTATCACCCCATTAATCACTAATTGGTTGTTTAAAATGATATTTTTATTTGATGATTTTAAAACTTCTTCATCCTTATTGAATTTTAAGGTCACACACTTCAAGTTCTAATACAAACCTTTACATTGGAGTTCTCAAAGACTTGATCCTTCAAGTGTATAGGTGATTAGTATTAGGGTGTGTAGGCATTAAACCAGTGAGTGATGATTTTGTTTGATCTTTTTAAATGAACTCATCTCAAATATAATAAATTGAAATAGTTGAAAAGGGAATTCATCCAATCCACCCCGAGCGATAACCTAGGATCAACTCATTACATTAATTTGAATTAACTTGAATCTATTAGTGATAATTTAAACCCATCTAAAATAAACCCATTTTTTCCACTTCATATCCAAAAACAGTCCTTAGAATGTGCGTGTCTATAGGTTACTTCTTAGGTCTCTGAGGATTCGACAACCTAAGCTAGACTACAAGGACCGTTCTACCTTCATCTCTTGGGTAAATTTGAGCGTGAATAATATGGATACAAGTTATTAAATTTACATAATAGAATCTAATTTTATATATTATAATGGTTTTATTATTTTATCATTGATAAAGATCATTCTAATGAAGTGGAATAATAAATAAAACTAAAATAAGTTGTTAAAAACTATACCTCTTCTAGGGAAAATCTCCTTTGCTTCACACCTTAAGACCTATAAGAATGATATTATGCCCAAAAAGGACTCTATAACATGTTAAGGGATATTAGTAAGGTATTTAGGGATATATTTTCTAAATAAAATTTATTTTTTAATGTGAATTAATTAGAGGAAGAGATTTCCTTTTATAAGAGTGGAGAGGATCACTCTTATAACTTTTCAAAATATTAATGTAATATAAATTAATATTCAATTCCAAATATATCCAAAATAATTTATTTATAATATATGATTATTATGAGTCATAATACTCTCATATAATAAAAATTGGACATGTTTGAGTCACATTTTTACCCTTATATTTTTAGTTTTAACTATTTATTAACCCTTTTGAAAATTACTGTAATATTAAAGTTTTTTACCTTTAAGGGTTGATAATGTTATTATAAAATGAAAAATGACCCATAATGGATCTTGTTTGATTTAATTTTTCATATCCAATTTTTTTGGATAAATATAATTTTTTTATTAATTTTAAATCACTTAACAAAATATTATTTATTATAAAATATCATTAACATTAATTTTAGTACTATTCATTTACTTTGAATTTGATAATGTTAAGAAAAAAATAAATTTGAATCCAATGTATAAGAACCTATATAATATGTAATTTTTATCTTGAAAATTAATTTTTCAAATTAATTATTTCAAATTATACTAATTTTAATATTTTTTATATCATTTATTTTATTTTTCCATTAATTGAATAATTACTGTGTTAGTTTTGTGTAAGCATTTAAGGTAAATATTTCATCACTATAAATTAAAAATAAATTACCATGATGAATAGAAATAATTTTTATTTAAAATTAAAATTTATAAATAAAAATATCCTCTGGTTATTCCCATGTTAAAAATATTATTGTTATTAAAAACAAGAGTTTTACATTTTTAACTTTTCTTTACATAAAATATTATAAAGGTTCTAATCACATAAGTATGGAAAAATTCCATATATTAGAATTTTGACTAATGTTTTATGATATATACTCATATAATAAAATTAATTCAAGTTTTAGGGTCTTTATTTAGTCCTTATCATTTTATTTTTAACTTTACTAACTCGATTTACCCTTTACCATGGAAATAAAAATTTCTAAGGTTACTATTCATATTGAAAAAAATAAAAGTGTCCTATTTACCAAATTTACACCCACTTATTCCAAATATTTAATCCATTTTTCAAAATTTAAAACACATCAGTGGAATAGTTTATTTTGTAATTAATCTAGGAAAACATGATGAAAAATGTTTTTTTTTCAGAAAACTGCCTATTTTAAGTATAAAATATTTTTATACTAAATTCATGTATAAATTTCATTTCAAAAACTATTATTGTATTATTTTAAATAAAAATGAACTAATTAAATAATAAAAATATTCCAATATAGAATTTTATTTTCTAATTAATCGTAAAGAAAATATAATTTTCAATAAAAATCAGTATTTTTCACTATTCATTGAAAAATAAATATTTTAGAATATTATAAAAATTTCACATTAAGATAATTTTGATATGATAATTTCAAAAATTAAATTCATTTTAAAAAATATATTTTCAAATGCTTCAAAAATTACGTATAATATTTTCACATAAAAAGAAATAAAAATAATTTTTCAAGAAAATGTATTTTTTGAAGAATAAAATGACTTTACTAAATATTGAGTGATTATTTCCTAATAATTAATAAGTAAATTTGTGTTTATTATAAACTTTATATATATATATTTCACCAGTATTTAATCCTATTAATACTCACCAATTGAACAACTAGGTTATAACAATCACATTTAAATAATAATATTTTGTAGTTCATGTACGCTCAATGTTACATATTTTGTATACTATCAAACATAGTATTATTTAAAAGAATTATTAGGATATTATAGAAAACCCTTTGGGTTGTTTCATATAAAAATATTTCTGAAGGTTCCAATTAAGGAAGGCTATTTTGACATCCATTTTCCAAATATAATAATCATGGAAAGATGATATGACAAATAGAATTCTTATAATGGATTTTAGCATAGAAACTAGTGAAAAGGTTTCATTGTAGTCAATTATTTAATGTTTTTAAACCCTTTTATAACCATACATTCCTTATAAGTACTGAATTTTTCATCCATCTCCATTTTCTTATTGAATACCCATTTATAACCAATGTGATTTACATCCACTAGAGGATCTACCAAAATACAAACTTAATTTTGGTACATGGAATCCATTTCAGATTTCATATCTTCTTGCCATATGGAATCATTTGTTCCACTTACTACTTCCTTTTAGTTTACATGGTTATTATTACCAACTAATAGCAAGTCATCATTCTTAGTGACTATAAAATCATATCATTCTAGTTCTCTAAACTCTCTTATACTTCTATATAGTACTTGTGTCTCTAGACCTTCTTCTTCAATGGGGATTTATGGAATATGTTCCTATTCTGAATCTTATATATCTTAAACCTAGACTTCATCGACGTCTATCTCTCTCCCATTATCTCTTTTAGAGATGTGACCCCCTTTAAGAAATGTGGGATGTATGTTAACTATAACTTTATTTTTTGTTTGTCCATATAGATAATATCTTTTTGTTTCATTAGGACACACTATAATGACACAGTTAGTGCCTTAGGGTGTGATTTTTTTTTCTTGAAACAATCTTGACAGATGGTTTGTAATCCCAAACTCTTATATGTGACAACTTGGGTTTATTTTTATACTAAACCAAATATAGAATACCAGTTTTTTCTTTAGTTGGAACTCGGTTTAGTATATATATCGTTTCCTACAATGCCTATCCCCAAAAGGATAATGAAATACTTTCATGAATCATCATTGATCTCACCATTTTTAAAAAGGTGTGGTTATTCCCTTCTCTTACACCATTCCATTGAGGTGTATAAGGAGGGATTTGGCATAAAATCCCAAAAATACCATAAATAATCAATGAATTCATGATTAAGATATTATCCATCATGGTTTGAGTGGAGTTTCTTAATCTTATTAACAAGGTTTTTGTCATCTTCATTATTAAATTACTTGAATATCTCAAACTAATATGACTCACACCTCATTAAGTATATATATCCATATCTACTTAACTCATTAGTAAAAGTTGTAAAGTATGAGTACCAAAGCCTTACTTCAACTAGAATGGTCCACACACATTAATATAAATTAATTAAAGTATCTTTTTATCCCTTTAACCTTTTCCACTAAATGGGGATTTGGTTATTTTTCATTATAAACAAGCGTGACATACACTAAGTAGTTTTGGTTCAAATGAATCCAAATATCCATCCTGGTGTAATTTAGTCAAATGATTTTCATTTACATGACCTAGTTGGTGATACCACAGTTGGGTGTGGTGTGATTCATGTGAAATATTTTAATTATCAATTTTAATCACTCGGTTCATATAATCCAACACATAAATATTGTTATTTAAATGTTTCTAACCATAATAAATTTTATCTTTATAAAAGAAGCAGTATTTATTACCAAATTTAAAAAAAATTTCATATGTATCAAGACATGATATTGAAATAATGATTTTGGTAATAGATGGAATATAATAAAAATATTTTAAAACCAAGATCATTCCTATAAAAAATTCACGTAACACCTTGAGATTTTATGATATATTTCTATTTAAATAAATTTAATTTCCACGATAGCTTGCGATACACGCAACCTTGAGTCTAAATGAATTATAATATAGTATACCCTTATAACATAGTCATTAAATTTTTGGAATGAATATGAATAATTTTTTTTGGAAATTATGTATGATAATTTTAGATAAATCAAATAGACTGTTAAATAAGTAATCAATTTTTAATAATTCCATTATATTCTTTAAAAATACATTTTCCCTCAAAAATGCGTTTTATTATTTTTTTGTGAGAAAATAATATAATTAATTTCATCCAAATTTAGAAAATTTATTTTAAAAAATAAAATTAATTTTTAAATTAGTATTTAAAAATTATATTTGAGTGAATTTTTCTTATTTTTTTGAAAAGATTTTATTTTTCGATGAATAGTGAATAATACAGTTTTTATTAATTTTTTTAAAGAATTTAAAAAGATCCATTTTGTTTTAAAATAGTTTTAAAAGTTAAATTAGTTAATTTATATTATGAATAATTTAATGAAGTTTATTAGAATCGATTTTATATTGTATTTTTTTTATAAAAACTTTTTGTACTTAAGAAAACATTTTTTCTAGAAAACTGCTTTTCATCACCTTTTATGGGTTTAATTTTAAATTAAAAAATTTCAATTCAGTGAATTGAATTTAAAAAAACTGATTAAATATTTTTAATCATCATTGCCAAATTTTTTAACAATCCCACTACTATTTTTGGTCATAATGAATAGTTAAAAATAGTAAAACAATTGTCACTACAATTAAGGTTAAAATGGGTTTACCAAGGGGTTAAATCAAGAGATTAAGGATAAGTTTGTGAATTAAACTTGAATAAATTAAATTTTATGGTGAAAAAATATTATAAAAAATTCAAATCTCTATCCATTTGAAATCATTTTTATGGAGTATGAAATTATTATATAGTAATCTTTTAAGAAATTACAAGTGTGTCTTCTCCCCCACTTATAAAAGGACACCCCTATACTCTCTTTTTTACACCACTTTGAGCCATATAGATTGAAAAAACCCAACCTAGTCATCTTATAATATTCTTTATCCACTAATTATAGGTTTTATAATACTTGAAAGGCCATTCCAAGGGTCCTTAATAATGGATCCAAAGGAGGCGTACTGAAGGAGAGGTAATCATCTTGCCCAAACTTTTTCAAATTGTTTCTTCTTATACCTTATATAAATATACTGTATTCATAATAAAATAAAAACTAAAGTATAATTAATATAATAAAATGTTATTATCATTATGGAACCACTAATATTTACCCTCTGTTCCAATAAATGAGAAGTGAAATTATTGCTTATTTGTACATGTGGACCACCACCTCCACGTAGTGATGGAATTAAATTTCCATCACCATATTTCATGGATGTTTATTATGATGGGTATAATGTTTATAAATTATATTTGTGAAATAATAATTTTTTTTTAATTATAATATCATATCTACCTTATTATCTTTAAATCCTTTAGAAAACGATAATATCGCTCATGCATACGTGTGGACTACCACCTCCACGAAGGGATGCATTTTTTTTTATTCCCCTTTAAATGAATGATAATAAAGATATATTTAATGAATATATATGATATATAAAATATAATAATGATTATATAAAGCTGAATTATTATATAACTTTTTTTTCCATTAATCGAAAAGTAAAAATCACGTTAATACGTACGTATGACCTACCGTCTCCATGAATGGTGTAATTCGTTTTTATATCTAAAATTTATGGATGAATATCTATCTATCTATATATATAATGAATATATATGATATTTACTTTTTACTTTTAAACAAAAATGTAAAAGGAATTTTCTTTTTAAGGTAAACAACATGAAAGAAATTTACCACCATCACGACCGCTCAAATATTTAAAGATTCCTTTATAAGTTTCCAAAGTTCTTTTCAAAGATAATATTTTACTTAATATTTTGTAAACTTTTATATTTTAAATAATTACATTAAAATTGAAAAATAATTCTTCCTTAAGAAATGTTGTAATGATCATTTAATATATATTTTTATCTATGATAACATCCTTTGATGTTACTTATGCTTTACTAGAGATATAATCTAATCATTCCATATGATTTAATTATTTAGATGAATTATGGTGATGATGATTTAATTATGATTCCATGAAACCCATTTCCCATGGGTTATTTAATTTATGATTAAACATTTATGAAACTCGCTTCTTTTCCATAGGTTATGCTATGATAAAATGTTTATGAAACCCATTTACTTTCCAAGGATTATTCTATGATGAATGTTTTAAAATCTTATGAAATATATATTTATTATTTTCATTATGTGACTGGTGGCACTAGAATAATTTATCCTTACAATGCATTGGGTAAATATATTTCCACTGTTCAAGGAGGTTGATTACAGAGAAACAAAGAAACCTACAGTGCCTACAAGTACACAGGGATACTCAATCATGATACATAAACAAGACCCATAGAGACACGACAACTAGGATACACCCTAGGGAAAATTCATTAGATAAAGATAGATATATCATGAGATAATAAGGATTGTAATGGGGAGTGAAACTAGATTAATAATGGACTCTTTACACTATGATAGTCCAGTGAGTGAACCTTGAATAATGATATGATGGAATATAGAGTGAAAACAATCAAAAAATGATAGTCTTGGAAGTGATCCTTTAGTAAAGTAATGATTTTTTTATGATTATGTTTATAACAAAACTTATGTCTTATTTCAATGTTTTTATCTCTTGTCTCATGTTATTTGATTCCATTTTGATTCATGTATTTTTAACAACTAAACATTATACCATGGTTAAAGTTATGATCTATGATATATTGGTCATGATTTTTGAATGTTAAGCTCATGTTATCATACAATTATTCTCATGTTATTCTTTAGTGATCATTAATATCTCCATTTTTTACCCTTATAGAGCATCTGAGTTCAACATTTCTTATTTTTACTTTCCCTAGGTTATAAATAAAGGTTTTAAGTATGATATTTATAAGAAGGGTCCTAGTTATAAAGAACTTGGTGGGAGATGTTTTAGATCTCTTATGAACCCGTTTTTTATTTATCCAAGTTTTCAAAGACACTAAAAATATACGATTTTGGGGTGGATCATCATGTTATTGTAACGCCCCGACCTAAATTCCTAGAGTCAGTGAATTATTTTAATACATTGGCATGATTACAAGGAATCAAGTCCCAAAGGACTGATCAGTTTAGCAGTCTTGGAAAATAGATTACATACATGAATGTTACATTACACATTAGAAAATAAAACACCAAAGAAATGATCCTTTGAGAAGGCCATTAATCCCCAAGCTTAACCCTGCTTATAAATCATAATACACATCTTTGAATCCTGGGAAAATAAAAGATAAGAAAGGGGTGAGCTCAGATGCTCAGTAAGGGTAAATAATTTAGCAGAAGCTATAAACTTTTAAGGAAAGATGTGTCGTAAAAACAATAGTCTTTCTAAACATAAACTTGAACAAAATATGGAAAAAATAAATCAAAAATTACCATATAAACATGCACATGGATATTATACTAGTCAAATAATCACATGTAATAACTAATTTCACAATGAGGGAATGCCTAACATCGGACATCATTACCACATAGTTAAGGCCTCATGCCCAGACTAAAAATATTTTTTTTTCAAGGCCTTGTTCCAAGACACTAGTTTGTCTCATGAGACCTACCGATGCATCGAGGAGCTATAGCGGGCTCCACCCGTCACTTACTAAGTCCACTACATTCCTTATATGAATAGTTGAGACATAACATAAACATTCGTATTAAAAATAGAATACGAAATGTCAATACATTAACCATAAACCACGAATGGTATAAAAATAGAACACCCACAGTCAAACATATCATAACTCATTCAATACAATTTAAAATATTGTATTATAATAAATCAACCTCAGTCAAAAATAATATCCAGTAAAGGATGCTGACATAGTTGAAAATGATGAGTAATACTTTTTGAGAGAAATATCCTTTTTGTAAAATCATTTAAAAGTCACACTTTTATAAAAGATATAATTTAAAAGAGATTTTTGAATTAAAGTTTCCCATACCACTTTGAAACTTTTGAAAAGAATTATCATTTTAAAACATTCATGTCCATATAAATAAATCCTTAAAACCGTTTTGAAAATATGGACATTAATTAAAAAGATTTAGAAAGATAAATATTTAAAACATTTAAAATTATGATCTTGATAAAGAGTAACTTTCACAAATCCTTAAAATATTCATTTTGAAATCATTTTTATGAAAAATGGACATGGATGATAAAAATTTCCCAGTAAATTCTTACACATAAACAATCTCAGATAATAATGAGATTGAGGAATTAACCCTTACCAATTTGGTAACTTACGAAACATACACCCCATGAAAGAAGTATCATACAATGAGTATGTAAATACACATAAATTAAAGTGTATTACACAATGAATACAATTATGGGAAGTACATACACCACACAAAAGGTAATAGTGGCAATATGGCATGAATCTCACGAGAATAAGGAGTGAGATGAAAACCCCTTACCTTGCACTTTCCTTTAGTCGAGGGTACGTTTAACCTCCTATATGAAGACTATAGTATGTTATTAAATTATAACAGAACCATATTAATATTTATGATATCATACATTATTCATTTATGACTTTATAATACCCATTTATTAATAATTTCCATGTTATATTAATATTTCGAGTAATAATCGCTTTCTTTATCGTACGTGTTTTAACTTGTTACTCTTGATTGTATCACTTAGATAATGATTTAAATACTTCCAGAATATAAAACATGATTTATATATCATATATATTTAGAATATAAATATGTATGATAGATATATATATGAAATGGAAAACACCATTTATGGAGACAGTAGTCCGTACGTACGCATAAACGCTGTTTCTGTTTTCATATAGGATTGAACGGAAGTAAGTGAATAAGATATATATAAGTACATAAATACTTATATATATAAATATATATATCTAAAGTAGCATTATTATGTCACATATTACATACTTATTAGTAATATATATTTTTATAATCGTCGATGAATGGTGAACTTGGAAATGAATCTCATCACGTCATGGAGACGGTAATTCGTACGTACGCACGAGTGAAAATATCATTCTTTTGATATTAAAATAATATATAATTTGATTGTATATCATATATACAGAATCCTTATCATGTTATATTTATTATTTACATAAAATAAACATCATTATTATACCCATCCAAATAATAATGTATTGAATAACAATTACACCACGACGTGGAGATGGTAAGTCGTACGTACGCACGTATGGTGACATGCCATTCAAAGGGTGGATAGAATAATGAATTTGGTTTTAAAATAATTATAATAACATCAAAGTATATAGAATATACTGTATTTTTTATTTTATAATGGAAACAACAAAGAAAAAGGAAGCGTAAGAAGAAAGGAACTTGAAAGAGGGTGGTGAAATCATTACCTCTTCTTCGGGTTCTTCCTTTTGATTTGATCAAAAGGGATTCTTAGGTTGGATTTCTGATAAAACTAAGGAATCTAAGTTGAAGGGAGGATATTTGAGATGGTATTTGGTTGGGGGTTGTCTGAGAAAAATGGCTTAGAAGGTGTGAATTAGAGTGAAATGGGAGTGCCCTTTTATAAAAGGGGTGAGGGGAACCTTAGGAAAAACATAAAATATTATTTTATAATAAATTCATATTTGGTTTTTAATGGCCTAAAATTGATTTATTTCTAGGATAAGGTTGTAATGGGTCGAAATACACTCAACCAATAGGTTTTAGATAGGATTGGTTCACTTTATTAACCTTATCTTTTAGTTTTAACTCTTAGTTAATTAGTTTGACATTTACCATGTCTCTTTGTATTTTTATATTATATGGTTAATAAACATACTATAAAACTCCAATAAACCCGTAAGTGGTCCATTAATTATACACCTATCATGATATAAGTCCTTTGGCATAACATTCGATATTTAGGAATAGAATATCAATTAATAATATAATATTTGTTTTAAAAACTCTTTTATGTCAATTTTGACACTATTGGGTATTTTGTTTTTGATAAATTCATAAAAGCATTATTATTTCGAAAACAATTCATATAACCAATACTAATATGTCATATTAACCTAGAAAAGTATTTGAATTCATAAAAAGTCTCAAATTACATTTATTTGGGTATTTATAATATCAATTATCTTAATCTTTCATTAATACGGTAATTATTGCATCATCATTGTGTCATAAATAAATTAAATTATTTAATGTCTAAAAATTATAAATAAAATACCATTATGTATGAAATTTTTTTATATTTATAACAAATATTTATAATCTAATTTATCTTATGTATTACCCTATATTAAAAATGTTTTAGTTATAAAACTTTGATTTTAACTCTTTTAACTCTTCTTTGAATTAAATAACAATAAATGTCCTAATCTAATACAAGTAGACCTAAATGATAATATTTTCTTCCTAAGGTTGTTTTTTGTTGAGATAAACTTGTCCAATAGAATTAGGACATGTTTTATGGTAATATTAATATCATTTTAACCCTTAATTACTCTATTTACTTTTAACCGTGGTAAATAAAAGTAAAAAGCTACTATTCACCAAAAATTATTTTTATCTTATTGAACCACATTTTACTCAATGATATTAACCGTGTTTCTAAGATTTTTTAAATTCCACTCACAGAAGCGGTAAAATTAAGTTTTATGTGAATTTACAAATTCTCCTAGGAGATGGGTAAAAGACGGTGAAAAGTTCAATAAAATTTTTATATATCTAAAATTATTATAAACTGAATCCAATGAATTACACTGAAATTATATAGGTATTATGTATCTATTTTGACCTAAAATAAATTTAAATAAAATAAATAATTATTTAAATAAAAATTCGGTTTTAAACTATAACTCAGTGTTTTTCACTATTCATCAAAAATTGAAAGTTTTCAGAAAAATACCAAAAATTAACCCTAAGATAATTTTGATATTATAAATCAAAAAATTAAGTCCATTTTGAAAGATAAAATTTATAAAATTTTAAAAAGTGGGTATTACTATTCATAATGGCTAGTTTGGTAAGTTATGGTGCGCTTGAACTCGGTGTTGCCTGTAGTGAAAGTTATTGAATTAATTTGAAGAAATAATGTACTATAAAATCTTTGGGTGTTACATTCTTCCCTCCATCAATAAATTGCGTCCTCTCAATTTGAAATTGTTTTTATAAAATAAAAGGTTGAAAATAGAAAATAACATTGTGGGAAAACCCACATCAGAATTTGGGTTAATAAAATTTAGTCTTAATAAGAGGAAAAGGGGAATGAAAAAGTCACCACCAAATTATGATCTCGATTAGGAGAACATTGGTGGAAATTAGAGACACATAATTGGAGGAAAATGTAAATATTTTTAGGGAGTGATTGAGGTCATCAATCACAAACAATTGTAGAATTGTGGGCCTCAAAGCCACCAATCTATGATGATTTAAAATACCATCAGTTAAACAAAACTTATGGTATTAGGATAACACATTTTTGGTTTTAATATTCCTTACCTAAAGTTTAAGAATTTATTTCTTCATAGAATAAGAGAAGAAAAAAAAATGTATACCTGTCAAGTGGATTTCCATCATTTAGCTAATTTCTACCACAAACTCATCTTTCACTCTAAAAGATAATAGAACTTAAAAAATATTCTATTTATCCTACTCGTATAGGGTTCAAAAAAAATTAATTTATAATTCATATACCAGACCCTTTGAAAAAAACTACATTATTCAATCCTGGAAATCACGTGGGTTAGTGATAGGTGATACACCGTTGTCTCCCTTTGGTTGCGGGTTCAAGTCTCGCAGCCTTGTTGGACGCAACGGGTTGCCAACCGACCTCCAGGTTTTCCTTTTTGTAGCAATAAAAAATAACCTTAACAATAGTATCCAATTTCAAACTTAATCCATTCCAGCCTTTAGAATTATCCGAAATACTTATATCCAAACTCTCAGTCCAAAATTTATAAGGAAGTTAAACATAATGAGCATCCTTTTTTCCACGTAATAACATGTGAACGCCTTCATCATGTATTCTTTTACAACACCGCAACATCCTGAATTACCAAAATCAACCATATCTTATTCCAAAAACACTACCTCATTATCAGGACCATATTAAGGATTACCTTTCCTTAAACCATGTATTTTCAAAAAGGTGTAGATTACTATTAAGTCACTTTTCTTAGAACCATATAATCTCAAATCCTCTATAAAATAGTACTGCAGTACAATCCTTATTTATCTCCATAATTCATGTAACCAGTATAATGTTGATACAATAATAAAATGAAATAATTCTATAATGAAAACATAAGAACACTAGTCATTCCTCTTCATATGAGGTGGTATCATAACTTGATTATTATCTAGTAACATCATTTTCAGTATACTCTTATGAATGGGACATTGATTCGTGTAGTGTCCCAATTCCTTGCAGATGAATCATTGTACATTTGAATTTTTTTTACCCTTGCAATCACGTACTTGGTGTCCTTTTTCCCCATAATTATAAAAAACTCTCATTCCATTCAAGAATTTACCATGGTGATTCTTTCCAGAGTTATCACATATGGGAAAATACTTCTTTTCCCTCTTCCCTTTATCCATATTTCTCTCTTCCATCCTTTTCTTCTCTTACTTCCCTTCAAATTCATAGGACTCAAAGAGTTCTTTACTTATCTTATTAACACATTATACTATTTCTTTATATATTGAGAATACATGGGAGACTATTTCCCTTCTAAATTTTGGCTTAATACCGTGAAAGAAATGATCCTTCTTACTGTTTGGATCATATGTATTACTAGAGTTCACATTCCTTCTATTGGGAACCATTTCTATACAATGGAATACACTAGGTCAGTTTATTAATTTCAATGAATAATTCCAAACTTGTAAAATACCTAACAAAAATTAAATAGTTTATGGATATAATCCATAAAAATATTTTATTTGAGGTGGTATATACTCGTAAATCATTCATAATGATTTGTAAAGAAAATGAGAATTATCCTATCCCCCAGAAGTGTCATAACCAAGAGTGTAGCAATGCCCGTTGTCGTGCACTAGTTCCTGTTCAAGTCTAGCTCAAAGCGGTGTTTTTAGGTTTTACCCCTAGGTACATCTGTTCCAGAGCTGCCTCTACCAGCTCGTATCCAGACAGGGATGTATTTTCTTGGAAAACTCACAAAACCTTTACCTTACCAAAATTATAGGAAGTTATTATATACTAATCATCAAAGTATATCTTACGGTAATGTGATCAAATCAGAGTTTATCTAAATCTAGTTTCCAAGGTTATTTCTAAACCTCCTCTGATACTAACTGTAATGCCCCGACCCTAGATTCCCATAGGAGGTGCATTATTTTAATACATTGGCATGATTACAAGGAATCAAGTCCTAAAGGACCGATCAGTTTAGATGTCTTGGAAAATATATTACGTACATGAATTTTACATTACACATTATAAAATAAAACACAACATAAATGATCCTTTGAGAACACCATTAATCCCCAAGCTTAACCCTACTTATCAATCACAATACACATCTTGGAATCCTGGGAAAATAAAACATAAGAAAGGGGTGAGCTCAAATTCTTAGTAATGGTAAATAATTTAGCAGAAGATATAAACATTTAAGGAAATATGTGTGATAAAAACAATAGTATTTTAAACATAAAATTGAACATAATATGGAAAAAATAAATCAAACATTACCATACAAACAAGCACATGGATATTCTACTAGTCGAATAATCACATTTAATAACTAATTTCACAATGAGGGAATGCCTAACGCTGGACATTATTACCACATATTTAAGGCCTCGTGCCAAGACTACAAATAAAATTTTTGTCAAGGCCTTGTTCCAAGACACTAGTTTGTCTCATGATACCTACGGATGCATCGATGAGCTATAACGGGCTCTACCCGTCACTTACTAAGTCCACTACATTCCTCATATGAATAGTTGAAACATAATATAAACATTCGTATTAAAACTAACATATGAAATGTAAATACATTAACCATAAACCATGAATGGTATAAAAATAGAACATAAACAATCAAACATATCATAACTCATTAAATAAAATATGGAAGATTGTATTATAATAAATCAACCTCAATAAAAAATAATATCTAGTAAAGGATGCTAACATAGTTGAAAATGATGAGTAATACTTTTTGAGAGAAATATACTTTTTGTAAAATCATTTAAAAGTCACACATTTATAAAGGATGTAATTTAAAATAGATTTTTGAATCAAAGTGTCCCATACCACTTTGAAACTTTTGAAAAGAATTATCATTTCAAAACATTCATGTCCATATAAATAAATCCTTAAATTCATTTTGAAAACATGGACATTAATTAAAAAGATTTAGAAAGATAAATATTTAAAACATTTAAAATTATGATCTTGATAAAGAGTAACTTTCAAAATTCCTTAAAATATTCATTTTGAAATCATTTTTATGAAAAATGGACATGGATGATAAAATTTCCTAGTAAATACTTACACATAAACAATATCAGATAATAATGAGATTGAGGAATTAACCCTTACCAATTTGGTAACTTACGAAACATACACCCCCTGAAAGAAGTATCATACAATGAATATATAAATACACATAAATTAAAGTGTATTACACAGTGAATACAATTATGGGCAGTACATACACCAAAAAAATTTAATAGTGTAAATATGGAATGAATCTCACGAGAATAAGGGCTCCTTATAATGGAAACAACAAATAAAAAGGAAGTGGAAGAAGAAAGGAACTTGAAAGAGGGTGGTGAAATCATTACCTCTTCTTCGGGTTCTTCCTTTTGATTTGATCAAAAGGGCTCCTTATATTGGATTTCTGATCAAACTAAGGACTCTAGGTTGAAGGGAGGATAGTTTAGAGGGTATTTGGGTAGGGTTTGGCCGATCCAAATGGCTTAGAAGGTTTGAATTAGAGTGAAGGGGGAGTGCCCTTTTATAAGTGGGGTGAGGGGCACCTTAGAAAAAACATAAAATATTATTTTATAATAAATTCATATTTGGTTTATAATGGCTCCAAATTGATTTATTTCGTGGATAAGTTGGGGATGGGTCTAAATCCACTCAACCAATAGGTTTTATACAGGTTTTTGTCACTTTATTAACCTTATATTTTAGTTTTAACTCTTAGTTAATTAGTTTGACATTTACCATGTCTCTTTGTATTTTTATATTATATGGTTAATAAACTTACTATAAACTTACAATAAACCCCCAAGTGGTCCATTAATGATACACATATCATGATATAAGTCCTTTTTCCAAACCTTATATTTTTAGGAATAGAATATCAATTAATAATATAATATTTTTTTGAAAAACCTTTTTATGTCAATTTTGATACTATTGGGTATTTTGTTTTTGATAAATTCATAAAAGTATTATTACTTAGAAAAAAGTTCATATAACCAATCCTGATATGTCATATTAACCTAGAAAATTATTTTAATTCATAAAAAATCTCAAATTACATTTATTTGGGTATTTATAATATCAATTATCTTAATATTTCATTAATATGGTAATTACTGCATCATCATTGTGTCATAAATAAATTAAATTATTTAACGTCTAAAAATTATAAATAAAATAAAATTACGTAGGAAATATTTTTATCTTTATAATTAATATTTATAATCTAATTTATCGTATTTATAACCCTATATTAAAAATTTTTTAGTTATTAAACTTTGATTTTAAGTCTTTCAACTCTTCTTTGAATTAAATAATAATAAATGTCCTAATCTAATCCAAGTGTACCTAAATGATAATATTTTATTTTTAATGTTGTTTTTAGTTGATATAAACTTGTCCAAAAGAATTAGGACATGTGTTAGGGTAATATTAATATCATTTTTACCCTTAATTACCCTATTTACTTTTAACCGTGGTAAACAAAAGTAAAAAGTTACTATTCACAAAAAATTATTTTTATCTTATTAAACCACATTTTAATCTTTGATATTAACCATGTCTCTCGGATTTTGAAAATTACACACACAGAAGCGGTAAAATTAAGTTTTATGTGAATTTGAAAATTCTCCTAGGAGATGGGTAAAAGACGGTGAAAAGCTCAATAAAATTTTTATATATCTAAAATTATTATAAAATGACTCCAATGAATTACATTGAACTTATATAGGTATTATGTATCTATTTTGACCTAAAATAAATTTAAATAAAATAAATAATTATTTAAATAAAAATTTTGTTTTAAACTATAACTCAGTGTTTTTCACTATTCATCAAAAATTGAAAGTTTTCAGAAAAATACAAAAAATTTACTCTAAGCTAATTTCGATATTCCGAATCCAAAAATGAAGCCCATTTTGAAAGATAAAATTTATAAAATTTTAAAAAGTTGGTATTACTATTCATAATGGCTAGTTTGGTAAGTTATGGTGCGCTTGAACTCGGTGTTGCCTGTAGTGCATGTTATTGAATTATTTTGAAGAAATAATGTACTATGAAATCTTGGGGTGTTACAGTTATGTAATGAATATTCATTTTTCTTGTTAATAAGAAATATTGATCAATGTGACTCTACATTGATTTTTGGGAACTTAACAAGATCACAATCCAGAATAAGTGTCTTATTCCCCATATTAATGATTTTTTTGATCAAATATGTGAAGGTATTTACGTTTCCAATATTTACCTTCAATCTGGATACCGTAATTTAAGGTTAAAGAGGATATATCCAAGACAACATTCCGTATAAGATATGGACACTATGAATTTATAGTGATTCCATTTAGTCTTACTAACTCCCCCGCTATCTTCATGGATTTATTATATAAAGTCTTTAGAGATTACCTTGATCAGTTTTTGGTAGTATTTATAGAAAAAATATTATTTATTCAAAGAGAATGAAGATGACTTAATTATTGTACAGAAGACCCTAAGTAAGGAGAAACTGTATGAAAAAGTTTCTAATTGTGATTTTTGGATATAAAAAGTATCATTTTTGGGTCATATTATCTTAAGAAATGGTATATTTGTGGATCTTTCAAAGATGAATGTTATTGAAAATTCTCCTAGACCAACCATGTCCATTAAGATCCATATTTTTCTTGTATTAGTTGGATATTATCAATGATTTGTGGTGAATTTCTCAAGTATGTATAATACAATCACCAATTTAACTCAAAAGGGAGATAAGTTCAATTATATAGATTAATGTGAGAAAAATTTAAAGGAAATAGAGAGAAGGTTAGTCAGTACACTTGTTCTTACACTAACCTATATCAGAGAAGAGTTTCTGATCTTTAGTGATGCATCAATGAAGGTATTGGGATGAATCTTCCTACAAAATGATATGGTGTTAGCTTATGCCTCATAAAAATTGAAGTTTAATGAGAAAGATTACTTAACTCATGATTTGGATTTAGATGAGGTAATTTTTTCATTAAAGATATAAAAAAATTATCTATATGGATAAAGGTGTTATATATATACTAATAATAAAAGTTTAAAGTAACATTCACTCAGAAAGAGTTGAATATGTGCTAGAGAAGATGGTTAAAGTTGATTAAATATTATGATTACTCAATATATTACCACCATGGGAAAATGAACAAGGTGGCCGATGCTTTGAGTTGAATGGATCATGCTATCTTATCTATGAAAAGGATAAAAAAAGATCTAATATTTTTGTATTCTTAAAGGATTGATCTAGAAATCTTGAAGGAATGGGAGAAAGTTTACCTTTCTCAAATGAGTGTTAATATATCTATCCAATTGAAGATAAATAGGAATAAAAGGAAGATACATAGTTTCAAAAGAAGATGAGAAATATTCCTATGTTCAACCTAGATTGTGATGAAATGATAAGGTCTATGAACCATATATGTTTCCTTTCCATACTAGATTTTAAGAAGGATTTTTTGGTTGAAGTTTTCATCCTCAAAGTAAAAAGATATATAGAGATATAAAAGAGTATTTATGGTGGGATAACCTAAAGAGAGATACTATAGAGTATGTTTCTTAGTTATATGTATGTAAAAAAGTTAAGATTGAGAGGTATAATTCTAATAGGATGTTATAACTACTACCTACACCATAATGGAAATGGGAAAACATCACCATGGATTTTTTTCACACTCCCCAAAATGTCAAATAGAAATAATTATATTTGGGTTATAGTTGATCTCCTTACAAAGTCCGAAAAATTCATTACTATAAGAGAATATTTCTCTCTTTATAAACTTTCTATAATATACATTAAATAAGTATTAATGTTACAAACAGTACCAAATTCTATTATATCTGATTGGGAAATGAGGTTTTCCTTGATGTTATGGTGAAGTATTTAGCAAACTCTAGACTCAGAGTTGTGTTTAAATATTTCTTGTCAACCATAGACATATGGTCATTCTAAGAGAACTATTCAAACTATATGATAAAATCCTTTGATGTTACATATTCTTTACTGAGTATATGATCCAATGATACCATATTCTTTAATTATTTTGATGGATTATTATGATTATAATTTAATAATGATTTCATGAAACCCGTTTCCCACAGGTTATTTAACTTTTGATGAAAACGTTATAGAACCCACTTCTTTTTCATGGTTTATGCTATGATAAAATGTTTATGAAACCTATTTACTTTACAAGGGTTATGTTATGATGATTTTTTATGATCTTGTGACACACATATGTATGATTTTCATTATGTGACTAGCGGGCCTAGAATAATTTATCCCTCCAATGCATTGGGTAAAGATATTACAACAGTTCAATGAGGGGGATTACAAAGAAGAAAAATAAACCTACAATTCCTACAAGTACTCTAGGATATTCAATCATGAGTCCTACCACATTACCCATAGATATATAGCCACTATGATACACCCTAGGGTAAATACATTGGATAAAGATAGATATATCATGAGATAATAAAGATTGGAATGGGAAGTGAAACTAGTTTAGTAATGGACTCTTTCCACTATGATAGTCTTGGGAGTGAACCTTAAATAATGATATGATGGAATATAGAGTGAACCCAATCCAAAATAATAGTCTTGTAAGTGATCCTTGACTAAAGAAACATTTTTTTATGATTATGTGTACACAAAAAACTTACGTCTTATTCCAATGTTATGATATCTTAGCTCATGTAATTTGATTCCTTTTTTATTCATGTATTTTGAATTACCAAACATTATTCCATGGTTCAAGTTATGATCTATGATATATTGGGAATGTTTTTTGAATGTTAAACTCATGTTATCATACCATTATGATCATGTTATCCTTTAGTGATCATTAATATCTACTTTTTTTACCCTTACAGAACATCTGAGTTCAACCTTTCTTATGTTTCCTTTCCCTTGGTTATGAAGAAAGTTTTTAAGTATGATATTTATAAGAAGGGTAATTTGAATTATTTTTCATGATTTATCACTTTTATTAATGATGAATGATCATCATACTAACCATTTTAGTTTTAGAAAGGGATTGGAGACAGAATAATGAAGTTGAGGTGGTGACATTTATGATCAAATATTGAAGTAACATATTTGAGCTTAGTCATATGAATTCCTTGATATCATGAAAAGCCCCAATGAATGGTAATTCTAATACCTAATAATTTGATAATGAATTAATAGTGAAAACCCCTAACGGAATGATGATCACATCTAAAGTCTATGATTCTTCATTGATTGAATTTTGTGGGAATTTTCTTCTTAAAAGTATCATTATTCTCCCTATAATTGAATTTGATGTAATATTAGGAATGGATTGAATTTACATACAAAAATACCAAATTAATTTATGAGGAAGGGAAGTCACATTTGATATTCTAAACCAACCTATGATCATATAGGAGTGTGATGACAAATATGAAATTCCAATGGAGATTGAATGCATTATATAGGTCTTTATTCCTTTTAAAAAGAAGTGTTTATCTCATATGGTTGAAAAGAAACTCAAAATACAAGATATACCTATTTTAGGAGTTTTTTTAATGTAAGTCCAGAAGATTTTCCTAATTTTCCACTGATTTATGAAGTTGAGTTTTCAATAGAAATCATACCTGATGCTGAAACTATTTCAAAGAATCCATATATAATTGTGCCTATTGAGTTACATAAATCAAATAATAAACTATGGGAGGATCTTGAAAAGGGATTCACTTGGACAAGTGAATTACCATGGGGTGCACCAGTTATTTTTGTTAAGAAGAAAGATTGATCAATGTGATTACACATTGATTTTCGGGAACATAACAAGATCACAATCAAGAATAAGTGCCCTCTTCCCCATATTGATGATTTTCTCAATCAAATACATGAAGATGAATACTTTTACAATATTTAAATTCATTATAGATACCATAAATTAAGGTTCAAGGAGGATATATCCAAGAAAACATTCTATATAAGGTATGGACACTATGAATTTATAGTGATTCCATTTAGTCTTACTAACTCCCTCACTATCTTCATGGATTTAATAAATAAATTATTTAGAGATCACATTGATTAGTTTGTGCTAGTATTTATAGAAAAAAATCTTATTTATTAAAAGAGAATGAATATCACTTGAAGATTGTATAGAAGAACCTAAGGAAGGAGAACATGTATGAAAAATTTACCAAGTGTGATTTTTGTCTATAAAAAGTTTCATTTTTGGATCATATAATCTCAATAAAGGGTATATTAGTGGATCCATGAAAGATAAATGTTATTGAAAATTCTTCTAGACTAACCATGGTGATTGAGATTTGTAGTTTTCTTGGTTTGGTTTGATATTATCAATGATCTGTGGAGAATTTCTCATGGATGTATAAGCCACTCACCAATTAAATCAAAATGGAGATACGTTAATTTATATAGATGAATGTGAGGGAAATTTAAAGGAAATAAAGATAAGGTTTGTTAGTACACATGTTCTTACACTATCGTACATCGAATAATGATTTATTTACTTTTAGTGATGCATCAACGAAGGTATTGGGATGAATATTCATATAGAATGATATGATGATAGATTATGCCTCATGAAAATTGAAATTTAATGAGAAAAATTACTCAAATCACGATTTAGATTTAGAGGTTGTATTTTTTGCGTTGAAGATATGAATACATTATCTATATAGATAAAGGTGTGATATATATACTGATCATAAAATCTTAAAGTATATATTCACTGATAAAGAGTTGAATATGTTCTAGAGAAGATAATCAAATTTGATTAAATATTATGATTCCTAAATATATTACCACCATGGGAAAATGAATAAGGTGGCCTATGATTTGAGTTGAATGGATCATGCTATCTTATCTATTATAAGGACAAAAAATATCTAATATTTTTTTATTTTTAAAGGATTGATCTAGAAATATTGAATAAAGGGGATACATTTTTTCTTTCTTAAATGAGTGTTCAAATATCTATCCAAGTGAAGATAAATAGGTATAAAAGGAATATGAAGAGTTAAAAAAGAAGGTGAGAAATATTCCTAACTTAAACCTAGATTGTGATGGAATGATAAGGTCTAGGAACCATATGTGTGTCCTTTCTATACTATATTTTAAGGAGTTTTTGGATGAAGTTTATAGTTAATAATTATTTATTCATCCTTGAAATACAAAGATATATAGAGATATAAAAGAGTATTTATGGTGGGATAAACTAAAGATAGATATTGTAGAGTATATTTCTTAGTTATTAGTATGTAAAAAAGTTACGATTGAGAGATATAATTCTAACAGGATGTTACAACCACTTCCCATACCATAATGGAAATGAAAAAACATCACCATGTATTATTTTGTCGCACTCCCCAAAACATCAAATGAACAAAATTCTATTTGGGTTACAATCAATCTCCTTAAAAAGTAAGAAAAATTCATTACTATAAGAGAATATTTCTATATTTATTAACTTTATATAATATACATTAAATAAGTGTTAAGGTTTCATGGAGTACCAAACTCTATTATATCTGATTGGGAAATGAGGTTTTCCTTGAGGTTCTGGAGAAGTATTTAGAAAGCTCAGGACTCAGAGTTGTGTTTCAATATTTCTTATCATACTTAGACATATTTTCAGTCTAAGATAACTATTAAAACTCTAGAGGATATACTGATGTTATATTCTATAGATTTCAATAGTGGTTGGGATCAATACCTTCTTCTGGTCATGATTCCTTACAACGATAACTTTCACCCAAACATTTAGATATATCATTAAAAATAACTCTATGTAAATAAGTGTATAAATACAATGTGTTGGGATGAAGTTAGAGAAAGAAATCTATTATTGCCTAATCTAGCTGAGGAAATTATAGAGAAAGTCAGAGCCATTTATCATCACATTAAGATATCAATAGTCTACAAAAAAGTTATACTGACAATAGTTAATGAAATCTAGAAATTGAAGTTGGTGAGAAAAAATTCCTATGAATTTATCCATGGAAGAAGTTTATGAGATTAATAAAGAAAGGAAATATAATCCATATTTATATTTCCGCATTCAAGATTCTTTATTGAATTGGGATGGTAGCTTATCACTTAGTGCTTCAACCGAACCCATCTCAAGTTTACAATGTGTTCCATGTATATGTCTTGAGGAAGTACATACCTGATCTTTCTCATGTATTAAACTCAGAGGTTGTACCGATAAATAATGATCTTTACTATGAAGAAAAATTAACAATCCTTAATCATAGAGATAAAATGATACATAACAAGATTATTCACTTGGTTAAAGTTCTCTAGAGAAATTAGAAATTTGAAGAAGCTGCATGGGAAATTGATGATGTGATAAAACAGAGATATCCTCATTTATCTATTTTAAAGTGATGGAATTTATTGGGTGTAATTCATTCTAAGGTGATTATAATGTAACACATCTTGATTTTATGATATATTTCTCTTCAAATAAATTTAATTTCCTCGATAGCTTGTGATACACACAACTCTAAGTCTAAATGAACTATAATATAGTATACCATTATAACCAAGATATTAAATTGGTGAAATGAATAAGAAGAATTTTTTTTTAAAATTAAATATAAAGGTTTTATATAATTAAAATATATTTATAAATATGTACTCAATTTTTAGTAAAGTTATTATATTCTTTAAAAATATATTTTTCCTAAAAAATGGTTTTTATTTCTTTTTGTGAAAAAAAAGATAATTAATTTCTACTGATTTTTAAAATTTATTTTAAAAATAAACTTCACTTTTGAAATCATGATGTCAAAATTATCTTTGATCATATTTTTGAAAATTTTCCGAAAAGAGTGTTTTTTTCAATGAATAGTGAAAATACTGATTTTTATTGAAAACTACCTTTTCATTTAAAGAATTTAAAAAGTTATAATTTGTTTTAAAATGGGTTTAAAAGTAAATTTAGTAAATTTATGTTATGAAACATATAATTAAATTAATTGGAATCAATTTTATGTTGGATTTTGGAATAAAAAATTTTATACTTAAGAAAAAATATTTTTTTATGGAAAACTGTTTTTCGTCACTCTTTGTGGGTTTAATTTTAATTTTAATTATACCACACATGTTTATTGAATTTTATAAAATGGATTAAATATTTTTAATTTTAATTTTCAATTTTTTTAATGATTCCACTTCCATTTTTGGTCATAACTAATAGTAAAAAGAGTAAAACCTTTTTACTATGGTTAAGTTTAAAATGGATTTACTAGGGGGTTAAACCAAGAGATAAGGGTTTTAATTTTCAATTAACCTTGTTTTAATCCTAATTAATGGCCATATTTTGACCTAATACTAACCCAAATTTAATTATATGTCCATTTGGAAGAATATTTCTTGAGTATATCATAATTATATTTCAATCTTTTAAGAAATTGCAAGTGTATCCACTCCCCCACTTATAAAAGGAGACCCGTCCTTTCTCTTATTAACAACACATTGATCCATATAGCTTAAAAACGACAAAATTATCTTTTAAACTTAATTATATATGAAATATATGTGTTTTTATTATTAAAATATCATTCCAATAGTCCTTAATAAGGTATCTAAAGGAGCCTCATTGAAGAAGATGTAATCATCTTACGTGACATATTTCAATTTATTTCTTCTTATACCTCCTATAAATATGTGTTATTAATCTTAAAATAATAAATTTATTATCCTAAATATTATGAAGTGTTATAATGATTATATAACCACCAATATACACCCTCTATTCCATAAAATGGGAATTGAAATTATCGCTCGTGCGTCCATGTGGACTACTTCCTCCACGTAGTGATACAATTCATTTTTCATCACCATATTTCGTGGATGGTTATTATTATGGGTTTAATATTATACATCATAATTATAACATAATTATTTTTTTATAATTATAATATCAAATCTACCTTCTTATCATCCAATTCTGTGGAAACCAATAACACCACTCATGTATATGCGTGGACTACCACCTCGAAAAAGTGATGTGATTCATTTTTCGATTTCTCTTTACATTGATGGGAATAAGGGAATATTTAATAAATATATATATGATATAATAATTATTCTTTGAAGGTGAATTATTAATTACCATTCTTTTTTCCATTAATCGAAAAGTGAAAAAAACGTTCATGCTTAAATATGACTCACTATCTCCATGAATAGTGTAATTAATATTTCTATATACAATTCTTATGAATGACTATATATATATATAATATATGATATTTATATAATTATTAACATTATATAGATGAAGAAAAAATTATCAAAGTAAAGGGATAAGAACTACCGAACTATAATTCTCATGAATAACGAAACAATCAACACCAGGAAATAATGATTTTAATAAATAATTATTAATAAATGGAAGTTAATATGTTATAATTGGACCATATATGATATTATAATTATGTATATTATTATTTTATATAATTATAATAAATTTAAATTTATTATATAAGAGGTTAGAGCGCTTTCAAAGTATATAAAACTGGAGGTATGTGATTTTCATACCACTTTTGTTTCTATGAGACATGTTTCATATTCAACAATTAAATATATTATGTGGTGAATATACTGTAAATTAATTTATCTAAATATTCCTATAATGAAAATTATGGGATATCAATATCCATATAATTTTATTTCTATCATGGTTCTTATGATTCAAAAGTTACCAAAGCAGTAAGATATTTATCTTACAATCTCATTGTTTATCAGGATTTTTTATAATAAAGTTTCCAATGATGAAATTTTATGACTTATCCTTAAATAACACCATGAATTTTATTTTCCTAATTTAGTTTTTATATTACATGTTTTTATTTCATTTTCCTCTCTTTAATAACTTAGGATACTAAAATATTGTTTTTAAAGAAAACTGACTTTATTTATCTCTTCGGTCAAAAATATTTTTTATTTTATATCCACATTTTATAATTTTTTATTTTATACTATAATTTTGTCAAATAATTTTTACAAAATATTTAATTTTTACAATTTTTTAAAAAATGACGTTTCTTATCATTTTTTGAATGATGTACTTTTGGATTTTTATCAAAAATGTAAAAGGAATATTCATTTTAATGTACATAACATGAATAGAATTTACCACCATAATGATAACTCAATGATTTGCGGAATACTTTACAAGTTTCCTAGGTTATTTTTAAATAAAATACATTATGTAATAATTAAGAGTTTTTTATATTTTAAATAAATGGATTCAATGTGAAAAGGGTATTTTCATCCTGAAATTATCCAGTGATCTTTTAAAGGAAATTTTCATCTATGATAACTTCATTTGATATTAATTATGATTTAATAGGGATATGATCCAATGATACCATCTAGATTAATTCTTTGGATGACTTATGATGATGATGATTTAATGATGATTCTATAAAATACATTTCTTTCGCATGGGTTAATTAAGTTATGATGAAACCATTATGAAAATAGTTTCTTTTCAATAATTTATACTATGGGGAAATGATGAAATATTTATAAAAACATTTTCATTTCTATGGGTTAGAATTTGATGATTGTTTTATGATATTTTAGAACACATATATATGTTTTTCATTCTGTTATGGGTGGAGCCAGAATTATATATCCCTCCAATGCATTGGGTAAAGATGGATATATCATGAGATAATAAGGATTGGAATGGGGAGTGAACCATGTTTTGTAATGGACTATGTCTGATATGATAGTCATGGGAGTGAACCTTGACTAAGGATATTATGGAATGAGTAGTGAACCTAATCCACTATGATAGTTATGCATGTGAGCCTTAACTAACTAAAAAAATCTCTATGATTAAGTATATTCCACAAACTTATGTATTATGTCAATGTTATTATCTCATAGATCATGTTATTTAATTAATTTATGATTCATGTCTTATGAACTATAATGATTTATGTTATGATTCAAGATTATTCTCTATGATGTGTTGGGTATGGTTTTCAAATTTTAAACTCATGTTCTCATACCCTTATGCTCCTGTTATTCTTTAGTGATCATTGATTTATCCTTTGTTTACCTTTATTGAGAATTTTGAGCTCACCTTTCTTATGTTTCCTTTATATAATGTTAAAAATAAAGGTTTTAAGTATGATATTTCTAAGATGGGTGCTAGTTATGAAGAACTTCGCGGGATGTGACATAGATCTCTTTTGAAATAGTTATTTATGTATCAAAGTTTCCAAAGTCACTAAACTAATATAATTATGGCATAGATCATAATTTTATATAATAAATATTCATCTATTAAGATATAATATATATGTATGAAATTTATGGGTCACTATAATATGAGATGGTAGTCCTTGATAGCCATAACAACAAGTATGGATCCCTAGTATGCTTATAGGTCTACCTCTCCTAAGGAAATTTTCTAGATTCCACTTGGACATTATATTTAAATACACATCTGATGACCACAAACTGTATCTAATACCCAATTTTTAGAAATAGACAAATTATACTTGATAACCAATGCACGTAAATCTTCCACTTTCGTCTTTACTTGGGTGTAGTTCTTCTTCCATTGGTCCTTCTTTCCATATGAAAAACAAATAACATCATGTTCCCTTGATTTCTTTTTGATCTTTCTCTTCATGGAAAGGAATTGTGAAGTGGTTTTGGACATAGATCTATTTTATTGACCATTCCTTTTATTCTCTATTAGATGGAAGGCTTTTCACACTTTATATCCTTATCAACTTGTAAATATAGAGGAGAAGATATGAGAGAGACTTCTATATATCAATCGAATTGAAATTTTCAAAAAAGTTGGAGAATATCTAAGGTATCTATGAAAGAATGAGATAAGTGAATAGTTTAATAGGTAATTTAAACCCTAAAAACTCTAGACACTAAATTTAGCAAATTAATTTGACTCTATGAGGCCCATCATGCACACCTTATCCAATTTTTTTCTAAAGAGTGCCTTGGATTTCTCAAACTAATCCTATCTAGATCTCCCCTAATATATACCCAGAAGACACTGGGGGATTCTATAAAAATCCATGTATTCATGTTACTTCATGAGTTCATTAGACATAGATGAAATAATTAAATTCTAGACATCCAGCATGTCTCTTTGGTGTTTATCATAGATAGTGAACTCCTCATCACTGGCCTTTTTAACAAGAAGACCAAGTAGTAAGGATTCTAACACATAATATCTCTGTTCATGGAACAACACTACCCATAGGTGTTTGAACCATTCATAGAAAATACTACCAGTAATGAGATGGTATTTTTAAGAAATTGATTACAGGGATAATGTGGTTGACGAACTTACCATTATTCTATAATAATAAAATATCATATAAATAGAACATTTATTTATTATAATTTGTCTAAGACTATAATAATTTTATTTCAATTATGTCTCCCACTATTTTATAAAGTTTTAATGGCCCTTACAATTTAAATCGTAATGCCTCATCACATTACACATTCCAATGAAAAGGATCAATATTTCTTTTCTTTATGATCCAGACTATGGCCATGAAAACCATAAGAAAGTATTTAGGTTGGTGGTATTTTCAACTGCAAGCAAGAATATCTTTGAACCATTGAGTAGACTCCCCAATCTAGAAATACTGACATGAATTTCCTCGACATTTGCCTACAAATATTTATTGAATATAATAATATCTTTAAATTCAATACAACTTCTGTTAAGTTGACACATCATCTTAGTTAAGACTCGCTGATAATTAAAAGTGCCCCATACTATGGCTTGCATCTTCAATTTTACTATGTTTTAATCTTAATTTAGATGATGGAAGGTGTAATGACTTAATATTAACTTGAGGGATTTTGTTTTATCATGCTTATATTTTTCCTATTTTATCCTTGACATGTCTTGTAAATATTATTTGGATTTTACTTAAATTAATAACCATGGTTTGATAAAACATTTACATATAATCTATTTATTTAAATTTCATTTTTTCATATTAGTCCATTTTTTATGTGATCGTGATCTTTAATCCATAAAATAAATCTTGTATAAGATAAAAATAACTCAATAAATAAATGACATGATCATGAGATTATATAATGGATGATTTATCGGTAGAATAATAAATCAACCTATAATCCATGGAAAAAACTATTTGTGTCGGCCTTGATATGAGTTGTAGAATTACTCCTATACACATATGTGTCTCCCATGTTGGTTTCATCCTAGTTATATCCTCAACCACCTCATCCTTGGCTCCACCTTGAACTGATTCCATGTTCCTTTAGACAATCCTTTTATTACATATGTTTTATAACTCACATATAGGTGAGGGGAACCAAAGGATTGGTTAAGGGGAATTGCATAAAACAATATTGGATATGTAATTACTACATAATAAAAGAGGGATGGATGATACAGAGGCCATTATATTTAATTTTAAAAAAATAATTGAAAAAACATGTAATAAATTAAATTAAATAAAACCAACAAATACATAGGTATGGTCAAATCCTATGATTGTTCATACACATGCAATGATTATGCATTTAAAAAAACTAGCTAATATTCATTTCTATTTGTCCTTTAGTGAGATAAAACACACATGAATTAATCTGATTAATTATATTACTAATTAATTAATTAATTTTATCTTATTTAATTTAATTGTCCTAAAATCACCATCCGTTGTAATTTTAAATAAAACAATTAATTTTATTTTATTTGAAACTCAATAAATCAGTATGCAACTTAGTAATTGGAAGAAACTTAGTGATTACCTATCTGAACTACTCAGTATGATTTTAATTATAAAAAATACAATCATATGAAATATTTTGTACATGGAATGTATCATAATTTCATGGTGCGTACTTCCAATTTAAATCCACTTGATACACATGAAAATTGAATATCCTGTACAATTTAACGCATTGAATATTAGTATAAAATAACTATACATGATTTTTAGTTTCAAATATTACAAAGAATTAATTAATAATTTAATATAATATATAACCTAACTAATGGTTTGTACTTTCAACTTAATAACCCATGAAACTTAGTTTGATGAGGTTAAATAGAGTAATTAATTAAATTTAATATTTTAGGGTAAATTAGGTAAAGTTCACAACATTTGTAAGCCAGTCACACGACACATACTTCTCTTCGTCAGATATCTATAGTGCACGTCTAGGGACTTGATGTGTAATTCTAAAGAACATTTATGAAGTACACAACATTTATAAAGGATACAATATATGTACTTTAAGTTACATGTCTACTATCATGTACATTCCATTTATTAAATACATGCTGTGTATTAATTGCACAATGTGGTTTGAACTTGTTTTTTTATCCTTGAAAACATATGGACTACACAACGTGTAGTCAATCCAGATGATATGTAGTCCAGAAAATCTGTGTTCTACCCCAACTGCTCAACACATGGTGAATTTATTTCACATGGAATATACTAATTATGTGACGACCCGAAATCCATGTGGGCATCCTTATGAAAAGAACAATGAAACATGGCATGTAAAAAAGGAGTACACATCATGTAGCCTTGTATTATCCATCCAAAATTATTGAAACCTTCAGATGGGTTCTTCAGATGTGATGTTTATTAATTATTAATCAATCATTGTAATATGAGTGAGAAATGAAGAAGATATTTCAATGACAGATCAAGAAAAAAAATTAAAACTTGAAATAAAATTTAACTTTTAAATGAAAAATGATCAAAAATAAAATAAATAATTATAAATTTAAATGTGACTGCTTTGATACAGAATGACGGTTATGGGTGTAGTGTAATTTCTTATCGAGGCCAATCTCAACTCATAAAATATAGGATTTTAAAGATCATTCAAATATTGTACAAGACACAAATTCCATGACCAAATAAATTTTTTTAATTGAATATTGACAAGGTCGCTAGAACTAAGAGAATACCTTTTCCATATTAAATTTATAATTAATTTAATTGAATTGGAAGAAATATTGCATCATTCTTGAGATATTTCTTCATAGTATATGTTTATCATCTGAAACCCTTTTCTATAACCCATCATTGGGATTATAGGATCCAAGTGTAGAATCACTTTAGTAGTGATCCACATGTGCTCCTATGATCTCCAAATGAAATTGATGAATCATCGAGTGCTAGAATGATTGATTGATCATAATATATTGTTCATATTGATAACTTCATATTTCTTTAGTCTTGAAAAAATGATCTTGATATTCTCATTCTTGAGAGGATGTGAGAAGGAAGATGAGGATTCTCAAGTGTAATCCATTTTGCACAACTATTCTCAAATAACCTCTCTTAGAATGTATTAGTATAGACCTAGGGTCAGGGCTTGTGATTTAATTAATTGCATAAGTGACCTTAATAAAATGTTAAACCCATGTCTGAAATCATGCTATGTTCTAAATTAATAATAAAATTACTATTTTTTATTCCAAGACATGTGATAATTGGCGCAATAAGATTTTTTTTAAAACTTGTAAATTAATATTTATCATTAGAATCAAAATTAGTTTGCTAATACTCCTAAGGAATTATTTAATACCAAAATAAATTAAATAAAAAATTAAATAAATATTATTATATCTTTTTAATTTAATAATTAACTTGTGAATAAATATTTATTTAATTTATGTGATCAATAATCCAAAATAAAATTATTCTCTAGTCTTGATAATAATATTTATTTCAATAATTAAATTCAAGTAGAATTTAATTGAGATTAATAGAAACACTTAGTGTGTGACCCTCTATGATTTCTTCTCACTGGTATTAGCTGGGCTTGCCTAAAGTTAAGATTACTGTCTAAAAATGGGTCAAGGAACCCAAGAGAAATTAGTTAATATCACAACATTGATAACAATATATGATCACTTGATATGTAATAAAATCATTTTTTACAATATCTCATCAAGAAGGTTGCACACCCGTGTCATAAACCAATATACTTGATACATATTTCCTTGACTATCTAAAATAAACTCATCATTACACAATGAATTTGGATTTTAATGTGATAGTTCTATTTCAATAAAAGGGAAAATATATCACCTTCTATTAACATGGAAGAGACAAATCCATCCTTGACTTATTCATTAATAACACATAATTCTTGACCCACCCAACATACCCAACTACCTGATGAACTATTATCATCCTGGTTTATAACAATAAATCTAATTGAAGGAGTCAGGACATGGATTAATAATAATCATGAAGTTTATGAACCATTACACATGCTTGCAGATAGGAATATCCAATGACACATAATGATGTGGAATTTCTAATGGAGGGTCAGTTCCCATAATCTGTATTCTTAGAGATTAATAAGTGTGAACTTCATGAGAATAAATCTGATGTTCTTATGATTACTAGAACTTGAGAGTAAAAATTCTATGTTCCCTATCATAGAATTTTATCTAAATGAAGAATTGGGATTAAAAATAAAATCTTGTAATTTCAAGGTTCTCATCATATTAGGGATTTTTTATTCCCTTTTAATGGAAAAATACTCTAGGACATTATTATACTAAATTCATGTAGAATATTGAATGATATGTAATAATATATTTAAATTAATATTTACTTCTTTTAATATATAAGTAATACAAATTAAAGAATAATTATTTCGAGAAAACTTACTCCAACAACTTTAACAAAAGTATTTCCTTATGGTTTGAAAGAAGTTATATTTCCATTACTGTATGAAACTAGTTTTAAAGGTATATTTGATCATATAGAATTATAGAAGAGCCTGTTTGGTCGATTCTTTATTCCTCATTATGTATAATGTTATGTAAGTTATTTGTGAAATTCTTGGTTATTAATATACACAACTATATTATTTTATATGATGATTTATATATTCTTACTATTATTAGAGGATAATCTCAAATCTGAGGAGTGGTTAAATTGAAAAAAGATCAATTTTTACCTTATAAAATATAGTGAGAAAATATTCATGATGTAGAGGTAAAAAGTTCCATTAACATCAATGGGAAGGCACTTATAATTGATTTATGAAACGGATAATTGGTAGTGATGAATTTTTCATTGAAGTGATTTTTTTACTGCTAAATAGTATGCATGGATTATTTTGACATGAAAAATGGATTTACATCTCATCTGTATATTCTTTTATTTATATGATGAACTTATTTTTTATGTATTTTATTTTTTTTTGAAAATTTTAACTCTTACAGTTTCATTAATTTATTTTATTCATCGATGAAATAGTTTTAAAAGGTAAATATTGATTTGTTCACGTGTTTCATAAGATTCAGTTTATTTGTTGTGAAAGAATTCACCTCAAATTTTAAGAAGTATGGTTAATTTGGATCCTGATACTCAATCATAATAATTTAATTGAAATTATAAGGAAATTATGAATAAAAAATAAAATAAAAGTCAATATATTTTATTATCTATTTGTTCACTATGATTGCAAATTGCTCTACTAACTATAAAACTTCAAAATTGTATTTCATATCTTTGAAAATATACTTTATGTTGTTAAATGATTCAAATTCATTTTTTTGTTAACTTATTTCATATATACACTTTCATTTATATAGTTATAATTTTCAATATTCATTTTTATAGTTTCTTCCACATTTTATTTTCACCGTTACTTACATACTGCTATAACTTTTGTAAAATTTGAATTTTTTGATTTATTAGTCAGTGACAACTCTAAAAAATATATCATTTAGAATTTTATTTAGAATTTTATTTTCCCAAACATTATATATATGAAAGCAAGATATGATTTTGTGTTTATTTGTTCCTTAACTAATGAAACATGAGATATACAGATCCATTCTTCATTGAATGACCTTAATCATATAGTAAATTACTCTAACTTAAATAGAACAAGCAATCGTTCATGCAGGTAGGATTTATTTGTTATAGGTTTCATTTTATTTTTAATTTTTCCTTTAAAATAAATATTTCTTTTTCATGTCATTTCATGTTATATCAACTTTGAAATCCAAGAAGCTTATTTTCAATCCTAATACAACATCACAAGTGTATTTTATAAATTTTATTTTTATATTCATATTTTAATCCAATATTTCTCTTCAATTGTTGATTGAATTCATGTATTTTATTGTCTTATAATCTTTTAATTTCAAAAATCCAATATTCACTCAGTTTCATAACAAAAAATACCTCAAGTATTTATAAAATATTTCTATGATGGCACTAGCCTTTTACAAATATTATTACATGATTTTAATCATAACTAACCCTTAGTTAAAATCCAAAGATCATAAATTCTAGAGTCTTTTTAGGATTAGGAATATAAAACTGAAAACATAAAACCAAAATGATTTTTTTTATTTAATATCCATAAAGAGATCCTAAATTCCTTAATTCTCTTACATATTTAAAGGATATCCTGGAGAATACATGAATAAAAGGATGATCTAAAAATACCAATAAAAGAATAAACATAATAATAATGCATATCACATGGGTTAGAAGGCCTAACATGATGACATAAAAAAGGCATGGAACATGAATAAACATATATAATCATAAAATATAGAGCATGGGATCATGTAATCATGTAATCATAGAAATTTTGAAATAAATACAACATGACATAAGCATGAGTCAATACTAACCACCAAGACCATTTCACTTGGAGGATCATGAGTCAAGGCTAACAACCAAGACCATTTCACATGATTAGCCTGAGTCAAGGCTAGACACCAAGACCATTGCACATAATATATCATGAGTCTAAATAATACACAATTCATTTGAGAAATATTTGAGTGAAACCATCATAACATTTTCATGAATATGTGTGCCACATGAATAATTATACATAACTAATCAAACCTAAACATAAATTTTACCCATGAAAAGAATTGGGTATCATAATTAGGTCAAAAGGCATAAAAAGGAAATAAGATAATGATGTCCATGAAATAATAGATTTAAAACATACATAGACATTAATAAGGTAAAATAGGAATAGATAATGATAAGTTATGTCACATTAAAGTGAAAACATGTAAAAAGAGTGTTTAAGAAACTTCAGAAGTAAAACATTTTAGTGCAATTTAAGGGAAATATTATAGAGTATTTAAAGAGAAAACAGAATAGTATTTTATATAAAATCGAAAATGAACCAAAATATATTTTCATGATAAAATAATTTATTTTCGAATAATAAAGAGGGATTAAAATAGATTATATATGGTAATTGAAAATGGGTAAGAAATTAGGAAGTTCCCTTTAATTGGGTTTGCTTATTGAGAAGAATTGAGAAGGGAACCTTATTAAAAAATGTATTTCCCTGTGAAAGGACTATGAACTGATCTAGACACATGATTTTGGAATATATAAACATAATTTATAATAATTATATAAAAATAAATAATAATTACATTGGGGTAAAACAGAGAAGGCATCACCCGAAGGAAAAATGACAGTTTAGAGAGAATCCCTTACATTATGTCTGAAAGTGTTCAACACTTGAACATAATCTCACAGATGATCAAATTAAATCCATTAATTAATTAATTAATAAACTTTTATACATGTATTTTTTTATTATAATTTTATTATGTTCATTTATTGACTTTTTTTTGTGTTATAAGATACAATTTTATCATTTGGGAGTGTTTATTTCCTTGCTTTTCATGATAAGTTTACCTATATACATGTATGGAAAATCATATAAAATTTGAATAGTTGTCCATAATAGAAATTTTATGTTATAAATCAACTTAAATAATATTAAATTTTCTTATATATCATTTTTTTCAATATGTGAGGATGATTCATTAGATAAAATGTTAATGAAAACCATTTAGATTATTTTGGTGTTTTTTGATCATCCTGAACTAGTTTTGTTTTATTAATTAATATAATTTATATATAATGGTTTCATAATATTAAATATGATTTAATACATATATTATAATCTAGTTTAATCATAATTTTTTTTATGACCAGCCTTGGTGGAGATAATGGAAATTGAAAACTCATCATCCTTGAATATGATAAATCAACAAATCACGGACAATGTTTTCATTTTTAGTAAAAAAGGAGAGTAGAAGAGAAAAAATGACAGTTTATTCCATTAAAATAATAAAATTATAGATTATAAACATACTATAGTTATAATGTCACTTAGATAAGGGTAGGTGAGAATAGATTAACAAAATAAAAGAAAAATAAAAGAAATTAAAAGAGAACAGAAGGGGATTTTACCTCTTGAATTTCTCCTCCTTGAGAACCTCCTTAGGGAAAAGGGTTTGGTATATTGTTGAGACAAAAGTATATTATATGTGGGGGGAGAGTCTTGAGAGAGTATTGGGAAGAATTAGGATGATATTAAAGGCTTTGGAGGTGTGATGAGAAGTGGCAGTGGGGGTGGTATTTATAGTGGAGGGGAGGTGTTTTTTGATTATTTTACTCATTACTTTATTATTTTGGACAAAGGATATGAATACTGTGGATTATTTTGACTAATTATAGTAACAAGTTAACATGATTTTGAACCAAAGGTCATTACATTATCCATACAAAAACCACAACTCAATAATTCATGTATTTAGCTCATACTGTA
This sequence comes from Viscum album, assembly GCA_963277665.1. Classification (NCBI taxonomy): domain Eukaryota; kingdom Viridiplantae; phylum Streptophyta; class Magnoliopsida; order Santalales; family Viscaceae; genus Viscum; species Viscum album. Next base: position 1,254,316,193 of record OY728152.1, read on the forward strand.
AATTACCTTATTTCACTTTTCACAAAAATTCAACTATTTTAGAAAAATACCAAAAATTCACCCTAACAATTTATAGATGTTTATAATTAAAAAATGTACTCCATATTATGAAAATAATGTTCTAAATATGAGAAATTTATGTTTTAATTAAAATCATCATTTATTCAACAAATACCTATTTTTAAATTATGACTGATTTTATACAACTTTGTATAACTAATTAAGGCCTCATAAAATAATCTTATAATCATAAGAAATAAAAATATTAATTTATTAATATATTTTATTAAATTAAAATTTCTTTTAAATCATTATATTAAATGTAAAATTGTAAATAAACTTTCACGTTTCACAAAAATATAAATACTTAATTTATCATTTTCAAAACATTGATTTAGTTATACTATGATATAATTATATCATATTTTAATTTATAAGATTCCAAAATTTTATTTATACATTCATTGGTGATGTTACTATTCTATTGGATATATTATTATTCACAAGGGTCATATTACAATTCCAAAGACCATGTTACTATTCCATTGGTATAGGTTCCTTAATTTCCTTAAATACTTATTATTTCATCAATTCATCATTTATAAAGTTTTTATTATGTTATATAAGTTCTTTTATGTGATTTATACTATATGACATAATTATAAGAAAGAAAAATTTCATTGATATAATTTTGGGTCGTTACATTTTCCCCCCTTATGAAATTTCGCTCTCAGAATTTCATTTTACATACTATGGGAAACATGTGAGGGTACTTATCCTTCATTTATTATTCTAGTTCCCATGTTTCCTCTTCGTACTTATGGTTCTGTCATAATTCTTTGACCAAGTGAATAGTCTTGTTGTGTAGAAATTTATCTCTATGGTCCAACATCTACACCAGCTACTCCTCATAAGAGAGATCATTTTCTAACTGTTCCACCTATGAATTTAGTACATGTGAGGGATCCAATGTGTACTTCCTTAAGAGGGATATGTAGAATACATCATGTACTTAAGACATGGTAGGTATAATTTCTAGTCAATAGAATATAACTCATACATGATCAAAGATCTAGAAGGGCCTGATGTACCTGAGGCTTAGCTTTCCTTTCTTCCCAAATATCATGATTTTATTCCATGAAGATATAAGGAGGATTACCATGTATCTAACATTAAACTCTAGGTCCCATCGACAATTGTATGCATAGCTCTTCTATCTACTTTGTGCTTACTTGATGTGTTGCTAAATTATTTTCACCTTTTACACCATTTCTTCAACCATTTCAGGTCCTAGCAGCTAACATTCACTGAATTCATGACAACATGCTAGTGTTTTACATCTTTCCCTATATAGGGCTTCATATGGAACCATTTAGATTCTCTAGTGGAAACTGTTGTTGTAAGAGAACTCATTTAGAGGTAGATATTTATTCCATACTCCTTTGAAGTCCATATAACACACTCTGAACATGTCTTTCTATGTTTTAATAGTCCTCTCAGATTGAAAATTAGTTTGAGCATGATATGCCGCACTGAAGTTCAACTAATTGTTTAGAGCATGTTGGATACTTTTCTAGAACTTGGAGGTGAATCTCAGATCTTGATCGAATATAATTGATAGTGGTACTCCATGTATCCTTACCAATTATATGATGTATATCTATGAAAGTTTATCCAATGATAATTACTCTAAAATTTATATAAAGTGAGTTGTCTTTAAAAGACAATCCATAACAACCCTTATAGCATTGTTTCCTCTGGATATCTTCAGAAGTCTGGTGATAAAGTCCATGGTGATGTTTTCAAACTTCGATGTTGGTATGGGTAATGGTTTCATCATCCCCTTAGATTTTTTCCTTCCATCCTTTAGTTGCTAACATACTAGGCACTTTGATTTATATTCAGTGACCTCCTTCTTCATATTGTCCCACAAATAGTGCTCTCAGATATCTCGATACATCTATGTGATCCTTGGGTGAATAGAGAAGGTTTATCTATGTGAGTCATTTAGAATCTCTTTCTTTATCTATGTATTTGATGGTACACATTGTCATGACCCAAATATCACGACTCTAACCTCATCCATTTTTGATATATTCCACTTTTTTTTTGAATTTCCACATCATTTCTTTGAGAATCCTTTATTTTCTTCATGGGATATGGTTGATAAATCCTTTGATAAAATATTTATGATGTTACTTCCTTAATTATTCCCATGTATATTCTTTGAAAAATCTAATAAGATTGATTTCTTCTCAATTCTCATCATTGATAATGTTGTATAATCCTTTATACTTATAGGATCTTCCACCTTATTTGCTTTACGAGTATCGTAGTGGATTGAGAAGTTATAATCCTTGATGATCTATAACCATATTTACTGGCTCATATTAATCTCCTTATGTGTGAATATATACTTAAGGATTTTATGATCAATATATATTTCAAACTTCTCCCCATAGAGATATTGTAACTAGATTTTCAATGCAAATATCACAGCCGCCAACTCTAGATCACATGTCGTATAGTTTTTATCAATAATTTTCAACTTCCTTGATACATAATCTATCAATTTATCATTTTCATCAGTACATATCCTAATAACTTCTTTAAAGAATCACTTTACACGATAAATATTTCCCTAATTGTTCGAAAGTGTGAGTACTAGTGCAGTGATAAGCCTCTTTTTCAACTCTTTAAAGTTGTATTCACATTCATTGGTTCATATAAACTTTACTCCCTATCGAGTCAGCTTGGTTAGTGAGTTTTAAAATCATTATAATTTCATCAAAAATCATCAGTAATACCCATCTATACCAAGAAAACTATGGATCTCTATTATATATGTTGGTATGGGCCACACTTCGATTGCCTTTATCTTGGAAGGGTCCACAAATATTCTTTTTCTAGTGATATCATGACCCAAGAATGATACTTCTTTCATCCAAAACTAACATTTACTATAATTTTCATATATTTTCTCCCTTCTTAATGTATTTAGTATAGCATTCAAATTCTCCTTATGTTCCTCCTTTTACCTAGATTATATTAGAATATCATCAATAAATACAACCACAAATTTATTGGGGTAATCCATGAAGAATCTATTAATTAAATCTATGAAAATTTCTAGGGCATTAGTGAGTCTAAAGGGTGTTAATATGAACTAATAGTGTCCATACCTTGTTTTAAAGGCAGTCTTGGAAATATCTTCCTTACTCACCTTTAATTGGTGATATCCCAATCGAAGGTCCACCTTAGAGAAATTCTTGGCCCCACATAGTTGATCGAAAAAATCATCTATTCGTGGTAGGGGATACTTTTTCTTTATCTTGATTTTATTGAGATCATTATAATCAATTAAGAGGTGAATTGATCCATCCTTCTTCTTAACAAAGAGGTTTGGTGCACCCCACAGTGAAGCACTCAAGCATATAAAACCCTTTTCCATATTCTCCTATAACTAATTCTTAGTTCCTCCAACTCAATGGTGTCCATTAAATAAGGTGTATTTGATATAGGTAGAGATCTAGGAATAATTTCAATTTAGAACTCAACTTCTTGATCAGGATGAAGACTAGGAAACTCTTCAGGGAACACATCAGTATAGTCCCTACAATCTATGTGTCTACAAATCATGCACTCCACCTGAAATCCCTTAATATCCCCATGGAATCACGACCACCCATAAAACCCATGATCACCACCCAAAAAAACTAACATTTCATCCATTATCACTACCTAAAAACAAATCATCACAATCACAATAGAAAAATGTCATTGGTCATTACACACCATCATTGATCTACTTCACCTAGTGGTGAGGAAAAAAACAAGCCCCAATCACCCTTGAATCGGGAACCTAGGCCGTCCTGTGACATACCTGAGAAGAATTATCTATACTCCCAGGATCACAATAAGTACCAAGGTAATTAAAGAATAAAAATGGGACTACTTTATCCTGAATAATATTTATAAAAAAAATTGGTTCCATCCAGAGACCCAATGTGACCAATCCTGACATTGGATGGTAAATAGATACAACGTATAAACAAAACCAATGAGTAATAAGGAGATAAATGTCAATAATAATTATAAATAGAAGAAACAACTAAATAAAACACTAAATAATTGAAACACTGAGACAACACAATATCAAGAGTTCGAGCCTAGATCTGGAAAGGATGATACACCTATGATAAAAAAATAAAATAAAACTAAGAAAAACCATTCCAACCATCTCTATATAGAATCAAAGTATCTTCACTTGCCACCAACATCATTCTGATCCAAGAATCTAACATGAAGCATGATTTAGATACCAAACATCCATTTCCAAGTAGAACCAGATAAACTATAATGGTAATAGGTGTGAGCATAATTTCCAGGCTTGTCACCACCCTCCAGTCTAGGAATATGATTTAATTAAAACTATTTCATGCTCCCTTTTAAAATAAATATAGATTAAAGTTGGTTTTAACTTTTCACATAGAAACAAATAGTATCTAAACCTTACCAAACCAAGTTAAAAAGAAGAATCCAATAAACTGTCTCACTATATATATAAATAGATACACCCATATATATGCACACATGAATATAAATATGAATTCATAGTCAGGACTCTGTTTCTAAAGATATATATACATTCATTGGAAGTCCCATGATAATACCCCAAAAAATATATTTTCATTTTTTATATTAAAATAGAAGGAAACTGGAGGTACTATTTGAAACCAATTACATTTTTACTTTTGAATTTTTTTTATCTTAAATCGATTGAAAAAAACATATCATGGGAAATTAATAGCTACTGAGGGATAATATAGGGAAATGATATACAGACCACTAAATAAGACTGATTCTAGATAACAATCAATATGCCCCAACACATAGTATCACTCTCACTGGTCTAACCTAGGGGCATATCCCATAAGCAAACTAAAATCCATATTAGGGCCGTTTTTTAGAGTGTGATCATGAGATAGTACAATATTTATACCTAGAATTACCACCTATAGACTTAAGGTTCCCCATGAATAAAAAGTATAGATGTGTTTAGAAAATATTACATATTAATGCAAATAATAAATTTCATAAACAAGAGAAACCCTCACCTACAATTCCCTCACAAGAAATAAAACCATTTCCATTAAAAAACAAATGAAATATATATTCACCTTCTCTAGAAAACATCTCATAAAAATAAAAAATAAAAATTTACATTTAAAACATAGGGGAATGTTTCAAGAGAGTTTTTATTTTAGAAAGAAAACATTTGTAATGTGAAATTCGGACCTTACAAACATTTCTTTATAAAACCAAATTTATAAACAATTTTAAAAAAGAAAAAAAACACCCATTACCATCAAATTAATCCCTTTAAATTAAAATAATATAAAATAACCCTTTAAAATCCAACCATCAACTTAGAAGAGACAATTGAGAATTCCTACAAACACAAGGAGGTCACGGATTTCCAAAAGGCTCTAAGCTTGGAAAACAAAGGAAAACCTCATACATGATTAATGAAAACCAAATGAAAATATATTATTTTACATAATAACTATTATATATACCTAATATAAATTTTAAAACATTGAAAACAAGAAATTAGATCAATAAGTAATAATAGTTCTAAATTAAAAGTTCCATGTGTAGGACCACCCACCTTTAATCCTTTTTTATTTTTCAAACGGTGGTTATAAATCACCATAAGAAGATTTAATAGAGATTATAGAACCAAGGATAACCCTAAAACTTCAAAATAACTCAATTAAAATTTATCCATAAGGAACCCTTGGTCACAAGACCATACTGGGTTAGAGAAAAAGAGAGAAAGTGGACAAAAGGGAAGAAAGAAGAAACTTAAAATGATTTACCTTAAAGAATAACTCAAGAAACATTAAGAAGATAAAATATTTCACCATTGGGATGAAGGGAGAGCCCTGTGAGGATCTCTAATAGTAACAAGGGTCAAATATAGAAGAAAAAGGAGGCCTCAAGCCTTTAATTAGAAGAGGGTTACAAATATAACTTTCCATTTTTAATGAACTTGGGAAATGTGCAAGGTTTTTCAAACCACACATTAAATGTGTGCCCTCCACTATGAACCAAGAGAATTATTCATGGGTAGTCCACATGGTTAACCATGTGATATTTTTAAAACTATATCCATGTTACAAGTTTTTTACTAACCGTGCGTAAATTGCATGACATGCACTGTATGACCAAAAATTCCAAAATTTCAAGGAAAACCACATGGTAATTGAGAGAAATAAGGTATACTAAAAAATAAATTAAATAGTAGAGTTAATAAGGATTAGTGTGAAATAAATACACACCATAAAACTTTCTTCTCCCCATAATTCACTAGAAAGTTTGGTCGATCATGATAATGACTCAAGGTTCAGCTTTTTAATGATAGGATAACTGAGGCAGGTCAAGGATCATAAAACCTAAGGGATAGTGGATCAAGATATTTTGATGATGATAAAAATATGAAGATTAAGATTATGAAATTTAAGGAACTATCCTTTAATAATCATATCAATCATTATAATAAGTATCGAGTACACCACACGTACCCGATTTCAAACATGAAGAAAATCTCAAAAGATAAGATGTCGACATATAAATGTATCAATTCTATTAAAGTAATGTAATAGAAAAGGAAAGACTAAAAAAATCCCGGTATGATTGAGTATGGAACTATTTTCTTTGGGTGCTCTCACGACTCTCTCTTATCTAGGGTTTCTCTTCTCATGCTCACAATCGATGACATTCTCTTCTCCTTACTCGTAATAATTTCAGGGCTCTAGCCAGCCCTTCATTTTTTTCCTCCTCTATAGCATTGTTATTTTTTTGGTGCATCTCCTGTTATTCTATGGCTCTTCTCCCAATCATACAATTTCTCATCCCCTTGTATTTATCATTGACCTTGTTCGATGAAAATCCTATCTTGCTGTTAGAAACACCGTGAATCGAACCCATCCCGGTTTAACTCAATGCAACTCCAGAGTCTTGGGATTCTTAGTGGTAGCATCCGGTGAGTCACTTCCACTTACTTCTTGATTTCACTTCTTCTAGGTTTCTCATGATTTTCAATTTGTTTTTGATGATTCATTTCTATTTTATGTTTTCCAGTTTTATCTCATTAGTTTCTTCCTGGTTGTTGTTTGTTCATTCCAAGATCTAGTTTTTTATTTTCCATATTTTTTGTTTATTTGGTTCTTTTTTGAGATCGACTGGCTAGTTGGATTTGTTTTGTGCTCCTCCATATTGATGATGTTCTTATCCTTGTTTTCTTCTCCTGATGGTGGCTCATTGGTAGGTTTTAGTGGTCATGGCGATGCCCAAATCTCACTATTGTGGATTTGGTATGCTTGTAACTTTTCTATTTCTCTTGGTTTCCTCTAATCTTCTCCAAGTAGGATTCGAATGGTGGTAATAAAGGTGTTTTGTGATGCGAGTTTCTAGCAGTCGACATGTTTTTAGAGGTGTTTTCCCCATAGTGTCTTTGACTCTCTCCACGGGTCCCCGTAGGGCTTGATCTTCATGATGGTTTATGGCGTGGTTTCAACCATTTTGTGGATTTTATGGTTTTTGATGGTATGTTTTTGGTTTTCAACATTAATGAGGATGGATTTTGGTTTTTGTTTTTTCTGTTCATTGGCTCCGGCTATTTTGGCGGTGTTGATGTTGACAATGACAGTAGCGTTTCATGGTGATGATGGAGGATATTAAAGACGAGACTCTGGATGAGGCAGTGGCGCTTAGATTGAGGAATCCTTATGTTTTGTGTTGATTTTGAATTTCAAATTCTATTTAATCATCTTGTATATTTGGATTCCCCCATGATTTATGTGGTTACTGATTATCCTTAAAGTGGATATCTCGAAAATAAAAAATCAAATTTTTAGTAAGGAAAAACTAAATTCCTCACAGAAGATCTCAAAAACCTTGAGCGCCCTAACCTAAGAAAAAATACAAGGTAATCAGTTATGGAATGAATCACTTTATAAGAGAATCCATAACATGGATCACAATCCAAATATAAACAAATAGATAATAAAAGGGTAATTCTAGGTAGGGATCAAAGAACATACCCAATGACTATAAACCACAACTCAACGAGAAAGAAAAGAGCGATGCTCATTGGGATCAGCAATAGACTATTTTATGGTGGTCTCCCCATTATATTAAGAATTATTATTTCAACATGCCATTTGTAATTGGAATAATAAATTTATTTCCAATGAAACCCAAGAACTAAAAATAGAAGAGTCATAACATAAGATCCACCGAACATTGCATCCAAAATATAGAAACACTCACTATAAAAAGAATATAATTCACTATCAAACATTTTCATTAGGAATAGATTTTCATAGACCCACTAACATAATCAACCCAAAACATTTCAATACCTACAAAAAATAGTATATAACACATGGATAGAAAGATCCAATTGGAAGAAGGTTCAAGATGTCAGGGGAAAACTTCAAATAGATGCTTATTTACCAAAGGGTTTAGCAGGCTGAACATGAGGATTTTATTGAAGGAGTAGATAAGGATCCAATATTATTATTAGAAAATCCATAGAAAAACCTATACAGATGTCCCAGATGATCACGAGTTCAACAATTCTTAGGTTCTTCTAGAAAAGGAGGCTTCTTCTATCTTGCATTCCCATACTGGTGACACACCAAAGACTTGATTCTAGAAGATCCTGATGTGAAAATATACAATAGGATCTTTATTATAATACCTAAATTATATAACATGAATTTATCTCCCTTACATTCATTGGATATTTCTTAATTTTTAATGTATTATTTTTTTCCATGTATGAATTTAGAATATTTTTAGAAACATTTCCAAAGCTAGGTGCTGGGATGGTGTGAGAATATGAGGCACTGTGAGCCTGGAATTGATATTAAAAAATATTAAATAAATTTATATCATGTGATAATTTTTTTAATAAAAATGTAAAATAAATCTCAAACAGATTTTTAGATCAGAGATCTAAGACCATCATTGAGTCTAGAATGTGGGATTTACCCTAGAAATAACATAACATTTCTAAATTTGGGCTCTTGGTTAAAAGTCATCATGGGTGAAAATAATAAAATAATAAAATAATAAAATAAATAATTTTATTTTGTTATGTTGATGAAAAAAAATATTTTATTATATAAATATGTAGTTATGACGAGATATTAGGTTTGTATGTATAAATATAGATATCTAGAGAACCTTTAGAAGAGAACATTATTGGAAAATGATAATGAATCGAGATCGAGAATTGTTACACCATCAGAGTTCAAGGATCTCACCAACAATGACAACACAAAACCATTCTTTTTCAGATCTTGATCCAAACTTAAGGTAGAATGTTTGTCTTATGTGGATTTATCCCCTTGATTTATCCTAGGATGAATGTAAATCAAATCCTTTAATAGATCGATTCACGAGTTGATCATTTTTAGGGTATGGGTTTATTTGTGGGATTTGGGAGGAAATATTTATTTATTTCTAATTATTGGATATCCATTCATCATTATAAAAACAATGGATTGAGACCAATCTGAAAAAATGTTCAATGTTTTCTCCTTAGCTAGTTTTTTTTGTGGTTTTATACCTCTATTCTACACATGTTCATCTTCAGAATTTCTTTTGGTCAACGATCCAATGAATACTCAGAAAATGATCATTTAACATTCAATTTTTGGTGAAAAAAATCATTTCCTTAGGCCCAGATTTGAGATATGGTGATGATATTTCAATGGATGATGACAAAGGGAGATCAAGATTAGGTTGTAGAAACACATTTTGAGTTTGGCATGTGGTAGTTTTAAGGTGTGAAGGTGGTCATTTCTTGAGTAGAAGATATGGCCAAAATATGACCAATGATGGTGAGTGGGGTCTAGTCAACCCTATATCCATGATCTATAGGGTGATTTTAAGAATAGTCAATGGTTGTGGAGGTTTGAAAAAAGACTCATAAAAAATCTACAATTTTTTTGAAATTACTAACTAAACAGCGTGTAGTCTCATGAGATACTCTCATGTAGTCCGTTCTGTGAGAATCTTGGGTTTTTTCATAGAGATAAGTATCACAAGTCTTGTGATAAGTGTCACATGCTGTATGAACCTTAGCTAACCAGTTAAGCGTGTATCGTGTGTACACATCCAGGTGGCCATGTGGCTCCACATGCTGTGTACATAGGAAGTATATAGGAATAGGTAGAAGACACGACCAGAGTACATGGGATGATCCATGTACTCAGAAATGTCATGGTACACAAACAATTCCAATTGTACATGAGAATAGACACAAGCATATGATATAATACATAGGTAGAACCGGTTTCAAAGTGACATGCCATGTACTATTATTACACTCTGTGTACTCCTTCAAGGATATATTGGAGTCCTATTTCTCCTTATTTTATATTTTTTGTGAGCTTCGGTGAGCTTCCTTGGACCAATATTGGTTGAGTGTTTCCCCATGGTCCATTACTATGAGGGTTCGGTGTAACATCACATCCTAATCATAGAATCATGACCCCTCTATAGATTCCTTGGAATTATATAGTTTAATCGAGTTCCCTTTTTATAGAGTGATTTAGTTAGTCTATTTCCATTAGGGTTTAGAATGACATATAGTCCCAAACATTGGAATTTAGACCCCTTAGTAGATTAGAGCAAGAATCATTCTGAGAGGCCTAAACCGATCCTCATTTCCTTCATGATCCCTAGGCAGGGTCGTTTGAATTAGCATGACTAAAACTTACATAGGTATAAATCCTCTATCTATAATGATAAATATAGTAAGGTTAGGCGTCCCCTTAGTGAGCCCTAGTTGTTGAATACTATCTATTTATTGAGATATTATCCTTATAATAGGGAATAAGTTTAATTAAGTGTATATCTCAAATGAACCCTCTAAGTTTCCTTTATGCTTATTGTTGGCCAGATATGCTAAGAATGACCTCTCAGATGAGCACCATCAATGGAATGAGGTCTATCAAGCATGACCTATCAGTAGAGTTTCATCAGTGTCAACATAGATTTTGGAGTTTTTTCTATTGTATGAGAAATACCTTTGGACCCCATACAGAATCCTAGGGATGGCGCTATTGTTATGACCATGTGAAGTGTGGCGTATTTTTGAGTATATATGTGTTTATTATTTTTTATCATCATATATCATTTCTTGTTTGACATACCTATGTAGTGATGGGCTAACTACTATTAATTATTTATTTTTTTGTTATTTTGGGGTATCCTATTAGGTATTTTTATACTTACCCCTCCATGAGATGTACCTCTACATGTCATGTCTTATGTAGTTTATAGATCATTTATGGAGTCCTTGGAGGACTAGGAGAAGGTGGACCATAGTCTAGGATAGATAGATAAAGCTGTGTACTAGTGTTTCATTTGATAGTAGTGCCATCCTTATGAGTATGTCATACTTTATTTTCTAGTTTTTGGTGTGCTTGTATTTGGACCCTTTTATTCCTCTCTAGTAATTTTCCATACTCTGATGTGGGATTTATGTTCTGAATGAATTATTTTTATCAGTTTTTCTTTACGTTTTGACATTGTATGGGATTATATATATGTGTGTACATACAATTAATTTAGGATAATGCCTCCCATATGTGTGTTATTCCTACTCAATGCTAGTTATAACCCTATAACATATTGGAGGTGGGATTAGGATAGTCACATTAATCTCATCACCATCTAGATGGGATCCATTGGGCCGGGTTGTGATATAGTGGTATTAGATGTGGGTGTTCCATCCTAGGATCTTAGTTTAGAGTTTTTTTCTATCTATGATATTGATTTGGGATTTATGGAAACAATGTTAAGCGCTTCAAGTTCAGCTTTTAGGCTAGAGAATCTAGTGTTGGTGTAGTGGTCGATATATCCATTCACCAAGACTCTGATAACGTACTTGTTGATTTTTGTACATATAAGAGCTGGTTTTAGGAATAAAAATTTGTATGTGCATCATATATGAATGGGTTGGGGTTTCCATGTACTTTTTGAGTCATCTTCCCAAATATACTCATTGACCATGATACATATTATATTATTTCAGGATGTATTCATGATGATAACCAAAAATCTTTCTATAGAAGAGTAGAGAGTATGGACTAATGAGTGATGATGCCTCTGTGATGGGGCTTAGTCACAAGGTGGACATTCTTCAAGATGGTTAGAAGGTGGTTCTTTTCTTGTTGATCAATTCATAGACCTACCTCTAGTGGTTCAAGTTGATGAATTATGTAAAAATGAGATGTGGATGGCTCTGTTGGTTCTAGAAGAAGATGCACAGGGTTAAAGCTCATATCATGAGATTCCAAGGTAGAGATTTACTGGTATCTAGTGTCATTAGGACCTACTAACAGTAGGCGTGTTACACAATCCATGAAATAAGAGGTTTTATCAGTTACCTCAAGGACAAATCAGTTTGATGAGGCTACGATGTTTATATTCTTGTGAGGGAGAGGATATATATCTTGATAATTTTATACCTAACATGCTATAGATAGAGATGAGGTTGATGGAACTCCTAGGAAGAGGTAATATATGGAGTAGGGATGTCTGTAGTGTAGTTGATGCATAAGAGGATATGGGGGAGAAACAATAGGTGGATGGAATTTTGGTTTGATGCTACCACCACCACCCCCAAGTGGACCACCCCATTCTTGAGAAGTTGGTGTTCATGATCTTGGAAAACTGATAGAATTGTAGTATTTTTACCCAAAGGCTCCAAGAGGGTTTCAAGGAATGTTCTATGTCCTTTCTACTTTTGTTAAAGTAATTTAAGACAAAGGTGTGAGCTGCTTTCCCCCATCTTTTATTCAAGTATTTTTAGGGCGATACAGGGAATTAGTAGGGCCTTGTGTTGGTAATGTTTAACCTAGTTTTGGATTCCCAAGAAAGATGGATTCTTACCCCACTGATATGTGTTCTTGTGACATGATCCAAAACCATGTAGGTTGGTACTACCCAAATTGGATATTGTCATTCTGTAGTGAATGAGTTCCTTTGACATGAATTTTTAGGGAATATGGGTGTGATAAGGTTTTAGAGAAATCCTAGGTTATGGTGTATAGGTGGGAAGGGAGACAGATGAGTTACACACAGTAGGGACTCACATAGGATTTAAGAATAGTTTGAGGTACGACATGTGTTTTCACTCTCCCAGTTTCAGTTTTCACATAGAGTATTGATGCACCTCTCCCTGTGCATAACCCCTGTTCAATACCCAATGATACCTTTGGTACCTTTTCACTCAACCTTTGAATTTTAGTCTCCTATAGAGAGTATGAGTGATCAAAAACTTCTAAAAATAGTGTGACCTGAACCTAATATGGGAGAGAGAGACTCATAAGAAATATCTCATAGTAGCGGTGAGACCCTATAATGTTTCCCTTAGTATGGATTGGTTTCCTACCATCCTTGCTCATTTATTTTCCACCGGTGGGTGTGGTAGATTTTATGGCTTGTGGGAAAAAGTTTTCCTCCTTTTATAAAGAGTGATTCCAAGAAGAGAAATATGATCTCATGTTCAAAATAATACAACCAAATTATCATCATTTAGGTTGTAGAATCCTTAGAGAAGTGGATGATAATATCGTTATGTTTACAATGATGTTGTTGTAGTATGAGGTTGTATTCCCTAAGGATGATTTATTATTACCTCCACATCATGTCTTTTTTATAAATAGAGTTTCACTTGGGTTGTTCTGATATTTTATTCAGCATGTATGATAACCCCATAGAGCTACAAGATCTAAAAATGCTGTTGGTGGATCTACAAAGATAGATATTCATGAGACCCAATGTGTTTTCTTGGGGAATTCAGTGTTCCTCACCTAATAGGTCAATAATAGCTCAAGGTTATGTGTGGATTTACATCACCTGAATCTGGTATCGTTCAAGGAGGAGTATCCACCCCTGAGAATTGTTTATTTCTTCAACTAGTGGTTACATGATAAGTGGTTCTCATATTTGACCTTAGGATAGGTTATCACCAGATCTAGTTTTAGACAAGGATATACCAAAAAGTGGATTTCCAAATCCACTATGGTAGTTTTGAGTTCATGGTGATACCCTTTGGTGTGTTGTATTCCCCAGTAGAATTGTAAAACTTATGGATAAGATACTTAACCCTTTTATACTAGTTAATTTTAGTATTATTCGAAAAAATCTGTGTGTGCTCGGTGTCTATAGAGGAGCACATGAGACACTTGAGGATGGTGCAGTTTACCTCCAGTCAATAGTTTCTACTCCTCTGCTTTTTTAGTAATCCATGGAGGCATAAATCTAGGATATAAATTATGAGATGCTACATGAACAAATATCTACTAGATATATTCCTGATAGATTTTCTAGAGGTAGGGATCATGTTGTTGTTTTTTAAGTATGGAAAATGATAATGATTATTCTGTGAAAGTAGGTTCTAAGGAGTTTTTGTCCATTATAAGTACATCTTGTGGAGGTGAGGATATACCAAGATATCTTGGAATTATTTGGGTATCCAGGGGAGTTACATAAATTTTTCATGTTAAAGTCTTGTTTTCTCACCTGTCTATGAGTGATGATCAATAGAGCTTTGTGGAGAGTCTAGGACACCTGTGTATGCAGGAGGTGGTCCTGCTATGTGTTATTCCCTTGAAAATTATTGTAGACTATGATGATAACTTCATGAGATGATTAGTGAGAGCGTGAAGGAATCCTTTGAGGACTTTATTTCAGTTGAGCACAGTGTTTCACCCCTGTCATATGGCCAGGTAAAGTTGTCTATTCAGGTTCTATAAGACATGATTCAAGTTTTTTTGATGGTTATGTGGCATAACTATGAGTATCAACTACCCTCAATAGGGTTTGTGTATCATAATTATTACCATTAATCCATATATATAACACCCTTTTGAGGACATGTATGAGGGAACTTTTAGGTCACTACTATACTGGTTTGATCTAGTGGGTGAAAAATCATGGGTCATAGTTTTTGTGCTAGTGATGGATGTTAAGGGTTTAGTTCATCTATGGGTGGATGAGGACTACCCATAAATTCTAGGATTTCTTTATGGACCAATGATGAAGGGATTTGGAGTTTAAGAGTTGAAAAGGTTTAAATTGGGTGATAGGATATCTCTAGGGTTCTTAAGAAATTCATTTTTCCTATTATTATGTTGGGTTATTAAGGTAGTATACCTCTTAACCTCTTCAACACATTAGTTATGATTTTTTTGGTGTTCTTTACATGTCTGAGTTGAGGAGGTATGTGCATGAATCATTTTATGATATCAAACTAGGTGATCTAGAAATTGAAGGTGGATATACCCATTCAAGGAACTTATGGAATTAATGACCAATATGAGAAGATCCTTTATGGTTAATGGTTTACTTAGGTGTGTGTTTTTTTTGACAACATGAGAAATCATCAGGAGAGCTCGTGAGAGTGGTAGACCCAGCTGAGAGCTTAGTAAGCTCTCTTGTGAGTAGTTTTTTTCTTTATTTTTAGGATGAAATGCCTTGAATGTGGGGAGAATATAATGTCTCATATTTATCCATGTATGACTTTGTAATATTTCTAGGATTATTCTTGAATCTAGGATCTGAGGAGGTGTATGAATCCAAGGCTCAGTGAACCTAGAATTGATATTATAAAAATATTAAATATATTTATATCATGTGTGCATATTTTTCCAAAAAAATTAGAATAAATCCTAAAAAAATTATTATATTGGAAATCTGATACTGTTGTTGATTCCGGAATGCGGGTTTTACCCTTGTAGTAGCATGATGTTTGTTGGCATTTGGTGCTTGGTTAAAAGTCATTGCAAGTATAAATAAAAAATAAAAAAATTATTTATTTATTTTATTACATTGAAACAACTACCAGTTTTACTATATAAATATACAGTTATGATGAGATATTAGGTCTATTCTCATAACCCGAGAGATCTAGAGGACCTTTATATCAAAACATTATTATAAAACAACAACAGATCGAGATAAAGAATCATTGTGCCATCATAGTCCTAGGATCAATCCAATAAAAAAAACATAGAACCATTAATAATAAGTGGTCAATCCATAATCATGGTAGGAAATTTATTTTATGCTTATTTATCCTTTTGATTTATCCCATTATATATGAAAATTGATTCTATAATAGATCTATTTACAGGTTGATAATTTTACGAGTATAGGATTATTTGTGAAATTTGGGAGAAAATGTTAATTTCTTATTTATTGTTGGATATTCATTCATCATTATAATAGAAATTGATCAAGGATAATCTAATAAATGGTAAAGATTTATTCCTCATCTAGTGTTTTTTGGTTTTCTCCCCTTGTTCTATGTGTGTTCCTTATTTGTATTTTTCTGGATGATGGTTCAATGAATAACTGAAAAATGATCATTTATTGTTCAATTTTTTAAAAAATGAATAATTTACTTGTGTCTAGATTTTAGGGTGATTATATCATGTTTCATGACGATGGAGGGTGATTGGGATTAGGTTGGAGACACATGGTTTTATTTTAGCATGCGAAAATGGAAAGGCACAGTGGTGGTCATTTCTCGAGCTATGGATATGGTCAGAATCCTAATAAAGAAGTTGAGGGGGCTTTGTTCAACCCTAGATCCATGACTTATCTTGCGATTTTAGGAAGATTTTTAGGCTATGGAAGATTATATGAAGATGTGTGAATAGTCTATATTTTCTATGAAATTCCCAACTACACAATATGTAGTTTGATGAAAACACACCATGTAGTCTGCTCTGTGTGACACTAGAGTTTACATGCTGAGATAATTATCAAAAACTATGTGACATGTGTCACACTCCATGTGACCCTTAGCTAACCAGTTTAGTTTGAAAAGGGGTACATGACCAGGTATCCATGTGGCTCTACACACCCTGTACATAGGAAGTACACATGCATTGGAAGATGACATGACCAGAGTACATGGGCTGAGCTTTGAAATCAGACATGGCATGGTACACAGACACGACTATTTATTCATGACATAGACATGGGAATAAGCCATGATAAACTAGTATACTTAGTCCTAAAAGGATATTCCATGTATTCTGTGTACACACAATTTACTCCTTCAAGGATAGGTTAGAGTCCCATTTCTCCTCAATTAAGATTCATTGTGTGCTTCTGTGAAATTTATTGGACCAATATTGGTTCAATGTTTCCCCTTGTCCATTCCTATGAGGGTTTAGTGTATTATCACATCCTCATCATATTATCATGACCACTCTAGAGCTTCTTTGGAAATTTACCGTGTGATCAAGTTCCCTTTTTATGGAGTAAGTTAGTCATTCCTCTTCCATGAGGGTTCAGTATAAAATCTAGTCTCGAGAATCAAACTTCAGACCCCCAGTGGATTAGAGCAGGAATCACTTCTAGAGTCCCGGACCGATCCTGATTTCCTTCATGCTCCCTAGGTAAGGTTGTTTTAATCGGTATGACCAACACTTAGAGGGGAGTTAATCCTCTATCTAGTAGGATAAATTCAGTAGGGTTAGGCATCCCCCATGATCCCTAGGAATTGTCCCCACTATATGTGTACTGATATACGATCCTTCTAATGAGGTATTAGTTCAATTGAGAGTTTATCCCAGATGAAACCTTTTTTTTTATTTCATACTTCTTGGATATACCTGATGAGCGTGACCTCTCAGATGAGTTCCATTAGTGGAGTGAGGCTTATCGAGAATGACCTCTCAGTAGAGTGTCATCAGTGCCAATATTTCTTATGGAGTTGTTTTCTCCTAGATGGGCATTACCTTTGGATCTCTAGTAGAATCCTAGAGCTGGAATTATAATTGTGACCATGTGGGACAAGGTGTCTTTCTGAGTATATTTGGGTTTATTCTTGTTTATTTTTATGTCTCGTATCATGTTTGACATGCCTATGTAGTGATGAGATGACTACTCTCGATTCTTTATGTTTGGTTATTTTGGGGTGTCGTACTTGGTATTTTTATATGCACCCCTGCATGGGATCTTCCTACACATGTGTTGTCTTATGAAATCAATGGATCTTTTATATATTCTTTGGAGGACTAGGAATAGGTGAATAATAGTATGAGATAGATAGACTGAGGTGTATACCAGTGTTTCATCTTAAAATTGTCCCCTCCTTATGAGAAGGTCATACTTTATATTCCAATTTTAGGTGGGCTTGTATTTATCCCCTTTTATTTCTTTCCAGTACTTTTTTCATACTATAATGTGGGATAGATGGTATTAATACATTATTGGTACCATTTTTTCAGTACGTATCAACATTGTATGGGCTTAGATATTTGTGCATGTATATTGGTAATTTGGGATAATGCCTCCCATATATATGATAAGCCTACTAAATACTAATATATTGCCCCATATTATTATAGGAGGGATTGGGGTAGTCACATTCATCTAATCTCTAGCTAGGTGTCCCCTATTGGGTTGGGTCATGACCTCACCGCTCCCTGGGATAGGTGAAACATTAATTAATTTTGGAATCCCTACTAATCCAAATTCGAACCACATAGACCACTTCACTACATCTTTATAAGTGTTAAGGCTAAGAGAAGACACTACCGGTAGAATATCTAGTCAGAGAACCCTTTCAAAATATCTTTCCTTCGAAACATTCATTGATATCTAGTTCTAAAAGGCCTAGAACCAACTCATTGAATCAAATGGGATATTCTAACACCGATCCATCACATTACTGGATGCCATATAATTCCATCACATTTAGTACTTTTTCTACATCAAGGATAAATTTTTGGATGAAAAGAACCTTGAAGCCTTCATATGAAAGGTACCTAAGTGTCTTTTTCTGGATATTGGACTTCCACTATTTCCAACTTAGACCCTCTTACATGAAGGTATATATGTTGAGCTTAAGTGACTAAAGAAGCTCAAGATGGATGAATAAAACCTCATTAATCTGAAAAAATTCATCCACCTTTTAATAATATGGTTACCTAAATAAATGAGGAGGTTTTAAACATTGTAACTCTCTAACGAATCCTATGTTTAAGCATGAAGGAGAAGAACACTACACTTCACAACAAGAGATAATTGAGGGAATGACTCAAAAAATTCTTGATTAAGAAGAGGATTTTCTAACTATGAAATACCCATAGCTACATATTGTGAATCAACCCGAACTTGATGGGGGAATACTCTAAAACCAAGAATAAAAAACATAATTGAACACTCCATCTGTTCAAACTTTATAAACCAAAAAAAATAAGGAAATAAAAAATACCAATTAAAATAACCCTCAAATACTAAAATTCTTCAAAACTAAATATGGAAAATAATAAACCTCAAAACATAAGCAGAAATCCAATACCCATCCATTATAATTATAAAACACACAAGAATTTCTATGCTTTCCTTAAAATTAAATTTATTTATTTTTTAAAAAACACCCTCCAGTTTAAAATAATCGTAACTCAAAAATTTGTTTTCAAATAATACTATTAAAATATCATGTAAATTTTTTAATAACTATTATTTATTAAATTTACACATTTATAAACTTCCTAATTCATTTTAATTTTTAAAAATTTAAAAAAACTCTAAAATTTTAAAAATTCCATCTCATTTTCAAAAAAAACTAATGTGTTCATTTAAGAAATTAAATTTAAATAAACAAAAATTTCATTTATAATTCATAATAAATATCCATAATTATCTCAAATCAATAAAACATGAAAAAAAAGGAAATTCATCACATAAGAAAATAAAAATTTCAAAAAGAAGCTGGGAATGGTTTGACCATATGGTTTAGAATCACATATACCAACCATGTGATGGTCACTAGATGTCATCTAAAGCTAGAAACATGATCTACAGACAAGTTTCCAAACCATGCATAGTAATCAAACTCCCTCTAAATTACCTCCAAAATCCAATATAATGACTGTGTCTTCTCAAAATAACTAATGAATTCTCAATAATATAATGAAATACTCAAATAAAGACAAAAAATATCAAAAAAATAAAATAAATGAGCTTGGATTTAAGAAATAACCATAAAAGACTACCCTGGTAACTTAAGAGTCGTCTAGAATGGCTGGAGATCAAACACCCTCTTATAAAAGACCACTTGAATTCCGATGATCCTACTACTGTGCTACCAGAAATCCGCAAATAACAAGGGTGACTCTAGAACCTAGAACTTCAGAATACCCTAATCTCTAATAAATTTTTTTCACAAACCATCCCCAGCCACCCAAAAATTGGGCACTTAGTCTAGCCCATGACATACCCTAGGGTCATTCTTGATCCTCATAGGATGGTGAAAAGCACCAAGGAGATTAAATAATACCAATGGAAAAAATTTCACCTAAAGAATAATTATAAAAAATGGGTTCCACCTAGAGGACTAATGATACCATTCAAGACATTGGATGGTCATGAAACTATATAAATAGAGACAAAGAATAAAGAAGAATAACGAGGCATAAGAAAATAAATTTTAAGAATAATGATAAACAAGAGAAAAAACAACACTAAATAATAAAAACAATGAGAAAATTAAAGATCCATAGTATCAGTAAAGAGATATAAAGATCAATATATCAAAAAAACATAAATAAATAAAGAAAACTAAGGAAAACCACACCAATCATCTCTATGTGGAAGTAGAGCATCTCCACTGTCCACTACCACCATTCCGAACTATAAAACCCTCCCCAACTGTGATTCGGATACCAAACTTCCACATTTAAGAAGAACTAGATAACCTATAATAATAATATTCATGATAATAATTTCCCAGTAGATTACCAACCACCAGTTCGTACCTACACATTAAAAATAAAACTATTTTATGTTAATTTGGAAGATATATATATAATAAAGTATTTTTTAGTTTTCATGGAGAATAAAATAGTAGCCATACCTTTCTAAATCCAATTTAAAAAGAAGAACCCCTTAAACTATCTCCACACACACACACAATATATATATAGATACACACATATGTATGTATATGTGAACATAAATATGAATTCATAGTCACACACACACACACACACATAGAGAGATATATATATAAACATTCATGGGAAGTTCTATGAGAATACCCAAAACAATTCATTTTATTTTGATACTAAAAATGATTGAAACCATAGGTCCTATTTGAAATAAATTGCATCTTTACTATTGAAAAAACTTGAAGATAAATAATTTGAAAACATCATATCATGGGAACTTAGGAGCTATTGGGGGGATGTTTAAATTGAGATTCTAGTTTATTTTGTTAAATTTCATTCATAGTCCTACTTTCCAAATGTAGGTGGTCATTGGGATATACTAATGAATCCTTAAATACATGTAGAATTGAGAGGATGATAGATTAGGCTCATCCACCCCTTATTTAAGAGGAATTATTTCATACTCTGATTCTCTTATAGATTTAAGACATACTCATGAATCATACCCAATAGTTCTATTAATACTATGGTTACCCTCCTGAAAATAATTGATCATGATTGGAAGGAAATGAGAACACATCTATTTGTAAAAGAGGTTCTCCATATCGTTTATAAGTGGTAATGTATTATGGGGACATTTTTATATTAGTTATGGGGCTCAATCCTTGGAGATACGTCCTATGTATCCTACGAAAACATGAATCAGAGTCTACATAGTTTCAATAAAATGAATATAAAGGTTTTTTATGGGGGATTGATCCTTGAATAAGAATCCAAAATATCTTATATTAATAGGAATATAATCTACATATTTTTTTTATGTTGTGAACTTTAGTTTCATGCAACATGGATATAGGATTTCCATGAGGGTTATGGTGATGTAGAAATTATATAGAATACAAGGTTATGTTTTTGCCTATACGAGTGTGTGGAAAATGAGAAATGGATATATATATATATATGGGTTGTTAGTAGTGGGGGAATATAGCTTTAGAGAGGTGTACTACATATCCTATTAAGATAGGAATTAGAACCCACATAGTTCTATTGTTGTCCATATAGATTAGTGTCATACGATAAGGATATAGGATATGATAAATTGGTCATAAAACAATTAACCACAACCTAAAAGTATACATGATTCATTCTATGTGTGATAAATAAAAGTTTTTATCTTTTTTGTGACATTGATTGAGGTAATAATGAGGATGATTCATAAGTTGCTCATGATTTTCTCCTTGACCACTAGTGGATGAAGGAGGATGATTAACACATGGGATATATAACCTCATAAGGGGAAAAGTTATTGGAATACACTAGGATTGAATCCCATGATATGGTTATAAATCACACAGAATATGTCCAAGTGAGGAAAAGAATGGGTCTTACACTGTATCAGATGCCCACATATGGATGTGGTGGGGGATTAAACATGGTGGGATGCCGGTTATTGTTTTCTTCCAGCCCTCTCAAAGTCATGTGGAATATGAATCCATGAGTTAGAGTTTGTGGGGCCCTCACATGTGAGAATTTAAACATTGGATGGGGGGGGGGTCTAAAGTTAAAGATATGAGGTATCATATTTTATGAGGGTCCCATGTGAAATATAAAAAAATAGTTGATACTGGGTATTAGTATTAGGATCGAACCTCAAAGAGGCATCCTATATACCCTTTAAAAATAATAATCCATGTATTTGTAGTTTATATGTCATGAAACTTAACTTCACCTGACAAGGACATTAACCATTCCATTTAACATCATAACATGAGTATGTTAACCACATAGTTTAACATTGTATAGTGTGGATGTTTATTATGAAGTTTAACATCATACTATGAGAGTTTTTATTTCCATAAGATATATGACAATGAAAAAATTGGATGATACATGGAAGGCATTATTGTATCCATGGAGATTATGGTCATGTGGGAATAAAATATTTGGACATATATATGAAAGAATTATCATATTGGATTTGAAGCTTGAGACTTATAAAGGAATCCTATATATCTTGTTTATAAAAGTAATTAGACTATGCATAGTTCATTTGAATATTGTACGAGGCTTATGCATGAGTTACTCGATATAATTTACTATTTCCCTATTGATGGCCAAAGAAGGTTGATTGAAATCATGGGGAATATTACCCTATAAGCTATAAAAGTTAGGGACTTACACTAATACGGATGTCCATAATATGGTTTATCAAATGAGATCATATGGTTAATCATGGAGACCATCTATGGAAGCTAGGTTCACTTATATGTGAAAAAAAATTCATAATTCATGAAGTATAGGTAGTAATTTTATAGAAGGAGTACACATATTATCAAGATATAATTTAGACACACATGAGCCTTAACCCAGTTGGTAAGGACTCCGTAAGTGCATCCAAGAGACTAGGGATCAAATCCAGGCGGAGGTAGAATTTTCGGGTTACTGTAGCAGCACTGTAGTAGTAACAGTAGATGGAACTGTAGCAGTCACTGTTTGGCACTATAGCAGTCGAGAATATGCCCCCGTTTGGGCCTTCAGGCCATCAATTTTGTCCCTGAGTCCTTTAAGGCCTTCGAGCCCCCATGCCTTCGGGTTAGTAAGGCCTTAGGGACACCTCAAGGCCTTCAGGCCACCTTTAAGTGCATATGCAAACCAGACAACCAACAAGGAACAAGCTCTAAAAGGAGAATGAGCAAGGATATTTCACCACAATAGAAGCTAAATGGATTGTAATAATGAGAGGGTATGAAACCTGCCATCAGGACAAGCCTGTGCATGCACGAGAATACCTAGCTGAAAATCCATGCGAAGGTGGGGAGCTAATTTCACGATGAATATGCTGGGGAGGAGAAGTTCCAAGTAGTTAGTCTAAGTTGTATGTAATGTTTTAATCCTATGGGAAATGAATTCCTCTAAGTCCTACGAGCCATGTAATACTTATGCCTACGAGCCTTGTAAGGGTTCCACCTCACCCCTTGAAAGGTGGATTATCAAAAATCAATAAAAAATGAAGGCCTTCGGGCCATTGGAGGAAGATATAATTTAGACCATTTCAGGAAGAGTAAGGGGTCATGCAATCATGTAACCATTATTATGTTAGGCGATCATGCCACGCGATTGTCCGAACAAAAGGAAATCATGTGATCACATACTCAATATAGATTAATGATATCAAAACTAGTACATATAGTTATGTGGTCGAGACTTGTACAAGTATTTATGAAATTTATCCTTTTTTATCCCTTCACAATGATTTTTTCCTTCAAAATTACTCATCAAATTCTAAAACATGAGACTTAGAAGTAAGTTAACTCTTCTTTTGTGTCTTTTTTTCTTTCATCATGTCATCTCATTTTTCCTATATCTTGTCTTCTGAATGGAATACAAGGTTTTTATAAACACCAATCACCAACATCTATGTCACTTTATAAGGTATAGATCCACATACATGGGTTTTAGGTGATAAAATATGCCCAGATAATTTATTTGGATTTCATGCGATCTATGTGACTAAGATTATATGACGTCTACCATTTCTCCAGTGCATTTCATGATCAATAAAAGTCATGAGAGATTTAATTATCAACAACCTCTTTCAATGTTAATCACGTGGGTATGTTTATGTAAAGTGATTTACTATCTCAGAAGTTCCATGTGATCATCAAAAATCACGAACCAGTTTTTCACCGACAACCACTTCTGAGATACTTCACATGATGATGTTATATTACAGAAATAACATGAATTGAGGGGGTGTTGTGTGATCTACAAAAACCTTCTATGATCATGATTTATATTGGAAGGATGATCAAATGACCAAGTGAAATTTAAAGTCCCTATATTTTGGAAAACCTTCCTTAGGTATATCTTGTGATTCTATAAAGGTTAGGTGATCAGGTATCTCCATTACATGACAATCACTTTATTTTGAACGTCATGTAAGAACGAGATTCATGGAATCATTTTTTATTCATCACCAATCAAAAATGATTTTTCCTTATGCCTTAGTGTTCATGAATGTAGGTAAACATTTATGTAACATTATCTCAGACAATGCATCATAGTCTTCTTTATTCTGGTGATTGCATGAATGAATATATCATGAATCATGATTCTCTTTTGAATCATGTAATCAAAAGGAATATGGACTAGGCGTGTAGGTGTCTTGGATTTGGTAAACCCATCATGCAAAAGAACCAGTGGAATCGATAGGATTTATCTAGGGTTCTAAAAGGAGAAAGATGATGCTACCTTGGTCAATCAAAATTATACTAACACATCATATGATTGAGATTATATCCATATATTTAATGTAATATGAATAGTGATTTGGTAAATGTGAGTCCCACATTAATGTTGCAAGTGAATTCAGTGATGGTTTATTAGTCGAGATATAGATTAGATCAACTATAATTGAGTAAACATGTATTCTTTAGGACCCAACCTACATATGGGGAATAGTCCATCCCACAGTGTAGTCCTACACATCATTGCACACCCTATACACAACTCTATATCCTTGAAAACCTAATAACCTCCTTACATTCCTAGATGTATGAGGTTGAGGTAGTGCCTGTCTAGGATGTTGAGTCACATATAATACCTATATAGTCTTTTACTTATTATTTTTTACTTAAACCCACACTTAAGATTTATAAAATTCTAAGTAAAAAATTTATGATGATCCCATAATAATTTAAATATGCATCCACCACATCAAAGTCAATCATCAATTTAATTTTATTCTAAAACAATTTATCATTAAATTCATCAAACTCCTCCATTATTGTGATCAAGGATGAAAAACTATATGATGTAAACAATGAAAACTTCCCAATGTATCAATGGAACTTGTTCTTAAACTATTAATAATATCTCAATAATCTTTATAAGTATCCTTCCTCATTAAAGTGTGTCACACATTTTAGAGTTCCAAAAAAATTCCCTGCCAAGAATTGGATTCATTCAGAATGAAGAGAATCCAATTATAAGGTAAATATAAGGATATTTTTTATATACTTGAATATCCTATTTAATTTTTCAATGTACCCAATTAGAGGATTTTATAAGATAAGTGTTTCGACTTAAGAATTTTGGGAAACACTAAGAGGATAATATCAAATTGAGGCATTTGGGTTACCAAGATAAATAATCTACCTGAGTCATTTGGGTTTCCAAAAGGAGTATTCTAAAGTAGAGGCACAAATATAATAAATTAATAAAGTTAAAAATTATGGGATAGAAAAAGGAGTGTAACAAGAATTAATTTGCAACTTGATCCAAGATAGGAGATCTGGATGTCACTATGTATCCTATAAGAACATGAATCAAGATAGAAATAGTTTAAATAAAGGGAAACCTATGAAAATTA
This sequence comes from Viscum album, assembly GCA_963277665.1. Lineage (NCBI taxonomy): Eukaryota > Viridiplantae > Streptophyta > Magnoliopsida > Santalales > Viscaceae > Viscum > Viscum album. The sequence goes on from OY728152.1 coordinate 1,254,342,566, forward strand.
GACTCTTTTATAGAGGGGGAGGTATCTTAGATTTTTTTTGGATAAATAAATCTATAATGAATGATACTATGTATATTAAGATCATACATAAGAGAGGGGACATTTCTATTTCATTATAGAACCATGGTAAGGAATCGATGTACCGGTGGGTGAGTTTCACAGATCTAATTCTTGTTCTAAGAGGTTGGGACACAAAGAGTAGGTCAATATAAATATTTCAAGGTCATATTTGATAGACCATGTGATATGAAATTTTAAGTCATGAATGGGCCAGGTACCCTCAAGTGGGATATGAGGAACAAAGGGGTACTCTAACTTTTTCATAGGTCGATGGAATTTGGAAGCGTAGCTCTATTTTTTAAGGGATAAATGGGGGTCATTGTGATATCTATATATTTTTTATTATCACCATAACTTCTACCTAAGTATCATATAGGGGAGTACATGGTGGGAAAATACTTTTCTTTTACTCATATATCTATTTTCATGTTTTATGTTGGACACGTTTTTTGCCACTTTTTTAAGTTACACCAATATAAAAACTACTAATGTTGTTTAAGGTCACACATATTGGATATAATATAATTTATATTTAAGGTTATATATATTATAACAATATATTAATAGGTACAACACAATCGTAAAATAATATGGAATTATAATCATGTTCTGAAACCGATCATGATACATAAAGGTGAAACATTGAGGGCATCAAATATACTTGAATAAGTGGGATTATGGACTATATAAATAAAAAATAAAGGAGTTTGGATCTAGTATTATGGTATGGGATGGGTATACATGGTATGAAAACTAAATATGATAATTTTGATGGGCTCCACTATGATGCTGCCAAAGAATATGGTGATAGAGGTCCTTCCCTTCAGGACAAAGATACTTATTTCCAGTAGACCATATAAGGCATATACGAGGATCCATATTGGGCAATGTACACATAGAAATGTAGAATTTTCCCTGAAATTCAGAGATACTCATTTCATATATCCATGGAAAGTTGATGGAGTACACTTGTGAAATGAAGTATGTTTATGGAATCAAAGTCCATTCAAGAAGAGTTATGGTACACTAGAAGTTGTGCCAATGTGTATTGCGCACACTATCAAATTAAAGAAATATAATATATCATTTCCACTAATTTTTTTACTAAACTAGGGGGGTTTTTAGAATAAATTATATTTTTCTAGGTTTATATGATATTCCCCACAAGTTTTATGATTTTTTACTTTTACGATCTAATTTTTATTTTCCATAACTTCATATAGGGGGAGTTTATAAAGAAAAGACTCAACCTTTTCTCAATTAATAATTTAAGAGGTTTTAACTTGATAATTTTTCTATCTCCTTCACTTGATGTTTAAGTTCATGTAATTATGATCAAAATAAATGTTGATGTGTAAGTTCATTAAACTTAAACCAAATGAAAATTCACAAATTGTTATCAAAGGGTGAAAGATTTGGATGTTAACAACATCAAATTGAATATGAATAAAATGTTCATAAATTTAACACTGAGGATACCTAAATTTTGTATAATAGTTGGATTATGGGAGGTGAAAATCATATTCCATTAATACTTGGATCATCAGAAGATGGAGGCATACGAGAGAAGATTGACCAATGGTAATCAGAGGCTAGTTCCATGTCATTGAGTGATAGTGAATGGAGTTAAAGGGGACCATTAATTCAGGGTCTATGTATACTAAAGGTGTTACTTGGTTCATATTCTTCTATTTTCACCAAGCAATGAGGGGATTATTTGGATTGATCAGAAATACTGTTACCATTTTCTATCAGGTAAAACCAAGAGAGTGTATCTCAAGGTTATTTATTTGATTTGTGTGAACCAAGTATTATAGTTATGAAGTAGGTTTAGGGATGAAGATATACTTATAGAGGGTTAGAGCACCCTGAAAGGTTACATGACTTCATGTTGAACACTTCTTGAAATATTTTTAGATAACAATAATTCTGTATTTTCTATGGTCATGTAGGAAAATTGGAAGATGTTTAAGGTCACACAACTTTGAAAAAATATTGGAATGTGGTATAAAAACCAAAATGAAATCAAGGTTTATAGGAGGTTGGGATATCACCATATATCTTAAGAGATCAAAAATTGAGTCATATATCTTATTATGTTCCTCCTACATTGACCAAATTAATTCATGGGAGAAGGTTCATTTTATAAAATTCTTAAAGAAGTTACTTATTTGTTGAATATATGATATTTATCATATGGATTGGTATTACGTATATGAAACACAAGACAATTATCATAAATTTATTTCGGGTCCATCACATGGGTCTTAAACATCACTATTTATCTCCAAATAATCAAGAATAAATTCACAGGTAGTTATTATATATGTTTTCCTAGCTCACTTATGAGATACAAAGGAATTTTTTTCACAATTTATGTATAGTATTGGAATATATGGTCCAATTTTCACTACATGTCCTACGAAACAATTTTCAAATCACACGTAGTTCTTTAAAATTTTCCTTGCATGTATATGGAACATGTGTGAGGATGAAGGGTATTTATTGGTGATGTGAAACACTTGATCAAAGGGGGAACAATGTTAACAAAATTGTAGATAAGAACAATATAAAGGATTCAGGCATCACTATATATCCCACTGGAGGAAGAATTAGGCCAAACATAGTTATTGAAGAGAAATCCCCTTCATAGATATGACTCATATGTATGGGGAGGGATTTTTTAGAAAATATATCTAGGCCTAGGACAGGAGATCCAAATGTCGCTATATATATTCTATTGATAGGAATTAAGAGAAATGTGGTTCTAAAAAATAAGGCCCCCAAAACTAATCTGACTCATATGAAAGGGAAAGGGAGTTTTTTATATTTTTGAATAGTAGGATGATGTATGGGTCCAAGGTAGAGAACCTGGACATCACTTAGTATCTTATGATGATAAGAATAAAACCCACACATATTTATTTAAATGATGAAACCTATCTGCTGATATGTCAAGTGTTTGTATTATATATATAACAAAATCCTCTATGTAGGGGTGTCTAAACCTAACCCAACTCAACCGACCTAACTAGACCGGACTGTGTCGAGTTAGGATGTGTCTAGTTATGCCCAAAATATGTACGTGTTAGTTTTTGATGGGTTGACCTATATAAGGTTATATTAAAGTATTGAGTTAGCTAAATAAGAACCCAACCTGACCTGATAAACTTGATGATCCACTTAATTCATCAAAAAACATGTTAGTATTAAAAAATAAAATCACATCATTCTTGCCACACCCACCCAACCACCTCCTTAATCACCTCCTCCCCAACCTCCCTTATCATTTATAAAAAATTAGAAGAAAACCTAATCATATTATCCTTCCTACCCCCTTATCACACCATTATTTCATTAAATTCCTTCCCTTACATCAATCCAACCTCTTCCCTCCTCCCCTCCCTTATCATTCTTCAACCCCAACCTAGTCATTGATTGTCTACCATCCCTCCCCCTGGTGTGTCATGCACATTATATCTATGTATATATTTTTGGTGCCTCATTTATTATTATTATATTTATCCCTTCAATACTACCTTATTGATTAACCCATCTCTCATTCATTTATCATGAAAAATTTACTAATTATATAGTGAGTGTGCCACATCCAAAGCCTCACTAGTAGGTGGGAGTGTTTTGCATAAAACCACTAGCTAGACATTCATGGAAGGTAGTGTAGGTGGATATACTCCTCCAAACACCATTGGAACTAAAATTAAGATAGGGTATACTCTAAATACTAATTAAATTATAAAAATAGGAGGGGGTATCAACAGTATATAATCAAATGAAGAAACTGAGGGTAAGTCATCTCTTAATAAGGTAACAATTCCTAAATCACCTTATAGTGTTTCTCAAGATTGGGATCATTTTAATTAGAACAATAATATACGGGATATATGTAATTTTTATGGTAATGATTATTTTTTCACATCTTTCCAACATGGAAATAGTAATTTGAATAAGCATTTTACAAGGTGAAATAAAAATTCTCACAAAAATATTGAGAAATGTCAAACCATTTCTAAAGTTAGAAATGAGTGTGAAGATGAGGATGGTGGGATGGTTAAAATTTAAATAGCACATTTTAAACAAGAATATTGTTGAATAAATATTTCTAAAATAATAATCATTGGTGAGTTATCATTTAAATATGTTGGGAATCAAATATTTAGATAATTTAAAGAAGTTGTTAAACCTCATTTTTTGGTTCCATCTAGAAAATAATTTTATATAGACTACTTTAAATCCTATTTGAGTGAAAAATAAAAATTAAAGTTTATGTTTGATATGTTCTATCATATAGAATTTATTACCACTAACACATGGACTTAAATTCATAATCTAAATTATATGTTTGTTACTTCAAATTTTTTTGATGATAATTGGATGTTGAATAAAAAATAATCAAGGTTTTTTTGCTGAGGATCATAAATGGGAAACAATTGGATGATTATTAGAAAAAATGGTGAAAAAAGTGAATTAAAAGGATCAATTATATAATTATGGAAAACTCCATTTATAATAATTTAGTGATAAATTATTTTATGAGGAGGTTTAATGATTGGAATGGTTCTATTAATAAAAAATATTATAAGAATATGAGATGTTATGAACGCATTTTAAAACTTATTTTTAGTGATGGGTTAAAGGAAATATCAAAATTAATTGATATAATCAAAGTTATTTTCAAGTTTGTGAGAAGTTCACATTCTAGATTGACTCATTTCAAGAGCATTGTAGAGGAGTTTAAAATACCAAGTAAATATACCACATTTATTGATGTGCCTACTAGGTGTAATTCTCTTCATGTTATATTGGATTTTTTAGAGAATTATGAGAAAGTATTATTTCACATTGATGAGGATTAAAGTTTTAATAGTGTTCTTATTAGTGAAAGTGAGAATCCTAAAACATATGATTGGGAGTGTTCTTGTGTATTTGTTATGTTTTTAAAAATATTTTATGATAACATTATTGAATTTTCTAGTTCTATGTATATGACATCTCACAATTTCATTCATACTTTTTATTATATATGTTGAAAAATTCAACAAATGGATGAAAATTAATTATATTACTATGAGTGAAATGGATATTGAAATGAAGGTGAAGTTGGACAATTATGGGGGTATTGGTTCCAATTTTAATTTTCTCTTGCTTTTGGAAGTTTTTCATAATCCATGATATAAATTAGATTATGTTTGGGACAGTTTTTAAATGATGTATGATGACGAAGAGAATAGTTAATTTATCAGTAAATTAATAGAGGTTATGAATAATCTCTTTGAGTTTTACCAATGTAAATATCCCATAAATATTGATCAATGGTAGTGAAGTTTTCATCAATATTTACATATTCATAGTTCTAGTAGTTATATTGAGGATGATGAGAAATGGAAAGATGCATATAGGTCAAATAAAAGAAAAAGTAAATTGACACAACAAAGGAATTAATTAGAAATTGATCAAGAGGATTATGATTAATATGGTGATTTTGATGGATGTTATATTTTGATATAGAGGAAATAAAAGACAAGAACTATGCTCTATCATGAATTTCCATAGATATTCTATCTATTACATTATATATAGTATCTTCATGGTTACCATTTAGTACATGGGGATGTGTCTTTGATCCATTTCATAGTTGTTTGAATTCCAATATGACCAAGTCATTAATTTATACCCAAAATTGGTTCAGAAAATCTAAACCAATTGATATTTAAAATCAAATATAAGAAGTTGAAATGATTGAATTGTGTACCATTAAAAATTTTATTATTATTTTTTATCATTTATCAATTATAATACTCTATTTAAAAAATAAGAATAGTGACTTGTTCTTTTATTTTGGTTTTAAGATATTTCATGATCCATGATTCATAATCAAAGTGTGACTATCTAAAATATTATATGTAAGGATAGTGGAGAACTATTCATTAAGGTATAAATTTTTGATTGTTTTATAAGTTCTTTATAGAATACATTTCATTATTATTTGGGGATGTTTTTGATGCTTTCACTAGGGAGCGCGCATCCATCTATTTGAGGACGACGAGGAGGCACTGACTGTTGCCTCGCATTCCCGCTTTCCAAAGGCTGGCAACATCCATCACTTATTTAGGGATTTTTTCTCCTTGATCAAAACGTGATGATGGGATGTCGGTTCTTCCTTTCGTGTATTCCTCCTTATAAGTCACCACCTAGTCCCATTCTACCTTATATATTAAGACTTTGTTCATCAAAATATTCCTAGTGCCATATCTTCATGGATGCCGTTTAATCACACTGCTTATTTCGGGACATTCCAAGGGCTCTGACCAGGGTAGTAACCTTCGGTCAGGGTAGTAGTCACATTGGACATCACTGGCATGTCTGGATGCTGGAACACTAGCACGTCTAGGTTTCTTTACCTTATGATAGTGATTCTCAAGGGCACGTAAGCCCAAGGCATCCCACGTCGAATGCGGGGAATTATATGCCATAGACATGTATATGAGGTTTTCCTTAGCTTCCTATGTTTAACACAGGGTATGCCGCGAGTTTAACATCTAGCGGAGACAGATCAGACTGACCAGAACACTGATTAGAGTAGATCAGATGGGTGAAACCCCTGGAGGGAACACTAATGCTGGGGATAACACGTGGTTAGTTACCCAGGTGCTACAAAGTGTAGTGAAGTGGTGAATTTACATGATCTTACTGGGATTTGGTGGCCCAGGAAAGAACCAAAATGGATAATGGATGATTAAGTGAAGTGGATGGAGAATGAGATGGAGTTTAATCGAGGGTGAGAGTAATGTTGGGATTGAGGGTCAAAGAGACTTCCTACATATCTCCGTACTAGGGAACCAAAGTCCACATAGTTCAGGATGGGGTATATGATCAGGGTGTGTGGAGAGGAAAACGAATTGATGATATACTGGGGCTTACGTGTGGTTAGCAGCCCGAATTTGGTCTGATGCCACCGGGATGGACCAGAGATATGGGTCCCAATGGAAGGGATGGAAACAACTTACCACTGGGTTTGGGTTAACAATGACTTACCGCTAATTGGGGTTGACAACGGATTACCACTGATAGGGGATGACACCGGCTTACCACTGATTGGAGTTGAAAACGACTTACCACCGATTGTGGAACAGTTTAGTGTCATACATGACAAAATGGGAGCATAGTTTGACATCATACAGGATGGGGGTGGACTGACATGGAGTGTTCGGGACCAAAGGGTGTTGGGCATGAACCTCACGGAGGCTTCCTATGTACCTTACCTTGGTAAGGATCAAAGTCCATGTAGTTCAGGAAATTTTTTGGTGAACCGATGTGGGATGGTCGGGATCAATGTGTTTTGGGATTGAACCTCAGGGAGGCTTCCTACGTACCTTTCCTTTGCAAGGATCAAAGTCCACATAGTTCAGGAAACTTTTTGGTGAACCGACATGAAGTGGTTGGGACCAATGGTTTTTTGGCTTGAACCTCAAGGAGGATTCCTACATACCTTTCCTTGGCAAGGATCAAAGTCCACATAGTTCAGAAAACATTTTGGTGAACTGATGTAAAGTGGTCAGGACCAATGGTTGTTGGGATTGAACCTCAAAGAGGTTTCTTATGTACCTTGCCTTGGAAAGGATCAAAGTCCATGTAGTTCAAGACAATTTTTGGTGAACCGATGTGAAGTGGTCAGGACCAATGGTTTTTGGGATTGAACCTCTAGGAGGCTTCTTACGTACCTTGCCTTGGAAAGAATCAAAGTCCACGTAGTTCAGGAAAAGTTTTGGTGAACCGACGTGAAGTGGTCAGGACCAATGGTTGTTGGGGTTGAACCTCAGGGAGGCTTCCAACGTACCTTGCCTTGGCAAGGATCAAAGTCCATGTAGTCGAGGAAAAGTTTTGGTGAACCGAAGTGAAGTGGTCGGAACTAATGGTTGTTGGGATTGAACCTTAGTGAGGCTTACTACGTACCTTGCCTTGGCAAGGATCAAAGTCCACATAGTTTAGGATGGTGTGTTTGGGGATTACACTCTAGGGTGGCCCAAGGAGGATTCCATGGTCAATGCTTACTCTAAGACCATGTGAGTCATGCTCGGTGTGAGAAAAAAGAGGCATCAAAGACTTGATGATCACATCAAAATCGGCGAGTCTTTAGGAAGTAGAGTGGGGATTACATGTGGTTAGTTACCCAAAATGGAAACAGGGGATTATGTGTGGTTAGCAGCCCAGGGAGATGGAGATTGGGACTTACTCCATGATGGAGCCCCAGTGGCGAAAAATCACAAAGGGAGAGGGATTTGGCACGGAATAGAGGAGGGCTCTGGTGTCCATCCCACCCACTCTAGTCTTTGGCTAGGAAGAAGATAGGAGAAGCAGGGATGCTGCCTCCCAAAAGAAAGGCTAGGGGCTTACACCAAGATGGATGACCATTCCTCATGGGAAAACACCGCTCTGGTAAAGGGGATCTCATTCCATGTGAGGAATGATCTCACTCCCTTGGAGACTAGTGGGTATAGAGAATGTACGAGATGGGGAACCCCACGTATGATGCACAAGGCAAGGCTACAATTTAACATCATGTGCTGAGGATGATGGTTCTTGGTAGTTTAACATCCTGCAGATCAGACAAGGTGGGTTTGCTCGGCACCCCTAGGACTTACATGGCCATCACACTTTAACCCTTAGTGAAGGGAAGGCACATGCAATTCCATAATTAGGGGGTGTTATGGAGTAATCCAATGAGGGGTCCACATTAGTGTGGCTATTCAAAGAAGCAATAGCTGTTAGCATGCCTATGTGAAGCAGCATGAGGCGAAGCAACTCAACGGGAAGCACCGCCCAAGGTAATTTGAAGTTACACCATGCAAACCTGGAGGGTCGCACAGGAAAAGGGTGAATGACACAAGTGTGTTGCCTGTAAGAGGGGATAGAACAAGGTGCCTTAAGGTAAGGATGGAACATGGAGCACACAAGGAGGGATGCGCGCAAGATGAGCGATTGCATACAAAAAGGAATGACTGCGTGCAAACCAGAAGGATGCATGCAAAATGAGAGGCTGTGCACAAGTTGGAATGATTTCACGCAAAAGAGGTCCAATGCAGGGAGAATCTTGCATGAAAGAGGGATCATTTGTGTGAAAAGGACTTTGGGTAAAAGGAAATGGATGGGGATCACGCCCAAGAGGTCCCAGCCGAAGGAGGACCCTTAGGGGACTTGTCATGAAAGATCTAATACCTTGAAGCCAAAGTGTTTTTTGTGAGGTCCTGGAAGAGGGGTCTTTTATGAAGTAGAGCATCGCTTCATATTTTTTCACCATCCCCGAAGGGAAGGGGATGCTTCATTTTATAGATGAAGTCCTCAGAGGTTACACGCAAGGGGCGCTGCACACAAATGACCACTTGATGTCACATCAGGCGCTAAAAAGTTTGTGTGCTGGAGAAATGTTGGTGTGCCTTCCAGACTTTTGTGCGCGGGCCCCTTTGGGGTTTATTGGGGGGGGGGGGGGGGTCGCCGCAGAATCCTTCCTTTGGAATCGCATGGGGAATGTAAGGGACCATTTGACATCGCATTGGGCACACAAGCTTTTGCGCATCGGGAGGAGTGTTGCGTGCAACCCCGTATATTTGCGTGGCTTTGCCTTTGGCAGTTTCAGAGGGGTTTCCATAGAGGCTTTCCCATGATTTCATATTGGGCATACAAGATTTTGTTCGCCGGAGGGATTTTTGCGTGCATCCCTTATATCTTGTGCGCACCTGCCTCCTGGGTCACAGAATCTTCTCCTTATTTTCCAGATACATTTTTGGTGCTTTATCATCACAATGCTGGCCCTATCCAGAATTCAGCATCAACAAATTCCCCCTCAGAATCAGAGCGGAAGGGGGACCCAAAGGCCGGATTCTGAGGGTCACGTTGAAAATCGAGGAAGTGCTCGTTCGGTGTGTTCAAAAACACGATTTAGGCACATAAACCTCTTTCTCACACGCGGAAGATGTGTCTGAACCTATAAATTGGATGATCCCCCCCACCTAGGCCCCTACTTTGACTTTTTTCGGTATGACAAGTGCTTTTCTCTCATTTGCAGAAATGGTCTTGATCAATGCGTAATTTTATCTGGCCGACTATGAGTTTTGCGTGCTGTTCAAAAAAATTTCGCGCAGATCGCCACTCTTACATGCCGCTGCATATCTTGCACACCGAATCTTCTTTCTTTTGTGCCCATCCCTTGGAATTTCACAAATGGATGCCCAACTGACTGATGTCAAGAGGGAGGCAGCAACACCTACAAGGACTCAGATGATCACGAACCCTCAAATTATCCATGTGAGGAGGGTTGTGTCTAATACCCAGATGCTTTTTGGTTTTCTTACGCAAGCTCAAAAATATCATGTCCTGAGTGATAGCCTACCATTATGGAACTTCAGACTTTTGGAAGAGGTGCTGATGCCCAGTTTCGAGACGAATACACCGCGGTCATGGGTGACATGTGAGGATAGTCTCCCATAGTTCCATATTACAAACAATGACCATCCTTCAAGGGAAACATAGAACAAATCCATCTATTTACTAAATCCAAAAACCAGGATGGTTGTGGGAAGCAATTCATTTCTTGAGGAATCTCCTGTTATTCATCGAGTGATTTCAGAAGCAGTATCACTGATGAGTTGAAGGGTTGGTAGGAATGGGATTTCAAATCTGGGGGAAACTTCACCAATGAATGGGCATGGGTGTACTAGTTATGCCAGACATGTTAGGAATTTGGGCTGGAGATGTGATCTATCATGTGTTTTGAAGTCGTTTGGACATCACAATTCCACTTCTACCGATAGCAGGATCTGGTAGCGAAGTTATTCAGTCGCTTGTACCCTGATACCAATACCTTCAACCTCCACCATGGGGAGGTGGGAATCAGTCTATGGTATGTCCAATGCATTGGGGGAATCCTCTTGGATGGGTACCCGTATGATCAGTTCCTCCTGATGGGGAATGTCTGGGGGATAAGACACGCACCCCAATCCTGTCATGGAACCTACTGGAGCTGCCTAAGGAGGAGTTGAAAATAAAATATATCCTAAAGGAAATATCATATTCAGGGTGGTTTAGTCTTTTCCTGATGTAGGAAACTACTGTAAAAATTTCAGGATAAGGTAATCAATTCTTGAACACATCTCAGAGGGGAAAAGTGGGATCATACAAGAGTTCCTGGAGGTTGGAGAGTACCGATCATGGAGCTTTGGAATAAATGATAGTCGGGACCCAAATGTATGATATACTGGGTTTCTTGCCTTATTCATGAGTGGATGGCTATTTACAGTGAGGAACACAAGGATGTGGGTCTGCCAAGGGATGCTAGTGATGATCGAAATTATGGCGGCGAAGAACAAGGTTAACTAGGGGTGCCAGTGTTATCCAGGATGTACAACATTATGGGGCGTATCTCAAGGGGAAGTATGCCCAGCAGGATTTGTGGATAGTTCCATATTCTTCATGGCTAGTTCACAACCCACTGTGGAGGGTATGACTTCCCGAATTCCGTTCACCCTTAGTAACGGTATGCGGCCATCCCTCTTGAACAGTGCCAGAATCTGCCCATTGACGCTCATAGAAGAGGGGATCAAGCTCAAGATTGTCATACACACCCACTTCAACTTTCAACCTTTCTAAACCCCATTCGTTCAGATGGTAGATGCTGTGAGGGGGACATTAGAGTAGAGGGAGTACCTGCTAATCATTCAGGGTGGTGTAATAGTAGCCCAGATTGACGGTAAAATCTTTTGTGAACCATACGTGACGACCAGGTTTTCCAAGCTGTTCGGGTGCATGCAACGGATGCCGAAGAAAGTATATATAGAGGTTTGTGAAGAAATAAATCCTTGTATTCTCCACCAAATGTGGATTATGTTCATGACAGTAGTATTGGAATAAATCATCACTCTTACCCCCACTGATGTCAGTGCATGCCTATCAATAGAGTATGCCGAACACTGAACAAAAACATATCCCAAGGTGATTCTTTGGAAATGCATCTGGAAAATCAAGGCGACTAGTACAGAGCCTGAAGAGCAGGGAGGTAAACGAAGTTCCACAAGAGAGGTGAGGCAAATAATGGACTGGGTGGATAGCATGGCATCGGCCAGTACTTCATCAGCCTGAGCATCGCAAGCTGAGAACGTGCCTCCACCTTCCAGGGAAGGGTGGTCCCGCATGTGGCCTCGAGGGCTAGCTAGGGAACTTCTGGGAAAGAAACTCAGGTACCACCTGAAGCCAATTTCCGATGCCATCATCCCTTATTTTTGGTCTCCTTGGAGAACACTATGGTTGTCTATGTCTACTGAAGAATTATGGCAGTGGTTGGTACACACTGGGATCGATTTTCTAGACATAGGGTGCATCCAGATGAAGAATATGGTAAAATTTCATCACCTACATGCATGCATGATAGCTATGGATATGCACACATGCTATTGGGGGTGGTATGAAGAAACATATCTCCTGGTGAAAGTGATGGTTGGCTAGGAACATGACCCAGAATAACTGCCATCTGAGGATGAAAATATAGAGGAAGAAGAAGAAGAAGAAGAGGAAGAAGAGGAAGAAGATGAAGAAGGTTAAGAAAGTGAATAAGGTAGAGATGAAGAAGAATAGGAGGACCAAGTTGAAGGTATTGGTGGTGAGGGTCATTCAGAAGCTCCCACTCACTGGTGAAGCTCTAGAGAGAGTGGAAAAATCATAGGCTATGACACAGAACTGGTATAACATCTTGAGGTAAGTTCAAATATTATATCCACTTGCCTTTATCTTTTCACAATCACAATCCATCAACCAAACTCTGTCCTGTTTAGGAACATATGGGCAAGGGTTCCCATGAATCCTTCCCCATAAGGGAAGAAGATGTGCCTATAGAGGTCGGGGAGCATTCTCAAGAGCTTTTCCTCAGGGCCGAGCAAGGTGGGGTGCCAATTATGGCTGGAGTAGATGAAAATGAGCTAGAAGGAAGAGATGAGACAAAAGACTCGAAGTCCCCAGCCATTCCCACTTTTCAAGAGGAGCTGATGCCGATGACTGAGTTGATAAGTGCTAAAGGCTCTTCTGTGATGGAGGCTCCCTCCATGACATAGGACACTGCCGCGCTTGGCTCCTGTAAGCCTTTATCATCACTGGATCTATTCTTTATTGGGAAATTTGTTTAACCAAGACAATGATCCCCAATGTAGTGATCACAAGGTTGGAGTCTTGACAAACCATTGGGTCCGGAACATCTACAGGAGACCCGCCAATGACCACATTAAGTCATGCATAAGAGACCGATCGAAGTGGCCCCTCCCCAATACTTGATGAACCAGAGGTTGTAATAATGGGCGGTAATGCTGCTGGGGTGGAGTTCCAACCCGACGAGGGTGAAGTCACTGACGAAGTAGGGGATCTCGAAGAAGACCATACCACTGAACTCCTAACTAATTTCTCCTAATATAGGCCTATGGACATTGAGGAAATAGAAAATTCTGACTCAGACGTTTCTGAGGAGAGCCATATGACATGGCTCAAGGCATGGAAGCGCATCAAACACTTTCTCCACCAGCCATAGGAAGAATGGATAAAATGGATGGGTTCATCCGTACCTGGTTGTGCTTTCTCTATTCTGGAGGGGTTGATGCTCACCGTATTCATCTAACAGTCCATGACTACATGGATGAGAATATATGGGAGAACAACCAACACTTAGACATTGCCCAGTGCCAGAAAGAGTCATCGAATACCCAGGCATTCCTGAAGGCAGAGCAAGAGGTCCTATGCCTTGAGGAGCAGATGAAAGAAAGGGAGGTATTCACCACAAACTGCACCAATCTTGTTGAGAAACCGAGGGACCAACTTGTGGATTCCCAGGAGTGGATAGTGGAGGCGAGTCACCTAATGACTGGGCTTAAAATTGAACAGGCACGTGTACAGGCTAGGGCCAATGAGCTGCGCTCTATGGCTATTGATTAAGAGAAGGATCTCTAGGGTTGGGAAGCAATGCTAGAGGCCAAAAACTAGAGGGTAGAAGCATTGGATAAATCTATCCAAAATTCTGATCCTTAAGGGCCCTATTTTGGCTGAACTCATAAACATATTTTTTACTTCCTCTTGTTCTAAAGTGAGTCATGCCTGATGTGATAAATAACAGATGGTCGCATCTCACTTCATTTGACTGTGGTAATGATGACCAAATTTCGGGCGTTCGAAGTATAAATGACCCCTCTGGGCTCCTGAGAAGAACATGGGAGGCCTGACCAGATAATGAAGCTCTGAGAACATTCAAATTATCACCTTACCAATGTACTCTAGTTCATGAGCGGGGTAACTCCATGGGTGTTGGGATTGATCTGAACTTAAGGCAGTGGAATGTGTAGATCACGATACCCAAGATTCAGAACAATGTAGGGGTGGTGTGGAAATGGAGGATAACTATTGAAAATGTTCAAAACACAACATCCCTATTGCGTTAGCCTAAAATGGGGATAACAAATGAGGGTTGACCGCTGACCATGTTCTTAACGCGGGACTAAACTCAAAATTCTACCCATTAATCTTCCAGAACACTGACCCAGGACAATAGGTGAGCCATAGGCCGATCATCCACACTGTTAGGGGGTTATTTTAGACATGAAAGAGGATGAGGGTCTGAGCACAGTGCACACAAAGTGTGGAGTGTGGAGTGATTGGTTGTTCAAATGGAGTCCAACACTCTTGAAATCATGCCAACGTGGTGGAAACACATTAGGTGGGCGTATCTATCTGATCAGGGATCAAACATACTTCCGAACATGACCTCTCTAGAAAGGACCTATAATGATCTATTGTTTTACATCATACCAATGAGGATGATAGACACATAGTTTAAAAATCATACGGTGAGGATGATGCACATAGTTTAAAGGTCATACATCTTGGACCAGGATCGGGCTTGAGGGGCCAGAAGGGTCAATAACCCTGGGGCTGGGCCCAAGGATAAATGCCTGGGCATCGCTACATATCCCATAAGGATAAGAATCAATCCAAATGTAGTTTTGAGAGTGCAATTTAATGTCATGTGGGAAGATGAAAGGAATGTGTGGTATGGATGCACTAGTACACATCCTACCAAAACCACTAATCCAGCATGAGTCATGCTCGATGTGGGAAAATAGGAGTAGTGATGAGAATTTCCTAGCTTAGAAAGGCACACATTAGGGGTAGTGGGACACTAGGTGAGTGACATCCCCATTATTCTGACCCACCTACTTAATGAACCTAGATGCACGAAGGGGTAAATATGAGAATGTTGGAATTCCACTTAAACATAAAGAAGTGAAAAAATGAGAATCATGTTGCTCAAGATATGGCCCCCAATGATGATGGTGTGAATATAGGGGATAACTGTTGACCGTGTTTGAAACACAATATCCATATCACATTAGCCTGGAATGGGGACAAATAAATGAGGGTCGACTGCTGACCATGTTCAAAACATCAAACCTATAGAAAATGTCATCTGAGGTCCTCTGGGACGTTGGCCCAAGACGGTAGGTAAGACAATGTGGTATGAGACTAGGCCATAAAGGGGGGTCCCTTCTGACGTGGAAGAGGATGAGGATCCAAATAACTGGATCACAAAGCTTGGAAATGGAATGAGGGGAATGTCCCTGTGTAAATTCCACACTTCATGCTCTTCGTCACAATGCATCTGAGTATGATAATAAGACATGTCAAATAGAAGGAGTCGAGTCCCCATCCAAGGAAAAGGGTCCTGAGGTTGCATGCTTCCAACTTAATGGTCATATGATGAGCCATAAAAGGGGGAAGGAATTTAATGGACTATACACAGGGCAGTGAAGTAGCCAAACATGACGTGCGGTTCCCATAGGGAGATCATTGTTTAGGGTTATAGAACTTGGACCAGGTTGGAAAAAGGCGTGGGAGGAACATGGTGCGGATATTGAAAAACCCGACGTGAATGGGAACCCAAGAGGTACTCTGCACACCAAATTCTACTAAAATATTTTGGTCCAAAGGGCTAAAGAGAGGGGGTAGGATTTTATATTCCTTGGGCTGGAACTGGATACCAGATGTCTGGGTGTTTCTATATATCCCATGAGGATGAGAATCAAGCTTTACATAGTTATTGAAGATGTCGTGCAGTTTAACGTCTTACAACAAGGATGTGGAGTGGTCTTAGTTTATGGTCATAGTGCTCCGACCATGAAGAAATGGAAGAGGGAGACATGTGGTGAAGTAATTACTAAAACCTGATGTGAATGAGGATAGTAAGAGTCTGTATCACCACAATGTGCTCCTCGTGAAACTTCAAGGTCTGGGGGACCCAAAGTGAAAGTTAGGCTAGGCCCGAGGCAAAGTTCCCGAGCGTTCCTACGTACTCCATGAGGATGGGAATCAATCCATACGTAGTTATAAAGATGGAATGGTAATATACTATTTCCAGAGATAATAATGTTGTGCGGGTTTGGCCCTCACACCAAAAGAAGCAACATTTGATAGATCTTGTTTATCCTTTGGGATGAATGTGGGTTTTTTTTGTGAATCGATGGACCTAGGATGGAAAGTACACACATCACCACAAAAATCAAGCCATATAAAGGTGTTGAAAAATGGTAGGTGTGGGATCGATACCAAACATGATGTCTTCTTGAATGAGGACACCATGCTGTAGTGGTGTTTTTTTTCATGTTTCCAGGATGATAATGTCACAGTTTAGGGTTGTGTGATGGTAACCACCATGCATTTTAATGTCATACTATATAGACACACCAGTTTAATGTCATGTGGGACTAGTAAGCATAGTTTAAAGTCATATGGATCAGAAGGGAAGTATGTGGTGCAACTCTTGAAAACCTTATGTGAATGAAGACATAAGTCCACATATTCCACACTACGCAATATTATATAGGTCGGGGCCTAAAATGATGAACAAAAGTGATAATTAGTGAAATTTGAGATGGACCCAATGATGAGATTTTCGATCATCCCAACGTATCCTATAATAATGGGAATCAAGCCATGCGTATTTCTAGAAGATTATTTATAAGGAGATCTTATTTTAAGGTCTTAGGGCTCGGACCATGATGAAGAGAAACTCTTCCAAGTGAGAACAAACCTTGATCTAGTACCTAATCCCACGCGAGTCTAACTCAGTGTGGGAAACAAGGCCAGAAGTGGTCTTTGCAACACATGGGATACACATAAAGGGGAAGTTGGTGCAAAGCCCTGAATGATTCCTTACCACGACTTTGTCCACCTAATGTGAAAATGTGCACTGAGGGACTGTACCAAGAGTGTCAAAATTACACTTAGACATTATGGGGTGGAAAATGATGTCAATCATGTAACTGACATTTAAGGCATGATGGGGTTTTCATGACGATGGAGGATAACTGTTGACCGGGTCTAAAACATAGCATACATATCATGTGACCTAAAATGGGAACAAAAAATGAGTGTCAAATTCTGACCATATTCACAACACGAGACTTGTATCAATTTTTTGTTCAAAACCCTCGAGGATGTTCGCCCGTAATGGTAGTAGATCCCTTGGACCAAACATCTATGCCACTTTGGGGTCCTTTTGGATGTGAAAGATAATGAAAGCGTGAATGAAAAAGAACACGAAGCCTAAAAAATGGGTGAAAGCATGTTCAGGTAGAATATGAAACTCCAGGATATAAACTGGAGTACTCCTGGGCACATTGGCGAATCACCAAAGAGGGTCGAGGGACCCTACTTAAGAGAAGACGACTCGAAAAGATAAGTGTAAGGAAATGGAGAAAAGAGTTCTCAGGATAGAGAGGTATGTGGTGTGGTTGTTACAATCCGGACATGAATGGGGACCCAATCCCATACCACACCACATACCCCTCCCATGGAAGGACTCTCCAAGGGGCCAGAATGATAAGGAGGTTTCTAAGAGATGGGGCTGGACATGAAGATCTAGATGTTCGGGCGGTCCTACGTATCCCATAAGAATGAGAATCAACCCACAAATTGTTCTAGAAGATGAGGGATGTCTCATGGGGATATGTGTGTCGTGGAAAAATAGGATAACATGAATAATGTCATGATTCCATACCACACCACACAATCCTAAATGAGAACTTGGGCCAAGGGTCTGAAAGGGTCGATGGACCTGAGGCTGGGTGTCCCGGCCAACTGTAGCCATATGACCTATCATGTGGGTATTGCCTTACCTTCGATTCTAAGCCCACATAAGCAATGATCGGTGTGGGAAACAAGGTGTAGGACTAGGATCTCCCCATCATATAAGGGTCCGGCAGCTGGAATCACACTCCAACCTGAGGCAGACCGAGGCTTGAGGAGGTAGCACGGTAGAATGAGCCACTACACTCAATGTTTGGGACATATGGGGGTGGAGAAAATAACAAAGGATTTCTTTTGACTAGATTTGAAACACATCATCCATATCATGTGACCTGAAATGGGAACAACAAATGAGCATCAACCGATGACCATATTCACAACGCAGAACTTGTATCAATTTGTTGTTCGAAACCCTTGAAGATGTTGGACCATAATGGTAGGGGATCCCTTGGGCTGAGTATCTATGCCATTCGGGGGTCCCTTTAGTTGCAAAAGATAATGGATTCCCTAGTATATGGAGTGTGTGAAGTATAAATGTTCCCATTCAATTTAAATTCAAGATAGATAGTAGAAGAGGTGGAGATATTTAGGGGAGAGGGATACATGGTACGGTCATGATGAAATCGACATGAATGAGGGAAAAAGTCTACACCGCACCATGTGATTCATCCCAATGGTAGGTCCCAAAGTTTGGGGTAGGACCTTCAAACAAAATGTACAGGTGTTCCTACATATTCCATAAGGATGGGAATCAGGCCATATATTGTTTTGAAGGCCATCCAGTTTAACGTCGTGCGGTGAGGACATGGGAGGAGGGAAGAATGAGGGAGGGATCATGGTGAAATCATCATAATCTTGACATCAGTGGGGCCAAAGAATCCTACACAGCACCATGTGGGATCCTCCAAAAGAACTTTTCCCAGGGGAGATAGTCAAAGAAGAAACTTGGGGTTGGATGCAAGATGAAGCATCTAAGCATTCCTACGTATCCCATAAGTATGGGAATCAAGCAATACGTAATTGTTATGGTTTAACGTCTTGCACAACGACACATAGTTTAATGTCTTGTATGATGACATTTAGTTTAATGTCTTGCAGGACGACATACAATTTAACGTCTTTCAAGATGAAATACATTTTACCGTCATGCAGGACGATATATAGTTTAACGTCATGCGGGATGACATAGAGTTTAATGTCATGCGAGATAGTATAGAGTTTAACATCATGTGGGACATTTTACAGTTTAAGGTCATGTAGGACCGGACTGTTTAATGTCATATAGGACCTGATAATTTAAGGTCATGTAGGACCCTTCTTTCTTAGGAAAATTATTTCTTAAGGAACTTGGAATTTGTAGGAGGAGTTATATGCTTACCATCCACAGTATCTAGGGAATATGTGCCATTACAGTAAACCTTGTGAATGTTGTAAGGTCCTTCCCATTTTCGCTCCAACATGGGTGGTTTCCTACCAGGTATCATCGGTGTCCTCAAGGCCAATACCAAGTCACCTTGCAAGGAGTGGAGGAGAAATTTATTATTAAAATCTCTAGCTATCTTGTTCTAATGCCTTTCTAGACTGTGTAGGGCATGAAGCCTATTCTTGTCAAGCACTTACAAATCATCCATATGGATTTCAACTACTTTATCTAGAACTTTCTGATCATAGACAACTGTGTGTAATGATGGAAATTGATTCTTGATGGGTAGGATGGACTCCATTCCGTACACTAGAGAATATGGGGTCACCTGGGTAGAATTATGAGTCGTCGTCCGATAATCCCAAAGGACATTATGGAGCTTGTCTAGACAAATCTTCTTTTTTTGACCAACCATTTTCTGCAGAATGTTAGAGAGGGTTTTGTTGAATGTCTCAATTTGTCCATTTGCTTGCGCATGATAACAGGAGGTATGGTTATGATGAATGTTGTACTTAGCGTACAGTTTCTTCAACTCAGCTACCCGGAAGTTTGTTCTGTTATCGGTGGGGACGGCGTGAGGGACTCCAAATTAGTAGATGATATTGGAGCTCACAAAGTAAACGATAGAACATGCCTTGAAATCCTTGAGCAGAACTGACTCATCCCACTTAGAGATGGAATCCGTAGCAGTCAGGATGAACCAGCACTGGCGAGCCGTCGCTGGTGGATATGGTCCCATGACATCGAGTTCTCATACCAAAAATGGGCAAGAGTACTTGGTAGTTTGGAGAGGCTCTGGTGGCGTATGAATAAAGTTGGCATGAATTTTCCACACATAGAACCTTTTGGAAAACTCGATGTAGTCATGGATCATAGAGGGAAAAAAATAACCTAGTCTCTAGACCTAGTGAGATAGTTTCGGCCTAGTTTGATGAGACCTACAGGAATCGGCATGGACCTCCTGCATGACTTGGGAAATCTCAACTCCTTGAATGCAACGGAGGAGAACCCCATCAAACCTGCGCTTTTAGAGGATCTTCTCATGACCAGGACCGTTCTGGAGGGTAAAATGTAATGCATGACATCAAATTCGCTCACACTTGGCCCGATATGACAGGAGATTACTATTTTTGAGGTACTCAACAATGGAGGTTATCCTGTCGGGAGTCACTTGAATCACTGCATTTGGGGGACCTGGGGGTCCTGACGTGGAGGCGCCAGTGTTAAGGTGGCTTACCTACAGGCTGCCATCTTCATCTTGAGTGATGGGAGAAATGAATCTCTGGTGTGCTATGTGGATAATCATATCATCCTATTCAGGCTCTACAAGTGATGTGGCTAGGCTGGCCAGGGTGTTAGCTCGACCGTTCTGAGATCGAGGGACATGAGTAACCTATGGCCGAGATAGGAACTGGGCCAATAGATGGAGAGCGCATTCCAACAATGGTATGATCTCTGGATTTCTGATGACATAGTCACCATTGATCTTCTTGATGACTAGTTCGGAGTCCCCTTTCACATGAAAATGGGGAACATCAATCTCAAGGGCCAGCTTGAGGCCAATAATGAGATCCTGATACTCTTCCTCATTGTTGGTGTATCCTTCTAACAATAGGAATGAATACATAATAATGGATTGTGCTAGGGTAATAAAGGAAATACCCAGGCCTACTCTTTTGAGCCTGGGGTCATTGAGTCTTCTACTGGTAGGGCTCTAGGAAGCACCATCAAAGTGCATTTTCCTGCACGACATGGCTTAGTCTACCTAGATAATTGCTTCATCGGGGAAATCAAGATCTAGGTACTGTTCTGTAGAATCTAGATGGGTAGAAAGGAAGTATTCCAATGTTTTCACCTTAATATACTTCTGAGGAAGAAAACTAATGACAAACTACTGAAGGAATACCACCACCTATCTATACATCCTATCAACATGGGATAGTTCAGGATGTACTTCGGTGGATCTACTTAGGACACGAGCTGTACCTCATGATGCTGGAGGTATTTTCGCAATTTTTTTACCACAAAAACCAGCACACGGTATCTCTTCTCGATAGGGGAGTATCTGGTCTCCGTATCTAGGAGCATGTGGCTGAGGTAGTAAAGACTGTTCTCTATCCCCTTGTTGTTCTTATGGGCCAGAAGGGCACTGAGAGACCGTTCCTAGGAAGTCACTTAAAGGAACAGTGGATTTCTGGAGATAGGTGGCATTAAGACCGAAGGATGGAGTAGGTACTGCTTGATTTCCTCAAAAGAAGTCTGAAATTCCTCATCCCACTCGTAGACAACACCCTTCTTCATGAGCCGAGAAAAGGGCTTACACTTGCCGGCCAGATTCGCAATGAATCAGCGTATGCAGGCCAAGTGGCCTTGAAAACCTCGATGCTCCTAGAGGTTGCTTGGGGGTGACATTTTATTGATGGACTTGATCTTCTTTAGGTCAATCTTGATGCCCTATATCTAATAACGAATCCAAGAAACTTTCTATAGGTGACCCCAAAGGCACACTTCAATGGATTCATCTTCATGTGGTGGGAATAGAGGAAGCCAAACACTTTCTCAAGGACTTTGATATTGTCCTAGCACTGTCAATATTTGACCACCAGATCATCCACATAACATTCCACCAAAATTCCTAGGATCAACTTAAATATGCGATGCATAGCCCACTGATAGGTGGCACCTGCATTTTTTAAACCTAAGGACATGAATTGGTAGAAAAAAGTAACTTGTGGTGCCTTGAAGGCTATAGACTCCTCATCCTTGGGGGCCAGTCATATATTTTTATACCCAGAGTACCCATTCATTAAGGAGATGGCTTGGAACCCAGCTGTAGTTTCAATCAACAATTCCATCACAAGAAGGGGAAAATCATCCTTCAGACACTGACAGTTGAGATCCCGGAAGTTGATGCAGACTCTGATCTATCCATTCTTCTTCCTGACTGGCACAATGTTGGATATCCATTTGGGGTACTATAATTCCATAACAAAATTGTCTCTGATGAGCTTATCAACTTCTTCCTCAACCATGGCTTCATGAGAATGGTTCATCTTTCTGGGAGGCTGCTTGAACCCACGATTATTTGTAGGGAGACCGAGGAGGTGGATGACTACATGAGGATTTAGTCCCATCATCTTGTCATAACTCTTGGAGAATACATCACAGTGTTGTTTAAGGAAGTCTATGTACTATTTTTTCTCCTATAGGGGCATGTAGACACTGATCAATGTGGGTTTTGGGTTTGCCTTGCTACCAAGTTTCACCTGCAACAATTCGTTGTCCATGGAAGAGATGCCCTCTTCAAAGGCGGGGGGATCATCCTCTAAATCCTCTTCTTCACTTATGGAGGAGGGATCCTCAGTAGGAAATGTTTACTCTTAGTCGACAGATCCTGATGGAAGTCTGGTACCGACCTGAGTGGTAGTGGACACTTCATCGGGGAACTCCTGTGCTGCCGAAACCATAGAGATGAAGGTTGTTGATCCAATCCCATCTAGTCTTCAGCCCAAGGGGACACTATTGATGATATTGAAGCAATAGTGGTGTGTCATCCTGATATGGTTAATTAAATCCTGAAAAAACAAGAAATTATGATGTATTTCTATTTCCATGGGGTAGACATCTCAATACCTTATGGGAGTAGGAGGCTTCAAGATCACCTGAGACTGATTTGTGTAGGAGTATGAGGTGATATTTCAGTATCGCTTAGACTTGGGAATGTATTCCCACTTTATTCAGAAATAATGAATCATTGTACCATGTCCAGGGTTGTATCCTCTAATAAGTGTATTGGAAAGATGTAGGCATCATATAGATATGTCCATGGTTCGGTCGCAGCCATGGCATGCTCAACCTCGTTATCCTGAATCTGCTTGTCTTTGCACTTGAAATAGTCAGTATCCAGATAGCGGGCCTCACAAGAGGAAAAGGGAGAAGAGTCACCTTGAATCACACCCACTCAACCATTAAGTGAGTACTTAAGGAACTGGTGATATGATGAAGAAACCACCACATATAGGTGGAGCCATGGCCTGCCCATCAACGCATTATAGGCGGTGTCCTGGGAGACAACCATAAACTCAGTGTTAGAAACTCGGCCACCAAACTGGGTCTTCAAACAGATCTTGCTGACCGGTGTCTATTCTATACTATTATAACCTTAGATTCTTAGTTCATAGGGACTTAGATCATCCTCAGACAACCCCGGTTTTTGTAGTGTCCGAGTTGGGATTAGGTTGATCCTGAAGCCCGTGTCGAAAAGATAACGACAAACCTCCATGCCATTGAACTAGACGATGATGTACAATGGGAGAATGTGCCCCTATATGGGAGAGCCTTCATCTTCTACAAATAAAGATATGATGGCTTGAAATTCAGCATGCTCGACTGCCTCAGCATGAAAGGATTCTATGGATGATACCTCCATCTCAAACTAGAGGGGGCTTCATAAATCCTCGACAAGGGCCTCACGCATATCCGAATATAGGTGAAGGGCCTCAAGGATATATAACTTTGTAGGAATGCTATAAAGATGATCAATGACATCATACTTCTATTCTAGTCATGATATTCTGCTTATAGGAGGTCGCTCTATAACAGGAGGTATGGTGGGCCCTGCCGGCTGGACCGACAACTAACTGGTTCTAGGAATATCCCGTTGCTCACTAGTCAAAGCCTACGAAGTGACTACCGGATGAGGGCCCGATGACTATGACCAGTATATAGAAACGGGTGGATGATCACGATGAAATCTATGTGGCTCTTACTGATCCAATAACACGAACGATGACGAAGGTGGACCTGATGACACCAGATGAAAAGGCTATGTGTGATGAGCTCTGAGCTGGTCCTGCTGCTTGGTTTCGATAGAACACACAACCTAGATAGAGATATTGATTGAGGCACTCTAAAGATCTATATTTCCGTGGCTCTGTTGACACTGAATATGGATGGGGACATTGGGTGGATCTGCCTGGCACTCCTCATTGTCAGGAATTATGTAGGGGTTTACCAGCTCTACGATATTAACCGAGGCGTACCCTTGACCGTCACTCAAAGATTCATCCACTAATGGAATGATTCTGGGTGGAATCTCCATCTATGGGTGCATGAAATCTCTGAGAATATGGGATGATGACAACATTGGTGGGGGAATTTGTTTTCCCTTGCACCGCCAGTGTTTTCTCTTATGAAAAGGGGACAAATGAGACGACGATGTAGAAGTAGTAGTTGCAGCTTCTGAAGGCTCTTGTTGATTCAAGCATGCACGAATAATGCCACCGGCATGGGAGACTATTTTACAAGCCATCCAGTTCTCATACTTCTGGGACCCATAGTTAAAAACCTGATACCACTCGCCTTCGCTGTCACTGGTACTGTCTGGCCTCACGAAGACACATGACACATGTGCCGGAGCTGGGCATAATCCGAATATGTTGTTATCCACCTGGTCTTGAATCCAGTCTTAAAACACGTAGAAATATTTGAGGGTGTTCCTCAGGGTCCAATGATAGGGGCAGTAATTAGGGAGATCAGTGAGGTTTTCCTCTTTGGGCCTCCAGCATTCAGAAAAACATACAATCCTCTACTCTAAGGAACTTCAGAAGTAACTGGGGACTTGAGCCTCATTGAATGAGTAGGTTCGACTACTCCTTTCTGTAAAGGGGGGCCTAGGAGCCTAAACCTGACGAGGGGCTAGAGGATCCTGTCAAGGAGGTGGAGCCTGGATATCTCGCCTAGGTGGTGGCGGCGCATTGCATGGGGGAACCTGCCGATTCTGAGGTGGGCACTGATTGGTTGGAGGCTATGCCTAAGGTGGAGGGCCTCTATGAGACTGTGGAGGCAACACCCCTAGTAACAACTCTATTTTCCTGGGGTCCTCTATTTGATCCACTGTAGCAGGCTCGACCCTGGAGTCCCTTCTTATGGGGATTGAAAGAGGCAATAGACATTCTTGGATGGCCTGTTGAAAGGATTCCTTTAAGAACTGGGCCTTATTAGAGAAGTATCAGAATCCCTCGGGGTAGTTGTAGGTGATCAAAGAGGGGACACGTTCTGTATTGACATTCCCTGTGCACATCATTAGTAGTTTCTCCTAACTCAGTGGAATATCAAGGGAGTATGTGAGCCCTTTCCACCGAGTGGAAAAGTTTTCAATGTTCTCATCAGGCCTCTGCTTGCACTTGAAGAGGTCCATGATACTTTTCTTTTGAGTGGTGGAACTGAACTAGTAGAGAAATTGCCTACGGAGGTCTTCCCAACCAGTTACTGATCTGATGGGGAGATGGTTGTACCAGACGAACACCAAACCCTCTAATGTCTATACGAAGCATCAGAGTTTGGTGGCCTCCTGCTGCGCTGGAGTTCCCAACATGGGACCACACCTTGATATGAAGTGGGACAGATGCTTCGGTGGGTCCTCTATCCCGTTTAAAGGGGAAAAGGGGGATTTACGAAACCCGGGGGTGCTGGAATATCATCCACCCATGCCGGGTAAGGCTTGCCATCAGGCGAAATTTCCACCTGTCATGTATCCAACGCCTTGAGACGAGCTATGAGTGCCACCATTGGACCATCTGGGTGGGGGTTCCAGTCTTGATGGGGATCCCTAACCACTAGTGCATTGGCAGGTTCTTCAACATGATAAGCAGGCCCGACGACTCATGGAGCGGTTGGCGGGATGACCTGCAGAGGAGATGGGGGAATCTGAGCTCGATCCCAGAGATTCTCTCATCACTCTAGTGTATTTGGTGACACATCCCATGCCCTCTTGCCGTAAGTTCTAGCCTCAACCCTATCTGCGTGGGAAGGATGGTCAGGGTCACCTGGAGGCAATTCGCCAAGGGGAAGTTGTGCCTGCCCTTACTGCCCTAGCTGAGGATCACCGTAGTCTGGCCGTCGCTCTACAGCGCGTTCATGAAGGAGGTCTTCAACAATATTATTATGTTCAATGATTTTCTAACAAAACATGACTTTTTTGGGATCGTCTTCCTCCTTCTTCCCTAAGCCAAATGGGTTTGGGGGTTTGACGGCTCCGAGGTGTTCCTTACCCTTGTTGGGATTTAGACTGAGGACCAACAACTTGGAGGGCATGAGAAGACACAATAGATTCCACTATTGACGATTAATCCTTCCCAATAGATCCAAGAGGTGTTTAACTCCATCAGGGGGGATTTCCTCTCCTAGAATATCTACTCGTTATCACCCCTCGACAGGCCGTCCATGTTAACGGGGACCCTTCCTGGAGGTATATCCTCTATGTATCTCTACAAATCAGGCTGGTGTTGGATGGAACTAAAATGGATGGCTGCGTACTACCCCCAACCAAATATTTGTACATGGGGAGAAGCCTCCTAGACTATCCTACGGATCACTTTAAATCTTTGGATGCATTATTTTTTGAGGTCCTATAGAGACTTGGTGACTCAGGGCACTGAGCCACAGGGAGTTCAACCAAATTAACCAAACGACATTTTTGGCTGATGTCTTCAAAGTGTGCCTGACTCTTGGGGTAGCCCACTCATCGATGATGTAGAGGGAAATGACTCACCCAGAGGGTCTGGAGAAATCATCCAACCTCCACCTCGATGAGTGCTTCTGGTGCCCTGAAATTTGGTGTTGCAACTTGCCAAAACATCTCTAGGAAAAGGTCCACTGGGAGAATATCCCACAAACTCCTCGGTCCAGATTCAGGGTCTGGCTCTTCATTTACCCACTTGTAAACTGGAGGTGGCTGGGGAACTGGTAGCAGTAATGAAGAAGACCGCTGATATGGAAGGCTATCCAATGAAGAATATGGTGAGCGAGCTGAAAAACCACCACATCTCGGGCTATCCTCCAAAGAGTGTAGTGACTTAGCCACCACATCGCAGTAAGACGAGATAACGATCATAGTTTCTAGCATAGGGACTACAGATACTTATGGTGGACCACGATGTTGCTTGTCTGCCATTTTTCCCCAAAATAGCTCTCCGTGATCTTTGGTCTAGGTAGAGAGTAATTCTGGTGATGACGGTGGCAATTGCACGACCCAAACCTGTGGAGCTGCCAAATTTTCATCCTCCTAGATGTACTTTTTGAGGGAGGTGGGAATCCGATGGACCTCACATTCTGAAATTATAAGGCTGATGTGCCTTTTTTCTACCCCGACCCTTTACATGGAGGATCTAGGTGAGTGTTCTATCATAGAGTCATATTCTGCCTCAGAATTTGAGAAGAAGACTAGTTTAATCTCATTCTGAATCTTCTAGGTATTCTATTTTATGGTGGAGATGACCCAAAATCCTACCCTAGGATGGTTGTTTGGGATAGGGTAGATTTACGGTGTGAGGAGGACGTTCGACCGTACTGGTGCTGGGGTGGAGAGGACTTTTTCCTGAGTGAGCTGGGGTGCGAAGAGCACCTAGACAGATATCAAAGGGAACATGGGGAGGACCTCCATTCCCACTGACTGATGTGCAGAGGGAACCTCTGTGGAAAGTGATGGAGTGGGTAGGACATATTCTGGAGATGATAGGAGTACGAGTAGGACTTCCAGGCTTGTTTCCCCTAGAAACATCATCGCGAGGAGGGTCCTCATACTGGTCAAGATGAACACAGGTAGGACCTCTGTGCTGGGTGCAGGTGAAGCGAAGCTGACCTTCACTCCTATGATTTCTAAGGTGAGGAGGTCCTTTTCCAGCTACTTCAAGGACATAGAGAGGGCCTCCACACTAGATATTTACTGGATGTGTAACATCCCCCCACTAGAAGCCTGCGGTAGGAGAAAAAACTCAATACCCTATGTAATGAGCATGGGAGAGGCTTCCAAACTGAGTGTCACTTCCATGTGGAGGACCTTCATTCAGATCAAAGGTGGCACATGGAAGTCCCCCACACTAAGCTTGGAAGCAAGGAGGACCAACGTCCTCAATTGTGGTGGTACAAGGAGGACCTTCGTACTGGGTGTTGCTGCTGCGGGTTAGTCTGCAGTGGCCGCTACCTACACCGATGACCAAGAGAGTTGACCCAGCCTGCCAGTGGGGTGTTTGGGGCCTCGATTCAGGTCAGGTATATAAGTTCCTTTTCTCAGCATACACAGGGGGATGATGATATATGTCGGTGATGGCATGAGCCACATTAGTTTTCAACGTTGACACCCCTTGGCAGGCATCCTCCTCAGCCTGTGCCTGATGCTGGCATCAGGTCTGCCAGACTGGGGCCGGCGCATGGCTTACCTGCTCTTCAGCCCATGGGACTGGGTGGTGGCACGGGCACAACCTAGTGGGAGCCCTTCTTGGGAGCCCCTGAAATGGGATCCTGACTGGGATTGCCTAGATATCCCCAACCTCAACGACATAGGGGAGGGACTTATCGAAATGTTCTAAGGAGAGGCTCCTGAAATGGTTGTACGTCGGAGTGGGGAGCTGTGGCTCCCTATGCCACCCTTGGGGGGGGGGGTGGTAATGAGGTGAAGATGCCTCTAAATCCTGACGAGCCATATCCTGATTTGGGATAATTCCCTCATCCTCGTATCGGAGGACGAGGTCGTTTATCACCCTTCATTGAAGGAATTAAGAAGGGGAGATGGGGCGTGGGATCCCCATAGCTATGGTTGTGGATATTATCATAGAAGTGTTGGATCCATTCAGAGTTTCCACATTGACATTTCCCCTGCCCCTGTGTTGGTGGATGGGAGGTTATTGGCTTCCTTTTGCGGCAGCTTGGGTCCTAAAAAGTAGGGAGATTAAACCATTAGTGCTAAAACAAAGAAATCTATGTCCAATGACCCAACGCCATTCCGTCTTACATGTATGGTAAGAAGGATCCACGCTAACAACATCACAGACTAGTACGTCCAACGTTTAAATTTCCCCAACTTCTAGTGAGTTTCACACCGGGCCCACAATTTTCTTGGTGGGACCCGACGCCGGATAACTGGATCTGATGGCATGCTAATTCACTGATTTCTCTAATGTTACTAATTTCTATATTGAGGTGAATAACTTCATGATGGGTTCACCATTTCTATTTCCGATGCTTTTACTGGGGCACATGCATCCATTTGTTTGAGGACGATGAGGACGCACTGACTATTGCCCTGCATTCCCACTTTTCAAAGACGGGTGACATACATCGCTTATTCAGGGAAATTTACTCCTTTTTTAATATTATGATTATATATTTATTAAATAATATTATATAAATTATAACTTTTATATTAAAATATTATTTAACCATAATAATGGTTTTATGACCAGCCTTGAAGGTAGTAATGGAAAATAAAAACTTTTCGTCCATGAAGGCGGTGAATCGACACTTCGCGGATGATGTTTCTTTAAAAAAGGAGAGGAGAAGAAATTTGGTGATAGATAATATATTATCACAACAAAATTATAGTATATATATGATAATATAGTTAACATTACACTTTTTATGGGGCATACCAATTCCATGTAGGATAAGAGAGTAAACATGACACTTTGTTGGTAATTAGATCAATAATTACCCATATTTCATCATTCATTCCAGGATTCTTTGGTAATCCAGTGAAAAAATCCATAGTAATTTAACACCAATTCCATGTAGGAATATTTAGAGGTTTCTTGGCTCATCTATTATATTTTATTTCAACCCTCACCTATTGAAAAACTAAACATCTTTATACATAATTGGAAATTTCCCACTTCATATTATCCCACAAAATTGTTTCCTACAAATCTATATACATCTTAGTGATACCAGGGTTTATTAAAAAATTCAAGTCAGGAGAATCATCCAATAACCCCCCTTTTATCTTAGGTATATATGGGACACAAATCCTCTTCCCAAATTTCAAAATTCCATCTTCATATACGAAGTTTACCAATTTCCCACCATTCACACCTTTAATTGTATTTTGAAAATTATTATCATCAGACTGATAACTTTTTATTCTTTCTAATAAATATGGTTTTGATACCATTTAAAAAAGTACTGTTGTTTCACCTTCCTTGATAATGATCATATTCATATATATTAGACCCATGCACATAGGATCCATATCAATCCCCATTTTGTTTAAGAACATCCTGATCCTTCCTGCTCAATGAATATTCTACCTTATTTTCCTTCCATGAGTGGTAGTTTATTAAATAATCATAATCCTTGAGTAGCTAAAGCCATCAAATTTTCTTCATATTGAGTTCCTTCTATGAGAATATATATTTAAAACTCTTGTTATTTGTATATATCTCAATTATTTCACTATAGATATAGTGCCTCCATATTTTTAGATAAAATATTACAACTTCTAACTCAATATCACGAGTTGGATAGTTCTTTTCGCATGTTTTTAACTACCTTGATGCATAGGCAATAACTCCATCATTCTTCATATAGACACAACAAAGTCATTTATTAGATACATCACTATAAATCACAAATACACCATTTCCCAATGGTAGATTCAAGATAAAATCATTCACTAATCTCTAATATATAATTCTTCAAAGCATTCATCATATTCCTTTTTTCAAATAAACTTAACCCCTTTATAAGTAATCTTGGTAAATGGGTTAGTTAATTGAGAAACATTATGAATGAAACACCAATGGTAACCTGCTAATCCAATGAAATTACGTACCTTAGTTATATTCGTTGGTGTAGGCCATTCTTGGGTGGCCTTTTTCTATATAAGATCAACTGATATTACATCCTTGGAGACAATATGGCCAAGAAAAGAAAAAGTTTGAATCCAGAATTCACACTTTCTAAACTTACCATATAAATATTTTATTCTAAGAGTATCTAGAACAATATGGAAGTGATTCTTATGGCCATAATAGACTTTTGAGTACACTAACATATCATCAATAAACACCACATAAAAATTATTAAGATATTCCTTGAATATGAAGTTCATTAGATCCATAAAAAGAGATGGTGAATTAACTACAAAAAAGCATTGGTTAGCGGTAGTTCTATTAACTGTTGTGTAATAAAATTGATTTAAAAAAAAATAGTGAAGGTTTCATCAAACCACCAATATATTTTTTTTTATATTAATAATTAGTGGAGATTTCCATTAAAACTCCATGAAATGTTTAGAAAAACCCTATTTCCTACCCCTCTCCTACTCCCTCTGGCCAACCCCGACCCCAACCCCTATCCTCCCCCACTACCACCATGACCCCAACCCCACCAACCCCATATAGCCTCCCAATCCCAAGTGACGGTGTGGATCCACCTCCTACCTCCCTCCTCCATCCCCAATGGTGACCCTGACCCCCACGACTCCCTCTGAACCCCTCTTCCCAACGATGATTCATAACCCTCCCTCCGTCCTCCCTCTCCCCGGAATTTTCCCTCCCTAACAACGACATGAACCCCCCTCCAACATCCCTCTCCCTAGACTAGTTCCAATCCTACTAGCCACTTAAGGATTCATTAGCCTTATTATGGTGATTTAGTGTTTAACTTTATGTAAGTGGAATATTAAATGTTGGTTTTTTCTATTTCATATTTTATTAAAATAATACACAATAATTTCTTGTCTCTTTAAGATAGGTTTTAGATTCATAAAGAAATTATTATATGTTTATATAAATATATTTTAAAGAGAAATCATGTTTCACTTGTTTTCTATTGAATGGAATGGGTTTTTATATGAAAATGTGCATTTTAAATTTATTTTTAAACTACCATGCACACCTAACATTTGATAAAATAGTAGAATTTATTTTATCAAATGATTTCAAGACTTTAATTGTTGTTTTCGTTCTTAAAATTATTTTTAATGGAAACATGTGAATTCCATGGGTGTGCATGGAATTTTAAGAACCAATATTGGGTAACCTTGAATATAGTGAATTTATGATGATTAAATATTTGAGTTTTCAATGGAAATTTTATAGAGAGGTTTCTTAATGTTTATTCAGCTTTATGGTTGGAAGATTTCATAAATTGTCTAAAAATTGGACCATATACCATGCCACTTGATATATTTTAAAGTTGTAATGATATGGCATGTTGATTTCCCAAAGGGGGTTTTCATATTGATTATTGTTCACAATGAAGAAGAAGGGGATGTTTTTGAAAGGTTTTATAGAGGTTGAGGTGAGATTTTATGTTGATTTTTTAACTATATTCTTTCATGATAATTGATATGTGAGCTCTATTTTATAACTTGGGAAATGAAGGCTAGTTTTTCAAGAAATTTAAGTACATATATAAAATGACCACAAATGGTAGAATGAAGTATAATAACATATAACAACCTAAAAATTCTGTTTTTATCATTTTTAGCCATCCAATAGTGTGTGATATCAAAATAAAGTATACTTTGCATTCATATTTTTAAAGGGGTGCTCTTGGTCTTAGTTAGACAATGGGAAATGGTTTGGACATTAATCGATGTAGCTAATTTTTCAATGGAATGAACCATATTTAGTTTCAACACTTGGGTAGAATAAAAAATTATCTTTTTATCCCATTAAAATAATATCATATACATAAAAAATATAAAAAATGATACATCTTTATCATATTTAATGTATAGGTTGTTTTCCACACTTCCATAATTAAATATTAATTGTTTCAAACATGTATCTGACTTCAAATACCATGCTCTTGAGTCTCATTCTAACCCATATAGATTCTCATTTAATTTTGATTGCACTTTTTTTATTAAACATTTATATCGTTATCTTTGAATGTAAAGGGATAATTTAATCCAATACCTATGGATACAATTTGGATTAATTTACAACAAAAAAAACCTTAATATGCCATGGTATTGGAATAATTTTTAGATTATACAATTACAAACCGATCAGTGGATGGTAGAATAAAATTTTCATGTCCATATTGTAAATTCAAGTGATGGTTGAATATAAAAGAAGTATATGAGCATTTGATATTGAGATAGTTTCCTGCTCGATATGTACGTTGGATTTTTCAGGGTAAATCAAATGTTATGGAAAATTCAAAACAATGACAATACTGTCAACAAAATAAAAAGTGACCTGGTAGAGGAGAATTAATTTCTAAATTTTTTAAATGAAGTATTTGGTTTTTCTGAATACAATTTAAAATATTTTAATAGATCAAAAAAACCTTTAGTTGATCATGAGTAGGTAAATCTTGCTCAAAAATTTAGTGAAAACAAATGATATTTATGAATTATTTGATGGAAGACAACAATAATTGTATGAAGGGTGTTAAAAATATTCAAATTTTTATTTTTAATAAAGTTTTATCATATCAAGTTTCATTTTGGAATTATTGAAAAATAAATGTACATTATTTTAGAGTTTTTTTGTGATGCATTTAGAGAAGCCAATATCCCAGTGTCATTATATGAGATGAAGAAAGTCATTCAAAAACTTGGAATTGATTATATAAAGATACATGCCTACCCTAATGATTGCATGATTTAATGGGGACATGAGTATGATAAAGAATAATTAAAAATATTTCATACAATAATATGGAAGTCAATGAACAAAAATGAGATTATAAATCAATACAATGAGAAGAAGAAAATGAAGAAGAAAAATCCTACAAATGTATTGTGTTGTTTTCCTATGAAACCATGCTTGAAAAGATTATTCATTTCATCTAAGACTTCATAAAACATGGAGTGGAAATATCAGGATAGTAACGACGGATTCATGAGACATCTAAATGATTCAACATCATGGAAGATGTTTGATTTTCTATATCCAAAATTTTCTTCAGATTATAAGAATGTATGTTTGGGATTGTATTCTGATGGTTTTAACCATTTTGGTACTTTAAGTTCTAATTATATCATTTTTTAGTTGTTTTGATCCCCTATAATATACCTCCACGGATGCATATGGAGAAAAATTCTTTCATCATTTTTATGATTATTACTAGAAAGAAAATTCCTAAAAATGACATTGATGTATACCTTCAAACTCTAATCAAAGATCTACGAAAATTATGGGAAGATAGTGTGGAAACATATGATGCTTCAATGAGACAACTATTAAAAATTCATGCTTCTTTAATGTGGAAAATTAGTGGCCTTCATGGACTAGAAATTTTATTCGGTTGGAATACTCATATTGGCTTGACTTATCCAGTTTGTAATTTTGATTTTGAACCTCAATGATTACCTCATAGTAGAAAATGGTGTTTTATGTGTCATAATATATTTATTGATTCTTATCATAAATTTAGTTTTAACAAGACATGATTAAATGGAGATATTGAAATGAGAGAGTCATAAAAGGTGTTATCTGGTTCAAAAATCTTGGGACAATTAATGAATACTGCTGAAGAATTTAGAAAATGTCATCAATTTAAAGTAGGGGGAAAGGGGTATGAGGTACAATATCTGAAGAATATAAAACAACAAAATGGAATAAAAAGATTATATTTTTCAAACTTAATTATTGGGAGTTTAATTTGATATGTCATAATCTTGACGTAATGCATATTGAGAAGAAAATCTATGAAAATGCAACTTTTATAGTGCTTAATGAGAAGGATAAATAAAAGGACCACATTAATGCTTGTAAGGATTTGGAGTCAATGAATATAAAGCATGGTTTATGGTAAAATGAGAATGAAAATTATCCTTCAGATATTTTTATAATGAAAAATAATTATAAATACATATTCCTTCAAACATTAATGAATGTAAAAGTGCCAGATGGATATTCAAGTAACATATAAGGCGCACTGATTTAAATCATTGAAAGATACATGGATTGAAAAGTCAAGACTCACATATTTTGATGGAGTAGTTGTTTTCATTGGATTTGTGTAACACTTTACCTGAAAAATTATCTATGGTTCTAGTTGATTTTATCAAGTTTTTTTGAGAGCTTTGTGAAAAAACTAGAAATCAACCGAGCTTGATAAACTTCAAGAAATAATGTTTTTGAAACTATGTCATTTAGAGATGTTATTTCCCACTTAATTATTTAGAGTCATGATTAATTTGACTATTCAGTTGGTTAAAGAAGCTAAAAATAGTGGACTGGTACACAATCAGTGGATGTACTAATAGAGAGGTACGTCGATATTTTTTTTATTTTCATTAGTGAATTCGATATTATCAAATCATTTCATAATTTTTTTAATATGTTTATTTTTTTTCTATCTGGTACATATGTCATTTGAAATCATATGTGAGGAATACATCTCAACCTGAAGGCTCTATTGTTGAAGGTTACATAGGCGAAGAGTGTTTGACCTTTTGTTCTAGGTATTTTTATGGGATTGAGGCTAGATTAAATCGCACTGGATGTGCTGATGACATCTGCACTAATTCTCAATCTGAAAACCAGTCATCAATATTTCCAACTATTGGATGAACAATTGGAACGGTGTGAAATTTTACATTGACTAAATTGGAGTTTCTACAATAACATATATATGTGATACACAATAGTGTTATTACAGATCCATTTGTTGAAGAATTGGGACTGAAAACAATAAAGTGACTAAGGGGTCGATCTCAAAATGATATGAAATTAAAAAATATTTTAATAAGGATCTTGTTGAATGGTTCAACTGCTATGTAATTATATACTCATATTCATAATATTGACATGTAGTTATTTTTCCTATGTTAAAAGTAACAACTTATATCTTTTTTTTTCTAGCAAATGAATGTTGAAAATAGAGCTAAAATACCAAATGATTTGAAGTTTTTGGATTCAGTTCTACTAAGGTAGGATAATATATTCTATGCCTATAATATTTATGGATTCAAGATTTATACAATTTATCATGAATAATACTTGAAAACTCAGAATAATGGTGTATTTACATTTTTAGAGGTGGGATACTATGGGAAAATAAATGATATAATTGAATTAAACTATCATGTCCAGTTTTTAGTTGTCTCATTCAGTTGAAAGTGGGATAACATTGATAGAGGTATAATGAAAGATTCACTACATTTTAATTTTGTCAAATTCTCTCATTTGATGGATACCAGTGAGCATGAAGAACATGATCCATTTATCTCATATTCACAAGTGAAGATTTTTTATTATGTGGATGATGAAATACATGAATGTTGGAGTGTTTCTGTACACTTAAAGCAGATAGACTTATATAATATGTGTGTGTTAAACTGACATGTTTTTATAATCCCACATCATGTATCATCTATATGATAATGATGTTTTATTAGTGTCTATAGTTTTTATCATGTAACAATTATGTATTTTCAATCTCACTTCTTTATTGATTGAGTTTACAATGTAACATTTTCTAAGAAAAGGGTCACTAGTATGAAGGTCTTTGTTAAGAGCCTTCTGTTTAAGTCACCGGTTAAGGTTACCATTGGAAGGTTACCACTAGAAGGTTACTGCTAGAGGTTACCACTAGAAGGTTACCCCTAGAGGTTACCACTAGAGGTTACCGATCGATGTTACCACTTGAAGGTTACTGCTAGAGGTTACCGCTAGAGGTTACTGGTACAAAGTCTACCTCTGATAATCCTACTCCTAATAAGTCTACCGATGAAGCCTACCATTGTAAGGCTACCACAAATAAGCTTACTATTGTTAAGTCTACCACTGATAAGTCTACCAATGAATCCAACTGCTGAGAAGCTACCATTGAGAAGGCTACTGCTATAACTCTACAGATACCTATAACCTTCTACTCTATACTTTTTCAAATTTCTTAGAATTATTCAAACCGTCATATTTGGTAAAATTAATGCTTCTGACATTAATTAATGTTTTTTGTAGACATATCTAGAGACCGTATCTAGAGACCGTACAAGGTACGAGGAATACCACATTTGGTTTGATTATTCCTACTGTCGAACCTCAAGAATAAAAGAGAATAGAAGATTGAGCTAGAAAGTAGGAGGCTGAGAGAAACGAAGACATAACACAACAGACTCGAAGAATGAGGAGAACACACTAGCACTAACTCTGTGAACCCAAGATCTTAAAAAATATCATTTGGGAGAAAAAATTCAATGCTTCCTTGATGTGCTTCATCAAATCTCTTTCAAACCAAGAAGCTGAACACCTCAGTACCTGGAAGTCAGAACCTGAAGTTGCGACACTATGTTTTGGAGACAACTTCCAGAGAAGTACTCAAACTGCAATTTCTTCACAACAAGGAGTCTAGATCTATATTTCAAACACATAGAGCCCTCTAAACTCAATCCAAATAATATTAGCTCTATTGTGTTATTTATTTTACATTTTTGGGTAGTGTGTGTTTTTCTGTTATACACACACTATCACCTGTGATTAAACTGGAGGATACTGAAAATCCTCACACCAAAATTTACTTACACTCTTGTTTCCCACATATAATTGTGAAAGAATCCATGTGTGTCTTGGTTGTTTGTTTTTCTTATGAAGAACTATGGTATATATTCTGAGACCTGGACAGTTTGTGAAAATTATTGTGTAGCCCAATACTGTTTGTGTATCAAGTTTATTGTTATATAAACTGCTTGGTGGAAGGTGATCAACAAGTGGAGAGTATTATGTGTTGGATTGAGACTGAACCTCTTGGTTAACTCTACTGTGTAATTTATTTTTTAATACACAGTTTTTCTATTTTGCGATACTTATAATTTTAAAAAAACTGTTTTTCATTAACTCTGATAGTTAGTTTTGGTTGGTGTGTATAGGTGTTTAATTCAGTAATTTTTTTTTTCAAAAGTTAGATAAGTGTTCTTAAATGGATTCAACTAAGGACTTATAATCATTAGAGAGACTTGTTGAGAAATTAAACATTTATATCACAATTTAATTAATTAACTGGGCTGATTCAAATTTGGGGATTTTATCATAAAGTTTTTAACAGAAATTTTAATTTGGAACTCAATTAACCCCTTTCTTGAGTCTCCACCTCCACCAAAATTTGGTATCAGAGGAGTGTTTATTGATATCACTAGTACTATTTTTCAAGCTTTTAAAAATTCTTTTCAACTGTGATTTTAGTTTTATCTTAAATATCTTAAAATTTCTATCATATCTAAAGTTTTAGTTCTTTAAATTCTAATTAGTAATGGATAACCGATTTGAGGGTTTAGCTACTAAAATGACACCTTTCTTTAATGTTAATAAATATGCTTAGTATAAAATGAAAATGAAAAGGTATCTAGAGATCATGGGTCCGGAAATCTGGGACACAATTGAAGAACACCATGCATTACCTGCTACTACTAGGGATAGATGGTCTCAGTTGACTAAAGCTACATATAATAATAACTATAAATAAATGAATGCATTGTAATGTGATCTAGGTGATAAATAATTTAATAGAATATCTATCTATAAATATACATATGAAATTTGGGATACATTGGTTTTTTCAATGATGGAACAAACAATGTTAAAGAAATCAGATTAAATACTTACATTATTAAAAATGATAAGTTTAAAATGAATCCTGATGAACATATATCTGAAATGTATCTCAGATTCAATGAAATAGTTTATACCATGAGTCTTTTTGGGAAACCAGTTGATAAAAAGGATAATATTATGAGATTTCTTTGATTCCTACCTGACAGATGGAGAGGAAATTCTATTTCTATTTGAGAATCCTATGACATAAGCAAGCTACCAGTGAAGGAAATAATTGGAAAACTCATGATGTACAAAGAATATCTTATGTTGAATCAAGAAGAAAATGAAAAAATAAGAAATAAATCTGTATAATTCAATACTACTAACTCATAGAGTAAATATAAGGAAAAGTTTTAAGTTCCTATAGTCAGTTCCACCTGTGAAGATTCAGATTTTGACAGTGATGAGGAGATGACTCATCTTGCTAAAAGATTCAAAAAGTTACACTGAAAGAAGAAGTTATTTATAAATTCAAACTATAGATGGAGATATGCTAGTAAAGGACATTGGAAAAAGGACATAAAACATCACAAAGGTTCTTTGAAACCAAAGAAAGAAGTTTCAACTTCTCAACTGTTTGAGTTGGTTCACATGGATTTGTTTGGACTATATAGAGTTTGAAGTTTAAATGGGAATCACTACATATATATTCTTATAGATGATTTTTCTAGATACACTTGGGTATAATTTCTAGCTCACAAAAGTGAATAATGTTCTTACTTTATTAAATATTCCAAGTCTGTGGAAAATCATAGTGGACTTAGAATTAAGACCTTGAGAAATGATCATGGTCGTGAGTTTAAAAATCAAGAGTTCGAATATTTTTTCTCATATAATGGATATAATCACAATTTCTCTTTTCTTAGAACACCTCAACAAAATGGAGTTATAGAAAGAAGAAATAGGACACTTCAAGAGATTGACCAGACTTTTCTTAATGAGTATAACCTGCCTATCTATATTTGGGAAAAAGATGTTAATACAGTTTGTTACATCATCAATAGAGTCTTAATTAGAGATGTTCTTAATAATAACCATTATGAGATATGGAATAATAGGAATCCTAAGGTTAATTACTTTATATTTTTTGGTTTCAAAGTCATTATCCTTAAGACTAGGATAATCTTGACAAATTTTCTTCCAAATGTGATGAAGGAATTTTCCTAGGTTACTCAATATCCAATAAAACCTATAGAGTATTCAATAAGAAAACCAAATGTGTGGAAGAATTAGTTCGTGTAAATTTTTATGAGACTGATCCACATGAACCTAAAACCTATCTTGAATATCTTGAGAAAGATATGTCAATTCTAGACCTTAATGATAAAGACAGTGAACCCCCAGTGAAAACAACTAGTTCTGGAAATTTTCTAGAATCTAAGACTGTTGAATATAAACCTATAGACAACCATGAGGATTCTAGTCCAACCCTTTCTAGAGGTATTAGAACTCTCAATAATCATCCTTTAGATTCTATAGTTGGTGATCTAAATAGAAGAACTAAAACTAGAGCTTCTCTGAGAAACCAGGTTGAACATCAATCTTTTATTTCATAGATTGAACCCAAAAATATTAATGATACTATTAATGATGAGTTTTGGGTGATAGATATGCAAGAATAATTAAATTAGTTTGAAAGAATTTTTTTGGTGAATAAGTATAAAGACATAAGGAGACTTTGACCATAGGAACTAAATGGGTGTTTAGAAACAAAGTTGATGAGTCTGGAAATATAGTTAGAAACAGGGCTAGATTAGTTTCAAAAGGATATAGTCTAGAAGAAGGACTAGACTATGAGGAAACCTTTTCACCTGTAGCTAGACTAGAATCCATTAGGATACAACTTGCTTATACAGCTCATCTAAACTTCAAACTTTATCAAATGGATTTCGAAAGTGCATTTCTAAATGGATATATAGTTAATGATGTTTTTTTGAACAACCCCCTAGATTTACAAATACCTATTTTTCAAATCATGTTTTTAAACCTTTTAGAGATTTATATGGTATAAAATAATCTCCTAGATCTTGGTAAGATAGACTCGTTTATTTTCTTATTTCAAAAGGTTTTAGTAAAGGGATAGCTGATCGTAATCTTTTTATTAAAATGATTTCCAAAGATGTTTTAATAGTAAAGATTCATGTAGATGACATTATTTTTGGATCCTCTAATTTTTTTTATGTACTAATTTTTCAAAGATGATGCAAAATGAATTTGAAGTGATTCTAATGGGGGAACATAAATTTTTCCTTGGATTTCAAATTTTTTAAAAATAAAAATGGTATTGTTTTAAATCAAAGTAAATATACTAAGGATCTTTTGAAATGTTTTGGTTTTGATAGTAATAAAGGTTGTGATACACCTATGAGTACCACATGTAAGTTGGATGCTGATGAAACTGGTAAACCAGTGGATCAAACCAATTACAGAGGAAGGATTGGGAGTTTTCTCTACCTTACTACTAGCTAACCTGATATTATGTTAAGTGTATTTATGTGTGATCATTTTCAAGACAATCCCAAATATTCTCATTTAACTACTGTTAATAGGATTTTTAAATATCTCAAGTATACTACCAACTTAGGACTATTTTATCCAAGAGGAAAATCATTTGATTTGATAAGTTATTCTAATGCTGACTTAGATGGTTGTAAGTTAGATATAAAGAGCTCCTCTGGAACATTTCACATTTTGGTCAAGTCACTAGTATCATGGTGTAGTAAGAAACAGAATTCTGTTGCTTTATCCACTATCGAATCTAAATATATAGCTGCTGGTAGTTGTTGTGCTCAAATTTTGTGGATGAAATTCACTTTACTGGACTATGGATATCAATTCAAACAGGTATCTATAAATTGTGATTATACAAGTGCTATTAACATCTCTAAAAATATATTATCTCATTATAGGACAAAGCACATTGATGTTAGACATCAATTTTTGATAGATCATTATCAAAGAGGTGATATCACTCTTGAATTCATTAGCATTGAGCATCAATTAGATGATATATTCCCAAATACTTTGAATTATGAGAGGTTAAAGTACATCAAACATGAGTTAGGTATGATTAATTTTAGTTAAGGAAACCTCATCTTTGGACCTCACCATTAGGACACCTCACCGTTGGACCTCACCATTCGATTACCTCACCAGTGGACCTTACCATTAGGATACCATACCATTGGATCTCACTGATAGACCTTACTGTTGGCACCTCACTACTAGTCAACCTTACTGATTGGTCCTGGACTTTGTGTTTTCTTCCAGAATCTGAAACGTTTTAATTTTCTTCATTTCATTTACTCAATTTGTTTTTCGATACGTAAATGATAAAAATATAGTACAAGTCACATTTTTATCCACTTCAATCCTATCACAAACCTTTCCCCCTCGAAGCCTAGAACCTAACCTTCTGCTAAAACCCTCAAACCACATCAAATTATAATGGAAAGAGTTAAGATACTGATGGTTAGTGATAAAGGAGACACACAAAACCCTAAGAGACCTTGAGATGGGTCTATTGGTGGAAGCAAGGTTGTCGTAAAGCTGATCAATCCTCATTTTTCAAAGATGGAAATCATGGTCAATAAAGAATTAAGTTCATAGTGTCTATTTTCGAGCAAATATCTAGTGCTGAAGGCACTCGAGGCTCAAGATTGGGTAAAATTCTTCGCAAACAACAATGGACCAT
This sequence comes from Viscum album, assembly GCA_963277665.1. Lineage (NCBI taxonomy): Eukaryota > Viridiplantae > Streptophyta > Magnoliopsida > Santalales > Viscaceae > Viscum > Viscum album. The sequence continues at coordinate 1,254,385,200 of OY728152.1, forward strand.
ATTACAAGAAGCTAGGAAAAGATTTTTATGAGTTTTTGAAGTTCAAACAGCCTGAGGATGAGAGATGAATGATTTCTAAGGTAAATAGAGTAAGTGTGAGCTTCTATTCTATTGAATGTGCTGAATTATTAAGAGTCCCACATGAAGGAATTTTATACTATTATTTTGGAGTAATGCCTCCCACTAGTGAGTTTTTCTTCTATGAAGTGGCCCCAGATGAACTGATAGAGAGTGGAATCCCTAGAAAGGTAAATGCTGCTGAGATGGATGGGGAAAACTATTCACTGTTTAAATTTGTCCAACATGTCTTGAGTCCTAGGAGAGGGAACTTTTCTACTTTCAAATATCAAGACACATTTTTTCTGTATTTTTTGAAGCATGGACAAAGGATTAAACTTTTCAGACTTTTGATGGTTCACTTAGAGGATATGACTAGGCCTGGTTCGAAGTCAAATGATTTATTTTATGCAAAGTGAATATCTTTGATGTTGAAAGTGAAATGTGTTACTGGAAACAAGGAAGAAACCATAGTTTTAAAGGAAAACTTCATTATTACCAAAATTATTTGAATGTTTATGAAGATAAACTAGAAACCTTGGAAAAGGTAATGGGTGAATGATGAGGCTAAGATATATGAAGAATTCAACCCTGTTTCCAATCATACTAGGCCAAAGGATAAAAGAGATCTAGGTTTAAAACCTGATGAAGTGGAACTAGTGTATTCAGATGTAGAAGCGGAGGATGCTGTTGTGTAAGAAAGAGAGGATTCTCCTGTAGATTATGGGAGTGATCCTGACCTTCCATCAAGTCCCCATAGTGGTACTATATAATTTGGTAATCCTAGTCCACCATGGAATTTTCCTAGAAGAGTGACTATCCTAAGGTAAAGTGATGATGAGGAATCCTCTAAAGAAGAATATGAGGAAAATGACTTAAGAGACATTACTATTAGAGAGACCTTAGAGGATGAGGATGAAGTTGACTTTGATCACAAGGTGTTTGAAATAGCTACTGGTGAAAAAAGTGAAGAAGAATTCCCAAGTCTTAGTCCTTTGATAAGACATATAGTAATGGAAGAGAATGAAAAGGAAGAGGAAGTTGAGTCTGTTAAAAATAGAATAGAAATGAAAGCAGTTGAAGATTCTATAGAAGAAGTAGTAGTAGACTCTCCTGCTAGTTTAGTTGATCAAGGAAGAATAACAGAAGAGAATGCAGTTGTCCAGGAGGATGATCCAAGTGAGGGGGGGGGACATATTTCCACAGGTTCAATTTTTGTTAGTCATGAGATAGAAAATTGGTTAGAGGACCCTGGATTCATTGTGTTGGGATTAGACTATGAAGATTCTAAAGATGAAAAACCTAACAGAATACCTCCTGTTCATTCTGTTTTAGAGACCACTATAGTGAAACTAGTGGTTCTTCTAACTCAATATTATGTAAAAATGATGACCTTGAGTCATTGAAATCATATTTGTAGAGATACTTTGATGAAATTTCCATTGGGATAGAGAGAACGTTGGATATGAATCAAGATCTTGTGGAATCTATTCTGGAAAAGATAATTTATAGCTCTTAATAAAATCTGATACATGAAGTGAAGGAATTCCAGGATTAGGTAAGAACCTTGGCAGAATATGTGGATTATTTGAAATAGTTAATTGTGAGTTTAGACTCATATATGGATTCAAGAGCTCAAGTTAAAAAAAGACATTTGCTATGTTAAGAGTGTTGTTCAGAAGATGGTCACTGTGTTTGAGGACTTTAAGAAGTCTATAGAGGAGCATGTGACTGGTCAGGATGATGATGTGAAGAGGTTGATCAGTGGATTGACCAAGTATTTTAAGGAGACAATTGATTTTACCATAGCACCTCTGTGTGCATATGTTGCTTCACCTGCCTCTCCTCTTATTGATCTAAAAGCCTTCAGATCAGTTGTTAGAGAAGAAATGGAGAAGCTCTCGGGTGCAAGTACCTCAGACCCTCGTCTTTGACTCAGGTCATTTCCACTACCAGAGACATTCATGTGCTTGTAGGTGATTACCTGAGAGAGGCTACCCAAGATTATAAATCCATCAAAGAGTAGATTGATTTCTATTATAAAAGGGTTTATACTAAGCATCATATGGATAGTCACTTCAAGCTAATGTTGGAGAACTTGAGGATACCTCCTGTCACTCAGGATTTTAAGGATCAAGTTAGTAGGCTTTGATAGTTGACTCCTGCTTTGGAAAAGTTCATGGAGAATAAGGATGAATTCAAATCATCTATGGAAAGAGGAGGAAGCATCATTATGGATTTCAAGAATCTCCTTCTTCCATTTCTTCAGGTGGATTGTACTCCCATTATTGTCCCTCCAGCCTTTCCTTCTTCCTCAGATACATCAGGATCTACCAGTGCTACCCCTTTAATGACTCTTTAATAGGACATCAAAAGCTTGACTCTCATGATTCCTCCGAGATCTACTCATTATTAGTCTACTGATGCTTCTGTAGAAGCTCCTCCTACCTTACTTATTTCTATACCTCAACCTGTTCCTCTATCTTCTGCACCTGCCTCCTCATCTCCCAAAGACAAATCTCACATGGAAATTTCTGACATGGATTGAATGTTGGATGAATTTTTTGATAGGGATCATTGAAATCTTTTATTATAATGTAATCTTGATTCATTAATATAAAGATCTTCTTTGGTATCCTTTTGTATTTTTTTTTTCTAATCACAAAGGTGGAGAATTTTTCATATTTTTTCCATTGCATATATGAAATTTCTATAAATTTATTCCCTCATATATTTTCACCAATAAAATTGGTTCACTTTTAGATTTTGATATATTAGAAAATGTACTTAACCCTGATACAATATTTTCACCAGTTTATGCTCTCCATAATTTGTGATTATAAAAAATGGGGAGATTGTTGGAGTCACCTATTTTGTTAATCCCACATCATGTTTCATCTATATGATAATCATGTTTCATTGGTGTTTATAGTTTTTATCATGTAACAATTTTGTATTTTCAATCTCACTGCTTTCTTTATTGACTTTAAATTGTAATATTTTCTAAGAAAAAAGTCACCGGTATGAAGGTATTTGTTAAGAGCCTTCTATTTAAGTCACAGGTTAAGCGTACCACTAGTGTTTACAACTAAAAGGTTACCACTAGATTTTACCTCTAGAAGGTTAAAAATAGAGGTTTCTGCTTGAAGGTTACCTCTAGAGGTTACCACTAGAAGGTTACCACTGATAAGCCCACCACTGATAATTCTACCATTGAAGCCTACCATTGCAAGGCTACCACTGATAATATTACTGTTGTGAAGGCTACCGATGATAATTCTATCGATGAAGCCTACCGTTGAGAAGCTACCATTAAGAAGCTACCATTGATAAGGCTACCACTACCAGTCTATTGATACATATACCCTTCTACTCTATACTTTGTCAATTTTCTTAGAATTATTCTAACAGTCATATTTGGTAAAATTAAATCTTCTGACATTAATTAATGTTGTTTGTATACATATCTAGAGAGCATATATAGAGACCATACGAGGTACGAGGAAGACTGCACATGGTTTGATTATCCCTACTGTTGGACCTCAAGAATAAAAGAGAATATAAGATCGATCCAGAAAGTAGGAGGCTGATAGAAACAGATACATAACACAACAGAGCTGAAGAATGAGGAGAACACACGAGCACTTACTTTGTGAACCCAAGATATTCACAAAGATCATTTGGGAGAACAAAGTCAACACTATCTTTTTGTGCTTCACCAGATCTCTTTCAAACCAAGAAGTTGAACACCTAAGTACCTGGAAGTCAGATCCTAAAGTTGCGACTCTCTGTTTTGGAGACAACTTCCAGAGAAGGACTCAAACTACAATTTCTTCACACAAAGAAGTCCAAAGATGAACTGAAAACACAAAGAGACCTCTAAACTCAATCCTCATAATATTAACTCTATTGTGTTCTTTATTTTACATTTCTGAATAGTATTTGTTTTTCTGTTAGACACACATTTTCTCTTGTGCTTAAACTGGAGGATACTAAAAATCCTCACATAAAACTTTACTTACAGTCTTTTTCCCCATGTATAACTATGGAAGAGGCTATGTGTGTCCTGGTTGTTTATTTTTCCCATGAAGAACTATGGTAGAGTTTGTGAGAACTGGATAGTTTGTGAAAACTATTGTAAACCCTAATACAAGATGTGTATCAAGTTTATTATTATATAAAATCCTTGGTGGCAGGTGATCTCCAAGTGGAGAGGATTAAGTTTCAGCTTGAGACTAAAACACTTGTTTAACTCTGTTGTTTACTTTATTTTATAATACTCTATTTTTTTTATTTTCCGATGCTTATAATTTTAAAAATAGAAAACTTCTTTTCATTAACTTTGAAAGTTAGTTTTGGTTGGTGTGTATTGGTGTTTAATTCAGTAAACCTATTTCAAAATTTGGATAAGTGTTCTTACACAGAATCAACTAAGGACTAATAAATCTTTGAGAGACTTGTTGAAAAATTGAACATTTATATCTCAAATTCCTTAATTAACTGGGTTGTTTCAAATTAGGTGATTTTATCATAAAGTTTTCAATATAAATTTTAATTTAGAACTCAATTAACCTCCCTCTTGAGTCTCCACCTCCACCAATAGGGAGAGTAAGATCAATTTGTGATTTTTGAAAGTAAACCTCATGAACCAAAAAAAATGAATAGTTTTTTCCTGAAAATATCTAAATAGTAGAACATGAAAGAGAGGGTAAAAATGAAGGAATCGTAAAAAAAAAAGGATGATAACAATGAAGATAATGAATATGAAGATAATTGAATGTATAAATTTATAGTGAAAATATAATATAATTTCTCATTGATAAGCGTTTCAAACATATATACATTGTTCTTTTTTTCTTTTTTTGTAAAACTTTTAGTTTTATTTTTTTATATATTTAATATACCTTAACCTTTTGAAAGGATTAAATGTGAAGAAGAAAATATTTAAGATCCTAACCGATCAGAATCTCAGAGCATGCCACCACTACCGTCATCTTCTGTGGATCCAAGTCATTTTGTTGTACTCAAGACTGCAAGAGAGAAAATGAAATTACCAGAATCTATGGGAATATTATTGGGTAGCTTTCTTTCGAGATGGTGAGATTTCCCATTAACTTCTCCCATGATATTTTTTGTTGTTTTTTGTTAAAAAAACTATTTCTTACTAAATAAAAACTCACCATTTAGTACCTAAAAAACACATATAAAAACAATCACTCAACTATAAAAATCACCGATATATGATTTTTGACCATGAAATAAATAGTGGTTTACTTAACAGCTACTAAATAATGTATTGAAAATTTAATCTACCACCAGTAGTAAATAAAACACTATTTAGACCAGATTTGTTTGTAGTGAACCTCTTGTAACAACTTCAGGCACCAAATTCCTTTGAGTAGAAAACTTAGTTTAGGTGAAAGGTGGATTGGGCATGAGGTGTGGTGAGATTGGATAGGGCATGGTTAGTGGTGTGACTAGATTGGGTATGAAATAGTACACCGCTGGGCAGGGTGTTCTAAATCATTAATTTTATTAATAATATATTAACTATACACCTATAATTTTTAAAAAATATTTAACAATTACAAAAGTTATCATATTAAAATAGAAAAATATTTATTTTGGAAATGTAGTAATTGACACCACGTCAATCCGAGTTATAGTTTGGCTATGATGCCCAGAAATACATTTTTAGTGTTTTAAAACACTAAAATTCATGTTTAATTATGAAAAAGAAAATGATATTATATTGATGTTAAATCATGAAAAAAACACCATTTAATTATTTTTTATGTGCATGTGCACACATCACGGCAATCCAATGTGCGGTGTGGTCAGAATGACCCAATAACCACTTCTTAAAGGTACAAAAACATTTAAAAACAATTTTCATGGGGTTAAAACCAAGAAAATGATGCCAGGTTTCCTTGAAATTAGGAGAAAATGACTATATATTTAATATTACAATTTAGGAATCAATGATACTTCATTATGAATGATATTTTTCTCATTATAGCCATAAAGAAGTTTTTAGTGTTTTAAAACACTAAAACATGCGTGGAATTGAAATGACCCAAACATTTATTAATGAAAATTCCTCTTGATCTGATTAAATGTATTATTATGTAAAATGGTTATATAAGAAATATACACTTCCTTGGTTTTATGTTTTTGGATTTTTAAATACCATTATGATTTTTTACCATTTCTAATATAGCTGTTGAACAGTGATCACATGATCAGTAAAAATATAGGGCTTTAACAAATCCAATTTTCTCAGACAATGGAATCAATGGCATCATCCAGTAGAATTTCTCCATATTAAGCCCATTTTTTAGTTCTTTTAAATGAGGTAGCATCACTCGGCTTCACTCTTGACCAAACCCAAGTAGAGCTTCAACACATTAATCTTGAACGGAATCGCCTACAGGAGAAGTAGAAGTTAATAGAGATTACCACCCAAGCAATGTTATCCAAGCTACCCCAAGAGTCTTTCACCATCGCACACCTTACCCTTATGTCTTTTTTAGGTGTTATAAGGTTTATTTAACAAGATCATAGCATTATGATTATGTGAATTAGTTTTTTATAGAATAAATAATATACATTCATTTTATTATTGTTACTTCGTAAATGGGATTTAAAGCACAAATAATATTTTTAGTTAATATTCAATTAAGAAATATATTTTTATGAATTGATGTATTTTTTATTTATATTATATTTTAATAAAAAATTATATCAAAATTAATTTTAATAAATATAAATGATTGTATAATTTTTATGAATACGATTGTAATTTTTATTAAGGTTTGAATCTGTTTTGGTCAAAACCCCTGAATTTTCTATAAATGTCAGTTTTTATTTTAAAAGTAAAAATTCACATATTTAGAAAATTATTTAAATAAAATAAATATTATTTTTGGAATCAGGATGTCAAAATTATCTAATGGTGATTTTTTTCATAATTTTTTGAGACAGTCAAATTTTTAGGTAAAAATTAAATACTGTTAAAATATATAGTGTGTTTTATGACATCATAATGACCCAATAGTGATGTAATAAAATTCTATAAAAATAATTTTCGTCCAATATATGTTTTAGCCTTAAAATAATTTTATTTTATATTTGTTTGATTAATTTTATGAGGTCTTAGTGGACCCTCCAAGGCTTATAAAATATTTTAACCTTTTAAAATGTTTTCCTTGAGAGTATTACTCACCTTCACATAAGTAAGCCTAATATTTTAATAAGTTAGGACATTATAATTATATAATAATGTTTTATAATCCCATTTAACAAAAACCATGGGAAAAAACAATGGGATGGTTTGTGGATTTGATTAATTTAATATGTAATGTCCAAAACATAAATAATAATGAATTCCCTCTTATTTCCTATATAAACCCACTCAATCTTCCATTAATCTTCACTAAAAACCATTTAGATCTCGACCAACCTCTTCCATACTCTATACATAATCCTACCAAGGTGTCCCAAGCACTAAATAATCCTCTATCAATCCTCTCTTAGGCTTTTGGGATCACACTTCCAAGTAATAGATTTCTTCCTTTCTCATTTTGTCCAAATTTCTTTATGTTGTTATACAATTTTATTTTAAATTAAAAATATTAGGGTATGATTTATCACCTCCCCCATACTTCCCTCCTTATTTTTTAATTATAATATACCTCTTTATCTCTCATTAATTCGTCCCATGTACACCTGTTACCATGCCGAAATTCCATAAGGCATTTTTCTCTTCTCATTTACATTCAAGAAATTATTTTATATTATGCATCTAAATTCCATTACATATATTGGGATATTATGTTACATGACCCCTTACTATACATTTTATGTATAATTTATGAGAGAATCTTTTATCTCTCATCAACCCATTTTACGATTTCTATTTTACGTCGTTATGCTGCCGAAGGTACACCAAAATTTCCCATGCCAAAATCATATTATAAGTGAATACCAAACCCATTTCTCTATCAAGGGTATTCACCTTTATTCAAATGTACTTGTTGATTGAGTACTTAAATTTATTTATTCCACATATATTATTTGTGGAATAAATCATGATGTTTAATGAATCCATGTTTTATGATCTAAGTGGAACACTTATGCATGAAATGAAACAGTTAAGAAGGGTGCACCTTAATAGCGCTCCAATGCATTGGGTAAAGATTAGTATCATGATACATCAAGTGAAATGAGGGTTTAATCATGATAATTCAAGTGAAATGAGAGTTTACTCATTCCAATTCAAGTGCAATTAGAGTTTACTCATGCTCTATGTGCAATGAGCCTTGGCTCATGCTAATATCATGTTAAATGTTGTTGCTACATTTCCATGTTATGATAATAATGATATATCATGAATTTATGTTCTTGTTTCTCTTGTGATCCATTGGTATTTATATTTAATAACATGTAATATATTATTCATGTTATGCCTTGTTTAATCCCTTACTAGGCTTTATAGCTCACCCTTTTCTTATGCATGTCCTCAGGTAATCCCATGCAATGCTAGGTACAAATAAATGTTCTGGTCATGTAAAAGAAGTTTTCAATAAAGATGTTGTGTTTTATGTTTTAAGTTGTTATGTAATGTTCTTAATTTCCTAGGACACTATACCTCTCGATCCTAAGAGTTGTCTTAAGTGCAAGTTTATGTAATAAATCATGTTTTTGTGTGTAATAAAGAGCATGGTTGTTATAGTTGGTATTAGAGGATATGTTTAGTTATTTTTGGGATTAGGATTAGAAAACCCTAGTGAAATCCTTAGGGATAAAACTAAGAATAAGAAAAACATATTTAAATTTTTTAGAGTATAGAGTATGTGGTTTATCAATCAAATACACCCCTGTATGTATATGAACAAGTAGAGGCGGCTCTGGCACAAATGTTTCTAGGGGTGAAACACGAAAACACCACTTTGAGATAGAATCAAATGAGAACTGGTGCACGACAACAAGCCTTGATGCACTCTTGGTTATGAAATTCCCAAGGGATATTATTTGGTAAATTTATAATCTTAGTATAAAACATTATTAAGGGAATAAAAAATTCCCCTATGAATATATGTTGGGAAGTAGATCATGGATAACATAGATTGAAGACTATAAATTCACAAGTTAATGAAACAAATGTAATTTATAAGATTTACCTTTTTGTCATTGGATTTCCCTTTATGTGTTACCCTAACTTTACTTTTATTTGAACCAATTTCCGGTAATAGGAGGAATCAAGCTAACAATCGATGTGAAGATCAATGTGATGACAGTTCTAATGAAATTTCCAATCTGATGGGAGTGGGAATCACAAAATGTTTTCATGATACTCTCTTAGTTAACTCATATTTTGATTAGAAAAATGGGTTAATAAGTACGTTCAACCCCCCCAAGAAAGAATAAGACACATTCAAGATATTTATGAGACAAAGTACTCATACATTTAATGGATCGGTTGATCCATAAATCACTGAACAATGGATCAAATCCATTGAGAAGATCTTGTACATCCTTCAATGTTCAGAACAATAGAAGGTACTTATGGATGCCTATCGTATAGAGGGTGAATCTGATTAATGGTGGACGTTGATCAAAAATATGAATCCTAAGGAGGAGATTGAGGTATTGGAATGAAAGGATTTCGAGAAAATGTTTTTTCATAATTTTTTTCCTGATACCCTTTGACTTAAGATGGAAAGGGACTTCCTTGACCTCAAGAAAAATGATGAAGAATCCATCGGAGCATATGAGGAAAAATTTACAATGCTTTCACAATATTCCTCTGTCTTTTTCATTACACCAAATACAAGGTTGACCACTTCTTTGGTGGGATAAAACCTAGCCTACATAAATCCATAGCGATCCGTGACTTCGAGAGCTATGAGGAAATTGTCCAATGTGTCCTCAAAGTTGAAATGGATATCAGTGAATCTTAGGGGTATCATGGGGATAAGAAGCGTAAGGTGGACTTTAATTATGGAAATATGATGGATAAATCCAATGGTTCTAAGAAATTCCATCACCCCACTTGACAAAGGGGCAGAAAGAAGCACCCTTAAAATTGCCTGAATGGGACAAAGAAATGATTTAGGTGTGGAAGAGAAGGGAACCTGGCCATTAACCATCGACAAGAAAAACCCACTATTATGAAAGAGGATATTAACGCTCAGTTCAACCCTCAATGAATTTTTTATTGATTTAACTACAAATAACCAGGGCACTTTGCAAACTAGTTCCCTAAGCCAAGGGTTTTCAGAGGCAACCAACAACCTCCAAGTTATTAAGGGAATGCTATTTCCATTACTACCATCGAAGCGAACCCCGAAAATGAATTGGTGACAGGTATGCTAGTTATTATATCAAGAATAATGAACATAATTTTTGATTATGTTTCTACGCATTTTTTTATATCCTAAAAGTTTAGTAGAACAATCCAAACACCACAAAAACTCATGGAAGTAAGGATGTCAGGGAGAATGACAAATGGGTAAATCATTGAAACCCCTAAATATAACTCCCCACCTATCAAAATTTGTGGTTTAAACTTCCTAGAGAACCTCATCATACTCCCTATGGTATAATTTGATGCAATTTTTGGCATTTATTGGATTTCCCTATATATATCCAACATAAATATCTGCGAGAGGGAAATCACTCTCCATATGGAGAATCGACCCCCGATTCTGTACAAGTGAAAAAAAGAGGATGAATCTTCCTTAGATCCATCATCTCAATTGTGAATATTACTACCCTATGAGAATGCATATTTTTCTCATATGATTGAGTCTAAGGAAACAACTATCCTTGAAGACATGCCTATTGTGAGGGAATTCACTAAAGTATTTCCCGAGGAATATCCTGGTCTTCCTCCTAGAAGAGATGTTGAATTCTCAATTGATCATATACCTAGGATGTTTCCATTATCTAGGAATCTAAATAGAATTGATGTTGAGGAGATTAAGGAGTTAAAGAAATAACTACAGGAGAATCTAGATAAAGGGTTTATATGCCCAAGTGATTCACTATGGGGTGAACTAGTCCTCTTCATCAAGAAGAAGGATGGTTCAGTGCACCTTTTCATTATTTATCGCGAGCTCAACAAAATCACGATAAAGAAAAAGTATCCCTTTCCCTGAATTGATGAATTGGTCGATCAACTATGTGGAGCACAATACTTCTCAAAGGTAGATATGTGGTCAGGATATTACCATGTAAGGGTTAAGAAGGTTGATATCCCCAAGACTACTTTTTTTTAAAGGAACAAGCACTATGAATTCATAGTAATGCCTTTAGGACTCACTAATTTTCCAGTAATATTCATGAAATTGATGAATAGAGTCTTTATATATTACCTAAAAAAAATTTGGTAGGCTTTATAGACGATATTCTAATATACTCTAAAACCAAGGAGGAGCATGAGGAGAATCTAAGAACTGCACTAGAGACCTTGCGAAAGGATAAGCTCTATGAAAAGTACAAAAAAGTGTGTGTTCTAGTTGAATGAGGAATCATTGTTGGGTCATATCATCACAAGAAATGGGATATCGATAGATCTATCCAAGACAACTGAAATCGAGTGATGACTGATGCCAACATCAGTGAAAAATATCTATAGGTTCCTGGGGTTAGCTGGATATTATTGACGATTTGTGAGAAATTTCTCGTGATTTTAAAACCCTCTTACCAGGATAACTCAGAAGGGAGTCAAGTTTTCTTGGAGTGATGAATACAAAAAGGGATTCAAGGAGTTGAAATGAGGCTTATCACGACACCTATGCTCTCACTACCCATAAGTGGAAATATTTTTGTGGTGTTCAGTGATGCTTTGAACAAGGGCCTGAGATGTGTGTTAATGAAAAATGAAAAATTCATTACCTATAATTCAAAGAAATTGAATGTTAATGAGAAAAAATATCCAACACATGATCTGGAGTTGGATGTAGTAATATTCCATTTGAGAATTTGGTGGCATTACCTCCTTGGGGAGAAGTGTGAAATATATATGGTTCACAAAATCCTCATGTATATATTCACACACAAAGAGTTGAACATTCGCCAATAAATATTGTTAGAGATGATCAAAGACTATTAATGATCAATCTATTACCACCCAGGGAAAGTGAACAAGGAGACATATGCTCTAAGTAGAAAGGATCCAGTGATTCCATAACTGATAAGAATTGAAAAGGACCAAATATTCTTATATTTGATGAATATTGTCATGTGAATCATAAATAAGGGAACACCATCAATCCTTTCACAAATTATTTCTCAACTGTCTCTTTTGAAAGGGTTAAAGGATGTTCAAAATCATGATGTGGAAATTCAGAAAAAAGTGGAAACTATCAAAAAAGGGAAATCCTCAGAATTTAATGTCAATGAAGAAGGAATTGTGAGATTTGTGTCATGATTATACGTTCCATAAAATCCAGAGTTAAAGAAATAACTTTTTTATGATTCACATAGTTAGAATTTCTCCATTCACCCATGAAACACAAAGATGTATTGAGATATCCAAGAGTATTATTGATGGGATAACATAAATAAGGAGATCACTGAGTATACATCAAAGTGCCTGGAATTTTAGAATGTGAAGGCTGAGAAGTAGAAGTCTAAGGGTATGGTGAAACCATTACCCATACCTATATGGAAATGGGAGAACATCACCATATACTTTTTCACCGAACATCTAAATACATCCAAAGGAAACAATTCTATATGGGTTGTTGTGGATCATCTACCAAAGACTACACACTTAATTGCAATTCAGGAGGATTTCTTATTAGATTAACTAGAAAAAATATACATCAGAGAAGTGGTAAGGCTTCACAGAGTACCAATATCTATTGTATCTGATCAAGATCCATGAATCACCTCTAAGCTCTGGAAGTGTCTCCAAAACGCTCTAAATACCGAGTTGAACTTTAGTACGGATTATCATCCTCAAACTGATGGACAATCTGAGAGGACTATCCAAACACTTGAGGAAATGTTGAGATCATTCTCAATGGACTTCAAAGGAGGATGTTCTCAACATCTTCCTCTTGTTGAGTTCTCTTACTATAAAAGTTTACAATAAAGAATCCAAATTGATCTTTATGAAGCCATTTATGGGAAGAGGTGTAGAACACCAACATGTTGGGATGAATTTGGGGAGAGAAAACTCATAGGTCCAGAAATGGTCGAAGAAATGTTGGAGAAGGTTAAGACTATCCTGTAGCACATTAAAACTACTCAGAGTTGAAAAAAAATCTATGATGATAATCATTGATGAGACATAGAGATTGATGTTGGAGACATGTTATTCCTCCACATATCACCGAGGAAGGGAGTTGTGAGATTAGGGAATAAGGGAAAGCTTTGTGCAAGGTACATCAACCCTTTTGAGATCCTGGATCACATTGGAGCAGTGGCCTATCGACTAGCACTCCCACCAAACCAATCTCAAGTACATGATGTATTCCATGTATCACTCTTGAGGAAGTACATACCTGACCCATAACATATAATCAATCCAGTGCTAGTACCATTATAAAATGTACTCTCCTATTAATAGAATCCAATGAAGATCTTAGATCATAGGGAATTTTTTTACAAAATAAAACAACGCCCCTCGTCAAGTTGTTGTGGAGAAACCAATAGTTTGAAGAATCAATGTGGGAATCAGAGGAAGTGATGAAGCAGAGTTTCTCTCATTTGTTTTAGTGTGGTAAAATGAAATTTTGAGGGTAAAATTTCTTAATTTGGGAATATTGTAACGAACAAAACTTTTGTCAATGAAAATTCCTATTGATATGATTAAATGTATTGTTATGTAAAATGGTTATATAAGACATATGAAATTCCTTGTTTTTATGTTTTTGGATATAAAAATACCATTATGAATTGTTATTGTTGCTAATATAGCTGTTGAATAGTGATCACATGATTTGTATAAATATAGGGCTTTAATAAATCCAATTTACTGAGAAAAAGAAATAAATGACCTCATATAGTAGAATTTATCCATACAAAGACCATTTTTTAGAGCTTAGAAATGAGGTAGAATCACTAGGATTTTGTCTTGACTAAGCCCAAGCTGAGTTTCAGCCCATTAAGTTTGAGTGGAACCACTTATGGGAGAAGTGGAAATTAATAGAGATTACCACCTGAGCGATGTTATCCCAGCCACCCAAAGAGTATTTCACCATCACACACCTTACACTTAGGTTTTATAAGGGTGTTATAAGGGGTTATGTAACAAGACCCTATAACTATGATTATGTGCATTAGTTTTTTATAGAATAAAGAATATACAATCATTTTCTTATTGTTACTATGTAAATGGTTTTTAAAGAATAAATAGTATTTTTAGTTAATATTCAATTAAGAAATATATTTTGATGAATTAATGGATTTTTGAATTAAATAATAATTTAATAAAATATTACATCTAAATTAATTTAAAAAAATATAATGATCTTATAATTTTTATGAATACAATTGTAATTTTTATTAAGGTTTGAAAGTTGTTTTTGTCAAAACCATGAATTTTTTATAAATGTTAGTTTTTATTTTAAAAGTAAAAATGAAAATATTTAGAAAATTATTTATATAAAATTAATATTATTTTTGGATTCAGGATGTTGAAATTATCTAATTGCGAATCTTTTATAATTTTATGAGACACCTGAATTTTTAAGTAAAAAATAAATACTATTTAAATATATAATGTGATTTATGACATTATAATGACCCAAATATTGATGTATTAAAATACTATAAAAGGGTTTCTTCGGTGAATATATGTTTTATGCTTAAAATAAGGTGATTTTAGATTTGTTTTATTGATTTTATGATGCCTTAGTGGACAATCCAAGAATTATAAAATATTTTAACCTTTTAGAATGTTTTCCTTGAGAGTGTGACTCACCTTCAAATAAGAAAGCCTAATATTTTAATAATTTCGTCCATTTTTACTTATAAAATAATGTTTTAAACTCACCTTTGGACAAAACTATGGGAAAAAACAATGGGTTTGTTTGTGTCTTAGATTTTTTTAATATGTTGTTTCCAAAACCTAAATAATAAGTAATTCTCCCTCCTTCCCTATATAAACCCACCCAATATCCCATTAATCTTTAATAAAAACCTTTATAGCTCAACCAACCTCTGCCATAATCTATATAGAATCCTCCCAAGGCACCTCATGATCCCAATAAGCCTCTCTCAAGCCTCTTCCAAGCCTTTGGGATCACACTTCCAGGTAAGGTATTTTTTCCTTTCTCATTTTTGTCCGAATTTCTTTATGTTGTTATACCCTTTTATTTTCAATTAAAAATAATGGGGTATGATTTCTCACCTACGCCATACTTCTATCCTTATGTTTTAATGATGATAGACCTATTTATCTCACATTAATGTCTCCCATGTACACCCATTTCCATGTCGAAATTATATAAGAAATTTCTCTCTTCTCATTTACATTCATGAAATTATTTTATATTTTGAATCTAAATTCCAATACATATGTTGGGATATTATGTTACCTAACCCCCTTTCTATCCATTTCATTTATAAATGATTAGAGTCTTCTTTACATCTCATCAAACCATTTTATGATTTCTATTTGACATCCTTATGCTGCCGAAGGTACACCATAATTTACCATGCCAAAATCATTTTGTAAGTGAATACCATACCCATTTCTCTATAATGGGTATTCAAATTTATGCACATGTACATTTTGATTGAGGACTTACATTTATGTATTCCACATCTCTTATTTGTGGCATAAATTATGATGCTTAATGAATCCATGTTGTATGATCTAAGTGGAAAACTTATGCATGAAATGAAATGGTTAAGAAGGGTGCACCTTGATATCACTTCAATGAATTGGGTAAAGATTAGTATCATGATACGTCAAGTGAAATAAGGGTTTAATCATGCTAATTCAAGTGAAATGAGGGTTTAATCATTCCAATTCAAGTGCAATGAGGGTTTAATCTAGCTCCATGTGCAATGATCCTTGGCTCATGCTAATATCTAGTTAAATGTTGTTTCCACATTTCCATGATATGATAATAATGCTATATCATGGATTTATGTTCATGTTTATCTTGTGATCCATTGATATTCCTATTGCCCGAAATGTACTATATTCTTCATGTTATTTTTTTACTCCCTTACTAGGATTTATAGTAACATTTTTCTTATGCATGTCCTTTGGTTATCCCATGCAATGCTAGGTATGAAGGAATGTTGTGGTCATGTAAAATATGTTTTAAATAAATATTTTGTGTTTTATATTATAATTTGTTATGTAATGTTCTTAATTTCCGAAGACACTAGACCTCTTCATATTTAGATTTTTCTTAAGTGCATGTTTATGTAATTAATCTTGTTTATGTGTGTAATAAAGATAATGGTTGTTATAGGAATGGTCAAAACAATAGAAAATGAACTCATATTGATGTGAAATCATTAAAAAACCACTGTTGAGTTAATTTTGACATGTACACATAGATAAGACATCAATTTGACGTACGGTGTGGTTGGAACGACTCAGTAAAAACTTGTTAAAGGCATAAAAACCATTAAAAACAAGTTTTGGTGGTCAAAACCAATATACAACGTCAGTTTACCTTGAAATTGGTGGAAAATGAACATATATTTAATTGTGAAATGTATGACAACCCTACTTTTTATTACAACTTAAAAATAATTTATTACATAAAACTTCCCTTTATACAACAAAGAAGATAGAGAGGTTTAGTGTCTTTTGGGATCAGGATCATTACATAAAAACTTGAAACATGAAATAAAACATCTTTATTGAAAACTTCCTTTACATGACCACAACATTCTCTTGTACTTAGCATTTCATGGGATAACCTGAGGACATGTATAAGAGAAGGGTGAGCTATAAAGCCCAGTAAGGGAGTGCACATGGAATAACACGAGGAGTACAATAATTGTTAGAAAATAGGAATATCAATAGAGAAAAAGAGAAACATGAACATAAAGAAATGATAAAGCATGATAATCATAACATGGAAATGTGGCAACAACACTTAACATAGAATTAGCATGAGCTAAGGCCCATTGCACATGGAGCATGAGTAAATCCTCATTGCACACGAAGCACGAGTAACCTGTCTTTTCACTGTAATTAGCATGAGTAAACACTCATTACACATGAAGTATCATGATACTATACTTTACCCAATGCATTGGAGCACTATAAGTGCGCACCCTTCACAAACATTTCATTTCATGCATAAGTGTGCCACATGGATCATAAAACATGGATTCATAAAACATAATAATTTATTCCACGATAAAGGAATGTGGAATTCATACATGAAACATTATAATAAATAAGTAAATGTTCATAAAGGTGAATACCCTTGATGGATAAATGGACATGGTATTCACTACACAATGGCATTGGCTTAGAAAATCGATGCGATTTCAGCAGCGTAACGACGTGACATAAGAATTCATAAAAATGGTTGATGAGAGAGAAAGGGGTTCCTCATCATATTTACATGTAATTGAAACTAAGGAGGTCATATAGATACATGTCCCAACCATTTTAATGGAAATTAGATTCATGATACAAAAATATTGCTTGAATGTAAAAGAGGAGAGAGAAGTTCCTTTCGGAATTTCGGCATAGTAACAGGTGTACATGGGAGGAATTTAATGAGAGAGAAAGGGGTCTCACATAATTCAAACATAAAGAGGGAAGTATGAGGGAGGTGAGAAACTATACCCCAACATTCATAATTGAAATTAAAAGGGCAAAAAAACTTACAGAAAATTGGACAAAAATGAGAAAGGAAGAAAAAACCCTTACTTGGAAGTGTGCTTCCAAAGGCTAGAGAGAGGCTTGTGAGAGGCTTATTGGGAGCTTGGGGAACCTTGGGAGGATTCTAGAGAGAGTAGGGAAGAGGTTGGACGAACTATAAAGGATTTGAGTTAGGAGGAAGTGGGAGCTTGGGTGGGTTTATAAAGGAAAGGTGAGGGGATTCTTTATTATTTAGGTTTGGGACCCCTTATATTAAATTAATCCAAACCACAAACCATACCATGGTTTTTGCCCATGGTTTTTGGTAAAGGGAAGAGGAAAAAAGTATTTTATAAGTCCAAAGTTCATAATTATTAAAATAATAAGGTTTATTATGTGGAGGTGAGTCGCACTCCCATGGAAATTAATTTAAAAAGACAAGGTGTTTAATAAGTCTTGAGGAGTCCATTAATGCTTTGAAAAGTAAGACAAATAAACCAAAAATCACATTATTTTAATGGTAAAACATATATTGTACGAACATAAAGATTATAGTATTTTATTACATCACTATTGGGTCATTATGAGGTCATAAAACACATTATATATTTAAATGGTATTTAATTTTTACTCAAAAATTTGACTGTCTCAGAAAATTATGAAAAATTCACCGTTGGATAATTTCGACATCTTGATTCCAAAAATAACATTTATTTTATCTAAATAATTTTTTAAATATGTTAATTTTCACTTTTAAAATAAAAACTGACATTTATCGAAAATTCACGGGTTTTGACCAAAATGGATTTCAAACCTTAATAAAAATTATAATTGCATTCATACAATTATATGATCATTTATATATAATAAAAATTAATTTAATAATAATAATAATAATTTATTAAACTATTATTTAATTCAAAAATCAATTAATTTAATAAAATATAATTCTTAATTAAATAATAACTAAAAACACTATTTGAACTTTAAAAACTATTTACAATGTATCAAAAATGACAAGAAATTATATTCATTATTATATACAAAAATAATGTACTTGAACATATTACTATCAATTAGTTACATAACCCCTTAAAATAGCCACATAAGACCTAAGGGTGGGGTGTGCGATGGTGACAAACTCTTGGGGTGGCTCAGATAACATCGTTCGAGTGGTAATTTCTATCAACTTCCACTTTTCCCGTAGACGGTCCCGTTCGAGCTTGACATGATGAAGCTCAGATTGGGCTTGTTCAAGAGCGAAGCCCAAGGACGCCACCTATTTTCCATGCTCCGAAAAATGGGCTTCGTATGGAGCAATTCTACTGTATGAGGCCATCGCTTCTTTTGTCTAAGTAAATTTGGATTTGTTAAGGCCCTATATTGATACTAATCATGTGATCACTGCTCAACGGCTATAAAAGTAACGGTACCAATCCTTATCATAAAACCAATGAAGTTGAAATTTTATAAAAACATTTTATATAAAGAGAAATTTAATAAGATCAAGGGGGATTTTCCATTAATGAAACTTTGGGTCGTTACAAAATGTAAGAACTTATAACACATCATTCTGAATAATGGTTTTTCCATTATGGCCGTAAACATTTTTTAGTGTTTTAAAACACTAAAACATACAAAAAATGATAAAAAACAGATAAAATGATCACAGATTGGCATGAAATAATTGGAGAACCACTTCTATGTTATTTTTGATGTGTATGTGTAAAAAAACATTAATCCGACATGTAGTGTGGTCAGAATGACTCAATAAACACTTATTAATGGAATAAAAACCTTTAAAAACTAGTTTCATGGGGTCAAAACCAGGGAAAAAATGTCAAATTACCCTAAAACTAGGTGAAAAAGATTGTATATTTAATTGTTAAATTTGGGAACCTATATAACATGATTCCAAAAGATGGTTTTCCCGTTGTGACTGTAAACATGTTTTAAGTGTCTTACAACACTAAAACGTGCGTGGAATGGTCAAAACCATATAAAACAATCTCAAATTGACATGAAATCATTGTAAAACCACTGATGAGTTATTTTTGATGTGTATGCGTATAAAACACATCAATATGATGTGCAGTGTGGTCGTAATGACTGTATAACCACTTCTTAAAAGTATAAAAACCCTTAAAAACAAGTGTAGGGGGGTCAAAACCAGAAAACAATGTCATATTTCCTAAAATTTTGGGAAAATGACCTTATATTTAATTGTGAAATATAGGAACGAACGGCATGTCATTCCGAATGATGGTTTTCCTATTATAGACTTAAATGTGTTTTTAGTGGTTTAAAACACTAAAATGCGAGTGGATGGTAAAAACCATAGAAAACAGCCACATATTGTTGTAAAATTATTGTAAAAAGGCTAATCAGTTATTTTTGACGTGTATGCACAGACAACATGTCAATATGATGTGTGTTATGGTCAGAATGACTCATTAACAACTTCTTAAATGTATAAAAAACTTTAAAAAGACGTGTGGGGGGTGGGGGGGGGGGTAAAAACCTGGAAAATGAAGTTAGATTACCCTAAAATAAAATAAAAATGGCGGTATATTTAATTTTTAAATGTAGGAACCAATGACACATCATACAGAATGATGGTTTTCCCGCTATGGCCATAAAGATGTTTTTAATGTCTTAAAACACTAAAACGTGTGTGGAATGACAAAAACCATATTAAATGACCACATATTGATGTATAATCATTATAAAACCACATATATGTTATTTTTAGATATATGAACAAACAACATGTCAATCTGATGTACGGTGTGGTCAGAATGACTCACTAACCACTTCTTAAAGGTAAAAACCCCTTTAAAAACAAGTATTGGGGGGGGGGGGGGGGGGTCAAAACTAGGAAAATGACATTATATTGCCCCAAAATAAATGAAAAAAAACTTTATATTTAATTTTTAAATTTATAAACTGACAACACGTCATTCCAATTGGCGACTTTTCTATTATGGTTTTAAATACATTTTTAGGGTTTTAAAACTCTAAAATGTGCATGGAATGGTCAGAACCATATAAAATAACAACATATTGAAATCCCATCATTGGAAAACCACCACTAAGTTATTTTTAAAATATGGTACATTATATGATATCAAAATATTTAAATTTTTTTATTAAGTAAAGTTCAAACACACTACACGTCGCTTTAAAAATTAATTATAATATTTACTTATCACTTTTTAGTTTCAAGTGTTGAATCTTATCTTAAATAGGTAAGTTTATGTTTTGAAAGTGTTTTCATTGTATATTATTTTTTATGTTAAAATTTATTCTATTTGATTAACAAAATAACAAATTTTATGTGAAAAATTATGAATATATTTTATGTCTTTTATTTTTTGCATTTATTTTCTTAAATATTATTATTTCCATTGTAGGTGGTAGATACCAATAGTAGACATTAGGCTGACTATTACGATACTCAAAATTATTTAGAAGGAAGTCATTATGGTTTCTAGTTTTTATGGTATGTTAATTTTTTTTTCAATTATTCTACTGTAATTATGATTTATTTTGTTTGTTTTTAATTTTCATTTTTTTGTTACAGTTGATGAGATGATGTAGTTAGTTTCAATTGATGAGTTGTAGTAGAGGCAGGCAGATGCAATGGTGGTCATGACATGGATGTATATTAGTTGTGACATAGATGCAGTGGAGGTAAAAAAATATATTGGTTGACAGATGTATGGGTTGACTGATATTGAGATTAGGATGACTGTAGATGTTTGTATATTTGTTATGGATGTATGATTTCGGTATGATGGTTTATCATATATTCATTTTTTAGTTTACTGAATTTCACTTTTTTCTTTCTATTTATAGGTTTTTATTAAATATATTTTTTAAAAATATGATTTAGAGGTGGTTTGTAGAAATCATCGCTAAATACATTAAATAAAATATGTTTAGCGGCAGTTAGGATTAATTGCCGCTAAAACAAACCACCATTGTACATATCAACGGTGGTTCTTTAAATTTTTTAAATATTTCTCTTGGATAATTAAAAAAAAACACTGCTAAATAAAATAGATACCACAACTTGATACTGCAAAAACAACACATAGTAAAATCCCCAAAAAATTATTAAAACTGCCACTAAATGACTAGAGACCAAGAAATACATGGTGATTTTTGAAACCACTACAATACTAATAGATGGTGGTTTAAACTGAAAATAGTCCACAAAAAACTATTACTACTTCCCCCTTTTTTTGTAGTGATTAGTAAGTCCAAATAGCATTAATATAAACTCATAATGTTTATAACTTGTTTGAAACACTTTCTTTGAAATATCTTTATTCATTACATGAAATTGATGATATCCAGAAAAAAGATCAATCTTTGAAAAAATATTGAGCATTGTGAAGTTGGTCAAATAATTCATCAATATGAGGCATAAGATACTTGTTCTTTATTATAATAGCATTGATCTCACTATAGTCAATGCACAACCTCATATATCCTTATTTCTTCTCAAAGAGAAGAACATGAGCTCCCCAAGGTGAAACACTATGGGTGTATAAATCACATACCACACAATTCCTATAGTTATTTCTTTAACTCAATTAACTCCATCATGAATATTTTACAGGGATTATTTGATATAGATATTGCATCAGGGATGAAATTAATAGAAAACTCAACTTCTTTCTCTTGGTGATGATTGGGTAATTCCTCTAGAAATAAATTAATGTATTCATGTATAATAGGTACATCTTAAATTTGAAGATATTATTTTTCATCAATCAGTTTTATCTACACTTCTTCTTAAAGAATCTAATTTAGAAGAGCCACTAGTGGTGGATCCAGATATGACTTTGATTATGAATTCTCCCCTATAAAGATGATATATTTCATATCTTCATCATGAATCACAATTTACTTCTGTTTGCATTAAATTTTTTAATTATATTTTTAAAGCCAGTCCAAACCAAGGATTATATCAAAATCAACCATTGGTATGAAAATAAAATCAGTAATTAAAGATTGTGTATGTATCATAACAGGAACTTATTAGCACATATTTATTTCAATAAGGTTTCCAATAGGATTTTTGACTGACAACACCCTTTTTTGGTGAATAAAAAATAACTAATTTTTATAGTAAACTCGGAAGATATAAAAGAATATGATGATCCAAAATCAAATAAATATTTATCTAAATTTTAGGATATGATTAAAGTACCTTCCGCCACTTCATTATGAACTTCAACCTCAGCTATCATGACTGCATAAGCATGGCCTTGTTACATTATCCTTTTGTGGGTTATGTTTCCTTGATGTCTATGAAAATCATGTTTATAGTGTTCAATATCTTTACAGCTGAAGCATTTCACATTACTGACTTCTTTCTTCCCCTTTAAATCATGGGCCTGATGTAATTTTTCTCAACACTTATAAAAAACTCACATTCCCAATAGGCATGTTCCATGATGTTTATTTCCACATTTATTTCAAGTTGGAAATTCTATTCTTCCCTTCTTCCCTTTTTTCCTCAGTTCCCTTTTTAGAGTACTCGACAACCCTCTTCTAATCTTGCTTCCCCTCAAATCCACATGTCTTGGAAAATTATTTCTCAATATTTATGGTAAATGATACTATATCCTCATATGATGAGAATTTTTGGGAGACTAATTCCCTTCAAATAATCGACATAAGACCATCAAATAAATAATAAATCTTTCTTCTTGGATTACTTATGTAGTCCAAGACATGCCTTGAAAAACATGTAAAGTTGGATTCATACTTATAAAAATTTTCATCCTATTTATCTCTCAGACTCAAGAATTATAATGACCCAAGTTTGACATACAAGTACATTAAATTTATTTTGAGGAATATTTAATACATTACACAAAATATATTCCCAAAGACCGTATTAGCTTAGTGTCTTTGGAAACTCAGAACATAATCTTATAACTTGGTAAAATATCTCCGAAATCTCCCATAAAGATCTTCCCCTTTTGTTTTACTACCTAAAAACTTTCTTTACATCATGGGGAAAATAAAACATAAATTGGGTGATCTCAAATTCTTATTAAGGTTAAACATGGAGAACATAAAAAAAACCTTAAACATTTGAACGTAAAAACATGAACATAAAGTTTAAGCATCAAAATCTTGAGTCATGAAATAAATCTTGGAAGTACTTAGGGAATAGATCATAAAGTAATATTTAAAATGATAGAATAGCATTGGAATAAAACATGTAATTGTGGAAAAATAATAAGCACATAATATTATTTCCATGGTAGCCAAGGCATTGCTTCCAAGACCATCAAAGTGGAAAAAGTCCATTACTGAACTGGGTTTACTTGTCGTTCTAGCCATGTATTACTGAACCTGATTTACTTGTCATTCCAGTCATGTCAATATAATTAGATATAAATATTTACCCAATTAATTGGAGGGAGATATAGGTTCCACCCATCTCTTAATAAAATCATTCTTACATGTGCCACAAAACATAATTCATTCATCATAGCATAAACAAATAAATAAAATGAGATTCTTAAATATCATTCCATTATAACATAATCTATAAAAATATTATTACATCATTAATGCAATCGAATCATATTAATAAAAGGTATATAAACATAACCCTATTTAAGAGCATCATATTAGATGTAAAATAATTTTGATAATACACTTGAACTTAGTTCTTGAAGAAAATATCATTTCTTCTTCAAAAATGTTTTTTTCTCAAAATACCGTGAAATTTTAAAAGAAAATAATATTTTTGAAAATAAACTTGAATAGTGTAGAGGAATATTTAAGGAAATAAGGTTTCATGAATCCATAAAAATCCATTTATGTCGTATAATTTTAAAAAACATTTTCCTCGTACTTTTTTCCAAAAAGTCAAAAAGTACCTCGTATGGTAAAACAAGAAAGATTCCTTCCATACCATGTAGTAAAAGTAAAAAATGGGTAAAAATGAATCTAAAAATACATATAATAATATTAAACATTTTATGAATATTTTAGAAAACATGGATGTGGATGATAATTATATCCCTAGTAAATACTTACGTATAAACAATCTCAAATAAAAATGAGATTTGAAAAATTATCCCTTACATTTTACTTTTTGTTAGTTTAGGGTGTGGTCACATACATTATAATGGTTAAATCATGTTATTAAATTATACCAGGATTATATCCATATTTATGATATCATATATGATCCTATTATATCATTTTGTTAATAATATTTCAATATTACCATTATTTCAAGTGTTGACTGTTTTATTTTCCCATTATTATTTTTCCATGTAAGTCATGTTAATTAAGAATAGGATATATTTTATTCATGAAATTAAGTTCATAATTATTATCTTCACTAATTATATAAATTTTATAATTATTCTTGAATTGTTAACGTGGGGAATAAATCTAACCCCACCGTGGAGACGGTAGGCTGTACGTACGCACAAACGACAATATCATTCTCTTGATGGTTAAATGGTATATAATTGGATGGTATATTAATTATACATAATAATTTATAATTATATATTAATTATTTAAATCCATTATAATCATCATTATACCCATCCTAATAAAGTATTTTGGAATAACAAATTTCACCACAATGTGGAGACGAAAATCCATACGTACACACGCATGGTGATATTGTTATTTGTAGGATGGATAAAAGGAGGTATAAGGTTTTACAATAATTATAATAACATATAGTCTTGTATAATATACAATATATATTAATTTAGTATGGAATAAATGTATAAAGAGGAAGTAGAAGAAGAAAATAAATGTGAAAGAATCGGTAGAAGAGATTACCTCTTCCTCAACGTGGCGACTTTAAATTTCTTCTTAGGGAACTATAGTTGGTATTTTTAGAAGACCTTAACCTCTAGAATGTTAATTGGGAAGTTTCTAAGAGAAATGAGTAGGTTTTGGCCAATATTGAAGGCTCAAAATGGAGTGAATAGGAGAGGGAGGAGACACCCTTTTATAAGAGAGAAGAGGGTCACTTTAAGAAAATCTCAAAATAATAATTCATTATAAAATGATTTTCAGTTTCAAAAGGTCAAAAAATGATTTAATTCTAAGATAATATGATTATTGTTACAAATACTCTCAACTGATATGTTTTATACAAGTTAATGTCTCAAATATTACCTTATCCTTTAGCTTTAACTCTTAGTTAACTAATTTAACTCTTACCATGTTTTCTTGTATATTCATACTATATGGTTAATATAGATACTATAAAATGAAAATAGAACCTAAAATGGTTAATTAATTATATTTTAAACATAATTAAGTCATTTGGATAGATATTAGATTTTTAGGACTATTATATCATTAAATAAAATAGTATTTGTTTTAAAAACTCATTTATGCTATTCATATCACGAACTTTTTTGAAAAAACCATAAAAACTTTATTATTTCGAAAAAACTTCATTAATTAAAATATAAAAAGTCATAATCATCCATAAAATTTGTGTATGGCATAAAAAGGTTCAAAATAAATTTATTTTGATATTTATAATCTCATTTATTTAAATTATTCATTAATAATGTAATCCCCACATCATCATTGTGTCAAAAATAATTTTTTTTATTTGGTGTCTAAAAATTATAAATAAAATACCATGATTTATTAAATATTTTTAGATTTATAATTAAAATTTATAGACATAGAGATAAGTTATATGACCCTATATTAAAATCTATTTAGTAAAAGATATATGTATAAGTTATAATTATCTTTACATTAAATTAATTCTTATAAAATGTCATTTTCACATCCAAGTGAATCCATGGGGTCCCAAAATAGACCCAAGGATTCCCATGGTTGTAAATATCTTATCTAATAGGATTAATACATGTGTTAGGTTAGTTTAATATTATTATAATACTATTTTTACCCTTATTTACCTGATTTACCTTTTAACTATGGTAAATAAAATAATTACTGAAGTTACTATTCATAATGTTTAAAAATAAAAGGTACCTATTTAAAAAATCTGAACATTATAATTCAAAATATGGAATCCATTTTTCCAAATTCAAAACACATAATTTGTAGTAATTAATTTAAAATTAATTCCCGTTGTCAATACCAAAAAGCGGGTTTTTGTGAAATAATAACTATAAAAAGATTGACATGTGTTTATGTCCATTTTAAAAGTGAAATTACTTTAAATGAAAAAAATTGGATTAAAGTATAAAAATATAATCCAATTAAACTTTAAAAAGAATTAAAAATATAATCTTTCTATATAAATAAATTAGATAAAAAGGTAGTTTCGAATTAAAATTCAATATTTTTTACTATTCATTAAAATTTTAATTTTATTAGAAAAATACCAAAAATTTAAGAAGTGTAAAATGTTCTGATTCCAAATAAGAAGTTTATGTTTTCCAATTTAACTTATAAAAGTGTCAAAAACTAGATTCAAAATGGGTGTTCCATCACAAGGCAGTAAAACTGCATTTTTTGAAAAATACTTCTTTTATCTGAAAAATTGATTTTATTATCATATCATATTCTATAAAATGTGTAAGATGAATGATTATATTACATAAAATTAAAAATTTTGTTAATAATATTCATAAAATTTAGTTTATATCCCATTAAATAATAATATTTTAATAATATATCGTTGTTTAGTGAAACTCGGTATCCCGTACAACACAAGCTATTGAGGTAGGTCACTCTTGCGTGAAATGCAAGCCAAGTCAGTGTTACATGTAGTGCAATATTCCTTTGGTGTTTATTATAACATAATACAAACTTAGTTCATTTATACATTGAACAAAATCTATAATTAGTGTTGCATGAAATGAATTCTATCAAAATAACATGAAATTATGTGCAGTACAATCCAAAACTAGTGTTGCATATACTACAAGCTAACATGGTTTTGTGTATTGTGAAAGCTAATATTGGTGTAGCGTACAACAAAAGATATTAAAAGATTCTATTTCATGAAATCTCAGGGTGTTATAATAATTTTCTCTCCATATTTGATCACTATTCATGGGGGAAATACTTTTCTAATAAAATCTCTTTAAAATTCTTTCATTCAATATTTTCAATTTATTCATCCTCCTTTTTTTGAATTGATGAGCACTATTGATCTGTATCACCTGAGAGACTATAAAGTACCATGATAACCTTATATATTTTTGTTACTTCCCAAAGCAAGAAATATCTTCTCCGAGGAACTTATCCATTGCTCAGATACAAATGGGTTTATAGTCCCGTTGAATGATTGAGGTTGATGTCATGTTAAGTGGTTTAACATTCTTACACTGCATTATAGATCAGGCTTCTCCAAGTGAGTAAGTTTATTACTCATAACCTGAGTTACTTGTCCCAATATAATTGTAATTTACTCCACTCTAGTTCTAACTCTAGATCCAACATCAATATCTTTCATAGGACGGAAATCCCTACATGGAATACGTATATTGATATGATTTCCATTCCTTCCACTATGCACCACTTCTAAAAAATGGAATACAATATATGAAATTATTAAATTTTAAAACTAGTAAACACTTAAAATTTTTATGCATAACTAATATCAAAATCATAAGCTTGGTTACCGAGGTAATATTCTCAAAGTTAGTTATAGGGTTATATTTCCCTAATATATGTTTTCCTTAATCCAGTTCCCAAATTTTCTAATAAAATTACTCTAATACCAACTTTATAAACCCCATCCCTTGAATCCCAGAGTTAGTAGTTACTTTGTTACATTGGAACTAAGTACAAGCGACCGTATCCTAATGGGATGAATAATTTTGTAGCTTTAGTGAACTAGATACAAACATAAGTATTACATTAAAACTTGAAATGAAATACAACATAGTAAATCCTTTGGAAACACCCATATTCTGTTAGATTTTCCTTGAATGTCAATCATAATTTACATCTTGGCATCCTAGAAAAATAAAACATAAGAAATGGGTGAGCTCATATTCCCAGTAAGGGCAAGCATACAATGAAAGCTATCATAAATAAACAATAAGGTAAGGTGAATGCAATTAAAACATAATCCTGATAATAATATAGAAGGAATAATAGATGATCAAATAATGCCATATAAATAATCACATGAGAATGAAACTTAACCCTGGATATTATATTAGTTTAATAATCACATGGATTATCGACAACTAATCTCATAATGAGGTAATCCATAATGTGGGACATCATAATAATACATTCATGGATTCAACCAAGACACCATATATAATTGAGTAAGACATCTACCAATACCCAAACTAGTTTGTCTCATGAGACCTACTAATGCATTGAGGGGATATAGTGGGGCCACCCATCTCTTACTAATTCAAATGTATTCATCATATGAAAGGGGTGAAACATAATAAAAATATATATTCATATAGAAACTAGCAAATTAAATGTTAATAACGTTTTCCAAATAATAAACATAATCATAAACCATCCAGCGTAATATGATGAATGGTATAAAAATAGCACATCTATCATCAAACTAAACATAAAAAATTAAATATAATTTTTTAAATGGTATCATAAGATATCTACCTAAATTAAGAATAAGATCCAACAAAGGGTGTTGAAATATATGAAAATACTATAATAAATAATTATGAAATTCTTGAGAGAAACATCACTATACTTTGAAAGCATTTTTTTAAAAAATCTGTGAAAAGAAAGAATTTTCTTTAAAAATAACCATGTAAACATTTAAAGGATTCTTCAAGATATTAAATAATTTTAAAATTTGGAAAATACACTCATACCATATATGTTAAAAAAATTTCCATTTAAATTTTGAAAAAGATACATTTTAAAGAGAATATTTAAATAAAGTGTGATCATTATCCAAATGAATCGATTATGTGTATCAAATATAAATCCACATAAAACAAGTATAAATAAAACATGTGAAAATAAAAAAAATCACACATAATCATAGTATGACACAATTAATGGAGTATAAGTTTAATCCAAATAATGGAAATTTGGTTAAGAATTCCCTCACCACCTTGTAATCCGTCAAACCGTATGCCCCATAAAATTAATTATCATTAAATTAAATATTGGATGAAATTATGATAAAGAGAGTCCTGATATGATACATTTAATATAATTATTTATACCACACACATTAAATAGGGGTTGAATAAGGAATATATCCCACATAAGTAAAAGTGAGATGAGAAACCCTTATCACTTTGTAATTAGTCAAATCATATGCCCCATAAAAGTAATAATTACAAAAATAAAAAATTGAATACTAGGAAGATAAAAAGTTTCATGATATGATATATCAAAGGGAAATATATACACTATAAAAAAAGAATTTGTGGTGAATAAGGCATATATCTCACAAAAGTAAAAAAGTGTGACAAAAATCAGTACCTTATGTCCGAAAGCATTCAACAGTCATACTTAATGTCATGTATAATAAAATTATATTAATTAATTAATTAATTAATAACCTCTTAAAAATATATTTTATTTATTATAATTTTATTTAGTTAATTTATGTTCATTTTAAAAATTTATAATGTTTAATTTTGTTGTTATGGGACTATTCATTTCATGGTTTTATGGTCTGTTCCCTTGAGTATAAATATTAGAGTTCATGTAAAATAGAAATAAATTATACATAAGTGAAATTATTTAGTATTAATGAACTTACATAAGTTTAAATGGCCTCATATATCTTATTATTATATGGTATGAGGATGATTTTTTAGATAAAATGTTGATGAAAATGTCTTAATTTATTTTGGTGGGTTTTACGACCATCACAAGCGTGTATCATTTTATCTAATGTTATGTTTTTATATTGGTTCAATAACCTGATATAACTTATAATGTTTATATTTAAATCTTATTTTACCCTAATAATGGTTTTATGATCAGAATTTAATGTGGTAATAGAAAATGAAAACTCATCAACCGTGAAGGCGGTGAATCGACACATCACGAATGATGTTTTCATTTAAAAAATGGGAGGATAAGGGATATGATGATCAGAAATACATTAGTAAAATAAAATTCCATTATATATATGATACTGGAGTTACCATTCCAATTTAATTAGGGTAGGTTAAGAGAAGATAAGAAAATAAAATAAATTAAAAGAGAAAGAATAAGGATTTTACCTCTTGAATATCATCTCCTTGGGAACCTATTAAGACAATTGGATTTGATATTTTGGTGAGACCTGTAGGTATTGGAAATTTTTAAGAGGATTTTTAAGGTAATTGTTTATAATTTATACAATCTTTAAGTATTATAAGGTGTGAGGAGAATGGATGGTATTTATAGGAGAGGAGAGGGGTCTTTTTTTTACAATTTTATTAAATTATTTACTATTTTGGCTCAAAAATATAAATAGTATTGATTATTATGAATAATTATAGTAAATAGTGAATTTTATTTCGAACTAATGGGTGAATAAATCATAAATGTCTAAAAAATTCACGTATTTAAATTATAATGCTAAATACCGTAAATTACCGCATTTCACTATTCATAAAAATTTCAACTATTTTAGAAAAATACCAAAAACTAAAGCTAATCATATTTTGACATTTAGATTTAAAAAATGGATAAAAGTTTTGAGAATAATTTTATAAATATGAGAAATTTAATTTTTTTAAATTAAATAATCATTTATTCAAAAAATTCTAATTTTAATATTATAACTGATTTTACGACACTTTGAAAATTTAATTAAGGTCTCATTAAATTATATTATAATTATAGTGAAAAAATATTAATTTTTGAAACTATTTTATGAAATAAATTTTATTTTTAGTCATAATATTAATTATAAAACTATTAATAAACATTTATGTTTCACAATAATTCCAACACTTAATTTATCTTTTTTAAAACATTTATTTATTTATTACATGATATAAATATATCATATTTTAATTTATGAGATACTTAAATTTTATTCATAATTTCAAAGGTAAGGTTATTATTCTAACGCCCAAAATACTATTCCAACAACCATTTTAATATTTAATTGCATATCATAGTTTGTTTAAGCTCGATGTTACATACAATATAAGCTATCAATAAATTAAATTTATTTAAGAAGATACATATTAAAAAATATTGGGGTTTTATTTGAATACATTAATACTGGTGGATTAATAGGTATTTCTTAAGATCATCAAATGATTTATTGAAAGCATCATCCCACCAGTAAGTGATTCCTTTCTTCATCAGTTTAATGAATGGAAAAAATTACCATAAATATTGTCAATTAAGTGAAGAATATTTGTGAGATACCCTTAAAGTCCCCTTAATTCCTCGATATTTCAAGGAAATTGTATATTGATAACTTTCCTTATATTTTTTATATCGAATTTGATGCCACAACAACGCATAAAAAAAGTTTAGAAACATTCTCGACATGACCATAAAATCACATTTTTGTAAATTAATATTTAGTTTGTGTTTCCAATGTTTGTTAAAAACTATCTTGATGTCATAAATTTGATCAAAATTATATAGATACTTTACTAGTATACCATAAATATATAATTACATTGTATTTACAAGAATTTTCATTAAGATATAATGAATGATTCATTGATATGTATCATTTTAATTCTTTTGGACAAATGAAATCACTTGATAATAATAAACAGCTTATGGTGATCTGAAATTAGTGGATTATTCATCTTAATTATCCATGAGAATTTAGGTATAGATTAAGTATCCATACATAAAGGATAGGAATTTTAAACTAGATATGGTATCAATCAATAATTTGGTGATAAAGACCGGAAAATCATACTTTGGGAAATGTCGAATCACATCTCTAAAGATGATCTATAGTTGAATTTTTACATTATTCTTATTGATTGGGACTATATTTTCTATCCACATTGGCTGTTAAACTTCCTAAATGAATTTTATCTAGATTAAATTATCCACCTCAACTTCTACTTTAGCCTCCATGGTTGGATGTATTCTCCTCACCGCCAGCTTATACTCAAAGTGATATTCTAGTTTTCCTCGATGGTGGGTGGATAACTTAGGATCCATTCTAGTGATCTTGGTATAATTCTAGAAAATATAGCTTTGTTCCATTTTAATAAGTGTATATATTACTCTTGTTCTTCGGGAAACATCAAAACACTAATCAATATTGGTCATCAATCCTTATGGGTGTCGAGATTCACTACCATGAGTTCATCAAATGTGACAGAGATGCCTTTTTCAAATATTAGTGGGGACTCTTTGATATATTTTTCTCCTCCATGAACCTCCTCATATTTATATTCAACCTCCATATCACTAGGAATAGAATCAAGGAAAAGGGTGTTTTATTTATAGGATATTAAGGAAAAATGGTCACTAGAGATCAATGAGGGGTGTTTCCATCATGAAACTCGTATATGGCACCCCATTATGACTTTGAATAGGATATTTATTCTAATGAGAAAGGGGAATATTCAATATTCAAAAATGAATATTGGGTGGAATCTAGAGACTGTATATAATATGGGGAAATACTCATAATAACATTGATATAGAAATTGCTTTCACCCAAGGGGTGTGTCAGGGAAGACTCCTCCAATACCAAGGATGATCAAGGAGTATAATTATTGGGGGAACTCCCAATTTACTTGGTATCATGTCCCTCCTATAGAATTTTGGTCATTATCATGGAGACTATGGTGGAGACACTCTAGAATCCTAAAATTAACAAGATTTAAAAATACTCTTAATTTTGGAACAATGCCTCTACTTGGTTAATGAGCTGTACATATTCATCACAAAGTACCCTCCATCGAATGGCTACATTATCCATCAAACTATGTAGAGTAGTGATCAATAAAATTTTATCTTCCACTAACTATTTTCCTTACCATATGTATAAGGATGATTCCATGTATTGGGCCTCACATGAGTCAAATGAAGAGACATATCCTATAACACCGCACCCCATCCGCTGACTATGTATTTAAATAATTGATGGAATGATGATGGTACTGCTGCATGCATGTGGATGCATGGATTTCCAAAAAGGATATTTAATGCCATTTCCTGGTGGACCATCATAAACTTAAAGTTTGAGATGAGGTCATAAAATTGAGTCATTAATTTTTTCTTTCTAATATTTTTTTTGAACTTTTATAATATCCTTAAATTTTCATATTTGAGGGGGACATGTCAGTCTCCCTGAATCCTAGGTGATAAAGGGTCAAAATCAATAAAATTTTGGTCCCAATGATATTTTCAAACTAGAAATAAATATCATTGAGCTTTCTTCTCTGGTATAGATGTGGGATGTTACCCTATATGGAATAATCTTGATCCTGTTCCTTAAAAAATAACTATATGGTATTTTTCAGGACTAGTTTTTACTCAATAATCCTCAGATGAGGTGAACTCAACTTCAAATTCTTAAAAACTAAAAATAAAATTAATCAATGCATTCTGAAGCTTCTTGGACCGATGAAGGGAGTCCAAAAGTGAAATCATGGATGGAGAAACATCCAATTGATTGAGTATTTCATATTTTTTTTGCTAAAGGTCTCCATCTCCCTATGGGAGGTTGTTCCATAGTTTTTGGTTCCGAGTGTGGTACTGAATGTGATAAAGATGCTTTCTCTCATGTTAGAGTATGGGGAATCATTTATATTCATGGGTAGGTATTTATAGTGACTACTTATAATTGTATTTCACTACTAGAAATTTAGGATATATCCATGAACCTATAGCTACGATTTTATAGGTCCATGGATATAGATTGTTTATAGCCATAGTTGAATTTTGATCCGTGGATACACATTTGTGTCCTCCTCTTTTTTTTGATTCCCGTCAGGCTCTTCCTCCTTCCTCGATACACGACCCTCACCACAACAACCTCCTCCCTCGACGACATCTCTCACCGTGCCCTCCTCCTCCCCCGACGACATCTCCTACTCCCCTAGTGACATCTCCTCCTCTTCCAATGACATCTCTCACCACGCCCTCCTCTCCTCCCTTGTGGATTTCCTCTCTTACCATCACTACTGTCCTCTCTTGTTCATCGTCATCGGCTTTAATTCCTCTATCCTCCATCGTGGTTCCTTCATTCGCAGCGTGGATTCTCCAATCGCATCTCAGCTTCTCCATTTAGGGTTACTCTATCCCTCTCGCAGTACTCCCCTCCTACATACCCTTCCTTGGGTGTCCCTACTCTATTCGATGTGTCAGACAAAGGGTTCCTTCCTCTATACAGTGCATCATCCCTTTATGAGATTCAGTAGGTGAAGTATGTCCTTATCATTTCAACTATGGAAAGTGTGAAAATTATCATAGTTCATACTCAAAACCTCAGATCAAGTGTCATCGGTGTAAGAGTATGGGGAATCTATAACATTTCTGATCAAAGACATAATGAACTAAGCATCATCGGGGTATGATTAAGATGCAGGTATTAATCCATGGGACAAGATATGGACCTCGATAACAGGTTCAGTCCCCTCATATGATGAAGAATTAGTCGAGTTATTCATATTAGGGATAAGGGTGTGAAGATGTGGTGGGATGAGTTTATGTAGTTGACCAAACCCAAAGAATGGTTGAACATGACCATCTATTGTGTGATGTGTGGTCTTGATCACTTCTACATAGTAAAATACCTTGTTTTATATGAGTTTTTCTTATTTATTCATATCTGCACAAATTTTTTTGTACCTGAAATACTGTTTAATTTTTCTTCTGATTTAATTCTGTTATGTGGCTGCTATTTATAGCTTTGTTTACCTGTTTTTTTGGATCCCGTATGTTTGTAAGAGAAGTTTACAGTAGTCATTATGTTTTAATTTTAACTTAGAGTTTGTGTGTTGTGGATCCTAGTTTGAAGTATTAATTCTATTTGTGTTTTGGTGCATTTTCTATCTAGTGGCTTCTGTTTTGTGGATTCCTTGAATATTGTTTGTATTATTCATTCTGTTTTGGAAGTTTGCAGTTTGCGGGAGGAGTTCAAGGAGGGGTTTGTGTTTATTGTCAACTGTTTTGTGAATTCTGTGTATTTAATGGTATTATATCAACTTTTATTCATTGGCATTTCATGGTATATATTTCATTCTAATTCTCATAATTAATATGGTATTCTAGAATTCATGGTTTAATCTGTTTATTATTCTGTCATCTATTTACTATTCTATAATTATTATGTTTATATTTACTATTATGGAATTATTAATCTATTTTAAGTGTTTTTTGTAATAGACTTTGCATTTCTAAAATTTACAGAATTTAGAAGTTTGATATTTTAGTCATAAATTCCAAAAGACAGGATTTTCACTATGTGAAGAACCTTACTTATCCAATTGTTAACTTTTTATATCAACCGTAATCATAGAAGACCCTTTTATATGGTTATGATCATGCTATAATGGGTATGTTTATATTTTTCTTTTTTATTATATATTTTAAGCATGTTTTCTATCCATTTATGTACATGTAAAAGGTGAAGTCTTAAATTAATCAGTGGTGATTTAAAATATATCAGTCTAGATTAACATTTATGAAGGACCTTTGATGAACCCATTTCTAATAAATAATATCTTACAACCTTGTACATCTGATAATCATTCAATATATCACTTTTAGAATGACACGTTACTCTTTGATTTTTCTTTAGGTTGAAAATGAATTTATTAAATATATTAAATATTTTTAAAGGGTAATTGATATGATTTACACAGTTTATTTTCTTACTTGATTTTATTTAACATTATTTTATTAGTCCATCATGTATACAATGATACTTTATGATTTATTTATGATGATATTAAAAAAATTAACTGACAAGGACTATAGGAAGAATGTAAACATAACATCCATATTCCTAATATGACAAATATATAATTATTTTGTCTTTCAAATATAACATTTTATGTCATTGTTATGTTATATTTGTTATTGGATAAAATTTGTGCTATTAATATAAAAGTTTTATATTACTATAACGACATCTATAATTTTAGATGTATATAATAATGAATACATGATTAACTTCTCACAAAAATTGTTATTAATAAAAATATTCTATTACACTTACAAATCAATCTAAATATTCATTGTTCATTGTTGGTTATGGTATCACGTATTAGTTATCATGTAAAATTGACACAATGATCACATATATATAAGAAGTTTTTATATCTCCCTTATTTGACCATTATTTACTTACAGGTGGTTTCTTATGATGAGGTTGGTTCTATCCACCGCCATTGAAGGCAGTGAGTTCAACATCGGATTCAGGTAAGGTTTCTTCCATTTTCTAATGACGCAGCATTTTGATGCTTCTATCATCATAAACTATCCTATTATTGACTTTCTCACTAATCATGTTCCTCCAAATTTTATTTTTAGGTTCTATTAATGATAATTAATCAAATCACTGGCATTTTTTTGAAGTCTCTCGGGACCCGTTCAGGTGTGTTGCGACAACCAGAGTCTAAGGCAACTCACTGCATATTCATAGGTAAGCATATATATAATAAGTTATCTTGTTATATGTATATCCTCCCATGGAAGTGCGATTACATATAAGGGAATAGGTGTGCTTACGTATATATATGTAAAATGCATACGTGTGTGGGTGATAACTGGCTTATTCATGTGAGCACATATATAAGGATGCTCTTATGCATGTTTAAGGCCATGAAGACATGTACATAGGGGTTAGGGAGTACTTATATATATATGAAAAGGTGCATATGGCTAGAGGATGGTTGGAGAAACTTAGAGTTGTCGCTGATAAAAGTGTCGAGTACCGAGTTGGAGTGGCTCCTTTGTGGTAGGGTATTTCTCTTAGCCTCTTTAATTCAAGAATGTTTTAAATTTCATTTAGGTTCCTTCTTAATTCGGATTTTCTATCCATCACCATCGAAGACAATGAGTTCAAAATAGGATTTGGTTAATGTTTATTCCGTTTTTATTCTTTGGCACAAATTTAATTGTTTTTTTTTATTTTTGGGTTCCTTATGTTTTTTAGTGCGTGTTGGATTTCGTTGAGCCACTCCTTCCAAAATAACTAGATTCCATGAATTTGAGTTGGTATCCTAGATGTACCCAATTGTTTTCAAAAGAATTTGAATATAGGGTATTACTATTATGGAATCTCACTGCCTCTTCCTCATTCAAATCAACTTCTATTTTCCTTAAAACTAGTTAGACCATCCTACCATAAAGATAGTAATTCATATTAGCTTTCCCTTTGTAGTAGTGATCCATGAAACAAATCATTTACCTTGTTAGGTTGAACTTCATATTATTAATCAGAATATATAACACATACATATCCGGATAAAGGAATTTACCAGTCTCTCATACTCTTTTGGATATCTTAGTTTGAAAAAACATGTAAAGAACCTTCCACTTAGGTTTTAAGTCCTTCACTGGTGTGCTGGGTTCTTTTGGAAGGGTAGGGGGTGGGTTCCCTCTTTTTATTAAAACAGTTGTTTGAACCAATACACCCTTTAAGTGCTATTAGACTTTTAATATGGAATTTCCCAAGTAGGCAAGTGATGTAATGACCAAGTCACCACTAAGTAAATACCATGATTTGTATGGAATGACTTTTCATGGCACAAAGCCTTTCCTTGAATGTTTAAATTTAGAGGACCTTGTTAGAATAAAATGAATAGTTATGCTTGTATTAAGTGACATGTCTTTGAGTTTTTTTCTATGTTTTTAGTTTCATTAAGTGGTTGAAGTGGAATGTACATGGGGTGAGTAGGGGGGGTGGGAGGGGGGGGGGGGGTAGGGGGCATGGGGTGTGATGGGGTATAGGGAGTGGGGTGTGCATGGGGTGGACCCAGGGGGTGTGTAGGGGGGTGATTGGGGGCTTGGGGAGTGTGTAGAGGAGGGGCAAAGGGGAGGGGGTGTACATGACAAGTGTGAAAAGGCTATTCCCAAATTTTAGGCATACAAATGACATTGTGTCAGTATAAAATATTATAAAACTAATCACTTCATGTGTTATAATTATGTTTGGAAAAGTGCATTTCCAATCTTGGGTCACACCCACACCATTTTTGACACTATATTTCTAATCCCCACATTAGAATTTAGTGAATACATCCACTACTTCATCACTCAATATGATACATATACCACCTTTGAAGTCCTGTGGTACTATCCTATACCAAAACCACTAGTTATTGAATACTTATTTCTTCCACCTCTCACTAGGTTCTTATTTCCCCATCATTTAACCACTTTATTCCAGCATTGTGTTCATAATTCACCACCCAATGCTAGTTTTAGTTGATAAGGATCCTAAGATATGACCATGAGAGTTATCTTCTTCTTCTATACTCTTCCTGTATTTTTCTTGATAAAATATTTTTTTAGTTTTTTTGAATAGATTTCACATATATAAATCAGGAAATAAAATTCATGATTGTAACAATTGAAATGGAAATCTTATTGGAAACTATTTTTTGACCTATAGTTTTATCAACACTGGTGTGTTCAATGAGATATAAGACGTGTCAAATAAATGTAGTATAGGACCAATTTAATTAGTGGATGCTAAAGAATATGTAATTCAACAGTTCCAATGGACACACATCATCAACCCCAACCTACTCTCATCTAGTAGGAAAAAACATTTAAATACCATTTACAATAATTTCTTAGTAGTTATTAGACACTCACCTACCCCCATTGCAACACCACCCCACACTATTATCTAAATATACAACCCAATACCATGTTACCATCATAAGTAATCTCTTAAAATTACAACTATTACTCAAGGTGGAATGTCTAAATAATTCAAATAGAACTACCACCTTATCATTGATTATAAATTTCTTGATACAGTTTTATCTTACACTTCAGAACATCACAAAACCTGACCTCCTCCATTGATTTTTTAATGATATTTCAACATTATGGTATTCCTCTTAACATTTCATTCCAAGCTAGAGGAAATAAGTACTCAATGAGAATATGAATTTTAAGAAATGTTCTGTTTTTCATTCCTATTGAATCCTAACGCTGGAAGTTTTGTTCTTAATCACTAATTTTGGAGGATCTCTCATATTGTTATAATTGAATTATTCCTCAACTAGCTTCTAAAACATCAACCAGTGCCCCGATAATCCCCCATTTGGATTTCAGTTCTAATTTCCCCTCGACATTTGAACCAGTCCCACAACCAAACATGCACCTCTAGTAGTGTTTTTATGGGAAATACATAAGCAAATAGACAATTCAATCAGATTTTGTATTTGACCTAGAGAAAAGTATTAGAAACATTAGGAGGTATGATATGTATGCACCATTTTTAAATTATACATTTTCCTCATCAAGAAATTCATATTCATTCCAAAATTTGTCAACTTATAGTCTTCTGAAGTGATCTTTCTAGAATATTTCTCTTATTCTATTCTCAGTGTGAGTTATCTCTTAAATTATTTGATATTTACAATATGTATTCACTATTTTATTTTTCAAAATATAATTCCCAATGAGGAATATTATATTTATAATTCCCTATCTTTCTTGCTGGCTCTTTGGTTTTGAACAATGTTTTCCCAAAGCTAAAAATCTAGACGAGCCTATTATGAATCACTTCCCTTAATATCCTTATAGTTAGAAAGGATATTCAATTTATTGTTTAAATCACCACTAAAATCAAACAAATTTATATCTGGATTCTCATAGTAGTTACTACTGCACCACAAAACCTCCAAAGTAGTCATATTAGCCAAAGAAATATGCAATTGGGCTCTAAATGTTACTAGAACCAACAGATAAAAAATTTACCCACATTTTTATAGATATTTAAATGATTTTATAACATACTAAAAAACTATAGTACTCCATATAAAATAATTTATAAATATGATGAATCTCTTTTTAGTGCATTGGTCTTGATCCACTATACATTCCCTTCAATCCCAAGCCTTTTTGTTCTCAACACACAACCATTTAAAGAACCTTACCGTGTCCTTTTTATATTCATGTCCCTCCCTACATCCTTCCACCACATTGAGATATTTATATACATAAATATTTTCCATATGTTTTTTCTTCAACCAAATAGGTTTCATAAATTCAGATGTCGGTCATTGGAATGAAAACTCCACAAGAGCCTGTTGGAATGTCATACTTGACATGAAATCCTTTTTCACCCCACAACACATAGAAATTATCCAATATGTGCATGATTAAAAGAATAAATAGTAGTAACCTGCATTTATGTAGCTATATTCATATAATCTTGCTCCCCATTTTTCATCTTAGACTTCATTGTCGATGAAAAAGATAGATCTTGGTGACTAGTCAGTTCATCAGGATCATGTTCTAGTTCAAACACTTCAGTCTAATCCTTTCAATGAATCTATACAGGCTCTAAATTCCCCATAGCACCCACAGTTTAGTCTTCCTTGGTATTTTTAAGTATTTATTTTGTTTGAGTAGTCATATCCTCTAATTATTCCACCACCACACCTCCAAATCTCTTAATCGACACCACTTTGAAGTGAATCCAGGTAGGGCCATTCTTTTTTAGTTCAAAAAAGAAATAAAAAACCCAAGGAAGTCCATGAATAATTAATTATTCCATCAATAACTTCATCATTTCATATGTTTTTTGGTTTTATAAACTTTCCTCTGTTCTTTCAATCAAGTGTTACCACACACCAGACATCATTTTTGAACGGATTGTTTTTGTGTTGATTTCATCTGTTGTGTGAGTAGATAACCACTCCAACTATTATGGCCATTATTCCACTATAAATTTTCCTCAAAAACTATATATATTAGATCCTAAATCTAATAGGGGGAGGGGGGTCTATCCAGGGGGGTGCAGTGGGGGTTTCCAGCATGTGTTGGTGTAAGGGGGTCCAACAGGGGTGGTGCAAGGGGGTGGGGGGGGGGGTGGGGGTGTGTGTAAGGGGACATGGGTGTGAAGTGGTGGTGTCCAGTATGGGTAGTGCACGGGGGTCCAAGGGGTGTTTGGGGGGGGGGGTGTACGGGGACATGGGGTGTGTGCGTAAGGGGATAGGGGTGTGGGGGGGGGGGGGTGCAAGGGATGTTTAGAGAGGGTGAAAGGGGGGATGTGCAGGTTGGGATGAGGGAGGGGGGGGGGGGTCTATCCAAGATGGGGGGGGGGGGGTTTAGTGGGGGTGTCCAACAAGTTGGTGAAAGGGGGTCCAGTAGGGGTGGTGCAAAGGGGGTGTGCGGGTGGTGTGTGTAAGAGGACATGGGTGTGTAGTGGGGGTGTCCAGCAGGGGTGGTGCAAGGGGGTCCAATAGGGGTGGTGTGGGTGTGTGTGTGCAAGGGGAAATGGGTGTGCAGTGGGGGTTCAAGAGATGTTGGGGGGGGGGGGGTCAAGGGGGGCTGTACAGGGGGGGGGGGTGCAAGGGGGGCTATGTAGGGGGTGTCTAGCAAGGGTGGTGCAAGGGGTGTCCAATAGGGGTGGTGAAAGGGGTGTCCAACAAGGGTGTGAAGGGGGTGTGTTTAGGGGTGGGGGGGGGGGGGGGGTGCAAGGGGGGTTGTACGAGGGAAGTGTCTAGCAGGGGTGGTGTAAGGGGTGTCTAGTAGGGGTGGTGCACGGGGGTGTCTAACAGGGGTGGTGAAAGGGGGTCCAACATGGGTGGTGTAAGGGGGGTGTGTACAAGTAGACATGGGTGTGCAGTGGGGGTGTCTAACATGGGTGGTTCAAGGGGTGGTCTAGCCGAGGTGGTTCAGGGGGGGGGAATGAGTGTGTGTGCATGGGGACATGGGTGTGCAGGGGGGTGTAAGGGATGTTTGCGGGGGGGGGGGGGGGCAAGGGGGGCTATGCAGGGGGGGGGGGGTTGATCAGTAGGAGTGGTACAAGGGGTGTCCGATGGGGGTGGTGCAAGGGGAGTCCAATAGGGGGGTGTCCAACAGGGGTGGTGCAAGGGGGGGGGGGTTGTGAAAGGGGAAACGGGTGTGCAGTGGGGGTGTCTAGCTGGGGTGGTGTAAGGGGGATCCAACAGGGGTGGTGTAGGGTGGGGGTGCGGGGGGGTGGGGGTGGAGGGGGGTAGGGGGGTGGGGGGGGGGGTGTATGGGGGTGGGGGGTGGGTGGGTGGGGGGGGGGGTGGTAAAAGGGGACATGGGTGGTGTGTGCAGGGGGACAGGAGTGTGCAGGGGGGGGGGAGGGGATGTTTATGGGGGGGTGGGGGTGGTTCAAGGGGGATATGCAGGGGGGGTTCAAGGGGGTGGTGTAGGGTGGTGTTCTGTAGGGGTGGTGAAATGGGTGTTTAGCAAGGGTGTGCAGGGTGGTGTGTGCAAGGGGTCTGGTGGGAGTATGAGGGGCTCTGCAGGGGGGGTGTCTAGAAAGGGTGGTGCAAGGGGTGTCCAGTAGGGGTGTGCAGGTGTGTGTGGGGGGGAGTGGGGGTGATAGGGGTGTCCAGTAGGGGTGGTGCAAGGGGGTCCAACAGGGGGTGTCCGATAGGGGTGTGCGCACTGAGACATGGGGGGGGGGTGCAAGGGGGATGTGCAGGGGGGTGCAAGGGGGGTTGTGCAGGGGGTGTCTATCCAGGGGGTGCTGTCCAAGGGGGTGTCTTTCCGGGGGAGGCTGCTGTCCAGGGGGTGCCGTACAAGGGGTGGGGGTGATGTCCAGGGGGGTGCAAGGGTGGGTGGTGCAAGGGGGGTCTAGTAGGGGGAAAGGGGTGTGCAGTGTGGGTGTGTAGGTGTGCAAGGGGGTTTGTGCAAGGGGACCAGGGGGTGAAGGGGATGTGTAAGGGGTGCTATGCAGGGGGTGGGCTACTGTCTAGGGGGTGTCTATCCAGAGGGGGGGAGGGGGGGTGTCTAGGAGGGGGGTGAGATGTAGTGGGGGTGTCCAGCAGGAGAGGGGTGGGTGGTTCTATCTAGGGGGTGTCCAGGAGGGGGGTGGGGTGGGGGGGGGGTGGTGTAGTGGGGGTGTCCAGTAGGGGTGTGTAAGTGTGTAAGGGGGTGTGTTCAAGGGGACGGGGGGGGGGGGGGGGTACAAGGGGCCAACACTGGCTTAATGGTGTTTGTTTTTATGGAAATGTGAATACATATAGCCACTATTTTAAACCGTATCTATGGACCTATAACCAAAGTTTTAAAATGTAGCTATAGACCTATAGCCACGGTGTAAAACTGTGGATATAGAATTATATACATGGTTTAAAACCGTGTCTATAGATGATGAGTGATTTTAGATTATGCGACGATTTTCAAATCATGGCAATAGGGTTTTATCCATGGTTTAAACCATGGATATAGGCCTATAGCCACGGTTCAAAACCATGGATATAAATTTTACCTTATAGCCACTCTAATACCAGCCACAATTGAGTAAATTATGGCTATAACCTATATTCATGGTTTTTGGTCCTATAACCATGGTTTAAAATCATGGATATAGAATTATTTTCTAGTAGCGTTGAATAATAAATTTATAGCCCTAACAAGCTATCTTATAATGTGGTTGGGCTAGAGAAGGTCCGATATTATTCAACACAAGATCCATGCTTCTATCAGTCCCACTAAAGTACTTTCCTATGAGTTTTAGTTGAATATATATATTCTTTTGGAATCCTTCATGCATGATAAGGATTAATATATCCTTGTATTCCCTGAACTCCTCAAACCATTAAGGCTACTTATCCTACTACACCTCTTTATCAATTTTATTTAGTGTAGTTAGGTTTATATATATCTTCATCATTGGGGAATGTGTTAATAAGATGGATGAAGTTGAAAAAAATAATGGTTTTTCTTCAGATGAAGTTTTCATTTGGTGGGATAGTTCCTATTCTCTAAATTTTATAGGTAATAAGTCTTGAAGGGTATCGATTGATTTGGGGATTAGTCTTTTTTTTATTATTTTTCGTTCTATAAAAAATTTATTCCTCACTATCCATGACCATTATTATGTTTTCCTTATATTTAAGAGGAAGATATGGG
This sequence comes from Viscum album, assembly GCA_963277665.1. Lineage (NCBI taxonomy): Eukaryota > Viridiplantae > Streptophyta > Magnoliopsida > Santalales > Viscaceae > Viscum > Viscum album. Next base: position 1,254,430,021 of record OY728152.1, read on the forward strand.
AATATTATATGGGGTTAGGGATGCAACTAGATAGTGTAGTTGGTCCCTAATGATGTCACATGCTTAAAAATATCTCCTGATTTATCCAATTGTCAAACATTTACACATGTCTATTCAAAACTTTATGTCATTTCCTTATTTTAGAGGAATATAGGAAATATAAGTTACTTATGTTGGGGTTCAACCCTGATTAAATTCTCTAGAGTAAACCATCTTCTAATGTAGATCTTTGAATATAAATAGTTCTTGAATATTGTGTCCCAACATGTGATGGTAGTGGAAATAATCTGGGCTACTATGAAGATCAGACTCCGATGTTTTCTTTATTTATTTTATGTTAAGAAAATCATTTTCTATAGTTTCAATGAAAAATACTAGTAATTTATCTTTTCTAAAAGAGTATTTATTATTCCTTCTATATTACAAGATTTGGTGAATATTTTCCTTATTTCCTTCTTGAGGGGGGTGTTATCATTGTTGTGATCATTTAGGAGTGGGTCCCATATGATGTGGGGTGGGTTTTGAAGACGAACTCTCCATTTGTGTTGGATTGAGTATGACGGATATTTTATTACCTTTTCAATCCCTCCATTGTTTATCCACTGATTTCGGATGAGATTTTGACTTATTATGATGAAAAGTATCCTCAAGATGTTGCGTAATTTCTACCAACTTTCTGAACCCACCAGGGAATTTTATTAGGATAAGCACTGTCTATAGATCATCCTTAAACCTTATATTAAAAGGTATACAAGATTTTCCTATGGAAGATACATTTCTTGTGAATAGGTTAGGACCCTCCACCCAACGATGAATTTTGAGACTCTCATTTAAATTTTGTACAAAATTCAATCGGTCTTTGATTATCATCTTACTCTTAGTCAAATTAAATTGATATAGAAATAGGAGGTTCTAGTCATCCCAATTAGCCATGGATCTATCTACCAGGATACTATACCTGAAAATGGACGATCCTCCTAAGTCTTGTAAAAATCACTTAAGCTTAGTGGCTTCATTTTAATATTTTCCCCATAATGGGCCCGTAGTGGGACCATTTTTTTCAAATATTAATTAATGTATCAAATTCTATTGAAATTTGAGAATGTGGGGTTTCTAAATTTTGGTGTTGGAGGGGGTTCATCCACCCACATAGGATAATGTTTCCTTTCTAGATGAATTGGGAATTCCTTTCATCCTTTTATTCCATCCATATCAAAAGTTAAAGAATATACTTGAAAATTTATAGTGGAATTATCACATGATTCGGCAAGGCATGATATGGGTGACTTTCCTATATTGGTTACTATCACCCAATTTTTCCAAAATAGGATTTACTTGCTTAGAATGGTTCAATTTACAATCTTAGTGGAGGAAACTCCCTATAGTTTATAATCGGGGGGATCATATATATTAGTTTCCTTAATCTAGAGGCAATTAGTTGACAAAATTGAATTCATACTTGTTGAATAAACTATTTTGGATGAATCATAGTTGTTGAAGGATATGAAATGACTTCCATTAGGGTATAATTCTTATAGAAATTGTTTCCCTAGAGAAACACATCCTTGTATCATTATAATTCTTATATATCAACTTTATACCATGAAATCTATTAATCTACTATGAGTGTGTGAGCCTCCTTGGGCAGATGAATAAAAGTGAATTTTCCTTCTCCTTTGTTTTTGGACAAGTAATGTTATGGAGGTGACATATGTTTTTTAAGAGGTAGTTTCTAAGCCTTCCTATGATTTAGAGTACGTGTATGTTCCTCAAGCATCTCAAAATGTGTTTCATTTTGGGTCTATACTTTATCTTTACACCTCTCAGTGTTAATATTTTTATTTATGGGTGAAACATGTTAACCAAGGAATATCTGGCCATTGGGTGCATGTCTTCATATGCTTCTGAGTTATATTTTAATAATTTATATTTTTAGAGTCTAATATTTTCTTGACATGAAACTTTTTGGAGGTTCATTTGGTCTTATGACCATTTTGGGGTTTGATATTCCCCAATTTTCAATATTTGGAGGCTGATTTTCAAAAGGTCACTTTGAATGATTCTAATTTCCTTGAAATCGAGATTGTCCCCAATAGCGGCATGGATCTATCATGCTTTAGTGGGAATGGCTGGGGTGTGTCCTAGATATTTCTTCCCATCCCATAGACAACCAAATTTATAGAAGAGGATGGAAAATATGATATAAATTCCCCCATCCCTATAGGTTGGGGATGGTTGGATTCCACCACTGTTGTATCCACATATAATTGGGGTTGTGATGATCCCAAGGGTAATGATAGTGGTAAATTTGATAAAAAATCCCTCATCATTTGGAATTAGGGATAACATTGGATTTATTTTTTTATAGTGGAATAGGTAATCATCCAGATTTATCATTTTTTTACTCAAGTATGAGTGGGGTGATGCATATGATCTTTGTGCAAACTATTGGATTCTAAGGGTGGATCCTCAATGGATGGACTTCTCTTTGTCAGGTGGGAGGCCTATTAAACCTTCAGAGTTTCCTTTTTTTGTATCTATTCAATGGATATATCTTAGAGAGTATGTCACTTTTGAGCATTAGAGACAACATGATTTCACTGAATGGTCTAGTCGGCATATACAATTTCAAGTCCCATGACATTGCCTGAAGCTATGGAATTACAAGTTACCTATCTTGGAGGACTCTATTTTCCCAAGACTAGGGTGAAATATAATGCTCTATATTCAACCCATCATCTATTTTGTATGTTATATTTAGCATCAATGATCATTTGGTAGAGGGTCCTCAAGACATTACGGTAAGTATATTATAGATTGTTATGTTTCTTATCAAACTTTGGGTTCTATTACACTGAGAGGGTCATGAGATCCGATCATCTGTAAATCTTGGATGTTGAATCAATATGATCAGAATATTTTTCATAGTGTTGATATATCACTTGGATATGGAAGTCCATCATCCATAGATAGAAGTGCAGGTAATCTATACATCCTACCTTCATCTCCTTCAGTATTTCATAGTGTGTGGTGGATGGGGGGAAAATAATTACCATATTTCTCCAATACATTATTCTCCACATATCCATGGAGGATTCCTCTTTAGTGAAATTTCCATAAACTTGGTTATACCATAAGGACTACTTTCCTGAAGAATATGATGCATGGTCTAAGGTCAGAACGGATGGTGTCCACCACTCAGAGTTTTCAACCAATTTAAAAGAGGAATTATATAATATTTTTATGGTACTAGATATGGTTGATTTTGAACTTTTGAGTACCTCTCTATATAAAGGTTATCTGATAGGGGTAGGATTTCCTTATCTGGGTGAGATAATACTATATGGAGGGTTTCCATAGTGGATGTTATGGAAACCATTACCATGATCCATATCTATGCTACCACAAGGATGACTATTGAGGTAGATATGAACTTATTATTCATATCCGGAGTCAGTGAATCTTTTAGAATCCATAGATAAGAATTTTATATACTCAAGGATGCTGGAATTAAATAGGGCTAGGATATGAGCCTCCTCTTATGTTATTGTCAAGATATGCTAAACTTCCAATATGGGTTTGAGCATGGATGTGGTCCCACTATGTATCTATCATCAGAATATGCTGAAAACCATTATTCACTATTGTGAAGATATGAACCTATTTACATGGATTTTTAGAGTATGTTGGTGAGTATTTTAATTCTTATTCGGGATATAATATTGTTTTCATGTAAATTTTGAAATATGAAATTCACCCTTAGTTGAAGTGAGAATATTCATCTAATTCTGAGATGAATTATCCATTGAAATATGTTGATAAACCTCCAAAACATGGGATAATATATACACCTTATACTATATGGATTATGAGGGATGTTGATATGTCCCCTCATCAGTAGGTATAGAAATATGTTCTTGACTTTTATTGTCTGCTTGAATATGTTGATAGTGTTATACCCCCCCTGAGGCTAGAATAAGTTGGATTCTTTATAAGAAGGGTAGGGATATATTCTTGTCCATCGATTTCTATCAAGATATGATGGTGGGTTTCCATTACAGGGATAGGGCCATGATCCCATCTTTGGTTATGATTCACTATTGGAATATACTGCCAAACCCTAGTCGAGGAAGGAATATTATTCTGATCCTTCACCTCACTCTTAATCAAAATATTTTGATAATCCTATCAAGAGGGATAATGAGTATGTGCCTGCTCCAAGTAAGTTCTATGATCATGTTGAACATTCCATTACACTACTCTGGATATTGGAATAGGGATATGTGCTTATTACTATGTGATTTCTAGAATATACCGTAAAATATCCTCTATTGCTGCTAGCATTGAGGTTGAGTAGGAATATTGGCCTGATCACTTCCCATTTCTAGTATATAATGATAAAAGTCTTCGATTAAAGTAGGGGGGATATGAAAACTCTTTTACTTCTATCACTATTGTAATATACTAGCGGAATACATATTCTTGGTCTAGGATATGAGTCGATTCCTAAGATGCTTCCAAGATTTGGTGAAGAGATTCATATTCTAGAGTTAGGATATAAGCCAACAACAGTAGTGCGGATAGTGTATTATATCCAGATTCAAATGTGGGAGATAGGATATAAGCTAACTCTGGGTATTAAGAGATAATAGGGTGATAAACATAATGGATGAGATATGTTATATAGGTTGGTTCCTGATATGACAACAAGATAGGGTGACATGTTTGATATTCATGAGCAATAATATGATTCGACTCCTATAGGATAAAAATTATTGTTCACCATTAAAAAATAGGCCTTTAACATCACTAAAAATGTCCTTTATTAGCACTTGAGAAGCACTGACAACCAGAGTGAGATTAAAAGACCTTGACTTTTATCAACACTAAAAAAGCGCTGATAAATGGATCCTTTACTAGTGATAAAAAACATGATAAATGGATCCATTATCAGTGCTTATTTTAGAACTGATAAAGGACCATTTTATCATTTATTTTATTTAGAAATGATAAAGAGTAACTTTAACAAAATTTAAAAAAAATGATGATAAAAGAAACATTTTCCTGTGACTTAAAAAGTTTTGATAAAGTATGAATATATCATCAGTTTCAAAAGCACCGATAAAGTGCACATTTTTCAGTGCTTTCAAAGCTTTAATAAAGGTTCATGTTGTAGTTTACTGTAACAACACACTATAGTATTAGTGCAATGTGATGTAATAGAACACCACAACACCAAAAACCCCACCAGATATCAAAAAAAAAATCAAGTAACAATACCGAATTTAAATGAAATGTAATCCACAACACAAATTCTAGAAAAAACACACTGTATTATAGAAATTTCAAAAATTGGTTTATACAGGTACAAAAGTTAAAATTATTACATACATTAAGAAATATTAATGTTCCTTTGTATTTTGATCCTATACCCAACACATTCTATTAATGAACAAACCATCCTTTCTCAAGCAAAAGAACACACCTATATTAAAAAAAAAACTCTTATGTTTGTAACGCCCCGACCCTAGTTACCCAGAGATGATGCATTATTTTAATACATTGTCCGGATTAAAAGAAATCAAGTCTTGAAGGACTAATAAGTTTAGCAGTCCTGGAAAATAGATAACATATATGAATGTGATATTACATTATAAAATGAAAAACAACAACAACATTATCTCCATTGACCACATTCATATCCATTAGATTACCCCTATAGGTCGGTCAAAATATAATTCTTCACATCCTAGAAAAAATAAAACATAGATAGGGGTGAGCTCAGATGATCAGTATGGATAATAATATTGCAAAAACTTTCATAAAAAAGCATAAATATTTACTTCAATGTATTAAACTAAAACAAAAGCATTTTAAACTTAAACTTCAGCATAATATTGAAAAGATAAATCAAATAATTCCACTTACTTATTCACATGGATATTCTAATAGTCGAATAATCCCTTGTAACATAAATATCTAATTTCATAATGATGTAATGCATAATTACAGACTTCATAACCACATAGTTAAGGAATTGTGCCAAGAATACAAATAATATTTTTTCAAGGCCTTGTGCCAAGACACTAGTTTGTCTCATGAGACCTACTGATGCATCAAGGAGCTATAGCAGGCTCCACCCATCACTTACTAAGTCCATTTCATTCCTCATATGAAAAGGTTTAAACATAACATAAACATTAATATTAATAATATCATATGAAATGTCAATACTTTGTCCATAAACCCTGAATGGCATAAAAATGACACATCCACAATCAAACATATCACAAAAACATCAATAAAATATGGAATATTTGTATCCTAATAAATCAACCATGATCAAGAAAAATATCCCATAAAGGATGTTGACATAGTTGAAAATGATCAGTAAAAATATTTGAGAGAAATGTCACTATTTCATGAAATCATTTAAAAGTCACATAATTTATAAAGTAAGTAATTTAAAAGATAATTTTGAATCAAAGTGTCCCATAACACTTTGAAAATTTTTAAAGGAATTAACATTTTAAAATATTCATGTCCATATACATAAATCCTTAAAACCATTTCGAAAAATGGACATTAATGAGAAAGGTTTAGAAGAATAAATCTTTAAAACATTTAAAGTTCTATTTTAGTAAAAAAATTACCATAAAAAAAATCCCTTTGAATTTTTTTATGAACCATGTATATGGATAATAAATATTTCCCAGTAGATACTTACATAAAAACAACCTTGGATAAATAAAGAGATTGAAGAATTAATTCTCACCTTGCACTTTCCTTTGGTCGAGGGTACGTTTAACCTCCTGTATAATTACCATAATATGTTATTAAATTATAAAAAATCCATATTCATATTTATTATATCATACATGATTCATTTATGACTTTATACTACATATTTAATAATTATTTCCATGTTAAATTAATATTCCGGATAATAATCGCTTTCTTTATCGTTCGTGTTTTAATTTGTTATTCTTGATCATATCACTTAGATCATGATTTAAATACTTATAGAATATAACACATGATTTATATATAATATATATTTAGAATATAAATATGTATAATAGATAGATATATGAAATGAAAAACACCGTTTTTGGAGACAGTAGGCCGTACATATGCATAAACACTGTTTCCGTTTTCTTATCCTATTGGATGGAAGTAAGTGAATAAGATATATGTAAGTACACACATATATATATATATCTATTAAGTAGAATTATTATGTCATATATTACATACTTATTAATAATATATATTTTTAAAATCATCGTTTATGGTGAATGTGGAAATGAATCTCATCACGTCATGGAGATGGTAATCCGTACGTACTCACGAGCGACAATATCATTATATTGATGGTGAAATTGTATGTAATTGTATTTTATATCATATATAAAGAATAATTACCATGCTATATTTATTATTTAAATCAGTTATACTCATTATTATACACATCCAAATAATGAAGTGTTTGAATAATAAACTACACCACGACGTGGAGACGACAAGTCGTACGTACTCACGTATGGTGACTTTGTCATTTATAGGATGGATAGAGTAACGAATATGGTTGTACCATATTTATAATAACATAACATTTTGTATAAGGTACTAGTGTTATTATTTTGGTATGGAAACAACAATGAAAGAGGAAGTGGAAGAATAAAATAACTTGAAAGAGGGGGGGTGAAATTATTACCTCTTCTTCAGGTGTTTCCTTTTGAGTTGATCAGAAGGGATCCTTAGGTTGGATTTATGATCAAAGTAAGGACTCTAAGTTGATTTTAGAGAATTTGGGATGATATGTTGCCAGGGGTTGGCCGAGAAAAATGGCTTTGGAGGTGTGATTTTGAGAGAAGGGGAAGTACCCTTTTATAAGAGAGGTGAGGGTCACTTTAGGAAAAGATTGAAATATTATTTTATAATAAAATAATTTTCTATTTCTAATGGCTCAAAAATGATTTATTTCTAGAATAAGGTGGTTATGGGTCTAAAAACAATCAACAAATAGTTTTTAGATATGTTTTGGTCACCATATTAACCTTATCTTTTAGATTTAACTCTTAGTTAAATAGTTTAACTTTTACCGTGTCTTCTTGTATTCTTACACTATATGGTTAATAAACTTACTATAAACTTCCAAGAGAACCTCAAGTGATTCATTAATAACATATATAATATTATTTAGTCCCTGTGGATCAAACTTATATTTTTAATAATATTATATAATTTAATAATATGATATTGTTTTTAAAAACTCATTTATGTCAATTTTGACACTATTTAGTATTTGGTTTTTTATGAAAGTCATCAAAAATTTATTCATTAGAAAAAGATAAATTGAACCAATACCAGAATGACATATTCACCTATAAAATTATTTTATGTCATAAAAACGTTTAAATTATATTTATTTCAATATTTATAATACCATTTATTTGACTCTTTCATTAATAAGGTAATTATTGCAACATCATTGTTTCATAAATAAATTTAATTATTTAATGTATAAAAATTATAAATAAAATACCTTGATATAAAAAATAAGTTTTTCTTTATAATTAATATTTATAGTCTAATTTATCTTATGTATAACCCTATATTAAAAATGGTTTAGTTAATAAACTTTGGATTTACCACTTTTAACTCTTCTTTAAATAAAATAATAATAAATTTCCTAATATAATCCAAGTGGACCAAAGATGATAATATTTTATTCCTAAGGTTATGTTTGGTTTAATTTCACTTATCCAATAGAATTAGGACATGTGTTAGGGTAATTATAATATCATTTTTACCCTTAATTACCCTATTTACTTTTAACCGTGGTAAATAAAAGTCAAAAGTTACTATTCACAAAAAAAATATTTTTATCGTATTGAACCAAATTTTACTTACTGATGTCAACCGTGCCTCTCAGATTTTTGAACTTCAACTCACAAAAGTGGTAAAATTAAGTTTTATGAAAATTTGCAAATGCCTCTAGAAGGTGGGTAAATGATGGTAAAAAGTTCAATAAAATTTTATATATCTAATTTTATTATAAAATGACTCCACAAAATTATATTGAACTTATATAGGTATTTTTTATTTATTTTAGCTTAAAATAAATTTAAATAAAATAAATAATTATTTAAATAAAAAGTCAGTTTTAAAAAATAACGCAACGTTTTTCACTATTCATCAAAAATTGAATGTTTTTAGAAAAATTCTGAAAATTCACCCTAAGATAATTTAGATATTCTGAATTCAAAAATGAAGTATATTTTAGAAAATTAAAAACATAAAAGTTGAATTTATTAATTTGAAATTAATTCTCATTGTCAAAACTAAAAAGTGGGTTTTTAAAAAGTAAACACTATCAAAAGATTGACGTGTTTGTATCAAATTTAAATGTGAAATTACATATAATGACCTAAATTGTATTAAATGATAAAAATATAATCCAACTACACTTCCAAACCATTAAAATTCCTAATTTATCACTATAAATTATTTTTATTAAAAAAGTTGTTTTCAATTAAAATTTAGTATTTTTCACTATTCATCAAAATATAAAAGTTATCATAAAAGAAACAAAAATTTATCCAAACTAAATTTTTATGTGTCAATTATAAAGAACAATTTAATTTCATTAAATTGAATATATAAAAGTTTCAAATATTGGTTTTAAAAAGGGTTCTCCATTAAAAGGTGGTAAAATTAAATTGTTTTGAAAAATGAATTTGTTCTCATATTATGTATACGAAACACATAATATTGGTGTTAAAATTATATAGAGTATATAAGATTAAAAATGCGGTTAATAATATTCATAACTTCTTTTTTAATGGTTAGTTTGGTAAGTTTTGGTGAGCTCAAACTCGGTGTTGTGTGTATCACATGTTATTGAATTACTTTAATGAGATGACGTACTATGAAATCTTTGGGTGTTATAATGTTAGTAAAAACATGAATAAATAAATTAATAAAAAGTATTAATTTTAAACTAAAATTTTGGTCATATTAAGAACACTATACATCATATTGATTTGTGGTTTATTGTTACATGTCACACCATTTTTTGTTCGTATCCAAGCAATATCTTTGTGAAAATTAATTAAATAAGTATAAGATAAAACATGATTAGTGCATCATATTGGTTTTGTGAGTGATACTTTTTAAACTAAAATGTAAATTTTAAAATGATAATAGAAACTTTGATTCATACCAGGAACACCAAGTATTATATTTTGGTGTGGATGATTCTTACACATCGAAAATGACTTATGGATCATTTCTATAAAGTATCAAAATAATCTGTATTTGTTTGTTTGGTTTTGAGTAGGTCAGTTGTCCATTTTTCTAAATTTAATGTAAATTTTAAATAAAAAGATGCAATTGGAGTCATATCAATCACACCATGTGTCATATTAAGGTTTAGATGATTCTAACATGTAAAAAACGACTTATGTATCGTTTTTATAAAATATCAAAATAATTTGAATGAGTTTTATTGATTTTGAGTAGGTCAATTTTTCAGTTTACTTAAATTGATATTAGTTTTAAATAAAAAGATGAACTTTTTGTCATACTCATCACAACGTACGTTTGATTGAGGTTTGGATGATTATTACACATCTAAAATGCCTTATGGATCATTTTTCTTAAGTATCAAAACCACTTAAATGCATTTTCTTGGTTTTGAGTATGTCACTTGTCTTTTTTACTAAAATATCATTTTAAACTTAAAACACACACTTTGAATCCTAATTATCACATTTCATATAAGTTTTATGTGAGACTAATTCCTACATGTCATAAATGACTTGTGAATCATTTCATTAAATTATCAATAAAATCTGAGTGTGTTTGATCAGTTTTCAGTTAGTGATTGTTTTTGATCTAAAATTTCAATTTTAAACTGATAACAAACACTTTCAGTCATATTTGAAACATCATGTATCAGATTGAGGTTCATATGGTTCCTACATGTCAAAAATTAAATATAGATAATTTTCCAAAATTATCAAAACAATCCCAAGGCATTTTCTCAGTTTTGAGTAGGTCAATTGTCCATTTTACTAAAATTGATGTCAATTTTAAATAAAAAGACACACTTGAGGTCATATCGGTCACAAAAATCATTGAATTGAGGTTTAGAAAATTAATAAACATCCCAAATGACTTATATATATTTTTTCGAAAGTATCAAAACAATCCAAATGCATTTTCTCGGTTTTGAGTTCAACACTTGTCTTTTTTACAAAAAAATGTCATTTTAAATTGGAATCACACAATTTGACTCATATCGATCACATAGTGTATTGTTTTAACATGAAACTAGTTACTACGCATCAAAAATTAATTATTAAATATTTTACTAAATTATCATGAAATTATGAGCATGTTTGATCAGTTTTCAGTGAGTGACATTTTTTGATCTAAAATGTCAATTTTAAACTGATATCAGATTCTTTGAGTCTTAACGAGCACATCTTGTGTCATATTGAGGTGAGGATGATTACTACACATCAAAAAAGACATATTTATATTTTTTAAAAAATTTATAAAAAATCCAAAATCATTTTATTGGTTTTGAGTAGGTTAGGTGTCCATTTTACTAAAATTGATGTAAATTTTTAATAAAAAACTGCACTTGAGGTCATAACGGTCACACCGTGCATCAGATTGAGCTAAATAAAATTAATAAATGTCTCAAATGACTTATGAATCTTTTTTATAAAGTATCAAAATAGTTCATATGCATTTTATTGATTTTGAGTATGTCACTTTCCTTTTTTACTAAAATTATATTTTATACTAAAAACAAACATTTTGAATCATAGAAATCACATCATGTATCAGTTTGATGTGAAAATAATTCCTATACGTAAAAAATTATTTATGAATTGTTTTCCTAAATTATCAATAAAATCTTATAATTTTTGATCTAAAATGTTGATTTTAAACTGATAACGACACTTTTGATTCATACATAGAGAATCATGTATCAGATTGTGGTGTTAGTGATTCCTACACATCTAAAATGACTTAGGGATAATTTTAATAAAATATCAAAATAGTCAAAATGAATTTTCTCAGTTTTGAGTTGGTCAGTTTTCCATTTCATGAAAATTGTTGTCAATTTTAAATAAAAAGATTCACTTGAGGTCATACCGATCATACCATGAATCATATTGAGGTGAGGCCAATTACTCCACATATCAAAGGAATTATGGACTGTTTTAATAAAGTATAAAAATAATAATAATGCATTTTATCAATTTTGAGTATGTCACTTGTCTTTTTTACTAAAATGACATTTTAAACTAGAAACACACACTTTGACTCATACCGATCACATCATGTATTTGTTTGACATGAGACAGATTAATACATGTCACACATTAATTTTGAAACATTTTTTAAATTATACAAAAAAACAAAGTGTTTTTATTGGTTTTCAATGAATGACAATTTTTGATCTAAAATATCAATTTTAGACTCATAAAGAACACTTTGAGTCATATGGGGAGAATCATGTATCAGATTGAGGTGAAGTGGATTCCTACACATAAAAAATGACTTATGGATCATTTCTATAAAGTATCAAAACAATATGAATGCATTTTATTGGTTTTGAGTAGGTTAGTTGTCAATTTTACTAAAATTGATGTCAATTTAAAATAAAAAGGCACACATGAGATCATACCGGCCAAACTGTGCATCATATTGAGGGGTATCCAGTTCCTACACATCCAAAACTACGTAAGGATATTTTTATTAAATTATTAGAACAACCTAAATGGGTTTTCTTAGTTTTGAGTATGTCACTTGTCTTTTTTACTACAATTCCATTATAAACTGAAAACAGACACTTTTACTCATACCAATCACATCGTGTATCACATTGATGTAAGAAACATTCTCACATGTGAAAAATTACCTTTGAATCATTTCCCAAAATTATCAAGAAAATACAATCGTGATTGATTGGTTTTCTATGAGTGATAGTTTTCGATCTAAAATAATGTTTTTAAATTGATAATGAACAATTTGATTCATACCAAGAACATTGTGTATCAGATTGAGGTGAGTTTATACACATAAAAATGTCTTATGGATCGTTTTACTAAATTATCCAAACAATCTTGATACGTTTTCTCAGTTTTGAGGTGACCATTTGTCCATTTTACTAAAATTGGTGTCAATTTTAAATAAAATGATGCACTTGAGGTAATACCGGTCACACCATTCATCTGATTGAGGTGAAGATTATTCCTACACACATAAAATTACGTTTGGATCATTTTCTTAATTTATAAAAACAATTCTAATGATTTTTCTTAGTTTTGATTATGTCACTTGTCTTTTTAGTAAAATGCCATTTTAAAATGGAAACACACACTTTAAATCATACCAATCCCATCATGTGTTGATTTTATGTGAGAAAAATTCATACACATCAAAAATGGATTATTAATATTTTTACTAAATTATCAATAAAATCTGTGAATATTTGATCTGTTTTCAGTGAGTGATAATTTATTATTTAAATTGTTGATTTTAAACTGACAACTAACACTTTGAGTCATACCTGGCGCATCGTTTATCAGATTGAGGTGAGAATAATTTATAAATGCCAAAAATGACTTATGGATCATTTTTACTAAAGTATCAAAACCATCCAAATGTGTTTTCTTGGTTTTGAGTAGGTCAATTGCATTTTTTTACAAAAAATTGATTACAATTTTAAATAAAAAGACACACTTGAGGTCATACCCATCACACCATGTGTCAGATTGAGGTGAGGTTAATTCCTAAACATACCAAATGACTTATGGATTATTTTACTAAATTATAAAAACATTATGAATTCGATTTCTTGGTTTTGAATATGTCAATTATTTTTTAATAAAATGTCATTTTAAACTAAAACACACACTTTGACTCATATCGATCGCATCATGTATCAGTTTGATGTGATACTAATTCCTACACATAAAAAATGAGTTACTAATCTATGTCATAAATTATCAAGAAAATCTGAGTTCATTTTCTCTATTTTTAGTGAATTCCATTTTTTGAACTAAATTGTCAATTTTAAACTAATAACAGACATATTGAGTCATACCGGTTAGACCATGCCTCGAATTGGGGTATGGTTGATTTCTATACATCAAAAATGACTTATGAATAATTTAAATAAAGTATTAAAATAATAAATATATGTTTTCTCAATTTTTAGTTTGTTAGTTGTCTTTTTTACTAAAATTAATGTCAATTTAAAATAAAAATAAGCACATGGAGTCCTACCGGTTACACTGTGTGTTAGATCAAGGTACTACTGATTCCTACACATCCCAAAATCTCAAAAAAATCCTAATTTCCAATGATTATATGTTTAAATTGTATTTATATGTTGAATTACAAACATTGCATATATATTGACTGAATGTTCTTAGCTGAAAAACCATTCTCATATTTGAAACCCAGAAGAGTAGTGGAAACTCATGTAACCATTATATCATGAGAAGTATCCACAAAGGGCACATTATCTTCCTCTAATCTTATAGATTTCAACAATGAAAAAGTATTTTTGGATAAAAACCTCAAATAAATATGCAACGTTGGAAGTTCAACAAAGAAAGGAAATGAAAATGGAAAACATGAGAACATTGACATAAATAAACCATTTATCTATTTTGTGGATTGTTAGAGATGGTTAAAAGAAAAATATGACTTCCCAAAAGATCTGTGAAAAAAATAAACAATTATTAGATAAAATTATAAGGAAATTGACTTTAATATAGTAGATAAAATGATGAAAAAATTAATAAAATATGTAGTATAAATTCACCATTTTTTGATGGTCTTTTTCATTCTTAACTTATTTACTTATTGTCATTATCTTAGTTGTAGGATTGAAGTCCAATCCATCATGAGCATGGGCAGCTTCGAACAAACCACCCCAACATGAACAAAAGAATCCACCTATATAAGAAAACAATTATTATTTGAGTAATACTAAAAATAAATAAATTATAAATAAATACGAAACAACATATTAATTCTATAGATAATTATTTTACTTTTCAAAAATTCTTGAGCATAGGTATATGCCAACGGAAAAGTAAGAACGATGATAAAAAAATTAAAATATCTCTCTCCAAACAATCAATCATTGAGTGAGGAGGATGAAGAGAAAATAATATACCTTGGATTGAATCATTGAATCATCTGATAAAATTAGAGATATCATATTGGGTTTATTATATATTCATTTTATACAATAAATAAATAAATACACATAAGACATTCATTATTAATGGTGAACATTATATATAATCCAAATAAGGGAAACTCAACATTTGATTATTTAAATTAATTTTAGTATGCTTTGAAGAAAATGGGTAATTGAATTTAATAAAAGAATTACTCCACTTTGGTATTTTTATCCTCTTAATTCATACAAAGGTGAATGTTATAGACAACTATCATCCTCATCATCTCATATTCCAAACATTTATCATTTCATTTTGTTGTTCGGTACTCATTCTCCATATCTTGTGAACATGCACCTATGTTTCTTTAAATACTTAAAGAAGTGGTCATCCATATGATGAATACTAATTAGAGTAGTAAAAAAAACATAAAAGAGATGGGGGATGATTACCAAGAAAAAAATTGGAATATAGATGTTCGGGAGATGAAACTAATGAGGATAAAATTTTTACTCCATTGTGTTCTCTAAAATGGGTAATGACTCCCATTTCTAAGAATTACATGGATGGTAATCAAGGATTCGTAAGGTTAGAAGAAAAAGGAACTGTTAAATAATGATCTATTTTTAAATGTGTTAAAGTAAAACATTCATAATTTTTATTAGATGTGTTATGAAAGAAATGGAATATTTTTTAAAAAGTATTTAATGAGTGGGTTATAATTTCAAAGATGGATATATTTTTACAAATGTATAGAAAACTAGACAAACCATTTTTTGATTTGGGGTTTGTAAAAATTTATGCTAATTGTGTTTGAAAGAGGAAGTTTATTTGTGGTAGAGAAAAATTGATCAAATTAGATAATGGGAAAATTAAATAATAACTTTAAAAGTGTGGGTTGAGATATTTTTAGGATGACAAGATAAAATTTATAGATATTTTTTAATAATTATAATGGGGAGATTGTTAATAATTAAAATAATTATGAAACATAAAATGAAATTAATGTCGAATTGAGTAGAATATTGGGGATCACACAGGGCTGAGGTAGACTCAAAATAAGACATTTACGGTGAAAAAAATGAAGATCAATTATCATCTGCAAGAAATACAAGCATCTCTAAAATCAACGAATAAAATGTCATTGGTGATATGATAGTTTTAATGAAAAATCAATGGAGTAAGACTCTACAAAGAACCTCATTTTTTCCCAAATAGATCCTAAATTATTTGGATAGGCTAAAAATAATGATAATTGGATCAAATTTACGCATGGGGATCTTTATCCAAATAAGAACAATGTGACATGGAAAATTGTTCCAAGGATGGAAGACATAAATATTATCCGAACCAAGTTGGTGTTTAGTAATAAAATAATTGACTATGGAAAAGTGGATCAAAATAAATAATGGATTGTGTTCAAGGGAAACTTCTAGATCAATGGAATTTATAATAATGATAAATTTAATCCCATAGCCTATTTGGAAACTATTTGAAATTTCTTGGCTATTTCAGTGAAAATGTAGTTAAAATTATTCCAAATAGATGTTAGATCTTTATTCCTCAATGGATTTATTAAGGGGAGAGTATACATTGAGAAAATGGATGGGTTTATTATGGATTAAAATGAGAGAAATGTGTTCCACTTAAGGAATTATTTGTATAAGATAAAGAAATCACTGAGGACCTGGTATTTGAGGATCAATACATAAGAAAGTTTGTTTTTAACGAGGTGGAGTTGATCATAACCTATAAATAAAGAATGAGAATAATGAAAATATGTTGGTAATGATATATGTCCCAGACATAGTATTTGAAGTATATACCAAGCACAATGCATTTTTTTGTGGATCATATGATGTAAGAAATCAAGATGTCTATGATTGGTGAAACATTTTCCTTAGTTTATTGGTGAATTATGGAAATCACAACACAATAATTTATCAATAAAAAATATGAAAAGAGTTTCCCAAGTGATTTGAAATAGAATATTTCAAACTAATGACAACACCAACAACTATGTGGATGAAATTTTCAAAAGATGATGACTGAAAAGAGGTAGATGTCATGGAATATAGGTATTAGGAGCCTATTATACCTCACAAAAACATGACCCAACATTGGGTTTGATACATTTCATGTCTCACGGTAAAAATGTTGTACCAAGGAGATCCATATGCCATCGAGGAAGATAATACTTCAATATATCTAAAAAATTGAATTTTGGGTTGTTTTGTTATAGGATAGTGAAACTGGAGTTTTTGGGACACACGAATGAGGGATGAGAAAGTTCAGTGGATTACCAAGGAAAAGTTGAGATATCAAAAAACCTAGATTTTTTTTGAGACTTGGTTTCATCCATCCCATGAATTACTCGAGCGTTGTATTCAAGCCTTTAAATAGTTGGAGCCTTGATTCTAGCCAAGATTCTTGCATGGATTTGACAATGGGGAGCACTGACAGCAGGAAGATTCTGTAGAGAGCTTCAGATATCATGAACAAGTATGCGATGTTAAGGTTCTTAAAATAGATGAGGGCACTTTATCAAATCTTCCAAAAAAAGCTTTGATGAAGATACCTTTTATCAATGCTATGTTAATAAGTACTGATAAAAGGAATTGTTATGAGCGCTGAAAAAGAATTGGTAAATACTTATAACATTTTTAAAAAATAATACTTTTTTAAAAAATTATAATTATTATAATACTTATAATAATAAATTTTATAAAATAATTTTTTTATAAGTTTTTGAATATATAATTAATTATTTATAATTATATAAATACTTTTAAAAAAAATATTATTTATATCATTATAAATATTTACATAATTATTATATATATATATAATAAATATATATAAATATTAATATAGTATATATATTCATTATTTAATTAAATTTATTATAATTTCATAATTATTTAAATATATATAATTATATATTTACAATTATATAAATACTTTTTAAAATTTTATTTATTTATTTATTTATAATTATAAATGTATAAAAATAATATATATATATATATATTTGTTTATAAATATTTCTTTTACGTATATTTTTTTGACAATATTAATTAATATTTAATATTAAGTGCATGCATGTTAAAAATGAGTAAAATTAAATAATTAAAAATGAGTACACTTTAACAATATTTAAAAATTGGACAAGTTTTATTAATTAAATATAATTCATTAAAAACATGGATATATATTGAAATAAAGATGAATATATATTGAAAATATTAAAACATAGTAAATAAATATATATAAAATAAATAATGGAATTTAATTAAATTCCAAAAAAAATATTTATGTGTGTTAGTTTTATATAAAAATGTATCAATTATGTATATGTGAAATCAAAATAATACCTTTTATCTACGTTAAATTTTAAAATCAAACAATATTAAATTATGTCCATTACCCGATGCAATTGGTTAGTATTTTTAATTCATATTAATTTTTAATTATAAACTAGTATTCACTAAATATATTACTATTTAATGTAAAGCATAGATATTTTTTATTATATAAATCATATTTATATACATTCATATATATTTATATATTTAATACATACTATTTATTAACATTATCAATAATTATTTAATTAATAAAATGTTTAATATTTTTCTCAAGTTACTTATTTTTAATCTCTATTTGTTTAATTTTTATTTTACATATATATATTTAATATATAATATTTATTATTATTTATAATTTATATATAGTACAATCAATATATTCATTTTTATCAATAATTATTTAATTAATAATTTTTTAATATTTTTAATAAAATATTTTTTATTTTTTATTTATTTAATTATTTTATTTTATTCAAACATTTATCTGTTCTAAAAAATCCCTGATAAAGTATTCCTTTATGGGTGTAAAAAATAAAGCACTAATAAAGGTTTCCCTTATCAATGCTAAAAATAAAGCACTAATAAAGGGAACCCATTATCAACGCTAAAAAATGCACTGATAAAGGGAACCTTTTCGACACTTTTTTGAAGTGCTGATAAAGGCCAGTACTGCTAAGTTCTATTTTGTAGTAGTGTCAGAAAATTCATTTGGTAAGGGCCAATATATAGGTCAATTCTCTGTTAACTACTGGAATATTCAAGCTAGAAGCTTCAGTAGAAAGTTACTATTAGAAAGTACATTTATATTGAAGATCATTATCCCAGATGATTCAATTGTGTTTTTTTAAATTGATTAAGATTAGAGAAAATTTTAAGAATTATTTTCCTTATATGTTTCAATTGAATATAACATGCAAAGTGCTGGAAATGAAACCGAGTGATCATGGACTTCGTTGTTAGAACAATGTTGGGGAAAACATCATCATATTTCTCCACATTTTAGTGATATGATAGTTTTGAGCTTCTATTATATGAATATAGATTCCTGAAGTGGTTGGTAGTGGCAATGTGTTCAACCTATTTTGATAGATATTTTCTTAGATGGGTTGGACTACCGCTGCTTAGGATAGAGTGGATTTCGGGTGAAGTTTCCAACATTGGGATAGTACCACTCTGGTGGTATTAACATATCATATGACTGACAACATACTATTGAAGATATTGTGTAGGAAACAACATTCTCCTGGTCAATGGTGATATTTATTTAGAAAATATGGAAACATGAGAGTGGTTTCTCTTCACTAGAACCATTTCTCTAGTATTTAAGGGAGTTCTTTCAATTTGTTCACCTAATACAAACACAAGTAAGCATACCCATTAGTGTATCATTATAAGTGCATGTTTATATATAATTTAAGTATGATATTGATCATTCTCATGATTATATGATTCACATCAGGTTCAATGTGACTCATATACTTATATATACTCTTTTCATTTTATACACAACTTTCATTCTCATTTTAAGTGGTTATAGGTGGTCTAGTGGTTCTTGGGAGGTTATAAACTGACATAGGAAGGGTTGGGGGACTTTATGTAACTTCTATAGCTATAAAAGTCCCAAAAACTAGCTAGTGGGATTCCACTAGCTTTCTAATGTGGATTCTAGGAAGAAGTAATTCTGCTAAGAATCCACCATCTTGCCAGTGGAGCTTCTGTGTAGAAGCATATCTTCTCATCATCTACTAGGTAGTTTGTTGAGGTCACTAACAAGCCTTTGGCATCTCACGGAGCACAGTAATGATGCTGAGTTTATAGTATTTTTTTAAAACCTGATACTCACTTAGCTTTTCTCATTCTATATTACTCTCTTCAACTGGTTTCCCCTTAGGGACCCTCAGTGTTGATGTTTTGGACCTTCTCTTATCTTCCAACTCTTACATTTAACGTCTAAACAACATATTAATCCTACATTCTTTATTCAGTGGGTTCTTATTCATTATAGATCAATTATTTTCTCTTTTATTTGATCAACACAAATTATATCCACTACATATTGATCAAATATAAGGGTTTTGATATGGTCTAATGAGAAGTTTGTGACCATTTATACAATCAGCACCCAATTTTGAGGTTTTGGTGTCTGCACCACAATTATAACAAGATCATTTTTGGTAGTATATCTTATCATTTTTTTTGAACTTGAACTAATTTAGGGTATAGTTTCATCTCAGCCTTGATCATATTATTCTGAATCATGTTTTTTTGAGTTAGTTAGTTAATTTTATAAGACCCCATATTTTTCCAGGTATGTCTTTCGATGAGTTTTTCATTCGAGCCTTGGTGGCCAAGTCTTGGTCAGAGATAGGGAGCCTTTTTTGGAGAAAATTACCTAAAGTTAGGGGATGAATTCTTGTTGAGTTAATGGAATATGGGTATAAATGGGTAAGTTTTTTCATAGGTTCTTGGTGAGTTGAGAATATTTAAATGAATTTCAAAGAGTTAAAGAGAAAATGGGCTGAAAACTCAATTGCAAAACATTTACACATCGTGTAAAGGATTTACACATCGTGTAAAGGAATTACACATCATGTAATTATTCTTGGGTTTAATTAAATAAATCTTAGGTGATCATTTTTTTGGAGAATACCATTAAAAACATTTACATGAAGTGTAACTAAATTACATTCCGTGAAAATGCCTAACTTTGTATTTTAAAAATGCTATGTGGATAATTTTCATTCTAATACACTACAACTCCTCTCCTTTCTAGCCTAGGTAATTCTTCTAGAGATTTCAGATTGAACATCACTTCTGGATATCTGATTTTTTTTTTGTGAAATACCAAGAAATTTTAATTGGTTAGGTTTCTTCATTATCTTATTTTTTTCTACAATTTTTGTCGTGAAATCCTCTGACCAATTGCATTATTGGTTTTTATCTGGATATGTTTTGATCTAGGAACGTCATTGTAATCATCCTCACATTCTTCCTCATGGTGTTGTCCATTGGAAGCATTTCTGGATCTTCAGTTAAAGGTAGGGGGTCTAAATATTAACCCTATGGTTTGATTTTTTCCATGTCTATATAATATTGTGACTATGCCATCATTTTGTGCATCTAAATCAATTAAATAATTGAATAATATTATTCCATGAATTAATTTGGTTTCAAATGGTTTTTTAATTGGATAATGTATTAAATTATGTTTAGCATGACATGTGACATAGTGTTATTTATTGTTATAAAATCACTAAATTGTAGATTATTTCTTATTGATATAATTTCTAATTAATCGTGAATTGAATTGAAAAGTGGAATTTGAAAGAATAATGGAAATTCAAATAATTAATCATTGAGAATTGTGATTTGATATTGTGATATCCATGATGTATGATAAGAATTGTATTCCATGTGGAGATGTTTATATAATGGGGTAGGCCCAAGCCCTTGCACAAGTATATGCTGCAATGCTGATAGTGAACAGGATCAGCCCAGTCTCATGCTGTAATTCTTATAGAGAGTGGACTATATCTAGTCCCTTGTTGTAATGATTATAGGTCTTGGCCAAGAAATGATGTAATTATTACAGGGCTTTGACCCAAATTGTTTGTTGTGACTATAACATGGTTATATGGTGGTGGTTTCCATGGTTATAAGACATGATTAGAGATATTCCCTCATGGTACTGAAGAACATTATTTACCATGGTTATATGGTTGTGGTTTCATTGGTTGTAAGACATGCTCGGAGATATTTTGACACAGATCCAAAGCAGGTTGTTGTTGTATTTTATTAATTTATGAATTAATTAATACACCTATTTATTGCTTTATTGCATACAATTTTTATTAGAGTTTTTTTTAGACAGAGTGGTGTCGACCTACCAAGTTATACTCACACCCTATTTGGGCCATCTACTAGTACCAAGGAAGGTTTTGTGGATATAGGTTTGGAAAATGGAAAATGAACTTACTATTGATTTCTTTTTTGTGGTTGGGATAAAGTTTTGAGATGGGACCGATGTGAGGTTTGGGACCCGGGACTTTGAGTCATTTTTTTTATTTTTCTAGCCTTTTTCTAGTATTTTTCTAGCATGACATTTAGTAAAATTATAGCATGTAATCACATTATTCCATTATTATTATTGGATTATTCAATTGGATTTTATAATTGTGTTATTCTATGTCTTTACTTTCATTATTATTTTTGTTTATTATGATTTTTTATATTACCATGAAACTTCATACCATGGGTTATAGTTTCTCCACTATACACATTACACCCTCTCTGCTAGTCAGTATCCTCTGGCATATGGGGAGGAACACTTGAGGTCTCGTAACCGACCCTTTTGGACCACACAATGGAGTGTCATATTGGGAGATGTTACAAAGTGGTATCATAGGTGTATGTTTTATTTTATTTTTACATATAATTTAGGAAAGGTAAAAAGGATACTAGGCTGTTTCAGGACTTGGTAATGAGTTTTTTCATAGGAGTATCTAACCTATGTACATGGGAAAATTCAAGTACCTAGGGATGGGATTACTGTTTATGGACTGCGCCTATTAATGTTGATGTTATTTCTCCTTGGGTGATTAAGATTTTGTGTTAAGTTATTGTGTTATGTTTTTAATTTTTATTGAGTTTCATACTTTTGGATTGGTATGGCATGATCTAAGAATACATGCATCATACTAGGCACATATGGATATATTGGCATGCATTTTTCAGGATAGGTACATATCTATTTTTTCATGTAATATATACTTTTCTATTGAAATATTATACGAGATATCTGTTCCACTGGAAAAATTAAATGATTTGATATGTCATGATAAAATAATTATAAACCATGTCTATAAAGACTAAGAGTTAGTGGTTCTTTATTATAATCAACTATTAGGTTGACCTTGTTGCTGGCTAGTTCTCTAAGGTGTGCATTTGACTTGTAGAGAAAATTCCACCTCATCATCTTCGACATGAGCGCTGAGAGAGTGGAAACCAACACACCCCTAACTCAACTGAACCTAATATTCCTATTGTTCCTGAAGAGAAGATGATGTCCAGCTATGTGGAAGCTTCCTGAGGGTCATGTGATAAAGTATTTTAACCATTACTTCAATGTTTGATCTAACAAGTGAGTTTCATTTTTAACATCTACATGTGTTTACTGGGGAAGGGGCCCCCCAAGAAACTGATTTCTAGATTGATTTAGTCCATTTCATCTTTAATAATTTCAAGACACCCGCATATGGGATGGTGAATCTTGCTATGTATAAGATTCATGGACCTGCCAAGCGTTGGTGGGATATTTTAGAGGAATTTGGGAAGTAGGATGAGATATCATGGAAGGACATCGAGATGAAGTTAACGATAAATTTCTATCCCAAGAATTTGAGGGATGAAAAAACTTTTGAGTTCATGCATATAATGTTGGAGGGTTTTATAGTACTGGAATATACTAGACGTTTTACTGACCTACAACGCTTTGCACCATCTTTGAAAGCTGATGATATATCTAGGCTGAGACATTTACATGGTGGTCTTCATTATGAAATTAGATTACACATAAATGTTTTCCATTTAATTATCTTTGAATAAATGATGAATCAGACACTCATCACTCAAGATAATGTGAGAGAATCCCCAAGAAGCATACAAGCTATTTCAACAAGGCAATCTGGAAGTTATTCTTCGAGTGTTAAGAAGCACCATTATGATAGTTTTTTCCAAAGAATTAGCAGGAAGACCAGTCAGGGTAGTTGACTTCCATCTTAGAATCATTTACCATTCCAGTGCTATTAGTGTGTAAAGTTTGTCTACAAGAGTCCGTAGTGTCCTTACCCCATAGTCTAGTTCCATATATGTGACGGACTGGGTCATATTCAGAGGTTATGTGTAAAAACTTTACAGTATACTTGTGTAATAGGATCATGATAGGCACCAGAGTTAGAAAGGGGCACAACTACCCCTCAGCAGGTTAGTAGTTGGAGTTCCATAGGTCGTTCAGGCTGAGGTAGGGGAAGTGGAACCCCAGTGAATAAGAAACAATTTTAAACTAGGGAAGTAGCTCGGGTAGTTAGGCTAGATCCTAGGGAAGCAGGATAATTCAGTTGCATTTTAGGTAGACTACTCCGGCTAAAATGGATGATGGGCCATCTACTGTCAGAGTTACGATTCTTTTATTATCTAACTTATATTTTGTTTTTCTTCATATAGGAGAATCACATTATTTTTATATGATATTTTTGAAAACGGTTTGGGATTAGATGTGGAATTATTAGATGGGTTTTAAACCATTGACACACTATTGGGAGTGTGGTCATAGAATATCAAATGTTGCGAGGCGTTTTCTCAATAAATTGGTGGTTACCGTTATTTTGGGAACTACTCGTGGTAGAAATGACTGGATTATACTTGATTATTAGCATATATTTGATAGTTTTATACCATTATCATATCGAATATTATAGTATGATAGTTAATTTCCTATCTCCATAAGGAAGAAACTATTATCACCAGGGTGAGTGGGATCTTTAGGCTGGTCATGCAGGACAAATTTAGTGAATATTGGACTATATCATGAATCAAATTACAGGTATTACTCTAGAAAATTGTGGAATGTATTAGTATTATTTTTCTCTAGTGGTAGACCAATTTAATTATGTTTTACTCGATTATTTCTATGGCTTACCACCCAAGTGAGAGATCGACTTCACGATTGAGTTGGTGCGGGTAACAAAGCGAGTTTCTATCCCTCTTTACTAAATGGAACCATAAGAACTTCAGGAGTTGAAAGTTTAGTAGGAAGATCCAGAATCTAAAGGCTTCATAATTCTGATTACATATCCCTGGGGTTCTATAGTTCCCTTCACCAAAATAATGATGGATCTTTGTGCTTAAGTGTGGATTATCATAGGTTGAACCACATGGTGGTCGAGAACCATTATCATTTTCCGTGCATGGATGATATTTTTGATTAGTTGAGAAATGATAAAATCTTATCCATGATTTAATATAGAGAATAATATCACTAGTTAAGGGTGAAACTATCATACATACCTCAAAAAACCTTTAGGAGTTTGTATGGATTCTATGAATTTGTAGTGATGCCATTTGGGTTGACTATTACACTTAAGGTATTCATGGACTTAATGAATAAGATCTTTTATCTTTTTATGGACTAGTTTGTGGTGGTTTTTATCGATGAAATCTTAGTGTCCTATAAATAAATATACTATCATGAGAAACATATTGATATCTTCCTAAGAATATTGAGAGATCATTGGATTTATGCCAGGTAACTAAATGTAGTTTCTGGATAAATAAAGTGCATTTTTGGGTGATGTCATCTCAGAGGCAGGAATGTCAGTGGACCTAGAGAAAGTCATATCTATGCTATCTTAAAAAAAACAAAAAAATTTCAAAATTCATATATTTATAGGTTTAATAGGTTGTTAACAGCATTTCATCCAAGATTTATCCCATTTGGAAACACCAATGTATGGGCTGACCAAAAAAGGGGTAAAGTTTTTTTGGCCTGATGCTTACAAAAGAGAATTTTAGGAACTAAAAGGTAGAATTATCACATCAGATATCCTATATTTACCTATTATAGGTAATTCATATAACTTTTGTTGTGACACATTTAGAGTTGGACTTGGAGCAGTTCTAATATAGGAGGATTGAGTGGTTGCTTATGTCTCCAGGCAGATGAGACTACATGAGAGGAATTTCCCTACTCATGATTTTGAGTTAGCAGTAGTGGTACATGAAATGAGATGTTATAGAAACTATCTCATGGGTGATAGGTTTTTGGTATACACGGATCACAAGATCCTCATGTACATCTTTTCTTAGAAAGATATTAACCTTCGGTAGAGAAGGTGGTTTGAGTATCTACAATATTTCATCTTTGAATTGTCTTGTACATCAAGAAAGGGAAGAATCTTTGTCGATGATTTGAGGAAAAATACATAGATGGAGGTAGTAGAAGATTCTTATGATGAGTGGAATATAATGGCCCTCTTTATAGACATGTGTATGGATGTTCAAGAATCTTAGGGACAAGTAGATCTGAATTCGACATTTGTTATAACAATGATTTTGGACCAGATTAATACTAAGAAGTTTTATGATCCCGAGGGCTCATTTTTGAGAGAAAAATTATATGGTGGAGAGATTCCATTAGGATGGTATCTCAATAGAGAAAATTCTATTATTTTCCATGTCTGAGTATGGGTTCCTATGGTCATATGTGAGGATTTAATGATAGAGTTTCATGCTTCTAGATGGGTGGTGCATCCTGGTTTAACAAAGATGTATCATGATCTATGAAGACATTACTGATAGTTTGGAATTAATAAGGAGTTGTAAATATTCATGGATCGATGCTTCAATTGTCAGTAGGTGAAATCCAAGCATTAGAGGACAACTGAGAATTTTCAGTCATTACCCATTCTAGAGTGGAAGTGGGATAATGTCACAATGGATTTTGTGACAGGAATACCTTGGATGACCTGAAATAATGAAGCTGTATGGGTTATTATGGATCGACTGACTAAGGTAGCCCATTTCCACTTGTGGAAAAAATGGGTTTTAATGTCATATTTTTTTAATTTTGATGTCAGTTTTTAACCAACGTTGATAAAGACGATGAAGAATATATAATCTTCAATGTCAGTTTTTATAAACCGACGTCAAAACTCAGCCCCTGTGAGTCTTCAGTGTCGATTTTCATATAAACCGACAATGAAATTCTGGCCTCAGAAGTCTTTAGTGTCAGTTTTTTAGAAAATCAACATCACAATTCGACTTCTACATGGTTTTTAATGTCTGTTTTGGATAAAAACCGACACGAAAAGTTTGTTTTTGAAAAAAAAATATTTTTCACATTAGTTCTAAAAAAAATGATGTTAAAAAATTTAATCTCTTAATATTAAAATGTATATTGTTTCTCAATATTTTATTTGACTGCTTATTAAGGTAAAACAGACTTACTGATCAAATGTTATGGCTGTCATAATTTTCAACTCCATAAGTATGGATAGAAAAAAATTGATTCAAAGAAAACATGAGAAACAAGAAAAAAACTATATGTTAAATGAACACAAAAAATAATGAACCTAAATATTCAAACTAATTTTAATTCTTTTATTGGTTTTATTTGAATCGATATCATGTTTGTCATTATTTCACTTATTTTCATGAAAGAACACATGCAATAATGAAAATGGAGAGTGATAAATATTTTTTCACCTCAACTAATGGATATCATGTGGAAGTTTCATCATTGTATCTCCATCGGAATAATATTTCATCACCATAATACTATTATCAACATATTTAGTTATAAGGAAAACAATTATAATTAAATTAAATGATGAAAATAAATAACATGTACAAATCATCGATTCAAGAATTATTGAAATATTGATTGCATTAATGATGATTTTTTTTTGAAAGAAATAGGACGAGGTTATATATATTTTAAATGGAAATATTTATGGTTGTGATGCCTTAAAATTTAGGAAGGATTTTTAAAATAGAAATGCACGCTGTGAAAACATTGAAATACCAATCCTATGTATTTGAAATTTTACTTTTAGCACTGGATAAATATATAAAAGATGTCGAAACTATTGTCATATTGGGGTTTTAATGTTAGTTGTTGAAATACCGATGCCAAAAAGTTACTTTTAACAACTTTTATTATAAAAATTGATGCCAAAAAGGAACTTTTAACGTCCGTTATTGTAAAAAACGACGCCAAAAATCAAGTCATATATTCTTCAAATTCCAACCTCCAAAATTTTTTATCCATACATCCTTTCTTGCTCCACAACCTGTCAAATCGGAGCTTGATATATTATCTTCAATTTTTATTTTATTTTTTGTGTTGGTTATTTTAATAACGGAAGCCAAAACACAAGTCATATAATATTCAACTTCCGACGTCCAATATTTTTGATTTGTAAGTCCAGTTTTTCTCTACAACCTTTCAAATAGAAGATTGAGAAATTATCTAGAATTTTTATATGATTTTTGGCATCATTTATTTGAAAAACGGACACAAAAAGTGACTTTTAACATCAGTTATTGACAAAAACCGATGCCAAAAATAAAGTAATATAATAGTCAACTTCGAGAAACCATAATATTTGATCCCTTAGTCTGTTTTTAATCCAAGAATTATCAAATAAAATATTTAGAAATTATTTACATCTTTTATTTGATTTTTGGCATCAGTTATTTGAAAACAATATGCAAAAAGTGACTTTTAATGTCATTTATTGACAAAAACCAATGCCAAAAATCCAATAACATAATATCAACTTCCAAAATCCATAACCTTTGATATGAAAGTCCATTTTTGCTCCACAACCTGTCAAATCGAAGATTGATAAATTATCTTCAACTTTTATTTTATTTCTGGTGTAGAGTTTTTAAAAAACCATTGCTAAAATTTAAATTTTACATCGATTATTGACAAAAACTAACGCCAAAAATCAAGTCATAAAATATTCAACTTCCATCATCCATAATGTTTGATCCATAAGTATCTTTTAGCTCTATGACCTATCAAATAAATGATTAAGAAATTATCCAAAATAGTTATTTGATTTTTAACATTGGTTATTTGAAAAATAGATGCCAAAAAATCATTTTTAACAGTGGTTATTGACAAAAAACTGACGTTAAAAATCATGTCATATAATATTCAATTCTGACATCCAGAACTTTTGACCTATAAATCCATTTTTACTGAACGAACTTTCAAAGAGAAGGTTGAGAAATTATCTATAACTTGTATTTTATTTTTGGCATTGGTTATATGAATAACCAAATCCAAAAAGTGACTTTTATCATCAGTCTCTAAGAACATACGTTAAACTTATGACGTTAAAACCCATTTTCCACTAGTGTTCTTACCTGTCAAGGAGAGAATTAAAGTTGAGGATCTAGGTAACCTTTACATGAAATATGTGGTTAAATTTCATGGTTCTCCAAGGAGTGTCGTTTAATATAGATATACTTGTTTCACATCACATTTCTAATAGGGTCTTCAAAAATCTATGGGATCACAAGTTCTTTTCAGCATAGCCTATCATCCACTGAATGATGTTAAATCTGAGTGGAAATTTCCGGTTATAGAGGATATTTTATGAGCCTATGTTTTTTATTTTGGTGGGTCATTGGAGATATATATGGAAATCATGGGGTTTTCATATTATAATAGCTTCTAGGCATCGATCCAAATGGAACAATTTGAGGAATTGTATGGAAGTTTGTGTCATTGGCCTCTTTGTTGGATGGAGGTAGGTGAGTCAAAACTTGTTAGGCCTATTATCATGTAGGAGACATATGAATAGGATAAGTTGATCAGAAAATGGGTTTTTACCACATAGAGTAGGTAGAAATCATATGTAGACTATCATAGATGACCTTTGGAATTCAAGGTCGGTCATCATATTTTCCTTCGGGTGCTGCCTAGGATGGGGCAATGCTATATTAATAAATAGGGAAATTCGGAAACCATGTTTTTCATGTAATTTAAAATAGGGGCATGGGTCGGTCTAGTGGCCTACAATCTAGACTTTCCATAATGGCATGGTTCCATGCACATCTTGTTCCATGTGTCATAACCGTGAATATATATTCTAGACCCTTCCTATGTGATAAAAATAGAAGACATCGAGATTTGTGATGATGTGTCCTTTGGGGAGCATCTAATATGGGTTATGGATTATAGTGAGAAATATATTTGGGGTCAGACTATACCTTTGGTTCTGGTGGAGTGGTAGCATTAGAGAGTTTAGAATGATACATGGGAGAGGGAGTTTGACATGAAAACACAGTGGCCAGAATTGTTTACTGATACCTCATAGTGACACTTGGAGTAACTCAGGAATGTTCTATTATAAGGTGGGTATGTTGTAAGATCTCATCTTTTCTATTCATGTCTCTCTCTTAGTTTTTCATTTGAGACTTGGTTAATGAGTCTTGTTCATATATTTAGGGAATTGGTGTGAGAAAATAACCTAAATTTCAATGATGTATGCTTGTTGAGTTAATGGAGTCTAGTTATAAATGGGGAAGTGTTTCATGGGTTCTTGGTGACTTGAGAAGTTTTAAAGGAGGTTTGGAGAGTTAATAGGAAAATGGGATGAAAAATCAACTGCAGAACACTTACACGTCATGTAAAGGGATCACACAATGTTTATTTTTTGTAGGTTTAATTAAATAAATATGAGGTGATGTGTTTTTCAGATAATACCATTAATATTTTTTTCATGATGTGTAACTAAAATACATGCCTTGTAAATTCCAAAACTTCTATTTTAAATGTTTTATGCAGTTGTTTTTTATTCTAATATGTTGTAGCTATTCTTCTCTCAAACCTAGGGAATTCTATAGGAAAATTTGGAGTTCCAACTTCCCTTTTGGATTTCCCGTTTTTTTGAGAAATCTATGATAAGTCTTGTTGGTTTGGTTTCCTTCTTCTATACATTTTTCTCTAACCGTTGTGGTGAAATAATTTTTCCAATTTCATTATTGGGTTTCATCTTGATCTTTTCTTATCTAGGAATCTCTTTGAAATTATTCAAACCTTATTCCTTACGGAGTAGGATGTTGGAAGAATTGCTGGATCATCAATTAAAGGTAGAGTGTCTAAATCTTAACCCTATGGTTTGATAATTTTCAAGTTTGTTGAATATTATGATTGCACCATCATTGTGTGTGCCTGAATGAATTAAATAATTGAATTAGATCATTTCCTAATTTCATTTTGTTTCAAATGGATTTTTAATTGGATATGACTTAATGTATGTTTAGCATGACATGTGACCTAGGGTGATTTCTTCTTATAGAATCCTTAAATTTTATCTTATTTCTTATTTATATACCTTTTAATCAAATTTTAATTGAATTTGAAAGTGGAATGTGGAAGAATAATGGTAATTCACATAATTAACTTCATAGAATTATGATTTGATATTGTGATATCCATTATTTATGATAGGAATTGTGTTCCATGCCAAGACACATAGATAATAGGCCAGGCCCAGACACTTGCGCACATATATACTGTAATGCTAATAGTGGACAACCTCATCCTAGTCTCATGCTATAATACTTGTAGAGAGTGGTCTATGCCCAGTCCCATGTTTTAATACTTAAAGGGGTTTGACACAAAAATGATGTAATACTTATAGTTATTTGACCTGGATTGTTTGTTGTGACTATACCATGGTTATATGGTGGTGGTTGACATGGTCGTAAGACATGCTCAGAGATATTTTATCATGGCACCAAAGTAGGTTGTTTACCATGGTTATATAGTTGTGGTTGGAAAGGTCACAAGACATGCTTAGAGATATTCCATTATGGAGCTGAAACATGTTGTCATTGTATTTGATTAATTATTGAATTAATTAATACACCTAATTATAACTTTATTGCATATACTTCTTATCAGAAAGTGTTTTTAATACACGGTGGTGTCTACCAACTGAGTTATACTCAAAAAATATTTGAGCCACCGATTGGTAATTGGGTAGGTTTTGTAGATGTTGGTTTCAACAAGGGAAACAGACCTTGCTATTGATTTATTATTTGTGGATGGTATGGAGTTTGGATTTGGGACTGACATGGGGTTTAGGAACTGAGACTTTGAGTCTTTTATTTGAGTCAGCTACACTTTTTATTTTATTTTACTAGCATTAAATTTAGTTAAATTCCATCACATAATTAAATTACTCCTTTATTATTATTTTATTATTCAATTTTCTTTTATTATTATCTTCCACTATGTCTTTACTTTGATTATTATTTCCATTTATTATGGTTTTTTATACTACTATGAGACATCATACCAGAGGGTATAGTCTCTTCACTATACAATTTACACTCGCTCTACTAGTTGACAGCCTCTGGCGTATAGGGAGCCAATATTGAGGTCTTGTAACAAACCCTTTCCGGCCATGTGAGAGAGTTACAGATTAGGATACATTAAAATTTTAGACTTGGAAGGTAATTCTTTCCACTCATTGTCATTTCACTAAAGGAAGGAATCCCTTGTCTATAGTGTATATTTTATATGGGTTCTTGTCATGTTTTTTATTATGTATGTGTATCCTTGTGAGACATATGTTTTATTTTCGATCACATTTGGCTTGTTTTTGTAGAATCGAGACCAATTAATATATTGATTTATAGTAGATTGTGTTGATTTTGATACTTTCTTGTTTTTATATGATTATTGATCTATCATTTGTATCCTGTATCAAATGTATGTATTGTTCTTATATATTTTGATTTTTAGAATGCATGTTGATCCAAGTGGACTATACCTTGATAGGGTCATGTCAGACGAGTGGTTAGCATGCATTAGACTATCCCTTTATGGGGGTTGCGTCAGCCATGTTTTTGGACTATCCTATTGAGGATGATGTGTCTGAATGGTGGTCGATGTTCCTTTCAAAATGGTTTCAAAATAGTTAGAACCTATCTTTGAGGAACTAACATATATATTGTGTAATATGATATACTTGTGGTTCTGGTATGCTATTTACTTCTAGGATGCACCTTTATACCTAATGAACTTATGATATGGGAAATTGATGGTGTAATATGAATTCTTGGACTCACACCCTACTATATCATCTTAGTGTACTTATAGATTTTATATGTTGGAATCCAATGAAGGGAAAGGTCCCTATGGTGTATTATTTAGTAGGTTCAGATAGAGGATTCGTTCATTACTAGATGGCATTCAAGATGGATGTCTCATACTAATTATATTTATTGGCTTTAACTCATACTTGGGTTCCTTGTTTTTTTTGTTTATGTATTTGAAATTCCATACTGATACTGTATGGTTTGGTTTTATTTGTGTATGTTATACCATTAGTGATTGATTATTTATTTATATAGTACTTGTTTATTATTGAATCATTTCCAACATGGTACTCTAATGTTTACCTTGTAATGAGGGAATAGTTACCCTATGATGGTCTTTGGTCTCTAACTACTAGTTGGAAACCACTTTCATATAGGGATGTGCATATGAGGTTATGTGGTATTCCAGAACATACTTGACTGTTTGGTTCCAGGAATCACATAATGATATTAGAGCACAATGTTCACTAACATGTTCCTTCTCCTTACCTTTATTTGGGATATGGTATACATGAGATAATATGGTTAGAACTTAGGCAAGAGAACTATTTTAGTGATTGGATATTATTTTATATTGGACATCCATGTTTTCATAATGTGGTAGTTATGTTTTTTCTGATGTTATGGTTGATTTAAATTGAACTTGGGTGACTTGCCTAATGTATGTGTACTGATTTATGGATTTTGGTGTGAATTCATACATTATGTTCAGAAATATAGGGCCACATTCCATATACCTATTTATTATATTATATGGATCTCTAATAATTAAATATCGATTGAAATTGTGATACGTGATTTGGTTCATTATTTCTTAAATTGTTTTATTTGATCCTATTTTTTTCTATTCTTGAGTGTATATATACGGATATGAATAAAATATAGGTACTAGAGTATTATCTTGGGTTTTGGGTACGATATTGGGGGTTATTCTTTGTTCATGCGAGTATCCTCTTAGGTTAAACCTTTTTGTGAACCCCTTTGTATATCTGTGTTTGTTATCGGTTTCCTTATTTAAGATATTAGATTTGTCTAAGGTTTTTTATGGGATTTAAAAAAATGATTCCATATTGAGATATTTAAATTCTAGTTTAACCACTACTATGTAGTATTTTGAAATATAACATGTTACATTGGTCACTCAAGGGGGTCCATCTATAGAACTGTTCCATACGAGACTCTTTCGACTAGTGCTTGTTCAAGGAGGAGCCTACTAGGGCAGGCCAATGACGGTCAATTATGCACATGACTTCCTGCTCCATCATCCCTCATCCTTCTGGGGGACTGGATGCCCTCATGACATAGAGGACTATATGTGAGTAATTTATATTATTTTTAACTAGGTAGAGACTATAAAGAATTGGAAGGTTAATCTTGTGACATTTATGCTTCAAGGAGAAGATCGAAAATGGTTGTACATCAAGATGCAAGCTGATAGATGTGAAGGGATGACTTGGGAGCCCTTAAAGGATTTATTCACTGAGAAGTTATTCCTAGATTCACTAAAGTTAGACCATTCTCAAGAGTTCACAGAGCTCTACATGGGGATGATAATATTTTCCACATATTTAGCATGCTTCACCATTTTGATTCACTTAGATTTTCTTCTAGAGGTTAAAAATAATAGAAAGTTTGAAATTGGTCTTAACCTAGAGATAAAACATTAGATTAGAAAAACATTGATATGATGGCCTATGATATAGTGATTTTTAAGGTACTGATGATATAGAAGGGAATTGAGTAATACAGGGTTGTAAGTCTTCTTTTAGCTATTAGTGGATCTATTCGTTCTTTCTCCAATGAAACCCTAGTTTCTTATTCTAGGAATAATAAGTGGAATTCATAGGATAGATTACAGGGTGGTGGTCATCAGATGAAGAAGAGAAATGGTTATTCAACTCCCTCTATGGTATATGAATCTTCTAAGTGCTATATTTGTATTAGGAAGGGAAAATTTCTCAAACAATATACATATTATTTTAATACTTTTCACCAGTGTGAAAGGATAGGAATCTGTAGTGGTTTTGTGAATGGTCTTTTAGGATGCGTACATCATTCAAAAGAACATGACCTCAAAAGTTTGCACAAAAACCATAATGGTTGGTAAATCAGGTAACTCATGATCCATAAGGGTTTCATAGAGTGATGTCCAATAGAGATTATGTAATTGATCAAGCTTTAGTAGATGTTGGAGAGGAATCTTCCATAGTTAGAGGTATAATCCTAATTTATTATACTCTATATATTTCTTTATTTGACATAAGAACATCCCATTTAGTTATATCAGCCCAAGTGATTTGTGGGTTTTATTTTTTGGTTAAATTATCCTCTGATATGTTGTCTATCAATACACCCCTAGGAGAGAAAGTGGGTCATATTTATAGATTTTCAAACTTTTTAATAGTGACTACTACAATTGAGAATATTTAGAGCTTCATAATTTTGGAGATAATATGTTTTTATGTAATACTTGGTATAGACTGGTTGACCATCTACTATGAACATATCAATTGTTATCAAAGACAATTGACATTTCCATCACCTAATGGGGAAATATTCATGATGATCAGTGAGTGGTATAATGATGAAGATAAAGTGGGACATAAAATTAATCAAAGAGTATTATTTTTAATTAGATGGTTATCATGATCCTTAAATTTAATCAGATAGTGACTCCATTCGCTTTTAATCTAATGGAAGACCTTCACCATAATGTCATTCTAGAGGATTTCTTGAGGTTACCTCTATATAGGGGAGTTGAGTTTGAGATTGATCTAGTGTCCTATGTGTGAAACATATATAATACACTATATTGTATGATACCGTATGAGTTGAAGGAGCTATAGGATTTTCTTAATTATATTGAGGTTAAAGGCTTCATCAGATTGAGAAATTCCCCTATGGGTGCTCTGGTGTTGTTTCCCAAGAAGGTGCATGGTAGTCTAAAACTTTGTATAGACTACTGAACTTGAATTAGATCAATGTGAAGAACAAGTAATCATTTCCATGAATAGATGACTTGTTTGATTAATATTGGGGAGAAAATTGGTTTTAAAATATTGATTTATGTTTGGGATACAATCATATTTGAGTCTGAGAGAAGGAAATACTAAATACAACATTTCGAAGAAGGTATGGGTTGTATGAGTATCTCGTTATGCCTTTTGGGCTAATGAATTCATTAGCAGTGTTGATTTCTCTTGTGAAAAAAATGTCATTCAACCATACTTGACTCATTTGTAGTTGTGTTTGTGGATGACATTATTATATATTCCCAAACACCAGAATCAAATTCTAGAAACCTTGATATTGTATCGAGTATGCTTTTGGAATAATGACTTTATGTCAAGCACTCAATGTGACACTTTTGGATACAATAGGTGCACTTCCTTAGGAATTTTCTTTCTCAAGAGGGAATATCAGTCAATTTAGAGATGTTTGATATAGTGATGTCTTAGTCATGATCGAGGAATGTGTTCACGATATACAATTTTCTCTTTATGGATGGGTAATATTGTAGGTTTATTTAAGACTTTTATATCCTATGATCACCCATGACTACACTGAAAAATAAGGGAGTAAATTATTATTGAATCTAATAGTGTGAATATGTTTTCTTTGATTTGATGAAAAGGTTGAACCCATCGCCAATCCCGATTCTTCTTGAGCATGGAGTTGGGTATCCAGTGTATTGAAATATGTCTGGAATTGGTATATGAGATGTTCTGATGTAGGGAGATAAGGTATTTATGGGTCTCGTCAGCTGATACCCCATGAGTAGAAATACCCAACCCAAAAATTAGAATTGGAATTTGTTGTTCATGTATTGAAATATTGGCTACACTACCTCTTTGGTGATATATTTTCATGTATATAGACCACTAGAGTTCATGATATATCTTATCCCAGTATGAATCAAATCTTTTTTAGTGGTACTGAGTAGAGTAATTGTATAAGTTTGACCATGATATGGAGTATTCTATTGGGAAAGGAAATGTTGTTAAAGAGGTGATAATAAATAGGATGCCCGATGTGAGAGAACTAATGCCATAAGTGGAGAAGAATCTTAAGGATCTATTAGAAGACTGGTAGTTGGGAAAAGTAGAAGTTATGGACCCATGGCTTTTACACTTTTATTTATTACTTCCTTGTCAATGGAATTAGTGAATTTTAGTTGGAAGCATGATCCAATGTGTGTCACAATTCATGAGTGGTTGATATTAGATGATTTTATTTTAGGTTGGAAGTTAGAAAAATTTGGTGTTATTCTAGTTCATGAAAGGGTGATAATTTCATATTACATGAGAGAGGAGATGATGAGAGTCTCTCATGATTTTTAGTGGTTAGTGAATTCAGGTTGAACAAGATGTGTCATGATATCAGAGAGTAGTTATGGTGGCCCGAAATTAAAAGGCACATCACATGATTTGTCTCCCATTGCCTCACATGTTATTGGATTAAAGCTAAGAATCAGATACATGGAGGGTTAGTCCATCCACTTCTAGTGCTTGTGTGGAAGTTGGTTGAAGTTCCAATAGACTTCGTGATAGGGTTTCCAAGTACCCCTAGAGGTAGAGACACCATTTGGTTTGTAGTGGATCAGTTGAATAAGATGAAAAAATTGATACCAATACAAGAGACGAACTTAGTGGATGATCTAAGAAATATTTAAGTTCAAGTAATAATGTGGATTCATTGTGTTCCTTTAAGAATGGTATTTTATTTAGATTCATAATTTACCTCATGATTTGGTATAGGATTAAAAAAGGCGATGGGTACTCATTTGAAGATGAGTATAGATTTTAATCCTTATAACAATGGGTAGTCATTGAGAATGATCCCAACTTTATAGGATACACTTCAAGAATATATTATTGATTTTAGGGTATCCCATGACAATCACTTATCTCTATAGGAGTTCTCCTATAATGACATCTTCCAGTGCTCGATTCAGTTGGCTCTATTTGAGGCTCCACATAGGGGGCCATGTTGATAAACACTATACTTATATGAGGGAGGATAGTGTTTCATAGATGGGATGAGTATAACATTAGAGACCTCATATTAGGTGTAGTTTATTTAG
Source organism: Viscum album (assembly GCA_963277665.1). Lineage (NCBI taxonomy): Eukaryota > Viridiplantae > Streptophyta > Magnoliopsida > Santalales > Viscaceae > Viscum > Viscum album. The sequence goes on from OY728152.1 coordinate 1,254,468,381, forward strand.
AAATGACTGGTTATGGATCATAATAGTGAGCAATCTTATAATGATCAAAGGAGATAAACCATAGAGTTTGCTGTGGGTGAAATGTTTTTCTTTAGGGTGTCCCCTAGTGTAAGAACCCAATTTTTATATGATGTATTAATCCTTTAATTTTTTGTCTCATTCTTTGGTTTTGAACTAATATTAATTCTTAGTGAGGCTAAAGAGGAAACAAGGGTGTCCCGAGTTTGTTTGTAGTTCGAAACTATACGAACCCAGTTTTTCTTTTGAGGTATGGATCTTTCCTTTTCAGTTGATACTTAAGAAATTGGGAGAAAAGAGGCTGAGGGGCTAGCTTTAGGCCTATTAAACAATGTGATTGGGAACTACACTCCATGTACTTATAGGTATACACTATGTATGGAAGGATACAATCCATGTAATCCTGTTACATGATCACATAATGGTCGGGCCATAAAATTGTACGGAAATGACGTTTAATCTCATGTACACACCATGTAATTTATTTAATTATTAAATCAGGAAGTAGCATAGTTTTTAATCAGATGGATAGAAGGCTCATCAGGGGTCATGAACATCAACACCGAGAGCCATTTTCCTTCCCGATTGATCATTCAAACCCAGATTCCTTTACTGTCAGTTGAGTTTGAACCTGATCAGTGAGATCTAAATTCCTCTTGTGCCTTTCTTACTGATTTATTATCTCGATCTAGTTATTCAAGGTTGATTATTTTTTCTCATTTTGTAGATCTAACTAGTTCTAGGTCTAATCAAAGATCGATGATGGATGAGGAGAGTCATACTACAACGAGGTAGGTGGTCTTGTGCCTTTCAGTCAATGTTGAGTTGTTAATATGTTCCTTATTTCCATTGTCCCTTATTTATGATGTAACCTTGAATGGAAATTGACCTTTTTTGTTTCCTAATGATGATTATGTCATGAATTAAATTAAATTAAGTATGATTAATCTTTTTGGTTTGATTTAGGGCCACCCAGGGGTGTGGTCCCTTGGAATGATAGTTTGTGGCCATTTGATGAGGTTTCCCATGAGTCATACCTTCTTTTACCTTATTATGTTGTTAAGTATGAATAAAATTTATAATGAAATTGTAATTGTGGTAAATTGTGATTGATTTGATTAAGGGGGGTTGGGATTAGTGATTTCCCCTTCTTCCCATGATATTCCAATTATCATTTAATCCTTGTGATAATTCAATTCAGTTGTTTATTGATATGTGTTATTCCCACATGAGTTGTTAAATGTTAACAATGTAATAGTGAAATTTTCATTTATAGTTTAATATACTAAAAATATGATATACTGGGCTTGACCCTAATTTATTTGTTATGTATATGGGTGAGAATTTGTTATGCCTGTGGGTAAGGATGTTTTATGCTTGTGGGAAAGAATTTTTTATGCCCGTGGGTGAGGATTTGTTATGTCTATGGGACATTATTCATTATGCCCGAGGAAAAGGATTTGGTTATGACTACAAGCATGGTTTTTCTATTCCAATGGAAAATATGTTGAATAGATTATTGAAATGGAATGAAAAATGAAGAGTCTACCAAACCAAAGCACAATCTTGGATTCATTCTTCACTTTATTCATTTAGATAGACTTATGAGGTATCTGTTTAGTTTTCATTGTACAGGGAATGAAGAGCTTAGTCCAAATCTTGAGACTAATATAATTCAATGTAATTGAATGATTCAACTGAACCTAATGAATGAAATTGGAAAATAGGACTTGTAGGATTGTTTACATTTGAGTACTTACTAGTTTACTACTTTTACTTTTGGTACACTACTTGTTGCATATACTCACTGATAGATAGGAAAATATCATTGGTGGTTGCCAACTAGGATTTATTTCTTACACCCTATTTGGGTCATTCTTTTGGTCCCAAAAAGATTATATTTTTGCAGGCGATGATAAGGGAAACCACCCTTCTATAGGTACATGAAATTATTATTAGTTTCCTTTGTTTCTTTTGCTTTTGGAACATATATTGTGGATTCTTATAGAGTACCTATTTTTTTGTTTTCATAGAACATAACATGTTGCATCATCTTTTGTATTGAATGATGTTTGGTTATTTATCTTATTATTCTTCACTTTTTATTTCAGTTATATGATATTTACTACTTCTACTATTGTATATTATTATTATAATATGCTACACTCTACTAATGAGGTCATTGTTTCCCCACTATCACACACTAGGCCCTCACTTCTAGTCAAAAACCACTGTCATTTGGGAAAATGTGCTTGAGGCCATGTGGACAACTAGGTACAGGGATCCAGTTGAGTGGCCTCCAGGTCTAGGATGTTATAAAAACCACAGCTAATGGAAGAAATGACTAGGCTGTACAATTATTAGAAATCATGCCACCCATTCCTCTCAGGTTATCCAAATCATGTTGGGTGTTTGGTGTGACGAAATGGGACACATAGTTTGATTAACCATGAAAACCAGGACACACACCTATGCATAGGCTTTTTAGTTTTTAAGAGAGGAAAAACACATGGTTTGTGATAGATTTCCCAAACCATGAACATGAACCATGTGGGTTACCCATTGAGATAGTTCATGAAATATGGTTGGTATATAGTTTGTATGACCATGTGGTCGAACTGCACGACCCCTAATTTTTGGTTGAAATTACCATTTGACCCCAAAATACTTATATATTTTAACCATCCTTTCTATTTTTCCTCTAATGAACAACAACTCATTTATTATTCCTTTTGATCTCATCCTCATCTACACATAGGATCATGGATAAATATACCATCCAAACTCTGATTTTATTTCAAATCATCTCATTGGATGCGTGTCATTGAGTTCATGAGTCATATTATGAACTTCTTCATTTTTATTCCTCTCGATAGAGTTATTTAGGTCTAGGATCATATTCCCTATTTTCTAGGAGTTTGTCTATTTTTCCATTTTTGTCTAATATGGACCAAACCAAAGGATGATACCAGATGAGTTACCTTTTATAAGAATAAGTTACGTGTTCTAGTATGTATACATTAAATTTGAGATGTTTTATAATATGAATTGTGTTCCACACACTGGTTTCACTGTGAATTTCCCATAAAATGAACTTATCTTAGATTAATTGCCTTAATTTAGAACACAATGACTCTATTTTGTCCCCTTAAATTGCTTCCACCACTTGTGGCATGCCAATGAAATTGCCATTATTATTATTATAAATTTCTAAATAGAAAAACCATCATCTATATGGTTTTAGAATGACAGATAATTGTGAATACAATAATGGATTGAATGGAAGTCGGTGGTATGGACACATCACTTGATTAAAAAAGATAAGGGTGACACCCTTATTAAAGAGAAATGATATTGAATTACAAACTACCTATTGAATCTTATTAATTAATTTTCTTACTAATAACTATTAGTATATATTGGAAAGGTGACACCTTATGCTTCTTGTTTTACATACATGGCATCCCTTTATAAATATTATATGCGAGCATGAAATCCCTTATAATTTTATTATATATAGGCATGTAATACCTTCTATTATTTTGATATATGTTCATGGAAACCCTACTAACATGATAAAAGCCTTGAAACCATACTTATATGATACAAGCATGGTGAACCTATTAATATAATATGGGCAGGGTGAACCTACTATTATGTTTTAGTATAGTAACCCTATGGATATGATACTGGTCATGGTGATGCTTATGAATATGATATAAGAGAATGAAGGCCTTTACTAATATGATCTGGACATAGAGACTCTACTATTATGATTTTGATCATGGAGTTCCATATTCTTGTGATACCAGGCATGGAATCCCTTGACACTTGTGAGATACATGCTACAACCCATAGACGATTGAGTCATGCCTTGGGTCCAGGCTAGTAGAAGTATCTATGAATATGGATATAGACATTAATATTTGTATAAAACATATATATGTTTACACATGGTTACTTTTTTAGAGATTATATGGCTTATGCCAATATAGGTAGTGTCATCCTTGTGTCCTTCAGGAACCAGAGCCGACCCTTTACATCTGTTATTATTACATAACATTTTATCTGCACATTATCGTATTATATGAATTGACTTGATATTTATAGACACCATTGGTGGTGGCCTACTGAGTTTATACCCCACCCTACCCAGGTCATCGATGGTCCCTAGGATGATTATGTTTATTTAGGTAGGGGCAGGTTAAATCACCCAGTTATTGATACTTTCTTTGATTATAGAATGGGAGTGGAGAAGAATATGACCAAGCTATGGTTTGAGATACTATTAAAGATATAATTTTTGTCTTTTTTTATTTTGATACATGTAATGGATTTTAGGCCTGATTCAATGCCTTCCTATTTAATTTTGATAGACACATGAAATGACATCATTTTATATATGTTGTTGGATATTATTGATTTTGATTATTTCTTACATCCAGATGTTTTACCATCTAATATTGGTTATTTATTATGCTTATGTTAATTATACATTCATTTCACCACTTATCTACTCTTATCATGTGGGTATAGTTTCCCCACACCACCAATTTGGACCCTTTCTGCTAGTCGGCAGCCTCTGATATATGGGGAGGTGATCTTAAGGCAATGTGGCCCACCAGATTGGGGTACCATTTAGTGGCATCCACGTCGAGATGTTATGAAGTGGTATCAGAGAATTTACTTTTATTTTGTCTTACGATTTGGGAATATTAAATAGGAGAGTAGGAATGTTTCGAAATTTGGTAATGAGATGTGCCTGGGAGTAGCTAACCCACATACAAGGAAGGTCCAAATTACTTGGGATGGGATATATTGTTTTGGTTTATTACTATAATAATTTATTTGATTCCACCATTGGGTGACACACATGATGTGTGATGTTTATTATTATGATTTAGGATTATATTTTATCCTTGGATCAATACAATATGGAATCATTGATCAACATCATTTTAGGAACTTTAGGATTTAATTTCACGCATTATACCATGAAACATTTACTTACTGTGTGAATTTCAAGGAGTATTCTATGGTAAATCTATTGTTATGTTCTTTAAATTATGGAAAAATTTCATTTAAGGACTTGATAAATAATTGGTTGGGATTAAATTGATGCAACACTTAAATTTATACGGATTATGGGACCTTATAAATTGGAAGTGGTGATCCATACAGTTCAACATTTCAAAGAAAATTGTTATATAAATGAGAATTAAATTAAATGAAATTGAACTCTAAATGAAATGGTTGACATTAAATAGGGATTAAAATTTCATTTTGAAGTGTGTTTTCTCTATAAATTGAAATTGAAAATCTTTATACTGGGACCTTCGACTTATAACCCATATCCTGACCCTATAACTAACCATAGTAGTGGGTTGTAGGTTGCATCTCTTGTTTTCTATATAATTCTTCCATCACATTGAACTAGATTTATGAGTAGGAAAAGAGGTGTGACTATTACATAGGAAGTCTTATACTTATAATATATATGTATATGTGACATTTACCATTATTTAATCCTATATTAGGCATGTTCTTGTAATTTATAGAGATATTCCACCATGAAATCCTCTTACCGTGTGTTAGAAGGGAGGTGAGGACCATGCTATGGAGGTGGTTGGACCTAATCCAACATCGATACATACAATAGGGAAAAATGTGGGGCAACATGTTATCAATGATACAGTAAATGATGTTATTTTATAGGGGAGTTTCTGCAGATTATGAAGACCATACCGAGAGCTCTATGGCCCACCCCTTCTATGGGAGAGTTCACATGAGAGTTTCAACAGCAACATCCACCTAATATTTTAGAGTATGGTGGACCCCAAGATGTAGAGTTATGTATTAAGATGTTCATATCTACTTTTGAGATTGTTGTGACACCTCCTGATAGGATACCAGATCTCACTACTTATATTCTTTGAGGATCCACCAAATATTGGTGGGATATTCTGAACCAGGAAGTTCAATATTGGGAAGTGATTTAGAGGGATTTTAAATTTAACTTTTGTGATAAATTTTTTCCTAATACCTTGAGGGATGATCATGATAGGGAGTTTATGAGCAATATTATGGTTCTATGTTCATGATAGAATAGTCAAATCATTTTATAGAGAATTAGTTCTTTGAACCTATCTATAACACTGATGAGTAAGTGCAAGAGAGAGGATTTGAGGATGGTATTAGGAATCATCTTTGATCTCAGGTAAATGTATTCTAGTTGACTATCATGTGTAATATAGTGAACCAGGATCTCATTACCGAGTTGAAACTACAGGAATTAAATGGTGTGGACTAGGGTGGTTCAAAACTGAGATAGATTAATAGTTTGACTAGTGGTCAAAAGTGATATTTTGAGACTGCACATGTGATAAATGAAATCGAATTGACACCCATCGATAGTTACGTGGTATGTCATTGGTGTGGGAATCTTGAGTATAAGAATCCAGAGTTTCCTAGAGACCATGTGAAGTGTCGAGGTTGTGGAATATTGGGGAATATTCATCATTTTTACAACACCTTCCCATCTATTCCTAGAGGGAGAGGATCTATATTAGCTTTACCTACCAAAGCGAGATTAGTAGAACCTCATAAAGAAGGTAGGTAAAGTATTATTATAAATAATAGAATATGAGGAGGTTGTGGCTATTGTAACCAAGATTTAGACACATAGTGCTAGCATAGCAGACCCACACATGGTAGTATGATTGCAGCACATGGATACAGATTAAGCCCAATTTATTTTGTGCAAAATATACTAGAGGTTCAGGGTTCCAGTACATGTACGGTTTGAGGTATTTTTATAGTAGAATCTATTGTTGTATCTTCCTTGTTTGATATCAGTACATATCACTCATTTATCTCTTTGGTTATTGTAGGAAGACTTGGACTTGATATTGAGTATTTTTATGGAATGATGACACCTGATACTCCTTTGGGTATATGATTAGACAGTTCACACTAGTGTAAGGAATGAACCTTGAGGTAGGAAACCGTTTCTTCTTATGAGACCTCTTCATCCTTGAGATGAAGAGCTTTTATTTCATTCTCGAGATAGGTTGTTTGGTCCCCTATGGAACCTACGTGGATTGTCATCTTCATAGGTTGTCGTTTACATCACTAGAGGGTGGTATTTATACTCACAAGATTGAGTACGATGTCTAGTTAGGTAGAGAAAGACCAGATAATATTGGGATAGGTGGATTAACTACCCATATTTGCAGCCTTTATAAGGATGATCATGGACTACGTCAGATTAAATTTCCCCATGTGTTCAACTGTTTTAGGGATGATTCCACTAAAGAATTTTCTAGACTCCCTCCATATGGATAGGTAGATTTTAATATTGAGCTAGTTAAATAATATTCACAAGTATCCATTACACCTTAAAAAATGGATACTCTTGTGTTATAGGATCTCAAGAGGTAGATAGAGGATCTAGAGGCCAAGGGTTTTATATAAACCAATACTTTTACTTGGTTTCTCTGATCCTTTTTTCTAAGAATATGGATAGAACCCTCATGTTATGTTTGGATTACTATAAGTTTAATTGTCTTAATATTATGAATAAGTATACTTTTCCTCCTATAGATGATCTCTTCGATGAGATCAGAGGAGTGGGGGTATTCAATAAGAATGATTTGAGATCATTCTATCACCGGGTTCATGTCATACCTTCAGACATACCATGTATGAATTTTTGTAGTCAGTATGATTTATATGAGTATTTAGCTATGCCATTCAGGATTACAAACATGCACATGATTTTTTGTCTTTGAAAAATTGGGTTTTCCACCCCTATATAGATTCATTCAAGGTGGTATTTTTATATGACATCTTTTTGAATTCTCATACTTATAGAGACCAAGTAACACATATTGAGATCATTCTAAATACACTGAGTGAGAACCAGCTATATGATAAGATTAGTAAATAAAATTTTTGGATTTAAAAGGTTTAATTAGAGGGTAATATTATCTCATATAAATAAGTATCCATTGATCCATAGATGGTGAGAGCTATAGTAACTTAAGAGCATCCCAATAATATCTTTGAATTATGGAGTTTTTTTGGGGTTAGCTGGTAATTAAAGGCACTTCATAGAGGACTTATCACACTTAGAATCACCTAATAAGATATTTAATAATAAGTTTGTGATGTTTATATAGTCATAATACTATGAGATAGACTCTCAAGAGTTTAAAGGGAGACTGAAATTAGCATTGATCCAAATTCTTCTAGATTTAGGATCAACTATACAATTTGTTGTGATGCATCAGATATCAGGATAAGAGTAGTTATAATGCAGGAAGATCGAGTAATTTCTTCTAGGTCTTGGAAGCTAAGTCCCATGAGATAAATTACCTGATATACAATCTCGGGTTGGCTGCTGTTGTTCACACCTTGCATTATTATAGGCATTACCTATTAGGAGAGCATTTTTTAGTGTTTACGGACCAAAATTACCTCAAGAATATTTTCACAAAAATGACTTGAACCTTAGGAAGAGAAGGTGGGTTTAATACCTAAAATTCATTGACAATGAAATTTCCTATACACCAAGGACAAGAAAATCAATCTCCGATGCTCTGAGTAGAAGGACTTAGACCCAGGTAATTGAAAAGCCTAATAGTGAGTGAAAAATTATAGAATTGTTTCATGAGATGACCATAGTGGTTTAGAACCATCATGGAAAGTATGTACTTACATCACTATGATTTCCCTATTCAATTATGGTGAGAGTGAATATGAGGTAGTTTTTTGACCCTAAAGTCTTGGAATTATGAGAGAGTATTTCAAGTGAGGTCTGACTCCATATTAGTCTATCGATGATGACAACATCTTGTATATACATTGTCATTTTTTCTTACTACACACTTGATAGAAGAACTAATGTGAGACTCATATGCTTATCAGTGGGTAGTGAACCTAGGTATCTATAAGATGCATCATGATATGTGACAACAATATTGGTGGAATGGGATGAAATGTTAGATAGTGGGATTTATCACTAGGTGTTTCACCTGTTAGTAGGTGAAGGTAGAGCATAAGTGGATAGTTGGTTTGTTATAATCTTTTTAGGTCCCAAAATTAGAAATGTAAATATGTCACAATTGATTTTTTTAGTTGGATTTACAATGTATCCTTGAGGAAGCGATGCAATTTGGCTAGTCATGGGTTGACTGAGAAAGGTTTCCCACTTCCTTATTATCTGGGAGACTTTCTCTGTTGATGATATTGAAATATTGTATGTTCCTGAGATTATATGGCTACAATAGGTCCCTTGTACTATAATTTTATATATGGATTCTCATTTCACATATTGTTACTTGAAGTTATTATAGATAGATATGGGTAAACACGTGCTTTTGATCACAAATTTTCACCCTCAGACTGATGGCTAATCGGAATAGACAATATTGGTGTTAGAATACATGATCTGAGCATGAATTCTTGATTTTTGTGGTTATTAGGAGAATAATATCCATATTGTTGAGTTTTAATACTATAATATCTTTCAATAAATGATTCAGATATATCGTTATGAGGCCTTTTATGGTAGGCCATGTCGTTCACCTCTACGCTGGTTAGAGCTAAGAGAGGTAGTGATACTGGGTCCTTGTCTTATATTGGAGACTTTGTAAAAACTATAGTTAACCAAAAATAATATTTCTAATTATTAGTCTAGAAATAAATCTTACATGATATCTATCAATGAACTTTGGAGTTCGAGGTTGAGGTTCTTGTTTTCTTAGGGGTATCACCCAAACATGGGAAAATATGGATACAAAGGCAAGGGAAGCTATCAACATATTATGTCAATCCATTTGATATTTTGGATAGAGTTAGAACAATAGACTATCAGTTTCTATTACCTTAGTGTTACCATTACATGCATGATATTTTCAATGTCTCATAGCTTCAACGTTATCATGCTGACTGATCTCATACTTTTTATCCATAGGATGTTGAGTTAGATGTTGATGCATCTTTTTCGGAGTATACCATATACATCATTGATCAGAGTAATAATGACTTTGCAGTCTGGTCTATCCATTTAGTATGGGTGCCACATCAGCACTACCCTGTATAATATGAGACTTGGGAGTATGAGGCTGACATACATTCTCAATGGCAAGAGTTGTTCCTTGATAGTTTTCTACCACTCTTAGAAGGGAAAATTGGGGATGAGTTCCTTTAATGGGGGAATACTGTAAGAAATTGATTATTTTATGATTTTATAATCCTTTAATTGATAGTATAATTATTTAGTTTTGACCCAATATGAGTGCCTAGGGTGGCTAAGTAGGATGTGAGGGTGTTCATGGCTTGTTTGGAGCTCAAAACCCCATCAAATGGAAGAAATCACTAGGCATCATGGTTAGTATAAACCATGAATCCCGGTATTCATGATTTATCCCAACTGTGTAGGGTGTTTAATGGGAAGAAATGGGTTGGAATTTTTTTTGAAAGCATACAACTCAGGCCTCACACCCATGTAAGGGATCTACAGTTTTTAATAGAGGGAAAACACATGGTTTCTCAAACTGTGTGGATGAATCATGTGGAACCCCTATTGCAAAAGTATTTACCACATGGTTGGAACATGATTTGGAATACCATGTTTAAAAACCATGTGACCTCTAATTTTTAGGTGAAACTAACATTTCGACCTTAAATGATTATATATTTTAACCCTCATTTATATTTCTCCCTCAAGTGGAAAACAAATCATTTCTTCCTCCTTTTGAGATTGTCCTTATATCCACCTAGGTTTGTGGATAAATCAACTTTCTAGACATTGATTCTACTTCCAATAATCTTGTTGGATACAAACCAATGAGTTATATATTCATCAGGACCCCTTCATCATTTTTATTCCTCTTTACAGAGTTATGTAGGTTCAAGGATCATATGCCCTATTTTAAGGGCATTCATATATTTTTTTGTTTCCATCTGACCTTGTCAAACTAAAAGTTGATACCGGATGAGTGCTCCTGTATTGGAATAAAGTGGGTTGTATAGTATTTATCTTTCAATGCAGATATGTTTAATAATTGCGTTTTGTTCCACATTCTTGATTCACCAAGCATTGTCCCTAAAATGAACACGGATTCAATTAGTTTCCATAATTTAGAACCTAATGACTCTCTTAGGTCCCCTTAAAATTTTCCACCTCTTATGGCATGCTGATGAAAATTTAATTTTTTTTATAAACATATAAATGGCCAAACCATCATCTATATGTTTTTGGTGTGGCTTATAATTGTAAATACTATAATGGATTGAATGAAATTGAGTGGTATGACTGCATCACATAATTAAATATAACAATGGTTACGCCCTTATTAAAGAGAAATACAATTTAATTATGAACTACCTATTGGATCATATTAAAGTGTTTGGATACTTATCACTATTATGATAGATGGGCATGATGACCTGTAAAATTTCTTGTTATACAGGCATGAAATCCCTTTTTAACTATTATATACGTGCATAGAATCCCTTATACTATTGTTATATACATGAATGGTGTCCCTTATACTATTGTGATATATAATCATCATGAAACTACTGATATGATATGGGTATGGTGACCCTACTGTTATTATTCAGGCAAGGTGACCCTATGGACATGATACCAGACATGAAGATCCTTATGAATATGATTTATTAGAATAGTGACCCATCCTAATATGATTTTGGTATGGTGACCCTATTTTTATGATAATGGGCATGGAGTTCCCAATTCTTGTGATTCTAGGCATGGAATCCCTTGACACTAGTGAGACACATGCTACAACCCAAGGATACCTACATCATTCCTTAGGTCCAGGATAGTAGTAGTATCCATATATATGGTTATAGACATCACTTCCTATACAAACCATATATATTTATACACACAGATATTTTTTTATAGATTATCCATCTTAGTTTGAAGAATCTAGTGTCATCCTAGTACCCTTCAAGAACCAAAGTTGACCCATTAAATTTTTTATTATTACTTTCCATTTTATCTTCACACTATCATATTATATGCACTGATTTGATATTTATATACATAGTTGGTGGTGACCTATTGAGTTTATTCCAGAACTTATCCATGAAAAATATGGTACCTAAGTAGATTATGTGGATGAAAGTAGGGACATGTGTAATAACCCAGTTGTTGATAATTGACTTGATTATATCATGGGAGTGAGGAAGCACATGACCGAGCTATAGCTCATGATGCTATCAGAGATATTATTATTTTTTCATTTGATACATGTATTGTATTTAATTCCTTATTCCATGCCTACCTATTTACTTTAGATAGAAACATGACATTACATCATTTAATATATGATGATGGATATTTTTGATGTTGATTATTTGTTACATCTAGAAGTTTCACCTTATTCTATAGGTTATTTACTATTCATTCAATATTTATCTGTTCATTTCACCATTGTGATACTATGATCATGAGGGTATAGTCTCCCCACTATACCACCTTGATCCCTCACTACTTTTCAATAGCCTCTATCACACGAGGAGGTGTTCTTGAGGCCATGTGGCCCACTGGCTTGAAAATCCATTTAGTAGAATATGGGTCAGGACATACCACCTAGTTTGGGGCATAGGAATTTTATGAGGCAATAAATGTTTGTTCTATGGAATGTTGGTCAGTTATAATTTTTTTTAATTCATTTGGATGATTTAATATTAGTTAGACTTTCCTCCATGGTATCATGACATGAATAATATCTTCCATGTGTCTTAGCTTCAGAATTATGAGCCCAATCCTATGCATGTTCTTGTTTGTGATGATGTTGATCTAGAACAAGATGCATCTTTTGTGTAGTGTCCTATTTAGATAGAAGAAAATTAATAATGTTTTTCAAGGAAATATAATATCTCTTTTTTGGGTTTGATGGAATCACAAGAATTTTTAAGAAGAGATGTGGGGGCAGGAAGCTGACTTTCAGGTTTAATGGACTGAGCTATTCAAAAATACCTATGGATATACTTCATGAGGATGAGAAGTTATAATAGGTTAAGAATCATGACACATATTATTCTAGGTATTCCTATTTTAAATTTATATATATATTGTGTGCTCATTTTTAAGTGGTTAGAGGTGGACTAGAGGCATTTGGGAGGTTAGAAGTGGGCTGATGCAGGGATATGGGACTTGTTGTAGATTTTATATCTACAAAAATCCCAGTGGATGGATGGTGCATCTCTTAGGTAGAATTTATTCTTCCCAGTAGATACTATCCATCTATGGGTTATTATGGTATAAGAGTATCTATCCAACAACCATTGGATAACTAGTGGAGTCCACTGGTTAAATGGAAGTGTCTGACATATCCCAGTATTGACCCCAAGTTTATAGTCAATTAATAAAACTAGAACCTAGTCATCATTTCTCATTATCTATTTATATCTTATAAAAATATCCCAAAATGATCATATTCTATGATTTTTGGGACATTATCCTCCCTTCTAAATTTTCCATTTGATTCTCGAACAATGGATCAATTATGTGTTCTTTATCTAGTGAGTTATGGTTTTCTCTAGACAAATTAAAATTTCATACCTTTGATCATAATTGATTAGATCCATGATTTATTGATCACTTATAAGGGGTTTTATAGGGTTTAAATATGGGTTTGTAACTATTTATAGAATTGTAACTCAAATTGAAGTTTTTTTTCATTTCTGCCTCAATCGAACCAAGATCATTATCATCAAAGGATATTGTCTGGTTTGTTTGACATTAACCTACATTTAGGGTACAGTTTATTATTTATATTGATCCTAGGATTATAAATCATGCTATTTCAAGTTTTTTCTAGGATCTAGTGGTGATTTTAGACTTAGAAGAAGACCATTTCCATTGATTTTCATTGCACCTAAGGTAGAAATACCATGAATTTAGTGCATGTTTTATTCAATTTATTGACATGATTTTTGGATTTTTTTGTATCTATGTGAGACCTATGTCTGATTCATGATCACATGAGGTGTTCTTGTGTAACACTAATAGCAATATTTGTGTTTCTTGGATGTTGATTGTGATTATTTTTAATTTTTTTTTAATTTGATATGATGCTTGATCTGTAACATCCCCCCCAATCTGGAACTCTCTCATGTGGCCAAATCGGGTTTGTTACTAGTCCTCAGGCATGCCTACCCAAACCCTAGAGGCTTCCAAATAGATATGGGGGTTAGATAACATTGTGGGATAACTATACACCATGGTAAACATTTGTCATATAGTTGAAATAAAAAAATATCAGAGTAAAAAAAATAAAGGAGATAGTATATCATACAACTGGAAGATAACATATTACCTTATGGACCAAATAATAATAAATCATATAATATCAGGCTAGAAGGTAACTAAATGAAATTCTTGAATTCATAAATATAAAATATCAAGCAAACAAAAATAAACTCAAAAATACCCCAAACCCGAATCCCTGGTCGATCCCATCTCTATATTTTAACCAATCCATAAAGCAACAATAAACAATAAGGTGGGGGTAAAATTTAGTAGTTCGACACCACCATGACTAAACAAAACCAGTTTGATAATAAGTGAATGAAATAAATTGAAAATAAAGTGTATTAATTGATTAATTAATATGATACAATAATGAACCTTCTTTGACACCATGTCCGATTGTCTTTGAGCTTGTAGCACAACTATGACATTTGTAACCACAAGTCCATGGAATAATCACAAAACCCAACAAAATACCACTATATAAGCATTTTACCATAACCATATAAATTCCTATATATAATCATTTTACTATAATTGGTAAATTTCCTTTATATATGTACTTCAACATAATTGGGACAAGCCCTCTATATAATCATTTCAACATAACAGGGTCAAGTCCTATATATAAGCATTTCATCATAACTTGGCCAATCCATTTATGTAATAATTTCAGCATAAATGAGACAATACATGTATATAATAATTTCATTATAACCAATCCAAGACATTTATATAATAATTTTTGTATAACTGGGTCAAAACCTTTATAGCAGCAATTCAGTATAATCAAGCCAAGCCCTTTATATAATAATTTCAGCATAAATCACAACTCAAGTCATTACGACTAGAATAAGACAACATAAAATCGAAATTAACAATTTTCAATTTATCAAATTACTATTAGTCTATCAATTTTCAATTCATTAATTAAATTATACCTTAAAGAATTTACATTTAAGTGTACACACCCATTTATATCGAATAATCACTAACTATTCAATAAATCATGTAAGCCATCTTCTAAGGTGAATCTATCATAAGAAATCACCAGAGGTCTCATGTCATGATAAAAAATATCTTTAATAAATTATATAGTACATTATTATTCAAGGGTAGTATCAACCTATGGGTAGTCACAAGATAGTTCTCAATACCCTTAAATCAAAAGGGATCCATAGAGTTGTCTAAACCCATGATTATCATAACCCCTTATTATATTTGTAATTTCAAATGTTGTGTTGGAGTAATGAAATAATATTGAACATACTTGAAAAAATAAAAATAGGCCATTGGTATTTTTTTAGAACGCCAAACTTTATTTGGTGATCGAAGTAGTTCTATCAGTAGGTAATGCCAATAATGAACTAAGGTGACTGAAAATCACAAGGAAAACCTAGATCATATAGACATCAAGATCAAAACCTGATTCAACCATGGTCAATGGATCACACCAAAATAATGGAGAATAAGTTGAATAGAGGTGAAAATCAAAGATAAGAAACTAACCTAGGATTAAACACTTATTCGAGATGTATAAAAGGGAAATGATCAATCTAAAATCACCCGGAGTCACCCTAGTGTTCGAGAGAGAGAGAGAGAGAGCCAAATGGTGGATGAAAAATAAATAATATACACTTAGTGGTTTAAAATTAATTATCTTGTGATATTAAAGATGTGAAACCATTTCAAAATGATAATTTATTTATTTAAAATATATTCATAAAAGCATATACCTCTAGATAAAATGACCCCCAATCAACTATTTCACAACATAAATTATTTTCACTGCATGTAAAATTTCATGCTTTCAACCAGTTCATGACATCTTCCTAATGATAAGTTCACATTGTGTAACATGTTCACAGTGTGAAAGTGTCTAGTAGTTATCGCAAAACCAAGATTATGTAGAAACAATCCAAAACACCTCTAAATACTTCTAAACTAGGGAAAATGTAACAACCCAATGTTTTATAAATGGAAATTACTTTCTGTTAAATATGTCATAAAGTCACATGAAAACACAACATAATGAACTAATAGGTTCTAAGTGACTTTTAAGCATAAGTTTTTCACTTTTTTTGTTTGGAATTTCGAAAGTCCAACATACACGGTTGCAATTAGAAAGTTATTTGGAGTTATATAAGAAAAACTTATTTTTTGGTGAATAGTAACCCACCCTTATAAATAGTGACATTACCTTATGAATAGTGATATACCCTAATTAATAGTAATATTACCTATGATAATATATAAATATTATTCAATTTTAATGTACGATATACTTATATTTTAGAATAAGTAAAAGAATGTTTTAAAACTGGTTTTTGATAATTAATTTCAATTTTAATTAAATATTAAGATAATCATATTTATAAAATTATTTTTGAAAAATGGACTTTATTTTTGGATTCTAAACATTGAAAAAAGGTTGGGGTGAATTTTTGGGATTTTTTTGAAATAATTGAATTTTTTGATGAATAGTAAAATATGATAATTTACAATAAATGCTAAATGATTGATTTATTGAGTCATTGCTAATGTTATGCTGATGTAATACCAATTGGTTCGGGATCACATAATAAATCCATAAGAATATAAGTTAAGAAATAGATCGAGGATAACCTAGATTTTAACTTAATGAATCACAAGTTAGGATATTCTTCTTCATTATAAGTTTATCATTTTATGTTGAAAGTTTCAATTTTATGCTCAATAAATATTTATTCAAGACCTCTAATTAGACATTATTTTTCTTAGTTAATGGTAGGAAATAAAAGAACACTTTCCAACAACCAATGTGATAGGAAATGTGAAGATTTCCCTAATGATATTCTTGATATGATGGGAGCAGGTGCTAAAAAATTCATGACAGTACATGCTAAATTGGCTCAAGTTATGAATAATAACTTGAATCAGGAAGAACACCCTCCTCCTCTAAGTAATGAGCATGTTACCATATAATCCTTAATGTGGCAAAGGCCTTCCATGTTTATCGGATCTTCTGATCCCCTCCTCATAGAAAAATGGATTAAATCCATTGAAAAGATATTCTCTATCCTCCTGTGCTCGGAAGAAGAGAAAGTTGTACTGACGGTCTATCTTTTTGATGGGGAAGCTGATCAGTTGTAGACACTAATCAAGAATAAAAAGTCCCAAGAGGAAATCAATTCTATGGATTGGGAGGAATTCAAGAGGATGTTTTCAACAAATATTTTCCTCAAACCCTTCGTCTCAAGATGGAAAGAGAGTTCCTCATACTCAAACAGAAGAAAGATGAGTCCATCGAGGCATATGAAGCAAAATTTACAAGGCTTGAAAGTTATGCCTTTGGCTTTGTCATGAACATTGAAAGCAAGGTGGATCTCTTCTTTAGCGGACTAAATCCAACTCTACAAAAATCATTGGAAATTCGAGACTTCGATAGTTATGAGAATAGTGTCTGTTGTGCCCTCAAGGTTGAGATGGAGATTGGAGATTCTTAGTGGTCTCATGGGCCAATTGACAACAAGAAAAAAATGGACAACAACATGGGTGGTTCATCTAACAAATCCCATGATGGAAAGAAGCCTGACTTTTCCCCTTGCAAAAATTGTGGGAAGAAGCATCCTCGTAATTGTCTGAAGGGAACCAATAATTGCTTCAAATGTGGAACATTTTGTTATCTGGACAAGAACTACCACCAGGATATGAAGAATTCCACTAATGTGGAAGAGGAAAAGAAGGTTCAAGTCAACACTCAAACTACAATGCAGTGTTACAATTGCAAGGAGCATGGGCATTATGCAAACAATTTCCCTAATCCAAGGGTTGTCAGAGGCAATAAACAAAAACCTCCAAGGAAATAAGGAAGAGCTTTTTCTATCACTACTACTGAGTTGGATCTAAAAAACGATGTGGTGAATGGTACACTGGTTATTCATTCAAGAATATTTAACATACTATTTGATTCTAGTTCTACGTATTCTTTTATATCTTTCAAGTTTAGTAGAACTATGCAAACACCACCTCAAAATTTGGAGTAAAAGTTATCTGTGAGAACAACAAATTGGGAAATTATTGTGTCCATGGTTTATAACTCCTCCCCAGTTAATGTTTGTGAACTAAACCTCCCAGAAAATATCTTCATACTTCCTTTAGTGGAGT
Organism: Viscum album; assembly: GCA_963277665.1. Classification (NCBI taxonomy): domain Eukaryota; kingdom Viridiplantae; phylum Streptophyta; class Magnoliopsida; order Santalales; family Viscaceae; genus Viscum; species Viscum album. The sequence continues at coordinate 1,254,486,838 of OY728152.1, forward strand.
TTGATGTTATCTTGGGCATAGATTGGATATCTTTATACAAATCCAACATCAACTTTTGAGAAAGGGAGATCACTTTTCACATCCTAAAGCATCCTCCAATTCATTACAAATGTAAGGAAGAAGAAGAATCTCCTTTAGAATCTTCATCTCAAGTGTGGATATTGTTGCCTTATGAGCAAGAATATATTTATCAAATGATTTATACAAAGGATATAATCATTCTTGAAGATATTCCCATCATGATGGATTACACTGATGTATTCTCTGAAGAGTTTCTTGGTCTTCCTCCTGATCATTCCCCTGGATCTCTGCCTATCTCAAAGACACCTTACAGAATGGCCACCGTAGAGCTGGAAGAGATGTAGAAGCAGTTATATGAGAATATAGAGAAGCTTTTTATATGTCTGAGTGCTTCACCGTGGGCTATGCTAGTCCTATTATTCAAGAAGAAGGACAGATCAATGCGCCTCTGCATTGATTATCGTGGGCTCAATAAAATCACGAAAAATAACTAGTATCACCTTCCACGGATAGATGAATGGTTCAAACAGCTTCATGGGGCTAGTTATTTCTCTAAGGAGGACCTTCGGTAGGGATATCACCAACTAAAGTTGAGGAAGGAAGATATTCACAAGACTACATTTCGAACGAGGTATTGACACTATGAGTTCATAGTGATGCCCTTCGGACTCACTAACACTCCATAAATTTTATTGGATTTAATGAATAGAGTCTTTAGAGATTACCTTGACAAATTTGTGGTTATATTCATTAATGATATTATGATATACTCCAAGGGAAAGGAGGAACATGAGGAGCATTTGAATACTTTGTTAAATACTTTGCGAAGGGAGAAGTTGTATGAAAAGTATAGTAAATGTGAGTTCTAGATGGAGGAAGTATCATTCTTGGGGAATGCTATCACCAGAAAAAGGATATCTGTAGACCCTTCCAAGACAATTCCAATTTAAGATTGGACTAGGCCAACTTCTGTAATAGATATACGCAACTTTTTGGGTCTAGCAGGGTATTATCGATGATTCATGAAGAACTTTTCACAATTGTCAAACCCAATGAACCAGATGACAAGGAAGGGAGTAAAGTTTGTTCAGAATCAGGAATGTGAAGACTGTTTCACTGAGTTGAAAAAGAAGTACTCACGCTCCCTTCTAGTGGAGAACTCTTTGTGGTGTATAGTGATGCTTCTAAAAAAGGCTTAGGTTGTGTGCTAATGTGAAATGATAAAGTGATAGCCTATGCCTCAAGGAATATGAAAATCTATAAGAAAAACTATCCAACGCATGATCTGGAGTTATCGGCTGTGATTTTTGCATTGAAAATATGGCTAGATTATCTCTATTGGGAGAAGTGTGAGATATATACTAACCACAAAAGTCTCAAATATATATTCACAGAGAAATATCTTAATCTGCGCCTGTGAAGATGGATAGAGCTCTTCAAGGATTATGACTACTCAATCCACTACCATCTCGGTTAGACAAACAAGGTGGCATATGCTCTAAGTAGAAAGGATCATGCGTCTTTATCAATGATGAGAATTGAAAAGGATTCGATATTCTTATATTTGAAAAGGATAGACATGGGAATCATTAAGGTAGGAACATCATCAATCCTTTCTCAAATGATTGCTCAACCATCCCTCTTGGAGAAAATAAAGGATGCTTAAATAAAGGATATGAAACTTCTGAAAATGGTGGAAGCTGTTAAAAAAGGGAAATCCTACGACTTCAAAATTGATGTGGAAGGAGTTGTAAGATATGGGTCACGAATATGTGTACCATCCGATCCAGAGATAAATAAGTATCTTTTGAGTGACACACATAGCTCAACCTTCTCAATCCAACTAGGGGGCACAAAGATGTATCTAGATCTCCAAGAAAACTTTTGCTGGGACAATATGAAAAGGGGGATTGCTGAATATATATCAAAGTGACTGGTATATCAGCAAGTGAAGTCTAAGAGACAAAAGTATAAGGAGATGATGCAACCACTACCCATACGAGCATGGAAGTGGGAGAACATTACCATGGACTTTGTCATGGTACTTCCAAGAACATACAGAGGAAATAATTATATATGGGTCATTGTGGATCATCTTACAAAGATAACTCACATTATCATGGTTCGAGATGACTTCTCATTGGATCAACTGTTACAAATTTACCTCAAAGAAGTGGTAAGGCTTCTTGGAGTACCACTATCAATTGTATCCGATCGTGATCCGAGATTCAACTCAAAGTTCTGGAAAATTCTCCAACATGCTCTATGCACTGAACTAAACTTTAGTATGTCATATCATTCTCAAACGAATGGCCAATCTGAGAAAATTATTCAGACACTAGAAGATATGTTGAGATCTTGTTTTATGGAATTCAAAGTAGGATGGGACCAACATCTTCCACTGGTTGAATTCTCTTACAATAATAGTTTCCACTCGAGTATCCAAATGGAACCATATGAAGTCCTTTATGGGAAAATATGTAGAACACCGGCGTGTAGGGATGAAGTCGGTGAGCGTAAGTTGTTAGGACCTGAAATGGTTGAAGAAATGTTAGAGAAGTTGAAAACCATTTAGCAGTATATCAAGGCAACCCAAATTCGACAAAAGAGTTATGTAGATAACCATCGACGAGTCCTTGCGTTCAAAGTTGGAGACATGGAATTTCTACACATATCTTTGTGGAAGAAGGTGATGAGGTTTGGGAAGAAAGGGAAGTTAAGTCCCAGGTTCATTGGACCCTTCAGGATCCTTGATCGAGTCAGAGCTATGGCCTATCAACTAGCACATCCACCTACCATGTCGAAGGTACACAATGTCTTTCATGTATCCCTCTTAAGGAAGTACATACCAGACCCTTCACTTGTACTATCTTCAGAGGTTGTACAATTGGAGGACAATCTCTCTTAAGATGAGCACCCAATGAATATATTGGATCATAGAGACAAATTTATATGCAAAAAGACTACTCATTTGGTCAAGGTACAATGGTGAAACCATAAGTACGAAGAGGCACTATGGGAACAGGAGGAATTAATGAAAAAAAATTACCCACTCCTATTTTTGGCTTATAATTTAAGGTGGAATTTCGAGGGTGAAATTTCTTAAGGGGGGGGGGGAAGAATGTAACGACCCAATATTTTATAAATGGAAATTAATTTCTCTTAAATATGTCTTAAAATCACAAGAAAACAAAACATAATGAAATAGTAAGTTTTAAGTGATTTTTAAACCTAAGTATGTCACTTCTATGTTTGGAATTTTGAAAATCCGACATATACGATTGCAATTAGAAAGTTATTTGAAGTCCGATAAGGAAAACTTAATTTTTGGTAAATAGTAACCTACCCTTATGAATAGTGACATACCCTTATAAATAGTGATATAACCTAATGAATCGTAACATTACCTTTTATAATATATAAATATTATTTATGTTGAAAGTACGATATACTTATATTTTAGAATAAGTAAAAAACTGTTTGAAAACAGGTTTTTGATAAATAATTACAATTTTAATTAAATATAAAAATAATCATATTTCAAAAATTAATTTTGAAAAATGGACTTCATTTTTTTATTCTAAATTTCAGGAAATGGTTGGCATGAATTTTTGGGATATTTCTGAAATACTTGAATTTTTTGATGAATAGTAAAATACAATAATTTATAATAAATGCTAAATAATGGATTTATTGAGTCATTGATGATGTACTGCCGATGTAGCACCAATTGGTTTGGGATGACATAATAAAATTACTATTATTGGTCAAGGAAGACTTAATATACCTTGTATTGTGGGGAAATAATAAATTAACGTATTTTATATTGAGAAATCCCCTCTCTCCTCCACTATAAACCCCCCTTCATTCCCTCTTCTCTTCACTCCTCTTAAGCCTTGTTCCGTGCCAATATTCTACCCAAATCTCTCCCCAAGGTACTCCCCCATGCCAAAAAGCTCCCATCCTCTTAAAAATACAAAAATTCTCCCCTTAAGAGGTTCTCAAAGGAGGAATTCTCAAGAGGTAAATTCCTCCTTCCAATTCCTTCATTTCTTCTAAGTTATTTTCTTTTTTGTTTCTTTCTTCACCTCCCTTCAACCAAATGGTATGATAAATATAGTAGAATACATGTACTGGAATTATATTATGCTAATGGGATACTTCATTATCTTCTCTCCTTTCCCCACCTTTAATTTGAAATAAATGAAAGCACTATTTTAGATGTGCTAATTTAGCACATTCAAGGAAAACTGTTTATAAATTTCTATTATAATATTTAATTCTAGCCATGAAACCATTTGTGTTATGGTTGAACCAGATTATTACATATGTAATATATCATATTTTTTGTTCTGTAATCCTTTTGTACAAATGGTATTAATTTATAAAGAAAAAACATGTTCTTTGTAATCAAACCCACTGATTAACAAAAACAGTTGTCACCATGATTTTATATAACAATTGGAATTATATAAAAGTAACAAAATTAAATTTAAAACCATGAAATCTCTTATATGTTCAGTAACATAATATAAATTTATTTTTATAAAATCACTTCCATCTTTCATGTTTATCTGAACTTGAATATAGGTGAACTGATATTTTAAAACCAAGTAAACAAACAAGCCTGGAAAATGAAATTGAACCTTATAATTAATCAAAAAGGCCTTGAATGAACTAAAAAAAGGGTATAATAAATAAATTAAATATATAAGAGGTTCTGGATTTATTAATTAATAAACCTAATTTGTTTATTCAGGTCATTAATAACAAGTGGAGAACACACCAGATTTAAGGTAAGGGATCCTCTCCATTTCTTGATTTAATCAATATTGTCATCTATGCTATGCCATTTTATGTGTAATCCCTAATTACGAGGTATGTTTACACACCTCCCCCATACATCACTCTTGATTTCTATGTTATGAGAAACCCCTTTTCTCTCTCATCAATCCCTCTTTGTTACACCTGATACCATGCCGATAAACCATAATTAATTCTACCCAAACTTCCTTTATTCCTTCGGGTTGCTCTATATTTCTTTTTACTAAGATTTAGTTGTATATTATTTTTATGTAAAAATTATAAATTCTTTTTATATGCTTTAAATTCAGGTTCCAAGATCCATATCTCATTCTCTTTTAGGGATAAACATGCTTTTAGGTGAATCCCTCCTCGATACTTCCCAATAAGCACACTCGTTTTAGAGAAACTTCCCGAATTTTTACCCAATTTCAAGTGCACTCTATCCTCTTTTTTTATGACACTGTTGTCTTCATAAAATCAGTATATTTATTATGAAAACCTTCTTGGTTCAATTCTGGTTTTATATAAAATATTTACCTATTTTTTATTTTAAAAGTTCTATAGTATTTTCCTTAAAACCACAGAAAAATGTTTTAATGCTAATGTTTCTCAAATACATTCCATATATGTTTTCAGTTCTGTTTGATATCACATACCATGTTATAAGACTATTTTACCATATTAACTTCCATATATGTTCTAATCCCTTTATTTCATGGGCACTTTCATGATACGATCATTGGTTGTGATTTATGTCATGATTGTGGTACCTAATTCTTTCCATGGGTATCCTTATGTTTATGTATGGTTGATTATGTATGATTATTTATGTGGTAAGATTATTTATATGGAAATAATAATCATGGAAATGTTGATATGGGTGTTACCAGATAGCGCTCCAATGCGTTGGTTAAGGTTATGTCTCATGAGATGCGATGTGAAACAGGATTGGCGGCGAGACATGACCCGTTCTAAAGAAATGTTTTATGATTTTTACACATTTATATGATTCCATGTTTATATGATCCCATGCTTATACGATATGATTTAATTTTTTATATGATTTGGATATCATTATTTCATGCCACCTAACTCATGTGCTTAAGATGCATCCTTATGTTCATTCCCTTAATGGGATTTTTAGCTCATCCCTTTGTTCATGTGTTCCCCAGGGTACCCTATGTAGATGTAAGGGATCAAAGGAAGTTAGTAGATCTTTATGGAAGAAGTGTTTTTTAGTCCCTTGTTTTCTATTTTATGTACCTAGTCTTCAAAGACACTATACTTAACAACTCTTTTCTTGTACTCTGATTTATAACTATGCTTAAAATCATGTAATGTTATATATAAAAGGCTTGGGTCACTATAGAAATCCACTGTAAAATCATGACATGTTTATACCCAAACACCATTAGTTCAAATAAACATATATCCCGAAACATTAGGTTATTTTCCCCAAAAATTTCTCTATCCCTAAAAGAGACTTTATCACCATGGTTTAAAGAATAAGGAAAACCCAAAGAAAGATATGTTCAACCAAAGGGGGTTATATCTAGAAAAATATGAGATCTTATAACCTCTAAAAATTATAACATATCATCCCCATGCTACTCCAAGAATCACTATGGTGTCCCAACAAACAATTTTTCCCACTAAGCTCATATACCTAATTTTATATTCTAGGGATCCTTTGGGAAACACCCATGAAACAACTACAATGGAACTGGAGGTATAATCTTTAGCTAGAGATACTTCTCACTATGGTCCATAATCCATATCATATGCTTCTTAAAGGGAAAATCTACATTGTGATTGACATCATCAACATCTATCACATGATAAGGTCTAGGATGATATCCCAAAATCTACGATTTGTAAAAAACTTAGTATATGGCACTAAAGTGATGTGGAATGGATAATCGGTATGACACTGGACCAACCCTTTCCACTATCTTAAATAACATGATAAACCAATGTGTTGACATTTACTATTTGTTGATATGGCGTTTCTCCAACAAAGGAAACACTCTAAGGAAAACGTGATGACCAAAATTTAATTATAGAGGTTATCTTTGATGGTTATCATAAAATTTATTCCTACTCTACACAGTTACAAAACACCTCATGATCAACTGAACCTGCTCAAATGATTACTACATGGGACTAGGCCCAACAGACACAGAGTCACCTATATCCAACCAACAAAGAGTTGAATAAAATTTACATCTATAAAAATCGTGTAAAGGTTCGTTTTTTTATTGATTCATGGAAGTTATTATTATAAGTGAATTCAATGATTAATAAATTACTCTCCCAAGAACCATCGAAATAAGAAACATATGCTCATAACATATCCTCTAGAAGATAAATAGTCTATTCAGATTATCCCACAGTTTGGGGATGATAGAATTTAATTGGAAGAGCCTATAATCCTGAAGCCTTCTGAATACCCTACCAAAATTGATATATGAAATGAGGATCTCTATTTAAAATGATATTCCTTATAACAATATGAAAAAGACTATCTTCTGCACATAAATAATACCTTGATCATAAATATTGAAGGCCTCCTTGATAGGAAACAAGTGGGATACCATTGTTAGTAGATCCATGGTCACCCATACGAAATAATTTTTATGAGGGGTCTTGGGTAATCCTATCAAAAAATATATAGTGACATCAAAAAATTCCCATTCCAGAATGGGAAGAGGCTGAAACAGCCCAAGTGGTCTCTAATTCTCGGGTTTCACCTGTTGACAGGTGAAAAATCTCATCTTGTATCTCACACCCTTCTTCATTCCTAGCCACCAACACTATCTATATAGATCACTATACATATTTTTCAGACCTGGATGTACCACCCATATTGAATCATGGAACTCTCTCATCAGTTCCTCATAAAATCCCATGGGAACCCATACTTGGATATGAAAAAGAATAGAATTATTACTGCTAAGAGATAATACTCATGGTGGATCCCCACCATATAAACTATCTCTCATAGATAATCCCTTCAAATCAGATATCAGATTAGTCATTTTCTGGTCTAAAAGAATGTTTATAACTGATTTTTAAGTAAAATATACCATCCTAGTATTCTTGAAAATATAAATACATGCTTTAAAAGAGTTAAAACTTCCACCACGTGTCATGATACTCTTACACTACCATTATATACATCTTCCAGCTTAAAGAATTAGTAATTTTTTTTCCCTTTACTGTTTTTATAATATAACTCAATGTTGAAAGACTATATATAATCAACTCACCTCCTCACATGAAGTTATATGTCCCTATAAAAAATATGTATCTAAGGTTATTGTGGTTTATGTTCACCAAAAACATCTAACCCAAAATATAACGTCTCTATACTCTCAGGATATGTACCACTGCAACTAACTATATATCATAAGTAGGATAATTCCTCTCATACAGTCTCATATTTATATATCCATATGTAACCACTCAATCCTCCTGCATTAGAACAACTCCAATTAAAAAACTAGTTGCATCAAAATAAAAATTTTATTACCTACCTAGTATAGGTAAGGTGAGTAATAGTGCTGAGGCTAGCCTAAACTTCAGCTCTAGAAAATATCTCTCACAAGCATCTGCCCAAACAAACTTCACCCCTTTCTTGGTGAGCCAAGATATTAGTGGTACCAAATGGGAGAAGTACTTGATTGAACAAAAATAATGACATATTAAACCTAGAAAAACAAAAAACAAAAAATAAATTTTTGGGTCACTCCCAAGATACAATGGTTACAACCTTTTTTGGGTCCACTGACACTCCTACCTCTGAGATGACAAGACCTAAGAAGAAAACTTTACAAATATAGAAATTTATTTTGGTTATCTTGTCGTAAATTCGATGCTCCCTCAGTATACTTAGTATGATTTCGGGATTTTAGGAATGACCATCCACTGACTAGGAGTACACTAAGATTTCATCGAAAAAACAACCACAAACTGGTCCAAAAAGGATGAAGGATCTGATTCATGAAGGCCATGAATACCTCCAATATTTTTTTCAATCCAAATGAAATCACTACAAACTCATACAAGTTATACCTACTCCTAAAATAACTTTAAGGTATGTTCTATAGTATCAAACATAACTGGGGCTATCCTAATCCCAAATAAATATTGGAGACTATGTTAGAACATCTCATCTAGTCAAAGATATCATCGACGTCTGGAAGGGGACACTAGTTCTTTACCATCATCTAGTTGAATCTCTAATAATCCACACATAAGTGAAAAGTCCCATCATAATTCATCGAGAAAAGAACCAAAGAACACCATGAATATGTACTAGGATATATGAAATCATTAGATCTTAGATATTCCATTTGAACTTTAAACTCATGCAACTCTACTGGTACCATCATGTAATGTGGGATAAAAACTGGATCTTCTCTCGGAACTTACTCGATCATGAACCAAATCTTCTGCTCAAGTGTTAATCCATATAAATAATAATGAAAGACATATTAAAAATGGTCTACCACTATAGGAAAAGTATCCTGCTACATTCCACCATCATCTAGAGGCAATCGTTTTATCTAATCTGTAACACAACTCAATATGAACTAAATTTTTTCTAAAATACCATCCTAAAGATCCCACTCACCCTAGTAAAAATAGCTACATCCTTCTAGATATAGAATGTAAACTCTCCTTCACTAATAATCGATAGTATCCTAGTATATAACTATCCAATCCATTCTAATAATCAATTCAAAACTTATCATCTATATCACAAAAAGTTCCAAAAAGAAATGGAATGCACTAATTTCAAGAGAACAAGTATGTCAAAGTTTGATATTATATGACTGCATTCCCCATGGTGTATTAATGGCCAAGACCCCATAAAAAATTTCCACAACCAATTCCAAACCATTTAAAAAAAATTCAATATAGAGGAATGTGATGCAACTATATAAAAAAGAACAAGAAAGTTAGATGATTCAAGAATCACACCTCTGATAGTGGAATTTCCAATATCAAAACTAGCTAGAGTAGAATAAATAGTGCATAGATAACTTTACCCTCTACCTGATTCTCAAGTCTCCCTTTTACTGGTACTACCACTCCTACCTTGGGGTACCATGTCCCCTACCTTGTCCTAAACATCAAGTGGAATTACATCTACAAGTCCACTGAGTGGTATTTATGTCTTCCTAAACTATGGTACTTATCATGACCCCTACCACCACTCTGGTACTGCATGCACCTACAAAACCTCTTTGGGTGACCTAACCCACAACAATAATTGCACTCTAATGCATGGAATGTACACTAAGGATTCTCATGATCAAACTGATCACATTGATAACACTACAATGGAACAAACTCTAGATATGGATGACCACTGCCCTAATTTCCCTACCCATTGTTTCCTTGGTGATAACTATCAAAACTGAGATTATTTTCACATGAATAATAGATCCTTGCTTTCCCTGTTGAAATATCATGGTTTCTACTTTGAGCCTCTTTTTTCGATTCCCTTTTCTGGTGAGAGCCGGATTCATCACATCTGAGAATCTACTCAAATGAAAATTTTTCACCTGTGACCTAATCTCTAGAATAGCCCATCCTAGAAACATATCTCCATAAGCTACTATAGAGGAAGAAAAGCACTACAATATGATGAAGTGTCCAATGTATCCCCTGATTGAAAATATCTCATTTTTCAAGTACATGAACTCATGATACCTCTCATCCCTTAATGTTTAGAAGTGGCTCAAAAGTTTTTCCTTTAAGTCCTTCCAAGATAACTCCTCCTGCTACCCATATTTATCTATAGTTTCCCACCAATGCTTGGCTGGTCCATTAATCATGTACATAGTAAGATTCAACCTCATCCCTACTGGTGTCTTGTAGTGATTGAATATCATATTGATTGACTTGATCTATAACTTGTATACCTTGGGGCCTCCATCCCCAATGAACACACGTGGATGATGCAACTAAAAATATTAGGTTAAATAAGACATTGAAGGTATGGTGGGAACAATCTCCATTTATATGGATTACATGACCCTTAGGAATATATCATGGTGACGAACATCTATATGATCCTCAAGAGCTACAAAAAGATCCATTTTATCTATGTTATGAGTGTGATGATCCACTCTCATGACGCTCAATTCAAAGACAAGGAGGAGGAATTTTGTCTAAAAGATAAATTCACTCGTTATAGCACTGGATAAAAAAAAATTAAACCTAAAAAAGAAACAAAAACAGAGAACCAATGGCTCATGGTCACAATAAACATGTCTTAGAAAATGAATTAACATGACACAATAATTCATTCATTTTCAATTATCAAATATAACAAGTATCTCATTTCATAATTCATATAGGAAAATATATCACATGCAACAAATATGTCCCTATCATGAACAAAACATGTCAATATATATCCTTATGTTCCTATCAGGATTTATGTATACATATCTCATGACGTGCCACTCCAAAATCATAAATATCAGTAAATAATAACATCACCCAACATGTGAATCACCCAAGGTAAAATAACATCAAACGTAAAAAATGAACATCATGAACATCAATACCATCCATTTGTACACAAAATTTACCACATACATGGGTTATATACTCCCATGAACAATATTATTAAATATTCCCAACATATCATAGTCTCTTTTATACCTTTACAAAATAGTAAAGAAATAGAAAAGAATACATGAACCTCATATACCACTTTGTAATATCCACTATCCCAGTACTCTCTCATGTGAAAAAACTGGGTTGGTTACTGGACCTTAGACATGCCTCCCCATATGATAAAGGTTTTTGAATAGAATTAGGGGTTTTTAGAACATAGCATGGAGACTATACCCCCTGGTATAGAGTTTTGATACAGTGGAAATAAAAAATATCATAGAAATAGAAAATAACAGAGACAATATGTCACAAAATTGGAAGATAAATGATAAACCATGTAAACCGAATAATAATAAACCATGTAATGTCAGGATGGAATGCAACTAAATGACATGTTGGAAGTCATTCATATAAAATAAAAAGTTGACACAAATAAACTCAAAATACCCCAATCCTGAATCCTTGGTCGGTCTTGTGTCCAAGATCCAACCCATCCAACAAGAAACAATAAAAAAAGGTCATTATCCATTGTCTAAACTTGCATCCATGTAATCTACTTAGGTACTAAACGTATTCTCAAACAATATGTGAGTAAAACTCATTAGGTCGACACCAACATGTCTAAAAAAATAGTTTGATAAAAAGTTCATGCAATAAATTGATAATTAGGAGTATTAATTAATCAATTAACATGATACAACAATTACCTTACTTTAGAAACATGTTAGAATTTTTTGGAGCATGTAGAAAAACTATTCCAATCGTAATCATAATTCTATGTCATAATCAAATAAATGGGAAAAATTCCTCTATATATGCATTTTTTTATAACTAGACCAAATCCTCTATATAATCATTTCAAAAAAACTGGGAAAATCCTTTTATATAATCATATCAGCATAACCAGGACAATCCCTTTATTTAACCATTTCATCATAACTAGGCTAAGATCCTTATATAATCATTTTAGAATAACCTTTCCAATCCTTGTATATAAGAATTTTAGTATAACCTAGACAAGCCATTCATATAATTATTTCAGAATAACTAGGACAAGCCCTTTCTATAAGCATTTAGCATAACTGGGCCATTCCACTTATATAACCATTTCATCATAAATTACGACACAAGTCATAACAACTAGAATACCATAATATAACATCAAAACTAACAATAGTCAATTTATCCAATTAATATTTATCATTTTATTATCCATTCATTCATTAAATTATATCATATTCCATTTTCATGCTAGTGTACACACCCATTAATATGAAATCATATCCAGTTATTCAATAAATAATGTAAGCTATTTTCCAAGGAGAATCTATCACAATAATCACCTGAGGTCTTTTGTCATTATAAAACATATCTTTAATCCATTATCCATTTATTTATTATTCACGGGTAGGATGACCTTATGTGTAGGGGTAATACAGGTCTCAACACAAATAGATCAAAATGGATCCAAATAGTTATCCAAACACATGATTATCATCACCCATTATTCTATTTATTAAGTCAGATGTTGTATTAGTGCAATCTCATAATATTTCATATACTTGAAAACATATAAACTTGACATAGAGATTTTTTCTCGACCTCCTACCTTTATCTGGTGATTAAAGCAACTATTTCAATAGGTAATTCCAACAAATAATGAAGGAAATGGTGATCAAAAGAAAAAACATGATCACACAAACCTCAAGATCAAAACCTAAATCAATTGTGGTCAATGGATCATACTATGATAACATAAAATAACTAGAATAGAGGGGAAAAACAAAGACAAGAAACTCACCCAAGATTAAATTCTTTATTGAGGTGTTTAGATGAGAAATAATATCTTCCAAATCACATAGATTCACCCTAAAGTTTGAGAGAGAGAGAGAGATGTATGGAGGATGAAAAATAAAACATACAATCTAAATGGTTTAAAACTAATAATCATGATATATTCATGACATAAAAACCATTTATGATTTGAATTTATCAATTTATAAGATACACCAAAAAACACATCGCCTCGGGTCAAAATAACCCCTATTGACCATTTCACAGGGTGAACCAGTTTCATGACATATAAAATTTATTTCTATAAACCAGTTTAGGGAATGTTTATAGTTATAAGTTCACACAATGTAACATGTTCACAATGTGAAAGTGTTCAGTGGTCAATGAAAAACTCGGATTCAATAGAAAAAACCCAAACCACTTTTGAAGCCTTATAATCAATGGAAAACCCTCATAATACCTAAAAACATCTATACCCAGATTCTATTACATAAAAATATTATCCCTATACTTTAGTACATTTACCCCCAATAAAAATCTCTATCCCCAAAAGAGACTTGACCACCAAGGTTTAAATAATAAATAAAAACCAAACCAAGAGTTTTTATCCAAAAACACAAAGAGTGATGTAACTATAAAAGGTTGTGATCTTACATGATTTTTCATTTTTATCCTATATAGTGTGTATGTATTATTATTATATCTTCAATAGTTGAGTATTCAAGTTGATCATTGTGGACTATCCCATAAAAAAGATGTGTCTAATGAGTGGTCGAGATTCTTTGGACTATCCTATCATGGGGGATTTGTCAAAAATGTTTTTAGACTATACCATCAAGGGGATGTGTCAGGTTTGTTGTCAATATTCCTTTCTAAATTGTTCCAAAGAAGGTAGATAAGGTCTTTGAGGACATGACATATGACAACCCCTCTTTTATTATGCAATTAAACATAATTTATTATATAAACATCACTTTATATAACATAGAAGATCGGGAGGTCTAGTGTCTTTGGGGATTAGGATCATTATATAACCACTTAAAACCTGAAAAACAATATCTATATTGAAAAAATCCTTTACATGACCACTACATTCCCTCATAATTAGCATTGCATGAGATAACCTGAGGACATGCATAAAAAATGAAGAGCTATAAAGCCCAGTAAGGTAATAATCATGGAATAACATGAGTAATACAATACATGTTAGAAAATAGGTATATAAATAGAGAAAAAGAGTAGCATAAACATAAAGTCATGATAAATCATTATAATCATAACATGGAAATGTGGGAGCAACACTTAACATGGAATTAACAGGAGCCAAGGCTCATTGCACATGAATCATGAGTAAATCCTCATTGCACATGAAGCACGATTAAAACATTGTTTCACTTGAATTAGAATGAGTCAACACCCATTGCACATGATGTATCATGATACTATACTTTACCCAATGCATTGGAGCGCTATAAGGGCACACCCTTCTTAAACATTTCATTTCATGCATAAGTCTGCCACATGGATCATATAACATGGATTCATAAAACATCATCATTTATTAAATGATAAAGGAATGTGGAATTAATATATGAAACTTTATAATCAATAAGTAAATGTGAATAAAGTTGAATACCCATAACAGAGAAATGGGCATGGCATTCACTAAACAATGACATTGGCTTGGAAAATCGGTGCAATTTCGGCAGCGTAATAGCGTGACGTAAAAATTCATAAAAATGGTTTATGAGAGAGAAAGGGGTGTATCGTCATATGTAAATGAAATGGAAAGTAAGGGGGTCTTATAAATACATGTCCCAATTAAATTTAATGGAATTTAGATTCATGATACAAAACAATTGCTCGAATGTAAATGAGGAGAGAGAAATTCTTTTCGGAATTTCGGCATAAGAACGAGTGTACATGTGAGGAATTTAATGATAGGGAAAGGGGATCCCATCATTCAAACATAAATAGGGAAGTATGGGGGAGGTGAGAAAAAATACCCCAACATATATTATAAAAATTAAAAGGGCATAGAAACATTAAGAAAATTGGACAAAAATGAGAAAGGAAGAAAAACCCTTACTTGGAAGTGTGCTTACAAAGGCTTGAGAGAGGCTTTATGGGAGCTTGGGGCACCTTGGGAGGATTATATAGAGAGGAGGGAAGATGTTGGACGAACTAAAAAGGCTTTTAGTGAGGAGGAAGTGGGAGCTTGGGTGGGTTTATATAGGAAAGGTTAGGGAATTCTTTATTATTTAGGTTCGGGACCCTCACATTAAACTAATCCAAACCACAAACCAACCCATTGTTTTTGCCCATGGTTTTTCGAAAAGTGAAGTGGAAAACAATATTTTATAAGGAAGAAGTCCGTACTTCTTAAAATAATGGGGTTGCTTATGTGGAGGTGAGTCACACTCCCAAGGAAAACAATTTAAAAAGACATGATGTTTAATAAGTATTGAACGGTCCATTAATGCTTTTTAAATTAAGTAAAACAAACCCAAAATCACATTATTTTCATGTTAAAACATATATTTTCCGAAAATAAATCTTATAGTATTTTATCACAACACTATTGGGTCATTAGTATGTCATAAAACACATTTTATATTTAAACGATATTTAATTTTTACCCAAAAATTTGACTGTCTCAGAAAATTATGAAAAATTCACCATTGGATAATTTTGACATCCTGATTCCAGAAATAATAACTATTTTTTCTGAATAATTTTCTAAATATGTTAATTTTTTACTTTTATAATAAAAACCAACATTTATCGAAAATTCACGGGTTTTGACAAAAAAGGCTTTCGAACCTTAATTAAAATTACAATTGCATTCATAAAATTATACGATCATTTATATTTAATAAAAATTAATTTAATAATAATAATAATAATATTTTATTAAAATATTATTTAATTCAAAATTCCATTAATTCATCAAAATAGATTTCTTAGTTGAATATTAACTAAAAACAGTATTTGTGCTTTAAAAACTATTTACAAGGTAACAATAATAAAATGAAAGTATATTAATTATTATATAAAAAAATAATGTACATAACCATAGTACTAGGTATTTGTTACAGAACCCCTTAAAATAGCTGTATAAGACCTAATGGTAAGGTGCGTGATGGTGAGAGACTCTTAGGTGGCTCAGATAACAGTGCACGTATGGCGATCTCAATAAACTTCATCTTCTCCCATAGACGGTTCCATTTGAACTTGACATGATGAAGCTCAGCTTGGGCTTGGTCAAGAGCAAATCCCAATGACGCCAACTCTTTTCCTAGCTTCGACAAATGTGCTTCGTATGGGAAAATTCTATTGGATGAGGCCATCACATCCTTTGTCTGAGTAATTTAGATTGTTAAAGCCCTATATTTATACTAATCATGTGATCATTGTTCAAAAACTTTACTATCAACAATCATAATTCTTAAAAAAAAACAAATAATTTGACATTTTATATAAAAATTTCACATAAAGAGACATTCAATTAGACCAAGAGGGATTTCCATTAATGAAAGTTTGGGTTGTTACATGACATATATTCTTTTTTAGGTGATATACTTGTTTTCCCATAATTTGTTTACATTATAGAATGAACATGTATACCTTATACACCCATGAAAAGGGATACTGGTGCTGTTTTACAGAGTCTTATACTCACACCATACTCATGATTTTTTGTGCACTTATAGATTTTCTGAACAATGATCTGATGAATGGAAGGGGCCCTATAGTGGAAAATTTAGTAGGTTTAGATGGAGGATTCAGATGTTTCTGGATAGAGTTCATGATGGATCTAATTTGATACTTTTATTTACTAACTTTACCTCATACTTGTATTCTTTTTTTAGTTTTCATTTATGTCTATGGAATTCCCTATTGATACTATGTGGGTTTGACTTATTTTTTTTATAATTCTACTTTAGTGATTATTCATCATTTTTTAATTATTTTATCCCTTCCATTATTATAATATGTTGTTTACTTAGTACCAAGGGTATAGTCTCCCCATGATATTTAGTAGGACATCAATGCTAGTCAAGAACCTCTTTTGTGCAGAGAGGCATGCATGAGGTCATGTAGCATTCTAGATCAGACCTGATATTTCATTTTGGGGGTGTTATAGTCTACTTTTTTTTCAATGTGAATTGAATCAATGGGTGAAGCAGATGCCTAATATGAAAAGACATTATAAATAATTATTTTTCATTCGATTTTCTAACCAACATTTTTTAAGATTGTAAAATTCACATCAGGTTCACCATTTTTATTTTAATCAGGATTCAATTCTTTTTTGTTTAATGTTATTCGTGACCTCTGTTTTAAAAGGTATACCATTATTGGGAAATAATAGTGAATCCATAAATACATGTCGAATTGAATGGATATTATATTTGGATCATTTAAACCTTACTAATGGGGAATTTTTTCCTTCTCAGAGTCTCTTTAATATATTTAAGATGTGTCCATAAATTTTTTCCAATAGTGCTATTAATACCATGGTCACCCTCATGAAAATGGTTGATCATGATTTAAAGGAAATGGGAAAACATTTGTATGTTTTATAGGTTCTCCATCTCTTTTAAATGGGGAAATGCATTGATGTATCACATGAAAATAGTAATCAAAAACTAGATAATTACAATTCAAGGAATATGTGGGTTTTTATGGTGTATTGACAATTGAATAAGTGTCCTACATATCTTTTATGAATGGGAATTAGAATCCACCAAGTTCTGATGCCTCTCAATTTAACATTATTCTCTATAGACATAGAATTTATGCACAAAATATGGTGATGTAGAAACTATATAGCATATGGGGTTATGGTTTTCCAATCATAAGTGTGTGTAAATGACACACACACACAAAAAGACATGTGTGTGTGTATTTGAATGTTAGAGGTGGGTGGATCTATCCTTGGAGGGGAATCCTATGTATCCTATGAATACATGAATTATACCCCATATATATTTGATGTTGTCTATGTAGTTTAAGGTAATATGGTGAGAATGTAGGATATATAAATCAACAATAAAACAACTAACCTTATACTCTAAGCCAATGTGAGTCATGCTTGATGTGAGAATTATGATGTCATAGATAGTTGGTTACATGGATCAAGTGACAATATGGATCATGCATAAGAAACTTGTGATTTGATACATACCCATTGGTGAAAAAAAGAGGATGATTAGGATCATTGGGGATTTAACATCATGAAAAAAATTTATAGAGATTACAACAGGATGGGATTCCATGATATGGTTATAAATCATAAGTAATATGGATGAGTGAGAAAAAGTATTAGGTTTAAAATATATCAGATGCCTATATATGAATGAGGTTGGGTATTAATCCTAGTTTTATGTCCTTTATAGTTTACTCATGGATCACTTAGACTCATTGGGAACATGGATCCATGAGAAATAGATTTTTGGGCTCTCATATGTGAGAATTTTTATATTGGATTATAGGGGGATTTCTATGGATAGAGATATGAGGTATCCGATTCTATGAGGGAACCATGTGAAAAATGGTGAAAAATTTGATATTGGGGTTGAACCTTAAAGAGATGTCATACTTATCCTATAAAAATAGGAACTAGAGACCTCAAATTTCAGATCTTGTGCAGTTTAACATCATACAGAAAGGAAATTAACTGAGAAGTTTAACATCATATGATGAAGATGCAAGCCGTACAGTTTAAAATCCTATAGTGATGATATTTAAGATGAATTTTAACATCATATAATGAGAAGGTTTATTTCCATAAGGGATATAACAATGTGGAAATTGGATGATATATAAGGCATTTTTGTTTCCATGGTAAGTATATAAATGGGGGATTATGGGATATAGAATTATATATAAATTCATTATGATATTGGATATGTGGCTCTATCCTTGAACATGAATCCTATGTAGCCCATTTATAACATGAATCAGAGTCTATGTATTTCATATAAAGATTGTGTGGGGATTTTTCATGAGCTGCCTGATACAATTTTTTCTCGTCCCCTAGTGGTAATGGAAGGGAGATTGAACCCAAGGGGAATATTTACCTTTAATCTAGAAATGTTAGGCACTTTCACCTATGTGGATGCCTATAATATGGTTTATTTAACGAGATTATAGGTTTTATCATGGAGACCAGGTATAGATTCTATATTTAACTGTATAACAAGGATAATTCACGATAAAAGATTTCAAGGTAGAACTTTTATGGGAGGAGGACACATCTTATCTTGTTAGAAGTTACAAAATCGAATAAAGATAAAGGGTCCATGTGATTAAATAAAGAGAAGGGGTCATGTGATCATATAACTATTACCAAGTTAAAAGATAGTGCGACATGATCACACATCTAATAGATCATCACACAATCACATACTCGATATGGAGTCACATGATCAACACTGGCGTAGATGGTTACATGGTCAAGAGTTGCATAAATATTTATGTTATTTTTCATGTTTATCCATTAAAAATATTTTTTCCTTCAAAATTACTAATTTAATTATGAAACATGAGACTTTAAAGTCAAATTAATATACTTTATTATCTTTATTCTTCCTCTTTTAATCTCCTTTTTCCTATCTATCTAATTGTTAATGGAACACATGGTTTTTATAGGAACTGAACTCCAATATATGTACTTCTTCATAATGTGAGAGATCCAAATATAGGGGTTTGAGGTGGTAGAATATTCCCACATAAGTCTATAGGAATTTATGTTATCTACATGAATAATATTTCATGTTGTTGATCGCAAGATCCAGAAATTATCTAAAGTTATCTCAGGATCATTTACAGGTACTATTTTGTTTATTGTTGATTAATTTTCATTTTTGTTTTACCTTAGGGTTTTTTGGTGAAATTTTTGAGAAAAAAAAATAATGATGGATGTGCACGTTTGGTGTGCGATTAAGGAATACTGTGCACCCCAACATAGAAAATCATGCAATCCAAGACTATGGAGATTTTCATAGTTGGTTCGTGGTTTGTCTAACTATGAACCCTTTTAGGATTAACCATGCTACCCTAAAATAATAAGTGCATAGGTTAGGTTCACTGTTAGAGAAAACTATTCACCCCTTCCCAACAAACCATGTTCATTAATTAATTAAGACCAAAAATTGATTCTAAATTTTTTCAAACCCCCTAATTAACCCCAAATCGACCCACGTTCAACCCTAGGTTTCCTTTCATGATTTTTGAGCACTATGTACAAATTATAAGCCTTTATGACCTCCTTTATTTGTGATTATAATCCCAAATCAATGATCCCCACCCCTCCTTGTAAGTGGATCATATCTTGTAACTTTCCTACTCACCCTCCTTTATTCTTTCCATATTTTGGTAGGATGTTATCTTCTATTTTTCTATATCTAGATCTAGATTTTTGAATATAGATCTAGAATTGTGGATCTATATATATAAAAATAAGAGATATTTTTTTTGTTAATCTTGATTTAGGGTTTTATATCTAGACCCTAATCTACGTCATTGTGATGCTCACTTTTGGGGATTTCTGTTCAGAGATCGCTCATCAAAAATCGAGGTATGTGGTCTATTATTGAAATTCCATAGTATTGATATCAAATATGTGTATGTGGTTGTTTAATTTGCAGGGTTCATTTAGAAATTTCAATTCCTAAATTTGATTAATTAATGTATTCAATTAATGAATTAAGGAATTAGTTATTTGATTAAATAATGGAACTATGGAATTGAGTTAATTAATTGATGAATTAATTATCAAGGTATTGAATTAGGTAATTGGGGATAATTAAATATTAAATTAATTATTAAATTCTAGAATTTTACAATTGTGAATTGAGAATAATTAATCTAGGAATTAATTTTTAGATGTTAAGATTTGAGAGGATTAATTAATTATTGGATTAATTAATGGGATTATTGTGCTTAATTAATTTATGAATTAATTAATAAAAGAGATATTAATAATTAATTGGTGAATTAATTAATGAGATAGATATGGTTAATTAATTGATGAATTAATTAATGTAAGTTGATTAATTATTTTATAAATTAATTAATGGAAGTTTTTTTATGGTTAATTTTGATAAACATATCAATGTTGATTAATTTTGGTTGATAAGAGAATGTGAAAAATGTGATAATGAGATATATGTGATAATGTGACATGTCATGATGTATATTCATGATTGATAAATGAGGTTCTAGACATGACATTCTATGACCATGACATATTTGTGTGATTGAGAATAGGGCTGATAGACATGATGTTCTATGCCCATGATATATATATATGATTGGGAATTGGGGTGCTAGACATGGAGTTCTATTCTCATGAATCATTTTTATTATTGAGAACTCAGGCACTAGACCTGATGTTCTAGGCCCATAATATACATGCATGATAATTAAGGAGGTTCTATACTTGGCGTTCTACACCCAAAACATTGGCATTGAAATATAGTTCCAAGTGGCCGTAATAATGAAATTAAAGTGAAATGGATAATGTAATACCATGTGCTGTAATGAAATGTGAATTGAATATGTGACATGGTTCAGACCAGGCATTGGCCGAAGAAGGTATTGAGTTGCGGTTGTCCTTGGGAACACTATGGTTTATGTGGTTAATTAAAATTTAATTGATAATGTGATAACTACTTATTTATGCATTGAAATTATTTATTTATCCAACTGAATACACTTTTTATTAGATATATTTGTGTTAGAAATTGTTGGTGGTGGCCTAATGACTTGTAATCACACCCATCAAGGTTTTATCGATCAGTCACCAAATAGTCTTTATTATGGAATGATAGGTTAAGGGTAAAAAACCTATGTTAGATGATTTATTTTGGGTTGGATCATGGTTGAGGGAACCAGACATGGTTTGAGAACTTCTTGGGAGTCATCGGTATCTTTCTTTTGAGATTGCATTTTAGACACTTGACATGTAAATTTGCATGAAATTATTTTTTTCTTTAGATTGGATATTTTATTCTCTATTTGATTGAATGGAGATGTTGGTATTTTTTGTGGCTATATATGCTTCCCCTATTTTTAATTACTTCTGATGGTGTATCACATGGATAAAAGAGAGTATTATCTCCCCCTGATCGACTTATTAGACTCTCACTAATGGTCATTATCCTATGGAATATGGTGAGGCATGCTTAAGGTCATGTGACTGACCATCTTGGGGAAATGGTGTGTGGCTCCCAAGTCGAGACGTTACAATGTGGTATCAGAGGAATTTTATTTTCTCTTTCTTTTTTCTTCATATTTGGAAAATGTTGACAGGGGACTAGGAAGAGCTGGAGTTTTGACATGAGCTCATGAGTGAGAGTTGAAAACCCATGTATAGGGGAAAACCTAAGTACCCAAGGTGGTATTGTTTTTATTTCAATTTTCTATTACTGTTAAATATTATTTCACCCTTGGTGGCGCACTAGTTGTTTGATGGGATTTTTTTTTATATTTTTGATAATTGAATCATGGATCTAAATTTCAAGGGAGTTGAGTCCAAATTCACAATTCTAGGAACTTAGAATTATTTTTTTGACATGCATCATTCGAAGAATGTATGATAAAACAAGTTATGGGTAAGATGTGGAACATGAACTGTTTTTACTTGCTTGTGAAATTGTTTTAAAAATGGTGCCTAATATAATATCGAGAATGATAAAATTATTCAAAATGTGAATAAATGGCTGTCTAAATGAGAAACTTGATATGAAAATATGTTTACCCTTGTTAACCAAGTCCTAGATGTAGGATGGTTAAGGGTAGTGATAGCACCTCAGTTTTGATCGTGTGTTGGGGTTTGGGGAAAATAGTTGTTGGGATTTTACTATTAACAAAATATGATAAAGTTAGGTTATGATTCCTAAGATATTTTTTTGGAATTATAGATATATGACTCTATGATGAATCTTTTTGAGAGCACAACAGAAGGAAACAACTAGGTGTAACCTCCAATAGTGGAACCTATGACACCAATAGTTATGGTTGAGGAAGTAGGGGATATGTTCTAAGAGAACTTCAATTACTTCCTGAAATTTGTGGAAAGAGACCCTGGGAGGGTTGTGAAGAGTATGTATGACATGACGAGGGAGATTCAGTTACAAAAACCTTTGAATTTTACTGGAGATGGTGGACCTGAGAGAGTTGAGTTTTGGATTGAGTCTATCCAGACTATACTCGACCATTTGGAGACTCTGGAAGAGAATATAGAAAAGATGACTACTTATATGATACGAGGATCTGTGAAGCACTAGTGGGACATCCAGGATCTGACAGGAAAGTCTGATGGTATGCTATGTAAAGAATTTTTGGAGAGGTTCTTGGATCAATTATACACAGAGATGCTCAGGTAGGAGAGAGTAACTAAGTTCATGAGGTTTACTTAGGCGAGTATGCCCATGATGGACTACGCTGGAAACTTTATATATTTGCAGTGCTTTATTCAAGCATTGACAAGATATGATGATACTTCAGTAAAATAATTTTAGGATGGAATTAAGTGTGAAATTAAGTCCCAGGTGAATATCTTTAAGTAGAAGAAGTTTTCAAAAGTGGTGAATCAAGCTCTCATTGCTAAGGGGAACCTGAAGGAGGCTTCCAGTGGTGGACATGTGGTTTCTTATGTATGATTTGTAGGTACATCTTACTAGAATAAGATGCATCATTATGATAACTTTATTCAAGGAAGTGGGAAGTAGAGTGACTAATTTGGGTGATTAGTTACTCAGGATCTTACTCAAGTGATTTTGCAGCAGTTTTGTAAGATGAGGCACTTTTGTAAACTTTATCCACGACCACCAATAATGTTATGATACAACCAAAACAGGTTATGTAGGAACATTAGATTGATAGTTAGTGATGGAGGAGATAGACATAATAATGATGTAGGAAGGGGATATTCTTCACAATATCAATATGGTAGTTGGAGTTCTTCTCGTCGAGGTAGTAGAGGCAGTGGACATGGTGCTTCTGGGAAAGTGGTCTCACATCAGTAGAGTGGTGAAACTTAGGGGAGTGAGATGAAATCACAAGGATGCGGGGAAGGATAATTTCATGTGGTGAAGCCTACACTTGTGGATATCAAGGATGGACCATCAACAGTGATAAGTACTATTCTTATAGCTTCTACATTATCTAGTTCCTTATTTGATACTAGTTCCTCTCATTCCTTTGTATATACAATAGTTTTCATTGGTTTGAGCCTGATGGAAGACTTTTTTAACAGGGTAATGACTATAGATACACCATTGTGAGTACGGTCTAGAGGCATCTATTTGTGAAAGGGATGTTTTCTCGAAATTGGGATGTATTATTCTATGTGGGATATCTTTATTCTAGACATATTGATCTATGAACTAATTATGTGAATGGACTAGATAGTCAAATAAAGATCCCAAATTGAATGTTACCATAGGAGGGTTATGTTTATGCATCATAAGGGTGACCATTACCTTCACTATGGAGAGTGGGATATCTAGGTAGGCCGAGCAGGGCCAATTACTGAGCAACTAGGAGAGGTCACAACCCAGGTTTTTAGTTTATTAATTGATGAAGGAGGTGTGAAGAATGATGTCTTTACAATAGTAGTGGAACTATTTTAGGATGTGTTTCCTGAATACTCTTCAGGGTTTCCACCTAAGAGAGATGTGTAATTCACTATTGAGCTTAGGTTGAGGGCAGAGCGAGTTTCTATTCAAACATACAAAATGACACTGAAAAGGATTCTAGAACTCAAGAATCTATTAGAGGAATTTGAGGATAAGGTATTTATCCATCCGATAATGTCACCTTTAGGTTCTTGAGTGTTGTTTTCTAAGAAGGATGACACAACTCTATGTTTATGTTTTGATTACTAGAAGTTTAACTAGATGACTGTGAAGAACCGGTATCCTCTTCCATGTAGCAATGATATGTTTGACTAGTTGAGAGGATATTGTGTGTTATTGAAGGTCTATTTGAGATTGAGGTGTCATCAGCTGAGAGTTTGGACATCTGATATACTGAGGGCTTCTTTAAAAATTAGTTATATCCTATATGAGTTCATCATAATGCCATTTGGGATGAAGAACACATACGAAATGTTTTTGAACTTTATGACCATGATATTACACCCATACCTAGATCAGTTTGTTATAGTATTCATGGATGACATCTTGGTGTACTACAAGACAAATTAAAGTCATTCCCTACACCTTGAAATCATCCAGAGTACACTGATAGAGCATCAGTTATACACAAGCTATTTATGTTCTAGTTTTAGATTGATCAAGTACAATTCTTAGGTCACATCATCTTGAAAGAAGATATGTAAGTGGACCTAAAAGGGCCCATGAAATAGTTTCTTGGGAGTATCCTATGAATGTATTAGATATCCATAGCCTCCAAAGGTTAGCTCAATATTAGTAGAGATTCATCCAGAATCGTTTATGTTTGGAAGAACCACTTTCAGGATATACCAAAAATGGGATTATGATATATTGGTAAGAAGCATATGAGAAGGACTTGCATGAGTTAAATAAGTTCTTGAAATCAGCACTGATATAGATCCTACCTAATATGGGTGAGGATTATAAGGTGTATTGTGACACTTTTGGGATTGGAGATGGATTAGTGTTGATGTTGGGTGAATGAGTTGTAGTGTATGGGTCTTGGTTGTTGAGGTCACATGAATGGAACTACAATACACACAAAGTTCAATTAGTAGCTATGGTTTATTCCTTGACATGTTGGAGGAATTATCTGTTGGGTAAAAAGGTTTTAGTGTTTACAGATCATAAGATCTTGAAGTATATATTTTGGCAGTGAGATTTGAATTTTCAAAAATGGAGATTGATTGAGTATATGAAGTCACTTGAATTTGAGCTATCATATATGCCTGAAAAGGGGATCAATATTGCTGACTCTCTAAGTAGGAAGATACAGACTAAGGTGATATAAGGGTCTAGTTCTGAGTGGAAGATGATGACTTTGATGGCTGAGATGCATGTGGGGATTCAAGAGAGTTATGAGTAGATGACTCTTATATTAGTTTTAGTGGAGTCTAATATTTTGAGACACATGAGGGACATACAGTATGAGGACCTGAAATGTTTATTTTTAAGTTAAATCCATGAGAGTGGGAAGAAACCTTCATACTGGTTGATAGATGAGGATAAAATCATATATGTCAAGAATCAATTTTTTTTCCTACGAGCATGTGGGAGGAGATGATATGATAATTTCACGCCTAAAAGTGGGAAGTACATACAGGTGGGACAAACATTTTCCATGAACTATGATGAATGTTTTGGGGTCTAGTCATGTTAATAAAAATATCTGGGTTCATGACATGATGGTTATCCTTTTATCAAGTGAAGGTTGAGCATCAATGACCTTGAGGTTTTCTAAAGCTGTTATCCATTCGGAAATGGAAAAGGGATAATATGACTATGTATTTTTTGGTGGTCTTCTATAGATGCCAAGGAAGGCTAAATTTAGATGGTTTATTGTGGATCAAATAAAAAAAGTAGAGAATTTCTTTCCTATATGAGAGAATTTCTTAGTGCAACACTTTGTGGACTTGTATGTTCAGAAGATAATCCATCTGCAAGGGTTGTCACAGACTATAGTTTCATATCATGACTCACATTTCACTTTACACATTTGGAAGATCTTGTAGAATGTTCTCATTATGTAGGTATTGTTGAGTATGAATTTTCACCCACATACAGATGGGAATTCAGAGCATAACATACATGTGATTGAGGATATTCTATGAGAACATGTCATAGAATTATGATTATATTTGCAGAAGAACCTAGATTTGGTGGAATTTTGTTATAAAAATAGTTATCAAGAAACGATATGTATAGATAAATAATATAATATTTATGGTAGGATATAAATATCACCTTTATGCTTGAGGGTGGTAGGTGAGTTAGAGTTGTTGGGACCGAGTCTCATGTAGGAGACGTCAGAATTGACATATCTTTTTTTAGAAATTAATGGCTAAAACTCAGAGTAGACAGAAGTCGTATGATGAAAAACATAACAAACCCCTAGAGTTTACAGAGGGTGATCATGCATTCCTTTAGGTGTTTCCTAGGTTGGGTCACTATAGGATACAAATACTGGGCATGTTGGCACCCAGGTTTGTTGGACCTTTTGAGGTTTTTGATAGAATCAGTTTGATGGTGTACCGATTAGCTCATCCATATAAATATAGTTCTATAAATGATATTTTCCACGTGTTACCACAAAATGGTATCATCCTAACCCTTATCATGTTATTGATGCAGATGATGTTGATCTTGATATGAATGCATCCTTTGAGGAGAATCCGATACGTGTGTTGGATCATAGTAAGAAAGTATTGCAGGGAAAGACAATCCTAATAGTTCATGTATTCAGGAAACATGGGAATGTGTAGGAGGAATGATGGGAAAGAGAACCAGATATAAGGGATTAGTGGCCCAATATTTATGAATTAGAATGTTAGAGATGATGTGTAACAACCCTAACATTTATTAATGAAAATTCCTCTTGATCTGATTAAATGTCTTATTATGTAGAATGATTATATAAGACATATGCCCTTCCTTAGTTTTATGTTTCTTGATATTAAAATACCATTATGAATTGTTACCATTTTTAATATATCCATTTAATAGTGATAACATTATTAGTATAAATATAGGGCTTTAACAAATCCAATTTACTCAAACAAAGGAAGCGATGACCTCATCCAGTAGAATTTCTCCAAATGAAACCCATTTGTCAGAACTCAGAAAAGAGGTAGCATCACTGGTCTTCTCTCATGACCAATCCCAATATAAGTTTCAACACTTTATGCTTTAATAAAACTACCTATGGGAGAAGTGCAAGTTAATAGAGATTACCACCCGAGTGATGTTATCCAAGCCACCCCAAGAGTCTTTCCCCATTACACTCTTCACCCTTAGGTCTTATGAGAGTGTTATAAGGGAATATTTAACCATACCCTAGCACTATGATCATGTAAATTATTTTTTTATATAATAAAGAAGATATATTCATTTTATTATTGTTACTTTGTAACTAGTTTTTAAGAAGAAATAGTATTTTTAGTTATTATTTAATAATGAAATCTATTTTAATGAATTAATGTATTTTTAAATTAAATAATATTTTAATATAATATTATTACTAATTTTTTTTTATTAAATATAAATTATCGTATAATTTTTATGAATACAATTGTAATTTTTATTAAGTTTTTAAAGCTGTTTTTGTCAAAACCCATGAATTTTCGACAAATGTCATTTTTTATGTTAAAAATAAAACTATCACATTTAAAAAATTATTTATATAAAATAAATATTAT
The DNA here is from genome assembly GCA_963277665.1 of Viscum album. NCBI lineage: Eukaryota > Viridiplantae > Streptophyta > Magnoliopsida > Santalales > Viscaceae > Viscum > Viscum album. Next base: position 1,254,515,480 of record OY728152.1, read on the forward strand.
TTTTGGAATCAGGATGTTGAAATTATCCAATGAGTAATTTTTCATAATTTTCTAAGACAGTCGATTTTTTGGGTAATAATTAAAGACCGTAAAATATATAATGTGTTTTATGACATCATAATGACCCAATAGTGATGTAATAAAATAATATAAATGGTATATTAGGCCAATACATGATTTAAATTTAAAATAATTTGATTTTAGGTTTGTTTTATTTATTTTACAAAGCCTTAGTGGACCCTCCAAGGATTGTACAACATTCTAACATTTTAAAATGATTTCCTTAAGAGTGTGACACACCTCCACATAATCAAGCCTAATATTTTAATAATTTAGGTCATTGGACTTATAAAATAATGTCTTACACTACCATTTGGAAATAACCATGGGAAAAAACCATGGGATTGTTTTTGTTTTTGATTAGTTTAATATGTAGTGTCCAAAACCTAAATATTAATGAATTCCCCTCTCTTTTCCTATATAAACCCACCCAAGCTCCTACTTCTCTTCAATCAAAGTCAATGGATCTAGACCTAAATCTGAAATCCTCTCTCTATAATTCTTCCAAGGTGCCCCATTCTCCCTATAATCCTCTCTTAAGCCTCTCCAAAGACTTTGGATCACACTTCCAAGTTAAGGATTTCTTCCTCTCTCAATTTTGTCCATGTTTCTTTATGTCTTTATACCATTTTATTTTCAATTAAAAATGTTGGGGTATTATTTTGACCTATAATATACTTCCCTAATTATGTTTTAATTATTAAGTAACCCTTTATATCTCATTAATTCATCCCATGTGCACCTGTTACCTTGCCGAAATTCTGAAAGGGATTTCTCTCTCCACATTTACATTCAAGAAATTATTTTGTATTTTGAATATAAATTCCATTACATATGTTGAGACATGTATCTATATGACCCAATTAATAAAATTAATTTACATATTAAGAGACACCACTTTCTCTCTTATCAACCATTTTTATGAATTCTTTTGTCAGCCATTATGCTACCGAAATTGCACTGCGATTTTCCAAGCCAAAGTCACTGTGTAGTGAATACCATGCTCATTTATCTATCAAGGGAATCCACCTTTATGAAAATTTACATATTGATTATAGAGTTTCATTTATGAATTCCACATTCCTTTATCTCGTAATAAATTATTATGTTTAATGAATCCATGTTATATGATCCATATGACACACTTATGCATGAAATGAAATGATTAAGAAGGGTGCGCCCTGATAGAGATCCAATGCATTGGGTAAAGATTAATATCTGGATAAGTCAAGTGTAATGAGGGTTTAAAAATGATAATTAAAGTGAAATCAGGGTTTAATCATTCTCTACATGAAATGAGCCTTGGCTCATGCTAATATCATGTTAAATGGGTTTTCCACATTTCCAAGTTATGATAATCATGCTATATCAGGGCTGTATGTTCATGTTTCTCTTGCGCTCCATTGAAATGAATATTTCCTAAAATGTACTATGTAATTCATGTTATTCCTTTATTAATCCCTTACTGAGCTTTATATCTCACCCTTTTCTTATGCATTTTCTCAGGTTATCCTGTGCAATGCTAAGTACGAAGGAATGTTGGGGTCATGTAAAAGATGTTTTCAATAAAGTTTTTATGTTTTATGTTCTAAGTTATTATGTAATGTTCCTAATTTCTCATTAAACTACAACTATAGATCCTCAGAGTTGTCTTATGTGAAATTTTATGTGATAAATAATGTTTAAATGTGTACTATAGAGCAGTGTTGTTATATTTGGTATCAAAGGATAGGTTTATTTATTTTTGAGATTAGGGCTAGAAAACCCTAGTGAAAGCCTTAGAGATAAGAATAAGTATAATAAATACTTAACTAAATGTTGGTGGGTATTGAGAAAGTGGTTTATCACGAAAATATATCTATTTATAGATACGAGCAGGTAGAGGCGACTCTGGCACAAATGTATCAAGGGGAAAAAACAAAAAAAACCACTTTGAGCTAGACTCAAATGGAAACTGGTGCATGAAAATGGGCCTTGCTTCACTATTTGTTATGAAACTCCCAAGGGATATGGTTTGGTAAATTAATAAGTATTATATGAACCATTATTAAAGGAATTAAAAAAATTCCCCTAAGAAAATATGTTGGGAAGTAGATCATGGATAACATATATTGAAGCCTATAAATTCATAAGTTAAGGAAATAAATGTAATTTAAAAGTTATCAATTTTTTTTTATTATATTACCCTTTATGTGTTACCCCCAAATTTACTTTTATATCAGCCAGTGGGTAGTAATAGGATGACTCAGGCTAACATCTGATTTGAAGATCAATGTGACGACTGTTCTAGTGAGATGACCAATCCGATGGGAGTGGAAATCACACACTTTTTCACAGTACAATCTTAGTTAACTCAGGTTTGGAATAGAAAAATGGGTCAAGATGAACATTAAACCCCCCCTAAGAAACAAAAAGTCACAATCAAGAGCTTCATGAGACAATGAAAACCTACTTTTAATGGATCATTTGATCCCTAAATTTCCAAACAATGGATCAAATCCATTGAAAAGATCTTCTCGATCCTTCAATGTTCCGAACAAGAGAAGGTTCTTCTTGATTATTATCCTATGGAGGGTTAATCTTATCAATTGTGGACATTGATAAAAAATATGAAGCCTAAGGAAGATATCAGGGCATTGGAATTGAAGAATTTTTGGAAATTTTTTTGGTAAATATTTTCTCACACCCTCTGAATTAAGATGGAAAGGCACTTCCTTGTCCTTAAGAAAAAAGATGATGAATCCATCGAAGCATATGAGGAAAACATCACAAGGCTTTTACTATACGCCTCTGGCTTTGTCATTACCCCCAAATTCAAGGTTTACCACTTCTTTGGTGCGCTAAAATCTTGCCTATGGAAATCCCTCAGTTTCCGTGACTTTGATAGTTATGAGGAAATTGTGTAATGTGCCCTCAAAGTCAAAATAGAGATCGGTGAATCTCATGGGTATCATAGGGATAAGAAGTGGAAAGAAGACTTTAATTATGGATATCTGATCAATAAATCCAACAGTTCTATGAGATTCCATCACCCCACATACCAAAGATGCGGAAAAAAGCACCCTGAAAATTGCCTGAAGGGGATGAGGAAATTATTTAGGTGTGGAAGAGAAGGGAATTTGGCAATTAACTATCGACATGAAAAATATGCTACTATGAAGGAGGATAAGAATTATCCATTCAACCCTAAACACACTATTCATTACTTTAACTACAAAAAACCAGGGTACTTTGTAAACCAGTGCCCTAAGACAATGTTTTTTAGAGGCAACCAACAACCTCCAAGGCAGTAATGGAAATATTTTTCAGTCACTACCACCAAATATTACCCTGAAAATAATGTGGTGAAAAGTATGCCGGTTATTCATTAAAGAATAGTGAAAATACATTTTAATTCTGGTTCTATACATTATTTGACATCCCAAAAGCTTAGTAGAACAATCCTAACACCCTCACAAATCATGGAAGTACAGATTTCGATGAGAATGAAAATTGGAGAAATCATTAAAAACCATGAATATAACTCCTCCCCTATCCCAATTTGTGGATCTAACTTTCTAAAAAACCACTTGATTATAGCATCCCGTCTTTTTATAACATAACTTTCATTCCATTACACGAAACTGAGGATCTTTAAGGTTTAGTGTCTTGGAAACAAGGAACATAAAACATGAAAAAAAACATTCTTCTTAAACACCTGAAAGGCTTCTCCTCATGTTCACCCTAGGCTCATTACTACATCTCATAACCTGGGGACATACATCAAAAGAAAGGGTGAGCAAAAGGCCCAGCAAGGGAAACAAGTGAAACATTTTACATATGAACTTGAGATACATCAATAAAGTCATGAAAAGAACTTTAAGGTATGAAAATGAAATCATGAGGCATATCATAATAAAAATAACATTTTCATAACTTGAATATTTGGCTGAAACATTTAATATTGACAATCGTTTCGTTTCACCAAGGTCCATCCCCAAGGTGTCGTTAAAAATTACCAAGGTTATTCACCAAGGCGTCGTTAAAAATGGTCATCTCTAGAGATTAAGTCTTTACCCAATGCATTGGAGCGCTATCAGGGTGCACCCTTAAATTTTCATTTATTATCATGTTAGCCACATATATAATCATCAAAAATTTAATAAAAAACCCATATAACATAAAATAAATGGGTTTCATTTCATAATCATAACGTTTTAAAAAATGCTTTAAAGACATGATCTTTACGTCACTTTAAAACCCACAGAAAAGGAAGGTGGGTATCATGTATGTAAATCCTAGAATTTAAAATAGAAAATTTTGGTATATATGTGAATACCCCTTTAGAAGAAAGATATTTGAGTATTCACTTAATAATATAAAAGAACTTTAGAAAAAGAGAGAGACATTTTGAGACGGAAATTCTGCAGCATAACGGCAATGTTACGAGGTTTTAGAAGACATTACAAAGAGAGGGGAAATGGGTCACCAACTCATAAATGATCCATAAAACAGTAGAGGGACATAATATGAAGGATATATTAACATGGTAATGAAATTTGAAAGATGTACCATATGAAATGAAGATCATGAAAGGAAGACAAAAATAAGATTTCTCTTATGAAAACTCGGCAGCCTAACGGCGTCACATAAAATTCAACCAAAAATGAATTGATGAGATAAAATAGGGTCTCTCATCATATGAACATAAAAGATCAGTATGATAGATATAGAGATCATACCCCAAAATAATACAAAAGGAACTTGAAACACTTGACATGAAAGTTGATCTTTGAAAAAATGAGAAGGGCGAACGAATCCCTTAAAAATTCGGCAGCCTAACGGCGTCACTTAAACATCAACAAAAAAATGAATTGATGAGATCAAATAGGGTCTCTCATCATATGAACATAAGATTCCAGTATGATAGATATATAGATCATACCCCAACATAACAAAAAGGAACTTGAAAGAATTGACATGAAAGTAGAAATTCAAAACGAGAAGGGTGAAGAACCACTTAAAAATTCGGCAGCCTAACGACGCCACTTAAAACTTCAAAATACTGAATTGAAGAGATAAAATGGGGTCTCTCATAATATGATCATAAAATATCAGTATGATAAATTTAGAGATCATACCCCAACATAATAAAAAGTAACTTGAAATACTTTACATGATAATAGATCTTGAAAAATGAGAAGGGAGAAAGAATCCGTTACAAAAATTTCGGCAGCCTAACAGCGCCACTTAAAACTTCATAAAAAGAAATAATGAGAGTAAGAGGGGATCTCTCATTATGTTAACATGAAAAGGGAATTAGGAGGAGTATAAAAGAACACCCTTTAACATAAGAACATGGAGAATAAAAGAAATTACATAAAAGCGATTTTTTGAAAAGAAAGAGAGAGATCGGATCCCTTACCTTAAAACGTAACTCTTAAAACACAAAGGTTTGGACCTTGAGGGCTTGATTTCACCTTGGGAGGACTCCTTGGGAGGTAAGGAGACCAGAAATTCGTTGAGGGAGAGTGGGGAGTCGAATGGATGAGAGGATGGCTTGGTATTTATAGGGAAAGTGAGGGGACAATGCATCAATGGCCAAGGGACACCTCATTAGTGGTTTTGGCAAAACCATGGGCTTGCCCATGGTATTTTCCCATGGTATTGGCCACTTGGGACACCTCATACCTTATATTACTATTCATAAGTCGACCATATTGATTAAAAACTTAATACATCATTTAATGATGTCATTAAACACCCGTAACTTAAAAACTATATTTTCACTATTCATCGAAAATTCAACTTTCTCAGAATAATCCCAAAATTTCACACTAACCAAATGTCAATGCTCTGATTTCAAAAATAAACTCCATTTTATAAAAATAATTTTCTAAATATTTTTAATTTATTTTTAAATAAATACACTATTCACCTAAAATTCATTTTTTCAGAAAAAACCCCAAAAATTACCATAACATAATATCGGTGCTCTGAGTTCAAAAATGAAATCCATTTTATAAAAATAATTTTCTAAATATTTTTACTTTAATTTTTAATTAAAAAATACTATTCACCTGAAAAAACTAATACTTGAATAATAATTTATGAAACCGTTATTTAACCATTTTATTGAATCACAATACTTAATCAAGGTGCCTAGATTATTTTAAAACTTTCTTTAAGTGATATTACTAATCCATTTGGTCATATTACTAATCCTAATCATAAAATCACTATTCATAATTTACTATTCATCAAAAATCAAGTTGATCTTATTAGACTCCAAATTTCGTACTGAACATAATTGCATAAGACCATTTTTTGAAAATCATTACACATTTTTAATTATTTAAGGTTTACATAAACATTTTTAAAATATCTTTTTTCTAAAATTAATCAAAAATATGCATACTATATTTATCCGGTCATTTGAAAATTCATAAACATCATCATAAGAAGAAATCCCAATTTTTATTTAAAACAAAGGATTACACAAGGCAGTTACGGTCTTCTTACATAACCCCTTATCACACCAGCATAGGACCTAAGTGTAAGGTGCGCTAAGGTGAGAGAATCCGAGGGAGGCTCGGCCAACATAGCACGAGTAGTAATTTCTATCAGTTTGAACTTCTCGCGAAGGCGATTCCGTTCTAGCTTCACACAATGAAGTTCGGCTTGGGTTTGGTCGAGAGCAAAGGCCAGTGGTGCCACCTCCTTCCCAAGTTCTGTTAGATGGGCTTCGATCGGTCCATGACTACTGGGTGAGGCCATCAAATCTTCTTTCTATAATAATTAACCAAGATTACTTGTATTTAGAGACAATAATCGAAACGTTTAGTTTACAGCGGTCATATTGACCAATGGTCATATAACCGTCAAAACCCAACAGTCTCATTTTAATTATACTCATGTTATCAAATGAAACATTTTTGTTGAGTATAAGAATAAAATAAAATAACACATAAAATTAGGAAACAAGATTTATTCAAAATTTAGGGTCGTTACAATCTTCCCCCCTTAAGAAATTGCGTCCTTGCAATTTTTAAAATTGGGTTTTGAAATTTCATTGAATGTCCCACATCGGAAAGGATTCAGTAAAACTATTACTTTAAAAGAAAGAAAGGGAAGTACAAAGGTCACCCGAGTTAACCCACACTAGGATTCCATGTAGGAAAACATGGACATGGAGGAGAAAACAAAGGGTCAAGTTCTGAGGGAGAGCAATATAGATCATGATTAAGAGAAAGTTAACCATAAGAAAATACCAAACTTATGATGTGTGTAAACGGTCTTTGATTACCTAGTAGGAAACGTAAACCAACTACATTTTTGTTTTATGTTTCTTTTCATAATTTTGAGGAATTCATTTACTACATATAACAAAAACATAAGAAAATATACCTACCTTCAAGTAGAGTTTCATCCTTTAATAAGTCCCTACCAACACTAATCTTTTCTCCAAATGATGAGAATTGAAAAACACTTGGTCTCATAAAAGCACAAGAATCATCTTCTAGAGAATCACATAATCCACAAATGATCAACTATCTATTTCTTCTATCTTTAAACATTATCCCAAAAACAGAAAGGTTAAGGTAAAACAACTCCTCAAAAAGAAAGAATCCCATAGGAATGGAAACTACTTTTAAATCTTCAAAGTTCCATGGTACTACCCAAAGTTCATCATAGACCATTCCATAAATAACAGTCCTTAAAATTCCTCAAAATAAACCAAACTAAGATTGAAACCCAAATACAAGAAGGATTTTATAACATAGTCTTCCAAAACAACTTCATTGTTCATCTCCAGAAAACATCAACCACTCCTAACATCTTATAACAAAAGTTGCTAACCTAAACATATTTTACCCAAGATAGGTTAATCATTCCCATAAGTAACCTAAATTACTATAAGTCCACCTTAAATTCATCAATTCTTCAAAATATAAGTCAACCTTACCCCTCAATGAAAATACTATAGTAATCTATTTACCTCAATCATATAGGGTCCCCAAAATAGCAAATGTCTTCCAAAATAATAATCATCTTTTAATCCCCTAATCATCTATGTAATATTAATATGGCAATCGTCGCATTTCCTATCACATTGGTTGTTGGGACATGTTCTTCCATTTCCCACCATTAACTAAGAATAGAAAGTATAATTAGGGGCTTAAATACTTAGCTAATAATCATGAAAAGGAACTTAAAGAATATAAGGATAACTTGTAGAAGAAAAGTATACCCTAACTTGTGATCCCCTAGGTTCTCATCTAGGTTATCCATGATCATATATTCTTATGTGAATCTTTATTTTATTTTATATTTGTTCCTTTAACAATGGTTCATACTAAGCTTATGAATTTACCAAAGCATATCCCTCGGGAGTGTTGTAACCAAGAGTGCTGCAAGGCCCGTTGTCGTGTACCAGTTCCCGTTCGAGTCTAGATCAAAGCGGTGTTTTCGGGTTTTACCCCTATGTACATCTGTGCCAGATCCACCTCTACCTGCTCGTATCCAGACATGGATGTATTTTCTTGGAAACCCCTTACTCAATACTCACCAAAATACCAGGAAGATTTCCTATATTTAAACTTTTCTATAGGGTTCTTCCTAGAGTTTTCATATCCTAATTTCCACAAATAACTAAACCATCCTTTGATACCAACTATAGCATCCCGCCTTTTTATCACATAAACTTTCATTACATTTTACAAATCCGAGGATCTTTAAGGTTTAGTGTCTTGGAAACCAGGAACTTTAAACATGAAAACATAAAACATTCTTATAAAACACTTGAAAGGCTTCTCCTCATGTTCACCCTAGTATCTTTACTGCATCTCATAACCTGGGGACATACATCAAAAGAAAGGATGAGCAGAAGGCCCAGCAAGGGAAAAATTGAAACATTTTACATATGAACTTGAGATACATCAATAAAGTCATGAAAAGAACTTTAAGGCATGAAAATGAAATCAAGAGGCATATCATAATAAAAATAACATTTTCATAACTTGAAGATGTGGCTACAACATTTAATATTGACAATCGTTTCATTTCACCAAGGTCCATCCCCAAGGTGTCGTCAAAAATTACCAAGGTTATTCACCAAGGCGTCGTTAAAAATGGTCATCTCTAGAGATTAAGTCTTTACCCAATGCATTGGAGCGCTATCAGGGTGCACCCTTAAATTTTCCTTTATTATCATGTGAGCCACATATATCATCATCAAAAATTTCATAAAAAACCCATTTAGCATAAAATAAATGGGTTTCATTTCATAATCATAACGTTTTAAAAACTACTTTAAAGACATGATCTTTACGTCACTTTAAAACCCACAGAAAAGGAAGGTGGGTATCGTGTATGTAAATCCCAGAATTTAAAATAGAAAATTTTGCTATATATGTGAATACCCCTTTAGAAGAAAGATCTTTTAGTATTCACTTAATAATATAAAAGAACTTTAGAAAAATAGAGAGACATTTTGAGACGGAAATTCTGCAGCATAACGACTATGTTACGAGGTTTTAGAAGACATTAAAAAGAGAGGGGAAATGGGTCACCAACTCATAAATGATCCATAAAACAGTAGAGGGACATAATATTAAGGATATATGAACATGGTAATGAAATTTGAAAGATGTACCATATGAAATTAAGATCATGAAAGGAAGACAAAAATAAGATTTCCCTTATGAAAACTCGGCAGCCTAACGGCGTCACATAAACTTCAACCAAAAATGAATTGATGAGATAAAATAGGGTCTCTAATCATATGAACATAAAAGATCAGTATGATATATATAGAGATAATACCCCAAAATAATACAAAAGGAACTTGAAACACTTTACATGAAAGTTGATCTTTGAAAAAATGAGAAGGTCGAACGAATCCCTTAAAAATTCGGCAGCCTAACGACGTCACTTAAACTTCAACAAAAAAATGAATTGATGAGATCAAATAGGGTCTCTAATCATATTAACATAAGATTACAGTATGATAGATATAGATATCATACCCCAACATAACAAAAAGTAACTTGAAATAATTGACATGAAAGTAGAACTTCAAAACGAGAAGGGTGAAGAACCACTTAAAAATTCGGCAGCCTAACAGCGCCACTTAAAACTTCAAAATACTGAATTGAAGAGATCAAATGGGGTCTATCATCATATGATAATAAAATATCAGTATGATAAATTTAGAGATCATACCCCAACATAATAAAAAGGAACTTGAAATACTTTACATGATAGTAGATCTTGAAAAATGAGAAGGGAGAAAGAATCCATTACAAAAATTCCGGCAGCCTAACGGCGCCACTTAAAACTTCATAAAACGAAATAATGAGAGTAAGAGGGGATCTCTCATTATGTTAAAATTAAAAGGGAATTAAGAGGAGTATAAAAGTACACCCTTTAACATAAGAACATGGATCATAAAAGAAATTACATAAAAGAGATTTCTTGAAAAGAAAGAGAGAGATCAGATCCCTTACCTTAAAACCTAACTCTTAAAACACAAAGGTTTGGACCTTGAGGGCTTGAGTGCACCTTAGTAGGACTCCTTGGGAGGTAAGGAGACCAGAACTTCGTTGGGGGAGAGTGGGGAGTCGAATGGATGAGAGGATGGCTTGGTATTTATAGGGAAAGTGAGGGGACAATGCATTAATGGCCAAGGGACACCTCATTAGTGGTTTTGGAAAAACCATGGGCTTGCCCATGGTATTTGCCCATGGTATTGGCCACTTGGGACACCTCATACCTTATCTTACTATTCATAAGTCGACCATATTGATTACAAACTTAATACATCATTTAATGATGTCATTAAACACCCGTAACTTAAAAACTATATTTTCACTATTCATCGAAAATTCAACTTTCTCAGAATAATCTCAAAATTTCACACTAACCAAATATCAATGCTCTGATTTCAAAAGTGAACTCCATTTTATAAAAATAATTTTCTAAATATTTTTAAATTTATTTTTAAATAAATACACTATTCACCGAAAATTCATTTTTTCAGAAAAAACCCCAAAAATTACCATAACATAATATTGGTGCTCTGAGTTCAAAAATGAAATCCATTTTATAAAAATAATTTTCTAAATATTTTTAATTTAATTTTTAATTAAAAAACACTATTCACCCGAAAAAACTAATACTTGAATAATAATTTATGAAACCGTTATTTAACCATTTTATTGAATCACATTACTTAATCAGGGTGCCTAGATTATTTTAAAACGTTCTTTAAGTGATATTACTAATCTATTTGGTCATATTACTAATCCTAATCATAAAATCACTATTCATAATTTACTATTCATCAAAAATCAAGTTGATCTTATTAGACTCCAAATTTCGTACTGAACATAATTGTAGAAGACCATTTTTTGAAAATCATTACACATTTTTAATTATTTAAGGTTCACATAAACATTTTTAAAATATCTTTTTTCTAAAATTCATCAAAAATATGCATACTATATTTATCCGGTCATTTGAAAATTCATAAACATCATCATAAGAAGAAATCCCAATTTTTATTTAAAACAAAGGATTACACAAGGCAGTTACGGTCTTCTTACATAGCCCCTTATCACACCAGCATATGACCTAAGTGTAAGGTGCGCTAAGGTGAGAGAATCCGAGGGAGGCTCGGCCAACATCGCACGAGTAGTAATTTCTATCAGTTTGAACTTCTCGAGAAGGTGATTCCGTTCTAGCTTCACACAATGAAGTTCGGCTTGGGTTTGGTCGAGAGCAAAGCCCAGTGGTGCCACCTCCTTCCCAAGTTCTATTAGATGGGCTTCGATCATTCCAAGACTACTGGGTGAGGCCATCGAATCTTCTTTCTATAATAATTAACCAAGATTACTTGTATTTAGAGACAATAATCGAAATGTTTAGTTTACAGTGGTCATATTGACCAATGGTCATATAACAGTCAAAACCCAACAGTCTCATTTTAATTATACTCATGTTATCAAATGAATCATTTTTGTTGAGTATAAAAATAAAATAAAATAACACATAAAATTAGGAAACAAGATTTATTCAAAATTTCAGGTCGTTACATTGATACCCCATTAGGTACAATTTGATGCAATTCTTGGCATGGATTGTGTTTCCCTATATAGAGCCAACCTAAATTACTATAAGAGGGAAATCACTCTCCATACGGAGAATTGACCCCCGATTATGTACAAGTAAAAGGAAGAGGATGAATCTTCTTTATCACCATCATCTCAAATGTGTATATTAATTACCTATGATAAAGTGTATCTCTCTCAAATGATTGAGTTTAAGGAAGAAACCATCCATTAAGACATGTCTATTGTGAGGGAATTTGATAAAGTGTTTCTTAAGGAATTTCCTAGCCTTACTCCTAGAGGAGATATTGAATTATTGATTAATCTTATACTTGGGGAGTTTCCAATATCAAATAATCCATATAGAATGGATATTGTGGAGATTGAGGAGCTAAATAAATAACATACGAAGAATCTATATAAAAGGTTTATATTCCCAAGTGGTTCACCATGGGGGGCACTAGTCCTCTTCATTCAGAAGAAGGACGGGTCAATGATCCTTTTCATTGATTATCATGAGATAAAAAAAACATGATAAAGAAAAAGTATCCTCTTCCCAAAATTGATGACTTGTTCAATCATATATGTTTGGCACAATACTTCTCCAAGGTGGATTTGCGGTCAGGATATTAACAAATAAGGGTGAAGAAGGAGGAAATACCCAAGACTGATTTTGTACAGGGTACAGGCACTATGAATTCATATTAATTCCTTTCAAACTCACTAACTCTCCAGAAATCTTCACGGACTTTATGAATATAGTTTTTAGAGATTTCCACAAAAATTTTGTGGTAGTATTTATAGACGATATTATAATATAATTCAAAACCAAGGAACAGAATGAGAGCATCTAGGCATTGTACTAGAGCCCTTCAGAAAGGATAATATTTATGAAAAGTAAAACAAGTGTGAGTTCTGGTTTAAGGATGTATCATTCTTGGGTAATATCATCCCATGAAATTTGATATCTATGGATCCCTCCAAGATAACTGCAATTGAGGGATGGTCGAGGCCATCATTGGTGACAGATATCCAATGTTTCCTGGGGGTAGCTGGATATTATCACTGATTTGTTAGAAATTTCTCATGATTGTTAAACCCTCTTACCAAGATAACTCAGAAGGGAGTCAAGTTTTCTTGGAGTGATGAATGTGAATATATATTCAAGGATTTGAAAAGGATTCTTATCACTGCATCTATGCTCACACTACCCATAAGTGGAGAATTTTTTATGGTATTAACTGATGCTTCAAATAAGGGCCTGTGGCGTGTGTTGATAAAAAATGACAAAGTCATTTCCTATACTCCAAGGTAATTGAAAGTTCATGAGAAAAACAATCTAACACATGATCTTGAGTTGGCTGTAGTAATATTTTCTTTGAAGATTTGGTGACATTATCTCTTTGGGGAGAAGTGTGAAATATATACGGATCACAAAATCCTCAAGTTTATATTCACACATAAAGAGATGAATATGATCCAACGAAGATGGTTAGATCTAATCAAAGACTATGACTGCACAATCCATAACCACACAGGGAAAGATAACAATGTGGTGAATGATCTAAGTAGAAAGGAACCAATGATTATATCATTGATGAGAATTGAAAAGGATCGAATCTTCATGGATTTGATGAAGGTGGACATGAGAATTATAAAGAATGGAAAGTCATCAATCCTTTCCCAAATGATTTCTCAACCTTTTATTTTGGAAAGGTTAAAGGATGCATAAAAGGATACTATAGGAATTAATAAGAAAGTGTAAAATATCATAAAAGGTAAATCCTTAGAGTTCAATGTTAATGAATAAGGAATTGTGGGATTTGGGTTAAGACTATGTGTTCTATAAAATATGGAGTTAAAGAAAGAACTTTTGGATGATTCACATAGTTCAAATTTCTCTATTAACCTAGGAAACATAAATATGTATCAAGATATCTAAAATCATTATCAGTGGGATAACATGAATAAGGATATCACTTATTATACATCAAAGTTTCTATTATGTCAGCAAGTGAAGGCTGAGTGGAAGAAGTCTAAGGGGATGATGTAACCATTACCCATACCAACATGGAAATGGAAGAAAATCTCCACAGAATTTGTCACTAGACTTCTGAAGACATCCAAAGGAAACAATGCTATATGGGTTATTATGGATCATCTTACAAAGACTATACACTTCATTCCACTTTGAGAGGATTTCTCATTGGATAAATTGGCACATATATATATCAGATAAGTGGTAAGGCTACTTGGAGTACCAATATATATTATATCCGATCGAGATCCAATATTCACCTCTAGGTTCTAGAAGAGTCTTCAAATATCTCTGAATGATGAGTTGAACTTCATAATGTCTTATCATCCTCAAATTGATGGCCAATCTGAGCAGACTATCCAAACACTTGAGGACATGTTGATAGCATGCACTTTGGACTTCAAAAGAGGATGAGATCTGGTTGAGTTCTCTTATAATAACAATTTCCACTCAAGAATCCAAATGGATTTTTATGAATCCCTTTATGGGGAGAGGTGAATAACACTGACATGTTTGGATGAATTTGGGGAGAGAAAAATCCTAGGTCCTGAAATGGTAAAAGAAATGGTGGAGAAGGTTAAGACCATCTAGAAACACATTAAATCTGCTCAGAGTCGAAAAAATAGCTATATTGATAATCGTCGATGAGACCAAGAGTTTTATGTTAGATACATGATATTCCTATTCATATCATCTTGGAAAAGATTTAGGAGATTTGGGAAGAATGGAAAACTTAGTCCAAGGTACATAAACACTTTGGAGATCCTTGATCACTTTGGAGTAGTGGCCTATACACTAGAACTCCCATCAAACCTTTATCAACTACACGATGTATTCCTTGTATCACTCTTGATTAAGTACATACCAAACCCATCGCATGTACTCAATATAGAGGTGGTACTAATAGAGAATTACCTCTTCTATTAAGAGAAGCTAATGAAGATCTTAGATCAGGAGGAAAAAGTCCTAAAAAATAAGACAATTCCCCTCATCAAGGTGTTGTGCCAAAACCAAAAGTTTGTAGAGGGAATGTGGGAATCAGAGGAAGTGACGAAGTATAGTTACCATCATCTATTTTAGTGTGGAAAAAGGAAAATTTTAAAGTGAAATTTATTAAGTGGAGAAGATTGTAATGACCCAAATTTTTTTAATGAAAATTTCTATTGATCTGATTAAATGTATTATTATGTAAAATGGTTATATAATACATATTCACTTCCTGGGTTTTATGTTTTTTGATATTAAAATGCTGTTAGGAACTATTACCATTGCTAATATAGTCGTTGAATAGTGACCAAATTATTATTAAAAATACAGGGCTTTAACAAATCCAATTTAATCAATCCAATTTACATAGACAAAGGAAGAAATGGCCTCATCCAGTAGAATTTATCCATCCAAATCTCATTTGTTGGAGCTTAGAAAGGATGTAGCATCATTGGACTTTTCTCTTGACTAATCCCAAGCTGATCTCTAACACGTTAAGCTTGAACCAAACCACTTACGAGAGAAGTGGTAATTAATAGAGATTACCACCCGAGTTATGTTATTCATGACACCCCAAGAGTCTTTTACTATCGCAAAACTTAGCTGTAAATCCCCATCCATAGTTACCCAGAGTCAGTGAATTGTTACATAACATTATAATTATCATAAGAGATCACGTCCTGAATGACCGATCAATTTATTATCCATGTACTTACTAGATACATACATAAGTTTTACATTACATTATGGAATGAAAAAACTAAAACATTGTGTCCCCTTTGAACACACTCATATACCTTAGCCTATTCCTTCAGGTCAATCATAATATACTTCTTAACAACCTGGAAAAAATAAAACATAAGAAACGGGTGAGCTCAGA
Organism: Viscum album; assembly: GCA_963277665.1. Lineage (NCBI taxonomy): Eukaryota > Viridiplantae > Streptophyta > Magnoliopsida > Santalales > Viscaceae > Viscum > Viscum album. The sequence continues at coordinate 1,254,531,534 of OY728152.1, forward strand.
TGCTCGGTAAGGATAACAATATAGCAGAAACTATTATAAATAAGAATAGACATTTAAGGAAATGTATAAGAATAAAAAAACAATCCTTTAAACTTAAACATCAGAATAATATGGAAAAGGTAAATAAAATAATTCCATTTACTTATTCACATGGATATTCTACTAGTCGAATAATCACATGTAATATCAATAACTAATTTCATAATGATAGAATACATAATTCCAGACATCATAACCACATCGTCAAGGCCTTGTTCCAAGACTAAATATAATAATATTGTCAGGACCTTGTGACAAGATACTAGTTTGTATCATGAGACATACCAATGCATCGAGGGGCTATACCGGGCCTGACCCATCACTAACTAGATCCAATGCATTCCTCATATGAAAATCTTGGAACATAACATAAACATTCATATTAAACTAGTATATGAAATGTTAATACATTATTCATAAACCATGAATGAAATAAAAATAGAACATCCATAGTAAAACATATTACAAAACCTTCAATACAATAAGGAAGATTTTATCATAATAAATTAACTTCAAACAAGTGTAAAATCCAACAAAGGATGTTGACATAGATGAAATAAATCCAAAAACTATTTGAGTGAAATATCTCTTTCTACTTTGAAATCATTTAAAATTAAAGAAAAAATTTATTTTGAAAATATTATTATAATCTTGTAAGGGAAACTTATAAGGTGTTATAATGAGGAAAATGGACGCACCCATCGTATAAGTTAAAAAAATTCATTCCTTAATTTTTCAAAAAGGTCATAAAGCACATTTTTTGGAAAACGACATTAAGATTCATTTCAAAAAAATTTATAAAAATTCAATCAAGGGTATAAATGAATTTAACCCATATTCGAGGAAATAAAAAAATGTTTTGAAATACATTTTTAAGAAATGATGATGTGGATGATAAGGAAAAATTCCTAGTAGATACTTACATATAAACAACCTCAGATATTAAAAGGATTGTAAAATTAACACTTAACTTGTACTCTTCCTTAGTCTAGGGTATGCTAAAATCCTGTATAATGGTTAAATAATTGTTACTAAACTACAAAATAATCACACGCAAAAATACGATATCATATATTATCCTCTAATATTACTTTGTTAATAATCTTTCAGTATCCTAATTTCTAGTGTTAACTGATTCATTTTCCTTTATATGTTTTGTTACGTAAGACATTTTTTATGGATAGGATACATTTTATTCATATCTATAATGATATTAGGTTCTTAAAAATTACTTTTAATCATAAAATTAATATTATTCTTGAATGGTTACAATGGGGAACAAAATCTCATCGTGTCGTGGAGACGGTAAGCTGTATGTACGCACGAGCGACAATGTCATTTTACTGATGGTTAAATAATTTGTAATTTGATGGTATATTATATATATAGAATAATTAACATGTTATATTTATTATTTACATCAATTATACTCATTATTATACCCATCCCAATAATGATGTGTTGAACAATAAACTACACCACATCGTGGAGACGGTAAGTGGTACATATGCACGTATGGTGAATTTTTCATTCATAGGATGGATAGAATAATGAATATGGTTGTCAAATATTTATAATAACATCTCAGTATGTATAAGGTACTGGATTTATTATTTAAGTATGGAAACAACAAAGAAATATGAAGTGGAAGAAGAGAATAAATTTGAAAGAGGTGATGAAAAAATTACCTCTTCTCCAGGTGTTTCCTTTGGATTTGAACAAAAGGGATCCATAGGTTGGATTTATGATAATATTAAGGCCTATTTGTCGATGTGAGGGTAGTTGGGATAAGATTTGAGCATGGGTTGTCCAAGAAAAATGGCTTTGGAGGTTTGAAGTTAAGATAAGTGGAAGTACCCTTTTAAAGGAGAGGTGAGGGACACTTTAGAAAAAGATTAAAATATTAATTTATTATAAAATAATTCTTGATTTATAATAGCTCCATATTGATTTATTTCTAGGATAAGGTGGTTATGGATCTAAAAGCTCTAAAACTATAGGTTTTAGACAAGTTCAGGCCACCAAATTAACCTTATCTTTTAGATTTAAAACTTATTTAAATAGTTTAACTTTTACCATGTCTTCTTGTATTTATATATTACATGGTTAATAAACTTACTATAAAATACCAAGATAACCTAAAGCTGTTCATTAATTAAATATCCAACCTTTTCTAATTCCTTTTGGAAAAATTATATTTTTGGGAATATTATATCATTTAATAAAATAGTATTTGTTTTAAAAACTAATTTATGTCAAATTTGACACTACTTAGTATTTGGTTTTTGTGAAAGTCATAAAATATTTATTACTTAGAAAACAAATCATTGAATAAAACATAAAATTTTATATTAACCTAGAAAATTCATGGAATGCATCAAAATTCTCAATTTATATTTATTTTAATATTTAAAATATCAATTATTTTAATCTCTCACTAATAAGGTAATTACTGCATCATCATTTTGTCATAAATAAATGTAATTATTTAATGTCTAAATATTATAAATAAAATACCATGATGTAGGAAATATTTTTATTTTTCTAATTAATATTTATAGTCTAATTTATCTTATGTATAACCCTATATTAAAAACTGTTTAGTTATTAAAATTTGAATTTAATACCTTTAACTCTTCTTTAAATAAAATATAACAAATTTCCTAATATAATCCAAGTGGATCAAAAAATACCGTATTTTTGTCTTAAGGATGATTTTGTTCAAAATACACTTATCCTATAGAATTAGGACATGTGTTGGGGTAATTATAATATCATTTTTAACTTTAATTATCCTATTTACTTTTAACTATGGTAACTAAAATTCAAAAGTTACTCTTCCACCAAACTTATTTTTACCCTATTGAACCAAATTTTACTTACTGATGACAACCATGTATATCTAATTTTTTAAAATTCAATTCACAGAAGTGTTAAAATAACTTTTTATGCAAATTTTCAAATGTGCCAAGAAGTTGGGTAAAAGACGGTAAAAAGTTCATTAAAATTTTATATATCTAATCTTATAATAAAATGAATCTAATGAATTAAATTGGAATTATATAGGTATTAGTAATCTATTTTGACATTAAAATATATTTAAATTAAAAATAATTATTTAAATAAAAAATCAGTTTTAAACAACAATGCAGTGTTTTTCACTGTTCATCAAAAATTGAAAGTTTTCAGAAAAATACCAAAAATTCACATTAAGATAATTTTGATATTGTGAATCCAAAAATTAAGTCCATTTTAAAAAATAATATTTATAAAATCTCAAAAATTGGGTATTACTTTTCATAATTGTTTTTTAAATTGCTAGTTTGATTGGTCGTGGGGTGCTAGAACTCATGGTTGCATACAACACAACCTATTATATTATTCAAAGAGAAGAATACAATGGAAGATAGGGGTGTTGCATTCTTCCCTCCTTTAAATAATCTCATCCTTGAAATTTTTGTAATATTACTGCATAAAAATATCTGGGGGGGGGGGGGTTCTTCATCATAAGTTCCTCAGGTTCCCACATTGCCTCTTCCATTTTATGGTTTTTACAAAGAACTTTTACCAGACAAGTCATCCGATTTATCAACAATTTTTCTCTAGTATTAAGAATCTAGATAGGCTCTTTACAATAAGATAAATCAGGTTCTAGTTCTATTTTATCATAGGTGAGTACATGTGTTGGGTCTGGAATATAGTTTCTCAACAGTGATACGCAGAATAAATGATGAACTTTGGAGAGACTTGGAGGCATTTCCAAATGGTAAGATACAACTCCAATTCATTCTATAATTTCAATAGGTCCGATGTACCTAAGACTTAATTTACCCTTCTTAACGAATCGTATAAGACCCTTCCATGGAGATATCATCAAGAAAACATGATCACATACTTAAAATTACAAATCATTCCTTCGGTTATCAGCATATCTCTTTTTTCTACTTTGAGCTACTTTGATGCGGGTTTGTATAATCATCAACTATTCCATTGTTTCCTTAACAAGTTCTGGGCCTATAGGTTTTCTTTCATTAACATCATCCCAACAAGTTGGTGTGAAACATATCTTTCTGTAAAATGCTTTATATGGTGCCATCTAAATACTTGAATGGAAGCTATTGTTATAGAAAAATTCTACCAGAGGTAAATACAAATCCCACATACCTTGAATGTCAAGTGAGAAGGATCTCAACATGTCTTATAAGGTTTTCATAGTCTGTTCTAATTGTCCATCAGTTTGAGGGTGGTAGGCTGTGCTCAAACAATGTTCAGTATCAAAGGATTTCTGAAGACTTTTATAGAATCTTGATGTAAAATGGGGATCAAGATCAGAAACAATCGATAGGGGTATACCCTAATGTCTTACAACTTCATTAATATATAGTCTTACTAAACGTTCAGGTGGTAAATCTTCTATTATATCAAGAAAATGTGCTGACTTGGTAAGATGATCAACAATGACCCATATTGCATCATTCCATCTAGGAGTATTTGGTATCCCCAAGACAAAGCCCATCGCAATATCATCCCATTTCCAGTCAGGTATATGAAGAGGTTTAATTACTCCTCTAGGATGATTCCTTCAAGACTTAACCTATTGACAAACCATAGATCTTAACACATAATCAGAAATCTCTCTCTTCATGTTGTCCCACAAAAAATGTTACCTCAAATATCTATACATCTTAGTGATACCAGGGTGTATAGAGAAATCAGAGCTATAAGAATCAACCAACAATTCAATTTTCAGATTTAGTATATCGGGAACACAAAGTCTCTTCCAAAATTTCAAAATTCCATCTTCATATATGAAGCTGATCAATCTACAATCATTCACAACTTTAATTTTATTTTGAAAATCCTCATAATTAGTATGAGAACTTTTTATCCTTTCATGTAAAGATGGATTGGAAACAATTTGGAAAAGAATTGATGTTTCACCTTCCATGATTATTCCCAAATCCATCTTTACTAGATCCATGAACATTGGATTCCTTTTAACTATCATCTTATCTAGAACTCCATGATCCTTTCTTCTCAAAGCATTTGCCTCCTTATTTTCCTTCCCTGAGTGGTAGTGTATTGTTCAATCATAATCCTTGAGTAGTTCAAGACATCACCTTTGCTTCATGTTCAGTTCTTTCTATGAGAAAATATACTTCAAACTCTTGTGATCATTATATATCTCCCATTTCTTTACCATAGATATAATTTCTCCATATCTTCAAAGCCAAGATTACAACTACCAACTCATGATTAGGAGTAGGATAGTTTTGTTCATGAATTTTTAGATCTCGTGATGCATAGGCAATAACTCTATCATTCTGTATAAGGGCACAAGAAAATCCTTTCTTTGATGCATCACTATAAATAAAAAACCCATCATTCCCTGGTGGTAGAGTTAAGATAAGATAATTGACTAATCTTCTATTCAATTCTTAAAAAAATTCTTCACACTCTTTTTTCCAAAAACATATAACTCCTTTACATGTTATCTTGTTTAATGTGTTAACCAATTGGAAAAAATCTTGGATGAAACTCCGATAGTAATATTCTAAACCAATAAAACTGTGTACCTCAGTTATACTCGTTGGTGCTGGCCATTATTTTTATTTCTCTTGTCTTATAAGGATTAACAAATATTCCACGCTTAGATACAATATAACAAAGAAAATAAATTTCCTGAATCTATAATTCACACTTCTAAAACAACCCATATAATTCATTTCTTTTAAGTGTCTTCAAAATAGTGCACAAGTGATTTTCATGATCCTTGTTCTTTTGGAGTATACCAAGATATCATCAAAAAATACCACAACATCAAGATATTCCTTGAAAACACTATTCATTAGATCCATGAAAACAAAGGGTGCATTAGTCAGTCCAAAAGGTATTACTGTAAACTCGTAATGCCCATACCTAGTTCAAAATGTTGTATTTGGAATGTCTTCCTTTTTCAAGCACAAATTATCGTATCCAGATCGAAGGTCAATCTTTGAAAAATATTGAGCCCCAATCACATTGATCAAATAAATCATCAATTCAGGATAGGGGATACTTTTTCTTTATTGTTATAGAATTGATCTCCCTGTAGTTAATGCACAAACTTATTGATCTATCTTTATTCTTAACAAAAAGAACAAGGGATCCCCATAGAGAAACAATAAAGAGAATAAATCCTTTATTACTCAATTCCTCTAGTTGTTTCTTTAGTTACACTAATTCCACAGTGGCCATTCTATAAGGGGTCTTTGATATGGGCCTTGACCTTGGAATTAAGTCAATGGAAAACTCAATTTTTCATTCTGGAGGATATCCTAGTAAATCCTCTGGAAACACATCAATATATTCTTTCAAAATAGGTACATACTCTATTTGAACATTATTTTCCTCACACAAATTTATTTCACTCCCTTCCTACCAAATAATTGAATTTGGTAGAGCTACTCAGGGTGGATCTAGATGAGAATCATATGGTGACGATTCTACTCTAAAGATAAGTTATTTATTATCATCATAAAAAAGTATAACCTCCTTCTTATTACAATAAATTTTCACATCATGGTTCGAAATATATTCCATAATGAGGATTATATCAAATTGAATAATGGGTATGACAATAATAATAGTAGATAAAGCACGTTTATATGGCATAATGGTAACTGATTGACAATATTTGGTTGTAATGATACTTCCCTTAGAGTTTTGACTGAAAACTTCTCTTGTTACGTCAAATTCGAAATATATAATCTTTTTGGAAAACTGGGAAGATATGAAAGAATACAATGATCAAGAATCACATAAAGCATTGATTAATTTTGAGTATATGTTTAAAGTACCTTCCACCACGTCATTAGGAACTTCAATCTCAGTAGAAGCGATCACATAAACTTGTCCTTGCTCCCTTGTCCTTTTCTGAGGTAAGTTTCCTTGGAATATAAGAAATTCATTTGTATAATGCTCTGTTTCTCTTCAACATTACCACTCAACATTGACATCCTATTTATTTCCCTTTCAATTAGGAGCTTGATTCCCTTTTTCTCCACACTTGTAACAAACTACCATCCCCTTTAGAGAAGTACCGGAGTGTTTCATCCCACATTTGTTGTAGGATGGAAATTAAACTTTTCCCTTCTTCCCATTATTTTCATTTCTAGAGTTAGTAGATCTATTTTTCTATTACTTTTCTTTAAAGTCATAAGACTTAGAGAATTACTTTTCTATCTTTATAGCACATGAGACTATATCTTCATTTGATGTGAACGATTATGAGACTAATGATCGATGGAGAAATGGTTTTAACCCATCAAGGAATCTATCAATCTTACTTCTTGGGTTACATATATAATCTACATAATTCCTTGATACCCTTGTAAAATAGCCTCATACTTTGTGACATTCTCATCCCCCTTTTTCCTTAGACTCTGAAATTTTTTTTCCATATCCGTTCGATGTTCATGAGGAAAGTATTTTTAAAATAAAATATCTTTAAACTACCTCTATTCAATATTTGATTCTTCTTAATCCTATTTTTTTTAAATTAATGAACACCATTTATCTTCATCCCTTATGAGGCAATAAACTACCAGGACAACTTTTTTTCTTTTACTACTCCCTAAATCATGAAATATTTTCTCTAAGGAACTTATCCATTGATCAGCTAAAAATGGATTTTTAGTACCATTTAATTTTGGTTGTTGTTTCCTCCTAAAACCATCTAACATTGATCCTCTACCTTGTGGATTAGGGTGCTCCATACAAGTAAGGTTATTATTAATAACCTAATTCAGTTGTCCCAGTATGGTTTTAAGCTGATCACCACCAGTTGCATCACTAGATCCACTATAATTATATTGAGTAAGAGGGAAATACCTACATGTATTATGTGCATTGATAATATTTACATTCCATCCACTATGCACCATTTATAAACAATGTCATACACTACATTAGTTTATGAATCATAATACATAATTCCAAACATGTTAAATACCTCACATAAATTGAAGAGTTTATGAATATAATCCATAATAATAAAATGATTTCTTTGGGGAAGTTTTTACTCATAAATCCTTCATAATGGTTTGTAAGTAAAATGTGAATTATCCTAAGAATATCCCCTGGGAGTGTCAAACAAGGTGTGCAGTAAGGCCCGTTGTTGTGCACAAGGATAACCCGAGTCAATATCGAAACTCCTTGTCAGAGTTTTCACTACTAGGTACATATATGATAGAACCACGTCCACTTGTAGTATCCAGATAGGGATGTATTTCTTGGAAAACCAATATTATATTTACATGACCAAAATTTTGGGATGTTCTTCTACACTAATCCTCAGAGTCTATTTTAGGGTAATGTTATTTAATTAGAGTATTTATGAATATAGTTTCCATGTTTTGTAATAAACTTCCACTGATACCAACTATAATTCCCCAACCCTAGTTACCCATAGTTGGTGCATTATTACATAACATTGTCATGATCACAAGAGATCAAGTCCTGAAATATCGATTAGTATATTAGCCTTGGAAGTACTAGATACAAACATATGTTTTAAATTACATTATGAAATATAAAAACAATAACATTGTGTACCCTTTGGACACACTAATTCCCCTTATCCTATTATTGTAGGTCAATCATAATATACATCTTCGCATCCTAGAAAAAATAAAACATAAGAAAGGGGTGAGCCTAAAAGCTTAGTAATGACAATAATATAACGAAAACTATCATAAATAAGAATAAAAATTTAAGGCAACATATAAGAATAAAACACAAGACTTTTAAAATTAAACTTCAGTATAATATGTAAAAGAAAAATCCAATAATTCCATTTACTTATTCACATGGATATTCTACTAGTCGAATAATCACATGTAATATCAATATCTAATTTCATAATGATGGAATGCATAATGCCGGACATCATAAACACATAGTCAAGGCCTCATAAGAATAATACAAAAAATAATTTTTTCAGGGCCTTGTTCTAGGACACTAGTTTGTCTCATGAAACCTACTAATGCATCTAGGGGCTATATCGGGCACCACCCATCACTTACTACATCCAATTCATTCCTCATATGAAAACGTTGAAAAGTAACATAAACATCCATATTAAACTAGCATATGAAATGTTAATAATTTAACCATAAACCATGAATGATGAAAAAATAGAAAATCCTTAGTCAAAAATATTACAAAACCTTCAATATAATATGGAATATTTTATCATAATAAATCAACTTCAAATAAGCAAAAAATCCAACAAAGGATGTTGACGTAGATAAAATCAATCAAAAAACTATTTGAGTGAAATATCTACTTATAGTTTGGAATAATTTAAAAGTAAATAAAAAATTTATTTTAAAAATGTTTTTATAATATTTTAAGGGAAAATTATAAGGGATTATAATGGTTGAAAATGGCTACACCCTCTGTATAAGTTGAAAAACATTATTTCCTTAATTTTTTGAAAAGGTCATAAAGCACCTTGTTTAGAAAATGAAGGGAAGATTCCTTTAAAAACAGTTTATAAAAAGTAAAACTAGGGAATAAATGAATTTGACCCCTAGTCTAGGATATATTAAAAATGTTTTTAAATAAATTTTTAGGAAACACAGATGTGGATGATAAGGAAAAAGTCCTAGTAGATACTTACGTATAACTAACTTCAAATTTTAAAAGGATTGTGAAATTAACCCTTACCTTGTAATCTTCCTTAGTTGATGGTACGTTAAACTTCTGTATAATGGTTAAATAATTGTTATTAAATTACAAAATAAACAAATTCATAAATATGATATCATATATGATCATATAATATTTCTTTGTTAATAATATTTCAGTAGTATCATTGTTTCATGTGTTAACTAATTCATTTTTTATATGTTTTGTTACATAAGTCAAGTTTGTTATGTATAGGATGTATTTGATTCATATAAAGAATGATATTATGTTCTTAAACATTATTTTTAATCATCAAATGAATATTATTCTTTAATGGTTATAATGGGGAATGAAATCTCATCGCATCGTGGAGACGGTAAGCCGTACGTACGCACGAGCGAAAATATAATTCTATTGATGGTAAAATAATATGTAATTGGATGGTATATTTTATATACAGAATAATTAACATGTTATATTTATTTCTTATAACAATTATACTCATTATTATACCCATCCATATAATTAAGTGTTGAATAACAAATTACATCATGACGTAGAGACGGTAAGCCGTACGTACACACGTATGGTGATTTTTAATTCATAGGTTGGATAGAATAATGAATATGGTTTTAACATATTTATAATAACATATATGTATGTATAAGTTACTGTAGTTATTATTTTATTATGGAAACAAAAAAGAAAGAGGAAGTTGAAGAAAAAAATAACTTTGAAAGAGGAGATGAAATAATTACCTCTTCTTCAGGTGCTTCCTTTGGATTTGAACAAAAGGGCTCTATAGGTTGGATTTATGATCAAAATAAGTCCTATAGGTTGAATTTAGGGTATTTGGGAGAAGCTTTTATCAGGGTTTAGATGAAAAAAATGGCTTTGGCTGTGTGAATTTATTATAAAGGGAAGTACCCTTTTTTAAGAGAGGTGAGGGGCACTTTAGGAAAAGCTTGAAATATTAATTTATTATAAAACCATTTTCGATTTCTAATAGATCCAAATAGATTTTTTTCTAGGATAAGGTTGGTATGGGTTGATAAAATATCAAAAAATAGGTTTTAGAGAAGTTTATGTCACCATATTAACCTTATCTTTTAGATTTAACTCTTAGTTAAATAGTTTATCTTTTACCATGTCTTAATGTATTTTTATATTACATAGTTAATAAACTTACTATAAAATACCAAGAGAACCTAAAGTAGTTAATTAATGACATATTTAACCTTATCTAATTACTTTGGCCAAAAATTAGATTTTTATGAATATTATATCATTTAATAAAATAGTATTTGTTTTAAAAACTAATTTTTGTCAATTTTGACACTATTTAGTATTTGTTTTTTTGAAAGTCATAAAAAAATTATTACTTAAAAAAATTCATTTAATCAGACCTGAAATGTCATATTAACCTCTAAAATTCTTGTAATTTATTAAAAGTCTCAATTTATATTTATTTTAATATTTATAATATCAATTATTGTAATCTTTAATTAATAAGGTAATTACTTAATCATCATTGAGTCATAAATAAATTTAATTATTTAACGTATAAAAATTATAAATAAAATACCAAGATATAGGAAATATTTTTTGATTTCTAATGAATATTTATAGTCGAATTTATCTTATGTATAACCTTATATTAGAAATGGTTTAGTTATTAAAATTTGAATTTAACACTTTTAACTCTTCTTTAAATAAAATATAATAAATGTCCTAATCTAATAATAGTTGATAAAAAAGGATCATATTTTTGTCCTAAGGTTGATTTTGATAGAAATACACTTAATCAATAGAATTAGAACATGTGTTGATGTAATTATAATATAATGTTTACCTTTAATTACCCTATTTACTTTTAACTATGGTAAATAAAATTAAAAAGTTACTATTTACCAAAAATTATTTTCATCCTACTGAACCAAATTTTACTTAATAATGACCACTATGTCTATATGAGTTTTGAAATTCAATCCAAAAAAGTGGTAGAATTACTTTTCATGAAAATTTACAAATGTGCCTAGAAGGTGGGTAAAAGACAGTAAAAAGTTCATTAAAATTTTATATATCTAATATTATTTTAAAATTATTCCAATGAATTAAATTGGACTAATATAGGTATTACATATCTTTTTTGACTTTAAAATAAATTTAAATTAAAAATTATAATTTAAAAAATGTCGGTTTTAAACAATAACACAATGTTTTTCACTATTCATCAAAAATTGATTCTTTTTAGAAAAATACCAAAAATTCACCGTAAGATAATTTTTATATTGTGAATCAATGAATTAAGTACATTTCGAAATATAAAATTTATAAAATTTCAAAAAAGTGGGTATTCTAATTCCTACCTATTTTTTAAATGGCTAGTTTGATTGGTCGTGGTGTGCTAGAACTCAAGGTTGCGTACAATGAAAGCTATTGTATTATTCAAAGAGAAGTGTACCATGGAAGCTTGGGGTGTTTCATTACACTTAAGTATTATGCAGGTGTTATAAGGGGTTATGTAAAAATAACTTAGAACTATAATTATTTGCATTATTTTTGTATAGAATAAATCATATACATTCATTTTATTATTCTTACTTTGTAAATAGTTTTTAAAGCAAAAATAGTATTTTTAGTTAATATTCAATTAAGAAACCAATTTTGATGAATTAATTGATTTTTAAATTAAATAATATTTGAATAAAATATCATTACTAAATTACTTTTTATTAAATATAAATGATCGTATAATTTTTATGAATATAATAATAATTTTTATTAAGGCATGAAAACTGCTTTTTTCAAAACCAATGAATTTTTGATAAATGTAGGTTTTTATTTTAAAAGTAAAAATTAACATATTTAGAAAATTATTTAAATAAAATGGATATTATTTTTGGAATCAGAAATCCAAAATTATCCAACGGTGAATTTTTCCTAATTTTCTGAGATAGTCGAATTTTTGGTTAAAATTAAATACTGTTTAAATATATAATGTGTTTTATGACATCATAATGACCCAATAGTGAGATAATAAAATAATATAAATGGTTTTATTATACAATATATGTTTTACCATTAAAATAATGTTATTTTAGGCATGTTTTATTTATTCTACAAAGCCTTAGTGGACCCTCCATAACTTATAAAACATTTTAACATTTTAAAATGATTTCCTTGAGAGTGTGGCTCACCTCCACATAAGAAAGACTAATATTTTAAGAAGTTCAGATATTGGAATTATAAATTAATTTTTTCCACTCACCTTTGAAAAAATCCATGGGAAAGAACCATGGTGTGGTTTGTGGTTTTATTAGTTTAATGTGTAGGGTCCAAAACCTAAATATTAAAGAATTCCCCTCTCTTTTACTATATAAACCCAACCAATATCCCACATATCATCACTCAAAACCATTGTATCTAGACCAAAATATGAACTCTTATCTCTATTATCCTCCCAAGGATCCCCAATCTCCCAATAAGCCTCTCTCATGCCTCTCCCAAGCCTTTGGATCACACTTCCAAGTAAGAGATTTCTTCCTCTCTCATTTTTATCATAGTTTATTTATATTGATATACCCCTATATTTTCAATTAAAAATGTTGGGGTTTGACTTATAACCTTCTATATACTTCCCTCATTATTTTTCAATGATTATAGATCCCTTTCTCTCTCATTAATGCCTCCCATGTACACCTGTTACCATGCCGAAATTCCATAAGGGATTTCTCTTTCCTCATTTACATTCAAGGAATTATTTTGTATTATGAATCTAAATTACATAACATATATTGGGAAATGTATCTATATGAACCCTTACTATCAATTTCATGTACATATTATGAGACACCCATTTCTTTCTCATCATCCATTTTTATAAATTCTTATATCATGTCGTTATGCTGCCGAAATTCCACCACGATTTTCCAAGCCAAAGTCATTGTGTAGTGAATACCATACCCATTTATCTACCAAGAGTATTCAAATTTACTTATTTATTATAGTGTTTAATTTATAAATTCACCTTTCCTTTATCCTGTAATAAATGATGATGTTTAATGAATCAGTGTTATATGATCCATGTGGAACACTTATGCATAAAATGAAATGATTAAGAAGGGTGCACCCTGATAGTGATCCAATGTATTGGGTAAAGATTAATATCATGATACATTAAGTGAAATGATGGTTTAATAATGATAATTAAAGTGAAACTAGGGTTTACTCATGCTCCATGTGTAATGAGCCTTGGATCATGCTAATATCATGTCAAATTTTTTACCACATTTCCATGTTATGATAATCATGCTATATCACACCTTTATGCTCATGTTTCTCTTGCATTCCATTTATATGACTATTACCTAACATGTACTATGTTATTAATTTTATTCATTTATTTCTCCCTTATTGGGCTTTATATCTCACCATTTTTATATGCATGTCCCTAGGTTATCCCGTGTAATGCCAAGTACGAAGGAATGTTGTGGTCATTTAAAAAACGTTTTCAATAAAGATGTTGTGTTTTATGTTCTAAGCTGTTATGTAATGTTCCTAATTTCACAATACAATAGAAATATAGATCCTCAGAGTTTTCTTAAGTTCAAGTTTTTGTAATAAATCTTATTTAAGTGTGTAATAAAGATAAGGGTTGTTATATGATTGGTAGTGCAGATCGAAGAAAAGCTATTATAAGGTGGAGAGATTTTAAGATCACAACCTTTTCTAGAGTTGTATCAAGAACATTTATAGGTAATAATTTATTTAGTGTTGAGTAATTTTCATTTGGGTTTTACATTGGGATGTGTTTGGGTGAAATTATTGAGAAAAGTGAAATAAACATGGTTACAAATGATTGGCACACGGTTATGTAAAACCGTGCACACCAACCCCCAAACAATGCAACCTTGGACAATGCAGATTTTCCCAATTAGTACATTTTTTCTAACCTTGAACCATATTAGTAGTAACTATGTAACCATAAAATAATAGGTGCACAATTTAGGTTCATGTTTAGGGGAAACCATGCGCCCCTACCTAGCAAACGATGCACGAGAATTAATTAATTTCTAAAATTAATTATAAAATTTCTTGAACCCCTAATTAACTAAAAATCAACCCCAATTAATCCTTAGGTGGTATTTAATGATTTCAGATATATCCATATGAATTCCAATTCCTTGTGACCTTCGTTCTTCATGATTTTATGCCCGTATTGATGGTCCACATCCCTCTCAGTAGGTGGATCTTATCCCACTTCTTTCCCATTTATCCTCCCTTCTTCATTCCTTATTTTGGTAGGATGTTATGTTTATTTTTCAAGATATAGATCTAGATTTTGTGAATATATATTTAGGATTGTGGATCTAGATATAAAAATTATAGATCTTGTTTTGTAAATCTTGATTTATTGTTTTTGATCTGGATCCCTATCTACATCATTATGCTAATGAATTTTAGGGATTTTCTTTGGGAAATATCTCATCAAAGAATCAAGATATGTGGTCTACTATTAAAAAAACATTACCTTGATATCAAATATGTTTATGTGATTTCACAATTTATAGGGTTCTTTTAGAAATTTAAATTCCTAAATTTGATAAATTAATGTAGTAAATTAACGAATTGAGGAATTGGGGATTTGATTGAATAATGGAATTGTGGAATTGAGATAATTAATTGATGAATTAATTATCAAGTTATTTAATTGGGTAATTGGGGAAAATTAATTATTGTGTTAATTTTTAAATTTTTAATTGATAATAATTAATTGGTGAGTTAATTATTAGATTTTATGATTGGGAGAGGCTTAATTAATTGTTGGATCAATTAATAGACTTAATGTGGTTAATTAATTGTTGAATTAATTAATGAAATTTATATTATTAATTAATTTGTGAATTAATTAATGGGATAGATATGTTTAGTCAATTTTCGAATTAATTAATGGACTTGAATTAATTAATTTCCGAATTAATTAATGGAAGTTTTTGGTGGCTAATTATGATAAGAAAATCAATGTTAATTAATCTTGGTTGACATGAAAATAGGAAAACATGTGATAATGAGATATATTTGATAATATGAAATGTCATGATGTATATGTATGATTGATAAACGGGGTTCTAGACATGACATTCTATGCCCACAACATATATGCCAGATTGAGAATTGGGGTGCTAGAGATGACATTCTACACCCATGACATATATGTATGATTTAGAATTGGGGTGATAGGCATGATTTTGTAAACCCATGACACATATGTATGATTGAGAATTGGGTTTCTATACATGATGTTCTATTCCCATGATATACAAGCATGACTGATAAACGAGGTGTTAGACTTGGCATTCTATGCCCAAAACTTTGGCATTTGACTATAGTTCCAAGTGACCATAATAATGAAATTGAAGTGACATGGATAATACAATCCCATGTTATATAATTAAATGTGAATTGAATATATGACATGGATCAGATACGATGTGGGTTAGATATGGTATTGAGGTATGTATGTCCTCAAGAACCCAATAGTTTATGTGATTAAAAAAATTTAATTGATAATGTGATCACTCTTTACTTATGAATTAAAATTATTTATTCATAAAACTGTATACACTTGTTAATGAATGGATTTGTTTTAGACATCGTTGGTGGTGACCCAATGAGTTTTACTGACACCCTACTCAGGGTGCTTGATTTGTAGCTAAATAGACTTTATTCTTGTAGTAATTCTTAAGAGAAAATTCACTATAATAAATGAATTATTTTGGGATGGATCATGATTGAGGGAATCAGACATGGTTCGGGACCTACTTGGGAGTCATCAATGTATTAGTTTTGAGTTTACATTTTAGACACTTAACAAGTACTTTAGTATGGCATGTTTTCTGATTTATATTGGATATTGTATTTACTTCTTGATTGACTTGAGATATTGGTATTATTTATAGATATATATTATTTTTCTATAGTTTATTATTTATATTAGTGTAATACTCTGATAAAATAGGATATAGTCTCCTCCTAATCAACTTATCAGATCCTCACTTCCAGTTAGTAGCCTGTGGCATATGTGGAGGCGCACTTGAGTTCATGTGACTGACTAGATTGAGGAAACGGTATTTAGATCCTTGGATACTATTCTCCATTGATAATGTATTTAGTGGATTTAATTATCATAATAAATCAATATATATTATATCATCGATATCCTCTTCCCATGTTTATCAAGTGTATATATTGAGGTCAAATGATCACCTATTTTGGGAGTTTTAAGTGATCATCAGGGACGATAAACCAGTTCATCCTAGAAAACATCTACTAAGATGTGTCACATGATGATTTTTAATTTTGGATATCACATATATTGGGGGCATTTTGATATGAATGGTGACCTTAAATGATAGTGAATCAACTTGAAATGTGGATCACATGGCCAAGAGAGATCTCAATTCTCTCTGTCCTAGAAAACCTTCCCTCAGTGTGTGACATTACACTATAATGGTAAGGTGATCAAATATCTCCATCACATGAAAAGATCGTTATTTTAAACATAAAATGACAATAAGATTCATGAAATTATTTTATATTAATCATTATCTATAGGAAATCTATTCCTTATTCTGTAGTGTTCATGAAATCTTGAAAACCTTTCTGTTACGTAATATCTACCAGTGAAATATAATATTCTCCATTATGGAGATTGTATTCTGGAATATTTCAGGCATATTGAGTCTATTTTGGATCTTAAACTCAGTGGGAAATGGTTTTGGAATGGAGATGGCTTAGATTTGGTGAAACCATACTATAAAAGAATAAGTGGCATCGATAGGTTTCATCTATGGTTTTTGGGGAAGGAATATTATATTTCCTCGATCATATGATGTTGGGAGATCAGATAATATGATCAAGGTTATGTCATATTTTTTAATGGTAGAGAAATAATTTTATGGTATATTTGATTTCAATATTGACGTGGTATATAAATTGTGTGATAGTTTATTATCTTAGACATAGAGAACCTTGTCTAGAATTTTGTAATCAAGCCCTCTTTGGGAATGTGCCTCCATATGCCGGCCACACCATCACATTGCACATTATGACACCCCCTTACACACCCTATGCACAAATATTCTTCCTTGATCACATAAGAACCTCCTTACCTACTTTTATGGTTAAGGATGATATGGAACCTATCAATGTTGTTGAGCTATCTCCACTAACCAACTAGTCTTGGTCTTATTTTTTTTACCAAAATACATATGTAGCACATAGAGAAACTATAAGTATTGGATGTAATATGATCACATAACCCTTTAAGTAAGTATCCTCCTCATAAATTTCCATAATCAATTTAATTTTATTTAACATAATTCTTCATCCTAGTAATAAAAATTCTCCATTATTTTGAAAGATTATGGAATCTTCTATGATATAAAAAATTAAAACTTCCCAAAATTATCAACGTCACATGTTTTTTAGACTTCTAAGAATATATCCCTATTCATCACAAGTGTACTTCCAAGTTAAAGTGTGTTTTCTAGCACTAAAAAGGGATTATACAGGACAAGCACAAAAATACTATTAAAAATTATCATTTTGGATTACAATCAACATTCTACAGCACTCAATGTCACCCTGATTGGTCTACCTGAAGGGAATATCCCATAAGTAGACTAAAATTCATTTCAGGGAATTTAATGAAAGCGTGATCACGAGCTAGTGAAACATGTTTACTAAAAAGTTTCAACTAGAAACCCAAGTATTCAAACAAATCAAAATTGGAGGTGAATAAACAAAATATTACATATACATACATATAATACATTTCACAAAAAGGGACACCCTCACCTATAACACCCTCATAGGTAACATTCCTAGTTCCATAAAGACACACAAGAAATACCTAAACCCCTTTTTTAAGAAACATATCATATGAATGAAAAATAAAAATTTACTTTAAAATATAAAATTGAATTTTCAAGTGGGTTTTCATTTTAGAATGAAAACATTTGGAAAGTTCTTTTTGTGCCTCGCAAACATTCCCTTAAAAAAATAAAAATTTTCAAACAATTTAAAAAAGGAAAAACACACCGATTTTCATCAAATTAATCCCTTTAGATTAATAAAAATAAAAAAAACATTAAAAATAAAACCATCAATTTAGAATATCCAATTATGAATTTTAATAAGAATAAGGTGAGCATAGATTTACAAAAAGAGTTTAGGATTTGGAAATAAATGAAAACCTCAAGAACACTTAATTAAGACCAAAGGGAATAATATTAATTTCCTTAAGAACTAATTTATATATTTGATATCAATTTTAAAACACTCAAAATAAAAAATTAGATCAATAAGGAATAACATTTCTAAATTTAAATTTCCATGAAAGGGACCACCTACCATTAATCATTTTTCTTTTTTCAAATGGGGGTTTTAATTCACCATAATGAGATATAGGAGGGCATATAGAACCAAGGGTATCCCTAAAAAAATAAAAATCACTTGATTAAAATCAAGAAATAAGGAACCCTAGGTCATTATACCATTTTAGTTTTAGAGAAAATAGATAAAAAGTAATAATGGGAAGAGGGAATAGGATTTGAATGATTTACCTTGAATAATCACACTAAAAACATGAAGAATATCCATAATTTCAACCAGGGGGTGAAGGGAGTGGTATGGGAGGATCTATATGAGTAGAAAATATTGAATGAATGAGAAAAAAGAGGATAAAATACTTTATTTCAAAGAAGGTTATAATGTTAAATTTTCATTTTTAATGAACCTAGAAACTATGCACAACTTTCCAAACAATGCACCCTATACTAGGAGCCTGAATCACTATGCATGATCATGTCTCATGGTTATAAAAATAGTGTTCCAACCATGTGATTTAGATATATTGAAACTATATTTCTATATCATAGTTTCTAGTTAGTTCTTATTAATCATGCATAAATTTTATGATATACACTTCATGCTAAAAGAATCCAAAATTCCAATGAAAACCACACAAAAAGAGAGATAAATAAAGGAGAATACAAATTAAATAAAGTAATGGAGTTATGTGGGGTTATGTTGAGTAAAACTCCACACTATAATGTTTTCTACCCCTATAACGAAAATAAAAAGATGGTTTGTTAAGGAAAGGATTCAGGGTTTAGCTTTCTAATGATAAGAAAACTGAGGTAGGTCAAAGATCATGAAATCCAAGGTCTGTCTATTCATGTTTTTCTAATGATGAAGTAAACTTGAAGATTTGGATTATGAAACTACTGGGACCATCCTTAAAATACTGGTTCAATCATCATAAGAAGGATTGAGTAAACAACATGTACCAAATTTCCAACATGAAGAGAATCTCAAAAGACCAGAAACAAGAACATCACAGGATGACATCTTGTGAAGAAATTTATTTTTATAGGATATATTAAGTTCCTTAAAGAATATCTCAAAAATTTCGTGCTCCCTGAATCAAGAAGGATTACAAGGCTACCTATTATGAACTATATCCATTTCTAGAGTCATACATGACATGGTTAAGGATAAATATCTAATAAAACATCCATGAAAATATTTTTTTCCAGGGGAGTATTAGAGGACATGCCCAAATACAAGAAGCCGCAACTCAATCAGAAGACAAAGTGGAATGACCCCAAAGTTTGGCATTAAACTATTTTATGATGGTCTCCCCAATATATGAAGAACCATTATAACACTATTACCATTAAAATTATAATACTAACCTCATTTCTAATAAACCCCAAAACTAAAAATTGAAGAGGCATGATACAAGATCCACTAAACACCACAACCAAAATCTAGAAACATTCACCCCAAATAGAAGATAATTCACCATATTACACTTTTATTGAGATGATAATTTAATAAATCCACAAAAATAATCACCCCAAACATTATTCCACTTACTAAAAATACATAGATAGAAACATGAAATTGGAATAACGAACAAGGCCATTGGGGAAAACTTAAAAAAGATGATGCTTCAGTACCATGTTTAATGGGTTGAACCTGAGGTTTTTTCGAAGGAGAGTCCTCTGATCCATTATTTTTTATATGAAAATACATGATAGAACTTCTATAGATATCCCAAATGAATTCTATTTAGACATGGGTTAGGTTATTCTATAAAAGAGGGTTTCTTTTTCTCCTTTCAGGCGACACACCCAAAAATTTATTTTATAAGTGTTCATTGTGAAAAACCAAAATGACCTATTAATTGTGAAAACTATCAATTTATATTTTACTTGATTTTACTTATCTTGTTGAGATCTTCCTCCACCCCTCCCTATGGTAGGTGAAACGTAAACTACTTCTATTATGCCTACCCTAGTGTCTTAAAACCCCATTTACCACTTTACTATGTCTTCATAAGTGTTAAGAACATGAGAAGACACCACTGGTAGAGGATCTAGTCAGATACCCCTTTCAAAATTACAATAATCTAAGGTTTTTTCAATTTATATTTTAAGAAGTTATTTCAACAACTCAGTTAATAAACTAGAATATTCCCACACCAATATATCTCCTTGATAGAGGATATATAATTCCCTCATTTTTATATATTTTTTCTATATTATAAGAATATGGTTCTTCTTTTTAGGTAAAAACCTTTACTTTTTGGTTTATACTTAAGGAAATGTAATAAAAAAGGTTAAATACTAACACTACACCTTACATGGCAAGACTTGGTGGTTACATGCAGTGTATCTCAAGTACACTCCATGTAATCAAGTCGGAAAGTTAGAGCCTGATGTGTAAGGGAATTCAGCTACAGAATGAATAGTAAAAGAACCTACATGGAATGTAGTTACTAGTACATGCCACGTATTTTATAATTTTAAAAAAAATGTGTAGTAGCCTTGTTTTTAGTCATTTTGGATAGAGGAGGCACATGGTTCACGAGAAAGCAGTGCCAGAAAGGGATTTGGCTCATATTTGTCCGTCTGAACCTCGATTTTTTCACCATCTAATGCGTTGGAACCCAATTAGTGATCTATATATTCCTATTGAGTTGTTATTAATTATTTTTTCTCTTGATGAAGTTATTGGACCTTGATCTTTTTACCTCATTTTTTAGATCTACTTCATTCTAGCTTGAATTAGAAGCCGACAGTGGACGAGGAGAGCCATACGACTATGAGGTAGGTGATCTTGGTCATTTCACTAATATTTGAGCGGTTTATATGTGATGGAGGGTCGTGTGCCCATTTTTAGGGTGTATCTTTATTTATAATTTACCCATGTTATTTCCTAACATTGATTAGGTAATTGGTTTGATGATATAAATCATTTTTTAGGTTGCTTGATTTGATTAAGGGCCACCCCATGGGTGCGTTTCCCTTGAATGACCAATGTTTAGCCATCTGGCCTAGGTTTCCTATGTAGAAAGCCTAGTATTCCCTTTTACTAGTTGTTAAAATGGAATTGGTTAATTGAATGTGATGCTACATGAGATAATGGTTGGTTATTCCTTGTGATAATTTATTTCAGATGTTTCCTTTGTTACCTAAATTGCCAATATGAGAATATGTTTGTTTAGGCCATGTAATTTATTATATTGCTGATAGGATTGTGATATGATTGATGTCCACATGAATGGATCAATTTTTACCATGAAATATTTTAATTTATATGTGAACTTGTTATGTGATATGACTTTGGGTGAGATTGTACTATGCTCAAGGCCGAGATTGTGATATGCCTACAAGCGAGATTGTGATATGCCAGCATGCAATGTTGTGTCATGCCTGTGGGAAAGTATTTGTTATGCCTACAGGTAAAGATTGGTTATGACTGCAGGTGGGGTTTTGTTATCCCTGCAGCAACGTTTTTTCTATGCCTGAGAGGGAGGTATTGAATTGAATATCTTGTGGAGATCCTAATGACACATCTTCCAAGATAAAACACAATCTTGGATTTGTATTCCCTTATAACTGTGTAGATGGTATTTCAAGAAAATTTTTGTGATTACTTGATATAGGGGATTATAGGGATAATGTAAGATACCTAGATGTTTAAAATTCAATGTAATCAAATTCTTTAATTAACATTAATTGAAAATAAATAGAAACAAGAATTGTAGGATTTTTTACTTTTGATTACTTCTTAGTTTACTACTTTTCCATTTTTTACAATACCTATGGAATATACTCAATGATAGATAGGCACAATTCTTGGGTGGTTTTCTATTGGGATTTATTTATCACACACTATTTGGGTCATGATTTTGGGAGCAAATAGATTATATTGTCATAGGTGTCGATAAGGGAAGGTTCCCTTATACAAGCACTTGATTTGTAGTTAGGAGTATGAGAGTATGGGGCCAAGCCAAGGCTTGTGATGCTTTTGAGTATTATTTTGTATTTCTATACCTTGTTATTGTATTTTGTATCTGACAACAGTGTATCCTATTTTGGATTCTTTCTTAGAACATGTGCCAGGAAGCCTCATCTTTTGTATTCTATGAATCATGGTTATATTTTTTATTAGTCTTCCATTCTTTGTTTTGAGTTTGATGGTATTTAATATTTTTTCTATTTTATATTATTATTTGTCTATGTTAAACTCTACCAATTAGGGCACAGTTTCCTCACTACCACACCCTAGGACCTCACTACTAATCAACTGCCTCTGGCGTTTGGGGAAATATGCTTGAGGCCATGTGACCAACCGGGTATAGAGCACCGGTTCAATGGAATCTAGATTCAGGATGTTACAAAGTGGTATTAAAGGGTTTCTTTTCTAATTTTCCTTACTATTTGGCAACATTTTATAGGGATAAGAAGGAAATGAGATTTAGTAATAATCTGTGCGTGAGAGTAGCTACCCTTTGTATAGGGAAAATAAAAATTGCCTCAAATTGAATTGTTATTCTTGTGTTTTTAGTTGTTATAGTTGATTCAATTTCACTATTTGGTGACAGACTTGTTCTGTGCTCTTATTATTTATATTATTTTGGTTCTATTATGTTGCAACCTGATGTGATGAGGTTATTCCATCTCATGAATCATATAGGAATTTGTTATAAATCACATGTCATGCATTCTTCCCATGACATTTAGATAGAATTATTGATTTCATGCTATTGTGATAGATACCATGATAGTTATGCCAAATGTTTTTATAGGTGTATTGTTACATGCTATGGTTAGAATTGGATGAATTCCAAACTTTGGTCCCTGAGGTGTACGTGCCTTCTTGGATCAGAATTTGGTGGATCATGTGGTTAATTTAAATTAAATTGTGTTATGATGTGCTATACATGGATGAAAAACATTTATTCATGGGGAGTATGGTTCCCCAAAGATCATAATTTGGAATACCATTGGTTTAATTTTAAAAAATGAGGGTTCTAGGGAAGTTTCCGAGGTTTACTACCCAGAAATCCAAAAAACATGAAATGTGATTCTATGAAAAAACACATTGTGTTCTTCTGATTGGGAAAATTCTTAAGAACACACCGTGTACCCTATGTAAATGTATTGTGGTAGCCAATCATGTGATCGACTATGTAAGATAAACAAAAGTTGATGAGTTTTGATCAGAACACGCTGTGTACCTTAAGTACACCCCATGTAGTTTTACATAGGATAACCCCATGTGGATCTGGCCATGTAAAAGTACATAGACAGGAGGTGTACTTGTGAACATGATGTGTAAACATCTAACACACAGTGTACCTTGGGTTGATATATGCCCAGGCTAGTAACACTACATGAACATGTAAAGACTTAAGGGTACACATTGTGTATGGTTTCTATAGGTCATGTACTCCTCTTTTGGAAACCTTTTGAGGGAATTTTACTATTTTTTTGGGAACTATTGAATGAAAAAACCATGAAAATGATCTTGAACTGAGGTGTGTGCTTGACCATGAAGAGTCATGCCACCGTGATGAGCTCAATTTGTACGCCAATAAAGTGGCGATGATCAGACCCTGAAGGTGGTAGGCCATGGGTTACTATAGGATCCTATATATGTTCCTTTTGCAGCCCAAACTATTATAATATACATTGGTTAAGATGCATAGTTACTTGAAGGATTCATTGGTTTTATTCAGACCTTCTTGGGAGTTCCTCATACTTCCACGTCTATGGCAGAACTGACATGAGTATTCCAGTAGTAACATTTGCCTATGTTTTTAGGGGATGGTGGACCATAGGCTATAAAGTCATGGTTGGAAGCCATGCTTTCTATCTTCAAGCATCTGGATATTCCTCTTCAGAGGAGCGTCA
The DNA here is from genome assembly GCA_963277665.1 of Viscum album. Taxonomy (NCBI): domain Eukaryota; kingdom Viridiplantae; phylum Streptophyta; class Magnoliopsida; order Santalales; family Viscaceae; genus Viscum; species Viscum album. Next base: position 1,254,556,520 of record OY728152.1, read on the forward strand.
AGCTCACTACTTATATGCAGTGTGATTCTACATAGAGGTGGTGGGATGTTACCACTCAGACAAAGCATCATCGAGACATGGCATGGTGAGTTTTTCAAATGGTATTCTATGAATACTATTTTTCTTGAGATGCTGAGGGTCGATAGAGACAAGGAGTTCATGCATCTGGAGTATGGTTCTATGTCAGTGATGGACTAATCTACCTGTTTCATTGAGGTTCAGAGATTCACAACTATTCTGATGGGTGATGGGATATCAAGGGTTGGGTGATTCGAGGATGGTCTCAGGTACGACATCTGATCACATGTGAACGTTTTCAGATTGACTTATGTATATGACATCATCAATTAGGTTCTGATTACAGAGCATAATCTATGGGAAGCTGGAGGTGCGAACTAGGGCGGTTTGACATTGAGATCTGGTATGATATTGATCAGGAGTAAGAATCGCCGTATGGAGATTTCTCACGGTGATATGAGCAATCCGAATGTTTCTTTTGGAAGCCAAGTGAGGTGATACCAGTGAGGAAGAGCTGGGTATATGAGACCATAATGTTTTATGGAACCAGTCAAGTGATGAGTTTGAGGAAAGTTGGTCCATGAACAACACTTATGCATGGAATTTCCACCAGAATCATGGGAGAGAGTTTTTTCACCAACTCCACGTCCAAGAGAAGGGTCAGTGGATTCTTATCAGAATAGTTGCTGGGGTGCATGAGGGAATTCGTGTCGAGGTGGTGGTCATGGACATGGTAGAAAGACCACAAGGTTTCAAAAATAAGAGGGTGGATCAGCTTAGTGTAGCCAGGTAGTGTCGCAGGGCCGTGGTATCTGTTCGACCTATACAGTGCAACAGACCTAATAGGAGTAGGATCCCACACCCTCTACTATTAGAGGGAATATTATAGTCACATCTTATTTATCTTATCCACTCTGTGACACATGGTCTTTGAATAGTTTTATTTGTGTTCCCATTATAACGAGCCTTAGTCTTTATGTTTTCTCTTTTGGTGATGATATGATGCTAGACACTCTATTATGGATAAATATGGAAGGTGTGGGTTAGTGTAATGAGTTCCCCCTTGAGGTTGGGGGTGTCAGTTATTATGGGATATATATGTCTTAGAGATGATAGGATTTGATGTCATTCTTAGAATGGACTAGTTGGTTTCTTTACGAGCCTTTGTTGATTGTTATCACCGGAAGGTGAGTTTCAAGTGACCATAGGGCATATCGTTTCTACAAAAATGTGAGTAGGATATCTAGGCAGGAAGAGCTAGACCCCAACATCGTTGGTTGGGTGGAGTGACAACCCAGATTGTGAGTCTATATCTGGATGACTAGGGGCAATTTTAGACAGATTTCCCTGTAGTGGTTGATCGTTTCAGGGATGTTTTCCCAGAATACTTCTCAGGGTTACCTTCGGTGAGAGAGGTAGAGTTCACGATCAAGCTATTGCAAGGATCTTCACCACTATCCGTTCCTCCTTATAGGCTGGATACGATGACGGTACAAGAGCTCAAGAGGTAGCTAGAGGATTTAGAGGCAAAGGGGTTTATCTGACCTAGTACATCTCCATGGGGTTCGCCAGTACTTTTTCAAAAAAGGAGGATGGTACCCTCAGACAATGTGTGGACTAATGTAAACTGAACCAACTAATGGTTAAAAACTGATATCCCTTTCCAGAGATAGATGTCCTGTTTTAACAGCTTCGAGGAGAATGAGTGTTCTCAAAAATATACTTGAGGTTATGATATCACCAAGTACATGTTCAAACTACTTATATACCTCATACCACTTTTCATAGTAGGCATGGTATATATGAGTATCTAGTTATTCCATTCGGTCTCACGAACACGCTAACAATTTTCAAAGCGCTAATGAATTGAGTGTTCCATCCTTAGATTATTTTTTGGTAGTTTTCATGGATGTTATCTTGGTGTATTATCAAAATCGACATGACCATTCCAACCATCTTGAAATCATCTGGAATACACTGAGAGAGTATCAGTTATATTCTAAGCTCACAAAATTCCACTTTCGGATGGACAAGATTTGCTTCTAGGGTCACATTATCTCAGAGATAGGAGTGTTAGTGGACCAAGAGAAGGTGATGGAAGTAGTTTCTTAGGAACATATCAAGAACATGTTTGACATACATATTTTCTTAGGGATAGTTGTGTTGGAACCATGGTCTTCTATTCATGAATTGGAGTATGTTTTGTGTTTGTTGAAAATCCTCAGTGTAAGTTCAGAATGTGAACCAGCAAAGTGATCATACAGTTTAAGCAGACAACAGTATTGAAGGTGGCATTGCTTCCTAGTGTTTGCCAAATTTTTGGGCCTGAACATTGAAAAATGGAGAAAAGTGTTTTTGGCAAAGAGACTTGAACTCCGTGTACTTGAAGGATAGGATACTTGTGTGCCATATGTTTTTCAAGATCAGAACATGGAAAAATGGAAAAGGGATAAGGGCCGCGCAAGTATTAGGCTGGTCACGCAAGTGACCTGCGTGCCAAGAAAGGACTTGTGCGCCGATGCCTAGAAGGATGGAAAGTTGTGCGCATGTTGTTCTTCATGATCAGAACTTCAAAATATGGCAAAGTAAAGTAGGTCGCACAAGTATTGTTTGGGTCATGCAGGTGAGTTGTGCGATAGATGCTTGGGCGGTTGGAGCTGCGCGCCGGGACTTGCGCGCCATGAGGACACTTGCACGCCACCACGCAGGGGGTCCAGTTTTCCTATAAATAGAAGACCACCCCACCTCATTTGTAACGAAGTTCAAGACTTAGAGATTTTTCGAGCTCTCTTCATGAAAGTGGTTGAGTTGCGCAAGTGGTTGTTGGGTTGCACAAGTAGAGGCTTCACGCTAGTTGTTGGCTATATGATGAAGGTGGTTTGGGAGTTAAAGGTGTAGAGTCGTGCAAGTTTGGAGATGAAGGAGGTAGTGTTGCGCAAGTGTGTTGGTGTCACTTGTGCGCCAATTTTTTACTGTGAAAGTGACTTGTGCTCCATTCTTGAAACTTGCGCATCACTCTTTGAGAAGTGCGCCAGGTGAGGTTGTTGTACGCCAGATCTTTTGGAGATGCACGAAAACTGGAAGATTGCCCAATACCTTCGGTGCAAAGTGGGATTAGTATATGAGTGAAAGTTGGACTTCAATAGAGAATCTACATTCAATAGAGGATGCATTATTTTTTAATGATGAAGATACCTTCACGTCTATAAAATGAGTGTGATTTCACCAAGGACAGTGAGCCATGGGGAGTCAACGGGAGTGACCCAAGGGAAGCAGTGAGCTATCCCTGAACCTTTATAAAGGCAGTGAGCCTGGGATAGAGTTACTATTCCCAAACCATTGTGATCCACAACTAGTGAAGATTAATGTAATTTGGTATTACTAACAACTTGTCGGTGTATGCTCATTGGATGTATCCCTTAGTGGTGAACCAAGTAAAAATTGTTGTTTCATCTCTTTGCATGTGAATGTTTTATTGCTGATCATATTCATCATACAGGTTTAACTAGTTCCTACCAACGTGGGAACAAGATCCTTGTTTTTAGAAGAAAAATTTGACACCTTGATTCACCCCTCCCCTCTCAGGGTGTCCCAGGGTCCTACAAGTTTGGTACTAAAAGTGTTTTATAAAGGGCTTCTCATGATTATCATCACCATTGAAATTCTTGACTAAGAAGGGTGTGAATTTTTTATGGTCGGATGCTTGTGAGATATCCTTTGAGGAGTTTAAGGGGATACAAATGTCCACACCAATCCTGATACTTCCAGATTTGGGAAAGAGTTATACAGTCTACTAGGACGCTTCTGTTATTGGGTTGAGGGAAGTGCTGATGTAGGGAGATTGGGTCGTGGCAATGAGTTTCAGCAGTTTAGGCCTCATAGGAGGAATTACCCTACACATGATTTGGAGTTAGCTGCTATTGTACATGTGTTGCACTATTGGAGACACTATTTACATAGAGAGTGTTTTGTGGTGTACACATACCCCAAAGCCTCAAATACATCTTTACTTAGCATGTCTTGAATTTGAGACAGTGAAGGTGGGTAGAATACCTTTAGAAATTTGATTTTGAGATTGCCTACAAACCTGGGAAAGGCAATGCAGTGGCTGATACATTGACTAGGAGGACACATATATAGGAAGTGTAGGGGGCTAGTTGTGAGTGACAGATTATTTCCTTATTCTATGAGTTGAATTATGAGGTTCACGATAGTCAAGGACAAACATTCCTTTCTTCTTTATCTATAAATTCAATCCTCCTGGATAGAGTGAGGATGAGGTAGCTGTCATATTCTAAGGGCTTGTTTCTATGGGAGTGTATAACAGGTGAGGATCTTCTTCCCATTGGATGGTAGGTCATGATGAGATCTTGCGTATCCATGGATGTGTCTGGGTTCTAGTGGACATACGTGAGGAGTTGATGTGGGAGTTTCATGCTTCATCTTGGGAAGTGAATCCTGGAGTTACCAAGATGTGCCGTGACTTGCACCATCAATACTCATGGCTGAGTATGAAGATAGAGGCAGATGGTTTTTTTATGAGGTGTTCCACCTGTCAGCTGGAGAAGACGAAACATCAGCGGCTTTCTAGGATTTTATAGTAGTTACCTATTCCGGAGTGGAAATAGGATGATGGTGTGATGGATTTTGTGACTCGGTTACTGAGTTAACCCAAAGGTAATGATTCTGTGTGGGTGGTGGTTGAAATACTTATGAAGGTCTCTCACTTCTTGCTGATCAAGGAGACCTTCAGTGATGATGATCTTGGAATGTTTTATATTCGTGAGGTGGTATGACTTCATGGGGTCCCTCATTCTATCATTTATATCGGGATTCCCAATTTACATCTTGTTTTAGGAATATTTTTCAGAGGGAACTGGGTACACTGGTGATTTGGGCACAATATACCACCCTTAGGAAGATGGATAGCTAGAACACATGATTTAGGTGATTGAGGACAAGATTAGGGCATGAATCCTAAACTTTGAGCGTTCTTGGGAGAGACACATACCCTTGGTCGAGTTGTCTTATATAAATAGCCTTTTGCTAATATTTAGATGGATCCTAATGAGGCTTTGTGTGGTTGACCATGCTGATCGCCCTTGTTTTGGATAGAGGTAGGAGAGGCAGCTATGTTGGGACCTCATACTGTCCATGAGACCACTAAGAAGGTTCAGTTTATTCAGAAGTGGATAGATATAGAACAGTCTCATCAGAAATATTATGTTGATCGCTGCAGAAGACCTCAAGAGTTTGAGGTTAAGGATCGAGTTATCCTGTGTGTTGCATTGAGGTTGGGACACAAGAGGATAAAGTGTTAGGGTTGTATTTCACCGAGAGACATTGGGCCATTTGAGATTCTAGAAAGGGTCGGGCCGGTTGCCTATCAGTTGAAATTGCCTCAGAGGTACCGAGCTATGCACAACATCTTCCATATTTATGAGTTATGGAATTAATTTTCAAACCCATATCATGATTTTCAACCTAAGGAAGTTTAGTTATAGGTATATGTATCCTTTGAAGAGAATAATATTCGAATTGTGGATCGTAGCATGAAAGTTCTCCTTGGCTGGTCTATTCCTTTAGTACATGTTCTATGGAAGAACGACTGATTACAGAATGAGACTCGGGAGAGAGAGACTGATGTACGATCATAGTGGCCTGAGTTGTTCTCATATGTTTTTTCATCACCTTTGTAAGGGAAATTCGAGGATGAATCTCTTTAATGGGGTAAGTTTGTGAACCCAATTCTTCTTTTTAGGTACGAACCTTTCCTTTTTGGTTTATACTTAACGAAAAAGAATAAATGAGGTTAAATACTAGATCTACACCTTACATGACTAGACTTGGTGGCTACAAACCATGTATTCTTAGGTACACACAGTGTAATCATGTCACAAAGTTGGTTCATGGCCTGTAAGGGAATTCAGATGCGAAATGAACAGTAAAAGAAACTACACATCATGTAGTTACTCTTACACACCATGTATTTTCTTTTTTTTTTCTAAATTTAGAAGTTGCCTCATTTTTTGTCATTCGGGATATAAGAGGCACCGAGTTCATGAGACAACAACACCAGAAGGGGATTTTGATTATGTTTATCCTTCTAAACCCTGATTCTACCACCGTCAAATGTGTTGGATCCCAATTAGTAAGCCACCAATTATTCTTGAGCCATTCATAGTGGTTTTTTCTCTCAATGAAGTTATCATACCTTGAGAGTTTTACCTCATTTTGTAGATGCACTTCATTCTATATTGAATTAGAAGCTTACGTTGGATGAGGAGAGCCATATGACTATGAGGTAAGTGGTCCTGTTCCTTTCCCAAATTTTCAAGTGGTTTATATGTGATGGAGTGTGGAACATCCATTTTTAGGGTGTAGATTTGTTGAGAATTGTCCCTTATTATTTATTAATGTTTATCAGGTAACTTTTTGATGATGTAAAGAATGTTTTTGGTTTCTTGATTGGATTATGGGCCACCCCTTGGGTGTGTTTCCCTTGAATGGCCAATGCTTAACAATTTGTCCTAGGTTGCCTATGAGGCTAGCCTTATATTACTTATTATGGGTTGTTAAAAATGGAATTGGTCAATTGAATTTTATTACACATGAGATAATAATTGGTTATTCCTTATGATAATTTAATTAACATGTTTCATTTGTTACATAAATTTCCCATGTGAGAATATTTTTGTTTAAGCCTTATAATTGTTTATATTTATAATAGTATTGGGATATGATTGATTCCCACAATAATTGATCAAAGTTTTCCTTGTAAAAGTTTAATTTACATGTGATCTTGTTATGTGATATGCATGCGAGTGATATTGTATTATGCCAGTAGGTGAGATTATGTTATGCATACGGGTGAGATTCTGATTTGCCTATGGGTGATGTTGTGTCATGCATGCGGGTGAGAATTTGTAATACTTGCAGGCGAGGATTGGTTATACTAGTGGTCAGGGTTGTTTTTTTGACTCCATGAAAGTTTTTGAACTGAATTTCTTATATAAATACTTATGATGCATCTTCCAAGCCAAAGCACAAGCTTGGATTCAGTCTTCCCTTATAACTGTGTAGATGGTCTTTTGAGAAATCTGTTGTGCTTACTTGATACGGGGGATTGTCAGGGTAAATGTGGATCTCAAGATATTTACAATCCAATTTAATCCAATTGTTTAATGAACATGAACTGAATATAAATGGAAACCATACTTGTATACTTTCTTACTTTTGAGTAATTCCTAGTTAATTTCTTTTCCTTTTTGTATACTACCTTCTATATACAATCACTATCATATAGGCACATATCATGGGAGGTTTCCTACTGGGATTTTTTTATCACACCCTATTTGGATCATAATTTTGGGGACAAATAGATTATATTTTTGAAGGTATCAAAAAGGGAAATCACCCTTCTATAGTTATTTGATTTTCTGTTAGAAGAAGGAGAGCATGGTAATATGCCGAGGCTTGCGATGCGTCTAAGTTTTCTTTTGAATTTTTTTACCTTGGTATTGTTTTTTTGTATCTAAATGAAGTGTATCTTATTTTGGATTCTTTCTTAGAAAATGTGATAGGAAGCATCATCTTTTGTATTCTATGACTTCTGGTACTTTATTATCAGTCTTCCATTTATTTTTTCAGTTGTATGGTATTTACTACTTTTTCTATTGTATATTATTGGTCCACGGTGTTACACTCTACCAATGAGGAAAGATTTTATCCAACATCACACCCTAGTAACTTGTTGCTATTTGGCATCCTTGGTCATTTGGGGAAATGCGCTCGAGGCCATGTGACCAACTAGGTATGAAGCACCAGTTCAATGGCATCTAGATCCGGGATGTTACATATATCAAGGAGAAACTATTGGATGAATAATTCCTTGAATCCATCCCAGGATAGGTACCAATGTATATTTTTATATATAGTGTAATTCCGCCACTACTTACTTGGACACTGTATCCTGAAGGTATAAAAAATATAGCTTAATAGACTCATGAAGATCAAGTTGGTTGAATATCTACTGAATAATCTACAACGATTACTTTTTCTCTTGAGGATCTGGTTTCATAAATAATTGAAGTGAATTTAATCATTGGAACTCTCTAATGAAATCATGAGGATAGACCTAAAGGGGAAGACCACAACACTCCACATATAGGTTGGAAAGAGGGAATGAATGAGACAAATCCTGATCAACTGTAATATTTTCTCTTAGTGAACTACCCACAATTCCCTCTTATGAATCCACCTAGACTTTAAGGGGTCATAATAAAAAAAAGAAAAAAAATCATAATAGAACACACCATAAATTCAAACTCTATAAACCAAACATAAATTAATAAGGAAATGAAATAATACCACTTAAAATAAACCTAAAATCCCATAATTCCCCAAAACCAATTATTATAAAATAGGAAACCTAAAAATCAAAAAATTGAACACCAAACCAATACCCAACCATCATTATTTTAACACACAAAAATTTCTAATATTTTCTATAAAATAAATATAATCATTTTTTAAAAAACATCCTACAATTTAAAACATTCCTAGCTGAAACATTTAATTTTTTTCATAAAATCACAGAAAAAATATCTTTGAAAATTTAAAATAGTTTTTATTTATCAAATTAAAAAATTTATATATCCCCCAATTCATTTTAATTTTCAAAATATTTAACAGAATATATAAACATATTTAAATTACATTTCATTTTCAAAATAATCCAAGGGTTTCCGTTAAGAAATAGAATGTAAATAAACAAAAATAATCATTCATAATTCATAATAAATATCCAAAATCGCACTAAATATATAGAAAGAGGATAAAATCAAAACTTTATATAAGAAAATATTTTTTTTAAAAAAAATATAAAAAATAAATGCTACATATGTTTTGGCCCATGGTTTGTTAGACCACGTACCAACAATATGAAGCTCACTAGAAGTCTTCTATAATTGGCCAAATGGATTGTGCACAATTTTACAAACTATGCATAGTAAATCTAAAACCTCCAAATACCATAAAAATAGACTAAATTTGGTGGATCTTCTAGAAATAACACACATATTATCAATACCATAAGGATATACTCATATAACGATAAAAAATTTAAAAAAATATAATAAATGAGCTCAATTTTGAGATATAAACATCCCAAACTACCCTGGTAATTAAAGCTTCATCCCAAATGGGCGGTGATAATGAACCGTCCTCTGACCGAAAAATTTAATTTTTAGGATTCAACCTCTATGTTACTAGAAATACTTAAACAAAAAGGGTTACACGATAACCTATGTTTTCCTGATAACCTTGGATCTAATACCATTTTATCATGAACTCACCTTGACCAACCCTTGAACGGGAACTCTAGATGGTCTATGAAAAACACAAAAGGTTTCCTCAATTTTCCTAGGATAGAGACAATAGCTAAGTTCATTAAATAATACAAATGGTAAGGATTGTTACTGATGAATAATTATAAAACAAATTAATTATTGTTGGAGACTCAATATGACCATTTCCAACATTAGATTGTCGAGCCAATAGATAAATATATACAAAGAATAAACAAAACCAATGAGGCATAATGAAATAAATGTCAAGGAAAATGATAAAAAAGTGAAACAACTAAATATGACACTAACTAATAAAAAAACAAAGACAACACAAGATCCATAGTATGTGTAGTGAGATAGAATAGTTGAAACATCAATGATAAAAAAATAAATAAAGAAAACTTAAACAAAACATGAAAATAAATATCTATGTAGAAAAAAATCATCTCTACTAGCCACCACCATAATTTGAAACTCAGAAACCAGCCCCAACAATGAGTCAAATCCCAAACTACTGGGTCCGTATTGAATTGGATAACCTGTAATGATAATAGGCATGAGAATAATTTCCCAATAGTTCACCAACTTCTGTTCTATGCATAAAATTTAAATATAAAACTATTTCATGCTTTTTTGGGAAATATATCTATAATAAAGTAGGCTTTCAAATTTCACAGAGAATCAAATAGTAACTACACCTTTCTAAAACTAGTTTAAAAGGAGTAATTCCATGAAATTTCTCAATATATATTTTGATAGATACACACATATGCATGGACACATGAATATCAATATACATACATTGTCAAAACTCCATATATATATATATAGAAATTCAGGTAAGTTCCATGGGAATTACCAAACATTGTATTTTTGTTTTATATTAAAAAAATAAGGAGGCTGTAGTTACTATTTGAAACAAATTAAATTTTTAATATTTAAATTTGTTGAATATTAGTAATTTTCAAACATCATATCATGGAAATTTATGACCTATTGGGTGAAAATATAGGACAAAGACATATATACTTTTATCAAGACTATCATCAGATATCAATAAACATTCCCTAACACTTAGTGTCACCCAAAATGGTCAAAATATTGTGCATATCCCATAAGATTACTAAATTATATTGAGACACTGGTCAGAGTTTGATCATGAGTTTATACAATATGTGTACCTCGAATTCCCAATTATTCACCCAAGGATTCGCACCAAAAAAAATTGGAGGTGAGTCGAGAAAATATTTCAAAAAAATACATATAATTTGTTAAAAAAAAAGAAACAACCTCACGTAAAACATCCTCACAAGAAAAAACCCCAGTTCCATCAAAACACCTAAAAAAATACATAAACCCCTTCTGAAAAAAATATCTTGTAACAACATGAACTTTTGAATAATATTTTTTTCTTAAATTTGTGTGTTATTTAATACTCACAAAAAATATATCCTTTAATTAATAAAGTGATTATAATTAAAATGATACTTTTGGGTTTCGATTTTTATATGACCATTGGTCAATATGGCCATTGGAAACTATACTTTTAATTTTATGATTAATGTATATAAATACAAATGATCATGGTAAATTATTACATAAAGAAGAGTCAATGGCCTCATCTAGTAGACTCGGACCATATGAAGCCCATATGTAGGAGCATGGGAAGGAGTTTGCAACACTTGGATTTGATCTAGACCAAGCCCAAGACTTACTCCAATACGTTATGCTTGAATGGAATCACCTAAGGGATAAGTTCAAGTGTATAGAAATCACTACTCAGGAAATGTTTCCTAAGCCACCGCAAGATTCAACCACTATTGCACACTTTATTCTTAGGTCCTATTCATGTGTTATAAGGGGCTATGTAACAGGGCCTTAGTTATTTTTTGTAATCCTTTTGTACAAATAAAAATATTATTTCTTTTTATGGTAAAATTGATGATTTTCAAATGTCAAGATAAATATAGGATGAATTTAATGAAGTTCCATATTATTGATAAATTTTGGAAAAAAGGAATATAAAAATATTTTTTTACATTAAATAATTAATAATTTGAAATTATTTTCAAAAAAATAGTCTTTTATAGTTGTGATCAGTAAGAAATTTAGATTGTAATAACATCAACTTAATTTTTTGGTGAATAGTAAATTATGAATAGTAATATTACCCATATGAATTATAATGTGACCAGTAGAATAGTAACCTCACTTAAGAATATACAAACATAATTTATGCATCTTTATTGGAAATGTGATATAATAGCATAAGTAAATAACTGTTTTAGAAACTAATAGTTAAGTGTTAGTTTTTTATGGATAAATATTGTTTTTAGTTAAAAATTAAATATATCATAATTAGAAAATTATTTTCAAAAAATGGAGTTCATTTTTGAATATAGAGCATCTCTATTATGTTAGGGTGAATTTTTGAAATTTTTATAAAATATTTTGTTTTACAGTGAATGGTAAAAATACAGTTTTGTGTTTCGGCGTGTTTAATGAAATAATTAATGATATAATCATGATGTATTAATTCTGGTCGACTTGTGTAATGTAAGATATGTTATGAGGTGTAACAACTGGCCAATACCATGGGAAAATACCAGGGGCATTTCCATGGTTTTTCAAATACCACTAATGAGGTGTCTGTTGGAAATTATTAAAATATTCCCTCACTTTTGCAATAAATACCATCGCATTCCTTCATTAATTTCGATCCAAATTCCTCCTCAACAAATATCTTTTATTTTTACCTCCTATGTAGTCCTTCCAGGGTTCCCTTAATCCCCCCAATTCCCATATTTCATGATTTTGAAGTTACTCTTTAAAGTATGGGAACCTTTCACCCTCCTCTTTTAGTCATGACTTTCATTATGTTATGTCTTCTTATTCCCATTTTATTATGTGGGAATATGTTATTATATATCCTTAGTTCTATCAATTTTATTTCTAAATCATGAGAGCCCCATTTCACTATCATCAACTGATTTTCAGAATTTTTTAAATGACACTGCTAGGTTGCCGATTTTTTTCCAATGAAATCATATCTTCTCTTTTCTATCAAGTTTCTTTTTCATGTTGTATGCCATTAAAATATTTATACCACGTTCCTATATCCATGTTATTATGTAATTATAATGTATTATGACTCACTTATGATTGGGTGACCTCTTTCCCCCCTCTTTTTAATATTTTCTAAAACCATGTTGCACAACCGTTATTCTGCAGAGTTTTCATCTCAAAATCTCTTTATATTTTTCCCAATAAATTCTATTATTTTATTTATGTGAATACCCAAACATATTTAGTTTCTAGGGGTGTTAAAAAATACATAAAATTGATATATTTTATTCTGGAATTTACATAAATAAAACCCTCGTTCCTTTTCCATGGGTTATAAATTACATAACGATCGTGTTTTTAAGCACTTCTAAAAACATCACAATTTTGATATGAAACCCATTTATTTTATTCGATTTGGGTTATTTGTGAATTTTTATTATTATTATCCATGTGGATCACATGAATATAAAGAAATTTTAAGGGTGTTCCTTGATAGCGCTCCAATGCATTGGGTAATGAATTTAATCTCTAGAGATGACTAGTTTTGCGATAACTAGGGTATCAACCTTGGTAATATTTATGATACCTTGGTGATGTACCTTGGTGATATGTTCATGAATGTCTAAATTAAATGTTATGGCCACATTTTCAAGTTATTATTCAAGTTATTATTGCTATTATATTCCCTTTTTATCATTCCTTTATGATATCCCTCATATTCTTATTGACATCGCTCAAGATCACATGTAAACTGTTTCGCTTGTTTTCCTTACTAGGCCTTCTACTCACCCTTTCCATTGATATATGTCTCTTAGTTTTGAAATGTAGTAATTATAATTAGGATGAACCGATTATGAAGCCTTAAAAGTGTATTAGAAGAATTTTTTATGGTTTTAGGTATATTATTATTGATTTCCAAGACACTGGACATTAAATATTCTCTGATTGTAAAATGCAATGAAAAGTTATAAAATAAAAAGGCGGAATGTCATAGTTGGTATCAAAGGATAGTTTAGTTATTTGTGGAAATTAGGTGATGAAATTTTTTGTAATAACCCTATTAAAAAATTTTAATATAGGAAAACTTCCGGGTATTTTGGTGAAATATTAAGTAAGTGGTTTTTGAACAAATACATTCCTATTTGGATATGAAAAAGTGGATGTGGCTCTTGCACAAATAAACCTAGGAGTGAAAACTCCAATAAAGAGTTTCGAGATTGACCTGGGTATCCGGGTACAAGATAATGGACCTTTCTTCACTCATGCTTTGACACTTCTAGGAGATATGTTTGGTTAATCACAATATTTTTATGAATCATTATGAACAATTTATAAGGAAATATAGTTGTTGTTAATTCATACTATGTTTAAGAATAATGTTTTAATGCAGTAAAATACATTATAGTTAAAAGATTCATAAATTAAATAAGTTTATAACTATGGTTTTATTATTTTATAAAATGGTGGGAAATAGGAGGAACCGTGAAAATGGTGACTGCAATGGAACACGTGCTGATGACCCTCCAATGGAAGCCAGAATGGAAACATTCATGAGAATGATGAGAAACCTAACTCAAGTTATGGTAAATAACTCTAATCAATCTGAGAGAATAATCTCACCATGAAGGGAACAAAATTAAGTTGAGTCATTTATGCATTAATGACCACCAACCTTTAGTGTATCTACCAACCCATTGATTACTGAACAATGGATCAGCTTTATTGAGAAGAGTTTATTTGTGCTCTACTATTCAGGACAAGAGAAGGTCTCCCTGGCTGTTTACTACTTAGAGGGAGAAGCTGATAAGTGTTGGGAACTATTTAGAAACATGAGGCTAAGAGTGGAGGTTGAAGCTATGGAGTGGGAAGAGTTTAGAGGGATCTTCTTCAATAAATATTTCCCCCATTCTATAAGAACAAAAATGGAGAAGGAATTTATCGATATCAAGAAGAAGGAGAATTAATCTATGGAAATCTACGAGATGAACTTCACAAGGATTTCACATTACACCTCAATATTTTTCATGGATCCAAATGGGGAGGTTGATAGATTTTTTGTTGGATTAAAACCCAATCTACGGATGAATCTAGACAAACGAGATGATGAAAGATATGAGGAGATTGTACAGGGTGAAATGAAAGTTTAACTAGAGTTAGGTGTGATGTAGTGGTCTCATAAATCCAATGAATGAAAGAGATCAATGGATACCAGATTAGGGAGTACCTTTGACCAGGGAAGGGCATGAAAACAAGTGAAACATCCGATGTGTAATAAATTTGGGAAGAAGAATTTGGGGAACTACCTTCATGGGGGCGAAAAGTGCTACAAGTATGGAAGAGATGGCCATATTGCACAGAATTTTCATAGTGAGGTGAAGACTCAACTCATAGAAACTAACGAAAAAGGGAAGATGGTGAAGGCCCTTCTGAATGTCCAATGCAATAATTGTGGAAAACTTGGGCACTTTTCCAATCACTGTCCAAATCCTAGGGTTGTGGAGGGGAACCACCATCTGCCTTAACAATGGTTAAATGATAAAGGACATTATTTTTCTATCACAAAAAACTGATGTTGAAACTCTGAATGATGTGGTGGCATGTACTCTTGCTGTTCTCTCAAATATATCAAGTGCATTGTTTTTTTTGGTTCTACACATTCCTTTATTTCCCCATGTTTTCAAAGAATTTAGAATCATCCCCTAAATTTCTAAAAGTAGAGTTATCTATCAAGACTCCTGGTGGGATTATCCAAGCGTCATTAGTGTTTAGAAGCTCTATTATTTACTTTTGTGAGCACAATGTTATCACAAATATCGTAGTCATTACCATGATAGAATTAGAAATTATACTTGGGATGGACTTAATATCAAAGTATAATGCTAATATAAAATGCATAAGGAAATATTATTAGTATTTAATGGAAAACCAAAAGTTATCTTCCTAGGAGAGATATCTCAACCTAATCTTTCCCTAGAGGAACCTCCAATATCCTTATTTATGGAGTTTATCGGTGAAGAAGAAGAAGGAAATGGGAGTATAAGTATAGAAAATGTCCCCATCATCTAGGAATACATTTATGTATTTCTTGAGTAGTTACCTGGACCTCCCAAAGAAATAGAGGTTGGGTTATTCATTGATCTCTTACCTAGATCCCATATGATATCAAAAACATCATATAGGATGGAAAATGTGGACCTGGAGGAATTAAACAAACAACTCCAACAACTTTTGGAGAAGGGGTTTATCTATCCAAGTGTTCTCCTTGGGCAGAACCTGTTCTCTTTGTGATGTAGGATGGATTGATACGGTTATTCCTTGATTATAGAGAATTGAATGGGATCATAATGAAGAAACAATACCCTCTTATAAGGATTGATGACTTATTTGACCAACTTCATGGGGCTAAATTCTTCTCAAATATTGATCTTCAATCTGGTTATCATCAATTGAGGGTGAAGAAAGAATATATTCCAAAAACTACCTTCCAATAAAGATATGGGCATTATGAGTTTGTTGTTATGCCATTTGGATTGAGAAATTATCTTTCTATTTTTATGGATTTGATGAATATAGTCTTTAAGGACTACCTTGATAACATTGTGGTAGTTTTTATTGATAATATTCTGATATATTTTGAAATTCACGTGGAGCATGAGAATCATCTAAGGGTTGTTTTCCAAACTATACGAAAGGTGTGGATTATTGGATTTTTTAGAAAATGTAAATTTTCGTTACAACAAGTTGGTTTCTTGCAGAACATTGTAACCAATGAAGGAATCATAGTTGAACATGAAAAGACAAAGGTTGTATAGGAGTAGCCTCATCCTACAACAATAACTGAGATTCATAGTTTCTATGGATTAGTACGACATTATAAGAGGTTTCTGAAAAACAATTCACAAATTTCTAATCCATTAAAAATGTTAACTTAAAAAGGGGTCAAGTTCATATGGGAAAAGGAGTGTGAGGAAAGTTTCCAAGAGCTGAAGAAGAGATTGGTTACTGCACCTGTGTTAAACATTTTCTCAAATAGTGAAGGATTCATTATTTTTAGTGATGAATCTCTGTAAGTGCTTGGGTGTGTCCTAATGAAAAATGAAAAAGTCATTGTTTATACATCTCTACAGTTGAAGGCTCATGAGAAGAACTGTCCTACACATGATCTGGAGCTAGCTGTAGTCATTTTTTTCTGAATATATGGAGGGAATATCTTTATGGGGGGAATTTTGATATATATACAGACCATCAAAGTTTGAAATATATTTTTCACACAAAAATAATTGAACATGAGACAAAGAAGATGATTGGAAAAGACTATGATTGTTCAATTCATTATCATCCCAGAAGAGAAAACAATGTCACTGATGAATTAAGTAGGAAAGACCCAGTTGTACTGTAAATGATGAGGATTCAAAGTAATCTTTGATGAATAACATAGTAAAAATGGACATGGGAATTATAAGGTAAGGGACATCATCAACCCTATTCCAAATTATTTCTCAACCGTCATTACTAGAGAAGATCAATAAGGATCAAAAATAAGATCCTTTATTAGAGAATAGGTTTGAGGATGTGAAGGATGGAAAGTTTCCTGAGTTCAATATTGATCAAGATGGTGTACTTAAATTCCATACGAGACTATGTGTTCCATATATTCTAGAGATAAAGATGGAGCTAATTGAAAATAATTTCTCAACATTCTCTATACATCCAAGAAGCATGAAAATGTATAGGGACCTTTGTGATCATTTTTGGTTTGATAATATGAAAATGGATATTGCTGACTACACTTCAAGGTTCTTAGTATGTCAGAAAGTGAAGGCAGAGTGACAACTTCCTAAAGGGGTATTTCAAACACTACTCATACCAACATGGAAGTGGTACAATATCACTATGTACTTTGTCACTGGTCTTCTGAGAAATTCCAAAGGAAACGGTTTGATGTGGATTATTGTGAACCGTCTCACCAAGGATGCCCATTTTATATCTATTCAAGAAGATTTATCTCTTGATCAACTTGCCTGAATTTTTGTGAAAGAGGTGGTAAGGCAGCTTGGAGTTCCACTTTCTATCATATCTAATCATGATCCAAGGTTCACAACAAAATTCTGGAGAAGTCTTCAACCTACTTTGAGTACCGAATTGAATTTCAGTACGACCTATGACCCCCTAACTGATATCCGATTTAAAATGATTATTAAAACACTCTAGGAAATGCTGAGAACATGGTCAATGAAATTTAAAGGTGGATGGGATAAATATCTTCCATTAGTTGAGTTCTCTTACAAAAACAACTTCCACTCAATCATTAAAATGGAACCCTATGAAGCTCTATATGGGAAGCGACGTAGAACTCATACTTGTTGGGATGAATATGGCGAGGGAAAGATTCTTGGGACTAATCTCATGAAAAAGTTGACAGAACATGTTCATGCCATCCAACAACACATTAAGGCTACTCAGAGTTGACAAAAGAGATATGCTGAAAACTATTGAAGGGAATTGGAGTTTTATGTTGGTGAAAATGTCTTTCTTTTAATTTCAACTTGGAAGAGAGTCATGAGGTTTGGGAAGAAAGGGAATCCCAACCCTATGTACATTGGCCCCTATGAAATCCTTGATCATGTAGAAGCAGTGGCCTATCGACTTGCGCTTCCTGAAAATCTAGCACAAGTTCATGATGTCTTCCACATATCCCTCTTGATTAATTACATACCTGACCCTTCACATGTACTAAAACCATAGGTGGAACAACTGGTACATGACCTCTATAATGAGGAGTAGCTAGTGGAGATCTTGGGTCATAGAGACAAGGTTCTATGAAATAAGGCTAGCCACATAGTTAAGGTTTTGTGGAGGAACCACAAATGTAAAGAAGCCACATGGTAACCAAAGGGGTGTATGAGGTAGAGGTACCTGCACCTTGTCTCTTCTGAGGGTACGGTTTGAAATTTCAAGGACAGAATTTCTTAAGGGTGGAAGAATGTAACGAACCAAACTTTTGAATAATATTTGTTTATTAAAATTGTGTGTTTTTTTATTCTCAAAAAAACTATGTGCTTTAATTAATTATATGAGTATAATTAAAATAAGTCCATTGGGTTTCGACTTTTATATGGATGTTGGTCAATATAACCACTAGAAACTATACTCTTAATGTTATGATTATTGTTTATAAATACAACTGAACGTGGTTAATTAATATAAAAAGAAGAGTCTATGGCCTCATTTAGTAGACCCAGACCATACAAATCCTATATTTAGAATCTTGAAAAGGATGCAACATCCCTGGGCTTTGATCTGGACCAAGTCCAAGCTGAAATCCAACACATTAAGCTTGAATGGAATTACCCAAGGGAGAAGATCAAGCTGATAGAAATCACTACTCCGGGAATGTTATCCTAGATGCCCCCAAATTCTATCACCATTTCACACCTTACACTTAGGTCCTATTATGGTATTATAAGGAGATATGTAATGAGGCCTTAGATACATTGTGTAATCCTTTTGTATAAATAAAATTTTTATTTCTTTTTATGGTAAAATTTGTGAATTTCAAATTTCCAGAAAAATATATGATGAATTTATTGACGTTCATTATTATTGATGAATTTTGGAAAAAAATTATTTAAAAATATTTCTATAAATTAAATAATTAATAATTTTAAATGAGTTTCAAAAAAACAATCTTCAACAGTTTTGATTAGTAAGAAATTTAGATTCTAATAAGATCAACTTAATTTTATGTGAATAGTAAACTATGAATAGTAATATTACCCTTATGAATAGTAATGTGACCAATGGAATAGAAACCTCACTCAAGTTAGTATAAATAAATTTTAGTCATCTTGATTGGTATTGTGATATAATAGGAAAAGTAATTAACTATTTTAAAAAATTATTAGTTAAGTATTAGTTATTTAGGTAAATAGTGTTTTTACTTAAAAATTAAATATATCATAATTAGAAAATTATTTTCTTAAAATGGATATCATTTTTGAATTTAGAGGATCAATATTAATTTACGGTGAGTTTATGTGATTTTTATTATATATTTGGTTTTTCAGTGAACAATAAAAATATTGTTTTGAGTTTCGGTGTGTTTAATGACATAATTAATGATGTAATAATTTTGGTAGACTATTAGACAACAATATATATTATGAGGTGTCCAAAGTGGATAATACCATGAGAAAATACCATAGGCAAGCCCATGTTTTTTTTCAAATACCACTAATGAGGCGTCCCTTGGAAATTAATAAAATATTCCCTCACTTTTGCTAAAAATTCCAACCCATTCCTTCATTAAATTCATTATAAATTACTCCTCAATTAAAATTAGTCATTTTTATCTGCCAAGGAGTCCTTATAAGGTTCCCTCAATCCCCCAAGGTACCAACTTTTGATCTTTTGAAGTTACTCTTCAAGGTAAGGTAACCTTTCACCCTCCTCTTTTAGTCATGAATTTATTTATGTTATGTCTTATAGTTTCCATTTTATTACATGGGGGTATGTTATTATATATCCTTATACCCATCCATTTTATGTAAAAATTATGAGATTCCCTTTACTCTCTCATCAACTGATTTTCTTCTTTTTTTTAAGTGACGCCGTTAGGCTGCCAAATTTTCTTAAAAGAAATCACATCTTCTCTTTTCTTTAAAGTTTTTTTTTTCATGTGGTATATCATTAAAATATTCATACCATGTTCCTATATCTATGTTATTATATCATTATAATTTATTACAGCTCTCTTATAAATGGGTGAACTTTTTCCCCACTCTTTTTAATGTTTTCTAAAACTATGTTGCATAGCCGTTATGCTGTAGAATTTTCATCTCAAAATCCCTTTAACTTTTTCTCAAGAAATTATCTAATTTTATTTATGTGAATAAGAAAACCTATTTTGTTTCTAGGATTATTCAAAAATACATAAAATTGATAAATTTGATTTTAGAATTGACATACATGAAATCCTTATTCCTTTTCCATGGGTTATAAATGACATAATGATCATGTTGTTACGAACTTTTAAAAACATCCCAATTTTGATATGAAACCCATTTATTTTATCATATTTGGGTAATTTATGAAATTTTTTATTATGATATAGGTGGATAATAGGAAAATAAAGACATATTAAGGGTGCAACATAATATTTTTCCAATGCATAGGGTAAATAATTTAATCTCTAGAGTTGATAAGTGTTGCGATACATGGGTTAGTAACCTTGGTAATTTTTATGAGACCTTGGGGATGGACATTGGTGATATGTTCATGAATGTATAAATTAAATTTTGTTGCCAATTTTTCATGTTATTATTAAATTTATTATTTCTATGATATGCATCTTTATCATTCCTTTATGATATCCCTAATGTTCTTATTAATATCGCTCATGATCACATGTAAACTGTTCCACTTGTTTTCTTTACTGGGCCTTCAGATCACCCTTTAATTTGATGTATGTCTCTATGTTATGAGATGTAGTAACTGTACATTGGATGAACCTGTGATGAATCCTTACAAGTGGATTAGATGAATTTTTTATTTTTTCATTTATATTGTTCCGGATTTAAAAGAAACTTGACTTTAAAAATCCTCTATTTGTAAAATTTAATGAAAACTTATGAACTAAAAAGCTGAGATGTTATACATCTCATACTAAGAGTAAATAATAGTTTACTTTTAGAACTCTTGGGGAATGTTTAATGATGAAGGTTGAGACATGAGTGAAACTATATGAGTAGAAAGGGTTTAATTTCTAAGAAAATGGAACCCCAAAGTGTTTAATTCGATGAGGGGTACAAAGAAAAGTTTCCATTTTTTAATGAACATGGGAACTATGTGTGGTTTGGCCACATGGTTGGACATAATGTGTGCTACCCAAGTACACTATACTAGGAAACTGGAGTACTATAAAAGGTTATTCCACATTATTAGACAAACCATTCACCAACATTGTGATATGAATATATTAAAACCGCAGGTTTGTCACACAATTACTGCATAATTTGTACTAACTTTGTGTAAATCACGTGACATGATCTGAATGTCTGAAAATTAAAAAATTACATGGGAAAAAACATATGAATAGAGATAAAAAAGGAGAATAAAAAATCAATTAAATAATATAATATACTGGGTTCATCTTGTGACAGATGATAGGGGATGGTGGCAGTAAACTACATTACAATATCAGGGGCTATCAATTGATGGTCGATGGTCAGAAAGTGTGTTTCCCATGGTTCTCAAATACCCCCATCCCAAAACTATGATTTAGGTATAAATGAGAGAAATATTATTGTGAGAGTTATTGTAATATAAAAGTAAAAATTATGTATAAATTTCATGTTGTAGGGAAATATAGTGTGAGTAGAGTAGGGTATGGGTGGTCGAGTGTTGTGATGACAAGGAGGAAGGGTGTTCCCATATCAAGTGTTGACATGAAAATGAAGTATGGAAATGTGTGTAATAAGGGAAGAAGTATAATCTGTGGGTGATAGTTTTGATTAGAGTGGGATAGAAGGGATTTGATGGAGTCTCGATTCGTGGTGGGTGAAAAGTCATATATGTCTCATGAATGATTGAAATTGAGTTTCCACATGATTTGGGAGGAATCTAAATTCTCTATGAATATGTAATTTACCTTTCATTGGAATCCCGATTTATGCATAAAAAAAGTATCACCCTTAACTTTGCTTTTCTATTTCCCTTATTAAATTTCCTTATACTATACAAGGCCTATGGCCGACTCAAATCTCTGAAAAAACCTTGTGAAGTCCAATATTAGCTGAGCTGAAGCTAATCTATGGTAGTTTAAATTAAGAGGAATAACATATGTAATGGAATTATATAGATTCCTAAGGAACATGTGATATATACATTTATAGGGAAAGTAATTATTTTTTGTTAATTGGATTGTAAATAAATAAATAAATTAGAGTTTTCTATATATTTGACTATATATATATATTATGATATATTAATTGGATGGGTTCACTAATTTGTGTGGTTATCCATAAATTTCTTGTCTATGATCACAATTATTAAAAACCCAAACATTTACAAAGGGTTAATGAATTTTTATTTAGATATATATACCTAGAATATAGATTGTTCTTCTTAGTCTTCAAACAATTGCATTACATGAAGTCCTACTCAAATAGTTTTCAAATATTTATGTTTTTTGGATGATTAAAATCTTAAACCTATGGTTTGTTCTTGAAATATGTTTTTATTTGTTTATTTTTGGATCAAATAGTGTTTTTAGTGATTTCACTATTTATTAATAATTTAAAATCATTGTTGTCTATTTTCACACACACACACACACATGAATCCTTACACTCCCCCCCCATATTTATATACATATCATGGTCAAATTAAACACACACAAATAGATCGCACATGCATCCTCACAATCACTCTATATCTCTCTCTATCACACACACACACATACAAATATTCAAAATATTTTTTAGGAATAGTTAAAAATTATTTCTATTGGGGTATAAACCATCGATAAATTATATAGCAATGGTTCTACTATTTTTGATTATAGTCATTATCAGGACCGATGTATATATATATATATATATATTCAAAACCATGTCTATAGGTTAGATATTTTTAATCATTACTACAACTATGATTATATTTCATTTACAATTACTATTTCAAATAATCCATGACTATAATAAACATATTTTTGTGGTTTATTAAACCTTGACCACTGGGGAAGATTCAGTAAAAAAATACAATAGATAAATTATTTTCTAACTATATAGTTTCTCAACCGAAAAATATCAATTAAGACCAATTCAACCTGTAGAAATTAAATAAATCATTGCATAAAAACATCGAATTCAATTTTAAATTTCAATTATAATGTAGATCAAATATCAATAGATTATAGTCACAATGAAAATCAAATATACACATATAAAAACATTACGTTTAAAATCAAAAAACTAATGAAATATTAAAAAAAGTGTTTTTCTTATTCAACTAAAAATTAGATAAATAAATTATTTAAAAAAAAATATTATTCCTTTAACCAAAATATCCATGAATTGATAAGAGTGAAGAAGATTTGTATAAAGTGTGTAAGGAAGTGTTTTTATTTATAAGAATATTACATTGGAAAGAAACTAATTTAGTGACTTATTGGCCATTAAAAATGGAAAATGTTTACTTTTATTACTTATTTATCCCATTATTCACCTAAAAACCAAAATATAAATGAATGAAAAATATCACCATATGCCCCCCAAATACAAACACAAATTAGAAAAATGTGGTGGAGAAGAACCCTATGACACAATAGATATCCCTTATAGACTTATAGGTTCTTGTGGTGTATAAGGATACCACCATCCTACAGATCCCTGAAAAAATATGAAAAAGATATTAAAAATTAAAAAATTAAAAAAAATCAATAAATAGAAAAATTTTATAATCACATGGGAGATTATCGACATTATTCCATCATCTCATACACGTTTCATGTGATCCTACTCCTATAAATATCATTATAATTTGACATTATTAGAGAATATTGTTGGTAGGTAAATAAGTTAACATACTATAAATAAATATAAATTAAATTTTAAAAATTGAGATACATTATGAAGATTGATTTTAATTCTCCAATAATACTTATGTTTCAAAATATCCCCTAACAATTGATATATTTTGAATGCCATATCCATTATTTGGTTGATTACATATATTGATATTTTATATAAAAATATAATTTAAACCATAATAAATAATATTTCGAAGTATTGTTCAAAAAATAACACTAAATAAAATATTTAATGATTCTTTTACATAAAAATATTATCTAACATGGGACTCCAATATATAAGGCTCATCAGTTTCAAGGTAACATTACTAGTATACTACTATAAATCCATATATTTCCAATTTAGTTACTAATTTAATGAGTAACAGATCAGCCTGACTCACTCTATATTAATTAAACTGTTTCTCCATGTGACCTCTTGAAATCCTCCCCATATTACAAAGGATACTAACTAGTAGAGAGGGTCAATGATGATACCTCAAAGAGAATATGACCTCTTATCATTGTATAAAAATATTGAGAAGAATAATATACGGCTTATCATCACAAAAACCAATATAATAAAATATTCCTCAAAATCAAAACCATCCAAAAAAAAAAATACTCATGATGTAACATAATGAACTATCCAATTGTTACAAAAGTCAAATAGAGATCAATAAGATCTTCCGTGGGTAGATCTAATATAACTCAACCAAAAATAAGAAGAATAAAAAATACTACAAGTTGGGATTTTGTCTTGATTTAGTCCCATCTCATGACTCCATATAGAATATATATCTTAACTACCCATCATCACACCTCTACCCTACATATGCTAACAATCATTAAGTTTTCTAGGTTACTTGATGAGATCTGAAAATTTTAATTTTTTTTAATTTCATTTAAGGGTAATTTCACACCTAATATAATTAAAACATGGGTAATTTATATATTTTTATTAATTTATAATATTATATAACTTCATTGGTAATTTGATTAAATATTTTTTAATATAATTTTTTCTTATTTGTACTTAATTGAACAAGCTATAATTTTTATAATTAAACTGATTACTAGTTTTTAAATTAATCTTTCACTATTTAAAACATTTTGTGAAATTAAATTGTTAAATGGTTTTAATATATATTTTTTATTTGGTTATTAATTATGAATTATTTGAATGATATAAATTAATATTTAAAAATTTTTAATTTTATTGTTGAATTTGAATTTGAATTATCAAAATTAATTCTAGAATTAATTGCTCAAATGGGTTGAATAATGAATTCTAATTATTTCAATCTTTCTTTTATCCAATTATTGATTCATTTATTTTATTGAATTTTAATTTATCAGGGGAATTAAATTTTATTTTTTAAATTCTTTATATAATTAATTATAACATATACTACATTGAATTTATATTTTTAAATTTACTAGTTGAAATTATTTTAAAATAATTTGGTGATCTCACATTGAAAATTCAATTGACCGCATGTCCAAAGTGATGAATTGACCATATTCCAAATATAGAAAGGGATTATACAAACCAAAATAAGAATAACATTGTTAGTGTAATGACCACACGATGGTTTCACAATAATTTAAATGATGAAACCCAACTACTGACTGTCATGAACTCTCATGGTCAGTACACTGACCACAATAATTAATCAACGTACCGGATGAATTTTCCATGGGAGACTGCAAGCCAAATTCAATTCCAACTAGCTATGAATTATCTTTTTCAACCTACCAAATAGATAATGACTAGTTAATTAACCATGAATGTGTTTTTCATGAAGCCTATACACACATGACTACACCCATATCACTCATGGCCAGTTAAGTGACTATGAGATCTCCTAAAAAACAATGCTACCAACTTTTTTAGCCAATCACAAGGTCATATTTCCACTATAACTGTCCATCAAATAACACTACAAAAGTTAAAAACCTCATTCATTCTCAATATTTTGACCATGGAATCACACCCTTCTTATGGTCAAATGATTGACCATATCCTGTTAGGTTGCAAGCTTCCATTTCCCCCTTTACCTTCACAGTCAACTATAAACACCCCCTTCAAGATTCCACATCCCAATTTAAATCCCAGTGTGCCTATGAAATATGATTTTTGAGAAAAACACATGTTTATTAAATAAAATTTGGAAATAAATTTTAAAATAAACCTAATGTTAAGTTTAACTACTTGAGCTACGTTTTATAGTTTTGATGAATTGAGATCATTGAGGATGACAAAACTTTGAATAAGAACCAATATTATAGAAGAGTGCTACTCATGAGCAAAATTTGAGGAATCCTACCAAATTATGAAAATCCTATTATGATATTTGATTTGATGTTTTTTATAATTTCCAATTTAGGATGAATTATTTCAAGCGAAACCCTAGTGTGAAGATCCCTAACCACACCTATGCTTTCTATTGAAGTATAATGGAGTGTTATTGGAGGTAAAAATGAAATTAATATACTCAGATTCACATGAAATAAACTAATATATAAATATTATGTTGATATTAGATAACTTCTAGTTGAATATTATTGTTTATGTATATTTCTCCTATTCAAGATGAAGAATGGGTAGGCCTTGATGTTCCCCAATGTTGTGTCTATGAGATCTTGGATGATTTTACACCACTTGGTTGATAATATGACTCAATAAAGGAAACATATACAATTAAGAGCCTTAAAAATATACAAAATACAATGAAAAACAAGTTGATCTTACCCAACCATGTTCAAGGTAGAGCCTCCCAATTCCTACCATTGAACAATTAAAAATCTCAAGACCCACTGATGAAGACATCAACTTCGATTTGTACCAATTAACACTGGATTATCCCATTCAATCCAAGAAAAGATAACACATGATTCCCATATGCTGATTCACATATTTTCAATACATATTACTTAAGGCTGAACTCGAGACCTCTTGGTAATCCTGACAAAAACCGGTATAGCCCTCCACTGGTGTTGGTGGAATCTTACTAAGGATGTTGATCAATATTAGGTTGTGGGTTCATTCCACACCACTGGTACCCATGTAAGGTCACTTCTAGGTGAGGATATATAAAGGATTAATCTACCTAGAAATGACCCAAGTACATGACCATTCCCAATGTTTATGTCCACATATAAACATCAAGCCTATGCCCCTGCCTTCACTATATCTAGATATCCCAAACTAGATATAAAACATACATCATCTTTCTACTTTAATAATGAATTAAAATCTACTGAATTCATGAAGAACTAAATCACTCTACCTATAAATTGTATAAAGATAAATCATGAGAGTAGCATGAATCACTTATTGAAGATTTCAGATGTCCAGGTAAACCATCATGACTTTAGAGATGGACATGAGAGGAACATCCATGGAAGAGGGATTTTATAGTGCTTAAAACTAAAATTTAGGAATAATCCAAAAGTTTTGGAATCACCAGAGGATAAAAAGGATAATCATGCATCACACATGGTCAAATTCAAATAATTATTTTAATATTCATCAATAAATATATAAATTGAGAGCTATTTATAGGGGAGAGAGGGTTTCCTCAATCACTCAATTGAGTTGGTATTATAAAATTATTGTTTTATTTTATTTATATTTTTAATTTAATTCTCCAATTATGGAACACAAATCCATTGTTGGATAATATGAGGGGACCCCCTACCCAATGTAAAATAATTCTAATAATTAAAGATTTATCTTTTCTGTTAATCTATTTGGATTATTTAAAAATGTTTATATATTATAATATTCAATTAATTATATGTATTTTGAATTTATCTTCACACTTTCACTAGCTTACACACCCAAGACACTTAGATTCAATCCAGTGCTTGTGATCATAAATAGTGGGTCGATATAAGGAAGATTAGAGATCTCTGATCCTTGATATAGGTTTGGTTAGAGTTTATAGTGATTATTACATCTCTATAATTAATCCAAAAAATTTATGTGCGGGTGATCAATGATGTCTTATCTAATATGAGTGAGAATAAGATAATTTCGTTAAAAGTATGATTTCATGGGGAATTTAAAAGGATACCCAAGGCTGGGAAACTTTATTTAAATTAATTATAGACCCAATTTATCTAAAATAACCCAAATTCATCCAATAACTTCATAAATTTAACCCATTTAATAAAATAATAACAACCCTAAAACACTATCCTCTCTAGAGATTACCTAGTTCCCACTATAACAGCATCTAAAAATTGTGTCCAAAATTTTTGTGGTTGTGGCACCAAGATAGGCTGCACATCAAACTAGTGCAGTTTTTGGGGAAGATAATGTTTGTGATGTGTTTTTATTTTAAAATTGTTTCAACAGATGGCTAGATATAGTTCATCCCACCTCATTGATTTTAAACTAGAGGTTGAATGAAATTTTATGGATAGATTTAGAAAATTTATAATCATCTATGAAGTTTAAATGGAGTTTATCACTATCCTATTGACTGAATCTCAATGAATTTCAACTTATTCTACACGAGTGACTTTAGAGACATGAAACATAGAAAAAAACATGGAACATATAAATAGATTTTTGAGTTAACGTTATACACCCAATTTCTACAACCATAATCAGTTTCAAGTAACCAATAATCAACAAGATATTTAATTATGAACAGGGATATTCTGACTCCTACCAATGTTTTTTATTTTTGAAGGAGTGAACCAAATATTTAAGTAAAGATAATTTTATAATGTTTTTAGTAATTTTATGACTATAGTATTATTAAAAATTTCATTTTTTAGAATGTATACTACTTATCTCTTGAAGGATAATCCAAAGAATAACCCTAGAACCTAAAACCTATAATCTAGTAAATTCACCATATGGGATAGGATATAGAAAGAATTTCTCTAGAAGTACTTACTTACCTCAAGGGTAACTATAATAAGAAAATAAATAAAAGAGAATAAGGAAAAAAGTGGAGAATATATCTATGAGTTATGGGAGAGAATTCAAGTAGTTGACTACCTATTTCCCACATATGCCTTTTGAAAATCACCATTTCTTAGTATTATTTTACCAAGGGTTGATGGAAATTGACCAAAATTTGCTAAATGATTAATCTTGAGAGGCATTAACAGAATAAAACTCCACTAAAATTGGTGATATGATCAATAGGATCTTCCAAAATTCTCAACAATTAGTTACAAGAACCACAAGTATAGGAGTACATGAGTAAATATTTACAAATATCCTTTATAGAAAAAATTAATGGATGAACTAACATATTTTTTGAGATTTCTAATTGTGAACAAGGTGTAGGAGATATCACTCTCCAAACCCCCTCAGGTCTTCCATCATTTCTAATCTTGGGACCACTACACCGATGAATTCCTTAATTTTCAAGGGACTGAATATTGTGATGCTATGTTCTATAGTAAATTCTAGGAAGAACCATCAAACAATCAAGGGTATATAGATTAATATAATAATTAGTTTTAATGTAGGAATCAAAAACAAAAAAGAACACCATTCCAGTAAGGTTTTCAACCATCCTTCAAGCCTCCATCTTTTTAAAGAGGTATCTACCGACCCTTTACAAAATTTAAGCAAGGGAATAATTAAGAACACCATGAAGGAATAATTTAAATAACTTAAAGAGACTCACACCACTCAAAAATTTATCCTTAACACTCAATAATTTTCATTTAAGGAGTGTCAAGGATAGTAAAAATTCAATTAATGACTTGAAGAATCAAGGATTAGGTAAGATTTATACTTAGTAAATTCTCAAACCCAAGGGAAATATTTAGTTCTAGTTTATTAATTAGTGAAAAGGAAATAGGAAGTTTTGAAGAATCAAAATTGGAAAAAAAGATATGTTTGTGATCAACCCACTATACCTGATGAATCTTCCCCTAAAAAATAATACGAATCACCTATGAAAACAACCCCTATGAAGAAATATAAAGGGAAGTAAAATTTAGAAGAACTTCATCATCCCCAAACTTCCTCACCGAGATTTTCCCCCTATTCTGATTTTATGACTAATGAAAACCCAAAATTCCTTACCATCTAGATTGAAACTATCTAAGATCACCAATAAAGAAACCCTATAATAAGAAATTATAGAGATATAAAAATATTATATATCAACATACCTTTACTATAATCCACATTCAAACTCCTAATATTTTTAAAATGCATCAATAATTTTTTATCCCAGAGGATAATATTTAAATGCAATGAAAAGAAAATTCTATATAATTTTTTTAGTGGTAACCCAATAAATACTCGAGAAATTGAAAGATCCTAGTAACTTCACCATCCCTCTCACTATTAGCGAGACTAATTTCTCTAATGAACTATATGATTTCAAAGAATCAATTAATTTAATTCTTTAATTAGTTTATTCATCTCTATAGATTGGATAAATTCAAAGCCACTTGAGTAGTTGTGCAACTTTAGAACTGATATACTGCCTTCCCGGTTGGTGTTCAAAATAAATTCTATTATTTTTATAAGGAATTCTGTTCCCTGTTAACTTGTAAATTTGGAACATGGTGTAAGGAAAAGGTAAAGAGCATTCCGCCATCATATTTGGTAGTAAATTTATTGAGATTACCAAAACAAATATAATTTTTAATGAATGAACTATTTTCAAGAATTTTGTTGAATAAAAGGTGAATTTTAAATTACAAAATTCAATTATATACACCGATAAAGAGAAATACAATTTTACTTTGAATTTTTTTTTATTTTCCATTATTCTTTAAAGAAGAAAATAAAAATTCTAATTCAATAATATAGTTCAGGGAACTCGAGAAACAACAAATTTTACTAATGAATATAATTTTTAAAAGGATTTAAATCAGGAAACAGTGATGTGGGTTGATGAAATATATTTTGATGATAATTAGTTTGAAGATTTTTTCCAAACCACCACCAACAATTATTCTTTACATAAATAGGCTTATAGAATAGAGAACACTAAGATAGAAACATCACTAGAAAACCCATTGACCTAAAATTGAATCTGCTACCATATAGTTTGAAATATTTATATTTAAGGGAAGTTTATAAACAACCAGTCATAGTTTCAAAATATTGACAACCTAAACAAGGGTATAAAATTATATAATTCTTGAAACAAAATTATATAGAATAGGCTGGACACTATGTGACATTCCAGAGATTAAACCTACCACATTAATTTACAATATTTTTCTTAAAAATGAGTCCAAACTAGTAAAACCTCCCCAAATAAGGCCCAATCTAACCCTTTTAGAAGTAGTAAAAAATTACATAGAAAAAAATTAAGATATATAATAATTTACCATACCTCATATTCCCAATGGGTGAGTCTACTTAAATTTTTTCCAAAGAAAACTAGATACATAATTGTGAAGAATGATAAAAATTAATTTTTCCCATAAGAATTCATAATAATTCCCGAGTTTTCATTGACTATAATAGATTAAACCATGAAACCCTAAAATAACACTTCACCATTCAATGTATATACCAAATGTTATAGAGTATAACTAAGAAGTATCCCTATTGGTTCATTGATTGATTTCAGGGTCCTTTTAGGTTCTAATTGCTTCATAGGACTATGAAAAGACCACCTTCATATTCCCCTTTGGTATTTTTACTTTCTGGAGGATTACTTAGAGTATTTTAAGTGAACTAAATTCCCTTTTCTAGTTTCTTGGTAAGTATCTTCTCAAACCAAATTGATATCTTCTTGAAAGTATTTTTTTATGATTTTAATATTTATAAAACATTTTTACAGTTTCTGTAAAATTTTGGAAATTGTTCTAAATATTTTTATTGAGAAGAAATTGGGGATAACTTTTAAAATGTCACATTTCATGGTATAAAAATGAAATTTTTTAAGACAAATACTTTCTAAATAGGGTATTTAATTTTATAGGAGAAAAATTAATTTTATTTATATATTACCTTACTTAATACTATGAGAATCTATATATCATATTTAGGTCATGATAGATTTTATTGAATGTTTATTAAGGACATTAAGAAATTTTATTTTCCACTAAATAACATACTTAAGATTGAAAATAATTTAGTATTTTATGAATGATATAGTAAAGATTTTTAAAATCTAAAAGAAAGCTTGACGACAACCAACACAACCTGAACAAAAACCTAGGGACATCCCTTTGAAAATACCATGTGATGATTCAAGCAAAGGATTATTAACTTTACTTTCCTAGATAATTAATAGATGCACATAACTATTAGAATAAACTTCATATACCCTACATCATTACCTAAAATATTAAAATACAACATAGATTTAATTTTTTTCAATTGTTATTGCTTTAATGAAATTCTGATATTACCTGTGAGGATACAATGTAACTATATTTGTTGATCATGAAACACTAAGGTATTTGATCAGGAATTTTTAGGTAAAGTTTTAGCTAGTGAGATGGATGTTTATAATACATGATTTCAACTTATTGAGAAAAGGAAATAAGGGTAACAAAATTTTTGTTATAGATAACATGATGAGATTTCATTACATTTCCGAGGTAATCCTACCTATTAAAGAAAGACTAATTGATTCTTTACCTAATGAGTAGCTGTATGAATCCACTCTTGCACACGAGTATGATGATTTAGTGAATTTTCTAGTCACTTTAAAGGAAACTCCCTTATTTAAAACATATCAAAATTATAAATTTAAATTTTAGTGAAAATATTATTATTTGGGTATATTTTTCTATACAGAAGATCCATAGTGATCATGTAATAACAAGGTGTATCCTTGGGGAATATGTTAATTATTTTATTATATTTCATCAAAAAGTTTTCCATAAAGGCCAGTTTGGGCCTCAATGTAAAACCATGAATAATTTATTACTTAGTTTATTTTTGGAATTTATTTTCAAACACTTATATTATTTTTTTTCAATAATGTTCATTTTATTGGTGGAATATAAAAAAGACATTAAATTCCTAGAAAATATTTGATTTTATATAAAATATTTCAGGTATTAGGATTACATTTAATTGGAAAATTTTATATCTTGTTTGTATTTTCTAACATGACATTATAAATGGATTATGTTTCTATGTGTATTGAAGAAAAATAAAAATCAACTTAGGATTCCAAAACTCTGGTTGAATTTATTAAATCAAGTATTTTTTATTGGTTTGGAGTTCCTCGAGTAATAAAAAGTGACCAAGTGATGCACATATATTGCAAGAATATGTAATACATGATGAATTACTATGAATTAAATTATAAAACTACAATTACATACCACCCTAAAACTAATGGGATGACTAAGGTTCCCAAAAATGAGATAAAAAGGATTCTAGGGAAGATAGTGAAACCCAATCAGAAGCACTGGAGTAAAAATATTTAAGATTCACTATGTAAATATAGAACTACCTAAAAAACCCCTTTAGATATGTATCCATATATGATAATCATTGGAAAAAATTTCATTTACCTATTTAGTGGAAGAACAAATCCTACTATGCTATTAATGGAGTGAAGCTAGAGTTTGAAAAAGCTAAAGTGTAGAGGAAATTTTAGACAATGTAACTTGAAGAGTTGATAAGAGAAGATTAAAATAATACCCAACAATACAAGAAGAAATATATATCTTTCCATAATAGAATAATTTGGAAAATAGACTTTGAAATCAGAGATAAAGTGTTGTTGTTCTCTTCAAGGATGACACTCATTCCTAGTACACTTCAATCCAAATAAACTAGAACTTACATAGTGACTAAAACTTTTTTATTTGGTGCAACTATGAACAAGGGATCCAAGTCATATGACCCCTTAAAAGTTAATGGAAAATAATTAAAGCATTAATATGAATATTTCTAGAGTGAACAAAAATAGGAATCTAAAATCCTCCCTACTTCTATTAAATAATGAACTTCTATGATGTGTCATTCCTTCACACTAGTTTAGATGTTTTTAATTTTTAATTTGGGTTCCTTAATAAATTAATGATGAAATTAAATAGTAGTGTGTATGAACCGAGTGTTCATGAGAGAGGGACCAATTAGCTTATTGTTTAAATATATATATTTGTTTTCTTCTTTCTAGTTTTAAGTATTTTTATCCTTAAATTATAAAACTATTTTGTTTGTAAATGTTGTACATAGATGTTTTTATATTTTTTTGTGGTTTATTATTTTAAATGCCAGCATGTCAAATTTTCATACTATTATATAGTGTAAGTATTATATTGGTTCTACAATTGTAAGAATTAAATTAATTATGGATGAATTTGTCATGTTTTCATCGAATTTTTATCTTAGAACTTGGAAAAGGAGTGTGAGTAAATAAATAATTGAGAAATAAAAATTATAACATTTGGTCATAAGAATTTTGAACTTAATCCATTGAAACACAACCATTTTGAAGAAGAAATCCCCATGTATCCAACTCAAAAACAATTTGATAATAGTCTGTTGAAAAGAGTGTATATGGAAAATTGATATCCCATAATGAATATCTAAGACATTAGTCATTGGGTGTGTGAGTTATATATTTTTTAATATTCAATAAGTTCCCTTACATAGTTCTTTTCAAATACATGGCTGGTAAAAAATTTGAAAAATTTAAAAAACTGGCTAATATAAAAAAGTTAATTCATTCAGGCGGGTGTAATATTGAAACCAAAAGAAGAATGGGGAAGCTTATAGAATTTAATTTTTATTATATCTATAAAGTGGAAATTTGTACTTCAGTTTGAGAAAAAAGGAGAGATGAATAGATTTAAGTATTTTTGATAAAATTTTAATTCAACTAAAATAAAATTTGTCTCACTCCTTGAACCCAATTTTTTCTTGAATTTAGTCGAGGAAGTGAATTGAAATCATAGAGGATGCATGATAATCCAAAAATACGGGAATATATTTTTCTATCAATTCTGGAATGTGAGTTTGAAATTAAGAAGAACCATATTTTATTGATATTTTTGAATAAATATTTGAATTTACTAATAGTGTAATAGTATCTGTGTGGGGGTTTGTTGAGATCCAAAAATTTCAAAAAATATTAACAACATTTCAGTGGAATTTAACCCCTATATAATTAAAACCTGGGTAATTGTTGTATTTTTTTCAATTTAATAATGTTTTGTACCTTTTTAATTATTATATTAAATCATGATTTTTCATTTTTTTCCTTCATTTTATATGATTTGAGAATCAATAATTATTTATTTAAATATATAAATGGGTTTTGAAATTAATCTTTTACTATTTAAAACATTTTTGAAATTAAATTTTTAAATGGATAATTTCTGTGTTTTTAATTTTTTATTCATTATAAATATATTGAAAGCCATAAAATGATTTTTGGAAATTTTGGAATTTCATTTTGGAATTTGGATTTTAATTTTTTAAATCAAATATAGAATTAAATACTCAAATGTGTTGAATTTTGAATTCTAATTATTTGAATCACTTTTTTCTCCATTTAGAGATTCATTGAATCTTTATAATTTAATTGATTAAGGGATTTCAATTTTAGTTTTTTAGTTCATTCTATAATTAATATGGACATAATATGCACTAAATTTTATTTTTAGTTTTATAGGTTAAAAAATCAAAAAAATAATGAGGTGAAAACACATTGAAAATTAAACAAACTACATACCCAAAGTGATGAGGTGATCATTCTGAAAATCTACAAAATTGTTTTCCAAAAAAAAAAGAAGAATCAAACTATTAGTGTAATGACTACATGAAGGAGGAACGATGAAAAAAATAACCATTCCCATCAAATTTTTGTAACTCTCATCATTAATATACTGACCACAAGAATTCAACAACCCACCACACAAATTGTCTATGATTGACTATAAGAAAACTCCACAATAAATTTATTATGGTATCTCCTATTCAACCTAGTACATGAAGAATGTTTTGTTAATTTACCCTACCTATGTATTTTTTAAAGCTTTCTTCGAACCGACATCACCCATATCACTCCTAAGTAATCACGCGACTTGGAATCTCTAAACCTACCATGTATTTCCTTCAACAAATGACTCCAAGGTCACCATTTCCCTCATAAATGATCATCATAACATTGTAAGGATAGTTTAAAACTATATGCACTCTCAATAATTCTTTCATGGAATCACTCCTTTATTTGGTAAAATGATGAGCCACACTACTCCTAGATGCAAGTTACCATTCCCTCATCCAACTTCATAGTAGATTGTAAGCATCCTCTTAATTTTGTTGTGTCTCACTTTCCAACCGACCATGCTCGTGAAAATAGATTGATGAAAAAATAAAAAATAATTTAACCCTAGTTGGATATAAATTAGAAGCTAATATTAAAGTAGATTTTAACATATCAAACTATGTTTAATATTTTTGATAAATTGAGAACATTGGGGTCAAATGAACTAAAAAAAACAGAGATTGAGAAAAGGTTCCAAGTGTTAGATAACAAAATTTTGGTTATCCACATTTGTTTAGAAAAATAAGCTGTATGAAACCCAAGAGATTGAACTTTATTCAAGGAGATATTTTTCTTCAAATTCCCACCACTTTGACATTTAGTGAAAAAGGGGGCTCTATAAGGAACAAAATAATTGTTTTTGAACACTGGTTTTTGGTGAGTATAACCTAATCCAATAGTTTTTCCTTGAGGTTTAATTTTAGAATACATCTTGTCAAAATTTTCCTTCCCACAGGTAATGATTGCATGAATCTTCTTAAGAGAAAATATTTCAAATTTTTGTCTCATGACTAAATTTCTATCCTCAGGAATCATTTCATTAGAATTATATTTTTCCTCAAAAACTTTTATCTTTAAAATATCAATCATAAGATCTTTAGATAGTTCATCCTTAACAGAATTTACTTTATCAAGGTCTTTAGAAAGTTTTTCTAAAAGCTCATCTTAATCTCTAAGATATCTAGAATGATCTAAAATCACTTATGTAATAATTTCTTACCTTGTATTTGCCTTGTCTAAATTCCGAGAAATTTTACAATTTCTTGCTTCAAGTAAATTGGAAAATCTAGAAACTTATTCATATGAAGATATTTCTTAATTTTATGAGGATTAAATATCTTCATTAGAAGTACTATTTTCGGAATAGTAATTACTATTAAGAGATAAATTTGTTAAAGCCTCGGTTGAGCATACCTTGGCCATAATACATGTATTAGGGAAAGAAGTAGTAGCAATAAATCCCATATTCTTCTGTGTTGATGAATCATATTTAGAAGATTCACTTTCGGAAGAGTCTCCATAGCTAGCACTCCAAGTATCATTTTCTTTAAGGCTTTTCTTGTGCTTTGATCAATATAATTTCTTCTTGTTCCTTTCTGAATTCCATTCCTTCTTTCCCTTCTTATTCAACAAAGGACAATCAGGTCTGATATGACCTATTCTTCTACATTTATAACATGTAACGTCTCCATATTTCTTATATCTGTAGTATTTATTCTTGTACTTATTCTAATGATTCTTTTTAGCTACAATCTTGTTCATTCTACGAGTAAGATAAGCTAATTCATTCTCATACTTTTCTGTGTCACTATATTCTGATTGAATAATGAATTTCTTTGTCTTTGATCTAGATACTCTTTTTGGGGTCTTGGATTTCAAATGTTTACAAGTGGTTGTAAAAGCAACTCCCCCATTCAGATTCTTCTTCATATCATTTTTAGCATCTCTCTTCATTCTGGTTTCATGCTGATGAAGAGTTCCAAACAACTCATCTAAGGAAATCTGAGTGACTTTCCTATTCTCATCAATAGTTGTCCTCTTGGACTCCCATTAATTTGGCATGATATCTATGATCTTGTCAACAAGATCTTCATCATCCAAACCTTTTTCTCCCATAAATTGTAAACTATTCACGATAGTCATAAACCTTTGTTTTACTTTTATTATTGGTTCTCCATAAGGAAAGTTAAAGCCATGGTATTCAGCTCTCAACATAGCTATTGTTGTCTCTATGACTTTAGATGTACCAAAATGTGTAACTTCAAGTTTCTTCCAGACACTGTTTAGAGATTCACATGATGATATTTGACTATATATGTTCCTAGTCATGGAATATAACAAAGTATTTCTGACTCTAAGTTTGTTTGATATTCTGATTTCCTCTGATTTGTAAAGGTTCTCAATTCCTTATCCGGAATATTATAATCCCCAGTCTGCAATAGATAGTTATTAACTCTAGTATTGATAATGAAAGTCTTCATCCTATCTCTCCAGTACTCATAATCATTTCCATCCAAAATAAGACGTCTGGCAGGATTTAGATTATCAATAGAACCAACATTTAAAGCTTCCATCCTTAAGAAAAGTTTTCACACACAAACTTGTTAGTAGTAAGAGTTTGTAAACAAGAGAAAATATCCTAAGTAAGGAACTAGATATTGTATCTATAAGAAAGAATTAATACAAACTTTTTGAGTCTGAATATATGAATCCAAAAAATATGATTCTAAAAAATAATTCTCTTCTGAATCTAATCGTGAGATTGATTTAGAGGTAACCTCCTGTGATACCAATTGTTAGATGGTATGTCTGAGTATGATATAATCTATAAAACCAAATGTAGGATCAAATATATAAACATCATATTCTCAAATACAATAGGGGGGGGGGTGAATTGTATTCTTTAAAAAAATCCCTAAGGAAATTTTGCATAACCAAAATTCACAACACCTCTAAGTTCTATTATCTTGCTTGATTCCAAAAATGTGATTCCAAAAATGAAACTTAAAAAAAGTTTACACCAACTATGATTCTACCTTAAAGCATATAGAATCATATAAAATTAGAGTACAAGTTTAAGGAAGTATATAAATGTTATACTTTCTTCAAAAACAAAAATAGACAGTGAAAACAAAATATTACAAGTAACAAGTTATAACACTTTTAACCCAAAGTGGTGGGTATCCAACAACCCTGGATATGAGGTCCCTTGATTTATACTTTCAATAAATTCTGTCTTAACCAAACTCAGGTAAGCCCTCATTCCGAAGATCGGTATCTATCTTGCTATTCCCGCAAGCCCTCGATTTGTAAGGAAATCGGCACCTCTGACTTCACAACCTGAAGTCTCTGATTTCAAGGAAATCAAAACTCTGCACTAAGAAAATCTGCACAAAGCAAAGTTTTAACAAGTAGTTCAAAACATTATACATGAATCCTGAGAGTTTATAAGAGCCTCTTTATCTAGAAATAACTTCTGAAAATTTTGAGCTTCAAAAATCCAAAAGTTCCAAAAGTCACAAAAGTCTCGAGCTCTTTCAAATGAGCTCTTATTTATAGGCATAGTTCCAATAGTCTTCTCCCTCCTCCAACTGTCATATTTTTCCTTGAATTTCAGAGGGACCTGTACACATGTCACTCAATTAACGGTTAGTTGATAACTGAAATCACGACATTGTTTTATAACAAAATAGTGTAAGTATAAATAAAATCTAATATTAGGAATGTGAGGAAATTAATGTTTAGAGTCTAACCAAAAATTAATTTAGAATTGATAATGCAAGGATATTTAGATTCTATTTTGTAGGAATTCGAAATATGAATACTATACAATTCATGAGTCCGAATTTCAAGGAAATTTGTAATCTGGTTTCTCAAGAATTCAGAACCCGAACTTACAAGGTTCGGAGTCGGAGTTCATGAGAATTATGAGTCAGAACTTATAGGACCTCAAAGTCTAAATTAAAAGAACTCGGAGTCAGAACGTAGACAAGTTCGTAACAAGAATTTGTATTCAGAATTCAGAGTCAGAACTCAGAATGTTTGTAACCAGAATTCTAATTCAGAATTCGAAGTCAGATCTCAGAAAGTTCAAAACCAAAATTCTGATTCAGAATTCGAAGTTAGAAATTGAAAGTACATAACCAGAATTCTGATTTAGAATTCGGAGTCAGAACTTTGAAGAGTTTGTATCCAGAATTATGATTCATAATTTAGAGTCAGAACTCTGAAGTGTTCGTAACTAGAATTCTAAGAATTTGGATCCTAAAACAGAATTCTTCTTATCTAAGAAAATATTGGATTCCAAGGTTTTGGTTTCAATCCGAATTTTATACTTAGAAATATTTTTA
This sequence comes from Viscum album, assembly GCA_963277665.1. NCBI lineage: Eukaryota > Viridiplantae > Streptophyta > Magnoliopsida > Santalales > Viscaceae > Viscum > Viscum album. The sequence continues at coordinate 1,254,596,619 of OY728152.1, forward strand.
TATGAGAAATGAAAACATGGAAAGGATAAATTTTCTTATAGAAGGAAAATTTTCCTTATAGGGGGTAGAATATAGGGTAAAATGAAAATTTTCTTAAGACAAGGTGTTTGTGATTTTCAAAATAATAAGGAATCATGAAGTCATAAGGAAATCCTTAATGACTTAACAATCTCCCCCATGTATGAAGGAATGGAAAAGTCATAAGGAAAACCTTATTGACTCAACACCAAGAACAAGCCAAACATGAGGAATCCTACTAAAGGGAGACATTCCAATTCTTATTTGAAATTGGAAGGTTTGTAATAATTATTATTTTATATGAATAAAGTTGAGTTTGAACCTAATGTAAATTTCCCCATCCATGCCTGTTTTTGTTAATAAAGTCAAATGAAGCACAATTAAGGATCGAACCATAATTAATATACTCGATGTCTCTTAAACTCAACCAAACTGGGAACTATAATTATTAGTTTAGATGAAACCCAAATGATTTTTTTTATTTTTCATATATTACATGTGTAAGATGAATAATGGAGAGTCACCAATGAACACAAATGTTATGGTTATTAGAGATTGGATGGTGTCATACCACCTACTCGATAATATGCATCAATGATGATAGAATATCCAAAGCAGAAATGTACATCTATCCCAAATCCAATTACAAGCAGGCAGAGATCACCCTACTAAGTTTAAGGTATATTATAAAAACTATTTCATATTTTCATGTCATAAACTCAAGGCCCAACAATGAATAATCCAGTCTCAATTAGTATGGTTTTAAAATAGTTCATTCGATTCACTCTAAGAAAATTTGAAATTTGATTTCCATTTTCTGATTCATATATTTTCAATACATATTACTTGAAGCTCAAATTGATCCTCCTTGGTAATCCTAGTAAAAACTAGTACAAACCTCAAATTACGCTTTTAGAATTTGACTGAGTATATTAATCCATAATGGGAAATGGGGTCATGCCCCACCACTACCTCCCATGTAAGGGTACTTAAAGGCTAGGCTATATCAAGGTCCAAGCTCACTAAGAAATCCCCAATTATAGTATTGGACCTAATTCTGAAGCCCAAATGAAAAAATCATGCCTAGGTATTGCCTAACTTTACTGAAGCTAGTAAGACCAAACCATCTCCAACAAAAACGTAATCTTACTCCCTTGGGAAGGACTCAATTTTCACTGATGTAGTGAAGAACTAAAGAACTTCATCTATAAATCATGAGAAGATTTATTGTAAGAGTAACATGAATATGGTATAGAATATTACATATACCTAGGGAAACCCTCATGATGACATATCTAGACACATGAAAAGAATCAAAGGAAGGATACTATTCTAGTTCTTATCACTAAAATTGAGGAATAATAAATTTTTTGGAATTATAAGAGGAAAAAGAGGAATATCATGATAATAATGTGGTCAAATTCAAAAGAATCCAAGAATAATAGGACATTCATCTATAAATTGATCACTATTTACTTGGGAGAGTGTGATTCCACAATCAATTGATCAAGATGGGTTTATACTATTATTTTTTCTTTTAATTCTATTTTCCATAATTCTCCAGTGATGGAACTCTAATCCATTAGTGTTTGAGACTAAGATACTCCCCTTATCATATAAAAAAAATTAATATCATTAATTATTTATCTCTTATGTTAATCTCCCTAGATTCATTCAAATTATTTTGATATTAGGAGATTCTATTAATTATATTTATTTTGAATTTATCCTTACTATTTAATGGGATTTGACACCCATTCAGTATAGATTCCATCCACTACATGTGATTATAAATAATGGTATAATATAAGGATTATTGGATATATTTGATCATTGGTCAAGATGAGGTCAGAGGTTATAGTGATTAATACAACCCTCTAAATAATAAAAAACTAAGCGACAGTTATCAGTAAGGTTTCTTTTGTTTTGATAGATGATTGGTAAATACAATTAGAATTATTATTTTATGGGAAAGGTAAGGGTATATTAAATGTTGGTATAATTTATTTAAGTTGATTCTAAATCATATTTAATTAAAATCTACAAAATTTATCCACTACCTTCATAATTGTATTTAAAACATGGGTTCAAAAATTGTGTTCCTATGGCCCCATGAGGCGACCCACATTAGTATCATTGTTCCAGGGACACTTGTGTAGACTGTGAGTAATAATCAGTAGACCATCACCAATGGTGTCCCCAATATAACCAGTATATATAGTGCTTGTACAATGTGATATGATTAGGATAAATAGATCATATATAACTATAATCAAAAAATTTATCATGTCCATATAAACTATCCATGTCACTCAAGAGTGACCATACCTACTTCGACCAATGCCTTGATGAATTGAAAAAGTCAAATAACTATACTAGGGGTCATATGAACACCCCTTATAATACCATCATATATTATCATAAATAAGCATGGGGATAAGATCCCACCCTAGGAATCATTACATATCATAAATCATATGGGGGATAAGTTCCCTCCACAAATATCTTCACACATCATTTACCATTATACCGATAAGTTCCCACATTATATCCCACCTCATCAAGGGGAATAATTTCCACCCCATATTCCATAATATATCATTTGTGTAATAATTATTATTATGAACCAACCCAAATTGATACTGAATCGGTTACCCGAGCAGATCCATAGAAAGGCCTAAGAGACGTTCTTGATCCTCCCAGGCTGGCAAAAAGTGTCGAGGGAATCAAAAGTGTTATTATGGGATTGATTTCAAATAATAAAAATAAAAAAAGTGACAAAATAATAAAAGATCAGCCAAAAAAATAAATGAAATGGAATGACTAAGTAGGAACTGAAAAATAGAACTAATCGAACCTAATGACTGCTAAAATTCCACATGACCCCATGGGTCACACTCTAATTAGAATACTCAACGTTGCCCATGAAAATCGAGATCAACATGAAATGTTCACTTGAGAATAAAAATAAGGACAAGGTATAGGCATGATTATTAAAACACAACAGGCTTTCCAAAGAAGTCTATTCCAAAATGCATTTCCTTTAAATAAAGAAACATTAATTTCAGGTTTTAACTAAAATATATAATAGTATGTTTTTCACACATTTTCCCTTCAAATAAAATCATGAAAAAATTATTTTATAGTGACCTTATCCTTTTACATATAACATTACATGATTTTAAGAAAAATTATACCTCAGAGTACAATCCAAGGATCATGGAATCTAGTGTATTTGAAGATTGGGTACATAATCAAACATAAAAACAACTTTTTATTTAAACTTCATAATGAGATTCTATCTTTTAGTGTGGTCATACATCTACATATGATAAACTAGGTATAACATGAACAAAGGGATCATCTAAAATACAAGTAAGGTAATAACTACGAGAACAAAGCATTGACACATGGGATAGAAGTCATGACATGATGATATAAAAAGGCATGTCACATATGGAATCATAACATATAAACATGGGATTATTTAAACCTGTAATCATAGAAATGTGAAAGAAACATAAAAAATGTCTTTAGTACGGGTCAAGGATAACTTCAAATCTCATTTCCCATAGTAGTATGGGTTAAGGATAACCACCAATCTGGTTTTTCGTAGTAGCACAAGCCAAGGCTAACAACCAATAACGTTGCACATAGCATATCATGAGACTTAACTTTACCCAATGAAATAGAGTTCTATTCTGGCTCACCGATCATACATTTCATGAATATTTTCACCACATAAAGAATCATACATAATCAATCTTACATAAACAAAATGGCTACCCATGGGAAGAATTGGGTACCACAATCATGGCATAAAGCATAACCAATGGAATATCATGAAAGTGTCCATAAAGGAAAGGAATTAGAGCATTAATGGACATTAATAAGGTAAAATAGGAATATATTAAAACATGAGATATCAAAAAAAAGTGAAAACATGTATGAAATGTATTTTAGAAATTTTAGTATTAAAACATTTTTATGTGGTTTTAAGGAAAATACCATTGATATTTTAAAATATAAAAGGGGGAAATAGTTTATATAAAACCAGAAGTGAAAAAAGAAGTATTTAATAATAAAAATAAAGATTTTATAAAGACAATGGTGGCTTAAAACAGAATATTGAGTTCACTTCAGATCAGGTAAAAAATTCGGAAGTTCCCTTAAAACATGCTTGCTTATCAGAAAGTAGTAAGGAGGGAATCTGTTAAAAACATGTATATCCTAGAAAGTAATTGATTAAAGGGTCTTGATAAAACAATTTTTTAAAAACACATATAATTTATAATATTCACATAAATATATAAGATAACACATTTTGACATAAAGAAAGATAAGGAAACATGAAAGAACAAATGAGGTTTAGGTAGAATTCTTTATGGATTATCGGCAAGGTATCAGGTGTGCCTAATAGGGATTTATGATAGGGGAAAATGGATTATCAACTTTTATACATCATGAGGGAAGTACAGGGGAGGTGAGAAATCATACCCCATCATTTTTCATTACACATAAAATGACATAACATAGAGGAAAGTATTGATTAAGAGTGAAATACAGAGGATCCCTTACATTAAGCCTGATGGTGTTCTCCAATTGTAATTAATGGTCTGAATAATAAAATTAGATTAATTAATTATTAAATAACCTCTTATATATTTAATTGATTTATTATAACCTTTTTTTATTTCATTCAATACCTTTTGATTGGTTATAAGGTCCAATTACACTGTTTGGGTATCCTTGCTTACTTGGTTTTAATGATCGGTTCGTGTTCAGATAAACATGTATGATGAAGGTGGTTATCTAGAATTGAAGTTATATTTTATTATTAAAAATATTGGAGATTACATGTTTTTAAAAATTCATTCATTTATTGGGAGTGAAGATGAATTTTTATATAAAACCTTAGTGACAACTGTTTGAGTTAAACGATAGGTTTTGATTACAAGGAACATGTTTTGATTTATAACTTAATAAAATGTGTTCAAACGAATTATAGAACATTAACTAGGACATATTACATATATAATAATCTTGTTCAACCATAACAGAAATGTTTTCATGACTAGAATTAATGATAATAGTATAAATTGATAAACCATTGTCCTTGAATGTGCTAAATCAACACATCTCAGACGGTGTTTTTATTTGTTTCTTATAAAATGTGGGGAATGGCGAGATAATAATGAAATATCCCATTAGCATAAAAAATTAAATTACATGTATGGCACTAGAGTTTTCATACCATTTGGATGAGTAGCGGTTTGGAAATAAAAGAGTACAAAGGAACTTAAAAATGAAAGAGAAGAAAAGAGGAATTTTACCTCTTGAATCAACCTTAAATGGTATCTTATTAAGGGGAGAGGATTTTGTATTTTTAGGAGAAAAAAGTTTGTTGGATGCGGGGAGGGATCCTGAGGAGATATTTTTGCAGAATATTAGCAAGACACAAGGCTTGAGAGGTGTAAATAAAAGAGTGAAGGATGGGTGGTATTTATAGTGGAGGGGTGGAGGGTTTTCATAATATTATAACCCCTAATTTATTATTTCTTCACAAGTATTTAAATAGTGAGTATTCTATGACCATGAAAAGTAACAAATTTATGTGATTTTGAACCAATTGTCTTACTTCAGCATATCATCATCAATGACTCAATTAATCCATTATTTACCATTTATCGTAAATTGTCATATTTTTGTATTCATAAAAATTAAAATATTTAAGAAAAATAAAAAAAATCACCCTAACCAATTCTAAATGTGTAGAATCCAAAAATGAAATCCATTTTTTAAAAATTATTTGATAAATATGATTAATTTAATATTTAATTAAAATCACAATTTATACCAAAAATAACAATTTTAAAACATTTATTTTACTATTACAAGATATAGGTATATCGTACTTTTACTTGAATATTATTTATATACTATCATAGGTAAGGTTACTATTCATTAGGGTATATCACTATTTATAAGGGTATGTTACTATTCATTAGTTTTGTTTACTATTTCCAAAACATTAATTTTTTCTTATTGGACTCCAAATAACTTACTGATCACAACCGTGTATGTTATATTTTTGAAAGTCAAATCACATAAGTGAAAAAAATATTTTTAAAGGTCATGTACCACTTAGTAGTTCATTTTTTTGTGATTTCATGTGATTAAGAGAGGAATATACGTTGAAAAACATTGGGTCATTACATTATTCCTCCCTTATGAAATTTCACCCTCGAAATTTTGTTTTACATTCTAAGGAATAAATAGGTGAAAGTACTTTTCATTCATTGCCTCCTCCAGTTCCCGTGTTGCCTCTTCATACTTATGGTTCTTCTATAGTACCATTACCAGGTGAGTAGTCTTGTTACATAGAACTTTATCACTATGATCCAAGATCTTGCCTAGCTACTCCACCTAGGAACGATAATCCCCCAACTGTACCACCTTTGAAGAGAGTACATCTGAAGGGTCTGTTATGTACTTACTTAAGTGGGATACATGAAAGACATCATCTACTTTTTCCATTGTAGGTGTAAGTTCCAGTTGATTGGACACAACCCCGACACGATCAACAATATCAAAGGGGCCGATGTACCTAGGAATTAATATCCCTTTATTTCCAAACCTCATGACCTTATTCCATGGAGATATGCGTAAAAAAGCATGTCTCCAACCTTGAACTCAAGGTCTCATCGACGATTTTGTACATAACTTTTATGTCGACTTTGGGCTGACTTGATATGCTGCTGAATGGTTTTCACCCTCTCCACCATATCTTTTACCATTTTAGGTCCTAGCAGCTTATACTCACTGACTTCATCCCAACACACCAGTGTTCTTCACCTTTTCCCATAAAAGGCTTCGTATGGTGCCATTTAGATGCTCAAGTAGAAACTATTATTGTAGGAGAATTTGACCAGTGGAAGATGTTGGTCCCATATTCCATTGAATTACATTGAACATGCTCTCAATGTGTCTTACAGTGTTCGAATAGTCCGCTCAGATTGGACATCATTTTAGGGATGATATGCCATACTAATGTTTAGAACAGTGCTTAGAGCATGTTGGAGACTTTTCCAAAACATTGAGGTGAATCTAGGATCTTGATCAGATACAATAGATAGTGGTACTCCATACATCCTTAAAACTTATATGATGTAAATCCATGAAATTTTATCCAATGATAAGTCCTCTCAAATTGGAATAAAGTGTCACAACCCGTTCTCGGGGCTCGTTCCATGACTACCCAAAGACTACCTTCCATAGGCTAGGGGTTAGCGACTAGCACCAAAGGTGTAAATCCTGATAAAAAGGGAAGGCATTTCTTTTCATATAGGTAAACAACACAACAGAGTATGCAAGTAAAGTAAGCACTAAGTAAAACTGAGTACAAAAGTAAATGGGCCAGTATACAAACCCAACTGAAAGTACAATAAAACTAAAAAGGAAAGTACAACATCAGTAAAATAAAGCAGCAACCACCGTGTCGTCCTCCAGGAATATCACCTGAAAGGTGGGTACAGATGGTCTCCTCAACACCTCGGGTCCGTCCGTCCGCTCCATGCACACCTCGCTAGGTGGTCCACCTCCGGGTACCGTACAGCTCCATAAGGCTCCTCCACGATCAGTTTTATCCATCATCTGCATGCAACACAATGTAGTGTGGGCATAGCCCGTGCAGGGGTGAGTATACGATACTCAGTAGGGACCTCGGGACCCACGAAGGTCTCCCAAAATCTACGAAGGATAAACCACAAAGAAAGAAACAATCCCGAAGAATCAACCAACCCTACTTAGGTATATGACCATACATATACCTAAGTTATGAATCTCAGTTCGGATCCAACTCTAGAGCCCAAGAACAACCTATTCCACACAGGAAAGATAGTCAATCACATCAAAGATAATGATTGAAAGTCAAAACTCAGAACACACAGGTTTACTACTCACAAAGAGGGGTGGAGATGATTAGATGTAGCCTCTGAATCATCTCCTCTGCCGAACCCATGTAGGATCCAAGAACAGAAGTCTTCGCTTCCGAACCCACGGAGGATCCAAGTACAGTAACCATCACTGCTGAACCCACGTTGTATCTAAGTACAGTCATCCTCGCTGCCGAACCCACAGAGGATCCAAATACATTCGTCCTCGCCATCGAACCCACAGAGGATCCAAGTACAGTCTTCCTCGTTGCCGAACCCAAGGAGGATCCAAGAACAGTCGTCCTCGTTGCCGAACCCACGAAATATCCAAGTACAATTGTCCTCACTGCTGAACCCATGGAGGATCCAAGTACATTCATCATCATCATCAAACCCACGGAGGATCCCATCACGGTAATCGTCACATTCGTAGCCAGCTCTAAGGTTCCCGCACACAACATGATCGATTCCGAGAGGGTTTGCTCCTCGAGCCAAGGGGATCGATACATCAACTGTCATGAAGTCTAGAGTTGATGTATCCTGACGTTCCGTCTCATAAAAAAAACCAACGCGACAGATGGTGCGTCAATCGAACACCCGGTCTGAGAGTTATTGGCTTTTCCGTTTCAGGGGCCCGATTGGTTTTTAAGATAAAACCAACCCAAACGTACTCCATATACGTCCAAACCTCACGTGGAGTATGTCAAAAGAACCTTACCATCAAAATTAATTCAACGTAGTTGACGACACATCAATCAGACATCTGGACCTTAAGTTATAAGCATTTCCGCTACAAGGGCCCGGTTGGTTTCAGGTTCAAACCAACCCGGCCGTACCCAAACTTTACCAAAACCACAAGTGTAATATACCTAAACGACCATCTCGATCCAAGGATTTGTACACAACTTACAGTGCATCGACCGGAGGTGCTTAGCTCATGTTATGGGCAAAATACCAAAAAATGGTCCGAAGTGGGGGGTCTGGGACACGTCCGACCCGGCCCCACCCACCCCGGGTGACCGGACCCGGGTCCGGGTCCGGCCCGGCTGAGCCAGGCTTGGATCGGCTAGGTGCGGCCCAGCCCGACCAGCGTATCCCGGTTCGCGGGACCCGCCCCGGCCCGGTCGGGGGGGGGGGGGGGAGGGGGATGCGGCCCTCAGTTCCGCGAACGCTGTGCCAAGATGGCGCTGTTGGACTCCCCGGATCTTGCGCAGTCGCAGAATCCGCTGCTCGCCACCGCGACCAGTGCCGTGGTGGGCTCCTGCTAGCGGTGCGCCAGGGCGCCGCCGCCTCGAGGCGGTCGGTCGGTGCTGTCGGTGACCCGCGCCGCCGCAGTCTTCCGCGGGCCACCGGAGTCATTCCGGTGGTCCATTTTTTCTTCCGTCTACGGCTGCAATCATCTTGGGATCCAAACTCCACCATGAAGGCCCCAAATCACTGTTTCAGTCTCGTTTCGTCGTTTCCAAACACCCCGCTCATCAAGAACAAAATAGTGGTTGGTCCGGACTTGTTCGTTAGTCCGCACCCACTGCGTTAGTGGTTCAAATCATCACCCATCAATTAAATGACATGTTTGAGAGTATAAAACACATATATGGAGATTATAAAAAAATTCCCCCTACATTAATGTTGTCATGCGTCGTGATCCGTGGGAGACGAGCGTCGCGGTAGACGGGCATCGTGGAAGAATGGTGTCGTTCCATCAGTGATGGAGGAAGGGTCAATGTCATAGGAAACGTAGGCTCCTTGACGTCGTGGTGTGTCTGAGGAAGATGCGTTGTTGGAAGAAGTTCTTCACGTTCTTCACTGGTGTAACACCCCAAGCATCCACGATATGCTTCTCTTTGAATAATACAGTAGCGTGTGTTGTACGCGACTTCAAGTTCTAACACACACCACAACCAATCAAAGTTGCCGTAATCAATAGTAATACATACTTTTTGAAATTTTATAAATTTTATCTTTCAAAATGGACTTCATTTTTGGATTCGGAATATCGAATTTAGCCTAGGGTGAAATTTTGGAACTTTTCGGATAACTTTTATATTTTGATGAATAGTGAAAATTACTAAATTTTAATTAAAAACAAATTTTTTAATCCAAATAATTTATAGCGAAAAACTATACTATTGAGTGGTTTAAAATTATAATTAGAATATATTTTTAGCATTTTATTCAATGCTAGTCATTAGAATTAATTTCACTTTGAAATTGGACATAAACAATTGTCAATCTTTTGATATATATTGTTTCTTAAAAACACGCTATTTGTTATGAAAGCGGGAATTAATTATTAAATTAATTAATTAAACTTATATGTTTGGAATTTTGTAAAATATACATCATTTTTGAATTCAGAATATCAATTATCGCTTAGGGTGAATTTTTGGTATTGTTCTGAGAAACTTCAATTTTTGATGAATAGTGAAACCACTAAGTGGTAGTTTAAAAACTAATTTTTCGTGTAAATGAAACATTACCACTTCTGTGATTTGATTTTCAAAAATCCCACATACATGGTTGTTATTAGGAAGTAAAATGTGGTTCAATGGGATTAAAATAGTTTTTTGGTGAATAGTAACTTTTAAGTTTTATTAATCGCGATTAAAGGTAATTAGTGACATTTAAGGTAAAAATGATATTATAAAAATATAAAAATATCTAGAAACTTGTCATAAACTTATTGGATGAGTCATGGCCGACCAATACAATCCATGGGTCAACTTGGGGACCCCATGGAGCCACTTGGGTAAGAAAATGACATTAATAACTTTTTATTTAAAGTAAAAATAAAATTGTCACAAACATGTGTTGTTTTACTAAAACAATTATTACATGAAGTAATATAAGTTAAAGTTTTGACTATAAGTATTCATTGGAAAGCTAAAAGGAGTTTCTATATCATGGTAATTTGTTTATAATTTTTATACTTTAGATAAATTAAATTTTTTATGACACCATGATGATGCAGCGATTACCTCATTAATTAATGATTTTAATAAAATGGAAGGATAATGTAAAATATAATACTTACACTTGTCAAAACCCTATTGTATGATTATATTTAGAACCATTATCACCTTAACCTCTAAATATATCATCGTGGGACCTTTAAAATCCGAAAATCATTTCATAATAATGTAACATTTCATGACATTCCAAGAGTGCCCCTCCTCTCCTCTTGTAAATGGCCCCCACCTCTTCCATCTTATTCACACCATCAAAGCCATTTGGCTCAGCTAAAATCTGCCCAAATACTCTCTCAACTTCCCATTATTACTCCTAGAAGCCTCACTTTGGGCAGAAGTCTTCCCATGGAAGCCTTTGGCTCAAATCAAAAAGAGTTACCCGATTTTAAGGTAATGTCTTCTCTTATGTTCTTTTGTTTTATTTTGCTTCTCCAACCCCTTAAATTATTTTTATTACTTTCTTTTGTAACAACACCAGTATCTAAAATTTATTAGGATGTTTTTATTATAATTATTTTATTTACAATTACACACACCTCCGTCTAATGGTTAAAGAACATACTGTTACTGTGGGTGGAAAAATACTGCCTCACGAAACGATGATTGTTCAATATTATTTTAACACCTCTAATGGTGGCCATTATGATGAAACTATTTCTGTATATGATATATATTATGTTTATGTTTTCCTTATTCTTCTGTATTTCTCATTTACGGCATACCTTTATGAATTCCATTATGGGTAAACATGATAATTTCATTTTAGGAAGTGCGGACTACTGCCCCCTCAAAGTGATTTGAATCGTTAATGCCATATGTGGGAAGTATAAAGGATGGAGTAACTAATATTATATATTATATTATACTGGAATTATAATACACCTTTATATCATTATGATTTCGTTCCATTAAATACGAAATAGAAATGAAAGTAGCGTTGATGCGTACGTACGACTTATCATCTCCATTAACGGTGCATTTCATTTCTTACCTCTAAATGTTACGTAATATTATGAAGGACTGTATATAATGGATAAATATGATATATATGGTATCTAAATAATGAATATAATTCTGGATTTAATGGATATTTTACCACATGAACAAATTGTAATTATAAGAAGTTTATTTTTGACTCAAGAACCAAAGATCGACAAAACGACCCTTATTAACAAAAAATAATTACATAATGTTCATAACATGGTAATAAGTGATTTAAAAGTAATAATAAACTTGAAAAAGGTTCTTAAGAAATTATGAATTAACTCTATTTTATTATTCAGGAGGTTAAATAACGGTCGAGTCAAGTCGGACACGAGGTAAGGGAACTTCTTAACCCAATTTCTGTTCTTTGGGTTAATCTCCTACTTTCAAATTATGTCATGATATTATTATGTCCTATCTTTTATTTGTAATTTATTTATGTGTAATTATAGTGGATAAATATAATAGATCTATTTTATTAAAAAATGATCTTTATAAGGACTTCGTCTCAATCTCCTTTCACTGAGGCATATTTTGTTTTATACACAACTTTCTTTTATACTGTGTATAAAGCCCTTTGACTTTTAAATTTATTCAGAAGGAATATTTTTATACGAAGCATTTTACTAAAAAACAAAAAGGAATTTTTTTCTTGTCGTACGTATGCGGAGACAACGACTTCTCCGTTGCTGTGACCATTATTTGAGTTTCGGCTTCCTCTACAAGCCATAACTTTTTTCTAAAGGAAAAATAAATACAAAGTTTTAATTTTATTTTATTTTGGTATTGAAAATGGTTTTGATAATGTTTTTATTATATCAATGTGTTGTATTGATATCTTGTGATTGAAATGTGGAAATGTTATGCTTCCTTTATGCATGTTTTATGTGATACGATTATGTTATGGTTTATGATATGTTTAAACCTGTTCATATGAGGAATGCATTGGACTTAATAAATGACGGGTGGAGCCCGCTATAGCTCCTCGATGCATCAGTAGGTCTTATGAGCCAAACTAGTGTCTTTTCATGAGGCCTTGATAAAATATTATTTGTAGTCTTGGCATGAGGCCTTGAGTACGTGGTTATGATAGTTTGGAATTATGCATTCCATCATTATGAAAGTGGTTATTGATATTGTATGTGATTATTCGACTAGTAGAATATCCATGTGAATAAGTAAATGGAATTATTTCATTTTATTTTTTCTATATTATGCTGAAGTTCAAGTTTAAAAGGCTTTTTATTTAGTTATACATTGCCTTAAATGTTAATGTTTATTTATGAAAGCTTCTGCTATATTGTTATCCTAACTGAGCATATGAGCTCACCCATTTCAATGTTTTAATATTTCCAGGATGTGAAGAAGTATATTGTGAATGACCTGCAGGGATAGTATCAGGGGATATGAAGACAGGATATTTTGTGGTTTTGTTTTACTTTGTGATGTAATGTAAGACTTTTGAATGTATCTAGTGTTTCCAAGGATACTAAACTAATTTGTCTTTCGAGACTTGATCTTTTGTGATCATGCCAATGTTATGAAATAATGCACCGACTCTGGGTAACTGGGGTCGGGGAATTACAGTTGGTATCAGAGGCAGTTTAGTACTAACCTTGGAAGCTAGATTTAGATAAACTCTAATTAGAGCACATAGCCCAAAGATAGACTTTGAGGATTAGTATAGAAGAACATCCTAGAATTTTGGTAAAGTGTAGATTTAGTGTATTTTCCGAGCAATACATCCCTGTCTGGATACGAGAAGTTAGAGGCGGCTCTGGCACATATATACCTAGGGATAAATCCTGAAAACACCGCTTTGAGCTAGACTCGAACGGGAACTGGTACATGACAACGGGCCTTGCTGCACTCTTGGTTACGACACTCTCAGGAGATATACTTAGGATAATTCTAATTTTATTTACAAACCATTATGAAGGGTTTATGAGTATATACATCCTCGAAGAAAACATTTTTTTATGGATTATATCCATAAATAGTTCGATTTATGTTAAGTGTTTTACAAGTATGGAATTATGTATTTCAATTCATAAACTAATCTAGTTTATGCCATTGTTTAGAAATAGCGCCTAGTGGACGGAATGGAAACTGTATCAATGTGCGCAATCTATGTAGGGATTTCCCTCCAGCTCAAGATAATTATAGTGGAGCTGGTGATAAAACTGGCACTGATCATTTTATCACCATACTGGGACAACTCACTCATGTTATGAATAATAACCTTACTCGTATAGAGCACCCTGATCCGAAACGTGGAGGATCAATGTTAGATCATTTCATGAGGAAACAACTACCAACATTTAATGGGTGTACAAATCCATTAGTATATGAGCAATGGATAAACTCCTTAGAGAAAATATTCCATGCCTTAGGGAGTAGCGAAAGGGAGAAAGTTGTCATGGTAGTTTACCCCCTCACTGGAGATGATGATCAATGGTGGTCATTTATTCAAAACAAAAAGGAATATGATGAAGTATCGAATATAGAATGGAGGGAGTTCAAAGAGCTTTTCATAGAAAAATACTTTCCTCGTGACCATCGAGCAGATATGGAAAAGCAATTTCGGAGTCTGAGACAAAAGGAAGATGAGAATTTTACAAAGTATGAGGAAAAATTTACAAGGTTAGCAAGATATGATGCAGATTATATACGTAACCCAATAAGTAAGATTAATCATTTATTTTATTGGTTAAAATAATTTCTCCATCGAGCTTTAGTATCACAATCCTTATCATCGTACAAAGATATTGTCTCGTGTGCTATCAAGACAAAAAATGAATTCTCTAAGTCTTATGACAACAAAGTAAAGTAAGAGAAGAAGATAACGGGGGAACAAGAGACAGATAAAGGGAAAAAGGTAAAGAAGGATTTTCTATTATGTGATAATTGTGGGAAGAATCACCCCGGTACTTGCCTAAAGGGAATGGGAGTTTGTTACAAATGTGGAAAAAAGGTCACCAGGCTTGTGATTGTAAGGGAAAGAAAGAGGATATCAATGTTGAATGCTACGATTATAGAGAAATGGGGCATTATGAAAATTAATACCCTAAGCTCCAAGGAAACTTACCTCAGAAAAGGCCAAGGGAGCAAGGCCAAGCTTATGATGTTACTACAGATGAAGTTGAATAATTATTGTATTTGTGTTTTTGGACTCAAGAACTATATTATTGTTATAAGAATAATGTGATATATATAAGGATTGTACTGATGTACTTGTTGTTTTCATTAAGGTTTTAATATGATGAAGGTAATCATATTTTTAGTATGTGACAATAAGAGAAACTTTACTTTGTTAGGGGAATCTGGTGTTACAATTGATTTTGGAATTTAGATACTTTTTAGAGAAAGTCTGGACATAGGTTTTTTGGATTACTATAAATGTTAGAATGGATTAAGTTGAACTTTGGATAGTATTGTTTAAGTTTAAAACATTTCTGAAGATTATTTTTGGAATATTATAATACTATAGTTTTAGGAAAAGGAAAACCTATAGGTCGGGGGATAACCCGTCGCGTCGGACAAAGTTGCAGGAATCGAACCCACAACCATAGTGTGATAGGCCTTTATTACCTACCACTAGCCTATAGGAAGTCCCTGGTTATTACAAAATATTTTTCCTAACCTAAATGGTATGTGTTAATATTTGGAACCTTGTACGATTAGGATAAATATAATATTTTTGAGTTCTATTATCTTTTTGAGTGAAAGATGGGTTTGTGGTAAAAATTTATTAAAGAATGAAAGTCTACATGATAGGTATGTTTATTTCCTGAAATTCATAGTAAATCTCCTAAATAAATTCCTCAACTGTATGAAAGGTAACATAAAAAAAATGTTTTCAGTTAACTTTTACTATTGGGGAATCAATGATCTCTTAACCAATCACAAGTTTGTGATTTTATTGTAGTTAACTTTCTCCTAATCCTGTTTTCTACAACTCTCCATCATACCTTGATGGTTTGTTTTTCCTCCATATCCATATTTTCATAGAATTCTAGTATGGGCTATCTCGGGTGACCTTTGTAAATCTCTTTCTTTCTTTTAAATTTATATTTTTATTAATCCTATTTTCGATGTGGGTTTTCCAAAAAGGTATTTTCTATTTTCAACCCTTTATTTTCAAAGAAAAATTTCAAATTGAGAGGACACAATTTATTGGAGGGGAGAATGTAACACCCCAAGCTTCCATGGTAGGCTTCTCTTTGAATAATACAGTAGCGTGTGTTGTACGCAACTTCGAGTTCTAACACACACCACAACCAATCAAAGTAGCTGTTATGAATAGTAATACATAATTTTTGAAATTTTATAAATTTTATCTTTCAAAATGGACTTCATTTTTGGATTCAGAATATCGAATTTATCCTAGGGTAAAATTTTGGAACTTTTCGAATAACTTTTATATTTTGATGAATAGTGAAAATTACTAAATTTTAATTTAAAACAACTTTTTTAATCAAAATAATATCTAGTGAAATATTATACTATTGAGTGGTTTTTAAGTATAATTAGAATATATTTTTACCATTTTATTCAATGTGGGTCATTAGAATTAATTTCACTTTGAAATTGGACATAAACAATTGTCAATCATTTGATATATATTGTTTCTTAAAAACACACTATTTGTTATGATAATGGGAATTAATTATTAAATTAATTAATGAAACTGATATGTTTATAATTTTTTAAAATAGACATCATTTTTGAATTCATAATATCAATTATAGCTTCGGGTAAATGTTTGGTATTGTTCTGAGAAACTTCAATTTTTGATGAATAGTGAAACCACTAAGTGGTAGTTTAAAAACTAATTTTTCATGTAAATGAAACATTACCACTTCTGTGATTTTATTTTCAAAAAACCGACATACATGGTTGTCATTAGGAAGTAAAATGTGGTTCAATGGGATTAAAATAGTTTTTTGGTGAATAGTAACTGTTAAGTTTTATTAATTGCGATAAAAGGTAATTAGTGAAATTTGAGGTCAAAATGATAATATAAAAATATAAAAATATCTTGACACTTGTCATAAACATATTTCATGAGTATTGGCCGACCGATACAATCCATGGGTCAACTTGGGGACCCCATGGAGCCACTTGGGTAAGAAAAAGACATTAATAACTTTTTATTTAAAGTAAAAATAAAATTGTCACAAACATGTGTTGTTTTACTAAAACAATTATTACATGAAGTTATATAAGTTAACATTTTGACTATAAATATTCATCTGAAATATAAAAATATTTCCTACATCATGGTAATTTTTTTATAATTTTTAGATATTAAATAAATTAATTTTTTTATGACACCATGATGATGCATCGATTACCTCATTAATTAACGATTTTAATAAAATGGAAGGATAATGTAAAATCTAATACTTAAACTTGTCAAAAACCTATTGGATGATTAGATTTCGAACCCGTATCACCTTATACTTGAAATATATCATTGTGGGACCTTTAAATTCCGAAAAGCATTTCATAATAATGTAACATTTCATGACTTTCCAAGAGTGCCCCTCCTCTCCTCTTATAAAAGGCCCCCACCTCTACCACCTTATTCACACCATAAAATCTATTTGGATGGGCCAAACACTGCCCAAATACACTCTAAAATTTCCTCTCTTACTCTTAGAAGCCTCACTTTGTGCAGAAGTCTTCCCAAGGAATCCTTTGGCTCAAATCAAAAAGAGTTACCCGATTTTAAGGTAATGTCTTCTCTTATGTTCTTTTGTTTTATTTTGCCTCTCGAACCACTTAAAATATTTTTATTACTTTATTTTGTAACAACACCAGTATCTAAAATATACTAGGATGTTTTTATGATAAGTATTTGATTTACACTTACACACACCTCCGTCTAATTGTTAAAGAACATACTGTTACTGTGGGAGGCGAAATACTGCCTCACGAAACGATGATTGTTCAATATTATTTTAAAACCTCTAATGGTGGACATTATGATGAAAATATTTCTATATATGATATATATTATTTTAATTTCTTTCTTATGCTTCTTTATTTCTCATTTATGGCATACCTTTATGATTTCCATTATGGGTAAATGCGATAATTTCATTTTAGGAAGTGCGGACTACCGCCCCCTCAAAGTGATTTGAATCGTTAATGCCATATGTGGGACATATAAAGGAAGTATTAACTGATATTATATATTATATTATACTGGAATTATAATACACCTTTATATCATTATGATTTCATTCCATTAAATATGAAATAGAATTTAAAGTAGCGTTCATGCGTACGTACGGCTTACCGTCTCCATGAACGGTGCATTTCATTTCTTATCTCTAAATGTTATGTAATATTATGAATGAATGTATATACTGGATATATATTATATATATGATATCTACATCATGAATATAATTCTGGATATAATGGATATTTTACCACATGAACAACTTGCAATTATAAGAAGTTTATTTTTGACTCAAGTACCAAAGATCGACAAAACGACCGTTATTAACAAAAAATAATTACATAATGTTCATAACATGGTAATAAGTGATATAAAAGGAATAATAAACTTTAAAAAGGTTCTTATGAAATTATAAATTAACTCTAGTTTATCATTCAGGAGGTTAAAGAATGTTCGAGTCAAGTCGTACACGAGGTAAGGGAACTTCTTAACCCAATTTTTGTTCTTTGGGTTAATCTCCTACTTTCAAATTGTGTCATGATATTATTATGTCCTATCTTGTATTTTTAATTTATTTATGTGTAATTATAGTGTATACACATTATAGATCTATTTTATTGAAAAAAATGATCTTTGTAAGGACTTCGTCTCAATCTCTTTTCATTGAGGCATATTTTGTTTTATACAAAACTTTCTTTTATACTGTGTATAAACCCCTTTGAATTTTACGTCTATTCAGAAGGAATATTTTTATATGAAGCATTTTAAGAAATGACAAAAAGGAATGTTTTTCTTGTCGTATGTATGCGACGACAATGACTTCTCCGCTGCCGTGACCATTATTTGAGTTTCGGCTTCCTCTACAAGCCATAACTTTTCTTTAAATGAAAAATAAATACCAAGTTTTAATTTTATTTTATTTTGGTATTGAAAATGATTTTGATAATGTTTTTATTATATCAATGTGTTGTATTGATATCTTGTGATTGAAATGTGGAAATTTTATGCTTCCTTTATGCATGTTTTATGTGATACGATTATTTTATGGTTTATGATATTTTTAAACCTATTCATATGAGGAATGAATTGGACTTAATAAGTGAAGGGTGGAGCCCACTATAGCCCCTCAATGAATCGGTAGGTCTCATGAGACAAACTAGTGTCTTGGCATGAGGCCTTGAAAAAATCTTATTTGTAGTCTTGGCACGAGGCCTTGGCTATGTGGTTATGATAGTCTGGAATTATGCATTCCATCATTATGAAAGTGGTTATTGATATTGCATGTGATTATTAGACTAGTAGAATATCCATGGGAATAAGTAAATGGAATAATTTCATTTTCTTTTTTCCATATTATGCTGAATTTCAAGTTTAAAAGGCTTTTGATTTAGTTATACATTGCCTTAAATGTTAATGTTTATTTATGAAAGCTTCCACTATATTGTTATCCTTTCTGAGCATCTGAGCTCACCCCTTTCAATGTTTTAATTTTTCCAGGATGTGAAGAAGTATATTATGAATGACCTACAGGGATAGTATGAGGGGATATGAAGACATGATGTTTTTGTAGTTTTTTTTACTTCATGATGTAATGTACAGATTATGAATGTATATAGTGTTTCCAAGGTTACTAAACTAATTGGTATTTTGAGACTTGATCTTTTGTGATCATGCCAATGTTACGCAATAATGCACCGACTCTAGGTAACTGGGGTCGGGGCATTACAACTGGGGGTGTTCTTCGTTGAAGAACGATGTTCTTAGTTGATGAAGGATCACCTCTCCTTTAATTCCCCAGAGTATTTTCCCAAAAGTGATTTTCCAAAAAAAGAAATAAGAGGCTCCCAATTAATAGAATTGTCATGAAATTCATATTTATTTTAAAGTGGTGCCAATTAATTTAACGCTGATATTAAATTGATAGGTTAGCACATTTAATGAGATGCGGGAGGTAGGAAGGCTCCACCATAATGAATATATGGAGTTGTCAAAGTAATAAATAAGGTGTATTAATGGGGAGTTGAGGGGAGTTATGGGGAGATGAAGTTTGGGGCTTTTGTGGGCCCCACCTCACAAATATCCACACTTGGGATGAAATAACCAACTCACAAAACAAAATTGTGTACCACACAATTTTATTTAGTTTAAGATTCATCCCCAAAAAATTAACTTTCAACCCGCATAAAGCACAACTGCAGTAAAGGTCCCATTAAGAGAATAACAGTGCTGCGAGTTCATCGGTGCCCTCAGATATCAAATCTGAGCGCTGGATCAAAAGATAGAAAAACTCGCTCCTACGTTTACTGAACTTACCCGAACAAAACTTCAAAAATTGATTCTGGGCACACCGGGCCTCAGAATCAGGTGCCGTCAGAAGCCACCGACTCGTAAAATTTCAAAGTATTAAAAATAATTCCCTTGAAATTTATGAGTCTTTACATTACTCCCAAATCAGGGCTTTACGTCCCCGTAAAGCTACAACATACACTAGGGAAACAAAAAGGGGTACTGAGCACGCATTTTAGCCTCCCGCTCCCATGTGCTCTCCTGAAGGTTCCCGTGCTGCCAGAAAACACGCACTAGAGGAATCAACTGTCCATGAAGGACATGATCCTGTCAATCCTCGATCTCCACTAGAACCTCTGAGAATGTCGCCCCGTCGTCGATGTCCAGCTCCCTGTGATCGGTGATGTGGGTCGGTTCATGCACGTATCTCCTTAGCTGAGATATGTGGAAGACGTCATGCACCCTGTGCAACTGAGGTGGAAAGGCCAGGTGGTAAGACACCTCGCCTACTTTTTTGAGGACCTGGAAAGTTCAGATGAAGTGTGGAGATAACTTGCTGCCCCAGAGAAATCTCTGTAATCCACATCGAGGTGAGACTCGTAAGAAATCGTGGTCACCTTCCTCGAACTCTAGTGGTCTCCATCTCCTATCAGCATAGGACTTCTATTTGCTCTGTGTATTCTTCATCCACTCTTGGATGAACTGCACCTTCTCCGTCGTAGCCTGAACCATCTCTGGTCCTACAAGTGCTGACTCCCCAGGGTCAGTCCAACACAGAGGTGATCTGCATGGTTGGTCGTACAGTGCCTCGTAAGGTGCCATCCTGATGGTGGAGTGGTAGCTGTTGTTGTACTCAAACTCCACCAAGGGAAGGTGATCCTCTCAGCAGCGACGAATGTCAAGGACACAAGCACGGAGCATGTCCTCGAGATTCTGAATGGTTATTTCCATCTGGCCATCCATCTGTGGATGGAAGTCGGTGCTTAGACGTAGCTGCTTCCCAAAAGCCTCCTGCAAACCCTTCCAAATCCCGGAAGTAAAGCGAGCATCTCGATCAGAGACGATAGTCGATGGAACACCATGAAGCCATACGATCACCTGAACATTCAGGAGTCCCCAGCTCTCTACTGAACCCTGCTCTCTGATCGGTAGGAAGTGGGCCGACTTGGTGAGTCGGTCTACGATCACCCAGATAGAGTCATTCCCTCTAGATGTACGTGGAATCCCCATCACAAAATCTATGGAGAACCCGTCCCACTTCCACTCTAGAACCTCTAAGGGTTGTACCAAGACTGCTGGTACCTGGTGCTCCGCCTTCACTTAATGGAAAGTGAGGCATCTTGAAACGAACTCTGATACAACCTTATTCATACCCAGCCACCAGTGATGTCTTCTGAGGTCCTAGTACATCTTCTCCACTCCAGGATGTACCGCTAGAGGGGAATTGTGGAGCTCCCTCAGCACTTCCTCCTGCAGTGCAACTGGTACCATGGTACGTCCCCTGAAGAAGATGATGTGCTCTCTTCCTTCAGAAAATCCATCAAGCACCTACCATGAAGAAATTTGAGCACATCACGTCTCATAGTCAACATCACCATGTTGTGCCTCTCTGACCCTCTGATGTAGTAGAGGAGTGACTGTGAGAGAATGTAGAAAGGCTGCCCCATCTCTATCCATGAAGGATATCTGCAATGCGGCTAGCTGCTCCGTCGCCTCCCCTAGCAGCTGTATGCCCGATCCCCTGCTGATAGCATCCGCTACTATATTCCTCTTCCGAGGAGTATAGAAAATCTCAAAGTCATAGTACTTGATGAACTCGATCCATTGCCACTGTCTCAGGTTTAGGTCCTTCTGCGAGAAAATGTACCTGAGAATCTAGTAGTCCGAGTAGACTGTAAAGCGCTCACCCATCAGATAGTGCCGCCACATCTTCAGGGTGAAGACCACTGCTGCTAACTCCATGTCATGGGTAGCATAGTTCTTCTCATGCTGCCTCAACTGTCATGAACCGTAAGCGATCACTGCTCACTCTTTCATCAGGACACACCTGAGTTCTTTCCCTGATGCTTCACAGTAAACTACGTACCCTATGCCCTCCTCTGGTAGCCTCAAGATGGGAACACTGGTCAATCTCTGTCTCAGCTCCTGGAAGCTCTGCTGACATCTATTTGACTACACAAAGGGTTTCCCCTTCTTCGTTAAAGTTGAAAGCGGTGCTGCAACTTTGGAGAAGTCTGGCCCAAATATCCAATAGTACCCAGCAAGACCTAGGAAACTCTGCACCTCCGTCACACACCTGGGTGGCTCCCAAGCATGTACCACCTCGATATTCACTGGGTCCAATACAAATCCCACCTCTAAGATGTTGTGTCCCAATAAGTGAACCTATCAAATCTATAACTGTCACTTCGAGAGATTACCATAAAGCTAGTTCTCTCGGAGTGTGTCCAGTACAACCCACATGTGGTAGGCGTGCTCCTCCTCAGTAGCCGAGTAAATTAGTATGTCTTCAATGAAGAATACGAAAAACTGATCGAGGTAAGGCTGGAAGATCCTGTTCATGTGACTCATGAACACTGCTAGAGCATTGGTCACACCGAAGGGAATAACCAAGAACTCGTAGTGGCCACACCAACACCTGAAGGCCATCTTCTACACATCCTCATCTCGAACTCTGACCTGGTGATAGGCTGACCTGTGATCTATCTTCGAGAACCATCATGCTCCATTGAGCTGATCGAAGAGGTCATAAATACTCAGAAGTGGGTACGTTTTCCTTACGGTTACCTGGTTCAGGTGACAGTAGTTGACACGCAGTCACAAGCTCCCATAAATCTTCTTGGCGAAAAAAATCGGAGAAGCCCAGGGTGAAACACTGGGTCGAAAATCAGAAGTCAGGGTCCTGGTGTATGGATACGTCGGCCACCACACCAACACTAGACTCCCTGGACAGATAACCACACTCAATACTCTAAAAACTATTGCTTCATAGAAAAGAAATTATTAGAGTCTGGAGTTCTGCGGTAGAACCGAATCCTATGATACCAATTTGTCAAGACCCATCCTCGGGGCCCATGTCGTGTCTACCCTAAGCCCGCCTTCCATAGGCCAGGGGCTGGCGACTAGCACCAAAAGAGTAATCCCGATAAAAAGGGAAGGCATTGAATTTCATATAAGTAAACTACACAACAGAGTACGCAAGTAAATTAAGCACTAAGTACAACAGAGTGAAAAAGTAAATGGGCCAGTATACAAACCCAACTAAAAGTACAGTACAACTGAAAAGGAAATTACAACAGCAGTAAAATAAAGAAGAAACCACAGAGCCCATGCATGGGTGAATATACGATACAAATTAGAGACCCTGGGACCCACGAAGGTCTCCCAAAATCTACGAAAGATAAACCACAAAGGAAAGGAACAATCTCGAAGAATCAACCAACCCTACTTAGGTATATTCCCATACATATAACTAAGTTATCAATCTCAGTTCGGCTCCAACTCTCGAGCCCAAGCACAACCCAGTCCACACAGGATTGATAGTCAATCACATCAAAGATAATTATTTGAAGTCAAGACTCATCTCACATAGGTATACTACTCCCGAAGAGGGGTGTAGATGATTAGAGGTAGCCTCTGAATCATCTCCACTTCTGAACCCACGTTGGATCCAAGTACAGAAGTCATCGCTGCCTAACCCACGGAGGATCCAAGCACAGTAACCATCGTTGCCGAACCCACGTAGGATCCAAATATATTCGTCCTCGCTGCTGAACCCACAAAGGATCCATGTACAGTCATCCTCATTGCCGAACCGACAGAGGATCCAAGTACAGTCATCCTCGCTGCCAAACCCACGGAGGATCCAAGTACAGTTGTCCTCCCTGCCGAACCCACGGAGGATCTATGTACATTCTTCCTAGCTTCCAAACCCATGGAGTATCCATGTACAGTTGTCATCGTCGTCGAACCAACAGAGGATCCCAACACGGTAGTCGTCGCCGTCGCAGCCAGCTCTAGGGTTCCCGCACACAGCACGCTCAATTCAAGGAGGGTCTGCTCCTCAAGCCAAGGGGGTCGATAAATCAAATGTCATGAAGTATAGATTTCAAGTATCCCGAAGCTCCGTCTCGTCAAAATAAACCCAATGCGACAGACAGTGCGTCAATTGAACGCCCGGTCTGAGAGTTATTGGCTTTACCGTTCTAGGGGCCCGGTTGGGTTTTAAGATAAAACCAATCTGACCATACTCTAGATGCGTCCAAACCTCAAGTGGATTCTTACAAAAGGATCGTCACATAAAAAGGAATTCAATGTAGTTGACGGCACATCAATCAGACGTCCTTTCCTTAAGTTATAAGTGTTTCCGCTCCAAGGGCCCGGTTGGTTTCAGGTTCGAACCAACCCGGCCATACCCAAACTTTGCTGAAACCTCGAGTGTAATATAATGAAACAACCGTCTAGATCTAGGTATTTATATTCAATTAAAGGTGTGTCGATCGGAGGTCCGTAGCTCAAGTTATGGGAAAAGGCCAAAAAACAGTCTGAAGTGGGGGGTCTGGGCCCCGTCCGACGCGACCCAACCCACCTTTGGTCGGCCCGAACTGGGTCTGAGTCTGACCTGGCAGGGAGCGGCCTGACCCGGCGGGGCGAGGCCCGGCCCGGCCGGGCACAGCCCAGTCTGCGTGACCCGCCCCGGCCCGGCCGAGGGCGGGGGGGTGTGCTGGCTCGACCAGCTGGCCTAGCGGGGGACATGGTCCCCGGTTCTGCAAACGCGGTGAAAGGATGGCGCCGCTAGTCTTCCTGGATCCCGTGTGGCCGTGGGATCCACTGCTTTCCGCCGCAGCCGATGCCTCATCGAGATCCTACCAGCGGCGCGCCGGGGCGTCGCCGCCTCGAGGCGCCCGGTCAGTGCCGGCCGCCAGCGCCGCCGCGCTAGTGACCCGCGCCGCCGCGTTCTTCCGCGGGCCCCCAGAGTCATTCCGGTGGTCCTTTTTTTGCTTCTATCTTCGCCTGTGATCGTGTCGGGATCCAGACTCCACTGCGAAGGCCCCAAATCGCTGTTGTGGTCCTATTTCGTCATCGCCAAACACCCCGCCCATCAAGAACAAAATGGAGTTGGGTCCGGACTTGTTTGTTAGTCCATACCCACCGCATTAGTGTTTAAAATCATCAAACAACAATTAAATGCCATGTTTGAGAGTATAAAACACATATATGGAGATTACAAAAAAAATCCCCCTACATTAATGTTGTTGTTGTACGTCGTCGATCCGCGGAAGACGAGCGTCACGGTAGACGAGCGTCACGGAAGAACAATGTTGTTCCATCAACAATGGAGGAAGGGTCATTTTCGTAGGCGATGTAGGATCCTTGACATCGAGGTGCGTCTGGGGAAGATGCATCGTTGGAAGAAGTTCTTCGCGTTCTTCATCGGGGGTGTTCTTCGTTGAAGAACGGTATTCTTCGTCGATTATGGATCACCTCTCCATTAATTCCCCAGTGACTTTTCCCAAAAGTGATTTCCCAAAAAAAAGAAATAAGAGGCTCCCAATTAATAGATTTGTCATGCAATTCATATTAATTCCAAAGCGGTGCCAACTAATTTAACACTGATATTAAATTGATAGGTTGGCACATTTAATGGGATGAGGGAGGTAGGAAGGTTCCACCATAATGAATATGTGGAGTTTTCAAAGTAATAAATAAGGGGTATTAATGGGGAGTTGAGGGGAGTTATGGGGAGATGAAGGTTGGGGCTCGTGTGGGCCCCACATCACAAATATCCACACTTGGGAGGAAATAACCAACTCACAAAATAAAATTGTGTACCACACAATTTTATTTAGATTAAGATTCAACACCAAATAAATTAACTTTCAAACCACATAAAACGCAACTATGGTAAAGGTACCCTTAAGAAAATACTAGTGCTGTGAGTTCATCAGTGCCCTTGGATTTCAAATCTGAGCACCGGTTCAAAATATAGAAAAACCTGCTCGTATGTTTACTGAACGTACCAGAATAAAACTTCAAAAATTGATTCCGGGCACACCGGGCCTCAGAATCAGGTTCCGTCAGAAGCCACAGACTCGTAAAATTTCAAAGTATTGAAAAAATTTCCTTGAAATTTTAGGGTATTTACATAAAGTGAGCTATATTTCTAAGATGATCCACACTAAACCATGTAGTATTGTTTCTTCTAGATGTCCTTCAAGGTATAGTGACAGAGACCATGGTAATGTTCACCCATATACATGTTTGTATGGGTAGTGGCTTCACCATACCCTTATAATTTTTCCTCTTAGCCTTCACTTGTTGACATACCAGACACTTTTATGTATATTCAAAAATCTCCCTTTTCGTATTGTCCCAACAAAAGTTTTCTCGGTGATCTTGATACATCTTTGTGCTCCAAGGGTGGATAGAGAAGGTTAAGATATGTGCGTCATTCAGAAGCTCCTTCTTTATCTCTGGATCATATGGTACACATAATCATGACCCAAATCTTACAAATCATTCTTCATCAATCATGAAATTAGAGAATTTAACTTTTATGATAGCTTCTACACTTTTCATAATTTCCATATATTTTCCTTGAAAATCCTTTATTATCTCTATAAGAGATGGTTGAGAAATCATTTGAGTAAGTATTGATGATTTGCATCCCTTAATGATACTAATGTCCATCCTTAACCAATATAAGATGATCAGGTCATTTTCTATTATCATCATTGATAAAGATGCTGGATATTTTCTACTTAGAGCATCTGCCAACTTATTTTCCTGACTGGGATGGTAGTGGATTGAGAAATCACAATCCGTGAAGAGATCTATACATCTTCACAGGTTATTATTAATTTCTTTTTGTGTGAATATATATTTGAGACTATTGTGATCAGTATGTATCTCACACTTCTCCCCATAGAGATAATGTCACCATAATTTCAAGGCAAAGATTACCGCCTCCAACTACAGATCATGCGTGGGATAGTTTTTCTCATGGATTTTTAGCTACCTTGAGGAGTATTCTATCACTTTATCATTTTCATTAGCACACCCTAATCCATTCTTTGAAGAATCACTATACATCACAAATAGTTATCCACTTATTGGTAGTGTGAGTACTGGTATAGTGATAAGCCTCTTTTTCATCTACTTGAAATAGTCTTCATATTCCTGCATCTAGAAAAACTTTACCCCCCTTCACGGTAGCATGGTCATTGGGTTTGAAAATCATGAAAAGTTATCCAAAATTATTCAATAATACTTATATAGACCCAAAAAGCTTTGGATATCCGTTACAGTAGTTGTCCTGGGACACTCTTCAATTTCATTTGTCTTGGAAGGGTCTACATATATCCCTTTGCTGGTGATAACATGCCCCAAGAATGATACTTCCTCTATCCAGAACTCAAATTTAATATAATTTTCATAAATCTTATCCCTTCACAAAGTCTTTAAAACATTATCCAAATTCTTCTCATGTTCCTCCTTTCTCATAGAGTATACCAGAATATCATAAATAATGACTACTACAAATTTGTAGAGGAAATCACTAAATACTTGACTCATTAAATCGAGGAAAATTTCTAGAGCATTAGTGAGTCCTAAGGGAATCACTATGAACTCATAGTGTTCATTCCCCATTCAAAAGTCAGTCTTGTTAATATATTCCTTCCTCGCCTTTAATTGGTGATATCCCAACCTAAGTTCCACCTTAAAGAAATAACAGGCCCCATGAAGCTGATCGAATAAGTCATCTATCTGTGGAAGGGGATACTTTTTATTTATCATGATTTTATTAAGATCATGATAATAATTGTATAAGTGCATTGATCCATACAACTTCTTGATGAAGAGGGCTGGGGCACCCCATGGTGAAGCACTCGGGCGTATAAAACCCTTATCCAGATTCTCATGTAAGTACATCTTCAGCTCTTCCATCTCTACGGTGGCTATTCTATATGGTTTTTTGATATTGGATGAGATAAAGGACTAAGTTCAATTGAGAACTCAACCTCATGATCTGGAGGAAGACCCAAAAAATCTTTAGGGAATACGTCACTGTAATCCCTCATGATGGGCTTGTATTCAAGCATGATTCTCTACTTTGTCCTAATCATTTGAGCTAGATATGCTTTATTATAAGGAAAAAAATATCCACCCGTGAGATGATTATTCTAAAGAAGATTCATCTTCCTCCTTAAACATGTAAATAATCAAAGGATGTTTAGGGATGTGAAGAGTAATATCCCTTTCTAGACAATTGACATTGGATTTGTAAAAAGATAGACAATCCATGCCCAAGATAATGTTTAACTCCACTAAAGGAAGTATAATGATACTTTCTAGGATGTCCAGTACACATACAATAATCAGAGCGGAGTTATCATCCATGGAGGAAATAATTTCCCCATTCTCGGTTCTCACAGATAACTTGTCCTCCAAATTCTGAGGTTGTGTTTTAATTGTTCTTCTAAAATTTTTAGATATGAAAGAATGAAAAGTAACAGAATAAAATTGTACGTTTTCTATTATTCAGTGAATAAATAGCATACCAGTCACCACATATTTGTCTGGCTCCATCTCAAAAATAGTGGTAGCATAATCCCTTCCTTGTTTACTTGGAGGTTGATGTTGATTTCCTCCACCAACCCTTGTCTCAGGGCAATTGTTTTCATAATGCCCATGCTCCTTGGAATTGTAACATTGCACCACTGGCTGAGCATTGATATGAACCTTCCTTCCCTCTTCAACATTAGTGTAATTTTTCATATCCCTTTGGTAGTTCATGGACATATGACCAACATCCCACATTTGAAATAATTTTCTTTTCACATTAAACAATTTTCAAGATGCATCTACCCACAACTTTTACCAGTGGGATATTCAGGATTATTTCTATCATGGTAAATGTTTGTTGAACCATACATGCTATTCTACATTTTCATCTTCTTGTCACCACCACCACGATCCCAATAAGAGTATCCCATCTCCATTTCAACCTTGAGGGTACAATGAAAAATCTCTTCGTAACTGTCAATGTATTGGATTTCCAACACCTTCTATAGACTTCATTTTAGACCACTAAATAAGAGATCGACCTTGATTTCAGTGTACATGATAAAGCCAAAGGCATACCTTGAACAATTTTTAAAGTTTTTTTCATATGCCCTGATGGAATCATATTCCTTTTTCATGAGTTAGAGGAACTCTCCTTAAATATTGTGTCGGAGGGATCGATGATAATATTTATTGAAAAACATCCTCTTGAATTCCTCCCAATTCATGGAATCAATTTACTCTTGGGAATTTTTATTCTTGATCAGTGTCCACCACTGATCAGATTCCCCATCAAAACGATAGACCGCCAGTACAACTTTCTCTTTTTTTCAGCATTGGAGGACGGAGAATATATTTTCAATGGAGTTAATCTACTATTCTGCGAGGAGGGGATCAACAGATCTTCTAGACATGGGAGTACTTTTAGGCATTAAGTATTATACAAAAAATTGATCTTTCCTTGGAGAATGAGGGAATTCCACATGATTCAAGTTATTATTCATAACTTTATCATGGTGAGAAAGTACTGTCTGGAGGTTTTGAGAACCCGTTCCCATCATATCAGGCATATCATTAGGGAAATATTCACTTTTGCTATTACATTGATTTTTAGAATGTGATCTTATATCTCCCACAATTAACTAATAAAAATAACATATAATTTGAGGGCTTGAATACTTTGATATTGAGCATAAAAAAAATTTGAACATAAAAGGATAAACTTGTAAAGGAGAACTATATCCTAACTTGTGATTCTTTAGGTTTAAATCTAGGTTATCTTCGATATATTTCTTAACTTATATTCTTATGGGATTAATTTCCCTAAATAATGGTATGTAATTTTCTCATGAATTTATCAAAGCATATCCTCTGGGAGTGTCAATACCGAGAGTGCAGCAAGGCCCGTTGTCGTGTACCATGATACCCCAGGTCAAACTCAAAACTCATTGTCAGTGGTTTCACTCCTAGGTACATTTGTTCTAGAGCCACCTCTACCTATTTTTATCTAGACAGGGATGTATTTTCTTGATAAAACACTTACTCTATACTTACCAAAATTTAGGGATGTTTTCTTATACATCATCTCATACTTAAGGTTCTTACTAAAGTTTTATATTACTATTATACAAAAATAACTAGACCGTTCTATGATACCAACTAGAGTGACCCTATCCTTTTACATATAATGTTACATGATTTTAATCATAATTATACATCAGTGTACAAGCTAAGGATTGTGGAGTCTAGTGTCTTTGAATACTTGGTACATAATCAAACATAAAAACAACTTTTTTATTTGAACTCCATAATGTTCTTCTATCTTCCACCATGCTCATACAACTACATAGGATAACCTAGGGATAACTTAAACAAAGGAATGATCTAAAATCCAAGTAAGGGAATAAACCTGAGAGCAAAGCATTAGCACATGGGATAGAAGGTATGACATGATGATATAAAAATTCATGTAACATATGGAATAATAACATATAAAAATGGGATCATTTAAACATGGAATCATAGAAATGTGGAAGAAACATAAAACATGTCTTTAGTATGGGTCAATGCTAAAATCCGATCCCATTTCCCATAGTAGTACGGGTCAAGGCTAACCGCCAATCTGGTTTCCCATAGTAGCACAAGCCAAGGCTAACTGCCAAGACTGTTGCACATAGCATCTCACGAGACTTAACTTTACCCAATGCAATGGAGTCCTACCTGGGTTCACACATATTACATTTTATGAATATGTTTTCAATATAAATAATCAGAAATAACCAGTCTTTCATAAACATAAGGGTTACCCATGGGATGAATTGGGTACCACAATCCTGACATAAAGAATAACCAATGGTGTATCATGAAAGTGTCTATGAATGAAATGAATTAAAAAATACATGGAAGTTAATAGGGTAAAACAGGAATATATCATGATAAATTATTTCAAACAAAATTTCCAACATGTAAGAAAAGTATTTGATAAATTTTAGCATTAAAACATTTTTGTGCGGTTTTAAGGAAAATACTATGGATCTTTTAAAATAGGAAAGTGGAAATAATTTATATAAAACCATAAGTGAAGCAAGAAAGTATTCAAAATAAAAATATTTATTTTATAAATATAATGGTGGCTTAAAATAGAAGATAGAGTTCACTTGAAATCAGGTAAAAAATTCAGGAAGTTCGCTTAAAACATGTTTGCTTATCAGAAAGTACTAAGGAGGGAATATTTTAAAAACATGTATATCCTTGAAAGGAAGCGATGAAAGGTTATAGATAAATAAATTTTGTAAAACCAAACATAATTTATAATATTCACATAAATATACAAGATAAATCCATTTTTATATAAAAAAAGATAAGGCATCCTGAAATAACAAAGGAGGTTCGGTTAGAATTTGTTATGGATTATCTACAAGGTATTAGGTGTTCTTAAGAGGGATTGAAGAGAGATAAAAGGGGTTTATTAACACTTATAAATCATTATAAAATTATGAGGGAGGTAAAAACTTATACACCATCATTTGGGATAACACATAAAAAAGGCATAACAAAGAGGACAATCTTGATTAAGTGTGAAATGGTGGGGATCCCTTACCTTTTGTCCGGTGGTGTTCTCCACTTGTTATTAATGACCTGAATAAAAAAATTAGTTTTATTAATTAATAATTCCATAAACTCTTGTATATTTAATTGATTTACTATATCCTTTTTTATTTCATTCAATACCTTTTTGATTGGTTATAAGGTTCAATTTCACTATTCAGGTCTGTTTTCTTACTTGGTTTTAATGATCGGTTTGTGTTCGGATAAACATGTATGATGAAGGTTTCTTTCCAAAATTGAGTTTATATATTATTACTAAACATCTAGGAGATTTAATTATTATAAAAATTCTTTTGGTTTTTGGGAGTGAAGATGAATTATTTTTTGAAACCTTAGTGATAATCGTTTTGGTTAAACAATGGGTTTTGATTACAGCGAACATGTTTTACTTTATAACTTAATAACATTTGTACAAAAGGAATACAAAAAATTAAATAGGGTATATTAAATATATAATAATATGGTTAAACCATAAAAAAAATGGCTTCTTGAACATAATTAATAAGAATAATATAAATTGATAAACTCTTGTCCTACAATGTGCTAAATCAACACATCTCAACCGGTGTTTTCATTTCTTTCAAATAAAAGGTGGTAAAGGAGAGATAATAATGAAATATCAAATTATCATAACAAAATTCAAGTACATTTATGGTACTGGATTTTTTATTCCATTTTGATGAATAGAGGTTAGGTGAGAAAAGAGAACAAAGGAATTTAAAAATTAAAGAGAAGAAAAGAGGAATTTTATCTCTAGAATCAACATTCCTTGAGAGATTCTTAAGGGGAGAGTTTTGGGTATTTTTAGGTGACCAAAGAATGTTGGACGTGGGGAGGGAGCTGGGGGAGAGATTTGAAAAGAATATTGGTAGGGAACAATGCTTGAGATGAGTGAAGATAAGAGGTATGGATGGGTGGTATTTATAGTAGAGGGGAGGATCATTTTAATAATATTATAATCATTAATTTATTATTTATTCACAAGTCAAGAAATAGTGAGTATTACATGACCAGTAATAGTAATAAATACATGTGATTTATATCCTATTAGTCTTACATTAGCAGATCATCATCAATGACTCTATAAATCCATTATTTAGCATTTATCGTAAATTGTCATATTTTACTATTCATCAAAATTCAAGTAGTTTAGAAAAATCTAAAAAATTCACCCTAACTATTTCTCGACGTTTAAAATCCAAAAACAAAATTCATTTTTTAAAAATAATTATCTAAATATGATTAATTTAATATATAATTAAAATCACAATTTACTCGAAAAATAACAATTTTTAAACATTTATTTTCTTATTCTAAGATATAGGAATATCATATTTTTTCTTGAATATTATTTATATACTATCATCGGTAAGGTTACTATTCATTATGGTATATCACTATTTATAAGGTCATGTTACTATTCACAAGGGTATGTTTCTATTCACCTAATTTTTTTCTTATTGGACTCCAAAAAACATACTGATCACAACCGTGAATGTAATATTTTCAAAAGTCGAATCACAAAAGTGTAAAAATTATGTTTAAAGGTCCCATAACACTTAGTAGTTCATTTTTTTTGTGAATTCATGTGATTAAGAAAGAAATTTCCATTTAAAAACCTTGGGTCATTACAACCCTTTTATATTAAACCAGTTTCTTTTTCAAGAAGATAGATTTAACCTTTTAATTAAAGAGAGATTGAGAAGAAGGAAGTGTAGAACATTTTAGAGACCTTTTTCCACAAACATATTAAAATAATTTCATCAATTTTTGAAAAGAGATTCACCATATAATGAGGTGAAATAAATGATCTCATAAAGGTAATAGAAATAAGTAAGAAAGAGTGACCAAATAATAGTGCACCTAAATCATCTACCTTTGATAACTAAGTACCGAAGTACATTGGAGAGCCTAAGAGCTTGTGAATAATCTAGAACATACTATACACGTGACTCATCTTGAAGGCTTTCCCTACCTGATGATGTAATAACACCGAAAGGACCAATCATCACCCAACGTGGTAAGACCGAGGGGCCCAATCCCATAACAAAGATAAAAAATAACCCCTGCTATGGGCCACTAGCATGTATGTAATCTAAACTATTATAATAGTGGTTCACCGAGAATTCACTCGCTTTGCTAGGTTCCCATGTTCAGACTAAAAAGGGGGAGAGCCAACTAGTATCAAACAAAAATCTAGTCATAATCACATACATATATATCACACACATGTAACTCACACAATAAGTCACCCCTGAGTCACCCCTAGGAATAAGTCCTTTTCCTTTCAACTATTTTACCATAAGGGAGTGTTACATAGTAGAACTCCAAACATACAACATAACCATGGAAAGAGTACCATCCAAGGATATTTTTTTAAGATATATAGTTTTACCAAATTACCAATAGGGCCTCACATGATTTTTTCATGGTAGACCATTTCTTAAATAATAACATGCACACAACTTTGAAAACCATAAAAACACTTGGAAACCCATTTATGAAACCAAATTCACCACTTTAAATCCAAATCACAATTTTAAGGGCCAAAAGGGGAATTTCATCAAACACATAGTAAACACATTTAATAAAATAGTTTCATGGAATTCAAATCCAAATAGAGTCTTACTTTATTTCACAATAAGAAATTATTCTAAAAACCATAAATTACTAGCTAGTATTAAAAAAAGTGAGAACAATAAGAAATCAATAATTATTTATTTTAAAGGATAATTCATTGGAAAACCCACCTCAACAATGGAGTGGACCAAGCCAAGACACTTCGGTGCTTGACAAATTATGCGGTGGCTACTCGTAACCGACCCTCACTCGCACTCAAATACACACACACACACATAAATCCACAATCCAATGCATGTATTCCCCAGCCATGAGGGAATACATACATAGAGGACACATATATATATATATATTATATATACATACCTTAGGTATATTCTTGGGAACCCTAGAACAAGGATCAAAACTCATTAAAACATATTCTGAAATCACAAAAATATAGATGCAAGGTTCAACACATCTTAAATATTACCCATAGAGCATAAATGAGGAATAAATCAAGAAAATCCATTTAGAACTCATATTTATAAAAATGCCAAACATTATTAAAACGCAATAAGAACATTATTATAAAAAAAACCACTTGGGAAACCACCTAAAGAACCCAAAAGCAATGTTTCACATGCTGATAATATATTTATAAACCCCAAAAAATCATTTTATACAAAATTTAACTCTTAAAAGTCATCTGGTAACTAAGCCCACATAAGACTTGCAACATTTAATAAAACAATTTCAATTTAACACTCATCAAAGAATAAACACCAATTTACATGTAATGAATTTATTTGAATTGTTAAACCATGTTTTAAATCACTAAAATAGCATGCAAAGACTAGTGGGGTATATTTCCAAACAAGCGATGTGATCAATTTTAACCAAAACATTCTTGTTGTCGGAATATAGGGATTCAAACATTATTTTCACACCAGAAATAAATATTTCAAGGATAAAATACCACTAATTCATAAACAAGGATGGTGTGAAATGAATGAAATTAATTGTTCATAAATTAAAAATGGAATTTAACTTGAGAACCTACATCAAATCCATGGCGGAACGAAAAATGAATGCACACTCTACAGAGGATCTAAAACCCTAAACATACCATGATAAAATCTTACAAACAAAACCCTTATGAAAATGAAGGAAAAAACACAACCCAATGGAGGAGGGTATAACAGAGGTCGGGGTATTTGCACCGGAAGGAGTAGCTCGCCGACAGGGGGTTTCACTGGTAGGGGCGACACACCAGAGATGTGTTGCGCTGGGAAGGGGGTCGGCCGGAGGTGTGCTACGCTAGAAAGGGGGGTCTGCCGAAGGTGTGTTGCATTGGTAAAGAGGGTTCCACATCACTAGATAATGCACCAGGTAGGAAGGGGTTGCGACCGAAGGAGAGCTGACTGGGAAGAAGGCTGGCCATTAGAATAAGGGAGGGAGGCAGAGACAAAGTGGGGGGGGGGGGGTGTTGCTACATAGGTAAGGGGGAGAAGATGGGTGCGCCTTGGATTGAGGAGGGGGGGGGGGTGTTGAAACCCTAATTTTTTTTTCAAAACTATTATGTCAATAATAATAATTTTAAATCTACAATATTAATAACATTAATAAATATAATAATTACATAATGGTAAAAAAATAATAGTAAAAAAGATATTATTTTAATTTCAATAATAATTATGATAAAAAAAATATTTAATAACAATAAAAATAATAATAATTTTAATAATTGTAATCATAACGATTTTATTAATTTTAAACCAAATGTGCGGTTTGCTCATGGTTCAGATGACTGTGTGTGAACTGTATGGTAGCTCCTATCTCTAGATGTAGTCGCATGGGTGCCTGGGCTAACCGCACAGTCTCCAATAACCGTGTGGTCCCCGTGCACCATCCTAGAAGACATAAAAATTCCCTGTAATAATAATAATAATAATAATAATAATAATAATAATAATAATACCATAATGGTTAAAATTATTAATAATAATTATTTCATTTTTAATAATAATAATGTAAACAATTTTTTTAATAATACTGTTCTTAACATTTTATAGCAATAACAATAACAATAATCTCATTTCATTACTCATTTAATTCTTATTTTTTTTGAAGATGTAGTTGCTTGGGCGAAGCTACCCGGTTTCCAATTTGTGCTCTGCCTAAGCGCTAGATAACGTAAAATCCAAAACACGCATTTTTCAATAAAAACACTAAAATTTAAACCGTGACTCAACCCGAACCCTGAAAAAATTACTCAAAGCCAAGAAAATAATAAAATAAAATGATTACATGGGTCAGGGTGTAATAATTATCCTCATCATAATTCTTTCTACCCCCCAAAATCCACAAAACTTTCTAGCCGATTGATCAACACCTCAGGATTCCACATCAACATGATCTAAACCCTTAATTCGAGGACATTTCACCGATCACTAACGAATCTTTAACCCATTTCCAAAAATGAGAAAAAAACTACATATTATTTTAGAGAACAATAGAAAAGGTCAAACCACCACATCCAAAAACAACCCAAAGCAAGACCATTGGGCCTTCTCCCAAGAATCTCAGATTTTACCTAAACCGAGGAAGAAGATGAAAAATTATCATCTTTAAAATAACCCACTATAGTTAGATCAATCCCAAACCAAACAAAAAATAGATCACCAGAAGAGGGGTGGTCCAAAAAAACTCCCCACAATTATAAAACAACTTTCACACAATAATTATATAGAGAAAACCCAATGAGACCTACAACGAGTCTCCCCACCATTAAGAACCAACTAAATGTGACCAAACGAGAATTCAAAATGAACTAGAACTGGGACTATC
This sequence comes from Viscum album, assembly GCA_963277665.1. Lineage (NCBI taxonomy): Eukaryota > Viridiplantae > Streptophyta > Magnoliopsida > Santalales > Viscaceae > Viscum > Viscum album. Next base: position 1,254,634,085 of record OY728152.1, read on the forward strand.
CTATACAAGCCAAACAAAACTCCCTTAAAAAAACCTATCATCCCAAGCCAAGAAGAACATAATGTGATCATTTAAATTTTCCACTCTTAAACAGAGGGGACAATAACTGAGCCAAAACTTATTGCACGGACTAAAAACCCTCACCAAATAGAGTAGGGTTGGAAGGGGCCTAATGATTGGACCACTGAACAACAACCGAAAAACACCCACCAATTAGAAGGAAAATTCGTAGATATAGTGTGTGGGTTAATTCCAAAACGCTCTTTGGGAAGAGTGAAAATTCATAGTGATGAGAAAAAATAATAAAAACAATAGAACTTCCTCACCACAATGGTAATTGAATGAACTTAGCCAGACTCCTTAAACCACCAGGATTCCTGACTACACACCAGCTTCACTCTAGGACCTATGGTTAGAGCTCTGATGCACGAATCACCAACTGAAACCTAGTCAAGAGGTAATATTCTCTTAACTAAAACATATTATTTTGGTTCCACACAAATAAACATAACATTTCTTGGAAGAAAAACGGATTATGAATTCCAGAGAGTTCCCTTCCTTAAACAACACACCCTTCACCCCAACAAGAAATTAGATATATAAAACACCATTATCTCTCACTCCGAATGAGGAGTATAATGGGAAATCCTTAAGACAAACCCCCCCCAAAAACCACCAATCACAACTAAAACAACTGAAGGAATTACCACAACACGAAAGCATCATAGACACAACTCAAATAGCCAAATATTCCAAAATACAGGCCGTGGAATCCCTCAAAGATGTGGATTAAACTTCTATAGAATAAAAATGAAATCATTAGGTTAATCAATCAGAAATAATCCCATCAGAGAACAACCCATAGACATAATACAACATTCATCATATCCAACACAAGGAAACAAGTAGACCATAAAAAAACATGAACACTGCTCCAAAACCGAGCCATCAAAAAGATTCCATCCCATGATACTGCTGGGGTATCACATTCAAATAATGAGGAGGCATACAAAATAAACATCACTTCTTTGAAATAGGAAAAATAATCCACATAATCAACAGTCAATGAAACACCACAATTTCCATCTTAAAACACTTTTGAAATATATGATAACTCAATCTTGGTATATTTTCACCCTCAACAGTGGCGTTTCATCGAGCCTCACTCAAATGCATATTTCTGTGCCCCCCGATCATCTGTCCCTTGTGCCATACCGAGCACCCATGAACACATCCATATACTACCATGCACGTGAGAACCCATGAAAAAACTAAAGGCCAAAACAAGGAAACTTCATTTTAGAAAAATAAACCATTCACCCCATTTCAAAAACCATGCACCTTCCCAAGCCACACTAATCAAAAATTAAAAAATTCATTTAGTTTTAAACCCATACTATTTCAGTTAAAACAATCCCAAAATCAAACTTCCATTTCAAACAACCATTTTCCAAACCCAATTTATTCGATTCAATCACGTTTCCGAAATCAAAGGAGACCCAAAACAACTCCAAAAGGAATATAATGTCAGTAGGTGAATTGACCATATGTTTAGTGGTGATGTGGCTTAAAAAACACATGTTTGGCCACATCTTTTGAATTGATTTTTATTATTTTTAATTAATAATTTGTGCACTTTTTACTATATAGTAACACATTTGTATTTTTATAAACAAATTTATCACTTTATCAATTTTTATAATTAATTGTGTATTTTAAGCATTAAAATTGTTATTTTATTTCTCACATTAATTTTATAGTATAAAATTTTTATCTATTGTAGTTTCTAAGCCATCATTTTTAATAATTTGACTATTCTGTTAATTAATTAAATAATATCCTTTTTTAATTTTGAATTATATAGTAATTAATTCAACATTTCTTGTGTTAAATATTAATTAATTTAAAGATCATAATCTAATTTTTAGATGTCTTTTAACAATTTAACATTTATAAATATGATTTTATTAACTTACCACTCTTGTTAAGTTAATATCACTAATTAACTTAAGTATATAATAAAAAAATAAATAACTTGTTACATTAATGATTTAGTTTGTTTTAGAACCTATTTTATATAATTTATATTTGTTTTATAATTGATTAATTTAAATCAATTTTATTTTAGAAGATAATAATAATTTAACTTAAGTTTAATGGGTTTCATAAATTTATTAAAGATTATGTTGTTTTTAACTTTTCAATTATTTTAATTAAGATTTAGTTTTAATTAATTATTTTGTTCATATTTTATTTCAGTTTTATTTTATCCCTCTGTTTATTTTGTAGGTTTACGGTGTCACTGTAACCTTTACAACTGTTTCCTTTATTAACGGTGGCACCAGAACCACCTAACAAAATCTCATCGTGTCTCTGCCACTATAACTCAATTAATGGTGCTGCTATCACTTCTTCCTTCACTATCTCAACGTTTCTTCCTCACCACCGCGACAACAAACATAGTTTTTCCATCCACCATAACCCAACTTGCTATCCCACAGTTTCCCATTTTACTTTCCACCCCGTAGGACCCCTGCCACCGTCAAGCCTTAGACACCATTTCCACTTATCACACCAGTTCATCCTCATATCCACCACCATAACTAGCTACACACTGCTTCATCCCAGGAATATAAGATAAAACCTAACTCTACTCAAACTAAATCCTAATCTTCAAATTCATCAATTTCAATTCATACAAATCCTTTGCAGAAATCAAATTACACATATCTATTAAACAACAAGTCACGACATCCTTCATCACTTTTCCAGAGACTTTCCATAGCCGCACCCCAAATCCGAGGATGAGCTTGTGCTGCCCATTGTTCCCCATTCCAGGATGCACCATCTGAAACTTTGAACAGCTGCTGATAAGTTCTGATGTCCAAGATGATGCCCGACACTATTGAACCGCACCGCCACAGATGGAGTTTCAAGGGTCCGTTGAGGTCATCACTTGGTACTAGGAGCCACTAGAGGAGGAACTCCCACTGAATTTTAAGCTTCATGATCCCCCTCCATTTTAAAGAAGTTTGCTGTCACTATTGGTTTGAAGATGGATTCATCAAGGATCTAGCTGGACAACCCCAAGTCCTTTAGTTTGAATCGCTTTTAACCGATCTGATTTATAGGTGGTCGAAATAGTGTGGGGAGTAGACGAGAAGGGAGAAGAGCTGACCTTTCTTTGATGGAAGGAACCCTACCCCCTCCTATATGGCGCATAATAGAGGAGATGAGGGGGGATAAGTTTCTTTTAAAAAAATAAAATAACAAACAAAAAAACAAAAAAATAATATAATAATAATTTTTAAATAAATTAATGATAAATAATTAATTAAACTCAAATATTAAACTAATTAAATTAATTAATTAAACAAATTTTTAATTTAATTTAACTTTTTATAAAAAAAGTAATTGATATTAGTCTAATTTAAGAATTTAATTAAGTTATGTTAACCAATTATTAATAATACTTATATTAATAAAATAAATTAATGAAGGATAATAAATTATAAACATAATAATTTCATTTAATTAAAGGTTAAATAATAAATCAATAACTATAATACAAATAATTAATTAATATGTAATAATTATTATCATTTAATTATTTATTAATTAATTTTATTTAAATTTTAATAAGTTTTATAGCATTAGTCTTCAAAAAATTTCTATTATTTAAAATTATTTGTGTTTTACCTTTTTAAAATATTTTAGATGTGCGGGATCATTAAAGATATGGGTATACATCCATATTCATCTAAACAACTCATCGAGAGTAAGTTAAGGGTGGTTTACTAGAGCAACGTTCCAGTCATGAAAAAACACATGTGTACGATGCTTAAGTGAAGGACTGTTTGGATTTGGTGGAAGTGAGGTGACATGAAGTAGATGACAGTGGATATTAAAACAGAGTAGTAGGATAATTTTTGAATAAGATAATTGCCTCAAAAAAACACACCATTCTGGGAGAGAAGACTCCCGGGAGATAGTAGAGCAACACTGGAGACAAGCTAGAGGCCAAGGAGCTGAAAGAAGAGTAGTAATTGGGGAGTTCTTCTTCCCTTGTGTTGGAATTCTATTACTCTGTTCTAGTATGTTTTTATTTACAGTATTGATAATGAAAAAATTAACTGGATAAATCTTTGAGCTTAGGGAATTACTACTTCAACTAGTTACTTTTATTCGATTAACTTCAACACATTAATGTATTCAATAGTGATCAATGAGATCAATATTGAATTAATTCAATTGCTTTTTACCACTAGAAAATAATTTTTAAAACTCCACATTTCAATTGGAGAGATTTACCATGGACACATATTTTAAAAATAATAAATTCACAAATACATCAGGACTTACGACAAGTTTGTCCTATTATACTTTTTAATACGAACTTTTCACAGATGATTTATTTCAGAGTGGTGATCTCTGAAATCAATCAGCAAGTGTGACTTAACCCTTGGTGAGGGAGATAAGTCATTCTCTTTTTGGTGGTACAATGATATAACTTTTAAGTGAATTGGATTACTTTTAAAACCAGTAGAATGGATACTTTCCCCCAGACATTTTACTTGATTGTTCACTTATCATCATTCTAAATCTTTGTTTCTTACTGTTTTTATCCTTTTTCTTGTTTCATTACAGTTTTGAAAAAAACGACTGTGGTACTTCATCTCTGCAAAAATAAAAATAAAAGTAAAAAAATATAAAATCTATCCCACTACTAACAACAGTGGTGTCTTTTTGTAATATTTAAGAAGAATAGTGGTCAAAATTTCCTTCTCTGTGGGTTCGACCCTGCTTGCCACATATACTATAGTTACCAGGATTATAAATTTTAAACATTGATTAGATTAAATGATGGTTTAGGTCACGTTTTTGGTGCCATTTCTGGGGAATACACGAGCTATTAATTTTCTAAAAAAATAAAAAACACCAAAAATATTGAAAAATTTAAAATTGAAAAAATCTACATCATTTAATACAGAATTGCTACTATTTTTTGTATTTCTGAACTCGTGATTAGTTCTACTATTGTGCTATTTTGAACTTTTATTACACTTTTCACGAGAACAAGAGAATTCATTGTTACATTAGATCCTTCAAACTCTGAATTTGACAGAAATTTTACTACTCTTAAAAAACATTGTAATAGAGAATCTTGATAACATAGTTGATCAAAACATGAATGTGCCACAACCCAGAGTTCCAGACCACCAGTTACCTAAACTTAGGGAGTTTCAAATTCCAATTGTGTCAAGTAACCCATCTTTTATTAGGTTGACCCCTTGGTCTAGGAACTATTAAATTTAGCAGTCTCACCTTTCTCATCTTCCTTCATTCAATGGTCTTCCAGGATAGGATTCCCTAAAGTTCATTAGAGAGTTCTATAGTTTAGTAAAACAATTACCTCTGAGAGAGAATTGTGAGGAGGAGTCGCGATTGAGGATGTTTTCTTTTTTTCTGAAGGGGAAGTCTAGAACTTGGTTTTAAAACATAGATGAAGTAATTTTGGAGCCCTTTGAAGAGGTGTTTAATGCCTTTATATCAAAATTCTATCCTAGGAACACCACCTCTCAGATTAGGCACAAAATTTCTGGGTTTGTCCAGGATGAGAGAGATTTATTTATTGAGGCATGTGATAGGTTTAGAAGTCTACTTTGACAAAGTCCCAATCACCAGTTTTCTCCACATTTACTCATGGAGACCTTATTTAATGATCTCACCCTTACAACCAAAATTTAGTTGATCAATTCTTTTGGGGGTTAATTTTCTGACCCCACTGCTGATGAGCTAAAACTTGTGTATGAGAATCTTGCTCAAAAATATCAGCACAAGTGCTCTAGGAAGAGGGTTATCCATAGAGGTGAAGACAATCCTCAGGCTTCTATTATTAGTGATAGTGTCTTAAGGAAGAAACGTAATTATTGTGGGATGTTCGGTCACACGCATACATGTTGTCCTAATTTTGATCTCCCTTCCCAGTTTTATGAGAGTTCTAAATTTGTTGATTTTAGATCTTGGAACTAGGAAAAAATGATCAATTCTCCAATCAGTACACTTCTAGTTATCAAAATCACCCAAATTTGTCTGGGAAAGAACAAGGTGCCATAAAAAACCTCTTCCCCTAACTACCAATCACACCCTAAAAGTTATAACTCAAATAAATATGGGGTTGAATCTTATAATTCTCAAGGGGAGTTAAAGGGGCTGTTACAACAAGTTTTGGGAGAGGTCAGTTCATTTAGGAAGGAAACAGATGGTAAGATTCACAATTTAGAACATCAAATAGTTCAAATGGCTAGAGATCACGGTGATAAGGAAAAGGGAAAGTTTCACAACACTTAAATTCTTAATCCATGAGAGAATATCTTGGCTGTAACCACTAGAACTGGATTTCAAACCCAAGAACAAGTAAAGAAACACTCTGGGAAAACTGAAACTGATGAAAAAACTAAATTTGGAAAGAAAAATCTGCTTGAAACAGAATCTAGGAATCTGGACAGATTTGTTCAACCTGAACATAATATTGAACTTACATCTAAAAAAGTTCAGGAATGGTGAAAAATTAAGTGGTAATTAATTAAATAATAAAAGATACACAATGGAATTTAGGAGAAGGATAATTATCAACCTGTTCTTAAAAATTTTTCCCCTCCCATTACCTTCTCTAAAAGAGTGAAGAATAATAATGAACCTAATTATTTGAGGTTTCTTAAATTGATTCGAAACTTTAGTATCAACATGCCATTTGTAGAAGCCTTAGATAAAATCCCTTCATGTATTTCTTTTACCAAATGGTTTCTAAAAATTAAAAATTATTGGAAGAAGTTGGAAAAATTTAATCTCAATGAGGAGTGTAGTGCGATCTTGTTAAATAAGTTGCCTCCAAAATTCAAGGAACCTGGTAGCTTTATTATTCAATGAGAAATAGGAGCATGTGAGAAGCTTAATTGTTTGTGTGACTTAGGAGAAGGCATCAATCTTATGCCTTATTCCTTGTTTAGAAGGTTGGGTCTCAGGGATTTGAAACCAACTTTTATTTGTCTTCAACTTGATAACATGTCAGTCACAAACCCTTCAGGGAGGGTGGATGATCTATTAGTGTGTGTAGGAAAACTGAAACTACCTACAGACTTCCTTATCTTAGATATGGAGTGTGATAGAAAAGTCCCAATCATCTTATGGAGACATTTCCTTGCTACAGCCGGTGTTGTCATAGACATATCCAAGGGGAAACTCACTCACCAAGCTATTGATCATGTGGAGAAGTTTTTAGTGTTTGAAACGAGTCAACATGAGGTTGGTTGTGATTTGATAGATGTTTCTGAGAATCAATGTTTTAAAATTGAGGTTCGAGATGAGTATGGTTATTTTCCCCTTGAGGTCATAGAGATTTTGATTCCCCAACCTACTGAAAATTTTCTTCAGGCATCTACTCTCGTCCCACTCCTTCCTCTAGATGTGCAAAATCATTCCCTATTACCCATTATAGAGAGTGAGTCACATTCTTGTCCTGAACTGTTTCAACATATTTTTGAAATTTCTCCTTATGAAGTCGATAGTCTAAGGGTTTCTGAAGTTGGAGAATGTTCTGGGCTGAGTCCTGATGAATAACTAAATTGTGCCCATTATGAGCAAGTTTATTTTCTGGGAACTTTCTTTCTTGATTAGCTTGATGTTGTTTGTGATTACCTCCAAACTGAAGTTGAAAGATTCACATCATTTGAGTCATATGTGGACATTGGGTACCACATGTTGGAACCTGAATATGATTCCTTCTTCCGAGAGTTTTCTGAGTTGTCCTTTGTGCAAGCTGTGCTGGTAACATTTGATGAAAATACTACAGAGTGTTCTAATGTTTTTTGTTCTGATTCTGGGTTGGAGCTGAACTATAAGTGTGAGGGAAGTTATGTAAGTATTCCTTGTCAAATTGGTGATTTTCTTAATAAGATGTTAAACATTTTTAGAGATGAGGAAGTGGGTTTTGGTGGAAAAAATAGGATGGACAGTATATTAGCAATTGTTTCATTGAAAGTACATTTGAGAATATTGTTTGGTATTGTATATGAGAATGTATTGGTTGATACTATTCTTGAATCATTAGATAATAGTGAAGTTCACACTATTAATAATTCATTCCCATAAATGATCATGTATAGAAATATCTAGGGAAATTAAGTCTGGATGGAGACTATAAATCTAGTGCTGCATGGGACACAACCCATAGTTTTTGTTGTGTTAATAATTTTTTTTTTCTAATTAAATAAAGTCTAACCGAAGACTTTAAACTCAGTGATTCATGGGAGCCAACCCATGATCTGTTTTCATTTTCTGTACTATTTTGTGTTGAATAAAGTGCTATATTGTTGCTTTTAATATGTTCTATCTCTGTTGGATTTTTGTTCCTTGTTCTCATGATATGTAAATCTTGGATTCTGTTGTTTTGTTAATAAAGGAGTGGAATACCCATATCAAAGGATTAATGGAAAAAACATTATGTTAGGTAAGTATCTTACTATTAATTTTTGTTTCATTTTTCTGCTCCTTAATGGTTTAGAAGAAAAGATGCTGCATGGCTAGATTGCCCAGAAAATTATGATTTTAGAAAATTCTGCTACTTGTGTATTGAAAATTCTGCAGCATATCTTGATACTGAGTTATAAATAATTTAGAATATGTTTAAAAAATATTCTTTTTTAGAAAATATTCTACAAGCTTGCTTGAAAAATCTTCTATATGTCTTTCCTACTAAAAATTTTCTCCTGCATGTCAGTTTGTTTTTTAAAAAATTATGTGTGTTCCTCTTGTGGAAAATTTAAATTTCATTTTTATATTAAAATATTTTTACTACATGAAACTAAGTGTGGAGAGGTACTTACAGGCTGGAAAATTTTGTATTGAATCTTCTTTAGATTGGGGTGTTGTAGAATTCATTTCTTCTACTCTGCTGAACACATTTTTGAATTAATTTGTTAACATGCTTACACCCAGTTCGTTGTGCACCCACAAGTTACATTCTTGGTCTGAACTTTAATGAAAAATCTTTGTCACTGTAATAAATGTTAATGCATTTACATTCAAATGAACATGCTGATAAGTTATTCATTTTGTAGAACAATATATTTGAACTTTAATGTGACCTTTATACATGTCATAAATCTACTAAATTAAAAATCTGTTTGGAACCTTAATTTTCAAATTGTTCTTCTCCACTTTAGAAGTCAACTTTGGGGACAATGTTGGGTTTTAAGTGTGGGGGAGGGGGTCAATTCTTGACTATGATCATCTGTTCTTAATTGAGAACCCATAAATTACCACTACAACTAAAAATGTCTTGTAAATAATGGTTAAAGTTTTTCAAAATTCTTGCATAATTTTAGGTTTTACACTATTTCTCGAACGAGTCTTGCTTAAGGACAGTGCCTTGCTGGTAGTTGAGAACTCTTTTGATTTTGAAATTTTTATGGATGGATGATTGCTGAGTGGTATTTCTTAGTGGCATAATGAGATCTTTGTTTGGGACTATTTTTGGGAGTAATATGGGTACCCTTTTAATGGAATTATGATCATAACCCTTGGAATTGGAAAATTGATTTTTATCACAGGTCACTAATTTTTCTTAAATTTATTAAATTAATTATCTTGATTAGAAAATTTAAATGATTTTTCATAGATATATTTTGAAACTTGAGTAATTTGGGCATCTGGGATCCCACGATGAGTCTTTGAGACCCTAGATGCTGGGTGTGTTTCTATTTAATATAATCCCTTTGTACATTTTTAATAACTGCATTTCACAGTGTGTAGCACATGATATATGGCCTGGGAAAAGTAAATAAAGTTTCTAGGGTCAAAAAAGAGTTCATTAAGGTGAGACAAATGATGAACACCAGATGAAGAATGGGTCAATTGGTTTATATTGGAGTCATTTAGGTTGTTTCATTAAGGTGATTTTACAAAAACAATATTTATTTTTGGAGCCTAGGTGAAAAGTTAAGGTACAAAGTTCCATTGGTTAAGTTTTTAATTCCACATAAATTTTACCTCTTGTTATTCTCAGACTATGGACTTAAGCCTGGATTGAAGTTAGTCACTAAGTAGTACCATATATGAGGCATGACATATTCATTATTTGATGATTCATTGTTTTCATGAATACCCATTGAGTACTTGTTCTAGGAAATATTCATATAAGCAACTTATTTTCTAAAAGCCTAATGAAAGTCTTGAAGTCCTCTGTTGAATGTTTTATACATTTTACTTTTTTGAGCAATTAAATAAAAAATTTCTTCTATTTCTTAAAGATAATAAAACATTGGATTGTTTGAGGATAAACAATGATTCAGTGTGGGGGAATTTGATGTGTCCTTAAAAACACTAGTTTTTCCACATCTTTTTAATTGTTTTTTATTAATTTTAATTAATAATTTGGGCAATTTTTACTATATATTAACACTTTTTTATTTTTATAAATAAATTTATTACTTTATCAATTTTTATAATTAATTGTGTATTTTAAGCTTTAAAATAGTTATTTTATCTCTTTTATTTTATAGTATAAAATTATTATCTAGTGTAGTTTCCAAGCCTTCATTTTTAATAATTTGACTATTCTGTTAATTAATTAAATAATATCCTTTTTTAACTTTGAATTATTTTTTTGTTAATTAATCATTTATTTTATTAAATATTAATTAATTTAAAGTACATAATCCAATTTTTAGCCGTCTATTAACAATTTAACATTTATAAATCTTATTTTATTAACTTACCGCTCTTGTTAAATTAATTTCATTAATAAACATTAGTATATAAATACAAAATAACTATCTTGTTACATTAATAATTTAGTCTGTTTTAGCACCCATTTTATATAATTTTACTTTGTTTTATAATGGATTAATTTAAATAAATTTTATTTTAGAAGATGATAAAAATTTAACATAAGTTTAATCGGTTTCATAAATTTATTAAATTTTATGTTGTTTTTAACTTTTCAATTGTTTTAATAAAGTTTTAGTTTTAATTAATTATTTTTTTCATATTTTATTTAAGTTTTAATTTATCCCTCTATTTATTTTTCAGGTTTATGGTGTCACTGTAACCTTTTCCACCGTTTCTTTCATTAACGGGGGAACCGAAACCTCCTAACATGATCTCACTATGTCTCTTCCACTATAACTCAACTAACAGTGCTGCTGTCACTTCTTGCTTCACTGTCTCACTGTTTCTGCCTCGCCACCGCTACTTCACACACCGTTTTTCCATCCACCGTAACCCAACTTGATATCCCATAGTTTCAGATTTTACTTTCCACCCTGTAGGACCCCTACCACCATCAAGCCTCAGACACCATTTCCACTAATCACACCGGTTCATCCTTATCCCATCCACCGTAACTAGCTACACAATGCTTCATCCCAGGAATATAGAATCGAACCTAACTCTACTCAAACTAAATCCAGATCTTCAAATTCATCAATTTCAATTTATACAAATCATTTGTAGATATCAAATTACACATATCTATTAAACAACAAGTCGGAACATCCTTCGTCACTCATCCAAATACTTACCAAAGCCGCACCACAGATCTGAGGATGAGCTTGTTGCTGCCCATTGCACCCCATTCTAGGACGCGCCTTCTAAAACTTTGAACAACCGTCGATGAGGTCTGATGTCTGAGCCGATTCCTACCACTATTGAACCGCACCGCCACATATGGAGTTGCGAGGGTCCACTAAAGTCGTCACGTTGTACAAGGATCCACCAGAGGAGGAACTCCCACTGCATTTGAAGCTTCATGATCCACTAACACTGTAAAGAAGTTTGTGACCACTTTTGGTTTGAAGAGGGATTCATCAAGGATCTAGTTGGACAGCCCCATGTCCTGGAGTTCGAATCACTTTCTACCGATCTAACTCAAAAGAGGTGGAATCCATGTGGGGAGGATACGAGCAGGGAGAAGAGCCGAACTTGCTTCAATAGAAGGAAACCTACCCCCCTCCTGTGCGGAGTAGAATGGGGGAGATGAGGGGGGGGGGTGGGGGTGAGATAAATTTCTTTTAAAAAAATAAAATAACAAACACAAAAACAAATAAATAATATAATAATAATAATGTTTTCAATAAATTAATTATTAATAATTAATTATACTTAAATATTAAACTAATTAAACTAATTTTTAATTTAATTTAACTTTTTTGAAATAAATTAATTGATATTAGTCTAATTTAAGAATATAATTAAGTTATGGTAACTAATTATTAATAATACTTATATCAATTAAATTAATTAATGAATGATAATAAATTATAAACATAATAATTTCATTTAATTAAATATTAAATAATAAATAAATAACAATAATACTAATAATTAATTAATATGTAATAATTATTATAATTTAATTATTTATTAATTAATTTATTTAACTTTTAATATGTTTTATAACATTAGTATTTAAAAAATTAATATTATTTAAACTTTGTTGTGTTTTAAATTTTTATTTTATTTTATCTGTACAGGTTCATTCAAGGGATGAGTATATGTCTATATTCATCTAACCAACTCATCGGGAGTCAGTTAAGGGGGTGTTACTAGCGCCACGTTCCATTCGCGAAAAAAACATGTGTGCAGTGCTTAAATGAAGGACTGTTTGGAGTTGGTGGAAGTGAGCGGTGACATGCAGTAGATGAAAGTGGATATTAAAATAGAGCAGCAGCAGAATTTTTGAATAATATCATTGGCTTGAAAAAAACACACCATTGTAAGAGAGAAGACTCACAGGAGATAGCATAGAAACACTGGAGAAAAGATGGAGGGCAAGGAGCCCAGAGTAGAGCAGTATTTGGGGAGTTCTTCTTCCCTTGTGTTGGAATTCTAGTACTCTGTTCTAGTATGTTTTCATTTGCTGTATTGATAATGAAAAAATTAATTGGTTAAATCTTTGAGCTTGGGGACTTACTACTTCAACTAGTTACTTTTCTTCATTTTAATTTAACACATTAATTTATTAAATAGTGATCATCGAGATCAATATTGAATTCATTAAACTGATTTTTACCACTAGATCACAATTTTAAAAACTCGACAATTCAACTGGAGAGATTGATCATGGACAGATCTTTCAAAAATAATAAATTCACAAATACTTCGGGACTTACGGCGAGTTCGTCCTATTGTCATTTTAATATGAACTTTTCATAGTTGATATATTTCAGAGTAGTGAACTCTGAAATCAATCATCCTATGTGAATTAACTCTGGGTGTGGGAGATAATTCATTCTCTTTTTGGTGGTGCAATGCAGTATCTTTTAAGTGAATTGGAGTACTTTTAAAACTAGTAGGATTGAGATTTCTCCCCGGACATTTTTACTTGATTGATCACTTATCATCATTATAAATCACTGTTTCTTACTGTTTTTAGCCTGTTTCTTGTTTCATAACAATTTTGAAAAAAGGCTATGGTACTTACTCTAGGCACAAATAATATTAAAAGTAAAAAATAGAAAATCAATCCCACTGCTGACAACAGTGGGGTCTTTTTGTAAGATTTTAGAAGAATAGTGGTCAAATTTTCCTTCTCTATGGGTTCGACCCCGCTTTCCACATATACTATAGTTAGCAGGATTATAAATTTTAAACATTGACCGGATTCAATGATAGTTTAGGTCAATTGACCGTATTCCGAACCTTCCATCGACACAAAGAGACCTCTAGGACCATTACCATAGCTCAACCTGACTTTCTAGGCCGTGCGAGCTCACAAAGTCCATTGTCCAAACTCACCTTTGTTGTATCCAAATAATCAAACAATCCCTAAAGACCAATGAAACTAATAAAACAGACATCCCATGGAAACCCAAGGTTCAAAATAAGCAAGATTTTGCTACGCTCTTCCTGCACCTACACCTCGAGTCCCAAAAATCCTACTCTATCCACATTGACATCACCAAATAGCAGAGGGAACTTTGAGAAGTGAGGTCTGCTAAGATGCAACCTTCTCTGATACCATTTTTTCATGAACCAACCTAAATCAACCCTAAATCGGTCACCTGAGCCGATCTGTGGAATGGCCCAAGATTCCATCCCGATCCTCCCAGACTAGCGACAAGCGCTAAGGGCATAAATAGAGTGACCATGAGAATAATTTCTCCAAATATAAAGAAACAAGTATCATAATAATAAAATAGAAACCAAAAATAAATAAATCAAATAGAATGACTAAGTAGGAACTGATAAATAGAACCAATTGAACCTAAAGAACACTAAACCTCCGCATGACCCCATGGGTCACACTTTGATCACAACGCTCAACATCTCCCATGACGATCGAGATCAAGCTGAAACCTGCACCTAAGAATAAAAACAAGAAACATGCATAGGAATGAGTATTCAAACTTAGGAAGCATATCCAGGAAATCTATTCCCAAATGAATTTCATTTAAATAAAGAAACATCAATCTTAGGTTTGAAGAACAATATATAAAAGTATGTTTTTCACACATTTCCTTTTAATGAAAATAATGATCCATTTCCCTTTTATCTTAAACTAGTATATTTTTCAAGAAAAAATATTTATGCTTTTAATGAAAGAGGGATTAAGAAGAAGGATGTGTAGAAAATTTTTAAAACCTTTTCCCACATACATTTAAAAATAAATATATCACTTTAAGTAAATAGATTCATTAAAAAATGAGGCGAAAGTAATGATCGCACAAGGCCAATAGAATATAGAATGCAAGAATGACCAACCGATATTGCACCTCAATCATCTGCCATAGATAACTAAGTGCTAAAGTACTTGGGAGAACCTAATAGCTCATGAATAATCTAGAAGATACTATACATGTGACTCATCCCAAAGTCATACCCTACCCGATGATGTCATAATTCTCAAATGATAGATCTTCACCTTACATGGCCTGACCGAGGGACCCAATCCCATAGTAATGACAATAATATAATCCCATTTCTGGGTCACTAGCCAATTCAAAATCTATACAAGTGCAAAAATAGTTCAGTGAAAATTTACTTTCTATGATTGGTTACCATGTTTAGAATAAAAAGGGGGTGATCCAACAAATGTCAACCAAACATCGAGTCACAATCACATACATATATATCACACATAAGAAACATAGGCAACAAGTCACCCCTGTGTCTCCCTAAGGAATAGATCCTTTTCCTTTCAACTATTTTACAACAAGGGAGACCTACAATGTGGACCTCCCTACATAAAACATAACCAAGAAAAGAGGACCATCAAAGAGAGTTTTTATGATAACTAGTTTTACATGAATTCCAACTAGACCTCACATGATTTTATCATTCCAAACAATTTCTTAAAGAATCACACACACACCAATTTGAAAACTAGAAAGGCACCTTGAAACCCATATAGGAAACCCAATTCACCACTTTAAATCAGAATCACATTTATAAGGTCCATAGGTCCATTTCATAAAACACTTAGAAAGCACATTTAATAAAAAGGTTTCATGATATTCAAACACAAATAGGGTCTTAATTTATTTCCAAATAAGTAATTATTCTAAAAACCATAAATTTCTAACCAATATTAAATATAATTGATAACAACAAGAAATCAATAATTCTTTAATTTAAAGGGTAATTCATTGGGAAATATACCTCAATAAGGGAGAAAACCAAGCCAAAACACTTTCACGCTTGACAAATTAGGCGGCGACCACTCGTAACTAGCCCACACTCACACAAAAAAACCTATATAAATATATATATCCATAATACAATGCAATTATTCTCTATTCCATGAGGGAATGCGTACATGGAGGATATATATATATATATATATTATATACATACCTTAAGTATATGCGTGAACGCCCTCAAACATTGATCAAAACTCTATACAAAATAAAATAGAATCACAAAGTCAAGGTTCTATAGATATCAAATATTACCCATAAAGCATAAATAAAGAATAAATCAAGCAAGCCCATTTACAACTCATATTTATAAAAATGTCAAACCATGCTAAAACACAATAAAAACTTAAAAAAAAACAAACCACATGGGAAACCACACAAAGAACACAAAAACATTGTTTCACACATTTATAATATATTTTTAAACCCAAAAAAATCATTTTATACCACATTTATTCCTTAAACTTAATCCGAAAAATAACCACACCTAAGGCATACAACATATAATAAAAAAAATCATTTTAAAACTAAAAAATGTATAAAAACCAATTTTCATGCCATAAACATATTTAAATTGTTAAACCATGTTTTAATTAACTAAAAAAGCATGCGATGACTAGAATGGTATATTTCCAACCATGAAACATGCACATTTTTAACAAAAAAATTCTAGTTGTCACAAATTAGGGATTCAAAAATTATTTTCACACCAAAAAGAAATATTTCAAGGATCAAATACCACTAATTCATAATCAAGGAGGGTAGAAAATGCATTAATTTAATGGTTCTTAAATTAAAACAGGATGTTCACGAGTGATCCTACCTAAAATCCATGGCTGAATGAAAAATGCACGTTCGTGATCACTCCACGTGGGATGTGAAACCCTAACCATACCATTATAAACCTTAATGATCCAAAATATTATGAAAAATTAGGGGGAAAACTTCCAAATAGAGGAGGTTATACTATAGGTAAGGGTATTCATGTCAAAACGAGAAGTGCGCCGGTAGGGGAGATGCTATGGAGATGTGCTGCACTATTAAGGTGGTCAACTGGAGATGTCCTACACTAACAAGGGGGGTCAGACAGAGGTGTGATATTCCAGAAAGGATGGGGATAAAATGATGGATGATGCACCATGTAGGAGGGGGTTGTGATAGAATGAGTGCTGACTGGGAAGAAGGCGGGTCGCTTGATAAAGGGAGGGAGGATCACACAATGTAGATGAGGGGGGGGGGGGAAGTCGATGCAAAGGTAGGGGGAGATGAGGGGTGCATACTAGATGAAGGAAGGTGCGGTGGGGGGGGGGGATTGAAACCCTAATTTTTTCCAAAGATAATATGTTAATGAGAATAATAACTTTAATCTCCACTATTAATAGTAGTACTAAAAATAATAATAACATAATGATAAAAATAGAAATAATAATAATAACAATATTCATTTAATTTTAATAATAATTATGATAATTTTTTAATAATTATTTATAATTTTAATAATTTTAATAATAATGATTTTATCTATTTGAAAGAAATTGTGCGGTCTGTGCATGGATTAGGAGACTGTGCTTGAACCGTGCGGGAAATCCTCTCTCTAGAAGTTTTCGCACAGGTGCATGGGCTAACCGCTTGGTCTCCACTGACAGTGCAGTGCCCATGCACCATCCTAGAATCCACTGAAACTCCCAATAATAATAATAATACCATAATGATAAAAATTATTAATAATATTAATTTCATTTATAATAATAATAATACAAACACCAATTTTTTTAATAATAGTATTCTTAACATTTTAAAATGATAATAATAATAATACAATTTCATTACTCATTTAATTATTATTTCTTTCGAAGATAGGAAGGCCACACATTTGCCTTGGCGAAGCTTCCTGGATTCCAAACTATGCTCTGCCCATGCACCAGATGATGTCAAACCCAAAATGTTAATTTTTCAATAAAAGCTTGAAAATTTAAACCAGGACTCAACCCAAACCCTGAAAAAATTATTCAAAGACAATAAAATAATAACATAAAATGATTACATGGGTTGGGGTGTGACAATTCCCACCCCATATACCATCATAGGTGGGGGAAAAAATAGTGAATACCCATATACCATCATACAACATTAGGGGATATAACAAGCACCATAATAGAAATCATATATGATAATGGGGAATATTACCCGCCTTATATACCATCATATATCATCGAAGTGAATAAATCTCACTATTTATACCATCATATATAATAATGGTGAATATATCCCTCCCTAAATATTATAAAATATCATCAGGGGGAATAATTCATGATCTGTATACCATCATATATCATAAGGGAAAATAAAGATTTCCCTTCTATCACAATTCAATAATCCCCATGTTTCAACACTTCTTAGAAGAAAAACATGACTGGGGAACCTCTATATTCCCCTAGGTCATATTTTGGTCTAGACACCCTACAAGAGTTACCTAATATCATTTCCATGTTACGATTCAAATATTGTTTCTGAAAATGGAACCACTTCCCTCAATATAGACACTCTAACATAATGTCCTAGTTTATCACACAAGAAACAACATATAAAAAAACACAAAGGAATGAAACTATCATGACTTGAACACCCTGGGCCATAATTATAGTCATCTAAATCTATGGGTATTTAATAATACCTTTTATAACTTCAAAGACCTCTATAGAGTACTATTACCCACTAGGGTCACTTATTAGACTAATTACTATCCCCAATGTCTACTACATGTTATTTTAATGTTATTTTTCCTCTCTCACACACACACCATGATAAAATTTCTAATAGGATAACCATCCAGACAATACTCCAAGCCAATCATTCTTAACTGTGGAGTTCTTATTGGACAAGATGTAAAAAAATGTGCCCCTTGTTGACATGGGTAGTATTATTTAGTATTTTAAGTCACACTTTAACATAGGTGTTACACTCTCTCCTATTTAAATAATAATTCCATATTTGTATACCCAAAATCTAAAACATAGGTAGTGACTCTGCACTTCTAGATGAGTATTGGATATGATACTATTTGTCAATACCTGAGATCCTTGGGCCAAGAAACTGTTTATATAACCCCATGTGTCTATTGAAATACCATGTTCACATTCTAAACACACCATCAATCATTACCCATCAGGGTAACTTGTTATACCAATGACTACCCCCACATGATGAGACATCTTCTTTCAGTATTCTTTTTCCACACCCTCTTATGTATTATAGAAATTCCCAATAGGTCACCCATCGTGACACTACTCCAAGATAAACACACTTAATTTCATATTTCATATCAGTGAGGCTCATGAAAATAATGTTTAACCTTTTTTACTTTGAAAGTAACATTTAGAATTTTAATTCTCACTTTTAAAGGGATGTTATATGCATAAGGGACAAATCAATTACAAGGTCATGCTAATTTAGTACTATCAAAATAATCTATACATGAACTCGTTACATAATATTCCCACTTGGATACATTGATACTAATGGGGGAGTAATGATCACCCCATACAAAAAAAATCTATCCAATAGGCTCACAAATAACCAAAGATTCCATATATCCTACCTCCAGGCCAACCATTATCATTCTATCACACCCCCTACCAATAGGGAATAATAGAAACCTATACGTAAGACCCTTATATTTCATTTATTTGATTATAAAACCTCCTAGATCAATATATCACATGATATTCATTTAGGGTTAATCCCTCATCCATCAATGATTAAGGAATCAATCTTAGTGATGAAGGGTCCATCATGTCCCAAGACACTTCTGTTCTACTCATGTGGATTTTAGAAAAAAATCAACTATAATTCATGGTCTATTACACAAAATTGGAGAGAAAATATTTCACATTCCCCATAACATAATTCATAAACCTTAGGGAGATATTAAGGGACCGATTACCTCAATTAGTGATATTTTCTTTAAGTAAATATTTAACACTATTTCATAAGTGTGTCCAAGCTTTACCAAACATCACCCATAAACATGAGGCCCTAACACTATAAAATAACCAATATAATCAATTATAAAAAACTTATATTTCATTTATATTTTAAACTAATTTTAATTATACAATTAAAACTTTATTATAATCAATAAATATCTTATTAGATTGAGTAATAATATCAAAACCTCAAGCAATAGGGTCAGTATCATTCCCTTAACCACTCTGAGTCTATTAAAAAATAATATCCTAACACCCAACATTGATTCATTAATCAAATAATTTTAAATTTTTTGAAAAAGAAAAAATAATATAATTAAATGTATTACATCAATGAAACCACACAAAACCTTGTGATATCATCCTCTTATGATCCTTTTTTGAAGATGAGAAAAAACCATAATGTATGGAATGATTCAATATTGTTTTAGATTAGTGATCACTCAAAATCTAACCAGAAGACCCCAAAATTAAAAGCTGAAAAGGAGAAGTTTTAGAGGGGTGATAGACATATAAGATAAATTTAAATACATGAATGAGCCTCACTTAACCCCCAAATATCCATAATATTCAAGGAGATAAATGTATGGGATTTTTAGATGAACCCAAATTCAAATGCCCAAAAAATAAAGAATACAAAGAGGGGGTTTCAAATTTAAATCCCAAAAAACCATCCCAAAATCATTTTACCACACATAACCCATCTGTTTATATTGAAGAACCATCCTAAAAATGAAATTGTAAAGACTCAGACAATTCCATATATTTTTTTTAAATTATTTATTATTATTATGAGTTAATGAAAATTGATGGTGCCTAATTATGAGTCCCAATGTTCTTTGAATGAATTTCTAAACTTTTTCTCAGGTAAGTTTAGTAAACACGTGGGCGGAGTTTTTTATGTTTTTAACCGATGCATGGATTATAAATCCGAGGGCACCGTTGAATTTGCAGTGCCGAGATTCTCTTAAGGGAATATTCACTTAGACCATAGTTGGTCGGGATAAAAATAAAGTTTTTTGAACTGTTAAAGAAATAATAAAATAACATAAATTTTTATTTTATTTTTCTTTTCCCTACCACCCGTTGAGAGGTGGTGGTGGGGACCACGGAGGTGGTCAGGCCTTTAATTATGTGGTGTTAATTGCAAGATTACACTTTGGTTTCATAACCACCCCTTAAGTCAATTAATGAGGCACTTTAATTTCATCAATTAATGACGGACATAAATTATGTAAATTAATTAACGTCATTAATTCCTCAAGGCATTTCTCGCCTTTCCCCCTCCTATCTAAATGGATCTCGAGGTGGGGTTTTGGCATGACTTCAGCAAGCAAGGAACCCCTGACGAAGTGACACCACAACTTCCATCGATGGAGAATAGAGGATTGAAGATGCTTGTTGTAGGATCGATACAAAGGTCGATCAACGATGAATGCCGACACACACAAACCTTACCCTTCATCTGCAATATCCTTGAACGTGGAAGCACCACCATCTGTGACGTGCCCAACGAATCCCAAGTTAGGGGTTATATTTTAATTCCAAAATTTCCCTCATTTCTATTCCTCATTCTTTTATTTGTGGGTGGTAGTTGTGGGGGATTTGAATAGGGTTAAACATTATGAAAATGTGTTGAATAATTAGCTCCCTCTTGTTATAAAGCTAACGTGGAGGGAGCACGCGAAACGAACAAGGCCCGGACCCTCTGGCACTTTTTATTTTTGTTTCACTCTTCAGGGACAATTTTCCCAATTCTATGGCAATGCAAGACAGAGGGTGATGATATGGCGGTAGTAGTTCGTGAGCCTCGTAGGTGCATATAAGAATGGAAACGGAGCTCCGGTGCGTTGCTAGAGGACTGAGAAAGCTCCATTGGTGCGACACCGGTGCGACGCTGCTCGACGTCGCTCGATGTCGTGACGGTCAGACAGGCAGCCGATAATGGTCAGCTGCAGAGGTGAAGGTGGCACACCATCGCGTGCTGTGTTCATGAAGTCGTGATGAAGGAAGGGGGACCCGCATCCTATAGGTCCGACAGACCATGTTGTGACGCCACGTGGCGCTGGTGATTGATGGGGCCGAACGGCTCCTTTGAGCCATTTGGAAGGTAGACTACGCAGCTCACGATGGGTGCGCCAGTAGGTTGAGCTGGTTTGCAGCCCAGCGGACCAGGCCCATAGTGGTCTAGCCTAGCCAGGGTGAGCGAGCCGGTCCGCGGCCCAGCGGGCCATGCCCACTGCGACCCGGCCCGCGAACTATCCTGGATAACCACAACGGGCCTGAACCAGCAAACCGGGATGAACCTTAACGGGCCAGACCTAGGTAGGGCCAGGTAGACCCCAAGACCCGTTGTGTCAGGCCGATCTGACCGAGTGGGACTGGGCCTTGACCTAACTGGACCCTGAATAAAGGAACGCCCGTAACTGACGAATTGTGTGTCTGTTTGACCCACTTTCAGTGGCATTGGGACCCCTATTTGGAAGTGGTTCATTTTACATATTTTGGCAGGCCCGACTGAGCCAGGCCTCAATGAGGTGCGATCACCCCCATTTCAAAGAAAGGGGCATAACTAATAGTCTGAGCATCCGATCGACGCGCCGTCTATGGAATAAGGATCCTTGTAACAAGGTTGTCCTTTGGATATAATCTATGTGAGTTTTGACGGAGTTTGACATGCGAACTGGGTTGGATTAGGCTTGAATCAAACCTGGACCTTTTTACAAAAGTGCCCATATCTCCCATACCAGGTGTCCGATCGACACGCGATCTTTCACTTTTGGACCCCTATGACGAGGAGGTTCCTTGGGTATGATTTTTACGGGACTTCGTACCAGTTGAGATATGACCGATGGCTTGAGAAGTAGAGTCTTTTGAAGATTAGGTGTGCTTTGTGTGATAATTGAGTGGCTAACTATGACATGAATAAGAAGAGAGACCAATATAGGTCAGCATGGGAAACTCCAGAGTGGGATGATCTAGATGTATGACTAATAATCTCCGCCTTTGTTCTAGTGACCAATATGGGTCAGCACCAGTGACCGATACGAGTCAGCACCGACGACCAATACGGGTCAACACCAGTGACCAATATAGGTCAGCACCTGCATCCAATATCGGTCAGCACCAGTGACTAATACGGGTCAGTATATAGCGGCCAGTAAAAGTCAACATACAATGACCTATACAGGTCAGCAGTGGGGTTTCTATATATAGAATTATTTGGATTTACGACTAGTCATCTCTATCCCAGTAACCCTGAAGTTATACCGTTAGAGTGAGCTGTCTTTTTTTCGTTGTGCTTCATGATTTTGATCATGCTTGTGATATGAACTTTGTAATATATCTTGTGGTGTTTTTCTCTATGGATTACTGAGAGACCTTTAGGGGTATAAGGGTCCCCAACTCAGTATTGTTATACTCACCCCTGTACGGGCTCCTCCCACACATTTGTGTCTTGTGCAGACTACTCATGCTCCGAGGTAGACTTTGGAGGTTTGGGACTTAGTGGAGCTTGGTGCGATGGGATCCGTTGAGATCCTCTTCTTCGACTTTATACTTATAGCTACTACCCTCTAGGTAGAGCTCTAGGGAAGATGTGATAACTGTTTTCCTTCTTTTTAGTTTATAGGGATTGTATTCCAGCCCATTTTTTCAGTTTACAGTTGTACCTTAATCTTTTTGTTTTACTGAACTTTTGTTGGTTGTTTAATTCAGTTGACCTTTTGAGTATATACATATATCTAAGGAGATACCTTACCAGTTTTGGAAAATCCTTCAGGTTCTAGTCACCAAACCCATGACTACAGAAGTTGGGATTGGGGTAGTCACGTCTAGGCCCTATAGGGCAGGTCGTGACAAAGTTGTATCAGAGAGAGGTCAGTTCTACCAAAAGAACTAAGAGTCTACTTTTAATGAGGCAATGGTGTAAAGTGTCTTGGGATAATTTTGCATTACAGGGAGACAAGTGTTTGTCCAGTGACCAACGTATCAATAAACCAAGACCCAAAATTCTATTTTCCGACTCGGTACATGAAAACACCAGTTTCTATTGTTTTGAAAAGATTTCTCGATCTTTCTTGAGTCAGATCAGTAGGTATAACTTATTGATCGCGGGACATCTATTTATGACATGATTCCCCCATGAAGACAACCATCGAGGATTCCGATTAGATATTATGACAGTGGCCCACCTAGCGACGAGGCGTCGATATAGGGACTACCCACAGTGATGGAATCTTCGGGTGGGGTACCAGAAGCATCACCACCTATTGAGACGCATATGCTATTAGTGGAACATGCACACAAGGATGAGTGCATTTAATGAGTTTTAGAGATAGAGGCCTCAGAGGTTTCAAGTGGAGATAGACCCCTAGGCAGTAGAGGACTGACTTGAGGTGGTTTTGGGGGTCTTTTGCTTAGTAGAGACACCCACCGAGCAGGTGGAGATCTTGGCTGCTAGCCTTCTTCAGCGATCGACATGACGATGGTGGAACTCGAACTTCCATGTACCTGAGAAGACGACCCAAACTTAGCCAGACTTTGAGAGCCTTTTCAGGGCGGAGTTCGTTCCAGCGACACTACTCTCTATGCGTATTCAAGAGCTGCTGCATTTTCAACAAGGCAGCCAGACTATGGCTCAGTACTGAGTGATATTTACTGACATGTCCTGATACTCCACGAAAATGCTATGAGACCCTTACTTCAGGGCCCAGGCCATTGATTAAGGGATCTGACAAGATATCATAGCTGCAACAGTTTCTCTCAGCATCCCTAAATAGGATGGGGTGCGATAGAGATCATTGTTGATGGAGAGATTCCTTGACGAGTAGTCACCGATTGTGAGATCCCCAACCAGACGATAGGTAGCAGAGTCATCTGCATATGGTAGTAGAAAGATGACATGGAAGACTAAGAAAGCTTGACCTTCTATAGGATTACCTGGGGATACAGGTTCAGAGGTGTGAGGCTCGAGAGGCTGAGGGGGCCACCAGTGAGGCATGATCTGTTTTTTCCTCTGGGGGACAGGGTCATAGAGCTCGTGATTGTCCGAATCCCCATGCATATGATCGGAAGATGGTGGAGGGGCCACTAGGGTAGCGGAATCGGAAAGAGCATGAGAATCAGCTAGGTGGAAGAAGAGGAAAGTAAGTAGGATGTGCAGCGAGAGGTGGACGGTGTCATAAGGCACCACCACCACCACCCCCAGACAGTCCACCACGAGCTTAGGGGGAAGGTGGATGGGGACAGGCCCAACTACAGGTAGTAGAGGATCACGATCCTAACTTCCCTGAGATTATAGGAGGTACGATCTTTATCTTATCTACTTTAATAGTAGTGATTATCAACATAGGTGATAAACATTATTTCATTACTAGGGACTTAGTTCAGGAATCTAAGATTCCAACTGATTTTTTAGCTCGACCATTGCATTTTGATACTCTTACAGGAGGAGATTCAGTGGTCACACACTAGTGAAAACTACGTGATCGTACTCTTGGAGGAGAGAGTTTTAAATGGGATCTTCTAGTAGCAACGTTGAAGCCCTACGATGTCATTCTATGAATGGACTAGCTAACAACAGTTCACGCACATATTGACTGCTTAAGACGTACAATGCGATGTACACATAGAGATGGAGGCTAGTTTTCCTTTGTTGGTGAGAAGGGAAATAGAGCAGTATGAGATGGACTTGCACTCAGGAGGGTGCATCCAATTACATATTAGCTGGATTGCATGACCTTCATCACAGTGAATGAGGTGAGTCCATCCTAGTGTTGGAGGATGAGTATGAGGAGTCTTTTCCAAAAGATGTCCTAGGACTACCTCCTCTTAGAGAGGTAGACTTCCGAATTGATTTTTACCTAGGAACAAGATTGATAACTACACCATAATATCAGATGGGCCTTATGGAGATTTGGGAGATGAGGGTAAAATTGGATGAATTACAAAGGAAAGGATTCATAATTCCCAATTTTTCTCCATGGGCATCCCCAGTTTTGTTTGCCAAGACGGCTGATGGATGTTTGAGGCTATGCGTGGACTTCTGAAACCTAAAATAGGTGACCATGAAGAAAAAGTATCCTCTACTAAGGATTTATGATAAGTTTGAACAGTTTAAAAGAGTGAAGTGGTTCTTGATGATAGACCTGATATCAAGCTATAACCAACTAAGGGTATGGGATGAGGATGTATCGAAGGAAACTTTCAGATGTTGGTATGGACATTAAAAGTTCTTGGTTACACCTTTCGTCATCAACATATATCTAACAGTGTTCATGGGGATCATGAGAACGATATTTCATCCATACCTCAATCGTTTTGTGGTGGTCTTCATCGACAACATCTTGGTGTACTCAGAGTCCAAGGAAGAGCACAAAATACACTTTAGGATAGTTATAGACACACTCCAAGAGAACCAGTTATATGGGAAGCTCTCAATGTGTGAGTTCTGGATATGGATGGCCTACTTCTTGGGATTCTTCATCTTAGAGGCTGGAGTTGTATTGGACCCAACAATGATCGAGGAAATACTTGCTTGGGAGCCACCTAGGAGTGTTACTGAGATGCATAGCTTCCTTGGAGTTGAAGTCTACTAACCAAGGTTCGTACCAGATTTCTACAGAGTAGAAAAAACTATTACTACCTTGAAGAATAAGTGTAAACCCTTACTATCATCAGAGACATGCCAATAGAACTTTAAATAGCTAAGTTAGAGCATGAACAATGCTCCCATCCAGAGGTTGCTGGAGGAGGGAACTGACTACATGGTTTACTGTGATGCATTAGGGACTAGAATCGGTCGCGTACTTATGAAGGATGATGTAGTGACTGCTTATGGATCACGACAGCTAAGGCCTCATGAGTTGAATTATGTGACTCATGACTTGGAGTTGGCAGTAGTATTCTTAGAACAGAAGATGTGGTGATACTACTTGATGGGCGAGCGGTTCATTGTTTACTCAAACCACAAGATTCTCAGATATATCTTCACAAAAAAGATCTGAATCTAAGATGATGGCGTTGGCTAGAGTTTCTCCAGGACTATGAATTTGAGGGAGTCTATACTCCTGGGAAGGGGAACATAGTGGAATATACACTTATCCATAGATCGAGTTTGCAACTACTGAATGAGGATTCAGAGAAGTTTGCCTCGCTTCAGATATACTGTGTGGATAGTGATGATACATTCTACCTCTAGTCGATAGTAGTTTCCCCTCCAATCCTTTAGCGAGTCAGGAATGCATAACTCAGAGACATTATCTATGAGACTACATGTGCTCAGATATCCTTAGGCCATGCAGCTGACAGATATTATGAAGGTGGGGAGGATGTTATCCTTTTCAAAGGACATATAGTTATACCAGTAGATCTACAAGAGGTGGTGCTGAGGGAGTTCCATAAAACCCCCATGGAAGTACATCCAAGCATGATAAAGATGTATTAGGACCTCCATCATCATTACTGGTGTCTAGGGATGAAGAAAGATATGGCAGAGTTTGTTTCTAGATGCCTCACATGCCTACATGTGAAGGCTGAGCACCAGGTACCAGTAGGATTGACCCAACCCCTCGAGATACTAGAGTGGAAGTGGGAAGGGATATTGATGGACTTCATGATGGGGTTACCATGTACATCCGGAGGGCACAATACCATCTGGGTGATTGTTGATCGACTCACCATGTCGGCCCACTTCTTTTCTATTCGAGAGAAAGGTTCAGTAGGGAGCTTGGTATGTCATTATGTTTAGGAGATCGCGATACTTCATGGGGTGCCTTCAATGATAGTCTTAGACCATGACACACGCTTCACATCCCGGTTGTGGAAAGGGTTGCATGAAGATTTTGGGACTTAGCTTCACTTGGGAACAACTTTTCACCCACAAAGAGATTTTCAGACTGATCGGACCATCAAGACAATGGTGGACATGCTACATGCATGTTTCTAGGATTTTGGTCATAGTTGGGGGACCAACTACCCTTGGTGGTGTTCACGTAAAAAAAACAGCTATCACTACACCATTAGTATGGAAACTTTTGTGGAATTGTATGGATGACCGTGGAGATTTCCCTTGTGCTGGACGGATCCAGGAGAGCCAGCACTCGTGGGACCAAAGATGGTACCAGCTACCTCTAAGAAGGTGTAGGTCACCCGAGAGTGGATGAAGACTACACAGAGTAGACAAAAGTCCTATGATGATAGGGGATGGAGACCACTAATGTTCTAGGAGGGGGAACACATTTTGTTGTGAGTATCCCCTCGATGGGTACTACAGAGACTTGGCCGAGGTGGTAAGCTCTCTCCAACATTTATAGGACCATTCCTAATACTTCTGAGGATTGGTGAGGTGGCGTACCACTTGGAACTACCACCGTAGTTAGAGATAGTGCATGAGGTCTTCCACATATCCCAACTGAGGACATACGTGCATGAACCATCTCATTTCATTGGCCATGGTGAGCTAGAGATTAGTAATGGGGTGACTTTTTCAGAGTTCCCAGTGGGTATAGGGGATCGACAGGAGCGGGTTCTTCGTGGTTGGTCGATTCCTCTGGCACCAGTTCATTGACAACACAAGAATCTCTAGGAGAGCACATGGTAGCGAGAGGCTAATATGCATGCCCAATACCCTTATTTGTTTGTGTATCATTTTTCTGGATTTCAGGGATGTAAATACCAAGGTGTGGAGAATTTAAAGAACAAGAAAATTCCATATATATTTTTTAAATTATTTGGGATTATTACATGTCTGCGAAAATTGAGGTCACATAATTCTAAGGCCCGATGTTCCCAGAATGAAATTATGAACTTTTTTCGGGTACGTTCAGTTAACACGCAAGAATCATTTTATATCTTTTGAACCAGTAGTAAAATTAAAAATATAATGGAACCTTTTAATTTGCAGCGTTGAGATTCACTTATGGTAAGCTTCACTTCGACCGTAGTTAGTCGGGAGAAAAATATATTTTTGCGACATTTAAAGAAATAATAGAATATCATAAACTATTATTTTATTTTTCTTTTTTCCTACCTCTCGTTGAGAGGTAGTGGCAGGGACCACAGAGGTGGTCAGACCTTTAATTATGGGGTGTTAGTTGCATGGTTACACTATGGTTGCGTAACCACCCCGTACGTCAATTAATGAGGCACATTAATTGTGTCAATTAATGAGGAACATTAATTGTGTCAATTAACGAGGCACATTAATTAATTCAATTAATGAACCTAATTAATACCTCAAGGCGTTGCTCACCTTTCCCCATACTATTTAAATGTAGCTCGGGGTGGGGTTTTGGCACAACTTCAACAAGCAAGGAACCCCTGAAGAAGTGACGCCATGCCTTCCACCGATGGAGAACAGAGGATTGGAGACACCTATTGTAGGATTGATCTGAAGGTCGAGGGATCACAAACACCAACACACACAAACCTTCTCCTTCATTTTCAATATCCTCAAATATTTAAGAACCACCATCCACAACGTCCCCAATGAATCATGAGGTTGGGGTTATCCTTTAATTAAAGAATTTAAATCATTTCTATTCCTCAATCTTGTATTTGTGGGAGGTTTTTGTGGGAGATTTGAATGGGGTTCAAAATTATTAAAATGTGTTGAATAACTACCTCCCTCTTGTCATAAAGCTAACACAGAGGGAATGAGCCAAACAAACAAGGCACGAGCCCTCCTCCTCTTTTCTTTTTTGTTGTGTTCTTCATGGAATATTTTCCTAATTCAATAGAAATGTGAGAAAGAGGGTCATGATGTGATGAAAGAAGTCTGGGAGGCCCGTAGAGGCAGATGGGAATGGAAACGGAGCTCTAGAGCAACGTTGGAGCCCTACGAAAGCTCCATCGGTGCAACACCGGCGCAACACCGTCGTGGTCAGAGAGGAGTCCGGCAATGGCCGAACACGATGGAGTAGGTGGTGCACCATTACGAACAGCGTTGAAGAAGCCAAAAAGATGGTTGGTGGACCCGTGTCTCATGGGTCCCACAGACCATGGGGTGCCTCCACATGGCGCCGCTGATTGAAGGGGCCAAAAAAATCCATTGAGCCGTTCGGTTGGCAGACTTCACACCCCACACGGGGCACGCTAGCAGGCCATGCTATGTTTTTGGGTAGGCTAGGCTAGTATGTGGACCAGAAGACCAGGCCCACCATGACCCAACACAGCTAGGGCGGGCCAGGCCGGTCCACGACCTTGTGGGCCGAGACCACCGTGACCCCAACTTGAAAACCAGCCGGACCAACCCCAGTAGGCATGTCCCAGTGAACCGGGCCAACCCTTAAAAGGCTGGACCCAGGCATTGTATAGTAAGCCCTAGGACCCATTGCATTAGGCCAGTCTGACCGAGTGGGACTGAGCCCACACCCAACTGGCCCATGAATTAAGGAACGCCCATAGCTGATGAACCAGGTGTCTGTTTGAGCTGCTGTTAGTGGCATTGGGACCCCATTTTGGGAAGCGATTCATTTGGGATATTCCAGCGGGCCCCACCTAACCGGGCTAGACTGAGGTGCAATCACCCCCATTTCATGGAAAGGGGCGTATTTAACAGACCAGGCGTCCGATCGACACGCCGTCGGTGGTATAAGGACCCTTGTGATAGGGTTGTTCTTTGGAGATACTCTAAGTGAATTTTGATGGAGTTTGACAAGTGACCTAGGTTGGATAAGGCATGAATCCAACTGGCCCCATTTTACAAAAGTGTGCATATCTCATAGACCATGCGTACGATCTATGCGCCGTCTGTCACATTAGGACCCCTGTGATGGGGTTGTACCTTTGGTATTGTTTTTTTTGAGATTTTTGCTGGTTGAAATATGACTAATGGTTTGAGAAGCAGATTCTTCTGGAGATCAGGCATGCTTCATGCGGGAATCCAATGGCTGGATGTGACACAAAGAATAAGAGTGACCAATACAGGTTGGAAATAGAAACTCCAGAGTGGGATGATCTAGTTGTAAGACTAATCATCTCTATATCTATACCAGTGACCAATACGAGTCCGCACCAGTGACCAATAAAGGTCATCACCAGTGACCAATACGGGTCAACAACAGCGACCGATACAGGTCAACACCAGCAACCAATACGGGTCATCACCAAACTAAAACGGGTCAACATCTAGTGACCAATACAGGTCCTAATATAATGATCTATATGATTCAGTTGTGGAGTTACTATGGATAAGATGATCTGACTTTATGACATGTTGTCCCTATCCTAGTAACCTTGAAGTTATACCATTAGATTGAGCAGTCTCTTTCACTTTGTGATTCATGAATTAGATAACACTTGTGATATTACCATTGTGGTATTTCTTATGGCGTTTTCTTCTATATATTTCTAAGAGAAAATTTGGGGTCTCGGGGTCCACCTACTGGGTATTATTATACTCACCCCTACACGGGCTCCGCCCGCATGTGTGTGTCTGGTGTAGACTACTGACACTCTGAGTCAGAATTTGGAGGTTTGGGAATTGGTGGAGCTTAGTGCGATGGGAGCAGTTGAGATCATCTTCTTTTTTATGAGACTTATAGCTACTACCCTCTAGGTAGAGCTCTAGGGTAGATGCGACAACGGTTTAATTTCATTTTAGTTTCTAGGGATCGTATTCTAGCCCACTGTTTTCAGTTTACAGTTGTACATTACTCTCGAGGTTGTAACATATTTTTCATAGTTTTTTACATCATTTTCCCTTTTGAGTAAGTACAAATCTCTAAGGAAATGCCTTACCTTTTTGGGAAAAGACTTCAGGTTCTAGTCACCAACCGCTATCCCATTGAAGGCGGGAAAGGGGTAGTCATGTCCATGATCCATAGGATGGGTCGTGACAGAAACCACATTTGAGTCAGGTCCACTGACACATCTCTCCAAACATTCACCTAGGTTCACTAAAAAATAGCACCAATTTCATAGATCATCCATGTTGTGATCCTTACCATAGTAATTTCCTTATTATTGATCTACTACAAGATCCTTCCTGAAACCCACCATCTTCAGAACTCTAAAACTCAAAAGCCACAATCATATTCCGTGAATGCGTCTACATATTAAGCCTCACTCTTAGGTATAATGATATAATGGAAACCTTTACAACCATAGTATAAAACTACTAGTAATATTTCATCATATAACCAGTCTTAATGGATTTAAAATAAGGGCTAAAAATCTTCTCATTACCACAAGACTCTCTTTTTCTATCCTACTATAGTCCCTACCTAGTCCTATTAGAAAATCACAATCGCATTGGTATCTAGATCCCCATAGTTAAGGAACTCTCTTAATCTATTAAACATACTTCAAACCCACTCAGACCCTAACTATTTTATAAAACCCAACAGTCATATTACCACATATCACTTTCCAAAAAATAAAAAATCATTACATGAGTTCATCATCTCAACATATACAATAGCTTATGACCCCTTGGTCTATCCACCATTGCACTAAAAGGATCCCATATTACAGAATTTTCATATCTTGATACACCAACCCCACTAGTAAAATCCACCAGGCCAACCACTAATATAACTAAAACATGTACTGACATCAATGGTCAAAATCCTTTACCATTTCACATTAAAATAACATGCCTCACACTATTCTATTATCATATCATATCTGATAATTGTCGACGCATGATTATACACCAATACCATAAAAAACCCATGAAATAACTCTTTAAAGATTTGGTAATTAATGTGTCATTTAACCCACCACAATATAAGAGAAATACTCAGGGTACATAACCCTAAATGGTTCCAATATTTGGAAAACCACCCCAATCTTACCTATCCACACACTCTAAAGGCACAGAAATCAAGAACCATGCATTTCCATCCATCATAGTGACCTCACCCAGGACTCACTTCACCTACCTTAATCAATATATATATATATATATATCCTACAATACTTCCAAAAATACACCCTCAATATAACCCCACGTGGACTCCAAGTACAATAATGTCTAATATCACACAATCTTTTTCTACCTGAGGCTAATCATAGGTTAAAAAATCCACTTATCCTATAGTTTAAGCAAAAAGTAACTCTTTTAACATATGGTAAGAGATTATCCGTATAAAAAATCTATCAAAGATACTTTAAATCACCTTTACCAAGAAATAATAATACATAAGAAGGTTTACACCATGGTATTACCCTATCATAACATCTAGCTTATACTATCTCAATTAATATTCCATTCATCCTAGGCACACACAAAAAACCAAAAAACTTTTCATGCCTCTTATACAAGTTAAATGAATTCCATGAATGATGAATCCTTAATTATTTAAATACCAACACTATAACAATAGCATCCCTCATATGTCTACACCGGATATAAGATAACACCCCCATATGTTAGGACATGAAGTCTGTTTCATTTCAGCAGATTTAGGTCACTAGCTTTAGTATACTATAATTTCCCCCTTTACAATTTTATTCATTGGATAATGGATCTATAGGTACCCATACTTTTTATACATAAACATCGCATCATTATTGTTTAATATTTAATAAACTTTAAAATTATATATTCTTGAGTAATAAAGAGGTTTAGTATATTTATAAACATGGATACATAAATAACTAGTACAAAAAATATCTACATCATTTACCATTTAGTTATTCATGAATGTCATCATTAGTAGACATAACATACTTAAAAATGTTATCTATAAACTGAGGAAGGGGAACATAAGAAAGGGTGATCTTAGAGGAGGCATAATAGTAAACCTAATATATATCAATAAATGATCATAAGTGATCATAATATAATCATTTGGGAATGATAACATGAGATGAAAATTAAAAAATCGTACCCATCAATTCAAATATCATAATCATAAAACATGGAATTGGGTTTTTTCAATCTAAATAAATAAGATATATGAGTAGGGAAATACTAAATAATAAATCAAATTCCATGAAAACATATCATAAGCCTAAGACATAAGCTTTCAGCATGCACACAAGTATATAAAATAAGTTCCTTAGTCGGGGATCACTTCCAAGACTATCATAGTTGATTGGTTTCACTCTGCATTACATCATTTCCATTTTCAAGGTTTACTCCCAATAATATCTTATTAGACAGTGTACATTATAAAACTAGTCTCACTCCCCATTCCAGTCTTTATTATCTCATGAGATATCATTCTTTACCAAATGAATTAGAGGGATATATAATTCTGGTTACATCCCCCATAGAATGAAAACCGTACATATGTGTGGTACAAGACCATAAATCATTCATCATATAATCAAATCATAACATGTGGAAAGATAGGCCCTTACTCCCTTGGTGGGGCATGGGGTATCTTTTCCGCCGCTTCCTGGTGATTGCCGCTTCGTTCCCTTATTGGATCATGATTCCCTTCCCTTGCTTCCCCAAATCCCCCTTTCTCTCAATGTTCCAGAACATTTCTATGGGATCCCATTGCTATCGATCTCGACTCGGGAGTTCACGGATGCCTTCTCCTTGCTGAATACGACCTTGATAGCACGATTCAAGCAACGACGTCCATCCATGGATATCTTTGACTAGTTTATCTTCGACGCTTGGGGACTTCAAGAGTGAGCCACTGTGGGTCTCCCTGACTCAAGGCATATAATGATCCAGTTTGCATGAGAAGAAGATATGATATTGGCATGGTTGTATGCTCCTCGGTACTGTGATGGCTCCCATTTTTTCTCTTTCGATGGACATATGACTATCATATGAAACAGGATTCTCTGACTACGACAATTATGGTAAGTTTTCCTAAACTACCACTTCCGTTTCAGAATCCATCCATTATCCGAATGCTTGGAAATATGGTCGGTGGATATCTTTTCTTTGATAGTATAACACGGGCAGTGTGTCACCCGATTTCATCGAGGATTTCCATCGAAGTGGATATCTACAGTCCACTGGTTCACTCTTTTTTAATTTTTGTGGGTGAGGAGTTCAGGTATAAACAATTAGTGGTTGTTGATTCCTGGCTTGATTTCTACTCCTGGTGCTTCAAAATTGGACATCATCCGGAAAGGTGTAGAGGTAGGAAGTTGATTCTGCAGGCTACTGAGGGTGTGCAGGTTGGTGTGCTGCCCTGTTCTCAGCAGTGACATCAGGGTCTAGCCGATGAGGAGCTAGCGGGGTCTATTTCTGGTATTGCAGAATGAGGCATCGTGAAAGATTCAGTCGAGAAGTCTGGTAACCCGACAATTGCTGCAATGTATGGAAGACTGAAACACGATCTGGGGGTGTGTAATCTAAGATCATCGGTTTCCAAGGGCAGTGCAGAGATTATGGGTGATGGAATTGAAGGACTGGTGACACATCAAGACACGAATGACCCCTCAAGTGGAAAAGAGGACATGCAAGAGTCTAGGAAAGGTGGATTGGAAGAGAACAGTGGAAAGAGGGTGATATTTCCATCTGGGATGAATTCAAGTCCTGGGAAAGAGTCTTCAAACATCGATATTTCTGGTGAAGTTCAATCCAATCATGTTGAACAGCAAGGCCAAGGGTTGGAGGACACTAACAAGTAGCCTCAATCTAGAGGTCTAGGATTCGACCATCAGAAAAGCCCAGATATGACAGTACCCCCATGCAGTGCTACCCCTGTGGGAGATAACATCATGGAGGCTGAGGATTCTGGAATAGCACTTTAGGGGAAGTAATTTTTTCAAGCACCTATAGATTCACTTCATGGACAAACGATGCTGGAGGGAGTTAGTGTCTTGGGGCCCTTGGACCCAAACACTCCCCTTCATAACTCCTCATTCCTTCAGGCTGGGAGAGAGGGGAAGAAGAATGGCTTGGAGGTCAAAAAAGGCAAGGCAGATTTTTGGTGTAGGCTGAGGCCCCCCAAAGAAGCCTTCGGGGTGGAGTTGAAAAAATGTTTTGAAGGTCTGACGAATCAAGAACAAACACTAACACAAAAGGAGGAAGATTCAGGTGATTATGGGTATAACCAACTCTTGGCGGATAGTGTGGAACATTTCCATGGGAAAGGACCTCATAACCCAAGATGGAAGAAGGGGAAAAACAAAAGCGTGACTCAGGGAATTGTATCATGGTCCATGGGGAAAAATCCAAGGGATGTAAATAATACTCTTACTTTCCTAAACTGATGGAAACCAGGTTACCTAAGAAAGGCCAAAACAAGGAAAGGAAAGACCTAAAATAAAGGGAAAGAGGAGACCCAAGAAAAGAACCAAGAGTGATGGAAGAAGAGGCAGGGGATGTCTGAAGCTCATCCTCCACTCCAAGGAAGAAATTATTGAAAAAGACCTTCAGCCCAATGCCTCAAATGAGGACATTTTAAGAATTTATGAAATAAGGTTGAATGTTGATGCCACCGAGGAGTAAGAATTGTGGATAGACAAGAAAGGCCGAATCATAGCCCGGGGCTTCAACCAATGCAAAATCACCTTGGTGGAATTCATTCAGATAATGGATAGAATGGTTAATAACCTTGAAGAACTCATCAAAGTGGATCCAAACACTCAGGTTAGTACTTTACACTGAGAACTATATAGAGTGTCTGACTCAAACAACCTTAGTCTTGTGTTTAACCATTTTGTGATCTCTTTCAGTTGGTAGTGGTTTTTGTTTTGTGAACCTTGGTTTCCCACTTTTCCTAAAAGTGTCTTTATAATAAAAATTTTATATTGGAGGAGGAACATGTGGAAAGACTAAATTTCTCATAAAAATTTATTAATAAAAATCATAAATCGTCTAGATAAAAAATAAATATAGTAACATCATATCATATCCCTAGTAAATCATGATAAACCTAAAAGGTTTTTGTTATAGATAAAAATATATTTGAAAGGTCACTAGAACATTTCAAGAGGAAAATAAACTTTTTATTTTAAATAATTTATTTAGAATAAAATTTTTTTAAAATATTAAATAAAATTTTTAATGGAATAATGTATACATTTAATTTTATATTTAATGAAAATATTTTTCATGATTGTGATGGAACCCTTTCATGTGGTGTACATTAAAACAATTATTCGTTTCACATTTTTGGTAAAAAGTAAAAAGTAATCCGTTTAGAAAAAAATATGATGGTTAATTTTAAAAAACTATAATGAAAATAAAATATACTCAAAAATTAAATTAATTTTTTTATAATAGTAAAACATTCTTGAAGTTTTTAAAGAATATTTGGAAATAGAAAAAATGATTTTTGACTGAAGGGAAAAACAAGATTGATTTTATTTAAAAACATTATTCCGGTCTCTTGAGTATATAAATGGAGTAAAATGAATTGAAAACATGAAATATATATAAATTATTATAGGTTAAGAAGAAAAAAAATTTGGGAGATATATATCAAAAAATTTCATCATAAAAAAAATTTATTCATGAACAATCCTGGTGTAAATAAGATTGTAACATAATACCATTACCTCAAGTCTGTCTTACTTAACAAACACTCTATACTTTTTCATAATAAAATTAAATTTATTATAATTCTATAATAAAACCATAATAATACCTACAATACCCTACATGGTTTAATTATTACATTTTACCACCCATTATTTTACAATATTTCAATATCATCATTATTTCATATGTTAAGTGGTTCATTTTTCATGTATGTTTTGGTTTAGTGGTAATTATCTCCAAACTTTGATCATTTTTCATTCATGTAAATTTTTTTAATCCTGATAAAAATATATAATATATTAATTATACACCTATTTATATCTATTTATATAAATTGGTGATGAAAAAATGAAATACATAACTTTTTGGTCACGGTAGTCTGTACGTACACACGGGTGATGTTTTACACTTTTTGAAAGATGGATTGAAAGAAAGGTAAATGATAATTAACCATTAATGAATAATCATTATACCATATGTATCATATATATAAATCAAATATATTCTTATTAATATCTATGTAAAACAAAAAAGAACACAAATCACAACGCTTCATGGATATCATAGTATACAAGTACACCCTAGTAACGTTATTGTTTTCCAATGGAGAAGAAGGTAGATTCTATATTATAGTTAAATAAGTATAATTATTTCATAAATATCATATAAAAATATTAAATACATCATAATAACCATCTAATAATGATGGTGATGTGAAAAGACTCATAATGCTATGTGAGGAGGTAGTGCACACATATGCACGAGCGATACTTATCTTTCCCTTTTGATGGATAAGGTGTGAAAGATTGAGGTAAAAAAATAATAATAGAATAGAAACATACGTAGGGTAATATATTATTAATTTTTTATTGATACAAATATTTTAATGAAAATAGAAGAAGAAATAAAATTTAAATAGGTCTGTTAAGATCTGTACATCTTCTTTGAGAGACCTCCTTTGGATTACACCTTAAGCCTTGATGGAAAAGTCTTATAATAATCTCTAAGATATAGGATTTATGGAATAATTATATGAATAAATATATTTTTTTATTTCAAAATCTAGATGGATGAAAAGGTGACTATAAGGGAAGAGGTTAGACGCCCTTTTATAAGTGAGGGGTGGGAAACACATGGAATTTCATAAAGGATTTCAATGATTTAAGGTCACTTTCATGGGAAATTCACTCAATATAGAAATAGATTAAAATTTATGATATGATGGAATTTGAATATCTTAAAAAATATAATAATTTTATGTGTGGGTGGAAATCATATCTTTATATCCGGGTTTGACCCCCTAGTAAACCCGTTTTAACCTTAACCATGGAGAAAAAATATTTTGGTTTTTACTATTAAATATGACAAAAAATTAAGTTCACTATATAAAATAAATGATATTTTTTACCAAAATTTGTATTTTTCACTATTCACTAAAAAATAAATCTATTTATAAAAATCCTAAAAATTTACTCTAAGAGAATATTGATATTGTTATTTTAATAATGTTATTAAATACATAAAAGAAAATTTATTAAAATAGATAAAATAAATTATAAATATGACAGGAAAAAATTCAAGAGAAAACATTTTTTAAGAAAATATATTTTTAAAGTATAAAATGACTTTACTAAAAATTGTGTACTTATATATTATTCATTAATAAAAAAAATTCATTAATAAATGACATTATATATATATATATATTATTACTATTTATAACTTATACTTTAATGGATAGGTTTATAATGGTTTACTTTATCATAGTTCATATATTCTTGGGGTTGCTTATAAGGGGTGGTATCAAATAATTCAAGTTTTATTTCCATGAAAATAAAAATACAATATTGGGAGTGTTATGTTATAACCCCTTTAAATAGAATTTCACCATCAAAATTATATCATTGTGATATAAACTAATAAGGATATCGCTTCTTTATCACATCCTTTACAATTTTTTTTAATTCCTCCATGCAACTTTAACCAGGTGAGTAGAATTATACCATAGAACATTACCTCTATGATATAAGATTTATAATGTTTTTTATTCATAGGGGAAATCATGATCTAGTGTTATAAAAATTGAGTTTAGTAGATGTGAAAGATCAGGTATGTAATTTCTTAAGAGAGATACATTAAATACAATATGAACTTGAGATACGTTTGGTAGGAGTTCCAAATGATACACTATTGTCACTAGATAATAACGAATATCAATGGGACCAACATACATTGGTATCAAATTTCCCCTACTTCAGAATCTCATAACCTTATTCTACAGATATATTCACAATAAAACCCTCTCACCAACATCAAATTCCATATATCACTAATGATTATCCATATAAATCTATTATCGAATATGATCTTCCATGATGTGATACTAAATGGATCTATAATTCTCATATATTTACTAAGATTTCTTAGTTCCCAATAGTTTTCTTTCTCCAACTTCATCCCAGTATGTCAGAGTTTTATAATTTTTTACATATAGGGATTAATGAGGATATATATGAGACAATGAGTGAATGATATTGTTACATAAAAAATTGGCCGGAGGAAGGTGTTGATCCCAAACACCATTGAAATATATATAAAATTATATTAACATGTCCTCGAGGGTTTGAATGTTACTCTATGACTAACTATATTCCTAAGGGTAATAAGTAGTACTTAAACATCTATATCCTTTGGAAAACATCTTCAGAATATTGAAGTGATCCTTGGATCCTCATCGTAAATAATATAAGGTGGTAACACATGATACCTTACCACATACTTAATGTATATCATGGGAAACCAATAAAGAGAGAAATATTATCTAATATATAATGAACCAAGCTTGATGTACATAGACATTACATCACTTTTATGTAACAATTAATACATTACACAAACACATGTCCAGAGACCATATTATTTTAGTGTATTTAGAAACTTGGAACACATTCTTCTAATTTGGTGGAATATTCAACATATCTTCTTCCCCTTTAGTAACAATAACTAAAACCTTTCTTTATACGCCAAGGAAAATAAAATATAAGAAAAAGGGTGGGATCAGATGCTCAATAAGGGTAGACAAGGGAGATATATAAACAAAATTTTGATCATAATGGTATAATAAAATGATCATGAAAATATAATACCATACACTATATATTAGAGATAATAAATTAGATCATGGCATAAATATTGAGAGTTCATAATACATGAATCATAATGAAATAAAAAACATGAGTTGTAAAATCATGACATAGTATTAAAACATCGAACTGTGATAGAAACATAATCATATAATAATTATTTCTATAGTAGTAAAGTCATTGCTTCCAAGTCCATATTAGTAGTATGGGTTCACTTCCCATACCATCTTGGTAGTCGCGGTTCACTTTCATTGACATCTCAGTAGTCATGGTTCACCCCCATAACCATCTCTATAGTTAATGATCACTCCTAAGGCCATCTTAGTGGACAAGGTCCTTTATGTCTATCTCATGAGATGTAAATCTTTATCCAATGAATTGGAGAGATATATATGTCCCACCCATCTCATAATGAAATAATATATACATGTTCCACAAGATAATAAAAAATTCTATCATAAACAATGTATTTGAATGGGTTTCATAAAAATTTAATCATAGAATAAGCAATGGAAAAGATACAGTTTTCATAATCATTTCATCAAAAGCCTAACCCTTGAAAATAATATTGTTTCTTAAACATCAAGCCATCAAAACATAAAACATTCATAGAAAGAATATGAATGGTATTATTGAACTATAACAAATTATGTCATCTTATATAGGGAAGGATTTCAAAAGATCAATTGGAAATTAATTTTCCTTAAAAGTCATATTTTAAAACATAAAAAATTGTAAATCCCTTTTCTTTGAAACCAATTGGAAAACATATAAAGGAATCATGAAAAATCATTTAAAATAGTTCTTGAGGAAAATTAAATTTCTTCATTGAAATAATTTTCATTTATCAAAATGAAAAACAATACTAGAAGAAAAAAATTTCATTAAAAATAACCTTTCTTGTTTATAAGGGATGCCTCAAGGAATTATGATTTCATGGAAATGGAAAACACCATTCATACTGTATAAGTTAAAGAGAAATATTCGTTCTCAAACTTTTTTTCGATAAAAGTAAAAAATTTCCTTGATAGGAAAACAACAAAAATATTCCTTTCACACATGGGTAAAAAGGAATTTAAATAATTATATAAGAAATATTATTTGTTTTGATTTTTTAAGAAACATGGAAATGGAAGATAAATATTCCATAGTAAATACTTACGAATAAACAATCTCGGATAATCATGAGATTATGAAATTAACCCTTACAATTTTATAATCAGTAGAATCGTACGAACCATTAAATAAATGAAATTTTATGGATATAAAAATACCAAAAAATAATGGTTAATAATTATAAAATACATTCATGTGTAGTATATACACCATGTATAAGAAACAAGTAGTTTACGAGGCATGTGTCTCACAGAAGTAAAGGAAAGACCAAAATCCCTTACCATAGGTACAATTCCCACCGTACGATCCCGAAACAACTGTATAGTTGTTTTAAACATATTATTAACTTATAATAGAATCATAATAATATTTATGATATCATTTATGATTTATTTATGACTTTACATTACCCATTTATTAACAATTTCATGATAAAGTAATGTTTCTGGTAGTAACCGCTTTATTTATCGTATGTGTTTTGACTTTTTATGCTAGATAATATTAATTATATCATGATTTTATTAATTATAGAATGTAAAAAATGATTTATATAATATATATATTTAGTATATAAATATAAATATATAGATATAAGATAGACATATGAAATGTAATACACCATTCATGGAGACAAAAAGCCATATGTATGCATGAACGTAGTTTCCATTTTCTTATCATATAAAATAAAAAAAAGGTAAATGAAATATATGAATATATAT
This sequence comes from Viscum album, assembly GCA_963277665.1. NCBI lineage: Eukaryota > Viridiplantae > Streptophyta > Magnoliopsida > Santalales > Viscaceae > Viscum > Viscum album. The sequence continues at coordinate 1,254,676,154 of OY728152.1, forward strand.
TTTATTACATTAGAATTATTATGTAATATATTTTATATTTATTAATTATATACATTTATTTATAATCATTCTTGAAATAATTAATGTGGAAGATGAACCTCATCACGTCGTGGAGATGGTAAGCTGTATGCCCACACGAGGGATGATATCATTCCCTTAATTGTGAAAAAGTAAGGAAGTGGATGGTATATATTTTTTCCGAAAATAAATTTCATGATATATTTATTAATTATATCCATTATATGTAACATTATACCCATCCCAATAAAGAAATGATGAAAAACAAATAACCCCACGACATGTAGATGGTAAACTATACATACGCACACACTATAATTTTTTTTCATAGGATGAATAAAAAATGGAATATGGTTGTTCCATAATCATAATAATATCTCATAATATAGGTAATAATTGATTTATTACTTTATAATGAAGTCAATACACAAATAGGAAATGGGAGAAGAAGCAATATTTAGAGAGTCGATAATGAGATTACCTATTCTTGGATGATCTCCCAATATATATCCTCTAAGAGATAATAGAGTTGGTATTTTGAGTAGGAAAACACCTCCAAAATATTACTAAAAAAGTTGATTATGGAAATGCTCAGTAGATAATTTTTCTTTAAGGATCAATGTGGTGAGTAGATGTGAAGGAAGAGGTTCTCTTTTATAATTTAGGTGAGGGGTAATTTTGGAAATCATCAAAGTATTAAAATACGAAAAATATATTCCAGAGAAAAAATATTTGAAGTGAGATATAAATGAATGAAGTGTGACATTTTAGACCATATCTTATCCCCAATGTGATTATTTATCATTTTTGTGATTTTTAAATAATTTAAAAATATATTAATTCAATAAAATATCATTATATTAAAATCTGATACTGTTCTATTTAATTTGGCCGTAAATACAACATGAAAAAGTGTGAATTCAATTATATTATTTACAAACATATTTAATATTATATATATATATATATAATTTGTTATACTTTTTAATTCATCTAAAATATAACACAATTTGTATTATTAAAATCAATTATTTTATTTTTCTGTTAATTAAATAAATAATATTTTAACATTAAAGAATCATATAAAGTAATTATATAATTTATAAACATTCAAAATGTAAATTCAATAAAGTAATTAAATTCATTATGATCATAATATACATTTATATTCATTGATATCTTTTTTTCCCTATGTGGACGCAAAAAAAGATATTAAATACAAGAGAGTGACACTACACGAAAAATGAGCTATAGCTACGGACCTATATCCAATGGTTTATAGGTTTTTGGCTATAGCTTAATTTATAGACTCAGTCTAATTAAAACCATGGCTATATAGGTATTTGAAGCCACACATTACTAAAACCTGTGGCAATTGGGTTTGATAAAGTTGAGAGGCTTCCTCATCTCCACAACCCCCCTTATCCTCTTGTATGCATGACCCTACTTCCCCAATGTTTTCCCTCATGAGCTCTCCTCTTCCTGACATTCATCCCCTAACAGTTCCTCTTGTGATGATACCTCTCACTACCACTGAATGAGTTTAACCCACCACAAGCTCTTTTCTCCGACCCTACTCCCCCGACGTAACCACCAAACACATACACCTCAAATCCTGTCCAACACTGTTCCTAGGAGGCCTAACCACCTCCACCTTTAGTGTGCCTCTGATGTGATTAGACCCTCCTAGCGATCCTCCTCCTCCTTGCGGATCTTTACTTGTCACAAATCTGGAATTCACTTACCCATAAATGAATTTATGGGTTTCTCTTATATGTGGGGTGCCTTAGATTCCTTATCACTATCATAGGATAAATTTAGGTAAACTAATGTTTAAAGGATTAAAAGTCTTGATTTATTTCTCTGGGAATTTATTAAATGACATTCTTAGATCATTCCTTCCAAATATTAATGCATCCGTATTCAATTGGATGAGTTCCAGGTGGATCCATTTGAAGGTATTTTCCTAATGTGTTTGAACTAGTGAAATTAGACAATGATCACCATTTTCCATTACATTGATTTGGGGTTTCGACACCCCTTATCCATAATCTTTAAATTTCCCATGTCATATGTTGTGAGGATGCCTTACATAGTTCCTATAAAGCCATATGACGCCACCAAATTCAAAAAAGCAGCTATATCTTTTCTATTGAGTCCAAAGTATTAAATAGTTGACTAAAGTCATATATTATTTGAAATTTAAATGCACAATGTCTTGTATTGAAGTCGATGTCTTACATATTCACGATGCAACTGATTTATTTGACAAATTTCTAAAAACTCCAATGTAATATTCATAGAGTACATATTATAAAAAAAGAAACCATTGAATTATAGGATAACATGAAAATTTAGAGACACTATATGGAATATTATGTGAATTATGAAAGTTCATATGAAGATACGAGTAACATAACAGCTCAACACCTCTTCCAATATCTCGTGATTGAATCATAAATTCATTTTTGATATTTTTTCACTGGAAGTTCAGATCTTGTATATTTTGATATTGTTTTTTCATTTCTAGATTGACAGAAATCTATATATTTTCTCACATCAGTCTTGAATAAATTACCATCATCTCATCTCATCATTATCTCCTTCATCTCTGGCACTGTGATCAATAACGTAGTAATTCAATGTGTAAATCAATTATTTTCTAATTATTTAACTCATTTGGATATCCCAATCCTTAACACCACTCAGAATTCATTATTCTTCAAAACCTATGTAGTTTTTTTCTTATATCTCATATATTATTGGATCATACCTCTTCAGGACCCCATGATTTTATGATATTGATATCATATCCAAGCATCTTTAGATTTTATATTCACTAGAATCCTTCAAATCTAGAAATCCAATTTTTTGACTTCAAATAGTATCTCAAATTCTCCTTTATTTGATATTCATATATAATCTTAATGATAAGCTATCATAATTTCACTAATTTAATAAAAATCCCTAATGGGTGTTTGTGATGTTAGGTAATTTGGAAGTATTACAATAGACTATCTATTTAGATTGTAAAATCTGTAAACTTCATATTTCACTATGAAAAAAATAAAATATTCTATAAGTGTTGATGGTTACATACATTATTTCAATCTTACAAAAACTTATGTCGGGTTTAAATAGAGAGATAATGATTTCTACATAGGTCATTTTTTTCTATTTATAATGATTTATTACCACTCATTTATATTCTTCATACATAGAATCAAAATGATGTTTTTGTAAAAATGGATGATGCTTAAAAAGGAAACAACCTTAATATTTTTCAACTTAACTACACAAGATGATAGTTATTAATGGTTTAAATTATACCTATGAACATAATATATGATACTTAAATAACATAGGGAAATAACCCAAACATAGTTCTCCAAACATATACACTTTCTGCCTCAGCTTCAAAATTCTGATTTTTGTTAAATTAATAGTGAGATACAACTAATAACTTCGAACCATATCCACTGTTGTCATAAATTAATTCTAGTGATTTTAAACACTTATATTTATAATCCTTTATCTATGATATATATTTTATGGTTTATCAATAGTTATATTACTTTAATATCCTATTCAAAATGGCTCGAACAATTTAAAATAACAACTCACATAATTTATAAAATAGCTAGCACCTCAGAATTTTTTTTAAAACTATAGATAATAGTTAAAAATCCTTGATAAATTTCATTAACGAGAATAATAGTTAAAAAACATGAAAAGTAATTGATTTCCCACCTAGGAACAAGCTTCATTACCTATATTCTACGTGTAGTCTATTTAATTACCTTTTCTATCTTAATCCAATTTATATTTTGCAACTTCAATGGAATATTCCAATTTTAATTTCCAATATAAATTGAAACTCACAAAATTATAACAAAGAAAACATTATCTTTACACATATAAGGGAACATCAATCCCCCACATTAAAGTTTTTTTAAATTTTAAATTTTATTAATATGAAATACAATACATTTCCACCTAATTGAAAGTAAATGAATAGGATGGAAAGTTGGTCTCCCCCATTTTTAAAATTATAGGGAAGCCTTGAAATTAAATTCATATCAGAATTATGAAAAAATATTAATGTATGGACTTCTCATATAAATCTCTTCTAATTTTAAGAAACTCATGTTCTCCCAATAAATTAGTCTACTTTCCATGTTTTTAATTATTTCCATCTAATAAGGGTAACATCACAATTTTCCTTGTAATGTGACATCAACTAGAAAAATCTTTGTCTACTTGGTCTAGCTTGATGTGGATAAAAAGTGAAACATTTGGAAAAAAATATTATACATAAATAAACCACTATTTAATATTACATTCTTTTCTCTTTCTTATAGAGATTTCAAATAAGATTTTCATGAATGTGTACATTTTTTCCTCTAATTACATAAATTTTTTCAAGAATTATATAATCTTGTGCAATGGAACTTTTTAGAATATTGGGATTCATTAGTTCCCCCCCCTCATGTGATACAATCCATTCTTCCCCACTTTAGTTTCTAGGCATGTATAATATCCTTTTTTAGCTCACGAGATATGGGGATCAGGGTGTCAGAGTATAAAGATATGAAAGCATGTAATTTTTTAATGTAATGAATTAGAGTATAGGAATATGAAAAACATTAGTTTATTAAAATATATTTAAGAGATTTTGAAAAAAATAAATAAGAATAATGTAATGGGATATAGGGCTTCATTTGAGATGCATGCGCCTCACACTGCCTCCTCAAGCAGCCTCTACATCTTATTGTGCCAAGTGCCTTTAACAACTATGAATTCATATATTCACAAAATAATCATCAAAAGATTCTTAAGAAAGATAAAATCTCAACAATAGGTGTAGATATTAACAGAGCACACTCTGGCACACAAGGTACGAATACACCATGCAACACTTGAGAAATATCACAGTTGAGATGGCGTGTCATGGCATGTATTATGTTGCGCCATGGCATGGTGTGGAATTATGAATTCCATTCTGCCATCATAACTTTTTCTACCTTTTAGAACCAGATAACCCACCTCTATGATTTATATATTTCCTCACCTGACTCTATGTGATCCATTGATCAGTTTCCATGACCAAGCACAGCCATCAAACATATCATCTATCTTATTATTTTTTTATTATTTTAATGTTCTTATATTCCCTTTGTACACTGATAGTTCATATTTTCCCACACTGTGTGCCATCCATGAGCTTTTACATTAGGGGACCTTTCCACCATTATGTTCCATGTGCCATAGATAACCATGCTAATAGGTCCACAATTCAAGAACCACAATTATTTTATTAGATAAACATATACATTTTATAAAGTATATGAAAAATATCTTCAACTCAATAACATATGATATCCTCTTGTAGTGTATGAATATATTATTTTACTTTAAATTTAAGAGATTTGTTGTGATATTTTTGTAAACATGTTATTTTTCTCAGGATGCATAGAAGTTGGATTTACAACATTTATCAGATCACTATTGAGTTTCAGAAGCAATTACCAAATTTTTTGGACTTTTCAATGAACAATGATTTTGATGGAGGATTGATTCAATGCCCATGGTTTGATTTTAATGGAATACCATGGTTAAATCATGAGGAAGTGAGTTACCATATCACTAAACATGGTTTCCAAAAAAATATCATGTGTTGTGTCACAATGGAGGAAAAGATCAAGTGGAGAATGAAATTGATTTAGATGAAAGGATTGGATTAAAATTTTAATTTCCTATCATTTTCCATTTTTTTCTAAATCCATATCTTTATGTATACCAGTGAAAGTATAAATGAATAAAGAAACACAATATTCATCTGTTGATCAGAATGATGACTTTGAGAGTGTTTGAAATATGATGGAATATGGGAGTTCGCCAATATATCAGACATGTTAAAAAAAGAAAACATTAGTTTCTAATAAAATTATATCATGGGAAAGAAATGAATGTATATAGTAATACTACAATGGTCTATCTCCCACTATTTATTATGGTTTTACATCCTAATGATGCATGTATTTCTGAAAATGATTACATAACATCAAAGTTGGTTGCAAAAATTTGGATTTTCATATACTAAGATTCATTTTTTCCCCAAAGACTATTGTTTTTTCTAGAAGGAAAATGTAGATTCGATTTAGTGAAACCAATGTGGTACATCAAGGTGGAAAACTAATAAAGGGGGAACTCAATCTATTATACTAGAGAAAGTGATGCGACACTTCCCTTTAATTCCCAGTTTGGAAAAATGTTTTATGTCAGAACAAATGGAAAGGAATATGAGATGGCATAAAGAGGAAATAAATAATTATAATGATTAAATAGTTCATCCGATATATGGGTTATCTTGGAAGAAATTTGATATGTTACATCCTGATTTTCCAGATGATCAACAAAATGTTAGATTGGGATTATCTTTTGATGGTTTCAACCCATTTCACCAAATACATATGAAACAAAGGACATGGCCTATTTTCATCCACGTAATAACTTTCCTTCATGGATGTGTATGAATAATCCATTGACTATCTTGATTATATTGATATCTAGAACCAGTGATCCTAGAAATGATATTGACATATAATTACATCCATTAATAGACGAGTTAAATAAGATTTGGTTTGTTAGTGTGCAAGCATATGATGCATTCAGGAAGGATTAAATTATGTTTTGATGTACATTTGTTATGGATGATAAATGATTTACCTACTTATGTAATACTGATTGGTTAGAGTAAATAAGGAAAATTTTCCAACACCTTTTGTTTGAAAAATACACATTCCTAGAGTTTAAAGTTTCTATGAAATTTATGTTTTATAGGGCATTGATTATTTCTACAGATAGATCATCAATATATGAAAAATTAGAGATAGTTTGATAACTCAGTCGAGATAGATGAATAAACTCAATGAATGTTGAGGACTGATTTTTTTAAATAACATGATGGTTTGGATAATATTCTTTGAAAATGATAATCAAATATTATAAAGTTAAAGAATGTTAATTCAAATTACAATAGAAGTTTGTGAAAGAAAAGTATATTCTTTTAGTTTCCATATTGATCATCCAATTTATTGTGTCATTATTTGGATGCAATGCATATTGAGAAAAATATTTTTGAGATGTCACGCACTAGAATTTTAATTTTCAAAGGAAAAAAACTATTTATGGTCACATGATCATTTAATGGTTTAGGGTATAAGAGAAAGAATTAATCCTGAGTTAATTGGTCAAAATAAGTTAAAAGTTCCTTTTTTTTCTATTATTCAATGAGAAATGAGTAGATTAAACAATTTCTCCAGGTTCCCCCTTTTCCCATGAACTCTCTAATAATTTGGAATGTTCGTGGACTTAGGTCTAGGGTAAAATTAGACTTCCTATTATTGGAGGCATCGAAGCACATGACCTTTATTGCGGTGGTTCTAGAACCTAAGAAGTGTTCTTCTAGGGTTGGTGTGTTTTCTAAGAGGATGGGTATGTAGTTCTTCATGTATGGTGATCCTGTCAAGTACCACATTTGGGTTTTTTGGAAGCCTTCGGTTGGCATAGATAGGTTTGCAGCTTCTGAACAAAACCTATCTATTAATTTTTTGGATGGATCTTTTTAATTCTACTGCTCCTTCATGTATGAAAAATTTGAAGAAATCCTTCATGAGTGTCTCTGGTAATACCTCAAGACCTTTAAACCTGTTGAGGTTCCATGGATCATGGGAGGTGAATTCAACATGATCATACCCCCTTAGAGAATAAAGGCGAAATCTCATTACTTAGAGTGAATAGAATTTCATTCTCCACCTTCGAAGTGTAGGAGGGTCTGCAAGACCTCAATTTCTTAGGTGATAGGTTCACTTGGTGCAACAATTAGAGGGACAACATGAGAACCTGGTGTAGGCTTGACCGATGCCTAGGTAACCTCCAGGAGATCTCAGCCTTCCCAAATCTTGATGTAAGACATTTAGTTTGGGGTTTATCTAACCACTCACTATCCTGATTCACTTGAGAACAAGACCTCCAGAGCCTTGTATATATTCTTCTTCAAAAGTTGGGGGAAACATGTAGATTTTCTGGATACATTGTAGCTCTCTTGGAAATCACCCTATTAGAGAGGGGGATGTGTTGGCCACCATACCAAAATATATCCCCAAAAGTAGTTTCTTTTAGATTGGTCCTCTTCTCACGGGTCTGACAATGCTATCTTGGAAGATATTACTAAGTATATTGATGGAACAGAGGTATCCTAGGAGGATTCTTGAGATGAGGAAGTCTTTTCCTCACTTTTTCTAAATAAAAGTTCATGAATGAGGTGCTAATTTAGTTGGAGTGACATATTCATGAGTGTTATCACAACTTATGGATTAGGGAAGGCGACCGAAACACGATGTTCTTCCATGCTTTCTTAAAGGAGAAGAAACAAGATCAAATTCAAAACATTCGTCTAGAGGATGTTACTTTCTCCAGTGACCAGAATATGATTGGTGGCCCAGTTTTCCCACACATCAAAACATTTTTATTTGATCCTAATACTAATTTCTTGAATGGATACCCCACAGGTCATTGAGATCATTTTTGATTCAATCCCAATAATTATCCCAATCCATGTGAATGGGGTATTATGTAGTATACAAGATGAGACTGAAATCTGAGAGGCAATCAATTATCACAATCCGGATAGTGCCCTTTGGCCTGAAGGTTTCCCAGGGTCCTTTTTGTGTCTGCCTAGTACATCATTAAATAGGACACCACTAAAGCAATCCAATTCATTTTTAGAGGTGGGTCTCTCCCTCATATTTATAGTGCTACCACTAAGACCAATATTTATACGGTCATATCTCCTTCCTCTATTACCCAATTCTATCCCATTATCCTATGTTAATTTTTATACACGATTCTGGCTACTATCATAAACAACAAGATCTCAGGGTTCACTCATGAATGGGTCTCGGAAGAGTACCACACATTTATCAATGCAAGATACATTCAAGGTGTTGTTAGGGTGGAACAAAAATGGTAAGGTATATTAATAGGAAGGTGATCAATTTGAATGTGATTGTAAAATTAGATATTGATAAATCTTATGATATCCTCAGGTTGAGTTTCATTATTCGGGTATTGCAATGTATCATATTCTTAGATATTATCATTTAATTTTTATTTCGGTGCTTCAGATCACCATGGTTGAATATCATATTCTCTAGGAGACAGTGCAAACTCATTAAATCAGTTTGAGTATTATGACAGGGGGATCCCCTTTCTCCAACTCTCTTTATCCTTGTGCTGGATTCTCTAATAAAATACTTTTCCTCGACAATCACCTTGGCATGGTTTATCCTTTTCATTTTGGGTATCACTTCATGGGGGTTTCTCACCTACTCTTTGTGGAATACTTGATGTTTTTTATCAATGGGTGAGGATCCTCTATTAGAATCTTTGTCAAGTTGATCGAGGGATTTTCAAAGTGGAGCAGCTAGGTTATTAATAAAGACAACAGTGGGGTATTCCTTCATTATCATTGCCTAGGAATCCGTATGAGTATCATTGAATACATTCTTGGAATTCATGGTAAGAACTTCCCCATGACTTATTTGGGTGCCCCAATATCACCTGGTAGAATCTGGGTCCAACACTCTAAATATGTGGTAAAAAAATCATCAGCTAGATTAATAATCATAAGAACTGATTCCTTTTATTTGGGGGAAGGATCAACCTCATTAATAGTGTATTGTCCTCTATTCCCATGCACATCATGTTAGTTCTTAGTGTCCCCAATACTAGTATCAACTAGATGGAGATAATTTTGAATTCCTTTTTGTTGGATTCCTATGGTGAGGGTAAGTGTCAGTGGGCTTCATGTAACAGGATTGGAAAGGTTGTGGAACTTGGTGGCATTAATGTGAGGAGCTTGAGGAATTCCATGTATTTCTTGTAAGGAAAACCGGAATGGGATGTGATTGAAGGTATATCTCTTTTGGGTCATTTCATTAGAAGGAAATATGGATTTGGTTTAAGGGAGACTGGTAGGAAGCCCTCCCTTCTTTGGATCTCGATTCATAATGAAATCCCATTTCTCGTTGATCACTTTCAATGGATTCTTGGACGAGGTGACATAAAATTCATGGAATGAAATTGGGGCTGTGGTCTTTTGGGATTCCCTAGCTTCACAAATTTTAACCTCACCTTTCGAGTGGCCATATACCATCCTCCCCTCATAAAATCCATCTTCAATCCAGCCCAGGAGCCTTTATTCGGTAGCATCAACCTGAATGGATCCTTTGATAGATGTGTTTTCTCAACTTCCTCCTCTGAGAAGTTTAATGTTGAGACTTATAGGAAGGCCATGCTTTACTATCTAGTTAGGGATCCATGGGGGAAGATTCTTTGGTGTAAATTCATTCCATCAAAATGAAACTTTCTTATTTTGAGGGACCAGTCCAATGCTGCTCCTATGGAGATGGAAAGAAAAACTAGTGGAATTATGCTGGCATCGAGATGTACATACTTCCTTTCTCCAAAGGAGGATAACTCCCTCCATCTCTTTGTTCAAAGTTAATGGTCAGGTCACATTAGAAATATATTTGTGTTTTCATGGACTTACTAGCTGGGGTTAACTCCTTTGAGGTTTTTTTTTCAATGTTATTAAAGAGGGGATTGCAGCAAAGTAGAGGAAAATTCCTGGTCTATTCTCTTAGTCATGAGATTCTCATGTAGATGGTAGGCACAAAAAACATAATGCATTAGGGGATCTACCCTCCCCCTCACGGTCTAGTCTCTAAATAAAAGTTACATATTTCCGAGTTGGAAACTCTTCATAGTCACTGGGTGGCTACACCATCCCTCTGTTGGTATTCCTACAATGTGCGCACAAAATTTTCTCTAGGCCCTAGACAATCCGGTACATGGGGGAGATGGTCCCCTCTCTCTCATGGGTTTAAACTTAAAACTGCTGGAACTTGTAGACATGGTTTTGTGAGGGGTTTTGGGGTAGTTTGTGACCCCCTTGGCTCAGTTCATTTGGATATCAATGCACAATATGAGTATAGTAACTCTCTGTTGGAAGAAGCAAGGGCCACATTGGAGGGCCTTGAGATTTGAAAATCAAGATATGTGCCCATTTCTATAGTGGATACCGATTCCATGATCCTCTGTAGTTCTCTCAAGGTCACTAATTCTCTTCCTTTGAAAATCATGTACCTCATCTACAAGTGTAGGACTCTTCATTCTAACGACATTGAAGTTATTCATACATGGGGTGAGGGAAACTAGATAGAAGACTTCTTGTCCTATAGAGCTCCCTAGTCTCTTCCCCATATGATATGTACCTCCCTTGGTTATCTCCCCTCAGTTGGTATGTAAGTGGTTATCAGGGATTCTCTTTGTCTCCACTTCTTTAGACCACCTTGAATTTGCTTTCATACTTTTCTTCTCCTCTTGCTTTCCTACTTCGTGTGCAGCCTGGGTTCTTCTTTAAAAAAATAAAAATATTTTTAGAGTTTTTGTGATTAAGTTATGTCATTTTTATTGATAACTTTTTTACAAAGGGATGAGTAGAATTGTTGTTCCTAAATTGCATATATACGAACCAATTATTCTTTTCGACTTGGATAAAGATTTCTCTACCATCACTTTTCACATGTATGTTATATCTTACTATGCATCTTCCCACATAAGTTTGTTTTGATGGTCCTGTTTTGAGTCAGTGGATGTATCTAACTAAAATGATGTTGTTTACAATGAAATATTTTGTGAAAATTAATATCACCTCAAAGGATCTATCATGAAAGGATATTTAGCATAAGATTTCATGTATTTCAATTAATCATACTTGGATAACATCACATTGAGGACTAATAGACTAATGAGAACAGAAGATGAGTAATATAAACCCATTTAAGATGAATTTACTACACTACCCCAGAAGGGGGATCTTTGGATCTTACTCATTCAGTTTCTAAAGTAGGGAAGAGTGGAAAATCGATTGTCATACAATAATATTCAACTGTGGTGTGCTTGATGATTACATCAAGTAAACTAGTAAATATTAATTTTTTTCATTGTGTAATTTCATCATATCTTATGACATTTTAAAATTTTCATATTTATTGAGATCATTTTAAAATTATCAAAATGAGACATCATTCTCTATATATTAAGAGGAAGGAAAAATTGAACAACATAGAATTTAATGATCGGTTAAATTCAATGGTAATATATTTATTTTTTCCCCATTACATAATCACATGTATCTATTTAATAGTCAATATAGGTATATTTTAGGTTTTAACTTTACTGATGAATGATGTATCAGATGAAATAATAGCATTATACTTTGGTCCAAACTATACGGTACATTATTGTAAGGAAATTATTGTCAGTGTATTTAAATTCATTATGAATAGTTGTGAAATAATATGACAATGCATTATGAAATGTCATAATAAGTGCTATAAAAGATCTTTATGCGAGTGAATCAGGCATTCCACCTTGATCAGAAAATATATTGTATTGTGGGGTTTTTGAAAGATTAATTTTATTAGATTACTATTCACATCGTCATCTCACAATGATGAAATTAAAGTTCTTTGATTCAATGTCCCGACCATGCATGCATATAGATAACTGTGGATTTAGAGTGATTGATATGAACTTTCAGTTTCATACAGATGAACTTTATATTCTTGCATCATAAGATAAACATGTGTTTTATGTAACTGACCTGTCAAATTAACAATTTGGTGTTATTTTTTATGTCATTACTAGACATATTTTGATAAATGCATGGATGATAATGATGTTGTGGATGAACGTATTAGTATTTATTCGAATGTTTCATTTGATGACATAGATGATTCAATTGTTAGAAATTATTTTGAAGAAAAAATTGTCACAGAAAACATATAGAATTGACACATTTGTAATTAGTTAATAGGTAATATGTAATATTGTGTGTCTTTTTACAAATTTCATACATGATATCAAATTAAAATTTTTTACTCATGCAATTACATGAGATATGTTGATTTTTAAATTATGCATTGATTATGAATCAAAAATAACAAACATTAAACTATATACAATAATTTTTGAAATGATATAATGATTTGTTTATGTTCCTAGAATATTCTTTTTGAAATAAATACCCTGAGACTAAAATTTTAAAGTAGGTAAAAATGAGTAAAAAACCTCTATTTAATTAGTGATAATGATAAAGAGGTTTCTATAAAGAAAAATATAAAAAATATAAAAAATAATCATAAATTTTAAATTTTTTTGGAATTAATTTTTAGAATATTATTTTGTTTACAAAACATACATATGAAAATCATTTTTTGTGTGAAAAATGATTTTTTACTTAGATATATAGTATAGTTTTTAAAATTATGGCACCATAAATCTATTTGAAACCTTCTTTAAACAACAATTTAACACTATTTTTTAATGTTAAAATTTTTTGTTTCTATATTTTTAGTGGTGTGTGCATATGTTTATTTTCTATCATTGATAATTATAATTTTTGTTTTCTCTATCATGACACTTTTGGGATTAAAAATTTATTTCCAATACTTCTTTGATGAATAACAATAAAAATATGTTTTATGGTTTTATTTATCTAGGTCAAAATATCTTTATATAATTTGATTGATGAAATTTGATTGTTTTTGGTCTGTTAGTGGCTAAATTTCAATTAAACACTAATAAACTTGTATTCCTCGGCTCCTAGACAATGAACTAGAAAACACATGGAAACCTACTATTTTTGTGGAAAATATTTATTTTTTTATTTAAAACCAAGGTGTTTTGAGTGGGAAATCTTCTCATTTCAATGAATCTTCCTATACCGAATCATGTTTGGAACATACTAAACCAAACTCAATTCTAACCTATATTTATCACCAACTATTCCAAAACAGTTAACAAAAAACATATTATTTAAATAACTATATTTTCATGTATAAATTTGTAACACCGGTTTTCACCCATATTGTTTTTCAAGAAACCTAGATGTTTTGATATAATAATCATCATATAAACATTTAGTGCAATGAACTACAAAATGTATAGTGCTTATTAGAATAGGTAGACAAAGGACCAAGCATAACATCCTAAAATCATCTTGTATTCCTATAAGTTTTCACTCAACTTGATTTCTCATTTACTTTCCAACTGGTGTTTTCTTTAGTGCCCCAAATTCATGTAGTTAATTCCATGAAAAATTAAAAATTTATGAGTCAGAAATATGTTTTAATAAATATCCAAGACACTGTTGTTTTTGGTAGTTCACCATATCCCCTCAAATCTTATAAAATCCCTTAATGACACCCCTTGATGGATATGAATAGTTTTCTCTCCACTTTAGGAATAGAGTCATAATTGAAACATTTTACATTACCTTGAAGGAAAAATACAAGGTAGGGTGTTTCTATGGATAAGGCATTATTCTCACATCACTATTTCTCGTTTGAGTCATCTATGATGAAAAGTAAAAGGTGAAATCTTCGGATTTTGAACATTAAATTTAGGAAGAGACATAAAATAGTATTTGAATCATTAGAGACCAGACATGCATCCTCTACTAGGAGACTCCCATCTCCAAAGTAAAATTCATAACACAAAAAAACTAAGGAATTAAATGATGAATAGGGAAAAATTTCCATTTGTTCAAATTGATTTTTTTTAATATCGGTTTTTCAATTTTTGGTTTCCTTCAATAATATCCCTAGTTGTTGAAAAAAATAGTACTCACTTGCCATAAAATATTTCCCCTAAACTAGTACTTACTCGAAATAGTGTGTCTTCAACCATAAAATAAGATTCAAACTCCAAAACCTCATCCCCTAAAGTTAATGCAATATATTTTTGGATTTCTATATTAATCTTAGAGAAGGATAATTCTTAATTTGTCTCAATAAAATAAAATCATGAAACTTTTAGATTTATGTTGTCCTTCCAAAAATGATTAACATTGAATCATTGTTCATCATAATATACTAGAGGTAAATCACTAGTTAAAGGATTGAGGATAGTCTCTTTCAATTATAATAGGAAATATTCAGATCTTTTCTTCATTTAATGTTTTGGTTTAGTTTTCTAGAAATAATTTTTATAGAATTAAGTAAAACTTTTAATTGGATTCATCAATCTTTCATTCCATATCTTCATTAAATTAGTCACATTATTACTCTTCTATCTCCTTGACATGGTTTATAACACTGTTAGTTTCCCATAAAATCACTTTTTTTATTGCTTTTAATTATTACATTGTTAATTATACACGTATTTATTTCAAATATAAAGAGATCTTGAAGTTGGGGGATTTTGAGGATGAAAACAACAATTTGAAAAATATTGATTCTAAAAATTCTAAATTTTCAATTCAATTGGATATTACTTGTTTTGAAAGTGTGAACCGAAAAAATTTTCTAATAGACCTATATTTATATTTTAATTTTATTTTAAATTTCATGTTTAAAATATCTGATTATAATATAAGAATAGGAATATAGGGAATTGAAAAACTTAATAGAGATTTAGGCATGTCTTCTCTAGTCATCATTATATGTAAAATTTATTCTTGAATATTATGTTCTTTCTTGTTATTTGCCTTGTTATTCTTCATTTATTTTTATCATCTATTTTATTTTATTCTAAATATTCATGAGGATGATGAATTATGTTATAGAGTCTGATTGTATGGTGGGGGTACTAGTATGAATGATCCTACAATTCAACCTATTACTATGTTGCCTCAGTTACCAGTTGGTCATCCCCCCATTATGCCCTCTCCCTATTTTCCATACACACCTTTTACATATATCTTTCCACCTACACCCACACATGATGGTAGTTTTTAGGCTCCCATCCACCCTTATTACCCATTACCACCATCCACTATACAAGGTACTACTCCCCCGTATATCCCACCACCATATCCATATCTATATCCATCCTCATCTATACAGGGCGATCCATCAAGTTTTCTCCCACAATTAGTACACTTATTTTCATTAACTATACATAGTACTCCTACTGTAGATATCCCACCTACAATAGAAGATGCCCCCTCCTCTACACGTTGCACTTGATGGGTTAGCATACCCCCATCTATTGGTTTGTGTTTAAAAATTTCTGATAGTTATTAATAATAAATTAATTTATATTATTTTCATTTACTAATTATTTTTCATGATTAGATACAACCTCCTCTATATGACGAGGTTCCACAAAAATATGATAGGTCTGGAATTTAAAAATGTAGATAACCATTGAATACAAAGAGGAAAATAATATAATTTAAAAACATGGTAAGGAATGAAAAGGTTTTATGGGAACACTAGCTAAAAATAGTAATATCATTCTGATTCAACCAATAAGTTGGAAGGAAGTTTGTGAACAAATAAACAATAATTCCCGGGCTGAGATTTGTGAATGTAATGCTCATTAACTTCTATATATATTAATTTATAATATTTTCCTAACAAATATATTTTCTAATATAGCTTCGATATAATTTTCCTGATGTAAAAAATACCAAGGCCAAATGGTTAATGGAATTAGGTCATATGTGGAGAGAATAAATGAAAAAATTGTATGTTTGTTGGAAAGAGATAGTTGATATAGATCTTAAAGATATACACACCTTTCAGGATTTCAAAATATCACAATACAAAGAGATGATCAGTAATTGGAAGAGACTAATGTATAAGGTATTAGGTATATATATATATAATAATTTAGTTTTTGAAAATTGTTTTTAATCTATAAATTTCTTATTTTATTTGTGGTAATATAGTTATATAATTATTTTTATAGGATTAATTGGACAAAAATAAAATAAATAAGTGTGCAATGAAATAAATTTATACTCTTGGATACACATCACTCCCAGATCATGAGCAAGAATAGGTAGTCTAATTTATTCCACCCTAACAATTAATATTTTACTTTGATTTTACATATTTATTTCTAAACCTACAAATTGATATCAAGCGTATAATTGGTAAAATAAATAAACCTGGGAATATTTCATTGTTCTTAGTGACTATAACATAAGAATCCCTTAATGATGCCAACCATATTTTAGAATTTTTTTTAGGATCCATGATAATAGAGTATATATTTATAATCATGGGTGTTTAGAGACTGGAAATGTGGGTGAACCTACCACTAAAAGAAAGAAATAAACTCTTTGAGTCCATAATGGATGAAATCTATGACCATATTTTTGAATACCCATCAAACAACAATATAGAAGATGACTGAAGTCCCATTAGTCATTAGAGCACTATTAAGTTTTAATTGAATAATAATTTTGATTTATTTGTTTGTTTTTTCAAGAAAAAGGAATTTAATATCATGTTTCATGTCCCTATATATACCATGTTTTGTATAAGTAGGAGAAAGAGAGATTGTACTATGATAAAAAACGACACCCAAGAGGTGATTGTAAGTATATCTCAACTTATTTTATTTTGACAGAATTTAATTCTCTTTATTACTTTATCTTTTTAATTAATGTTATATAACACTCTAATAGACAGATTTTGAGGAATTGGCATAAAAAGAACCAGAAAATTTTTCTGGAATGATCATCTCCACCAGGTATTAGAAGATGAGAATCAAGGAAGTGTGCACTGTCGATTTGGGAATAAGATTATACCATCTAGATACTGGTCTTCCAATAACATTTCTTTGAGTAATTGTTTTGGTATGGTTATAGTGGAACAAATGAACATTTCAATCAAACAAGTAGATCAAAAAGCAGATCAAGAAGAATCTAAGAAAACATATGAATAAGTAGCTCAAAAATTTGAGGAAGAGGCTCAATTTCTAAAGATGATAAATGAACTTATGAAGAGAGATATTTCTTATATTTCTTATAAATTCCTCTAGAATATGATATAGTGGTTGGTACCTGTTTGATATCTATTCATTCTATTTATGCAGATTCCTCCACTTCAACTGGTGTCGGTGCTGCTGCTGATGCCTTTACCGATGTCGATACTGATGCTGATGCCAAAGCTGATATCAATGCTGATGCCAATGCCAATGCTGATGTCTATTTTTATGATGATTCTAGTGGTGTGAGAGGTCATGATCATCTTTCTATAGTAGGTATGGATGAGGGTTATCATGGTTCTGATGCTACTGATATTGAGGATCACTTTTGATGTAAACTGTATTTTTTGTTTGTTTATATGTTTAATTTTATTATGTAGTTATGTTTTATTATTGTTATGTTGAATTGTATTATGGGGTGTCTATTTATTTCTACATATATTGAATAAATATATTATGGTGTCTAACTATTTCTACAGTAGTTAAGTTTTATTATCAATATATTAAATTCTTTCCTCCTCCAACACAACCACCTCACCTTCCCATCGATGCTGCTCTGAGGCGGCCTCCCAACCTCCTCTGGAACACCTCTGATGGTATGTGTTAGTAATTTTTTAAAATAGTTTTCTTATTCCTTTTCTATGATGAATTTTCTACATGTTTTCCCTCTAAAATATTTATATTTTTTACTTATGTGAGTGGAACATGCACAAGTTCTGTAGCCGAGACCTTCAATGAGTCGGAGTCGTGCGAGATGACCCATACCCTTTATGTGAACCATAATCCTCCCACACACAGCTAGTCTTCTTCCTTCATGCAAACACTTCTGTTGCAACATCCTCATTTTTTTGAATGATTCGTTAATTAATTGTATGGTCTATTTCATTTTTATTTGTTTATATTTTATTAATGTTTTTGTTTTGTTCTTGGTTTATTTTCAAATATCAAACCACATAAATTATATTTGGTGACTCTTTTATCTCTTCACAAGTTATGATTTTCATTTTTCTGTCCAAAATATGTTGTTTTTTTCCATCTCTAATGAGCTCAGTCATGAGATTTTGGTCTTTTCTTTATTTTTATTGTTTTTTATCTGCAGCTATAAAATATTAATTTTTAATAGAAGGTTAAAATTCACAAAACAGATCATACTCTTTAAATAGATGAGGTTAGTGATCCATCCCATCAAGATACTTTCATAAAATGATGTATACAGGTTCATGGTGTTTAATGTTTTCCTTTTTTATCTTCTAGGAAGAATTGAAGAAATTGATGTTTGAGAAAATTTATAAAACAAAAGAACGAATGGAGGTTTGATGATGAAATACCTTTTTTTGTAAGGCACATTGATGAAATATCTATATGTTTTTTTTTATTTTTTTGGAGGCAGGGTAATGTTAATATGGAGGAATAATAGTCATATTGACATTAAATTTTAAACATGAGGTTGGTTTATATTTCATTATACTAGTGTCAATTCATATAAAATATTCCTATTTCACTCTATATGCATATTTTTCTGTATTTCAGTGTATGATTGAGGATGAATTGCTTCCATTCACAAGAGTAAGAATGTGGATCTAATTACAAGAGTGAAAATTGTTACTAATAGTATGTAATATAATTTATTTCACATATATTTTACTTATACATAAAAACTCATTCAAAGATATGTCTTTCACTTTATATTTCTATATAGTTATTGATTTTTAATTGATTCTATTTTATATAAGTCATTGATGTTTTAGTTAATGAGATATTTGATATGAGTTCCACCCCTACCATAATCCACACAATTCTTAGAGAGAGTCACCAAAACCCTATGAGATGTATCACATAATCACTAACAACTAGTGTTAAACTCTGCCTAAAATGAACTATTAATTTTTACTTTTATGATATAAATTTTGAATTTGGATTCTAAGATTATTGTTGGATATTTGATGTTTCATTAATATTTACTATGAGCATAAACTCAAATGAATTACAGAGATGGTTTTATAAAATCTATTAGAAGAGAATAAAAAATTAGAGAAGTAGCTTGTAGAGGAGTAAGTTGTAAGACTGTATTCTTAGAAAGACACTATAACAACCCATAATTGATCAAATAAAGAGATTCAAGAGCTGATAATGATAGTTTCACCATTATCTGACTACTTTATGTATATGAGAACAAATATGTGATAGATCTAGTCACCCTATAGGCCTATTTATGGAAAACATATCTGTTTGTGACACCCAACCATTATCCCATATCAAGCAGCATCCACATATAGAATACACTAACCCAATATGAATCTCATCATCCAACAACCATATCTATGTGCATTATGTTCTCAATAAGTAACTTAGTCTCTCAAATCTATGAACCAAAAAAACATAACCATTATAGGTTTGGATCCCTAAAAAGTCACTCCAAATGGGTTCCTTGATCACATGTTCATCTCTCCTTCTGAGCCATGATTATTTAATCCTTAGAAACCACTATCACAGAACAAGCTCATATAGTCAATACCATGTTACTAAAATCAATTTTTTACATCTCCCACATAAAACATGGACACCTCTAAAACTCATAAAGACCTACGTGAATCACAAATATGGGTATGTAATCCATTCCATTGGTCTCCTCTCATATCCAAAATTTATCAAAACCACTAGGATGATCAACCATCTATTCATAACATCCAAAAAACCAAAAACACTTAAGGTATCATGGTTAATAATACAAATACTTTAGGAATATTGTTCCAGATATCAACCATGTTAAAATCATAATTCCCTTGATATTACATGTGGAACTCACTTATAAAACCATTAACGTAAAACTTACACCTAATAGAACAGTAGACCCACCATCCTTAGGTTAAGCATTGTTCACATAACACAACTTACCACATATGCTAATCGAAATCCCATTATAATACCCCATCCCCACCGATGATCCAAACAAATCATTTGAAAAATAAAATAAATAGTATTAATTATTAGCATTAATAAAATATATTAATGTAATTTTTATTAATATATTGGTTATGAAATATAAAAATGGATCATTTTATTTTAAATAATAATAATATATTTCTGATTTAAAATATAATAATATAACAATTTAATATATTTTTCCATTTAATCCATTTTCTCTAGGAAGATCAATTCCCTCACAAAATGACATAATGAAAATTTCATGACATAATGGATACTAAATGAATAACAAGTTAGAGATCATGCATAGTACTAACTAAAAAGACTTTGTTCAGTTATTAAATCACAATAAAATAAACATTGAAATTAAATGTTCATTAGAAATAACTTATTGAAAAATGCTTATAGATCTCATCACTTAATAATAAATTTGAAAAAAATAAAATGTGTTAATTCTGTTACTAAAAAAACAATTCAAAATCTATATTTTTTTATTTCTAAACAGAAGTAAGATTTTTTCTCTAGTACTATGTTTGAAAAAATAAGTTTTTTGTCCTATTTCTAAAAAAAAATACATGTCCATATCATAAATGATAAGTGATATGTGATGTAAAATATAGTTTAACATAAACTATCGAAAACTACTAATAGAAATTATAACTTATGATAAGTAGTTTGAAGGAATTAGTGTTAGTATTATTTAAAAAAAACACTCTGTCTAGAAAGAAAATCATAGAAAAACATCACATAAGTGATGAGAGATATAAAAAAAATTCAATAAGTATTTTCAAATAGCAGCCAGAAATCTAATTAAGTGCTTTCAAACAAACCCTAGGAATCATTTTCACATTAATGAGGGAATATTGGAAAGGGAAGCTCTAAATTGTACAAAATATGGTTATATTGTCATTTAAAATTCCTTTATTTCACTAATAGTAGCTAATATATTCTCTTAATATAGATATAATTGTTTAAATTTTCTTTAAAACAAGGCTGCTTTAAATCAATATCCAAGAAACCCAAATAAACATGCTATTTCAAGATATAGTGTTAGTTGATTTCTTACATTAATCAAAGACTTTCCCCACGAAATTAGTGTTTCTTTTTATATAATGTTCACACTCAAAATTTCCCATTACCATCTAACCAAATCCATTAGACATTCACCCTACTGATACCATGTTATAGAATCATATAAAAAACCCTTGAATCATAACCCATATATCAAAGTACTTATATCCTAATTACCCTACTATCCATGCCTTCGGTGATTTTAAAACCCATCTAAACATGAAAACTACTCATAAACTCACATACATAACCCCTAAGGAATATCCATTGGACCTATAGACTAATAAGGTGTGTGTTACCATTTCACTTCAAATCATATAACCAAAATAAACTATATTTAATTTTTATACCCTATGTGTATACCCTATATATGTGATGACAATGTTCTTAATGATCTTCCTCAGTTGGGTCACTAATATACATGTTGTGTTAGTTGGAGAGTAACCCTTGATAACATCCTATCACATAGTTATATGATATACAAATTTAATTCAGAGGATTATAAGATGTGTAGTCTATGAACATTTAGGAAATAATATAATATTTGTAATTGATGCATGTGTATTTTAAATATTCTATATTTTAAAAAAATTATTTTTTTATAATATTATTGAAGTATAACTTTTGAAAATCTACTTTTAAGCTAGCTATTTTTATAAAATAGGCATGTTTTAGTGAAAAAATTTCAATATTTTATTTGAATGTTTTGAGTGTAAATTCCTGATGATACCTTCAATTTGCACATATTATTATAATGTAAACTTATTCAATTAATAAAATTAGTGTTTATTATAATATCTAATTTAGGAACTACCAATTGATAATTATTTTTATTTGTCAAAAAATTGAATTTAGTTTCGAAACTTTAAAATTTGGACTACTGATTGTGTTTTTGATGTTCATTATTGAGAATTGTATAAGATAGAAATAAAAAAATGGGGGAGTAATTTTAAATTATTTTTTAAAAATTTTAATGTTTAATTCATTAATTATATCCCACTTTATTTCACATAATATGTGTATTTTTTGTGTATTTAGAATTTTGGTGCATTCTGGTAAAATATTATAATTTTATTAGATTACTTGATATTTTGAATATGGGGGCCATGGGAAATTTTTAAACTGGAGTTTTTTATGTATAATTTTTCCATCACATGAAAGGATAATTTTCCCATTATAAGGGATGTATATCTGTGAGTAATGAGGGTCAATAATCCAATCCCCCATACCAATTTTCCTTGAGACACCATCAAAAGGTACACAGTTTCCTCTAATTTTCACCTATGGTAGCTTGAAATAGATCCATTCCCTTGAACCCGCATATCTAGGTTGAAAATAGACAGGGTAGGTGCTCTATGTAGAGATACTGATGAACCAAAAAAACTTAAACATGCATCAATCAACCACTCGTATCCAACCAGACGCAATTTAATCAATGAAATAAAAGTATTCAACATACTATGATAAGTGACCATAAGCACTTGAATAACCATGGTCCACACAACCAACCATGATACTCAAAAAACTATGTATAGATCAACAGAACACTAATGTTTTATAGAATCTATCACTACCTCAATCCCTCTTCACTCCTCTCCATCCATAATACTAGAAGTCCCCCATCACAATTCTTACCTCACATGAAGACAACCCCACTTAAGATGTCATGACCTGTCCTCAAGGCCCGTGTCGTGACTACCCCATGCCTGCCTTCCATAGGCCAGGGGCTGGCGACTAGCACCAAGGCGTAATTCCCGGTAAAAAGGGAAGGCATTTCCTTTATAAAGTAAACAAACACCACAGAGCAAGCAAGCAGTAGAAGTAAACACTAAGTAAAAACTGAGTACAACAGTAAGTGCGGAAAAGTAAGTGGGCCAGTATAAAAACCCAAACTGAAAGTAAAGTACAACTGGAAGTGAAAACAACAACTGAAAAGTAGTGCTGTAACTTCGAGATTTCCACTGGAAATCCCACATGATTGGTGGGTACATATAGCGTCCACTGCTCCTTGGGTCTAGCCGACCGCTCCGAGTACGTCCCGTCCAGTGGTCCACCTCCAGGTACCATCCTCCTCCGCAAGCCTCAACCACGATCAGCGTTGTCCGTCGTCTGCAACCAACACAACATAGTGCGGGCATAGCCCGTGAAGGGGTGAGTATAAGCTACTCAGTAGGGACCCTGAGACCCCCGATGGTATCCCAGAATCCACAAAGGATAAACCATAAGGGAAAGATACAATAACGATGTAACATCTGACACTGCTTAGGTATATGCCCGTACATATACCTAATTCATCAATTCCAGTACGATCCAACATCCAAGATCAAGTACAACCCAGTCCACACAGGAAAGAAAAACGTAAATCCACACAGGATAGCACAACACAATCCACATAGGAATGAAAAACAGGAGTCATCTCACACAGGTATACTTCTTCGTATGACGATAGAGATGATCAGATATATTCACTGATTCATCTATTTCGTCGGACCAACAAAGGATCGATAGGTACTAACCCCCGCAATGACCCACACAAGATCGATCATGAAGTTGAAACCATAGCTATTTTGAATCTCCTTCTCTATCAAGTACAGTGGGTATGGCGCTACAACCAAGCGCTTCCCTCTAACCTTGGACTGTTGTAGTACTCCACCGATCGAGTATTGTGGGCCTGCTGCTACAACCAAGCGCTTCCCACCATGGGTCTTCTACTGCAAGCAAGTGCTCCTCTGCCATGGGTCTACTGCTATAACCAAGCGCTCCCCGTGCTGCTACAATCGTGCGCTCCTCCGTTGTAGGTCTGCCGCTACAACCAAGCGCTCCTCCATCGTGGGTCTGCCGCTACAATCAAGCGCTCCCCCTCATAGCCTCCAGAGGTACTTCTTCTGTTGAGTACCGCGGGTCTACCACTACAACCAAGCGCTCCTCCACTGTGGGTCTGCTGCTAAAACCAAGAGCTTCCCACTGGGATATCCATAACACACCGAGTCGTTCGATCAGCAGTCGTCAAGTCTCAACCGGCTCTAGGGTTTCCGCACACATCATGCTCATTCCGGGAGGGTCCACTCCACGAGCCAAGAGGACGATGCATCAAATTACATGTAGTCCGGAGTTGATGTATCCCAAAAAGTACTGTAGTGGTCACTGCTGATCCCACGGAGGTTTCCCGTATTGTATTTATTGTCGTCGCAGACGCAGCCTCCTCTAGGGTTCCCGCACACAGCAAGCTCGTTCGGGAGGGTCTGCTCCACGAGCTGAGGGGCTGATACATAAAATGACACATAGTCCGGAGTTGATGTATCCAAAAGTTCTGCTTCGTCAACAGGAAATCAACTTCGCAGACGGCGCGTCAGTCGGACGCCCAGTCTGAGAGTTATTGGCATTTTCGTCCCAGGGGCCCGATTGGGTTTTTAGTCAAAACCAACCCGACCGTAGTCCACCTGTGTCCAAACCTCGGGTGGAGTAAGCCAAATGCTCCGTCTAACTTAGAGGAATCCATCAAAGTTGATGACACGTCAATCGGACGTCTGGAGCTCAAGATATAAGCGTTTCCGATCCGAGGGCCCGTTTGGTTTCATGTACGAACCAACCGGGCCAAACCCAAAGTACTCCGAATCCTAGAGTACGATATACCAAAATGACCGTCTCTATCCAAGGATCACATCGCCACTGACGGTGCGTCGATCGGAGGCCCGTAGCTCACGTTATGAGCAAAAGTCCGAAAAGGTCCAAAAATGGGGTGTCTGGGCCCGGACCGACCCGGCCCAACACCCCCTGGTCGACCCAACCCGGGTCCAGGTCCGACCCGGCCGGCATGGCCCGGCCTGGCTTGGGTGGCCCGGCCTGGCCTGGGGGCCCGGCCCGGCTTGGGCGAGACCCGGCGCGGCCGGCGCGGGCGCGACCCGGTCGCCCGGCGGGTCGGCTCGGCCGGTTACGGCCGAGCGGAGCGGGGGGAAAGCCGCCCCCGCGTGAGGAACCGCGGCCCCGCGTGGGTCCGCCCTTTCCAGCGGACGTGGCCGGTACGCCGCGTCCCGTCCCCCTCCGGTCCTGCGTGGTCGCGGGACCACGCTCCGCCGCCGCGGCTTCAGCCGCGACGGCTCCTTCTGGAGGCGCATCGGGCGCCGCCGCCACCTGCCGCCGGCGCCGCTGTGCCGGCGAGGCACGCCGGCGGGCTGCTTCGCGGACCACTGTATGTGTTCCGGTGGTCAGAAATTCACTCCGTCTTTTCCAAAGGCCCTCTCGGGGACCGTCCTTCACTGCGAGGACTTCATATCGCCCGCGCGGCTAGTTTTGTCGACGTACGCCATTTCTCACACCAAGAACGAAAGGGGCGGTGGGTTCGGAATTGTTCGTTGGTCCGCACCCACCGCGTTAGCGGTTATAAAGGTCTCTCAAAAAATTATTT
The DNA here is from genome assembly GCA_963277665.1 of Viscum album. NCBI lineage: Eukaryota > Viridiplantae > Streptophyta > Magnoliopsida > Santalales > Viscaceae > Viscum > Viscum album. The sequence continues at coordinate 1,254,702,426 of OY728152.1, forward strand.
AATCAACTCCGCGGGTATAAATCACAAATATTTAAAAGAATCAACCCCTACCTCGTCATAGTCGTCGAACGTGAGTTCTTCGCGGAATTGACCATCACGGAAGAGGAGGATCGTCGCGTCACGGATGGGCGTCGCGTCGTCGCGGTATACGGCGTCGTGTCGATGATCTCCGAGGGTTAAAGAAAACACACAGATTTAATTATACCAAAAAGAAACCCAAGTTGAGGATAAAATCTACAAAGGAAAAATTAAAAGATCCGAAATCCCTACCTCAATCGGTTGAGGATCGAAGATTGTCACAGGGAAGGATCGTCGCAGAAGAAACGTCACGGAGGGAGGATCATCACGTCACGCCGTCGATCTCTGAGGATCCGGCGTTCTTCGTCGCCCTTCGTCGGAGGCCGGCGTTCTCCGCGTGCTTCGCGTTCTTCGCGAGGGAGGATGAAGAACTTAGAGTTTCTGTCAATCCTCTCAACAAGCCACCACAAGAAAAACATGTGTTGGTCTTATTTTATTCCAATCCAAAAATTTGAAAAAAAAGTTAAGAAACGAACCATTAATTAGATGAAATAATGGTAACGACTTAATTTCCCAATTAATAGGGGCGTTAAGTATTTAAGAAAACACACCTGTTGACTTTCATTTAAAAGGGGTTTTCACGGGTGCGTTACTTATAGGAAAAGAAACGGTGGGGCTCGTGCAGGCCCCACCTCAAAAATATCCTATCAAGTGGGTAGGATATTTTTGGGTTCCACCCTATCTGCTTAACTTAGCTTAAGTGGCTTTAAGTGGCTTTAAGTGGCTTTAAGTGAAATAAAATAAAGTTGTCACACCACTTTATTTTATTTTCTTGACATAACCCCAAAAATTAAAAACCACACCCAAGAAAACGAAACTACGGAAATGGCGTTTCAAAGCAAATACCGGCGCTGCGATTCCATCGGTTCCCTCGGAATTCGATTCCGGTCACCAGTTCAAAAGTTAGAAAAAACCCACTCGTTCGTTCACTGAATGTACCTGAGCCAAACTTCGGAAAATGATTCCGGGCACACCGGGCCTCAGAATCAGGTGCCGTCAGAAACTGCGTTCTTGTAAAATTCCAAAGAAAATTAAGAAAAAAAAATTTCCTTGAATTTTATGGGTCTTTACATCACTCCCACCTCAGGGCTTTACATCCCCGTAAAGATACATCATAAACTAGGGAAACAAAAGTAGGTACTGAGCACGCATCTGAGCATCGACCACATCCCCGTAACTCACATCGAGGTGTGACCTGTAAGGAAACGTGGTCACCAAACTCGAATTGTAGTGGTCCTTGCCTCCTGTCAGCACAAGACTTTTGCTGGCTCTGAGCTATCCTCATATGCTCTTGGATGACTTGGACTTTTCTGGTCCTACAAGAGCTGCTGATATTTCTTCTTTGCGGAGAAGAGAAATCCAGTCTCATCCCCTGGATGAACCACGTTCTTCTCCTAATAAATTCAATCCTGTCATGGATGATACTAACCCATAGTAAGGATGACGTCATAAGGCCTCGATGCTACTACCAAGAGATCCAACCATTACTCTCACCTCCAAGGGTTGAGTCACACTGTCGGCATCAGTGTGTGGTCACTGGGTCTCCTCTAGTTGGTATCTCAAAGTCAGGGTCAAGTTAACGGTTTTTAAACCGGAACCTCTTAGTAACAACACAAAGAGAGGACATGAAGGAAAACTCTAAAAGTAATGTGTCTTTTATTACTGCAGCTCAATGTACAAAGACACAGAACATGTAAAAACAAACATCAACAACGCTAGAAGCAGCATAAACAAAAGTCTCCAGGTCTGGAGCTAGTCCTTCTCCTGTCCATCTTCTTCCGGAGCTCCATGATCGTAGGCCTCAGCTGCCTGAAGCTGAGCTCTCCCATGTCCACTAGCTCCCTACGGTCGGGGAGGACCTCCTGGTGGTGGTGGCAACACCTCAAAGCGTCATCCACCTCCAGCTGCATGGTCAAATCCCCTGCCACGGTCTCCTGCTCCATGCGGTCCACCTTGGTCGAACCTCTACCTCTACCTGGGAGGTCCTTTGTTCATCTGCTGGTCATCCGTAAGGTGGGTCCGACAGTCACGAGCCATGTGACTCACCCCGCCGTAGGAGTAACACTGTCCTCTCATGGTAAGTCGTTGTCCACCCCGGGTGCCTCGCAAAAACGATCCTGTGTCACGCGTTCGACCACCTGTAGGTCTAGTCCTCTTGGATCCCTACGTCATCTGTCTACTGCCCGCTACAGAAGACTCTGCCGCTTGCCGGCTAGTGGTGGGTTCTGCTGCTGGAGACTGCTCAGCAAGGAATCTCTCGATCAAAAGGGCTCGTTCCAGTACACCTTCCTGAGTCAGAATACTGAGGGAGATCAACGATGCCCTGATCTCATGTCTCAATCCCAGCTCAAAGGTCCAGTCCTGGAAGAATGGGTCTCGTACCATGTCTGTCGAGTAACGCGAGAGATTGGTAAATCTCTCCGAGTACTGTGCGACCGTCAAGCTGCCCTGCCGCAGCTGTAGGAGCTCCTGGATGCGCACCGCACGAAGGGTGGCTGGGAAGAACTCTGGGCGAAAGAGGCTCTCAAAGTCCGTCCAGAGATGAGATGCCTCATCGTGCACCTGAAGCATCAAGCTCCACCATCGGCCCGCTGCCGCGTGCAGTAGGCTCGCTGCGAGGATCACCATAAGGTCTTCTGGCGTCCTCACTAACCTGAAAACTCGCACTACTACATCCATCCAGTCCTCGGCTGCCTGGGGGTCCGTCTCCCCGTGGAAACTAGGTGGTCGCTGGCACTGGAACTCATGCAGTGCACTAAGGAGACGTACATAATCAGCAGTTGGGGCTGTAAGCATTGGTGGCTCGGTGGGTAGAGGTACCGCCAGTGCCTCAACTATCAAAGGGCCCTGTACCGAGGCCTCGTCGATCGGCGGGATATCGTCATGCTCAACTCTTGAAACCCTAGCTAGCTGCCGTCGTGGGGGAATCCTGAAAAGGAAACAGGTGCGCCATGGTCAGAATAGTATACCTGGTGAGCTGACATAAAATAATCACAAAGAAAACTTGAAACACACATGCAATCAATGTTTTCGTGCATTAAGTCGGAAATCAGAAGTCAGGGTCCTGGTGTACGGATACGTCAGCCGCTGCACCAACACTAGACTCCCTGGACTGATAACCACACCCAATACACTTAACACTATTGCTTCACATAGAAAAAGATCAGAGTCCAAAGTTATGCGGTAGAACCGAACTCCTCTGATACCAATTTGTCACGAACCATCCTCGGGGCCCATGCCGTGACTACCCCAATCCCGCCTTCCATAGGCCAGGGGCTGGCGACTAGCACCAAGGAGTAATTCCCAATAAAAAGGGAAGGCATTGACTTTGGAAATTAAACAAACACCACAGAGAAAGCATGTAGTATAAGTAAACACTAAGTAAAAACTGAGTACAACAGTAAGTGCGGAAAAGTAAGTGGGCCAGTATACAAACCCAAACTGAATGTAAAGTAAAACTGGAAGGGAAAACAACAACTGAAAAGTAAAGCCGCAACGTCAAGATATCCACTGAAAATCCCACCTGAAGGGTGGGTACAAATAGCCTCCACTGCTCCTCGGGTCCAGTCGACCGCTCCAAGTGCATCCCGCCCAGTGGTCCACCTCCAGGTACCATCCTGCTCCGCAAGCCTCAACCACGATCAGAACTGTCCGTCGTCTGCAACCAACACAACGTAGTGCGGGCATAACCCATGTAGGGGTGAGTATAAGATACTCAGTAGGGACCCCGAGACCCCCGAAGGTCTTCCAGAATCCACAAAGGATAAACCAGAAGTGAAAGATACAATCACGAAGTAACATCCGACACTAATTAGGTATATGCCCATACATATACCTAAGTCATCAATTTTAGTATGCTCCAAAATCCAAGCTCAAGTACAACCCAGTCCACATAGGAAAGCAAAACGTAAATCCACACAGGATATCACAACACAATCCACATAGGAAAGCAAAACAGGATTCAGCTCACACAAGTATACTTCTTCGTATGATGATATAGATGATCCGATATATTCACTGATTCATCTATGTCGTCGGACCCACAAAAGATCGATATGTACTAACCCCCGCAATGACCCACACAGGATCGATCATGAAGTTGAAACCATAGCTATTTGGAATATCCTTCTCTATTAAGTACAGTGGGTATGCCGCTACAACCAAGCGCTTCCCTCTAACCTTGGACTGTTGTAGTACTCCACCTATCGAGTACTGTGGGCTTGCTGATATAGCCAAGTGCTTCCCACCATGGGTCTGCCGCTACAACCAAGCGCTCCTCTGCCGCGGGTCTTCTGCTACAACCAAGCTCTCCCCGTGCTGCTACAACCGTGTGCTCCTCCGTGGAAGGTCTGCTGCTACAACAAACAAGCGCTCCTCCGTCGTGGGTCTGCCACTACAATCAAGTGCTCCCCCTCATAGCCTCTAGAGGTACTCCTTCCATTGAGTACCACGGGTCTGCTACTACAACTAAGCACTCCTCTGCCGTGGGTCTACTTCTACAACCAAGCGCTTCCCACTGGGCTATCCATAACACACCGAGTCATTCGATCAGCATTCGTCAAGTCTCAACCAGCTCTAGGGTTTCCGCACACAGCATGCTCATTCCGGGAGGGTCCACTCTAGGAGCCAAGAGGTCAATGCATCAACTGACATGTAGTCTGGAGTTGATGTATCTCAAAAAGTACTGTAGTGGTCACTGCTGATCCCACGGAGGATTCCCGTACTGTCTTCATTGTCATTGCAGACGCAGCCAGCTCTAGGGTTCCCGGACACAGCGAGCTCATTCGGGATGGTCCGCTCCACGAGCTGAGGGTAAGATACATCATCTAACACATAGTCTGGTGTTGATGTATCCAAAAGTTCTGCATCATCAACATGAACTCAACGTCGCAGACGGCGCATCAATCGGACGCCCGGTCTGAGAGTTATTGGCATTTTCGTCCAAGGGCCCCGATTGGTTTTTAAGTCAAAACCAACCCAACCGTAGTCCATCTACGTCCAAACCCTAGAAGGAGTAAGCCAGAAGATCCGTCTCACTTAGAGTAATCCATCAAAGTCGACGGCACGTCAATTGGACGTCCGGAGCTCAAGATATAAGCGTTTCCGCTCTGAGGGCCCGGTTGGTTTCGTGTACGAACCAACCGGACCAAACACAAAGTACTCCGGAACCTAGAGTGAAATATACCGACATGACCGTCTCGATCTAAGGATCACATCGCCACTAATGGTGCGTCTATCGGAGGTCCGTAGCTCATGTTATGAGCAAAAGGCCAAAAGGTCCGAAAACGGGGGGTCTGGGCCCGGACCGACCCGACCCAACCCCCCTGGGTCCGTGTCCGACCCAGCCAACGCGGCCCGGCCCGGCCTGGGTGGCCTGACCCGACCTGGGGGGCTCGGCCCGGCCTAGGCGTGACCCGGCCCGGCCGGCGCGAGCGCGGCCCGGTAGCCAGGCGGGTCGGCTCGGCCGGTTACGGCCGAGCGGAGAGGGGGGCATGCTGCCCCCGCATGAGGAACCGCGGCCCCACGTGGGGCCGCCCTTGCCAGCGGACACGGCTGGGCCGCCGCATCCTGTCCCCCTCCGGTCCCGAACGGTCGTGAGACAGTGCTACGCCGCCGCGGCGGCTCCTTCCGGAGGCACGTCGGACGCCGCCACCACCTGCCGCCGGCACCGCCGTGCTGGCGTGGCGCACCGGCGGGCTGCTTCGCGGACCACCGTATGTGTTTCGGTGATCAGAAATTCACGCCTTCTTCACCAAAGGCCCTCCCGGGGCCCCTCCTTCAATGCGAGGACTTCACATCGCCCGTGCAGCTAGTTTTGTCGACGTCCGCCGTTTCGCACACCAAGAACGAAAGGGGCGGTGTGTTCGGACTTGTTTGTTGGTCCGCACCCACCGCATTAGCGGTTTTAAAAGTCTCTCAACAATTATTTAATAAATTCCGCGGGTATAAATCACAAAGATTTAAAATAATCAACCCCTACCTCGTCGTGGTCGTTGAACGTGAGTTCTTCGCGGAATTGACCGTTGTGGAATAAGAGGATCGTCGCGTTGCGGAAGGGCGTCGCGTCGTCGCGGTATACGGCGTTGCATTGACGATCTCCAAGGTTTAAAGAAAACTCACAGATTTAATTGTACCAAAAAGAAACCCAAGTTTAGGACAAAATCCACAAAGGAAAAATTAAATGATCCGAAATCCCTACGTCAATCGGTTGAGGATCGAAGATTGTCACAGGGAAGGATCATCGCGGAAGAAACGTCGCGGAGGGAGGATCGTCACGTCGCGCCGTTGATCTCCGAGGATCCGGTGTTCTTTGTCGCCCTTCGTCGGAGGCCGGCATTCTTCACGTTCTTCGTGAGGGAGGATGAATAACTTAGAGTTTCTGTCAATCCTCTCAACAAGACACCGCAAGAAAAAAGTGTGTTGGTCTTATTTTATTCCAAGCCAACAATTTGAAAAAAAAGTTAAGAAACAAACCATTAATTCGATGAATTAATGGTAACGACTTAACTGCCCAATTAATAGGGGCGTTAAGAATTTAAGAAAACGCACCGGTTGAATTTCATTTAAAAGGTGTTTTCACGGGTGCGTTACTTAGAGGAAAAGAAACGGTGGGGCTCGTGCGGGACCCACCTCACAAATATCCTACCAAGTGGGTAGGATATTTTTGGGTTCCACCCTAACCGCTTAAATTAGCTTAAGTGGCTTTAAGTGGCTTTAAGTGAAATAAACTAAAGTTGTCACACCACTTTATTTTATTTTCTTAACTTAACCCCAAAAATTAAAAACCACACCCGTGAAAAAGAAACTCCAGAAATGGTGTTTCTAAGAAAATACCGGTGCTGCGATTCCATCGGTGCCCTCGGAATTCGATTCCGAGCACCGGTTAAAAAGGTAGAAAAAACCCGCTCGTTCGTTCACTGAATGTACCCGAGCCAAACTTCGGAAAATGATTCCGGGCACACCGGGCCTTGGAATCAGGTGCCGTTAGAAACTGCGTTCTTGTATAAATCCAAAGAAAATTAAGAAAAAAAATTTCCTTGAATTTTACGGGTCTTTACATAAGATATTTTTAATCCTTGTTTCCAAATCGAGAAGTTTTATTGAATTGACTTGACTTGACATTTCATCTAATATCTAGTTTTTGAAGGTGTTCATGTAAATATGCTATTTATTTTGTGAAACTTCAATAAGAATGTCAAAAATTTCTCATATAGTAAACCAACTACAAATATCAATATAAATATTTTTTGTTCATTGTTGGTTATTGAGTCAGGTTTCATTTATCATGTAAAATTGACACAATGATCACATACATATAATAAGTCTTTATATATCACATTTTTTCCCATTATTTCCTCATATGTCTTTTCTTATGGTGCATGTTCATTGATGTATGTTTACTCAGTGGTACGTATTTCACATCCCACTATTTTGACCAGTTTTTTACATCATAGTGATTCTCATAGTTTCAAATAATTTTGGAAGGTACTATAGTGGTGAAAATATATTTTTGGATATTTTATTTTTCCCATGATGCTAGTCATAGCATTCACATTCGGGTTTTAGTGATACCAATTATAAATTTTAATCTTATGATTTCCTTTTATTTTAACATTAATTTTTTGTTTTTAGAGCTTTTCCCTTGGATCTGCTGCTGTTGTTCATTTCCCATATTCACTAGACACAAGTACTAGACTACTGTCCCTTGTCTCTTTCATATTGATCACATACATCCATGTGTTCGATAGAGAGTGAAACCATGGTTTCCAATTTTTGAGGTGCTGGTTAATTCCAGATTGATCCTAGAGCATATGGATTATGAACCTAAACATCAATGATCATTATCTGTAGCAACCCAAGATGTTGGAGGATTTGATCCAAGATATGGGTAATTAGTAATAGGCCATGCACTTATAATTTTATCTTATAACATTTTAGGTTTGTTGTATGATCATGGGCCAGATCTTGTCTGTACTTATAATGTTCCCCTGTCTACTTGTATAGTGGAACACTAATGCCCTTATCCCATGAAATTTTTTCAATTTGACTGAACAATGTAAATTTTGGTGTTAATTTTTTACTTTCTTCACTGTTTTCTATTTATGTTATTTTCTGGTCAAAATAGAAAGGGTAACCCTTTATTGTTTTTGTGGTATCTAGGTATGGCCATGTTTTTTTATCATTCCATTAGACTATTTTGGGTCAATTAATTCAGAAACATACATGTTTTATGGCAGCTATAGGGGGTGGATATGAGGCTGCAATGTGGTGTTTTTATGGAATTTAGATACTGCATTCACTATTTTGTACCGTGGATATAGGTCTACTTCAATAATTTGAAACTGTGGATATAACCATATAGGCACAGTTTCGGACTATGGCTCTATGTCTGCATGGCAAGAGCTGTAGCAATAGTTTCAAACTATGGAAATAGGTCTATATCCATGGTTTCCAACCAAGGCTATATTTGGTTCCATACTACCATTACAATCGGATCCATGAACCATTAAACTAAGGCTATCACCTATATCCACTATTTTTGGGTCTATAGACAGGGGTAAAAATTGTGCATATAGCCTTATTTTCAAGTAGTGCACTATTTTGTAAATATCATTGACATTAAATAATATATAAGTCATTTTAATGGGATAGGGTTCATTAAAATACTCCAATTTTATCTTAGGATGATAACAGTTTAATCATATTCATCCAATAATTTTTGGAATTTTTTTTGTTTTTTTTAAACCTTATAATTTTGATTTACCCTTAATTAATCATTTTTAATTTTAATTATAGTGAAAATATTTTAAATATTAAAATAATATAAATTATTACTTATATGGAGTCAATTTTCCATAAATGGAAACATTACGAAATTTTGGAACTTATCATGATATCTTTGTATTTTTAATTTTTTTTATTATATTTAATTATTTTTGTAAATAAATATATATAAAAAATATTATTAGTGTCAATTCTAACACGATTCAAAATTTTGTCTTTAAATAAAATCCAAACAGAAAGATAATTTCAACCCAATCCATTTAAGACACTCATGAAATATCGTATTCACCTATAAAATTTTTATATCACCTAATTGATTGAAATTATATTTAATTTAATATTTTTGGAATAATTTATTTGATATTTTTAGTAATTGAACAATTATTGTATCATCACTATACACTGCATTAAGTAATTAATTTCTTCTATAAAAATAAAAAATAAATTATCGTGATTAATTTAATTTTATTACATTTAAAATTACTATTTATAGTACTATTTATGTTTTTATAACCCTATATTAAAATTTAATAACTTATTAAAAAATGATTATGACATTTTTAACTTATTTTCAAATAAAATATAATAAATGCCATATTCTCACACAAGTGGATTAAAAATGTTTCAATTTTTTCCTAAGGTTTATTTTAGTTGAAATACACACATCCAATGAAATTTAAAATAAAATTTAGGGAAATTTTATAATTTTATAATTTTATTTTTATCTTTAATTACTCGATTTACAATTAACCGTGTTAAATTAAAATTTATTATTGTTACAATACATAATATCAAAAAATAAAAAAAAAACTATTAAAAAAATTTGGACCCTTTGATGTAAAATATTGAATCCATTTTTTAAAATTCAAAATATACAAGTAGTAGTAATTAATTTAAAATCAATCTTCATGACAGGGTGAGAAAATAGGTTATTAAAGTTAAAACATGCAAAAGATTGAAAAGTTTTTATATGTAAATTCAATGTAAAATTTATAAAAATATCCTTAATTGGATCAAATGATAATAAAATGATCTAATTATACATTAAAAACCTTAAAAAATATAGTTGAATAATATAATTTATTTCAATGAAAAAAGTTGTTTTCAATTAAAATTTAGTATTTTTTACTATTCATTAAAAAATGAAACATATCAGACAAATACCAAAAATTAATCCAAATTAAATTTTTATTTCCCTATATCAAATAATATTTTTATTTTATCAAATGTATATATATATATATAAAAGTTTCTAAAATTGGATTTAAAATTGGTTCTCCGTTAAATGGTGATAAAATTACCCTTTTGAAAAAAATAGATTTGTATGCATAAAATTGAACTTATACTTATCTTATTTATATAAAATATATTTGATGAATATAAAAAATATTTGACAGAATATATAAGATATAAATTTCGTAAATATAATTTACTAATTTTAGTTAATTTAATTAGTTAATACAAAACAACTTTGGGAACATAAAAATAAAAAATTTCCCTTATAACTAATTGGTATAAATTTTCATTTCTAATTAACTGGTAACTAAGGAATTTATATTATAAACCTTATATTTTCATATGTTAGTTAATAATATTCATAACTACTAATTTAACAGTTTGGTTATATATTAATATATAAAATAATAATAATTTAATAATATATAATTTGTCGGTAAAGTTTGGTCTTACGTGAAGTGTAGAATATCAAAGGAATTAAACATTGTATGTAACACAAGCCAAGAATTGTTTTGAATATACCACAATCTATTCGGGTGTTGTGTGTTGTACACTCTTATCTTGGTGTAGGGTACAATACAAGACATAAAATAAATCAAATTAATAATAAAAATCTATCTCTTACAAATCTCAGGGTGTTACATTATACCCCAATTAAAATTAATTTCACCCTCAAAATTAGTTTGGGTTATTAAATGTTTAGTACTTGAAATTTCCTTTCATATAAACCCATATATTAAAAAACAAATACTAAAAATCACTTAGAAAAATGGAATATAGAAAACTTGATAGTTTCTTAGAGTAATTAAAAATTGGGTTTCTAAATAGGAGAACTTATATAGAAAGTGAAAACATAAACATTGAAAAGAAATATATCATTCATGTTCTGATGTATAGTGATAGAGAACATCATTATGAGAAAGATAACTATCACAAGGCCATGAATCTTCAATGATATAAGGGGTCATTCGATTCATAAAAAATTAAGGTACAAGGATAATATTTTTGGTTTCAAGATCTTTTTTCATAAAGTTAAATAATTTTCATGAAAAGATATGCTTACATGATTTTAGGAAAACCTCACCCTTTTTTGTTCCTTGATCCACTTCACCTCTTTCCACAAAAAGGAAGGTTAATTTTCTATTCCTAAAGTGATAATAGATCCTGAGATCCATGATATTTTACCCCATCTGTAATTAGTTACTATCAACACAATGATGTTTGAATACATTATCCAATATGAAAAAAATCCTCATGTGTCGAGATAATGATTTAATCTCACAAACTTCATCTAAAGAGTAAATTAATATTTCAATAAATATTTAACCTTATAACCCTTTGTAAAGATGAAATCCCAACACAATAGAAATAAATTTACAAAATTAGATTAACATTGATGTCCCATATAACACAATGCAGATATTGGTTGTCACATTCGAAACATGTGAATACATTTATCACGTATTGCCATAAAATGTGGTAATAAACTAAAATTCCATAAATCCTTATTAAAAACATGTACTTTATCCTTATTCAAAAATTTATTGGATATATTCTTTGAATCAAAAAACTCTCTAAAATCCATCCACGATAGCACAATATTCTTTGTCAAAAAATCCTTTATCAGTTCTGAGGTAATCAGTACCATCCAATTAAATTATTTATATCCCACATGTTTCTTATCCAAATATAATTATTATAAAATTATAAATAAATTATGGGTTATGTTTCCCTTAATCTTACATTTCCCATGAATATCACCTTTCTATTAAATAAATTTTCTTGTCCATCATAACTATTCAAAATATTCTTGAAAATCCTTAGCTAAAAAAACATAAACTGACAAAATCCTTACAATATTCACCAATTTTGACTCTGGAATCCAAATACATAAATAATTAAATCCTACCACTTTAATGATTTTAATAGAATATTTCCTTCATAATTTAGATTTAAATTCTTAGGTTAGGAAATTTAGTTGGGTAATTTCCATGTTATCCATAGATGGCACATTGTACTCAATGACAATTCATCACATTATGACCCCTTTTCCCATAGAGATAACATCCTTCCCTAAATTTGATGTATTCCTCAAGGTTCTTATTCCCTTATTAAAATAAAGGATACCAAATATTCTTTTCTCTTTGTTCCTTAACAAGTGAACATTTATAAAAGTTCGTCTTCCACATATTCATTATGTTTGGAATATCACCAAAGCTAACATTGTTAACCATAGATCATGATAGATAATTTGGTATAATCACAATATATACCCCTCTATGGATCATCCAATTTGACTAATCATCAACAAATTGTTCATCACCTTCAATGTTAACCCAATTCCTTCAATTTCCCTACATTGACTAAAACCAAAAAGCATAATGTGAGAAACACATATCATGGTGAAAAACAACATAATATAAAAATTACCAATATGATGACTAAATTAGAACACCTTCATTAGTATATGACACTATAGGTTTATCCTAGGGTATTCATAGAAAATTATTTTTAAATTCTTTATGATTTTTCATAAAGAGTTTGTGAATTTATAAATCTTATCCTCCTTGAGTTTCAAACCAAGTGTGCAGCAAGCCCCATTGTTGTGTACAAAGTTATTCTCCTGTAAGGCCTAACATACATGTTCAGAGTTGTTACCCCTAGGTAAATATGTTCCTTATCCACATCCACATGTAGTATCGAGATATGGATTAAATGTTAGGAAACCAATCACTATATCCTTTACCAAATTTCTTATTCATTTTCTATAACATTAACTCATCCTTAGAGACCCCTAGACATATTCGTAGAAATATACCTAGGGATATCAGTAATGTTTTCTCATCCTAGCTTCCAAAGGTTGACTAATTGTTTTCTCTGATACAAACTACAGTGACCCAAGATTAACATACATACACATTATACCACCTTTTCACAATACTTGATACATTACACAAACACACACACAATGACCATATCAGTTTAGTGACTTTCGAGACATGGATCACATTCTTCTAATTTGGTGAAATATCTTAAACATAAATAATAAAGATCTTCCACTTCAGTAGCCCTAACTAAAACATTTTTTTATAACTTGGGGAAAACAAAACATAAGAAGAGGGTGATATACGATGCTCAGTACGGGTATATCACCTTGACTACCAAGATGGTATGGGAAGTGAACCCATACTACTAAGATGGTCTTGGTAGAGATTTTTAGACTAATATGGAAATCATTATTATATACCAATATTTATACCATAGTTCATGGTAGTATATACATCATTTGGAAGATATAAGTAGTTGATGAGGCTTGTGTCTCACAGAAGTAAAGGTGAGATAAAAATCCCTTACCTTAGGTCTGATTCCCTCCGTACATGTCCGAAAATATTGTATAGTGGTTTTAAATATATTATTGAATTATATAAGAATAAAATTAATATTTATTATATCATATATGATTCATATAATACTTTATATTACCTCTATATTAACAATTCCATGTAAAATAATCATTTTTTCTAATAACCTCTATATTTATCATATGTGTTTTGACTTGTTATTCATAATACTATTACATAGAACTTGATTTAATTACATATAGAATGAAAAAATGATTTATATATCATATATATTTAGTTTATATATATATATATATATGTAATATGGTGACATGAAATGTAATACACCATTCATGGAGATGAGAATCCTCTCGTACACATGAACAATGTTTCTATTTTCTTATCATACTGAATAGAAGAAGGTAAATGGAATATGTGTGTATATATATTATTCAATTATAATTATTATTGAATATATTTAATATTTAATAATTATATACATTTTTATAATCATTCGTGAAATGGTTAACGTGGAAGAGGAATCTTATCATGCCGTGGATATGGTAGGATGTATGTTTGCACAAGCGATGATATAGTTCATTTAAATGTGAAAAAGTAAGGAAGTGGATAGTATATTTTTTCTCCAAAATCAATATAATGATATATTTATTATTTATATAAACTATATCCATCATTATATCTATCCAAATAAAATAGTGTTGAAAAAAATATTACACCATGATGTGGAGATGGTAAGTTGTACGTATGCATGCTTGGTACTTTTGTTTTTCATAAGATGAATAAAAGATGGAATATGATTGTTCCAAAATCATAATAAAATCTTATAATATAGGTTATACTAGAGTTATAACTTTATAATTGAATTAATACATGAAGATGAAGTATAAGAAGAACCAATTTTGAATGAGTCAGTGAGGATATTGCCTCTTCTTCGATGATCTCCCTACAGATATGCTATTAGAGACACTATAGTTGGTATTTAAAAAATACCACAACCTCTATAATGTTACCAGGGAAGTTTATAAGGTAAATGGATAGGGGATGGATGATATTAAAGGCACAATGCTATGTGAGGAATTGAGGGAGTTGGTGTTATTTTATAATTGAGGCTATGTACACTTTTGGAAATCATTAATGTATTAAAATATAATAAAGATATCATAGAGAAAAAAATTAAAATTGATATATTATTGAATGGGCTATGCCGTTTCTACCATATAATATATCATTTGGGATTAATTTTATTTTTTGTGATTTTATGTAATTTAATAATATATTAATTCAAAAAATATCATTATTTTAAAATTTGATACTATTCATTTAATTTTGATTTAAATACATAAATAGAAAGTGGGGATTTTAATATAATGGTTTCAAACATCTCCAATATATATTATAGATCTATAAAATTCATCATAGTATTTAATTCATCCAAAATATATCAAAATCAATATTTTTAAAATCTATTATTTTATTTTTCTATTAATTAAATAAGAACCGTTTTAACATTGGAGAATCATATAAGGTAATTATAAATTTTTTAAAAATTAAGAAGAAGAATTCTATAATGAATTTATTTCATTACGATCAAAATATACATTTAGATTCACTCATATCTTTTTTTCCTTATGTGGACACATAAAAGATATTAAATATAAGAGAGTGATATTTTGTAACTATCCTTGAATTTAAATAACCCATAAATTATTTTCATGTTCTAGTGTCCACTAAAAAACTAAAACTATCTATAAGTGTGATAAGGGTTGAATCATATTCATCCAATAATTTTTGGATAGGTTTTGCTTTTATTTTAAACCATCATTTTGATTTATCCTTAATTAATCTATTGTAATTTTAATTATAGTAACACCATTTTAAATATTAAAAGGTTTTAAATTATTACATATATAGAATCAATTGTACTTAAATGGAAACTTTATGAAAATTTACACCTTATAATAATGTATTAGTATTTTTTAAATATTATTATTATTTTTATTTAATTTAATAAAATATTATATTTATAAAATATCATTAGTGTCAATTTTGAAACTATTAACAATTTTGTATATAAATAAAATCCAAACAGAAAGATAATTTGAAACCAATATATTTAAGACAATACTAACATATCATATCAACTAATTAAATTCTTTTAGAACCTTTATTAATTTAAATTCTATTTAGTTTAATATTTTTAATATACTTTACATGATATTCCTATTAATTCAACAATTAATGTATCATCATTATACAACCCTTTAATTTAATTATTTATTATCTAAATAATTAAAATAAATTATCATTATTAATTTAACTTTCATATATAGAAAATTAATATTGACATTATAATTTATCTTCTATATAACCCTATATTAAAAATGATTCACTTATTATAAATATGAGTATGAAATTTTTAACTTATCATTAAATAAAACATAATAAATGTCATATTAACACCAAAGTGGAACAAAAAGGTTATAATTTTATCCTAAGGTAGTTTTTGGTCTAAATAAACTCATAAATATATATAAGGACATGTGTTAGGATAATTTTATAATATTATAATACTATTTTTAACTTTAATTAACTGATTTATCATTAAACGTGTTAAATATAAATGTACTAAAGCTACAGTTCATAACATGAAAAAATAAAATTAAACAATTTAAATAATTTAGGTTCTATGATTCAAAATATTTAATCCATTTTAAAAATATTACAATATATAATTTTCATTAATCAATTTAAAATTAATCTCATTGCCAGTGTGAGAAAACAAGCTATTAGAGTTAAAACATGAAAAGAATTAAAACATTTATATATATAAATATAATGAAAACATTATGAAAAATACCTTTATTGGATTAAGTGATAAAATATTATATAATTATAATTTAAAAAAATTCCAAAATATAATTTAACTCCCTAAATTATTTCGAAGAATTTTTTTTTTCAATTCAAATATTGTATTTTTTACTATTCATAAAAACATAAAAATTATTAGAAAAATACAAAAAATTAAACAAAAATTAAATTTTTTATATCACTATTTCAAATACAAGTTTATCTTATAAAATAGAATATATAAAATTGTCAAAAATGGGATTTAAATTGGTTTTTCCATCAAAAGGTGATAAACTTACCCTTTTGAAAAAATAGGGTTTTATGCATAAAATTAGGCTAGTTCTTATCTTATTCATATAAAATATATTTTAGGAATATCAAAATCATTTTATTGTATATATAAAATATATATTTCACTAATATCATTTTCTAATTGTAATTAATTTAATTTGATAATATAAGATGACTTTAGGAGCATAAAAAAATATTTCCTTTATAATGAATTGTTTATATTTTTATTTCCAGTTAATTGGTAACCAATGGATTTATATTATAAACCATATATTTTTTATAATTTAGTTAATAATATTCATAACCTCTAATTTAATGGCTATTTATATCTTACTATATTAAGTAATAATTTTTTAATAATATACTATTGTTCGGTAAAACTTGATATCGCATGAAACACAAGCTATTGAAGGAACTCAAAATTATGTGTAACACAAGCCAAGCATAGTGTTACATATACTGCAATCTAATCTAGTGTTACATGTATCATAAACTTATCTTGGATTAGTGTACAACACAATACATCAATGAAATCAAATCATTAAAAAAAATAAATCTCTTACAAATATTAGGGTGTTACATGATAGCAATAAAGGGAACTGACTTCGTAAGGTGATTGAGTAAAAATTAAATATCATTATAGAGTTTAGATATGTTGGGGAGTTTTTCAAAAAAAAAACCACGGTGTTGTTTTCCCATTTCCATTATGGTATGGGTAACGGTTGTAGCACACCCGTATAATTATATCTCCCACCTTTAATTTTTAAACATACAAAGCATCATGATATATACTCTGAAATATCTTTCTTCTTATTGTCCCACTAAAACTATTCATTCAGATATATATACATCATTCACTTCTAATTTGTATAATTAATGATGAGCTAGGGGATTATTATAATAGTTTATTATTAAATTTTGGTATATATAGAATACATACATGGTTCCTGAAACTTATTACTCCAACACGATCAAGGTTGAACAAAATAACATTTCTCATTTTTTTTGCCTCTCTACATACTCCTTCATTACCTCTTTACTCGTTAAATGAATATATGGGGGAGAATCTCATTTTATAAAGATAATATTTCCACCCTTCCTTCATGAATTCAGTCTCCATCAATTGAAAATGCATAAATATTGGATATTTTTATCCTTATTATAGATAATATGTCATGATTATTTGGATTCAAAGAATTAGTCACCTTGTTTTAATTCCTACAGTAGTAGTGTATTAAAAAACCATAATTTTTAACAATATCTAACCACATCCTTCAGATCAATTTAAACTCTTTCCAAGTGAATATATAAATTATTCTTTTGTGATTTGTATATTTGTCACAAATTTCATCATAAAGATAACACCTCTATATATTTAATGAAATTATTTCTACTACTAACTCCAAATAAAAATTTGGGTCTATTTTTCATTAGTACATTTAATTGGTGTGAGTCATAAGCTATCACTATATCATTTTCTATGAGAACAAATTCTAACCCTTTCTTTGATGTATCACTATAAATCATAAATCATTCTCCATTGTTGGGTAGTGTGAGAACAGGTTCACTATGAAAACTTTTCTTCACTACCTTAATATTTTCTTCACACTAATCAATACAAAGGAACTTTACTCCCTTTTTATATAACTTGGTGAGTGGATTAAATATCCATGATAAATCTTCGACAAAGCATCAATAATATTATTTATATCTAGGAAGAATATAAATTTCAGTCACATTGGTTAGTTTGGGCCAATGTTCAATAACTTGTGTATTTGATGGATCCAAAAATATTTCCTCACTTGGGATTATATGAGCCTAAAATGAAAGTTTTTATATCCAAAATTCACACACGGTAAAATTTTCATGCAAATTATATTTCCTTAGGGACTTTAATACAATCCTCATGTGATCTGTATGTTATTCCTTACTCTATCAATATAAATAAAATATTATCTATAAAGAATTAAAAAAATAGATCAAGGAAATTTATAAATACTCCATTCATCAAATCCATGAAGAAATTGGGGGATTAATAAGACCAAATGACATCATTATAAATTCATAGTGTGCATACCCTGAATTGAAATTTTTCTTGGGTATGTATTTAATGTCGACAATCAACCGATAGTATCGATATTGAATATCAATGTTATAAAATATTGAGATCCTTTTAATTGATTAAAAAATAATCAAGATGGGGTAGTTGATACTTATTCATGATCATGATCTTGTTATGATCTTGATGATTAATGAATAATTTCATTGAACAATCATTATTCTTAACAAAAATTACATGTGTTCCCATGATGATACAGTTGAAAAAATGAATCCTATATCAATATTCTCATGTGGTTGCTTATTTAATTCATACGACTCAATTGGGTCCATTCTATATAATGTATTTGAAATTGGTACAACACTAGGTATGAGTTTTATTGAAAACTCAACATCATGATTTGGAAGAATAATATGGAACTCTTCTTGAAAGGAATAAAAAACTACCATATAAAAGGCAAATTATATATGTTTATTTGCACTCCAACCATCTATGATAAATAAACAATTTTAATAGGAATAAGGACCCATGCAATGGATTTAATTTATATTAGAAGTTAACAATACTCACACAAATATAAAATCACAGGTTGGTTTTGAATATCAAATGTGACTTCCCTTTCTCATAAATTGATATGGTCTTTATATAAAGAAATCCAATATAATTCCATAATCCTAGAAAACTCTAATAGAGGAATACGAATAATAATATTGGAAGAAAAATCCAGAAATCTTCAATTGGGGAAGATTGAAATACATGAGATGTGATCATTGTAGCATTGATAATTTTTACTTCTATTTAAATATCTAGTCATTGAGGAGGTTATGTGATACCCTTAGAAATTTATTTAGATATAAAATAGTGGGTAGGAACTAAATTGAATAAG
Source organism: Viscum album (assembly GCA_963277665.1). Classification (NCBI taxonomy): domain Eukaryota; kingdom Viridiplantae; phylum Streptophyta; class Magnoliopsida; order Santalales; family Viscaceae; genus Viscum; species Viscum album. The sequence continues at coordinate 1,254,721,969 of OY728152.1, forward strand.
ATATTATCTATTCTATAGAAGATGGTAATTGTTCCTTTTAAAACTTATTTATCTCACCCCATATCAAAAATTATGACCACCTAAGATTTTCCTTTGTGATTAGGCTTAAGAGGGTTATGAAATCAAACATCATTATTAACCTTCAGTTTATTTAATTGGTTGGAATAATGTCCATAGTCCTTAAAATGGTTTCTTTGGAGTGTGTTTTTTGAAATCTGTGGAGATTTCACTATATTTTTATCACTATCTATCTTCTTAAAATTTCTCCAACATTCTATTTCTCTATGTTCCAATTTTATACACATAAAACATTCAAAAGTCCCCTTATTATAATTCCCTCAATCTTTATTTCCACAATTTTGTGATAAATCAAAACTCATATTCTTAACTATATGTTTTTTTTATAATTTTCATTCAATTACATATTTATTTTCTTATCAAAATCCATATGATTGATGGGTGAGTCAAATATCCATTTCCACCTTGATAGCCCGTCGAATGATTTATTCACCCCTATTGAAGTCTATTGTGGATATCAAACTTTAGATAATTGGATTTAATCTACTGAATAATCAATTAATATTAATTTATTTTTTAATAATAATACTATAATAATACAGAAAAATTATTATAAAATTCGCCTCATAGGCACCAATAGATTCATCATCCATTTCTTAAACTCAAATAAATCTTTATCATTCTTCAGATGAAGAATATATGGAAATTAAATATTGAAAACTAATCTCATAAACTCATCCCAGTCCATGGAGTCAATTTCTTCCCATTCCCTCATATTCTTCATAACTATCCAAAATTGATTCTTTCCACATCCAGATGATAAATATCTAAGAAAAAAAGGACATATTATGAGCACTATAGAATGAAAATATATTTCTAGTGATACAGATCCTGTTTTTAGAAATTAGTGGATCAGTAGGACCACTAAATGATGGTGTACATTTCCTCACAAAGGGATCAAGAGTATGTTATTCCTTTTTTTTCTATTCGTAATCTCCATATGATTCATGTCTTGAGAAAGTTTCTTAAGAATGGTAAAAATATTTTTCATTCCATCTCCATTAACATTTGGTTTCTTTGGAAGGAAAGTCATTGAATTTTATATCACAGTTAACATTAATGTGGTTCTTTCTGATTCAATACCGACACTAAAAATAATTGTAGTGGGAAATCATATAACGACGAAAATAATTTTTAGGATGTCTAAGTCATGATAATGTCTTTTCAATCTGCTACACCAAAGGTTTAACCTAGGACATACAAGGTCATGATATATTCAAATACATAACAATGGATCTTAAATATAATGTGAATTAACCTAGCATCTTCCATGGAAGTCTTAAACTATGTGCATATTAATGGCTGATTCACCCTGAAATAGAATGTTGGACAACATATAATAAACTAACTTTTTTTTGTATTATTTCTGCTAGATTCATATATTATAAATTAATATCCACTCATAGTTTCTTGGAAATTATGTATTTTATTTAGGAAAATATAATCCATTTTTTATAATAACATAAGATGTTCTCCAATACTTAAGAATAAAATAAGTATTATTACTGAAGTTTCATCATGATAGTTTCTAAAATTTACCAATTCATTCTTCATATACTATCTATAATGACACATCATTTTCATAAATAAATATTCCATAATTTTAGATGAATATTTTGTACATTTAACATTAATTTATGCATAATGGTAATAGTGGATTGGTGTCTTTGGAAACTTGGATACATAAATAACTAGTAAAAAATGATCTACTATATTTTCCATTTTTTTCATCACAACTATAACCCTTCTTATACGTAACATACATAAAAACGCTCTCCATAACCTAGGGAAGGGAATCATAATAAAGTGTGAGCATAGATTTTCCTTAAGGGTAAAGATAAGTGATACCAAAAAATATCATAATTGATCATCAGATAATAATAAGGGTATGTGAATAAGAGATAAACATTAAAAAATTATACTTATCAATATATATATCATAATCCCGATACATGAGATAATGTTTTATAAATTTAAAGGAATAATACATAAGAGTTTATAATCATAAATAATCAATAATGTGACATGATAACATACCATAAACACAAGATATAAGTTTTTTTTCATGCACACAAGAATATAAAATCATTTTCTTTAGTCAAGTATCACTACATATACTATCATAGTGGATTTTGTTAACTCCCCATTCTATCATTTAACTAGTCATGGTTCACTCCCACGACTATCTTATCAGAGAATGTCCCTTATTGAATCGGGTTCACTAACCACTAAAATCATTAAAATATCATAGGATATAATTATTTAACTAATTAACTGGAGGGATATATATTTATGGTCCTACCCATCATATAATTAAAACCATAAATATGTGTGAAAAAATATCATAAAACATTCATCATATCATCAAATGATAATCCATGTAAAGTTACAGGTTTCATAAACATTTCATCATCATAATCATAAAATATATAGAGGATCAATAAGTATGTTAAAAATTTATTATATCCCTATTAAATAATAATAAATATCAAAATATGCGGTTAGAGATAAAATTACATTTAAAATATTAGTAGAACATTTTTTAGGAAAATATCATTATTATTTGAAATCACATATTCAAAATACATTTTTTTTCAAAAATATTAAGTAAAATATTTTATTTGAGTGGAATAAAGTAAAATTATATGTTAATAATTAAATAATATATTATTAATTATTTTTGGGAAATCCACTCTTGATGTGTACCTTATAAAAAAACTTCTTTTAATTATCAGTAAAAAGTCAAAAGTTCAGCATTTGGAAAATTAAAATAATGTTCCTTTTAAACCACTATTATGAAAATAAAATATATTTTAAAATGAATTTAAGTAATATTAATAAAATATTAAAAATATTCTTTATAAAATTCCAAATAAATTATCGACATGGAATAAAATATTCTTAACTGTAAGGGAAATAAATGTCAGTTTACCATGAAAACATTATATGAGGCTCTTGAGTAATTAAAGAGTGGAGAATTAAAGTAAATAATGAATCCTAAATAAATATAAAATAGATAATAAAAGAAAAATTAAAATTGAGTGATATATCGTAAAATATTTTCGCCATAAAATTTGAGCATAAACAATTCTGATGAAAATGATATTGTAACATAAAACTCTTACCCAAAGTTCTACTTACTCCATAAGATCCCAAACCTCCAGTATAAAAAATATTAAATTATTAAAATTCTATAAAAAATCCACAATCATACACATGATACAATAATTTGTTTACATATAAGATCTTATCATCAACTCATTAAAAATATTTCCTAATCCTCGTCATTTTGGGTGTTAATTGCTTGATTTTCATGTAAGTTTTTTTCGACAGTTACGGTCCTTGGAAATTTGATAATGGTTGATTATTATATATAATTGTAATAAAGATATAAACATAATATATAATAATTGTATAAATATTTATGTTTATTAATATAAATTGGTTATAAAATATGAATTACATCATTATGTGGATACGATTGTTAGTACATACATAGGAGTGATGTTCTCTACTTTTCCAATGGATGGACTGAAAGAAAGGAAAATAATAATTCATCTATATTGGATAATTTTTTTTATCATAAATATCATATATATTCAATAAATTTATCCTAATAACCAAACATGTAAAATATACATGAAAAAATCACATCACTTCATGGAGGTGGCAGTCCACACGTACACAGGAGAAACCTTATTGTTTTCCACTGGCTTAGAAGGTAAGTAGTTATTTAAGATATAATAATTATATAACCATAATTATTCCATAAATATCATAATAAATATTAAATACATCATAATATCCTTCCATGAACTACGGAACTGAAAAATGAATCATGTAGTTACTTAGAGGGGATAGTCCACACATACACACAAGTGAAACATTTATTTCCCATCTGATGGAGAAGAGTTGAAAAATAGTTATTACATAATCATAATAATACATTATTATATTTTTTATAAATTAATCATCATGATTTTATTTATACTTCAATTTTACAGTAATTTGAATAAGAAATAAAACCTAACGAACTACATAAATATATATCTCTTCTTTGAGAGACCTCCTATGACTTACTTATAAAGATTTGAAAGACTGGTGGTCGCACCCAAATTTACCCAAGTTTTTAGGGTTAAGAGGTCAAATGTAGAGTAGATTGGTTTTTCGATTCCTCAGATACCTAAGAAGAAACCTATAGACACACACATTATATGGACTGATTTTGGGTATTAGTTGGCCAACTTTGGGTTTATTTTAGAAAGGTTTAAGTCAACACTATGGGACTTAAGTGAAATCAAATTATGAGAAGGGTTTATCCTAGGTTATTACAAGGGGTGTGTTGGATAAAATTACTTTTTAATGATCTCAAATTCTTATATTCGAGATGGGTTTATTCAATAATATCAATCAAATTCATCACTTACTGGATTTATAACAACATTACATAATACTAGTCACCTATACACTTGGAGGATCAAATTTATGATCTCTAAAAGGTAATGTTTCATACTAGCCCTTGAATTATGTGACCTTAAAATTCAACAAGTACAAATAAGTTTTAAAATACTCAAATAAAAATATCAATTAAAAGAAGTGATTAGAAAACAATGGGGTGACAAATAACATCCAATTTAGCCCCTTGCAACTCCCTTGGATCAACCCATAAGTGTGTTAGAACTCCATTGATGCTATTGTTTCAATGGAAGCAGAGAGTAGTCTCATGAGGGAGGAATTGAAGAAGTAAAGAAAACAATAAAAAGAAAAAGATCACTCCACTGTTGTGTGAATAATTTCACAAGGTTTGGTATGAATAAATTCAAACCATAAAGAAACGATATCAATGTGATAATAAGAATAACATAATAAGATAAGATAAATAATTTTTATTGAAAACTAATGGGATTCAAACAACTTACGAATGAATAATAACATTACAAAGGAAAAGATAAAACCTAAAATTACAATGAAAGAAAGCATCCAATATGATTAAATCCTCCAACATCACTACCTTAAATAGGAATTTAGGGAGCCTTGGGTTAAGCCTCCAATATTTAAATTCATCCCACTAGAATATGGTAGGCTTAGGTTGGTGGAAAGCTTGTGGAACTTAGAAATTTCCACTCTTGACCCTATGTTGAAGGAAACTTGCATACACCAAACATATGTGTCAAAATGACCTTCTAGATGGATGAATTATATTAGGAAATAGAATAAGACAATTGATCTATGAATTTCTCCTAACCTCCTGTAAGCTTCCAACTAAAATAGAATTTTGGTTTGCAAGATATTATTGAAATAGTGGGATGTCTTTTTGGAATACTAAATCTAGCCCATAATTTTATCTTCCACTTGGGCTGTCTAGAACTTGATTAAAAAATCAAAATTAGCGATTTTAACTATTTGATAAAATGTTCCACCTGATTTCCTTTATCCGTATTTAAATATTTAGAATCATTGGGCTTGTATCATGGCCGCTACAGTCTCTTTATTTGGCATTTATCCAGTTCACTTTTCCCGAAATGTCTTGGCATGAAAGCCCATTTTGGTGGTCTCCCAATGTGAATATTAAAATCCTCCAAAACCATTAATTATTCCTTATAGAATGGGATACCTGAAAATAAAATATGAAAATAAAATCGAGAACATTTTTTATTTTAGGAGGGGTTAAAAAATATGCCATGTAATATTGCGTTTTAAGAGGGAATTACAATCATAATGTGAATTAATGTTCAAAGTGTAAAATGCACTAAAATTATGTATATGAAAAATAAATCACATGAATATTATAAATATTAACAACGAATATTAGCCTTATTTAGTGGCTAATCACACCCCCAAATTCAGTTTTTCTAGTCCCAAGCAAAATATACCTCAAAAATATGAATTTGAATTCCCTTTTCCAAAAATATTTTAATACACAATGATCACCAAGAACCCATATACCAAATAATCATGAAACCCATAAAAATATTTTAATAAAACATAGTTTCATAATAATATCCCAATCCCATCCTCGTTCCTTTGTTCAAATTCATCGATATATTTCATCCAATATCAATTAAGCGTGATGATGTGTGGTGTATAACAATTGACATGGGGATTCATTTTTATTCAAGGGGGAAAGATGGAAGTGTTAGATCGAATAGCATTTCAATATTAATATGTGTATTCAATTTTTTTAAAATTTTTATTATATATATATATATATATAATTTTTAATTTCCCCATGGTAATTGAAATTGAACTCAATATATTCAACCCATGTAGCGAGACATTTTCGATGACTCTCAGGCTCAAAGACCTTAGGGCACCAAGTGAAACCCACATACCCGGGCATCATCTTGAGGTAACTCAAAAAAAGTCAAATTACCACAAAAGATAAAATTTCTAAATCTAGGGTAGAAAACTATGGAGTCACAATCCCCCCAATGCCTAAATCCATACATTAGGTCATTTCATTGATTTACGTGCACATCTATTATTTTTTCGATTTTTTTGTATTTTTTTGTTTTTTTGTACTCATATTAAAAAAATGATCACCAAACCTATGATATTTATTTGTGGACCTCATGAACTCAAACTACTATCCCACTATCCAAAGGATGTGCATTGTGATTATTTTTTTATTTGGATGAAAATATAAACAACGAAATATCACATTAGATAACCACACTTTACAAAATCTATGCTAATGATATATATATGGATTAAAATTTAAATTAGAGAATGCTAAATTATTTGATATTTATTTTCAAAGTGTGCTATGTCTATTATAATTTTCAAGGTTAAAGAAACTTTTCCATCCACACATTTTTTATTCACACAAAATTAATTAATTTTCTCATTATTTTCAGCCCCAACATAGAATAACATTATCCCTAGTTGTTAAAGAAAATAAACTTTAGAAGGGGGTAGAGGTAGATGAGAGGATTTATAAAATACATTTGAAATGTAAGGATCATGGAATGAAGTCAACTGGTGGTTGAATTTGATGTTCTTGCTACTCCAACTTCGTCCTTTGATATCCATGTCACATGCGGAGTTCCCTAGGGGAAAAAGGAAGAAAACAAAAAAAAAAACAAAAAAAAACAAAAAAACAAAAAAAAACAAAATATATATATATATTAAAAAAACAATATATAATTATATATACAAAAATTATTGAATAAGGAAGCACTATAATCTGTAGGTTAGTGGTAAGTGTGTGCCCCTGTATCCCTTCCGTCCTGGGTACGAGTCCCCGCAGCTTCGTCGGTTGTGACAGGGTTTTCCTGACAACCTAGGACGTGTCCCTGTAATTTTTTTAATTATTATTATTAATATTTAGTATTTTTATTTTATCCTACAAACAAATAAAAATAAAATGAACTAATGATATATTTTCTTCTTTTTAAATTTCTGGGTATGGTATTACTCAAGGATCACACCACATGACACAGATGAATATGGAACTCTCCTTTCATACCCATCAATACTCATAATAGAAGAACTGACGAACAATCTAATTTTTGTTTAAAAATATTGAAATTATTTATTAGAATAAAAAAATAAATATGATCCACAATTATTGGAAACCTAAAAACCAAGGTTTGCCTCTCGTGCAGTGCTTTTGTTTAACATCATTCACCCAACATGGATCCTAAATCTATCAATTTTTTCCTGATTCATAGGTTGGCTCAGTTAACTAAAACTTTGTTTCCTGTTTATTGAATGATTCAACAAATGGTTTTAAACTATGAACATTGACATTAAAAATGTGACCACTTGTGGGATTCTGAATCTCTACTGACCTGTGGGGTTACACATGATGCACTATGAATGGACCTGACCATCTAGTCCTTAACTTTCTGGGGTGTAAATAAAGTTTCGAACTATACAAGAGAAAAAAAATTCATGGATCAAAGTGTTTAACTTTGAGATTACTAGATTGGTAGGATATAACTATAGATTTATTTATCCTTGAATTTTCATAATCCTCCTTCCTAAGTTCCTCAAGTTCATTATGATCTAATTTACTCTTTGCTTCAGCCAACGAAATGATGAAATTCATTTTTTTGATTGCCCAAAATGCCTTATGTTCAATTTAAACAAGTAAATGGAATTATTTTACCTAAACCAACCAATATGGTGACATTACTATGATGTTTTTCAATGTTGTATGATATGACCAAAGAGCATCCAAAGGATTCTCAGACCAATATTTCCTAGAGGGGTTGACAATTTTTTCAAGAATTTTCTTAATCTCCCAATTTGCTAACTCATATTGACCATTGGTTTAAGGATGGTATGTTGTGGAATATTTATGAGAAATCCCTTACATATACATGAGTGAAGAGAATGGGTGGTTGTATAAATGGGTTCTTTGATAGCTGTCATGACCCGTCCTCAGGGCCCGTGCCGTGACTACCCCAAGCCCACCTTCTACAGGCCAGGGGATGGTGACTAGCACCAAAGGCGTAAATAAGGATAACTGGGAAGGAATTTCATTTATAAAAGTAAATAAAACACCACAGAGTACAAGCAGAAGTAATACACTAAGAATAAAAGAAGGTTCTGAAAAGTAAAAAGGTCCAGAATACAAACCCAACTAAAAAGTAAAACTACAACTCAAAGGAAGTACAACAGAAAAGACAAACAACTGGAAGAATAGAAGCAGCTCCTGGGTCGTCCACCGTGGATCCTACCTAAAGGATAGGTAAAGATAGCACAACTCCTGGTTCGTCCACCACGGATCCTACCTGAAGGGTATGTACACATAGCCTCCATAACGCTCTTTCTAGTCAACCTCCTTGAGTATCGTCTCGTCGTGAAGTCCACCACCGGGTACCGTCCAGTCCTTGAACACTTGGCCTCCGTCAGCGCTGCCTGTCGTCTGCAACCAACACAATGAGGTGCAGGCATAGCCCGTGCAGGGGTGAGTATATGATACTCAATAGGGACCCCGAGACCCTCAAGGTCTCAATAAATCCAACAAGGAAAACCATAAAGAAGGATCTCAACAGATAACTCTTACTTAGGTATAAGCCCATACTTATACCTAAGTTATCAAGTAACCCATCTCAATCATGAGGAAACACGAAGGTTATGAAATCAACGGATAACCAGTACCTAGCTATATGCTCATACATATACCCATGTTATCAAGTAACCCATCTCAATCATGAGGTAAACACAAAGGTCATAGACTCAGCTCAAACCAGGATTTTCATTATCGAGACCGTAACTGCTGAAGAGCTTAGTCTCTGACGAGTACAGTGATCCTGTCACGACTATGAGGTACTTCTCACTAACCTAAGATGGCTGAGGTACTCCTCCTGTCGAGTACTGTGGGTCTTCTGCCAACTATCGGGCACTCCGTCCGCTGAGGGTCTCCCACAAAAAACCGGGCACTCTCCCTAATAGCCTACAGAGGTACTCCTCCTGTCGAGTACCGTGAGTCTGCGGCCAACTACCGGGCGCTCCGTGAACCGTGGGTCTGTCGCCAAATACCAGGTGCTCCATCCACTGGGCTAGTCAACTCACTCCAAGTCCAGTCGGTCAAGCAGTCGTCAGGTCTCAGCCGACTACGCGGTATTCGTACTCCGTATGCTCATATCCGGGAGGCTCTGCTCCACGAGCTACAGGTTGATACTCCAAGTATCACCAATTTCCACGAAGAAGTATATCAAATTACCATCTTGTCATAGGGGTATCAACGCAATAGACGACGTGTCAATCGGACGCCCGGTCTGTGAGTTATTAGTCTTTTCGTCCCAGGGGCCCGGTAGGATTTGCGTGCGAACCAACCCGGCCGAATCTCAACTGTACCCCAAAATCTCATAGGGTATACTCATAGGGACCGTTTCTCAACGTGATCACCAATGCCACGGACGGTTTGTCAAACGGATGTCCGGTCTGAAAGTTATCATCTTTTCCGTTCCAGGGGCCCGGTTGGATTTCTGGTTCAATCCAACCCCTCCACTATCCAACTACGTCCAAATCTCAGGAGAAGTATGATAAAAGTTCCATTTCATCAAGAGGAAACCAACAAAGTCTATGGCACGTCAATCAGACATCCGGAGCTCAAGTTATAAGCATTTCTGCTCCGAGGGCCCAGTTGGTTTCGTGTTCGAACCAACCCGGCCATACCCAAAGTTCTCCGAAACCTTGAGTGTAATATACCGAAACGACCGTCTCGATCCAAGGATCGCATCACAACTAACGGTGTGTCGATCAAAGGTCCGTATCCCATGATATGGGCGTTTGAACAGAAATGTCTTGAAATAGGGGGTTTTGGGCTCGGACCGACCCGGCCCAAGAACCCCCTGAGTCGGCCCGAACCGGGTCCGGGTCCGGCCCATTTGGGCGCGGCCCGGCCCTGCCAGCCTGACCCGGCCCTGCCAGCGCGGCCCGGCCCGGCGCGGCCGGTCCGGCCCGGGGCGGCTCGGTACTGGCCGGGTAGGGTTGGCTAAGCGCTGGAGGGGCAGTCTCACAAAGGGGACGACTTCCCCCTTGATTGAAGCCGCGGCCCCCGCGTGGGGGCCGCTCCTTGCTAGCGGACGCAGCCCAGTGCCGCGTCTCCCTCAGTCCCGCGCGGCCGCGAGACCGGTCGCCTGCCGCCATGGCTGCAGCCGCGGCAGTCCCTCTTGGCGGCGCGCCGGGACGCCACTGCCACTGGCCGCCGCGCCGGCAACCCGCGACACCGGTTTAGTCCACGAGCCACCGGAGTTTCTCCGGTGGTCCGTTTTCAATTATGTCTATGCCATCATTCATCTTGGGTCTCTTAATTTACTGCGGAATCATCAAACTGCCTCTGCATCCCATTCTGTCGTCGCCCGTCGATCCGCAAACCATTAAAAAATCTGTGGAGTCTTTGAATCGCCTCTGCGGTCCAGACTCCGGCCGCGGTTTCGTTCGGCCTCAACTGTGCGGTTCGACGGCGCTGTGCTTCTTCGTCGCGTTCCTTCTTGTTTCCACGCCGTGCCGTTGCACCGTACTGCCTTTGTTCGATCCGCAAATAACACAACATCAAAGGGGGAGGAGTATCGGCCTTGTTCGGGCGGTCCGACCTCCGCCCGTTAAATTGATAACAGGCAGCCCAAATATTAAACGAAGAATGCAAATAGTTAATTATGAAAAAAACCAAACCCCTACCTCGATGAAGTCGTCGAACGAGGTTTGTCGCGGAAGGGACGTCGCGGAAGATGGCGTCGTGGTAGGAGGATCATCGGCGTTGCGGTATACGGCGTCGCGTCATCGATCTCCGAGGATTCAGCGTTATTCGTCATCTTTCGTCGAAGGCCGACGTTCTTCGTCGTTCTCCGCGTTCTTCAATGAGGAAGAACATTCCTCAAGTATAGAGTAAATTGTCCCCAAACCTTCTCGCACAACCAATTATCCCCCAAAGAAATTAGACTTCTTCTTATTTTATTAACACACACAAGCCATCTTTAATTTGAAAACTCAAATTGAATTCACAAATTAATTCACGAATTAATTCACGCACGTTGACCCATTAAAGAGGCGTTTTAAAAAGGCATGTAATTAAAAAGCGGGAAGTTTCAAATTAATTTCTAGAGGAGGTTCAAAAGGGGGTGTTGAGGAAATTGAAGGAGGTGGGGGACCGTGCGGGCCCCAGCCCAACTTCCTAGCATCCTCCTCTTCCACACACCTAACCCACTGGTAAAGAAATAAAAATAAATTGTGAAACAATTTTATTTTTATTCCTCACATATTTTTAACATCTCCACCCGAGAAAACGCAACTCCAGGAAGGGTCTTCCTAAGAAAAAACCAGCCCTGCGGTTTCATCGGTGCTCTCAGATTTCGATTCCGAGCACCAGTTCAAAATTTAGGAAAACTCGCTCATCCGTTCACTGAACGTACCTGATATAAACCTCGGAAAATCATTCCGGGCACACCGGGCCTTGTAATCAGGTGTCGTCACAAACTGCGTACTCGTAAAATTCCAAAGAAAATTAAGAAAAACTTTCCCTTGAAATTTATGGGTCTTTACATTACTCTCACCCCATGGATTTACGTCCCCGTAAAGATTTAACACAAACTTGGGAAACAAAAGCGGTACTGAGCACAAAGCCGAGCCTTCCACTCCCATGTGCTCCCCTGGAGGTTCCCGTGCTGCCAACGAAAGCGCACAAGAGGAATAGACCGTCCTCATAAGATCTGCTCCTGTCAATCCTCAACCTCTACTGGAACCCTGCAAAAGTCACCCCATCTCCAAAGTCCAGCCCCCCATGGTCGATGACATGTATCAGGTCGTCCTCGTATCTCCTCAGCTGAGATACGTGGAAGGCGTCGTGCACCCGGTGCAACTGAGGTGGATGGGTCAAGCGGTAAACCACCTCACCTACCCTATTGAGGACCTAGAAGGGTCCAATGAAGCGCGAAGACAACTTGCCGCCCCGGTAAAATCTTCGTAACTCACATCGAGGTGAGACTCGTAAGAAAACGTGGTCGCCATCCTCGAACTCTGGTGGTCTCCACCTCCTGTCATCATAAGTATTTTGTTGGATCTGAGCTATCCTCATCCACTCCTGGGTGACTTGGACCTTTTCTGGTCCTACAAGAGCTGCTAAGATTTCATCTTTGCCGATAAGAGAAATCCGGTCTCATCCCCTGGATGAACCACGTTCTTTTCCTAATACAGTCAATCCCAACATGGATGATACTAATCCATAACAAGGATGACATCGTAAGGCCTCGACGCTACTAACAAGAGATCCAACCGTTACTCTCGCCTCTAAGGTTTGAGTCACACTGTCGGCATCAGTGTGTGGTAACTGGGTCTCCTCTAGTAGGTATCTCAAAAGTGAGGGTCAAGTCAACGATTTTTTTTAAACCGGAACCTCTTAGTAACAAAAAAAAATAGAGGACAGTAAAGTAAATGCCTCAAAGAAAGGTGTCTTTTATTACTGCAGCTCCAAGTACAAAGACACAAAGAATCTACAAACAAACATCAACAAAGTTAGAAGAAACATGATCAAAAGTCTCCATGTCTAAAGCTAGTACCGCTCCTGTTCATATGGTCCCGGAGCTCCATGATCGTAGGCCTCAGCTGCCTGAAGCTGAGCTCTCTCCTATCAACCCGTTCCCTGCGGTCGGGGTGGACCTCCTGGTGGTGGTGGTGACAACACCTCGAAGCGTCGTCCACCTCTAGCTACACGGCCAGCTCCCCTGCCATGGCTGCCTACTCCTTGCGGTCCGCCCTGATCGAACCTCTACCTCTGTCTAAGGGGTTCTTCATCTATCTGTTGATCATATATACGGTGGGTCAGACAGTCATGTGCCATGTGACTAAGCCCGTCACAGGAGTAACACTTCCCACTCATGGCACGACTGGCTCTGACTCCACCCCGGTTTCCCCGCACAACTGAACCTGAGTCGTGCAGTCGGCCACCGGTAGGTCTGGTCCTCTTGGACCTCTGCGTCATATGTCTACTTCCCACTGTAGAAGACTCTGTCGCATGCTGGCTAGTGGTGGGTCCTGCTGCTGGAGACTGCTCCGCAAGGAAACTCTCCAGTAAGAGGGCTCGCTCCAACACCCCTATCTGCGTTGGGATGCTGTGAGAAACAACAGAAGCTCTAATCTCTCGCCTGATCCCCTTCTCGAAGGTTCGGGCCCTGAAGAACGGGTCCCATACCATGTCTGTAGAGTAGCGCGAGAGGTCTGTGAACCTTGCTGAGTACTGATCTACACTCATGCTGCCCTGCTGCAGATGAAGTAGCTCCTAGATCCACACCGCTCGAAGGGTGGCTGGTAAAAACTCTGCTCGAAACAAGCTCTTGAAGTCTTCCCACAGAAGTGATTCATCGTCATGCATCTGGAGCATCAGGCTCCACCATCTGCCTGCTGCTGCCTGAAGGAGGCTGGCAGTAAGGATCACCATGAAGTCTGCTAGCGTCCCCACAAGCCAGAAGACTCTCACCACAACCTCCAGCCAATCCTAAGCCGCCTGCAGGTCCGTCTCTCCCCTGAACCTGGGTGGCCTCTGGCATTGGAACTCGTGCAGTGCGCTCAAGAGACGTGCACTCTCTGCTGCTGGGGCTGGTGGCATCGGTGGCCCAACAGGTGGTAGTACTGCTGGTGCCTCAACTGGGATAGGGCCCTGTAATGAGGCCTCATCGCTCAGCGGGCTGTCAATACGTACCACTCTCAGGGCTCTAGATGGTCATCCACGGGGAGGCATCCTGAAAGAAACAAACATGACACGATCAAACGATTTATACCTGGTGAGATGACCTGGTTTGAGCTAACATTTAAAACATTTGGAAATACACACATAATCAGTGTTTTCATGCACAAAGTCCGAAATCAGTTTTCAGGGTCCTGGTGTATGGATACGTCGGCTGCCCGCACCAACACTAGACTCCCTGAACTGAAAACTACTCTCAGTACCCTTAACACTATTGCTTCACAGAAAGAAAATATCAGAGTTATAAGTTCTGTGGTAGAACTGTCTCCTCTGATACCAATTTGTCATGACCCGTCCTCGGGGCCCATGCCGTGGCTACCCCAAGCCCGCCTTCCATAGGCCAGGGGCTGGCGACTAGCACGAAAGGCGTAAATCCCGATAACTGGGAAGGAATTGCCTTTATAAAAGTAAACAAAACACCAAAGAGTACAAGCAGAATTAATACAATAAGTACAAAAGAAAGTGCTGAAAAGTAAAAAAGGGCCAGAATAAAAATGCAACTGAAAAGTACAGCTAAAACTGAAAGGAAGTAGAAAAGAGAAGACAAACAGTTGGAAGAATAGAAGCAGATCCTGGGTCATCCACCTCAGATCCTACCTGAAGGGTAGGTACAGATAGCACAACTCCTGGTTCATCCACCATAGATCCTACCTGATGGGTAGGTACAGATAGCCTCCACAATACTCTTCCTGCCAACCTCCTCCGAGTATCTTCTCATCATGAAGTCCACCACCTGGTACCGTCCAGTCCTCGAACACTCAGCCTCCGTCAGTGCTTCCCGTCGTCTACAACCAACACAATGAGGTGCGGCCATAGCCCATGCAGGGGTGAGTATATGATACTCAGTAGGGACCCCGAGACCCTCAAGGTCTCACTAAATCCAACAAGGATAACCACAATGAAGGATCTCAACAGATTACCCTTACTTAGGTATAAGCACATACTTATACCTATGTTATCAACTAACCCATCTCAATCATGAAGAAACACAAAGGTTATGAAATCAATGGATAACCACTACCTAGGTATATGCCCATACATATACCCAAGTTATCAAGTAACCCATATCAATCATGAGGTAAACACAAAGGTCATAGACTCAGCTCAAACCAGGATTTTCATTATCGAGACCGTAACTGCTGAAGAGCTCCGTCTCTAACGAGTACAGTGATCCTGTCACGACTCCAAGGTACTTCTCACTAACCTAAGACTGCTGATGTACTCCTCCTCTCGAGTACCGCGGGTCTGCTGCCAACTACCGGGCGCTCCGTCCGCTGAGGGTATGCTGCCAAAAACCAGACGCTCTCCCTAATTGCATACAGAGGAATTCATTCTGTCGAGTACCGTGGGTCTACGGCGAACTACCGGGCTCTCCGTCTGCCGTGGGTCTGTCGCCAAATACTGGGCGCTCCCTCCATTGGGCCAGTCGACTCACACCAAGTAGAGTTGGTCAAGCAGTCGTCAGGTCTCAGCTGGATACACGGTCTCCGTACTCCATATGATCGTCTCCGGGAGGGTCCGCTCCACGAGCTACAAGTCGATACTACAAGTATCACAAAGTTCCACTAAGAATTATCTCAAAGGGCCTCCTCATCATAGGGGTCTCAACGCAACAGACGGTGCGACAATCGGATGTCCGGTCTGTGAGTTATTAGCCTTTTCGTCCCAGGGGCTCGGTTGGTTTCGTGTGCGAACCAACCCAACCGAATCTCAACGATACCCTGAACCCTCATAGGCTATACTCATAGGGACCGTTTCTCAACGTGATCACCAACGCCACTGAAGATTCGTCAAACAGACGTTCGGTCTGAAAGTTATCAGCTTTTCCATTCTAGGGGCCTGGTTAGATTTCGGGTTCAATCCAACCCGGCCACTATCCAAATTCGTCCAAAACTCAGGCGAAGTATGCTAAAAGTTCCTTCTCATCTTGAGGAAACCAAAAAAGTCAACGGCATGTCAATCGGACGTCCAGAGCTCAAGTTATAAGCGTTTCCGCTCCGAGGGCCCTGTTGGTTTCGTGTCCGAACCAACCCGACTGTACCGAAATTTCTCCGAAACCTTGAGTGTAATATACTGAAACGACTGCCTCGATCCAAGGATCGCATCGCGACTGACGATGTGTCGATTGGAGTTCCATTGTCCATGATACGGGCATTTCAACGGAAACATCCGGAAATAGGGGGTTTTGGGCCCAGACCGACCTGGCTCAAGACCCCCCCTATGTCGGCCTGAACCGGGTCGACCTGAACTGGGTCCAGCCCATTAGGGCATGGCCCGGCCCGGTGGGCACGGCTTGGCCCAGCTGGCGCAGCCCGGTCCCGCCTGGGTGGCCCACCCGGTGCGGCCGGTCCGGCCCGCGGCGGCTCGGCGCTGTCCGAGCGGGGTCGGCTCAGTGATGGTTGAGCGGTCGCTTAAAGGGGGCAGCTGCCCCCTTGATTGAATTTGCGGCCCCTGTGTGGGGGCTCTCCTTGCCAGAGGACGCGGCCCAGCGCCGTGTCTCGCTCGGTCCCGCGCGGCCACGAGACATGTCTCCTTTATCCGCGGCTTCAGCCGCGACGGTCCCTCCTGGCGGCGCGCCGGGACGCCGCCGCCTCCGGCCGCCGCGCTGGCGACCCGCGACACTGGTGTAGTCCGCGAGCCACCAAAGTTGCTCCGGTGGTCCGTTTTCAATTCAATCTACACCGGAGTTCATCTCGAGTCTCGTACTTTATTGCGGAGTCATCAAACCGCCTCTTCGGCCCATTCCGTCATCAGCCGTCGATCTGCACACCAATAAACAATCTGTAGAGTCTTCGAATTGCCTCTGCGGCCCCGACTCCAGCCACGGTTTCGTTCGGCCTCAACGGCGCGACGCGATGGCTCTGCGCTTCTTCTCCGTGTTCCTTCTTGTTTCCGCACGGTGTCGTTGCACCGCGCCGCCTTTTTTGGAGCCTCAAAGAACACAACATCAAAGGGGGAGGAGGATCGGCCATGTTCGGGCAGTCCGACCTCCTCCCATTAAATTTATAACAGGCGGCCTGAATATTAAACGAAGAACGCAAAGAATTAATTACGAAAAAAACAAACCCCTACCTCGATGAAGTCATCAAACGAGGTTTTTCGCGGAAGGGACATCATGGAAGACGACTTCATGGAAGGAGGATCGTCGGCATCGTGGTATATGTCGTCGCGTCGTCGATCTCTGAGGATACATCGTTATTTGTCGTCTTCTGTCGGAGGTCGGCGTTCTTCATCGTTCTTCGCATTATTCCATGAGGAAGAATGTTCCTCAAGTCTAGAGTAAATTCTCCCCAAACCTTCTCGCACAACCAATTAGCCCCCAAAGAAATACGACTTTGTCTTATTTTATTAACACACACAATCCATCTTTAATTTGAAAACTCAAATTGAAGTCACGAATTAATTCACGCGTGTTGACCCATTAAAGAGGCGTTTTAAAAAGGCATGTAATTAAAAAGGGGGAAGTTGCAAATTAATTTCTAGAGGGGAGTTCAAAAGGGGGTGTTGAGGAAATTGAAGGAGGTGGGGGCTCATTCGGGCCCCACCCCAACTTCCTAGCATCCTCCTCTTCCACACACCTAACCCGCTGGTAAAAAAATAAAAATAAATTATGTAACAATTTTATTTTTATTCCTCGCATATTTTTAACATCTCCTCTCGAGCAAACACAACTCTAGGAAGGGTTTTCCTAAGCAAAAACCGGCGCTGTGGTTTCATCAGTGCTCTCAGATTTCGATTCCGAGCACCAGTTCAAAAGTTAGGAAAACTCGCTCGTTCATTCACTGAACATACCTGAGCTAAAATTCGGAAAATGATTCCGGGAACACCAGGCCTTGGAATCAGGTGCCATCAGAAACTGCATACACGTAAAATTCCAATGAAAATTAAGAAAAAATTTCCCTTGAAATTTCCAGGTCTTTACAATAACTGATTATATCCATAGGAATTCCTAATCAAGAGAATATGTGACCTTTTAGAAATTGGATCACAACATGATGGTCATTGGAGTTGGTGGGAATGGCCTCAAACCATTTAGATACATAATAAATAGATAAGAGGATGTATAGGTATCCCCTAGAGTTTTGGAAGGGTCCCATGAAATTAATTCCTCAATAATCAAAGATTTCAATGACCAGATTGTGAGTGAGGGCATTTGATTCCTTTTGGTAATGGATCCTAATTTTTGACAACGAGGACAACTTTTGAAGCTTTTAAAGGAATACTTAGTGAGGTTAGGCCAGTAAAAACCACTTTGGAGGACCTTTTCAGTAGTTTTATTGTGGAAATATGGCCTCCACCTTCCTCTCCATCACAAAATATTAGAATGTACTCTTTCTTGGACTCAGGAACACATCTTCTAATGATTTGATCAAGAAAAAACATGAAGAGGTATGGATCGTCAAACACATAGTGTTTGACATCAGAAAGGTATTTACTCTTAGCTTGGGTCCCTATGAATTTTGGAATGTCACCAGTCACCAAATGGTTTTCTATGTCAGCATACCATGGGCAATCACTCACTGAATACATGTGCTCATCAGGAAATGAATCAGACACAAAAAGGTGATTCAAGTTGTCTTTGAATTCCATCCTAGAGAGGTGATCCACAAGAAAATTTTCAACACCATTTTTATCCTTAATGGTTAAATCAAACCCTTGCATAAGAAGGACCGACTTAATCAATATATCCTTGACATCTTTCTTTTGGAAAAGGTATTTCAAGGCTGAATGGTCAGTGAAGATAATGATGGGTGATCCTAAGAGATAAGACATGAATTTATCTAAGGCAAATATAATAACAAGAAATTATTTCTCTGTGGTGGTATAGTTGATTTGCGCCTCATTTAATGATTTTGTTTCATAATCAAGGGAAAATGAAGTTTTCCCACACCATTATTCTAAGACCACCCCCATAGTGAAGTCACTAGAATCACACATTATTTCAAAAGGATGTTTCCAATTTGGAGATTTCATGATAGGTGGAGAGACAAGAGCAGACTAGAGCATAGAGAATTATTCCTCATAGCTTTCTGTCCATAAAAATGATGTATCTTTCAGCAATAGAGCACAAAGTGGTCTTACAATAGAGATGAAATTCCTAATGAACCTTCTATAGAAACTAGCATGTCCTAAGAAGGACCTCACTTCCTTAATAGTTATAGGAGATGGAAGATGACAAATTATGCCAAACTTATCTTTATCAACTTCAATCCCTCTACTAGAGAATAGATGGCCTAGAACAAGTCCTTACTTTACCATGAAATGGAATTTTTTCCAATTAAGGATTAGGTTCTTTTCCTCGAATCATGACAAAACCATTTCATCATTTTTAAGTAATCCCTCAAAAGTATCCCCAAAGATAGAGAAGTCATCCATGAATACCCCTAAATAATCCCCCACCATGTCTGAGAAGATTCCCATCATGCACCGAATGAAGGTACCAGGGGAATTAAATAATCCATAGGGCATGAACTTGAAGGAAAAAGTATCGAATGGATAAGTGAATGTTGTTCTCCCTTGATCCTCTAAGGAGACCTCAATTTGATTATAGCCTGAGAATCCATCTAGGAAGAAATAGAATTGATGACCTTCCACTCGCTTGAGGACATGATCTATAAAGGGCAAGGGGAAATGGTCTTTCTTGGTATAACAATTGATCTTCCTATAGTCAATACAGACTCTCCATCCACTACTTACCCTTGTGGGGAGAAGGTAACCATCCCCATTGGTGATTGTGGTAATTCTAGATTTCTTTGGGATAACATTAATTGGGATTACCCACTAACTTTTAGAAATGGGGTAGATGATACCCACTTTCAACAACATATGAAGTTATTTCTTTACCACATCCACTAGATTTGGATTTAGTCTCCACTGAGGTTGATGACATGGTTTGGATTCTGATTCAAGAACAATCCTATGAGTTCCAATTATGGGGATAATCCCTGTAATATCAGAAAGGGTCCATCCAATTTATTTCTTATGCTTTCTCTGGACATATAAAGCATCATCTCTTGATTGGTTTCAAGAGAGGATGACAATAGGAAATTATCTATTATCCCCCAAGAACGTATACTTGAGTGATGAAGGTAAGAACTTAATTTCAAGATCAGATTGGTTATCATTTTCCATGAAAGGTTGAGACATTGTATTGAACTCAGTTTCTTTGTTCAGATTTCTTGACAGAATTGGTTCCTTGTGAACGTAATTTTAATCCAATAAATTAGCTAGAGAAATGTCATGAAAGGGTATAAACTCAATGTTATTGATTTCAACCATTGTATCACTGATAGGTGATTCTATAAAATCATCAATAGAGTTATCTGAAAGAGATTAGAACCAAGGAGGCAAAGTTCCCACGTGTTAACAAATAAAATCATTCTATTCCTGACTTAAAAATACTTCAGTAATTCCTAGATGTTTCTTGAGCTCACTATCAACACTAAAAATTCAATTAACCTCATGGATCTCTTCATCATCCCCAATTTGAGAGTTTCCATTATATATGTCCACGTCTAGACACATGTTCTTGAAGGTTATTGCCATGTTCCCATTTCAAACTCAGCTGACTGAGTTGATTTTTGCGAAGAAAGGACGACCAAGAATGATGGGTGTTTTCTCCCTAGGAGATAAGATTGGTTGATTTTCAAGGAAAATGATGTCAGTTGGGTAAATGAAATTTTCATCTTTCACCAAAACATCCTTTAATATATCATTAGTAACTCGAACACTATGATCAGAAATTTTAAGTGTGAGAGATGTGGGTTTGAGATTTTCGATCCCTAATTGACAATACATGGCATAAGGAATGAGCTTCACACTGACTCCTAGATCACAAAGGGCTTTGAGAACATTATTCTCTCCTATCCTAACGTTTATGTATGGACACCCTGGATCTTTCTACTTTGGAGGAATGGTCCCTTGAATTGTGGTACTCACATTAGCATCCAAAAGGGCCAGTTTTTTTGTGAAAATTTACTTTTAAAAGTGCACATGTCTTTAAGGTACTTTGAGTAGTTATTAATGGTTTGGATTACATCTAGATTTAGGATGTTCAACTTAAACTAAGAGAATATTTCCCTCAATGTTTCATTCAGTTCTGGTTTAGATTTCCCTCTCATGCGTTGAGGGATGGGATAAGGTTGTTTGATTGTTTGGTGTGGTTGTAGTTCTTTCAAATTATCATTAGGTTTTTCATAATCTATGGGTGGTGTAAAACCCCAAGCTTCCATGGTACGTTTCCCTTTGGATAATACAGTAGCTTGTGTTGTACGAAACATCGAGTTCAAACACACCACAATCAGTCATACTAGCTATTAGGAATATTAATACCCACCTTTTGAAATTTTATAAATTTTTTCTTTCAAAATGGACTTAATTTTTGGATTTGGAATATCAAAATTATATTAGGGTGAATTTTAGGAATCTTTTTTGAAAACTTTCATTTTTTGATGAACAGTGAAAAACACTGAGTTATTGTTTAAAACTGACTTTTTATTTAAATAATTATTTATTTTATTTAAATTTATTTTAGGTAAAAATATATTCATAATACCTATATAATTTCAATTTAATTCATTGGAGTCATTTTATAATGATTTTTGATATATAAAATTTTATCGAACTTTTTACCATCTTTTACCCACCACTTAAAAGTATTTCCAAATTTGTATAAAACAAAATTTTACTTCTTTAGTGAGTTTAATTTCAAAAATATTAGAGACATGGTTGATATCAGTATGTAAAATGTGGTTCAATAAGATGAAAATAATTTTTGGTGAATAGTAACATTTTTACTTTTACTTATCACGGTTTAAATTAAATAGGGTAATTAAGGGTAATTAAGGGTAAGAATGATATTATTATTAACCTAAAAAATGTCATAATTCTATTATATTAGTACAATTTGAAAAAAAACAACCTTATAAATAAAATATGAACCTCTTTTATCCACTTGGATAAGATTAAGACATTTATTATTATTTTATTTAAAAAAGAGTTAAAAGAGTAAAATTCAAGGTTTAATAACTAAACAATTTTTAATATAGGGTTACACATAATATAAATTTGACTATAAATATTAATTAGAAAGATAAAAATATTTCCTTAGTAATTTTATTTTATTTATAATTTTTAGACAATAAATAATTAAATTTATTTTTGACACAATGAGGATGTTGTAATTACCATATTAATGAAAGATTAAAATAATTGATATTATAAATATCCAAAAAAAATCTAATTTGAGATTTTATTGAATTAAAAAAAATTTCTAGATTACTAAGACATGTTTGGGTTGATTAAATTTATTTAGTTCGAAGTAATAAAGTTGTTATGAATTTATCAAAAATCAATTATTAAATAATGTCAAAATAGACATAAATGAGTTAAAAAAAATACAATATTATTGGTTGATATAACAATAATAAAAATATAAGGTTCAGCCAAAATACTTATATAATGATATTTTTATTATTAATGAACAACTTGGGGTTTTCTTGGAAGTTTATAGTATGTTTATTAACCATATAATAGAAAAACAGAAAGAGACAAGTTAAATGTCAAACTATTTCACTAAGAGTAAAATCTAAAAGATAAGGTCACTATAGTAACCCAAACCTATCTAAAACCTATTGGTTGAGAGGTTTTAGACCCATCATAACATTATAATTTAAATAATTCATTTTTTTACCATTATAAAACGAATATTATTTTATTATAAAATAATATTTCAATCTTTTCCTAAGGTGCCCCTCACCCCTCTAATAAAAGGGAACTCACCATTCTCTCAAATTAAAACTGTCAAATCCATTTGGATTGACCAAACCCTACCTAAATATCCTCCCAAATAACCTCCCTTAATCCTGGAGTTTTTAGTTTTATAATCAAGTCAACCTAGGGATCCCTTTTAATCAAATCAAAAGGAAGAACCCAAAGAAGAGGTAAATATCTCACCACCTATTTAAAGTTATTTTCTTTTTCCACTTCCTATTTATTTGTTGTTTAAATTATAAAATAATAACTCTAGTGTCTTCTAAATACTGTGAAATTATTATAAAAATGTTACAAGCATATTCATTATGTTATCCATCATATGAATAACATTTCACCATATGTGCGTATGTACGACTTACTGTCTCCACATCGTGGTGTAGTTGTTATTCAAAACATTATTACTAGGATTGGTATAATAACGATGTATAATTGATGTAAATAATATATATAACATGTTAATGATTCTTTATATATTATATAACATCCATTTACTTATGATTTTAATTACAAAATGATGATATTGTCGCTCGTGCGTACGTACGGATTACCGTCTCCACGAACGCGGTGAGATTCATTCCCCATTGTAATCATTGAAGAATAATTATCATGTGATGATTAAAAATAATATTTAAAGAACTTAATATAATTATGGATATTAATATGATAAAACCTATCCATAACAAACACGTCTTACGTAACAAAGCATATAAAGAAAAATGAATTAGTTAACAACCGAAACGACGATAATACTAAAATATCATTAACAAATCATTATTAAAAGATCATATATGATATCATAATTATGTATATGGTTTTTGTATAATTTAATAACAATGATTTAACTATTATAATGGTGGTTAACATACCCTCAACCAATGAAATTTACAAGGTAATGGGTTTTCATCTCACTCCTTATTCCCGTGAGATTCATGCTATATTGCCACTATTTCCTTTTCTGTGGTGTATGTACTGGCCATAATTGTATTCTTTGTGTAATACACTTTAATTTATGTGTATTTAAATCTTCATTTTATGATAATTCTTTCATGGGGTGTATGTTTTGTTATTTTCCAAATTGGTATGGTTTAATTTCACAATTTCATTATTATTCGAGGTTGTTTTTACGTAAGTATCTACTGGGACCTCTTTATCATCCACATCCATGTTTTCTTAAAAAATGTATTTCAAAACATTTTTAATATTTACTAGATAATGGTTTAAAGTCATTTATTCCCTTATTTGACCATACATGTTTTGAAATTAATCTTTCCTTCGTTTTCCAAACAAGGAGCTTTATGACCTTTTCAACAAAATTAAGATAATAATGTTTTTTTACTTATACGGTGGGTGAAGCTATTTTCTGCCATTATAACATTGTCTAAGATTCAGTTACACTATTATAATAATATTTTCAAAAGAAATTTTTTCTTTATAATTAGGTGACTCTTAAATGATTTCAAAATAGAAAGAGATATTTCTCTCAAATAGTTTTGATTTCATCTATTTCAACATCCTTCGATAAATTTAACACTTGTTTGAAGTTGATTTATTATGATACAAATATTACATATTGTATTTAAGGTTTTGTGATATGTTTGAATGTGGATGACTTATTTTTATGCCCTTCATGATTTATGGTTAAATTATTGGCATTTTTTATGCTAGTTTTAATACAAATGTTTATGTTATATTTAATCTTATTCTTAAGATGAATGTGTTAGACTAGTTTGTTCCAGGTTGGGGACTGGTAAAAGTAAGCCCTTTGGGTTGGGGTTTGGTTACAACAGACCCTCTGGTATAGAGTCGGGTTACAGAGGCTCTCTGGGATGGAGTCCGATTACAGAGGCTCTCCGAGTTGGAGTGCGGTTATAGAGGCTCTCTGGGTTGGAGTCCGGTTACAGAGGTTCTCTGGGTTGGGGTCTGGTTACAGTTATCCCTAAGCCATGGCACATGGCCTTGACACATGAATTAATGTCCGGTACTATACATTCCCTCATTTTGAAATTAGTTATTACATGTTATTATTCGACTATTATAATATCTATGTGCATGTTTTTATGGTAATGTTTGATTTATTTTTTCCTTATTATGTTCAAGTTTATGTATAAAAGGTTATTTTTTTATTACACATATTGCCTTAAAAGTTTATAGCTTTCACTAAATTATTTACCCTTACTAAACATCTGATCTCACCCCTTTATTATGTTTTATTTTCCCAGGATTCCATGAAGTGTTTTATGTTTGAGATGCAGGGTTAAGCTAAAGGAACAATGGAATTCTCAAAGGTGTATTTTTTTGTGTTATATGTTAGAAAGTGTAATGTAACCTTCATGTATGTAATCTATTTTCCAAGACTGCTAAAATTATCGGTTTTTCAGGACTTGGTTTCTTATAATCATTCCAACGCTATGTAATAATGCACCGACTTTGGGTAACTGGGGTCGGGGCATTACAGTTGGTATCATAGGATGTTTAGTACAAACCTTGGAAGCTAGATTTAGAAAAATCTAATTAGAGCACATTATCTCAAGATAGACTTTTAGGATTAGTATATAATAACTTCCTAGAATTTTTGTACTGTATATATTTTTTGAGTTTTCAAAGCAATACATCCCTGTCTGGATACGAGCAGTTAGAGGGAGCTCTGGCACAGATGTACCAAGGGGTAAAAACCGAAAACACCACTTTGAGCCAGATTTTATTGGGAACTGGTGCACAACAACATGCATTGCTTCACTGTTGGTTACGACACTCTCGGGGGATATGCTTAGGATAATCCATGTTTTCTTTACAAACCATTATGAAGGATTTATGAGTATAAACCTCTTCAAAGATTTTTTTTTATAATTATGGATTGTATCCCTAAACTGTTCAATTTTTGTTAAGTGTTTTACAAGTATGGAAAAATGTATTTCGATCCATAAACTAATCTAGTTTATTCCATTGTTTAGAAATGGCGCCCATTGGAGGTAATGGAACTGTATCAATGCACGTAATCCATGTATGGATTTACCTCCTAATCAAGATAATTATAGTGGAGCTGGTGATGCAAGTGGTGCTGATCAGCTTATCACTATACTAGGACAACTCACACAGGTTATGAATAATAACCTTACCCGTATAGAGCACCCTGATCTACAACGCAGAGGATAAATGTTAGACTTCTTCATGAGGTAACAACCACCAACATTCAATGGTATTAAAAATCCATTATTGGATGAGCAATGAATAAATTACTTATAGAAAATATTTCACTCTTTGGGGAGGAAGAGAATGAAATAAATGTGGGTGAGGAAAGGAATATTCAAATAGAGGACGTACCTATTGTGCAAGAATATGTTGATGTGTTTCTAGAAGATTTACCTAGACATCCTCCAGAACAAGAAATTGAGTTTTCCAATTATTTAATTCATAGTTCAAGGCCCATATTGAAGACCACTTATATAATGAGCATTATGGAATTAGTGGACATAAAGAAACAACTATAGGAAGTGAGTAATAAGGGATTCATTCACCCTAGTTTTTCTTCATGGGGAGGCCCTTTCCTTTTTATTAATAAGAAAGATGGATCTATGAGGTTGTTCTTTGACTACAGGGAGATCAATGATATAATGATAAAGAACAAGTATCCCCTACCTCACCTTGATGATTTATTCGACCAACTTCGTGGAGCTCAATATTTTTCAATGACTGACCTTCCATATGGATACCATCAGTTGTGTGTTAAGAAGGAAGACATTCCGAAAACATCATTTCAAACGAGGTATTGGCATTATGAGTTTTTTGTAATGCCTTTTGGGCCAACTAATGCACCCTCTATCTTCATGGATCTAATGAATAGAGTTTTCAAGGAATATCTTGATGAATTTGTAGTTGTATTTATTGATGATATCTTGGTATACTCCTGAAGCTATGAAGATCATGAAAATCTCTTGAACATTATTCTAAAGACTCACAGAGGAAATGAATTATATTGGAAATTTAGAAAGTCTGAATTCTGGATTAATTATATTTCTTTTCTTGGCCATATTTTCTCTAAGTATAGAATCCTTGTTGATCCTTTAAAGAAAAAGGCAATCCAAGAATGAGCAGCACCAAAGAGTATAACTGAGGTATGCAATTTTATTGGTTTAGCAGTTTATTATCGATGTTTCATCTAGAATGTTTCCTGGTTGGCTAACCCATTAACAAAGCTCACACGTAAAGGGGTTAAATTTGTTTGGACAAAAGAGTTGGAAGAATGTTTTGAAGAACTGAAGAGAAGATTAGAAAATGATCATATCTTGAATCTACCATCGGGGAATGATTGGTTTGTTATTTATAGTGATGCTTGAAAGAAATGACTTGGTTGTGTCCTTATGCAGAATGATAGAGTTATTTCCTATGCATCACGTTAGCTAAAAATTCATGAGAAAAATTATCCTCCTCATGATCTTGAGATAACAGCTGTAATATTTGCATTGAAGATATGGAGACATTATCATTATGGTGTAAAATGTGAGATATATACTGATCACAAGAGTTTGAAGTATATTTTCTCACAAAAAGAACTCAACATGATGAAAAAGGTGATGGCTTGAACTATTGAAGGATTATGATTTCACTATACAATACCACCCGAGGAAGGCAAATAAGGTGGAAGATGCTTTGAGTAGAAATGATCATGGAGTTTAGAACAAGATGAGAGTTGTAAAGGATCCTATATACATGGATCTAGTAAATATGGATATGGAAATAACCATGGAAGGGGAAACATAAATGCTTTTTCAAATGGTTGTCAAACCATCTTTTCTAGAAAGGATAAAGAGTTCTCAAACTGATGATGCCGAGTTTCAAAAGAAGATTAAATCTATGACTGTTGAAAGATTGAGTGACTTTATATATGAAGATGGTATTTTGACATTTAGGAAGAGTATTTGTGTTCCCAATATACCTGATTTGAAAAGAGAATGGTTAGATGATGCTCATAGCACCAATTTTTCTATACACCCTGGTAGCACTAAGATGTATAGAGATTTGAAGGGAAATTTTTTGTGGGACAACATGAAGAGAGAGATTGCTGATTTTGTGTCAAGATGTATTGTTTGTCAACAAGTGCATTCTAGAAGGCAACAACCTGGAGGAGTCATGCAACCTCTTCCTATACCTGAGTGGAAATGGGATAATATTTTGATGGACTTTTTCATGGGGCTACCAAAGACTCCTAGAAGAAATGATGCAATATGGGTGATTTTTGACCGTCTTACCATGTCAACACATTTATTTCTATAAAAATTGATTTATCACTTGAACTTCTAGCAAGACTATATATTAATGAAGTTGTAATACTTCATGGAGTACTCTTAGCGATTGTTTCTGATCGTGATCCCCATTTTACATCATGACTTTGGAAAAGTCTTCTGAAATCCCTTGATACTGAACATCATTTGAGAACTGCCTACCACCCTCAAACTGATGGACAATTAGAATGAACTATTCAAACCTTAGAAGTCATGTTGAGATCATTCTCACTTGACTTTAAAGGTATGTGGGATCAATATTTACCTATGGTAGAATTTTACTATAACAATAGCTTTCATTCATGTATTCAGATGGCACTATATGAATCGTTATATAGAAAGGGATGTTACACACCAATGTGTTGGGATGCTATTAGTGAAAGAAGACTTGTAGGCCCAGAACTTATTCTGTAAATGATGGAAAAGGTGAAGGTAATCCAAACTCACCTAAAATAAACTCAATGTAGGCATAAGAGCTATACTGATAACCAAAGGAAGGATTTGGAATTTCTGGTAGGAGATCATGTTTTCTTGAAGGTATCTCCATGGAATGGAATTTTACGATTTGGTAAGAAGGGTAAATTGAGTCCCAGTTACATCAGACCTTTTTAAATTCTTGAACGAATTGGGGCTGTAGCTTACCATTCGGAAATTCCGCCAAGTCTCCCCAATGTTCTTGATGTGTTCCACGTTTCACTGTTGAGAAAATACATGCCTAACTCAACGCATGTACTAACCTATGAGGAATTAGAAATGGAACCCGATCTACCTTATTGAGAAGAGCCTATCATGATTCTTTATACCAGAGAACAAGTGTTGGGAAACAAGACGACTCATCTGGTAAAATTTCTATGGAGAAACCATAAAATGGAAGAGGAAACATGGGAACCCGGGGAACTTATGATGAAGAACCACCTGAATATTTTTATGAAGTAATATTTTAGAAATTTTGAGGTTGAAATTATTTTAAGGAAGGGAGAATGTAACACCCCAATCTTCCATGGTACGTTTCCCTTTGGATAATACAGTACCTTGTGTTGTACGAAACTTCGAGTTCAAACACACCACAACCAATCAAACTAGCCGTTATGAATATTAATACACAATTTTTAAAATTTATACTTTTATATATCAAAATGGACTTCATTTTTGGATTCGGAATATCAAAATTATCTTAGGGTGAATTTTAGTTATTTTTCTGAAAACTTTCAATTTTTGATGAATAGTGAAAAGCAATGAGTTATTGTTTAAAACTAACTTTTTATTTAAATAATTATTCATATTATTTAAATTTATTTTAGTTCAAAATAGATACCTAATACCTATATAAGTTCAATGTAATTCATTGGAGTCATTTTATAATGAGTTTAGATATATAAAATTTTATCGAACTTTTTACCGTCTTTTACCCACCTCCTCAAAGTATTACCAAATTTGTATAAAACATAATTTTAAGTCTTATGTGAGTTGAATTTAAAAACTCCGAGATACACGGTTGATATCACTAGGTAAAATTTGGTTCAATGAGATGAAAATAATTTTTGGTGAATAGTAACGTTTTACTTTTATTTACCACGGTTAAAAGTAAATAGGTTAATTAAGGGTAAAAATGATATTATTATTACCCTAACACATGACCTAATTATATTGAATAAGTATAATTCTACCAAAAACAACCTTAGGAATAAAATATTAACCTCTTTATTGCACTTGTATTAGATTAGGACATTTATTATTATTTTATTTAAAGAAGAGTTAAATTAAATGTTTAATAACTAAACCATTTTTAATATAGGGCTACAACAAATATAAATTCGACTATAAATATTCACTAGAAATATAAAAATATTTCCTACACTATTTTATTTTATTTATAATTTTTAAACATTAAATAATTAAATTTATTTATGACATAATGATGATGTTGTAATTACCATATTAATGAAGTATTAAAACAATTGATATTATAAATATCCAAATAAATCTAATTTGAGACTTCTAAGGAATTAAAATA
Organism: Viscum album; assembly: GCA_963277665.1. Classification (NCBI taxonomy): domain Eukaryota; kingdom Viridiplantae; phylum Streptophyta; class Magnoliopsida; order Santalales; family Viscaceae; genus Viscum; species Viscum album. The sequence continues at coordinate 1,254,752,309 of OY728152.1, forward strand.
ATTTTCTAAGTTAATATGACATGTTATTGTTGATTAAATGTATTTATTTAGACGTAAAAAAGTTTTTAGGACTTTAAAAAAATCAACTATTAAATAATGTCAAAATTGACGTAAATGAGTTTTTAAAAAAATACAATAATTATTGGTTGATATAATAATCCTAAAAATCCAAGGTTCGGACAAAAGACTTATATAATGATAGTTTTATCATTAATGAACCACTTGGGGTTCTCTTGTAAGTTTATAGTACGTTTAATAACCATATAATATAAAAATACAAAGAGATATGGTTAATGTCAAACTATTTAACTAATAGTTAAATCTAAAAGATAAGGTTAATATAGTGACCCAAACCTGCCTAAAACCAATTTTTTGAGAGGTTTACAACCCATCCTCACCTTATACATTAAATAATTTATTTTTGATCCATTAGAAACCGAATATGATTTTATTATAAAATAATATTTCAACCCTTTCTTAAGGTGCCCCCACCCCTCTCATAAAAGGGCAATCCCACTTCTCTCAAATTCACACCTTCAAAGCCATTTCTCTCAGCAAAACCCTACCCAAATATGCTCCCAAATATCCTAAATTTATCCTATTGGCCTTAGTTTGATCAGAAATCCAACCTAAGTATCCCTTTTAATCAAATCAAAATGAAGAACCTGAAGTAGAGGTAAATATCTCACCACCTCTTTCAGGTTATTTTCTTCTTCCACTTCATCTTTTATTGTTGTTTCTATTATAAAATAATTAATCAAGTATCTTATATATACTGTGATATTGTTATAATAATGGTACAACCAAATTCATTATTTTATCCATCCTATGAATAACATGTCACAATACGTGCACAGGTTCATCTTACCATCTCCACGTCGTGGTGTAGTTGTTATTCAATACACTAATATTTTTATAGGTATAATAATGATGTATAATTGATGTAAATAATATATATAATATGTTAATTATTATTTATCTATGATATAACATCCATTTACTTATGATTTTAATTAAAAAAGAATGATATTGTCGCTCGTGCGTACGTACGGATTACCATCTCCACGAACGTGATGAGATTTATTCCCCATCATAATCATTAAAGAATAATTTTCATGTGATGATTAAAAATAATATTTAAAGAACTTAATATCATTCTGGATATTAATCAAATAATCTTTATCTATAACAATCATGGCTTACGTAACTAAGCATATATTGGAAAATGAACTAGTTAATAACCGAAATGATGACAATACTAAAATATAATTAACAAATCATTATTAAAATATCATATATGATATCATAATTATCTATATGGTTCTTGTACAATTTAATAAAAATTATTTAACTATTATACATGAGGTTAAAATACCGTTGACCAATGAAATGTATGAGGTAAGGGGTTTTCATCTCACCCCTTATTCCTGTGAGATTCATTCTATATTGCCACTATTTCATTTTGTGTGGTGTATGTTGTAACACCCTAATCATCCATGGTACGTTTCTTTTTGAATAATACAGTAGTGTGTGTTATACACAACTTCGAGTTCTAACACACCACAACAAATCAAACTAGCCGTTATGAATAATAATACCCAATTTTTGAAATTTTATAAATTTTTTCTTTAAAAATGGACTTCATTTTTGGATTTGTAATATCAAAATTAGCCTAGGTTAAAATTTTGTAATTTTTCTGAAAACTTTCATATTTTGATGAATAGTGAAAATTACTTAATTTTAATTAAAAACAACTTTTTTAATAGAAATAATTAAGAGTGATAAATTATTAATTTGAGTGGTTTTAAAGTATTTTTAGAATATATTTTTACCATTTAATACAATGTTGGTCATTGGGCATATTTTCACATTTATACCGGACATAAACAAGTGTCAATATTTTGATAGTTATAATTTCTTAAAAACACGCTTTTTGTTTTGATAGTGGGAATTAATTTTAAATTAAATATTTCCACTTCTATGTTTTGAATTTAGAAAAATGGATTCCATATTTAGAATAAGTAGGTACAAATTGTCGAAATAGGTAACTTTTATTTTTATACATTTTGAATAATTACTTCGGTAAATATTTTATTTACCATGGTTAAAGGGTAAATCCGGTAAATAAGGGTAAAAAAATATTATTATAAGAATAAATTACCCTAAAACATGTACTAACCCTATTTTTTGATACATGTCCAACCATGGTAATCTTGTTTTCGATTTTGGGACCCCATGGATCCACTTGTAAGTGATAATGACACTTTATATTAATTAAGTTAAAGTAAATACAAAAATAACATAACCATATTTCTTTTAGAAAAACAATTTTTACATAGGGTTATATATGTTGTATTTTCGACTATAAATATTAATTATAAAGATTAATATATTTAATAAATAATGGTATTTTATTTATAATTTTTAGACATTTAATAATAAAATTTATTTATGAAACAATAATGATGCAATATTTTCCTTATTAATGAAAGAATCAAATAATTATTATTATAAATGTTAAAATAAATATAATTTGAAAGTTTTTATGCCATCCAAGAATTTTATTAGTTAATATGACATGTTAGGATTTCTTAAATGAATTTTTTTCGAATTAATAAATTTTTTAAGACTTTAACAAAAAGCAATTGTTAATGATTGTCAAAATTATCATAAATGAGTTTTTAAAAAAAATATAATATTATTAATTGATATTATATTCATAAAAATCTATGGTTCGGCCAAAAGACTTATATAATGATATTTGTATCATTAATGGACCACTTGGGGGTCTCTTGGAAGTTTATAGTAAGTTTATTGACTATATAATATAAAAATCCAAAGAGACATGGTAAATATAAAACTATTTAACTAAGAGTTAAATATAAATGATAATGTTAATATAGAAAACCAAACCTTTATAAAATCTATATGATGAAAGGATTTCGACCCATACCCACCATATAATTTTAATAATCTACTTTTGAGTCATTATGAACCGAATTTAAATTTATTATAATTTAACACTTTAATTTTTTCCTAAAGAGCCCCTCCTCCCCCTTATAAAAGGACACCAATTCTAACCAATTCCTCACACTTATAAAGCCTTTTGACTCATCAAAACTCTGCCCAATTAATCTAAATACATCCCTATCCTCCTCCTAGAAGCCTTACTTTAGTCAGAGGGCACTTCAAGAGTCATTTTTTGTTCAAACCAAAGAGAGTTACCCAAATTTAATGTAAAGATTTCTCTTAGCTTCTTTTCTTTTATTTTACTTCTCCAAACTCTAAACTCTACATATTATTTCATTTTGTAACAAAACCAGTATACTCAATATACTAGGATAATTTTATGAAAATTATTAGAACTACACTTAAACACACCTCCATATAATGGGTGAAGAACATAATGTTTCTGTGGATGGAAACTAAACGCCTCACAAAACGATGATTGTTCAATTATCTCCTACCACCTCTCAAGGTGTCCATTATGTTGTAACTTCAATTAAATATGATATTAATGATAATTTGTTTATATATAAACTTCTGTAATTCCATTTATATCATACCATTATTCGTTTCATGTTGTATATATATACGATAATTTCATTTGAGGAAGTGTGTACTCCCGCCCCATCAAAGTGATATGACTTGTTCATACCATACATGGAATGTATAAAGGATGGTGTTAATGAAATTAAGTAACATATATAAGATATTATATTATATTTTAATAATAATATACATATGTATCATTTTTTTTGATTCCTTTTAAAATGAAAAATGAAATGGAAGTAGCGTTCGTGCGTATGTACAAATTACCCTCTCTGCGAACGCGATGAGATTCATTTCCCCATCATATCCATTCAAGAAAAATTATAATTTGATGATTAAAATTAATGTTTAAAGACTTGATATCATTCTAGATATGAATAATATACAACCTATCCATAACAATCATAGCATACATAACAAAGCCTATAAAGGAAAACGAATTAGTTTACACCCGAAACGACGATAATACTAAAATATTATTAATAAATCAATATTAAAAGATCATATATGATATAATATTTATATATATGATTCTTTTATAATTTAATAACAATTATTTAACTATTATACAAGAGGTTAACCTACCCTTTATCAAGGAAAAATACAAGGTAAGGGTTTATTTCACAATCTCTTCATTATCCGAGGTTGTCTATACATAATTATCTACTGGGACCTCTTTATCATCCAAATCCATGTTTCTTAAAATTGTATTTCAAATAATTTTTACTATTTTACAGACTATGGGTTAAATTCATTTATACCCTTGTTGACTTTTTATATGATTTTTATAAAGTAATCTTTCCGTCGTTTTCCAAACAAGGTCCTTTTTAACCTTTTCGACAAAATAAAGGTAAGCATGTATTTTTCTAACTTATATGGTGCGTGCGGCTATTTTCCACCATTATGAAATCATCTAAGCTTCCCGTACAAGATTAGAAGAATATTTTAAAAGTAAATGTTTTCTTTTATAATTATGTGACTTTTAAATGATTTCAAAAAAAGATATATTTCTCTCAAATAGTTTTGATTTCATCTATGTCAACATCCTTTGATGGATTTTAAGATTATTTAATGTTTATTTATTATGATACTAAACTACCATATTGTATTAAAGGTTTTGTTATATGTTTTACTGTGGATGTTTTATTTTTAAACCATTCATGGTTTGTAGAGAAAGTATTGACATTTCGTATGCTAGTTTTAATAAGAATGTTTATGTTTTGTTTAAACCTATTCATATGAGGAATGCATTAGACTTAATAAGTGACGGGTGGAGCCTGATATAGATCCTCGATGCATCGGTAGGTCCCATGATACAAACTAGTGTCTTGGGACAAGGCCTTGAGAAAATCTTATTTTTAGTCTTGGCACGATCCCTTGACGTTGTGGTTATGATAGTCTGGAATTTTGCATTCCATCATTATGAAAGTGGTTATTGATATTACATGTGATTATTCAACTATTATAATGTACATGTGAATAAGTAAATGGAATTATTTCATTTTATTTCTACCATATTATGCTGAAGTTCATGTTTAAAATGCTTTTGTTTTAGTTATACATTGACTTAAATGTTTATGATTATTTATGAAAGTTTCTGCTATAGTGTTATCCTTACTGGGCATTTGAGCTCACCCCTTTCTAAGTTTTATTTTTCCCAGGATGTGAAGAAGTATTTTATGAATGACCTGTAGGGATAGTATAAGGGGATTTGAGTGTGGAGATAAGATTTTGTTGTACTTTTCACTTTAATATGTAATGTAAACTTCATGAATCTATCTAGTTATTTCAAGGCTACTAAACTAATCATTCCTTTGGGACTTGATATTTTGTGATCATGCCAATGTTACGTAACAATGCACCGAATCGGGGTAACTGGGTTCGGGGCATTACAGTTGGTATCAGAGGGAGGTTTAGTAAAAACCTTGGAAGCTAGATTTAGATAAACTCTGATTAGAGCACATATCCCTAAGATATAATTTGAGGATGAGTATAGAAGAACTTAATAGAATTTTGGTATTATAGAGATTTTGTGAGTTTTCCGAGCAATAAATCCCTATCTGGATACGAGAAGGTAGAGGCGGCTCTGGCACAGATGTACCTAGGGGTAAAATCTGAAAACACGGCTTTGAGGTAGACTCGAACAGGAACTGGTGCACGACAACAGGCCATGCTGCTCTCTTGGTTACGACACTCATAAGGGATATACTGAGGATAATTCTCATTTTCTTTACAAACCATTATGAAGGGTTTACGATTATATACTTCCTCAAAGAAAACATTTTTATGATTGTGGATTATACCCATAAACCGTTCAATTCATGTTAAGTGTTTTACAAGTTTGGATTTATATATAGCGATTCATGAACTAGTCTAGTGTATGCCATTATTTATAAATGGGGCCTAGTGGAAGAAATGGAAACTGTATCAATGAACGCACTCCATGTAGGGATTTCCCTCCTTCTCAAGATAATTATAGTGGTGATGGTGATGCAACTGGTGCTGATCATCTTATCACCATTCTGGGACAACTCACTCAGGTGATGAATAATAACCTTACTCGTATGGAGCACCCTGATCCACAGCGTGGAGGATCAATGTTAGATCGCTTCATGAGGCAACAACCACCGACATTCAATGGGAGTACAAATCCCTTAGTAACTGAGCAATGGATAAATTACTTAGAGAAAATATTCCATGCCTTGGGGAGTAGTGAAAGGGAAAATGTTATCATGCCAGTTTACCGCCTCATTGGAGATGCTGATCAATGGTGGTCATTGATTCAAAAAATAAATGAAGATGATGAAGTATCAAATATGGAATGGATGGATTTCAAAGAGATTTTCTTTTAAAAATAATTTCCTCGTGACCATCGAACAGATATGGAAAGGTAATTTCTGAGTCTGAGAAAAAAAGAGGATGAGAATGTCACAATGTATGAGGCTAATTTTAGAAGGTTAAAGAGGTATGCTGGAGATTATATATGTAACCCAAGAAGTAAGATTTATCATTTCATTGATGGGTTAAAACCATTTCTCCATCGAGCATTAGTCTCACAATCATTCTCATCGTACGAGGACATTGTTTCATGTGCTATCAAGATAGAAAATGAATTCTCTAAGTCTTACGACTTTAAATCAAAGCAAGAGAAGTATATATTTTCTGATCACTCTAGGAATGGAAATAAGGGGAAGAAGGGAAAAGATGAATATCCATCCTGCAGTAAGTGTGGGAAGAAACACCCTGGTACTTGCTTAAGGGGAATGAGAGTCTGTTACAAGTGTTGTGAAAAAGGCCACCAAACTCGTGATTGCAAGGGGAAGAAAGAAGCTACCGATGTTCAATGCTACAACTTCAGGGAAATGTGACATTATGCAAATGATTTTCCTAAGCATGAGAGGAAATTACCTCAGAAAAGGCCAAGGGATCAATTCCAAGCTTATGCTATCACTAATGCTGAGGTAGAAGCTTCAAAGGACTTGGTGGCAGGTAATTTAATGGTTTCCTCAAGTTTAGAAAATGAATTATTTTATTCTGGATCAACACATTGTTTCATATCTTCCCAGTTTGATAAGAAAATTAGATATTTCCAATTTGATTTAACAAGGAAGTTCTCAGTTAAAAATCCTTAGAGAAGTATCATTGCAATGGAGTTTTGTGAATCAGTCCACATTAGAGCTCATAAATGTTCTTTATCTACTGATCTCATCATCATACCTATGATTGAGTTTGATATAATACTCGATATGGATTGTCTTTCTAGCCATGATGTGAAGATTTAATGCAAGAAGAATGAGGTTACAGTTTTTGATGATGATGATGAAGAACACCTTATCTTTAGAGAAGAATCGTCACCACCTGATTCTTATCTAGATCCACCCCTAGTAGCTCAACTAAATTCAATTATTGGGGAGGAAGAGAATGGAATGATTGTGGGTGAGGAAAGAAATGTTAAAATAGCAGATGTACCTATTGTGAGAGAATATGTTGATGTGTTTCCAGAAGATTTACCTGGACATCCTTCAGAATGATAAATTGAGTTTCCCATTGATTTAATTCCTGGATCAAGGCCCATATCAAAGACCCCATATAGAATGGCCACTGTGGAATTAGTTGAACTAAAGAAACAACTAGAGGAATTGAGTAATAAGGGATTTATTCTCCCTAGTGTTTCTCCATGGGGATCCCATATCCTTTTTGTTAATAAGAAAGATGGATCTATGAGGTTATGTACCGACTATAGGGAAATCAATGCTATAACAATAAAGAACAAGTGTCCCATACCTCACATTGATGATTTATTTGACCAACTGCAAGGATATCAATACATTTCTAAGATCTACCTTCGATCTGGATATCATCAGTTGTGTGTGAAGAAGGAAGACATTCTGAAGACTGCATTTCGAACCAGGTACGGGCATTATGAGTTTACAGTAATGAGTTTTGGGCTGACTAATGCACCTTTTGTATCCATGGATCTAATGAATAGAGTTTTCAAGGAATATCTCGATGATTTTTTGGTGGTATTTTTTGATGATATCTTGGTATATTCCAAAAGCTACGAAGATCATGAAAATCACTTCCCCATTATCCTGAGGACTCCGAGAAGACATGAATTATATAGGAAGTTTAAAGAGTGTGAATTCTAGATTCAAGAGATTTATTTTCTTGGCCATACTGTCTCTAAAGATGGAATTTCCTTTTATCCTTCTAAGACAAGAGCAATCCAAGAATGTCCAGCACTGATGAGTATAATTGAGGTACAAAATTTTATAGGTTTAGTAAGTCATTATCAGCGTTTTGTCCAGAATTTTTCCCAATTGGATAACCCATTAACAAAGCTCACACATAAAAGGGTTAAATTTGTTTGGACGAAAGAGTGTGAAGATTGTTTTGAAGAACTGAAGAGAAGATTAGTCAATGCCCCTATATTTACTCTACCATCTGGGGATTATGGGTTCGTTATTTATAGTGATGCATTGAAGAAAGGACTTGGTTGTTTCCTTATGCAGAATGATAGGTTTATTTCTTATGCATCACGACAGCTGAAAATTAATGAGCAAAACTATCCTACTAATGATCTTGAGTTAGAAGTTGTAATTTTTTCTTTGAATATTTGGAGACAATATCTCTATGGTGAAAAGTGTGAGATTTATACTGATCACAAGAGTTTGAAGTATATTTTCTCACAGAAAGAACTCAACCTGAAGCAAAGGAGATGTCTTGAACTACTCAAGGATTATGATTGCATGATACACTACCACCTGGGGAAGGAACATAAGGTGGAAGATTCTATGAGTAGAAGGATCATGGAGTTTTGAACAAGTTGAGAATTGAATGGGATCCTATTTTCATGGATCTAGTAAAGATGAATATGGGAATCACCATGGAAGGTGAACCATCAATACTTTTTCAAATGGTTGAAAAAACATCTTTGCTACAAAGTATTATGAGTTCTCAGACTGATGATGAAGAATTTCAAAATAAGATTAAAGCTGTGAATGATGGGAGATTGAGTGAATTTGTGTATGAAGATGGAATTTTGATATTTGGGAAGAGACTTTGTGTTACTGATATACCGTATCTAAAAAGGGAATTGTTGGATGATGCTCACAGTCCCAATTTCTCTATACACCTTGGGAGCACCAAAATGTATAGAGATTTGAAGGATCATTTCTGGTGGGAAAACATGAAGAGGGAGATTACTGATTTTGTGTCAAGATGTATGGTTTGTCAACAAGTGAAAGATGGAAGTCAACAGCCTAGAGGAGTCATGCAACATCTTCCCATACTTGAGTGGAAATGGGATAATATCACGATGGACTTTTTCATGGGACTACCAAAGACTCCTAGAAGGAACGATGCAATGTGGGTCATTGTTGATCGCCTTACCAAATCAGCACATTTTCTTGATATAAGAGAAGATATACCACTTGAACGTCTAGCAAGGCTATATATAAATGAAGTTGTGAGACTTCATGGAGTACCCCTATTGATTGTTTTTGATCGTGATCCCCGTTTTACTTCAAGATTTTGGAAAAGTCTTCAGATGGCCTTGGATACTGCACTTTGTTTGAGCACTGCCTACCACCCTCAAATAGATGGACAATCAGAATGGACTATTCAAACCTTAGAAGACATGTTGAGATCATGCTCACTTGACTTTTAGGGTATGTGGGATCAATATTTACCTCGGGTAGAATTTTCCAATAACAATAGCTTCCATTCGAGTATTCAGATGGCACCATATGAAGCGTTATACAGAAAGAGATGTCGCACACCAACCTGTTGGGATGACATTGGTGAAAGAAAACTTTTAGGCCCATAACTGGTGGAGAAAACTATGGAAAAGGTGAAGGTAATACAAAACCACATCAAAGAAGCTCAAAGTAGGCAGGAGAAATATGCTGATAACCAAAGGAAGGATTTGGAATTTCAAGTAGGAGATCATGTTTTCTTGAAGGTATCTCCATGTAAGGGATTTATACATTACGGTTAGAAGGGTAAATTGAGTCCCAGGAACATAGGACCTTTCAAAATTCTTGAACGAATTGGGGCTGTAGCTTATTTTTTGGAAATGCCTCCAAATCTCCCCAGAGTTCACGATGTGTTCCATGTATCACTGTTGAGAAAATACATGTCTGAACCAATGCATGTAATCACCTATGAGGAATTAGAACTGGAACCTGTTCTGTCTTATTGCAAAGCGCCCATCAGGATTCTTGATATAATAGAACAAGTGATGAGAAATCGGACGACTCGTCTGGTAAAAGTTCTATGGAGAAACCATAAGATGGAAGAGGCAACGTGGGAAACTGTGGAACTTATGATGAAGAACCACCTGAGTCTTTTTATGAAGTAATATTCTATAAATTTTTAGGACAAAATTATTTGAAGGAGGGTAGAATTTAACACCCCAAGCTTCCATGGTACGTTTCTTTTTTAATAATATAGTAGCGTGTGTTGTACACAACTTCGAGTTCTAACACACACCACAACCAATCTAACTAGCCGTTATGAATAGTAATACCCAACTTTTAAATTTTTTTAATTTTATCTTTCAAAATGGACATCATTTTTGATTCAGAGTATCGAAATTATCCTAGGGTGAAATTTTGGTATTTTTCTTGAAACATTCATATTTTGATGAATAGTGAAAATTACAAAATTTTAATTAAAAACAACTTTTTTAATCGAAATAATTAATAGTGATAAATAATGAATTAGAATGGATTTAAAGTATATTTAGAATATATTTTTACCATTTTATACAATTTTGGTCATTGGGCGTAATTTCACATTTAAACTGGACATAAATAAGTGTCAATATTTTGATATTTATTATTTCTTAAAAACACGCTTTTTGTTTTGACAGCGGGAATAAATTTTAAATTAATTTCTGCCACTTTTGTGTTTTTAATTTAGAAAAATTGATTCCATATATAGAATCAGGAGGTCCAAATTGTGTAAATAGGTAACTTTTATTTTTAGACATGTTGAATAATTAATTCGGTAAATATTTTATTTACCATGGTTAAAAGGTAAATCTGGTAAATAAGGGTAAAAAATAATATTATAATAATAATAAATTACTTTAAAACGTCTCCTAACCCTATTGGTTGATACATGTCCGACCATGGGCATCTTTTGGTCGATTTTGGGACCCCATGGATACACTTGTAAGTGATAATGACACTTTATATTAATTATGTTAATGTAAATACAAAAATAACATAAGCATATATCTTTTAGCAAAACAATTTTTGAATAGGGTTATATATGTTATTTTTTTGACTATAAATATTCATTATAAAGATAAAATTATTTCCTACATAATTGTATTTTATTTATAATTTTTATACATTTAATAGTTAAACATATTTATGACATAATAATGATGGAATATTTTTCTTATTAATGAAAGAATCAAATAATTAGCATTATAGATGTTAAAATAAATATAATTTGAAAGTTTTAATGTCCTCCACGAATTTTATTATTTAATAAGACATGTTAGGACTTCTTAAATGAATTTGTTTAGAATTAATAATGTTTGTAAGACTTTAAAAAAATCAATTATTAAATATTGTCAAAATTGACATAAATGAGTTTTTAAAAGAAATATTATATTATTAATTTATATTCTATTCCTAAAAATCTAAGGTTCGTATAATGGACTTATATAATGATAGGTGTATCATTAATGGACCACTTGGGGGTCTCTTGGAAGTTTATAGTATGTTTATTGACAATATAATATAAAAATCCAAAGAGACATGGTAAATGTCAAACTATTTAACTAAGAGTTAAATATAAATGATAAGGTTAATATAGTGACCCAAACCTGCCTAAAATATTTTGGATGAAATTATTTAGACCCAGCCCCAACTTAGACTTTTAGTAATCCACTTTGGGGCCATTATAAACTGAATATGAATTTCTTATAATTTAATACTTTATGTTCTTCCTAAAGATCCCTCCACCCCCTTATAAAAGGACACCACTTATAACCAATTACTCACACCTCTCAAGCTTTTGGGTCGTCCAACCTCTACCCAATTAATCTCCCAATATCCCTATACTCATCCTAGAAGCCTTACCGTAGGCAGAAGGCACTTTAAGAGTTCTTTTTGGTTCAAACCAAAGGGAGTTACCCAAATTAAAGGAAACAATTTCTCTTAGCTTCTTTTCTTTTATTTTACTTCTCCAACCCCTAAAATCTTCTTATTATTTTCTTTTGTAACAAAACCAGTATACTCAATATACTAGGATATTTTTATGAGAATTATCCGAACTACACTTACACACACCTCCCTCTAATCGGTGAAGAACATAATGTTTCTGTGGATGGCAACAAAACGCCTTACGAAACGATGATTGTTCAATTATCTCCTACCACCTCTCATGGTGGAAATTATGATGGAACTGTAATTAAATATGATATTAATGATATTTATTTTATAAATAATCTTATTTAATTCCATTTATATCTTACCATTATTCGTTTCCTGATGTATATATATACGATAATTTCATTTGAGGAAGTGCGGACTACCGTCCCCTCAAAGTGATATGACTCGTTAATACCATACATGGAATGTATAAATGATGGTGTTAATGAAATTATGTAACATATATATGATATTATATTATACTATAATAATAATATACCTTTGTATCATTTTGTTTTCATTCCTTTTAAAATGAAAAATGAAATGGAAGTAGTGTTCGTGTGTTCGTACATATTACTGTCTCCACGAATGCGATGAGATTCATTTCCTCATCATATCCGTTCGAGAAAAATTATAATTTGATAATTAAAATTAATGTTCAAGGACTTGATATCATTAGGGATTTGAATAAGATACAACCTATCCATAACAAACATGACTTACGTAACAAAGCATATAAATGAAAACGAATCAGTTAACACCTAAAACAACGATAATACTAAAATATTATTAACAAAGAAATATTAAAAGATCATATATGATATCATATTTATATATATGATTCTTTTATAATTTAATAACAATTATTTAACTATTATACAGGAGGTTAACTTACCCTCGACCAAGGGAAATTACAAGGTAAGAGTTTATTTCACAATCCTTTCATTATCCGAGGTTGTTTATACATAAGTATCTACTGGGACCTCTTTATAATCCACATCCATGTTTCTTAAAAATGTATTTCAAATCATTATTACTATTTTACATAATATGGGTTAAATTCATTTATACCCTTGTTGAATTTTTCTAAGATGTTTATAAGGGAATCTTTCTGTCGTTTTCCTAACAAGGTCCTTTTTTACCTTTTCGACAAAATTAAGGTAAGAATAACTTTTTTTAACTTATACGGCAAGTGTGGCTATTTTCCACCGTTATAAAATTGTAGAAGCTTATATTACAATATTATAAGAATATTTTCAAATTAATTGTTTTCTTTTATAATTATGTTACTTTTAAATGATTTAAAAAAATATATATTTTTCTCAAATAGTTTTGATTTCATGTATGTCAACATCCTTGGATGGATTTTAAGCTTATTTGAAGTTTGTTTATTATGATACAACACTTCCATATTATATTAAAGGTTTTGTTATATGTTTGAATGTGGATGTTTTATTTTTATTCCATTCATGGTTTATGGATAAAGTATTGAAATTTCATATGCTAGTTTTAATACAAATGTTTATGTCATGTTTAAACCTATTCATATTAGGAATGCATTGGAATTAATAAGTGATGGGTGGAGCCCGCTATAGCTCATCGATGCATTAGTAGGTCTAATGAGACAAACTAGTGTCTAGGAACAAGGTCTTGAAAAAATATTATTTGTAGTCTTGGCATGAGGCCTTGACTATGTGGTTATGATAGTCTGACATTAGGCATTCCATCCTTATGAAAGTGGTTATTGATATTGCATGTGATTATTAGACTAGTAGAATATCCATGTGAATAAGTAAATGGAATTATTTCATTTTATTTCTACCATATTATTCTGAAGTTCATGTTTAAAAGGATTTGTTTTATTTATAAATTTCCTAAATGTTTATGCTTATTTATGAAAGGTTACGCTATATTATTGTCCTTACTGGGAATTTGAGCTCACCCATATCTATGTTTTATTTTTCCTAGGATGTGTTGAAGTATTTTATGAATGAACTGCAGGGATAGTATAAGGGGATTTGAGTGTGGAGACTAGATGTTGTTGTAGTTTTCACTTTATTATGTAATTTAAACTTCATGAATGTATCTAGTTATTCCAAGGCTACTAAACTAATCTGTCTTTCAGGACTTGATCTTTTGTGATCATGCCAATGTTAGGTAATAATGCACCAACTCTAGGTAACTAGGGTCGGGGAGTTACATATGTACTGTCCATAATTGTATTCTTTGTGTAATACACATTAATTTATGTGTTTTTACATCTTAATTGTATGATAATTATTTCATGGGATGTATGTTTTTTAAGCTACCAAATTAGTAAAGGTTAATCTCACAATCTCTTTATTATCCAAGGTTATTTTTACTTATGTATCTACTGGGACCTCTTTATCATCCACATCTGTGTTTTCATAAAAAATGTATTTCAAAACATTTTTACTCTTTAGTAGACATTGTGTTAAAAGAATTTATTCCCTTATTTGACCATATATTTTTTGAAAGGAATATTTCCGTCATTTTCCAAACAAGGTACTTTATGACCTTTTCAACAAAATTATGGTAAGAATGTTTTTTAACTTATACAGCAGGTGAAGCTATTTTCCGCCATTATAACATCGTCGAAGATTCCCTTACAAGATTATAAGAATATTTTCAAAATAAATGTTTTCTTTATAATTATGTGACTCTTAAATGATTTCAAAAAAGAAATAGATATTTCTATCAAATAGTTTTGATATCATCTATATCAACATCCTTTGATAAATTTTACACTTGTTTGAAGTTCATTTATTATGATACAAATATTCCATATTGTATTTATGGTTTCAGGATATGTTTGACTGTGGATGAATTATTTTTATTCCATTCATGTTTTATGGTTAAATTATTGACATTTTTTATGCTAGTTTTAACACAAATGTTTATGTTAAATTTTATCCTCTTCTTAAGATGAATGTATTAGACTAGTATGTTTCAGGTTGGGAACAGGTAAAAGTAAGCCCTCTGGGTTGGGGTCCGATTATAGAAAACCCTCTAGGTTGGAGTCCAGTTACAGAGGCTCTTCAGGTTAGAGTCTGATTACAGAGGCTATCCGGGTTGGAGTCCGGTTACAGAGGCTCTCCGGGTTGGAGTCTGGTTACAGGTGTTCTCCTGGTTGGGGTCCAGTTACAGTTAGCCCCTAAGTTCTGGCATGAGGCCTTGACACAAAAATTAAAGTCCAGTACTATACATTCCCTCATTATGAAATAAGTTATTACATGTGATTATTAGAATAGTAAAATATCCATGTGCATGTTTATATGGTAATTTTTGATTTATTTTTTCCATATTATGTTTATGTATATTTTTAAAAGGCAATTTTTTTATTAGACATATTTTCTTAAAAGTTTATAGCCTCTTCTAAATTATTTATCCTTACTGAGCATGTGATATCACCCCTTTCTTATGTTTTATTTTCCAAGGATCCCAAGAAGTGTTTTATGTTAGAGATGCAGGGTTATGCTAAGGGAACAATGGAATTCTCAAAGGAGTATTTTTTTGTGTTGTATTTTATAAAGTGTAATGAAAAATTAATGTATGTAATCTATTTTCCAAGACTTCTAAATTGATCGGTCTTTCGAGACTTTATTCCTTGTAATCATGCCAATACTATGTAATAATGCACCGACTCTGGGTAATAGGGGTCGTGGCGTTATAGGTAGTTCTTAATTATTTTCATGTGTTTTTAATCTTTTAATGGTTTTGGAATGGATTTTTTAGGTTTCTCAATGGATTTACCTATTCTTAAAACAATCACTACATTAAGTTATTCATGAGAGGTTTGTGTGTAACTGGATTATCCCCTTAAATTTGTGAATGGTATCTCCTGAGTAGGCATGGGTTCCTTCCCAGTTTTAATGGTTTGTAGTTCATGATCAAGGGATGGTACTTATGAGTTCATTTTCTCCATTTGTTTACACAAATTTCCAAGGATTAGAACAAGGATAGATTGAGTAGGGGCTTGTGCTGGTTGGTTTATCCCAGGAGGATACATTGGTTTTTGGATTGGTTGTTGCCTGTGTTGTAGGATGGGTTATTGGTATAGGATAGGAGGATGTTGGTATTGGGATGGTTGTGGTTGTAATTGGTTATGGTTTTGGAAATTTTGTGTACTTTAGGGGTTTGGTCTTTATCGTTGGCTAGGTTGTTGGTTATATTTCTAGTGGAAACTTGGGGGGTCATTATACCTTTGGATGAATGTGTTTTGGTATTGGGGTTTTTAGAAATTTAGGGCATTGACTTTAGCAGGTGTTACTCATAGAAGAACATCTTTAATGGATGGAATGGTTGGGTAGTTGTCTGTTTTGTGGTCATGTTCGTCACAAATCGTACAAATAGGGTCTACAGTTTGGATTTCATGGATTTTCCTAAGGTCTGCCTCTTCAACCTTCCTAGTGAGTGTTGAGAGTTTCTCCCTAAGTATTTCCTCCTCCCTAAGTTTGTTAATTCCACTAGATTTGGTTGGCTTCTCATAGTAAGGTGATGTTCCACATGTTTTATTTTCTTCATAAAGTCTTTATATATAATCATAAGCATCATTTAGGGATTTTTTTGAATTTTACATTACACCTCATGTCAAGGGATTGTTTGTTCCCTGAACCGAACCCTTCATAGAAATTTCGGACTTGTTTAGGAATAGAAAAACCATTGTGTGGAACCGTTTTCAGAGTGTCTTTGAACCTCTCCCATGTTTTTTAGATTGAATCTCTTACTTTTTCAAAAATGTTTTGGAAGCTCTCCTTATGTGAAATTGTTTTGTGGTGGGGAATGTATTTTTTTTGTGGAATTATCATTGTAATTTTCCCCAAGAGTTGATGTATGATGGTCTCAAATTTTTTATCCAATTTTAGCTCTATCTTTTAAAGAAAATGGAAATTTCCTCATCTTAGCTGACTCTAGTTGATGTGGGAGAGACATGGTTTCTATAATGTCATTAAACTCCATATCATGAAGTTAGGGAATCTCAAACTCCATTCCATGGAATGGGGGAAGGTGGTTTAAGACATGGGGTTTAAAGATGTAGTTTGAATTTCCTAGGTAATTGTGTCTAATTCATGAGGGTTCCTTGGTCTAGAAAAGTGTGAGGAAGTAATTCATTTTTTGATCGACTCCATTCCTCAAGTTTGGGGTTACCTCATTTGGATTTCCATTTTGATTCCCACCTAGTATTATGAGTTGGTTTCATTGAAGATATTCCATTGAAATGGGCCCAATTTTTGACAATGGAGTATTGGGAAGAGTAGGATATAATGGTAATAGTTACCTTGGTGTAGTTGACTCACCATCCCTAGGAAAATCCACCCTAACTAGATGGTTTTATTGGTCATGGGTGTTGGAGGACATGCGCAAAAAGAAAAAAAATGAGAATGGGAAAAGATAATATAATTTGGGTGAGAATAGAAGAAATGGGGGATAATAGAATGAGTTTTAAGATGACTTACTTGGGTCCCCCAAAACGATTCCAACATTTGGTGTCACCCAAATTTACCCATGTTTTTAGGGTAAAGCGGTTAAATGTAGAGTATCTTGGGTTGTTGATTCCTCATAGACATAAGAAGAAACCTATAGACATGAAAATTTTATAGACTGATTTTGGTTATTAAGTGGCCAAATTTGGGTTGATTTTATATAGGTTTAAGAGAACACTACGTGACATAAGTGAAATCAAATTATGAGAAGGGTTGATCCTGGGTTATTAAAAGGGTTGGATTGGATGAAATTATTTTTTAACGATTTCAGTTTCATATATATGAGATGGATTTATTCAATAATATCAAACAACTTCATCACTTAGTAGTTTTATACCATCACACTATAATACTAATCACCTATACACTTTGAGGATCAAATTTATGATCACTCCAGTTTAATGGTTCGTATTATCACTTGAAGTATGCGGCATTAAAATACAATATGGACAAGGATGTTTTAAAATCATAAAATAAAAATCCAAATTAAACTAAGTGATTATACATTAATGGGGTGATAAATAACATCCAATATATCCCCTTGATTCTCCCTTGGATCAACCCATTAGTGGGTTATCCCTCCATTGATGATATGGTTTCAATTAAAGTGGGAAGTAGACTCAGGATTGAGGAATTAAAGAAGTAAAGAAAACAATAAAAAGAAAATGATCACTCCACCATTGTGTGAATAATTTCACAAGGTTTGGTATGAATAAATTCACACAATAAAGAAACTGTATTAATTTGTCAATAATAAGAATTGAATAAGAGAATATGAAGAATTTTTATTTAAATATACGGTGATTTGGATAACTTACAAATGAAGAAGAACATTATAAAGGAAAATTCAAAACATAACACTACAGTGAAAGAAAGCATCCAAGTTGATTAAATCCTCCAACACCACTACACTAAATAATAATTTTGAGAGATTTGGGTCAAGATTAAAATAGTTAAAGTCATCCCACTTGTGTATGGTAGGCTTAGGGTGGTGGAAAGCTTGTGGAACTTAGGCTTTTCCACTCTTGAACCGAAGTGGAAGCCATCTTAAATACACCGAACAGATGTGTGAAAATGACATTCTAGATGGCTGAATAATAGTGGTCCAAAGAATAATAAAATAGAGCTCAAAAAACCTCCTAACCACATGTAAAATTATATCCCAAATGGAAGTTTTGTTTGTGAGATATTATCGACATAGTGGGCAATTTTTCTGGGCTGCAGAATCTAGCCCAGAATTTTATCTTCCACTTGGGGTGCCTAGAACTCCACTAAATCATCTCAAATAGCTATTTTCACTATTTTATGAAATGTTCCCCATGATTTTCTCTATCTTTAGTTATTGTTTTATAATAATTTTGCTTGTATCTTGGCCAATACAGTCTCTTTATTGGGATAATGGCCATTTTACTTTTTCCAGAATGTGTAGGCATGAAATCCCATTTTGTTGGTCTTCCAATGTGGATCTTCAAGTGATCCAATATCATTAAATTTTCCTTATATAATGGGATACCTAGAAATAAAATATGAAAATAAAATAAAGTCTATTTTGTATTTTAGGAGGTGTTCAAAAATGTACCATGTAATAGTGAATCTTAAGATGGAATTACAATCATAATGTGAATTAATGTTCATAGTGTAAAATGAACTAAAATGGTGTATATGAATAATAAATAACATGAATATTATAAACATTTACAACAAATATTAGCCTTACTCAGTGGCTAATCAAATAGTCTTAGAATAAAACTAGAATATCATGGATGAATGGAATTATTATAGGAATTATTTTGAGTAGGTAATGTATGGGCTATAATTATAAAATGGTGTGAATAATGGAAGAGTATTAGGTCCATTTTATAAGTTAAGGGGGGGGGGAATGGAATTTCTTAAAAGGTTTCAGAGTTGTAAGATCACTTTTAGTGAAAAGTGGCTCCAAATGGATATTTATTATAAGGTATGATAATATATAGTTTAAATATATAAAAATTTAATAATTATTTAGGTTTTGATGCTATTAATACCCTTATCCCATTTCTTAACCCCCAAGAAAACCATTTTTAAAAATAACCATGTAAACAAAATTTTACTATTCACGTTGAACAAAATTTATGTTAACCATATTGAATTAAATTAATTTTTCAGATTCCAAGATGTGGAATCGATTTTAATATATTCAATTACTAAAATTGAAAGAACTTAATTTTATTTATGTGCATAACCTTCAACAAAAATCTATTTTTGAAAAATGTGTTTTTTATACTTAAAACGTGTTTTACATCCATTCCTTACCATGTAAAAATAATAAAAATGAATATTAACACATTATATTGAATATAAAATGTAATAAATTTTCATTAAAACGACTAATAATAAGATATTAAATTAATTTATCAAGAGAAAAATACATTTTAAACAAAAAAATATTTTTTTAGAAAAATATTTTTTAAAACTAAAAATTAGTTTATTAAAAAATATAGTATAATGATATTACTAAGTAATTAATTATATTATTTATTATTAAATGAGGACTAGGTAACTTTAGGGAAAAATTCATAACATTATGGGACATTTACTTTCCAAGAAAATATAGTTATAATAAAAATTAATATTTTATCTATTTAATGAAAAATTAGTATTTTATGAAAAATTCGTAAAATTCACCTTAAGATAATAGTTATATGATTATTTTAAAAATTATATGAATTTATTAAAATAAAATTCAAAAAATATTTAAAAATTAAGTAAAAATTTAATGTGTAGAGAAAAAATCATTTTTGATGGAAACATATTTTTGGTGCGTGAAATGTCTTTACAGAAAATCAATTAATTATTTTTTATACATTAATTAATATACTTCCATCAATGAAAGTACTAATAAATATTTTTCATACAGTAGTTATTATTATTCATACATGACATTTTAATTAAAACATTATAACAATCTACTATATAGACTCAGGGTTTTGTGTAAGGTAGGATTTCAAATACTTAATGTTTTATTATAAAAGAAATACATATAAAATATTTGGGTGTAGAATTATTAGGGTAGTGTGTACATTTCTGCATCATAACATCTATATAAATTAGTGGAACCACTAGATGTTTAAATATTTTTATTTAACTGAGAAGGGTCTAAAATTTTGGTGAATAAGATGTCATTAGAATGATTCTTATGTAAGTGTTCACTAAGGAAAATAGTCAATGTAAAAAGATAAAATAGATATCACCATTCACTTAAAAAAAGATTCATTTACCTAGAACACAAAGTTTAGTGAAACTGAGGTGTTTGACTATGTACTCTAATAAAAGGGAGTGGAAACATCATGAACATGAAATCCTAAATCATAACTATGAAAAAAATATGAGCAGAGTGGATCAATGAATTGAAAAGTGTTAACCTTATGAAATAATTTCTTATTGAATGATTTATCAGTTTGTTATAATTCTTGTAATTCTGGACAATATATGGAATGTTTCATTTTTTCTACCATGCACATAAGACAAATTATTGGAATCATGTTAATCAATTTTGTTATTTATTTGATTTATTTTCTTCTCATGATTGTGTTTCCATTTCATTGTTTGTTTTTGATTTTTTCTAGAGTTGAGAGTGATGTAGATTTTGTGTGGTGAATAGGGTGTATTGAATTGCTACTTTAGGCACTCTTAGTAAAATAAGCAATGTTTTGAGGGATTTGTTCGCCCGTCATACCCCTCCCTCTAAAGGTACTCCCCCAAGGTCAATAATAAAAGAAGAGAGAAAATGACCCATGCTACCCACTATGTGTGAGATATGAGTTAGCGATTAATATTTAGGATATGATAATAACACATATGAATGGAATTAATGAGAAGAATATGATTAGGATAAATAAATAGAATTAAAAACTCCCAAGGAATGCTCTAATATGTATATAAAAAGGCAAATATAACCACCCCATAGTGGATGCAAAATTATTAAAAAATATAAAAAAAGTCTCCAAGTTAAGCATAAAAAGTTAATCCTATGGAAACAACTAAAAAACATTCATAACTCATAAGATAGTAATGTACAAATCGGTCTCCAAATACCTCCATAAATCTTGAAAAGGAGTTTATATATACGAAGGGTGAACATAATAGGTATAATCATAAGTATCATATTAAAGGTCTCTTATGCATATGTGAAATGAGTATACTAATAAACTAGAGAATAAATAGTAGAACTAATAAGAACATAAAATGGTCAAATATCCATCCCAATATTTCCATGAAACTTTCACCAAATTATCCATTCATGTATAATAACATTGCTTTAGAAGAATATAGCCAAAGGCACCCCTCAACCACTTCTTCATTGAATTTTCACTCCCATTCCCCAATTTCAGAATTGTTATGCACCTATCCTTTGAATATCATCACATTACATATCCATCCATCTATTATGTGGTTCAATAAGAATACATACATGCTCCACCTTTTTAAGGTATAAAATAAAATCATAGCATCTTTAAATATCCAAATATAACCACCTCATAATGTAATCAGGGTAGTAGAATATCATGAATGTGAAAAACATCAACCTTTTCCCCTCATCCTACCATGCATGACCCCCCCCCCCCCCACATGTCCCATCCTCGTACTTTTTGTTCACCCCCAATAGTAGATATCAATACCAAACATCTCCAATACTTGCCTTAATAACTAGGAGTCTCAAAAACCAACCACCATCATCAGCACAACAAAAGGAAGAGCATGGAAGAGGGGGTATCCATCCATCCATTTTTCCACCAAATTTTATATTGAGGAAAAACCTTGAACTAAAAAAATTAGGGATTTGTATGGTTATCCATCCCAGGTGGGGGGTATATATAAATAACATTATTATTACAGAATATACAGTCTAAAAAACCAATCATATGGGTTTATCACCAATATCACTAGTGCATCCCATGATAATACCATAAAAAAATCACCACATCAACCACCAACTACTACAACCACCAATAAAAAACCCACACAAACAAGACACACACAAGCTATAATTAATATTCCCTTCTTTTATGTCCACATATTTCTAAAATTACTATTTTCTAACTACTTTCACTATTCAATCTCTTCATTTCATATTTAAACCATCCCTTACTCATCCAATTTTTTAATTCATTTATCATTCAAAAGTTCTATCCTCTATTACTAATTCTCAACGAATTCCATTTTAATCTCATTGTTAAAATTTAATTCCATCCCTAATGGTTAACTACATCAATTCACCACATAACATCCCCTCCACCTCTGAATATTAATCTCCACATCTCTTTCCACTCCATCACTAAAAACCGACCATCTAATTTCAACAAGCACATACCAACCAACACACACCATCCCTCGTCATTTAACTATCCAATTAAACATAGTATCACTTCCTAACACATTCCACACAAAATATGGACACCACCATCACTACACAATCCCCAAAATATCCTCACACATCACATTGGAAAACATAAAAACTACACCAAACAATTATTATACCAAGATTAAGCTCCCATAATTACTAAAATTCAAATTTATATAAGGGGTCACATCACATTAATTCATTACATTCCTGGGTATTCTTATACAATTCCAGAATTCATGGGTAATTGGTTCATCAGCCTTATACAAGTTCTTAACCTTTATCCACGATGGGTTTAATCAATCAACATAATAAGGGTTTCAAAATTCACAATATCCACATTGTATACAAGGCACCCAATAGTTGTGATTTTCGCTAATAATAGTGAATGAGGATAAAATAAAAATAAATATCACGAAACATGTAAAAAGTATCATGAAATACCATCCCCTATAACTTTTTGACTAATAAAATTAATTTTCATCTTAATATGGTCTATACTATCCACCCAAATGAATACAAAATCCTGAAATTCTCACAGGTTCACAAAAAATGAAGAAAAAATGATGAAAAAGCTTAAAAAATATTTCCAAATGACTACATAAGATCATACTAATAGAAAAATGATCAATGAGACAAATAATGAAAGTAACACAAAGTTCAATCCAATGACAATGATACCCCATTAATATCATATCCCAACAAACCCCAAACCAATTTGGCAGAGTCATTGAGAATTTTAAGGGATATATGTGAGGAAAACCAATATAAAAAAAATTAAAATATGAACTTATATTTTTGAAATACAATCGTTTGATGTTGGGGAAAGATTCTGTGAAGGGAGGGATGGAAATTCTCTAAAAAACACATAGGGTTCACCCAAGGTTCAAAAGGAATGAGAGGAAAATGAAGAAAATTGGTTCAATTATAGAATTTATAAAATGTTTGTAAAAAAAACTTCATGGAATGATAAATAAATAAATTCCATGAAATCCTTGAACACCCAGTCATTCATAGTGTAACAATGTCTTTCAGAATTTGAATGATTTGTGTCAAATATTCACTGAATTTCAATGCACCTCTAGAAAAAAATTCATGATGTGAATAACAATTCTTGCCATTAATCCATTATATGTATAAACTCTTAAATTGTGATCTCAAATCCATAACTAACTGTCATTCCATGAATCCCTCTATGAATTACATTCATTCTTTGAGAAAATGGATCACAACATGAACTACTTCTTATAGTGGAATTATAACTCCAAATTCCTCTAAACCTCTCTCAAGAAAACACAAACACCTATAGTAAAAGAAATAAAAAAGGAATGGGCCAAGAAGAAATTATTAGTTATATAGATATCTATCAAATAATTATTTTCCCTGAGAATTAAAACTAAAAATTGATCAAGAGAATAATTAAAAAAACATAATTAAACCCCTAGTATAGGAAAAATGTTAATGTAAAGTCCAAACAACCATACCCTGAGATACCTCATTGGGACCCTATTACATCCAAAACCAAACTCATCTATCAAGAGGAAAAACTCACATTTCATAATCCAAAAAATGAAGCATTACAATACCCAAGGTAAAAAAAACAAAACTCAAAATAACTAATGATATTGAGAAAAAATCTATGTATCACATTCCCACGTTCCTTCATCCAATCCACCATACCACTAAAACACATGAAAAAGGAAATGGATCACCAACACAACAGATTTTCTTGTCAATCCTGGACATTATCTGGTCACTCCATGCCTGAAAATCCATCCTTGATATCCAAATGTTCCTAGTCAATGACATGGGAGTCATTGTAAAGATACTGATGATGTTAAGAAACATTAAATACTTCCTAGATATTATACAACTATTATGGGAGAGACAACTAATAAACCACCTCCCAAATTTTCTCAAACACCTTGACTCGATAAATATGGAGAAAACACACTCCCCCATCCTAGACTCTAATTCCCTTGTTGTTAAGAAACCATCTTGAACACATTGTCTCTATCCTCAAACTCATATGTCCACCATCTTTGATTAGCATTGGAAAATTTATGTTCTGATGCCACCACTTTCCACTCTTAAACAACCTTGATCTCTTTTGTCATAATCTATACCACATCATGGTCATAGATGACTAACTCTAGTAATTTGATCCATCACAATGGGTAATGACATGACTGTCCATACCAAACCTCATTTTCTTCCATCCTAATAGATGACTGATATCTATTATTAATAGAAAAATAAAATAGGTGTAATTTTCTTACACATGACCCACTAAAACCAAAAACACATACTCAAAAAATATCCTTCAATGTATAGATTGTCTATTCTATCTAACCATATGTTTGGGGATGGAAAGAAGTACTCAGGTATATATGGGAGTGGACTCTAGATCATGGATGGAATAGTAATTTTGTTGGGTATGAAACTTCCTAAACACATAGTATATCTCCACCCTTTGATGTATTATGATACATCCTAAATCTATGTGATAATTGTCAAAAATATCTTAAACATCACCCCAAAATCTAGAAACCGTTGTAACAGGGAACTGATAAACCTATCCATTAGGTAGTTGAAAGATGCATGACATTGATCTACCCATATTAAATAATTATCATTTTGAGCGAATGATGTTAGAGATGATTCAAATATATAGATGTTAAAAATAAATATATGATAATTTCCTACAAAACCAAGGAAGCTGTGAAAACCGACCATGCCCTTTGGTGCTATCCAAGAAACTAATGCCTCTATCATTGATGGGTCAATGAACATAAACTTATTAGATTACACATGTCCTATTAAATTCTATTATTTAATCAAGATAAAACACTTAAATAACATCCCACATTTCTCGTGGGGTAAAATAGTATACAAAATTATCCAAAAGTTCTCAACATGATGCTTATCTAACCATGAGTATACTAGTATATCATCATAGGTAAAAAGTATGAACTGGTCCATGAATTCATGAAAACTAGATTTTATAATCCTCCAGAACCCAACTGGTGATTTCATGACATCAAATGATATGAACAAAAACTAAATGTTCCCATACATGAATCTAAAGGAAGTCTTTAGGAAGTCTACATCAACAACATGCTCCAAATGATATCTAAACTACAATTAGATATTCTAAAAAAAATGGATCCCTTCAACTAAACGAACATATCATCTAGCCTTCAAAGATAATAATTTTTCTCGAACATTACCTAATTAAACCTTTAGTAGTCTATGAAAGTCCTTATACAACCCTCATCCTTCTTGAAGAAGAAAACGGAAGCACCAAAATGGGACACACTAGGATAGATTTAGAAACTATACATCGGGTTATTAATATAGAGGCTGAAATCCTACAACAATATGGGTTTCCTCCAATAAGGATCCATCAAAATTGGATATGTGCCCGGTTGAAACATTATCCAAAACATGACATCAAATTGAGGGGGAAGTGTTATGATATAATATGGGAAGGAATAAAGAAAATACTTGATTATCCTAGACTCATCTACTTCCTAAACTTACATTGGTGACTCTAATAACTGAGATAAAATAAGATATGTTTACATACCACCCATTCGGTTGATCTTCTCACCCATAAGCACTACACAAAGGATTTTTATTTTAGAAAATGAAAAACACCCTCTAAAAGATGTCCACAAAAAATATAAAAAATACAACCAATACATGATACGAATAACATTATATGGTATTATTTGGCACAAAATAAAATACCCAATTTTCTGATTCTACCCCATCATCAAGATGTATCCTTATTACACATCAAACTAGTTATCCTAACCACATTTGGAATAGAGGAAACTGGGGGAACATGAACCCTATCCACTTCCAGTTCTAGTACATGATACACAGCGGGAGAGAAAATGGAGTAAAATGATCTAATGTGAAACAAGGAAGAAACCATATTAGATAATAAAGTAAACATACTTTTAACAACAACTGGAACTTCTAGAATTGGAAACTCTATAGAATAAATATGCCTAAACCCATCTCCACTTCATCACGTATGAAATCCTCCATACCCCAACTTTGTTTTCGGTCCTTGAGGATATGGGCCATCACATAGATGACCTACCCACTCCATATACCCTCTACATAGTATATTCCTACTGACCTAGTTGCATAATAAAATTTACTATCCCTTACCTCTAATACTAGCTCAAAGGAAACTATGGATCCTAAATGAAAGGGGATAGAGAACCTATACTATGTTGGATTCCCTAATCAATCTGGAACATATATTGATAATGAAATAAATAACCACAATAATAAATCCCAATAATAATCTCATGGTATAAATTCATGAACATATATCCCCAAAATGGTGTAATAAATACTATTAATGTCATCTTTTAATCATTTGGGCCCATAACTTCACCAAAATATATAATCCCCTACTTGAAGCTCTTCTCCTTGAGATGCCTTACTGACCTCCCTCTTAAGGCTCTTACCTAATTCCGTGATTCTTTTTGACCACTTATTCATTTTTTGTACATTCATATATGTAATAAGTATGAAGTGTGTGAATTAATATTTGATTTCTAGGAACAATTCCTCATCCAAAAACTATTCTTGAGACTCCTCATATAGAAATATATTGGCTGTGAAAAAACATCCTTAAAATATATCCCAAGATATCACACACATAGGCTCCCCTACTAAAAGTTGAGTAGATCCTACCACTTTTTTACCATAATAATTTATGATAAGAACTAAAAAATATCCACTTATGAAAGTTACCCCTAGAAAAATCCACTTCCAACTGAACACTGAGATATAACATCCATCACTGGAACACCAGTCCTCAAATGAATTCAACAGAACATAAAACTCATATGAAGCTCATATAATATTAAAAGTAATTAAAATCTAATCCAACTAGTGTTCAGTTTCTATAACAAAGATGGTCCCTTAATATTTTTATGAATCTTCCACTACAAATCATGCATATACCTTTATCATGACTCATCCTCTTATTTCATATTGATCCCTGGAAAATCCTCTCATCTAGACAATTGAACCTCCACTAACTGACTTGTATACAGACTATAACTAAGACATATCCATGTATACAAAAGGGGAACTGTAACCCTGATAGCATGGAATTTTCAAAAGTAATTTATCAGGTTCATTTTGTTTTCCTAAAAAAATTATCCCATTAAATCACAAGTACAAAAAATAATGATACATGTACCTTCATAGGCCCATACTATGTAAGAGGAAACACATCAATCAGTTACTCAATATATATAGAATTCTTGAATCTAATCATTGGCTCCCCTAAAATCATGTTTCTAGATATTCTTACTACATAATGGAAGACACCACGCTCTGATGATAACGTTTCCCTATCAACCCATTCTATATTCACTATTTAAAAACCACAAGATCCAAGTTATCTCTGATTCTATAACCTTTGATATCACATAGTCATGGCCCCCTACATTCAAAGGTACCCATACTAGAAAAAATATGAAGGAACAGAGATGAAGTCCCCCAAATAATTCATTAAATATTCCCCAAGTTCGCGATTATCACAAAGGGTATACGAATCACAGATATGGAAGGAATTACCCTCATGAAAATAAAGAGTATCAAGAGATAGGTGGAGTAACCACCCATAAAATGTGAAATAAGTATATAAAAAGTGAAAAACAAAACACCCCACTATTCATGTATAATATAAAAAAAAATACAAATAAAACCATCCATGTTATGTACCAAAAGACAATACAATAGAAGAAACTAAACAATATAGCTCCAACGCCCAAGATTGTAATGTCACGGTCCATCTGTTAAGTCCTCCTAGAAACCAAAAAAGAAATATTTAGACATATATAAGGTTAGTATAACATGTATAATTATTATTATCATACCTAAGGTATCTCAAGAATATGTGAAAATAGCTTACTTAAGTAAGAATATAATAAAAGACATCAAACCTCATTTCCAACCAAGAAAACCAATCACAGATTCATTTCCTATCACATTACACACCCTTGTTTTTCATTGGAATCACCACAAAATCCCAACAATATCCTTGTAGATAACAATTGAAAATTCAAAAACCATACCAAAAAATTATAGAACCAAAATTAATTTCCCAAAATTACTATAATTTAAATTCATATAATGTTATACATCACATTACTTCATTAATTTCATGGTCATTATAAAACAATTATAGATTTCATGGGAAACTTGTTCTATAGCCAAATATAAGTTATTAAAATTTTATTCAGGGTGCGTAAAATTAATCAAAATTACAAGGGTTTCATAAATCACAAGAAATAAAATGTATAAAATGCTCCCAATAGTATTGATTTTCAATAATAATAGTGAAAACTGATAAACTCATAATCAATATAAAAAAATCAGATGAAAGAAAACCCTTATACTTTCAATTTTTATTTAATAAAATTAATTTTATTCTTAATTAAACCCATACTATAAACCTAATATAATATAAAAGAATATAATTATCATAGATGTAGATAAAAAGGTGCGAAAAAGGTTCCCCTACCTCAACCAATAATTCCGAATTTGTATGCAACAATGAAGTAGGAGAATGATGATCACCAATACAAATAATTCAAGGAACACCATAATAAATCAAAACATAGTGATCCAACATCAAAATTGTAGCCCAAGACAATCCAAAATGATCATGTATAGACATTAAGAATCTTTACAGGAATGATGA
The DNA here is from genome assembly GCA_963277665.1 of Viscum album. NCBI lineage: Eukaryota > Viridiplantae > Streptophyta > Magnoliopsida > Santalales > Viscaceae > Viscum > Viscum album. The sequence continues at coordinate 1,254,782,159 of OY728152.1, forward strand.
GAGGAAAAATAAGAGAAAAATGGTGAAAATAAAATCTGATTTCCAAAAACCAAAATCTTGAGGTTGAGTATTAAAAATGAGGTAGGAGTGATGTAAAGGCACCCAAAAATTCTAAGAATTCACATGAGGATTGATTTGAAGGAGAGTAAAATTAAGAAAATCAAGATAAGGGTAGAATTTATTGATAATCTTGAATACTCTATTCATGAAATAACAAACACATTCACACCAGGAAATGGTCAAGAACCCGATCATTCAAATCATGAAAAATAATTTTACACTATATAAAAATTGGGTAAAAAATCTACTGAATTTAAAGGCACCACTATAAAATGACATTCAAAATGTGTAGAATGATTCAAAAAATGAATCAGTTACTGTAATAAACCTTTGAGTTCCAACCTCAAAGATATAAGTCCCCCTATTGGAATGAATCACACTATGAATCACATTCAATCCATGAAAATTGGTTCACTCCACGACCCCCTTCCTATAACATAATACTGAATCCTAACTCCTATTAACCTTCCTAAAGACTACTTAAAACCCCCTACTCTAAAATTTTCATTGGAAAGGGATATGAATATATGGGAAATTAGATTACCATTAGACTAAACTATAATAATCTTATAGGGTGAGTATTTTTATTAGATAAATGATCCTAGTTCTGGTGGTTTCACAACATCATACCATCCAAAAAGTGATATCATAGTTTTTTGTTTAGTACTTACTCATCCCACTAGGGGAAAATCATGTTTCTATCTCTCATTCCTTTTCATTATTTTGTTTTTAGAGGACATTTACCTTTATTGGAAGTTATGGAATCATATTAATGAAAGGTCTAGGTACATAAGTTTAATTAAACATATTTTGTCTCTTATAGAATGTTGTTAGAGGGTTATCTGATTTAAAAGGACCTGAATAGTTTAATAATAGGTGTAAATATATAGAAAATAGGGAGTATGGAATGAGAATAGTTAGATAGGATGATATTGGCATTAGTGAGGATGTATTTGAAAAAAAATGTAGCATTTAACATATGAGAAAAAAAATGAATATGTGATGAAGAAAATTAAATATATGCATAAGAAACCAATAACCCTTCATAAATAAAGTGATCACGATGTAACATTTCTTTTAATTAAGACTATTAAAAATAAGAACGGTGGTTTATCATGTGGATAACATAAACATGATCCATGGGAAGCTAAAATCATTGAAGTTAACATTCATATTTGGTTTATAAGAGTCTCTTCTTGTGTTTTCACTTCCTGAGAGATTGAATATGATAGTGATTATAGTTAGTGATTCCACTAATAAAACCAATTTGATATAGGATGAAATTTAAAACTTCAACATGAATGAGAATATTCAGTTAATATTAGTCAAAGTTCCATCTGATAGTTTATTCAATACTAACATATAAGTATAATCACCCAAGATGAGATAATATAAGAAACCATTAGAAGAGAAGTATTGAGAATGAATCTAAAGTTAGTTAGCTAGTCCTGTTCCAATATAATGGGGTTGTTGGAAAAAATAAATATTAAAAATAACTATGAGAGTTTTAAGTAATACACCTGAATGGTGTTTATGAAAGGTAGTTAAAATTCATTTAATTAAACATATGGTTGAATCAACTTGTTACTATTTTTTAATATCATGATAGAAGCATAGGTGATTAAGACTCGATAATCCTCTCATTTAACAGGTGAAAATATATGCATAGTAAATTATTCATTTGGTATGTTTGGAAGAGTTTTTCTAGTTGATGATTAATTCTAGTACAGTATTAGGAAAGGATATGTCAATATATTAAAGAATAATAGAGGGGTTTTATATATCATTTAAATAAGAAACATTTAAGATCTACAGAGAAATATTATTTCACTAGAAATCATGATGGGGAAGGGTTTGGAAACACATTTTTCAATGGGGTTTGGATTTTTATTTGAGAATCCATTGTAGTTACATGAGGTGTAACATATGGAAATATTTACTTGATCAAAAGATAATATGAAAGAGAAGTTTCTGGAAGTATAACTTCTGATGATCAAAAATTTTGTAATTATATGATTGGCCACCACAGTCAAAAGAATATAAAATATATAATGAAAAATTAATATTTAAGATTTATAATCCAAAAATTAAAATCATTTAATGTTTTTATTGGGGAAACATAGAAAGGTTCTTTAGAATTTAGATAGATATAATCCCAGATCACAAAAGGTGGATCTGTTTCACTTAGATGTTTAGGGATATTCCTATGTTTAGTCTAATTCATGATCCTTCTACTTTGTAACCATTATTGATGTTTTTAATAAAAAAATTTGGGATATATTATTGAAGTATGATATTGATGTGTTTTAGGATTTCATTCAATTTAAATCCTTGGTGGAAGGGGAAGGTGACCAGAAGTTGAAGTGTATTTATACAAAAAATATTAGTGAATACAAACGCAGAAATTATAGAAATTTTCAAGATGAAAAGGAAAATACATGAGAAGACTATTACTAAAACACCAAAATATAATGGATTAATTGAAATGATTAATTGAACCATGACTAAGAATGATTGAATTATACAAATACACTCTAGAATGTCCATGAAATTTTTTTAAGAGGAACTCAATACAAAGACATTCCTTTTCAATAGAAGTCCAACATTAACAGTTGAAAAGGAAATTTTAGAGCATCTTAAATTATTCATAACATTGGTGTCTATTCATATTGAAATTAAGGATTGAGATAAGATCATACAAAATATAATGTTTATTTCCTCATTGGGTATAATGATGAAAAATATTGATATCAGATACAGGATGATGAATTGAATTAGGTCCAATAGAGTAGAGATGTTCTCTTCAAAGAGAATATTTTTTAGAATGACTTGATCTTTGCAGAAAAATAAGTCGTGGTAAATAAATAAACAATAAAAGTATAATTTTAATTTGAGTAAAAGTAATTGAAGATCACAACATCTGAAAAAATACAGATGATAATACTAAAAGAATTGGATATACATGATTAAGACAACCATAATAAGTTATGGAACGATTAATAAGAGTTGATGGTTGAGTGGGAGAACTATAATTTTGGTCTCTAGAAGATAAAATAGAACTAAAATGTATGGGGAATAAAATTAAATTAATTATATCAACCTGAGTTATAAGACTGGTTCAAGTTTTTGGGGATGATATGAATTTTATACTATTAACAGAAGTAATGGAACATTAATACCAAGTAAAAGTGCCAAAACTCAATGAATCAACAAAATAGAAGTCAGTAATTGATTGATAATGGTATTTACTAAATTAACATGAAACCTAATATATTACTAAATTAATAGAAGGAAAATGAGCTCTTTAGAATAAATGGGGTTTTCATTTTATTTAAGAAGATGAAAAAGAAGTATTTCAAGGGATAATTGGTGGTAAAAGGAATTAAATTGAAGGATGGATTTTATTTTTCAATGCTATTCTCATCATCTGTCAAAAATGACATCATCTAGACTATGTTGAGCATAGTATAATCAAAATATCTATACTTAGAGCATAAGTATGGAATGACAACCTTCCTTTATCGTGATTTTGAGAAATAAATTTACATGAATCAACCAATAGATTTAATTGAAGACGTGAACATGATATTGGTTTATAAATTGAAGAATAATCATTACGTTATAAAAGAAGAACCAAGATAATGGAACTAAAAATTAGACTATTTTATGCTAAAAGATGGATTCGAAAGGTAGAACAAAGACAATAATTATTACTGGAAGTAATTGGATGTTAGGATATTTATTATACTAATCTTGTATTTCAATGACATATTTCTGGATAAGAAATGTATTTTAGTGATTTATGAGGTATATAGTAAGTTTCATGGTGGCTTAAAGATTAAATATCTTGAGAAATCCAATAAAATCAAGGGTATGAGGATTGAGAGGGATATGAAATCCATAAAATTGGTGTTATCCTAGAGTGACTAAATCATATATATCATTGAAAGATTTAGAATAAATGATAAAATAAAAGTATTGAGTGATGTTACTTGAAAAATCAGATTTTCCAAGTCTTAGGAACCATCAATGAATTAATAGAGCCAATATATAGAGAAATTACTATTTTCATAAACATTCAGAACTTTGATTTACGCTATGATATTTTCTCAGCTGAATATTAACTTTTCAGTGGGATTTAAAAGTATCTTTATTTTGAACCCCAAAATATAACACTAGGAATCCATTAAATTTTTTATTTATTAATTTAATATAATGATATATGTTTCCATATTTTTTATAGTGGAATATCTACTGGATGGATTTATGGGTGAAATAATCACTAGAAATTTTGAAACCCTGAAGAGTATGATCATTTTTATGTTCACCTATTGACGAATAATTATTTATTGGATGTATGAGATATATGTGATTATTACTTTATGTACAATTAAATTAGGGCACTTATATGTAAATAAATCATGAAAGAAGTTAGTTTGGTTTAAGCAGTTAGTGAAATAACTCAGAAGAAGTTAAGAACGATGAATATTTTTTTATGTAAATTAGTGTGTGATTCACTTGTCTTTGAATTTTGTGTTCCATGAAATGATGAATCATATTGACTTAAAGTACCATTTCAATAGTAATATACTAGAATAAAAAGTTCCATAACTTTTTAAGGAATAAGGAATCCAAAATATAAATGATATTTTGAATAAAACCTTAGTTTAAGAATGTATGAGGTTGTATCGATCCTCAATGGGGAATTGGTGAATGGAAGGATAACAGATAAACATGAATAAAATAAAAATGAGTGATTTTTTTATTATTTTTTTTTTCAATTTATTATAAATTTTACATGAAAAAATTTTTACGTGGGAGATTATTGGGTTGTGAGTTCTAGTTTTAGTTCACTATATTCAATTCAGCAAAATCAATTTACCAAAATTTCATCCCATTCAATTTCATTTACCAGATGATGGATCCTCTTGGCGTGTGGATAACAACATAATAACTTCTACAATAGGAAATAAATACATCAAAAGTTCAAATTTTCTTCATTAATTGAGATGGGAGAGAAGGTTAGAAAACAAGAATTATATAGAATTATTTTTATTGAAATATTCATTGAGGAAAGAGGTCAAATTCGAATGTGAGATCGGAGATCAGTAGTTACTTAGAAAACATAAACATTTACCTGAATGTGAGAGGTCAATATAACCGGGATGACTAGATGAGTAATCCTATAAAAGGGAGCAGGGGCCTTGTGAATAGGAGATCCTGAATCATAATAGTGCACTTGAGAAGTGCGTAGTGGATCCCTGAATTGTGGAGTGTTAACGTAATCCAACGATTTTTACCAACTGTTTTGTTAATTTATTGTAATTATTATAATTCTAGTTAATATAAGAAAATTGAAATGTTTATCTTTTTCCTATAGTAAATATTTTTCTAAGTACATTAATCCCATGTGTTATTTATTTTCTTTATGTTATTCAATTGGATGTATTTTAATTTTATTGTATATTGGAGAGCATTTCTTGTTTTGTTTTTAAGGATGATTTTCTATGGTTCTTGTGGTTCAATGATTCGATACTTTTGCTATCAATTTTAAAGGAAGGATTGTTTTAATGGATTTTTTTACTCATCTAAACTATGTTGAAAATTTAGCAAGAAATATTTTGGTGGATCAAGGGTCCTGGTTCTGATGGTAATGAAATTCCCACATCCTAACCCCATACATGAAATATTTAAAAAAAATCATCTAATAATTCTTCCTATATTTTGAGGAACTCAAAAAAATGGACTACATTTCCTATAGGTTAACCCTACACATGAAAATTAATCTGAAACAATACCTAAACAGCTCCTTGCTACTCAATTATGGCACTGAACTCACTGATATCCCAAGTCACATTTCAAAATCAACAGGCTTTCCCACCTAGCACATAACCATACCCCAACATGTCACATATAAGAGAGAAACATCCATGCTCCTGCCTCATATAAAAATAGGCACTCACATCTTAATACACCTACTCTAGTGTTCACCAACCCACACACATATTAGTCATATCACACACAATACACTAACCACTCTAGAGTACTAGTCCTTACTGAGAATCCATATACTAGATTACCCCCATGGGGATTAAAGTCACACAAACATGCATATACTAATAATAACCTATATTGATCCATATATAGATAATGGAACCCATATGTTTTTCTTATGTAGAACTGAATAAGTATGTTTTTTTGGGAAAACACCAATTATGTTATTGGTAAAACATAAAATATACATAGACTAATTACTTCTTTACTAGAACTAGTATTAAAATATCACATAATAATGATCATTTCATGTTAACCTACACTCCTTATATGATCCATGGGAACAAACCTCTTTCAACCCAAGGAAAAAAGTAAAAATATAAATCAAATAATCCCAATAAATTATCCTCGAAAATACTCAAAAAAATATATAACTTCAAAATACAAGAACCACAACCCCAAATCTCTTGTAAACAAGAATTCAGAACATGTAGGTACTCACTAAATTTTTAATAGAGAACACATCCCAAGTTCTAACTAGTATTATCTTTGATCTACCATATTCCAAATAGCGATAAAAATTAAACAAATCTATTATAACACTCAGTAACACTCCAAACCATCCCACACAATAGTAACTAGAATTTTTCTCTATGTAACCTCAAGACTGCCTCCTTATATGTTATATTGGATGGTATTAAGGGTCTATAGTGATATTTTGGAGAGTCTATATGATCATATCCGAGTAGAATAAAAATAGTGGGAATAATATGCAACTCTTTATGCCAATACATCATAGAATAAAAGAGATATCATAGCCAAAACTAACCAAATATAAATAATATACTCATTTTATAATAGAATGAAATATACAAATGCCACATGATTCAAACAGACAACAAATAGATCTGCTTTGGTGAAATCATATACAACTCAATCCAAAATAAAAAGAACAAAAAACAACAACACCTAGTCTCGAGTCCCAACTCAGTTTTATCTCTTAACTCCCCTGAAGTAACCTAGATCAACCATCCTACACCATAAATATCCCAAACATGTTCCTGCAATCATGAGTTCTAATTAGGTACTAATATTCTAGGTCCACTGAAGTAGTGTTTGACTATAACTCAATAGGGCACCACTAATGGTGTTCCTAATATTTGCGGTATATACAATACATATAAAATTTTACATGAATAGGAAAAATAAAAAAATGTAATCATAATACCACTCACATCCATAGGTATTAAGAAAGTCGATAAAGAGTGACCATGCTGGCTCAGAATAGTCCCCAGATGTCTTTGAATGTCTTAAAAAACCATACCAAGGGTCATATAAGTGACCACACATAATTAAATTATATATCATCATCAATAATCAAGGGAAAAAATAACCATCCAATATATGATCACATATCATAAATCATAAGGGTTTAGGATCCCACCCCAGATACTAGCATATAGAATATATCATTAAGGGGGTACACACCATCCACTAATAAAACCTCATCAAGGGAGAATAACACATTCCCAATATAATATCATATATCATCATGTTTAATATAATTTTCCTTTTATTTAATTATATGTAATCATAGGGAATAATTCTATCCCCATATACCATCATATATCATTGAGGGAATAACGCCCACCCTCTATACTGTCATATATCATTGAAGGGAATAGAACCATCCCTGTTTTCTATCATATATCATCAAGGGAAATAACATCCACACTGTTTACCATCTTATATCATCCTTGTGAATAGATACAACCCCATATACCATTATATATCAACAGGGGGATATTTCCCACTCCGTATACCGTCATATCTCATCATGGGAAAAGTTCCCACATCATATACCATCATATATCATTGGGGGAATAGTTCTTGCCTGTATACCATTATATTTCAATGGGGGAAATACCACCATCCTCGATATCCAATTATAATAATCCCCATATTATAATCCTCTACATAATCAATAGAATACTAAGGCACCCTCTATGGTCACCTATGTCATATCTTAATCTAAAAACCCCACATATATTCCCTTATTTCATTTCAAACACTTGGTTAAATTCCCATCGCTAAAAGGGAATCACATTAATAAATATATCCATAATCACAAAATGTTCTAATCGATCACATAGAAAACAGCATATAAACCTAACAGAATGAAATAAAATAATGTTTAACTTACTACTAAGGTAATGCTAGGCCATTCCACTCACACCCAACCTATACAAAAATTTATTCCATGTAATCCTTACTAGGATACACACACATACCAGTGGAGGAGGAATACTTACCCACACATAAATCATTTATCCAAGAGGCACACGGCTACCAAATATTCTATATATACAACCACTAGGTCTAAAATTTTCATTCATTAAACTCCCCAACATGAATGAAACTAAGTTAACATATCCCAAGTTTTACTACTTTTCAATCAATTAGTTAATACTCCTATAGGTTCAACATATCAAATAATAAAAATAAAATTTCAATCCCTCAAAAAATAGCGATTGAGGAAAGAATATTAGAGATCAAGGTTCCATCATGGACTAAGACACTTCTATTATACTAATATGGATTATGTAAAATCAATTTATTTATAAATATATTTTGACGAAAAGATTGTAGAGGGACCACTAATCAAATTCCAAAAAACATAGTGTATAAAACACAAATAAATGTTTAGAAACAAACTACCCTAACAAGTGTTTTTACCTTTAATAAAATATCATCCAATTCAGAATGGTCGTCACCTAGAAATGTGAGGCTCTAACACTATCTGTAACCTTTCTAATTAATCATTAAAAATTATAGTTTTTTATTTTCTTAACAAATGTTATTTGAATAAATAATACTTTGTAATAATCAATGAATATATCACCATATGTAATAATAATGTTGAAACCCCATGAAATGGTGGTGTAGATTACTCCCTGAAAACCCTGGTGTCCATAGCTAGAAAAATCCCTAACAACTGATGTTGATTAATAAAATAATAAAATAAATTTTTTGATTAAAAATAAAAAAAATCATGGTTTCTATCTTAAATTAATGAAACCACAGAAAATCACACACTTTGATCCTCATAGGATCCCCTTTATCCAAGATAATAAAAAATAAAAATAATTGGATGATTCCATCGTGTCATAGAGGAGCTGTCACTCAAACCCTATCCCGAAGAAAAAATTAGAAACAATAAAGTGAAGAATGAGGTGGTTTATAATGGAGGTAAAATTACCTTAAATCGATGAAGTAACCCCACTTAATCCACTAATATCCAAAATATGGAAGGATATAAATAGAGGTGAATATGGTCTTGGCCTCCCCATGTTCACATGTCCCAAAAATGAAAATCTTCGGGGGGGGGGGGGGGGGTCCAATGTAAATTACCAAACACCATAATGCTCTCATTTTACAAATATTGGTGAAGGAACTATTAATAAATGACTAATAAGTATTTCAGTACAATTCACCTTCCATACACCCCTCACAACATGGGACTTCGAGTCACAACATGGTGTCTTACCTCTTTGTAGAACCAAAACTCTTATGGCCTAATACTTTACAAAATTAACTCCCCTCATCACAATGTAACGACATCCCCTTGATCAATAGATATGGAATGGACCTTTTCATCATGGCATGGTGGTCACCCACTGACTAGACCTCATGGAATAATACATTTCCTCATAAACCTTATTGAGACACATCCCTGATCATCACAACATGACCATCCATCGAACGATAATAGGTTTTATCTAATGTGAATATTTTTAATTCATAATTTGGCTCAAAATTAATCCTACAAGGATTAATTTTACGAAGACTTCACCATGACGTGACCTCCTATCTCATGGAAAGATAACCTATAATCTCATCCTTTATAATAAAATAGATCATATTTTTTATGATCTAATAACATCCAAGAATAAATCTCACACCACTCTTGATTATTCTTATGTGGTACTCACCATTCCATGGTGACACAAAACATGATAAGGTTCGTAATAATACCTATAAATTCATTCTTACACAATATTCTTCATGTATTTATTCTCCTAAGAAATAGAATGACTAGCTTCCCATAATAAATTTTTTCCCACACAACTCATTGCCATAATACAATTCCATAAGGCTATGATATATTTAGTACTATAACTTTTTAATCAAACATAGAGGGTTCATGATGTGATTTTAATGTATCATGGAATAATCCACCTCATCCATTTATATATTTAATAAAATTTCACACTCTCTATATAGAAACACTCCTGGTTAGGATATGTGCTATGAAATATAGATGAAATATATAATGGGATCAACCCAGTCTTTCTTTAACATTCACTAAAGGGATTTAGACACCTATCAGGAGTTCTAACACATAGAAAAAATTTCTTATAGATGTTCCATATTTCAGAACTGAAAATATCTAAACATTCATTTCTCTAGAACCAAAAAATTGAAATTTTCCAAGATTTTTACAAATATGTTATGTTGACGGTCGTTACAGATTGTACAATAATAATTACACCTGAACCTAATGGCTTGATGTTAAGAGTAATAATATAATATAATAACATTCTCTAAAACTCTATAATTTGATAAATTATGTGAATATGGTTATGTATCACTTTTATAAATTAATGACATGTTTTTTTCACTTAACGTTACACACTAATTTAGAGTTTTCATGTTTACCAAACAGTTATTAATAATGTACTTGTATATGTTGGAAATAATTTATTTACACTCACATACCATGTTATTTGTACTAATTGAAAATTAAGTAATTTTTGGAAATTTTTTCCTACGTGGTAAGAACTAAAATTTCCATTTATAAACATATTATTTTTATTAATAATTATATTAGATTAATATAAAAAATTAAAAAACTGTGTACATACATGAAATTTGATTTATGTAGGAAATTTATCACTATAAATCTTCTCTCTTCATCTAAGTGTTAAATAACATTTCATTTTAGATATTATTTACTTATTATACCTATAATATTTATAAATAGTAATTAATAATATCACTCTAATACACAACTAATATACAATAAATACTAATTGACCTAATTTAATTGATATATATATATATATCAATGAAATTGATGTTAAATAGCATAGTAAAATGTGCCATCCCCCACTCCACAAGGCAAAAATTATTAAATGCAAATGAACCAAGAAATATATACGGTTATTGAGTTAATGGATATGTTTTCTAAGTTAGATCATATTCCTTAAATTAATTTATAATTGATTGAGTATATATTTTATTGATATTAATAAAATACATAGAATATAAATGCATGAAATCCTAGTAAAAACATCCTTTGACAATGGATCCATTAGGATAATTATTATTTCTTACATATTAATTCATTTTTTATATTATTCTTTTAGATATTCACATCCAAAAACATAAATGGGACAACAAAGAAGAACTTTTATGTAAAGGTATATTATAAGATATGACATACATGTGAAAAAGTGTAAAAAATACTTTCTATTATTCAAAAAATAATGATCTGTTTGAATTGTTACATTTTTTTCACACCATTTAAATTTTATCAATTAGAAAATATAACTCTATAAAAATTTAAAAAATAAATAACAATAAATCTTTCATTGTGTTTCAGTATATATAGTATAATTTTTTGAAGAATCCCCAACAATAGTTTGTGATATTGAATCAACTGATTTTTTTTAAAATTTAAATATTTTTATCCAATCGATTTTTTATTTTAATTAAATAGTCACAAAAATACTTGAGACCTTCTAAAAGATGAAAAATGTTTTATCTAGTATTCCTCATCACGTATCAAGCATGTGGAACCAAAAATGTTTTTTACCAATTAGATTTTGATGAATTTATTTCCTAATACCACATTCCAATTAGTCTTAGAATTATCCTACGTCTTCTATCCATTTTTCCATTAATATTTAGAATTACTATAATTAATATTTTACATATTTTTTTTTCAATATGAATCACAAATTAACAATTTCATGAAAAATTCAATTGAAAATAAGTTAAATCAGAGATTTTTTTTCTGAAATCATAGTGGGTATCTTTATGAACAATCATTAACTTTATAAATGGTGGATTAAACCTTGTAAAAGTTAAATTAATCCCTAATACATCTTCTAAGAATTAATTTATTGATATTCACATTGTTAATTTCCCTTTCGCAATAATATCAAAAATGTATCACCATTATTTTCTACATGAATGTCTCATCGATAAGACACATAAGTGTTTAATAAAACTAAAATTCATTTAATGTTTCATTGATATCAAACAAGAATTTTTTATAGATATTACCAAATACAATTCCATAAGTTGGGAAATAAATTACACACCACAAATGAGAAATACACATTTTGAATGAATCCATACATGACATAATATATATAAGAAAAACCATGGAATATAGTTGATTCAAACCAATTAGAATTGGTTGAAAATACATATCTATATCTTTCCAATGATTATTCATGATAAAAATCAGCATGCTCATGAAATTTTTTTTATTTTTCATGCACATAAAAGGTGAAATATTATAAATATATGTAATTGAATATGGTACATGTATTGTTATTTGTATGAGTCTATAAAATTATATTGAATCCCTTATCTGATAACCCCAATATGAAATTATGTATCTTGGATAAAAAATAAAAAGTTGTTTAGTAACATCATTACATTCTAATCCTTCTAATGTGTTTACTAAATGCACCATATTTTTATTTATTTTTTTCCATTCAATCTCATATATTGATTCATTTTATCAGAAATAAGTATTCCTTGAAGTTTCTATATGAAATGAAAGTTCTATAGAAATTTTTAAGGAACTCTAGACAATGTTACATGTTTTTTTAGATTCCATATTTTTGTACAAAATTGAATAAATTTTTTTAAAGATACATTTTTATTCCAATATAGAATATAATTATTAGAATATTCTGGTATTTTATTGGAACAATGTCCAAGATGATTAATTAAATTTGATGCTTCATAATCATTTTTTGAATGTTTTAACAATCAAGAAGAAAGACCACAGAAAATGTATGGCTGATAGAATTTCTCACTATTATTAATTATATATATATATATATATTCCTATGAAAAACACATATCATAAATTAATGTTTATTTATATTGAAAAAACTAGGTTATAATAACATTTTATAATCCCCTATCACCTTAAATTCCTCAATATCCTAATTCTAACTATCTGTAATAGATCTTGACATTGAATTTTTTGACATCCTAGAACTGAACAGCCACCCAAACAATGCTAAATGGAGAAGGTGTTACTACCTTAGGCACACCACCTTGAATGCCAGAGGCTGCTGACTAGAAAAGTGGGTGTAAACATGTATAGTTGGGAGGCTATACCCTCTTGGAGGAAAATAAAGGTACTGGTCTGAGTATAATAATAAAACCTACAATGGTAATAAGGAATTAGTAGACTCGAACCATACCCACATAACAATAACACATCCAAAATAGATAAACAACATAAACAATATATAAACCAGATAATCATAAGTTAAAAAAACATCATGCTGAAAACCACCAATAACAACTACTATAACAAAAAATCATGCATCTATAGCTGGTAGTACATATCCATAACAGTGGTTCCCATGTCTAACTAATAGTATATACAAAATAAAGTAATTATGATGATACAATAAAGAAATAAAAGCAAAGTAAACTTCTGATAGGCATGAACACAAGGTTTATGCCAAATGTCCACGCAACAACTAATATGATCCATCTCATGTAGCTGATCTCCTTCCTACACATAAAACCATAAAGTCCACACAAATCTCGAAGGGCCCATGTAGGGTGTGAGATGAATACCAATAGGATACGACCAAATGGTTCCTACATAGTAAAGGAGTTTAAGAAGAAAATCATTTTATAAAATAAGTAAACATCACAATGCCTAAACAAATACAAACCCCAATGGTGCTCAAAAACCACCAAGAAGTGCCACCTAATTTGGAAAATGTGAGAATAGTAGTCATATAACTCGGCCCCACATGCCTCCTGACATATCATGTCTCAAGTACCGACATCCCGTCAACATGCCCAAGAAATATCAACCCATTCATGAATGCTCATGTCTACCCATGGCACAACAACTGGAGGAACAATGATTCCTGTCATCAAATAATACTCCAAAAGACAACAATGTCTGTCCTCATATAAATAATTGGGGGGAACAATGAAATCATTACTCAAATAAATAATTGGAGGAAATAATGATGTCTTCCCTCAATTTCATAACCTGGTATCCATATCGCTAAAAACTGAATGCTCCTCACCTTCCACATGGATTCCTACCGCAAGAACCTCCAAACCAATAGTACCTAAACCACAGCTACAGGGGGTATCTACCAAAATAAGTGGTCAAAACCACCACATCACAGAGTCATCCTATGTGCACATGACTAAAATCATGTGTGACAGATAATAACCATGTAAATAACCCAATACGCAATATCTCTTACACATTGTGTCCCTGTGACCATGCTGCTTAAATATGATAGCTTCTCTATCTATGTATCTCAGGACATGACCTACCTGATGGTTATACTTCCTCCAACTGATGTCCTTGACACCAAATTCTATGGTAAAACCACTCAATTAAAACGGGACAAGCCCAAACTGTGATCAACATCACTCAAGACTATCCGAGCCATGCCCAACACAACCCAAAGTTTCCTGCATATTCAATTCAGCAATTGTATATTTATCACATTTAATCAAATAACATAAACATGTAAAACAATCTAAATAGTTGAATTCCACTATCCCAACAGCTATCAAACATTAGAAAGGAGGTCTTGGATGCCTCTAACAAGACTAATCATGGTTTACCATATTAAAAATACCAGTTTAAAAACAAAGTAGACCAGTTATAACTATTTTGGAACCCCAGGACAAAAATTCCCAATGAGCATTGGCCTCTCGCCCGACCTTACTCAAACAATATTGGCAATATGGTATTCCCAAAGGCATCCCAGGAGTCTAATAATTAATAAAAAATGCAATAGTAGATAAAACAGGTCACACTCAAAAATATACAAAGATTCTCCAAAGGCCACACCACCCAAATGTCCACAAAAGCACAAAACAAGGTATGTACCACCTACCTCTTCCTCATATGTTGATCCTCACCTGGTAACAACCTATAACTCAGTTTATAACTAGGTAGATCTATGAAATGAGCATTAAAGCTCAAAACCCTAGAACTCAGTTTAGATTAGAAACCAAGAATAATGGCTCATGGTGAATTAAGTTCTCAGATGTGGGGTTCCAACGCATCTAGTGATGATCAAATCAATGTATGGATGGACAATAGGGAGAGAAAATGATCTTTGACGTCCCTTGTTCATGATCCTAGATGAAACCATCTTTGCTCTACCTCAAAACAAGGAAACATCCTATTTAACTAAAAAAATGAAAATACATGGTGTGTATATAGGTATGCACATTGCTAGTATCATTTTACTATTCCTAATATGGTTGAAATTTTTTTGAGGACCGGCCAACAAGACTACCCAGCGTATACAAGTCAGCACACGGCGTATCCTTGGTTTCCCCCCTCTAACTTTCCGACTTACCCACACTCCATGTATATCCCCCATACACATCTAGACTACACATCATGTACTAAGAGTACACGATGTGTACTTGGTTAAACACCACTATCCAGAAAACAAGACTACATTCCATGTATGACCTTCTCACATGGAAAGGGTACACGACATGTACGGGGAAGTACACGACATGTAACCTAATAATTTACAGAACTACCCGATTTTCCATTGTTATTTAGAAAAACTAAAAAAAATAAAAAAAGAAAATTGTACCTTAAATTAAGAACCAGGTTCTTAAAAACATCCCCCTTTAAAGAAATTTTCCCTCGAATTTCCCTTCTAAAGGTGGTGAAGAATACTCCAGAACAATCTAGCACAAAATAAAATCAAACAAAGGTCAAAAAACCAGTATTACAGACTAATGGTCCTCTTGTGATGCCTAGTCACTCCTACACCTCATCAAGTGCTCTTGTGTCATTTTCGACACCGAAAAATTTCCCGCACCGCATCTATGCCTGCATCCATGTGGTCCTACACCCTATGGATGCTCAAAACAAAACTTGGTGCCATAAACCTCATGTAACCCATATCCTAGATGCCCCCATGCCCACGAAACCTCAAGTAACGTGCATCCTCAATTCCCATATTCCCATGAAACCTCAAGTAACTTGCATCCTTGATTCTCCTGATCCCACACATTTCATACATATAAACAAATATATCACACACTCAAAATGGTGAAAATACCACTGACAATCATCTAGTCAGTCCAAATAGATATTGTGCACCTAGAGCACTCAAGACGAAGATGCCTTAATTGAACATGCCAAGAAAAACAGAAAATCATGGCCAAGCCCATGGCGTACCTTTTATTGTCATTGGATCACATGCCTGTTCAGCCTCTGGTAGCTCCACAATATGGACCTAGCCTAATGTAAGGCTACCTGATGCCTGACCTCCCCGTGGTGCTGCTCCGTTAACTAGCCACTAACCCCTTAGCTGGGTCCCACTATCTCTGCCATGTCCTTCATGTGTAGCTGTGCCTCAACTACCCTCACATGGTAATGATCCTAAATAGACCTTAGATGCCACCATCTATACTGGTCCCTACCTACCGACTGTCTGAGAAGTCTTGATGCAGAAACTCTCTAGATTTCAGACCTATCCACATGACCAACACTCTTTTAAAGGCCTGTCGCATTGAGTTCAGGCATGCCCTGGCTCTCCACACTAAAATAAAACCACTTATGAACTTCCACGAGCTTTTCTAGCTGAGTCCTTGGCCTGACTTCCCTGGTAGAACTCATCCCGAGCTCACTTCCTACAATTAGAAGCATCACCGGAAGCTGTTGACCAGCTCAAACAATATTTTCCCATAAAGTTTCCCTTATCTATGAGATCCTTATTTACTACCTCCAAGAACTAGGTAAACCTAAATATGTTTTCCAACACTTTAATGGTGTACTGTAAGGCATCCTCGAAATACCTCACCCTCGAGGTTTCATCCCTTACGATACATGGTTAAAAGTGAGATAGCTAAGTGAAGGTAGCTACAATATCCATGACATATATTCTACACTGGTCTAGGATTATGAAATCTAGAGCTATCTTAGACCTCAGAAACATTGGGAAAAAGTTCTTGAAAAACATACCTCGAAGTCCCTCCATGCTAGTTCTTCATGTTTGTGAGCGTGAACCTGAACATCCCACCAACACTTCTCCAGTCTTCTCAGCATGCACGTCACTAGCTTGACCCTCCACCTTGGAGGCATAAAAACCTTCTCAAAGATCATCTGTATGTTATCTATCTAGTTTTCATCCTCTTGTGGACCACCCACACCATGAAAAAGCAGTGGGTGATGTGACTGGAACTCCCACGTCAGATATTACAAAGAGGGATCTGTACCCTGTGTGCCTCTGTCAATCCCTTGAAAGACACATACCAGACTATATCAGAGATTCTTGTTGAGAAATGACCCACACACTACCAAAAATGGAAACTCTACGTTCACTGGATCCTAAAACTGATCCTATCCCTGATCCTATACCTACGACTCATGCTCTGCCTATCCTATAGTTTTCTGAACCTGATAGTGCTCCTACAACACTATACCATTACCCGTGTGACATTCTATCGAGCAATAAATGAGCATCCCACTGAATACCATAAATGTTCAGACATACAACATATATAACAATATATATACATAACAAATATAAGAAAATTGGTAAAGAGGTAGCGCATAACAACTACCCTTACTCTCCCCCACCGCAACCATGCCCATGAAATCCAGGCCTCAGATCCTCCTTACCTGCCTAAAATAGATCCAATTATCAAAAGTACCTCAAGCATTTCCCATCCCTACAACCACCATTTCCTCAAAAAAAAAACGACCGAGTCACACAATCTTGACAGCCACACTACCTCAAAAAAACATCTTGGTTGCCTAATCCTAGTTATCAACATCACCTCAGTCATAGTAACTACCAGCTGACATACTATCTTGGCCCAAATGTCACGACACATGCAATTTTATATAATTTAAAGCATGTAACATTACTTTTCAATAAACAAGAAATTATATTAGGAATTTTCCTTTCACATTGGAAAATAATCTATAGCATGGTAACTGATGTTATTCACATGGTATTATCACTTCACAATGAATACATGCAGTTATGAAACTGAAATACCCTAAAAATGTTCCTACAAAAAGCTAAAAAATCACACCCTACCATACAAAGCCAAGGTCCAATGTAGAAAACCTATCTATTTTCATATAAAAATACATTTTTAATCATAATTATACATAATATTACAATACTAGGATCGTTATGTCCAGTGTCTTGGAAGACTAGGTACATAGAACATAAAACACGAGGCTAAAAAACACTTCTTTATTTAATCTACATAAAGAGATCCTAACTTCAATTGAGCCCTTAAATCTACATTGGGTACCCTATGGAACACATGAACAAAGGGGTGAGATAAAAAATACCAGTAAGGGAATGAACATAATGATACATATTAAGAACATGAGTTAGGAGGCATGTCATAATGATATCCAAAGCATGGAACATATAAAATCAAATCATATAAGCATGGGATCATATAAACATGGAATAATATAAATGTGGAAGAATCATAAAACATGTATTTAGTTTGGTTCAAGGCTTACCGCCAATCCAGTTTCCCATTTTAGTATGGGTCAAGGCTAACTGCCAATCCCGATTCCCATTTCTATATGGGTCAAGGTAAAACCCCCAATCTAGTTTCACAGTGCATCTCATGAGACTTAACTTTACCCATTGCATGGAGTTCTACCCATATCAACATTTTCATGAATATTTTTTCCACAAAAATAATTATACATTTTCCACCATACGTAAACATAAGGGTACCCATAGAAAGAATTGGGTACCACAATCATGACATAAAGCACAACACTGGGCGTATCATGAAAGTGTCCATGAAAGAAAAGGATTAAATCATACATGGATGTTAATAAGGTAAAATAGGAATATAACATGTTTTTTAGTGTTAGAAATAAGTGAAAACATATAAGAAATGTATATGAGAAACATTAGCATTAAAACATTTTTGTGCGGTTTTAAGAAAAATACTATAGAGCTTTTAAAATAGAAAATAGGAAAATCATTTATATTAAAATATAATTGAACCAAGAATGTTTTCATAATAAAAATAGTAATTTTATAATTGAAATGGTGGTTTAAAACATAGGATTTATTGAACCTGAAATTTGGTAAAAATTTGAGAATTTCTCTTAAAATAGATTTTCTATTCGGGAAGTTCAAAAGAGGGAATATTTTAAAAACATGTATGTCCCCAAAAGAGAGTGATGAAAGGGTCTTCATAAATTAATTTTCTAAAACCAACCAAAATTTATAATATGTTCATAAATATATAAGATAACTCCATTTTGATATAAATAATTATAAGGAACCCTAAATGAAAAAAAGGTTCATGTAGAATTTGTTACAGTTTATTATCATGGTGTCAGGTGTACCTAACAGAGATTTATGAGAGAGAAAAAGGGTTTCTTATCATTTATAAAATACGAGGGATGTATGGGGGAGGTGGGAAAACATACCCCATAATTTGGTATTACACAAAATAAGGCATAGCATACAGGAAAATCTTGATTAAAAGATAAATAAAGAGGATCCCTTACCTTATATCTCGTGGTGTTCTCCACTTGTTATTAATGACCTGAATAAAAAAATTATTTTTATTAATTAATAAATACAGAACCTATTATATATGTAAATTAGTTGTTATAACCTTTTTTTTCATTTAATACCTTTTTGATTTTTTATAAGGTTCAATTTCGTTGTTCTGGCTTGTTTTCTTACTTGGTTTTAATGACCGGTTCTCTTATATTCATGTTTGGATAAACATGTAGATGAAATTGGTTGTTCCGAATTTAATTTATATTCTATTAATGAACATAAAGTATATTACATGGTTACAAATTTAATTTTTTTACTTATATTGAAGTTGAATTATTATATAAAAACATAGTGACAAACATTTTTGATAAACGGTGAGTTTGATAACAAAGATCATGTTTTACTTTATAACACAATACCATTAGTATAAAGGGATTACAGAACTATAAACATGATATATTAAATATATAATAATGGGGTTCAACTATAACAAAAATGGTTTCATGACCATAATTAATTATGATAATAGAAATTAATAAACCATTGTCCTTGAGTGTGATAAATTAGCACATCTCTAACGGTGCTTTCATTTATTTAAAAAAAAAGGAAGGGAAAAGAGAGAAGATAATTAAGTATCACATTAGAATAATAGAATTATAGTAAATTTATGTTACTAGAGTTATCATACAATTTGGGTGAAGGGAGGTGAGGAAAGAAACAAAAATAAATGAACATAAAGGAAATGAAAGAATTGGAAAGAGAAATTTACCTCTTGAGTCTACCACCTTTGAGAACCTCTCCAAGGGAGAGGTTTTTAAATTTTGAAGAGACTAGGGGTCGTTGGACATGGGGTACTAGCATGGTAAGAGATTTGGGTAGAATAGTGTCAAGCCACAAGGATTGAGAGTGGTGAAGAGAAGGTGTAAGAATGGGGGGTATTTATAGTGGAGGGGAGAGGGTTTTCATAATTGTATAATTATTAGTTTATTAATTTACCTCAAGGATAACAGTAGTGATGATTCCATGACCAAAAATAGTAATAAATTAATGTTAATTTGAGAGTCGGGTGCTTACATAACTTGTGATGCCAGGAATGGTTTATTTTAATTATAATGTTTTTATACGGTAAATTAATGTATTTTACTATTCACTAAAAATTTACGTATTTCAGAAAAATCTCAAAAATTCACTATAACCATTTATCGATGTGTAGAATCCATGAATGAAATTAATTTTTCAAAAAAAAAATTCTAAATATTATTATTTAATATTTAATTAAAATCATAATTTATTATTAAAAAAGCAGTTTTAAAACATTCATTTACTTATTCTAAAATATAGGTACATCATGCTTTCACATGAATATAATTTTAATACTATCTTAGGTAATGTAACTCTTAATAAGGGTATATCACTGTTCATAAGGTTATGCTAATAATTATAAGGTTAGATTACTATTGACAAAAAAGTATGTTTATCGTATCTTACTCCAAATAACTAACTGATCGCAACTGTGTATGTCCGATATTCGGAATTCCAATCATAGAAGTGAAAAAATTGTGTTTAAAGGTCACATAGAGTTTAAGTAGTTTATTATGTTGTGATATCATGTGATTATAAGAAATACTTATAAGAGAGTAATTTCCATTTATTAAACATTGGGTCATTACATTCTTTCCCCCTTCCAAAACTTTTCCTTAGAAATTTAATTTTTCATTTTAAGACATAAAAAGGTGTGGGTAATTTTCCTTCATTTCTTCCTCTAGTTCCCATGTTGACTATTTGTACTTATGGTTTCTCCATAGTACCTTGACCAAATGAGTTGTCTTTTTGCGTAGAACATTGTCTCTAGGATCCAAGATCTTCATTGGCTGCTCTTCATAGGAATGACCATCCTCCAAATGTAACACCTCTGAAGTGAGTTAATGTGAAGGGAATTGTATATATTTTTCCTAAGAGTGATACATAAAAGAAATAATGTACCTTCTAAATGGTAGTTATAAGTGCCAGTTGATAGGCCACAGCCCCGACACGGTCAGGAATCTAAAAGCGGTTGATGTACCTGGGTCTTAACTTCCCTTTATTTCTAAACCTTATGACCTTCTTCCCTGGAGATATGCATAGAAAAAAAATGTCTCAAAATTTAAACTCAAGGACTCAATGATGATTGTCGGAAAAACATTTTTTTCCACTTTGGGTAGACTTTTTATGATGATGAGTGGTTTTCACATTCTCCACCATTATTTCGACCATTTCAGGTCTTAACAACTTATGCTCACTGACTTCGTCCCAAAAAGCCAGTGTTCTGCAACTTTTCCCATAAAGGGCTTGATATAGTTCCATTCAGATGCTCGAGTGGAAACTATTTTTGAAAGAGAATTAAACCAGTGTAATATGTGGGTCCCATATTCCTTTTAATTCTATAGAAGTTTCTTTCAACATGTCTTCCAGTGTATGAATAGTCTTCTCATATTTTCCATCAGTCTGAGGATGATAGGCCATACTATTGTTCAGTTTAGTGCTTAGAGAATGTTGGGGACTTTTCCAGAACATTGAGGTGAATCTAGGATCACGATTGGATAGAATATCAAGTCTTTCTCCAAGCAGCCTTACCAATTCTTTGATGTAAATCCAGGAATGTTGATCCAAATAGAAGTCCTCCCGAATTGCGATAAAGTGAGCTATCATTTTAAGATGATCCACAATGACCCATATAGTATTGTTTCCTTTGGATTTCCTTGGAAGTCTAGTGACAAAGTATATGGTAATGTTCTCCATCATCCATGAAGGTATGGGTCGTGGTTTCATCATCCCCTTAGAGTTTTTCCTCATAGCCTTTACTTGCTGGTATACAAGGCGCTTTTATTTATATTCAGCAATATCCATTTTCATTTTGTCCCACCAAAAGTTTTCTCAGAGATATCGATACATCTTTTTGCTTAATGGAGGAATATAAAAGTTCATGCTTTGTGCATTATTCAAAAGTTCATTCTTTATCTTCGGATTTTATGGTAAACATAATCATGACCCAAATGTTACAAATCCTTCATCATTAATCATGAACATATATGACTTACCATTTTTAACATCTTCCACCCTTTTCAGAATTTCTACATCCTCCCTTTTAGCTTCCATTATTTTATCCAAGAGGGATGCTTGAGAAATCTTTTGAGAAAGTGTGGATGATGTTCCTCCCTTAATGATTCCCATTTCCATCATTTTCAAATCCAATAAGATCAGATCATTTTCAATTGTCATCAATGATAAAGATGCAAGATCCTTTATACTTAGAGCATCTTCCACCTAATTTTCCTTACCAGGATGGCAGTGGATTGAGAATTCATAATCCTTGATAAGATTTATCCATATTCTTTATCACTTATTAATCTCCTTATGTGTGAATATATATTTGGGACTCCTGTGGTATTTATATATCTCACACTTATCCCCATAGAGATAATGCCATCAGATTTTCGACGCAAATATTACAACTGCCAACTCTAGACCATGCATGCGATTGTTTTGCTCATATATTTTTAGCTTCCTTGAGGAATAGGCTATTACATTATCATTTTGCATTAGCACACAACCTATTCCATTATTTGAGGCTTCACTATACAGCACAAAAAGTTATCCACTAATTGGGAGTGTGAGTTCTGGCGTAATGATAAACCGCCTTTTCAATATCTTGAATCTATCTTCACATTCCTGAGTCAATACAAACATTAATCCCTTCTATGTCAGCTTGGTTATTGGGTTTGAAAATCCTGAAAATTTCTACAAAAATCATCAGTAATACCTAGATATACCAAAAAATATGTGGATCTCGGTTACAAATGTTAGCCTGGGCCACTCTACAATTTCCATTATCTTGGATGTGTCTATCTATATCCCTTTGTCGGTGACAACATTCCCCAAGAATGATACATCCTCCATCCGAAGCTTAAATTTACGGTACTTTACATACAACATATCCCTTCACAAATTATTTAACATAGTTTTTAAATTAATCTCATGATCCTCCTTGTTCTTGTAGTATATCTGAATATAATCAATAAATATTACCAGAAATTTGTTGAAAAAACATCTAAAGAATCTTTTCATTAAATCCGTTAAAATTTCTAGATCATTAGTGAGTCTGAAGGGCATCACTATGAACTCATAGTGTCCATACCTTGTTCGAAAGGTAGTCTTGGAAATATCTTCCATCCTCACCTTTAATTGGAGATATCCCAACTAAAGGTACACCTTAGAGAAAAAACATTCCCCACGAAGCTGGTCGAACAAGTCATCTATCCATTGCAGGGGATACATGTTCTTTATCATAATTTTATTGATATTAGGAAAAAAATGCAGAGATGCATTGATCTTTACCTTTTTTATGAAGATGACTGGTACACCCCACGGTGAATCACTCAGGTGTATAAAACCCTTCTCCATATTCTCTTATAACTACTTCTTCAGCTCTTCCAGCTCTATGGGGGCCATTCTGTAAGGTGTCTTTGAGATAGGTAGAGATCCAGGGATAATTTCAACATAGAACTCAACACTTGGTCATGAGGAAGACAAGGAAAAAATTTTGGGAATACATCAGTGTAATCCATCATGATCGGAATGTCTTCAATCATGATTCTCTCCTTTGTATCAATCATTTGGTCTAGATATGCTTGCTCACAAGACATATATATCCACACTTGATATGATGATTCTAATGGAGATTCATCTTCTTCCTTACACTTGTAATCAAACATAGGATGCTTCTAGATGTGAAGAGTGATCTCCGTTTCCCAAAAGTTGAGGTTGGATTTGTATAAAGATAGAAAATCCATTCCCAAGATAGAGTCAAACTTCACTAAGGAAGTATCATGAGATTTACTAGGAGGTTCAGTTCACAAACGTTAACCGAGGAGGATTTATAAACCACGAACACAATAATTTCCCCATTTGATATTCTCACAGATAACGTTTCCTCCAAATTTTTAGGTTGTGTTCCAATAGTTATACTAAGCATGCAAAATATGAAAGAATTAATAGAACCAGAATCAAATAGTATGTTAACTATTCTTGAATGAATATATAGTGTATCTGTCACCACATCATTGTATGGATCCACCTCAACTGTTGTGATAACATAATACCTTCCTTGTTTCCTTATAGGAGGATAATTACTTGCATAATTTTCATGCTCCTTGATGTTGTAACACTACACAATAGGCTGAGTGTTGACCATAACCTTCATTTATTATTTCGTATTAGTGGGATTCTTCATATCGCATTAGCAGTTTTTAGCCTGATGACTAAACATTCCCCATTTTAAGAAATTCTTGGTTCCCATTAGATAGTTTCTAGGGTTCTTCTTCCCCCAACTTTTACTAGGGGAAAATTTAGGCTTCATTCCATAATGGGATTTCTTTGTCGAACCACCCATGTTGTTATCCATTTTTGAATTCTCGTCATTGATTCCATGAGATCATTAAGAGCCTCCGATCTCCATTTCAACCATGAGAGCACAATGAAAAATCTCATCTTAACTTTTGAATTCTCAAATCACCAAATATTTTCATAGACACGGCTTTAGTATGATAAAGAGTGATCCACCTTGTGTTCAGTGTTCATGAAAATGACAATTGCGTACCTTGAAATCCTTGTGAAGCATGCATCATACACCCCGATGGACACATTTTCCTTCTGATTGAGTCTGAGGAACTCTCTTTCCGTCTTGATATGGAGGGTTTGAGGATAATATTTTTAGAAAAAAAATCCTATTGAATTCCTCCCAATCCATGTAATCAATTTCATCTTGGGACACTGTATTCTTGATTAGCTTCCACAACTGATCAACATCCCCATAAAAATGATAGACCACCAGTACAACATTCTATTCTTCTGAGCACTAGAGGATGGAGAAAATATTTTTAAGGGAGTTAATCCACTATTCCATGAGGAGGGGATCATAAGATCTGCTAAACATGGGAGACATTTTCCTCATGAAGGATTCTACAAAAACTTGATATTTCCTTAGAAGAGGATGGTGTTCTACATGATTTAAGTTATTATTGATTTCTCAATCCCAATAAGAAGGTACTCTCATGATGTTTTGAGAAACCGCTCCTGTCATATCTGACATATCATTAGGGAAGTATTCACATTGACTATCAAATTGGTTGTTGGAACGTGTTCTTATATTTTCTGATGTTAACTAAGAAAAATAATATATAATTAGAGGGATTGAATACTTAGATATTGAGAATAAAAAAGAAACTTTGAACATAAAAGGTTACAATTATAAAGAATAAGTATATCCTAACTTGTGATTCCTTAGGTTTAAATCTAGTTTATCCCTGATATATTTATTAACTTATTTTCTTATTGTATTTTTTTCCCTTAATAATGGTTTGTATGAAGATAATGAATCTACCAAAGAATATCCCCTTGGATTATCATAACCAAGAGTAAAACATGGACCATTTTCATGCCCCAGTTCCCATTCGTGTCAAGATCAAACTAGTGTTTATGGGTTTTACCCCTAGATAAATTTGTTCCAGAGCCGCCTCGACCTACTCGTATCCAGATAGGAATTTATTTTCTTGATAAAGAACTTACCCAATACTCGCCAATATTTAATAATGTTTTCTTGTACTTAGTCTCATCATTTAGGTTTTTACTAAGGTTCTCTAATCCTATTCTCCAAAAATATCAAGACCATCCTCAAATACCAACTCTAGAAACACTAGCCTTTTTTATATGACAATACATGTTTTTAAGCGTAATTATACATCACAGTACAAGATAAGGATCGTTAAGTATAGTGTCTTGGAAGACTAGGAATATCATACATAAAACTTGGGGAAAAAGAAAACTATTTTTTATTTAATATACATAAAGAGCTCATAACTTCCCTTGAGCCCTTACATCTTCATTGGGTACACTGGGGAACACATGAACAAAGAGATGGGCTAAAAAAATCCGAGTAAGGGAATGAACATACGGATACATCTTAAGAACATGAGTTAGGAGGAATGAAATAATTATATCAAATGAGTGGAACATATGAAATAATATCATATAATCATGGGATCATATAAAAATGGAATCATATAAATGTGGAATAATCACAAAACATGTCCTTAGTGCGGTTCATGGCTAACCGCCAATCCTGTTTCACATCGTATCTCATGAGAGTTAACTTTAACCATTTCATTGGAGTGCTATATGGGCACACCCATCTTAACATTTTCAAAAAATTTCTTTCTACATAAATAATCATACCTAATCAACCATACATAAATATAAGGGTACCCATGGAATAAATTAAGTACCATAATCATGACATAAAGCGTAACCAATGGGCGTATCATGAAAGTGTCCAGGAAATAAAGGGTCTTCATAAATAAATTTTTTAAAACTAGAAATCATTTAGAATATGTAAATAAACAGATAAGATAACTCCATTTTTATATAAAGAAATATTAGGCAACCCGAAATAATGAAAAGGTTCGGGTATAATTTGTTACAGTTTATTGGCATGGTGTTAGGTGTAACTATGGGATTTATTTGAGAGAAAAGGGGTTTATAATTACTTATACTTCATGAGGGTAGTATGGGGGAGGTGAGAAAACATACCCTATCATTAAGGATTACACAAAAAAAGGCATATCATATGGGACAATCTTGATTAAGATAGAAATAGAGAGGATCCCTTACCTTAAATCTGGTGGTGTTCTCCACTTGTTATTTATGACCTGAATAAAAATATTAGGTTTATTAATTAATATATAAATAATATATTCTATATGTAATTTATTTATTATAACCCTTTTTGTTTAATTTAATACCTTTTTGATTGGTTATAAGGTTCAATTTCACTATTTGGGTTCCTTTGTTTACTTTTTTTAACGATTGTTTCGCTTATATTCTGGTCTCGATAAACATGTAAAATGAAATTGGTTGTCTATAATTGAAGATATATTCTATTAGTGAACATACAAGAGATTAAATGGTTTCATTTTTAATTTGGTTACTTAATTTGAAGTTGAATTATTATATAAAACCTTAGTGAAAACCATTGTTGTTGAACTATGGGTTTGATTACAAAAACATGTTTTATTATAACTAAATACCATTAATATAAAAGTATTAGAGAACCATTACAAGAATATATTACATATATAATAATCTAGTTCAACTACAAAAAAAATTGTTTCATGACCAAATTTAAATATGATAATAGAAATTGTTAAATTATTATCCTTGAATGTGCTAAATTAGCACAACTCAAAATATGCTTTCATTTCTTTCAAATAAAAGGTGGGAAAAGAGATACGATAATGAATTATCCCATTTTTATAATAAAATTATAGTACATGTATGTTACTGGAGTTTTCATACCATTTGGGTGAAGGGAGGTGAAGAAAGAACCAAAAATAAATGAACTTAAAAGAAATGAATGAATTAGAAAGATGAATTTTCCTCTTGAGTATACCACCTTTGAGAACCTATTAAGGGGAGAGATTTTGGTATTTTTAAGATACTAGGGGTCTTTAGAAATAGGGTAGGAGAACAGTAAGATATTTGGGAAGAATATTGGCAAGGAACAAGGATTGAGAGTGGTGAAGAGAAGATATAAGAATGGGGATATTTATATTGGAGGGGAGAGGGTTTTCATAATTTCATAATTATTAGTTTATTAATTTACCTCAAGACCAGAAGTAGAAATGATTACAAGACCAAAAATATTAATAAATGAATGTTAATTCGAGAGTTGGGTGCTTACATCACTTGTGATGTTAGGAATGGTTGATTGGAATTATAATGTATTTATATGGTAAATTAATGTATTTTACTATTGACTAAAAATTCAAGTATTTTAGAAAAATATAAAAAATTCACTATAACCATTTTTCAATGTATAGAATCCAAAAAATAAAATACATTTTTCAAAAATAATTATCTAAATATGATTATTTATTATTTAATTAAACTCATTATTTATTATTAAAAAACTAATTTTAAAAAATTCATTTACTTATTCTAAAATATAGGTACATGATAATTTTACTGGAATATTATTTTTATACTACCATAGGTAAGGTTACAATTCATTAGGGTATATCACTATTCATAAGGGTATGCTAATAATTATAAGGGTAGATTACTATTCAACAAAAGTATGTTTTTCTTATCAGAAACCAAATAACTAACCGATCGCCACTTTGTATGTCGTATTTTTATATTCCAAACACAAAAGTGAAAAATTAGTTTAAAGGTCACATAGAACTTAGTAGTTCATTATGTTGTGATTTCATGTGATTATAGGAAATATTTATAAGAGAGGAATTTCCATTTATAAAACATTGAGTGTTTACATTCTTCCCCCTTCTAAATTTTTCCCTTGAAGTTTCGTTTTACCTTATATGATAGAAATAGGTGTGGGTACTTTTCCATCATTTCTTCCTCTGGTTCACATTTTTCCTATTCTTACTTATGGTTTATGCATATTACATTGACCAGATGAGTTGTCTTGTTGCATAGAACTTTGTCTCTACGATCCAAGATCTTCACTAGATGATCTTCACAGGAAAGATCATCCTCTAACAGTACCACCTCTGAAGAGAGTACATGTGAAGTGTCTTGTATATATTTTCTTATTAGGGATACATAAAAGACATAATGTACTTTCGAAATTGTAGGTGGATGTGCCAGTTGATAGGCCACAGCCCCGACACAGTCAAGAATCTCGAAGGGGATGATGTACCCGAGACTTAACTTCCCTTTCTTTCTAAACCTTATGACCATCTTCCATGGAGATATTCTTAGAAATACCATGTCTCCAAATTTAAACTCAAGGTCTCATCGATGATTGTCTACATAACTTTTATGTCAACTTTGGGAAACCTTTTTATATAGTTTAATGGTTTTCACATTCTCCACTATTTTTTCATCGATTTAAGGTCCTAGGAGCTTATGATCACTGATTTCATCCCAACACGCCAGTGTTCTGCACCTTTTTCTCAGGAAGGGCTTCATAGGGTTCCATTCAGATGCTCAAGTTGAAACTATTTTTGTAATAGAATTCAACAAGTGGAAGATGTTGCTCCCATCCTCCTTTTAATTCTATATAAAATTTTTTCAATATGTCTTCCAGTGTCTGAATAGTCGGCTCAAATTCACCATCAGTTTGAGGATGATAGGCCATACTATTATTCAATTCAGTTCATTGAGCATGTTCGAGACTTTTACAAAACATTATCGTGAATCTAGGATCACGACTGGATACAATAGATTGTGGTACTCCATGAAGCCTTACCAATTCTTTGATGTAAATCTGTGAAAGTTTATCCAAAGGGAAGTCTGATAGAATCACGAAAAAGTGATCTGTCATTTTAAGATGATCCACAATGATCCATATAGTATTGTTTCTTCAAGGTGTCCTTGGAATTCTAGTGACAAAGTCCATGGTAATGTTCTCCCGATTCCAAGCTGGTATGGGTAGTGGTTTCATCATCCACATAGACTTTTTCCTCTCAGCATTCAGTTTCTAGTATACAAGGAACTTTGATTTATATTCATCAATCTCCATTTTCATATTGTCCCATCAAAAGTTTTCTCAGAGATCTCGATACATCTTTGTCCTCCTTGTGTGAATAAAAAGGGTCAAGCTATCTGCGTGATTCAAAAGATCATTGTTTATCTTGGGAATGGATGGTATACATAATCCTGACTGAAATCTTACAGCTCCTTCCTCATCAATCATGAACCCAGAGGATTTTCATTTTTTAACAGCTTCCACCCTTTTCAGAATTTTTACTACAAATCTTTGAGAATCCATTATTTTCTCCAAGACAGATGGTTGAGAAATCATTTGAGAAAGTGTTGATGATTTTCCTCCCTTAATAATTCATATGTCCATACTTTTCAAATCAAATAAGATTAGATCCTTTTCAGTTCACATCAATGATAATGATATGGGATACTTTATACTTAGAGAATCCACCACCAATTTTTCCTTACCGTGATGTTAGTGGATTGAGAATTCATAATCCTTGATGAGCTCTATCCATCTTTGTTGGAAAATATTAATCACTTTATATGTGAATATATATTTGGGACTCTTGTGGTTAGTATATATCTCACACTTATCCCCATAGAGATAACACCACCAGATTTTCGACGCAAAGATCACAATCGACAACTCCAGACCATGCATGGGATACTTTTTCTCATCAATTTTTAGCTGCCTTGAGGCATAGGATATTACTTTATAATTTTGTTTCCACACACAACCTAAGCCATTATTTTAAGCTTCAATGTACACCACAAATAGTTATCCACTCACTGGGAGTGTGAGTACTGGCATAATGATAAACCTCTTTCAACTTTTTGAATCAGTCTTCACATTCTTGAGTCTAGAAAAACTTTACTCCCTTCTGTATCAACTTGGTCATTGGGTTTGACTATCCTGAAAAGTTCTTAAAAAATAATCAATAATACCCATATATACTGAAAAGGTTGCGGATCTCTGTTATAGATGTCATCCTGGGCCACTCTTCAATTTCCTTTTCCCTGGATGGGTCTATAGATATCACTTTACTGGTGACAACATGCCCCAAGAATGATACTTCCACTATCCAAAACTCACATTTAATATAATTTACATACAAAATATCCCTTCAAAAATTATTTAACATAGTATTCAACTTATTTTCAGGTTCCTCCTTGATCTTGGAGTACATCAAAATATCACTAATAAATATTATGAGATATTTGTTGAGGTAACCTCTAAATAATCTATCAATTAAATCCATTAAAATTTCTAGATAATTAGTGAGTCCTAAGGGAATCACTATGAACTCATAATGTCTATACCTCTTTAGAAATGTATCCTTGGGAATATATTCCTTCCTCACCTTTAATTGGTGATATCCCAACTGAAGGTCCACCTTAGAGAAATAATTGGCCCCACAAAGCTGGTCGGACAAGTCATCTATATGTTACACGAGATAATAGTTCTTTATCATGATTATATTGAGCTCATGATAATATATATAGAGGAACATTGATCTGTATTTCTTCTTTATAAAGAGGACTGGCACACCTGATAGTGAAACACTTAAGCATATAAAACCCTTCTCAATATTCTCTTGTAACTACTTCTTCAGCTCTTCCAGATCTATAGTGGCAATTCTGTAAGGTGACATTGAGATTGGTAGAGATCCAGGGATATGTTCAATTGAGAACTAAACTTCTTGGTCAGGAGGAAGACCAGGAAACTCTTCCAGGAATACATAAGTGTAATCCCTCACTATGGGCATGTCTTCAAGCATTATTCTCTCCTTTGTCTCAATCATTTGGGCTAGATATGCTTTCTCACAAAGTAGAAATATCCACACCTGAGATGATGATTCTAATGGAGATTCATATTCCTCCTTACACTTATAAATAATCATAGGATTCTTTTGGATGTGAAGAGTGATCTCCCATTCCCAAAAGGTGATGTTGGATTTGTATAAATATAGACAATCCATGCCCAAGATAGCTTCAAACACCACTAAATATGTATGATGATATTTGATGGATGGTTTAGTACACAAACGTTAACTGGGGAGGAGTTATAAACCATACATACAATAATTTCCCCATTCACTGTTCTCACAGATAACATGTCCTCCAAATTTTTAGTTGGTTTTTTAATAGTTATAATAAACATGAAAGATCTGAAAGAATGCATATAACTATAATCAAATAGTATGTTCTCTATTGTTGAATGAATAAATAACATATCTATCACCACATCATTTTCTGGATCCACCCCAACCATAGTGAAAAAATAAGACCATACTTGTTTCCTTAGAGGTTGTTTGTAATTGCCTCTGATAACCCTCAGCTTAGGGAAATTACTTGCACAATGGTCATGCTTCTGGAAGTTATAACACTGCACTACAGGATGAGTGTTGACCTGAAAATTCATTTATTCTTTCGTATTAGTGGGATTAATCCTATCCCATTAGTTGTTTTTAGCCAGATGACCAAAAATTCCACATTTTAATTAATTCTTGGTTCCCTTTAGATAGTTCCTAGGGTGCTTCTTCCTAAAAAATTTACACAGGGAAAGGTTCGGCTTCTTTCTATAATGGGATTTGTCTGGCGAACCACCCATGTTGTTTTCCATTTTAGTCTTCTTATCACTGAGCCCATGAGACCACAAAGAGTCTATAATCTCTATTTGATCCTTGAGGGCACAATGAATAATCTCCTCATAAATATCGAAGTCATGAATTACCAAATATTTTTATATAATTGTCCCTAGTATGTTAAAGAAGCAATCAGTTTGCTTTCGATGTTCATGAAAAAGCTAGAGGTGTACCTTGAATGCCTTGCGAAGCTTGCATAATACGCCCCGATGGACACAATTTCCATCATCATGAGTCTGAGGAACTCTCTTTCCATCTTTATATGGAGGGTTTGAGGAAAATATTTGTTAAAAAACATCGTCCTGAATTCCTTCCAATCTATGGAATCAATTTTATCTTCAAACATTGTATTCCTGATCAGAATCCACCACTGATCAACTTCCCCATCAAAACGATATACCACCAGTTCAACTTTCTCTTATTCTGAGAACTTAAGGATGGAGAATATATTTTCAATGGATTTAATACACTATTCCCTAAGGAGGGGATCCAAATATCAACTAAACATGGGAGGCCTTTTCCTCAGGAAGGATTCTACGGAAACATGATCTTTACATGGAGGAGGATGGTGTTCCACCTGATTCAAGTTATTATTCATAACTCAAGCCAGATGAGAAAGTACTCTCAAGAAGTTTTTGAGCAACCTCTCCCATCATATCTGGCATATCGTTAGTTTAATATTTATATTGACTATCGCATTGTTTTTTGGAAAATGTTCTTCTATTTCCTAACATTAACTATGAAAAAGAATGTATAATTAGAGGGATTGAATACTTTGATATTGAGCATAAAAATGAAACTTTGAAGATAAAATGATAAACATATAAAGAAGAAGTATATCCTAACATGTCATTCCTTAGGTTTAAATCTAGTTTATCCTTGATATATTTCTTAACTAATATTGTTATCAGATTTATTCCCTTAATAATGGGTTGTACGAAGCTCATGAATATACCAAAGAATGTCCCCTAGGAGTGTCATAACCAAGATTAAAACAAGACCTATTTTAATGCACCAGTTCCCATTTGAATTTAGCTCAATGCAGTGTTTTTGGGTTTTACCCCTAGATACATTTGTTCTAGATCCGCCTCTACCTGCTTGTATCCAGACCAGGAATTATTTTCTTGATATACCACTTAATCAATACCCACATAAATTTAGGAATGTTTTCTTGTACTTAGTCTAATCCTTAAGGTTTTCACTAAGGTTCTCCATTTCTAATCTTCAAAAACATCAAGACCGTCCTCTAATACCAACTGTAGAAACACTATCCTTTTTCGTACAACATTACATGTTTTAAGCAAAATTATACAACACAATACAAGAAAAGGATCGTTACGTATAGTTTCTTGGAAGACTAGGAACATCTAACATAGAACTTGGGGATACAAAAATCTTCTTTATTTAATATCTATAAAGATCTCCTAACTTCCCTTGAGCCCTTACATCTACATTGGGTACCATGGGGAACACATCAACAAAGGGATGAGTTAAAAAAATCCCAGTAAGGGAATGAACATAAAGATACATCTTTAGAACATGAGTTAGAAGGCATGACATAATGATAACCAAAGAATGTAACAAATAAAATCATATCATATAAGCATGAGATCATATAAACATGGAATCATATTAATGTTGAAGAGTCATAAAACATGTCTTTAGTACGGGTCATAGCTAACTGCCAACCCTGTTTCACATCACATCTCATGAGAGTTAACTTTAGCCAATGCATTGGAGTTCTATCTAGGCGCACCCATATCAACATTTTCATGAATATTATCTCCACATAAATAATCATACACAATCAACCATACACAAATATAAAGGTACCCATGTAACGAATTGAGTACCATAATCATGACATAAAGCATAACCAATGGGCGTATCATGAATGTGTCCATGAAAGAAAGGGATTAAAACATTCATGGACCTTCAAAAGGTAAAATAGGCATATAAAATGGTATTTGGTTTAAAATATAATTGACAACATATAAGAAATGTATATGAGAAACTATATCATTAAAACGTTTTTTGTGCAGTTTTAAGGAAAATACTATAGAGATTTTAAAATAGAAAAGAGGAAAATATTTTATATAAAACAAGAATTGAACCAAGAATGTTTTCATAATAAAAAAAATTATTTTATAAAGACAATGGTGGATTAATACATGGGATATAGATCACTTTAAATTGTGTAAATATTTTTGTAGGTTCCCATAAAATTGGTTCGCATATTGGGAAGTTCAAAGGAGTGAATCTTTTAAAAACATGTATATCCCAAAAAGAGACTGATTAAAGGGTATTAATAAATGAATTTAGTATAACTAAACATAATTTAGTATATTTACATAAACTAATAAGATAACTCCATTTTTATATAATGAAATATAAGGCAACCCAGAAGAACAAAATGTTCAGGTAGAATTTGTTACGGTTTATTGGCATGGTGTCAGGTGTACCTATGGGATTTATTAGAGATTAAAGAGATTTATAATCACTTATAAGTCATGAGGGTAGTATGAGGAGGTGTGAAAACATACCCTATCATTTGGGATTACACAAAAAAAGGCATATCATGGGGGAAAATCTTGATTAAGATAGAAATAGAGAGGATCCGTTACCTTAAATCTGGTGTTGTTATCCACATGTTATTAATGACCTGAATAAACAGACTAGGTTTATTAATTAATAAATAAAGAAACTCTTCTATATTTAATCTATTTATTATAACCGTTTTTGGTTCATTTAATTCATTTTTGATTGGTTATAAGGTTCAATTTCACTGTTTGGATTCGTTTTCTTACTTTGTTTTAATGATCGTTTCGCTTATATTCAGGTTTCGATAAACATGTAAGATGAAAGTGGTTTTCCAAAATTGAAGTTATATTCTATTAGTGAACATCCAAGATATTAAATGGTTTCATATTTAATTTGGTTACATAGAGTGAATTTTAATTATTATATAAAATCTTAGTGATAACCATTTTTGTTAAATTGTGGGTTTGATTACAAAAACATGTTTTTATTTAAAACCTAACACCATTAATATAAACTTATTAAAGAACCCTTAAAAGAATATATTAAATATATAATAATATAGTTCAACTATAACCAAAATGGTTTCATGACCAGAATTAATGATTATAATAGAAATTAATAAATTGTTATCCATGAATGTGCTCAATTATCATATCTCAAACTATGCTTTCATTTCTTTCAAATAAAATGTGGGGAAAAGAAAGAATATAATGAAGTATCCCATTATTATTATAAAATTATGGTACATGTTTGTTACTAGAGTTATCCTACCATTTTGGGGAAGGGAGGTGAGGAAACAAACAAAAAGAAAAGAACTTATAAGAAATAAATGAATTGGAAAGAGGAATTTCACTCTTGAGTCTACCTCCATTGAGAACCTCTTAACGGGAGAGGTTTTGGAATTTTGAAGAGACTAAGGGTCTTTGGAAGTGGGGGAGAATCTTGGGGAGAGATTTGGAAAGAATATTGGCAAGGAACAAGGTTTGAGAGTGGTGAATAGAAGAGTTATGAGTGGGGGGTATTTATAGTGGATGGGAGAGGAGTTTTCATAATTTTATAATTATTAGTTAATTAATTTACCTCAAGACCATAAATAGTGATGATTCCATGACCAAAAATATTAATAAATTCTTGTGAGTTCTATATTTTGGTGCTTACATCACTTGTGATGTTAAGAATAGTGGATTTTAATTATAATGTATTTATACAGTAACTTAATGTATTTTACTGTTCACTAAAAATTCAATTATTTCAGAAAAAATCCAAAAAATTCTCTGTAACAATTTCTCAACATGTAGAAACCAAAAATGAAATACATTTTTAAAAAATAATTTTATAAATATGATTATTTAATATTTAATTAAACTTATAATTTATTCTTAAAAAAAAGTTTTAAAACATTCATTAAATTATTCTAAAATATAGGCACATCATACTTTCACTTGAATATTATTTTTATACTATCATAGGTATGGTTACTATTTGTTTGGGTATATCACTATTCATATGGGTATGTTCCTATTCATAATGGTAGATTATTATTCACCAAAAAATTATGTTTTTTCTTATCAGTCTACAAATAACTAAATGATCGCAACTGTGTGTGTAAGATTTTCGAAATTCTGAAAAATGAAGTGACAAAATAATGTTTAAAGGTAACATACCACTTATTTGTTAATTATGTTGTTATTTAATGTAATTATATGATATATTTATAAGATAGGAATTTCAATTTATAAAACATTGGTTCGTTACATCCAATTTCTTTCTTCCTTACCTCACTGGGATAAGGGTCACATATCATAATAAAGGTATCATACCACTTATTTGGTCCATCCCTCATACCTAGTGCTACAAGAACCCAAGAAAAATCTTGAATCCCAGTTCGACTAACAATATATATCCCGTCTACCCTATCACAAATAGTAAAACCTACAAAAATAAAAAAGCAGTCTTGTTCTCAATAGAAGTAAGTGATAAGCTTCTACTAAATCCTTATCAAGAAAAAATCCTCTAATGCCACTTTTTAATGTTCCAGACCCAAACAGCCACTCGAACAGTGCTAAACGGGGTGGTTGATACTACCTTTGGCACACCTCCCCGAATTCCAAAGGGTCCGGACAAACAGGGAGGGTGTAAATAGATATAATGGAGAGGCTATACCCTCTTAGAGTAAAATAAAGGTATTGGTATGAGTATAATAATAAAACTTATAGTGGTAATAAAGACTCATCGGAATCAAACCAGACTCGCATACCGAAAGCACATCTAAAATAGACTAACAATGGAAACAATATATAAACAAGGGTAATAGAATATAAATACTATAGAATGCTTAACACAACTTATAAAAACTATTGAAACAACAAATCTCCACGCAACGACTAATACAATCCAGCTCTTGAAGCTGATCTCTTTTGTAACGACCTAAAGTTTTTCAATTGAAATTACCTTCTTATATTTATGTCATAAAATCACATGAAAACTAAAATTAATGAACTACTAAGTGATAAGTGACCTTTAGACATAAGTTTTTCACTTATGTGTTTGGAAGTTTGAAAATCTGGCATACACGGTTGTGTTCAAGATGTTTTTTGGGGTCTAATAAAACAAAAATATTTTTTGTTGAATAGTAACATACCCTAATGAATAGTAACACACCCTTATGAATAGTGATATACCCTAATTAATAGTAACATCACCTATGATAGTATAAAAATAATATTCAAGTTCGAAGTTCAATAATCCTATGTTTTAAATTTAGTTAATGCACGTTTTAAATATGGTCTTTGATGATAAATTATGATTTTAATTAAATATTGAAATAATAATATTTAGAAAATTATTTTTGAAAAATGGACTTCATTTTTGGATTCTACACTTCAAAAAATGGTCAGGGTAAATTTTTGGGATTTTTCTGAAATACTTTAAATTTCGAGGAATAGTAGAATCTGATAATTCACAATAAATGCTAAATAATGGATTAATTGAGTCATCGATGATGTTCTGCTGATGTAACCCCACTTGTTTCGAATTCACATTACCCATTTACTATTCTCGGTCATGGAATACTTACTATTCCTTTTCTTGGGATGAAATAATAAATTAATTTCTATAATATCATGAAATCCCTCCTCTCCTCCACTATAAAAAACCCCCCTTCACTCCCTCTTCTCTCCAATCCCCTGAAGCTCCAATCCTTCTCTAAATTCTGCCCAAATCTCTTCCCAAGGTCCTCCCCGACGTCCAAAATCTATCAGCCTCCTCAAAATACCAAAACCTCTCCCCTTAAGGGGTTCTCAAAGGAGGAAGTCTCAAGAGGTAAATTCCTCTTCCCAAATTTCTTCTTATCTTTTAAGTTCTTTTATTTTTATGTATTTCCCCACCTACCTTCACCATAATAGTATGATAAATCCAGTAACATACGTGTATTGTAATTTCTTCATTATAGTGGTATATTTCATTATCTTATTTACTTTCCCCACCCTTTTATTTGAAAGAAATGAAAGCATTGTTTGAGATGTGCTAATTTAGCACATTCAAGGACAACCGTTTATCAATTTCTGTTATTATATTTAATTATGGTCATTAAACCATTTGTGTTATGGTTGAACTAGATTATTATATATGCATTATATCCTATTTTTGGTTCTGTAATCCTTTGGTACAAATGGAATTAATTTATAAATCAAAACATATTCTTTGTAATCAAATCCACCGATCCACAAAAACGGTTATCACTATGGTTATATATATAATAATTCGAATTCACTCAAAGTAACCAAATTAAAATTTAAACCATGTAGTCTCCTAGATACGATCTATATAATATAACTTTAATTCTGGACAACCACTTCCATCTTTCATAAAATCCAAACTTGAATATAAGTGAACCGATCTTTTAAAGTCAAGTAAACAAACGAGCCTGAACAATGAAAATGTACCTTATAACTAATCAAAAAGGATTTGAATGAACCAAAAAGGGTTATAATAAATCAATTACATATAGAATATGTTCTGGAATTATTAATTAATAAAGCCTAATTTTTTTATTCAGGTCGTTAATAACAAGTGGAGAACACCAAAGGATTTAAGGTAAGGGATCCTACCCTTTAACTCTTAATCAAGATTGTTCTCTGTGATATGAATTTTTTGTGTAATACCAAGTTATCTGGTATGTCTATATACCTTCCCCAAACTTCCCTAATTTTTTATAAGTGATGAGAAGCCCCTTCTCTCTCTCATCAAGCCCTCTTCGGTACACCCAACACCATGCCTGTATAATCGTAACGAATTCTACCCAAACCTTTTTAGTTCTTTCAGGTTTCCTTATCTTTCTTTCAAAATGGTCTTATCATATCTATTTATGTGAGTCCTATGAATTCTGGATATTTGTAAAATATTCTAATATCAAGACCCTTTCACAACTTTCTTTCGGGGATATAAATTTTTTTGAAAGATTCCCCCCTTATAACTTTTCGATAAACAAACTTGTTTTAAGGGGACTTCCCAAATTTTTTCCCAAATTTAATGTTCTCTCTATCCTCTTTTTTAAGATACAATTGTCTTTATAAAATCAGTATTTTTTTTATTAATACCTTCTTGGTTCAATTTTGGTTTTATATAATTGAATTTCCTCTTTTCTATTTGAAAAGCTCTAGAGTGTTTTCTTTAAAACCACACAAAAATATTTTAATGCCAATGTTCTAAAATAAATTTCTAATATTTTGTCACTTATGTTTGACAACAATTACCATGTTATATGCCTATTTTACCCTATGAACGTCCATTAATTTTCTAATTCTTTCCTTACATGTACTCTTTCATGATACGCCCATTGGTTATGATTTATGTCATGATTGTGGTACCCAATTCTTTCCATGGGTACCTGTATGTTTGTGTATGGTTGATTATGTATGATTGTATATGTGGTGAGAATATTTATGTGGAAATAATATCCATGAAAATGTTGATATGGGTGCGCCTAGATAGAACTCCAATGAATTGGGTAAGGTTAAGTCTCGTGAGATAAGATGTGAAATGAGATTGGCAGTTAGCCTTGACCCGTACTGAAATGGGAAACGGGATTGGCGGTTAGCCTTGACCCATACTAAAGATATGATTTATGATTCTACCACATTTATATGATTCCATGTTTATATTATCCCATGCTTATATTAAATGATTTCATAAGTTTCATTCTTTGGATATCATTTTGTCATGCCTCTTAATTCATGTGCTTGAGGTGTATCCTTATGTTCATTCTCTTACTGGGCATTTTTAGCTCATCCCTTTGTTCATGTGTTCCCCAGGGTACCCTATGTAGATGTAAGGGCTCAAATGATGTTAGGAGCTCATTATGGAGATTAAATAAAGAAGTGTTTTTTAGCCCAATGTTTTTTGTTATATTTGCCTAGTCTTCCAAGACAGTAGACTTAACGATCCTTGGATTGTACTCAGATAGGTATTTCTGATTGAAATAATGAAATGTTTTATGTAAAAGGCTCGGGTCTCTATAGTTGGTATCAGAGGATGGTCTAGTTATTTTTGGAGATTAGTAATAGAGAACCTTAGTGATTAACTTAAGGATGAGACTTATTATAAGAAAATAGTCCTAAATTTTGGGGAGTATAGAGTAAGTATTTTATCAAGAAAATAAATCCCTGTCCAGATATGAGAAGGTAAAGGAAGCTCTGGCACAGAAGTATCTAGGGGTAAAACTCGAAAACACCTCTTTGAGCTAGACTCGAATGGGAACTGGTGAACGATAACGAGCCTTGCTGCACTCTTGGTTATGACACTCCTGGGGGATATGCCTAGGTAGATTCACGAGATTAGTACAAACCATTATTAAGGGAAAAAAAATCCCTTAAGAATATAAGTTAATAAATAGATCAAGGAAAACCTAGATATAAACCAATGGAATCACAAGTTAGGATGTACTTCTTCTTTATAAGATTATCCTTTAATGTTCAAAGTTTCCTTTTTATGCTCAAAAGATAAGTATTCAAGACCTCTACTTATACGTTCTTTTTCTTAGTTAATGGCGGGAAATAGAAGAACACATTCTAACAACCAATGTAATAGACAATGTGATGATTTCCCCAATTACATGCCTGATGTGACGGAAGCGG
This sequence comes from Viscum album, assembly GCA_963277665.1. Taxonomy (NCBI): domain Eukaryota; kingdom Viridiplantae; phylum Streptophyta; class Magnoliopsida; order Santalales; family Viscaceae; genus Viscum; species Viscum album. Next base: position 1,254,823,913 of record OY728152.1, read on the forward strand.
GTGCTCAAAACTTTATGGCAGTACTTGCTCAACTAACTTGAGTTATGAATAATAACTTGAATCAGGTGGAACTTACCCCTCCTCTATGGAAAGTGAAAGATTCCATAAAATACTTCATGTGACAAAGGCCTCCCATGTTTAGCGGGTCTTCGGATCCCCTCCTCATAGAGCAATGTATTAACTCCATTGAAAAGATTTTCTCTATCCTCCAGTGATCAGAAGAAGAAAACATTGTACTGGAAATCTATCATTTTGATGGGGAAGCTGATCAGTGGTGGAGACTGATCAAGAATACAAATTCCCAAGAGGAAATTGATTCCATAGATTGGGAGGAATTCAAGAGGATGTTTTTCAACAAATATTTTCCTCGAACCCTTCATCTCATGATGTAAAGAGAGTTCCTTGGACTCAAGAAGAAGGAATATGAGTTCATCGAGGCGTATGAAGCGAACATTACAAGGCTTTCAAGGTATGCCTATGGCTTTGTCATGAAAACTGAAAGCTAGGTGGATAGCTTCTTTAGCGGACTAAAGATGAGTCTACAAAAATTGTTGGCGATTCGAGACTTCGACAACTATGAGGGTATTGTCTGTTGTGCCCTCAAGGTTGAAATGGAGATTGGAGACTCTCATTGGTCTCATGGGCCTAGTGAAAAGAATTGGAAAATGGAGAAATACATGGGTGGTACATCAAACAAATCCCACGATGGAAAGAAGCCTCATTTTCCCCTTTACAGGAATTGTGGGAAGAAGAATCTTGGTGACTGTCTCGAGGGAACCAGGAGTTGCTTCAAATGCATAAATTTTTGTCATATGGCCAAGAACTGCCGAAGGGATAAGAAAAAACCCACTAATGTTGAAGAAGAAATGAAGGTCCGAATCAACACTCAGCCTGATGTGTAGTGTTTTAACAGCAAGGAGCTTGGGCATTATGCGAACAATTTCTCTAAGCCGAAGGTTGTCGGAGGCAATTAGCAACAACCTCCAAGGAAACAAGGAAGGGATTATGCTATCACCACTGCTTAGGTGTAGCCGATAAATTATGTGGTGATAGGTACACTTGTTATTCATTCAAGAATAGCGAACGTACTATTTGATTCTGGTTCTACACATTCTTTCATATCATGAAAGTTTAGTAGAACTCTTCAAACACCACCTCAATTTTTGGAGGAAAAGTTATCTGTAAGAATATAGAATGGGGAAATTATTGCATCCATGGTATATAACTCCTCCCAGGTTAATGTTTGTGGATTGAACCTCCCAGAAAATCTTGTCATACATCCTTTAGTGTAGTTTGACACTATCTTGGGCATAGATTGGCTATCTTTGTATAAAGACAACATCAACTGCGGGGAAAGGGAGATTAATCTTCACATCCCGAAGCATCCTCTGATTCATTACAATTGCAAGGAGTATGATGAGTCTCCATTAGAATATTCATCTAAATTTTGGATATTGCTTCCTTATGAGCATTCATACATAGCTCAAATGATTGAGACAAAGGATAGAATCATGCTTGAAGACATGCCCATCATGAGGGATTACACTAATGTATTCCCTGAAGAGTTTCCTAGTCTTCCCCCGGACCGAAAGGTTAAGTTCTCAATTGAACTTATCCCTGGATCTCTTCCAATCTCAAAGACACCTTACAGAATGGCCACTGTAGAGCTAGAAGAGCTGAATAAGTAGTTATAGGAGAATATGGAGAAGGGTTTTATATGCCCGAGTGCTTCACCGTGGGGTGCTCCAATCCTCTGCGTTAAGAAGAAGGATGGATCAATGCACCTCGTCATTGATTATCGGGAGCTCAATAAAATCACTATAAAGAACAAGTATCCCCTTCCATAGATAGTTGACTTGTTCGATCACCTTTGTGGGGCCAGTTATTTCTCTAAGGTGGACCTTCAGTCGGGATATTACCAACTAAAGGTGAGGAAGGAAGATATTCCCAAGACTGCCTTTAGAACGAGGTATGGAAACTATGAGTTCATAGTGATTCCCTTAGAACTCACTAATGCTCCATCAATTTTCATGGATTTAATGAATAGAGTCTTTAGATATTACCTTGAAAAATTTGTGTTGGTCATTATTGATGATATTCTGATATACTCCAAGAGAAAGGAGGAAAATGAGAAGCATTTGGAAACTGTGTTAAAAACATTTCAAAGGGAGAATTTGTATGCAAAGTAAAGTAAATGTGAGTTCTGGATGGAGGAAGTATCATTCTTGGGGAATGTTTTCACCAGGAAAGGGATATCTATGGATGCTTCCAAGACGAAGGCAATTGAAGAATTGCCGAGGCCAACTTCAATAACGGAGATCCAAAGATTTTTAGAACTAGCTAGGTATTATCGAAGATTCGTGAAGAACTTTTCATGATTTTGAAACCCAATGACCAAGCTGACACGGAAGGGAGTAAAGTTCGTCTGGACACAAGCATGTGAATACTGTTTCAAGGAGTCCAAAAAGAGGCTTATCACTGCGCTAGTACACACACTCCCTTCAAGTGGGGAACTATTTGTGGTGTATATCGATGCATATAAGAAAGGATTAGGCTGTGTGATAATGAAAAATGATAAAGTGATAGCCTATTCCTCAACGAAGCTGAAAATACATGAGAAAAACTATCCCATGCATGATTTGGAGTTGGCGGATGTGTTCTTTGCATTGAAAATCTGGCGGTATTATCTCTATGGGGAAAAAGTGAGATATATACATACCACAAGAGTCTAAAATATATATTCAAACATAAAAAGCTTAATATGCACCAACGAAGATGGATAGAGCTCATCAAGGATTGTGACTTCTCAATCCACTACCATCCCAGTAAGGCAAACAAGGTGGCAGATGCTCTAAGTAGAAAGGATCCTCCATCTTTATCAATGATGATAACTGAAAATGATCCGATCTTCTTGGATTTTCAAATTATGGACATGAGAATCATTAAGGTAGGATCATCATTAATCCTTTCTGAAATGATTTCTCAACTATCCCTCTTGGAGAAAATAAAGGTTGCTCAAAGAAACGATGGGAAAATTCAAAAAAGGGTGGAAGCTATTAAAAATGGGAAATCCCAAGATTTAAAAATTGATGAGGAGGGATTTCTATGATTTGGGACACAATTATGTGTACCATATGGTCTAGAGATAAAGAAGGATCTATTGAATGATGCACATAGTTCGACCTTCTCTATCCATCCTGGGAGTACCAAAATGTACTATGATCTTCGAGAACACTTCTGGTGGGATAACATGAAGAAGGAGATAGTGGAATATATATCAAGGTTCTTGGTACGTCATCAAGTTAATGATGAGAGACAAAAGTCCAAAGGTATGATGTAGCCATTTCTTATAACCATGTGGAAATGGGAAAATGTTACTATGGACTTTGTCATGGGTCTCCCGAAAACGTCGAAGGGAAATAATGCGATACGGGTTATGGTTGACCGACTCACCAAGACATCCCATTTCATCGCTATTCAGGAAGATCTCTTGCTTGAACAACTTGAAAAGTTATATGTGAAGGAAGTGGTGATACTACACGATGTTCCACTATCAATTGTCTATGACCACGATCCAAGGTTCACATCTAAATTCTGGAGGAGTCTTCAACATGCTTTGATTACTGAATTAAATTTCAGCACTGCCTATCACCCCCAAACTGATGGCCAATTTGAAAGGACTATTCAGACGCTTGATGATATTCTTAGAGCCTGCTCTCTAGAATTCAAAGGTGGCTGGGATCAGCATCTCCCATTGGTTGAGTTCTCATACAATAATAGCTTCCACTCGAGTATTCAGATGGCTTCATATGACGCTGTGTATGGAAAGCGATGTAGAACTCCAACCTGTTGGGATGAAGTTGGAGAAAGAAAGCTACTTGGACCTGATCTTGTTCAAGAGATGACATAGAAGGTTCAAGTCATCCAGAAACACATCAAAGATGCTCAAATTTGGCAAAAGATCTATGCAGACAATCATCGAAGGGACTTGGAGTTTGATGTTGGAGATAAATTATTCTTTCGAATATCTCCATGGAAGAGGTTCATGCGATTCGGGAAGACAAGGAAGCTAAGCCCCAGGTATATTGGCCCCTCTAAGATCCTTGGCCGTATAGGAGCTGTGGACTATTGGGTTTCACATCCACTAAATATGGCTCGAGTTCCTGATGTTTTTCATGTATCACTCTTGAGGAAGTACACACCTAATCCCTCACATGTACTAAACTCAGCGGTGGTGCAGCTGGGAGATGATCTCTCCTATGAGGAGCAGCCAGTAAAGATTCTGGATCGGAGAGATAAGTAACTATGCAACAAGACAACCCATCTTGTCAAAGTGTTGTGAAGGAACCGTAAGTTTGAGGAAGAAACATGGGAATTGGAGGAAGCAATTTAGGAAAAGTACCCACACCTATTTTGGCTGAGTATGTAAAACAAAATTTTGAGTGCGAAATTTCAAAAGGGGGTAAGAACGTAACGACCCAAAGTTTTTCAATGGAAATTACCTTCTTAAATTTATGAAATAAAATCACATAAAAACAAAACATAATGAACTACTAAGTAATAAGTGAACTTTAAACATATGTTTGTCACTTATGTGTTTCAAATTTTGAAAATCTGATATACACGGTTGTGTTCAAGATGTTTTTTGGAGTCTTATAAAACAAAAATAATTTTTGGTGAATAGTAACCTACCCTAATGAATAGTAACATACCATTATGAATAGTGATATACCTTAATGAATAGTAACCTCACCTATGATAGTATAAAAATAATATTCAAGTTTGAAGTACAATATACCTATTTTTTAGAATGAGTTAATGCATGTTTTAAATCTTGTTTTTGATGATAAATTATGATTTCAATTAAATATTAAAATAATAATACTTAGAAAATTATTTTTGAAAAATGGACTTCATTTTTTGGATTCTACACTTCAAAAAATGGTTAGGGTGAATTTTTGGGATTTTTCTGAAATACTTGAAATTTTGATGAATAGTAGAATCTGATAATTTAGAATTAATGCTAAATAATGGATTAATTGAGTCATCGATGATGTTCTGCTGATGTAAGCCCACTTGGTTTGAATTCACATGACCCATTTACTATTCTTGGTCATGGAATACTTACTATTCCTTATCTTGGGAATAAATTATAAATTAATGATTATAATATCATGAAATCCCTCCTCTCCTCCACTATAAAACCCCCCTTCACTCCCTCTTCTCTCCACTCCTCTCAAGACCCAAGACTTCTCTAAATTCTAACCAAATCTCTTCCCAAGGTCCTCCCCCACGTCCAGAATCTCTCAGCCTCCTCAAAATACCAAAACCTCTCCCCTTAATAGGTTCTCGAAGGTGGAAGTCTCTAGAGGTAAATTCCTCTTCCCAAATTTCTTCTTTTCTTTTAAGTTCATTTCTTTTTTATTTCTTTCCTCACCACCCTTCACCCTAATAGTATGATAAATCCAGTAACATAAATTTTCTGGAATTTCTTCATGTTAGTGTTATATATAATTATCTTTTCCCCTTTCCCCATCCATTTTTTGAATGAAATGAAAGCACCGTTTGAGATGGGCTAGTTTATCACATTCAAGGAAAACAATTTATCAATTTCTATTATTATCTTTAATTCTGGAAATGAAACCATTTGTGTTATGGTCGAACCAGATTATTATATATGTAACACATCCTATTTTGGGTTCTGTAATCCTTTAGTACAAATAGAATAAAGGTATAAATCAAAACACATTCTTTGTAATCAAATCCACCGATCAACAAAAAATAGTTATCACTATGGTTATATATATAATAATTTTACTTCACAATAAGTAACCTAATTATAATTAAAACCATGTAAAATACTGGATATGAACCAAACAATATAACTTCAATTCTTCACAGCCACTTCCATATTTCATATAATCCAAACTTGAATATAAGTGAACCGATCTTTTAAAGCCAAGTAAATAAACGAGCCCGAACAATGAAATTGAACCTTATAACTAATCAAAATGGATTTTAATGAACTAAAAATGGTTATAATAAATCTATTACATAGATAAGAGGTTATGGAAATATTAATTAATAAAACATAATTTGTTTATTTAGGTCGTTAAAAACAAGTGGAGAACACCAACAGATTTAAGGTAAGGGATCCTCCCCTTTCACTCTTAATCAATATTGTTCTCTATGCTATGATTTTTTGTGTAATACCAAGTGATGAAGTATGTCTATACACATTCCCCATAATTTCCTAATGTTTTATATGTTATTATAATCCCATTCTCTCTCTCATCAAGACCTCCTGGGTACACCCGACACCATGCCGGTAAAATCATAACGAATTCTTCCCAAACCTTCTTCGTTCTTTCGGGTTGCCTTATCTTTACTTCAAAATGGTGTTATCATATCTATTTATGTGAGTCCTATAAATTCTGGATATTTGTAAAATATTATAATATCAAGACCCTTTCATCACTTTATTTCAGGGATATACATGTTTTTTAAAGATTCCCTCTTTAGAACTTTCCGATAAACAAACCTGTTTTAAGGGGACTTCCCAAATTTTTACCCAAATTTCATGTTCACTATATCTTCTATTTTAAGACACCATGGTAATTATAAAATCAGTATTCTTATTATGAAAACCTTCTTGGTTGAATTCTGGTTTTATATTAAGGCATGTCCTCTTTTTTATTTGAAAAGCTATAGAGTGTTTTCTATAAAACAGCACAAAAATGTTTTAATGCTAATGTTCTAAAATACATTTCTAATATGTTGTAACTTATGTTTGAAAACACTTACCAAGTTATATGCCTATTTTACCCTATTAAAGTCCATGTATTTTCAAATTATTTCCGTACATGGACACTTTCATGATACGTCCATTGGTTATGATTTATGTCATGATTGTGGTACCCAATTCTTTCCATGGGTACCCTTATGTTAGTGTATGGTTTATTATATTTGATTGTATATGTGGTAAGAATATTTATGTGGAAATATTATCCATCAAAATGTTGAGATGAGTGTCCCCAGATAGCGCTCCAATGAATTGGGTATGGTTATGTCTCATGAGATAAGATGTGAAACGGGATTGGTGGTTTGCCTTGACCCGTACTGAAATGGGAAACGGGATTGGCGGTTAGCCTTAACCCGTACTAAAGATATGATTAATGATTCTACCATATTTATATGATTCCATGTTTATATGATCCCATGCTTATATTAAATTATTTCATAAGTTTTATTCTTTTGATATCATTATGTAACGCCTCTTAATTCATTTGCTTGAGCTCTATACTTATGTTCATTCCCTTACTGGTCATTTTTAGCTCATCCCTTTGTTCATGTGTTCCCCAGGGTACCCTATGCAGATGTAAGGGATCAAATGAAGTTAGGAGATAATTATGGAGATTAAATAAAGATGGGTTTTTTAGCCCCTTGGTTTATTTTATATGTACCGAGTCTTCCGGGACACTAGACTTAACGATCCTTGGCTTGTACTCTGATGGTTATTTATGCTTGAAATAATGAGATGTTTTATGTAAAAGGATCAGGTCACTATATCTTTCCTGAATGTAAAACTGTAATTTCTACACAGATCCCGAAGGTCCTATATAGGGTGTGAGGCTAATCTCAGTAGCATACCATCCAATGGTGTGTACCTAGTATAGGTGTTTAAGTAGTCATGCATTTTATTATAAAAGTAAACAACATGATGCCTAAATAAATAAAAACCACAATGGTGCTCAGTAGCCAACAAGATGTGTCACCTGTTTTGGACAACACCGGAATCTCATTCACATAACCCAACACCACGTGCCTCCTAACACATCTTTTCTCAAGTACCAACATCTCAAAGGCACACCCAAGCAATAGTAACCCATGCTTGAAAGCTTATTTCTACCCAAGACACAACAACAAGAGGAACAATCATGCTTGTCCTCGAATAATACTCAGAGAAATAAAAATGTCTATACTCAAATAAATAACCAAAAAAACAATGATGTTTGTCCTCAAATAAATAATTATCGGAAACAAATACATCTTCCCTCAAACTCATAACCCAAGAGCCTCATCACTACCAACCTAAGGCACCCCATGTAATAACCCAAAATTTTAGTAATGAAAATACCTCTTGATCTAATTAAAGGTAATACTATGGTTATATAAAATGTGAAATTCAATGGTTTTATGTTTTTGAATTTAAAAATACCGTTATGAATTGTGATAATTGCTAATATATCCATTAAACAGTGATAACATGATTAGTATAAATATAGGGATTTAACAAATCTGATTTACTCAGACAAAGGAAGCGATGGGCTCATGCAGTAGACTTGCCCCATACGAAGCCCATTTGTCAGATCTCGGAAAGGATTTGGAGTCATTGGGATTCATTAATGACCAATCCCAAGTCGATCTTGATCACATTAATCTTGAGCGGAACTGACTACAGGAGAAATGGAAGTTAATAAAGATTACCACCCGAGCGAGGTTATCCGAGCCACCCCAAGAGTCGGTCACCATTGCATACCTTACCTTTTGGTCTTATGTGAGTGTTATAAGGGTTTATGTAACAATACCCTAAAAATATGACTATGTACATTTTTTTTGTATAAATAATGTTCATTCATTTTATTATTGTTACTTTGAAAATAGATTTTAAAGCACAAATAGTATTTTTAGTAAATATTCAAGTAAGAAATATATTTTGAATAATTAAGGGATTTTTGAATTAAATAATATTTTAATAAAATATTATCATTAAATTAATTTTTATTAAATATAAATTATCATATAAATTTATGAATTCAATTGTAATTTATATTAAGGTTTGAAAGCCATTTTTTTAAAAACCATGAATTTTCGATAAATGTTGGTTTTTATTTTAAAAGAAAAAATTCACACATTTAGAAAATTATTTAGATTAAATGAATATTATTTTTTGAATTAGGACATCGAAATTATCCAATGGTTAATTTTTCATAATTTTCTGAGATATTAGAATTTTTTGGTAAAAATTGAATACCGTTTAAATATATAATGTGTTTTATGACATCATAACGACCCAATAATGATGTAAAAATATACTATAATTGATATTTTAGGAAAATAGATGTTTTATCACTAAAATAATGTGATTTTAGAATAGTTTTATTTATTTTAAAAACCATTTTTGGACCCTCCAAGACTTATAAAACCTTTTGTGTTTTCAAATTGTTTCCCTTGAGAGTGTGACTCAACTCCACATAAGCAGCCTCAATATTTTAAAACGTTCAGACATTGGAATTATAAAATATTTTTTTAAACTCCATTTTGGAAAAAACCATGGGAAAAAAACCATGGGATGGTTTTTGGTGTTGGTTAATTTAATGTTTGGTGACCCAAACCTAAATATTAAAGAATTCCCTCCCCTTTCCTTTATAAACCCACCCAAGCTCCCCCTTCCACTTAAATCAATGCCTTTGGAGATAGAAAAACCCATAACCTCAACTCTCTATAATCCTCCCAAGGTTCCTCTATCTCCCATGAAGCCTCTATCAAGCCTCTCCCAGGACATCGGGATCACACTTCCAAGTAAGGGATTTCTTCTTTTCTCATTTTTGTCTCAATTTCATTATGTTTTTATGCCATTTTTTTTCAATTATAAATGTTGGGGTATGATTTAAAACCTCCCCCATACTTCCCTATCTATTTTTTAATGATGAGAGACCCCTTTTTCTCTCCTAAAATTCCTTTCATGTACACCCATTACCATGCTGAAATTCTATAAGGAATCTCTATCTCCTCATTTACATTTAAGAAATTATTTTGTATTGTGAATATAAATTCCATTACATATGTTGGGACGTGTATCAATATGACCCCAATACTGTGTATTTAATGTAAATATTATGTGACACCGATTTCTCTCTCATCAACCATTTTTATTAATTCCTATGTCACGCCGTTACGCTGCCGAAATTGCACCGTGATTTTCCAAGCCAATTTCATTGTATTGGGAATAACATGCCCATTTCCCTATTAAGGGTATTCACCTTTATGAACATTTAATTATTAATTATATTGTTTCATGTATGAATTACACATTTCATTTATCATGGAATAAATGATATGGTTTAATGAATCCATGTTATATGATCCATGTGGCACATTTATGGATGAAATGAAATGTTTAAGAAGGATGCACACTGATAGAACTCTAATGAATTAGGTAAAGATTAGTATCATGATATGTCAAGTTCAATGAGGTTTTCCTCATTATAATTCAAGTGAAATGAGGGTTTACTCATGCTTCATGTGCAATGAGAATTGGACTATGCTAACATAATGTTAAATGTTGTTTCCACATTTCCATATTAATTATTATCATGCTTTATCATGCCTTTAAGTTAATGTTTATCTTGTTCTCCATTGATATGCCTATTGTCTAACATGTACTATATTCATCATGTTATTCCATTTTTATTCCCATACTGGGCTTTATATATCAACGTTATTTCATGCATTTCCTCTAGTTTTCCTATGAAATGCTATGTATGAGGGAATGTAGTGGTCATGTAAAGGATGTTTTCTATTAAGATGTTGTATTTAACATTCTAAGTTGTTATGTAAATATCCTAAGCCCCAAAGACACTAGAAATATAAATATTAAATGTTTTATCAAGTGAAGTTTATGTAATGAATCATGTTTAAGAGTGTAATAAAGAGTAGGGTTGTCATAGTTGGTAACAGAGGATAAGTTCAGTTACTTTTGGAATTAGGATTAGAAAACCCTAGTGAAGATGTAGAGACAATAATAAGTACAATAAAAATATCTCTATGTATTGGTGAGTATTGAGTAAGTGGTTTATCAAGTAAATACATCCCTTTCCAGATACGAGCAGGTAGAGATGACTCTATAACAGCTGCATCCTAGGGGTAAAACACGAAACACCGCTTTGAGCTAGACTCGAATGGGAACTGGTGCACGACAATGGTCCTTTCTGCACTCTTGGTTACGACACTTTTGGGGGATATGTTTCGGTAAATTCGCAAGATTAGTATGAACCCTTATTAAGTGAATAAAAAAACCCCTAAGAATATATGTTAGAATGTAGATCATTAATAGCATATATTGAAGCCTATATAATCATAAGTCAAAGAAATAAAATTTATTTATAAGTCATCTATTTTTTCATTAGATTACCCTTTATGGGTTACCCCTAATTTTCATTTTATTCCACCCAATGGCTGGTAATAGGAGGAATCGGGATAAAAACCGATATGAAGATCAATGTGATGATTGTTCTAATGAGATTCCCAATCTGATGGGAGCGGGAATCACGAATTTTTTAATTCTTATCTCTCAGTTAACTCAATTTTGAATAGAAACACGAGTCAAGAGTAACATTCAATACCCCTGAAAAGAAAAAGTCGCTATCGAGAGCTTCATGAGACAATGGCCTCCTACATTTAATGGATCATATAATCCCTCAATCTCTGAACAATGGATTAGATCCATTGAAAAGATCTTCTCCATCCTTCAATGTTCTATACAATAGAAGGTTATTCTGGATGCTTACCATATAGAGGGTGAAGCTGATCAGTGGTAGAAGTTGATCAAAAATATGAATCCTAAGGAGGAGATCGAGTCATTGGAATGAAAGGATTTCCAGAAGATGTTTTTCGATTAATATTTTCCATGCACCCTCCAACATAAGATGGAAAGGGACTTCTTTTCCCACAAGAAGAAAGACATCGAATACGTCAGAGCGTATGAGGCAAGCATTGAAAGGATTCCATGATACACATTCGGCTTCGTTGTTACCCTCGAATGAAAAGTCGACCGCTTCTTTGGTGGGCTGAAACCTAGCCTATGGAAAGTGCTGGTGATCCGTGACTTTGACAGCTATTAATAAATTGTCTGATGTGCCCTCATGGACGAAATGGAAATCGAAGAATCTCAAGGGTTTCATGGGGATAAGAAGCATAAGGTTGACTTCAATGCTGGTGGTCCGATGGATAAATCCAACAGTGCTAAGAAGATCCATCACCCCACTTTCCAAATGTGTAGACAGACGCACCCCAAAAATTGCCTGAAGGGGACGAAGAAATGATTTAGGTGTAAAAGAGTTGGGAACCTGGATATTAACTATCGGAAAGAAAAACCTACAGATGCGACATAGGATAGAAAGATCCATTCGACTCTCAGTGTGTTGTTCATTGCTTCAACTACAATGAACCTGGGAACTTTGAAAATCATTTCCCCAAGCCTAGGGTTTTTGGAGGCAACCCACAACCTCCAAGGAAGCAAGGTCAAGATTTTTCCATCACTACCACTGAAGTGAACCTCGACAACGAAGTGGTGACTGGTAAACTAGTTATTCATTCAATAATAGTGAACGTACTTTTTGGTTCTGTTTCAACACATTCTTTTATATCATGAAGATTTTGTAGAACAATCCCAACACCACCACAAATAATTGAAGTAAAGATGTCAGTTAGTATGGAAAATGGGGCAATCATTGCATCCCATGAATATAACACCTCCCCTATCATAATTTGTGGATTGAAATTCCCAGTGAACCTCGTCATACTCCCTCTGGTTGAATTTGATGCAATTATCAGCATGGATTGGCTTGCCTTATATAGAGCCAACATAAATATCCATGTGATAGAAATCACTCTCTATAAGGACAATTGACCCCCAATTCTATACAAGTGCAAGGAGGACGATGAATCTTATTTTTCTCCATGATCTCAAGAATAGATATTACTGCCCTATGATCACGTGTATCTGGATCATATGATTGATTCCAAGGAAGCAACCATCCTTTAAGACATTCCTATTATGGGGGAATTTGCAGAAGTGTTTCCTGTGGAATTTCCTGGTCTTCCTCCTAGAATAGATGTCGAATTCTCAATTGATATTATACCTATAGAGTTTACAATATCCATGAATCCATATAGAATGGCTATTGGGGAGCTTGAGGAGTTGAATAAACTACTACAAAAGAATCTAGAAAAATGGTTTATATGGCCAAGTACTTCACCATGGGGTGAACTAGTTTTCTTCATCAAGAAGAATGATGGATAAATGCGCCTTGGCATCGATTATAATGAGTTTATCAAAATAAATATAAATAATAAGTATCTTCTCCCAAGAATTGATGACTTGTTCGATCAGCTATGTGGAGTACAATACTTATACGATGTGGATTTGTGGTCAGGATATTATCAAGTAAGGGTGAAGAAGGAAGATATCCCCTTGACTGCTTTTTCTACAAGATGCGGGCTCTATGAATTCATAATAATTCCCTTCAGACTCACTAATACTCCAGCAATCTTCATGGAATTGATGAATAGAGTCTTTAGAGATTACCTTGAAATTTTTTTGTACTATTTATGGATGATATTGTAATATACTCTAAAACCAAGGAGGATCACTAGGAGCATATAAGAACTGTACTAGAGACCTTCTGGAAGGAGAAGCTCTATGAGAAGTACAACAAATGTGAGTTCTAGTTGAAGGAGGTCTCATTCTTAGGCCATATCATCACAAGTAATAGGATATCTGTGGATCCCTCCAAGACAGCTACAATAGAGGGATGGCCAAGGCCAACATCAGTAATAGATATCTATAGCTTTTAGAGATTAGCTAGATTTTATCGAGGTTTTGGGAAAAATTTCTCTTGATTGTCCAACCCTCTTACCATGATGACTCAGAAGAGCATAAATTTTTCTTGGAGTGATGAATGTGAAGAAAGTTTCACAGAGTTCCGTGCTCACATTACCCACAAGTGGAGAAATGTTTGTGGTATTTAGTGATTCTTCAAAGAAGGGACTAGGATGTGTGTTGATGAAAAATGAAAAAGTCATTTCCTATGCTTCAAGGCAATTGAAAGTTCCTGAGAAGAATTATCCAACCCATGATCTGGAGTTGGCTGTGGTGATCCTCACTTTAAAAATTTTGAGGCATTATCTCTTTGGGTAGAAGTGTGAAATATATACGGACTACAAAATCCTCATGTATATATTCACACAGAAATAGTTGAACGTGCTCCAATGAAGATGGTTAGATCTGATCAAAGTCTTTGATTGCTGAATCCATTACCACCCTTGGAAAGCGAACAAGGTGGTAGATGCTCTATGTAGAGAGGACCCATTAATTAAATCATTTATGAGAATTGAGAAGGATCTAATCTGCTTAAATTTGAGGAAGATGGATATGGGAATCATAAAGAAGAGAACATCATCAATCCCTTAACCAATTATTGTTGAATCGTATCTTTTGGAGATAATAAAGGACGCTCAAAGAAAGGATTTGGAAATTCTAAAAAGGGTGGAAGTAATCAGAAATGGCAAATCCTCAGAGTTCATGGTTGAACAGAATGGAATTGTGAGATTTGGGTCATGATTATGTGTACCATATGATCTAGAGATAACGAAATAGCTTCTTGATGACTCATATAGCTCAACCTTCTCAATTCACCCGGGGAGCACAAAGATGTATCAAGATCTATAAGAAAAAATTTGGTTGGACAATATGAAAAGGTAGATTGCAGACATTACATCAAAGTGCCTGGTGTGTTAGTAAGTGAAGGAAATGATGCAGAAGTATAAAGGGATGCTGCAACCATTACTCATACCAGCATGGAAATGGGAGGACATCACCATGGACTTTGTCACCAAACTTCTAAAGACATATAAATGCAATAATAAAATATGGGTTGTTGTGGATTGTCTTACCATGTCTACACAATTTACTGCAATTCAAGAGGATTTCTCATTGGATCAACTGGCATTGATATATATTATGGAAGTAGTAAGACTGCATGAAGTACCACTATCTATTGTATCCGATCAAGATCCAAGATTCACCTCTAAGATTTGGAAGAGTCTTCAACATAATATGGATATTGAACTAAACTTTAGTATGGCCTATCATCCTCAAACTGATGGCCAATCCGAGATGACTATCCAAACATTTTAGGACATGTTGATAGTTTGCTCAATGGAATTCAAAGGAGGATGGAACCAACATCTTCCACTAGTTGAATTCTCTTACAATAACAGTTTCCACTCGAGCATCCAAATGTCACCATATGATGCCATTTAAGGGAAATGTTGCATAACATTGGCATGTTGGGATGATGTTGGTGAGCATAAGCTGCTAGGACTAAAAATGGTCGAAGAGATGGCAGAGAAGGTGAAAACCATTCAACAGCATAACAAGGAAGCCCAGAGTCGGCAGAAGAGTTATGAAGATAACTATCAATGAGACCTTGAGTTTAATGTTCAAGATATGTTATTTCTACACATATCTCCTTGGAAGAAGGTCATGAGGTTTGGAATGAATGGGGAGTTAAGTCCTAGGAACATCTGCCCATTCTAGATTCTTGATCGTGTCGGGGTTGTGGCCTATCGACTAGAACTTCCACCTACCATGGCTGAATTACATGATGTCTTTCATGTATCCCTCTTAAGGAAGTACATACCAGACCCTTGACATGTTCTCTCTTTAGAGGTGGTACAATTGAAGGATGATCTTTCTTATGAGGAGAAACCAGTGAAGATCTTAGACCATAGAGAAAAGTTCTACGAAATAAGACAATGCCCCTCGTCAATGTGTTGTGGAGAAACCACAAGTTCGATGAAGCATCATGGGAATCAGATGAAGTGATGAAGTACAGTTACCCACATTTGTTTTAGAGTGTGAAAATGAAATTTCAAGGGCAAAATTTATTAAGGGGTGAAGATTGTAACGACCCAGACTTTTATTAATTAAAATGTTTCTTGAACTAAATAAATATCTTATTATGGTTATATAAAATGTGAACTTCAACGGTTTTATGTTTTTGAATTTTTAAATTCCATTATGAATTTTTACTGTTATTAATATAGTCATTTAACAATGATAACATGATTAGTATAAATTTAGGGCTTCAACAAATCCGATTTACTAAGACAAGGGAAGTGATGGCCTCATCCAGTAGACTTTCCCCATACGAAGCCCATTTTTCAGAGCACGAAAAAGAGGTGGCAAAATTGGGATTCTCTCTTGACCAAGCCCAAGATGAGCTTGAACACATTAATCTTGAGAGGAACCAACTACCTGAGAAATGGATGTTAATAGATATTACCACCCGAGCGATGTTATCCGAGCCACCCCAAGAGTCTGTCACCATCGCACACCTTACATTCAAGTCCTATGACAGTTTTCTAAGGGGTTATGTAACAATACCCTATCACTATGACTATGTACATTATTTTTGTTTAAATAATGTGTATTCATTTTATTATTATTACTCTGTAAATAGTTTTTAAATCACAAATTGTATTTTTAGATAATATTCAACTAAGAAATCTATTTCGAAGAACTAATGGATTTTTTGAATTAAATAAGATTTTAATAAAATATTATAATTAAATTAATTTTTATTAAATATTAATGATAATATAATTTTATGAATGCAATTGTAATTTTTATTATGGTTTCAAATCCATTTTTTCAAAACCCATGAATTTTCAATAAATGTCAATTTTTATTTTAAAAGTAAAAATTCACACATTTAGAAAATTATTTAGATAAAATGAATATTATTTTGGGAATAAGGACATGAAATTATCTAGTGGTGAATTTTTCATAATTTTCTGAGGCAGTCGAATTTTTGGATAAAAATTAAATACCGTTTAAATATATAATGTGTTTTATGACATCACAATGACACACTATTGATGCAATAAAATACTATAAATGACATGTTCAGAAAATATATGTATTAACACTAAAGTAATGTGATTTTTGGTTTGTTTTATTTATTTTACAATGTTTTAGTGGACCCTCCAAGACTTATAAAACATTTTGTCTTTTTAAATTGTTTTCCAAGAGAGTGTGACTCAGCTCCACATAAGAACCCTCAATCTTTTAAGAAGTTTGGACATTGGAATTATAAAATATTATTTTCCACTCCCATTTGGCAAAAACTATGTTCATAAACCATCTTCTGGTTTATGGTATAGATATGTTTAATTTTTGGTGACCCAAACATAAATATTAAAGAATTTCGTCTCCTTTCCTATATATACCCTCCCTAGCTCCCACATACTATTCACTCAAAGCCTTTGCAGTTCAACCGACCCATTCACTCCGCTCTCTATAATCCTCCCATGGTTCCCCAAGATCCAAATAAGCCTCTCTCAAGGCTCTCCCATGCCTTTGGGATCACACATCCAAGTAAGGGATTTCCACATTTCCCATTTTTGTCTCTATTTTGTTATGTTGTTATGCCTTTTTTTTAATTATAAATGTTGGGGTATGATTTCGAACCTCCCCCATACTTCCCTATATACTTTTTAATGATTAGAGACCCCTTTCTCTCTCATTAAATCCCCCTCATGTACACCTGTTACCATGCCGAAATTCCATAAGGAATCTCTCTCTCCTCATTTACAATCAAGCAATTCATTTGTATTGAAAATACAAACTCCATTAATTATATTGGGAAATGTATCTATATAGACCCCTTACATTCCATTTAATATACGTATTATGAGGTACTAATTTCTCTCTCATAAACCATTTTTATGAATTCATATGTCACGTCGTTATGTTGCTAAAATTGCACCGCGATTTTCCAAGCCAATGTCACTATGTAGTGAATACCATGACCATTTCCCTATCAAGGGTATTCACCTTTATGCCCATTTACTTATTGATTATAGTGTTTTTTGTATGAATTTTAAATTTCCTTTATCGTAGAATAAATTATGAGGTTTAATGAATCCATGTTATATTATCCATGTGGCACATTTATTCATGAAATGAAAGGTTTAAGAAAGCTGCGCCCTGATAGCGCTCCAATGCATTGGGTAAAGATTAATATCATGATATGTCAAGTGCAATGATGTTTTACTCATGATAATTCAAGTGATATGAGGGTTTACTCATGCTCCATGTGCAATGAGACTTGGATCATGCTTAAATCATGTTAAATGTTGTTGCCACATTTCTATATTAAGATTATCATGCTTTATCATGCCTTTATGTAAATGTTTCTCTTGTGCTCCATTGATATGACTATTTTCTAAAATGTACTATATTCCTCATGTTATTCAATGTTTATTCCCTTTCTGGGCTTTATATCTCACCCTTTTTAATGCATGTCCTCAGGTTATCCTATGCAATGCTAAGTACAAGGGAATGTAGTGGTCATGTAAAGGAAGTTTTCAATAAAGATGTCATATTTCATGTTCTAAGATGCTATGTAAAGATCCTAATCCCCAAAGACACTAGAACTCTCGATCTTCTATGTTGTATCAAGTGACTAATATGTAAGAAATCATGTTTAAGTGTGTAATAAAGAGAAGGGTTGTCATACCTCACCTTCCACATGGATTCCTACAGTAATCACACCCAAACCAATAGTACCTAAATCGCAACTATCGAGGTCGTCTACCCACATGAGTGGACAAAACCACCTCATCCTAGCATCAAATTATGTGAAAAAACTCAAATCATGGTTGAGTTGTAATCACCATATAAATAATCCAAGAAACAACATCTCTAACACCTCGTGTCCCTGTGACCATGTCGCTCAAATATGATGGCTTCTCCATCCATGTATCCTAGGCTATGCCCAACCGAACAACTATACTGCCTCAAACCGTTGTCCTAAATACTCAATACCAAGGGAAAACCACTCAAGTAATTTGGTCCAAGCCCAAAATATGATCAACATCACTCAAGAATATCTGTTCCATTCCCAACACTAGCCAAATGTTCCAGAATATGAAATTCTGAAATTAAATATTTATCACATTTAAACAAATCACATAAACCGGAAAAACAACCTAAACAGTTGAATTACACTAGCCTAAATGCTATCACATATCATAACTGAGGTATTTGATGTATCTTACAAGACTAATCATGCTTTACCAAATTGAAGATACCAATTTTAAAAAAATTAGTCCAATTATAACCATTTTTGAACCCCAGACCAAAATGTCCCAATGAGCATCGACCTCTCACCTAAAATTTCTCAAGAAATTTAGGCAATATGGTATGCTCAAATGCATCCCATGGGTATAAAAACTATTAAAAAATTAAATATAAAATTAAATGGGTCCCAATCAAAAATACTTGAGGACTTTACAAAGGTCGCGCCACCTAAATGTCCACAAAAACACAAAACAAGGAATGCACAACCTACCTTGTACTCCTACTGTGATACTCATCCATTAAAAACCTTTAACTCGGTATAGAACATGGTAGATCTACAAATACATCCTTAACATTCAAACCCATATAACATGGTTCAGAATAGAAATCAAGACTAAAGGCTGAAGGGGAATTAATAGATCACTTATGGGGTTGCAACGCAACCAACGATGATCAAAACAGAGTTCAGATGGATGATCGGGAGCAAGAACTATCTCTGACATCGCTTGTTCATGGACCCAGATGAAACCCTGTCCCTCGGCCTCAGAACAAGTCTACTTCCCATTTTAATGTAAAAAAGAAAATAAGTGGGATGTATATAGGTATACACACTATGAGTATCATTTTAATGTTCCTAAGATGGATGAAATTTTGCTGAGAACCTACCAACATGACTACATGTCCTGTACAAGGTAGTACATGGAGTGTCCTTGGTTTTCCCCCTCTAACTCAACAACATACCCACAATACATTTATATCCCCCATACCCAGCTAGTCTACACAATGTGTTCTAATAGTCCATGATGTGTACTTGGTTACGCATCACTATCTGGACAATAAAGCTGCACGCCATGTATGGCCTTATCACACGGAAAGGGTACACAACATATACTGGGAAGTACATGGCGTGTAACCTGGAAATTTATAGAACTACCCATTTTCCCCCTGTTATCTCAAAAAAACTCAAAAATAGAAAAAAAACTCATACCTTAATATATGAACTAGGTTCTTAGAGTCTTCCCGCCTTAAAAAAGTTATCCTTGAATTTCCCTTCATAGGTAGGTGAAGATCACTAGAGACCAATATAGCCCAAAATCTAATAAAAAGGCCCAACTACAAATATTCGGAACTCATGGTCCTCCCGTGATGCCTCATCTCCCCTACACCTCATCAGGAGATCCTATGTCAATCAAGACCCTGAAATGTATCCCAAACCGCATTAGTGTCCACCTCCATGAGGTCCAGCATCCCCTGGATGCACAAAACAAAGCCTAGTTCCATTGACCTCAAGTAACCAGCATCCACGATGCCCCGATACCCACAAAACCTCATGTAACTTGCATCGTCGATGCCTTTATGCCCAAGGAACCTTAAGTAACCCACATCCTTGATGCTATAGATGCCACACATATCATACAAATAAAGAAATACATCACACACTCAAAATGGTGCCAATCCCACCGATCATCATCTAGTATGTCATATTAAATCTTATGCACCCCATGCACTCAAGATGGACCTGCCTTAATAGGCCACACCAAAATCAAACAGGAACATCCTGGCCACACTTGTGGTGTACCTTTGACTGTTGCTAGCTCACTAGCCTGCTCTGCCTCTAGCAGCTCCACGACATGCACCTAGCCTAATATACGACTGCCTGATGCCTTACCTCCCTATAATGCTACTCCAGTCACCAGCAACTGACCCCTCAGCTGGGCCGCACTATCTCTCCCATTTCCTCTGCGTGCAGCTAAGCCTCAGCTACCCTCACCTAGTACCAATCCTAAATCATTTTCGTACGCCACCATCAATACTGGTCCCTGCCTTCCAGCTGTCGGAGGAGTCTTCCTACTTAACCTCTCTAGATGTACGTCCTGTACACATTACCAACACTCCTTTGGAGGCCTATCTCCCTGAGTTTGAACATGACCTAGATGTACAAACTAAAATAATATCCCTGATGAACTGTTATGAGGTGGTCTAGCTGAGTACTTGGTCTGACATCCCTTCTAGAACTCATCCCGACCATGCTTCTTGCTATTCGAACCATCACCTAAAGTCGCTGACCTACTCAAAAAATATTTTTCTGTAAATTTTTCCTCGGCTATAAGAGCATGATTTACCACCTCCAAAAATGAGTTCAACCTGAAGATGATTACTTGCACCTTAATGGCGTTCCATAAGCCATCCTCTAAATGGCCATCCCTTGAGGTGTAATCGTTTACCATACCCAGTGCAGAGCGAGACAAATCAATGAAGGTATATGCATAGTTCATGATGGACATGTTACCCCAATGGAGGCTCAAGATCTCATTATCTCTCTCTTCCCTCAGCATCTCTAGGAAACAATTCTCAAAAAACATATCCTTGAAGTCCTTCCAAGCCATTCCTTCGTGTCTGTGAGCCTGAACCGGCACATACCACCAACACTTCATTGGTCCTCTCAGCATGTACATTGCTAGCTTAACCCTCAGCCCTAGAGGTGTCTCGAGCTGCTCAAAGATCATTTTCATGCACTCTATCCAGCTTTACCTACCTGTAGACCACCCTCACCCTGAAAAAGATGTCGGTGCTGTGATTGGAACTCCCACATTAGATATTCCATTTAAGGATCTCTACCTTGCGTGCCTCTATCAATCCCATGAAAGACATGTATCATACGATATCAGAGCTACTTGTCAAGCTATGCCTGAAAACACCAATAAACCCAGCTACTCTCATAGTACTGGATCTTGAACCTGACCTTGTCCCTGAGCATGTACCTGTGGAAAATGCTCTACCAGTCCCTCAGGAGTCTTAACCAGATCGTGCTCCTGTGGCACTATACCATAACCCACCTGATGTTCCATCAAGCATTGAAAAAGGAAACCACTAAATACCATAAATGGTCATATATCCTACAAATGTTACTATATATATATATAACTTATATTATGAAAGTAGTAAAGAGACAATTCATAACAACTACCATTACTCTCCCCCACCGCAACTATGCCCCCTGAAATCCTAGACTCACAGCCTCCTTACCTACCCTCAACAGAGCCATGTATCAAAATTACCTCGAGCGATGCCTATCCCAACAACCATCATTGCCTCAAACCGATGACTGAGTCACCGAATATTGATAAGAAGACTACCTCAAACTGACATCCAAGATTCCCTATCCTGGCGGTCAAAATCACCTCACCCATAGAACCTACCTTCTTAAATACTAGCCAAGCCCAAATGTCATTCCACATGAAATTTTACATAATTTAAAGCATGGAACATTACTTTTCAATAAACAAGATATTTTATGAGGAATTTCACCTTTCTCATTTCAAAAGCATCTATTTCCTAGAAATCGATATTATTCACATGGAATTTTAACTTCCCAAATAATATGTGCAGTTATAATATTAAAATACCCTAAAAATGTTCCTACCAAAATACAAAAATTCAAGCCTTAACATATCGGGACAAGTCCCAATTTCTTTCTCCCTTACCTCACCAAGTTAAGGGCCACTTTTAACAATTAATAACATCACATACCAAATGAGAAACCAAGGTGGAAATCATATAAATATTAATATAAGAAAAAGAAAAACAATAATTCCCACCCAAGGTAACTTTGTCCATAACTTGTACCTGGGGATTCAGGCACCCCAACACAAGCTAAAATCCCTGTTCCAATAACAACATTTCTCCAGTATACCGTATCTCAAATAGTAAAACCAATAGAAATAAAAAGTCTTCCTTGGTATCATTAGTATTAATTGAAATGCTTCTACTAAATCCCTGTCAAGAACAACTCCTATAATACCAATTTGTAACATCCCGGACCTGAACAACAACCTAAATAGTGCTAAACCGGGTGGTTTTTACTACCTTAGGAGAACCTCCCCAAACACCAAAGGCTGACGAATAGCTATAAGGGTGTAAATAGTTATAGTGGGGAGGAAATTCCCTCTTAGAGGAAAATAAAGGTATTGGTCTAAGTATAATAATAAAACCTATAGAGGTGATAAAGACTCAGCATACTCAAACCAGACCCGCATCTGGGAATCACATCCAAAATAGATAAACAAAAAAAAGATATAAATGAGAGCATCATAAGATAAACATAACCTCAGGATTTACACCACCTATAAAAACTACTAAAAAAAATAATGCATCCAAAAATGGTCATACATGTCAATAATAATGGCTCCCATGAATGACCAACAATAGCTTCAAAATAAAGTAAGCATAATAATACATGAAATAAAGTAAAACAAAGTAAACTCCAGATACCCATGAACTCAAGGTCCATGCAAAATATCCTTTAAACAACTAATATGATCCATATCCTGGAGCTGATCTATTTCTTGCATGTAAAACTATAAAGTCTATGCACATCCCAAATGGCCCGTGTAGGGTTTGAGACAAATCTCAGTAGGATACCACCCAATTGGGAGTACCTAGTATAGTTATTTAATTAGGCATTAATTTTATAGGGAAAGTGAATAGCATGATTCCTAAACAAATACAAACCCCAATGGTTCTCAATAACCACCACAAAGTCTCACCTGCTTTGGCCAACACCATAATCACATTCACATAACCTAACACCAGGTTCCTTATAAAACCTTATATATCAAGTACCGAAATCCCCAAGGTACTCCCAAGAAAAAGTAACCCATTCTCGAAAGCTCATGTCTACCCATGGCATAAAAACCGGAGGAACAACATTTCTTATCTTCAAATAACACTATGAGAAATAGTGATGTATATCCTTAAATAAATAACTTGAGGAATAATGATGTCTGTCCTCAAATACATAACTAGAGGAAACATCGAAATCTACCCTCAATCTCATAACCCAATATCCTCATCACTACTAAGAGAAGGCTCCTCACCTTCAACATAGTTTCCCATGAAAAGCACCCCAAAAACAATAGTACCTAAACCGTAACTATTAGGGGCTTTTACCCACATGGGTGTTCAAGAACACCTCATCCTAGAGTTGAACTCTGCGCACACGACTCAAATCACAGGTGATTTTTAATCACAAAATAAATAATCCATGCCACAACATCTCTGACACCTCGTGTCCCTATGATGATGTCGCTCAAATATGATGGCTTCTCCATCCATGTATCCCAGGCCATGCCCAACCTCACTATTACACTGCCTCAAACTGACGTCCTTGATGACCGATCCTATGGTCAAACCACTCAAGTAATCTAGGACATGTCCAACCTGTGATCGACATCACTAATGAATATTCGGGTCATTCCCAACCGAACCAAATTATTCCAGCATAAGTAATTCAACAGTTACATATGTATCACATTTAAACAAATCACATAAATATAAAAAACTACTTAAAAATTTTAATTCCACTAGACCAACTACTATCACACAGTAGAACTGAGGTATAGGATTACTCTAACAAGCCTAATCGTGCTTTACCAAATTAAATATACAAGTTAAAAAAAAGAAGACCAATTATAACCATTTTGGAACCCCTGGAAAATATGTCCCAATGAGCTTCGACCTCTCGCCTGACCTTTTTCAAGAAATTTAGGCAATAGGGTATACCCAAAGGCATCCCATGGGTATAAAAATTAATAAAAAATGATAAATCAAAGAAAATGGGTCCCACTCAAAAATACATGAATACGTGCCAAAGGCCGCACCACCCAAATTTCAATGGAAACAAAAAACTAGGTATGCACCACCTACCTTGTACTCATACGATGATCCTCGTTCAGTAACAGCCTCTAACTCAGTCTAAAACTAGGTAGATCTATAAAAAGAGCATTAATGCTCAAACCCCAATAACATGTTTTAGAACATAAATCAAGACTAAAGGATCAAGGGGAATCAAGAGCTCACATGTGGAGTTCCAACACATGTGATGGTGATCGAAATGGAGTTCATATGTATGATCATGAGAAAAAATGATATCCAACATATCTTGTTTGTGATCCCAGATGAAACCCTCTGCCCTCTGCCTCAAAATGAGGCTACTGCCTTTTTTAATGAAAAAAAGAAAATAAACATCATGTATATATGTATACACACCATGTGTTTCATTTTATTGTTCCTAATATGGTGGAAATTTCGTCGAGGGCCTTTCGACATGACTACATGGTGTTTACATGGTAGTATACAACATGTCTTTAGTTTTTCTCTCTAACTCATTGACATACCCACACACCATGTATATCCCCCATACACAGCTAGACTACATAGCATGTACAAGGAGTACACGGCGTGTACAAGGAGTATACGGCGTGTACTTGGCTAAACATCACTATCCAGCCAACATGCCTACACACCATGTATGACCTTCTCACATGAAAATGTTACCCGATGTGTACTGCGAAGTACATAGCGTGTAACCTCAAAATTTCTAGAACTGCCTAGCTTTTCCTCTATTATCTCAAAAAAACTCCAAAAAGAGAAAAAAAAGAAACCCATACCTTAAAGTATGAATCGAATTGTTAAAAATTTGAAATCATTAGTTATGATTTTGTTTTAGGTTTATGGTTTGGCTGATAATGAAAAGGAAACTGATCAAATATAATATGAAACAAATAATATTTATTTAGTTTTCCTTATTTTTTCCCTATTGGACTATTTCTCTATTATATTGGAAAAACTCACAATTAATTTGAAATCTAACTCTTGTAACATGATAACTTAATTATTCATTAGTAAACTGTGGCCTTCCAGTGAAATTATAAAAAATAAATTGAATAAAACCACTATACAAAGAGTATACATACAAATTTTATCCAATATGAAATAACAAATATCTTACTAAGTATAATAAAATAACTTTTAATTCATTAATTAACTACCATATAAATAATAAATATCATATTATGAACATAATAATGAAAAATACTGTTTGATATTTATATCATCTAAATATAATTTATGAAAAATATATAATCAATTTTATTGATAATAATTATAATTAAATGAATTACATACAAAAAAAAACAGCTTGAAAAAATAAACTTTGAGACTAATTAATTTTTTGTATTTAAAAATAATTATGAGAATAACCACAATACAAAATTGTGGATAATATTTCATTGTATTTATCTGGAAATTATATATAGAATATTATATTAAAAAGATACATAGGTATATATATAAAAAACAATAATTGAGAAATGGAATAATGACCATGAGTATATGATTTAAGAATATGCAAGGCTCCTAAAGTTCATTTTCATAAAACATTAGTTTCTTATAAAACTATACAATTTTTATGTTACATAAGATGTATAGTGTGTTTATGATTCGATATTTTCATATAGGAGTGATCAATTTATTAATATATTTTGTAATGAAATATTGATGGTACAAAATTTCCAAAAAATATTATTCTTTGGTTATTAATTTTTTAATTATACAATTTTAAGGAGAATAAATATATATTCAAGGATTCATTCAAAAATATTGATAATATTTCTGTGGTTTATAATATTTTAATGAAACAATGAATTAAATAACTAAGGTAATTTCTTAACAAGAACATAAAACTATCAATAACACATCTAATAATAAAAATAGGGTCATATTTATATAGGATGAATTACATAAATTTTACATAAATAATGTTGAATTATATATAGAGATAAATTAGATGTGATAGATTTTTTAAATCAATTTCAGAAATTAAAATCATTCAGATCATAACTAAAAAATGTTTTTAAAAAATCATATCAAAACTGTGAATAGGAATGAAAAAGTCTACCATACACCAAATTGTAATTCTAATTAACATTACAAATTATAGAAGATCCATTCCAAAAAAAAATTAAAAATTAATAATATACCATTAGTATAGATTTAGGATGGAGGATGTGGGAGGTATGTAAACAAAGGTTCATCAAGATTTTATGATTAGAGGGTGGGGGGATAAGTAGTTAGTGATGAAAACTAGTGGCATACTGGGGAGACCGACTGGAAATGGTGGGGAGATAATGTTGGAAGAGATCAACGAAGTGAGAGAGGGTTGATGATATCTACAAGGATATGGTTGAGATAACAGGAAAGAATAAAATTTAGAATTTTTATATCTGGACCCATTATTCCTTAAAACCAATATTATTGAGTTTCTATTGTTATTGTTTTTCTAAAACTATACTAATATAAACACTATTGTAATTGTTTAAAGAAACCATAACAGTATAACATCTATTGTTTTGAATTGAAGGAAATGTGGACATATTTAATAACTATCACAATTTATAAAATCATGATAATAGATCTATGGGAAAAACCTAATATCATAGTCATGATATATATATATATATATATGTATAAATAATATTTTTATTTATTATGTAAAAAAGTATATATATATTTATATTATGTAAATATTTATATGTATATATTTTCAATATGTTTATATGAGTGTGCATTTTCTAAATATATATATTTCTATATATAATGTTAATATGTATATGTATTATTATAAAATTTGTTTATCTATATAAGTAAATAAATAAGTAAATAAACAAATATGTAAAAATAAATATATAAATATTATGTCAAAATATGTGTATACGTATTGTGTAATCTATATATTTTTTTATAACTATACACAAAAAAACCCAAACATATATAATTTTAAAAAATATATATATCTAATATTTTAAAATTTAAATGTACTCTTTATATCATTTATAAATTACACTTTATATGTATATATTATATTATTTATTAATTTTTTAGTATTTATTTGTGTAAATTATATATCTATACAATATAATGTTCAAATGTATGATTATCTATACATTATATATTCATATATTATAAAAATTATATTTTCATAGCAGGAAAGGGTATTTTATTAAAAAATACTCATTTTTAGGTGTCTATCGGGCACAAACTACATAATTATGAAGATAAATAGTTTATATTTAGAACAAAAAATCCAAAAAAATCACTGAACATGTAAATGTCCATTTTATCTTTTAATTTTAACTAGATGGGGCTTGTGTAGTCATAACTCATAAATTAGGAATAATAATCCACTTTAACCTTTTTCTTATACTTTAAAAAAATTTACATTTATAAATTTTTTTTCAAAATTTCCCTCATCGTCAATTACAAGAAGATCATAAGAATTATCATGAATAAATTTTTAAGAGGGTTCTTCATGCACACTGAATACCAGAATATAGAGATTACATGTCTCACATTTAGTGTTAGCCAGTAAATTTTTTGACCATTTTATTTGAAATTCCTTTTTGATGGAGGAATCTCTAGCCTAATTCGCAACCTCCTTCTGACCAAGATCTTATTCCATATGCTTTGATTGTTTCCTATATCCAGTCTTTTATTTATTTGATCTATATATAACCTAATAACCTTCCTTCTTTTTTCTAGTATAAAAAACTCTTAACTCCTTGGTTAAGTATGAAAAAACTCCAATAGACACTAGATACTATCACTCAATAATAAATAATAACAAAGAAAAAGTAACATTTTCTTGGGAAGAATCCCATCCATTAATACAACATATGCGTGAACCTTTTTCTATGAGGTCACATAACATCATATATGATATTTGATAGAAAATTTTCGCCCATTTCAGATTATATAAAATTAAGTTTCTCAATATTCCCCCTATATTGTAGTGGATATTCAAGGATCCCAAAATATAATGTTAGAACTAGTGGTTCAGTATTTTCTCACAATGTGGAAGACTCAACATTCACCCTCAACTCTATATCAGAAATTTCAAATAGATGATTCTACCTTGGTACATGGGGATGTAATTGATAACATCCTCACAATGATATGTTTGTCAATATCTCTATCATATATGGATTAAATTCTTCAAAAGAAACATGATAGGTTAGACTTTACACCCTTACCATACAAACATTAGGGGGCCTTCATCTTATTATCTCATTAAAATGTCCTTAATAGTCACATGAAACTAAATAATCATACCTTGACAGAAAAAAACATTTAACATTGATATTCAACTTCAATTTCAATATTGATGAAATCTAATGGTTTCATGGGTATACTGAACTTAATACAAATATGAGGGGTAATAATGTGGAATAATATACCATTTTTTCATTATGAATAGTAGTATAAGCTAAATGAGTTCACAGAGAGATTAAAAAAGAGGGATTTTTAATGGGAAGTGGTAAAGATGGATATGATACCTAAATCATGTCAGACCCAATCCACCATGGCCCAAACCATGAATATACCAATACTATATCTAATAGGCTACAAGACAAAATTTAATGATGAGTAGGAATATGAAACATCTGAGAGGAATTATCATATAAAACCTATATGTAAACACCCACAAAAATATCTATGCGAACATTGAAAATATAATAAAAAATGAAATAGAAATGCCAGCATACATCTATCCCACAAATAGAGTACATCAGATGTAAAAAATAGAAAAATACATGCCTAAAAAAATTGTAAAAGTGTATTAATTTTTCATGAGGGTACTATTGTCAAATTAAACAACCTACTAACAACATGGTAAGTCTAAACCTTTATGATCCTTCTACTCTAGGTCATCTTGGGAACCTATTGAAAGGGCTGTCATTTGCACAAGACATGAAATGTGTGAGAAAATCCCATATAGGGGGGAGTAAAACAATACCCAGTAATAACACCAAAAACACAAAAGAAAAGTGATCAAATTAAAAGAAATAGTATTCTCAACCCAAAAAAAGGTAACCCAAGAGAGAGAGAACCAAAAACTATATCTAAACCACTCCTCACATATACATGGATAGTCAGCTCTATCCACATGGTGTTTCAATAATGTAATGTGATTAGACCAAAAGGACTCCCAAAACCTACACCCGAATATAATTATCTTAGAATCCAAGTCTTATTAGATTCCAACCTTATATCTAGAAACATGATTCCACTCAAGGGTTTATGGTAATGCTCATACAAGAACATGAACTCCATGAGACCATCCATAACAAATGGAACTAATTTGAGAGATACAATCCATTATAAATTGATCTACTATCCCTTATGGTATGTTAGAGAGATATGCTCCATATGAAACCAGATAACTAATGGAACGTCTCCCCTTTCTCATGGAATACATCTATGAGAACATGCACATTGGATCTGAATATGAGGAAAGTCATACAGGAACCTAGTGGATAACAATACTCAGATAGGGGTTTATACCCATCTATGATGGGTGACTCCTATAACCCTACTAAAAACATAAAATATCTAATCTCTTAGATAGAGGATCACTCCTATAATGGTTGTGGGACACCCCGAACCCGGTCCCGAACACTAAATATATCCTCACATCAGATAGGGGATCATAACCAAAACCACTGGGGGACACCATGAACCCAATCCAGTAACTCTAAATATTTCACTCAGATAGGGAATCACACCCATGATTGCTGGGGGATACCAATTACCCAACATGATACCCCAGAGATCATATTGCTAAGAGAGGGGATCACCACCCATGTAGTATTGGTCTTTGAAATTCCAAAAAACCCATTTAGTATAACTCAAAAAGTATGGGATCATACTCATGATGATACCAAAAACCCTATTGAATCTTTCTACTGAGTAGGGGATAGTATAATCGAAAATGCAGGAAACCATACTATTACTACGTTCTACATTGGGTATTATATTACCGATGATACCACAGACCCTACTGGGATATCCATAAATATATGGGATCAACACCTATGTATTTTTTGTGAATATTATAGAAAAAGCATAATATTTGGAATCAAATATAATAGAGGATACCACCATAGACTATTTTTGGGATACAACAACAATATTTGAACTCATCCTCTGGATGGGATCAAAATCTCAGGATTAGGATGTAATTCCACTCATTAACCTCACAGGGATAGACAATGGGACTCTATCAACATTTATTACTTTAAAAATGGATAGAAGATGTGACCCACAACATAATCTCATGTTGCATCTCTAACTTCATGTCCATGGACAACATCACATCCAATGTGGAAAACTATTCAGGATAGGATACTTGTGGGCCTCCACCAGAGTCCTAAAGATGGAGATGAATGAGGAATAATACTCATTTTGGAGTACATGGTGTGAAACCTCAGTACATATAATTTATGAAACTAGCGCATGGATATGTCCCCTCATGGTACTCAACATGTAATTGGGAATATAAATTCCATGTACTAATGTCACATGGTGTGTGACCTTGTCTGATATCATGGGAGTGACCTTGCCCACCCAGTTAATGATAGCCATTACACACCACATGGTATGTATAATCGGTACATAGTGTATCTTGGATACCTATCCACTTGGACGTGTCCTAAACCTAAGCTCATGTTTTTCACCTTGTGTTCATGTACTATAGTTGTGTACTGTCACACAAACATGTCCCTTGACATGGAATCCATACCCATGTCCATTGACCATATGAACCTAGATCACTACATGGTGTTTACCCCTAGTACATGTTGTGTAGTCCCAAATGTTCATCTTAACCAAATGAGATGAACACACTACCTGTTCTCTGGTAAAACATATCATGTGATCATAAATTTCAAACAGGAATTCCCTGTGAGTTTCCCAAAACACCCCAGTTTTCACTAAAACCTATAGAAAAATCCTGAAAGGGTCCTTAGAAGTAATATATGGGATGAAAAACCTTAAAACACATAAAACCTCACACTGGGACATAAAATTAAAATCATTCTACCTCATGTAGAATATACAAAGCTTCTGGTTGAAAATGGACCTCAAGTACCACTGCAAAATGATATGGTTATGATCGACATCGAAAAATATATTAACAAAACCTCTTTACATTGTGTCGGCCTCAGTTCATCCATATCTCATGAATGATCTCATAATATCCCTTTATTTCATGTGTGAAGTGGGTTTGGGGAGGATATTAGTATATTTTAACAAACTAAAATCATCAACTCACCTGCCAATGCAACCTCAACCAAGAACCCATTATATAAAACTTTTATGTCACACATAAGGTAAAACCGATGTTCTAAAATCAACTATGGTTATATATTTTGGATCTGAGACTCTACTCAAGAGTTATTCCACATTTATAAAAATTATTAACATTCTTTATAAAATATATTTAATATTTTTTAATATCAATGCACCAAGGCTCTCTGAGCCCTAGAATCCAACACCAACTCAGCACCTGGCTTCAAAAATATTCCTAAAAATATTCAAAAGCCCACATTTCAAAATGATATTCAATACAAACTCCCAATATTATTACTATTCATATCAAAATGTGAAATCCTAGGCATAAGAGAAAAAATTTGACCTCTCCATCAGGACTCCCATGCTGGTGAGGTCATCAAAAAATTTCCATGCTACCTACAAGTTCACACAAAAGCAACCCAAAAAGTCTAAAACACACCACAATTCCATCTCAAAGTCGGTAGAAATCATAAAACAATGTAGGATCATGTTTCATCGGCTTTTATAGGTGTAAAAAACCATGAAACTAGTCCATATACAATCATAGGGTCTAGTGGTACACCACCTCACTAACTTGTGGCATATACAGACATAACACAACAATTATTATCTACCTCTGGATGGATTTCACATTTCCAACCTCAAGTGTCTCACATAAATCTCAATCACGGAGCACCCGAGGGTACGAAAAAACAATATAGAGATTCCCTTGTGTAGAAAATGGGTCTTACCAAGACCTATATCTACAAACCTCCAGCTACACCACACCTGAAGATGCTCCATGTAAGTCAACTGATATGATGGTGCACATATCGGGTAATTTTATATGTTCAAATCTATGAATAAGACTAAATCTTAGTGGGAGGTAAACCTGACATGTCATTTGGTTGATCACCTTGACTATAACACTACAATAGAAAACCATAAGCTCATAGAACTGATGCTCCAATGGTTGTACTAGCCATCTAAAACAAGTTGGTTATATCTAACCAAAAATGAGCTCATCATGCATAGCCCGAGATCACTCCTCAATGGAGGAAAACACATTCCAGTAAGCCAAAAACAACACTGAAACCTTTGGTGGAAACTATCAAATCATGAATGGTATAAAACCAATCCACACCAAGGAAACATTGTAGGGCCCCACTCTACCACTTTGGAAAGTTTCTATATAAAGAACTCTCCTCCCAGAGTTAGGTCAAGAAATCAATAGAAGTATGTGGTCATTGATCCTATCTATAGGATTCTATAGTTAAAGGACAAGAAGAAAAAATCCATTTTTAATACTTGGGTCTTCTCCAACACTCCAAGACACAACCCCAGTTCAAACACACAAGTCAAAGGAACTCGTTCACCATAGCTCAACACTATCCTATTTGGGAATAACTGACTCACCCTCATGGATTTATATTACATCACAAGAATTCTTCTCAATGGGGGAATCATACATATTCCTCATTTTTCTAATTGTACATCCAAAAACACTATCATAGGACCCTACTATTGCCCCACAACACCGTGAATAATCCTCAATCAAGAAGTGTCAGTAATAGAGTATCTCAAAAATATGTCTAACAATACTAATACATAGTTATAAAATAAATAGATCTTACATATAATCATACTTAGAGATTCTGGGTCATAGGCCTCTATGTCCTACAATTGTCCTCACCACCATCCTCCAGCTCTTCGACCCTGGCGTGGACCTGCTGGGGGTGGTGTTGGAAACATATCGAAATTCCTGCTATCTCATGATTCTCTCCCCTCTACTATTCCACATCCACCATCATGAAGAACACCATTATCCAATAACTATCTATTTCAAGGTGTTACATCAACCATCTACCTATCAACAACATGATGGGTGAGATAATAACACATGATATGTCCTCATACATCACATGTGAAACACCACCTCTCCTAGGGATGAATACATCTAGATTGGAAGACCCGATCCTTAGACCTTCAGTCCTATTAATCTATCTTGATGCATATTGAATGCCTAAATCATTGATCCTGAAATTGGATACATGTTTCTGAGGTCTCATATCTTGCATTCCTAGCACCAAAAGTCATAGTATTCTCATCCAAAAATATCTCCAATACCAAGGCACACTCAAGCACTCCAACATAAGTGGGAATGCATATCAATTCTACCAAACCCCTAATATATAGATGTTATCCCTTATTGAATGTTATTTATTTGAAAACTTTATCTCAAACCATATCTAAGGTGTATTTTTAAAGGTCTGTGAACCTCACCAAATTTGCATCCACATACATGATATCCTGCCGAAGCTATAGAAGCATTTGGATATTCATAAATATTAATTTGGTTAGATAAAACTATTCCCTTAGGATCATCTCGAACATTATGAAAGTGAGCGTCATATCCTCATGGGTCTATTTCAACATACTGCACCATTTCCCAGTTAATCTTGATTGAAGCCTCACTGCTAAGAGAAACATCTGATCCGGAGGTGTCATTGCTAGATGGAAAACATACATGACTGCTTCAATCTAGTCATCATCTTCCTAGTTTTCTGGACCACCCCAATACCACGGGTTTCTCTACCTCTAAAACTCATGAAGCACACTCAACCTACGCACATCCTTGACCTAAATTTCCATCACAACGTGATATTCGATGGGTGGTGTCTCAACTGGAAGACCACTTAGACAAACATTTTCAAGTATAGTTCCCTACACCGAATCCTCATCATTGGGTATATCATCATCATAATCCCACCGTGGAACTGAGTCTAGATGTTGTTGTGGTGGTATCCTGATATATTGCCAAGAAGTTCCATGGTCAAAGAGTTTATCCAGGGAGCTAACTCAAGAAGGATATAAAACCCACAACCCAGTCCTATATGTTTCTTGAATTAAAGTTCAACAATGAACAGTTCCCAAATGTATTGAGACAACAAGTAGGATATCATATTCCTTGTGAATGGATACCTCAAACACAAAGCCAATGCTGGAGCCCCAGTCCTGAAAGTTGAATTTAAGACACATCAACACTATCACCATAAATCCCAAACAACACCCCCATTTAGACAACCTATACACATTGGTCCCAACGAGGAACCTTCTTTAATGCAACTATATCATAACTTGAATCACCTAGCTTGAGACATGACTACCCCAAGACCACATCTAATTGGATATGGGATGGAATATAGCATTGAGTAGGCGTATCACACATATAGGAAGAAATAGCCTATGATACTTTTATGAAATCACCCACATACATCTTTATACACAGATTTTGATGTAATAGAAACTAAAATAGAAATTTATATATACACATATCTGAAAAAACAGAGTAAAATAGATGCAAAAATTGGAAAAATAAAATCCCAACAAAAATTGTAAAAGGGTCCAACCTACTTAAGAGGGAAACACTATCAAATGTAACCAAAAATAGGAACCTCAGTCTATCTGGTCTACTTAATACCACCTGCTCTGGGTCTTCCTAGGACCCCATAAAAGGCCCATCATCAGCACAAGACATGCCATGTGGAAAAAAGGCCATGCATGGGTGATTATAAAAATACCATTTAGGGGCCTAAAAAATCCAAATTAAAAGGAGAAACTAAAATGAAATTGTCTGATTGACCCAAAATAGAGGTAACCTCAGCGAGATTGAACAAGAAAATCCATATTGACCACACTTAGGCTATACAAGGCTAGTAAGACATATCAACATGATGTGTCAAAAAAAAGGTGAAAAATACACAAGGAACCCGAGAAAAATCACCCATATATTATCATCTCAGAATTCAGGTCTTATGAGGTTATGAACTCATATCAAGTAACATGATTCTACTCGATGATCAACGGTAATGATCATCCTGAAGTACAAAATCCACGATACCCATCATCCAATATGGAACTCATCTGAGAAATAACACTACATTAAAAATAGATATACTATCCCATGTAGTAATTTAAAGAGATAAGATACAATAGAAGATGATAAACTAATGGAACACCCCTACCATCATGTGGAATATATCCAAGGAAACATGCTCCTCAGGTCTCGCTATGATTAAAGCGACTATGGAACCAATCAGATCTCGATAGTCAGATAGGAAATCACACCAATCTATGATGGGGGGCTCCTTTAAACCAACTTGAAATTAATAATACATCATCACCCAAATAGGGTATCCCTCCCAAAACTGCAAGGGGACACTATGAAACCAATCTAGAACACTGAAAACCTTATCAAATCAGATAGAGGACTACAACCATAACCATTAGTGGACTCCATAAACCCAATATTTTAAATCAAAAGATCCTAATTAAATAGGGGATCAAACCTAGGACCACTATGGGACACCAGAAACCAAATTTTATACCAATAAGATCATATATCTCTGAAAGGGGATCACTGGTTTTGTAGAGTTGGTTATATCGATTCTTCAAAAACAATATTGTATAACTCATAAAGTAGTGGATAATACTACCACATATAATAAAATCCCTAAAAAATACATCTATGGAGTAGGGGATCATATACATCATGATTCCAAAAACCCTAATCTTACCACATGATAGGAAGGGGTTCATATAATTGATGATACCCCAAACCCTGCACAACTATCCTGTTTGATTGGGGGTCACCGTCCATGTATTTTTGGTCAATATGATACTAAAAACCAAATCTAGGGAAATCAATTATTCATTGAATGCTGATATGGAATCCCAAAGGGATACAAAAACACTATTCTCGATCATCATGTCGAGGGGATCACAATCCTGTGTTGAGGATGTAAGGCCACATTATAAACTCATAGGGAAAAACCATGGTAATTCATCAATTGCTTCAAGTCCAAAAATTTCCAATAGAAGTGACCTGTAACATCATGTCGCATCACATATCTAAAACAAAATCCATGGACACCATCGTGTCTAATGTAGAAAACACCCAAAGATAGGCTAATCATGGGTGTACAACTAAGTTCTGAAGATAGAGATTTGTGAGAAATAAAACTGAAAGGTGTGTACAATGCATGTATCATCAGTAAAGACATTTATCTAGAAAACTGGCCCTTGGCTATGTCCCCTCATGATACATGAGGAGTATTTGGGAATATACATAGCGTATAGTCATGTCACACAACATGTGACCATGTATGATCTCCTAGGACTCTCCTTACCCATACATGGATGGACATCCATGTCACCCAATAAGGAATATATGGTCAGTACACAGTGTGTCTTGGATACTCGGTTTATTGGAAATGTCATCGACCCGTGCCCGTGTCCAACACCCTATGCCTGTTTACTATGACCATGTTCTATAACAAAACCACATCCCTTGTCCTAGAATCATTGGCCATGTCCCTCATCATATTGACATGATATCACTATACAATGTGTACCCTAGTAAATGGTGTATAGTCCCCTATGTTTATCTTCCCAAAATAGGAAGAACTCATGACATGTACTTTAAAACAACACATCGTGTGATCCTAAATTTAGAATGGTAATTCCCTACAAGCTACCAAAAACTTCCCTATTCCCACCGAAATCCATTGACCGACCCCATAGGGTCCTTAGTTGTCATATATGGGTTCTAAAACCTTAAAATAACACACAAAAGGGGTATTGGGATTAAAACCCAAATCTAGATTCCTCGTGGTAAAAATCTGAATCTGTAGGCTCAAAATGATTCCCAAGAACATCTACAACAGGATCCAGTGATGATTTGCATAAAAAATGGGGATTGAGATAGCCTCCTCACATTAGTTCAGCCTCAGGTTATTCATCTCTCAAGGGGTATGTTCTCATATTCCTTTACTGCACATGATATGGGGTAGGTGGATGAGATTAGTATATTTTGACAATCTAATATCATTAACACTCCCTCCAACACACCCTCAACCGAGCACCCAATGCTAAAAACAAATATATAGAACCTAGGGTAAAAGAAATGTTGTGAACACTTCTGCGATCTTATATTTTTGATCTGAGACTCTTCTCAAGAGTTATTACATGTTTATAATGAAAATTACAGCACCTAATAAGATATATTAAATATTTTTTAATAACACTGCACTAAGGCTCTATAGACCCCATAATCTATGCTGTCTCAGCACCTGGATTTAGATATATTCCATGAAATATTAGAAAGTCTCATAGGAAAAAACCATAGTTTCTACACATTACTAAAGAAGTAATATCTCACATTATGTGTGAACTGCTGGTCCCACACAAGGAAGACACTCTGGGGTATCACTTTAGGTTGATTTCAAATTATCCATACAAAGATTGTTTTTAACAAAACACACTTATTTCAGTGAAAATTGATGTATGGGAATGATAAAATAATGAGATAGAGAAATAAATGATTTTTACATTGTTCAACCTCACTGGGTTTTGTCTAAACAGAAAACAACTATGGCATGTTGATAGAGAAAATTCACTAAGAACAATTTTTGTTCATTAAAAATATAGAGAGGTTTCATTAAACCATTTGGTTTACAACCCTTAAAATTAAAGGTACATTACTAATATATTTCACATATAAATATCATTACTCATCCAAGAGATTCCATGATATTATAATAACTAAGAATGTGGGTTATACCAATTATTGTGTAGCGATCTACCCATCCTCTATCCACATGATGATCCTCAATGGATTTGAAAGATCGAACATGGAATTATTTTTTATTATTTATAGTAAATCCTTGAATTCACTTATATCGATATCCTTTTTTTGAAAATTGATCTTCATCCTCATCATATAGAGAAATATATCACTTATATATTGAGTGAATCACCATGTCACTCTTTATTTAAAACTCCAATTTTCCTAAATTATGAAAGTAAAATTAA
This sequence comes from Viscum album, assembly GCA_963277665.1. NCBI lineage: Eukaryota > Viridiplantae > Streptophyta > Magnoliopsida > Santalales > Viscaceae > Viscum > Viscum album. Next base: position 1,254,862,665 of record OY728152.1, read on the forward strand.
TAAATAGATAACTTTCAAATATGAGTATAAAATATGGAATTTAAAAAATTTAAAAAATAATAATAGATAATGTCAAAAACCAACTTGGTTCAAACCCGAACAAGGCACCTAATCTAGTCCATAATATGGTCAGAGAGGAGTTCCATTTTTTCCTGGTCTAGTAACTCATGTTGGGAATCCAACAAAACTCAATTGGGAATAATTTATCCCAAGAACAACATGTTAAAAAATAATATAACAATAAATAAAAATGTACAGGTAGTTGAAATGAAACAAAACATAAAAAATACCTCCATGTGAAATCATAGGTCACCACTATACATAGAACAATGATTTCTCTTTGATCTATCCAAATCAAAGTGAATCATAAAACTAAAATTATCTTGTAGGCATGATCACAGAAATGAATTGTAGGAATAATAATAGTTAAACCATTTAGTATGATTTTCTGAAGAAAAAATCATTTCATGTTGTTTTTAATGTATAAATATAGAAAAATATGGGTTTCCTATCAATTAAAATTATGTTTCACGATGACACCTCAGAAAAACCCATTCACCTATTTAAATTTTAAAATAATTTTAAAAGAATGAAATACATTAAAGAAACCATTTAAAAGGAGAACCATAAGGCGACATAAGAGTTCCTATAACAATTCATGAAAATGACATAATTTTTCAAATGTTCCAAAAAATAGATAAATGTTTCATATATATATATAACAAGTGTCATTATAACTTTGGAGCTGGTCAAGATGGTCTAGGAAACTATGATCTACATCCACATAATCAACACTCATAATTTCTAGGTACTAATAACATCCATATACCCCATTACTTATCATCACTCTCACTTGTTCAACTGAGGAGAATATCCCATAATCATATGAGTGTTCAAACATAGGGACACAAGTTAGAGAATAATACTAAAATAGTGTATCATGTGTACCTAGAGCACCCACCAAACTACCCAATGCTTCAAATGTCAAATAAATAGAGGTTTGTCTGATAAAATAATCATATACATGAATATTAATTTATTTTAACTAAAAATAAATGTTCACATCCTCATATGTTATCACACTTTTAATCAAATCCATTTTCTTATTTTACAAGATACATATACTATATATAATCTCTATTATCAGGAATATATCACACTCATCCCCCCATTCAAAACCCATCCTAGTTCCACAACTAAGGGGTATTTTGTAAGAGGGGTTTTTATTTTTCATGATAAGGTTCAAAGTTCCAATGGGGCCTCATAATTGAAATCAAATACCATTTAATTGAAAAATCACTTCTCACCAAAGCCTTTCAAGTTCCAAAACCACACATCACACTTACACCGATATGCAACATGATACATAAATAATAACCTTTTATTCTAATGATTATATTCCCATAACTATGATAAAATATGTAAAAATACAAAACCTATACATATATATGTATATGTGTATAAGAAACATTTAGGAGATCAATGTTTGGAAATATTTTTTGGTATTTTATGAAACCAAAATATTCCGGTAGGAATTTTTGAAAAACTGGTCAAAATACCAAAACATATTTTTAAATTTATAATCCACACAATAGAAATAATTTTGAAACCAAATTGAGAACATAGGATGCTTGAAATTTCAATTATTATTAGAAGGAATGTTTTAATAATAGAAACCCATGATGATATTTGTTTTGAGAAAATATAGAAAATAAGAAAGAAACCAATTCCTAGAATTAAAAATATTTTACATAATATATTTAATTCAAAATATTATAAAAAAACCTATTAAAAAATCAATCAATTTTATTTTTAAAATTAATGGACTAGGCATAGGGTAACCTATATTAAATTTAATGTAATACATTGCCTTAGATGAACATCATAAGAATGAGACTCAAGTTGATCTTCATGAACCAAAGGGACTAGGAATTGAATAAAATAATCCCCAAAATTGGGGTTTGGTTCTCAATGGTCATTCACATAATAATGGAGGAGATGAAACGAAAATAAAAGAAAAAAATGAAGGAGGAGGAGAATAAATTCCAACCTATGATGATCAACCCATTAATTAGTGAAGAAATCAACCATACTAAGAGAGAGGGAGGAGGGGAGGTGTGAATATGGGAGCCCCTCATTGATGTCAAGACCAAGTAGCAAGGGTGGGGGTGAGAATAAAAATAGAATCCCACTTTAGGTGTAAAATTAATTATGTTAAAAAATATTAATCTCAAAATTTTAAACACCTTTACACTTTGCATGGGTTGGATATACATTTTAGTAAAACATGTGCCGACCATGATACCCATCAAGGCCTTGGGAGCACCGTTAATGGTCATGGAAAAAAAGATATAAAACAATGCACTGAATTTTTGGTTTGTCACTGAAAAATTATAGATGATGTCCTTTGCTTTCCAAACCATTTTAAAACCTCAGTGACCTAACCTTGTTACATTCTATAAATGTACAATTTTTTTTGTTATATATAAAAACTTATTTAAAAGGATGAAAAATAAATAGAAATAAAATATAAATGAAATATTAGAGTAGTGCTATGTTGAGGAGTAAAATTTTTCCAATCATGACACACTTTCCACCATAATGATCAAAGAGATTTGGTTGACCAAGAAAAATAGAAAAAAGAAACTACTACTCAAGAGGAAACCTAAAAACCTTAAAAATAAGGAACTAACACTTACTTAACTTTCAGAACCAGAAACATAAAATTCAAATAAGAGGCTAGAGAGATCATCAAAAAGAATATAACTGAATATCCCAGGATATGGACAACATGAAAAAATATTCTAAAACATAAAAATTGAGATAGACACCCACACCTTTAAACACAAACTCAATCTAAGAATACCTCGACCCCTAAAATATAAATCGTCAATGAATCTCATCATAGTCATTTTGAGATCTCAATGAGGATACATCAAATAATAAAAGTATAAGTATAACCAAAATACTATGATCAAGGCTTTTTGTGGTGGGAAGAAGAAATTGCCCCATCAATTAGAATTAGAAATTCCAAAAATAGAAACATGAAATCTCAAAGTCTAGAATGTCCATGAGCTCACTCTAAGGTGGTCTCTCTACTATATTAGTACTCAGGTCAAACAATGATTTCCTTAGGATAAAATAAACCATGAGTATTAATTATAACAAAATATATTGGGAATGAAACTCGGAATGAGAAACCCAACCTTTTCATGATAAAAAATTCATAATTTCACAAATACACTTCGATTGAAAGCATAATTACAAAATGGTTCATTACATTATCCTATATTCATAGTAATATAAAACACCGTCAAACACAAAAAACTAAAAAGTGGATTTTTATAATGAGATTAACTTTAATAAAAGCTCACATAATATTTGTATTCACCAAACTTAGTTATAAGATCATTGTGGGAGTGGATGTAATTTCAAGTATCTTCATATAAACACCCCTATATAAGCATTTCAAGTTCCCCAAATGGCCAAAAGTATGAAAAGTCTTTCTAAATTCATGGAATTAAGGATTATTATACCCTGAACTTCTGAATTATAGTAACACTAGAAATATACTACTAGATGAATTTGGATAGAAGAAACATAATAGAATTTTCATCATACTCCCCAATAGGTCAGACATTGATGGATTCCATTTCCCTTTTCTGGAACCACCACCACATCTTCAAGGGACCTGTAAGAAATAAACCACCTCTATTTATCTATAAAATCCTACTTCATCCCAAAAGACCCACCTCACAAAATATTCATAAGTTTCATGGTTGAACAAAGATATTTCAAGAAGAAGATATGGTTAGAGGCCCCATTCAAAATACCAGAACTTCAAGGATTCATCTCCAAAATGTTTTGGAAGATACATACCAACTCAATGAAATTATTTCCATATTATAACACCATTTATTAACTTTTCTAGATACTATAAAATTCACACAACCTTCAACATCCTTACAGATTTTTGTATGAAATGGTGGATAAAAAAGGTTTAAATCATTCCCACAATTGGCCTTTTTGTGTTTTGGCCTGAAAAAAGAACTACCTCCAACTTAGGAATTCTAACAAAGCAGTTGAAAAAATGACACTTTAAGGATCTGGAAACTCAATAAAAATGAATATTTACTCAATTATTCACAATCAATCCCCAACTTCTCCTAAGCACTATTTTCTGGAAAAATGAGGAGTGTTCCAATCTTGAAACTTTAGGATGAATTATAGAAAGTAATTCATTAGATGATAACCACTAGGATTCATATATTTAACAAATTAGCCAAATTAATGAGATGATACTTGATAAATAAAAAATCACATAGTGTAGGATTCAGCTGTAGATCATATTCATTATTCCATAGTGTTTATTGGTGGCATACTCTAAAAATAAGAAGCACATCACTGAATCAAAACATATTAAAAATTTACACACATCCCAAATGCAAATCAACAAACCTGACATAAACATCACATCAATATGTACACTAATATAATAAAACCATAAATTTCAAAGGGAGAAAACCAAAAACACAAAAATAAATAATTCAATATAAATCACTCATCAAAATGCTAAAACCCATTTTTGATAATAATTTTAGAACGAAAAAATCAAACTTATGAAATTATACATTCAACAAGGGTATTCTATAAAAATTCATAGAAATATATATTCTAGTTTACACTTACATGAATTTAAACATATATGCATATTAATTTACTTACCACACAAACACACTATTATAAATGTGAATATTTATAAGGAATACCAATGGTATAATAAAATTGAGGTTCAAATTTCCAATATTTTCCTAAAGTATCCTAAAAAACATAGAATAAAATTATAACATAAAATAAAACATCAATAATTATCCTAATAACTTTCCATTCCCCATTAAATTTTCTTAAAAAAAATTAAAATTTTTAATTTGATTTTCTAACAACCCGTGGTTTCTATTTTCAAAATCCATCTCTGATAAATCAAACATCATTTTAAACTCAAGGGATACATCCCAAAAATAAAGTTAAATAAAAAACCCGAATGAATTGATGTAATACAATAGTTAATGAATCAAAATTTACAAAAATTAGAAGAAATATATGCAATTAATTCTGTATACACACAGTTTAGAAGATTGTGATCCAACAGTTTGAAGCTCACAAGAGGCTAATAGAGACCACCACACTCCCTTTGCATGGTTTTCCAGACAATCTACAATAAACATGAATCCTTTTAATCACTCTAAAAAAATCAACTCCAAACATTTTATATTGCCTAAATAATTCATAATCGCTCAATAATAATAAGAGTAACTCAAAGAAATATCAAAAACCGTAAACACATCCAAAAACCAAGCTCTGATTCGAGGAACAAACATCTTATAACTCTTTGAGAACTCCAGAGTTATCCTGAATGGGTGATGATAAAGATCCCATTCATGACTAACCAATTGAATTCCAAATATATAAATTACAAACTATCATACATACCCAAATAATATGGCACACTTATATGATACTATTTTATTTGAAACCAACTCAGTTAGAACCCATAATGGGCACTAGAGACAACCAACAACCTGTGACAAGAGTCATTTTCAATCAAATAAAGCTAGAAACTTGTATTGGGAATTAATGAATACTCAATTGGGAATGATATAACATATGAAAAATAGGTAAATAAACAATAATATAATAAATATTCTAAACCTGGTAGTGTAAAAGAAACAAAAAACTTAATATACATCCATGTGACCTCATGTGTTACCACCATCCACAAAATCTTGCTCATTTCTTTGGAAACCCCAGACAAGAATAGCCTAAAAATGAATTGATGATGTAGGCATGTGAAAAGTTATGCTCAGTTTGTATTCCAAGAAAAAAACAACGCACTATTATTTACCTTTAAAAATAAAACAACTTTATGCATTTTCGAATGTATAAATAAATGAAAATATGCTTTTCTTATCTTTTCAAATCAAATAGCAACCCAGTACAATTGAAAAACCATTTAACCCTTTTCACTTTAAAAACTGTTTTGAAAGAATGAAACACTTTCCATATACCTATTAATAAGGGGAACCACAAGGTCAAATAAGTGATTATATAAGGAATCATAACAATGTAATAATTTTAGAAAATTTTCACAGAAACAGGGAATAAAATCATACATTAAAAAAAATTATTATTAAAACATTGGGGCTAGTAAAAATTATCTAGAAAAAAGCTATCAACATCAATATAAGTAATACTCACTAGTGAAAAATAATAATAATTTTCAACAATACCAACACCCAAATTCAAACTCACTCATTCATCCAAGGGGAACACCCCAAAAGCATATGAGTTTTCTAACACAGGGACACTAGTTAGTACATAAAACTAAAATAGTGTGGTTTACATACATATATATCACATGTATCAAAAAACTTCCCATTAAACATAAATGGTTTTTAGTTTTATCAAATTATCATATACACATGTATCACATTATATTCACTAAAACAAACTATTCACATCCTCACTTTCGAAGTCCATTTTAATTATAACCACTTTATCCATTTCTATTATATAGATATTATACATAAGTCTGATTACTAGGAATTCATGACATACATACCCCTATTCAAAACCCATCACAGTTCCAAAAATAAAGGGTCTTTCTTAAGATGGGTTTTTGTTTTTATGGATAAGACTCAAAGTGAAAATCGAGCTTCACAATTGAAAGAAAACATTATTAATTTGAAAACTATTTTTTCTACCAAATAATTCACGTTTTAAAACCACATTTAACACATAAAAAAATATACACCATTATATATAAATAATCACCCCTTATGTCTATGTTCATATTCATATCACCATGAGTTAATATTTACAAATATAGATAACTTATAGAAACATTTCTATATGTATATGTGTGTGGGGTACATTTAGGAGATTAAAAGTTGAAAATATTTTTGAGGATTTTAAGAAACCAAAAAATTCCCTTGGTACTTTGTGGAAAACTAGTCCAATGAAGTAAAGATCTTTGGGAATTTCCAACCCACATGGTTGAAATTAGTTTAAAACCTACCAAACACTTAGGGTTAAATGTATGCATTAATGGATGATTTAATAAGAGAACCCCATGACCAAAACATGGGGAAAATATTCTAAAGGGGAAAGAAACAAATTTTAATCATAATTGTTTACATAATATATTCAACTCATTATATAATAAGAATCCATTAAAAAATAAATTATCGTATTAAAATTAAAGGATTGGAAACTTTTTAACCTTTATTAAATAGAGTGGAATCCATTGCATTCTTTGAATATAATGAGAAAAGTTCTCAAATCAAACGAGATGAACCCTTGGAAAAAATAATTGACTGAAAAATTCCAAAATTTAGTTCGGGTTTCCCTTGGTTTTGTGCATTGTGATGGAGGATAAGAAACCAAAATAATATGATAAAAATAAGGAGGAAAAGAAATACCAACTAGATATGAATACACTATGATTTGAGGAATGGATTCTCCTAATAAAGGGAGTAATAGGAGGTGAGATGAATAAATGGGATCCATCATGGGAATCATCTTTGAATGGCTTGGGTGGGGGTAATAATTAAATTGGGAATCCATTTTAGTGGTAAAATTAATTAAGGAAAAAATTTTAATTTCATAATTTTAGACCATTTGACATTTCCCATGGTTTGGAAACACGGTTCAATAAAACATGCTTCATATCTGGGCTTCTAGAATTCCATGAATGGGTAGGATGCATAGTATGAAATGTAGTGTGGTGATGACATGATTTTTCTCTAAAAAATTATAGTGGGTTTCACATAGACCCTACATGGTTTGACAAATCATGTGCCCTAATCATGTGACATGCTCTACATTCCCAAAAACCAGTGGTTTTAGTGAAAAACTACTAGAAAGGAAGAAAAATAAATAAATGTAAAAATAAATTAAAAGTAGATTAGTGTTGTTTTGGGGTGAAAAATATTAGAACATTATCACTTTGGTAATCAATCTGACTCCATATTATTATTACATGACGACCATCATCAGTGTGTAATGTATCCTTCCATTGAGAATTGAAACACATACTATAATATTCGTGGTTTGTAATTTTTTTTAGAAATAATTTTGTTGATCTATTCATAGTGAAATATTCATCTCATGGTGAAGCATTATTATTCTAATAGAACACTAGAATTATTTGGTCTTTATGATATTATAATAAACCTCACTGTTTGGAGTGACCATAAATATTGTAGTATGTTTCAATATATGGATTCTCAAATAGTTTTCTGCATGAAATAAAAACTTTAACTGTTATTAATTTAATTTTTTTCTTATGTATACATTATTTAGTCCTACATAAATAAATTACTGTGTGGTATTCATCTTCCGTAGTGTGATATTTGAACTTCCTCTAACTAGTGATGCACTTAAAAAATATTGGTTCCTCCCCAAAAAATAAAATATCCCATCTTGGTGTAATATAAAACACTAAAACATGTCATATATACTTCATTTTAAAAATTCACCAACCTTTATTTAGATCTTTTAAAACATTACACTATTATCCAATATTTTTTCCATGAGTCATTTAGAGGGTTTCTAATATGATTCATCAAAAAATTGAACCTAAAAATGGGACCTTGTATTTTTCTAACAATCTATTCCATTGGGTTTTTAATAACCCTTCATAAAAAATACATCGAAAACCTTATGATTAAACCACCATTATAATAGATAAAACTTGAATCCCAAGATAGTGCAATAAATGATTCCCTAATCTTCCACACCAACCAAACATGAAAGATGATGAACTTGTGGAATAATTTTAAAATAAACAGTTTATCACAAAAATATTCACCAATATTTATCCATTTTGACTACACTTATTGTTGAAACTTGAAAAACAATCCGTTTAACCCCACTCATTGAGTATGTGTTCCAGACCAAGCTAATTTCCATAAACTGTCACTAAAGAGACATTCATAATCTATCACTCCATGATTTTAGTATGTGTCTTTTAAATAGATATTATATTGAATAGATTATATCAAACAAAACAATAAAAATAAGGGTATAATGAAACAAAATGAAACAAATTACAAGATATACAAAAAATATAATAAATTATTCTTTAGAAATTAGAGTACATTAAATCACTTGGGAAATATCCTTGATTTTAAAGAAATATTTTTTTATGAGTTAAGAATTTTTATTATGTTAGCTAATTTAATGTAATAATATCTAAAAAATTAATTGATAAAAATTAAGGAATTATTATTTAAATAAATTTATAAACTTCAACAAATAATAAAGAAACTATAAGGAATGTTAATTTATTTATCATTTCTAAAATAAATTTCTGATGAATTTTTTATTATATATTATATAATTTTTAATTTAAATATAAATTTATAATTTTTATAATTTTTTTTGATAAAATGAATGATTTTTTCATTCATCTTGAAAAAATTAACATAGGGATATATTTTTCAAAATTTCAAAATTAATTTTTTTTGGTAAATTGGGAAAATACCGTTTTTATAAATATCGAAAATTCTATGAAATCCTTATTATGTAAAAATGAATTTAAACTATATAAAACATTTTTTTCATAAATAAATTAATTTATGTAGTATAATATTAAATTAAATATTAATTGGTTGAATTTTTATATCTATTATTGAATTTTTGGAGACTAAGTTATATTTCATTCAAATGAAAATTATTTTTTGCCACTTTCCATTAATTAAGAATTCATAATGATCAAATAAGTCATGTATTACATGAAAATATTCATAAATATCATTTTTTAAACCTAAAATAATAATTACGAGGGGAAATAATTTTTACAACCTCTATAAATTAAATAATGTAAAATCATTTTCAATTTTTGAATCAACGTGATCCAATTTGGAAATAAGGACCATTTCATTTTTAGTCATAAAAGTAATTTGTCGTAGTAGAAGTTAGTTACCTTGGTAAAGTTTAGTTTTGGTGAAATGGTTAAAATAAAGGGTAAAAACACAAAAATATCACAAAAATAGATGATTAAATGAATATACAAAGTCTTTCATGACCACCTTATAATATATTTTCAAATTTTATCCATTTTTATCCACTTTTCCTAGGAATGACTTTACCTCATTATATTTTGAAATTAATATGCCACCCCTCTCACCTATAAAAGACCCCTTAAATACCATCCTTCTCCTCACTATTAATTCTTAATAGCCCAAAAAATATAAAACCACTCCATAACTCTCTTTTCCCTCTCTTAGTGGATCTGGCCTACCCAAAATACTAATCCAATAAGGTTTATGGTGTTACCTAAAGGAAGACATTCAAGGAGGCAATAATTGTTTTAACTGAATTCTTTCTAGTTTAGTTATTTTTAAAACACCCCATGATATTATATAACCACCATAATGTAAATACATTTCTATCATTTATAAATTTATATAATGTTATATTTTTTGGAATACCCATTATGTACCAATATAAAATACATTAGAAAATGAATATGTTGCTCATTCTATGTTTGAACTAATTCCTCCATGAGGGACATATCTCATTTTTCATCACCACCTAACATTTATTGTTCTAAAAATTTCAAAAAATGAATAAATATGGCATTTATAACATGATAAATATTTTTTAAATATAATTTTTAAATTATATTAGATATAATAACAATAAATGTCCACGGTAAAATTTTACCACATAAATAAGAATAACAAGTCACATTTAAGTATTAAATATATTTTGGGAAACCTATTGAACTATATGAATTATATATTACTAGTAATATACGATATTAATATATATATTCTTTATTAAATAAAATTCTTAAAAGTTAATATAATTTTTAAACTCATTATTATAATACATCCTTTAGTTTTTAAAAAATTACATAAAATGATATCGTTTTGAGTTTCATCTTTAATAATCATACCCAAGACTATAATGGAATGAACATTTAGCTTCTTTGAAAATTTTGTAACATCCGTTTCAATACATCTAACATTATATAATTAAGAAACTCAAGAAAATGGATTGATAACCATAATCATTATACTGAAATAGATATGAAACCATTAAAACTACTTACACAGATAATCGATATTAACTAAAATTAAGTAATAATTACGAAATAAATTAATATAAATGGTTAATATAAAAGGTAATAAATACGAATAAGTTTATATAATAGATTTTAAATAATTATATTATTATTATACAAGAGGTTATATCATTTTTGTCCATGGGTTAATACAAGGTATGAATTTCTCGAACTCAATTTCAATTCATTGAAATATGTTTCATTAGGTGAGCTATGTTTAATTTTATATGATTTTATTTTAATTCACTAACCCATGAATATATTATCTTTTATTTTTCATGTAATTTGTGAAATTTAAAAATAAAATGAATGTTATTTATTGCAATGTCATTGGATTCAATGGTTTTAATATCCATAATGGTTACTTGTCTCAATTTCAATTTCGAAGACACATATCAAATTATATAACAATTATTTATTGACATATTGAAATTTATATCATTGACTTATTTTAACATAAATAAAATTTTAATCATTATATTTAAAAATCAAATTCATATTCCTATATCATGTTCATTTAATTCATTACTAAACCTCCAAGGTGATTGTTAACTCAATTTAAATTCATTGATTCATTTAATTTATTAATTATTTAATCATATGATTATGTGAACAATAACCATTGATGATTTTATGTTTTATTTTCACTTATTTCATTTTTATATACATTTATTTAATTTAATAACTTATTTGTATATTCTTACTTCACTTGTTAGTATTTTTAAAGGGTTATCGTCTCAATATCAATTCAATGAGGCATGATTCTTATTATATACCTATGATAATTTATAGTGTGTACATAATGACTCTTTTAGATATTATATTATGATTCAATCATTAATCATCCTAATTAATGTCTATTTTAGCTTATCACTTTCAAGAGGTTTCAATTCTATTGTTAAAAATGATCTAAAAGGGTTTTCTCCTCAATACAAATTCATTAAGACATGCTTCATATTATTCATATATTTTCATTTATTAGGTGAATATAATTAAAAATTTGATATATTATATCATGGATCTCTTTATACTAATAGTATTTTATGTTCATTATAATGTTATTTATTTCACTTAAATCCCATTCCTCCATATCCATATTCATTATATTGTATAAAAAAATTTATTATGAATACTATAATTGTTTTTAAGATCATTTTGAGGTATGGTTTTCTATTTTCCAAATTTTGGATTAGGAATTTTTCTAACTTTTTCCATATGGGTTATTTTTTACTTTGTTTATAAAGATGTGAGAATAATGTTTTTAATGTTTATTAATTGACAACCGTTTCCTATTGTTATGTTCATTACTAATTATCAATATTTATAACAATGGTTCCTTTGTTTTATAATGAAAACCTTATTACCAGTGTTAGGTGAGTTGTTTAGTTTTTATAAGTTATGAAAATAAAATGATATTTCTTGATGTTTTTAAAACATGTTTCTAATGGGTTTATAAATTTATTTTTCATTGATTTTAACATCCCATAATTATTGTAATTATTATATGGAGATATCAATTAATTAGTTCATGTAAAATATTTATTTAGATGTATTATGATTTTGTTTTGGTGAATTTTTTATAAAACCCATTTTTTCCATGGGTCAATTTAGATATGAAGGAATGAAGAATGATATTATATTCTTATGGAATTAATATGTATTATTTCACATTATTTTATAGCAATGACTACTATTAGTTAATTCATAAGGTATTAGATAGAAAATTTGATAAGGCATTGATTATTTTCAATGTATTACAAAAAAACCAATTAACCTATGCATTATTAAGATTTTTGGTTTAGCATGAAAAATCTTAATTCCCAATGAAATCAAAGAATAAATTTTTTTTAAAGATCAATCATTATTCTTAACCACTTTCACTTATTTCTATATATCTTCATGTGAATTTTCAAATTTAAAACATTTTCAACCCCCACCCCAATTTCATAACATCAACTTAATATATACACATTAGTATCACCACACTCATGTGTTACATTAGATATGGCCCAAGGTTATTGATTCACTAAAATATTACAAGTTTTAAAATATTTTATCAACTGGGAATGTGATGATAGTAAGTTACAATTTTGTTCAGTTTCTTGGGATTCACGAAGTAGAATTAAATTGTTTTTCCGAATTTCATAGTAATTTTTTTTAATTTTCCCTCTTATTTTAAATAAAATATGTGTAATAACAACTTGTTTTAGAAAGGCCCAATCAAGAAGAAAAGTGATGGACACCTGACCTAAATCCAATATGCATCCCTTAAAACATATTTCTCTTTCTATTAATTATATTCTTACCACTCTCTAGGTTTTATTTTTTTCTATTAATAATAATTTTATGTGAAGTAAATGAAACTAAAAGTTTTACAATGTCAAAAAAATGTAAAATATGTGTATTAATAGTTTTTTAAATTCTGAGGACCAATAGACTCTCAATTATTCAAATCATCTTGTAAAGGTTGAATATTCTTTTAGGGATTAATCCCATGAGAAAATAGATGAGATCAATGAATTCTATTTTTTATTTTTCCCTTTAATCTAAAATACCTCTCATAAGGGTGTAAATATTTCTCTATTCATTTTAATAATATACCCCTATTAAAGAAATACCTTTTATTTCATGGCCATATTCTTAACTAAAAACATGAATAATTTTGGGAATGATTTGTATTTTTGGTATTAACCTAAAGACACGTATAATATTTCAATTAATGATTGAGGATAATCCTTAGAGGTGAACACCCTACTTGAAGAAATTCTACTATATATACTATTGTATAGTTGATTTAGTAAATAAAAAAAAATACTCAACATATAATTTGGATATACAGACTATGTTGTTATATATAATTATAGGTTTATATAATTCATGTATCTTATATAATAATTTATTAATATTATTAAATAAATCTATATGTAAAATTTTTTTCTTATAAAATGAAAATGTAAAATATTTATTTAATTATACATCAGGTATATATATATATTTAAAATAAATTAATAATAAATAGGAATGAAACTGCTGATGAGTGTTGAAACTCTCTATGGGAAGTGAAAAATAATTAGTTTGATTCCCCATTACAAGCATTAGTGTTGGAATTATACTTTTTCATTTTTCATTTCTTTATTCATTTTAAATATTTATTGACGATGTTATTAGTATTTATAAAAACATAAATTACAAAAAAATTTAATAAAATATCAGATGCACAGCTCATTCCCATATGGTTGTGTATATTTATGGGATTGGATTGATCTTCGAATCAAACCCCACCCACGAAGCTGATGAAAGGTTTTTTCCATGATTTCATATTTTAATTTTACCCATCAAGTAGGGTTTGAATTATATTTTCTTATTTTTTGTACATGATGTGTTATATTTTCATACATGGTAATTATTATATAAAAATAATATTTGAACTAAAGGTGGAGTTGAGGTGATGGGATGATCCACAATCCATAGTCCAAAAGACCTACGTTATACCCTCCTAAATCTCCCCACTATCATATTTATTTAAAAATTAAAACACACGTCCTGTTTCATAACATAATTCATGTTTCATGTCCACTAGTATTTTTATAAATATTTAAAGAATATGAAAGTAAATATAAAACTAATGATGGGGTTAGATCAGCTGGTATTGTTAAAACACAAGGACAGAAGGGCTTGGGTTTGAGTCCTTCCAACTGACTTAATTCTATATTTTTTCAAAAAATAAAGCCACATGTCACGTATAATTTTTTTGTTCCATGTAATGTGAGTTTTTATTTTTAAAATATAAAATTCCAAAAATATAATCAAATTTCAATGGTAGAAACTTTTCCCTAGTGTTTTTGGGTGACCTGGGGGTTGTCCTTTAATCAGTTCGAACCCCACCCTTAGTAGTAAGGCACAAATAATTCCCCAAATCTTTATTTTAATTTTTACACTGAGTAATTTTTTACATATTATGTATATGTAGATTTAATTTTAAAAAAATAAATTTAAAAAACAATGTTTTCAAAAATTAATAAATGTAGAGAAAAATAATAAAATAGTTAAAAAATAAAAAATAAAAAATTCTATAATGTAAATACCCAATTTCTTTGTTAAATGAATATATTCATGTTGTGTAATTATTAGGTATAAAACGTGTAGTTTTTTGAGTCCTAAAAATACCCTTTATTCTCCCCATTCTATCATGTTCTCTTACTATCCCATATCATGTTGTAGTTTCCTGATAAAATATCTATTCAAATCCATTGATTTTTGGTGTCTTCACTTCTAATTTATTCCATCAAGTTCCTTGATCCTTGTATGTGCTTTTACAACCTATTAATCATTGATTTTTTTCCACCTTTTGGGGTTTTAGGATTTTTGGGTTCAGCTTATTCTGAAATGAAATAGGATAAAGGCACACACTAAAGAACATATGTTTTCTCTTCCTATACACATGTAGATGGGCTATTCTCTAAACAAGGCCCATCCACACATTGTACATGAATCTGGCTGCACTTAAAAAACATTCTGTGTTCGTTAGAAAAAATACAATCCCTTCTATAGTTCATTAATGCATACTAGATTAGTTGTGTCATAATGCACAATGGTGCGTCATTTTAAATATACACATCATTTACATTTATATAAACATTATGTACTATTAAAAATATTTTTTACATTGTATTTTTATTTTCTATTCTTTATTTTACATTTCTTAGGATATGGCTCATCTAGAATATCCATCCTTGGGTGAGAAGTACCCAACCACATCTCAAGAAGAGTAAAAACCAAGACCACACAAATTTCTTGTATTGGGTGAGAAGGTGAATCCACTAGGGGACATGTCTATTTCCCTACAAAAATTACTTATGAAATTTACTTCTAAGATAAGATCACAATCCATACCTTCATCGGAAATATCACCACTTCCACCTTCTCTAACACCTCATGTAGTTTCCACATCATCAAACCAATTCACATCCAGAACTAGAGAATGGGTGAGAATACTTTATAGAGTTCCATCACTGAATACTCAACTTTACTTGTATTTGAACCTATAAGACTGAATAATGATCTTGTACAGACATTTTCATGGATCACTATCAAGGTGAGTAGTATTTTTATAGATACCACTATTCTGGAGTGGTGTTGACTTTTAGACGAGATTTAAGAGATCTTTGATTACACTGAGTTATCAAATATTCTTCAGGATGAAACTCATAAATGTATATTTTTATGTTTATAGTTCATGAACTATTTGGATTTCAATAGTAATTATTATCAGGAAGTGCTGAGTAAAAAACCAAATCTTATCCAATTCAATCATAAAGGTATTTGGTTTTCACTAATGATGGAAGAGTTTTGATTGAGGGTGTGGCTTATATCCTCATCCCACAACCCCACCACTACATCACCTATTGTCACACTCAGCAACCCTGTCTATTTAGACGTACATAATTTGTAGTGTGAGGATTTAGGAAATGATTTACAATATGATATTACTTTATATAATAGGACATTGATCCTCTTCCCTATATTACATATTCATCATCATAAATTTAATATAGTCCTTCCACAACATGAGGAGCGGGGTGTTAAAACTATAAGGGATATGGAGTTCATAGTATGCATATAATAACATTAATACATAGTCTATCCTTAACTCACCACTTTATACATTCAAAATATGTTCAGTGGAGATTTTGGTAAACTATACGGTGGATTTATTCCATCCATTTGGAACGAAACATAGGATTATTTGAGACTTATACCGCATATGATATCCTAGGATCCCATCATTATAGGGATTTAATCATTCTCATGATCATGGGAATTTTTTATAAGTGATGGAATACATATGTACTCTAATAAGAGCTCCCAATTCCCATGGTGGTTATGGTCCCTAAGGCTACTAGGGGTGTTGATAATCTAGGACCTCCACCTATTTATCTAGTTCCACCACCGTCCACCCCTTCTTTTTATGTATCAGTATATTCCACCCACTATTGATCCATATATATCCCCATCAGTACACATAACCTTATCCAAATATATGGTCTACTCTCTCCTAAAATCTTTGGATCACCATATGGATGAACTGGAGGGCCACATGGCATATATCAAGAGTCATCTTGTATAATAGTTAGGGAATCATTGGAATGGTATGGGAATACTTATCTAACATATGGTCCTTACTTTTACACCCACTCTTGTTCAACATATGTCCCCTATACAAACCACTACTTCTAGACCAACCACTATAGAATTCACTTTTTCATATGAGTTTCTAGGTGTTCTCATAGACATTAATCACTCCACCCATGCTCTATCTCATCATTCCCCTATTCAGCAAATGAAAATAGATCCCTCTAATATAATTCTTCTTGACCGTACCCTACCACTAACTTTATACCAATGACTTATTTTTGATATTTGTTTTATTATATAAATATTTAATGTATTTATGTCATCGTGGAATACATATATATTTAGTTTAGATTACATCAACAATCACACATTAGGACATAACCTCATTCCTATATCTTATTTATGGGATATATTTCACCAAGGAAGTATTTTTTTGATTTGTTTTTTTCATTTCATTTAAATTTCATTTTTTTCATTATTTTCCTTGTGCCATTTTTGTGTTGTATATTATTTATCCCTTTTTCATGAATTTTCCAATTTTTCAATAATTTTAAAATTATTTTTGATTTATTCTTAATTATTGTTTTTTAAATTTCCCAATGTTTTTATTTACTCGACAGATTATTTAACTCATGTTTTTACTTGATCATCATCATCAGAGAAATTTTTATTCAAAACCAAGGGAAGGTAAAAAGGACTGCCAACTGACAAAGAAGGCCAAAAGAACAAGAGAATAAGGTGTTCTTATGTAATGGAGACTGATGGAATCTCTTATAATCAGATGGACCCCCACAAGATTCACATAGTTTGAATAATGAAGATATAAATTTTAGTGACCAACGACATCAAGAGAGGCCAAGTGGTTTGCAACTTCACTCCCCTCCCACAGAGTGTGGAACACTTTGACACTATTTCTTAGAATACTGTGGATTTTCCTAATGGAATATGATATCGACCATGGGTCACCCCGATGCCATGAATGGAATTATGAAACACTAAATAATCAGTTTCAACCTCTGTTATATCATACCTTATCATACTATCCAACCTTAGGCCCATGAGCATCATCATAGCCTCAACATTGAGTGAAGATCCCTAACCCATCCGAGATGTAATTTCTAATTTTATGGAGCTATTGGTGTAATGAACACCCCCCTCTCCCGATATTTCCTAAGGTGAAGGACCAGTATGTGCTCATTTTTGGGGGGGACCCATAAGATCTAGTTTATTATTTAAATACTTATTCCTGATTGAGCCCCATGAAACCCTACTTTAAATCGTTATGAAGATGGGGCCTCCTTCCAGTTTCTAATGATACTAACCAAGTCAATTGACATATACTGTAAAATAATTGATCTTGTTGACAAGATCACCCCATCACGTCTCGCATTGGTCCTCACCTTCCAGAGACACCATCAGCCAACATGCAATATAGTTGTATGAGCTATACTCTATGGGTCCCTGTCTCCCAATCCATGGTACTTGTGAAACAGGAAGGGTAGATCAAACATGTTTGGATAGGAAAAGGTAGTAAATTCACTGAAGAAATTTCACACCACGACCTCCCACTCTTCCTCAAAGAAACGGGTCCCCGAACAATCCTCCCTATGGACCATACAAAAAACCCACCTTGAAGAACTTTTGATACTACAATGCTTAATATTAACATCCATAGGAACCACCTTGTTTATTATTCTCTAGGTAAGGATGTTGTACTTCACCGTAATACACATAGCCCACAAGACATCATTCCACTTATCCTCTTTAACTTGCTAATTGTGAATCTGATGAAATGCTTTCAAAGTGAATTTACCTAAGGGGGAGGGGATGAATACAAACCTATCGGGTTCCACGATCAGCTTGATGTGGTCATACTGGTCCAGTTGGTCCCTGTTTAGAACCGGTTTAATGAAAGACAGATGGAGGCTGGCTTCCTTGAAGGAGATTTCAGGGGCCAGGAAACTCGAAAAGTTGAGGATATCCCCACTCCTATTCTAATGACAGAAGGATATGTCCCCTTTTATGAACAACCATTTACTGTGAGTTTGAAGGGTTATGACAAGGGGGCGGGCACATACCAATGATTAGAAAATGGGAAACCCCCAAAAGATGGATTCTAAGGGGAATCAGTGTGCATGGTAATCCCCCATAATGTATGTTTCTCTAGGAACTCCCAATAATGTTTTGAATGTATGAAGAGGATGGTATCCTCAAGTTATTTCATGATTATAGTTCTTTACGAGTGATGGTGAATCATGTTGTTTCATGTGTTTTAGTTGGGATGAGTAATATTGAGTGGGATTTTTTTAGTTCTGTTTTCATTTTCGGGAACACCGAACAGATATTTTTCATTATAATTCATCTAACTCCTTTTTAAATAAATTAATCAATATGTGCGATAAATTTATTTAAAATAAAAATAAAAATAACATTAGTAATATTTTATTGTACTTTATTTAATTTAACATGTTGGATTTTCATTGAAATAGAGAATTAGTTCTGCGTAATCTATTTAGATAAATTTGATGAAAAATATTCTATATTCATGAATGATTGATCATTAAAATTATTAGAATAATATTCTTTACCTATTTTTTTATAGAGTTATTATTTAACCATAAATGTGGTATTAATTGTATAATATTTAGATGAGAATAAATTCTATTTTTTTATAGTTTTGTGATTAGTGGAATTTATTATAGTTTAGGTTGATCATAAGTGAAATGTGTTTTAATAAAAAGCTGAACATTATGAATGTGAGATGGAGAATGTCTTGTATTGGAATTCCATATGATCTCTGATTGGAATACACTAACATAGAATTTTGTTTTTGTAATTTTAAAAGTTTTAGTTATTATTTTTTGTTTATAAGACTAATTAATTAATTTATTATATTATTAATTTTTGGGTTCTTTTTAATTATGTGATGATACTTTTCTTGGGGTTAGGAAAATATTAATTGTTGGAGGAGTTGATGAACCTATTTGGTGCTTGATGTTTTGATTCATTTCATTAAGTAAAATCTATTTAATATTGGTCATTCATCACCATATGTTTAAATATTTCATTTTAGTGTTTTGGATACATATTAGGATTATATATATAAAGATACACTTTGAGAATTTCTGAGATCAAAAAGTAAAACTACACACTATGTACATTTAAAGTAAATGCTGTGTACTAAAAAAAATGTTTAAACCCGAAGTGTGAACCTAGGTTTAGTTGATGGATGAAAATAAAACTACACACCCATGTATGGTGGAACATGACAGAATTAATCACAACCTACTAATAGTTGACCCGCTCTGATTGTCTAAACTATTGTTATGAATGACATCTAAGGCATCCAATATGGAAAAAATACATTAAGTGATGACATAAAATGTATATTGATGCACCCAAAATAGTTTTTAAAATCTATTAAAATATATTAGGACTATATATTTTTAATTTTCGTACAAGGGGGAAAGGTTCTACCAATTTATTGAGTTCTGATAAGAAATTTCAACTTCTTCTTTCCATTTTTTATTTAATTTTATTATAATATGTTTAGTATAACTCTAACAGCTTGTAATAAAATTATTCTAGTAATTTAAATTATAGTCCTATTTAAATTTTAGTATTTTTTAATCACCACCATATTTCTCATATTATTTTATTTCTATACATTCTTATTTATATCAATTTATTTTCTCATAATAATGATTGAGTAAATCCACCTATTACAGTGATGTTGAGATTAGAGATTGAGAAAAGATAGAGAACACAATTTTTTTTTGATTTTTTTATCAATGTTTTGTGTCATCTATTAGGTATGTTATGTATTATTGGAATACATTATAGAATTTATGAAATCCATGTATTATTTTGGATCCACGTCACATAATGGTTCATGGGTTATTGGACACTTAATTTACCACATAATGTCCTAGATTGACATTTAGCTATGGATTTATTTTTTACCACTACCAAGTAGAAATAAAAATCAATCTATCTGGTATAATGAATTTTAGTTTAACATTAAATCATAATTCTCAATAAAATCAAAGAATAATCCCATTTTATTAAACATTAACCCAATTCTAAACCATTTTACTTCATTCAATTTATCTTCATTCCACATTTCAAATTAAAACCAATTCCAATCCCCCGTATTTTCTAACATAAAATTAACAAATATAATTTTTTTTATCCTAACTAAAATGTTAGTTAGGAGATGGCCTAAGGTTACTACTTTACTATAATATATATATTTTTTAAAATAATTAATCAATTGGCTGTGTGATGACTGTTTACACCACACATTTTATGCACACTTATGAGCTTTTATTGTTAACACATACATTTTCCCTTACTAAGAATTTATGATTATATTTATTAGGCTTCCATTTCTCATGTTTATGAAGAATGATATTTAGTATGTTTTTTCAACAATGGTATTATTTGTGTAAATTTTTTTGGCTGATATATTAGACTTATTTTAAAATAGTAATGTATTGGTATAGTTAAAAAATTCCAATTTTTGTGGGAAAGATATGATTTTTAGTTGAAGATTAGTTTCTTAATTATATAAAACTATAAACCTAAAATGTATTAGTTATGTTAGTGATTAAATATATGAAATTTATATCTTATTATATATGGTTATGATATGGTTTCTTTAACTTATATCAAATCCATTATATAAACAAAATATTTTTTGTAATAGATTTTGGAGTATGAGTATGGGTCATATTTATTTGTATCAGAGTAGGGATTATATATCTTTATAAGTAAGGATGTTATTTGGTGAGTATTATGTAATTTTTGTGGACACCTTTATGGGTTGAT
The DNA here is from genome assembly GCA_963277665.1 of Viscum album. NCBI lineage: Eukaryota > Viridiplantae > Streptophyta > Magnoliopsida > Santalales > Viscaceae > Viscum > Viscum album. The sequence goes on from OY728152.1 coordinate 1,254,884,761, forward strand.
ATGTTTATGTCCGATCTTAAGTTCAATGTAATAGATGCACATTCTGAGGTATTTTGTTATTGGATTTTTTATTGACTAATGATAATTTGAGTGATTTTTATTGGGTATTAGGAATAATTTATTATTAGGGTTTTGATTACTGTTGGGGTTTGCAAGTTATTTTTAATTTTGTTAAATATTTTTAATTGGGATAATGAGTTAATTAATTTTTGTAATATAAGATGTGTATAATATATAATCATGGAGATTGAAAAGTGATTTGGTGATAGGATGAATAAAGTTGTTTTTTGGGAATGGTTAAGAATATTTTTGATAAAATTAAATGATTAATTTTTAATTTTTTACTAGTAGGTGATTTTATGTCAAATGATTGCGGTTATTTTTTTATATCACAATGATTGCGGTTATTTTTTAACTATTAATATATTTAAGAGAGTATATTATTAGTTTATATAAATATTTGTTATGTGACATTAGTCATGACTTTTTTTTGTTTTGTGATAAAATATAATGCGATTTTTATGAAATTTATTATTAGTTTTAAATGTTTTTTGGGTTTATAATTTATTTAGGAATGTCAGGAAGAGTTTTAAGGTGTATTTATGTTGGGGGATTAGATAATAATTATTATTTGGATGAAACTAAAGTAATTTTTAGATTAACTAAAGATAGTAATTTTTTTGATCAGTAGTGTCATTGGTGAACCAAATATATCTTGGGTTGAGATGAAGCTGTCATAAGATAAGGAACTCATGATTGATGTTTGATGATAATATGTTTATTAATTTTTATAAGAACCATTTTGGTTTTAGTATTTTATTGGGAAATGCATCCTGAAAATAAATATGTAAAAGGAATGTCTCTAAGAAACTCTTAAGTCATATAACCAACCATGGAAGCATATTTGGCTAAAATGGTTCACAAATTAATATATATATATATATATATATAAATATAAATATATATATGTTTACTATGAAGTCAAATATTGGAGTTATCCTTGATATTATGGTAGATAAATCATTATAAATTAAATCACGAGTCATACCAATATTAATATAACCCTCGTATATTTTAAATGTTTAGATACATTAAAACCGCGAGGATAAAATTTAATTATCCTGGGTAGAATGTAACACCTTGATATTTTAGTGTATATTTTCCATTAAAAAGATATTATGTTGAATAGATTTTATTCCAGACAACAACAAACTAAACGGAATAATGATTTAACAAGAAAAAAATGAAACATATTAAAATATATTAAAAAAACATAATAACTGTTGTTTTATTAATAGAACTATTCTAATTCAATTAGAGAATGTCAATGAATTTAAATAATTTTTTTATGAATTAAAATGTTTTTATTAAATTTACTAATTTTACAGAATGGTATCAATACAACTTTTTAATAAAATTCATGTAATAATTATTAATATAAATTAATAATGTCCACTAAATAATTATGCAACTATAAGGAATGGAATTTAATTATTCAATAGTAAACAACACTTATTTTCTTAAAAACAGTGTTTTTACTATATATTATATATTATTTATTTAAAATCAAAATTAATAAATTCTAGAATTTAATTTTGATAAAATTGGTTTAACTTTTGGATTTATCATGTCAAAATTATCTTATGTTGATGTTTTGGGATTTTCATAAGAAAGTTAATTTTTAGTGAATAGTAAAAAACTGTTTTAAAAAACACAAATACTTTTATGACTTCAATATGATATAAGAATGACATAAAAATATATAAGACCTTTCAATTTTCTAAAAATTCATTTAAAATCAATATTTTTAATTTATAATTCTATGCATGATATTTTGGAACCTATGTTATATTTTATTCTAAAAATTTTTTTTGGTTCTCTTCCTTTAATTAAGTATTCAAAATGATCTAATAGGGTTTGGATTAATATTAAATTCACATCACATTATTTCTTTAACAATAAACTAATAAGTATCATGGTAATATTTAATATACCTTATTTCATTATAAATTTATTTTTATGCCTAAAAATACATATTTAGAAGTAGTTTTTAATCTTTAAGTTATATTTTATTAGAATTATTTTTTAACAACTATAAAAATAAAATCATTTAATTTTGGTTTCAAATTTTTAATCAACATGTTAAAATTTGGAATTAATTTATATTTAATTTTGTTCATAATAATAAGTTACTATAGTAAGAGTGAGTCACACTGGTAACAGTTAAATGTTGTAAAATGGTTATATTAAATGATAAGGTCCAAAAGATCATAACAATCCTATTCTTAAATGAGTTTATTGAGAATTTATCAACCCCCCTGTTGTATATTTTCCATTTTGGATCCAATTTTATTTATAATTTCCATCATTTTTATATTATGAAATTGATATTAAAAAAAATTCTACCCCTCTCACCTATTTAGATTGTCGTTCAAGAATGCAGTTTTAATCACAAATAAACCTTTATAATTTGAAAAAACTCTGAACCAAGACTTAGCACATCTAAGTTGGTATAGGATCTCTAAAATATAAATCTATGATGGATTAAGGTGTCACCTAATAGAGGATTTCTAAGGAAGGGGAAATTGTTTTAACCATGTTCTTTAATGTCTCCTTCTTCTAAAAACTTTTCACAATATTATATAACCCTAATAATATAAATAAATCAGTAAAATTAGGTTGCATAAATTTTAATATTATTACAAAAACCATTATCTTCCTCCATCCAAATATATTAGTAAATGAAAATAGTGCTTGTGTTACATGCAAACGACAACCTCCATGAATGACATATTTAATTTTTCATCACCAGATTAAATGGATGGTTTTAAAAATTAATTTCCTGAAAAATATGATATATTTATAATTTTTAATTTTTATTATAAAGTTACATTTTACATTTTCTTAATAATATTAACAATAAATGGACATTAAAAAAAAATTCTGCCTAAAAAGCGCTAATTTATATGCTTTTTTAAATTAATTCTATATTGGACAAACAATTGAAATGTTTAATTTTTGTGATATTAGTAATATATAATATTAATATATAAAAATGTTTTTTTGTAGGAAAATTTTAATGATTAACTCATTATTAATGAAACACCTTTAGATTGTTAGAAAATACAAAAAACAAGCTTCTAATATGTTTTATCTTTAATAATCATACATAATATAGCAATTTAAAAAATATGGAACATCATAAATGTCACGACCCATCCCCCAGGGCCCATGCTGTGACTACCAAATGCCCGCCTTCCATAGGACAAGGGGGGACATATATCACCAGAATGGTATATCCCTTATAGGGAAGGCATTTTCTTTAAACCTGTAAAAACACACAAATCCAAGAGCACAACAAGAGGAAACCACGAAGTAAACTATTGTTGTAACAAGTGTGTTGAATGTAAAGGGGATAAAATACAAGCCCAACTAGAAAGTACTAGTACAACTGGAAAGAGAAAAAAATCTCATGGATCATCCACTGAGGATCCTACCTGAAGGGTAGGTATAGTTCTTAGATCACTCAGTGGGCCATCATCGTGTACTCCCTCTGGAATCCTAGATGGCTGTCTACGTGGTGGCATCCTGAAAGAAAAACAAGTGTTACATGGTCATTAAGTTATACATGGTGAGAGTACTCAAATAAATCATAAGAAATACTTGTCAAAATACACACAATCAGTGTTTTCGTGCACTGAGCCTGAAATCATAATTTTGGGTCCTTGTGTATTGATACGTCGACCATTGCACCCAAACTAGATTCCCCAAACTAAGAACCACACTCATAACACTTAACTAAATTGATACAGTGAAAATATTAGAGTCTTAGTTCTTTGGAAGAACCTAATCCTTTGATATCACTTTGTCACAACCCATCCCCTGGGGCCCGTTCCATGAATACCCCAAGCACACCTTCCGTAGGCCAGGGGATGGTGACTAGAACCAGAATGACGAATCCCTTAATGGGAAGGCATTTCCTTTAAACCTGTACAAACACACAAATACAAGATCAGAATAAGAGGAAACCATGAAATAAAATAATGTAGTAAAAACTGGGATGATTGTAAAGGGTCTAGAATACAAGCCCAACTGGAAAGTACAAGTATCACCGAAAATAGAAAAACAACTCCAAGATTGTTCAATGAAGATCCTACATAAAGGGTAGGTACAGCTCAAGATCTGTAGTCTCATGTCACGCCACGTCAACTGGTCCACCCTTGATAACTATCCAGTAATGGCTCCCTCAACCTCGATCTAATATTTACATCGTCTATAAAAGACAAAATATGGTGAGGGTGAAGCCCGTGCATGGGTGAGTATAAAAATATTCAGTAGGAACCCCGAGACCCCCGAAGGTCTCCCAGAGTTCCACAAATAAAAAACCACAAATCAAGACCTCAATTGTAACACCCCGAGATTTTATGAGAAGTATTCTTTTTAATTTATTTTATGTCTTGTGTTTTATGATACACGACGATTATCTGGAACTATACGCAACACCATGTTATCTTTCAGTATATGTAACACTATTCTTGGATCGTGTTACACACAATTTCAAGTTCGTTTGATAGAATTTATTCTACATAACATTGAGTGTGTGTGTATATATATATTCTATGTATAAATGAAATATGGTTGGATTCTAGTATACGCAACAACAAAGGAATATTTCACTACATGCAACCCTGACTTGGCTTGAATTACACGCAATCACGACCTTCCTCGATAGCGTGTGTTGTACGCAATACCAAGTTTCACTAAACAACGATATGTTATTAAAATATTATTTAAACTAGCCATTATGAATAGTAATACCCATGTTTTGAAATTTTATATATTTTTTCATTAAAAATTCTCTTCATTTTTGGATTCGGAATATCGAAATTAGCCTAGGGTGAGCTTTTGGTATTTTTCTGAAAACATTCAATTTTTGATGAATAGTGAAAAATACTGAGTTATAGCTTAAAACCGAATTTTTATTTAAATAATTTTTTATTTTATTTAAATTTATTTTAGGCCAAAATTGATACATAATAACTATATATGTTCAATGTAATTCATTGTAGTCATTTTATAATAATTTTAGATATATGAAAATTTTATTGAACTTTTCAATGTCTTTTACCCACCTCTTAGGAGAACATGAAAATTTATATAAAACAAAATTTTACGGATTTTGTTAGTGGAATTTCGAAAATATGAGAGAAACAATTAATATTACAGTGTAAAATGTGGTTCAATAAGATAAAAATAATTTTTGGTGAATAATAACTTTTTACATTTATTTACAACAGTTAAAAGAAAATAGGGTAATTAAGGGTAAAAAATGATATTATTATTACCCAAACACATGTCATAATTCTATTTTATAAGTGTAATTCGACCAAAAAAATCCTTAGTAATAAAATATTACCCTTTAGGTCCAGTTGGATTTGATTAGGACATTTATTATTATTTTATTTAAAGAAGATTTAAAATAGTTAAAAATCAATGTTTAATAACTAAAACATTTTTAATATAGGGTTATACCTAAGATAAATTTGATTATAAAAATTAATTATATATCTAAAAATATTTCATACATAATTTTATTTTATTTATAATTTTTATAAATTATATAAGTTAATTTATTTATGACACAATGATGATGGAGTAATTACCTTATTAATGAAATATTAATATAATTGATATTAAAAATACCAAAATAAATGTAATTTGAGACTTTTTGTAAATTAAAAAAATTTTATAGGTTAATATAACATATTAGGGTTGGTTAAATGAATTGTTTTGTAGTAATAATGCTGTTACGAATTTATAAAAATAGAAAATACGAAATAGTGTAAAAATTGGACTAAAAGAGTTTTTAAAATAAATATTATATTATTAATTGATACAATGGTCCTAAAAATCTAAGGTTCAGCCAAAGGTCTTATATAATAATATATATGACATTAATGAACCAATTAGGGTTCCATTGGCAGTTTATAGTATGTTTATTAACCATATAGTTTAAGAATATAAGAAGACACAGTAATAGTTAAATTATTTAACTTAGAGTTAAATATAAATGATAAGGTTAAAATGGTGACCGAAACATGTATAAAACCTATTGGTTGAGAGTATTTAGACGGTTACCCACCCTATCCTTGAAATAAGTTACTTTGGAGCCATTATAAACCGAATATGTATTTATTATAAAATAATAGTTTATGTTTTTCCTAAGGTGCCCCTCACCCGTCTTATAAAAGGGAACCTCCTCCCTCTCCTATTAACACATATTTGAATCTTAAAGATCATCCAAACCATTCCCATTTCACTTATCCACTTCCATATAAACCTACTATAGGTTCTGGTCTTCTTCAAGGACCAACTTTAGTGCCCTAAGAGGAGGTTAAGAGGAGGCGCGTCAAAGAAGAGGTAATCTCTTCTATCGATTCTTTAAAGTTTTAATATTATTCTACATACTCTTCTACAGTTGTTTCATTATAAAGTAATAACATCAGTATAAATAAGATACTGATATGTTATTATAAATATTAAACAACCCCATTTCAACTTTTATCCATCCTATGAAAAATGAAATCACCACGCGTGCGTACATACAGAATACCGTCTCCATGCTGTGGTGTAATCTGTTTTCCACCACCACCTTACTCGGATGGGTATAATGGTATAAAGACTAACTATATATGTTTATTATAACATGATACTAATTATTAGATATTATATCATCCACGCAAATTCCATTCAATAATAATGGGAACGATATCATCGCTCGTGCGTACGTACGGATTACAGTCTCCACGACGCGATGAGATTCATTCTACATGTTAACCATTAAAGAATGATTATAAAGTATATATAATGAATAATAATGATATATATGGCATAATAATTCTACTGGATATATATATATATGTCATCTACTTACTTCAATTCAAGTCAATAAGGAAAGGAAAACAACATTCATGCATATGTACAACCTACCGTCTCCATGAATGGTGTGTTTCATTTCATTTATCTATCTATTATATATATATATACTTAATATATATGATATATAAATCATTTTTTTGATTCTGTAAGTAAGTAAATCATTATATAATTAATAATAATATCATGAAAAACAAGTCCAAACATGTACGATAAATGAAACAATTTTACCCAAAACACTGCTTTAACATGGAATTGACAAATGAACTGGTAATATAAAGTCATAAGTGAATCATATATGATGTCATAAATAATATTATGAATATGTTACAAGTTAATAATATGTTTAAATCCACTATATAAAAGTCTCAGACACATACGAAAGACATTTTACATAAGCTATGGTATAATGTTTCAAATCTCATTTTTATCTGAGATTGCTTATATGTAAGTATTGACTGGAATTATATTTTTCATCAATCTCCATAATTTTTTTTTCATAAAGTGTTTAATATTATTACATGTATTTTTAAATTCATGTTTACCCCACTTTGACTTTTACATTGTGTTATGGAAGGAATCATTCTTTTGTTTACCATATGAGGTACTTTTTGACTTTTCCGGCAAACGTACGAGGGGAATATTTTTTCAACTTATACGACATGAATGAATTTTTATGGTTTAATCCTACCTAATTTTCATTAATATTAATCTAAAAGATTTCATGATTATTTTCAACAAATTATTCTCTTTTAAAATTGAATGGCATTTTTTGAAAAGAAAATGATTTTGAAGAAGAAACGATATTTTCTGCAAGAATTCATTTCAAATGTTTTGTCAAAACTATTTTCCATATAAGGTGACATTATTTAATATGTTTATGTTTCAAGTATAATGTATCTATGAATTACATGGTTTCAATTTTTTTATGATGAAATGATATCCATTTGTTTTATAAGGATTATGTTATGACGAGATCGTGTTTATGAAACCCATTTTATTCTTTGGGTTATGATGAATGATTTATGTTTATGTTGTGGCACACGTAAGAATGATTTCATAATGATATGGGCGGGAGATATATCTCCCTACAATGAATTGGGTAAAGATTTATATCTCATTAGATAGACATTGCTGGAACAGAAAGTTGATCTGGTTGAGTGATACAGGACTGGAATGAGGGGTGAAGTTGATTCAGTAAGGGACTTTTTCCACTATGATGGTCTTGGCAGCAATGCCTTGGCTAATTTTGAAATCATATAATTTGCTTCACGGTTTCCACAATTATATGTTTTTTTCCCATGTTATTTTATAATGATTACTGTTCCTTTATGATCTATTCATTATGTACTCAAAGATTTATTTCACAACTCAAGTTCTCAATGTTTAAACATTATGTTCATGTTTATATGTTCAAATATATATGGTTTGTTTTATTTTCAACATGTTTACCCTTACTTAGAATTTGAGCTCACCCTTTATATGTTTTCATTTCCACAGGATATAATTAAAGGTTTTAGACAAGAAAACAAAAGTGTAAGATCTTTATGGGAGATGTTGAAGATCTTTCACCATGATTAGAAGATTATGTTATGATTTTCCAAAGACACTAAACTATTACAGTCGGTGGTGGTCATTTTTTTTGTTATGTATTAAGTATTCCACAAAATTAATGTACTGTACATGTACATCAAGCTTGGTTCTCTACAGTTGGTATCAGAGGAAAGGTTCAGTTAACATTTGGAAACTAGGATGTGAAAACATTAGTGAGATCCCTAGAGATTTTTCTAAGGTATGTCTAGGGATGTCCATAAGGTTAAGTATAAGTATAGGTTATAGTCCTAGAATTATGGTAACGATCATAGAATTAAACCTAAGATGATAGAGGTTGAAAGTAATCCCCCTTGATTTTTTTGTTTTTATAGTACGAGTTTTTCCTCTCAAACTATTCTTTTTGGATTTTATGAAATGGCAGGAAATAAGAGGATTCATGTTAATGGAGAATATGATGGACAAGGGAATGATATTCTTCATGAGAAACCAAATGAAATAGGATTTGGATGTCCAAACATCGATATTATGCCTAGTCAACAATCTCATAATATGATTAATAATATCAACTTTGGTAAGTTTCCTTAATTGACTAATATGAGAAAGATGGAGTTTCATGATGATCATAGAGGAAAGAATGTTCAATTTCCATCATGTAAATCATGTGGGAAGAGGCATTAAGGAGAATGTTTTAAAGAAACTTGAATATGTTTTGGGTGTGGAAACGAAGGACCCAAAGCTAGTAATTGCAAAGGAAAAGGTTCAGTTAACTCCATGGACAAGGATAATGGTCATGTTAAGACATCAAAAATGGTTAAATGTTTTAAATGTGGAATGTATGGGAATTATGGAAACCAATTCCCTAAGGGAAAGTCTCATGAAGCGAATAATAATGGTCGTATGGGTAGTATTTATGATGATGATGATGAAGAGACTACAAATGAAATATGAGATGAAAAAAGTATTGAAGCTCGGTCAATGGTTTATGAAGATAGTGGAATGATTGCATGTTTATCAAGAATAGTGTATGTTACTATAGAATATTGAAACATCTTAGGATTGTTACACTATTTTTTCATAAAGTATCTGAAAGTATATGTTGAATGGTACCAGTAACCGTGAAAAGTGATTGAAATATCTTTGGAAAGCAGATGATATGAGAATAATGAAGGGATAAGGATAAAATGAAATGTTTGATAGTATTAATGAGCTCAGGAATGATATAAGGACAAAGTGATATCATGGTTTGAGTATATAGAAATTTTTGGATTTTGGTATGTGGAAAAAGTTAACTTTTGACAGCATTCATGTTTTCACTAAGGTTCAATGGTATTCATTTTTCAAGAGAATACATGATTAAGGTATTCATATATATTGAATGTGACTAACAACAAGATATATCTTATGATATATAGGGGATAAATGATAGTATTCAAAATCTTGGTTGAGGAAATTTCTAGTAATCGTTTCCTTTATACTATGAGCTTTGATAGATGTATTTTGGATAAGACTGAAGATTTGAAATGGATTATTTCGAACATAAGATTATATTGTTTAAGGATAAAACATTTTTTTGGATATTATTTCTAGAATGTTATAATAGTGCAGTTTTAGAAAGAGGAAAACCTGCATGATGGGAGACAACTCATCACGTTGGAAAAGGTTGCAGGAATCGAACCCACAACTGAAGTGTGATGGACCTTTATTTCCTACCTCTAGCCTACAGTAAGTCCCTGGTTTGTAGAAATTAGTTTTATTTTATTAAGTGGTATGATAGATAAATTATAAGTCCATTTTTGGAACCATATATGATTAATCTCACCATAAGATGGACTTATATATATAAATTTTTCTAACCTTATGTTTGAGATAGATGGAATGACCTATCATTCTATCGCATGATCTGCTAACACTTCAAGGGAGACAAATTCAACTTCATTTCATTAAGAGATGAAGTGGAAATTGTTCAAGGCACAAACAACAGTGATATTTCACCAAAATCAAGTATGTATTCCTTTTAATTTAAAAATTCGTCAATTTTATGGAAATGATCCTGAAAACCAAAATTGATGTCAATGTACCCTCATATTTGATGAATCAGATGGTACCTTAGATCATCACAAATTTATGACTTTGTGATTGTTGGTTTTTTTATAGCCATGTTCCCCACCACTCTCCATCAAAAGATAATGGTAATATTTCTCTTCCATATCCATATTTTCGCCTATGTTCCCTTATGTGGAAACCCAGTGATGAGTTAATTTGGTTAACCGTTACGTTTCATAATTTAGTTTTTAAAATTAACATTTGGTATTCCTTTTTATGATGTGGGCTTCTATGAAAGAAACATTCAAGTAGAAAACCATTTATAACCCCGACAAATTTTGAGTGAGAAATTCATTTTAAGGGGGGTAGAATGTAACACCTAGAGATTTTATGAGAAGTATTATATTTAATTTATTTGATTTATTGTGTTGTATTCTACACCAAGATTATCATGCGCTATACGCAACACCGTATTAGCTTGTAGTATACGCAACACTATTCTTGGATCGTGATACACACAATTTCAAGTTCATTTGATAGAAGTTAATCTACACAACATTGATTGTGTGTTTATATATATATATTCAATGTATAAATGAAATATGGTTGGATTTTGTTATACGCAAAAACAAAAGAATCTTGCACTATGCGCAACCCTGACATGGCTTGCATTACATGCAATCATGACCTTCCTCAATAGTGTGTGTTGTATGCAATACTGAGTTTCACTAAACAACTATATTCTATTAATATATTATATAAAATAGCCATTATCAATAGTAATAACAAATTTTTGAAATTTTATAAATTTTTTCTTTCAAAATAGACTTCATTTTTGGATTTGGAATATCAAAATTAGCCTAGGGTGAATTTGTGGTATTTTTCTGAAAACATTCAATTTTTAATGAATACTGAAAAACACTGAGTTATAGTTTAAAACCAAATTTTTATTTAAATTTATTTTAGGTCAAAATTGATACATAATACCTATATAAGTTCAATGTAATTCATTGGATTAATTTTATAATAATTTTAGTTATATAAAAATTTTATTGAACTTTTCACAGTCTTTTACCCACCTACTAGGAGAATTTGAAAATTTATATAAAACATAATTTTACCACTTCTGTGAGTGGAATTTCTAAAATATGAGAGACATGGTTAATATGAAGGCGTAAAATTTGGTTCAATAAGATAAAAATAATTTTTGGTGAATAGTAACTTTTTACATTTATTTACCACGGTTAAAAGTAAATAGGGTAAATAACGGTAAACAAAATGATATTATTATTACCCAAACACATGTCCTAATTCAATTGGATAAGATTAATTCGACCAAAAAAAACCTTATGAATAAAATATTACCCTTTAGGTCCACTTGGATTAGATTTGGACATTTGTTATTATTTTATTTTAAGAAGTGTTAAAATAGTTAAAAATCAAAGTTTTAAAAGTAAAACATTTTTAATATAGGGTTATACATAAGTTAAATTCGACTATAAATATTCATTAGAAATATAAAATTATTTCCTATATAATGGTATTTTATTTATAATTTTTATACATTATATAATTTAATTTATTTATGACACAATGATGATGCAGTAATTACCATATTAATGAAATATTAACAAAATTGATATTATAAATACCCAAATAAATGTACTTTGAGACTTTTTATGAATTAAACTAATTTTATAGGTTAATATAGAATATTAGGGTTGGTTATATAAATTTTTTTCTAAGTAATAATGCTGTTATCTATTAAAAAAACAAAAAACAAAATAGTGTCAAAATTGACATAAAAGAGTTTTTAAAACAAATATTATGTTATTAATTGATACAATGGTCCTAAAAAACATAGGTTAGTCCAAAAGACTTATATAATAATATACATGACATTAATGAACCAATTAGGGTTCGATTGGCAGTTTATAGTATGTTTATTAACCATATAGTGTAAGAATACAATAAAAGAAGGTAAAAGTTAAATTATTTAACTTAGAGTTACTTCTAAATGATAAGGTTAAAATTGTAACATAAACTTGTCTTAAACCTATTGGTTGAGGGAATTTCTACCCATACCCACCATATCCTTGAAATAAGTCACTTTTGAGCCATTATAAACAAAATATGAATTTATTATAAAATAATATTTTATGTTTTTTCTAAGGTGCCCCTCACCCTCTAATAAAAGGGAACCTCCTCCCTCTCCTCTTGACACAAATTTCAGCCTTCATGTTCGGCCAAACCCTGCCCATTTAACTTCTCTACTTCCATAGAAACCTACTATAGGTTCTCATCCTCTTCAAAGACCAAATTTAGTGCCCTAAGAGGAGGTTAAGAGGAGGCGCGTCAAAGAAGAGGTAATCTATTCTACCGATTCGTTCAAGTTTCATTATTCTTCCACTTCCTCTTATTTAGTGGTTTCATTATAAATTAATAACATTAGTATAACTAAGATAATGATATGTTATTATAAATATGAAACAGCCCTATTTCACCTTTTATCTAACCTACGAAAAATGAAATCACCACGCGTGTGTATGTACGGAATACCGTCTCTGCGCTGTGGTGTAATCTGTTTTTCCACCACCACCTTACGTAGATGGGTATAATGGGGTAAAGAATAACTATATTTGGTTATTATAACATGATAATAATTCTGATATATTATATCATCCACGCCAATTACATTCAATAATAATGGTAACGATATCATCGCTCGTGCGTACGTACAGATTACCGTCTCCACCACGCGATGAGATTCATTCTCCATGTTAACCATTCAATAATGATTATAAAATATATATAATTAATAATAATGACATAAATGACATAATAATGCCATTTTATTTACTTATATATATATCTCATCTACTTACTTCCATCCAAGTGAAGAAGGAATTGAAAACAGCGTTCATGCGTACGTATGGCCTACCGTCTCCATGAACGGCGTGTTTCATTTCATTTATCTATCTATTATTTATATATATACTGAATATATATGATATATAAATAATGTTTTATATTCTGTAAGTAATTAAATCATGATATAAGTTATAATAATATCAATAACAACAAGTCCGAACACGTACAATAAATGAAACGATTTTACCGAAACACTGCTTTAACATGGAATTGAAAAAAGAACAGGTAATATATATTTATAAGTGAATCATATATGATATCATAAATATTATTATGATTATTTTACAAGTTAATAATATGTTGAAACCCACTATACATGAGTCTCAGAAACATACATAAAAAATTGGACATAAGGTAAGGGATAATTTTTCAAATCTCCTTTTTATCCAAGATTGCTTATACGTAAGTATTTAATGGGTTTATATTATTCATACATGTCCATAAAAATGTTTTTCATAAAGTTTTTAATAATATTCCATGTATTTTTAAAGTCATGTTTACCCTTTATTGACTTTTACATTGTGTTATGGAAGGAATCTTTCTTTTGTTTACCATATGAGGTATTTTTTGACTTTTCCGGCCAAAGTATGAGGAGAATATTTTTTTAACTTATATGGAATGAACATATTTTTACGGTTTCATGACGCCTAATTTTCATTTAGCTTCATCTAAAATATTTCATGTTTATTTTCAAGAAAATCCTTTTATTTTAAAATTTAATGGCATTTTTTGATAGGAAAATGATTTTGAAGAAGAAAGGATATTTTCCACAAGAATTCATTTCAAATGTTTTATCAAAACTATTTTCCATTTAAGGTGAAATTATTTAATATGTTTATGTTTCATATATAATGTCTCTATTATTTACATGGTTCACTTTTATTATAATTAAATGATACCCATTTGTTTTATATGGATTATGTTATGATGGGATGATGTTTATGAAACCCATTTTATTCTTTGGGTTATGATGAATGATTTATGTTTATGTTGTGGCACATGTAAGAATGATTTTATTATTAGATGGGTGGGACCTGTATCTCCCTCCAATGCATTGGGTAAAGATTTATATCTCATGATATAGACATGAATGGAATGGGAAGTTAATCAGGTTCTGTGATACAGGACTGGAACGAGGAGTGAACTCAATTCAGTAAGGGAATTTGTCCACTATGATGGTCTTGGCAGCAATTCCATGGATACTATAGAAATCATATCATGTGATTAATGGTAGACACAATTACATGTTTTATTCCCATGCTATTTTATCATGATTAATGTTCTTTATGATCTATTTCTTATGTACTCCAATATTTATTTCACAACTCAAGATATTGATGCTTAAACATTATGTTCATGTTTATATGTTCAAATGTATATGGGTTGTTTTATTTCCTCCATGTTTTCCCGTACCAAGCATTTGAGCTCACCCTTTATATTTTTTCTTTTCCCTAGGATATAAAGTAAGGTTTTAGGTAAGAAAAGAAATGTGGAAGATCTTAATGGGAGATGTTGAAGATCTTTCACCAAGATTAGAAGATTATGTTCCTAGTGTCCAAAGACACTAAACTATTACGGTCCTTGGGTATCATTTTTTTATTATGTATTATGTATTCCACAAAATTAATGTAATGTCCTTGTATGTGAAGCTTGGGTCTCTACATTAATAACAAAGAAGAAAAAAGTCCTCAACTATACTTATGTATATTCCCAGACATATAACTATATTATCAATATATACTTGTCTTATAAATGAGGGAAGAGTATCACAAAGGTAACACCATAAAGGTAACACCATGAAGGTAAAAGTACCACAAATGTAATATCACGAATATTACACCACGAACGTAAAAGTACAAAAAAGGTTACACTATGAAGATAGCACCACGAAGTTAAGTGTACCACACAGGTATCACCACAATGATATCACCGCTAAGGTAAGAGTACCACAAAGGTATCCCCACAAAGGTAATATAATTTTCTCACACCAGGTATATAAGTAAGGAACAAATGTACAGATAATTAGTCATGAAGCTAGATCATATTATTCTCTCAAGAGGCACTGCTAATGACCATACAAAGTCTAACCCACACAAGATCGATAGGTACTAACCCCCGCAATGACCCACATAGAATTTGACCCGCCCAGAGTTGATAGGTACTAACCCCCGCAATGACCCACACATGATCAGTATGTGCTGAACCACACAAGATCATAGAGCACTGACCCACACATTATCTAACCGACCTAGGATCAGTATGTGCTGAACCACATAAGATTGTTGAGCACTGAACCACACAAGATCAGTGCTCAACCAACCTCTTTATGATATTTTTCCAACATCGGCGTCCTTTCCATCCACTGTATTCCCACTCATAGTATGCTTGATTTCAAGAGAATAGATCCTAAATCCATAGATCATACATCAACTAACACAAATATTCATGAATAAGTATTCCAAAAGACCTCAATTACGTAAGGGTTCCAACACAACAGACGGCGCGTCAATTGGATTCCAGATCTGTGACTTATAAAACATTTGTTCCGAGGGCCCAGTTGGATTCAGATTTTATGCAACCCAGACAGACTCCAACTTTATCCAAATCTCAAGTGGAGAATAAAAAAGGGTCTTCTCTCCCCCAGGGTCCCAGCACCATAGATGGTTCTTCAAATGGGTGCCCTGACTTCATGTTGTGGTTGTTTAGGTGAAAAATTACCTAGAAGGGCCCAGGTCTAGTCTGACCCAGTCAAGGAAAACCTGACCTGGTGCGGGTCGACCCGACCCGGTTTGGGTCCTACCTGGTTGGGCTGGGTCGCAGGCCAGCATGGCATGTAGGGGGCGCGACCCGGCCTGTGGTTGCGTGGCCCGATGGGCCTACGCTGCATGGCTCGCTGGGGGTGTGCAGCCCGACCTATGGTGGGGCGTGACCCACAGCTGGTGTATCCCGGGGATGCGGGGTCCGACGGGCTGGCACAGAGGGGTATCCCCTATTCAGAAGGCAAATCAGAAGCACCCTTTAGCGCTGACAGGTCATCCATGGGAGCCGTTGTGGGTCCCAGAACCATGGCATCAGAACAGTCACTACTGGAAATCTGGGCTATAGCCACGGACCTAGAGCCACGGTTTTATAGAACCGTGGCTGTAGGTTTTATACAGCCACAGTTTTTTTCCTACCCGTGGCTATATCCCCTCGCCCATTTTTTTTCTCCCCCATTCCATCGGGCTCTATCCTCGCCCTCGCCCCCAAGCGTCGGGCTCTGTCTCCTCACCCTCGCCATTTCTTCTCCCCGCGGCCTCATCCTCTCCGTGGCCTCCTCCTCTACGACGCATCAACGCCGTGCCATCCTCCTCGCCGACGCCCTCCTCGCCGCGCTCTCCTCACCGACACTCTCCTCGCCGACGCCCTCCTTGCCGCGACCTTCCTCACCGCGTCATCCTCCCTGCGCCCTCCTCGCCGGCGCCCTCCTCGCCGACGCCTTCCTTGCCGCACCCTCCTCTTCGACGCCCTCGAGGTCGACACCCCCATCGCCCTCTATTTTTTTCTCTCCAGAGTGCTGGTTATCTTCATTTTTTTATGCCTCATTTGCACCTTCAATTTCTTTGATTTAGGTAAGCTTTACATGTTTTCCCCTTCTGTTTCATATCCACTGAGGTTTATGTTTTGAAGCCACTGGTAGAATTAGTGTGTATTTTCATTGAAGAGGATTATAGATGTTTCTACGTGGTCCATTACAAATCTTGGTATGATTTCTGCTCTATCTGCAAGTAACTTGGACACCTAAGTCAGGTCTGCTGATGGTCTTCTTCTAAATGGATTGGAATGGTTGCATCCCAAGGGATCAATACTAGGAATGTGGGTATTAGTATAATGTTGATTTTGGTAGATGAGTTTGGATCTACATGTTTTCCTATAAAGGATGCAGGATTCACAGGACCTAGGTTGTCATATGGAAATGCATTGTGATCCGACCACGACCATCTAAGGAGCCCGGGGGTGAAAGTTGTTCCATCTGTTTCTAGTGCTGAATATGTACCAATATATGAAGAATTAAAATGTAATTGAGAAATTCAATGGAGAAAAAGATTCCAATATATGAAGAAATAAAATGAGAGGCTTTCTCGGACAACTAGGCTGAATTGAATCCCTATATGGGCCCAAGAAACCCATTACGACTGTTAATGAAATTTTCAGACCATTGTAGAATACTAAGATGTTACCCCTAATATACTTATTAAGTCTCATAGAACCCTTTTACATTACATTGGTGATGGGGTCCTTAGAGAAGTATATTATAAGTCTACCACTGTATAAATTTTCTAAAACATAAAAATTTATACATGACTGCTTCATTAGTAGGAACAACTTACTAGAATCATCATATGTTCACATTCAAAATAAAGCATTGTACTTCAATAAAAACCTATTTAGAAGAGTTTAATAAAGTCAAATTATATTTAACCAATATTAATGTTTCTATAGATGATGAGGATCACAAATTAATCCTCTTAATCCCTCTTAACAATAGCTACATCACACTAATTGAGACCATGATATATGGTCGAGATTCTTTAACTAAACAAGATGTTAAATAATCTATTTGGTCTAAGGATTTGCATTCTAAACTTAAGATAAAAGGAGAGGTTGAGTGTTTTTCACAAGGGGAAGACCTAAAACATAATGTAAAAAAGATACAGTTCAATAGATACAAAAGTAAGAGTAATAAAGAACCCAAATCCAAAACTAGTTCCTTGGATAGAAAATTCACATGTTTTCACTATGTTAAACCCATGCACATTAATCCCAAGTGTAGGAAACTCATGTGAGAGTAAGAAAACAAAAACCCAATTGACCAGCCTTTTATGGTTGACTCAAGATATTATTCTATTGAATTCCAGAATATATCCATCCATAAACTCAATCATGAGTGGGTCCTCAACTCTGGATATTATTGTAACTTGTGTCTATATATAGAGTCTTTTTTGAATCTATTCAAGAAGTTGGAAGGGTATGTCCTTTTAGGAAATAATTATAGGTGTAGGGTTGAGGGTAGAGACTCTATTCTAATAGAGTAAGATGATCAATCCATCATTCACTAGATGATGCTGATCTTTACTTATTGCAGATGATACGTTCTATGATTGATCGTACCCACCATAGTTCTGTACATTGGATGATGCTGATCATTTTTTATTCTACCACAGAGGCTTCTTTTCGCTGTTTATACATACATTGTTAGGTTTTGTTTCATTGGGTGTGATTTTTGATTGTTGCAGTTCAATTAATTAAAACAGAACAAGCTTTCTATTTTTAGTTTGTCTTTTCAATTGACAATATCAATGTATTTTTTAACAATAGTTCCATTTTTCTATATTAATGATGTCCAACAGGGGTAAATATGCAGGGGGAGTCCAGTGTCTAGGGGGAGTCTAGTGTCTAGTTGGGGTAAATATGATTTGGAAATCCCAAGAACTAGTTTCCAGGGGGGAGTCCAGTGTCCAGCAGGGGTACACGGAGGCTGGTAGGGGGTGAGGGGGAGAGTATGGGTCCAGTGTCCATCAGGGGTAAATATGCAGTGGGAGTCCAGTGTCCAGGGGGGAGGGGGGGGGGCTGTCCAGCCTCGACACATTATTATAACTATCTATTAAAATCCAGTTTTAAGTAATCTTCGATTTTGATGATAATTTGTAGTGAGTTAGAGGAGGCCAAGGAATTAGTTCACTTTTGAGATCCATCATAATGAAAGAACAAATCGTATTTAAATTCAGCATCTCTGAAGCAATTTCTCTCTCTCTGATGGTCTCATTCATGCAAAGTGATTGAGAATGTTATCATTGATTGGAGAGCTCCTTTGGAAGCACATGTTCGGTCTCCCCTCTTACATGTGTATGCATAGGTATGCATATACATATATAAGTTCCCCCTTTATATGCTCCTTATTCTCAAACTATTGCACAAAATCCTTATTTTAAGCATTCCTTATTGGCATTTTGGCCCAATTAGAAGCTATTTTTCGTCAAAGATATGTGTGTGTGGCTACATGTAAAAATTTTGAAGTAAAAGTAAATAATGATATGTGTGTTCAGTGTTGGGTGGGTCTGGTCCGGGGAAGGTGTGCGGGCTCATGTAGGGATGTAGGGGGAGGCTAGTGTGGAGGGGTGTAGTGCAGTGAAAAGAGAGAGGGAGGCCAGATCTGGTGTGAAGGGGGGAGAGGGACCAGTGCAGGGGTGCAGGGGGAGGTTGGCGTGCAGGTGTGCTGGTGTCAGGGTTGCAGGGGTGCAGGGGGGTGGCTGGCAGGGGGACAAGCAGGGGGCAGGGGGGGGGGGGGGGCTGGGGGTAGCAGTGGGTGGGGGGGGGTGGTCTGTCCTGGGGGGTCCGGGTTTGGGGGGAGGGGTCTGTCCATGGGGGGTCTAGGGGGTCCAGTGGGGGGGGGGGCTGGTGCGAGTGGGCTGGGGAGGGGGGACAGGTGCAGGTGGTTAGGGGGGACTAGCAGGGGGCTGGGGGGGCTGGCAGGGGGAAAAGCAGGGGGTGGGGGCTAGCAGGGGGACAAGTAGGGGGCAGGGGGGGGGGGGGCTGGCAGGGGGACTAGCAGGGGGCAGGGGGGGGGGGGGGCTGGCAGGGGGACAAGAAGTGGGGGTGGAAGGGGGACAAGCAGGGGGCTGGGGGGGGGGGGGGCTAGGTGTTGCAGGGGGTGGGGGGGGGGTCTATCCTGGGGGGTCTGGGTTTGGGGGGAGGGGTCTGTCCATGGGGGGGTCTAGGGGGTCCAATGGGGGGGCCTGATGCTGGTGGGCTGGGGAGGGGGGACAGGTGCAAGTGGGCAGGGGGGGACTAGCAGGGGCAGGGGGGGCTGGCAGGGGGAAAAGCAGGGGGGTGGCAGGGGGCAGGGGGTAGGGGGGGGGGGGGGCTGGCAGGGGGGTGATAGCCATGTCACAACACATGTATAAGCCATCAATCTACCTTTTCCACTGATAAATGAATGTACAGAATTTTATCCTTTTTGTATCTTTTTACATCATGTTTTTCCATTTTCATTCATTATCATTTATAATTTATGATACATGATCTGATTTTTTAACATATTTTTATCTACTTTTCATTATTATCTATCACAAAAGCAGTAATTTTAACATATTTTAACTAAAATTTTCATTAATGTGACTGATTTCAATATGAAAATTCAAGACAATCACTTCTCTGTTTCACTATTTTTGTGGCAATAAAATGATACTCATGTACAGTTTTTTTTTACATTTGTCATTTGTTCATTGCAATTCAACAACTTCTGGACTGATTTGTGGACTATAGTTGTAGCTTTGTAGGAGGAAAACAGGGAAAGCACCTCTCTCCAGAAATATGTGCTATAGAAAAAATCAACATCCTCTTGGAACAAGTAGAGGAACTTCGAGAAGTAGGAACAGTGGATGTAGCATAGCCACAACTAGGAAATGTGTAGAGGAACTTCCAGCACAAAATTGTTAATCAGTTATCTATAATTTTCATTTCTATTGATTCAGGTAAATACTTCATCCTCTATAATTTCTATATTTATTAACCCTGTCAAGATTTTTGTATCATCACTCTTAGTGTCTTAGGTGAAATACTCATTTCTCTATAATTTGAATCTCTATTGATTCAGGTAAATAATTGTTCCTCTGTAATTTCATAAACTTATTAACTCTGTCAAGAATTCTATATCATTTATCTCTATTGCGGTTTGTTGTGTTTTTTGTATCTATATTTTTCTTTCAAGTCATATTGAGTTATCTATGATCAATCTATTCATCTTTGAGTTGTATTTATATTTGGAATAGGGTGATCGTGTCAAGCTAATAGGATACAGTGTTTTCAGTATTAAAAAACTATATATTTTTCAATTAATTCCACTGCCTTATGACGCTTCACTTTTTTTTATTATTCTTATCTTTTCTGGCCTGCATCAAATTACAATTAATCTTTGAACACTAATACTTTGATTGTAGGAAAAAAAATATATATTTCAGCATGTATTTTATTTCTTGTCTTCATGGTTGAGAATTATGTTTTAGTGATCTGGAACTAATATCTTTAGGGGTCTTGGAGAGTCTAAACTCACAGGCTGCACCTATGGATGAGGACTAGCAGGGGGCAGGGGGGGGCTGGAAGGGGGGACTAGCAGGGGGAAGGGGGGGGACTAGCAGGGTTAGTTTGGTTGGGGACCCATTAGTTACTTTATATCGATTCTATTCATATCAGTGGGGTGGGGATAGTAGTGGGGGTAGTAGGGGTGTAGGTGGGGCAGGGGATAGGGTGGGTTTAGTGTTGGTGAAAAAGGGGTGCAAGGGGGAGGGTGGGTGCAGGGGTGGGTGAAGGAGGGTTTCATGTTCAATATTTGGTTCTAAGTCGCCAAATACTTCTTCAATAATAATCTCCGTTAAAAACTGAATGCCATTTGGTAGGGTAGATTTAGAGTGATCTACAACCACAACACTAAGTTACAAGAGCTGTAACATCTGAGTCTAGAACTGTCTTGTCCAATTATAATCTTGATCCAGAAAAACCTCATGCCATGTACCATATGAAGTACTTGAAATGCGAACTGCATTCCATTGTTTGGCTTTGGTGTTACACCAAGATTTGAGAGTCTGTTTGAGGGGTTTTAGTTTGAGGTTGTAAGTAAAGGAATTATTGGTATGAGATATTGAGGACTACAAGTTTTGGATGACCTGATTTCATTCTTTATCAGAGATCTTCACATTATTGAAGTGGAAGGGTAACCTAGGTTTCATGTCTTTGGAGGAAATGTTTACCAGGATAGGTTGATGATCAGAGTTCAGTCTGTGAAGAGTGATGCTAGAGATAGTGTCCTATTTATCTAGAGCCAGAACATTCGTAAAGGCTCTGTCCAATTTGGAATCAACCACTTTATTGTGATGTCTTCTATACCAGGTGTATTTCGCACTAGTGAGATTAATTTCAATAAGATTGTTTCCCTTGATCGAGGCTTTAAATTCTCTCGTGGAGATAGAGGCGTGAGATGGGCCAATTTTTTCACTAGAATTAAGAATAGCATTAAAGTCTCCCATAAGAAACCAGGGGCATCCGTGTTAGTTCCTAAATAAGAGAAGTAATTCCAAAGAATTATTCATTATTGGTATTTATTCTTAGCATAAAACAAGGAGTAGTAAATATGAGTACCATCAATAGTAAAGGTGAAAGTGAGAATCTGACCAGACAGGGGGGTGTCCAGACAGGGGGGGGGGGGGTGTCCAGACATGGGGGAGGGGACTGGTAGTCTACACATACCCATATCATCCTATTTGAAACTAAGTGGAATATGTTGCCCCGCGGATGTCGCTGGACCGGGCCAACACGTTGTGGTCACGCTGAAGTCACGCTGCGGTCACACCGCGGTCAAGCCGTAGTCACGCCGCGGTCACGCCGCGGTCACGCCGCGGTCACGCCGTGATTTGGCCCTGCTCTAGGACGACACCCTGCGGTGGTTACTCTTCCTTAGAGAAACATTGAATGGTTAGCTCTAATTTTTCATATTTCCTCATTCCTAAACTATATCTCCTCTCAGCACTGCCTCTCATCCATCTTTCCACAAAACGTGCATAGCAGGTGGTACAAAGGCTCAATTCAACTGAAAACATTGGTTTGGAATTGTTTGACATATTTTATTGTACATGTATCACATAATATTTTTTCGGTAATTCATCTTTTTCCTCATCCTCTTCACATGTTGTCCGAACCAGATCATCCTCATCCTCTGCACATGTCGTCTGAACCAGATCAGCCTGTTGTGATGAAAATTCAATGTCTGCTTTTGACTGAATTTCACACCAAACCAAGAGATAATAAATGAGTCAAACAATCAAACAAATGGTTTAGGTTCTTTTTCCTCTTCTCACTACACCTATGACTATAAAACTCTGGATGCCACTGGCACTGCTATAAAAACCAGAAAACTCTCCACTAATCTAAACGTCATTCATACCACTGGTTGTCCTATAAAAAGTAGGAATCCTCATATTAGTCTAAAGTCTCTTTAGGCTAAGGCACAAACAAAACACACTAACATTGATAAAAAAGGTACCTTGACACTGGAACCTATAAAACATACAAAAGGAAGCATAACCTCTGTACAAGACCCCACACTAATGCAGGCACATTTTGAACCCATCGGGCAGAGGCCCCTTCCATTAGATCTGGACGCTATCAAGATGCAGAATATAGATGATTCAAAGGACCCAGGTACACCTACTCTTCATTCTATTAATTTAACTTTTGTTGGTGCTAAATCTGTAGATAATATGAACTATTATGAACATCCTGTATCCCTGTTATCTAACCAAAATACCATTTCGTTGATGCTATATAACAAGAACATTACAAACTCAATTAAGAATTCTTTAAGAAATGAACCAATAAAGAAGAAATCTGTCATACCTAACAATGAAGAGGAACATAACACTAATAATAACAATGGTCATGACATTAGAAGGTATTTTAGAAATAAAGGCTCTGAAGAAAAGGAAAAATGCAGGGGGGCTGGCAGGGGGAGGGGGGATGGCAAGGGGCAAGCAGGGTGCAGGGGGGGGTCTGGCAGGGGCGGGGGGGGGGGGGGGCTGGCAGGGGGTGGCAGGGGGGGTGGGCTAGCAGGGGGACAAGCAGGGGGGTGGCAGGGGGGATGGCAGGGGGACAAGCAGGGGGGTGGCAGGGGTGGGGGGACTAGCAGGGGGCAGGGGGGGTGTCAGGAGGCAGGGGGGACTGGCAGGGGGGTGGCAAGGGAGGACAAGCAGGGGGGAGGGGGGTCCAGGCAGGGGGGACTGGTAGGGGGCAGGGGGGGGGGGCTGGCGGGGGGCAGGGGGGAGGGACTACCAGGGGGGAGGGGGGGGGGGAGGGGACTAGCAGGGGCAGGGGGGTGTCCAGGCAGGGGGGAGGGGTGTCCAGGCAGGGGGGAGGGGTGTCCAGGCAGGGGTGAGGGGTGTCCAGGCAGGGGGGAATGGTAGGGGGTATGGGGGGGCTGGTAGTCTACACATACCCATATCATCCTATTTGAAACTAAGTGGAAGATATTGCCCTGCAGATGTCGCTGGACCGGGCCAACACGTTGTGGTCACGCTGCGGTCACGCCGCTGTCACGCCGCTGTCAAGCCGCGGTCATGCTGCGGTCACGCCGGGGTCACGCCGCGGTCACGCCGCGGTCACGCCGCGGTCACGCCGCGATCACGCCGCCGTCACACCGCGGTCACGCCGTGATTTGGCCCTGCTCCAGGACGACACCCTGTGGCGGTTACTCCTCCTTAGAGAAACATTGATTGGTTAGCTCTAATTTTTCGTATTTCCTCATTCCTAAACTATATCTCCTCTCAGCACTGCCTCTCATCCATCTTTCCACAAAACGTGTATAGCAGGTGGTACAAAGGCTCAATTCAACTGAAAACATTGGTTTGGAATTGTTTGACATATTTTATTGTACATGTATCACGTAATATTTGTTCAGTAATTCTTCTTTTTCCTCATCCTCTTCACATGTTGTCCGAACTAGATCATCCTCATCCTCTCCACATGTCGTCTGAACCGGATCAGCCTGTTGTGATGAAAATTCAATGTCTGCTTTTGACTGAATTTCACACCAAACCAAGAGATAATAAATGAGTCAAACAATCAGACAAATGGTTTAGGTTCTTTTTCCTCTGCTCACTACACCTATGACTCTAAAACTCTGGATGCCACTGGCACTGCTATAAAAACCAGAAAACTCTCCACTAATCTAAACGTCATTCATACCACTGGTTGTCCTATAAAAAGTAGGAATCCTCATATTAGTCTAAAGTCTCTTTAGGCTAAGGCAGAAACAAAACACACTAACATTGATAAACAAGGTACCTTGACACTGGAACCTATAAAACATACAAAAGGAAGCACAACCTCTGTACAAGACCCCACACTAATGCAGGCACATTTTGAACCCATCGGGCAGAGGCCCCTTCCATTAGATCTGGACGCTATCAAGATGCAGAATATAGATGATTCAAAGGACCCAGGTACACCTACTCTTCATTCTATTAATTTAACTTTTGTTGGTGCTAAATCTGTAGATAATATGAACTATTATGAACAGCCTGTATCCCTGTTATCTAACAAAAATACCATTTCGTTGATGCTATATAACATGAACATTACAAACTCAATTAAGAATGCTTCAAGAAATGAACCAATAAAGAAGAACTCTGTCATACCTAACAATGAAGAGGAATAGAACACTAATAATAAAAATGGTCATGACATTAGAAGGTATTTTAGAAATAAAGGCTCTGAAGAAAAGGGAAAATGTAGGGGGGCTGGCAGGGGGCAGGGGGGGCTTGCAGGGGGACAAGCAGGGGGCATGGGGGGGGATGGCAGGGGGGGCTGGCAGGGGGCAGGGGGGGGGGGGGGGCTGGCAGGGGGACAAGCAGGGGGCATGGGGGGGGGGTGGCTGGCAGGGGGACAAGCAGGGGGCAGGGAGGGGGGGGGGGGCTCGCAGGGGGGCAAGCAGGGGGGGTGGCTGGCAGGGGCAGGGGTGTGGGGGGGGGGGCTGGCAGGGGGACAAGAAGGGGGCAGGGGGGGGCTGACAGGGGGGCAACCAGGGGGAAGGGGGGGGGGGGCTGGCAGGGGCAGGGGGGGCTGGAAGGGGGGTGGCAGGGGGGGGGGGGGGCTGGCAGGGGGACAAGCAGGGGGGTGGCAGGGGGGGACTAGCAGGGGGTAGGGGGGACTAGAAGTGGGGTGTCAAGGGGTAGGGGGACTGGCAGGGGGTGGCAAGGGGGGACAAGTAGGGGGGAGGGGTGTCCAGGCAGGGGGGGGGGGTTGGTAGGGGGCCGGGGGGGGGGGGGGCTGGTGGGGGGGACTAGCAGGGGGCAGGGGGGGGGGGCTGGCAGGGGGACAAGCAGGGGGCAGGGGGGGGGGGGGGGTGGCAGGGGGACAAGCAGGGGGCATGGGGGGGGGGGATGGCAGGGGGACGAGGGGGGGTGGGGCTCGCAGGGGGGGACTAGTAGGGGGGGCTCGCAGGGGGGACTAGTAGGGGCGGGGGGGGGGGGGGGCTGGCAGGGGGGCTGGCAGGGGGACAAGCAGGGGGCGAGGGGGGGGGGGCTGGCAGGGGGACAAGCAGGGGGCAGGGGGCCGGGGGGGGGGGGGGGCTGGCAGGGGGCCGGGGGGGGGGGGGGGCTGGCAGGGTGACATGTAGGGGGCAGGGGGGGGGGTGCTGGCAGGTGGCAGGGGGGGCTGGAAGGGGGAAGGGGGGGGGGGGGGCTGGCAGGGGAACAAACAGGGGGGGGGGGGTGCTGGCAGGGGGACAAGCAGGGGGCAGGGGGGACTGGCAGGGGGGGACTGGCAGTGGGGGACTGACAGGGGGTGGTAGGGGGGGGGGTGTCCATGGGGTATTTTTTTATGGATTTGGACACCCTATAGCCACGGTTTTAAACTGTGGCTATTGGTTTATTGCCACGGTTTTTAACCATGGCTTTAGACATAATGCCACGGTTTAAAACCGTGGCAATATATTCTGTCCAGTCTTTAGTATAGCCACGGTTGAAACCGTGGCTATAGATTTAAAGCCACGGTTTGGAACCGTGGCTATAGGTATAGGCCTATAGCCACACCAAACTTATCCATGGTTCGAGGAACCGTGGCTATAGCCCGAATTTCCAGTAGTGAGTCTATCCTCTGGTGGCACATCGTTGCATGCTGTTGTTTCCTCTTGCTTCTAGATGATGTTAGCTGGCCTATTCCACCACTTCCGTGGCTAAAAAGCTGTAGCCGTTATCTTGCAGCGGCCCATGATGGTGCGCTGCCTCACCAACGTGGTTGGCTAGGGTCGGCTGCTCTGCCGATCACCACAACATAGTGTCGCAAACTCATCTTACAGTGCATGATGACACACCACCTCCATCATGGTCGGCCAGATCCTTCTATGACCATCATCTTCCATCCCGAGTCTTGTCCAACCTAAAGGTAATGGTGGGGAATAATGCACCAAAAATTCCTATAGGGGAGGAGGGTTCAGGCCTTGTTTTTTTGGCCCATGCACTCCGTGTTATCTTGATAGCAAGAGGTTAGCAAGAAAGATTCATCAAATCTTCGAATTAAAATCAAGATTAATACCATACCCTGAGATGATTTTAGAACGCTCATGATTGAGTATGAGTCGGCGTTCGTCATCCCCACGACAATCCACCAATGTTGCCGCTCAGACATCGTCCTTCATTTTTTTATTCGGTGTTGCTCATCATTGTCCACTGGAACTAGCTCTATCCTCCAAGTGTTTGGCGTCACAGAACTTTACTAGAGCTTTGTCGCTTGGTGAAGCTATTTCAATACCTCCCCCCAAGATCTATATAAATAGGAGAGGGGGAGCGTCAGTAACGATCATGGAATTTATGCGGGTTCATTTAATTAGAACCTTCCTAAATTTGAAAGACTCTGTTACATAGGATTTGAAGGGTCAATCCATTTAATGGATTGACATTTCCCTGGTCCCACACTATTGCTTTTCCATTGGAGGAAATGAATGAAATAAATCAAACAACAAAGTTATTTTATATTATTTTAAAAAGTCCCAAAATATACCTTTTTCTCCATACATATTGTATTCTAAATAAATCCTCCCTTAAGTGGATCCTGAAGTTGCATATTCAACGGTGTCCTTGTATTTTTAATCCGAGCACTGGTTCAAAAGATATAAAATGTCACCAATGCCTTTCCTGAACGTACCATAAAAAAGTTTTGAAATTTTTTCCAGGAACACCGGGAATCAGAATCATGCACCTTCATTTTTTACAGACTCATAATAATTCCATAAAATTTAAAAAAAATTCATGTAAAATCCAGGTGTTTTAATTCTCCCCACCTAAGAGATTTTCATCCTAGGAAGCCACAACATAGACTATGGAAAAAATGAGGGTACTGAGCACAAATTTAAGCCTCCCACTCTCTTGGTCTCTCTTTGATGTTCTCATGCTTCCATCTAATGCGCACTAGAGATATCGATTTTCCATGAAGGACCCACTCCTATCGATCCTCAATCTCCACTGGAACCTCCGTAAAGGTCTCCCCAACGTCAATGTCCAGCTCACCCCAGTCAATGAAATATGATGGATCATGCACGTACCTCCTCAGTTTTGACACATTGAAAACTTCATGCACCTGGTGCATCTGTGGGGGAAAATCTAGGAAATATGTCACCTCGCCAACCCTACTGAGAATCGAAAGAGGTCCGATGAGCCTCAGAGATAACCTGTCACCCTGATCTAATCTCTGCAAACCACATCGAGGTGAGACCCGCAGGAAGACATGGTCTCCCTCGAACTCCAATGCTCTATTTCTCTTGTTAGAATATGACTTCTTTCTACTCTGTGCAATCTTCATACACTCTTGGATGATCTGCACCTTCTCAGTAGTAGCCTGTAATAACTCTAGACCCATAATTGCTCACTCACCCGGGTCTGTACAACATAGAGGTGGTATGCAAGGTAGACCATATAAGGCCTTGAATGGTTCCATACTGAGGATGGAGTCCTATCTATTGTTGTTCACAAACTCCACCAAGGTCAAGTGATGCTCCCAAATAGCTGCCAAAATCTAGGATGCAAGAATGAAGCATGTCCTCTAGCACCTGTATGGTGCGCTTTGTCTGACCATCCATCTGAGGATGAAAGGTAGAAATCAAATGTAGCTGAGTCCTGAATGCCTCCTGTAATATCATCCACTACTAGGATTTAAAACATGCATCATGGTCAGAGACGATCATCAGTTTCACCACAGGAAGTCATACAATCTCCTGTATGTAGATGTGTCACATGCCCTCTACTGATACCTACTCTTGAATGGGTAGAAAGTGGGATGACTTGGTGAGTTCATCAATGATCACCCATATGGAATCATGTCCTATGGATGTACATGGAATCCATGTCATAAATTACATGGAGATACCATCCAACATCCACTACAAAACTTCTAGTGGCTGAGCTAAGCCTCCTAGAACCTGATGTTTGGCCTTCACTTGCTAACAAGTGAGGCATCATGAAACAAACTATTACACTGCCTTCTTCATCCATGGCCACCAGTGCTGATGCCGGATGTACAAGTATATATTCTCCACACCAGGATGTTCTTCCAAATGGTATGTATATAACTCCCTCAAAACCTCCTCCCATGGTGCCACTGGTACCATGGTGCATCCTCTAAAGAGGATGACGTTCTACCAACCTTCATAAAATCTATCAGGTGTCTATCATGTGGATATTTGGACATGATGATCCTCACACTCAACATTCCCATGCTGTGACTCCCAATCATGTAGAAGAATTGGGGGAGTTATAGTCATAGTTTGGAGGTACGATGCTCTATCGCTATCTGAAAAAGATATCTATAACACAACAAGCTGTTCTGTCACCTCACTCAACAACTGTAAACCAGACCTCCTTCTGAGTGCATCCGATACCAAATTTACCTTCAAAAGAGTATAGACTATCTCAAATTAATAGTCCTAGAGGATCTCAATCCATTTCTGTTATCTCAGGTTCAGGTCCTTCTGAGAGAAGATATACCTGAGACTCTTGTGATCAGAATAGACTATAAAATGTCCGCCCTTCAAGTAATGCTGCCACATCTTCAGGGTTAATTCCACTACTTGTAACTCTAAGTCATGGGTAGAATATTTATGCACATGTTTTTATAGCTTCCGAGATCCATACATGATCACTACCCGCTCTTGCATCCAGACAAATTCATATCTGGACCCTGTTGCATCGCAATAGACTACATACCCAACGCCCTCATCTGGTAACCTCATGATGGGGGCACTCGTCAGTCGCTTACTTAGCTCTTAAAAACTCTAATGGCATCTCTCCATCCACATGAAGGGATTTCCCTTATTTTTAAACACTAACAAGGGTTCCAAAACACTATAAATATTGGGTAAAAATCTTTGATAGTACTCAGTTAACCCCAAGAAACGCCGCACCTCGGTCACAAACCTGGGTGGATCCAAAGCTAACAGAGCCTCTATCTTTTCCAGGTCTATTGCAACTCAATCATCCAAGATAACATGTCCTAGAATGGGAACCTCGAATATCCAGAACTGGAACTATGATAACTTACCATAATTCTGGTTCTCTCAGAGGGTTTCCATTACTATCTCCATATGATAGCCATGCTTCTCCTCCATCGCTGAGTACACCAATATGTTGTCGATGAAGGCCACCACAACGTTATCGAGGTATGGCTGTAAGATCCTATTCATGAGTCCCATAAATACATCAAGGGTGTTGGTTATTCCAAAAGGCATAAACAAGAACTCATAGTGGCCATACCGATATCTAAAGGACATATTCTGTACATTCTCGTAGCGTACCCTGAGTTGATGATAGCCAGACCTGAGGTCTATCTTCAAAAACCTCCAGCTCCCTTCAACTAATCCAAAAGATCATCAATCCTTGGAAGAGGATAATTTTTCTTCACAGTCACCTGGTTTAGGTGATAATAGTCTACACAGAGTCTCAAACTCCCATCTGCATTCTTGGGGAACAAAATCGGGGCTGCCCATGGAGAAACATTGGGCCTTACGAAACCCTTCCTTTGCAAGTCCTCCAACTGTAATCGTAACTCAAGAAGATCCATGGGAGGAATTTGATATGGTGGGGTAGATATCGGTGCTTTCCTAGGTTATAAGTCGATGTAAAAGTCTACCTCTCTACATGGAGGTAGTCCCAGAACATCATTAGGAAAGACATCAGCATACTGGCCCACCACTAACGGATGGATCAGACTCCCAACATCAACTACATTGAGGGTAAGGATATCAAAATGATGTGTGATCGGCTGCAATCTCTTCCAGGAAAGTACCTCATGAGATAAAAACGTTCCCTTCTCGCCGATGAAGGAAAACCTAGTCCAATCAGTGTAGACACACCACACTTTGTGCTGGATACAGTCAATCTGATCATGCATTGTGGATAACCACTCAATACCCATGATGACATTGTAAGGTCTCAACGCCACTACTAGAAGATCCCATCCGAAGATCTCCATTACTAGAGTAAGCACACACTACCGATAATAGTGTAAAATTGTCAAATCTTTCCCTATACGAGCCTCAAGTTGTAAGGATCGATCCAACGGCTCCATCAGAATCTCCAATCTCTAAATGAGGGCTGTGGTGATAAAAGAGTGACGAGAACCTGTGTCTATAAGTACTAAAAATTGGGTGGAATAGAATAATATCATACCACTAATCATTTATGGAGTGTTTTGGCCGTAGGCCTCAGATGCCTGGAGCTTAGCTTGTCCCTATCCTCGTGCTCCCTGTGGTCGGGGTGGACCCCCTAGAGGTGGTGGCAGGGGAACCTCGAATCACCGACCAATGCCTGCTGCACAACCAAATTCTTTTCCATGTACTCTGCCCTAAAAATATCCCCACTCAAACATCTATCTCTACCTCAGTAGTCCCTCGTCCATATTCTGGTCATTCATACGATGGGTCGGGCAGTCACGAGCCATGTGACCCTTCCCGCCGCACGAGTAGCACTACCTGAACCTCAATTGTCCTCCTATGCCCCGTGAGCCCCTCACCACTGACCCTGTCTCCTTTGGTCATCCACCAGTTGGTCTATCCTTCTTAATCCCCTGCCTTATCTATCTACAGCCTGCTGCGGATGACTCCGATACCTAAAGTTCGGTGGTGGCTCTCATAGTTGGTTCCTGCTCAGTTAGGAATCTCTCCACCAAAAGCTCTCTCTCGAGCAACCCAACCTACTCTAGAATGATGAGAAATATAATTGATGCTCTTATATCCCTTTGAAGACCCTGCGCAATGGTCCTGGAACTGAAGAAAGGGTCTCGTACCATGTCGGTGGAGGAGCGGGATAGATCTGTGAACCTCATCGAGTACTGGCCCATGGCCTTGTTGCCCGACTATATGTGCAACAACTCTTGTATACGCCCTAAGTGTAGAGTTGATGGGAAAAACTCAACCTTGAAAAGGCCCTT
Organism: Viscum album; assembly: GCA_963277665.1. Classification (NCBI taxonomy): domain Eukaryota; kingdom Viridiplantae; phylum Streptophyta; class Magnoliopsida; order Santalales; family Viscaceae; genus Viscum; species Viscum album. The sequence goes on from OY728152.1 coordinate 1,254,917,230, forward strand.
GATGTTTTCCCTGGTGAGGGTCACCTCATTGTGTAATTGGAGTTTCAGACTCCACAATCTCCGAGCTTCTCTCTGGAAGAGACTGGCAGCTCGAATCACCATCAGATTAGCTGGTGTGCCAACTAAGTGAAAAACTCTGGCAACAACCTCCATCCGGTCCTCAGCCGCCTGTGAATCTGTCTCACCTCAAAAACATTGGAGGCCTCTGCCTCTGAAACTCATGTAACGTGCTCAGTCACTGTGTACCATTTGCTGGTGGGGATGGTAGCATCTGCTGACCAACCGGTTGTGGTTCTACTGGTGCACCACCCGATGATATTGTTTCTGTAAGAGGGCCATGTACCGAAGCCTTATCACTCAGCGCGTCATCATTGTGTACACTCTCAGGAATCTTGGATGGCTATCTATGTGTAAACATCCAAAAAGAAAAATAGGTCCTCCACAATCATTAAGTTATACATAGTGAGATAACTCAAATAAATCATATGAAATACTTTTCATAACTCACACAATCAGTGTTTTTGTGCAATGAGCCTGAAATCAAAATTTATGGTCCTTGTGTATTGATACGTTGACTGCTGTACCAAAACTAGATTCCCCAAACTGAAAACCACACTCATAACTCTTAAAAATATTATTACATTGAAAAGATTAGAGTCCTAGATCTTCGATAGAACCAACTCCTTTGATACCACTTTGTCACAAACCGTCCCTCAGGGCCCATGCAATGACTACACCAAGCCCACCTTCCTTAGGCCAGGGGCTAGTGACTAGAACCAGAATGACATATCCCTTAACAGGAAGGCATTGCCTTACATGTACAAACACACAAATCCAAGAGCACAACAAAAAGAAACCACGAAGTAAATTGTTCTTGTAAAAAGTGTACTGAATGTAAAGGGGCTAGAATACAAGCCCAAAATAAAAGTACAAGTATAACTAAGAAGAGAAAATATCTCATAGATCATCCACCAAAGATCCTACCAGAAGGGTTGGTATAGCTCACGATCAGTAGTCCAATGTCACTCCATGTCAAATGGTCCACCTCTGAGCACTGTTTAGTACCATCTCCCTCAGTCTCAATAAACAATGTTCGTTGTCTAAACAATACACAATGAGGTGAGGGTGAAGCTCATGCATGGGTGAGTATAACAATCCTCAGTAGCAACCACGAGACCCCCAATGGTCTCCTAGAGTTACACAAAGGAAAATCCACAAATAAAGACCTCAATCAGAAAGCACGAAGTTGTCATCAACTCTACTAAGGTATATGATCTTACATATTCCTATTTTATAAAGATATAATCATCTCATACATGGGGGAAGAATATCACAAAGGTAACACAACGAAGGTAAAAGTACAACATAGGTAACATCACAAAGATAACACCAGGAAGGTAAAAGTAGCACATAGGTGACACCCTGAAGATATCAGCATGAAGGTGAGATAGTCCCAAAGGTATCACAACGATGATATCACCACGATGGTAAGAGTGCCACACAGGTATCACCACGAAGGAAGAAGACTCATCTCACACTAGGTATATAAGTATGGAAAATAAGTACAAATGATTATTCTCAATACCAGATCATCTTATTCTGTCAATAGGCACCACAAATAACCATACAGTGTCTGACCCACACAGGATAAATAGGTACTAACCCCCGCAATGACCCACAAAAGATCTGAACCACCTAGAGTCGATAGACACTAACCCCCACAATGAACCACACCCGATTTGACCCACACATGATCAGTATGCGTAGACCCACACAAGCTTTATGAGAGGAGATCCACATAAGATCTGACCAACACATGATCAATAAGCATTGAAACACATAGGATCACTGAGCACATACCCACCTAAGATCTGACCCACACTGGATCAATGCTGACACACACAAGATTTCTCACTTCTAACCTCCTTATGATCTGTCCCCAACCTCTGCCTCACTACTAGCCCATGGATTCATACTCATAGTACGCTTGATTCCGGTAGAACCTATAATCAAGCCATTGGTCATATATCAACCACCATGAACCTCCCTTAATAAGTATTCCAAAATAATTCCATGTCATAAGGGTTCCAATGCGACAGACAACACGTCAATCAGACATCCGGTCTCTGACTTATAAGCGTTTTAGATCCAAGGGCCTGATTTAATTTGGATTTGATCCAACCCGGACATACTCAAACATTATACAAATATCAAGTGATGTATTCCATAAATACCATAATATTACAAGGGTCCCAGCGCCGTATACGGTTCATCAAAATGGAACATGGATTTTAAGATATGTTCCTTTTGGTGGAAACTGGCCTGGAAGGGCCCCTGTCCGGTCCAACCCAGTCAGACCGACTAGACCTAACATAGTCTGGGCCAACCCATCCCGGTTTGGGTCGACCCGACTGGGCGGGGCCGCGACAGGCTCTGCCCGCTGGGTTGTAGGGTGGCGCGGCCCGCTGGGTCATAGTCCGGACCAATCCACTGAGTCATGGTCCGGCATGGCTCGGTGGGCTCCCGCGGCCCGGACCATAGGGTGGGGGAGGGATCCGTGAAGGGATGAATCATGCTTGTGGCATGGCCCGGTGATGCGGGGTCCTCCAAGATGGCATGGGGTTGTTTCCCCTGTTTGTAAGGTGATGCAGTAGTGCCCTTTGGAACTATCAGGTCACCCGCGAGATCACACTGTGGGTCCTGCTCTTGCAGAGTCAGAGCCATGACTTCTCTAACAGCGTGTCGTTGCATGACACTGCTTCCTACTATGGAGGTCCATGGGCAGCCACCCTGTTCGACCCCACAACATCCCCTCAACTCTTGTAGTGTGCCACATTCCACCACGGTCAGCTAGTGCCGACCGCTTTGCTGACTGCCACATCCAAGAACCACAGCTTCCTCTTATGGAGCATGATGGTGTGACGCCTCCATCATGGCCGTCATGTGACATCCTCTTCTATCATCTGCTGTCCTAGGTCTTGTCCAACCCGAAGATAATGCTTGCGATGAACACACTAAAAATTACAACAAGGGCGGAGGGTCTATGCCCTGGTTGTTTGGAATGCGCCCTCCACATTAGCTTGATAACAAGAGGGTAGAAAGAAAACAACATCAAATCTTGGATACAAAAAAAATATTAAAACCCTTCATTGAGATCATTGAAGAACTCCCATGATTGAGGAAGAGTCACTGTTCGTCATCCCCGCATCATGCCGCCAACATTGCCGCTCAAAAATTGTCCTTCGGTTAGTTATTCTGTGTCGCTTGTCACCACCTACTGGAACTAGATCCATCCTACAAGTGTTGAGCATCAAGGAAAATTACCAGAGCTTCATCGTTTGGTGAAGCCGTTTAAATACCTCCCCTAAGTTCCATATTAATAGGAGAGGGGGAGGATAAGTAACGATCATGGAATTTATGGGGGTTCATTTAATAAGAACCTTCCTAAATTCTAATGACACTGTTACATAGGATTTGAAGGGTCAAGCTATTTAATTGCCTGGAACGTCACTCGTCCCACACTACCGCTTGTCTATTGGAGGAAAATAATGAATGTAATAAAATAACAAAGTTATTTTATTATTCCTTTAAAAAGTCCCAAAATCTAACTTTTCTCCATATTTACTGTGGTCAAAGTAAATCCTCCCTTAGAAAAATCACGACGATGTGAATTCAAAGGTGACCTCATATATTTTATATGAGCACTGGTTAAAAATATAGAAAACACCGCCCGAGCATTTTCTGAACGAACCTTAAAAAAGTTCCAAAATTTATCATGGTCACACCGGGCCTTGGAATCACGCACCGTCAACTTATACAGACTCTTAATAATTCTATATAATTAAAAAAAATAACATGAAAAATTCGGGTCTTTAAAATAATGAATTATTTAAAATAAATTATAATAATCTTAAAATTATATAAATATTGAACTCATAACCATGGAATGATGGCCAAAATAATTATATAGAAATAGATATTTAATGGTTAAAATTACATGCATCGATGATCAATATTAATTAAAATTAAATAATAATTATGTATTAAATAAATATATAAAATTAATATAAAAAGTTATAAATATTATTAATGTTATTAAAAATATGTTTAATAATAATAATAATATTACACAGGATGTTAAAGACTATCCGACCAAGAGGGAATAAAAGTTAAGAGTATCTTGGTCTTTATTTTAATTCCTTATGAGATGTTTCTTTTTGTGAACCCTTTTTACTTCTATGTGGTGCTACTATTACCCACTACCACATGAATATATTATAATATATTTTTTTTCATATAAATTATTAGATTTAAAAATCCATATCACTTTCTTTATTTGAAAGGATTTTAATTTAAGTGTTTTAAAACTCGTAAGGGTTATTTATCTCAATTTACATATCTTGAGAAATAATTCAAATTATGAATCAAATTTTCATCAAAATTATGTAATATATATCAATATAATTAATTAATATTTTTTATAATATTATTCATTTTATTTAAAAGTTTACATTATTATTTATTTCCATGTGCATTTGTTCACTACCACACCAATAAGAGGATTCTTAACTCACTTAACCTTAATTGAGTAATTACCTTTATTGATCATACTAATATATTATTACGTGATCTATAAACAATGATTATTTATGTTATATTTACACTTATTTATTTGTGGATATAAATTTCTTTCAAATAATATCTTTATTGATATATTCATACTGCACTTGTTATACTCTTTCCTCTCAATTTCAATTTATTGAGACACGATTCATATTATGTACTTATTTTAAATTTTATTTTTTATATAATAAATCTTTGAGAAATTATATCATGATTAAATAATTAATATTGGTAAATAATGTTGAAACTCATGTCCTATATTTCAATATGTTTCAGTACAAATATTATCAATTCATCAAGAATTTTTCCTCATTTCTACTTAATTAAGAAAAGAATCATATTATGCACCTATTTTATCTTATACGGTGTATATAATACCTATTTGACATATAATATCCTTAAAATATATATATTCTATGTATTTTAATTTCATTATCATGTTATTTATTTCATGTTGGGTTTTATTTTGAAATTAGTTAAAGGTTTTATTTTCAATCAATGCTATAATAGTTTTCTAATCTTTCACCTAATATTTTTTCCTACATATCCACATTACATGTGTTTTTTAAATAATTTTATTCCAAATGATTAAATGAGTATTCAAGGAAATTTTCTTCTGTCATTTATTTTTTTATAAATTTTTATGAAGTAATATTTTTTTCATTTTCCATATTGTTCATTTTTTAATTTCTTTATAAATTTTTTAAAACATTTTTTCAATATTTACCACTTGATCAAATTTTTCCACCATCATGTAAATTAATTATTTATCAAAATTCCATTCCAATTTTCATGGTATTATAAATTAAATCCCATTCCCATTCCCCAATTATTCATTTATTTTTCATGTTACTAAAATAAGATTGTTCTGTTTATTTTTCAAATAACATTTGTAATGATTTTATGAATGTAATTTTATTAGTTTTCAAAAAACATTAATTATTTCCCTACTTCACTAGGGATATGTTCTAGTGATACCGTCCAATTTCTTTTTATATATTACTTATGGATTTATTTGAATTATATATTCCTAAATCTCGTCGCTTTCCATTAGTTAATTATTAAATGATTGAATAATGATTTCTCTTATATTATTATTGAATAAATAATAATGTTTTATCACATTTTAATTGGGGGTTCCATTATAGACCACCAATTCATTGGTTAAAGTATAAGTCTCTAGATACATGATGGTTTAATTATGTGGTTAGGTGATTCCATTATGATATTGTTTCTCGAATTATCTTGATAGGTGATTCCTTTAAGATATAAGAATGGAATTATCTTTATAGGACATTACATTATGATATAATGTTGTAATTATCCTGTTATATTATTCCATTAATATATGATGACAAAATTTTCTAGTAACAATGAACAATTAAGATATGATGTTATAGTTATCTAATTATTTGATTATATTAAAACTAGCATTTAGAATTATCTGGATAGGTTATTACCTTATTAATGATGTTGGAAATATATGATTAATCTAGTACTTATATTTTCTATGACTCTGTAATGATATTTATTCCACTTTATTATAAAACATCATATTTCTTATGTCATGTTCTAATGGAATATTTTTTATTCTGAATCATGTTTCATACCAAATGGCTTATTCCATAATTTATGATTCATATATTATTGATTATTACTCATATATACTATGATAAAGTAATTTTTTACATTATTATTACCATATGATCATTTTACTCTCTCTTATCATCTTCTATTTCCAATCTCTCTTTTTACCCTGATTAAACATTTTAATTCACCCTTATTATGATTATGTTCCCATGGCTACAAAGGATGATGTTAATTAAATTATTACTTTAAGGTTATTATATGTGGAGAATATTCATGGAGGTGTTGAAGATTGGTTATGAAATAATATTTTTTTGGTATAGTGGGTAAAATTCGCATTGGGGGAGAAAGGAAACATTTTTGTTAGTTAAATGTTATTTTCTTGATTCTCCAAAAATTAAAACATAAATTTTATTGACAGTGTTAGTGGATCAATATACGTCCTTGATATTGTCAGTATGCATGGTTTTTTATTTCTCTTTATAAAATGTAAATTCATGCAGGCAAAGAATATATTTTTATCATTAGATCAAGGAGTACAAGTCTAGTGTGTCTGAAATAAACTCTCCCTTAACAACACCACAAAATAATTGCTTCTCCCCATTTATTGACGTAAAATAAATTTTATCAACAAGAAAAATGACCCAATTTAACAAAAATTATTCTTCGAGATTTATATACCATTTCAATCAATATAGAGTACTTCTCCACTGATTTAGGGTGATTTTTACATCTTCTTCAATGAAGCAAACTTGCATTATTCTGAATTTTTAAAATAAAGGATTATAAATTAAAACAATTATTCCATGTTGGATATCTTAACATTATAATGAATATTTGTCAATGATAATGAATGTTGTAAAGTGAGTGGAATGAAACAAATCCTTTGGGGGTTGGGTTCCCTTCTCTAAATTATCCATATATATATGGATTTAATATGACTCTAAATGAAATTTTTTCCTTCTAAAAACTTATTTTGGTTGTACCATTTTCATGTTATTTAAAAAATTATTTTTTTACAGATACATACTTCAATTTCATTAGTCAATTATAACCTTCTCCTTAATGAAGTGATATTTGACCTCAATGTTCTTTATCCATGGCTTATAAATTTATTTTGTATGTTAAAGATCACTTATGATATAACAATTCGTTGAAATATGATATTTCACTTGAAAACCAACATAATTAACCAATTGATCCATCCTAATAAATTGAGTACAATATTTTTTAGTCGTTTTGTATTATGCATCAACAGTGAGATGAAATATTACTTCATACTTAACCTAGAAATAAAAAATAAGATAAAATGAAAAAACGAATGGTGAATTTTGATCATGGACTGAACTAGACCAATATATATATTAAAATACCAAAAAACCTTACTAAGATGTTGTATCATAAAAAAACCAAAATCCATAATGAATTTAACATTCTATTATATTCATTTTACTTCTTTCACAAGGCTTTCCTTAGAAGAACAATTTTCCATTAATCTAAATAGGTGGAAACTGAAATTTTAGTTCTTTTCATTGTCAAATATAATAGTCTCATAAAAACATTCCTATAATATATGATATTTACCTATTTAACATCATCACCCTTTACAAATTTCATCTGGGTAATAACCAGTTTTTTTTATCACTTTAGAAACATCTATTCCAAATCATTTGAAATAGTCAGAGAAATATTCAAATTGAGGAATAAATGAACCATGAATTCCTATAAAGAAATTAAATATGAAGATAAATTTTAATTGTATAACATTGATATTTCACACTCAAAACTATGGAATTCTATAATCTACATGTAATATACTTCATTTAATCATCCAAATATTATTCCATCAACATAAATGAGCTCCATCATCTTTTTATTATTCATCCTTTTGATAGAGAGATTACAATTAAATACTCTACATCAAAATCCATGATTTCTAAAATATTCATAATGTTTTGGATAAAATATCATAGTATTTTCTTTAGTACAGAAAGCACTTTATTTAATTAAAAAAAGTACATTCATCTTCATGAATATCAAATCCATCTGCCACCCCGATTTACACACCCTCCTTAATGAATCCATAAAAATACTAATTATATACCCATTTAGAATAACTTAGATCCTTATTTTCTCCTTCATGGTAAAAAATAATTGAATTATTTTCAACCTAGACACATGAGAAACCACCCCATCTACATGGTATGTAGTATCCACGGAATAATCATGACACAAAAGTGATGCCTTAATTCAAATATCTTTACCTAAATCATTGATTTTTTATATAAAACTCAATTTCACACCATGAAAGTATTTTATTGTAACCTTAAAAAACATTAAGCATGCAATTAATCAATTTGATCGGACTCTACAATTATTGACTTGATCCAACTTTCAACCTTACTGAACACAAAAAAAAAACTATTTTACTTCACTTGTGATAAAAGAAAAGTTTTTTACAATGGATGATGGGTTCATTAACTAAATATATATATGTTTATATAATTATATAATAGTGTATGATATTTAAATATTATATAGTGAGACATATATAAACATGAAATGTATTGGTTTGGGCATATCATTTAGTAGATTATGGTGATATCATATTACAACTATTTCATCTTATGTTATGGTATATAATGAGTATATTTTATTTCAATGATTCATATGATATAATAACCATTGAATCCTATGATTAATAAGGTAATCAATTTTAATGGTTAATATCATTGAATATTTAACAAATTAATATCATAATTATTTTCACTTTACACGATGATGTACATGGGAGAGTTGTCATACATGAATGTTTAGTAGAAGTTATAACTGACATGGAATTTCCACATATCTTATAAATGTATGATTAAATTCTTGAACACTCAATGAGTGTCTCAGATTGATATAAAAGGCATATAATTCAATTAAGATAGTGTTTTATCCTTCATATTCATCCAACTAGTTCTATCAAACTTTTTCAAAGATCCCCTTTAGTTCACAATTATCTATTTAGTGGTATTAACATATCATGGCTATTTTTTGAGAATACCTAACTATAATTAAGTTATTTAGGTGGTCCATTTATACAAATTTGAGGTATGATTATTTTTTCTTTTCCATAGTGATCTTAATTAACTATTATGATTTGATAACAAAAGTGACATTTCTCTTCATTGAATAGTATGTGTTTATCATTTACCATTACATGGTATTGGGTTTCATTTAATGGTGATGTTGATATTTTAGGATTAAATTATCTTCTATTTCCATAAAAAAGTGTGGTTTGATCCATAAAAACTATTTAGTGGTATCATAGCCTTTCCATGATTCTGGATTCTCAAAATCATGTTTGAAAATGAAGAAAATTGCTATATTTAAATCTATTATCTATTAGAAAAAATAATAGAAAATTTTTCTTAGGGATTTGTTTACAATATGGGAAGTTTAAAGATGCAATGAGGCTATGAAAAATGATTTAAGATACCATATATGGAGAAATAGATTAATAATTTGGTTTTCAATATATTATATAATATAATATATGATGTTGTAGGAAATTATAACATTGTGTTTCATTTTCATAATAGATAGTCACATCATAATTATGATTTGTTAGATATAGGAAATTATAACTTCCAAGGTACCGATGGATTCGTCACAAATTATGATTATATTTTATATGATATTGTAGATAATATGACCTTCCATAACTTAGAATATAATGTATGTCATAAAATATGATATAAGTTGAAAAATTTTAACTCTCAAATTATTTATTTATTAATTTATTTTTAAAATAATTAATTAAAAAATGTTTATAATTAATTATTAATAGTTTATGGAACTTTTATTAAATAAATATTTAAAATTTGAAATTTTAATCTTAAAAAAATTTGAACATATATAGAAGGAATTTTAATTTTCATACAAAATTTTTATGTAACAATGATATGTGTAATTTATGAAGTGGTAATAAATTATAATCTAATGAATAATATGAAAGTGATTGTATATATATATACATATTATATTATGAAATTTCCATACCACTTAAGTAGAAAAATTTAAATTAATATAAGGTATTTGTGAAATTATTTAAACCACATGAAACTGAATATTGAAAATTGATATGATAAATATTTTAATAATATTTAATGTGTGATATTCTAAATATTTACACAATATAAGAATATTTCATATGTATAATATTTATATTTCAAATATTATATGTTTAAGTAAAATTCCGTTAAAATGTGAACATTATGGATATCATGATGGATATAAATATATTATTTATATTTATTTAGTAATGGAATGCCCATAATGTATATATTAATTTTAGAGTTTATAAATAATTGATTTATGAATTGTTCACAAATAGTTTATCTAAATTTTAGATGTATGGATTGTTCATTTTTTATTTCACTCCCTTTATTATTCATAGTCATAAATATTATATTATTGATGGATGGATTATTTAGTTTAAATTATTAAGATACTTTTATAAATTATCATAAAAGAATTTAAGGTTTTCCCAGATTTTTTAATTAATTGATTTAATTTTATTATATCTTGACATTCTATTATACTATGTTTGGAGATTTAATTAAGAATTAAATTATTATTTATACATATTAGGTGGTATAATTGTGATGTAATTAAGGTATCCTTTGAGTATGTGACCATATATAGGGGGAATTTGGTTCTGACTAATCAATAACATGGAGTCTTATGCCTTTCCTAGAAAAATAGGGTTTATATATCTGTTTCTCCAAGCATAATATTGGGAGGATTGTTTTTTCGAATGATTCTATTACTTTACATGAAAGGATTTTATATAGCTTATATATTTTATTTATTTATATATATATGAATATAGTTTTAATTTAATTTTCTTTAGTAACACAGGTTATGATTTGTGTAAATATTTACACATCACTATGGTTTGGACATACTGATATGGTGTCAGGAATAAATATTTCCAACTATATAATTATAAAAATTAATACATATTAAACAAATAAACGATTGAATATAGAAAGTTAAAATTCCATTTAAAAATTCCATGTGTAAGATTCCTTCTAAAAAAAAACTTTTCACGACCTCAAACAATCAACTCGATATGCCATGCCAAAACTAGGTGCCCCCATATTAACTTGTGTAAAGAAAAAAATTACTGATGTGATATTAAAATTTAAGGGAAACCATTTCTTATGCTTTATTAGGGTTAAAATTTACTTGGAGACCCTAATCATTCGGATTATTGAGGAATATTGTTGACATAATCCTAATGATGGATTCAATGAGGAGTTGTCCAATCAACTATCCCATAGTTATATATGATATGATTGACATGATTATCGACCAGATATAATCATGAAAAATATAAATTATTAATCAATGAAGGATATGATGTAATATGGATCTTGGACCAGTAAATCATATTATTTATATTATAATGGATTCATTATTTTTTATAGTGTGCAATTTATATAATTCTTTATTAATAAAATGGAAATATTAATCTATTTTAATAATTTTTTTTATGTTAATAAAATGTCACCATGATTGAACCTTACTATCACGAACCAACCAGGGTTAATCATAAACTGGTCACTCAAGTTGATTTGTGGAATGGCTTGAAGGGGGTTATTGATCCCCATAGGCTGAAAACCAATGCCGAGCATCAATAGAGTATACAAAGGGAATTATTTCACAAAATAATAAATAAATAAATTGAACAAACAAAATAAGCAATGCAACCCAATAGATATAACAACGTCCAACCTCAACAACATTTTATACAAGAATATGAAAATAAAACCAAATTGTATAATAAAAACCAAACTAAAACCTAAAAACCCAACATATCCATGTGATCTTGAGGGTCACTCCCTATTATCAAGAACCCCTATCACCCACAGTGATCAGGATCACAATGAGGCCTTCACTACAAACTAAAAATATAAAATAACTATAGGTGTGAGTATAAAAACACTGTAGGCATGCCCGATAATATATTCCCAATTCACTTCCATTAATATAAAAGAAACATAAACATAAAGTTATGAAATAAAAAATATATAAAACCTATCTTTTCTATAAAATTTACATGAGAAAAAATTACAACCCACATCACAACATCATTTCAAAACTAGGTTCGTTATGAATAGTGAGATGTTAACATTTCAAAGGAAAAGTGATGATTTCATTTTCAAATGGAACAAGAGAGTATGAAACAAATATTATTTTAAAAAAAATTCAAAAAAACTTTTTGAATACAACACATATATTTCCACGAAAAACAACACATAAGAGACCACAATAATAGACACACAATAAGTGAAATGGAAAATAAACACACAAGCGTATCCAAGTATTTGATTCATCACTACAAGCAGTTATGTTCTAGTAGTCATGGGTGAACCTATGATATTGTGAATAATCCAAAACATAGTAATACATGAGACAAATCCATAGAATTATGCCCTAGATGATGAAATCAAAAACACCCTAAACTCCTATAAACCCTAACATAGGATAGACAAAGGGAAAAATCCCATAGAAATAATCCTAATATATCCTCCTACTATGGGACACCACCTAGTTCATAACCTTGCCAGTGCAAAAATCATTCTCAAAAATTTATCTCACTATTCCTGGTTCCCATATCTCATGTATGTAAATGGGGTTGAACCAACCAATTCAAACCAAGTATCCAATCACATGCATATATAATAATAATTTAACAACATGCCTCACCCCGAGCCACCCCAAGGATCACACCCATTCCATAGAAATAATAGAACTCAATGAGTCCTTAACAATTATCTCCAATTACTATAATGAATCACAAGTATTCCACAACAAGGATATATAATTCATTAAATATGAACAAGGCATGATAATCATCTAATGGAGGTTTTCCTAAAACAAACATTCACCATTTTTAGAAAATTTCCAAACAGGCCTTCAAATTTATTTCACCAAGCCAAAATTTAACAAATAACTAAATATTCATTTCAAAAAGGGGTGTAAATGCACCATATTCTACTTCCAAATCATTAAAAATTCCTTTAAAACAATCACATAATACTTTCACGCCAAATCCAGTTTTTATAAAGATGAAAATCGGAATGTTATCTGAAAACATGCTATTAACCAATTAGAAATCCAAATATACAATTCTTCTAAAACCAAAACCACTTTGGGAACCCATATGGAGAACCCAAAAAATAATTTTACATATTAAAAATATATTTTCAATGCTTAACTATGCGTTTGAGGTCACAAAACACATAAAAAATCCCACAAAAAAATTCGTTGAAAATTCAGTGTGCAATACTTTTCAAGGAAATTATATTTATCACACAATAAGGCCTAAAACACCAATTTTCACAGACAAAAACTAAAACAAATATAAAACAACTACATATAGAAAACACAGAAGGTGATAAAAGCATGAAATCAATGATTCTTAATTTATAAATGCATGTGCATGAGAAACCTACCTCGAATCCATGGTGCATCAACAACTCACACCCGAAATCAACCCATAATGGTTCCAAAATACACTATATTTTACGAATAACCCTAAACACATAAAACCCCTAACATATATAGAAGGAAACCAAAACGCAATGTCGATATAACCATAGGAGAAGAGGAACTCAAGGAAAAATTGGAATGAAGAGGGATAAAGAGAAGACAAGAGATGGTTTCCTTGAAGATATAACACCAAAAGTTTAATAGATCCACTATAAATCACCTTAGAAGGATATGGGAGGTCTGAGGATGAGGGGAGAGTCCTCCTAGGGTCGAACCACTTGAGTAGAGTAGGAATAGGTAGTTTTGAATTAAATCCCTATGGGGGTAGTTTTCCATTTTCAGTGATTTTATAATCTAGGAAACACTCATGGTTAGGCCCCATATTTTACCAAACCATGAACCAACCATGAAGTAGCAACAACTCAATAGAAGATCGACCACATTAATGATCAACATGATTAACCTACCTTGCAAAGATCATGAGGTAGTTTCTGCTTGAAACCACCTCCTACGGTGTGGTCACCTAGGCTATGCCGCATGGTTTACCAAATCATGTGACAACTATGCACAGACCACTAGCAAGCCATAAAACCCATTATTTTACCAAAAAACTCTGAATTAACAAAGGATAAACCATGGAATAAAAAATATTCAAATAATCATTTAAAAATCAACCCCTATCACACATGGAACTCGAGAGAATTCCTGAGATTTACAATGATCCAGAACATAAGATAAGAAATGAAAAACTATGTGTGATAATTCTCCCCACAATTAATGCTTTTTGGACTTATAAATCTACAAATCTTTATAATTTATTGATCAATAATAAAGGATTATATAACCACATGATCCAACTCTTTAAACCAAGAACATTTCATCAAATACCAACAGAATTTATACATCATTCCTCAAATGAAAAAAAGGACAGAAAAATTCTTCTTGATACTCAACTGGAAAGATCAAGCGACCAAATCATCCATACATATCGAAAAAAGACTTTTTTCCTGATTTCATGATTCCAAATTCTCACCCATACTAAAGATCACCCAAAAACCAAAGACATTAATGGAGGTCATAATGGACTCCCTAGCATTAAGAACTATCCACCACTGACTAAACACAAACTCAACATTATCTAACCCCATGCCTATCCCACACAAGCCAATCAAAACTCTTCCACATTGGCCTACCAAAGAAGGATATTAATTATACAGTAAGATCATTTAGACCACCTATTCCCAAATGGAGGAGACAAGGATTTAGTCACACATCCCCGCACCCTTGACAGTCTCCAAACTATGTGAAAATCATAACTCCCACACAAATGGTTGGAGCTATGATGTTTGAAGAATCTAATGCATCACACTAAATAAATGATAACCTCAACCAGGAAGATCCATCAACCCATTAGATTTAAACAAGAATCAAAATTACAGAAATGAAAACCATATTTATATTGAAGACATGAGTTCATTAAAAGACTCACAAAATTTCCTTACATTTTAATCAAAAAAAATACCATCGTCACATTTGTTGAAATAAAATAATACTTACACTGATGGACATTTACAACATAGAATATTTAAACAAGTTTCCAATAGTACATCACTTCTTATAATTGGCCGAATGACGCTTCCTAGAAATTCCCTAAGAAAAACTATTTCAAGAGACATAATCACCCACAGCATGGTTAGGTTTTTTAGTAAAATAACATTATGGCTACTTTTGACATGACATTTCACACATATAACATAACAAGATAAAATTACCAAATGTGGTTGATGAGAGATCGTGGGGCCTTTTTATTGCACAAACGGTGCCTTCAACATTCAACCACTTTATCAACTCCTTATTAGAATTTCCCCCACTTCTTCTAGGGATTGAAGGAGGGAGGAATACCAAGATCACCCTCGCCGTCATGGATTTAACATGAAAAGCTTTCTTCTTCACATCTGTAAAAGTGGTTATATCGAACTCTGATACCTTTGACTACAGATCTAGAAAAAGATCAAACTTGAAACCTCAAGACTTTATGGGAACATTCGTAACATACTATGGAAGGTAAGGAACTAAGTCCAAAAAATGTTGAAAATACTCCCACATTGATCTGTCAATGTGTTGTAAACAACACATTACCATCCACTTTATCTCCCTTTCTTTCTTAGAAAAATAATGACGGATGAAGGAATCCATGAAGAACTTTCATGTAAGATCCTTAAGAGGAATGTTCTAAGGCATAAACATCCACTACTTCCATGAATAACCCCTATGAATGAACATTGCATACTTAACCATCGAAAAATTGGTAATCTCAATGAGGCTAAAGTTTCGTCCAATCGTTCACATCCACTATTACATGTCAATTAAATTTATTTGACCATAATAGAGAGGTGTATTTAATAATTTAAACCCATGGACAAAATCCTTAGTTTAATCAAATATATATCCTCCTAACAGTGAATCACCCATATCCAGGTCATGATCACCCTTCCAAGCTCTATTATAGAAACTGATAGACAAAAGAAAAATCCAATAACTAAATCAAGGCCCACTCATCAATAAAGATCATCAAGAAAAAACACCGCATAAGTGTCAAACATTGAACATAGGAAAAAAAGACTCTATTAACATCAATAATTTTCTTTTGAAAACATCTTTGATTAAAAATAACACTTGGTTGAACACTCACAATTGGAATTCCTCAGAGTCTCACTGACATTCACATGTATTTGGCATCCTGGGAACCCATCAACCATTCCATACTAGGCTCCCATCCACATTTCCATATACAACCATGCATGTGAGAACCCATGTGAATATAATAGGCTAAAAAATCAACCTCATTTTCCAAATCAAAAATTCAACGCAATTAAAAGAATCCTTAACATTATAAAGTATCACTAAACAATAAGTAAAAAAAATATTTTTGATTCCACACATAATAGAATTTTATAATATTTGAAAATCAAAAAACATATATTTTAATGAAATATCCATTCCATTTCGACCAAAAAAAATTTCTATTTTCCCATAAAATCTCATTCCACCAAAACCCATTGGATTAAAAACCAACTCCTTTTTATTTAAAATCAATTCCAAAATTAAAATCAACTTTTAAACAACCATTTCTATGAACCCCATGTTTTTTATAGAATTCTAATATCATTGAATCTTATCAATTTTACCCCCAATCTATTATTTAAAAAAACATATTTTTATAAAGACTTCCACAAGGTTAATTCTGAAAATCCCTTTTTCCCACATTCAAAAATCCCACCATTACTACTAAAAACCTATTTTCACAATTCCAACATAATGGTTGTTCCAAAAAAAATTAGAATCAATGAAGGCCCAAATAAACTCCCATGTGGGATACTAGTATTGATGGATGACTTGACCATATAGATGGAGACCATATGAAAAACACACTACCATCATGGAGAGCATTCTAGGAGTATGAGCCCTGCTGGACATGGATTTCCAAGCCCTGTGACATCACATGGACCGTCATACCAACTCCCCTTTTCATATCCCGATCACCAAACAATCCACTAAGACCATGAAAACTATCAAAATTGGTTCCCATGGAAACCTGAGGATCATAAAGAGTAGGGGTTCAGGATATCCTTTTCATTCATAACTCTTGAGTCCTGAAAATCCATCTCCATATACCATGAAATCACTATGTAATAAAGGTTGTTATGAAAATAAAGATACTCTAATGTGCTGACCTCCTCTGATACTATTTTTTCATGAACCAACCTGGGTTAACACTGAACCAGTCACCTGAGATGATCTGTGGCATGGACCAAAGGGCGTTCCCAATCCCAATGGTGTGGAAACTAGTTTCATCCATCAAAATGGTATACAAAGGGAAATATTTCTCCCAATAATAAATAGATAAATTGAACAACAAAAATAATAAATATTTTCAAATAAATATAATAATATCCAAAGTAAACAACGTCTTTTATAAGAATATGAAATTTGTACCAAACTATAAAATATAACACAAATTAAAACCCAATAACCCTACATTTCCTTGTGAAACAAAATGTCACTCTTCGATACCAATAACCTATATATCCCTTGGCGTTCAAGACCAAGATGAGACCTGCACCAGAAGATAAAAATAGAATGGAATTGTATGTGTTAGTATTAAAATTCTATTGGCTTGTCTGGTAATCTATTCCCAATGCACATAATCTAAATTAAAACAAACATCAAATTTACACTTCAAATACAATATATATATAAGTAATAATTTCATCACAATTTACTTGAAAAAAACTATTTTCCATTTCCCTACTTCATTTCAAAACCAGGTTGATTACCAATAGTGAGACAGTAACATTTCAAGTGGAAAGTGATGATTTAATTTTTAAATGCAACAAGAGAGTACGAAACACTTTTTTTCTTGAATTTGTTTTAATAAAATCTCTAGATGAAAACCCCTTTATTTCCCTGAAAAAACACACAAGAGAGAACCATAATAGCCACTCAATATGGGAAATGGAAAAAAACACAAAAGCATGTCCAAGTATGTCATTCATCACTAAAAGAAGTTATGTGCTAATATACTTCAGTGAACCTAGGGGATCATGAATAATCCAGAACATACTAATACATGAGACCTATCCCCATAAGCATGCCCCACATAATGAAATCAAAGGATCCCTAAAAATTCATCCACCCGAACTAAGTACAAACCTAGGGGAAAAACCATAACAATAAACCCAATATATCCACCAACTATGGTCCACCAGCTAGTGTGTAACCTAGCTAATGAAACAATTTTTCTAAAAAAATTCTCTCACTATACCAAGTTACCATGTCTCATGTATGTAAAAGAGGGTGATCCAACTGATGCGAACTAAGAATCCAATCACATGCATGTATAATAACAACTTTACAACAGGCCACACCCCAAGCCACCCAAATGATCACTCCCCTACCATAGAACAAATATTACTCTAGGACTCTGTACCAAGGATCTATAATTACTATAGTCGGTCAAAAGGATTTCAAAACAAGGAAATACCATCCATTAAATATGAACGAGGCATGATAATCATCGATTGGAGGTTCTCATAACAAACACTTTCACCATTTTTACAGAATTTCTGAACATGACTTCAAGAATTTTTCACAAAACCAATATTCATCCAAGATATGAATCTTCCATTCAAAAAGTTGTGTAAACAGACCATTTTACACTTTAAAATAATTTAAAAAATTCCTTTAAAATATTCACATCATACTTTCAAGAAAAATCTATTTTTATAATGATGCTAATCATTCCATTATTCGACAACACACGCCAAACCACATTGAATGTCAAATGTACATTTCTACAAAAACGAAAACCACTTTGGGAACCCATATAGAGAACCCAAAAAATCATTTCACATATTAAAAATATATCATCAGGTCTTAACCATGCTTTAGATATCAAAAAACACATTCTAAAGTAAACCTAGAATTTTATCGAACATTTGGTTTGAAATATTTAGTAAAGAAATTATATTTATCACACAACAAGGCATAAAACACCACTTTTCACACCAAGAAATTAACCAAAGGTCACAAAAAAACATTTAGCATATATATAAGGTACAAAAATCATGAAATAAAATATTCTTAAATTATAAAGGAATGTCCATGGGAATCCAACTTCTAATCCATAACACATCAACAACGCATGTCAGAAATCTCCCCATGATGGATCTGAAAGTAACTCTCTATGAAGAGGAACCCTAAAAACACAAAAAAACCCAACATAAACCAAGGGAAACCACAACCCTAGGTTAAAATTACAATAGTAGGAGAGGAACACAATGGAAAAGTGGAAGAAAGGAGGAGAGGGAGAAGAGAGGAGAGGGTTACCTTGATGATCTAGCACCAACCCTTGGAGAAATCCCCTTGAAATCACTATACAAGGATATGTGTCGTGTAAGGATGAGGGGTGAGGCATCCTAAGGATGAATGAGCTGAGAGGGGGATAAATAGGGTGTTTTGGGATAAAATCCGGAGAGGTTTAGTTTAGTGTTTTCACAGATTTTATGTTATAGGAAACTCACATGGTTTACCAAATCATGCACAAACCATGCCGTAGCCATAACTTGAGAGAAGATAGACCGCATGGCCAATCCACACAATTTTTCTACCATGTATATATCATTAGGTACGTTCTATTAGAAACCAGAATGTACGACAAGGTTACTTGGGTTATGTTTCATGGTTTACCAAATCACACTCTGACCCTGTGTAGGCTACTGCCAAGAAAAAAATCCATGTTTTTTAAAAAACCCCAAAAAACTGAGTATCAAATAGAGAATAAAATTAGTCAATGAATGAATTAAAATTCAACCCCCATCACACCTGGAGGTAGAGAGAAATACATAGATTCTCAATAAATTGAAATATAAGATAAGAAATGAGAATTGGGCTGTGACAATTCTCTCCACCATTAACACGTTCTACTCCTAGAAAGGCACAACAAATTTTAGTTGACTGATCAATGAATTATGATTCCATAACCCCATTATCCCACATCTTAAAAAAATAAATTTTCATCCACTGCCAATGGAACTTATTCCTCTTTACTAAAATGGAAAAATGAACAAAAACAACATCTAGAGAATCAATGGGAAATATGAAGCCACCACATCATCCAAACAGGATGAAAAAAATAATGTTTTACCCTTTTACATAAAACCCAATGGTCACCCAAACCGAAGAGCACCCAAAACCCAAATACATTAATGGAAGCCAGAATAGACTCCCCACCATTAAGAACAAACCAACACCAACCTAATGGAAACACAACCTGAGCCAACACCAGGCCTTTCCCACACAAGTCAACCAAAACTCTTCCACATTATCCTACCATCCAAGGCTAAAAAGAACACAACAAGGGTATTTAGACTATTCATTATTGAATGGAGTGGAAGATAATTGATCCATATCTCCCAGTACCACCAGTAGTCTCCTAACTATGTCAAAAGCTTCACTATGATACCTATGGACATAGCTATGTTGTTTGAAGTAACTTCTGCATCACATTTAAGAACTGATAACTGTAACTAGGAACATGCATCAACCCATTATATTATTAGAATAATCATAATTCCAGAATTGAATACAACACTTCTATTGAAAATAAGAGTTTATTATAATGATCATAACATTACCTTACATTTCAAACACCAAAATACAGTCATCACATCCACTGAAACAAAATAACCCTTAAACTGAATGAAACTAAAAAATAAGAAGCATTAAATTAGTTTATAACAACATATCACTTCTAAGAGGTGTCTTCATGATGATTTCTAGAAATTCCCGAACAAAACTTCTACAAGCGACAAAAGTTTCGACTAACATGGAATGGTTTTGGAGTACTACTACATGATGGATTCTTGTGAGCAGGACTAACACAGTAACAAAATACCATGATCTCATTCCCAAAAGATTTTGTTGAATGATCCCAAGGAATTTTGATTCCCCAAACTCCTCTATCAACTTTCAACAACATTCTCATATCCTTAATAGAATTTCCCCCTCTACATAAACGGATTGAAGGAGGGAAGAATACCTCGAGCACTCATGCCATCACAACTTCCACATGAAAAGATAACATCGCCACACAGGAAAAAATAGGTTTTAATGAACTCGAACATCTACAAATATTGATCAGGACGACGCCCAAACTCAATACATTGAGAATTCATGGGATAAACCACAAAATACTATAGAAGGTAAGGAACTAGGTCCAAACAATTATGGAAATACTCCAACACCGATCCAAAACCCTTCATAAAAAAACATTTATATCCCCTTTATCACCATTTATTTCTTGGAAATATATTGATGGATGAATAAAGCTAACAATAACTACTATGTATGATCAATACGAGGATTGTTCTGAGTAATAGAATTCCACCCCTTCTATGGTGAACCTTCAAGAATGAATGTTTAAAACATAAAATTCAACAACTCGAGAAACATAATGAGTCTGAGGTTCCTTTTGATCTTTTGCATACACCCATCAACTTTTAAAGGATCCATTTGAAAATAAAAAGGACATGGATTTAGTTTCCAAAACTCAAGAATTAAATCCTTAGGTTGGTTAAATAGAAGTACTGATAACCAGTAATCACCTATAACCACTTCACGATTATCCATTAAAGCACTATGAAATAAAATGTTAGATAAAATAAAATTCAAGAACAGAATATAGGAAAACCATAAACAAATATGTTAAAGAACAAACATTGAATATGTTTCAAACATTTAACATAGGAAAAAATACACTATTTACATCAAAAAATTCATTTCAAAAATATCTTTTATTAATAAAAAACTTGGTGGGTTGAAAACACTCCATTGGCATTATTTAGAGTATCAATCACATGTACATTTCCATGCCATCCCAGGAACCCATCAATAATGCCATACCATTCACTCATCCACACTTCCATATAAAACCAAGCTTGTGAGAACAAATGGGAACACCAAAGGATAAAACTAGACTTCCTCATTTTAAAAGGAAACCATTGAGACCAATTTAAAGAATCATGAACATTCCAAAGGCTCACTAACCAGTAAGTCAAAAATAACTCTCAAATTTCAAACATCAAACCTTTATTCCTTTCGTGAAAATGAAACCCCATATATTTTCATCAAAAATCATTTTCATTTCACTCAAAACATTTTCAAGTATCGATAATATATCTTTCCACAAATAAACATTTGATTAAAAACTGAATCCTTATCATTTAAAACCAATTCCAAAACATCCATTTTCTTTCCAAAAATCATTTTCTATAAACACTAGGTTTTTTTATAGAATACCTATATCGTTAAATAAATTTTATTTTACCCCCCATGTGGTCATTTGATCAAAACTCATTTTTGTAAGGTGTTCCACAAGGTTAATTATAAAAATCACATTCCCCACATTACAAAATCTCACCATTACCACTAAAATTCCGTTTTTATAATTCCAACCCAAGGGTTTTTCGAAAAAAAATTCCAAATAAGGAAGAACCAAAAATACTCATAAGAGGGAAACAAGTGTCCATGGGTGACTTGACCATATGGTTTGTGGCCATATACTAAACACACCACTGTCACATAGAGCA
Source organism: Viscum album (assembly GCA_963277665.1). Classification (NCBI taxonomy): domain Eukaryota; kingdom Viridiplantae; phylum Streptophyta; class Magnoliopsida; order Santalales; family Viscaceae; genus Viscum; species Viscum album. Next base: position 1,254,940,137 of record OY728152.1, read on the forward strand.
TTCTAGGTCCATGCCCCTAGCTGCACCAGACATTATATTCCCTTCTAGGTAATGGGGACCATTAGACCAACTATGCATTCCATATCCCAATCACCAAACAATCTACAAAGACCAAGGAATGTAACAAAACTTAACTTCCCTTGGAAACCACTGGATCTGAATGAGAAAGGGTTCATGAAGTCCTCCCCATTATTACATATCGAGTGCTAAAAAACACAATATATCATCCTTTGCATCAAAAAGTAGCTAATTGTGCCCTGAAAAGAAATCCCCTATAAAGATATGACCTCTTATGATACCATTTTTTCAAGACCCAACATGGGTTAACCCTGAACTAGTCACCCGAGCTGATTTGTTGAATGGAGAGAATGAAATTCCTGATCCCTATAGGCTGGAAACGAGTTCCAGGAATCAAAAGAGTATATAAAGGGAATTACTTATCCCTGTAATAAATAAATATACTGAAAAAATTAAATAATAAATGCAGTCAATAGATATAACAATATCCAAACTGAACAACCTTTCATAAAAGAATATGAAAATATAACCAAACAATACAATTAAACTAAAACTAAAACCTGACAACCCAACATCTCCAAGTGATCCTGAGGGTCACTCACCAATACCTAGAACTACTATCACCCATGAAAATCAATACCTAGTTAAGAACAACATCAAAAACTAAAAATAGAAAAGAACTATATGGGTGAGTATTAAAACTCAGTTGGCTAGCCCGACAGTATATTCTGAATTCACTTACATTAAAATAAAAGAAACTTCAAATTAAAGTTTTAAATAAATGTATATAAAATTATGATTTTATACATAATTTACTTGAAGATAACTATGGTTCATTTCCAAACTTCATTTCTATACAAGGTTCATTACCAATAGAGAGATGTTAACATTTCTTGGGGAAATTGATTCTTTCATTTTCAAATAGAACAAGAGAGTATTAAACTCTTTTACATAACTTTTTTGATAAAATATTTTTAATAGAACACATCAGTTTCCATGAACAAACCACACAAGAGAGAACTATAATTGCCACAGAATAAAGGAAATGGAAAATAAACACACAAGCGTGTCAAAGTATCTCATTCATCACTACAAGATGTTATGTGCTAATAGACATGGGTAAACGTAGGAGATCGTGAATAATCCATAATATACTAATACATGAGATCCATCACTGGAATAATTACTCACATGATAAAATCAAAAGTTACCTAAAAAATTTGGCCTCTCAAACGTAGGATAGACCAAGGGGAAAATCCCATAGTAATAAACCCAATAAATCAACCTTCTATGGTCCACTATATGTGCATAACCTTGCCGATAAAGAAAACATTTTGATAATATTAACTCACTATTCAAATTTACCATGTATCATGTATGTAGGGGGGGGGGTGAGACAACTGATTCCAAACAAGAATCCACTAACATGAATATATTATTATAATAATTTAACAACAGGACTCACCCCGAGCCACCCCAAGGATCGCTCCCATGCCATAAAAATATAAGACTCAAAGAGTTTTTACAGTGGATCTACAATTAGTATAATGGATCACATGGATTCTATAGTGAGTAAATACCATCCATTAAATATGAAATAGGAATGAGAATCATCCAATGTAGGTTTTTTATAATTATAACTTTCACCATTTTCTCAAAATTTCCAAATGGGGAATTTAGAATTTTTTACAAATCCAAAATTTATCAATAATCTAAATCTTCCTTTCAAAAATGGGTGTAAACACACTAATTTCCACATAAAAATTATTTAAAAAACTTGTTTAAAAATTCACATCATACTTTCAATCAAAATCCATTTTTTATAAAGATTCGAATCTGGCCATTATCAAGAAACACATGAAAACCACTTTGAAATCCAAATATAAATTTATTATCAAACCAAAACAACTTAGGTAACCCATACTAGGAACACAAAAAATCATTTAAATTATTAAAAACATATGTTTAAAGCTTAACCATTCTTTATATGTAACACATGAAAAATCAATCTGGGTATTTCATCGGACATTTGGGATTAAATATTTTGCAACGAAGTTATATTTATCACAAAAAAGGGAATAAAACACCACATTTAACACAATTAAATTAATTAAAATATCAGACCAAAAAAATTAGTATATATATAAGGAACAAAAATCATGAAATCAATGATTCATAAATTATAAAGGCAAGTGCGTGGGAAACCTAGCTCGAATCCCTGGGGTGTAAACAACACTAGCCTGAAATCACCCTAAGAGGGTTCCAGAATCCAAGATCTATGAAGAGGAACCCTAAAAATAGATATAAAACAACATAAATTGAGGGAAACCAAATACCCAGTTCTACTTGTCCATAAGAGGAGATAAACTAAAGGGAAAAATGGAAGGAAGAGGGAGAGGGAAATGAAAGGAGAGGGTTACCTTAAATATCAAGCCCCAAAACTGAATAAATCCACTTGAAATAACCCTATAAGTAGATGGGGGTTGTGAGAATGATCATAGAGGCCAGTTTTGGTTGAACGAGTTGAGTGGGGGTGGAATAAGGTGTTTTTGTGTTAAAATCCCTAAATGGGTAGTTTAGTGTTTTTAATGATTTTAAGTTCTGGACAACTCACATGGTTTGGAAATTTGGTTTACCAAACCGTGTGCCAACCATGAAGAAGGATGTTATTGAGAGAAGAGTAAATTCATGGACAATTTACAAGGTTTACCTATCATTTTTAGACCATTTTGTAGGTTCTATCCATTAATATCACCCACTGCATGATTACCTGGGTTGTACCACACAGTTTACCAAATTGTTCTCCAACCACGAACATGACACTACTATGAAAAAACACATTGTTTTATATTAACACTACCAAATGAAATGATGATCGACTGAGGAATAAAAACTAGAAAAAGAATCACTTAAAAATTAAACCCTCGTTCTACCCAGAACTTGAGAGAAGGACCAATTTTCTCAAATAACCAGAACATAAGATAAGAAATGAAAAATAGGATGTGACAAATAATGTGAGTTAAATCCTTGAGAAATTATTATCTAAATTTAAAAATATTTATAGACTGGTTAGAAACATAAAAATAATTATAAAATTCTATGGAAAACTTATATGTGTTAGAGAAAAAAATTACCTATGTAAACAATAGTTAAAAAATTTAAACACATGATTCAAAATTCCTATTAGAATCATAAAATCAGTCACATAAGGTTTTAATGGAATTAAATGAAAAATGACTAATGTAACATTATTCTCCACTCACATAATCAATGTGAATGAGTGTGAAAATGAATTGGTGACACTATTAAAATTCATTAAGTTATGTTCTTCTTATCTTATTCATTTTTTAATAATCATATTATGCTCACTAAAAATGTGAATATGATTAAGAAATTTTTACCTTATTTTATCAAATAGTTAATGATAAATTAAATGGTTTTTTATGTTTTGGGTCTTCTGCTATATTAAAAGTAAAAAAGGTTTATGTTTTCAAAAAGAAGAAGATTTTATTTTACCAAAATTCAACCATAGTCATTAAAACTGAAAGGATATTCTTGTGGGGGGGGGGTTCTACAATCTATAAATTATCCTGAATATATGAAGGGGGTTGAGAATATCCAAATAAATAACACATTTCATGTTAGTATTATGGAAATAAATTCTTTGACTCTGAATAGTATATGATACCAAATTTATATGTTATAAATATTTTAAATATAATAGAGCTTAAAATCAAGGAAATAATTATTCATGAAAAAAGTTTTTATTATAGTAATGAAGTAAAGGGTTATTGAATCACGATGATGTAAAATATTTTTAAATCAATATTTCTAATTGAAGGGAATTTATATCAAGATCAAATAGATATAAGTAGTTGATGTGTTAACCACATCATTTATTTTATATGATAAAATTTTTTGTTTGTAAATAGTGTTTTATTATGGAAAATATGATATAATACGCTTGGATGATGATTTAATTGTCTTTAATATAAAATAAAAGAAGAGAAGGACTAAATTATTTTAATCTATGATAAATTATTTTTATTTTTTCTATTAAAGTATGAGGAAATGAAATTCCACAACCAATAAATGAAATATTTTAAAATATTGTCTTCTTTTCTGTTTCCCTTATAACATCATTACTAACACATAAAATACCATATATGATATAAATAAAATATTTTATTTGATAAATATTACCACTTAAAATGAAATAAGTGTTATTTTATATTATAAAATAGTTTGTTTATCTTAGCAAGATATTTTAAAAAGAATATAGGTTATAAGATACTAGTGGGAGTATTCTTGGACATGATAATGTTCAAGATTAATAATTAAATGATTTTACTTGTCAAATAAGACGTGGAAGTCACTTAATATCCTAAAATATTATATAATATGTTTATAAAGTGTAATATAAGGGGTTATATTTGGTTATTAAATGGATATCATTGAAAAATGAATTGTGTAAAATGTAAAATAATGATGATGATGATGAATTATGAATGATCTTAATGTTGTAAAGATACGCGACTATCATCATGTCATATGGTATTATAAAGTAAATTTGTTCGAATACTTGTTTAGTGGGATGAAAATTAGTTACATGATTCATATGTCACACTATTATTCCAAAAAACTTTTCTTTAGGGATGTTACTCACTAAATATGTTCAATGGGTTGATGTTATCAAAAGGTTACATAGAGATGCGGTAGGAAATTCATATATATGTACTGGGTTTAACAAAGCACTAAATGTGTAGTAAAAAGAAAGCCTCTCCCATATTCTACCCCATGTGATATGATTATAGCGGAACTGATATATAGTTTATTTAATATTCTCAAATATTTTAAGAATTTAATTTTATTCATGGTTTATAATAGGCAATTTTCACATTATCTATCTTTTACATTGGTTTATTATTTTTCATAAAGTGAAATGATGATCAATATATCAATGTATGACTTTGATTCATCCTTAATAGATGTCAATCCTAGATTATTATATATTGTGATTAAATTTTATTGTTATTTTGGGTATTATTTTTTATAGATATATAAAATATGATAATTTTCTTATGTATGCCTCGTGGATTAGGTAATTATGGGTAATATGGTATGATTATGATCATGACACTAATTATGGATTAAGCATGGTGAAATTGGTCCTACCATAAGTAGAGTATGAGACATGGACCCTCAATTAAGATATATTGTAAGAGTGCACAATAATATGTAGTTAATTTATGTGAAATACTTATCTATTATATGATTCAAATGTGATGATCTAGTCCATACAGTTGAATTACATTGGATGTATTCATCGACTTGGTCTACCTATAATCAATGAAGTAAGAACATATGAGTAGCTATAAGAGATTTGAAGATTCTATGTCTCATAGTCACTCGATGTTGATGAAAAATAGACAATATTAAAATTCATGACTCTATATGATAGAACTAATAAACATTCATATATATATATATACATGTGTTTTATTATTATAAATTAAGATCCATTTATATCATGGTTAGTAATTTTTATTTCTCTGAATGCCTCTCTCTACTCACATTTATGTATTTTAGAATTCATTTTTTAACACTAGGTTTACACATTATGGTTGACTTAATGAGGTTTGATTTTTAAAACACTCAAAGAGTTTATATAAAAGTGTTTTAGACTTAATATACAAGGTGTTTTATATGGATATCCACAGGGCATTTCACTTGTTGTCATACATAGTGAATTTGATGATATATTTCCATTTTTTTTTGAAATATATCCCAAATTTTTTGGGATATGATTTTATATGTTAATATATATGATAAAATATGAAATGAAACAAAAAATGTCTATGAGGCATTAGTGTATGTGAGGTATAGAATGAGATATGAAATAATTCCATAATTATATATATTCCATTATAATTATGTATGATATTGATATGTTTGGTGGTATAATATATAGGAACTATGGGATGATTTGGTTTTGGAATATCATTTAGTATGACATGGTGATATCATTTTAATACCATCATTTCATGTGGTAGTGTATTGTATAGGAATATAATATTAATTTGATTCGTATGGTATGATAACCATGACATCCTATACTTAATAAGGTAGTCAAATGTGAATATTTAATTATCATTAATATTCACAAATTTTCTATCATTATCATTTGTGGTCCATACGATAAATCACATGAGAGAGTTATCATGGTAAATGGGTTATAATGAGTTTTAATTTCCATTTCATGCACCTTTACTCTATAGACATTTGATTCAATTAATTGATACTCAGGAAGCATCCCAGATAAATATAAATAGTGGAATATTTCATTGAGATATTGTTTTGGGCTACATGAGTCTCATATTGAATCACTCACTCTTTAATGAAGCTGTATTATCCCCCTATATCCATTATGGTATACAAGAATATAATGGGGGTTATAGATGATCCCACCCAAGAAATGGATAATTTAGTTCTCCTATGGATACACCATAGAGGAATGATTCTTATGACTATTATTTAGTAGTATTCATAAACCCCTATGATTTTAAAATAAGATAAAAAGTTATCTTTAGTAAAAAATAGATGTTATTCATTTATATTTACATGGTTTAAATTTTCATGTCATGGTGATATTGTGATTTTAGGATTTTTTATATTTATACCTCATTTAATAAGTTTTTTTTATCTTTATAAACATGCCAGGGGAATTATCCTCATTTTCACTATAGTTGTCCTTTCACTACTAATGTTTTCTTCATTGATTTTATCTAATATTATTGAATTCATTACAACTATTAATCTCCCCTAATAAATATTGTTATCAATGTTTTCTTTCAAATCATCATATTTTCATATACTCCCCCAGACAATATAAATTCATCACAACATTGATTTATCATTTTTTTTCAATTTTGAAAGAAATTCTACTCATTTTCCTGAACAATGATGTCATGAATTTCAACCATTATCAAAATATGTTTATTAAAACATTTTAAACCTTTTATCTAGGATGAATATGCAATAAATATACCTTTATATCCATGAGATTTAAACATAATATATTTTTTAAAATTTCTTAATAATAAAATATTTACATTCGTTAATTGAAATATACCTCAATGTAGGTGTCTTCCTATACCACATATCATATAGAGTATTTTCCACACCACATATATCAAGTATCCTTTTCCTCACATAGTCACAATAAAGCTATATTAGGGATAAAAAATGTCAATACCACTTCCTTCAAAAACATATCTGATAAGTGTTTCTCAATAAGAATTATGGAAGACATATTGTTAATGATTTGGATCCTCCTATAAACTACTACATTTTTTGGTGTACATATATCAAAACATGGTTCCTTATATAATTATTCTATTTTTTATAATCTTCTTGGATGTTTTTAAAATTCGTTCCATTATCTATCTTTAATTTCTTAATTTTCAACCAAATTATATTCCACAAAAATCATTGGTAATGAGTAATTCAGTTGACCACATCATATATGGGAGTGATCACAATAAAAAATTTCATTATAATATAATCATAAATTAAATATATATATATATGCCTCTTCAAATCAATTGATTTATATGAAATAACCCCATATAAATTAACATGAAGCAACTCAATAATCCTTGTAATATTTTATTTCTTCATATTTTAACCCTTTAAAATAAGAATAATTTTATGAAAAATATTACATGTGTGAGTACCTTCATGTGAAATAAAAAGAATATAACGATTTTATTCACTTTACACAAAATATTTTGAGTAGTTTTTGGTCAAATGGATTAGAATTCAATTCCACATTATATTCTCATATTCTTTGGATAAGAACCAATTTTCATTTTCATTATTAATGAGGTATATATTACCCTTTGTATTCTTCCCTTGAATCTCAATTTCCCCGTCTATTTATTTAAAAATACAACTTTTATTAGGTAAATTCATTTCATGGGTTGGGTCACATATCTAGATAACACTCATAAAGTTGTGTCAAAGAACTTAAATAACCAAGTAATCTATGATCTTAATGTATTTTTCTCTATTTTTAGTTTTCCTAGAGCCAATAATATTCAATCCTTTATTATTAATTTTTTTTGAATCCTTATTTTTCAAACTTTTTGATTAAGCCAGTAAACATTTTTCCAACTCTATGAGAAGTATATCCACTATAAAGAATACATTATTTAAATAAATCCATATATATCAATGATATATCTTGTAAAATATATTTCATAACCCATTTTTTATTCATGTCCATTTCATAAAATCTTTTAGTGGGGAATGTTCTTGGTCCCCCTTCAGGTATGATGGATTAATCTTATAATTAATGTTTTCAAAATTATTTTTTCATTTTTAACATTCTTGATGAATCTTTCGGCTATTTTATTATTTAAATTTGGATTTATATTAGTATAGTTATCTTTTTATCACCTTATTATAGGTTCTTATTAGCTATAAAACACAAATATGGTGTATGACATATCTTTTTACAATAATAACTCACAATTTATACTTTATTTTTTTGTGTACTTTCATTAATTATTTTGTTGAATTTTTAAATTTTTTAATATACCCCAAATTAAGCTTCCCCTGTGGAGTTGGTGCTTATGTCCTATCATTAATGACTGAATTTTGGTTTTGATCTATACCCAGACCATATTTATCATCTATATACTACATTTCTTTTTAAAATTCAATCTATTAAATTCTTTATTGAGTCACCATGACTATCTTATCTATGATTCTCTTCACTTTATCTTTACAAATACAATATAAAAGTCAATTTTTTCTCCCGGTCTTAAATATTTCATTATAAACTAGTATTTTATCCTTAAATTTACTCAATAAATTTGACTCAATATTCCTTCGTGATTTTCAAACTATTGATAATTAAGGGTCGGTTTAAAATTTGATTTTTTACACAACCACATTCTTTGAGTTTTTTTACTTTTCCAGATTTGAGGTTTTTAATTTACTCCTTCAACTGTGATGTATCCTCTTTTTTTACTTTATATAGAGTTTTTAATGAAGAAAATCACTACTAGTATTCTTCATTTTCACTAAAAACAATAATTTCATTGAATGTATCTTTTAACTCCACTTGGAGGTATTCTATTCCCTCAAAATCATCATCTTAATTATTTAATGATTTATTTATGGGTGTTTTAACTTCTTCATCATAAAATAATTTCTTATGAAAATTTATAGTTAGGTGAGAAATTATGACACAACAAAAAAATTTAAGTGGAATTTATCCATTAAAATTTAATTTTCCTCATTTAATATTTTAGGAATGAAATGAAATAACTACATCAACTTTCTTTTCATTAAGATAATTTTACACAATATAGTTATTTAAATCCATAAATGAAAATTCATGTGTTTTATCATTTTCCATATAATCATTGTCATTGTTTCTCATGTCACATACAAAAGGTGTGTTATAAATTCGATCCAATATAAAATTTATGAGTTCCCCTTACCAAGGTACCAAAAACATTGGTTTTAATTAAGGTAACAATATTCTAGGAATTTCCCTCCCAATGTTGACATCATTGAGGGTTTCACCATGATCGAGCATTTAATCCAAAATAATATTCACATGTTACAAGAATGAATAAATGGATTCATTTTAGTTCATATCTAATTCCTCTTTATGGATCTAAAGTACACAATTTTTTTCTTTAAATAACATTAAATAACTTTTGTAGATGTTAAGAAACTTTTTTCACATAATGTGTGATGATTTATAGTAGATCACTTTCATATTGGTTTCATGAGAAATGTTTTCCCCTAATACAGTGATTCCGTTGGAGTCATCATCTATTCCCTTTTAGAAATTATCAAATAACTCTCCTCACTATATGTTAACATAGATTCCAAGTATGATTGTAATATATAAATCCATTTACAATGATCAGAAAAACATCTCATCTAATTCTTCGTTAATTAGAATTTGTTTCTATTGAAATTTTCTTTGAATTATTGAAAAGCATTTCCATGAATTTTTTGAAAGAAAACATCACTAATTTGAACCTTATACAATTATATGACTTATTATTCAAACACAAGGAAGATACCCTAAGAGGGTGGGTGAATATGTTTTTTTCATTTCATATGAACCTTACAATGGGATTTTTTTTCAAATAAAAACACTCTTGTCTCCCACATAATGTGTGTATAGAAGTGATAAAGTAAAAATAGAGAGACACAAATGATTTTTTACATAATTAATCTTTGTTGGGATATATCCCAAGAGAATACAATTGTGGTGTTCCATTGTACCAAATTCACTAATAGAACCACATGCTTATTACATATTTAGAGTAATATCAATATCCTTTTTAGTTTACCGCCCATAAAATGATATATAATTAATTTTTATTTTCGTATAAGAAATTTAATTGCTTCTCCAAGATAAAAATTTATCTTACATGAACCAATAATGTCAGTAACTCTAATTATGGAATAGAAACAAATGCTCCATTCATCCAAATGATTTACCTTCATGAATTCTTATGATATAACATAGAATAAATCATTTTTATTAATAGAAAATTATTCAATTCCCTTTTATCCCAACCATTTTCTATTGAAACTGGTCTTATTCCTCTTTTTTAGAGAATTATATCTCTTATATCATTAGAGAATCACCATAAATACATTGACTTGTTTTTTCTAATGATCAATTTTTTTGAAAATTTATCAATAAATTTATTTTAAATCCAATTAAAAATGATTGAATTAAGATATATTAAGAATCCATAAAATATAAGAACTTCTAAATTAATGAAATTTATCGAAATCAGCACTATTATGATATAATTCCCATAACCACAATTAAATTACTCCTTTCACCAAGGATTAAGGGTGAACATATGATATTTGAATCATTTAAAATTTTAGTGAATAAATTTTATTAATTATTCACTGCGTAATATTTATCTTATGGAGTGACATACTCTTTCTAGTATAATTCCATAATTTTAAAATATTCATATATGACATAGTGTTTCAATTTATAGAGTGAAATTTAGTATTTTTTCATGATCACTCTACCCAAACTCCACACTCCATATCCACATCTCACCTCATTATCATAACCCATACTCACATATATTGATCCCTACAAAGTCATTCTTTTATAGCTAAGATTTTATTTTATTAAAATCTATTAAGGAATGGTATTTTTCTTCAATTAAAAAATATGTAAACTGAACATAACCTGTGATGAATTAAAAAATCATGGTGTCCTTTATGAGGTGTGACATCACCCTTAACATAACAATATACACCCCTATGTAATGAAGCCCATAATTTTGGGTAAAAATTCTATAACCATCCAATAGAATTATTTAAAAACCACACCCCTATCAAAAAATGTTCCCGTGATTCCATTATAGTATTTCCAACATTGTATGTTAAAAACCAAAAAAATTTAGCCATGATTTTTTGTACAGAAACTGAAGGACCAATTGAACTAGGAAAAACAAGAAAATTTAATTTCACAGTGACACATAGAGAAAGTAATAACAAAATATTTTCATCGTGAAACATAGGAAAAGATGATGATGATTACAGATCCCAATCACCCATGGAACTGAAAACCCCATGATTCATTAATACGTTTTTCAAACACATTAACAATGTGTTGATATTAACATTGAAATTGTTAAAAAATGTTTAAGATGTTAATGAACCATGAAAATATTTCCTTGTATGATATTTTTATTTAGTGCAAAACACTATTAATTTTTAAAAATATATATTATTTTAAATTTAGTAAGGGATTTCAGGACACCAAATTTACAAAACTACATTCTATCTTGAAGAATATGTTTCAAAATTTTAATTGTATTCCTTATTGAATATGTTAAGAAATGTTCTTATCGTTTTTCACATGTATAAGATATATTTAATACAATAATAAACTAATGAAAATTTATCTCTTCGAAATGATAATAGTAAACTAAAAAATTACTCTTGTGTGATACTTATTGATACAAGATAGTTGAATATTCTCATCATTTGGTAATCTATATGACTATATGGAAATGTAATGATTGAAATCAAATTGAAAGGGAACATTGATAAATGAAATCAGTATGAGAAACTTTTACCATGAAGAGATAATATTTAATAGACGAAAATTTATTAGACATATCCTAAATTTTAAAAAAAATCATAAAACCTTCATATAGAATTATCTCTTGATGACATGAATCTTTTTGGAGTATAATGTACCACTTATAGTATATGAACCATTATTATAGTTAATTGAAATTTTACACCATGTTTATGCATGAATATAATGTACATTATGTTTTTTCTATTTGTTTTAGGGATTACATACGCTGATAATGATAATGATGTTTCATTGGATCCATTTATGAAGATTTGAAATTGATTTTGGATATGGGTGTTGTAATTTATGATGGTCACAAAAAAGAAGATAATACATGTCAATCCATTTATTATGGATAAAAAATAACTTTTATTCTTATTGTAATTTTAGAAAGTACACATTTAGGTTGATACATTATATGAATGAAATACTTCTTGGTCATTATAAAATTTTAACTTAATGAATTATATGTCAATCCAGGATAAATAATTTTATGGGAATTTAGAAGAAGTCCCATTACCATATCCATTATCTGGTGATGATTTGTTTTATATTATAAAGGATAATACCACTACTATTTACAAGATTTTCTTAAAAGTCCTTAAAAAAATTAAATTGAAACGAAGGTATATTTTCTTTAAATTACTATATTTTATTTTTTTGGTTTGATATTTTATGGATGTTATGTATATAAAAACATTTATGTGATACTATCATTTTAATGTTAATAAATATAACAAGAATGATGAATTTTAACATAAATTATGGGTTGGAAATGATTGATATAAAAATAAGGGAATAGTTAGAAATAATAAATGAAGGTATACATTTGTTTCTTCCCCAGGAAGTTAACACTCATTCAAAATAATTGAGATTTCATCTTTTAAACATAAAATATTATGGAAGGACTCCATATGTTTATTAATAAAATAGTAAATTGATGATAGAATGTTTAAAATATCAAGAAATTCATGCATTTATAAAAAAAATTATTTCTTGTTGTAGTACATTACATTTTACTATAAAATCTTTGACACATAATCACCATGAATTTTTTTTCAAAGAAATATCTCATAAACATATTTTCTAGAAGATTTTTTTTAATTTTGTAGATAAATTTATATAATGTTATTTGAATTATCTATTTTCCCAATACTATTCATCGATACAGTGGTGCACCTAGTGAGAAATATCTGAATTTTTGTTCATATACATTATAGATGTATATACCCTATTGAATAATATATGAAAATATTTAATGGGAATGTCAAAAATAAAAGGCATTAAAGATATTTTATTATAGATTAGTATATATTTGAGTAATAAAATTAATATTATACTTAATACTAATCCTACATAGATATCATTAGGATCCCAACATCTCATCAAAACACGCGCATTGAGGGTGAATGGATTTCTGAAAGAGATTTTATAACAATACCCATAATAGATGTGTATTAGGATAAAATACATGCCTTACATAACATTATGGAGGTTCAACCGTATTTTTGAATACCCAATTGTATTCTTTAAAAATTAATTCCAATAATGTATGATGGATAAATATGAAATGAACATAATCCATAATTTATAAGTTGGTCCCAAGACCATATTTTTAAGAGTTATCTAAAAATAATTAATCAATTTATAAAATTGTATTATGGATAATTGGAATAAAAAGTGTACATGAAATATCTAATTATGGGTATAAAATTAATAGTTATATATTATATACAAAGTAATATAACATATATAGTGGGATGAAAAATAGCGGAGTTACACTTTTGGTAGAAGGGATGAATGTATCTAATTTGAGGGATTAAAATATAATTTATATTTATATATTTTTCAGTGGAATCATTTAAAAAATGTGGTGTTTCTAATGTGTTATATTTTTTGTGATTTTTTGGAAAACCGGTTGATAATATGGGTGTACACTAGTAAAACATTATTTATGACATCATTGATTGAACATGACTTTTTTTATAATTTATGTGAAAAAATTTTCTATGTTGATTATAATATAAATGGAACTACAAATTTTGAAATTATTTTTTAGGATTTATTTTCTTATAATAAATATTTAAAATTATTATTTCACATTTATTATACTTATATCTTATATTAAAAACCCTTAAAAAATTGAAATCGTCATAATTTATTAATAAACATGTTTCTTTTACACTTTCAACATATTAAACAATCTTATTTTTGAAACTATAAACCCTAAATCTATCATACGAGAAGCCTTCATTTCTAGTTTATGATACCTCACCACTACCTCTAATTCCCATTTAGACTAACTTATGATATCTTGTTCAACGAAAAATACAGTTCTTTTTACTAATCCCATGTTATTAATTAATAATTTTTTTGAATTTTGAATTTTTTTTGATGATATCTCAGTTTTTTTATTTCAAGTGTTGAAATATATATTTATTTTTAATAATTAAAAAATATAATTCTAAAATCATAAGTAATGTTAATAATAAATAAATTTTAATTTTTATTAATATTCAAGATTAGATTTTATGGATTCAAATTTATCAAAAAATATTTTTGTGTTTTTTCGAATCAAAAAAGAAAAAGTTTTACTCTAACTAAAGTGTTTTCAATGTATTATATGGTTTCATTTAAAATATAAATATATTAATTTTTGAAATTTAGTGTAACAAATTGTCTTCATTTTGATATCATTATATTAAAAATATTTTATAATATATTTTTGGGATTTCTCTTAAAAACTATTTTTTGGGTGATTAGTGAAGTATAACACTTTTATAAAATTTTTCATTTATTTATAAGCATTTGAAATGTACCAATATTTCATTAACCCACCTAGAGGCCCTAGTAACCCGATAACTGATCCATCACTAACATTGCTTGAAGGGAGTTCCTGATCCTCATGGGTTGGTTACTAGCACCTAGAATAATACAAACAGAATGTGTGAAGGAATTTTCCACAAACATCACTGAAGAATGATAAAAAGGCTAGTATTCATTCAAGAAAGAAATACACTAGGATAAATATACCATAATTTAGATAGGTAAAAAAACCAATGTACTATAATATTGTACCCAAAATTAGAAAAACTAGCCATGTCCCAATGGACACAACTCTCCAAGATCAAGTATCAACAGTTATAACAACCACCATGTAGAACCATATTCTTGTTCAAACCTGGAAGAATATAATCTACAAATTCCCAAAGGCAATGGTAATATTTGAGATAAAATCCCTGTCAATTATCACAAGTGATTCCTTAATAAGATTCCATCATTTATTTATCCAATTAGATATTTAAATTATAACAAACAAGTATGGAAGTTAAAATCCTAATTAAAACAATCCATGATTTACTTTTCAAATGATATAAATAATTAAAACAAATATATTAATAAAAATTTTATATAAAAAATTACATATAAATTCATAAGTCGCATGTAAAAAAATTTAATACAAACAATGGAGTATATTTCAAATACAAAAAACAAGCAACATGGTCATCATCCAAATGGTATGATTGTTCCAAGATATGGGATCCTTACACCCACAAAGGTGATCATGAAAATATGAATATACACATGTACCTATAACAACAGTCAAAGTCTAATCATCACCATCCCATCAGGGATGTGATGTATTTCACTAGGTTCTTTTCAGTATTAAAGAATAATAAATATTTATATCCCAATAACTCACTAAGTACTTAGGCTTTCATGTGCTATAATATCAACCAATGATGAGAAATTTACTTCAACACTTTTTAAAATAAATTTTACCCCATTCCACATTTAAAATATGTTTATTTTATTTTAAAAACATCACATGGGGTTTTAATCAAAATATTCCTTTTTACAAGATAAAACCACTAGGTTTCTATAAAAAAACTAATTAATATATTTTTCTAATATTCCAATTTTGAAATAAATTTCAAAAAATGAATTTCATAAATTTAAATTACAAATTTTATATTCCACAAATTTCCATCAATTTCATAAACACACCCAAAATCAATTAGATTGGGGTTTTTTCAAATTTTGTGCCATATCAAATCAAAATCCCCCAATTCATTGGAATTGGATTTTTGATAGAGAAAATGAAATGAATTATAAGAAATTTATTTTAATTCAAAAAAATTGAATTTAAATCAATCAATTTAGGGTTATTCAAATTTGGAAAATCAAAATAGAACCACCAACACTTTTCTCGAAAACACAAATCCCATAAGGGAACCCTTTATAAAAAATGAAGGTTAATAATATATAGGAACTCAACCTAGAGACAAGATTAAATAACATGGACTTTAGGCCCATCAATCCCAAGATGATAAATGAAACTATAATGAGGGAAAAAGAAAGATATTAAGATATAGGGAGAGTTCTTACCTAGAAAGTTACACCCCAACTAAAATAATTATAAATTATTGAAAAAATGACCTTGAAGGGTTTGAGGGATAAAAAATCACCTAGGGATGGCTGTTAAGTTGAAAGAAAGTAATACCAGAGAAGAGGAAAAGAGATTTTATCTGATCTTCCTATTTAAGACAACCATCTAGACATTTCACGATGTGTAACCCAACTACACATCATGTAATTGACAAGTACCATAAACTCAGAAAAACAGACCACCCATTGTTAAATATGGATTTATTATTATTTTATAATTTACAATCATGTAACCATATTAAATAGCATTTAAATCCCCAGAAGTCTATAGAACCATTGAGTTTAGGCTAAAAAACAAAAAATATTTGACATCAACATTACAGGTGTCCTCCCAAATGATTCTCTGCCCTACCCTGAAAATGAAAAATGAAAAACATAATATGGCTAAAAACTTTCCTGAAAAAAAGGAAACAAGATGCTAAAACATCCCCCCTATAAAAACGTTATGTCTCCATATAGCCTGTCAAGACATTTCTATATAAAATAGGTGAGGCCACTACTCCCCCATCAGTGATTTTCACTCCCATACCTCATCAGAATCTATACCATGCTACCATATCACATGAACCAAATGAATCTTCCTCCAAAAAAGTACATCTTTTATAGAATAAACTATCCCGATTCTCTATTTAGGCAAGGAAAAATCCAGTTCAATGTAAAGTTCACTCCAATATAGAAAATGAGATGAATTAGATAGGTTTATTCATAGCTGAGATACATGGAACATGTTATGTTTCGATTTCAGATGCCGTGGAAGTGAAAAATGGAAATAAAAAATTCCAACCATCTTAACAAGAAGAAAAGTCACAAAAAATGAGGAGAAAGCTTTCATTGAATCCCAAGAAATCGATGACTAAACTGAGTTGACACATTCAAGAAGACCTAGTCACTAATAGAAAATGATAATGGTCTATGATGGTGATAAACATAAGATTTATAATGGCTCTTTGCTATAAATATTCTAAAAAAAATAAATTTAATCTTTGATTTCATCGCTTAAATAAAGCTTGGTCAAAGTAAGGAACATTAACCAATCTATCACCATCACAATATAGATCTACATGGATGGTAATGGAAGGCCTAAAAAGGATCCATTGTGATCTTAGATAGCTAACTACTATTATAAGACAACTCAACCATCCCCAAATGAACATCCCAAGCTCCACAAAAGTAGAGAACACAAGAAAAATGCATATCCTCTAGAATCTCTATAGCTATTTCTATCTAGCCATACAACTATGGATGAAATTCTATGCTCAAAAGGATTTGAGATCCAATTACATCTTGATGTTATCTCCAAAATATATAAGTGAGACAAATATATCTATCATAGACTATAGTAGATGTAACTCTATGAAAACAAGAAATCTATTTCACATAGAGATTTACCAACTCTTCAACTGTAGTTATGTCATGAATGGGTAAAACGGGATACAATATCATCAACCAATCAATCAATAACCATATAAAATAATTATTTATTTAGTTATATAGAAACCCTACCACAAATTCCACTGAGATATCATCCCACATCCAGGTGGTTCTAAAAGTTGATGAAGAAAAAAATAAAGGTTTCTAGTGCTCGGCTTTGACATGTTGGAATGTATTATAATGAGAGATAAAATCAACAATGAACTGTCTCATACAAGGACACATAAACCTATGTTGTATTTCATAGAACATCAATATGGTTCCTGGGTGAACTTCCCCTACGAATTATGGAAATCCACCATAACATATTTCCTTACCACTAACAACAGTGAAATGATATTACTATATCATAGAATTCCATTTTCGGAGAATGATTAGTCAGGAATGGTCACCCCACCATAGAGAGAGTCTTTAATTCTTCAAAATTCATCATCAATGTGTTTTTTATGAAAAATCAACATGTTGGCCACCTTGGGCCTAGCTGGGGGCATGCGGCGCGCAGGTGGGCAGGCCAGCACTATACCTCGTTTCCCATACCCCACGTTTTTGCAACGAGCATGTACCGTAGTGGTAAAGGCTCATACTTGGAATCCAAAAGACCCAGGATCAAATCCGGGTAGGGGAGAATTTCCCAGGTACTGTAGCAGTGCTGTAGCAGGTACTATTGCAGTGGCGACACTGTAGCAGCGTCAGCACTGTAGCGGTGGAGGGATTGTAGCAGATACTGTAGCGGTGGCGGTACTGTAGCAGTGCGGGTACAGTAGCAGTACTATTCACCGTGGGGTCCTTTGGGCCAAAAACAATGGGCTTTCAAGCCTTGTATTCAGGCCACTTGGACTTGGGCCTTCGGGCTTTGTAATGGGTCTCCCTCTACCCAGTCTAAAGAGGTATTTTCATTCAAATAATAAATTGAGGCTTCGGCCACAACCTTTTAAAAAAAAGTGGATTTCAATTGAACACTGGCCACATGAACCTCCACCGCTGATTCTCAAACTCCGATATGAAACTGTGCAAAAATATCAATCAGGTTCCACTCGTTTGATGAATCCATCACTGCTTGGGTTATAAGATTCCTAATCTAGGAATTTGTAATAGAATTAAATTTATCCAAGTAAATGAAATGTAAATGTCAACAAATTGTAGGTATTCCACCCAATGCCTGTGGAAGAGATTCAAATATATTTGAGAGAATATATAACTCATGATCTTATGGTCATAATACATGATAAAAATTTCTCCAAAAGGTAATTCTATAAAATATTTAGATTGTGAATCACATCTATGGGTATATGGTTAGGGGTTAGATAATTCTTCTAATGTGGACTAAGCTGATGAGATCCATTTTCAATGACATGATGTCCTTGCATAAGAACGTTACCCAAACCTTAACCTGATGCATCACAGAAGACCACATAGCCATACCCAGCCTATAAGAGAGTCCACACCAATGCATTATTCAATATAAGCTTTAGCTCAATAAATGAATCCAGACATTTCTCATCCCATGAAAACATTACTCTCTTCCAAATCAGAGCAGTCATTAGAGAACCCAAATTTGAGAAATCTTTTTAGAACTTCTGATAATACCAACCTAATCCCAACAATCTCTGAATCTCAAAAACATTACATGGTTATTCCCATGTCATAACAACTTTATCCTTGTCAAGATCAACCAAAATACAATATTTCAACACCATGTGTCCCAAGAACATCACTTCTTGAATCCAAAAATCAAATTTCTAAATTTGGCAGAAAGTCCTTAGTTTCTCAACAATTCATGAACTACTCTAAGATGTCAAAAATGATCATCCTTAGACTTATATTAAATGATGAATTAATCCATAAATACTATCACAAAGGAATCAAGAAACTCTTGGAAAATTCCATTCATTAAATCCAGAAATATTATATGATAATTGGTTAAAATAAATGACATAACAATGTACTCATAATGGATGTACCGACTCCAAATGGTGGTTTTATGAATGTTAGATTTTTTTATGCTCAAATGATGGAAACCATATCATAGATCAATCTATGAAAACCATTTTCCCCCTAAAACTGATCAAATAGGTCACCAATAAATGCAAATAGATAGATGTTATTTATCGTAACTTGATTGAGTTTTCTGTAATCCACACAATGATGAAGTTAACCATTATCTTTCTTCAAAAGAAGAACTGGGGCCAACCAAGGTGACACACTCAAGTATATAATGACTTTCTTAAGAAGATCTCCCAACCAAGAATACAACCCTTTCAGTTTTGTGGGATCCATGTGGTAAGAAGGAATTGAATCTAGTTGAGTACCAGGAACTAAATGTATAAAAATATATACATACCTTACCTATGGAAACCTAGAGAAGTCCAGAGAAAAAATGTCATGAAACTCAATGATACTTGGAGGGAGATCACCACTAAAGGATTCCCACTCCAGATCAAATGTATAGAAAAATATCAATTTCCCCTACTCAATATTAGAAGGTATAACTATACTCACCCATGGGTACTATTCTCATTGAATGATATGGAAAACCCCATTGGGTGTGGAAAAGGAGACCCTTCAAAGAGAACTATTAATCTTGGTTTTGTTGGAAACGAGCCAATCCATCCAAAAAATGATAGGAAGAGGTTTCATGTCAATAACTATAATACCCGAAGCATTCTCTAGACCAGAAAATGAAAAAATAGGGAGGACTACTGAGACCCTTCTCTCTCTCCATTCTAAGCGGTGTAGTAATATCCATTACAAAAGACTAACACTCCCTAAGATTATTTAATAGATGACAACACATATAGATATAAATGAATGAGATGAAATAGTATCAAATAAAGTAGTCAGTAATGATTAAGCTATTTTGGTGGTACCTCTCACGGTCACTGGACCCATATATACTTCTTCAAGAGATATCTTCCACTTCTTGAGGAAGCTTTGTTCCAGGTGCCAGTGTCTAGAACACCTTGAATCATAAATCATATTATTGGGAAATACTTTTAGTAGGTGATGATGATCTCGTTCCCATATGAGGAGTGAAATAGAAATGATATAACATCTTAAAGTGTACCGAGAATCCACAAAATCTATAGCTTATGGGTGAATTAGGGAAAACACTCTTATAATTCCCTTTCTTTCCACACTGGTGTCAATTCAAAGGTCTCATTCCATGAACAAATTGAGGTTTAGAAATTCCCCACTATCGAGAACCACTGTGTGAATCTTCATGATTTCTCTTCACCTTAGATGATATCACAACTCCACTAGGAGAATTGGAAACTCTCATCAACGCTAACTTTCTATCTAGTTTCAATTTGACCATTCAATGCTCTATCCATCACATCAGCATAAGAATGCATCATTACCAAGAAAACCTAACAACAAATATCAACTTGAATTCCCAACTCTAACTATCAAGTCTTCATCTTATAATATGATATAATCTCATGTGATAATAGCCCGAGATCAGAAAAACAATTTATAGACACATTCATGATCATTTCAACCTTTACATGTTTGAAAAACTCAATAGCATTGGAAAACACTATTGGATATGGATAGACCTATTTGATGAAATGATCCTTGAAGTATTTCCACTCCAACACCTCATTTTTATTCACCATCACCATTATCTCCCTCCATGTCATGGTTAGTCCCTCCATCATGAATGTGGAAAACATAACGTTTATTTTTTCAGGTGTCTCTAAGAACTCAAACAAACATTCAATCTTGGTCAAGCATTCCTCATCCTGTTGAGTATCATTGGAACTATTAACCACACTGGTGGCATATGATGAAGGAAATATTGATAATGATTCCTGAAAACACACCTCTATGGTTCCACATATGGAGCCTGAATAGTAACTAGAGGTAGTTGTTGAACCATAGCTTGGACATTATGCACTATCACCTAAACCATACTCGAGTCCAAGAAGTGATTTTATCATTGTTATTACACAACATCTTCTTTCGGGATCTGATTCTCACAACTTCTTAGAGGAATGATGCTACACAACATCAGCAGGCAACATATAAGACATCAGATTATCAATCAAATAGAGTAGTAAGGTATTTTAATCCCAACAAATATACAAAAAATGTTTGGATTTTAGTCTATCCAAATAAAAATTAGAGAAAAGTATAGAAATAATCCTCATGATTCATTTTCCAAACCATCCCTGTTGACATAAGGTTCTTTACTAGGATACATGGCCTTGAACTCATTCACAACTACATAATATGTCCCAACATGATTACTCAAATTTAATACTACCATCAAGGAATGATACTCAACCTATAGCTCTGATACCAATTTTTCACCAATTAGCCTAGGTACCCTAGTAACCTAATAACTGACCCATCACTGTCATGGATTTAATGGTGTTTTTAATCCTCACAATTTACTGATTAACAACTACCATCAATCAAAATAAAAGTTGGAATGAATTTTCAACAAATATTATGGAAGCAAGATAAAAATTTCAGAATGAAAATAGGAGAAACTCTACAGGGAGAACTGTACCATCATAAAAACAGGTTAGTAAAAAAAATCACTATAGAAAATTACTATAAAGAAGGAAATCCACCCACCTCATAATGGACACAACTATCCAAGACCATGGATCAACGACTACAACCACCTCCAAGTGCCTCCATACCATTGCACCAACATGGAACAATATAATATGCAAACACTTGAAAAAACAGGTATGGTGTGAGCTAAATGCCCAGTAGGGTATCACCTAGGATTCCATAATAAGATAACAACATTTAATTAACCAAATATCACATTAAATTTTAATAATCATGAAATTAATTTCAAATAAAAATTATAATAAATCCTTCTTTCTAATATAAATGATGGAAATACATACAAATGGATTAATAATTTTTTTATACAAAATAGCTTATATAAATTCTGAAGGAATTTTTGAAAGATGTTATAACAAAAAAAACATAGATTTCAAATAAAAATGATGAAAAACATGGTAATATACCAAAATGTATAATAGATCTATGATATGGGATCCTCACACACATTTAGGTGATCACAAAAATATGTGTATACCAATTCCCCTCTAACACTATCCATAGGAGTCTCCTCACCATCCGATCGATTATGTGACCTGTTGCACTAGGTATTGTTTCCGTTGCAAATCAACAAAAAGTGTGTTTCCCAATAAATCACGTAGTAAGTAGGATTTCATGTTCTCTAATAGTAAACAATGATGGAATATTAATTTTAATACTATTTAAATTATAATTCATCCCATTCCACATTTCAAATATGAAAATTTTCATTTAAAAACCAACACATGGATTTTTAATAAAAAAATGTCATTTTCTACGATAAAACAACCGGGTTTATATCAAAACATTTTAAATCAAATTTTCTCAAATATAAATTTTGAAATAAATTTCAATAAAGCAATTTCATCAAATTATATCCGACAATTTAAATTTCATTATTTTCAATCAATTTCAAAAACACACCGCAAATCAATAGAATTGGGGGGTTTTCAAAATTTTGGTCTAAATAAAATCGAAATCCCCAAATTCAATGGATTTGTGTTTTTAAAAAACAAATTGAAATAATTTTAATGTATTTGAATTTTAATGAAATTATTTAATTTAAAACTAGAAATTGAGAGTTAATCAAATTTTTCTCATCAAAATAGCACCACCTTCCCATTTCATGGGAACATAAAGTCTGTAACAGAACCCACAGATAAGAATGAAGGTGAAAAAGATATCTGAACTCAACCTAGAAAAAATATTCAACAAAACGAAGTTTAGATCAATCAATCCTAATATGATCTATCAAACACCAGAGTTAAAGAGAAAGATATTAATAGACTGGGAGATCGCTTACCCATAAAGTCACACTATAACTGTAACAATAATCAATTGTAGATTGAAATGACCCAAAAGGATTTTAGGGATACACAATCTCTTAGAGTTGGATCATAGTTCGAGTTTAAGGATGTATTGATAAGTGGAAAAGATATTTCATCTAATATCCTAGTTTAAAAACAACCCTCAGGACATTACATGACATGTAAACCAATTACATGTCAGGTAATTGGGAATTCCCATAATCATTGAAAAACCCGCCGCTTTTGTTAATAATAGAATTATTATTATTTTAGAATTTACACATCATGTAAAAATTTTACACAGCCTATAAATCCATAACAGGATATTGAGCCAGCAGGTTTTATAATGAAAAAACCGACAAATCACTAACTTCACCATTACAAGTATCCTCCCAACTCCTTCTCGACCCAACCCAGATAATGAAAAAGGAAAACCAGGATAATGATTTAAATGTACCTAAAAAAAGGTAATGAGATGTTAAAAATTATATTTGGGAATTATTTTATGTTAAAATAATTATCCTATTATTAATCATAATCTAATTAATTCCAAGTGAATCATAATTATACATTATTTTTGTAAAAATTCAATTTTATGCTTAAAGTCACATTGTTTACAAAAAGCTATTTTTCATCACATTTTTTGCATTAATATTGTAACTAAAAATTTATAATAATATAATTATATTCTTGGAAAAGGTATATTTTATTTATAATTATGAGGTACTAATATAGAAATGTGGTCCATTTTTTCTTTTTGTCAAAATGAATATTCACTATAGTAAATTATTATCACCTCAATAAAGGGTAAACTGTGTTAATTAAGGATTGAAATTTGTGATAACATAAAAAACTCATCATAATTTATATTTTATGGAATAATTTATATCATTTTAAATATAGACTCAATATTAGGAAAATTTAATAACTATTGACCATGATTAATATATTTATATTATATAAAAGTTAAGGATACTTATAAGAGTGCGACACCCCCTCACTTTTAAAAGGGAACCTCATATCGGCATATATTAACAAAATTTTATCCCTATATCTTAAGAAAAATCTACAAGAATCCCTTACCAAATCTGCTTATCAAATTCTAATAGTTTTATTTTCACCAAAATTCTTGACCCAAAAGGTTTAATGTGTAGTAAAAAGAGGTTTTCCAAAAAAGAGATATAACACTTAACTGTGTTATTTTATGATTATTTTTTCTTCTACCTACTTCAAACATGTCCTAAACATGACAATATAATAACATAAGTATCTCCAATATATTAAAAAATTTATTATGTTTATTGTATAACCCTTTTGAATCACCTTTCTTCCTATAGTAAATGAAATATCTCTCATGCATATGTTTGACTACCAACTCCATGAAGCGATCTATTAATTGTTTTTACCACCACCTCCTAGGGATGATTATTATGATGAACATAATTAATAAATAATATATTTTTGATATAATAATGTTTTTTTGAAGATAGTATAATATTTAACTTCTTACTCTTCAATCCAGTGGAAAATGATAATGTAATATTTCATTTTCTTCTAGATATGTACCTCTTAGAGTTTTTTATTGGACCTTGGTGGTCGAGTATTGTTCAGAGATGGAGAGCCCTTGTTTGTAAAAAAATATCCTAAATTTTTGGGATCAAATTTGATCTTAATTAATTAATCGTACAACATATTAATTTAGTTTATGATGGGTTTCCATTGTTTGGAGAGGTTCAGAGGTGTTTGGAGCTCTTATACATAAAATGGGATGAAAACTATTCACTGGTTGATTACATGAAATGAAAATATTACACAATGTGAAAATTAGGACAGGAACATGTTATGAACTTGGTCAAGAATTGAACTGGTTACATATTATGAACCAAATTCATGTTGTGTAAATGTTAACCAAGATAAATATTAACCAATGTCGGTGGGTTTTTTCAGAGTATCCATTTAAAAAGAAACATGTGACATGTAAAAGTATCACATGCTATGTAGTTATCATGAGAAACTGTTTTAAGTATCCTCATATTAATGTTTCTCGTTCCTCTATTTTGTGCAGCCCCTCCTCTCAAACCCAAGGCGACCCTGGGAGATTCAGAGGAAGTTTCATCACCTCCAGATTTCATGGTTTTGTTTTTGATGACTAATTATTTTAATGATTTTATACACCTCCATTATTCTTGGAAATTCATGTAGTAAGAATTAATAAATCACAATTTAAAGGTATGGGGTCTACAAAAACCCCATGTGTTATTTAATTCTGAATTATTGGAAATATTTTTAATGCACTGATGTAACATGTGCTCTAATTAATTTTTTATTTTATTGATGATAAATGATTGATTGAAATATTTTTTGGATTCCTTTGTATATAATTTGTTATGATGCCTAGATTATGGATACATGTTGGTTGATTAAACCCTAAATAATAATAAAATTGATAATTTTTAATGTGTCTTTAACATGACATGATATTACATGTGATATCTTGATAAAGCATTTCTTTTGTAATAGTTTATGGGATATTGATATTATTTTTGATAAATTGATTTATTAATTAAAATTTAATTGAAAGACATTGATAATTTGTATAAAAACCCATTGAGGAAAATGATGTGATATTGTGATATACTTATTGATATTACTTTTTGAGTACATACTGAAACACTTATAAAGTAGTACATGCCTACTGAAACATGCTTAAATTTTTATACAGTGGTATATGCCCAGTGATAGATGCTAAAATTCTTATATAGTGGGCTATGCCCAGTGATTCATGATAAAATTCTTATTTAGTGGACTATTCCTAGTGTTACACGCTAAAATTATTATATACCTGGATATGCCCTGACACATGGTTAAATCGTTATATAGGAGGTTATGCCTGGTGAAAAATGCTGAAATGGTTATATATTAAGCTATGTCCTGACAAATTCTGAAATTATAGTATAACATTCTATGCCCAACGATACATGTAGAAATTATTATATACTAGGATATTCTATGACACATATTGAAATTCTTATATAGTATGTTATTCCTAGTAACACATGTTATAATGCTTATATAATGAGAAATGACCTGACACATATTGAAATCCTTATATAGATGGATTGACCCAAATTTCTTTGACTTTTCCTTCGAAATATTGTTGTATTTCACATGGTTTCACTAGATAATCACAGTAATTCTATCATGGTTCCAAGGATGGATTATTTCTGTGTTGTATTAATTTATTTAATTAATGAAACTATTTATTTAATAATTATATACACTTATTATAAGGCTAGTATTGTTTAGGCATGGTGGTGCTAACCCATTGATTTTGACCTACACCATACTCGTGGAACCATTTGAAACCCAAGAAAATTATATGGAAGCATGTTTGGACAAGGTCAAGGGACCTTTTTACAGTTTTTTTCTTACTATATGGGCAAGAGTTTAGAGATGAGACTAACATGGGATTTAGGACCAGGGTATTTGAGTTTATTTTTGTTAGCTGTTACTTTTATTTTTAATTTTTTAGATACATATCATCCTATCCTTACATGGTTTATTATTATTTGATTATTTGACATCTCATTTTGTTTCCTATTTGTATGACATTTTTATTCTTATATATTTCCACTATTTTGTTACTCTATACAAGGGTTATATTGTACCCACTATATCCATCTCACCCACACAACTAGTTGAAAGACTATGGAGTATAGAGATGAATTCTTGACATCTCACAATGAATACTTTCTAGACACATAAGATAGTGCCAGATCTGGGGACATTACAAAGTGGTATAATAGGAGAAAGTGTTTCCGTTATATTAATTTACTATTTGAAATGGTAGAAAGGAGAATATAAATTTTTAGGACCTGGTAATTATCTTTATCATAGGTGTTTCTATCCCATATATGAGGGATATTCGAGTGCCCAATGAAGGGATATAATTGTATTCTATTTTCTTGTTACAATTCGTATTATTTTATATAGTGTGACTCACATGTTGTGCAATGTGATTATTTCTTGATATTTATACTCATGAACGGGTATGTATGAAGAATATTATTCATGGATCATTATAGGCATATAGGGATATATGCTGACATGGAGTTTTTATGATAGAGACATACATATTGTATGTGTTTTATACTTCATCATATGAAATGTGAACTGTGGTATCTATATTATATAAAAATTTAAATGAAATGAATTGATATTTCATGATAAAACACTTTTAATCCATGTTTAGAGAGTCTATGAGTAGTTGTTCTCTTTGTTTCCACTTTTTTAGTATGGACTTACTATTTTATCTAGTGTTCTAAAGAGTTTATTTTTTCTTTTAGATAAAATAAATCCCCATCATCATCGAGTTGAACATAAGGATTGCCAAAATAAATATACTCCAAACATAGCTCAACCAGAGATTCCTTTAGATCTTGTGGATATGATGGATGTTAATATTTGTGTAAGATTATTAAGGGTCATGTTATCCATGGAAATGAAGACTATTCATAACATTCCATCGATGACTATAAATATTAGAGGGTTTTAGCTAAAAAATTAGTCTATATTGACTACGGAGGGAGGCCACCAGGTATCCAAGTTATAGTTTGTGTCTGTCTAGACGATCATCAAACATCTTGGGAAACTCGATGATAGGAGGATAAATATTTCTATGTACATTCTCTATGGTCTTGATAAGCTTTGGTGGGATATTCTGGAGAAATATAAGAATCTTTAAAAGCAATCTTGGAAGGACTTCATGATGATGTTCCTAAGACATTTATATCATCGTTCCTTGAGGTATGAGAAGGTTCATGAGTTCCTCGACATGACAGATGAGGGCCTATTAGTGCTAGAACACAATAGATGATTCACCGACCAATATCACGTTACACAATATTTAGTAATGGATGATATCTCTTGGGTGAGAGGTTTTTAGGATGGGATTTTTTCAGACCAGTTTATTGGTGAATGATTTTTTTAATTGAGATGTTTTTATAATGCGGTGAGTTAGACAATCATCACGGAAGGGAATCTAATAATTTCCTTGAGAAATGGTTAGGCTGTTTCAGTTGGGTGAACTGGGAATACTTCTTCTAGTAGAAAGAAGTGTCAATATGACCATTTTTACAAGAAAATAATTGGCAGATTAGTAAGTGTATAAGGTATCCATTCTGGGTCTGTGTTCCATTACAATGCTATCACTTTGGAAATATGGGTCACAAGTAGGCTCATTATCTATACCCTAAATTATATCATCATTCTTGAGGTAGGATGCCCCACCTATAGAGGTTTTGTAGGGAAATGATGTAGTATGACAATGGAAGGGGATCATGAGATGTACCAGAGCCTAGTAAGGACTCTGCTACTCCTATTTCGGTAGGTAGCTGGAATTCCACATGACATCCTCATTAAGGTAGGAGATGTGGTACTATAATGTAAGAATAGATTCACCAAAAATATGGAATATCTAAAGGGATTATAGATGAATACTAGGGAAGAAAGGATAGTTAGTAGCATGCTATGTTGACTACTCTAACTATTGGGGATGGAGGACATTCTATTTTCCGAGGTATGCTTTTGGTGTAATGAACCCTTTCTTGTGTTTTTTTTGATATAGGGTAACCACATTTATTTTTATAAACAATAATTTTATACAATTCGGGATTGGATATTGAAATATTATATGATTTTTTGACCATTGCCACACCACTGTGAGCATGATTATTGAACATCGAATTTTCCAAGATGTATTCTTTAGAGATATGTGATTACCATTTGTTATGGGAACCATTTGTACTGGAAATGAAAGGTTTTGATTTTATTATTTGTATGTATTGAATTTTTCTATACCAGTACCATTTTGACTTTTACCGGAGTATATTTATGTTTCAATATCTAGAAGAAGTCAGGTATTCTCACTATGGTGAGTGGGATCTTTAGGGTAGCTGTGAAGGAAAATTTCAACACATATTGTATTGTCTCAATTCTCAGGTAGATGGTATTTCTATAGATGATGTTGGAATACCACTAAATTCCATACCTTGATTTGTTGACTATTTTTAGGATACCTATTTTGATTATTTGTATGACTTACTAGTCGAGAGAGGGATTGAGTTTATGATACTGGTAATACCGAGAGTAGAGCCAGTTTATATCCCACCTTAAAAAATGGAAACAAAGAAGGCTTTAGAGTTGAATGTTCAGATGGAAGATCTTGAATCAAAAGGTTTCACATGGCCTATTACATCTTCATGGGTTCATCTAGTTCTTTTTTCCAAGAAGATTGATGGTACTTTGCACTTATGAGGGGATTATCAGAGATTGAGCCAGATGATGGAAAAAAACTAATGTCCCCTTCGATTTATCAACAATATATTCCATATATTTGGATGTGGTATGATATTCTACAAGATCAAAATGATATATGGATACCACCATTTGAGGGTGACACCATAAAACATACCTCAGACTAGTTTTAGGGGTTGGTATTCACTCTATGAGTACATAGTGATAACGTTTGGTGTGAAAAATGTTCTGATATTATTCACATCCAAAATGTATCAAATATTTCATTCATTTATAGAGAAATTTTTGGTGGTTTCTGTCGAAGATATCATAGTATAATCCCAAATAGTATACTTTCATGCACAAGATCCTAAAATCGAATTGAGTACGCTGATAGAGCATCAAATATACTCCAATATAACAAATTTATGTTCATGGATAGATAGGTTTAACTTCTTAGGCCATCTTATCTTAGAGGATTTATTATTAATGGACCCAGAGAAGGTTGAAACTATGTTATCTTGGGAGAAACCCAAGAATTTCATTGATATTCATATTTTTTTGGGTCAAGTAGGTTACTATCAGTTCTTTATAAAGGAATACTCCCATATGGAAGTACCAATGTCTGGGATGAAAAAACAGAAGTCTTGTTTTTTTGGTAATATTCATGTGATCAATATTTTAAGGAATTGAAATATTGGCTAACCTCAGCACCTGTCCCCAATTTACATGTGCTAGGTAATTTATATACCGCATACTGTGATGCCTTTGGAGTTGGACTCCTATAATTTATGATGAAGGAGTATCGAGTGGATACTTATGACTCTAAACCACTGAGATTGCATGATATGAATTATCCTAATTATAATTTGGATTTATATATAGTGGTACATTCCCTGAGGTGCTGGAGAAACTATCTATTGGGTGAGATGATTATGGTATACACGAATCACAGGAGCCTCTGTTACGTCTTTTCAAAGAGGGGCATAAAACTTTGGAATAGGAGGTGGGTTGAGTATCATCCTTAATTCTATATAGAGATGGATTGAACACTAGGAAGGAGAAACATTTTTTCTAATATCATGAGCCATAAGATGCATATAGGGGTAGTGCATGAATTTTGTAATGAGTGGTGGTTGATGAAATTCTTTTCAGTTTTGGATCATGATGTTGAGGAGTATTTGGGATGAGTAGATCTAAAATCAAAATCAATCATACATATGTTTATTGAATTGAACATGATAGAGTAGTATTCTAATATGGGGGGATAAGATAATAGGGAAATGTAATATAGTGGAGATCCACCATCAGGGTGGTCTACTCATAGTGGAAATTCTCTTCTTTTCCTGGGCCTTGTAAGCGTTCCTATGATATTTTGTAAGGAGATGATGATATAGTTTCATGCTTCTTTATGGGTGTTAAATCATGGTTTGAAAAAGATTTATTGTGATCTCTATATAGAGTATTGGTGTTCATGAGTAATGAAATAATTAGAAGCATTTATGGTGAAATTTTTGACTTATTAGCAGGTGAAAGTTGAGCATCAGAGGCCAGCTAGGCCTTTATAGCATTTTTTCCATTACAATATGGAAATGGAATGATGTCACTATAGATATTGTGATTGGATTACCCAAGATAACCCCTAAGAATGATATAGTATGGCTGACCAAGGATTTACTAATGAATGTAGCCAAATTTTTCCAATCAGTGATAGCTTCATAGTTGATGATCTTGGTAGTTATTATGTGTATGAGGTATTTAAACTACATTGTATTCCCAAAAGTATCACTTCTGATAGAGATCCTCATTTCACATCATGGTTATATAAGGCTATTTAGAAGGATATTGGATTTCAAGTTATTTTGTGCATGACCTATCATCGTAAGACTGATGGTCCATCTAAGAGGACTATTCATGTTTTAGAGGATATTTCCCGATCATGTGTTTTAGATTTAGAATATTAATGAGAGAAACTTATGGAATTCATGGAGTTTTCATATAATAAAAACATCCATGAATTCATCTAGATGGATGTTTTGGAGGCCTTATAGGTAAGGCCATGACATTCAACTATTTATTTGATGGAGACAGGTGAGTGGGTGTTTGTTGGGGCTAGTCTCAGGTAGGAGACATTTGAACATGTTTATTTGATCAGGAGGTTGTTGGAGACCACATAGAGAAGGCATAAATCAAACAATGATCATCAGAGATGGCCTCTAGAGTTTTCGGTTGGTCATTTTGATTTCTTTTATGTGTCACCTTGATTGGGAGAATGATATATCAGGAAACAAGGTACGATAACACCCATGTTTGTGAGTCAACTTGAGATATTGGATAGGGTTTATCCAGTTGCTTACCTATTAGATTTTCCATAGTTCTATAGTTCCATGCATGATATGTTTCACATGTTTCAAATTAAGAGTTATTAATCCTAACCCTTATCATGTGTTGGACAATAATATTATCGATATTTTTGATGATGTGTACTTTTAGGAGCATCTGATATGGATTGTAGACTATAGTGAGATGTATCTCTAGGGTAGCGTGATTCTGTTGGTTCAAGTGTAGTGGTATCATGGAAATGTTTAAGAGGAGACCTATGATAGGGAGTTTGATATGTGATCAATTTGGCTATAATGTTTCACTAAGACCCCATATTAATTCTTAGAGTAGCTCAGTGATGAGATAATATATAGAGGGGATGTTATAGAATGCCATATTTTTTCATGAACTTCCTGCTTTGAGTTTTTCATTTGAACTTGGTGGCTATGTCTTGTTCGTATACTGGGAGCCTTATTTTGGAAAAAAGTGATGAAAAAGTTTGGGATGTATATTTATTTAAATATGTGGAGTCTGAGTATATGAGTGATACAATATTTTAAGAGGGTTTTATATGGTTTTGATAGTTTAAAAAGTGTTTAGAGATCTTATTAATAGATAGGGTTGGAAAATAGTCACTAGATTATTACATGTCATGTATATATTAAATGACACGTAAATTCATCTTGACACTTACTGTGAACTGATTCACGATCTGAAGTGTTAACATGTTATGAACTTAAAATACATCGTTTAAATATTAATCGAGATAAATATTATCCCAATGTGACTATATATTTTTAGTATTCATTTAAATGGAGAAAATGTTTAAATTATTCCCACACCATGTAATTATCATGGGAAATGGTTTTAAGTATCATCATATGCCTGTTTCTCATACCTCCATTTTTTCATCCAATTATCTTAAGGTTTAGGGGACTCTTACTGATTTTGAAAGGATTTTATTTTCTCTGTAGGTCATGGTTTGGTGTTTGATACCTGATTATTCTCATGATCTTCATTTCCTCTGTTCTTTTTAGTGATTCCGATTAGAAGCATTTAAAAATCACTAGTTAATGGTAGAGATCAAAAAATTACCCAAAGGGTATTTTAATAGTGAATTATATACAATATTTGGATTTTACTGACGTAATGTGAACTCTAATTAATTTATTCCCTGATTAATAGTAAATCATGTATTGAATTATTGGTTGTATCCCTCTAGATTCAATTATTGAGGTGGCCTGGCTTAGGGCTACCTGTTGGGTGAGAAAACCCTGAATAATAAGAACATGAATAATGGGTTAAAGTGTGTTTAATGAGATATGATATGAAGGGTGATTGATTGATATAGAATCACATAGTTAATAGATTTCGGTCTATTAATACATCTATAGATAAATTGATAAACAAATGAATGTGTAACAGAAAGACAATTGTAATTTGTATAATTAACCCTTCAGGATGATGTTGTGATATTGTGAAACACTTACTATTATTAATTGTTGAGAACATGATGAAACTATATTATAGTGGGTTATGCCTAGTGAAACATGATGATATGATTATATAGAGGGATATACCCAGTGATACATGATAAAATACCTATATAGCAGGCTATACCCAATAAAATACACTGAAATGATTGTATATATGGATATACCCAATGATACATGTTTAAATGATTATATATTGGTTTATTCCCCAACACATGCTGAAATGATTATATAGTAGTATATTCCTAGTGAAACATGCTTAAATGCTTATATACTGGGCTCTGACCCTAAAAGTGATGAAATGCCTATATAGATGGCTATAGATAGTGAAAAATTCCGAAATGAGTATATATTGGGCTATTCCCTAAGACATTATGAAATTTTAATATAGTGGGAAATCGCCAGTAACACATTTAGTATAGCTTATATACTAAGATATTCCTTTAACCGTGCCAAAATGATTATATATAAGGCTTTGCCAAGATTTTTGTAATTTTTCCATGGATATGAGGTTATGATTGACATAAATGCGCAACATGCTTTGAGATATTATAACATTGTTCCTAATAATTTTTATTTTATATTTTATTAATTGATATAATTAATACACCTCTTTATTCTTTTATTATAAACATGCATTATTAAACTAGTTTTGTTTAGGCATGGTAGTGTCAACCCAATTAGTTTTAATCACACCTTATTTGGGATTCCATTGGTTACCTAAGAAGATTAAAAGGATTTAGGTTTTGAAAAATCCACAGGACCTTATTTCTCATTCAATTTCATACTAGTTGGATTGGAGTTTTGAGATGATACCTATATGGGGTTCAAGACCAGGGTAATTAATTTTACATGCATGAGATATTTATTTTATTTTTAATGTTTTTAGTTTTAGTTTTAGATATATATCAGCCTAATCATACATATTTCAAAATAGTTTAATTATTTGGTTCCTTCTTTTATTCCCATTTTTATGATATTTGTTTCATCTATGTTTTCTTTAATCTGATTTCGATTACTATTGTCAATTTCAACTGTATTTTAAGGGGTATAGTCTCAAAAATATACCTGTATAACCCATACTTATATTCTAAAAACTCTATAATATGGGTATGTATGTTCTTGGTCTTTTATATAACCTTGTTTTTCCATGTGAGAGTGTGTTATATCAGGGGATGTTATAGATAACATTGGTCGTGTGTACAGATGGACTACCACCTCTACAAAGAAATGTGGTTCATTTTTTATTTTTTCAATTAATGGATTGTTATAAAATTGTATTTAATGTATAAAAATGAAAACTATTTGATGATTTATAATTTTGATATAACGAAACAATGATCCCTTTTACAACAACCAAACAATTTTTTTTGGAGTATAAACTGAATGTACTGAAAATGCATGATATGAACTTCAATAATTTAGTAATTATATAATAAATTTTATTAAATGAAATAAAATTTAACAAATAAGGTAATAAACCAAAAAACTTTAGTTATATTATTAAATAATTAATATAAGTTTATTATATAGGTTTTCAAATATGTACTTGGTGAGTTAGACATGTGGTAAGGTGTTTTCTTTAGAAACTTTTCAAAATGTTCTTTAGTATTATTTGAACCCTTTTCAATTATGAAATATATTTTATATCATTATAAATTATATAAAACTATTTAAGGTAATTCGATGTTATCCAAATTTTATTATAATTTGTTTAAAGGGAATTTATATTTTTTTTCCACCTAACACATTTTGAATTTCATTACAAACTGTGATAGGAATATCCTAAACATTTAAGACATGAGAATAATTACATACCTTCATGAATATTATTATTTAAGAATTTTCATTTAATGCCCTGACCCCTATTACCCAGATTCAGTGAATTATTTTAAGAGATTGACATGATTAAAAGGAATCGTGTTCCGAAAGACCGATCAATTCAGAATTCTTGGAAAATAGATTATATAGAAGAATGTTACATTACACTTTCTAATATACAGAAAAATAATAATCCTCTGAGATCCCCATTGTTCCCTTGGCTTAACCCTGTATTTCGAACAAAAAACTCTTCATTGGATCCTGGGATAATAAAACATAAGAAAGGGGTGAGTTAAGATGCTCAGTAAGGGTAAATAATTTAGCCGAAGATAACATAAACATTAGGCATAGTGAATAATTGAAAACACATGCCTTTACAAATAAAAAACATGAACATTTTATGGAATAAATATGATCTGAGTAAATAATTCCATAGAAAAACATATTCAGGGGTATTATAGTAGTCGAATAACCACATGAACCATCAATATTATTTTCACAACGAGGGAATGTATAATGCCAGACATTCTGAAAAAATTTGTCAAGGCCTCGGCCAAGACATCTAAAACTAATTAAGGCCCTGGACAAAACCATATATCAAATTTGGAAATGCCTCGAAAAATTCCATGTCTAACTGTATCATGAGACCTACCGATGCATCAAGGAACTATAGAGGGCTCCACCGTCACTTACTATGTCAAATACATTCCTTATATGAAATGGTTGAAACATAACATAAACATTTGTATTAGAACTAGCATACAAAATGTCAATAATTTAACCATAAACAATAAATGGTATAAAAATAAGACATCCACATTTAAACATATCACAATAAATTCATTACAATATGGAATATTTTTATCACAATAAATCAACTTCAAACAAGTTTAAAATCCATCAAAGTATGTTGATATATATGAAAATTATTTTTAAAACTCTTTGAGGGAAATATCCATTTTTTATGAAAACATTTAAAAGTCATACTATTTAGAAATGAAGATATTTAAAGAAATTAATGAATAGAAGTGTCCCATACCACTTTGAAACTTTTTAAAGGAATTAAAATTTAAAAATAATTCATTTCCATATAAATAAATCCTTAAAACCCATTTTGAAAACATGGACATTTATGGGAAATATTTAGAAGAATAAATATTTGAAACATTTAAAATAATGTTTTAGTCAAAGAGTAACTTAAAATAATCATTTTTCAATGTCTTTTATGAAACATTTACATGGATAATAAACATGTTCCAAACAATACATACACATAAAAAATCTCCGATAATAATGAGATTGAGGAATTAACCCTTACCTTGAACTTTCCTTTGGTCGAGTGTACTTTTATCCTCCTGTATAATGACCATAGTATGTTATTAAAATATACCATAACCATATTAATCTTTATTATACCATACATTATTCATTTATGACTTCATAATACCCACTTAATAATGATTTCCATGTTAAATTATCATTTTGGGTAGTAATCGCTTTCTTTATCATATGTGTTTTAACTTATTATTATTGATCATATATTTTAGATAATGATTTAAATGATTCCAAAATTTAAACCATGATTTATATATCATATATATTTAGAATATAAATATTTATAATAGTTGTATATATGAAATTTAAGGCACCGTTTATGGAGGCGGTATGTCGTATGTATGCATAAATGTTGTTTCTGTTTTCACATCATATTGAACAGAAGTAAGTGAATAAGATATATGTAAGTACATCCATACACACACACATATATATATATATATATATATATTGTATAATTATTATTTAATATATTACACACTTATTAATAATATATATATTTTTATAATCATCGTTGAATGGTGAACATGGCAATGAATCTCATCGCATCATGGAGACGGTAATCCGTACATACGCATGAGTGACAATATCATTCTTTTGATATTGAAATCATATATAATTTGATGTTATATCATATATAAAGAGTCACTAAAATTTTATATTTATTATTTACAACAATTATACATAATTATTATACCCATTCAATATTATAATGTATTGAATAACAACTACACCACGACGTGGAGACTGTAAGCCATACATACGCATGTATGACGACATGTCATTCATAAGACAGATAGAATAATGAATATGGTTGTACCATATTTATAACAAAATCAAATTATATAGAATACACTGGAGTTATTGTTTTAAAATGGAAAAAACAAGGAAAAAAGATGTGGAAGAAGAAAAGAACTTGAAAGAGGTGATGAAATATTTACCTCTTCTTCGGGTTCTTTCTTATGATTTGATCTAAAGGGCTCATTATATTGGATTTGTGACTAAAGAAATTCCTCTAAGATGAAGTGAGTATATTTGGGAGGATTTTTTAGTAGGGGTTGTCTGAGCCAAATGGCTTTGAAGGTGTGAATTTGAGAGTAGGGGAAGTTCCCTTTTATAAGAGGGGTGAGGGGGACCATAGGAAAATATTGAATCATTAATTAAAAATAAAATCATTTTCGGTTTCAAATGGATCCAAAATGAATTATTTGAAGGATACGATGGGTATAGGTCTAAAAACACTCAACTAGTACGTTTTAGATAGGTTTGAGTAACTATATTAACCTTATCATTTATATTTAACTCTTAGTTAAATAGTTTGACATTTACCATGTCTATTTATATTTATATATTATATGGTTAATAATCATACAATAATCTTTCATGAGAACCCAAAGAGTGTCAGTAATGACATATATAATAGTACATAATCCCTTTGGCTGAAAAATATATTTTTAGGAATAGAATATAAATTAATAATATAATATTTGTTTTAAAAATTCTTTTATGTCAATTTTGACACTATTTGGTATTTTGGTTTTTATAAATTTATAACAGAATTATTACTTCAAAAAAATTCATTTAATCAACACTAACATGTCATTTTAACCTAAAACATTAGTGTAATTTATAAAAATTCTCAAATTACATTTATTTGGGTATTTATAATATCAATTATTTTAATATTTCAGTAATAAGGTACCTACTACATCATCATTGTGTCATAAATAAATTAAATTATTTAAGGTACAAAAATTATAAATAAAATACCATTAGGTATGAAATATGTTTATATTTTTAATGAATATTTATAGTCGAATTTATCTTATGTGTAACCCTATATTAAAAATGGTTTAGTTATTAATCTTTGAATTTAACACTTTTAGCTCTTCTTTGAATTAAATAATAATAAATATCCTAATATATTCCAATTTGACCTAAAGGATCATATTTTGTTACTAAGGTTATTTTTGGTCGAATTAAACTTATCCAATAGAATCAGGACATGTGTGTGGGTAATTATAATATCATTTTTACCCTTAATTACCCTGTTTGTATTTAACCGTAGTAAATAAAAGTCAAAAGTTACTATTCAAAAAAATTATTTTCATCTTATTGATCCAAATTTTACATACTGATGTTAACTATGTCTCTCGGAGTTTTGAAATTCAACTCACTGAAGTGGTAAAGTTATGTTTTATTCAAATTTAGAAATGCTCCAAGAAGGTGGGTAAAAAAGGATAAAAATTTCCACAAAAATTTTTACATATAATTTTATTATAAAATGACTCCAATGAATTAAATTGAAAATATATAGGTATTATATATCTATTTTGACTAAATTAAATTTAAATAAAATAAATAATTATTTAAATAATATGCCGGTTTTAAATAATAACGAAGTGTTTTGCACTATTCATAAAAAATTGAAAGTTTTCAGAAAAATACAAAAAATTCACCCGAAGATTATTTTGATACTTTTAATTAAAAAATGAAGTCTATATTAAAAAATTCAAATCATATAAGTTTTATTTATTAATTTAAAATTAATTGTCGTTGTTAAAACCAAAAATCGGGTTTCTAAAATGTAAAAACTATCAAAATATTGACATGTGATTAGGTAAAATTTAAATGTGAAATTACATATATTGACCTAAATTGTATTAAATTTTAAAAATATAATCTTATTATACATCCAATCCTTACAAATGTATAATTTAACGCTATAAATTATTTCGATTAAAATGGTTGTTTTCAATTAATATTTTTTTATTTTTCAGTATTCATAAAAATATAAAAGTTATCATAAATGTACGAAAAATTTATCCAAACTATATTTTTATGTCACGATTATAAATAAGAAATTAATTTCATTAAATTAAATATATTAAAGTTACAAATATTGGTTTTAAACAGGGTTCCCCCTTAAAAGGCAGTAAAATTGCATTTTTTAAAAAATAGTTATTTTATCTGAAAAAAAGAATTTATTTGTTTAAAATGTCTCAGAAATACATAATATGGATGTTAAAATTATATAGAGTATATAAGATTCAAAATTTAGTTAATAATATTCATAACTGTTTTTTTATGGCTAGTTTGTTATGTTGTGGTGTGTTCGAACTCAGTGTTGCGTGTAGCGCAAGCCATTGAATTACATTAATGACATAACATACTATGAAATATTGGGGTGTTATATTTCTCTAATAATTTTCATGGGTTTCAATAATTATTTTATCAGCCGTTCTTCAGATAATTTTTCATTTTTATGCATTTTCAGTAGAAAAAATATTTTTCATATTTTTTACATAATGTCAAAATTCACATCTAAATATTTATTTAAAAGGTTATTTTATGTATTTTTATGATGTAAATTTAAGATCTTATGTGTTTATGTGTTATTTAGTCCTTTGAAAATTTTCATGATTATGGGTGAGCCCCATGTCACGACCTACACTCGGGGCCTATGCCATGACAACCCCAAGCCCGCCTTCCATAGGCCAGGGGCTGGTGACTAGAACCAAAGGTGAAAATCCTGATAAAAGGGAAGGAGTTGCCTTTATATAAGTAATCAAACAGAACAGAGTACGAAATATGGAGTAAAAACAAAGTAAATTGAGTACAAAAGTATGTGCTGGAAAGTAAATGGGACAGTATACAAGCCCAACTGAATGTACAGTACAACTGAGAAAGAAAATACAACAGCTGAAAAGAAAAGCAGAAACCACCGAGTAGTCCTCTGGGAATCCCACCTGAAGGGTGGGTAAAAATAGTCTCTTCAGTACCTTGGGTCCATCCATTCGCTCCATGAACGTCCCGCCGGGTTGTCCACCTCCGGATACCGTTCAGCTCCACAAGCCTCGACCACGATTAGTGTTGTCTGTCATTAGCAACCAACACAATGTAGTGCGGGCAATTCCCATGTAGGGGTGTGTATAACAATACTCATTAGGGACGCCAAGACCCTCAAAAGTCTCCTAGAATCCACAAAGGTTAAAACATAAAGGAATGTTACAAACACGAAGTATCAACCAACTCTACTTAGGTATATGCCCATACATATACCTAAGTCATCAATCTCAGTACGACTCCAACATCTGAGCCCAAGAACAACCAATCCACACAGGAAAGAAGTCAATCATACCAATTATAATGATTGAAAGTCAAGACTCAGCTCACATAGGTATAAATCTTTCGTATAGCGATAGAGATGACCAGATGTAGTCACTGATTCATCTAAGCTGTCGGACCCACACAGGATACAAGTCCAACTAAGCTGTCAGACCCACACATGATACAAGACCAACTACTCAGATGAACCCACACAAGATTCAAGTATAGAGGTCAATACTACCAGACCACACATGATACAAGAACATTAGTCATCGCCGTCGAACCCATGGAGGATCCCAGTACGGTGGTCGTCGCTGTTGAACCCACAGAGGATTCCAGTACAGCAGTTGTTGAGTCGCAGCTATCTCTAGGGTTCCCGAACACATCGTACTCGATTGAAGGAGGGTCCACTCCTTGAGTGAAGGGGGGTTCGATACATCAATTATCACGAAGTCCAGGGTTGATGTATCCCAAAGTTCTGTCTCATCAAAATGAACTCAAAGCAATAGACGGCGCGTCAATTGGACGCCCGATCTGAGAGATATTGGATTTTTCATTCCACAGTCCCAGTTGGAAATATGCTCATTCCAAACCAGGCCGTTTACCAAAGCTTTCCAAAACTCACTTATAGTATTGAAAAAGGACGATCTCGTCTGAAGAGTCCCAGTGCCGTAGACGGCGAGTCGATCGGACTTGCGGTCTTTAAGTTAGCCATGTTTAAGTAAATAACGGGCCCGACCCGTTTATCCTAGTGGGACGATGGGTCGGGTTAACCCAGTTTGACGGGTCGGACCCGGCAGGGTGTCAGACCAGTCCGAAAAAAACACACAACTATGCCCGAAGGATGCGGAACGACCCGACCCGGTGGGGGGCGGCCCGACCTGGCAGGTCATGACTCGGCCCGACATGGCACGACCCAGTGCAGCCAGGTCCAGCAGGCTTGGCCCTAAGGCCGAGTGGTCCGAGGTGGGGGCGGGGCCCCTTACTGCCCGAACGGGTAGTGCCAAGTGGTGCCACCCTCCCCACACCAGCTGGCTAGGCCGGACGGACTTCTGGCGCAAGAAGCCCTCACGGGCGGGCCGCGTGTCTTCCAGCGCGGCGCCCAGATGGCGTCGCAGTTCAGCTCCGCCCGGCCGGCTGACGGGCCGACTAGTTTCTCCAGTACGGCGCCCTCCTGGCGCCGCGGCTCGACTCCGCCCGGTCAGCCGACATGCCGACCGGTTCTTCTGCCGACACGGCACACATAGCGGGCCGTGGTTCCTTCCGAACTTCTGGCGTGTCGGCGTCGGCTTCCTCCGCCGCGTTCTCGGCACGGCGCGACGACGTCGTGCTTCCTCCACCTTCGGTCACTGATTATAAAAAGATCAAGAAATGATGGAGCGTCATCGGGCCGTGTTTGTTTGGCCTACGCCCTCCGTGTTAAGTGATAACAATTGGCCGAATATGAACAAGGTTTCACGAAGAACAACGAACAATTTTATTTAAATAAAATTTTAAAAATTCACCCTACCTCAACAATTGATGATGAACATTGGCGTCACAGAAGACGGCGTCACGAGGTGA
The DNA here is from genome assembly GCA_963277665.1 of Viscum album. Taxonomy (NCBI): domain Eukaryota; kingdom Viridiplantae; phylum Streptophyta; class Magnoliopsida; order Santalales; family Viscaceae; genus Viscum; species Viscum album. The sequence continues at coordinate 1,254,982,997 of OY728152.1, forward strand.
GGTTTCCTGGGCGTCGTCGGAGTACACCTGAGGAAGAAATGACGTTCCCTCTCTTGTCACGGAGAAGAGAATATAAGGCGCATCGTTATTGGTGAAATTCCCCACGTCGGTGTTTCCTCCCATGTCGTGGAGGAAGAAGAAGATGGAGAACCATGGTCGTCGAGTTGTTCTACGTTGAAGAGTCAATTTCCAACCCAAATAAAATAAGTCTACTCCTTATTTAATTTAATCTTTCCAAGAATTCAAAATTTAAATTTCAAAAAAATTAATTAATTAATTGAATATGTTCAATTAATTGATTAAGGTGTGTTGGAAAGAGTTAATGAGGGAGAGAGGGAAGAAGTGGAAGGGTTACACAAGTTAGGAGGAGTTACAAAATAATGAGGGGGTTTAAGGAGTTTAGGGAATGAGAAAGGTTGGGGATTGTGTGGGTCCCACCGCACAAATATCCTCACTTGGGTAGTTAGGTGCTTATGGGTCCCACACCAACTCCCCCATGTAGAATTAAACTACATTAGATATAAAATAAAATTGTTCCACAATTTTATTCACTTCTTATTTAATAAAAAATATTTAACTTCTCCTCCCTTGCAAACGCGTCTGCAGTAATGGTCCCCTTAAGAAATTACCGGAATTGTGAGTTCATCGGTGCCCTCGTATTTCAATTCCTAGCACCGGTTCAAAAGATAGAAAAACCCGCTCATTCCTTTACTGAATGTAACCGAGGTAAACATCAGAAATTGATTCAGGGCACACCGGGCCTCGGAATCAAGTGCCGTCAGAAGCCGCAAACATGTAAAATTCCAATGTATTTAAGAAAAAAATTTCCATGAAATTTCAATGTCTTTACACCCCATATAATTTAGGTTATTATATTATTTTTTGGGGAATATATATTGGAATTAATCAGGTATGTTTTTACATTTATAAGTGGTCTTGTATAAGTGATTTTAATATTGATTTGATGATAATGTACCATGGTACCTATATAAATTCTATATTCATTCAAATTAGTTTGATAGAATTGTTTTTTTATTTCCTATGATACGCTTGTGAAATTTTGTTTCAAGGAAATATTATTCCCTTTTATGCATGAAAAGTTTTTTTCCAATTTTTTTTTTCATGAGAACTCATGATTTACCGGAATCCATATTTATTATAATTTTTCCTTGAATATTTAATTTCATATGTTTTTTGAAAATACATTGGATGTGAAGTTGATTAATTAAGTGACTAAATGATTATCTTGAGATCATGTTTATTTATATAAAAGGAAAATTTTCTATAGGATATATTTTAAAAATTGACTATTCAATTTTTTTTGTAATCCTCTATTTGATTTTCATGATTATCCCACATTTTAAAAAAATTATAGGGATTATGTGTGAGTAGGATCATTATAAAGGCCTTTATTTTTGCTATACAAATTTAACTTAAAATATGAAAACCTTATTTCAGTGAAATAATAACATATATTCAAGAATTATATTTCTATGGAAAAAATGTTTTTGAGTGTAGTTGTACAAGTTTAATTATAAGGGTTAGATATTTAAGGGGTTTTCCTAATTCACTAAAACTATAATCCTAAAAAATCATACGAATGTTTGAGAATTCATTGTTTTCCATTAAATTATAATTATGGGGTGAATATTTTATGAGCTATTATAGTTGGTATAGAGAAAACGACTATATATCCTTATAGGTTAGGATTTAATTAATAAAATTAATTCAATGGATCCTAATCTATGTATTATAATATCTCCGGAAAATATTTAGGTTTTCCATGTTTCATCATTTATATTACGTCTATTTCAAAAATATTTATATATAGGAAATAAAGTGAATATGGTGGAATGGTTTCAAGAGGATAATATCGTTTAGAATCAAAAAAATGGGATGGTTGAAATTAGAATAGTTCAGTTTGTAGCCATGTTATCATTGTTTATGTAGAATATTAATGGTGGTTTTCATGCCATAGAGTGATTGAATTATCTATAGAGGAAAATATAAATAGTGTAACATTTCATGAAAAAATAACCTCTGATATTTTATATTACCTCATATTAGTGGTTGATATATGATGGATTAGTGCTCCAGATAACATATTTGATGTTTTGGGAGGTTATTAAAAATAAAATAAAATTTGTTCTGTTTATTGTTTTGAGGGTGAATCTGATCTGTTGTGGGAATTTTCTAAGAATACAAATGAGAAATAAATTATGAATTAAATGTAGTGGATGTAATTAAATAATATTTTCCATAATAATTATTTTCATAAGGATGATTAAATTAGGATAGAAAATAAATTTTTTGGAGTCGTATCAATGTGAGGAGGTATATACTGACACCTATTAAGATGAGTTTAAATGATGTTATAGGTATCCACAAAATTTTGTTTCAAACAATGATTTTAAAATTGATAGTTTATGAATAGGATAGAAAAGTTTTTTTTGAATATATATTCTCTAAAATGGATTTAAATTCTATCATAAATTTGCATGGAGTGCTGAGAAGGTATAGATAGAGTTCTTTCACCATTAAAAAATAAATATAAGTAGAGGTCTATATAGAATGTAGTGAGAAAATATCTATCAAATAAATATGAAGGTAAGATATATAAATTTCCCTATTTTAAAAAACATTGTATGAACCATCCATGTGAGTTTATTATAAAATATATAAAGAGAAATCACTATGGTATATAAGGGAATTTGGATCATTATTGTAATGAATAGAATCATGGTAATGGTCGAAAAATTATTATAAGTTATAGTGAGATGTTTTTATGTTAATAAGATGGTCTATTTTTCAAATTCATGTTTGAAGAAAAGGATAAATGATTGGAATCATAAAGACCCAAAGAAGAATGGTATGAAAATTTCATTCGTTATTACCATAAAAAATACATGACTATAAAATGAAGTGGTGATAGGTATATTACATGTTTAATTAGATTATACCACATCCTTGTTTGATAGGGGTCTATACACTATTTTTTTTGTAAATTGAATAATAAAATATAATTATTAACTCAATAAGTAGAGAAATAACTTTTAGTAAAAACTGATGGTGGAAGAATTAAAGAAATAAATATTTATAAGAATATTCCAATGATTATCAATGTAATTTTTTTCTTATAAATATAGTATTCACAACAATATATGAGTTTGATTCTATTCCAGACATGTTTTGGAATTTAATTTATCATGCTATGATAGATTATAAAGGAATGAATGTCATATTAAATTTTTTGAGTGATCTTGAATTTCTATATAAGATCGAGTTCATACCTATCAAATTTCTATAATTAATATGAGAAAATTATTATTTATGGAAGTGAAACTAATCTTTCTTATATTTTTTAAAAGAGGGAATTTGTTTTGATTAATGATGTCATAGTGGTAAATTAATATATTGATGTTTTTCCTAGTGATTTTTTTTATTTTTAATCTCAATAGAGTGGTTCAATTCACTATTTTAGTAGTCCCTAAATTTAATCCAATTTCAAAACCCAATCAGATAAAGTATCCAATAGAGTTATTATAATAGAAAAAATAGTTAAAGTGTTGATTGATATGGTTTTTGTTCGTCCTTTAACTTTGACGTGGGGTGACCATATTTTGTTTTCTAAAAATAAGGATTGTTCTAAGAGGGTTATAATTTTTTATGGAGCACTAAATAACCATATTATTAAGAACACGTATCTGTATCCTCAAATTGATGACTTTTTTTATAACACCCCATGACCCACACTCTCAGATCTTGTGCTAAAGTCCATTACTTTACATTCCCTTCATGGATTCCGATAATTGTGATAAAACTTTTTCATCTAATACTTACATAATTTAAAGGAAAAAAATTTATCACTTGAATATTTTAGTACCTTTTAGGTTTATATTTTTAGAGAATTAGGAAAAAATTCTATATAAACAATTTACATGACTTAAAATGATCATTTCTCCCACTAAAACCCGATTTTATTTTTCATGTTAATACATCATCATCATCCATATAAAATATCTTTTAGACTTAACTCATTTGAAGTCATTATTCAAAACCATGGGAAATGAAAACATAATAAGGTTGAGCACATATTTTCAGTATGGATAAATATAATCCTTAACAATTGAGAATCATCAATTAGTATAGAGTACATAAGTGTATGATGTCATAATCAAGGTGAAAGAGGGAATCAAAAAATAACTCATACCAATCCACACCTTGATCATAATGTATGAAAACATGCAAATGGAATGAGTCCTCAAAATTAATAATGATGATCAATGGGATATCAATATCGATCATTTGAAACATTATAAACCCATAAAAATTATAGAAAACACATATTGGTATCTTGGTACATTACTATACTTTTTATTATTAGATATTGTAGAACCATGTGACTAAATTCCATACATATCACCCTTATAAATCTAATAGTCTTATGGACCACTTTCATACCCAATGAATTGGTGGGATATGATGGACCCACCCGTCATTAGCCTATCATGGAACCACCATCATTGGTTTATCATGGAACCTCCTGTCACTGGTTTATCATATAACTGCCAATAAAATGTACAAGTACCATAACACATAAAATAGTTCATTTCTTCAAAACTCATAGGAAAAATAATTATCCATTTCCAAAATTGATTAACCTATTTAAATGTAATGGGTTCTACCAAAATATCTTTGAAACAATATTAACCCATGAAAATGAAGAAGGTTCCATAAAAATATCTATGAAACACGATTAAACCATGGATATAAATTGGTTGAGTAACAATCTCTTAAAAACGTGATAAACCCTTGGAAAATAAATGTGTTTAATAAAAATCTCTTTGAAGAAAGATTAAACTATATAAAAGAAATGGGTTCACTAAAAATCACTTCAAAACATGATTTACCTAAGGAAAAGAATTGGATTCTATAACAATCTATTTAGAACATGATTAAATCATGGAAAATAAAGTGGTTCAAAAAAACTTAGTTAAACATGATTAAACCAGGAAATATAAATGGGTTCCATAACGAAATCATTTTCACTTGATTAACCCAAGGAAAAGAAATGGGTTTTATAATATTCTCTTTGAGACATGATTATCCCAATGAAAAGAAATGGGTTCCATTAAAATAATAATCCATACCAATGAAGAATGAAATTAGTATTAACAAAAAATATACATAGTGGAGGATAAATAATAACAAGGGTCATTGAATTTTATGATTGGAAATTCACTGAGTAGTTCTGTAAAAACATTCATGGAAAAAATAATCTTTAAATATTTTAAAGTGTACCATACCACCTAGAATCATATGAATTATATGCCCCATGAAGGTGAAACATTACATAGACATATAATATCACGAGGATAAAGAAATTTATATCATATCATGAAAAATTATAAGTATATATACCTCATAAAAGAAAGTTAAATAACATAACAAACATCTCAAAGAAGAAAAATTGTGATAAAACCCATTAACGCTTTGGTAACTTTGAAAATATGAACCCCAAGAAAGATAAATCCTAAGATGGATATTTAAAACACTATTTTTGCAGTATATTCCAAAAAAATGGTGAATATGGAATAATTCTACCAGAAATAAAAGTGAGATTAGATAGTCCCTTACAAATATAGTTACATGTGAATCCGAAACAAAAAATAATAAGTGGTGAATTTGAAATTTATCTCAGATATCTTAAAAGTGAGATGAAAATACTTTAAAATGATCATACAATTAGAGTGATAATAAATCAATGAAATAATTATGTAAAAAAAATTTAAATCCAAAACATAAAAGTGTAAAAAATAATAATAATATAATAAGACATTTACTGAATATTCTAGCCATAAAATAACCAATGAAATATAATTTTAACCCATTTAATTGAAATTGAATTAATAAATTTCTTACCTTGAGTATGATTTGTCTTGATTTTTCTCTATATTCCCAAATAATATACATAAATAAATTATTTACAATTTTTATAACCTTTTAAAATATTATTATTACTTTTATTTTAATTAAAAATAGTTTATATACAATAATTTAACTAATAATGTTTCAGTGGGATGTTTGGACTATATTTGGCTTTTGTATCAAAACTTACATTTATAAGTCAACTATGTACAATGAGGACACTATTTATATATGTAAATAATAATACCCATAAAATAATTAAATTTTTTTTATCTCAAATAATATTTTAAAATAATATATGAAGTTTGATTATGATAAATGAACCAACGCTACGATCATGGAGATGATAGGTCGTACGTACGCAAGAGCAACGTTCCAAATTTTCAATGATCTTTATGGAAAGAAGGTATTTAATATTTACATTTATAAAATCACTATAATATATTAATAAAATATTATTTAATTATATAAAAATAAATAAATAAATATATATATATCATTATTGTGATGTGTTGATTAAGAAGGAAGAATCACATCGCTTTGAGGAGGCGGTAGTCCACATGTCCATGAATGAAGTTTTCACTTTTTTAGTGAGTGAATTGGAAGGGAGAAAATTAAATTTTATATTTAAATATAGTAAATTATGTAATTTAAATCATAAATATTAAATTTATATAATATATTTTTATTAAAAAAAATCTAAAATAAACTCTATGTAAAGGGTTAACTTATCAAATCACTTTGAGGAGGCGATAGTCCACATATCCACAAACGATGTAATCTTATTCCAAAAAATGGAAATAATGAATTAATGTGTTATATAATAATTGAATAAGTATGAATAATTTATAAATATAATAAAATATAATGTATAAATAGTATTTTCATTATAATTCACAACCATAAATGGCGGTAAATGAAAAACGAACAACATCATTTTGAGAGGCGGTAATATTCCGTACACACAAATAGGGATTTAGATAGCTATTGGATGGTAGATGTTTTAGGTATAGATATAAATATTAACATAACATAATATTAATAAATTAAGGATATTAAGGATTATATATAATCAAGTAATAATAATAATTTTAGGGGTGGTGAAAGAAAAAAAATAAAAGTGATTATTGAATAATGTTACCTCATTTTAAGGTAACTTCTTTTGGTTTACACCAAAGGTTATATTGATTTTTGATGAAAGTGAGGCTTCTTATATAACATGAGGTATTTTGGGATCTTATTTGTTCAGGATTTTTATGATACAAAAGTTATTGATTGGTTTGTAGATAGGGGGAGTGTGAGTGACATTTTATAGGTGAGGAGGAGTGACATTTCTATAAATATAAAAAGGTAAATATTATTGGGGGTATCCCATGCATAATTTGAATCCAATTTCTAAAATAATTATTGAAAAGTGGGCATATGGTCGAATAATCTCCGTACAATGGGTTTTGAAAAGTTTATATTTTATTTGGACCCTTAAGATTAAAGTCTAACCACTAACTAAACTAATTTTTTTACCTTAACCATCGTGTTTTTTTTCATTTCCATCCCTAATATTTTTGGTCAAAAATAATTTTACTTTAATATAAATTTTATTTTATTATTATTCTAAATATGGAATCCATTTTCCTAAATTATAATCATATAATTGGATGAAATTAATTTAAAAATAATCATGCAAAAAGGACTAGACAACGTGGTTCTCAAGGGAAAAGTCAAAAAGATTGAAATGTTTTTATATCCACTTTCAATGTGAAATTGATGTCCATGAACTAAATTGGTTAAACTGATATAAAATTAATCTAATTATAAATTAAAATATATTTAAAATAAAAATTTATGGTATAAATTATTTTGATGAAAAAGCTTTTTTTAATTAAAATTCTCTGTCATTTACTATTCATCAAAATATGATCGTTCTGAGAAAAATACAAAAAATTAACGAAAATTATATTTTACAATTTATATTTCAGAAAATAATTTTATATTTTGAAATAAAATTTAATATATTTATAAAGTCTAGTTTTAAATCAAGTCTTCCTTTAAATGGATAAAACTACCTTTTAGGAAAAACTCCCTTTTAATGGTTAAAATTAAATATGATTTTATTTTAAGAATATAAAACTAATTTAATTAATTTAAAAACATTTTACTAAATATATATCATATAAATTTCATTAATAAAATTGAAAAATAGGGAATAATTTAATTTTTTAATATAAAACACCTTTGTGGGAAAAAAATAGTTTTCATGGAAATAAATCCTTTATATTAATTTTTTTTAATTTTCATTTAAATTTAATTGGTATCCAAAGGATTCATTATATAAGAATGTGTAAAAAATAATTTCATAATCTAGTTACTATTATTCATTCCATGAACTCCAATGTCTAGGTGATAAATATTACGTTAAATAAATAATATTAGTAGTACATTATTTTCTTGTAAGAATTAACCTTGAATGTTACAAAAGTTAGAAAAAAACTCATTGTTTTATGAAATTCAAGATAAAATTGGTGTTTCATTAAATGAAAGATAACATATGAATTGAATTCAACATAATATATCAAAAAATTTAAATTAATTTAAGAGTGGAGATTTTATCAAAATCTTGGGATGTTACCACCTACCCTCTTTAAAATGAATTTCACATATGAAATTAATCTTGGTTATAAAATGAATATAATTTTTCGAATTATTTTATAACAAAAAATTGTAAAAGGGGTTCATAAAATATCCTATTAAAAACGGAAATAGAGAAATATAAAGGTCACTCAAAGTTATTCATATCTATGATTTCATATATGGAAAATGTAGTTTGGATTAGAGAAAAATCATAAAAAAATTATAGATATTGATTGAGGTCATTATTCATTAACCAGTGAATTATAATTGTAATGTTAAGGGCGTAATAACATTTTATGATCATAAAGACCACAGGTTCCTTAAAATTGAGGGTTCTATGATAATACTTTGGTTTTAATATTCATTTACCAGAGTTAAAGAATTATATTACCATATATATGAAGAGAGAAATAAAAAGGAAAGCCACTTACATGATGAGTATAATTTTATCCTATAATAAATTTCCACAAAAATCTCAAATTTTTCAATAGAAATATAGTATTTGTGGGTAATTTATAATTCCTTTATCATGAAAAAAACATTTAATATCACAGTCCATAAATGATATAATCAATATATTCCCCCAGTATTTAAAAATTAAACAAAAAAAGATATAACATAGTAAGATAAATAAAAAATTTATTTAACCCTGAAATGATGCAATAATATTCGTAATTAAATAATAATAACTAAAGTTCAAACTAAATTATTTTATACATAACTATACATAAAATTATTCAAACATTTCTAATTATTTTATAAACTAAAGGATTACAGGAATTTATCATATATTCTTCCAAGACAGATCAACCAATATTCCTCAAAAAAATCCCATATGTTTTCAAAATAAACATATTTTTTCCTATAAAAAGTTTCATAATAATCAGGACATCATGTAGGATAGTGGTAGGCGCTACACCCCTATTTCCCATTAGATTTGGGTTCAAGCCTCAGCACTATACAATATTCCATGTGTTTTCACCCATCCATTAGATTGACCTTATTTATTTAATATTGAAAAAGAAATTCTCCCAAAAAAATTTCATGTTGGTCCTAAATATTAGAAATAACTCAAGCCAAAGAAATTCTACAAAAATTCCATTAAAAACCACAAAATTTTCCCTACTTAAAAACATAAAATGGGGTGTCTAAGACATTGAAATTTTGATCAACATTAATCTTATTGAACTGTGAATATATACCAAACTCTTAAGACATTGTCATATGAAAACATTCTAGTATCCAAAGTTATCTATACTGATCTTTGATACCAACTATAATATCCTAGGATCTAGACTCTCGGTTCCTGTGCTGAAATCCATTAATTTATATTCCTGGTATAGTTACCAAAAATTGTGAATGAAATTTTTCATATAAACCATAGATCATCGAAAATAAAACATGGATCACTTACAAACTGGAGGAATTTTTTGTCTTATATTTTTCGATAATTAATAAAAACTACTACATAAAAAAATTCACATGACTGTAATTGATCATTTCTACAACATAACCAATCTTTATTTCACCTTAACACATCTTTATCATCCAAATTAAATCCATTATATACATAACTCTTTCAACACCATTTTTTAAAACTAGGAAATGTAAACATAAGAAGGGTGAGATTGAATTCCCAAAAGGGTAAACGTAGTCAGCAACAATTGAACATCATAAATGAGCATAAGAGTGCTTAAGGGTTCGACGTTATAATCAAAGTACATGAGTGAATAATAAAATAACTGATACCCATCAAAAAATGGATCATAAAGTTTGAAAACATATAAAATGAAATAGCTATCAAAATTAATAATCATGATCCATGCAACATCAGTCATGATCATTAGAAACATTATAAACCCGTAGATATCATAGAAAACACATAATGGTTTCTTGGTATATTATTATACATTTCATTATTATAAATGAAGTAATATTGTGGCTGACTTCCATACATATCAACAATAAAAATGGAATATATATAGATTAATTTTATACACAAATCAATGTAGGGATACCATGGACCCATCAATCAAGGGCCTATTATTGAACCACATGTCATTGGTTTTATAATGGGACCACCTGCTATTGGATTTTTACGTATCCACCCATCAAATTTATAATGAACATAACACATAAAATATTTAATTTCATAAAAACACATAGGAACAAACATTACCCCTTTCATAAGTTTATTAACTCATTTAAAAGAAATGGGTTCTACAACAACCTCTTTGAAACAAGATTAACCCGTAAAAAAGAATTATGTTCTATTACAATCTATTTGAAAAATTATTAACCCATGAAAAATAAATAGATTCAATAAAAATATATTTGAAACATTATTATCCTTTTGAAAATAAATGGGTTCAATAAAAATATTTTTGTAATATTATTAACCCTTAATAAATAAATGGGTTCGATAACAATCTATTTGAATCATGATTGAACCATAGAAAATAAATGGGTTACATATCAATATATTTAAAAATTATTAAGAAATAGAAGTGAAATAGGTTCCAAAAAAATATCCTTTGAACCTGATTAAACCATTTAGAATAAATGGGTTCCATAACAATATATTTAGAACATGATTAACCCATAGAAACAAAATAGATTCAATAGAATTTTATTTGAGATGTGATTGTCCCATGGATAAGAATAGGGTTCTCTATCAATCATAATACTTACTAATAAAGAATGAGGATGGTAAAAATAAAAAATATCCATAGTGGGGTAGAATTAAAAACAATGTTTGTAGATGTTTATAAGTAAAAATTCCCATAAAAGTTCATTACAAAAATTCACAAGGAAAACACTTGTTAGACATTGGAATGTGTCCCATTAAACCTTGAAACATTTGAATTATTAGTCCCATATATGACTAACATTAAATAAACCTATAATATCATTAGAACAATTAGATTCATGACACTTAATTTAAAATTAGAAGTATATTAACCTCATAAAATAATAAAGGTGAATGAAATAAGAAATGTCTCAAAGAAGGAAAATTGTGACAAAAATCCATTAAAACTTTGGTAACATTAAAACTATAAACCCCATGAAAGATAAATAATAAAATAGATTCATAAAACATAAAAACTTTAATATAAAATAACTATATAACAAATTAATTTTCAATATATACAACCAACAATAAAAATAATTGGTGAATATGGAATTAGTCTTGTAGAAATAAAAGTGAGACTAGAAATCCCCTTACAACTATGGTAACATCTGAATCAAAAACCCAACAAGTAATAATCCTAAAGTGAAAAATATAAATAAAATAAATATAAACTAATTAAGTATATAATATATCAAAAGTGGTAGTATATACACCCCACAAAAAAGAAGTTTGGAACGCTACATTTATCTCACAGATGTAAAAATTCAGATAAACATACCATACAAAGATTGTATCATTGGAGTAAGAATAAACCAATGAAATAATCATGTGTGAAAAATTAAAATCTAAATAGTAAAAGAGGGAAAAAATAACACAATCATAGTTCATTTCACCCATATTATTTTCATAATATAACCAATGAAGTAGATGTTTATCCCAATGAATGAAAGTTGAGTTTAGAAATATCTTACCTTGTGTCCCATTTGTCAATATTGTATTCTATATTCTTTAATTATAACTCTATGTATACTGTTTAATGGTATAAAATCATTTTCAATGTTTTTTTGTTACTTATATTTCTTGTAAAAAATGATATACTCCATTACTTAAATTATAATGTTTATGTTGGATATTTTGACCATATTTGGCTTATGTGTCAAAATTGAATTCATAGGTTGACCTGAACAAAGTGGTAATTATGTACACAGCTCCAAAATACCCATGAATTTATTATCACATGTTTACATCAATTACAGTTTTAAAATAATATATGAGATGTGGTTATGAAAAATTAACCAATGTTATTATCATGTATACGGTTGACTGTTTGTACGCATGAGTAATGTTCCAATTTTTCAATGATGATTACAAAAAGAAGGTAAGTAAAATATATATTTTAAAAATTAAAATTATATAATAAATAATATATTATTTAATTATATATACTTATAAATATATCATTCATGTGATGGATAGAAGAAAAAGAAAGAATCACATCGCTTCGAGGAGGCGGTAGTCCACGAAGAAATGATTTATGTAAATATATGTAATTATTTCCTGAATATAATAAATATTAAATTTATATCATATATTATTATTCAAACTATCCTTAATAAATTCCTTGTAATTAGGGAAAATATCACATCACCTTGAGGGGGCGGTAGCCCTCACGTCCCCAAATGAATTTATCATATTCCCACAAAATGAAAAGAATGAAAGTATGTGTTATATTATAATTACAGTAGTATGAATAAAATAAAAATATAATATTTATCATATAAAAATATCATTTCCATCATCGTTCACAACCATAATAGGTGCTTAAGTAAAAAAGGAATGATATTGTTTCGTAAGGCGGTTGTTTCCTGTACACGTGAATGATGATTTCATTACCCATTTTAGGGAATTGTGTGTTGGTGTAGGTCAAAGAATTTACCTAAAATTATATTATTATATTTATGATACTATGGTTAATATATAATAGTGTAATAAAAATAATTTAATGGGGGTAGAAAGAAACAAAAAAAAGTGATCTTTGGAGAATGTTACCTCGTTTTCGAGTAACTCCTTTTGGTATACAAAAAAGGAATAAATTGATTTGATTTATGCCAAAAGTGAGGATAATAAGATGATATTAGGGGTTTTGTGAACTTATATGGTCAGGGTTTTGATGACTCAAAAGGTCTTTAGAGGTATGAAGATAAGAGGCGGGTGAGTGGCTTTTTATAGTGGAGGAGGCGTGATATTCTTGCAAATATAAAAAGGTAAACACTATTGGGAGGTCTCACTTGAATAATGTTACTAGAATAATAAATAAATTTTGATTAAAATTAGATATTTGGTCAAATTATTTCCATAAATGTATTTTTGGAATGTTTCTAGGCCATTTGGATACTTAAGATTATTTTTTAACCACATTGTAAACACATTTTTACCGTAAACATTATATGTAATTTTAATCATTTTTACAAATATTATATGTAAAAAAAAAATAAAAGTTTTCTTCAAATTATAAATTATTATTATTACAAATATGGGATCTATTTTTTAAAATTAAAATCACATATGTGGAAAAATATAATTTAAAATTAGTCCCACAGATGGGACAAGACATGAGGATTTCAAGAGAAAAGTTGAAAATATTGAAATGTTTTAATATCCAATTTTTTTTGTGAAATTGATTAAAATGACTGAAATTGGTTTAAATGATATAAAATTGTTCAAATTATACTTTAAAAACAATTAAAAATATAACTAAAATATATAAAATATTTAGTGGAAAATGCATTTTGAAATTAAAATTTGGTGTCATTTACTATTCATGAAAATATGAACGTTCTTAGAAAAATACCAAAAATTAATCCAAAGTAAATTTAGATATTTATATTTAAAATAATAATTTTAATTATTATAATTAAATTTATATATTTTTCCAAATTTAGTTTTAAATCATGTCTCATATTAAAGTGTCGACATAACTGCCTTTATGAAAAATACACCATTTTATTTCTTCAAGATGGTTTTGTTCTTACTTTAACCCTATATAACTTATTAAATGAATTTAAAATAATTTTATTAAATATATTAAATATAAATTTCATTAATATAATTTTCTAACAGTGATTAATTTAAATTTTTATGATAAGACACCTTTTTCAACATAAGAATAGTTTTTTAAAGAAACACTTATTTTATATTCAATTGTTTTTTATTTTAATTTAAAATTAGGAGGTCACCAAAGGAATAATAATATAAAAAGGTGTAAAAAATAAATTCATAATCTAGTTAATAATATTAATTCCTTATATTTAAATCTCTGGGTTATTACTATTATGTTAAATAATAATAACCTTAATATATTATTGTCTGATATGACTCTACCTCGCATGTAACACGTGTTATAAAAAAACTCAATGTTACATGAAACACCAGAGAAAATTGGTGTTGTGTATAATTCAATATAAACTCTGAATTTCATTTAACACAAGATATCAAATAATTTAAAATTATTTTAGAGAAAATTTCTCTTAATATGCTGGGATGATACATGTTTGATCATGTTTTGGTAGAAAAAAAATTTTAAATGGATGATATCAAATTTGAATACCATAAAATTAATGTAAATTAGAAAGGATTACTCAAGATAATGGTTAAAACATGGTACGGGAATTATGAGTTTGTGGTTATTCATTTCAATTTATCTAATGCATCCACTGAATTCATGGATATTATTAAATGATTTTTCGAGGAGTATTTAGATAAATTCATGGTGTTTATTGACAAAATTAGAGTATATTATCAATGCTTCAAAGATCAATAAAAAATATAAAGATTTTTGTATAGAACATGGATGTAAATAAGTTATATATAAAATTCATAAAATGTTAATTTTTGTTAGAAGAAATTTATTTCATTGGGAATTTTATAAATTTATATGGAATTACATTTGAACTTTCTAGGATTATAGTTTTTCAATGATGTAGAAGAAAAACCCATGTAATAAAAATTAATTATTTTCTTTGATTAGTAAGTTATTAAGAAATTTTTCTTAAAAACAATTCTCATTTATTGAGACCACTAACAATGTTAACTGAAAAGGTAGGTAAATTCATCTAGATTAAAAATATGATTCATATTTCCATGAATTGAAAAAAAAGATTCCAGAATTTTCTAGTTGAAACCATTCCATAGAGAAATGTTATGTTTTGTATTTGTCATGATGACTCATTAAAATTAAATTGGTATTTTATAAAAAATGACCAGGTAAGTGCATATGCATAAATCCCATTAAAACCCCTGTTAATATAATTATCTAATACATTAACATGAGATTTCATCAATTGTTTTTATTTTTAAATTTTAAGTAATAATATGTATGGTTAGAAATGTGAAATATAAATGGATAATAGAATACTAAAGTATAAATTCACTCAAAAATAATTAAATAATAGATAGAGTAGATGGCTAGAATTGATATTGGATTATGGAATCATGATCCACTATCTTATAGGTTAATATGAAAAGGTAGATGATGCCTTAATTTTTAAGAATAATGCATCATTATTAGTGTTTCATTGATAACATTATCATATATTTAAATATTTGAAAATTTTGGATGGTAAATGGTGTATGTAGATACCCTATAACTGTTGAATTTCGTAGAAGTTCTATAATCCATATAAAGATTTTTATAAGGACCAGTAAGAAGATCGCAGTTTGCATGAAAAAAGGAAACTAGTTATTGAAGATAAGTGACATGATTTTAATGATTAAAATAAAAGTGTTATAATATTTTGAAATAGATTATTTGTTTCGATTTATTTATATTTTAAGAATGAATTATTTATTGGTATCATAGATATTCTTTTTCTTTATATAGTAGTTATACAATGAATTATAGAGATCATTAAGAGTATTATTATTATAAAGGAATGAATATGGATATTATGGATTATACCATGGAATATTTTTCATGGAAGTAAGTTAAATCTAAATGAAATCCAGAAAAGTTAATTTTTCATCAAATATTAGTGTCCCAATGTAAATGAGTTAATATATATATTGATTTCATGATGGTATTTACAAAGACTTCCAGAGGAAATAATGTTACATGGGTTATTGTTGATTTATTGAAAAAAATACAAATATTATTTTTATATTAGAGATCTTATTTATTTGGATCAGTTATCATGAATTTATCTTAAGGTGATAATTATGATATATATATTTCCTTAATCTACCACATATGACCATTATTCCATATTTACATCAAATATAAAGAAGGTATTTAAGAATTTGATGAGTACTAGTTGAAGACAAAGTATAACTTTTCATACTCAATTTGAAGGAAAATAGGAGTGGAAAATTAAATATTTTGGGGTTATACATATATACTTCTCATTGTATTATCATGGAATTCAATATTAATATCATTTATAAGTAGAATTTTATTATAATAATAGTTTTTATTCAGGTATACAGATGATACTATTTAATGTGTTATATTGAATGTTTTATCATAGAAAAGAATATTAGGACAAGGTCAGTAAAATAATGTTATTGGGAATATACTAGGTGGAATATATGGAAGAAAAGTAAATGATTAGTCAACACCATATGATGGAATATTAGAGTAGGAATAAATTTTTTGTAGATAACTGGAGTAAATTTTTTTTAGGTAGGTTTTCAACTTTTCTTAAAATATCATCTTGGAAAGGTGTTATGAATTTTTTTACGAAATTCATGTTACACCAATAGTTTATTTTTACATATAAAATTATATAGAAATATGGATCATTTTATTACTGAGTATCATTACCTATCAGCTAATCTCAGGTACATGATGTGTTTTATGTTTCATTATTAATGAAATATAAACCTGATGCATCTCACATTTTGAACCCTAAAGTAATTATGTTGCAGGATAATAAATCCTAACTATAATATTCAATGTATAATCCATATTATAGAGAGAATGTGTTATGAAATAACAGAAATCACATTATTTTTTTTGTGGAAGAACCCTATGATTAGGGATGTAATATAGAAACCCAAAAAGGCTATGTTGAAGAAATATCCCTACCAATTTAAGTTATGTATAATTATGAGGATGAAATTTACTTCAGGGGGTAGAATATTATAATGAGGAAATTCTTATAATATATTAATTTTATGTTTTATTAATATTAAGGATTATCTTTTCAGGATTCATATTCCTTATTATATTTTTATATGATTTCTCAAACTTAAAAAGAAATTGTTTTATTATAACTAATGTTATTTCAAGTATTATGTGGTTTAATATAAAATATAAATTACTAATTTTAAAAACATTTAATTTTAAAAAATGAAATTCATTCATGATATTATCATATAAAATATTTGTTTGGGTAATTTTTTGGGCGATTAGTGAAAAAACACCAATGTTTATAAATGTTGTCCTTTCATTTCATGTATTTATAAAGCCCCAATATAATTTGGAATTATTTTAATGTTAAATTACTCAAAATTTATTAATAATAATGTAATTAAATCAATAAGAATTATAATTATAATTCATTTAAGAATAATTTTTTTTAGGATGAAAATGATTTTTTACAACAAAATTATTTTCATTTAATTTTTTTGTTTTTATATTAAAATAAATTTATTCCACTTATAAAAATAAAAAACATTACATATGGATTTAATATTTTGAATCAAGAAGATTATTATTAGTAATTAGCTCAATTTATTTTTGGGTAATAATTAAAAGTAACCATGATATATTGTTATAACCTTAGTAAAGGTTAAAATAAGTTAATTATGGTAAGACGAGTTAATTAGTGTTAAAAAATTATGACAAGGTCAAAAAATTTCATATTAAATATTTTTGGATCATGATATTTTGAACCATATAAAAATATATTAAAAATTTGATATATTTTGGTCCAATTTAATAGGAGTATAACATTTATAATATTTGAAATTTAATAATATTTACAATAGTGTCACTCCTCTCACTTATAATTTGCTACCTCATATCTTCACCTACTCACAAAAAATTCTCACTATAGATCAACAAATACCTACCCATATATTTTCCAAAATATCCTCCACATTTCATATAGGTTCATTTATAACAAAAATACTAACCTATAGGGCTTAATGGATAATCCAAATGAAGGATTCCAAAGAAGAAGTGAAACTATTGACCGAGTTATTTTAGGACAATTTTTTCTTCTAGTTCCCAAAAAAATTTCTAATAAATGATGATATAATAACATATGTATATCAAATATATTTATATTTTTTAATCATAATGATAAAATCTTCTTTCATCTAATTTTCTATCCAATGTTAAATAAAGAAATCACTCGTGGGTACAGGTAGACTTCTAGCTCCACAAATTTGCGTGTTTCATTTTTCATCACTAACCCACACGTGTAGTAATTAAGATGGATGAGATGATTTTATATGATAATTATAATGTAATTATGATTATTTAAATGTAATATATTACATACCTTCTCACCCTTCCATTTGTTGGAAAATAACAACATCGCCCATGCATATGTGTGGACTACCACCTTAATGAATAAATGTAATAAATGTGTCATTTATACCAATTATAGGTAATTATAAAATTATATATAATTCCTTTAAAATATAATTATTTCAATATTTTTTTAGAAATTCGTGAACAACGACCACTTTGATCATGGTCATCTTAGAAATATTTATTTATGTTTGTGAATCGAATGTCCTCAAAACATCTCACATGAACTTAACCAATTTTGGAAATATATAATAAAAGTTTATAAATGAAATAAAATGGATAATAATATGATAATAAACCATAATAACTTTTATAATAAATTAACAACTTAATATATGTTTAAAATGTACGAACTATGTATGTTTATAGAGAGTGAGACTTATGGAATATGATTTTCTTTGAAACCTTTTTAAAATGTTTGAATGACTTATTTAATATATTTTCCTATATATTCATATTTTAAACATCATTATAAATTTTATAAAAATGTCATAAGGCCATTATATGTCATCCCTGTTTTTTATTAGTGTTTAAAAAGGAATATCTCTTTTTTCCCACATGACATGTTTTTAATTACCTTATAAAGTGAAAAAATATCTGTTTTTTTCATAATAAGTATGTGAAAAATTTCCCACCATCCTGATGGTCATTATAGCATCAAATTTAACAGTTCCTTTTTGTAGTATTCAAAGAAAATTTTATTTCTCATTCTTTTATGATTTTTTCATATTTAAGAGTTTTCAAAGGAAAGGTACATTTTCATAATTTTTAAATGAATTCATAAAGTGATTTTTCATATGTTTTCAAAACGATATTTTATGTTTTTTATGATAGAAAAGTAATATTATATATTTTTATGTTTTTTTTAGTTTTTTGAATTTTTGTGTGATGATGGGTTGGAATGAGAGACGTTTACAATGTAACGTGTAATGATTTTATTCTAAGAGGAATATATATTGGAATTAACCCTTTAGGGTATTGCATTTGTAAGAGTTCGTTTATGAGTGATTTTAAGAGTGACATAAAAAACATATACCAAATAAACAACATGAATATCATCCCATCAAAAATTAGTTTCATTGAATTATTTTTATTACATATGGTAATATATTTAGACTCTATTTAGCAGTAATTTTATTCCCCCATTATGGAAAAATTATTTTTTTCAGTAATGTTTTTAATGAGAACATAGATTTCATAAGAAACCATAAAAATTATGATTTTTATTACAATATATATTATGAGATGATTAATGAAATTAATTTTGTGTAGAATTTTATTTATTGAATAAGTAAATTTTTATATTTAATTTTAGGTTAATTATATAAAGGGAAAATTTTCAAAGAGATTTCATGATTTTAAATAATGAAATAATGGGTTTCATTCTAGTTATATTTCTTATTCATTTTTTTATGCTCATCCCAAATTTACAAAAAAATTTATTTTCATAAGGATGATTATAAAATATATATAGTTACATCATTCCACTGTCGACACTTTTTTAAAATGAGCAAACATGACTTGATTGAAATTGTTGTTTAAAATTAAGTATATTTTTTGGAAAAAATAACATTTGGGTGGATGTTTCCACTTTATTTTGTACATGGTTTATTGTAAATATTTTTATTCATTATATTAAATTATATTCCTAAAATATTATGAGAATATAGAAAAATTCCATAATTGTTTGTATACTCATAATTACTGGTTGATTAATGTATGATCTTTTATAGTAATAGATCTCATTATTTTGAATTATTATTATCAGATCAAATTTTTTAATCATGTGTTTCATTGTGTTATAATTGTATTATATATGTTTTATTCTTTGAATTTTTTGGCATTGATGATAAAAATTTATATTTGTTATAATTAATATATAGTTCTATCATCAATTTCAAAATGGTTTATTTTTTTTTGGAAATTTGGAATTATATTTTTGATCAATTTAATTGATTTATAAAGTTAATTTATGTCTTATTAAATATAATTGAATAGTAAATTATTAATTTTACTCGTTAAATTAGTGTTCTAGTAAAATTTTCTAAAATTATAGTATATATATTTTTAAAAAATTATATATATATATATATATAATTAACAAAATATATATGTATATTATTAATATATATATATATATTCTTTTCTAACATATATTTTTGTAAAATCACATCCCATATAACTCTATAAATGGAACCCAAACTGGTCACCACAATGTCTCAAGTGCGACTCCCCATACAGTAGAGGCTACCAACAAGTAACATGAGTTTAATAATGGAATATCGAGGAGACTATTTGATCTTGATCCAGGATATGTAGTAGTATATACTAAATTAATATATGGTGGATATATTATAAATGAATTTTTTTATAAATAAATAATCCTAATAAAAATAAATGGCCAAATCTATAGATATTTTTATATAAATAATGTTTCATGCCAATAAAAAAATCAAAACATGCATATATGGGTCTAGTCATACAATACATTACTAAAAAAAGAACTAAATCCCAAAGGATAACTCCCTCAGAGTCTTGAGCATCGACTCAATCATGTGATCCTAACAGCTCATGTCTATTTGAAAAAAAGATTACATAATCTAGAAATATGGTCCTAAAAACATGTGATTGATTGGGGAAACAAGTGTGGCAAGAACGTAGTGTGAGAAAAAAATCATCATGTCACCTTAAATAACATCTAATTCAATATGAACCATTAATATTAAATGTAGTAGTGTGTAGATATAAACAATATGAAAGAAAAAAAAATAAAATTAAGTCAGGTTCAGGTTCTTTAAAGGACACCTGGTCAACAATACCTTAATCGACCTTAGTAGAAATGAATCTGAACATTTCATCATATATAAATGTTTATATATGTAATAGTAGTATATATATATATTCACCATTTATGACCTGAGGTGTATGTAAAAGGAATCCATATATAATAATACTAATAATACGAGAGTCTCATTATTTAAATATCGATTCCATCCCAAGAATCAAAATAGGGGATATAATGAACCATGCCCAAAAATCATAATCAATGTTGTAAAGTGTCATGTCCAATATCCTAATCATAGGTGTGAAGTGTCATGTCCAACAAACAATAATGATGTGAAGTGTCATGTCTAACATCCTATACCAAGGTTTCTTTAAATTTTATATCCAATAACCCTAACTAAGGATTCTTAGTAATAATCGTGTATAAGGTGATCTCACTTTCCCTAGGAGCTCTTAACCATGGTTCTCTATGTCCCAACCCTGAACCTAGAAGTCTGGAATCGATGATTTAAACATGATGTGAATTGTTTTTCATAAATACAAGCATATAAAAATTAAACATCATGTCCTAATATAATGGATCAATACGGTTTGGTTTCTAGAAAATCAGATGTTGTTGAAACACTTCTTCTAAAAACTCGATTAGGTTAATCATAATATTTATGTCATCACATAAGAGTACTCAAAGCTTGTAATAATATACTAAATCCTATAAAACATAAATTAAAACATAGTGGGAGCGTAACATTTCCTAGTAAGGGGTTTAAAACATTAAAATTAATTCCCCATTTTTAAACCAAATCCGTTGAAACAATTTAAAACGTTTTCTTAGGAGGAAAACATTACTTTTCGAGGCACATCATCAATATTTTGAACAGTTACTAGAAACCATATTTTGAAAGACCGTTTATATATGATAATTATGTTTACATACAAAAATTTAATGAAACATTAATCAGAGTGCGCATACGTATACAAGAAATGCATGAAATGTGCATAGTTCATAAATTGTTCAATCCAACTCTAAAAGCATTGTTGTTAACATAAGTATTCAAATCATCATTTAGTAACACTTAAAAAAATTCATATTTCCATGACATTAGATACCCTTACCTTATAGAATGTTCCATTTGAAAACTTGGTTATGCCTTATGCCTTCACTACCATAATCATAGAACATTCTTAGCCAAGGGATATTCTATTAGTCGAACAATCCCTCTGTTGATCATTTACCATTATATAACGAGGGAATGCATAATTCCAGACTTTATTGAGCCCTTTCACCAAGACCATATGGGTAAAAACCCATCTTAATTTGGGTTAAATACAAAAAATAGTTGTGAACAAAGCTAGAATCATGTTAACACATCATTTCTCTTAACTCATGAGATTTCATCACATTACCCAATGCATTGGAGTACTATATAATTTTGGGCACACCCATCACATCATTTAAGTCCAATAAATTCCTCACATATCTTTGTATGGTGTCATTTCCATAGTTTTCATACTATGCAGGAACTAATATTCTTAATCCATAATCATTTTCATACATACACGTTATTTAATTAAATTATGCATTAAGTATAAACCACTAGTTTCGTTAGTTTCAGATTTAACAGTGACGTGGATGAACTAAAACAACATACTCTTGCACATGTAGTAAGAACTAATACAAATAAAATGATGGGGTGTCACATGAAATAACAACACTTTCTGTAAAACCTTAAGAATATGACATTTTCCCAAACCATTCATAGATGTTTTGACATTTAGATAATCATTTAATCCATGAAATGTTAATTATTATATACAATATTAAAACATATTTTAAAATAATCAAAGGATTTTATTATGAAAATTTAGAATACAGGGTATCTACTATTTTCTATGAAGTGTTTATACACAAAATACATACTTGAACATGTGTTCTCGTTAATGAATGAATTTTCATACTTAAACATAAATACCTCTATACAACTTACATGAGAAATGAAGCCAAAAATTCATCTATTCATGCGGATTGGAAAAACACGGAAAAGCCTTATATATATATATATTTATATATATATACAAAAAGTGTATGTTTGGGATCTGTGTAACCCAAAACAAGATTTAATAAATTTATGTTAATGTTGTATTCTTCATAAACATGATTAAAATAAAATAGGATAGGTATTATGAAACTCATTTGTATTCAAACTAATACTTTTACACATAACCATCCACACATTAATTGAAAATAAAGGTTTTTCATATTAAAAAATGATGAATTAAACTTATACATGTATTTCAGGTTTACAGAAACATAATTTAAAAACATGAGATCACCATTACAAGATCATAAACCTGAAGTGGTTTGTTACAAAATTAAATTGTATGTATAAGTATACATAAAATATAGAAATTTCAAAATGTTTTAGGATGAATTATATAAGCTATGAAACATGAATATAGAAGAGAAGGATTTTCATGTATAATTTGATGAATAAAATCCCATTCATGCATTATATACTCAAGAATACATTTATAAAATCCACCGTTAGTTAAGGTATAGGAGTAATATGAAACTGTTTATGTATATATAAATATAGATCTATATATTTACAAGGATATAATATTTTTACAAAAAGATGACATTGAAAATTTATCCCTTACCTGACTTAAAGAGTGCAACAAGGTTGGGAAGGGGATATTTGAACGTTGAGGAGAAGAAATAAGAGTGAAATTATGGGTGCAACATGGTTTACATAGACCATATATATATATAATATAAAACATCTCACACATATATTATAAACAAAGACTTGATTCCTTAGTTAAACAAATAGAAAAAAAATATCTTGCTTAGTAAAACCCAAATTATGTCGGTTTTTCTAATATATATATATATATATACTGATTGTGGAAAACTGAAATCGAAAAAAATAAAATGATAATATAAATCAAAAAAAGGAGACCTGGGAGGATCTTATAGTTAGATGTAAAGGGCCGAAAGACCATAAAACCTTGTGGAATATTTATGGGGATGAAAATAAGTAAGAAGAAAAAAGAATAAGTAGTGGGAAACCACTTGTTTGGTGCAGAGAGGAAGATGACATGAAAAAGGTGAATTGAGAAAGTAATGAACCGTCCAGATTATGTGGAATTTGATTAGATGGTCAGGGATGAGTTCACAGTTTTAAAAATGAAGACCGGGTGGGATTAGATCATGAACGTGATTGAATGGTTATGGTGTGATCTAGATTTTTAATATAGTAAGATAATTGAGATTAAAATTCGGTGCGACTGAGTGGATGAGGAAAGCGTGAAGATAAAGTTGCGGTAGTTGGGTTTCAATGGCCAGACAGATCAGATGGTCCAGACCGTGCACAGAATTATCAGATGGCATGGATCATGCGTCGCCTAAAAAAATCCTCCCCACATCGAAATGGGATGTATTTTAGCACTCCCTTATAAGGATGGAGCTCCTAGCCAAACATTATAATTCTCCTTCCCTCCCTCCCGGTAACACCTCACACCAGTGTTCTGCGATGTGCTCTATGGCCACCCTTGCCACTATGCCACCCTGCAAAGTTGAGCGCTACTTAGATACTCCCTGTGTGCTTGAGGCTCACACGCACATGCCCATGGGCTTTCCTGTGCTGAGGCTGAAGGCTTAGGCTTGGCCTCCTATCTCATGGTTCCTCCTTCGGCACGACTAGAGGGATGACCCCTAAAGGGTTTATTTTTTTATGAACCCATCTTTCAAAATATTCTATATAATCATTGAAAATAAAAAAAATACACATAATACGTTTCATTACATAATCAAAATCTTTAATTTTTTAAAAAATAACACAATTACCACTTTTTTAAACATGGGATGTCAAAAAATACACAATGTAAATTATAGTATAACTTTTAATTAATAAACACATTCACAACATTTTTTTGAATTCAAAACAAAGTGCATACCTCTCTTGGTGTTTTCATTAAAACTCACGAGTTATGTTTTGAAATACATTTTAAACATTAATACGCTTATCCATTCAAAATATATAGAGGAGTTTAAATACAACCATGTTTAAAAGATATTACCTTAACATAAAAACACTCGAAAATCACAATACCTTGAAATAAAATAACTAGAATTCCCAACAGCTATAATTATTGTAGTTAGGGATTCATTTGTCACTTAAATGGGTAACGTAAGAATTAAGGCCTTATAAAAACATGATTAGGGATTTCCAACCTCAAACCCTGAGACAAGAATATGGTGCTTCTTATCCCTCTGATGCTCAGGATGATTTCTGTGGTTCTGGTTATAATGTTCTTAGTCATGAAAGATCCGAAGGAAAACTATTACTTCAATGGCATGTTTGTGGTGCTTTGGTGTCTTCCCCTGATCATGATTGGCCAGCTTGTAATAATTTTATGTTTGTCATGGTCCTTTAATCTTTTTGAAAAATAATTGTTCCAAAATATTAATTGAATAAAACATGGATTGCTTTTATTTTTGAGAGAATTGTTTGGATTATGTGAAAATTAAATGATATAAATATATACAATATTATTATCACACAAGAAAAAGGTTCATGGTGTCACATTATCCCCCCCATTAATAGGATTTGAATCATTGCAAATAATTTCATATAACCATGCTAAAAAGACTCTCTGACGTTCTTCACAACATCTCCCATTGTTGAGGAACCTCAGGTGCGGTCAGATGAATACCAAAATTGGTGTTCAATTCTTCCACCAACCAGGCCTAGACACACCTCAGATAGTAAGGGTTAAACTCTTGAATTGCACACTCAGTCTTCTAGAGGGAGGTTTGAATTGTAGAATTTTCAGAGATATCTGAATGGAAAAAATATCTAAGAACTCATAGGACAATCTCTTGCCCGAGAATTTAAATGACGTAGATATGATCATACAAACTAAATATCATGATTTGGTATAGGTAAGATTCATGAAGGTTCCCTTCCAAGGAAGCCTCTTGGAACCTTTCCCTAGCCGTGAAGCTTCGGGATAGTGTGAAGTATAGGAAAAGACCTTCATGGTAATTTCCCCTTCTCCTATACTCAACGAGTTGGACAGTGGCTATGTAGTGGTACATATAGGCATTCCCTTTATAAGAGCAGAGAATGTATGAACTATTTGATACCTATTAAAGTTGTTTGCATGTTCTTCATAGGTTTAAGAAGGGAAGGTATTATTCTGCATAGTTTCTGACCACAATGGCTTATAGTACCTCAATGAGAAATGGATGAGATATGTGTTTGTCCTACCATATGAAAACAAAAAAAATCATGAAAGTCCAATCAATGAGGCTCATCCAAAACCACAAACACTGAAAAGGTTTATGAAAGAATAAACAAATTTTTTTAAAAATAGATGGTACATAACACTGAAGACTAATGGTTACCTGAGTTTCCAGTTACATGAATCCCCAATACAATTTCAAAACTTCTGATCACCCTGAACCAAATGAAACCTGAGCAGTCTGGTTCCTTATTGTGGGTACACATATAGTGTAACCAAAGTAATACATGAGGGGTGTAAAGCTGAGAGAAATCAATATGTACTTGATGTCTGTACAAATAACAGAAGGCCTCAATATCAAGGATTTAAAAGGCCATTATTTTACTATAATGGCCATAGGAAAAGATTTGGAACATATATGCTACCCGGAGGTCACCTGCTGCTGTATCTTCTTGGAAAGCCATGAGGGAAGAGATGTTGTTTGCTTCGGTGAAGCATCCTTAAAGTCCCTCGATGTACTTTTCTTAACATGAGTAGGATGGAAATTGAATTTTCATCATAAAGAGGTAGTATGAACCCACTCCTCGGTGGAGTTGAAGTACACATGGAGAGTTTGACACGTTGTTGCAGCTATAGTTTCTAGAGCCTCAATAGGAAGAGACAATAGACTGGTATATTCATTTTTCATTTGAAAGTTATGATAACATCATAATTAGTAATGCTTATTTTTTTCAGTTCTGTTTTTCCAGAGTTATCTAAACCACCCTCTAATAAAAATTGTGACAACCCCGACCCCAGATGTCTAGAATCAGTGCCTGAAACATGGTGCAATTTTTTTTTCATAAATAAAACAATATAAAAATTAAACATCTCTTCCCAATATAGAGGATCAATTCTATTTATGTCCTGGAGAATCAGATGCTATTGAAACACTTCTTCCAAAATCCTGATAGGGTTATACTTCATATTGATATCATCGCATAAGAGTACTCAAAACTTTTAATAATCTAATAAATTATGTAAAACATAATTTAAAATGTTGGGTGAGCATAAGAATGACCAGTACGTGTTTTAAAACATTTAATGAAATTCCCCTTTTAAAACAAGAACCATTGAAACAATCATAAAATGTTTTCTTAAGAGGATAACATTACATTTTGAGGCACAACATCAATATTTTCAAATGTTACTAGAAATAGTTTTTATGAAAAACCTTTTATACAATAAAATTTAGCTTATATAAAAACTTCTAATAAGACATGAATCAGAGTGTGCAAATGTATATAAGAAGTGCATGAAATTTTCATAGTTCATAAAATTTTCCATCTAACTCTAAAAGAATATTTGTAAACATAAGCATTCATATCATGAATCATTAGCACATAAAATTAAATTCAAATCACCTTAACATTAGAAAACATTTCCTTCTGTAACTTTCCATTTGAATACTGGGTTATGACTTTTTCCTTCCTTACCATAATCAAAGAAGATTCTTATGCAATGGATATACTTTTAGTCGAATAATCTGTCGTTTGATCATTTACCATTACATATTTAGGGTATGTATAATTCTGGACTTTTTCGAGGACATTCAATAATATCAAATGGTTAAAAACCCATCATAATTGAGTTTAATGACCACACATAGTTTTTAACAAATTTAGCATCATGATCACACATCATTTCAAAAAACTGTTCATATTTCATCACTTTACCCAATGCGTTGGAGCACTGTATAATTACAGGCACACCCGTCACATCATTGAAGTCTAATACATTTATCAAATGTCTTAGTATGATCTTATTTCTGTAGTGTTCATAATATGCAGGAACATAAATTATTAATCCATAACCATTTTCATACATACTCATTCGTTAATTGAATTACGAATTAGGGGTAAAACAACTAGTTTTCTTAGTTTTATATTAAATAGTGACATGCATGAACTAAAACAACGTACTTTGGAACATGTAGTAATAATTAGTACACATAAAATGATGGGGTGTCACATGAAATAACTACACATGCATTCAACCCTTAAGAATGTGACCTTTTACAAAACCATGTTTATATGTTCTGACTTTGAGATAATAATTTTATCCATGCAATGTTAATTGTTATATAAAATATTAAAATATATCCTAAAATAATCAAAGACATTTATTATGACAAATTAGAATAAATGGTAGGGACTATTTCCTGTGATGTTTTTATGCAAAAAAGACATACTTAAATATGTGTGCTCATGCATGAATGATTTTTTATACTTAAACCTAAATACCATTATACAACTCACTTGATAAATCAAGCTCAAAATTCATTTATTCATGTGGATTTGAAAATCAAGGAAAATTCATACACACACATACATATATATATACTTATATATATACACAGTGTGTATGTTTGGAATCTTCAAAACCTAAAACAAGATTTAATGAATTCATGGTATTGTTCTATTCTTTATAAACCTGATTTAAATAAAAAATGATAGTTTTTATGAAAACTCAGTTTTAATCAAACATATATTTTCACCATAAACATCCATACATGAATTTAAAATAAAGGGTTTTCATATTAAAAATACAATAAACTAAACTCTTACTTGTATTTTAGGTTTAAGCAAACCTAATTTAAAAACATAAGATCACCATTCAATGATCATAATCCCGAAGTAGTTTTTTATACAATTAAATCATATGTATAAGTATATATAAAATTTTGAAGTTTAAAAATGGATTGGGAAGACTTATATAATCTGTGATACCTGAATAAATATGAGAAGTATTTTTTGGTACAAGTTGAAGCATAAAATCCCTTGCATGCGTTATATAGTCAAAAATTCACTTAGAAAATCCACCGTGAGTTAATGTTTCAGTGTAATATGAAAGTGTTTATGTATATATAAATATAGATCCATATATTTACAAGGATATAAGAGTTTAAAAAAATGAATACATAGAAAATTTATCTCTTACCTTACTTCAATAGTCCAACAAGGATGGGTAGGGGATATTCAAATGTTGAGGAGAAAATTGCCCGGTGAAATTATAGGTGAAACATGGTTTACATAGGCCCTATATATATATTTTATATAAAATGTCTCATAAATATATTATAAAAAAAGACTCCAGACCTGACATAAATAATGAAAACCAATATCTTGCTTAATAAAATCAATAGTAAGTCGGTGTTTATAATATATATATATATATATATATATATATATATATAAAGCTTGTGGAAAACTAAAAATGAAACAAAAAAAAGATAAAATAAAATAAAAAGAAAGGAGAACGAGGAGGATCTTACAGGTAGAATTAAAAGGCCAGAATACAATAAAAGATTAAGGAATCACAAATGAGAATAAAATAAGGAAGAATATGAAAGAAGAAGCAGTGGCCATCCACTAGTTTGGCGTGAAGAAGAAGTTTACATGAAGAAGGAGAATTGGGAATGTAATGAATTGTCCAGATTATGTGAAATTTGATCAGACAGTCGGGGATGAGTCTACAATTTTAAAAATGAATAATGGATGGGATTAGATCATGAATGTGATCCAATGGATAGAGTGCAACACAGATTCTTAAAAGAGTCGGATGACTAAGATTAAAACTCAGTGCATTTGGGTGGCTGAGGAAAATGCAGAGATAATGCTGCGGTAGTTGGCTTTTGAAGGCCAGACTGATCAGATGGTCCAGATCGCTCGTGGCATCATCAGACTACCTGGATCGCACCTCCCTTAAAAAACACTATCCCACATCGAAATGGGATGTGTTTCGGTGGTCCCTTATAATGTTGTATCTCCCAGCCTAACTTTATAATTCTCTATTCCTCTCTCCTAGTACCGCTATGTACCATTGTTTTGTGGGCACGCTCTATGCCCATTCTTGCCTCCGTGCCACCCTGCACGGTGGCGCACTACCTGGTTCCTCTATTCAGGATTATGGCTCACACACACATTCCCAGGGGCTGGCCCATGCAGTGGCTGAAGGCTTAGGCTTTCCTGCCTAGCGTGTGCTGCATCCATCGACCCAGCTAGAGGGCTGACCCCTAAAGGGTTTATTTTTTATTAACCCATCTTTTAAAATATTCCATATAATCCAAGAAAATAAAACAATAATTCACATAATCATTTTCATGACATAATGAATATATTTAGTTTTTTAAAAAAATAACATAATTCTTCCCACTTTATTTTAAACTTGGGAAGTTAAAAAATACACAGCTAAAATTATAGTATAACTTTTATTTAATAAACACATTCATAACATTTTTTCAAATTCAAAACAAAGTGCATACCTCTCATGGTATTTTCAGTAAAACACACATGTTGAGTTTTCAAATCCATTTTAAACCTTAATACACTTATTCTTACAAAATTTATAGAGGATTTTAAATACAACCATGGTTAAAAGATATTACATTATCATTAAAACACTCAAAAATAAAAATACTTTGATATATAATAACTAGATTTCCCAACAACTATAATTCTTGTTGTTAGAGATTCATTGATCACTTAAATGGGGATGAGAACCATCCAATGAAAAAACAATGACTATCCACTAAACAAAAATATCATCTCAATAGGAAATTCCATAAATATTAAAACAATATATCTTATAACATCCATGACCTAGAACTTCTCATCCTTCATGGTCCTTTGGGAGGAATGAAACATTACAAGTCCTACTTGGGGTATGAAAATATCTCTTAAATGTCTATGTGAAATATGAAATACCCAATGCACTTGGAAGAATTAGTTATAAAATATGGTACTTAAACCATTGAAAACTCATTTAATAATCAAACTCAAAAATGAAACTTCAAGATCATGATTAATAAAGACATTATAACAGAATACATGGTGATGTCGTTATGTGTTTTATCAACTATAACATGACTCTCCCCACCATAGGTACTAGATTGAATATCAAATTATGAGTCATGGTTCCCCCACTATATGAATATTCTATATAATCATTCCCTTAACATTATAACAAAGAACTTTGGAACATTTTAAAACATTGGCATACGTTAAATTCCCAATTGATCTCATCCAGACAAGATGAGCTTGGAAAATATTTTTAAGACCTTTTCATTGCAATTTCCTTATCCCAATGATGTTCCTAAAGTGGTTCCACATAAACCACATTCAAATAAAAAAGTGAAAACGAAGTTGAATTAATAATGGAATGCTATCTCTAGAAATTATTTTCTTTGATATTTGACACATTAAAAACCTTATCCTGACAACTTTAATCCCAAGCATACCTCATGACCACTTTGAGCCCACTCACTAATGCATTCAATCAGCTTCCATCAACGTTTCTCACCACCTTTTAGGAAATTATTAACATTAGAAACATTACTTCTTTGGTCATTTCTGCACCCCATGTCCGAATATAGAATTCAGTCTTGATCCCAACCCATAAACAAGTTTTATCTTGAGTATCATTTCATGGAATAAATAATGAACTTACCACCCTCATGGGTTTCGATAATATATTTTAACCTCATCCAGATGGCCATTCATAGTTTTTCTTCCTCTATGTGGAAGGACATGAAAAAAAATTATGTACGGCTCCCCACCTTAGGTGTGTATTTATCATTGTTTACTAGGAATGAGAAACTCCACCAGACACACACTCTATCCACTACTAATCAATGGTTACATATATGAAAAAAACTGTTTTAATAAGTTCCAAATTGATAATAGTTGTGAATCATCTACCTTAAAGAAGACAAGATCATATTTTCTATTTATGTACACATGATAGTCTCAAAATATTCACTCACACATGTCATTGTTATCAGACATATAAGCCCAAACAAAACCAATCAATAATTTTACAACACATTATACTTTAGAAATGTCACTACTTGCATCCTGAAATCTCAAATTTATCTATACATCAAGGTTACTCTACTATGTAAATTACCTATAACCATAACATAATATCTCAAAGATGAAATTATATTCACCAAACATTTATAGTTCTTATTCCATTTTACCAACATGATGGGTAACACAAGTACTAATGTGTACAACCTCAATATTTATCATGTGTAGGGGAAAACCCATTAATACTATCTATAGGACTATTGGACCTATGAATCACAGTATGAAATGGAATATAATAAATATTTAAACCCATATTCATATTTCCTTAATGTCTATTAACATATATGATGAATTATTGATTTATCCTGAATTGAAAATGAAGGGCCACATGACCAAATAAATAGTTGGCTATGCCATAGGCATGCCTAAATGTCAAAAATGAATCATCACATAATCACCACATCCATAATAATAGTCAATTCATCACATGAAAACCTTCCCAACCGAGGTGATGTTCCATTGAAAAAGTCATTTCCATGATATTCGAATAAGAATGATATTTCCATGCATGTAGCACAAGAAATCGTCCAGAGGTGATTTTTATTCATGATGCACATCCACAACATGATATCCCTCTCCATGAAATGTTGAATCTAAAATAGGGTCATTATAATAAAGCTCACTAGGTTTAATGACCTAACGAATAGAATGATATAATGGAATGGCCAAAGAGATCCTAATTGAATGTCCACTTCCCATTCAAGTCAACTCTCAAAAAATCATTTTGACTCCCATCACATGAGGTTCCTAGATATCAATACCATCCAAATTTTTTCTTTCATCCATTTTCATTAATTCAAAATTATTTTAATTATTAATGGATCAGAAATTATCAAATCACATACTATTTATAAATAAAACACCACCTGTAATATTATTTAGACGACGCTATGCAGTATGATAGGAAAATTATCTCACAATTTCCTTTTAACCATTTTTTCATCCATAATTATATCACTATTTTTCTTAGTTAAAGAAAACATCAATTCAAATCTATAATGTAAAACACACTTTTGGCTGTGATTTTAATTTTAATTAACTAATCCCTTGATTGAAAATTACGTCCTAAAGTAGAACAAAATTTATTTATAATTTTAAGGTTTTTGGTTTAGTAAAATGCCACCATACATTTATACATAACACCATATAATTTTCTAATGAAACCTTAAACAACCACCACAAGGTATAATGATTATATCAAAAGGGGGTTGAAACATAAGCCATATCAAATTTAAGGTGACCTAGAGTGGTCCTATGATTCTAACCTAGCTCTTTATTAATTCAACAAAATAAGATTTTAAACATTTATATTCTAAACACCCTTATTGGATTTATTTTGGTAGGATATAAAATTCAAACTCATCTATAAGGGATAAGATAAGAATATTATGATTTATCCATATGGGTTTTCATTCTAATTTTAAAGAGGAACAATCCTTTATATATATAAACTTTTTATTAGTTTCATGCATTAACATTCCCATGTTATATGGGTACATGAATTTATATGTTTCAATTGAAATTCATCTAACTGAAACCATATTTTTAACTTCGATATCAGAATATATCAAGTCTATATATAATGGTTTTATTATGTGGGCCCCCATTCCATAATTTATGAATTCACATATTCGTTATAAATTTCAATCTAGAACCCATTTAATTCAAATAACTAATGTTTCAACTCATTCAGACAATGGTCCACATATCAAACAAGTTGCAATTAGTTATTCAAGTAAATTGCCACCACCATGCTATATAGAAAAGACCATTTATGTTGATGCAACCTCATTATTTAGCTGACCATATACCATAACTAATACAAGGCATGCTATCACGTAGTAGTATTATAGGTGAACATGGAAAAGTATACAAAAGTTAGTGTACATGTAATGTTATTGATATGTCACAAAAGGCACATCCAACATGTATCAACCCGTCATGAAATGAAATCTATATAGAATGTGATACACAAGGAATGTGAGTATATATGAGCCAATAAGGATACAAGAAATAATAATTCCTTTAAATTTTACGATAGGGGTAAAATACTGTAAGTCTCATAAATCATATGTTGAAGAAAATGTATCCATAACTCAAGGTGAAATAATAATCAACTATAATAAGGAACAACACGAACAACATTTCCTACCCTATATCTATAGCCTTTCCGTTGTTCATGTTCATGTCACTCCCAAACACAAGATATATTCCATGTCCCAAATTTTTTTTGTTTCTTTTCTAACAGGAGAAAATTGTAATAAAAATTATAATATAATCTGATACCACTTTGTAACATCCTAACTAATCTTACTCTAAAACTAGTAGTTGGAATGATTTCCCTCAACATACACTAGATGCTACCAACTAGAAGTGAGGGTCTAAAGATGGTATACTGGGGAGACTAACCCCTCACGATCAGAGTATTATAGTGATACATATTAAATAAATAAATTGATGAAATATTATAAATTAATGATAGTTATATTAAATCATCCCAATAAAAATAAACATCCAAAACCATAACAAAATCACATATATAATGATGTTGTAAGATCCCTATTTTTTCCATTCAAAAAGGATCCAATTGATTTGTGGGTGAACCCTTTGTTTTATTTCTCATGGAACTAAAAGATAGGAACTAAAAATTAGGTAATGTCTTTTTTTTCCATATATGGAATGGAGTAGGTGGATGATGCCTACATGTAGGCCAAATACATGTGTGTGTTAAATACATAATACGTATTTGTCTGGCCAGAAAAAATTATTGAGGTTTAATGGTTTTCCCTAGTATAAAAAATAAGGTAATTACACAGTGTGTAAAGTTTAAATTCCATGTACATTCCTTGAATTAGTTTTTTAATAGAAGGGTAGCCCGATTAATTTAACACAGCTAACCTCCTTCATTTTTATCTCTCACATAAGATCTCCACCAAAAAATACCAATTTGGATCATAAAGCTAGGATTTGATATTTTATCTCAATCTAGATTCTGAATCTAGCATCTTCTATCATGTTGGATGGCCACCAATAATTTCTTAAGTACATAGGCTCCATTTATCACTCTTCTTCCTATCAACATTTCTATTTTGGTGCAAGATAATATTCCCTATTTTCAAGATTTTATTTTATTGTTCCTTTTCTACTGATCCATGATAAAATAAGGGACAATATTGGATGAGTCATATAATATAGGCATAAATTAGGTGGTATATGAAATTACTCTCAATGTATAACATTTCCTATAAAATATTTCACTTGTTTTCACTCTAGTTTCATTGTCAGTTGCTCCTTAAAATCCATCTACTCTATTTTTCATTTTGTATGATTTTTTCAAGACCCTGATGACACCTTTTGACGTGATTAGTGGTTTTAGCCTCTATATTTACTACCCAACATCTAGTGTGTATCTATTTGTGCCTTAGGTATACTATTCTAAGTCTATTTGTGACCTCGTTTGGGTGTTCACTACTTGAAATTTAATAAGGCAAGTTCTTTAAACTAAATCAATTCATTATTGTTTTTTAAAAGGAAAATATATGTGTACAGATATGACTTGGACCTTAACCATGGAATATGAATAGAAAATTGGTTTCATGTCCTAAATTTTCCTTGTCATGTATAATAAAAGCTAATGGAATAAACCAAATGAATTTAAATTAGAATGAGTATTATGTGGACTAAAATGGTTTATGATATACTAAATGCAGAAGGTTCCCATTTAATATCTATATTTTTCATCATCATAGGTATGCATAGATTTTATCCTACATTAGATTCTAAAGGGAATTCATTAAGCACTTAGAGGAAAAAAATTAAATTCATTGACTCAATTACTGTGGGATGCACCCACCATGATATATTGTCCTTATATTATTATGTAAATTCATCAACATTGTGATAATGATTAACCTACCTATTTTTTAGAAATTATAATTTCTTGGATATACTCCTTGGATTCATGTTGATGTATATGGAGACATAGATCAAGGAATTCAACCAATTAGGATCAAGCATTCTTAGATTGAGATTACAATGGATGAGTTATATGGAATCAGTGGGACTCTTTTATAGAAAAATTCCTTAAGAGTAACCCTTTAATTAAACTCATACCCATATATCCCTACTGTATGAGTTACTACCATGAGTTGGTCGAACCCTACGGTCATGGATGCCTTGGTTTTCCATTGTATCCTCTACTACTATTATCATCATTATTACTCCAAGATTCCTAGTATATTAAAATTCATAAACCCTAACTTATAATTAAATGATCACATGGTTAGAGACATTTGCAGATGATGAATAAATAGGTACGATTTATTTGTTTTCAAACTCGTTTAATTTTATTTACCTACAAAATGTCACAATTTATCTTAATAGACTAGATTTGTATCATCAAAATTGGTGTTAGCTTATTGAGTTTATCTCAAACCCAATCTTGGTTACCATTGGTACCCATGTAGATTATATGAACACATGCAAGAAAAAGGGATATATCCCACTTTGGATACCTAGATTATTGCTT
The DNA here is from genome assembly GCA_963277665.1 of Viscum album. Taxonomy (NCBI): domain Eukaryota; kingdom Viridiplantae; phylum Streptophyta; class Magnoliopsida; order Santalales; family Viscaceae; genus Viscum; species Viscum album. Next base: position 1,255,020,190 of record OY728152.1, read on the forward strand.
TAGGATGGAATCTTGGTAGTGGAAAACTGATCCGGTGATCAGGATACTTGGGGGGTTCTTTACCTATTTGATTCAATTTTATACAATTTCCTATATTATTCATATGATTCCACGTATGAATTATTTCCATTTTTATAGAAGCATTTCGTCATCATTTTGGTATGATAAAGTTAACATATGTTGATGATTGTTCAATGCTTTTATGTTTTTTCATTTTTTATTTTACCTTATTCCTTTTTATTAAACTTATAGTGTTTGATCATTTATCTTCATCTCCAATGTTTACCACTCTGATATATTTTATTTTAATCCCATAGTCACAACCAATGCCCTTGATACTAGTTGGTTACCTCTAGTGTATGTGGGGGCACACATGTTCCATGTGGAAAACTAGGTTTGGTTAATCAAGAGTGAAATGAAACTGAGACGTCACAAAGTGGAATTAAAGTGTTTATATTCATGTATAATGTTTTTCATAAATTTACACAAGATATTTGGAACACGTCAGAACTTGTCTGTATGACATTCCTAGGAGTAGATAACCCACATTCTCGGTAAAACACAATTTTTCCTAGGAGTGGAAAACTTCTATTCTATATTATTCCTATTATATTTGATATATCTTCACTAGTTGGTGATGCACCTAAATATTGGAATTCATTGTGCTTTAAGGAGAATTTAAATTACCCCGATATGGAAAGGTAAATTGCTAAATGAATCATTATAGGAACCTAGGAATTCAAATTCTAAACATATTCCATGCCATATAGGTGTATTTATTTACTTTTATTGCTCGTGATTTTTGAGTGTTTTTTGTTTATAATATTTACCTATTCCACAAAAATATTATATAGGGAATGGAAATAGGTTGTTTAAAATGTTATCGTCCACCTAAATGGACAGTTTCTTATATGATTGATGGTGGAATCTTAAATATTAAATTTTTATCCATGTATTATATGTACCCCTGGTTACATGATTTGAAATTTTACTATAATTATATGAGTATCAAAAGTATTTTATAAATAATAATGGCCTTTAAATATTTTAATGGGTAATTCATTGAATTACTTCATCATAATTGTACCTAATATATTATGAAAACAAATAGGGGTGGGGGTTAGGTGAAATTACATGGGTTTAGATAACATTTTATAAAGTGTATGCGCCTTTACAAATAGGGGATGAAAATCAATTTAATTGAACATTTTATTAAGTATAAATTCATTTAAAGACTTCAAATACAAATTTTGAATTTTAAATGAAATGGTTTTCAGTAAATGGGGATTCCATGTGCATTTTAATGAGTGTTTTCCACCAAAACATGGAAATTTTCCTCCATATATCAATGCCCATGATATGGAAACTTGAACAATTAAAAATATGCCGACCTTTGAAGTGGGTAGTTGGGGTATTATGATGGGAAGGGAGATAGTTTTATTTTTTCTCTATTAGATATCCTAACTTATTTAGTGTCTTTTTAAGAAGCATGTACTTTTAATTTATAAATCTTTTCCACCATGACATCCTATAGTCATGCGGTAGGAGGGAAGTGATGATCATGCTCTAGACGTGGTTACCCCTAAGCCACATGTTTGACCTCTAGTGGTTCCACCAACAACACCACCCGGTATTCAAGAATTGGGCATTTAGGCCCATTTTTGAGAGAGTTTCTAACACTTGTTGTAGTTTATGTTGGGTGCTCCCTGACTCCACCTTTTTGTTTTTCTTTACCAGGGAGTTCCAAAAGTAGCATTCTCCCATTTTCTTAGGACATAATGGTCCTCAAGATACTCATTCAGTTTTATAATACATTTTATTTATTCTTTATCATATAGATATTCACCCTATGAAGAGGATGAATATTTACAAATTCATGCTTTTTTATTTTTCCCAGCGCTAATGGGAAGTGATTGACTAGGCTGGTCGTCATCATGGAATGGTTTGGGTGGACATTTTGACATTATTTATTAATTATCTTTTCTTTAAGACACTGAAAGATGATTGATACATGGAGTTCATGCACCAGGGTAGGGTTCTATGTCCATAATGGACTTTAAAAAACATTTCACCAAGCATCAATTCATTGCCCAGTTCATTTTATAGATGATCAATCATGAGTGGGGCACTTCGAGGATGGGATCAAGAATTCCATCCACACCTAGATGAATGGTTTTCACCCATCTATCATTTATTATATAATGGACCATGATCTTATCACTGATTTAAACATGAATAAAGATGATGGAACATGGAATAAAGTGGTGGTTCTAAGATAAAGAATTAGTCATTCCAGCATTATGATGATTTTCCTTGAGGTTTCATATTAAAGTAGTGGTGTCTAAAGTAACCACCTTGGTAGCTCTATTGTATTCCATCAGTGTGGACGAAGGTGGCATGTGAGGCCAAAATGAGATACGGAATTGACTGAGTTATATAATTATGGCTAGATGGGTATCCTTGAGAGGTTTTTCTAGAGACATCTGATGGTTTTTAGTGAAACATGACCCATTATAGCTTCACCATCCAGTGAAATAAATGTGATTCTATGTTAGGAAGGTTTCTAGAGTATAACTGAAAAAATAAGCAGAGGAAGAAGTCATGGACAAGGTAGTTTGACTTATAACATTTAGTCCCATTAGATCATATATACATAGGATTGTACATCTATAGCTTAGGGATAGGAATCAGGCCAGTTTCATGCATTACAGAATATTCTTGAGGAGTAGAGTGTATGACCATCTACTGTACGAGGTACTATTCTAGTAGCCTCTATTATTTTCTCTTCTTTGTTTGATAATTTTATCACACACTCCTTTATCTATGTATTGATTTTGGATATATTTGGGATTACAATTTTATAGTTTTGGGTGGTGGAAACACTAGACACTCCTTTAGATGAAATGTTAGAGGTTATACACCAATCTAAAGAATTTTCTATTGAGATTGGTTGTTACCTCTTCCTGGGAATTTCATTATCCTTGAGAGGACAAGGTTTTATTTCATACATGGGAAGAATTGCATCATTCCTCATAATGACCAAATTTATTTCTATTTCCATGGTGTGACTTTCACACCGCTCGAGGGTGGTAGATATGCATATAAGGGGGAATGGGATGTCCTGGCTGATCAAGATGGACCAGAGCATCGTGTGATTGTTGGAGTGACAACCAATACTTCCAACCATTGGTTGGACTATCTTATTGTGCACCTAATATATTTCAATCTAGATTCGGATCATTTTAGGGTTTGTTTTATTGGATAACCTATTTTAAAAACCTCCCAAGAGATATGTAGAGTTAATTATTGAGATCATTATCGGAGAAACATCAGTATCAATTCCTACAGACATGATGGAAACAATTGATCTATAAGAGATCAAGAGATAGTTTTTTTTCAAATCTATGATCATTTTCATACTCAGTACTTCTTAATGTTGTTCGCCTATCATTTTCTACAATAATATGGATGGATCCCTTTGAATTTATGTGGATTACCAATGTATGATCTAGATTACAGTGAAGAACTAATATCCATTTCTCCAAATAGATAATATTACTGACCAACTATAAGGAGATAGAGTCTTTTAAAAGATCTACCTATGATCATGAAATATTCAAGTGAAATTTAGGCCTCTATATGTACAACATATGGCATTCCGAAGTCATAACATTTTGTAGAATTATGTGGTTTTGCTGTTTGGTCTTAAGAATGTGCACTATTTTTTCATGGACTTGAAGAATATGATTTTCCATTCATACGTGGATTCAATTTTTTTGGGTTTTTTAGATAAAATGTGGGAATATTATAATTATAAAGTGAACCATGATAATCATCATAATATCATATTGTGTACACTGAGAAGGAATCAAATATAAAAGAAGCAGAGAAAGTGTAATTGATGGATCATCAAGATGCACTCTAGGGGCCATATTATCTCATAATCAGAAGTTTCAGTTGACACAAAAAAGGTGATTTCTATTGCTTCATGGGAGAATCCAAATAATATATTTGATATATAAAATTTCTTGGTGGATATATGGATGTTAAAATAATTTTATCCATGAATTCTCATAAATTGTGACAACTATTACTAGTTTAAAAAATTTATGTGAACATCCTTTGGTATGAAGTTTGTGAGAAGGAATTTTAGAAGTTAAAATGAAGAATTAACTTAGCACAGATACTTATTCTTCCATAACCTAGAAGATATTATATAGTTTTTTATTATTCAATACACATCATGATAATTTTAGTGCTAATATAAGATGATTGAGTTGTTGCAAATATGTATTGAAAATTGAGGCCTCATGAGCATAATTACTCGATGCACGACCGCAAACTTATAAAAACCATCCATGTCTTCTGTAGATGGAGGAATTACCTTTTAGGGGACCACATTATGGTGTTTATGGACCACAAGACCCACAAATATATCTTTAAACAATGTGAATTTCATCTCATATGGTGAAGATGGGTAAAACCCCATCAATATTTTGACTATGAGATTTCCTATACACTAGGAAAGGAAATTGAATTAGCTGATGGGATGAGCTAGAAAAATCACATTGAAGTTGTTCAAGTATTCGATGATGAATAAAAGTTGATGGAATGATTTTCTAAGGTGTATCTAGAGTTTTATAAGAGTCACAAGAATGATTTTATTGTTTAATTATCTACTAAATATTCAATAATTGATTGTTTTAAGTGAAGGTTGTTTTCTGGATATGAATGTTTGTTCCTAAGAGATAGTATTTCATTTGAGGAACCACCTACATATTGGTCTGTCAATAGAGACAACATCCCTTGTATATATGGGAGTATCTGGGTTCTTATAGACATGAATGAGGATATAATGAGAGAATAGCATACATCTTAATGATAAATGCACCCAGGAATATCCAAAATGTATCGTGATATGTTTCACTAGTATTTGTTATTTGGGATGAAATGTTAGATCTCATGTTCGATCAAAATGTGTTGCACCTATCAGTAGGTGATGGTGGATCGATAGTATCCAGTTGTCTAATTACAACCCCTACAAATACCATAATGGAAATTGTAAAATGTTTTTATTTTTTTTGGGACTGGTTTACCAGGGTCTCCAAGAGTTAGATACATAGTTTGTGTAGTTATTGAAAGACTGACGAAGGTATCCCACTTCCTTCCTATTAGGGAGACTTTATCTATGGATGATATTTGAAGATTGTATCTCCATGAGATTATATAACTACATGGGTTCCCCCATACTATCATTTCAGATAGCAATGGTTATTTCACATCGAGGCATTGTAAAGGGTTATAAAAAGATCGTGGTACATAGTTTTTTCGGAGCACTAATTTTCCACCCTCGGTCGATGAAAAATTAAAACAAATTATATTGGTGTTTGAGGACCTTCTCCAAGAATGCATCCATGAAATTGGGAGTTACTGGGATAAATATATACCCATCATATAGTTTTCCTACAATAACATCTTTTAGGTAAAAATCAATATGGCTATGTATGAGTATTTATAAGGTAGTCCATTCCATTCACCTATGTACAGTTTAGAGGTAGGGGAGGAAGTGCTACTAGTTCCATATCTCATGTAAGAGACTTCAGAGATGGTGAATTTGATCAGAATGTGTATGGTTATTTCATATTCTAGATATAAATTTTATTTCAATTTCCTTTGATGACCTATAATTTTCATGGTCTGGGATTGTGTTTTCCAACAAGTATCTTCTAGTATTGGGCATAGATTGATATGGAGGAAAGGGAATATGTCACCAAATTTTGTTGATCCTTCTGAGATCATGGATAGAGTTAGTACTGTAGATGACCTATTCCTGTAACCTTATAGGTATCATTCCATGAATGATGTTCTCCACATTTCAGATCTTTTCTATTAACAATCCAACCTGTTTTATATTTTTTCTTCCAAAGATACTTAATTTGATGAGGATTATTATTTTTGAGGAGTTTCCTAGACACATCATTAATAATATCATAATGTGTCTTTGAGTCAGGTCAAATCCTATGGTATGGGTTATGTATAAACATAAACATATTATCACAATTATTGATGTTTTATATATATAAAGTTTTACCACACATGGAAAGGGAACTCATGGATGATTTTCTATAGGGTGGAGACTGTAAATAATTTTTATTTTCCTTAAGGTATGGATCCTTTTAATTTATTTTTGAAACCTCTATTGTAGTCCTCTTATGTCTTAAACCTGGAAAGCATGCATTAGGGAGGTATATTTTGTCCTTAGAGTGTTAGGATAAGGTGGATAAAGCATGACTGTTTCCAAATAGAAAACGTTTGTTAAATACATGAAATGTATTAGTCTTTGTAGACCACTTTTAGGGTGAGTAATGGTTTTTCCATGGAGGAAAAACCCATATAATTACATGGTGTGTAATTTTTAAACACCATTTAAATTCCCTGGTTTAGTTTTTTTAAATGAAGTAGGACCACTTATTTTGATAGAATCCCACCTCCCCTTTCACTCTTCCACAGTATCTCTATTGAAGAATCCCACTTTTGAGCCTAAAGGGAGTATTTGATTCTATATTTCCACATGGAATTTTATTTGTGTATTTTCTATCATGTTGGATAGCCGTGGGTAATCTATTATATCCTTAGGATTCTTTCATTGTTTTTATTCTTAAAGACAATGATATTTTGAGGAATGCTAATATACCCTATTTTAGGGAATTATCCTATTATTCTATTTCCATAAAATGTAGTAGAATAAAAAGTGCTGATACTGGACATGAAATATACTACTAGTATAAAGTTTGTGATCTATGACTTTTCCCTTAAAGGTTCACCTTATAAAAAAAACAATCCGTAGTGTAAATTCTGGTTTCACTAATATTGATCCTTAAAGTTCATTAAATTTATTTTACGTTGTCTAAGATATATTCTATACCCTAATGACACATATTTTCATCCTTGGGGGTTGTAACCTCAATTTTGACAACCCCAGGTAAGGCATGTTCCTCTTTATTCCTTTAGTGACCAATTCTGAGATTAGTTTGGAAACCGTTCAGGTGTGATCTACTTGACCATTAATAATGTAAGTGAATTAATATAAATTTTTTAATATTAAGTACATGTGTATTTATATCCCTTGTCCCTTATATTTTTAACATTATTTGATAATTATTTTAATGTACCTAAATTACCATGTCATGTATATTTAATGGAAACGGAATGAAACTAATTAATTTAAATTGGATTGAGTATTACATATAGTAAAGTGTTTTATGATATACTAATTGAACATGGTGACTATTACATGTGGACATTTTCATCTTTATATGAATTTACAGTCTTAGGCCCACCTTGGATCGTTGTGGTAATTCCTTATGCACTCAAAAGACACTATTCCAATCATCGATCAGATAACAATGGGAGATACCCACAATATAATCCAGTATGTATACTATTACATGAATACCTTATCACTGTACTGATGATTCACCTTAATACTCTATGTATTTAGAATGATTTGGATACACTCCCTGGATTTAGATTTATGTATTCAGACAAGTGGCACCATGGGTTCACCCCATTGGGACAAGTCATGCATAGCCCATGATTACTAGGGATGAGCTCCGTGAAATCGATTAGAATATTTTACAGTGATTTAACTTGGTTATACCCCCTTGGATTATACTCAAACCCTTATATACATAAATTATGATTTACTATAATGAGTCAGATAGAACCCTGAAGTTATGTATGGCTTGGTTTCTCTATGAAACCTCATATATTACTATCATCATTTTTACTCAATCATTACTAGTATATTAAAATTGTTAAACCCTATATAGTAATTAATTGTTTACATGTTACTAGATATTTCTAGAAGATTCTAAATAAATTATAGGTTATTTATTTTCAATCGAATTTACTTAAATATATCTTCACATTTTTATATCTTACATTCACATACTAAATTTGTATACAGATCATTGGGGGTTTCCTATAAAGTCTATCTAACACTCTATCAATGTTTCCTTTAGTACTTTGGTAGATCACATAACTGTAGGTGTGAATAAAGGGAAGTCTCCTACTTTGGACTCATGGAATCTTTCATTAAAATGGGATATTGGTAGCCTATGACTGAGCTAGTGACAAGGATTCTTGGATAGTTTTTCCATTTTGGATTATTTTATATATCATGAATTGTGATATCTTCCTATATCCATGCACATATACTTTCCTTTTTTAGAGGCATTCCATCATATGTTGTATATGAAACATTTTATATCTTTTTATGATTATTCATTTCATTGATATGTATATTGGTTTTCACTTACTTATTCATTAATAATATGCTTCTATTATTTGTTTATGTATTTTTATTTCCACTACACACCACTCAGATAGGAAATAATAGTCTTCCCATGAACACTCTGTAGTCCATCAAAACTATTTTGAAGCCTTTGGTATATGGGGAGGAACACTTATGTTAATGTGGCCAACAAGGCTTAGTTACATAGGAATGAATCCAGTTCAATACATCATAGATTTGACGTAAGAACCAAAATGAAAACAAGAATACATGGGAGAAAGAATATAATACATGCACAATGAAACAAACTGAATCCAAAAGGTTGTATCCATGAGATTCATGAGAATAGGATAATTTATGTTCTTAAAGGATCCCACGTCCAACTTTATAATAGATAACACAATCTAGAATTCAGATATAGCTATAAAGATTTCTATTTGGGTACCAAGCGGTAACAAAGACATGTTGTTAGGTGAACTCAATAGGCCACCATGAATGGAATATAATGAAACCTGGTTAATGAATATAAAATATGGATGTGTGTAGGTATAAAATATTTGGGATTTATTAAATAAATTTAATTAAATCATGTTCATATTCCTCAATGGACACACAGCTAAAAATACATACTTTACCCTTATCTGGAATGTCTTTGAACAAGAAATCATGAATACATCTTCATGTATATATATATGAATATAATTTAAAGATGTATTTACATTCCTCATAACGGACCTGTTACGTAATACAATAGAATCCATTTATAATAATATTAAAAAAATGAAAGTCTTTCTATTTTAATATGGGTACCAACCTTGGAATCTGAATAGGGGATACCAAGCACAATGCCTGAAAATCCAAATTAATGATGTGAAACATCATATCCAACATCCTAATAAATAGTGCACAGTATCGTATATAACAAAACAAATTATGTGAAGCATAATTTCAAAAAAATTATACCAAGGGGTTATGAAACATCATTTCCAACAACCATAAAAAATCCCTCTTAGTAACAATAATGTATAAGGTGATCCTACTTGCTTATTGATCACTTTAGCAAGGGGTTCCTTAATGTGTAACACAATGTTGATCAAGGGGAAGTGTATCACATCCGAAATATGTTCATATTCAAGATATTCCATCTTGGGAATCCAAGGATCTCCTAAGGAATAATTATTTATTTAACCCATGTTATTCATACCATTTTTAAAGGATAAACCATGCATAAATTAAATAATGATAAGGGTCTAGATGAACTGTCCATAAATTTTGGAACCATAGATGATAAAATTTATATCATAGGATATAATGATTATCCATTAAAGTTATATATTTAAAAATATCAAATAAATAAGTCCATGTTAGTAATCTTTTCATATTACGGTGTAATAATGAATGACATAGAGGCCAATGCCATTAGCATTTGACATCACCATTTTTGTAATTTATTTTGGCCATTCCATTTATAAGTAATTAAAAAGTCTATGAGATGGTCCACGATATTTATAATTTCATATAAATCCATTTGAGTTTCCATTTTTATTGAACCAAACAGTTCATCTCTTAGGCGGATTTATTTAAAAAATGGAATGATTTTCATATTTCCCATTTAATTCAATTTAAACATATCTCACATTTGAGCTAATAAAACATTACTCAAAGGTAATTAAATAATACGATGATCATTATAATTAAATAATTAAAATAATATGCAAAAATATTGATTTAATTACCTATATGAAGCCTAAGTCAAGGGAATATAAGTAACACACCAAAAGGTGTGGTTCGAGTTTAGGTGATGAACCTCCAAATGTGAAATTAAATACACAATGACTATTTAATTTAAGAAATTTAGTTTCACATAATTAATTTAACATTTAAAGGGAGGAATATGGAAATTATACCATGTGATACAAATATTCATTTTATAAAATAATAAATCCTTAAGGTAAAATCCATATACCACCCACCTCATGCTAAGGATTCTTCACTTTTCCATTACTAGGATTGGATTCGAACCAGATTGTGAGAAAATGCAAGAATATAAAAACACCCAAAAAATAGGGGGTATGCACATAGCATTTAGTATGATAACATAATATGAGAAATGATGTATGGGGAATTTTAGTTTTACTGAGGGTGATAAAACATGACTGACAATGCTTGAATTGAATCATGGATAGAGGAGAACAATCTACGACTAGAAGGATTGGTAGAGATCCATGCATGGGAGGGAGTTTCTATGTGAATGGGGAGGATAAAGGAGTGTTGAAGCTTATAATAATATAGGGATAAAATATTAATTTCACTCTTTTTAGTGAGGAACACAGTTTGGATGCATGACTATCCAAATTGTGCACAAACCATGCCCATCACTGCCTAATCTGGAACCCCCTCAAATTCATAGGCGCACAACTTTTCTGAAAAATGGTGGACAGTAAAATTTGGTTCCAATATGTATTATAACTTTTTTCATGTTTGTGAGGAATCTAGGCTGTGGGTTTGTATTTAATAATAAAACCGTATAGGGCAGCAGAATTTGGGTGGATGAATTTCACTAACTATGTGAAATCCTTGCACAACCATTACCCTTTCGAAATACGAGGTTTTTGAATCCAAGTGTTTCCAAAACAGCAATGAAAACCTAATTATCCCCTCAATATTTAATACCCATCTAAAAATGACACCATTAATTATTCCAAAAATTGAATGTTCATTCTAATGCTCAATCTATTATTCGGTCTATCCCCCAATGGAAAATTTCAAGCTCTATAGTAAATTATATTTAGTGAAAAAATGGATCATAAAAATTTTCATAACCTATATATGTTTGATATTTGTAGAATATATTCAAAAATATGAGTATATATGAACATTAAGCAAATATGTTTTCAGAATATATTTTAAATGTTTTACAATATATATGTTGTATAAAATGTATTATATTTCATTCATGTATTTTTGTTGATGTTATAATTATAATTATTGTTTTTAGTTTTGTTACTGTTTTTATGGTTATTTTTTTCCCATATATTTGGAGATCCAAATCCAAGTATCATTGTATTTCTGATTATTGATCTTATTATTAATGTTTTGGTGATTTTATTAAAATGAAATATTTTATATCAGGACTATTTAACGTAAATTAGAATCTTTATAATATATAGTAAATTATAATAATTATTTGAAATTTGTTATAAGTAATAATGAATCATATTTGGATTAAATTATTGTCATAAAGTGATCAATATAATACTATTTTTAATGTTATATTATATTTTACTGAATTGAATGCTACAAAAAAACAACCAATTTTCTTATTTATGCATGAAGTGTTTGAATATGCGAAGACCGTGATACATAGAAATAAAAAATAATTTAGTTTTCATTTGTTTTCATTTCCTTTATAATCCTAATATTTGGAATTGTGAAATAGAATATAATTCAAGATATAATTATCATAGAAAGTTTCAAAATGTTAATCTTGAGATATAAATGAAATGTTTTGTGATATCAAATTTTATGTAATTACGAAAGCGCTAATTATTGAGTGACTATATGTTGATGTTGAAAAAAAAATGTATTGGTTGTATCAAATTTACACTTTTATCCTTGGAGATGATTTTGTTCAACTTGAAAGGTATTAATGGTTTTATTAATAAGAGTTTTATTGAATTTCTTGAGTTAGTGGAAGACATGATTCTCGAATAAAATAATCTAACAAATTCAAATTATTATATCATAAAATATTATGTTTGATTGGAATAGTGTTATAAAAGATACATACATACCCTAATGAATGTGCTTTTTATAGGAACTAATATGAAGGTTTTCTATAGTATATTTAATGATTGAATTCATGGTATTAGTGGAAAGAAACATCCCATGTTGTTTAATAAATTATAACATGTACTAAACCAACTGTTAATGAAATTTGGTATCAACATATAATTAAAAATATGATTCATTTATTAAATAAATTAAATGATATATAAATTATTAGATGTTATACAGATGAGTGGATATTTTATGGAAAACGATATCCTATAATAAATTCCCCAAAATTGAATAAAATTGAGAAAAATCATATATATTCGAAAAAGATGCTTCAATTTTTTCCATATATAATGTGCACATATGGAATGAATCCATATTAGATCCCTGTTAGTAAGAATAAGTAATGTCCTATAATATTTATAATTTATTACTTGTCTCTAAGAATTTTTGTGAAGATGAAATATTTTATGATGAGTTTAGTAATTCCTAGACTAAAACCCCATTTAAATCATATTGATGTTTACTTATCTCTAATAATTTATTCTTTTAAATTATTGTGGGATGAATGAATCAAAAGTTTTTTATTCTTATAAATGTAAATTTCTAAAAATAACACCAATATAATCTTCACTATAAAATACTTACAATCATATAGTACATTTTCTAGATGAGGTGTCTAGGCATGTAAAAAATGAATGATTTATAAATAAATGACTTTATATTGTTAACAATAACATGAGAGATTAGTAATGTAAATTTATCATCAAATGTTTCTATATATTTATCATTTTTATCAATAATTAAAAACTCATTTAATAGAATATTTTTTTTTGGAATTCTTTTTTCTTATGGTTAATATTTTATGAGAGTGCAACCCATTAGGGTCACATTTGAGAAGACACAAAGACCATGTAATGAAAAAATATATGGAAGAAACACTCAATATTATTTGATATTCCATATGAGAGATCTCTTGAAGTAAAATATATCCTTGATGTGATGCATGTTAAGAAAATAATATGTGAACGATTATTAGAATACTATTAAATATTAAATGAAATACTAAGGAACAAATAAATGAAATATTATACTTTCTATCAATGGGTATATATATGATGTTTTCTCCCACTCCTAGAGGAAAAAGAACATACTTTTCTCAGCTTAGATGTATGTTATCCAAGAAAGATAAATTATAAATTTTCTTATGTTTACATGGGATTGAAGTGTCTTAGAGTAATTATTTAGTTATGAAAAATTGTATATTATCAAAATATTTCAAGTTAATCGATTGGAAATCTCATGATTGTCATGTATTGATAAAAAAATTCAACCAGTTTTAATAAAAGGAATAAAATCGAGCTGTGTTAGAATGACTATCATCAAGGTGTGTCAATTTTTTGTTTTCATGTATTAAAAAAAATAATTTGAATTTGTTAATGACATTTTATAATGAATCTATCAATATATTTTATCAACAAGAAATGTATTTTAAAATATTTATTTGATATCATGGAATATTTGGGGTGGGAAATAATGTTTTTTGGACATAAACAGTTTTATTGGATGTATAATTTTAAACATTATATGTGGATTTGGAAGGGACTTGTTAATAATACCCATCGAAAAGTGGTGTATATTATTGAAAACTATATTTCCGATTGTCTAGTTGAGTTCTATATGAACTACATTTTAGAAGAGGAGAACATAATATTTTCAATATTTTATTATCTATGATTTGATAATGTATGAATGTTAATTCATGTAGTAGAAATAACATCTAAAACAACTGATAATTAATGACGGAGAATTTAAATATCACAAAAAATGGAACAATGTTTTATTCATATCTATTTTCATATATAAAAACTATGAATAAATGTTATATAATAAATAAAGATATATGGGTAATGAATGAGAATAAGAAACAATATTTCATGGGTTTTAGAGATCCTAACTAGTTATTGTGCTATGTTATAAATATTATGATGGTTATTGAGTGAACAATTTTTAAATTAAATAAAAATGAGTGGGTATAACATTAATGGTTTTGTATATAATAAAAAATATTATAAAAAATATATATTTTAGAATAATTGAAAAATGGTGGAAATGAATCATTTTTTGAGTTCAAAATAGAAAACCCAATATGTGCATAAATTTTATAATGCAGAGTTATTTATGATACATAGGATAATTATTACATTAAATTTCAGTTACCTATGATTAATTGTGAATGGGTTGAAACTAACAGAAATGTTAAACATAATTAATTTATATTAAAACTAGTAGATCAAAATAGACAGTGAAAAAAATATTTTTAGTATATAAAAATAAATATCAATTTTTTTAATGTTTTTTTTTCATCAAATTACTAGTGGTGTATCATTTGACTAGGAAAATAACACTTTTTGATAAAAATAATGATAATGATGATGAATTAGGTGAGATTAATTTATCCATGAAATTATTAAAAGAGGATATTGAAAATCAAAACATTGAAATGGTTCATGATATATAAAATGACCAAGATGAAGGAATATGGGAAAAATATCCTTTATTTACCACATAATAGATCATGTACTACATAACCATTTCATTTTAAAAATTTTAAAATATGTAAAATGTGAATTATAATATTTTATTTGTATTATTATTTTCATTGGTTATTTAAACCAATATTCTTAATTAGTTTCATAATACAAATCATTTCTTAACATATAGAGATTAAATTTATTTCAATTTTTAAATAAATTTTAATATAACTTTTGTTTAGTTCATTACTATTTATAGAATTTATTATCTTCTAAATTTTTTCAAAAATTTATTTTTTACTTTTCAAATTATTTAAATTATGATCTATATTGTTTTTAATAATAATAATTTTTTCTTATGTATTTAACCAATTATGATAAATTGATTTTATAAAACATGGACTTTTATTATATATATGAATTATTTTTTTATAATTTTATATTAATGTTAAATTGATTTATATTTATTTTCCGCTATATATAAAATTTCATGGCTTATAAATATTTTCGGTTGAATATATATTATTAAGATAATCAAAATTAAATTTTATACCAACATTGTTTTCAGTTATTAATTATTTTCTCACATTTATTCAATTTTTTAGAACGAATATTTATTTAGATTAATTGTTATTTTATTATAATTAATTTTTAATTTTATTTTCATGAATATATAGGATCCAATTTAAAATTAGTTTCATTCTTCTATAGAGGATGCTAATAATTATTCAACATAGGATCCTTCTAAATCATTTACATATGTGACACTTAATTCTATAGGATTGGAGGATAAATTCAGAGGATATAACCTTGGAAGTAATATTTTCCTTATTTACCTAATTTTTTTAGAAAGGAAAATATGAAACCTATTAATTTTGAGGAAAGTGGTAATTAAATTATCCTAAATGAAAAAATTTAAAAGATTGTTGGACATAAAAAATATTGAAAAAAAATTATTTTATTTTCTGATTGGAGGAGTGTTTTCTATATGGTATAAGATCAATCATGGGAGACCCTTATGGAAGAAAAATTTATTATAATTTTATTCTTCATGGAAACTGTTAATAAAATTAAATCTTTAATTTTATTTTCTCTTACTTTCATTTGAAATTTTATTTAACTAATACAACATTTGTCAAGCTATAATTATTTACATTTTCATTAAAGGCATGGAAAGATTTTAAATGAGTAATTACTTATGATTCCATTTTTGTTTAATGAAAAAAATAACCATGCTGACAATATTGGTTTTTATATGAAGATATGTGAAATATTTTTGTTTAATGTAGACTACAAGATTTATTTTTGTTAAGTGAATTATAATTTTTGTCATGTGCATATTTATGTAATTATTAAAAAACTATTATTAGTGACTTATTATTTCATAAATTATAGTAATTAAGGAGATATTTTTAGGATTTCAAGGTGAATAAAGTATACTCCCATACATTATCTCATGGAGGGTGTGAGTTATAATAAGAAAATGATGGATTAAAAGTTCATGAAATTGTGAACTAAGAAAACATGAACCAATTATATTACTGCCATTTTTCCTCTACTATTAATGAGATATGGAAATATGTGTGGCTTATGAAACAGGATAAATATCACACTAAAGAGTCAAAGTGAGTGATTTATATGATTATATGAAAATGTTACATATGTTTTAAACTCCTTTTTTATTTTAGTACACCAATATAATTTTTAAATATTCATTATAGAGTACCCTTCAAGATAAGAGGACCATGGGGACCTTTATACTATATGGTATAAATGAAACACTACTGAAAACATTAGTAAAGGATGAACACCTTGGTATTATACGAGGATATGCGGATTTTATACCTCTTAGAGATTCTTTTACATTCCAATACATCTTCATTGGGGGAAGCATACAATGTGTGAAATAGAAAGATTAATTTTTTTTAGGATTCAGGACAGTTGATGAAGCATAATATGAAATCAACAGTGTGGTAAATATAAATATAAATACATTGATTGTTTTAAATAATATATCCTATTTTTTCACCTCCCCTAATACCGAACATCTATTATGAGTTATATGTTGAGCTTTCCTAATATCATATTATAGAAGATCAAATTATATATTATATTGTAAATAAATTACATAATCAGTAGTTAGAGTAATATAATCTATTAGATATTATTCAATATACCATAGAAACATTAACAAGAGTATCATTTCATACTAATGTGGTGGATATAGTTGGATAAAGGTCCATACAATTTTTCCTATGTACATCTAAAATTATACAATAGATTCTGTCTGAGGAATGGGTATATTATATAATTATTTAATATTTTTTTACAAAATTTTTTCAAAAATTTTAATATATATATATATTTATTTGAAGTATTTTTATAGTATAATATGAAATATGATGAGTCAATGTTTCATTTAGAGAAACATCGGGCTTCATCACCTCTAGACTCAAATTTTCATGTATCTAAAAGACTTTTTAAATTATCATCATATTACTCTATGATGGGGGAGTATCATCAAACATTGGTTACTTTGAAATTTCATAATGTGATTATCAGCTAAAAATAATATATAATTATATCATGGATATTTTTATTATATATATTTTTGTAACTGATGTGGTACAAGACTTTTCCATATAATTATTTTCTAATATTTCTTAAAATTGCATTTGTTTAATTTAATTATGTATGAATGCCTATTTTGGATTAAATGAGTATACTTATACACTTTTAATCCAAAATAAAAATCATTCATATATGGTTTAATTTAACCTTAACTCATTTCATTAGTAATGTCATCTATAATTCATTGAGAAAGAATAAAATAATTTTTTTGAATATTTCTGATCAAATAAATAATGTTATGGAATCTTCTATACTATGTGATGTGATGAATTTTTTGAATAAATATTAGAGAACTAAATTTTATTATTTTAATTATTATATATTATTATAACTTCTATTTCATTTTTTATTATAGTCAATTTGGTCATGGAAGACCTATAAACGGTGTTCAAGAAAATAGTGAAGAAAAATAAAAGTATATCAGTACACATGTGACGTTATTTTTAAAATAATTCTATTAAGTAATTACTTTGAATATTTTTTTCATTGTAGATATTGTTTTAAAAGTAATTTGTCATAATCAAAAATACAAGATTAAATTAGTGTATTTTATTCTTCAATTTATTTGAATTATACTTTGAAATATAACTGTTATAAATTTTGAAAATGTTTGTTTTGTTAATAAACTTCCTTTAATATATTTTTCACTATATTGACACAATTTGTTAAATTGGTTTTTAATATTTTGGAAAATTTTGTTTACTATAAATAATATACTAGAATTGGGATTAATAATTTATGATAAATATAAAAAAAATTATTTACTATTTTTGAGGTTAAATTTTAAATCATTTATTTATGATTCAAAATTATTTTTTAATACTACATTTAAATTATAACTTTTACATACCCGTAAAATTATTATAATATAAATTTCTAAAATTCAAATATTTATTTAGAATTTACTATGAAAAATTTATACTATTTCTTTATATTATCTCTATCATATAGGATTGGGGTCAGTATTCCTTAAAACTAATTAATAAAAAAAGTGAATATTTCAAATTAGTTTTTTAAATACCAACTATAAATATCATAAACCATATTATTGATTGTATGTTTCCTAGAATTAAATGTCAAAGAATTAACTTCCATATTGTATTAAATAATATAACGATGTTGAATAAGTGATTTCGAGTTAGTTAATATTAGAAATAAATTGAATATTTTAATTCATTTTCATTATATTTAGATATTCATTTTAAATTTTATTTTAAAAAAATGATGAGTAATGTATTTAGAAAAATGAAATCACAATATGAAATAGGTCATAGTTTATTTTTTATGAAAAAAATATTTAAAATATATTTATCAAACCAATTTGAAATATATTTTAACATAAATTATTTTAACCAATGTAAGAAATATATTCATTATATATCACATAATGAATATTCCTTACTACATATTTGAAAAAAACAAAAAACAAAAACAAAAAACCCACTTTTGTACTTATGTGGTAGTAATTGATTTTGAATTGGAATTCATAAAAGTGAATTTTAGTGAATAATGATAAAAATATACACCCTTCATAATTTCATAAAAATTAGTACATTTTTTTGATGCTCCTAATCTTAAAAAAAATTGGTCAGTAATTTTTTTGGAAACTAATGAACTTTCGAAATAAACTGAAACTTTACTGAAGGATAATGCAATATTCGAAAAAAATATCCTTTTTTATTTTGGCCCAAATGTTGGTAGTGTTAAGTATGTTAAAGTTTAACATAAATTATGGATTTGAATAATCAATATAGGGAATATATATCTTCAACCACCATAGAAAATAAATTTTATAAAAAATAGTTTTGATATCTATTAGTGGTTTTATTAATAAAATTTGTATTATCAATATATATTTTGTTTAACTAATTTTCATGTATATTAAATTATTTTTAAAAAATTTCATATAGAAAATATATTTTACACCTTCTGGTTCTACCACTCTCCAAACCAATATTAAAATTTTATAAAATGTGAAAAATAGGCTAAAGGTATGAAATATTTTACATTTCAGAACCATGATAAAAAAGAGTAGCATGAAAAAGATATTAGGATAAGAAAATATAAAATAATAAGCAAATTTAAATTTTAGAAGAACATATGAAAGTGATAAGTGGAGATCATAAATATAGCATTCTATAGAATTAATGAGGTTATCCTATAAGAATAAAAAGATCATTTTTATTAGTTATATTGCGGTTATTGGTAACATCCGAACTCAAACCCCCCATGCCCGAGATAATGTTCCACATGAACTCATATATGCCTCCTCATATGTAAGAGGTTACCGACTAGTAGTGAGGGTGTAATGTGGAACCATTGGGAGACTGTACCCTTCATCAAATATAAATAATCAAATATAACCATAAATTGAATAATAACATGATAAAAATGATTAAATATGAAAACTAAAGATGACATAAATTGTATATAAATAAGAGCTCCAAAAGTGGAAGGCTATCCAGAGTAATGAAATATGATATTAAATAAAAAATTGTGGGGTACTCCAATGTATGTTCCTGTCTGATCCAGCCTCATGCTCCACCTAATCAGTTATCCACAACAGGTCCCTTTCCCATCATTGGGTCTCTCATGAAATATATTTGTGCATAAAAAATCGAAAGTTGGGTGTGATTAAAATATTCAGTAGGACACCAACAATGTTTCCTTATTTAGTTTGGTCAATTATTACAATTTTATTCCATAATAACAGTAAATTTGGGAAGCATTGACACGAAAAACCAAACTGAGAGGTTGTGTGCTGACCTGGCTACCATTAACCCCCGATTGCACCCAATTCATCTCCACTCCAAAATATATATAGTTAATTTTTAGGATATCATAACATGCCATAAGGATTTTGGCGTGTCACTTAGATATCCACCGTGCATAAATCACATAGCGTACCTTTAATCCACAAGGCATTGTGTAATAATAAAAAATCTAAAAGGCATAGAGTATCTATAACCTACATTGAATCCATAAGGCATTGGGTGACACTAAAAAATACACAAGGAATAAAGGGTTGGAATATACACAGAAATCCTCTAGTATTAGAGTAGGGGCTAGGTTATAAGGCTATCAAACACCACTGCCATCATTTCCACAAGTCCATGTGCATACCACACAAGGGGTAAACACACCTCAAGGATCACCTGTTATGGATACACATACCATTACTTAAAAGGGAAACATGAAAAGTCATAGTATGATTATAGCCATAAAAATCCTGAGATAAATGGAATCATAATATAAACAAAAATGTGAATCAAACATCATCATGGAAACTAGACATCATATCAATATCATGGAATCAAATCATACCGTATCATGGGCTATACAAACACATACCTACATGCAATCAAAATTCAAGAATTAATATCGATGTTTCCAAACATAAAATACATCATGTATACATGTGTAAAAAGATCCCATAAACTAACCTCACGGTGTCCGGGTAGTCTGATACACTCTTATGTGATGAAGCCTCAACCATCAGTGGTAAGAAAACTAGCCATCACATAGGGTCCATTGTGGCCCTTGGAAACATGTCAATTTATTAGTAATCATTCATTTATCTAATTATGAATCAAGACTCATTAGTTAATTAAGTATCATAATTATTCGTGACACAAAATGAACAAAATATAGTTCTCCAAAAGTTGAAAAACTCATATTTCTTGATATTAAATATGGATGACAACAAAATGGTGTAGAACCTGAGACCACCTACAAACACCCACAGGATATCATAATCATTTGAAAATATAAATTATTTCAACACATAAAATTTATCATTTGAAAAAGTGTAAAAATGTGACCAAGATATAAGGTACTTCCCACCTCAATGTCATCGACGTCAACGACTGTTCTATCAAATGTGTCATCACTCAAACTACTTTCTCAAACCAATGAAAAACATCATCGTATTCCAAGAAATAAAAAACCAAAACTAGATATTTTATTTCATGATGTAATCAAATATTTCATGCAATATTAATTTCTCTCTGTCAGATATTTTCTGAATTCTCATTTTAGGTCAACACATCCTTTATAATTTCCCCCCCAAGATTAATTATCTTTTCATGATTTTGTATAAATTATCCTATTACCATTATATTATGATAATTCCTTATAAATTATCCTTTTCAAATTATATTTTGATAATTTATTTTAAATTAACCATTTATAAAGAAAATAATCTCATTGAAAATACATTCTTGCCATTTTTTTTACGTTTCTTCTTATCAAGAAAATTACAACAACACCAATGGTGTAACAATAAAATTATATCTGGAGATGTTATTGAAGATATAATCTTCCTAAATAACATTAGAATAAAAAATAAAAATATAGGGGATGGAAGAGAGTGGTTTGAGGGTTGGAAATGATTTCTGTTGGTGAGAGGAAAACCACCTTCAAAAACCAACATTTATAATAATTCCTTTTAATTATTTATCTTATTTTTTTCTATGTAATTCATCATTTATTAAATATTTCACAACTTCTAAAACCCCATGCACCACGCCCCCATACCCATTTTTTGGTTTAATTTTTTTCAATCCCATCAAATAAAACATTTAATAAACCCTTGTTAAATTTGTACATTAAAAGTAATCCATACATACATACATACATATATATATATTTATGTATTTATTTATACTCATTATATATATTTGTAAACATATTCATATAATAATATAACCCCCCACACATAAATATATATATATATGCACCCGCACATATATATATACATCCACTCATATATATATATATAATTTAATTTTCCACCCAGTAATATTATTTTCTAAATTAGATAATAATAATAATAATAATTATTATTATTATTATTACCTGTATGACATCATTTCATCCATTAAGAATTTAAATACCAATTCCATTAAAACTGAAAAGTAAATATTTTTTAATTAACTACATAATTGTATTTATTTATCACAATTAATAATTTCACCATTAATAGATTGATAACTAATAAATATACACACATGGTGAAACATATCACATAATTTATGAAAATTAAATTACTGAAGTTGTAAGGGCCACATTTTGCAAGGATCAACCTGTTCCATTTTTTTGATGATCTAAGAGCTCAGAGGAGGCTCAAAAGATTTTTAACAAAGTTAGGATAAGTAAAAGATGGAAAAGTTGGATTACATGTCATGAAACTATATTAAATTATGTGAAATTTGGTTTTACAGTTTTTACTATTACGCTTCATTACGTGTGTGATTTAGCTTAGTATGAAAGAACGATTCATGGTGTGAAGTACTTTTGGGTTTGTAAAATAATATAAAATTGGGAGGCGGCGTGTTTATATGCAAAACTTTTCCTCGAGGAATTACAGAACTCGAAAGGGGATTACACATCATAAAATACACTAACATTGTATGTTTATGAGTTTTCTAGGTTCTCTATTTTTGTTAAAACCTTCAGCTACTTCAGATCTCCCTCGACTCCAGCTTACCTGACGACCCCTTCTTCAACATAATGGGAATTTTTAAGACAAGGGTTGAGCCCTAGATCCATCCTTCGATTCTTATCAACCCTTCTTCGACATAAGGTATGACCTATCATAGTTTTTGTTGTTTCATAGATATACTTCCTCTCGTTTCTCTTTTACATGTTATAGGGCGTGATCTCCATGGTTCTAGTGTAGTTTAATTGGTGGCTGGTTAGTGTGGTTGTGCCATGACGTCCTCAGTCGGATGTAGTTGTAGCGGGAGAGGTGATCATGATCCATTTCATTGATCTGTTCTTATGAAATGAATTACAACAACCTTATGAGGTAGGGGATTCAAGGATTCTGTATTTATTTACATGAAATTATAGAGTTATCATGATTTTCCCCAAGGATCGAAATAAAATTGACCTAATTCAATATTTGAATTGGATTAAAGAATTGGTATTGATTTCATAGTTATGTTATCGGCTCTTTATTTTCAATATTGTGTGATATATATTGTTTTCTTGATTTATCATATATTTCTTGATGTAAATTGGGAAATAATCTGAAGTAAGAATTTATTTATAATTAATATGATAATTTATTAAAGAGGAATGTTTAATGAATATGTTTATTGTTTTTGTAATTTGATGTCAATAAAAGTGATGGAAATATGATTGTTTAATTGATATGGGTTAATGAACCTGAAGAATGTTGATGATTGTTCATAAAGGAATTAAAGGAATGTTAAATTAATTGGATAATAAACTTGCGATAACTTGTGACTGCTTGTTGCTTAGGTTTCCTGTAGTTGGAACCTATGAATAATGAATTTTTTAATTCATGATGGAATAAGAATCGGTTATGTGAAAAAGATAATGAATTTTCAGGGACTGAGTTTCCAATTTTCTTGTACATTCTTTTTGCCTTGTGCTTTGGAGTTGTGCAAGCTCATTGTGTGTAAAGTCTGAATGTTGTTCCTTGGGTCTGAGAGCCCATTTCTAGGTTTGTTCCACCATCTTTTGATGTGATATAGATATGAGACATGTGGTATGTGAGTCAGGAATTCCCGGATGTGACATGAACCTGGGATGACTGATCCTAGAGGGATGTTGGGGTACATGGGGCAGGGGGTCAATTTTTCGTGGCAGCAGTTGACACATAGAGTGGTGAGATGCATATGTTTATCCATGTGGTGTGAAGGAGGAAACTATAGATGACGGAACCCATTGAATTTTTTTTCTTATTGATGTGGAAATTTGATTCTTTTTTAATATGTTTTTTGTTTACCTTCATTACCTTACCAACTGCTTGAGGTATATGATTTTTCTTACTCTCCATCCAAAAGTGGTGATGATGTATGGGGTATGCCACAGACTTGTAGTGTTTAGATTCTTGATTATGGATGGGTTTAGAATCATTCTATAGGTGGTAATGACTTGATAGATCTTTTATATATTCACAATGATGATCCACTTATGTTTGGTAGGTTATTATGTATTCCTAGAATACATGGAAATCTGGAAATGATAATTCTGTTAAAAAAATTAATTAATGATGTTTATCCCATGTAGTTAGATCTTGCTGGGTTGAAATACTGAGGTTGTGATTCTGAGAAACCATGGACTCAGTTTGGTTATTCATGGAGGGAATGGGATTTTTTATGCTAATTTAATGGAATGTGACGAGGGAATTGATAATGGTTATTTAATTGTTAAATAATTAATTAACATAATTTAAAAATGCTGAAAAGTGAAAAAGTAACTTAATGTAACTCTTTAAATAGATTTTTTCTTATAGGATATCTAGTCTTAGCAGTGAAAGATGGGAGTCAAAGAGACATTAGCTACAGTTGAGTCTAAGACTAGGTTATCCATATAGGGTGGTTGTGATATATAATATATCATGTAATTTTTTTTTCTATATGATAGCCCACTCTATCGGTTAGGGAAAATTACACCCTAGGGAATATGATCCATAGTGAGGGTGGGGGGGTGTTTTCCCCAACATCATGATTGGAGGAGTGATGAATGACTACCCCCATTGTCTCCACTCACCTCTATTGGTAGTTAATTATGTTAGAAAGGAAGATGATTAGTTTTCCCCATAAATGTTTGTATAGGGATATAATGTATTGAGGTTATTTCACACACATATATTCTGGATATAGTTTCCTAAAGACTATTATAGGTATAACATGTATAGGCTATAATGTATTTTGAATCTATAATCGGTGTATGGGATATGCTGGCTTGAGGTTATTTCAAACACATATATATTCTAAACATAGTTTCCTCAGGACTAGTATTGGTATAATAGGTATAGGTTGTGATTCCTTGAGGATAGTTACTCAGTGTATGGGCTATAATGGATTGATGTATAATACCCTACGTATGATACACATTATTTTAGATGTGGTGGATTTTGGAAACTTGATGGTTACTTTTGGTTATGTGGGCGTGGTGTTTTGTTGCATGAGGTGCATGTTTTGGTGCTTTGACTAGGTGTCTTTGGGATATCTTTTTTAGAGAGATATTCTCATTATATGAGATGTTGGGGAATATCAGAAAACCTGTGGAAAATTGGTATCGGGGTATCCTTGATATTATTTATTATATAATATGCTTTTGTATGCAACACATGGTGAGAGTAGCCATGGCGAGGCCAACATATTTGTATAATTTTTTATGTGGAGAGTTAGTTTCACTTGTTGTTCACCATGATTATCATGGTTTCATTACTTTTTCTAGAGAGGATCTAGGAAGGACCCTACTCAGTATATTTTTATACTCACCCTATGTTATATAATCTTTTTTTTTCTAGTTAGTTGGAGTAGGTTGGAGATCAGGCTGGTTACTACTAGCTTTGGGTTTTTCAAGAGTTGATTGGGATTCGTGATCACTACCATTTAACATTTCTTTGGTACTTGAAATTTTATCTTTTAGTTGTAATAATTCTTTCATGACATTTCATTTGTGTACTTGACATTATTTTATATTTTTTTCTGAGCAGATTTTGTTGGTGTCTATCATATCTCTCTTTTCCTAATGTGTTTCTCAAATAGGGCAATGCCTCCAATATACATGTTTATTATACCCTCAATGCTATTCTCTAACCCGGGGCATATAGGGGGAAGTACTTGGGGGACACTATCTATCTTATCCCATTGTTGGCCCAAGAGTGGTACACATTGTGGGGAGGGGGTCGTGAAAGAGTGGTATCAGAGGTCTGGTTTAAGGATAGGATGGAGTACAGAGTTAGGGACATGTGAGGATTCATGTGTTGCTAGGGAAATAGTGGTATCTTAGTTTATTAAGCATTGTATACATGGTAGGCCAGTTGAGACATGAATATTTTGGCCCCCCTATGATCTATTGCATGAATATTTAAGCATATAATGGCTACTAAATGTGGTGATATTGGTTGATGGTAGAGACCTATAAAATAATCCTACATCATTATTATTTGTGCCTATGTTTGAATGGGTAGAGCTTGGGATATGTTATGCTAATGTGAATAAAAGAAAAGAATTAATTAATTTTAATTTCTTTCATATTCCATTTTTACAAGCTCTAACTATTTATTTATGTTGTAGGTATTTCTCCACGTCGACTTATTCATTAGGTTTGAATAGAAAATGTTCAGTAGGTTGAACTGGAAGATCTCTACATAGTAGAGGTCGACGATGATCACATTTAGAGGAGGAAACTATAAGAGTTTCAAAACTAGTGTCTGCAGAAATATGAGGGATCCATTTCAGATGTATTCACACAAGACTTCTTATAGGATGTTGTGATAGCCTTCAGTTTTACCCATTCTCTGAAGGATCACTTGATGTCATTGGTTTTGAAGATTCTGCATGGGGTTGCGAGGAAGTGGTGGTTCTTGTTTCTATAAGATCATGTGGATCCGACTGTCTCATGGTTGGGGTTTTGAGACCAGTTCAGAGTTGAGTTTCATTCTTTAACCATGAAGCGAACCAATCACAAAAAGAGGTTCACCCTTCCACAGGGGAGCACCATTGTGTGAGATTTTGGGATGTGTTTCAAGAAAATTCTGTGATATGTTTCAAACCTATTTCCAGATGAGGAGGCCAGGGTGAGGAATCATAAAGAGGATTTTCATCTAGATATCCAGTTCTAGGTCACCCCATTTATGATGAAGATGTATCTTGTGGCACTGGAAAGAGAATATCATCAAGAGGATTTTAGCCAAGACCAGATCATCATGAGAGGGCAGTTGTTATGATTCCTCACGAAGTAGATCTACGGTCCGAGGATCCCCGTTTTTAGGGAAGAAGAGTTTACATTCTAATAGGGGATGGTTCCAGCCCTCAATGTATCATTTCTACAGGGGCATTGACTATCATGTGTATGATAATGGATCCAAAACTATTTTCTTGTGGATGATGAGTTTATCGGCAATATGAGTGCCTAACCTCTATGGGTATTCATTGTGTTCCATGTGTTCTGCTATTGGTTCCCCCATTAAGGCACTTCAAGCTTAGGTATTAGTAGGCTTAATGTGGTTGGGATCAGTAGAGAGAAGATAGGGTTAGAAGAGGATATCCTCAGATTCTACCCATCGTCAGAGAGTATAGAGAGGCCATGGAGGTGGTCATAAGTAGGGTCAGAGAGGTCTTGGAGTAGGTTTTGGTCACCTTCTTGCTTTAGAATTTCCAGTGTCGGGCGAGACAGACATCATTCGAGGAACTCTTTGCTTGTTTTAAACTTGGGTTTAGGCATTGTTTTATTTGGGAGTGTTCACT
The DNA here is from genome assembly GCA_963277665.1 of Viscum album. NCBI lineage: Eukaryota > Viridiplantae > Streptophyta > Magnoliopsida > Santalales > Viscaceae > Viscum > Viscum album. The sequence continues at coordinate 1,255,047,663 of OY728152.1, forward strand.
CATTCATATAACATGTCATTGTCCATTCCTTGGGATATGATATAGAGATACATCTTGTGTCCCTAGGATTGACCATTCTAGTTGGTGGTCGAGCAGACTTGTTTGAAGTATGTAGAGACTGTGAGCTAGTTCTGGGGCAACACCACTCTTAGGTATATTTACTATATTTACAGAAAGAAGAATATGATGTCATATTCCGCATTTATAGGTTGTATATAGTTTAGGCTGTCATGGATTTCGTTAGGAGGTAGGTTGTGTTCTTCATTGTGAATGGAGAGCCTCCAGTGTTTGTCGCTGAGCGAGGCCCTTGATGGGTTATAGACGTGTTCATTCTTTTTCATCCTTGATGACTGAGCTAATGTTATTCTTATCAGATGTTCAGTAGTTTTCATTTCTTGGGGTCGAAGAAGAGTACGTTGATGTATTTCTAGAGGTGGATTTTTTCATTTCCCCTCAATGAGAGATCATGTTTGGGATCGAGATACAACCAGACGTGTCTGCTATCTTGATGTCTCCACATTGGATGAATCCTTATGAGTTGCAAGAGCTATGTATACAACTCGATGGTCTCTTGTGGTGTGGGTTTTTTTGTCCAAGTGTGTCTTTGTGTGGTGCACTGGTTTTGTTATTTAATAATTTTGGTGGAGGATTGAGATTGTGTATTGATTATTGTCTCTTAAACCTAGTGACAGTGAAGAACCACTATCCTCTTCTTTGGATCGATGATTTATTTGATTAGTTGAAGAGTGCAAGTTGGATCTCAAAGATTGATTTATGTTTAGGATATCATCAGATGTGAGTGAAGGATGAGGATATACAAAAGAATATTTTCTTTTTTTCCATGGGCATGATGAGTTCTTTGTGATGAAGATTGGTGTGTTGACTGATCTAGCTGTGTTCATGGGGTTAATGAATGATGTAATCTGTGAATTTCTAGGTATGTTCATCATGGTTTTCATCAACGAAATCCCTGTTTAAGAATTGTCTGAGGGAGAGAATGTAGGGCATCATCATGTCATTTTGGGTGTTCTCGGCCATGAGAAATTTTTTGGGAAGTAGGTAGAGTGAGAGTTTTGGGCTTGAGAAGTCCATCTCATAGGGATATTTTATCCTAGAACAGAGCTGTTGTGGACCATCGAAGATAGAATCAGTTTTTTCTTGGGAATCCCCCAAAATAGAGGAAGAGGTGAGATGTTTCCTTGGTCTTGAAGGCTATTATAGGAGGGTCTATTCAGATTTCTCTTAGGGTACGACTAATTTGAAAGTATTGATAAGAAAGTATTAACCATTCATGTGGACGAACATATTTCAGGAAGCTTTCACATATCTTAAGGAGATGTTGGTCAATTCTCCGGTTCATTTTCTTATAGTAGATGGTGTTATGTTTGATGTTTATTATTATACATTGCATATATAGTTAGGATGTATTCTTATCTAGTAGAGATCCGTAATTTTTTATGGGTCTCGATAGTTACATCCCAATGAACATAACTATTCCACCCACAACCTCCAGCTGGAAACACTATTGTTTTCCCTAATATTGTGGAGAAATTACCTGATCACTGAGAACTTTTTTGTCTTCACGGATCATAAAATCTTGAATAAAACTTTATTCCATCATGACTTGAACTTGTTATAGTATCGGTGGATGGATTTATTATAGGTTTATGAAATTGATATTCTATATAGAACTGGGAAGGTATATGTTGTCATCGATGCGTTGAGCGGGAATTCGCGTAGTGATGCAATGTGCAATTTTAGTTATTCATAGAGGGTAATTGAATAACTTTTAGTGTTACATCTTGATGTGGCACAAGATGGTGGTAATGGTTGTATTTTTTAGATGATGTTGTAGTCCTCTCTAGTAAAGCTGGTAGAAGTGTCCCAGTTTGGGGATCTTGAGGTTGAGATCTGGTGAGACCGAGATGTTTGGGTTGAGATCGATGTTGATGACGATGAATCCTTAATGAAGAGGCATGTAGAGATGTAGGACTTCAAGGAGAATGTTTTTTACGAGTGTGATATTCCATTAGTTCACATATTGTGGTAATATGGTGGCATGGAGGAGTGTACCTGGGAACATGAGTCGCATATTCATGTTCAATACCCCTATCTATTTTATGTTTAACTACTCTATTGGAATGTTTTAAATTTGTGGTTATAGAACCCATTCCATATATAATATGGATTTATCTCATGGCTTGTTGTATCATTCTCTCTTTTGAGTTTTATCTCCCTCAGGAGAGTTTTTATGAGATGTGTGTGTTTGTTTCACAGTTTTTCCCTTGTTCCCATAGTGAGGTTGTGAGATCCTGTGGTGGAAGAAGCATAGAGAGGTATCTCAGGGGGTGGTTGTTTGGATGACCCATTTTTGTTTATTCTCTAGGTTGGTTTTGGATTCTCAAGGATGAGAATGTTTTGAGAGGTATTCGATTTATGGTCCCAGATCACTGCGGATCAACGCTTTTCATGATTTTGAAGATCGAAGATCTTGGAGGCTGATCAGACGAATTTTTGAGGATTTATGTTAAGTAAAATATGGAAAGGGGGGATTAATGGTTGTGTAACTACATTACATGACATGAAATCTTATTTTATGGGTTTTCCAGGAAATCTTCTCGACTGAAGACTTTTATATGGAGTGAAATAAGGGTTCATGATGTAAAATACTTCAAGGTTTGAAAATAAAATAAAATGGAGAGGTGACACAATTATGCGGAACTCAACCTCACAACATTACACGACGTGATTGGGGATTTCACATCATGTAATAATCCAAAACTATATTCTTTAATTACATTCCAACCACTTGATTTTTTTCCAAATCAGTGGCTACAATGTCTCTCCCTTGACTTCAGCAACTCGGCGACCCCCTCTTCGACGTTTTGGGAATTCCTTCGACAGTGATCGATCCATAGATCCCTCCTTCGATCCATAGTGGTCAATATTCCATATAAGGTATGATCTACATTTTTTATTGTGGTTTATTAGATATGTTACTTTTTATTTCTATTTTCCATGTCATGGTGCATGATCTTCATGGTTCAAATGGAGTTTTCTAGGATATTGGTTGGTGTGGTTGTGCAGCGGCATCCATGAGTGGATGCAGTTCTTACATGATAAGTGACTGTGATCCATTGATTTGATTTGTTCTTGTAAAAATAATGTGAAAAGTCATTTGCGGTTGGGTATTAGATTTTTCTATATTTATTTACCTTCAATTGTATAGTTATCATGATTTAACCCCTTGTAAAATAATGAAATTGACATAAATAAATATTTGAAATAGATTAATGAATTGGTATTGATTTCTTTGTGATGTTATTGCTACATGATTTTATAGATAGTGTGATATCTATGATTTTGTTAATTTGGCAAGAAATTCTTGATGGAATTTAGTAATTAATGTCATGTTGATATTAATTTATAAATAATAACATAATTGATTGAAGGTGAATTTTTAATGGATCTAATTGTTGTTATTCTAATTTTTTGTTAACCAAATGGATGCAGATAGCATGTTCAATTGAAATGGGTTAGTGGACATGAAGCATGTTGATTCTTGTTGATAATGGAATTAAAGGAATGTTATATTAATTTTTTTATTGTCTTTTGATAGATTGTGATAGCTTGTTTCATATGCTTCTCATAGTTGGAAACTATTAATAAAGAATCAGTTAATTCAAGATGGAATAAGATATAGTTTTGTGATAAAGATAAAGCCTCTATAGGGTCTGATTTTCCTACTTGCTTGTAAAGGCCATGTTTTTTATGAATTGGATCCACGAGAGCTCATTGTGGGTAATGGATAAATTCCTAGATTCATGGATGAGAGCCCATTATTATGTTTGTTCTCACTACTTGTGATGTGCTCGTAATACGAGACTTGTGGTAAGTGAGGTAGGGAGGCCTAGATATGATGTGATCCAAGGATGGCTTAGCCTGTAGGTCTATTCTGGTATGTGGGTCAGGGAGGCCTAGTTGTTGTGGAAGATGTTGACTCCTATTTTGGCGAGATGCATCATATTATGCATGTAGTGTTAGGGAGGACACAAGAGATGACAGAAAAAGTTGAATATGGACGTACTCATTGACATGGAAGTGGTATTCATGTTGAATATGTTGTTTGATTATCTCCTTTAATTTCTCCAAATATTGAAGAAGATATTTTTTTCATACACTCTTTCCAAAAGAGGTTATGTAAAATAGGTTATGCCCCATGTTTTCCATGTTTAGATTCTCGAGTATTAATGTGTCAACACTCCAACTACTAGAGAAAAATACTTGACAGGTAGTTCATCTATTCACCGTGTTGATCCCATTATGTTTGGTAGCATAAAATGTTTTCCTAGAATACATAAAAATATGGAAATGGTAATGATGTTAAATAAATTAATTTATGATGTTTATCCCATGGGGTTGGAGCTTGTTGTGATGCAATGCAGAGGTTGTGAGTCTGAGAAGATGTGGAATCAGTTTGGTTATACTTGGAGGGAATGGGTCTTTTTTATGAAGATAATGTAATGAAATATAATGTGGGAATTGATAATGGTTAATTAATGGTTATATAATTAATTAACATGAAGTGAAACAAATAAAAAAGGGTAAAGTAACTTAATTTATCTCTTTAAATGATAGTGTTATCATAGGATATCTAGTATTAATAGTAGAAGCTGGTAGTCTGAGCGATGTTAGCTACAGTTGAGTATAAGACTGGGTAATTACCATAGCGTGGTTGTGAGATATAATATATCCTATAATTTTTTTTGTTTCTATATGATACTCCACCTTGTCGGTTAGAGAAACTGACACCCTGAGGATTCTGAGCCCTGGGGGGTGTTTTCCCCAACATCTCGGTGGGACGATAGATAAATGACTACCCATTTTTCTCTGCTCTCTTATCTTGGTAGTTTCTTGTAATGTTATGCACAGAGGTTAGTTTTACCCATATATGTGTGTAGAGGGATATAATGGACAAAGGTTATTTCACACACATATATTTTGGATATATTTTCCTAAAGACAACTATAGGTATAACGTTTATAGGCTATTACAGCTTGAGGATCCTTAGTCGGTGTATGTGATGTGATGCATTGTGGTTATTTCACACATAAGTATTCTAGATATTGTTTCCTAAGGACTACTATAGGTATAAATCATATATGCTATGCTGGATTGAGGATCCTTACATGGTGTATGGGTGGCAATGGATTGATGTATAATACCCGACATATGATACATGTTATATGAGCTGTGGAAGATCCTAGAAACTACCTGGTTACTTTTGGTTATGTGGATGTGATTGTGTGTTGCATGAGTTGTGTGTTTTTTTTCATTACCTAGGTTTCTTCAGGCTATCCTTTTTGGAGAGAGATGCTCAGGATGTGAAACATTGGGGAAAAGTGGAAAACTTGTGGGGAAATTGAAGCATGATAACCTTGATATTCCTTATTATATAATATGACATTGTATGTGATACTTTGTGATAGTATCCATGGTGAGGCTAGGAACATAGTATACCTGTTTAGGTGGTGAGTTAAATTCACTGGTTGTTCACTGTACTTTAGCATGCTTTCTTTATATTTTTATAAGGGGCTCTGGGGAGGATCCAACTGAGTATACTATTATAATAACCCTATGTTATATAATTAGGCTTTCAGGTTAGTTCGAGCATATTGGATATATGTATGGTTATTACTTTCTTGGGGTTTTTCAGGAGTTGTTTGGGTGTCGTGGTCTCTACCGATTTACCTTCTTTTGGTACTTATGGTTTTCCATTTCAATTTTAGTAGTTATTTCATTACAATACATTTATGTACTTGGGTTTATTTTATATTATAGACCAATTGGGAGTTTTTTGGGGTCAATATTATCTTTATCTTCCGTCTGTGTTTCTCTTAGAGGGTAATGCCTCATTTCTACATGTTTATTATACCCTCAGTCCTAGTCACCAATTAGGGGCCTATTAGAGGTGGAGTTGGGGGTCACTGTCTCTCTTCTCCAACTATTGACTGATGAGGGGTACACATTGTGGGGAGGGTATTGTGACAAAATTCATTTCCATTTTAATTTATTCAAAATAATTAATAATAAGAAAATAATTGTTATTCCCCATGCATGTGGTGTATCCAAAAAACAAACAAACAAATGGTTTATGCTACGCCTAGGGTAAAACTCGAATTTGAGACTTAACAGTGATATCATATTTACCAGAAAATAAAGAATTTAAGATATATTTTATTAGTTGAAAAATTATATATAGTAAAAATATTAAATAAATTATCCACAATTGTAATTTGAAGAAACCTATGATCTGCACAAATGTTGTTGTTCCTAGGGTAAAAACTACATCCCAGACCTAACAGTTGTATCATATTTCTCATATGAGACGCCATTATATTTATAATTCATTATTTTGGGTAGATATAATGCATGTAAAATATAATATATTTAGTATTCTTATTAAATTAATATCTAAGATCTATGTTCCTTAAAATTCCATGCTAGCTCAGTGCCTGACACCAAAAATATTAAATACAGTGACTAAAAATTAAATATTGTGTTAGAAATTGATCACTATTTGGGATTGATTTAGAACCCAAACATTAGGAAACAAAACAAAGGGAGTAAATATACATAATACAACACTAAATTGTTCCAAAATAATATAAATAGAGAAGTACCTTGTACCAAGTAAAAACTCATTCTTTGAAGACAAATATTAAGATTCAGTCTTAGTCAGAATTAAATCAACCACATGAATAATTATCTAGATATAATCTTAATGTTAATAAGTTTATCTGAGTTCACATTTACCATCTTCTTGGAATATCCCCTCGAGGATAGGGGAGGAGATTTAGAGATAATAAATCTTGGATTTCGTAATGGCAGTCTCACCTAATTTATATATCTTGATCTATGAGAATTAGAACAAAAACCCAGGTCTAGTGGAGATTTTAATGTTTCCAAATAGGGAACCGTTGAGGGGATATAAAACTAGGAGCATAAATTACCCTTGAATTGGGTTTCTGAAGTCATCATAGATGAAGCCACAATGCCAATTCCTACCATGTCCTCTCTATATTGAGGATGAGAAGTGATATTCTGTACACTAGGACCAACCAAGCCTGCCATTTGGGATGAGTAATAGTCCTTGAAAGTTTTATCGTTCCATAATTTATAGTGTGCCAAACCATGTTAATGAATGACCATTTGTTTAAACATATTCGGTAGAGGCCTCTGATAATCCATAGCAGCTGGAATAGCCACCAAAAAAACTAGTAAGTGGAACACCCGAATAACCCACTTTCTTGAATCACGCCCTTCAAAAAGCTTGGGGATGTGAAAACTGTGTTGTTTTTCATAGAGGAAACTATGAAATATGTAGAGGAAACTATGAAATATTTATAGGAACACCCATAAGGATCTATCCCACAAGTCCTGGGTGAATATTGAGAACGCGAGGAAACTTGCGGGCATCCATTGCACAACATCTGATCCCCTTTATCAGGTTGGACCTTAGGTTGTGAAATCATAGTATTCAGAGTAGAACCTGGGGATCCAAGGGTCCTTAAGAGTGGAGTGAGGGAAATATTAGAATCCATAACATGAGAAATGGTTGGAGCATTAACAGGTTCATCATATATAGAGTGGGATACTTCCACCCTAGCATTTATATCTAGGGGTAACCTCTTCAATGATCACCTCCACACAAACAATCCATGGACTTCCAATGCCCTTGAGAAAATACATTAGAATAATAATGAAAAATCTCCCCATATATGATATATTTCTAGAATTCATCCTCACTAGCCATATGAGATTTGGAATAACACTTTTAAAATCTAGCCACTAAATTAATATATCATTATTTATTTATTATTTTTGAAAATGTAAATATATACATAAAAATAGTCATAAATTATTTACAAAGAGGGTTTTATTATCCTTAAAAATTTAGGATATTACAATTATCCCCCACTATAGAGTTATCATACATGATAAATATCCCTAGTTGTAGTTTTCAAACCACTCACACTACTGATTCTAAACACCATAATTACACTATCACATATCCATAACATGTGGAACATTATAAACATAAAACATTTTAGGTTGTCTGTGATTTGACATAAATCCATCCCTATGAGTCTACCCACAACCTAAGGAAATACCCTCAACACTCTACCCTTGTCTCGATCACTTCATTTTAGTCACAAACATCATATATATACTGACACAACAACTTTATCATTTTAACTAATTAATTAAAAATAAGATATATCCAAACTACTTGAAACATATATTTTTCATAAAAATAGAAACTGTATCAAAAATATAGAAAAAATGAATTAATTTAATTAATGAACTACTATTAAACACAATAAAAAGTATATATATATATATATGTGACGTGTGAATCTTTGTGCATAATTATAATGTATTAATGGACCAAAATTTTAGAAATCACATATCAATTTCATTTGCAACACCCATGGTGAATTTAATCAACCATAATATGAAAACATAACTTCATATATTTATGGAAACATGGAGGTCCACAATACCATGATTTCTTAGAAATTAAATTGTTCCCATGTCCATGTTATGTCCATCCTAACTACATATCATATCCAAAATCAACAAAAGAGAAAAAAACAAGTCAATAAACACTATCCAGTGATACCATTTTGCAACATCCTATCCTGAAAAACATGGAATGTGTTGGAGTGACACATGACATTATGTGTGCCTCCCCTTATGCAAGAGGTTTCTAAATACTATAAAGGGTCTCATGTGGAAGCATGAGGTGACTATTCCCTCCATAAGAGTGCATAATCGAAATAAAAAATCCAAATATAACTATAAAAAAATATATTATCATGATAAAATATCGTAATTAATGTAACTAAATATAGAATAAAAGGTATATAAATATAACCCAACAAAGTGGAAAGACATCGAGATTAATGAAAGAAGATAATAAAGAAATGAATTGTGATGTCCTCTGTTGCCTATATCAATCTTCTCTAGCTCTGTGCTCTACCTACTCAACCATCCACTAATTGGACCATTCCCATTTCAGGGTCTCTCAAAAAATCTATATGTGCATCACTAATATTGAGTAGGGTGTGAGAAAAATATTCACAAGACACCACCAATTAATCTATACCTATTTTACTCAAGTATAATATGTGTATTTCTTAATAATGAAAAATGTAGGATGTGTAAACATAAAATCAAAAAATGAGTGGTACTGTGCTATAAATGCTGCCACTAAACCCCAACAGTTCTGACTATGAATCTTTGTTGGAATGTGTATAGTGTGTTAGCAATATATCATAACCATGTACAAGTCTCTAACAACAAGGCTGATGGCGTGTCTCATAGAAATCAACAAGTAATCAAGTTACTAACCTACCTGGAATCCACAAGGAATTGAATATCTATAATGTATGAGGAATACACAAGGAATTGGGTAACACTCTAAAAAATAAAAGGCATTGTGTAATGAAATCTACTCAGAAATCCAATGGTCATTGATTAGAGGCCCAATTACAAGGCCATCATGATAGACTTTAATCATTTCCACAACTCCATGCACATACCCCACAAGGAGTGATCATACATCAATGGTCACCTATTATGGATACACATACCAATCCTTCAAAGGGAAACATGGAAATTTTCCACATGATAACAACTATATCACCCATCATGAAAAATATATCATCATCATATATATAAAAATTTAAATAAAAAACCACCATGTAATCTAGGTATCACATCAATCTCATGGAATCAAATCTACAATATTATGGGATACAAAATCACACCCAAATATGATAAAAAGTAATTTATGAATATCAATATTCATACAAATTAAATATACCATTAAAATATGTGTAAAAATAAAACACCAAAACACCTCAATGGTTCCATGTAGACTAAATCACTCCAATTTGATCAAACCTCAACCATTGGCATCGAAAACACAAGCGAACACAAAAGGTCAAACACAGACTAGGACACCCTGTTAGTTTATTAGGTTTCATTAATTAAATTAATTATTACTCAAACCTCATTAATTTATTAATCATCATAATATTTGTAACATAATAATAACTAATGGTTATTTTCCCTATGTAGTTATTATTATATCTCATATCAATAAACGTGCATAAAACCCAACGGCTAGAAAACACGAGACCACCTATTCACACCCACATAAAATAATAAGTAGGAACATATATAAATTATTACAAAATATAAAATATAACATGTAAACAAGTTTAAATAATAGTTAAAGAGGTAGGGAACTTTATACCTCATTGTTTTGGAAGTCAACGACTGGTCCATTGAAGTTATCATCACTCGAACTATATTTTCACAATAACTAAAAATTTGATTTCACACCAACGACTCCTAAAAAACCCTATATTTAATTCCTAGAATAAATATAATATTACAAGCAACAATATATTCCATATTGTGGATAATTTCTAAATCATCATTTTAGGAAAACACATGTCTTAGAAAACTTCCCAATAAGAATAATTATCTTTCGTTAAAATTATATAAATTATAATTTTATAATTATTTTATGAAAATATCTTATATTTTATATTTTACTAATTATTTTTGGAAAACTATTTTAAAATATCCATTTAAAATGTGAAGAATCCGATTGAAAATTCCTCAGTTCCTTTTTAAAAATATGATTTAACTTCTTCATGTCGGGATAAACAAATGGCCCTAAAAACACATCAATCTTCTCAGTATTAGAGATATAGTAGAAGATAGATGTTTTAAGAATAGTATTAATCCAAAAGAATATGTGAGATAAGGAATAGAGAGGAATGGGGTTTGGAATGGATTTATCTTGGTGAGAGGTGAACCACCTTCCAACACACACATTTTATAATGAATTTTTAAATGTTTTACTTTACTTTATTTCCAATCCATTCATTATTTTTTTTATCTTTTTATCCTCTTTAAACCCTATGAGCCACAACTCTTTATCCCATTATGGGTTTCTTTTTTTTAAATCCAGTTATTAAAACATATAATCCACCCTTATTAAATATGTATATTAAAATTAATCCATATACACATATATATTTGTATGTATTTATAGGCATTATATATATATGCATATACACATCTTCATATACATATATTAGACTTAAAAAAGACATATATCTAAACCTATAAATATGTACATAGCAAGTCATATATATATATTTATTATGTAACATAACTTTATATACATATATACACACAAATATATATATATACAATTAAATTTACCTCACACAAATATAATTTTCTCAATTTAAATATAGTAATAACAACAAAAAAAATTGATCATCATTAATAATAATAATAATATTATTATTATTAATATTATTAAGTATCTCACATTCCATCCACCATTAACATTTTAAAAAAATTCAAATAAAAACCGAACAGTAAATAATTTTTTTATTAACCACACAATTTCATTTATTTATCGAAAGTAATAATTTCAATTTAATTACATTGATCATGAATAAATACACACACATGAAAAAACAACATTCATCGTTTAAGAGAATTTAATTACACATGTATTTTTTATTTTAATTTCATCAACACAAATTTAATAATAATAATTTAATTATTACTCCCCCTATGAGAGAAGTATCCAAACACCCGATGCACACAAATATTATTCCATTTGAAGGAACATATTCAATATATGAATCCATCATCAACATAGTCATATTAAAACAAACAGAAATACAAAATTTAATGAAAATGTGGATCCAAGTAATTTACATAGTTAACCCATAAGAGGATATATACAAGGATTACAGGCACAATAATATTTAGATATACCAATATCCACTCTATTTAATTATTGGTGGACATAAAATTTTGGTCATAGTTAGTCTATACTGAGTTGGACTGGGTTTAAAAATGATTTAGTGATCACTCACTAATCCCCCAAGGCCACTGCCTTTTCTTCTTTCTTTATGAACTATTTAGAAGAATGAAATAGTTTATGTTAGGTTCACTAGGCTAGATACCCTGGGGGGGGGGGTGAATCAGGTTATGAAAAATTAAAACAACTACCCCTCTTTGGAAAAATCATTCCATTTCCATATTTTTAAGTCAATTTCACGGAAATACACTTTTCAAAATGCTCACAATATCCCACATTTTTTACCCCAAAAATTCGGAAGACACAGGAAAACATGACCACCTTGTATATGTTCTTTTGTACTTCCTCCAGATAGTCTATTCCACTATCTTGTTTTTTTCAATATGGGGTTTTCCAACATCTTTGGTACACAAACATTCACCACGAAACCCGGATTTGTCAACAAACACAACCAACCCAAAAATTCTACAATGTTACCTTGAGGTATTTCACCCAACATTTTATATAATTGTAGGTATATTATTAATAAAGGTATAAAAAAAATTTCTACTCATCTTTAACTCTATACATAACTGTCCATTAAAAAAAATTCACCAAATTTCCTCTTATTCAATTCCAGGTATGAATAATTTCTCAATGATTGTGTTGATTAAATATCCTTTAATTAATTAAAATTAAAACGACTAGAACTTTTTTAAATTTAACAATTTCACAATAAAAATTTATCATCAAACAATACCGTATTTTCCATAATGAATAATGTAATATATAGAAATACGAAATCCTAAAGACTTATTATACATCAAAGATGAATAATCAAAGAAATACCCTTATTCATAGATATATAAATTTGTGTAAAATAAAAAATAATGTCAAATTAATTCCACTTCATCTGAAATTGTTGTCAATTGTTTCATAATTCTCCTCAACCACAAACTCACCAACCATTGGTGAATGTCAATTCTCATCCACCTAATACTATGTGATCATTGTTGTTGTTCCATGCATTTTAGCTTTGTCAACATCATCCTTTAAAATTCGTCATTTATAAACTCAATTCATATATATAATTTTTTATGTTAAGACAAAATAATCATAAATTAAAATTTTACCCTCAGTATAGGCATAAGAACATACCTTACATTAGGAATCCTTTAAAAAAAATTATGACATGACAGCCATAATTGGGGAATAGAATACTTTAACTATCAACTCATCTAAACTCTCTATTTTATCTTTTTTATATTCTACTAAAATCATAGGTATGTTATCAATGGATATTTCTAGATAGAAATAAATTATGGAATGAATTACACCATAAATTTATAATGAATTCAAACTTATCTTACCAGAGCCACAAATTATTTTCATGACACTCCACTCTCATGGAACAAACAATATTCTCATTGAACAAATATTTCTATTGTAGTGTGATTGTTTATTAAATAAAACCTTATATCCTTGATTTCATGATATACCATCTCCTTAAACTCCTAGAGTTTCACCAATATTTCATTGGGATTCATCTTGTCAAAAAAACCCCATCAATCATACAATTCCAACTACTATTTCATGAATTCTTTAATACATTCTGTAGCTATTTTTTTATTCAAAGCTAAATTCACCACATGGACACACTTCATTAGGCATGGTTTTGTGTATTCTACAAAAATATCATTCTATACTTCTCAAAATGATTCCACACAAAACCATAATTTTTTATATTTGATGAGATGATAAAATAAGCAATTTTTACATCATATAATATCCAAAAATATTATGTACCACTGTCATTCATTAAGAATGATAAAATTTATCAAATCCTCCCAAGAAAATTCCATGATGGGCTATGTCATGACCCCTCCCTCAAATGATAACCCTCCTTGGATGGAAATACAGAATGAGAGATAATGACCCCCCAAGTACCACCTCCCACAAGCCTTGGGTAGGTGGCTAGCACAAAGGTTGTTCAAATCATAAACACATGGGAGGCATTACACTTTATAAGAATCAAGATCAAAAGATAGGATGAATCAACCCCAAAACCCCAATAAATAGAATAAAAATAAATCCAAAAACCATCCCACAATGTATGTATAAAATAGACATATTAAAATAAAAGAAGTCCCCCTATGTAAATACCAAAAGTAAGGCTAATGCAGAAACACAATGACTATACCAAGGCCTAAGCTAGTAACACCAAAAATGGTCCATGTAATCCTCATGGAAACCTAAAAATAGTTCTATATACATAGGCTGAGGATAAATTTATACTTAGTTAGAATGTCAAAGTTTCTTATACACATGTGAAAAAAGCATACTGATTCCCCTGTGAGAAAATAGTTGAACCAAACAGTACAACTGAATTTATAATAACCATCCCAAAATTACCAAGGAATTCTCAACAAGTTACTGAAGAGTAGTTATATAATATATATTAGATCACATCGATAAGGGTACCCCACATCACTTTCCCACTGATATGATACTCTCAAACCCAAAATCATACGTCCTTGTGATCCCATCCCTTCTGTATACCACACCACCCTACAAGAATATTCAGAACACACCTTACCCGAATAAACCTAGGCACGCCACCCCAATATCACGACCGCACAGATATCGACTGAAAACACCAGGGCTACCGCCCCACATGCATGGTCATGACATGCCTGATAACATGTGGTCTGTCACACCTCATCCTAAGGATATAGGGGACACATATAAACTTTCATGAAAACACATAGGCTATCAAATCTCACCCCAAAGACACATGGTCAATCAAAAAAACATCTAAAAAACTAAAATAACTCCATCCATCCCAATAAGTTCCTTACCTACCTCTCATGGAATAAATAGTGGGAATGAGAATGTACCTATCCATCTGTACTCCCTACCAAATGTTGGGAAAACACCCCCACATGACTACATGGGTGTTCAAAAGATAATTATCAATGTTGTTGGGATTCATATAGAGATAACTAGAATGTAAAAGTATATATATAGTATCAAACACTCAATCCCATCCTATGGATTCATAACAATAAAAACAAGCTCACAACAAATTCACTTTAACTACCACCTCTAAATGTATTTATTAGTATCTACAACAGTTATTTTAGAAGGTAAGGATCCTTGATAAATAATAGAGGCCTAACATTTGTTATAGTTTAAACACTCATTCATTTTAATTATTTATTAACATTACTAATCGCATTAACCAAACCAAACCATTCAATTTCAAACATTATTAAACAATTATTCAATTTATTCCATCACAACTTGAACATAAATCACAAAGATACCAAACATAAAAAGAACCTCAACATTTAGTCATTTATCCCTAGAATAAAGGAAAAACAAAATATCACCTAGCCACCCCAAAATCATATCCAAACAATCTATCACCTCACCACACCAAAAGAATGAAAACAATTACCTCCTCGCCACTTGAAAAGCACGAAAAAACAACTACATCCTCACCACCCCAAAATAATATATAATATACAACATATCACCCCACAACTCCTAAAAAGAACACATCTTTATCCCAAAATCACGACATCAAATCACAACATGCCAAAATATTTTTAGAAATTTTAAAAAAATATCATTTATCGCATCTCACGTTATTTTAATGGAATTATCACACAAGCTAAAATATTGGGGAAACCATATTATTATTGAAATATAAGTGGTTATACAAATACCATTTTTGGTGATATCACAACAATGAAAAGAAAAAATCAGTCACAACACATATATCAAGAACAAACAAATCCCCCAATGGCCATAATTTTTAGTGGGGAATCATCCCACACAATTCACTATATCACAGTCATATCAGGGCTTTAAAACATGTAAATCATACCCCTCTACAATTCAATTTTAATTAACAAATTTCATAATTTTATATTAATCTGGAAAAACCATAATCCATAGTTAAACATGGGTAGAACTCCTCCCACTTGTTATACGACAAGGGTAAATGATGTAAATCCTACCTCCAGGAAGGATTCCAAATTTTTTCTCCCCATAGTGTGAAGAAGAATGATTGTGAACAAAAATCACCCCATGAGAACTGTGGATCTACCTACGCTTCACCAAAATAAAATAAAAAACAACCCAACACACACCCTAAACCAGGGAAACAATAACGTAGTGGATCCTAGAGAAAATAATGTAAGAAAATGGGTCAGAAGAAGGAGATAACTCACTATAGATCAACCACAGATCATCAACAAACACCCACTTGGATAAATGGATAGAAGAGGGAACAACAAGGTATCCAAGAACACTCATAGGCTCATAGAATTCGTCTAGAATGAGAAGAATTAGAGAGAATGACTGAATGAATAAATGTTCTACCAAAAAAGAATTTTAAAACAGAATTGGATGGAAAAATTACATGACGTGCAATCACATTTCACATTATAAAATCCCTCATATTTTGGTTGCACCAAAAAACACATCACATATTTATTTTATTTTATTTTTCAAACCGCAATATATTACATGGAATGAAACCCCTCTTCATGTCATGTAAAATATTTACACACCGTGAAACCTATTTTTGAAGTCATGAAACTGAAATTCATGTCATGTAATCCAATTACATGATGTGTTATTTCCCTTCTTCTAGCCTTCACAAACTAAAAATCTCCAGACTCCCTTAGAGCCTCCTTTGAACACCTACAACAACTAAAACTAGAAATGTAATGGACTAAGAAGGAACAAAATGTTACATTAGATACCTCTAAAATGATTCTCTCCCTTAAGAATCCAAAACCTTGATAACAATGAAAGGGTCTAAAAACCACATCGTGGGATACCTCTTGAGGAGCTCATCACCTCAAACGCTACCACCAGAAAAACCCAGAAATCTAAACGACCACATACACACTGCAAAACCACATCACCATAACTAAAACTAAAATCCATATCTTCCAATACTACCACACTCCATAAAACCACAGTAAAAACACCTTGACCTCCACATAGTTAATAAAAACAACCAATAAAACCAACGAACTACACTCTTCTATACACATTAATCAAATAATTTCCCCTTCCATGACAATATTATATTCAATCTAGGAAGAACTAACTCACCTATAAAAGCTTAATTGCAGCCCAGATAATGAGTCTCAATTTTGAAAATGATCCTCCAATTTTCAAATGTTAGGAATTTACCACACATCACACCACAAAAATAAAAATCCATGAAAAATAGATAATCTCTTTAAAAAGAAGGATCCATGAATCACATCATGAAGAAAAATAGATAAAATAAAAACTCAAAACAACTCTGTGTACTATGAAAAAATTTTCGTCTCTTTCACCCATGTAATGTAATTTTGGGAACAATTCCTCCATAACACATGAACCCAAGGAATGGAATGCCCATATATAGACTTATCTTAGTGACCCTAGATTCCTACTGTCCATTCCACAAATGTTGTGTCATCATCGACAAACAAATATCCCATGTCAATGAAATGTGAGTTATGTTGAAGATAGTGATGGAGCTGAGAGACATGGAAGTTTTCGTGGATCCCCTCCAATAGTCGTATCAATTCCAACTGATACGTCACCTCTCTAACTCACCCAACGCCTCAATGGGTCCAAAAAACCAAGGATAACGATTAATCCCTTACCCAAACCTCTATTTCCCACATCAAGTGGAAACCTTCAAGAACACATGGTATCCATCCATGAACCTTAAGGGACTCCTCCAATGATAAATAAATATTTTTTATGATCCTATAATTCTTTCATCCTCTAAAAAACAAACTAGACTTTCTCTATTGTGCTCTACACCACATTGGGACCAAGAACAATTACCTCCCCAATGTCCATCCAACACAATGGAGAACCATGTAGTCTTTCATAATAAATCGAATGGGTCCATTCTAATGGATTATTGATAGATATTATTACAAGAAATGTTTACCAAAGGAAGGTATCACACCCAGGATCCCCCAAAGTCCAAGACACATTCTTGAATTATATCCTTCAGTTTTTGGATAGTCTATTATGTATTCTTATCTCTATTAGGGTGGAATGTAGTACTAAGGATTAACTGAGTTCGAAAAACATGATGTAATCCATTTAAGATTCATTAGGTAAATCATTCATCCCGATCTGAGATAATGGACCTCGAAACTCAATGAAACTTCACCACCTTATCCAAATAACTCTTAGACAAAGTATCTACTAATCCTAACGCGTAGATCACTTAGAAGTGGGATGATTTCATCAACCGATCTCCTATCACCTAGATATCATCATAACATCCCTAAGATATGGGTAACCATGCGATGAAATCCATCGATATTTCATCCAATTTACACTATGGAACATCTTAGGGATGAAACATACCACAAAGAACACAATTATCTTCCTTTACATACTCGAATACAAATAAATCTGCCACAAACTCTTCCACTGAATGTTTCATACTAGGCTGCCAAAACTACATTCTAACTCAATTGTACATCTAAGAAATTCATCTGTGTACCACCAAGGGTGATCTATGGAACTCACGAAGAACTTAATTTCAAATTGATACTGGAAAAAACAACCTTCCATAGAACAACATTTGGTTCTGACTATCCCATGACCATCTATCTGGTGCATCACGATAACCAACATGATCACTCAACAACTCAACCTCTGTGTCTCTCCAGTAATACTCATCCACCTATTGTATCAAATAATATTGCACCTTCCTCTGAAACAAAGAACCTATACCAAAATCCACTCTTGATTCTTTGTGCAAGGCTTCCTACTCCTCTATTTCCCTCAAAGCATCATCAAACATCCGAACAAAATACTTCCACAAATTCTGATTCAATGTGTCAGCAAAAACATTCCACTTTCCTAAGGTGTAGGAGATCTCAATGTCATTGTCCAGAATAAAATTCTATCCTCATCCACCATCACAAGTTCAGATCCTGATGAGAAAATATTTAATTCAATCTATTTTGATCCTTAACGACAAAAAAGAATTCCCCAATGAGGTAATACTACCACAAAATCCGCGCAAACCCAAATATCTCAAGATCAAGATCATGGGTGGAATAGTTACTATTCTGGGTGCATAATTTCCTAGACCCATAAGAGATCGCTACCTTCTATATCATTAGCACACATCCTAATACCAAATGGGAAGTGTCATAAAACATCCCAAACAACACCCCTTCCTCAGGAAACCTGAGAAATGGAGCACAAACCCAATTTACCTTCATGTAAACGAATGCTTATTAAAATCAGTCACCCAGAGAAATTATTGTTCCTTCATAGTAAAATCTATCAAATGGTCTGCAACTCAAGATGAATCAGGTAAAAACCTATAATAATAGCCTACATTCCCAAGAAACCTATGAACCTTTTCCACAATATTTGGTGCTGACAAAAAAAACTACTTCAATCCTTTATAGGAAAGCTACCACACCATCTTGAGACACCAAAAACCCAAGGAAATTCCCTTCTTGAGTCAAGAAAATACACTTGAACAACATTATGTAGAGATGGTGGCATCGAATAACCTAAAATATTGTTATGAGATACTCATCATTATCCTCCTTTGAATTCGTGTAGATAAATACATCATTAATGAATAGGATTATGAACCAATATAGAAACTCATAAAACTCGGAGTTCATAATCTCGAAGAACACAAATAGTGCATTGGTAACACCAAATGAAAAGAGTATGAACTCAAAGTGCCCATACCTGCATCTAAAGGCAGTATTCTGGATATTGATCTCATTCACTCTTAGTGGGTGATATCAAGACCGTTTATCGATCTTTGAAAACCAACTAACTTCTCTCAGATGGTTGGAAAGATCTTCAATCATTGGAATATTGTAATAGTTATTGAAAGTCACTTGATTGAACCTCTTGTAGTCTATACAGAGCTTCATAACCCCATCCAAATTCATTTTGAGCAAAATAAGAGCACCCCATGGAGGCACACTGGGCTGAATAAAAACCTTATACATCAGATCACCAATCTAAATTCCCAAATCCAAAAACTCTAAAGGTTCCATCCTATAAGGGTCAACTGAAATTAGAGATGGACCAGGGTTTGATTCTATCCTAAACTCAACATCACGTTGAGGGGGTTGCGTCAAAACCTGCTTGGGTAAATAATCAAGGAAATCCCCAACAAACGTGGGAATACCTATCATCATAGTGTCAACTAAATTCACTAAAAACTAATCTAATATACAAATATGGGGATCCACACACCAGATACCCACCAAAATGATCTACTTGCAAAAGAAAACCACATACTGGCCATCCACATCCGAAAACACGATTCTCCTCTGAAAGAAGTAAATAACTGAAAATACATAATACAAACATTAAATCCAATGATGAAATGGCATGCCTGTATATATTACCATTAGAGATCCCCATTGTACTGATGTAGCCCCATCATCATTCCAAAATCTCGACAGACATCAATCAAGCTGGTCGGGCCTTTGAATTGTGTATATGACACCATGGGCATGGGAATAACCTCTACATAATGTCTCGTAACATGGGATATATAAGGTGTAACATTGGAGTGAGAACCTTCCAAATCAAATAAGGAAAAAAGGGTTTAAAAAAAATAGATCATTCATCTAATGATGTCTGACCCCTTTGGAACTGCAGCCTCCACTGAATTCCACTAAAGACATATAGTTAACAATTAGTGATGGAGTTCTTCATGGTCATTAATGGAATGATATGTGATTATGATGGGGTTCATGAATGTAAAATTTTAGTTTGTATTCACAAATGGCGGTGCACTACAAAGATGGGTTTTGACGAATCTAGAAAATGCGCTGGAGTTGGGGTAGATTTGCAAAGAGATGAGACTATAAATAAGTGGCTACCTCACTTAAAATGAGAGATGGAAGAGAAGAGAGACTCAATGAAATTATTAGTCTCATATTTCTCAAAAGTGTTCATGAAGGTGGTATGGGAAGTCATTTGCTAATGCTATAAGACAACCAAATGTTCTGAGCATCATGAAATCAAGTAATTTGCGACGGCCCTAAAAATATAACCGAAACATATTAGCTTCTTGAAAGCTAGTTAGAGATTCATGAAATAGGTGTACTTAACAATGACTATGTGAGATTTGAGAAAAGTAAAGAGCTTCATGAAGGCCAGTTTGAGCTTTGTGAAAGAAGGATCTTCAGGAAGGTCATTTTGATCTTTGTGAAAGATGTTTCTTTGAAAAGGCCTATTAGTGCTTCACAAAAGAGGGGATTTGCGAAGGCAGTGATATTTACAAAAAAAGGTTGAACAATATTGCCTAGACATTTTTGGAAAATTGGTATTCATATATAGATTAAATTCGGACATCAATAGAGAATCTACATACAGTAAATGATACATTCATTAGAGATAAGTAAGGGACCTACAAGTTCATAAATTCTGAGTGGATATATTACATAGCAGTGAGAAAATGTTGAGGAATAAGGTTATCCTCTCCATCAACAGTGAGATAGAGAGAGAGAGACATATGGAGTGACCCTTTAGGAATTATTTAGCTGACTCTAAAATTTGTAAAGTCAGTGTTCCTTGGCATAGTAGTGATATATCACAAACATTGTAAATTGGAAGTGAGATTTAGTGGATTTGGTACATCAGCACATCACCATTGTATGCTAGTTTGATATATCCCAGAGAGGGTGAATAATGTAAAAGTCTCTATGTCTTCATTATTTCTTTCATGCATTACATTCAAAGAATCATCACCAGATAAAGAAGGAAAGAATATGGTATGCCTAAACACTTAAGTGAAAACAATGTGACCATTATAAAAAAGATGCCATGATCTAGAGGGTTAAGAAGAATAAGTTTGAAAAGAATATCCATAACCTGATCCCCCCCTCTTAGGGTATCTATTCCCTTTTTGGAAATAACACTTGAACATGAGGAACATCCTATGGTCAGCCTATACCTTCCCCATCTCCCCTTGGCAAAGCATAGGCTTGCTACCCCTGCTACTGAAATGAAATCACTGGAAACTACTATATAGGATGATGCTGATCCTATCCACGCCACCAAAATGAGTTCATGGAACCACTTGGAACTAGTTCTAGTGATGTTTATGAAACCCACAACCAAAACATTCTGGGACAAATATCCCAAGAATGGAATGAAAACCACAATCATTAGAAGGCCAAAAATGAATATGTTGAGGTTGAATCCCTTCTGAAAAAAACATCAATGTTCCAAGAACATGAGTCCTTCAACAGATAACTCTACCACTTGAAGAACCCTGCTGGTTCCCTTACCATATAAAAAATCCTCTTGTGTTTATCCATTTGTTCACCTTTGACTTCTTTGGAAACTATAGATACGTTGGAAACATAAAAGGAGTAACTGCATATTTGATAGAACGATGAAGTGCCTCCTAAAGAAGTTTTTTATGAGACTACACATCTAGAAAAAGATCTAGAAAATAATGAAGATGATCTTGTCACATGATTCTTAGGTCCAAATAAACATGATTCCTTACCAAAGAGAAAGAAGATCCTACCTCTTTACATCCATCATGGTCGGATAAAGGAACTCTTCTCAAAAATGATTTGGATATAAGGCCACAAAATGTCTACCTCCTTTAATTATTATAGATACAACGTACACCACTGACGTGAAACTCCATATATTTGATTGGCCGCAAAAGGGACCCATTACATTATTGGTCCCTTTATCATACTAAATCTGATCTCATGATCCTCCAGCCAGCTCTTTTTCTCCACTACTGTAACACTTACATTAAACTTTACCAAATCATGCTGCTTGAAATAAAACAACATCGTCAGCCACATATCATACTTCTCAAATGGATCAACCCTACTATGATCATCCTGGTCACCATGTTGAAATTGAATTGCCTAAACCTCACAAGCACAATGAATGCGATCAATATTTAAAAGAAAAATAATGATTTCCCCATCCCAATAAGGATGAAATTTTTATTAATATTTATTTTAATTCATTTTCATTATTTTAACCATTTTAACCTTCTAAAAACAAAAAAAATTAAAAGTAAAAATTTCATTAGGATGTATGTAAGTTTCCTAGGTCATTACCATTTAATAATGTGAATATCACATATCCATTCACTAAGCTCACAGTCGATGCACTAGACCATGGGGGGGCCTAAATTCCTGTGTCCTAGCTGGTTTCGTTAGCCTATGTCCCATGGCATGGTTAAAAAAAAATTTTACCTACCAACCCATGCAATGCTCAAAGTTTCGGACTCTAAAATACATCATATCTCTCAAACATTTCCTTTAATACCAATCTATCATGACCCCATCCCTCTAGAGATACCCCTCCTAGGCTGACAAAGAAGAAAGGGAGATAATCACACCCGAGTCCCTTCTCTAGTTGGCCCTAGGAATGCATCTAGAACCAAGGGTGTAAAAATCTAAAAACATGGGATGAATTATCATTTATAAGAAACAAGATCGGGAGATATAATTAATCATCCACAACAACCCCAAGATATAGTTTAAAATAAAGATAAAAACTATCCCAAAATACATATATAAAGTAGATCTCTTACAAAATAATTAGGTCTCCAAAGTAAATACTCAAAAGTAAGGCTAAAGTTGTGACACAACAACTGTCCTAAGGTCCGACACAGTAACACCCATCATGATCCACATAATCCTACTAGAAACCTGGAAATAATTTTATATACATAGGGTGATCATACAAATATACTCAATAAAAAATCCAATGTATCTCATGCACATGTGAAAGAAGTATACTAATGACCCTATGAGGAAACAGTTGAACCAAATAGAACCTATGATGATATACTAACTATCCAAACATAACTAAGGCATGCACACAAAGTAACTTTATTCAAGTAATATTATATAATGTAAATCACATCGATAAGTGTACCCACACTGATTTCCCACTAGAATGCTTCTCTCACAGTCTATTCCATACATCTTGGTGCTCCCATCGTTTTCATATAGCACACATCCCCATAATAATAGTCACAACACACCTATCCAACAAAAACATAGACCCACCACCCCACAATCATGATTTCACACATCTCTTCCAAAAAAACATGGGCTACAACCTCACAAGCAATGTCATGTCTCTCCTGAAAATACCTGGGATGTAACACCACATTCTGATGACTCTTGGCACACCTATCACCACTCCCACAAAAAATTGGAATATCACATCTCACCAGAAGACTCCTATGAAATTACTACCACCATTAAAATCACCAATAGACCTCATTACATTATATCATGTTCTATAACTACCTCTCCTATAAGAGATAACAAGAAAGAGTGGGTACCCATCAATCCAAACTCCCCACCAAATGTTTGGAAAACACCCCTCTCATGAAAAGGAGTCTTTTCAACACATAGTTCTCAAACTGGGTGGGGGTGCATATTGAAATCATAATAATGTAAAAGTATATATATAATATCAAACACTCAGGCCCATCCTATGGATTCAGAAGCACACAAACCAACTCAATACACCGTAACTTTTCTACGACCCCAAAAATTATTAATTAGTATCTACAATTGTAATTTTAAATGGCGAAGATACCTAATATGCTAAAGTGGCTTAATGTTTCTTATACGTTCAAAACCCATTCATTTTAATTATTTATTAACAGTTCTCTTCCCATTAAACATACAAAATCATTCCACTTCAAACAATATTAAAAAATTATTCAATTTACTTGGGCATCTAAAACAAAGAAACGGCACTCCAAAAATATATTAACTTTCCATCACCTCACCAGCCTAAAAGCATGACCAAACAAACTATCACCTCAATACCCCAAATTCATAGAAAAAAACTAACTCCTCACTACCACAAACACATGAACAAATAACTAACTCCTCACCACCCAAAATGCCAGACCAACAAACAATATTTCACCCCACACAATATAGAAACCAAAAATCTCCATATCAAAAGAATAAACTCACATCACAACACTTCATGACCAATATAAAAATTTAGAAAAAGAGATTTTATCATATCATGATTTGTTTTAGAGAAATTGTCATAAAGGCTAAAATCACGGGGAACCATTTCATTACCAAATATAAGAGATTAAAAAAATTCCAATTTTATGTGATATCAAAAAATCAAAAGAAAATAATAAATCCTACAAATATATACAGTGAAAATAAATCCCCCAACAAATATAATTTTCAGCAGGGCATAATGCTCGTAAAAATCACAAATCCAAATCATTTTAAGGTTATAAAAACACAAGAAGAATACAACTATACCATTCAATTTCGATTAAAAAATTTATTTATCTTATATTATGATATAAAAACAATAATACATAGATAAAAAATGTAGAACCTCCACAAAATGTTACACACAAAGGAGAAATGAGGGAAATCCTACATGAAATAATCTTTCCAACTTTCTGTGCACCTCATGGGGAAGAAGAATGCCCCAAAACAACAATCCCACCAAAAGAAGCATGGATCTACCTATGATGCATCCCAATAGCATAAAACACAACCCAATATTCACCCAAATATAATGAAATATCACAATAATGGATCCACATGAGAATAACTGAATAAAAAGTGTGAGAAGATGGAGAGAAATCACCATAGATTGTCAACAAATATACATTGTGATCTACAGATTGATGATGGATGAAGAAGGGATCTAAGAAAACCTTAAGGTGGAAAGGGTTAAGAAAATTTGAGGGTATGTATTGAGAAAACCTGAATAAATAAAATTTCATATGGAAAAATAACTATAAAATTACACTCAATTGGGGGATTACATGACATGTAATCCCATTTCATTTTGTGAAATCCCCAATGTTCAGTTTCCTATGAAAAATGCATCACATATTTATTTTGTTAAAAATTTTAACCCATATGTTTACACATCATAAAACCCTTCTTCATTTAATTTAAAATATTTACACACCTTGTAACCCTTTATAGAGGTTATGGAACCAAATTTCACCTTGTGTAATCTCACTTCTTCCATCCTTTGGCTACTGAACTTCTCTAGAATCCCTCCGAGCCTCCACCAAACACCTCAAAAAACCAAAATTGAGAATTTAAGGGACCAAGAGGTCACATACCATTACATTAATCCTTCACTTTTTATCATCCATAGAACCATGTAGTCATTATATTGACTATAATTCAATTATATCATTCCCAATTTTCAAAACTCATCATCATGATCTAGTACCACTAATTTTAATTCCAAGGTTCCTTTACCATTTATGGTTTCTATGTATCGGTAAACATATTATATTTTTTTTTGCATTAACATATCTATAATTACTTTACACATAATAACTACACCATAATTATAATATTTCCCTCTATAAATGGGCTTCCATCATTTCAAATTTAGAATTCTACTGTTCTCAACCACTTTATATTTGGTGCAGTTTTTTATATTCATTTTCACTTTCCCACACACAACCTACTAGTTTATTACTAATTTTTATCACTATCAAAAATTCCAAATTATTTGTTTAACATTTATTTTAAAACACTTGGAGACTGATTTTCACCCATCATCACCAATATACACAATTAATTTAAAATAAATCCAATATATGGCCTCTAGTGGGAATATTATCACCATTCAAATATGATTATAAATTCTAAAATAAATCCATCATAATTTAATTCCAAGAAAAAATAGATAAACCTATCCCTTTATCACTATATGTAATACAAATTTATAGATTTATAGTTAATTACATTATTTCCCCTTGGATAGTTAAGTAAAAAGAGACCATCAGTTGGATTTTCCTCTTTAATATCCATATGTCAAAAGAAATGTATAGGGATATCATCACCCAATCCTGTTGTACAATTTTAAATACCGTATGTACCCTTATGTTTTATGGGAAAACATTTTACCAATCATTATTAAAACAAATATTGAGATATCTCAAACAATTACATGTTTCCCCTACTCTGTGTTCTATTTGCTAAATCTCTAACTTCTTGGTTTATTTTCATTATTTTTATGAAATGTTGTGACACAAAGAACATTAAAAAATGTATCTAGATTTAGTTTTCACAAATTTTTAAAAATAATTATGTATTTTAATATCAATCTAAAATATTTTTCTAAAGATAGTTTCATTATTAAATATTTTAAATGATTGAAACTACCATTTCAGATAGAGTCATCAAAAAATCCTCTAATCCTATTGAGTTATAACTAGTGATAGGAGGAAATAGTTAATGTTAACAAACCCAATAATATCCCTTACAATGAAATAGTTATATATAAATATGAAACATTTGACTTTAATTTTATCAAGAATTTACATTTCATCACAATCATACTAACAGAAGATCATCGATGATTAAATAATAAAACACAATATCAATGAAGCATTCCTCATGATAATAATTGCCTCAATATTTGATCCTCTTTTACCAAGATTCATCATTTTCCATATAAGTCTCAATATACCTTTGTATATTCAATATTAAACACCCCAGTAATGTCATATTCCTAAAAGAACTATAAAATTGATACTCATCGCTTGTATTTATTCAGTATAATAATATTTTGATATTATAAAAAAATTATATGATATCACATATTGGATCAAAAAAATATAGTCTTTTCAATTAGATATAATTCCAACTAAATATTTCCCCTTCCTTTTAAGGAAGAAATATCAATTGATATGATATAATATGTGACCAAATCTAAATTGATATTCTAATTTAATCACTTACGATTTTGGATTGGGATGTAGTATCAATTTGAATTTCTAGGACCCTAGTTTAATTTCTAGATCAAGATATGATAATAGATTTTCCATGAATTCACTCCATGGATCAAATCTACCTCAAAAACTAGATGCTCTCCATCAATATTTCTAGAAATTAAATTCATTTGGAGGGGGGTTCCGCTTAAACATCCTAAATTCATGGAATTTAACTGGTCATGGTGAACAAGACATTTACATACAATATCATTCATTATCACACTAATATTTATTATATGACCAAAACCATTTATACAAACATAATTTTAGATATTTTAATTTTAATCCATAAACAGAATTCAATCTGGATTTAACTCGATCGTAAGACTAATCCAAATTGTGTGTGTTTTCTTATTTGATACATCATACATGCACCCTCTATCATTATTCCTAAACCATAGTTGGGTTATTTCATGTATTTTATCTGTTTTTTAGTGTTATTTATGAAACCACTTAGTCATGATTCATTATATTCATATTTCTAAGGGTTTATAAAGAATCCTTCATTGATCTCAAAAACCATATTCGTCTAATTCAATATTTTTTTGAACATAATATATTTTAATTTGATAATGAATTCTTTACATTTAATTATAAGAATATAAAGTATCATTTATGACATATTAATCATCTTAAATTCTATAATATCTTTCTGTATGTTCATAATTAACGTAGATAAATCATTTTCAGAAAATATCATTCCTCTTTTTTATTTTCTTTCTTAGGAGTATAAACTAACTCTCCCAGAACTATTGATTTATTTAGTCTTCTCATCACACATAATATGTGTTTCTTATAATTCCAAAATAATATAAATTGAATTACACAATTTTCTGTGATCCATTACTTCCATATTTTCAAGAAACTTTTGTTTCATCAATGATTTACAATTTTTAACATTTTCTACTCAACTTATCAGGGCTTCCAAAGAGAATCTATCATTTTTTTCATTCCCTTTGAGATATTAAATGTAATTTTATGTTTCTTGAACATAACATATTTTCCTTTAATCAGGTGTCCAATGCATTCATCTTTGACCAATCTATGTTTTCTAATTTGATCAACTCTTCAATTTATTTTTCAATAGAATTTAATTTACATAAAATATTTCTCTTCGAAAATCCATTATTTTAACAATGGAATATTTTGTTTTGATATATTTATTTTATTTACAAGTTCTTTTATTTTTTTTCATCTTTATAGAGACAAATATTTTTTATGTACTTTTAAATAATTTTTACAATATTTTTTAGTGGTCGTTTTTAATATTTGATTTTATGTTCTCATGATAAGTTAGGAAATAATTTAAATTTACAAAATATATTTTAATAAACACAAGTAAAAAATTATTATTTCTTAAATAGATCAATATATGGAAATTTGGACACATAATATCTATCCAAAATGTGAGATTTTATTAAGGAGAGGTGAATTTTTTTTGGTATTTGAACCCCAAACATGGAATTTTTTATTATAATGTTAAGTCATCCAAAAAAAATAATTTATTTTTATTAACTATACATTAGTCCTCTTTTGAGTGCATAAATTGTTGGAAACAACACAAGAATAATTTTAAAGATATCATTTCATCATGGTAATGGAGATGTTCATTTAGGAAGGAGAGTAGTGTTGAAAGACCAACCATGAAGTAGAAATATCTATCATTTCCTTCCCTATTTATAATACTATTTAATGAAAAATGGTTATATTAAAACTTATTTGATTATTCATGAAATATCATGGTAACAGAAAATCATTCTCCAAATTTTGGAAGATTAGAGAATGTAATAATTCTTTTTGACTCTACATTTGCAGTGGTTTTTTGGATAATGATTTTTATTCATGAGTTGTTTTTTAAATTTCAATTGATTTTTATTTCTATATATTTTTTTAATAATAAATAATAAATTCTTGTCAAAAACAATTTGGTGTTGAAAATATTTTGAATAATACTTTTGGTTACTAAAATTGTTCTAGATACCAACTTGAAATACCACCTTAGTTACCAATTCACGATCATGATGAATGTTTTATGTCATTTATTTTTGTGGATGATGATTAGATGAAAAAGGATAGAGATAGTTGAACATATGACTAAAAATCATGGTTGGCTCTGTTCAAGTGATGTAGTAGTGTGGGGTGTACCATCTAAGTGGCTCAGTGGTAGTTGGCATGATGGAGATCCTTGATCCCTGACATAGGAGTGAATGCTAAAAATGGAAATGAAAATAATGATAGATGATCGAAAAAATACTCCATTTCTCAGTTATTATGTCTCCTATGGCTCTCGGGATTCGTTTGTATTTGATACGCCACCTGAGGTAGTTGATGTAGTAATAAATCTTCATATGCAGAAGAATACATAATAACATAGTGTGTAAATTCTAATTTACACACCATGTATGGTTTCAACCGAGTCTATATGGTTTTTGTAGATAGTTAAATATCATTCATTTTGTGTGTCTCTAACAATTAAAATTTTCCTTTTATAGTTGGAAACAAGGGATTGGATCAACTGATAAATATAACATGGTGTGTGATTTTGATTTACACACCATATTCTCAAGATTCACACAACCCGAGCTGTAATAGAGTATATTCTAAGTGAATCCCCTGGACCCATACAACATATATGTTAAAGGGTAATTAGTGTATTTCTACAAAGAAACAAAGGATCTTAATATAGAGGACACCTAACTAGTATGTGGGAATCACATGTTGTGTTAACCATTTTGGACACAATTTACGATACTCCATATAAATATAAAATTAAAGTAAATGTCATACTACCCTCTCATGATATGAAAACCATTTTTGGTCTTTCTAATATTTGTGTACTATGATTCATATATATATTATTGTTTTCTGTCACTCATATGATATAACCAGATTTAAAAATAACCTATCATTTTCATTTTACCATTTTAAAAGAATGGCACTAGATTAATTCAATATTTGATAAAATTTTCATTTTGTTTTATGTATTTTTAGTTCATTATATTTTTATAGATGAAAATTGGGTGGGGGAAAGATGATCAGTGTCACGATCCGTCCCCCAGGACCCGTGCTGTAACTACCCCAAGCCTTCCATCCATGGGCCAGGGGCTAGCGTTTAGTACCAAAGATGTAATTCCCTAAAACTAGGAAGGCATTGTCTTTATAATCTATTAACACACACACACACACAAGAAAATACACTACTCGATATGAATCACCAAGTAAAATTGTATCACAAAAGAGTGCAGAAATTTAAAAGGGGGCCAGAATACAAGTCCAACAGTAATGTACAAGAAACTGAAGTAAAAGTACAACTAAAAAAACGTAAAACAGCAGCTGGGTCATCATCCGAGGTTCCTACCTGAAGGGTTGGTACAGATCACCTCTTTAGCACTCATCGTCTATCCATCTCCTGTATGTACTGACTTGTCGTAAGGTCCACCTTCGGGTACCATCCAGTCTTGGTACTGTCAGCCTCAGTCAGTGATGTCTATCGTCTTCATCTGACCCAACAACGTGTGGGTATAGCCCGTGTAGGTGTGAGTATAATGATACTCAGTAAGTACCCAGAGACCCTCTAGATCTCATAAAATCCAACATGGTAAAACAAAATGTATGATATCAATAGATAAACTTACTTTCATATATGCCCATACATATACCTAAGTTATCAAGTAATTCATCTCAATCTTGAGGAAATACACAGAGGTACTGACTCAGCCCACACCCGGATTTATTCTAGGCGTAGTATCAAGTAACATTACGAACCCTTTCCTGCTATATAACTCCTCCTATATCGAGTAAAGTGGGATTACCTCGTCACACTAAGGCTATTTCCACTATCCTTGGACTTCTGAGGTACTCCTCCCTTTGAGTACCTGAAGGACCCCGGGACACCCTGAGAGGGGAGGGGTGAATCAGGGTGACAAATTTTTCTTTTAATGTGATGGATCTTGTTCCCACATTGGAAGGAACTTGTTGAAACTGTATGATGAATATGACCAGAAAGAAAACATTCACATGCACAGAGAAGACACGACACTTTTTACTTGGTTCACCACTATGGGCTACGTCCAAGGAGCATACGCCGACAAGTTGTCGGTCATACCAAATTCCACTAATGTTCACTAACTGTGGATTACAAAGGTTCAAGAACAATCACTCTGTCCCAGGCTCACTTCCTTTACAACGGTTCAGGGGTAGCTCACTGCTTCCCTCGGGTCACTCCCGTTGACTCCCCCTGGCTCACTGCCATTGGTGAAGTCCCACTCAGTTTATAGACATGAAGATCTCTTCATCATTTCATAAGAATGCATCCTATGTCGTATGTAGATGCTCTCTTGAAGTCCAAATCTTACCAAAAGACGAATATCACTTTGCGCTGAGGGTACCAGGTGATCTTCCATCTTTCGTGAAACATCAGAAAGACAGATGAACTTTAAAAACCCTGGGGTACTTATCCAAGCCCGACACGCAAGTTTCAATCCTGGCGCGCAAGTATCTTGCGCGGTACAAATTTGGCGCGCAGGTGACACAAAAAATACTTTCGCAAAAATGCCTCCTTCAACACCAAACTTGCGCGACGTTGTGCCTTTAACTCCCCAACTAAATTGGTCGCGTAGCCAACAATCGGCGCGCATCCTCTACTTGCGCGACCCAACAACCACTTGCGCGACTCAACCACTTGCGCGAC
The DNA here is from genome assembly GCA_963277665.1 of Viscum album. NCBI lineage: Eukaryota > Viridiplantae > Streptophyta > Magnoliopsida > Santalales > Viscaceae > Viscum > Viscum album. Next base: position 1,255,080,078 of record OY728152.1, read on the forward strand.
GAGAGCTCGAAAAATCTCAAAGTCTTGAACTTAGTTACAAATGAGGAGGGGGGGGGGGTCCTCTATTTATAGGAAAACTAGACCCCCTGTGCGGTGGCGCGCAAGTCTTCCCTCAGCGCACAGGTTCCGGCGCACAGCTCATCCTCCCTAGCCTCTGTCGCGCTACTCACTTGCGTTACCTACACAAATACTTGCGCGACCTTATTTAATTTACCAAATTTTGATGTTTTGATATTGAAAAACAATAGGTGCTCAATTTTCAAGTCATCCTAGGCATCAGCGCCCAAGTCTCTTCACAGCGCGCAGGTCACATGCGCGACCAGCACAAAACTTGCGCGACCCTTATCCCTTTTCCATTTTCCAACGTTCTGATCTTGAAAAACATATGGCGCACAAGTTTCCTCTTTATCCAGCATACGGCGCGCAAGTCGTTTTGCCAAAAACACTTCTCTCTTGAACTGTATGATCTCTTTGTGGGAACATGTTCTGAAATTCCACTGAGGATTGACAAAAAACACAAACCATACTCCAAATCATGCATAGAAGACCATGGTTCCAACATGTAGCTCAGTGTCCACATCACAATCAAAGGGAGTTCAACTACCTACATGTTCATCCATTCAACAATCATTCAGTCAATCAGACTAGGATAACAACACATTAAATGTTCCATCCCCATGAACAATTATCATAGTCACTACCATTTTAACCACAACCTCTTTTCACACCCATACCAAACCCTTCTCATGTAATGAAGTCCTCTCTCTAAACATGTTCCCACAACCATGCTACCAACAATAGCACCACACAACTCACACAAATTACAAAACTAGATAGAACACATCACCCAGTCACACATATCAATATGTTATATATATATATATATTCTGATTTGTTATTCACCGTTATTGGATCCACTTTGACAAAAGTGGGGATCACGAAGGGTATTTCATCCTAGGTAATTTGTTTCAATTAAACATGTGTACATGTTTAAGAAGATTTCATGTTATAGTTAATCATCAAAAAAATAGGACACCACCAATGTGCAAGAAAACACTACCGACGATCTTGATTTATGGAAGTAATTTCCCCCACCATTGATCATAATATTTATAAGGATAAGAAACTAATACATTTTGTCAAACATCAAACCACTCCTTTCTCGTTATTAAATTTACCCGTGTTATCTTTTTTTCATATTCACTTCTTATTTTTTCTCATATTAAGAAAAGTATTGAACCCTTCCTCAAAATGAATCATTAGTATACCCATCCCATCATGATTCAAAATAATGAAATGTTGATGAAATCCCATGTTCTTCTTGAACTGTATGACCTATTTGTGGGTACACATTCTGAACTTCCACTGCTGATTGACAACAAACACAAACAATACTCCAAATCATGCATAGAAGACCATGGTTCCAACAGTACCGTGGGTCTTCCACATCACCAAGGTGCTCCCCATCATGGGTCTATAACATCACCAAGGCACTCCCCCTCATGACCAAGTAAGGTACTCCTCTTGTTGAGTACCGTGGGTCTGCCGCGTCACCAAGGTGCTCTCCACTATGGGTATGCCGCATAACCAAGGCACTCCCCACTAGGACAATCGAGTCACTCTTTATTGAAGCAATCCACAGTCATCAAGTCTCAGCCAACTACTAGGTTCCCGCACAATGCTTGCTCACCTGTGGGAGGATCTGCTCCACACGCTACTAGTTGATAATCCAACATCAATGAAGTCTTAAGAATAAGTATCTCAAGGGTCCTCCACAACATAGGGTTTCAACGTAATAGATGTTGTGAAAATCGGATGCACGGTCTATAAGTTATTAGCCTCTTAGTCCTAGGTCCCGGTTGAATTCATGCTTGATCCAACCAGAAAATTCCCCATCATAATCCAAAACATAGTGGGGTATCACTCAAAGGGACCATCTCACTCCATGATTTCCAGCGCCACTGACGGTTCATCAAATGGATATCTGGTGCCAAAGTAATGACCAAAGGAAAGTAACTGGGTCATAGTGGGCCTGGGTTCGGTCTGACCCGGTCGGACTGAGCTGGCCTAACCCGACCAAGGCCGAACTAGTTCGGGGGACCTGGCCCATTAGGTCAGTCCGACCCGATAGGCTGCGGAGGGCTATGGATGGAAGCGAGGGCATGATGCCGCGAAGCAGCTTGACCGGAAGTTTCCGCAAGGGCACAAGGCTGTGGGGCCACTCGGAGGGAAGGCATGTGGTGCGGTTTTGGCGACTTGGAGGTCCGATGGGCGGAACGAACCAGGGTGGTTTGGAGGGTCGCAAGAGGCGCGAGCCTGGGTGGCTCTGAGGGATGCTGGGTGGTTCGTTTTGGGGTGGCTTGGAGGGCAGTGGGTGGCGCGAGCTGGGGAAGATCAGTTGGCCACGATGAGGGAGGTTCGGCCGGGGCATGGGGCTGGTTCGGCCGGGAGTCCGGAGCGCCGCAGGGCGCAGAGCCGGGGCGTGCGGCCGGGAGGCTGGTGCGTGACAGGGGGGGCGAGCCGAGGCGCGTGTCTGGTTTGACCGGGAGACCAGAACACCATGGGTAAGGCGTGATCCAGGGTGTCTTGGAGGGCCGACGCCCGACGTGAGGTAGGTTGGCTCGGAGGGCCATGGGTGGCACAAGTCGGGAAAGTTCAGAGGGCCACGACGAGGGGGGTTCGGCCGGGGCGTAGGGCCTGTTCAACCGGGAGGCCGGAGATCTGCGGGGCGACTCGACTAGGGCATGAAGCCGGGGGGCGTGGCCGATTCAGCCAGGACGCCGGAGCGCGATGAGGGGCCCGACCGGGGCACAGAGCTGTGGTGCGTGGCTAGTTCATCTGGGATACTGGAAAACCATGGGGGCAGTGCGAGCCGAGGTGGCTCGGAGGGCTGGTGGGCGGCGCGAGCCGGGGTGGATCACAGGGCCGTAAGCAGTGCGAGCCAGGGTGGCTCTGAGGGCCACGAAATGGGCATTTCAGACGGGAAGTGGTGTCGTTTCAGCCAAGAGGCCTTAGCACCGTGGGGCAGCTCGACCGGGGTGTGGAGCTGGGGAACATGGCCTGTTCGGCTGGGAGGCTGGAGAGCTACGGGGGGCTCAACAAAAGTGTGGAGCCGAGGCACGTGGCCGGTTTGGCTGGAAGATTGGAACACCACGGGGGAGGTGTGGGTTGTGGAGGCCACGGGGGGCAGCGCTGTTGCCTTCATCACCTTCGTCACCTTCATCCCCTTCCTCAATTTCTATGAGTACACCAAAGAAGAATAGTGGTGGGGGAATGTTTTTTTGGCCTGCACCCTCTGCATTTAGAGTGATAGAAATCCGTTCACAAAGAAAAAAGCATGAACGTGTATGGAAGATATTTTAAAACATCATTTCCCATAACCTTCGTCAATCCCTATTCCCAAATCTGAAATAATAATAAGAAGGGGAGAACATGGGAAGTGATAATAAATAACCACCTACCTCATTCACTTGATGACGTTGGCGCGAGAATGACTGTGAAGTCTTCGTGTTCACCTCATTGGCCGCACACCTCCAATTTCAGGCTCATGTGTCGGTTCGTCGTAGTCAAAGACGTTCCATGTTGGAGTTCTTTGTGGAGGAAGAATTCTACATTGGAGAAGCTTTCTCCCAATTCCACCCAAATGTAATGTGGAAACAATATAAGAGATTATCCCCTATATTATGTTTATTGGCATAAATTCAGAATGGATAAATTAATGTGGTGTGTTGGCATAATTAAGTGGGGGAGGGTTGGCACAATTAAGTGGGTATCTTAAGAGGTTTCTCCCCATATAATTATCGAGTTCAAGAGGATTCATTCCATGGGTGTTCCCCACCACTATAATATCCATAAGGGAGTTAGGCTCGGGTGGTCCCTACCATCCCGCATTCAATTTGGAGAATAAAAAATCTATGGTCCCCACCACAATAATATTCAGATGGGAGTGGTTACATCAAATAAAATAAAATGTGTGTTTATATTATTTTATTATTTCCATGAAAAAACCAAAAAAAATAACTTTCACCCTCGACCAAAAGCCATCGAGGTGAATGTCTTCTTTAGTGAATACTGGCGCTACGAGTTCAAAGGTGCCCCCAGATTTAAATTCTGAGCACCAGTTCAAAAGTTATTGAAACCAGCTCGTATGTTTACTGATCATACCCGAAATAATGTTCAGAAATTAATTCCGGGCACTCCGAACCTCAGTATCAAGGGCTTTCATTTCTTGCAGACTTGTAAAATTCCCATTTTTTCTAAAAAACATTTACATTGAAATTCAGGGTATTTAAAATTAGGGATAACACAGGGTAAGTACACCCTATAAAAATTGGTATTATAGAATAATTACTTTGTCAACATAGCTAAGTAGGTAACTCCCTTCATGATGGGGCATGGTTCGAACATTTGTATATTAGGATAACCTATCTACTAGTGCACAATCCACTCATCGAGGAATGTTCCATCCATAGGGGTTAATACCCCCACAACTGAAATTATGTTCTAAATGAGGAATGGGTCCCTCTTTAATACTATATGGGTTTTTGGATGTTGTGGAGGGCCTTCAGTTCTTTGGATACACCATTGTTTTAGTAATTATAGGTCCCCTTTGGTATAAATTCTATATTGAGTTGTGTTGTGAAGACTGAGACTCCTCTTTATTCCCATTTGGATTGTTCCCTTAAACATATAAGGATTTTTGATATATTTAGAGTACATATTGTTTCATATCTACTACTTTTTCCTGATACTTCCATTTTGTTATGTTTATACTCACCCCTACATTGGATCAATGATATGTTGTGTTGTTTATATCCAAATGATGAATAGATTATTGGGTGCTTTTTGGTACATGGTCATAGTGTGTCTAGAGTTTACTAGTTCTCAATAATGATGGTTTTTGACAGTTTTCATTTATGATTTTTGTGTTATGTAGAGTTATGATTCTAATTTGTACAAGTACATATTTAATATTGAGTTATTTGTGTATTTTTACTTACTCCCTTGTAATTCATCTCTATTAAATTTTTTCTTTTTAACATGTTTCACAATTATGTAAAATTAAATATTTTTACTGCATCATCATTTCCATTATTATAAAATTTTTGGAGGATAGGTGAATATGTGAGGGATTATCTAGATACATCCTCCCACATGTGTGATATAATTTCTTGGTGAATGTCACTAACCACTAGCCTATTAAAAGTGATTATGAGGTAGACCACATGATTTAATGAGATATTAGGTAGGGTCATGATGGATTGGGTTGTTTAAAAATGGAATAAATGTAGTATTAGTCATAGGGATATAATTTTTAGTTACTTGTTTAGTGACTTTTTCCATATAAAATTAGGGAAACAATGTTATTGCATCTCATGATTATTTTTTATACCCATGAACCTAATGATATATGTAGTAAGTTGATGTTCCTATTCTCCACGACTCTAATAAAATGTAAATTTATAGAGAAATATAAGACATTGGTATTTATGTTTAATGGTATGGTGCATGAATGATATGGTATGTTAGTTGTGTTTTTCCTATGTTTATCTTGTTTCAACTAAAAAAATTATGTTTTGTCAACCATGGGCTTATATTGTTGAAATAATGGTGCCACCAAAATACATGCATCACTGATATAGTGGAGGGGTAATGATTTGCCTATACCACTGATTCAACCTCTATTCATAAAGATTTCACAAAATGAGGTATCATTATATTAACATGAACGAGAGGTATCTTCACCCTAATAAAAAAGGGTAGACCCCCACTAGTTTCATTGAGAGTAAACTAGTCATATTGTTAGATGTTAGTACCATCCATGAAAAATGAGGTTTCCCCTAATGATAGTGTACTTTATAAGTTTCAATGATAAAGTCCTCTTAGGTTTTCAAATGATTGAAATTCATAGATGGTAGTGTACTTCCTAGATATTGGGACATGGGATTTTCATCTATTCAAGAAGATCCCAAACAATTTGGTCTTTCTTCGTGTAAGTCTTATTTATAAAAAAATTATAAATTAGATAATATGATTCAATCAGACCTAGGACTAACATTCTATACATTGGAATGAGTTTGGGAACCAATTTTGGGTATGTTAATATCTTAATATGATGAATATTATAAATTCATAGGAGATTATAGACCTCAAATAGGTAAATATGATTATTTACTATCCCACATTGAGATTCAAATACCTCTTGAGATACTCTAAGGATATGATACAGGGTTCATTTATTTAGGATAAGAAGTGTTAATTTGGCCATCATAGGTAGATTCATGTTTGGACCATTATCTTATATATTCCAGCCAATATTATTGTTTTATATTATGACATTGTAATCGAACATTTTTTGGCAGAGCCACCACCAAATACTTATTAGGTTATGTTTTTCTTGGAGTATAGTAATTGATAACAACTATGATGTTAAATTGTGATTTATCATCATAAAATAGATACCTATTATTTATCTAAGAATAAGGTACTGATGGATGATATGTCCCATATAGGATCAAACTATTCATATGATAAATAATTCAATTCATATGATGATAGGGGACACCTATGTGTTTTTTCTCTCACACTATATGCATTGAATTATATCTAATGAAAAATTGATTATTGACCTCCCAAGAAATGTTTTTCCATAGATTAAGGGCCTTCCCCTGGTAAATAGTGTGTCCCTCCTATAGGGGGATATATAAGAGGATATGTTGGTGAAATAATTTATACCTCTAGAGGCCAATTTGGTCTAATTCTGCCACCACCATATATATGTGGTCCACATGAGGGATAGAATACTACTATTTAGGGACAAGAATATATGCAGGTGATAGTTGGAATTGATCAAGTGGTGACAGCTGTGGTTTATGAAATTATTGTTTTTCCCAACTTTGACTCCCACATTAATCAATAATGGAATGATTCATTCTTTTATTAATTTTTTATAAGAGTTAGAGATTTTAATGGATCCCATATCCCAACTTCTTTTTTCTATATAACCCTAATGGTGGAAATTATTATCTTACTATTGTTAAATATTAGTGTGATATTTTTCTTTTACTAGAGATGTTCTCCTAGGATCTTATCATTGTGGGGATGATACACTATAATGTCATCCTTTCCATGTATCAGATGTTTTTTTATAGGTTAGGGTATGTTTCAATCAATATAAGGGGTTAATACATTGAGTGTATGGGTTAAATTTCACATTTAATGTTGAGCGATTCCCTCATATTAGATTAGTGTAGCCAACCATTAGGAAGATATATTCAATTACTCCTCAGTTTGTGGGACAATATCTTTATCTATAGATGTTATAAAATAAATATTAAATAAAATTATGGAGGTTTACATTAATGTTTTCAAAGAAGAAGTTATAGGGTTTCTCCTTTACCAATAGGTTAACTATTGCATTTTATTACACCTTGGGTACACATAAAATGTCACTTTCATTCCTGGTTATTTTTTTATTGATTTAACCACGAGTTCAATGTGTTTTGGGATGAATATATGAAAAATTTTGTAATTTTTCTAAGTGACGCACTGAATGTACATGGCTAAAATCCATATAGCCTATGTCTGAATCCACATACACTTTTAAATATTTATAATTTGTAGGGTTACTACATATTTCATGAAATGATATTTGAAAATAATGAGACCCTCATGAGAATCCGAATTTCGTATCCTTTTTATCAATTTTATTGGGGTCTCCAACGTTAGGTCTCCCACTTTGAATACCAAAATTAGGGTGACTTTCATAGCCTTCTCCCATATTCTACAAGACCTACAAGGTGAAAATGTGGTGGATTCATGGTGGATTCGATATTATATAAGATTTATTCTCATTATCTTTACTTATTCATCTTAGTTCCCTATTCCTTTTATACTAGTTCAATGTTGACTGAACCCTAGGATGAGGGTTCTATTATGTGTGTTAATTATTTTGAAGTTAGATTTACAAATAGTATCTTATGATTTCATCTTCCATATTCTAGGGGATTTGTTATGTTATGACACTATTGAGGTAGATTCCTCCATCTATAACCTTTCTAGAACATTTCATGTGATTCATTATCATTTTTAAATCCATTTTAAATTATTTTTCTCATGATTATTTATTTAAAAATTTGATTGTATTTTTTTATCATGATAGTTCAAATGGGAAAGTTGTTTTATTTTGATTTCCATAGTTATGAAAATATGTTTTCAAATTGTTTTAATATTATGTGTTTTCTAAAATGTTAAAGTGTGTATAAAAGGTGTTTTGGGTGATTTAACCAACAATTGTACTCTTTTGGAGTTTTGAAATGAAAGGTTACAAATGAAACTATGTTTAATATAGATTATGAAATCCTTTGTAGATTTGGTACCTTTACATAGAAACCCCTTATGATTGGTCAAATTTATATTTTTATATTTCCTTTAGAAAACTATAAAAATTATCATGGAGTCCTATGTATATTCAAGGGTGAAATATGAGTATCCATATATGCATGTGGTGAAAATATAAATGTGTGAATGTATATGAATGGAGATTCCCTATGATGTCCATATTGATAAAAATGGTTTATCAAACCCTATTATACTCATATTCTATTCATTATATTAAAAATGTTCATAGATTTCATAATGTTTCCCCAAACATATTTTTAAATTTTATTTCTTAAACAATTTCTTGAAAGGACCATTTTTTTCACATGTTAATATGGTTTGATTTTTCCCAATGTTTTTTTTGTGGTATTCTTAAAAGAAATATGATTATTTGGAAATGATTTTAATTCGTAAAGTGATAAGTCAAAACTGGTACTTTTTAAAATGTTTCCTCAAAATTATGAATATATATGGAGGTCCTATATATTATACAGGCTCATTTTGTTGATGATTTCAGGGTGTAAAATTAACTTTTAGGGTAGGTTACATTGTTTCATGATTATGATGTTGTGTTTGTAATTTATTACCCCCCTCATCTCTATTTAATTTCATTGGATCCTAGTCATCAACTAGTGGGTTGATAAAATGTATCTATTTCATCCTTATTAGATTATCAGGATCCTCAATGGTAGGTGAAAGGCCATGGTGTGATATTCAACCAGTGAGTCTCTTGTATAGAAGCTAGTTGTTTGTTGACTATAGATTGCATCAACATTCTAGAAGATGGGTTTGAACTGAGTTTTTCTATGGGTTTCTCTTAAGATTTTTAGGATTTTTACATCATTAAACACTTGTTACTTTTATCCCACTTTTATAGAACCTTGTTCCTAGTTCTATTTTTTTAAAATGATGTGACATCATCTATTCCATAATTGTGTCATTTTAATAAACCCTTCTACTTATGTTTAGGTTTGATTCTTCATTCCTATGAATTTACCAGGGTTATACATCATACCATTGGGATGGTTTTAAAAAGTGGGTTTTGAAATGGGAACTTATTTTTAATAGATAGACTCGAATGTTTTCTAATGATAAATTTGGAATGAGTTATGTTTGTATCGTTAAAGAGTAAAATCATATTTTCTACTAACAATTTTAAGCTATTGTTTAAGGATTTTGTTGGAAAATGAAGTGCATAGATTGTATAGTTTTTAACTAATATGATGTTGTATTCTCACACCATACTTGTATCAATCGACAATGATAGACCTAATATGTTATATATATTTAGGTTTTGGGATTATCTCAAGTTATCTCATAGATAAGGATTGTTATTTTTGATGGATGGTGACTAAGAGTTCATAAAGAGATCATTCTTATATCTAGTTTGTTTTTAGTTTTAGTTTTGTATGTCTTACCTTGATCATGTCCTAGTTCTATTATAGTTTCTTGGCATATGTTTCGAGATTAATCAATTACAGTTAGTCCTGTATCATATAAATTTTTTTTTATTTTAATTTTGTAAAAGTAAATTAAAATATTTATCTTGTGATGTATGGACACTTTTTTTTCAATCCATGGGGATCAATGGATCCCCTTGCGCCTTGTCATAGAATATATTTAATGCCTTATTATGGGATAAACTAGAATGGTGCATGGAAAAATGGTATCATAATAGTCCTTTGTTACTTATAGGTTATTGGTATAATATATATAGTATTTATAGAACTCATAAGGTAGGTACAAGATGATAATCATGAACAATTACTCATCTTGAGCCTCTAGCTATGAGGAGATGTTGAGTTTTGAGTCTCTAATTTGTATTTTGACTTTTTCTTTTAGGTGATATATTTTTATGATGAATTTATGTGCATTGGGGGATGAAAATGGGGTGAAATGGTGTCACATGGTGAGAGTTCATGACATAGAAAACCATGTAGATCTATAGTGAACAGTTCAATTAGATCTCAGTGGATGACGCATTCTTAGTTAATGGTATGCTAAATCATGTGTCCAATTCACATATGACCACTATTACCCTATTTAACTAGCTTTAGTGTACATTATATTATTATTTTTTATTGTGATTAGAATGATTGGGATTAAAATATAAATTATTCTAGAATTTTAATACTAATAAAAGGTAATTTTTTTCAGAACGGGGTGTTGATTTGATAAGAAAACAGGTGAAATTTGAGTTTTGAAATAATGATTTTTAAATATATATTTTTTTATTTAAAATTGGTTATAAATGGGTAATGTGGACATGGAAATGGGTTTATTTAAAATGGTTGTAATATCTTAAATACCTTTGAAGTTGATGGTTTTATATTTGGTATTAAAATTGTAATTTTATAAAGTGTAATTTTGGCTTGGATTGTGAAATTTTTTTCTTTATAAAATTATAATTTTTAGTTGAAGTATTATCTGAGTTTAATTTTAGTGTGGTTTTGTTTTTATATTGATTTAGTTTTTTTGTTATCATTTCATTTAGTGTATGATACCAGGAATAGTTCCAATGGTTTCTAAGGTCTCTCTACTAGTTTTTGATTCTACCCAGGTTCATAGTAGTGTTATAGAGCCAAGTTATTGTCAAATGTCTCTCATTTTATATTGTTTGCATGACCCCTCAGGGGCTATGGACTGGCTTGATAAAATTGAGGTGCTCATCATGTACTGGTGAACTCTAGGAGTATTGAGGGTGGTAATTATCTTAGGTCTATTTGATGGGTCATGTTTGGATAAGTTAGAGTCAATACATATAGCCTCATTACCAGATGGTATTAATTGGGATACCTTCAAGACAATATACATTCAATGGTTTAACCCAATGTAAGTGAAGGTGAATAAAGTGATAGAGTTTATAGTTATTTAGTAAGGTAAATAGATGTTGAAGGTGTATGTTTAGAATTTCAAGGATATAGATTCATTTTCCAAGAGTTAGAGTCGAGTTATTTTTGTAAATTTTAGGCTCGGTTCACTAATAGGTTACTAAACATGAGGTCCACAACATGTCTATTAATCCCCCCATACGCCATATGTTTTCTACTACTAGTGAGGGCATGTGATGGTTTGGTGGGGGAAATTATTCCCTCTCTACCAATGTCAATCACATTAGTATATAATAGATAAACCAAATAAAGAAAGATAATAATCATGAGAAAATTATAATTAAATCATCTATATATATAAATAGTCAACCCAATTTTGGGTAGTGTCATATACAATTGGTGATATCATGGTGATATACAATAAAGGGAATAAGAGTATCATGGTTACCAGAATACAATACAAAAATTTATATAAAAACATATAAAAAATAAAAATATATAAACTCTCATAAATTTATGATAACAATATTGGTATTCTTCTCCAATACTCTACCCATCACTTAAGATAAATCATCCATATTTAGGTTCTTCCTCTTGTGAGTACCTATATCAGTGAAGTCTCTCAGTGTACCAAATGTCATTCTGAATAGTTTATAGTAAAACAAAGTAGGTAACCACCAAATAACTCTAATATTATCTATTCTATGAATATGAAATGAAATAGTGTGTAGGTATAATGAAAAGTTTAAGCACAAAAATAAACAAAATCCATGTTGATCTCCGGAACCACATGAGGTCCCTAAATGATCATACATGCTTCGAACAAAAATTGATGTCTATACAATATAACAAAAGTGTGCCATACTTTTAATAAGGTGAATTAGTCTAATATTCCATATTTTGGATAAAAATTTTGTGTGTGATGATCCCAGTCAAAAACAGAGAGCACCATTCCCATCATTAAAAACCATGAGCACATCGAGTATCATGTCCTAAAATTTCCAATATATGAAGAGGAGTGCCATGTACAATAATTCCAAATAATGATTACTAGTTAAATTTAAAAAAATTTCATATAAATTATGTTGAACACCATGTCCAATAATTTCAAATAATGATGAGGAGTTTCAGTTCCAACAATTCCAAACAAATGATGAGGTGCACCAGCTCCAACATCTCAGAACCATTTCACAAAAAAGCATTTCCAAAGTTCAAATTTAATATAATAATTAATTTTTTATTTGGACATAATCCAAGGGAAAATTACATCTTCATTTATACTAAACCATTCTTTGAATCATCTCATTAGTTATTTTACCATCAAGAGATAATTAGATGTCAAGTGGAGTGGATCCACATCATTATACAATTACAATATTTCATTTATGTCAAACCCCTTCCAAGAGAAAAGGGAGGGTATTCAAACTATTATCAATGCATTTAAATTTGATATTCATTCATTATAATGAGATATACTAAACATATGGAGACAAGAAATAATGTGGTGAGGTGACGTGGTCTTACTATTCACCATACATTTAACTCAATTAATCATTCCAAATAATTAGAGGGAAAAAACCAACAATTATGGTTTAATTACATATGTGAATCATAGTAATTATGAAAATTTAAAAACAAAATCGAAGGGGATGTCTTAATTTAGGAGATCTACCTCTATTGGGATTAACAGGTCTCACCATTCATATAGTTAATGTCTTAAATGATTAATTGATGTAAAACCTTTTTAGAAGTTATGTATGAATGGTTTGGTGCGAGACACAATGACACATGATGTAGAAATCAATATTTTTTTGGAAAAATTACAAGAACACCTACGTTATCATGGTAAATGAATCCTTGTTTAGTGTTAGCATCTAAATTGGGCTATATTGAGATAAATTATAGTAACTTGCTAAAGGACCTGAAAATAAGTCATAAGAGATCACATGAAGATATCATCAATGATGATTATAGAAAATGAGAAAAGAAGGAAGAGGATTTTTAGTGATATATTGAGGGATCCAATGTGATTTTGGGGAATTAAATCTAAGATCTAAAAGAGGATATATCTCATAGACTAAAGAGGGATAACTATTTGGATTCTAATGAGGGGGGGGGGTTAGTGTGCCTTAATGGGTAAAAAAATGGGTAAAAAGGGTAATTTCATGTACGAGAAAACAATAATTTCACACATTTTAAATGCGATCAGGGTGTGGACACATGATTTGGCTATCTATTCCCAAACCATACATGACACACTTCTTATCTGCATGTTCCTCCTATGGTCCATGTACAAGGTTACACAATCCATGTCCACACCATGCACTCAACTCTTCCCCAAGGAACATAGCCTAAACATGCTAGTCTCATGATTAGAAAATACCTTTAAATGTCATGAATTTTATCACAATAATTAATTTTATGTTTTTACGGTCATGTAACCTCAATTGCATGGTAAAAAATTGTATCGTTAACTTCTGGGTTTGATGGTTGACCCGAATAGTAGCTACTAACCTTTTGACAATCATGTGCGTCACCTTGTTTCTTTAAAACCCGAAGCTCTTGGATTTGAATACAAGAAAAATCTCTTGAATCATTTGTTACAACCTTAAAAACATTATTTAGTATAAAAGATGATTTAGACTAAAGTAAATGGATATATACCTTATGATAAAAACCAAAAACTCACAACCTCCCATCTTTAAAACAACACATCCCCTAGTTTCCATTCTAGGAGTAGTTGAGCTCTATATAATACTAACTCCTAACATTTAGAATGTATATTAAAATATTTACCTCCAGTCTCATAATGTATATTGGCATGCCACCCTAGCATCAAAACTAGAGGAACATACTTTTCTCAAAGAGCCTTCGTGCTATGAAAATTGATGCAAAGAAAATTAAATTTTAAAGAAGAATCTGTTTCAAAGTCCACATCGATAATGTTAAATTCATGAGACAATTCTTAGTGATGAAGAAATAGGTGAGAAATATGGAATTCATCATGCATGGATTGGTTCCCTTGAATAAAGATCAATCTGATAAATTACTTACCCAAATCTCTCTAAGATGTTAAAAGTCCCAACAAATATAGTCCCTAGATTCCATTATTTCTAAATCCATCGATGTCCCCATCTAGGGGGAACACATAAGAAGATAATATATATCTCCTCAAACTTTAGTGTTAAAAAATGATTATATATATAATATTTGTACCTATACAAATCTATATCTATATGTTACTTGATCAACTATAAATTCTCTAATCTATCCTGAATGAGACGTGGTCCTACTAGTGATTCCAACCTTGCATCTAACTAGAACATAGGTTATAAAAACTTCCTACCATATAGGGACTCATAAAGAGTCATTTTTATAGTTTATTGAATGGTACTGTTATAAAATAATTGTGTAACAGGTAATTTTTTTCCCCAACCCACCATAGTCATGGAAAAACTCTGTAAGAATTTCCTCTAACACCTGTATTGAAAAATAATATTGACCATTGGTTTGAGGGTGGTATGATGTACTAAAAAGTACCTAGGATCCCAGATCCCTGTGTAAACCTTACTAGAAATGTGAAGTGAATAGAGAATCTCTATCTTATTATATGGTATATGGAATACCATGAAGGTGTATATCCTCTTGGACATAAACTATCATAGTCTCATCCACAAAAAATGTCTCACTAATATGTTGGAAATTACTTACCATATTTATATAGTCAATGATTACCTTTACTACATCACTTCCATGGGGGGATTTTGGTAAGACCATCATAAAATATTCAGTTTATTAATCTAATATTCTCTCAAGAATGGGTAATGGCTATAAAAGACTAGTGGGCCACTGATGTTCCACTTTAACATGATGACATGTGGAACACTGAGTAAAGAATTACCTTATTTATTTTTTGATTCCCATATAGAAATACATTTGGCTTTAGTTATGTTACATTTTGGTGAGTTTAAGATTTATTACCCATTTTGTGTCATGATATTCGCAGATTAATTACTCTAAAACATCTTCCGGAACATTGACACACCCACAAATATGTCGGATCTCATCCTTATCAAATACCCAAAAGGAAAGTTCTTCCTCACAAATATTAATTTCCCATAAGACTGAACATTCAAGATCTAAATATTTTCATTTCATCACTATATAAATAATTGAGTAATTCCTTGATTGATATGTGAGTAGAGGCTACTAATAACTCTCATAAACCTCTAAATGCTGCTAAAAAATATGGGCCATTAATTGCCATTTTATACGAGCATCCTAGATAGATACTTTTGAGTCTTTATGCTTAGTGTATTAGCAATTAAATTTCCATTTCTAGATATATATGCAAGTTAAATGTCAAAATACTGATGGTATTCAACCCATCTTCACTGTTTTAGGATCATATATATCTGTGAGAATATGTATTTGAGGCTTTACTGATCCATGTATATAATGTATAATGTGACCAAAAAATATTGCCTCCAAAAATATAAATCATAAACCAAAACTTCTAACTTGATATCTTGGGTCATGTAATTAAGCTAGTGTGGCCGTAACTGGAAAGTCCAATACACCATGAATTATTCCCCTTGCCTAAAAAATTCTCCCATACCGATGATTGATACATCAAAAATAAATAGTTTGTCCTCTCTTCTAATCATGTAAAATCAGGATTGATGATGTGGTTATACTTTCATTCAATTACTGAAATTATTTCATACAATATTTGATCCATGTGAAATAAACTCTTCTCTTGGTCAATTACTTAAGTGGCATTTCAATGCGAGTTAAATCCTTGATAAAATTCATAAAATTACCAGTTATCGACAATAAACATTAAATATCATACATGTTCTTGCGATGATTCTATGAAACTACGAACCTAACATTCGTTGTATATACATATACCCCTATTTACAATAGGATGTGACCCAATAAGTGAACATTATCACTCAATAATTGATCATTTTTGGCTTAACATATATCTGGAACTCTGTTAGTTTATTCAATATGATATCAAGGTGTTTGGAAATATCATGTCATGTTTGAGAAATATACTAAGATGCCAACCAAAAAAATCACCACTATAAATACTTGATTTATAAAGTCTATAAAGATAACTCATGTGTTCATGAGACCAAACAACGTTACCATATACTCATAAAAGACATTTTTACTTCGAGAATCTATACATATAATATCCAAGGTTCTAAACCATACATGATGATAGCCTGACCACATATAAATATTCAAGAAAACTCTAGATCCTCAGAGTTGGGTTAATATATCATTAATATGAAGAAGTGTGTAGTTTTTCATGATAGTAATTTGATTTAACCATCATTTATACACAAAATCATGAGTTTCCTATTTTAAATCTTATATAATAGAATGGTTAAACCATAAAGTGAAGTACTAGGTCAGTAAAATATTTTTCTTCCCAATCCTTTGGTTATATCCTGAGTTCTTAAAGCATGGTAAGAACCATTTTGTATAGAGGAATAACCACTAATTATGGTACTAGAAGAACATGTAAGTGAAACATACCTCTCTCTTATGTGGTAATCTTAAAAATTCATCCTTAAAATATATATGAATTTATCCACCACTAATGGAAATTTAGTTTGACACACACTTTATCCTTTTAAAAAAGGCTAGCAATCCAGGTTGACACTATTACCATTCAATGATACTATGGTCTAGCTTGACTAGCCTATACATTCTATTAAAATTTATAAATACATATAGAACCCAAATGGGATATAATATTCACCCCCTGATGATGAAAACCAATATGATATCATTATGGTGACGACTATTCTATTCCATGAAATATGAGAAAATCAATCATCTGGAGGAATACAAGGTTCCATATGAAGTGGTGGCTACCAATACTAAGTTGGAACTATTAACAATGTCCAATATTTTTTAATCTTACTCTGAATAGAATATCATGATTCGATACTCTATATAAGTATTCAATTTTTAGAACAAGACTTTCCACAATAACTATTGTTAAAAAATAACATGAGGTGCGTATTTCTATAAAAGTAGAATTTAATGTCAATGATACTAAAATTTTATTTTCCAATGATGTAGTTTTAAACTCTTCTCATTATGTGTAATTCTTACTATATGTAAATATCCTAATATATGGCCCTGATAGATATCCAAATATTGTAAAGAAAGTCCGCACAGCTAGTACTACATATCCGAATATCAGCTTCTATGATCTTATCCACCTCCTTGTCTTATAAGACTGGTATGACACTATCTAACTCAGTAATTTGGAGCTAATAATTCCACTATAGTATGCGGAGTTGGTGAAAATACGCTATCTCTATGAATACATTGTACAATATAATAAAATCTCTAGATATGGCCAACTCTTTAGTTTGATCAACACTAAACTAAGTCTTTGTCCCAATGATGATTAATGTGACATGACATCCCTCACTAATGTCCCACGAGATAACGACTTGGGTGTGTTCTCTATCTTCCAATATCCTAACGAGAACACTCAAAGAAACACTTCCTTCCAAAAGATGAATCACTTCACTATCTCGATGTTGTACAATAGTTCCCTACAACCTTAAATTTTTCCAAGTTTCACTGAGAGATAAGGGCCTAGTTCACAAACTCAATGATGATAGACAATTTAAAACAATTACCTCAGATCAGATGACAAACCCATCCCTATTATCATAGTGTCTCACCATGGATATCTCATAGATAATAAGGGTTGATGAAAGTTGATGAAGCTCAGTGAAGTGAGTGGAATTGTATGTAGTGTATATAGTACACCAAAATATGTGAACAAAATCCCTATATCAATAACCTATCGATTTTTTAGGAAGAAGTAATCATAGAAACGAGAATTTAAATTCCTCTAGATCATCTCCTCATTCTTACCTATGTGATTCAGAACATCCATCCAATGAATTGATGAACAATAAATATTACAAACTATGAGCCCAAACCTCCATTCTATAGGCATATTTAGATGATCAGAAATTTCAAAAACAGCCTCTATCAATGAATTAACATACTAGGAGCCACTATCCCCCATGGAAGTGGGTGGATGCATATTTGATAACTCCATCCAACGAATTTTTATAATTTTTATTAAAAGATAAAATTAGGCCATGGTCCAAAAAGAGTCAAGGAGGTTTAAAATAATGCAGACCTAATGCATCAACATGAACCAAGATAATGAAAAAATGGTTGAGAGATCCAATACTAATAAATATAATATGTGGGTAGGAAGATGACTCCCATGATTCCAGGAAGTCGACAACTTTTTTCCTTCCTTCCACATGTTATTAAGACTTGTTTCCCCACGAAGAAGAATCTTACAGTCCCAGAGTAAATAATTGATAGCCCATGGAATTCTAGAAATACCATGTATTGATCTAAGGAGATTCATGGAGGCTGTTTCCATGTGGTGAATAATGCAACTATGGGATCATACCAATTCTAGTCCTATGAGTAGTTAATTAGCCTCAACCATGAGGGAATCAACCATACCAAACCACTAATTGAAGCACAAAACTACAGATCCATAATGATTGTAAACCATATCCTCACCCCTCAGGAAACCGTTCATATATGAACCATAAATGTTCAATATGAAGCATTATCCAGGAGGGTTCCATTGAAAACAATTACCCTGAGCAGACACCCTTGGAGATGAAAATGGTATCCTGCTACTAGCCCTAAAGTGCCGAAGGGAAGGTTCCAATCCACCCCACTTGAGTAGAATTGAAACCTAGATTAGTAATTAATTCATCCTCACCCAAAAATACTAGTTGTAGCTAGAACA
Source organism: Viscum album (assembly GCA_963277665.1). NCBI lineage: Eukaryota > Viridiplantae > Streptophyta > Magnoliopsida > Santalales > Viscaceae > Viscum > Viscum album. Next base: position 1,255,099,116 of record OY728152.1, read on the forward strand.
TAGTTTATCCCTAGCCCTATTATGTGCTTACTTTAAAATCCAGCAGCCTGTGGTGAACACCATGGTACATTCCCTTTGTTCATGCATGTAGTCCGCTGAGTTGAAGAACCAGGCATAGAGAATGTCATCCTCAGAGATACCCTATACATCAAGACCTGCGATGTCTCTAAAAATATTCAGGATACAAGTCTCCGAGACACCCTCAGTGAATAAATTCTTGTTCATCTCACCCATAGGTCCACTTTACCCAAAACATTTGGAGGCAATAGAAATCCATCTTTGATGCACCAATTCATCCATGGGGAGTGCTTTATCAAGGAGCATCCATATGGAATAGTTGAACATGGTCGGCATGTTTGTTATCCAAAGGAACCCTCCCAAAGATTTGTGACCTTTATTGGTATGAAAAATCCCATGAGAAGCCTTAGCCAAAAAAGTTCCGGACTAGGAGCTCGTGAAAGCCTGTTGGTTGAGTTCATTAATGATCATAATACTAAAAAATAGGTCTTGGTGGGTGTGGGTGAGAACCTCTTGGGTGAAGGTGGGGAAATTGGTGAACTACATGAATGAATGTTCGGGAAAGGGGCATCCATGAATGCTGATGATAATCCCCATCTAGTATTCACTCCATAAGTTTATCGACCACTCTCTAATAATCCACTTAGAATGTTGTTGCAGAGTAAGGATGTGATGGAAAGTGACATCACAAAGCATAGAGCATCTACCACCTGCAACGTCAAACTCATATCGATATTTTTTAATAGAGAAACATCCCATAAAGATCACCCATCTAAAAGATATGAAGACAAAATTTCCTACAAATTGGACATGGAATCAAAAACCCTCTTTAGGGTAAAAACACCTTCCTCAAAACTATGATCCCTTATTTTCCATGATTCCCAAGGGTATTTACCATATTCTTCGGCATCCCAAATAAAGCTAACTAAAATTTTATAAATATTACATAGAACCTACTTGGGAGAAATATTGGATGATAGGACATGCATGGGGATGGATTTAAACACAATATTTTCTTAGGTAATTCTCCCCCCAAAGGAAAAAATGAGTTTTCCAGTTACAAATTTGAGCAGTAATTTTACCAACAATACCATCAAAATAATGTACGTGAATCTTACCATGCGAAATTAGAGCCTTTATATAATCAAATGGAAGATTTTCTGAGAGACCCCCAAGCTATATTCAATCCTCATTCCCCTATTACCTGGACAAACCCTTGAGATATAAACACCAATTTTCCGATGATTGATTACCTTCCCTCTTTGATTACAACAAACATCAAGGATATGGAGTATCAATTTCATTTTATATAGTTAATCACCCCTTAACATGTAATTAGAATCCCTATTTAATTACAACCATTTCATTTATGAATCAAAATTTTAAATATTTTATGAATAAAATATTTTTTTGTTAGATGAATTACAATTAAAAATTTCTAAAGGAATAATATTTATAATTTATAGTTGGAAATTCACATAACTGAATAAAATATTTTTCATCTGGTATTAGGATTTAAGGATTCATATTTTATTATATGTTCAGATAGGTTTCAATTCCAAATTTATAGAGTCATAAACTTTATAAATTAGAATTGGAATCTATTTAATCATAACCAAATAATTTTTATGCTCATGTAACCATAATTATATAGTTCAAACATTTGCTAATTTGACTTGTTTAGGTGTCACCATCAAGGTGTTTTATAAAAAAACCATTTAGGATGAAAATTAGAATATCAATCCCATACCTAGAAACATGGTTTTCCCCATTAAATGAGTTAACTACTCCCAGACACTGGGTGATTACCATTCTGTGAAACATCCTAATATTCTATCTATTATTCAAAATTTTGAAGTAAAATAAAATTAACCTTTGATACCACTTTGTAATTTGTTGGATCTGATTAAATAATAGGTAACCGCACCTAGGGGCCACATGGACTCATAAATTCCTCCTTGTAATCTGTAGATAGACAACTGGAAGTGAGGGTCAACTATGATATGGTTGGGAGACTATGCGTTATTTATTTGTGTCACAAAATAGAATATAATAGATTAATCGGTGAAAGGTAGATTATAATAATAAGAAATATAGAAGTAAATCATCCCAACATATATAAATATTCAACAAAACTGTTGGTTGTGTCATATACAAATGATGATGTCATGATATTATATAAAAACTGAAGTATGGGCCACTTGTAATTAAGCATGAAAGACACCACATGCTATAAAAAATACAAAAAATGACCAAAATCGAAACAAAAATTTCATTCTGAGTAATATCATAGCCCTTTTCCCCAAAATATATCCATGTAGAGGATATAATGCATCCATATCTAGGTGATTCCCTTTGCCCCCACCTCCATCAATGATGTATGTCCAGGTACTAATCAGTTGCTCAAATAGGGTGTGAGAAAAACATAGATGTACAACACTAATAAAATATAGTACAGTATTTACCATGTTTATAAAATGATATTTTAATAGGGTTAATGATAATTGTAAGTGGAAAAATAAAAATAAGCCATTTTGAGCTCAGTATCCTCAAAGGGTCCTTAAATGATCATACATGCTTTGACCAAAGCAGTATTTTTGAAAAATATATATCAAAATGGTCTCATTATATATAAAAGGGGAATTAGTCCATGTATATATACAGGGGAATAAAAATGTCATTTCAGGAAATCCCAATCAATGATGTGGTTCAGCAGGTCCAATATCATAAATAGAGAATGTGTGGAGCATCATGTCGAAAAATTTCAAATAATTGATGAGGAGTGAAGTGTATAATAATTTAAAATAACAATGATGTGAACCATGTTTTAAAATTATATATTTAATATGAGGAGTAATTTTTGAAATTATTTTAAATAACAATGGTGGAGTCCTTTCAAAAATTCCAAATAAACTATTAGTAGTTCCATGTACACCATTTCTTAACTATTTCAAAAAAACATTTCCTTGGTCAAAATATAATCATGTATTTCATTTAGTATTTTTACATATTCCAAGTGAAAAATATATCTCACTTATCAATCAATCATTCCTCTGATAATTTCATTAGTGAAATTTTATTAATGAGATAAACCGAGGTCATGTGGAGTGTGTGCACATCATTTTACAATTTAGATAGTTCAATTATGTCAAACCCCTTCTAAGAACCAATAGATTGTATTAAAATCATTTAAAAATTCATTTTTTCATTTATTTATTCATTATATTGAGATATCCCAAACATAGTTAGATAATTAATCAATGGGTGAAGTTAAATGGTCTTACTATTAAATGAAAATTTAAATCATTTAACCATTCCAAATAATTAGAGGAATAACAACCCTCATGTGATTATTTAATTAGATAATAGAAACATGGTCACTATGAAAATTTAACAACACACCCAAAGGAAGGTCCTACTAGTGGTCACCAACCTCTGTGGGTGTTAATTCATGTCATAGTTAATGTACGTCAAGGCATGATAATTAATTTAAATTTTTATAGGAAATAGACAGAAGGTCTAGTGTGTAACATTATGAAACCTGATATCAAGATAAATAATTTTAGGTTAAAGTACTATACCACCTACCTTAGAATAGAAGTATACTGCCCATAATGTATCATCCTCTAATTTTACATATAATAATTGAAAATAGAGAATGTAGACTAACAACCTATTAAAAGGGTATAAAATCTTCTATAAAGACAACATCGACGATGATAAGAGAAAATGATATGAAAAATATGATCATTATTAGTACTAAGAGGGATCCAACATGATGATCAATGCTTGAGTCCAAGGTCAGAAGTAGGAGATATGTGAAATCCTAATGGTGGAGAAATATAGATATTATAATAATGGGGCCACTGTGTTCGAATGGGAGTAGAAAAAGGGTAAAAACATGTTAAAGGGATGATGGGAAAATTTTATTTTCACTCTTTTTAAAGGGGAATATATTTTGGCTGTATAGTTTCGATAAACATGCACTAACCATTTGTGGAACAATTTCCATGCACATGAAACATGCATGTTCTGGGCACACAATTAGACAAATCATGCACAGAACATGCACTCGACATTTTCCCAATTCACACATCTTGTATGAGTGAGGAACAAAGATAGTAAAACCATGTGAAAGGAATGTGATTTTCCACTAAATTTAATTATAGTTTTTAATGGGAATGTATCCCTTATTTAATTTTTAAACAACCCATTCTTCTTAATTTGGGTTTTTCATAGTTCAGTCCATTGTTTACTACTAACCAAATTCCAACCATATTCATCAAGTAGTTCCTAAAAAACAGAAACTCCTATCAATGATCAATGTAAAGCTCTAAAAATCCTTCATTAAACACTTCAAAACATTATTTATATTAAAAAAAGTAATTTAGAGAGAAATGAAATTATTCAAAACTCACTAGGAAAACTATGATCTTATAATTTGTTAATGTATAATCTCATTGGGAGTGGTCTTTTTCCTGATATTTGTGATCATGTTTTTTAATCTAAATATCTCATATTTAATGTATTAGTGGATGATAAGTATTTGGATGAGTTGGTTTTATACATGAATTCCATGGTGGTAGGTGGCCTAACCTCCCTTGGGGATAACAGTGGTTACCTCTATGGTGATGGGTGTATATAGAATTTATCCATTCAAGAGAAATATCCCTTATTGATTTCAAATTATATTGAGAAGTATCACTCACTCCTGTCCATCTAGTAAGGTTAGTTTGTTCCTTTTAATACATCCTTCTATAATACACTAAATAATTTCCATTATTGATATTAGTTTGGTAATAGTCAAAAAATTTCAACATTGGGAATTTAGTATAATAAAAAGATGTTTGGGATATCTCTATATCCAAGAAACTGTTCATCTCTTAGATTTTTAGGTAACCCTTATTATTCCTTCCTCATTCTCTGCTCATATTGATCATTATTGTATCATTTCCCATTATGTTATTATTTTTCCCTAAAATTTAACATTTATTTGAAGATTCTATATCCCATATTTTTTTTGGGATTAAGGATTCTGGAGGAGTTAATATTTTTAGATTTTTCCAATGATTTGTTTGGGTTTATTTGGTTGTTCCTTGTTAGGTTGGGTGGTGATTCTATAGAATCCCATGTATAGTTATGTCTCTATTCAAATTTTTTTCTAAATAGTGGGGAAATATATTATGGACTCATTTATTATCATCTTGTGAGATTGTAGGGTGTGACTTGTGGAATTAAGGGGTCACACTACTACTACTACTAAGGATAAATTTTTATTAAGGAAAAGTGCTTTTAAGAAAAAGTTGGAAACCATTCAGGTACACCAAATATAATCACCCAAACTGATATGTAATCTATGAATCGATGAATTTAAATTTAAAACTATTAGAGTGCTTACCTCTGAGGAGACTCCATTTCATAACTATATCCTTCTCATCTGGATCGTCTTTGAGAAAGTTCCCAATATTGTAAGAAATCTTGTCCAAGGATGGAATGGGATCTTCAATAGAAATATTCTTCCCATTGAATCCAGTTGAAAATATTCCAAGATGTTTTTCGATCCAGTCACCCTGATCCCTGGTATAACTTACAAGAATACATCTTCCAAGTATCGTATCAAATTCCTCTTGCGTAGAAATGAACTGAGGTTTCTTATGGAAGAAATATTCATTGATATGGATGATTCGTTCCCACTCGTCACACACCATCAATTCCTTACCACTCGGGGGAGATATCATATTAAAAAGCCTCATTTTCTGTATTCTCTATATTGGATGTAGAAGATTCCCATACTAGATATTCTTTCTCCTTATTAGTGTTTGCCTCCACTTTCTAGGAAACCTTCACTGGTTGCTTTCCTTTACTTAAGGATAGTGTAAATGGGGGACTAGGAGAGAAAGAATAATCTTTCATTATCCAGAGCCCATGAAAGTGCATGATAAATGCATCTGAATTGATGATAGTTTTCTTTACCATCCTTGAAGAGTATCTAATATAGTCCTATGTAATGTCCACTTCCTTGGACTCAATAGGGGAGTCCGAATCAGAATCCTTATCATCATGGGAAACCACTAAACTCATAGGGGTTTCTCACTATGGGCATCGTCCACTTCATTCCCTTCCATGGAGGTTGGACATTCCTCATCTCCCAGTACTACAAACTAATTTTGATAGTGGATCACCATACCTCTAAACATAACCATATCAACATAGGATGGGATTCTCTGCAAGTCCTTCTCTAGCATATATAAACTTATGGGCTACACAACTTCACATCCAATAAATTGGGGTTTCTTATTAGTGTCCTCGCAGTAGTAATATTGGGGGCTTCTCCACACATCTTCATAGTACAACCACAAAAATAGTTTTTCCCAGTGCCAACCTTTATCTACGCTAACGAAAAAGCGCAGATAAAGGGACCCCCTTTATCAGCGCTTTTTGAGTACCGCTGATAAAGTGGGACATTTATCAGTGTTTTTTAAAAGAACTAATAAAGGGTTGAATTAAAAAAAAACATTAATTAAAAATAATATATAAATATATTTATATTGATATAAATATAATATATAATTTTGAAATATATTTTATATACGTATAAATATACATTTACAATTAATATATTTAATATATAAGATATTTAGTGAAAATGGCTTCTAAAAAAATTAAAAAAATATTTTTAATTAAAAACTTTCTAATTATTATGTAGTAATAGTCATTTAATAACAATTTGACGATTAAAAAAATAAAAAAATTAAAAAAAGATCCAAAATATGTTGAAAACGCAACTCGAACATTAAACTGCCATAACTTTTGATCCTGTTATCCGTTTGAGCTCCACTACATATCAAATCGAAGCCTACAATGAGCTATACATGACTGTGACTTAAGAAAATACTCTATAATAGATTTTAAGGGCAAAAAAGGACAAGAAGTCCTCCAAAACTGAGTTTTTAGACGGGATACCCCGATTGTTTAACATTTTGTGGATTTTCAGCCTCGTTTAAGGAGGTATTATTGGCTTTTTTTGTGGGAAATGAGTTTATTACAAGGTATTACATTCATATTGATATTATTTATTTAAAATTTTAGCTTTTTTTATAATTAACTACTATTCATAATCAAATATATGACAATATATACATATTTTTTTATATATTCACACATAAAAATTTAATTATAAATATAAATAATAAAATATATTTACATATAAAATATATTATCCTTATCTAAATAATAAATAATATCCATTTTATTTAGAATACAAATATATGAATATTTATATACCTATATATTAATCTAACTATATATATATATTAATATAACTACATATATATATTAATATAACTATAAATATATATATTAATATCACTGTATATATATATTAATATAACTATATATATATATATATTAATATAACTATATATATATATATTAACATAAATATATATATATATATATTTTAATATAAATATATATTACTATATGAATAAATATAACTAAATATATATATATATATATAAATAAATAGATATATCATTAATAGGACAACCAATCAATATAGGGGAGTGGAAAAGGCTGCAGGCACGTAGGGGAGGAGGTCTTGAGATCAAATCTGGGTTGAAGAAGGGATGCACACGCATGGGTCAATCTTGGGGATAATGCTGATAAAGGGTGGGGGATGGCAGTGACAAAGTGTGAAGGGGTGTGTGCTGGTGTCAGAGGGGGCGGAAAAGCGCTGTAAAAGTGGGGCTCAAGCGCTATAAAAGCCCCCCCAATTTGAAGGTTTTTTAAATTTTTTTTATTTATTTAACCTTTATCCGTGCTAAAAAAATCGCTGATAAAAGGAGTCCTTTATTAGCGCTAAAAAGAATGTGCTGATAAAGGGTCGTTTTATCAACTCTCTGTTTTAGTACTGATAAAGGACAACTTTTATCAGTGCTTTTTTAGCGCTGATAAAATGGGTCTTTATCAGTGCTTTTTAGAGCACTGATAAAGGGGACCCCCTTTATCTTCTCCGGCTTTAAAAACACTTTTCTAGCACTGTGAATGGCCATTTTTAGCGCTGATAAAAGGGGTATTTGTAGTAGTGTAGCTTCCCCTGACATGCATGGAATATATCTCAACATGGGTAGAATACCCAGATCGTACCTCAAACTGTAAAAGATATCCATGACCAACGGCCCTATATTTATATATTTTTCACCCATCCATATGACTGGAGGTACCGTAGTAGTATTTAGAACTTTCATAAGTTTATCCTCTTCTGAATTATTAGGATCATCTAGAAAATAGCCTTTCTAGATGGCCATGGTCTCCCCACAAGGTAAACCTTGTGGAAGGAGGGGTCCCAAGACCCCTGAGACAGCCCCACACCTCCTCAATCATTCCTAAACCAACACCATCCTAAACATATTGCTTCATAGTAGGGTCTACCTACCCCTATAACCTATCTTGTTTTATTGAGATAGAGACCAATCCTTGCGAGTCTCTATGTCTTTGACGACATCCAGATATTTGATATACTAACCGATGAAAGTTCATGCAAAATAGGGGCCAGGAATCAAAGACCACCAATTGCTTCCATTTTAATTCTTCTCCCATGGATATCCAAATCCATTCCATCAGAGGATTCGAAATATCGACCTCAATATAAATGTGAGGGGAGGTCAGGTGAAAAATAGGAGTAGTGCAACTATAAGATCAAAAATACCTACCTACAAAGTTCCCCAACATACAGATAGTCGACGAATTATGTTTTGTTAATGGTAAATCTATAAAACATACCCCCAACCATATTGAAGGGAAATCATGTTTCATGTATAACTCAAATTTCTAGTGAAGGAAATAAAAGACGCATCCATTGAGAGAAAAAATAGGGCTAGACCAGTCAGTGACCAGGTTAGCGTCTAAAGAAAAATGAATCATCTAGTGCCACAATTCGAGAAGACCCACCACAATGCAATCATTAGGACCCCATGATTAAAATATGAATCTATAAATGGCATCAAACAAGGGTCAATGATTCCTAAAGCAATCCAAAAGAGTCTTTATATGAATATACAAAGTCGGGGTTGAATTATTTTGTGAAAATCATGCGCTAGGGAAATCCATTATGAAGGTCATGAACCATATGGGAAATGGGAATCTAAAGGGAAGGAGGAAGGATGCCAATGATAGTGAATGTATGAACTAACTAAGGCTTATAAGAGGAAGGATGAAGATGATCTTCTCCCATCTCCCCACTAGGGAGGGATGTACTTGATCCTCTAGAATCACCGCCTTAGGGAATCTCCACCAATGACACACGAGAAGGGATGTCATTCTATATCACTAGTACTAATTAAGGGGTCACACTGAATATTTAATTTTATTTTGTTTTCAGAGCAATTGGGATATTTTTTTTAGAAGTTCTTTTTTGGGAGAAGGGTTATGGTATGGATTCCCATATTTGGTTTAGTGATTTTTTGGAGTATAAAGTGTCATAGTGGGTAGAATCATGACACTATATTATAAAATTAATTTTTTGGTATTTGTTGAATGTATTGGATAATTATGTGAATGTTGTTTTATGACATAAATATGAAAAATTTGAAAACATTTCAAGGTTTTATTTTTAGATAACATTTAAGAACCTTACAGTCTAAATTTCCAACCTCATGCACCTTTCAATGGTGGTAATCTGCATGGTTTCTTCATGGTTTGGTTAACTGTGTGGAGAAACCATGAAAACTCATTTATCATCTATATTTTTTTCTTTTTTGATCATTTTTAATTTTTTTCTCCTCCCATAAGACCCCACATTGAACCCAATGACCCAGACACCTCTCCCAAACATCACCCAACATATACAAGACCTCTAAAAATAATTTTTGATGGTTTATTGGTGGATTCCCTATTAGGTAGTATTTCATATTACTTTTCTTAATTAATCATTTCTTCTTCTTCTTATAAATTGTTTTTATCTTATAGAAACTTTAGATTTAGGGTTCGCTTATTTGGATTGATTATTTTTATTTTCGGATATTTAGTTGGTATCTTGGTCCATGTTATTCCAAATTTTGAATGTTTTTTCCCATTCACACTAAATTGAATTAGTAATCACCATCCATTTCTATTTTAATGCATTCCATGTGATTTTTTGTCCTTTATAAAACCATTTTAAATTGTGTTTCTCATGCTTCTTGATTTTTAAATTAAATTTTAATTTTTTTCATCATGATAGTTTGAACAATAATGTGGTTTTGTAGGAATTTATATAGCTATATATATATATATATTCTGTTTTTATATGTTAAGTGTTTTATAAAATGTTCATGTGTCTTTAAAATGGGGTTTGGGTGTCTTAATTAGCAATTAGAGTTTTTCAGTGTATTGAATGAATGGGATGCCTATTGAGTTATTTTTTTGAGAGGAATTTTGTTTCATTTATAGATATGGTTCCTTTATAAGAGAAACACTTATTCTTGGTGAAAAACTCTTATTATATTTTATTCATTCAAAATGTAGAAATTATCATGGACTTCTAAATATATATAAGTGATATATATTCTTATACATATGTTAATGTGGCGGAAAATAGAGACACTCCAATTGTTATAAATTGAAATTAAATATGATTTCCATCTTGGTAAACATGGTTTTTGAAATATCTCATTATTATTATTCAATAATTTTTATTTAATAAGGTTACTATATTTATAAATTTTTCCCCACAATTATCTTTTGTGTGGTTTTTCCTAAATCCATTATTGAATGGCTCATTTGGAACCTTTAAAATATTGTTTGGTGGATATTGATGTTGGATTTTGAAAATAAATACACATCATTGAAATTATTTGAATTCATAAAGAATAATGGATCAATTTTTATATTAAAAAATATTTTCCTTAAATGTGAACACCACTATGGAAGTCCTCTATATTAGATAGGGTCTTACCATTGGTGGTATTGGGTGGTGCTATTAGAATGTATAGTGGTTCACATTGGTTCTTGAAAATAATACTCTGTTTGTACCTAGTCTGCCACCACCTTCTGGGATCATATGAGTAATATAGAGTGTTGATATAAAGTTACTATTTAATTATGATAAAACTTACTAGATCCCCTATGATAGATGAAAATCCATTAGGGTTGTGCCACTATTGAGTCTAGTGTAGGGTAGTTGGTTGGTTATTGACTATAGATCACATAGACATGCTATAATATAGAATCAAACTAAGTAAATGTAAGGTCACCTATCAATATTTTGAGTATATTCCCTAGATTTAACACTTAGAACTTTCATCAATGTTTTGTTGCATCTTATTCTGTGTTTAATATTCATTTATAAAAATATTCTTTTTTATCTATTCAGATATTTTTTCATTTTGATAAACCATACTAATTATGTTTATATTTAATTCTTATTAACTATACATTTAACTAGGTTATACTTATTATATTTGGGTTTTTTTTCATAACTGGATTTTGAAATTCGATTTTTTTCTAAGGAGATCCTCTAATTTCTGTAAAGCTGGGTTTGGAAGGAATTATTTTTTATCATAAAATGAAAATTATATATTTTATACTAATAATTTAAAAAAAAATTCATAAAAAAAATTTATAATGTAATTGAATATATTTTATGGTTTTTAACTTCTGTGATGTTGTATTCTCATATATTACTTGTTCCAGTCAGCATCAGTAGACTCGAGCAATTTTTCAGGTTATGTTTTTATTATGTATCAGGTTCTCTTATGATGTGAGTTTGTTCTTTTAGATGGATGGTGACCAAGAGGAAACATGGTGATCATTTTTGTTTTTGTTTTGGATATTATTTTTTACTTTTTATCTTTTATATATACCTTTCTCTAGTTATTTTACAATTTATTATCACATGTTACAATATTTTTGTATTCTAGTTAATGTTATGTTATCTGATTCTTTTAATGTTTCTATTCATTGGGTGAAATAATTCCCATAGATTTATCTTGTGATTTCCTTAAGATTTTCATCATCTCGTGGATATAATGTTTTATCTTTGGGATTTGTTGAATAAAAATTTGGGATTTTCTTTTGGTACGACAGGAGATGGTTCATGACAAGTTTATTGGTTAACTGTGGCTGAGATAATGAAACTAAATGTTAATTTAGAGGACCATTAATAGAAATATTTTACTAAAATCAAGGTTTCTCCCTCGAATACACCTTTCTTGTGTGATAAAAAGGTGAATTGGATATTGAAGCATTATATTGACTATCATCATCTAAATCATATGGTAGTCAAGATTAAATACCACCTCCCAAGGATGAATGATATATTCAACGAGTTAAATGGATAAAATTAATATTTGTGTATTTTATTATTTATATAAGTTATTATCATTGGGTTTATAGGAATGATTTTCCTTGATGGAGTTTAGGTGTTACCACAGTCAATATGAGTTCATTTGGATACTGTTTAACACAACAAATTCCCATTCTATATTCATCAATATCAGGAACTAAATCTTCCTAACATTCTTATATCGGTTTAGGGTGGGTTGCATTGACCAAACTGAACTATATTACCAAATTTATGGACGGTATGTCAGGAATTTGAGGTTTTTACTTGAATTCAATTATAAACAACTCCATTATGAAAATATATTAAAGCTATTGTTTTAAATTCAGAATGTTTTTCAGTGGAATTTTATCTCATATGGTTGATTTGTACTCGATTCAGTAATATTTATGGTTGATATGGAATTTGAGCCAACCAAAATGGTGTTTTAGTTAAATGGATTTATAGATTTTATCTAAGTAAATAATATAAAAAGAAACACCTAAAAAAATAATGACATATGTTCAATGGTTGAAAACATGAAGTGAAAGAAATGGAAACATGGGAACACTTGAAATGAATACACTACCCTTTTCCTTTGAGGGTATTTAAATATCCATTGAACCCATGTTCATAACATGAAGAACAAAAAACACCAAAAGGGATGAAATATTCTTACTGAGATACAAATGGTTCACCAGGAAGAAATTATATTTAAATATTTACCATGCATCATGATTTAAAAACCATAAAAGAGATTACTTCTCTTTTATAATCCATCCTTTATACTCTTTAATAATTTAAGGTAATCACCTGTGTTTGTTTAATCTCATTGAACATATACATTAAAATAAATCAACTAGAATTTATTAAACACTTTAATTAAAAAAATTGATAAATTATATTACTGAATCTTAACATGATTCATAAAGGATGAAAATCATAAGAAAGATATAACATCATGCATCCAATCTAATCCTCATATCATAGGCTAATCATATGATATTATATTGGTTAACAGAAACAACCCATTGCTTGTTTTGATATATGTATAACATATCCTATAATCTGCGTCATATGAATATCATATCACATGACTTTTGAATATTTTATAATAATATATAAAATTATTTTAGTACGTATCCATAAAAATCCCACTTCTATGAAAATCCAATAATGAAATTACCCATAACCTAAACACACTTTGTGAATCCATCCAAATAACTTTTATTTATCGTTTAGCATTCTCTCTTTATTTTCTAAACAATACATCTTCAAAAACATAATCCTTATCTAATTTAATAACTATGTGACACTACAAGCCTTATTATCATTAATAAAAAATATGAAATCCTTATTTCATAATATTAATAAAATATCACCCTCTACCAAATCATTGGTGTGACTCGAGCAACTAAATGGTTAGGTCTGATCTCTATCAAGCATACTCATGTATACATATGAACATTTCTACATTAAGATATATCATATAAATGATATATATTACAATATAATCCACATTTCTATGGAATAGAATGATCATTAGACATAAAAAAATGTTAATATTTCATAGGACACCATAAAAATTCTTGAATATATTAAAAAGTATTGTTAGGTTGATGAATACATGACATTTCATTCATTTTATGAAAGAACACATCAAATCCTTAGGTAATTCAAATTAAATATATCAAAGTATAATGGTTCTTATACTTTTTACCTCACCAACCTTAGATAAAAATGATTAATAATCAAAATAAAACCCTATTTATAAAATTTACAATATGGTATTTAATGGGATATACTTGAGATGGTCAATCCAAATATCATGTCTCCATTTTTTATCACACGTTTCCACTACTGATGTTAATCATTACATATCATCACAACCAATAATACTCTATGATAATATTTGATTATGGGTATATCAAATCCATAATTTAAGGGGATTTTATCATTTTACTTTTCATGTAACTTAAATTATAGTCAATATAAATAAATCAAAAATAGGGATTATCATTATTATAAACTAATGATACATTATATAACCATTACATCATTTTATTATTTTTTATATACCCAGTGAATATAGGTGAAACTATTGATTCTACTATGATAATGGATTGTTTAATGGATCTACAAAAATGTTGTATATAGCCTCCCAATAGAAATTATCACCACCCTTATAAATGATATACAATATAATAAATTATTTTCAAAGGATATGTTTTGTCCTTTGATGAGATTTCATTTCTCTAGCCTAAGAAATTTACCCATTGTTTTCATAGTAAATATTCATCCATCCCTGATTCTCAGTGCCACCACATGTTCAAAAATGAAAATTTTAATCAAAATTACTTCATTTTTAGTATCTGATGTGTTGATATACTCAAATTCTATTGTCATGTATTCAAATGTTTATTTTTTGGAAATATTAAATCTATCATCTCCAACACTGAGAAAAAATTTTAATCCAAATTGAAATTTCATGTTTCCTCTATTGGATTGTAATGATCATCAATAAAACCCTTCACACAAAGATCATCCTCTCCTCAAAATACAAAAAACATAACCTTATTTCTCTACAATTATGGATTACCTTAAAATTATTCTTATGAATATAACTAGGATTATATTGATATTTACTTGTAATTATAAGAGAATAAATTAAATTATGTTGGATACACAACATGTCATAAAAAACAGATCCTATGGCGAATGTATTTGGAATTATATCTATCTTTTATGACTCTATAAAAATATCCAGAATATATTTAATATTCATACCATATAAATTTTGTGATTACCCATTTGGAAGTTATCCATACTAAACCTGTTTATAAATTTACCAATTTATATGTATTGACTTAGATAAGATAACATAATAGATTTATCTATATAGAAGTCCAAACCAAGTATATCAGAACTGTAACCATTGTATTTCATTAAAATGGTTTTATATAACCATATTTTTAGGCAGTGTAACGTTGCAATACCATTTGTGTTTATATGAACACCAATTATATGATTTTTGATAAAATTACACTATATGATTTCATCATGAAACTGAATAACGTTACTGACATATGGTTTCTTAAATTAATAAATGGACATTTTTAATTTTTATTACATAGACGATTCAATTGATACATCAAAAAATTCATGTTTAATTTTAAATATTCCCTCAAAAATATTTCCCTGAGGTAAATTTGTTTTTGACATATATTTGATACTTATCGTAATCAAATTATATTCTATGATGAGAAATATTTTAATAGAATTTAGAATCACCATTAGAGAAAATTTATCTTTAGATTAAATTCCATTCGTTTTCTTATAACCTTGTACTACCTAACATGATTTATAGGTTCAGAATATACCTTAATAATATTTTTTAAGAAATGATTCTTCAAAACTATTGTTCTCACCACTTTTAGGTGAATCCAATATATTTAAAAATAGCGATTTTTATGGATTCTATCTTAGATTCAATGTATGTCAACCATTTACTTGAATAAGATCTCTCAATATCCTCATAGTATGTGATATATTTATCTTTTACGAACATTACCTCATCATCATTATCAATGAGAAATCCATATCTCATGAGAACATGATGTATCCGAGAAGAACACTAAGGTTATTATGTAACATGAGATGTAATTATTTCCTGACTCTTTGGGTAATCATATCACCTTTTACCTAAAAAAATAATTTTGGTTGTGTGTAAACTTCTCAAAGATGAAAAATCCTCCCCAAGAACCCTAGATCAATATATCTCATCCAATGGAATTTATAAATTCAAACAAAAACACTTTATTCTCAATAGTATTATTGAAATAATACTACCTCAGTTTTCTTATGATAACAAATATAAAAATATAGACTTCGAGAAATTTTTACCAGAATGGAAAAAATATATATATGCTTAAAAAACCCAAATATTCAAATAAGATAGACTGATAATTTTCCAATACTATTTCTCTTATGGCATCTTTAATATTTAATTGTATAGAACATGATTTAGTAAGAATCCATAAGTCTCTAGAAAATAACTATATATTGATATATGAAGCTAGAACTTACTCATCATTCATCTAAACATGTGTTACATGGTACGATTCCTCCACTTAGATACATTATTTTTGTGTTCCTGAAGGAGTGAGTTGTCAAATAATTCTATAATACCATAGAATATTAGTTAATTCTTTTATTGAGTATTCACCACACAGATCCTACCATAGAGTATTAGTATATTTTTCCAGTTCATTTTGAACTTATTTTTCAAAACCATTTATCATTTTAAAAGTTTCATACATATGTTTCATTAGAAACAAAATATTAAAAAATAATAAAATAATCTATAAAATTAATGAAGTTTATAAAACCACAACTTTATTGAGTCCTTAATGCTCCACACACATTAATTCATTTGTGGTGAAATAGTATACTGTCCCTTTAACAAATGAGAATAAAAGGTTCTTAAGTAAATTTTTAAAAATAAGGAATATTATTATATATAAAATGAATCATTATTTAATGGTTCCAACAATCAATATCTATGGTTCCTTTCAATGTGTTTGGTATTTATATTTATAAGCCGACAATGTAAATGTTAGATGGTCCTATAATCACCCATGAACTTTTTATTATGAATGTTATAGATAAGATTATACAAATTCAGAATGTATAAACCATTTAATATGATAATAATAATATAACTAATTTCATTCACATATATGGAGAATCAATTGTTATTGATATTGAATTATAATCACCTCTTCTACAAATGAGTTACAAAAATAAAATTTCAGCTTATGAGAGGAATATGAAATATGTTTTCTTATTCTTAAACTATTCCAAATGTAAAATTCAAAATATATGTGCTGAAGTATAATGAACCAAATATTACTACAATTAAAACAAAATTATACAGTCCATGTTCTTTAATATCACACTATATCTCTATAACACCTTTATATTTTTAATGAAAAATAAGTTTGATAGCATATATGATAAACAACATTAAGCATAAATTTTTTTATTTAAATATGAATGATAAACCATAGTTTTTGAATTGGATGATAGGAGTAAGATTTACCTAATAATTATATTTATATAAAATGATTAAATTATTAAAAATCCACTGATTAATTATTATGAAACAAGAAATAAAATTTTAGTGGAGTCTTTTATGCTTATAAAATATGTTTTCCGCAAAAAATATTTTTTATAACCTTTTGGATTGAATATTAATTTTAATTTATGAAAAATTTAAAAACATAACATGATAAAAATGATTTTAATTTTGAAATTATCATATCATAATTAGCTCATGGTGAAATTTTATGATTTTTAAAAAAATATTGATTATTTAGTTAATTGTTAAAAATACACATTTTTGTAAAAATATCATTTATTTTTATTCAAAAGTAAAATATTGAATTTAATTTGAACATAAATTAATATAATTTTATTTTATTAATAATTATTATAATAAATTACATTAGATTCATATTTATACTTTATTTTCTTATATGTTCATATTTGGGATTAAAAATGAAATTGTGTAAAAACTATTTTTCATTGTGTCTTACCCATTTTTGTTAAACATAATTCTGACCATTTATTGGAATTAAATTTAATTTAAGGAAATTAAATTTTATATTCTTCATGGAATATTTATCCTAATATGATTTTTGGATTTTTTCCAGAAGAATTAATTTTTTGGGTGAATAGTAAACAATATAGTTTTTATGAATTATGGTTTCATTTATTATATTTAAAAGATATAAGAAATCTATAAAAATAGTGAAACTTACATAAAGAATTATTTTATACAATATTAAAAAAATAAAGAAAAGTAATGAATAGCTATAAAATATAATTTATTTAATGATAATTATAAAAATCAATTTTTGTGCCAATGTAGTGGTTGCACATTACTAACAGTGTCATGTTTGGTTTCATAAATATTATATTGGAAATGTAAGAAGTAATTTCATTAAATTTTTAATTAATATTATATTCAATATATGGAATTTTCCAAAATTAATTATGATTTGGGTCATATAACTGAAAACTTCTTCAAATTCTAGTGATGTTCTTACAAAAGGAGAGAAAATTCAAAATAAAATATTAAATAATTTTTCATGACAAAGATGTGTTTAACTATAAATATTGAATGAAAATAAATATTATCCATATATTAAAATAAATAATTATTATGATAACTCTTTTTTAAAGATATTTAAAATTAGTATAATTGTGGAAAATATTTAAGCCATGATGGAACATTATTTAGGAAAGAAAAAGAAAGAATAAGTAAATAAATTTAAAAATATTAAAAATGATAATATTTTTTTGAGATATTACATTAATTTATAAACATTTAAGTAGGATAAAGAATAGTCTATGTTATTATATTTAAAAAAATTTCCTTTATTTTATTTTTGAATTCAATATAAGATGACAATATAGAAAATGACATTATGTTTATTTACTACTGAGAAATATTTTATTAAATGATTTAAAAATCATAAAAATATTAACAAATTAAAATTGGGGTATTATATGGCTGAAAATATCATCACATGGATATTTTGGATCATATTTTTACCTTATAATTATATATATTTCCACATATTATTGAAAAAATTATTACCTAGACTATGATTAAAAGTGGATAATAAAGGGGTTAAACTAGAGGTTAAGGTTTAAAATTCCACATAAAGATTCCAACTTTTATTGATTGAAAGTATTTAAATGATTAAATATATTATCTTTAAATTTAATATAACTTGGTTTCACTTTCACATAAAAAATAATTTTTATATTTAAATATCTTAAATATTTTCAAGTGTTCCCATTATTTCACTATGAAATGACACCACATCTCCTCTATTTTTCAAAACACCTTGAGCCATATTACTCCACCAAAAAATACACAATCTAATTCTAAAAATCCTTATATAAATTACAGTGTTTATTTTCTCCTGAAAATACGATCCGTATATTTCGTAAGAATCAATCCAAAGGAGGTCTCTTAATGTGGAGGTAATAATTTTAAAAGATCTCATTCATTTTACCTATTATTTTATCATTATAAATTATTTCATTGTCACTGATCATTCGCAAGGGCCCATACTATGACTTCCCCAAGCCCTCGTCCTGAATTCCAGGGGTTGACGACTAGGTCTGAAGGAATCAACATCTAAGTGGGAGGCATTTTCCTATGTACCTGTACTCAAACACACACACAAACACGTCCCATAAACCAGAACGGAAAAAACGCATGCCACTAAAGAACTACTGAGTAAAGGTACAATAAGTATGTAATATGGATTTGAATACAAACCCAACAAAAGTGAAACTGTAAATAGAAAAGTACCAGGATTTAGGGAAATCCGTCTGCTGAAGACCCCAACTAATGGTAATTTTAGAGTAGCTGTTGGAAGCTGTAGAAGTATGCCTCACTTGCTTGCTCTCACTAGGCACTACCTGGTCCTAGGCCACAAATCCCTCCATCTAGGTATCGATCAAATGCAAATGAGAAAACATGTGTAGGTGAAGCCTGTGTAGGGGTGAGTAACACAATACTCAGTTGGGACCCCAAAACACAAATGGAAGACCACAAAGGAATGTATACACATTGGACTATCAGCTCACACATGTATAATATAATGTATATAAAGCTAGACCATCGGTCACAACACTAAACACCATGGACTACTGGGGTAATCATCCTTGATGAGAACTGTGGTTTTGATGGGTCACATAGAGCCACTTTGCACCATGGGCTTACCAGGTCACACAGAGCTGGTTCCCACCATGGGCATCATATTGAGGTACTCATCCCTAATGGGTACCACGGGCTTGTCAGGTCACAAAAAATTCTCCCCACCATGGGCCTGCTAGGTCACACCATGCCGCTTCGCACTGGTCCATCACAGCTGATGAAAATAGGGTATCTTGTAGACGATCCACATAGGATCGCTTGTTAGATATCATTAGGTCTAAGTCAGTCAAAGGATTCATGCACGCAGTGCACTTGATTTTTGGGTAAACCGCTTCCCAAGACATTAGTATAAGTCTTCAGGTCTAATTCTGTTGAAGGATTCTCGCACATAGTGCACTTTATTATAGGATAAACATCTTATTAAGCCATTAGTATCATATCAACATCCATGAAAACCTCCTTATATAATTTCAAAATAACTTTCTCGTCACAAGGGTTCCAACACCGCAAATTGCACATCAATTAGATAACCGATCTGAAAGATGTTTGTGTTTTAGTGACTGGGGGTCGGTTGTGTCTAGGCCCTGTCCGAATGTACCAACCCAACCTAGGGCCCCCACATTCCACTACCATGTTCAACCAGTCAGACCCAACCCAGTTCGGGTCTAAGCTTTCCTAGTCTGAACTTACCTCTGGGCTAGGCCCATTGGGCCTTGCTGGACACATCCCTGTTCAACTGGGGGTCCAGCCCACTGGGATGCAAATTAACCCGGTTCTATCTGGTCAGGTCTACAACTGAAGTTCGACTTCGTTCCAACCCTGGTCCACCCAAAAACCTGATTTTATCTCATTGGATCGGCCCACAATAGTGATCTGACTATATTTCGAGCCCAGGTCGCGTAGCGGTCCAGTTTGCACACCCCGGTCCGGCCTACCGAGTGTGCCAGTCCCCTCTAGCCCAGAACCATGAGGCATCCATTTCAGTTCCCCAAGAGAAACTAAGATAGTTGTGCATATTTTTCCCAAAAAAGTCACTGTAACGCATGCCACAGCGCAGGCCGCATTCTGGTCCACCAATTTCCATCGTATTGCGAGTGGGTCCTGCCGCACCGCAGCAGCCCAAGCTGTCCATGACACCTCCTCCAGCATGCTGTTGTGGCACAATTCCAACCTCTTTCATCCACCGCCATGGTACTCTATTGGATTTTTCCTCCCTGATGGAATTTCCTTTAGCAGACCACCGCGTTTTCTCTACTGGTTCGTTTTACATTCCGTTTGTGCCTCCGGCCACCATGGGGTGCCGCCTTCCCTATTATGGCATCAAAACCTATTCTTTGTCAAATTGGAGGTTCAACCATGAAGAAGACACTGGTTGGAGGGCCTCAGGACTTTTTTGTGTTGTCCCACTCCATCAACATTATATTTTAAAATAAGGGGGAGGTTTAAGATTACAAGTCCATTAGAAAATAAATAATCCCAGTGAAAAACACCAAGAAAAAGAACCCTCCCACTAGAGAGAGATATTTAGGGATCAACAAGTTTGTGCGTAGATCCTCATTTATTGTATTAGAATGAGGAATGTTGAACCTCAAACAAAATAACCACTACATGGGGTATATTTTCAATGGAAGTAAACTCGTTGGTGGTGATCCGTCCACGGAGAATCAAGAGTTGAAAGCCGTCGACGTTCATTGCTCACCGTTCTCGTTCTTCGAGGTGTGTCGATGTCTCCAGAAAAATAAAAGAGTTTTTTTAGAGAATTAGTCTCCTTTAATTATTCAAAGGAGTTCCACTTTTTTGATCTTGTTTCTCTAACCCCCTTAATCCCCAAAATTTAAACACGCCGCAGTGTTTCTATTACGCTATGTCATTGCTTCGTTATGCTGTATCATTTATAAAATAGTGTATTAGTTACACATAATTTAATTATTCATTACAATGAATAATAACAATCCATTAAAGGGCTTCCTTTAAAGCGACTCTTAATATCCTTGTGACCACACTACAGAGAGGACTTGTCACCACTCAATGGTAAAGGAATCAATTTTTTTTTGTTATTTTTATTTATCTCCTGAAATTTCTGAAAACTAACTTTTATGATCTACCCTCAGTTGAAGAAGTTATGTTATTTCTAAGTGAATTCCGATGTTTTGGGTTCAATTGTGCCTCCAGATTTTTTATCCGAGCACTAGTTTTGATGTTAGAAAAATCTGCTCGCAGTGTATTTTTAAACAAACTAAAAAAAGATAAAAATTATATTCGAGGATTTTCAGGCCTCAAAATCATGTTTGGTCTGAGCGAATGATCTCTAAATAATCCTATATAATTTTAAAAAAATACATGTAATATTTGGTACATTAAATTTTCCTCGCCATAGGGATTATTGTCCCCAAAATCCAAAACAAGGCTAAACAAACAAATTGGGGGGGGGGGTACTATGCACGAATATGAGCCTCTTGTTCTCATGTGCACTCTTGGAGATTCACGTACTGCCACCGATCACAAAATAGATGAATTTACCATAAATGAAGGAACCACTCCTATCGATCCCCTTTATCCACCGAGAACTTCGCAAACATCGCCCCATCGTCAATGTCCAACATGCCCTAGTCAATGACGTGTGGAAAATCTTGCACGTACCTCCTCAGTTGTGACTTGTGAAAAACATCATGCCCCCAGTTCATCTTTATGCGAATGGTACGACAGTATTCCACCTCTACAACTTTGCTCATGATCTAGAAAGTCTAATGAGCCTCATAGATAACTTGCCTCCCCAAAAAAATATATGTAATCCCCATCGGGGTGAGACCCAAAGGAAAACAGGGTCTTCCTCCTTGAACTCCAAGGGAATCCATCTCCGGTTAGCATAACATTATTTCCTGCTATATGTAGTCTTCATCCACTCTTAGATTATTTTCACCTTATTAATGGTAGGTTGTACCAACTCTAGACCCATGAGTGGTGACTCCCCTAGATATGTTACACATTGAGGTAATCTATATGGTCTCCCATAAAAATCCTCGAACCGTGCCATGACAATAGTAGAGTTATAGCTATTGTTGTATATAAACTACACTAGTGGTAGGTGGTCCACCCAACTATGAAAAAAATCAGGAATACAAGCACGAATCATGTCCCCTAGTGTCTGTATGGTCTGGTTAATCTGACCATTAATCTATGGGTGAAAGGTTGTGCTCAAGCACAAATTTATTCCGAACACATCCAATAATCCATTCCATAGATAGGATGTGAAGTGATCATCGTGGTCTGAGACATTCCTCAAAGACTCCTTGTGAAACCGCACTATCTCATTGATGTTGATGGAAACCAAGACCCTACAAATCCCTACTTCCGAATGGGTAGTAAGTGATTCGACTTGGTGATTCGGTCAAAGATCACCGAGATAAAATTGTGGCCCTTGGACGTGCATGGAAATCCTATCACAATGTCCATAGGGACACCATCCCACTTCCACTTGGGTACCTCGAGTGGCTATGCCAAGCCTTCTAGAAACTGATTCTCAACCTTCACATGCTGACAAGTGATGCACCGTTAAGTGAACTCGGCCACAACTTTCTTTATCCCTAGCCACCAGTACTGATGTAGAAGATCCAGGTACATATTCACCACTCTGGTATGTACCACCAATGTGTACATTTGGAACTAAGTTAAAACCACTTATCCAAACTCCACTAGTACTTCTATAAACCCTAAAAAATAGATGATGTGCTCCCCACCTATCAAAAATCTATCGGGAGCCTATCTTGAAGATAACGAAGCACGTTAGGCCTCATAGTGAAAAACCATAAGAAGTTCCCCCATAACTTGTTGTAAGAGTTGGGGAGTAATAATCATCAACTGATGGTATGAAACTCCATCGTCATCCCCAAAGGATATCTTCATCATGGCTAGCTGCTCTCTCACCTCACCCAACAAAGACAAACTGGTCCTCCTACAGAGCACGTCTACCACCACATTCCCCTTCCGAGTAGTATAGACAATCTCGAAGTCATAGTCTTGGAAGAACTCTTTCCATCACCACTACCTCAAGATTAGGTCCTTCTGGGATAAGATATACTTGAGACTCTTGTTGTTGGAGTATAAGGTAAATTGGTCACCCATCAATTTTAGTTTCCATATCTTTAAATAAAATACCACTGATGGTAACTATAGGTCAGCGGTCGCATAGTTGTTCTCATCCTTAATCAACTTTCATGAACTCTAGGTGATCACTAATCACTCCTGCATCACTACACAACCTAGTCCAGTCCCTGATATGTCATAGAAAAATATATACCCAATGACATCCTTTGCTTGTCTCTATATGGGGGCACTCATCAGTCTCCGCTTAAACTCCTAGAAACTCTACTTTCACTTCTTTGTCCACATGAAGGGTTTTCTATAATATGTATAATTTAATAAGGGTTTTGTTACTCTCAAATATCCAGGAATAAACATACTGTATATCTAGCCAACCCCAAGAAACTCTGAACCTCAATCACATTTCTGGGTGTCTCCCAAGAAATAACTTCCTCTATCTTCACCAGGTCCACTGAAACTCTAGCCTCTGAGATGACGTGTCCAAGAAAGTGGACCTCTTGAATACAAAACTAGAACATAAAGAGATTCCCATAAAAATGGTGCTATCAGAGTGTATTTGGGACAATCCACAGGTGTGTAGCATGGTCTTTTTCTAACACCGTGTACACCAATATTTCATCCATGAAGACCACCATGAAAAAATTGAGCTATAGTTGGAAGATCCTATACATGAGTCCCATTAACACTAATGGGGCATTGGTCAAGACAAAGGGAATCACCACGAACATAGATTGGTCGTACCATCATATGAAGTTTTTATTTGGTACATCATAATCCTATACCTGAAGATGATGATAGCCTGATCTGAGGGAAATATTTTATAACCACATCACTCCCTTTAGCTGAAAAAATGGGTCATCAATTCTTTGTAGTGGATATTTCCTCTTCATGGTCACCTGGTTTAAGCTCCAGTAGTCCATGAATATCCTCAATCTTCCGTTTTCCCTCCTGGAAAACAATAATGGGGATACCCATGGTGAAAAACTATGCCACATTAATCCATTATCCTCCCAATCTTCTAGTAGTACCCATAAGTCATGAAGATCCGTAAGAGCCATCTGATATGCTGGTGTGGATATAGATGCCATTACTGGGTACAGATCAAGGTAGAAGTCTACCTCCATATGAGGAGGTAGTCCAAAAACATTATTAGGAAAGATATAATCATACTCATCCACCACTATAGGAAATATCAGACTCCTCTCATCCACCGCACCGAGGGTCAGTCTAGCCAAATGGTGAGTAATCAGCTACACCCTCCTCCTAGAATGTCTGTCTAGCACTATAAGAGTTCCTTTCTCACCCGTGAAGGAATCTATGGTCTTATATTCTTGGAAACACCACACTCTATGCCTAATACAGTTGATATAAGCCTAAACTATGGATAACCAGTCCATAACGATGGTGAAGTTAGAAGGCCTCGACACACCAAATAAAATATCCCAATCGAATAACTTTCCTCAAAGAGCAAAATCACACTGCTAGAAATAGTGTGTAATCATATAATCCCCTAATATAAGATTATATAGTTAGAAAGATCAACCCAACAACCCCACCAGAATCTTAGAGACTCTAATGAGGTCCATGGAAAGGAAAGAGTGACTGGAAAAAGTCTGTATAAGAACTAAATCTAAGGTGGATAGACACAGATCATACCTCAAATCATATATGGAGTGTCATGGTCCTAGGAGTCTACTACCTAAAGCTGATATCACCCCTATGCGCCTACTCCCTATGGATGTGGTTGACCTCCTGGGAGTGGTTGAGGTAGTACCTCGAACCATCTCCCACCACCTGGTGCTCGTCCTACTCCCCTGCCCAGTCTTCCACCCCTATGTACCTCCTCGCTTGAACATCTACCTATACCTTTTCACTCCCTTGAACGCCTGCTGATTGCCTCTGTGGATGGTTAGACAGTCACAATCCATGTGTCCCTTACCACCACATGACTAGTAAACCCTTTTCTTTGATGATCCCAACTACCCCAGAGGCCTCGTACCACCGGTCCTGTGTCCGGGGGTCACCCTCTTGATGGTCTAACCCACTTTAACCTCTGCTTCATCTATCGGCTGCCCCCCATGGATGACTCGACTACTTGTCACCCAGTTGTAGCTCCCACCGTCAGTTCGTAAATTGTGAGGAGGATTTGTACTAATAGAACTCATTTTATCCTTCTGGCATGAGTGGGGATGTTGAGGGAAATCATTGACACCCAGATCTCCCATCGGAATCCGTGCTCAATGTTCTGGGCCCTATAGGGAGGGTCTCGTACCATATCTGTAGATTAGTAGGTTAGGTCTATAAAGCTCTCAATGTTCTCAGCCACTAACATTATTTCGTGTTGTAGGTGATGAAGTTCTTATAATCACACTAAGAGCAAGGTTGTGGGGATGAAATCCTCATGGAAAATCCAGTCGAAGTTAGACAAGGAGGGGGTCACCTCATCTTGAGTCTGAATCGTCAATCTCCACCATCTCCCTACTGAGACCTGAAGAAGGCTTTAGGAAAATGTCACCATCTAGTCAACTAGAATCTCCACTAAGAGGAAGAACTACATCACCACCTCTAGCCTATCCCTAGTAGCCTAAGGATATGTGTATCCCTTGAACCTAGGAAGTCTATGTCTATAGAACTCATGCAAGGCATTGATCTTGCATGCATCCTATACCGGTAACTCTGATAGTAACTGATGACCAATGGGTGGTGGTAACACTATTTTACCACCAAGAGGGGCCATCTCTATCCCGGGTCCCTAAACTGACACCTCATCAATAGGCAAGCAGTCCTCACAGTAACACATCATAATCCAAGATGGATGTCTACATGGAAGCATCATAAAATAGATCAAGATGTACCATGGTCAATAGATTATACCCGGTGAGATGACTTTAATTAAAGAAGAACATGAGGAAAACTAAATTCATATATAAGGAATGAAACATGTGTTTTTATGTATATATCCAAAAAGTAGAATTCATGGTCCTGGTGTATGGATACATCAACCACCACACCAACACTAGATGCCTCAAATGTCAAATTAGATCCTGTAACATTTAACAATTCTTCCCAAAAACAAAACAATAGACTCCCTATAATTGAGGTACAACTGACCAACTCTTATACCACTTTGTCATGAACCATTCCTCGAGGCCCATGCCGTGAATTCCCCATGCCTACCTCCCGAAGGCAAAGGGATAGTGACTAGCACCAATGGTGTCAACCGGCATGGGGATGCCTTTTTTCTATGTATATTTATACATGAAAATAAAACCATGTCCCAAAAACTATAAAGGTAAACATGCATGACACTTAACAACCAATGGGTAGTGGAACAAACTCTAAGTCAAATGGGCTAGAAGAAAACTCAAAAAAGAAAAACTGAAAACATGAAAGTACATGGATCTTAGGAAAGTCATCCAATGAAAACCCCACATGATGGTACATGCAGAGTAATTACTGTAAGATGTATAAATATTCATCACCTTATTGATTTTACTAGGCCCACCTGGTTCTCGGCCACCAAGCCCTCTATCCAGTCATCGGTCTTATGCCCAAGACACAACACGTTCGGGTGAAGCCCATGTAGGGGTGAGTAACCCAATACTTAGTAGGTATCCTGATACACAAAGGAAAGAACCAAAAGGAAAGTATACAAGTGGGAATATCAACTCACACAACTATAATCTAGAGTATAGAATGAAATACCATCAGTCGCAACACTAAACACTATAGACTATTGGGGTACTCATCCCTCATGAGTACCGTGGGTATGGTGGGTCACCCGGAGCCGCTCCCCACCATGGGAATTCCAGGTCACACATAGCTGCTTCCCACCTTGGCCATCATATTGAGGTACTCATCCCTGATGGGTCCTATGGTTCCGCTATGTCACAAAGAGTGACACCCCACTGTGGGCATGCCAGGTCACACACAACATCTTTCCACTAGGTCATCATATCTGATCCACATAGGGTCTCTTGTAGCTAATCCATATAGTGTCACTTATCAATAATCATTGAGTCTCAGTTAGCCGTAGGATTCCCAGCTGTAGTAGACATGATTCTTGGGGGAAAATACTCTATATAAATTCATTGAATTTTAACATCCATGAAAACATCATTAGATTGTTCCATTAGATCCTCCCCATCGGAAATGTTCTAACTCCAAAAAAGGCTTTTCAATCTGACACCTAGTCTGAGAGATATTGGTGTTTTAGTTAGTAGGGGCTGGTCATGTCTGGGCCTGGTCTGACCTGGTCGGACCGACCCGACACAGTTCGGGTCTTGGTCGGTTCGTTCCGGCCTCACTAATGGGCCATGCACAATTGGGCTTGCTGGACCCTACCTAGTTCGACTGGTGGTCTAGCCCGCTAGTTCGCCAATGACCTAGTTCCATCCCGCCAGGACCACAACTGGTAGGCTACTTCATTATTTCCTTAGGCCACTTGGTAGGCCGGATTTATCAAGCTTGCCTAGCCCGCAATAGTGGGCCACCTTTATTTCTATCATGGTGAATGTAGAGGCCCAGTTTGTGCACCTCGGTACAACCCACTCGATAGGCTGGTCCCATCCTGCCTGGATTCTATGTGGCATTTAGTTGGGTGCTTCGCGGTAGGCCAAGCTGAACACACCTATTTTTCTCGCATATGGTTTAGGGAAAACTTGACAATGGGAAACAACAGTCCACAAAATGTGAGTCCCTACCCATGAGTGTCTAAATAGGTGTTTCCCTATCATCCAGACACCTTCCTAGTGTCGGTAGCTCCTACCGCACCACCGTAGCCCGAGCCAACTGCAGGGCCTCCTTCGTCACCATGTTTTGGTGTGATGCCACCCACCAGTGGCCACTAGATGTTGGCACTGACGCATCGGTACTTCCATTTGTGGAACACTGGGTCCACTCTAGTGGTATGTTCCTCATGCCGTCTCTGCACCTCCAGAATCCACGGGGTGCGGCCTTCTCTTCTAAGGCCTTGAAACCACTCCCCCCCCAACATTGATGTTCTGTCACGAAGAATGAACATGGAGGAGGGGCTCAATCCTTGTTTGTGTTGGACACACCCTCCTCATTAATTTTTAAATTGGGGGTGTTAAGATTACAATTACATCATAAATAAAATTATTGCAGTTCAAAACCCCAAGAAAAATCACCCTCCTAATAGAACATACGATCTGCGGATCAAACTATTTCCGGGATGATCTACATTTGTTGTTTTATAATGAAGAATGGGGAAACATAAACAAAAATAACCACTACATGGGATATATTTTTGCTGAAGGGAAACTAGATGTTTTTGGTGATATGTCTACAAATATTTAAGAGCTCGAAGCCACCGGCATTCGTTTCTCACCGATCCCTTTCTTTGAGGTGCGTTGATGTCACTAGCGATCTATCAATGTTCTTTGGAGAGGATTCATGGCCATCGATTAATCATAGGAGTTCCACATTTTTGATCTCACTTCACCAACCCTATTAACCCATTAATGTAGAAACATGTCACATTGTTTTTATTATGCTACATCATCGCATTATTACGTTGTTTCAATTATGAAATAGTGTATTGGTAAAGTTTTATTTAATGAGTCATTATGTTTTACATTAATTATCCATTAATGGGATTCAGAAAATGTGACTCTTCGTCACCACATCACCACATTATATTGTAGATGTGTCACTGCTCAATAGTGAAGAGAATATAAAAAATAACTTTTTATGTTATTTTTAATTTTCTCCTAAAAATTCTGATAACTAACTTTTCTAGTTGACCCTCGCTAGTCGATGTTATGTCATTTCTAGGAGAATACTAACATTTTGAGTTCAACTATGGCGTATATTTTTTATCTTAGAACCGATTTGAAAGTTATAAAAAACTACCCACACCATTATTTATGTTAACTAAAAAATGTTCAAAATTCAATTTTGGGCTGACCGGGTCTCAGAATCAAGTGTCTTCTGGGCGTCTGATCTCAAAATAATACCATATAATTTAAAAATGTTACATGGAATTTATGGGACATTACAGTCCTAACCATGGAAACATAATGAAGTAAAAATCTAATAAATTTTGGGTTGTTATTAAATTAATGGAACATTCCTATTCATATCGTTTTCTATCCTATATGGAAGAAAATTAATATCCATGTTTATGTCTGAAATACTACCTCCCTTAAGTGATGTGTTTCCTTTTTAATATCGACCATATATAGATTGTTATTATTATAGATTTAAAAAATATATGATACATTCATCATGAAATATTAATTCCAAAAAAATAATATATTACATATATTATAATCTTTCAACCAGTAATAAAATGATAACATCGCCCAAAAATACATTTGGAATACCACCTCTATAAAGTGATTTGGTTACATTTTCACGTAAACCTTTCATGAGAGATTCTAAAATTTTATTTGATGTAAAAAATTTAAAATTGAATCATGAGTATTATTCGAATGATTAATTAATAATGACCTCTATAACCATGGTCAACTTACTAATGTTGTTTTTTGCTTATGAATCGATAATCCTCAAAACACACGATGCTGACTATTGTGATTAAGTAAATAAATATACCATTGTAGTAAATAAAATAAATTGTAAAATGATATGGTAATAAACCAAGAATGTGTTATTAAATAATTAAATAATTAGTATAAATTTATTTTATTTGGAATTAATGGACCCACATATCATGTATGGAATCATGGTAAGGTGATTATTATGTTAATTTCTATTCACCATTTTATAATATATATTCATTTATTAATTATCACATCCAATGTTATGATCTTTTCTATGGTTTTTGTTTCAAAAATATCATTTTATTGAAACATGTTTCATGTCATGGATCGTGATTGTTGTGAATGGTGTACTTACTACGCCATTTATGAATTTATAAATTTTAATTCAACTAAATAGTTAAATTTAAATTTCCATATCATATTCCTTCATTTAATGAATTTTTATTTTAACGATTTCATAGTGGTAAAGGCTATATGTTTTAATCACATTTAATTTTGGGATTTTTTGTGTTTAAGGTTTAATTGTGTGAATTTGTATGATAATAATTTATTAAACAAAATATATATTATTATACTTTGTTTAATTTTGAGGTTTATTTTATTTCCTTTATGTTTTGATTTTTTGGTACGTAAAATTGTTTTGAAAATGTAAAAAAATGTGAAATCATTTCCCTTTGGTTGAGGAAACATTTTCGTCCATGTTCATAATAATCAAAATAATTTTATAAATATTATTTAATATAAATTAAATCTTTTAAAATTGGATGTTTTCATTACCCTTGAAGTTGTTGACAATGGTTAAAAATATAATCTCTCTGAAAATTTTTAACAACAGACATTTTTAAAAATTTTAAAATGTTATGAAATTAATGTTTCCTTTTATCATATATTATGTGAACATAAAATCAACCCATCATGATCATTATTTTCTATGAAATATCCTTTAAATGTGTCCATGGTATTTTTCAAATAAAATTTTCTTCAAAATATTTTTGGAATTTTTTTATTTAATGGAATAAAATGAAACTGGTATTTTACTCAATATTACATGGAACGTATAAAATATTTTTTAGAAGAATTTTAATCTATGTAAAAATCCTAAAGTTATTTCTATGATTCACCAGAGATGTATAAATATGATATCATTCACTTCCCTTTTATAAATGGTTTATGATAATATTTTAAATAGATTGTTCGAAAACCCATTTCTTTTTCATTTGTGAATCAAGATATGATAGCGTTGAAGAAACATAAGAATCCATTTGTGTTTTCCATGATATGTTACTTTTAAATGATAAATTAAATATGAATTACGTTTTTAACCCAAATACATAAGGAATAATGACTAATATGTGATGGGTGGGTCCAATTTTACCCTCCAATGTGTTGGGTAATGAGAAAGAGTTAACTGGATAGAAGTTCCACAAAAGAAATTATGATATTAAGGAGATTCCTAGGTGGATTATGCATCCACCCTTAGAAGGAATGTGGGATTAATCTATAGTGACCAACTTTTGATAATTATTTTTAACATAAAACCCTTTCATACATTATCAAGAAAAATCACCTATTATCGATTGTGATGTATGTATTATTCAAAAATCATCTTTAATGATGTGCCCATATGTTTTGAATATAATATAAGGAAAAAATAAAAATTTATTTTTACAATTTTTGACTTTTTTTATGATAACCTACATACTTTCTATAATGACTCCTACTGTTCTGCAGATTCTTATATAAATAATATTTTCATCAATTACAAGTGATCGGTATTTAAACTACATCACATAGTTGGGAAATATTTTTTAACGCCCCACCATTCTCCAAATAATAAATTACAAATACTCTCTTCAGTTTTTATATTTTCAAATATTTTAATAAAATATAAAATATAACATGATGGCAGCTCATAGAAACATTTTCTACATGATCTCTATATGAAAACTCAGTCTGGGGTGACTTCCTTTGGTGTGTTGCTTCCTTCATCAAGTATTCATCTTTTTGAAGAACATAAAAACTATTAACATTTAACCTATGAAACATTAATCCATTCCCCTTTGATAAAAACATATATAAGATAAAGCAGTATCCATTGTACTTGTGTCTAGATAACCAGTAACTATTGCCTCTAATAAATACCTCTAGTTGGTAAACTGTTTCTCGGTACTTGTGTCTATTAACCCAACATTAACCAGTTGTTTCATAAGTTTTAAACTCATAAATCTCTAAAAAATAATCTCTTATATATAATTGTGAATTTTATTTTAATTATTACATTTACTAAAGACATTTATTTTTATATGAATGCCTCATAAGAAAAAAAAATAGGGAACTCAAATGTGTCTTCTCGCTAAAATGAAATTCTAATTTCAAACATCATACTCATTTAAATATTGATAGATGAATCTCAACTCTACCAAAATATTCATGAAAAATTAGAAGAATTATAATATCCCACTCA
Source organism: Viscum album (assembly GCA_963277665.1). Classification (NCBI taxonomy): domain Eukaryota; kingdom Viridiplantae; phylum Streptophyta; class Magnoliopsida; order Santalales; family Viscaceae; genus Viscum; species Viscum album. The sequence goes on from OY728152.1 coordinate 1,255,132,262, forward strand.
TATCAACATCATTATTATTAAGGAGTTTACAATGTTATTGTAAATATTCTTATTCCTACATCTGATACATGACTAAATTACTATTTATATTAATAAATCCTCTATCAAGTTACTATTCTTCTATTCGGTGAATCTAATATTTCTTCATTTTGTGAATCCCCTATCCATAATATTCATATATGTATTATTTTATTCCAAATAACTCATTTATTTATTTATTGGTTCTCTTTATATGCCTCTTCTACTTGAAGTTTGATAAATGCATAACCAATGAATATTAGTGAATTGTTCCATCTGATGGAATAAAAAATGTATGATTGACATAATCTATCTAATGATTTATAAATCCTCTAACTAGAGTTCATTATTTTAGTCAACCTTCAAACCGAGCTTGGATCAAAAGCTTAAATATTTCAATCTTATGAAATCGTGATTTTTTTCTCATTATCACCCATATGATGGATCTTTAGTGGATCATCCTGACCTTATTGGTTAACCAACAACTATCTATTTCTGATGAACTTATATATATATATATATCCATATAGTGAAACATATGAAAATTCCTTCTATCATTGGTTCTTCTTGAATAATGTTCATCCTCATTAATTTCAAAATTTTGGAAATAGTTCTTTATAAAATTTTATGAATTTCCTTGTATATCAATCTAATGAGTGTGATTCATATCTCTCTCATCTAGAGAGAAGTTCATCCTCTCTTTCTGATGGAAATTATAACAATATTTATGAATGGAATTCTTTTTGGGGTAAACATCTCTATTATAGAAAACATGGTCCTATAGATCTTCAACTGATGAGATCGATCTAGTAGTCTCCAAAAAACAACAAAGACCTTGAGCCAATTATATGGATCTTAATTCAACTTAAAACATAATTATTACTACAAATATTTCCTAGAAACTATCTTTGGAAAAAATTTATCATCCTCAGTCTGATATACAAAAACTGTTAGCCTTCATGTATGTCAATCGGATCAATAGTTGAGACTTAACTATATCCTGGATTTTATATTTTAACATCCCTAACCCAATAATTAAAGCTCAAACATTATAAAATTCTATTTAAACATAATCATATAAAATTTACTTTATGAAATTCTAGGTTATAATAAATCTTTATCTAGTAACATCATTCATATTATTTCCAATAACATTGAACCACTACAAACTCATACATCTAGTAAATTTCCATTTGATTACATCTATAAAGTTATTTGTTTCTAATTGCATTGATTCATTAACATGAGTCTAGTAAACTCAATATCCCCCTTTTTGAATTATGTTTGAATAATAAATATATTCATCATGTTAGGTTCTTGTATACTAACATAACATCATCTGACATCAGAATTCTTCTTAATATGGAAGAGGAAAAGTTCTTATCATCCTCCTTTACTTTATAAAAAAATTATTAACAATTCCAAAAAAACCATAATGAATGGTAAAGGAATTATTTCATTCCCTAGGAATGAATTATAGTGATGCTAAAATTTCATTAGTGAGATCTTTTCTTCCTGGTTATCATGGATAACATTATTGTAATTATTTGAATAGTTTTACCATCACAATAAATTTTTTTTGTAAAATTCATCAATATTTTTATCTATTATTACAAACATTCTTAACATCACATGACATGAGTAGTTTATTTGTTTCATGAAATGATCTACAATATTTGTCAGCATCACTATCATACAAATATCATTTTCAAACCTTTACCCAATGAACATCTATCATCAACATCTACATTGAATATACAAAGAATTTTTGATAGAATATATAGTTGAATAACATTGAAATATGATAGGAACTCCAGTTATGTTAATCCTAAGTAATGAAAATGTGAACTGATTTTATGTTAATACTAATTAATGATAGAGTTTAATGGTTATAGGTTACTCCTAATATATATTTTAATTATATAATTAGGAGTTTCCATGATTAATTTTAGAATTTCAAAGATATGTATCTAGTATTTCAATGCGTTATATGAGTTCAAACTGATCATTTAGTCAATTAACTATTTCACGTGGCTCATTGTTGTGGACATATAAGACTCTAATCTTAGGTTAATGATTTATTCTAGGTCTGAGGAATTATTTCATAGGTTATATGTGTATGAATTATGGTATTTTATTCCAATTCTCTTGGATTATTTCATCAAATCCCTGTCACCATATTTTTCTCAATGGTGACATAAAATTTTTGATGCATATATTTAACCTTATTTAGAATTGGTAGTCACCCTTATTTTGTGTTCTATTTTCCAGGGTTATGAATATTGATGTGAAATGACTTATATATATAATGTTTTCTTGTGTGATGAATTTTATGTGACATGTTGAAGATAAAATATTAAATAAGAATAATAGTGAACAGTGGAAGAAATTATCACAATAAGACATGGGTGTAATTATATAATTTTTTTCCTATATCTCGAAAACTATAATCCAAAAATTTCATTGGTTATGTAAGTGATCCAATATTATATGATGATGATTTATGTTTTGGATGAAAAAAATTGGGTTATGATTATTGTTATTAATTCTATAAATGTAAATTTGATGGTTTTATTTTTGAATCTTGGAGTACGAATTTATGGATTATAGTTGGTATTAGACCAGTGATTAGATAACTTCATTGATTTTTGTGTATTATTGATAGATTAATTTTAGTGGTATTGATAACATCATGAGTTTATAATTTAAACGTTTATCATAAGATAAAAGGTATAAAATCGAATGTTATTGTATTTATCTAATGGAATTTTAAATTGGTTAATGATATATTGGTATATATTTTATTAGGATAAACTGCAATTATTTATCAGTTGTATTATGTTTTTTTAACATGAAAGAATATTTTGGAAAAATTATTTTACATTTTATGAATGAATGATGAATATTATAATATAACCACTAAGGTTAATATATTTTATTAAGGTTATTTAGGATATAGGGTTATGTACATATGTAATTATTGAATTTTAACACTGTGTATTACTATTTAATTTTGGAGGTTAATATATATTTTATTCATGTAATGGTTTATTAATTATGGGTATTATATTACTTTATGGTAATCATTTTAGTTTTAGTATATATATTTAGAGAAAATTTTTTCCTTTTATTTACCTCTTGGTCACTTTGAAGTTTATTATAATTCTTCGGTCATGAAATTTTCTTATGAATAATTTGGAGTAAAGGAATTAATAATGGTGGAAATTGATAGATACATGCCATCAAAGTATGACATTAAATTCGATTTATGACAAATCAAGAATATTAAATTATGTTCTTAGTCTATATGGAAATGTAATTCTTTAAGACACTAGAACGGATCTTGAAACAACAATTTTATCCCATTACCTCATTTATAATGAATTGATGGTCTTTTTTATAACTCAATGGTTTCAGGTTTTGAGGTCATTGAATTTCTCATGACTATTCACATTCTTGGGATCAATGTTCTCTTTCACTCTCAATCAATATTTAGAATTAATTTTTTCCTCTATGTCTATTTTTTCACTTCACACTAATGTTATCCTATATTAAAACCATGTTATGTTTTATTCTATAAGACATTAGTATTTCCCCTTCCCTCTATTCCAAATTACAATATATTAACAAATTTTTATGATTTGGATTTTCCAAGAAGTTGTTTTCAATTGTTAAACCCTTTATTTATAGAATAATAATGAATTTATAACGATTAAATTTATTAATTTTATGGATAATGTAATGACTCAATATTTTAAAAGAACACTATGTTCAATAGTGTATATAACATGAAATACCCAACTTAAAAAGACTACAAAATATTATTATTTAAATATGACCAATATAAAATAGAAGTTGAATTGGTGGAAATTGATAGAAATAACTGAATTATGAAATATATATATAAGTTTATTATTTATTAAAAATTTAATAATTAATTTTATGAAAATAATCATTCAATTTTTAGTGAAGTAATTTTATGCTCCAAAAATACATTTTCTTGAATAATGGTGGTTATTAATTTTTTTGAGAAAATTTTATATTTAATTTTTAAATAATTTAATAAATTTATATTATAAAAATTATATTACTTTTCAAATCACCATATTAAAAATTTCATAGGGGGAATGTTTGGTATTTTTCTGATTTTTTCGATTTTGTAGTGAATAAGGGATTTTTTATTTTGGAAAAACTGTAATTTAATTTAATTTTAAATTAATATATTTATTTTAATGTGATCTTAAATGAAAAAAATATAATTTATTGAGAAATAATATAATTAATTACATTATAATCAAATTTATACCTGATTTTTTTAAAAGATTATTTTGGGCTCAAAAACACATTTATCTAAAATCTAATTTTATTTCATCCCTACACTATCTTATATTTATAATTTTAACCACTTTATTCCAAATTCACCTGAAATATAATTTATTATTTTTATATATTCTATATAATTCAAAGTGTGTGATTTACTTGCTTTTAAAAGTAAACCACCTCTCCGCTATTATTGAAACCACCTTGGGACACATAGCTCAAAAAAATTATACTAAAATATAAAATTAAATTCCTTTTCAAGGTAATTTAGATCCTCATTTTTTAAAAAGACCATCCCTTAGATCCTAAAGAAGTAATACAAAAGGATGTGTTTCAAAGATAATATAATCATTTTAACTGATCAATTTCATTTAACTACTTCTATTACCCTTTTGGATTTTTGGCTAAAAATTTAAAAATTATAAGATATGTATTTAACATGCATTTAGATATTATTATGTTAATGGAAAAATGTTATTCATCTTATATTCCATGCTATGGGAGCGAAATCATCATTCCTTCATAAATGTGGACTGTCACATCCATTATGTTATGTGTTCCGTTTTTCATCACCATGTTAGAGGATGTTTATTATGTGGGAATTAATATATATATATATATGATATTCAAAAGATTATTATGATTCTGGGAGTTTAATATATGATATATCATATTACCCTTCAACACATTAAAATTGATAATATTACTCGTGAAAACGTGAGGAATACAACCTCAATGAATCAATGTGATTCTATGATCAAATACACCTTTCACAAGTGATTATAAAATTGTATTTAATGTATAATAATTATAATTTTATAATTATTATTATTCAAGAAATTAGTTTATAATAAATCATTTGACCACGTTCATCTTACCAAGGTAATTTTTCAATAAGTAACCAAACGTCCACAAAAAAAGGGATGCGGACTTAACCAATTAAGTTATTTAATATTTTATTTTAATAATTAAAATTATTTGTTTAATTATAAGTAAATAAAACACGAAAATTTTATTATACAGGCACACAATTAATATATCCTTATTTTATAGGAAATTAATGGGCCTACATAGCATATATATACTCAAGGTAAGGGACTTCTGGACTCAATTTCCATTCATTGGGTTATACCACTTTTCTATTAAGCCTATTAATCTTTGATTATGTTTGAATTGACCTATAAATTTTTTATGATGTATGTAAAATTATTTTACATGGATTTACATATGTTAAAATGATAACTTCATGGATTAATTATCACTATAGATGATATGATCATTGTAAGGACTCTCATAATATCGTTCTCATTTTCTTGAGATATGTTTCAGGTCATTCATCACAATTACATAAAATAGTGTAATTACTACCCCATTATTGAAATATAACAAATTATTTCATAAATTAATGATATCTACAGATACATATCATATTAGTTCATTCTATTAATTTTTATTTGAATGATACCCAATTGGTAAAGGATTGTTGTTACAATCTCAATTGTTTACGGGATTGTTTGTGTTTAATGTTCCATTGGGGGGAATTATACGATGTTAATTTATTTAAACAAATATACATATTCTTTTAATTTAGTTATTTATTTGGTTTATATTATTTAATTTCATTTTAATATGAAGGATACATAAAATTACTCAGAAAATGTTTTTAAATAAAAGCTATCCTTATTTCATCTTAAAAGGATGAACATTTTATTCCATGAACATACTCTTAAAATTAATTTATGAAAGTTATAACCAATATTTTAATTTTTTGGATAATATTATTTTTAGTAACCTTGTAAATATTCACAATGGTATTAAGAATAATATTTTTTAATCTTTTCCAGTTAACTAATATTTGAGTTCTTACAAAAGTGTAAATTTAATTATTTCCATTAACATATAAAAATAGATTGTTTTTTCCTTCATAATACCCATCCATTTCATTGAATATTCCCTTATAATTTTAAATTTATATTTTCAAAGAAAATAATTTTCTCAATATTTTTTGAATTATTTATTTTATAAGTTACCAAATGAAAAGGGAATTTTTAACTATTATAAAAGAATTATTTTAAATTTTATTTTAATGTTATTTTCGTCTATATAAAACCTAAACAAATTAATTTTCATCACCATTGATATCATATTTTGATAGCATCCTTTTTCTTTCTCCGAATGTTTTATTTTGATGATGTATGATGTTTTTTTGTGAAAATGTTTCTTCTTATAGTGTAATTCAACATATGATACTTATGATTAAATATTGGTATCTATTTTTTTAATGATATGTATACTAAAAATATTGGTGATTCTTGGGATGAGGAGTGAAACAAAATAAATAAGGTGTATTACATGATATGTAATGGTTGGGTTGTTTATCACCCACCAATGCATTGGGTAATAAGATAGAGTTAACTAGATGGAATTTACACCCAAATAATGATGGTGATAGACTATTTTATATTACTACTAAGAGAAATTTATTATTAGATATTATTGGTTTCTCCTAAGAGATATTCTAATTATCCGGTTATGTGTTTCCATGATAAATGAAGGTTGTTCTTGGATTCCTATAAAATTTATTAATTATTTCTAATCGTTTTGATGGATCATTTTCCTAATTAATTTTTTCAGATGGATCATGATTATTGGCTAATAAGAATCTTATATTATATTAAATAAGTATGACATGTCTCATAATTTATGATTACGTTTTTAGGTCTATGAATTATCTTCTATTATGATCATCCACTTTGATTGTTCATCATAGCCTTATGCTCATTTTATTCTTAGTGATGAAATTTAATTATTAATTATTATATTTAAACATACTCATAATTTGTTCTTTCCCTTCTTCTATTTTCCATTTCCACAATATATGAATATTAATTTTTAATAATTAATTTGTAGAAAGGTTTCATCTGTGAAGAATTTAATGTTACATGTTGAAGTTGGAATGTGAAATATTAAATTTGTGGAATATTGAAAAATGGTCATTTAATGAAATTGATATAGTTATGTAAGAGTTTTTTCCTAAAAATATAATACTATAAACCTAGAAGGTCCTTAGGTATGTAAGTAATAAAGTATTGTATGATGGTGTTTTATCTTCTATATGAATCCAAATGGGTGATAATTATTGGTATCAAATCTAAATCCAAAAATATTATATTTTTTGGAGTAGACTCGTGAGTTCTAATTCAGGTATGTTATACAGTAAGTCTATTTTTATCATAATTTTTTTTATTATCAACTAGGTTCCAATAAACATGATTGTAAATTGGTTAAATTGACCTACAAAACATTTACATTCATATACTCAAATCATATATTTTTTAGAACACTTATCAACCTTAGATACTAATCCAGAAAAAAATTTAGATCAAATGGATTCGGAATCTTAAAATTATTTTAAATATATAATCTATAATCTATAATAATAATATATCTATGAGTGAGTGTCATGTTTAATATATTTTCATCGAGGAATTGTAAGGAATATATTTCCACTAAGAAAGATGAACCCATTAATTATATATATTTATTCATACAAGATCTATATTTGAATAAATAATGAGTCATTTACACCATTCCACTCACAATAAGTTATTTATATTGGGAATAATACCTATAATAAGAATTATTATTGTAGGAATTTGGATTAGTAGTCTCTTTTCCTATTACCATGATATGGAAAAACATTACACCATTCCATAAGAATCCCAGCATTTAGGGATTCAAAGATAAATGTTTATCAAATATCAAAATGGGATTTGGTTACCAAAAATTTATCGTTATACATTTGGAACATTACATATGCAAGATAATTAATGTCCACCCTTATATGGATTAATAATACCCATTTATATGATTTTTTCCATTAAATGTTTAACTTTGGTATGAATTTAAAACGTTGTTTTTAAGATTTTGTTGTTAAACATTGAAACATTACCCCAAGAAGTTGCGTCTCCAACACCGTAGATCCTAAAGAACAAGTAAAAATTTGAGATCATGTGTAGGTTAGTTTTTCTCATGAAGCCTCAACTTGTGAGATACATAAGCCATGACTTGATCACCTTACATCAGGAATGCACCCAGTCTTATTCATAAAGTGTCACAACAATAAGTATAACTTCTTCTTAGATATGGATGAATCATGATAGAAGCTATTTTGAGTCATCTTTTTAACTCCTGAAAATCTTTTTCACAACCTTCAGTGAAGATAAACTACACACCCTTCATTGTAAAGGACGAAAGTGGTGCTTCTAAGTGGGATAAATCCTAGATAAATCATCTTTAATATCCAGAAATCTATATGAAACTAATGATGTCAAAATACCTCCTAGGATGATCCCAGGAAACAATTTTTCTTTACATATATTGGTCAACAGATACACCTTCCTTAGATATGAAATGACCCATGATGTGAAACTTGTTGGTCCAAAAGTGGAATAGAATGAGCTTTGTGTAATTCTATTTCTCTCACAGTATACTTAGCATGATATCTAGATTGGTTGAATGTATGTGTCTAAAGTGTGAATACACCTAGAAAGACAAAAACAATGGAATCAAGGTTCATGTGGAAAAATTGATTCATCAGAACCCTGAAAACTTCTAGCGCATTCATCAGAATAAACAAAATAACCAAAAACTCAAACAAGTAATACCTACTCTGGATAGAATTAGGTGATATATCTAATGGTCAGACACGAACCAAATGATAGCCTGAACTCAGATTGATCTTAGAGAGAATAGTTTCTTCTTATAGTTGGTCAAAGATGTTATCTATATGAGGGAATAGTTTTTGATTGTTTACCATAAAGTGGTTGAGTCAATTGTAATCCATGAAAAATCTAAGGGTATCATCCTCCTTCTTTAGGAAAAGGGCTCGTGAACCCCATGATAATGTACTAGGTCTGATGAAACAATTTACCTCATGATCTTTAAGCATCTTCTTGAGTTCATGTAGCTATTTTGGTGATATCCTAAAAAGAGTAATGTAAATTAGGGCCACACTTGTCACTATCTTGATAATGAACTCAATGTCCATCATAGGATGTAAGCTGGAGAAATCTTCAAGGAATACATCCATGAATGGTCCACAGAGGAAACTCCACTAACTATAATTCCTGATCACTCATAAAAAGACATGATAGATGAGCTATCACCCTGCCCAACCTAAAATTAATGGTTCCATCTACTTCTACCTGGATATCCCATTTTCCTTTACATATAAAAGAGCTACCCTTGGGTGTTATGAAGGACACATGACAGTGATATAAATCCACTTGTGCATGTTAAAAAACAATCTAATCCACGAAGTGAATGACATGAATGATGGTCATCTCAGGGACGTATAAATTCCAAAAGAAATGGTACACTCCTATCTCAAGGGGGAACTACAGGAGGAACTATAGGACGTTTTGGGCCAACCATGTCTATAATGTGCTCATCGCTACTCTCCTGGAATATGACATGAGGACATTGCGGTGTCATTGTTCTATAATTAATGAATGAATGCCTTATACAAGATTCTATAATAGAAAATGTAAAAAAGTAGAGGAGAAGTAAGAAAAGGGAAGGTGTAAGGCCTACCTAACAATTTTAGTCTATGAATAAAATTCCTACATAAGGTTACCTTCTCATTCCAACATATGGAAAAAAATTAGGTTTATAACTAGAAATCACTGTAATATATTACAAATAAACACAAAATCACTCACATGTAAACAAGTAGTTACCAACTCAAAGTAGATATGGCACGACATTAGGCATTCCATTTAATATCCTTATGGGTAAATTTTGATGCGTGTCAATGTAATTACCTCATGTCATTAGGATAAAACAATCATAATTTATCATCTCAATAATACCAATAAAAATAACAATATAAAACAAGTACGTCACCCAATGGTCAAATTATATCAATAATAAATGGCATAATAAATAACTAGGATCCCCACCCAGGAAATCTGTGTTTCCCCAATACATGGGTTAGCTATGTTCAAGAACATGATAAGTTTAAAATTCCCATATCCTTGTCTCATGTCTAACCCAAAGAGTGAGAGAAAGGGAAAGAAAGAAACCCCTATAATACAATGTTGTAGCATCCTATCCCAATTTCCTCTAAAATAGGCCCGGATATGGTGGACCACAAGTCATAAGGAACATATCCACAAATTACAGAGGCTACTCACTTGCATTAAGGGACTCAGGTATGTATGTGGGGGATACTATTTCCTCATAGAAAAACTATATAGCATAGTGGAAGGAAATAATATAAATGATAAAGTAGTTGATACAACATAAAAAGAAAATAGACAGTAAAATAATAAAACAAATGACCCAACAATAAATAAAACATGGAAGATAAATAATTATAAAAATACAAATAATGATTTCATTGTATAATTCCAAATGTAAATAAATAATAGTGATGGTTTAAGAGGTAAAACCATAGAATTCATGCTAATAATGAATCAAAAGGTGAAATAGAATCTACCACATGGAATATTCAGTATGTCTATGTCTGTTTCCTCCAAATCTCTATGAAAACAACAATGAAATAAAGCATTGGAAGTGGAACACTTTCCCGGAATCGTACCTGTGAACACAAAGTCTACTAGGGTACCAAACGGTTCCCGAGCTGGTTGTGAGATATAATCTCAGTAATCCAGAACCCATTATATCTAGAACATTCCATTTTGTGGAGTAAACAAATAACAGTGTGCTAAAGAATAATTCTTTCAAATAGTTTAATTAAATAAAATAACTGTAAAATGGATTGGGTTCCCAAGTGTACACCTGTCCAATACCACCTACTTCTTCTTGATCCAGAAGTCTAAAAAAGATACATGTTAAAACCAAATATATATTAAAAGGCCTACGTATCATAAAAACCATAGAAAAAGTGGACACTCAAATCTTGTGTTTGTCGTGGGGTTTAATCTATAAGTAAATAAATGGAACACAAAATTCATGAGAAAACATCACAAATCATAAATAAATCTATGATGCACAATAAAATCATATCAAGCATTTATAATAAAATTTATATGTATAGAGGTAGAGTCTGAGCCTATCCCAAAGGTATCTCTACAGTACATCCAATTAATTTTACAATGCCACCCAACTCATCCAAGTCTACCCATTTTGGAATCCTAGGTATCGCTTATGGTGTGGTAACCCTGAGTTTGTACCAAGTATCACACATATGGGATTGAGTCTCAATTATGGCTTGGCGTAGCCATCTTTCCAATGATTTTGTCCCCAGTTTCCCCGTAGGGAACCTGTGTCACTCCATATTATATGAATATCATGTGGAATCCCATTACATACCAGGAAAAAAACATCTCTTCCCCAGTGCATCATATTATAACCTATCGGGTATGGTGAATCCAGCAGTGGTTTCTTATTATTGAACCCATGTTATCTCACCTACCCAATTTCCTACAAACAAAAATAATGGCACATATACATATATCCTAGATCAAGAATTCATAATTACATCTATTAAGGTAACCAAAAAATTCAAACAACATAACTCAGGTTAAATAGAACAAGGTGTTTATTAGCATAGGAAAAGGTAAAAAATTTAATATAAATTTAAGGAACAAAAAAACCCTATAACAAAATTATATAGGAAAAAAACATCCAAATTATTTTATTAAATCTAAACTTCAAACTAATGTATCAGAGAAACAAATGTAACTGATAATTTAATGAGTGCAAGATAACAGTAAAAATAGGCCGATTGTGTTGGAACACTTGAAGGGGTGTCCAACAGCATGTATAAAAAATAATAAGGGTTCACATTAATAAAAGGACGCAATGCTTAAGGCTTAATCATTTAATTAAATTAATATTAATTATTTGATATTCAGCGGTCCACACCGACGAATGAAACTACATTTAAAATTGAATAATGTAATGAAACAATAGGAAAGATCATAGATGACATACCTTGTAGGTGTAGTATATCCCATATCCCATGAAAAACTTGAATTTTACCAAAAATAGTAGAAATCATATGATTTTAGAAAATCGAAATTCTGCGTAAAAACTGTCTATGTAATATTGCACAATGGGAAGTGAATGAGATCCTATAATTTCTGGTGCATGAGGTTTTCCTTACCAAGATCTTAATAATTCATAAAAAAATGTCGGAAATAGAGGAGAGATGATGGAACATTGGGCTTCCAAAGGGAGAATAGTGGAGTAGGAGGTGCACCAAAGGGGGCGACACATGAAGGGAAGAGGGAAGGGAGAGAAGGAAAAAAGAAAGGAAGAAGAAAAAAATAAAAAAAATACTAAAAATAGAAAATTGAATAAATAAATAAATAAATCAAATAAAATAAAAGGATAGAAAATAAAATAAAAATAAAAATAAAAAATTGGATAATTCCCATTTTAAATTTTTTCTCATTACCCATTCTGATTTTATTTTAAAATATCATTTTTCCCTTTTTATTTTTTTTAATTTCCTTTAAAATTATTTTACTTCCTTTTTATACATTTTTAATTATTTTTTAATTTCCATTAAAATTATATAATTTCCTTTCAATTTAGTTTATTTTCTTTTTAATAACTTTGTAATTATTTTAAACCCGAATGATGTGCTAGGGTGTGGTGTAATAATTTACGTAAATCTGTGAAATAATTTTAATAATTTAAATTCTTTCTTGGGACCTGTAAGAGGTTACACATGAACGTGCCCTAGGTATTTTTATGGATTTGGATAAAAATTAAAATGTTATATATGTTTATTTAATCTCAGAATTTACAATTAGAGTGGTCCTTGATAGATTATTGGAGTTGATACTATATATTTTGGACTCTTAAGGGTTAAATATGGTGCTTTGAGAAGAATTATTCTATGAAGTTTGTCAACATTTGGATGTCGGTTTGACTGTTTTCATTATTTTCCCATATATTGTGAAGTTGAGGTTTAAAAAAATAATTTTAATATGGTTTATTCCATTATCATGGACATTACCATTGAGGTTGGTGTTTTGGTTGGAATGGTGTATTGGTTAAACCCCTAAGACATGGAGGGAAAAATCAAATTTCAAATTTCAAATTTCATTAGAATCTTTGGAAATTTCAAAGATGATTTTGGGTCATAGAAATGTTATAAAGGTCTATTGTAAATAAATACTTTTATAAAAATATTATGGGGTTGTGGTTTTGAGCATGATTCAGGGATCAAGGCTAAAATTGTCATAGGGAAAGGCACTATATTTTAGTGGTGGTCAAAAATATTTTGAAGTCTAAATATATATGGAATTTATAGGGTAGATAAGATATTTTATAGGGAAGGATTATTTAATCTCCCATATATTTATCTTACTATCCTACAGTTAATATATTGCCACACCATGTAAAGATCTTTAAAATATTTAATCTAATTATAAAATATATATTCCCTAGTTGGAAATTAATTTCTCTCAAACCCTTTCCACCCTTTGGCTCACCTATAGTGCTCCTTGGTATTTATTTTTTGATCTATGGTTATTTATTTTTGTGATCTATCAAATTCTATCCAAGATTCTTTATTCCACCATTTCTCTCTATTCAAAACTTATTTCTTTCATTACATAATTATCTTTAATTTTTTAAAAACCATGGTACTGAGTGTGGTATTATATTCATACTATATGTCAAAGTTTTTATTCATGTATAATTCTATTTGTTTTTTATGATTCACATGGAATATTTTGGGTTTGCAGTTGTATATCTCTTATTATTCATGTTCAAATATTGTGGAACCTTAAATAATGGTTTGATATTTAAAATATATATACCATTATTTTTATGTTAAATGTATAATTATCACACTTTTATTTTCATTTGGTAATAAATTATAATTAATATATTGAATCGAATGACATATATTTAGTAAATATAATGGTAAAGAGACATTCACGAGTTTTTTATGACTTATTTATTATTGATTATGTTTCATTACTTAATATTTAATAATAAGTATGCCACTGTGATTATTTTTTGTGTTATAACATGATTAAATTTTTTAATTAACATAAATATAGTTATTGAAAATATGTATATTGAAAATTAGAATAAACATTTTATGTTGTTTACATATAAATTAGTTTATATGTAATAAATAATGAGTAATTTATGATGTTGATTTATCCTATTATTATCATCATTTACTAATAAATTTAATATTTTATCCATATTATAGATAGAGTTTTCATGGAAAATTTGGTTTTTTATTGTTGAATCTTGTGTGATTAACTATTGTTGTTACAATGATCACTTAGGTCACATAATCTGGTATAGATTGGTAAGTGGTTTTGTAGTTGTGATATAGAAATTGGTGTTATTTGTATAGGATAATTTATTTTAGGAAATGGTGATGAAGTGGTTGGGAGGTTGGTTCGTAGTATCCCAATAACATATAATGGTGTTAATATTAATGAAATAATTATGGAGATTGGGATATAGAAAAATGGAATAATATTTGAATAAATAATTAAATGAGTAAATTATTAATTCAAATTTTAAGGGGGATATTTTAGAATAATAAATTGACGCTACCTATAATGTTTTTTATAAATAATATTTTTTAAATTTAATTAATAAGTTTAAAATAAAATTGTTTCTATGAATATTTTTTTTAAATTATCTGATACTTTTAATAAAAAAACTGATTGATCAATGATATATAGAAATAACCAATATATTATAAGTAATAAATGAATATGTATAATAAATATAAAATAATTAATAAGTAATAAATGTGAAATGACATGATTATGAATATATGGGATATTGAGTGGCTATTTTCTAGTGTGGGTGGAGTTGGTTATGTGGTTGTTGTTTTTGGAAGAAATAATGATGTGATGTTGAAATAGTTTTTTCTAGTGTCTTCTTATCAGGTTTTAGACCCATAGGTTGGTATTAAGAGCTATATTATATCCATCATTATTTATTTTATTTATTATGAACCATAATAAAAGTATGGTAACATGAAGGATGAAGATATAAAGCATTGGATTTTTAGAGTATCCATAATATCATGGATGGATGTGATATGAGTGGCGAACTACTCCCTCTATGTCTCTCTTCTAAACATAGCATATGATATGATGTCTTGAGGTTATAAATATTTTTTTTTATTTTTCATAATGGAGGATTACATTTTATGAGTAGGTAATAATGTTGATATCATTTGTTATCATGTTCTTTATCAATAGGTGGTTTGTGGGTATAATAGTATTGTTGTTTTCAGATGTAGTGTTTGGTTGTTGATATGTTGTCCTGACTGAGATAAAGATAAATGGTTGGTGGTATATGGTGATGTAATTTATGGAATGGATTATACAACTGAGATATTTTTTGTTATGGAATAAATGGGAAAGTGTTTATTTGGAATTCTAGTATAAGGGAGATTATCATAAATTCTTATGAAGTAATATTATTTTAATTTTTTTTGTTGAATTGGGTTAGTGATCCTCGGATTGATTTGGGTGATAGTATACTTGGTTAGTTTTTGAGTTAATTCAAATGTTTATTAATTTTCACAATGGATTGATTTTTACATGTTTTCCCAAGATGTTTTGGGGTGAATTTGTTTAATTATGCATTTATACCCAGCCCAATATATTGATTCCATTGATTAGTAGTGGTGTTTTGGGGATTGTAATGGAAATTACAAGCTCATAGTTATTTTTTCATTTAATAGGTTTTCATGGAATCATTTCCTTTGGAGTTACAATATGGGTATTTATTTTGGAGATGTTAATTTATATATTGAGTTACATATATTTTAATATTGTCTTATTTATTATCATAGTAACTTTATTGGTGGTTATAATAGGGACCCCGACTTTAAAAATTAAATTAAATTATATTTTTAGAAATTGATTTACATTCTATCATTTAAATGATTTTTATGGAATATGGTTTCATATAAATAGTCCATAACTATTACATAACAAACACACCTATTAAAAATTAATCAATTCCACTTAGTATTAAATTTTTCAATAATATAGAATTGTTAAAATAAATAATCCTCATACATTAAAAATGAATTTAACATTGCACTTACTCATTATTAAACATGATGAAATACATTTAAAATGTGGTATTAATAAAAAAATATTAGTAAGGGTTTTAAGAGAAATAAATCCATTATTATAGGAAAAAAAATGAATACCAAATTTTTTTACACTTTTCACATTATTATATGAGAACAGAAAAAAATAACCCTTAAATGGAAAAAACACTTTTTTGTCAAATAAAACCTTTTAAAACAATATAATTAAAATAGAAAAACATATATTTATATAAGAAAATTATATTCACAACCAAGGTTTACTCACGTTAGAAATTACAAGATCCTATTTTAAATTCACAAGAGAAACATCCCTAGTAATATACATCCCTTTTTCCATTGAAGATAATTAACATTACCGAATACATTAGAGATAAATATTAGACTCACCCACCATATAAATTTTGTCAAGATCAAAAATCATGTAAGATGTATCTAGATCACATGAAATAATATTTAATTCGCCAGTTACATTTAATAAATAATTTTTTTATTCCTTCTCGTTTTTATCACAAATCCTTTTATAAAATCATTAAAAAAAATTAGAAATTCACTTTCAATTTTCGTATAATAATTATGATTAATACCTCTTTCTTTTTAAAAATCATAAAATGAAAAATTCAAAAAATGTTTTGGAGAATATTTTTCTTTAAAATAAAAAATGAATCATTTTAAATTAAGAGTCAATGAAATCAAAATTAATGATATTCATAAATCTGGTTCATACTCTATATTTTATAGAAAAACATTATTTTACACCATGGTAAAATGTGTCAAAAGTTTATCATATAAAATGTATTAAAATGATTCATTTTTTAATCAATTATAAAAAAGAAAAATATATTAAAAACAGAATTTTGTAATTCATTTAAACAAAAATAAGAATTTTCTATAAAAAATTAAAATAATATAGAATTTAAAGTAAATTATTTGGACATGAAATTCTAAAAGATGATTTTTAAAATAAAGTCTCTTACCTTTAGTTCGACTTGAAATGTATGTACGTTATATCATTTATAATAAATAATTATTAAAAATTTTATTTCCTAGAATCCAAATTAATTTGTATTAAAATATTATAATGTATTTCATTCCATTAATTAACATAACTTTTATAGTTACTGATACAATTAATTTCATGTTAGTGGTTTTTATAATATTTATTTCATAATTTCAAAACAATTTTGATGAGCTAAACACATTAAATGGATCATTTTTACAATATAGCATGAAAATTTTCATTTCATTATTATAATTTTTTAAATTAAATTATATTTTATAACCATTAAGTAATGGGAGACATGAAAAATTAATCACATCAAATCATAGAGGTGGTAATCCACATAAACACATGAATGATGTTACCATTTTCTAATGGAAAATAGAGTATGAAATTAGAAGTTATATAATCATGTTATAATGATAATTATTTGAATAATACAATATTTTTACAATAAATATATCATTATTGAATTCTATGAGAGGAAATTGTGGAAAAATATTCACATCACTTCGTGGAGGTGTTAGTCTGCAGGTATGCATGAATAATGTATTCATTATCTATTGAAAGGAAAATGATATTAATAAAGTTTTTAAAATAAAATAATAAAAAATAATTTTATTTTATATTTTAAAGATATTATAATGAAATTTCTGAGATGAAATTAAAGGAGGAAAAAAATGAAATAAAATGAAAATGTTCGATTAAGATGATAACCTCCTCTTTAAAGAACATACTTTGAATATCTCCTCATAAACCATAGGTATAATATTTTAATAATATATAAACCTATCATCCATATAAATGTATTTTAAAAAGTTTGTTGTTTAGGGTTTTTTGAGCTAACTGGATAAAGGATATGTGAATAATAAAAAAGAGGTGGCTTCCATTATAAGTGAGGGAAGAGGAAATCTTGGAATTACGTAAAGTAATAAATTTATGAAAATTAATTTTCCATTAAATGTGTAAAAATTGATATATTCAGATGATATGATAGTTATGAGGGAATTTAATCTAATATAATAAATTTTAATATGTTTATTTGTCATTTTAGGCCTTATATTTGTGTTTAAAACCTTGGTTATTCAATATTAACGTCATCCATGGTTGAAAATTTTTAAAAAACAAAGGGTTATAAATTTTATTTTTAGTATAAAATTTACATAAATAGTAAAGGGATATGATTTTATAGCATATACCATAAAATTTGATAAAGAAGATATTTTTGAAAATTTTAATTCATTAAATTAATATTATAGAATATTAAAAATCATTAATGTAAATTTTGAGACTATTAATTTAATTAAACATTAAAGAAATTTACACAGTATTTTAATTTGATTATAAAATTTTAAAACATCTCTAATGTCTTATATCTCACAAAATAAATTATGGGGCCACTATAACTCACCCAAAAAAATTACTTTTAATGTTTTTAATTTCATTTTATTGGTTTTTATACTTCTATTACAAGTACTGTTCCAACGTCGCATTTGGATTTAAATTAATTATTCCACCACTAAATATTATTAGTAAAATAATATCATGAAAAATTTATCAATTAAAAAAACATTTAGAACTAATAATAACCCCTATTTATCACTTTGGAATAATATTGGAGATTTTAATTGAAATGAGTGTGAAATGTTTTATTTTTAATTTCAATTAATTTATATGTAAGTCATTATCAAAGAATATTGGAGAAAATTTTCCCAAACATTGAATCATGAATGAAGATAGTATATTCAAAGTCATCAAATAGATTAATATAAATCATTAGGGTTTTTTAAATTATTCGCGCCTAGTTTTAACAATATTTTACACATTTTTCCATTACGAGGTGGAAAAATATTTACCATGACTATTAATCCAAATGACACAGTGTAAAAGTAAATATTTCTAAAAAGTTAACTTCCTAATTCCAAATATTGAATCTATATTCAATATTAAATTTCTTTAAGTGGATGAACTCAATTTTAATATAAATTAATAAGACACAATTAAAAGTGGTTTTTGAAAAAGCTAGTCATTAATCCCAAAAAACAAACATTTCATAAAATAAAAAATAATCATGAATCCTATTTAATTTATTATGTTTTTATAAATAAATTATAATTAAGTTACATTAATAAAAAAATCACTGCATAAGGAGAATATATAATGAAAATAAGTGCTTTTTTTAAAAAATTGCTTTTTTAAATATTCAATGAAAGAACAGTCCCTTTAGAAAAATCCCCAAATTTCACCACGATATAATTTTAATATGACTATTTAATAAATGATATGCATTTTTATCGAATAAAATTTTATAATGTATAATAAATTAAATATATTATATTCTCATAAAAATAAATAAAACCCATTTTTTATGAAAACATAATTTTGAAGAATAATATGACTTTACTAAATATTGAGTTGCTATTTCTTAAGAATTAATTAATATATTTTTATTAAGTAATAAATTACATATATTTTTTATAATTTAATTAATCATTTAAAATCCTCCAATTCCATGTCTAGGTTGTTAGGGTTATATTTAAATAATAAAATTTCTTGGTTTTTTCAGGATTGATGTTGCATGTAATAACTACCCAAGCATGGCATACATGGAAATTACATTACTTTTGAAAAATAAACAATACATTACACATAATGACACCTAACATACATATTAGTTTAGTTCCATTGGAAACATGAAACACATTCATCTATTTTGGGGAAAAATTTCAGTTTCTCACATAAATATCTTACCCTTTGGTTTTTATTCCTAAGACCTTTCTTTATATCCTAGGGAAAAGAGAAAATTTGAAAAGGGTGAGGTTAGATGATCACTATGGGTAAACAAGAAAAATATCAAACAAATCATGAACATAAGAATGTCAAAACAAGAAAATAAAATTTTAAAATAATAATGTGTATAAAATTTATAAAAATTTAGAGTCATTAAAAAATCATGACAGTTTATAAGGCATAAATCATATATGAGCACGAGTCATGAGAAAATAACCTTAGCATAAATCAATGAATTCTAGTAAATGCATAACCATTGAAAATAATTTCCATGTTAGTTGTGGCTCATTTCCAAGACCAGTATAATGTAAAAAGTACTCTTCTAATACTTATTCACTACTCATTCCAACCCTACATAACTTTCCTGAACATAGTTACAATTCTAGCCATATATTACTGAATTGAGATATTTCCTATGTGATCCCTACACTACTATATGGAGATCATTTACCATTATAGTATTATTGATCTCATAAGATATAAATCTTTTCCCAATTTATTAGAGGTAGATATAGTTCCCACCCATCCTATAATTAAATAATTATTACGTGTTCCAAAAAAATATTAAATGATTCATCATAGCATTACACAAGGAATAAAATTGGTTTCATAAACATCATTCTATCATAACATAATACTTGTAAAAAAAATTAATTTTATAAATAGAATTATATCATAAAGATAATAAAAAAATAGTAATAATAGGGATAGTATACTTTAAACATAACCCTATTAAATAATTCCATCTTAGATGGAAAATAATTCTGATAGAACACATGAAATTAATTTTTGATGAAAATATCATTTCTTTATAAAAATATTTTCGTTTCTCAAATTTATATGAAAATGTAAAAGTTAATAATTTATTTGAAATTATCTTTTAAATGTTGATAATTAATCTTTATGAAAATGAGGTGTTATGAGAACTTAAAAAAATATTATTTGGTATAAGATAAAAGAAATCATTTTTCTGTTACTTTTGTCATATAAGTCCAAAAGGATATTGTTTCAAAAATGACAAAAGATTACTTTCATACCATTTAATAAAAAATTTCCAAAATGGATACAATTGAATTTAAAAAAATTTATATAAATATAAGGATTATTTTGTAATATATATATATAAGAATCATAGACATGGATGGAAATTATACCCCAATAAATACCTATATATTTACAATCTTATATAATAATGAGATTGTGAAATTATCTTATACCTTAGGTTTGGGATCCTTTATACGTGTCCAAAACACTTGTATAAGGGTTTCAATAATGTCATTAACTATTCCAAAAATCATATTCATTTTTATATTACCATAAGTGATCACATTATTACACATTTTTTAATAAAATTATTACGTGTCCATAGGGTATTAACTGCTTTATTTTCTTATGTATGTTTTATGAGATAAGTTATTCTTCCACTAATTAGATTATAGTTATCTCCTTTACATAATGATATTATTTAACATATTTGATATTTATTCATTACATTCATTTTCATAATTATGATTTAATGAAGATCATATAGAATGAATCACATTGCATCGTGGAGATAGTTGGTCGTGCATATTCACGAGCAACAATATAATTATCATAATTGAAGAATGGTATTAAAGTAGATGGTATATATAATATTTTTTAATAAATATCATGTTATAATAATCATATATAGATATTATTTACATCATTAAACCCGTCCAAGTAATGTGGTGATGAAAAATTAATTTTACCATGGGGTGGGGACTGTAAGTCATACCAACACTTTGATAGTGATTTATTTTTTCAAAGGATTGATAGAATGCGTAATATGGTTTTTTACTAACCATAATAATTTATAATAATTTAATTTTTACTATATTATTCAAATTATAATGGAAAAACACACAAATCAGATGTATAAGAAGGAATAAGTTTGAAAGAATCGGTAGCTAAGATTACCTTTTCTTCTCTGAGCTCCCACTATATCTCCTCTTAAGGGAACTAGAGATAGTCTTTTGAAAATATAAGAACCTATAGAATGAGAGTAAGTATGTTTATGGGGAAGTGTTCAGGGGATTCATGATGTTTACGGCTTAATGTGAAGTGATGTTTTGAGGGAGGATGTACCCTTTTATAATTGATGTGGGAGACACATTTAGAATTTGAAAAATATTAATCTTTAATAAACTAAAACCACATCCAAAAACAAAAAATATGACATATTTTTTATTATGAGATGAGAAAAAGTTATAATATCATCATCCAATATGTTTTAAATTTTTTTTTCTATCCATTTAATTTTATCCACTTAATTAACACATAATTACTCTATTTAATTTTTAACTATGGTAACAAATATTTCAATATTAAAATAGTTTAGTTTTAAAATATTTAATGTAAATTAGACAAGAAATGAACAATTAAGAACATTTTTGATCTTATTAAAATTATTTTACATATAAAAAAATGTATTATGATTTTTAAATATTTTAATTAAACATCATTTTTACAAAATATCAATAGTGTCAATTTTGACACTTTTATTTATTGGATTTTTGAAAATATTAATATAATATTTTATCATATAATTTTTTTATTTTTTACTTACAGGTAAAATTTCTCCTATAATATTAATTGGATATATTAATTATAAAAAATTATATATATTAAAAATATTTTTTTATAACATTAATATTAATATTTCCATTAATAAAACAAATACTACCTCATTTTTTTGTAATTAATTTATTTACATATATGTTGAAAAAAAATTAAAAATAAAATACTATGATGAAGACAATTCATCTATATTAGAAAATAAAAATAATTTAGAAATATATATTTTGGAAAATCCTATATTAAAATTTTAATACATATCAAAACATGAATATGACTACTTTAACATTACATTAGATAAAATAGTATATGTTTCATAATATATTCTATGTGGCTCAAAATAGTCAATAATTTGATCCTTGGATGATTTTTATAGATATATAATTGAACAATAATAGTAGGTCAAGTGTTTTTTTCTTTTAATATTTTTTATAATTTAATAAAATTTATTCTATTGATTTTTCTTCAATTAAATAATTTAGGCATCATCAATGTCTAAGCCTTTACGGTAATTAATTATTTGTTAAAAATTACAAATAAAATACCCTAATAAATAAAAAATTTATATTTAAAATGTGTATTTATAGTCAGAATTATCTACTATATAACATTATATCAAAAATAATATAGTTATTAAAATTTGAGTAAGACATATTCAACAATTCTTCAAATAAAATATATTAAATAACCTAATATCATCCAAAAAGATACCAAAGTACTCGATTTCGATCCAAAGATGATTTAGGTTTAAAAAAAACTTCCAATGACATTAGTAAAAGAGGCAGGATAATTTTATAGTATTATTTTTTAGTTAAATTACAAGATTTACCATTTTACCATACTAATAAAAAATTACAGGTTTTATTATTTGTAATTCCAAAAAATAAAAGAAATATATTCAAATATTTTTTACTCGTTGAATAAAATTATAGAATTTATTTTTATAAATTCCAAACACATATGTTTCAGTAGGTAAAATAAAATTGATACCATTTTCAGAATGAGAAAACATGTTTGATATGTTTAAAAATTCAAAAGATTGAAATGGTTTTACATCTATATTCAATTTATAATTATTTACAATGAACGAAATTATATTAAATGGTAAAAATATAATATATTTATACTTTAAAATTATTTAAAATTTTAATTCAACACTATAAATAAAAATTACAAAAATGTTGTTCTCTATTAAAATGAATGATTTGATTTATATTCATAAAAACGTGGAACTTATCAGAAACATACAATGAAAAAAAACAATGTGAATATTGAAACCCCAATTACAAAAAATGATTTTTATTTTGTCAAATATAATTTTTCTTATCTTCAAAAAATAGATTTAAAATGGGTGTTCCATTAAATGGAGGAAAAACTGATTTCTTTTGAAAAATACTCGTTTTGTCCAAAAAAATTATTTTGTTCTGTTATCATGTACATAAAACATATAAGATAAATTATAATAATTATATTGAATATATTACCTATATATTTCAGTAATAAAAACAATCAATAGTGATTTTATTATTTTATAAACTCATTTTTTTTAATTTAAATAGTTTTTCCCAGAAGACAATTAATATAGTTTATAATTGCCATTATAATGACATGGTTATAATGTAGTATAATAATATTTAGTAGTTAAATTAATCTCGGTCATGAAGGAAATTGATTCGCTCCAAAAAACCTAAAATTGTGTGTAACATAATCCAATCATACTGTTGCATATACCACAAGCTAAGTCAATGTTTCTTGTAGCACATGGTTATCTTGGTGTAGCGTATAACACAAGACATCAATGAAATTTAAAAGAATATATATTATAAAAATACTGATGTATTATATTATACCCCCATTAATATTAATTTCTCCCTCTAAATTCATCTATGTTATAAAATTATTAATACATGAATTTTTCGGTCATACACACCCACATCCTAAAAATGAAGTCTAAAACATACTTTTAAAAAGTAATAGTTTGAAAATAAAAGTTTTCATAAGTAAATAATGGCTATGTATCTATGTAGGAGAACATAGGTGAATATTTTATCATGTGGGGAGATCGTAAATAATCATTAAGATTGATAAAGAAAACTAATCACAAGAAACAGGGTGATCTAGATGAAGTTAATAGTCACAAAACCATAAACTAAATAAATGAGAAAGTGGTTATTGATATCATAAAAATGTTGATAATAGGATAACCTTTTACAACATTATTAATTTTCCTAATATTGAATTATTTTCATGAGAATATGCAATTACATGATTTTATCTCAGTCTCACGATTTCTCGTGCGTTGAACACATTCCACATTATATCTTATTCAACGAAATGAAGCTGATTTTTTCATACCTAAATCATTAGCAGATCATGTGATTTATAAATATAATGATTGGTCATTCCATATATCAAATAGAAAGGTTATAAGAAGTTATTAAATATTCCTAATTCCACCTATGGTGTGATAACACTTTATTCAAACAAACATTATTTTTTGATTAACATAAACATTCAATAAATGGATAACCTTAAATTCCTTCTGAAAAGTAAAAATCGAAAACCAAAGTGAGATGTCAACTTAAATCGGCTTAAATATTATCTCTCATAAATCATAAGGTATCTCTTGTTGGTCACGTTCCAATCATGTAAATTCCATCATCATGTGTTTTCTTAAAACATGGTGATAACTTTAATTATAATGGACCCTTAATGAAAACATACATGATTTTAGAAATTATGTGAATCCAGATACCATATATCCAAAATATTCAATATACTTAATCAAGGATATCATAAATCACTTTTCTATCATATTAGTCCTCAGGTTATTTATCTTATGAAGCATAACATTATTTCGTTATCCCAATATTATGCACATATTGTTGGTTATACTTCCTTAAATTTTATCCGAAAATGCCTGAATCGATTCTTAGGGTTATTAATACCACTCATCATATACTCTTAAATACATGTGTAAAAACCATAGTGGTCTATGAAATTGATTTTTCATTGTTCCATAATACTATAAAAGTGACTTTACAACATTATTATGGAATCATATTACGTAAACACTCATTCATTGAACAAATTCATTATCATAATCTACATCACCAATAGTTAACACATGAAATTTTACAGTGCCTTTGGCCTTAAGATGTTTCCAATGCCGATCATCATCGATAACCCGAGGATTAGCGAATTGGTTAGCATAATGTCCCATTTCATTGAACTTGTAGTATTAACTTATGGGAGGTTAATTTTGTGTATCATTTTCTCTATTCACATCATTATCTATATTTTTACCATTTATTAAACACTAAACTACATGATGACATTATTTTCTATAGATAAATCATTTAACACTCCCTTTAAGAGAATCTCCACCATTATTCTTTCTACACTTTGAGCACATGGAAACACTCATCTTCTTTTCATCATGATTTTGAGATTTTTCCTTGAACGCCATTATCCGTTTCTTATCAAAACCATGATATTTGATATTTAACCCAAACATCTATTTATACGTTGATAGAACAACGCACAATATGTGTATGACAAATAAGGTCAATTTTGGCTAATTCCATTTCAAAAATTGGTTTTATGCCATTTATAAATAGATCAAACTTACTTTCAGGTTAGATGATAAATTTTGAATCGTATCTTGAATGTATTGTAAAATTTTCCTCATATGTACCAATAGATTTATAATCCTTTCTCTTAAGCTAAAAAAACACCATTTCCATCTTCGTATAAAGAATATGAGGAAAATAATTTTTAAAAAATAAGTTCTATAACTCATTACATTATAGGGATTTAACTTCATATTTCTACCTAATATTTTTTATTAGAGTCCACCATTATTCTTCTTTTCCTTCTTAACAAAAAACAATCAAAAGAAATTATTTAGGATCTAAATAGCGAAGGATAGAAAATATCTTTTCAGTTGTAATAATCCATTTTTAGAAGCAAGTCGATTATAAGACCCACAAAAATAAAGTGGGAATTTTTCATGAAGGACTCAATAAAATATTGTTCTATTCTCTTCTCATTTGGATGTCCAAAATGATTCATAGATTTTGTAAGTAGAGCGATGAGATTTTTCATTCCATCTCCCATAACATTTGGTTGTTCAAGAATAAAATCATTACATTTCCCATTGCATTCATCATTAACACAGTTCCATTTGGTTCAATCCATTATCTAAAACCCAGAAATAATAGTTCAAGAGGTGAATATCATACTTGGAAACCCACATAATCAAGGGTACGTACATTAAATATCTAATAACGTAGGGTTATTCTTATGTTAACTATGATCATTATCAAAATTCAAGGATTATTACCTATAATTTGACTTGCCCATAGAGACATCCCTAGAAATATCATTATAAATATTTCAAATGATCTCACTAAAATTTTCTCATCGTCATATCCAAAGGTTGACTAAAACTACACTTTGAATCTAACTATAACAACCCTTGCATGACGTATACAGAAATTACATTACATTTTTGGAATACATAATACATTAGACAAAAATATTCCCAAATACTATATTATTTTAGTTTCTTTAGAAACATGTAAAATAATATTTTAATTTGGTGAAAGATCATCAACTTCTCCTATAATGATATCCCCCTTTGGTTTTCACACATAAAACATTTCTTTATATCCTTAGGAAGTGAAAACATGTGGAAAGGGTGATCCCAGAATCTCCTTAAGGATAAAAACGGAAACTATTTATCAAAACATGATTATAATAATGTAAAAACAGGAACATAAATTTTGAAAATGATATGATGGATAACATTTATAAATATTTTGGTTCATAAGGATATGGCAACGGCGACTCGCGGCTGCCCACGACGTTGGCGCCGGAACCCTATATGATGATCCTGGATGACTTCCCTCTCCTTCCAGGATGTGGAAGGGGGGTATAGGAATGGTCACTGCCTCGAATCCTTCAGAAACCATTGATTCTTTTCTCAAACCCCAGATCTCTCAAAGATTTTTCGATGATTTCTTTATGACTAAATGATCATGATCTTCATCAGGATGATCCTTAGTTATCAATCTCATCATCGATTTTTTTGAAGCATTGAGCCATTTTGATCTAATGCTGGTGGCTCGTTTCAATCAGTGAAGGCACTTGGTTGATGACTTTGACTGCTTCTTCTTTGGTTTGTCGGATTTGCAAGATCACATAGTTATTGGGCTTCTCCACAAACTCCAACTCATGATTCGGTTTTCCTCGAAAGACGATTTGATCCGAGCCTGGTCTAGTGCCCCTCGAAGATGAAACAAATTTCATTTCTTCCTTCTTCACTAGTGGTTTGATCTATGAATGAATCACGATCCATCAACCATTGCGGCATGGGTGAGTCTCCCTCAGCTCCCTCTTCCTTTCTAAAATCCTGCAATTATTCTCATGATTGGTAATACGGTGGGGAAATATCTGTGATCTAATGTCCTAAAAAGCACTGTAAGTCATACGATCAATCCTCATATCTGTGTGGAGGTGGATATTGCAAGGCCATCTATCAATTGGATATGGATTACCATTGGAGAAGAGTTTAGATGGAGGCAGCCAATGGTCTTTGAATCTAGGGTAGAATACTAAAATACATGTTGCAAACTGGGGCATATGGATTTGAAGTGCCACATTGAGGTGATGAACAAAAGAACTGCTAACCCAAGGGAGAGTGTAGGAAAGACTCACGGGCTAAGGTTGATGTCCACTAGAGGTGTGGTATCTAGAATTGCTGTTGGTGTGGAGAATCGGGCTACATTGCCTCCGAGGAACTACGTAGAGGCACCCCTAAATCCAGATGTGTCTGTAGTGTTTAGTAGGCTTCACCATGATCTGCAGTTGGGTGATGGGGTGATACAAGAAAGTGCAAATGATGCTTCTGGTACTGGAGAAATGTAATGTACAGCAGGTGTTAATGCAGTTGTGAAGGATTGACAGCATGAGGCGTGTGTGGCTTTATCTAATGAAAAGTCCTAGAATTGGTGTAATGGAGAAGTGAATGTGGTTGAATGAATGATGGATGATGTTGGTTGTGATATTGGTCCTTTGATGGTCTTGGATGTTGCTAATGGGGAAGAAGGGAGGGATATGAATTATGAGGGTGTGGGCTTCATATTTTCTACAGGAAATCATTTCCAGGAGTTGGAGAAAGACAATGTGGAGGAGGACCTCCCAATGACTGAAATTCAGAATGGATCTCCATCAAATGAGGGTGGAAATGGATCAAAAGTTCTGAAATATGGGACATTGGTTAATTATGAGACTATGGAACAGCCGAGGTGCCTCCCTGTTGACACCAATGGCCAATTCCAGAAGGGCAGTGGAGGGGAAGATAACTTTTAGATGGTGATCATCCATGGGAAATGGGGGGATTTCTATGAGAGTTACAAAGATAACTATGGATGTATGATCAATCCATTATTTAGTAATGTGGTCCAAGGTGGGAGGATGAAGATGACTGAGACCCAATAAGTCTTAACTGACCCTCCGCGACGCATGTCAATGAAAGACTGCTCCTACCTGCCAAAGCTGTTGGCCACTAGGTCTTCTAGTGGAAACACTGAGCTCTTATCCTTGGAACGGATGAATCTGTGAAGGAAATGCGCTAAGGTTCTGAAGCATTATGAAAGCGTGGAATGGGAATCGGCTACTGAAGAGGAAGATTGCTACCTGGGATGTGGAGATGGGTACAGTTTTTATGACATGTAACTCTCTCTTTTGAATTGTGGTGCTTGTCTACTGTCCTTTTCTTTTATTTTAAAAAATGGTTTGGGGGTTATCCCCTAGTTGAGCTTCTTGGTATTTTGGGTCATAAATTAAATCATGTATGTTTATAATTCATAAATCATAATGGAACATGAGGCATGGAGAAAATAACATTGGAAAAAACATATGATTTTTACTAAAACATACTCATAGAAATTAATTTCCATGTTATCCAAGTCTCATTTCAAATAATACCGTAGTGTACAATGACCTTTACTGAACCAAGTTCACTCCTCTCTCAAACACTGTACTACTTAACCAGGTTTACTTATAGTTCTTACAATATATTACTAAACCTAGATCATTTCATCTCCTATCCATATATTACTGAACCAAGATCATTTCCCATTTCTTTCCTATATATCCCATGATATAAATATTTACCTAATGTAGTGGAGGGAAATATAGGTCCCAACCATTTCATAATGATATCATTCTTACGTTTTCCACAAAAACCTTAATCATTAACAATATCATAACCCATGTAATATAATGGATTTCTTAAACATCATTAAATCTAAACATAATCCATGATCAACACATGGATTATATAAAAATAATTTCATAATAAACATAACAAAACCATAAAAATAATATGGATAGTATACATTAAACATAATCCTATTATAGAATTCCTTCTTATATGGAATATATTTATGATAGAACACATATAATTAATTCTTGAGTAAAATAAACTTTCCTATTCAAAAATGTTTTCTTTTCACAAAATTAGAGAAATATTTAAATGAAAATAAATCATTTGAAAATAACCTTGAAATATTTTATAGGAATATTCATGGAAATAATGAAATAATGAAATGTTAAAATATATACATTTTTTATAAGTTAAAATAAAACATTCTTCTCGTAATTGTGTTGGATAAGTCAATGTGTACCTCGTATCAAAAACGACAATAGATTAATTTCATATATTGTAAGAAAAAATTATCCAATAGTTAATGTTAAATTATTTTTTTAGACGAATATAAATAATATTTTGGAATACATATTTATGAATCATAGAAATGTATGGTAAGTATACCCATATAAATAATTATGTATTAAAATTCATAGATAATAATGATATTGTGAAATTATCCCTTACCATAAGTCTAGGTTCCTTCGTACATGTTTGAACATCCTATATAAATGTTTAAATAATTTCATCAATATATTAAAAAATCATATTAATATTTTTATTATCATAAGTGATAACATTAATACCTATTTTTCAATAAAATTATTACTCCTCCCTTGGCTATTAACTACATTATTTTCTCACTCGTGTCTTGTCAAATAAGTTATTGTTCCTCATATTTGGTTATAGTTTTGTTATTTCTATAATGATATTTGTATAACATATATCATATTTATTCATTATATTTATTAATATAATCAATTTTTTATTAATATCACGTAGAATGAATCACATCTCATTGTGGAGACGGTAGACCATATATACGCATGGGTGACAATACGATTCCCATAATTATAGATTGTTATTGAAGTGGATTGTGTATATAAAATTTTAGAATCAATATCATGTTCTCAAAATCATATATAGTTATTATTTCTGTCATTACACCAATCCAAGTATAGTGGTGATTAAAAACATATTATACCACATGTGGAGATGGTAAGCTGTATGTACGCACATGTGGTGATTTTATTTTTCATAGGATGGATAGAAGGCGGAATATGGTGGTTTTACAAACCTAATAAAATCTATGTATATAATTTATACTGTATTTGTTAATTTATCAAGGAAACAACCCATGAATTATAAGTAGATGAAAATTTAATCTTGAAATAATTTGTTGAGGAGATTACCTCTTCTTCAAGGAGCTCCCTCCATATCTCTTATTAAAGGCACTAAAGATGGTCTTTTAAGAATAGAATCACATGTATAACGTGGCTCAAAAATTTTATATGATAAATGGATATGGTATGTTTGATATTTAAGGCTCAATGTGATGTGATGCTGTGAGGACGGATGTGCCCTTTTATAATTGATGTGAGAGGAAGATTTGGAATCTCCCAAAATATTAATTTATAATAATATTAAACCACTTAAAAAACCTAAAAAAAGTCATATTTTATAATATTAGATGTGATAATTTTGTAATATCATAAATATATATATACATTTTATACTATATTTTCTATGAATTTAACCCTAATCCTTTTAATTAACACTTAGTTACTCTATTAAATTTTTAACTAAGGTAAAAAATATTTCACTATTAAAATAGTGTAATTTTTACTTATTTGACGTCAATTAGATAATAAATAAATAATTAATAATATTTCCGAACATATAATAATTTTTTTATATTTCAAATAATGTATTATTATTTTTAAATAATTTAATAAGTCATTATCTTGACAAAATATCAATAGTGTCAATTTTGATAGTATTCATTTATTAGTATTTAAAAAAATACAAAGATAAGATGTTATCCTTAGAAAAAATATTTTATTATATCCCTAAGTGGTAAAGTTCATATATAAAATTCATTTTATATATTAATTATCCCAAATTACATTTATTTAAATATTTTTAATAACATTAATTTGATATTTCCACTAATAAAATAAATATAACCTTAGTTTGGTGTTATTATTTAATATATATATATATGTCAAATAAAAATTAAAAATGAAACACTATAATGAAGATAAATTCTCTATTTTATACAATAATACTTATAGTTGAATATATATTTTGAAAAACCAACATAAAAATGTTATATTCAGTGAAACATGAATATGATGACTTTAGCATTACTCAAGGTAAAATTCTATAATAGTCATAATATATTCTTTGTGGATCATGTTGGGTAAAAATTAGACTATTGGATTATTATTGTAGATAAATACACTACCAATAATATTGGATTATATTATTTTTGTCATATAATATTTATTATTATTTTAATAAAATAATATTGATTTTTCCTCTACTAAATAATTTATGCATCATCAATTTGTAAAACGTTGAAGTAATTATTTATTTCATAAAAATTATAAATAAATTAGCCTCATAAAGACAAATGTTTTATCTTTTAAATGATTATTTATAGTCTAAGATAACTTATGTATAACCTTATATGAAAAATTATATAGTTATTGAAATTTGAGTAATTCATATTTATATTTTATTTAAATAAATTATATTAAATGTCCTAATAAAAATGTAGTGGCTTTAAAATGATAAAACCTAGAACAATGTATGATTTAGGTTAGAACAAAATAATAAAATGATATTAGTACAGGTGTTAGAGTCATTTGATAATATTATTTTTACCTTTTATTACTCGATTTACCTTTTTACCATATTTGAAAACAATTAAGGATGTTACAGTTCATAACTCCAAAATATAAAAGAAAGATATTTACATAATTTTTTCACACTGATTTCAATTATGGACCCATTTTTCAAAATAAAAAACACAAAAATTTCTATAACTAATTTAAAATTGATCTTTTTTTAGAATAAGAAATTATTTTTTCCAAGTTGAAACATGCAAAAATTAAAATGTTTTTACATATAAATTCAATATAAAATTAAACACAATTACCGAAATTATATTAACAGATAGATATATAATATATTTATTATTCTAAACAATTAGAATAAATAATTTAACACTTTCAATAAATTTGATGAGAAATTAATTTTAAAAAAATGATTTTTTTATTATTCATCAAAGTATGAAACAATTATAAAAATACCAAAAACTAAACCATGTAATTTTTTATACACATATTTAGAAGATGTTTTTTATTTGGTAAAATAAAATTTAAAAAAGTTTCAAAATCAATATTTAAAAAGGGTGCCCCATCAAAATTTGGAAAAACAATATTTTTTTTTTGAAAAATACTTCATTTATCCAAAAAAATTGAATTCGTTATTATATCATGTTTTGAAAACATATAATATGAATTTTAAACATTATATTTAACATATTACATATATATTTCATTAATAAAATACATCAAGGGTGATTTTATAATTTTATAAACTCAGTTATTTGCATTTAAATAGTATTTTAAGAAGAAAGTTAATATTTTTCATACCTGCCATTATAATAACTATGTTATAAGGTCTCATAATAATAGTTACGTGTTCACATAAAATTGGTATTTCATCAAATAAATTCTTCAAACATGACTTGTAATTTTACATAACATAAGACAATAATGGTTTTGTGTATACCACAATCTATGTCAGTGTAACATATAACACAAGCTCATCTAGGTGTAACATTCAACCGAAGACATCAAATAAATAAAAAGGATTCTATATCATAAAAATCTCAGGGTGTTATATGTTTTTTATTTTATTTCAAAAAAGGTGTTCATTTAAAATGTCATGTTGTTATAGTTATGTTTTTATTCATGGGATTATAAAGTAAAATCCTCCCAAATATGTTATTTTATACCCTTGGTGTCAATCGCCAGCACCCGACCTACTAGATATGGGATTCATGGGACACAACCAATTTCTTTGTTTTCATATATGTTTTTCTAGTAGGTATAAGTATTAAAACATTGTAATATTAGATTTATATGAGTGAGAATGTGTATTTTGGAGTTAATAACTAGTTAGGGATATGTTTTGTTGATAAGGAAACAATATCCATTTAACATAACAAGTGATATTGGGTTGGGAGACCGGACATGGCTCAAGTGACTACAGCTCCCTATGATCCTATTGGAAGTACCATACTCTGAAAAAAAATCCCAAATGAGAGGATTATAATCATGGGGTATAAATTTAGGCATGGAATATACATTATGATATTTTCTATAGTGTTTGAATTGGGATTTGTTTTGTAAATTTAATGAATTTAGTCAAATGATTTAAATAAATTCCATATTTTTAGGATTAGGATTTATTTCCATTTCAGAGGATATGATGTGTATATTAATATGACAAGTGTTTTTGGTGTAAGTGGTGTGTTAGGATTCATCAATTGATTATATAAGGGATAAAAATTTGGAATCCGGTTCTTGGAGGAAGATTCTAAATTAGTTTCAACATTAATTTTTATATAAGTATTAGGTTCTATCTCAATTCTAGTTATACAGAGGTGATAGGTGGAAATTGAGATCATTTTAAATTTTATCTATTCAAGGAAGGAATATTTTTTTTATTTTTTTTATCATATTTTATGTAGTTTATCATAAACATTTGATATTTTCTTAAAATAAAAAATAGATTTGAAAATATAGTGGGATAAATTCCATGATAAATTAAAGGTTTAGTTTATTTTTTAACAATTAAATATAACATTATGATTAGAGTTTCTATAAATATGATATTGGATATCAAGTGTACATGATTTTGGATTCTAAAACAAGGATGTTATTTCTTATACTTCTAGATTTCATACTGATGAAAACATTATGGTTAATTATTTCAAGGGGGAATTATATCTACATATCCAAAAATAAACCACCAAATTTATTCTAATAATGTTTAGGAGTCAATCAAAGATGAGATAACAAATAATATGATAAAATGGGTCATTTTTCATGAATAGGAAGACAAAATTATTCTATAAGGTGAAATAATCGAGAAATAATATATTGGTTTTTAGGATAGTTGATGTTTCAATTATTAATGAGTAATTCTAATATTTATTGTATTATTTTCTACATCATTACTTTTACTCATATCTTTTTTGAGATATTTTTATCGTGGTATATTTTTCTTTTAGTGGTTTTATGGAAAATGTTTTAGTGTGTGACCGTCCTTATAAGAAATCATAGTTCTAGAGGCCCACATTAGGTATAGATTTTATAGTAGTCTCATCTATGTAATTATCAATAGTTTAATTGTCTATAGATCTATTGGTACTAGTGATTAAATGGTGTAATAGGAGGAAAACTAGAAAATAGACCTCATCCATCTAGGAAAAATATTATGTTAGGTTCTAAAAGTGTATATCATCAATGTCAACATGGAAATTGATAAATATAAGAGAATATGCTTAATATGAACAAGTCAGCGCATGAATGATTAGAAATCATTTGTTTTACCATATACATATATCCGACCCACGCATATGCCTTATTTTTTATAAAAACATAACAGTCTTTCATTTAACAAACCATTTTTTATCTATGGGAATAAATTTTAAGAGACTTAAAGTTCCATTAGTGTTAAATATGATTTTTAGAGACCATTTTATCTCATAAAAGGACTATCAATGTTGTGTGCTGATGATGGGGAAAAATTAGTCGATTAGATAGTTATTTTTATAAGGGATAAATTTTTTTGATTATCATACAAAATATTGATTGTTTTTATTTAATAAAGGGTATTTTTTATATTAAAAATGACATTTTATTTTCTTGATATAAAAGGAGAGTGTATTTTGTTCTTTTATGAGTGGTAGAATTGTTTAGATATGATTTTTTATAGAGCATATTTCATTATTCAAGCAGTGTTAAATTTGGATCAGAGGAGGTTTATGTAGGGATATTTCAGAGTGTTTTGAGGAATTCCCCAATATATTTTACGAAGAGGTTTTAACAATAACCCCTTAATCTCTGATTAGTATTGAAATTGAGTTATAATATATTGTGTCATTAATTTGACATATCCTTATTGTATTAATCATTATGAGTTTCCTGAAAGAAGGATTACAATTAATTATATGTTGAAAAAGGATTTCATCTATCCTATTATGTCTTTTTATGGAACCCTAATTTTTTCAAAAAGAATGATGTTGATACTCTATGGATATTTATTAATTACCATTGCTTGAATCAAGTAATAATGGGGAATTCATATTTATAAAACTATATTAATGGATCTTTCTATTTATTAATGTTTAATTTATTGTTATGATATAATTAATTGATATTAAAGGAAAAAAATATGTTAAATACTACCATTAAATATTTATATTGAAAAATAATTTTTGTAGTTATAAATTTGGGTTTTAGGAGAAACCCAACTTTTCATTGGCCTAATGACATTAGTATTTCAACTGTTCTAAAAAAGGATTGTGGTAGTAGTCCATTATGATAATATCATGAATTTTAGGTCACAAGGTGATCATGTAATTCATGTGATGAATCTTTAAGAAGTTATTAGATTTCATTTTCTATTTAATAATCTACCCATTTTTATTTTCGGACATGAGAGGTTTATTATATAAGTAATGTTATCAATTAGGAGGGTGTTCTAGTTAATTCTTTAAAGATGGGGATACCTGATTCTTGTGTGGATCCCAATGATGTTGTATAGGATCAATAATTTATTGTTTACAAACGATATTATGGGAGGTTAGAGTCTGTTTTCTCTTTTATTGTGCCTTATTTGTCATACTAAATGAGGAAATACTAGATTTTATTTTAAAATATCATTATCAGGTTGAATTTGAGTACATGATGGAGAAGATAAGAAGTACTCCGATTCTTTTCTTTCTATATGAAGGAGTAATGTTCAATGTCATATGTGATTCTCCTCATATTGGTTGTTGTTGTGTTATGATACTATAGTGATAAATGATCTCTAATAGATATGAGGATTTATCCCCTCAAGAATGAACTACACTAGGAATGATCATGACATATGATAGTTTTTTTCCATGATGATATGGAATAACTATCTTATTAGAGGGAATGTTATTATATTTATACATCATATGATCAGGTGATATATCTTCTTATATGGATGATTGATATTTTTTAGTGATGATGGATATAATTTTTCAATATTATTTATATGAAATCAATTATAAATTGGTAAAATGGAATGTTTTAGCAGATAAGGGTAGTTTCATTTCACACGGTGATGTTGATCAAGAGTTTTTAGATGCATTTAGGATTATGGAGAGGCCTTTATCATTAAATTTTAATGTTATTAAATTTTATGGTACTGGGTTTCTGTATCAGATGAAAATTCATTATTCTTTATTGTGATAATTATGGGAGTCATATATGGGATATAATTATGAAATATTTTGGTTATATAATGTATTTAGTAGGTAGGATCTTAAGGAAGGATCCATTGATGTTTTGTGTTTTCTGTTTCTTCATAGGGATATATTTAATCCATTAGTTTTGTACGCAATGTCTCATAGTGTGTTATATATGTCACATCTAGTAGATTATCTTGTTATATTATATACATATCACACCTTGAAGATATTGTTTTGGTAGATGTGGATAAAGAGGCTAGTGGTGGAATTTTTTACATAGAGGTTGGTATGTTAGAAGGTGAATGAAGAGAATTGTGTTCCTACTGGTTATCTAAATGTTTTGGTTGTTCTCTAGTTAAAGTGAGTGGATTAATTAATGTATTTTTGTCATTTTTATTCATTATTAATGATTAAATGATTCCATTTGAGTAATTATGAATCAATTGATAAATTTATATATTTATTTACAGATAAAAGAGTTAAGTGTGGTCATTTCATTGATGAGGTTTTATGTTGATGATTTTGCGTTGCTTATTTGGGTTCCAACGATGATTATAAGTGATCATGATCCTATTTTTACCTCATTAGTGTGGAATATCATATTACATCATTTTGGAAAATATCTATAATTTAGCATTGTCTATGATCATTATACGAGCTATTTGGAAAATCATGCTATTGAGAAATTGTAAGATAATATTAATATACGGGTTACAAATTTTGGTGGTTCGTTGATAAATAAAATACCATTGGAGTAGTTTCTATATTAAAATATCCATCACTCATCAATTAGTATGGAACTATTTAAATCATTTTATATGCGGTCTGGCAGATATCTCTTGTTCTAGACAAAGGTTGTAGATTCAATGATTTTTGGAATTGATTTTGTGCTGATCATGTGTTTATGATGATTTGTCCCTATTTTCTGTAGTGAATTTAAAATCAAGGTAATACGTTTCCCTATAGATTAGTTGAACCTATTGCGGTGTTAGATTTTTTTGGTGAGATATTGTTATGGTTATTTCTTTTTCCATAGATTGAACTAATCAATGAAGTCTCCCATGTGTAATAGTGTCCTTGGTATATGCAAGATGATTTCCATTTTATTAATTACAGAAT
Source organism: Viscum album (assembly GCA_963277665.1). NCBI lineage: Eukaryota > Viridiplantae > Streptophyta > Magnoliopsida > Santalales > Viscaceae > Viscum > Viscum album. Next base: position 1,255,170,930 of record OY728152.1, read on the forward strand.
GTTTGAGGTTTCAGATTATATGAAACTTGTTGAGTGGATGATTGAAATATAGGATAGTTATAATATATTGTTATATTAGTATTTACATCATTCATTCAAGTATTTTTGATTCTTGGTGTCTTAGAAGAGTGAAAATGGATATATGTTTTAAAATGTTTTCTTTGTTTCAATATTTTTTTGATGATTTGATTTGTATTGAGATGATGAGTTTGAGTTTTTTTGGATTCACTAGATGGTGTTATATCCTTTATGTTATTTTGTGTTTTTAAAATAGAGATATTATTATTTGAAATTTATCTAATTTTCTATATGTTTATTTATTTATTTTCCTCAACTAAATATATTTTTCAATGATTCTCAATGATTAGAATCATTTGAGAGGTATTTTATATAGTTCCCAAAAGATCCTCGGTCTTCTATATTGGGTTTTAAGGGTATTTTTTTCAATGTGGTAAAACTAGGAAGATGTTTAGTATTGTGAAGACGAGTTTTTGAATCCATAGGGGGGGGATATCCAATTTTAAAATTCTTATTCAATGAATTTAGAAATGGTCTTGAAATGGTTGTGTATTATCTCCCATTATACATTGGTTTGTGAAGTTAATATCTGAAATGATTATTTTTTTATTCTATGGTGGTTATTAATCCCTGTAGAGATGAAATTTTTGTGGGAATTTCCTCATGGTTGAATACCCGTAATCCATAGAGACTATCAAAGTGATATTTTGAGATGTCAATTTTCTGTATTTCCATTTTTATAAGTATTTATCATTGTAGACATGTTGGTAGGGTTTAAATAGGGTATTTTTTAATTTTATTATCATGGTGGTTTATGTATTGAGCCAGTATTTACAGCTGAAATAACTATGGATAAAGCTAATATGACATGATTGAAATCAGTCCTGTTGGACTCACATTTTTGATACTCCCAAATCATGTTTAAATATTGATCATGATATGTTAAGTCAGTTACTAATCTTTTTAATATGTATTTATAATCATTTTATCCTAATCAATGTATACTCTTAAGTTTCATGACTTTGTTGCATCAGCTTACAGTTTATATTTATCTAAATATAAGTTCACTATTAAAGGCTACTAGTAAGAGCCTTTTGTTCACGGTGAACGTTATAGCTCACTGTTACATGAATTCACTGATCCTAGAAGAACACCCCTGAAGATCTACAGTCACTGTTGGAAGCTAGAGGTACAAGGTTACTATCACAAGACTACCGTTGATCTGCTTATCAAAGCTCACATACAAAGAGTCACCGTCACGAGGTCACTGCTATAACAAGGCTTCTGTTAGAAGTTCACTGTCAGAATCTTTCTCCAGTATTCTGTTGAGAACATCACTGTTCAAGTCTACAGTTGGAAAGGTCACTGTTGAAATAGTCTGATGTCATAGAACTACCGATTAGAAGCTTACTATTAATGGTCTACTGTTGAGCCTACCGATGAAGTTCACTGATAAGGAGCTACTGTTACATAGAGTAAACAACCACCATTACAAGAGATCCACTAAACACAATTTCCACCATTACTAGCCTACAAAAAAAGAGCCTACCGTTGAAATTCACAGTTGATTAGTCTGTCGATGAAGTCTACAGATGGAAAGACCACAGTTGAAGTCTACCGTGTGACATGCATCTTCTACCAGTCTAATGATAATCCATTCTTTTCTTTACCAATTTTATTAATACTATTATAACGGCCATGTATAGGAAAATTAATACACGTGACATTATTTAATGCTTTTTGCAGGAATATCAGGAAATAGTATGATGTACGAGGAGGGCCACACGTGGTTGAAACATCTTTCCTATCAGCCCCTACTGAACAAAATAAGAAAAATCTGAACTGGAAAATAGTATATATATAAGAGAGAGACATTCAGAGCTGATCGGCCAATATGTAAAAAAACAAGAAAAGTGGCATGGATATATTGAATATACACAGAACACTCAGAACAGAGAACCATACACAATCTCAAGTAGAACCCTCAAGCACACATTCAGAAGAACATAGAGCTTCAAAAGGATCAATTGAATGAATCTCCTTCAAGCTATCATGGTGTGCTGCAAAGAGCATAAGACCCAAGAATCTAATCATCTCTACATCTAGAAGTTAGAACCTAAAAGTTGCAACACTCTATTTTGTAGTCAACTTTCAGAGAAGGACCAAATCTTCATCTCATTCATTCCAACAAGTCCAGAGATGATCTGCCAACACAACAGAGCATTCTAAACTTATCACAACTATCTTTAGCTCTATTTGTGTTTAAATAATTTACATTTGTTAGCAGTATGTATGTGTTACACACACTGACTCATGTTCTTGAACTGAGGGATACTAAAAATCTATATACCAAACATTATTTACAATTTTTTCCCACACATAACTGTGGAAGAAACCCCAGTATGGATAAGTAGTTATATTTTTTGCCATGTACAACTGTGGTATAGGTTGTAAAACCTGGACAATTTGTGAAAACTATTATAAAGCCTAATACAGGCTATGTATCACTTTTAATATAATTTCTTTGTGGCAGGTGATCACCAAGTAGAGAGGACTATGTCTTGTATTAAGACTGAACCACTTGTTTAAATCGTTGTGTTCATCCTTCTATTACTCTGTTTTTAAATTTATCCACTATGCTTATACGTGAAAAGAAAAAATTATGTTTTTACAATCACTCTGATAGTTAGTTCTGGTTAGTGAGTATATGTGATCCATTTAGTAAACTTGTTTCAAAAGTGGAAGTAGTTCTCATACTGATTCCACTGAGGACTAATCATCCTTTGAGAAACCTGTTTAACAATAAGTCACTTATATCTCTACTGCCTTAATATTATGGGCCGTTTTAATTTGGGGGAGTTTAATCCTAAATGTTTTTAACATAAATTTTAATTGGAACTCAATTCAACCCCCTCTTGAGTATCCACTATGAACAACATTTGGTATCAGAGGTATTAATTTTTATATACAATGTTTTCAAACGCTCTGTTTTTCAAGCTGTGATTTTAGCTTTATCTTAAAGATCTTAAATTTATGTCAGTTCTATATTTTATCCCTTTAATATATTCTCTAAAATATAGTTATGGACAATAGTCTAGAAGGTTCTGCTACTAACATGCCACCTTTATTTAATGGTGTAATTTTTGCTCAATGGAAAATTAAAATGAAAATTCACTTGGAAAGTATTGGTTTTGATATTTGGTCTGCTATAGAATCAGAATATGAGATCCCAAAAACTTCTAGATCTACCTGGGATGATGCTACAGAGTCTTACTATAACAATAACTATAAAACTATGAATTCCCTTTACTACTCTTTAGGAGATGATGAATTTAACCGAATTTCTGCTTGTAAAACAGCTCATGAAATCTGGGACACCGTGGTTGTTTCTCATGAAGGAACAACCAATGTGAACGAAATGAGATTAAATACTTATACTATTAAATATGATAATTTTAAGATGAGACTAGATGAACCCATTTCTGACATGTACCTTAGGTTTAATGAGATTGTCAACACCATGAGTTCACTGGGAAAAGTCGTTCCAGAAAAAGAGCAAATCATGAGAATATTGAGATGTTTTCCAGAAAAATGTAGAGGACTGGGCTGAAAGATACTTTTTTATTACTCTTTAGAAGAGGAAAACATAAAACAAGGAGTAGCCCTTCAAGGGGGGAAAAAGTAATGAATTCCAAGGGCATCCCATTTCACCACGGTAAAACACTCAAGCGGAAGAGAGTTCATACTATCATAAATCATAAGTGACTCCTCATGTCTTCCCAAGCGACTAAGAGCATCCGCCGTAAAGTTGGATTCCCTCCAACTATGATGAATAATACATCCATGTTTGGTCTCTGCCTTGCACCTTCAGATGAGATATATCAAATCCCAAGGTGTTTCATGGCTTCCCTATAACATCTTAACTAGAGCCTCAGAATCTGACTCCCCTCCATCACCTGCAACCCTCTCCACCTACAAACCATCAAGACAGAAAGAAGAGCCCAACCCTCCACACCCAAAGAGTTCCATGGTCCATTAAAAGAACTAAAAGCAGGAATAACCGATCGCAAACAGTCTCGAAGCAGACCATCACCCCTCATGACTCCCCCCATAAAGGAGCCATCAATGTTCAGCTTCAAACCCTGGCTACGAGGGTTCCACCTCACCCAACATCCTCTCCCTCTATGCTGAATATAGGGACGGTGAATCAGATTGCACACTGCCTCTAATGAGAGCCCGCCTTTGACAAGAGAAGCCAGTTACACAATGAGATAAATAAGCTTAAACTGAATAGAGATCAAAGTCATTTTGGATCCCAGACCAACCTGATTACTCGCCTCCCATATTACCCAACAAATAGCAACCAAAATGATGGTCCTTACAGTCTGCTCCATTGCTCTTTTTTCAGTACCAAGAAACCAAAATGAAATAAAATCCTAGACAGACCAGGACTCACCACCAGGAAACAGGTGATGGGTGAAGAGAGACCAAAGATAAGAAGTCCACTATTAAGGAGTTCATTGGTAAAATAATGATGTATGAAAAGGAACTGAAGGTGAACAAAGAATATGATGATGATCCCAAAAGAAAATATGTGGCATTCAAGTCTACTGCTTCAAAGAGAAAAGACAAGAGAAAATACATGTACCTACTGAATGTTCAACTAGTGAAGATTCAGATTCAGGCAGTGATGAAGAAATGGCTCAAATAGCCAGTAGATTTAAGAAGTTCTATAGGAAGAAATTTTTTTTCATAAAACCAAACTACAAGGTATGTTTGATCGATAAGGTAAGTGTAAGAAGGATTGGAATAAATTTGATAAGGAAGATGATATAGTCTGGTATGAATGTAAGGGGACATGACACATCATGGCTAACTGTCTGAAGTTAAAACTCAAAAAGAAATATGACTATTAGGACAAGAAGTACAAGAAATCCATGAATAATACCTGGAGTGCTTCGGAAGACAGCATAAGTGAATCAGAAGCTACTGACTCTGAAAAGAATCATGACAACATGTGCTTCATGACTAACATATCCTTGGTAATTGATTCCCCTATTCTAAATGATTATTATTCTGGAAATAATAGTGATTCAGATAATGATATGTCTAAGGATGAGTTGTTTGAATATTGAAATATATAGGAAGATACCTTTAATGAAATAAAATATAAATATAAATCTTTTATGAAATAATATGCCTTGACTAGTAACATTAAAACAGATCTCAATGTTGAAAAATAGAAGAATGCTCAACTCTTGAAAGAGAACACTTAGCTCAAATTATATAATGAACAATTAAGAAAGGATATTGAGAAGATCACTTATGGTAGGGATACCTTGACATAGTTTCTAGGAAAACATATTTCTCCAAAATATACAACTGGTCTAGGATATCAACCTGGACAGAGGCAAATTAGCAAAACCAAATTTGTTCCAAAATCTGGACAGTTCACTGCTAATTCTTGATTATTTTTTGAGAAACAATTTTCCAAAAGACCTAACAAAGTATTTATGTCTCAAAATATGTTTTTTGATTGCAGAAAACCTATAAATAAAATATTGGTTCCCAAATCATTATTGGCTAACCTTTCTGGACCCAAGATGATCTGGGTACAAAAATTATCCCATGATTAATCTTTTTTGCAGGGAAGTTGTTTAAAGAGTTTCTATAACACTCTATGGTACATGGACAGTGGATGTTCAAGACATATGACTGGAGAATATTCTTGCTTCAAGAGTGTAATTAAAGTTGACAGTGGTCATGTCACCTTTGGTGACAATGCAAAAGGAAAAATCATTGGCTTAGGCCCGATTGGTAACCCTGATACAATATTAATTTCTAAAGTATTTTTTGTTGATGGATTAAAGTATAATTTACTTATCATATCTAAGTTATGTGATGATGGACTTAATGTAAAATTTGAGAATTATTCATGCACTGTTTTTAATTCAAAAAATGATTTAGTTTTCACTGCATGTAGAAATGAGAATGTATATGCTGTTGATTTAAACTCCTTAGCCAAACAAAATGTTTCCTACGTAAATTATTTTCATAAAGAGTCTTGGTTGTGGCATAGAAAATTAGGACACTGTAATGTTCCCTCACATAAGAAGCTATCTAAGAAATGTTTAGTTAGATACCAACCTAAATTTGAATTCCCAATTGATAAAGTGTGTAATTTCTGTCAAAAGGGAAAACAACACAAATTTTCGTTCAAAACAAAGAAAGAAGTTTCAACTTATTAACCACTTGAGTTGGTTCACATGGATTTGTTTGGACCATCAAGAGTTTCATGTCTAAATGGGGAGCAATATTTTTTTGTTCTTGTAGATGACTTTTCTAGGTATACTTGGGTATACATTCTAGATCACAAAAGTGAAGCTTGCTCCTACTTTGTCAAATATTCCAAGTCTATAGAAAACCATTGTGGACTTAAGATTAAAAAACTGAGATGTGATCATGGCCACGAGTTTGAGAATCATGAGTTTGAATCGTACTGCTCACACAATGGCTATAATGACAACTTTTCTGCCCCTAGGACACCTAAAAAAATGGAGTTATAGAAAGGAGAAATCGGACCCTTCATGAAATTACAAGGACTATGCTTAATGAGTATGACTTACCTATTTATTTTTGGGCTGAACCTGTAAATACAGCTTGTTATGTTAACAATAGAGTATTAATTTGACATATTCTCAAAATAACCCCTTATGAACATTAGAATAATAGGAAGCCTAAGGTTAATTACTTTAGAGTTTTTGGTTGCAAAGTCTTTATTCTTAATTCTAAAGATAATCTTGACAAATTATCTCCCAAAAGTGATGAAGAAATTTTCCTAGGTTATTATATTTCATGTAATTCCTATAGTGTGTTCAATAAGAAAACCAAATGTGTGGAAGAATCAGTTCATATCAAATTTTATGAGACTGATCCACATGAGCCTAACACCACTTTTGAAAATCATGAAGAAGATTTGTCAAATCTGAACTTTAATGATAAAAATAGTGAATCCCCTATAAAAGTTTCCGGTTCTAGAAATTTTCCAGAATCTGCACTTGATGATTCTGAACCAACAGAAAACAATGAGGAATCTAGTTCAACCCTTCTTAGAGGTATTAGGACTCTTAAGAATCATCCTCTAGTTGCTGTTGTAGGCGATTTAAATAGGGGAACACAAACCAGAGCTTCTCTAAGAAACAAGGTTGAACATCAAGCTTTTCTTTCATAGATTGAACCCAAAAATATTAATGATGCTATCAATGATAAATTTTGGGTAATGGCTATGAAAGAAGACTAAATCAGTTTGAAGGAAACAATGTTTGAGAATTAGTGGAAAGTCCCAAGGACACTTTGACCATAGACAGTAAATGGGTGTTTAGGAGAAAAGTAGATGAGTCTGGGAATATAGACAGAAATAAAGCTAGGTTAGTTTCACAAAGATATATTCAATAATAAGGAATAGACTATGAGGATACCTTTACACCTGTAGCTAGACTAGAATCTATTAGGATACTAATTGCCTATATAGCTCATCTGAATTTCAAACTTTATCAAATGGATGTTAAAAGTGCTTTTCTAAATGGGTATATAGTTGAGGATGTGTCTGTTGAACAACCTCCTAGTTTTACAAAACCCCATTTTTCCAATCATGTATTTAAACTATCTAATACTTTATATGGACCAAAATAAGCTCCAAGAGCATAGTATGATAGGCTCAGTTCTTTTCTTATTTCAAAAGGTTTACCAAAGGGATAACTGATCCTTCTCTTTTCAATAAATGGATTTCAAAAGATTTTTTGATAGTAGAAATTCATGTGGATCATATTATTTTAGGATCCTCTAAAAATTCATTACGTGTTGTTTTTTCAAAAATGATGCAAAATGAGTTTGAAATGATTTTAATGGGAGAAATAAAATTTTTCCTTAGATTTCAGATCTTTCAAAATAAAAATGGCATTATTTTTAATCAAAGTAAATATATTAAGGATCTTCTAAAACGTTTTTATTTAGATGGTAAAAAAGGTAGTGAAACAGCTATGAGTACCACCTATAAGTTGGATGCTGATGAAACAAGAGAACCAGTGGATCAATCCAACTACAGAGGTATGATAGAGAGTCTACTCTATCTTATAGCTAGTAGACCCAAAATCATGTTTAGTGTATTCATTTGTGCTCGCTTTCAATCCAATCCAAAAGAGTCTCATTTAACTGTTGTAAAAATAATTTTTAAATATCTTATACATACTCACAACATAGGATTATTTTATCCAAAAGGACAATCATTGATTTGTTGAGTTATTGTGATGCTGATTTTTCCGGTTGCAATTTAGATCGAAAAAGAACCTCTGGGACATGTCATATTTTAGGCAAGTCACTAGTATCTTCTTGTAGTAAGAAGCAGAATTCTGTTGCATTATCTACTACCGAAGGTGAGTACATAGCTGCTGGTAGTTGTTGTGCTCAAATTTTGTGGATGCAACACACTTTACTGGACTATGGATATCAATTCAAACATGTCTCTATAAAGTGTTACAATACAAGTGCTATTAACATTTCCAAAAATACAGTATCTTATGATAGGAGAAAGCATATTGATGCGAGACATCACTTTTTCAGGGATCATTAGCAAAATGGTGAGATCTCTCGTGAATTATTTGGCACTGAACATCAATTCAATGATATATTCACAAAGCCTTTGAATTATAAGAGGTTAAATTACATCAAACATGAGTTCAGTATGATTAACTTTAGCACAGTTGGACCCCACAGTTAGACCTCACTGTTAGACCACACAGTTAGACCTCACTACTGGACCTCACAATTAGACCTCACTGTTAGACCACACAGTTAGACCTCACTACTAGACCTCACAGTTAGACCTCACAATAGGACCTCACAGTTAGACCTCACTACTGGACCTCAGAGTTGGACCTCACCACTGGACCTCACCGTTGGACCTCATAGTTGGACCTCACTGTTATACCTCACTGGTATATCTCACTGTTGGATACTTTGCTGTTTGTTTTTATTTTTTGATGGAATTTGAACCGTTCTTATTACTATTTATTATTTTTATTTTGTTTTGTTTTAATACCTAAATGATAAAATCAAAGGCAATGATCATATCACAATAAACCATCGTCTCCCAATCTCGAATCTTGCTCTCGAAATTCCTAAACCTTAACCCTTCACCTGATCCCTAGAACCTCTCTCAATCTCTATGGCCAGAACAAAGCGACCACCAGCTATCAATGAGGATGCGCCAATGCCAAAGAGGACTCGAGCTGAATCTAGTGGCACCAGTAATACCCAACAGGACCTATAAACCCGCATCTGACCAAGAGAGAAATCTTTTCTGAGAAGGAGTTAAGTGAAGAATGGCTGTTGTTGAGCAAGTCATTAGTGCTGGAAGTACTAAATTCACAAGGATGGACCGAATGGTTTTCCAAAAACAATGGACCGTACAACCCGAATCTTGTGAAATAATTCTATGAATATATGATGTTCGAATAGGAAGATGATGTTCATATGCTAATATCCAGAATCAATTGCAATGAAGTCAGTTTATTGTCTGCTGAGTGGGATATCTATTTGAGAGTCCCTCAGGAAGGAATATATGATTACAACTATGGAGTGGCTCCTCCAGACAGTGCTGTTTTTGAATTTGAAAAAGATCTGGAAGAACTGACAGGAGATGGAAAATCAAGGATGATCATTGTAGCTGAGATGAATGGAGAAGACATGATTTTATTCAAATTCATTCAGCATGTACTTATTCTGAGGAGATGAGACTTTGCAGTACTGAAGTACTAGGACATATTCCTGATGTACTTACTGAAGCATGGAAAGAAGATTAACCTATGTAGGTTATTGATGGAACAAATGGAGGATATGACAAAGGAAAGCTCAAAATCCAATGCCATATTTCATGCAAATCTTATTTCAGTAATGCTAAAGGTAAAGGGTGTGGATGGAAATCAAGAAGAGATGATAGTGGCCCAAAACAGTGTCTGTATCTCCAAGGTGATTTGAAAATTCAAGAAAATTAGCTGGAATCCATGGAAGAGGACATGGGTGAATGATGAAGGAATGTTTTATGAAAAGTTTGACCCTACTACTCACCCATCTAGTCCAAAAGACAAGGGAGATCCAGGCCTGAAGCCTGATGAGCCAGAACCGGCTTATTCAGATGAGGAGGAGGCTAAAGGAGTTGTGGACCCTCAAAGAGAGAACACCCCCAGTGATGATGGGAGTGATCCTGATTTCCCTCACAGTCCTGTGAGGTCAATAGATTTCAGATCAGCTAGCCCTCCAAAAGTTCTACCAAGAAGAGAGACTCTTCTAAAGGATAGTGACACTGAGACCACTGAAGAAGAAGAAGAAGCATATCAGAATATTGTCAAGGACACCTCTGAAGAGGATGAGGCAGAGGAATCTTGTGATAAGGATGATGGAAAGAAGGTTGTTGCTGAAGCTGATGACGAGGACAATGAAGAAGAAGAGCTAAGTTTGAGCTCTCTGATAGATCATACAGACAATATAGTGTCTGGTTAGGAAGCGGGAGTGGCATCTACTGCCATTGATATGGAAGTCATTGATGACTCATAGAAGGATACCACTCAACCTACTATGGAACGAACAGAGAAAACAGTTGTTGAATCTACTGGAGTTGCAGAGGAAGTTGTGGAGTTACCTAGAGAAGAACAGATAGCGGAGCTTCCTCAGGAGAGAGCTCTAAGTGAGGGGGAGCATCTTGGTTTAGTTTCTGTGTTGTATGACATCGAAGGTTGGTCATCAGATCTAGGATACATGGAACTTGGACTCAATTATGGAGATTCTGATGAGGAAGACCAGCCTCAAAGAGATCCTATTATCCTACATAAATTTATTCCAGTAGTTATGGCAGACAATTTGGCAACCAAGGAGGACCTTGAGTCCTTGAAGGTGGAAATGAAAGAGCCAGTGAGACAATCAGTAGAAGATTTGAAGAAAATCCAGGTTGAATATCTGAGGAGTGTGGAGCAATCCCTGGAGCTGTCTCTAGGATTTGTTGTGTGTAGTCCAGTGAATGGAATGATGGATGAAGTTAATGTGTGCCATACTCAAATTGAAAGTTGTACATGAGTTGTGGTTGCTCTGACACAATCAGTTGCTTCATTGACTACCATGAGAAGTTCCAAAAACCAAGTGAATGCTGAGATTAGATATATCAAAGAAGTATTTAATCAGATTGGGGATGTTTTTGAGGCCTTTAAGAAAGCAGTCAAAGAACATATGAACAACCAGGATGCACTTGTTCAGAAGGTGATTAGTAACTTGACTCAGCCATTAAAAGTGATAGTAGCCTTCTCAGAAAAACCACTTCCCTCATCTAGCTCCTCTATGACCATTGACCAGATCAAGACTGTGATCCAGGATGAGATTTTTCCGGCCAGTACCAGTGGCACCACTGATTCTCAAGTACTTGCTACCACTAGGGAAGTCAGCAGTTTTGTTCGTGACCACCTTCGGGAAGCTAGTGCTTCTCAAGAGGCCATTAAGAATAACGTATATTCCTACTTTGAGAGGGTCTTTACCAAGCATCAAATGACCAACCACATCAAGGTATTGATAGTGAATATGAAGCTGCCTCCAGTGACTCAGGAATTCAAGGAGCATGTTAGTTAGCTGAGAGAATTGACCCCTACTTTGGATAAGTTTTTAAAAAATAAAGATGATTTTTTATCTGCTATGGAAAGAGGAGGAAGCATTATTATGGATTTCAGAAACCTTCTTCTACCATTTTTCCATGTGGACTGAACCCCTGTCATCATCCCTCCTACCTTACCTATATCTCAACCTAGTGGTTCTTCCACGATGTCTCCTGCTGAAGCTATCCGAATCCTTACTCCACTGATACCTCAATGAGCTACCCATTACAGACCTAGTGGAGCTTCTGTTGCTACCCCTCCAGTAATTCCTGTAGACATTTCTAAACCTGATGATCCACCAGCCCCATCTTCATCTTCTTCTTCTAAAGGGAAATACCCATTAGCTACTGATGAGGTGGAATGAGTTTGTTTATGGATTTTTATAGGGACTATGTTTTTTTGGGTCATGTACTGAACTGTTTATTAATACAAGATTTCTCTGTTCTCTCTCATTTGTATTTATTTTTTCCAATCACAACGAAGGAGAAATACTATCCTAATTTGAAAAATATTGTGCTAATTCGAGAATAATGTGATAATTCAAGACAAATCATGTGATTGGGGAGAAAAGTGATAATATACTACTATAATTCTATGTTGAATATTTTCTTCCTTTCTCTCTGATTCCATGTACCAATATATTCTGATTTTACACTATTATTAATCCCTGATACTTGTGAAATTTTTGATCTATGTTTAGTAACTGTATTATAAATGATATATATCTTTAATAGATACTGGCATAATTTGTGATTATCAAAAAGGGGGAGATTGTTGGACTCACCTGTTTTGATAATCCTAAATCATGTTTAAATATTGATCATGATATATTAAGTCAGTTACTAATATTTTTAATCGGTATTTATAATCATTTTATCCTGAACATTGTATACTCTTAAGTCTCATGACTTTTCTGCATCAGCTTACAGTTTATATTTATCTAAATATAAGTTCACTGTTAAAGGCTACTAGTAAGAGACTTTTGTTCAAGGTAACCGTTATATCTCATTGTTACACGAAGTCACTGATCCTAGGAGATCACCGTTGAAGATATACAATCACTGTTGGAAGCTACCAGTACAGGGTTACTGTCACAACTCTACAATTGATATGCTTATCAAAGCTCACAGACAAAGAGTCACCATCATGAGTTCACTGCTATGACAAGGCTTCTGTTAGTTTTTCACTGTCAGACTCTTTCTCCAGTCATCTGTTGAGAACTTCAATGTTCGTGTCTACAGTCGGAAAGGTCACTGTTTAAATAGTCTGATGTTACAGATCTACTGATTAGAAGCTTACTGTTAAAGGTATTCTGTTGAGCCTACTGATGAATTTCACTAATAAAGAGATTCTGTTACATTGAGTAAACAGCTACCATTACAAGATATCCACTAAACACAAAGTCCACCGTTACTAGCCTATAGAAAAAGAGCCTACCATTGAAATTCACAGTTGAATAGTCTTCTGATAAAGTACACAGTTGGAAGGACCACATTTTATGTCTACCGTGTGACATGCATCTGCTACCAGTATAATGATAATCTATTATTTTCTTTACCAATTTTATTAATACTATTATAAAGTTCATGTATGAAAAAATTAATACACCTGACATTTTTTAATGTTATTTGCAGGCATATCAGGAAATAGTACGATGTACGAGGAAGACCACACGTGGTTGAAACATCTTTCTTGTCGGCCCCTGCTGAACCAAATGAGAAAAATCTAAATTGGAAAAGAGTATATATGTAAGAGAGATACATTCAGAACTACTCGTCCAATATATACAAAGACAATAAAAGTGGCGTGGATATGTTGAATATACACAGAACACTTAGAACAGAGAACCATACACAATTTCAAGTAGAACCCTCAAGAACTCATTCAGAAGAACACAGAGCTTCAAAAGGATCAATTGAAAGAATATTCTTCATTATTTCATGGTGTGCTGCAAGGATATTAAAAACCAATAAGTTGATCATCTCTATATTTGAATGTCAGAACCTGAAAGTTGTGACACTCTGTTTTGGAGTCAACTTGCAGAGAAGGAAAAAATATTTATCTCATTCATTCCAATTAGTCCAGAGCTGATCTACCAACAAAACAAAGCATTATAAACTTATCACAACTATCATTATCTTTATTTGTGTTTAAATACTTTACATTTGTTAGCAGTGTGTATGTGTCACACACACTAACTCTTGTACTTGAACTGAGGGATACTCAAAATCCCTATTCAAAACATTCTTTACATTTTTTTCCCATGCATAACTATGGAAGAAGCCTGGTGTGGCTTGGTAGTTATATTTTTTCCCACGTATAAATATGGTAGAGGTTGTAAAACCTAGACAGTTTGTGAAAACAGTTGTAAATCTCGATATAGGCTGTGTATCACTTTTAATACAATTTCTTGGTGGCCGGTGATCACCAAGTGGAGAGGACTAGGTATTGTCTTAAGACTGAACCTCTTGTTTAAATTCTTGTGTTCATCCTTCCATTACTTTGTTTTACATTTATCCGATGTTCTTATACTTGCGAAGACAAAAATCTGTTTTTACAATCACTCTGATAGTTAGTTCTGGTTAGTAAGTATATGTGATTCATTTAGTAAACTTGTGTCAAAAGTGGAATTAGTTCTCATACTGATTCTACTGAGGAGTAATCAACCATTGAGAAACCTGTTGAACAATAAGTCACTTATATCTCTACATCCTTAATTTATTGGGCCATTTTAATTTGGGGGAGTATAATCCAAATAGTTTTTAACAGAAATTATAATTGGAACTCAATTCACCCCCCTCTTGAGTATCCACTCCGACCAAGAAATTCCTCTATAAAGATGAAAAATGGTCCTCAATTAGTTGGTATATAGGACCTTTTAATGGTTTTTAAAAATTGGATCTCTAATTGAAAAATATTTTAACCCTATAGTTAATCTATCACCCCTTAATTATGAGTCACCATGAATTTTTATTGTAAATTTGTTAGGTCCATTGGGATGAATACCCTGAGAGGGGGTGAATTAAGGTATGAATGATTAAGACTTTCTCCCATTCAAATCATGTTTCATCTTTAGACAAAAATCTATTATCTCTTCCTCCTATATAAATAAATGAACTGATATGATGTCATTCCAATGACCCAATTATTTTTACATAGTTCACCCTCACTGGGCTGTGTCCATGAAGTATACAACGACAATTTTCCGATGTTCTAAATTCACTGTGGCTCACTTCCAATAATGAGAATAATGTTTGGGCTAGATCTTCTATGCCTAGGACAAATTATTTTACAATGATTAGGGTCGTCTCCCTGCATTCCCAAAGGGACACTCCCTATGCCCCTTTCTATGGCTCACTACTGGTGGAAAGGATCACTGTCTTCCTTTTTTTTCACTCACAGCTCTTTGAAAAGAATCCTCTAATAGTTTATCGACTAGTAGGTCAATCACAGTTTATGGACATGTTGGTCCCTTCATTTACATGAATTATTACATCCTCAACTATAGGTAGATGCTTTGTTAAAGACCATTTTTCAATCATAGATGAAGTCCACCTTCTAGAGTACTATTAGGTACTGGAAAATACTTTCATAAAATGATATAAAAAATTGTCAAGCATACTTGTGTAACTCACGATCCACCTTCTACTACCGCATGCTGAGTATCAGGTTTGGTATGTGGATCACCTTCTCTATGTACTGCTACCACCACTGCAAACTTCCCTTTATCCATAGACTCCATTCACAAACCGCCCGCGTACCACTTCCTTCCTTCTGCCTCTGTGAACATCCCCCTATTCGTGAATTTTACTCAATTCGTAGACTATGTTCTACTTTATGTATCAGAGAACCCCATCTGCATACTTCTTGAGTAATTCTATCACTTATGTAGCATATATTCCTTCTCTTTAAACCAAGTCATATGCGGGTTATAGTTCCTCGCTTAAATCCTTCGGCAGAATTTATTCCACCTAAACTAATTTAGATTTCCCAGAATTCTTCCTTGCGATCATCCTTTAGACTCAACGAAAAACCAAGACCAAAAATAATTTCTCTACTGATATTTGGTCTCTATTGTAATTTATGGGATTAGGGATTCTTATATCGGCATAGATAGCAACAAAATACACTAATCTAAAATTTACCAAATCTAATATCTAGCCTTCACCATGAACTGATCCTTCTGCCATCGCAATCCACAAGCCACCTGAAATCCATTTTTTCAATCCGATCTATGTACTGTCTTTATTCCCAGATGATCTATCACCTATGCCGATGTCAAGACATCCATGTACCACATAGACTTATGTCACGAACCATTTTCTATTTCACGAGTTGTTTCGGAGTACCGTTCCCACCACTCCATGTACCATTCCTAAAATATGGTACGCAGTCAATGAATTGTGGTATGATATTCTCATCATTTTCCAATATTCATCATCATTATTCATATCATTTTCTCCTATGAAGAAATCCTTCCTTTTCCAGCATTGGACTCCTATTTTTGAGCCCTATAAATTTGGAAAACATAAGGAAACTGTGCCACCATCAAAACCTATCTTTGGAAAACACCAACCATTCTCATTCATGATCATCTAGATTTCTCAACAAACACAATCACACCCAAAACATTCTTAGGGTACATCATGAGGGAATTTTTTTACCAACAATATCTCAATTTGGGTTTTGTTGACAACTCTTCTTATAACAAATCATTGCATTTTGATTTCTCATTAAAGCTCATTCCATCTTTATCCATCATCCACTTCTAGTGATTAAAATAGTGATCAAGGATTTACTCAACCCATACTATAAGACCACATGACCCATGCTTGGCATGAGAAATAATAGTATAATGAAATGATCATCAATGAATCAATTCATTTCTAACACCAATTGTTGATACAATACTGATACCAACAAACTGTTTATATCACAAACCTGAGATATCATCACATTTAATCATTGATCGATCACTTCAAGTATTGTCAAATTTAATGCTCCCCCTATGTAATAAATCCTCTAACCAGCTTCATCTTAGCCTCAACTCCCCTATCTCTCTGCTCCACTTATAAAATTCTCCCCTTGTAATATTCACACATTTTCCCCCAATGTCAATGAACTCAAAGGGCACTACACGGTTGTCTGTAATAGGGTAAAGAGCGCATATCAACAAATCAGAAAACATCACATCATACCATGGGGAGAGGGGGAACCACATCAACTCCTTTTCAAGTGCAGAAGTCATCTAGACTCCTAGAGACATTCAATGCCTTTCAAATGATTCTATGGGTAAGGCCTTAATGTGAATATCTATAAATTTTGTTCTGTATAAACATACTCTAAATTCAAAATACCTTGCTCCACCTTATCCTTGATACAATGGTGTTTTATTTAAATGTTCTTTTTCCATTAGTGATAGATAATATTTTTTCTATGATGTATAGAACTCTAGTTATCCCAATGAATTCTGATCAGAGATTTCACTTGAATTCCCATATCATCATGTTGCTACATCATCCAAAATAGCAGTGGGCATGCTTGTGTAGATATAATATGTACAACTTCTAAAGTTCATAATGAAATGAAATCTTGTTTCTTTCTCAACCAAGACATTCACAATCCTCAATGATAAAAGGAACCTCCAAATGAAGATTTCCTATCATATGTTGATCCATCCCAATATGCATCTGTATATCCCAACAACTATGGCTGAGTTTTTAACTTATACATCAAACCAAAATCCACTATTCCATTTATATATCAAAGTACTATTTTTAATGTGATCATGTGGAAATCCTTTGGATTTATTTTATAATTTGTCTCTTTTCATGTGGGAAATACAATATCAGTCCTTTTTGCTGTCAGGTAAACAAAATTCGAGTGATTTTCCTGTATTATTTGATATTAACTGTCTTGCCTTAATCATCCCATGACAACTTCAATCATGTTGCAGTCAGAGTCTTAATTTATTTAAAATTATCCCTTCCAAACCTTCTCAAAATTTCCTTGGATTATTTATATTTAGAAATAAACGTTCCATTTCTTCCTTGCACCACTAGTAATCCAAGGAAAAATGTCAGCTCACTAATCATCGACATTTCAAACACGCTTTTCATGAATTCAGAAAGATGTCTGCATTGTGCTTCATGTGATCCACCAATGATTATGTTATTGAGAAAACTAGCACCATCATCCTTTGAATGTAGTCATTATTGAAATAAAAATTGTAATCCACTACACCATACTAAAAATTGATCTTCTTTTTAAGTTGATCAAGCCTCTAACATCAAGCTCTTGGTGCTTGATTGAAACCATATAAAGCCTTCTTTAGGTGAGAGAATATGTTCTCATCTTTATGAATAAGAAAACCATATGGTTTCTTAATGTAGAATTCATCTTCATGAAATCAATTCATAAATTTTGACTTGAAATCCATCTGGGATATTTTAATCTTTATATTCTCTACTATGGCCAGGAACAATCTGATTATCCCCAACCTTGAAACGGGTGAAAAATTCTCATCAAAATCAATAACTTCTATTGGAGAGTACCCTTTGCACACCAGACATTCTTTTTTTAATCACAACCCCATATTCATTCATTTTAAAGTGAAATATCCATTTAATACCTATGACATTATTGTCTCATAACATTGAAAAAATCATCCATGTTTTATTCTTCTCAATTTAGTCAGGCTCTTTATTCATGGTCTGAACCCAATTCTCATATCCATCTACTTCATCAAAACAATTAGGTTCACCTGTGATAAGTATGATGCTTGTTATACAGTCTTCATCGTCATTGTCTGTATTGGTGTTGTCTAATCACCAATTCTGTTCTGTATATCAATTTCATCTCTTCTCGCTAGTCTCTAGATAGACAATGATTACTTTCATCATCTAAGTCTTCTTTTGAATCCTCACATGGAGTTAGAGTGTCTCCCAATCTTCTCATATCTACATTAATTTCCTACTGAGTTTGATCATGTATTTTCTAAGGATTTTTTTCATTTTCTACTATATTAACATCATGACTTTCAACAATCTCACTTAGCCTCTAATTGAAGAATTTATTTTATACGGTCTTCTTTGAGTATCCATGAAATATACCTTCATCCCCAAGGGATACATATTTTTTATGTTTCTATATATTGAAAATGAAACATTACCTTTTGAATATTTGAATATACTTTAATGATGGATTCCTCAATACCATAACTCGTATGGAGTTTCTCATATGTTGGACAAAGTAGTGCCCTATTTGAAATGTATAAAATAGTAATTACTACTTCTTTCCAAAATTTCTCCTAAAGGTATTTCTCAATGAGCATTGTTCTATATTTCTTGTTGATAATATGATTTAATTTCTTAGCTAATTCATTCTGTTAGGGAGTTATTACTGATTAAACTGGATTAATTATCCAATTTTTCCTGAGATAATCCTCCATTTGGATATTTCTAAACACTATTCTATAATTAGTTCGAATCATCTGGATTTTCTAACCAAGCATATTTTCACATTCTCTTCGATATATCATAATGAAACTAAACACTTCATATTTTTGGTTGATTTTTGAAACACATGCCATTATGCTATATTCAAAAATGAAGAGAACATAATATCTCATCCCATCAATAGCCCTAATAAAATTTGGCCCATATACATCAATATGCACACACTCAAGAAGTCTTATTGGCTTTTATTACATTGGCTTATATGTCTTCCAAATGATCTTCCCCTGTTGACAGGCATCACACATAGGAGTGAGATCACATGATAATCTAGGGAAATTTAGAGCTGCATCATATTTCACCACATCTTCCATGGAACCATGGATTATGTGGCCATTATGATTATAATATAACTTGTTATCTTTATCCTTGGATAGAAATCGCATATCTTATTCTTCACATAAGTGGTAAAGATTCACTTTTGTAGACATTACTTGCAATAAAAAATCACCAACCTTTTCTTTGATGATACATAATTTCATGGAATTACTTACGGAATTTCTGTTGTCACACAATTGTCTAACACTATGAAAGTTCTGACAATGCCCCTCAACAACCAATAAATCATCTCGTCTCGTTTATTTTCCTCCAAACTTGGCTTTTATTGAACTTGTAATTTTTAATCCCTTATCACTTCCAAATCGTACATTACCATATTTATTATACCTGATTTTGGTTAATAGATCCTTATTTACTCTCATATGGGAAGTGCATCCACTATCAATGATCCATGTCTCAGTGCAATCTGATGCTTTGAATGAAATATTTGCAACCATATCTTTCTCTGCACTATTTTCCCCCAATAATTTTACCTAATATCCAACATGGAATGATAATCTATATATTTCTTAGTATAAGATGATTTAGCTTCGACCTATAAAGCCAAAAATCGATTTTGAATGTTCAACTCTCTTGAAGATACATTTGGATGCTCCCTATGTACAAATTTAGTCTTCTTCATCACATTCCACTACATTGTTGTTGTGAAATGTCTTTCTATATAACCAATTACTTTACACTTGAAACGTTTGGATTGAACCATGGTAGAAGTTTCGTTAATATACGTTTTGAAATATTTGTATCTTTAATGATTTCTCCAAGACCCCTCATGTCTTACAAAATAATATTTATGCTATCAAAGAATGCATAAAATGTATCTTTGGGATTAATTCTGAGATCCTTATAATTGTTCCATAGAACCAGCAGCCTCTCTTCTCATAATTTTGTGTCACCCCTATAGATGTTAAATATTTATTCCCACAATGCATGCAATGTTTTACCAGACATCACCTTCATTTAAATTTAAATTGATAGAGATACACTTAAATCACTGATCCCTTTAGCATCATCATCCAATTGTCTTCTTCCAACTTCTGATAAATAACCACTATTAATATCAGCTGATATTCCATACATAGCTGTTGTGAAGACTTCTATTCCTACTGATCAAAAGTAGTGATGAATTCGATTCATCCATAGTTGAAAATTGTTCCCATAAAAGTTCGAAATTATTGTATGATTAAACACATCCATTTTTTATTCTTGAAAGAAAACCACTGACTTTAAACTTTTCTCTATAATAACAATTGTTAGGTCCAATAGGTCAAATACACCGAGTGCTGGTGAATCAGGGTATGGAAGATTAAAACTTTCTTCCATTTGGATCTACTTTTGTTGTTAGAGAAAACTCAATTCTCTCTTCCTCCCATAAAAACATATGAAAAGATATGAAATCATGCACATGAAACCTCAATTTTTACTTTGTTCACCCATACTAGGATACATCCAAGGCGCATACAATGACAATGTGCTGATGTAGAAAATTCATTAAGGCTCACTACCAATAATGAATACAATGTTCGGGCTAGATATTATATGCCTAGTCTCACATACATTAGAAATTTTAGGTTCTGATAATTACATTCCTAATGGTTACTCCCTATACCTCTTTCTCTAGCTCAGTAATGGTGGAAAAGATCAATGTCTTCTTTTCACCTTCAATCACTTCTCTTCGAAAGGCATACACACAAAGTTTGTTGATTTATAGGTCAATCACAGTTTATGGATATTTGGGTCCCTTCATTTTCATGAATTCGTACATCCTTAACTATATAAAGATGCTCTGCTGAAGTCCCTTTTCACCCATAGATGAATTACACCTTCCTGAGTATTGTTAGGTACCAAAAAATGCTTTTTCAAACTAATTTAAAGCTTTTCCAAGCTTCCTTTTGAAAATCACGAACCACCTGATCCTCCCACGCACTGAGTACCGATTTTTGTATACAAATCACCTTCTCCGCATAATGCTACTACCACTGAAAAAATCTCATTGACTGTGGAATGCGTTCGCTAATCGCCCGCGTAATGGTTCCTTCATTCCGCCTCTACGAACTACCCATGTCTGCGAACTATTCTATGTTCATAGACTATCTTCACCTCTACATACCAGAGCCCCCCCTCTGTTCCCCACTTGCGGAATTATCTCTCTCATGTATCATAGATTCCTCTTCTATGTATAAGGTCTTATGGGTTCTATAGTTCCTCTCTTAAATCCTTTTTCATAATTTCTTCCGTGTGAACTACATTAGCCTTTATGACATTCTTCTTCACAAACCTCATTCAGAATTTTCCCAAAACCAGGAGAAAAATATGTTCTCTAATTATATTTAGTCTCTACACTAGTCGATGGGATTAGCGATTCTTATATAGGAAAAGATACCTGTAAATTTTTTTAATCTAATATTTACCAATATTCTATCCGGCCTTCACTGCATATAGATACTTTGGCCCCCACAAACCGCAAGCCACTTGTGAACCATTTTTGTTATTTGGTTTGTGTACTATCATTGTTACAATGTGATTAATCACCTCCACTGATGTCAAGCCATCCGCGTACTGCACCACCTTCTATCAACAAACACAATCACACCCAAAACATTACAAGGGGACCCCTTGAGGGATTACTTCCGAACAAAATTTATCCAATATATACCGTTGGTTTATTTTTTTTCCTCATTCAATATCTAGATAAACATTGGTGATCCTTTGTCAAATATAATAATTTACATTTGTGTTAAATGATTTATCTTCATATGATAAATCCATTTCGATCTAATTTGTATTTTGAAACCATTTCTATTTGTTGTCTTCATATTTTTTATATCTTGTATATATTTATTTTTCAAAAATAAATGGAATATTTTATGATTTTTTTGTTTCTTCTAAGTGTTTAATTATGATTTGATATCAAAGTATTAGTGGGGGTTCCCATTAAAATCATGGGAGGGTGGTTTAATATTGATATCTATTTTTATTGCATATTTATTGTTAATGTTTCAATAATTGTGTGAGACTTAAAATATTGATTCTCCAATTTCTATGTAAAATGGATAATAATAATTATTTTCTAAATGGGTAATGATTTTTAATTAAATACAGAAAATCATGAAATTAAAATTCAATGGGAAGAAGTGTTTCAAATGTTATTTTTAAGATTTATATGTAATTGTTAATATTTTATTAAATAATATTAATGAATAAGAATACTACAATTATTAATATAAATTTTCATGTTATAACATGTCAGAATTTTTTTAGTTAAATGGTGATGTTAATTTAAAAGGTGGATATCAAAACCTAGAAAAATATCTGATTTTTTATGAATAAATTAGATTATGAGTAATGAAGTAAGTATAAATGAATAACATTGAATGTTTTTTATGTTATGACTATTTATTTTTCTTCTCAATTTTTCCTTATTGTCCTTGTTATTGTTGAAGTGGTATTGGTACTTTTTTTATTGTGGTTGAAATTGGGGTGATGAGGTTTGTTGTTGTGTCGGTATCTGGTTGTTCTTGATAAGTCAATGAGTAAATGATTTTATATAAGTTATGAAGTTGATTGTTTTTATTTTATAACAATATAGATAATTTATTGATTTTGTGGTGTGGACGTAGATACATGGTTGTGCCAAAATTACATGAAAATATAAAGCGGTGATAACATTATTAAATTGATCACTGAGCTGGCTATGGATATCTGGAATGAAGATGGGCTAAAAATATAAAATATTAATTGATTAATTCAAAGAATAATGGAATTTAATGTAATAATTAATTTCTATAATAATTAATTGTTCATATAGAATGTATGGGGAATTTTATTAATAATTTCAAAAAGTACAATTACCATGATTCTATATTGGATGTAAATTAATTTGAAGGATTAATATATAAGCGATTGATGAGTGAGATAAATAAATAATAAATATTTTTAAGTAAAAAAATTAATTTATTAAACAAATATAGAATGTTTAATAAGTAATGAATATTAAATGGGAAATAGATAATTTTATGAGACACCGAGTTGTTGTTGTGTGGTGTTTGTAGATCGGGATAATTGTTGGTTAGTGGTGGAGGTGATGTTGATGTGTTGTGGTGATAATTGTGATTATGGTGTCATTTTTGGGTATTATATCTTACTTTTAGGTTTTTTATATTATATACTCATTTTAATTTATATTATTTCATATGACCCAGCACTCAAGTCGGGTAAGGTGACTAAAACCCATATATGTTTTTAGTTCTAGGTGTATCCCAAACATTTACAGTGTAGGTGATGTGGCTGGATTAATACAAAAAAAATCTCTATCTATCTTCCCTGTGTATCATAGTTTTTTATGACATGAGGTTATAGTGGATGTGATATGGGTGCATAACGGAGCTGTACGTGGGATAATGAGGGCATGAGGTTAATTTAATTTATGATTATTCTCTATTTCATTGTGTGGTGTATATATATATATATATTATTTTTATGTAACTATGATATATGTTATGTGCCTATAGACACATTTTTGGGGATCCTGACATGGATTTGTGCTTCCCTGGTATGTGTTTATGTGATTTATGAAATGGATGGTAATGTCATGACATTAAATTAGGATGTGATGGTGAATAGTTTATCCATGATATGGGTGTGTGGAACCATCTATTATAATATTTTAATTTTATGTTAGAAAAATTGCCTATGGAATTTGGAGAGTAAGGATTGGTGAGGCTGAGGTGATAGTTGACCTAGTTAGGTGATGTGTTAGTTCCACTATTTATTCAATGAGGCCTTAATATCCTTCATTTACATTTTAATGAACGATTTTGGGAGGATCGTGTTGTATCTACCTGAATAAATACCATTAGATATATATATATATATATATCTGTGTGTGTGTGTGTGCATGTGTTTACTTTTTATGGATATATAAATTTGACATGGTGATCTTTTTTTTTGTTTTTATAGATATCCAGTAGAAATTTTTTTATCATGTTGGAAATTCATAGTTAATGGTTATCATTAGTGTTGGCATGTGTTCATGGAGTCACTACCTTAGGTGTTTTATTTTCGATATTTATTTTATATAAAATAATTTATGTAGATCATATCATACATTAAAATATTGGATTATTAAATTTTATATGGATTTAATTGGTTATTCTTACATTATTCTGATAATTATATGGGTGATACCACCCATATGCATTTTCCAATACACAGATTGTTATTTTATACTCATTGACAAATTTGATGTTTTATCATAGGGCCACACTCATCTTCTATAATGGATTGGTAGGTATTCAAATGGGGCTAGGGCATGTTAAAACGAATTTTATTTTTAATAAACATCAATCAAATGATAGAAAATGATAAAATTAGGTTACATTGTGAACAAAATTTATAAATAAGGACAATAAATTAATTTTTTACTTTTTAATCTATCCATACTTCAATTTTATGTAATATGTAAAAAAAATTACATTAATTGGATTTATAAAATTAATAGTCTTTCTAATTCAACAAGAATGAATTCAGTTACAAAATCAATTACAACTAGCTTGAATTGAAATTACCCAATAATAACATACTTGGATTTTATATTAGTTTACACAATTATATATTATAACTAATAATTAAACCACACTTCTTATACTCAAAGGATCTATGTATATAGAGAATTTTTATATATTCAAATAATCTCACAATAGTGGAATACATTTATTCCTTCAAATTATTAACACTTGATTAATTTCTAGAAATAAAATGCATAACAATATTTTTTATTATATGGGGTTTGGGAAAATATAAGAATATGGGGAGCTAGGATGCATAATAAGGGAAAAAACTTGTTGAAGAAAAATTTGTGATGATGAATACTACAATAATGGAGTAGGGAAAAAATGAACACATCTGTATTAAAATAAAATAATGTTAAAATATAATCATATAAGGAATCCATATCAAGTTTATAAGGGTAATATAAACATGAATAATAGAATAAGGATGTGTCAGAGAGATAATTATAGGATATCATAAGATAAGGATAATTAGTAAGACCATTAAAACATAATGTATTTGGTTCACTCCCCCTACCATATAAATAATAAGTATTCAATTCACTCTACAAATCCCTAAAAATATGTGATATTATTAAATAAATATTTACCTAATGTGTTGGAGGGATATATAACTACTAGACCACCCATCACATAGAATCATCCTTTTTTAAAGATTTTTAAAATAATATATTGAAATCTTTAATTTTATAAAGATTAATTATAATAGATAGAAAAATTATTTATTATAACAAGGATTAAGAATTCATCCAAATGAGGACACATAAATAAATATTGAAATTTCAGGAGAGAATTATACCTATCAATAATTTAAATTTAAGAGAAAAATGTTTCCCTATAAAAAAATAAAATGTAAGATAAAAAGAATAAAAAGAGATATAATAAATCTATGTAAATTGGGAAAAAGAAATATGAAAGATCCATGGAATGAGATATATTATAAAGAACATAAATATGGAATATAAAGATCAAATTAGAATGTGAAGTGATACAAATTATTCTGAACATTACTATCAACATTATTACACATGGTCAGACTCCATGAATAAAAAATATAGAATTATTTATATTCTATTTGAATCATTATTTACATTTAGCACCTTATATATAAATAATGATTATTCTTTTATTAAATATGTAATTTTTATCCATAATTTATTTGTATCATTATATGTTAATAGTCCCAATTATTGTGTTCTTCCTTAAATATGTAGACATATATAAATATTCATTATTAATTTTTCAATTTTTTTATTAGGGTTAAATAAATGATATAGACTGGGGTTATGATGTTTTGGAATCCCATGATCATTTCATGTTTATTTAATTTATTCATTGTATAGAAATAATAACTATTTATTCATTTAAGATCAATTAATATATAATCGATGTTATTTCAAATAATGAATAAATAATTATATAATACCATTCTATAATTTGTTTATAAAAAATAAATCATTAATAGTATATATGAGTAATATATAATTTTATATAATCATCTATGGTTAAAACTACATATCATCATGCATGTAAGAGATTATTCCAATGAAAACATGAGCATTCTATAATTAATGGATGAGTAAGAACATAAAGTGATATTCATATTTTATCAAAATTATAGAATAATAATAAGTTTAAATAATTTTATTGAAAGTAGTAAATAATATCTGTTAAAAATGGTATGTGAAGTTAGAAGAAAATGAATGAAAATGATTCATTATTTATAATGAAGAACTTTTAATTTTATCTTAGGAAATTTATATATTAGGAGGCATTAGGGTTTCTTCTAGAGAAAATGGATTCCAAAAAATGAGATCGATTTAAAATAAATTTAATTGGGGAATAATATATATATATATATATATAAACTATAAACATAGTTTTACATTACATTTGATAAAGCAAATAACCTTTTCAGATGAAATGATGGAGATTTTTAGGAATCTTGATTGTTTAATGTCTTAGGAAGGCCACTTTTCATGAAATGTGGATAAAAAATCTAAAGAAAATATTTTAGGTATTTAATTAATTTATCTATATATTAAAGTGATAGGTTTTAGAGATATTTTATTACATTATTAGTTATTATATATATTTATCTTACTTTACTACTTAACATCAAGAATTCACTTTTTTCTCGGTATGGTATTTTTTTTTGAAAAAGAAATTGAAAATATAATATTTCGTTTTTCATTTGAATTAAAAACATTAATTCATTTTTTAATTCCAAATAAAAATATGATAAAATCAATTTTTGAAAAAAAATATATATATTAACTATTTTTAAAGAATAAGAATAATTTATTTAATGAAAATTTTGTATTTATTTAATAAATAGTAATGTTTTATTATATATTATTAAATTCAGCAAAAGGGATATATGTCAGTTATAAATTTTTTAATATACTCGTTTACAACCAATATACCCAGTCACTATATATATACAGATGATTGTATATCGGTCACACTAAACTTTTCTATGCGTATAAATAAACATAAATACCTCTAAAAACATTCTTACTATTAAATAATCTCTTTTAAAATATGTAAATTTTTTTTATTGTTTTTCAATGATTCTTATATTATAACGAGTTATATGATTTTCACAGTAGATCCTGAAGAACAATACTTGAAATTGTAGTCATTTTATATTTCTTTTTATTATACTTAATGAGAATTCATAATTGTTATCCATATATGTTTCTTTTATTTAATATTATATATATATTTTATTATTCAAATTTTGTAAAATAAAATATTTTCCCCACATTGTATATGAAACAATCTATTCAATTATGTTAAATAATAACATTCTATGAGATATTCATACAAAAATATGGGGTATTAAATTCCACCACACTTTATAATTTTCATCTGGAATGTTTTCAAAATAAAATGGGAATGGATTTGGCTAATTAGGTTTTATTATATCTTCTGGTTCACATATCACTTCCACATACATAAGTTTTTTCTTTCTTGAAACATTCACCATGTGGGTGGTCCTATTTAAAAATAATGTATCTATGATCCATGATCTTGTATAGTTGTTACTCATAAGAGAAATTCTTCAATGTTTTCAAAACTATCATTATTTGTATATGTTGGGGATCTATTATGTAATTACACATAAGTAATAAAAGAAAAATGTTGGGATCCTATGTGTGGTTTGACGTAAGTGTTCGTAGGTATACTACAATTCCACACAACTAAGTATCTTTAAGTGTTTGATGTATAGAGGGATCAAAATTTCTTCTTCATGAATCTCATAAATTTCAAAATCTCATTGAAAAATAGTATGAAATCTCTTCTAACAACATTGTTCTTTTTAATACACCACTGAATGAATTGGATAATTTTTTATTTTTAAGGAGTTATTCGGGAAAAGAAATTTCCCAAATCCAAATTCAAAATATTCCAAGGTTATTTATTTCTATTCATACCAATCCTAATATTGAAAAATTTGAATGTTTGAGTGAAAAAATTATATGAGAAATCAGAAAATGAAAAATATTGATTGTTAAAGAATTTAAAATCCATATTTAATGATCATAAAATATATTATAATTTTATAGTGGTCTTTAATAAGTTACAATCTATTCAAAAATATTAAATAGTGCTAAATTTTATTTTTTATTTATATTCTTATATAATATTTGTAAGAACATTTTATGTTAACCTTATTTCTTGAGTAGATACAATTAATGTTAGTACTCTATTCAACCAATACAACTATTTTATTTTCATCTTTTAAATTAAATCAAACTAAATTCATATCTAATAATGATGAAGTGATACAATATTAGAAGTATATTTATAGCAACCCAAATTGCACAATTTCCTTTAGTGGTGTTGTAATGTTTGATTAGAAAAAATATATTATAAATTTTCCAATGATTCTGATGTTTTTAATTGTTATTTTTTTTCAGAAAAACATTGAATTGTATTATGTTCAAGTATTTTTAGGTTTCATATATTCATTTTTTGATTCATGTATTTAAGTGCATTGTTCAACTTATTTGTAAAAAATATTTGAGTAATCATTTTTGAATACAAATATTTTCACACTCAAACACACATATTTTTAATAGTACAATTTGATATAAATTTTTTTGTAACATTTAATTTATATTTCATTAATATTTGAAAATATAATTTTTTTGAATTTTAATTAATTCTTAATTTATTTATATATATAATTTGTATAGTTAAATAATTTCTTTATTAAATTATATATTTAAATAGGTATTATATAATTTAATTTTTATATTAGTATTAAATTATATATTTTTATATTAATAATTTATTATATTAATTATATATATAATTAATTAATAAGTAAATTATGTTTAGTAACATTTTTTTGATAATTTATATTTTAATACTAAAATATATTTAATTTAATTATAAAATTAGACATGTAATATGTATTTTTTACATTAATGTACAATAATATCTGTTATGTATGTTGTTAACTAATTATGTATAAATAAATATTTAACAGTTTAGTTTGAATATAAATTTAATTTTATATAATTTTTACTAAAAAATTATTATTAATTTCTCATAAATCATTATATCATTCATTTAAATTGTATTTATTAATTTTATTTAATTTAATTTAATTAATCTTTTATATAATTTAACGTGTTTTATTAATCATTTATAAGGTGAAATAACAGATCAACCAAAAAATGAATGTTATTCATAGTATGAAATTAAATCCCCAATTAAAATGGTGGAAATATAATATAATAAATTCACTTGGAGTACCCCAAACATGAATATCGACAGAAATGAAAATTCCATCAAAGGAAGAGAAGCCACGAATATTGATATCATAAAAGAAGAAATGTCCATTCTTTTTTTATAGTTTTCAGAAGAAATAATGTGTTAATAAATTTCCCCAAAATATATTGCTAAAGGATGAACATCATTTTAAAAAAGTAATAATGAATTACTAAAAGGACACTACATAAATAAATATGAGAATGAGGTGACAGAAAGAGACTCGGTGGAAAAGGTAAATAAATAAGGAATATTATTAACATTCAAGTATTTTAATTAAAACAAGAATAATAGAGAGATAAAAAAATAAAAATATATATAGAGTAAAATAAATTTTATAAAAACTAAAAAACATAGATAAAAATGATAAATATCAAATAAAATCGACTGATAAATAAAATTCCCCTGAGCATTAATCCTGGATTTTGAGAGTGAAATATAACTCCATGTATAAAAAATATAGACATAATAATAATTTATTCATGTTCCTTATTTATATTTATAACATTTTATATTAATACATTCTAATCATTAATTTCACATGTATTATTGTAAAGGCATTCAAATTTTATTATCGATGATATGGGTGGTGGGTTAGTTGTTCAATCATTTGGTGGATGTGTGAATTTAAATTTTGAATTTTAATTGATATAATTAGAGTTATAACATATCTTGGGGTATTTTTAGGTGTGATATGACTCGATACATCTTTCTACTGATCGATTGAGTGTTAATGGATTGTCATGTAACACTGTTTCTAGTCTAATGTGTGCCTCCAAATGTGACTATAAATTATAAATCTTTGAGGTGTTTCTAGATTAGGGTTTCATAGTAATATATAATGATCGGAGTGTATCAAATAATGAAATTAAACAAATCCAAAGGCTTTGACATGGGTGATAATATTTTATATTTCTGATATAATAGGCTATGACTAAATTTCAGAAATATAGATTTTAGGAAAACTAGTAATTTATAGATATGTAGGGGTTGATATTTAATTGTTACTTTAGACTTAAATATGGGTAATTACCTAATGTGAAAGGACACTTTTATGTAACTGTTATGTTACTATATGTATGGTTTCCTGGATCATATGAAAATTTTTTAGGGTTAGAAGCTACAGTGAAATGTAAGGATACATAGGATATGTAACCGTACTCAGAAGGATGTGATAATTGAAAGAATACAAGAGTCATCATATGATACGTAAGGGTTGACATTGTGATGAGTAAAGGTAGTAACACACAAGGTTTACTTATTTTGAAGGAAATTCATTAGTATTGATCTAGAATTTATATAAATGATACACTGATATTCTAGGGTTACTAAAATTAGTATGTACATGATATGTAAGAATCACCACATGATATGTAAGTGTTACCCAGAGAAATTTAAGGGATTTGGAAATAAATTTTAAGGTGACTAAAAAATATGTTTCACCTTATTATATTTATCTGAAATCCTATGATGTGTAAGGGTTTTAAAAAATATTAAAGTATATAATATAAAATGGTTACCCTTTTATTGGTAAGGTTGATAGGAAAGGGTTTGTGACATAGGATATAATGAATATGAGTTTATATGTAATGGTTAATGGGTTACTTTGTGATGTTCAAGGGTTTATGGGTTACCTTTTGATGAATAAATCTTGATATGTAAGGGTCACAATTAAGGGTTACTCTGTTGTATATAGTAATACGTAAAGGAAAATCGATATGTGGTTGTAAATCTAAAATTTTATGAAAATAAAACCAAATGTATGTTGGTTTTGGCCTATTAAATTGAAAAGTAAATATGGGATTATTTATATCTAAGTAATTAAAGTAGTGGTTGGCCTAACTTCTTTCTCTCTCCCTTCATATCGTTATACCACATTAATCATAATACCTTTTCTGATGGTTCTTCAAGGATTTAAGTAAAATGTCTATATAATCTAAACCCTCACATCCTTATATTTTTTTGTTTATAAATTTGGTATTCATGTCTAGGGATTTATAAATTATGTTCCCATAGATTATATTTTAATCATCCCACATCACGGGGAATGAGTGTGAGTCTTGTAGAAGAGGTTCCATAAGGAATGTTTCAGGCCAGTATTCATAATTTGTCTTCAGGTTTTTATTTTGAGGAATTTTTTTATGGCTTTTGGAAAAAGACACATTTTTATCCTTCCATGTTGGTATATGAATGGGGTACTTTTTTCACCCTAGGACTGGATATAAGTTTGTAGAAAAGAACAACTTGATATTCATGGATCTAGTTTCATTATTACTCCCACTAAGTTTGGAATCAATCCATTCATAACAGATTGAAAATAAAATGGGTTTTAGATGAATTTGATGGTGTTATGTAATGATATAATTTCTAATATAATCACAGTGATTTAGTACAAGATTGATACAAATTTACTAATCATCAATTAATGTATTTTTCATTCATATTTCTATATTTCTTTCTAATTTTTTTATTTATGTTCATATATGGGAATTTTTATTAGTCTTCATAGCTTGTCCGATGATTTTTTTTATTTCTATCATTAAATTGGGTTCGGATCGTGCCCTCCTAATGGATCATTTATACATCATATATTTCTAAATAGTTTATTGGATGAACATTTTTCAAATGACATCATGTAAAAATATTTATGGATTGTTTGGTTGTATGACTTGGATTCTCAACGTCTATATATTTTACTTTTAAATTTTTATTTAAGAAGAATTTCTTTGATAAAAATTTTATATATAATAGAAATTGGTTAAATATAATTTCAAGTTGAAATGAGTGATTCCAATTGATGGTTTCGAAATGGAATCCCAAAAAACGAGGGGGTTTCTAAAGAATTGATTCATTAGAATTTGAAAAATGAGTAACATGAGTAAGATAGAATGGGATGCATTTTATGCATAATTTGTAAATAAAATTTTCAATATTGTTTTAAGGGAAATACAAAAGGTCTTAGGCAAATATTTTTTTAGATATATTGACTATGTGAAGAATTCCCTACGTTATAAAGTGTGGCTTCTTTCTTATGTGTTTACAAATTTTTATTTCATATTAAATTATTTAATTTTCATTTTGAAACATTTCTTAATAAGAAATCATTTCTAGTTTATCATATTTATATGTGGTTGGATTGTTTGAATGGAATTTGGGTGCATGATTTTTCCTAATAATATAATAATCCAAGTATTAATGTGCATTGGTTGTCTCAAAATGTCTTAATAGATCCTATAATGGTTAGTAAAACATTTTTTTGAGTTCTATGGATCAATGAATTATTATATGAGGTGAGACGTGGGATAAATCTTTGGGAAATTGGTTCTAGAGTGAGCTAATTTGTCTCATTTGATGATGTGGTGCCCAATTAAGTTATATTTTAGACCTATGTGATAATTGATTCATTTTTAAAGGTGTTAGAAGAACAAACATTTCTTGTGTGGGTAACCTAGTGGGTTGTTCATGTGATATACTATGGGGTATTATCTTGGTGAATTTATGATTGGATTGTGTTGATAGACTATTTCTATCATATTTGCACTATTTTATTACCTATTCCATCTATATACTAAATGAAATATAATATTGATGGTTGTGACCACATCTTGAGTGATAGGACAAAGGGTTTTCAAATAATGGAATTTCAGCATGGATATATAGTCTGCATTTAGTGATAGGTTTGGCTTCCACGATGATTATGTGTGACCTCCCGTGAGTAAGAAGTGGTTTTTGGGATATTTATGTGAGAAAACTCATATAACGAGAAGTTAGAGTTACAATATGTAGCAATAGGACATTACCATGAGTGGATGGTTTGAATATTTTGAGTGGTATACTTCCAAGATGTTCCCTTTAGACCACTTTTTTAAAATTTATTGAAAATGTGGTCTCTAATGGGACATATCAAATCATAGTATGGTTTGACTCATGTATTAGTTTTACATTGAGATTCCGTAAAAAAAATATATGATTGTTAGCCCAATATGTATGTGACTAGACATGGATTTCTAACCACATCATATGTGAGTGGAAAATAGATGTTGAAATGATGGAATTCCATCAAGGATTTAGGGTCTGCATTTAGTGGGAGGATTGGAATCCAAGATTATTTTGTGTAAACACCCATGAGTAAGAAGGTAATTTTTGAAATATTGATGTGAGAAAGAACCCTGAATTAGATGTTTTATGAATGAGATATGGGTATAGTAAATAAACCTATGTGGATATCAAGATGTCCACATTAGATAATTAATTTAAAAAGTTTTTGAAATTTGATTTTTAATGGGACCTACTAAATCATAGCATTTCTTGACTTATATATGAGTTTGGCCATTAAAATTCACTCCCCAAATATATTTTTATTGTGGAAAATATGGTTGTCACTATACACGGGGCCAACCTTTTGATTTCATTTTTCATGCTGTAGGGAGGTCGGCTATTATGATTCACTGTTCATACAATTTTTTATTATTACCAATATATATGTGGAAATCGATGAGACATACTTTATTTTTGTGTAATTATTTCTGATGGAAATAAAATGTCCAAAAATTGACTGTAGGGGGTTGGATTTGGTAAAATAATTCACTTCATGTAACTAATTCATAATGGTCTCCAATGGGTTGTGTTCATGGTTCTAGAAATACCCAATATCTTTAATTCCATGATATCTCAGAGAATTACTATCAAAAGGTAGTTTCTTATAGGGAACGAGGACAATGTTTCTTTCGTCAAAACCCAGGTAATGATAGAGTAATAATGTTTCAAATTTTTTTAATATTTATTAATTATACAGTAATTAAGGGGGACAATATGTTTAATAATGTATACAATGAAACCTATTTTTTGGTTAAAAAATATTATTTTTCCAAACATATGTTCTACAGCCTTTTGAAGGTCAAATTCATTTAAATAATGTTTTTATTACTTTGAAAAAATTTATTTGAAAATATAAACTTCTTATTTGAATTATTAATATAAAAATTTTCTTTGGTTTCTGTTTTGGTATTTTTCGGGTAAATTTCATATTTTAATGAATAATGAAAAATACTGCATTTTTAATGCAATCTTCTTTTCAATATATATTGTTCATATAGTTATATTAACTTTTTAATTGGTTTTAAAGTATAATTAGATTATTTATTTATCAGTTAATCCAATTTTGGTCATTTTAATCAACTTGACATTGAAATTGGATAAAAAAGCATTGTTAACTTTTGAATGTTTTTACTTTAAAAACGTGTGTTCTTTTTTCATCAATAATATTAATTTTAAATTAATTTTAGCCAATACTGTGCTTTGAATTTTGAAAAAAAGATATAAACGGTTGTAATAATTGTTATATTTATGATCTAAAATGATTAATATAATTTTTAAAAAAATTAAGAAAGCTATTTTTAGTAATTTTTTTATTACCACGATTAAGGGTAAATTTGGTAATTAAAGGTAAACATTATATTATAAATAATATAAAAATAACCGAGCAGTTGTCCTAATTTCATTGTATGGGTTAGTTATGAAAAAAATATCTTTGTGTTGATGTTATACCATTTTGATGCCACTTGGGTGTGAGAAATACATTTATAATGTTATACCAGGAAAGTCCAGCCAGAAGCAAAGTTTTTGACCATTTATTAAAATGAATGAAAAAAGTGCTATAGGGATGACGGTGGTTTCGAACAACTGAAATGCCCACAAACACCAGGAACAGGTCTAGAGATCATAATATGACATATCATTTCCATAATTAGAGTCACTATGAGTCTCCCACTCAGATTGAGACTTATCCCGATTGAAGATTTTCATGATGTCTGTATCCACTTTCTGTGACACCTTAGTCAGCGATCTGGTAGACACGATTCTAGGAACATTAGAATAATCCTTACACGACGTCCTCTTAGAGGGGAGACCCTCAATATGCATAGTATTTTCCATGCCACTAAATATTTCATCCTTGTAAGAGGCTTGACCATCACTGCCCGAGACCCTAATCGGGGTACTCACAATCTCTTGTTCATCATCAGAAAATTTTCCCCATTTCTTAGGTAATTAAGATACCTGAAAATGATTCTGGATTTATTTCTGAAAACAACATGTTGTTGCACATCACTCTGATTGGAGACATCATCCTGGGAACAATATGGGGTCACCAATCCTGGAGTCTGCATGTGGTTGTCCTCAACTGGAGTAACCTCTTTAACCAAATCAAACTGAGTATTAGAGGGGCCACTTGGAGCCACCTTCAGAGAGACATCAATTATCAACCATTTTCTAGTATCAGAAACTTTATCATTATGTAAATCACCATCATGAGCTGTAGACTTTGTAAACATCGAATCCTTTATCTTCAACATCCTTTGACAGAGCGCTCTTGAATGACCTCTAACCCCTCATCCATCACAGGAAATATTCTTCCGACATAAATCTAAAGAGTGTCCAACAAAAATACATTAATTGAAGAAATGAGGCTTTTTTATACTTGACCTCAATTTGAATGTTATAATAAGGGGTGGAACGGGTTACCTTGTAAATTAGAGTGGAGCTAAGATCAACCTCCACCAACATCCTAGCAAAATAACGAAACCGAATATCCTCAGTCTCCTTGTCCAGACGAATTGGAGTCCCAATTTCCATGCCAATGTAAATCAAAATTTTTGGATTCCAGAGGACCCAATTGAGTCCATGAAGACGAATCCAAAGTTGAGAAAAGGCATTTCTTGCACGCGAGACATTAAAATCCAAAGACCATTATTTCAATTGAAGCCAACCAGGTTTCATAAATAGAGTTCCAATGCCCCATGCTCGTAGCTTCAAGACATCAGATGGAAAAAGGAAGTGAAAAAATCCTCGACCAAGAAGAACACATATCCAGTTAGAAAAACTGAAAAAATTTGAGGTTCTGTGAATCAAATCATCATGTTTCCATAGTTGGGAACCTTTAGGATGAACAATACATGCAATAAATGAATTTTTACCAATTCACATTCTCTCAGTAAGTGTTGCTTGGTTGGCTTCAACTTGAGCCGATGAAACCTTAAGATGAATTCTATTAAGACATGAGTCTTTGAACAGGTCCAATGAACCAGCTCCATCCAAGTTCATCCCTGAACTTGATTTCCTCATCACATCAGAGAAGGATTGAGAACCAGTGATACCATCACTGAATTCCCACATCAATGCATCAACAGAGGTCGTAGCTGCCGCAACATCATCCGGACTAGTTGACTTCCACAGATCACCACGATGCACTTCAATATTCAAAGCAGCATAAGATCATTTTGATACCTCTATATATCTGACAAAATGATCTGAAGCCGACTGTAAGTCGGCTAAGAAATTCAGCTTCACCGCAACCTTAGGGTTTCCAACATCGACAGATCACCGAGTGTCGCGAGAAGACACCGTGAAGAGAATCGTCGACGCCAAACCACTAGGAGTAGGGAGATGATAAAATCCAAGGAAAAATATAAGCTCCATGGCCAATATAAAACCCTAAAGTCAATCATCATGAAGAGGATCTCCCATAACCCACATCTCCATCCTCCGATAATGTTATATTCAAAGAGAAGAAAAATTTTGTGACACCATTTTTTTAACAAGTAAAGTATTTTTATTATGGGGTTATAAAAGGTAAATATCCAAAAATAAATATTATTTAGAAATCTAAAATGACTTCCTAAATCATGATAATTATTTCTGGGAATAAATAATTAAATTAAATGGTGACACAATGATGATGTAATAATTTATTCATTAATGGAATAATCAAATAAATGATATTAAAAAATTTAATATAAATATAATTTGATATAACTGATGACATAATAGAATTTTAAGTATTAATTTGACAAGTTAGGGATTTTTTAATGGAGTTTTCGTAATATATTTAGTTTTTATGATATTTTTAAAATGTTAAATATTGAATATTGTCAAAATTAACACAAATGTTATTTGAAAATATAAAATATTTTATTAAATAATTTAGTATTTGTAAAAATATAATAATCTAAATTTTTTTTTGGATAAGTCGTATAATATAATTAATTACTCATTTATTAGTATTTTGGAATGTTAATGTAATTATTTTTACCATCAAAGTGTAAATTACGTGATATCATGGAAAGAGTTTAAAGGGTTAATTAATGTTTGAAAAAAAAGATAAGGATTAAAAAATAATCAAAACCTATCTAATTTTCATTTTTTGAAGGGCATTGAACCATAACTGATCCTATATTCTATATAAATCTTTTTTAAAACATTATTAAAAGTATATTAATTTATATTAATTTATATTATTTTAATTTTTGAAATATTTCCATGAGTGCCCCTCTCATCTATTATAAATGGAATCCCATTATTCTATATTCATAACACCTCAAAACCAGTTAGGATTAGCTAATATCTACCAAAATACATTCCTAGAATCCATAAAAACATTATAAAGGCATTACATGAAGCAGAACAACCTCCATAGAGAGGTTACAATATTAATCAAAGGAGATTGTTCGAAACAATGGTATTGTTTTTAAGTGTTTTTGTTTTTTTTAGTATTCCACTTTTATTAGAACTTACTAAAACATAATGAAATAATATCTCCAATATCCTAAATATACTTTTATGTTATTATTTTTATATCATAAACTAAATCCTTTTGTTGTTCCATAAAATTGATAATGAATTTTTCAATCATGTGTATGGAATATTACCGCCTTGTGAACCAATATAATTCATTTCCTATCACAGTCTCTCAAGACTAGTCATAATGATGGAGTAAATGTTTATATATGATATTTGTGACATATTTATAATTATAAAATATCATTTATATTATTACCTTTCCATTTATATAAAAATTATAATGATGTTCGTGCAAACTTGTGAACTATCAACAGCAAGATGTGAAGATATTTATTTTTCTTCGCCACATAACATGGATAATATATTTGATTATATTTAAATGATTAATATAATATTAAATATATTATTATTATTTAAATATAAAATCATAAATAAATTATTTCCATAATGATAACTGAAAAATGGAAGTGTTACTCGAGCATATGTATGACCAGACGTCTCCATGATTATAACATAGTTCATTTTTGAGAACTATATAAAAATAGTATAATTTAATAGTATTATTGAGGTATAAAATTGATTATTTTTCCATGAATATTATTCAAGAGCTGATGTAATAATTACCATTTTGACTATAAACACAATTTTAGTGTTATTTTGGCTTGAGTACTGAATATCAACAAAACGCCAAATGTGAACATAAATAATTAAGTAATCATTATAAATTTATAATAAGTCATATAAAATTAATAAAAAAATTAAAAATGTTTTGAAGTAAATAAATAAATAATTAATTTTTTTTATTGATGAAGATAAATATAGTACCTGAGGATTCTAAATCAGGGTAGGGGTCTTTGTTTTAAAAACCTCTTTAAAAGTTACTCATTAGCCTATTTTTGAAAAAATAAAAAAGGAATGATTTTTTAACTTATATGGAATAAACAAATTTTCTTCAATTTATGAAAATTTTATGTTTTAATTCTTCCATTACAATTCTACCAATTTATTTCCAAATAATTTCATTTCATTTACTAGTGTGCAACATTGTAAAATTAAAATGTGATTTCAATGTACAAATGTTATTTTTTAAACATTATTAATATTTTAAGTGTTATGATCATGTTAAGGATTGTTGTAAAAATTTATTAATGCATTAGGTTCCAGGATAAAACGAGTTAAAGTAATCATGTGATATATCTTTGATGCATTGGGTAATGATATGGAATTAAATGGTGTGGTTTCTAATAATAAATTTAGAGAATATACATCTATGGGTATTCCATATGTAACCTTGATGGTTACTCCCTATGTTTCCTTGAAATCCCTAATTTATGAATGATATGGATTAAAAAATTTAACTTTATGATTTCTGTTTTATAAGGTGAAAATTATACTTTTGTGAAAATGTCTTCATGAGTTTAAAATATCCATTGACTAATGGTTTCTTACTTTAATTTACATCCCTTATTATGGTTTTTTATTCTCATCCCATGTTAAAAAATTTTCATAGGTTATAAGGATGCTTCATATAAATGAGGAATTCAATATGAATTTTATATATATTTTAATCAAGAAAAAGACATCAGGTTTTCTTTTAAATGATTTATAATTTTTAAATTGGGGATACTATATTTTTATTCCCTACATTACATAAATGAGGGATTTTATGCATGAGTGTTATAATAATTCTATAAAAATATAAATTTAAAAAGATACACAATGTGAATGAATTTAAATTTAAGACTTAACTTAATATT
Source organism: Viscum album (assembly GCA_963277665.1). NCBI lineage: Eukaryota > Viridiplantae > Streptophyta > Magnoliopsida > Santalales > Viscaceae > Viscum > Viscum album. Next base: position 1,255,211,180 of record OY728152.1, read on the forward strand.
ATATAATGAATAAGGCTGGGGACTTATAGTTGGTATGAAATATCAGTTTAAAAAACTCCATGGGTTAGAATATCCACAAATTATTTATTATTTATGGTTAAGTTGAAATGATATAAGATTTAAGATTAAAATGTTTCTTCATTTAAGATATGTCTCTTTAGAATGATTTTCTATAGAGAAAACATGGAAGTTGTGCTGGGAAGGCAACTAGAGAAAAAAATTCCAAATAAGAAACATAAAATGGTCAGAATCAAAACTAAATAGTTTTTTATAGTGATGTAATTGGTGAATCAGGATATAAATGAAGGTGTTATCCATGAAAAAGATCAGAAACATCAAACACAAAGTATCATGTTGGTAGTGAATCATTTCTGGAGGGAACATCCTCCATCATTGAGAGGATCATCTGAAACATTTCTAGCAGAAGGGTGGATTAAATTCATAGAAAAGATTTATTATTCCATGGGATGTTCATAAAATAAATTTGATAGTCATGTTTTTTTAACATTTTTAAGGTGAATCCATTCAACGGTGGTTTATATTTTTGAATATAAGGGATTGTGAGAATTTTTATGCCCTTTAGTATGATGAATTTGATAAAAAATTCTTGATTAATTTTTTCTTGAATTTTTTTGACTAAGGATGGAATGAAAATATTATAATTGATGTAGGAAGAGGATTCAATGGATACATAAGAAGTGAAATTCACCCAACTAGAAAGGTATGATCCAAATTTGATCAAATATCATGATAGTAAAATCAATTATTTTTTATTATGACTAAGGATAAAATATCATTGGGAAATGGATTATCATGAATTAATTTTTTTTTAAAAAAAACTTGTTCAATGTGTGGAGAAGGTGGAAATAGAGTTTTCTGATGATCCTGTCTTCTTTGAAAAAAAACAAAACAAGACATAATGGTGGTAGATGAAGAGGAGGAATTAATCAATTATTACTTATGGTAATAAAATTAAGTTTACTATTTATGAAAATTTTGGTAAAAAACAGAATAGAGAATACCTTCAAAATTCTGGTAGGTGCATCCGATGTGGAAAAATGGGAAATATGTCTAGAAATTGCAATGAAAAAGATAATTATAATGGAATGAAAATAATATTATTTAGATTTAGTAAATTTTTTTAGGTTCAATGGGACGGGAGATTATTCAATGAGTGTCCAAATAATAAGTCTAATGATTAGAATCAACCAAACTATAAGCTGAAAGGTGTGGTGAAATTCATTTCAACTACATCCGTAGATGTTGGTCCATCAAATAAATTAGTATCTTGCACATTGTTTTTTTATTCAGATTATGCCAATGTGTTGTTTGATTTGTGTCTAAACATTCCTTTATTTATAGGAAATTTATATGGTAAACTAAATATTACATTTCAAGAATAGAATCCAAATATGATGGTAATAACACATGGAGAAACATTAAGGTAAAAAAAAACTAGAATATTTCTATGTCTATCTTTAGAATGAATTTACCTAACAACCTTGTTGTTTTTCCTCTACTAGGGTTTTAAGATATTCTTGGTACGGATTGAATTTATGTTTACCACACCAGGATAGACCTTAGAGATAAAGATGTTTCTTTTTAGATAGAGTTTCTGTTTGTATAAAAGGGTAAACCCACACCATTGATAATATATATGGATGTTGATAATCTATTTTAGGATTTAAGTGAATGTTAGTGATGCACCCAATTTGTGTATACATTTCCATATACATAATTGAAGATAAAAACAAGTTATCATCAAATATCTGTTGTTTTATGAACATATTCTTTGATTTTGGGGATTCTGTTTACTTTCAGGAGCTTTCTGGCTAAATACACGAATCAAGGGATGTAACACCCCGAGCTTCCACGATACGCTTCTCTTTCAATAATGCAATATCTTGCATTGTACACAAGTTCGAGATTCTAACACACCACGACCAATCAAAATAGCAATTATGAATAGTAATACCCACTTTTTGAAATTATATTAATTTTATATTTCAAAATGGACTTCATTTTTGTATTCCTAATATCGAAATTACCCTATGTTGAATTTTTTGTAATTTTCTGAGAACTCCCAATTTTTTATGAATAGTCAAAAATACTTAAAAAAACTGTTTTAATCAAAATATTTTATAGTGATAAATTATACTATTGAGTGGTTTTAAAGTATAATTAGAATATATTTTTACCATTTTATCCAATGGTGGTCATTATAATTAATTTAACATTGAAAATGGACATAAACAATTGTCAATCTTTTGATATATATTGTTTCTTAAAAACACGCTATTTGTTGTAAAAGCGGGAATTAATTATAAAATTAGATAATGCAACTTATATGATTGCAATTTTATAAAATAGACATCATTTTTGAATTCGGAATATCAATTATAGCTTAGGGTGAATTTTTGGCATTGTTCTGAAAAACTTCAATTTTTGATGAATAGTGAAACTACTATGTTGTAGTTAAATAACTGATTTTTCATTTAAATGAAATATTACCACTTCTGTGAGTTGATTTTCAAAAATCCGACATTCATGGTTGTCATTAGGATGTAAAATGTGGTTCAATGGGATTAAAATAATTTTTTGGTGAATAGTAACTTTTAAGTTTAATTAATCGTGATTAAAGGTAATTAGTGAAATTTAAGGTAAAAATGGTATTATAAAAATATGAAATGACCCTTATACTTGTCCTAAACCTATTGGATGAGTCATGGCCGACCAAGAAAACCCATGGGTCAACTTGGGGACCCCATGGAGCCACTTTGGTAGGAAAATGACATTAAAAACATTTTATTTAATGTTAAAATAAAAATGTCACAAACATGAGTCGTTTTAAAAAAACAATTTTTAAATGGTGATATAAAATTCATATTTTTGACTATAAATATTCATTATAAATCTAAACCGATTTCTTACATAATTATAGTTTTTTTATAATTTTTAGACAATAAATAAATTAAATTATTTATGACACCATGATGATGCAGCGATTACCTCATTAATTAACGATTTTAATAAAATGGAAGGATAATGTAAAATATAAGCATTACACATGTCCAAAGCCTATTGGATGAGAATATTTCGAACCCTTATCACCTTATCCTAGAATTATATAAGTGTGGGACCTTTATAATCCGAAAAGCATTGTATAATAAAGTAACATTTCATTACATTCCATGAGTGCCCCTCCTCTCCACTTATAAAAGGCCCCCACCACTACCACCTTACTCACACAATAAAAGTCTTTTGGCTCGCCCAAACTCTGCCCAAATACTCTCTCAAATTACCTCTCTTACTCCTAGAAGCCTCACTTTGGGCAGAACTCTTCAAAGGAAGCCTTTGGCTCAAATCAAAAAGAGTTACCCGATTTTAAGGTAATGTCCTCTCTTATGTTATTTTGTATTATTTTGCTTCTCCAACCCCCTAAACACTTTTTATTAAATTCTTTTGTAACAACACAAGTATCCTCAATATACTATGATGTTTTTATAATAATTATTCTAGATAAACTTACACACACATACATCTAATGGTTAAAGAACATACTGTTTCTGTGGATGGGGAATTTCTGCCTCATGAAACGATGATTGTTCAACACTCATATAACACCTTCAAAGGTGTCCATTAAGATGTCACTATATTTATATATGATATATAATATGTTTATGTTTTACTTAATCTTCTTTATTTTTCATTTATGGCATACCTTTGTGGTTTCCCTTATGGGTAAACGCGATATCATCATTTTAGGAAGTGCGGACCACCGCCCCCTCAAAGTGATTTGAATCGTTAATGCCATATGTGGGATGTATAAAAGATCGAGTAAATGGTATTATACATTATATTATATTGGAATTATATTATACATTTATATAATTATAATTTAATTCCATTAAATATGAAATAGAAATGAAAGTAGCGTTCATGCGTACGTACGGCTTACCGTCTTCATGAACGGTGCATTTCATTTCTTACCTCTAAATGTTATGTAATATTATAAATGCACGTATATAATGGATATATATGATATATATGATATCTACATTCTGAATATAATTCTGGATATAATGGATATTTTACCACATGAACAACTTGTAATTTTAAGAAGTTTATTTTTGACTTAAGTACCAAAGATCGACAAAACGACCGTTATTAACATAAATAATTACATAATGTTCATAACATGGTAATAAGTAATATATAAGGAACAATAAACTTGAAAAGGGTTCTTAAGCAACCATAAATTAAATCTAGTTTATTATTCATGAGCTTAAAGAATGGTCGAGTCAAGTCGGACACGAGGTAAGGGGAATTCATTACCCAATTTCCATTCTTTGGGTTAATCTCCTACTTTCAAATTTTGTCATGATAATATTATGTCCTATATTTTATTTGTACTTTATTTATGTGTAGTTATAGTGAATACACATAATAGATCTACTTTATTTTAAAAAAAATGATCTTTGTAAGGTTCTTTGTCTCAATCTCCATTCATTGAGGCATATTTTGTTTTATACACAAATTTCTTCTATTCGGTGTATAAACCCCTTTGACTTTTATGTTTATTCAAAAGGAATCTTTTCTATACGAAGTGTTTTACTAAACGACAAAAAGGAATGTTTTTTATTGTCGTACGTATGCGGTGACAACGACTTCTCCGCCGCCGTGACCATTATTTGAGTTTCGGCTTCCTCTACAAGCTATAAATTTTTAAATGAAAAATAATTACAAAGTTTTAATTTTATTTTATTTTGGTATTGAAAATGGTTTTAAAAGTTTTTTTAAATAAATTTGTTGTATTGATATCTTGTGATTGAAATGTGGAAATGTTATGTTTCCTTTATGCATGATTTATGTGATACGATTATGTTATGGATTATGATATGTTTAAACCTGTTCATATGAGGAATGAATTGGACTTAATATATAATGGGTGGAGCCCGCTATAGCTCCTCGATGCATCAACAGGTCTCATGAGACAAACTAGTGTCTTAGCATGAGGCCTTGACAAAATCTTATTTATGGTCTTGGCACGAGGCCTTGGCTACGTTGTTATGGTAGTCTGGCATTATGCATTCCATCATTATGAAAGTGGTTATTGATATTGCATGTGATTATTAGACCAGTAAAATATCCATGTGAATAAGTAAATGGCATTATTTCATTTTAATTTTTCCATATTATGCTAAAGTTCAAGTTTAAAATCATTTTGTTTTAGTTATACATTTCCTTAATTGTTTATGTTTATTTATTAAAGCTTCCTCTATATTGTTATCCTTACTGAGCATCTGATCTCACCCCTTTCAATGTTTTAAATTTTCCAGGATGTGAAGAAGTATATTATGAATGACCTGCAGGGATAATATAAGGAAATATGAAGATAAGATGTTGTAGTTTTTTTAAATTTATGATGTAATGTAAGACTTATTAATGTATCTAGTGTTTCCAAGGCTACTAAACTAATCGGTCTTTCGAGACTTGATCTTTTGTGATCATGCCAATGTTATGCAATAATGCACCGACTCTGGGTAACTAGGGTCGGGGCATTACAGTTAGTATCAGAGGAAGTTTAGTACTAACTTTGGAAGCTAGATTTAGATAAACTCTGATTAGAGCACATAGCCCTAAGATAGACTTTGAGGATTAGTATAGAAGAACATCCTAGAATTTTGGTATTATAGAGATTTTATGAGTTTTTCGAGAAATACATCCATGTCTAGATACGAGCAGGTAGAGGTGGCTCTGGAACAGATGTACCTAGGGGTAAAACCGGAAAACACCGCTTTGAGCTAGACTCGAACGGGAATTGGTTCACAACAACGGGCCTTGCTACACTCTTGGTTACAACACACCCGGGGGATATGATTAGGATAAATATCATTTTATTTATAAACCATTATGAAGGGATTATGAAGATATACTTTCTCAAAGAAAACATTTTTATGATTATGGATTATATCCATAAATAGTTCAATTTATGTTAAGTGTTTTGCAAGTTTGTTATTATGTATGTCGATTCATAAACTAACCCAGTTTATGCCATTGTATAGAAATGGCACCCAGTAAAAGGAATGTGAACTCCATCAATACGTATGATCCAAAGAGTAAGATGGATCATATATTTCATGGTATTAAGCCAACATTTAGAAGGGAAATAGTCTCCCATGTGTTCTCAACATATGAAGAAATAGTATCTTGTGTTAATAAGATAAGTAAAGAATTCTCTGAGTCTTATGGATTTGAAGGGAAGAAAGAGAAGAAAGGGATGGAAGAGAGAATGATGGATAAAGGGACGAGGGAAAAGAATAATTTTCCAATATGTGATAACTGTGGGAAGAAACACCTTGGAACTTTCCTGAAGGGAATGAGAGTTTGTTATTAGTGTGGAGAAAAAGGACACCAAGTGCGTGACTGCAAGGGTAAGAAAAAGGTTTCAAATGTATAATGCTTTATCTGTAAGGAGTAGGGATACTATGCAAAGCAATGTCCAAATCATCAGAGTATGCCCCAAATGATGTTATTGGATAATAATCAAGTTATGATACTACCACAGATGAGGAGAAATGATTAGAGTTCTTATGTTTTTATTTAATAATTTTTCCATTTGATTTTTGTATCAATGATGTACTGGTTATAATAATTATGGATTATATACAGATTTTACTACAGTACTATTTCATCAAGGACTTGAGATTGTGTGGAACCACGAAAAGTGACTCCACATAAGGTTAAATTTTTAGAAAATATAGGGTTGAGAGAAAGATAAACCAAAATATGGTTCTGATACCGAGATAGTGATTTTGGAATAATACATGATTGATTTGGATAAATTATATTGGATATTCTTAACTTCGTTGAAATTAATTAATGATTTGTATACATTTTTGGATAGAAGAAGTATATCTAGTATTCTATAAGGAATAAGGGATCATGAATGTAATCAATAAGGATTTATGTTAATTTAGTATGTTGAATTTTTTTAAAAGAATACATGATGAAGGTGTTCACATGTTGTTACGTGGAAAAAAGGATCTTCATTATGTTTACCTTCCTTATAAAATTTGGACTGTGAGTTGGAAAGAAGTATTTTGGATAACTATAAAGGTTGGAATGGATTAAGTTGAACTTTGAATATTATTGTTTAAGGTAAAAACATTTCTAAATACTATTTTTGGAAAATTATAATAATATATTTTTAGGAGAAGGACAACCTGCAGGGTGGGGCATAACCCATCACTTCGGACAAAGCTGCAGGAATCGAACCCACAACCATAGTGAGACAAGCCTTTATTACCTACCACTAGCCTACAAGTAGTCCTTGATTATTACAAAATAGTTTTCCTAATATAAATGGTAGGTGTTAATACTTTGAACATTGTACGATTAGGATAAATATAATATTTTTGAGTTCCATTATCTTTTTGAGTGAAAGATGAGTTTGTGGTAGAAATTAGTTGAATGTTGAAGCGCTACTTTTCAAGCATATATATATATATACCTATCTCTTATTCTATGAATAAATTAATTCTTAAACTTTAGTAAATGGATATTAAAACAAAACAATGTGTTATCTTAATACCTTATGTTTTGTTGAACTGATAATATTTTAAATATACATAGATTGAAGGCTTCGACGCCCTCAATTTTACACTTGTTTGTGATTGATGACCTCAATCACTCCCTAAAAATATTTACATTTTTCCTCCAATTATATGTCTCTAATTTCCACCAATGTTCTCCTTATCAAGATCCTAATTTGGAGGTGACTTTTTCATTTCCATTTCCCTCTTATTCAGTCTAAATTTTATTAACCTTATTTCCGATGTGGGTTTTCCACAAAGGTATTTTCTATTTTGAACCTTTTATTTTCAAAGAAAAATTTCAAATTGTGAGGACACAATTTATTGAAGGAGGGGAGAATGTAACACCCCGAGCTTCCACGACATGCTTCTCTTTCAATAATGCAATATCTTGCATTGTACGCAAGTTCGAGATTCTAACACACCGCGACCAATCAAAATAGACATTATGAATAGTAATTCCCACCTTTTGAAATTATATTAATTTTATATTTCAAAATGGACTTCATTTTTGTATTCGTAATATCGAATTTACCCTATGTTGAATTTTTTTGTAATTTTCTAAGAACTTCCAATTTTTTATGAATAGTGAAAAATAATTAAAACAACATTTTTAATCAAAATATTTTATTGTGATAAATTATACTATTGAGTGGTTTTAAATTATAATTGGAATATATTTTTACCATTTTATCCAATGGTGGTCATTATAATTAATTTAACAATGAAATTGGACAGAAACAATTGTCAATCTTTCGATATATATTGTTTCTTAAAAACATGGTATTTGTTGTGACAGCGGGAATTAATTATAAAATTAGATAATGAAACTTATATGATTGAATTTTTTAAAATTAGACATCATTTCTGAATTAGGAATATCAATTATAGCTTAGGGTGAAATTTTGGCATTGTTCTGAAAAACTTCAATTTTTAATGAATAGTGAAACTACTAAGTGGTAGTTAAATAACTGATTTTTCATTTAAATGAAATATTATCACTTCTGTGATTTGATTTTCGAAAATACAACATATATGGTTTTAATTAGGAATTAAAATGTGGTTCAATGGGATTAAAATAATTTTTTGATGATTAGTAACTTTTAAGGTAAATTAATTGCTATTAAAGGTAATTAGTGAAATTTAAGGTAAAAATGGTATTATAAAAATATGAAATGACCCTTACACTTGTCCTACCCCAATTTTATGAGTCATGGACGACCAAGAAAACCCATGGGTCAACTTGGGGACCCCATGGAGCCACTTTGGTAGGAAAATGACATTAAAAACTTTTTATTTAATGTTAAAATAAAAATGTCACAAACATGAGTCGTTTTACTAAAACAATTTTTAAATGGGGTTATACAAGTCATAATTTTGACTATAAATATTCATTAGAAAGAAAAAAATATTTTCCTACATAATGATATTTGTTTTATAATATTTAGACATTAAATAAATTAAATTATTTATGACACACTACTGGAAAACTAACCTTTACCAACGGTTTGGAACCGTTGGTATAGGCCTCCAAACCGTTGGTATAGCCTATACCAACGGTTTGGAGAAACTTAGCCAAGTAAGCCGTTGGGATAGGTCTATACCAACGGTTTTCCAAAAACCGTTGGTATAGGTAATATGAAATCTATATCAACGGTAATGGAACCGTTGGTATATAAATTCCAAAAATAAAACACTCGGTGGGATTTGATCCCAGGACCTCTAGTCTATAACTCAAAGACTTAACCACTAACCTAACATGACTTTTGTTTACATAATTCCATAAAAATATATATGTATTGTTCTAATTATTTTATATTTTTATATATATAATGTTATCTATAGGATGATTCCAGAAAAAAAACCCTAGACTTTTCTCAACGGTTCTCAAAACTGTTGGGAAAGGCCTTTCCCAACGGTTCTCAAAACCGTTGGGAAAAGTATAGTGTTTTATTGGAAAGTTTGGAGGCCCTTTGCCAACGGTTTTCCCAAACCGTTGGCAAATAAGGCCTTTCCCAATGGTTTGGAGAACCTTTGGGGAAAGTCTAGTGTTTTATTGGAAATTCGGCCAAATTTTGGAGGCCCTTTGCCAACGGTTTTGGCAAACCGTTGGGAAAGGGTAGCCTATCCCAACAGTTTTCCCAAACCGTTGGCAAAGGGCCTCCAAAATTCAACCTTTCCCAACGGTTTGGCCAAACCATTGGGAAAGGGTACCTATACCAACGGTTTTACAAACCGTTGGTATTGAAGCGTTGGGAAAAATCATTTTTCCAGTAGTGACACCATGATGATGTAGCGATTACCACATTAATTAACGATTTTAATAAAATGGAAGGATAATGTAAAATATAAGCATTAAACTAGTACAAAGCCTATTGGATGAGAATATTTCGAACCCTTATCACCTTAGACTCGAATTATATAAGTGTGGGACCTTTAGAATCCGAAAAGCATTGTATAATAAAGTAACATTTCATTACTTTCCAAGACTGCCCCTCCTCTCCACTTATAAAAGGCCCCCACCACTACCACCTTACTCACACTATCAAAGACTTTTGGCTTGGCCAAACTCTACCCAAATACTCTCTCAACTTCCCTCTCTTACTCCTAGAATCCTCACTTTGGGCAGAACTCTTCCCAAGGAAGCCTTTGGCTCAAATCAAAAATAGTTACCCGATTTTAAGGTAATGTATTCTCTTATGTTATTTTGTTTTATTTTGCTTATCCAACCCCCTAATCTCTTTTTATTAATTTCTTTTGTAACAACACCAGTATCCTCAATATACTATGATGTTTTTATAAGAATTATTCGAGCTACTCTTACACACACTTACATCTAATGGTTAAAGAACATACTGTTTCTGTAGATGACGAATTTCTGCATCACGAAATGATGATTGTTCAACACTCATATAACACCTTCAAAGGTGGCCATTAAGTAGTCACTATATATATATATGATATATAATATGTTTATTTTTTACTTAAGCTTCTGTATTTTTCATTTATGGCATACCTTTGTGGTTTCCATTATGGGTAAACACGATATCTTAATTTTAGGAAGTGCAGACTACCGCCCCCTCAAAGTGATTTGAATCGTTAATGCCATATGTGGGAAGTATAAAGGATGGAGTAAATGGTATTATACATTATATTATACTGGAATTATATTATATCATTATATAATTATAATTTCATTCCATTAAATACGAAATAGAAATGAAAGTAGCGTTCATGTGTACGTACTGCTTACCGTCTCCATGAACGGTGAATTTCATTTCTTACCTCTAAATGTTATGAAATATTATAAATGCATGTATATACTAGATATATATGATATATATGATATCTACATCCTGAATATAATTATGGATATAATGGATATTTTACCACATGAACAACTTGTATTTTTAAGAAGTTTATTTTTGACTCAAGTACCAAAGATCGACAAAACGACCGTTATTAACATAAATAATTACATAATGTTCATAACATGGTAATAAGTGATATAAAAGGAATAATAAACTTGAAAAGGGTTCTTAAGAAACTATAAATTAACTGTAGTTTATTATTCAGGAGCTTAAAGAACGGTCGAGTCAAGTCGGACACCAGGTAAGGGAACTTCTTATCCCAATTTCCATTCTTTGGGTTAATCTCCTACTTTTATATTATGTCATGATATTATTATGTCCTATCTTTTATTTGTACTTTATTTATGTTTACTTATAGTTAATACACATAATAGATCTACTTTATTTTAAAAAATGATCTTTGTAATGGTCTTCGTCTCAATCTCCATTCATTGAGGCATTTTTTGTTTTATACACAAATTTATTCTATACAGTGTATAATCCCATTTGAATTTTATGTTTATTAAAAAGGAATATTTTTTATACGAAGCGTTTTACTAAACGACAAAAAGGAATGTTTTTTCTTGTCGTACGTATGTGGGACAATGACTTCTCCGCCACTATGACCATTATTTGAGTTTCAGCTTCCTCTACAAGCTATAACTTTTTTAAATGAAAAATAATTACAATGTTTTAATTTTCTTTTTATTTTGGTACTGAAAATGGTTTTGGAAGTGTTTTTTTATATCAATGTGTTGTATTGATATCTTGTGATTGAAATGTGGAAATGTTATGTTTCCTTTATGCATGATTTATGTTATACGATTATGTTATGGTTTATGATATGTTTAATCCTGTTCATATGAGGAATGCATTGGACTTAATAAGTAACAGGTGGAGCCCGCTATAACTCCTCGATGCATCGGCAGGTCTCATGAGACAAACTTGTGTCTTTGGAAGAGGCCTTGACAAAATCTTATTTGTGGTCTTGGCACGAGGCCTTGGCTACGTGGTTATGGTAGTTTGGAATTATGCATTCCATCATTATGAAAGTGGTTATTGATATTGCATGTGATTATTCGACCAGTAGAATATCCATGTGAATAAGTAAATGGAATTATTTCATTTTAATTTTGCCATATTATGCTAATGTTCAAGTTTAAAAGGCTTTTGTTTTAGTTATACATTGCCTTAAATGTTTATGTTTATTTATGAAAGCTTCTGCTATATTGTTATCCTTACTGAGCATCTAAGCTCACCCCTTTCAATGTTTTAATTTTTCCAGGATATGAAGAAGTAAATTATGAATGACCTGTAGGGATAAAATAATGGGATATGAAGAGAAGATGTTGTAGTTTTGTTTTACTTTATGATGTAATGTAAGACTTATGAATTTATCTAGTGTTTCCAAGGCTACAAAACTAATCGGTCTTTCGATACTTGATCTTTTGTGATCATGCCAATGTTACGCAATAATGCACCGACTCTGGGTAACTGGGGTCGGGGCGTTACAAGGGATGCATGTGAAAATTTTGAAACTACCCGGTGTGTACTTTTATACACGTCGTCTACATCCAGGTAGGGACACAGACCGAAGGAGGGAGTACATGCCCATGTCACCAGGTTGAATATACACACCATGTGTGGCAGCACTACACGGTGTGTACTACTTTTTAGAAGCGGTGGTTGCTGAAGAAAAGTCCACACGCCCATGTGGTCGTTGATGAAGACACGACATGTTTGAACTTTTACACGCCCTGTCTTCTATTCTAGAAGGGTATGGAGGAAAAAATTTTGATACTACACGCCATCTATGGCAGCGATACATGCCGTGTACACTCAACTTGTAGGCTGCGCCGTGTTCAAAAGTCAAAAACGGCGTGCTCGACCACCTGCCAGTAGAGAAACTGGCGCCAAAATGCGTTGACAAAAAGTACACGGTATGTACTTTCACTACATTCCGTGTACATTATTTTTCTATAATGTGAGGCCTTGGCCTACAGATTTTGGTGTTTAGAACCATTGAGAGGAAAGAGAAGCTCTGATATCACCATTCCTAAAGCTAGTGTCATCACTCCGCCATTCCACCTTTCGATACTCTACCTTAACGCATACACAATGAATCCATCACGTATCATGTGTGTCATTTCTCTCCTAAATTATATGTGTAACTAAACCCCTCGTGTTGGGGCTGTGGATGATGGGATCATAATTTGTATATTTTTTTATATAGTTGTGTTTGAATCATTGTAATTCTTCTTACTCTTCTTAAACCACTGTCTAATTTAACTAAGAAATCTTAGCCGGACCAAGGGAAGGATTCTCAGGGATACAAAAGAAAAGTTATGGTGAAAACATCCATGAACATTGGAAGGTTTTCACCGATTCAAATAATGGACTGGACGTAATAAAGAATTAAGGACATTGACTACCAGACCAAGGAGTCAGTTGCTCTAATTCCAAACAAGAGGAACCAGACCAAGCAAATCTTGTCAAAAAATGAAATCATGAATGATTGAATTATTATGAACAACACAACCATTTAAACAATCTGCATAAGAACTCCTTATTCACCACAACCCCGACACGTCTTTTATTTCCATTTCTAATAACTCTTTAAATTTACCAGTTATTTTCTTTCAAAGTGTATCCATTCTTCAATGTAAATCAATTTAGTTTCAATCAAAACCCAAAATCATCCCAATCATTTTTAAATTTTTCATAGATCACCTAATTAAGTATTAACTCAATTTAATTCATGCACGCCATGGTTCCCTATGGATCGACTCTGAACTTATGCTATACTAATGTTCTACGAATGAGTAATTAATTTGGGATGCATATAACCTCAATCAAGGACAAGCGAGACCAAATTTTGGCGCCGTTGTCGGGGACCCCGTTTGGTTTTAGTGCTAAGATTTAAATTGTGTTAATAATTGATTTAAGTGAAAAAAATAAAGAAATTATAAAAAATCTCCTTTCTAATACCATTTGAAATTTTCTTTTTTATTTTTCCATTTTACGCCTAGTTTTCGTTTTTGTGTTGTGAAGAGCTTAAAGTGTATGTTTCGATGTTTTACATGATTCAGAAGTGCCGAGTCTTCGGAATTAGTTTCGCTTGACCCGGAAATCGAACAGACCTTGCTTCATCGTCGGAGTACACGGACAGAAACTCACAACCATCAAGCACAACCCATGGCGAACAAGGAAGAGTGAGCACCAGCCGTAGATGCTACGACTGAGCATCAGTACCAGGATCAGCAGCCTCCCACTACTGGTCTACCAGAGCAACCTCCTAGAGCCTTCATGGAATTCCTCCAAAGGGATTACCAACAGACGCCACAACAACTCTTCCCATGACCATACTTTTCCCCTCAGGAGGAGTTTATGCAAGCTCCACCCCATCAACAACAACCTCCACAACATACCCTTATGGAGTACGGACTTCCATCAATTCACAGAGCTGATACAGGCATTTTTTGTCCTCCGGTCCAGGCCCAGCACTTCGAGATCAACACTGCTATCATGCAGCTGATCCAGAACACAGTCCAATTTGGAGGCCTGGCCAGTGAGAACCCAAACGCCCATCTCTCCAACTTTATGGAGATCTGCGATACCTTTCGGTACCATGGCATGTCCGAGGACACCATCCGTCTTTTCCTATTCCCCTTTTCTCTACGGGATATGGCGAATGATTGGATCAAGGGGTTTCCACAACGATCTATCCTCACCTGGGAGGAGCTATCCCAGGCGTTCCTGTCCAAGTACTTCCCACCATCCAAGATGGTGACACTCCAGAATGAGATTCATAACTTCCAGTAGCACGGCTCCGAGTCATTGTACAAGTCCTGGGAATGGTTCAAGGAGATGTTACGAATATGCCCCCATCACAGACTCCCACTCTGGATGCAAGTCCAGACCTTCTATGGAGGACTTACCATGAATACCAAGACCATGGTGGACGCTGCTGCTGGAGGTACGGTGATGCGGAAGTCCCCCGAAGAACTATTAGATCTACTGGAAGACATGTCAGCTAATAGCTTCTAGTGGCACTCCGAGCGGGGGAATCAAAAGTGAGGTATGCACAACATTGACGCTACCACTATGTTAGCTGCTCAGTTGGACAGTGTGTTCAAGAAAATAGACGCATTGAACCTCAAAGGAGCATCTCAAGATCATGCGGCAAACTATCCAACATGTGGCGACTATTGTGATAACCACATAATGGGAGAATTCTCGGGTTCTGCTGGAGGCCCCTTGACGAGCGAGGTGAGTTATGTTACCCAAAATCGAGGGCCCAACCAGTACCAGCAGTACCAGAACCCAGCATGGTGAGATCAACAGAAAACAGGCTGGGGCCAAGAACAGCAGAATCCTCCACCCCAGCGACCGCCCAACTACAACCAGCCTCCATATCAGAACCAATTCCAATGGCCGAAACAACCCCATCAAGGTCCTTATTTGGAACATGGGTATCAAAACCCTCGTCCACAACAGCCACGATAGCCACCTCCTCCACCGTCTCAACAACCAACTCAGCTGGAGAACACCTCAAGGTTAGAGGATCTGATGCTAAATTCATATCTACTATTGAGAATCTGTTCCAGAATCTGGACTCTTCGATTCGAGGCTTGGAGAATCAGATTGGCCATCTGGAAAATCAACTCTCAGGGAGGCATCCTGGTACACTACCGGGGAATACCGAAAAGAACCCAAGGGAGGAGGCCAATGCTATCATGCTCCGGAGTGGAAAAGAGCTCCACCAGAACCAATCAGCATAGAAAGGTGAATCCACACCCACTGTTGATGAAAAAGGTACCAATACCGACCCCTCCTCATCCAAAAGCCCGCATAAGGAGGCTTTACAAAATAATGAAAAGGAAGTAATCCAACCATTCATGCTTGGCTTACCCTTTCCGGAAAGATTGAAGCAGAGGAAGTTGGACCATCAATTCAGCAAATTCATGGATGTTTTCAAGAAGCTACATATCAACATACCATTTGCGGAGGCCCTGACACAAATTCCAACATACACCAAATTCATGAAGGAAATCCTCTCGAATAAGAGGAAGATGGAGGATTTGGGAGTTATTACACTAACGAAGGAGTTCTCCACTGTGGTTCAACATTCCATTCCTCCCAAACTCCAAGATCCAGGTAGTTTCACCATTCCTTGTACTATTGGATCCTGCGAGTTTGGGAAGGCCCCCTGTGACTTAGGGGCCAGCGTGAACCTCATGCCCCTCAGAGTTTTCCTGAAGCTGGGACTCCACGAGCTCAAGCCTACCCGCGTCGCCCTTCAACTTGCTGATCGATCCATCAAGCACCCGAAGGGACTACTAGAGGAAGTACTGGTCATGGTAGGTAGGCTGATTCTCCCTGCTGATTTCATCATCCTCGACATGGGGGATGACGAGGAAGAACCTCTTATACTTGGAAGACCTTTCTTGGAAACTGGGAAGGTAATGATTGATGTGCACCAAGGGGAGCTTATTTTTCGGGTAGGTGATGAAAGAATTTCCTATAACGTCCTCAAATCCGTAAAACATGCTTCCCTGTCAGAGCATGAGGACTGTTATGCAGTGTCCACCATGGTTAATCATTTTATAGACAAAGGGGATGAACTGGTATGTTCTCTTATTTCGAATAATTTAACTGATCCAGATATTCTATTAGAAGAAGTGCCAGAAGACTTGAAATTCATAGAAGGCCAGGGCGGCCACTATTGGCAGCGTGTAGTTGTTCCGGATTGTTTGGAACTGGACAAGGTGCAGCCACTTGTGCCTTAGATTTTAAAGGCACCTGAACTCAAACTAAAGCCTCTTCCATTTTATCTCAAGTATGGGATTTTAGGACCCAATAAAACTTTTCCTGTTATACTTAATGCAGAACTATCACAGGAGCAGGAAGATGCACTTCTGCTGGTTCTCAAACAGCGAAAGCATGCTATTGGGTGGACAGTCGCTGATCTGAAGGGCATCATCCCTACCATTTTCACTCAAAAGGTGCTACTTGAAGAGGGTGCCAAGCAATCTCGGCAACCACAATGGCTCTTGAATCCTCCCATGAAGGAATTTTTAAAGAAGGAGGTGATCAAATTATTGGATGTAGGCATCATCTATCCCATCTCGGATAGTCCATGGGTGAGTCCTCTCCAAGTGGTACCCAAAAAGTCGGGTATCATTGTGATTTCAAATGAAAAGAACGAGCTCATACCTACACGCACTATCACAGGCTGGCGAGCCTGTGTGGATTACCGGAAGTTAAACGATGCAACAAGAAAGGATCACTTCCCCTTGCCATTTATGGATCAAATGCTAGAGGGGATAGCAGGGCACAACTTCTATTGCTTCCTCGACGGTTTTTACGGTTACAACCAAATCTCCATTTCTCCAGAGGATTAGGAAAAGATCACATTCAATTTCCCCTAAGACACATTTTCTTATCGAAGGATGTCGTTCGGCATGTGTAATGCCCCCGCCACCTTCCAGCGCTGTATGCTGGCCATATTCCATGACATGAAGGAACAAATCCTGGAGGTATTAATGGATGATTTTTCCATTTATAGAAAATCATTTACCATTTATTTACGACACCTAGATATTGTTTTGGAAAGATGTGAGCACACTAACCTAGTCTTGAACTGGGAAAAGTGTCACTTCATGGTGCAAAGTCGCATAGTACTTGGCCATAGAATTTCAGCAAAGGGGATAGAGGTGGACCCGACGAAGATTGAAGTCATTTCATGAATACCAATATCGACTTCTGTCCATGCCATCCACAACTTCCTGGGGCATGCAGGATTTTACAGGCGGTTTGTCCGCAACTTCTCCAAAATAGCACAACCCCTCACCAATATTCTAACCAAGGATTCCATATTTGAGTTTGATGACCATTGTGTCAGATATTTTGAGCATATAAAGCAGCACCTTGTGGAATCTCCAGTTATGATTTCTCCCAACTGGGAGGAACGATTTGAGGTGATGTGCGATGCGAGCGACTATGCAATGGGAGTAGTCTTGGGCCAGCGACTTGACCGGATTTTCTGACCTATCATTTATGCCAGCAGGATGTTCAATGAGGCACAGATTAACTACACCACCATAGAAAAGGAGATGCTCGCAGTGGTTTTTTCATTTGAAAGGTTTCGTTCTTACTTAGTGTGGTCTAAAGTTATTGTTTATACTGACCATGAAGCACTAAAGTACCTACTCAACAAGAAATATGTGAAGCCCCGATTGATCCTCTGGGTACTCCTCCTACAATAATTCTATCTTGAGATCTGGGATAAGAAAGGGAGTGAGAACTTAATTGCTGACCATCTCTCCCGCCTCAAGCTGCCTCACTTGGAGAAGGAAGAAGATCGGGAGATTAGGGAGGATTTTCCTGATGAGCACCTCTTTTCGATCAGTGAAACACCTCGACCATGGTATGCTGATATCGTTAATTTTCTGGTTACAGGTGTCGTTCACGGCAACCTCTCCTTCCATCAAAGGAAATGATTTTTCTCTGATGTGAAAAGGTACGTCTAGGAGGATCCCCTGCTATTTTGATCCTGTGCAGATGGAGTGATCTGCCGTTGCATCCCGGAGAATGATGTTTACGGTGTCCTGGAGTTATGTCATGCCTCACCAGTAGGAGGACATCATGGGCCGGACTGTACCATAGCTAAGATCATGCAGTCTGGATTTTTCAGGCCCACCATGCATAGAGATTCCCAGGCCCTTGTTTCCTGTTGTGATCGGTGCCAAAGGACAGGTAATGTGGGATGTAGAGCCGAGATGCCTCCGCACCCCATCCTGGAGGTCGAGATTTTCGTCGTTTGGGGAATAGATTTCATGGATCCTTTTCCCTCATCTTTTGGGAACACATACATCCTAGTCTGTGTCGACTACGTGTCCAAATGGGTGGAATCTACTGCTACAGCTCACAACACAACCAAGGTAGTCATAAATATCTTGAAGAAAAATATTTTTAGTAGGTTTGGAGTTCCACGAGTACTGATCAGCGATAAAGGGTCCCACTTCGACAACACACTGATGAGAGGAATAATGTCGAAGTATGGAGTAAAGCATCATATGGGGACACCATATCATCCCTAGTCCAGTAGATAGGTAGAGCTCTCTAATCGTGACCCCAAGAAGATCCTGGAAAAAATAGTGAAAACTTCACGGAAGGACTGGTCCAAGAAGTTATATGATGTCTTGTGGGCATATCAGACTACTTTCAAAACACCACTGGGAATGTCCCCATTCTACCTCGTCTATGGAAAGCCCTGCCATTTTCTAGTAGAATTGGAACACATAGCCTAATGGGCCTTCAAAGCCCTGAATTTTGATCTAAAGGCAGCTGACAAGAAACGGAAGTTCCAACTGTCGTAACTAGATGAGATCCGATTAGAGGCATACGAGAACACCAAGTTGTACAAAGAGAAGACAAGAGCCATTCATGAACGGATGATATCACAAAAATCTTTCCAACCCAGTGATCAAGTACTTCACTTTAATTCTCGTCTTCGCTTATTTCCAGGGAAGTTAAAGTCACGCTGGTTGGGACCATTCCACGTTATCTGCATATTTCATCACGGAGTGGTAGAAATTTCTGGAGAAGATGGTCAACCATTCTAGGTAAACGATCAACTCTTGAAAGATTAACATCCTATAGATAACATGGTGGGAATGTTGTCCACCATACTCCTTAGGTAAGCAAGGTAAGTAGGTCGAGCCAACGACCTAAAACAAAGGCGGTTCCTGGGAGGCAACCCAGAGGATACACGCCGTGTCCCACTTATATACACGGCATGTACTAAACCTTTTTAATTTATAAACATAATTGTATAAATATATAGAATAACAAATAAATAACCAAGGATGATGCCGCTGCCGATGGCAAAGTCACTGGAGTTTATTCGAGCCATCCTCGGTTCGAATCCTCCTGACCTACCTTCGTCACGGGGTTCCTCCTCTTAATAACATGACGTGTGTGGTATTTTCAATATATATATATATATATATATGTTTAATAAAACCCATTGCGTGGATGGGCCGGTTGGCTAGAATCGTAATCAGGTTTCAAAAGACCCGGGTTCGAATCCAGACAACCATCCCATTTCCATCATTTGTTCTTTTAATAATACCAGACAACGTGTACTCCGATATGCGCTTTGTGGTCCATGATTTTTCAACTATAAATGAAAACCGTTTTAAAAATAAGAAATTAAATGAGGGTGAAGTTGGTGGATTGGCGAAGTCTCAGCACCAGGTTCACAAGACCTAGTTTCGAATCACGCTAATCTCCCCGCTTCACCCCCATCCTTTCATAAATAAAAACCACATGCCGTGCTTTTCTTTCTTTCCATGTGTTTAGGATGTATAGAATAAATATATATATAAAATAAATATGAAAATAAGAACAACCTTTTCTCCAGTGGGTGAGGGCGTCCGATCGAATCGGCTGATCGCCGGTTCGAATCTCGCCCCAAGCACAGGTCTAAAGGTTGTACTACTATTTTTCTTATTTTAAAATACACAGCGTGTATTTTCTGATATACGACGTGTATAGGTTTATGTATAATAAAATTTTCGATATAAAAATAATTATTATATAGTTGAGTATAATAATTATATGTACTAATGAAAAAAATCGGGATACACGGCGTGTACCAAAAATAAAGGCTGTGTACGTGACTATATAAGCCGCGGGCCACCCGGATTGAGGCCGTGCCGCATGACCACCCCTTTCTTCCCCTTCTTCCCGTTTATTATCCTGAACGCCATCTGAACCCCCTTTTCCAGATCCATAGATTTGGGGCGTTTCATGTTCTGATTCTTCTCACATTGTGATCCTCAGTCCAGGTACGCCGTTCTGCACCCTCTATTTCAAGTTTTTTGAATCATTTACAGTGTTAATCGGATCGGCCGACCATTCGACTTCTGCCTGTACACAGCCACGATATGAAGAACACACGTCGTGTACATCTATACACGGCCACAAACAAAATATTTCGAAATTTGAATGTACACGGTGTGTATGTTCGGTACACACAGTGTAGACCATTTCCTTTTTCCCCTTCGTGTGTGGCGCATAACACGGCCTGTCACCCCATGTTCCAGAACATGGCGTTTATGTTCGGTACATGCCGTTTCCTTTATATCTGTATCCATCCCGTGTCTCCCCCTCTACACGGCCATGTTCTTAATGTGCAATACACGCTGTGGCCTATACTTACACAACATGTATTGTTTTCATAGAACTGATAGCATCATGGCCATGTATTTTTTGTTACACGACCACCTACACTATGATGTGAAAACGAAATGTATGTTCGGTACACGTCGTGTCCTATTACATGGTCTATTTCCACCCTCTGCATGTATTTCCAGAGAACACGGGATACTCTCCATTTCGGACTACACGCCGTGTACTCTGAAGTACACGTCGTGTAATTTGTTTATTTTTTCAGTTTTCTCACATTTTATCTGTTTTAATTTCTTACTTTTTATTTTTCTTTTGTTTTGTTTTATTTTTATTTCTATTTTAGGATGTGGTAGATCATGATCCTTCCCGTGGGAAGCGGCCAGCCTCCACCACTGAGGGCGAGAGGCCCAGCTATCGTCGGATCCGACTCTGACCACCTACGCAGCCGGACCCCGACGCTCCGGTCTTTGAGCTCCCTCTATTGGCCATTCTTCCGCCACTCAATCCCTCAGATGAGGCGGAGCCTAATTCTGCTGCACCAGCTACCACATTCACTATACCATCATCCTCAGTAGCTGGTCCCTCTTCGAGCACACCTTCCACCAAGCCACCGTCTTCTTTGGCAGATCCACCTCGAAAGCCAGATGTTGCTGGAGCACCGGCACCTGGGCCGGGACCTGCAGGTGCTCCCTATCCCTGCACGGTATTCCCGGTCACCGACCTCGCATACGACAGGATCTGACACTTCTCTCGTCATCCGATACTATTGAGCGGCTGGTACCTTGACAGTAGCATTCCACAGCGGCTCGGTATTTGGGAGGAGTTGGAGGTATTTCTCAGGAACACCGCACTCCTCGATATTTTCCAGGTCAGCACTCCTGTGTTCCGAGATTTATTTTTCGAGTTTGTGGCCTCCTTTGAGTTCGATGGAGCAGTGTACTAGGAGACACATGGCGATGCAGTGCCAGTAGTTCGATTCCGGCTAGGCGGCCGACGTTTTTCTCTGATGATGATAGAGTTTCGCTGAGGGTGCGGCTTATACCTCCAACCTATCACACCACCCCCCTTTTCAAACTTGACCCGGCCCGAGTGCTCTGACATTATGGCAATGTGACGGGAGATCGTTGGGCCTGACCACCGGTACTCCCCCACTTCCCAGAAGAGCACTCTTATTGCCGACCTTGTCCTATGCTTCACCCACCGGTGCTTCAGCACCATCCTTTTTCCCCGCCATGAGGATATGGGGGTCGTTACCGGCCGTGACATGGAGCTTCTTACCTGTGTCATCTTGCATGCCTACCCGGACCTCCCCTATCTTGCCGCCTCCTATTTCCACTCCATGTTTACCGAATGTCAAGGAAACCTGAATGGCGGGTTTTACACGACCCGTCTTGCCCACCACTTGGGGGTATTCGAGCCCTCATTACCTCATGACATGATAGGTTGACCCCAACGGATGGACTTCCTCATGCTCATTCGCATGGGATTCGTACGAAAGCAGGGGGGTGCTTACATCCTTTCCCAGGCTCGAGCCCCGCCACCTGCTGACCCAACCCCAGTTGCTTACCCCACTACTCCTTCCCCACCCCCTCTAGCTTCTCCACCTCACCCACCTCCTACTGACCCCCCTTATTCTGACATTCCTTCTTTTGTCCCATCCCCCATCCCACCTACCCCGCACCCTCACTCGATCCGACCCATTACCACCACCTATCCACGATGGAGCAGAGGTTAGTCCATATCATCAGCCGCCAGGACACCATTGCACACCATTTTAGTCATCTGGATGGTCGCCAGGACCAGATGAAGCATCTGTTGGTGCATATTTCTTAGCATCTTGGTGTTCCACTTACTCATCCACCATCCTCTGCCTCCGTTCCTGGCCCTTCTGCTACTGCACCACCACCGTCTCCTACCCCGACCATTGATTCCATTCTGATGCCTACGGTGAGCTCTACTGATTCCACTTCTTCCTGGCCAGGGCCTGCTACTGAGATTCCGATCCCGAGTCTAGCACCTTCGACTCCTACTTCTTCAGCTACCCTTCACGATGCCGAGTCAGAGCCTCACCCTTCCACTCCTCCTGCGCTGTCTCTAACAACCGATTCTGTACAGGATGATGCCTCCCCTGAGGCGACCCCGTGATTGTGACATTTTCCTTTATATATCTCTTCTTTCATGTTCTGTGTTGTGATGTTATGCATGTTTGTAGTTTTCTTTTTTCTCTAAAGTCACAGGTACAGACATAGAGCGCCTTGGGCATCACTTTTCACGAGGGGAGTATTTTTCCATTTCTATTTTCTTTCTTTTTGGATTTTCTTCTTCCACTGCTTTCCCTCATTTTGTCCCCTATTTCTCCCCGTTTCCCACCCTTTAGCTTGCAGTTTCACTTGGTGGACCATGTGAAGTATTAAGTGTGGGGGAGCATCTATATGTTTTACCATACTCTTTGTCCTTAAACTAATTTAGGAAACATCATTATTAGACTCTATATTTGAAAATGTAAAGCAATTTTGGTTAATCAATCTTATAAATGATAGAGTTATCAGTGGGAACATTTGAAAAGGTTACATGATTTTAGTTTTTAATTATTTTAAAATGATTGCTGATATAGTATAAATTGCAACCTTTCATCCTTGATTAAATTAGATTAATTAGAATAATAATTTATATGCATGTCATGACCTGATTGTCCCTTTATTATTTTTCCACTGCTGAGAGGTATTCTAAACCATTTTTTTTTCTTTTCTAATACCCTCTTTTTTGAGAGATTCTTAGGATATGCATCTCTACCAGAATTTGCAAGTTTTTCTTTTCGAAACATGAAGAAATTTTTGAATTACTTTAACATGATTGAGGCATTAGATTGTTTCATCCCATTATCTTGAGACCTAACCTACATTTCTTCTTCGTTAAGCCCATAGAATCCATGGACAACCTTTATAGGAAGCCACATTACAAGCCTATTTCCCTTCCTACCCGATTTCTTTTTAAACTTTGCATGATTATTCATTTAAGAATTAAAGAGGGAGTTGGCAATACATGACATATTTTTGTGTACAACCATGAAATAATGTGTGGGGGAGTGCCTCTTGATTATTTGGGACAGAATGGGTTCCAAACATCTACTTATTGTATTTATAAGGGTTTCCCTTGTGTTTTTTTGTTTAAAAAAACAACAACAACAACAAACAAACAACAAGGGGACCTTATGCTTATTTTCCCATAAACCCTACTTGCCTAAGGAAGATGGTGACGATTACAAAAGCATTTGACTGAGTTTTTGGAGGATGTATTTTCAGTGAGATTTACTTTGAATATCATGAAATGTTGTTTAAAGGAATTAGCCATCTTTTTTGAAGCCTCAGAATTTATTTTCACATCTGAACCTACCAACCCTTAGCCACAGAAACATCTGAACCTTATTGATAAAGCCCGCATGATTTTTGTAATTCAATTTTTCTGAAGTAGAGAACAAGATATCTTGAAAACCTATGGATAGAGTGTATATGCCTTGGATTGAGCATAACTTCGATTAAAAACATCTTGAGTGTGGAGTGTAATTTTAAATGGTAAGGTAAATCATCAAGTGGCATGCTTATTTTGTAAAGGTTGAACAATGTGTTGAAAGAGGATGAGAGTTGTTAATTTCATTATATATGAGGCATGATTTTAATATCTTATGATTTGAATTTGTTTTTTCCATTCAGAATTTTTCCTCGGTAACTTTATCAGTTATACATTTGATTATTTAAATTCCTTCCTTTTAAAGTATAGGCTCTCTTAATTCGATGTTGAGATTTTGCTTGAGGGTAAGAAAAAGTCTAAGTATGGGGGAATTTGATGCACCCAATTTGTGTATACATTTCCATATACATAATTGAAGATAAAAACAAGTTTTCATCAAATATATGTTCTTTTATGAACATATTCTTTGATTTTGGTGATTCTGTTTACTTTCAGGAGCTTTCTGGCTAAATACACGAATCACGGGATGCATGTAAAGATTTTGAAACTACACGACGTTTACTTTTATACACGCCGTTTACATCCAGGCAAGGACAGAGACCGAAGGAGGGAGTACATGCCCATGTCACTAGGCAGAAGATACATGCCGAGTGTGGTGGCGCTACACACCGTGTACTACTTTCTAGAAGCGGTGGTTGTCGAAGAAATGTCCACATGCCTATGTGGTCGTTAATGAAGACACGACATGTTTGACCTTTTACACGCCATTTCTGCTATTCTAGAATGGGCTAGCGGCCAAACTTCTGATACTACACGCCATGTATGGCGGCGCTACATGCCGTGAACACCCAACTTGTAGGAAGCGCCATGTTCAAAAGACAAAAACGGCATGCTCGGCCACCTGCTAGTGGAGAAACTGGTGCCAAAACGTGTTGACAAAAAGTACATGGCATGTACATTCTATACACGTCCTGTAATTTATTTTTCTCTAAAATGAGGCCTTGGCCTACGAATTTTGGAGTTCAGAACCATTGAGAGGAAAGAGACGCTCTTCTATCACCATTCCCAATGCTACTATTGTCACTCCGCCAATCCACCTTCTGATACTCTACCTCAACGCCAACATGATGAATTCGTCAGGTATCACGTGTGTCATTTCTCTTCTAAATTCTATGTGTAACTAAACCCCTTGTGTTGGGGCTGTGGATGATGGGATCAAAATTTGTATATTATTTATATAGTTGTGTTTGAATCATTGTAATTCATCTTACTCTTCTTAAACCACTATCTAATTTAACTGAGAATTCATAGCCGGACCAAGGGAAGGATTCTCATCTATAAAAAAGAAAAGTAACTGTGAAAACATCCATGACCATTGGAAAGTTTTCACTGATTCAAATAATTAACTGGACATAATAAAGAATTAAGGACATTGACTACCGGACCAAGGAGTCAGCTGCTCTAATTCAAAACAAGAGGAACCGGACCAAGGAAATCTTGTAACAAAATGAAATCCTGAATGATTGAATTATTATGAACAACACAACCATTTAAACAATCTGCATAAGAACTCCTTATTCACCACAACCCCGACAGGCCTTTTCTGTCCATGTCTAATAACTCTTTAAATTTACCCATTGTTTTCTTTCAAACTGTATCCATTGTTCAAAGAAAATCAATTAATTTCAAGAAAAACCCAAAATCAACCCAATCATTTCTAAATTTTGCATACTTCACCTAATTAAGTATTAACTCAATTGAATTCATGCATGCCACGATTCCCTTTGGATCGACCCCGAACATATGCTATACTACTGTTCTAAGAACGGGTAATTAATTTGGGACGCATATAACTTCAATCAACGACAAGAGAGACCAGTTATCATTAACATATTCGTGAAAAAATTAATTGTTCAGAGTAATGATGTGTCAATGGTAAATGAGCATCTTGATGTTTTTCTGGATGTGTTTCATGGTATTGTACCTAATATGGATGTTAAATTTATTATTTATTTAGTTCTAAATGCTAATACAATTTCTAAACCCCCTTATAGAATTGATCAAATTGTAATTTTATATTTGAATAATAAAGTTCCAAATATATTAGATAAAGGTTTCATCCGTCCAAGCACTTCACCATGGGGTGATCATGTCTTGTCTATAAAAGGGAAGGATGGTTCAATGAGACTTTTTATTGATTATAGTGCATTAATAACATCAATATTTGGAAGAAGTGACATTTTTCTTATATTTAGGACTTGTTTTATCGGCTCCAGGGAGCAGAATATTTTCGAATGGTTGATCTATGTCCAAGGAACCATTAATATAAATTAAAGGAATATATTATTCTAATGAATATGTTTCATAATAGATATTTGAATTATGAATTTTTAATAATTCCACTTCTGTTAACTAATGAATTTACTGTATTCATGGATCTTATGAATAGAGTTTTTCATGAGTTCATGGAAAATTATGTTGTTTTTTAATAATGAAATTGGATTTACTATAAAATTAAATAGGAATATAAAAGACATCTAAGGGGTTTCTTAAAATCATTAAATGAACAAAAACTATATGGGAAATTCATTATGTGTCAATTTTGTAAGTTAAAAATGTCTTTCCTTTGTCACATTGTTTCTAAATATGGAATAACTATTGATCATTCTAAAATAAATGATTTCTAAGAATGTTCAAGACCTTGAAATATAACCAAGATTTGTAGTTTTCTTCACATAATAGGATATTATCTGAGGATTGTTGAGAAGGATACATGGTTATCTAGTGCAGTGACTGTGTTTACACAAAAAGGTCTTACACTCATCTGGATGAAGGAATATAATGATGGTTTTTAGGAATTTAATAGAAGACTGGTGAATTCTACACTAGGCATCATTATAGAAATTGTACATTTTTCATCTACAATGATTCTTGTTTGAAATGACTTCATTGTTTTCTAATTCATAATTCTCAGGTAATTTCTTTTGATTAATATCAGTTAAACCTCATGAGTTAAATTACACTACACATAGTATTAAATTAGAAACTATTGTATTTATAACAAATAAAAATTATGCATCCTTTATAAGGATTAAATTGTTATATATATATAGATAAAATTTTACTAAGTATATATTCACATAATAATAATTTAAATTGTGATAGAGAGGATGGTTGGATCTAATCAAGGATTATTATTGAACAATTCATTACCACATGGGAAAATCAAATAAAGTGGTTGATGATTTGAGTAAAAAATGTAATTCTACACTAACCATGTTACATTTGGAATATGACCCTTTGGTTAATGATTTGACGAATTTTGGATTGGAAGTTTTTGGCTTGGGAAATTCCCCTATTTCGCTCAAATTTGAGTGCAATTGACACTATTAGATAGAATCAAACAAGCCAAGATGGAAGACGGTGGGTTGTACAAAAAGTTATAATTGGTTTAAAATGGTATGTTTCTTAAATTTAACATTGATAGAAATATAGTTTTGATATTTGGAAGAGATTATGTGTTTAAGTTGATTCATAGTCAAAGAAATTGTTTTTATGTGATGTTCAATGTTCTCTATATCTAGTTATTCATGGTAGTACAAAGATTTATGAAGACATTTGGGGGGATTACTAGTGGGATGGAATGAAATGATATATCGCGGACAATACTATGAACTGTTTGATTTTTTCGTCTAGTTAATGTAGAATTATTGTTTCCAAAAGATATGCTTTTTCCATTACTGATGCCTGATTGGAAATGGGAAAATATATCTACGAACTATGAAGTGGGATTACTGAATAATTCTCAAGGTAATATTTGATTTGTGTCAATTTTGACCGATTGAGTAAATATTATCATTTTATTCCTATTTGAGACAACATATCTCTAGATCAACTTTCTCGAATGTATCATAAAGATATAGTCAGGTTAAATAGAGTACCTCTCTCTATTGTATCACATCTTGATCGCTAGTTCACTTCAAAAATTTGTAAAGGACTTAAGATGTCTTTGGGTACTGAATTAAATTTTAGTACAACTCTTCATCCTCAATCAGATGGGCAGTCAGAATGAAAATTTCAAAATTTTGGGGAATATGCTATGTTCTTGTTAAATGGATTAGAGGGGATGTTGAGATCAAAAAATTTCTTTGGGTGAGTTTTCCTATAATAGAAATTTCCATTCCAATACACATATGACACCATTTGAGGCATTATATAGAAAATAGAGTTGAAATCCTCCTTTTTGGTATGATATTAGGGAAAAGAAGTTGATGGGATCTGTGTTGGAAGGGGAAATTCAAGATAATGTTCTATAGATTCACTAACCCATAATAAGAGCTTAGAGTAGACAAATAAATTATGTTGAGAAAAGGAGGAAGGATCTTTCTATTATAGTATGTTATCAGGTCTTTCTTAAAGATTATACATGGAAAACGATGATGTGTTTGGTTAATAAAGGGAAGTAGAGTCCTTAGATCATCAGACCCTATATAATATTTGTGAATTTGGATCAGTTTCTTACCAATTGGATTTACCTCTATGTTCATCCGAAGTACACAATTTTTTTCATGCATCAATTTTATGAAAGTATATCCTGGATCCATCTTCGATTTTGATTCAAGAAGTTGATCAGTTGGAAAAAAATATTTTTAGGAAGAAACTCATGTTCATGTTTTAACAACTCATATAATTAGTGAATAAGTCTATTCTGTATATTTTAATATATATTAATTATATAGTTATTAAAAGATAAAACATGTTCAATAATGTATACGATGAAACTAGTTTAATTGTTAAAAATTAATACTTTTTTAAAAAGAATGTTTACATCCTTTTGGTGGAGTAATTGATTTAAATATATTTTTTTTCAAAATTTTAAAAATTATATTAAAGAAATAATATCCTTCTTTTAAATATTTATATCATAATTAATTCAGTTTATTTTTTTTATTTTTCGGATAAATTTTAATATTTTAATGGATAGTAAAATATATTGCAGTTTAAATTCAAAGTACATTTTCATCTAAATTATTTATGTCCTTAAATTATCAGTTTAATTAATTTTAATGTATAATTATATTATGTTTTTATCATTTTATCCTATTATGGTCATTGGAACATGTATAACCTTAAAATTGGATATAGAATATTTTTGGACTTTTGAATGGTTTTAGTTTAAAAACCTATTTTCTCATTTCATCAACGAGATTAATTTCAAATAAAATTTAGCCACTCCTATGTTTTGAATTTTGAAAAATAGATATACGTAGTTTTAAAAAGTATGATATTTATTATCTAATAGGGTCAATAAATTTTTTGATAAAATATAAATAGTAACTTTAGTAAATATTTTTATTACCACGATAAAGGGTAAATCAATTAATTAATGGTAAAAAAATTATATTGTAAATAATATAAAAGCACAATAAGACATGTAATAATTTCATTGAATGAGTTTTTTTACAGAATGAATCCTTAGGTTTTATTTATACCCTTTGTATGCCACATGGGTATTAGAAATACATTTATAATATTATATTCAAGGAGAAGATATTTTTTGTCACACCCTTGTTATTAAGAAAAAAAGTACTTTCAAAATGTGTTTATAATGGGGATATATGAAACTATAAATATTATTTATAATGATAAAATGATTTTATACATTTTCGTAATTTATATATAATTTTTATGGAATATATTATTAAATTAAAATGTGACACATTGGGGATGTTGTAATTTCCTCATTAATGGAAGAATCAAATAAATGATATTAATAATGTTAAAAGAAATATTTTTTAATAATTAATTCCACACATTATTTTTATAGATTAATTTTTTTTGTGTTATTGATGTGTTAACTATGTTTTTTAAGATATCAAATTGTTATGATATTTTTATAAAGTCAAATATTGTATAATGTCAATATTGACACTAACGATATATTAATATATAAAATATTATAATAAATGATATAATTTTTATAAAAATGTAGAATTTTGTTAAATAATTGGGATAAGTCTTATAATGTCTTAAATGACACATTTTGTTGTCGTGTGGCATGTTATACTAATTATATTCACCCTCAAAATTTAAATTACATGATATCATGGTTATAGTTAAAATTGTTAATTATGGTTTGATACAAAAATATAAGGATTAAAAAACAACCAAAACATGGATAATGTTCATTGGATGATAGGTATTTGAGCCAAAATTATCTGATTTTATAAATAAATAAATTTTGACCCATTTGGAATAGAATATAAATTTATATTAATTTAATATTTTTAATATATCCATGAGTGCCCATCCCCTCTAATATTAAAGGGAACCCATTATTCTCTTTTATTCACACCTAAAAACCTATTTTGTTCATCATATGTCGGCCCAAATCCTTTAATATAATATAAATACATTCTATAGGCCATATTTTACGCATAAAACCCAAATTAGTGGTGTTTATGTGTTAATCAATGGATATTTTCTGAAGGAATGGTATTGTTCTTTCATTGTTTTGGTTTTGTTTCATCTTCCAAATACTTAAAATATTATTAAACCATTATGAAATAATAAATCCTTTATAATAAATTCAATTAAATTTTATAATGTTAATATCATCACCTAATTCCACTTCTTATTCAATAATATTAGAAATGAATTATTCATTCTGGTGTACGACAGATTTCCAAATCGCAAACTGATATAATTTCATTTCCCTAACCGTGTCTCGAGACTATTCATAATGATGTAACAAATTTTTATATACTATATTAATTAAATTTTCATCATTCTAATAAATCATTTATGCTATTAACATTCCATGAATATAAAATTGACAACGTTGTTTGTGGGTACGTGTGAACCATCACCTCCAGAAATGGATGTGATTCATTTTTCATTGCCACATAACATGGATGATTTATATAAGTTTAATTAAATGAATAATTTTAAATTACTGATATTATGCTCCTTATATAATTATAAAATTTTAAAGACCTTATTTCTATAATGATCATTAAAAAATGGAATCCTTACTCTTTTGTACGTACGACCTACCTTATCTATGATTTTAACCTTGTGCATTTTTCATAACCATTAATAAATGGGTTGATTTAAAATTATAATTTATTTATAAAAGTGATTAATATGTAATTAATAATATTCTATATTTAATTTAATCATGAACATTTTGATTATAAATATCATTTCAAAGTCATTTGGGACTTCTGTACTGAATATTGACAAAACACCAATTGTGAACATAAATAATTAAGTAATTATTACAACATGATAATAAGTCGTATAAAAGGAATAAAAAAAATCAAAAAATTTCTCAAAGAATTAAATAATTAGACTATGTTTATTATTTAGGAATATAAATATTTTACATGATGATTTGGACTCAATGTAGTTTACTTAATTTTGTAACCCTCTTTAAAGGTTACTATTTCAAATATTTTTTTTCGAAATCCTAAAAGATTATTTTTTAACATATAAAAAATGAACAAATTTTATCACTTTTATTTATCATTAATTATTTGATTATTTTATTACATATTTACCATTTTATTTTCAAATAATGTGATTTCGTTAACGAGTGTGTCACTTGGTAAAAATGAAATGCAATTTCAAAGTGGAAATGGTCATTTTCCTATATGACTTTTTTATGCCTTTTGATTATATTATGGTTCTTGGGAATAGTTTATGAATAAGAGTGGATACATGATACACTAAGGGAGGATAAGATCATGATATCTATCCAATGTGTTGGTTAATGAGGCCAAGATAAATTGTAGGGTTTCACTTAATAGATTTAGGGAATATACCGTGACGGGTATACAAAATGTATCCATGAATTTTACTCCCTACATAGACATGAATGATACTATTTTTAAATGATATGGATTAAAAAAATACCTTTATTATTTATGATTACTATGGATTTTTAAAATAATTTTATGATTTCATGATATAATCTATCATGTTTATGTCTTATGGGTAAAAAGTATGATTTTGTGAAAATGTTGTCGAGATCATAAAATATTCATGGAATAATGATTTCATTCCTTATTTTATGTCCCTTACTTATTTTTTTTGTCATGATCCAAATTTTAAAATGTTTTTCATTGGGTATAAGGGTGGTTATAAAAAATTAGGATGTTAGATGAATGATATGAATATTTTTTCAAGAAAAATATTAATTATTTTTATTTAAAATGTTTTATATTTGTGAAAAAGAAGATGTTATTTTATTATTACACACATTTCATGAATGCGGAATGTTATTTCTGAATGATGAACTAATTAGCTAAAACTCTAAACCTTAAAGGATCCTCAATGTGAATTAATGTAAATTATTTAGTTAACAAAAAATTATGAATTGATTAAGGTAGGGACCAAATAACATAAGAACATAAATTGGTCAATATGAGGGGAGGTTGGGATCATTATACATTAGAGGGGAATTATTACCTACTTCGGGGCTCTCTTATAAATTAATGACACATTCAAGAATCTTTGTTTCAATACCATGTATAAAATGGGTAACCCTAGGGTTAAAAATAAATTATTAGCATGAAAAAAATATGAATAATCTATATGATTCCACGGTAAGTCATAAATAGAGATATATGTATGTATCGAAGTTTATCCATTAATGATATTCCTTTATAGATAAATTATAGATTATTTTTTATTTTTTGATTATGATGATGGGTTTTAGACATGTAGGTGGGAACTTTAGAACTTATCATCTTCCAAGGAGATTATGATTTATTTTAATGTTGGGATATAACCCATAAAATGTGTTTCCTTAGCATCAATGGGAAAAGAATAAGGATTCGCATAGTACATTTCCACTTATTGGGGAACATCATTACTT
This sequence comes from Viscum album, assembly GCA_963277665.1. Classification (NCBI taxonomy): domain Eukaryota; kingdom Viridiplantae; phylum Streptophyta; class Magnoliopsida; order Santalales; family Viscaceae; genus Viscum; species Viscum album. Next base: position 1,255,244,671 of record OY728152.1, read on the forward strand.
TTATAGTCATATGGTAAGGGCCAAACATGATTTTTTATCATCATAGGATAAGAATACTTAGTCGGAAGGTTCTTAGTCATATTCTGTTTTGGGACCTATTCAAAAATGGCTTGAAGGACCAGGAAGTTATGTGGACTCCCAGGCGGGGACATCATTTTAACAGGAATGTGCCCCAATAATGATTCTTATGAGAAGGCCACATATGGAATATGACTTATATATTTGGTTATGACCCTACTGCGAATATGGAGCATAGAAGATTAGGGTGATATTTGGGTATTGGTTTTTGAACTCTGGGAGGCTTCCTATATATCCCATTTCTACGAGAATGAAATCCTACATAATTTGGTATTTTATTGAGGATTACTCCTACGGAGTTGGTCCATGGTTACATAATTGGGAATACTAGCCTTTGATGGTATTTATCATTGGAAATATTCCCATTTAAGTATATTGTGGCATGTTTTTTGGGATTACACCATATAAGAGGATTCTTTTGTGAGTTTGTGTATGGATCAGGCTTATACTGAATACGAGTCCCAATGTTTGGCAGGTGATTAAACTTAACTTTTTTTTCCAATAGTTTGTTTTATGGTTGTGGTTGGGAACTATACCAAATAGGATGACCAAATTTTGTGTTCGGATTACTATTGAAATTATGAGCATTTAAATGAGTAAATTTGGGGCATACACTTTAGAGGATACCCATGATTGGTATATGGTTTGGGCTTACACTTCATATGATTCACTTGACTGGTTGGGTCTTACACCTATTGGGTATGACCAACTAAATTTGGGATTATGGGTATTCCATTATTACAAAAAACTATAAGCCCACTTGGGTCATTCTCAGTGTGATAAATAATAGTAATCATTACATCTAGTTATCCAAAAAATCTACCTTGTTCATAGGTTGATGAGGCTAGGACCCACAGGGAGAAGGAAAGAGGAAGGGCATTAGTGTGCCCACCCACTCCCATCGTTGTACATAGGTTTGTAAAATATGAATACCCATTAGGATATAGCTCATGGGTATGGATAAAGATGAATTAATGAATATGGTATTTCTTGTATGAAGGGATATGGTATTACTCCCGAAGGGAATCCAAGGATTGGTTCTTGTATAAGAGAGTAGTATAATGCACTACACCTGAAAGGGAAAGGAAAGTGTGATCCCCCCTCCTCACCAGGAATGGGGATGTGTTTTTTGAGTACCCCCATGGTTTGGACCCTCTTTAACACGGTGATATATGAATTATAGAATTTTGAGGGTCCCCCTTATTAAAAATGTTATTAGTAGGACCTCATTTACCATTAGTATATATGCATTAGAGGAAATTTTGATGTGCCTAATGATTTTTTCATATACATATACTGGTTTTGGTGGAAAACATATAATGACCCCTCATACAATGGCCCACATATGGTTTATAGCTTCACACAATAAGTGAGGATGATGACGTTAATTGGGGATGTAAAAGGAGGGGTGATGTTGGGACACGATGGTATGACAGAGGGGAGAAAAGTAAGTGGGAATGCAATATATCATAGGATTCTCGATTTGGTATAGTGTGTTTGTATGCAGGGTGGGGTTCCCTCCATGTAGTGTTTTTATACGTGGTCCTAGGTTTTGGATTCGTAGATATTTTATTTGTGGTATTGGGTTCTACCCATATAGTGATTTTCTATATGTGATTGGGTTTTGACTATGTAGCTATTTCTTTTGTGGGATTGGGGTCCACCCACATAGTGATTTTATACACGGAATGGGTTCCAACAATATTGAATTTTTCTAAACATGATTGAATTTCTATTGCATAGAAACTTCCTTCCCAGGGAACGGATTCTACCATGTATCTTTTTAGTACACTGGGTGATGGACCAAGAATGAGGCCATCAGCATATTCTTCACAGAATGTTGTCCACAAAGGAACTTTTTTAGTGCATGGTTGGGTTAATTATTTTACTCCCATAATGTAATGAAATATTCTTTACCATCACAAAATTTATAGATCTCAACATTTTTCAAATTACCATCCATTTTGTATCTCTGAGTGCTCAACAATTTGGCTCCCCACTAAGGGTTTTTATAAGGGAGTGACAAAATCTACTTATCTCTTGTAGGTAAAGATCTTTATTGAGGGAAATAAATCACCATCCTCCCCTAAAACATATATTTTTTTGTCTGTAGGGGATGAAAAACATCATCCAAAATTAGAAACGATGATGTGTCCCTTGAATGATTTCATTTGAAGGATTCCATGAAGTTCAATGATCATTGTAGCATGCGTTGATATGCAGACCCTAACCATTCATTGTGTCTCTACATAAATAATTGTTTTTATATTTCATTCATATTTTTTGACTATTAAATAAATTCATGTAATTCTTTTCTCATTTCATGTAGAGTTTGTAGGACCCAAAAAATTCCCCAATTTGAATTTTATATTATCATGACAAAGAGGAGTTGATTCTGATGATGCTATTTGTCCGGTTTGAACAATATGGATGTATATAAGTTGAAAGATAGAGGGGTATATTCCAATAAATTTCAGAATTGACCCATTTTCCCTTTACTAGATTTACCATCAAATCAATGCTCTATGAACTCTATAGTGATGAGTCTCTTCCACATAGCAATCTCCCTTACAGATGACTATTTTATAAACTCAAAGATGGTCATCCATGAATTGTATTTCTGACTAATGGTTCCCATAGAGTGATCTATCACATTGTAGGTCGTTTTGATGCTCTGCATGAAAACTTAGTGCCTCGTGGATCAAGCACCTCATAGAGAGAGGGCTTCATAGTCTGATCACCTCACAGTCTGAGCACCCCATGGTCTTGGATAATTGTGTTATAAGTACTAGGATATGTTTCTATATGGTTTCAGTTTTACATTTTTGACTAATTTTAATGAATATAACAATCATTTTACAATCCTTATGTGGAGATTAAATGGGTCTTGGTCAATGAACCCAGGCTTTGATTTCCCTAACTTTTATTAATATAAGAGAATCCATGGTTCAGATACCAAAAGGGGACTTCAACATCACATCATCACTCAAGATGGAATTATGAAGAATCATATTTTGAAATTTCTCCTAAATTGCTCATTATCCATCATATTTCTGATGTATGAATTTATTCTTCATTATCATACTCCCATTCCATCAACAATCAAGAATCCCCCATATTCTTGTTTCTAGGTGTCATTGGATCATGCTCTAGATAATATATCCACCACGGGGAAGATTATTTTTGAATAATTTCTCAAGAAGGTCAATATTCTATATGGTTCCCTATTGAACCCTGAAAACCAACATGATGATGATATATCCATTAAACATGATATTCATTATTATCCATCCATTTTCAACCTCTCGTGAGGCGAACCAAACAAAGGGTGGACATCCAAGTGGGAATTGTGGTATTGAATGAGTTTTTTAGATGACTGTGCATGGTCATTATGGGTATGTTGAAATTGAATTTAATTTACTTAGTAGTTCGAGGCTATCAGATTATACCCAATAGTTTGGATCACTTGGTTTGTGGTATACTCAATAACAAATACTTTCTTAAATTGATCACCCATTGGGGTTCAAGAATCAACACTTATCAACTATCACATGGTGATGTCACGGATAGATTTTAAGATATTTAACAATTATGAAGAATTTACGTCCCGGGAAATATTTATGAGGAATTTCATCCTATGACCAACACATGGGAGGATACCATACGGGATCCTCTATTAGAAAGAGACCTATTGGTTGTGACAGAGAAATCATAGGGTCAACCCTTTCACATTCATTGACTTATTCCATTTTATGACTTAAAAACATATCCTTGTGAGCTAGTGGTATAAGGTTAGAGGTTATAAATTTTATGAATCATCTAATTAAACAATAATGATGTTCTTATGGTTCATACTGGTCAACCCTCTATATGGGACAACATATTACATGGGGTTACCTAATCAAAATATATTTTTCTCTAGAATTTAGTTTGGAAGTATTCTATACCATCTCTTTTGGTGGAGGAAACTTCCCATATCATGAAGGCTATACTGGTTTTAGGGTTTTCACCTTGATTATAGAGGCCCTGATAGAGAAGGAAAAACCCATCATCCTAGTTTTTGTATGTATTTTTCATATTTATGAGTTTATGGGACATATTCAGGGGGTATATCTTTACATCATTTACTGGACCATTATAGTTCTTATATAGATGGGTGTTAGAACACTTTTGATGCTATGAATATCATTATTCTGCAATAACCCCTTGTTATTCCATTATCCCATCACTTCTCAAAATTTCTACTATTCACCCAAAATCGATGTTAATAAATAGTTTTGTTGAGTTTTAAAATGTAATATCATAATTTATTTTTATTCCACATTTAGTACATTACATTTTTTTTGTTAGATAATTTAAGAGAATCTTCAAAGGAATTCTATTATATAATCTAGTTGCATGATGGAATTCTAGCTGCTCATCTATATGAGATGACCATCTGTGAACCCAATGCTCCATAAATGTTTTCACAACAATTCAGATGTTAGAAAAAAGTTTCTTCATTACCCGTTATTTTAATCGAGAGGGAGTCACACAAAGACATCCTCTTCCAATAGAAGTAGATGATGATGTGTGAGGATTTAAAAAGGGAATGTTATCTTCCTCATGTGAAGAATCTGACTATCTTTTTGTGGGATTATTTCAATATGTTGGTGAGATAATATCCCAATGGGATATTAGGAAAACCAATCCAAAGGGTTCATAAACTAGTTTCTTAACTAAATTACTTTCCTAAAACACCATCATCACCAGCTTCTGTAGGATAAAGGATTTCATCTTGACATTCGAATCATATCTGGGTAGCTTCACCCTCTAACTCTATTTTCACTGAAAAGTGAATATCCAAAAAAATTATCTGGTACAACTCGAATCCTTACTGATGAAAGTCCAAATGGACAACATTTGAGAATCCATGAACTGATGAAATTTCTCTCAGTGTGGATCCCAATATTTAATAGGTGGTAGAGATGGAGGGATTTCGCACTTTGGTGTCATGATTTGCTGTGAATCTATGAATAACGAATGTAATTACAGATTATATACATGTGGCAATGGGAAAACAAGGAATGGATCCCAATGCATCTTTTTCATATCACACCATTCAAAAATTACCCTAGCATGAAATTTAAACTATCATCACTCATAATCCATTGGATATTTTTGGTATAAAAGGGAACGAACTTTGATAACATTACATTTTCTTAAGCACATAAGGGTTTCATTACCAAAACCAAAAATTACATATCCATCAGATTGTAATCTCTCTGAAAGAGTTGGTCATCCATGAATATAATATGATCTAGTTTAATGCTTCCAATTTTCAGGTGGACACATTAAAAGATTCTACTAATGAACTACATCATTTTGATACAGAAGAATCATGAATTATTTATGAGATTATTTTATAGACTATGGAGCTATGATAATTTGAAGCTCATGCAGCTTGTTTAAAGTCACAAACATCTTAAGAAGGCATGTACTAGAATCCATTAAACTGAATGTTCAATAAAAAAGGGTATTAATTAATCAAATTCTACCATTAGCTAAATCTTATGTGGTGGAATAAATCTTCAGTAATCCCTTGACATCTTGTATATGGAATTATCTAATCATATGAAAAATACATTCATGTTTAATGTAATAATTTTATATATTCCTCATTGTCCAACAATCCTAGAGAGAGGGTCTAAGATGTTGATGTTTCTCCATTGTTTCTATTTAGATGATAACAGGTTCACTATTCGGGGATTTTTTTAGTTTATCATTGTTACAAATCACTCATAACTTTTCTTGTTTTGAATGATAATATATTAGATGAATTTAATGGTTTTAACATGGGATAACATCTTAATAATAAATAGCATAACCATGTAATATTATTTTTATGAAATATCATTTAATGTTATAATATTTTCCTATGCCTAGGGAATCAAAAATGATAATTTTACTATTTATAGAGATACATTAAAAACAATACAAAATTATTATATTTTTTATTACCATCCTAATGTTTTCCTATATATAATATGGAGAAGAAATAGTTGGAATTAAAATACATTTTATTAGGATAACATATTAGAATTTATGACCTATTATGTTTGGATACTTTTTCTCTTTATTTATAAATTTTTTTCCTAGACCACGCAAATCATACATACATCGACATGGGACTCGACTTTTACCTAGGGTACTCTTTACAATATTTCAACCAAGTGAGTGTTGTGTTTCTTTTTGTGGTTAGTATAGATTATTTCATGTCATAGGGATGAAAATAATTTTTTATGTTGAACAACTTGGACCATAAAATAAGAGGTGATTCCCTTAGAAGGGATTCTTGACTGAGAATTTTCAAATACATTTCAAACATACGAAGGGGATTTTTTCTGTGTCATGATTTTTTGATTTTTTTGATCTGGGGCATAATTTTGGAAAAGTGTTCAAGGTGTAACAAGAGATAATTTTTGAAAGACTGTTTCCATCTGGATTTTTTGGTGGATTATATCGGTAGAATAGGTATCCCCTAATAACAAATATTCATTTGGGTGAGTGACCATTTTTCTGGATGATTTATGAAAATCCAACAGTGATGTATTATGTTGAATAAAAAATGGTATCCATTGGATACTTAAACTCTATTTTTTTAGGATTATTTAATTTGTGATGATACATATTTTTAAGGGATTCAGATGGTATTTTTTAAAGGACGATGTTTGAGGATGGAAGGGGAATCAATTTTGGCACTATCCATGAAAGGGGAAACCACTCCTACAAAAATTTGGTTTGTCTATAGAAGGTTTGAATCATAATGTAGTTTAATGAACCATGAATAGGATATAGAAAATGTAGTTTGTCATCTTATGTAAATGTTGTACCATTTATTTTACTTCATTATGGAAAGGATATTGGGGGATATAATTTTAAGGTCACTTATCTTTGACTGACTGGTTAATATCTGACCATTTTTTGGTCATTTGATTGAGAATGACCCTCTATCTACATTCATGAAGGGGATAATTGTAAGACACAACCCTGGGGATTTAGAATCAAAGGAGATACATGAGACTCAAATTTCATTGGGGCTACTGAGAATGAATGGGTCCCTCACGAGAATAATTTTTTATTTGGTTGACCTGCCTTTTTGTGGGTGATTTATGAAAATCCAACAGGGGCATATCATGCATACTAAAAAAATGTTCCCTATAGACAATGAACATACATTTATAATGGATAGGGAATTAATATTGAGATTTTTTACTTCCCAAGACATAGATATTGGTTTGATAATTGAATGTTCTTGAATATAGAAGGACCATCTCATATCAAAATTTCCAAAGAATATATATGAATACTTTTCTTATTATGGTCTGACCCATAAACTTGAATGTGGGATTTCCCTTATTTTTTTCATGGATGGGACTAGTAATTAATGTTCAATAATCACTACATATCTCATAAAATTGAGAATTAGGTCATACATTGTTCTAATAATTGTTGGGTCGGAGGTGATGGCAAGAGGGGGGGTGAATTGCCTTTTTAAAATTAATTAAAAATTTAAAACAAATTTAAATGCAGCGGAAAGTAAAAAGGCAAGACACAATTGATAACGGAGTTCGGCTTTAAACTCAAGCCTACGTCTCCGCTCCCAACTCAACCGTTGGGAGATTTATATGACCGCTTGCTTTTTAATGGCTATAGCAAGAAACCCACTAGCCGTTTTAAGGTAGGCTAGATCACCTTCTTACAGCTTGCTTTTTTATTATGGTTGTAGCAAGAAACCCAAGTTGAAAGAAGGAAGAAAAAGGGTGGTTTGTTTTAATACAAACCCAATTAAGAACTAAACAAATGAAGTAAATAATTTAGAACAAACTAGAGGAAGCCTTGAGCGCCACGAGGTGAGTGTAGTTGATGTAGAGGCAGCCCAAGCTTCAAGGGTGGCAATTGGATCTCAAGTGGCCTTTGAGAATTGTCGTAGGAGCCTCAAATGATCAAAATATCTTTGGTATGCTTCGTTATATGATCGGTAGTCTTCCCGGCATCCATGGACGTCTATTTATAGAAGAAATACTCCTAAATACTTCAATATGGCCGTTGGAGGGCTTTCGGAGCCGTTGGGGATCAAGTAGACAAGTCTGGTCAAGCTCCAACGGCTAGTTTGACTTTGCTTACCGGCTGACCGGTGCTTGTCCCTCGGCTGGCCGGTGCCTTAGAAGGTGGAGAGTGCTTCTGCCCAGGAGCCACCGGCTGGCCGGTGAGGAGGCCACCGGCTGGCCGGTGGTGAGACAGTAGGTCTCACTATTCCAAGGAGTTCCACCGGCTGGCCGGTGGTCTGGACAGAAGGCATGCCATTCTGTCTGGACCCACCGGTTGGCCGGTGGCCAGGCACCGGCTGACCGGTGGCACCTGGCAGAGGGCAAGGCCTTCTGCCTGGTCCACCGGCTGGCCGATGGGCTGGATCCGGCTGGCCGGTGCCCTTACCGGCTGGCCGGTGGTCCAACACCGGCTGGCCGGTGGACTTAAACAGTCCACTTTGAATACTTCTTGGGCCAGCTTCTAGGCACCCTATTTCCTATCAAAAAACACTTGAAACAATATTAGATCACGATGAGAGTGATTGTGATCATTAAAATCCAAGAGAGTGGGGTACAACAATCTCCCCCTATTTTGATGATCACAATCACAAAAAAAAAACTTTTAAAAAAGGGTATGAAAGCTTTAAAAAAGGGTATGTCAATTGAAAACTTAAATAAACAATTTGAACTTGGAAAACTTAGAGACGTGCCAAATATAATGATCTTGAAAGCATTGAAATACTGAGAAAGGGTTATTTTTGAAATTGCAACCAAATGCCATTTTTTAAAGAAATCAATTGAAAACAATAACTTAACCATTTAAAACAGATTTTGATGACATCAATAACTTAAAAAGGAACTTGTAAAAAGAGCATTTTAATAAATAACTATGTAATAGAGAAGTTTTCTCCCCCTTTGGGATTATCAAAATAGGAGAAAAATTATGAAAGAAAAATACTAATAAGTAATGACAAAAAGGATGGATAGATAAGATAACTTGAATTCCATAAAAGATGAAACGATACAAAGGAAGTTCAAAAAACAAATACAAATACAAATACAAGCCAAAAAACAGGAACGGCTCTATTCACTCCTAGAGGGCCGAGAGTGACGGCGGCGCCTGAAGGTCTGAGGAGCCGGAGGAGCCTGGACCGCCTCAAAGCGACGATCTAGAGAATCAATCCGTGAGTGGAGCTGATCAAACTGAGAGCTGATGTAGGAAAACTGTAAGTCCAGCCGGGTCTCGATCCGATCCTGGAAGCGTAGGAACTGATCAGCCGTCACCGGCAAGCCACCAGCATCAGCAGGAGGGGGCACAGCCTCAGCAGGCTCAGGTGCATCATCACCCTCTCCAGCCTCCTCATCAGCAGCAGCATCAGCCTCACCTTCGCTGTCACCACTTCCTGCCTCTTCATCATCATCACTATCCTCACTATCTGAAAGAGGATAGGAAGCGGTGATAGCAGGAGGCATGGCATTGGCAGGAGGATGGGAATGAGTCTGAGGAGAGTAGGCCTTGAGAAGACCGTCCTTGTCGACAATCCATTCCTGACGCCAAGGGTGCCAACGGATGTTCATTCGTTGCACCATCATAAAATTTACTATGCTATCCTTCGTTGGCTGCTCGAAGGAAGTAGTATGAAGAGGCACATCAATAAAGGAAAAGATTTTAGTCAAGAAGCGTCCGTAGGGTAGAGTTTTGGACCGGCGCGGGTGCTCAGCCACATAAGTCTTGGCCCGGAACAGAAACCAGACCAAATTGAAATGTATGCCTCGGGTGATAAAGGAGAGAAGATAAATGTCAATGAATTTGACATTGTCATGATCCCCGATACGGGGCGCAAGAGAAGTTTGAATGAGGCGCTCAATAATACGATGATTAGGAGAAAGCTGGGAGAGCTTGACAATGGGATTTGAGGGCTGCCCTGTGAGATGCTCAAGGGCGACTGCTATATCAAACTCACGGTCCCGAGGAAACTCCCCCTGAGCAAAAGCATGGGGTCCAACATGAGGAACCCCGAGCATCCGGGCAATCTCCAACGAAGTGATAGTGATGGGTTGCCCAAGAGCAGTGGAGGAGATGGTATCAATGTCATCAGAAACGGACCACGTCAAGTGAGCATAGAACTCTTTGACTAGAAGAGGATAAATGACATCCTTCTCAGGGGGTTCAAAGAAAGAATGCCAATGTTGATACTCAATAATCGAGAAAAGCTCAAGACGAGCAGTAGACAGCCAAGAATAATCAATTACCCTACCCGGCAGAATGACTTTGTCATGCCAAATGTCTGGGAGTTGAGGGATGGAAGGAGGAGGAGGAGCTTCTTGAGCGATTCCCTTGCCTTTGCGAGTAGATCGAGGTCCCATGATGGAAAAAGGAGCTAAAAAGAGAGAGATTGAGAGAAGAAAGGAGGTTTGAGAGGTCCAAAACAAAGAAGAGAGGCTAGGGTTTGGAGGACCTGCGGTTTTAGGAGGAGCAACCCGAGAGAGAAGAGAGAAATGAGGGAGGAAGGGTTTTAAAATAAATTTTAACCCTTTCCCCGGCCGGCCCATTAAGCAAAACCCGACACCACCGGTTAACCGGTGATGTACCACCGGTTGACCGGTGGCACTAAAAGTCATAAAAAATATAAAAAAACAGAATTAAGAAAAAATGTTTAAAAAATTCTAATAAAAATAAAATATAAGCAAGCCAAGAAAGTCAAATATTTAATAGTGCTCATTGACGAATCATTCCTAACTCCCCTTTAATAAAATCAAAACGGTCAACCGGGAGCGGTTTGGTAAAAATATCAGCTAATTGGAAATCAGTAGGAATGAAGTCCAAAGTGATATCTCCTTTTTGAAAATGGTCATGAAGGAAATGATGCCTTAAGTCTATGTGCTTTGTCCTAGAATGTTGTATTGGATTCTTAGAGATACTAATGGCACTAGTGTTGTCACACCGAATAGGGACATGATCATAGGAAAGACCATAATCCAAGAGAGTGTGTTGCATCCAAATAATTTGGGCACAACAATTGCCAGTGGCTACATACTCGGCCTCGGCAGTAGAAAGAGCAACACAATTTTGCTTCTTGCTACTCCACGAAACACGGGACTTGCCTAGCAGATGATAGGTTCCACTAGTACTCTTACGATCTAATTGACATCCGCCAAAATCAGCATCCGAATAAGAAGATAGTTCAAAAGAAGTATTTGAGGGATAAAATAAACCAAGATTTTTGGATCCTTTTAAATACTTAAAAAATCTTTTGACCGATTTAAGATGGGATTCTTTAGGATTGTCTTGAAAACGAGCACAAAGGCAAACACTAAACATGATGTCAGGACGGGTCGCAGTTAGGTAAAGTAGACTCCCGATCATACTCCTATAGAGCTTGTTATCCACCGGTTTCCCGGCTTCGTCTAACGTAAGCTTACATGAAGTACTCATGGGTGTACTAATTTCCTTTACTTGATCCATACCAAAACGACTTAGAAGCTCGTTTGTGTATTTGCTTTGGCTTAGAGAAATACCTTTTGAATTTTGAAAGATTTGAAAACCAAGAAAAAATTTCAATTCTCCCATAAAACTCATTTCAAATTCTTTTCTTATTAAATCTGAAAAATCAGTACAAAGAGATTCTTTGGTAGAACCAAAGATAACATCATCAACATAAATTTGGACGATTAAAAGATCTTTTGAAGTGTGTTTTAAAAAGAGGGTACAATCGGCTTGACCCATTTTAAAATCATTTTCTAAAAGAAATTTTGTTAACCGCTCATACCAAGCCCGAGGGGCTTGCTTTAAGCCATAAAGAGCCTTGGTTAACTTAAAAACATGATATGGAAATTTTGGATCTTCAAAACCGGGAGGTTGTTCAACAATGATTTTTTCAGAAATAAAACCATTTAAAAAGGCACTTTTAACATCCATTTGAAAAAGCATAAAATTTAAGTGGGCGGCGAATGCCAACAAGATCCTAATGGATTCTAACCTAGCAACGGGGGCAAAGGTTTCACCATAATCGATTCCTTCTTCTTGATTATAGCCCTTAGCTACTAGGCGAGCCTTGTTCCGGGTTATGTTTCCTTGATCATCAAGTTTGTTCCTAAAAACCCATTTAGTGCCAATAATTGGATGATCATTGGGTCTTTCACAAAGAGTCCAAACATTATTTCGAGAGAATTGATTTAGTTCCTCTTGCATTGCAAGAACCCAATTCTCATCATTAATGGAATCATTAACGGTTTGAGGTTCTTGGTGAGAAATGAAGGCTTGATGTTCAACTTCATTGAGGATAGATCTTCTAGTTCGAGTACCGGCTTGAAGGTCACCTATGACATTTTCTAAAGGATGGTCTCTAGAAGGTTTCCAAACCTTAGGCAAGGTGGAAGGTGAAGAAGGTGAAGAGGGTTCTTGATGGTCATCCTCCTTGGGAGGAGAAGAGGAATCATTCAAATGAAGCTTATCAAGCTTATCTTCAACATCCTCAATGACCGGGTGAGGTTTTGGAAGAGTTTCATCAAATTTGACATGAGATGATTCTTCGATGGTTTTTGAACGTTTATTGAAGACACGATAGGCTTTGCTTGAGTTGGAGTACCCAAGAAAAATACCTTCATCGGATTTGGCATCAAATTTCCCTAGGTTATCTTTTGTGTTAAGGATAAAGCATTTACACCCAAACACTTTAAAATAACCAACTTTGGGCAATTTGCCTTTCCAAAGTTCATAGGGGGTTTTCTTAAGAAGGGGTCTTACAAGGACTCTATTGATAGTATAACAAGCAGTGTTTACTGCCTCGGCCCAAAAAATATTGAGGGAGGTCGAATTCACTAAGGAGGGTTCGAGCGATTTCTTGGAGAGTTCGGTTTCTCCTTTCAACCACTCCATTTTGTTGAGGAGTCCTAGGGGCAGAGAAGGTGTGATTGTATCCTTGAGAGGAACACAATTCATCGAATTCTTTGTTCTCGAATTCACCACCATGATCACTACGAAGAGATATGATTTTATATCCTTTTTCGTTTTCTACTTTCCTAGAGAATTTCAAAAAGGTTTTACAAGCATCATTCTTGTGGGCTAAAAAGAAAACCCAAGTAAAACGAGAAAAGTCATCAACAATAACTAAGGTATAGGATTTTCCACCTAATCTTGCTACGGGAGTAGGACAAAAAAGATCAAGATGAAGGAGTTCAAGAGATTTTGAGGTGGACACTTCCTTCTTAGATTTGAAAGAAGACTTGTGTTGCTTACCAAGTTGGCATGGCTCACAAATCAAATCTTTCTTAAATTTAAGTTTAGGAAGGTCACGAATGAGCTTGTTCTTATTAAGCTTTAGAAGTGAATGAGAGCTACAATGCCCCAATCTTCTATGCCAAAGCCAAGGCTCATTGTCAAGAGCACTTAAACATTTAACATTTTGGCTAGCTAGAGATTTTAAATCAATAATGTAAACATTTTGAAAACGGGAAGCAGAAAATATCAACTTGTTTTGAAAATCTAACACATTGCATAAATCATTTTGAAAATTGACTGAAAAACCACTATCACAAAGTTGACTAATGCTAATTAAATTATGCTTTAAACCTTTAACTAATAAAACATCTTTAATAAAAGAGGAGCTACCAAAACCAATGGTACCTATTCCGACGATCTTGCTTTTTGAGTTATCACCAAAGGTGACATATCCTCCATCGAATTCTTCAAGTGAGTTAAACTCGGAGGGATCGCCACACATGTGCCTTGAGCAACCGCTGTCGAGATACCACGAGCCTTTAGAGATCCTACTCTTTTGGCGTTTATCCTACAAAATCAAGAAAGAAGAGATTTTGGTACCCATATAAGTTTGGGTCCGGAAAGATTAGCAAAAAGATACTTTTGAACCCATAATGTTCTAGAGGTATTCCTTCTATGATACTCATCCGAGTAGGTAATGGATTTGGGTCTTCCATACCTAGCATTTTTACAATCACATTCATAAATCATGTGACCGGTCTTTTTACAATAATTACAAAATTTGTATTGAGAGTTCCCCCTTACAAAAGTAGTGGGTGCCCTAGAAAAAGTGGATTGCTTGTTATAGCGAAGACCATGTGTGGTTCTAGCCGAACGCTGAGAACCTATCAATTTAGTTAAGTTTTGTTCACCTTGGGTGAACTTGGCAAGAGGTTCCTTCAAATCCATAATGGTAGAATTTAAAGAATCTACATTTGGAATATTTTTGACTTTAAGGGCAAGCTCCTCATTCTCTTTGAGAAGTTTGTCTTTTTCGGAAATAAGAGTTTTGTTTTTCTTTTTCAAGGTCAAAAATTTAGAGGTAAGTTCGTGAAAACCTTCCTCTAATTGATCTCTTGCATTTTGAAGTTCTTCATAAGACATATTATTATCAAAAGAAGAATATGAGGAAGAAGAGTGAGAAGAAGAGTGAGAAGAGGATACCTCATCAAATGCCATTAGGCATTTTCCACCTTCATCGCTTGAGTCGCTTGAAGACATGGAGTCATCACTTGCACTCCATGTTGATGCTTTGAAGGCCTTCTTGTTTTTCTATTCTTTTAACCTTTTCTTGAAAATGGGGCACTCCGGTTTGATGTGGCCTTTCTTTCCACATTCAAAGCAAGTGATTTCTTTCTCCGCCTTTGGCTCTTCCTTTCGTGCCTTTTGAAATTTCTTCTTTTTCTTCATGAACTTGCTCATTTTCCTTGCTAGTTGAGCCATCTCGGATTCACTATCATCGGAGGAGCTTTCTTCCTTTGCCTTGAAAGCTATGTTCTTTTTCTCCTTGAAGATCTTTCCTTCTTTATCGGCTTGCCTCTTCATGGTAATCTCATAAGTCATGAGTGACCCTATGAGTTCTTCAACCGGAATCTTCTTGACATCTTTCGCTTCATGGATTTCCATCACCTTTGGTGCCCAAGAGCTTGGTAGGACCCAAAGAATTTTCTTCACCAATGTTTCTGCTGAAACATCATCACCAAGGGACTTTCTCCCATTGCAAACATCAGTAAAACGAGTAAACATTTCAGTGATTGACTCGTGTGGGTGCGTTGTGAAACTCTCAAAGTCTTGACGATACATATCTAACCTAGTGTCTTTGACTTTGTTGGTGCCCTCATGGGTCACTTCCAAAAGTTTCCAAATTTCGTGTGAGGTGGTGCAAGTAGAAATACGATTAAACTCATTACGGTCTAACCCACAATGAAGAGCATTCATGGCTTTGCCATCAAGCTCAAAATTGGCAATGTCTTCGGGGGTCCAATTAGATTCATCCTTACTAGAAAGAGTGTAGCCTTGCATAACAATTCTATAAATAGGATAGCCAATACTTCTAAGAAAAGTAATCATTCGTGTTTTCCAATATGTGTAATCGGTTCCATCGAAGTATGGAGCCCGAGTCATGGAATACCCTTCGGGTGCTTGTGAGAAAGAAGCCATCACTATGGATTTTTCGTTTGTAACCGGTTAAGGTATTACACAAACGCTCCCTTTGATACCAAATGTTGGGTCGGAGGTGATGGCAAGAGGGGGGGTGAATTGCCTTTTTAAAATTAATTAACAATTTAAAACAAATTTAAATGCAGCGGAAAGTAAAAAGGCAAGACACAATTGATAACGGAGTTCGGCTTTAAACTCAAGCCTACGTCTCCGCTCCCAACTCAACCGTTGGGAGATTTATACGACCGCTTTCTTTTTAATGGCTATAGAAAGAAACCCACTAGCCGTTTTAAGGTAGGCTAGATCACCTTCTTACAGCTTGCTTTTTTATTATGGTTGTAGCAAGAAACCCAAGTTGAAAGAAGGAAGAAAAAGGGTGGTTTGTTTTAATACAAACCCAATTAAGAACTAAACAAATGAAGTAAATAATTTAGAACAAACTAGAGGAAGCCTTGAGCGCCAAGAGGTGAGTGTAGTTGATGTAGAGGCAGCCCAAGCTTCAAGGATGGCAATTGGATCTCAAGTGGCCTTTGAGAATTGTCGTAGGAGCCTCAAATGATCAAAATAGCTTTGGTATGCTTCGGTATATGATCGGTAGTCTTCCCGGCATCCATGGACGTATATTTATAGGAGAAATACTCCTAAATACTTCAATATGGCCGTTGGAGGGCTTTCGGAGCCGTTGGGGATCAAGTAGACAAGTCTGGTCAAGCTCCAACGGCTAGTTTGACTTTGCTTACCGGCTGACCGGTGCTTGTCCATCGGCTGGCCGGTGCCTTGGAAGGTGGAGAGTGCTTCTTCCCAGGAGCCACCGGCTAGCCGGTGAGGAGGCCACCGGCTGGCCGGTGGTGAGACAGTAGGTCTCACTATTCCAAGGAGTTCCACCGGCTGGCCGGTGGTCTGGACAGAAGGCATGCCATTCTGTCTGGACCCACCGGTTGGCCGGTGGCCAGGCACCGGCTGACCGGTGGCACCTGGCAGAGGGCAAGGCCTTCTGCCTGGTCCACCGGCTGGCCGATGGGCTGGATCCGGCTGGCCGGTGCCCTTACCGGCTGGCCGGTGGTCCAACACCGGCTGGCCGGTGGACTTAAACAGTCCACTTTGAATACTTCTTGGGCCAGCTTCTAGGCACCCTATTTCCTATCAAAAAACACTTGAAACAATATTAGATCATGATGAGAGTGATTGTGATCATTAAAATCCAAGAGAGCGGGGTACAACAATAATGAATCCCCACACATCCAACTATCGTTTAGTGTTGTGATGGGGCATATTTTTTATGAATAATTGTTTAAAAAGGGGTGAGAAACTGTATTAGACCCTATAACATAGATCTAGCTCATACAAAAGAGAGCATGGAAATTTTTTATGGTTATTCCTTGGTCGAGATATAGGATCTGGGCATCACAAAATATACCATCAATGTGAAGATCAATCCATTCATAGTTATAGTCTAAAATTTCTTTATGCCTATGAGATCATTACACCTAGGTGGTGGTTTTGTGTGTGTGTGTGGATATGCATTTAATTAATTTTTTTAATCACTATATTTCATGTGATTTTAGGGAATCAATCCAAACATAGTTATGGGAAATTGTGTTTGTTTAGTGTCATACAGTGAGGAAACAATCACTGCAATTTGACATCATGTAGTAAGGATGATGGATTATTGTCATTATAGAAGGAGACATGGAACCCTATAAATGTAATTCATGAATTTAGGAAATCACGTTTCAAGTGTAATATCAAATTTTTGGTACGAGGATTCCCGATCTGGTCTCTCATGGAATGAAATTCTTGATGATAAGGGTAAGATTGAATTTTAACATCATGTGAAAAAAATTCATATAGTTCAACTCATGTGACCAGGAAAACATGATTTCATACAGTTTCAATATATTTTACTAGGATTTTATTTCATGGAAATAATGAGTAATATAATGCGAATTTGGAGAGGATGTTCCAACATGCCTCAGAAATGAAGAGGGAAAATGTAATCCATGATTCATTGGGTTCGCATATTAAGAGGAATGATATGGGAAAGACACAATTGGGGATATGGAAATGGAAAAGGCCTATAATTGGAATTGATATTCCTTTGGGTGATAGTCCTTTTTTTGTGGGTGATTTATGATAATCCAACTATGGAGTATCATGCATAATCAAACAATTGTTCCCTTAGGACCCCTAACTTCCCTATAAGATATTTCCAAAAAATTAATGTGGAGATCTGAAATTCCACAGGACATAGGGTATGATAAGTGAAAGAAATGCATCCGATTAAATGAGAATATTTCATGCCATTAATTACCCTGGATTGGAAAGTTAACTGTAATGATCCAACTCATTTGAAGTATGAGAATTCTTTTTGATGGAAACCTAAACATGGGAATGTAAATTAAGACCTCACACACACACACATATATATATTCATATAAGAGAGGAGGATACATTTTTTTCTTTTTATAATGGCTAGGTCTATGAGAAAAAGAATATGCACCACTACATATCTCTTCAATGTGAAAATAAAGACACATCATTTTTCAAAATATATTGGAGTTTAATCTCTTTTAGTGAGGAAACTAGCCACATAGTTTATCATCATGTGGTAATGAAAAAGGATACCCATTATGAAATGAAATATTTTTTAGTAATAAAAGATTATTGACCAGGGTGCCTCTATGTGTCTTGAAATGGTATGAATCATGCCAAATGTGGTTCTTCTACTAGAGTTAAGCACATTGTTTAATGTGATGTAGTGGAGGCATATGGTTTTACATTAACAGTATTTCTAAAAGGACTATAGTATCCTTGATGTGGATTTATGTGCCTTGATTATGTATGGAATCCTCTATCAAAACTCCTAATCCCATATGATCTATTCTCAGAGTGGGAAACAAGGGGCGATAAAGGTTTATTGCACAACTCAAAGGAGATAAAAATAAGGACATGGGTATTTTTATTTTGTGGTGGCATGACCATGATGTAATATCTACATGTCCGCACATATATCATTGGTATTTGAATCAAGTTGTATGTAGTTTTGGTAACATATCCCTATGAATGTATGACCCATACACTAAGAGGGGGTATTTTGATGTTGATTCTAAACCTAGAATATGAAATTTTATAATCTCTATGTACACTACAATATAATGAATCAAGACACACATAGTTTTTCAAAGGGATATGCTCTACGTTTGCCTTCCTCATATTCAGAGAGGGTGAATTATCAATCTATTTTCTTTTTTATATGGATGGTCCTAGAATTGGAGATTTGGGTGTCACTACGTATCTCATAAAAGCGAGAATCAAGTTACATGTACTTCTTGAAAGAGGGATAATTAAGAAAATTACACTAATGTGAAACCTACAGTTTAAGGACATAAAACTATGAAGTTGGTGTCCTGTAGTTTTATATCAGGGGATGAGGACTCATAGTTACGGGGATGCGGATTTTGGAGACCTACAAGAAGCAAAACCATTTGTGAAGAGAGTCCTGGAGGCAAAAGGCTGGTGAAAACAATCTCAAGAATGAGGGTAAATATGCCACTGGTTCAAATGTAAGAGGCCTAGGTATCACTACATATCCTATAATGATGGGAATCAAGACACACATAGTTCAGGAAAAATATCCCCACATAGGTATGGCCCATATGGAGGGAGGATGCATGTTTATTTTGTTATGGATGGACCTGAATATGGGCATTCTAGTGTCACTATGTATCTCATTGATATGATAATCATGGAACACATAGTTCTTGAATTGAGGAATTGCGAGAGAACAACACTAACTGTAGTGCCTCCCTTGAGCAGGGTACTCAATAATTCACATCTCTATATCATTCAAGGGACATCAACTTTGTAGTTTAATTTCATTGGTGAGGAATCATGTGGAACTATTCCATTTAATGTCTTGCTTCTAGGATGAAGTTGTCACTTAGATTATTATCTTGCGAAATAGATGATATGTCACATGTATTATGTTAATTGCACAAAAAATTACTATACATTTCTATTTCATTAATCATATATGAAACATGAACTTTTATTACATGAATTATTTATTGAGAAATAATTCATTGGTAGAAGCTGTTGTAATCATTTAATCCCTCAAGATCAAAGAATAAGCCTCATTGGAGTAGAAATTATGTATGACATAAGGTCACTCCCAATTTGGTTCCATCTTTGGATGTTTCTTTCTAGGTATCATTTATTTCCATAGGTCCAACACCATCTCTCCCTCATGGAATGATTAGAGGTGATTTTTTATAAAGTCTCACACAATTTAATTTTTGTGGAATTCCAAATGTTTCAATTTATATAGTCACTTCTCATCCAATATCTACAATTCATTCATCCATTTCTGGGATTTCTCATTTACTAATATCTTCTCACTTGTGGGCATTCAATATAGGGCAATTTGGAACATGATGGGATGGACCACCACTGTCAAGTACACTAATGAGTATGGTGTTTCCTATGAGGTGTTACAAATTGGGTTTGGGTAGGCCCACAAGGTATGTATGAGATCATACATAGAATATTTTTATCATTATCGACCATATTTTTGTGTATATTTGACATGTTCTTGTTAAAGACCTCAATATGAACACTATCCACTGTATGATAGAGGGAACAATGATTGGATTTGATATATGTATCATAATATATTTTTTCAAACACAGAAGAAATGAAATTGGTATGATTATCCATTAGTATTGTATAAGGTATACCACATCCTATAATGTTGTTGGATTTCATGATGTTAATAATATATATTTCCTCACCCTCTTTTAGGGGTAAAACTTCATCCCACTTGGGGAAGAAGTCGGGTATAATCAGAATGTATTTTAACTTCTTAGTTTTAGTAGGAGGATATTATCCTACAAATTTCATTCCCCATATAGAAAATGTCCAAGAATATTTTCTTAGTATGCAACAACTATGGGGGATTATGAATGATGATGGAATACACCTGATGTGAATGGATATATTTCACGAATTTTTGTGCAATCATGTGTTATAGTATGCCAGCAATACCCAAACATTGTAATTTGATGGGAAATCTTGATCCCTAAAAAACGGGTATTGATGGATCAATTGTGATCTTCATTCAAGGTAGTAGTGGTCTCTACTCCATTAATGAACCTAAGATTAACCCAATTAAGTCCCATCTTATTGTTGAACTTTTCATTATTTTTGCCATTATATAGAGTAATGTAAATTTATCATCTACAAAATTTCCCTTTCCAAGAAAAATATGATAGGAGTATTCCATTTTGAAGGTATTCAAAAATGCATTTCATCCACCCAGTGGTCGGTCACATAGTTTAGGGGATAAGGATTACATTATTAATATATTTCATGTTTGCACCATAGAAAAATTACCCCATTTAGAGATGTGAAATGATAATGAATAGTACATCATGGTTTATATTTTCTTGAGTTGTTGATGTATTTTCTAGGATATATAAATAATCATTCTGTGAGAGCAGTACATTATTCAATGTCTACTATAAAGGGAGTTCTACACTTAGTTCATGGAAATAGTCTAGCTGGGGATCATATCATCCATGTTGATGGGATAATCACCACTGAAATTCTTGATGACCAATTATATATCAAAAAATATATTTATTTAGTTTATTGGCACTTGAAGTTCCATCTCTATCATATCAATGGAATCATGATATTCTACTTAATTATTTGTAGAACCTTCTTAAAATATGAAGAAGTAAGATAGGATTTATTTTTCTTGGGAAATGAGCATGACTCTGAACTGGACATTGCCGAGCTTGGGGTCTTCCATCCTCTTCCATGTTATTCTTCTACATGCACCATAAAAATACCTTTCCCATATCATCGGTCCTATTGAATGGAGAATATTTCTTCATTAGGAAGCTTGGTATCCCGTGATGTCATTCATATAGAGGGATTTTTAGCACAGAAGTATACAGGTGCCTAGAATTTGACTAATTTATAAAGAATGAAATGGATTTCAAACTGTTGTAGGATGACCTCCCCTGATGAAAGTGTCCATTAAACATTGCAAATCTATTATTATATTTGAGAATTCTTCTACGAGAGATAAAATGGACCTCTCGATGTTTTATATAATTCCTCAGTTTTTGGACTAAAAATATTAATTCCATACAACTTTTCTCGATATCTGAATAATGAGTATGAGAATCGATTATGGTTTGGATGAGATAATAAATTTTTTTTCACTTTTAGTTACATTATTTTGGTCCATGAAGGTTCCTAGTAATACCTCCAGAATTTTCATAAATAAAATGAGTGGTATATACTTGACAAGAGGAACTCTAATAGAAAGGATCAAGATATATTTATTAGGAATATTAAATGATTCTTGACAATAATCTTTCCACTGATATAAAATTCATTTGTTCTTTAACCTCATGGAGTTAAAATATTCTCTAGTAAGGTTGAAAATAAAGAACCAAATGTATTCTAAGGGTTCTCGAATTCCTATCAAATCATTGTGGTTTTCATAAGGTGACCGTACAAGGACAACCATTGTTTTCAAAATAAGGAATTCAATGACATGATGGTGTATTATTATGCCAAGATATATCTTTGAGGTAGTTCCAACAGCAAATTTCAAGGTGCTTATTTCTCATGTTGTGATGTCACGGTTTGTTGAATATGGTTTCGTGATTTTCCAAGTGGTCTGAACACTATTGTTATTTTACTACTCTATCATCAATGTAACATTTAAAAAACATCCCCCGGAAGGATATGAAGGTGCGATGAATGGAGAATTGGTTTATTGGGCCATCAATATCCAAGAAAAAGGGAATTTATTGATAAAAAATACTCCTTGTGGGAGATTAAAGGTAGTGTATAATTAATATTATCCAGCAAATAATTTTTTATTATACCCAGAATAGGAATCCATGAAATAGAGGGATTGATATTTGGTAGTTGCATCGATCTATAACACCATAATTAGGACCAAGAAATCACCTTTTTCAGAGTTCCAGTTAAGATCTCTAAAATCTAAAAAAACAAATATTTCCCCTTTATATTTATTAATAGGGACTGTATTTTCCAACCATTTTAGATATTGGACATTCAAATTACATTTTTGGGGATGATATTGTGACCATAATCATTGATTATGGTTTAATGAGTCAGATATGATTTATGGATGCTTATTAATAGCTCAGGTGGTCTTCTGATGGGCCAATGTGATGGGTGGGAACCATAGGATTGAGGTATGGCATTTCTATGTAGTTCATGGAGAAAAAATCTCGATGATTCCACACAAATTAGAAATATACCTATTGTTATTTATAATACAGAGATGCATTTGTCAAAGTGGGTTGTGGGTGATTTTTTATACCCAAATTTATTTGTAGGAGTTCATCAATTGTGGTAAAAACACCCTCCTCAAATGTTAGATGGGATACTTGAGGTCTTCCTTCTCTTTTTCTTTATCTTCATATCCTTCACCTTCCCCCTTATATTCTATTTTATCCTTATGGGGAGAAGATATTGAAGGGAATTTTTCCAAGATTAGGGAGGGATCCATGTTTTTTCATTCTAGATATAAAAGGAATTTTTCTCACCCAACCAATAATTTAGGGGTTTCTTTGATGTTCGGGAAGAGAGTTGAGGTTCATAGGATGAGTATCTTCTCATTCCCTAAGTGAAATGACTTCCTTTTTGACTCATCTAATGAGGCATGAATTTAACAATGCCTAGAAGATGGAATGAAAGATCTTTAAATTGGACTTTTACAAATATCTAGATATTTAACAACATTTTTTATCGATACTGGGCTTAATTTTTATGAATAATACCATGATTGTTTTTGAATAGTTTCCTAAATTCAGTCCCATGTGTTCATCCTAATTAATGAGAAATACATACTCTTCACAATGATTTTTGAAAGGGTTTTCCATATTCATTTATAGACCATTCTGGCCTATGACCTAGGCAACACTATCAATCATGGTCTATTTACCTTCCCTTTGATATAATCCCTCATCAATATAATGTGAGTCATAGGATTTGAATGTGGCATTATTAGTGTACAACATCCTGATTCTCCTATAATGTTGTACTATATTCGTTAATAGTATGATGAAGGGATTACCATGTATTTTAGAAATTAAGGCCTTCTAAGAAAATAAATGATGGTGTTATCCATCTGAAAAACTATAAATTCCAATTCTAATACAAGGTCTCTAAACGAATATATGATCTTAATTTGGCCAGGTCAATTTTGTTCACTATTTTTATAGCCATGTAATATAAGGGTGGAATGTGGTAGATTAAATTAATTTTATCCAATCCAATAATGTTTTAGTAATGGAATGAGATTAACACCTTCAACATTATCAATGAAATCGCACTAGAAATGGATACCATTTATACTTCAATAGAAGTACAAGGGTCTAATGTGTTCCTATATAAATAAATAATTATCATGATCTATAAAGGAGACCCCCATAAGAAATTATTCAGGATATGTCTCTATTCAATAGACCTCGTCAATAGAAAACCTATTTTCAAAATCCCATGGGCTTATCAAAGGCCCTATAAGTACTTCTCTAATGTCTTTTGACAAAATCAGTGCATTCGGTATTGAAAAATTAGCTGCATCAAAATATAATTTCTTCAAGATCTTATTCATTTTTATAATGTTCTAGACTACTTTGGAGTATTTTGTTTTACAAAAACTTTAGTGGATATAGTTATTGATGTGGATTGATTGTTCCTTGAATCTGGAAAAGGAAATTCTTCTGTTTTTTGTGGGTTATAAAAAATAGGTCTTCCCACCATTCAAGGGTGATTGGACACGTTTTCTTCTTCTGATTGATAATCTAGAGTGACTGGGTCAGGATGACTATTGTGAATTTTCTGAGAATTTCCATGTTCCTATTATACTCACTAAATGGTTATTCCTCCATTTTCAGCAGCATTGATTGTCTGATTAGGTATGAGGCCATAATTATAGCTTCTTCCATGACCATTACTTCCCTAGTACCTTTGTATTCTATAAATTCTTCACCTAATTCCCCAATTGGGTGTGGGGAGCACAATATCATAGCTCAAATCATCATTATAGAAGGTATCCATTAAAATAGTGACATTAATTGGGCTGAAGATCAGTTCCACATAGGATGAGGGTTCTATCTAGTTGACCCCTTCTGGTGATATCATTTGGTGGGGTGGTTCCGAATACATTGATGTTAGAGGAATAATGTTTGATAGAGTCAAATCCAACATGGGCCTTGGTATAGGTTCAAATTTTTGTTTTTCCCATTCCCTTATTTCCATATTGTTTCTTGAAATACTGGCCTCTGGTAGATTGCAATGCCAGTGGACTCGGCTATTCGACAGTAGAAGTAATAGGGGGAATAGTTGGTTGTTTCAACTGTACACAGATGATTTAAGGATTTTGATTGATATTCTATTGAGTAATAAATTTTTTGAACATCTGTTACCATTTTATAGAATCCTTTTCCCATTCAACTCCTTCCTCAGGACTAGAAAAAAACACTACTTGTGCTGGTGGATTTTCTAACATCACGTTCTCCGAATCTACTATTTTTACAAGATTTGTTTGGAAAATAATATTCCTGAATGGTGTAACTCAATATCCAGTGGAAGGGGATATAATCATGACAGCCATCAAAACCCAAATGGTCAAGACTCAAGGCCACTAGAAGTCGGGATATTACATTTTCCATGGCTACTATAATGTAGGAGCATAAATTCTCATTTCAAAATGAATAATTTTTTTCCTTATCTCTTCTAATTTATTTTTCTTGGGTCCCCTTCACTCATCCCACTGTGAAAAATGGTATTTTATGATTCATAGTTTTTTTTGAATGATATTGTGGGGATTTTGGAGCTAGAGATGGCATAGAGGCTAGCTTATGTTTGATAAATGAATCATTTTACATTCCTGATCTTTTCCACATGTATGATGGGATCATTCATAACATGATCTTAGTATGCTATGTTTAATCATCCATTATTTAATAAATTATCGAGTGACCTTGAATTATTATTACATATATGATTTCTCTGATCGGTGTTCATACATCGCCCTGATGATTCCCTATGAAGATATAAATCAAATATTTTTTTGAAAGCAGTAGATTTAGGAAGTCGGTTTGTCCAATCCATCTTGAAACAAAATATAAGACCCTCTCATTATCAAGTTATTTTCAATTTTATAGGTCAAAGATAGTTGTATTTTTCAGTGTTGAGATGGATTTGAAGAGACATTTTTCATGGAGGCATTCCCAACCCATTATTAACCATGCTTTAATAGTTATGTACCATACTTAGGCTATCCCTTTTAAGGATTTAATTTACCATATATATTTAACTACTTGTAGTGTAGGGGTTACCCTCAAGGGACCATAATGGGAATCAAAATTCATTAGTTGTTTTTCCATGCCTCTTAATCCATTGAATATCAATAACATAGGACAACTAATATTTGGTAGGTGTGGGATTTTAGACACCCATTCAGGATATGGTTTCTATTATAAAAATACTAGTACATGTCGTTCATGCCTGGATTCTAATCAATATTCTAATGATTCAATGGTGTTGATAATTCTTTTTGGAATGTTTAGTTAAATAGGTTCTTTATTAGGAGTGATAACAGGAAGTGAATAACATTTAGATTCTAAAAAACATTCCATCGAACACCCAATAGGGTAAATTGTTTGAGGTTTTGTTGACTATGTTATAATTTTATCCATAATGGAGTAAACTCTTGAAATCCATCAATAATAGGGTTATGGTTAACTGATGGTCTGGGAGTAGGGTTTAGTGGAAGTCTATTATTTACATTATATACAATGAAATACACTTGTTTCTAAGGTATGCCTGTTGGATGTGTTGGCTAAGGCACTACTCGTGGAACATACCTGATAGGGATATTTCCTCAAATTATTTTCTCATTGATTCTTCTCAACTCTTTAATTTCTTCATTCTATTGAGTACATATTTTTTTTGAGTATAATGGTTTTGACCTCTAACATAAGTGGGTTGTATGTGGATTTTATTTTTCCCATTTAATTGTTGGATATTATTTTAGGAGGTAGTAATCAATTAGTTGTGGGACTCCCCAAATTTAAAGTAAGTATCAGATTCTTAGTGCGCACTCCACGTTAATTTTTCTCAGTGTGGACTTTATTTTATGTTGAAACATCCTCTCCTTGCTCCTACTCATTGGTTAAATATTCCACACCATCTAAAAGATTGAAACCCATGAAATTCATTGATGCATAATGCACTGAAGGATTCGTATTATATTCAAAATGATATGTGGGGTTTTTTCCCTTTATTGGATCTCATCCCTATTTTCTAGAATCCCCTTTGAGCTTAATAGTGATGAGTAACATGGATGGAAATTAAACAGAACCATACTGTAGATGTACTTTCGGAGAGATGTTGTTCATGATATGGGATGAACTAGGAGACCTTATTTCATGGTGTTTCCCTCAAAAGGGAAAAGGTAAATTTCCATTGAATATGGGGTTTAGGTGAATATTACCCCATCCCATAGGGATGGGGTTTCCATAATTTTTCCATTATCATTCCATGGAATGAATTTGACTGATTTGAAGTAGAATTATGTGTCCCCCCTGAGCCATGTGGTATTGGGGATTCCCTATAGTATAGTGGAAGATGCTACTACCTCTTCCCTCTTGATTGGGCTCATCCTTGTTCGAAAATGAGTTGAGTGAAATGTTGGACCTATATGATAATTCACCACTTCCAAGGACATAAGTAGTTCTTCTTGATTGGATTAACATAAAAGATAATCTTGATAGGTGTTCTCTTTTTTTTGACTAATGATTTTTTCGATGGTTTACTCTTACTACGCCAAAATATTTTGAGATTTATTAAAGGTTGATACTTACTAAGTTAACCATCACTCATTATTTGGGGTATTTTATTATAGTCACCATTGAGTAATGACATTACTTGTTATTCCCTATGGTATGTTTTTTGACAGAGGTCAGGGATGAAATGAAAAGATCCATTCTCATTGCATCCCCATATATGAATAGTTGGTGGGGTTTTGATGATTTGATGATGTAACTGGGGCATTGTAATGAGTCCTAACAGAAAAAGATATTTCAACTAGATCTCTGATTATTTACACTATACAGATGGAAGGGATTCCATGCCTATTTAATGGAAAATTAATCTAAACACATTAACATGATCTGTATATCCATTGTAAGGAAATAAGATTACCTTTATATGGTATAGATTCTTCCTAATATTCAATTGGGTGTTGTTTATAAATTAGTTTGACAATGCATCCAGAATTTTGAACATAGAATTGTCTAAGGGACAAAAAATAAAGGGTATATTATCAATGTTTAGTTTCCTTCTTATATTTTTCTGATCATTTTCTAGATATTTCTCTACCTGTTCAGCCCAAATTGGCCTCTTTCAAACTATTTTTTCCTAATAATTGTGGATAGTAGGGATATCATTGGAATAGAATTAGTCTGTAGTTGATTTAGGGGATTACACTTTCCTCAGATCATCTTCTGATTGAGAATGGATGTATCCTATTAAAGATAGAGTGTCGGACATGACTGGCACCATCATTCCAAGTGCCTTAGATTATAACGGAATTCTTGTATTTAGTTTGATAATGGTAGTACTTACTTCATT
Source organism: Viscum album (assembly GCA_963277665.1). Classification (NCBI taxonomy): domain Eukaryota; kingdom Viridiplantae; phylum Streptophyta; class Magnoliopsida; order Santalales; family Viscaceae; genus Viscum; species Viscum album. The sequence goes on from OY728152.1 coordinate 1,255,272,928, forward strand.
ATTTATTATGTTTTCATGTGGAACATTATTTTATCACTCATCAAGAGATGTTATCTTATTGTCAGATAAACTATCCCCATGATGAAAGATTTTTTGGTTATCATTATATAGAGGACCATCAGAGCTATGGGTAGGGTTAGTATGGGGAGGACATTGGTGGATACTACTACCACTTTTTTAATTGTTCAATGGGTCATAAGAATCATTGGTTACCATTTATATGTGTTTTATAGCCTAAGAACTCCAACTCTTAACAGAGTAGAGTTATGAGTCTGCTTTGAAATTTTGAACTTCCCCGGGTTTGATTTATTTTTTGATGCTCCCCCATAGGAAGATGGAATCATGTGATGTAAACGGTGATTACCATATATAAGAGTTGTCTTAGGATACTCATGTGCTGTTTTTATATCTTGCTGATGTGTTTATATAATTTCATTAGGGATATATCTTTATTATTGTGAAACCCATGAAATAAGACAATAAGTATAAGTTAGAATGGGTAGTTGTGTTCAATCCAACTATCCATTTATCATGAAATAATATCGATCACCCTAAAATATGGAAGAATGAATGCATTAATTCTCATGAGTGAACCAAATTTTGTACAGATGAGTCACCCCACCTGAGTAAGTTGGTTCATGGGACCATCCCCATGCTATTTTAGTTTTTGAGATTACAACATTGAAGGATTGAAGGATGTGGTAATGAACTGCTATTTGACTCTCCATCATTTCTAGCATGTTTTTTTAAAACAAATTTAGTTGGAATAATATTATTCTCCCATTCAGGAACTAGGGCTAGAATTTGGGCCTTCGTGTTCTTCATATCCAGGTTACTTTGATGAGGTTCTCCCTTTACCACCATATTTTTAGGTGATCTTTATATCTTTGAGAAGGGATTTTCATATTCTCGTTGTGTGTTGCCGAAATTAATGATGGTATTGATATCTACAAGAATTTATTTTCATTATCTCATAGTGTTACACCATACTTTACTGATGAGATTTATATGCATGAACATGCATTATTGTCTTCTCATTGTTTTCCACCATACTACCTGACATGATTGATATCCATTAGATGGAATTTTCATCTGTTTTGGGTGTACCGATATATTTGATTAATGTGATTGATATTACCTTAGAGGTATTTGAATCTACATGGTGTATTCCCACATATTTTAATGAAGGTCATGATATGAATTATCATTTATTCTCATTTTCTTTCTTTCAAATATATTTTACTGATAGGATTGTTCAAAAATATTAAAGATAATAGCATGTTTAAGATTGTTTGATCATCACAATTTGTGTCCCACACTAGTGGCACATGTCTAGATGAATTGGGTTGGGGTTTTTTCCACTCCATGGTGATGATGCAAGACCAATGACATTGGTGGTGAATATTGATGGTAGGATCCCCTATGTGAGACTCATATATTGTTGGGATGAATTTGATGGTGAAACCTTTATCATCCTCCATGGAGTAAGGTAGTAACTCATTATCATGTTCTAGGTATAGGCTCCTCAACTAGTTTGAGATAGCTATCCATTCATCATATGGATAGTGGGGATTCATAAGTGGGGGGTTCAGTCTATATGCCTCCAGTTTTGGGATATTACCATTTTAATGGTAATCTATAACTAGTGTGTTTGAGACCCAACATTATAGAAAAATGGTGGGTGATGGCCTCTGTTTTTTTCAGGACCCAACCAGGGAAATGGTCGATGTTCATGTTTTTGCGAACCAATTTGAGTCCATTTTTACTAATGGGAGTTCTGGTTAACTGTTCCTAAAATATATGTGAAAATACCTAAAAGAAAACTTCATTAAAGAAGCATCTAAATAGATTACCATGTGTATAAATTATAATTTTGTTTGGACCTCTATCACTTGGATCCGAAAAGGTACTGACATATAGGTGTCACTATCATCTTTGTAATGGATTCTTGTTAGGTTAACCATTTTCTTTTCATATTAAATCGAGCACCCAATGATTGATTATAGAGGGTCAAATTTTACAAAATCATTCACATCAGGTCACTATTTTTGGATAGTCTCCAATGGGTGGTGTTCATTGAGACATAAACACACAAAAATTATTACATATGTGATAAATTGTTGACCTATATTTCGATGGAATGAGCTCAGTGGGGTAATTGTACATTGATACTTATGAACTCGCATTGGTTGAGAGGATAGGAGGTTGATTTCATCACACCCTTTAGGGGAAAAAATTACCTACTTCGAGAATATTTTTTATATTTAATACATATTCATGAGTCATTGGTTAATTTGAAATACAATATGGGTCCCAATGTTGTTAAAAACCAATTATTTTCATGCATGGAATTTAAAACCATCAATTTGTATATGAGGTTCTCCATCATATAAATATCAGTTATCTCTCAATGGTATCCTTATATGGATGAATTAGAGATTAGTTGGTCATTTATTATTATGATTTTTGTTATAATCCATGCTATAAGTAACTCTAGAACATATCCTCATCAAGGGAGATAGTCGGTTGTTTTCATGTTGGGATCAATCCCATAAAATGGTCTTCCTATATATAGTTGTGAAAGGAATATAATCCCACGTATTTTGTTTCCACATAATGGGAAACATCATATCTTTTTAGGTCATGTTATAAGGACTAAAACATGAGATTTAACATCATGCAGTATAGATGCCTTGGTGGACGGTTCTTAGTCAGAGTATATTTTGGGACTTTTTCCCAATAGTCCCAATGGACTTAGATGGGATGTGGCCTCTAAATCAAGGACATGATCGTACTCGGAATATGACCCCAATTTTATTTTGATGAGAAGAAAATATAAGGAATATGTCCCTCTATGTTTGATATGATCTTTCCAAAAATATGGCCCAGATAAGATTAGGGTTAAATTGCAATTTTGTGCTTGGAACCTAGGGAGGATTTCTACATAACCCGGTATGTCTGGAATTGAACCCCATGTAGTTAGGATAGTTGGTTGGGGATTACACATGTGGAGGAGGTACACATTTACTTCATCATGAATATGTTAATTTTAAGGTTTATCTTTCCGGGAATATGACCATTTGAGAGGATAGTGACATGGTTTTGGGGCCAATAGCTTATAAAACAATTCCTTGATGAGTTTGTTTATGGTTTAGGATTTTAATGATTAAGGGGCCCAATGTTTGGTTAGAGATTAAACATTAAATGATTCCCATAATTTGGGTTTTGGGTGTGGTTGGGGGTTATAATGAATAGAGGGCACAAATTTTGGTTACATATTACACTTGAAATGATTCCCATTTGAAAGGGTAAGGTTAGGGATTACACATCAGTGGGTTCCCTTAACTGGTATATGATTTGGGATTACACTTGAAAGGATTCCCATGAATGGTTGGGGCATACACCTATAGGGTACTCCCAATTGGGTTTGGGACCATAGGGATTCCATGAACACCACTAACCACTATGACCACATGCTTCATCCATAGTTTGGGAAATAATAGGAATAATTATATTTGGAGATACACATAATCATATTTTTTCGCTGATGGATGAGGCCAGGGCCTAAAGGGATAGGTAATGACAGTGGGATCTAGTGTTCCAATCCCATTACATCATTGTACCCCATATCGTCACTTTTGACTACACATCTAGCTACATATCATGGGTTTAAAGAAGGAGGAAGGATGTAAGATAGATTGGTTCTATAAAAAAGAATGGGGATTACTCTAAGAGGGATTCCTTGGAATGGTTCTTAGGGAAGGGAGAAGAATAATTCACTACCCATAAAAGGTAATTTAATGTGTGATCCCCTCACTCAATAATAGGAATAGGGTGGTACTCAAACGTACCTACAAGGTTGGGACCCTCATTAGCATAGAAATTTATGCACGATAGATTTTCCAGGGCACCCTAGTTAAGAATGACAATAGTTTGAACACATTAACAAATGGGTATATACGCTTGATAATACATGTTGATGTGCCACATTACTAGGTCATATATATATATGGTTGTTTTGGGGGAGTCCTTTCCCTCAAAAAATGTAGGAAGACCCATATAGGGATTAGAGCATCAAATAATAAGGGCTGATGAACCAAGCCACATGGGTTGTTCGTAGAGGATCCAATGTGGTATAAGATGGTACATCGAAAGGGATCTATTAAAGTGGGAAAACAATACACCGTCTGAGGCCCCATTCTTTATAGTGTGTCCGAATTCAGTGTAGAGTTCCCTCTAGGAAGCATTTGTTTACATATTTCTGGGATATAACAACATAATAATTTTCAACACGGTGTTGTGTTGTTCCCACATAGTTATTTTCTATGCGAGACTGGGTTCTGACCCCATGGAAATCTGCTATGTGAGACTGGGTTCCTCCAATGTAGAAATATTTTACACAGTACAATGTTCTTCCCATGTAGTGATTTTCTATCTGGTCTTGGGTTTTCCCCACATAGTGTGCTCCTACTTGTGATTGGGATACCATAATGAAGGGTTTTACTACATGGGATGATGGAATTCAAATAATAATTTATCTTATGCTTTGTGGAATGGAATTTTTAAATGGATTTTGTTTCATGGATGGTTGGGTGATTTATTTTTTCCCATAATTTTATGCATTAGATTTTTCCTACTCATAATCGATAGATCTCATTAATTCTTGAAATTCTCATCTATTTTTTGTTTCCATGTCCACCACTTATTTTCTTCCCTATTGGGGTTTTTATAGGGGCTTGGTTCTACTTTCTACTGGGGGGATGATCACATTTTGTCATAGGGCCTCCATTTGTTGAATCCCAAGATGGACACCCAGGCTCACAAATAATTTTTTTGGGGATAGAAATGACCATCATCATCCTATAAAAATCTTATCTATTGTGGGGTACTATCATTTACAGCGGTTGTAAATCACCATCCTCACCCAAAAATGAATTATTTTTGTTTACGGGGGAGGATGAACATCATTCGAAATCATGAATGAAGTTGTATCCCAAGAACAATTTCATTTGTAGGACATCCATGCAAAGTGGTGGTCTGAAAAGAGAGATTTTATATGCAGACCCTAGAACCTCTTTTCCACTGGACTTATCTAAACATTTTATTCATACATTCTCTATATTTATTTTATAATTGATCAAATTTATGGAATCATTTTCTCTTCTCATATTTTGTTTTAATGTCCCAACAATGGTTTAATCAATGTGATGGGTTAGCTGTTAGGATATCCTCATAAGGATCGCTTATTCTACATGTTGAATTTTCAATATTCCCCTGTATGGAAAATGTGATTTCATTCATTGAAGGGTTTTATATACACCAAATACTAGTGATTAATATTCCTTTTACCAATGGTTAGCATCAGGATGTATCTACGACATTCATATTATCAATGTTTCTAGAATCATGTATAATTTGGTGTTATAGTGGCCCAATTAGTACATTATTATATGATGCACTAACATTTATATAAATCTTATGTTATGTTATAATGTTTATGTGTTATTTGATAACAATTATAACTCTTTTAGTTTTTATTAACATCTTCTGAATCCCAACATCACTCAGTGTGTTGGCGTGAGTTGGGGAATACTTCTAAGTCATGGAATCACCCATGTACATGTATATGAAATAGTTTTCATTGTGCATTGTGATGTTCATAAGCTTGATCCACTGATTAGTGACTTGACCTAGTGGACACATGGTCTCATCCATGCCTCCCTATATTCTAGAGGCATAATAATAGAATATACAGTTTTTGATGGTTTGGTAGGGAGACTATACACACATTATAAGATTAGAACACATTGGTAAGTATTTAATAATATGTGAAAAAAATAAAAAAAATTAATATAATTAAACCATATAGACATTAATAACAAAGGTGAATAAGAATCAACACCATATACAAAATGATGATTTCATGATGCTATACATAAGTGTGGCGTAAAGGGAACATGGAAACACACATACAATAATAAATGCTATATAAAAGTTTAAAAAATACAAATGTATAAAAGAGTATATAATAATATGAATTGGCTCATACCTAAACTACTATACTATATCCTATTATAGAAATGAAGTTTCCTAAGAATGGTTTTTCATTAATCCCAAACCTATATCCATGATGCCTTTCTGGGAACCAAATGGATGCCTAAAGTGGGATTAGTAAAACTCAGACAAACCTCACCGATGGTATCAAGTACTATCATGTGTATGAATATATATTGAATCAGTGTTCATGTAATAATAATAAAATTAGAAAATTAACTTACCCAAACCCATGTCTTCTTGGTTTCCTAATGGAAATACTTTCAGATATTATCAACAATGAACTAATCTCAGATATCTCTAAAATGTATTTAGTTTAGAAATAAATGTAATATTAATTCATACTAATTGTGAAAAAAATATGTAGCATCAATTCCATTTATTACAAATAAATGATAAGGAATGTTATATCAATTTATTTTAGATAAATGACGAGGAATGAGGTGTCTATTTGTTCCAAATAAATGATATGGAAGGTCATGTACATGAATTGTGAATAATAATTAGTAAATTTATGTCCACTAATTCCTAATAAATAGTGCATAATTTAATTTCCATTTATTCTATATAAACAATGAATAATTTTATGCTTATTTATTCTAAATATACTATATTGAATTTCTTGTCCATTAATTCCAAATAACCAATATGGAAGGACATGCCCATAAAAAGGTAAGGATGACGTAATCATATCCACATCATATAAAATTAAATTATAATGACTTTCACCCTTACCTATTATGAATTCAATTTATTGGTTACATTATATTAATAAGGATTAATGAAATGGTGTCCTAATATAATTACATGGCATTCCATTGTTTAACATTTGTCAAGTGACATGATCATACCATTAAATTAGTATTAAATTCATTTAGAAGTGTTTAAGTTGTATAATTAGTATGTCAATTATGAATATATATATATATATATATATATATTTCATGAATTTAGCATATAACATTTCAGTGGCCAATTCCAGGACAATCACACATTAGTGGTGTTTTTTGGTTAAGGGAAGGAAATTTCATCATGTCAATTAATCAAACCCACCCAATAGGATAGTTTGGGTTAGGGTTTTCGACCTCCAACCACTTTACAATGTTATAGAATGTCAATTTAAATGTATTTTTGGTCAATTTAAGGTATTTCATATTTTTGGATAAATTCAAGGGGGGTCCAACATGCAAGACAACTGTGACAATAATATAAACACCTAAAAGTTTAGTTAAAAAGTACCTATCGTATACTAGTATACGACTCCATATCCAATATCAGCTTTGAATTTTAACACAAATGAGAGAAAGTAGAGAAACTAAACAAACACCATAAAAATGGGGAATATGATCTATTAGGGAAATGACATCCAAGATGATGAGAAAACCCACGTAAATAAGGAATATTATTGATAATATTATCGATAGTGATCCAATGGGAAGAGAATCAAAAGAATTATACATCATATGAAGAATAACATTCAATGCCTAAGAGAGGAGGAGGTGAAGCTATCAATAAAGGGATGTAGTAAATGAATGAATATAGAGAAATTGGGTTGCATGGACAATGTATTCATGGTACAATAAGGATATTTCACCCTTTATAAATGTTTCACATGGTTTTTTATGAAATTTTTCCAATCCGTGAACTAATTGTGCGGTCTCCACTACCGGAGAGGCCACACCTTATATGGCATAGATGTATGATCAGAAAAACCATGTATTTTAAATCTACTATTAATTAATGGTTTTTATGGATATGATCACCATATAAGTTGGTTAAACCAACCATGAAAAACCATAAATGGGATTCAATGGAGTTCTTTATTGTTTGTTATAACAATTCTCCAACCCTAAACCTAAGTCACTTTATCCGAAAACTAGATCTCTGAACTGTAAACAAGCCCCAAAAATTCCTGAAAGCTCCATCAATCCCTTAGATACTATTAAATGGATAAAACCAGAGAATTAAATATAATTTTAAATTGTCCTTACCACCAATAAAAATTTGGATCATACAACCTCACCTCTGTAAAACATATAGTCCCCATGTTTCCCTTTTGTGGGTAGTTGAGTGTCATCTAAGAATAATTCTAGACACTAAGAATATACAAAATACTCTCACTCCCTATTATCATCTTATACATGCTTGTGCTTCCTTAACACCCAAAATAGTGTAATTGAACTTCTATATATTGAAATAATTCAATAATAAACAATACAAGAAAGATACTCATCAAATGATACATCAACATCCTACACAACCTGATCAGTCTAAAAGGCATGAGATTGAAAAAATAATTACAATTCAACTAATTGATATGGAATTACTCATGCATATCAACATATCTATGAGAAACATATTTCCAATAATAAAATTTTCACTCCCTCTAAACAATCTCTAATTGTCTTACTAATATAGGAAATAACATTTCTTTCTTTCAAATTTATCGATGACATGGTATTGGTGAAAATGCAAGATGGCACGATATACCCTCTTAAACTCTACAGGTTAGCAGAAATGATAAACATATGAATTATACCTACATTGAGCTGTATCCATATTCATTCTAGTAATCATAAAATAATGCAATCTCTCCAAAATGAGTGGTGGTTATAGTAACACTACCGCCAGCCTCTAACCAGTATATAGGTGATTGATATGGCCTACCTTAAAGGGTCACATAAGAAGCCATCTATATAGTGTCTTGAAATATAATGTTATAATAGAAATTAGTTTAAGGTAATTGTTTCCCATAATTTCCTCTAAAATCAAGTATTCCTACTCTAATAATTTCCCCCAACACCTATATAGTATGCCTGAACAGAAAATTGATTTGAGGGTGGTTGGTTGTACTCAGAATTACGTATAAGACTATATCATTCATTATTATTTTTCAGAAACAACATATAAAATGATTTTCCTTATCTGATATGATAGAACATGTGACAAAATTAAGGTTTATAATATCTCAGACACATTGTCTACCATGTTTATTGACTTATAATAGTATCATAGAAAGTTATATAGTAATGAGCTGATAAAGCTCTAGAGTAATGAGATGAAAACATTTCATAGTAATGAGTTTATGAAGGTCTATAGTAAATAGATGAGGTATTTTTATAGTATTGAGCTACAGAAGATCCATTATAATGAACTGGGGATGTTCAATAGTATTGTGTTGAGGATGTTCCATAGTACCGAGTTGATGAATTTTCATTATAAAAACCTAAAGATGTTCTATTAGAATGATGAAAAGTTAGTATGTTTAAGAAGCATGATTACTAATAAGACATAATAATGTTCTAGAATATTTGTGATTACATTATTTGGTCATAATTTAAATTCAAATATGAGTCAATCTCCTAGATTTTCTAATTACAGTAACCCAGAATGGTTTTTTAGTTTCCCACCTCTTTCTTTTTTTGGGATGCCAATAAATATATCACTATACACACATATTTTGAAAACATTCTCTTGAGCATAAAATACAGAGTGCTTCATATTTTATGTCAAATCTATCATTTCATTCTGAGAATTCATTAGAAGTTCATACATCAGAATGTTTAGTTTTTCAAACAAAGGATGTTCCAATGATAATTTGAGTAGATTTTGAATAATGTATTTTGGGAATTGGTTCATCATATATAATCCATTAGATTTCATTATGTGGATAGAATCCACCAATCCTAGCCCCATTGGTATGAGATAATATGACCCATCAACATTGGATTGAGGATTCAAATAGATTAATTTTAAATCAGTTTGAACGAAGTTTAATTTTTTTGGATCAATTGTTTGTAATAAAATTATGTAAAATAACCAGAGCTGGTATAATAATTCATATTGGGATATAGAAGGTGTCTAATAGGAGTTGGCACAAGTTTTATTCACTTCTTCATAATAGTGATTTTATATAAACCTAAGGGAGTTTCTATGGAAATAATGTATGTTATACCATTTAGTATGATCCTTGTAAATATAATGTAATAAAATTTGTTTTAGAATTTTTCATGCATGATTATTTATTAAATGATGATAATGTAATTAAATTTAATAGTTTGTAGTAGTTATGTTTCTAAATGTGTCGAACCTTATAAAAATAAAATAATTGATTCAACACACCTTCCTCATTTGTATATAAATCCATTGGAATTCCAATTGGAATCATAGGAAAGGGTCCCTTTGTGAGGGATTATCATAGATAAAAAAAAATTTATCTACAGTAGAAGAATTACTATACTTAATGTACAACATTATAATGGTTGTTAGAATAGGATGATTTCATATCTCTTATCTCTTGTCCTGGAAGTTGTTGATGATGCTAAATTTTTTTTTCTATATATTAAGAAAGATGATCCTAGATTTTTTTATAATAAGATAAATATTGATGTTGATGGAATTTATATAAATTCAATTCCTATTTCCTTATAGAAAATTTTTTATGTGAAGGGGATGGGTTTCATGACATAAGTGTATGCCGGAAATGCTAAAAAGTATTTTTGAACAGAATACTAATGTTGGGGAAGAGAATCTAAAAATATAGGATAGTAAGTATGAGGACAATATATTTAGAGGTGAAGAATCTTTTAATAAATAATTTACCTAAGTAAATTAATTTTTTTAAACTTCATTGGATTTAGAGACGTCCTGTAATATTCTATAATTTTGGAGAATCTTATGAAAAACATTCCACATAGAACTGATTCTAAAATTCTATCTTTATGAGAAAAATATGATTTATGTCTTTATGAGTTTCAAAAAGTAATTATTTATTATGAAATGTGGAAAGATCCAATGATAAAAAATAATATGAAAGATGAAATTTATTTTGAAGCTATGAGAAAAATGAAAATTCAAGATGTCAAAGATGTTGATCCTTGTTACTCTGAAGATAAAGAGGATGATGAGTTGAATTCAAAGGCATGTATCTTATAGATAAGAACTATAAAATAGGAAGAGGAATGCATGGAGGTAAAATAACTCAAAATTTTTTGAGTGGGGTATAATTGTAAACATTTATAGGAATTACCCTAGTAATAAATTTGGAGAATACCGAGTTGATTCTGATGGAAAACCTTGATGGAAGAAGTGAAAAAAACATCTAAATAAGAAATGTATTAAAAAAATTATAAGAATAAATTCACTCAAGAATAAATGATTATTTTGTGTTGGATCGAATATGTAGATTTATATGTATATTAGATGGAATAATACAATAGGGGGAATGAATTGTATGTTTTAAAATTTCTGCTTAAACACATGAGAAATTAGTTTAATTGATCTTACACTAATAAAAATACAAACACCCACAATTTTATTGAGTATAAAGATGTGATGTAATGTAATATAATTAGAAAAGTAAAGAAATTGTATTCAAGATGAATACAATAATCAGAGTAGACTAATAGTGATTGATTCTACCTTAAAATGTATAGAATAAGTCAATAGAATATGTAATAGTATAATTTTAATTGAAACAATTACAATTGAATGTGTAATGAAGAAAGGAAACAATACAAATTCCTTTCTAATATATGCAGCAGCGGAAAAGTAAAAGAATTACAATTCTTTTGACCCGAAGTGAAGGGTTATCCTTTCACCAGGAATAAAAGGTCTGTCTCACCAACACCTTGCTAAGCCCTCAATACAATGATCGGTATGTCTGTCTGCCTATCCCCGACAGCCCTCAATACGATGATTGGAACGTCCGTCAGCCTATCCCCGGCAGCCCGCGATACGATGATCGGAACGTCAGTCTACCTATCCCCGGTAGCCCTTGATTTTGTAGGTAATCAGTAACTCTGTCTTTCAATCTCTTGAAAGCCCTCGATACGAAGATCAGTTGAACAAAGCATTAAGAATGAGAGAAGTCACAACGTCTCTCTCTAGAACTTGATAGAGGCAAAGTATCACAGTTTTTATCAGCATCTCCTTCTTGGATTCAAATGACCTCCTATTTATAGGCCTCAGTTTCCAATGGTCACATTTCCTCCAACGATCATATTTCTCTGAAAAAAATGGAGGGACTTGGACACATGGAATTATAACGGTCATATTGAAACAGAAAGCACGACATTGTTTTGATTAGTTTTTAACTAACTCAACGACATCGTATTGGTTAAACAAAAGACATATGAAGATGATAAAAATGAGTATGATGAATTTGAAACATGTGTTTTCGAATACGTACAAAAACAAGAAAGTAATGAAATAATGAGTCGCAGAGTCCGTACGATATGATTGATAGAGTCCGTATGATACGATTGACATAGTCAGTATGATATGATTGATAGAGTTAGTATGATACGATTGATAGAATCAGTACGATACGATTGACAGAGTCATTATGATACGATTTACAGAGTCAGTACAATACGATTGACAGAGTCAGTACTATAATATTGACATGATAAAAGAAATTTGTGATTTACAAATCATGATATAGAAGTAAAAAAAAAATTTGACTCAACAATATCCCCCTTTTTGTAAAGCAAAAAACCCAAAGTAGACAATAAGAAATACTTATCTCCCCCGAGTTATTGGAAACTCTTCTGAATATGAATTTGAATACAACTAACTCCCCCTTAGGTGTATAATTTCCTAAGGATTGTATTCAATATTTTCCTTGGATTCGAAGTATTTGAGTAAAACATTATCCCTTTGTAAAACATTCTCCCCCTTTGTAAAACATTCTCCCCCTTTGTAAAACATTCTCCCCCTTTGTGATTTACAAAAAGAATGGGGTAGCCTTGATTTTCCTGAAAGATTTAGAGAATATAAATGCATGAAAAAAATCATAAAAGTCATCACAAAACGAAAACATGTTCCATTAGAAAAGTAAAACAAATAAAACAGTAATTTGTTTTCTCTTTCCTTTTCCTTCTTTATCAGCTCATGAAGGACAAATTTCAGCTTTTTTATTTTCATTCTTGTCTTCAGAAATTGAATCACCCTGAGATCTGAGAAGCTCTTCTTGGTCGGCAAAAAGTTGATCTTGATTATTGATAGTCTCCTCCAGGACTCTGATTACTTCCTCAAGAGTATTAATTATATATTTAAAATTCTTGTTATCTTTGGATAACACAGAATTTTGTTTCTTCAACAAAACCATTTCATCTTTGAAAGATGAAATCATTGGGAATTCAGACTGAAAAGCATTCATTCTCTCTTTCAATTCTTTCACTGAAGGAATATCAGCTCTAAGAGTTACCTAATTCAGTCTTTCAACAGTTTCTTTTTCATGTTGGTTGAATGCAATCACAAGATCATTTGACAACCTCCTTATATCTTCAATTTCTATCTTATGGTCATTCACAAAGATTTCTAATTTATATGACCATTTGGTCATCCTTTTTCAAGCCTTCTTATAAGCAGCCGAAGTTTCAGATAAAACGTTCAAATCGGATTCAACTGAAAAAACTTTCTTTCTCAATTATCTTACATAGCCAAACTTCTTTTTTCTGATTGTCAGTAATGAAATCTATTTTACCTTCCATCCTGGGAAAGTATGGAATAGTCTTCTCATCCCTTCTTAAACCATGAACAATGTAATCACTTCTCTTGAGAGATATTGTTTGTTCTGAATCAGTATCTTCATCGTATGAAAGCAGTTCATTTGATCGGCATGAGTCAACAACTAGCTGTTTTCCTTTTGCCTTTTCTTTTTCCCTTCTTTCTTCTTCTACTTTGTCACTGATTATAATAACTTTTTCAGTATGAGAAGATTGAGCACCTTGCTTTTATTGAGGGGGTGTTTTATCAAGAGTTTTAGAAGTCTCAATAGGTGCTTGATCAGCATGAGGAACTTATTGAATACCTTCACTCTACTTTTGATAAGATTCTTCTCTACTTTTTTTCGAACATTGAAGGAATTCCAAAAGAAAATATCCTTCCTCTTCTTAAACATCCTCTATCTCTTCCATCATTTGTTTTCCTTTTTCTTTATCTAGGAGACTCTGTATGATGGGATGTTGATGCACATAATCTATTAGTTGAGCACTTCCATCCTCAACCATTTTCAAGACTTTAGAGATATCAGAGTCTTGAGCTTTTCTTTTCAAAACAGTATTCTTTTTCCTTTCATCTTTAAGGGTTTCTTCTACACTAATTCTTTCAGCAAACGCTTCTACTGGATCAATACCAAACTTTGGATCACCTTCCTTTCTCTATTCATTATCCTTTATTCATTTAGCTACAACCTCCTTACTGTACTTTGGATTCTTCTTTGACTTTGAGCTAGTTTGCGGATCAGACCTTTGAGTAACACCAAAAGAAGGATTGTCTTTGGCTGGCATAGGTGTCGATTGATTCTGAGCCGATTCAACTTCTACATCCTTAACAAAATGTTTTGAGTTCTGATCAAAACAAATATTTAATTTTTTCATCGTACTCTTACTAATCCAGGATGGATTCAGAACTATCAGCTTTCCTTTCAAAGGAATGTTACAAAACTTCATGCTCTCGAGAATGAATTTTGTAAGAATTACTGGATACATAATAATTTGGGACTTAATTCCTCCTGAATTAGCATTCTTGATTGTATCAAAAACATATCCCATGAGATTTACTTTTATCATATCTACATGATAGTCAAGAATAAAAACATCAGAAACTTTCAGAGTTCCTCTATCTACTTTCCTTGGGATAAGAAAACCTTACATCCAAAGAGTCACAAATATATTGTCTGGAGAAAGATGAGCTGCATTCCTATTTTCTTTATTTATAATAAACAGAGAATTTTTATCATTCTCTTTGTAAAATATACCAACTTCCTCTGGTAGTTTATGAGATGGAAAGAAAGATTCACCTTCTATCGTAACATTCATAAAATGAGCTGCTTGATTCACAAACATGGAAATCTTTCTATCATACACAGAAATATTGATAAACATGTTTTTATGAAACGATACGGTTTTATAAAACTGAGTGACTTCATCAAAAAGAAACGAATCTTGAGAAACTGGTTTTTAAACACATAAATGTTCTCATCCTTGAAACAAAATGATTCTTCTGATTGTAGAATCGTACGAATCAAAAAATTCCCGAGAAACTAACCTTTCACTGAAAAATTCTTTCTCTGTGAAAGTCTTTGAAGGAATTTTGGCGGGAGTATTAGAAGAGGACTGAGACATATAGGTGAAGCCGATTGAAAGATCGTACGATGCCTTAAATCTGTGGAGCAGGGCTTTGCCACAAATCCTGAAAAAAACCAGTGTGGGTTTGGGGAGGGGGGGTCTAGTTATAGGCAGAAAAAGGGTGACCTTTTATCTTCTACGGTTGAGATTAGATGAGAGGAAATCAATGGTTAGAATTAAAAAGGAAAAAAATTAAAAAAATGAAAATTATTTACCTGACGGAGATCGTAAAGTAATTATTGGCTTTAGATAGTATTATGTGAATGAAGAAAAACAGGCATTCGAATTAAAATAATACTATCAATCGTCACAAAGTCGTTATCATTAACTGATGAGCCGATGGAAAAAAACATGTTACCAGGAAATGACAAGCCGATGGAAAACAAACTTCTTAACATGAACTGACAAGCCGATGGAAAAGAAATTCCTTACCATGATTGGTCGACACGATGGAAAAGAAAATCATTACCATGATCGGTCGATATGATTGAAAAGAAATTCATTACCATGATAGGTCAATACGATGGAAAAGAAATTCATTACCCTGATCGGTCGATATGATGGAAAAGAAATTCATTACCATGATCGGTCGATATGATGGAAATGAAAATCATTACCATCATCGGTCGATACGATGGAAAAGAAATTCATTACCATGATCGGTCGATATGATGGAAAAAATCATTACAATGAACTTACAGTACGATAGGAAGATAGGTAAATAAAACAATAAAACTGTCAATACGATAAACAGAACAAAAATAAAAAATACGACAAAACTATCAATACAATAAACAGAAAAGTAAAAACACATACCAAGAGAATAATTAAAGATCATAAGATAAGAAGAAACGTAGTAAGAAATTTTCTCCCCCTTTCTAAGAGGATTTTTTTTAATGTAAGGAGAAATTTAAAACAGGAAGTAGATATAAATGAATATTTTAATGTATTCATTCCCAACTTCTGTTTTATAAACTCAAATCTATTGGAGGGTAATGGTTTTGTAAAAATGTCAACAAGTTGTTCTTGCATTCTGATGAATAGTAAAATGATATCTCCTTTTTGTGTGTGATCACTAAGAATTTGATGCCAAACATCTATGTGTTTTTCACGAGAGTGATGTGTTGTGTTCTTACTAAGAGCTATGTCACTAGTATTATCACATAGAATTTGGGTTTTGGAAAAACTCAATCCATAGTCAGTGAGTGAGTGTTTCATCCACAACACTTGAGCACAACAACTTCCAGCTGCGGCATATTTAGCTTCAGCAGTGGAAAGTGCTACTGAGTGTTGTTTCTTGCAGGACCAAGAAACCATAGAATCTCCTAAGAAATGACATGTTCCTGATGTACTTTTTCTATCCATTCTACAACCGCCAAAGTCAGAATCTGAAAAACATTTAAAAAAATCATTTCCAGTAGAATAAAAGACACCTAGATCCATAGTGATTTTTAAATACCGAAAGATTCTCTTTACAACTTTTAAATGATACTCTTTTGGATTATATTGGAATCTTGCACATAAGCATATGGAAAACATTAAGTCTGGTCGACTAGCTGTCAAGTATAGAAAAATTCCTATCACACCTCTAGAAATTGTTTGATCAACTGGTTTCCCAGTTTCATCAAGATGAAGGGTATTTGAGGTACCAATTGGAGTGCTGATACTTTTAGTTTGTTCATAACCATACTTATTGAGTAAATCGTTAATATACTTATGTTGGGATATATATGTTCCTTCTGGTTTTTGAGAAATTGGGAAACCTAAAAAGAATGTAAACTCACCCATCATACTCATTTCAAACTCAGATTTCATTAAATTAGCAAAAGAATTAGTTAAGGATTTCCGAGTTGATCCAAATATGATGTCATCAACATAGATTTTAACAATCAAAACATTTTTATTTTCCATTTTTATAAAAAAGTTTGGATCTGCTGTACCTTTTGTATAATTGATTTGTAAAAGAAATCATGTAAGTCTATCATACCATGCTCTAGGGGCTTGTTTAAGACCAAATAAGGCTTTGGTAAGTTTAAAAACATGAATAGGATGTTTTGGGTCACGAAAACGAGAGGTTGTTCAAAAAAAACTTCTTCTTGGACAAAACCATTTAGAAAAGCACATTTAACATCCATTTGAAATAGTTTGAAATTAAATTATGCTGTAAAAGCTAATAGAATACGAATAGATTCAAGTCTTTCTACCGGAGCATATGTTTCTTCATAGTCGATTCCCTCTTGTTGATTATAGCCCTTAGCAACAATTCTTGCTTTATTTCATACAATGATTCCATTTTCTTCACATTTTTTTTTGAAAACCCATTTTACACCAATGACAGTTGTTTCTTTAGGCCTTTTAACTAAATTTTAGACTTGATTCCTCTCAAATTAATTTAGTTCATCTTGCATTTCTTTGATCCAATCTTCATCACCTAGGGCATCACATAGTCTTTTAGGTTAAAATTGGGAAATAATCAAGATGTTCTATTTCATTTATTAAGGAATTTCTGGTCCTTATAGGTTGATTTACATCAACAACGGTGTTATCACTGGGATGATTCCTAAGAATCAATTGATTTGGGTTTTGTAAAAGCTGTTCATCAACATATGGTAGAAATTATTCGGTCGTAAATGATTCAGAAGTAACTTCTTGAACATTTTCCTTATCAGAAGGATTTTCTATCAAGGGTTGATAAAAAGTTTTTTAAAATCCATCCGAGGATGTAGGTTAGGACAGTTTGAAAAAAAGGATCAGTTTCATCAAATTTTACATGTACTGTTTCTTCAACAGTACATGTGTTTTTATTGAAAACTCTATAAGCCTTAGAAGTTGTGGAGTAGCCCAGAATGATTCCATCATCAGATTTTGGTGAAAATTTGTGAAGATTATCTTTTGTTTTCAGAATGAATACTTTGCACCCAAAAACATTGAAGTATGAAACTTTAGGTTTTCGACTAGTCCATAAGTCATAAGGTGTTTTATTAATAAATGGTCTAGTTAAAACATGTTTTATAGTATAAAAAGAAGTACTAAAAGATTCATCCCAAAAGTTCTTATCAATTGAGTATTCACTCAACATGGTTCTAGTCATTTCCAGAATAATACGATTTATTCTTTCAATAACACCATTTTTATGAGGAGTTATTAGAGCTGAGAAATTGCGAGTAATACCTTTCTTACTAAAAAATGTTTCAAAATATGAATTTTGAAATTCACCACCATGATCACTATAAATAGTTATCAATGATACATTTTTCTCATTTTTAAATTGGGCTCTAAAAGTTTTGAAATAGGAAAGGGATTCATATTTATTTTTTAGAATATAGACCCATGTGAATCTAGTAAATTCATCAACTAAAACAAATACATAATATTTTCCTCCAATGCTTACAGTTTTTGAAGGAAAAAAAAGATCCATATGAACTAGCTGTAATGCCTTAGAAGTTGAAACTTCATTGTTTGATTTAAAGTTAGTTTTATTTTTCTTGAAAAATTTACAAGGATTATAGCCTTTTGAAAAATCGTATCTAAGATCTAGTAGTCCCTTTACAAGTCTTTTATTTGAGAGTTTACAAAGGCTTCTTAGATTGCAGTGTCCTATTATTCTATGATATAGCCAAGAATGGTCTTCTATTTCACTTAAGGAGGGTATGTTTTGGCTCCTAAGGTCTTATAAGTTAATAGTGTAATCATTCTCTTGCCTATGGGAAGATAGAATGAACTCATCCTTGGAATTGTGAACTAGACACTTATCATTCCTAAAATTCACAAGGTAACCTTCATCACATAATTGACTTATGATGATGAGATTGTGCCTAATACCTTTAACGACCAAAACATTTGAGAAAAGAAATTTTCCATAATAAACTATATTACCTATACCAACAATCTTTCCTTGAGAATTATCTCCGAAGGTATCTTTTCCACCTTTTGTTTTGATAACCTTTTCAAAAAGATCTTTGTTTCTGGTCATGTGTCGAGAACAACCACTATCCATGTACCAAATATTCTTGTTGGTACACTTTTCCTTTTCCTGAAAAAGAAACAATTAGTTTTTTGGAATCCAAACTTGTTTGGATCTAGAATGGTTAGATAACAGAACTTTAGGAATCCACATTTGTTTTAAAAAATGAGCTTTATGAAATCCTAAAGATAGAGTTTTATTGAGAGAAAACTCTCTTTTCTAGTGTCCACCACATTGGCACTTAGAAAAAAAGGGTTTTTTGTGGAAGAAAATTGTTATTACTAAAAACAGGTTTGGAATGAGTATAACCAAGTCCAGAAAAATTTCTCAAAGGCCAGATTTTGGAATACATTTTGTCAAAATTTTCTTTTCCATGAGTAATGTTTGACAAACATTTCTTTAAAGAGAAAATTTCTGAGTTTAGTTTTAAAACTACATTTTTATTTTCCAAAAAATTTGATTTTGAACTAGAGTTAGGATCTAAAACATTTTTCATTGAAATCACATTTTCTAGATCCTTAGAAAGTTTATCCTTATCAGATTTGACTTTCTCAAGGGTTTTTAAAATATGATCAAAATCAAAAGTTTTCATATCAAGATCATTAGAAATATCTGATACTCATTTAGTTAAAACTGAAATTCTAGAGTTTTCTTTCTCAAGATTCTTCTTGAGTTTCAAATTTTCATTTTCGAGTAATTTAGAAAATCTAGATACTTCATCAAAAGACAGTAATGTATCATCTTCTAATGATGAAGATTCGTCATTTTATTATTCATAATATTTATTATCAGTATAATATTTATTTAAAGAGACATTTGTAATACCTTCAACATTATGTACCTTATCAATGCAACACTAATCTTAAATTGGTAATCTGGCTATAAGTCCAATATTCCTTGGTCCTGAGGACTCATATTCTGAAGAATTATCTGATGAATCCCTACTACTTGCACTCCAAGTATCATTTTCCTTCAAGAAATTCTTTGTCTTATAATACTTTTTCTTGTTTCATTTAGAATGTCTTCCCTTTTTGTCTTTCCTCTTAAGTAAATGACAATCAGGCCTTATATGACCTACTTTCATACATTCATAACATGTTACCTCTGAATCTTTTTTTTCCTTCCTATCATTCTATTTGAATTTATATTGGCAGTATTTCTTTCCAAAAATCTTGGTCATCCTTCATGCACGATTGGCTAACTCATTATCCGAGTGATCACTATCACTTGATTCTGTTAAAACAAATTTTTTGGCTTTGGATCTCGTAATCCTTTCAGGTGTTTTAGCTTTAGATGTAAACTCTACACTTCATTCCCGTTTTTCTTCTTTTTAAAATCAGCATCTCTTTTCATTCTTGTCTCGTGATGTAAAAGAGTTCCAAAAAGTTAATCAAGAGTAATCTGGGTAATTTTTCAGTTTTCATCAATAGCTGTCCTTTTTGACTCCCATTAATTCGGAATTATATCTATAATCATATCTATTATAGATTAATCATCAAGGCCTTTTTCTCCCATGGATTATTAGCTGTTGAAAATTTTCATAAAACTTTGTTTCACTTTAAATACTGGCTCTCTATATTGAAAAACAAATCCATGATACTCTGCTCGAAGCATTGCTCTTCTTGTTTCTATAACCTTGGATGTACCAAAATGAGGGGCATATAATTTCTTCCAAATACAGTTGGCTGCTTCACATGAAGAAATCTGACTATATATATTCCTGCTCATAGATCATAATAAAGTATTGCGTACCTTGTAATTCAGTTGACATTCTTGATTATCTTGGTTAGTGAAAGTACTGACTTCTTTGTCGGGAATTTTATAACCTCCAGTAAGCATAAAAAAATTGTCTACAGCAGTATTGATCACGAAAGTCTTCATACAATCTCTCTAGTACTCATAATCATTCCCATCAAATATAGGTGATCGAGAAGGATTTAGATTTTCAATTGACCCAATATTCATCCCTGCCATCTAACAAAACAAAAACTTTTCCACTCCACACATTAGTGTAGTAAGTAGTTAAAATAGTAATATGAAAGAAATAGAACAAGTAAAACAATTCAGTGGAAAACCACCATTGATACCAATTTTTGGATCGAAATTGTAGTTGTATATGTATATTAGATGGAATAAAACAAGGGGGGTGAATTGTATAATTAAAACTTTGTGTTTAAACACTTGAAAAATTATTTTAAATGATCTTAAACTAATACAAATACAAACACCCACAATTGTATTGAGTATAAATATATTATGTAATGTAATACAATTAGAAATGTAAAGAAATTGTATTCATGATGAATATAATAATCAGAGTAAAACAATAGTGAATGATTCTACATTAAAGCATATAGAATCAATCGATAAAATATGTAATAGTATAATTTTAATTGAAATAATTACAATTGAAAGTGTAATGAAGAAGGGAAATAAAACAAAATATTTTCTAATACAAGAAGTAGTGGAAAACTAAAAGAATTACAATTCTTTTAACCCAAAGAGACGGGTTATCCTTTCACCAGGAATAAAAGATCTATCTCACCAACACCTTGGTAAGACCTCGATACGATGATCAGTACGTCTGTCTGCCTATCCCCAGTAGCCCTCGATATGATGATCGGGACGTCCGTCTACCTATCCCCGGCAGCCCTCGATATGATGATCAGAACGTCTGTCTGCCTATCCCCGGCAGTCCTCGATTTCGTAGGTAATCAACACCTATGTCTTTCAATCACATCAAAGCCATCGATACGATGATCGGTTGCACAAAGCACAAAGCATGAGAGAAGTCACAGTGTCTCTCTCTAGAACTTGATAAAATCAAAGTATCAGAGTTTTTATCAGCATCCCCTTCTTGTCTTCAAATAACCTCCTATTTATAGGCCTCAGGTTCCAATGGTCACATTTCCTCCAATGGTCATATTTCTATGAAAAACTCGGAGGGACATGGACACCTGGAATTATAACGGTCATATTGAAACAGAAAGCACGACATCATTTTTATTAGTTTGTAACTAACTCAATGTCATCGTATTGGTTAAACAAAATACATATGAGGATGATAAACATGAGTACGATTAATATAAACCATGTGTTTTTGACCAAGTAACAAAACAAGAAAGTAATGAAAGCATGAGTCGCAGAGTCAGTACGATACGATTGAGAGAGTCAGTATGATACGATTGACAGAATGAGTACGATAAGATTGATAGAGTCAGTACGATATGATTGACAGAATCAGTATGATACAATTGACAGAGTCAGTATGATACGATTGATAGAGTCAGTACGATACCATTTACAGAGTCAGTAGGATACAATTGACAAGGTAAAAGACATCTGTGATTTCCAAAACATGATATAGAAATCCAAAGAAAACTTTTTCCTCAAAATTTTGAGCAAGAAATATGAATTAGAGGGAAATTTCAACAATTCCTTAAAGGGTGATAGTTTTGATAAGGCCAGAACATTCATTTAAAAGGATGAGAAAGTTTATGACTCCTCAATTATTGAATTAGAAGGAGGTGAATTATCTTATAGAGGGTATAAACTCAAAACATAACTCGATTAATGTATTAATAAAAATCTATCTTCCAATAAAGAAACAAAAAATTATAAATATATACAGTGGAAACGTTTCTGAAGATTAAAAATTTGTTTTTAGGAATGAAGAATAATACATCTAAGATATATTAATTTACAAACTTTTAATTTTTTAACTGTAAAAGATGGTCGAAGATTTTAGTAAGAAGATGAAAGCTATGAAAGAAGAAATTAACATGTCTCAATCAAAAACTCTTGAGTTAGAAATCAAATTTGAGGAAGATAAATGGAAACTTAATCAAATATTTTGAAGTAAAATTTGAGTCATATAGAGTTTATGATAATGGTCAAATCCAAAATCATATGAAATCCACACCTACAAAAAATAATATTTCATATTATTTTTATAATATTTCGGGTGAGAGTAAATTTTTTAGGAATGCATGGGATGAGGAGGGATGTGATTAACCCATTATTTCTATTTTAAAAAAACTTTTATAGGAAGTATGGTCCATTCCCAGAGTAGGTTGGAATCAAAAGAATTTATAAAGATCAATAAAGCATCGTTGTGTAAGATCATATTCCAATAGAAAATAATGATTTTATGGTTATTTTTTGTGCTTTGGAATCATTGGGACCTTCTATTTTAATTTATGACATAAACTTTCTCTTAATAAAATAATATTTAAACCAATATTAAGAAATAGTGAATGTAGAATGAGGAACATTCATTACTTACATAAAGTTAAATAAGATAAATATTAACATGTTAAAAATATTCAAATGAAAAATCAGATTCTTTGAATAAAATAATTTTGTGTAATATGTGGTTAACTGGTTTATTTTTCTAAATAATGTATGACTACACTTCGAGGAAATGTTTTTATGAAATATAAGAAAAGGAACTAGCAATGAATATATTTGGTGAAACAGCATTTTTGTTTAAACTACCTTAGAAGCAAGTAAAATAGAACAACACGAAGAAACTTGACAGTTGTTGTTATTCACACAATATGAGTGATTTAAAAAGCATGAAATATGTTTAATATCATGACTAAGGTGACGTTACCATTGTGAATGATAGTTCTCTAAAAACTAGGGGAATTATAATGGATGATATTGAAGCTAGAATGTTGAAATTTAAATATTGTTTGTTTTTCCATGGAATAAAAAAGAACATTGTGTACATAAAATTTTTGATTATTGGATGTAACTAATCTCAAGAAAAGATTATTGTGTTATCAAATGTGTGAAATATGAAAATTTCATTGAAAATGTAAAATTAAAACAATGTGAATATCGTCCAAATATATGAATTTAGAAACCCATGTTAAAAAATTATTTAAGATTAATATAAGTTGTGTCACGAAATAATTAGACACCTTATGGGGAAAACATGAAAAAACTCTATAAATTTGATTTTGTATCAAATTTTCTAGAATTAAAAAGAATATGGGAAAATGTTTGGTTAAACTGTCAGAAATTTTAGACAACTAGTAATATTAATAATAAAGTTGAAATTATATCCTATAGACCTCATGAACTCATTCATTCCAATTTACATGGGATAATGTAAAATTAACAAAAAAAATATCTTATTTTTACATTATCACATTTATTGATGATTTCAATTAGTAACTAACATAATTTTTAGGGAAAACAATTCATTGGATGTAGAAATGTTATGATTTTTCAGAAGAGATATTGAGAACGAATTTGTGGTTTACATAAAGAAGTTAAGAACATATAATGGTACTGAATTCACATGGAATATATTTTAAACTTATCTAATAAATAATTGAATGAAACATTAATATATTACTCCATATACACCACGTAAAATATAGTAATATAGAGGAAGTATATAATTTTGCTATAAATGGGGAGAAGCATGTTAGTAGAATACAAACGTTTAAAGTTCACTCAAAGAGATGATGTTAGTACTACTGTACATTTTCAGAATAGATATTTTTTGAGACCAAACTCCAAAATGAATTATTATGAAATAAGGTTTATAAAAATCCTTAATTTAAATACTTAAAACATTTTTGGATGTCATTGTTTATATAAAATAAAAAATAAATATCATAGAAATTTTAATGGGAAAGATTAAAAAAGAAATTTTATGGGATATTCAACCAATTGAAGAAGTTACATGTGTTCGAAAAAAATTTCAAAATGTTTGTTGACTCATAAAATGTGAAATTTATAGAAAATAAACACACATTAACCAAATATATTAATAATGTTGAGGATGAAAATTTGAATAATTCCAATGAAGATGATAGTGAGTTAAAACAGACTTATTAAAATTTAGGTAAATCATGTGATAATGAAAGTGATGATGGAAGAGGAACTCTAAATTTTCCTAATTTACAAAAAAATGTTGAGACCAAAAATATTACATGGAATTAAGGGATCCATATCATACAAGAATAAAAATGAGAATATAACATATGAAATACCTTATTTTAAAAATTGAACTGGAATTAGTTTCAAATGATTATTGAGTCAATGAATGGGTGGATTCTATGAATCAAGAGTTGGATTAAATTGAAAAAAATAAAACATGATAAATTTTACCACATCTGAATGGTAAAAATGTTATGAGAACAATGTGGGAGAATATAAATAGGTCAAATGAGCACATAGATGTTTCAAGAAACAAAAAAGCTTGTTTTTAAATGCTATTAATATATAGAATGTGTGAATTTTAATGAAACCATTTCCCCTATTTCAAGGTTATAAAAAATAATAATGTTTATATTAGTGGATGGTCAATGGAATTACAATGTGTAGTAGATTTATGAAAATTAATTCTTTCTAAAAGGTGGGATTGAATAATAATTTTATATTGGTCAAAATTGTAGGTTTCTAATTGAATATGACTAAAACAATTTTTGTAAATTGAAGAAATGATTATATGTGTTGTAACAAGCAACCCATTACTAGTGTTAAAATATTTATATTTTTTTAGAAATTTTTATTTTTCTAATGGAATGATTTATAAGAACTTGTATGTTAATGATGTAAACTCCATCACACTAATTGTTATTGAGTATATGTATGATATAATTTTCAATGGGTATGATGAAATATTTTGTAATGAATTTTTAAAATAGATAGTGAAGAATTTTGAAATGTCAACATTGGGAGAATTGACATTATTCATTGGCTTATAACCTTAACAAAAGTAAAATTAGATTTTCTTATCTCATGAAAAATATTCCAAGAAAATATTAAAAAAAATTGGTATGAAAGATTCCAGTGAAGTTTCTACTTGTATTTTAGATGGGATGAAGATGATTAAAGATTAATCCAAAGAATTTTTGAATAAGAACAGTTTTATAAAGCTGATAGTTTGTTTTATTTGTGTTAAAGACTCAAGACATGATACTATTTATTCTATAACTTTGTGTTTATGGTATGAAATTAATCTGAAAGAATCTCATATATTGTATGAAAGTATAATTCTATGAATTTTTAATGGAACAAATTTATATGGGCATCTATAAAAAATATGTTGTCTAATAAACATTAATGATTGTAATAATACTTATTGAAATGAAGATTATAATGATATATGATCAATATCTATTGGAACATTTTTCTTGGCGGAATGATGTATGAGTTAGAATAGTAAGAAACAATGTTTAGTAAATTTTGTGTATAGTTGAATCAGAATATGGGGTCGCTACTCTATATTGTACTAAAATGTTGTAGATGAATGTTCATCTATAAAACAAAGTTTCAAAATCATTGAATAATCTTTGTGATAATGATATTTTAATTGATCTTTTTGAAACTCATGTTCCATACTCTAGATCAAAACAAAATTGTATGATGAATAAAAATTTAAAATATAAAGTTACCACTGGATATGTTTTTCTAGAATATATCTAAACAAAGTATCAAATTACTAGTGTATTCAAAAAATCTATGGAGAAATAATAATTTGTGAAATTGAGGAAACAATTTCTAGTTCATCCTCCTTGAATGACTTCCAAACACTCGTAAATAAGTACCCCAACTATGATTTGGATTATTTTGACAAAGGAAGAGAATATATAAAAAATTATCATTACATATAATTGGAGTTAACGTTCATTATTAAATGAATCAAAAAATAGGTTTTTATCATAACATGGGGGATATGAAAAGATAAGTGATTGGAAAAGTTGAAATAAAGGGAGTATGTATTAACATTGAAACAATATTTACTTTTCACCATGGGTTGAAATTTTTTCAAATACAATGGGGGAGATTAAAAATAATTTGTGGTGTTATGTTGATAAATATTTGGGTATTTTTATGACAACTAACATTTTGGGAATGTGGGTTTTTTGTTTATTGATATCATTTCCAGTTCATCGATACGAGTTTCTATTATAATTTTAAAAGCAACCGAATATATAAACCCAAACACAAAGAGAGAGAAATGTATTGAATGTTTTTTTTTCAGGATACATGTTTTCTAAATGAGATAAACCGAACACTAAATTTGTTAGAATCATATGTGAGGAATGTTTTTTAAATTTATTTATCTGACAAACCATCAGTCTTAGATCTACTAGAATGAATTTCAATATATATTAGAAATGATGTTTGTTGGAATTATAGGAGAAGTTATGAAAGAATGTCAATGTGGCACTAAATTTGGGAATGCATGTTTCAAGGGAATAAAAAATTTGGAAATTATTTACTATCTAAAAATAGATCATATAATGCTTGAATTAGTTGTAATTATAAAATATCATAAGTTTTACACAACTATTGTGATTCAATAATTATGAAGAAAAAGATGAGAATAAGTTTTGGCGATCATGTTGGGATTTAGATAGAAATAATGGAGGTGATAAAAGTAAGGTATGTGCTAATAAATTAATATAAAATACATATGATTCTATTCTAATCAAAGGGTTCTCATAAAACATGATAAATTCTCATGAAAAAATATTTTGATGAATAGATACGGTTGAAAGTCATTGATAAGTTTGAATCTATTCTTGAAATCCAAAAACATAACATCATATCAAGAATTATTGGACATGAAAATTGTTAGAATTATTTATGAGTAATGCGGATGATGTTTAAAGTGTATCTAATAAATTTTCATAGTAATGAGCTGATAAAGTTTCCTAAAAATGAGATGAAGAAGTTCCATAGTAATGTGATAAAGAGGATTCATCATAGAGTAATGAGGAAGTTCTATTGGATTGAAGAGAATTTAGTATTAACATGAATAATGATTACTCTAAAGGATTAAAAAGGTTCTATTTGATTGATGAAGAGTTGAACTAGTCGAACAAGGAATTAAAATATTGGAAAATCTTGAAGGATTTTTATTTTGAGTAAAAAAAGTGTTATCAATTTTCAACCTCTTCATTTATGGGATGCCTATAAATGGAAGAACAATTCATTTATACTTTGTAACCATTCACATGAGTGGAGAAGGTAAATAACTATAGAATTCATGTCAAGGTTATCATTATGAACTATAACCTCATTAAATGGTTAAATATATAAATGTTTTTTATAGTACTGGTGAAGATCAAACAGAGAATTTGAATAGAGTTTTAGTAATGTAGATTAAGAATGGGTATATTATTCTGATTCCATTGGACTGAGTCCATAATACTAATTCCATCAGACTGAGTCCATCATACTAATTCCATCATACACAACCCTACCAGAATCGATAAATTAGACCCATCCACACTGGAATGATTATTTCAAAAATGAATTTTATGATTAGTTTGAAAAAGACTATTATTTTTTTGTTTCGGTTTCTTGTATGAATTCATTGGAAACTCCTAAGAGTCAGTATAATAATTCTATTTAGGAGATAGAAAGTGTTTAATAGGCATTTTCACAAGCTTAACTGACATCTCCATAATAGTTAATTTCTATAGTCCCTTGGGTGTGGTTATGGTAAGGATGTGGGTTCTCAGAATATGGATGAACCTAGTAAATCTCATATGATTAAATTTATTTCATAATTTTTTATGATAAAATATTTAAAAAAAAGATGATAAGGTAATGAACATTAAAATGTTGTAGGGTTTACATTTCTAATAATGTTTAATCTTACAAAAAGAATACAATAGATTCAACCCACCTTCTTATTTGTTTTTCGATCATTTAAAAGATAAATATTCTCACATTATATACTCTAACATGTCTCTAGGTATCTATAAATTACCATGAATACTCATGATCTCATTCTCATCAAGGAGATAGACAGGCGGTGAGTCTGGACCAGCTATGAATTCCCTTAGGAACAAGCCTTCATGATCTAATATCTATATCATATTCACTCTTTCCATAAGTGGTGAATTATCTACAAAAGAGACAAGAATAAGAATCCCACAACAATATTAAATGTCAAGATTCATATCAGAAAAGTGAGTTATAAACATGCACTCACTAATGGATTCTTGAACAACTTAGGTTTGAGACATCTAGATTAGAGAATTAGGCACAGTATTATATTTACAAGGTGTATAAGAAAGATCAAAATAAAATTAGTGAAGATATTTTGACAATATGTTATATATGATTTTTAAATCATTATTAGTGGATATGTATTTGGTACACCTGTAGTCCTCATATACAAAAAATTCTCTCCCAAAAAATAATGCCTCTAGCAGCATAAAGCATGAACATCTACATCTAAATAGAGATAATGCATTGTGTAATTATGCTTATGAGGCCTCATCAAATGAGACATGCACGCTTTGATATACTTTCCTTGTATCATAATGATTCCAAACCCAATGCCTAAGGCATCACAATATAAAATATGTCTTCATACAAGATTAGGTAAAATCTTGATTGGCACTAATATGTTTTCATTTCAACTCCCAAAATTATTTTTCACTGGATTCAACCCATTTTAACATAATACCATTCTTATCCCAACTAGTAAGTAATGTTGAATTTCCAAGAAAATGATAAATAAAACACCAATAATAACCATAAAACACCATGAAATAGAGAATATCCATATTTTTCTTTGTATTCTCATATAAAACTGTGGATCTCACCTTCTCTAGATCCATAAAACTTTAATTTTGTGACTATATAATATTTTCAGTTATCTCTTATTGTTTTAAAAATGATACTAATGTGTTTTACAAAATCTTGTTGATTTACATAATGAACTAAGATATTTTCGATGATATCCACTATTAAATAATCTAAGTAGAGGGGGAAAACAAATTCATCAATTCCATTTTTATAAAAAGGGTGATTATAAAAATATATTGTATAACTGGGCTCTCATACAAGACACATGTACTAGGAAATTATGTATGTGGTATATTTGAGGGTCTAACTCACACATGATGATAGCCTGACGTCAAGTCAGTATATGAGAAAACCAAATATCCTCAATGTTGATCAAATAGATCATACAAATAATGTGATGGACACTGGTTCTTAGCAATAAGATGATTCAACTATCGGTAATTCATACAGAGCCTGCGGGGCTAATCCCCCTTCTTGGTGAATAGTATCAATGAATGTCAAGATGAAGTACTGAGTTTCATAAATAGTTTGGCCCTAGGACCTCCTATTTTATAATTATTTATTTCAGCTTAGTAGGTTACATCATGTAATGAGTGATAGATACTATTAATGATCCAAAAACCAGCTCAATGGTGAACTCTACCTATACCTTATATGGTAATTCGAAAATTAATTAGGTATTACAACCAAAAAATGATCCTAAACATAACTTAATTCTTACTATTGTGCTCCTTAATCACAATGAATGATTCTAAAAATCGGGTATCACTTTCCACCCAGTTCATGATCATTATGTCAATATTGAATTTCTTAAACATCACATTCTCCTTTAAAAAATTTCTACAACCCTTGAGTGATAAATCGGACACCCATCGGAGATAACAATCCATTTGGGAATAAAAGGGCACCAACTAGTCCATCCCAAGAATGATGTCAAAACCCACCATCTTGTGGATGAAAATATTGAAAATGAAATGTTATACACCTATCTGAAGTGGTCACTCCTAACATAAGAGAACACTCTATTTGAGGACTCCCAATAGAGTACATAGATTCCTCACTCCATAGATTTATATTATTTCAAAACAAAGGCTAGTGACTAAAAAAAATATAAGAATATATGTAAAGGGTTTAAAATAAATCATATACTAATTTGGGGATGAATAAAATCATACCATAAACTATATATAGACAAAAAACACTATTCCATAAGCATATTATATACTTCATATATATATATATATAGTATAATATATAGTTCTGAACTACAACCTGACTACCCTAAATAAATAAACATTTATGGAACTAGAAAATAGAATCCAAAATTCCTTAACATCATCCAACACCTCTTCCCTTATAGCTTCTTGTACACCATCCCTGTTACTAACATAGAGCTACAAATTCAGATTTGGAATGTGGATATGGAGTGAACCCTTTACTTTGGGAATGATTGGGAAGTTCCAAAAACATCACTACGGAAGACCCATTATGCCAGAGGATCAACACTGAATTGGTTATCTATCACACTGATGCTTCATGAGTCCTAGCTTGCCGACCTGATGACATATCACCTAGCAATTTGGGTGCACACTCTTAATATTGTTTCTGCATCTCAAAAGCTCAAAATAAATCATTTTACAACTTAATTAACTACCACCATATCTAGGACCTTAACCACCATTACATACTCCTTCATGGTTCCCTCGTGTTATGCTCAAAGAAGAGGGAATAGTTTACTATCTCAAAAATGATAATTAAATGACAATAATTCACCATATAATGGAAGGTTCGGCTAATCCTATCCCCAAAAATCCTTTTTCTATAAAATGTATCTCTATTAAGATCCTTTGAAAAAAATTAGAGCACAGTAAAGAGTGTTTAACAGTCAATGATGAAAATGAAACCCTAATATAGCTGCTTAAATGAGAAAGATCATTCTTCTATCAATGTATGAAGAAAGAAGTAATAATATAAACTAGAAAAAACCTCCATACACCATATCCCAGTGATGGACTTCATGGGTAGCAACATACTACCAACTCTTAGTGGATTCAAGAATAAAATAAGCATAAAGATTCAACATTCTATTTGGGGGTGTCTTGAGACACTCAAAACTAGCAAGAACATCTGTTATTCATGAATCAGCAGTTTAGGGGCCACCACACAGAAAACAACTAAGTGGATAATACTACTGGAACACTAATGTAAGCTATTAAGTAGTCATCATAATACATGTAACTCCCTAAAAATATTTCACTAGTCATAGTATACCCTCTCTATGTTGAGCATATGTTCCCTGTCTGAGAATAAAAATAGTTGTAACTAGAGTTTACATAATTTAGACTATAGGTGGGTAACTTCCCACTTAATCTATAGCAATATCATCACCACTTTCACCGTTTTAAGCTCATGTATGTCATGGATAAATATAACTAAAATTTTATGAAAATGACTCAAAATGTTTTTTATGACAGAAAACGTCTCATATGAAAGAATAACACTATAACTATAACTTCATATATAATAGTTAATACCCATTATCCTTCTCCTAACAACTGGTCTATGTAACATAGTGTATCATTAATAAACATTAGAGACACTCCCTACTTTCCACTATTATTTTTTGGGTCATAGTCTCATTTATTATTTTAGAGGTTCTATAATATGTTGTGTAAATTGAATGTTATTGAGAAAAATCATATTATGTTTCAATTGGTATCCCAATTTAGTAACAACCCTTTATTTTTTATTTTTTAGAAATAAATCATTTCATTTGTATATAAATGTATGTATCATGGTATGGTTATATGAGTTACCATTTCCATGTTATGAAGTCCAATATATTATAAGTTACTGTTGGTACTTTATGTTATTCTATACCGACCTTTTACATCCATACTTAGTATATAATAACCAATATTATATGGTTTTATTATATGGATCTCCCTTCCAAATTTATAGAGGAAAAAAATTTATAAATTTCAAATTTAATAAATTTAATCAAAACTAACTAATGTTTCAGCTTATTTAATCACAATTACATAACTCAAACGTGTCAAAATCTGTTAATTAACCTTCCACCATCAAGACATATTTGAAAAAACATTTATATTGATGAAATAAGGTTCCTTAAAAAATTATTTTCCTTTTTATCATCCATTACATTTCAGTACATTTGTCAACATAAAATCTAGAAACCACAACAAGATGAA
Source organism: Viscum album (assembly GCA_963277665.1). NCBI lineage: Eukaryota > Viridiplantae > Streptophyta > Magnoliopsida > Santalales > Viscaceae > Viscum > Viscum album. The sequence continues at coordinate 1,255,305,867 of OY728152.1, forward strand.
CGCAATACATGAAATTAACGAACTATTACATTGCTTATGTATGCCATATAAATCCTCAGGTGCATATTATTATTCAAGAGAGAATACATCCTTACCTTGAATGGAAAAGTTTAATAAAATACGTAATGATAACAAATGTCAAAAATCATTAAAATAACTCAATATTAAAATTAATACAAATATAACAATATAAATATAGAACAACAAGTCCCATCTTTAGAAACATGGTTTTCCATCACATGTGGGTAAGCTACTCAAAAGAATAGACTCATTACCAATTACTAAAAATTCTTAGTCTCCAGTCAAACCAACACATTGTAAGATAAATAAGGGACAATGATTCTTTTATACAACTTTGTGAAATACCAAAACTAGTCCACTAATAAGTGTCCCAACCCAATGACCACCTAGACTAAAGGGAACCTCCATGTACGTTAATGGTGTCTAACTAGAAACGAGGGTCTGTGATTGTCTAGTGGAGAGTCTATACCATCATTAATAAAATGGAACATAGTTGTTAATAATTAATAAGTAGTGGAAACATAATTAGGAAAACAAAAATAGCAATTTCTCAATATATTAATAAAATAAATAGATAAGAATTAGTATAATATATAGAATGATGATGTCACAATTCTTTACAAATGTGGGGAATAAAGGGGACATGGTAGCAGACATACAATAGTAAATTCTATAAATAAGTGTACAAAAATGATAAATTAGGAAATTAAAAAGAATCACGAGAATCAAATTGGTCTTTTCTCCCATACTCCGTCCTATTATAGAAATAAGGCATCCTAAGAAGGAAACATTACATTTTCACTACATACATCTGAGATGTCTTCCTACGTAAAGACAATGACCCCAAAAGGTTGTTATTAAAACATAGTTGGACAACACTAATTATGTCTAATGTGGTATGATATGTGAATATAAAATGAATTATTTTGCATGTAATGATAATAAAAGTTGTAAATGAACTGAAATAACCCATTTCGTCTCAAGTTACCCATTGTAAACCCATATGATATTGCTAACTTCAGTCTAGTCCAAGATTATTAGGAATATTTATTATTTTATTAAAAATAGGAGGTTAATATCCATTAATAAAAAATCTAATAATACAGATCGCCATGTCAAATTATTTAAAAAATTGATAAGGAACATCATGACTATTAATTTTAGAGAAATAATATGGAATTTCATGTATACTTATTCCAAATAAATGATAAGGAATTTCAAGTCCATTAATTATAAATAAATGATTAGTAAAATTATTTTGATTAATTCTAGATGAACTATAAGGAACATCATTTCAATTTATTCAAAATAATAATTTGGGGATTTCATGTCCATTTATTCCAAATAAATAATACAAAACTTCATATCCAATAATTTTAAGTAACCAATATTGAATGATGTGTCTATTATAATGTTATAATGATGTAATAATATCCACATGGTTACTACAACGAATGATAAAAAATTCACCATTCAGATTCATCAATTCAATTCATCATTCAAGTCATACAAATGAAGAGTAATGAAAAGGATCCCAAGTGTACTATATATTCCACCACATCATTTAACAAAGGTTAATTTACATGGTCTTACCATTAACTTATTATTCATTTCATTTATATGATATGTAGTGGTAAAATGGGTATATCCATTCCCAATACATATAATTAATTATGTATGGGAAATTTAATTGGCTAATTATAGAAAAAACACACCTTATTGGTGTTTTGATCATAAGGGAAGAACTGTTCATCGATTAGTTTTATCAAACCCACATGACGGGATAGTTTATATTGCAGTTTTAAACCATCAACATATTATTATAGTCACAACATCTTGATTCCATGGTCTATGTGAACAATTTATTGTATTTTAGATATTAACAGATAAAACTGAGTTTCGTACATTCAATACCACAATATCATAAATATAAAAAACTAATATTTTTGGGAAAAACTATATACAAACTACCTTGTGCCTATGGATGACCCCTCATCTAACTTTAACTTCAAATTTAAACGAGATGAGAGAAAATTTAGAAACTAGAGAATCATCCAAAAAACAGGGAATATGGTATAACATGGAAATAACCTTCTTGAATGTAATATAAACCTAGGAATAAAATAATAAGATATATAAACTTACGGATAGTGACCCCATAAGATGTACAATGGTTGAATTATATTCTTGACTGTGAAGACTCATCAATGAATATGAGAGGTTGAGGTGATGCTATAAATTAAAGAATTCTTTGCGTGAAATAAGAAGGGTAAATAGAGCTAAATAGTTAAGGGATTATGAGAAAAATTTAATTTATCCATTTTTCAAGGGAAGAGATGGTTTGGACAAACAGACTGCCAAATAGTATGAAAAATATATAATTTCCATTTTCTGGGAGGTCGCACCTCACCCAGGATAAGGAAAATATTGAATAACCCATACTCAAATTGTTCGCTTTACATATATAGTTCATATGTGCTGTTTCATATCCATGAACATCCTCTTTTATGGATAAACTTACAAAGACCCATCCTCACTTGGCCCCATGATTGTACCTCACTCTTAGTACAAACCATAAATAAACCATGTGTTTCAATATGTTTAACCAAAATCTGTAACTCCATGCTCCAATCAGTATCCTAATGATCTAGAACCCTTTATTAGTCCCTTAAGAATTATTAGAATGATTAAAAAGAGGTTCAGAGGGATTTTTATAGAGTAATAAACTTCATGAAAAAATGGGATCTTATATATATGGGTATGCATTTATGTTTTCATTTAGGCATAGTTATTACATGGATATTGAAAAATTTATTGGGTTTAGGTTGTTATGGAGGACAAGTATATGGTGGAGTTTATTAGATGAGTCGGGATAGAGACCCTGTTGTTTACTTTTATGTTTCTTTTTTTCACATGTAGAATCCCGTGATCCACAATTTTATTTATGTTATGATTCATGTTATATATTGTATCTAACAATTCATTATCATACATATATGATGATGCCTATAACATATTTTATATATTACCCCCACTATATTCATTAGATGTATCATTTAGACTACTTCAAATCATTATATTATAAAATATAGAATCCATATAGAATCCTGGATTATTGGTTATAGGTTTTAGGTTTGATCACATCATGAATAGCCCCACGAATTATTCATTAGTTTCAAGCATCAACCTTCACCTTTATGTATTGAGGGAATATTCTCAATGTGATTATTTTAGGTTTCGCTGATGGTCTTCTGTATCTTGTATACAAGGAGTCATGCATGAGTTATGAAAGAACCCTTTCTAGAGATCAATTTTAAGGATCTAAGATGAGACAAAATAATATTTTATATTATCAACTATGTTTCTAAAATATTGTTCGCTGATGGTAGATATATGATAATGTGACATGGAAGGCATACTAATACCATGTCTATCAGATTTAAATTTGTTTGAAACCTTGGTTTCATAGATATTTTGAGTATAGTGGCTAGGAAATTTAGGTCGAGTGATGTTATGTAATCTTGCCTTTTTATTACATAACATGTCATTACATGGTGAAAAATATAGGATCTTTTTAGGATTAGTTTCATAGAAAAGGTTATATAATATGTGAAAAACTAAAAAAATATTATAATTCCAATTTAAATTCATTCTCATTGGTTTACCCTAAGTTATAATTATTATATATTATAACCTAGGGATATACTTCCAATGAAATGGGTGTGAAAGGAGCCTAGTAAGAGAATATCCAAGAGAGACATATAACTTTTCATATTGATACATATCAATAAGAACATGAGTCATAATGAAATGGAATGATTAAAAGGAATAGAATAATAAAAATAACCTAAATAATAAAATTTATATTTGGCGACAATTTTTAAATGAGACATTCATAAGAATAACCCCACGTTTTATCACAAAGGTGTTGCAAATTAAAATAACCAAGGTTATTCCCCAGGATTCATAAAACATTTCATCTCTAGTTGTTAAATTTCATACACAGGGGATTAGATCACTATTAGGGAACACCATTAATATGTATTAATTTATTTGGATACATATATATCAACATAATTAATTTCTTTAATAACCTATTGAGAAATAAATTATGGGCTTCTTATCAAAATAATAGCATATAGATAGTTTAAAGACCTGATCATTACATCTTATTTTGACCAATTGAAAGGTAATTATGGTTTCATGTGTGCTAGTCCACAAATAAAAATAAATCAATTTTTATATCTAGGTGAATACCTTCAGAGATTCATGTGGTTTGGGTATCCAAAAAAATGAAATTTCAAATTAATTTCTTAAGTAGAAATATAAATTTTGTGGATTAAATTATACAGTATAATGAGTATAAAATGTGGTTTTAGAAAAGGGTAAAATGAGATGGAAAAAATCCCCCCATCAATTAAAGACAATTATTAAAGTAGTGGGAAAATAGAAAGTGGAAAAAAGGAACTTTTATGGAAATTGGTAGACATTACAAAAAATGACTCTTGAATGGAAAAGAGAAGTGAATATTTTTCTTACACTAAAGAGTTACTCCTAGATCATGATGAATGGGACCTTGGGGGCCTAAAGACACATTAGGGGGACTATTTGGGAGGAGAAACCACAATAAATTCACGGAGGAGGGATTAGTATTAAATGTTAATGAATAAAATTTTGGTTATTTATAGGAGAAGTGGAGGAATATTTTATTAATTTCCAAATATAGGACTTGGAAAACAAGGCTGTGATAATTTAAAAACCGCTATGTTAACCTGGGTTTTGGCTAATGGTTTGGGACATTTGGGTAATTTTTTCAATAATTTTATCTTCCATAAATGAAATACACTATTAGAAACTCCTTTTTTTAGGTAAAAGTAATTATTCCTGAAAGTAATGTTTCAAAAAAATTCATTTTTAAACATTAGAAATTAAAATAGTGTTTTAATAAAAAAAATTAATTTTAATAAATTACGTAATATTAATAAAATAAAATATTTTATGTCTTATATTGTTCTTAAATAATTACAACATCATTAATAAATTAATATTATGTCCTAAAATATATCAAAACCCTAAAATTGTAATTTTTAGTATTCATGAAAAAAAGGAAAATATTATAGAAAAATAACATAAATTCAACCTACAAGAAATTAAACATGATAATTTAAATAGTTATTTTTTCGAATAATTTTATAAATTTGATAATTTTAACATTAAATTATAAAAATAATTACTTATTTCAAAATTTTATTTTTAAAGATAAAGTAAAATTTTTGACAATTATTTTAAAATTTTCTAGGCCATTATAAAATTAGTTTAACAATTATATTAAAATAAAATTTCAATAAAATATTATTTAATTCAAAAAATAACATTCAAAATACATTGGTTTATTATGAAAATTTCCAACATTTCTAATAAATGGAAGTATGTAATTTTTGCCTCCAAAAATAAAATTATCAAATTCACCTTAATTAAACATATATTATATTAAGAAAAAATATAATAAAAAGAATTCATGAAATAAGAATTTTACTTTTAAAATTTAATTTACAATTTATATAATTAATTTTTCGATATTTATACGGTTATTACACATGCATACACCATAAGGATAAGGTGTACAATTATAGTGGTTTCGTGGTGTACCTCGACTATCATTGTAACACCATGAGATTTTATGAGAAATATTCTTTGTAATTTTTCTGATGTCTTGTGTTGTACACTACACCAAGATTATATTGTGCTATACGCAACACCTTATTAGCATTTAGTATACGCAAACTATATTCTTGGATTCTGTTGCATGCAAAAGCAACCTTCCTCAATAGTGTGTGTTGTACGTAATACAAAGTTTCACTAAACAAAGGTATATTGTTCTAAAATTATTATGAGCTAGATTTAATGAATTTTATTAACTAAATTTTTAATTTTAATAATATTCTAATCCATATTACACATATTCAAAAACATAATATGAGAACAAAATAATTTTTGTGTGTAAAATAAGTATTTTTTTTAATTCAGTTTTGTCGCCTTTAGATGGCACACTCACATTAAATCATTTCTTGAAAAGATTAATATTTAAATTTAATAAAATAATATTATTCATTTTAATAAGTAAAAAAAATTACTTTGGATAATTTTTTAATATTTTTCTGTTAACATTCATATGTTGATGAATAGTAAAAATATGCTAAATTTAAATTAAAAACAACTTTTTTCATCAAGATAACTTATTTGGTTAAATTATAACATTTAATGGTTTTAAATTATAAATAGAATATATTTTTACCATTTAATATTATTTATGTCATTATCGTTAATTTTACATTGAACTCATAGGTAAAACCTTTCAATCTTTTCCAATGATTTAACTTTTAGAACCCATTTTCTCAACAACAGGATTAACATTAAATTAAATACTACAAAATCTGTATTTTGAATTTTTAAAAATGGATTCCACATTTGGAATCAGTAGGTCCAAATTATGGTAATATGCTACTTTTTATTTTTAGGTACTATGAATAGTAAATACGGTAAATTTGTTTTACCATAGTTAATGGAAAATTAGGTAATTAAGGGTAAATATAATATTATAAAATTACCCTCACACATGTCTTAATATAATTGGAAAATTATATTTTTCCCTAAATCATACTTGTGTCGAATTTGAATCTATTGGAACCCACTTGGATGTGATTATGACCATTAATATATTTTTTTAAAGAAAGTGAAATATGTCTCACTCAAACATTAATATTTAATATATTTTTAATATAAGGTTATACAGAATATAAATTAGATTATAAATACTCATTTTAAAGATAAATGTTTTTCTTTTTTAAGTTAATTTATTTTTACTTTTTAAGAAATATTTAATTATATGAATAGATTATACATTAATGATGTAGAAATTATTTATTTAGTGGAGAATTAATAATACAATTATTATTAAAATACTAATACCCATAAAAAGGCCCAAAAACCTGAGAAAAACCTATTGGTCGAGTATATCTATACCTTTATCATCCAAGGGGTGACCTTGGGACCATTTTCAGCCTTATAAAATAGATTATGACATTAATAGTATTTTATTTTAAATGATGTCAAAGTTGTCACCTTCATACTTTAATAAAGATTAAATTTTAAAAGTTAGATTTTTTAGAAGATAAATTCGACTAAAAGTAATCATATAAAATATATTAGATTTTTCTTAATCATATTTTTTTTATTTTTAATTGTTTTCATCATATCAGTAAATTAAATAATCAGACAATAATGTTGTAGTAATTATTTTATTAAGAGAAATATCAAATAAATGGTTTTAAAAATTTTAAAATAAATATTATATGAACTCATTAGTGTGATACACAAAATTTCTAGATGAATATGACATGTTAGTAATCTGTTAAATATTTTTTTCAAACATATCTTATGTGTGGATTTTATTTAAATTCAAATAAATGAATTGTATCAAAATTGACACTATTGATATTTTATTAAAATAACACATTATTAAATTGATTAAAAATCAAAAAAATATTAGAAAATTATAAATAGTAATTTATATGGTCTAAAATATCATAAATTATCCAATTATGGACAATTAAAAACACATAAGTAATTATTTATAACAATTTAAAATTTCGAATAATATTACCACAAATAAAATTAAATTGATTAGTTAATGATAAATCAAGTTGGTGTGGTTTAAAATTAATTAACATGATTTATAAATTTTATTTGATGATGACATTACAACCCTATATCATCTCATCTTTGAATTGGTGTCATTTTAGAGGTTTTTATTTGGGTTTTGTGTTTATTATTAATTAGTTTTTTAGAGGATTCCAAAAGTGCCCCCCTCCTCTCTTATAAAAGAGCACCTCCACAATCTCCTCTTCACAAAATTTTTGAGACTTAATTCTAAATAAAACCCTGTACATTTCTCTTCTCCACTTCCCTAGAAACATTCTAGAGTTCCTGTTCTTCTTCAAAGACAATCATTATTGCCCTTAGAATAGGTTTAAAAGAGGCGTGTTGATGAAGATGTAATATTCTTTACTGTTTTTTTCAAATTCATTTCTTCTTCTACATCCTCTTATTTTGATGTTTGATAATAAAGTAATAACATAACTATCACTCATTTATTGATATGTTACTATAAATATGAAACAACCCTGTCTCATATTCTATCAAGCCTACAAAAAACAAAATCTCCGCGCATGCGTACGTGCGGCTTACCGTCACCACACCATGGTGTAATCTAATTTTCCACCACCACCATACTTGGATGGGTATACATGTGGAAATAATAACTATATATGATTATTATTACATAATAATAATTCTGAGATATTATATAATCCACTCCAATTCCATTCAATAATATGGGAACGATATCATCGCTCGTGCGTACCTACGGATTACCGTATCCATGATGCGATGAGATTCATTCTCCTTGTTAACCATTCAAGAATGATTATAAAGTATATATAATAAGTAATCATGAAATATATGACATAATAATGATATTGGATTTATGTATATATATATGTTATTTAATTCCATTAAATTTAATAAGGAAACGGAAACAACGTTGATGGGTACGTATGACCTACCGTCACCATGAATGGTGTATTTCATTCAATTTATCGATCTATTATACATATATATATTCTGAATAAATATTATATATAAATAATTTTGAATATTCTGGAAGTAAGTAAATTATGATCTATGTAATCATATGAATAATTACAAGTCAAATCACATACGATAAATGAAACGATTTTACCCAAAACGCTGCTTTAACATGGAATTGACAAATGAAAGGGTTATATAAAGTGAAAAGTGAATCATATATGATATCATAAATATTAATATGGTTATTTTATAAGTTAATAATATGTTTAAACCCACTATATATGAGTCTCAGATATATACATAAGAAATTGGACAAAAGGTATTGGATAATTATTCCAATCTCGTTCTTATCCAAGATTGTTTATTCATAAGAATTTACTGGGATTATGTTTATCATCCATGTCCATGTTTTCTCAAAATGTTTTAATAAAATGTTTACTATTCTTCCTTATACGTTTAAAGTCATTTTTATTCTTTTTTGACTTTTACCTCAATGTATGGAAGGAATCTTTCTATTGTTTACCATATGAGGGACTTTTTGACTTTTCCTACAACAGTATGAGGAGATAGTTTTTTTAACTTCTACCGTTGGTATGTATTTTTAAAGTTTCATAATTCCAGATTTTCATGATTCTTCCTCTACAATATTTCAGGATTATATTCAATAAAATCCATTTCTTTTAAAATTACCCGAAATTTTGTGAAAAAAATGATTTTGAAGAAGAAAAGAAATTTTCCCCAAGAATTCATTTCAAGGGTTTTATCAAAACTATTTCCCATTTAAGATGACATTATTTAGTCTGATTATGATTCAAGTATAATGCCTACATTATTTACATGGTTTTATTTTTCTTATGATGAAATGAAATCAATTTGTTTTATATGGATTATGTTATGATGGGATGATTTTTATGAAACATATATTATTCTTTGTGTTATGATGAATGATTTATGTTTATTTTTTGGCACACGTAAGAATGATTTAATTATTAGATGGGTGGGAACTATATCTACCTCAAATGAATTGGGGAAAGATTTATATCTCATTAGATAGACATGGAAGGAACGAAAAGTAAATTTGGTTCATTAATACAGGGCTGGAATAGCAATTAAATCAAGTTCAGAAATGGACTTTGTCCACTATGATGGTCTTGGATGCAATGCCTTGGATACAATGGAAATAATATCATGTATTTATTGGTTTTACACAATTACATGTTTTATTCCCAAGCTATTTTATAATGATTGATGATTCTTTATTATCTATGCCTTACGTACTGCCATGATTTATTTCGAAACTATCAATTTTGATGTTTAAACATTATGTTTAGGTTTTTATGTTCAAAAGTATATGGTTTGTTTTATTTTCTATATTCTTACCCTTACTGAGAATTTGAGCTCACCGTTTTCATATATTCTTCTCCCCATGATATATGGAATGGTTTTAGGTAAGAAAACAAAAGGGGAAGATCTTTATTGGAGATGTTGAAGATATATCACCATGATTAGAATATTATGTTCTGAGTTTCAAATGACACTAAACTATTATGGTCCTTGGGTGTTTGTTTTTGTTATGTATTAAGTATTCCAAAAAATTAATGTAATGTCCATGTATGTCAAGCTTGGGTCTCTATTGTTGGTATCATAGGAAATTTTTAGTTAACCATTGGAAACTAGGATGCAAAAACATTAGAGAGATCCCTAGAGATATTTATATGGTATGTTTAGGGATGCCCCTAAAGATAAGTATAAGTATATGTTACAGTACTAAAAGTATGATTACGATAATGAATAACCCAGGATTAGACCTAATATGTTAGATATTGAAAATAATCCCCCTTTATTATGTTGTTTTCCTAGCATGATTTTTTCCACTCACACTATTATTTTTGTGTTTTTGAAAAATGGCATGAAATATGAATATTCATGATAATAGAGGATATTATGGAAAATGAAATTATATTATTCATGATAAAACTACTGAAACATGATTTTGAAGGTGAAACATTGTTATTATTCCTAATTAGCAATCTCATAATATGATCAATAATATCATGTTTGGTAAGTTTCCTAACTCACCTAACAAGAGAAAGATGGAGTTTCATGATGATCAGAGAGGAAAGAAAGTTCAATTTCTATCAGATACACCATGTGGTAAGAGGAATCATGGAGAGTGTTTCCAAGGAACTGGAGGATGATTTGTGTGTGAAAAGAGGGACACAAAGCCAGTAATTTCAAAGGAAATGGTTTAGTTAACAGCATGGACAAGGATAATGGTATTGCTAAGACATCAAAAATGGTTAAATGTTTTAAATGTGGAATATACATGCATTATATAAACCAATTCCCTGATAGAAAATCACATGAATAGAATCAACATGGTCGTATGGGTAGTATTTATGTTGATGATGATGAAGAGACTACAAATGACATATGAGATGAAATAATTATTGAGGAATAAAATTATGAAGCTCAGTTACTGGTTTAAGAAGGTAGTGGAATGATATCATGATTATAAAGAATAATGTATGGTATAATGGAGTGATTAAAAATCTTAGGATGTTTACACTATTTTTTTCCCTTAAGTATTTGAAAGTATATGATGAATTGTACTGTTAACCATGAAAAGTGATTGAAATATTTTTGGAAAGTAGATGATATTCCCATAATGAAGGGATAAAGAGAAAATAATATGTTTGATAGTATTAATGAGATCATGACTGATATAAGGACAAAGTGATATCATGGTTTGAGTATATTGAAATTTTTGGGAATTTGGTATGTGTAAAGAGTTAACTTTTGACAGCATTCATGTTTTCACTAAGATTATATGGTAATTCATGTTTCGAGAGATTACATGATTAAGGTATTGATATGTTCTGAAAGTGACCAACAAGATAAATATTATGATATATGGGGGATAAATGATGGTAATCCCATGCTTGGTAGATGACCTCACTAGTAATATTTTTCTTTATATAATTAGATTGGACAGAAGTATTTTGGATAACCCTAAAGATTGGAGTGGATTAAGTTAGAAATCAGATAGTATTGTTTAAGGCTACAACTTTTTTATATTATTTCTAAAATGTTATAATAGTTTAGTTTTAGAAAAATGAAAACTTATAGGCCGGGCGACAACCCATTGCGTCTGACAAGGATGTGGGAATCAAACCCAAAACTGAAGTATGATAGGCCTTTATCACCTACCACGGGCCTACAAGAAGTCCCTTGTTTGTAGAAATTAGTTTTATTTTATTAAGTGGTCTAATATATGAAGTATAAGTCCATTTTTGGAGCCATATACGATTAATATCACTATATATGAACTTATGTATATTTAATAACTTTTTTTAACCTTTTGTTTGAGATAGATGGAATGACCCATCATTCTGTCACATGGTCTAGAAATACTTCATGAATGATAATTTCGACTTCATTTACTTAGGATATGAAGTGTAAATTGTTTATGGAACAACAAACAGTGAGATTATACCAAAATCAAGTAAGTATTTATTCTAATTCAAAATTTTCAAATTTAAGGAAAGGATCATGAAAACAAAAAGTGTTGTCCTAGTACCCTCATATCCGATGAATCATATAGTACTTTAGATCATAAAAAATTTATGGCTTTGTGATTGTTGGATTTTTCATAGCCATGTTCTCTACCACTCTCCATCAGAACGTGATGGAAAGATTTCCCTTCCATATCCATATTTTCACCTATATTCTCTTATGTGGAAACCCAGTGATGTGTTACTTTGGGTATCCATTATGTTTCTAATGTTCCTTTTTAAAATAAATTTTTATAATTCCTTTTTACGATGTGGGTTTCTATGCAAGAAACTTTCAATGAGTAAACGATTTATAACCTCGACGAATTTTGAGGGTGAAATTCATTTTAAGGGGGTAGAATGTAACACCCCAAGATTTTATGAGAAATATTTGTTTTAATCTATTTTATGTCTTGTGTTGTAAGCTACACAAAGATTATATTTCTCTATATGAAACACTGTATTATACTTTAGTATATGCAAACACTATTCTTGGCTTATTTTGCATGCAAGAGTGACCTTCCTCAATAGCGTGTGTGGTACGCAATACCGAGTTTCACTAAAAAATGACATATTGTTAAAAAATTATTATAAACTAGATCTTATGAATAGTATTAACCACATTTTTACTTTTATAATATCATCATTAATCTTACACATATTCTGGAACATGTTTTGAGAACAAAAATTATTTTTGGGTAAAATAAGTAATTTTTAAAAAATGTAGTTTTCCACCTTTTGATGGCGCACCCACATTAAATATATTTTTTGACATTTTTATGAGTTCAATTTGATAAAACAAACTTATTCATTACAATATGTATACAAAAATTTACATTGGACAATTTTTTTAAAAAAATCTGTTAACTTTCATATTTTGATGAATAATAAAAATACGCTAAATTTTAATTCCAAACAACTTTTTTCATCAAGATAATTTATATGGTTAAATTATAATATTGATTGGTTTTAAAGTACAAATAGAATATATTTTTACTATTTAATATTATTTATGTCATTATCATTAATTTCACATTGAATTTATAGGTAAAAACATTTCAATATTTTGTAATGGTTTAACTTTTAGAACCCATTTTATCAATAGCAAGATTAATTTAAAATTAAAAACAGAAACTTCTGTATTTTGAATTGGAAAAATTGGATTCCATATTTAAAATTAGTATATCCAAATTTTGTTAATAGGATACTTTTTATTTTTAGGCATTATGAATAGAAATTACGATACATTTTATTTACCATAGTTAATGGTAAATCGGTTAATCATGGTTAAATATAATATTGTAAAATTACCCTAACACTTGACTTAATATAACAGAATGATTATATTTTTCTCAAATCATACTTGGGTCGAAATAGTATCTACTGGAACCCACTTGGTTGTGATTAAGACCTTTAATTTATTTTATTTAATGAAAGTGAAATATGACTCACTCAAACATTAATAATAAATGTATTTTTAATGTAAGGTTATACAGAATATAAATTCAATTATAAATACTCATTTTAAATCTAATATGTATTTCTTTTATTATGGTAATTTCTTTTTAATTTTTATGAAATATTTAATTACGTTAATATCTTATACATTAATGATGCAGAAATTATTTATTTACCGGAGAATCAATAATATAGTATTTATTAAAAAAATAATACCCATCAAAAGGCCCTAAAACCTAACCAATACATATTGGTCGAGAATATCAATACCTTAATCATACAATGGGTTACTTTTCTACCATTTTGAGAACTATAAAATAGATTATTACATTTATATTATTTTATTTTCAATGATGTCAAAATGTTCACCTTCATACTTCCATAAAGATAAAATTTTAAAAGTTGGTTGTATTAGTAGATAAATTAGACTAAATGTATTATTATGAAATATTTTAGATTTATCTTAATCATATTATTTTATTTTTAATTTTAATGGTACAAATCATAATATTAAATAATCATACAATAATGTTGTAGTAATTATTTTATTAAGAGTAATATCAAATAAATGTTTTTAGAAATATTAAAATAAATATTATATGAACTAATTAGTGTGCTACACATATTTTTTAGATAAATATGACATGTTATAAATCTTTTAAATATTTTTGGATCAATCATATATTCTATGTGGATTTTATTTAAATTCAAATAATAGAATATTTTCAAAATTGACCCTATTGATATTTTATAAAAATAACATATTATTAAATAGTTTGAAATTCACAAAAAAAATTTAAAATTTTAAAATGAAATTTATATGCTCTAAAATATCATAAAGTATCAAATTATGGACAATTCAGAACACATTACTAATTATTTATAACAATTTAAAATTTAGAATATGAATACCACAAATAAAATGAAAAAGATTAAATAAGGATGAATCAAGTAGATAAGGTTTAAAATAAATTCCCGACATATCTAAATTTTATTGGAGGATGAATTTACAACCCTATTTCATCTCATATTCATATTTGATTCATTTTGGAGGTTTTTATGTGGGGAATGAGTTTATTATAAATTAATATTTTAGAGGTTTCCAAAAGTGCTCATCTCCTCTCTTATAAAAAGGCACCCCCTCCCTCTCCTCTTCACAACATTTTGAGCCTTTAATATCAACCAAAACTAGTACATTTCTTTCCTAAACTTCCCCAGATACATAATATAGGTCCTTATCTTCATCATATACCAACATTAGTGCCCTTTGAGGAGGTTTAGTAGAGGCGCGTCGAAGAAGAGGTAATATCCTTTACTGATTATTTCAAATTCATTTCTTCTTCTACTTCCTCTTATTTTGTTGTTTCATAATAAAGTAATAACATCAGTATCAATCATATAATTATATGATATTATAAATATTAAACAAACCATTTTCATCTTCTATTTATCCTACAAAAAATGAAATCCCCATGTGTGTGTACGTACGGCTTACCGTCTCCACACTGTGGTGTAATATGATTTTCCACCACCACCTTACTTGGATGGGTATAATGGTGGAAATAATAAATATATATGATTATTATAAGATAATACTAATTCTGAGATATTATTTCATCCACTCCAATTCCATTCAATAATATTGTAATGATGTCATCTCTCGTGCGTATGTACGGATTACCGTCTCCACGATGCGATGTGATTCATTCTCCATGTTAACCATTCAAGAATGATTATAAAGTATATATTAGAAGTAATAATGAAATATATGACATAATAATGATAATGGATTTATGTATATATATATGTCATTTACTTCAATTCAATTTAATAAGGAAATGAAAAAAGCGTTCATGCGTACGTACAGTCTACCGTCTCCACGAACGGTGTATTTCAATACATTTATCGATCTATTATATATATATATATTATGAATATATATTATATATAAATGGTGTTTTAAATTCTTGAAGTAAGTAATCATGATCTATGTAATCATATGAATAATTACAAGTCAAAACATGTACGATAAAGGCATAAGTGAATCATATATGACATCATAAATATTAATATTCTTCTATTATAAGTGAATAATATTTTTAAACCCAATATACAGGAGTCTCAGACACATATGGATGAAATTGGACATAAGGTAAGGGATAATTATTCCAATCTCATTCTTATCAGAGATTTTTTATTCATAATTATTTATTGGGGTTATGTTTATCCTCCTTGTCCGTGATTTCTGAAAATGTTTTAATAAATTTTTTACTATTCTTCCATATATGTTTAAATTCATTTTTATCCTTTTTTTTCTTTTACCACAGGGTATGGAATGAATCTTTCTGTTGTTTACCATATGAGGTACTTTTTGACTTTTCCAGAAAAAGTACGAGGAGAATGTTTTTTTGACTTATACAGTGTGAATGGATTTTTACAGTTTCAAAAATCCATATTTTCATGAATATTCCTCTACAAGATTTCATGATTATTTTCAATAAAATCATTTTCTTTTAAAATTCAATTGTAATTTTGTTAAAATAAAATGATTTTAAATAAGAAAAGGAAATTTTCCTCAAGAATTCATTTCATGTGTTCTCTCAAAACAATTTACCATCTAAGATGAAATTAGATAGTATGATTATGTTTCAAGTATAATGTATCTATTATTTACATGGTTTGATTTTTTGTTATGATGAAATTATATATATTTGTTTCATATGGATTATGTTATGATGGGATGCTGTTTATGAAACCCATATTATTCTTTGAGTTATGATGAAAGATTTATGTTTATTTTATGGCACACTTAAGAATGATTTACTTATGAGATTGGTGGGACATATATCTCCCTCCAATGAACTGGGTAAAGATTTATATCTAATGAGATAGACATGGATGGAATAGGAAGTAAATCTGGTTCAGTAATACAGGGCTGGAACGATAAGTAAACCATGTTCAGTAATGGAATTTTTACACTATGATGGTATTGGTAGGAATGACTTGGATAATATAGAAATCATATCATGTGCTTAATGGTTTTCCACAATTACATTTTTTATTCCCATGCTATTTTATTATTAATTATGGTTTTTATGTTCTATGCCTTACATACTTCAAAGATTTATTTCACAACTCCAGATTTTAATGTTTGAACTTCATGTTCATGTTTTTATGTTCAAATGTATATGGTTTGTTTTATTTTCACCATGCTAACCCTTAATAAGCATTTGAGCTCACCATTTTTTTGGTTTTCTATTCCCCATTGTATAAGGAAAGGTTTTAGGTAAG
This sequence comes from Viscum album, assembly GCA_963277665.1. NCBI lineage: Eukaryota > Viridiplantae > Streptophyta > Magnoliopsida > Santalales > Viscaceae > Viscum > Viscum album. The sequence goes on from OY728152.1 coordinate 1,255,322,840, forward strand.
AAAATAAAAGGGGAAGATCTTTATGGAAGATGTCGAAGATCTTTCACTATGATTATAAGATTATGTTTTTAGTTTCCAAAGACACTACATTATTATGGTCCTTGGGTGTGTTCTTTTTTTATGTATTAAGTATTCTGCAAATGTAATATAATGTCCATGTACGTCAAGCTTGGGTCTCTACAATCATCGACTGAGTGGTAATCTCCACTGACTAGATATTCTCACATAATAAATTTTTTTATGATTCACTTATAAAATCTCATCTTGATCTTGATTAAGAGAAAACCCCATTGATAATACCGCCCTTCCCAGTTCTACCAAATGGGCTTCAGAAAATGTGACTCTACTAGTTGATGTCGTCGATTCTCCTTTTTTATCAATTATATTTTATTATTACTACGAATAAATACTAATTATAATTGTAAAATTATTAACCAATTATATATATCCCAATGAAAAAATTTACTAATTGTCGTATAATGGTTGAATCCCAATGGTCTTATTTCTAATTATACTCTATAAATAAAACAACATTATTTGACTCAAAATTCACTACAATTTCACTTATGGTGATATTTTCATTTTATAAGAGGTTTATTTGTTTAATAATATTTTGTTTTAATTATATTGAATCTGTAGTGTGGGGGGTTGAATTTGGTAGACTTGGGTTATCCTTACATTCCCACATTAGCTTCTCTATTATATATTTTTGTCTAGTTGTAAAGCATGTCATTTTAATTGGTTTCATAGTCGACTAATGTAATGATATTTATTAATGACATGGAATTTGTTGGTTCCCGTTGATTTTTTACACGAATTCTATAAAATAATAGGTAATAAAAAATTATTCAGTTAACAAATATCATTTAAAAATTCAAGGTCTTTACATTCTACCACAGTTAAGAGAATGTTTCCATGAAATTTCAACAGGTTTTCTCACTTGGGAAAAGTTGAGAGAACTTTTATCTCATTATATCATCTATTTACTACATTTTTTCCTCATATTTTTTGTTTCTCCACAACCCTATGATGATGTTGGTAATATTTTTATGTAGAACCTTGTCTCTATGATCCGAGATCTACACTGATTGATCAACATAAGATTAGGAATTTTCGAGTTGTACAAACATTATATTTTGTACTTGATAGGGATAATGAATTTACTTCCTCAAGAGAGATGGATGGAATAAATAAAGAACTTGATATTTATTTCAGTAAATATATAGTTGATAGGACACTAGTCCTATGCGATCTAGGATTTCATAGGTGCCATGGTACCAAGGGACAAGCGTCCCTTTCATTCCATATCACAGAATAATATTCCATGGTGATATCTGAAGGAAAAGTTTTCTCTAACATCAAGCTACATGTCTTATCTATAGTTTTAAAAATAGGCCTTTTGAAGATTCTGACAGCCTTGAAATGTTGTTAGATGACATGAACATTTTCTCCCATATCTTGCACAATATCAGGACCAAGAAATATCCACTCACCAACTTCATCCCAACAACTATAATTTCTAAATTCATCCTTTATATAGCTTCATGTGCTTATATTTGAATATTCAAGTGGATGTTTTTATTGTATAATAACTCAAGTAAGGGGAGGTGTTAACACCAACTAACATTAAAATATATTGACCAAGTTCTCATCTTATTCTTGAGTGTCTGGAAAGGTCTTTTAGATTGGAAATCAGTTTGTGGGTGACAAGCCATACTGAAATTCTATTTAGTATTAAGATAATGTTAATGAATTATCTCAATTTTAGATGTGATCCTTGGATCATGATCCGAAACAAAAGAAAATGGAACCCCATGCAGCCTCACCATTGCCTTTATGTATATCATGGAAAGCTCCTCAAGTTAAAAATAACCCCAGCCGGAAAGGCTTGGAGGCCTTAATTTTTTATGATTTTTTATAACACCCCTTTCAAGGGATGAGGGGGAACACTTACAAGGCCTATAGGCTATGAGATACAAGGACCATAGGCTTAGGAAATTACATGACCCAAAGATCATAGGGAATTCAACCAGATTATCTAGAAGGAACTGCCCCTCCCTAGCATCTGTGTCATCATAGTACCTCTCAACCTTTGCATGACCATCTTTCTAGGCTTCCCATGCAAGCACAGGTTGGTTCCGATGGAATTTCCATACCCTCTCATTCTGAAAATCCATTTGGATCTTCTCTGGTGATGTATATATTGACATTGTCCCACTTCCGTGTCAGTTTGGGCAGTGGTTGCAATACAACATTAGGAATTCATCACTCCACCTTCTTGTACTAACACACCAAGATTAATATAGTGTAGTCAGCTATCACACATTTCATGTAATCCCACAAATATTGATCATGAAGGTCCCTATACATTTTATTTATTCCAGGATGTTTAGATAATTTAGATCATTGATAATCGTCCATCAAATAAAGAATCTTCTATTTGAACTTTCAGGATAATATCTAGATATGATGGTTGAAGAACCATTTAGAATAGGAATTATGATGTCCCTTCCCTTATGATTTCTAGGTTGAGTTTTACTAGGACCATGATTTATGGATCTACATAAATCCATATTATTACCAGCACAATATGGTATTTCCTACTTAACGCATTAGTAAATTTGTTTATTCTCTAGGGTGATAATAAATTTTATATCCATAGCCATTAATAAGTTCCAACCATATATTTTTTCTCTTGTAAAATTAATTTTTAAGGAAAAAATACTTCAAACATTGTTGGAATGTGTAGATATCACATTTATCACCATAAATATTGTCCCTACACTTTTTTAGAGAAAACATTACCTCAGCTAACTCCATGTCATATGTAAGATTGTTCTTCTCATGAGTATTTAATTAACGTGTTGCAAAAGCAACCACCTTTTCATTTTTATGATGACCTAATCAATGCCTTTTAGATATGAATCATTATAAATGACAGATAATTATTCAAAATAGGGTATAGTTAACACATGTACAATTACAAGTCTCTTCATCAGCTCTGGGAATATTTCTTCAAAACTCCATTATCCTAATCAACTTATTCCCTATTCAAGTTATCCTAGATATAGGATTACAATGTCTTCAAATGTTTTTCAAAAACCTCTTATAATATCATGATAATACATGGAAACTAATAATCTTAAATATCATTATATGATGAGGCCTCTCTTCTAAATTTTTTTTATTGTACGGTCAATTGAGAGTTCTTCATTGGTTACGTTGTTCCAGAAGAATGAAACATACGGTAACCAGAAGTCACATTTTCAAAAATTCTAAAAATATTCTCCTTCATCAGAGTCCCCAATATAACCCTCAGATGATCCTCATGCTACTCATTAATTTTTAGAGTATATCATAATATCACCAATAAAAAAACACTTAATTTATCATGGTAGTTATTAAAGAAACTATTCCTAAAATCCATAAATATATCATGAGAATTAATCAAGATGAAGGGAATAAAATCTCATAATTCCCATATATTGATTGGAAGAAAGTATTCAGAATATCTTCTTTATTCACCCTCAATTGATGATTCATAGATCAGAGGTCAATCATGGAGACACACTTGGTTGGATAAATCCATTATCTATAAAATATTGCAGTTGTTTTATTAATTATTGTAACTCTATATTTTCCATTCAATATGGTGTCTTTAATATCATCTTAGTCCCAATTATGAGTTCAATAGAGAACATTACATATCTTTATGGGGGTGTTCTAGGTAACTCTTAATGAAATAAATCAATGTATTCATAAATGATGGGGACATTCTCTATATTTATACATTCTTTCACTTCTCCCTTTTCATCATTCATCTACATAATGAACTATATGTTATAGTCTTCTTGGAATGTCTTTGGATGGGATATCTCTAAATTGAAAATGAATATATGTTGTGAATTCAAGACTACAAAAATTTACTTACATACACAGTTGATATTAACATGATACATTGACATCGATTCCATCCAAAGTATAGTGTTGAACTCCAACATGGGAATAACTCCTAGATGTTTAATGAGATTTTACTAACAGATGATAATACTATAGTTTCTATATACTTTAGATTCAAGGATAATTTTTATAGGGGTCTTTAATAATAACTCTACTTCCAGAAGTTCAATGATTGATTTTAAACACTTTTAAAACTTGGATAAAATAAAGGAATGCAAAGAACCAGAATCAAACAGTGTACCTTCTGTATTTGAGTACACAATGAGTGTGCCTTCCATCACATCATTCATAGCATCCACTTAAACCATCATGATATAAAATGAATGACCCTAATATCCTATACTATGATGAGGTTGATGTTGTTTTCCCTCATTTATCTTCTAATTTGGACGTAGATTGGAAATGTTCCCAAGATGTCCACACATAAGGCATTTATCTCTCGTTTGTAGCCGCACCATCTTCCCATTGTCATTAGTGTTCTAAAGTGGAGGCTTCATCTCACCATGGTAGTTTGTAGCTCTATGGGCCTCTCTTCTACACTTATAGAAATTTACTTTCCCAAGTGTGTAGTTTCATGAATGCATATTCCCACATTTGTCGCATGTGGGATGTTTCACATTCTTTCCTCCACTTTTGGGATCAAAGTTCCTCACTGAGTTTGGATCCATTTATATATTTTTTTCATTTGATATATGTGTCCACTAAATCTCTAAAAACTCCAATTCAACCTTCACAGCACTCCAAACTATTGCCTCATTGCTTTAATAGTCACAATTTTCTAGATTCCTCCATAGATGGGGTCTTAAATTACTGAAGAATATATTATATTTTTCCTTTGGAACCATAAAAAATCTTGATGTGTAATGATAAATTCTTGTAAATATCATCTCATAGCTTCCGAACAATTCATTTTCCTTCTTATTTATTTTGAGTATTTCCTTATCCATTTTTCATCACATTTTACCAAGGAAATATTTTTGGAAAATGATTCCCCTAAACTCTTCACATTCCATGTCATTGGTCTCCCACCTAGTCATTGTGTTTCCAATAAGCATTCACCACTGATCAACATATCCTTTTAAGCGGTATACTTCCAAGGTAACATTTTCTTTCTCTAGATAGTGTAGTACAGAAAATATATTTTCAATTGAGGTTATCCATTGTTCATCAATCAATGGATTAGTATATCCACTGATATATGGTGGTCATTGATGCTAGAAGGACTCAATGAAAAGTTATTCCCATTGAGGTGAAACCATTATCTCAACATGATTCCATTTATTTTTCATAACTTGAGTAAGTTGATTCATCATCTTCATTAATTCTTCAATTCTTAAATCCATCACATTTCCATCAGTGGATCATCTCTTGCATTCATAATTTAAATAGTTCTTCATATTTTCAAACATTATTAAAATATAAGAATACCTTAGTGAGAAATTTGTGTACATATATGAATATTAAATTTATAAAGTAATTTCATGTCTTAATAAAAAATTAATAAATATGTTATTAGTGACATCCAATAATAATTACATTTTCTATTTAAACTTTATAAAGGATGAAAAAAATATTGTGAGTAACCAAAAATATCCCCCAGTATTCTCAAACTACGAATGTAGTATGTCATGTTTTTTTGAACCAGTTCCCATTTGAGTCTAGCTTAAAATTTTGTTTTTTGTTGCTACCCCTAGATACCTCTGGGCCAGATCCACATCCACTTGTTCATATTTGGATATACGATTTATTGACAAGAAACCAGTTTCTTTATTCTTCAACCAAATACAAGGATAATTTCCTATATTTATAATTTTACCTACTGTTCTTCCGAAAGGCTTCGAATCCTAATTTCAATAAATAACAAAAACATCCTTTGATACCAACTATGGAATCCCTCCTTTTATTACACTATACTAAACAGAGGAAAGGGGTGGGAATGAAGCCCAGTAAGGGAACAAACATGAGTGACATATAACATGATATCTTGATACATATAAATAATAATAAAAGGAATTATGATAAGGAACAAGAAAATGGAATAACACAATAAGAATAACATGAATCATATCATGGATATTTGGATAAAACATTTAAATGAGAAATTCATAATCATATCACCAAGGATTCATGAAATAAAATTACAAAGGTTATTTACCAAGGAATAATAAAACATTCCATCTCTAGAGATGAAATTATTTACCCAATTCATTAGATAAAAATCTGGGGAAACCATTAAAATGAACTAATTTCATGTGGTTCAAATAGATAATAATAAATCATTTCAAAAATGATATGTTGATGAAAAACTACGGGATTCTTATCAAAATTGTGGAATACAAAAGAACTTAAAGACATTATTATTAAGAAACTTTTTTAACCCATGGAAAGGGTATAGAGGTTTCATGTATATTAATTACCAAATGTAATAAATTAATTTTTATATCTAGATGAATTAACATAGAAAATAATGTGGGTGGGGTATTCACAAAGTTAAATTAAAAGTGAATTTATTTTGTTGAGAGAGAAATTTTAAGGAGTAAACATGGAATTATAACAGGTATGTAACATAGTTTTAGAAAAGGATAAAAGGATAGGATAAAAGGGTCTACCATTGAAACAAATAAATTATTGTAGTATTACAATTTAATAATTTGGAAAAAGGGAATTACATTTCAATTATACGACATACCAGACAAAGGACTAATGAATGGAAAAGACAGGTCACGATTTACCTTAACATAAATATATACTCATAGATATTGATGAATGTAACCTTGAGGGATTGAGGAAACCTTAAGGGGACTCCATGGGATGATAAAGTGCCAGAAAAACATGGATGTTGTTTTTTGAATGAATGTAAATAGGGAAATGGGAGCCTATTTATAGTATAATTGGAGGAATTTTTTAATGAATTCTAAAAATAGTTCTTGGAAAAAAGGTCATGGAAAATGAAAACCGAATGGATTAAACATTGTTTTTATCATGATTTTGGAAATTTGGGTCCCATTTACTGATACTTAAATCCTAATGAAATGAACAAAAATATGTAATAATTCATTTGGCATAGAGAAGAAAATATTCATCAAAGAAATGTTTTATAAATAAAATTTTCCTTTTTGACTTTGGAATGTAACTTATAGTTATAATAATTTAATAATATCTATTAAAAACATAATATTAATAACATTACATATTTTTTTGCCAGTAATCATGCTTAGTTAATTATTTTATCATTATTACATAACTATGATTCTAAAAAATATATCGGATCCCTAAAAGTATAGTTTTTTTTGACAATTCCTTAAAAAATAATGAATTATAGAAAATTATGATAAATCCAACCTAACCTAAATTCATTATGATGACATAAAAAATGTTTTATTATTTCAAAAATTTATCTAAATATTATAATTTATTTTTTTAATATTAAAATCCTTATTTATTTAAAAATAGGAGTTTTAATATAATCAAATTTATGAAAATTATAATGATATTTCCTCGCACAAAATTACATTATTATATATGTAATATTTAAATAAATGAAAATTCCATTAAAATAGGTAATATTCATAATACCATGGTGTTATAAAAATTTATATGTTTTCTAAAAAATACATGTATGTTTTATTTGCATCCAAATATCAAATTTTCAAAATCTTCAAAATTAAACAAATATTTTTTTATGAAAAACTATTATTAAAATTATTTTTCTATAATAATCCTTTTATTTATTAAAATGAATTTAAACATTTTTAACTATGTTATAAACATGTGACCACTTATTACACCCCCATATTTTCTAAGGTTAAGTGGTTAGATAGTGGTAGTTTCTGGGGGTTCATCGGTTAACAACAACAGAGTGGTAATATCCACTAACATGAACTTTCCCATATGTGATTTATTTCAAGATTCAATTGTTGAATATAGACTTAGCCTTTGCCAAGGGAAACCACCATGGATGATACCTCCCTCACTAGTTCTGATATTTGGGATTCAAACTGAATGACTCTAATAGTTGATGCCTTTGATTCTCCTTTATATATCAATTATCCGTTATCATTACTACTTATAAAAAATAATTATAATGGTAGAATTATCAATCAAGGTTATATTTTCGTACCTTCATATTGACCACTAGTCATATAATAGTGGAATACTGTCACGACCCGTCCTCGGGGCCCGTGCCGTGACTACCCCAAGCCCGCCTTCCATAGGCCAGGGGCTGGCGACTAGCACCAAGGCGTAAAATCCCAGTAAACAGGGAAGGCATTGCCTTTATAAGTAACAACCACACAGAGTCAGCAAGCGGAAAGTAAAGTACAGAAAAGTAAAGGGGCCGGTAATACAAGCCCAACTGTAAAGTACAAATGAAAGTAAAGCAACTGAAGAAAAGACGGCGGCCTCGTGTCGTCCACTGGCAATCCCACCTGAAGGGTGGGTACAGATAGCCTCCAGGCTCCTCGGGTCCCACGTCCGCTCCGAGCACGTCCCGCCCAGTGGTCCACCTCCAGGTACCGTCCTGCTCCACGCCCAACCGTGATCAGCGTTGTCCGTCGTCTGCAACCAACACAACAAGGTGCGGGCATAGCCCGTGCAGGGGTGAGTACAACTACTCAGTAAGGACCCCGAGACCCCCGAAGGTCTCCCGAAATCCACAAAGGATACAGCACAAAGAAAGATGCAATCACGAAGTAACATCTGACTCGACTTAGGTATATGCCCATACATATACCTAAGTCCCCAAATCTAGCTCTGCTCACGAGCTCAAGAACAACTCAATCCACAAAGGAAAGCAAGACTCAAATCCATAAGGAGAGTAAATAGTAAATCCACATAGGATAGTTCAACACAATCCACAAAGGAGAGTAACAGTAAATCCACATAGGATAGTTGTACAAGATCACACAGTTTATAACAAGTTTATGAAATCAACGGATAACCATTACCCAGGTATATGCCCATACATGTACCTAAGTTATCAAGCGACCCATCTCAATCATGAGGAAACACAAAGATCATTGACTCAGCTCAAACCAGGATTTTCATTATCGAAACCGTAGCTGCTGAAGAGCCCCGTCTCTGAAGTGTGCAGTAGTCCTGTCACGACTCCGAGGTACTGCTCACTAACCTAAGACTGCTGAGATACTCCTCCTGTCGAGTACCGCGGGTCTGCTGCCAACTACCGGGCGCTCCGTCCGCTGAGGGTCTGCTGCCAAATACCGGGCGCTCACCCAGATAGCCTACTAAGGTACTCCTCCTGTCGAGTACCGCGGGTTTGCCGCCAACTACCAGGCGCTCCGTCCGCCGTGGGTCTGCTGCCAACTACTGGGCGCTCCGTCCACTGGGCTAGTCGACTCACTCCAAGTCGAGTCGGTCAAGCAGTCGTCAGGTCTCAGTCATCTACACGGTCTCCGTACTCCGCACGCACGTCTCCACCGTCGCGGGTCTGTCGCTACAACCAAGCGCACACACTCCGTAGAGTATCGCGGGTCTGCCGCTACAACCAAGCGCTCCACCGCCAAGGGTCTGTTGCTGCATACAAGCGCACCACCACTGTCAAGTACCACGGGTCCGCCGCTACACCCAAGCGCTCCACCGCTCAAGGTAAAAAGAAGATTCAGCTCACACAGGTTCGGTAGCACTGTTCCACGTAGGATCGCTGAGTGCAGTAGTCGACGCAGTCCACGGAGGATCTCTGCACAGTCGTCGCCGCAGTCCACGAAGGATCTCTGCTCTGCCATCGTCGCAGTCCACGGAGGATCTCTGCTCTGCCGTCGTCGCAGTCCACGGAGGATCTCTGCTCTGCCGTCGTCGCAGTCCACGGAGGATCTCTGCTCTGTCGTCGAAGTCACAGCCAGCGCTAGGGTTCCCGCACAAAGCGAGCTCGTTTAGGAGGGTCCGCTCCACGAGCTGAGGGCTGATACATCAACTGACACGTAGTCCGAAGTTGATGTATCCAAAAGTTCCGTATCGACAACAGGATCTCAACGCAACAGACGGCGCGTCAATCGAACGCCCGGTCTGAGAGTTATTGGCATTTTCGTCCCAGGGGCCCGGTTGGTTTTTAGGGAAAAACCAACCCGACCGTACTCCGCCTGTATCCGATCCTCGGGCGGAGTATTCCAAAAGTTCCATCTCACTTAGAGGAAACTACCACAGCTGACGGTACGTCGATCGGACGTCCGTAGCTCAAGTTATGAGCGTTTCCGCTCCGAGGGCCCGGTTGGCTTCGTGTACGAACCAACCCGGACGAACCCAAAGTCTTCCGAAACCTTGAGTATAATATATCGAAACGACCGTCTCGATCCAAGGATCGCGTAGCCGCTGACGGTTCGTCAATCGGAGGTCCCAGGCCCAAGATATGGGCGAAAGACCGAAGAGGGCCCGGAACGGGGGTACTGGGCCCGGGGCGACCCGGCCCGAACCCCCCCTGGGGTCGGCCGAACCGGGTCGGCCCGAACCGGGTCGGCCCGACCCGGCCCGAACCGGCTCGGCCGGGTCCGGTCCGGCCTGGGCGCGGCCCGGCCGACCGGACCGGCCGGCTCGGTCTTCGGCCGGGCGGCCGAAGAGCCGCCGCCGCGGGGTTGACCCGCGGCTTTTGAAGGAGACGCGGCCCCCGCGGGGGGCCGCCTGTCACGCGGACGCGGCCGGGCCGCCGCGTCCGTCCCGGTTCCGCGCGGCCGCGGAACCGGCCGCCGTTGCCGCCGTGGCTTCAGCCGCGGCGGGCTTCCTCCATGGCGGCGCGCCGGCCGCCGCCGCCTCCGGTCGCCGGCGCCGCCGCGCCGGCGACCCGCGCCGCCGCCGCCTTCCGCGGGCCGCCGGAGATGCTCCGGTGGCCCGATTTCTTTCCCGTCTGCGCCATTGCCCCTCCCGGATGCCGACCTTCACTGCGGGATCGACGGATCGCCCCTGCCGCGCGGTTCGTCGTCGTCCGCCATATCCGCACAACAAAAATAGATCGGCGGAGGGTTGCCGGGACTTGTTCGTTAGACCCGCACCCTCCGCGTTAGTCATAATCCACGGGAGGAACAAGAAAACGATCAATAACAATTTTTAAAATAAATTAAAATTGTTCCGATCGGGTTCTTTATTTGAAAAGAATAATCACGGGAATAAAATATTCCAATCAACCCTTACCTTGTCGTCGTCGTCGGACGAGGGGTCGCCGCGGAATCGCTCGTCGCGGAGGAAGGAGATCGTCGCGTCGTCGCGGAATCGCTCGTCGCGTCGCCAATCTCCGGATCAAGATCAACGGATTTAATTAGTTTAAATCCGTTGATATTGAAATTAAAAAGGGAGAAGAAAAGATCCGATTCTCACCTTTGTTGCCGAACGAGGGTCGGCCGCGGAAGAAGAGGCGTCGCCGAAGAATGTCGCGGGTAGATCTCGTCGACGTCGCAGATCTTGGTGTGCGTCGTCGAATTCCGGTCGCCGGCGTTCTTCGCGTTCTTCGCGTTCTTCGCGTTTTTCGCGTTCTTCGCGTTCTTCGCGTTCTTCGCGGAGAGGGTGGAGGAACGAAGATTCTTTCAAATCCTTTCCAAGGATTTTTGGGTTGGTCTTATTTTATAAACATGCCAACACACGAAACTGGTTAAGAAACGATCCATCAATTCGTTGAATTAATTCAACGAAAGAAACGACCCATTTAATTCACGAAGAAACAGTCCATTTAATTCACGAAATAAACCGCCCAATTAAATGGTCTGTTAAGAATTAAAGAAAACGCGTCGGTTGACTTTTCAGTTACTTTGACGGGTTTTCGCGGGTACGTTACTTAGCGAAAGAAACGGCGTGGCTCGTGCGGGTCCCACCGCACAAATATCCTACCAAGGGGTAGGATATTTCTGGATAGCATCCTATCCAGTTCAACTCAGTTCAAGCCGTCTTTAAGTGACTTCAAGTGGCTTCCAAGCAGCTTAAGTGAAATAAAATAAAGTTGTCGCACAAACTTTATTTTATTTCTGACTTAAGCCGTAAAATTTAAAAACCACGTCTGAGCAAACGCAACTCCGGAAGAGGCGTTTCTAAGCAAATACCGGCGCTGCGATTTCATCGGTGCCCTCAGAATTCGATTCCGGGCACCGGTTCAAAAGATAGAAAAACCCGCTCGTCCGTTCACTGAACGTACCCGAGCCAAACTTCGGAAATTGATTCCGGGCACACCGGGCCTCGGAATCAGGTGCCGTCTGAAGCTGCGCTCTTGTAAAATTCCAAAGAAAATTAAAAAAAAAAAAATTCCTTGAAATTTGCGGGTCTTTACATTACTCCCACCTCAGGGCTTTACGTCCCCGTAAAGATACATCAAAAACTAGGGGAACAAATGGGGGTACTGAGCACGCATCTGAGCCTCCCGCTCCCAAGTGCTCTCCTGGAGGTTCCCGTGCTGCCATCTGACGCGCACAAGAGGAATCGACCGCCCACGTAGGACCCGCTCCTGTCGATCCTCGATCTCCACTGGGACCTCCGTAAAAGTCGCCCCATCGTCCACGTCCAGCTCCCCAAAGTCGATTATGTGCGTCGGGTCGTGAACGTATCTCCTCAGCTGAGACACGTGAAAGACATCGTGGACCCAGTGCAACTGAGGTGGTAGAGCCAGGCGATAAGCCACCTCTCCTATCCTGCTGAGGACCTGGAAAGGCCCATCGAACTTCGGAGATAACCTGCCGCCTCGGCCACATCTCCGAAACCTCATCGGGTTGAGACCGTATAAGAACGTGTTCGTCCCCCCTCGAAATCAAGAGGTTTCCCTTTTTAGGTTAGAACTGAAACTCAAAACTCCTGCTGCCACAAGGGTAGGGTTGACCAACTCAAGAGTGATCGGCCACACCCTCTTATGCCTGAGTTTAACATGTGCTGCCCAGGGTTTCCTTTTCGCCGACCAAGGAAAACCCATTCCGACGTTTGCCTAAAACAGTCAACCGGGGTATGATTTGTGAATCATACCCAGATCAACGTCGTAAGGCCTCTACGCTGCCACCAAGAGATTCCAACCGAAACTCTCGCCTCGAGGTCAAATCACACCGTCGGCGTAAGTGTGATTATCGAGTCTCCTCCCAAAGGTATCTCCAGACGTGAGGGTCAAGTCTACGGCTTACCCGGAACCTCTAGGTTTGGGACATGATTCGTGGAAGGGTTGAATGATCGGTTCCTATGTCTATAGATATGGCAGCTCGTAGTAGACATAATTCGTACCCCGAATCATTCTTAGAGTTCCTGGGTCACACTCCTTGACCGCAATGCAGCTACTCTCCTCCCCAGCCCTCCTGCTCCCTGAGCCTGGCGGGGACTACTAAGTCGGGTGGTCGTAACATGTCGAAATGTACACCACCACATGCTGCTCTCTAAGCTCCGCTTCCACGTCTGCTACCCTGCAGATTCATCTGTCCTTAGCACTTCCTCCTCCTGAAACATTTTACACGCCCGAGTCTCTGAGACTGGCGCTAGTTTCCTGCATTTCACTGCTAACGTTCACAACCACAAAGGTTCCCTCTAGCATCCTAGCATAGGTAGAAATGCATAGAGGAAAAGTAATGGTTCGGATTTCCCTTAGACACACTTCGCTCAGAAGTTCGAGTCTAAGGAACTGATCACAACGTAACCAACGAGTACTACGATTGATTGGTAAGCCACGATGAGTGCTCTGCTTCCGACATGTCGTACTGTCGAAGCTGTATTAGCTCCAAAAAACTCACAACCACCTCCTCAAGCCAGTCCTCAGCCGCCTACGAGTCAGGCTCACCTAGAAACTTGAGGGATATCTGGTGCTAAAACATACGTAAGGCACTAAGCCTGTGATTCTCTGCTACTGTTACCGCCGGTAGTGTCTACTGACCAACAGGTAGTGACATAGCTGGCGCACTACCCGTAGGTACTATCCCAGGCATCGGTTCGCGTACCGAAGCCTCATTACTATAAGAACCAACCTCATGGTCATTCACTGGAAACAACAGAAGCTAAGATCATCATCCGCTCTACTAGAATCCAAGCTAGGCGTAGAACTCTAGCAACCGCCTCCATCCAGTCCACTGCTGCCTGGGAAATCTGTCTCGCCTCGTATCCTCAGAGGCCTCTACTGCTGGAACTCGTGCATCGCGCTCTGCTAGCGTGCATTGTCAGCTAGTGGCATCCTCTGGCTAACGGGTGGTGGTGCTGCTGGTACACCACCCGAAGGTGCCAACACCGAAAAAGGGCCCTGCACCGGAGTCTCGCTGCTCGGTGGGCCATCATCGAGAACTCTCTCGGAACTCCAGCTAACTATCTTCAAGGTGACATCCTGAACAGTTGTGTCACGGTCAACGATTTATACCTGGTGAGCTGACCTGGTTTGAGCTGACTTTAAACCTTTTGGGAAACACACACGCAATCAGTGTTTTCGTTCATTAAGTCGGAAATCAGGAGTCAGGGTCCTGGTGTACGGATACGTCGGCCGCCGCACCAACACTGGGCTCCCTGAACTGATAACCACACTCAATACACTAAACACTATTGCTTCACATAGAAAGAAAGGACGATCAGAGTCCGCGGTAGAACCGACCACCTCTGATACCAATTTGTCACGACCCGTCCTCGGGGCCCGTGCCGTGACTACCCCAAGCCCGCCTTCCATAGGCCAGGGGCTGGCGACTAGCACCAAGGCGTAAAATCCCAGTAAACAGGGAAGGCATTGCCTTTATAAGTAACAACCACACAGAGTCAGCAAGCGGAAAGTAAAGTACAGAAAAGTAAAGGGGCCGGAAATACAAGCCCAACTGTAAAGTACAACTGAAAGTAAAGCAACTGAAGAAAAGACGGCGGCCTCGTGTCGTCCACTGGCAATCCCACCTGAAGGGTGGGTACAGATAGCCTCCAGGCTCCTCGGGTCCCACGTCCGCTCCGAGCACGTCCCGCCCAGTGGTCCACCTCCAGGTACCGTCCTGCTCCACGCCCAACCGTGATCAGCGTTGTCCGTCGTCTGCAACCAACACAACAAGGTGCGGGCATAGCCCGTGCAGGGGTGAGTACAACTACTCAGTAAGGACCCCGAGACCCCCGAAGGTCTCCCGAAATCCACAAAGGATACAGCACAAAGAAAGATACAATCACGAAGTAACATCTGACTCGACTTAGGTATATGCCCATACATATACCTAAGTCCCCAAATCTAGCTCTGCTCACGAGCTCAAGAACAACTCAATCCACAAAGGAAAGCAAGACTCAAATCCACAAGGAGAGTAAATAGTAAATCCACATAGGATAGTTCAACACAATCCACAAAGGAGAGTAACAGTAAATCCACATAGGATAGTTGTACAAGATCACACAGTTTATAACAAGTTTATGAAATCAACGGATAACCATTACCCAGGTATATGCCCATACATATACCTAAGTTATCAAGCGACCCATCTCAATCATGAGGAAACACAAAGATCATTGACTCAGCTCAAACCAGGATTTTCATTATCGAAACCGTAGCTGCTGAAGAGCCCCGTCTCTGAAGTGTGCAGTAGTCCTGTCACGACTCCGAGGTACTGCTCACTAACCTAAGACTGCTGAGATACTCCTCCTGTCGAGTACCGCGGGTCTGCTGCCAACTACCGGGCGCTCCGTCCGCTGAGGGTCTGCTGCCAAATACCGGGCGCTCACCCAGATAGCCTACTGAGGTACTCCTCCTGTCGAGTACCGCGGGTTTGCCGCCAACTACCAGGCGCTCCGTCCGCCGTGGGTCTGCTGCCAACTACTGGGCGCTCCGTCCACTGGGCTAGTCGACTCACTCCAAGTCGAGTCGGTCAAGCAGTCGTCAGGTCTCAGTCATCTACACGGTCTCCGTACTCCGCACGCACGTCTCCACCGTCGCGGGTCTGTCGCTACAACCAAGCGCACACACTCCGTAGAGTATCGCGGGTCTGCCGCTACAACCAAGCGCTCCACCGCCAAGGGTCTGTTGCTGCATACAAGCGCACCACCACTGTCAAGTACCACGGGTCCGCCGCTACACCCAAGCGCTCCACCGCTCAAGGTAAAAAGAAGATTCAGCTCACACAGGTTCGGTAGCACTGTTCCACGTAGGATCGCTGAGTGCAGTAGTCGACGCAGTCCACGGAGGATCTCTGCACAGTCGTCGCCGCAGTCCACGAAGGATCTCTGCTCTGCCGTCGTCGCAGTCCACGGAGGATCTCTGCTCTGCCGTCGTCGCAGTCCACGGAGGATCTCTGCTCTGCCGTCATCGCAGTCCACGGAGGATCTCTGCTCTGTCGTCGAAGTCACAGCCAGCGCTAGGGTTCCCGCACAAAGCGAGCTCGTTTAGGAGGGTCCGCTCCACGAGCCGAGGGCTGATACATCAACTGACACGTAGTCCGAAGTTGATGTATCCAAAAGTTCCGTATCGACAACAGGATCTCAACGCAACAGACGGCGCGTCAATCGAACGCCCGGTCTGAGAGTTATTGGCATTTTCGTCCCAGGGGCCCGGTTGGTTTTTAGGGAAAAACCAACCCGACCGTACTCCGCCTGTATCCGATCCTCGGGCGGAGTATTCCAAAAGTTCCGTCTCACTTAGAGGAAACTACCACAGCTGACGGTACGTCGATCGGACGTCCGTAGCTCAAGTTATGAGCGTTTCCGCTCCGAGGGCCCGGTTGGCTTCGTGTACGAACCAACCCGGCCGAACCCAAAGTCTTCCGAAACCTTGAGTATAATATACCGAAACGACCGTCTCGATCCAAGGATCGCGTAGCCGCTGACGGTTCGTCAATCGGAGGTCCCAGGCCCAAGATATGGGCGAAAGACCGAAGAGGGCCCGGAACGGGGGTACTGGGCCCGGGGCGACCCGGCCCGAACCCCCCCTGGGGTCGGCCGCACCGGGTCGGCCCGAACCGGGTCGGCCCGACCCGGCCCGAACCGGCTCGGCCGGGTCCGGTCCGGCCTGGGCGCGGCCCGGCCGACCGGACCGGCCGGCTCGGTCTTCGGCCGGGCGGCCGAAGAGCCGCCGCCGCGGGGTTGACCCGCGGCTTTTGAAGGAGACGCGGCCCCCGCGGGGGGCCGCCTGTCACGCGGACGCGGCCGGGCCGCCGCGTCCGTCCCGGTTCCGCGCGGCCGCGGAACCGGCCGCCGTTGCCGCC
The DNA here is from genome assembly GCA_963277665.1 of Viscum album. NCBI lineage: Eukaryota > Viridiplantae > Streptophyta > Magnoliopsida > Santalales > Viscaceae > Viscum > Viscum album. The sequence continues at coordinate 1,255,339,900 of OY728152.1, forward strand.
GCGGCTTCAGCCGCGGCGGGCTTCCTCCACGGCGGCGCGCCGGCCGCCGCCGCCTCCGGTCGCCGGCGCCGCCGCGCCGGCGACCCGCGCCGCCGCCGCCTTCCGCGGGCCGCCGGAGATGCTCCGGTGGCCCGATTTCTTTCCCGTCTGCGCCGTTGCCCCTCCCGGATGCCGACCTTCACTGCGGGATCGACGGATCGCCCCTGCCGCGCGGTTCGTCGTCGTCCGCCATATCCGCACAACAAAAATAGATCGGCGGAGGGTTGTCGGGTCTTGTTCATTAGACCCGCACCCTCCGCGTTAGTCATAATCCACGGGAGGAACAAGAAAACGATCAATAACAATTTTTAAAATAAATTAAAATTGTTCCGATCGGGTTCTTTATTTGAAAAGAATAATCACGGGAATAAAATATTCCAATCAACCCTTACCTTGTCGTCGTCGTCGGACGAGGGGTCGCCGCGGAATCGCTCGTCGCGGAGGAAGGAGATCGTCGCGTCGTCGCGGAATCGCTCGTCGCGTCGCCAATCTCCGGATCAAGATCAACGGATTTAATTAGTTTAAATCCGTTGATATTGAAATTAAAAAGGGAGAAGAAAAGATCCGATTCTCACCTTTGTTGCCGAACGAGGGTCGGCCGCGGAAGAAGAGGCGTCGCCGAAGAACGTCGCGGGTAGATCTCGTCGACGTCGCAGATCTTGGTGTGCGTCGTCGAATTCCGGTCGCCGGCGTTCTTCGCGTTCTTCGCGTTCTTCGCGTTCTTCGCGTTCTTCGCGTTCTTCGCGTTCTTCGCGGAGAGGGTGGAGGAACGAAGATTCTTTCAAATCCTTTCCAAGGATTTTTGGGTTGGTCTTATTTTATAAACATGCCAACACACGAAACTGGTTAAGAAACGATCCATCAATTCGTTGAATTAATTCAACGAAAGAAACGACCCATTTAATTCACGAAGAAACAGTCCATTTAATTCACGAAATAAACCGCCCAATTAAATGGTCTGTTAAGAATTAAAGAAAACGCGTCGGTTGACTTTTCAGTTACTTTGACGGGTTTTCGCGGGTACGTTACTTAGCGAAAGAAACGGCGTGGCTCGTGCGGGTCCCACCGCACAAATATCCTACCAAGGGGTAGGATATTTCTGGATAGCATCCTATTCAGTTCAACTCAGTTCAAGCCGTCTTTAAGTGACTTCAAGTGGCTTCCAAGCAGCTTAAGTGAAATAAAATAAAGTTGTCGCACAAACTTTATTTTATTTCTGACTTAAGCCGTAAAATTTAAAAACCACGTCTGAGCAAACGCAACTCCGGAAGAGGCGTTTCTAAGCAAATACCGGCGCTGCGATTTCATCGGTGCCCTCAGAATTCGATTCCGGGCACCGGTTCAAAAGATAGAAAAACCCGCTCGTCCGTTCACTGAACGTACCCGAGCCAAACTTCGGAAATTGATTCCGGGCACACCGGGCCTCGGAATCAGGTGCCGTCTGAAGCTGCGCTCTTGTAAAATTCCAAAGAAAATTAAAAAAAAAAAAAATTCCTTGAAATTTGCGGGTCTTTACAAATACCAACAATCACATTTCTCTTTATAAACTAGAAATACTACTTCATTCTTTCACTCAAAATTCACAAAAAATTATCTTAATTGTATATTTCCATTACATAAGATGTTGAAAAGTTTTTTAATATTTTGATTTATTCCGGATTCCTTTAAATTGTGGGTTATTATTCTAGTAAATTGCAGTGATCCCTACTTTATTATTTTAGCTGCACTATTTTATATATTTTTTATCTATTTGTAATGTTTGACATTTTGGTTGGTTTTATAGATGGATCATGTAATGATCCTTATTAACAATTCCAAATTTTTTGGTTTCTATTTATTTTGTATGTGTATGGTATTATATAATATCTATAAAGAATATTCTTAGGGAGAAACATCATTTAGAATGTTAGGACCACAAATGAAGTGTTGGATCAAGAATGTCTATATGTGATGAATGAGAATCAAAATGGGTAAGAGGAATCAAATAATACCCAAGGGTTGTTCCCACACACCATGATTCGTGAGTTCTTAATACTTGATAAATACACTTATATGTAGTGTTATTTAACCCATTTAATTATCAATATACAATATTAAATATTTTAAATGATAATATATTAATTTTTAATCTAATAAATTAATAGTGATAATTTGATTTATACCTGTTAAAGGAGCATGTTGATTAGTTATTGATCAGGTTTATTTAACTTCAATAGGGTAATGGTTCTGAGAGATATTTCTAATCCCAATATAGTGTATCATGATCTTGGTTCCATACCGTCACAATGTTTTGAAAATGTAGTTATTGATAGAATTTTCCTTATCCAATAAAATTATCTCTAATGTTCACCCCAAAAATATTTTCCATTGAATAAGAATTTTATGGATGACTCTCGGAGAGTGTACTTGGTTTATGTATTTTTAGATTGTTTTGGGGGAACCTAATTTTGAAAGAAAGATGATATGGTGGAAAAAATAATGAATAAAATTGTTTAATAAGTTTGTTTTACTCTAAAAGGAGCATGAAGTATTTTATTTATAAGTGCTTTATGATTTTGTTATTTTGTGTCCAATTTGATTATAGGGTTTATGATACTGTGTTTTCAAAAAAAAACATTTATCTATAATGAAAATTACCATATAAGGGAGGGATTTTCGTTTTTTTATATTTTTAAAAACCCATTGGATTCCTAGGGGTTTGTTGAATTATCCAGTGAGTTTTAGTGTGTGTACGGATTTGAATGGGGTTTTTATATAAATCGTCGATAAGAAAGTAATTAATATTTCTTGGATTTTATTTTTCTGACTAGGTGTGAGCCTAATGTTTATGTTATGTTCATGGACAACATTCCCTATATATTTGTAATGATCTAAGTGAGATTTAAGGGTGTATAATGGCTGGGTCTAGTATAGGTAAAATGTATTTTTTTCCTTTATAGTCACTGTTTTCAAGATTCTCATCAGTTGAATGAGAGTGACTATGGTGTTTTATTTTAGATTCTATTTGGTTTTTGTGATCAATTTGTGAGAGTGGCATGTTTTACAAACTTGGATTGGATATTTGGTATTGGGATCAAGTATTCAAAAGTGAGTTTTTATGGTTTCTATGATTGGACCATTAATTTGGGTTTTGGGATGTCATTCCACTAGTTTAGATAATTTTTACCCTTAAATAGAATTTATGAGTGGTGTATTGTGGTGATGACCACTATAAAATTACTCATGAAACTGTTGTTATCCCATTAATATCTTGGGATCGATGAGAACAAATGGTCACCATCCTAATATTTTTTTTATTGTAAAAAGTGGATGGATAATGGGATTAGTTTTTAGATATAAAATATTTTATAGGCCATTTAGTGTGAAAATATTCCAATGAGATGGGGCCATTATGGATTAATCAGTTGAATTATTAGGGATTATTTAGTGGGGCCTTTTGTTAAATGTGTTATTTAGTGTTTGGGGTTAAAAAATAAAAGAATAATATGTGTTTGTATATAATAAGGGTGAGTTAGTTTTGAATTTAATACTATGGTGGTTCAAGATTTTTGTTCAAATTAATACAATGGAATCATAGGGATGAGAATCAATTTTTTGGGGAGATTTTAATGACAAATATATTTTTGTGTTAGAGAGTATGGTGGATGGTTGTATTTTCTTTCTAATATATAATAAGTATATTTAGTTTCATAGATTTATATTAATATCACAAGAGATGGAATATTTCTATGTGGTCTTTTTGAACGTTACTGGGTTCATCTAAGGTGTCTTTAGTGGTCAGATGATTTTTATGGGTTGGTTGGTTGGATATACTATAAATATACCATTGTTGGATGTGTGAGATCATGAATTGATAGCTTGAGAGGTGTTCTGCGATTTTGGTTTCATCATCACATGATATGACTAGTGTGTATCAAAGAATATGATACATAAAATCCTATAGTTTTTATAGTGTTGTATGATATAATATAGTTGATATCATAAGATATTATTAAATGTAGGGTTTTTTATATTTTTGGAGGAATAGAAATGTATATATATAATGGGGTTGATATATAAAGGTTACTCTAGAATTATGTATGGGTAATGTTCCAATGTGTAAGTGTACTCTTATGCATGGGTTCATTACAAATGTATAAGTGTGTATAATTCATTTTAAAAATTAAAAATGATGGAGGATGATATGATACATATTATTGTACTATATATATTAGTTTACCCCTAAAAAATTAAATATGAAAAATTACAAGAGTTAATTTATGATATGTAATTGTTATCTCTATGATGCATATCGTTTTTAGTACATATAGGTTCTTTTTAGTTATGGAAACATGTAAGGGGAGATCGAGATGCTATGTTAGGGTTACTATGATACATTTCGGAATGAAAAATTATAATTTAATATATAAAATAAGTTCACCTTGTGACATGAAAGGGTTTCCCTTTGATACATAATAGTTAAAAATGGTAAAGTACCTAATTGGTAAGTGTCAACCTATGTTATATATGGGTTACCTTCTTATATGTAAGGGAATAAAAAAATGTTAATGTATATGATATGTAAGAGATTACCTATTACACATAAGGGTTGACACATAATGTTTGGTGAGTTTTCAAAGGAAGCTTATGGTCTGATATGTAATGGTGTATGGGTCACCATATGAATCATATAAGATGATCTATTATGGATGATGGGTTACTATAGACTACATAAAGGTTGATAAATAATGGTAATTTGTCTGAATTAATCTAAACAATATAGACATATATAATGTATAATCAATAATTCAAGGTGAATTTAGAGATTTTAAATAAAATGGATCCAAGGGAAGGATGAAATTTTAGACTTTTAAATTTAACACCCCATTACCGAGTCTTTATTTCTAGGATTCCTGAGTAGTGGGTTGTAATGTTCCCTATCCCATCCATTTCACTACTTGGATTTGATGATTCATAGTAGATTTGGTGTGGGTTCATTAAGTAATTGATGTTACTTTAACTCTACTCTCAATCCTATTACCAATATCCATATGAGGCACTTATTTTCTTTCTCTACTAGGTTTTTGTAATGATAATTCCATCACGTAATGGTGAAATTTTCATGCTTCATGAATATTTAATTTTATACTTATAGAATATTTAACATGAGGATTTGTTCTTTCAACAATTCATAATTTCTATTTGGGTATATTTCCCTATTAATATATTTTTTGGTTTTTTTTGGAAAATTGGATTTTAATTCAACATATAATGCGGTATATAAATTGAATATTTTTTTATAATATGAAATGATAATATAAATAGTTATACATAACTTGTTTCACATGGTTTTAATACCATTATTACACCTAGTGAGTTTGGATTACGTCATTTCTTATTGTGATTATGTTATAATACAGGTTATGGGTGAATCTAATAGTATACATTGATGTGAAAATTTCTCATAAACTCATAATAGTTTTGTTTGAGCATGGGAAATATTTTATAATTACCTATTGAGGTATGTGACCTTTAAATTACTTATACTCTTACTCCTTTTGTGATGTTATGTTTTGTAGAGACAATTATAGTTATTTAACTTGGAATGTTTAAAATATTGTGTAATATATTCTCATATAATGTAATGGGATGATATCAAACTAATATTCAATGAAGAATATATATATTTTTAAATGGTTCATTGGTGGTGCCTTGGAAAAAGAAGTGTTGGTGGGAGTTTTTAAGTATTGTTTGATGGAATGAGTTTAAATCTCAAAGTGAAAGGAATTAAATTATAAAATTTGTATTTAAAATGAATTTTTGATGAAATATATATTTGTAAGGTAAATTTTTAAATGATATTTAACGGTAAAATGATGGTTCCATGTGATAGTTTTGAAATGGAATCACAAACCAATCAGGGAATTTTTGAAGAATAATTTCAATTTTATTTGACCATGGGCCTAGACAAAATAAAATGAAATGTGAATCCTTCTTATAAATGCTTTATAAAGAGTTTATGGAATTGGTTGTTTAGGTAAATCTAGTAGGAATTAGGTTGGGATTGTGTTTTGTTCATTAGACCCCACATGGGAAATACACTAGTTTCAAAAGAATGGTTTCTTTCGTTTCATTTTCGCTAATTTGAGCTCCTGGTAGATTATTTCCATTTCATGATGATTCATTATCTCATATAAATTTTTTAACTGTAATTGGAAATTTATATATTGTTATATGGTTTTACATGAATTTATTTGTGTGAACCAACTCAATAATGTTCTGAGTTTGATATCGACATTCCTAGGTTCACTTGAATAAATATAATATACCCCTTAGAGCGTAGAGATGGTTAAATTGAAATAAATCCTATTAAACCTGAATAAAAACTATTAATTTAATTGGTGATTTCATCATTGGTAAATTGGTACTAGAGTGAGTAGTTTGGTTTTAGTTGTTTCATTGTTGGTCTAGTAACATTTCATTTAGACATAATTGATAAGTCCATTAATCTTGGATATCTTAGATGAAACTATATTACTAGTGTGAGTAAACATGTGTGGTTAGTTTAGAGAATCCTATGGGATATACTCATAGTTATTTTAGGGTTGGAATGTGTTGTTAGGTTATTGATGGAATTTTTTCTATTTTTAAATAATTATTATAGCTTTTAATACATGAAATATGTAGACTGGTGTCTGTTACCACATCCTTTTTTTGAGGGTAAGTAATTTTCATATGATGTTATCTGATCGTTGATTAAGTTGCTACCTTTGGTGAAATGGTTATTTTAGAATATAATGAGTGAACTCCCATATGTAAGAGGATATTGAGTGGGATGTTGATGTGAGACCTCACCTTGAGTGAGAAGGTAGAGCTATGAGACATTTCCCTAGGAGAATGCCCGATGTTGACGGTTTATCCTATTTAAAAAGTTATATATCTATATTCCCACCTCATATCACTTGATTATAATGTTTTTATAATATAGACATGTAAAAAACGTTGTTTTTGTATTGTTGGGGTCTTATTGGCACAAACTACGAGGATTCCCACTTCATACCACTTTTCAAAAACACCCAATATGTATTTCAATTTACATATAACCTGTCACATGTTTGTGTGATTTAAATTTTAAAGGAGAATAATATTTAGGCTCCACACTCATGACACATTATATAATTCTTTTTATGTTTGTTAATATCCATGCAATAAACCTTTTTTGTGATGGTTCTACCTACGTGACAGTTTGGATATTGAGATGCCATCCTCAAATAACTAGGTGTATATGATGTGATTCATATATACTGAGGATTGTATATTTTGATACCTTTCTCTAATGGGTTTCATATATTACAGGCACTAGCTATTGGGATTACATTTCCAAATAGACTTTTTCTTTAGGTGAATATACTGGTTTTATAGATGATGATGGCCTAAGAAGGTGGGGTTTGGTGTCATGGTGTTTGTTATACCACATGACTACCTGGAACATCTTCTTTCATGTTAATCCTATTTTTTTATTTCTATTTGGTGTGTTATATTAGTGTGTTTTTAGTTTTTTATTTTTTTCATGCACCTATAACTAATTAAAAAATAACTCATCATGTTTTTGAGAGTGTGAGAATCACACAAGGTTACTATACTCACCCAATTATGTGCACACATGACATGGATTTTGATGTACATGGGTAGAACATCAAGTTTTAATTCAATCATCGTTTTATATTGGAGATTGATGTGTGATTGGGGTCCAATATTTTGTTGTGAAAGCGGGATTTTCAAGGGAAATAAAGTGACTTTGGTTGAATTCCATATTTTTTACATTATAGTTTTTAAAAATGTTATAACTAATAAGTGATTGTTGTATATATATTATGATTCTTATTATAAATTATACCCTCCACAACTACTTTTTTTATTTGATTAATTATGTGTAGTGTTTCATTAATTTATATTTTAGTATACAGGGACTCTCATGGATCCCTATTATTTTCTATAGGTCTTGTACATTTCCACTATTTGTAAAGATCATGTATAATTTTTGTTAGATTCTATCATGAATCTGAGAAATTAGGTTTCAAATAAATAATTTACCCATGACTATTTTAGGTCCTTATACATAGTGTGTATTCTAAAGTGTATAGACATGTCTTTCTAAGGTATTTCATCTTCACTTCAGGACCTCCTTTCAGGTGATCCATCCTAGGGAGTTATAATTAGTTGGTTATAATTTATTTTCATCATTAGATGTGTGTAGTTAAAATTGTTTTATGATTATTTTAGTATATCCTTTATGATTAATGTTCCTTGTTAAAAGGTTCATCACTCCATATAGGTCATATAAAGTGTATATAATTTGGTTTTTTATATTCCAAATCATGAAATCATTTTAATGATGTTACAAATATAAATTTCAATTAAACGTTCATAATTTGTTGGTTGGTGATTATTTTTTTGATAATATGGAGTTATTTTTAAAAAATTATAAATTAACATTCTATATTAACATTCATGAATTAAGAAAATAATTATTCATTACTATTACCATATATGTTTAGTCGTTTTTTTCATATAATTATCCTTGATGAAAACTCTATAGCATTGTGCATATTGGTTATTAATCCCACTAAAACATGAACTTGCTAAAATTAATTATTGAATATGAGTATAATGGGATTTTATCAAAATACCCTTATTAAAAAAGAATAATGATTAAATATAGAAAAAATAAAGGTGGTAAATCACATCCATGAATAATTTTGTTTTTAATTTAAAATAAAAATAAATAAAGTGAATAATTACTTATGAAGATGAACTTCCAGTTTTTTTAAGTAAACATTCCCTGTTTTGAGGAATTATGGTTTCTTAAAAAATCCATATGCTTCCAAATTTGATAAATAATTTAAATGAATATTATTTTGGAATATAATGGCTATAAAACATAATGTTTTGTGCCTATTACAATGAATTAATGATTATTCTTTTTATTGGTTAGTATTAGACAATTTTTTCAAAATACATATTCTTTAATGTATAAGGAATGTAATAACGTATATAAAATCAAAGAAATGAAAAATATAGTTCTTATAATATATCTTTCATATATTTTATTTATAATTTTTTTTGTTATTTTGTTACATTATTACATAATTTAATTATTTACCTCATTTTACTCTTTACCACCATAATTAATTTTTTATCTTAGTAGATAATTTTATAGATAGATATAATATTGAAATAATTAACTACTTTTAGTATACCAATTCAAAATTTTATCTATTTTACTAAATTCAAAATATCAAAATAGTAATTTTTACATTCGAATTAAATTACATAATACAGAAAAAATAACTTTTAGTATGAAAACAAATTCTACTATAACGAATGATTATATTATTATTTCTTACCATTACTTAATTATTTAATGATTCTAAAATATTTATTATGCATATTAATAATTTTATTTTTTATACATTATTCAATTTTATAAAAGTATTATATTTCAATTGTTATAATTGTATTATATCCATCAATAATATATATACATATATAATATATAATGGTCATCTTTTCCTTTTCCATTTCTGAATATAACCTTACATACTTCTGAAAATAATTTTTAATATTAACTTATTTATTTCTAAAAAATATCTATCTCATTTCAAATGTTCATCATATGTTCTGCTATTATTCTAAATGATACAATTTTTATGGGATACTACAATGAAAAATACCCCAATTTTATAAAATTTATATTTTCATAATTTTAATGCACAACATTATTTTTAATATTTTATATTCTGTATATATTTCATATAATTTAAAATAATTTATAATAGTTTATAATATTATAACTCAAAGAAAAATAGAATTATAAATACATAGTATGTGAAAAAAGTTATTCAATAATGACAGACATTATATTTGTATATAAAAACTCATACTAAAATCAATGGTATTACATTCAATCCAACTATAAATATTTCAACATCAAAATTTCATTACATACAAGACAATAGATGTTAGAACATAAATTGCATTATATATTTATGTTTTCTAATCACTTTATCATAATTATCATTTTTTCACAGAATAATGACCATGCAGGTGGTATTTTTTCATTAAAAATTTTCTCAATTATAAATGATTTCCACTTGTTTTTATTTAGAAGGTAGATCTTGTGATATTTTTACAAATTTTTGGTTTAGTACTTGTGATGAATATTGTATACACATCCCCATATGTGATGCATAAAACACATTTTTAACATATGAGATATTTTGTGGAAACATTATTTGATAAGAAATATTCCATAGATAGAAAATAATATCCCATTGTGTGATGTATATAATGCTCAAATTTATGTGCATGAATCTCAAAACACTATTTAAGGGTGATATTTGATTGGATTATTTTTATCAATCATCAAATTCATGATGTCAACAACTAATATAAAAATCTCTCTTCTATCAACTCTATTTTAATTCAATATTTCACCTTATAGTTTAATTTTTTTATCATTTCAAAATAAATATCTAGCACCAAAGGAAATCTCTATCCATATTCTTCCCAACATGTTGGTGATCTATATCTCTTCCAATAATAATCCACATTGGGTTCTAATTGATTTTTGTGTAGAAACTATTATTAGGTAAGAACTAAACCAATGTTATATATTGACCTCAGCATCGTTTTAAATTAATTGAATAGTATTCTATATTAACCAAATTTTTTTGAATGTTTATTTTAGTTTGGATACCTATATAATGACGATAAGTGGAGCTAGAGTTCACTTTTGTATCAATTCTTCATTGGATAGTACTATATATTATTCAGGTGAACCTTGGACCATGAGTGTATAAAATAAAAATTGGTTCCCCATAAAAACTCTCCCCTTTGTTTATGTATATTTTTAAAATTTGATCATGTAAAAAATAACCAAAAATAATAATTTAGTGATTTTACTTTATTAGTCGAACAACCATATACGAAATTATAGAATTGACTTTAACGATATTTAGAATACTATAACGGAAAAAATAATCACAAATTATCCTTTTTATTTAATTTGATTTAATGGATATCATAATAAATATAATTAATATAATGACTCAGGTATTCATGATAGGAAATTTGGGTTTAACCATAGCTTAAGAACATGTTTTTGGAAATGTTTTATGATTTGAGGGGTATTTACATTAGTTGAGAGTTGAGATTTGGAAAGTTTTACTTGCATTGAGATTTAAATTCTGCAATAGAAAGAAGGCCATGATGCAACCAATGGAAGTGTTGTGCATTGAGTCTTTTGGTAAGAGTAATTTTTTTAGGATGGATTTGGTCTTTTTTGCAGTGAATGAAATCATGGAATAATGGGTTGTTACAAGAGATTATGTTGTCTTTGTGTAAGATTAAGATGGTTGGGTAGGGGATTTATTATTCCATAACCTATATAGTCATGTTATGAATGAATTTTTGAGGGAATAATTATAATTAATTTAGGTTGATGTATCACAAAATGTGGCTATGGGGATGTGGGTTTACTTTGAATTGAATGGAATCACCACAACGAGACTCAAGGGAAGGAGTTGAGTTTGAAGGAAAGTTATAAATTAGTGAATTATGTTGTGGTCCAAAAATTCTACACAGTGATGGATATTTTGTGCAATTTTTTAGTTCAATTAATATTATAAAATAATTATTACTATGTTTTAGTTTTCTCATTTAAGAAAAAATAAATAAGTAGCTCACCATATCCTCTGTCTCATTCCCCTCTCTTTCAAAAGAATGTACATCATTGTTTGTATTTCATATTATGGGATATATTTCACAAGTAATTTTTTTAGTTAATACATTATATACTCTATAAAATATGAGTATTTGTGTCTTTATTATGGTGTGTTTTGAATAAAATATCAATTCTTGAGTTTTTCATTTAATTTTACTATTTATATAGATCAGAGTCAAATTGACTTATGATATTTGATGTGTAGGCTCTTGAAAGTATGGGGCATTTGGTTTTTAGATTATTTCGTGGTTATATGCGTTATTATACATTTTTTTAGAAATTTATGAGAGTGTGGTCATGTGTGAGGTTTATAACAAAACAGATTTTTGATTCCATTGTTCAAGTGAGATTCACAGGGGGTAGTCACATATGGGTATCAAGTGGCTATTCCAATTACATGGCATGCTATTTCTTGGTAGTTTTGTGGGTTGTGAGGTATATCAATGTATGTTTAATTTATTTGTTATTTAAATATAATTATTGGTGTGGTTCCTTGGGAATGTTTTGGTTTTATCTTATATGACAACCAGGTTTTATGGTTCACCGATGACGATGTAGTTATTGATAAACATTTTGAAGATTTTACATTGAGGTTTAAATGGTTTGTTTCTTATTTTGTTGGTGATTTCAACACAGAAAGGGTATGGGATGTTTGGGTCATTTTTATATAGGAAATGGTACATTATGTGGTGTTCACCACTACTTTCTTTCTGGTATCCTTTGAAGATGGAAATGATATGTTGGATGATTTTAAACATCCATTAAAATGAGGGATATTCTATAGTAGGATGCTAGATCATGATGTTATTGAAATCACAATATGATATTATGGTATCCTAGTTCATAGAAATAATTGGGCTTTATATTTAGTGGTCCAAATTGTAATGTGTTTGTTATGGTGATTGAGGAATGATATATAGACGTACATGTATGGTTTTGTTTCTATTGGTTTGGAAAAACCATGTAGGATTTGTATTCCTAGATATCATAATGGTTTTTGAAATTTGATTGTACACCGATGGAGGTTCCTTGTGATAGACCATGGATATATCATCCTAATTCATAAATATGAAAGGCAAGAATGTGATAATCAATGGATTAATCATCAAAATATGGTGTCGGTTTTTATTGTTTTGTTATCACATGTTTCAATTTTAATACATTCATATACCTATGTATTTTATCAAATGACACCATTGGTGGTGTTATTATAATATCAAAATCACACATTTCATGGGCCCTCCTAGATGTGTGTATACATTATGTTACAAGGTTTGAGAATGCATACATACCAAATAACTTGTGCATTATAGGATTTTTGTGTGGGGGTTACATGAGTGGATTGTAGTTGATTTTTAATCGAGATAGAGTAGTCAGTATGAGATAATCTAGGTAGTTTGTCATCCCTTTAAATATGGATGTATATACTCATCCGATTTTTGATCCAAATATATATATATATATATATTTTATAAATATAGAGATAATTTTATACAAAACATGTGTTATATTTTGTGTTTTATGATTTCTGTTTGATATATCTTCTATTATTGTTTTATTTCTTTTATGTTTTTTTACCTTATATTTATATATCTCATAGTCTCTCAACATGAAGCACATTGACTGTTACTACTATTCAGTAGCCTCTAGAATGTAGTAAGGCATTCCATATGTCATCAGATATTTAGATTTGTTTATATTTGAGAAATATGATTCATGAATACTACAAAGTGGTATAAAATAAGGTGAGTTACAAGAGTGGGATAGATGGTCAGAGCATGTTGGTGTTGTCTGTTATTTGATTTTTAGTAGATAGAGGATCAAGATTGTGTTAGATATTGGGATAGATGTTTTTTTGTGTGCATGGGAAAAAATTTCAATTAAAATAACAATTCACTTAGGATCCTATGATTGTTATATGTTTCATGGTTATACCAAGTTATTTTATCTATGTGGAACAATTTTTTAATGTTACTAATTTATAGTGAAACTCATATAAATGAGAGGAATGTTGTTCTACACATTCATAATTATAGACATATATGATTCACCTGACTTTTTTGTTCTAAATTTTGATATCTACCTAGTTCTATATAATGGTTATGGTTCATTAGAGCGTGAAAAATAATATTAATGGTGTTTTTCCATACAGATTATTTGGGGATTTATACTTATCTAAGTTGTGGTGGTGTTTCCTAATGTTTTTTGGCATGTGGATCATACAAGAGTGTGGTGAATGATATATTCAAAGATTACGTGGATAGTATGGGTCATTTTGTTGACTGATATGAGACCTTGGTTAAGTATGCAAGTTTATGGGAAATTGAGTGGCACTTTTTTTACCACATTAAATTTTTTTAATATCAGTTTAGCTATATATGTTTTTAGTATGGTATTTGGTCCTCAATATGATGCGACCTTAATGGACTTAATTTGAGATTCATGAGGGATGTGATGTTTTTCCACTGAGGTAATCACTAGATGTTTTCCATGGGGGGAAAATACTATCATGAGCCATAGGTAGAGTTTCCAAGGAAGAAAAGCTAATCACATCATCAAGAGGGAATTGGAAAATGGTTTAATATTTAGATAAGTAAATGTATAGTGTCAATTATATATAGAATTTTCGAAAGATCTTAGTGACATGATCTAACCATTTTGAATTTTATTCTTGTAGTGTCATCTGTATTAGTCTATAGAAATTATTTTATATATTTATTTTGATTTTCATTGATGTTGGTAGGGGACCTGATTTCTCTGATGAAATATTTTGAGGAGAGAAAGTAAACATTTATTAGGGTATATGTAAATATTTTTAGTACAAAGTTGTCTTTATAGGTGGTGAAATAATAATTTATCGCAGCGTATAAATTTATCAATGTTAATATACTTGTAAGAATGGAAGTATTGAGTGATGCTTGTAACAGAATGATATGTAGACAGAAGTGGGGACATGAGGAGATACTATAAGGTTGTCATTAATGAGTATCAAAGTTTCCACAATATAGTGGGTCATCTGATGGGTTTTACCTGTAAAAATAGTGTTTCATGTTTGTTCATAGTTGACCAACCACCAAAGTGGTTGCAGACATGTTTGTAAACTGTTAATATTGAGAGGACTTTCTTATTGATCTAATTTACTACTAGAGTTCATGGTCCAGTTATGTATTAGGAATTATAGGTGAAAAAATAAGTAGTATCACTAGAAATTAGAAATGATTCATACATTTAAACATGTTACGAAAGTGGTCAAGATACCAAATTCTGTGTGTAGTTCCTAAAACTA
The DNA here is from genome assembly GCA_963277665.1 of Viscum album. Classification (NCBI taxonomy): domain Eukaryota; kingdom Viridiplantae; phylum Streptophyta; class Magnoliopsida; order Santalales; family Viscaceae; genus Viscum; species Viscum album. The sequence goes on from OY728152.1 coordinate 1,255,354,989, forward strand.
AGTGTCACACTAAAGGGAGAGATTTTATCCAAAAATTGGGCTTTGTGACTTTTATACATGTTCAATATAACTTTATAAGAGACTGATGGAGAACCATTTGAAAACATAGGTAAACTACGATCTTATTCTTTCTGATTTTAATGATATGTACTATTTCCCATTGTGTTTTTATGTAAATGGGATCAACCAAGTGTTTTGTGAGGTTTGTGCATCAATATGATAAATGATGATAATTTTTTGATGGTTAGAAAATGTTTATATCCGGATAACTATTAGTATGGTATGGGATCAACTATATTATTTTTGAATAATGAGAATTAATAATGATGTGTTTGGTCTTGGATGATATCCAATGAATGAATAATTAAGGATGATGGTTAAGAATGGCGCCATCAGGGTGTTGGGTACTTATTTTGGATGCGACTATGTAGGTGAGTACTATAGTTAGATATAAACACATGTAGAATCAATTGTTTTTCTTTTTTTGTCTTTATAAATTGGGATTATATGGATGTGTTTGGAATCATCTTGGTAATTTAGGAATGTAGTGAGATGGGCGTTCAAGTTCTTATTGGTTTTTTCGAGTGCTATGGTCGGGGATTTATTGGGCATAAACTCTCATATAGTGAGGAGGTTGAAATAACCTAGGTATTTGGGAGAGGTATTATGAGTTTAATTTTAGATGGTTCATGTGTTTTTTTGGAAATATTGGGGTTATAGGGGTGTCCACATCTGCTGAAGTCCTATTTGATGATGCTATCATGGCCCATGGTGAAACTTCTATAGTTAGGGGACCACCACTCAAAAACCAAATAAATTACAATATGGAGAGTGTTTTTATACGATTATTTCTTTTAGGGTTGTTCAAAGACCATTTCATATCTAAGGTTGTTGAAACATAGAGTTGGGTTTCTTGATATTATATTATTGTGGAATAATATTAAAACTTATAGATTCTAAGTTGATCATGACATTCTAATAAATAGATATTTAAAAGACATATTCGAGTGTAGAAATTTATTTTAGACTGTTTTCTTCATCATTAATAGTGGTTAACGGAAGGTGGTTTCCCCTTGACGAGAAAGTTTACACCCTAATGTGACATTGAGTATAAGTTTTAGATTTTTGGGTAGGCATTAGAGTATAGAATTTGTGATTCATAAAAAAAGTTTATGTCGTGAGGGGCAACTCTTATATTTTTATTATTTTAATAAATTTGTAATAATAATTATTTAAATGAGTGTTTAGACTTATTATACTATAAATAACATGGTATATTATCCTACCAGATTTTTAATTTCCTTATCCCCCTTAGGTGGTATCTATATTGTTTCGATGTGATGTCTGTCACTGAGAGTTGATAAAGTTATGGATTGATGTCCTCTATTGACTCTGTCTATTTTTTTTTCAAAAGTGTAATAATTTTTTAACAATTTCATAATTTATGAACTAATTTTTAAAAATAGATTTTATTTTTTTGATTTCCTTTATTAAACAAAACACTAATTTTTAATGAAGCGCAACATATTATTAAAATATTTTTATTTATTATGATAGTTATCTCTAAACCATTTGAATGAAATGTATGGATAAAATTTACTAAATTTTGAAAATATATATTTTACATGTTTATATAAAATGAATTCTTTGGGGACCAATTAATTATAAATGAAAATAAAAACCATTTGAAAACAATGAATGAGTTTTTTTATAAAAATGATTTTTATGCGCATAGATATGTCTTATCTCCAAGAATTTTAAAAATAATTCTTCATTTATTATATTAATGAAATTTTTATATTATATATTTAATAAATTTTACATAATTCAACTTATGTGTTTTTCAGTCCTGAGATAAGAAAAAAAATTCAATTTCCTACTTAAAAATAGTATTTTTACAAAAAGTGATTTTGTCACAAACTGTTGACATACATGAGAATTAATTTTTACACTATTAGGAAATTGATTCCAAAAAATGAACATAATTCTTAAAATTATAATTTCAAAATTATCTTCGAGTGATTATTTTTCATTTTATTGAAAAGATAATATTTTCAATGAATAGTGGAAAATAATGATTTTTATAAAGAATTATCTTTTCTCTTAATGTATCTGAAAAAATAAAAATTATTATAATATGGTTTTAAAAGTAAATTATATAAACTATATAATTTTTAATCCAATTTAAGACACTTTGATAAATTTCTTTTTTATTTTTCATATAAAAACATTGTAAATATATTGAATATTTTTTCATTGAAAAATAACTTTTCATCTCATCTATGAGTTTACCATTAAATTAAATTTCACCACATCTGAGAATGGAATTTTGAATAAATGATTAAATATTTAGAATATTAATTATTAATTCTATATAATGAGTTATAAATAATTTGATTAATTAATTAATAGAAAAAATATTAAAAATATTTTTTGCGTAGTTAAGGTTATAAAATGTTTATCATGCGATAAAATAAAATGATAAAGGGTAAAATGACCTATAAACATATCCAAAACCAATTTTATGGAAATATTATATCCTTAGAAACTACATTGTTTTATAATGAGCCATATTTTTTAGCTTTTCTGGCTTGTGGAAAATGGGGGTACAATATATTCTCTTAAGACATTGCATGTGTGTCCTCTCCCCAACTTATAAAAGGACACCCCTTATCCTCTCCTCCTCACAATTAAAAAAACATTGATTATAATAATTACTATAAAAATATATTACATACATCCCTAAACAAATCCTTGATTCATTTGTGATATCATCAAGACAATCTGGGATGGATTTATGTTAAACCATATTAGGTTGTTCGTGGAAGAGTTAACATTTTAAACGATGTGTTTTTGTTTTACTTATTCCTATAACATCTAATAATATTATTCAATTATGATGATATAATAAAAGCATAGTAAATTAATATAGTATATATTAAATTCACTATTTAATATTAATCTTATGTGTTTTCTATTCAAGTGAAAATAATAAATCCCATTTTACACTTAAGACCAATATTTTTCTAAAAAACAATTTTTCACATATTGTGGTGAACTTAATTTAAAACATATTTTTAAATGATTTAGTAAAATTAGTTTTAAAAAATAAATTTCACTTTTGAAATTGTAATATGAAAATAATATTAGGATAAATATTTAAATCTTTATAAATAGTTTATTTTTTTGATTAATAGTAAAAAATACTGAATTTTAATTGAAAACTTCATTTTACATAATTTATTAATGAAGTTAAATTGTATTTTGAATTGTTTTTATAGTATAATTAGATTAATAATAAACATATTAACACAATTTAGGTCATTTTAGTTAATTTCATAATTTAAATAGATATAAAATATTTTTTTACTTTGGAACATTTTTTACATAGAAAACCCACTTATTCATTGTATCTACAAGATTAATTTTTATCTAAATTCTCCAAATTCTATTAATGGAATCTATAATAGTAGTTTAAATATTTGGAATAATAATATTTTTTGTTTTATAATAATTTAAACTAATTTTTTTCATAATTATTTGTGAAAATTGTAAAAGTTAATTTTGTCAATTAATCTTAAAACATAGCTTTGCATATTATAAGTGTTTATTTTAAAATTAATTGTACATACACATAGTTTTTTATTTAATAAATTTTATTTAATATTAAAAATAATTAGGTATAAATTATAAAACTAAAATCATTTTATTTAAATTCTGTATGGGTAAATTTTATAGTCAAATAAAAATATATAAGTTACCATAGTAAATTCTAAAAGGGAAAAATTGAATAAATTTAATTAGTATGATATAATAATATAGAAATATATTTCATTTTCCAGGTGGAGGTTGGAATTTACCAAAATACTAATTCTATCCCTTAATATTAAGAATTATAGGCACATGAGGTACGAGAGACCTTCTAATAATGAATACATTTCGGTATTTACAAAAATGATGCCCCACCTTGATTATAAAATAAAACTCCCTCTATGAATTCCTGACACATATCAATCCATTTGTTTTTAAAATTCCTACCGGAATAACAACACAAATTATCTCCCCAAAAACAAAAATATTTATTTTATAAAAAAATCCATCCTTGGAAGGCTTCCAGTGCAAACCAAAGGTGGATACCTGATGGAGAGGTAACGTTAATGAAAGAGTGTCTTAGTTATATTTATTCCTCCATCCCATTCAATATTTATTATATAATGATTATATAAAAACATAATGATCATCCATACACTGATATTTTATTATTTTGTGTTCATCTCTTATAACCATCTCCACTTATATTAAATGGGTTATGAAATCATAGTTCATCTGTACGACAGACTACAGCCTCACGGACCGATGTTGTTAATTTTTTTCCATTACCACCTCTAACTATTATAAATAATGATTTATTTAGTGTTTATATAATATATTTATAATTTATTATTATTAGGTAACTATTTTATGACAGAAACCTTCTTACTCTCCATTTATGGGAATACGATAACATCATTATTATGTATGTAGAACTTTCACCTCACGAAGCAATGTAATTCATTAATACTTGACATGGAATGTGTTAAGTACAAGTATAAGGAAAATATTAGATATATTTGACATAATATTTATTATATTATGATAATATAAGATATACATTTATTTATTTCATTCCACTAAGAAAATAGAAACAACATTCATGTATATATATGACGTACTTTCACGATTATAGGTGTATTTCAGTTACTATTACTACATTTCATGTATTTATCGGTATACATATAAACTATGTATATATTATATTTTTATAATGGATTAAATTTGGGATATTATTAATTTATTATTTAATTAATAGGTCCAAAAATAATAAGTCATAAAATATATAAAAAACAAATATGTTATTAGCAATAACGTAACTCTTACATGGAATTATTAATTAACGAGTAATAAAAGGTCATAATTAAATCATAGATAGTATTATATATATTTTTATTTAATATATCCACAATAAAATTATATTTATTATAGATGAATTTTCAATGGGTAAGATGGAATTCATTACTTAAGGTAAGGGATTTCCATCTCACCTTTATTTCTTATGTGAGACAAGGCATTTTCAGCACATGATTCTTGTATATGGTGTGTATACTACCCATGAATTTATTTTATGATGAATATATTTAAAATTATTTTTGTTTACATTTCAATTTCAGTAACTCTCATTTATGAGATGTATGGTTCAAATGTTACGAAATTGGCAAGGGATTTCTGTCTCATTTTTCATTCATTGAGACATATATTGTGTTATGAACCTATATTGTTTCATGAGTTGTATATAAATCATCATTGACATGTAATATACTTAATTTATTAATCCTAATAATATTTTAGATTTAATTTTATGTTATTCCATTTTGAGGATTATAATTAAATGTTACAAAGTGGTAATGATTTTATGTAAACGTATCATAATTTACAGGAATTGATTACCATTAAGACTCCAATATTGAAATATCATGATATAACCATAAATAATTCTCATAAAATTTATTTTTCTATATTTATTCATGTAATATTCATGTAATGGAACCTCTTTAACAATGTTGGGTTCATAATATAAATAAAAAAGTCTATGAATATTCAACTATATTTCTCCCTTTGTCCAGAAATCTTTTTTCTTCCAAAACTATTTTTTTTAAAAATCTTGTCGAAATGATTTATTACTCTCATATAATTTTGAAAATAATTTTTACCAATGTTTTACTTTTTAATTTTTTTAAAGGAATATTCATTTCATTTTCTAAACAATACCCATTTGAATTTTACTGAATAGGTGAAAGGATAAATTTGTTTTTAAATGTAGCACATGAAGAAAATTTTTTTATATCATGAAAAATCATTTATTCAAATCCTAAATTACAATTTTCAAAATGCTATTTTCAATGAAAAATTATTTAAATTTTTTTGATGTTATAAAAACAGTTTTTCAAAGTGGAAAGGATATTTTCCATACGAAATGTTCTGAATGATAGATCAAAATCATTTTCGATCAAATATTTCATCAGTTGATGTTACCTATGACATAATAAGAATATGATCCAAAGACACCTTTATTATTATTTTTCGAAATGTTTTATTATTATGATTAAATGTTGTTAATGTATCATACTTCTCTTCCATGATTTATTCCAAGATGAAGTGCTTATGAAACCCACTTCTTTTATTGGGTTTTTAAAGACATGGAAATTCCATATTTTTTTTTAAATTATATGGAATCATTATGAGTCTATAAAAATTAAAGGCATGTAATTCTGAGGCGTGAAGAGCCCAAAAAGAAATTTTGAACTTTTATTTATGGTACGTTCAGTAAACGTGCAGGCACGAATTTATATCTTTTGAACTGGTGCTTGGATTGAAAATCCAAGTGAACCATTGAATTTGTAGCATTGGGATTATTTTAAGGGAGGCTTAACCGTTTTCGGAGAAAGTTGGACAAAAAAGTAAATTTTTTGGCATTACATGAAAAATAATAAAATAAATCCATGAGTTTTTTTTAACATTCTTTGTAACCGATGAGCATCGGTGTTGGGACCGCTGAGTTGGATTATCTTTTAATGGTTGGTTACACTTGGTTGTGTAACTGCACCATCAAGAGATAAAGGGGATCATTAAAAAAAATCATTAATTAACCACATTTATTCGGCGACAAGTTAAGCTCCCCTTTCTTTTATTTAAACAAGAGGTTAGCATGGGTTTTTGGGATAGCTACATGAGGTGGATCTGGCGAAACACCTGCGAATTTACACTCCAATAAAGAAATGTGAATGGGCGAAGGTCATTAGAGAAATTGACAGGCAATAGTGAATGCTGACAAACACCTTCGGACGTGAAACCTTCTTCCTCATTAATAGTGACTTCCACCGTTTCCAAGTAGGGGACTATCCAGATTTTATTTCTATAAGTTTAATGAATTAATATACCCTTGATAATGATAAATTAATTCCATGTTATGATGCTAATGTGGTGGGCACATTCTAAAGAAACAAGGACCATACCCTCCATTGAACTCGTTATTGATTGCATTCATCATGGGTGACCAAATGATACGATGAGAAGATGAAACCAGGAGACATGCAGTGAGGTTAGAAACCAGGGATCTCTATCGGTGAATTCAGAAAATTAATTGGAGCTCTACAGCTATAATGGAAGCCCGAGGAAGCTTTTCCGGTGCAGTGTCACCGGCAACAGAAGGGGGTGGTGGGCATCATTCACTGGTCACAAAGGGACGGCAGTGCCCAATGGCACCGTAGAAGACAAAGGCTACTGACTGACACCGGTTGCGGTGACGATGGTAGCATGCTGCGGAAGAGGGTCATGGCTCCGAGCCATGGTGGAGGGTGAACTCACACCCATGGGTCCTCTATCGATCGGTCCACATGGACCGACCAACTGGAGTGGCGCTAACCAGTGCTCCTACTTTGAAGATCCAAATCGCCGAGTTGTTTGAGAGGAGAGTGGACCCCCGCCCCAGCTAGTGGGACAGGCGGTTCTGTGCCTGGCGGGTGGGCCGCACCGCACCCATGGCCAAGCGGGCCGAGCCCATGACTAGGGAGCTGGACCATGCCCAACAAAATCGGTCCATGCTCATCCCATTCAGTTTGGGGCCAGCCGGCCAGGTTGGTCGAGCCGGGTCGTACCGGACCCGAACCCTATAACGACCCAATTTTTCTTAAATGGGAATATCTATTAAACCAGACTTCTATTTGAAAAACTATCTATGACACTAGAAACCATAGGAAGAGACGCTCCTTTTGAGATAATCAACATGATTTATGGTTAATGGTAGAGTATGGGCGGGTTTGACTGAACCTAAATCCAACTGGGCCCTCGGCACTAATATGCCGATAAAATATATACCGGGTGTCCGATTGGCTTGACTTTTATTTCATTGAAACCCTTATGACATATTAGTTCATTGGTTTACTTCATACAAGAAATGAATGGTTGTTGATGTACATCCAATGGCTTGAGTGGAATATCTTTCACGAATCAAGCGTGCTTAATGCGGGAATCCATTGGCTGGTCGTGATGTGAAGAAAGAATATCGATCATGTGTGGGTCAGCGCACTGTGATCCTGTGTGGGTCAGCTCCTAGTGATCGTGTGTGGGTCCGAATCTATCGATCTTGTGTGGGTCATTGCATAATGATCCAGTTTGGGTTAGCATCTATCAATCATGTGTGGGTCAGCACATATCTTTCATGTATGGTTAAGAATCTATCAATCTAGTGTGACTTAGCACCTAGCGATCATGTATGAGTCATCATCTATCAATCATATGTGGCTCAGTAGTAGATCCTTTCAATAGAAAAATATGATCAAGATCTACAACTAATCATATATACTTCTGTACTTATGTTATATATGTTGTTTGAGTTGAGTCTTTCATTGTGATTTGTGATTGAGGTCATGATTTGTGGATTTTCATTTGTGGAATTCTGAGTGACCCTTGGGGGTCACAAGGTCCCCATTGGTTATTGTTATACTAACCTTTAAATGGGACTTCTTGCACCTTGTTGTGTCTTTTGCAGACGATAGAATACTTTTATCGTGTTTTGGGATCTAGGACTAGACAGAGTACGAAGGTGAAATGTTGACGTGATGAGCCCCAATGATGAGTGATTCCTTCCCTTCAGGTATGATCCTTGATGTACAATCAAAGGAGCAGTTTTCTTTTTATGTTGTATTATCTCTTTCATTTGGGCTTGTATATAATCCCCTTACATTCATTTTAGACTTTTACTTCAGCAGTTTTACTATGTGATTTACTTTTATTGTGTATATAGTATTTGTGTGTATAGGTTTAAAGGAAATTTCTTCCTATTAATGGATACGCATTTTAGGTGCTAGTCTCCATCCCCTGTCATATGGAAGGCATGATTGGGGTATTCACGACACGATACTCGAGGGACGGGTCATGATAATGTGGTATCAGAGGAGTTTGTTGTACCAATGAACTAAGACTATGATCTTTTCAGTGGGGAAATAGTGTTAAGTGTATTGAGTTCATTTTTCAGAATGGGGAGTCCAGTGTTGGTGTCATGGCTGATGTATCCATACACCATGACCCTGAGTTCTAATTTATGACATGATACACAAATACACTGATTATAGGTGTTTTTTAAATGTTATTATTTTGATCTCTTTAGACTCATATCACTAGGTATAACTTATTGACTGTGTCACACCAATTTATTAATAAGATGATGATGCATAGATATCAAACCATGATTCCCGAGGGAGTTCATGATGATGGTCCAACGAGTGACGAGGATTTTTTACAGGGCCCTCTTAATACGATGGTACCTTCAGTTGGTGTACCATCATCACAACTACCCATAGTGTTGAGTTTCCACCATCCCCACTAGTAGATAGTGCTCGATGACTTAGCATGATTTATGAGTTCCAATGGTAGAGGCCTATGAGGTTTCGAGGTGAGATGGATCTTGAGGCGGCTGAGGACTAGCTGGAGGCTGTGGCTAGTGTTTTCCTCCTAGATGGGACACCATAAGGCTAGGTGGTGATACAAGCTGCTAGTCTCTTTTATGGATCAATAGGGAGATGGTGGAGCCTGATGCTCTAGACACATGAGGTGGAATACTTACCAAGTTGGAATTCGAGGTCCTATTTAGAGTGGAGTTCATTAGAACGACTTTATTATCTCTGCATATTTAAGAGCTCCTACACTTACAATAATGCATCCTCGTAGTGGCCCAGTACACTGCAAGATTTAATGACCTATCACATTAATCCAATGACATAGTGAGAGACCATTTTATTCAGGGCTCGCACTATTTTATAGGGTATCTAACAAGATATCAGAGCGTCGAAGATATCACTCAATATCCTAACACAGGATGTAGTGCTTGAGAAAGAACTATTGGTTGAGAGATTCCAAGCTAAGAAGGAAAAAAGAGAGAGCCACCACCACACAGCTTGTGGTCGAGTCATCCGTAGTAGGCTATAGGCGGATGAAGTAGGGGCCCAAGCAGGCCACACCTTCTAGTGGATGACCCCAGGATGTAGGGTCAGATATGTGGAGCTCACAGGTCATAGGTGGTCCACAGGGGAGAAGACTATGCTACACGTGTGGCGGGCATGGTCACATGGATCGGGACTATCCAATCCGCCACGCTGAATATCAACAAATAGTTGAGGGACTTCCAAGAGAACCATAGGGATTTGAGTGAGGAGGATGGCAGGGGTAGATGTGCAAAAGGAGTTGTCCGTGCAGTAGGCGGTGTGTCGTGATTTGGGGTTCTACCACCGCCACCTCCAAGAGGTCCACCCTGACTTTAGGGAGTAGGTGGACAGGGATGATCTCAGCTTTAGGAAGCTAAGGCATATGATCATGGTGCCCCAGAGATGATTCATGGTATGATCTGTGTCTATTACACCCTAGATATAGTACTTACAGACACATGTTCCTGTCACTCTTTTATTACTACTAATTTGGTTTGGAGCTCGGAGATTCTGATGGTGCCATTGGCTCGATGCTTATGATTATATAATCCAATAGGAGAGGATTCAACAATTACACACTGGTGTTGGTAATGTGAGATTACTCTAGGAGGCGAGATATTCGAATGGTATATCCTATTAGAAGCATCTAGGCCTTACAATTTTATCTTGGGTATGAGCTGGTTGTCCATATTCCATGTTGAGATCGACTGTATTAGGTGCAATGTGTGTTGTGACTCCATGGATGGGACAAGGTTTCCCTTCATTGGTAAGAAGGGAACTTTTGCAGCTCATGATGGACTATCTTAGAGGAGGGTGCAGATGATCACTGATCAGTTGGCAAGAATTACCCTATGATAAATTGACAAGTGGAGTTCTATCTATCCTTAAGTGGTGGACCAATATACTCATGTATTTCTTGAGGATGTTCCTAAACTACCTCCTCACTGGGAGGTATAATTCTACATCAACCTGTACCCTGGGATGACAAAGATATCTACACTATAATATTGGATGGCTCCCACAGAGCTTCGTGAGTTGAGGGTACAACTGGAGTACTTTCATGGTAAAGGGGTTCATAAGGCCTAGTGTTTCTCCATGGGAAGTCCTGATTTTGTTTACCAAAAAGTCAGATGACATTTTTAGGCTTTGTGTGGACTTTTTGTGCCAAAAACAGGTGACCGCAAAGAACATGTATCCACTCCCAATGATTGATGATCTCTTCAATAAGTCAAAGGGAGATCAGTGGTTTTTTATGATAAATCTTAGACTAGGAAATCATCAGCTCAGGGTATAGGATGGGGATGTACCGAATAACACATTCAGATGTTGGTATGAACACTAAATGTTCTTATTGATTCTTTTCTATGTGACCATTTATTTGGTAGTGTTCATGTGACTCTTGAATAGTATCTTCCATATTTACCTTGATAGCATTGTGGTGGTCTTCATTGATGAAATCTTGGTAGACTCAACATTGGAGGAGGATCACAATACGCATCTATAGATAGTTCTTGATGCACTTTGAAAACACCAAATTCATGGAAATCTCTTGATGTTATATTTCTGGATATGGGATTTCCACTTTATCAGACACGATATCTTGTAGGTTGGAGTTGCAGTGGATACAAAAATGATAGATGAAGTTCTTTCTTGAGAGCCAACCAGGAGTGTGACTGAGGTGGGGAGTTTCCTAGTGTTGTTTGGGTACTAATAGAGATTCATACATGACCTTTCCAGATTTACAACACCCTTTTTAGCTTTGATATAGAAGGGAAACCCTTTATAATGGACATACAGATGCCAGTAGAGTTTCGTGGAGCTGAGGCAGATAATGACGAGTACCCCCATAATAAGGATCCAAAAGAGGGCGTTGGATATGTTGTCTACAACGATGCAGCAAGGACAGGACTAGGATGTGTGCTGATGTAGGAGTGAGTTATGATCACCTACATATCATGACTATTTAAGTAGCATGAGAATAACTATGTTACCCATGACTTTGAATCAGCAGCAATGGTATTTTCCTTGAAGATGTGGTTGCACTACATGATGGATGAACAAATTACTGTCAACTCTGATCACAAGAGTCTCAAGTATATCATCTAATAGAAGGACCTAAACTAGAGGTAGTGGTGATGGCTAGAGTTCCACTTGGACTATGAATTTGAGATAGTCTACATTCATGGGAAAAGGAACGTGGTGGCAGACACACTCAGAATGATGTGTGGGTTACAATTGATGAGTGAAGCGACATTGTAGCTAGTAGTGCTGCAGTTATCCTCCATAGATAGTGATGGATCCAAAACCCACTAGTCTAAGACTTTATATCCCCCACTCCTTCAGTGAGTACGAGAAGCACAACATGCAGACATAGACTGTGAGGCATAACGTGTTCAAATATCTTTATGATGGACTCTTGAAGTATTTTTTGAATGTGGGGAGCATGTTATCCTTTTCAGAGGATGCACTATGATACCGGTGACTCTACGAGAGGAGGTGTGGAGGGAGTTCCACACATCCCCTTTGGCGGTACATCATGGTGTGGCCAAGATGTACCAGGAGAATTGGCTTCCGTACTAGTGACCAGGTATGAAGAAAGTAGTGGATGAGTTCATTTCATGATGCCTCACTTGTTAGCAACTGAAGACTGAGCACTGGGTTCCAGCAGGCATCACTCATCCACATAAGGCACAAGAGTGGATGTGTGATGGAATCTCCATGTACATCGTTAAAAAGATACCATGTTTGTCTAGGGTCAATAATTCCATGAGGGTGATCATTAACTGACTCACCATGTCATCCCACATCCTACCCATCTGAGAGTAGGGATCCGTAGAGGGATTGAAATGCCTCTACATAAAAGAGAGAGTACAACTTCACGGGGTGACATCGATGACAGTTTCAAGTCTTGATGCTCATTTTACATCCCTTTTGTGGAAGTGATTATAGGAGGCTTTTAGGACTCAGCTACACATGAGTGCCACCTTTCATCCTCAGATAGTTGGTAAGATAGATCAGACCATTAAAACGCTTGAGAACATTCGTCAGTCTTGCGTCTTTGATTTTGGCCTTAGTTAGGAGGACCACCTTCCACTAGTGAAGTTGAAATACAATAATAGTTATCACTCCACCATCAACAAGGTTCTATTTGAGGCCTTGAATGTGCGACCATGCAGGTCACCTATATACTGGACATACCCATGGGAGTCATCACTTATGGGTCCAGAGTTGGTACATGCTACCACTGAGAAGGAGCATATCATCCATTAGTGGATTAAGACTTCACAGAGACAAAATAATTCTTGTCTTGATAGAAGATGGAGGCCCACTTAGTTTGAGGATGGAGAACATGTTTTGCTATGGGTCTCACCCCAATGAGGATTTTTAAAATTTATCCATGGTGGAAAGAATTCCTTGTGGATCATAGAACCTTTCCGTGTCCCGAACAGAGTACTTGGGGTGGAGTACAGTCTCAATCGTCCCTGACAGAAGAACTAGGTGAATAATTTTTCCATGTGTCCCAAATGAGGAGGTACGCACATGATCCATTGAATGTTATCGACTGGGGCGAGATGGACATTGATTATGGGGAAATGTTCAGGGAATTCCCAATTGTGATAGTGGATCGACTGGTGCGGGTCCTTTGAGGGAGGTCCTTTCCTCTGGTATGAGTTTAGTGGGAGAAAAGGAACCTCTAGGAGAGCACATGGGAGTGGGAGGATCAGATATATGCTTAATACTCTCATTTTTTACCAAGTTTTGTTATGGATTTTAGGGATGAAAATACCTATGGTGGGGACAATTTAACGACCCAGAAATTTCATTTCATTTTTTTAACTATACGGAATTATTATGAGTCTTCAAAAATTGATGGCATGTTATTCCGAGGCACGAAGAGCCAGAAATAGAAATTGGAAAAAATTTCAGGTATGTTCATTAAATGTGGGTGCATGAATTTTTATATATTGAACAGGTTCTCTGATTAAAAATTTGAGGGCACCGTTGAATTCGTGGCTTCTAGATTTTTTTTAAGGGTGGCTTAACCTTGTTAAGAACAATACGTACAAAAAATTTAGTTTTTGGACATTACAAAATAATAATAATAAAATCACCCCATCAGTTATTTTGTTTCATTCTTTATAATCGATGAGTATCGGTGGAGGGACCACTAGGTTGTATGATCTTTTAATGGCTGGTAACACTTGGTTGTGTAACCACTCTTTCAAGAGATTTACTGGTTCATTAATTAAACTCATTAATGAAACACATTAATTGTGAAAAATGTTAAGCTACCCTTTATTTTATTTGAACCATTGGTTGGAATGGGTTTGGAAAGAGAAATGAGAGGAGGCTCTAAGTAAATGGTGGAAACATGACGCTCCAACAAAGAATGGTGAATGAGCGACGATTTTTTGACAAATTGACAGGCGACGACGAACACTGAGGAAAACCTTCGGACGCGGACCCTTCTTCATCATATGCAGTGCCTTCAACCGTTTCTAGGTACAGGTTTATCATGATTTTATTTCTAAAAGTTTAATTAATTAATCTGCACTTTAATATGATAAAATCATTCCATGTTATGATGCTAATGTGGAGAGTGTGGGCCGAATGAACACGGCCTAGACCCTCCCTCGAACTCTTGTTGATTGTGTTCGTCATGGGTGACTGACTGATATTGTAGAAAAATGAAACCAGGAGCCAAGAAGAGATTTCAGCATCTTGAGAGGCCCTTAAGCATAGTATTAAATTAAATCGGACCTTTGGATCTTCACTAGAGGTTCAAAGAATCTTTACCGGCACGGTGGCCTGCTCTCACTGGCTGCGAAGGGATGACTGCGCCTGAAGGCACTACAGGAGACAGGGTCGGCCGGATGATGCCGACCACGTTGACGATATTGGCACACCAAGAAGCATTCTGTTGATGTTGGATATTTCTTTGAGCCACGACCAACTACAGACCCACGCCTACAGCTCCGTTGTTGACCAGTCTACACAGATCGGCCAGCTGGAGTGGCACCAACTGGCACCGGTTCATTGAAGACCAAAACGGTAGAATCGTTCGGGAGGGGAGCAGAACCCCACACCATCTAATAGGCAGGGCAGTTGTGCGGCCCAGTGGGACACACCCAACCAAGTGGGATGGGCTGAACCCGTGGCCTAAAGGTCTGGACTAGACCCTTTAGAACCAGGTCAGACCAGGCCCTGACCCAGTTAGAGCCATGTTTTTCTTAAATGGGAATATCTCTGAAACCAGACGTATGTTTGATGAACATTCTATAGAAATGAAAACCTTGGGACGATATGGTCCTTTTGAGATAATCCAATTGATTTTTGGAAAATATTGTAGTTTGGAAGGGTTGGATCGAACAAGAATCCAATCAACCCCCTGACACTAAATTTCTTATAACTTATATACAGGGTGTCCGATTGACACATCGTCAGTTGTGTTGGAACCCTTATGACATGGTTGTTCATCGGTTTACTTTTTCGTGGGACTTCATTGTAGTTGAGGTACAAAAATAGGCTTGAGGAGTGGAACCTTCCAGAATCATGCATTCTTAGTGACGGAATCTAGTGGGTGGTTTTGACTTGAAGAAAGAATATTGATCCTGTGTGGGTCATGACACAATAACCTTTTGTGGGTCAATACCTAGAGATCATGTGTGGGTCTAAATATATCGATCCTATGTGGGTCAGTTCTTAGAGATCACGTGTGTGTTAGAATCTATCGATCCTATGTGGGTCATCCCCTAGAGATCATGTGTGGGTCAGAATCTATCAATCATGTGTGGGTCAGCGCCTAGAGATCCTGTGTGGGTCTGCTTCTATTGATCCTATGGCAGTCACCAGTATAGCCTCTAAATAGAATAATAAGATATTTCTTTACGAATAGTTATTTGTACTTCTGTACTTATGTTATATACCTAGTTTTAGATGAGTATTTCCTTATGATTTGTGACTGATATCATGCTTTGTGGTTTTCCCTTTGTGGAATTCTCAGTGACCTTTGGAGGTCTCTGGTTCCCTACTGGGTATTGTTATACTTAACCCTACACAGACTTTTCCCACACCAAATTGTGTCTTGTGTAGATGACAGAAAACTTTGACTGTGGTTTGGGAGTTAGGAGCAGATGGTGTATGGTGGTGATTGGTTGACACTGTGAGCTGCATTGATGAACTATACATACTCTTCAGGTAAGATTCCTGACAGACGATCTCATGAGCTGTTTTATTTTTTTTGTATTATATATTTTTTTCAAGCTTCTATATTGGCCCCTTACTCTCAGTTCATAATTTTATTTCAGCAGTTTTATTACGTGGTTTACTTTTGTTGTGTACCTATCTCTATGTGTATATATTTATAGGTAACTACTTCCTGTTCAGGGATACACCTTTCTGGCGGAAGTCACCAACCCCTGGCCAATGGAAGGTGATGTTGGGGTAGTGACAGTATGATCCCCAAGAGACGGTTCATGATAGGGTTATTCTATGATTAAATGATGATGAAACCAATATCATTTCAATACGATAGTATATAATTAAATGGTTATGATAACCATTTGATATCATTAGTTAAGATATGAATAGTTTTTAGGATCATGTGTCACAAAAATTTATTATTTCATTATGTGATGGGTTGGAACTATTCCTCCCTTTAATGCATATGGTAATGATTTATATATCATTTGGTAGATAGGAATGGAATGGGGATTGATCATAGTTTATTTGGACAAGGAAAAAATGAGGATTGGGACTGTGTTTGTAATACATGGGAAGAATGGAGAGTGAACCCAGTTCACTATGGGATGTTGTCTACAATGATGGAATTCGAGATGTGCCTGGTCTAATATCAAATTTTTTTATGCATATGTGTATTCCATAATTTAAATGACTTATGAAAATGTTAGGATATCATGGATCATGTCCATTGGTTTTATTATAATTTATATATTATGGAATGGTATTAACTTTTCTATTACATAAGATTATGTATTTTTTTAATGCTGGGTATGGTTCTCAAATGGTATGCTCAGGTTCTAATATCATCATTTTCATGTTATGAATATATATCTCCCCTTGTTTACCCATACTGATTATATGAGCACTCTCTTTCATATATTTTCATTTCAAAGGTTATGAAAAAAAGGATTTATATATGGTATATATATGAGGAGTACATAATGAGATGTTATTTATCAGGGACAATGAAGACATTTTTGGAATTATGATGATTGTGTTCCCAGATTACAACATTAATACACTATTACAGTCCACTGGATTGTGTTTATATAATAATGAATATTCATTTATAGGGATTTAATATTCTTGTGTTATAATCACTGGTCACTACCATTGATAGAAATCTAATGATTTAGTTATCATTTGGGAAAATGGATGTAAAAAATTTAGTGATATCCCAATGGATATTTTTAAAGATTTTTCTAGGGATGTCTCTAAGCATAAGTATAAGGATGATATCATGTTTGGGAAAATGACTTTTAATTTTGGTAAATTATAGAGTGATTTTATTCATTGAAATGCATCACTATATAGATACTAAAATATCAAGTCTCTAACGCCCCAAACTAGAGAGTTGTATTTTATTTTCATTATATCATTATTGAGATAATATTATTAATAATAGTATTAAAATTAATATTAGAAATATTGTTATTATTAAGTTTTATTTTTTTATTTTATTCTAGTTTATTAAACTTTTTTTCTTTTCTCATTATTTCTACCCTCCTTCGTCCTTTTGAGTCATGCAGAACCCTCTCCCCTCTTCCATGGTTTGTGCGACACCCCCTCCCATCAAGCAGAACCCATCGCTCATTGACCAACCAATTGCACTGGTGGAATCCTCCAACGAGCCCACCATTACAGTCACCACTATCCCACGTGATGGTTATCGATTCCATCATCTTTGGTCTCCTCCCCCATCTTCTTCTATACCTACATGACCCCCTCTAAGTGAAGAACCCTTGTGCCACTGTTTTCACCATATTTTTAGGATTTTTTGTTGAAACCTCATAGTGAGTACTCTCCTTCCCTCTCTATATTCGTTTGTCCAATTTTATACATCCTTTTTCCATATTGAATTCATCCAAAACCCTAGGGTAGGGTATAATAATTTTTTTATGTTTTCATTCCTTGATAAGGATTACAATGGGTCTCTTAGGTCCTCTCCTTTGTGACTCAACATCTACAACCAAATGAAATATAAGGCGCCAACCATATACACTACTTTATCCTGAGTTATACCAATAATTTGACTTCAAATCACACTGAAGATCTATTTATGTTTAGAGATTTAGTTAATTAAGTCATAACTCATACATAAAAACTTAAATATTACATGTATACACTTCTACTAATGATCCATTGTTTCCTAAAACAAATACTATATAAAAAGAAACATGGTGTCATTATATTTTTTAACATCCTAACTTTTCATTTATCCCATACTTGACTCTATTCCTCTTTAAGTAATGTGGAAAACTTTACAAAACATAAGATGAGAATAAAAATATCATCAGGGGATATATGAATAAATAAAATTTTAACCTTGGTAGAACATGCAAACAATGAATACATTATCATAAATAATACATTTCACTTTTATGAAGTTGTAAATACTCTTCAGATAATATATGCTCATTTATTACACTTTTCCTAACAAAAATATTACCATATACCCTTATAAAAAACAACATATCATATAAATGTAACTTTGAATATAAATATAATTAAATGGTATAACCATATGGTCGACTTCTACACATATCACTAAATGGAATTTCCATACAACCTACTTCGATACCTAATGTATTTAAGGTTATAACACAACCACTCATCCTTGCTTTTTCATGGAACCAACTATATTTTCTTTATCAGGTAACCATTTATCATTGGTTTATCATGTAAACACTATTCAAATGTCCAAGTACCATTATATAATAATAACAAATAAAACATTAAAATTATCAAAATTCCACTCTTAAAATTTCATTAGAAATAAAATTTTATCATTTCATAATATTGAAATGGTAAATCCACTTTAAAATCAATTCTCAATACCAAAACACCCAAAAGGGATTTAATTTCATTTTAAAAAAATTAAGGCTTATAGTGGTATACAAATATCAAATAACATTTATGGCGGTGGGGGAGTAGTTGTCACTACATACATTAAAAACATTTTTGTTTTGTCATTTATTAAAACTCTTCGTAGACAAAAAGAGAGATTACCATAGAATGAAATTAGAATTTAAAGGGTTAATTATACCCCATATAAAATATGGAGATGTATATTAACAAAATATACCTAAATGAATTGATATTGAGATGAAGTCCCTTACAAAGATCGAATCCTTATATGAAGTACGAAATAATGACATAATTATGTGTAAAAATGATAAATACACCCCATATATCTGTATATTCAGTGTAAAAAATTCATAGGACATTCACACATATTCTTGGAAAAATAAAACCAATGAAATTGATATTTAACTCAATAAAATGGGGTTGTGTTAATATTTCACTTACCTTGAGTCAGACTCATCACATAAAATCATTATGTTTATAAATTAAAATGATATGTTATTTTATACTTGATTGGGAACCTTTTTCAGGTTTATTATTCATTTTTTATCACTTTTTCCCATCTTATAAAATTTACTAAATTATTAATGTTCATATAGGACATTTTTTCGATATTCTGTACATGAGTCAAAAATGAACTTGTTTTGATGTAAATTGTACATGTAGTCAAACTTCCATCACATCCAGAATATTATTCAGGATTTAAATATCATATATATATATATATTGTATATATGTATTAATAATATCTCTACTATTTTTAAATAATAAATTAAATGCATCGTACAAGAAGACGGTAGGTTGTACATACGCATACACACTACATTCATTTTTATTCATATTAAATGAATAATAATAAAATGATATAAATGTATATTATATTAACATTATTATATTAATGTCATATATGTACCATAGGTTTAATATAAACACACGTTATATGTTCCATTTATAGTGGGAATGAGTCACATTGCTTTGAGGGGGTGGTAGTCTACACTTCCTCAAACAAAATTATCGTATTCACACAACATGAAAAGAATTAATTTTTGTTCTAAATAAAAATTATAGAATAATAGGGAAATTATAAATATAATATATATTATATATAAATATATATCCATCCTAATGTCTGTCATGAGTGGTGGTAGGAGAAAATTGAACAATCATCATTTCGTGAGGTAGTAGTTCTTCATGCACAAAAACAATATGTTCTATATCCATTAGATTGATGTGTGTGTAAGTGAAGGTTGAAATTTATTTATAAAAACATTAATGTATATCTAGGATACTCTTATTGTTATAAATTAATAAAATAATGAACATTTAGGGGTTTGGATATGTAAAATAAAGGAAAGGAGTTTGAGAGAAGACAATACCTCTAAATCAGGTAACACCTTTCGATTTGAAACAAAAGGCTTCCTTGAGTTAACTTATGCCCAAATTATGTATTCAAGGTGTAAATGTTGGATTTTGGGAGCTGATTTAGGAAGCTTTTGGTTGATCCAATGAGCGTGAGAGTTTTATATAAGTGGGTAGTGGTGGTGGCCTTTTAAAAGAGGGAGGAGGGTCAATTTAGGATTGTATTGAAATATTATTTTATTATAAATTGATATTATAATCATAATAGTTCCAATGAGATATAAATAAAGTATTCAATTATTATTGGTCTAATTTCTCTCAAAAAATAGATTTTAGAAAAATTTAGGTAACAAATTTAATCTTATCATCTCGATTTAATCCTTAGTTAAATAAAATAACTCTTACAATGTATTCTTGTATTGCAACACTATATGGTTAATATGGTTACTATAAAATGATAATAGAACCAAAATGGGATCATTAATGATATTTATAGCAATATAAAAGTCATTTTATAGATATTAAATTTTTTTGACTATTATATCATTTAATGAAAAGGTATTTTTATAATAAACTCATTTAAGAGAATTTTGACACAATTTAGTAATTTATCTATGTTAAATTCATTAAAACATGATTTATTTGAAACAAAATATTAAATAAAAGATAAATTTTCATAATCATACATAAAATTGGGGTATGGAATCAAAATTCTAAAATTACATTTATTTTAATATTTTTAATATTCATTATTTGAATCATTCATTAATAAGATAATCGATGCATCATCATTATGTCAAAATAAAACGTATTTATTTGATATATAAATATTATTTATAAAAAATGGAGATTTAGGAAATATTTGTATATTTAAAAATACTATTTATACCCAAATATATATGTTATATATCCCAATATTAAAATTTAATTAGCAAACGATACATGTTTAAGTTATATTTCTGTTATATTAAAATAATTATTATAACATGTTATTATCACATACAAGTGGCACCCTGTTGCCATAAAATCGACTGAAGGATATTAATGGTCATACATATCTCATCAAGTAAGATTTTGATACATGTTAGTGTAGTTTTATATTATTATAGTATTATTTATTACCCTTATTGACCTGATTCACCCATTAACCATGCTAAATAAAAATAATTACTTATGTTTCTATTCATAATGTCCAAAAATAAAAGGGAATATTTACATAATTTGGGCCATATGATTCTCAATTTAGAATCAATTTTTTCAAATTTAAAACACAATTTTTTTTGTAATTAATTGAAAATTAATTCTTATTGTCAAAAAGAGAAAGCGAGTTTTTTAAAGGTGAGCCCCATCTAAATATTGACGTGCATTTATATCTAATTTCAATGTGAAATTACATCTACTGACCAAAATTTGATTAAATGATAAAAAATAATTAATAAACTCTTTCAAACCAATTAAAAAGATAATCTATCTATATAAATAAATTAGATGAAAAGGAAGTTTGTACGTAAAATTCAGTATTTTTCATTGTTTATTAAAATATGAATTTTATCATAAAAATAACAAAATTACAACCAATGTTATTTTTTATTTCCTTATTCAAAATAAGTTGTTTAGTTTTTCAAATGAACCCTATAAATGTGTCAAATACTATATTTAATAAGGGTTCTCCATCAAAAGGTGTTATAATTTCCTTATAAAAATATTAGAGTATTTTATGATTAAATTTGGATTAATTCTCATTTTATGTCCCTAAACATTATTGGATAAATGTGAAAACATTTAACAAAAATGTATAATCATACTGTATTTATTTCTGTTCATTCTCTCTAACATAACTACTAGGCGTTAACTACAATTTAAATAATAATTTTTTGTTGTTCTTTAAGCTCGATATAACATATCATGTATGCTATTAAACATAGTGATTATTTCATAATAATCATGATGATACAAGAAAAGTTTATTGGGTCCATTTAAAATCATTGGTCACTGTTTGGGGTGATTTTTCAATAGTTTCCTAGTTCAATTTAGTTTTAGATGGAGACTTTGGTAAATTTTAGACTCTCTTTTATCAATGAACTATGTATTAGTCATCGCGGTGTGGCTTCTAGTTTTTGGTAACATAGACGTATATGTATATACATGGGTAATAATGTATTTACATGTATCCTCCTTGTGTTTATTTCCTCTTGGAATGGGGAATATGTACTTCGGTCAAACATTATATATATATATAAATATTTATATGCACGTAGGTGAAGCAATATCAGGTTTCCATCATCTAATATTGTATGTATTGAGGTAGGTTTCCTATGCCCGAGAATTAAATTTGATTTCCTTGACTTGAAGAACATTTAAATTATTTGTTTTTATGTAATTATGTTATACATATAAATATATATGTTATGTATAATTTTTTGTGCCACATGTATTTGGTTTATTATTTACCTGTATGATTTGTCTAAAACGGGTTATGTGCAATATTTAAATTTAATGTGTCATAAATGTGTAAAATATTCCTCTAAATGTTTTTTAGTTATCAATTGAATTTCATGGAACTCGAAGGATGGGAATAATGTATAATTAGTTAATTTTCTTGTTGGTCACATTTATATGGTGTTGAGTGTTTCTATTTTGTTATTATAAATTCCCTTGAAAAAAGTTGATTTTTTATGATAGAAAATGTAAAGGCCCAGTTGGAACCATTGGCCATTTTTTGAAGTAAAATTTGGTATTAAATGTGTAATGGATATTTCCAATGTGATTTTTCCTTTTTTTACTTTCATAATAAATGTGTAATGACATGTTTAAAAAACAATCTCTAATGTGATTTCCAATGATGGGTTTTGCTATAAACTCATGCTCAAATGGTGGGTTTACATTCTTGAATGAACTGGATAATTATAATCATGGATTCAAGATTGTTTTTAATTTTTTTTACATTTATTGGTCAATTGATATTTTAAATTATTTTGGAAACTTAAATCTGCTAGTGATTTTGTGCTCAAAAATGGAAAGAATTCCTGGTAAGTAATAAATCCCATTTGGAACATGAAGAGTGGTTGGAGAAAAAGGAAAATCCCTATTGACGCATTCCCCAACATTTTTGAAATGTAAAATAAGGCTTAAAATTTTTATTCTGATATGTTCCTAGTGAAGAGTCTTGTGTTTTTTTTATGTGACATGAAGTAGGGGGAATGTTCATAAAGAGGGGAAATGGTGGTGAGAGGTTGAATGGGTTTTGGATAAAGATTGTGTAATTTTCAATTAAATTTTTCTTGATAAAACCTCCACACCATTTGAAAAAATGAATATGGGTAACCCCAGGTACCTAGGTGTGATGACTATGACTAGTATGCTAGATGATTCAAATATGGTTAATCACAGCTTCATCTAGAAGGATTGAAAAATACCGTACTAACAAAAAATTGTGTTGATTGGAGACCACTATGTTATGGGTGTGTTCTCTTATTGTTTCTCATGCATGATAACATAGTCATTTGTGGATGGTATAGCACATTCCACTATGGTATGAGAATCCTAGGTCCATTACTATCCCTAGGGAATTATGGATTTACAATGTTTCTTGTGATCTGATTTTCATTTTTGTTTTTTCACACCAATTGTCTCCTTTATAAAGAACCTAATTTCAATCTAAACTACTCAAATATCATTTAGAAATGTTAATACATTCTTAAAGTGTATTTAGAACATATATTTGTACATATACACATTCTTTAAAAATGTAAACTTGTGACTTGAATTTGAAAATAATGAAAAAATTACATTTACATGTATTATTTTCAAGATAAAATAATTGGATTTCTTTTTAAATATAAGGGAATAGGTTATTGATTACCCTTATAATTCCTACTGATCATATTAGTTCCCACACATAATTTTTTTTTGTTTCTGGTTCCTCTAGTCTTGATCTCTCTTAGAGCATGTATTGTTTTGTGTTCCATGGTGACCGATGAGGTCACATGAGGTATGTTTTGCTGAATAGTTTTTTTATTTCTTATACTAGTTCTATTTTTGGTCAGTCTATATTTAGTTATATGTCTTTTTTATGGGAAAAACCATTTCCAACTATATCATTTTATTCCCGGCACTTGTTTCCAGCCTGTGGGAATCAGGAATTTCCTTCGACCTGTGTCGTCGACTAGATCGGGTGACCGGTTCAGGGTTAACCTAGTTTGTTTCATGAAATAATTGTATCAAAGGAGTATTAGATCATTTACTTTTGGAATGAATGATATTTTGGATTTAGGATTGTTGTAATGGAAGTTTTCAATTGTGGCTAGGTTCTGGATCACCACCAATTTTGAATGACACTTGAATTACCAGGGTGGTATGGGATGGTATTTCCTTGATGTATATGTTTGTCTCTCAGTTGTTTTCGAGGTCCTTATCCATATTTGGGGTTTCTAGTTCATATTATAATTTGGTGGTCATTATGGAGGGGTTCATGGTTTCTCTAAACGTCCTAAAAGCTATGTGGAGACCATGAAATTGCCTCTGATGACTTCTTATGTGCTCACCTGGTTTGTGCACGGACTGCCAAAATGTGTGACCAAAAAGTGTGTAGAAACGTTTTATTTGAGAATTTGGAATATTGATTTTTTGAATGATTTTTTTTTGTTTTGGGATGTTCATTGTATGATTTATAGTTGGTTTAGGGGTGTTTTTCTCGGGATTCAAAATTGACGATTGGTCACTTGAAAATGGATTTCCAAAAGGAGAAATGTGGTTTGATTGAAAATGTAATGAGATATTTTTCAGATAGATAGTAATTTATAAATTAAGATCTTATAGTAAAATTGTTTATGAAAATTATAATTGAAATGGTTTTGAAAAGTTTTTGTGGTTTTTTTGGAAGTTATTGTGGAATGTCAAATGGGAGTTTCATAAAAATGAAAATTTGGAGATGCTTCATTTTATGACGGTAAAGGATGTTTTCAAAATTGGTTTGTAGTTCAAAATCTGTTTTGGATGTTTTATTTAATAAATTCTCTGATTTGTCTTTTATATTTTTTTCCTATGGATGCCCATATGTATGGATGAATTTAATTGGATGTGTATGGTAGTTGGTACGCATAGATGGGTGCCCGAGTTGGCACAAAAACATATGTATGTGAGGGTTCATGGAATATGAATTGTGGGTGCTTGTTTTTCAAGTCATGTTTTGTTTTAAAAAGAATTTTTGGATTAGTGATGTGCATGGATGATTTTGGTTTATGAAATCTTAAAAAGGAATGTAGTTTTTAAAAGGGAGTATTGTGTTCAGATGGGTTTGAAATGGGGTGGATTTGAAATTTGTTATTTGTGAAAACAGTGGTTAGGCTTGGTTTGTGATATTTATTTGGTATTATTTCAGATGATGTTTTATTTTTTACTCTTTGATTTTGTGACTTATTAGTCTATATGGTCTTGATTTCTTTCTTCAACCTGTAGTTTCGAGGTAGAAATTATGTCTTCAGTTTGAGTTATTGATTTCTGGTTAAATGGGGAGGCTAGTTTTGGGATGTGATTCATGTTGGTTTTGTTATTCTTATTTAATGTATGCCACCTTTAAAGGTAAAAATTTCCCAATGGGGTCATTTTTAGTTGTTAGTTTCACCAATACCCCCAATGGTGTGGTGGGGTTATTTTCTTTTCAATGTTTCTTGTTTTCTCTATAGTGGTCGTGGTTCGAAAGGGGTTGCGGTGTAAATTTATGAATTTGAGTTTCTATTTAGGTATTTTGGATCTCATGATGTGGTGAAGGGAAATTTCGACAGGATTTATTTGATGGTTCATGTTAGGTCTAGAGAAGGGTGATTTCTACCATCTCTTTTCACATTGGGGTCACAACGAGTAAACTGCGTCAAAAGGAAATCTTGTTTTTCAAGGTACTCATGTAGGGTTTTGTATCCAAGGAAGAGGGTGAACATCATGCATATGTTTTTGGCAATAGTCATTCAATATTTACTATTTTTCATTCCTAATACCACACACTCATTTGTTTCCATTGTAGTCTATTTATTCACACAAATCTGTTCTTCGTGATAAGTTGATGTATTGGAAATGGGGTGGATTTTTGGGTCACTTGTGGAAGTATGTAAGTGGAAATTTGAAAAGATGAATCCTCAGTTAGAGGTTTCTAGTTTATGACTATGGTGTAGAAGATTCCTCAATACATCATTGATCTAACCCTAAGTCTCAGAGGGATCCTTTTAACATAGTCAGACGGATTTTTGGTGCAATGGATTCACGTCCAACCTATCGTCTCTAATTTTGGGGAAGAGACAGGTTATGTTTTCAGTTCATGATTATGTCTAGTCGGGGGGGGGGGGGGGTTTGGAGGTCTTGGGAACCTATTATATAATATTTAAATGGTTTCCCCTTTTTAGTTTAAACATTAATGGATTGGTTTTTGTAAGGGAAAATTATAGATTTTGGGTGATTCTTTTTTGGAAATGTTTCCAGGTTGTGGATCTTACAGATCATATTTTGGCTAGTCCTTCACCTGGTATCTCTTCTATTTGGATTGCTATGGGATTGGGTGTTTTAGGCTGGACTGTGTTGTTGTTTCCCCCAATTTCTGGGACCGGCCTATGTTGGTGGGTTCAAGTTAAGAAATTCAATTCTTATTGTTGAAACTAAATTGAGAGTTCCTATGTCGGTGCCACTTTACTACTCACTTTCTAATATGGTTGAGAGAACCACTATTGGTCTCTCTAATCTTGTACCTCAAATTGGTTGCATACAAATCTAAGTGTAATGGGGTCACACCAGTGTCAGGGGTCTTGATTGGTTTTCTAACTTGTTTTGATTTGGGAAAGTCAGTATTAGGAAAGAGTCTTAATATGGTGGGGAGACCATCACAGGAAAAATTCGAGGAGAATTTAGTTTTCAAATGGTTCTTGTTGGGGAAACATTTTTCTTCTACTCCGCCTGACCCTGATCAATGTATATGGTTAGCCCATACGATGTGTCAAATAGAGAGTGTTCATTCGATATTTCAAGAAGACACTAGTTAGTTCTATGTTAGGGGTCGAGGTGTTCTAGGTTATGGTTGTGTTTGGAAATGTGAGTCATGTGTCATTTGTTATTTCACTTGGTAGTTAGAGTTTCAAAGATTCTGGTCATGTGGGGATAGTGAGTGTATGATCCCCAAGTGGTAGAGGTTTTATTTTAAGAATCTTGCATCCTTGTTTCGAGTGTTGAACAACTGACACTTTTGCGAATTTCTATGGAAATAATGTTTCAATTTTGGGATAATTTTAAAATTCCTACATGGCTTGTTGTATTCTATTTTTCATTATAAATTTTTTGGAATAATATTATAATTAGTATTAATAATAATATTATTAGTTAAGTTATTATAATTAGGTTTTCAATATTATATTTTGTTTTATTTTATTAATTTTTTCTTTTCTTGTATCCTTCCTTATCCCCTCCATCATCCATGTGAATCTCGTGTAATACTCCCCACTCATCAATAGTGCACATGAAACCCCTCCCCTCGATCTAGCCCCCTTTATCACTGATCGAGAAACCACAATGAAGGCCTCATCCACCGATCCTTCCACTTCCATTATCACCATAGTAGGTGAATTATGTGGCAGACATCACTGGGTCCCCTCCCCAATCTTCTTCCACAGCCGCACGACCCCTCCATCATGATCTCCATTCCACTGTTGTTTCCACCTTGATTTTTTAGAATTTTCAGACAAACACTAACGCTGAGTCCTATCATATACTCTCCTACTTCATTAGGCTCAATTTTTCTCCTAGTTGCCTTATTTCATTCGGATGAAACCCTAGGGTAGTGTATAACAGGTATTTTATGTTTTATTTCTTAGTTAGGGATTGTGACGGGTCTCTCAGGTCCCCTCTTTCAAGTTTCGACATCCACTACTGAAATAAAATCGGATTGAGTTTGTTTTAACACATTGATTACCGGCTGGGGTGATATTTCCCTTGTTTCATGATTTAACTTACTTTTAATTGGGGCCTTTGGTAATTTTTAGACCCCCTTGCATCATTGTAGCATGTTTTTGTTATCGCGGTGTGGGTTTTAGTCATTGGTAGCACAAATTAGTTTTATATAACTAGGAAAGCATGTATATATATGTATCCTCCTTGCGAATATTTCATCCTTGTGGGGAATATTTAATTTGATCAAAGTCTATATATATTTTTATAATAAATCGTATATATGTGTAGGTGAGACTATCTCGGGTTTCCACTATCTATAGCTATGTGTCTTGACGTAGGTTTTATATGCCAGAGTTTTTAATTTGACGTCCTTCATTGCGTGGAAATTTTTAATATATATTTTCATGTCTTTGTGGTATATATATATACATATATATTTATGTTAGGTATAATTAGTTTTTCCACTGTGATTTTGTTTATATAGGTGAAAAAATCATGTTTCCAACTTATCTTCAAGGGATGTACAATATTATATACCATACCTCCAACACGAGGCAACACCATAAAATGTACCAACAAACCAAGGAGAAATCATACTCCCACAACAAATCCTTATGTACCCATTATAAGGATTCCATTTCAAAACCACCTAATCCATAAAATAGAACTCCAGATTTATCATCCTATGGGTTTCATAGGATTTATGATGACCATGTGCTTCCTTCATCCTCTCATGAATTAGATGTTCCATCGCTATTGTATTATTAACTTGTTCCAACTCAAATATTATAATATCTTTGACCCCAGTCCATCAAAATGGAGAATAAAAGGGTTATCCATAAAAGAATAAAATAGTACCATACCTATGGTGGAGTGTAAACTATTATTTTTCTTAAACTCATCCTATTAAAGACTCATCATCCACGACCAATAAAATCACAATCATAATAGTGAAATATGTCTTCACGATTTTGGATGTTTTTCATTGTATGACCATCGTTCAATAGATAAAATTTAGTGCTATGAGAAAACAATGATCCAAAACATTGATGGATTCATCTAAAAATATTGTAGGTAAAATAATGATCCTATTCAGATATTACTATCTCTATAAACCCATGGTGCCACACCACCACCTCCAAATACTAACTTGACAAAACATTCACTATTATCAAATCCCTAATCACTATAAAGTGTGATGATTTTATCAAATGATCCACAATCACTCACAGCCTCTCTGATGTCATGGTAAATAGGTAATAAATTCTATTTGCATGTCTACACACTTCATTTGGGGAACATAAAATGGATTGGGAATCCTACTATGAAAATGGTGCTCAGACTTCATTTTCTAGAATATCAAACATCAAGAAACAAACTCTACAATGACATGCTTCAACCTAGGCCACCAGAACTAACCTATGAATGCATAGAATATCTATATTAAACTAGGACATACCTTTAATGTTGTTTTATGGGATTCATGGAGAACCGACTCAAGCATCTCTAAATAAATAAAAATCCTTCCATGTAAAAACACTCAGAGGTTTCTATCACAAAATCACCAATCAGGGGCATCCTAAAAAAATAACATGGCTGCTTCAGTCATCCACCATAGAATCCTCGAGCTAATTTCCCTCCACCTTTTAAAAAAATTCGAATACCGAATTATATAAAAAATATATAATCTACCTCGAACCTCTCTCAGATCAATATTCATCATTGAGAGTCCTTCCATAACTCTCAATGAATCTCCAAATACATACACAACATCATTATCTGACTTTCTATTCATTTAAACAGCAAAAACAATTAACCAACCAATTGTAAATGAAATAATGAATTCATAATATTGAATGAATTCCATCCACTTACACCAATTCAAGTTCAATTATTTCTTGGAGATGATTTTAGTTAAGATATTATGGTTATTAAATACTAAGAAATTCTTGGATATGAGGTAATTTTACCAAACATTTAAATAAATAGAACATTCACCAACATAATAAAATCGGTGGAATAATTATTCTCAAGGGTATGTAACTAAAGAGACCCATAATATCCTACTAATATTTTTCATCATCATAACAAAACCCAAGAATATATGTGAATATTCACATTAAACCTCAAATTGAACACCCTCTATTAGAAAAACAGAACCCGAGTGTTGAAAAAATTATCCATCATGTAATCAAAATCAACCTGAAATTGGTTACTCCATAAGAACTCTTATTAGTAACTATTAAATTATATCACATAATTAGAAACCCAAGATAAATAGGATGAGAACATTCTTTAATAATCTACAATGACAAGAAAACTCCAGACCTCATCCATTGTCTTTTGGATTCCTAAGAAACAATCACCTCTCTCTTCAAAGTATCAATAACTATTACATGGTGGGACAAGACATTCCCTATGAAATATAAATTATAAGACAAAAAATAAATCGTTAATAACTTCAATAATAACTAATCATGGTGATGATCTCCCAAAACAGCATACAGATGCTCAGTATGCTCCTCCGAAGACATTGAGTAAACAATGATTTCATTAATTAAAACCATAATGAGTATATCAAGTAAATCATTGAAAAATGAGTTATCCAACCATAGGAACATAGTTAAACATTAATCAAACCAAACGACATCACAATAAAACATATAATTTCTTTGATGATAACATAAATCATTCTTCAAGATATCCTCACCCTTTACATGAATTAGATGATATCCTGGCATGAAATTGATATTAATGAACCAAAATTCTATGTTAACATAGTCAAATAAAAAAGATTACCCTTAGAAGATGATAGGGGTTATTCACGGTAAATTTGTTGAAGCGAAGATAATTGAAACAAATCCAAAAAACATATCCATCCTTATTCATGAAAAATTTTGGTTTAACCCAAGGTGATAAATTTGGTTAAAATAAAACCTCACTAAAAAAATCAAGAAATATATTCATAGATCCCAAAAAATTGATTGCAGCATCCTATATAGCGACATAGAGAGAGGATACAATCCTAGATATAGAATTATCCCAATCTTAATCTCCCATCACGGGGGTAACACTACCACATCCTTTGAGAAGACATAAGAGTAATCTTCCATGACAGTATGAAACAATGATGACTGAACATCTGGAAAGATCAACATCAATTCAAACATGAAATAAAAAAATGAAGGAAAATATCTCTAGCCCATCTATGGCTCAGACGATAAAAAAACATCTTCCACTACATCAATGTAATAAAACACAACTTTATCTTAAAACAATCCAAGATATCCTACACCAAATATAAAAAAAACACGATAAAGATGATTTCATATGGTTATATCCATTGATATAAGAAATCAATATAATATGGGTTCTTTCAAAACACTTTCTCACACTCTCGACATAGCTCATAAAAGACAACTAAAAATATAACTAGTGTATTCAATGCCAAGGGAATTCTAATCCACCCTGCCTATAGTTCCAAATAATGGATGGGGGAAGGTGATATAAAGGAATTTATCACTCCTAAAACCAAAAAACAAGTTTTGATCCCATGTAGAAAATAAGAAAATGGTACATCAAATGATGCATGGATCTACATTCTCATAAAAACTAAGTCATGAAGATTACCAAGACCTACTACCCTTCATAGCTGACGATGATAAATACCAACATAATGAATAATCTCTCTTATATATGGATATGGATATTCATAGGGATATAAATTTCCCACATTGTATAATTTTTTTGATCTTATTAGGGAACACCCTGCTTATGCAACCTCAACTGTATCTTCCTCAATAGTGGAACTTGAATTAGGATACCAAACACATACTTACTACATAGAAATTTTAGACACTATAACCATATATTACCTTATCCTCTATAATAAATACAAGCATCTAATCCCTTTTAATGTGATTGAGTGCCACCTCCCCCTATATAAATGAGATAATGAAGGATGGGACCTACCCTTGGTTAAATAAAAACTCTAATGTCCAGGAAACAAGGAACCCTAGAAAAAAAGATTTTTTTCATTAGAAATCCTAACAAATCACCTCTTGTAATGACCCAGATATAGAAAATTACCTCTTAATAACCATTTCTCTTTCCACAACTTCACGTTATTTATTTAGCATAAACAAAATGCTATAAAATGGATATTTGGATGAAAATCCTTTACAAAATTCCTCTCTCTAGCTTCCACATATAGAAATAGGTATGAAACACATTAAAAAAGGGACATGAAATAGTTCCCAAACTCTCACATATAGGATATTCCTTATTTAATTATAAACAACTCCCCGTGACTGACCTTGTTTTATGTAAAAAAACGATGTTTTCTTAGAACTGGTCTCAGAACATATCCATTCAGACATTCAACTCCTTGTGATCTCCATTGAATGAGAACTAAAACATCATAAATTATCCTTGTAGCATCGTCAAATACAGTAAAACCATTGGTAATTCTTAGAACATATCAAATTTAATGATATCTCAACATACTCCAAATAGTATGTTGTGAATGAATCTGAAATAGGGCCTCATTCTTTTGCAGACACTGGCATTGAAACTGTGGGAGAATCCACCTCATAGTATCATCATTAGACTCCTATCTGTGGCATTATACTGGCATGTTTTATAGAACAACATCCACAATAATAGAATAAGGACATCGACCAAGATCCATTACTATAAAACAGAAAAATATATGAGGTTATAGACCTATTATATGAAATATTAAACATAATTTTTTTAATTATTTTTTTATCTTTTTATGGTATTATCATATACCAAGGAATAACCATTTAAAACATAGTATAATATAATAAAGATGCATGATAATTTCCTATTCATCAACCTTGTAACTTGTATCACTCCATTTAATAGTATCAGCAAACATAAAGCTTTAGGAATTAGATTATTCGGGGCCCTAAATAAAAACTTCTCAAATGTTTTCCCGTATTTATATTGATTACTAATAATATTTTCAATTCTATCTATAATTCTATGAAATATACCATGTTATTAACACCTAAATTTATCATATCCCTCAACACAATCCTTTGATAAACCTTTGTCATTACCGCCCAAAGAGTACCCCTCATAGGCCCACAATGAGAGAAGGGATATTGAGACTACCCATGTCCCGCCTATAGTAGCCCCTAGATTGTTTTCAATAATTTACGGTATGATAAACATATATATAAGATGCATTAATCTATAAGGGACCATGAGGATGTGAGATATAATAATGATACAACACTAAAAACATTCTTATACACATATATAATGAAATTACAAGTTGAAACCTTAAATTCCATACATTATAATTACAATTGAAAAGAAATATAAAATTATAAAAAAAAATATTGATGTGACCCAAAATCCCAAACAGCCTCTCAAAACTCATGATCTAGTAATATCCTGTCCAATCACCAATCAACTCTGGATGACCAAAAAAATATTTATATATATACTTTTTAGAATAAAAATATAATCATTTTGATTCTTCTTGGAGATTATAATACAAATGATAAAGAAGTAATGCTAATTAACAGTGAAAATAAATCATCAACTAAATAGATATTAATGGTTTCCATCCACACTATGGAAAACTATGAAAACGTATCACATAGAAGAGATAATATAATATAATAATGAAACATGGATGATATCTCACTACTGATTTGCCCCTAGTTTACAACTCTTCATTGAAATTGTACATCCTTACTTATCTCTCTCCAGAAATAATCCATCCCAATTACAACTTAGGAAGGGTATCACAACATTCACCTCATGCATCATATCCTCATGTCATCCCATCCACATATCAATATATAGTAACCCTATCATCATTGGGAGCCACCACAGCCGGTATGTCATGTATCATACGTTAGGTGTCATACCTCAAGCCATTACAACTCATACACTGAGTAAATATCTCGATCAATTATATCCTATAATCGTCATACCTATAATAATCCTTTATATACTGTATCTAGGGATACATTTGTGTCAATAATAAAAGTCCACCAAATCCATCTATAAACATATATCAAGAAAATAACTTCTTTGAAAACCATAACTTGTAATTACCAATTGAAGAGAGTGGGGCCTGAGTGGGTAGTCAACCATTTATCCTCCCACTAAGATATTGGGGAAAACACCCTCCTAGATTTGATTATGTTTCAGTTATGCTAACCGACATGGGTTGGTCACCAAAATATACCATAGAATATAAAGGATATATTACATATCACAACCAAAATATGGTAATTACTAAGTACAGTTATCAAATGCATCCATTTTCACTCAGACAACCATCTTCCTCATAGTGTGACCAGATAACCTAAAAGTTGAATAAAAATTAAAAGAGATATCTTAATTACTTCATTTCATTTTTATCATTCCGCTCTGTTAATTTATTTATTTGACTTTAAATTAACCATTAAAATTATTCCACATTACATTATATAAATAATAATTTTAAAATACTTTCTATTCTGGTATATTCAATACAATTTCCATGGTTTATCTATACTAACATCTTTTGAGAATGTTCATTCTATGAACAATACTCCATCAGTTATTAATAATGTATTCATTATTATAGTCATTCATACACTAGGAAAACAATCCAAATCTTCCACCATTAGGATGCATGTAACCGAAAAAATCCAAATACGTCATATAGTGGCTAATGGAATATAGATAAAAGAATAAACACCATCATTTCCCACTAAAAAAATCAGTAGTTAGAATTTTGGATCCAAGAATAAATTAAAAATGTAATCACATCTTAAACATAATACATCTTCTCTGGTTCCGTCATAGGCACCCACGTGAATATACTAATTCTTTATTCTATAACAAATAATGAATTCTACCACATACTCTGATCCTACCTTCCATATCACATCCATCATACCACGATCAACCGTCTCAGGCTCAAAACACATATTGGCCTCCCTTCCTCATATCACATTGTATAAATAATAACATATATTAAGAACATCCATAGAAATTAATAATAATAGTCCAAAGGTAAATCTAAGACTTAAAACATGTCATATTTCCTTCACAAATAAATATGATCTCGTAGATATAATGATAAGGCTCATAGAATTCTTAGGAAAACATGAAAATCAATCCCTACCAGTTATTTTATATCAAAATGCATTCCTATTCGATATTGAATTAATTGATCCATTATTAATAGGTTTTAGTAGTGAAAAACCAAATTAATTACTCAATAACATGATATTATATTCTAAACATTCACATAACATTAAAAACACATTTTAAACACAATGAGAAAAAACATTCTCAATTAATATAATTATTTTATTATTATCAATAAAAACAATTATGGTTATTTAATTTATCTATCAATTACATTAAAAAATGGATGATCATATTTAATTGAGAATACCTATTGCATCAACTTGATTATCATAAAATAATATGAAATAATGGGTCCAAATATACATCTTATTTATATATTCTTAAGTAATTGATTATCAATTAATTCCATATTTATGTTCTTTACCATTTTCCATCAAGAATAACATGTCAATACATAGTATCATACAACATGTTAAATTATTCCTCTAATAGAAAAATATCTAGAAACATAATAGGAATACCAATATAATAGAATAATTCATAAAAATAGATCATTAAAACCCATTTAATTTTTAATTTTGTTTGACAATTATTAGGTTCACTCTATTCCATAAAAAGGTATTACCCATTTTAAAATTATGACTAAACAAAAATAAATTAATAGAAGAAATTAATCCAATACTTCAAAGGCTTCAAAATTCATCTCTTGGTATGAGACCGACATCATAAATCCCAATCACCACTCCCTTATGAAGATGTATCCCTACATGGATCCCATACCAAAACCACACGAATAACAACCACAAAAATACGCCATTAGAAATATGGGGATAAACCTCCATAATAAGTAACGAAAAATCACAAGGAAATATATCGACTAAGTAAAAGAGTAGTGGTAAAATATACCTTAGATCACCACATATTGAATATGGAAGGAAATGAATTGATCCCCATAGAATGACTCCAAAAATTCATTAATGGACAAACACTGATCACCACAAAATTTTGAGTAAAAACTTATGGATTGAGAAAACATGAGGCCCTTTTATTTATAATGTAGCAGAACATAACAGATTTAAACAGTGTGGGACAATTTCACATAATGTGAATGTTAGGATTTATGTTCTGGTGAAAAACAGATTGCCTCAAAGAAACTAAACTAGATTTTTCACACTTAATGAGGAACCCCATTAAATAGTCATTACAATCCATAAACAACATTCAGTTCATGAAAACGATCTCACCGTAGTCATGAACAATGAATTATTATTAAGAAGCATTTATAAATTTTGAATCCTCCCTCCTCCAAGATTTCAGAATCCAGAAAACTGCAGGCCCACTCTAAGAATCCTCCAACAAAAATGTTATTTAGAAATGAACAAAGGGTTAGACTACAAAAACCATGGCCCTTTCAAAATAATATTGACAAATCTTAATGTTAAAAAAGATCAGTTTCCCTTAGAAATCTAGTTTTTATTGATATATAAAATATTAATTAAAAACACATTTTTAGAATATATTGTTGTTATTATTTATGGATGAAATTATTTTTTAATTAAAACATTAAAAAATATATTAGTTTATATTTTATGATTTTTTTTAAAAATAGTCTTAGTTTATTGTGAAAAATAATAATTTCACTAATATAATCATCTTAATGAAATAATTATACAATAAAGAAATGAAAATATTACAAAATATTTTTAAGAAACAAATTATAATTTATAAAGTTAAAATAATTATTTGAAATACTATGTTGTTTTATAAAAATTATACTTATAATTTTTAAAAAATAGGTAATGTTTAAACAAAAACAATTTTTTCACCTATTTCATTTTATATAATTTTTAGTTGGTGGAATTACTTTTTCGAATAATTATTATTTTAATTAAATATTATATTAATAATAAAAACAATTCTTTCTAAAATAGTCAATAACATTTATATTATTATTGTAAACATAAAATATTTGATAAAAAACTAATATTTTTTATAAAAAAGGATTTTTGCACATTACATGTGCTAATTTTACAATTAAATTTAATTACACATATGAAATTAATTTGATAAATTTTATTTTAAATTTGGAATTTATAGAATAATATTATATAAATAATACTATTTTATTTTTAGAAATTACAAAAATACTTTGTTAAAAATTATTTAACTAAGTAAAAAAACGATAAAAGTAAAAATATACGGGTAAATGACTAAAAACATAGTTCAAAAGATGTGTTTAAATATACCGTTAGTATTTATCCACCATAAACCTCCCCAAAATCAATTAGTTTTTACTTTGGTTTCACATTACATTTTAAACATGTTCTCTATTCTTATAAAATACATGTATGTTCAACCAATTCCCATCACATTAAATATAAAAGGAACCACAAGTCATCCACCTTTCCACCCTTACAAATACTATTAGGAACAACCAAAAAATTGAAAAATTATATCATCAAACATATACCCATGTCATATAATCTCATATATTTGCAAATGACCATGATAATGTTCCTTAAGGAGGTGACCAAAGGGGAACAACCAAAGAAATATTTAACATTTTCAACCAAAACTATTTAATTGTTTTATGATTTTAGAACCACAAACCAATTGTATAAAAAAGATTATAAAAAACACATAATTTTGAAAATTATTTTTTTCTAATAATGAAAATTAAATTTTACTCCATCATCCAAAATCATTTCAAAAGTATAGTTGTCTCCATACATACATGTAGACTACCACCTCTATGAACATAACATTTAATTTTCCATCAAATAATTTCATGGATAGTTGAAAAATATAATGAATAAAATAATAATTTTTATGAAGTTTTAATTATTCTAAACTGATAATATATTGTATCGTATTCCTACTTTATATTCTGAAAATTGGAGAGTGTTTTTTGTGTTCACATGCAGAATACGACCTCCACATTATAATGATTCTCTTTCATTTTTCATACTGACTAACATAGGGGGAAATATAGTGTGTAGAATTTATAAAAATGAAATTTAATAAACCATTAAAATGATTTAGTAGTTTTATTTGACATTACTTAATAAAACATTAACAATAAATGGTTATAGGAAATTTAAACAATGAAAAGAACATATCAATGTACACTTTTTTAATTAAAGTCCATTAATGGGAAATGTATATTCTTAAATAAATTACGTTAGTGGATTATTAAATTAAATTATAAAATAAAATTCTAGATATTATGAAACTATTTGACAACACATTGAACATAGTCAATAGACCATGTTTTTTTGGGGAAATTGAATAAACAAATTGTATTAATAGTCAGAAGTTGTGATAATATAATAACATTTTGACAAATAATGATAAATAGAAATTTGAAAATAAAACATAGATCGATATGATATATAGGCATTTTTTTAATAAATTTTATTTGATGATTAATGAATTTATCTGAATGTGATAGATTCTTTCAGATATGATGTTCAGGTTTCTGTCTCAATCCCCATTCATTAAAGCATTATTTAGTATTATAGAAAAATGATCAATTTTATGGTGTTACCACTTACCCCTTAATTTATTTGAAAATTAATTATTTTGAAGATGAGAAATTTCATATAAATTCATGATCTTCCATGCCATGGGATACAATTTATGTTTTCCCTAGTATATAAAGGTCATTCATAACTTTATATGATTTCATGATTTTTAATGCTTTTACATGGTTTTCATCATTCATTTCCTTTGGTATATTGTATATCATTCCTTGGAGATAAATATTTATTCAATATTCTATATTTAAGAGATAGAATCGTTTTTCAAAATGGAAAAATATTATGCATAATTATCATCCACATAAATGATGGTCTCCCATCATTTTCCAAAATTTACATTCCTATCAATGTTTTCCTTCTTAATTTGAAACGTAATTATGTTTTGTTTCATGTTACATTCTTATTTGAAGTTTACAAATTTAAAATAATTTTTTAATGTGGGATTTAAACAATGGTGTTCTAAACCATAAAAGGAATCTTCTGTACCATATTCATGATTTTCATGTTATGAATTATGTTTCATTTTCCCTTTTTTGGATGATATTGATCTAAAGAATCACTTATATTCTTTTTATTTATTTCCATTTAATATATTCATAGAATAATATAATTCTTTTAATATTTTTTTCATGGTTTTAGTTCCCATAAAAATTTTCAGTTTTATGTAAACTCAATTTACAGATACTTTCATATTTCTAGGATCATATCATGAATCTACCCCATAAATTTATTTCACAACATGAATAGATTCTAAAAAACATCATTATTTTATGTATAAGACTCTTGGTTTAGTTTTGTTTTTATAGAATACAAAAAAATCGTTCCTTATTTAAAAAGAACCTTTTATTATTTCATAATGCATCACCCAAGTGGATAATTTTAATTTTATCTTCTTCAAGATCATTCTCATGAATTTTCTACATTGGAAGTCCATGTCTAAGATATTTGATTATTTTGAAATTATGAATGCCCAAATTTATTTAATTAATTATTCTCTTCACAGTCCATATGATTTTTTATTTAGTTATGACTTAACATTGAATTATGAAACACACTTACATCTCAAGTATAGATCAGAATTATGAATTATATATTGTTTATTTTCTTTACATTGTACACATGAGTATGATTCTCATTATGTGATATGTGGACCATGATTAAATAAATATTAAATTAATTATTTAATGATAAATGTCTCAATATATGTTATGTGAGGTATTATGGTGTAAAAAAATTCCACAATGAGTCTTTTTCCACATTATGATGAATGTGTTGGTAGTGATCCTTAACATATGATTAAGATATAATGGTTATTTTGTTTCCACATGTTTAGGATTGTGAAATCATTTGATCATCCAAATTTTTTCATGTTATGCCTATTGATTCATAGTTTTTTCTTAATTTATATGTTTATTCCCTTACGGGGATTTATAGAACACTATATTACTTATATATTTTTCCTAGGTTATACTATGTGAATTTTGAATAACTGTGAATCTTTGGAGAACTGTGTCGAGTTTTAAATAATGACAATGTCTTTATGTTTAATATTATTTTTATGGGTCTAATAATCAATATAAAATATACCTATAGATCAATGTATTGTATTTTTTGGAATGTATGATATAAATAATTAATAAACTATGTTCATGGATTATTTATATATAGATTTTATTCGTGTCATGTACTGTTTTTTGAGATTATGTTTAAATCACATTTTTAAAGAAACTATTTAAAAATCCTAATAGTACAATAAGATCCTAAAATTTTTATTAACCGAAAAATGATATCCTAAATTAGACACTACAAGTGGATACATACTCTAACACATATATACCTGGGGGTAATGCCATTGAAAATAGAATTTTGAGTAATAATTAAATCCTCACCTCATACATGATAAAGAGGAATAATAACACACCTAGATTGACACTCACGTGGGATATTAATTTATAAATAAAAATATCTTCATAAATTTTTTGTATAATTTATTTCTTTATTACATTAAAGTTTTCAGATAAAATTTATGAGTGAAGAAAACAATAATTAACCTAGTTAGATCCAATAGTGTTACATGTTTAACCAATTATGACACAATTTATAACAAATGGATATAAAAACCATTTTCCTTGATATGAATTTATAAATTGATGTGTTCCTAAAACAACCAAAAGTTTTTTAGGTTTTGAATGAGCCTAA
The DNA here is from genome assembly GCA_963277665.1 of Viscum album. Lineage (NCBI taxonomy): Eukaryota > Viridiplantae > Streptophyta > Magnoliopsida > Santalales > Viscaceae > Viscum > Viscum album. Next base: position 1,255,396,264 of record OY728152.1, read on the forward strand.
TATTGTGTGTAAGCTACAAAAGCATATAAATATATTTTAGAAATATTTTTGGACTTGGAATATCCACTTTTTTAATGAAATCAAAATTATTGTTCTCAAAAAAATACAGGTGATTACTATGTGTATAATCATAGAAGTGGGAGTACTTTGATGTATATAATATTTTATGAATATTAAATAATTCCTATTAGAGAAGATACAAAAACTCTTTTCTCCATGAATATATTATTGAGAAAATTATTCTCTATTAATCACACAGTGAATATTTTTACACAATAAGCATGAGGATCAATAGAGATAGTTATAAGAGGGTTTTTAGACTCAGTGAGGAAACATCATTAGTATATTACTAAAGTGGTTTAGAATGTGTAACTCCAAAAGGGTATATTTTTAGTTTTATAAGGATTGAAAGTATTTATACTTTTAGGATACATCTAAAAAGTTAATAAGGATGGATTAAATTCCCTATGCATTTGCTATAGGATTTATCATCTATGACCTATTGTGTACATGACCTGATTCAACTAATTCTCTTAGAATAGCCAAATAATACTAAATAAACCTAATGAGATTCACTAGATTTTTGTGAAGAAATTCCTTTTGAACTTAATATGTAGAAAGGATTTATTTCCTATCATCAGAGAATATGATAATATTTGTTTAATGTAACACCCAAATATTTCATAGTACATTATTTATTCAAAGTAATTCAATAAGTTGCACTACATCAACACTGAGTTCAAGCACACCACGACTTACCAAACCAGCCATTCAAAAGCGGTTATGAATAGTATTAACTTAATTTTTAACTTTATATAATCCTTATAATTTTAGAATCTGTATTATGAGTTTCTTAGGCATAATGTAAGAACAAATAAATTTCTTTCAGAAAAAAGAACTAATTTTCAAAAAATGCAATTTTATAGCCTTTTAATGGAGAATCCTTTTCAAATCCAATATTTGAAAATTTCATATATTAAATTTGAAAAAAATAAAATTCTTCTTTATAATTGGGACATAATAATTTATTTTCAATAAATATTTTGTTTTTTTGTGATAAATTTCATATTTGGGTGAATAGTGAAAAAAATATATATTAACTTAAAACAATTTTTTAGTCAAAATAATTTATAGTGTTGAATTATACATTTTAATTTTTGGAAGTATAATTGGATTATATTTTTACCATTTAATACAATGATGGTCATTCAAATTAATTTCATTTTGAAATTGGACATAAACAAGTGTCAATATCTTGATAGTTATTATTTCTTAAAAATATGATTCTTGGTTTTGACAACGGGAGTTAATTTTAAATAAATTAATGAAACTTCTATTCTTTGAAATTGGTAAAATATAATTCACTTTTTAATTCGGAATATCAATATAATCTTATGGTAAATATTTGTAATTTTTCTGAAAACATTCAATTTTTAATTAATAGTTAAAAACACTGAGTAATTGATTAAAATTGAATTTTTATTTAAATAATGATTTATTTTATTTAAATAAATTTTAGGTAAAAATATATACATAATACCTATATAAATTCAATTTAATTCTTTGGAGTCAGTTTATATCAATTTTAGATGTATAAAATGTTTATCGATCTTTTTACCATCTTTTACCCACCTTCTAAGAGCATTTGAGAATTTACATAAAACATAATTTTACCACTTCTGTGAGTTGAATTTAGAAAATCTAAGAGTCACGGTTAATATCATAGAGTAATATGTGGTTTAATAAGAGGAAAATAATGTTTGATGAATAGTAACTTTTTACTTTTATTTAACACGGTCAAAAGTAAATAGGGTAATTAAGGGTAAAAATGATATTATTATTACCCTAACACATGTCATAATTCTATTAGATAATTGTAATTTGACCAAAAACAACTTTAGGAATAAAATCTGACCCTTTAGGTCCACTTGTATTAGATTAATACATTTATTATTATATTATTTAAAGAAGAGTTAAAAGAGTTAAAATCAATGTTTAATAACGAAACCATTTTTAATATAGGGTTATACATAAGATAAATTCGACTATAAATTTTCATTAGAAATATAATAATTTTTATTAAATTTTGGTATTTTATTTATAGTTTTTAGAGTTTAAATATTAAATTTATTAATGAAACAATGATGATGCATCAATTAGCTTGTTAATGAACGAATAAAAAAATGGTATTATAAATATTAAATAAAATATAATTTCAATGTTTTTATGACACCCAAGAATTTTATAGGTGAATATGACTTGTTAGTATTGATTAAATGTATTTAAATGAAATAATCATTCTGTTATTATTTTATAAAAATACAAATACCAAAGAGTGTCAAAATTGACATAAAATAGTTTTTAAAACATATATTATATTATTAATTGATATAATAGTCCTAAAAATATAAGGTTCATCCAAAAGACATATATGATAATATATATGAGATTTAAAACCAATTGGGGTTCTATTAGAATTTTATAGTAATTTTATTAATCATTTAATATAAAATTACAAAGAGACATGACAAATATCAAACTATTAAACTAAGAGTTAAATATGAAATTTAAGGTTAATATGGAATCCTAATCCTGTTTAAAACCTACTGGTTGAGCTTTTTTACCTATCCCCAGTTAATATTTTAAATAATTCATTTTTGAGCTATTAGAAACCGAAAATTAATTTATTATAAATTAATATTTTATGTTTTTTCTAAGGTTCCCCTCACCCCTCTTATAAAAGGTCACTTCACCTTCTCTCAAATTGACACCTATGAAGCAATTTAGAGAGTCCAAAATCTGCCCAAATATCCTACATACTATCATACCTTCATCCTAGAGTCCTTCCTTTGGTCATAAATCGATCTTAAGAAGCCCTTCAGATCAAATCAAAAGGAATAACACGAAGAAGAGGTAATGATTTCACCACTATCTTTCAAGTTCTCTTATTCTTCCACTTACTCTTTCATTGTTGTTTCCATTATAAAATAATAACTCTAGTATCTTCTATATACTGTTATTTTATTATAAATATTTAAAAACTACATTCATTATTATATCCATCTTATGAATGATAATGTCACCATGCGTGCGTACGTACGACTTACTGTCTCCACACCATAGTGTAATTTGTTATTGAACACTGGGTTATTTGGATGGATATAATGATGAGTAATATGTATATAAATAATGAAAATAAAATGAAAATGTCTCTATAAAATTAATATACCATCCAATTCCACACCTTTAAGGAAATTATATTGTCGCGCGCGCGCACGTACGAATTACCGTCTCCACGACGCGATGAGATTCATTTCCATGTTCACCATTCATCGATGATTACAAAAATATATATTACTAATAAGTTTGTAATATATGGCATAATAATGATACTGTATATATATATATATATATGTGTGTGTGTGTGTGTGTACTTAAATATATCTTGTTCTCTTAGTTCCTTTCAATAAGATAGAAAACGGAAACAACTTTTATGCATATGTATGGACTACCATCTCCATAAACAGTGTTTTTCATTTGATATATCTACCTATTATAAATATTTATATTCTAAAAATATATATTATATAAATCATCTTTTATATTCGGGATATTTTTAGATATTTATCTATGTGATACAATCAAGAGTAATAAGTTAAAACACATACGATAAAGAAAGTAATTATTACCCAAAATACTAATTTAACATGGAAATTATCATTAAATGGGTAGTATAAAGTCATAACTTAATCATTTATGATATCATAAATATTAATATGGTTCTGGTATAATTTAACAATATGCTATGATCTTCATAAAAGAGGTTAAATGTACCCCCATCTAATGCAAAATACATGGTAAGGGTTAATTCCTCAATCTCATTATTATCCGAGATTGTTTATGTGTAAGTATTTACTGGAAATTTTTTATCATCCATGTCCATTTTTAATAAAAATGATTTCAAAATGAATATTTGAAATATTTTTTTAAGGTACTCTCCATCATTATCATAATTTTAAATTTTTTAAAGATTTATATTTCTAAATCTTTTTAATTAATGCCCATGTTTTCAAAATTATTTAATGAATATAATTATATAGACATGAATGTTTTGAAATGATAATTCTTTTCAAAAGTTTCAAAGTGGTATGTGACACTTTGATTCAAAAATATCTTTTAAATTACTTCCTTTATAAATGTGTGACTTTTAAATGATTTTACAAAAAAAGGATATTACTCTCAAAAAGATTAACTCATCGTTTTCAACTATGTCTGCATCCTTTAAGAAATATTATTTTTGATTGAGGTTGATTTAATATAATAAAATCTTCTATATTTTATTGAATGAGTTAAGATACTTTTGACTGTGGATGTTCTTTTTTATACCCTTCATGGTTTATGGTTAATTTACTGACATTTCGTATGCTAGTTTTAACACGAATGTTTATGTTATGTTTCAACCTTTTCTTATGAGGAATGCAGTGGACTTAGTAAGTGACTTGTGGAGCCCACTATAGGTACTCAATACATCAGTAGGTCTCATGAGACAAACAAGTGTCTTGGAACAAGGCCATGAAAAAAAAAATTTTGTAGTCTAGGCCCAAGGCCTTAACTATGTGGTAATGATGTCCGAGGTTAGGCATTCCCTCATTATGAAATGAGTTATTACATGTGATTATTCAACTAGTAGAATATCCTTGTGTATTTTTTTATGGTAATGTTTGATTTGTTTTCATATTATGTTCATGATTATGTTTAAAAAGGTTTTTTATCACACATCTTGACTTAAAATTTTATAGCTTCCGCTAAATTATTTACCCTTATTGGGAATATGAGCTCACCCCTTTATTATGTTTTATTTTCCAAGGATTAAAAGAAGTGTATTATGATTTATATATAGGGTTAAGCTAAAAAAATAATGGCGTTCTCAAAGAAATATTTTTTTGTATTGTATGTTATAAATTGTCATGTAATGTTCATGTATGAAATCTATTTTTCAAGACTTCTAAACTGATCGGTCTTTCGGGACATGATTCCTTATAATAATTCAAATGTATCAAAATAATTCACTGACTCTGGGAATCTATGATCGAGGAGTTACAGTTGGTATTACAGGAAGTTTAACAATAACCTTGGAAACTAGATTTATATAAAATCTGATTAGAGCACATTACCCTAAGATATACATTGAGGTTTAGTATAGAATAACTTTCTAGAATTTTGGTAATGTTGAGATTTTGTGAGTTTTCCAAGAATATAAATCCATCTCTGGATACAAGAAGGATGAGGCGGCTCTAGTATAGATGTATCTAGGGGTAAAACCTTAAAACACTGCTTTGAGCTAGACTCAAATGGAAATGGGTGAACGACAATGGGCCTTGTTGAACTCTTGGTTACGACACTCCCAGGGGATATTCTTAGGATAATTCTCATTTTCTTTACAAATAATTATGAAAGATTTACAAGTATAAACATCCTAAAAGAAAATAATTTTATGGAATATATCCATAAATTGTTGAATTTATGTTAAGTATTTTACATGTTTGGAATTATTCATTGCAATTCATAAACATACCTAGTGTATTCCATTGTATAGAAATGGCACCCAGTAGAAGGAATGTGAACTCCAGCAACACGTATGATCCATAGAGTAAGAAGGATCGTATCTTTCAAAGTAGTAAGCCAACATTTAGAAGGGAAATAGTCTCCAATGTATTCTTAACAAATGAAGAAATAGTATGATGTGTTAATAAGATAAGTAAATAATTCTCTATGTCCTATGGCTTTGAAGGGAATAATGAAAAGAAAAGGTTTGAAGAGAGAAAGATAAATAAAGGGTTGAGGGAAAATAAGGATTTTCCAATATGTGATAAATGTGGAAAGAATCACCTTGGTAAATGCTTGAAGAGAATGGGAGTTTGTTATATGTGTAGAGAAAAAGGACACCAAGTACATGATTTAAAGGCTAAGAAAATGTTTTCAAATGTAAAATGCTTCATTTGAAAGGAGTTGAGACAGTACCCGAATCAATGTCCCATTCATAAGAGTATACCAGAAATGATGTTATTGTATAATAATCATGTTATGATACTATCTCTGATGAAGTGGAATGACTAGTGTTCTTATGTTGTTAATATAGAATTATTTCATTTGGGTGTTGAATAAATAGTATACTGGTTACTTGAATTATGGAGAAAAATAAGGATTGTATTGTAGAACTATTTTATTGAGGATTTGAGATTATATGGTTCTATGAAAAGTGACTTAATAGTAAGATACACTGTTCGGAAAATACATGGTTTAAGGAAAGGAAATACTTAATAATATTCCATAATTGATTTAGTTTAAAAATGTTTTGGATAGAAGGAGTATATCCAGTATTCTATAAGAAATAAGGGAGCATGAATGTAATCAATAAGGTTTTATGTTAATTTAGGATGTTTCGATGTTTTAAAAGAATACATGATGAAGATGTTCACATGTGATTACCTGGAAAAAAGGATCCTCATTGTGTTTGACTTCCATATAAATTTTGGACTGAGGGTTTGGATATAAGTATTTTGGATAAGTCTAAAGTTTGGAATGGATTAAGTTTGAAATTGGATACTATTGTTAAGGTTATTTTTGGATTTTTATAAAAAGGACAACATAGAGGTCGAGTGACCACTAGTCAAGTCTAGAAAGGCCACGGGACTTGAACCCACAACCAAAGAGAAAAAAAGGTACATCACCTATGACTGGACTATGTGATTAACTTGTTTGTATAATTTAGTTTTTTCAAATAGTTTGACAAATGAAATATAAATTCATTATTTTTGGAAACTTATACAATATGGATAAATAGAATTCTTTTTGAAATAATTTGGATTGAAAGATGAGTTTTTGGTAGGAATTAGTTGAAGGAAGAAACTCTTCTTGTCAAATATATATATATATATATATAATTTTTTTCTCTTTTTTTAAGACAAATTTTTATTAACACAATTTCTGATGTGGGTTTTCACACAAAGGTATTTCCCATTTTCAACCTTTTATTTTCTAAGAACAATTTCAAATTGCGAGGATGCAATTTATTGAAGGAGGGAAGAATGTAACACCCCAATATATCATAGTACTTTATTTTTCAAAGTAATTCAATTACTTGCACTACACACAACAATGAGTTCAAGCGCACCAGGACTTATCAAACTAGCCGTTCAAAAGCAGTTATGAATAGTATTAACTGAATTTTGAACATTATATAATCCTTATAATTTTAGAATCCATATTTTGAGTTTCTTAGAAAAAATGTACGAAGAAATACATTTTTTTTCAAATAAAAGAAGTATTTTTCAAAAAAGGAAATTTTACCGCCTTTTAATGGCGAGCCCTTTTTAAGTCCAATATTTGAAACTTTTATATATACAATTTGAAAATAAAATAAACTTTTTCTTTAGAATCAGGACATAATAATTTAGTTTCAATAAATTTTTGGTTTTTTTCTGATAGCATTCATATTTGGGTGAATAGTGAAAAATACTATATTTTAACTGAAATAAAATTTTTAATCAAAATATTTTATCGTGTAGAATTATAAATTTTAATGGTTTTAAAGTAAAATTATATTATATTTTTACTATTTAATCCAATTATGGTCATTGTATGTAATTTCACATTAAAATTGGACATAAATAAGTGTCAATCTTTTGATAGTTATTATTTTTAAAAAAATATGCTTCTTGGTTTTGACAACGAGAATTAAATTTAAATTAATCAATGAAACATATATGTTTTGAAATTGGAAATGTATAATTAATTTTTGAATTCAGAATATCAAAATTGTCTTAGGGGGGATTTTTGGTATTTTTCTGAAAACGTTCAATTTTGGAAGAATAGTTAAAACACTAAGTCAATGTTTAAAACTGATTTTTATATAAATAATTATTTATTTTATTTAAATAAAGTTTAGGTAAAAATAGATACATAATACCTATATAAATTCAATGTAATTAATTGGAGTCAGTTTATAATTATTTTAGATATATAAAAATTAAATCGATCTTTTTACCATCTTTTACCCACCTCCTAGGAGCATTTGCAAATTTACATAAAATTTAATTTTACTACTTCTGTGAGTGGAATTTTTAAAATTAGAGAGAAACGATTAATATTGACGATTAAAATGTGGTTCAATAAGATAAAAATAATTTTTGGTGAATAGTAACTTTTTAATTTTATTTACCCCGATTTAAAGTAAAAAGGGTAATTAAGGGAAAAATGTTATTATTATTACTCTAACATATGTTCTAATTATATTGGATAAGTTTAATTCGACCAAAACAACATTAGGAATAAAATATGACCATTTAGGTCCCCTTGGATTAGATTAAGACATTTATTATTATTTTATTTAAAGAAGAGTTAAAAGAGTTAAAATCAATGTTTAATAACTAAAACATTTTTTATATAGGGTTATACATAAGATAAATTCGACTATAAATATTAATTAGAAATATAAAACTATTTCCTACATAATGGTATTTAATTTATAAATTTACAATATTAAAAAAGTAAATTTATTAATGACACAATGATGATGCTTCAATTACATTATTAACAAAAGAATCAAATAAATGGAATTATAAATATTAAAGTAAATTTGATTTCAACGTTTTAATGAAATCCACTAATTTTATAGGTTAATATGACATGTTAGGATTTATTCAATGTATTTTTTTGAAGTAATAAATCTGTTATTATTTTATCAAAAAACAAATACCAAAGAGTGTCAAAATTGACATAATGTTGTTTCTAAAACAAATATTATATTATTAAACTATATAATAGTCGTAAAAATATAAGGCTCATCCAAAATAATTATATAATAATATATATGAAATTAATGAACCAATTGGGGTTCTATTAGAATTTTATAGTATGTTTATTAACAATTTAATATATAAATAGAAAGAGTCATAGTAAATGTCAAACTATTTAACTAAGGGTTAAATCTAAAAGTTAAGGTTAATATGGAATCCCAAACCTGTATGAAACCTATTTTGTGATTGGTTTTCGACCCATACCCACCATAGAGTTTAAATAATTCATTTTGGAGCAATTAGAAACCAAAAATTAATTTATTATAAAATAATATTTTATATTTTTACTAAGGTGCCCCTAACCCATCTTATAAAAGGGAACTTCCCCTTCTCTCAAATTCACACCTCCAAGGCCATTTTGATGGGCCGAAATCTACCCAAATATCCTCCAGACTATAATACCTTAATCCTAGAGTCCTTACATTGGTCATAAATCCATCCTAAGAAGCCCTTTTGATCAAATCAAAAAGAAAGAACCCGAAGAAGAGGTAATGATTTCACCACCCTCTTTCAAGTTCTCTTATTCTTCCACATACTCATCCTTAGTTGTTTCCATTATAAAATAATAACTCTAGTATCTCCTATATACTGATATTTTGTTATAAATATGTCACAACTATATTCATTATTCTATAAATCTTATGAATGATAATGTCACCATGCGTGCGTACGTACGGCTTACTATCTCCACGCTGTGGTGTAATTTGTTATTCAACACTATGTTATTTGGATGGATATATTGATGAGTAATATATATATAAATAATGAAAATAACTTGATAATTTATCTGTAAAATTAATATACCATCCAATTCCACACCTTTAAGGATATACTATTGTCGCTCGTGTGTATATACGGATTACCGTCTCCACGACGCGATGAGATTCATTTCCACATTAACCATTCATCGACAATTATAAAAATAAATATTACTAATAAGTATATAATATATGAAATAATAATTATATTGTATATATATAAATATCTGTTTGTGTACTTACATATATATTATTCACTTAGTTCCGTTCAGTACGATATGAAAACAGAAATAGCATTTATGCGTACGTACGGACTACCGTCTCCATAAATGATGTTTTTCATTTCATATATATGTCTATTATACATATTTATATTCTAAATATATATGATATATAAATAATTGTTTATATTCTTGATGTATTTAAATCTTAATCTAAGTGATACTATCAAGATTAAAATGTTAAAACACGTACGATAAAGAAAGCGATTAATACCCGAAATGTTAATTTAACATGGAAATTATTATTAAATGGGTAGTATAAAGTGATAAATGAATCATGTATGATATCATAAATATTTATATAGTTCTGGTATAATTTAATAACATACTAAAATCTTCATACAAGAGGATAAATGTACCCTCAACTAGAGTAAATTTCAAGGCAGGGGTTAATTCCCCAATCTCATTATTATCTGAGATTGTTTATATGACCGTATTTACCTGGACATTTTTATCATCCACGGAAATTTTTCATAAAAATAATTTCAAAATTAATATTGTAAGGATTTGGTAAATTTACTATTTATCAAGATCATAATTTTAAATGTTTTAAAGATTTATCTTTCTAAATATTTTTAATTAATGTCCATGTTTTCAAAATGATTTAACAGATTTATTTATATGGAAAAGAATGTTATGAAATGATAATTCTTTTTAAAAGTTTCAATGTTGTATGGGAAACTTTGATTCAAAAATATATTTTATATTACATCCTTTATAAATGTGTGACTTTTAAATGATTTTAAAAAAAGGATATTTCTCCCAAAAAGTTTAACTCATCATTTTCAACTTTGTCAGCATCCTTTACTAGATATTATTTTTGAGTGAGGTTGATTTAATATAATACAATCTTACGTATATTATTGAATGAGTTATGATATGTTTGACTCTGGATGTTCTATTTTTATACCATCCATGGTTTATAGTTAATATATTTACATTTCTTATGCTAGTTTTAATAGAATGTTTATGTTATGTTTCAACTTTTTCATATGAGTAATGCTGTGGACATAGTAAGTGACGGGTGGAGCCCAATATAGCTCTTCAATGTATCAGTAGGTATCACGAGACACACTAGTGTCTCAGAACAAGGCCTTGACAAAAATTTTATTTGTAGTATTGGCACAAGGCCTTGGCTATGTGGTAAAGATGTCCAGCGTTAGGCATTCCCTCATTATGAAATTAGATATTACATGTGATTATTCGACTAGTACAATATCCATGTTCATGTTTATATGGTAATGATTGATTATTTTTTCATATTATGTTCAATTTTTTGTTTAAAAAGTCTGTTGTTTTTATCACAAAATTTCCTTAAATGTTTATATCTTTCTGTATATTAGATACCCTTACTGGGCATATGAGCTCACCCCTTTCTTATGTTTTATTTTCCTAGGATTCAAAGAAGTGTATTATGATTGATATGAAGTGTTAAGCTATAGGGAATAATGTCATTCTCAAAGAACTATTTTTTTGTATTGTATTTTACAAATCGTAATGTAATGTTCATGTATGAAATCTATTTTCCAGAACTGCTAAACTGATCTGTCTTTCGGGACTTGATTCCTTGTAATCATGCCAATGTATTAAAATAATTTACTATGGGAATCTAGGGTCGGGGCTTTACAGTTTGTATCATAGGATGTTTAGATATAACCTTGGAAACTATATTTAGATAAAATTTGATTAGATAACATTACCAAAAGATAGACAATGACGATTAGTATAGAAGAACTTTCTAGAATTTTGGTAATGTAGCGATTTGGTGAGTTTTCCAAGAAAATACATCCATGTCTGGATACGAGTAGGTAAAGATGGATCTGGCACAGATGTAACTAGGGGAAACACCTAAAAACACCTCTTTGATCTGGACTCTACTGGGAACTGGTGCACGATAATGGGCATTGCTGCACTGTTGGTTACGACACTCTTGAGGGATCTGCTTAGGATAATTCTCATTTTCTTTACAAATCATTGTGAATATTTACGAGTATATACCTCCTCAAAGAAAATATTTTTGGGGATTATATCCATAAACTGTTGAATTTATGTTAGTTATTTTACATGTTTGGAATTAATCATTTCCATTCATAATCTTACGTAGTGTATGCGATTGAATAGAAATGACACCCAGTAGAAGGAATGTGAACTCAAACAATATGTATCATCCAAAGAGTAAGAAGGATCATATCTTTCATAGAATTAAGCCAACATTTATAAGGGAAATAGTCTCCCATGTATTCTCAACATATGAAGAAATAGTATCATGTGTTAATAAGATAAGTAAAGAATTCTCTGAGTCATATGGATTTGAAGGGAAGAAAGAGAAGAAAAGGATGTAAGAGAGGAATATGGATAAAGGGAAGATGGAAGAGAAGGATTTTCTAATATGCGATAAATGTGGAAAGAATCACCTTGGTAAATTCTTGAAGGGAATGTGAGTTTGTTATAAGTGTGGAAAAAAGGACACCAAGTACATGATTGCAAGGGTAAGAAAACGTTTTCAAATGTAAAATGATTGATCTACAAGGAGTTGAGATATTACGCGAATCAATGTCCCATTCATAAGAGTATACAACAAATTATGTTATTGGATAATAATCAAGTTATGAAACTACCTCAAATGAAGAGAAATGACTAGTGTTCTTATGTTGTTATTATAAAATTATTTCATTTGAGTGTTGTATCAATAGTATACTAGTTACAGGAATTATAGAGATAAATAACGATTGTAATGAACTACTATTTTATTGAGGATTTGAGATTATATGGTTCTAAGAAATGTGATTTAATAGTAAGATACACTTTTTGGAAAATAAATGGATGAAGGAAAGGTGATCCTTAATATAGTCCTAATAATGAAGTATTGATTTTGGAATAAGAGATGGTTGACTTGGATAAATTATATTGAATATTCTTGTCTTCCTTGAAACTGATTAATGATTTCTATATTCCATCATTGTTGGAGTTTACATATTTTTTGGATAGAAGGTGTATATCCTGTATTCTATAAGGAATAAGGGAGCATGAATGTAATCCATAAGGTTTTATGGTAATTTAAGATGTTGAGCTGTTTTAATAGAATACATGATAAAGGCGTTCAAATATTATAAAATGGAAAAAAGGATCCTCATTGTGATTAAATTATTTATAAATTTTGGACTGAGAGTTTGGATATAAGTATTTTGGATAAGTCAAAAGGTTGGAATTTATTAAGTTTGAAATTGGATATTGTTGTTAAGGTTATTTTTGGATTGTTATAAAAAGGACAAAACAGAGGTCGGGTGACAACTAGTCGCGTCCAGTATGGTAGCGAGACGTAAACCCGCAACCGACGAGCAACAAAGGTCCATCACCTATGACTGGACTACGTGATGTACTGGTTTGTATAATTTTGTTTTTTTAATGTTGTGACAAATGAATTTTAATGTCATTGTTTATGGAACTTTATATGATTTGTATAAATAGATTTTTTTGAAATCATTTTGAGTGAACGATGAGTTTGTGGAAATAATTTGTTGAAGTATGAATCTCTACTTGTCAATAGTATATATATATATATATCCTCTTTTTAAGATTAAATTTAATTAACTCAATTTCCGATGTGGGTTTTCCCACAAAGGTATATTCTATTTTCAACCATTTATTTTCGAAAAAAAATTTCAAATTGCGAGGACACAATTTATTAAATGAGGGATTAATGTTACACCCCAAGATTTCCTAGTACGTTATTTTTTCAAATTAATTCAATAACATGCACTACACGCAACACTATGTTCAAGCGCACCATAAATTACCAAAATAGCTGTTCAAAAGCGGTTATGAATAGTATTAATTGAATTTTGAACTTTATATAATCCTTATAATTTTAGAATCCATATTATGAGTTTCTTAGATATAATGTAAGTACAAATTCATTTTTTTTCAGATAAAAGAATTATTTTTCAAAAAATGCAATTTTACCGCCTTTTAATAAAGAACCCTTTTTTAAATCCAATATTTTAAACTTTTATATATTCAATTTTAAAAAATAAACTTCTTCTTTAGAATAATGACATAATAATTTGGTTTCAATAAATTTTTGGTGTTTTTCTGATAACATTCATATATGGGTGAATAGTGAAAAATACTATATTTTAACAAAAAACAATTTTTTTAATGAAAATAATTTATAGTGATTTATTATAGATTTTAATGGTTTGGAAGTAAAATTAGATTATATTTTTACAATTTAATTCCATGATGGTCATTTTATGTAATTCCAATTCGAAATTGGACATAAACAAATGTCAATCGTTTGATAGTTATTATTTCTTAAAAATCACCTTCTTGGTTTTGACAACGAGAATTATTTTTCAATTAACTTATTCAACTTCTATGTTTTGAAAATTTTAAAATAGAATTCATTTATGAGTTCAGAATATCAAGATTATCTTAGGGTGATTTTTTTGTATTTTTAGTAAAACTTTCAATTTTTGAAGAATAGTGAAAAACACTGAGTTATTTTTTGAAACATACTTTTTATTTAAATAATTAATTATTTTATTTAAATTTATTTTTGTTCAAAATATATTAATAATACCTATATAATTAAATTTAATTCATTAGATTCAGTTTATAATAATTTTAGATATATAAAAATTTTATCTAACTTTTTACCATCTTTTACCCACCTCCTAGGAGCATTTGAAAATTTACATAAACCATATTTTTTCTGCTTTTGTGAGTTGAATTTCTAAATTTCGAGAGGCATGCTTATTATCAAGGAGTAAAATGGTGTTCAATATGATAAAAATATTTTTTGGTGAATAGTAAAATTTTACTTTTATTTACCACAGTTAAAAGTAAATATGATAATTAAGGGTAATAATGATATAATTATTACCCTAACACATGTCCTAATTATATTGGATAAGTGTAACTCGACAAAAAACAACCTTAGAAATAAAATATGACCCTTTAGGTCCACTTTTATTAGATTAAGACATTTATTATTATTTTATATAAAGAAGAGTTAAAAGAGTTAAAATCATAGTTTAATAACTAAACCATTTTTAATATATGGTTATACATAAGATAAATTAAACTATAAATATTCATTATAAAGATAATAAGATTTCCTACATAATGGTATCTTAATTATAATTTTTAGAGATTAAATAATTAAATTTATTAATGACACAATGATGATGTAGTAATTACCTTATTAATGAAAGAACCAAATAAATGGTATTATAAATATTAAAGTAAAAATAACTTCAATGTTTTTATGACATCCAAAAAGTTTATAGGTGAATATGAAATTTTAGGATTGATTCGATGTATTTTTTGAAGTAATCATACTGTTATTGTTTTATCAAAAAACAAATACCAAAGAGTGTCAAAATTGACATAAAATAGTTTTAAAACAAATATTTTATTATTAATTGATATAATAGTCATGAAAATCTATGGTTTAAAAAAGACATATATAATAATATATATGACATTATTGATCCAATTGGGGTTCTATTGGAATTATAAAGTATGTTTATTAACCATTTAATATAAAAATACAAAGAGACATGGTAAATGTCAAACTATGTAACTAAGAGTTAAATATAAAATTTAACGTTAATATGGAAACCTAAACCTTTATCAACCCAATTGATTGAGTTTTTTTAGACCCATTCCAACCTTATATTTTAAATAATTTATTTTGGATCCATTAGAGAACGAAAATGAATTTATTAGAAAGTAATATTTTGTGTTTTTTCAAAGGTGCCCCTCACCACTATTATAAAAGGGCACTAACCCTTCTCTCAAATTCACACCTCCAAAGAAACTTGGTTCGGCCAAACTCTACCAAAATATCCTCCCAACTATCCTAACTTCATCCTAGAGGCCTTACGTTGGTCATAAATACATCCTAAGAATCCATTCTTATCAAATCAAAAGGAAGGCCCCGAAGAAGAGGTAATGATTTCACCACCCTCTTTCAAGTTCTCTTAATCTTCCACTTACTCTTTCTTTGTTGTTTACATTATAAAATAATAAATACAGTATATTCTATATGCTGTGATGTTATTATAAACATTTCACAACTATATTCAATATTCTATCTATCTTATGAATGATAATGTCACCAAGAGTGCGTACTTACGACTTACCGTCTCCACGCCATGGTGAAATTTATTATTCAACACAATGTTATTTGGATGGATATAATAAAGAGTAATATGTATATAAATAATGAAAATAAAATGTTAATTTATCATTAAAATTAATATACCATCCAATTCCACACATTTAATTAAATGATATTGTCGCTCGTGCGTACATACGGATTACCGTCTCCAAGACGCGATGAGATTCATTTCCACGTTCACTATTCATCAGCGATTATAAATATATATATTACTAATAAGTATGTAATATATTACATAATAATGATATTATAGATATATATATATATATATGTACTTACAAATATCTTATCAACTTATTTTCGTTCAATACGATATGAAAAAGGATACAACGTTTATGCGTACGTACGGACTACCATCTCCATAAACGGTGTTTTTAAATTCATATATATGTCTATTATATGTATTTATATTATAAATATATATGATATATAAATCATGATCTAACTGATACAATCAATATTAACAAGTTAAAACATGTACGATAAAGATAGCGATTATTACCCAAAATGTTAATTTAACATGGAAATTATTATTAAATGGGTATTATAAAGTCATAAATGAATCATTTATGACATCATAAATATTAATATGGTTATGGTATAATTTAATAACATACTACTATCTTCATACAGGATGTTAACCGTACCCTCGACTAAAGGAAAGTTCAAGGCAATGGTTAATTCCTCAATCTCATTATTATCTGAGATTATTTATGTGTAAGTATTCATCGGGACATTTTTATCATCCATGTCCATTGTTCATAAAAATGATTTCAAAATGAATATTTTATGTATTTTTTAATTTTTTTCTTGATCAATATCATAATTTTAAATGTTTTAAAGATTTATCATTCTAAATCTTTTTAATTAATGACCATGTTTTCTAAATAATTTTAAGGATTTATTTAAATGGACATGAATGTTTTGAAATGATAATTATTTTCAAAAGTCTCAAAGTGGTATGTGACAATTTGATTCAAAAATATCTTTTAAATTACTTTCTTTTATAAATGTGTTACTTTTAAATGATTTCACAAAAAGTATATTTCTCTTAAAATGTTTTACTCATCATTTTCAACAATGTCAGCATCCTTTACTGGATATTATTTTTGATTGAGGTTGATTTAATATAATACAATATTGAATATTGTATTGAATGAGTTATGATATGTTTGATTGTGGATGTTCTATTTTTATACCATTCAAAGTTTGTGGTTAATATAGTGAAATTTCGTAATCTAGTTTTAATATGAATGTTTATGTTGTGTTTCATCTTTTTCATATGAGGAATGTAGTAGACTTAGTAAGTTGCGGTTGGATACCACTATGGCTCCTCAATGCATCTGTAGGTCTCATGAGACAAAATAGTATCTTGGAACAAGGCCATGACAAATTTTTTGTAGTCTTGGCACAAGGCCTTGACTATGTGCTAATGATGTTAGGCGTTAGGTGTTCCCTCATTATGAAATTAGTTATTACATGTGATTATTCGACTAGTATAATATCCATGTGAATGTTTATATGGTAATGTTTGATTTTTTTTTTCATATTATGTTCATGTTTAGGTTTAAAAAGTATGTTTTTTATCACACATCTTGCCTTAAACGATTATAGCTTCCGCTAAATTATTTACCCTTACTCGGCATCTATGCTCACCCCTTTCTTATGTTTTATTTTCCCAGGATTCCAAGAAGTGTATTTTGATTGATATGCAGGGTTTAGAAAAAGGGAATAATGGAGTTCTCAAAGAAATATTTTTTTTCATTGTATGTTAGAAATTGTAATGTAATGTTCATGTATGCGATCTATTTTCTAAGACTTCTAAACTGATCGGTCTTTAGGGACTTGATTCCTTGTAATCATGCCAATGTATTAAAATAATGCAACGACTCTGGAAATCTAGGGTTGGGGAATTACAGTTGGTATCAGAGGAAGTTTAACAATAGACCTAGAAACTATATTTATATAAACCATGATAAGAGAACATTACCCTAAGATTGAATTTGAGGATTAATATATAAGACCTTTCTAGAATTTTGGAAATGTAGAGATGTTGTGATACTTCCAAGAAAATACATCCTTGTCTGGATATGATCAGGTAGAGGTAGCTCTAAAATAGATGTACCTAGGTGTAAATCCTGAAAACACCTCTTTGAGCTAGACTCGAACGGGAACTGGTTCACAACAATGGGCCTTTCTGCAGTCTTGATTACGACACTCCTGGGGGATATGCTTAGAAGAATTATCATTTTATTTACAAATAATAAAGAAGGATTTATGAGTATATACCTCCTCAAATAAAATATTTTTATGTATTATATCCATAAACTATTGAGTTTATGTTATTTATTTTCATGTTTCAAATTATTCATTGCAATTCAAAAACTGACCTAGTGTATGCCATTGTATATAAATGGCACCCAGTAGAAGGAATGTGAACTCCAACAATACGTATGATCCATAGAGTAAGAAGGATCATATCATTCATAGTATTAAGACAATATATAGAGTAGAAGTAGTCTCCTTGTATTCTCAACATACAAAGAGATAGTATCATGTGTTAATAAGACAAGTAAATAATTCTCTGAGTCCTATGGATTTGAAAGGAAGCAAGAGAAGAAAAGGATGGAAGAGAGAAAGATGGATAAAGGGAAGAAGGAAAAGAAGGATATTCCAATATGTGATAAAAGTGGAAAGAATCACCTTGGAAAATTCTTGAAGGTAATGGTAGTTTGTTATAATTGTGGAGAAAAAGGACACCAATTATGAGATTGTAAGGGTAAGAAAAAAAATTAAATGTAAAATGCTTCATCTACAAGGAGTTGAGACACTATGTGAGTCAATGTCCCATTCATAAGAGTATACCACAAATAATGATATTGTATAATAATAATGTTTTCATACTACCTCAGATGAAGAGGAATGACCCGTGTTCTTATGTTGTTATTATAGAATTATTTCATTTGAGTGTTGTATCAACAGTATACTGGTTACATGAATTATGGAGATAAATAAGGATTGTAATGTCTTACTATTTATTGAGGATTTGAGATTATACGGTTCTAAGAAAACATAATTAATAGTAAGATACACTTTTGGAAAATACATGGTTGAAGGAAAGGTAATGTTTAATATGGTCTTGATAATGAGGTAGTGAGTTTTGAATAAGAGATGGTTGATTTGGATAAATTATATGGAAAATTATTTACTTCCTTGAAACTGATTAATGATTTGTATATTCCATCATTGTTAGAGTTTTAAACTTTTTTGGATAGAAGGAGTATATCCAGTATTCTATAAGGAATAAGAGAGAATAAATGTAATAAGTAAGGTTTTTTGGTAATTTGGGATGTAGCGGTGTTTTAAAAGAATACATGATGAAGGAATTCACATGATATTACCTGGAAAAAATTATCCACATTGTGGTTAACTTCCTTTTAAATTTTGGACTGGGAGTTTGAATATATGTATTTTGGATAAGTCTAAAGGTTGGAATGGATTTTGTTTGAAATTGGATTATATTATTAAGGTTATTTTTGGATTGTTATAAAAAGAAATAACCAAAGGGCAGGAGACAACTAGTCACGTACAACAAGGCCGCGATACTTGAACCTGCAACCAAAGAGAAAAAAAGGTGCATCACCTATGACTGGACTACGTGATGTAATGGTTTGTATAATTTAGTTTTTAAAATAGTGTGACAAATGAATTATAAATTCACTATTTTTGGAACCTTATACAATTTGGCTAAACAGTTTTTTTTAAATAATTTGGAGTGAAAGATGAGTTTGTGGTAGGAATTAGTTGAAGGATGAAACTCTACTTGTCAAGTATATATATATATTCATATGTTTAAGTCTAAATATTATTAACCCAATTTTCGTGTGGGTTTTCCCACAAAGGATTTTTCTATTTTCAACCTTTAATTTTTGAAGAAAAATTTTATATTGTGAGGATGAAATTTATAGATGGAGGGAAGAATATAACACCCCAATATTTTATATTATGTTTTTTTTTCTAAGAAATTCAATAACTTGCACTATACGTAACACTGAGTTCAAGAGCACCACGACTTACCAAACTAGCCATTTAAAAGTGGTTATCAGTAGTATTTACTGAATTTTGAACTTTATATAATCCTTATAATTTTATAATCCTTATTATGAGTTTCTTAGACAGAATTTAAGAACAAATACATTTGATTCAGATAAAAGAAGTATTTTTTCAAAAATGAAATTTTACCACCTTTTAATGGCAAACCCTTTTTAAATCCAATATTTGAAACTTTTATATATTCAATTTGAAAAAAATAAACTCCTTCTTTATAATCGGGACATAATAATTTAGTTTCAATAATTATTTGGTGTTTTTCTGATAACTTTCATATTTGGGAGAATACTTAAAAATAATATATTTTAACTGTTAAATTTTTTTTAATCCAAATAATTTATAGTGTTGAATTATAAATTTTAATGGTTTGGAAGTATAATTTTATTATGTTTTTACCTTTTAATACAATGATGGTCATTGTAACTAATTTCACATTGAAATTAGACATAACAAAGTGTCAATCTTTTGATATTTATTATTTCTTAAAAATACGCTTCTTGGTATTGAGGACGGGAATTAATTTTAAATTAATTAATGCAACTTATATGTTTTGAAATTTTTAAAATAGAATTAATTTTTTAATTCTCAATATCAAAATTATATTAGGGTGAATTTTTGGTATTTTTCTGAAAACAATCAATTTTTGATGAATTGTGAAAAACACTGAGTTATTGTTTTAAACTAACATTTTATTTAAATAGATATTTATTTTATTTAAAATTATTTTATGAAAACATAGATACATAATAACTATATAAGTTAAATGTAATTAATTGGAGTCAGATTATAATAATTTTAGTATATAAAAATTTTATCGAACTTTTAACCATTTTTTACCCACCTCCTAGGAGCATTTGCAAATTTACATAAAACATAATTTTACCACTTCTATGAGTTGAATTTAGAAAATCCAAGAGACACTGTAAATATCATGGAGTACAATGTCGTTTAATAAGATAAAAATAATTTATTGGTGAATAGTAACTTTTTACTTTTATTTAACACGATTAAAAGTAAATAGGGTAATTAAGGGTAAAAATGATATTATTACTACACTAACACAAGTCCTAATTCTATTGGATAAGTTTAATTGTACCAAAAACATCCTTAGTAATAAAATATGACCCTTTAGGTCAACTCAGATTAGATTAAGACATGTATTATTATTTTATTTAAAGAAGAGTTGAAAGAGTAAAAATCAAATATTAATAACTAAACCATTTTTAATATAGGGTGATACATAAGATAAATTCAACTATAAATATTTATTAGAAAGATAAAAATATTTCCTAAATAGTAGTAATTTATTTATAATTTGTAGAGGTTAAATAATTAAATTTATTAATGACACAATGATGATGATATAATTACCTTATTAATGAATGAATCAAATAAATGGTATTATAAATATTAAATTAAATATAATTTCAAAGGTTTTATGTCATACACGAATTTTATAGGTGAATATGACATGTTAGGGTTGATTCACTGTAATTATTTGAATTAATCATTCTGTTATTATTTTATCAAAATACAAATACCAGAGATTGTCTAAATTGACATAAAATACATTTTAAAACAAATATTATATTATTAATTGATATAATAGTCCTTAAAATACAAGGATCATACAAAAGACATATATAATAATATATATGACATTAATGAACCAATTAGGGTTGGAATGGAATTTTATGGTCATTTTATTAACAATTTAATATAAAAATACAAAGAGACAAGGTAAATGTCATAATATTTAACTAAGAGTTAAATCTAAAAGTTGATGTTAATATGGAAACATAAACCTGTCTAAAACCTAATGGTTGAGTTTTATTTAACCCATCCCCACCTTATATTTTAAATAATTCCTTTTGGGGCCATTAGAAACCGAAAATGAATTTATTATAAAGTAATATTTCATGTTTTTCCTATGGTCCCCTAACCCGTCTTATAAAAGGGCACTTCACCTTCTCTCAAATTCACACCTCAAAATCCATTTTTCTGGGCCAAACTCTGCCAAAATATCCTCCCAACTATCCTAATTTCATCATGGGGGGCCTTCCTTAGGTCATAAATCCATTCTAAGAATCTGTTTTGATCAAATCAAAAGGAAGAACTCGAAGAAGAGGTAATGATTTCACCACCCTCTTTCAAGTTATCTTATTCTTACACTTATTATTTCATTGTTTTTTCCATTATTATATAATAAATCTGGTATCTTATATATATTGTGATGTTATTATAAATATTTCACAACTATATTCATTATTCTATCAATCTTATGAATGATAATGTCACTATGCATGCGTACGTACAACATACCGTTGCCACGCCTTGTTGTAATTTGTTATTAAAAACCATGTTATTTGGATGGATATAATGACGAGAAATATGTATATAAATAATGAAAATAACATGATATTTTCTTTTTAAAATTAATATACCATCAAATTCCATTACTTTATGGAAATGATATTATCGCTCGTGCGTACGTACGGATTACCGTCTCCACAACGCGATGAGATTCATTTCCAAGTTCACCATTCATCGAATATTATAAAATATATATTACTAATAAGTATGTAATATATGACATAATAATTATACTTTCGATATATATATATATATGTACATACAGATATCTTATCCACTTAGTTCTGTTCAATACGATATGAAAATGGAAACAACGTTTATGCGTACGTACGGACTACCGTCTACATAAACGGTGTTTTTCATTCATATATATGTCTATTATAAATATTTATATTCTCAATATATATGATATATATATATATATATCATTTTTTATATTCTGGAAGTATTAAAATCTTGATCTAAGTGATACAATCAAGAGTAACAATTTAAAACCCACACGATAAAGAAAGTGATTGTTAACCAAAATGTTAATTTAACATGGAAATTATTATTAAATGGGTTGTATAAAATCATAAATGAATCATGTATGATATAATAAATATTAATATGGTTCTGGTATAATTTTATAACATACTACGATCTTCATAGAAGAGGTTAAACGTACCCTCAACTAAAGTAAAGTGTAAGGTAAGGGTTAATTCCTCAATTTCATTATTATCCGAGATTGTTTATGCGTAAGTATTTACTATGAAAATTTTATAATCCATGTAGATTATTCATAAAAATGATTTCAAAATGAATATTTTAATGATTTGTGAAAGTAGATTTTTATTAAGTTCAAAATTTTAAATGTTTTTATGATTTATCTTTCTAAATCTTTTTAATTAATATCCATTTTTCAAAATAATTTTAAGGATTTATTTATATGGAATGAATGTTTTGAAATGATAATTCTTTTCAAAAGTTTCAAATTGTTATGGGGCACTATGATTCAAAAAATATCTTTTAATTTACTTCTATTATAAATGTATGAATTTTAATTGATTTTACAAAAAAAATATTTCTCTTAAAAAGTTTTTCTCATCATTTTCAACTATGTCAGCATCCTTTACTGGGTATTTTTTTATTAAGGTTGATATAATTTAATAAAGTCTTCCATATTGTATTGATTGAGTTATATATGTTTGACTGTGGATGTTATATTTTTATACCATTCATGGTTTATGGTTAATGTATTGAAATTTTGTATGCCATTTTTATTACGAATGATTATGTTATGTTTCTACTTTTTCATACGAGGAATGAATTGGACTTAGTAAGTGATGGGTGGAGCCTTCTATAGCTCCACAATTCATTGGTAGGTCTCATGAAACAAACTATTTTCATAGAAAAAGGCCTTGAAAAAAATTTTATTGTTAGTCTTGGCATAAGGCCTTTAGTATGTGGTAATGATGTCCGGCGTTAGGAATTCCCTCATTGTGAAATTAGTTATTACATGTGAATATTTGACTAGTAGAATATCCATGTGCATGTTTGTATGGTAATGTTTGACTTTTTTCATATTATGTTCATGTTTAGGTTTAATAAGGCTGTTGTTTCTATCACTCATCTTGCATTAAAAGTTTATAGCTTCCACTAAATTATTTACCCTTACTAGGCATATGATCTCACCACTTTCTTAAGTTATATTTTCCCAAGATTCAAAGATGTGTATTATCATTGATTTCCAGGATTAAGCTGAAGGTAATAATGGCGTTCTCAAATAACTATTTTTTTTCTATTGTTTGTTAGAAATTTTCATGTAATGTCCATGTATACAATCTATTTTCCAAGACTGCTAAACTGATATGTCTTTCAGGACTTGATTCCTTGTAATCAGGCCAATTTATTAAAATAATTCACCTTCTCTGGGAATATAGTGTTGGGGAATTACATGTATAATAAAACATAGATGATATATTTCTATCTGATATATATATATATATATATATGAGATCATATACTAGTTTTTTGTTTTTTCAAAATGGGGGTGATATAACATAGGGGAGTTCCTAAGGACAAACCATAGAAGAATTATTAATGGAGGAAATGTAAAATATGGAATAATATTTTATAAAGTAATCTTCTTAGAACAACAAATTCATCTCTGAACAGGATGTGGCTTATAGGAATCAAGTCTAAATCAAGCTTAACTAAGACAAAAATAGATCTATCGCATAGG
The DNA here is from genome assembly GCA_963277665.1 of Viscum album. Taxonomy (NCBI): domain Eukaryota; kingdom Viridiplantae; phylum Streptophyta; class Magnoliopsida; order Santalales; family Viscaceae; genus Viscum; species Viscum album. The sequence goes on from OY728152.1 coordinate 1,255,421,055, forward strand.
TAGAGGAACCTAAATAAAAAAAAGGGACAAAAACCAAAATTGAAAAATATCATCTCATATGGGAGATTTTTTATAGGGGTGATATAATAATTTTTTGGGTGGATACAAAAGAAAATGATTCAGATCTAATGACAAATCCATACACAATAAAATAAAAAGAGAGTCATTTTATGTATCTGGGTATTTAAAACATGAGATATTTATGAAATGGAGATATATGAAATCATGATTATATAATAAGGTAATTATCCAAAGATCATTATTTCATGTTTTATATAATTCATTGTATATGAAATGTACGATGACTATATCCCCATAAAGTATATTTTTGAGATCTCTATAATTAATGATCTTTATTGGGTATAATCGGTTGTGGTGATAAGTTATTATTACCATGGGTAGGATATCATACTCCAAAATAGATTTTATAAATGAGATATAAATATTACATTTATGATGTAATAAAATGAGTCTTATTACTTTTATTGTACCATTAAAGTATTCAACAAGGAATTTTATGTAGTTATTGATATTCTTAGGGGTGTATTATCATAAATTTTTTTTTTTGAGACTCATGAGATAACATGAATTAAATTATTTATAATATGATATGTGTTATAAAGAAACTTATTTTTACACATATCACTTTAGAATATTATATGGATTATTTTGGACCTAGGTACTAAGACAGTGTGAAATTCCATGTCCTTATGAGACAAAATTTAATTTTTGAAATATATTAAAAAAATTAAATATCGCATCTTTGTTATTTTCCTAAAAATGTTGAGTAAATCTTAAATGGGGTATTCTATGTGAAATATGAGGCTTCTGTTGCGCTCATAGTGTTGGATTTACCCTTGGGATGAGAAACATTTTCTAGCATCTGGTGTTTTGATAATTTTTATTCACATGTGAATTAATAAAATAATTAATCAAATTATTTACTAAATTAAGGATTGAACTAATTATTTCTCTATATAAACATTATTACGACCAATTATAAAAGTTGGTTACATAAACCTGAGAATTGAGAAAGATAATTAGATAGATATTTGGAGAATGATGATGAAAAATATAGGATTTTTTACACCAATTAAATTCAAGGATCTCTCCAATGACTATAATACAGATTTACTCTTCATCAGTGACTGACCCACCTTGAGGTAAGATATTGTTTTATTTGGATTTATAAATGATATTTTATTCCTATGATAAAATATAATCAATCAACTAATTAATGTATTCATTAATCATATATATTGTGATTGTGTGGAATATACTATCTAGGATTGGGGATTTCACCATTGAATATATTATTATCTCTTCCTCCATCATTCTAATAGTAATGAATTGAGGAAAACATGAACATTTCCTAAGGTATGTTCCTCACATTCATGTTTTATGTATTTATTCCCCGTTACAAAATTCATCATGGGAAATTATTTTTCCCCACAGTTCAAAGAATACCTAAAATTCAATCACTGAATGCACTTTCTATGGCCTAACAAATTGATACAAAATGCATGAGATAAATTTATGTTTGTGAAGGAGGGTTTTACTGGTGAATTAAGATTATGATTTTTTTAAAAATACATTACTTCCAAGTCACATTTTTTTGGATATGTGGTTTGATGAAGAATAATTTTTGTCTGAATATGATGGATGTATTCCAATGAGTGGTGATGGAAAAGTTTGGCCAGAGTAGATCTGTGAGATCGGGGTGAGATCAGAGGTGAAACATGAGGAGATGGTAGCATGGGAATACCTAGAGGTGGAACGTTTTATTCTATTATTTTCTAGGTTACACGGTGTGTAATCCATGACTACATGCCCTATAGGGAAATGGATGTGACGTTATGGTTTTCGTGGAGGAGATAGGGGTCACTCAACATGTGTCCCCTATCACACAGCGTGCAACCCTTACCCAATGGCTCAACACATACCTAGGGAGTTAAAAAGACACATCAAGATGAACATATACATGGTTTTCTAGTCATGAACCTAGATAATTGGACATGAACATGCCTTGATAGACATAGACACTGTAATCCATTCATAGAATCAATCATGTGTAAATGGGGTCAGACATGCCATGTACTTAGAAACTGATATGGGCATAGGTTGTGATACATGGATAGAACCTGGTACTGATGTGACACACTCTTAGAACAATTTCATGTATTTTACATCTTAAAAGATTTCATGGATCTCTCACCCTCTTCAAATTGACCAATATTTTAGGGTTTGTTCCCTTGATCTTTTCCTTGAGGATTTATTATGGAGTCAGGACCTATATAGGATGCATATAACCTCTGAGGAACTTCTATCATGGATTGAGTTTTTATAATACTTATATGAGGCCCTATGTGACCTAACTTATCATCGTTGTTAACATATGTGGGGTTCTTGGCATCATTATGACCAACACTATGCAGCTTCGATCCCTTACATAGTGGGTTAATGTAGATTGGGTAGTGGGTATACCCCATGGACTTGGGTTTTATCACAATCTATGTATTGATCTCTTTATACTTTAAGCACATTCTTCTCATTGAGAGACCTAACAATAATTTTTTAGTTGGTAAACAACATTATTTATTTCTCAATTGTAGACTATGTTTTCTGGATCAGTGTTATATTGAACCTTTATGCTTGAATCCTAGGTTGGATATTATGGTTATGACCATACCATGAGAAGATGTTTATAATTTTAGTATATCTAGATATTATATTTGATATGTTGTAGAAATATATATGTTATTATCTGAATATTATTATTGATTCTTTATGAGTATCGATTTAGAAGTCATCTTCTAACTATTGTTATAATCACCCCTTAATTGTCTTTTCCTATACGTATTGTGTACTATGAAATTGGTCAAACATTTGAAAGATTTACAGAGGGACTAAGAAGAGTAGTAACTTAATGATCCAAAAAATACAATGTCACGTTTCATCTATTACATTTATAGCTTTCATCTTTTACATTATAGGGTCAACGTATATTTAGTTTATTTTTTATATATAACTTGATCTTTTATTTCTAGTAAATTGTTGATGTACATTGATTGTTTGATTTTTGACATACTCATGCTTGATAATTTGTTGTTATTAACATCATCATTTTATGGCATTGGAGATGTGTGCATGTGTACATGCACATTAAGATAATATATCTCATGTGTTTTACATGCCTACGTGACACTGGTTATAAGCCCTCAACCTATCGAAGGTGGTCTTGCGGTAGTTTCGGCTCAGGATCACTTTGGCCGACTAGTGATAGAGTGGTATCAAAAGAATCAGTTATACTATAGGACCAGAGTCTATGAGTTTCATTTTTGGACGTACTGCTAGGTGTTTGTAGTTCATATCTCTAGTCAACGACTCTAGTGTTGGTGAGACATCTGACATATCTATTCACCAATACTATGAAAACCATATTGTTGTATTCATACATGTAGGAACTGATTACAGATAATGTTTTAACATTCATCATATAAGATTAGGTTTTAGTTTCCAAGTCCTTATTTATTCATCTCTCTAGATAATCACACTGACCAGGGTACATATTTTCAATTTTTGCATGCCTCCATGACATTTCCCAACTAGAATTCATTAGGAAGATCATGAGTATGATCTTCTAAATGATGAGGATTGGATATTGGGACCTGATTAGGAGGTGTTCCCTCTAGGTGGTTCAAAATTCAAACCACTGCATATCTTGTAGTCGATGGTTCCAATAGTTCCAGATGATGAGGCATGCTGGTTGAGAATGCTTCCTAAGTTTCAATGAAAATGACCGCTCACGTTACAAGGTTATCCAATCCCAGAGGTGGAAGAGGATTGTATTATGTTAGTTACATGAGTCCTTATTCTTATTTTGACACATTCAAACTAGATGGTGGTCCTAGAAGTGAGCTATCTCTATGGTTCCGTATGTCTATTATGGTCATCAGTGACCTAATCATAAGATGAGGTGACACTTGAATGGTTTGAGTTAAAGAATTTTTTTATCAAGGAGTTTTATCCATATAATTTTATGGATGTACACATATATGAGATTCTACAACTTCAGTAGGGATGTTTAATTGTGATTGTGTATTCATCAAGGATCACAATCCTCTCCCAGTACATGTTGAATATTATTCATGATTATTTCTAATAGGCTCAGACATTGGAGTTAGGTTTACCTGGTGAAATATCAGCTAGAATGATAAATATATGCATTCCTAACCATGTGGTATTCTAGATAATTCTTTGGTTGTTGATATTTTCTCAACTACACAATTTCAGATAGTTTGTAATGATATGGGTTTATGGGAGTTGAGGTTTCAATGGATAGGATTCGGTGACACAAACATGGACCTGGACATGTGATATATTTCAGGAGGGGATCCCTTGATTAATTTTTTATGATTTATTGTGATCATACTTGATCCACCTACACTAGAGAGAGGTATTTCTACTCTTATGATGGTCAAGGACATCATGAATGAGATTATCCAATCTGATGTACAACTTATAGAGAGGAAATATATGGGTTAACTAGGAAGATGTAGTTGAATCAGTAGTCAAGTCTGTAGTGTTTGAAAATGTGGAAGCGGATCCGAGAGAGAATCGGTAGGTGGTATAATTTTTGACTGGTTACCCCCACTACCCAAGGTGGTCCCCTCTAGGCTTAGGGAGCTAGTGGACAGGGGTGGGGGAAGCTATATGCCGTTGAGTCAAATGACCCAAAGGCTCTTAGGGTGATACAAAATTCAATTAGTCTCTTCTCCGATTTATCCATAATATTGATAGACCTGGGTTTGATATACACTTTTCCTACCACTAATATGGTTTTGGGAAATAGATATTCTTTTTGAGACCTTGGGATCAAAAATGTTCTTGGATACTCGTACTAGAGCTGACATAGTGATCACACACTTTTATCGATGGTGTCACATGACTCTTAGTGGTGATATTTTATTTTGGGATCTCTTTGTATTGCTGATGTGTCCACATAATATCATCTTAGGTATAGAGAAATTATCCATTATTCAAGCCTATATAGGCTTATTCATGGGGATGATGCAGTGTGTCCATTATGAGGATATGATTTTTTACATTAGTCATTAAAAGAAATCATAGATAGACAAGATGGGATCAATCATAAAATGTTGCATCTGATTTTGTGCTATTTAGATAGCATGGAGATTGGTGTTGTTGATTCAATGAGGGGTTAGTTTCTTGTATTGATTGAGGAGTACGAGGACATCTTTCCTTAGGAAATTATAGAATTACCTCATTATCGAGAAAGGAAATTCTACATAGATCAACACCACGGGAAGGACTTGATAACTGAACCAGTATATCAGATGGATTTAGTAGTGGTTCATGATTTGAGGGTGCAACTAGAGGACTTACAGAATAAGTAAATAGTTAGACCCATTGTTGTTTTCCATTAAGGTTTATGGGAAATTGAGGTTTTTTTGTGGATTACTATTTCCTAAAATATGTTACTACATTGGAAATTTATCCACTACTGAGGTTCAATAACCTATTCATTCAGTTGAGAGGGGCATGATGGTTCTAGAATACTAACCATAGATCATGATATCACCAACTAAATTTACAAGATGAGGATATATCTAAGATGACTTTTTGATGTTTTTACTTTCTATAAGAGTACATGGGGATTCCCATTGGTATAATGAACACCCTAGAAGTGTTTTGGGAATCATGAAATGTGTATTTCATAATTTAATAGATCTGTTTGAGTTAGTCTTCATTGATGATATCCAAGTATACTCGACATCAACAGATGAAAATATGAGACAATTAATTATGGTTCTAGAGGTTCTCCATGAGTTTCAGATTTATGAGAACGCTTCTACGATCTAGTTCTAGATTCAATAGATGCACGTTCTAGGATAGTTTATCTCAATCGACTTTGTAGAACTAGAATTGAAACAATTCCTATAGGTTTTATCATGGTAGGTACCAAAGAGAAGGACAACAGTACACAACATCCATGGCATTGCAGACTAATATCCAAGATTCATTCTCTATTTCTCTATAATATCAGAACCCTTGATAGATGTGACCCAACAGGGGAATCCTTTCATCTGGATAAGAAGGATCCAATAGTATTTATAGTAGTTGAGGTAGATATTGATGATGGATTCCGTATTGAAATTTCCTAAGGATAGTGATGGGTACATAGTGTTCAGTGATGCATCGAGGGATGTGATTGGTTTTTCTTAATGAAAAGGTAGGTGGTGACTGCCTATGTTTCATGTTAGTTTAGACCACATGAGAAGAACTATGAGACCCATGATCCTAAGCTAGCATCATTAGTTCCAATAGTAAAAGTGTTGTAAAAATACATGATCGGTGGAAATTTATCATCTATTCTATCCATAAGAGTCTGAATTACGTCTTCTATCAGAATGATCTTATCATGACATTGGGGAAATGTATAGAGTTCCTCTATTATTATGACCATGAAATTTTATATTCCCCTAGCAAATGAAAGTGGTAAAATTTTTCTCTCATCATGAGATATTTTTTTCATTTATTGAGAATGTTATTATAGGAGATTTCCGTATTACATTTACCGTTTTTGGATAAGGTCAGAGAAGATTACCTTCAGGTAATGGTTTTTACCCCTTCTCTTTTTCTACAATTCCTAGAGGAATTAGATAGGGATACCGACTGTGAGACCCTATATACATATATATCCATTGGATATTCTCCTAATCGATTTTTTGATGGTGGGGAGCCTATAATTATTTTACGAGGATATGTTATGGTACCAGTTGTGCTGCGAGATGTGTTGAAGATGGATATTCATAATAAAACCTTACAGGTAAAACTATATGTAGTGAATATATACAAATTCCTTCTTTAGAAGTACTAAGAACATGGGTGAAAAAGGTAGTTGTATGGTTTTTCTCATGATGACCAACTTTTCATTAAGTGAAGGCTGAGAACAAGGTTTCATTGGGTTTATCTCAATCCCTTGATAAACCATACTGTAAGTGTTATGATATATCAATTGACTTCATGAAAAGGATACCGTGTACCTCTACAGGTCAGGATTCAAAATGGGTGATCATATAATGACTCAAAAGGGTCGCTCAATTTTTAGTTATCAAATTGAAGAGTAAAAAATTATTCTTAGGATGCCTTTATATAAATTGGATATTTTGACTCCATAGATTTCCCACAATGATCATTTTTTACAATGATTCGAGATTCACATATATGTTATTGATGTGATTGATGGATTCCTTTATGAATTAGTTTAATTTGATAATTGAATTTAACTACTAGACTGACATCCAAAATGAGCATACCATCATGGTCTTGGAGGACCTGATGTGAAATCACTTGATAGAAATTGGATGTAGTTGTGGGGGAAACCTACCATTTGTGGAGTCTAGTTAAAATAATATTTTCCATTATACCATCGGTGTGATGACATTTGAGGCCTCTTGAAAGAAACACTGAAGGTAACCACTATGTTTGGCTGACCAAGGAGAGTCATCACTTATGCACCACGAGTTTGTGTGATCCGTTATTGTGAAGGATAAAATCATCCAACAAACAATGAGTAATGAAAATATCCTTCATAATTTCTATGCGGGCAGACAATGTAGGTCATTAGAGTTTGAGGAGGGAGACCATGTGTTCCTAAGGCACTCATCATGACATGGATTATGGAGATTTGGATAGGGTGGTAAGATATATTTGTTATTTAGTGGATCTTTATAGATACATTGTAGTATTGGTGATGGGGCATACCTCTTATCTTTACTCTCGCAGATGGATCAGGTATGTGACATCTTCCACATGTCACAACTGAGGAGGTTGTTAGTAGACCAATCACATGTTTTAGACTGGGTGAGCTAGATATTGAAGATTTAGATACTTTTTTAGAGTACCTAGTAGAGATTGGGTATCAATAATACATGTTCCTCTATGAGTGAGTGATTCCTTTAGTGTTTGTCAAGTGGAAATATTAGCATATTTTGGAGGGCACATGGGAGTGGGAGATGCAGATGTGTTCTAAATAGCCATATATAATTTTGTTGTATTTTTTTTAGGTTATGGGGAATAAATACCCAAGTAGTGAAGATATTAATGTCATATGTATTACGTTAGAATTATATAGAGATTTTTTTTGGAGTTAGGCTTTAAGACGTTGTGAGATTATGGGGCTTGGTGAGGGTAGAATTAGTTTTTCATATATATTACATATATTAAATACCACATGTGCTGAATATTCATGAAAATTGTAATAACCATTAAATGGGATCTTATATAGGAAATATAAGGCCTCTATTGAGCTCATAGTTTTGGATTTACCCTATGTGTGACATAAAATTTTTCGTCACTGAGTATTTTGATAAAGTGAAGTCTGATGTGAATTAATAAAATAAATAAATAAATATATTTATTTTATTAAGTGATCCATAAACATAACAATTTATATATTTAAATAACCTTATGATCAATTAATAGTTTTGACTTAATAACTCGGATAATTTAGCGAGAGCATTAGATAGATCCTTGAAGAACGATGATGATGGGCTAGGGATCATTTATGCTAATGAAATTAAACGATCTCTCTAATGATAATGATCCAAATTTGTTCTTATATGGTGATTGATCCAACTTGACGTAAGAAATTATTTTATTTTTATTAATCCATGTATGTTTACTCTTATGATGAGGAAAAATCAATAAACTAATGAATTGATTTTCAAATCATGCATTTTTCTGGTATGGGATTGATATTGTTCCATGATTGTGGATTCCTATATTGATTATATTATTATCACATCTTTTTCATTATTATGGAAAATAATAGGGGCCAACATGATCATTAGATGAGGTAAATTATTCACATTTGTTTTTTATATTTCTTCATTCAATCATTGTTCATCAGGAGAAATTCTTTTTGTCAGATTTTTGATAAATACTAATAAATCAATCATTTTATTTCTATTATTTGGTTAAATAGATTGTTGTATCAACTATGGTATCATTTATGGATTGTAATGGATGTTAATTTTGAATTTGTGGAGATCAAAAATAGTCTTGTGATACATTTTTTTACAGGATGGGCTTGCGACAGTGATGAGGATGGAGGATAACTGATTGCAATTCGAATTTATGGGCCAAATTCTAGAGATTAGTGACTGGGAGGCTTTTTTAGACTAAATCCACATCAATGGTAAAGATCAAAGGGGAATATAGAGTTGATTATATCCTAGGATTAAATGGAGGTGGAACCATATATTTTGGAATGTTTTGGGATACATGATGTGTAATATAGGAATATATGTCTTGTGAGGAACAAGATGTGGAACTAGGGATAATATAAAAGACATTAGTATCACACAATAAGTGTCCCTTTTCACCTGAAATCCAACCCTTACCATACAGCTCAGTGAGTACCCAGGGAGTTACATGGAAACAACTATCTAGAAACTAATAGAATAGTTAGAAATAGACATGATGGTATTGACCCAGACCTAACCATCTGGACAAAGACATGGACATTCATACATCAACACGGTAAAGAGTACACTTGGATGGATAAACCACACACTTGGAAACAATCACAGGACCAAGCCATGGTACATGGATAGAACATGGTTCCCAATGGCTATGATGTGTGCTGATATTAAAAGTTGTGTACTTATTTATAGATAACATGGATCTCTTTCTCTCTTTAGTATTTCATGTATCATTTAAGTATGTTCCATTGATCCATTCCCTTATGTTTTAGTATAGATTCATGTCCTATATATAGGATGGTAATCTCCATTGGGGAACATTAGTCATGTATTGAGTATTTTGGATCCTTATATGGGGCATAAAGTTATATTCTCTATAATCATCATTTCAAAAGGTGTGATTTTTGGTATCTTCTTGACCAAAACTACACATGCATCGATCACCTACATAGTGGGTTAATTCCAATGGGGTTGTTTGTGTATCCTATTGACATGGTTGTGATCACCATTTTTTGTATCGATAGTATCATAAATCCTGTGTATATTTTCTTATGGAATGACCTGACGAGCACACAATCCTGGATGGATTCCATCAGTTCTATGTGACTCATAGAGTTCATTCTCTAGGATGAGTGTTATTACGATCGTTTAAGAAATAATTTTAGGATACATTTCATGATTGGGACCTAACCTTTGTAATATTTTTCTACATTAGTGTATATAGATATTATATTATGTATCTTGTTAACATATTTTTATGATAAGATGACTATTATTCTTGATTATTATACTTACTAATTCGGGGGTGTCCTACAGGGTATTATTATACTCACCACGGCATGGGATTGGCCCATCGGTGTCATGTCTCTTAAAGATAACAAAATTTATTATGAAGATTTATAGGTACAAATAAAAGGAGGTAATTAGTGTGATAGACAAAAAAATTCTGTTATAGTGTTTTTATTTTTATAAAATCAATAATGCATTATTGGGAACACTTGTTTTTAGTTTCTTTTGGTGGACATTTATTTGGATCTTTCTCTATAGTAATTTGGTGTCGTACTCTAATGTTGGTATTTTAGATTAATGATTGAATTATTAACAGTAATTTTATATTCCATCAATATATATAATTGTAGATTTGTGTGTGTACAAGTATATTATAATATGGACTCCCAGGTGCATGATATGCCTACTGAATATTTGTCGTTATCCCCTGAACTATTTGGGGTGGGTTTGGGGTAGTCGTGGATCATACCCCATTTGGTTTGGTCATGATACATTTATCAATCATTTCCAATGTTTCTTATCTAATAAGGGTTCTTTGGTATATTTCTTATCATGTGATCCTTTGGAGTACAAATAAGATATTTTTTTCGAATGAATAATGAGTAATGAAATATGTCCCTTGATTGAAGTAGATTGAAGAAAATCATTATCATGTATTGATTAATCACATATGATGTTTTAATCTTCATGGATGAGGAATAAGAGATGTAGAAATACATTAGATGAGCAGAATGTGATGTATTCATCGACCAAGTTAGCATTTTTAGAGAATCATAAAAAGTTGAGTTGGCTTATTCTACAAGGACATGTTCCTCTGTAATTCGTCACTATATTACATTTAAAATGGGATTATATATGAATACATGTAATTTATATGATAAATACAATTATTTAAATGGTTCTATAATGATATGAATATGTTATATGGAGTTTACAATAGACCCCGGTATAGATTGTGTCACATTGATATGTTTTGGAGGCCTTTATTATCATTTATATTTTAAATCATTATTTTATATTTTCAGTCTATTATACTAAGTCCTATAGGGTCAAAAAAATTACATAGGAAAATTATTATGTTATGGGTAACTTTTTTGATCCAAAAAGGATGAGATAAGGGAAAAACTATATAGAAAAGATTTTATATATAGATTCACCAGGATCCGTGATTTTTTTAATGTTGTCCTCATGGATTTTAGTATAAGGGGGAGATTTTTATTTATATAGTAAAAATATATCTAAATGATATATATGATAGAATATTTTTCCCCCAGTGTTTAAATCTATGTGCATGTATTTGACACCTCACATGTTGAGTGCATGCATATGCCACATATTCCTCAATTTATGTGCATACATCTTCCTATAAAAATTCATAAAATATATTAGATAATTAATTGATTAAATAAATTTCATTTATTAATGTAGTTAATTTAATTGATCGGATATGAATAAATGTATGACAAGTCATTGAATTTGAAAAATAAATTATTAAAGGAAACACATCAATAGTTTTAAGATCTTTTCTATTTGGCATGATGGAGTATATAAAATCCTGTAAATACTCTCTTAATCCCTAAAAGTGTCTTATAAAAATGAGAATACACAAGAAAATATAATATTTTTTAAATCCTCAATATATTTATTGATATCATTTTTCTAGTGTAATCTTTTTGAATCTATAAGGTATTAATCAACTACTCTTGTTATCGAATGTAAGTGAACTCTATCAAATATTTAATATGAAGATTGATTGTGTCCACTAATTAAATTTTATTTCTATCATAAATATTACATATATGTATCATTATGGATAGATTGAGATTTATATATTTTTTACATTCAATGATATAGATCATATTATGAATCCCTAAATCCAATCATTGAAACCCCTATATGAATTTCTGTCTTGTTTATAATAAAAAATACTAAATGAACTCTTACTAGGAAAAGAGAATGGTTAAAAACCCACTATACATGACTCGTACTAATTTGTATGTTATATTTACTATATATGATTGTAGAGGGATACCACTTTTTCTTATTTTTACTGAATAACTTTTTAGAATTTTCTATTTATACTTTATGAGGTTTAATTTATAATTCTTTAACAAGCATAGGAAATATTAAAATGATGTTGAGAATCGAACTAGTAAGAATATTAGAAATCCAAAATAAATATTTAGTGGGGAATATCTTAACAAATCATTAACTGATAATTTTATAGGGTGTGGGACAGTGTTTGTACATACACATCTATATACACCTCTGTGTAGTGGAGGATGTGAAATTATTAATTTTCCACCTTTAGAAAAAGCCAGATAGACAAAGAGTCGTGTAACTCCAAATTTATCATTTTCGATATATGAACAATATATAGTTTCATATATAGTATAATAATTACTAAAAATATATTCATATTGGATTCAAAAATACATTTGGTATAGAAATAAATAGTCTTTGGCACACATATGTGTATGAAGATATGATGGGTTTTTAGGAAAATTCATAATAACAAAATAACATGTCAATGAATGAAGTTCATATTAATATAATATCCAAATCAAACCAAATTATATTACCTTTATATATATTTATTAAAAAATTCCTTGTGGAAATAAATTCCATATTATCTTGAAGGGAACACATTTCCAATATAAATAATGAGAGCTTAATTTACTTTAATGAAGTTGATTATTTAGATGAACCTGAGTTGGTATATGAACAAACTCAACAAAATTTGTTGGGTGAAAATGATATTGAAACCTATTTATTACCTAGTTTTACAGTAGAGGTTAGAGAGATAGATTCATATGGTTTTCTTATCACAATTTCATGTGACACATTAGTCCTTGAGGACAATAAACTTCTATCATACAAAGAAGTAGTATATGGAAATGATGCTTCAAAAATGAATGTGTCCCTAAATTATAAAATGGATCCCATCATCCAAAATAATAATAATTTTTTTCTAGACCCACCATAAAATGTAAAACCTATTGAGTGTAAATTGGTATTCAAGAAAAATATAGAACAATAAGGTATAATTAATACCTACAAAACTATATCAATTGTAATGTATTTCAGATAAAATTAGCCCATTAACTATGATGAAACCTTCTCACCCCTAAAAATCATAAAATCAATTAGAGAATTACATTAAATATCAACATTATAGGATTATAAGATTTCGAATATGAATTTCAAACCTACATTACCAAGTGGGATATTAGATGATAAAATCTATATGCAATAACCTTAAGGGCTTGTTTTCTCTTTGAATGATAGTTGTTTAAGAAAACTATTGAGATAAATTCAAGGGTTAAATAATAAATCATGATCATTTAATGATTACATTGAGGAATTCATAAGAAATTTTGGTTCTATTAAGAAAACAATGAGCATTGTGTTTGTAGTATGGTTAGTATTAGTTCCATTATTTTCAAATAAATTTTTTTATTTTGACATTTTTCTAATACAAAATGAATTAAAAGACTTATATTCCAAAAATATATGATTAAAATAATGAATCTACAGGAAAAATTACCAGAAAAATATAACATTAAAGGGATTAATATCTATAACAACTGGTATCTTTGAATTATTGTACTAAGACATTGTATATAAATTTATACGGTATTTAAAAGTTGTAATAAAGAATAATAAAAATGATGATTTTTACAATTTCCATATATTATTAATCAATCCAAGAAAATGTGTGCACAAACATTGGAGGAGATAGATAAAATGAGTAGTGTTATTTATGTGTTATTAGTGGTATTAATCATGTATTCCATGTTATGAATAGGGTTTGATATTAATTAATCTTTAATAATTGTCAAAAGATATCAATATAATCCAGATATATTACGTATCACTTAAAACAATAAAAAATTACATGAGTTTTATAATGGATATATTTACGGTGTATCATAGATATATGGATCTAAGAGTGAGGGTATAAACTAATGTTAGACTCTATAAAGATCTTTATGATCTTAAATAATATTTAGGATATGTCATTTTCCAAAATATTCATGTAGTGAGTCAGAGAAGCATTACTGATCCCATGGTGGAAGATTCTATATCATAATCCATGTATATGATGATTTGGATGGATATAAAAATTAGGTTGGATGCATAATATTTTTTTAGATCATGGAATTTTACCAATCATTATAAGCCCAATTATAGTCTACTATGATAATATATGAGAAATTTTACATTCCAATAATTTAAATTCATTTTGGTGAAAAAATTAGATAGTTCCAAAGTTTATTCTATTAGTGGATTTTAATAATATATATCAATTCAGAATTAGTAGCATAGCCACAGAAGACAAATTTTCTGACCCTTGGAATTAATACATATAAAGAAAAGAAGAATAAATTTCATGTTAGATCTAAAATATTTAGTGTTGTCATCATTTAGATCTATTTCAAGATCCAGTGTTCTAAGAGTTTACACAAACAATACCAATCTTATGTTTACATTTAATTACATATATTAAACATGAAATATACACATGTTTCACATATCATGATCATAATATTATTTCATCGCCTATTATATATAGAAATTTCCGTAGAACCCATGTTTTTTAAATGGTAATAGATTTTATCAACTATAATTAGAATCTCTAAATAATTTTAGTGTAATCATTAAAATATGTCTTATGGTGAAGGTACATCATTCTTAAGGTATGCAAATGATATTTGACTATTAGTTGTTGGGGTCCCATTAAAATTTATACTTATTCTCAAGATTTTAACACTAGGATATCTTTAGTAAATTGGATCTTAAGAACTGATCCACCATTAATAACACAAAATGTTTTGTATGAAATTGGTTTTACTATCTTTGAACATAATTATTAGTATTCTAAAATTAAATTTTTATAAACTTCTATCATTTTTCATCTATGTAACATCTAAATATTTTATGAAATATAATATTTCAAATTCATTTAAATTCCATTATAGCATGAGTTATAATTAATTCAAATTTTATAGTACATTATATGAAACACAGTGTAAATCTTTTATTTCAAAAAACATTATGTTTCTTAAATAACATTTGTTTCCTGAAGCAAGCCTTGTTGTTTGGTTCCCAAGGAAGAGACTTTGCTACATCTATTCTATAAAGGCGAGTGGTAAAGATGGACCTAGGGTGGGATGAGGGAGTTCCATTATCTTCCTAGAATGGTGGAGTCTATATAAGTGTTTCTCGAAGGTTTGTTTGAAGGATATACCAGGAAAAATTATGATGAGGAAGAGTGGTCTATTCTTCATATGGTTGGATATTAGTCCATTTTTGAAGACCAACATAGTGGAAAATATAAATCGTGAATGGCCCTAATAGTGAAGACCTGTTACCATGTGGATAATCTTTTGAGCCTATTGCATCACGAGTATATTTCCCCCTATCTTAGATTCTTCACTACTAGAATCACTAGGGTGACCTAGATAGTGTTGAGGGGAAGATGTGTTTGTTGGTCACCTCCCTCTTAGGGCCTTTAATTGAATAATGACAGTGCATAAAAATATGAGGTGATATGTGGGGGAGGAATGATGCATGAAACCACTGGGTCCCTAGTATATTCAATTCATGCTTTATATGGACCTAGTGATTCTAGGACAGTAGATGTAAAGGCCATTTTAATGGCATGGAGCTTTGCAACTCTCAAAAAATTCCACTATCAATTATGGAAAATGAATCTAAGATTATTTATATCTATCTTAGAGATTTATCTACTACTTAATGGGAAATTACATAAATTACTCACATAATAATGGAATACATTTCCAATTACATTGAGCTTCTAAACACATGGTGATAAAGAAATTGTGTTGTTGACATCTTGGTTTGGCAGATGACCTCGGACACCCAACATATAGAATTATACACTCATAGATCCCTTCCCCAAGGTTTTATTGACATTATTATCAAGTATTTGTATGGAAAAAAATATTTCATACCCCTATGAAGGATTCTTAAAACTTCCTCCATGAATTTCATAAAATTAATTTTTTCTTGATTAAAAAATTATAGTTAAAAAAATATTGTTGATATTATTATTTTATATGGAACTTATCACCTAGCCATTATATTTGAGGGTATGAATAATTTTATATTATTATTATTAAAATTTTTTGTAAATTGTTTTTACGTTAATCCAATAGGTTTTATTGGATAAAGATAATTGTAAATTTACTTGTATACTTGAAAAATATAATTTTCTAAAAAGTAGTTTTATTGAATTTTAATGGAAGATATAATTTAAATCAATTTTTTTAAATTAAATTTTATTTTAAAAGATAAACATCTCTTTTGAAATTTTAAAATTAAAATTTATATTAGGTGAATTTTTTTTATTTTTATGAAAAAGTGTATTTTCAATGAATAGTTAAAAATAATGCATTTTAATTAAAAACATATTTTTTTAAAAAATATATTTATATAGTTAAATTATATTTTAAAAGGGTTTTAATTAGAAATTTTTTTTATATTACATCAAAAAAATCCATTTTTTTAATGGATCAATTTTCACATTAAAATTGGATATAAAAACATTTCAATCATTTGATTAATTATCCATAAAAACTACCTATTTGAAAAAATCAATGTGTGGAATATTAAACTAATTTTAGCCAATTTTCATATTTTAATTTTAAAAAAAGATATAAATATTTTTAATCACAATAAAAATTTTACTATAATAAGGTCAAATTAATTTTACTTACAGAAATGATTAGTGAAAAAAGTAAATATAAAATACTTTGATTATGGAAAGAGCTAGATTACATAACGATTATACATAGAATATAATGTATTGAAATGACCCAAAACATGTAAAACACTAATTAGATGGAAATATTGCAACCATAACCACCTTAGGATTGATTTTAATAAGATATGGGGATACTATTCTAGTAAAGATACATATATAATATGTTAATTACAGAAAATGGAAAAAAGAACCTTCTTTACATTTCTTAATTATAATTATTAGGAGTAGGGAAGAAGTTAAATGGTGCTGGATATAAATTTAATTTTAGATGATAAATGAGTTATTTTTATTAAAATATTTTATATTAAATTTTTAGAGATGATAAAATTACATTAAAGTGTTATAAAATGATAATGTAATGATTAGTTACTTATCAATTAATGAAAATAATTGATATTTTATTAAATAATTAAAATTATTAAAAAAATCACATGAAAAGTGATTTTTATGTGTTTATAAGTATGTAGTATGATCCATTACTAGTTTAAATTTCCTTTTATAATGAAAATTTTGAACTGTAAAATAAAAAAAACATTATTAGCAATGTTCGTGTTGAGGGAGTGTTTTTATGTGTTACATGAGTTTTAGTTAAAATTTATTTCCCACTAATATGAGACTTTTCTTAAAATATTTATATGTAATTTTACATAAAATATGTTTTTATATTTTCTAACAATTATCAATTTTATTTTTCCTTATTATATTAATTAGATTGTTAACAAAACAAGCTACATATATTAAATTCCAAAATGAAAAAAAATTATCAAACTAGAAGAATAATAAAGAAATTTTAAAAATTCTTTTCTTTTTAGTGATGTGATTTTTCATCAACCATAAATCAAATTTGATCATTCATTTTTTATTTTTCATTCATATTTTGAATGTAATACCTCTCAATAATGTTTAACTTTTTATATTTTCAAGAATACCACTCCATCTACACTAAATGAGAAACTCACCATCCCCACTTATTCTCACCTCTAAATCCTTTTAGATAAAACCAAACCAGAGAAAATGATCTCCCAAAACCATGAATATAATCCTAGAATTGTAAAACTGGGTATAAATCCTACCAAAAATGTCTTTTATGCTAGCCACAAATAGTTACTTGAAAAAGTTGTAACATTCTTCAGTGTACATTTTTATTTTTTTATTTTTCAAACCAAATAAAATATTCTTATTTCATGATGATTTAATGAAATATTTATCCTAAATATAATTATATATTGTTATTTTAAGTTTTCTTCCAACCCATAGACACACTTCCATCAAATGGATAACAAAATTACCATCTGTGTGAACGGTGGACTATCGCCTTGCGAAACGATGACCTTAATTTTTTATTTAACCATCTCATTTGGATATTAATTATGATTTCAATAATATTTTAATATTATATATATGATTTTTATAAATTCCCCAGACATATTTAATTATTATAAAACACATTACTTCATTATTTCTATTTGGTGGGAATACTATTGCATTGTTTATGGACGTGTGGACTACTACCTCCCCATAGTGATGTGATTCATTCATGCTTGACATAGAATGTATTAATTATGAGTTTAATAAAAAAAATATGATGTTAATAAAATCTATATTATATTCATGAAATAATTTCATTTTTAGAAATATAATATTTCATTTTATTTGTTACCATTTCACGCACTGTAAAAGTTATAATGTCGTTTGTGGACGTGTAGAATACCATCTTTTTGTAGTGATGTGATTCATTTTACATCACAAAAATTATATATATATATATATATGTATTTATTATTAAATAATATGGTATTTATGAAATAATTATCATTCTTTAAAGATAGATTTTACTTACTTCATTTTTCATGTTGATCATTATAAAATAGGAAAGTTACGCATGCGTGCGTACAACCTATAGTCTCCACGAATGTGACATTGGTTCATTTTTTATAAACATATTTTTTGAAGGGTTTTAAAATTATGATATATATTTATAATAACTATATCATTATTATCATTATTATTATTATATATATATATTTAAATACATACCTATTTTCCATTAGTTGACTTACCAATGTCATTTTTTACAGATAAACAGAATATGATCGAAATATCTGACTTAAAAATAAATAATTAATTAATTATATAAATAATAACAATAATTATAAAAAATTAATAATAAACTTTGTAAATTTTTATTAATAAAATATAAAATTAGCATATTTTTATTATTTAGTATGATAATGTCA
The DNA here is from genome assembly GCA_963277665.1 of Viscum album. Taxonomy (NCBI): domain Eukaryota; kingdom Viridiplantae; phylum Streptophyta; class Magnoliopsida; order Santalales; family Viscaceae; genus Viscum; species Viscum album. Next base: position 1,255,440,380 of record OY728152.1, read on the forward strand.
CTCGTGACAAGTCTGACTGAAGGAAAGTGACTTCATCTCAATTTCCTTTAATTAAGGCATTATTTTCTATGTTATAAACCGAATTCCTTATTGATATATAGATAAATCCTATTTCATACATAATAACTTTAACTAATTAATTATATGGTTATTTATTGTAATGTAATTTTTTATTCCTTCATGGGGATTACGATTATAATGATTCAAGGTTGTATGAAATAGTTTGTAATATTTAAAAATTATCTTCATCAAGAATTGTTTTATGATATTTAAATTTTATTTACATTCATGAATATGAACAAAAATTATTTAAAATCCTCCACTAGGGATATTTATTTTTTATACCAACAATATTATTTACCTAGATATACTTTTATTATTTTAATGATATTGTAATGGAACCTGTTTCATTTAAATGAGTTAAAAATGTTTCGAAGAGATTTAAATAAAATCCATTTCTTTTAAATAATTTTATTAGGTTATAAATTAATAATTATTGTTTATATTAGTTCTATGAAGATTTTTTCTATTTAATGAAATCTTACATGATCATTATATGACGCGGTTGAGACCAATATAGGTTTTACATGGGGTGGCACAAATAGCGTTGAGTGATCTCGTTATAGCTTATACATGGGATGTACCAGAGATAATTGGGTGATAATGATAAAAATTATATTGGGGGTTTCCCAGATAGTGCTTCTTGAGGCCATTATTACATAAATGATGGGAGGGTCCATGATAGGCCCCTAATGAAATGGGTATAGAAGTTGACCGTATGGTTTTCACATTTGCAAGAGTGACATGTTTGGATGTTGGTCGTGTGGTTATTATAACTAAAATGGTTTTAAATATATTTAATTTATATGATCTTCTATGTCACAAAAAGAGGTTTAAATTTCATGCAATTATATTTAATGATTATCTTTGAGAAAACGGCTATTTTTTCATGTGATGTTGGTTTATTTCATATTCTCAAAGAACTATAATGATAAATGAAAACTCTTATTTTAGTCTTTAGTTTTTTACAAGAATAATGGGCATTGTTGTTTTTTATATCCCTAAAAAAGAATCATTGATCATATAAATTTTTTAAAACGGTTTTACATGCTATAAAGATGGGTAAGGTAAAATAAGATGTCATGTAGAATATTGTGATGAGTTTTTAGGAAATGTTGTCTTTCTATATTTTTATTGTTTTATATAAAAAGAAAAGTGGTTAAAAATATGAAGTTTCCATTTTTTATTTTATGGTATTGTTACTTATGAGTTATGAACTTATTATATAAAACTATAAACTAGAAATGATACTGAGTATGATAGAAATAAAAATTCTTTAATTAACTCTAGATTATGTAATTTTTAAGCACAGTACATTTTAGTTATTACCATAGAAAAGTTTTAGACAACCATAGAGATTAAGATGGTGATAATATAATAATCTTAGAGTATTTTACTTTGTTTTTATGTTGAAATGATAAACGACTTAAATATTTTAATGCTAATTCATCTAGAGAATGTGGATTCAAAATTATTTTCTGTAGAGGGAATAAGAAAATTGTTGATGGAAGGATCCAGGAGGAAAATATCCTTCAATAAAAATCCTCTCAAAATGATATTAATTGGAATTGAATAATGTGTTGTAGTGATTGATCAGTTGACACAATATATGAATTGTGGTGGTATCTATTCTGGATAGGATCCTGATATTCAATGGAGGAACATGACTATAGTGTAAATTTTTTTGAGACATCAAGCCTCATCATTTAATGAATCAATTTCCCTGTGGTAGCCAAAACTTGGATCAATGACATGGAGAAGATATTTAAAAACATAGGATTTTTAGAACGCCATAATTTAACCCATTCTGTTAATCATTTGTAGGTGAAGATGATCGATGGAGGTCTTTAGTTAATGATACTAGATATAATGAAGATCTTGATTCCATGGAATGTGAATAATTTTTGAATCTATTATTATAGAATTACATCCCTATGGTCATTTTGTCATTGGATAGGGAAATATTTCTTGGAATTTATGAAAATTGATGAAGATTAAGTGGCCACATATGAACCAATATTCAGATCGTTGGCCTGGTATGTCCCATATTTTACTCAAGACATTGAATGTAAACTTATTAGATTTTAGATTGGATTGAAACCAATTATACAAAGATATTACGCCTCAAGAGAATTTAAAATTTATGAGAACGTTGTTCACTGTGATATTTAATTTGAAATGGATTTTTCTAACACTAATTTTCCATTAGTAAGAAACTGTCAATGTGGCATGAAATAGAGAAGAAACTAACTAAAAATTTTGGTGGTAAGGTTATTCTTGTTCCAGGTCTGTTAAAATAATATTTTGTAAATGTATGTTTAGATATGGAAAGAGATAGTAGTGTGGTCTCATGGTTTTTTACTATAAAGATAAGAGTAATCAAAAATCCAAGTGTGAGACAAACAATATGTACTCAACAATGCGATTTTTTAGTTGTAATGAGTTGGTACATTATGATAACATGTGAAGAAGGTATATACTTAGGGTGGAAATAATCATTATTAGAAATATAAAGGTATAGTAAAATATTTTGCGGCATCTGTTGTTAATTTTGGGCTATCTGGTTTTGTGATGGGAGCTATTAGGATCTCAGTATTGTAAGATTTTCAGCCATAAGTTTAAAATTTTCTAAACTCCTTCATTGGTTTTAAGTTATGTGATGATAAAGAGAATAAGAACTTTTGGGAGATGTTCTGTAGGGTTTATTTTTATGAAAGTATTTTTATTATTGATTATTATAAGTTTAATTTTAATCATTTATTTTATTTTATTAAGAACTATTAGGGATTAGATTATATTTGATGATAAAAGATATTCTTTGTTATGTTCATCATATTCCATGGAATCTTTTGAGGATAAAATTGTGCCCCTAAAAATATATAATGTAACTATATTTCATTATATTAATAGATAATAAAATAATTCATAATAATTTCGAATATGATCTTTTTAACAATGTTATTTTCAAATTTCCATCAAATTTTTACCAATATTATGTTTAAATTGTGAGGACATAATTTTTATGGGTATAAGATGTAACATCCTGATAATTTATGAAATATATTCCTTGAAATTTTTTTAAATTCATAAATATCATCATTTAAATGAAATTAAAATTTTAGATTTATTTATATGAAGCACAAATTTAACCTTGAATTTCATGTGACATCATTTTTCATCGATAAAATGTGTTACTTTCTAGGTCTAGTCTTACCAAAAAATAATATTCTATTGATATTGTTATTTATTATCGAATATATCACTTTTCCATTATATTGGAGGAAGTTAATAATAATAAATATATTTTTTTACACAACTCTAAAAAATTTGTATATATTCATCCAATATATTTGATAATCATAAGATGATAATAAATTCACTTTTACTCTTAAAACATTATTTTTCTAAAAATAAAATTTTCCCCCTTTTAATGGAAGGCTGGTTTTAAATTTATTTTTGACACATTTATAAATATATTTTTACAATATAATGTTCTTTTTTAAAATAAGAATATTAAAATTCAATTTGGTTGAATATTTTGTATATTTTTAAGATGTTTTTTATGAATATTGAAAAACATTGTATTTTAATTGAATGTTGTTTTTCATCAAATATATTTAGATCGTTAAACTACACATTAAATTGTTTTTAACGTATAATTAGTTCAATTATACATAATTTTATCCAAATTATGTCCACATATTTTATATTAAAATGAAATTGGATTTAAAAACACATCAATATTTTGATGGTTTCTCCTAAAAAACAAGATGTTTCATATTACACCATTAGTTTTAAATTTTTTTCCACTTATCTGAATAAATTTTTTCAAAAAATGTGAATTATTGGGAATATTTATGAAATTTATTGCTTAATAATATCAATATAACATATTTACTGAATTGATGAGTGAGAGTAGTTAAAATTAATTTCATAGATAATGGTAAGACCATGTTTACCAAATGATTAAACATAGAATATATGGTCTATAAATAACCCAATATTTTTTCACCACCCATTTTCTAGACATAGTTATAACCTAAAAACCATTGTATCTATTTTTATGAGTAATTTGTATACTATTCTATTAAGGGGACTAATATAATTTTTCATCTAAGGAAAATGAATGGAGAGAACATTCATTCCCTTTAATACTTATAATGCATTAGAGTATGTAAGAAGCTACATAGGATTGATTATAAATATTATTTTGGATTATAAATATTTTGTTGTTATCATAATAATTTTTACTTAATTTTTATAGATGACAAGTTTACATTAAATTCTTAATAAATGACAACACTTGGATTATTTTGTTAATAAATAAATAAATAAAATAAAAGACATTTTATTAAATAATTAAAATTACTAAAAACAATATGTTATGAAAAATAATTTTTAATTGTTAATAAATATTAATTATGGTCCATTAATTGTAAAATTTATCTTTTATAATTTACATATAAACACATAAAGAGTATCAAATTTATTAGTGCAGTTATACTTAAAGTAGAGTTTTTCCATGTTATATGGGTTTCAGTTTGAATTAATTTCCAAAACATATGGGAATTTTATTTTATAAATTATATTTCATATTTTATAATAATTTGGTATAAATTTTATATTCTTTCACACATTAATTTATTTTTTTCATTAATTATATAGGTTATAATACTAGATACCAAAATGAGAAACCAAAAAAAAAATTAAACATAAAGGCAATGAATAAAATGATAAAAATGGTTTTATTTTTTTCTATTTTGAGTTTTGATTGAGAAAAAATTACTATTTATTCCATTATTTTTCATTTTTAAGATCATTATTTATGGGATACATCCCAATAGTGTTTATCTTTCTTATATTAAAAAATTGAAACTCCCCCTTCACTAAAAAAGTCACTCAGTATCCCTACTTCATCACACCTATAAAACATTTTTTCTCATAATAAAAACACTCTAAAAATCATGAAACACCATAATATCATCCTATAGTCCTCAAAGTTTTTATAAATTCATCCATTTATGTCCTTTTTTGAAAGCCAAAAAGAGATTCCTGAAACAGAGGAAACACTCTTCAACGTGCATTTGTGTTTTATTTATTTCTCAAACCAATTCAATAATTATTATTCCGTGATCATATAAAAACCTTTGTATCCTCAATACACTAATATATTTTTGTTTTAAGGAAATTTTATTAAATGTTTAAAAAAATTGTTGTTCTTGTGTATGATAGACTACCGCATTTTGAAATAATTCCATTCATTTTTCCTTTACAACCTCTTATTATTGGAAATTAGGATTAAAATAATATTATGTGTTAAAAAAATTATATTCTTAATTTTTTCATACTTATTTAATTTTTATATCACACATTCCTTTATTCTTTCCATTTTTTGGTAATATGATAACACCGTTTGTGGATGGGTGGACTACCACCTCCTCACTACTATGTGATTCATTAATGATTTACAGGGAATTTATTAAGTATTTGTTTAATTAAAATATTTTATATAAATAATAAATAAATTATATTTATAAAAAAATTACATTTTTGTAAATAAAAAATATTTTTTTATTTATTAACATTTCACACACTGAAAAAGTGGTATTGCTGTTTGTAGAGGTGTGGACTATCACCTTCTCAAAGCGACCTGATTCCTTTTACATTAAAAAACTATATATAAAAATATATTATTAAATAATATTTTATTTAATATATAATTATAAATTAATAAATATAAACCTTACTTCCCTCCTTTCTGTAATGATCATTGAACAACGAGGACATTACTGTTGTGTTCGTTTGACATACTGTCTCTGTGATTCTAACGTTGGTTTATTTTTATAAAAACTATTATTATTGGTTTTAAAAGTATAATTTATGTATAAATATGATAATTTATTCAATATTATTATTATAGAGATATTTAAATAATTAACTCTTCAACCTTAGCCAACCTACCAAATTCATTTTTGAAATATAAACCGAATATGGTCAAAATATCTGATATAAACCTAATTTTTTATGTAATTGTAAAAAATTTTAATAATTGAAATAAATGTAATGATAAACATTCAAAAGGATCCCAATAATTTATATAATTAATATATGTTTATTATTCAATAATATTAATACACACATTACAATTCAGAATCATGGTAAGGGACTTCATCTCAACTTAATTTCATTGAGGTTTTGTTTTTGATCCTATACACCCAAATTATTTTATTATGTGTATATACATCCCATTTGAAATATCAAATCTTAAATTTATTCATCATCATGTTATTTGATATTTTGATAAATTTTATTCCATCATTGGTATTATGATTCTAATTTTTCAATGTGATTTGAGACTCTATGCTTGGTTTAATGATTATCTACCTCCAAAATTTTCTTAAATATTTTTTAATGGTATTTCAATTCTTCAACATAAAAACTCATTGTTGTTACATATACTCCACTAGGTATGTTTTTTATATAGACTATCCTCATTATCTCTCTAAATAGAAAAATATTTTTTCAAAGGCACTGTTATAGAAACCGTTTTCTTTTTTATGAGTTATCCATGTTTCAAAGAAATTGAAATTAATAAAATTTATTTTCCATGAGATTATCAGAATATAAATTAATAATAATTGTTTTGATAATATTAAGGATAATTTTTTTTGAAATGAAACCTAATAATTTTTTGAAATGTGTGATTCTAATATATAGTATACATAGGGTTTCCCAAATAAGATAAGGTGAGCATGCTATATTTTATACATAGGGTGGACTATATAGCACTGGGTGAGACCATTAAATCATAGTAGATGGGGGTATGTGATATCCCTCCAATGAATTGGGTGCAAAAGTCGAGCATTTGGTTATTACATTTATAAGAGTGGATTTTTTAGAGGTCGTCCATATGGAAAATGTATTGAAAATAATTTTTCAATAGTTTAATGAATATGATTATCTATATCACTAGAAGATGTTTAAATATATTTCTATGGGATTTAATGAAAATCTATGAGAAAAAGGTTTTTTTTACATGTGATAATTTATTATTTCATACAGTCAATGAATATTTAAGATATTGGTAGATGTTATATGAGTATTCATATATTTAATAGACTAATAGTTTCATTTTTTATATCTCTTCTTTAGATTCTGAAATCATAAAATGTTTGAATTTTTTTACAAGGTCTAAGGATGGATAATGGAAAAAAGATTTAATGTTGAAATTCTCAAAGATTATTCAGGATATTTCATCATGCAATAATTTAAATGTTTAATATTATTTAAAAAATGGGAACTGATGAGAAGTTTCCGCTCTGTATTTTATGGTTTTCTTATGTATGAATTATGGCCTAATTATCTAAATCTCTAAAGCCAAAAAAGATCCCCAATATGACAGAAAGAAAAATTGATGAGTTAACACAAGATTATTAAATGTTTATGTACAATCATTAATAATGGACATTGACGAATAACTATAAAATTTAATGTTTATGTATTTAAAAAGGGAGATTGTGTCAGTTTAATCATTGATGATTAGTCATTGATTAAATAACCAATAAACTATTTGACACATTCATTTATAGGAAGATATATTATATTCCATGATCACCATTATTGTATTATATTATTAAATCGATTTCTATAGTATAAGTTGGTAAGATCATCCTTATTTTCTAATAGTTAATTAATAAATCATTTATATATTGTGGCATAGGATATGCGTATATCTTTATGAGAAATCATGAGATACAAAGATTATATTACACAATATATGTTCACATGATATGTTTTAATTTATATTATAATTTTTATCACATTAGGAAATATTATGTGTTTTGAAAATCCACCCATGATTTTTGAATGACTACTACTAGTATTGAGATAGGTGTGAAGAGGGTTACACACAAAGTGCTCTAAAATTTATGGATAATTATAATGAATTAGTGTGTAAGACATGGTGGGATCAATGATATGGGTTAGGTAATTTCAGAAATTGAAAATTAAAAAAATAAATATTTTTCACGATTTCAAAAACAGGTGATGAATTTATTAATTCAAAGTATTTTCAAATTAATATGTAGATAAAAGAAAAATATTTGAGTAATGAATATTCATTATTCAGGGATCATTAAATATATTCCCATTATAATAGGTGGAGTTAACAAATCATATTTTATAATGCAACATAATCATTATGATTCAAGTCAAATATAATATTCCAATTGAAATAATGAAATGTTTTTACTTCATATGTGCCATTTATAGTTTACGTAGAATGTTTAATCTTCTTGAAGGACTTATAAAAAAAATTAACAAGAATTATCCAAAATTATTTAACCCATAATAAAAATGAATTAATGTGAAATATTGATATTATTATTTATAATGATTATCATTAATATATATCACTTACAAGAATTATAAATTATAGTTATGATAGCCTTAGGAAAAGATCTCATTATCATATTTGTTAAACAGTGCTCTAATGATCGAGATTAAGTGAAAAATTAATCCATATTCTTATATAATGGCCTAATGATCTTATGTAGATATAATATAAACATTTCTAAAAAAATTTGGATGATCTAGTGGATTTTCAAATAGAATAATATAAAAAATGAAAATCAACCAGGAGAAAAATGATACCATGATAATAATTAAAATATGGTATTATTTGGAATATGTTTTTTGAGTACAGTTAAATTACCGAATATATATATATATATATATATATATCAAAAAAGGTATTTATAGGTTATATATAATCTTAAAATATCAATGTTATATAAAACATTAAATTTATCCCATTTTATTTTTTATTTATACACTATGTAGTATAAATTAGTAATGATATTGATGTATATTTTTCTCCGTTCATAAAATATTATAAATTGAAATGAGATTTATCCATCATATTATCTAATTATAATAGAAATGAATATTTTTTATTAATTTTGATATTTTTAAACTTGTAAATGTGTTTCTAAATATAAAATATTTTCATTATATAACATCAATGGAATGTTAGGGATAAGGTAATTTTTTTTGAAATTTTTTAATATGATTACATTGATAATTAACACAACAATTTATTTAAAAGCTGGATAATCGAACCATTTTTTAATACAATGTGAATTTGAATTTATTTCTTTAAATGGTTAACAACTTGATATTTAATTTTTCATTTAATTTTTAATTAATGAAAAGTCCATATAATGATTTTTAGGAATACATTTCTAATACTTTTCTAATTATATATTTTTCAATTTCATTATCAATTTTGAATAATCTAGAGAAATCCTACATTTATTATATTATTTTTCATGAGTTACAGGTAAGAGGATGAAAAATTACAAAACCCAACTATAAATATATGTAATTTTCAATATGTTTATGAGTTAGTGGGATCTTCAAAAGTGGAATCCATTTGATTTCAAAAGAGTCACCTATATTTGTGTACTAGTCCCCAACATTTGTCTGTGGTTTAGTCGACATGAATATGATTAATCTTCAATTAGTTAATGAGTCATATGAGTGGGATTTCTTATTAAAATCATGGATTTTAATATATTCAACCTTTTCCAGAAGTACAAACCTATAAGGGATCCTCCTCTTTTCAAAAATGAATAGAAGTTGAATAAAATATTAAAATCCAAATGTTTTAGGGGAAAAACCTATAATCATTTTTAATTTCTCTAGTCCACCCAAATCTAGTACGAATATTCTCATTATTAGAAGTATCCACAATCAATAAATATAAAGAAAAATAATAGCATGATATAGATGTTTATGGATATAATTTTTAAAAAGGATCTAGATAGTTGAATTTTGACCCTCAACTCGTAAATCTAATAGCTAATGAAGAAATGGGTGTTGTGATATGAATAAATACTAATAAAAGATTCATGTATCTCACATTTAAGATGACCTTAAATAATGATGGAGATATATTATTACTCTTTTACATCTAAAAATAATACAACTGGTCACTAAGGGGGATCAAACTAGACAGAGTAGTTATTGGAGCGACTACTAGAGATTTTTATATTTTTTTCTTCTTACATAATTCTTATTAAAAAATGGAACCCTAAAAACATACTGCTCTTACTAAGAATACCATAACCACCCCTATTAATGAACATTAGTATTAATTGATACTTTTATTTATTTTTAATTTTAATAGGAGTGTTTGATTTTTAATGTAATATGTAGTCTCCATTATTCTTTTATTTGAATTATTATTCCATTATGAAGTATTATTTCACAAAACATAAACCTAGATGTTATTAATTATATTCTATGGTATGAATTAGGTTTATTTAGGAGTGATTAATGATATCCCAACACTTTTATAGGTTAATATATAAAAATAAATAGTTATTTACATAATCTCTTAATGCTAAAACATCTAGGTGACATTGATCAATCATGTTTATTTTGCATAATATATAGTGGGATAAAGAGAAATAGAGTTTAATGAAATAATTATTTAACAATATATGTTAGGGTATATACCATGTTAGACCTATAAGTTTAAAAATGAATCCAAATACCAATTTCAATTCCCTTCTCAAACACACACACAATACCTAATAAATACAAAAAAGAAAAACCAAAAAAACATCATCTACAGAGATAATGCAATACCCACTATAGAAACACATATTTTCCGTCATAAATGTTACTTCTTACATAAGGAATATTTGAGACGTAACATTATGAGACAAGATAAAATCTTATTGGTTTGTGTCTCTAGAATATTAGATACATACGAAAATTTTTCATAAGAGATCTATATTACATTCCACTAATTTATTCTTAACAATAACCATTACTATACATATTAAACATAAATATTTTCTTCATAACATTTTTAATGGAAAAATAATAATGTATGAGAATATATTTTTAGAAAGACTTAAAAAGGGAGATATAAATTACAACTAAATCATAAATGAGCATAAGGGTACTATAACATGAAAAAAAAATTAAAAACAATACCTAAAAAATCATATATATTAATATTAAATAATGGAATAAAATAGTGATATCCATAAGACCAAAATAATAATGCAATCAATAAACATGATCCATAAGATCATAACATTGTAAAAATATATATGTTTATGGTTTACACATAATCATATAAAATTATTTCATTAGTCATGGATCACAACCTATACTATTATTGTGGATTTTATTCACTACCCATTCTATCATTATTGAATTCACAGCTCACTACTAAGACTATGATGGTGCATAATGTCCCTTATTGAACATGGTTTACTCCCCATTGCCATCATTAATTTAAAATGAGATATTCATATTTAACAAATGAATTGGAGGGATATACAATTTTGATACCACCTATCATATAATAAAAATCCATTCATATGTGTTATAGGAGATCATAAATCACTCATTATATATCATCACCCTTTTAAAGATAGTGACTTTCATAAATATTTCAACATTCCATCATAAACCTACAATTTTTTTTTTCAAAAACATCATCATAATTATCATAAACCACCCAAAATAATAATAATTTTTTTATCATTGGAACATATCCAAATAATATCATAATTAATTTCAAATGATTCCATAAGTTATGAGAAAAATCATTAAAAGACAACATGGAATATTTATTGAAGAAAATATAATTTTTATATTGAAATAAATTCATTAAAACATAAAAAATTCCTTAATGTTATGGAAATATTTATTTTAAAAAATCATGGAAACAAGTAAATTAAGCTATAAAACGTTGATCAGTCATAGTGATTGGAAATTTGGTTCATGCTGTATCTGTTAAATATAAAATTCCCTTAAATGTTTAGGTAAAAATTAAATAATTTCATCATTAAAAAAAGGGCTAAGATTCCATTTTTTTTATAAAAACCTAAAAAAGATTAAAATTAAATGAAAAATAAATATTATAATAGAAATAATTTTTTGAAATTTTCTTAATGAAAACATGGACATGGAAAAAATGGATTGTAAACTAAAGGATGTAAGAAATTTTGATTTCCTTTAAAAAAATTATATCAGTCTATTAAATACATAAAGAGAAGAAAATGAATTCAAAACAAGTAATATCATGAATTTATCATATTATATTAGAAATAAATGTATTATATAGAGATATGTTGTAAAATTATATCATTGTAAATGAAATCATAAATAATGCTGATAAATAATGAGATTGTAATAGAAATTCCATACTGTATTGGTTATCACTGTATCAAATCATCTTAAAAGAGTGAAAATTGGATTGTTTCTAAAATCCATATAAGAATCATAAATTAATCATAAATTATATTTATGAGGATCATATAAACCACATAAAGGAAAGAAGTAGGAAATATGGAATAAGTATGACAGAAATAAAAGTGGGAAGAGAAACCATTACCCTAAGTGAGAATTTCTTAAAAAGAATTATAACCCATTGTATAATAGAATAAAATTTATTATAATTATATGATAAAATCATGAAATTAATTGTAATATCATATATAATTATACTATATCAATTAAATAACGATTTATTAATATTTATTTTTTAAAATTATAGTTTTTAATTGTTAACAGTCTCATTTTTCAGGGGAATTTCGGTTCAATTGATTTGGTGTTTGAATATTGACAATAGTTAAATCATATAAATAATTATAGTCATTATATAAATATCATAAATATTCATTATATATAAATATATATTTTTTATTCTTCGATAATGGGTATAGATATAAAAATTAGATACACTATTCATGGAGACAATAATCCATATATATGCTGAAACATTATTTTCACATTTCAACGGACATGAAGAAAGAGAGGTAAACAATAATTAACCTTAAAAAATTAATAATAATATAATATATATAATATTTATTTTTAAATATATATTTATTACCATCAGTGTAAATCAGAATAAGAAATTCAAATTGGTTCTTTAATGTTGTTGTCCACACATACGAACAAGCGATGTTTTAATTTTCTAATAGAGTGGTATGTACGAATATAGATATTATATTAAATTTCCAAAAGAATAATAATTTCTTATATATCATATATGATAATTTAACACATCATAATTTCTATCCCCAAAATATGGTGTTGGAAAATAAAATGTATCACTATGTTGTGGTGGAAATACACATGTACATATGAGAGATATTTTAACAAATAATTTTAGGGAATTGAGGGTGTATATATTTTGTTACATAATCATAAAAATATTTTAGAATATATATGATAATAATTTTTTTATTTTATGAAAATACCAAATATAGGGAGGTGATGTGTGTGAAAATAAATAGAAGAGGTCGGGTAAGATGATTAAATTTCCCTCAATTAGCCTCTTATAGATCATTTGATATGAACCTTGGAATGGTATATAGATAGTTGAAAAAATATATATAATCATATCTTGAAAATTTTAAAATGTAATTGGATAGGGTTTGGTATTGCAAAATGACTCAATGTGGTGTGACAAAAACAATGTAGGGGTTCCCTTTTATAAGTGAGGGGCGGATTAGTCATTGAATTTTAAAAAAAATAAAATATAATAAATTAATTATCAATCAAAATTAATTAAAATGGATATAGATAAAAATATAAGTAATAAATTGGTTTAAATCTCATTAAATAATTATGTTTGGATATTTTTAGTATGTGTTTTAATCCGTATCATTTTAATTTATGACTTTATTGTGTAATTTTATCAATAAATATGGAACAATATTTTTCACACGTAAAGGGTTATAATTTTACTTATTAGGAGAAAATTTGATTATAAATGTTTAAGGGATTCAAATTTATACCAATTAAAATTATACATAAAATATTTAATTATTTTTATGATTTACAAATATTAAAATAATATTTTATTTGACATAGCATACCATTACTGGAATTATTAGCACCATTAATTTAATTTGACATTAAATACACCATGGAAAAGAAGGAATTTTGATTTAATACATTCACACCTAAAAAAATATTTCATAATTATCTATTTTTTCAAAATAAATTATTAATCAAAATTATATATTTTTTAATATTATTGAAATTTTTTATTTTATTTTTCTGGTAATTGAATAAATATTTCCCTAACATTACATAAGTATACATGGTATTTAATATGTCACAGTTTATTTAAAAAAATTACAATGAGTAAAATATTGATATTTCAAAAAAACATTTATAAAAAAATTTTCCTCTTTTTTTCTTTGTGTAATAATTTTAGAGATATTTAAGTCAAGAGAGTAGGATTTTGTAATTTTTTTTAATTAAAATAATTTAAATTTCATTATCAAAAAGAAATATATATGAAATTATATATATTAAAATAAAGGATGAATAGAGTTAAATTTGAACGATCCAATAAATAAATCAATGTTTCAGTTCGATTTTTAGGCCATATCTCATGGTTTTAACCCTAATTAACCCAATTTTCCACTACCATGGTAATAAAGATTTACTATTGTTTCTAATCATTTTTAAACATAATAAAATATTCTTATTTAAAAAATTTTGATTTATCAAATAAAAATATTTAATAAATTTTTCAAGATTTAATTTACATAAGTGGTAGAAATTACATTAAGATAAAAACATAAACCATAATGAATGGTGTTTTATAAAAAAATATAAATTTTTATATGAAATGTTTAATACCAAATTAAACCATAAAATTGATTCCAAGTAGCTTACTTAGATTATTAATAATATAATAAAACTAATTTTACATTGAAACAAAATAAAAAAAAATTCTTTTTTAAAATTATAGAATTATAGAAAAAAGGTCCCAATGTAAGTAAATATTTATCATAATTAATTAAAAAATAATGTTTTTCATAAAATTATAAAAATCTCTCACTAGAAAATTGTAACATATCAATTTAAAATATGAATTTAGTTTTGTGAAATATAGTTTCTAAAATTAGGAAAAGTTCATTATAATATTTTCTAAAAAATTTAAAAAAACATTTTCTAATAAAATTTATTTTTTTAGAACAAAATATCTTTACTAAAAATTTATTTCATATTTTCTAATAATCATTCAGTTAAATTGTAATGAGTAGTTCATTTAAATATATTTCCCAATACAGATTATTATATGCATATGCACTAATTAATTCAGCCATGTCAAAATGGTCATAAAATAAAAATATTTCAGTGTTCTTTTGTGCTTAATTTTTCATGTGGTACACACTACAAAGCATTGTGTCATTTTTGAAATCTAATCGTTTTACATTCTCACCCTTAATTAAATTAAATACTATTAATTTTTACTTCTTATCGGTAATAATGGAATTTATATTTGGAAATTAATTTTTTGAAAACCCTACCATAGAAATTGTTAATAAAAATTCCCCTTTAAAGGAGGGAATGAGAAATATGAAGGTAATATTGAAAAACACCAAACCAGGTATCAAAATCTAAGAACATTAGTGGGAAATGAAAATATCGCAATGAAAAAAATGTATTGTCTGAATAATGATGGAGAGTGACAGAGAACATTGATCACAATGAAGTGAATGATCACATCATGGCTCTTCTCTGGGGGCCTCTGTCATGACTTCCCCAAGCTGCTTCCCAAAGGATAGGGGCTAGCGAATAGCACCGAAGGCATCAACCTGAAAGGGGGAGGAATTTTCCTGAGTACCTATATGCATTCAAATTCCCAACCATGTTCCACACACTGACCATGAAAATAAGTGTCACTGAAAATAAATTTGAGTACAACTAATAAAAGTGTGCCAGAATTCAAACCCAACATAAGAACATAAAACAGAAAAGTACACAAAGGAAACTCTGATTTCCATATGTGGAATGCCCCACCTTATCATGAGAGTAGTGTAGATACTATAATCCAAAGTATAATTTCATGTCCACCTGATCCTACTGGGTCCCACCTGGCCCTAGACCCCAAATTCCACCATTGCAGCGTTCATCAGTCTCATCCCCCTGAGCACCTCTGGGTCCTAGTCAACCAAATTCTCTCTTAAATTATCAATCATCTGCACCAGACACAACATGAGCGGGTGAAGCCTGTACTGGGGTGATGGAAAAAATACTTAGTAGGGACCCCAAATCAAAAAGGAAAGATCACACATGAATCCTCAATGTAAATCACGAAACATAAGAAAAATAAGACAAGAAATAAATTTATGGCAGTGATAGAAGAATTATCAATCACATCATAGAACACATCGACTACTAGAAAATGCCTCCCTTATCGAGAAAAGTGGTCCAGCCAAGTAACACATAAGTGCCTAACACTAAGCTTCGACAGGTTAGGTACACATCCACATTGCATATAGTGGGCCTACAAAGTCACACAAAAGTGATTCCCACTAATATTGGCTGATTGAGGTACTCCTATGTGTCTTGTACCATGTTCCTCTAAAGCCACACATAAGTGATTCTCACCGTGGGCCTATAGGGTCACATAGAATTTCTTCCCACTAGTCCATGGTCGAGTCTCACTAAGTAAAATGTTACTAGTCCTCAGGTCTCATACAACCGTAGGGTTCCATATGTATCACACCTAGTAGAACCACAACTCAAGGAATTTGACACTTTTAACTTCCATGATATCTTCATCAGGTTACTCAATATTCTCCAAATAGTCTAGAGGGTACCAATTATACAAATGGATCATCAATTGGATGACCTCTTGGAAAGACACATGATTTTTAGTAAACCTGGGCCAGTTGCAGGAGGGCCCGGTATGTCCCGGTCGGACGACCTCAACCAACATGGCCCATGGGACCCACATAACCCAGTTTAAACGTGACCGACGATACTAGACCCTGTTTGGGTCTCTGTTGGTCAGGTCTCGCATGGATGGTGGGCCAGGCCAATAGGACTCGTTGAACTCGGCCACATTTGGCCGAAGGTCCAGCCTGACGGGTCGCTCATCAACCCTATATAGTCCGACCCAGTCCATAGGGGTGACGTCCATCATGCTGGGGGATGGTCCAGCCTACTGGTGTGGGTCCAAACCACAGGAGTGGGTCTGAACCACAGGCGTGGGTCCGACTCGCAGGCTAGGGCGTCGCCTCCACGGTGCAGTATTTTGGTGTTCCGCCTAAAGGAGACATTGTCGGTTGCTGCATCTGACCCCATTTGCCCTGCGGATGTGATGGCACCCTCATACCACATTCGAACAACCTGAGCTCACTGAAGAACACAAACATCCCAGGAGTTAGTGGTCCATCCACGTTCCACACTGATGAGTATGTCGGCGGTGCCTTCCACAGGACACTGGAGTTTCTCTAGTGGTGAATTATCCAATCCGTCTTTGCCTATGGGCCTCTCGGGTCGCAACCATCAATATGATGGTCTCGTTCAATCCAAGCCACCATTTTGGACAGTCCGTTCACAAGGATCACCCATTTGGAGGGGTCCAGGCCAATGTTCCTCTTAGCCCAAGCCCTCCGCGTTAGATGTTTTCAAATCGGAGAGTCTTGAGGGAGATGTTTAATCATTTAAAAATTAACTAACCCCAGATATGGAATCCCACCCAAAATAGTTACCCTCCCTCATAAATACACTATTCATGGATCATACTATTCATGCGTTGATCCATGTTTTTCATTTGCAGAAAATAATGTGGAAGAACATGAAAAAATGACCCCCCTACATGGATTCATTGGATCCATTGTTGACGAAGGAGATGATTCTAGTCGTGGTCAATTTGTGGTTGTTGGTGTTCGATGCAACTCATGGACCTCCAGATCCAATCCTCCAATGTTCGTCGCTTAATTCTAGGTTCTTCTTTGGAGAGGGATTCCGTCGGTGGTTCATCAATGAGTCCTCATGTTTGTAAATCCCCACATGCAACACATCTGAATATTAAATGAAAATTGAGTATAAACATTTCTCTCATTAATGATTCTCATTACTGAGCCATGCTCAATGATCTAATAAGATAATGGAATCATGGATACAAACATTCCATTAAGTAACCTCCATAATGGATCATCTTTGTTTCACCATTGCATCATCGATGATCTCTCAACTATGTGAAAAATAAATAAAATAACCATTTAATGTAATTTTATTATTTTTATAAATGTATGAAAAAATAATTTTTCCGCTCGGCCCTTGCCGGCCGAATTTATGTCTTTACTAGGTGAATCCAAACATTCCATGTTCAATGGTGCCCTCAGATTTTTTATTTCAGTGTCAGATCAAAATATTGAAAATACATCACATATTTTTACTAATCATATCTTAAAAAAAGATCAAAAATTTGTTTCGGGCTCACTAGGACTCAAAATCACATACCGTCAAAACACGCAGTATCAAAATAATTCCATTGAATTTCAAAAAAAATATTAGATGGAATTTTTTAGAAATTAAATTATACCCACCATAGAGATATATGTACCTGAAAGGAGAAAGAAAAACTAATCAAATAGATGGGGGTACTGAGCACGAATATGAGCCCCCCACTCCCATGTGCTCTCTTGGTGATTCTTGTGTTGTCACCGATCTCACACTAGTGGAATAGAACACCCATATAGGAACCTATATTGTGGATCCTCTATATCCATCAGGAACTCGGAAAACATCACCCATAATCAATTTCCATCTCACCCCAATCAGTGACGTCTGATGGATCATTCATGTACCTCCTTAGCTATGCCACATGGAAACTGTCATGAACCTGGTGCATCTGTGGGGGAAGAGCTAGGCGGTACAACACCTTTACCACTCTGATTAGGATATGAAACGTTCTGCTGAACATCAAATATAGCTTGCCTCCACAGCCAAATCTCTACAATCATGGTCAGGGTGAGACCCAAAGGAATACATAATCGCCCTCCTCAAACTCCAAGTGTCTCCGTCTCCCATAACCAAAAGACTGGTTCCTACTTTGTGAAGTCCTCATTTCTCATGGATGATCTACACCTTCTCAATGGTAGCTCGTACCAGTTCTAGACCCATGAGTTCCAACAGCCATTGGTCTTCCTAGCATAGTGGTGATCTACATGGCCGCTTGTACAATTCCTTGAACGGTTCCATGATAATGGTGGAGTGATAGCTTTTGTTGTATGAAAACTCCACCAGTGGCAGGTGGTCCTCCCAACTATGAGAAAAATCCAAGATGTATTCACATAGCATATCATCCATGGTCTGTATGGTCTACTCTAACTAGCCATCAGTCTGGGGATGAAAATCGATTCTCAAAATCAGACATGTCCCGAATGCCTCATGTAATTCCCTCCACAGTCGGGATGTAAATCCATCATCATGATATGAGACGATCGTTGAAGGAAACCCATGGAAATACACTATCTTCGAGACCTAGAGGCCTCCCAAAACCTCTACCAGTCCCTCCTCCTAGATGGGTAGGAAGTGAGATGACTTGGAGAGTTGTTCAATGATCACCTAGATAGAGTTGTGGCCCTAGGATGTACATGGTAACCCCATCACAATGTGCATCGAGATACCATCACATTTCCACTCTGTTACTTCAAGTGGTTGGGACAAGCCTACCATAACTTGATGCTCGACCTTCACTTCCAATCAATTGAGGCATCATGAGATGAACTCGGCCACCTCTTTCTTCATCCCCAGCCAACAGTACTAACATTGGATGTCCTAATACATCTTTTCCAATCAAGGATGTAGTTATAAAGAGCTGTTTGGAACTCTCTCAACACCTCCTTATGCAACATAATTGGCATTATGTTGTGCCCTTTTAAAAGGATAATGTTCTCCCCACCTATCGAAAATTCATCCAGACTCCTTCCTGAGGATAACTGATAATGTTGGGCCTCACAGTCATCATCCACCAACTGTGTCTCCCTAACTCGTTGTAAGAGTGGGGGAGTAATACTTCGTGACTGAAGGTAAGGATGTTCACCATCATCCCAGAAGGATATATGCATCACATCAACCACTATATCACCTCACTTTGTAGCTCCAAAAAATAACTCCACTGAGCGGGTCTACCACCATGTTCCCCTTTCCAGAAGTATAGAATATATCAGTTTTATAGTCCTGGAGGAACATTATCCATCACCTCTTTCTCTGGTTCTAGTCCATCTAGAAGAATATATACCTGAGACTCATGTTGTCGGAGTAAATCGTAAGGTGTTCATCCATCAAGTATGTCCACCACAACATCACGT
Organism: Viscum album; assembly: GCA_963277665.1. Lineage (NCBI taxonomy): Eukaryota > Viridiplantae > Streptophyta > Magnoliopsida > Santalales > Viscaceae > Viscum > Viscum album. The sequence goes on from OY728152.1 coordinate 1,255,460,599, forward strand.
TAAAGAACACAGTTGTTAACTCCAATTCATTAGTCACATGTTTTTTTCAAGATGTCTCAATTGTCGTGCACCATAGGTGATCTCTTCTCACTCCTTCATCAGAACACAACCTAGTCTGGTCCTTGATTCTTCATTATAACTACATACCCAACGCCCTCCTATGGTAGTCTAAAGATGGGGGCACTAGTCAGTCTCCTCCTGAGCACTTGGAATCTGTGCTAGAATTTTGTTATCCACATGAAGGGTTTTCCCTTCAATTTCAATGCTGATAATGGTGTTTCTACTATGGAAAATTTAGGTACGAACCCTTGATAGTAAGTATCCAACCCCCAAAATACTTGCTTTTAATTCATGCCCTAGGTGGATCTGAATAAGAAACCACCTCTATCATTCCCCAGATGTACTAAAACTATAGTCTCTGAGATAATGTGTCTTAAAAGGTGGACTTCCAGAATCCCAAACTAACACTTCAAGAGCATTCCATAATCAGGGTTCTCTCTAAGTGTATCCAGGTCTATCCACAGGTGGGTAGCATGCTTCTCCGTTAACGTCAATTACACCATTTGGTCATCAATGAAGACCACAAAAACCAGTCAAGGTAAGGCTGGAAGATCCTGTTCATGCATCCCATAAACACTATTGGGCTGTTGGTCGTGCTGAAAGGCATCCCATGGAGCTCATAGTGGCCATGTCGACACATGAAGGATATCTTCAGTACATCCTCATCTCATACACAAATCCGGTGATATCCCATTCTTAGGTCTATATTTAAGTACCACCTCACTCCCTTTAACTGGTCGAAGAGGTCCTCAATCTTTGGCAGTGGATACTTGTTCTTCATCGTCACCGACTTTTAGTGCCAGAAGTCCACTCACAACCGCAAACTCCCATATGCCTTCATTGAAAAAACCACCATGGATTCCCATGGTAAAACTATGGGACTTAATAACCCATTCTCATTCATGTCCTCCAGTTGTATCCTTATCTCACGAAGATTTATAGGATCCATCCAATATGACATTGTGTCTATCATTGTCATCTCGGGCTACAGTTCGATGCATAATTCTACCTCCCTAGGAGGAAGTAGTCCCAGAACATCCATATGAAAAACAAACTCTTACTTATCCACCACTACAGGAAAACAGGAAATCCTAACATCCACTACACTAAGGTTGAGTCTATCCAATTTTTGAGTTATTGGGTACACTCTTTTCTTAGATAGTATATCCTGTATTGCAATGGATTGTTTCTCACCTTTGAAAGAAAACCTAGTCCCATTTTTGCAGACACCGCGAATTGAATTCATAAAATATTTGATCTTAGTATGGATTGTGGATAACCATTCCATACCTAAGATGATTTTGTAAGACATAGAAACCACTACAAGAATCTCCCAGCCAAATATCTCTCCTTCTTGACTAAGCTCACACCACTGGAACCAGTTTTTAATCTTGGAATCCCTTCCCGTTGGATACATTATCAGAATGGACTGAGCCAACGGCTCTACTATATTATATGAAATATGAATGAGGTACATAGAAAAGTAGTAACTAGAGCATGCGTCTATAAGAACTGTAGCTATAGTGGAGAAGACACATATCATACTTAAGATCATCTCTAGAGTGTTATGGTCATAAGCCTCTGCTGCCTGAAACTATGCTTACCGCTATCCACCTGCTCCATGAGGTCAGGGTGGAGTACCTGAGGGGGTGGCATAAAACTATCTTCCACCACATGCTACTCGACCTTCTCCCATGCCGCATCTTCCACCCTTCAATCCTCCTTGCTCAAATCGCTGCCTTTTCCTCGGCAGCCCCTCGACCATCTGCTGGTCATCATAATGGAGGGTGAGGTAGTCACGTGCCATGTTTCCCTATATGCCACATGAGAAGAAAATATTGGTTCCTAGATAACATCCTTTGGTCTGGGATCTCCGCACTGCCAACCCTGAGTCCTGGGGTCGTCCTCTGAAGGACCGGGCCCACAATGGCCATCACATTAGCTATCTACAGCCAGCGGAGGACTCTTCTGTCTGGGTTATGCTGGCATATCTATTTGTGGGTGCCTGATCCACCCAGAAGCACTCTACCAGAAGGGCTCATCTATCACCCCATCCTAGGTGGGGATGTTGAGAGACAACATCAATGCCCTGATCTCATTCTTGAGTCCATGCGCAATGGTCTGAGCCTTCATGAAAGGGTCATATACCATATCTTTCAAGTAGCGAGATTCATAGATGAACACCACTGAGTATTCAACCACCTTCTTGAGGCCCTACTATAGGTGAATCAACTCATTAATGGGAGCATAACACTTGGTCATGGGGAAAAACTCTTCCTAGACAAGCTCCTGGAATTCTACCCTGGTGAGGGTCGCCTCATCGTGCATCTGGGTGGTAAAGCTCCACCATCTCCATGCCTATCCCTATAGAAGGGTCACTGCTAAGATCGCCATCTGTTCAAGTGGTTTCCTCACTAAATGAAACACCCATGTAACTGCCTCCAGGAAGTCCTCAAGAATATGAGGATCTGTCTCTCCCTTGAAATTGGGAGGTCCTTGTATCTGAAACTCGTGCAGGGAACTGACTCTACACATGTCTTCTCCTGGAACTTCTAGTAATAGATGATGAAAATTGTGTGGTGGAATTACTAGTGAACCACCTGGTGGAGCTATCTATAGAACTAGTATCTGAATGGGAACCTCGCTGATAGGTGGGCTATCCTCACGACCTCGTATTAGGATCCTAGCTGGTCATTTATGTGGAGGAATCCTAAGATCTATGAATATTGGGAACGATGAAAATATTATACCCGTTGAGCTGACTCTTATTCAAAAGTACATAACGACACACTTATTCAACCAATGACATCATGTATTGAGCGGAAATTCAGAGTTCAAGGACCTACTGTATGGTTAGGTTTGCCACCACACCAATACGTGACTCCCCGAATCTGGAAGTCAGACTTGCAACACTTAACATTGTTTCCCCAAAACAAAACACAAACTCAAAATCTTTGGGGTAGCACCAAGTACCCTTTCACACAACATTTTCATTACCCATCCACACGGTCCCATATTGTGAATACCCTATTCCCACCTCTCGAAGGCTAGGGACTGGCGAGAAGAATCGAATGCATCATCCTTCAAGTGTGAGGAATTTTCCTTAATACCTATTCACACACACACACACACAACCATGTTCCACACATTGACCATGAAAACATGTATCAATGAGAAAATAGGTGACTACAACTAATAATAGTGTTCCATAATACAAAACCAACAGAAGAACTGAGAATTGAAAGCACAAAAGGGAAACTCTGATGGCCTTCCAATGGAAGCCCCTGCTGATCATCAGACAAGTGTAGCTATAGGAATCTAAAATAGAATTTCCATCCCACTCGATCCTACTAGGTCCCTCTTAGCCCAAGACCACAATGTCCATTGTCGTATCATATATCGGTAACATCTCCTTGAGCACCTCTAGGTCCCAGTACACCAACGTCTCTCTCAATACGTAGATCATCTGCACCAGACACAACCTGTGCAGGCAGATCCCATGTACGAGTGAGTAAAAAAATACTCGTTAGGGGCCCCAAAACAAAATGTAAATACTAAACAACAATCCTCAAATTAAATCACCAAACACAAGACAACTCACAAAAGGTATACATTTAGGGTAGTGATAGATGAATCATTAGTCACATAATTGAAAACCTCAACTACAGGAGAACTACTCGACCATCAAGTATAGTGGGCCTGTAATGTCACACATATGTGCTTCTCAGTAACCTTGGATAGCATAGCTACACCTCTGCATTGCGTATTTTGGGCATGAAATGTCACATCAAAGTGATTCCCACTAATCTTGGCCAACTGAGGTACATCTCATTATCCCATATCATGGGCCTACAAAGTCACACATAAGTGCTTCCCAATGTGGGAATGAAAATTCACATAGAAGTGCTTCCCACTAAGGCATGGTCGAGTCGCACAGAGTAGGAAGTCAGCTATCCTTATGTCTCATCCAAACATAGGGTTCCGTACGTTGCATGCTTGAGAAAACTGCACCACAAGACATTTTTAATATCTCATATTCCATTAAAACCCACATAGGGAATTCCAAAAGAAATTCCTCTTCGGGAGGGTCCCAACACCCTAAAAGACTCATCAATTGGACTCGTGGTTTGGAAGATACATGTGTTTTAGTAAACAGGGGCTGGTTGCGACTGGGCCTAGTCCAACCCAGTCGAACCACCCTGGACAACTCGGTCAGGGGATCCCACATACCCCGGGTTCACCTTGACTAACAGGACCTGACCTAGTTTGGGTCTAGATCCGTCAATTTCAGTCTGGCCGGTGGGCATTGCCTAATGGGCCTACCTAAACCCGTCCCAGTTTCACTGAGGGTCCAGCCTGTTTGGTTGCCTAACAGACCAGTCTAGATTGGCCTAGAATGAAGGGTGCATTTCCGGCCTATAAGTGTGAGTCTGGACCATTGGTTGGGAGTCTAGAAGGCCAGTGTGGGTCTGACCAATTGGCGCTGGTCCGGACCACCGGCTGGGGGTGTGGCCTGCCAGTCCGATGGCTGGCTAATGCGGTGTGGGGCGGTGCTGCACCGCCTGGCAGGGAAGAAGCCTGCAGCCGCTGGCCCTATAGACATGTGGGTCCCCTCTATCTGCAATCGAGTGACTGTGGCTTGCAGAAGCACCAGAACGGTGAAAAAACAGGATGTCCCTTTACATGGAGCCTTCCTAGTGTTGCATCACCCATGCGGCTATCATGACCATCCGTTCATAACTGCTCCCCGATGGGTGCACCACCATACTCTAATGCAACCAGATAGTGTTAGTTGTCTCCTCTATTGCGGCGCGAGTTGGAGACACCCTTTCCATGTGGTTGGTGTGGCCTGGCCACCGCTGCCTGATGCTGGCACCACCACACCAGTAGTGCAGTGCCGGTTGTTTCGTGTTGGCCATGGCTTCCGCGGGCCACCTGAGTTTATTCGGTGTTCTGTTTTCTGGTATTTCTACACCTACGACCCTCTCTGGTTTCCTCTATCACTTTGATGGTCTCGTACTATCATTACTACCATTTTGGAAAACCTGTTCACTAGGAGTGCACATGCAGATTGGTCCGAGTCTTTGTTTGTGTCGACCCTTGCCTTCCATTTTAGATGTTTTAAAATTTGAGAGGCTCAAATGAGATTTTCAATAATAGAAAAAGGTAACTAACCCTAGATAGCGAGTCCACTAAATAGAGTTACCCTCCAACATAAACGCATGATTCACAGATCTACCAGTTCTTCGGTTGATCTGCATTCGTCCTTTCTCGAAAAGATCAAGGAATAAATTTCACAAATTAAACCCCTACCCAGTTTCATCTGATCTTATGGTGACAAAGGATATGATTGGAATCATCATTGATATGTGGTCGTTGGCGTTCTTCTCCACTCGTTGATCTCTGAATCCAATCCTCAATGTTCGTCGCTTCGATCTTCATTCTTTATTGGAGAGGGATTCTGCTAGTGGTTCTTCATAGATTCCTCATTTTTTTAATCCCCAACTCCAATACATCAGAATATTAATATAAAAATTCATGGCGATGTTGTTCTCATTAGTGACACTCAGTAACGAGCCACATTTAATGATCCATGTTTAATGAGACATTATGATAAAAATGTTGCAGTTACAAAATAGCCATTAATGACCCTCCATTAATGATCCTTATCGTTGCGCTATCGTGTCATAGACCACTACTCAACGGTGTGAAAAAATAAATAAAATAACTATTTAATGTTTTTTTATTATTTTTAAAAAAGTCCAAAAAATAACTTTTCTTCTCGGACCGTCCCGGTCAATGTTAAGTCATTTCTAGGGGAATCCAGGTATTTCGAGTTCAATAGTGCCCTTGGATTTTTTATCCTAGCACTAGTTCTGATGTTATAAAATCTCTCTTCCACGTTTACTAAATGATCTATATAAGGTTTAAAATTATTTTTCAGGATCACCGAGCCTTGGAATTACTTTCCATTAAAGTGTGTGGTCTCAGAATAATTCCATATAATTTTAAAAAATTACATGGAATTTCCAAGACATTACAGATCATGAGAATGTTAATAACAATAAAATAAAAAATTAGTGTTGGGTGAAAAGACCATCAATTCATTGAAAATTACTGTTGGAGTATAATATTTTTTTCACAATAATTTTTTAATTTTTGTGGATTCCTTTACCATCTTGATATGGAACACAATAATATATATAGTTTACATGTTTATATATCTTATGCATAATATCATCCTTTTGATTTTTTTCGATCAATTTCCACTTAAATTATTATTCCATGAAATGAATTTTCATGAAGAACTTTTCAAGACATAAGTACTAAAATTTAATTTAAATGTATTATAAGATCCACAAAATAATGACAAGTAATTATTCTTATTTCTAAATATCAACCATATATTATCTTATTATCAATGGTTATCTAATATGATAAATCATACTTTATGCTCGATCACTAATACCCAATGTTCAACATAAAAAATTCCATAAGTTGTTAACCTAAGTACCCTTACTAAATATGTGTGACTAGATTCAAAATCAAAAAAAAATTGGAAGAAGGTCTATAAATTTCCAAAATCCATATAAAGTTTATCCAACAAAATACATAATGTATCACCAAATGTCACAAAACAATTATATTAATACTTGGATCATATATTCCTAAGGGAAATTGTCGTAATGCAATTTACCATAACACCTCAATGATAAAAATCAAGCTTCTAAAAATTTACTCCCTCCTCATTCCTAATATAAAATCACAAATTATCAAACATATTCTATAAATCCAAAAATACTGTAAACTCCATCAATAATAAAATGAAAAAAATTTGAATAAAATCAATCATCAATTCTGTGTTCATCAATACAATACCATTTAATTTTTTAATATTCTTTTATCTCAACTAAATATTATTATTTCATCAACATTCACATATATAGGTTTATCATTCCACTAATGACAGGATTTTCCATAATTATGAAATTACAATTATATAAATTTTCTAGGCCATTAGTATTGTTCCAAATATTTTTTCAAATCCTTAATAAATAATATTTCAAAACAATACTAATATGTTTCATGATTCTTATAATCAGAATAACACTAATAAAAATACTTATAATACATAATTTTTGAATTCTAATAAATAGAAACATCAACCATTCCACTTCCTTATTGAAGCATTTTATTGGATTTATAATCTTATTCATAAATACCAACTTCATTTTATATTTCATTCATAGTCTTTTTACTGTAAATAATAAAATAATTACACAAAAAAAACATGATAAACCTCTTTTCATGATTTCCCTTTTGGAATTTGATTTTGAAAATAATTATTTTTCTCCAATATAGAACATTTAATCATTGATGTAACTATATGGAAAGAATTATTCATTAATATTATTTTAATTAATCATTTCATTTTCCCCTGATAATAACTTCAAATTTTTTTCTTATTATTTCCACACAAAACATCTTCCCATTATTTTGATACTTTTCCTGAGGTGCTTCATAAAACATACATGAAATGTAAGAAAATTAATCTTCTTCTCTGAAGGGTGTTCTCTAATCTCCGTCATTCCATTACTAGGTGTGTCGGGAAATCACCCAAGTTGATATTTTTAATCAAATTACATGATTGATGATTATGAATTATCATAATATTTTTCCTTCCATCTCACATTTCATTTGGTTTCCTATGAGGAAAATCACTCTATTTTTTATCACATTCTATTTTAACACAATTCTTTTTATCTCTATCCATTATCTAAAACCAAAATGCATAGTGTGAAGAATAATAGTCATTGTGAATAACCACATTATGATGGAAAGAAATTACATGATATCTTACTACGGACACCTTATTTCAATTTTTAAAACCTTATCTTTAATCTAGGTTATTCATGGTCATCATCTATTCAGAACTTTTATAATGGTTTTCCATGAAAATTTTAATCATCCAAGTATATCTCTCAGGAGCTTCAAACCAGGTTCACAATAAGGGAACACTAACTATGTTATAGAATGTTAGTCAAGATATATTTGACTAACTATTTTAAATGTTATTAAACACGGGTGAATCTATTCAAAAAACTTTTCCAGATATAGTATACAAATATGGATATTTTCAAGGAAAACTACACACCTATATTTACCTTAACATTGGATGTTCGTTTATCCAATGTGTTATCATCATAGTTCCAACTAAAATTGACTCATTATAGATTCCAAATTTTGTCTAAACCTTCCTATGATACCAACTGTAAAGAATAACACAACACATAAATAAATATGACAACTTTTTTGATGAATATTTAATACATAATATTTTGATCCACCCTCAAATCAAATAAGTTTAGTGTCATTGCTAACATCAATACATAAGAAACTTTTTCAAATGATATATACATTATCTCAATCTAATTTCTTCATAATTATATCCCTTCTTATATATATCATAATTAAAACCATTCTTCATAACCATGGGAAATGAAATATAAGAAGGGCGATCAAATGATCATAAAGGGCATATAAGGGATATATTGATGATCGGTAATTAATAAAATAATCATAATGGTATTATAACATGTAATATTAGATTTAAAACCATACCCAATATATCATAGATCATATTCTTGAATTAACTCATAAACCATGATAGTTCACAAGACATGAATCATATAAGAATAAAAGAAAATGAACTGTAAGAGCATAAAATTAGAATATGGTATATGTGGTTTTCCATATAGATAATCTCAGAAAATCATTTTTTAGTTAATTAGCACTAGAAATACTATCACAGTGACCTGCGTTCACTCACCATTCCATAATATCAATATTTATAGTTCACTCATAAGACTATTTTACTGTATAGAGTCTCTTAATGATCTCTATTCACTCTATATTCATTCCCTTATTATCTAATGAGACATCCATTTTTACCAAATTAATTATAGGGTTATACAATTTCTATCCCAAATATCACATAATAATAATCCATTCATATAATTCTATAGGAACATGAATAATTAATCATATATTACATCTACTGTAAGGGAAATTGGTTTAATAAAGATTTCAACATTTTATTATAAGCATAACCCATAACAAATAAATAGGATTCATTAATATCTAAATATTGTAATGATAAAACCTATAGAAAACACATTTGGATGGTATCATTAGATCATATCCTCAGTAAATCATATGTTACATCACATAATATCATAAGGATAATTTTTTTAAAATATCAAAAGAAATATTTCTTTTGGAAAACACCATTTTCCCATTGTAATCTCATATTTATGTTCTAAAAATTGAAAAAAAAATTATGAAAAAAAATTCTTGGAATGTATGATTTTAAAATTTTAAATAAAGAGTCTAATAATTCAGTATTCATGATGGTGGGGCATTCATTTCCTTCATGTATGGTAAAAAATATATTCCATTCACACTTTTAAAAAAGTAAAAAGTTCCTCATTCTGTTAATGAAAAGAATGTTACGTATGTTTTTTTATAAAATTTTAAACATGGGTAAAAAATAAATTAATCATTCATAGATAATTGTAAAAAATTCTTGAAATTTGTTTAAAAAACAATTATATGTACGAAAAATGATTTTTGACTAAGGAGATAAATTATGTAAGATTTTATAAAAAATTATTCCAAATGTATCTTGAATACCTAAAAATTTGATAATGAAAAGAAAAAGCGTAATATATGGATATAAATTGTGTAGAGTTAACATCATGAGATTATTGAGATATGGGCCCTAATATTTTAACATCAAAAACATAATCATCAAAATTATTTACAAATAATGTGATTGTAACCTAAATATTTTACTTCTTCTCTCATCATTGTATAAAAACATAATTTATCTGAAAACCTTAAATTTTGTTTTGAATATATATAAAATTTATGAAAGCATCATAATATTCATTAATGATATTTATATAAAACACACAATTTAATAAAATGGTGATTATAACATAAGTCCCATAGAAAAAAATGTGACAAGATAAACCCTTACATCAAGATTGAATTACATCGAAAGTGATCAACACTTATGTACAATAAATTTACATTTATTATAATTCTATAAAATAATAATTAACCCAGTTATAATACCTTAATTTATATTATAAAAATATTTCAATATTCATTTCAAAAAAATTCTCTATAAAATATATATTTCTGGGTGTTGACTATAACACTCTTAGATCTTGTGAATTTTATTTTGAATTAATTTATTATTTTGATAATTTTCACTTCATGAAACTTGGAAAATAGTTTTTCATTAAGTTAAAAATTAATTTCACACATAATTGGTTTAGTTAACATTACACACAATCCCAACATGGCAGACATTACACAGAGCAAAAAGGTTAAAATAAATTACATGCAAGCTTGACCATCATCAATGGCTTGCGTAACACATGAGATAGATTGATTCATAACTATAATAGGTTGTTAAAACTATTATTGTAATATGATATAAACGAGATGTTATGTTGTTCGAGATCAATATTATTAATTAAATTATTAAAATATGTGTTGTACTCAAATATAAGATGAATTTAAAGGTTACCTATTAACGAATATGTTAAATTTATAAGAATATATTCTTATAGTCAAAAATATATTTTAAAAAATTAATTAAAATTGGTAAGTTATATTAACGCATATAAAATTTTATATATTCAATCATATATTTTTTATATTCATTCAATATATTCTATATACATAATATAAAAAAAATCCAATTTTATGTGTAAAAAACTATTTTTTAGAAATATAGTTTAACCATCATTTAATGGAGAATCCAATTTTATTCTAACTTTTATAAATTTTAAAGATTTAATATTTCAAAATAAAAATTATATTTGGAATAGAAACATAAAAATTAGTTTAGGATAATTTTATTTTTAATTTTTATGAATGGTTTAATCATTAAATGAATAGTTAAAAATACTAGATTTTAATTCAAAACTACCTTTTAATTTAATTTATTTATGTAGTGAAAATATATTTTAATGACTTCCAAGATTAATTAGATAATATTTTCAATAATTAATCATATTTTCTTCATTAAAACCATTTCCACATTGAAATTGTATATAATGTCTATGTGAACTTTTCAATAATTTTACCTTGAAAACCCATTGAATCGTTTCGAAAAGTGGATTGATTTAAAATTAATTTCTACCACTTCTATTATCAAACATTAGAAAAATTGATTCCATATTTTTAATAACAGTAATTTATAATTTTTAATATGGCCAGAATTGTTTTTCACCAAAAAGATGAGTGAAAGGGATTAAAATTAATTTCATCATTTATGAGAAAAATTATGTTAATAATGTTCTGAATCATAAATTTATGTCATAAAAAGTCTTATAAACATGTCCAAAAACCATTTGATATCCATATTTAGACCCTATAATCAGTTATATAGTATATTTTCCATATTTTTATCCAATTTTAATATGAATAATGTTGGTGTATGTATCTCTTAAAATATTTACAAGAGTGTCCCTCCTCCTCCACTATAATAGGCCACCACCTCTACCTATTAATCACACATCTAAATACATTTATATTCAGCCATGATCATACAATTTAGACTATAAAAATTCTCCATTAAACATCTATGATTACCTTTTTGAATAAATCCCCTCATGGAAGCCTTTTTACAAAACCCTAAAGGAGTTATCTAATTTAGAGGGGATGTCTTCTCTCAAGGTCTCTTCATTTATTTTCCTTCATCAACCCCAATACTGTCATTATTACATTATTTTGTGAAAAATAGTCTCCCCAATATAGTATGTTGTTTTATGCTATGGTGTATAATTACAATTAAGCACACCTACATCTAAGGGATATCAAATATATTGTTTTTATGATTGGATAATTACTACCTCAAAAATCGATGATTGTTCATTTTTAATTTTCCACCAATTATGTTGAACATTAAGATAAAATATATTTATATATTTCGTATACTTTTTTATTATATGCTTAATATTATTACTTCCTTTTACAACACAAAATTATTTATTTTCGATTCAGTGTTATTATGATAATCTCAACGTGGATGTGTAGACTACCAGCCCTCAAAATGATGTGATTAGATCAAACACCACATAGAATGTATTAAGGACGAGATTAATGAAATTATAAAATATATATGATTTAATAATTATAATTTAACATATACATATATTTAAACATATTTCATTTATATATTTTTTTTCAAAACTATAATTAAAAAATAGAAACATAGTTCATCTATATGTACAGCTTACCATAACTGTGAAAAGTTAATTCTCTTTCATTTTTAATAAAACAATTATAATAACCAACTAGATAACAAATTAATAAACATTTTATGAAAAAATGAATATTACTCGAAGTGAAACCTTAGCATAGGATTATTAATAAGTAGGTAATATAAGGTCGTCATCAAACCATATATGGAATTAGATATAACAATAATTTTTTAAAAATATTTATAAAAATTTTATATTTATTAAATAGTAAGCTTGTACGATTATAGAGATAGTCAATAAACAAGGTAATGTGATTTAATCTCTCCTATAATTTATGTGAGATTCACGTAATGTTTTCCACTCTTAAATTTTGTGTGGTGAATTTAATTTCAATGATTGTGTACTATGTATCTCATAATTAATGTTTTGGTAATTCACATCTCTATTTTAGGATCCATATTGCATGGGTTTATGTTTCAAAATATACCAAACCTGTAAAATATTTTGGTCCCAATTATCCTTTTTTGAGACACCTGTTTTGTTATTCACCTAAACATATTTTTTGAGGTGTATACACTCCCATTTCAAATTAATTATTAGGAATCTCAAAATTTTCATTATATTTATATATTAATTTATTTTATTTTTATTAAATTAGGAGTTTGATCCCTTGTTAGTAAGTAATAAGTGTTTATTGTGAAAATCTCAACACTTTTCAAGATTGTTTATGTTTACACTTCCATCGATGAAATAATATGATCCATCTCTTGATTACATTCTTGTGATACATTATCCATTTTTTATAATATAACTTTGTGGTTTAGTACTATTTTACCACTATTTGGTACTTATGATAATATTTTTATGTAAAATATGACCATCTCTCTCTTCGGTCAGAAATCTACTATATTCATAAACAATTTTTTGAAAATGTTATGGAAAATGTTTTCAAATGATCAATGAAGATCATTTTCAAAGAAAAAGTATTTTCAAAAGGTTTTATAATTTTCAATTCTTCATTTATATGTTTTTAATGCTCTTTTTAATGAAAATGGTTTTCAAAAGGTTTTAAGTTCTAAAATGTTTTTTTCAAAGAAGAAATGATATTATCCCTAAGAAATGTATTTCAATAATATTTAAAATTTATTTTTCCCTCTAAGATGACATCCTTTTATGTTACACATGACATTATAGGAAATGATCCAATGGATCCATTAATATCCTTTCTATGATGGGTTTTTCTTAAGTACATGGTCTTTAGAAAACCCATTTCTCTACCATGGATTATTTGTTTATGAAATCCATTTCCTTTACATAGGTTACATATTTATGATACCCACATCATTTCATGGGTAATGCATTGATGACATATTTCTGAAAGTTATACATTTTCCATAGGTTATGATGGGATTAAATATAAAAGATACCCATTTAATTTCAGGGGTTATGATACCAAGTTTCTAAAACCTATGTATTTATATGTGTTATGATATGATGAATGTTTTATTATCTTGTGGAATATGTATGAATGATTTTATTATGATATGGGTGTGACCTATATCTCCCTACAATGCATTGTGTATTTATGGATGACTCATGAGTATAAATGTTATGCGTGAACCAAATTACATTTTCCCAATGATATGAATCAACACAATTACAGGTTCACAATGTTTGGAGTGATCCTTATTACGTGTTCAAAATGTTATGTATGGACATGGATTAATGTATATATGTTTATGTGTGATCCTAATTACATGTACATAGTGTTATGTGTGAACCTAATTACATGTTCAAAATTTTATACGTGGACATGCTTCCATTTTCATTAGGTAGTGGGTGGATCCAATTACTTGTTCAAAATGTTATGCATGGACTTGGTTTCACATCCATTAGGATATTCATGAACTTGATTAAATGTCCAATTTTTTTTGTATGGACCAATTTTCATGTATATAAGTTCATGCGTGAACCTAATAACATGTACATAATGTTATAAATGAACCTGATTACGAGTTGACAATGTTATGAATGGACCTGGTTTCATGTCACCAATTTGATGATGGGGCTTGATTTCATGTCCCTAACTTAATGGGTGAACCTCTTTATACTTATACAAGTTTAAAAAGTAATAAACCAATGTGTGTTCCACAAATTCCATGTATTATTGCTATGTTATGATTTCATGACTTATACTCTAAATTCTCTTATGATCCATGTATTATAAACCGGAAATATTTATTATGATCTCTAATATTTATGATAATATCTTAAATTTTTATTCTCATGTTCTATAACCTTCATGTTCATGTTATGCTTACACATTCGTTTTATTTACCTTTACGTGTATTTTGAGTTCACCCCTTGCTTATGTTTCCTTTTCCCATGTTATGAAGAAATATTTGAGATAAAAGTACTAATGGTGTAGATATTTGGAAGATATGTTGATGATATTAAACCATGACAGGTTATTTTGTTTCCATGTTTCCAATGACACTAGAATATTATAGTCCTTGGGAATGTCTTTTTGAAATGCACTAAATACTCATCTAAAATAATGTAATATCCATTTATGTTAAGCCTGGGTCGCTGTAGTTGGTATCAAAGTAAATGTTTAGTCATCCTTTTGAAACAATGATGAGGAAACATTATTTATATTCATATGAATATTTATAAGGATGTGTATAGGGATGTCTCTAAGGAAAAATATATGGACAAGTTAACGTTTTTTAAAATATCAAATAATTTTAATGATGGATAGAGTGAGTGGTTTCGTAGAAATGCATCCATGTGTCGAAACAAAAACTGTATGTGGCTATGGAAAAGATGTTCCTAGGGGTAACTATTTTGACAAGATGATATGTGACTGACATGATGTAATCTGGTACCTGACAATGGGACTTGCTACACACTTTGTTTGACACTCGCTGGGGATACGCTTTGGGAATTCACAAACACTTCACAAACCATCATGAAGCATTTAAATATATATTGGTTATAAATAGCCTAGTATAAAACTAATCCATAATATATCAATAAAAATTTCATACTTTAGATATCCAATAAGAGAATATTCATGATTCCAAGTTTCCTCATTATGATAACTATTTCATACAATCTGGTTTTGGACATTGTAAATGGATGGAACTCCAGGGAACCTCGTTAATGGTGACTGTGAAAGATAATGAAAATAATATAATCCTTCTAATCTGAATTCTATGGGGATTTGAATAAAAAAACATCATTGTTATTCTCTCACCACTTTTTCATGTTATGAATCATGATGAGTTTCCAAATGATAAGAAGAGGGAACAATATTCTGTTGAGTTCTTCATGATGCATCTTCCTTCTTCTTTCAATAGGTTATCTAATCCACTTGTAGCTGAGAATTGGATCAGAACAACTAAAAAGATATTATATATTCTCAAGTGTTCGGGCCATGAGAAAATAACTATGGCTATTTATCAGTTAGAAGGTGAAGTAGACAGATGGTGACTCAAATAAACGATACAATGAAGAATAAAAAAATTGAATACATGGATTTGGAGGAGTTCAAGAACTTATTCTTTGAAAAGTAAATTCCTTATTTTATTTGTATGAAAATAGAAAATGAATTCGTTGAGTTGAATCAAAAAGATAATGAATATATTGGTACCTATAATGATAATTTCACATGGCTTGTGAGGTACAGTTATGTTATTAGGATTCAACTGAAATTAATGTTAAAAGGTTATTTAGTGGATTAATGATAAGTCTCAAAGGTCATTATCCAGAAGTGTCTTTTCTATATATTAAGTGACTATTTTAAGTGAAATAAATGTTTAAATAGAGGTTCAAGTTACTTATCAATCTCATTGTCAGAATTATAAGAGTAATATGGAGTTTAAAGGGGAATCTAAAAACCCTGGAGAGAAGAAAATGTTTCAAACTCCTACTTACCAAAACTACAAGAAAGAGCACTTAGGCGAGTGCCTGAGTAGAACTAGAAGGTGTTTCATTTGTTAGAAGCCTAGACACTGAGAAAAATAATTTATTTTGGAATTAAATGGAATCAGTGGAGATAAATATCAATAGAATGAACCACCTACACTTCAGTGTTTCAAGTGCATGAATTTTGGGAATTATGAAAATCCATTCCCCAATCCAAGGGATAATAGGGATGATAATACACAAAAAACACTAAGGAAAAAAGACAAAGGGATTCTTATGAAATCACAATGGATAAAGTGAATAATAAAAATTATGGTAAAACCTACCCCCATATTTTGAAATTTCATGTTTTATTTTGTATGAATAATCCCTATGATAATATTTTTTTCATCTTTTAGTGGTGTTTCATGTGATTTTATTCCCCTACAAGGATCATGGAATAATAAAATCTCATTTAATGTTTGATAAATGCAAGGATGAACCCAAGTATCCAATAATTGTTTTTGGCATTAGATAATTGTTTATTTAAGGAAGAAAAAGGTGAATTACATTTTTGAAGGGTTATAAGGTTAAACATTTATGGAATTATTTAAGTAAACATTAGAGGTTATTTTGATAATAATGTATCCTCTTACCAAAGGAGGACTTATTAATATTGGATAACCTTTGTTTATTTTATGATATTTGATGGAAAATATGATGGCATATCATGGGTCTCATGATCAATTAGTACTTTAGGAAAAAAATATCACCATACATTTTATATAAATAGGTTATATGTATCAATGAACAAAAAAGGATGAAGTTGTTCTAAAATCATGCAATTATGCATGAAAATTCGAAAACATTAGGAAAAATGATCTTGAATCCATAAATGTTTTCCTACACCATTTTTTCAACTGAATTAGATGATCCCTTAGGTTTCCGCATATTTATACCTTTTTAGATGTTAACTTTCTCTAGACCTCATCCTCTATCACTGAACATAAAAAAATTATATGTGATTTCTCTTCAATGTCCATGTTTTAACTTCCCACCTACACTCTCATATGTGGGAATCTTATTATGAGTTAGTTTGGTTAACCATTATGGTTCCAAATTTCCCTTTTTAAAATAAGTTTTAGTATTCATTTTTACGATGTGGGTTACTATGTACAAAACATACCAATATTAATAATTTGATAACCCAGATGAATATCATGGGAGAATTCATTTTAAGGGGTTAGAATGTAACCCCTTGATATCTTTTGAATTTTTTATCAAATTAATTTTATTTTCATTTATATTTTTCACCGCATGAAACACTAAAAACTGTTTTACAGAAATTAAAACATTCATTTCCCATAGAATCTCCTTGGTGAATGTTACACACAATCCCAACTTGTCATATGTTACACAAAACAACAAGGATAGAGTAAATTGCATGAAATATTGACATTACTTGATAGCGTGCGTGATACGCATGACCGAGTACTATTAGAAAATAATATATTTTTTAAAATATTATAATAATAATATATAACCTACCCATTAAGTTGATGTATATGAATATTATTAACTATTTTATGAAAATATTTGGTGTACACAAATATTAGATGAATTCATTGGTTACAAATTATGAGTACGAAAAATGATTGAATTCAAAGGATTATAATCTTATAGTCACTAATAAATTTTAACCTAGTTAATTAAAATTGGTAAGGGAAATTAATGTAATACTTATTATATATATTCAATAATATATTTTTGATATTCATAAAATATATTCTATATGGATAAGGTAAGGGAAAACCGAATTTTATACATTTAAAACTATTTTTTATAAAGGTAATTTTATCGGCTTTTAATCGAGGACAAATTTTAAATGAAATTTTTATAATTTTTATATATTTAAAATGTTAAAATAAACATTACCATTGGATAATAATAATAATAATCAGGTTTGTATATATTTTTTTCTAATTTTTACTAAAGGTTTCATCTTTTAATTAATATATAAAAATACTGGATTTTATTTCAAAACTACTTTTTAATTTAATTTATTTATAAGGATAAAATATATTTTAATGTTATTTAAAATTTAAATTAGATAATATTTTTAACAATTAATAAAATTATTTTAATTGGAACCATTTCCACATTGAAATTTTCTATAAATACTAAGCAATATTTTGATATATTTTTACTTTAAAAACCCACAATGTTGTTTCGACATTGGGATTGATATTAAATTAATTTATACCACTTATGTGATTAGAATTTAGAAAAATTTATTCCATATTTGTAGAAATAATAATATATAATTTAAAATAAGGTAAATTATTTTTTGACAATAGATATTAGTGAATGTGATTAAAATTAATTTCATCTGTTAAGAGAAAAAATCACTTAATAAAGTACTAAACATTAAATTTAAGATCCCAAACAAACTATAATAATTTCAAACACCTATTATATGGCCATATTTATACCCTATAATCAATTTTATTGACCCTGTTCCACTATTGGATCCACATGAAACATGAAAAATATGGGTTTAATTCTCTCTTAAAATATTTACAATAGTTTCACTCCTACTCCACTCTAAAAGGCCACCACCTCTACCCATTCATCGCACCTATCAAAACATTAATATTATACAAAGATATGCCCAATTAGACTCCCAAAATTATTCCCTTATACCTTTAATTCTCTCTTAGGTCTGAAATCCACTCATGGAAGCCTTTTGGGACAAGCCAAAAGAAGTTGCCTAATTTAGAGGAAATGTTTTCTCCCAATCTCATTTGTGTTATTTTCCTTCCTCACCCCTCCACTCTATTTATTCCATTATTTTTTAACAAAAAAATTATACACAAAATAATAGGCTTTTATTCTATTTATTATATAAACATACACACACCTCCATCTAATAGATATCAAACATAATTTTTTTATTGAGAATTATTGCCTCACAAAACAATGATTGTTCCTTTTTTCCATTACCACCTATAATTTTGTCTATTATGATGGAAAATATTTTAATATATTTCATATATTGTATTTATTATGTCTTTATTCTTATTTATTCATTTTACAACACCGATCTCATTTAGTTCCATTTAGTGTTAATGTGATAATCTCCTCAAGTAAGGGTGGACTACCACCCACTCAAAGTGACGTGATTCATTCAAAGACCACATGAAATGTATTAATGAAGGGATTAATGAATTAATATTTTATATATATTCTATATTAATGATACATTGATACACACACACACAATTAAAAATTGAATGAACATTCATGTGTACGTACGACTTACCATCTCCATGAATAGTGTACTCACTTTAATAAATCTTTATTATAATTATTATTATAATATAAATATACTGGTTATAAATATTATTTATATAATTATTTACATTATGGAATCTTTATATAAGTATCATTTCCAAGTACTTATCAAATTAAGACACTTGTGAAGAACAAAGTGAATATTACCTGAAGTGAAACCTTAACACAAGATTGTCAATAATAGGACAATAAAAGGTCGTAATCAAACCATATATTTTATTTTATATAATAATATGGTATTTAAAATATGAATAATAAATTTTTATTTTTTAGACATGAATCTTGTATGAGTACGAATAGATTGAAGACACAAGTTATGGGAATTTCATATCACATTTCATTTCCTTGTTATTCCTGTTATGTTTTCCACTCATTTATTTTTTGTGGTCTATATACTGACCGTGATCGTATACTATGTATCTTTTAATTAAATTTTTCGATAGTCCCAAGTCCATTTTATGATCCTTATTTCATGGGTTTTATGTTTCAATGGTTTCCAAACCGATTAAATAGTTTTGTTTCAATTTTCTTTCTTTGAGACTCATGTTTTTTTATTCACCTAAACTCTTTATTCATGGTATATATACACTCATTTAAAATGTATTATCATGAATCAAAATATTTTAATGAAATTTATATCTTTATTTTTTTATTTTCATTACATGGAGAGTATTTTCCCATGTTACCAAATAATAAGAGTATATTGAGACAATATCATCGCTTTTCGATATTGTTTATGTTTACGATTCCTTCAGTGAAATATTATGGTCCATATATCCTGAAAATTCATTAATTTTCTTGTCCATTGATTATATAATACATCCCTAATTTTTAGTTCCATTTTAATAGTCTATGGTTCTTTATATAATGTTTTTATATATAATATAATCATCTCTCTCTTCAAACATAAATCTAGTGTATTCAAAAACCCTGTTCGAAAAAATGTATTCAAAATATAATTGAAGATAATTTTCAAGGAATTTTTTTAAAACAATTTATATTCTAAAAATATTTATTTATATGTTTTAAAATTTATTTTTAGAGAAACATGTTTTAAAAATGTTTTATGTTATAAAAAGTTGTATTCATGGAAGATAGGATTTGTTTAAGTTGTGTTTTTAGAAAGATATTTCAAATTTATTTTAAATCTATGATGACATCCATTGATGTTATTCATTACCTTATACAAACATATCTAATGGTTCCATTAATATACATTCTATTAATTGTTCATGCTTAATGTCATGGTCTTCATGGAACCCATTTCTCTAACATAAGTTAGGTTTATGAAATCCTTTACTTTTACATGAGTTACATGTTTATGAAACCCAGTTCTTTTCAGGGGTTTTGATTTTATGAAATTATTATGGAACCAATCTATTTTCCATAGGTTATGATCTAATGAAATATTAATGATTACCAATTCATTTCATGGTTTATGATTTAATTTTTATAAAACCAATTTATTTTTGTCGATCATGATATAATGAATGTTTTATTATCTTGTGGAACATGTATGAATGATTTTATTATGAGATGACTGGGACCTATATACCCCTCAATTTAAATGGATAATAATGGATGAATAAGGAGTATAAATGTTATGTTTTAACCATATTACATGTTCGTAATGTTATGCGTGAAACTGATTACATGTTTTAAATGTTATTAGTGAACCCTGTGTTTTCTCCAAATTTTATTAATGGACCTAGTTTCATGCTCATAAGTTTATGAGTGAACCAGATTACAACAAATAATGTAATGCATGAAGCTGATTACTTGTTCACAATGTTATTCATGGACCTCGTTTCATATCCATTAGTTATTTCATGAACATGATTACACATTCACACAACTTTTCATGGACATGGTTTCACGTACGTAAAGTTATGTGCAAGCTTGTTTACATGTTCACAATGTAATTCAGGGAACTGGTTGTGTGAAAATAATTTTATATGTAAACCGAATTACATGTTCACAATGTTATGTATGAACTTGATCACATGTTTACAATGTTATGCAAGGACCTGGTTGTCTGCCCAAATGTTGATGATGGGTCCTAATTTCATGTCCATAACATAATGAGTGACTTGTTTCTACTTATACATGTTCACAATATTATAATCCAATTTGCATGCCACAAATTTCCTACCTTATTCATATGTTATTTTTTATGTATTATGCTCTTAATTCTCTTCTGATCTATGTCTTATAAATTTCTGATCATTATCATGACATTTAATATGCATGGTACGATCTTTAAATGTTATCCTCAAGTTCCATACCAAAATTTTTAATGTTATTCATGAATCATTCCTTGATTTAGCTTACTGGGCATTTGAGCTCACCTGATTCTAATTTTTTCTTTCTACAAGTGATGAAGAAGGGTTTTTGTGTAGTGTTAATAATAGTGTAGATCTTTATAGGATATGTTGAAGATCTTTCACTATGATAGAAGATTTTATTTACATGTTTCAAAATACACTAACATATTATTGTACATGGGAATGTTTATTTTTAATGTAATAAATGATCATCTAAGATTATGTAATATCCATCTATGGTAAGATGGGTCTCTACATTAACTATATTATATTTCATGAAATTTTTTATTCAAAAGTATTGGTATATGTGTTTTGATCATTGTTACCACATATAAATAATTCTAATGTTGATATAAATATCATACTTAAAAATTATATATATACGCTCATCAAGAAATCATTTATATGAAAAAATAAATTCCCTCATTAATGGAAATAATCAGCTGTACGTGTGTGTGAACTATGTTTACACTTTTGAAAAGATAGAAAAAAATATAATGACCTTAAAATTCACCATTATAAAATTATTATTATATCATATATATCATATATATTAATAAAATATATCCTTGTTATCATCCATGTAATGTCGAATCAAAAAATGAAACACATTTCATTATTTAAGTTGTAGTCCACATGTACAAACACATGACATTATCATTTTTTAAATAATCATAAGTTATGAATGTATAAATAATATTATAAATCTGTTTAGAGTAATTATCTCCAAAATATAATATATAAACATTATACCTATAATAATAAACAACCTTGAATTGTTTTTATAATAAATTAATTATATATATATCGGGAGTTGGAAATCCACAAGTACACAAGAGCAGTACTATCACTATGTATTTGATGGAACAGATGGTGGATTTTGGTGGTTTCATAATAATTATAAAATATCAATATATTATTGATTTTGAATTTATTATTTAATGATAAATAATATAGATTTATATTAGGTATAAGAACAAATAAATTGAAAAATGTTGTGTACAACTCTTAACATACCTTTAGTTAGCCTCTTGTATATGATTTCAGAATGACCCTTAGAATGGTCTTATAAGAATACTAGAAACACTAATTTCTATATAAAAAAATTAGAAATTTTTTTACATATTTTTTGGTGTAGATGGCTCAATGTTGTGTAAATAAGAGAAAGGAGGTGTTCCCTTTAATGAGTGAGGGGAGATACAATCTTTGAATTTCATAAGAAATTAAAATGTAAGATAAATTCTATATCCAAATGAATAAAAATGTTTATAAATTAATATATAAGATGGATTATGGTTTAAATAAATGATTCAATAAAATTTTGATTGGTTTAATAGGTTCTTTAGACCTTTTCATTTCGTTCAAACCCCTTTTCTTATAATTTAATCCCAAACTATGATCCCAAATTTTTTGGCCCTAAATAGATAAAATTTTATTTATAAGGTAAAAATTGGGTCAAAAAATGAAAAAGGGGTGATATTTTATATAAATTCTCATCCTAGTAAAATCATTAAATTTTTTCATTAATTTTAAATAATTTAATACAATATTATCTAACAATTAATATCATTAATTACATTTGGTACACTATTCATTTAGAATGATTTTAATGTTAAAAATAAATTGATGAAATTATAATATAATACTATAAAACATCTCAAATATGACTTATTTATCTAAAAAGTTCATGAGACTCAATAATTAATATAAATTATAATAGTTTCATATTTCTTAAAATCATTTATTTTGTTTTACTATTAATGGAAATCTATTATTTCAGCATTGTATAAGAATAGTAGTTGATTAATTTGAAAATACAATGTGAAAATAAAAGACCATGAAAAAATTTATTTTAACATTAAAATGGATATTTAAGCCCAAATATATCCCCATTTCTATTTTTAATATTTTTTATATATTAAATTCAATGGAGTTAAATATTTGAAAAAAATTTAATTAAAATATTCCAAACGTGATTATCAAGATAAATTGTCACCACAATGCAATATATTTAGAAATATAAAGAAATTGGTGGAATATATCTAATAAAATTAAACAATGGAAGTTTTTGTTTTGATTTTGGGACCCTATCTCAAGGTTTTAACACTAATTAACCTATTTTACATTTATCCTAGTAAGAAAAATTGACAATTGTTACTATTTATATTGAGAAAAAATAAAAGGTTTATTTTAAGCACGATTTAGTCCTCCTAATTCAAAATATGGAATCCATCTTTCCCAATTTCGTTTATAGATGTTGTATAAATTAATTTAATATAGAAAATTAAAAATTAATGAAAAAATATTTTTAAAAAAGTATTTTATTTCTAATAATATTTTTATTTCAATTCATCAATTAAATTGATTATAATTAACATAAATATTTTATTAATAATATAATAAAACCAATATTACATTGAAATTTTTTTAAAATATTATTTTAATTTTTATATAATTAAATTAAAAATATAGTTTCCAATAAAAAAATTTATTACAAATATTCATTGAAAAATCAAAAATTTTAGAAGACAGTGAAAAATTAACTCTATTACAGTATTAAATTTTTTTATTCAATATTAATTATAAATCGTTCATATAAATTTTCTATATGTTAAAAAAATAAATTATTATAATTTAGAAAAAAATCTAAACCATATTTCATAAAATTAAATTATTAATGATTAAAATAAATTTACTAAAATACAAGGTATTATTTTAAAATCACTGATTAATGAATTATTATTGAGTAGTTGTTTTTTAATTAGTTCTTGATTCAATTAATTATAATCATTCTGACCAATAAAATGGGATACTTTTTAATGGTAATAATATAATGTTATTTGTGGTTCATTAAAGCAGGGTACTACATGTTTTATAAGCAATCGAACATAATGTTCATTCAAAATATAGAGGCTATTTCACCCACTACGTACTACATTAAACACGGGTTCAATTGTTTTATTCAAGGCCTGTGATAGATGTTCTATCATCATGGATCCATTTTAAGGTAATCAGGATAATAATTTTTTATTTTACATGAATTTCTTATTTAAAATGACTTTTCAAAAAAAGAAGTATCATTTAGATTAGATCCTTGGATTTTATATAGTGGATGAAAGGAATTTATTGGATATATTTATAATTCTTTGAATCACTAAGAAATTATAGTGGGGATCTATCATAATTCATTTTATAGATTCTCTATCAAAATATTACTTTTATATTATAATTAAATTAGGATATAAAAACAATGAAGATATAACATATTATCTAAATAGAACATTAATATAGTTTGAAGCACATAAATTCAATAATAATAATAATTTTTAACAACAAAAAAATCCAATATGTCCATGAACATGAAACTCTAATTAATCAACTCCTCCTTATGATAAAAGTCTGGGTTGGAGGGGACTGTAATAGACACATGAGATAATTTTAAAATGTATATAGTGACTTCAATCCCAAAGGTGTTCCATTAGTTTATCTCAATTTTAATTTTCCCCCTTAACCAATGAAGGAATGAAAAAATAGTGCCCTTATAATCTGTATCCAAGAGATGTAACTACATAGGATAATGTCTAATAGGAATTCCTCAAGACAATTTCCATTCCCCATGAATAACCAAGTTGGTGACGAATATTTTTGCGATCAAACATGTATGTGGAGAAAGTTTATATGATTTTTGGGAGATATTAAAGTGACTAGAAACTTTATTCCCAAACCAACCATTATTTGAACACCATGTCTAGGTTTCATTTTAACATAGAATATTTGAAAATCATAAGAACCTACTAGATACTTCCTCAATCTGAGAATTAATAGATAAATATCCAACTTAATTTTTAGAACTGAGAGATATGATCTCAAAAAAATAAAAATAGATTGGTTCTTGATCAAATACTCTATGATTTCATGATGTAAAAGCATCAAAATTTTCATTTATTTAAACTAAAATTAAAGTGAAAACGTCTCTTATGAGACTTTTATTATTTAAAAATATTAATTAAGAACCACAATGTAGCACCAATTGATATTAATAGATTATGAATTCCTTGGCCAAAATTATAGATGGCTGTTTTCAAGTGTCAGTGACTAAGAGATATTATTCCATAGACAAAAGGTAGTGACAACAAAATAAAATAAATAAATGATTTAATGAGTTCTAAAACATTCAATTTATTTTTTAAAACTACGATCCTATTATAAAACACTTCTAATAATATTGTTAACAATACTACCTTTCCCCAAAATTTTAAAATAATGTCCCTCAACCATATAAAATCAAAAAAATGAAAATTCATGAAATGAAAAATAAATACATGTAGATACAATTTGTAGAGTCTCGTATAAACTATTAATGCACTCTCACAACTAATTAATTACAAATGAGAGAAGAAAATATTAGTTTGTCAATATGCTCTAAAATTAGAGTAACTTGTAAAATCATAGGACAAGTAATCTCCCTACCCAAAAATAACTACTAAAAAGGAAAATACAAGATTAATTTATTTATGAAGATGAAAGGAGATGAAAATACTTTTTTAATAATACATGAAAATATAATATGAAAATGGAAAACCTAATGATGATGAAAATTCCCCTTTAATAGAAAAAGATGTGGCGGCTCATATGCAGAGATAATATGTGATAAAAGGAAAATAGAAATTTAATATAGGGGAGGTAACATAAACGAATGATTGTCTACCATCATAAATAATCCCACCAAAGGTGACTAGCGATGTTTACCATCAAATGGATATCTGAGAAACATTTTAGAATATAGATGTTAATGACCCTTTAATGGATTCTATCATCCAAATTCTAGGGAATGAATGTTTTTCAAGGTTATGTGAAAAAATAAAATAATATTTACAGTATAGGATAATTTATTCGTTGGTCATAATGTCCCTTCTCTAATAACCCCTCAAGTATATAAAATATTTTAACATCCATGTACTTTTACTATCCCTTATACAAAAAAGAAATCATTCCACCAAAAAAAAATTCCGATTTAGGAGAAACAATTTATATTATTCGTTAATCAGTTTTTTAGTCCATTAATATATGATACGTTTTCCAACCAGAGTGGTTTCACATTTAACTAGTCAAACCACATTATTCATAGTATAATCATTAAATGTGTACTAGTAAATATAAAGGATTTCTGTTTGAAGATAATTTTTAAATATTTAAAATGGTCTGAGAAAGAAGTAAAACCCATTTTTCTATCACATTAGTTAGGAAATTCATTACGACTAAAAAAACCATAATATATTAATATAAATGGGAAAAATATATTATGTTTAATAAAGAAACTAATAAATTTAGTCTAAAACACCATCAAGAGGGATAAAATGTTTTTAAACAAACTAATTTTGATTTTCACTATTATTTTGAAGATGATATTCAAATGTCAGATGAAATTATAAAATTATGAGATTCATTAGAATAACTATATATTTTGGATGATAAAATTATTCTAAATGAATTAAATATATTATCCAATATTCACAATGATCAATTTGAATTGATATACGAAGAATACATTGAGGATATACTAAAATCAACATAAAAAATCATACCGTTTACATGTTGGTTTTAATAATGATAAAAACATAGTTAAATCATCACATGGGTATAAAAAACCTCATATCCATTGAAAACATGAGTACTAAAATTCATTATTTTTAAATTGGGCACAATTGTTTTTTCCACTTTGAGGACTGTTATTGCCTCAAAATCTGCTATTTTGTATTATTTGTAATGAAGGTGAAAAAATAGTTTAGTTAAAAAAATCCATTAATGAAATTATTTCTATTTGATAAATGTTTTTACAGTGATGACATAACTAATGATCACTGAAAATATGAGTTGATGGAAATTTAGAAGAAGGCACAACACCTTATTTATTAATAGGTGTTAAACATTATGATAATGTAAAGGCAATTTTAACCATTTTTTCTAATCACTTTTTTTAAAAATAACAATAATGGGTGTGAAAATTTGATATGTTTTTTAAGTTTCCATATTAGAATTTTTTTTATCGTTAATGGTTTCATACTATTATTCATGTTCAAAAAAATCACTTGAAAGTGTCATCCAGATGTTACCTGATTCTCCCAAAAAATATTAAATTTAGTCTACGATAAACATGATTTATATTGTAATAAGGGAATAACATTTTTAGGATAATGGTGAAATATATAATATTCTTCCTTGAAAAAATTTCAAACATTATAAGAAAGAGAAATTTTAGTTTTTTAACATCTATAATTGTTTAAATGTTTCATTGGGGTATTCATCAAATATCATGAATATTGTGTTGCTGAATTTTTTGATGTTAATGGGCATAAAATAACATGAATTTCATGTTTTGATTTATGGTTCAATGTATATGGATTTATATTTTATTATGTAAAAATATTTATAGCATGAATAAATAGGATTTAATTTTTTGTCCATTATTTGTATAGAAATGTTTTTTGACCAATTAAGTTTCAATCTATGGATATTAAAATTTCAATCATATTAAATAAAATATATATGTTCCTCCCATGATCACTCTATGATATACATGTTTATTTTTATTTTCAATTGTTTTGATCGATATGATTAAGTAGTGTTGTAAATTATACATGGATGTAACCCATAAATTATTATATTGGGATTTTAACTGTTTAGGAAAAAAATTGAAGTTGATAAGAATGTTGAATTATATAGAGATATATTTTTGAGGGAACCATTAATTTCTATGATGAATAACAATTGTAGGTTACAAAATTGGTCTTCCAATGTCCTATCACAATTGGTGCCTTATAGATGAATATGTTTAGGTAATATTTCACTTCACAATTTCCCCAATAGAGTGGGTGGAGAATCACAATTAAGTTTCAAATAAAATAATGATGTTTTTGTATATTTTTAATAACACAATCTAATTATTCTATATTTCAAATCATTAAGGGATGAGGGAATTATATCATATACACCAAATGAAAAAAATTTATAGGATATACTCAAGAACTTATTTTTATGTAGTTATATATAAGTCCATAATAAATCTCGAGGAAAAAGTGTACATGTGTAATCTTATAATGGTTATGTAATTAACAATGATAAAATATATAAAAATGAAATAAGAAAAAAATTATGACACCAATTATTGGAGTTACACATGTGCTTGAATTGGTTCATGTATTCAGTACTAAAGATAGAAATATTATTTATAAAAATATTTCATACTTTGGAATCATAAAATAATTTTGGGAGTGGGTTTATATAAAATTACATGTGATGATGTTTTATAGATTTTTTTTGATAATATGAGTTAAATTAAAATGGATAATTTAGGAATCAGGAATTTATGTTTTATTGTTAAATTGTAAAGTAGTGAATCATTTATATTGGGATCATTTGTATATTAAATATTTAAGCCACCGAAATAACAAACTCAAATTGGTCAATTATTTTTTATTAAACAAAAAACTATAGGGTTAAATGAAATTTTTAGTTTGGATGACCATTTCATTGGGAAATCATAATAATTTCATAGTGGTCCCAATATAGATGATCCAATATATTATAGAGGACCATAAGGAGTGGATTTGTGCACTTAATACAAGGGAAAATCAATACAACCACCAAATAATAAAAATGGTTCAATAAACTTTTTAAATTTACCAGATTAGTTTTTTATAAAAAATGTGATTTCTCATAATACTATTTTTTGAATATGATATTTATATATAATATTTAACTATATACATAGATAATGGATTCTACATATTATGATTCTACCAATATTTTGGGCCAACATAGTGGTAATTTTGAAATTGTGAAAATATTATATGGTGAAAACAATTATGGACAAGGAAAATAACATGGTGGTATAGAATTAGCATAATATTAAAGTACTTGTAATAATTATTCATATTTGAAAAGGTAAAAAATTCATGGTTAAAAATAATTCACATGGTCAAACTATTTACCTAATAAATTAGATTTTAAAAAGTTACATTATGGCCAATACTAGATTTCGCGATAAAAATTGACATACATCAGATATTGTTGTACTCTCATTAAAAGAACAAATTTTGGGAGATATTATGGAAATTTTTTGATATATATTATCTATATAATATATAAATAATAATTAAACAACAATTTACTCCTTATTATACTTTACAGAGTATATTTATGTTGGATTATTTTTGGATGAAATTTATACAAAGGGGTATTAGAAAGGATCATTGAGTATTAATTTCACATATTATGAAACAACATCTCAATGATGCTAAAGTTAAATGAAAATACCACCCAAAACAACACTCATAAACTGATCATAAACCATGTAACCTAGGATGAATTCAATGGACTTTTAGGGAATAATCATTTAAGGTACTCAATAATTGGAATTATTTTATTTGAAATTACATGAACACCACTATCCTTTGGAATGGATAAACTATAAAATTTAATAAGAGTTGAAAAAACAAAAAAATTTGAATTGAAACCACTATACCCCTACCGTAATGTAATAATGGGGTATTCTACACCTAAAAATATTTTTAATTTTTTGTTTTAATTTAAATTGTTTATGTGATATCAATAAACATAATATTTTTGTTCCTTTAATTATACGTAAATATATGAATTGAAATATCTGGACCTTTATCCCACATCATCTTAAATGGAATGATGCATGGGTATAATAAAACATTTTTAAATACTAAATGAAAAAACATAAAATGTTTTGAAAATATAAAATATTATTTATTTTTTCTATTTTAAATTAGTATCAAATAACATAGATGACTAATTTTCCTATAAATTTTACTAGTAGAAAATAATATTTTCCATCCAATATAGTCATTGAATGAATAACATCACTATAACTTATGTATTCGAAATATTATGTCCATATTATAGGTTCTTTTTTTCATTTATTAATATGATAATAAATTTATATAGAATGTAAACTTCTAGCTATATGTTATAAATTTAAAAATAAATATGAAAAAATAGATATCCATTTGAATTCATATGATGGAAATATGATGTGATAAACCAATTCTGTTGAACGTATTAATGAGATTAATAAACACATCACCAACCAAATGAGAAGAGCCAAACACCACAAATTTTTGAGGCTATCCATTCCCCCCCATTGTCAGGGATTACCCAAAATAATTGATTTTTTATAATATTGTCTACTCAAAGTGAATCAATCAACTACGGATAAAATTCCTTTATTTTAATTCCCTTGCGTGAAATTTATTTTCTTTATATTTCAGTAATAATCAAATAATATTCCTATTGAGTTGTATAATATGAGATTTAAATGACATTAGTCTATATAATAAGAAATATAAAATATATGATGAGAGAGAGTGAGGATTCATGTACCTCATGATCCGAATAGTGAGCTACCTATTCACTCTGACCATGTTGAAGTTCACAAGGTAGAAAATAAAATTGTATGTTTTATATTATTTCTATAAAATCATCTAATGACATATGTATTTAATGAGTCAAGACATTTAGAATTTATTATATACGAATTATTTTTATTATTAACAAGTAATGGTTTGAACTACAATGTTCTATTAAAATAGAAAAATATAAGGGGAAATATAAGTTCATGTCAGGACAATAATGGGGTTCCACTAATATATATAGAGTAAATATCGAGGGAACATTTACAAATATAATTATACTAAGACACTTTTTAAAATCAATAGTTTATAAAGATACAATATTATAAAATTGAATTATTTCCAACATTGAAAAATATGAAAAAGATATGGATAGTTCATAATTGAACAGAATAATCTTAAGAATAAGAATGAATTTATCAAGTATAAATGGATAGGAGAATTATATTTTAATGTAAATAGGATTTATATTTTTAAATAAAAAAATAAAAATAATTTATCCAATATCTTAATTATAGTTTAGTACTATTAACTCTTTTTTATATGCATTTCTATCACACTAATTTAAAGAGTGGAACTTCTGAATAAAAATTTGAATTTATTAGCCCTCACATAACTTCTACATTAAAAAATTAATGATTGAAGATTAACATTAAGTATGATAAAACCATGAATATGAAATTATAGAAAATAAAATTACAAACAACATTCTATTCTTAATACCATCAATATATGGGTATAACATTTCACTGAAATTGTATAAAATGTATTTTTTTTAGTTCAAAAACATCACATTATCATTTTTATGGTAATATGATCTAATTTTCAAAAAATGTTTTTAAAATGACCCTTTATTAATTTTCTAACTATTGGAATTAACATAAAATTAGTATAATCAATGGTGTGGTGTGTCTGATTGAAAGTATTTTTTAGCAGTGAAAAAAAAATTCAGTTAAAAAACACATATCAGAAATGAAAAATTTAGAAAACAAAATCGTATTGTCAAGAAAATTTTAGAAAATTATCCATGATTGGTTTTCTCAATGTTTAATAATTAACATAAATTCAATCATACACATGATGTGGTAAATATTTTATAGTATAATCAACTTAGAAGAAAAGTTACATCCTAGTTGATATCATATCCCGTATACTTAAATCTGAAAAAATCACTCGTATTGTCATGATACATTATAAAAATACTAATGATTAATTTGTGATATATTTAAATCTATCTCAATTAAATATGAAACATTTTGTATTTGTTTTGATCTAATGTGCATGTTTTTTGTTTAAACGTGCTGTATTTTAGCTCAAACAGATGTCACATGCTCAAAATTATAAAAATATGATTATATTGTTATGAAAAATTGTAATAGGTTTGATTTGTGTATTATGTTATCCATTTTTTTATTTTTTATTTATATTTTATTTTACTATTTAGTTTTTATTAATTTCATTATTGAATTTTACTATAATATATATTGATTTTTATTATATGGATTCCCTTTTTCTGATGGATATGCTCATCCATGGAGACCATCTCCAATAAGTTGGATTTTTTTATTTTTGATATTTTCAGAACATTTATCAGTTTGTAATGAATTATACATTAACATTTAATTATATTTTATTAGAAATATTCAATATAATTTTACATTGTGAACAATTGGGCAAATTTATAAATATTTTTTATTATTTGAAAATATTTTAATTTTTTCTATATAAATGTTGTTTTGGGTTAATATTTCTTGTGGATGTTTGGTGTTCATGTAGGGGTATATTAGAACATATATCTTACATTTATCAAATTTAAAACTATAATTGATAATGTAATTTGCCATCATCACTAAAACTAGGGATTACCAAGACCATATACATCCTCAGAAAAACTTGAATTATTAAAAAAATGTTTGTATCAGTGATTTATATAAAACTAACAAATAAGGACTTTGTCTATATGTTTTTATAGCTGATAAAATATGCTGAAAATATTTATCATTCACATTATCTGTAATTTTAATATATTGATAAAAGTTATCATACACATTAATAACAACCTTATCTGTAGTAGGGTATCATCACCATCTGTATGGAGGTTTGAGAACACGAAATAGTAACCATGATGATGAATATATTCCATGGATCAACGGATGAGTGATTTTATAGTACCGTCAGTCATGGGGTAGGATATTTGAGAGTGGTAGTGGTGAATTAGTGAATACTAATAAAAATTTCTTTTATTATTTCATGAAAAAACAACCACTATCACTTGTTTGAGTCAATGATCTCACTAGATAACGAACATATACTTAGTAAATAAAACAAAAAAGTATACACATTGTATAAGGTTACAAACTCAAAATAATTAGTTACTCCTTGGAATGATTTGATAAAACTTGAGACAAGATAATCCAAAATAATCACAATTGTAAATTCAATAAATATGTTAGATACTTGAATTCTTTTAAAATAATGTAAAAATTCTATATCATAATAAATTTTATGAGAAGTGACACTATTTTCATATACTTCTTTAAGGTAGAAGTTATAATTCTTCGATAAATTTCATTGTCTCATAAAAATGTATAACACCACATGCTTACATAAATTTTGAACTATTGTGACCTCATCTGTGCTTCTACTATCCCCATTCAATCAACAGTTTGATAAAAACTCTCCAACCCAAACATCATATGCACTATTCTTTTTATTATCCTTCCATTCCTCTCACTTCCATGTTACACACTATTCTCATTTTTTATTATTTTTATCTATTTATCGAAACACTTATCTACACACACTCTCAAACTATCTCCTCTATAATATGGATATAGGAATTAATACAAGACAATAATTCATTATAATTGATAACAAAAATATGTTTTTTCTCTTCATATCTCATCTTTAAATTAAAAATGTTATCATAAATCTACCCTCAACTACATATCAACTTCAATTAATTAAATTACAACCCTCAAATAATCCTAGGCATGTTATTCAATATTTATATATTTAATATACATTTTTTATGGGCATTGATACCTTTAATTTCATCCATATTTTAAAGGGGTAGTTTCCAGATGATTACTTTTCAACATTTTCTCTAGTACAGAAAAATCAATATTTCTTCAATTAGAAAACCATAATTATAAGTTAGAAGAACTTACATTTCAAAAATAACCTTACTTATGTAGGAACGATATAATTGTAAAACACAATATATTTAGGAATTAAAAATAAAATTCCATTGTAAATAAATCCTTACGAATTATAGAAAAAATATTTCATACCAACAGAACATATTATATATAATTGAAACATAATACATATGATTTGAATGATGATAAATATCAACAGTAACCTAATAGTTATCATTTTTATCACACTACTTTATAAAATTCACTTATCTTTGTGATGTAACATATTAAAATATAATTTACTATAAAAAATATGTTACACATTATAATGAACACCTAGTAAATTTAAAATTATTCAAAATATATTCGGTATCATCATGATAATATAATATCTACCATAAGGGAAATAAGTAGTTTTCTAATTTTTTGATTAGGAGAAATATCTTTGGTGCCCATTTTAATTTTAGTATAACTCTTATTCATTCTTATGTGTTTCAACATTCCTCCCATATATAGGGTCCTTAGTCAATGTATTCAATAACCAACACCTCAATATTTCTCCATATTTCATTAAAACGTCACTCTTTGATATCAAAACACCTTTCATGTTTCTTCAATCACTCTAAAACAATTGAATATACATCCTCTCTAATAAAAAATCATGTAACATTTGAATTTGAACATGATTTACGTGTTGATATTAGAATTAAAAATGAGAACTATATAAATTTATACTCTTTTATAATTATTCATATTTTGAATCTAACCTCAAAAATAGTATGAATGTGTTAGTAATCCCCCGACGGTCACATCCACTTCAAATCTCAACATCTTTCTCATTATAGATCTCAAAAAATTTTATGTTTGGTTTTCATGGAATTCATTGAACATAATTCATTCTACAAACAAAGTAGACTAATAAATGAATCATTAGTGAATAATCCCCAGACAAATGTTTAATGTAAGTTTGTGAATAAATTAAATTAACTGATAATTTAATTTAATCCATTAATGTGACATTCATCCACTTCTTCAGAACACATAAACCCAACTGATATCATATATCTAATCTAACACCTCTCCCACTATAAAAAACTATTAATTGTACCTATGTATAAATTTTTTTTATATAAATTCTTATTAATAATTTTTATTGTACATAACTCCCAAATCTATTTTCACTACATATCATACCCCATCCATATAAATATATTCTTCCCCTATATGATAAATTCATCCACCATTATAAAGAACACGAGTCTTTTTATTCTCCCCATATATTATTTTATGGCCTTAGTAATAATTGATGGAGTTGGTTCCCTAAAAAACAAATTCTTTGTAATTTTTGATAAACCTATATTCATTAAATGATTATTAAAAAAATACTTATCACATCATGCTTATTCTTCTATGTGACATAGTTAGTGATAATTTCCAAAGAATAATAGTCACATTAAAAGGTTATAGTAGACCCCTACTATGATGATAACCCAAAAGTTCAATGACACTGTTGTTGAATATATTTTTTATTTAGGATGATACCATTTAATGGCACAAAAATGATATAGGCTATCTGGGGTGGGGACTGATGAAAATTTAAGGCACCATCTCATGGTGTGAACCCTTATTAATATCCTGGCGGATAATATGAGAACAGGACCAACCAGTAAAAAATACACACTCATAAGTTTTATTGGATGTTTCTATCTACATAAGTGTGTATTGGTTAATAGAAATTAATAAAATTATTAAGGGGTATTTTGAATCACGCGCATAGATTTATTGAGAAGAACAATAATGAAAGATGTTTGTGGTGAGTTAGGATATGTTTGGTGCATCATGAGTAATACTATATTAATGAATAATGAGAGAAAGGAT
The DNA here is from genome assembly GCA_963277665.1 of Viscum album. Lineage (NCBI taxonomy): Eukaryota > Viridiplantae > Streptophyta > Magnoliopsida > Santalales > Viscaceae > Viscum > Viscum album. The sequence continues at coordinate 1,255,496,982 of OY728152.1, forward strand.
TTTTCAATTCTAAGGAAGTAGATATCTCAGGTCCTTTGATGGAAATGATATAGATTAACTAAATCCATGTCCATGGTTTTCTCTAGGAAAGTTCAATTATGAGATGTCAAAGAATGAGAAATCGAGCACATGGGTTGACGACACTTGCATGCAACCCACATGATCGTAGATATCAGGAAAAAAGCGATTACATTACACGATAAGAATTTGTATGAGGTGACATGTCATTACAACATCAAATTCTTTATCTTGGGTGCCTTGACACATTTCTAGACAGTAATCTTGGAATTTAGGAAATCTCACATAATGCCAATGACAAAGAGGCCTAGAGGGTCACACACTATGTGTATCCAATATCTCTGTTAAATTTATAATTTCTTTAACAAGTTGAATAAATAATATTCCTAGTTATGGATTAATAATTCTTCAAGTATGCCTAATCACACAAATTTTGTCCCTTGTTATTCGAGATAATATATTGTGGAAGGAATATTTATTAGCGAATAAAGCAGTTATATTTAATTAATAAATAAATAGTCATTATTCAAGGCCTGGTAAATATTGTTAAGGATTGGGAGACCAAGTTATGGGTCTAGTGAGAACTAACCTTAACTAAAATTTGGTTAAATAATATTTATATATAATGTTCAAGTTAAGAACATGTCATGGAAATAAAAGAATTACTTTTATTATTATGCATGGGGTTTTACATTGAATAATAAATTATGTAACAAAACATGGGATAATTATTTATTAATACCTGGTGAATTCAAATATCGGTTATATTATTATTAAATATAAAATCCAAGGGGCCATTCGACCGGCTAACCAATCATTGTTTGGACAACAAACATGGAAAAAACTTCTCAATCATATAGAACACATCACTATCTAGAAACGAAATCATAAATTAGAGAGATCATCCTCCATCATATCATGGAGAATTCTATGGATGCAATTCTCAACGACAACAAATGCGGACATCGCAGGAGAATGGATATTCCGTGCTAGCACCTAGAAAATCCTTAGTCGATGTACTATGATATAAGGAGCATGTTTGGATCACCATTAGAGGATTCTTATCCTTGGATTATACATCAAAATAAAGCTACACCTTGAGCTGATGGTCAGACACAGCATTGAAGAAACAATCACCGTGTTGGTAATTCTATAATTTAATTATATTAATTATAAAAAAATGTCGGTTGATACTCTCTTCTCAGTACGGATTTCTCACCTTTTTCTTTTATATTCGATTTAATTCTATGGATACTGGCATTCATCATCATATTCATCCATGATTAACCATCTATTATTCAAATTTTACATGTTGGGTACATTAACATCTTGTACTTCTACTACGTATGGTGGCTATAAGTGGTATCCTCCTTGTCATATTTTTGTTTATAATTATTTAAAAAAATCATTAATGATTTATGCTATAATAATTTTGTTTTTCAATACAATTTTAATATTTATTGTAATATTAATTTCAAGATATATTCCTCCCTTATCATTTCTCTCAGATCTAACATAAACGAATAAATATATGATTAAAATTTAATTGAGGATCTCATCAGGAGGCACAGAAATTTCTGTCCAAATAACACAAGAATACACATTGTGTAGTCAGATCTACATGCTATGTATTTGTGTTCAATACATTAGAAGATGTTATGAAATTACTTAAGTTGTATTCATTAATGACATGTGGTGCACTTAATTCTCATACCACATGTTGACCAAGATAGACTAGTGCACAATCATCCAGACAACACGTTTTGTATCCCACTATAAATGAAGTGTAATCCCTTTTGGTCTAGGTAAAGTCGTGTATCCCATACATGGATTTCTTTTCTAGTGATTATGTAACATGGAGTCTACAAAACGTCTAGTCCGATGATTTTTGAATTAAACATCATAGGTATTTTCCCTAGGTGTGTGATTTGGATGGAAGGTGGGGATATTACATGCTGTGTAGTCAGATCTACATGTTGTTTACTATTTCCAGATTACACAGATTTAAAAATTTATTATTATATTTTCTAATCCATCAGACATGTACCTTTCAGTGGGTGTAATGAAGTGGTATTAAGTGAATGGTGGTTGACATATATATATATATATATATAACAATTTTATTAACATCTACATAATGTTCAAACATCTAAATATATTGTATGAGTTTTATTACAATTATTATTTTGCGTGCATTCTACATGTCACAAAGAATAAAGTGTATAAATTTATAAATACATGCTAGGTAGTTTTGGATGTGTATTACCTGGGTTTCATCTAAGGGAAAAGTTATGTACAAGGTTTCTGATAAGAATCCCAAGGAAATTTAGAAAAGGAATAAGATAAAAAAATTGATTAAATAAAGATAATGATTAAATAATTCAACTGCAATTTATCTAAATAAGAAATATTAAAGAATATTACGCTAGTTTTATTAAATTTGTAACTCATTTCATTTATGTGGATGATCATGGGCTAGAACAGACCATTGTATGTGATTGGATCCATTTGAATTTATTTGTTATGTTGAAATTGTTGGCCTACATGACTTATCCTCATTAATATGTAGGGCACGCATTACCATAGTTTGTTTTATATAAACCCACATTTACCCCTCACATGTGAGTGAGTTAAAATCATATCTAATGGATGGATCTCCCATGCTAGAGGAGGCGATTCAAGTTAGGAGATGCGGAAAAACCAATCCAAGGAGATACATTGGTGGATTGGTGGAATGATGTAAACATGAACCTTAAATAGTTCAAGGTGATTCTCTCCTAGGTAAGGGTTAATTTATGAAACAATATATAAACTAACCAACAGTAAATTTCATCATAATACCATTTATTTTATTTTAGTCATTTTTATGGTTATTAATTATGGATGTTTGACATGATAACCAAATTTATGAATTAACAGGCATAAATTATGGAAGTAAAATAAAAATTGTGTTATGAAAAATATATTATATATACCTGGTTAATCACATATATATATCCCAAATAAAATTAAAAATCATGTGAATAGATAATAAATTGAAATTGATGAAAAAATTATAAAATCCCTCAATTAATTATTATGTCGGTATAGACTTCCATTACTTTGGACAGAATCGAACCATAGTTCAAAGTGCTTGACCAACACTATTTTGGTTCATTTTAATTATCGAGGAATTCTAATTTGAATTTTCTAGTTAACGTAACATAGATTACATAAAGTATTGACTTGCCTAGAAGGATTTAGTTAACTATGAAGAAAAGGATGAGGAAATTCAAAATCAATTATTTTAGGATTGGAGAATCCACTCGACAGATCAAGGAGTTGTGAGTTAATATAGTTGTAATTTGGAATTACTACCTGAAACCTTTAATGTTTCTTAAACAAACCTTTTTCGGGTAATGTGAAGTGAAATATTGATCCTTTATTCTATAACTTCTAAGAAACATGACATTCTGATGCCAACGGTGGTGGAAATTGGGTTTCTAAAAAATAGTGGGAGACTAATAGATGTTTATTTATTTATTTTTCAATATTTATCTAGAAATAGTACTAAAACTTTGTTCATCTTAATTTTAGAATAAAAAATAAAAAATAAATCTAAATTATAATTATGATACATAATTGAGATGTAAAACCTTCTCACTTGAAAAAATTTCCATGATTGGAAAATGCACCTTTAGGTTATCCTTCTCCAAGAGATGGATCATTATGTGTTGTAAGAGACTTTACCAGTAGCAGGTGTAAATTAGGTGAGATATGAGGAACACTCTATGTATGAGAAACTTCTGAATGATGATATTGATGTTTTGAACCTCATGATATCATACATGACCAACGATCTATTCAAGAAAGATTTTGAAATGTATGTTTATATCATGATTTCTCTCCTTTGGGATCTCTATTAAGAGATGGCAAGATAAGAGAGTTATGAGATATACAATGCCTTGTTGACTACAAATCTTGGAGAGTCTGTGCCAGCTAGTCCACATGTAGTCAATCATATTGGCTACATTGAGAATCTAAAGAATATAGTGATTAAATACCCAGATGAGATTCATATCGATCTCATTATATCATTATTTCCTAAGACCTCCTCTTGTTTTATTATGAATTATAATATGAGAAATAATGAGAATAATCTATCATATCTTCTTACCCAGATTATCCAACATGATAAGTTTATAGGGCGTAAAGAACCCAGAGTCCTTATTGTGAATAGGAAGAGTAAGGACATGGAAAAGGGGCATAATATTTATAAACAATATAAAGCATATGAGAAACATCTATCTAAGAAGAAGAAGAATATCCAGATATAGGACAGGGAAACAGAGGCAGTATGCTATTCAAGTGGCATGTTAGGCCACAATAAGAATAACATCACCCATAGGCAAGGAGAATCCAAAGGTGAATTCATTATCAACTGAAATCCTTCCATGTATATACATTGGTAATTAGATATTGCATGTGGGTCTCGAATATTTATTCAAATTTAGGAACCATGTAGACTTTAGAAAATTTCCAGAGGAGAGGTGGATCTGTGAGCTCCTAATGCTGCAAGGTTTTCTATTATTTCCATTAGTGACTACCACCTCATATTGCTGGCGAGAATTATTTTGGCGTTACATTACTCTTATTATGTACCTAGTGTCACCAAGAATATAATATTTGTATCGAGTTTAAATACATATTGATTTATTTTTATGATCTTTAATAAATGTTCTTACTTTTATAAGGACAAAATTTGTTACATTATAGAATATTTAAATGACAACTGGTATGTATTAAATTATGATAACCTAGTGTTGGAAATTGATAACAAACCAAGTTCACATGACTCATATAACACCAAATTGTGCACTCACCACCTTGGATAGGTTAACAAGAATCGTCTGAAAATGATTTTAAATGATGGTTATTTAGAAACTTCCGAGCTAAAAAAACTTCATAGATGTCACACTTCTTATAAGGGTAAATGACCAAACTGCTATTTTGTGTCCAGGGTGAAAGGGTCAGAGAGCATCTAATATTGGTTCACTGTAATGTTTGTAGACAATTTCTAGAAGAAGATAGAGGTGTATATTTTCAATTCATTAATTTTACTGTTTACTTGAGTAGATATGGATATTTATACTAAATGGGGTATAAGTCTGAGTCCTTTGTAAAATTCAAGGAGTAGACGAATAAAGTAGAAAATCAGATTGGTAAGAAGAGAAATATGATTCAATCATATCAAAGGGGAGAATATTTTATCCAAAAGTTCATCATCCTTTTAAAAAACTATGGGATTATATCTCAAATCACTGTAACTTATACACCATAGTGGAATAGTGTTAGTGAAAGGAGGAACCATGCCTTTTTTGTTCATGGTACGGTCAAAGACGAATCATGAAGATCTTACATTATCCTTCTGGGGATAACCGTTGAAAAATACAACATAGAAAATAAACCATGTACCAAATATTGCAGTGAATGATATTCCATTCAAAATATAGAGTGGAAAGAAACCCACTTAATCGCATACACATGTATGGGGATACGAGGAACTTGTTAAGGCTTTATTAGGAAATAAAATATCACCCCAGGATATGAATTTTATCTTTATAGGGCATACCGTGGAAACAAACAGATACTAATTATACAACCCCTCAGATAAAAATTGTGACTATTTCCATACAAGTAATCTTTCTAGAGAGGGATAACATCCTCAAAAAGGATATTGGGAGCATTTCTGACTTTGATTAAGATTATTCTCACGATACATAGTAGTTGGTACATGAAAACGTTCCAGAGGTCGCTATAGAAGAGGCAGTTCATAAAACACAAGTACTTTGTTGGTTCATATGAGTGGTAAGGGAATTAGAGATATATAGCTTCCAAGTCACTGAGGATGGTGACTCGTTATTGTTGGAAATGATGTACCTCTCTCCTATAGTGAAGTAATTGAGAGATTAAACTTGGAAATATGGATAGAAGCTATGAATTACAAGATGTATTCCATGTATCAGAACCATGTATAGGTTCTAGTCGATGCACCAGTTGACGTAAATCCTGTTGGGTGTAAATTGGAACATAAATTGAAACTGGACATTGATGGTCAAGTTAGTACTTATAAAGCAAGGATAGTGACTAATGGTTTTATATAGTATCAAGGAATTGACTATGAAGAAACCTTTTAATCTATTTAATTCAACGAGAATCGTAATTTACAAAGAATATTTCCATGACTATTAGATTTGGAAGATGGATGTCAAAACGGAATTCCAAGACATGAACATTCAAGAATATTTCAATATGGCACAACCAAAAGGGTTTTTGACACTAGGTGATTCTAAAAGGGTATCAAAGTGATAGAGATCCATTTATTGATTAAATAAATCATTCAGATCATGGAACATTGGATTTGATGAAGCCATAAAAGAATTTGGATTCATTAAGAATGAATGTGAGCCATGTGTTTACGAGCTGTTTAATGGGAATGTGGTCATTATAATAGTAGTGTATGTTGATGAAATATTGCTTATTAGAAACAACACACTAGTCCTGCAGTCATTCAAGGACTTGCTGAATGATTTTCTTCTCCCTAAAGGACTTAGGTGAAGTATATGAGATTTTAGGGATCAGTATCATATTTGATAGATCCAAGAGGTTTATTGGACTATGTAAAAGAACATACATTGACAAGACACTAAATAGATTTAGTATGGGAAAATCCAAGAGGAAATTTCTTCCAGCATGACATGGTATACCTCATTACAAGAAAATGTGTCCCCAAAAACACCATGAAAAATATTGGATGAGTAATATTTTAGGCACTTTAGGTATAGGATCTATCATGTATGCCATGTTATATACAAGACTTGATGTTTCCTATGCATTGAGCATGGTTGGATGATATCAAGAAGTTCTAAGAAAATAACATTGGACAATTTTCAAGTCAATCCATAAGTATCTGAGATGAACTAAGGATATGTTCATGGTGTATGGAGGTGAAGCGGAGCATGTCATCAGAGGATATACTGATGTTGTTCTTCATAAATATCATAATGATTTGAATTTTCAATCAGAATATGTTTTCTATATCAATAGTGGATCTTTGAGGTAGAGGAGTTCAAAGCATCATGTATTCACTGATTCAACAACATAGTCTAAATAAATAACGGCTTCTGATGGAGCTATGGAAGCCATCTGGATTTATAATTTTTTCACAATCTTAATTTCATGCCTAGAAGTAATGATCCCATTATATTTTATTGTGATAATACTGTAGTGGTAGATCTTGTAGAAATCCATGTTCACATCAATGAAGAAAAACATACTATATTAATATCACCTATATAGGGATTTTTAACAACGAATTGATGTTGCAGTGAGCATAGTGATCATATAAGAGATCAAAATGGACCCCTTAACTAAAGGTCTATCTCATAAAAAGTAAGAATATCATGTGAGATCTAGTAGACTAAAGGTTGTTAGTAGTTGGATATAGTGTAGATGGGAGTCTGTTAGAGTTGGTTCCCTAAAAACAACTTCCTTTTAGTCTATGATAAATTTTTATTCATTGGATGAATATTAATAAACTACTTATCACATTATGATTGTTCTTATGCATGAAGAAGTATGTGATAATTTACTAAAAATAGTTGTCACATTAAAATGACAAAGAAGATCTTTGCAATGATGATATCCCGTAAGTGCCATGAAAATATTATTGAGTATATGTTTTTTAGCCAAATGATATCATTTGAGGAACCTTCTCATGGTGTGAGCCCATAGTAATATTGATTAGGATATTATTATAAAAATACCCATCAGTAGGAAATCCACATTTACAAGTTTCATTGGATCTTCCTATCTTTGGAAATCTTTATTGGTCCATAGACGTTAAGATTATTATTAATGGTTATTATGACTCACACACATAGATTTATTGAGAATATCTGTGATGAAATATGTTCATGGTGAGGTAGGATATGTTGGGTCTGTCATGAGTAATACTTCATTAATGAATAATGAGAGAGATGATTTGTCACTTCTATGTAAGTACATATCTCACGCCTTGTAATGGAAATAATATAGCTTATCTAAGACCTTGGTCATGGTGTTCTCTATGAATGTTTAATTCCATGAAATCAAATAATTAGAAATCAACCACATGGGTTGATAGAACATGCATGAATCCTGCTTGGTTGGAGATATCAGGGAAAAGGGGTGACATTACAAAGTAATCATTCGTATGAGGTGAAATTTCATTGCGACATAAACTTTGTTTCTATTGGGTTCTTTGACACGTTGTTAGACATTAATCATGGCCTTTAGGCATGCTCACCTAATGCCAATGAGAAAGAGGAATAGAGGGACACTCAATATGTGTAGACACTATCTCAGTTACATAATTTATTTACTTAATAATTTGTGTAAATATTATTCATGGTTGTGGATTAACAATTATTCACATATTCCAGATCACATTTATTTTATCTCTAGTTACTAGAGAGAATATATTGCCTAAAGAATATATATTTATCAGATAATAACAATGTTATATATATTTAAAAAATAAATAGTCATTATTCATGGCCTAGTAAATATTTAGGAGGATTAGTGGATCATGTTATGTTTCAAGTTAGAAATAATATTAAATATTATTTGGCTAAATAATATTTAAATATATTGTGAAATTTAAGAACATGTCATAGAAATAATAGAATTGCTATTATTATTTGACATGGGGTTTCACATGGAATAAAAAATTATGTAACAAAACATGTGATACTTATTTATTATTACCTGATAAATTAAATTCCATGTTATGTTATTATTATCTATATTAGCCAAGGGTTCATTAAACTAGATAACAAATTTTTGAGTGCACAATATCCTTGGGGAAAATCTCTTGAGCCTAGAGAACACTTCCCACTCTAAGAATGCTCTCAAGAAAGAGATAGATACTCCTACAACGGATCATGGAGAATTTATTGAAATTGATTCTCACGGTGATTGGAGGCATATATCACAAGTGCAAGGATCATCCATTCTAGCACATGGAGATTCCTTCGGTGACATCTGGAGATATGTGGAGCACATTTGGATTACCACTAGAGGATTCCTTGTAAAGACCTGGAATTTCCATGTAATTTTTTCTAAAATATATGGGAATTTTACGAGTCCATAAAAATTGACAACGTGTAATTACGTGGCCCATACTTCCCGGAATCTTTTTCTAATGTTTTTTTGGGTATATTCAGAAAACGCACGAGCGTGTTTTTCTAACTTTTGAACCGATGCTCGGAAATGAAATCTAAGGGCACCGGGGAACTCGCAGTACTGGTATTTGATTAAGGAGATTCTCACCTCAACGACATTTGGTCGAGTGTGAATGTTAGTTTTTGGTTTTTATGTAGAATTAAAAACAAACATGTTTTATTTTATTTTATCTGTTATAACCACCCATGTGGAAGTTATAAGTGGGGACCACCACACCAAAACCTCCCATTAGAGGTTATGGTGGTGAGAACCACCACACCTTCACCTCCCATGAGTTTTGGTGGGGGGACCACCAAAAGATTATCCCTATTAATGAGGGGAGAGAAAACCTCTCAAATCCCTCAATTAATTTTATGGGTAAACGTAAAATTAAATTCATTCAATTAAAATTTATGTGTCAATGAAAAATCGAATGCTTTCAATTTAATTTTATGTGTCTACAAAAAATTAAATGGTATTAATTAATTTTATGTGTCAACATAAATTAAAAGCTATCAATTAATATTATGTTTCATCATAAAATTAAATTCTATCAATTAATTTTATGTGTCAACATAAAATTAAATCCAATCAACTGTTTTTATATTGGATATTTCATTTCCTTTGCAGTGGAATTGGGGAAAGGATTGCCTTTTGAGAATTGGGAGGAGCTATTGGGAGAAAGATTCTCCAAAGAGGAAAGACTCCTCCATTACGAAATCTCCACTAATGAATAATGCCAACATCGACCTCGACCTTCTTCCTCAGTACTTCCTCCGACTTAGGACATCTTCGACTGTGACGAGCCAACAAACAAACCGACGATCGAGGAGAACACCAACGACACTGACACTTGTCTTTTACCAATGATCCATCTTCTTCCACGAGACTCCATCGATGAACAACGAACAAGGTAGGGGGTTATTATCGAATTCTCGAACCTTTTTATCGACGTTCATGGTTGATGGTTAAAGTATAACTGGTTGCTACCACTCTAAACGAAGATGGTGTAGGTGAAACTAACATGGATCAACCCCTCTGCTGATCTCCTTTGTTGTTTTTTGTGTTGGAGAAGGATGAAAACCTATGTGGATGAGTACAATAATTGCGGCTAGCACCACCGCCGGCCACGACAAAGTAAATTGCCCATGGAACCGCTCCGTGGCACCGCCACCCTACCGCGTGCCCCACGCGCCCTGAACACCCTGCGGCTCCGCCGTCTGCACACCCCACTCACCCCGCAGATCCTCACATCCCATGTACCCCACATCTCCTCTATCCACGTGGTCTGCATGCCCCATGACACTGCTATCCGAACCAGCTCGCTGGCCTCTCAAGCCACCCCGGTCGCGCAAACCAGCAGGCCCCTCGTGGCTCCCCGGTCGAACCGGCCCACACCCTCGCAGCACCCCGGCCGAACTGGCCCCGACCTTTAGGCCGAGCTGCCCCAATCCACTCCCCCTCGCATCTCCCTCTAGGACAAATCTCCCACATGATTCCCTCCACGTCGAACCACCCTCACGCCGACCCGTATCCGGTATGTCCCCTCGCAGCCGGTCCGCGCCCTCTTGGCTCTTCGCGACACCTCGTGGCTCGCTGGGCTAGGTCCAGTGGGCCGGGCCGAACCCAATGGACCGGGACAAACATAACGGGTCGTACTAGGTCAACCCGAACCTGTTCGGCCCATACATGTTTGGGACGGGTTGGTCCGGAGGGGTCGGACCAGATTCGGGTCCACTATGGCCCTTTACCTTCTTTGTTGATACCTTTGGCACCAGACGTCCGTTTGACGAACCATCCATGGCGCTGGTAATCTTGGAGTATAGAAGTCCCTTTGAGTATGCCCCAATGAAGTTTGGGGTACAGTTGAGATACGATTAGGTCAGAGAATGCACGAATCCAACCGGGCCCTCGAGACAAAAAGGCTAATAACTCACAGACCGGGCGTCCGATTGACGCGTCATCTATTGCGTTGAGTCCCCATTGACATTTCATACCTTTGGGACACTTCATAGTTGGACTTCATGACAATGGTGAATGAACCATTAGCATTTGGAGTGGATCCTCTCAGTAACTATTGAGCATAGTGCAGAGACCTAATAGCTGGTTGAGAACTGACGACTGCTGACCGTTTGACTCGGAGAGATTCTACTAGACCAGTGTGGAGCGCCTGGTAGTGGAGGCAGCCCAACGGTGGAGGAGTGTTCTTGGTGTCGCGGTAGACCCATGGTACTCACTAGGAGGAGTATCTCTATAGGATATGATAGGGGAGCGCCTGGGTGTGGCGGCAAAACCACGGTGGGGAGCGCCTCTGTGTGACGTAGTAGACCCATGGTACTCTACATGAGGAGTACCTCAGCAGTACAAGGTTAGTGACAAGAACCTCTGTATGATGCAAAAGACCCACTATACTCGATTGAGAAAGAGTTCTCCAACATCCAAGGTTTTGATATTAAAAATAAAACCATGGTTGAGCTGAGTCAGTTTTTCTGTGTTTTCCTCATGATTGAGATGGATCAATTGATAACATAGGTATATGTATCGGCATATAACTAAGTAAGGTTATTAATTGATTTCATGCTTTTTGGTTTATCCTTTTTGGATTTTGTGACATCTTGAGGGTCTCGGGGTCTCTACTGAGTATCGTTATACTGAATCCTACAAGGGATATGCCCGCACCTTGTTATGTCGGTTGAAGATGACGAACAAAGATGAATGTGGCTAAGAGTACCAGGATTGGATGATTCCTGGAGGTGGACCATATGGTGAGTAAGTACATGGAGCTGATGGAAAAACATGGAGTACTGAGGAGACGATCTATACCTAACCTTCAGGTAGGAATCTCAGAGGATGACCCAGTGATAAATTTTCTTTTCATTAGTTGTACTTTCAGTTTCATGTACTTTACAGTTGGGATAGTATTTCTGGCCCCTTTTACTTGCAGCTCTCTTTTGTTATACAGTTTTAATTAGTTTTTTGTATCAATAATTTTTCTCTTTTGTGTTATAATATTGGTATAAAATTCATTTCCTTCCATGTTATAGAGAATTACTCTTTTGGTGCTAGTCGCCAGCCCCTGGCCTCTTGATGGAGGGCATTGGGTAGTCACGAGATAGGTACCAGGCGATAGGTTGTGAAAAATTGGTATCAAAGGAGTCGGTTCTACCATAGAACATAGGAATATGAGCTTTTATGTGATGAAATAGTGTTATGTGTAGGGAGTTCAGTTTTCAGTTTCGGGAGTCCACTGTTAGTGTGGCAGCAGATGTATCTATACACTAGGTCCCTGACTTCTGATTTCCAACTCAGTGCACGAAAACACTGATTACGTAAGTGTTTTCAAAAGTTTTTGATATGTCTGCTCAACCAGGTCAACTCACCAGGTTTAACTTTTTAACTGTAGCACACCTGTTTCTTTTTAGGATGCCTCCATGAAGATAGCCCACTGGAGTTCCAAATGTTGTACGCACTGATTTCCCACTGAGTGACAAGGCCTTGGTGTAGGGCCCTTTTCCAGAAGAGGCACATGTGGTACCACTCCCCATTGAGCCACCGATTCCACCAGCCCGAGCAGCAGATGGTGCACACCGCTAGAGCGCATTGCACGAGTTCTAGCACCAGAGGCCACCCAAGTTCAGGGGAGAGACAGACCCACATGTGGCTGAGGATTGGCTGGAGGCCATGGTGAGAGTTTTACGACTGCTAGAGACACCAGCTAATCTCATGGTGATTCATGATGTCGGCCATCTATAGGAAGCATCTAGAAGATAGTGGAGCTTGATGCTCGAGTTTCATGAAGAGATTATTCTTCTCTCAGAAGACTTTGAGAGCCTGTTTTGGGCAGAGTCTGTCCCAGCGACTCTTCGCATAGTGCACATACATGAACTACTTCATCTATAGTAGGGGAGAATGAATGTAGCACAGTACTCAGAGAGGATCATATACATCTCACGCTACTCCACTGATATGATGTGGGACCCATTCTTTAGGTCCCAGACCTTTGAGAAGGGGATAAGATGAGATATTAGATCATTGATGGTCTCACTCAGCATCCCGAAGCATGCGGGGGTGTTAGAGAGAGCCCTATTTGTGGAGTGTTTCCTTGTTGAGCAGTCTCCAGTAGTGAGATCTACCACCTGTCGACATGTACCAGAGTCTTCTACATGTGGCAGCAGACATATTTCATAGTGGTCTAGGAGGATCATACCTATAGGTGAATGATAGCATGACTCAGGATCAGTTGTGTTGGGCACCCAAAGTGGAGAAAGACATACCGGGAGCATGCAGTGTTACTCCTGTGGCGGGGAGGGTCACATAGCTCGTGACTACCTGACCCACCATTCGGATGATCAGTAGATGGTCAATGGACCACCCTTGTAGAGACAGAGATTTGACCGAGGCGGATCGAATGGAGAAGGAATACGTGGTAGATGAGATGGTCATGAAACTGGTGTTGGGTGACGTTTTCAGGTGTTACTTCCACCACCACCAGGAGGTCCACCTTGACCACAACAACAAGTGGATAAGGCAGAGCTCAGCTCATGGTAGATGAGGAATACGATCATGTCTCTTTGGAGATGATTTGTGGTACGATCTATGTCTACTCCACTTTAGCTGCAGTACTTATAGACAGAGGTTCCAGTCATTCTGTCATTGCTACTACCCTCGTTCGGAGCACTGAGATTCCGACAGAGCCGTTGGCTTGATCCTTACGACTAGAGTCTCCTATGGGAGAAGACTCGATGATTACGCACTAGTTCCGATAGTATGAGCTTACTCTAGGATGTGAGACCATCGGTAGGGATCTCCTAGTAGTGGCGTGGAGGCCTTATGACGTCATCATGGGTATGAATTGGTAATCTATAGTCCATGATCAGTTTGACTATATTAGGAGTATAGTGAAGTGTTTTTGCACGGATGGAACCATCCATACATTTACCAATGAGAAGGGAGCCTTCTCAGTGTAGGATGGACTTTCTCGAAGGAGAGTTCATCCTATCACTTATCAGATGGATAGCCTTACCCTCAGAGTTGTTCATGTGGAGAGTCCAAGTTATCCAATAGTGGTGGACCAGTACACGGATTTTTTCCCTGATGATATCCTAGGTCTAATTCCTTATAGAGAGGTGGAATTTTACATTGACTTGTATCCAGGGACGACACCAATATCTACACCAGCATATCAGATGCCTCCCGTAGAGCTTCGTGTGATGCGAGTACAGGTAGATGTCTTACAGAGGAAGAGATTCATCCAGTCCAGTGTTTCTCCTTGGGAAGCCCTGAATCTGTTCACCAAGAAGGCAAATGGGAGCTTCAGGCTTTGGGTTGACTATCAGTTCTTGAACCAAGTGACCGTGAAGAACAAGTTCCCACTCCAGAGGATTGATGACCTCTTTGATCAGTTTAAGGGAGAATGGTGGTTCTTGACGATAGACCTCTGATCATGCTATCACCAGCTCAATGTTTGAGATGAGAATGTGAAGAATACGCACTCCAGATGTTGATATGTCCACTACGAGTTATTGGCTATTCCATTCTTTGTAACCAGCACTCCAACAGTGTTCATGGGACTCATGAACATGATCTTTCAGCCATACCATGAGTGATTCGTATTAGTCTTCATCGACGACATTCTGATCTACTCAACGACTGAGGAGGAACATGCCTATCACTTGCAGGTAGTACAAAACACACTCCAAGAGAACCAGATTTATGGTAGGCTCTCGAAGTACATGTTTTTGGATCTGAGAGGTTCACCTTCCAGAACATGTCATCTCGGAGGCCGGAGTTGCAGTGGATCTAGTAATGATTGAGGTGGTACTTTCTTGGAAGCCACCCAAGGGTGTGATAGAAGTATGGAGTTTCCTAGGTTTGGATGGATACCACCGGAGATTTGTGCCTGATTTCTCCAGAGCTGCAACACCACTATCATCCTTGACAATGAAGGGTAAAACCATTGTGTGGCAAGAGAGATTCCATCAGAGCTATCAGGAGCAGAGGCAGAGCCTGAATAGTGCCCCCATCTTGAGGCTTCCAGATGAAGGTGTAGGGTTTGTAGTTTACTGTGGCACATCATGGACCAGACTCAGATGTGTCCTGATGCAGGACCGAGCATTGATCACATATGGCTCTCAATAGTTGAGAGAACACGAGTAGAACCATGATACCCATGACTTGGATTTAGCAGCAGTGGTATTCTCCTTAAAGATGTGGCGACACTATCTGACGGGCGAGCATTTTACCAAGAACTCTGATCACAAGAGTCTCATTTATATCATATCTCAAAAGGACTTAAACCTGATATATTGAAATTGGCATGAGTTCTTCCATGACTATGAATTTGAGATAGTATATACTCCTTGGAAGGGGAACATTTTTGCAGACGTACTTAGTAGGAGATCTGGTATAAAACTACTAGGTGAGGTGACAGAGCAGCTGGCCACTTTGTAGATATTCTTGGGGATAGAGATGGAGTAGTTTTTCTTCAGTCTCTTACATTCACTCACCCACTTATTCATTCAGTCAGGGTGTCCTAGTGTGGGGATGCATACTACGAGACACGACATGTTTAGATATCCACAGATCAGGCACGTGATGGATTTTTTGAAGGTGGGGAACACATCATCCACATCAGAGGATGTACCATGGTACGAGTGTCACTTGAGGAGGAAGTGTTGTGGGAGTTCCACACATCCCCAATAGTGGTACATTCTGGAGTGGAAATGATATACCAAGATCTATTACATTAGCACTAGCGTCCAGGAATGATGAAAACAGTGGTTGAGTTTGTCTCTCGATGCCTAACATGTCAGCAAGTGAAGGCGGAGCATCAGGTACCACCATTCCTGGTTCAACCTTTAGAGGTCCCTGAGTAGAAGTGGGATGGGATATCCATGGACTTTGTGATAGAACATCCACGTACATATAGGGGACAAGACTCTATTTAGGTGATCGTCGATTGACTCATCAAGTCGGCTCACTTCCTACCGATCAGAGAGAAGGGTTCAGCAGAGAGCTTGGGACGCCCCTATGTGCATGAGATTGTAAGACTACATAGAGTACCTTCAATGATTGTATCAAATCGTGACACACATTTTACTTCCTGACTATGGAAGGGTTTGTAAGAGGATTTTGAGACTCAAATTCTTTTGAGTAGCCCTTTCCATCCTCAGACAGATGGTCAGACTGAGCGGACCATTCAGACCCTCGAGGACATGCAGAGTGCTTTTTTCATCGACTTCGGTTATAGATGGGAGTATCAATTACCTTCTGTGGAGTTTTCATACAACAACAGATATCACTCCACCATTGGGATGGCACCATTCGAGGCATTATAAAGGCAACCTTTCAGATCGCCTTTGTGTTGCACTGACCCAGGGGAGTCAGCACTAGTGGAACCGGAGATGGTACAGGATACCACAGAGAAGGTGCAGATCATCCAGGAGCAGATTAAGACTGCACAGAGTAGGAATAAGTCGTATTATGATAGGGTAATGAGACCTCATGAGTTTAGGGATGGAGACCACATATTTCTATGTGTCTCACCCAGATGAGGTCTATGGAGATTTGTCAGAGGCGACAAGTTATCTCCAAGATTCAATGGACCTTTCCAGGGCCTAAATTTTTTTGGAGAAGTGGCTTACTAATTAGATCTTCCACCTCATTTGAACTGGGTGCACGACGTCTTCCACATATCCCAGCTGAGAAGATACGTGCACGACCCTTCTCACATCATTGACCAAGGAGAGCTAGACATCAATGATGGGGTGAATTTTACAGAGGTTCCAATAGAGAATGAGGATCGACAGGAGCGGGTCCTTCATGGATGGTTGATACCTCTGGTGCACGTTCGTTGGAAACACGTGAACCTCCAGGGGAGAACATGAGAGCGGGAGGCTCAGATGGGTGCCCAGTACCTCCACTTGTTCACTTAGTTCGAGTCTTTGCTTATAGGGATGTAAATCCATGAGGTGGGGAGAATATAAAGACCCAAAATTTCCATGTATTTTTTTAAATATATGGGAATTTTATAAGTTCGCTAATATTGACGGCGCATAATTCTGTGGCCCGGAGTGCCTAAAATTTTTTTCTAATGTTTTGTTTGGGTACGCTCAGTAAATGTACGAGCGTGTTTTTCTATCTTTTGAACTGGTTCATGGAATTGAAATCTGAGGGTACCATTGAACTCGCGGTGCCGTTTTTTGATTTAGGAGACTCTCACCTTGACGACAATTGCTCTCGGGTGAAAGTTATTTTTTGGGATTTACAAAGAAGTTATAAAATAAATTAAACACATGTTTTATTTTATTTTAACTATTATAACCACCCATGTTGCAGTTTGAAGTGGGGACCACCACACCATGACCTCCCATGAGTGTTTATGGTGGTGGGGGCCACCACACCTTAACCTCCCATGAGTTATGGTGGTGAGGACCACTCGAGGATTATCCCTCTTAATGGGGGGGGGGAGGAATCTTCTCAACTATCTCAATTAATTTTATTTGTCAATGTAAAATTAAATTATTTCAATTTAATTTTATATGCCAATGTAAAATTAAATTCATTCAATTTAATTTTATGTGTCAACATAAAATTAAATGATATTAATTAATTTTATGTGGCAACATAAAATTAAAAGCTATCAATAAATTGTAAGTGTCATCCTAAAATTAGATGCTACCTATTAATTTTATGTTTCAACAAAAAGTAAAATCCTATCAATTGTTTTGATATTGGATATTTCGTTTCCCTCACCGTGGAATTGGTGAATGGATTGGATTTAGAGAATTAAGGGGAGATCATTGGAGAAAGCTTCTCCAATGAAGAAAACTCCACTGATGAATAACATTAACCCTGACTTCAACCTTCTTCCTCGGGAATTCCTCCGACATTGGACGTCTTCTACTACGACATGTATGCACACAAACTGACGATCAAGGAGAACGCCGACAACACCGACATCCTTCTTTTCCCAGCAATCTGTCTTCTTTCCCACGAATCCTTCGACGAACAACGAACAAGGTAGGGGGTTATTATCGAATTCTTGAACCTTTTTATCCTTGTTATTGGTTCATGATTAATGTATATTCACTTGATACAACGAAAAATGTGGAGGGTGCGGGCCAAACTAACATGGCCCGACCCCTCCACTGATCTCCATTGTTGTTCTTCATGATGGAGAAGGATGAGAACCTACGTGGAGGAGCATAGGAATAGTGGCCGGCCCCACTGATGGCCACGAAAAAGAGGACATCTCATGGCCCCACTATGTGGCGCTGCTATCCCACTACGTGCCCCGAGTGCACCTCGGCTCCGCAATCCGTGTGCCCCACAGCTCCGTAATCCGTGTGCCCCGCGGCTCCGTCATCAGCGTACCTCGTGTACCCCACGGCTCTGCGCAACCCGCGCACCCCGGTCACCCCGCGACTCCTCCGTCCACGCATCCCGCACAACTCGTGGCTCCTCACTCCCAGCAACTCCATCGTCTACACGGCCCACACGCAACATGCAGCCGCTGGCCGAAACGGCCCTCCGGCCTCTCGAGCCGCCCCGGCCGCGCTCGCCAACAGGACCCTCACGGTGCCCCGGCCGAACCGGCCCACACCATCGTGGCGCACCAACCATCGGGATGAGCCACCCCGAGCCCCGCCCCATCGTGGTGCCTTCCAGGCAGAATCGCCAATTCCGCACCCTCCAGGTCGAACCACTCTCATGCCGACCTGCGGCCGGTCCACGCCCTCACGGCTGGTCTACGCCCTCTCGGTTCTCCGCGACCCCTCCCAGTGTGCTAGGATGGGCACAGAGGGTCAGGCCTAACAAAATGGGTTGGCCCACCCAATGGGCCGGGTTGACCAACACCGGGTCGGCCCAGACTGGGTCGGGCCGGGTCATACCGGACCCGGGCCCACTATGGCCCATTACCAACTTTTGCCATATTTGTGGAACTGGACGTCCGTTTGATGAACCATTTGTGGCGATGGTAATCTTTGAGTATGAATGTCCCTTTGAGTATAACCCACTAGAGTTCGGGGTACAGTTGATATATGGTTAGGTCAGATCGTGCATGAATCCAACCGGGCCCCCCGGACTAAAAGGCTAATAACTCACAGACTTGGCATCTGATTGACATGTTGTCTATTGCATTGAGACACATAGGACATGACAGACCATTGGGTTACTTCTTCCTGGGACTTTTTAATAGTGGAGAATCCACCTATATCTTGTGGAGTGGATCCTCCCAAAGACAAGCGAGCATAGTGCGGATACCAAGTAGTTGATTGAGACCTGACGACAAATGACTGTTTGACTCGAAGTGATTCTACTAGCCTAGTGGGGAGTTCCTGGTAGTGGCGCCAGACCCACATTGGAGGAGCGCGCTTGGTGCTTCTGAAGACCCACAATACTCGATAGGAGGAGTACCTCTTCAAGATATGAGGGGGGAGCACTTGATTGTGGTGGTAGACCCATGGTGGGAAGCGCCTCTATGTGATGCAGCAGACCCACGGTACTCGTCAGGAGGATTACCTCAGCAGTCCATGGTTAGTGGGAAGCACCTATATGCGACACGGTAGGCCCACAATTCTCGATTGAGCAGGAGTTAACTCACAGCCGAGGTTTCAATATTGTGAATAAAATCCTCATTGAGTTGAGTCTGTTTTTCTGTGTTTTCCACATGATTGAGATGGATCACATGATAAATTAGGTACATGTATGGGAATATACCTATGTAAAGTTATCTGTTGATTTCATGCTTTGTGTGTTTTATCCTTGTTCGATTTTTTGAGACCTTGAGGGTATCAGGATCCCTAATGAGTATAATTATACTCACCCCTGCACATGCTAGGACCGCACCTTGTAGTGTTGGTTGTAGACGACAGATAGTGCTGACTGAGGCTGAGCATACCAGGACATGATGGTACCTGGAGGTGGACCATATGGCTAGTCAGTACACAAAGGATATGGACATACTTGGAGTGCTAAGAAGGCGATCTCTAACTACCCTTTAGGTAGAAACCTCATTGGAGGACTCAAAAACAGTTTTTCATTTCTTCAGTTTAACTTTCATTTTCTTGTACTTTACAGTTGGTCTTGTATTTGCGTCCTCTTTTACGTTCAGAACTCTTTTGTAATATATTTTTACGTAGTGTTTTTTATCCAGCATTGTGATCTGTTGTGTGTGTATACAGGTTATAAAGGCAATGGCTTCCCAGTTTTAGAGAATTATTCCTTTGGTACTAGTTTCAAGCCCTTGGCCTCTATAAGGCGGGATTGGGGTAGTCACAGCATGGGCCCCAGGGGACGGTCCATGACATTCCTATCCTTTGATTCTACATGACAATTATTCCTTTCCTCGGAGCCGTGATTGGATGCATCAATGAAGAAAGAATAACCTTATAATTAATTCTTAAATTTAACAAAATTAATTACAAAAAATTAGGTAAATCCTCTCTTATATATTCTGGGTTCTCTCCTTTGTATTTTATCATTGATTAAATATCTTGGATGCTGGCATTCATTGTCATATTGATCCCATATTAATCAACGATTATGGAAATTTACAAAGTTTGGTACTTGTCCATCTTGTGCCTACACTACACTCGGAACCTACATTACTCCCCTTTTTTAGACTATATGAATACATTAATGGGTTTACATTACCCTTCCCCCTTTGATAATAAATAATGAAATTATAAGTGATACATGGGATGATAGTTTTATACCATATCCTTTAATAGGTGAATGATGAAATATATTATTCGAAATCCCAGGCTTGGAATTCAAATCCCTCATTGACTAAAAACCACTGTTTTAGCTAAAAACGTCTCCAAATTCCATATTATTTTAGAAAATATCAAATTTTTTATTAATTCAATAATATGGAATGAAAATGATAAATTCATCATAAAACTCTTCACTTCAACTTAATTTTCAGAACATTGCAATTTATATAAAAATTTCACAGAAATATATCATACTATCCGTTTCTATGTTCTTCTTTATATCAATTTTTAATAACTCTTCATGAGTAGAATTATTATTTCACCCATTTTGATGTCAAATATATCTAATCTATTATTAACAAATTTTTTGTTCATTTTTTTTATTCTTCATCGCTAAAATCATTCCACAATCTATAACTGGAATTCTAGTATAATATTACTGTTGATACTATTAATATGATAATATAATAATGAAATATTCTGTCATATGACATTATTGGTTACATTTATAAAAACACT
The DNA here is from genome assembly GCA_963277665.1 of Viscum album. Classification (NCBI taxonomy): domain Eukaryota; kingdom Viridiplantae; phylum Streptophyta; class Magnoliopsida; order Santalales; family Viscaceae; genus Viscum; species Viscum album. The sequence continues at coordinate 1,255,518,482 of OY728152.1, forward strand.
TCACTCAATCCATCATTTAAATTCTTTTAAAATACAACTTTATTGTTGAATAAAATATTTCATGGTTTTGTTAGTTTTCGAGGGTTGTTTCATCCTACATGCCAGCCTAAAATCAGTCTTCACATACAATAATATGTTTTCTCAGAACCATAAATAATGCATTCATATTCCCATGTCCTATAAAAAATTACAATTGTGATTATAAAATTTGAGACTTCTTCTTAAGTCCTTGTCTTCCCAGTGTTAGTACTTTTCTAATATTTTACATTATTAGCAATTTTATTGAGACATTACAATGAATCAAATATTCAGGTAATATAAACAATTTCACAATAATTTTATAAATTATTGCTTATTTTTCCCCTCACACAAAATAGTATATTTTCTTTTAATGTTAGGATTTATAAATCCAAATAGATTTTACATAGATTCTCCTTTGAAAATACTTTAACATATTTGACCTCCTATTGGGGAATAAAATTTCATCTCAGGATTATATGATCTTTATCATTTATTTAATGAGATTATTATTAATTATTATATATATTAACTAACAATTTATCCATGAAATACAATTTTTTTATAAATCTCCCACATCACAAATGAAATTAAATTAAACATATCTAAAATTTTTCATATAATTTTATCTCTACATCAAGTATACAATGAGTGATTAATGTTACTTATACATTAAAATGATCTTGTAAATTTGAAATTAAAAATTATTCATATCAGTTTGTAAATCTCTTAATTTCCTATAAAACATGAGAAACAAAGTTCCATTATTTATGAATTCAAGATTATCTAATACAACTATATTAGATAAATTCATAATTTGCTAATTTTTTATTTCCAACTTAGCAACCATGAATATACACATATTAAATTGTTTCATCAAAATAAAATGAATATTAAATTCCTTCAACTCTTTAGTATAACTTGATTTATGAGCATCTAATTTATTTGAGTTGTCTTCATTGCATGACTACATGCCATCTATTATTACAAAAAATTGTATTTTCACCACTATGACATGAGGAACAACCCCTCAAACATTCATTATGTGATGTTTAATATTAATTGAATAAATGACAAATAATATTAGAAAAATAATTATAATTTCATGAAATATTTTGATAAAAATTCCCTCATTCAATATTCATGGAATTATTCCTTGAAGAATCATGGGAGACTACACTTCATATTCACTATCTTCTTTATGTAGTTTTAAGAAATTTGTATGGAAATTACCAATACAACCATGACTAAAACATTTGAAATGTAACTTTCTATGAAATGAAATTTTCTTTTTTCTGAACATTGTTATATCTGTGAAAAATCTTTTCAAGAATCATATCATCATATTTATCTATATCTTAAAATTAAACATTATTTTCATATTTTTCCATAATTTTAATTGATGTCCATTCATTCATTATAGAATTTTGGAAAACATGTATAATATATAGTTAATTGTTTTCTCATCTCATAGTAATACAAGATTTGGTGATATTTATCCTAGGGAACAGTTCTATTTATGCATTCAATAAATGGTTCAATCCCTAAAATATTGTAGTTTCCATAATTAAATTTAGTGGTAGTTGATGACAAGAATTTGGAGGAGGCTACGATCATCTGAGTTGGAGATATTGATGAGAGTTGTCATTAGTTACACTTATTTATGGTACTAGTGATATTATGGGGTGACAATGATTAGGGATTATGCTGATGGTTGAAGGAGGCCAGTCTCAATGATGCGGGGTTGAGTGGCTCAATAGTGGTGATGTTTATGAGGGATTATTTAGTAAATGAAGGACTGGGGAAATCCTACTACGGGGTTGATATAATCAAAGGTGGTGGGATTTTTGAGGCACTCTGGGAAGATATGACCAGTCATGGTCCTTATCTAGGGTTGAATATTTATTGATGGGGGTAAAGGTGTGGGTAGCGACAACATGATGGATTGAAATGGTTGAGGTAGCTGTGTGTACAGGATGATGAGACAGAACTGGTTGGAAAGGTTGTGGGTGAGGATGTTCATGTATATTGATAGGTCTACATGTGATATGGGGTTCATTTAAAATGTCATTTTGGGCTAATAAATCATGAATGTCATAAAATTATGGGGGGGGGGGTTACCCCTAGGGGGATATAACATGCCTTTCCGGTCTGTGGGAGTAGTTTTTGTGTTTTTGTATTTGATTATAATTATAACCCTAAAACCCCTAATATATATATATATATATTATCAACCACCCTTGAACTATTAAAATACTCAAATAATCCTCTAATGGTTCCCCCCACATCATTTAATCTTATAAAAAATCATCACTGTTTTTCCATTCTATAATATTCATATCATTATACTTCAATATGGAAATTTCCACATTAACATTTTGAATTTTATATTTCCTTCATAATTGTTTTAGCATATCCCTATATCATTTTATTTTATTGATAAATATAAATTTTTTAAAATACATTGGAATGTTAGGATAATATAGAATTCTTTCCATGCTCACATATCTGTAAATTAATTTTAGAATCCTTATATAAAGAGACTCCTTTTGAAATAGATTTCAATCGATCCATCATTTTGGCTAGAACATCAATATATATATAATTATATAATTTAGTATATTTTCATTCAAAATAATGTAAATTTTCGATTGAATTTGGAAAACCCAATTTAATTCATGAAGATAATACTATTCCTGATAGATTTAAATGTTCTATTCTTATCACATTCTTCACTATACACTTCCAACAAAGAAACAATTAAACCTAATTGATTATAGAAGATTGAGAAAAATGATATTCCAAATGAGTTCAATAACGATAATATTATAAAAAATAAAAAATAATCATATTTAGAGTAAAATTACTCCTCTATGATGCTTGTTGTGATGGCCACATTCTTGGTGTAGGATCAAAATGAGTGGGGCTGAAGTGAATTTATGTAAAATATTATATTTTTTATTTTGATTATTTCATTAAAAATAATCCTCCAACACAAGTTATTGTGAAAAATATAATTTTTATCTGACATAGGCCAATGAAATAAAGAAAACAAAGAATATCAAACTTATAAGGTTCAAAAATAAAAATGAAAAACAAATTAATGGAATTATCTTGAAAACCCATGACCACACATTATATAAGAATAAATACTAAAGGCTCAATGATAATGGAATTTCCATGACTCTTAAAACCAAAATTCTAACAATGCCTTCACATATTAGAATTATTTTCTTATAATTTTATAAGTAAAGTAATTTCACTCTAATTGTTTTTTGATTCTCACATAAACAAGAATAGCTGCTACCCACTTCATTAATGTAGACTAGTTGTGACATCTTTCATGGTTCCGTAAGACACACAGAAAATGATGTTTAATAAAAACTCTTCCAAAATTGACATTATGGTTTATCTTATTCTTCCCTATCTTCTAACTCTTTTCTTTTCATATAGAACACGCTATTATGTATTCTTCTTTTTATTATTCATATCACTTTTTTCTCCAATATCTTCACAAAAACATTGATTCATATATCTCATATTTAAATATATTGAAATTATTTCACAGAGGACCTTGGTTCACAATCATATAAAATAACATCATTTTCCCACATTAAATATGAATTTATATTTCACAACTATGATAGGAAACTACTCTTAAAAATTCACAACATCATTCATTAAAATATGATTCATGTAATAATATTATTCTTGTTATTAATGTTTAATATATTTAAGATACTTTTGTGATGATAATTCATCCCCTTCAAGTACAACATATCGTAAATATGTAGTTTCTAGTTGGTTAAATTCCAATTATTCCTCTCGCATGACAAGGTCAAATTTTTATCCATGTACGAAATCTTATATTTCATATATAAAAACCAATGTATCATAAATCATTTTTTATTAATGATAAAATAATACATATTAAAAAATATTATGTATAGAGAACATTTTTTTAGGAAAGTTATAAATATCTATAATAGATAAAAAAATTTATATCAAACATAAAATAATATCTACCTAAATTACATATTATATATGAATTGAAATTTGTTATGTATTATATGAGAGATCTTACATATGAACTATGGCATATTATATATCATTTTGAAATCCAATTTTCTTTAGTTATCTAATAGATATACATATTAGATGAATTTCATATATATAATATAAAATATGTTACAAAATAAAATAATCTCCCAATAATATTCAAAACATACTGAATATATACCATATAATATAGGGTACATATTATTTACCTCAATGAGATTAAATTTTTTTTCTAATTTTTATAAATGTATATTATCAATCCCTTTTAATTTCCAAGGTACTCTTATGTATAACAACGAGCTTCATTTTTCCATGTATTCTTCACCTGTAATGCTCTGACCCCAGTTACACTGAGTCAGTTACTTATTATATAACAATGGCTTGATAAAAGGAATCATGTCCTGAACGACCGATCAGTTTAGTATTATTGGAAACAAGATACATACATAAGTTCATCATGAATATTTGAAAAGAAACATCCTACCCTTATAGATTATACCTGCAAGTCACTCATAAATAAATTCTTCAAATCCTAGGAAAATGAATCATAATAAAAGGGTGAGCTCAAATTCTCAGCAAGGCTAGGCAATACAGTGGAACATAGCATAATTATTATGCATGGTGAATAATTAAAAACACATGCCTTTACAAATAATACACATAAACACTTTATGGTAGGAATTTGATTTGAGTAAATAATTCCATAATAAAACACAATCATTGGTATTCTACTAGTAAAATAACCACATGAAACATCATTATTATTTTCATAATGATGAAATGTATAATGATGGATATTCTGAAACATCATGTCAAGGGATTATCCACAACATAAAAAAATGTTTTAGGCCTCGTCCAAAACCATATATCAAATTGGGAAACTCATTGTCCAATTCCACACCCAATTGTATAATGAGACCTACCGATACATCGAGGAGATATAGCGGGCTCCACCCGTCACATACTAAGTCCAATACATTACTCATATAAATTTTTTGAAACATAACATAAAAATTCGTGTTAAAACTATTATACAAAATGTAAATACTTTAACTATAAACCATTAATGGTATAAAAAGAACACATCCATAGTCAAACATATCAAAAAACCTTCAATACAATTTGTATGATTTGTGTCATAATAAATCAACTTCGATCATGTTTAAAATCCATCAAAGGATGTTGACATAGATGAAATGATAACTATTTGAAAGAAATACTTCTTTCTATTTCAAAACCATTTATGAGTCACATAATTATAAAAAAATATTTATTTCAAAAATATTCTTATAAGATTTTAATAGAAGCATCTATGATGTTATAATGGCCAAAAATAGCCACACCCACTTTAAAAGATAAAAAAACATTTTACTATAATTTTTTCGAAAAGGTCATAAAGTACCGTGTTTAGAAAAAGACGAAAATATACCTTTCAAAATATATGAAGTCAAATAAGGTTATAAATGACAATAAACCATAGTATAGTAAACAGTAAGAATGTTTGGAAATAAATTTTAAATAAAACATGGATGTGGATGATAAAGATGTCCTGGTAGATATTTACGTAAAAACAACCTCGAATAATAAATAGATTGTACAATTAACCCTTACCATGTATTATTAATTGGTCTAGGGTATGTTAACCTCCCGTATAGTAGTTAAATCATTGTTATTAAATTATAAAAGAACTATATACATAAATACGATATCATATGTGATCCTCTAATATTGCATTACTAATAATATTTTTGTAGTATCGTCATTTCGGGTGTTAATAAATTTGTTTTCCTTTATATGTGTAGTTACGTAAGAAATGTTTTTTATGGATAGGATGTATTTGATTCATATAAAGAATGATATTATGTTCATAAAAATTATTTTTAGTCATTAAATGAAAATTATTCTTGAACGGTTATGATGGGGAAATGAATCTCATCGTGTTTGTGGAGACAATAATCCGTACTTACGCACGAGCGACAATATAATTATATTGATTAAAATTCATATTTAATTGGATAGAATATCATATATACAGAATCATTAACATTTTATAATTATTATTTACATCCATTATACTTATTATTATACTCATCCAAATAATGAACAGTTTGAATAAGAAACTACACCACAACGTGGAGACGGTATGACGTACGTACGCACGTATGGTGACCATTTATATGATGGAATGGATAACAAATATGGTTGTACCATATTTATAACAACATCGTAGTATGTATAAGGTAGTGTATTTATAATTTTGGTATGGATACCACAATGAAAATGGAATTGTAAGAAGATAAGAACATGAAAGATGTGATGAAATATTTATTTCTTCTTTGGGTTTTGACTTTTGATTTGATCAAAAGGGATCCATAAGTTGGATTTCTGACCAACGGAAGGCCACTAGGATGAATAGAGGAATGTTGGGAGGATATTTGGGTAGGTTATCACCAAGCCAAATGGATTTCGAGGTGTGATTTCAAGAGAACTGGAAGTTCCCTTTTATAAGAGAGGTGAGGGTCACTTAAGGAAAAGCTGGAAATATTATTTTATAATAAAAGAAAAATTCAGTTTATAATGTCTCCAGAATGACTTATTTATAGAATTTAGAGAGGATGTTTCCAGAACCTCTCATCCAATAGGTTTTAGACTGGTTTAGGTCCCCATATTTACATTATATTTTAGATTTAACTCTTAGTTAAATAGTTAGACATTTAGCATGTCTCATTGTATTTTTATATTATATAGCTAATAAACATACTATAAACTTCCAAGAGAACCCCAAGTGGTTCATTATTAATATATATAACCTTATCTATGACTTTTTTCTGAGCCATAGTTTTTTATGATTATTAAATAATTTAATAATATATTATTTTTTTAAGACTCAATTATGTCAATTTTGAAATAATTTAGTATTTAATTATTTTTGAAATCTATTAAAACATAATCAATTAGAATAAAATTTATTTAACCAACCCTAACATTTCATATTAACCCATATAATTATTAGAATTTATTATAAGTCTCAACTTACATTTATTTGGATATTTATAATATCAATTATTTTAATATTTCATTAATAAGGTAATTACTACATCATCATTGTGTCATAAATAAATTAAATTATTTTATGTGTAAAATTTATAAATAAACTACCCTTATGTAGGAAATATTTTTATCTTTATATGGAATATTTATAGTCGAATTTATATTGTGTGTAACCCTATATTAAAATTGGTTTAGTTATTAAACAATGAATTTAACTCTTTTAACACTTCATTAAATAAAATAATATTAAATGTCCTAATCTAATCCATGTATACCCAATAGGATCATATTTTATTTATAAGGTTATTTTTGGTCAAATTATACTTATCTATTAGAATTAAGACATGTGTTTGGGTAATTATGATATAATTTTTACCCGTAATTACCATATTTAATTTTAACCGTGGTAAATAAAAGTCAAAAGTTACTATTCACCAAAAAGTAGTTTCATCTTATTGAACAAAATTTTACATAATTATATTAACCATGTCTCTTGGATTTTTGAAATTCAACTCAGAAAAGAGGTAATATTATATTTTATTCAAATTTGAAAATACCCCTAGGAGGTGGGTAAAAGACAGTAAAAAGTACATAAAAAATTTTATATATCTAAACGTACTATAACATGAATCCAGTGAATTACATTGAAATTATATAATTATTAGGTATGTATTATGAAAAAAATAACTTTAAATAAAATAAATTATTTTTTAAATAAAAATTCGGTTTTAACCAATATCGTAGTGTTTTTCACTATTAATCAAAAATTGAGTGTTTTCAGAAAAATAAAAAAAAATCACCCTTGGCTAATTTTGATATGAGAAATTCAAAAATGAAGTCCTTTTTGAAATATAAAATTTATAAAATTTCAAAAAGTGGTTATTTCTACTTATAATGTCTAGTTTGATTGGTCACAGTGTGTTAGAATCCTGAAGTTGTGTACAATGAAAGCTATTTAATTATTCAATGGTAATCATACCGTGGAAGCTTGGAGAGTTACATTCTTACCTCCTTTAAATAATTTTGTCCTCTAAATTTCTAGTATTCTACTCCATAAAAATATTCTGGTGGTTCTTCATGATATGTTCCTTTGGTTCCCACGTTGCTTCTTCCATCTTGTGGTTTCTCCATAGAACTTTTATGAGATGAGTCGTGCGATTTTTCAGCACTTGTTCATTGGTATATGGAATCTTGACAGGATATTCACAGTAGGACAAATCAGGTTCCAGTTCAATTTCCTTATATGCGAGTACATGCATCGGTTCAGGCATGTGTTTTATCAACAGTTATACGTGGAACACATTATGATCTTTGGAGAGGCTTTGAGGCATTGCAAAATGATAAGCTATAACTCCAATTCATTCTTGTATTTTGAAAGTTCGGACGTACCTGGGACTCAATTTACCCTTCTTTGTGAAATGTATAACACCCTTCCGTGGAGATACCATCAAGAAAACATGGTCTCATACTTGAAATTCCAAATCCTTCATTCGATTATCGACATAGCTCTTTTTCCTACATTGGGCTGTTTTGATGTGGGTTTTGATAATCTTTACTTTTTTCCATTGTTTCCTCAACATGTTCTAGGCCTATGAGTTTTCATTCACTAACAACATCCAAACAAGTTGGTGTGCGACATCTCTTTCCATATACCACTTCATAAGGTGCCATCTGAATACATTAATGAAAGCTATTATTATATTAAAATTCTACCAATGGTAAATATTGATCCCACATATCTTGAAATTCAATTGAACAAGATACGAATGATTCTTCTATGGATTTAATAGTCTGTTATGATTTTCCATCTGTTTGAGTGTGATAGCTAGTGCTCAAACTAAGTTTAGTATCCAGGGCTTTCTGAAGACTTTTCCAGAATCATGATGTATAATGGGGATCAAGATCAGAAAAAAATAGATAGGGGTACTCCATGATGTCTTATAACATTGTTAATATACAATCTTGTTAAACGTTTATGTGGAAAATCTTCTCTTATTGAAATAAAATGTGATGACTTGGTAAGATGATCAACAATTACCCATATTGAATCATTCCGTGTAGGATTATTTGGAATCCCCATGAAAAATTCCATCATAATATAATCCCATTTCCATTTAGGTATGGGAAGAGGATGCATGACTCCTCCAGGCTGTTGCGTTCCAGGTTTCACTTGTTGAAAAACCATACATCTTGACACAGAATTAGAAATCTCTCTCTTCATGTTGTCCCACAAAAAATGTTCCTCCAAATCTCTGTACATCCTGGTTCTCCTTAGGTTTATAGAGAAATTTGAGTTATGAGAATCATCAAAAAACTCAATTTTTAGATTTTTTATATCGGGAAGACAATGTCACTTCCCAAATTTAAAAAAATTCCATCTTCATATACGATGTCACTCAATATCCCATCATTTTCTGCATTAATATTATTTTGAAACTCTTAATCATCATTCTGAGAACTATTTATCCTTTCTAGTAAATATGGTTTGGAAACCATTTGAAAAGTATTTATGTTTCACCTTCCATTGTTATTCCCATATCCAACTTTTCTAGATCCATGAAAACAGGATCCCTTTCAACTCTCATATTGTTCATAACTCCATGGTCCTTTCTACTCAAAGAATCTTCCACCTTATTTCCCTTCCCTGAGTGGTAGTGTATAGTGTAATAATAATCCTTGAGTAGTTCAATCCATTTTATTTGAATCATGTTGAGTTATTTATCTGATAAAATATACTTCAAACTCTTCTGATCATTATAAATCTCATATTTTTCACCATAGAGATATTGTCTAAATATTTGCAGAGAAAATATTACAGCTAGTAACTCAAGATCATTAGTAGGATAGTTTTTATCATGATTTTTTAGCTATGGTGATGCATAGACAATAACTATATCATTCTTCCTAAATACACAACCAAGTATTTTCTTTGAAGCATCACTATAAATAACAAACCCATCATTCCTCGATGGTAGGGTCTACATAATAGCATTAAATAGTCTTCTCTTTAGTTCTTCAAAACATTCTTCAGACGCTTTTTTCCAAAAAAAATTTAACCCTTTTACATGTTAGCTTAGTTAATGGGTTATCCAACTGGGAAAAATTCTGTATGAAACATTAATAATATCCTATTAAACCAATAAAATTATGCACCGTCGTTATATTCGTCTGTGCTGGCCATTCTTGGATTACCTTGGTCTTTGAAGAATCAATAGAGATTCCATCCATTGGGACAATATGGACAAGAAAAGAAATCTCTTGATGCCAGAATTCACACTTTCTAAACAACCCATATAATTCATTTCATCTAAGAGCCTTTATAATGATGGGAAATTTATTTTCATGATCTTCGTAACATTTTGTGTATACCAAGATATCATCAATAAATACCACTACAATTTAATCAATATATTTCTTGAAGAATCTATTTATTAGATCCATGAAGATAGAGGGTGAATTAGTCAATACAAAATGCATTACTGTAAACTCGTAACGCTGGTACCAAGTATAAAATACTATTTTCAGAATGTCTTCCTTCTTCACACACAACTGATGACATCCCGATCGAAGCTCAATCTTTGAAAAATATTGAGCTCCATGAAGTTGGTCAAATAAATCATCAATGCAAGGTAGGGGATTCTTGTTCTTTATCGTTATAGCATTGATCTCCCTATAGTCAATGCAAAACCTCATAGATATGTATTTCTTCTTAACAAAAAGGGCAAGGGATCCCCATGGAGAAACACTAGGGTAAATAAATCCTTTATTACTCAATTCCTCTAGTTGTGTATTTTGTTCCACTAATTCCACAATGTCCTTTCTATAAGTTGTCTTTCATATGGGCCTTGAACCATGAATTAAATCAATGGAAAATTAAATTTCTCATTCTGGAGGATTTCCAGGTAAGTCCTATGGATACACATCATCATATTCTTGCACAATAGGTATTTCATCTATTTCAAAATTCATTTCCTCACACATAATTATTTCACTCCCATCCTCCCCAATTATTTTATTTAGTACATATACTTGGGGAGGATCTAGATAAGAATCATATTGTGACATTTCTTCTATAAATATATGGCACTCCATATCATTATCGTGAATTTTAACCTCTTTCTTCTTATAGTAAATTTCCGCATCATTTTCTGAAAGCCAATCCATACCAAGGATTACATAAAATTCAATCATGGGTGTGACGATTAGATCAACTGATAAATATAGTTTATATGCCTTAATGGGGACTTATTCACAAAACTTTGCTGAAATGATACTTCCCTTAGCTATGTTGACTCACAACTCCATTGATAAATCAAATTGAAAATATCTAATTTTCTTGGAAAACTGGGAAGATATGAAACAATGCCATGATCTAGAATCAAATAATGCATTGGCGAAAGTTGAGAAAACCATTAAATTACCTGACACCATGTCTTTCGAAGTTTCAACCTCAGCAGCAGTGATCACATAATCTTGTCCTTGATCCCTTGGCCTTTTCTGAGGTATGTTTCCCTAACTCTTATGGAATTCATGTTCATAATGTCTCATCTCCCTACAATTTTATCATTTAACATTGGTAGATTCTTTCTTCCCCATACAATCACTAGCAAGTTGTCCTTTCTATCCACATTTTTAGAATAGTCCTTTTCCCTTTTAGACAGGCGCCAGGGTGCTTCATTCCACAATTATCATAGGGTGGAACTTCAACTCTTCCCTTCTTCCATTTTTCCTTATTTCCATTCCCAGAGTGTTCATCAGATCTCTTCTTCTCATTCTATTCATTAAAGTCGTAAGGCTTAGAAAATTCCTTTTCGGTCTTGATAGCAGATGAGAAAATATCTTCATACGATGAGAAGGATTGCGAGATGAATGGTTGATAGTGAAATGGTTTTAACGCATCAATGAAATGATCAATCTGACTTCTTAGGTAACGCATATAATCTACAGCATTCCATGGAAGCCTTGTTATTTTAGCCTCATACTTTACGACATTCTCATTCTCCTTTTTCCTCAGACTCAGAACTTGTCTCTCCATATCCGCTTGATGGTCACAAGAAAAGTTATTTTCTAAGAAAATCTCCTTAAACTCCCTCCATTCGATAATTCATACCTCTTCAATATCCTTTTTATTTTGAATCAATGACCACCAATGATCGGCATCTCCCGAGAGTGGATAAAATGCCATGAAAACATTCTCACTTTCACTACTCCCCAATGCAAGAAATATTTTCTCAATGGAACTTATACATTTCTTAGATACTAACAATTTTGTACTCCCATTGAATTTTGGTGGTTTTTACCTCATGATGCTGTCTAACATTGATCCTCTATGTTGTAGATTAGGGTGCTCCTACAGGTATGTTTATTATTCATTACCTGATTGAGTTGTCCCAGTATGGTGATAAGACGATTAACACCCATTGCATCACCAGCTCCGCTATTATTATCTTGAGTAGGAGGGAAATACCTACAAAGATTATGTTCATTGATACAGTTTCCATTCCTTCCTTTAGGGTCCATTTATAAACAATAGTATGTAGTAGATTAGTTTATGAATCACAATAAATAATTCCAAACTGGTAAAACACTTAACATAAATTGAATAGTTTATGGATATAATCCATAATCATAACAATGTTTTCATTTAGGAGTTATATACTCATAAGTCCTTCATAATTGAATTTAAATAAAATGATAATTATCCTAGTCATATCCATCCGGAGTGTCTTAATCAAGAGTGCAGCATGGCCCGTTGTCGGGCAGTGGTTCCCATTTGAGTCTGGCAAAAAGTTGTGTTTTCAGGGTTTACCCCTACGTATATCTGCGCTACGGCCACCTCTACCTGCTTGTTTCCAAATAGGGATGTATTGCTTAGAAAACCCCAAATATCTCTACATACCAAAATATTTGGAAGTTCTTCATTAATAATCCTCAATATATATCTTAGGGTAATGTTCTCTAATTATATTTTCTCTAAATATAGTTTCCATGGTCTATACTAAGCTTCCTCTCATACCAAATTTAACACCCCGACCCTAGTTACCCAGAGTCGGTGTAACGCCCCTGACCCCTGAAGCCCAGAGTCGGTGCATTATTACGTATCATTGGCATGATCATAAAAGATCATGTCACGACCCGTCCTCGGGGCCCGTGCCGTGACTACCCCAAGCCCGCCTTCCATAGGCCAGGGGCTGGCGACTAGCACCAAGGCGTAAAATCCCAGTAAACAGGGAAGACATTGCCTTTATAAGTAACAACCACACAGAGTCAGCAAGCGGAAAGTAAAGTGCAGAAAAGAAAAGGGGCCGGAAATACAAGCCCAACTGTAAAGTACAACTGAAAAGTAAAGTACAACAACTGAAGAAAAGACGGCGGCCTCGTGTCGTCCACTGGCAATCCCACCTGAAGGGTGGGTACAGATAGCCTCCAGGCTCCTCGGGTCCCACGTCCGCTCCGAGTACGTTCCGCCCAGTGGTCCACCTCCAGGTACCGTCCTGCTCCACGCCCCAACCGTGATCAGCGCAGTCCGTCGTCTTCAACCAACACAACAAGGTGCGGGCATAGCCCGTGCAGGGGTGAGTACAAGCTACTCAGTAAGGACCCCGAGACCCCCGAAGGTCTCCCGAAATCCACAAAGGATATAGTACAAAAGATAGATGCAATCACGAAGTAACATCTGACTCGACTTAGGTATATGCCCATACATATACCTAAGTCCCCAATACTAGCTCTGCTCACGAGCTCAAGAACAACTCAATCCACAAAGGAAAGCAAGACTCAAATCCACAAAGGAGAGTAAACAGTAAATCCACAAAGGATAGTTCAACACAATCCACAAAGGAGAGTAACATAAGATTCAGCTCAACCAGGTATACTTTTTCAGATGACGTCAAAGACGATCACTGATCCGTCTAAGTCGTCGGACCCACGAAGGATCGATAGGTACTAACCCCCGCAGAAGACCCACACAGGATCGGGCTCACACAGAACCTGTAGGCAGTGGCTCACACAGAACCGGTAGTAAGGACCCACATAGGATCGGGCTCACAAAGAACCTGTAGCACTGATCCACGTAGGATCGCTGAGTGCAGTACTCGACGCAGTCCACTGAGGATCTCTGCACAGTCGTCGCCGCAGTCCACGAAGGATCTCTGCTCTGCCGTCGTCGCAGTCCACGGAGGATCTCTGCTCTGTCGTCGTCGCAGTCCACGAAGGATCTCTGCTCTGTCGTCGAAGTCACAGCCAGCGCTAGGGTTCCCGCACGTAGCGAGCTCGTTTAGGAGGGTCCGCTCCACGAGCCGAGGGGCTGATACATCAACTGACACGTAGTCCGAAGTTGATGTATCCAAAAGTTCCGTATCGACAACAGGATCTCAACGCGACAGACGGCGCGTCAATCGGACGCCCGGTCTGAGAGTTATTGGCATTTTCGTCCCAGGGGCCCGGTTGGTTTTTTAGGGCAAAACCAACCCGACCGTACTCCGCCTGTATCCGATCCTCGGGCGGAGTATGCCAAAAGTTCCGTCTCACTTAGAGGAAACTACCACAGCTGACGGTACGTCGATCGGACGTCCGTAGCTCAAGTTATGAGCGTTTCCGCTCCGAGGGCCCGGTTGGCTTCGTGTACGAACCAACCCGGCCGAACCCAAAGTCTTCCGAAACCTTGAGTATAATATACCGAAACGACCGTCTCGATCCAAGGATCGCGTAGCCGCTGACGGTTCGTAAATCGGAGGTCCCAGGCCCAAGATATGGGCGAAAGACCGAAGAGGGCCTGGAACGGGGGTACTGGGCCCGGGGCGACCCGGCCCGAACCCCCCCCTGGGGTCGGCCGAACCGGGTCGGCCCGAACCGGGTCGGCCCGACCCGGCCCGAACCGGCGAGGCCGGGTCCGGTCCGGCCTGGGCGCGGCTTGGCCAGCCGCGCGGGTGGAAGGCCGCGGGCGCAGCCCGCGGTCGAGGGAGCCGCGGCCCGCGTGCGGGCCGCGCGGGTGGTCAGCGGACGCGGCGCATTGCCGCGTCCCGACCGGTTGGACCGGACCCGCGGACCGCGGGTCCGCTGGTTCGCCGCCGCCGCGGCCGAGCCGCGGCGGATTCTTCCGGCGGCGCGCCGGGCGCCGCCGCCCCCGGTCGCCGGCGCCGCCGCGCCGGCGACCCGCGCCGCCGCCTCCTTCCGCGGGCCGCCGGAGATGCTCCGGTGGCCCGATTTGCTTCCCGCCTGCGCCGTTGCCCCTCCCGGATGCCGACCTTCAGTGCGGGATCAACGGTTCGCCCCTGCCGCGCGGTTTGTCGTCGTCCTTCATATCCGCACAACAAAAGAGATCGGCGGAGGGTTGCCGGGTCTTGTTCGTTAGACCCGCACCCACCGCGTTAGCCATAAAATCATTGGGAGGAAAAGGATCAACCAAATCAACAATTTTAAATAAATTAAAATTGTTCCGATCGGGTTCTTTATTTGAAAGGAATAATCACGGGAAAAGAAATAAAATAATCCAATCAACCCTTTCCTTGTCGTCGTCGTCGGACGAGGGGTCGTCGCGGAAGAAGGAGATCGTCGCGTCGTCGCGGTATCCGGCGTCGCGTCGCCAATCTCCGGATCAAGAAAAAACGGATTTAATTAATTAAATCCGTTGTTATTGAAATTTAAAAAAAGGAGAAATAAAAGATTCGATTCTCACCTTTGTTGCCGATCGCACGTTCGCCGCGGAAGAAGAGGCACCGAAGAAGAAGAAGAAGAAGAAGGTCGCGGAAAAGTTGTCGACGTCGCGGATCGTGCGTCGTCGAATTCCGGTTCCGGCGTTCTTCGCGTTCTTCGCGTTCTTCGCGTTCTTCGCGTTCTTCGCGGAGAGGGTGGAGGCTCAGAGGAATAGCAATCCTCCAAAATAGACAAGTTTGTCTATTTTATTATTTTGCCGACAAACGCAAAACGCGTAAGTAACGACCCACTTAATTCGTTGAATTAATTCAACGAATAAAACAGCCCATTTAATTCACGAAAGAAACAGCCCAATTAAATGGTCTGTTAAGAATTAAAGAAACGCGTCGGTTGACTTTTCAGTTACTTTGACGGGTTTTCGCGGGTGCGTTACTTAGCGAAAGAAACGGCGGGGCTCGTGCGGGCCCCACCGCACAAATATCCTACCAAGGGGTAGGATATTTCTGGATAGCATCCTATCCAGTTCAACTCAGTTCAAGCCGTCTTTAAGTGACTTTAAGTGGCTTCCAAGCAGCTTAAGTGAAATAAAATAAAGTTGTCGCACAAACTTTATTTTATTTCTGACTTAAAGCCGTAAAATTTAAAAAACCACGTATGAGCAAACGCAACTCCGGAAGAGGCGTTTCTAAGCAAATACCGGCGCTGCGATTTCATCGGTGCCCTCAGAATTTGATTCCGGGCACCGGTTCAAAAGATAGAAAAACCCGCTCGTCCGTTCACTGAACGTACCCGAGCCAAACTTCGGAAATTGATTCCGGGCACACCGGGCCTCGGAATCAGGTGCCGTCTGAAGCTGCGTTCTTGTAAAATTCCAAAGAAAATTAAGAAAAAAAAAATTTCCTTGAAATTTGCGGGTCATTACATTACTCCCACCTCAGGGCTTTACGTCCCCGTAAAGATACATCAAAAACTAGGGGAACAAATGGGGGTACTGAGCACGCATCTGAGCCTCCCTCTCCCAAGTGCTCTCCTGGAGGTTCCCGTGCTGCCATCTGACGCGCACAAGAGGAATCGACCGCCCACGTAGGACCCGCTCCTGTCGATCCTCGATCTCCACTGGGACCTCCGCAAAAGTCGCCCCATCGTCCACGTCCAGCTCCCCAAAGTCGATGATGTGCGTCGGGTCGTGCACGTATCTCCTCAGCTGAGACACGTGGAAGACGTCGTGCACCCGGTGCAACTGAGGTGGTAGAGCCAGGCGATAAGCCACCTCTCCTATCCTGCTGAGGACCTGGAAAGGCCCGATGAAGCGTGGAGACAACTTGCCGCCTCGGCCAAATCTCCGTAAACCACGTCGAGGTGAGACACGCAAAAAGACGTGGTCGCCATCCTCGAACTCTAGTGGCCTCCGCCTCCTGTCAGCATATGACTTCTGCCGGCTCTGAGCTGTCCTCATCCTCTCCTGGATGATCTGGACCTTCTCTGTCGTGGCTCGGACCATCTCTGGTCCCACGAGTGCTGACTCCCCAGGGTCTGTCCAGCACAACGGTGATCTACAGGGTCTGCCGTACAACGCCTCGTATGGTGCCATCCCGATGGTGGAGTGGTAGCTGTTGTTGTACGCGAACTCCACCAAGGGTAGGTGGTCCTCCCAGCTGCGACCAAAGTCGAGAACACATGCACGGAGCATGTCCTCGAGTGTCTGTATGGTCCTCTCCGTCTGACCATCCGTCTGAGGGTGGAAGGCTGTGCTCAGATGGAGCCGCGTCCCGAACGCCTCCTGCAACCCCTTCCAGAGCCGGGAAGTGAAACGAGCATCTCGATCAGAGACGATAGATGATGGCACACCGTGAAGTCGTACGATCTCCTGGACGTAAAGACGTCCCAAGCTCTCCACTGAGCCCTGCTCTCTGATGGGTAAGAAGTGTGCCGACTTGGTGAGTCGGTCGACAATCACCCAAATGGAGTCGTGACCTCTGGAAGTACGTGGAAGTCCAGTCATGAAGTCCATATATTTGCTATCCCACTTCCACTCCGGGACCTCCAAGGGCTGTACCAAACCTGCTGGTACCTGATGCTCTGCCTTCACCTGCTGGCAGGTGAGGCATCGTGAAACGAACTCTGCCACAGCTTTCTTCATGCCCGGCCACCAGTGCTGTCGTCTGAGATCCTGGTACATCTTCGCCACTCCGGGATGTACCGCCAAGGGAGAAGTGTGAAACTCTCTCAGCACCTCCTCTCGTAAAGCAACTGGTACGAAGGTACGCCCTCTGAAAAGGATGTCGTGCTCTGCTCCAAGGGAGAAACCATCAGGCGCCTGACCTGAGGATATCAGTGCACGCCGGGTCTCACAGTCAGCGTCCCCATGCTGAGCCTCTCTGACCCGCTGTAGAAGTGGAGGAGAGACTGTGAGAGACTGAAGAAAGGCTGCTCCGTCTCTATCCACGAAGGATATCTGCAAGGAGGCTAGCTGCTCTGTCGCCTCCTCAAGTAGCTGAATGCCCGTCCTCCTGCTGAGGGCATCGGCCACCACGTTCCCCTTTCCAGGAGTATAGACTATCTCAAAGTCATAGTCCTGGAGGAACTCAAGCCATCTCCGCTGTCTCAGGTTCAGGTCCTTCTGAGAGAAGATATACCTGAGACTCTGGTGGTCAGAAAAGACTGTGAAGCGCTCGCCCATCAGATAGTGCCGCCAAGTCTTCAGAGCGAAGACCACTGCTGCTAACTCCAGGTCATGAGTGGCGTAGTTCTGCTCATGCGGCCTCAACTGACGTAATCCGTAGGCGATCACGGCCCGCTCCTGCATCAGGACGCACCCGAGTCCAGTCCCGGATGCGTCGCAGTAAACTACGTATCCAACTCCCTCCTCAGGCAACCTCAAGATAGGTGCGCTGGTCAATCTCTGTCTCAGCTCCTGGAAGCTCTGCTGACATCTGTCTGACCACACGAAGGGTTTCCCCTTCTTTGTCAAAGCTGAGAGTGGTGCCGCAACTCTGGAGAAGTCTGGCACGAATCTCCGATAGTATCCCGCTAGGCCCAAGAAGCTCCGCACCTCTGTCACGCTCCTGGGTGGCTCCCAAGCTAGCACTGCCTCGATCTTCGCGGGATCCACTGCAACTCCCGCCTCAGAAATGACGTGCCCCAAGAAATGGACCTCACGTAACCAGAACTGGCACTTTGAGAGCCTGCCATAAAGCTGGTGCTCTCGGAGTGTGTCTAGCACAACTCGCAGGTGGTAGGCATGCTCCTCCTCAGTCGTCGAGTATACCAAAATGTCGTCAATGAAGACAACGACAAATCGGTCGAGGTATGGCTGGAAGATCCTGTTCATGAGGCTCATGAACACTGCTGGAGCATTGGTTACGCCGAACGGCATAACCAAGAACTCATAATGGCCATACCGACACCTGAAGGCCGTCTTCTGCACGTCCTCGTCTCGAACTCTGAGCTGATGATAGCCTGACCGGAGGTCTATCTTCGAGAACCACCGCGCTCCCTTGAGCTGATCGAAGAGGTCATCAATCCGTGGCAGCGGATACTTGTTCCTCACTGTCACCTGGTTCAGGCGACGATAGTCGACACATAGTCCCAAGCTCCCGTCCGCCTTCTTGGCGAACAAAATCGGGGAAGCCCAGGGTGAAACACTGGGTCGGATAAACCCCTTGCTCTGCAAGTCCTCCAACTGTACCCGCAGCTCTCGAAGCTCGGCGGGGGCCATCCGATATGCTGGAGTAGATATCGGGGCTGTCCCGGGGTACAAGTCGATGTAAAAGTCTACCTCTCTACGAGGAGGTAGCCCTGGAACGTCGTCGGGAAAGACGTCCACGTACTGGTCCACCACTGCAGGAAAAGCCGGACTCCGCACGTCCACTGCTCCTAGGATGAGGCTAGCCAACTGATGAGAGATGGGCTGCACTCTCCTCCGCGGAAGTCCATCCTGTGCTGCAAAGGTTCCCTTCTCGCCGGTGAAGGTAAACCTGCTCCCGTCGGTGCGAATACATCGCACCTTGCGCCTAAAACAGTCGATCTGGGCATGAACCGTGGATAGCCAATCCATGCCCAAGATGATGTCGTAAGGCCTCGACGCCGCTACAAGGAGATCCCAGCCGAAGCTCTCGCCTCCTAGAGTAAGCTCACACTGCCGGAACCAGTGCGTAATCGTCGAGTCTGCTCCCGTAGGAGTCTCTAGCCGTAAGGATCGAGCCAACGACTCAGTCGGAATCTCCGAGCTCCGAACAAGGGCAGAGGCTATGAAAGAGTGACTCGCTCCTGTGTCTATAAGTACTGCAGCAAGGGTGGAATAGACACAGATCGTACCTCGAATCATATCTGGCATGTCGGGGTCGTAGGCCTCCACTGCCTGGAGCTGGGCCTGTCCCTGCCCTCCAGCTCCCTGTGGTCGAGGTGGCCCTCCTGGTGGTGGTGGGGGTAGAGCCTGGAAGCGTCGCCCACCACCCGCTGCTCGGCCAGCTCCTCTGCCTCGTCCGCCTCCTCCCTGCGGACCGCCACGGTCGACTCTCTGCCTCTGCCTGGGTGGCCCCTCCACCGTCTGCTTCTCCTCTGATCGGCGAGTCGGGCAGTCACGAGCCATGTGACCCTGCCCGCCGCAAGAGTAGCACAGCCTGCCTCTCGAAAGGCTGGCACTCCGCTGTGTGCCTCGTACCGCTGAGCCGGTGTCCTGAGGCCGTCTGCGTGGGGGTCTGGTCTGCCTAGACCCGTGAGTCATCCGTCGGCTACCTGCTGCCGAAGACTCAGCTACCTGCCGCCCTGCGCTAGGTCTCGCCGCTGAAGAAGGCTCTGCCAAGAAGCTCTCGATCAGGAGGGCTCGCTCCAGCACTCCCGCCTGGGTCGGAATGCTGAGGGAGATCAGCGACGCCCGAATCTCCTGTCGCAAGCCCTGTTCGAAGGTCCGGGCCCGGAAGAAGGGGTCCCGTACCATGTCGGTCGAGTAGCGAGATAGGTCAGTGAACCTCGCCGCATACTGAGCGACCGTCATGCTGCCCTGGCGCAGCTGGAGAAGCTCCTGGATGCGCACCGCTCGGAGGGTGGCCGGGAAGAACTCAGAGCGGAAGAGGCTCTCGAAGTCCGTCCAGAGCAGGGATGCCTCATCGTGAACCTGGAGCATCAGGCTCCACCATCGTCCTGCCGCCGCCTGCAGGAGGCTCGCTGCGAGAATCACCATGAGATTCGCTGGTGTCCTCACTAGTCTGAAGATCCGTACCACCGCCTCTAGCCAGTCCTCGGCGGCCTGGGGGTCCGCCTCACCGCGAAACCTGGGCGGTCGCTGGCTCTGAAACTCGTGCAGTGCCCTGAGGCGACGTGCATCGTCAGCGTCTGGTACTGGCAGCATCGGTGGCTCCGCGGGTAAAGCTACCGCCGGTGCCAGAGCTGGCAAAGGGCCCTGCACCGAGGCCTCGTCGCTCGGTGGGCTGCCGTCGCGCCCTACACTCGGAACCCTAGCTGGCTGTCGTCGCGGGGCCATCCTGAAAAGGAGAACAAGAGCACCACAGTCAGAACAGTATACCTGGTGAGCTGGCACAAGTAATCGCAAGGAAAACTTGAGACTTTCATAAAGCAGATCAGTATACCCGGTGAGCTGACACAAGTAATCACAAAGAAAACTTGAAACACACACGCAATCAATGTTTTCATGCATTAAGTCGGAAATCAGGAGTCAGGGTCCTGGTGTACGGATACGTCGGCCGCCGCACCAACACTGGGCTCCCTGAACTGATAACCACACTCAATACACTAAACACTATTGCTTCACATAGAAAGAAAGGACGATCAGAGTCCGCGGTAGAACCGACCACCTCTGATACCAATTTGTCACGACCCGTCCTCGGGGCCCGTGCCGTGACTACCTCAAGCCCGCCTTCCATAGGCCAGGGGCTGGCGACTAGCACCAAGGCGTAAAATCCCAGTAAACAGGGAAGGCATTGCCTTTATAAGTAACAACCACACAGAGTCAGCAAGCGGAAAGTAAAGTGCATAAAAGAAAAGGGGCCGGAAATACAAGCCCAACTGTAAAGTACAACTGAAAAGTAAAGTACAGCAACTGAAGAAAAGACGGCGGCCTCGTGTCGTCCACTGGCAATCCCACCTGAAGGGTGGGTACAGATAGCCTCCAGGCTCCTCGGGTCCCACGTCCGCTCCGAGTACGTTCCGCCCAGTGGTCCACCTCCAGGTACCGTCCTGCTCCACGCCCCAACCGTGATCAGCGCTGTCCGTCGTCTGCAACCAACACAACAAGGTGCGGGCATAGCCCGTGTAGGGGTGAGTACAAGCTACTCAGTAAGGACCCCGAGACCCCCGAAGGTCTCCCGAAATCCACAAAGGATATAGCACAAAAGAAAGATGCAATCACGAAGTAACATCTGACTCGACTTAGATATATGCCCATACATATACCTAAGTCCCCAATACTAGCTCTGCTCACGAGCTCAAGAACAACTCAATCCACAAAGGAAAGCAAGACTCAAATCCACAAAGGAGAGTAAACAGTAAATCCACAAAGGATAGTTCAACACAATCCACAAAGGAGAGTAACATAAGATTCAGCTCAACCAGGTATACTTTTTCAGATGACGTCAAAGACGATCACTGATCCGTCTAAGTCGTCGGACCCACGAAGGATCGATAGGTACTAACCCCCGCAGAAGACCCACACAGGATCGGGCTCACACAGAACCTGTAGGCAGTGGCTCACACAGAACCGGTAGTAAGGACCCACATAGGATCGGGCTCACACAGAACCTGTAGCACTGATCCACGTAGGATCGCTGAGTGCAGTAGTCGACGCAGTCCACTGAGGATCTCTGCACAGTCGTCGCCGCAGTCCACGAAGGATCTCTGCTCTGCCGTCGTCGCAGTCCACGGAGGATCTCTGCTCTGTCGTCGTCGCAGTCCACGAAGGATCTCTGCTCTGTCGTCGAAGTCACAGCCAGCGCTAGGGTTCCCGCACGTAGCGAGCTCGTTTAGGAGGGTCCGCTCCACGAGCCGAGGGGCTGATACATCAATTGACACGTAGTCCAAAGTTGATGTATCCAAAAGTTCCGTATCGACAACAGGATCTCAACGCGACAGACGGCGCGTCAATCGGACGCCCGGTCTGAGAGTTATTGGCATTTTCATCCCAGGGGCCCGGTTGGTTTTTTAGGGCAAAACCAACCCGACCGTACTCCGCCTGTATCCGATCCTCGGGCGGAGTATGCCAAAAGTTCCATCTCACTTAGAGGAAACTACCACAGCTGACGGTACGTCGATCGGACGTCCGTAGCTCAAGTTATGAGCGTTTCCGCTCCGAGGGCCCGGTTGGCTTCGTGTACGAACCAACCCGGCCGAACCCAAAGTCTTCCGAAACCTTGAGTATAATATACCGAAACGACCGTCTCGATCCAAGGATCGCGTAGCCGCTGACGGTTCGTAAATCGGAGGTCCCAGGCCCAAGATATGGGCGAAAGACCGAAGAGGGCCCGGAACGGGGGTACTGGGCCCGGGGCGACCCGGCCCGAACCCCCCCTGGGGTCGGCCGAACCGGGTCGGCCCGACCCGGCCCGAACCGGCTAGGCCGGGTCCGGTCCGGCCTGGGCGCAGCCCGGCCGACCGGACCGGCCGGCTCGGCCGGCGCGGCTTGGCCAGCCGCGCGGGTGGAAGGCCGCGGGCGCAGCCCGCGGTCGAAGGAGCCGCGGCCCGCGTGCGGGCCGCGCGGGTGGTCAGCGGACGCGGCGCATTGCCGCGTCCCGACCGGTTGGACCGGACCCGCGGACCGCGGGTCCGCTGGTTCGCCGCCGCCGCGGCCGAGCCGCGGCGGATTCTTCCGGCGGCGCGCCGGGCGCCGCCGCCCCCGGTCGCCGGCGCCGCCGCGCCGGCGACCCGCGCCGCCGCCTCCTTCCGCGGGCCGCCGGAGATGCTCCGGTGGCCCGATTTGCTTCCCGCCTTCGCCGTTGCCCCTCCCGGATTCCGACCTTCACTGCGGGATCAACGGTTCGCCCCTGCCGCGCGGTTTGTCGTCGTCCGTCATATCCGCACAACAAAAGAGATCGGCGGAGGGTTGCCGGGTCTTGTTCGTTAGACCCGCACCCTCCGCGTTAGCCATAAAATCATTGGGAGGAAAAGGATCAACCAAATCAACAATTTTAAATAAATTAAAATTGTTCCGATCGGGTTCTTTATTTGAAAAGAATAATCACGGGAAAAGAAATAAAATAATCCAATCAACCCTTACCTTGTCGTCGTCGTCGGACGAGGGGTCGTCGCGGAAGAAGGAGATCGTCGCGTCGTGGCGGTATCCGGCGTCGCGTCGCCAATCTCCGGATCAAGAACAAACGGATTTAATTAATTAAATCCGTTGTTATTGAAATTTAAAAAAAGGAGAAATAAAAGATTCGATTCTTACCTTTGTTGCCGATCGCACGTTCGCTGCGGAAGAAGAGGCACCGAAGAAGAAGAAGAAGAAGAAGGTCGCGGAAAAGTTGTCGACGTCGCGGATCGTGCGTCGTCGAATTCCGGTTCCGGCGTTCTTCGCGTTCTTCGCGTTCTTCGCGTTCTTCGCGTTCTTCGCGGAGAGGGTGGAGGCTCAGAGGAATAGCAATCCTCCAAAATAGACAAGTTTGTCTATTTTATTATTTTGCCGACAAACGCAAAACGCGTAAGTAACGACCCACTTAATTCGTTGAATTATTTCAACGAATAAAACAGCCCATTTAATTCACGAAAGAAACAGCCCAATTAAATGGTCTGTTAAGAATTAAAGAAAACGCGTCGGTTGACTTTTCAGTTACTTTGACGGGTTTTCGCGGGTGCTTTACTTAGCGAAAGAAACGGCGGGGCTCGTGCGGGCCCCACCGCACAAATATCCTACCAAGGGGTAGGATATTTCTGGATAGCATCCTATCCAGTTCAACTCAGCTCAAGCCGTCTTTAAGTGACTTCAAGTGGCTTCCAAGCAGCTTAAGTGAAATAAAATAAAGTTGTCGCACAAACTTTATTTTATTTCTGACTTAAAGCCGTAAAATTTAAAAAACCACGTCTGAGCAAACGCAACTCCGGAAGAGGCGTTTCTAAGCAAATACCGGCGCTGCGATTTCATCGGTGCCCTCAGAATTTGATTCCGGGCACCGGTTCAAAAGATAGAAAAACCCGCTCGTCCGTTCACTGAACGTACCCGAGCCAAACTTCGGAAATTGATTCCGGGCACACCGGGCCTCGGAATCAGGTGCCGTCTGAAGCTGCGTTCTTGTAAAATTCCAATGAAAATTAAGAAAAAAAAAATTTCCTTGAAATTTGCGGGTCTTTACAGATCAAGTCTCAGAAGGCCGATTATTTTAGTTTCCTTGGAAGTACTAGATACATTCATAAGGTTTAAATTACATCATAAAATGGAAAACCTCAACAACATTGTCTCCATAAACAACAATGAGATCCCATAGACTATCCATGGAGGTCAGTCATAACATACTTCTTTGCATCCTGGGAATATAAAACATTGAAAGTGGTGAGACCATATGCTCAGTAAGGATAACATTATACCGGAAACCTTCATAAGTAAACATTAACAATTAAGGCAGGGTATAAGACTAGAACAAAATCATTTTAAACATGAACTTAGGGAAAATATGGCATTGATAAAATCAAATAATTCCATTTACTTATTCTAATGGATATTCTACTAGTCGAATGATCAAATGCAATATCAATAACCACTTTCATAATGATGGAATTCATAATTCCATACTATCAAAACCATATTGTCAAGGCCATGTGCCAAGACTACAAATAAGATATTGTCAAGGCCTTGTGCCAAGAAGCTACTTTGTCTCATAAGACCTACCGATGCATCGAGGAGCTATAGTGGGCTCCACCCATCACTTACTAAGTCCAATGCATTCCTTATATGAAAATTTGAAACATAACATAAACATTCATATTAAAACTAGCATACGAAATGACAATACATTACCCACAAACCATGAATGGTATAAAATTAGCACATCCACAGCCAAAAATAACTCATTCCACAAAATATGGAAGAATATATTGTAATAGATTAACCTCAATTGAGAATGATGAAAGATATTGACATAGATGAAAATAATCATCAAAACTATTTGAGAGAAAGGTCACAATTTTTCTTGAAAACATTTAAAAGTCTCACAATTTATCAAGGATCCACTTAAAATAGATTTTTAAATTGAAGTGTCCCATAGAACATTGAAACATCAAAAATAATTTTTTATTTTAAAATTTTAATGTCCATATAAATAAATCATTAAAACCATTTTTAAACACAGACATTGATGAGAATTATTTAGAATAATAAACATTTAAAACATTTAAAATGAAATTTTAGTTAGAGTTACTAACCAAAAGAGAGATACATGAATACAAATAATTGAGGTTATCAAAAAATTGTAATATCATGAGAATAAATGGATTCATGATATACTATGCAAAGTACATTATATACACCATATAAAAGTGATTTGGTGTATAACAACAAAGAAGCCTCAATGGAATGTAAATTGAAATGAAATATCTTATAAAGACTGTATCATTAGGTTAAGGATAAATCAAAGAAATAATTATGTGTGAAAAATATAAATAAACTCAATATGATTGGATATTCAGTGTAAATGAATCATAGGGAATTCACAAATATTATTGTAAAAACAACACCAATGAATTGGATATTCAACTCAAGAAATAGAGATTGAGTTAAATTACTCTTATCAAGTTCATATCGATGACCTGAGAATTTATCAAGGGAGTGATTATGTGTATCAAAAGTATATCCACATAACGTGGAGTGGAAATTATGACATAATAAAATAAATAGTGATTCCACACATAATCATGGAGTAAAATAATCAATAAAGTATGCGTAATGCTGAATGAGTGGAAATTGAAATATCAAATTCCCTAATCGATTTGGTAACATATAAAACATACACCCATGAAAGAAGGATCATACAATGATGTTGTAAATATCCATAAATTAATGTATAATACACAATGGATACAATAATGGGCAGTACACACACCACATGCAATAATTAAGTGGTGAACAATGGAAATCTCCTGGAATTAAAAGTGAGATAAGAAACCCCTTACATTGTACTTTTTCCTTGGTAAAGGGTAGTTCAACCACCTGTATGATGCTGAAATAATTGTTATTGAATAATAAAAGAATTATATACCTTAATATGATATCATATATGATCTGTTAACATTTATTTGTTAATAATATCTGAGTTTTTTCATCTTTTCAAGTGTTAACGGATTCATTTTCCTTTATATTCTTTGTTACGTGAGCCATATTTGTTATGAATGGGATTTATATTATTCATATCTAGAATGATATCATGTCTCTAAACATTTTTTTAATAATCAAATGAAATTTAGTTTTGAATGGATATGATGGGGAATGAATCTCATCGTGTTTGTGGAGACAGTAATCCGTACGTACACAAGAGTGACAATATCACTCTTTTCATATCAAAATAAAATATAATTGGATGGTATATCATATATAAATATTAATTATCATGTTATATTTATTATTTACATGAATTACACATCATTATTAAACCCATCCAAATAATATAGTATTGTATAACAATTACACCATGAGGTGGAGACATTAATCTGTATGTATGAACGTATGGTGACATGTCATTCAAAGGATGGATTAAATAATGAAGATGGATGTACCATATTTATAATCACTTTATAGTATAGAGATGATATTGTATTTATTATTTTAGAAAAGAAATAACAGAAATAAGAATTGGAAGAATAAAAGTACTTGAAAGAGGGTGGGGAAATTATTACCTCTTTTTCAGGTTCTTCCTATTGATTTGATCAAAAGGGCTCCTAAAGTTGGGTTTTTGACCAAAGTATGGCCTCTAGGATGAAGTGAGGGATGTTGAGGGGATATGTGGGTTGGGTTTGGTGGAGCCAAAACTCATTGAAGGAGTGAATTAGTGATTAGGTTATAGGTTGAAAAACACTCAACCAAGAGGTTTTAGACAGGTTTGAGTCACTATATTAACGTTATCTTTTTGATTTAACTCTTAGTTAAATAGTTTGACATTTACCATGACTCTTTTTATTTTTATATTATATTGTTAATAAACATACTATATACATCAATGAGACCCCCATGTGGTCCATTAATTATACACCTATCGTTATATAAGTATTTTTTATGAAAAAGATATTTTTAGGAATAGAATATAAATAAATAATATAATATTTGTTTTAAAAACTCATTTATGTCAATTTTGAAAGTATTTAATAATTTATTTTTGTTAAATTCATAAAAACCTTATTAATTCGAAAAAAATTAATTTAAGAAATTGAAACATGTCATGGTAACAAATAAAATTCATGGAGGTCATCAAAACATTCATATTATTTTTATTTTAACATTTATAAAACCAATTATTTTATTCCTTCATTATTTAAGAAAATACTACATGATTATTGTGTTATAAATAAATTTAATTATTCAGTGTTTAAAAATTATAAATAAGATACCATTATGTAGGAAATCCTTTTAAATTTCTAATGAATATTAATTGTCGAAAATATAACATATATATTATTCTGTAAAAATTTGTTTTCTAAAAGATATATGCTTACATCATTTTTGTATTTACATTAAATTAATTAATCTAAAGTGTCATTATCACTTACAAGTGGCTCCATGGGGTCCCAAAATCGACCCGAAGATGCCCATGGTCGGAAATATATCTCCCAATAGGGTTAGGACACGTTTTAGGGTAATTTGATATTATTATAATATTATTTTTTACCCTTATTTACAGGATTTACCCTTTAACCATGGTAAATAAAATATTTACCGAAGTAATTATTCAGCATCTCTAAAAATAGAAGTTACCTATTTACACAATTTGGACCTCCTGATTCTAAATATGAAATCCATTTTTCTAAATTCAGAACATAGAAGTGGCAGAAATTAATTTAAAATTAATTCCCATTTTCAAAACAATGAGTGTTTTTTTAAGAAATAATAATTATCAAAATATTGACACTTGTTAATGTCTAATTTAAAAGTGAAATTACATCCATTTACCAATATTGGATTTCATGGTAAAAATATATTCTAACAATTTTTTGAAACCTCTCAATATTATAATTTATCACTATAAATTATTTGGATTAAATTTTTTTTAATTAATGTTTAGTATTTTTCACTATTCATCAAAATTTGTATATTTTATAAAAAATCAAAAAAACCACCGTCGGATAATTTCAATATTCTGAATCCAAAAATGATGTCCATTCTGAAAGATAAAATTTATAATATGTCAAAAAGTGGGTATTACTATTCATAATAGCTAGTTTGATTGGTTGTGGTGTGTGTTAGAACTCAAAGATGCGTACAACACACACTACTGTATTATTCAAAGGGAAGCGTACAGTGGAAGCTTGTGGTGTTAAATTCTCCCCTCCATAAAATAATTTCTTCCTCTAAATTTTTCTAAAATTAGACTGGGGAATATAATGGAAAGTCCCACATCAGAAAACGAGTCAATAAAACTATCACTATAAAAGATAGAAAGAGAAGTACAAAGGTCACCCAAGATAACCCATACTATGATTCAATGTACGAAAACATGGATATGGATGATAAACTAAGTGTCATGTTCTAAGGAAGAGGGATAGAAAAAATGATCAAGAGAAAGTTAACTACAAGAAAACCACAGGCATGTGATGGGGAAAACTGTCATTAGTCTCCCAGTAGGAAAAGTAAACAGACAATTTTTTTTTGTACGAAATTACATTACATAAAGATAAGGCATTAATTTATGAGATTGACTAAAAACATGAAGATATATACTTACTCATTAAGTAGAGTTTCATTTTTTAATAAATTTCTACCACAAAATCATTTTTTTAAATGATGAGTATTCATGAAGACATGGTAACACTGGAATAGCTAGAATAAACTTCTATAGAATCAC
This sequence comes from Viscum album, assembly GCA_963277665.1. Taxonomy (NCBI): domain Eukaryota; kingdom Viridiplantae; phylum Streptophyta; class Magnoliopsida; order Santalales; family Viscaceae; genus Viscum; species Viscum album. The sequence goes on from OY728152.1 coordinate 1,255,548,256, forward strand.
ATGATCCATGTAGGATAAACTATATATTTAACTTGTCGTTATAGATTATTCAAAACCAAAATGGTTAGTATAAGATCTGATGATCCCCCAAAAGGATACTCCATTAGAGAAAGAAACACTAATCTTAATTTCTAAAACTAATCCAACAATACCCAAAAGTTAAATAAATATCATTCAATAAACAATTGTCCTTAATATCCTTCAATACAATAAAAACTAATATTGAAACCCAAAACGTAGATGAATTTGGTTATGCAGTCTTCCACATTAAATTGTATCTCTAAATGACATCAACTACTCTGAAAGTCACATACATAAAAGTAATTAACCTAATAACATATTCTCTATTATTGGTTAATAATTTCCCTAAATAACACAAATCACTATAAATCGACAATAAAATCATAGATAAAAATCCACCATTACTCATCAAATGAAATCCCGTTGTATTCTATTTTCCTTGGGCATATAGTGTTCCCAACAAAGCGAACATCTTCCAAAATAAAAAATTATCACTTAATCACCGAATCAATTTCCTATACTAAGGGTATTCATTTGATAAGACATAAGATCCAAAATCAACTTATTATTGATCAATAAAATCATTTAACTAAAAATAGTTAGTCACACTAACCAGTGAATTCACTTTGACCAGTGTTATATGATAAATCCCAATCGCACTTTGGTTGTGGGTTTGATTCCCATAGCTTTGTCTGACGTGACAGGTTGTCACACGGTCTGCATGTTGTACTTTTTCAAAAAATATATTTTATAACATTACCAAAATGAGATAAATTCTTCAAAATAACCATAGCATAATTTAACCACAAATGATACCTCATACCTTTCGTTTTAATCACAAAATATAATAACTAGTAATTGCCTCAAACCCAATGATCATATAAAAGAAAATGGTTATTTATAACTATATCCAAAAGAGAAAAGATATGTCTTCCTTAAATATCATTTTCACATGAAAAACATAAGGGTTAAAAACAAAAGAGAAAATTATTCCAATGTAATCCCTTCAACAAGGAGTACTAGTACATTTAAAAATTTCTCTGACCATTTATTTCCACATAGCTTCTTCTTTGACAAAGAAAATATCCTATAGAATAGGTAAATCACTCAGGTAATGGCTAGGTCCCCTATATATATGGAAAATGACTATAAATGGATTCTTGATAACATTTTTATTTTCTTCCATAGTACACTTCATTTTTCCTCGGCAATTATTTACTTTATGTCCTTCATTCCCACTCGTAAATCATTTCATTGTTCAATTGAGACACTTTCCATGGTGTCTTTTTCTACATTTCATGAATGATGGAAATTGAGGATTCTTTTCTCCAAGGTCTCCACTGATGAAACAATTATCATTCCTCACCTTTATTCTCTTTTTTGCGTCCAGGAGTTGGTTAATATATATGTTATTGATCATATTTTTGTAAAACTGATTTGGCACAAACACAATATCATTTACACCTATCAAAATTCCATTTTTTTACTCATTTCCACTACTGTTCCCACCTTGTACATCATTTTCAATGTCACTGTTACTTCCTTGGAATCTATCGATTGACTAAAACCAGAAAGTATTGTGTGAGTAATAGTAGTCATAAAATCATTTAGAGAATATCATGACACCATATTCTCAATTTGAAACACCTTAGGATTAACCAAGTTTATTTATTCTCATCTTATATTAAAATATTTCAAATAGGTTTGTAAGAAAATATAAATTACCCTAAGAATATCCCCCAGGAGTGTCATAACCAAGAGTGCAGCAAGGCCCGTTGTCGTGCACCAATTCCCATTCGAGTCTAGCTCAAAGTGGTGTTTTCGAGTTTTACCCCTAGGTACATCTGTTCCATAGTCACCTCAACCTACTCGTATACAGACATGTATTTATTTCTCATAAAAATCACAAAATCACTAAAATAGTAAAATTATAGGAGGTTTTTCTATAATAATCCTCAAAGTCCATCTTAGGTCTATGTGCTCGAATCAGTGTTTATCTAAATCTAGTTTCCAATGTTTGTACTAAACGTTATTTGATACCAACTATAACACCCAAACCATAGAAGCCCAGAGTGGGTGAATTGTTACGTATCATTGTCATGATTATAAAATATCAAGTAAAGAAAGATATATTAGTTTAGTATCCTTGGAAGTACTATATACATTCATAAGGTTTACATTACATCATAAAATGGAAAACTACAACATCATTGTCTCCATAGACAACACTCAGATCCCATAGACTATCCCTGGAGGTCAGTCATAATATACTTCTTTACATCCTGGGAAAATAAAACACAAAAAGGGGTGACCTCAGATGCTCAGTAAGGATAACATTGTAGTGGAAACATTCATAAATAAGCATAAACATTTAAGGCAGGGTATAAGACTAGAACAAAAGCCTTTTAAACTTGAACTTCATCATAATATTGAAATGATAAAATAAAATAATTTTGTTTACTTATTCACATGGATATTCTACTACTCGAATGATCACATTCAATATCAATAACCACTTTCATAATGATGGAAGGCATAATGAGAGACTATCATAACCACATAGTCAAAGCCTTGTGCCAAGGCTACAAATAAGATTTTGTCAAGGCCTTGTTCCAAGACACTAGATTGTCTCGTGAGACCTACATATGCATAGAGAGGCTATAGCAGGCTCTTCCCGTCACATACTAAGTCCAATGAATTCCTCATATGAAAAGTTGAAACATAACATAAACATTCGTATTAAAACTATGATACGAAATGTCAATACATTACCTACAAATAATGAACGCAATAAATATAGCACATCCACTGTCAAACATAACTCATTCAATACAATATGGAATATTTTATTGTAACAGATTAACATTAATTGAGAATAATTAAGGATATTGAAATAGATGAAGAGAATCATCAAAACTATTTGAGAGAAATATCACCCCTTTTCTTGAAAACATTTAAAAGTCTCACTATTTATCAAGGATCCATTTAAAATTGATTTATGAATCAAAGTGTCCCACAACACTTTGAAACATTGAAAATGAAATTAAAATTTAAAACATTAATGAATGTATGAATAAATCATTAAAACCATTTTTAAAACACAGACATTAATGAGAATGATTTAGAATAGAAAATATTTAAAACATCTAAAATGATATTTTAGTTAGAGTTCTTAACCAAAAGAGAGAAAATTGAATAAAAATAATCGAGGTAATAAAAAACTTTTAATTTCATGAGAATGAAGGGATTCATGATATACTATGTCCAAGTTCATTATATACACCATATAATTGTGATTGTCTTTATAATAACAATGAAGTCTCAATGGAATGTAAATTGAGATGAAATCTCTTATAAAGAACGTATCCTTAGGTTAATGTTAAATAAATGAAATAATAATTTGTGGAAAATATAAATACACTAAATATGATTTGTTATTCAGTGTAAATCAATTAGTGGACATTGACACATATTCTTGTAAAAACAACACCAATAAATTAGATATTCAACTCAACAAATGGAGAATGAGTTATAATTAATCTTATCAAGTTCATATTGATGATTTGAGAATTTATAAATGGAGTTATTATGTTTATCAAAAGTATATCCATAGAAAGGGGAGTGGAAATTATGACATAAGAAAATCAATAGCGATTCCACACATAATCATGGAGTAAAATAATCAATAATGTATATGTAATGTTGAATGAGTGGAAATTGAAATTAAAAATTCCCTTATTGATTTGGTAAATTACAAAACATACATACATGAAATAAGGATCATAAATTGATGATTTAAATATCCATCAATTAATGTATATTACACAATGGATACAATCATGGCTAGTACACACACCACATTCAATAAATAAGTGGTGAACAATGGAAATCTCATAGAATTAAAAGTGAGATAAGAAACCCCTTACTTTGTAATTTTTCCTTGGTCGAGGGTAGGTTAAAATCATTTATAATGTTTAAATAATATTTATTTAATTATAGAAGAATTATATACATTAATATGATTTCATATATGGTCTTTTAACATTTATTATTTAATAATATCTTAGTATTATTGTCATTTCAGGTGTCAACAGATTTAGTTGCGTTTATATTCCTTGTTATTTGATCCATATTTATTATGGATGGGATGTATCTTATTCATATATAGAATTATATCATGTTTATAATCATTATTTTTAATCATCAAATGAAATTTAGTCTTGAATGGATACGATGAGGAATGAATCTCATCGCATTCGTGGAGATGGTAATTCGTACGTACGCACGAGCAACAATATCACACTTTTGATATTAAAATAATATATAATTGGATGTTATATCATATATACCTAATAATTATAATGTTATATTTATTATTTACATTAATTACACATCATAATTGTACCCTTCCAAATAATAATGTATTGAATAACAATTACACCACAATGTGGAGACAATAATTTGTACGTACACATGTATGGTGACATGTCATTAAAAGGATGGATAAAATAATGAATATGGATGTACCATATTTATAATAACTTCACATAATATAGATGATACCAGATTTATTATTTTTGAATGGAAATAAAAAGAAGAAGAAGTGGAAGAAGAAAAGAACCTGAAAGAGGGTGGTGAAATTATTACCTCTTCTTCGGGTTCTTCCTTTTGATTTGATCAAAAGGGATCCATAAGATGGCTTTCCTACTGAAGGAGGGACTCTAGGATGAAATGAGAGATTTTGAGAGGATATTTGGTCAGCATTTGTCCAAGACAAAAGGCTTTGGAGGTGTGAATTAGTGAGTAGGGTGTGTGCCCTTTTATAAGAGGGGTGAGTGGAACCTTAGGAAAATCTAGAAATATTATTTTATAATAGATTAATATTCGGTTTATAGTTGATCCAAAGTGTATTATTTAAACTTTTAGGTAGAGATAGGTTGAAAAACACTAAACCAGTAGGTTTTAGACAGGTTTGGGTCACTATATTAACATTATCTTTTGGATTTAACTCTTTGTTAAATATTTTGACATTTTCCATGTCTCTTTCAATTTTTATATTATATAGTTATTAAACTTACTATATACGTCCAAGAGATCCCCAAGTGGTCCATTAATGATACAAATATCATTATATATGTTCTTTTTCCGAACCATAGATTTTGATGAATATAATATCAATTAGTAATATAATATTTGTTTTAAAAACTCATTTATGTCAATTTTGACACTATTTAATAATTGATTTTTGATGAAGTCATAGAAACTTTATTAATTCGAAATAAATTATTTTAAGAAATTATAAAATGTCATATTAACCAATAATATTCGTTGATGTCAACAAAACATTCAAATTATATTTATTTTAATATTTATAATACCAATTATTTGATTATTTCATTGATAAGGAAAATACTTTATCATTATTATGTCATAAATAAATGTATTCATTGAATGTCTAAAAAATATAAATCAAATTACATTATGTAGGAAATATTTTTATATTTATAATTAATATTTATAGTCGAAAATATATCATATATGACCATATTTAAAAATTGTTTTTCTAAAAGATACATGCTTATGTCATTTTTGTATTTATTTTAACTTAATTAATATAAAGTGTCCTAATCACTTAAAAGTGCCTCCATGGGGTCCCAAAATCGTCCCAAAGATGCCCACGGTCGGACATGTATCAAAATATAAGGTTATGACACGTTTTGGGGTAATTTAATTTTATAAAAATATTATTGTTTTACCCTTATTTACAGGATTTACCCTTTAACCAAGGTAAATAAAATATTACCGAAGTAATTATTCAAAATTTCTAAAAACAAAAGATACATATTTACACAATTTGGACCTACTGATTCTAAATATGGAATCCATTTTTCTAATGTCAAAACACAAAAGTAGAAGAAATTAATTTAAAAATAATTCCCCTTATCAAAACAATGAACATGTTTTTTGAGAAATAATAACTATCAAAAGATTGACACTTGTTTATGTCTACTTTAAATGTGAAATTACATCTAATTACCAATATTGGATTAAATGAAAAAAATAAAATTATAATTATACTTTATAACCCTCAATAGTATAATTTATCACTATAAATTATTTGTATTTAAAAAGTTGGTTTTATATAATTTTTAGTATTTTTCACTATTCATCAAAATTTGATTGTTTTCTAAAAAATACAAATATTTCAACCTAGGATAATTTTTATATTATGAATCCAAAAATGATTTACCTTTTTAAATCTAAAATTTATAAAATTTCAAAAATTGGGTATTAATATTCATAACGGCTAGTTTGATTGGTTGTTGTGTGTGTTAGAGTTTGATGTTGCGTATAACACACATTACTGTATTATTCAAAGAGAAGTGTACCGTGGAAGCATGGGGTGTTTCAGTCAGTGAATTATTACATATCATTGTAATTATATAAGCAATCATGTCCCGAAAGACAGATCGGTTTAGTATTATTTGAAACATGATACATATATATGTTCAACGTTACAACTTGAAAAGAAATACCACAGAAATTTATTCCATTAGAAACATACAAGCCTCATATATTATGCCTCTAAGTCACTCATAAATAAATTCTTAATATTATGGGAAAATGAAACATAAGAATTGTTGATCTCAAATTCTTAGTAATGGTATGAAATAGAGCGGAAGAAAACATAAACATTAGGCATGGTGAATAACATAAAAAACATGCCTTTACAAAAAATAAACATGAACACTTTATGGCTAGAATATGAGCTGAGTAAATAAAGCAATAATAAAACATAATCATGGGTATTCTACTAGTCTAATATCCAAATGAACCATAATTATTATTTTCATAATTAGATAATTTATAATGCCAGACATTCTGAAACATCTTTTCAAGGCCTCGGCCAGGACGTCTAAAAATGATTAAGGCCTCGACCAAAACGATATATCAAATTGGGAAAGGCCTCGGCCAATTCCACATAAAATTATCTAATGATACCTACTGATGCATGAAGGAGCTATAGAGGGCTCCACCCATCACATTCTAAGTCCAATACATTCCTCATATGAAAATTTTGGAAAATAACATAAACATTCGTATTAAAACTAGCATATAAAATGTCAACTCTTTAACCATAAACCATTAATGGTATAAAAATATCACATCTGTAGTCAATCATATGACACAACCTTCAATACAATGTTGAATATTTGTATCATAATAAATCAACTTCATAAAATTTTAATGTCCATCTATGGATGTTGAAAATGATGAAATGAAAACTATAGAAATAAATATCTCCATTTATTTTGAAACCATTTAAGAGTCACATAATTATAAAAGAAAAAATTTATTTTGAAAATATTTTTATAAGCTTGTAATTTATGTTTCTATGATGTTATAATGAAGGAAAATATCTGCACCCGCCGTATAATTGAAAAAAAAATTCTTACCAAAATTTTGTAGAAAAGGTAATAATGTACCTTGTTTTGAAAATGACAGAATGATTCCTTTCAAACCATTTAAGGTAAAATAGTTTTATAAATTAAATTAACCCATAGTATATAAAATAGTAAAAAAAATTTGAAATAAATTTTTATGAAAACATGGATGAGGATGATAACGAGGACCCAGTAGATACTTACGTAAAAAGAAACTCCGATAATAAAGTGATTGTGAAATTAACACTTACCTTGAACTTTTCCTAGGTCGAGGGTATATTGACCTTATGTATTATTTTTAAATCATTTTTATTAAATTATAAAAGAACTATATACATAAATATGATTTCATATATGATCCTCTAATATTGCTTTGTTAATAATATTTTAGTAGTATCATCTTTTCTTGTGTTAACTCATTCGTTTTCCTTTATATGCTTGTTTACAAAAGCCATGTTTTGTTATGTATAAGATTTATTTGATTGATATAAATAATTATATTATTTTCATATATATTATTTTTAGTCATTAAATGAAAAAAATTCTTGAATGGTTACAATGGGAAAATGAATCTCATCGAGTTCGTGGAGACGGTAATCCGTACGTACGCACAAGTGAAATTATCATTATATTGATGGAGAAATAATCTGTAATTGGATGGTTTATAATATATAAATAATCATTAACATGTTATATTTATTATTTACATTAGTTATACTCATTATTATATCCATCTATATAATAAATTTCTTGAATAACAAACTACACCACGACATGGAGGCGACAAGTTAAACGTACGCACGTATGGTGAATTTTTCATTTATGGGATGGATAGAATAATGAATATGGTTGTACCATATTTATAAAAACATCACATTATGTAGAATTTAATTTATTTATTATTTTGGTATGGATTCAACAAAGAAAAAGGATGTTGAAGAAGAAAAGAACTTGAAAGATGTGATGAGATATTTACCTCTTTTTTGGGTTCTTCCATTAGATTTAATGAAAAGGGGTCCATTGGATGGATTTATGACTAATGTAAGGCATATAGGATAAAGTTAGGAATGTTTTACAGGTATTTGTGCAGTGTTTTTCCAATCCAAATTCCTTTTGAGGAATGATTTTGAGAGAAGGGGAATGCCCTTTTATAAGAGAGGTGAGGGTCACTTTCAGAAAAGCTGGAAATATTATTTTATAGTAAAATATATTTTGGGTTTTGAGGGATCAAAAATAATTTATTTAGAGGATAAGGTAGGTATGGGATGAAAAAATCCCAACCAATAGGTTTTAGAAAGGTTTAGGTTACCATATTAACATTATCTTTTAGATTTAACTCTTAGTAATGTAGTTTTACATTTACCATGTCTCTTTGAATTTTTATATTATATTGTTAATAATCATACTATAAACTACAAAGAGAACCTAATGTGGATAATTTTTAATATATATAACCTTATCAAAGACTTTTGGCCTAACATTAGAGTTTTATGAATATTATATTAATTAATAATATAGTATTTATTTTAAAAAATGAATTATGAAAATTTTGACACTATTTAGTATTTGATTTTTTTTGAAATCCATTAATACATTATCACTTAGAATAAAGTTTAATTAAACTACCATAACATGTCATATTAACCAATAAATTTGTGTAATTTATTATAAGCCTCAATTTACATTTATTTGGATATTTATAATGTTAATTATTTTAATATTTCATTAGTAAGGCAATCACTACATCATCATCGTGTCATAAATAAAATAATTTATATAATGTTTAAAAATTATATATAATATACAATTTTGTAGTAAATATTTTTATCTTTCTGATGAATATTTATATTCAAATTTATATTGTTTTTAACCCTATATTAAAAATTGTTTAGTTATTAAAATTTGAATTTAAATCTTTTAACTCTTCCATAAATAAAATAATAATAAATATCATAATCTTATCTAAGATGAAAAAAGTGGATCATATTTTATTCCTAAGGTTGTTTTTGGTAGAATTATACTTATCTAATATAATTAAGACAACTATTAGGGTAATTATTATATCATTTTTAACCTTAATTACCCTATTTACTTTTAATCGCGGTAAATAAATTCAAAAGTTACTCTTCACCAATAATTATTTTCATCTTATTGAAACATATTTGTAACACCTCATGAATCTACAGTACACTTCTCTTTGAATAATGCGATAGCGTGTGTTGTATGCAACACCGAGTTCTAACAACCAATCAAACTAGCCGTCATGAATAGTAATACCTACTTTTTAAAATTATATATATTTTATATTTCAAAATGGACTTAATTTTTGGATTTGGAATATCTAATTTAGCCTAAGGTGAAATTTTGGTACTTTTCGGATAACTTTCATATTTTGATGAATAGTGAAAATTACTAAATTTTAATTAAAAACAACTTTTTTAATCAAAATAATTAATAGTGATAAATTATGAATTTTAGTAGTTTTAAAGTATATTTAGAATATATTTTTACCATTTAAAATAATTTTGGTCATTGGACATAATTTTACAATTAAACCGAACATAAACAAGTGTCAATCTTTTGATAGTTACTATCTCTTAAAAACACGCTTTTTGTTTTGACGGCGGGAATTAATTTTAAATTAATTTCTGCCACTTCTGTGTTTTGAATTTAGGAAAATGGATTCCATATTTGGAATCAGGATGTTCAAATTGTGTAAATAGGTAACTTTTATTTTTAGACATTTTGAATAATTACTGCGGTAAATATTTTATTTACCATGGTTAAGGGTAAATCCGGTAAATAAGGGTTAAAAAATAATATTATAATAATACTAAATTACCTTAAAACGTGTTTTAACCCTATTGGTTGATACATGGTCGACCATGGACATCTTTGGGTCGATTTTGTGACCCCATGGATCCACTTGTAAGTGATAATCACACTTTATTTTAATTAAGTTAAAATGAATACAAAAATGACACAAGCATATATCTTTTAGAAAAACAATTGTTACATAAGGTTATATATGTTGGATTTTAGATTATAAATATTCATTAGAAAGATAAAAGGATTTCCTACATAATTATATTTTATTTATAATTTTGAGACATTAAATAAGTTATTTTATTTATGACACAATGATGATACATTAATTACTATAATAGTAAAAAATTAAAATAATTGATATTATAAATACCCAAATAAATATAATATGAAACTTTTAATGAATTAAACTAATTTTATAGGATAATATGATATATTAGGATTGATTTAATTGACTCTGTTCGAAGTAATAAATCTGTTATGAGTTTCAAAAAAATCAACTATTGAATAGTGTCAAAATTGACATAAAAGAGTTCTTAAAACAAATATTATATTATTAATTGATATTAAATTCCTAAAAATCTATGGTTCGGCCAAGAGACTTATATAATGATATTTTCATAATTAATGGACCGCTTGGGGGTCTCTTGGATGTATTTAGCATGTTTATTAACCATATTATATAAAAATACAAAGAGACATTGTAAAAGTGAAACTAATTAACTTAGAGTTAAAACTTAAAGATAAGGTTAATATAAGTACCCAAACCTGTCTAAATTCTATTGGTTGAGTTTTTGTCGACCCATCCCCACCTTAAACTTTGAATAATCAACTTTGGATCCATTAGAAACCGAATATGAATTTATTATAAATTAATATTTCTAGCTTTTCCAAAGGATCCCCTCACCCCTCTTATAAAAGGGCACTCCTCCTTCTCATTTCTTCACACCTTCAAAGCCTTTTGGTTCGGCCAAACTCTGCAAAATACTATCCCAACATCACTCATTACAACATAGAGGCCTTAGTTTGATCATAAAGCCAACCTAAGGAGCCCTTTTGATCAAATCAAAAGGAAGAACCCGAAGAAGAGGTAATGATTTCACCACCCTTTTCCAAGTTCATTTCTTCTTCCACTTCTTCTTCCTTTATTGTTACCATTCTAAAATAATAACTCCAGTATCATATATATACTGTGATGTTAATATAAATATGGTACAACCATATTCAGTATTCTATCCACCCTTTGAATAACATGTCACCATACATGCGTACGTACGGATTACCGTCTCCACGTCGTGGTGTAATTGTTATTCAATATAATATTATTTGGATGGGTATAATAATGATGTTTAACTCATATAAATAATAAATATAACATGTTAATGATTCTGTATATATGATATACAGTCCATTTATATATTATTTTAATATCAAAAGAATGATATTGTCGCTCGTGTGTACGTACGGACTACCGTCTCCACGAACGCGATGAGATTCATTCTCCATCGTATCCATTCAAGTATAGTTATCATTTGATGATTTAAAAATGATATTTAAGGACTTGATATCATTATGGATATGAATAAGATACAACAATCATGGCTTATGTAACAAAACATATAAAAGAAAATGAGTAAGTTAACACCCGAAACGACGATAATTCTTAGATATTATTAACAAATCAATGTTAAAAGATCATATATAATATCATATTAATATATATGATTATTTTATAGTTTAATAACAATTATTTCACCATTATACAGGAGGTTAACCTACACCAACCAAGGAAAAGTACAAGGTAAGGGTTATTTCACAATATCTTCATTATCCGAGGTTGTTTATACGTAATAATCTACTGGGATTTCTTTATCACCCACATCCATCTTTCTTCGAAATGTATTTCAAAACATATTTATTATTTACAAGAATATGGGTTAAAGTCATTTATACCCTTGTTTCACTTTTTATAAGAGGTTTATAAAGGAATCTTTCCGTCGTTTTCAAAACAAGGTCCTTTTTAACCTTTTCGACAGAATTATGGTAAGAATGTTTTTTTAACTTATACGGCGGGTGCGGCTATTTTCCGCCGTTATAAAATCTTCAAAGCTTCCCTTACAAGCTTATAAGATTATTTTCAAAGAAAATGTTTTATTTTATATGGATCTTAAATGATTTCAAAATAAAAGGAGATATTTCATTAAAAAGAATTTTGATTTCATCTATGTCAACATCCTTTGATGGATTTTAAGATTATTTGAAGTTGATTTATTATGATACAAAACTTCTATATTGTATTGAAGGTTTTGTGATATGTTTGACTGTGGATGTGCTATTTTTATACCATTCATGGTTTATGGTGAATGTATTGACATTTCCTATGCTAGTTTTAATACGAATGTTTATGTTATGTTTAAACCTTTTCATATGGGAATGCATTGGACTTAATATGTGACGGGTGGAGCCCGCTATAGCTCCTCGATGCATCGTTAGGTCTCATGAGACAAACTAGTGTCTTGGCACAAGGCCTTGACAAAATCTTATTTTTAGTCTTGGCACAAGGGCTTGTCTATGTGGTTATGATCGTCTGGCATTATGCATTCCATCATTATGAAAGTGGTTATTGATTTTGCATGTGATTATTCGATTAGTAGAATATCCATGTGAATAAGTAAATGGAATTATTTCATTTTATTTATGCCATACCATATTTAATGTTCAAGTTTTAAAGGCTTTTGTTTTAGTTATACATTGCCTTAAATGTTTATTCTTATTTATGAAAGTTTCCGCTATATTGTTATCCTTACGGGGCATTTGAGCTCACCCCTTTTCTATGTTTTATTTCTCCCAGGAAGTGAAGAAGTAAATTATGAATGACCTGCAGGGATATTATGTGGGGATATGAGTGTGGATTATGGAGACAATATGTTGTTGTAGTAGTTTTTCATTTTATGATGTAATGTAAGACTTATGAATATATCTAGTGTTTCCAAGGCTACTAAACCAATCGATATTTCGAGATTTGATCTTTCTTGTGATCATGCCAATGTTATGTAATAATGCACCGACTCTGGGTAACTAGGGTCGGGGCGTTACAGTTGGTATCAGAGGAAGTTTAGTACAAACCTTGGAAGCTAGATTTAGATAAACTCTGATTAGAGCACATAGACCTAAGATGAACATTGAGGATTAGTATAGAAGAACTTCCTAGAATTATGGTATTGTAGAGATTTTTTGAGTTTTCCGGGCAATACATCCCTGTCTGGATACGAGTAGGTAGAGGCGGCTCTGGCACAGATATACCTAGGGGTAAAACCCGAAAACACCGCTTTGAGCTAGACTCGAACGGGAACTGGTGCACGACAACGGGCCTTGCTGCACTCTTGGTTATGACACTCCCGGGGGATATGCTTAGGATAACTTTCATTTTCATTACAAATCATTATGAAGGGTTTATGAGTATATACTTCCTCAAAGAAAACATTTTTATGATTATGGATTATACCCATAAATAGTTCAATTTATGTTAAGTGTTTTATAAGTATGGGATTATGTATTTTGATTCATAAACTGATCTAGTTTATGCCATTGTTTAGAAATGGCGCCTAGTGGAAGAAATGGAAACCGTATCAATGCATGCTCTCCATGTAGGGACTGCCCTCCTGCTCAAGATAATTATAGTGGGGCTGGTGATGCAACTGGTGCCGATCAGCTAATCACCATACTGGGACACCTTACTCAGGTTTTGAATAATAACCTTACCCGTATGGAGCACCCTGATCCGCAGCGTGGAGGATAAATGGTAGATCGATTCATGAGGTAACAACCACCAACGTTCAATGGGAGTAAAAATCCCTTAGTAGTTGAGCAATGGATATTTTTCCTAGAGAAAATATTTCAGGCTTTGGGGAGCAGTGAATGGGAAAAAGTTATCATGGCAGTTTACCGCCTCACTGGAGATGCTGATCAACGGTGGTCATTGATTCAAAATATGAAGGAAGATGATGAAGTATCAAATATGGAATGGAGGGAGTTCAAAGATCTGTTTTTAGAAAAATACTTTCCTCGCGACCATCGAGCAGATATGGAAAGGAAATTTCTAAGTCTGAGACAGAAGGAGGATGAGAATGTCACAAAGTATAAGGCTAACATTACAAGGTTAGAAAGGTACGCTGGTGATTATATACGTAACCAAAGAAGTAATATTGATCGTTTCTTTGATGGGTTAAAACCATTTCTCCGTCGAGCATTAGTCTCACAATCCTTTTCATCGTACGAAGACATTGTCTCATGTGCTATCAAGACCGAAAAGGAATTCTCTAAGTCTTATGACTTTAAAGCAAAGCAAGAGAAGAAGAGGCCTGCTGATCAATCTGGGAATGGAAATAAGGGGAAGAAAGGAAAGGTTGAATATCCATCCTGTGGTAAATGTGGGAAGAAACACCCCAGTGCTTTCTTGAAGGGAATGAGAGTCTGTTACAGGCGTGGTGAAAAAGGCCACCAAGCTCGTGATTGCAAAAGGAAGAAGGAAGCCACCAACGTTCAGTGCTACAATTGCAGGGAGATGGGACATTATGAGAATGAATGTCCTATGCGTCAGGAGAACTTACCTCAGAAAAGGCCAAGGGATCAAGGCCAGGCTTATGCTATCACTACTGCTGAGGTAGAAGCTCCGAAAGACGTGGTGGCAGGTAATTTAATGGTTTCCTCAAGTTTAGAAAATGCATTATTTGATTCTGGATCATCGCATTGTTTCATATCTTCCCAGTTTGTTAAGAAAATTAGATATTTCAAATTTGATTTAATAAGGGAGTTGTCAGTTAAAACTCCTAAGGGAAGTATCATTGCAACAAAGTTTTGTGAATCAGTCCCCATTAGAGCACATAAATTTTCTTTATATGCTGATCTCATCGTCATACCTATGATTGAGTTTGATATAATCCTCAGTATGGACTGTCTTTCGGACTATGATGCGAAGATTTATTTTAAGAAGAAAGAGGTTACGATTCTTGATGATAATGATAAAGAACACCTTATCTTTAGAGCATAATCGTCACGACCTAATTCTTATTTAGATCCACCCCCAGTAGCTCAACTTAATTCAATTATTGGGGAGGAAGAGAATGAAATAACTGTCGGCGAGGAAAGGAATGTTCAAATAGAGGATGTACCTGTTGTGAAAGAATATGTAGATGTATTTCCGGAAGATTTACCTGGACATCCTCCAGAACGATAAGTTGAGTTTTCCATTGATTTGATTCCTGGATCAAGGCCTATATCGAAGACCCCTTATAGAATGGCCACTGTAGAGTTAGTCGAACTAAAGAAACAACTAGAGGAATTGAGTAATAAGGGATTTATTCGCCCTAGTGTTTCTCCATGGGGATCCCCTGTTCTTTTTGTTAAAAAGAAAGATGGATCCATGAGGTTATGTATCGACTACAGGGAGATCAATGCTATAACGATAAAGAACAAGTATCCCCTACCTCGTATTGATGATTTATTTGACCAACTTCATGGAGCTCAATACTTTTCAAAGA
The DNA here is from genome assembly GCA_963277665.1 of Viscum album. NCBI lineage: Eukaryota > Viridiplantae > Streptophyta > Magnoliopsida > Santalales > Viscaceae > Viscum > Viscum album. Next base: position 1,255,564,088 of record OY728152.1, read on the forward strand.
TTGACCTTCGATCTGGATACCATCAGTTGTGTGTGAAGAAGGAATACATTCTGAAGACAGCATTTCGAACTAGGTACAAGCATTACGAGTTTACTGTAATGCCGTTTGGATTGACTAATGCACCCTCTGTATTCATGGATCTGATGAATAGTGTTTTCAAGGAGTATCTCGATGAATTTGTTGTGGTATTTATTGATGATATCTTGGTATACTCCAAAACCTACGAAGATCATGAAAATCACTTGCGCATTATCTTGAAGACTCTTAGGAGGCATGAATTATATGGGAAGTTTAGCAAGTGTGAATTCTGGCTTCATGAGATTTCTTTTCTTGGCCATATTGTCTCTAAAGATGGAATCTCTGTTGATCTTTCTATGACCAAGGCAATCCAAGAATGGCCAGCACCTATGAGTATAACTGAGGTACGCAGTTTTATCGGTTTGGCAGGTTATTATCGACGTTTCGTCCAGAATTTTGCCCGATTGGCTAACCCATTAACGAAGCTCACACGTAAAGGGGTTAAATTTGTTTGGACAAAAGAGTGTGAAGAATGTTTCGAAAAACTGAAGAGAAGATTAGTCAATGCTCTTATATTGACTCTACCATCGGGGAATGATGGGTTCGTTATTTATAGTGATGCATCAAAGAAAGGACTTGGTTGTGTCCTTATGCAGAATGATAGAGTTATTGCCTATGCATCACGACAGTTGAAAATTCATGAACAAAACTATCCTACTCATGATCTCGAGTTAGCAGCTGTGATCTTTGCTTTGAAGATATGGAGGCACTACCTCTATGGTGAAAAATGTGAGATTTATACTGATCACAAGAGTTTGAAGTATATTTTCTCACAAAAAGAACTCAACATGAGGCAAAGGAGATGGATTGAATTACTCAAGGATTATGATTGCACGATACATTACCACCCGGGGAAAGCAAATAAGGTGGCAGATGCTTTGAGTAGAAAAGACCATGGAGTTTTGAAAAATATGAGAAATGAAAGGGATCCAATTTGCATGGATCTAGTGAATATGGACATGGGAATAACTAGGGAAGGTGAAACATCAATGCTTTTTCAAATGGTTTACAAACCATCTTTACTAGAAAGGATTAAGAGTTCTCAGACCGATGATGAAGAATTCCAAAAGAAGATTAAAGTTGTGAATGATGGGAGATTGAGAGACTTTGTGTATGAAGATGGAATTTTGAAATTCGAGAAGAGACTTTGTGTTCCCGATTTACCTGATCTAAAAAGGGAATTGCTGGATGATGCTCATAGTTCCAATTTCTCGATACACCCTGGGAGCACAAAAATGTATAGAGATTTCAAGGAACATTTTTGGTGGGACAACATGAAGAGGGAGATTGCTGATTTTGTGTCAATATGTATGGTTTGTCAACAAGTGAAAGCTGGAAGGCAACAGCCTGGAGGAGTCATGCAACCTCTTCCCATACCGGAGTGGAAATGGGACAATATTACGATGGACTTTGTCATGGGGCTACCAAAGACTCCTAGAAGGAATGATGCAATATGGGTTATTGTTGATCGTCTTACCAAGTCATCACATTTTCGTGCTATAAGAGAAGATCTACCCCTGGAACGTCCAGCAAGACTATATATTAATGAAGTTGTGAGACTTCGTGGAGTACCCTTATCAATTGTTTCTGATCGTGATCCCCGTTTTACATCATGATTTTGGAAAAGTCTTCAGAAATCCCTGGATAATGAACTTCATTTGAGCACTGCTTACCACCCTCAGACAGATGGACAATCAGAACGGACTATTCAGACCTTAGAAGACATGTTGAGATCTTTCTCACTTGACTTTCAGGGTATGTGGGATCAATATTTACCACTGGTAGAATTTTCCTATAACAATAGCTTCCATTCGAGTATACAGATGGCACCACATGAAGCGTTATATGGAAAGAGATGTCGTACACCAACCTATTGGGATGACGTTGGTGAAAGAAAACTTGTAGGTCCAGAACTGGTGGAGGAAACGATGGAAATGGTGAAGGTAATCCAAAATCACATCAGAGCAGCTCAAAGTAGGCAGAAGAGCTATGCCGATAATCGAAGGAAGGATTTGGAATTTCAAGTCGGTGATCATGTTTTCGTAAAGGTATCTCCATGGAAGGGAGTCATACGTTTTGGTAAGAAAGGTAAATTGAGTCCCAGGTACATCGGACCTTTCGAAATTCTAGAACGAATTGGGGTTGTAGCTTACCGATTGGCAATGCCGCCAAGTCTCTCCAAAGTTCACGATGGGTTCCACGTATCTCTGTTGAGTAAATACATGCCTGATCCAACGCATGTACTCACCTATGAAGAATTAGAACTGGAACTCGATCTTTCCTATTGTGAAGAGCCCGTCAGGATTCTTGATACGAGAGAACAAGTACTGAGAAACCGGACGACGCGTCTGGTAAAAGTTTTGCGGAGAAACCATAAGATGGAAGAAGCAACGTGGGAACCCGAGGAACTTATGATGAAGAACCACCCGAGTCTTTTCATGCGATAGTATTCTAGAAATTTCGAGGACGAAATTATTTGAAGGAGGGGAGAATGTAACACCCCAAGCTTCTACGGTACGATTCTCTTTGAATAATGTGATAGCGTGTGTTGTACGCAACACCGAGTTCTAACAACCAATCAAACTAGCCGTCATGAATAGTAATACCTACATTTTAAAATTATATATATTTTATATTTCAAAATGGACTTCATTTTTGGATTCGGAATATATAATTTAGCCTAAGGTGAAATTTTGGTACTTTTCGGATAACTTTCATATTTTGATGAATAGTGAAAATTACTAAATTTTAATTAAAACCAACTTTTTAATAAAAATAATTAATAGTGATAAATTATGAATTTTAGTAGTTTTAAAGTATATTTAGAATATATTTTTACCATTTAATATAATGTTGGTCATTGGACATAATTTTACAATTAAACCGAACATAAACAAGTGTCAATCTTTTGATAGTTATTATCTCTTAAAAACACGCTTTTTGTTTTGACAGCGGGAATTAATTTTGAATTAATTTCTGCCACTTCTGTGTTTTGAATTTAGGAAAATGGATTCCATATTTGGAATCAGGATGTTAAAATTGTGTAAATAGGTAACTTTTATTTTTAGACATTTTGAATAATTACTGCGGTAAATATTTTATTTACCATGGTTAAGGGTAAATCCGGTAAATAAGGGTTAAAAAATAATATTATAATAATACTAAATTACCCTAAAACGTGTCTTAACCCTATTGGTTGATACATGGTCGACCATGGACATCTTTGGGTCGATTTTGGGACCCCATGGATCCACTTGTAAGTGATAATGACACTTTATTTTAATTAAGTTAAAATGAATACAAAAATGACACAAGCATATATCTTTTAGAAAAACAATTGTTACATTGGGTTATATATGTTGGATTTTAGATTATAAATATTAATTATAAAGATAAAAAGATTTCATACATAATGATATTTTATTTATAATTTTTAGACATTAAATAATTTATTTTATTTATGACACAATGATGATGCAGTAATTACTATAATAGTGAAAAATTAAAATAATTGATATTATAAATACCCAAATAAATATAATATGAAACTTTTAATGAATTAAACTAATTTTCTAGGATAATATGATATATTAGGATTGATTTAATTGACTTTTTTCGATGTAATCAATCTGTTATGAGTTTCACAAAAATCAACTATTGAATAGTGTCAAAATTGACATAAAAGAGTTCTTAAAACAAATATTATATTATTAATTGATATTAAATTCCTAAAAATCTAAGGTTCGGACAACATACTTATATCATGATAGGTTCATCATTAATTGACCACTTGGGGGTCTCTTGGATGTATGTAGTAAGTTTATTAACCATATTATATAAAAATACAAAGAGACATTGTAAAAGTGAAACTAATTAACTTAGAGTTAAAACATAAAGATAAGGTTAATATAAGTACCCAAACCTGTCTAAATTCTATTGGTTGAGTTGTTTTCGACCCATACCCACCTTAACCTTTGAATAATCAACTTTGTATCCATTAGAAACCGAATATTAATTTATTATAAATTAATATTTCTAGCTTTTCCAAAGGTGCCCCTCACCCCTCTTATAAAAGGGCACTCCTCCTTCTCATTTCTTCACACCTTCAAAGCCTTTTGGTTCGGCCAAACTCTGCCCAAATACTCTCCCAACATCCCTCACTACAACCTAGAGGCCTTAGTGTGATCAGAAAGCCAACCTAAGGAGCCCTTTTGATCAAATCAAAAGGAAGAACCCAAAGAAGAGGTAATGATTTCACCACCCTTTTCCAAGTTCATTTCTTCTTCCACTTCTTCTTCCTTTGTTGTTACCATTCTAAAATAATAACTCTAGTATCATATATATACTGTGATGTTAATATAAATATGGTACAACCATATTCAGTATTCTATCCACCCTTTGAATAACATGTCACCATACGTGCGTACGTACGGCTTACCGTCTCCACGTCGTGGTGTAATTGTTATTCAATATAATATTATTTGGATTGGTATAATAATGATGTTTAACTCATTTAAATAATAAATATAACATGTTAATGATTCTGTATATATGATATACCATCCATTTATATATTATTTTAATATCAAAAGAATGATATTGTCGCTCGTGCGTACGTACGGACTACCGTCTCCACGAACGCGATGAGATTCATTCTCCATCGTATCCATTCTAGTATAATTATCATTTGATGATTTAAAAATGATGTTTAAGGACTTGATATCATTCTGGATATGAATAAGATACAAGAAACATGGCTTATGTTACAAAACATATAAAAGAAAATGAGTAAGTTAACACCCGAAACGACGATAATTCTAAGATATTATTAACAAATCAATGTTAAAAGATCATATATGATATCATATTAATATATATGATTCTTGTATAATTAAAAAAAATTATTTCACCATTATACATGAGGTTAACCTACCCCAACCAAGGAAAATTACAAGGTAAGGGTTATTTCACAATCTCTTCATTATCCGAGTTTGTTTATACGTAATAATCTACTGGGATTTCATTATCATCCACATCCATGTTTCTTTGAAATGTATTTCAAAACATATTTATTATTTACAAGAATATAAGTTAAAGTCATTTATACCCTTGTTTTACTTTTTATAAGATGTTTATAAAGGAATCTTTCCGTCGTTTTCAAAACAAGGTCCTTTTTAACCTTTTCGACAGAATTATGGTAAGAATGTTTTTTTAACTTATACGGTGAGTGCGGCTATTTTCCACCGTTATAAAATCTTCAAAGCTTCCCTTACAAGCTTATAAGATTATTTTAAAAGAAAATGTTTTATTTTATATGGATCTTAAATGATTTCAAAATAAAAGGAGATATTTCTTTAAAAATAATTTTGATTTCATCTATGTCAACATCCTTTGATGGATTTTAAGATTATTTGAAGTTGATTTATTATGATACAAAACTTCTATATTGTATTGAAGGTTTTGTGATATGTTTGACTGTGGATGTGCTATTTTTATACCATTCATAGTTTATGGTGAAAGTATTGACATTTCGTATGCTAGTTTTATACGAATGTTTATGTTATGTTTAAACATTTTCATATGGGAATGCATTGGACTTAATATGTGACGGGTGGAGCCCGCTATAGCTCCTCGATGCATCGGTAGGTCTCATGAGACAAACTAGTGTCTTGGCACAAGGCCTTGACAAAATATTATTTGTAGTCTTGGCACGAGGCCTTGGCTATGTGGTTATGATAGTCTGGCATTATGCATTCCATCATTATGAAAGTGGTTATTGATTTTGCATGTGATTATTCGATTAGTAGAATATCCATGTGAATAAGTAAATGGGATTATTTCATTTTATTTATGCCATACCATATTGAAATTTCAAGTTTGAAAGGATTTTGTTTTATTTATACATTGCCTTAAATGTTTATTCTTATTTATGAAAGTATCCGCTATATTGTTATCGTTACTGGGCATTTGAGCTCACCCCTTTTCTATGTTTTATTTCTCCCAGGAAGTGAAGAAGTAAATTATGAATGACCTGCAGGGATATTATGTGGGGATATGAGTGTGGATTAAGGAGACAATATGTTGTTGTAGTAGTTTTTCATTTTATGATGTAATGTAAGACTTATGAATATATCTAGTGTTTCCAAGGCTACTAAACCAATCGATCTTTCGAGATTTGATCTTTCTTGTGATCATGCCAATGTTATGTAATAATGCACCGACTCTGGGTAACTAGGGTCGGGGCGTTACAATATTTTACATACATTCATTAACTTTGTCTCTCATATTTTTTAAATTCAACTCATAGAAGTGGTAAAATTAAATTTTATGCAAATTTTCAAGTGCTCCTAGGAGGTGGGTGAAAGACGGTAAAAAGTTAAATAAAATTTTTATATATATAAACATATTATAAAATGATTCCAATAAATTAAATTGAACGTATAATGGTATTATGTATCTATGTTTTCCATTAATAGATTTAAATAAAATAAATAATTATTTAAATAAAAAGTTTTTTCAAATCAATAACATAGTGTTTTCACTATTCATAAAAAATTGAATGTTTTCAGAAAAATTCCCAAAACTTCACCCTAAGATAATTTCAATATTCTAAATTAAAAAATGAAGTCTAGTTTGAAAAATAAATTTTTTAAATTTTCAAAAAGTGGGTATTACTATTCATAACAGAAAGTTTGATTGGTCGTGCTATGTTAGAATCTCGATGTTGTGTACAATGGAAACTATTGCATTATTCAAATGGAAACGTATCATAGAAGCTTGGGGTGTTACATCACCATCTTCTTACCTCCAAAAAATCCTCTGTGGTCTCAAAATTTACAATATACTCACAAATATTCAAGATCATAGAATATACCATATTCTATAATATAACATATATGTTTTCATGGAAAATTATTCGATGATTATGACATATATCTAATATTGATGAAGAAGAAAGAATATATCTACACATGGAATGATGTTATATAATGAAGGAACGTGTATATCATATATTTTTCTCATTGAAAATTTCATGATTATATATAAATGGATATGAAGGAAAAAAGATGATGATAATAAGGTCGTTCATTTAGAAAACTAAAAAATATTCAAGAAAAGGAATTTTTTTATTGAAGCCAATACTAGTATTCAATGTGTGGGGTTAAATTTAGAGGATCATGTATAAAGATAAAGTAAATTGTATATAGAAGTCTCCAATTATATCTATTGATAATTTTACATCCATGGGTATCTTTTAAATATTTTTTTATATTATATATTTGGGATTAATTGTAAATATAATGAGGTAATTGATGTTTTTTTATTTTTACCTTCCAATGCATCTTATTTGTATCTATGTGATATTTTTAATGACATAAAAAATGATCACTCAATTGATCATATGGTTGATGATAAAATAATTTTAGTTATTGTTTAAATGATGATTTTATTATCAGGAAATATTATTAGTGTATTAAAAATGTATATAGGGTTTTATGACCAGACAACACACCCCAATGTCGTATGACAACCCACATCATAATCCAAGATTCATGACACAATTAGAACAAGAACCACACCAATCAGACATTGAGATTCATGATCATAATGGGAGACATATAGTATTCTATATTAGGATGTAAAACATAATTATATGATCTTCTAGATAACATTTGATATTATGCTTTGGATTCATTATGGTGGTTTCGTAGAATGACTCCATGGAAAGTATGTCTGTGTTTGATAATTTAAATTGGATAATTATTTCATGAATTTTATTATACCAAATGAATTATTAGATTCCAAATGGTTTAAATTAATATTTGAAACATTAAAATTACTTGTTTAATTATCCACACGCCAAATTATGTTGTATTGTTATATTAATTTAATGAAAACACCTATTGAAATAACACTATAACTAATGGAGCTGACATAATAATGAACATGTATTATGATATGATGGCCCTATAAACTATTGTAGGATTGTTCAAGTATCATTAAGAATATTCCTCATGTAATTTTGAAATAATGTAAGGTACATGTTTTTGGGGCTATATGATTTCCTCAAAATAAAAACACATAAAAATTCTTAAGAACTCCAAACAGTAAAAATTCAATTACATTTTTTTGTTTGAATTGACACAATTATAAGAGAATTTTTCACTATTTTTGGGGATATTATCTTGAGATACATTTAATTTTATGAATAAAATGAAACAAAAGGTATAAAATAGGAAATAAAAAAATATGAAAATTAAATGAATATAAGACCATTATATAAAATTTCACTATCATATTACTATATTTTATTATATAATTAACAAAGTACTCTAGTTTTCATTCTTATTAATTTTATTTCCACCAAATTACCAATAATACACTATTGGATATATGTATCCTGAAATTGGAATTATTGGGATGAAGGATCTACATGGTAATATATTTATTACCCATTATAACTTTAGACATCCACTTTAGAGATATTATGGATTTAGGGTTTGAAGATAGATAAGAAACAAATATAGATTAATATAAATGGAAAAAGAGAATAAAACATGAATGTTTTTATAAGGAAGTGATTAAAAAATAGAAATGGGGGATTGTCCCTACTAATTCATTACGCCCTACTTGGATATGGATAAAATTTTCATCAAAAGTGGTTATGTATTATCTACTATATTCTGTTAGAAATGGGGTAATATAAGTTTTAATTAATGTATTTTTTTGGTTCTCCATGAAACTTCATATAGATATTGTAAGATATTTCATTATGAGGAGTATTTGGGAATATCAAATATCATGTTAATTTTATAGGAAGAATCTTAATACATTTGACTTGGGAATGTTTTATAAGATTTTCTAGATTATGGGATTTAAACAAAGGCTCTCCTGGATGGAAGGAAAATTAAATTATATATATTTTTAGTACATGTTTTGTATGTTTATTAACATATTTACATAGATTTTAATAATTAACCACTGTTTTAAGAATGTAAACTATACTTTTTAAGAACTCAATGTCACTAGATATGAAACATATGAATTCCCAACTCACTATAAAATGGATAAGTATAACAAACTTGGGGAATCTCAATATTGCATAAATATTTTTGTTTTATCATTATATGATTTTAATTTTTATTGAATCTTTTGATACCACATGTTATATTATTTATTGGATATCTATTCTATGTAATGTATGGGGTGTGAGATTTTTAGTATGGGTACCCAGTTTGATCATGCCATATTTTATGACCTAGGAAGAGTGTTACTTAATATAACATCTAATAACATGATTTTGTAATCTTATTTATTTGGATTATTTAAATTAAATTAATAATTTTCATTTAAAATTTATTCATATTTAATTTTATTATTAAATCACAACTTATCAGAGATGATTATTTTTTTATAGTGATTTTTCAAACATTCAATTTAATAGCTTAATATAAAATGGAATTTATCAAAGAAATGTCAATAAAGTCATGAGATTTGATTGTAATTTTCAAACATGATTTGGTCTAGAGATTGCCTAAATATGTAAAAAATAGATTTTCCATTAATATACTATGCATAAATAACATTAATTATAAATTTGAGAGTCTGTTGAAAAACCATAATTGTATAACATGACTATAAAAAAGAGTCTTAAGGGTATCCTACTCATGGAATTTCTTTGTTATAGATTAGATAATGTCATGATAGAATAAAAATATATTTTAGAAGTTAATTTATAGATTCACTTCAATAACATTATTAATAAATTATACCATCAGGGCATTCACTAATTTTAATAGTTTAGTCTCAAATATTATCACTTCTTCATTAAATATGATGTTTAAAAAATATTTTCAAGAATGAAATAGAAATATGATAAAATAGAATGAATAATATTAAAAGTGTTTGGTGTGTATATTCCCAATCATAAGATATAACAGTGTTTAGGGATATTAATTTATTACATAAAGACTAGATTTATCAGTATAAAATTAGTATTTTAGGTGAAAATTAATATTGCAATAACATGAAATAAATATTATAAACATCAGTAGGTATGTAATATAATAAGAAGGTTTATTCAATATAATATTTATAATTCATACAAATTCAACAATTAAATGTTCCTCGAGAATATGATGAATAATATATTTTTTATTTTCAATTCTTTTGTGTTAATGTTTTTAATGTTTCTTATGAAAAATAATTAATTATTATTGGGAGTATGTGAGAAATAAAAACTTATTTTGATATTTCATATCATTTTTAAATGTTTCACATAGATTTCATGAAATAAATATATTATATTGAATTGGGTTCATGAATTATTATTTTCTATATATTCATTTTCATAAACATGTACTTAATTTATTTGTTTGAGTCATTTTTTGAACAAATTTGATAGATGATTTTTGTACACATATATTATCACACTAAAATGAATATATTATTGGTGACACGAGGTATTTTAATCTATGATCTAACATTTAATTTCTATTTTTGTAAACATTTAAATATACTTTTATTTTGATTTAAATATAATTTTAAATTTTACTATCTATATAAAAATACAATTAAATAGATTTTTTTTCTTTTAATATATATACTTTAATAATAATTCATTGATTAATTTTTCGTAAAATAATATACACATAAATATATATAGTAAACTAATATTTGATTATATTTGTATAAATATTTAATATATAAATTATATTTCTTATCTATTTTAACAATATATATATAATAATTGGAAATTATATTCAGGATAACTATAAAATTAGTCACATTTGTAATATATATATATATAATATCTATTATTAATTATGAATCTATATTTTTTTTATTTACTAGATATTTTTTAATCATTTTAATTGTATATAAATATTTCTCATACCAATTTATATTTAATTATTTAGTTTGTATTAATTGAATAATTAAAATTAAAAAAATTGCTATTACATAATATCAAAAGGATTTTTATATAATTTTCCTTTTATAATTTTTAAATTACTAAATTTATTTTTTATAATTATCATGTACATTATATTCTCCAAAAATATAGTTTATATTAAATGGAATTATTATTTCAACCTATACAAATACATTGATTTATATTTATTATGAATATAATAAAATTAATAGGAATTATTATATTTATTATTAATTTACGTAGTATATCATTAATTATAAATGAAGAAATTGTGATTTAAATTATACAAAAATATATTTATAATTAGGACTATATATTTTATCTATTTTTATTTACTTAATTAGATTTATTATACGAATATAATATAATATATATTTTATCATATGAGATATTTGGTAAATGGATGAAGAAGTCATTAATGCATCCTACATTATTGCAATTCCACCGTAGTTTGAACCCATGGCCGGGATAAATTACTTCTTAACCTATCACTAAATCAAGATGTGACCCCAATTTGAGGATTCATGTATTTATATCTAAAATAGTGTTGGTAGTAGTTTGTTCTTAATTGACCTGACATAGTACAGCCCATAAGGGCCCCACTCAGGAAGGTAATAAACCATGTGTGACATCCTACACTCACATTCAATACTTTATTGGATAGCGACTAGAAACATGAAATCACATAAAAAATATAACGCCCTAGCCTATATCATATTTCAAAAGTACCATATCTCTAATCTAAAAAATACCTATCCATAATGGTAGTATATTTATAAAAAATTTAAATGTATAAAATTCATGCTTGTGATGTCACAAAGTATGGACATATTCACATATGAATAACACCATAATAACTATACACCATACATGATAACCAATCCTAAAAAACATGAAAAATGGGATAAATCCTTCTACCTTTTATGGATCATTCATTAATAATCAACAATATCATTCACTACGATTTCTCTGAAACCTAAAATCTATACTAAATACAATCAAGTGTTATCTACTAAATGAAACACTTGATCATAGTACACTAAGACCGTGTTTGAAATATCCATTTCTTTTGTAGACCCATTACATGTGTGAACATATCCCAAGTAGGTTGAGTAAACATATAAACAATTGGACACCCAAAAACCAATATTAAATGTTAATAAAATAAGTCACATCAAACTCTTAATGTAGTGGAAAACATGAATGAAGATAATGAAAATCCTGATATTCTCTATAAAAAGAAGTATTAATGCTAGAAATATGTATAAACAATCATAAATACAATATAATTTTTTTTACTCAGTTGAAACAAGTGGCAATTGGATTATTGTTAATCTCAAAATAAATTAATGGCCACAATATAGGCTTCATCCCAATGGAAATTGTTGTGTACATGAGGGGTTACAAGGATCAATTTATTCAAATTTCACAGAATCAAAATCTTCTACACTGCAACTAAAAACCATAATTGGGTACCTTATGCTCGCAGATTAATTCATTGTAGTAGAGTGAGTAAAACATATTACTGTCCAAGATTACTATTACATCATTTTGTAAACATACTAGGGAACTAATTCCATTTATAGGAATTGTAATTGTTCATGTGAGCACTGGCCCCTATTTTTTATAACTACCAAGTATATAATAACCACATAATCATTTTGGAAATATTGCAGGTCTTCATCCTGAAAATATATAGATTCATTAGAATGATTTTTGAACACATGATAGACTTCTTGTACCTCTTTCAACAATGTTTTCAAATGAGAGTGTAATTGAATTCATAAATGGAGGAAATGTGCACTAGTTATTACATATATTTTGATCATTGGAGTATGATTAAATATTTACTATAGGGGGATATGTTCTTTATCAATTGAAAGGGAGTACAAATTCAATGATAAAACTATTGAAGTCCCACCATCTATTAAAAACATGAAGGCAGGTGAGTACCGTACTATGAGGCATTCTCTGCTCATCAAGCATGAATGTTAATGCCATCCCAATAGTGTTATATATTAAAAATAAATATATCACATTAGAAATATCGTTATATGATCAAAAAGATAATTCATCTATGATATTAAAAGGAAAACACACATTATAGGACATTAATATTCTTATAATTAAAACATAGTTAAAAATTCAAGAAAAATGAAATGTTACCAAAGATAGAGCTATGTGGTGGATTTCAGGTATTTCAAGTTGTGTTCTATGAATCGAGGTGTCTCACTCATAAATTCAAAAATGTGATACCCAATCCATGTGAAGTGAACCTATCCAGATGATCCCATCTAATACGTGTGGGTTAATGAGTGTGAGAAATTGGCATTTCCCTTTGATATAGTCACGCCATGAAAACAAGACAACCTCTACCTCCTTTAACCAGGATAACCCAACTGGGGAATTCCTTACTCAGAATTATATCTATTTATGTGGATGGTATCATCATTGAACCAATATTATTCATTATGACCATCATCTTCCGTCGCCCCTATCATCGATTGTGACCAACCCCCATTTCCTTAAGTAAGGCTACCATCCAACATCACTTATTTTAATCATCATGCGCTATTTTAACTTTTGATTTTCAGCATTACATTATTCATTGAATCCATCAAGATTCTTCCACTTCCATTTATTTTTGGAATATGATTCATGGTTTTGTGTAAAAGAAGATTAGATAGGGGATAAGTGATTGATGTTTGAGTATTTGGAGACTCGGATTGAAAAAGCACATAAAAAAACATGATCTAGTAATTAAAATAAAAATATTATTAAATTTCTAATTTGAATTATGTACAAAAAATATTTCACATTAGAGAAAATTTTAGGGATTAAAATTAAAAATAAATGATATTTTTATTGTATTAATTATGGAAAACAAGATAGAGGATAAAAATTAAAATATTTGTCATTCAAAAATCATGGATGGATTATATAAACATGAATACGATACAAGACAATAGAGGAATGGTGGATAATGGAATTAATTTAAAATGAGTCATTAATAATGGAAAAAAAATAATCAATAAATTCCATGTCTTAATTTTTTATCAATTATTTTCGAACAATATACTTGAATAAAATTTCATAGTCGATTCATAAATAAACATGTCTATTTGATCCCAAATCTCTAGATCACCTTATCTATCTCTTTATTCTAATCATTCTATATGTATAACCAATATTTATAGTCAATAAATGTATTTTAATGGAGGGAATTAATTTTTTCGTAATAATATGAATTAATCTTTCGTTTTTTATAATAGTTGTGACGCCTTATCACGTTTCCCCGGGTATAAATTGATATTAATTTTCCCCATTTTTATACCGTTTATTTTAGAATTAATATGTTTTTAGATTCAAAATTTGATTCCCAATTTATATTATTAAACCCATTAATTGAAAATATTCATGGGATGACTAAAATTAACATTTCATTTGAAATGTATTATTTTTTAACCTTTTAGACACATAATAGTTTCGGATAACATAGTTTCCAAACTCTAACATAATTGAAGAATATTATAAAGGACTAAAATTTAATAAAATAAGTGGTTACTAATATTTCAGTATCTGTTACCAGATGATAAATATATATTTAACTTAATGTTATTAAATATAGATTAAAAACATCAATACTTATAAAATCACTAAACATTATCTCCGACGGTAATCAAAGAACTCGAAGATCAATGAACCATAAAAACATTTGATGTATTTTATAAGATAAATATGCTACTATTCATTTATGGGGGTCCTAGGGCTCTAAAACTAATATATCAACTTTCTATTGAATAATTAAAATACAATTTTGAATATCCATAACAAATTAAATACATTTAATTCCTTAAAAATAAATAAATCGAGCTGATAAAAATAGATACTCAAAAAATCATGTGGAAAACAATCCACATTCACCATGAGTAAATAATATAGATTGATCTCTAAATAAACATTGTATAAAATCCCCATGAAGTTAAATTCTTACTTCGCCACTAAATATATTTTCTCTAGCTCCCCAGGAAGAAAAATATACATCTTTTCATGTCTTTTAAAGACTATAAACATAAAATAATTTCCTCTTCTGATGTTCATCCAACCATATAAGATGAATTGAATCCATAGATCACTAGAATACTAAATGAAGTTATGGTTAGCTATTATGGGAGAATTTTTATCTTAACCTATCAAAGATCAATCTATATTATTTACTCATGGTTATAATCCATCTATAAAAACCCCAAAATTATGATCCATCACAAAAATTCAACACCAAATCCCCAAATTTGTTAAGGTAAAATGACATCAATGGTCTACATCAACCTATACATCATCTACTTATAAAAAGGAATAAAAACTAAAATTTCCATTGGCTGGATGAAAGGGAAAATGATTCTTCACGGAAAACCACTTTTAAATACTTTTTATAATTTCTCAACCACATCACAATCTCTAACTAGTTTATATCCATCATTAATGAAAACATTTTTGTTTTTTAAATTATTTTTTATTAATCCTACTAATGATAAATCCAAGAAACAACACCAACAACTAAAAAATTCGAAATATCAAAACACTCTTCATTAAGAGGCTCAATCCATCAAATTTTGATGTTAATTGTACTGACAGTTCATATGATCATCCCCTGTCATCTCCAGACCCTAGAATATCAATGTTTTAATCTCATGCAACCAAGATCCATAAACTCCGGAGAAATAAATCCTCTAACTATGCATAGTAATAGTGAACATATGATTGGAATGTATACAATGATTTTGTATATATACAACATTGGGGGACATTATCAACAAAGACAATAAACACATAGGATCATCATCAATATATTTAATTCATATACCATGGAAAAACCAAAATATACATTGGGGACTAGATGAGATGCTCTCCACCATCAGAAATACACCAGAATCCCATATCCTAAGAAAATTTTCTCACATATTACCACTAAATTATATTCTCCATCATGGACCTATATAATGTAATAAATGAGTACATTTCCATCATTATAAATATACAATGATAAATGTCTCTATCATTATGAAATAATGAATAGATAAAAATATATCTTCTAATGAACATTATTTATATTTTTTATGTGTAACACATTTCTAGGAGAGTCAAACACCATGACACCTTTGTGCCCCTATAATTTCCTGAATATCTGAAATTCAACTTCCTAAATTCCAACCCTATATAATGAATAATGATCACCAACTATGAGATTTTTACTAAATTATAAATAATATTATTATAGGACTCTAAAAACACCTTTAAATCCTTTAAATATCCAATATAAAATATTAAATTGAAATTTTTGTTCGGTATAATCCAAAAAATGAATCAATGATGTTTAAAATTCTTTTTAGAAGTATGTAAACATCACCTATACAACCAAAAAAAATTAATAAAAAGTTCTACTATCATTGGGAAGATGGGATTCATTCTCTAGTAGAACTCAAATACAATACTAAATTCACATGAAGATAATTATCAACCAAAACCACAACATGAAAATGAATGATTACTATATAATGGGTAGTGGAAAACCATATCACAACATTTATATATACACTCTATCTCTTAGGGGATCTCACTCACTATGAAATATATACCATACCTTATATACATAAATATGTGTCACCATATAGTACTATAAATTGTAAACTACATACCATGTCAAGTATTTAAATAAGAAATTAATTTATAAGTTATTATTTTGAAATGTAAATTGAATTTTTTTAGATCAGTGTTGATGGGAAACCATCAAAGTTTTTACTATAAATTGTATTTCAATAAGTTACATGTGAGGGACACACTTTGAAAAGGTTTACGAAGGTGATAATCACAAATCAACCTTGTCAGTTGAAGCTGTAAATTTTTATATGGGGGGTTTCACAAAGGAATGATATTTACACATGATTGTCACACAATAGTGGATGTCGTAATCAATCAAATGAATAATATTTATAAAAAAATTAATCTTATTATATATGAGGATAATTATATTAAGGGGTTCATAACACTATGTTGGAAGCCATTACATATTGATTTTGGTCAAACGTTAAGTGCTCCATTGTGAAATAAAATAGTGAAATTTTATCAAACTATGACTATGGGGGTTTCATCATGATGGTTTCTATTTGGGGATGCTACATGCATTAAAGGATGGTTTTTAAGAAGACACATCATGAGGCGGTATTTTATGATGTAAATTATAGACCATAAGTGTTTATGTTCTACTTAGATATAGGGTTCTATGACCATATCATAAGTGAGAGGATGTGATGTCATAGAATATACGATATTTGTTTCACAATCATGTGTTTTACAATGTCATAACTAGAGAGGTCATGATAAGATGGGTAGATGTGGGTTTATTAATTTTCCATTCCCCCTTGGGACAAATTATAACCTGACACCAATGTTGGGTGTTTCACCTAAAAATTAGGGTCTTTCCATGACATTTCCCTTTTCTAGTATTTTACGAATATGGTAGGATTATCATTTCAAGAAAATTTAAATTCTATTTTTTAGTTGAATATGTCCTTATGTTATTCCATTTTCACAATTTTGTTCCCATTGTTCATGAATTTTAAAAAATATACTATCATTTTGATTTAGGGATGACTAGGGCATGTTTGGAAAAAATAAAGGTAGGTAAGACCATCCCTCTAGAATTCTTCTTCTTATTGTTCCAATTATCTAATTTTGGGAGGTATCATCTATAATTTGGATGATAAATCCATATCACCATATAAAAATATTCCTAATTTTATGTGGATTTGTATTTTGTGGTATTAAAATAGTCAAATGATGATTAATATCACTTGTTTCTTACTGTTCATTAGAGGTATGTCACTTTTGTATTTCTCAAGTATTTATATTTTTTCATAATGGAATTGAAATATTTTCAGATTCATTATGTTTATAATTCAATTAATAGGAGTAATGGGAGTATGTGATAGAAAATTGGTGTGCAATTTCTCTAGGTTTTGGCTATAGGTGGCCAATGGGAGTGTTTTTTGTGACGATTCCTTAATAAATTTAATTTAATAGTATATTTTAAAATTGTATTAATAATTTTTTATGCGATATAGTGTGAGATATTGGACCATGAATAAGGAAGAGACTAATATTAATTTGGACGGTATTTTTAAACCTGAATCGGGGATGGTAACACCATTTTGGTTGAATGTGGTCATATTAATATAAAGAAATTTCAACCTTTATAAGTTATTCAATATGTGAGACATGGGATTGTTCATTGATTCAATAAAAAGGACTATAGGATATATATTTGGATAGTTTAATGTATTTATAGTTGATGTAATTGGGGAATTTAATAGTTAGAATTGGTCCTTATAAAAATGTTAGTAAAGGATAGACATATATTTGTGTCATTGGATTCATTGACATAGAATAGTAGGATGATGGAATGGGTCAAATAGACAAATAAAATATATTGGACTTGGGAAATATATGTTGATATATCATTGAAAATGGTAGTCACTATCTTAAGGTGTTCATAGTGGTACTTGGATATTGGAAGTGGGATTTATGTCTCCCTGAATCCCATAAAATTAGAGGGATTGGGATGATAACATTAGATACGTGTGGTTGGATAAGAGGATAAAATAAGAGGCCTTTCTAATATGAGTAACTTTTATAATGTGGTGAACACATAGGGATTTTGGATATTTTGCTGTTGGATTTTTTGGTAGAAGCTGCTAGATATTGTGTTCATGTTTCTAGTCATGCACTATTAGATGTGGTTGTATACTATCCAAGTTATATTGACGGAGTATGTATTAGTATTGATTCATTGAGACTCAATACGGTAGTGAATGTTCTTTGAAGGGAATGGTGGGGTGGTTCGGATATGAATAAATAAAGGGTCTTGCTTTGATTGTGGGGATAGTCAGTGCATGTGATGTTGAGCATTACCTGTTGTACACTAGTTGTGGGATTACTGGGGAATGAATGTATGTAACTATGATGTTGGACATGGTATGATATTCCATGTTTTATTTTTGTCTATTTTAATTATTATCTAACAATATTTTCCAATAGTACTCATACATCACCTTGAGTGAAGGATTAGAGGCATTATATGTGATTTGAGAAGTACATGGTGATGTGTGGTTGGAGTTCCCCCTATGTTAGAGGACGGCGGTGGGAGGATTGGTGTGAAATAAAGCATGTGGTGTGATATTAAATTTCATCTCATGTGTGAGGGTAGAGGTATGTGATGTTGTATAATAAGCGACATAGTACCTTAAACTATGTAAGATCGTATAGGTCATGATTTCAGATAAAACCATACCCAATGTAAGAGGGTAGTGGTAAGTATGTGATATGTGACACTGTGTGGTGCCTTACTCTATGTGGTAGGGTGATAAAATAGATATCCCTAAGTGAGAGGATATTAGTTAAGGATGTGTTATATGATATGGTATCTGACATGGGATGATACCCCACTCTATGTGTGAGGGTGATGGAATGGATCCCCCAAAGTGAAAGTTAATTGGTCCCTAATGTGATATGGTATAGGAGATTGATGTTTATTTTGGACCTTAAACTACGTAATGTGGTCACATTACGGAAAATGTAACAAGACCATACATAAGTTATAAGGAAAGAGTACCATTATTTGGTATGAGATAACATTTCTTTCCAATCATCCAAATGTAGGTGAGTTCGTGGATCATAGTGTTCTAATAAAAAATTGATTAAATGAAAAAAAAATTATATATTTTAATCTTATAACATATTTATTTCCATATATGTGTATTCATTGTATATTTTGGACCATATAAGTGGAACATGAAAACACCTTTCTGAGTTTTATGCTCACACTTTTCCCGGGCAACCTAATGTGTTTGTGAAACATATAATTTTGTTTTGAATGATAGAATAAATATGGGATATAGCTAGAGTTGATGAATGAATGTTAAAAGAATTGATAAATGTGGGAACCAAAGTTTATATTTTAGAATCCACCGTTTTTTTATTCTAGTAAATTCTCAACCTTGTAAGAGTCCTTTGTTATCTTTTTATATGATGATCATATTTTTCATTTATTTTTTTAAAAAATGGAGTCATATTGTATTTTTTATAGGATCTAAGAAATAATTCAAAAACAAATTTTAATTTAATGTATTAATTTTATAATTTATCTATTATTAATTTTGATTGTAAAAGAGTAAAGTCCCCATATATTTCATATAGAGAACTTCACTACTTTATTACCTTTTGTACAAGGGGAGGTGTTCATGAGGTTTTGTGGTGACCCTCTATTGGGTGTCTTTCGGTCAATCCAAGATGGTAAATTACAAATATTTATAAAATAATTTGTTCTTTCTTATTATTTGGGGAATGTAGATGAAGTTACAATTTATCATAGAGCTTGGTACGAAACATACTAATGGTAATAGATAAAAAAATTATAAAAAAAGTAACATATTTAAGGTAATAGATTTTGGTTTATTTCCTATCAATGTTAATATTTACATATCAGTAAATGTATATTGTTGTTATATATATTTTTATTTTATTTTTTACTAGGTTCTTTTGGATTAATGATTTTCTATCTTCATGAATATTATTATCATATAGGTAACCATAACATCAATAAGACTACCTATGTTTGTGAAAATTATTTAAAATGTGTAAAAATGGTATTAAAATATTATCAAAATATATTTTATATGAAAAATAATCTTGAAAATATGGGTCCCAATTAATTATTGAATTAATAATAATTTATTTTTTGTTTTATAAAATAAGATATGTTGGGGAAATTTGTTAATCATTTTTATTATGGAGATTTTCATTTATGGTTATGATGTGAAAGGTGTGCTGGTCTTAGTATATGGAATCCCTATAATGACTATGACTGGGTATGAGTAGAAAGTCCATCATGAAATGTCTTGTATGATGGGAGACCCTTGAGAGGTTCAATATTATTATAGTGATTATAGTGTTCATGGAAAGTGTATACTTTTATAAAGTGAGTAGATATGGGATCTAAAAGTAATGTTATGTTTCATGTTGATAAGGGGTTTCAGTTATTTTTCATTCTGCCTCTAATTGGTTGATCTTTATTTAGCCTATTAAAAAAATGGGATTTTTTTGATCTAGGTGTATAGAAGTATGTGACATGTGAAATAATTACATGATTATATGATATTGTTTTTTATAACAATCAAACATGGTGTGTTTATTTGTTTGGTCATGTTAATAATTTTTTTTGAGTGTGTAAGTAATGAAGGAAACATTAGTTCTTCTTGAGGGTTATTTTGGCCTCATAGAATTGAACTGCTAGTGGATATCTCCCCATTTTAGTTGGAAAACTATTTTATTTGGGGGGTTCATTTTGGAGGAAATTTATTTTGACTAAGAGAATGTAATTAGTAATGAGGAATTGTAATTTTGTTTGTAAGATGGGGTAATTTTCTAAAACAAATTGTATGGTAATGCATTCTTACTATGGTTGTTTGAGAACTTGTCTGATTTTATCAATTATGGTATGATGAGTTATTGTTCAATGATAGTTAGGTGAGTAACTTTGTTTCCTCAATAAATTAAAGTAATAAATTTTTTAGAGGAAGTCAACTCATTCAAGGAAGTATCCCCAATGTGCAATTCTCAGGGATATAGGCCTTAGAGTAGGTGAAATGAAAATCATCTCAATGGGGAGTTTGTGAATAGGAATACAGTTATGTATCATTTGTGTTTATATGATTTTTATTATAGGTTCCAGGATAATTTTTCATTGTTTGTGACTGTCTTTTATTGATACATGGATGGGAGGATTGGTATGATAGTGAAGAGGTAGTGAAAGTGAAAACTCATTAATATGAATTAGAGATTCCATGTAGTGGTGTACCACCAATTGATGAGAAATTATGGGTAGGGTCTAACATGAGGTATTCGGGGATGACAAAAGGTCTTGTTATGACCCATTTTATAGGAATTTTTAATGAAATTACTAGTGATATAGAAATGTTAGTTAGTCGATGGTGTTACAATAAATATGTCAACTCACGTCCATGAATGAGGTTGGTGTAGCATTATTGGTTAGTGAATTAAGACTGTTAAAGATAATTATTGTGGGTTAGATAAAATAATTAAGGTTTATTTCATCTACTTGTCAATGTATTTCCGATGTTATGGATATTGTGTTGAGGTTGTTAGGTTTTTACTAACTAGTCTCATATGTGGGAAATATTGATGTGGTGAAAGTGTTTGTTTTTTTACATAAGTGGGATGACTGTATAGAGGATACTGTAGTAGGGAAATCCATATTGTTCCATGGATTTTTATCTAAGCATTAGGTGGTCATAGGTTGAAATATTCATTATAGAACACAATTTGGTTCTAGTAGGATGAAAAATATATTGGTGCATGACATATAGGTATATAGATCCATATCTTGTAAATGGAATTTGAAATGTTTTCTAATTTTTCTACATGGGTGGTCAATAATATTGATTATATTAATTTATGGCTGTTAGGGTGGAATTTTTTCGCTATATGATTTGGTTAGAGCTCATGTATTGTATTAAATCATGAACTTGGGGGCATTAGATTGTGATTCGGGTGTTACTATCACAACATGTAAATGTCTATAATGAGAAAATGGGATCAAAGAGGATTTTTTTCATAAATAAGGGTTTTAATTGAGCATAATTATTAGTTTTGGAATAATAAATCATTTAGATGATGATTTTTTACAATTATGATATCGGTATGGTCATTTTTTGAGAAATCTAAGGGGAAAGATTTGATGCTGACATAATAGAGATGTGACAATTCGAAATCAATCGTGATTAGTGGAATTGAATTTTAGTGATTCAATCAGAGATTTTTAAATTGAATATGAATATTTTTTAGGACTAAAAGGCTTCTACTGGGCCATTAAAAATGTCCTATGATTTTACTGTTCATTTTCTTCTTAAGTAATTTCAATTTTTGGTTTTTATTAGGGCTATAGTGAGGGATTCATTGGTTTTTTATCTATTTGGATGGTCAAAAATTGAACTGTGAGGATAACTACATGATGGAGGTCAATAAGTGATCATCCTGATGTGTCTGGGAAATATCTCATAATGATGAATTATACAGTGCTTTTAAAATAGGTAAAATTGTTTTTTATGATGGAAGAGTCATGGTGAAGGGTATCACAACACATATACTAGTTTTTTTTAAAGGAATGAATCATATATAGGAGGATAGTACCATGGATGGCGGTGTCACACTAGTATTGTACCCCTTAAACATAGGGTTTAGAAACACTGTATATATGGATTTTTGAAATAACATGGGGAAGGATGTTCACACCATAAACCTAGGTATTGTTTCATGAAGGTCTCTTGTAGATGATTATTTCTACCATATATCATGGTGCTCGGGATATCAAATTATGATATTAAAGGCCACAATATAAATTATTTTATTTGAAATTTTTGTTTTTTCATAGAGGTATCGTTCCTCAGAACGACTATATGATCTGGGCATTGATGGATCGCAGTTCAAGAAATTGATTCTTTGTGTAAAATTATTTCCATGATTTTTTTGAAGATATCACTATATAAAGGGATACAATGGGTGAAGTGTTCAACCATGAAACCTTGTGGCACATCTTAACCTAACCCCCTAGGCTTCCACATTTTTTTGAAACAATTAGGTATTTGTTTTAGTGTTCAAATTTTCCAGTATTTTTTAATGACACTTTGGCATACCATTATAGGATATCCCTCATCTATTTTTTGGCTGGGTGTGTATTCAGGATATTTCATTTAGAAAAATTATTCCCCATAATTTCACCCTCAATATAGATTATATATTTTCTTATATTAATGGTAAATCATGTTTTTTTTTGTTATAACCTAGTTACATATTCTCATCCTTATTTAATATTTATCCCTCTTAAATGATTTTTAATAGTTTAATCTTGAATTTTGATGAATTATTCACTAAAGTGTGGTACAATAATCTTGATCTGATTGTATGTTTTTTTACTGTTTTAAGGATGTGAGGTGAGGTAAGATTCTTCCCATTGATTTCTATTCATCAATGGTATATCATTAGTGATTTTTTTTGTTTCCATTAATTTTTTTTGGAATTTGTGACCAATTGGATATTGTATGATTCAAATTTCTATAGGAGTTCTATAATAATAAAATGTGATGTAGACAAGTTATTTCTCATGGATATAGTCATGGTAGGTCAGTAAGGGTGTTTATTTTAAGATGGAAACTCATTGGATTTAACTGAATAATTTATTATCATTTATTATAATTTATTGTTTTTAGGGAATGAGATATGAGCAACATAGAATAAATGGGGATATACAAAGCATGGACCATAATTGAAAATATGTACTGATGATGATAAAACCATTTTTTATATAACATTCCCCATTATGATAAATCTATATGTGTGTCTGTATTTTATATTATGATCAGGCCTCGGGATTATTTATGTTTTCTGGAATGTGATTCATGGGAGAAATTGTGAGAAAGTAGTGAGTTTTCTTAATTGATATATTTATATAACATACATATTAGTATTGGATCATAAGAATTTTTATTAAAAATTAATATGATGGGCTTGGAATCTTGTAATCCTTAATAAAGATGAGTATTATGAGATTGTGGAAAAATGGAACATGATAATCGATTAGTATTATAAAAATATTCTGGTGGAACATGGTTGTGGGTAGTCACTCTTTTTTGGTGTGATTAATGGTGATTATAGATTTTATGTGGATGTATATGATCCCATGAGCATGGACCTACAACATATTGGTATGAATACATGATATAAGAATAAATGGAAAGTAGAATTACCATGTGAGGCTTGGATAGTGTGACGTTGTAAAACCATGGGTGAACTGGGAGATATTTTTTATTTCAGACCAAGGGTTCTTATAGTGTATGAATGTGTTGTGGTTAAGGAATTACTATCTAGTGAGAAACCATTGTAATTTTTTGGGAACGTTCCATGTATTTTGTATGATGTGTAAATTATCAATGATTCATTGAGAATATATTAGGTAATAAAAATAAAAATTAGTTCATGATGAGTAAGTATAGCCATGTTTGACATAAGTGTTGGGCTGTGATGGTGGGGAATGCATGGAATATAGATTTTTAGTTATATGTGACACCATACAGTTGAGAGATAAATAGGTATATGGGGTATATAGTAGAGATATGGGATATTGGTGCATTTACTATTCTTAATTATCCATTCATGCTATTATTTTCTATCTTGTTTCCACTTTAGTGTTGAGGAATCACCATGAATTGGAGGGTGGATGCATGTGATGTAATCTGAGATGTGTTTGGTGATGTGTTGTTGGACCTCACCCTTTGTGAGTAATTGTACGAGGTGTGGAATAAGATGATATATTTTATGATATTTGGGTTACCACCCTATAAGAGAGGGTGATAGTATATAATGTGGTAAATGAAGTGTCATTGGACCTTAGAAAAAATAAGAGGGAAGTGACAATGATGTTAGATAAAACCATACCATGCATAAGAGGGATGCCATTTGTATGTGATTTAAGACATGGTTTGAGGAATTTCTTTATGTGATAGGGAACAAGTAGGGACCCCAAGTGGAATGGAACTAATCTGATATGTGCTATGTGTTGTAGAATACAAAATTGTAAAAGGTCTAACATTGAGTAAGAGGGATTTGGTATATACCCCCTATGTTTTATGGTATTAGACCAACATATTTGGTAAGATATGTGATCAAGGAATGATGGACACTATACAGAGTAAGAGGGTGATAGTCAAGAATTTGTTATGAGTCCTTCCAAATGTGACATTTCTTGGACCAGTTCTATGGTAGATGTCAACATATATTCTGGAATTTTCCAAAGTAGGGAAATTCAAGTATCATGGAATCCAATTTAGCACAACATTATCTAACAGGATTATTTATATATTTTATATTATCTACTGATTTATTTTTCTACACTAATATATTCTTTATATGATAGTGTATATTTATTGAATATGGATATCCATATTAAGTATATTTCTCGCATACTACATGGGCTCCTTAGTGAACATGCGTAACTATTGTTTTGTTATTAGGTGATAGGTCGTATAAGGGATCTTGAAGGAATAGTGGGATAAATATTGGAAGTCTTCCCTGAGGTGGGTGCTGATGCTTATAGTTTAATCTCTCTTTTATTTTTTTGTATTTATTTTTATTTTGGTTATCCTATTATGTAATATTTGTGGTATTTAGATATGTTTATAATATTTATAATTTATGTTATAAAATTATTTTTTAAAATATTACTACTAGTTGGAAAATAACTTATAATTACTTTCTATCACTTTACATTTATATGATGATTTTATGATATATTAAGTATTGGATGAAATTTTAGGAATAGTATAGACTCCGACTTTTCATAAAGACACTTTTTGATATTCATTATCCTTTGGCATATTGATAAGAATATATGAGGTTTTATGATGATCATTGTATGAGTTATGTCAGACTAATCGAAGATGAGGAATTATAAGAACCACTAAGTTTTGTGTTTTCTATGAAGGAATACCATAAAAGTAATATTTTCTTATAATGATTAAAATCACTTCACCAGGAGGTATGAGTGAAATATGATCATTACATATAGAAATTATATTGTGGATAAATTTCTAGGAAGGATTACCATTGGAATATCATACTACAGAATAACATTGTTTATAAATATTATCATACACCCACATTATCCAAAAAAAATGTATATGTAGAGTAGAAAGATTTTTTAACTCAACCCATGATAGATGTTACCTAAATATATTCATCCTCTACACAAGTAATACCATATCACAAATAACCAACAACTTCTGCTTGAGAAATATTAACTAATGGTTTTGATTAAGTAAGTGGTACGTTGCATTGTGTGTCACTAACTGCTATAGAACAATCAATTGTTATACAAAATAGTTATGTTTTTTAAAACATCTACTATAATAGGGAGTATTCTGATTTAATTGTTATGTTTAATGTGGAGGTCAATTTATTGATCCGTTTTGGTAATAAATTGGAAAAATTACTATCTATAACCCTAGATAAGGTTCTACACAACTAAACACACTCAACCACAATTTTATCTTGGGGATACAACATATATTTCATTACTTGAAAATATTGAGAAAAGGTAAATAAATATACCATTGGGTGGGGGTGAATTAGTGGTAATCATCTTTATTGCATTTTCAATAGGGAATTATTTATTTTTGTACCGATAGTATTAATAATTTCATTTAATTGAGGTTTGAATGATATATTCCTTGTCATTAATTATGTCTCAATATTTATGAAAAATATATTCTTCATTAAAATAGGGTATCCCACTTCTGTATAAATTTCCAAGATCAATTATGCACACTAACCTCCCTTATCATTTATTTAGAATGATCATGTTGTGAATGCTAGTGAACTAAAACACCATTATTGTGTTACTCCTCAAAAATAATCCACCATCTGATAAACAATTGAAATTTCCCTCCTAAACCCAAAAAATAAATAGTAATAATTACCATTGGTTGAAACTCTATTATTTATCTTAGATTCAATAGATTTATATACTACACCTTGTATGACTTTATTAGTTTAATAATACCCCCTTCAACATTTTCATTTTATATATTCATAAAATCATATGATTAATATTTAAATATTTGTTTATATAAAATATCCCCTGATTCTCGATATATGAATTATCATTGGTCAAATTCTCCGAAGAATTTATACATTTTAATGATGATAATGAATATAAAATATTTTATTTTGAGTTTATAATAAATATCAAACTATGATCATTTCATTAAATTCCACATAGTATTTTGTTAAATAATCGATTAACTACTAATCATGGATATTTTATAATTTAAATCCAAATAATAAATAATTATAATTTTTTTAAATAATTCTATAATTATCACATATTTTAATGTAGAAAAACCTACATAATAATTTCAATGTATTATTTATCACCTCTTTGAGGAAAAAAATTTTATGTTCTATATAAAAAATTTCCATTTTAAAAACATTTTGTGATCTCTAGAATAATTTTTACATATTATCAAAATATATTATATTTTACATCAAACTTATTGTGTTCAAACAATGTCACTCCTCAACTGGTAGCTCTCATAGGCCAATGGTGAAGTTATAATTAGCCCTTGAAACCCACCTCCAACTTGATACAACTTTGAAACTATAAATTAGGGAACATAATACATCCAAATGAGAGGTATTATGCTCAATATGAAAATTTTATGACATTATATGAGACCAGATCCTCTAACATAAACCATCACTTTGGATAATAACCCATCATTATTACAGTAGTGTAATGTCACAAAGAAAGGAAAAAAGTGAATGAAAAAAATGGCCTTATAAGGGATCATGATGATCCAAAATCTATTAAAAACCTATGATCTTGAAATGATCAATTGGATAAAGAACCATCTACATTAGACATGAATAATTTTATAAAACTTTAGATATAATTTGGGCGAGATCATAGAGGTATACTTAGTGGGACCCCCATGAAATGTATTGAGTAAATTTTAAATAAGCATAATATGGCCATGTGAATAACCATATGAAAAACAAATTATTACATAAATAGTTATAGCTATATCTTGTCATCATATATGTTCACTCACTATGTAATTCACGTAATTAAAATTTGGATTTACCTAGTCTATATGGATTTACAAAATATTTTTTCCAAACATATTTTGAAATCATTCACTAGGATGTCTGCAAAATTTTTAATAACATCTCCAATGGTGGTTAGATTTCACATGGAATAAATTCACAATTTCTTTCCCCATTACTAATTAGTATAATGGAAACAAGATTCATATTTTAGGACTAGTGGCCCTTGTCCACACTTTTATAAAATCTATGGGAAAACTCTTTCGAGTAGGCTTTCCTCCATTTCTAACATAATTTTTTCACAAAGTCAATTTGGTTTTATTAAATTTCAATGTATCTATAATGTATTATTAATTATTTTTATTGTGTTAATATCTAATCTAAATCCATGAGATGAGGTAACATTTCCATTAAGCTTCAGGTTAATAAATCTGTTGAAACTCTTGATTAGGGATTTAGTTATAATTTTTTATCCAAATTTGAATTTTATGATGTTTTTATAAAATGGATAAAATTACTCATGTTTTAATTCCAAATATCTATTCTTATCAATGGATCTTCATATATATATTTCATCACCTCTATTAGTTTCAATCAAGGATATACTCTCTCAGCAATTTTATTCTCTATTGTGTGGGAAAATTTAAGAAGACTTCTTATCAAAATGTTGGGTAACCAAAAATATATACATATCAGAGATGAAATAATGTTTTTTATCTCAATAAATTTTATATTATGATCATATAATCCTATTCAATAATAATTTTAAATGAAACATAAAAAATAAATAATTCTCTTCATCACTATGTAGTGGTTTCTAGTCTGGTTAATAATAAGAATAAATTTTAGTTGTAATTTTGAAAAAACATTAATACTTCTCCAAAAGGGAATATAAAAAATGATATGGGAATCCAAGAAGGTGTGATTCCTTTTATCTATCTTTGTATCCTTATGTTTTTGGGAATACCATGCCTGGTTCATTTCTCTCAAATATTGATCCAAATCAAAAACCAACTTGCTTCATAGAAGGGCAAATCACTCTCAATTGTATGAAAGATCAACCTAAGGAAATATTTTATTGTCTCAATATTTTTATTCTATTTTATAGTTTATAAATTTCTAGTTGGATTTATAAAAATCATGATATCTTCCATAAATAATTTTTTATGGAGTGTTATAATTAGAAAAAGGGAACTTTCTAATGTTCCATGGAAATAATGAAGCCATCCTATTATATGTAGTTTTCCTGGTATGATGAATCATTGAGAGTACAATAAATCATTATTTTATAATTTTATATATAGACTTATAAATGAAAAATTGGGCATTAATTTTTTCATAATGGTCAAAACCCTCAGAAAACTGAAATTAAAAAAAACATACATGGAATCATCTAAATAGTATTCCTTTAAAGAATCATTTTCCATTATTTTGATTAATTATCAATGGAAAGACTGTATAATTTATTCCCTTATGTTATTTTCAAAAACCTGGATAGGTACACCTCTCTGTATTAACATTATTTCAAATAAAATGTCTATTGATACAAGAGTTTGGAATAAGGATCAAAAAGATACATATTTGGATATAATACCTCTGGATATCAAGGAAATTAATCGAAACCATGATTTTATTAACAGGGATCACATTATAGTTTGGGAACCTTCTAAAAATGGAAAATTATCCTCAAAATCCTATTATAGAGTGAGTATTCAATTTAATTCTCATATGTGGGTGAAATATTTGAACAATATTTTGATTTTTCAATTTACCATGACCCATTCTACAAGGGATATGTATTACAATCATCACACTGTGGATTTTTTTATAGAATTTAGGTATTAATATTTTCATGAGATGTTCCCTATGTAATAAATAGATGGAATACATACATCACTTATTTCTTAGTTTCTTTTAGGGAGACCGCTCTATGGAATGTAGTGGCATCTCTATTTGAGGTGAAAATTCCTTTCACTAATAATATTAAAGATATTCATACTTCTTATATTAAGTTAACAAGATTACATTAATTTCACAATATGTTAATGGTAACATTATCCAAGCCTCTACATTTTATTTGGTATAACCGAAACAAGAAGATTCATGATGATAGTCTTTTTTTTACATTTTTTATCTCCTAAAATTTTTGATGTTGTGGAAAAAATCCAATGATATCCATATTTTTTTCTATTATAACAATTTACATGATTCTAATATTATTATTTTATTTTGATTATTAGGTAACTATCATCCTCTATTTGAAACATTGAGGTAATTGTAATCTCTCCTTTTCTTGGTTGGATAAAATGAAATAAAGATGGTTCTCCAAGAAGTAATCCTGGACCCTCTGGATATGGTTCCATATTAGGAGAATATAATGTAAATTCAATTGGTTTCACTTTTTGGTACCTTTGGATTCACCACATATATTGATTATGATATAAATAGTATTAAAAATTCTGTGGAGTTATATAATAAGAATATATGAATTAACTTATGGTCTGAATGTGACTCCACCTCAGTAGTGCATGTGATTATTAATGGATCATTAATTATATCATGGAAGGTGGATTCTAGGTTTATCAATTGCATGGAATCCATTACATCAATGTAGTACATCATTACTCTTGATTAACGTCAAGTTAACAACATTGATGACGGATTAGAAAACAAGGGGGTTATAACAAATGAGTTGTCTTTTCTTAATGGTTTTAATAAAGATCAATTTTCTCTCTAGATACATGTTTTTCTGTATAAAATATCACATATATGTTTTGTGACATTCATATTCATTTATTATTGGAGACATTTCCTTTCATTGAATTGGTAATTGTATTCTTAAAAAAGGAATAAAAAATAACGGTACCTCATATCCAATTTTTGATTGTTTGGTTACTCTCACTCCCCAAATATAAACATCCTACTCTATAATCCATTCCACAAGTCATATTTCAATATATGATACCAATAACATCATTATCATTATTATATCATCCATGACCATGTATTTTTTTCCAATAACCACTATACCAAGGTAACATACACTATACCCACTTCCATCATAAACTATATAAGAACAATAATAGGAATCAAGTGTCACTTTAATTGGAATAAAAGTATGTCACACAATATCAATATATTAGAGCCCAAACATATATGTATCATAAAACATAGATCTATCATCCCTAAAGTAGAATCATACCATGTAAATTAATTATTTAGGTCTCCATTATGTCTATATATCACACCATGCTAAACAAAAAGAATGGAAGTGGTAAAAGTTGTCCATATGTTCCCACACAAACCATTATATTTATGATAAAAAACATACACAAAGAATTTTGGTTTTTGATAGAAGCCTGATATATGTTGTGGACTATATGAAATAATACATTATAAAGAATAAAAAATCACAAAGCAAGTCACATGAAAAATAATTTGCCTTATATTCCACTATTTTTATCAACTTATATGACTTAAGACTACAAGCACTATGTTCCGGGAAACTGGATTTCACATAAGAACACCAACACTAAAATCTAATATTAACTAATTCATATAATAGTTTTCTAATTACTAGTAATAAATTACAAAAAACATTATAAAATGTTTTAAAAAATTAATTTCATTAATTTCCAACATTTATTTTTAATTTAGATTACATTTCTTATATTTCCATTTTATATTACGATAGAATTAATTTCTTTAACCGCATGACACTGCCATTAATTCATTTCCCATTACATAATCAGGTATTATAGAACTTGTCTTGATATAACTAAATAATGATACGAATGTGGTTCATAATAAAACTATAACATGAAGTTGGGAAGAACAAAAACAACAATATGATTACTATCCGTCAAGATAAAAAAACAATCATAATGGGAATGCGCAGTTGTTGACCTATAACCATTAACCAAAAAACTACCCAAGACACAAAACCATATCATGTAATTATATCTCACAACTTACTCTATTAAGAAAACACTGACCACATATCAACCAATAATTAATGAGAAATTACAACTCTAAACTCATTCCATTTACCCACTGTGAAATATCTAAAACATACATGGATTCTCAACTACGTAATATAATGTTTATACAGTCATAAGGCATACCTATATGGAAAAAATTTATTTTTTAGGAATAGAAATCATTGTAAAACCTTGGAAATTCCATCTAGAACATGGTCCTAGAAGATGTGAAGGGTCTCACTCAACCCAAACCATTAATATCCATGGAAAATCATTATTATTATTTTACCGATTTTAATTATTCAATATATAAATGTCTTAAAAAAATAAACCTATCATAAGAATATAACTAAATATAGTATATGATCTTAAATATAGTTCATGAAATAATTTCAAATTAAATATTTTTTAAGGATAATTGGAA
Organism: Viscum album; assembly: GCA_963277665.1. Classification (NCBI taxonomy): domain Eukaryota; kingdom Viridiplantae; phylum Streptophyta; class Magnoliopsida; order Santalales; family Viscaceae; genus Viscum; species Viscum album. The sequence goes on from OY728152.1 coordinate 1,255,597,236, forward strand.
ATTAGTTTTACATTCATCTTTCATTGACTACTTAATAATTAACTGCATTATATTTTTAACAAATTTGATGCTATTAAATCATTATATAATAATATTAAATTGATAGAACCTGATCTAGATATAATAATTAAGAATCTTCAACATAAAATCACCACATACGATTATGGAAACATTACAATTCATTCTTATTTTTGTTATTATATTTCTTTAGGTCAATTACAACTTTACATAATGAAACTAAAGCATGATAATTTAACATAGACACATAAAATAAAAAAGAAGTAATGAATCCCCTACATCATGATGAAACATTCAATGTTATTCATTCAATAATGGAATAAAAAAAATTAGATATATTACCCCATATATTTAAAAAAATCATGAACTTAAAGGACACCATCCCATTAGAAATCATCATTATACACTAAAGAAACAACCCCAAAATTGAAGGAAACTAAAAAATAGAATAAAATGAGGGTGAAAATTTACATGGAAAAACTAAAATAAGATTATATCATCATTTAATGATCTATAGAATTTGAGAAATATATCATAGGAAGGGGGGATTAATGATTACGAGTGAGACCTTATTGTTGAGTAATATTCAAAGGAGTAAGAGGAAAATAATAATATTTCAATGGAAAAAAGAATTCATACAAAGATTTATTCTAATAGTGGCATGAAAGAAAACTCATGACCCCACCAAACCCATAGCGATTTCAACAAATATATAACATGACATGTTAATCCAAAACACATGTTTTTGAATCAAAATAAACAACATGGAGTCCTCATAGTAATATTTTTCTATCTCCCCTAGAAACTATAAAACTAGGATACCACCATGATGTATCTCTAAGTACATGACACAATGACCATTTAGAAGACAATGAGAAGGAAATAAAACCCCTAATGTTCCATGGAACAACCTATGTTCCAAGATGTATCAACCATAGAAGTGGAAGAGAGAAGAGGTGGTCCCATATAGTTCAATAGTGTAGCCTAATCGCACACCATAGGTACATATGGATCATTAACAACACCAGAAGCCCTCATCCCAAGCCTCCATAGTGTAAACACAAATACTACTTCACTATCCAATTTAGGAAACAAAAACATGTTTCAATCCAAGGGACCATAATTATAACACCCCATTCTTCCATGGTACGTTTCCCTTTGAATATTTCTATAACTTCCGATGTACGCAACATGAAGTTTTAACACACCACGACAAATCAAACTAGCCGTTATGAATAGTAATACCCACTTTTTGAAATTTTATAAATTTTAATTTTTAAAATTGGACTTCATTTTTGGGTTTGGAATATCAAAATTATCTTGGGGTGAATTTTTGGTATTTTTCTGAAAACATTAAATTTTTTGATGAATAGTGAAAAACACAGTGTTATTGTTTAAAACCAAATTTTTATTTATACAATTATTTATTTAATTTAAATTAATTTTAAATAATAATAGATACATTATACCTAAATAAGTTCAATACAATTCATTGGAATATTTTTATAATAAGATTATATGTATTATATTTTATTGAACATTTAACCATTTTATACCCACCATCTTGGCACATTTGCAAATATTCATAAAACGGAATTTTACCGTTTATATGAATTGAATTTCAAAATTATTATTGACACGATTCACATCTAAACGGATTGCAAGAATGAGAGGGTATTACACCTACCATCGGGACAATCCTGTGTATGCACGAGAATGCCTAGCCGAATAGCCATGCGATGGTGTAGAGCTGATTTCACGATGAAGATGCTGGGGAGGAGAAGTTCCAAGTAGTTAGTCTAGATTTTATGTAATGTTTGAATACTATGGGAAATTAATTCCTATAAGGCCTATGGGCCATGTTATACTTACATCTACGAGCCTTGTAAGGGTTCCACCTCACCCCTTGAAAGATGGATTATCAAAAATCAATAAAAAACGAAGGCTTTCGGGCCATTGGAGGTGTTTTACATAAGATAAATTTTAAAATAAATATTCAATAGAAATATAAAAATATTTCCTGCATAAGGGTATTTAATTTATAATATTTTTATGTTAAATAATTAAATTTATTTATGACATAATGATGATGCAGTAATTACCATATTATTGAAAAGCTAAACAATTTATAATATAAATTTTAATATAATTGTAAATAGTGAATTTTGATTAATTACACTAATTTTAAAGGTTAATATCAAATTTTAGGGTTGATTAAATAATCTTTTATCTATGTGATAATGTTTTTATGATTTTCAAAAAAACGAAATACAGAATAGTGTCAAAATTGACATAAATGAGTTTTTAAAAAATTCTATATTACTAATTGATATAATATTCCTAAAAACATAATGTTCATCCAAAGGACTTATATAATGTTATATATATCAATAATGAAAAACATGGGGTTCTCTTTTATTTTTATAGTAAATTTATTAACCATTTATTATAATGATACAAGAATACATGGAAAGAGTTAAACTATTTAACTAAGAGTTAAATCTAAAAGATATGGTTAATATGGTGACATAAAACTATCTCAAAAAACTATTGGTTATGATATTTTCAACACATAACCACCTTATATTAGAAATAAATTATGTAAACCCGCATTTTTATTACAAAACTTTTCATTACATTTTACAAAGAGAGGATCTTTAAAGTCTATTGTCTTGGAAATCACGAACATAATACATGAGATACAACATAAAACATTCATCTAATCCACTTGTATAGCTTTATAATAAGTTCATACTAAGTAAAACTACTAAATATCATAACCTAGAGACATACATTTAAAGGAATGGGTGAGAAGAAGGCACAGTAAGGAAAATAAAAGAAACATTTGACATGGGATCTTGAGAAATAAGAACATGATAAAAGTCATAAAGGCATGAGAAATGGAAGAATAGGAATTTAATAACAAAAATATCATGAATCATAAAATGAATATGTGGATACAACAGTTTGTTTAGACATTCATGAACATATCACCATGGTTTAACCCCGAGGTGTCATAAATATTACCAAGGTTATTCACCAATGTATCTTGAAACTAGTTATCTCTAGAGATTATTTCATTAAAAAATGCATTAGAGTTCTATCAGGTTGAACCCTTAATATGTATTTGGGTTCATGTGAGCCACATATATCAAAATCAATTATTTCATAAATAACCCAATAGAATAGAATAAAATGGGGTTCATTTCAAAATCGTGACATTTTAAAAGTTATTAAAAATAAGATCATTATATCATTTATAACCCATGGAAAGGGAGTGAGGGTTATATGTATGTCCATTCCATAATAACATATATACTATTTATATATTTATGAACACCCATATAAATGAAATAGCTTTGGGAATTCACATTAATAAACAAGATAATTTTTTGAGAGAATGATATTAAAATTTTGAGACGATATTTCTGCAGCATAACAGCTATATAACATGGTTTTAGAAAATAATTAAAAGAGAGGGTACAAGGTATCCCACTACTAAATAACTCATATTATAATATAAATACAGAATAACATGGATTTAAGAAATTGGTATGGATATTTTAATGACATACCACAAGAAAAGGAAACTTGAATGGAAAGAGAATATGCGATTTCTTTTACGAGAAATTCTGCAGCCTAATGGTATCACTAAAAAATTCAAAAAACACGTTGATGAGAGAAAAAAGGGTCTCTTAACAATTTGACATGAAATGGAATGTAATGAAAACATATAATAACATACCCTAAAAAATATGGAAACTTTAAGACACAACATAAATGAATTCATTACTTAAAAGAGGAGGGTGAGAGGATCCCTTACCTTGAAGTGTAACTTCGAAAATATGAAGGTCGAGACCTTGGGAGGTTTGAGGGAACCTTAGGAGGAATCCTTGGGAGGTAAAGAGACCATAAAATCATTGAGGATGATTTTTGGAATGTAATGAATGAGGTAAATGTCTTGGTATTTATAGGAAAAGTGAGTGAATAAATTATTAATTTCCAAGGGACACCTCATCGGTGGTATTTGCAACAACATGGGATTTATCATGGTATTTTCCCATGGTATTGGCCACTTGGAAAAAATCATATCATATATAACTATTCATAAGTCGACCAGAAAGCTTACATCATTACTACATAATTAATGATGTCATTAAACACCCAAAACTCAAAACTGCATTTTTACTATTCATCGAGAATTCAACTGTTTCAGATAAAACACAAAAATTCACCCAAACCTAATATCGATTCTCTAAAATCAAAAAAGATGTCCATTTCATGAAAATAATTTCCTTAATATTTTTTATTAAATTTTTAAATAAAATCGTTATTTATTCCAAAAATAAAACATTAAAACTATAACTCATTTCGTAACACCATAAAAAAGAAATCAAGGTCCCATAAAATTATCGTATAATCATAAGACAATAAAGAAACAATTTATGATTAAATTTTATGAAAATAAATTTCCAATATAAATAATTAAATTAATTATAAAATTATAAATAAAATATATATGGTGTACAAAAATATCAAAACATAAATATGATCATTTTTGCATATTTAAGATGTCTAAAATGTATTTATACATTCATGGGTGAAGTTTCTATTTTGTTGGTCAAATTACTATTCATTACTATTCATAAGGGTATGAAATTATTACTACATTCCTATTCAATAAAAAACCAATTTTATCTTATTAGTCTCTAAATATCTCACTGAACACAACTATAAAAGACCATTTTTTGAAAATCGTTTCACATTATTAATTATTTAATTAATACAAAAAATATTATAAAACACATTTTTTTCCAAAATTCATCAATAATACACATCCTATATTGATTTGGATATTATAAATTCACAATTTTTTCCATAAGAAGAAATAACTATTTTATTTATATAAATGGATTATAAAAAGTAGCTATGGTCTCGTTACAAATCCCTTTATTACACCAGCATATGACCTATGTGATGGGTGTGCTATGGTGATATAATCTTGTGGTGGATCAGAAAAAATTTACTGAGTGCTGATTTATATCTGCATTAACTTCTCCATCAGGAAATTCCATTAAAGCTTCATACATTGAAGTTCGGCTTGGGCTTGGTCTAGAGCAAAGCCCAGTGATGTTATCTCCTTCCTATGCTCTGACAGATGGCCTTCTTAGGGCTCGAGTATACTGGATGAGGCCATTCAATCTTGATTCTGTATTAATTAACCAAGATAACCATATTTATAAAAACACAATGTTAAAATCATATTTTCCAATGGTCATATTGACCAACGGTCATATAAAAATCAAAACACAATTGTCACATTTTAATTATACCCACAAAATTAGGAAACAAATATAATAAAAATGTTTGGGTCATTACATTCTTTCCCCCCTAAGAAATTTCATCCCTGCAATTTTATCTCGTTCCCTTTGATGGGAAAAGGTGTGGGTACTTCTGTCTCATGGACTCCTATGGTTCCCACAGGGCTTCTTCACATTTGTGGTTACTCCACACCACCTTAACAAGGTGGGTAGTCTTGTTGCGTAGATCCTTGTCTCTATGATCTAGGATCTCCACCGGTTTCTCCTCATAAAAGAGTTCATGTTCCAATTGAACCACCCCTGGATTTAGTACATGTTATGGGTCAGGTATGTACTTCCTCAAGAGGGATACGTGGAAGATATCATGAACATGTGCTAGATTTGGTGGAAGTGAAAGATGATATTACACTGCTCCCACGTGATCAAGGATTTCATACGGGACAATGTACCTAGGGATGAGCATCCCATTCTTCCCAAAACACATGACTCTCTTCCAAGGTGAAATCCAAACAAAGGCTTTTTCATCAACATCATACTTCATGTCCCTACGACGGTTTTCATCATAGCTCTTTTGTCGACTGTGAGAAGCCTTAATGTGTTGTTGGATGGAATAGAACTTTTTTGTCATCTATTGCACCAGAGTAGGCCCAAGAAACATTCTCTCACCATCTTTATCCCAACAAGTAGGAGTTCAACATCTCATCCCATATAGAGCATCATTGGGTTCCACTTGAAAGCTCGAGTAGAAGATGTTGTTGTAAGAGAACTCAACTAGAGAGAGATGTTGATCCCATCCACCTTTAAATTCCATTGAGCAAGTTCTCATCATGTACTAATGTATTTTAAAAGTATTTTCAGATTGGCCATTAGTTTTGAGGTGATAGGCCATACTAAAATTCAATTCAGTGATCAGAGCTTGTGGAAGACTTCTCCAGAATTTTGATTTGATCCTTGGACCACGATCAGATACGATAGAAAGTGGAAGTCCATACAACCTTACCACTTCCTTCACGTAAAACCTAGCAAGTTGATCAACAGAGAAATCTTCCAGAATGGATATAAAATGGGCAGTCTTGGTGAGACGATCCTCAATAAACCATATAGAAATATTTCATTTTGAAGTTCTTGGGAGACTAGTGATGATGTCCATACTGATATTGTCCCACTTCCTTCCTTTTATCGGTAGTGGTTGCAATACCCCTTTAGGAAATTGTCGCTCTGCCTTCACTTGCTGACATACCAGGCACCTTGAAATGTAGTCAGTAATCTCACATTTCATTTTATCCCACCAATAATGATCACGATGGTCCCTATACATTTTCATTCCCCCATGATGTATAGAGAAAATAGAGCTATGACCTTCATCCATCAACTCCTTATTTATTTCCAGAATATGCGGAACACATTGTATTGTATGAAATTTCAGTACACCTTCTTGACTAGATTGAACTCAAGAAACTTCTCCTCCTTCACTGCCTCAAAATTATTCTGTAACAAAGGATCTTATTTCTGAGATTTCTTTATATTCTCTACTAATAATGGTTGAGAAATCATTTGGGTTAGGGTTGATGTTGTCCCATCACTTATAATTCCCATGTCCAGCTTTAGTAGGTCATTGATCAAAGGATCTTTTTGAATCCTTATCATGGAAACAACAATTGGGTCTTTCCTACTTAATGTATCTTCATCTTTGTTTTCTCTTCTAGGATAATAATTAATTGAACAATCATAGTCTTTAAGGAGTTCCAAACATCTCTTTTGTATCATGTTCAATTCCTTTTCTGTAAAAATATACTTCACACATTGATGGTCTTTGTATATATCACATTTCACTGCATAATGATAGTGCCTCCATATCTTCAGAGCAAAAATGACCACAACCCACTCTAGATCATGCGTTGGATTGTTTTTCTCATGATTATTCAACTATAGATATGTATAAGCAATGACCTTGTCATTTTTCCTGAGGACACACCCACACCCTTTTAGATATGATTTGCTAAAAATAACAAATCCTTCTCCACTTGAAGGCATATTTAACATAGGTGTAGTAACCAATATATTCTTCGGCTCTTGGAAACATTCCTCACACTCATTTTTCCAGATGAACTTGACCCCTTTTCAAGTTCACTTGGTTAATGGATTATAAAATTGTGAAATGTTTTTCACAAACCTCCAATAATTTTTCTCTAATTAAAGGAAACTATGAATATTAGTTATTTTAGTAGGATGAGGACACTCCTCTACAACTATTGTCTTTCTAGGGCCATCTGTGATTCCTTCATTGGTAACAATGTGCCCCAAGAAAAAAACTTATTGTAACAAGAATTCATATTTACTAGACATTCCAAAAATTCTCCCCTTATATATAGTTTGTTAAATAACCCTTAGATGATCCTCATGCTCCTCACGACATTGTGAATATATTATAATATCATCAATAAAAACTACTACAATGTTATCAAGGGAGTCTTTAAAGACTGTGTTCATCAAATCCATAAAAATAGAATGTGCATTAGTCAGTCTAAAAGGCATAACAACAAACTCATAAAGCCTATATCTTGATCGGAAGGATGTTTTTGAAATATCTTCTTTCTTCACCCTCAATTGATGATAGCCAGATCGAAGATCAATCTAAAAGAAGAATTGAGTGACCCAATTTTGGTCAAATAGGTCATCAATTCTTGGAAGAGGGTATTTTTTCATTAATGTGATCCTGTTCAATTCTCTATAATCAATGCATATCCCCATCGATCCATCCTTTATCTTCACAAAAAGAATAGGTGCTCCCCAATGAGACAAACTCAGTCAAATAAACTGCCACTCTAAATGATCTTAGAGTTGTTTCTTTAGTTCCTCCAGCTCCACATTTTCCATCCTATATGGGGTCTTTGATATTGGGTGAGATCTATTTTCATGTTCAATAGATTACTCTAACTCTCTTTCTGGGGGAGGTCTAGGAAACTCCTCAAGAAATATGTCAATGTATTCTTAGACGATGGGTACATTTTATATCCTCAAACTATCATTTCCTTCTTCTTCTTCACGGAAAAATTCCTTAAAGAAGGATATAGGAGGTTTTTGTTTATGAAGATCAGGTTGATATTTCTCTCCTTAGAAGATGAGTGTAGGTTTTCCATTCAAGACTACTTATATTTCCTTACTTCTGCATTTGATCTTAGCATTATACTTTGAGAGCCAGTCCATCCCTAGTATAATATCGAATTCCAGCATGGTAATGACTACTATATTTGTGATAATATTACGCTCACCAAAGTAAATACTATAGTTTCTAAACACTAATGATACATGGATAATCCCACCAAGTGTCTTGACGGATAACTCTAATTCCAGAAAGTTGGGGGATGATTCTAAATTCATTGCAAATTTTTAGGAAATAAAGGAATGTGTAGATCCGGAATCAAACAACGTACTTTCTGGCTTTGAGAGAACAACATGAGTACCTGCTACCACATCATTTGGAGCTTCAACTTCGGCTATCGTGATAGAGAAAGAACCACCTTTCTCCCCTGGCCTTTTCTGAGGCTGATGGTGGTTCCCCTTCACTACCCTCGGATTTGGACAGTTATTGGAAAGTGACCAAGTTGTCCACACTTAAAGCACTGGACATCTGGTAGGAACTGCACCATCTTCCCCTTGTCTTTAGTGTTTGGAAATTGAGGTTTTACCTCACTACAACAATTCCTTGAAATATGGACATCTCTTCCACACTTTTAGCATTTCTCGCTCTTGAGCAGGTAGTTCCCCGAATGCTTCTTCACACATTTCGTACACGTGGGACGTTGCACTTGATTTCCCCCTCTTTAATGATCAATGGTCCTATCTAAGTTGGGCTCCATAGATCTCGTTTTATCACTTGGTTTATGAGACCACTGCATCTCACCAAACACATGTTCGGCTTTTATCACACTCCACACGATCTCCTTGTAGCTATCATAGACTCGGTTGGCTAGATTCTTCTGCAGATGCGGTCTCAGTCCACCGAAGAATCAATCAACCTTACCATTTCGATCCATGACAAAGATATAGGTATATCATTAAAGTCAGGTTAAATTCACCTCATAGCTTCCAACATATTCATTATCCTATTGCTTTAGCTCAAAAAACTCCTTCTCCATTCTTGTTCTCATGGAACGAGGGAAATAATTGCTGAATAAAATCCCTCTGATCTCTTCCCACTCCATAGATTGAACCTCCACTGTTTGCCTCGTGTTTTTAGTCATCTTCCTCCACTGATCACCTTCCCCTGCTAAGTGATAGATGGCGAGGGGTGACCTTTTCTTTCTCTGAAAAGCGAATCACATAAAAGATCTTTTTGATGGAGCTGATCCACTGCTCTGCAATCACTCGGTCAGTCGAACCACTGAAGGTTGGTGGTTGTTGACACATAAAGGACTCAACAAATTTTTTTTCCCTTCATGGTGAGATCAGTCTCTCAGCTTGATTCATGTTATTTCCCATAACTTGAGTCAGTTGGTTCATCATTCGCATGAATATTTCCATTCCATCTTTCGTCGAGCGGCCATCATTGCATCGTACATTGTGGTCACCATTTTCACGGTTCCTCCTATTTCCATCCATTTTCTAAAAGAATAAAACCTTAATGAAAAACTTATTTCATTTAAGAATCATTTAACTATAAAGGATTTATGTCTTAAAAATTTATTAAACAATTACATTTCACTATAAATCCTTCTTAATGATTCATTGAATTATTATGATTAACCAAACATATCCTTCATGAGTGTTGTAACGAAGAATGCAGCAAGGCCCGTTGTTGTGCACTAGTTACTGTTCAAGTCTAGCTCAAAGCCGTGTTTTCAGGATTTACCCTTATGTACATTGTTTCCAGATCCACCTCTACCTTCTCGTATCCAGACAGTGATGTATTTGTTTGATAAACCGCTTACTCGATATTCATCAAAATACCAAGATTTTTTCCTATATTTAAACATTTCTATATGATTATTCCTAAAGTTTTGATATCTTAATTTCCATAAATAACTAAACTATTGTCTGATACCAACTATAGAATCCCTCCTTTTTATTACATAACTTTTCTTTACATTTTACAAACAGAGGATCTTTAATTTCTAGTGTCTTGGAAATCAGGATCATAATAAATGAGAAACAACATAAAAAATTCTTCTAATACACTTGTATAGCTTCATATTTAGTTCATCCTATGTAAAATTACTACATCTCATTACCAAGAAACAGAAATTTAAAGGAAAGGTTGAGCATAAGGCTCAGTAATGAAAACAAAAGAAAGAGTTGACATGTGATCTTGAGAAATAAGAACATGATAAAAGTCATAAAGTCATGACAAATGGAAGAATATGAATTTCGTAACCCAAATATCAGGAATCATAACATGAATATGTGGATACAACATTTCTTTTAGACATTGATGAACATATCACCAAGGTTTAACCCCGAGGTGTCATAAACATTACCTTGGTTATTCACAAAGGTATCGTGAAACATGTAATATGTAGAGATTAATTATTTAACCAATGCATATGAGCGCTATCAAGGTGCCCCCATAATATTTATTTACATTCATGTTATCCACATAGATAAAAATCCATAATTTCATAAATAACCCATAGGGAATAAAAGAAATGAGTTTCATTTCAAAATCATGACGTTTAAATGTTCTTAAAATAAGATCATTATATCATTTATATCCCATGGAAAGGGAGTGAGGGTTATATGTATGTCCATTAAAAAATAAAATATATACTTTTTATATATTTATGAACACCCATAAAAACGAAATAGGTTTGGGTATTCACATAAATAAACAAGATAATTTCTGGAGAGAAAGAGATAGAAATTTTGAGAGGAAATTTCTACAGCAAAACGGTTATATAACATGTTTTTAGAAAATAATAAAAAGATAAGGGAGAAGGTAAAAAACTCATAAATAACTCATATTAAAATATAAATACACAATAAAATGGAGATAAGAACATGGTATGGATATTTTAATGACATACCACAAGAAAAATAAACTTCGAAGGAAAGAGAAGATGTGATTTCTTATACGAGAAATTCGGAAGCCTAACGGCCTCATTTAAAAATTCAGAAAACAAACTAATGACAGTGGAAAGGGTCTCTAAAAAATTAGAGATGAAATGGAACGTAATGAGAACATATAAGAACATACAATCAACATAAATAGATGGAAACTAGAAGACACAACAGAAAGGAATTTAGGACTTAAAAGAGGAGGGTGAAATAATCCCTTACCTTGAAGTGTCACATTGAATGCTTGATGTTCGGGACCTTGGGAGGCTTAAGGGAACCATGAGAGGACTCCTTGGGAGGTAAAGTGACCAGAAAATCATTGAGGATTATTTTTGTAATGATATGAATGAGGTAAATGGCATAGTTTTTATAGGAAAAGTGAGTGAATAAATTATTAATTTTCAAGGGACACCTCATCGGTGGTATTTTCCAAACCACGGGATTTCCCATGGTATTTTCCCATGTTATTGGAAACATGTGACACCTCATAGAATATATAAATACTCATAAGTATACCAGAAATCTGACATCATTTTTACATCATTAATGTTGTCATTAAACCCGTGAATCTCAAAACTGCATTTTTACTATTCATCGAAAATTCCACTATTTCAGAAAAAACCAAAAAATTCACCCTAACCTAATATCAATGCTCTGAAATCAAAAAATAAGTCCAGTTCCTGAAAAAAATTTCCTAAATATTTATAATTTAATTGTTAAATAAAATCATTATTTATTCCAAAAATACAACCTTAGAACTGTAACTCATTTTGAAACTCCTTAAAAAAGGAATACAGGTCCCATAAAATTATCGTATTACCATAAAAAATAAAGTAACAATTTATGATTAAATTTTATGAAAATAAATTTCCATTTCAAATTATTAAATTAATTATAATATTGTAAATAAAATATTTGTGTCATACAAAAATACCAAAACGTATACTATCATCGTTTTTTCACTTTTGAGATATCTAAAATGTATTTATACATTCATGGGTGAAGTTTCTATTTTTTTGTCAAATTACTATTCAGTACTATTCATAACTGTAGGTTACTATTCCTAGTTTACTCTTCACTAAAAAACCATGTTGATATCTTTAGACTCTAAATTTCTCACTTAACACAACTGTAGAAGACCAATTTTTGAAAATCATTTCACAGTATTAATTATTTAATTAATTTCCAAAAAATATTATAAAACACACTTTTTTCCTAAATTCATCAATAATACACATCCTATATTTATCCAGATATTTGAAATTCACAAACATTTCCATATGAAGAAATAACAATTTTATTTATATAAAAGGATTACACAGAACAGCTAAGGTCTCGTTAGAGAGCCCCTTATTACACCAGCATATGACCTATTTGTTAGGTGTTCTATAGTGATAAAATCTTGGGGTGGCTCAGACAACATTGCCCTAGTGGTGATTTCTATCAGCATGAACTTCTCCCATAGGTGATTCTGTTCAATCTTCATATGTGGAAGTTCAGCTTGGGTATGGTCCAGAGAGAATCCCAGTGATGCTACCTCCTTCCCATGCTCCGAATGATGGGATTCATATGGCTTTAAACTACGGGATTAGGCCATTCAATCTTATTTCTGTATTAATTAACAATGATAAGCATATTTATAAAAACACAACATAAATATTATAGTTTCCAACAGTCATATTGACCAACGGTCATATAACAATCGAAACACAATGGTAAAATTTTAATTATACCTAAATAATTAGGAAACAAATATAATTATAAATTTTGGGTCATTACATAAATCATTTTGGAGCCATTATAAACGGAATATGATTGTATAATAAAATAATCTTTTAATCTTTTCCTAATTTGACCCTCACCTCTCTTATAAATGGGTACTTCCCATTTTCTCATAATCACACCTCCAAAACCATTTGGATCATCCAAACCCTTCTCAAATATCCTCCCAACTACCATTTAATCAACCGAGAGGCCTTACTCTGATCATAAATCCAACTTAAGGATCAATTTTGATCAACATAAAAGGAAACACCCATAGAAGAGGTAATAATTTCACCACCTCTTTCAAGGCTATTGTATTCTTCCACTTCTTCTTTATTGGATGTTTCCATACCAAACTGAAAAATCCAGTTCCTTATAAATACTGTTATTTTATTATAAATATAGTACAACCATATTAATTATTCAATCCATCATAAGAATTACAAGTTATTAAACGTGCGTATGTACGACTTAATGTATCGACGTCATGGTGTAGTTTGTTATTGTAACACATAATTATTTGGATGGGTATAATAATGAGTATAACTGATGTGAATAATAAATATAACATGTCATTTATTCTTTATATATGATATACTATCCATTTACATATGATTTAATCGTCAATAGAATGATATTGTTGCTCTTGCGTACGTATGAATTACTGACTCCACAAACGTGATGAAATTCTTTACCCATCATAACCATTCAAGAATAATTTTCATTTTATGAATAAAAATAAGTTTTAATAACTTAATATAAATATGGATATGAATCACATACATCCTATCCATAAAAAACATGGCTTACGCAATCAATCATATAAATGGAAACGAATCAGTTAATACAAGAAATGATTATAATACTTAAATATTATTAAAAATGCAATACTAGAGGATCATAAATGAATTCATATATATATATATATATTTTGTACATTTATAATTTCATAACAATGATTTAAATATTTTACAAGAGGTTAACATACCCTCGATCAGTGAAAATTACTAGGTAACTGTAAATTCTACAATCACTTCATCATCCAACGTTTTTTATACGTGAGTATCTACTCGGACTTCTTTATCATCCACATTAGTGTTTCTTAAAAATGATTCTCAATACATTTTCACTACTTCCTAGATTATGGGTTAAATTCAATTATTCCCTTTTTTGACCTTTTTATGGTGTTTATAAAGGAATATTTTCTTCATTCTCCAAATAAGGTCTTTTACGACATTTGCGACACAGTTAAAGAAAAAATGTTTTTTAACTTATATGGTGAGTGTGCCTATTTTCTGCCATTACAACACCTTCAATACTTCCATTACCAGCTTATATGAATATTTTCAGAATAAATTTTTTCTTTTATAATTATGTGACTTTTAAAATATTTCAATTCAGAAATAGATATTTCTCTCAAATGGTTTTGATTTCATCTTTTTCAACATCCTTTGATGGATTTTAGAATTGTTTGAAGTCGATTTATTACGATACAATATTCCATATTGTGTTGAAGGTTTTGTGATATGTTTGGCTATGAATGTTTTAATTTTATATCATTCATGTTTTATGGTTAATGTACTAACATTTTGTATGCTTGTTTTAAAAATATTGATTATTTAATGTTTCAAACATTTCATATGAGGAATGAATTGGACATTTTAAGTGACGGGTGGAGCCCACTATAGCACCAAGAGGCATCGGTAGGTCTCATGAGACAAAATAGTTTCTTGGTAGAAGGCCTCGGAAAAATCATAATTTTAGTCTTACCACAAGGCCTTTACTATGTGGTTATGATGTTTGACATTATTCATTCCATAATTGTGAAAATGGCTACTGATATCACATGTGATTATTTGACTAGAAGAATATACATGTGAATATGTAAATGGAATTATTAAATTTATCTTTGCCATATTTTGTTTATTTATAAGTTTAAAATGATTGAGTTTTAGTCTTATACATTGCCATAAATGTATATTATTATTTATAAAGGATTCCTCTATATTGTTATCCTTACTGGGCTTCTGAGCTCACCTCTTTCTATGTTGTATTTTTTACAGGATGAGAATATGTACATTATGACTGACTTATAGGGATATTCTAAGGGAGATTAATGTGTTAAAATGAGACAAAAATTTGATGTTTTCCATTTCATAATTTAATCTAGAACCTATTTTTATATCTAGTACTTCCAAGGCTACTAAACAGATCAGTCTTTTGGGATATGATCCCTTGTGATCATGCCAAGGTTATTTAACAATGCATCAACTCTTGGTAACTAGGTTTACGGCATTACAGTTGGTATCATAGGAAGTTTAGTACAATCTTTGGAATCTATATTTAGAAAAAATGTGATTAGAGAACATTACTATAATATAGGAATGAGGATTTTTATAGAAAAACATCCTATAATTTCGGTAATCTATAGATTTTGTGTATTTTCCAAGAAATACATCCATGTCTGGATATGAGAAGGTAGAGGCGGCTCGGACTCTGATGTACCATGGATTGAAAACATTGATAAAGAGTTTCGGGCATGACCAGGGGTATCCTGGTACACAATAATGGGCATTCTTGTACTCTTGGTTACAACACTCCTAGGGTATATACTTTGGATAATTCACATTATCCTGAAAATCCATTATGAAGTATTTATGAGTATATACCTCCTCATAGAAAATATTTTTATGATTATGAATTATATCCAAAAACTATTCAATTTATGTTAATAGTTTCACAAGTTTGGAATTATGTATTGTGATTCATATGATGATCTCGTGTATGCCATTGTTTATAAATGGCCCATAGTGGAAGGAATGGAAATTGTTTTAATGCACATAATCCATATAGGGATTTCCCTCCTACTCAACATAATTATAGTGGAGCTGGTGATGTAACTGGTGCTGATCTGCTTATACCCATACCGGGACCACTCACTCAGGTTATGAATAATAACCTTACCCATATGGAGTACCCTGATCCAAAATGAATATGATAAATGTTTGATCACTTTATTGGGAAATGTCCACAAACATTCAATGGGACTACAAATCCATTCGTATCTGAGCAATGGATATGTTCTTTACCGAACATAGTTCATGATTTTGGGGTGTAACGTAAGGGAAAATGTTGTCATGGAAGTTTATTGCCTCATGGGAGATGCACATCAATGGTGATCATTAATTCAAAACACAATGAAAGATGGAGAAGTATCAAATATAGAGAGGATGGAGTTTAAAGATGTTTTATTAGAAAAATACTTTCCTCCTGGCCATCGAGTGAATATGGAAAGACAACTTCTATGTTTGAGGAAAAAGGAGAATGAGAATGTCAGAAAGTATGAGTCTATCTTTACAAGGTTACCAAGTCATGGAGAAGATTATATATGTAACCCAAGGAGTAAGATTGATTGATTCTTTGATTGGTTAAAACCGTTACTCCATCAAGCATTGGTCTCACAATCCTTCTCATCATATAAAGATATGGCCTCATGTGCTATCAGGACAAAAGTAGAATTCTATAAATCTTATGAATTTAAAATAAATAAATTGAAAGAGAGATATGTTGAACACTCTAGAAATGGGAATAATGGAAGAAGGGATTTTTTTTTCAATTCTACAGTAATTGTGGGAAGAAAAACCCCAGTACATATGGGAAGGGAATTTGATTCTATTACAAGTGTGGTGAAAAAGGCCACCAAGATCATGATTACATGGGAAAGAAAAAGGATTTCAATGTTGAATGCTACTATTGTAGATAAATGGGGAATTATGCGAAGGAAGTTCTTAATCACCAAGGAAACATATCTCATAAAAGGCTAAGGGAGAAAGGCCAAGATTATGCGATCACTGATGCTGAGGTTGAAGCCCCGAAAGACATGGTGACTGGTAATTTAATGGTTTCAACAAGTTTAGACAATGTTTTATTTAATTATAGATCATCATATGGTTTCATATCTTTCATGTTTACTAATAATATTAGATATTTCCAATTTGATTTAACAATAGAGTATTCCATCAAAGATATTAAGGGAAGTATGATTGCAACAATGTTCTGTGAATCAATTAAAATTAGGGAATATAAATGTATTTTATCTACTGATCACATTATCATACTCGTGATTGAATTTGATATAATCATCAGTATGGATTGGATTTTCGAGAATTATGTGAAAATTTATTGTATGAAGGAGGATGTTACAATTTTCTATGATGAGAAGGAGTACCTTATCTTTAGAGCAGAAACACAAACACCTGATTCTTATCTAGATTAACCCCCAGTTGCTCAACTAAATTCATGTATTGGGGTGGTAGAGAATGAAGTAACTATGGGTTAGAAAATGAATGTTCAAATAGAGGATGTACCTATTATGCAAGAATATGTTGATGTGTTTCTAGAGGTTTTACCAGGACATTCTACAGAAAGAGAAATTGAGTTTTCCATTGATTTAATTTATGGTTAAAGGCCTATATCGAATTACCCTTATATAATGGACAATATGGAATTAGTGGAACTAACGAAACAAATATATTAATTGAGTAATAAATTATTTATTCACCATAGTGTTTCTATATGGGGAGACCCTATTCTTTTTGTTAATAAGAACGATAGATCTATGAAGAAGTTCATTTAGTACAGGGAGATCAATTCTATAATTGTAATGAACAAGTGTCCCTTACCTCTATTTGAAGATTTATTCAATCAACTTCATTGATCTCAATATTTTTCAAAGATTGAACTTCGATTTGGATATCATCATTTTTGCGAGATGAATGAAGAAATTCCAAAGACCGCATTTCATACCAGGTATGGGCATAATGAGTTTACAGTAATGCCTTTTGTACTGATTAATGCACCCTCTATTTTTGTTGATACAATGAATAGAGATTTCAAGGATTATCTTAATGAATTTTTAGTATTATTTATTGATGATATCTTGGTTTACACCAAAATCTAAGAAGATCGTGAGAGTCACTTGCGCACAATTCTGAAAACCCTCTGAAGAAATGAATTATATGTGACGTTTATCACGTTTGAATTCTAGAATAAAAAATTTTCCATTCATGGACACATTTTCTTTAAGGATGGAATCTATGCTGATCCTTCATAGACCAATGAAATACATGAATGTCTTGCACTAATGAGTATAACTGAGGTATGCAGTTTTATAGGTTTAGCAGATTATTATCGGAATCTCATCGAGAATTTTACCAGATTGGGAAACCCATTAATAAATCTCACACATAAAGAGGTTAAATTTTTTTGGACCAAAGTGTGTGAATAATGATTTTAAGTAACAAATCAGGAATTAGTTAATGATCCTATCTTGACACTACCATCAGGGAATGATGGTTTTGTTATTTTTAGTGATGCTTCAATGAATGGACATGTTTTGGTCCTTCTGTAGAATGATAGAGTTATTTCCTATGACTCAAAAAAAATAAAAATTCATGAAATATATTATCTGACTCATGATCATGAGTTAAGAGCTATAATATTATATTTGAAGTTATGTAAATACTATCTCTATGGTGAAAAATGTGAGATATATACTGATCACAAGAGTTAGAAGTATATTTTCTCACAGAAATAACGCAAAATGAGGAAATGATGATGGCTTGAACTACTAAAAAATTATGATTTTACTATAGAATAACTCCTAAGGAAGGAAAATATAGTGGAAGATGCTTTGAGTAGAAAGGATCATAGATTTTTGAACAAGATGAGATTTCAAAGGGATCCTATATTGATGGATCTAGTAAAGATGGATATAGGAGTAATCATGGATGGTGATTCATAAATACTTTTTAAAATTGTAGCTAAACCATTTTTACTTGAAAGGATAAAGTGTTCTCAGAATGATGATGAGGAGTTTCAAACGAAAATTAAATGTGTAAATGATGGGAGATTGATCGACATTGTATATGAAGATGGGATTTTGAAATTTAGGAAGAGACATTGTGTTCCTGACATAGCTTATCTAAAAAGGGAATTTTTGGATGATTCTCATATCTGCAATTACTCTATACACCTTTGTAGCACTAATACGTATATATATTTGAATGAACAATTTTGGTGGAACAACATAAAGAGGGATATTGTTGATTTTGTGTCAAGATGTATGGTTTCTCAAAAGGAAAAGGCTGGATGACAACATCTTTTAGGAGTCATGCAAACTATTCCCATACCTATGTGGAAATGGGTTTATATTACGATGGAATTTGTCATGGGACAACCAAAAACTCCTACAAGGAATAATACAATATGGGTCATTGATGATCATCTTACCATGTCAGAACATTTTCTTGCTATAAGAGAAGATTTACACCATGGAAATTTTTCAATAATATATATAAATGAAGTTGTAAGACATCATGGTGTACCCATATTGATTGTTTCTGATAGTGATCAACATTTCACATCATGATTATAGAAAATTAATCATAATTCCTTGGATTCTAAACATTGTTTGAGAACTCCCTACCACCCTCAAATTGATAGATAATCAGGAAAGACTATTCAAACCATGGAAGACATGTTGACATCTTGCTGACAAGAATTTTAAGGTATTTTGGATCAATATTTACTTATGGTGGTCTTTTTCTATAACAATAGCTTCCATTCATGTATTTTGATGGCATAATATGAAGCATTATATGGATATAAATATCACACAATAAATTGTTGGTATGATGTTTGTGAAAGAAAACTCGTAGGTCAAGAACGTTTTGAGGAAGCAATGAAAAATGTGAAGGTTATCCAAACCCGCATCAAAGAAGCTCAAAGTAGGCAAAATATATATTCTGATAACCGAATGAATGATTTGGAATTTCATGTAGGTGATCATGTTTTCTTGAAGGCATCTCCTTGGAAGAGTGTTATAATTTTTGATAAGAAGGGTAAATATGTCCTAGGTACATCGGAACAGTAGAAATTCTTGATCAAATTGGATTTTTTGGTTATCATTTGAGAATGTGGTCAAGTCTCTCCAAAGTTCATGATGTGTTACACATATCACTATTGAGAAAATAAATGTTCTTCCCAACGCATTAACTCACATATGAGGAAACTGGACTTGAACCTGATATATCATATTGTGAAGTTCCAATGATGATTCTTGATACCAGAGAACAAGTTTTCTGAAATCGGATGACTTGTATAGTAAAATTTCTATAGAGAAATCAAATGATGGAAGAGGAAACATGGGAACCCGAGAAACTTATGATGAAGAACCACCCAAATCTTTGTATGCGGCAATATTATATAAATTTCATTTATGAAATTATTTTATGTAGGGGATAATTTAACACCCCAAGCATCCATAATAAATTCCATTTGATTAAAGAAATGTCTTGCACTGTACGCAACATAGAGTTTTAGCACACCATGAAAAATCAAACTAGATGTTATGAATTGTAATACCCACTTTTTGAAATTTTAAAAATTTTATTTTTCAGAATTGACTACATTTATTGGTTTGGAATATCAAAATTATCTTAGAGTTAATTTTTTGTGTTTTTCTGAAAACATTCAATATTTGATGAATAGTGAAAAACACTGTGTTAATGTTTAAAACTGACATTCTATTTAAATTATTATTTATTTTATTTAAATTTATTTTAAGTCAAAATAGATACATAATTCCTATATATGTTCAATATAATTAATTGGATTCATTTTATATTAATATTAGATGTATCAAATTTTTCTAACTTTTTACCGTCTTTTACCCACCATCTAGGAACATTTGTAAATTTTCAAAAAATGTAAATTTACCACTTTATTGAATTGAATTTAAAAAAAAACTAAAATACAATATTGAAATAAGTAAAAAAATGTGGTTCAATAAGACAAAAATAATTTTTTGGGATTTTTATCTTTTGAGATTAAATTACCATAGTTAAAAGTAAATAGGGTAATTAAAGTTAAAAAAGATATTATAATTACCCTAACACAATTCCTAATTCTATTGTATAATTTTATTTCGATCAAATGAAACACTACGGATAAAATATTATCCATTTTTCCACTTGGATTAGATTATTAAATTTATTATTATTTTATTTAATGAAGAGTTTAAAGTGTTTAATTGAAATTTTATTAACTAAACCATTTTTAATATAGGGTAATACATAAGAAAAATTTGTCTAAAAATATTCATTAGAAATATAGAATTATATCTTATATTATGATATTTTATTTATAATTTTTAGACATTAAATAATTTAATTTATTTATGAAACAATGATGATGAAAAAATAACCATATTTTTGAAAGAATAAAAAACAGATATTATAAATATTAATATAATTGTAAATTAATATTTTTGATGAATTAAACTAAATTTATAAGTTAATATGACATGTTTTAGTTGATTAAATAAATTTTTTTATGTGATAAAGTTAATATGAATTTCAAAAAAATGAAATACCAAATAGTGACAAAATTGACATAAATGTTTTTTTAAAACAAATACTATATTATTAATTGATATAATATTCCAAAAAATATAAGGTTCAGACGACGGACATTGATAAGGTTATATATACCAATAATGAGCCACTTGGGGTTCGCTTGGATTTTTATTGTATGTTTATTAACCAAAGGCATTCAATTGTTTTTTATATTTGGTTAATCTACATTTCAAGGGGTGAGGTTGAACCCTTACAAGACTCGTAGGCATAAGTATTACATGGTCTGTAGGCTATATAATAATTCATTTCCCATAGGCTTCCAAAATTACATACAACCTAGGTTAACTAGTTTGAACTGTTCCTCCCCAGTATCATCATTGTGAAAACAACTCTCCACCATTGCATGGATGATTGGCCAGGCTATCTCATGCATGCACAGGATTTTCCTGATGGAAGGTTACAAACCCTCTCATTCATGAATTTGTTTAGTGTCTACTATGATGTACTCTCCATGATCATCCTCCTTCTAGAGCTTGTTCCTTTGTAGGTTTTCTGGCTTGCATCTGCTCTTAAAGTGTCTTAAAGGCCTTAAGATGGTCTAAATGCCTTGAAGTGGACTGTAGGCCTTACAGATCTGAAGGCCTAGGTGTCCTGAATGCCTTAATGGTCTTGGTAACCAAATCGGTGGCCCAAAGGCCCAAATGGGGGAAATATTCACGGTTGCTACAATTCCAAACAGTACATGCTACAGTTCCACTATAGTACCACTACAATACACGAGACATTATAAATCCACTTAGATTTGTTCCAGAGTCTCTTGGATGCACATAAGGAGTATTCACCATCTGGGTTGAGGCTTATATGCTTATGTTTATTAACAGTTTATTATAATAATACAATAATACATGGTAAAACATAAACTATTTAACTAAGTGTCAAATATTAAATATAAGGTTAATATGGTGACCTAAACCCATCGAAAAACTATTGATTGAGAGGTTTTCAACCCATCCCCCACATAGTCTTGAAATAAATTCTTTTTGATCCATTATAAAAAAATGATTGTATAAAAAAATAAAATTTCAAGCTTTTCCAAAAGTGACCCTCACCTCTCTAATAAAAGGGTACTTCCCCTTCTCTCAAAATCACACCTTCAAATCTATTTTGCTCGGCCAAAACCTAGTAAAATATCCTCCATACTAGCCTAAATTTACCCTATAGGCTTTACATTGATCAGAAAGCTAACCAAAGGAGACCTTTTTATTAACACAAAACGAAACACATGACGAATATGTAATAATTTCACCACCTCTTTCAAAGATATTTTCCTCTTACACTTCCTCTTTCTTTTTTGTTTCCATAACAGAAATTCAGTATGTTATAAAAATTACGATATTATTATAAATATAGTACAACCATATTCATTATTATATTTATCCGATGAATGAAAAGTCACTATACATGCATATGTACGGCTTACCGTATCCACGTTATGGTGTAGTTTGTTATTCAAACCCTTCATTATATGTATTGGTATAATAATCAGTATAAGTGGTGTAAATAATTAATATAACATGTTAGGTATTTTTTATATACAATATAAAATCCAATTATATACAATTTCACCATCAATAGAACGATATTGTCTCTCTTGCGTATGTACGAATTACCATCTCCAAAAACAATATGAAATTATTTCCCCATCTTAACCATTCATGAATAAATTTCATTCTATTATGAAAAATAATGTTTAAGAAAATAATATAATTCTGTATATGAATCAAATACATCATATCCATGAAAACCATGGCTAACGTAACCAAGCATAGAAAGTAAAATGAATCAATTTACACCAAAAACAATGATATTAGTGAAATATTATTAACAATGAAATATTAGATGATCATATATGATATTATATTTATGTATCTGGTTCTTGTATAATTTAATATCAATGATATAAAAATTATACACGATGTTAATGTACCCTCGATCAAGGAAAAGTAAAAGGTACGGGTTAATTTTACAATCTCTTCATTATCTAAGGTTGTTTATATGTGAGTATCTTTTGGGACCTCTTTATCATCCACATATGTGTTTCTAAAAAATTTATTTCAAAACATTTTTGATATTTTCTAGAATATGGGTTAAAGTCGTTTATTCCTTTTTTTACTTTTTATAATATTTTTATAATGGAATCATTCTGTCGTTTTCCAAACAAGGTCCTTTACGACCTTTTCGACAAAATTTAGGAAGGAATGTCTTTTTAACTTATACAGAATGTGCGGCTATTTTTAACAATTATAACACCTTCTATGCTTCCCTTAAAATATTATAAGAATATTTTCAAAATAATAGTTTTATTTTATAATTATGGGGCATTTAAATGATTTCAAAATATAAATATATGTTTCTCTCAAATTTGTTTGATTTAATCTATGTCAACGTCCGTTGACAGATATTATAGTCGTTTGAAGTTGATTTATTATGATACAATATCCTATATTTTATTGAAGGTTTTGTGATATGGTTGACTATATATTTTTTATTTTAATACCATTCATGGTTTATGGTTAACATTTTAACATTTTGTAGTCTAGTTTTAATTCAAATGTTTATGTTACGTTTCAACCTTTTCATATGAGAAATGCATTGGACTTAGTAAGTGATGGGTGGAGCCCGCTATAGCTCCTCGATTCATCGGTAGGTCTCATGAGTCAAACTTGTGTTTTGGCACACGACATTGAAAAAATATTATTTATAGTCTTGGAACATGGCATTGACTATGTGGTTATGATGTCTGACATTATGCATTCCTTCATTACAAAATTGGCTACGGATATTACAAGTGATTATTCGACTAGTAGAATATCTATTTTAATATATAACTAGAATTATTTTATTTTTCTATGCCATATTATACTGATGTTTAATTTTAAAAGGTTTCTTTTTTAGTCTTATACTTTGCCTTAATTGATTATGTTTATTTATGAAAGTTTCTTCGATACTGTTATCCTTACTGAGCACATGATCTCACCCCTTTCAATGTTTTATTTTTCCTTGGATGTGGAAAAGTATATTATGACTAACCTGCAAGGATATTCTAAGGGAGATTAATTTTTTAAAAGGATATATTTTAATGTTTTTCATTTCATAATGTAATGTAAAACTTATTTTTTTATCTAGTACTTACAAGTAGGCTAAACTGATCAGTATTTCAAGATTTTATACCTTGTGATCATTCCAAGGTTATGTAATAATGCACCGAATCTGGGTAACTAGGGTCTGTGCATTACAGTTTTTATCATAGGATGTTTAGTAAAATCCTTGGAATCCAGATTTAGAAAAACAGAAATTAGTGAACATTAACCAAAGATAGAATTCGGGGATTAGTATAGAAAAACATCATATAATTTTTTTAATGTAGAGATTTTGTGTATTTTCCATGAAGTAAATCTTCCTCTGGATATGAGAAAGTAGAGGTATCTCTAGCGTATATGTACCTATGAGTGAAAACTCTAATAAGGAGTTTTAGAATTGACCCAGGGTATCCTAGTACATGATAACTGGACTAGCTGCACTCTAGGTTACGACACTCCCAGGGGTTATGCTTAGGATAATTCACATTATCTTTACAAACCATTATGAATGATTTATAATTAGATACCTAATTAATGAAAACATTTTTGTGATTATGGATTATATCTATAAATAATTCATTATATGTAAATTTTTTTACATGTTTGGAATTATGTATTATGATTCATTAACTATTCTAGTGTATGATCTTGTTTAGAAATGGTGCCTAGTGGAAGGAATGGAAACCTTATCAATGATCATAATACATGTAGGGATTTCCCTCCTACTCAAGATAATTATAATGGAGGTAGTGATGAAACTGGTGCTGATCAACTTATCACCATACTAGGATAACTCACTCAGGTTATGAATAATAACCTTCCCCATATGGAGCACCCGAATCCACAATGCAGACAAAAATTGGAATACCGCATCACGAAGAAACGTCCACCAACATTAAATGGGACTAAAAATCCATTGGTATCTAAGCAATGGATATGTTCCTTAGTAATAATATTTCATGATTTGGTTAGTAATGAAAGGGAAATAGTTGTCATGGCAGTTTATCGCCTCACAGGAGATGCAGATCACTGGTGATCATTAATTTAAAACACAAAGGAAGAGGAATATGTATAAAATATGGAATTAAGGGAGTCTAAAGAGGTTTTCATATAAAAATACTTTCTTTGTATCCATCGAGTGGATATGGAAAGACAATTTCTATGTCTGTGACAGAAGGAGGATGAGAATGTCGCAAAGTATGAGGCTATCATTACATGGTTATCAAGGAATGTAGAAAAATTTATATGTATCCCAAATAGTATGATTGTTCAATTATTCATTTGGATAAAACCATTTCTCCATTGATAATTACTCTCACAATCCTTATCATCATACGAAGATGTTTTCTCATGTTCTGTCAAGATAGAAATGGAATTCTCTATGTCATAGGACATTAACGTATAGAAAAAGATGAAGAGATTTACTGAACACCCCTGAAATGGGAATAAGGTGAAAAAAGGAAATGTTTAATTTCCATCCTGTGATAAATGTGGAAAGAAACACCCCGGTACTTTCCTGAAGGGAATGGGAGTCTATTAAAAGTGTGGTGAAAAAGGCCACCTTGCTTGTGATTTCAAGGGAAAGAAAGAGGAAATCATTGTTGAATGATAAAATTTTAGAGAAATGTGGCATTATGCAAATGAATTTACTAATCACCATGGAAAATTACCTCATAAAATGACTGGTGATCAAGGACAAGATTTTATGATCACTACTACTGAGGTTGATTCTTCGAAAGATGTGGTGGAAGGTAATTCAATGGTTTCCTAAAGTTTAGTCATTGGTTTATTTGATTCTGGATCATCGCATTGTTTCATATCTTCCAAGTTTTCTAAGAAAATTAGATATTTTCATTTTGATTTAACTTGGGTGTTGTGAGTGAAAACCCCTATGGGAAGTATCATTGCAATAAATTTTTTTGAATCAGTTCCCATTAGGGCATAAAAATGATCTTTATCTACTGATATCATTTTAATACAAATGATTGAAATTGATATAATCATCGGTATGGATTGGATTTTGGACCATGATGTGAAAATTTATTGTAAGAAGGAGGTTACAATTTTTGATGATGTTAAGGAGTACCTTATCATTAATGTAGAAACATCACCACCTGATTCTTATCTAGATCCATCCCCAGTAGCTCAACTAATTTCAATTATTGGGGAGGAGGAGAATGAAATATATATGGGTGAGTAATGGAATGTTCAAATATATGATATAATTATAATGCAAGAATATGTTGATGTGTTTCCAGAGGTTTTACCTGGACATCCTACAGAATGAGAAATTGAGTCTTCCTTTGATTTAATTCCTAGCTCAAGGCCTACATTGAAGACCCCTTATAAAATGGACACTATAACATTATTGTAACTAAAGAATAAACTAGAGTAATTGAGTAATAAAGGATTTATTCACCCTAGTGTTTCTCCATGGGGAGGCCAAATTCTATTTTATAAGAAGAAAGATAAATCTATGGGGTTGTGCATTGACTACGTAGATATTAGTGCTATAAAAATACAAAAAAGTATCCCTTACCTCTAATTGATGATTTAGTTGATCAACATCATGGAGTTCAATATTTTTCAAAGATTGAGATTCTATATGGATATCATCAGTTGTGCATGAAGAAGGAACACATTCCGAAGACAGCATTTCATACTAGGTACGTGAATTACAAGGTTACAGTAATTCCCTTTGGACTGACTAATACACCCTCTATTTTCATGAATCTATTGAATAGAGATTTCAAGGAATATAATGATGACTTTTTAGATGTATTTATTGATGATATCATGATTTAATACAAATTTTATGACAATAATTAAAATCACTTTCACAATATTTTGAAAACCCTTAGGAGAAATGAAATATATATAATGTTTAGCGTGTTTGAATTTTGGCTTCAATAAATTACTTTTTTAGCCACATTGTCTCTTAGGATGGAATCAATGTTGATCTTTGAAAGTCCAAGGAAATCCAAGAATGGCTAGCACCGACAAGAATGTGACCCCCCAGGCTTCCATGGTACGTTTCACTTTTAATAATGCAATAGCTTGCACTACACGCAACATGGAGTTTTAGCACACCATGACAAACCAAACTAGCCATTATGAATAGTAATGCCCACTTTTTGAAATATTATAAATATTTTTTTTCAAAATGGATATCACTTTTGGGTTCATAATATCAAAATTATCATAGGATGAATATTTTTTATTTTTCTGAATACATTCAATGTTTGAGAAATAGTTAAAAACTCTGCGTTATTGTTTAGAATATAATTTTTAATTAAATACTTATTTATTTAATTTAAATTTATTTCAAGTAAAAATAGATATATAATACCAATATATGTTCAATATTAATCATTGAAATAATATTATAATAATATTATATGTATAAAATCTTTTTGATCTTTTTATAGTCTTTTACCCAACTTCTAGGCACTTTTGGAAATTTGTATAAAATGTAATTTTACCGCTTCTCTGAATTGAATTTCAAAAATTAGAGGGACATGGTTGACATTAGTAAATAAAATATGGTTCAATAAGAAGAAAATATTTTTGGTGAATAGTAACTATTGACTTTTAATTACCACGGTTAAAAGTAAATAGGGTAAATAATGATAAAAAAATGATGTTATAATTACACTAACACATGTACTAATTCTATTGGATAAGTCTATTTTGGACAAAATCAAACATAGGAATAAAATATGATCCTTTTGGTCCAATGGATTAGATTAGGAAATTTATTATTATTTTATTTAAAGAAGTGTTAAAAGTGTTTAATTCAATGTTTAATAACTAAACCATTTTTAATATATGGTTATACATAATATAAATTTGACTATAAATATTCATTAGAAGGCTAAAAATATTTTCTACATAATGGTATTTTATTTATAATTTTTAGACATTAAATAATTAAATTTACTTAATTAAAAAATGATGACGCATTAACTGCCATATTTTTGAAAGAGTAAAAAATTACTATTAAAAATATTAATATAATGGTAAATTTACACTTTTGATCAATTAATCTAATTTTATAGGTTAATATGACATGTTTGGGATTATTAAATAAACCTTTTTCTAATTGATAATTTTTTTATGACTTTCACAAAAATGAAATACCAAATTGTGTCAAAATTGACATAAATGAATTTTTAAAACAAATACTATATTGTTAATTGGTATAATATTCATAAAAATATACTATTTGGCCTAAGGACATAGATATGGTTAGATATATCAATAATGAACCACTTGGGGTTCTCTTTGATTTTTATAGTATGTTTATTAACCGAAGGCCTTCCTTTTTTATTGATTTGGATAATCCACCATTCAAGGGGTGAGGTGGAACCCTTACATGACCCATAGTCATAAGTATTACATGGACCATAGTATTTAGAGTTAATCATTACCCATATGCTTCAAACATTACATACAACCTAGTCTAACTACTTGGATCTAGTCCTCCCCAGCATCTTCATTGTGAAATACGCTCTCCACCATCACATGGTTGTTCCGCTAGGCTTTCCCGTCCACACATAGGCTTCTCTCGATGGTAGGTGTCATATCCTCTCATTATTGAAATCTGTTTATCTTCTATTATACTGAAATCTCCTTTCTCGTCCTTCCTCTAGAGCTTATTCCATTGTAGGTTATCTAGTTTTCATTTGCCCTTAAGGTGGCCTGAAGTTCTTAAGATGGCCCAAAGGCCATGATGTGGCCTAAAGGCGTTACTGAACTGACGTCATGGCTGGACTAAAGGGCTTTAAGGACATAGGGACCAAATCGATGGCCCGAAGGCCAAAACTGGGGAATATTCTTGGTTTATACTATGTCAACAACACCTGCTATAGTCCCTTCTACAGTACTGCTACAGTCCCCCAAACATTGTTCCTCCACCAACATTTGATCTCGAGTCACCTGGATGCACTTAAGGAGTCCCCACCAACTGGGCTGAGGTTCACGTGCTTGTGTTTTTTAAATATATATTAAAATAATACAATAATACATAGTAAAACATAGACTATTTTACTAAGTGTTACAGCTAAACGATATGGTTAATATGGTGACCTTAACCAGTCTAAAAACTATTGGTTGAGAGGTTATTGACCTAGACCCAACATAGACTCGAAATTAATCCTTTTGGAGCCATTATAGACCAAAAATTATTGTATAATAAAATAATATTTCAGGATTTTCCAAACGTGACCCTCACATGTTTTATAAAACTGTACTTCCCCTTCTCTCAAAAGCACACCTTGAAAACCATTTTGACATGGCCAACCCCTACACAAATATCCTCCCAACTACCCTTAATTAGACATAGTGGCCTTACATTGATTATAAATCCAACCTAAGGAGCCCATTTTATTAACTCAAAAAGAATCACCCAATGAATAGGTAATCATATCACCACCTCTTTAAAAGTTGTTTTCTTCTTCCACAACTTCTTTCATTGTTGTTTCTATAAACAAATAATAACTCCAGTACCTTATACATAATTTGATGTTATTATAAATATAGTACATCCATTTTCATTATTTTATCCATCCTATTAATTACAAGTCACCATACAAGTGTACGTATGTCTTACCGCCTCCACGTCGTGGTGTAATATGTTATTCAAACACATCATTATTTAGATTGGTATAATAATGAGTATATCTAGTGTAAATAATAAATATAACATGTTAGGGACTCTGTATATATGATATTCCATCTAATTACATATGATTTCACCACTAATATAATTATATTGTCTCTCGTGAGTACGTACAGATTACCCTCTCCACAAACATGATGAAATTCAATTCCCCTCGTAATCATGAAAGAATAATTTTCATTTTATGATGAAAAATAATGAAAAATAACTTAATATAATTCTGGATATGAATCGTATACATCATATTCATAAAAAAACATGGATTACATAACCAATCATATAATGTAAAATGAATCAATTAGCACATGAACTGATGATACAACTGAAATATTATTAACAAAGAAATATTAGAAGATAATATATGATATCAAATTTATGTATGAGGTTCTTGAATAATTTAACAATAATGATTTAACTATTATATTTGAGATCAACATACCCTCGATCAAGTAAAAGTACAAGGTAATGGTTAATTCTACAATCTCTTTATTATCTAAGGTAGTTTATGCGTGAGTATCTAATGAGACCTCTTTATCATCCACATATGTGATTTTTAACAATGTATTACATAAAATCATTACTATTTCCTAGACTATGGGTTAAATTAATTTATACCATTCTATGACTTTTTATGATATGTTTATAAATAATCTTTCGGTCGTTTTCCAAACAAGGTCCTTTACAACAATTTCTACAAAATTAACGAAAGAATGTTTTTTATCTTAGACAACGAGTGCAGATATTTTCCTTTCTTATAATACCTCTGAGGCATCCCTTACTAGCTTATAAAAATATTTTCAAATTTTTTTTTCTTTTATAATATTTTCAATTTTAAATGATTTCAAAATTGAAATGTATCTTTCATTTAGAAGGGTTTGATTTCATCTATATCAACATCCTTTGATGAATTTTACAATTATTTGAAGTTGAATTATTATTATACAGTCATCCATATTGTATTGAAGGTTTTGTGATATGTTTGACTGTGGATGTGATATTTTTATACCATTCATGGTTTATGGTTAAAGAAAAAATATTTCGTATGCTAGTTTTAATATTAATGTTAATGTTACGTTTCAACTTTTTCATATGAGGAAACCATTGGACATAGTAAGTTATGGGTGGAGCCCGCTATAGCTCCTCAATGCATCAGTAGGTCTCATTAGGAAATCTAGTGTCTTGAAAAATGCCTTGAAAAATATTATTTGCAGTCTTGGGAAGAGGCCTTGACTATATGGGTATGATTTCTAGAATTATGCATTCAATCATTATGAAATTGGTTTTTGATATTACATTTGATTATATGACTTGTAGAATATCCTTATGAATATGTAAATGGAATTATTTGATTTAACTTTTCCATATTATGCTGATGTTTAAGTTTAAAAGTATTTTGTTTTAGTCTTATACGTTGCCTTAAATGTTTATGCTTATATATGAATGTTTCTTATATATTGTTATCCTTACTGAGCACCTAACCTCACCCCTTTCTATGTTTTATTTTTCCTAGGATGTGAAAAGGTGTATTATGAATGAGATGAAGGGATAGTCTAAGGGAGACGAATGAGTTAAATGGAGACACAATGTTGTTGTTTTTTATTTAATAATATAATGTAAAAATTATATTTGTATTTAGTACATCCAAGGTTGCTAAACTGATCAGTCTTTCGGGATTTGATCCCTTGTGATCATGCCAATGCTATGTAATAATCCACTGACTCTGTGTAACTAGGGTTAGGGAGTTAAAATAATATATTCCCCCTTTTGTAATGGAATGTTTATCTAAAACTATAATATATCCCGAATAGAAATCCCAAGATATATATGAACTAAAAAGACACAAGGTAAATGTTTAATAAAAACTAGGACCTTATATCATAAACATTTAAAAATTTTCTCATCTTCAATAATTTTAAAAAACTCCTTGGAATTGAAGAAAGGGAGACATAATAAAAACCTGATGAGATACCTCCTGAGGATAACTTCCTAAAAATATCACAAATAACAAATCATATGTGCAATTGACACCTAAAAACATCATTTGTTATATCATAATGCAAGAAAAGGTCAAACTAGACAACCGAACAAAGATCCAACAATATACAACTCATGATATTGAGCAAATTTCTGTGACTCCATCTCCCATGTATAGCCCTATAATATAGTCTTCCACTATAGAATATAAAAAAATGTAATAATATGATCATATATCACCATATAATGAGTTTTATAAATTTTAATCGATTATTTCTCAGTGGGTACATAATCCAAAACATCTATTTTAACTAAATAGATGATGTGTGTATCATCATGATGATATAGTTGAATTTATAACCCTTAGAAGTCATCATGAGTCTATGTCATCTATGGGGGATTTTCAAAATGATATAAAACAACCCCAACATGTTCTAACACCATATTAAGCCCAAAAAATTTGGGATAAAAATTACTCAAATGATTGAAACATTATTACCATTGATAATAAGATAGCTATTAGAACACATAATCCCCAAATTCATACTCTAGAGTCATCCTCCTTTAAATAGTGTAATAATTTTTATGATCCTACACTAACATCACTTTTTAGTGAATCACCTTAACCATATCTATTTTTTCATTGTATAAATATCAGTATAATATTAGTAAACACTCTATCCTCATATCAATAAAATAGAGATATGAATGTTCGACTATATATATTTTCAAAAAAATCAATACCAATCATGGAGTGTAAAATTTTATTATATGAAAACTATACCATGAGTAGTTTATACTCCCATGAACTTTGAATATTAAAAATGCATAAACAGAACTTACTTCTAATTTTTGGATGGTGCAATCTAATTGACTATCCATTTAAAAATAAAAAGTGGTGATGATGAATAATTGATAGATAAATTCACCATAGAGACATCTCCAAACAATTGAGTTTGGGTAGGGATAGAGATAAATGAATATTTACTTCAATACTACAAGAATCCTATCCACATCATCTAGATTCTACCGCAATAGAACATACATTGAGCTCGACTATTTAATCACTAATATGTGAGTTAACATTATCATGATGTCCATGGTCACCCATATAAGAAAAAAAACCACTTTTAGGTTGTGGAAAACTATTGAATACGTATATATAGATTTATAATTTCTTCTAGTGGGGAATATATAAGTGTTCAAGAAACCCACAAGAAACATTGTGCGCATCCATCGCCTTATGGAAAACCATGCATTAGGGGATAAACTCTTCAACTAATTTCTCCATTCAATAATTACAAAACAACATAAAAATTCATAATCCATCTTCTCCATAGTGTGATATACTTCCATATGATACGATCTAAACTCAATAACCACAAAATAATTTATATTTAAAAAATTAAATATACTCTCATGAAAAAAAACCAATATTATACATCCTTAACCCATCTCTTAGGTACCTCCCCATAATGAATTCCATAAATCAAAACCCTGCCTCAAAATTAACTGAATGAGACATATACATATAATAAACTGAAGATTACTAAACATGAATATGATTAAGTCACCCTATTCCATCAATAACTCCCATATCATGGTGGGTTTTATCATGTTCCTGTATCAACCACCAAATATCACTATAATTACACATAAAATCTATGTGATACATCATAATAAATGAATCAATGGCCACATTGTCATTATCTGGATTAAAAAAAGATCGAATTCAAAATACTATAATATAATCTAACATATAATAATTAGCTTCTCGGGATAATTAATATCTCAAACTATTTTGATCTGGGAGGACCACATTTCACTCACCAACGAGGTAATATCCTCATAAATTAAAATAAAACATTACACTATCAGGAAAATGATCATAAGTGATCATAATTTATTCAGGAGAATACAACTACAAGGATCCACAATATATATCTATATTAGAGACATTGATAACAAACCACATCCAAAATTTAATGTGCTCAAATAAACCTCACTGAAAAATCACGACACCATAAATCAAAAAATAGACCACTAACTGAATTATCCTTCATATACTTAATAATCTGGGAACTAGTTGGTTTACATTATAATTGACCATTCCTTATTAAATCATTCTGATTATTCAAAATTTAATATAAGTGTGGAATATAAAAATTATAATAATAACAAATATTATAGAAACTATGAACCATTATAGCATTCTTGGGTTTTACTGAAGAAAATTCAACATAAAGAATTGAAGGATTCCAGAAAAATCTATTATGAGAAACATCATTTCCATGTAAATAGACCCACTATATAAAAACAAACACATGGGGATATTTCCAAATATATGATGATTCAAAAAAATAAAAAAAGCAGTATGCAAATAATCCTCATTCTCTTTTTCAGGCCCTGAGAAATATAGGTTTCCATCGATAACTACTACTATGAATCATTATTAAAATTCATAGAACAAAGAATCCGTGAGTCTTATAGAAAAGACTAGAGAAATCATAACATTAAATGAAATTACAATCAAATCATAATTCCCTTAATGAAATTTGAATGTAGTCTTAAGAATGTCCTCACCCATTACTCACATATGGTGATAACCCACTATAATATCAATAATTTGGAGCTATATTTCTACCTTAAAATGGTCAAAAAATCATAAATCCATGGGGGAGGATAGTTTTACTTTACTGTAACATGATTCCTTCAATGGTAATCAATATAATTGAATAGAATATGATTTGGTATCATATACAATAGAACAAGATAACCCAAAGGATTCAGAATTGGTTGAATAAATCCTTGAAGAAAAAGGAAATTAATCTCATTATATAGCTCTCAAA
This sequence comes from Viscum album, assembly GCA_963277665.1. Lineage (NCBI taxonomy): Eukaryota > Viridiplantae > Streptophyta > Magnoliopsida > Santalales > Viscaceae > Viscum > Viscum album. The sequence continues at coordinate 1,255,632,453 of OY728152.1, forward strand.
ACCTATAAGATTCCATATTATGCAAAGATATTTATACCAAATAAACATGTTAAAATAAATCTATAAAATATTAAATCCCATGTCCAAGGGGTCGTGTCACATCCACTTTTGGAAACATATCTGGGAACTCATCCACACCCATTGGAAACAAAATTGAATTATCCTCCACTAAACTCATATTTATATGAACAATCAAAAAATTTAAGGACACATCATGCCTCAAATCCATCCAAGGGTCTCCCTCACCAACACATGAAAAAATAATGTCGATCAGTTTCATTGTGTAAAACACACCTACAGTAAAAATGAACTATATCAAACAACAAACACAACCAATCTATGCTAAGGATGAAATATTATAGATACACTCAAAAGAATATAAAAAAATCATAAACAATGATTCTTCCTTGGTATCTACTCTAAATATCTAGACACATTAATGAATCTATCTAAACCTTCAAATGGGTCAGGTCCCAAATAATGGAATGGGGTGGGTGAAATGTTGGAGTATGTGGATCCTGAAATAACAATGGAATAAGACATAGTTTAATATTTGAAGATAAAACCTCTCTTGAAATTTGTCTCTCCTAGTGCATGAAATTTAATGGAATGGAACATACCAGGACCGACTCTATGAACACACTAACCCTGATTGTAACCACCTACATGATCACACCCTACCCAATATCCTTGAGGAATAGGGGCATCAATAATCTCTCATATGACATAAATATGTTCTATTTTCTGATAAAATTTTCAATTACTATGTGGTTAGTGTTTCCATTAATGAAATTTATATAATGGATTATTGTGAATATGGCCTCTGTCCCCACATCGAGAGCTAAGGAAGGATAAGAACTTGATAATTCTATGGGTCTATCTTCCATATGCATAAATAACCATTCTCAATCTAATATAAGTGTTCCACGAACATCCAAAAATATTTAAGTTCCATAGGGAAGAATTAAAAAAATATCCAGTATAAAAATTTTCTACTACCAAAAGAATTGTGAAATTATGGGCATAGATATGCTTCAGAGACATTCATTAGGATTCCAATCGTACAATTACCCAGTCAAAACTAGTTTCCTCTCAATACCCTCTACCCTCACCAACCACTACAATTATTTCTACAAACAAATCATGGATACCAAGCATGATGGATGTTCTTAAGAGGATATTAAGGATATCCAACCAATAAATAACCTTTCTGGATGATGAAATACACTAAACGTGGAAATAATAATGAAATATATGTCATGAAATAGATGACTCCTAACAATACTTGAGGAAGGAGAGCCATAAATTCCTAGATCCCCAACATAGAATTGTCACAATAAATAAAAACAAGTTCTCCCCCCGTGAACATATGGAATTGAAGATAATTTCTACCTCTAAATAAATTTCCTAAGTAACTTAAATCAAAAAATATACCGGATTCTTTTTCAATACATGTATTTTATAGAATCTTACACTAAAAATCATTATCATCAAACATAACTCAATAGTAATAAAATAACACATATTAATAAAAATATTAGATATCAAATAATTATGGAACAAACCTAGTTCTAGAATAGAATGGAGTCAATAGAATGGACTCTTGAACATCAAATATGGAATACACAGGCTTAATCTATTCAATTCACTATAGTTCCAATTTCCATCCTAATTAAAAACATTGGAAAAAATCATGGGACGTGATCCTTACATTGGTCTCTACTGCAAAACTACATATCATCACATAGTATGATTAATAACATTAATTTCCCTTTCATTGGATCATGGCGGAACTAAAATTATATGTCCCATACAGTATCCCTTTATTATATCATGTAGTCATTCAAGGTGATAAAATTTCCCTACCAAGCCTTGAAATTATCAAAACAGCCTTTTGATAAGCTACAACCAATATATCTACCATTAGATCTAATTACACACTATCCCTACCCCATTCAACAATATCACTTATATACGTATAATGAAGATGTGGTTGACCATCGAATACCACCTCCAATATGAAATGATAAGGATACTACCACTGAAGTTATATAATTCATTCAAATGGGAGTCATTACCCTCACTATATTAATTATAGGATTGTATATAAGATGATATCCCTAAAACCAGACCACCACATAGATAAATAACTCACCCCCAATACAAAAATTTAATGTACACTAAATGGAAAAATTTATTAATATAAAAATAATAGTCTTTGGAAGTGACCACAAATCTCTAACATATTTTTAATAAGGCCTCGAGCTATAAACCCAAAACTAGATCATAAACAGTCTACTAAAGATTAGAAAAATAGTTTACATACATGGTTTAAAGATATAGTATACTTAGTGGGATTTTCCCAAAACCCTATAATGAAAACATGTATGAATCATACTAAATCACAATGAATAAATTAATAAAACCAACTAATTATTTATAAAGGTAGAACTATATCCTATATCACATAGGCTCAATAATAATGTAATTTATAATGGTATGTAATTATATAAAAGTAATACATGAAAGTAACACCACATCCACTTCCCAACAAGTTTTCCACTCTCATGTGCCATCAAATAATTCCCTATCATATAAACCCTTCCATAAGTGAAAATGAACCCAATGAAACTCATCACAACCACATCATCGTTATCTCACGCATAACTGAATAGTATTTCCAAAATCCCATAAGGGCCATGTATCACATATTATTCATAAATTCCTCATATCTCATAAAATTACACCTATAGGAAAACATATGCACTGGAGCAGAAATACATGTGTGTTTCATAACCTCGAGCTATTAAAACCTAACGCATACATGTATAATAAAACTCATTGATATCTCATTCTTTCTAGATTCATATCCTATACCATAATCCATTACATCATGAATATTCACACACTTCATAATATACCTATAATGGATAGGCTAATAGGGATAACATATCCATTTATTCTCTAGTAACATAGATATTTTGGGTAAACACCCAAAAAGAAACAATCTGGGTGTTGGATTCCAACCGAAATCATTTAGTTGAGAATACGAGATCCTAAAATATAATGAATTATTAGTCACAAGACCAATATAGAGAAAAATACCTAGAGTTAGACTCGAAATCAATCTACCAAAACATAAGACACCAGAAAACCAATTTTATGTTATTAGAAACTATATTTCACCAATGAATAAAATCCCAAAATTCCAATATAATATAATTTACATAGTAATATGTAAAGAATATTCATTCATTATTTTAACCACTATAAATTCCAATTATATCAATTCAATTAATCACAATCCATGATTATATCAAAACTCATATTACCATTACCATATTTATATTCCATTATTTTGGAGCATTTATTCTAGAAATTCGCTAGTATTGTCATTAATTCATTTTCTTTTCAAGAATATGTATATTCTAGGACATGGCCTAGGATAACACAATAAAGGTACACTAGCAGTGCATAATTCAACAATAGTAGGTTATGGGAAAGAATAACAAAAAATGTATGGAAAATATTCATTAACTTAAAATATTATAAAATATGGGACAACCAACTTCTCATCACATTACCATCAACTAAAAAATATATAACACATAAATTGGTGATAGTTAGGATGAAATGTGAACCTACTCCATCCTATCCAACATCAATATAATATCAATGAATATAAATCAACAATACACAACTATTAACTCATTCTATACACCAAATCTCAAATATCACAACCACACTAAGTTCCTAAATTAATAACATCAAAGGATCTATCATATCTGATTATACATACATGGCCGCAAAATAATTTTTTCTCCCATATTAATTAAGATGACATGGTCATAACATTAGAACCACATTACAAGAAAATAAAAGTGTGATATCATTTTCACAACCATTTATCACTAGTAAATATCCATTTTATTACCATCTTTAATTAATAAAATTCGTTATACATAGGTTTCATAATTGAGAAACCTACCATCTAACACCAATAATATAATTGAATAAACCATAAACTTTCTTCAAGGAATAACTTCATATTCAAAAGTATCTGTGGAGGAATATTAATTAGTGTAACAACCATCATTCATTACCCACCTCATCATTACAAGATTTACATTTTTTACTAATTTCATGTCTAAAAGATGTGATATGAAACAATAATAATCAATGAAAATAATAATACAAAATTTAGAAAATATCCATAGGCATCATTAATGTAAAAAACTACACGAAATCATCATAAATTCAGGATTCATTCTTAATTATAGTTATTTTCATCCTCTAGGTCAAATACACTATTAAAAAAAGAAATTAAAGAACTATAAATTCCCATCAATAAATAAAATCAAATTTCATGTAACTAATACACTCTATTGCGATAAAACTTTCAATATTACCCAAGAATGAGGGGAAGGAGGAATATACATCTCCAAACACCTATCATCATTGAAAACCGTGATCCATAAGGACATCATCCCATTAGTAAGCATCCATAAAAATTAACGAATCCTAGTTAAATATAATGGAAATGAAAAGCCATTGTATGGAATGAGAAAATATAAAATAATGATACCATATAAAAGGAAGAAAAATATCTAATATCACCATAAAATGATATATAGTAGATTAGTTTCAAATCCTAGATAAGGAGACTAAATTCAATAGAAATGGACCTTGGGTAACCGTATGATTAAACGTTACTAGTGGAAAAAATTATATTTTAATAGAACCTAAGAATTTATACATTTCATTAAATTTTAAGCACAATTTCATAATCCCCTTTTCCATTACATAACTACTTGGTTTTTCACCAAAAATATAATTTGTAAGGGAGGCTAGACTGTAAGGGTAATGTATAAACCCAACCACCGAAAACCACTCTGTAATCTCTATATATCTATTACATGGGATTAAAACATAGTATACCACCAGGACAAAACTCCATACCCGCATCACAATGTTCCATAAGAAGGTAAAAATAATTAAACCCCACCCCTTTAGATATGTGGGGACACTTAATCCCATATAAAATTTATGATAGATATTTCAAACCCCATATACATCACAATGTAGCCTACACCAAATCCCCAGACAACTATAGATTATTAGATACATCAAAACCCAGTATCTCAGTCATATTATTTGAAAATAAGACACTGATGTAGAATTTTTTTTAAAACTATACAATGCAACAAACCATGGGACCTGTCTACAAGATCACCTATCTAGATGAAATTTTAGCTTAGTACACAGACAACCTCACCAATCATTCATTATTAGCCATTAATCACTAAAAAAATGAGGGAAAGTGATGGGGAAAACATGACACTTATAAAGAAATACATTTCACATATCAACAAAACACCATACTAATCAACTACCATTGTAAATCATATTTCTATGATCCGAGGAAATATATCCCACATCATAATAGATATTGTATATCATAAAAAATGATACATATTGCAATAATTTTCCAATTTTTTCGTTTCTTCTCTAGAGAATAAATTTCATATAATAAAAATATAGTACATTTTTTTCCTATTCCAAGTTAACATAACATGGAAATGAATATCATACACATGATAAAAATAACATATGTATTACATTACATTACCAAATTTCATTATAGTATATTGAAAAAAATATAATTTGTTTTTACAAACATAAGAATATTTCTTGAGACCTATAAATAAATATTTAAAAAGTTGAACTTCAGTAACATCAAACCATATTATGTAATTTCAAAAAAACATAAGAATATTTGAAAACACCTTGTAATGGAATATATAAATAGTGGAAGAAACTAAATTCTTCCACAATTCCTTCATATTATTCAATCTCATCCTTTATATTTGTAGTCAATCTAATGTACTCACAGAAAGAGACAAAAAAGTCACAGACTTTTAGAAATAGATTTATCTTAAAAACACTACACATTTTAAAGTTATATTTTCAGAGAATCCCATCCCTCATGGAAAATCATGTGTTTATAATTGACCTTGATTTTATCCCCATTATCTCAAAAATACATTCAATTTTTTATCCCCCATTGACAATAAAATACAATGAATAAGAGGACTTCTCATAAAAGAAACTTAAGTGAGAGTTTAGGTGTGAACATACCTAATTATGATGAATGTCCAAAATATATTCTTGGGTAGGGATTTGGTGAATTTATATTCATTTTTACCTTTTTATGATTTTTTTATTATATTCCCATTTTGCAACGTTTTATTTTATGAAATGATATTTGATGCTAATATTACTTGATATAGAGTGTTGCACAAATTTTTTGGAGAGCCCTTTTTCACATTGATTATACCATGAAATATTATGTTTTATGTCAATATTAACCCTTATGTTTTGTATATTTTCATTTATCTAGATCATTTTGGAACAAAATTTTTTTAGCAACATGATGAGTTTCTATGGTGCTAAATATAGAATTAATATCATCAAAATATCATCCCTAGTTAGTATCATTAAACATATATATAGTCTATTTCTCATATCTTTTTCAATTAGATAAAAATTCATGGTTCCTTTAGTATACATGGGAACTCCATAGGTTATTATTAAATTGTATTCCATAGTATCACATTAATATCCTTATCAAAGAGTCTCTATAAAGACAATATCAGTTCAAGATGTAATATGTCAATGTAAGAGACTAATTATTCTTTTAAATTATTTTTGATTCAAACATTATCCTACAGTATACATCATGGAATTCATTCCAAGTTTTTTTTTGTGTGGAAATGGGTTTGAAGTATTAAATTCAATACCAATTTATTTTAATTTATTTTATTTGGAATAAAAAATATATTCTTTCATTTTTTTCAGTTCATATTCAAAAGGATATCTCAATAATCCTAGTTAAGGAATTTCAAAATGATTATTAATTTTTATATAATATTATTTACAAAAATTTTATCTATCACGTGAAAAAATAATATCATAAATATAAAGAATTATAATTATACTACTCTTTTTCGAGTTTATATAATTAACATTTCCACCAACCGTTAAATTAATTAACTACATTTATTTAATCTTGTTATCCAACATTGAGTTCCAGTTGTGTGGAAATGTTTTTGGCTATAAGAATAATTATTCATCCTAAAAAACCTTATTCTATAAATTTTTTGAATAAATCCATTAGGATGCTCTCGATAGATTGCTTCTTCATGGTCTCCTTTCATTATGGAATGTTTTACGTTCAGTTATATATTTTATACTTCCTATTATCATAAACTAATGTAATATTATCATGATCTCAAATATTGAAACATTTGTAAATGATTCTTCAAAATCAACTGCTTCATTATAAAAATGTTCATTTCATAAAAAATTGGACTTATTCATTGAGACTTACCATATATAATTATACTAGTTTATAAATATCCACTTGGTCCCAAAAACATTTCTATTTTTTAATCTTGGGATATGATTTCATGTTGAATGTTTCTGAAATTTGTCCACTTCAAATTTCATGGAATTTATGAAATTATAATTTTTGACAAGGTATAAAAATAAATTTTGATCACTATATAAGATGGTTGAAATTTTTTTCGATCCCCAATCATCTTCTAATCTAAACTAGATCAGTCTAAATTCAAAATTTATTTTCAAATAAAAAATTTTTATTTAGCATCTGATATATGGGATATTCAATTCTATAATCATATTCCTCAACACTGGTCTGATAAATGTAATTATCAATCATTTGAGGGATACACTAATATATTTCATCATTGGCCCTCCTAAGAACCTAATAACTATATAAATTATAGGCATAACATAATTTTTAATCCAAAAAATACTAGTAGGATTTATTTTAAATTAATATAATATTATATATTTTTAGAACCTTATAAACCATCTTGTTCAATTATTTTTATCCATTTAAATCTGATATTATCCCAAAATGAAAAATTATTAAGTCTTATAATTAAACATTACAACTTATTTATTTTAATGGTTTACCAGAAAGTGAGGAAATTTATATTTAAGTCGTTAAAATGTGGTTTTATTTTGTTCCACATATTATAATAATTAGATTTGTACAAAAATATATTCAGATTGTATAGACCTGTTAATATAACATATCTCTAAAAACATTTAAATAATTAATATAGAGAACATTAGTCTCACAATTTTCCTAATACATATATTCTCGATAAAATGGAAGCCATTATTCTTGGGAGTGTATAGATTAATATATTGATTATTTATTCAATGATTATTAGGATAAGAATCATAAGAATACTATTAAACATCTTTCCATTATACTTTTGTTATTTTTTAATTATAACCCCCATCTATTTCTCCAATAATTTTTTTAAAGCATTAATCATCTCAACTGTGACTGAATTATGTTTAAAAAAAATTATTAATTATTTTCAAATCATAAATATATTAGACTATATATTTGTCTCTTATAAGATACTAATTTCTCATATCTTCACAAAAAACATATTATATTAATTCATGTGGTTTGGTTGTTTTTATTTTTTTATAATTAGGTCATAGATAAAATATCTACCCTTTTTAATAGTTTTACAACACAATAAAAATTTATCTTATCAACTATGTATGATCTTTTACACAATAAATATGGATAAGTTTCTCGTATACTTACAACTAATATGTCTAAGTATCTCAGTATAGATATTTATTTCATCTTTTTCACTATGTTCAAAATTTTATTTGGATTACCAATCTAAAAGAGATTACCTCTTGTAATATCAACTTTAGTGAAAATAAATTCATATTTAGTTCACTATATGACAAAAAAACTTACTACTAAACTAAACTAATTAAATTTCTCATAGACCCAACCCATAACAATTATATAATTTTAAATCCCATAAAAATAGGTCAAATTTATACTTTATCTTTTGCGTTTCAATTCATAATACTATAAATCATTTTATCATTAATAAAATTTCATTAAAAATATTAATGGATCCATGATAATGTTCATGAATATTCATTATTATCTAGTTAAATCTAGTGATAGGTGTTGGGAAATAACTATTAATAATACATAGTTGTCTCCTCATTATAGATTTATGTTCCACATCAATACTTGGGTACATTTTTATATTTTCTCTTCTCTATGTGTTCTTTCCCCTATAGATAATTTAATATTTTCCTAGAAACATGGTCATAAATTCCCCATCATAGAAACCTTGTATGAAACACCTTATATACAGATCTTATTCAGAGTAAAATAGGTTTTGGATATGTATGTGAGTTAAATTTAATATTTTTCTTCCACCATCTAAAACATGAATCTTTTATTCACTAGATAGACCCCCTAAAATTATTACCTCTTAGGATTCCATATAAGTGACATATTGAACTTCTAAAAATATGATTTACTCCCAAAAAACTCTATAATACCAACAATACCTTTTAATATCAACTCTCCTTGAAACCATAAAGCCTATTTTTAATATATAGATTATGGTATTTAATCATTCTTTCCTTGTATTTTCTTTAATTTTAGGTAATTATTCCTTATTGAACTATTTATTATTTTTAGGGATGTGGAAATATTTTTTTCTAGGTTTGTGTTAAACTAGTATTGCAAAAATATTACTTTAGAAATGACACTATTGAGTAAAATATATAATATTTTTTGTGGGTCAACTGTCTAATTTTTACATGAGGTTTCATAAATTGATTACCTATTTTTTTAGATAACATACCCTTTATCTCCAAATGTTTATCATAATAATCATTAATTTTTATTAAGAATTTCTTTGTTAATACATCTTAATTATTCTATGATAAAATTTTCCTTCTTTGCTACAACATTATTCATGAACTCTTTTAGTATCAAATATATTTGATTAAAATTAACATAAAAAACATGTATATCCTAATACAAATAATTTTATTTATTTTTAAAATAATTCTCTTCTTTATTTATCATAAAAAAAACTCCATATTCTGGTATTTTATTTCCTTTTTGTGTTTTATTTTTCTCTCAAAACATATTTCATGGTCAAATTTAATCATGTTTTTAGTGTATCATTATTCTCATTTACCACACCACATGAGGTTTATTCTTTTTATTCAATATGTAAAATGATGTTACTAAATTTTCCAACAAATTAATATTTCAACTAAATACAATATGTACAGTAGTCTTCCATTCAATTACTCACCATGATTCCCCTTTTCTCTTTGAATGTTTTCTTTATTCTCTTTATAATTCTAGGATTCATTAAAACATGTTACTTATTTATTTCTATGATACCATACATCATTATCAAAATATTAATCTTCACATTTTTATTTCATCAGATATTAGCTTTAAATTTTCTTTTCTCACAACACTAAATGCATTTATGTGGAAATAATCCCTTATACTTACACATTCCATTTTTTATGTTTTTTGTTTTATTGTACATTAAACTTTTATTTTCATCATATTTTATTATCGTAATCATATAATTAACAATAAGACTCAATTTTACCTTCCATGATCTTAAGTATTCTCCTATATTTCCTTTTGGTGTCCTCATTATCCATTTTCCTGAATATAATTTCATCCCACATTTAATGTTTGATAAGTTATTTATATAAAAAACATGATATAAGGCTTCTTTTTCTTCAATTAAAGTAATATTTGGGTTGAAATTATCAATATAATATATCATTATCTTTTAAAAAATTGATGTGTCTTTTATAATTTCAATAAAACTCTCATGTGATGTCATGTTTGGATAAACACGGTGACATAGTCATAAATTTTCACATATTTACCCATTATAATTTCTTCAAATATACCTCTCCTTATATAAAGTTGGATTCTTAGACGTTAATATTTTCAATATAAATTTTCACCTTCGGGTCACACATCTCCTTGGTTGATTTTAGTATCACTAATTTTGGGATTCTTTTTTCAGTAATTGATGATAGAATTAAAATTATATATTTTAAAAATATTTCTAGATTTATCTTCTAAAAAAATTATGAAAAGAATATATTAAAAGTGGTAAAAACCCCTTTTTGAGTATAACTAACATCATGGAATTGGAAAAAATATAAGGAATTATACTATTCATACCTACATGAATTTTAATCACATTAATTAGAGAAACACCCTTTCAATTAAAATAATTTATACTCTCTATTTATTACTATAATATCATAGAGGATGATTTGTTAGAATTGATAGCACATTAAGATCCATTTTCAATAGTTATACCACATGGGGGATCCATGTTATATGTAATGGTAATTATCTTAGAATGAATACTATGTATGATTTTAAGGTGTTTATTCACTTCTATATGAACTCCTTCTCCCCTGTATTGAAACCAATTAAAAAACAATTAATGATAAACATGTATTTTTAGAGCTTTTGGATCTGATACGGAATACTACATGTTATTTTTGTGTTTTTTTACAAAAGATATATATTAATAAACTATTAAAATATTAATTAATTCTAAAATATTTCAAATTAAACAAAAGGGTTAGGAATGTATCATACAATTAATAGATTAGGAATCATATTCATATCAAATTAAATATATAATTATTTATTCTATTTTTCTGAGTCTTCATGAATTTATTCTATACTATTTATAATTATATTTAGTGTATTTTAGGATTTCTCAACATCTGAGAATATTATGTCATCATTTTAAATTAGGTCTCCAACTACCAAAGACATATCCATATCACAAAACGCATGTTGACCTGTCTCCTCAATTAGTTAGAATGACCAATATATGATTGAGAGACTAAACACCCACATAAATATGTTTCACTATTTCAATTAATCAAACATAAACTTAATAACAAAATAATCTTTCTTGGATACCAACAATCTATAGTATTAGTAAATAGTAGTCAATCTTCCCATCAATATCTTCAATTTTTTTTCTACAATCTTCACAAAGTATTGTATAATTAATTTTATAATAATAACCATGATTTATTTTCAATATTTACATAAAATGAATTATGTGAATAATATTTCTATAATAATTTATGAACAATATCTATTGATTCTCAGTAATTTAATAAATAATGGACAATAGTTTCATTGAATTTCAATAGTTTAACTTTGAGGATAAATTTAAAATATTTCAATTTGACAATAACATAAAGATTTCTCCATTAAATTATCATTATATTTTGAAAAATATATTTATAGAATCATGTCTTAAATAGCAGCCTATGATACATTATGATTTTCTATATACCTATGTTTTTTAGACAATGTTTTCTAGTTCATCCAGAATTATCAAAAATTACAACGCACTAAAACATTCAAGAGATTTTTAATATTTTATATATCACCCATATGATTGAAAATTATATTATATATTTTTTATGATAATTTCTTTTTATAGTTATATGATGAAATCTATATAATATGTTACACATTCTAAAAATATCATACATTTTACTTCCAAATTAATTTTTCTGAACACACTTCATAAGTATCAAATAAAAAAACATATGAATCAACATACTTTATCAGTTTTATTCCTCTTCTCATATTAAATATAATATGTATCATAGATTATATTACATAGTTTTTAAAATTTCCATGTATTCCATCTATTTTGGACTCTTCTAGTGATTTTCATGAGAAAATATTATGTACCATTAAATTATTCTACCAAATATTCACCACCATCAAATTATTAAGACATCCCAAAAAATTAATTCATATCAATATAGATATAAATTATTTCTAGCCTTTTCTAAATTTCATCAAATTCCAATGAAAAAATGTCTTGTATAAAGAATCATTTATACATATTTCAACTAATATATAAATCAGGAATTCCTAAATTGAAATAGGACATATGCAAACAATCATATGTAAATTCCAAACAACATAAAAAATTACTAAAAACAATATAATATTACTTTATAATTATTAAAAACAAATAAAAACTTCGTCAAAATTTTCATTAGGTTCTTCTAAAATATTAATCCTACATTGTAATATTTCTCTCTAAAGGATCTACCCATACTATAGATATCAAATAATTACATTGAAAATAATGTGTATGGAATATCTCTCGATTACTATTGTCCTAGATGCATACTCAGAAAAGGTTGTAATTTATTATTTATCTTATTACATCCTTGACTAAATTTATATATTGATCAATGGTTCAAAATCTAATCATTATAGATAATTCCATTAATTAATTTGAGAAAACATCATCTATTATGTCTCAATACATGATCTGAGGAGGTAAATTAACAATCCAAATTTGGATAGTGAGTGTAAAATGAAAATAGAAATGTGAGTCTTAGAATCTAGATAATAATTTGACACATGAGGGTGATTATTTCATCATAATCTCATGATGTCACTATCATTTGAATAAATTAAATGTATTTGCAAAAAAAATTATTATAATAAAACTCATTGAGACCTACTAAACATTATATGAGTTGATTTTTTATTAATAATAAATGATAGAGAATATAATTAAAATCATAGGTTAAAGATATATCTCAACCGATTCTCAAAAAAAATCCTCATAATTCACATTTCAACGACCATTGGCTCAACTACTAGTTGGGTTTTTAATGAAATTGGATTTAAATACTTGCTAGATATTAGTTAGTATTACCATTATTAAAATTGTAGTAATCCTCATGGATTAATGTATATCTAGATGTGAGGGAACAAGAATTAATATAAATGTCATAAATGAGATCAGTATGATCCATATGATAACTTCATTAAATCATATAACCAATGTATTCCAGATTTGTGAAAACTATCTGGTAATAAAAGTACACAAGGAAGGATATTTTATTTTCTACGCCTATGTTGGTCGACTGAGAATGGTAACCAATCTAAATACCCCTTCATATAATTACCATTAATTCTAAAATCAGTAACGACATAACTACTTACTCTATTAATGATTATTATTTATTGACCTATTTGAAACCACTCTATCATGACCCATACCTCTGAGTCTATTAATAGGAGTGTTACTCAAAATCCCACCCCTAGTTGGCTAGTTTCTAGTGACCATCACTAAGTAGGCACATAAAACCATTTAATATTACTAATATAAAACAATCCAACACCATTCACATATTTATAATGTGAAAAATAATAAAAAACACCAGTAGTTTGTATATAAATAACTAAACTGTAAGCAATTAATTCATGTTAAATCACATATAATGAAAATTTCCAAAAAAATGAAGCATATAAACTATATCAAAAACAAGGAAATTAAACCAGAAAAACATCAAAAAAGGTATAATGGAAACCCACGATGTGTTGTGGTAGTTTAGTTTCAGATTATAATTTCCAATAACACTTTTCTCGAGCCACCAATCACTATCATTCACTATCAAGAATCATCATTTAATTGCATTCAAAAACTCTAGACCCATTAAGAAAATTTAAAAACTATGTAACTTCTACATAGATATGATATGTATGGAAATAAATCTGTTATAGGAATGAGTATAAAAATAATTAATGGTGTTCCAATTGAAACATAAATGAAACTAAAATAAAAAAATGTATCAAAGATTTGAAGTGGTGGGAAACTAAAAAGAAGATAATAAAAATTCAAATATGTTATGAAACAAGAATTTGCAGGGACATAGAGACATTCCAATCACCATAACCATAATTTAAAATGGTTTATCCCCTGAGTAACATGAAATTATTGGAATAATAAAAGGATCATAATTTATAAATTTAATAACCCTATTTCAAGTCACATTCTAAAAGAGTAAAGGGATACCTAGGAATTTACATGACTTGGAATTTCTAGAAAACTCAACCTGTATATCATCTATAGTATCACCAGAAACCATGAATGGTATCCCACTACTAAATGAAGTATACAGATTTTTCAATGGATTATAAACCTTATCAGCCAAAAACATTTAACTGTAAAAATTATCCACGGGATTTTTGAACACATGATCGAGGAACCTCTCATTGTATTGAAACTTAATTGAATGAGGGAGTTTATAAATTCATTAATAGATAAAAAATTAATTATTTTTCTATATAAATTTATAAATGAAGTACATTTTGGGACTTATAATCCTTGATCACAAAAAAATCACTAGATTATTTATGTGAGAAAAAACAATCCAGAACCCCCTAGACTCAAAGAATCATTTGAAAATGATATATATACAAATACACGTAAAGATGAACCTATTTCACAACATTTATTTAATTCCCTAAAACTCTAATAAAATTATCACAGAAATATAAATTAATTTTAAAAAAAGAAAACAAGAAATAAATACATTGATTTATGTGTTTTATGATTAATTCCTAAATATATAAGAGATATATAATTCTCCCTTTAATATTAGGGATGAAAAAATGAAAAAACTAAAAAATAGAAATAAAAAACTAGTATTTGGTTATAATATTAATTAAATCGACATGTCTATATTTGGTTTCATTCAGCCTTTATAGTGGGGTCCAATCAGTTAATGGGTTCAACCATCCTCTAATAAATATATTTGAACAACCATTTTCCTTGGTTATCTTCAATTTCCCATTGATGTCTCTAGCTATACTTACAACTTTTAGTTAAATAATAATTTCACTTAAACAGATCTAGATAATGAATCCTTATTTTTGGACACCATTGAATAAATATGGGTGCATTTGATACATTTCTTAGATCCCATATCCAGCCTTAATTTAATCTTCTAAGAACCATAATATATCATCAGTAGTAACAATTATGCTTGTCAGTGATTCTAATCTTACATTATCAAGACAATTATCACTGATATCCATGTTCTATAAATTATGATCGAGATTATTTCGATTATCCGACTTCCATTGCCAAAAAAATTAAACATATTAAGGAATATATGTTCCACCATCAAAATGGGAAGAACTATAAACATTAATGAGTCTCCAGATATCCTAAAAATATCACTCTAATATAATTTTTTAAATGAAACATGGACACCACAAATTGTTAGGGAAAAACTCAAACATTCCAATCATCCATAGATACAAAAAATGTATCAATATACCATTCGCCCACCCCATTCATCTATTGGAATAATTTTGAATTATAATTTCCATGATTAAAACCTTAGAGAACATATAATATATACTCTATCCTTCACTAATGTTAAATATATTCTATTCCATATTCTCAGACATCATCTAAATATAATGATATGTTATGTCAATATGAATTGAAAATTATTTAAATAATATAATTATAGAAAATTTAGATTCACTATGACTGTCACATATTAAATAAAACGTTTATAGCTTCTTCCCAACTCTTCCATAAAATGTTTCAACCACATAAATTTTTCCGTACCTATATGATATCAAAACATTCATCTTGTATTAAAGATACTGTGAAAACTAGTGGAATCCTTTAAATCCATATCACTTGTGTTACTCTAAAATAAAATATTATTTCATAGTTCCATGCATTCAAATATTATTTAAAATTTTCATAGACATAACCCCACAAGTGATCATAAAATCCAAAAATCAAGGCTTTTTCATCTAAAAATTTACGACACATGAGAATCCACTTCATAAACCCTTTGTGTTCCATTAATGTATTGACCATAATCCACCCAATTTCTCCTATAAAAAATTCAATGTGTCACCTTCTATACAATCTAAAATTCATTGACCTACCTTCCACTAATAAAATAGAAAATTAATCATGTACATATGTTAATCTTCTAGTTTAGTTTCTAAATTTTGGTTAATTTGAAGTTTCTAAAATATGGTTTCATCATTGGGTTATATATATTCATTCAATAACATTTGATGACATTATTTACATAATATTTCTAAGATAAAACCAATTTTCTTGATTCCCTATATGTCTCAATATGCATTCCCCAAACTCTCTTGAATTCCTTGAGATCCTTCATATAATAACATTTTTTCAAATTATCTTTCAATTTATGATGATTGATAGTGGTAAGAATATACAGGAGTATGGCATCCATATAAAAGAGATGGATGAAAAATTTTCTATCATTAAAACATTTTTGCATCATCAAGGATCTTAGTAAATTGAAAGACCCTAACAAAATGTGATATCATATAGTACGATATGGTGTCTCATTGACTACATCATACATTATGAGAACGTATAATATTTTATTCTTCATGAAATATAATATTTTATTATATATGATATATCACATTGGATACATTGGAAAGATTTATTTTATATTTTAGTGGATTTTTTGTGTTATGATTTATGTTGTACGTTTCATTTGGAAGAGCTCTGATTAATTTAAGGCAGTGAAGTGTGGAAGGGTTAACAATTGAATATTTTACATGTATTTTATTCTTTATAAATTGTTTATAATATGGAATGGTTGTAGTTAACAATGTTTTGGGGTAATGATGTTGCCTTAACTAATCCAAAATTCATATGTTAACACATGTTCAGTTGGGGAGAATCCAAGAGGAAATTTTAATTGTAAAATCGCCCTGATATAGTAATAACACATTATTTCCCATGAAGAGGTTGAGTATCTCTAACTAATATCTCTTTTTTGGTATCATATATACATATAATATAATGTTATGATACTAATGGGATAATATATAATCCAACCCCCTTCTCCTCATCTTTTAATTTTAGAAATGAAAAAGTTGTTTGTGAGCAGTTATTTTATCACCTTTAAGAATTTCATGTTTTTATTAAACATTACATACTTTAGATATATCCATGAAATCATTTTTATTGTTGAAATAGATTATTTAATATTTACTATACATTATTTAATTGTATATTACTATCTTATGCACATAATACTAAATGAATAACCAAAACAAGTTTCATGAAGGAGAAAAACAGCCTGAATTTACCCAAACAATCATCATTAGATTCTTATCCAATGATTCATTATCATGGTATATAAAAAAATTATTTATAATATCATTTCATGTTTTCTAATATAATCAATAAAATATAATTAAAATTATGTATTCTTATACACGTTTTAAATGAACTTCCATTCATGAATACAAGTGAACCATTCAAGAAAACTATAAAAACACACTTTTGCGAATAATGAAATTAAACCACATAACCCAATTAAAAGGTAAAAATGAACATAAAAATGTATAATAAATAATTTACATATAGAATAGATTCTATAATTATTAATTAATGAACCAAATTTAACTATTCAGGTCATTAATAACAGGGGAAGAACACCTTCATAAATAAGGTAACAGATCCTATCTATTACACTTTTATTCAAGATTTTCCTCTATGTTATGACATATTATGTGTAATTCCTATTTATGGGTAGGATTAAACACCTACCCCAGACTGTCATCATGATTTTTACATGATGATAAATCTCATTCTCTCTCATTAAGCCCTATTATGTACACACAAAAACATGTCCATTTTCCCTGAGGGATTCAACCCAAATCTCATTTATTCCTTCAGGACCCTTTATCATTATTTTTACATAAATGATTTTATATATTCATCTTATATTCATATTCTAAATGAAATTTGAATGTTCCAAACTCATGTAAAAAGGTCCATTCATCATTCTCTTTTAGGGATACAAATGTTTTCAAGTGATTCTCTCTACAATACTTCCTAATAGGCAAACCTATTTTGAGGGAGCTTCCTGAATTCTTACCCGATTTCAAGTGAACTCTATCTTCTATTTTAATCCACTATTATATTTATACAATTTTTAATAGTTCTTGTTAATTTCATTGAATTTTACCCCTCATACTCCCCAATATATTATTTATTCATAGACTATATTTAATATCTCATCATACATGCATGATTATTTATCTCTTCATTGAATGCTAGTAACTCCTGGTATAATAATAAAAAATTATTTCAAATGAATTTGTTGATTCTCTCCAACTCATTACTCTCTTGCGGTTTCAAGTTTATATCATGAGGAATATTAATTAAATGAATATGGAATTAATCATGCATGTGTAATGAGAGATTCAATATAGACTGTGAATAAATCATATATTGGGGAGAGTGATGGATAACATTAAATGAACATAAAAAACATATTAAAATGATGATTATAACTATATTTCTAAATGTAAAGGAACATATATTTATATATTTCTTCATTTAACAGGTGTATTATTTTAGTCAACATCTTCCTTGATCAAATATTTCGGTTTCTAATATAGTGTGATTGTGAATGATGGCAGAAAGAGGCGTGGAACGAAAGGTATAATGGGAGGTGCTCCTCTATAGAGATGGTAGTTTCTGGGGTTCTAGGGTTCTTCTTCATAAATAGATATCCATAACTACATCCAATTCAAGCTTGCCCCTCCTTTAGGTCATGCAATGTAGGTGCCTTGTGCGAAAGCTCCACCATTATAGTTTCTCACTTCAGACGTCGCCCCGTCTCCGAGGAGATCTGAGGTTAGTAGATCGAAGGAAGAATATTTAATAGCGACGATGGTTTTGGGGAAAAAGTATGTTAGTGCTATGACATTTTATGCGACGAGGGCTTCAAACCCTAGATCTGCTGATGTGGCTCGGTACAATGCATCGAAGGTTCCGATCTCTAGATCTAGGATTTTTACAGGTTTGGGAATTTTTCCTCTTCTTCTTGTCTTGGATAGTACTCTAATGCGTGCAATATGGAGAAGACTCTGAAGAATTCATTTTCTGAGTATGGTGCTGAGGTTTCACGGTGGGCATCAGTCAAGGGGCTTATTGGCGATGTTCCATTTGATTCATGTTCATTTGTTAATGTGATGAAGGATTCTATTTCTAGGCAGATAAATAATGAATCTATTTTGCTACCATCTTCCAAGAAATATCATCATGGAATAATTCTTCTCAAGGCTTCATCTGCCCATGTAGAGTCCAACACCACTGTGCTTGCTGAGATATTGATGATGTGGAAACATTTTTAATTGCTCACATCGATTTACCCAGAGATGAACGACCTTAGAAACATGAGGATTTTTTCATCAAGATCTAGTTGCTCTGGGGTTTTGTTATATGGAAATGTATCTCACTTGGTCGGGGGATTTTTTATATATTTTTTTCATCGGATGACATGAAGCTTCATGCTTGGAGATATGGTTCACAATTCCTAAAACCTGGGTGGCTTCATCTACATGAGTGGTCTTTGGATTTTAATGTCTTGCAATCCAAAAATAATTTTTCTCATGTCTGGGTTCATCTATATGGGCTCAACCGGTTCCCTTTGAATTTGAGGATTTTTTATGACATTGTCATGACAATAGGTTCCCCCATTCAGCTTCATAAGGAAACTGAAGATGTTATATATGGGCACTTTTCTAGGATGATGGTGGTATTTGATCTCAACTCCACTCTTTTTGAAAAGAGATAACACTCCACTCCCTCAGATAACATTTTAATTGATGTTTAATATGAGAAATATCCTCTCTACTACACTGAATGTATGACTGTTGGGCACTCTGTGGAGCTGTGTCGAAAGAACGCTTCTTGTAAGGAGTGTGGGATGAGAGGTCACCCCTCCAACCTTTTTCGATGAAAGGAAACTATGAAAGGATCATCTTTTTCCAAGCATGTTGATATGAACACTGAATCTCCTAAAGATCCAATTCATATTTATGCTGATGTTTTTACATCGGATTATCCTATATCTCAAGTGTCTCTTAAGGTAAAAGAGATCGAACTTTCAACACTGAATCTGATTCATGGGACTGTAATGGTTTATGATACTAAACACAATGATGTTAAATATAACGTTGATTATCCATAGTAATTTTATAAGAATTTTCATTCTTCTCCTATTACTAGTAAATGGGGAAATTTTTCTGATGATGTAGTGTGAAAGGATGGATTCACTATTCCAAGCAGCGGTGGATCAATCTATTTCAAGGATGTTGTCCTATGTGGTGAGGAAATAATGACTGATGGTGAGTTTTTTTCTGTGTTCCATCAAAGAGAGTACCCCTCAAGGACTACTCTTAGACCCCTAGGAATGTGTGTACTAGATCATCTTCAAAGATGTCAGGAAAGGTTGAAACAAACTATCTGAAAACCTTTAATTCAATAAATTCTCAATCTGAGTGGGATGCTAGAGACTATGATTATGGGAATGAAATGTCATAATATGATTTAAAGTTTTGATGAATGTGGGAAATTATGGTTTTTTGACACGTTATCCATTTCTATATAATTTCATTCAATCTTTTAATAAATGGTCAGATGCTCTACTTCTGACTAAACCTCTTAAGATAATAGATTTTGGTTTCTATATTACATCGTCTTTATCAAATGGGTGTTGTGTGATCCTTTAAAACCTAGTTGTGGAATTATAACGTTAACATTTTTTTATTCATAAAATCATGTCATAAATAATAATTTCTAATTATAATTCTTTTTATATTATCTATTTTCAAATGAGATTGAGAATATCATTCCACCATATTCGGTAATGGTCTATAATATGGTATATCATAGCACATGACTCAGTGTAGATCCATTTTTTTGTATTTTTAGTCATTCATGAAATGAAGATATATATATATATATATTCAACAATAGTTTTTTGTTTTAGGTTCAAAAAATAATTTACACACTACTTTTCAAATGAGATAAAAAGAAAATCAGTCATAAAATATGATTGATGGTACTTAAATGGTTTAAGTGATTCAAATTATATATCTTATACAATGATTCCAACTTTATTGTTAAATATTATTTTAGATTATTTTTTATATTAAAATCCACTTATGTATGAAATTATTTAATTTAACATTTATTCTAAATAATATTAAATGTAATTTTGGGATATATTAATATTATAGAAATATGTATTATAAAATTAATTAAAACGAAATTATAATTAATCAATTAGTTTTTTGAAGAAATATTGTAATGTATATTCCTTAATATTATGTATTAATGGTGATAATCCTTTTAAATGATATGTATTGTACTATAATTTATTCAAAATATGATTATATTGAAATTTAATGTGAAATTCATGAAAGGTTTATGGAATATAAAAAATGAGGATAAATATATTGTATTTTTTTTAATTATAATTTTTCCATAACTTCTATGTTGGTTTGATAAATTTAATAACTTTTGGTTAATTATTTAAACCACTTCAAAAATAGTTTTGATGATCGATTTTATCATGGTTTAAATAATGTTAAAACAGTTTATATTTATAATATATATAATTGTTTACATAAATGAAATTATAATAGAAAATTTTTATATTTATTTATATATGTTATATATAATATAAATTAAAAATAATGAAACATTTGAATGAGTATAAGAATTTTATATTACAATTTATGGAGTTTATATTAGAATAACAATAATAATAATTTTTTATAATTATTTCAAATTTTTTATTTATTCAAAAATATTATCCCATGATTAAATATTTAATTTTATATTTAATAGTTATTACATTATTTTTTATGAAAATAATTGTTATAAATAGTTTTAAATTATATTTTTACTATTAAACTACCTCTATATATTTTCATACACACATATAAGGAGTTACATGCAGTGAATGATAATGGATTTACATTAAATATACCATGATATTTTCTTCAATTGAGATATAATATTTAATTATGTTTTTAATTATAATTTCTATATATTATATGTTAGAATCATGGTGGAATTATGATATTACATGTGTAAAATAGCCCTAGGTTGATGGATATTGGATGAGACTTCTCACAGGCCTCTAGGTTTATTTCTTATTCTAGAAAAGTTATGGTTAACTTTCTTTGGTTCCATGATTACTTTTTATGGTATTTTTAATTTCATTTAATTCTAAATCCTTACATAAAATAAATTTATGTAATTATTTTGGAGAATTCAAATTATTACAGGTATTATATTAGAATATTACATGGATTATTATAAGATATAGACACAGATACGTCTTGAGAATCTGATTCCCATTGAGCCCAAAAATAATATTTTAAAAACATGAATGATATTATTATCACAGTTTCATAGTCTTCCTAAAATTTTTGATTAAATATAAATGGGAGAATTAGATTAGAAATTTGAGGATGCATTTGAGTTCAGAGCATGTATGCTTCCCATGGCAACACATAATCAATTATGGTGTCATGCGTTGTTCTTGAGTTCTTTCATCGGGAAATAATTAAAAAATATAAAATAAATTTATTTAATTATTCCATAAAAAAAGTAACCAAATAATATCACATTTATACAATTCTATGGATAATTTATAGGTTTATATACATAAACCTACAAATTAGGAGGATCCATTAGAGATTAGTGTTGGAGGAGATCATTGAAGAAGACATCAAATTCGCATCTGATCAAGGATCTTTGTGCAATTGGAGTTTGTGGATCTCACCAATTATTGAATCCAAAGGTATTTCTTCCTCAGTGATTGATCCAAAATCCACTCAGGGTATTTTATTTGTGTAATTTCATCGTGTAATGGAATCTTAATTGAACGTTGTCCAATTCCATGTATATGAATTGATTCAAGAATTTATGATATTTTTAGTGTATTTATTTTATTGTTATTTATTTTCCACTTCTCTTGTCTTATTATCCAATAATAGATCATGTATGTAATGAAAAAATATAGAGGTTTTATCCTCACATTTTATTATTTATGTATTTATCCCACATTTCATTGCATGTTTATTATAAAAAATTTCATTAGTCTACATTTCGAAGATATACCTGGTATTTGATTGTTTCAAGAACATTATTTGGGGAATTATATTGGTACCATCGGTATGACTAATGATCTAGGATAAGATTGTTTCATGATAGAAAACAAGTATGATCAGAATAGGTATGTAATATATTGAAGGTTTCCTTTCATCCTAGATTAAAAATGTGGCTATGGATGACAAGTGTGGGTGTTTACTAAGCAGTTTAAAAAAGATGGATCTTGGGAATGGGAAATGGAAAGGGGAGACAGACCCTAGATCCTTGTTGTCTAGTATTTATGGGATTAGTGATAGTTCAGACACTGATGTGTTTAAAATTCAGTGGGATCTGAAATATCCTACATTTAATGGTGAGTAATTTGTAATAACATGCTCTGTGGGACCACCTTGTGTATCTCTTGGGTTTCTGCGAATAATGAAATATCATATGTCATGGGATAATTATTACACACTATTTGAGATATTATGGAAACTTGTTGTGTATATTTGACGATACACAGGTATTGAATGACTAAGATACATGGACATGGGTAAAGTACATGGGTAGAATTGTGTACGTAAACATTTCCAACTATACATGGGCATGGATTGATATAAATGAGTTACTAAATGGGAAAAATAATTTGTACATGAGCACAGACAAAGGAAAATGTTAGAGTAATATCCATGCTATAAATTCCATGTATAATTACATACATTCACTGCATGATGATGTTTACATTCAATGTGAGGAATCACCACATGAGAAGACCAGGGGTTTTCTAGACATTTCATATAATATCGAGTGCACAATGTGTACCCACATTAGGTGTAACTAGAGACATTCATTTATTTATTTTTTGAAATAGTTGTGTAGGGTATAATGGGATATTATATCAAAATCCTTGTATTGTGATCCCCTTTGGAGGATGAGTCGTAGATAGTGTTTGTGTAATCTCTCTGTTAGACCAGAGATTGATACACTATTGTTTATTCTTTCACCAATGGTGGGGTTTTTAGAATCATTATGACCTACATGGATGGAGAATTTATCATCCATGTATCAGGTTGTTTTTTTATGATTCATGGTTTCATTAGAATATGGTACACTATGTATTTTGTTGATTCAGATAGGGTTTTTGGTGTGCCCCATTAGTCCTGGGTGTGATTACCTATCTGAGTATTGGTATCATTGGAGACCATTGAATTCTATGGGAAATTTACAGTTAATTAAAATCTTGTATGATTTTTTATAATGATTTCAAGGATCATGAAGAATGATCTCCAATAACAACCATTTCATATAATCTTCGATATGAATACAACGGTTTCCTGTTAGGTTGTGACAGCCAGGTGGTGAGGGGTCCTTTCTGAGTATACCTGTGTGTTTTTTTGTATTGATTTATATGTCCTTGTTATGAGTAGACTAATCATGATTCAATATGTGTAGTGTGTTGGGGTGTCCTACGTGGAATTTTTATACTACACCCAGCATGGCATTTCCCCCACACAAGTCGTGTCTTACGCAGACGTTGACCCATTTGATGGTGTACTAAGAGGGTATAGATATGGTGGATTATGTATTGAGATTGAAATATAGATTAATTTAACATATTGATTTATTTGATAGTAATATTCTCCTTCTGATCATGTTGGAATGTCTTATTTTTTGGGAATTTATTTTTCCTCATTTATCACTTTTAGAATCTTCTATCATAGTCAGATTGTGGGATTATAGATGCATCAATCCATTGGTTTAAGTAGTTTAACATTTCAACATTTTATGTTCATGGTGATGTGTTTGTGTGTGTAAGTATGATATGATAATAACACCCATGTGTGCGATATGCACACTCAGTTATGACCTCCAACCCCAAACCAATTTGAGGCTATCATTGGGTAGCCATGGCATAGGCCCCTTTGGGAAAAATCATGAATGAGTGGTATCAATGTAGTCATTTATCCTAAGTAATAGAGGATGTCAGATTGGTTTGGGTTATATGGATATAGTTATATGGGTTTAAATTCTTTGTTATATCTAGGATCTCTGGTTTTAGTGTATCAGCTAAATTATATATAACATAGGACTCTAATCACCTTCCTTTCAACATGGTACAAGTAGAAACTCGTTTCATTGAAAACATGGGCACATGAATCATATTTAGATGGTTTGTGGTTTCTATGTCCTTCTTGAGTCTTCTCTTTAAATATAGTCTTTGACCATTTTTGTATATTGATTATATTTCAATATGGCTCCATGATGAGATCCATAATAGATCCCAAGGCTGAATCATTGTGAGGATAAACTAGGCAATGAGGCATCAGTGCATGGATGTGAAGAGGATGTGGAATCTCCATTAGTTTTCAAGTCGAGTCACCACCATTGGATCAGTAGGTTGTGCCAAAATTTTTGGCCAATGATGCGCATAGGATAAGTGTCCATCATGTGTCATATAGGTAGAAACCTTTGTTGTATCAGGGTTGGATAGATCCGTTAATGTATCTAATGACTGTCTTGTGGTATTCACGCATGTTTCCACTTTGTAGGGACACCTAAGATTCATATGGTGGTCCTAGATATTATTCTTCTATCAAAATTATCTGGGAGAGGTTGGAGTGGAGTGATGGAGACACAATATGAGATGATAGTGACTTGGATAGAGTTTTAGAAGCTTTTCAGGGAAGTGCATTATTATGTCGGGATGTCATCGTTGTGTATCTAAATGCTTCTATAGCTTCAACATAATATCATAAATGTGGTGGAGTATTCAGTGAGGATCATAAATCATTCATTGTACTCCATTAATATGGTTTGAGATACAATGTATTATATCTGGATATTATGTATTTAGTGATATCACTTGGCATTCCCACATATACATTCTGTCCTGAGTGATCCTTGGTGGTGGATAGATTTCATGGTGAGTAGACTCCATTTTTTTATGCTTGTCAGATTACAACTGAGGCCTCAGTAGAAGGTAGTCTATGGAAGGCTTATGGATCAATTCTTGTTTGATGCATCAAGAGTTGATCCAATGATAAATGTTCTTCAAATAAGGGATCAATGAATATTATAGTGAGACACGAGATAGGTGGTGTTTCACATGTGACGAATTTGGGCATTTCTTGTGAGATTTACCAACCAATTATGCTACTATAAGGGAGATGATGAGAAGATAGCTCAGAAAAATTCAATGATGGGAGCATAGATCTCCACATGATAGTATATTTGTAAGAGGATTGGTAAGAGAAGTAGGATGTGGAAGATACATTGATATCTTTCCACCCCACCCCAGGAGGTATGTGTTAGGCATATGGAGCTAAAAGATATGGGCATGGACAAATGTAATCCTCCTAACATTATAACCCAGAGGATTCAAGGAGAATCTGTGGTATGATTTGTGTCCTATCAAATTATACAGTAGTAATTATTGACACTATTGTGATGTACTAATTTATTTACACTTCTCACAAAAATCATACGTAGGGTGACACAAGCAATAATTAAATCCCTATAATGGTGATGTCTGATATATTATAGAATCATAAAAATGATGGACACCCCCCCCCCCCACTGAGTCGAATTATTATGATGTGATTAGAAACAATGAGGGTTAGTAAAAGTGAGAAATGATCATAGTTTCAAGGTGTGGTGGATGTGTTCTTTTGACTCATGTGATGAGGGTAGAGTTTCAAACATGAATGTTAGTTTAGCCCTAACAATACCAGTGTATAATTCATGCTCAATCATTTTTATAGAGGATCTGTATAGGGGATAAAATTCTACACACTTCTATGGATTTTTTGAACTATCTCTAGGGGGATAGTGGGTCACATGGAACCTTTCCCTGGGTGGATGAGAGAGTTTCTATGTTTCATTCCTCAGTGTGGTTTTTTTCTACCATCCATGAGCAGTTCGTTGATGAAACTGGGTGAAGAAGTTTTTCTAGAATGTGGGATTGTGTTTTCCCCCTTTATAGAGAGTGATGAAGGCCTAGTAGGATGATATTATAGGTCGAAGGATAAAACATACTTTTGATATATGGAGGGTATGTCACTTTGAGCATTAATAAAATCAGATTTTATTTTACTAGTGTAATTTTGGATATGAGAAGTCTTAATGTGGATATTCTAGGTTAACCTGAACACTGAGAGTTGTCTTCTACAAGAAATGGAACCCATGGAATTCCCCTTAATTTACATCCACATATCGGTTGTCTCTTATCAAGCTTCTTTACATGTGGTGTAGTTGGATATTTTCAAACAGAAGAACCATTATGACCTAGTGTGTACACTTGGGCAGCATAATATTTTTCATTGGTACCCTTTTGTACATAGATTTAGAAGATGACTACATGAGGAACTGAAGAAAATTTTTTCACACACTGTATGTGAACCATCAATTTGGGATGCTATTGAAATGTTAGTTTTGGATTTGATAGGTCTACTCCCTAGGAAATATCATCAAAAAATTACGGAGTGATTGTGGGACTTATGATAGTTGAGGTTGTCCTAGCTTGGGATCCATCCAAGAGTGTTACCAAGGTGAAACATATCGTAGATTGGAAGGGTATTGCTCGAGAATTATACCTGATTTCTTTATGGTTTTGGAATCATTGAAAAAATTGAATTAAATTTGAATCTTATCATGTGGAGAAAATGCGTTAGTAGTGATTTTATGAGTTGAGATAGGGATGGTAGATAATGTTCCTCAATGACTATGACTTTGAGATCTTCCATAGTCATGGGAAATTGAAAATAGTGGTAGACACTCTTAGTGGGAGATCTTGTTCATATTTTTCATTAGAGGTTTCAGAGTAGTTTCCCTTGTTCTAATTTTCCTTAGTGAAAATGGATGGTTCTTCATCGCTTCAGTCAATGGTTATTACCCCACTTCTTTTATAGCGTGTTAGGGATGTTTAGTGCGGAGATATATAATATGAGACATTATATATTCAGATATCAATTGTACATGCTCCAGGTTAATTTTATGACGGTGTAGAGAATATTAACCTTTTTAGAGGATGGTGGGTGTTTCCAATGATGTGTTGTGAGTGTGTGACTAGGGTGTTTCATACACCCCATTTTGAAGAACATGGAGTTATAAAAAATATATACTAGGACCTTTGATGTTAGATTTTATGTAAAAGAAATAATTTTTTAAAGTTATATAGATTGTATATCGCTGCCCCACTTGTTAGAAAGTGAAGGGTTAGCACCAGGTACTAGTGGGTTTAGCTCAAACCATTGATGTTGTAGAGTTTAAGTGGGGTGGGATATCCATGGAATATGATGGAGTTAACAATTTATTCTAAGGGGCATGATTCTATCTAGGTGATTGTAGACCAACCCAATAACCCATCCCAATTATCAACATTTTAATATTAGCATAGAGTAGAGATATTTGGATGCTTTTAGAAGGAGGAGATAGTCTAGATCCAAGGATTGTTCTCAATGATCTTTTTAGAATGTGATGATTTCTTCATATAAAAATTATTTAAAGCTTGAAGGAGACCATTGAGACACTTTTTGTTATGACCAATCCCTCAGGGCCCATGTCGTTACTACCCCAAACCCGCCTTCCTTAGGCCAGGGCCTGGCGATTGGCACCGAAAGGTATATTCACTAAAACTGGGAAGGCATTGCCTTTATGATCTATACACTATCACAACCAAGAACACAACAAGATTTGAACACAAGTGAAATGTATAGAAAAATGTGTATATAAAGTAAGAAAAAGGGGCCAGAATACAAGACCAACTGCAATGTACAAGAAAAATAAAAATTACAAGTGAATTGAAATAACTCCTGTGAAAACCCTCCAAAGATCCTACCTGATGGGTAGGTACATCTCTCGAATGGTCATGCCTACTGTACACCTCATCTAATGTTCACTTCTGATCTGCCTCCCATACTGGTACTCTCGTCATCAGTCAGCACCGTCCGTCATCTTCACAAAACACAATAAGGGGTGGGCGTAGCCCATGCAGGGGTGAGTATAAAGATTCTCAGTAGGGACCCGAGACCCCTGAAGGTCTCTCAAAATCGACAATGGATAAATCAAAAAGCATGAAGACAACTAACAACCTTACATTGGAATATTCCCATACATATACCTATGTTGTGAAGTATAAACATCTCATTCCTGAGGAAACATAAGGCCTCAATCCTTAACCAACATACTACTATTAAATGAAAGAAATAATACCACATAGGTAACCACCACGATGATGTTGACACTCCTTTTCATCATAGATTCCAAAGGAATGGAAAGGGAAATTACTTAGCACAAATTGATTCATCTTTTGAAGAAAACATCAAAAACCGACAAAGGCATGAACAAGGATTCAAATGCACAAAGGCCACGCAAGTTCCATCACTGTTGCGCAAGTATACTTGTTCACCACCTAATGGTCGTGCATGTGACTTGTGTGACCTAAAAGATAACGGCCCAGGGTCTTCTCCAGCATATAAATAGACCCTATGGGCCCCCCATTTCGGGAGGAAATTTTTCCAGAATTCAGATTTGAGCTCCTTGCACCGTAGTCTCTTCTAAAAGCTTCTGAAACACTTCTAAGGTAATTTCATACCTAGAACTGAAGATCTAAAGAGGGGGAGGAAGTCCTAAGTGTTGAAAATCATCAACACATGTGTGCCCGAGTGGCCATCCCTTAAGGGAAATGGCCGCACATGCGTGCCGCCTAACTCCTTCAATAGAACTGGCACGCCACTCTTATGGAAGAACCTCAAGATGATTCTAGAGGATATAACCAAGAGTTGTTCAAGTATTACCCTGATGGTTAACCATTGTGAAAGTACCATCACTGTCGCGCAAGTATACTTGTTTGCCACCCTTATGGAAGAACCTCAAGATGATTCATCTTTTGAAGAAAACATCAAAAATAGACAAAGGCATGAACAAGGTTTCAAATGAACAAAAGCCACGCAAGTTTCATCACTGTCGCACAAGTATACTTGTACGCCACCTAATGGCCATGTAAGTGACGTGCGTACCCTAAAAGATAATTTCCCAGGGTCTTCTCCAACCTATAAATTGACCCTGTGGCCCCCCCATTTCAGGAGTAATTTTTTCAAGAATTCAGCTTTGAGCTCCCGGTGCCCTAGTCTCTTCTCAAAGCATCCGAAAAACTTCCAAAGTAATTTATTACCTAGAAAAGAATATCTAAAGAGGGGGAAGAAGGCATAAGTGTTGAAACTCATCAACACTTGCGCGCCTGAGTGGCCATCCCTTAAGGGAAATGGCCACACTTGCGCGCCGCCTATATCCTTCAGTAGAACTTGCATGCCACTCTTATGGAAGATCCTCAAGATGATTGTAAAGGCTTTCACAAAGAGAATCTCAATTATTACCCTGTTGGTTAACCATCGCACAAGTACCCATGTGTTTCACAGGTATAACTGCGCGACCAAGACTTGCGTGCCCCTGTCTTTTTGCGTGCTCTTCTCACCCATTTCACCCCTCTTATACAATTCCACCTCTCCTATTCAAGATTCAGCCCTCAAGAAACTCTTAAAATCCATTTATGGCATGATTTCTTGATTTGAATTCTTTATCTGAAAGGAATTATGTGGAATATCTCTCAAAACCTAGTGATTTACACATGTCACTAAAGATTGAGATTTCATTCATTCATCCTCATCCTTTAAGATGATAGAACTCATTAAACTAGACCTCCTATTCAGGAATAATCCCCAGTAATAATCATTAACCTGGGCCTCCTTTTTAGCAGTAATCCCCAGTCCCCTAATTTGGGCATCCTCCTCAGTAGTAAGCCCCAACCATAATTCTCTTAACCTGGGCCTCCTTTTCAGAAATAAGCCCCAGTCATAAACATTAACCTGGGCCTCATTTTTAGGAATAAGCCCCAGTCTCAAATATGGTTCTCCTTTTCATGAATAAGCCCTAGTCTAAAATATGGGAATTCTCTTCAGGAGTAATTCCCAAGTCCCTTAATTTTTGAAGTCCATTAACCTGGTCCTCCTATTCAGGAGTAATCCCCAGCCTTAATTTCTCTTAACCAGTCCTAATTTACCTTTGATCTGGGATTCCTTGTCAGGATTAAAACCCAATCATAAGTCCTCTCCTAATTTGGGTCTCCTTTTCAGAAGTAAGCCCCACGTTAGAATATTGAAATCTACATGAAGCACATATACCTTTATGGAACATGTTCCTGGATTTCTTCCCTGAAGTAAATCATAATCTTCATTTATCTGGGGAGTCATACATACATAATTCCCACATTATTTCTTATGATTGCATCTTTCATAGAAAAATTGTCTGATTTTTACCAATAACTCTTGTTTCTCACACCGATCATCACTCACGTGAGCTGAAAGTGGAAAAGTAATTATGATATCCTTCTTTGAGACATCAATCATAAACATAATACTCCCTTAATCAAACTACGTGGGTTCTAATTCCTTTTCTAAACAAAGGATACGTAGGTAGCCCATATGCGGGTTCGATCACAACTCTGAAATAATCTTTGTCCTTCTGAATGACATTAAACATCAAGTACCCCACTGAGTGGCTTTAAAACCAGCATGGTCATCATAATGACTGAGAGACTTCTATATAAATGTGTCGAAGGATAACATTGACCAAGAATCTCTAATAAATACAGATGATTCTCTATCGATGAAGAACCTTGAATACATATAAAAGATTCTCTGAATTTCCTACATATTTAATCGTTGATTGTCAGACTGAAGGAAAACTCATTTTATACTTGTTAATGTAATAAGGATTCATGAACATAATGTAAATCTATAAAGAGAGTCCCGGAGTAGACAAAAATTCCCCTCAAAAAGGTGTGATGAGTCTGACCTCCCATCCTCTCGACCAATGCAAATTCCTAAGCCTCATTCGTTCACAACTAATGAGCACCTACCTTTGAAAAGTAGGTCCAAATGGATATGGAATCATTGTATGTTTCCGGTTCTACGAACAAACTTGTTAGAAACCGATCGGAATGTTTGAACCTCCCATAAACAAGGTCATCCCCATATTCCGAGGGAAAAAAATGGTGAACCCGATGTGAATCCTTAACCAAGTTATAATGATGTTTTACCTATTTGTTAGACCCCTATTTAAAACTCAATGATTGGGCCAACAAAAACAATCATTGACATATGTGCTCATCCAAAAGATGTAGTGGATGAATTTATCTTGATTACGTCTGTTATATCAAACAATAACTCTTTTCAAAGATCTTCTACATTTCTAGAATGGATGCTCTCAAGTTCACACCTGTGAATACTGCTGCTACAAATGCCATTGCAGCTACTCCAACTGGATTGTAATCTGCTCTAAAGATGACATTACATACTCAGAATCTTCAACGTTGGGTATCAAATGTGCTGGTTAATGAGTACCATCAACACAGTACCATCCCAGCTCTGGATTCTTCCCGACAAGACCTCCAAGTGAACAACTCATAACGGTCATCCGAACAACGATGACCATTGATCAAGAAGTAGGCGGTGATAACCACCGTCTCGAACCGTTTTGGGTCGTTATCTATGGAACACAATCACCATTAACTCCTATATTCTGGGGAGGTGAATGAGCAGGTCCCTTAGGGCCTTAATTCAAAGAATCAGGAGTCCTTCCTGAGGGATCCTATTAGAAAACGCCGCCAGAATCATGCAGAAGTATGCCCTCAACATGATTAGGGTACCATCTCCAGGTGTTCGGCTCAGGTTCCTCGAACCCGAGTGGGCAAGATGAACCGCCTGAGGCGGAATCCGATCATCATTGAGCAGGTTCTCATCTCTTCCATCTTCAGAGAAGTCCACCAACCTAACTTGGTGGCAAGCAACAAGCGGGCACATACACCTGCCCGTTTTAATTCCGCTGTCTAGAAGACTCGTCTGGAATCATCACATCAATCCCGCAAGGCAATTCCAGCAGAGTACTATAGGCAGGAACATACACTTGTTCATACATCATTAGCTAGTCAGTAAGCTCGTCTGACTACATATGATGGAGCTTTTCAAACACAGTTGGTGAAGTACAATCAGCAGGCACATATACCTGCTAGTATTAATCAAACCTACCAATAGTCTCGCTTGGTAGCACACAGAAAAGTCAGTCGAAAAGCTCCAGCGACAAAAAATAAGCAGACTCAACTCTCTGCCCCCACACTTGAGTAATGTCAGGATTCACTGACAGGAAAAGGAGGACAGGAGCAGGCACATAAACCTACTCCAAGCACGGAATTGACGTATATCCTCATTATAGTAGCTGAAGTTACAAAGCATATTTTATTAATGGTGAAAGAGCAGAAGCAAATCCCTTCTCATATTTAGGACGCTTGACAGTATATTATAAGAGCTTCAGCAACATCTCAGGGAAAGACACATAAATATATCCCTACCAGTGGAGCGATATATCAACAATTCACTCCAGTGTAGACACACACATTTGTTACAGTCTAAGAGGGTTATGAGGCATACTCCCCCATATCA
The DNA here is from genome assembly GCA_963277665.1 of Viscum album. NCBI lineage: Eukaryota > Viridiplantae > Streptophyta > Magnoliopsida > Santalales > Viscaceae > Viscum > Viscum album. The sequence continues at coordinate 1,255,666,636 of OY728152.1, forward strand.
TACGGACAACCAAGATTCTACTCCCTGGCCATCTTTCTTGATCCGGCACATACACCTGCTCAGAGTAGCCACATTCATCAAAAATTGGTTTCCAAGACAAGTAAGAAGGCGTCTAAGAAGAAGGCCTTCCCAACACAGTCAAAAGATCAAGAGCCAATCTGTAACATGGCCTTGCTCGATGCTAGAGTTCTTGAAGCCCTCAGACAATTATCTGTTGGAATCTAAGATTCTACTCCCTCATTTCCCAATAGCGGGAACATTAATTCTGAGGGTCTTCAACAGACACTTTCTCAAAAAGGCTTGCTTCATGACAATTTGTTCGATCTCGAAGTTTCATCTTTAGATGAGAGCCACAGGAACCCTCTGTGTTTTCAAAAGACCAAGGAGAAATATATCTCATCTTTTGCTGTAACCCATTATGGTGTTCCTCCCCATGATGATGAATTTCGCTGTGAAAGTCCTCTCCGCAGTAGTGATGCACATTGCCTGGAAAATGCTCCAGTGGATGATGTAGTTACAAGAAAGCCCTCTTATCTTGAGGAACTTGCAAATGCGAAACCAGTCATGTCTGATGCTTCATCGCTAGAAGGTGAAATACTTTATCAATCAGAAGATAGCCCAGGGTGTAGGTCATTCTCCGAACCACCCCTATGTTATGCATCTTCTAGTGTGATCAATGATTTCTCTACCAATATTGTTGAATCCGATAGAGCAACAAGGAAACACCAACTTAGGTCAAATTAGTTAGAAGAATATTCATTTATTGATAAAGAGAAAATGCTGAACATGAGAAAAAAACTGGCAAATGGTGAAGTACCAGTCATGTTTTGGCCTCTGGCTGACTCTCTGTATGACATTCCAAAGATGTTGACAGAATATGGAATTGATGATATTCATCTCAACATATGGAAAAATATTTGTCAGTTGAAGAATAAATTATAATCTTATTATGAATATGAAAGTCATCTTAAGATAATAGATGGATTATAACGTCAGATTGATTCGACATCTCTATCAGTCTCTCGATATCTGAAGGCTGAAAAGCAGTAGAGAGCCCTTCAACATTCATACCTTGGCACACTATGAATTTTGCGTCAGTTATTTGCTAATGCTCTATCTGGTATTCATGTTAGAGTATGGGGTTTTCATGGAGAACTACATTTCATTGTGCTCTATAGTCAGCAAAGCCCGCTGAAAATGGTCTCATGTAATGTTATTTCCCATGGACGACCACAATCAATGGGATTTTTTGTAATCGAATTCTTTCCCAAGAACAGGCTTTAACTAATTCCTCTCAAAATCAAGAATACGGAGAACAAATTGTTTAATTACTCCTGCATCAAGAAATCAAGAATATTGAACATGCCTATCGTATGGAGAAAGCACATAATCAAGTGACAGAAGTGTCATAAATCATCCAACGGTCTTTTTAACTATGTGATAAAAGTGGATATAGGTTAATGCATCCAACTAATGTCCAGACTAAGGTTCGCATGATCAGGAGATATTTTAAGAAAATCTTAGACATAGCATGTCAAGAGCCACCCAAGCTTGCTAGACTGGGGACCCTTTTAAACCAACACTCAGAATCAACAAATAGATTTCGAGGAGTTGAGCGGGAAAAGTAGGAACATCCCTAGTACACCAGAATGGGGATTGTTTCAAATCATGAATCCCCTCCACAGAGAAAGTTTGACTTCTCTTGATTGGGGAAGAAGCCTCAAGAGGAACGAAGATCCAAATTATCAGGAGATTCCCTCCAAATTACAGTTCGTCATGATGTTCCTGAGTGATCGAATCAACAAAGGGAAATGTCTCATCAAAGACATGACAGAAGACAATATCACAGAAATGCTGACAGAAGGGATGTGATGCCTTATGCATGAATCAATGTCATCAATGCCATTGTTGTTGATTCACCAGATGAGGCTCACTCAGGGGACTCAGATGAAGAGGTTCATGCTCAAGAAGATGTACGCAACGACACAAATGAATAAGGTGTGTGTACATGAAGTCAAAGGATTACTCAGAGCCTAGGTAATCCTTCGAGTAACCCACTTCCCCCTCTCTTAAAAGGATCCAACAAAGGGTGGGGAAAGAATCAGGTTACATATCCTTCCTTTGGAGAATTCCAATCGCTCTTACTAGAGAAAAGGTTTGCACAACATGAGGAAGAAATGAAGGAATTAATGAGGTTGAATGTAGAACTAGTTCAGGGTAGTCTTCTTCTTAAGTGTGTTGGAGTCACTCAGCCAAGGGTATTTGTTGTATCTACTGAGATGGATCAAGAATATCCTCCTCTATCTGTACGCCCTCACAGGTCAAATCCTATGGGTCAGGTGCAACAATAGTTGGAAGTGCTACCATCAGTTGCAACACCAACCACCACATCTTTTCAAGATCTAGTCATTACACCTACCCAAGTCCAAGTTCAACCGAATGTTTCTCAAAAGTTAATAACTACCATTGAGTCATTAGCAGCTCGGTTAGAAACTATGGAAGGGAATCGTGTGCAGGTTCACCCAAAAAATAAAGTTTTCCCTGAATGGGTAGATTCAATCTCTCCTCCATCCAGTTTTGGAAACCATATATTCCCTATTTTCAATGGATCAGGCGATCCTGAACAGCATTTGACGCATTACGTGTCTTGTTGTGATCCTATGATGGGAACATCGGAGTAGCAAGAAGTAGTAAAACTCAAATTCTTCATACGGACCTTGCAAGGACCAACCTTGGTCGGGTATACAAGCTTGCAATCCCTGTCAATTACTGGATGGGAGGATCTTCGCAAAAAATTCCTTCATCAATTCATCTCAACTTTGCCAAAGATAACTATTTTCGATCATACAAACTGTAAGAAAATAGATAATGAAAGGGTCTTAGATTTCATTGCTCGCTGGAAGGGATTAACATATTCCCAATGCTTAGCACTCCCTCAATAGGAATTGTTGCAAATTTGTGTGGAAAATTTGCGTGACGAGTTACGCACTCCATTGATCCCTCTGAAATACACCGGAGGGTTTCGAGACCTTACTTTATTCGCTTAGTAGATTGAATATTCCCTTATACAGGCTAAGGATAAATCTCATGTAATTCCATTAGCTCCAGGAAGGAGAATGGGTAAAGCAGAAACTGCTAAAGTTATTCTTAAACAAGAACATGTACTTGTTTATACTTAAAAACCTTCATCTTCTCGAAGGGATCCACCTCCTGAGCGCCAACAACAAATGTCGTTTCATCCAGATGATCAAAGAGATCAAAGATGAAAACCATTTGAGGATCTGAAGAGAAAAACATAATCTTTCTGAAATGAACAATTTTTTGGTTACTTCATTTCGGCTCTGGAAAATAATCTGGTTCAATTACCAAGGCCTAAGAGGCCATACAAGGAAGGAGATTAAGACCTTCCCAATTATTTCTCATTTCATCAAATGTTGGGGCATCCCATCAAGAATTTTTTTGTCTTCAAAGAACTCCTGCAAAATATTGTCAACTCGGGACAAGTCAAACTGAAAAGTTCTTCAGCTCTGGTATCATGTGTTACTACTACAGTTCTAGAGGAGGAAGGCGAATGGCAAGAAGTCAAAAGAAAAAATGCACAAAAGTATGATGATTGGATGGTCAGAAGGACAATAAACCGAACTCATGCTATTTTGTGAACACAATTAAAGAAACTGTTTGTGTCTTCTTCCATGAATGTTGCGGAAAACCCCTCCTCATTAGAGGGAAAATTCTCAATGAAACGACATGATTGAAAGAAACAAAATGAATCAGAAGAAGATGAGTATGTGTCAAATCCTAAGTTGTCTTTGACTCTGGAAGACTTCATGCCACCTACTTAAAAGCCAAGGTCACCACCCCAGCAAAGGGAACAACCTAAACAGGCTAATCAGGCAGAGTCTTCATTAGACGAAGAGTTAATCTTAGGTTCTGTTAATATGATTCAATTAACAGATCCATATGCCAGCCGGAGTTTCTATTTCGATGATCCTAAATTCCCTATATAAAATAGGGGAATTAGAGGATGTTCCAAAGGCTCAGGATACAGGGGAATACGTGGATCTTTCAGAATCCATTATTCCAATTCTACCCCTGCTAGTACTGTGTACGCAGCAGAAACTCGTGGTAGAGCCCTTCCGCGAGCTCAGCAAGAACAAGCATGTTCTTCTACCAATAGAAAATTCAGTCCTGGCACAGTTATTTTGGAAGGCCGGTTGAAGGTTCCATCTTCTTCATCTCAGCAAGTAAATGGATCTAATCATTCTAATCTTCCAAAACTAGAAATAATGCCAACTCCTATCCCAATACAAGATGCGTCAACTTCCAAAGCATCTGTTTCAAAGGTACCTGATAAACCACATATTCATGTTGGGAAACGCAGACCTCTAGATCAAAAGTATGATGTATTGATACACTTGTCCCATGTACTAGCCATGTTATCAATTCTGGATGCTTTGAATATGTCAATAGATCTTCGGAAAGCACTAATCGAGGCTTTGTCAAGTCCTCCGGAGTTTGAAACAGAAATTGTTGCAGCTGAAGTCTATCACATAGAGAATAATCATGTAGAATGCCATGCAGTAATATCTTTTTCTGATGAAGATGAATATGATTTTGTTCATGGGAATATTAAACCTTTGTACTTATCTAGAAAGGTCAATGGTGTAGACGTCCGAAGAGCTTTCATTGACAATGGTTCACGAGTCAACCTCATGCCCATTCGTACACTTTGTCGATTGGACCTCACAGAATCTGATTTATCTCCTTATAATATGATGTTACAAGGATATGATAAAAATGTACAAGAAACACTGGGTGAAGTTACACCCAGAACTCAGTTTGGAGATCTTTTTTCCAATTCGGATCTCATGGTTTTTGATCAAGACTTAGCTTTCAACATCAATCTTGGAAGATCCTGGCTACATCAACATGCGGCTATCCCTTCATCATACCATCAATGTATCAAATATTGTTTCGATGCTCATTTTGGGACATTTTTTTGTGATAAGGCCCTGTTCAAGACATCTGAATCTCAACACATTGAGGTGGAATTCTATCACATGAAGGGAATGGAGAAATCCATAACAAAGGAGATTACCAAAGTTAATGCTCCATATGGTTTGGAGAAGATTCCAGTAAATCCATTTACACATGTGAGTAAAGATTATGTTTTTCCTATCAGTCAAATTGACAAGATAGACCGAAATCAAAATACTCTTATGGAAAGATCCATAATAACAGATATGGAAATCGAGCCAGACAACATGGGAGAAATTGGTAACCCACCAAGCAGTAATGAAATCATAAATGGTGACGTATTCATTTCATCTGCTGAAATCCAACAAGTCTATACTTCACCAATTAGTCTAGATGAAGTTATAGCAACACCAGAGGTGAACAATGATGTCGATTCTCAATCAATCATCTCGTCTTTATTACCAAAAGAAGACCCTTCATCATCAATCGGGCCAGAAATGGAAGCTTCTTCTTCAAGATGTGAAAATTTTGACCTCTCATCTGATCATGAAAATTCAGCTTTATCATCTAATATACAAGTAGAAATGGAAGAAATAACACATGAAGAAAAAGAAGAGGAAGATCTAAGAGATTATCCTCCTTCATTTGAAGAGGGTATCTCTACCATTGTGGATGAACTCAGAGAAATAAATCTAGGTACAAAAGAAGATCCACGCCCAACTTTAATTAGTGTGGCCATGACTCATGAAGAGCAAGCGATGTATATTTCATTTCTAAAGTGAAATAGAGATATATTTGCTAGTAAATACACAGAAATTCCCAGGCTTAATCCTGATGTTTCTACTCATCATTTGGGATTACCAGAAGAACAACGAGGATTTAAGCAAGCCACGAAAAGAACACACCCAACATATGCTTCCAAAATTGAGGCTGAAGTGGATAAGCTAATCCCAGCTAACTTTTTCAAAGAAGTTCAATATAAAAAATGGTTGTCTAATAGTGTCCCTGTAAAGAAGAAGAATGATCAAATTAGAGTTTGCATTGATTTCATAGATCTTAATCGGGATTGTCCTAAGGATGATTTTCCGAGTTCCGATTACAGAACTTTTAATTGATGCAATAGCTGGCTATGAAGCACTTTCCTTCATGGATCGATATTCCAGATATAATCAGATCTGAATGGATCCAGAAGATGAGGAATCCACAGCCTTCAGAGCCCCTCAGGGTGTGTTTTTCTACCAAGTAATTCCCTTTGGCTTAATGAATGTAGGTGCAACATATCAGTGTTCCATGCATCGTATCTTCAAACCCTTCTTAGGGAAGTTTGTTGAATTCTATGTAGACGATTTGGTGGTTAAACCCAAACAACATTCTAATCACTTTGCTGATTTGGAAGTCATATTCTGCATGCTTCGACAGCATAATATGAAGATGAAACCCTTAAAATGTGCTTTTGGGGTAACCTCAGGAAAATTTCTTGGCTTTGTTGTACGCCATCGTGGTATTGAGGTCGATCCTGAGAAGACCAAGTCAATCCGTGGTATGTCACCTCCTCGAAATTTGAAAGATTTAAGAGGAATTCAAGGACACATAGTCTATATTTGGTGTTTCATCGCCAATTTGGCAGGAAAAATTTTACCCTTTACCAAATTGATGAAGAAGGGACTCACTTTCCAGTGGACTGAAGAATTCCAAGAAGCATTCGATATTCTCCAGAAATAACTCTTGAGTCTACCGGTACTCATGCCACTTGTTGATGGACGACCACTTATCCTCTACGTGATAGCTCTAGATTGATCATTGGATGCCTTTATTGCTCAAAAGAATGATGCCGGGAATGAAAACAGCCTCTACTAACTCAGTCGAACTATGATTGAAGAAGAAACCCAGTATTCAAGTATAGAGAAGTGCTGCCTGGCATTAATCTTTGAAGTTCAGAAGTTGAGACACTACCTGCAACATCACGAGGTCCAATTGGTATCTCGCAATAACCCACTCAAATTCATCCTTAGTCGTCCTCTTCTTATTGGTTGTCTGGCACGGTGGGCATTTATTTTGCAGTAATTCAACATTTAGTATGTGTCTCAAAAGGCGATAAAGGGCCAAGATCTGGATGATTTTCTGGCTGAACAGCCTTCAGTGGAAGGCACATCTTCAGATATTGAACTCCCTGATGAGGAAGTCTTCTCTATTAAAGAAAGTCCTCAGGCAAGGGAAATGTATTTTGATGGTGCTTCCAGAAGTCCAACAGGGAGGAAAATGGAAAATCCTAAATTCAAAAAAGATGGTTTAGGAATTGTAATCATTTCTCCAGAAAAGGCAGTGTTGTCTTATTCCTTATTATTGTTGGAAGGTGCTTCCAATAATGAAGCAGAATATCAAGATCTCATTGCAGGCTTGGAATTAGCACTTCAAGAACAAGTGAATCACTTAAAGGTGAAAGGTGATTCAGACCTGCTAATCAAACAAGTCAATGGAGATTATGCCATCAGAAAAGAAGAACTAATGCCTTTTTATGATTACGTCAGAGATTTAATAATAGAATTCCCTTCGTAACCGACATTTTATTATGTCCCAAGATCACAAAATGCTCAAGCTCATGCACTGGCTATTATTGCCATAGCTCTGGCAGATACAAATCCGGACGATACAACCATCATTATTGCCCACCATCGTACAATTTCACCTTATGTTCGAATTAGAACAGAGGAAATTAATGAAATTAGTCCCATTCCTGAACTGTATGGTCATACTACAGGATGGATGTCACCTATCAGTGAATACCTTCAAAATGGAACACTTCCACCTGATAGAGCCGAGAAAGAAAAAATCTGGCGATGTGTGGTCAATTTTACTCTTTATGATAGCCCAGATCTCCTAGAGAAAATTCTCTACAAACATGGGTTTGATGGAGTTCTCCTCAGATTCATTGATGGTGAAGAGACAATGGCTATCATGAAAGAAGTGCATGCAGGAGTTTGTGGTGCCCACCAGTCTGGACATAGACAATCTGATCAGATTTGAAGGCTTGGATAATTTTGGCCTTCAATGATAAAAGATTGGGTTGATTTTACAAAGAAATGTCATTCATTCCAAGTACATTCCAACTTCATTAATCAACCTCCAGAGTTTCTTCATACAACTAAATACTCATGTCCATTTTCCACATGGGGAATGAATGTAGTGGGACCTTACCCTTCGGCTACGGCCAAGCAGTTTAAGTACATTCTTACTACTACTGACTTCTTTTCCAAATGGGAAGAGGCAATACCTCTCAAGGAAGTCAGTTATAATTGCGTTTTTAGGTACATCAAGTCTAACATCATTACCATATTTGGTGTCCCTAATACCATATTGATGGAAAATGGCACCAACTTTTGTTCATCCGAGGTGATGAAGTTGTATCATGAATACAAAATAAAATCCAACCATTCATCTCGGTATCATGCAACGCCCAATGGCCAGATAGAATCCTTCAACAAGAATCTTTCAAATATACTGCAAAAGATGGTGGATAATGATAAGAAGTCATGTCCCGATAAACTCTTTAATGCTTTATGGGCTTATCGGACTACCACCCGCACTACAACACGGTCAACTCCATATTCATTGGTATATGGAACAGAAGCATTCTTGCCAATTGAAGTTCAACTACCCTCACTCAGAGTTTACATTTGTGATCAATAATCTACAGATGAACAATCTCAAAAGTGATTGAATGAATTGGAATGGTTAGATGAGAAAAGATTGTGCACTTTGCACCACGTGGATGTCTATCAGAATCGAATATCACGAGATTTTAACAAAAAAGTTCATCTTTGTTCATTTACTCAGGGAGAATTGGTATTAGTTCTCAGAACTCCAATGATACTAAGAAAGAAACCTCCCATGATATAGCCAAAATAGGAAAGACCTTACTCAATACATAGGGTCTACACCAATGGAGATTATTCATTAATCTCGATGGATGGAGAACTCATCACTACTCCAACCAATGCCAGATTTTTGAAGAAGTATTTTGTATAAACACAAAATATATCATCCGAATGTTCAGGTATGACCTTAAACTGCACCACCGTCCAGTAAGACGTTAAACTACATCATCAACGGTCCGTTCATATAACCCTAAACTATTTGCACATACGTCCAACATGACGTTAAACTATGTCCCCTTCATCGTCCTTGCTACATGATGTTAAATAATACAACAACAGTCCATACATATGACATTAAACTATTTGTATTCCTTTCGTCTCACATGACGTTAAACTGTGATGTCCTAACTACATGACGCTAAAATTTATAAAAGTCCCTTATGTCTAGAAGGACTTTAAACTACAGAATCAACCTTGGTCTTGTATGACCTTATACCGCACCATAGTCCAACATGATGTTAAATTGTATAACCAACGGTCCATGCATATGACCTTAAACTATTGGCATTTTCGTCCAACATGAAGTTAAACTGTATCGTCCCCATTGTCCTACATGACGTTAAACTGTGAAAAAGTCCCTAATACGTCCATCATGATGTTAAACGGTATACTCTTTTGTCTTCACTGCATGACATTAAACTGCACAGTCCCCCGTTTTGTCCATCATGACATTAAACTGTATTGTCCCCATCATCCTAACTACATGAAGCTAAACTGTACATAAAGTGCTTTAATACCTCCAACATGACATTAAAATGTATTTTGTCCCTACTACATTACACTAAATTGTGCAGAAACAATAGTCCTAACTACAAGACTTTAAACTGTATAGTCCCTTTATATTCCCTACATGACATTAAACTATTCATTGTTAATGTTGTTGCTACCTCTTGTTTCTCACACCGATTATGAATCACGTGATCTTAGAGGAAACCTCAACCATAACACTCTCTCTGGGCTACTAACCACGTGTAAGTCCAAACAAAATCATTTTTGAGGTTGTTTTCCCCAAGAACAACTTGATTATTAATCCATTCTTTAATTGAACTACGCGGACTTTGATCCTTGCCTTCCAGGCTGGGTACGTATGCAACCTCCCAATGTTCAAGCCCAAAACCAATCTATTCACATCAGTTCACCTCAATATCATAAGATGTTGATTTGTGAAACCGCCACCTGAATCAATATCTTTACGTTGGTTCACTTTTGTCAGTGTTATACGACGTTAAACTATACAACTCTTTTGTCTAGTATGACGATAAACTACAATATTCTTTGATACCCTCACCTGTGAGGGAACCACTATTTACATTGATTTTTCAATCATGTTTCATTTCAAAGACTACGTGCATACATGGAAATTCCCAAACCATTTATCTTGGGTTAAACCATCATCGTTCTAAAGTCCCCTTTCACCCTTTACATGTATGAACCAAATTTCTACAAAGGGTATTTCTAGAACTACGTGGGCTTGATTCCCATCCTTATGGGATACGTAGGAATGTTCGAGTGTCCCTCGAATCCTGCCCAAAGTCTTTTGGGCCTAACCCCAACTTCCACTTCCAGTCCCTTGGCTGAAAAGTCCCCATGAAAACACAAACTATGTATTTCTTACAATGGTCCAAGCTATATGACCCTAAACTAAGATCTCTAATCCCTTTGTCCCACACGACGTTAAACTGTAGTTCAAGAACTATGTATGGCTGGATTCCCATCCTTATGGGATACATAGTGAAGTCCAACATTTTAATTTATGACCCAACCACAACATGGTTATGGTTAGCATTGATCTGTGTATCTTTGTATACATTGGACAATACCCATATTTATGTGTCATAATCCTAACCTTAAATATTTTCAGATCTTCATAAACCTTTTCTTGAATTTTAGCCACAAAAATGTCAAATTTATGAGAGTTATTTTCCCGGACTATGTAGCATTTTCCCTTAGGTGGCATTGGATAAACAGTCCACATAACAGACTTGTCAGCCAAAAGATACTATTATTTTACAATGCAGCCAATTCCCTTAGGTGGCCCTACATAATTCTTCCCCCTAACGAGTTTTTTAAATAATGTTAACTTCATTCTTGGGAAGAAAGACTCTTTTGTCCTTATTTGTCTTAAATGAAAGTATGTATGGATCTACAAAAATAGCCATCCGTAACATATTTATCACATATCTTTTTTCATGGTCTGAAATTATACAAGTCTATGGTTAATATTCTCCTTCCCTATGTTTGGGTGAGACATTCGTAGGAGTGATATCCATCCAGTTCTTTGATAATCTTGTTTGGAAATATCTTCTCCATATTCAGGTACCTCTTTCCATATAGAAAACTCAATACTTTGGAAAATTTGAATCTCCATAAACTTTCATTGGATTTTTAGCATTAGGAAAGTAAAATTCCGGGAGTTCTTTTGCATGACTATGCAACACGTGCCCTTAGGTGGCCTTGCATAAACAGTTTACATAACAGACTTTTTAGCCAAAAGATGCTATTTATTTGACTATGCAGACAATGCCCTCAGGTGGCCCTACATAATTCCACCCCCTAACAGGTTTGTTAAATAATTGTAACATCATTCTTGTAAACTACTTTTTTTGATCCCTTTTAGCTCTTTTTTATATCATTCCTCAGATTCAAATATTCTTAAGCCATAGTTTACATATTTTCCCTCATACTTGAGTGTGGTAATATGTTTTCAGATAAATTTTCAAATAATTGAGTCAATTCTAATTCATTTGGTTGAAGCTATTTTTGACCTTAAACATTAGCCTATGTATGTCTGGCGTGCATGACTTTAAACTTCCCACAAAAGAAAAAGGAAATCTGAATAAATGTTAAGTTCTAACTCACTAAACAAACATTTTGTATGATTTAGGTAATATTTAGCAATTAAAAGGTTAAAAGTTTGTAGGGTTATTTACATTAATCCAAGTAAAAATCAAACTATTCATACTAGGCCCATTGTCTTAGGTAAAATTTAAAGCAGGTAGCAGGAAAATATGTGCACAAATGATTGAAGATGAAAGTGTTTTTCATTGATACATAGGAGATAGAAGGACAACCACATACTGGAGTCTCTTCTATTTTTCAAAAATTACAAGAGGCTTTAAATATAACTCTTCATTTGATTTATGGAATCCCGAGATTCATCAGTATCCACCTAGAATTCATTCATTCAATTGGATACAATAACAGATGAAGTGATACCAGCACTTCTTGGAACAATTGTAAAAGGATGTTTTTGAGTGCAGTTTAAAAAAACTTTCTACTGATCAAACAATGACTTTGTTTCTATCCAAGAGACATGGAATATGGATACATGGATTTGAGAATGGAGAATTGGATGTAAAGATCCATTTGGAGAGAGTACTCTTTTCAGATATTGCTCTAATACCATGTTTGTCTTCTCTCCACCAACTGAAAGCGGAAAACATTTCATCCCATGGGTTTTCCATTTTCATATCTGCATGGAAATGGAATGGAAGGAAAATTTGAAAGTTCACAACATTTTTTTTGCTCTTAATGCACAACATAACCGAAATAGAGGAGTTGCAGTGCAGCTTCATTTCAGGCATGTATTTCATTGCATCTGGAACATTGACTCCTTGCCGATTACCATTACCATACAGGGACAGGTAGATTCTCTGTGGTAAATTAAGATGATATTTCTTCAATTACTTAGCCAAATTTGGGAGAGTGCTATCACAGATATCATAATAATCATGGAAAAAAATGTTCATCATGTCATAAATCCTCTTGCTATCTAGTTCATTAGTCGTTCTGTTTCTAAGAACCATTGATTCCGCACAAATGTTGAATAAATTAGCTTTTAAGTAAGTTGATTTTTCATCAAATTTGTGAAGGAATTTCAAAAAAAAATGGCGAAGGAATTACGGCGCGCAAGTCTGATGCTTGGAACGCAAGTATGGATGTGTCATGCAAGTGTTTAGTGTGCCACGCTAGTTTTTGACACGCAAGTATAAACTGCACAAGTCAAACCACCTCTATAGAAGCACGATAGCAAAGAAACAGCGAAAAACAGAGCAACATGTGCGACGAAGGTGAACTGCGTGGCATGAGATCAAGGGTTTGAAATCCGGATGCTTTGTATGGAAATGGGGCCGCATATTTATAGGCCAGGCCACACCCTTGCGCGCCGATGCATGTGCGCTCAATACTTGCGCGCCGCCACCTGCGCCCTCGCCACCTGCGCGCCTCTTTCCCTTTGGTTTTCTTCTTTTCCTCAGAGTCACATCCTTATTATTTCTTATCCAACTCTGAGGGGGGACTTTTTTTGGCACTCCTTTTCGTCAAAGAGTTCAAAGGAATGGAAATGGAAATGACTTAGCACATATTGATTCATCCTTTGAAGAAAACATAAAAAATCGACAAAGGCATGAACAAGGTTTCAAATGAACAATATCTGTGCAAGTTCCATCACTGTCGCGCATGTATACTTGTGCACCACCTAATGGTCTTGTAAGTGACGCACGTTCCCTAAAAGATAATTTCCCGGGGTCTTCTCCAACCTATAAATTGACCCTGTGGCCCCCCCATTTAAGGAGTAATTTTTTCCAGAATTCAGCTTTGAGCTCCCGGTGCCCTAGTCTCTTCTCAAAGCTTCCAAAAAAATTCTAAAGTAATTTATTACCTAGAACAGAAGATCTAAAGAGGGGGAAGAAGGCCTATGTGTTGAAACTCATCAACACTTGCGCTCCTGAGTGGCCAGCCCTTAAGGGAAATGGCCACACTTGCGCGTCGCCTATCTCCTTCAATAGAACTTTCATGCCACTCTTCTGGAAGAACCTCAAGATGATTATAAAGGCTTTAACCAAGAGAATCTCAATTATTACCCTGGTGGTTGACCGTCGCACAAGTACCCATGTGTCGCACAGGTATACCTACGCGACCAAGACTTGCGCGCCCCTGCCTTTTTGCGTTCCCTTCTCGCCCATTTCCCCCTCTTATACCATTCCACCTCTCCTATTCAAGATTCAGTCATCGAGACACTCTTCAAATCCATTTATGGCATGATTTATTGATTTGAATTATTTATCTGAAAGGAATTCTGTGGAATATCACTCAAAACCTAGTGATTTACACATGTCACTAAAGATTGAGATTTCATTCATTCATCCTCATCCTTTAAGATGAGAGAACTCATTAAACTAGACCTCCTATTCATGAATAATCCCCAGTCATAATCATTAACCTGGGCCTCCTATTTAGGAGTAAGCCCCAGTCCCCTAATTTGGGCATCCTCCTCAGTAGTTAGCCCCAACCATAATTCTCTTAACCTGGGCCTCCTTTTCAGAAATAAGCCCCAGTCATAAACATTAACCTGGGCCTCATTTTTAGGAATAAGCCCCGGTCTCAAATATGGTCCTCCTTTTCATGAATAAGCACCAGTCTCAAATATGGGAATTCTCTTCAGGAGTAATTCCCAAGTCCCTTAATTTTTAATGTCCCTTAACCTGGTCCTCCTATTCAGGAGTAATCCCCAGCCTTAATTTCTCTTAACCAGTCCTAATTTACCTTTGATCTGGGATTCCTTCTCAAGATTAAAACCCAATCATATGTCCTCTCCTAATTTAGTCCTCCTTTTCAGAAGTAAGCCCCATGTTAGAATATTGAAATCTACATGAAGCACATATACCTTTATGGACCCTGTTCCCGGATTTCTTCCCTGAAGTAAATCATAATCTTCATTTATCTGGGGAGTCATACATACATAATGCCCACATTATTTCTTATGATTGAATCTTTCATGGCACAATTGTCTGATTTTTACCAATAAATCTTGTTTCTCACACCGATCATGACTCACATGAGATTATAGTGTAAAAGTAATTATGATATCTTTATTTGATCCATCAATAATAATCATAATACTCCCTTAATCAAACTATGTGGGTTCTGATTCCTTTTCTAAACAAAGGATACGTTGGTAGCCCATATGCGGGTTCGATCCCAACTCTGAAATAATTCTTCTCCTTCTGAATGAAAATAAACTTCAAGTTCCCCACTGAGTGGCTTTAAAACTAGCATAGTCATCATAATGACCGAGAGACTTCTATATAAACGCGTCAAAGGATACCATTGACCAAGAATCTCTAATAAATACAGATGATTCTCTATCGATGAAGAACCACGAATACATATAAAAGATTCTCTAAATTTTCGACATATTTAATCATTGATTGTAAGACTAAAGGAAAGCTCATTCTATACTTGTTAATGAAATAAGGATTGAATAACATAACTTAAATCTATAAATAGAGTCCCGGAGTAGACAACAATTTCCCCGAAAAAAGGTGTGATGAGTCCGACCTGCCATCCTCTCGACCAATGAAAATTCATAATCCTCATCAGTTCACAACTAATGAGTGCCTACCATTGGAATGTAGGTCCAAATGTATGTGGAATCATTGGGTGTTTCTGGTTCTACGAACAAACCAGATAGAAACCGATCGGAATGTTTAAACCTCCCATCATTGAGTTCATCCCCAAATTCTGAGGGAAACAGACGGTAAGTGCTACAATGGTATGCCACATAAAATAATATCACAAAGATATCACAATAAGGATAAGTACCACAAAGCTACACCACACATAAGATTACCACAAAGGTATAGAATTAGCTCACACTAGGAATAAAAAAGGTAAGGTAGTAAAGATGATTATATGTAACTACTGAATCATCTTACTTTGTTAAGAGGTAACCCATGTAGTATCCTAAATAAACAGTCCCACATAAGATCCTAATACAGAAGAACCTATTAGGATCCTAGTATAGAAGACACATGTATGATCCTAGAGTAGTCCCACGTTGAATTCATAGAGGGGATCCTCATGGGACTCTCGAACCGAGACCCACTTTGGATCCCAAAGAATAGATCCACATATGATCCCTTTTTCATGTTACAGCTACCCATAGGGTTCTCGCACAAAGATCGATTGATTATAGGAGGGTCCGCTCCTCAAGCCACAGGTCAACACTCAAATTTCCATGAAGTCCGAAGAAGAAGTATATCAAAGTACAGCCACCTGATAGGGGTTTCAATGCAACAGACGGTGTGTCAATCAGACACCCGGTCTGTAAGTTATTGGCCTTTTAATCCCGAAGTCCTGGTTGGATTCGTGTTCGATCCAACCCGGATGTACACCAACATTATCCAAAACAAAAGCAGGGTATACCAAAAGGACCTTCTCAATCAATGGTTTCCAGTTCCATAGACGGTTCACGAAATGGACGCCCGTAGCTCAGGTTATAGTTGAAAGACAGAAAAGGATCGAAGCTGGTCGGGGTCAGGCCCTAGGTCTGACCAGGGCCGTTGGGTCTAACCCATCCCGCTTGGTCCGACTTGGCCTGTGGAGTCTGAAACGGCCTACTGGGTCTGGTCCGTCCTGTGGTGCACGGCCTGCTAGGCGGCCCACGGCTGGCCAGACGGCCATCCCTCATCGACGGCGTTGTTGCGCGCCGCGCCCCCACCGGCAGCCGGCAGTGAGCCAGCCTCCCTCCTTCGCCATCGCGGCCTCATGCCACAACTCTTGAATTCCAACTGTGTGGACGTGGCCCTCCTCTTCTCCTTCATATGGCCGGCAGTGCGCCATCCACCACCTCTTCTCCGTTGCGGCCAATGGGCTGCGGCGCACCACCAGCTGCGCGGTTGTGCAACCGCCGTCTTCATGACTTTCCAATGTGACGACCCCCCACTCCCATGTCCTACCGGCTCCAGTCGCTGATACCATTTTTCGTCCTCGCCCATCACGAAGAAGGCTTCAAAAACCAAAAATGTTGTAGAGTGGTTGGTCCATGTTGTTTCGACCTGCACCCTCCACATTAGATCGGTCATAAGCGACTCAGGGGGAGAGATTCAACGTAAAAGAAATTAATGAATATCAATCAAATCACACCCTTATCCTGTCGTTCACTGGTGGAGTCAAGAGGTAGTAGATGAAGTCATTGAATATCGTCGGCATTTTTTGCTTCCACAAAGCGCTTCTGATCTAGGATCGACGTCAGTTCCTCATTCTTCATTGAAGATGGCGTTCTTTAATTAGAGGATGATTTCCTCCAAAGTTCTCCCAACTTTCACCTTTTGAAAACACTTCCCCACATCCACCAAAAATAAATATCCATCTTAATAAATTGTGTTTTATTAATTTAAATTGACTTTTTCATTAATTATGTTGATTTTGGCATAATTAATTTATATAAAACCAAGAGTTACCACCCTCATTAAATAGGGAGTTCAAGGGTTGGGTGTTCCCCAACATTAATTTCCAATATGGAGGTTTTATGCTCTGGTGGTCCCCACCACTGTATATTAAAATGGGAGGTTTAAAAAAATAAAATATAATGTGTTCATTATTTTATTTTTATTTCCATGAAAAACATGAAAACTAGCCTTCAACCTAGTCCTACTCTGGTCATGGTGATGGTCTCCTTGTGTTAATATCAGCACTGTGAGTTCAATGGTGCCCTTGAATTTCAATTTCGATCACCGGTTCAAAAGTTACAAAAACCCACTCACATGTTTTCTGAACATACCCTAAAAAAGGTTCAGAAATTAATTCCGGGCACATTGGGCCTCAGAATCATATGCCTTCAATTTTCATAGACTCATAAAATTCCATATAAATAAAAAAATTATAGGGAAAAAAATCTGGGTCTTCAAATTCTTCGCACCTCTGGGCTTCCCATCGCTAGAAGCAACATCACAAAAACTAGAAAAAAAATTGGGGGTACTGAGCATGAATGTGAGCCTCCCACTCCAATGTGCTTTTGTGGAGGTTCCCATACTGCTAATGTACATGCACCAAAGGTATCGATCTTCCACAAATAACTCTATCCTATTGATCCTCAATCTCCACTAGAACCACTTTAAATGTTTCCCCATCGTCGATGTCCAGCTCGCCCTAGTCAATGATATATGAATGGTCATGCATGTATATCCTCCGCTAGGATACATGGAAGACGTCGTGCACCCAGTGCTGCTGAGGTGGATGATCTATGCAGTATTCCACCTTGCCAATTATTCTAAGGACATTAAAGGGTCCGATGAAACTTGGAGATGACTTGTTCTCCCACTAAATCTACACAGTCCTTGTCGGGGTGAGACCCATAGAAAGACATGGTCACCATCCTAGAAATCTAGAGGTCTTCGTCTCATATTGGCATAAGAATTCTGCCAATTATGTGTAGCCTTCATCTGCTCCTAGGTAATATGCACCTTCTTTGTGGTAGCTCGTACCATTTCTTGTTCAATTAGTACTAACTCCCATGGGTCAGTCCAGCACAAAGGCGATCTGCAAGGTCGACCGCACAACACCTCGAAAGGATCCATCCCAATGGTGTAGTGATAGAAGTTTTTGTATGAAAACTCCACCAAGGGAATGTGATCCTCCCAGCTACAACCAAAGAAAAGGGCGCAAGAATACAACATTTCCACAATGCTCTGAATGGTCCGCTCAGTCTGGCCATCCATCTGAGGATGGAAAGTGGTGCTCAAAAAAAGCTATGTTCTGAATGTAAACTAAAACCCCTTCCATAATTGGGAAGTTAAACGTGAACCAAAATCAGAGAAAATCGTTGTGGATACTCCATGTATCTATATAATCCCCTTCACATAGAGGCGTACCAAGTTCTCTACTGAACCCTACTCTATAATCGGTAGGAAGTGGTCTGACATGGTTAGTCGGTCGACGACCACCCAGATAGAATCATGACCCATTGATGTACGTGGAAGTACTGTCACAAAGTCTATATATATCCCATACCACTTCCTCTATGCGACCTCTAAAGTCTGAACTAACCCTACTAGTACCTGATGCTCCGCCTTCACTTTATAAAAAATGAGGCACTGAGAGACAAATTCTGCTACTTCTTTCCTCATTCCCGGCCACCAGTGCTATTGTCGGAGGTCCTGGTAAATCTTCACCTCTCCAGGATGTACCTTTATAGGGGATGTGTGGAAATCCCTCAACACATCCTCCAGAAATGACACTGGTACCACGATACATCCTCTGAAAATGATGATGTTCTCCCCACCTTCAGAAAATCCATAAGGTGCCTATCCTGTGGATATTTGAGCACGTCGATCCATGCTGTCAGTGTCCCCACATTGCACCTCCCTGACTTTCTGAAGAATTGGGGGAGTGACTGTAAGATTCTAAAGAATATATACTCCACTTCGTTCCCCAAAGGATATCCATAAAGCGAGCAGCTACTCCATTGACTCACCTAATAGTTGTATAGCATATCTCCTACAGAGTGCATCTGCTACAATGTTCCCCTTCCCAAGAGTATAGAGTTTCTCGAAGTCATTGTCCTGGAAGAACTCAATCCAATGTCATTGTCTCAGGTTCATGTCATTCTTAGAGAATATATACCTGATACTCTTGTGGTCTGAGTAGACTGTAAAACGTTCTCACATCGAGTAATGAGAACACATCTTCATGGTGAAGACCACTACAACTAACTCTAGTTCCTTGGTAGAGTATTTCTCCTCATGCTGTCTCAGCTGTTGAGAAACACATGTCATAATTTCCCGCTTCTGTATCAGGACACATCTAAAACTTTTCCCTAATGCATCACAGTTGACTACGTACCCAGCGCCCTCCTCCGGAACCCGCAAGATGGGGGTACTAGTCAGCCTCTGCCTTAGCTACTGAAAACTCCACTTGCATCTCTCTAAAAACAAGAAGGCTTTCCACTTCCTCTTCAATACTAAAAAAGGTGCTGCAACTCTGGAAAAATATGCCACAAACCACCGGTAGTATCCTGCCAAACCCCGGATACTTCATAACTATTTAACACTCCTGGGTGGATCCCAAGCATGTACCACCTCAATCTTCGCGGGATCCACCCTAACTCTAGCCTCCGAGATGGCATTTCCTAGGAAATGAACCTCTCAGATCCAGAACTGGCATTTCGAGAGCCTATCATAAAGCTGGTGCTGTCGGAATGTGTCCAAAACTATCTAAAAATGATAGGCATGATCCTCTTATGTAGCCGAGTATATTAGAATGTCAACGATGAAGACTACTACATAGCTATCATGTGTTGGCCGAAATATCCTCTTCATGAGTTCCATGAACACTGCTGGAGTGTTGGTCATGCTGAACGACATGAAACAAAGCTCATATTTAGGTGATCAAAGAGGTCGTCAATCATCAGGAGTGGGTAGTTTTTTTCTTCATGGTTACCTGGTTCACGCACTGATAGTCAAAACAAACTCTGAAGCTCTCATATGACTTCTTGGGGAACAAAATCTGGGCTACCCAAGGAGAATCACCGGGTCGGATGAACCCCTTCCCCTGTGAGTCCTCCAATTTTACCCATAGCAAAAGAAGCTCCGTGGGAGCAATCTGATACGCTGGTGTAGATATCTGGGTCATCCCGAGGTACAATTCAATGTAAAATTCCACCTCACTACATGGAGGAAGATCTGGAACATCATCAGGGAAGACATCCATGTACTAGTCCACCACTACAGGATAACTTGGACTCTCCACATTAACAGCTTTAAGGGTAAGGCTAGCCAACTGATGAGTGATCGGTTGCACTCTCCTATGAGTAAGTACATCCTATGCTGAAAAGGCCCCCTTCTTGCAAGGGAAGGTAAACCATGTCCCATCCTCATAGATACACCACAATTTTCACATAATACCGTCATTTTGAGCATGGGCAGTAGATAACCCGTCCATACCCAAGATGATGTCGTAAGGAATCAATGACATTATTAGGAGATCCCAGTCGAAGATCGTGCCTCCTAGAGTAATCTCACACTGTCGGAACAAGTTTTTAATCATCAAATCCTTTCATGTAGAAGTCTCTAGCCATAATGATCGATCCAATAGCTCCATCGGAATCTCTATGCTCCGAATGAGGGTAGTGGATATAAAAAAAATGACTGCCACCTGTGCCTATAAGTACCGCATCTATGTTGTAGTAGACATAGATTATACCTTGTATTATCTATAGAGCACCGTGATTATAGGCCTCCACTGCCTGGAGTTGAGATTTTTTCTATCCACCTGCTCCCTATGGTCGGGGTGGACCACCAGGTGGTGGTGGTGGTAACATCTTGAATCATCACCCACAACCAGCTGCACAGCCAGCTCCTCTGCCACGTCTTCCTACTATCTACATATCTACTCGGTCGAACCTTTTTCTCTACCAAGGTGGTCCTTCGACCATCTGATGATCATCCGAATGGAGAGTCACGAAGTCTCAAGCCATGTGACCCTTCCAGCCGCATGTGTAACCCCGCCTTCTCATCGCATGACTGGCTCTATCATCATTGCCCTGCATAACCGACCCTGAATCCTACAGTCGTCCACCTGTATGTCTGGTCTTCTTAGACCTCTATGAAATATGTCTGCTGCCATATGTAGAAGTATCCACCACATGATTCCTAGGGGCGGGTCTCGCTGCCGGTGACTGCTCAGTAAGAAAAATCTCCACTAAGAGGTCTTTATCTAACACCCCCGCCTATGTCAGGATGTTGAGAGAAATCATAGAGCCTTGATCTCCCACCTGAATCCTTGATTGAAATTCTGAACCATAACAAATGGGTCCTGCATCAAATCGGTGGAGTAGCGCCAGAGGTCACTGATCCTTGCTATGTACAAAGCCACAATAATGCTGCACTACTGTAGATGAAAATCTCATGTATGCGCACTGCATGAAGGGTCGGCGGGACAAAATCTCCCTAAAATAGGCTCTCAATGTATGCCCATATAATTTTCACCTAATTTTGAACCTAGATAATCAAGATCCACCATTTGTTTGTTTCTCTCTGTAGAAAACTGGTTTCATGAATCCCCATGAGATCAGCTGGTGTCCCAATCAGTCGGAAGACTCTCACCATGGCCTCCATTCAATCCTTAGCCGCCTGTGGGTTCGCCTCACCCCGGAACCTGGGTGGCCTCTAGCATTGGAACTCATGAAACACACTCAAATGTCATGCACCCTATAGTTCTAGGGCTGGTGTAATTGGTGGAACAATGGGTAATCGTACCACTGTTGCCTCTGCTGGATCCCCTACTGATAAAGGGCCCAACACTGAGGCATCGTCGCTCAGTGGACTATCATCACGTACTATACCCAGAATCCTAGCTGGCTATCTACGTTGAGGCATTCTGAAATGAAACAGGTGTGACACTGTTAGTAATTTATACCTAGTTAACTGACTAAAAATGATCAGAAAGAAAACTTTTCAAAACACACACGCAATCAGTTTTTTCATGCACCGAGTCAAAAATCAGAATTCAAGGTCCTAGTGTATGGATACATCGGACACAACACCAACATTGGTTTCCCTAAACTGATAACCACACTCAATACACATAACCGTATTGCCATTAAAAAGATAAGATTCCAATTTTATATCGAAGAATCAACTTCTCTGATACCAATTTTTAAAGACCCATCCCTTGAGGCCTGTTCCGGGATTACCCCCAGCCTGCCTTCCTTAGGTCAGGGGCTGCCAACTAGCACCAAAAGGTGTATTTTTGAAAACTAGGAATACATTGCCTTTATAATCTATACACACACACAAACTATCACATAAAAAAGATAAAAACATAAGTAAACTGTAAAGAAAGAGTGTATACAATAAGAAAAAGGGGCCAGAATACTAGCCCAACTTGAAAGTACAAGAAAACAGAAAATACATGTAAAATGAAATAGCTCCTGTGAACACCATCCATGGATCCTATTTGAAGGGTATGTACAGCTCTCAAATGATCATCTCTTCGGGATTACTCATCTAATATCCACCTCTAAGTGACATCAAGTCCTGGTACTCTCGTCCTCAGTCCGCACCATCTGTCATCATCACCAAACACAACAAGGTGCAGGTGTATCCCTTGCAGGGGTGAGTTTAACAATACTCAGTATAGTCCTTGACACCCCAGAAGGTCTCTAAAAATCCAGAAAATAATAACCAAAAAGAATGGAAACAACTGACAAACATACATAGGAATATAACTATACATATAACTAAGTTATCAAGTATACCCATCTCATTCTTGAGGAAACAAAAGGCCCCCATTCTTAACCAAAGTACATGTATTCCACGAAAGAAATAATACCACGATGGTAACCACAAAGAAGGTAAGTACAAAAAAGGTACACCATAGAGAATAATGTCACAAAAATATATTCACCAAGGTAAGTACAGAAAAGGTACACCACATAGAAGATTACCAAAAAGGTGTAGACATAGCTCACACTAGGTATAACATATGGTTTTCTGAAAACCGTTGATACATATCATATTTCCTGTAGTGAAATATTATGACCTCTTGGATGAGTTTCTAAAAATATAACATATCTCATGGATTGGGTTCTCTTGGAATGTGAATTTGAAAGAAGTTTCAAGTAGAGTTTGGTGGATGACATATTAGTTGTGACTGTTTGGAATGTTTTCCTTACTGATTATATTTGGGTGTTTTTTATTAATCGATTTCTATATCTTTTCATGTGAATATGATTCTTGATCATATTGTATTTTTGTTATTGGGGTATCATATTGGTTATTGTAATACCCCATCCTAAATTGGATTTCCCAACACGTGTCATATCATATGCAGATGATGACCAATTAGATATTTTCTTAATAGGATAGGAAGTTGGTGGATCATAGTTGGAGATAGATAGATTGTGGTGTTTTCCAAGGGGTTGAATTTAATAGTTTATTTCCCCTTTATATAAATTATGAATCTATGAAGTGTTTTTTTGGATAATAATTGGCCACTTTTATTCCTTTTATAAAATTCATTCATACCATGATTATGCAATTATAGATGTACAAACACTTAAATTTCAATTGTTTAATATTTCAACATTGTTTGAGATTGGATATATATGTTTGTGTGTTAAGGTGAATTTGGATAATTCCACCCATCCATGTGATATGTTTACTTATTTTTGGTCACCAGTGACATGCTTATTGGAGGTGGGCTTCAAATAATCATGGATTGGGTCCCTTTAGGTTGGTACATGAAAAATTTTCATTAGATGCAACTAGATATGTGTGAATATAATTGGTTTTTAATTTCGGTTTATAACATAATATTTGAGTTCTATAAAGGGTTACACATTAATATGGTCAAAAATATTGATTTTTTGGAAGGAATAAAATTAAAAAATAATCACTATAAGAATTAAAAAATATAAAGGCTATAACATAAGGTAATATTCTGTTATTATAACCCATTTAAAATAATTTTTGTTATATTATTTGAAATAAAACGCATATCAAGGCCTCGATTATCAAACCCGGTTGGTTTACATAAAAGTAGGGAGACAAAGGATTATCTTATATATATAATTTTTAAAAGGATATCCCTAAGAGGTATGTAACTAAATCTTGATGTGATCTTTGTCTTACACATATTTCAGAATCCCTAGGTTCTATTATACTTAGTGCATAAAGTTCATTTTTTCTATATGATGGATTGGGAAATGTGTTTTTTTTTCAAATATTCTAAGTTAATATATCATATAAATGGGATGATGACACTACCAAACAAATATGTGGTTAGGTTCTAGTGAAATAAAGCACATTTTCAAAGTAAAAATTTGTATCCCATTGCACTAATGGGTATGATGAGCTCAAAATGGGGCATTATTTTTGTGGGGGTATATTTAATAAAATTTTAGATTAGATATTAGTATAACATGATACATATTTGATTAAATATTATTTTGTAGATAATTAAAATTATATTTTGAAAACATATATTTGAGATTGAAATTATTAATATAAGAAACATAATGTCTGAGATATCGACCATTGGTCACTTAAAAACATTATGTGAGAGAGATTCAATGTATTAGGGAAAACCCTTCTATATTTTAAAAAAATATTGAAGTTATTCATCACATGATAATATATTATTATGATAATCATATAATTATTCACTTAATGTTTAAAAGACAATAAATTATAATAAAACTTGGAAATTTCATTTTCCACTCATATATTCAATATTTGTGGATATGAAAATGACTATGTGAGACTTGAGGTTTTATCAAGTCATACTATAGTTACTAAATTAATTTTATTATCATATATGGAAATATTGGGATAACATAATTGTTTTAATGAAATGGTAACCATGTTTTATATAATAATTTGATATAGTTGAATAAAGATTGTGATGTTTTGGTTTTGGTGTTGTATATATATGAGCGGAAAAAGGTACACCTATAATAAGGGGAATTAAATGCGTTGTCCAAAAATGGTTATTTAGTATTTAGTTAAGGTCACTAAACCCACGATTTGTTACAAATGATTCATAATTATTCTATAATATGTGATTCCCTTTGTTACCATAATTTTTTTTGAACCTAAATGATTGTACATTTCATGTGTCTTTTTTATGGAAATCAATTTTTCTATTTTTATGGTATGTGATGAAAAAATTATACTTTACATACATTTTAAATATACACGAGATTAATATTTGTGAATTAATTGGTATAGTTTGATGTTATAATTCATGTCGTGAAGTAAATAGTTGTTTTATCAAAAATTGAAATGAAAACCAATATATATTATTCTTATATAGATCAGCTAAATGATGTCTATATTATTTTCATTAATCTTATATGATAAAATTAGTGTTTCAATAACATAGTTTTGTAATAAAAAATATGTGATAATGTATTAGATATACAATGGATAATATTATTTGAATTTTATTACATATTTTGAGAATAAGATAATGATAAAAATGTTTTACCCTAGATAAATGTCTTTCTCCATATTTTTTTTTAAATATGAGGAATTGAGATTCTTAAAAAATCATTGTAATCATTTAAAATAAAATACATTTCACGAAATTCCTCTAAACACCAAGAATGTGATATGTAAATGATAATTTATTTTTAAAATATTTCCACTAAATGAAAATAAGTGTTATTTGCTAAAAAAAATGAGTTTTTATGTCTTAGAACAATATTCTAAAATTAATATATATTATAATAGGCTATTTTGAGTTTGTTTGAACATAAAAATGTTCAATATTATCAAATAAAATATTATTCTAGTCAAAAATAAAATTAGGTCCCACTTAAAACCCGAAAATATTTCTGATTATAGTGGTTTATAGAAATGTGAATTGATAGATTAAGTTACCATAATAAAGTGAGTACTACTATATCATAATTTAGTTTAGAAGATATTTGTGTGAGATAATGTTAATATTTATATTATTTACCAAATTATTTCATTGAAATGTTTGAACAATCTTGATCTATGAAGGATTTTTATGTTCATAAATAGAGTTATAACTAGTAAACATGTATCGAAATAATATAATTTTTTATTGGGGTGTTTTGAATTTGGAATATAGATAAGAATTTTAACCATATGAACAAGATTGTTAAGTCTCCTCATTATTCAAACTTCCTTACTTCCTAGATGTTAATCTCTAATGAGCTTAGTGGGAGTATTTTTATTATATATCCATATAGATGTGTAAAAAGAATTACATAATAATGTAATGATATAAAATCGCCCCTTAATTTCCAACACCTAAAAGTATGATATAGAAATGTATCATATATGATATATTAGATAGTTTCGTATTTAAATAAATTTGAATCTTCACACCATCATTAATTTTTTTTGGATGAATATATCAATATATTCATATACATTTCATGATTTGTGATGATAATTTGTGTCTCACAGTATGACTTTGAGTTATCCATTACCAGTGATTTCAACCGATTATTATTGGTTAAAAAATATTAATATTAGAGTGCATAAGATTATTCAATTATGATAAAAAAATACATAAGGCCCAAAATTGGTGTTATTCACTCAATTACCCATTAACTATACCACATGTAGTGTTATACAGTATATAATTTTTCTTCGAGTAGAGAATGGATAAAATTTGGAGTCCCAAATACTTGAGTTTGGTGAGATACATAGAATTAAATAAATCATACTTTTGACATATTTCTTATCAAATCCATGAGTTTTAGCTAATTAGGGGGTAGTTAGGTACGTTATAGATCATGTCTATAAGTAGATAATAACTAATATTATATAAGGACATAATTTTCATACATAAATATTATTTTTAAAAGGATAAATATTCATTATATTATATAATTATCAGTGGCAGAATCATTTAGGTATTGTACCTTTGGAAACCTAGAAACATAAACTACAAGTTCATAAAGTATTCAAATCGTCTCCAACTTATTTATTCCTAACATGATTCATTATTAGATAAAAGGATTAATACATTTCTTTATAAAATAGGGAAAGGAAATAGAAGAAAATGGTGAGGTCAAATTCATAGTAAGGGTAGAAAAGAAACAAATCAATGATCATATAATAAAATCATGAGCATAAGTGAATAAGATCATTATTTTAATATCTTCAAACCGTACAATATGTATCAAATATCGTTATCTTGATTCATGGAATATATTATATATGTCCGTAATATATGAATAAAAATATAATCAAACAACAAAAACCCTGAAATTTAAATATATAAATTGTAAATTGATTTGTGAAATATAAATCATCACAAAAAATAATTTCCATAGTTGTGAGGACTCATTAACAAGGATATCATATACAAATGGGGTTATTTCCCAAACCATAATAGTAGTAATGTTTAACTTGTAAGAATATCACAGTGGACACCATCCCTTACTAAATTGGGTTCAATTCACATTCCATTCTAGTTCATATCATAAGATATAAATATTTATCAAATGAATTAAAGAGAGATATAAGTTAAACTAGTAACATAATGAAAATAATACATTCATGTGACACATGATCATAAACCATTTAGCATATCATCACCCATTAAAAGAAATGGATCTCATGAACACTTCCTCAAATCATAACCATGGAAAATAATTGGGGTTCTTGAATATTTCCTTACTTATTCACAACATAAGACATCAAATATAATAAATTATTATAAAAATTATGTCATCATATTAATAAAAATTTCATATAAGTTATAACTATGGTATCATTGGAACATATTCCAATTAGACCATAATTAAAATCAAGGGTTACTATGTTTGGTGAATATAAATACCACTAATAGATCATTGAAACATTCTTGAGGAAAATAACCATTCCATTTTTATGAAAATTATTAAATAAAAAATTGATATAATGGAAAAAATTGAATTTAAATTAATATTGAAAAATATTAATGGAACAATCATATAGAAAATTAGTCATGATGGTATAAAAAACGTTCATTCCATTTAATTTTAATATCATTCTTCCTATAAATTTTTCGGAAAATTCATAGAGTACATAATTTGGAAAATAATTAAAATATTCCATTAATAATTTTGTTAAAAAGTAAAAAATGGGTGAAAATGACATTAAAAAATCATAGAAAAATACTAAAAACCTTTTTTAAGCATTTTTTGAAAGTAAATATAAGAAATAAAATGTTTTTCGACCGATGAGAGATATGATGTCCATTTACCTTAAAAAACATATTTAGACTATTGGGAACCAAAGGCAGGGAACTAAATTATGTCCAGAATTTTAAAGAAAATACCAAAGAAAAATAGAAACCATTTGTTTTTGCAGTGATATATTATAATATTACATCATTTGAAAGTCAATCATAACTAATTCTGATAGAAAATGAGATTATAACACAAAATCCTTACCACTTTGGTAACATTTGAATCATAGTTCCTATGAAAGATTAAAAAAAGATATATATTTATATCATAAATTTCATAAGATGAATCAAAAATAAATTGACTGTTAGAATGTAAACCACATAAAATAATGAAGTTGTGAATATGGAATGTGTCCCCCATGAATAAAAATCACCCAAAAATACCATACATTATGTACAGGTTCATCCATACAATGTTAGAATCTTATGTATAATAAATATATATTTATTAAACATCTATTAAATAAATAAAATAGAAAATATGATACCATATATTATTATATATTAGTATTTATCACCTATTTATTAACAATTCTTTATTAAAATAATTTTTCTGGGTGATATCTCATTCATTTTTCTTGTATGTTTGTGTTGGGTAGATTTGGTCCTTGTATTTTTATAATTGTTATATCATCTCTAGAATACTATTAATTTTTTAAATATAAAATATATTAATTATAGACATTCTTGTGATTTTTATTAAGGATATATATAAAAAAATGATTACATTATTCATGAGATGGTAAGTCATAAAGATTCTTGAACATTTTTTTATTTTCATGAGGGATGAAATAAATACATATTTAATATTAATTAATCTTATATAATAATTATTATATAAAACTTTTCATCAATATATTCATTAAATTATTCTCGATTAACATTCACATACAATATATACAAAAAAGGATTCAAATCTCTTTATGGTGGTGTTTGTCCATACATACGGATGGACTACATCGTCATTTATCGTAAGATTGGATTCCATGTAAGTAGACGTCATAATATAATTCTATAAGTTTAATTATATAAAAAAATATGATATATAAAAAATTAAACCCATCATAATACCCTTCAACCAAATATGTCAAGGAAAAATAAATTTTATCAATATGTGTAGATGGTAAGCCCTATGTACACATGAGCGATACATTCACATACCATTTGATCTAAAATTGGGTTTATAATGCTTCTTTCATAACTATAATAATATTTCATAATATTGAGGTAATTGATGTTATTATTTTGTGATAAATTCAATATATTTGTTGGAGTTAAAAAATTCTAGAAAGGAACATGATCAGTTAAGGTGTTACCTTTTTTTTCAAATGAATCAATCATATATCCTATCTAGGAATATATTTTTGGTATTTTGGGAAGAAAAAAATCCACATGATGTGAATATGGGAGTTGAGAAGAATTTTTTTACAGTTTGGCAGAGAAATAAAGATCTAAGTGGTGTAATGATTTTAGGGAGTATGTTCACTTTTATAATTTCTATGAGGGGAACATTTCTAATTATATAATGACTATATTATTATAAATTCAGTCTCTTAGAAAAATTATAACAAATTTCCTTGTACAAGAATATATGATGCTTTGGGGTTATAATAAAAAAACAAATATTTTTTTGAAATGTTTTGGTGCTATTTTAAAACATATCATTTTTAGTAACCCTTGTTTAATGAGTATTAATTTTAATAGTGGTAACAAAATTTTCAACAATAATGGTTTGTATTTTTATTTTATTAGATGATTATTCTTAGATAATTGGTTAATTAATGAAATTTTAGAACATATAATAACCAAAATGTATAATTTAAATATTTTTTTATTTTTAAATAACTTATTGAAATATTATTTGGATAAATTATAATTATTCTCAATTTTAACATTATTCATTTATATATATGCATATTAGACATGAAATAATGGGTTTAATCAATATATAATATTTCACGACAATACTAATATTTTATATTAACCTAATAAATTCATCGAAAACAATAAATTAATCAAATCATATCACTCTAAATATTTTTAATATTTTTAATATTATTTTTCCATTAATTGCGTAAATATTTGTTTAGTGTTGTGTAATAACATAAGGTAATTACATAATACCTAAAAATTGTGAATAAAATTCCATCATGAATATAATTTCATTATAATATAATTTATTAATATTTTTTCATAACTAATTTTCCCCAGCTGAACACATTAATGATATTGAGAACAAGGAGAGAAATATTTTGTATCATTCATAGATTTATAAAATATATAATAAATTATCTTGGGTATGTGTCCATTAAAAAACTAAATTTCGTGGCTAAGGTGATACATGTATAATTCTTATCATCCAATAAGATATAGGATGAATAATTACAGTCTTATCATTTGTTTTTTATCTAGATTAACCTGATTCCCCATAGTTACAATTCATGGTGACCAAGGTAGAAAAAATCATATTTATTAATGTTGAATATAATGATTATACATATTTAATTATTATTATCTAATTAAATATATATAAATTATATAAATTAATTTTTATGTATGTGTAAAAAATGAGAGAAAATTGGGACTCAAAAAAATAACTTTTTTAAGAATATAATTAGATATATTCTAATCAATTTTGTAGAAATGTATTTATTGAATGATTAGAATATTTTATCATGTAAATAATGTATACATATCATTCATATAATGAAAAAGTAATTATTATAATTTATTAATAAAAAATATATTGCATGAATAAAAACAGTTTTCTAAAAAGAATTACTTTTATTTGTAAATAATTTTTAATTTTAGTTCTAATCAGTTTATAACTATTGATTTTAGTTTATAAATGTGTAGAACATATATCATTTATAATTTAATTCTTACTATTCTTACCATCTATTCCAAAATTAAGAGAATAATGGATAAATAATAGTTTTATTGTGTTATGAATCATTTTTATACTCACCGTTGTGTGTAACTTAAGAAATTAATGAAATCAAATTATTTAATGAGAAATATTAAAGGAAAATATAATTTTTTTAACATTAATCCCCTTGAAATAGAATTTCCTCTCTCCAAATTCATCATTATATTTCAAAAATAATAGGACTATTCTACCTAATTACATTTTCGGGTTCCCATTTAGCTTCCTCTAATTGGCTGTATCGCAAAAAAAATTTGACAAGGTGAGTTTTTATTGTTTTATTGGACATTTTATCTGTGATCTAGAATATGTACTGTTTTTTCATTATAATAAAGATAATTTTTTTTCTAGTGATGTGTCCTTTGAGTTCATTTCATGAGAAGGATTATGTATGTACTTCATCAGGTGATATATATGAAACACATCATGAACATGAGATAGATGTAGTGGAAGTCACAATTGAAAAACAACCATCATGAAACAATAATGAATTAAAAATGGAATGATATGTAAGGGGATTAAATTTCCTTTATCTCAAAATATCATCACCCTCTTCGAGGGAGATACTCATTGTATTACCATATCAACAACTTCATACTCCATGTCTTTCCAATGATTTCAAACATATTATAATTTCAACATTAATATACTCTTATTTTTTTTAAAGGTTATAAAATCCTATACCATTACCTAATATGGATGAGGTCTTAATATCATTCATTCTTGAATATTATTCCATCTTGTTATAGTTAAAAATATCTTAAAATATATGGATTCATAAGGAGCCAAAAAAATACTAGAGTAAAATATATTATTGAAAAATTAATACACCAAGGAATTGTTTTGATCCATAACACATTTTAAATCCATATTGGATTCTCTCAAAATGTATCATAGGGTATCAATGTCCCTCTCTGACTGGCCTTTTTTATAAGTATGATCTAAAGTGTTTAATCTTATCTTTCTATCTGTATCCTATTGAATACCTTTGAAAACAATTGATGTAATCCTATGATCCTTATATAATACAATTTCTAGTCGTACACCATGAAATAAGTCAACACACTTAATGTATAACCATGTAAGTTAATCAATGTAGAAATAGTATATAGTGTAAATTAACTGTGATGACTAATTAATGTTATAAATTTCCAGCCAAAACATATTATGGATTTTATATGTTTTGGAGAGTATAATAACTAATTTCATATGTTTTCCCATTTCCATTCAAGTATGAGTAATTTTTGTATCATCCCCTTAGTATTTTTGCATCAATGGCAACATGATAAAATACCATGTATCAAGAAACACACCATGTGGTGTCTCCCTTTCATCCATCCATCATTCGCATATCTATACATCTTAATAATTCTCATATGGATAGAGAATTAATAACTATTAGTTTTATGCATCAGTTCCTTATTCAAATATTTCACTGAAGGGAATCATACTTGGTTCCTTAAAATTATCATTCCATTACAACCAAGGATGAACGTAGGAATGATTTTAACTTTATTTTATAGAATTAAATATCCATTGATTTCCTCTTAAATTTTCACTTATATATATGTTTGAAATATCATTTTGGAATGATAAATTTTTTCCCTAAAATAGTTTTTTATGATATATTCATTCCAATTCATGAAATATCGAATATATTTTGATCATCATCATAGGAAATCAATACTGATCCTTTCGACATAGACAATCTTCCAACGTATTCACTTTCCATGGGTGGTAATGTATTGGTCAGTTATAATCATTAATCAGTTTGAATCATCCTCTATGGTGCATGTTCATCTTTAAAAAAATATAATTTATTATTTTTTATCAAAATATATTTAATACTTTTCTACATTGATATAATGAATTCATATCTTTAGTGAAATAATTACTGCAGATAGCTCCACATCACTAGCAGGGTAATTTCAGTCATGGATATTCAATTATCATGAGTCCTAAGCTATAACCACACCGTTCATCATATGAATTCAATCTAATAAGGTAAGAGATTAACCAATATAATTTAAAAACCATTCTATATTTTGGAGTCATGTAATATTAGGTGCACTGGATTGAATTCTCTTCATTTCCACAAAAAATTATTAACATATTTTTATGTCAAGAGGAATATGGATCTTTTCTATGTTAACATGGTGATATGATTTCGTAGCAAAAAATGTAATCCAAAATGAAATGATAAAATCCAAACAGAATATGAGAACTATAGATATAAGACATAGTGTTTGGCCTGGAATAATGCTCAATAAATTCTTTATTTTAATATTCTATTGGTACTCTGTTACTATTGATTAACTATCCTAGGAATGAAACATTATAAATCCATTATTTACACATCGTAAAATATTCAAAAATATGATCTTTCCCTAGGGTGTTCGTCACAATTCTAGGATAATCATCACAATATTTTTTAATCTTTGAATAATTTAATGTGTTTTCAATAAATACTATGAAATAATGATCAACTAAATCTATAATGACACTATTAAATAAATCCATGAATATACCATGGAAATATTACAAAAAGATTTCATCACTATAAATTCATAGTTTCCCTAACATTTATGAAATTTTGTTCGAGGTATATACTCAATCATAGATACCAGTTGATGATATATAGAATAAATATCAATCATGGAAAAATATTGATTTATGAATAGTTGATCAAACAAGTCAACAATATAGGGTAATAGATACTTATTATTGATAAAGATCTTCTTATGTTCTAAATACTGAATGAGGAATAAAATGATCCATATTTCTTCTTATAAAATTAATATTTATGCCAAAAACTAAATCACATTTCAGAAAAAATCCCTTATCAAAATTATCCACGATTCACTTCTTTAATTATTTCAACTCCGTCAGATATATTATTAATAGAGTCCTAGAAAAAGTTGTACGATCAGGTATGAGTTATACTAAAAAATAAATATAATAGATTATTTATAACCATGAATCTTTTTCAGAAAGACACCAATAAACTCTATCAGAGTAGAATCTCTTTAATGTTGAGTTTAAACAAACCTATATTTGACAAATTCCACTTTTTAATTAGAATCATGGACCATGTGATGTAATTAAATTAAATTAAATGTTTATTTTTCATCATAATGACAGGAAATCATATGTTGGTTCTCAATATTAAATTAAACATCCCTTATTAATACATAGATGTTGGATTTATGTAATGAAATCCAATCCATTTAGAAAATGAAATCAAATTCATCTTGGGGAATAATTAAATAATTTGAAGGGAAAATTTCCAAAAAAAAATCATTCAGATAAGAATAATATACTTCATAAGTTATCACAAAATAATTAGGTGTTTATATTTTATGTAAATATCTAATTTTTTAGGTTGTATTATGAGACCTCTAGAATAATCATCAAATATACAATATTAGATATATCCAAAAAATAATCCATTAGCAGTTCAAGAGTGTATAGTATATGTACCATTCACCATGCCACTGTCGAACCACTCATCAAATATTGATATTATAGGATTTTAATGAAAATATCCTAAAAAATTAGAAGATGATCATGTAAAGGTTTAGTGTCTGGGGAAGTCTAGGACCATACAAAACGTTTTCTATATAAAACATAAACATTTATTTAATTCTTCTTCTCTAGCTTCTTATTGTCAAATATGTTCTCCATAGTACATGTAGTCTCCTAATGGTATAAATCAAATATGTGTGATCTAAAATCATAGTGAGAGGATTGATAAGATCATGAAACAATATTATATGTGGGGAGTTTAATTATAACATCATCATCGTGATAGTAATAATTTGACAAAGCCATGGAGTGTGGTAATTCATAAAAATGAAACATCATGTCTGAGTGGTAAACAAACACACATAGTTGTGAACAAATATAGAATCATTTTCACACATATTTCACAATACTCATGAGATAAATCACACTACCCAATGCATTGGAGTGCTATATAATTCTGAGTGAACATGTCACATCATATCATTAAATGTTTTCTATATAATTCTAAATGAACCTATCACATAATAACATTTACATTATCATGCATCCAACATTGACCATATATCAATCATGGACATAAAGTAACCCATATAAATGAATGGGTTCAATTTCATAAATATTACATTCACAAACATTGGGATCCCAAATGAAGGGGGGATAACATACTTAATATAAGAATCATCATCTTTCAGTGAAGAAGAAATAAACTCGAGTAGTGTGTTTGTATGAAAGAAGTGTTCTTTTGAAAATATTTTTTTAATAACTTCAATTATAAAATAAATATATCCCAAAAATTTTATGATAATGATTAATAATTTTTTTTGAATATTCATGCTGGAAAAGGGGTGAAATCAGAAAAAAACCAAAGAAAAGGAGTTGGGTTTGATAATTCCCCTTACATTATGTCTGAATGCTTTACTCACATTAATGACACGTATAATCACAATATATTAAATAATTAAAAATTACAAAACATTTTATAAATGAAACTATTTCATTAATGTTTTATGAATTCATTTTATGGTTCTTTTTATGAGTTATAGAGTACATGCTTTTCATTTGGGATTGCTTGTTTTCATAGTTTTCACAATTGATTCGATTGTATAAATGAATGAAAGTTCATTTAAAATGTAGTTGGACTTCAATAATATTTATTTCAGGTCATCAATGATCCTAAAAAAGATTAAATTATCTTTTAATGATTTTGTTAATATACCATGAGAATGATTCATTTTATAAAAGTTAATAATGATAATTTTAAGTTAATTTTGGATGTTTTTCAAACATAATGAACTCGTTTTGTTTTATCATTTAGTATTATCAAAAAATATATTTACCAAACATAAAATGGGTTATAACATAAAATTTAATATCTATTTTAAACCATTTAATTTTCTTATCAATAGCGTTTAATATATTCAAGGAAAATGAAAATTCACCACCCACGATGTCGGTAAATTGATACATCGCAAGCCCGGATTTCATTTATAGGATAAAAGTAAAAAGGGTAGGATTTTAATGTCGTATCATCCATTAACATGATATAATTCAGGTATATGTATGGTAATGGAGTTATAATTTCATTTTTAGGAATTGAGGTGAGGATAGAATAAAAATAGAAATAGAAATTGAAAGGAAATTAAAAGAAAAAGAGAGAGGATTTATGTCATGAGTTCTCCTCTTCAGATCCTCATTAAAGAATATAAGATTTGATTTTTGATTAGATAAAGACCTTATGGAAGTGTGTTAGGGTATAGGGTTGAGTTTTAGGAAGAATTTGGGCATGTATCACTGCTTTTAGGGTGTGAGGAAAAGAGGGTGTGGGTGTGGTATTTATAGTGAAGGAGAGGAGCGTTTTCTTAATATAGTATACTTTAGTTTATTATTTCATCTCAAAACTATAAATAGATTAGGAATATTCCTTTAATACATTAAAATAATAAATTATGGCTCAAGATTTATATGCTTCAATCATCGTTACATAAACAATTACTAAAAAATTTATGTATTTAGTATTTATCGAAAATTACCATATTTTACTATTAATAAAAAATTCATGTATTTCAGAAAAATTGAAAAAATTAAACCTAACCATTTTCAACGTGTAAAAGTAAAAAAATGAACTACATTTTATAAAAATATTCTTTTAAATAAGAATAATTTTATTTTTAATTTAATTCTTCATTTACATTGGAAAAATGATTTTTAATTTATAACTGATTTTAAAACACATTGAACAATTACTTATAGTCACATAAGATAAACATAAAATCACAATAAATCAAAATATTAATTTATGAATACATTTTTGGAAAATAAATTTTCATAAAAATTATAAAGGTTGTCATAATATTCTAATTTAATATTTATGACTCCTAAAAATACTAACACTTATTTAATAATTTTTAAAATATTTACTTACTTATAATAAGATAAAATTATATCATATTTTCACATATAATATGAAAAAATATTATTTATACATTTATGGGTGGTGATAATATTTATCTTTCTAATTTACCATTCATAAGGTTCAAATTACTATTCCAAAGGTTAAGTTAATATTTCATCAGTATTGGTTCATTAACATCTATAAATAATTCTTATTTAATTAATTCTGTATTTATATTGTTTTTATTATGGTCCCTAAGTTATTTTATCTGATTTATAAAATGAAAAAAATTTATAAGAAGGGAGAAATTCTATTTAAATTTTTTTTGGTAATTAAATTCTTACCACATTTTTAAATTTCTCCCATTAAATTTTTTTTACATACACAGGTGTGGGAACTTCTCTATCATCGTCTCATATTGTTCCCATATTTATTCTTCATACTTATGGTTCTTCTACAACACTTTGACAAGGTGGGTTGTCTTGTTACATAGAAACTTATATCTCTAATCTAGAATCTTTACTAGCTGCTCCTCATAGGAGAGATCATCTTCCAGCTGTACCGCCTATATGTTTCATACCTATGAGGGATTCAATATGTAATTACTCAGGAGTGATACATGGAACACATCGTTTTATTCAACTATATTATGTGTATGTGCAAGATGATAGGCGATGACTCCTATGCAATCAAGAATCTCCAAGGGTCCAATGAACCTTGTTCATAGTTTATATTTAATTCTAGAGAACATAACTCTCTTCCGTGATGATACATGAATGGAGACATATGTCAAACGTCAAAATCCAAGTCCCTTTGATGGTTGTTAGCATAACACTTTTTTTGACATTTGGAAGAATTGATATGTTGTTGTATAGCTTGAATCTTATCTATCATCTCTTGCATAAGATCTAGTCCATGTATCATTATTTCCCCAAAATAATCCAAATAGGTTCGTGTTCTATATCTCTTTCCATTTATATATTCATATGGCGCCATATGAGTAGTCA
The DNA here is from genome assembly GCA_963277665.1 of Viscum album. Classification (NCBI taxonomy): domain Eukaryota; kingdom Viridiplantae; phylum Streptophyta; class Magnoliopsida; order Santalales; family Viscaceae; genus Viscum; species Viscum album. The sequence goes on from OY728152.1 coordinate 1,255,704,895, forward strand.
AGTGGAAGCTATTGTTGTATGAGAAATCAACCATTAGGAGATGCCAATCCCACCCACCTTTGAATTCAAAAGATATGGATCTTACCATATCTTTATGTTTCTGAATATACCACTCATATTTTACATCATTTTGGGGGTGATAGATCATTCTAAAATTCAATTCATTACTCAAGTCATGTAGAAGACAACTCCGTAATATAGATGTCAATCTGGGATCATGATTAGATATAGTTGACAGTGAATCTCCATGAATTATCACCACTTCTATCACATATATCATTTCATTTTTCTTATGAATGAGATATTCATGAATATAGGAAAATTGGGGAGTATAGCGGTGTCAGTAAAGCATAATAAATATCCTATAATTTCTTTTGGATGTCTTTGGGTGACCTATGACAAAGTCCATAGAGAAATTCTTCTAGTTCCACATAGGTAATGGAAATGGGTTCATCATCCCTTTGATCAAATGTCGTTCAGATTTAACATGATGACATATCCATAAATTTGAGATGTACTCAGAAATCTTATTCTTCATATTGGCCCACCATAAGTGTTCTCTGATATAACAGTAAATATTGGTACTCTTGATATTGATACGGAAAGATGATCTATGTTCATTTTCCAAAAGAGTGTTTTCTTTCTCAGGTGATGAAGACACACAAATCCTTCATCTAAACCAAATCACATCATCATCTTCTTCATCATCGATATGGAACTCTGGCATTTTTTATATACCCTCCCTCTTTTGTAACACTTGATCATATCTTTTTTCCACCTTAATCTTCTGTTGGATAGATGGTTGGACAATAATTTGGGTAAGGTAGGATGTATTCTCTTAAATTATGATTTTCAAATCCATCCATTGATTTTCCATGAAGATAATGTATTTCTCAATCCACAACATTGAGAATGTCAGAGGTTCTTTTTGGATAAGGTCATGAAATACCTGTTCACCTTTCTAGGATGATAGTGAATAGAGAAATCATAATCTTGATTAGATATAACCATATCCTTTGATTCATGTTATTCTAATTTTTTTGAATATATAAATTATGCTCCTGTGATTAGTATATATGTCACACTTCTAACCATAGAGGTTATGTCAACAAATTTTCAAGGAAAAGATCACAGCTGCTAGCTCCAGATCATGGGTCAGGTTGTTCTGCTTATGGATCTTCAACTTCTATGAGGCATAAACTATCACATTTTCATTTTACATGATTAAACAACATATGAAATTCTTGGAAGCATAATTATATATCACAAAACGTTATCCACATTTTGATAATGTGAGTATATGTGGAGTGAATAGCCTTCCCTTTATCTCTGTGAATCCTTTCTCATATTATTTCATATGGACATACTTTACTCGTTTTCATGTTAACAGTGTTAGTGGGCATGAAAATCGTGAGAAATGTCTCACAAAGCATTGATAATACCTATCTATTCCAAAAAAAACATTGTATTTCCATGAAATTTGTTGTTTCGGTTCATTCCACAATTACCATGGTTTTTTGAATGATCTATTGAAATTCCCTCAAATCAAATCACATCTCCCAAAAATGCGACTTGCTTCATCTAGAAGTCATAATTTCGGAACATGGTCTAACACATATGCATCCTCAATGTCACCAACACAATCCATGTATGTTCATCTTGTTTATCCTTTCTCTTGGAGTACAAGATAATTTCATCAATAAACACAACTAAAAATATGATGAGGTAATTTCTGAATACTCTATTCAACCAATCCATTCAGATCTTAGGGGGATTAAAATGTCTAAAAGGCGTCAATAGAAACTCAAAGTTCCTATTACTTTTATAGAAGGAAGTATTATGAATATATTCCTTCTTCAACATTAGTCAATGATATCCAGAACTAAGATCCACCTTTGAGATGTACTGAGATCCTCTCAATCGATCAAAAAAATCATCATTATTTGGAAGTGGATACATGTTGTTTATGGTGACCCTGTCGAGTTCCTGATAATCGATTCACAATAACATTGATCCATCCTTTTTCCAAAAAAAGGATCAATAACACAACCTAAGATGATGAAATTGGGCGTATTAAGCCTTTATCTGAATACTCTTTCAGATTCTTCTTCAAATCCTCCATTTTTGTTAGGGCCATCCTATAGGGACATTTTCAAATAAGAGTAGCTCCATGTAAGAGTTCTATTGATAACACTACCTCACGATCTGGGAGTAGTCTAAGTAACTCATAATAAAATACATCACTATATTATCTCATGATGGTCATTTTTTCAGGGTTGATATATTCCTTTGACTATCCCATTTAAGCGAGGTATGCTTCTTCCCTAGTAATGAACACCCAAAACATTGAATGATTTTTCAAAGGAGATTCATGATATTCTAATAATTTTTAGAGGATCATGGGATGGTATGTAATATTAAATGATAGTTCATTTTCTCGACAGTTTATATGTTCTCCATATGACGAGAGTCAACCCATCATCAGTATAACAACAAATACCACCAAGGGATGTATTACAAGTTTGATGGATGAATATTCCCACATACGCTAATATAAGAAAAGTCCAACACCTAGGTTAAAATTATTGAACCTCTTGGTGTTTTTACATATATATCTACTTAAAGGTTTCAAGGATTTGATTCCATGGTTCTAGAATAGTTACATGATATAATGTAATGTGTAGAACCAAAATAAAAAAAGTCTTTTTTCCATTATTGAGTTAATAGTATGTATACTGTGTGCAATGGTTTTCCCTTTCTCCACATTAATAGTAGTGTTGGAATAAACCTATCCATTCTCATTTGGATTTGATGGTGGTTTATGATGATTACCCTAAAGGACATGAGGTTTTGTGTAGTGGCATACATAGTTCCCTTGACCCCTATAGTTCTAGTGTTGAACCATTGGTGGTGTTATCCTTTCCTCCACCACATTTTCATGTTTGATCATGTCTTTTTGACACTCATGATCGTGGTGGAATAATCTACCCCAAATGAAGAATTTCCCTATCACTATAAGGATGTTCCCATAATGCTTCATCCAACCTTTTTTACATGCCAGTTGTTGAGTTTTCTTTCAACCATACTCATGATATCCTATATATTGAAACTCCATCTTTAGTTTATTATCACCATATCTATTGGTTATTCAACAAAATCTATATCCAATTTGAGAATACACTACAAAACTTATTCATAACTCCCAAAATCTCTAATTTCAATATCCTTTTGAAGGTGTTGTTTTAAACCAGTATACAATCTATCAATTTTTATATCACTGTTTATAAAAAACCCAATGAACACCTTAAAAGGTGTATGAAAGCTTCATCATATGTCATGAAATTTACACTACCATTTTTCATTAGCTTTATGAATTCTCTCTCTATCATTATATAAATATTTCTGAAGGAAATAATTGATAAGAAACATTATATTAATGTCTTACAATACCATCTATTCAATTTCATCTCTCATTTCGGTATTCTTAATCAAATCCCACCATTGACTATCCCCTCTATCAAGACGCTAAACAGAGATATTAACCTTCTCTATATTAGAATATTGAAGTACATAAAGGATCTGATCTATATAGTTGAAACACGATTCTAAAACTAGTGTGTCAGAACATCCACATAATGTTGATGGTCCTTTCCACATAAAACAATCGATAGCCAATTTCTCCATCTTTAGTAAAGGAGGATGCTCCACATTATTTAGGTTATTTTTCATATCCTAAGACAACTGAGTAAGAATCACTATTATATTTTGAACTCCACCTATGAATGCATTGGTGATGTTATTCAAGAAATCGTTGCATTATCCCTCGCACGGGTTGCTGGCCTTGGGTTTCATAGTGCCCACCATTTCTTAAATTAGAAAAGGTTAGAACAACACAGAAGTAAATATGTCATCAGTAATATATCCCTTTGTAAAATTAACTATAAAGCAATATCTTATGGGATCACAATGTTTATAAAATAATCTTATGTTCTTACATATACTTATTCTTATACTATGGGGTTTCACTAAGATTCTCTAATCCTTATTCCCAAATTAACTAAACTATCCTTTGATACCAACCATAGAGACCCTACATTTTCATAAATTACTATTACATCAATTTAATGATAAAAATCGAAAGAAATTACAAAATGAGGACCCAAAGGTATAATATATTGGAAAACTAAGACCGTACATAACTTTTCCAACATTAAACATGAATATTTATTTATTTATTTATTCTATAGATACTTATTTTCCATTTTATTCTCCTTAGTACATGTAGTCACCAGAGGATATACATAAAAAAGGGGTGATCTAAAATCCCAATAAGAGGATAGATTATATAATGAAACAATATGGAATTTTTTTAGCATAATCATAACATCATCATCATGAGAGGAAGCATTAGATAAAGGAATGGAATTTGGCAATGTATAAAAATGAAACATCATATCTTAGTAGTCAACTACCAAAAATGGTTGTGAAAAAATCTAGCATCATGTTCACATATATTTAGAATTTCTCATGATATAAATAACATTACCCAATGCATTGGATTGATATATAATTCCATGCATTCCCATCACATCTTATCACTAACTTTGGGCAGTATAATTTCAGTCACACTTGTCACATTATAACATTTACATTATCTTCTATGACACATTGAATATATATCAATCGTGGAAATAAAATAAACCATGGAATGGAATGTATTTAATTTCAGAAAGAATAAATTAATATAATTTTTTTCCCAAATTTTTGAGGGAATAAAAAACATGATAGAATAATCATTAACATTGAGTGAAGAAGAAACAATATTGAGAAGTGTATTTTTTAAAAAATAGGTTTCTTTTGGAAATCATTGTGTTTGTCATAATATCAATTAGAAAAAAATTATATCACGAAAAGGAATAATAATAACGAATAAATGAGTATTATGGAATATCCATACTGAAAATAAGGTGAAAGGCAAAAAACCCAAATAATGAAAGTTGGGTGTGAGAGTTCTCCTTACTTTGTGTATGAACTCTTTCTTCACAATAATGTCCTATATAATAACATTATATTCATTAATTAACAATACTAGAACCTTTTATACATGATTATAAATCATTTTGTTTTTATTTATTTATTTTGGGTTAATTTTTATGGGTTAGTGTTTTTAATTTCATAGTTCGAGAGTGTTTGTTTTCGTAGTTTTGAGGATAGATTTATTTTTATACGTGAATGGATGTTCATTTAAAATGAGGATGAATAGACATAAATGTTATTCTGTTTTATCATTGGTCCTCCATAATATTAAATTATATTATAGTGTATTTGGTTATATACCATGAGGATGATTCATTAGATAAAAATTAATTATGATCATTTTTGGTTAATTTTGGCGGTATTCGGAACACAACGAAATCATTTTGTTTTATCATTTAGTATTATGGGTAGAAGTTATCTCTAGAACATAAAAAATGTTATAAAAACACATTGAAATTTATTTTAAATCATTTAATGGTATTATTAATATCCTTGAATTTGTTTATGTAAAATTAAATTACATCTCCCATGATGTCAGTAAATTGACACATCACGGGCGATGATTTCATTCTTAAGATAACAGAGAGAGAGAGAGATATATATATATATACTGTTAATACTGGATCTTAAAATAACATGATATAATTCTAGTATATATAATGTACTATATTAATTTTTAAATTTTTATTAAAGGAGGTGAGAAGATAAAAAAATAGAAATAAAAAAGAAATTAAAATAAATATATACTTTATTTATCTCTTGAGTACTCCTCTTGAGATCCTCCTTATGGCATGTAGGATGGGTAATTTGATTATAAAAAGGGCTTGTAGAAGTGGGTAAGGGTCTACATAATTGTTTTTGTCATAATTTTGGTAATTCCCAAAGTTTGAGAGGCCTGAGGAGAAGAGGGTGTGAGGGGTGGTATTTATTATATAGCAAAGGGGTGTTTTCTCAATATTCTAATCATTAATTCATTACATTGGCTCAATACTGTGAAAAGTTTCAGAATTATCTATATATATTTTAAAATAACAAAGTATTTTTATATTTTAAGAATCCTACATCATCCTTACATTAATAATGACTAAACAATTCATGTATCATGAAATTATCGAAAATTACAGTATTTTACAGTTCATCAAAAATATAAGTATTTCAGAAAAATCTAAAAAACTCACCATCGACCATATAATTATTTTAAAATCATAACACATAAAAACATTAATTTATGAATAATTTTTATAAAAATAATTTTTTTTTAATTTATTAAATTATTCATAAAATTGAATTAAATATTTTTGACTTATAAAATTACCAACACTTATGTAATAATTTTTAAAATATATACTTACTTATACTGTGATATAATTATATCATATTTTAAATTATAAGATGAAAAAAAATTATTTATACTTTCATGGGTGAGGATACTCTTCATTTGGTGGCTTTCCTATTTATATGCTCATATTACTATTCATAAGGTCAAATTAATATATAATCTGTATTCATTCATTAAAATCTAATAATACTTATTATTCTATTAATTTTTCATATATAATGTCTTTATTATATTGCCTATGTTATGTAATTTGATTTATACTATGTGATATTACTTTGAGAAGGGGTAAATCCCATTGATAATAGTTTGGGTCATTACAATTATCCATTGGGTACTTAAAAAAATGTTTTAATCCTAGTTTCCAAAGATTTACTAAACCATTATATGATACCAATGATAGAAACCCAGAATTTTCATATGTAGATAATACATGTAATAGATGAATAATTTCAGGATAATAGTATGATCGACATCAGAATCATTTATGTCTACTATCTTTTGAGACATGTAATCCTAAAAAACTGGTTCTCTAAATATCTACATAATCACACTATTATTTCATCATAACAAGAACATGTCTTAAACATATCATAATTAATGAATTTATTCATTACATGGGTAAACTAAACATTATAAAATGGTGATATAATATTCCCATTAAGGGTAAACTAGGGAGATATAAATGATACTAGAAGAATTCAATGAGAATAATTGTATAAGAACAAGATATTTATATTTTGAAACTATAAATTACATATCAAATATCAAAATATTAATAAATATATTAAATTTGAGTTGTTCATAAGATATTAATCTTAAGGGAAATGAGGAATGTGAAACATTAAATATTAACATTGGAAAAAGAAATTGATTGATCACATACCAAGAAGCATATAAAATCACATCATTATTATTTAAGGATAACTTCCAATGACATAAGAGTGGAATGTGTTTACTCACCAAACCATATTTGTAGAAAAGGATCACTCCAAAGTATACCATAGAGCGCATAGTGCCTTACTTAATGAGTCTCAATACTTATTCTAATCTTATTTATGTTATGTGATATAAATCATAACATAATGAATTTGATAGATCTATTGGTCCCAACCATCACATAATGAAAACCATAATTATGTGTTCCATAAATTCATAAATCATTTTTAATATTAAAAACAAAAAAATAAGTGGGTTTCATTACCATTTCCACATAGAAAAATCCGCAGACAATAAATGGGTTTCATAAACATTTCACAAATTCAACACTACATAACCAATGTTAAAGTGACGAGTTTAAAAAAAACATCCAACAGAATATTAAAAAGTCATAAATGGAATGAATAATAATGGTATCCTTGGATAGTATTCCTTATAAATAATAAGTTAAATCAAGGGTCTTGACTTTAATGAATTTAAATTCCTTGAAAATATCATTAAAACATTCACGAAAAAATAACCTCTGCGTTTTGAATACAATTGTTAAAAAATCTCTAAAACATAATAATAATCATATTCATTAAAAACAAAAATGTAATTTTTTTTAAATATTACATTAAAATATCATTCATGATGTGGTAAAATAGGTTCATTCCATATAAGTTTAAAAAATATTACTTCCATACATTTTTCAGAAAAGAAAAAAAATACCACATTTGGGGAATGAAATTAAGTTTAAATTCAATCTATATTGTATAATTTACAATACTGGTAAAAAATATATTAAAATTAATATTATAAAAGAAAAAACATTCTATATCACATTTTTTTAAATCAATGATACAGAATTATAATGGTTTTCAATAGAAAATAGATATGAAGTAGTTTTTCCATAAAAATATAATTTTTTTCTATTAATTATATATAGTGATAAAAATGAATATGAAACCATTTTTTAATGAAATAAATCTAATAAAATAATATTCATGTGTATATTGAGATTTATGTATCATAATATTTCATCATTGGAGACTTAATCATAAAAAAAACCCTAACAAACGATGAGATTCTAACATAAAACCTTTACCACATTGGAAACATTTGAATAGTAATAGCCATGAATAAAAGAATCATATATCTATATTTAAATAATAATAATTATAATACTAATGAATAAATTAATTAAAATGAAGTATATAAACCACAAAAATGAAATGAGCGGTGAATATGGAATGTTTCCCATATAAATAAATGTGGGACAAAAATACCTTACCATTGGTCAAATTTCAATCATCTATATAAGAATATCACATATAATAAATATATAATTATCATACATATAATATAGAACCACACACATATATATCATATAATAAATGATTTACTTATAACCTTTTTAATCCCATTTATAAATTTTTTTTTGAAAATAACTCTTCTAGTTGAACTGTGCTTCACTTTCACTTATGTTTTGGTTTAGTAGTTTTGGTCCTTGTATTTTGATAAGTGTTCAGCCATCAAATTAATATGAATCATTATTCAAATAACATATAAATTCATTATATAATTTTTTATCATCATTTATAAAACAAAGAGATATAAAAATGAATTAAATTGTTCATGGAGATGGTAGGTCGTACGTACTCATGAATATAGTTTCCATTTTTTAAAGAGTATAATAAAATAAAGTTAAATATTAATTAAAAAATTTAGGATAATTATTTTATAATATATATCATTTATTTTAATTAAATTAATCCTTTATATTATACATGTAAAACATTAATAAAAAAACAAATCACATTTCCTAATAGAGGTGGTAGTCGACACATACACACGAATGTAGTTTTCATTTCCCAAATTATCGGAAGGTAAGTAGTTTGATGTGAAAATATATTATAGATATATAATTTTCTCATAAATATAATATATAAAAATTAAAAATATTTTAATTCTCATCCATAAAATTTGGTGATAAAAAATTAATTGTATTTCTATGTGGAGACGGTATGCCATGAGAACACATGAGTGATACCATCACTACTTGTTTGATGGGAAAGATGATTAGTAATATTTCTTCCTAAAAACAGTAAAATTACACAATATATATCAAAATATATTCATTAATTTATGATAAATAAAATATATTTAGATTAGGTGGAGAAGACTAGAAAATATTATGATCAGTTTTATTGATTGCCTCTTATTTGAAATGAATATGTCAGATCTAGTATTAAGGGGTCTAGGGTTTTTCTTTTTGGAAGACAAAAATAAATTGGAATTATACAGTGGGTTTCCGAAGTGATCTTTAATTATTCTAGTATATCTACAATGCTGAATTTTTTTGTAATGAATTTAGGTAGGATGTGTCCTATTATAATTTATTTATGGGACACATATTGAATTTTTTAAAGAGGACATTGATTTAAATAATAAATTGTGGCTTCATCCCCAACATTAAAAAATAATTGTATTTCTTAAAAGATAAATTTGAAATAAAATAATTCTCAATAAAAACCACACCATAAGGAAAATGATTAAAATATATGTTAGGATAGGTTTTTAATATGATCAACCAATATAATTTACTCATGTTTTTGTGTCATTTTAATCCTTATCATTTTGATATCACTTAGTTAACTTATTTTAATTTTATCTAGTAAAACAAATTTTTTAATATTAAATGTTTTGAATTTTTACATATAATGTTAAAATTAGGCCATAAATGTTTCATTTATTAAATTTTTCAATATATCATATCAAAACATTATTATTTAAAGAATTATAATATTTATAAATAAGTTAAGGTCGTATAATTTTGATAAAATATTATCATTGACAATTTTGACACTATTAAATTAATTCGACATAAAAGGCATAAAAAAATTAATTATAGTATAATATTCTATCATAAGAATAAAATTACACATTAACCTATTAAATGCATGTAAAAATATAAATTATTCAAATTTTATTATTTTTTATATTTTTATAACATTTATTTTTTCCATTAATTGAAAAATAATGTTTTAGTGATGTGTAAGAATTAAATTTAATAAAACAATTCATAAAACTATGAAATAATATTATATCATGAATATAATTTTATTATTCACAATATAGATATTATTATTCATTCATAACTTACTTTTTCCCTATTTAAATATATATAAGATATTAAAAACAAAGAGAGTCACAATTTTTAACATTCTTTAATTTAAATAATATATATGTCCCCATCAATGAAGGGTGTTCATTAGAAACCTAAATACTATGAATTATATCATTAATGTACAATTATTTTAACCAATATTAATTAAGATGAATAATTATGTCCATACATCTTTTTTTTAATCTTTAATAACATTATTTATCCTTTATAGAGGTAATGAATTCTACCTTGCTTAAATTTCATAGTGAAAAAAAATAAAAATGAACAATTTTGAAAATTTGAAAAACATAATTATAAAATACTATTTAATTTTTTCTAATTAATACTTATAAATTATATAAATTTATTTTAATGTATGTGTGTAACATGCCACAAAACTATTTTTTAGAAAAAAATTATATTTTATGTGTAAAACATGATTTATTTGTATCAAATTCATAGAAAAAATTCTTTTAATGATTATAAATTTTGATCAACTAAATTATATATACCATTTTATAAAATCATTCCCCAATAATTAAATAAATTTATTTACATAAAATATTTTTTACACATAAAAATATTTTTTTTGAAAAAATGTTATTTTATTTTGAATAATATTTTGTTTTTTATTCTAAAATTTTTAAAATTAAAAAATTAATATTATTAACATGTAGATCATGTATTTTTCATAATTTAATTATTACTATTCATACCCGCTAATTTAATAATTATGTGTTCATCAAAAATAGTATTCTGATAGTGTGACACTATTCATTGAAACTCTCTCTTGTGTGCAACACAAGATATGAATGAAATTAATGTATTTAAATAGAAACATTCAAAAAAACATTTGGGTGTCTCAATGATGGACTGTTTCCTCTCATATATAAATCATTTCATCTTATCCACTGATTGATATATATTTAATAAGTGTGCATCCAAAACAATATATTACATATGATGATCTTATTAATTCGTGTGATGGGAATGTGATGTGCTATTATATAAATTTAAAATAAATATAATGTATTAATTCATATAGTTAGTTTATACTTATGGAATCAAGAACACATGAATAGGCTCTATAGAAAAAATGTACTCTTTTTTCGGTAATAAAATGATGTCCTAGATAATTTGATTGAATAAAAATGAATGCTTATATATGATTAAACTGATGAACATATGTATAGATAATAGGTGTTTGATTGAGATAAAAATAGATATCTATGTTGATTGAGAAGATAAAATTGTTTGTTAGAGGTACCTATTTATTTAAATTTATATATATAATGACTTACATTATTATTCAATGCATCAATGTACCACAACATAGAAACCAATGTTTGATTGAATTTTTATTTATTTTGAAATATAGGACAACTCTAAATGTGTTTTAGAGTTTATAAAAACATATATTGATTAGTATTCATAAGGTATTCTTTATGAAATCACACACGGTAATGTTTTTGGTATTTATTCAAAAGTATTTTTGAGGATATAAAAATGATATGAGTGAATAATACCACAAGTTATCTTATATGATAAAATATAAGGTTAAATGGAATTAAATGATTTTAGGATTTACTTAAATTGTTTAATTTAACAGAATATTCCCTTAGCCCATGATATATTTTATATTTTGATATGATTTGCAATGAATCATGACCTAAAATGGATGATGTCTTATATTTAAACCATTACTATATATAATATTTTATAATGAAAGATATATAATATAGGATTCCATTGATATTATTATTTTATGGAATAGAAGAATCATATTTCCATTTAGAATAAATTATGATTCATTTGTAATTTTATTGATTCATCCAGCACAGTGAGGTGTTAAAAATTTAACACTCGATTGTTCTACATGAAATCTATAATTGATTTCTATAACTAATGAATTTATGGTTTTAAAATAAAATTCATTTACATTGAATAATTTTATTATTCTTTCACTATATAATTACAATTTTATTCATTTTTTGGAAAGAGATAATAAAATTAAAATAACTGAGAAAAGAAAAAACAATGTACTTTTGGTTCATTATGATTTATTCCAAGAAGAACCTAATAATTAAGGCCGATCATGATTTAGGATGGGAAAAGGTCAAATAATGAATTCCTAGTTTTTAATAGAAGAGGGAAAAAGAATATATATGGGGAACAATAATTCACCCCATGAGAGTCACAAACACAATATAATATAAGGGATCAGGTCAACAACTAGTTATTCAGTGTTGTTCAATGATTTAATGTGTGAATGGTGGTATCACATCATGAGTTTGGTTGAAGGAAAACTTTAATGGCTTGATTATGGAACTTATTCAATGAGATTCATGTTGACATGACCAAGAACTCATAGTATTATCCCGAAAAAATTAATAGAAATGTTATGAAATTAAATCCACCCCAAGGATAAATCAATATATATAAATAATTGATTTGATGAACTTCTATTAAGTGAGGATAGAGACAAGATACTTGGTTAAGGTTAGGCATTATTTTAGAGTCCTTTACTAGGCTATCTATAAAATTTCATGAAGTCTTTCATTTCTATATTTTTTCACCTGATCAGGGTATCATGAGGGAGTGATGTAATTCGTGCACTGCTGATTTCAATAATGGGGAACTAATGAAAAATTTATTTGATATTGAGTTAATAACTAAAGATGAGTGGTTTTACATTCTTATATTCTATTATATATTTTCCTCTCTCATTAATCAATTCATTATCATTTTCTTATTAGGATTGATGATTTTCATTTTAATGAATTTATAGAGTTTCATTTCATTGATGACCATAGGGATAATTTTGTTCTATTTTTTAAAATGGTTTCAGGATACAGATATTTTAATTATTCAAGGTACTTTACTATATTAAAAATAGTTTCATATGATAATGGGTGCCTATATTGTTAAAGGAATTAATATAGATTCAATTTTGATGACAATATAATCTTTTATTCTTTTTTTTGATCTCTATTACATCATTAACCATGAAATTAAATTATCCAAACCCTTTTTATTCTTTTTTCCCTCTCTATCACTCTTTAATCCATATGTCATGTAATTTTAATTTCTTTTTCAACCTTTTATCTTATTTTAGGTCATTATTATTATATTAGTTTTATTCTCTAATATGTCCTTAAGGGATTGAAAACCAATATATATTATCCTATACTACATAATTATAGATATAGTTATTAGGGATAATTGCACTTTTTAAATTTACAAATTCAACGTCTTTGAGGTATTTATGATTCCCTCAGGTGATACAATATTTCTATCATTATTTATTTTTATAAGATTTGATATTACATTAACATAATAATGTTGATAAAACTATTTATCTTATTTATAATTCTATCAAGGATTTTTTTAATCCTATTAATTTATTTTACTAGTTATTGGTTTTTTTCTTATTATACGATTAAAATGTATTCTGACGATTGAAAAAAACCAGAAAATATATTATGGTCTTTTACATCAAATTTATGAATTTGAATGGTGAAAATTTTAAAAAAAACTTTCTCATACACCCTATCGAGGATTATATTACACTACATGGACTATAATATAATTTTTATGAGGCATGTTAAGATCTAAAAATTATTTTCATTGAAGATAAGGTTAGTAATTATTTCATAGATTAAATTGTATATTTTTTAAAAAATATAAATTCACAGTCTAAAAAAATTAAAATAACAAAATGAGTCCATAAATTAGTATGATTTAGAAATAAATATTTCTATAGCACTAGGGTGGTTTCCAAAAAACATAGAAGGGGGTTATCTAGAATAAGAAATAGAATGTGAAGGAACAATAACTTATTAATTTGTAATGGAATATCTTAGGGATTTGGGGGTAGAAATCGTGGAAGAGGAAGATATTGAGTTTGTATAAATATATACTATTTATCAATACATTGAAGAAGAATTATATTTAGAAGCACCAAAAGAATATGTTGACGATATGTCTCTATAATTCGAAAAGGTCATCAAATGATATCATTAAAATATACTTATATTTGATGAATAAGGACATTATAATATCAAATAAAATTTTTTTATCAAAAAAAAAACATGTTATCTATATTTTTTTCACCTCATTATAATTTAAAGACTATCATAAGAAGGAAACGAGAAAATCTAGTTGAGATTTAACAACATAAATGGGTTGAACCACAAATTGTATAATTGGAAAAAAATACAATCATCTAATGGAGATAATGATCGAGCTAAATAAATATAAAATATATAAGCTTCCAGGAGACAGATTGATCAATTATTTCTCTATAAGACATTGTTTTATATATATATATGACGAATTAGTTGATTTTTTGTTTTAAATTTATAATAACATTTATATTTAAATTAAACAATAAATTTTCTCTTTAGTGAATGGAATTTTAACTCACATATACTACTTTTATTTTATTTTTTAAAATTGAATGATAAAGGAGAATAAATGGAAGAAGAAGATAATAATTGAAAAAGGTTCTATCATTTTGACGATATTGATGATGGTTCATGGGATTTACACCACAAATTGTGGGGGGGGGGGGGTTAATGAAATGAATTTTATTGAATAGATCATGAAAAAAAAACAAAATTCATACTGGCACACAAACCACCATTCAAAATGGGATTACGACTTTTAGTACACTTATTTTTAATGCCTCCACTACATTTATTTAAATTTATGATTGTTAAATTAAAAATTATAGAACCTCACGTGTTTTTTAAAAAAAATCACCATTCTAGGAGAAGAAGTACACATAAGATAAAAATCATTACATGTTTTTGTATCATTTAAAAATTTTATTAAAAGAGTAATATTTAGTAATGAATAATTATGTGTAATCATGTGAAAATGGATGAATATTCTAGATTTAAGGGAATTGGATGATTTATGTGGATCAAAGTTTTCTATGATCATATATGTTTTTAATATAAAAAAATTCATATCATGTGTTTTATTATCAGTGGGTGTCCCCAAGAGTGATTGAATTTATTCCAATTCTCCAATTGTAAAGATATTTCTAAGCCAAATATTTCCATTTTTTCTTTGGAATATATCTAGGGAGACTCATGCATTTTTTACTTATATAACATGTTATTAATAATGTCAATGAAAGGATTGAAAAAATTCATTTATAATATGTTTGATTCAATTTTAGTAATTGGGACCCTTATCCAAATACCATCCTTTACATTGATCCTACATAATCCCATAAAATTCATTAATTACCTTTGTTACCGGAAAGCTACATTACATTACAATTTTATCATTTCATACACTACTCTATGTATTTTTTCATCGAATTCATTAATTCATGTTTCGGTGAGTATTTTAAATGGAGGATGGTACATTATCCATTAATAAGGGATGTGGAGGAATATTCAGAAAATTGGGGAATCGGTTCATCATTTTATTTATTTCACCTCATTTATCACCATCTTGAAAAAAATAAAAAATAATTTTTTTTTCTTATATTTGAAAACTAAAAAAACAACATTACATGACTTATGATCTTATTATAAATATGATAAATAATATCATGGGGATATAATTTGTGGTTTTATGGTGACTTTGAGATTTATCTCAAGAATAATGATTGATTAATGGAAAAAAAACTGAAATAAAATTGAATAGGGAGAATATCATCCATTATACATCCTTGCTTCTTGACAATTTTTTGAGTTTTTTGGAACATGATGATTTCATTTCCAAAGGGAGTATCATCATTGAGTATCATTCAAATAACATGTAAAATAATATTGATAATATCCACCTTTTTCATTTAATAGTTTTTAAAGAATCACCTATATACCAAAATCCATATATTTATTTTATTGTCACAGTGTAGTCCTATTGATTATTTGATACTTTTTCTACGGGGGAAATAATGTTGACGCATTAAAATAATATGGTATGAATCATGATTCAAGGAATGAGACCAAATAAATTTAAAATTTTAAATTATGTATGTTAGTGAAAAGAAATTAATGTGAGCTAAATTACAAGTGGAATGCACATTGATAATTTATTGAGATATGTAAATGGAAGAGAGGAGATTCATGGTTAATATAAAATTTAAAAATTTAAAATAAATTTTTTAAATGAGTCCTTTTATGATGAGGAGTTATATAAGTATTCATATGAAAATATTGAACATTCAATTCCATAATTAATCACATTATTCAATTGAAATTTTATTTAAGTCATGGAAGGGTGACTAGACGTTATAGTATGTTGAGATTTCATTCCTGTGGAAAATCATTACTTCTTGTCTGTGTGATCTATTGTGTATAAATACTATATATATTTGTGAATATTAATTTAAATTATTTTTTAATAAATATACATTTTATTTCACAATATAATTAGTTTCATCATCATTTAGTTTTAGCAAATTTTATAATAAAAATTTGAGAAAAACATGTAGTTACAATTGAGAAACCAAAATATTGGTGTCGAATGAAAAATAATAATCACTGTTGATGGAAATTCATGATATCAGAATTTAAAAGCATGATTTCATATCTTGTTGTTGAGTTTTGGAAGTGAAAGTTATGTGAATGGATTAATGCATCAACCATTCATTTTATGATACTACTAATATTGGCATGATAGAGGTGAGAATGATAAAAACCATCACATAGGTGAACCTAAATTTTTTTTGGTTTGAATAATGATGTCACATAATGAATATAGTAGACATAAAATTGATTTTTATGATTTTTTATGATTTTAAGTGGATTATTATTAAATTGATTATATACTTATATTATTGACCAAAAAACATTAAATACATAGATTAATGGAATTAAATCTACCTCAAAGATGAATCAATGCCTATAAATAATTGATGTAGAGGTGGTGAGAAAAAGGAGGATAGTGATCATATACCGGGTTGAGGTTATATGTTATTATTGGTTCCATGTCGAAATTATAACCATAAATTCATTATTGTTTTTTATTAATTATTTTCCCACAATCACCTAACTATAATGAGGAGGTGATTTGTTTATGTGGAAGTGATTTCAATGAATTGGAATGGATGTCATATGATTTTGGTTTTG
This sequence comes from Viscum album, assembly GCA_963277665.1. Classification (NCBI taxonomy): domain Eukaryota; kingdom Viridiplantae; phylum Streptophyta; class Magnoliopsida; order Santalales; family Viscaceae; genus Viscum; species Viscum album. The sequence goes on from OY728152.1 coordinate 1,255,722,449, forward strand.
AATAAATAATTCATCATGGGGGTTCTAATTCATTTTTATTTCCATATATCATAATATGTCACCATTTATTTCACTATTATTGTCTTATATGTGTGTTTTTATACCTACCAAATTAGCTTGAAAATTTTAAGGATGAATAAACACCCCAATAGTGGGAATTATTTTCTGTGTATGAAAAATAAAGCATTATCATGGGAACATAGAGATCATGTGGGTGGATCATGTGAATCATGTGTCACCAAAGAGGACTCATGATCTCGTTACCCTAGGAAGGTCATGTGAACAGATCATGAACTACACATGAACTATTGATGAATAAATGAATCCCTACATGAGAAAAAATTCTATTGTTGGGATGGTGTCTCGAAAAATGTTGATGATCAGATGAAGGCTCCCCAGATAAATCCCCCCATAATATGAAATATCAATTGATAGATATTTGAAATTCACAATAATCCCCGTATAAAATAATTGAATAAATTTGAATAATGTAAATAGATACATGCAGTCAAAGTTTTCATTTTCATTATGGGGAAGATGTTATGTGCCTCCTGTGATCACCTTATATCATACAGAGGTCTCTTGGAATGCCATATTGATGATGAAAAATATATCTAAAAATATTTATTGATCTCAAAAATAATCCAAAACAGGTATCCTTGATCCCGATAAATCTCATCACATGTGACCTGATCTTACGATGTCCCTCTAAAATATCGTCTTGGTCTTTTAGAGGAATAATGACATGCCAATTTCATTATACGATGCAAGATAAAGAAGAAAAATTATTTACCTTAACAATGAATGAATTCCTTCATGATACCCCCTACAGATCATATGATCCCCTGATGAAAAAACAATGGGAAAAGGGGTGATGTATTATAAATTAAGGAATCAAATCCCAAAATGGTGGAAGGATCGTGTGATTGGGAGGTACATAAATATTCATGTGAAGGGGTGAGGCACCTTGTGTGATAACTAGTGGTCATGGGAGGGGCCTCTGACATGACATTTGGATATGATGATTAGCCTCTTACAAGATATATTCTTTTCAGAAATGGACTATAACATGAAAACATGATCTATCAAAAGGCCCCATAAAATTGTTTTTTGATCATGAGAAATCCTTTTCAATATTCGCCCCTATATCATGAGAATTATCGAACAAGATAGAGAAATATTATGAATGTACATTGACATGTCGAAACTACTATGTGAAATCCATTTTGTTACGACACATAACCAATGGATATAATGATTAAAGAATGTTCTGAATGATGTATTTTCTCATCCAATTCCATGGATGACCCATGGGAAGATCATGCGATGTGTGTTAGGAAATCCACTCCCCACCAACTTAATCAAATATCTATAATATACACTACATGAAAGGAAGCATAGAACCTAGTTAGAGTGGCCTAAAAATTTATTCGCCTTGGTAGGAAAAAGGCCCGATGATACAAAACAAAGAGCATAGAAGAGTGTAATTATTAGTTTATAAAGACAAACTATCATAGGGGTATTCCACTAATTAGAAATTTGGGGAAGAACCTAAGCTATTACTCAACATGAGTAAGTACTTTTCCTGATGACCATAATGATTACATGAAGGACATATGGAGCATTATCAATCTTTTTTATGGACTTTTTCATGTTGAATAAGACATGTGAAACCAAGATAAGACGGTTCTTGAAAAACATTGTGGAATATATGAACTAAATAATATAAAATTTCGAAGATAAATTAAAATATGGATACCTTTATTTAAATTTTATTTTGAAATATTCTTTTCATAACCCATCTAGAATATTCAAACACACTAGTAAATGTAAACCATATCAAATGTCATAACCTAAACATATCATCCATGTTGTGGTAAATCCTCTAGACTTGTTAGAAAAATCATAGGAATTTCTCCAGTAATGTTATCCAAGTCTTGTGAGGTCCTCTGGAAATGTCAAACAAGCCTTGTGATGTCATATGGATAAATTAATACAGTCTTATGAGGTCATCTAGGAATATAAGTGATAACATGTGAGGCCCTCCATACCTGTTATTTAACTCTTGTGGAGTCTTCTGGATATATAGAAGAATCCTTAAGAGGTCTTCTATAAATTTCATCCATATCTTGATAATTCCTCTAGTCTTTTTGGATGACTTATATGATTCCCTCCAGACATGTATATAAAATATGTGAAAATTCTCCCATGTTTCTTCTTAAGTCATATGAAGCACCAGGGGATATCATATCAGTGTAGCAAAGAATATCCATACATGTATGATAAACACACAATAATTTTATGAAAGACATTGAGGACATGTCAAACATACATCCCTGACATGTAAATAATTTCATGTAGGAACCCTAGGACATGATATAATTGATTGGTATGAAAATATAGTAATAAATCAATATAAACTATGAGGAGTTGAATTCCTTATATAAAAATGATATATAGGATTCCTTCCTATGTCCCAAGGCCTAATAAGGATCCCATAATAGTGAAATCCCCTCGCTGTGTTAGACACTCTATCCCATGGGACCCAAAATCATCTATGGCTCATCATTTCCCCCCATCCATCATTGGATTATAGAGTTATATGAACTCTGATTACTATGACTCCTATTATAAATAGGATACATTGGACACCTTAATAATTCCTGAGATCTTTTTCAAACACCCCACAAGATATTCCCTGGTGCATAATTCCTATATCCATGTGAAATTATTCTTTACATTTTATATTCCTTTTTTCATACACCGAGCATAGATCACAGGGGACAGGGGATTTACAATGATCATATCATTTCCTTTAGAATTCCCCACCGTTAGAGAACCATCAATGGGTAATCCCCATTCAATGAAATGAATCAATTTACCACATAAAATGGAATCCATATTGATTGAATTCTTGATGGAATTCTCACATTGGCAAACCTATAGGCAATAACCATCATGGTCCTTAATTATATATCAATACCCATCAGTGGTTAGGGGAAAATCGAACTATGATTCCTCAGATTCCTTCTATAAATATCATATACAGGACACCATACAAAGGATTGAGCTCCAAACATTTTTCCTATGTTCCCGCATATATGTCCATTAATCATTATGTTAAACTGCATGAATCGAAATCAAATGAAAAATATGGGTTTTGATTCCTATTATAAATCGGATATTTTGGGAAAATCGTAAATGTTTATTCCCTTACTCAAAACACCAATACATTTATGGATGGTTTTAAACATTATATTTCTGGGATATATGGAATAAAAAATATATGTAGCCATACATTTCCCAGAGATAATGGGGAACTAATGAATAACGTCACATAGATATAGATTATGTCATTAATAGAACCCCCCTCTTATACATAAAAGGATTGATTGCCTAATCACTTTCTAGGATAACCAATACCATGTTTGGTTTTGGAAGATATTGTTGAACATATTTTCAATATATAAGAGAGTCCAAAAATAAAAAATACTTCCCCCATAAATGGAATGATGATCTCAATCTCCCATCCTCTTCACCCAAGTGAGTTCTAAAGCATCATTGGGTCTAAAACCCCAAATAACCACCAGCCTATGGAAAGAAGGTCTATAACCATTTATGGATGTGTAAACTACTAAATGTTTATATAAATGATGAATATGGTAAACCTGATGTGAATGAATTTTCATCCATATTTGAACCCCATATAATAAATCCTCAAATAATATATAAGATGAAGAAACCAATCAGAAATCCTTTAATGATATAATTAATGAATCATTATAATTATTGGGAATTCTGCCTCTTGAACCCCAGGAATAACCATATATCTATCATATTTTAAAGGAAACAAAAATGGTGAATATGAAATTTATATATTAAATAAAAAATGAGTTTTTGATCACTAGTCAGACCATTATATTTTTGGTCTAATAAGAAAATGAAAATGGTACACCTAATGTGTATCCCTTCATAGATATGGTTCCAATGAATTAAGCCTATTCTCTTGTGAAATTTCTATGTCATAAAAAATGGATAAATTGGTTGTAATATTAAATAATATTTGTTACATACACATATATGATAGATCATGTTTCATACTAGTGAGGAAGCACAAGTCAATAACCATGTTCCATGTGTTCAATATGAGTACAAATAAAACTCCCACAAGCAACATCTTAGCCTAAGATCATGTATTTATTGAGATAAGGATGTAGAACCATACATACGGTGGTAGCATCTATAGGCGGTAATACAAACTCACCCAACTCTCACCTTTATATTAAGGAGGAAAACATGATTGATAGGGAATACCATTGATATGTTATGATACCAAACATCGAGCATTCATGTAAAGTTATTCAATTCTAATGTGATCATGTTTGTCACATTTAGGAAATGTTAGAGGGGAACTATTGACACCTGTTATCACTACCGATAAAATTTCATGATCATCCATGCCAAGAGAATAATACATTTTTTTAAGGATGAGGTAATGATAGAAGAGAGAAATGTGTCATGGAAGTATAAATAAATGAAGATCTATGGAATCCCTACTAACATGTCCCATCCCATTTTGTGGGAAAAGAGACCAAGGAGAAAAATTAAAAAATGGGACACTCATAGGTTTCCATAGATTCCTAGAAATCTACCACATAAATTTCATCAAAAAATGAATGTCTGACCACCATGTCATTGGATATGAAATTCATGCATTCGCGAATCAGATAGGTGATTGGACACCAAGGCATAGAGAGGAAAGTGTGGGAACTTGAGATGATCATAGAGTCCATTTCCACCGTACAAAAGACCATTTCCATTGATCGTAATATATACATACCATTGATAATGTCCATAAGATCGACCCTATTAGAATATTTATGTCTATATAAGGCACTAAATGGCTAAATAAACGAGCTAAAAGGACCCCCGACCATGACTTATCTATGAATACATCCATATCCATAGTAACTATCAATATTGTGCATGAGGAAATTGTTGGGGGGAAACAACACACCTAATGACCCATCTGGATAGACCTAGATGGGCCTGTTGGTGGTCTCCTGAGCATGTAATTCCTTAAGAAAGTTGAACCCCATGATTCACAGATCCTGATAATTATCAACTCCCATACTTGAGTAAGGTGGATTAGGGAGTATAAAAATAATCTAGAATGTTTAAATATATACTAATTAGGGATTAAATAAACCAATATCACTTGTGTAATCATGAGGTTTCCCCTATATCAATTTATGAGGGAATGACATGAAAAATCACCACCCTAGATAGTCATGAAAAAGTAAATTAGATGTCACGGAATGTGTTTAATCTTTAGGATATATGGGAGTAGAATCATATCTGTAATATTTAATATGATGTCCATTAACATATTCTATATATAGCTATTGGGTATGCCCATATCCCTTCTCACATAGATCGTGTTTACACTCATATTATATTAGCATGAATTGGAGTGTCACGTAGCTCTTCCCCAATTCATTAATCCCATCAACATATTCTTCTTACCTAAAGAGGACCTATGTGGGATTATATCCCCACTTCAATAGAAGATATCTGGTTGTATATGTTGGAGACTCAAATTCTATAAGCATACATCTCCCCCCACACACATTGAAAATATTCCATTAAATTATAGTAACCATAAAAGAACATAGTTTTCATATTTGAGGGATTGTAAAGAAACAGGGATAGACATATATTAATATCCTTATATAAAGTGTATCATGTAATCCTGATTAACAAAAATAGATGGAAAATTTTGAGAGAGAAAAAATTCATTCACCTCTATAGGAGGATTATTAATATATTTTGGTAAAGAAAGACGCATAATAACATTCTCATATCCTAATTCTAACTGGGGTTTTCCAATCACATTTTACAATGTCTGAAAAAATAGGCATTCCTATTAAAAAAGACTAGAGTTATACTCTAATTTCATAGGAACGATAACATATCCTTTTTCCAAATAGGAATAATAATGATAGAGCGTCACATTCCTTGGAATAAGTTCATATTCATATCGAAACATACCAGTAGAATACCCCAAAGGCACAACATCAGGATTATATCACTATTCCAATATGGGGTTGTAATGATAATATTGAAATCACATTATAATAGGATCACATCTTTTCAAATGAAGCTACTCAAAATAATTCAACATCTTATTGAGGCCAGGATCATATCCATCCGTACACTGATGATTTATTACACTAGAATCATTCAAATTCTATAAATTTGGAATCTCTTATCAATTCAACCATTCTATAAGTACACCAATATACTCTTATGTGGAATTTATATTTTAACTAGTCACATACCCATGCTACATTCATGTTTGAGCATCATATTTTGGATACCACTAACATTTAGGTTCATATTCTTACTAGTTATAAAAAATGACACAAAAATAATATAGAAAATTATAAAATTTTTTATCATATCCACATAGAACTATATGCTTATTATCACATTCTTGATGTTGTCTTGGATTAAGATCATATACATAAGAACACCACTATATAGGTCTTCTTATTCTTTCAACAATGCAGAGTGAATCTCATATCACTTAATATGATGAATTTCATTGTTCTTGAGGATGTCATTCACATATTTGAAACACTTAAAGGGTTTTTTTGATTCATAAACAAATTCATTAGGTAATAATTATCTCAATATTCTTTCTCATGGTAGGGTAGATAGGGATCATAGGGACTCTACTCCTGAGTTGGAATAAACTAATATTCATTCATATAGATGGGTTCTATAAATACCAAGTTTAATCATATTCAGTGACCCATCAAATATCAGTAACAATTAATCAGGGTCAGTAGGTGACCTAAAAAATAAATTTTGGTAGTATCACCTGGTGGAGGTGTAAAAATTTGACGAAGAGGGGGAAGAATTGACATATGGAGGTAGTTTTCTAAAAAGCCTCCCAAACATGATCCTTCCCCTAGTCACTTCAAACTATGATATCCGAGAAGAGATAGTAAAGGGGTGTATTGGATGCATATGACAAAATATATGGGTATATTTTTTGAGGTGGTAGGATAAAAAACTAAATTATAAAGGATTTATGGGAAACCTTAAGAGAATTAATAAAATATATTTTTTAGATTTGAATGGTTTCATTATTCATAGCCCAAAACCCAAGTATGGATGAGAATGAAAAATTTCTATGTACTTTTTGTCTCTGCATCTTAGAAACTATCCATCGACTAACTTCAAACTATTTATTATAAATTCATATCTAGGGTGGTGAAAATATAGAGTGTTTCACTTCACCATGTCTATATAATATAAAAAACCTCCAGATATGAAATCATGTAATGTTATTACCTAATGAAAAATTACAGAACTGAGTAATGCACATTAAAATTGTTAAATATAATGATATAACCCCACATCAAAGATACAAATAAATCAAAAATGGAGGGATTTGACTACTAAAATATTTATAACATGTTCCCCTTGAATAAAATAAAATGCATTTCAGAAACGAAAGCTACGGTCATGGCCATATCAACAAAATTTCATTGCAAATGAATCCCTTCATGCATGGAAATTTCACCAAACTCTTACATGAGAAAAATTTATCCAAATAAAATTGATCACAATAAAAACATCCATAATAGCCATCCTAGAGAGAACCCATGCCAGATGGATAGGGGAATTTTTAACACCACCTCCACACATCGGGTCATCAATCTCTAAGATGATCCATGAAATATCTGTTATAGAGGCAACCCAATCCCATTCCATATGGATGTGGGAATTTATATCTCAATATATGTCAATGGGTTCATCAAACCCTGAGAGGTTTGTTGATAGATCAAGGATCATTCCATATCAGCCTCACCCCACATGGTTTGGAGCATATATATCTCATTATATATCTCAAAATCCATCAGATCATCGACCTGAATGATGAAATTTTCAATAAAAGGATAAAATGTATCAACAATATCCCTTAATATTCCTCATAACATATGTATGGAGGTAGTTTTATAATTATAATCACCAGATAATGAATCTATCTTCTCCATTTTGGGAGGTAAATATTAATTTTCGGTATCACATCCATTCCTCCCATTATGATACAGTCCTTCCTATTTGGGTACCCATTATAAAACATTACCAAATACTCCAATATGGTAATTTTTCATAGACTATGATACTAGGATAATGTAGACAAGTTAATCAAACCTTTCAATGTGCATAAGAAAAAATTCCCCAGTTTGGATTGTGATTAAAAAATTATCCCGGATGAAACCTATAAGGTGGAGTATGTGGTGAAGAATCTCCCAATTGGGTTGAGATTAATAACATAACTACCATTTAAAAATATACCCTAGTGAATTTCATCAAAATAAAAACATATGACTATAATAACCAATATGAAAATATAGAGGGATTTAATATAGAAAAAATTATTTAAGAGCATGCTGACCTGGATTCACCAACTAAGGCTAAACGTAAACATAATTAGAGGAAAATACAAAACATGGTACCTCTGAATAATAAATTTCGACCATAATCAATGAAAAAACCTATTGATAAAGCGAACGGTGTGGCTATATCCCATCCACCACATGAAGGATCCAAAATTCCATTCAAGGAGAAATGTCTAGCACAATTTGAGAACAGGATACAAAATATTAGATAGCTCAAAGGGGGATTACCTAGGGGAAAATTTTCAACTTGAAATCATCTTTAGATTGAGTATAATATCCCTCCTCCCACATATCATGGTAGATATAATCCACTTACATGTGTCAAATTTAATTGATATACTATGTTTGGATCCATGAAATCAGTTTATAAAAATGAGGAAGTTATGGATGATCGTGACATCCCTCTATGATGATTACAAGAAATCCATAATCAGGTAAATCATTTATTCCTAGAACAGTCCAAGAATTAGATGGATATGAAAATAGGGTCAATATTCCAAGCCTCACAAACTCCATCCATACGAGAGGCATCCTAAAGAGTGGTATATCTTGAACATCTCAATGACTTTGAATCTATTGATAATTGAATTGAGGCAATTGAATAAAAACACATACCCATATATCCCAAGAATAATACATATCCGAAATGGGTGGATGATTCATTCAAAAAAAATCAAAAATAATACCTTATTATCCATTGATGTTAGGGATATCGAGACCATTATCTCAAACACATTTTCTCTTTATGCATCTCAATGATGGGTCTATATGAGAAAAAAGAGGAAAAGAAGATGAGATGTTTCATAAAAAATCTAGAAAGTCAAACATTTGGTTGGAAAAATAACCTTCCAGTAGGATCCATTGTGTTGGGGGGAGATATTTTTCCTCAATTCATTTATCAGCGAAGATCATAAAAATGTAAAAAATACTTTTTTTTGCACACAAACTGTGAAAAAATAAAAAACTGAATTTCTGAATTCAACTCCAGATGGATGTGGTAAACCAATTCACTTAGCATCCATGAATTTAAAGAGAAATTTTTATAAATATAATATTAAAATCCTTGAGATCATATATATACCCATTTAATATTTATTTAGTATCCAGGATGATTCTAGGAGCTTGTAAATATGAAAAAACTCCTAGAAGATGTTATCCACCAAATATATGATAATTCGTGTTCCATGTCATTGGAACCTGGTATGAGACATGGTAGAGACTTGCACTATCACCCTCAAACAAATAGAAAAGTCCATTTAATTTCCCAGTAAGGTTTGGAATCATCTATTGCCTTTTTTTGAGTGGAGATAGAAACAAAATCACCCTTGGCCTGAAATAAATGGGGATCTGTGTCTCTTGCAAGGTATCAATGGGGTGTTCAGTCGACTAAAAGATAAATTCATTCATGGCCTCTAGTTTTCTTATGTGAATGAGAGAATATTTACAGCCTCTCATTTTGATGATTATAATTCCTCATTTAGATTTTTGTGGATCTAGATATTAACATAATGTCTAGAAAAACAAATCTCAGAATCATTTGAATAAATGTTGATCTGAACATGAGCCTCTTATCTAGTAAATTTCAACCAGAACTCTTGAGCCACCATTTTATTATTTTTGAACAGAATGTAAATTAAGGATGAAAACTGATAGAATAATTTACATGGAGGATACCATTCAGGGATATATTTCCCATAAATATGGGTAGATAGGGTTCACACATTTATTGACATCAAATAATCCCGATCGTTTGAGATTCCCCCGCCATATTAAATTATAATATAAATGGTTATCTCATTAGTATGGAAAGAGACTCAAACATGATGATTTTGGGAGGCCCTAATTTCCTTGTCATTTAATGTGATGTGCCTCCCCCACCGGTACACTATATAAAATTAATAAAATCAATTCCCTAAATGTTCTATATTCTCATGTATTTATAGCCACTGATGTGAGATCCCATATAAACCTATATCACATGGAGGTGACTAGAAATTATATGTGGGAACATTAAATATAAATTTAAGTACGATATGATATAGTTTGGACAACATTAGAATGAATGTACCAGGGATCCCCCAACCTCCATATAGGCTTCGATTATAATAGGGTAAAACCAAACTCCACACATCATCTTTACGGAGAGAAGGTACCTTCTTAGATAAATGGATTGAAAACAGGACAATTTAATGGCCCTTTGAACATCAGGAGTAACCTCCCAACCCTAGTTGTTAGACAAACCTTATTTAACTATGGGCCAAAAGGAACCCTCATCACTACAAGAATATTTTTTGAACAAAGCCTTTGAAATCATGTCCTTGGGTTCATAAAGGACCCTATTTAAAAAATATTCCCCACATTTCATGAATGGAATGTAATCCCTTGGAAGAGGTGCGTTCAAAGGGTCATATCATGTAGCTTCATCATCTTTATGGAATGTGGATGGGTCCTCTATAAATCATTCTATGTAGATGATGGAAGGATTCAATCATCAAAAATTACCCCTAAAATTGATAAAATATAGATCAAAATGACATCCTAGAGACTGATTCACATATCCCTATGTTCTAGAAGGAATATTTTTTTTTCGGGCTCCATCAGATGAACATGTCCTCCATCAATACCTTATTATAGTTGGTTAATGTTATGGAGATCCATATTTCTTTATACATCCAGATATTTTTTAGGTCAAAGTTAATTATGAAACGATATACTACACCCATAAGGTCTATCCCCTATCGATCCCAAATCACCAACATAATTGAAGGTCCTATCGAGGAAACCATCAGAAACATTGTCTCATAGAAGATTTATTCACTATCAATATGTACGTGCGGATGTATGAATATGATTTATGACTATAATTTCTAAAATTTGTATCATAAATATCATTATGTACCCATATAATTATATTTCCTTGTTTCTAAAGTGACTTTTTTGGAACATATGTTCTTAGAAGGCATTGTGGGTCCTTAGGACCCTAGAAGGAGTCATAATCGACCTCTACAGTTGATGGATTATATCATAATTTGGAATTACTAATCCATAAAGAGGTTAGATGTTTGATAGATGATAGTCAAAAAGACATATCCCATTATGATGATTTATTTTTTTCTGGGAATTACTTTACAATGGAACAACAATTAGCATCCAGACATGCGATGGTATAATTTCAATGATCCACTGATACTACAACTTTTTTCCATAAAGACTTACGTGATATGGAATCCATGTGTACAAAACAAGGACCATGTTTCAAATGAGAATGCAACCCTACTAGAAGAGGTTCATAACTTTTATAACATCATTCAAATCACATGAAACCTATAAGAATCAACAATAGCATGAACCATTATAGGTCTCCTGAATCACATGGCACATGGTGAATCATGTGATTGCATGACCCATTGAAATACATGAAACTTCATGACCTTGATATTGTCATGTGAGCCGTATAATGATCAACAGAACATGGGACTATGTTAGTTACTCATGAGAAGACTGCATGAGAACCATGAATCCAAGACATGTTCTAATGTTAAATTAATTTACAGTAACCAAATTTTCAAATTTTTTCAGAATTTTTTCTAGATGAGGGAATTCACATGATGAAATCATATGACAATATCTCATGAGTTTTTTCTTGTGAAAAGGACATGAAAAACTGATCTTTTGGAAAGGAATTGGGAAGAAATCACATAAAATATGAAATAATAAGAGTTATAGAGTTATGTTAACTGGTGGAATGAGCATCACAATCACTCTCCTAGTTATAGAAATATTAGAGGAATATCAATGGTCACATATAGGACCAACCTTTTTTTTGGAACATCAATCAGTTGAATCCTCATAGACATAGGCAGAAATATACTCTCCTTATAAACAACATTGTGTCCCTGTAGACCCTGATCCAAAGTGGCGGGGGGGGGGGTATTTATTGGCACCCTCTAAATGAGAAAATAAATTAATAGATTTTATGATATACACAATTCTTGAGTATTATTTTCTCAACAAGAGAATGGAATTAGTATGCTGGATATATGGAGATCATATGGCTGGACCACACGAATCACGAGACCCTGAAGAAGAAATGTGATTCCATAAAATTTGGATGTCTATAAGAATAGGTAATGCATTGCACATGATGTTTTGATTATGAAATGGATCCCTCTATGATGAGACCTCCAAATCTTGCGAATGGATTAGGATAAAATCTTATTATCATATAAGGGATTCTGAATTATTTCCTCCAAACACCCTACATATCCAAAAATAAACATCATATAATCACATGAATATACTTATAAAATTATGGAATAAAATAGAAAAAGAGAAACAGGTTCATGCAGTTGAAGATATGATGTTGTTCACATGAAAGGCTTATGTGCCTCTTATGATCACCCTTGATCATGCTGAGGTACTTTGGCCTTCTGTATTGATATAAAAAAAATCTATCTATCATTCCAACTTGATCTCATGATGATTCCTAGACATGTATCCATGATTATATGATATAATCCATTTAGGTGACCTAATATCGTGAAGACTCATCGATAAGTCAAACTGGACTTGTGTAATACCATTGTAATTTCATGTAGATCATACAGAGCATCACATAAACCAGAGAGACTATCCATCAAAATCCATATAAACTATTGTGAAATCCTCTACTAATAATATAACTCTTGAATTGTAAATTGATAGGAAAAGGGAAAAGTTCATATAAAATTAGGAAAAAATATGGAAATAGAGGAAGCCTCACAAGAAGAGGAGATATGATAAATATCATGTGAATGGGTGATGCCTCATATGATATCATCATTGATCACATTATGGGGCTTTGAAAATGCAGATTAATATCAAGAGTGGCATTTGATTGTCCAGTTTGGTTTCAAAAATGGACTTTAACATTAAAACATGGTCTCACGAAAGTCCCTAGACATTTCTCCCACTATCATGTGAAATCCTTTTCAATAGGAAACATGATCTCTTATGAATTCCCTGAAATTTCTACCTTATCTTTCAATAGTGCATTAACATATAAAAATGAAAATGGGAATACCATTTTAGAAACCCATTGGTATAATGAATGTAGAGACCCAAATCTTGACATACATGGAAATTACATTACTTTTGCAAAATACTTAATACATAACAAAAACAGACACCAAAGGACCATAATAGTTCAGTGCCTTTGGAAACATGGAACATAATCTTCTAATCTTGGTGAAAGATCCTCAACATCTCACATAAGGATCTTCCTTTTTTTTCATACCTAAAACCTTTCTTTATATCCTAGGGAAAATAAAACATAAAAAGGTTGAGCTCAAATTCTCAGTAAGGGAAAACATAGAGAACATAAAACAATCCATAAACATTTGAAAGCAAAAAAACATGAACATGAAATTTAAACATCAAAATCTTGAGAAAAGACATAAATCATGGAAGTATGTAAGGAATATATCGTAATGGAATATCAATCATGATAAAATATAATGGGAATAAAACATGTAATTATGGAAACCATTCAGCACATGTTATGATTTCCATAGTAGCCAAGGCATTGCTGCCATGACCATCTTAGTGGACAAAGTACCTTTCTGAATCGAGTTCACTCCTCGTTTCAGTCCTGTAACACAGATCCAGATCAACTTAACATTCTAGCCATGTATATATCATGAGATATAAATCATTACCCAATTAATTGGAGGTAGATATAGGTCCCACCCATCTCATAATGAAATCATTTTTACTTGTGCCACAAAATAAACATAAATCATCCATCATAAACCAAATAATAAAATGGGTTTCATAAACATCATCCCATCATAACATAATCCATACAAAAAAATGGATATCATTCATCATAAGAAGAATCAAACCATTTAAATAATGGAGAAATTATACTTGAAACATGATCATACAAAATAATGTCATCTTATATTGAAAATAGTTTTGATAAAACACTTGAAATGAATTCTTGAGGAAAATATCCTTTCTTTTTCAAAATATTTTTCTTTTCACAAAATTCCATAAAATTTTAAAATAAAATTATTTTGTTGAAAATAATCATGAAATATTGTAGATTAAACTTCTTGAAAATAAGGCGTTATTAAACTGTAAGAAACCATTCATGCTGTATATGTTAAAAAACATTCTTCTCGTACTTTTAACGAAAAAGTAAAAAAGTACCTCGTATGGTAAAAAAACTATTCCTTACATACCATGTAATAAAATTAAAAAATGGGTTAAAGGAATTTAAACATACATGAAAACATATTTATAATACATATACATGGATGATAAAAATAACCCCAGTAAATACTTATGTATAAGCAATCTCGCATAGAAAACAATTGAGATTGAAACATTATCCCTCACCTTAGTTCCGATATGATTCGTATGTATCCTAACCTCCTGTATAATGATTTAAATAATGTAATTGAATTATTACAGAATTATATTCACTGTTATGATATCATATATGGTTCATTTATGACTTTATATTAACCGTTCTTTTGTAAATTCATGTTAAAGTAGCATTTTGGGTAAAATATTTACATTAATCATCCGTGTTTTGACAAGTAATTATTAATATGATTACATATATCATTATTACATAATTACATATGTTAAAACATTATTTATATATAATATATATTCAGAATATATATATATATATAATAGATCGATAAAGGGAAAGAAATACACTGTTCATGGAGACGGTAGGTTATACGTACGCATGAACGCTATTTTCGTTTCCTTATTGAATTGAATTGAATTAAGTAGATGACATAGATATATATATACATAAACATAGTAGAATTATTATGTCATATATTTCATGATTAATTATTATATATACTTTATAATCATTGTTTAATTGTTATCATGGAAAATGAATCTCATCGCGTCGTGGAGACTGTAATCTGTATGTACGAACGAGCGATGATATCGTTCCCATATTTATTGAATGGAAATGTAGTGTATGATATAATATCATAGAATCAGTATGATGTTATAATAACCATATATAGTTATTATTTACACCATTATACCCATCCAAGTAAGGTGGTTGTGGAAAAACAAATTACACCACGGCGTGGAGACAGTATTATGTATGTACTCACGTGTGGTGATTTCATTTTCCGTAGGATGGATAAAAGGTGAAATAGGGTTGTTTCATATTTATAATAACATATCAGTATATAATTAATAATTATTTTATTACTTTATAATGAAACAACTAATGAAGAGGATGTAGAATAAGAAAGAAACTTGAAAAAATTTGTAACAGATATTACCTCTTCTTCGACATGCCTTTTTAAAACCTCATATTAGGGCACTAAAATTGGAAATTGAAAAATACCAGGACCTCTAATATGTTTATAAGGAGGTTTATGAGGGAAATGGTCACGGTTATGATGAGCTTGAAGGATAAAAAGGGGTGAGTAGGAGAGGGAGGAGGTGCCTTTCTATAAAGGAGGAGAGGGGCACCTTTGGAATTATAAGAAATATTAATTTATAATAAATTCCAAACCCACTTAAAAACAACCAAATATGACTCTTATTTAAATATTAGATGAGATAGGGTTGTACTATAATCAAAAAGTAAAATTTAGACATTTATGGAATTTATTTTAAACATTATCAACTTGATTTATCCTTATTTAATCTATTAAATTTTATTTGTGGTAATAAGATTCTAAATTTTAATTTTTTATAAATAATAACATTAATGCTTTTAATTATCCATAATTAGATTATATATGACATTTTAGACAATATAAATATCATTTTATAATTTTTAAATATTTTTGTGATTTTAAACAATTTAATAATATGTTATTTTTATAAAATAACAATAGTGTCAATTTTGACACTATTCATTTATTTGAATTTAAATAAAATCCACACAGAGGATATATTCTAAATACAATATTAAATAGGTTCCTAACATGTCATAGTAATCTAGAAACTTATTGTAGCACATTAAATAGTTAATATAATATTTATTTTCCTATTTGTAAAACCATTTATTTGATATTTCTATTAATAAAATAATTACTACAAACTTTTTGTATAATTATTAAATATACTTATTTGTTGTATAAAAATTAAAAATAAAATAATAGGATGAATAAAAATCTTATATATTTCATAATAATACTTTTAGTTCGATTTATCTTCTAATGTACACAAATTGTAAAATGTTATATTTATTAAATTATGAAGGTGACAACTTTGGCATCATATAATATAAAATAATATAAGTGTCATAATCACTTTTTTAAGACCTGAAACGGTCCAATATTCTGTCATTGGATGCCTATTGTGTATATATAGACTAAAAATAAGTTTTGGTCAGGTTTGTGGGCCCTTTAATATGTATTACTATTTCAATAAAAACAATATTATTGATTATTTACTAAATAAATAATTTCGATATCATTAATGTATAAGATAATAATGTAATTAAATAACTCTTAAAAATTAAAAATAAATTACCATGATAAAGAAAATCATTTTAGATTTCCAATTAGTATTTATAACCGAATTTATATTCTATATAACCTTATATTAGAAAAACATTAATTATTAAAGTTTGAATGAGACATATTTCACTTTCCTTTAAATAAAATAAACTAAAGGTCTTAATCACCTCCATGTGGGTTCTAATGGATTCCATTTCGACCCCAATATGACTTAGGACGAAATATAACCATCAAATTATATTAATAAAAGTGTTATGGTAATTTCAAAATATTATATTTACCCTTAATTACCCGATTTTCCTTTTACTATGGTAAATAAAATATACAGTAGTTATTATTCAGAATGCCCAAAAATAAAAAATAGTCTATTAATATAATTTGGACCCACTGATTCCAAATATGGAATCCATTTTTCCAAATTCACTAGACATAAGATGCATAAATTAAATTAAAATTAATCCTGTTGTCGAAAGAAAACAAGTTTTTTGTTAAAACATTGCAAAAGATTGAAATGATTTAACCTACGAATTCTATGTAAAATCAATTATAAGGACATAAATTATATGAAATGATAATAATATATTCTATTTATACTTTAAAACCATTCAATATTATAATTTAACCACATAAATTATTTAGATGATTTTTTTTTAAATTAAAATATAGCGTGCTTTTACTATTCATCAAAATATTAAAGTTATCAGAATAATATGAAACATTTATCCAAAGTAAATTTTTATATCCTAATTCCAAAGAAGTATTTTATTTTGTCAAATTGAACTTATAAACATGTCAAAAACTAGATTAAAAGTGGGTGCACCATCAAAAGGTGGCAAAACTGCATTTTTTTTAAAATTCTCATTTTACCCGAAAAATTTATTGTGTTCACATACCATGCTCTAGAAAATGTGTAAGATGAAATAATAATGTTAAAAAATTAAAAATTTAGTTAATAATATTAATAAATGCTAGTTTATAATAATATTATAACTGTATATCATTGTTTAGTGAAGCCTGGTATTGCGTACAACCCACGCTATCGAGGATGGTCGTGATTGCGTGTAATGCAAACCAGGTCAGGGTTGCGTGTAGTGAAATATACCTTTGGTGTTGTGTATAATATAATTAAAAACTTCTTTCATTTATACATTAAAAAAAATCTATACTTAATGTTTCGTAGAATAGTTTCTACAAAACAAACTTGAAATTGTGTGTAACATGAGCCAAGAATAGTGTTGCGTATACAACAAGCTAATACGGAGTCGCATATAGCACAAGATAATTTTGGTGTAGCGTATAACATAAGACATCAACGAAATTAAAATAATATTATTCATATAACTCGGGGTGTTACAATGAATATGGAGATGATGGAGTGTTCTCATGATTACAATTTCTCATGAATCTCCATGGATAACCTATTGATAGTTCATCTGAATAATAGTATACAATAATCCCTAGACTAATTCAATCCCATATTTAAATTATACACAATTTTCAATGTATCTTAAAAACATATTATTAAGGCATATAAATTCCTCCACCATGGAAGGAAAGTCACTACGACCCAAACAAGGTATTATAGAAGATAAGAATTCAAATAGTCGGAAGCCCGGTGATACGAAGGGACTTACACCAACTAACAGTCACAAAAATAACCTAAGGGATAATGGGGATTGAATAATTGATTTTAGTGATCACATTACTAATCATATAAGGAACATATAATAAATCGTCTAGGTTATGTAAAGGACTTCCCAACTATCAACTTTGTCAATTGAAACCAAAAAATTTAGATTCTTGACAAAAATTATGCCATATAAGAAATAATGACTGAAAAATATGTAAGAATTATGTGAACATGGATACATTGATTTTCCAATTAAGTAATAATGAGATTCACATAACCTGTCCATATTGTTAGATGACATGAGGACTTGTCAATAGATCATGTGAAAACAAAAGAAAATTTAATCAATGTCTTGAGAAGTCCTCTATATTTTTCAGAAAAGGCATGAAAAGTCCTCTAAAGATGTATGCCTTGTCTTATGAGGTCCTATGCACATGTTAGGATAGTATTGAGAATTTATGCTTGAATTTCATCCAAGTCTTGAGAAGTCTTTTTTATGTCATCCATGTCTGGTGAGGTCCTCTGAACATGGAAGCCCTATCCTGTTGTTTTTCCAACTTATATACAAAATGTGTTGTGAGGTCCCCTAAACATGTCTGACATATCTTGTCAAGTACAATATAAATTTTGGATGAGTCATGGAATTCCTCCAGATATTTTAGTTATATCATTTTATATTATCCTGAACATTTTTGATTAATTCATTAAAAGTTCCCTTGGAGAAGATATTCTTATGAGACGGGTACTATGGACATTTTAAACAGACACTAATGGAATTTCAGAAATACACTCAAGAAATGTCAGAGAGGCCACTAGAAAATGTCTGGTAGACTTCCCTAACATGTCAAACATGTCATAGAGACACCATAGACATGATATACTACAATGATAGACACTCGTTGGAATACATTAAACTGAACATTGAGGTCTCTAATTCATAGTATAAATAGGATAAATCAAATTCCTTCCTATGTCACGAACTCAAATAGGATATCCACCCTGGTGAAATTCCATCTTCATCATAGACACTCTAAAAAGTGGCACCTCAAATCTCATATGGTTTGATCATTATCTGTCATCTATCAGTGGATTTTGGAGTTAACTAAACTATTAGGCCTCTAATTCTAGATATAAACATTAACAATTGGATGTCAGGCTAAGGCCCGAGTCCTATATCAAACACTATAAAAGGGATTATATAGTTCATAAATCCCATATCCATATATGATGTGTCTCATTAGTTTATATCCCTTATTTCTAAAATTGAGCATCACTCACATAGGCTTAAGGATTTTCATTGATCATATCAATCGCAACACAAATTTCCTCCATCTAGAGAATCCTCATTGTGTGAGCCCCATTTAGGAGCACGATATGAATGCACCCATAAAAGGGAATTCATATCGTTGTAAGTCTGGAATAACTCCCATATAGGTAAAACATGGTGAAATAACACAGATGTCCCTTTATTATATGTCACCACCTAGTAGAAGGATGTATGAAAATTGAACTAGATTGATTCTAATTATTTTTATAAACATGATACATAGGAGGCATTACAAAGGCTCGATCACTATAAATAGTGCCTAATTTCCCTCATATATGTCCTTTACATATGACGTAAAACATCATTAATCAATCCCAAATGATCTATGTGGTTTTTTATTACAATTATAAAAAGGATACGTAGGAATCCTCTTAATGGTTAAATAAAATCCATGAAACATCAATCCCCTCCTTAGATGGCTAAAAACTCAATATTTCCACGTTATATTGATTAAAAAATTTAATCGTCAATATATTTCACATAAAAAAGAGAAAATAGATGAATATCCTCATATACCTACATATGGTCTCATTAATAGGACCCCCTCTTACATATTTATGGAATTGACACCTGATCATGTTGTTTGTGTAACCATCCACATATCCATATTTTGAGAATATTTTTTAACATAACTTAAATAGTAATGGGAGTCCAAAAATGTGAAATAACTCCCCAAAACGTTTTTGATGATCCCAATCACCACAACCTCTAAACTAATATATGATCCTAAGTACCGTTTTCTCTAAAACCACAAATGTCCGCCTACCTTTAAAAAGATTGTTTATACGATTTATGGAGGTTGGAACAATTGGATGTTTCAATAAAATTTGAAAATGGTAAACCAAATGTGAATGATTTTGAAACCATATTTAACCCCTACAGTCAATCCTCAAAGAGTAAACAAGATTCTAAACCTATTCAGAAATCTTGTAATGATATAATATCAAATTCATTATAAACATATCACATCATTCATCCTTAACCAGGAGGATAACACTATATCTGTCATCTATGGAATGAAATAGTTATTAAGGGAGTTATTTTTAATTCATTAACAAGATTGTCATTTCTTACATTACCATACTTCTAATTTTATTCTATTTTCAGATATGGTTTCAATTTACCGATCCATTGATTATTGAATGTACTTGACCATAAAAAGAGGATGGTTTATAGATATTGAATGTCTACCAATAATATTTGATTCACATAGACTCAATTTCGATGAAGAGTTAATTTATAGTTCATTTTTATCATTTATTAATTCATTCACCTAGACAATGAATTACCATACACTTGTTTTTCTTTTCTACCCCCCTCTCTCAAATCTGATGGCCATATATTTTAGATTTTCTTTTATCCATTCAATATTAGTATAGATCACTATTAAAAGAATAATTATATTCTCTAACCTTTCATATAGAATCAGACTTAGAATTAAATGATCCAATAAAAATATTTATTGATTTAGTGATTAGTTGTTCATGAAACATATAAATTTATAAGTTAAACATCCCCAATTGAATTAATAACACCCTCGAGAGATATCAATTATGGTTTAAGGTACCCATTCACAAGGATCTTCATTTCTGCATATATAGATTCATTTTCTAGCTTTTTTTATCTTTATTTTGTGTTTATATAATTCTTATAACATATTAAATTGTTTTCATAAAATAAATTGATAACTAGCATAAGGTTTCAATTAATGAAACCCTTCTCAACAATAAAGGAATCATACTATTGTTTCTTATTCATTGTTTCCTACATTAAGCTATAATAACTAATTGTCCTCATACACACTATGTCCTAATTCCATTTTCCAAGAAAGGTTCCAGTGACTTCATATTTCATTCCTACTCAAAAATCACAAAAAATGAATAATGTCTTCATATCCATAATTTATAGAAAAAATTCATCATATAAAACAATTCCCCATACTACATAGATAGTTTTATATTTTCCAAAGGGTAATAAAATTTCAGAGATGTAAACCTATTTATTCTAATGAAACAACATGATAACTAATCAATAATTGCACCTTTTTCTATAATCATATTTTTCATTCAATCGTAAGAAAATTTTTTATTTCAATACATTCCCATCCTATGATAATTCCATTAGCTCTTAGGTTTTATTTTCATTAAAATACCCAACAAACATTTCATGGATCACTACCACTCTCTAGAATCATTAATACTACTATCTTCTATTTATCCTTCACGGTCAAATCCCTAAATATGATTAATTATTAAAAAATAAATTATAAAATTATGATCTGTTATATAGATTATTGTTAGAATTCATGACTCAACATACAAATATATACACTCAATAAACACTACACTATAACATCATCTTATAGAGATATACTCATAGGTTCTACAATTTTTGACCTCTAAAGAATATTATCTAGCCTTGTGAATCTATTAAGGATCAATTCCCCCTTAAAAGTGAAAAAAAATTTCTAATCGGTAACATCTATTTAGATTAATATTTTTGGTTTCAGTTGATTCCTTATTATCCAATCTATTTTTCACCATGTTATTATCATTATAAAAGAAATTTTAATTTGAATATAATATTTTGGAATCAAATTACCTTCTAATTTTCAAAATCCCAAACTGGAAAACCAATGTTTTCATTTCTTTATCCCATATAGAAACATTATTGGGACTATTCCCAATGATTTTCATAGTTATTTTCATAAATAAGGATATAAGAATTAATTAAAAAACATCAACATGGATAAATTTTAAAGGTTCTACATAATAAATTTGTTCTATAATCTTCAACCCAAATTGTGAGTATAGACTCTCATAAACCAGATTAGTGGAACAATTGATGGCTTCACCCATATTTCAATGGAAATTATAGAATTTAATCTAATATTTTATAAATACATATTCAATTATTATTGCATATACTATATCCCAATATTTCCATATTTTATTTTGAGAATAATATTTCAAACCTAATTCTATTTCTACATACAAAGCTCCATAGTACCTTATACCAAATTATCTTCCATTATCAAACATTTCGAACATTGTCCAATTGATATCTTTTACCACCATGGACCTCCAAAAAGAAAACAATTATAAGAAATATAATATTTTATTTTGGAATTAAACCCATACTATCATTGTTGAATCAATTATGAATGTAACAATGATAGAAGACCTAATGTGTGAATACACTACAAAATAAACCCAATATCAAATGTAAATGAGTTCAGGTATTTTGATACTTAGGTTACCATTAAATTAGATTGAATGGAACCATTATCTTCTTAAAATCTATAAAATGTTGAAAATATATTAAATATATGTGAATGTTATTTAATATACCCTTATCCTTAAAGGCATAATCATTATTCTCACTAAGGATCCCAAAAAGAGAATGCCATAACTCCCAAAATATTGATGTTTTCATTTCAGAAATTTTTTCTTCTCCTAATCATTTTATTAGATAAATAATCATATTTTAAAACAATATTAATGACTAAGGAACCTCATGTAACGTAACATACACCATTTTTTAATCAAATTGATGATCCTTCATCATATAATATTCCATTAGAAATTATGTTCCTCCATAAAACATGTATGGGTAAAAATACTTGTAACCTATTGAAGATTCTATTAGTAGGTTATACTGTAACATCATCCTTCACAATAATCTCTTAGCATTCATTATTGTCTAGATAGACCATGTTAATTCTTGTAAATACATAATTCACCTTTCCTCCCCTCTTAGCTATAGAATGGATCAGATACCCAGAATCAATAGTGTATTGTTCAAAAAAAAACATTAAAACACATAAACAATAATCTATTACCTTTTATAAAATATTGTTTAAAAATTACACTTTTTAATTCAAACTTTCATGAATTAAACTTGTGATCCATACATTCTTTACTTAATTTCCAGCTCTTCTTAAAATTTTAACATATGGGTTTTGGTGTTATAAATTTACTTAGACAATGATCCCACGATAAATATTACAATCTAATTAAACCCTTAAACTATGAAGAACATATTATAGAGTTCTAATTTTGTGCGGTTTTCGTATGTTATTAGACTTCCAGTCATCTATGATATTAATTAAATATGAGATCATAGACATTCTAAAACACCCGAACATATTTCCTAAAATAATTTGTTACAGTTGTCATAATCACATCCCATAAATATAGTCATAATGATAACATTCATAGAGTGAATACATCTTTTAGGACAATTATATCATTATAAATAATGTTAAATTCATTAACTTTATCAATTTATGGTCTTTATTCTAATATTCTCCTGTCAAATAAACTCCAAATCATGGAATCATTTTTCATAAAAGAGGAATTCTCATTCATATACCCTAAATTATTCATGAAATCAACTATGGTTTATACCGTCTATATGTCATATGATATATTGCTTTCTATTGAGAACATTATAAATTATTGTACCTTTTTACCCACTCACTCAATGGCCTATAGTATGGGCCACTCATCCTCAGATGGTTTCAAGTACTCATTGACCACAATAACTGAAACATGATATCCTAAGATGTTTGAAACATCTATACGAATCAAGTAGCTAAGGCTAAGTAACTCTACTATAAACAAAATCCAAGTTCCATATCCCTTACCTACCATCTACACATGATATATCTGCGGTTGGCCTCCATAATTACCCCAAGGGGTTTCCCCTACACAACATTTCAAGGTCATCATGCACCTCTACGGCTAAAAATACGCACCCTACTATTCCTCCCAACTTAAATAAATCCATTATCATTATCTATTACCATGTGAAGAGAAATATCATTTCCACATGTATGATGCATGGAGAGGAGTATAGTAGAAATAAAAAATGAGGTCTCTAACCACTCGAATTTGAGTCTCACAATGTGGACACATGATCCAAGATTCTGAAAGAATTTATCATATCCTCATTTTTGATAAACCATAAAAGAACACAGACATTCGTAAATTTTTTATTGATTGAAAATTATACAGTATAGATTTTTTATAACATAAAATTTTGAATATAAGAATGATGAATAAAATTAAAAAACATACAATCCAGAAATGATGAATGGAATAAATAATTAGGAACATTGAATTTATATATCATGATGGGGGTCAAATAAATTTAATTTATTAATAATCATTATGAATTTTGAAAAAATTGAAAATGAGAAGGCCTACATGGATTTTGGATAATTCTTTGAAAAACTGCATTCTTGGGTTATATTTCTATGTCAATTCCATGAGGAACGCATTCGTCAACTCCTAAATATTCATATATCATAGGATCCCCTATTGTTAATAAATATTTACTTATAACACTAAATTAGAGGCAATAAATAACATTAAATAGCGGGGTGTTGAGGTTTTCAATACAAAATCGAATAAATTAATTTTTATTTTATTATTGGTACTCGTGAAAAGATATCCCCAGATCCATTGAGTGAATTGAGGTATTTCCACCACTAATGTAAATTATGTATTCTTAACTCAATGATGGTTTTGGAACCCAAATTCAGTTTCTATATAATAGTTATACATAACTCAACAAAAAAACAAGTTTGGTGAAAAAAGTAGTATATTAATTTTAATATGAAAAGTCTAAATATATATAACACATAAAATTTTCAAAATAATTAGAAATAGAACAGAATAATATTATAGGAATGTTTTTATTATTAAATAAAATAAAATTAAAATTCTTTTCTGAAATAACTATTATTTATTATATGGTAAATATTTATTTAACTTAGAAATAATACATATATTTTAATGTCAATATTCTTCAAACATCACCCAAATCATCTTGGGAAAACAGATAATGCTCTCAAGTCAATAAAATCATAACAAAAATCTATATGAGGTCACTTGATATTATTAACCTTTATTTTTAACCCTATGGATTTCTAGAGACAATGAAACACATAATTGATGGATGTATTGACTTGTTAATATCATATTCCCAATAGGTAAATTTATTTGTTCTATATAAAACCACATGTTTCATTTTAAAATACACGAGGTGGGTTCTGATGCTACATGGGATAACATTTTTATGATTTTTTTTACTTTATTAATTACATAATTGATTTTAAAACCCACAGAGAAATGTATTTTAATATTAGTTCATGAATAATCGATTTGAAAAAAAACACATATCATTACTTAATCTATAATAAATATTAAAATACTAACAAGAAATTTATTCATTACTGGCGATAGAGGGTAAGTGATAATCAATTAGATATGTGAGAAAGTATTTGGATGGAACACAAATAATAAATTGTGTTCTAAAAAATATATCCATCTAAGGAGATCCTTCATTCCTAAACATTCAAATATACTTAATGAAACCTTTTATAAAAATTCCATGATACATAGAATTATAAATCAATAATATTATTTTTTGTTTAATAGTTTAACATTTAACAAATTAATTTGAGTGTTTAAACTCCTCATATTATCATCATAGGAAAAATAGTATTGTATGATATAATGAAGAAAAATAAGATTTCCAAACTATATATAATTGTAAACCAAATAAATTTTGATTCAGAACACCATGACATGTATACATTCCTCACAAAATTCCTTTCCACAATATAAAATATGAAATTATCTAAATCAACACACTATATTATAATTTAGTGATAATTTCTATAAATCAACCACAAGAATTAAAAAAATATATACTTATCATAAATTCTAATTACAAAATATATATAATAATTTTGGAAAACATATACAAAAGTAATTTTATAAAATATCTAAAACTATTTTCATAAAATAAAAAATTCGTTTTCAACTCATGTTTTATCTTATATGACATATTGTGAAAATATGTGGAACGCATTTTTTAGATAATCTTCATAAAAATTTTAGTGTAGTTCATAATTTTTTGGACAAACGGTTACTAAAAAAGTCATCATGAACATAAATAAATTATTTCCCCACAAGGGACATTATTTAATTTGAAATAGTTATTAATTATAAAATTTATAAATATTAGAAAATACTTGCTTCGTGAAATGCATAGATGATACATAGGTAGTAAGAGGATCAATCTTGATCTCTCTCAAACACATGTATTACCAAACATCTGTCCACTAAAAATATTCAATAAAAGTATTCATAATTGTAAAATACATTTTTCAATGAAATAAAGTTAATATTGGCCATAAATTTTCACAGTATCTTATATAATATTTATAAATTAATGATTGTATATGAATAGATACACTATATGGCTCAACAAATCTCAGGCCATTCACTCAAGCAGTTAATCACCTCATATGCACCTCGTCAAAATAAGATAATCATATCTCATGTGAATTATCTATGTATGTATGTTATCATTAAATTGTTATCTCAATCGAGGTACCGAATCTAATAATTGTTATGTGAGCATATTAAAATCATCTCAGTTACAACTCAACCAGTTAAATGAGAAATAAAATATCCAACCACCTAACCATCACATGACTAGCTCATCCTCATGGCTTGTTTATGAAGTTTATTTACCTTTGTTGGTTACCAGGATAGGTATCTTCATAACCATTGGTATGAAAACATAAAATATAATATTTACTATAAAATATTTTATATTACTCACTTTGAATTCTATAGGGTGGGGAATCTAGTATATAATTTGTTTCCCATTATATGTATATAAGTTATAGGCATAATTTATTTATCCTTCGAACTTATAATAGAGTAAAAAGAAGACCTAATAAAGGTGAGATAAAATAAATAATAATGGTAAGCGTATTAATTAGAATGTTAATTTCATCATTGTGAATAATTTTGGAATAAGGGTGTGATGAATTCATAAAAGTTGTTGAGTATAATATATGAATAATCATACCCATCATGCATGATCCTGAAATTCGTGATGGTATATGATTTTCTTATTTTGGTTTTGATCTCTTTTTTTAATAATATTTTTTCCATGAGTAATGGAAGAATTTAGGGTTTTACAAGGGTTTGAGACATGAAAAGAAGGAAAAATGTTCCAAACAGTGCAATGCCCATGGTCGGTGCATGGTTAAGTGAACTATCTGGAATTCCTTGGAAAACCATGAAACCATTGATAGTTTAATTGCACACAGTTGGTTCAGGGTTATTATAACCATTATAAGATCCCTAGTTAACCATGTGATCTATTCCCCTTATATAGTATCTTGTGAATGGTTTTCTCACAGTTTGGGAAACTATACAGAAAAACTGTGAACCCCAAAAAAATATGAAAAATTTATAGTTTACCCATTCTAGGATTTTGATGTTCTAACTAATTTTTTATCCCATTCATCCCCTCTTAATCCAATTGGAGAACCCAGAAACTTAAGGGCTCCCATTGATCAATATCCCTTGTCTAAAGGCAGTTTGGAGCACTGTTTGTTGTAGATTGAAGCTTTGGATATGTCTAATCTCTCACTTCCTTCTCTTTTTTGGATTAGGTCATGTTTCTTCAGCTATCTTCTTATGAATCCATAGAATTTTTTTTCTTTCAATTTGATATTAGTTTGGGACTCCAAAAAGTGTTTTATTTGTGATATAACTCACATATTAACATTGTGATCACTGTCAAATTCGAGGTAGGCGGTCTATAAGTAATATCCCATAGTTTTGTTATAGGTTTTTTCATGGGTGATTAGATTTTCCACCCTCTTGTTGTGCATTTTTATTTGTAGTAATATTGCATAAAATTGGTGTATAATTAATTATTTAGACCCCTCATCATCCCATTAGGATTTTTTTAGTAGGATTAGAATGATTTAAGGCCACATATGGGGTGTACTAGAATTACCAAACCTAGAAATTCGAAAACTTATGCGTAGAGTACACATTGAATAACATAAAACACATATTTAACATGATGAATATGTTTAGTGGAGTTGAAAATGGAATATTGATATTTATAACTATGTTTGATAACGAAATAAGGGGTTTTTGGTGTGGATTTGAAAATAGTTTATTGAGTGAATTTAGATTATGTCATATGGATTATGGATTAAGTTCAATTGCCTAAAAGGATTAATATATATGAAATGATGAATGTTTTAATTTGGATGTGATTTTTTAATTGAAGAATAAGTAAAATTTTATGTATAATTGAATTGATGATTTTTTAGTGGGATAATACATGGTAATTATGTAATATACTTAATGGGTTCAATGTAATAAATTGGTTAAGATATGTGATATATGAATTATACTTAAAATTCATAACATGGACAATTATTTTGAAATGGTAAATATAATAAATCAGATAATTTACGATAACTTGTGAATATTGGATAATGTATTGAATGTCATTAATGGATTAAGGACTGAGAATTGGAATTAGGATAAATAGCTTTGTAATGTACATGGATAATTTATTCATGGGTTATGGAATAATATTAATTCCCTTATTGAGGATTATGGAAGGTGATTTATAATTTTATTGGTTTTGTTTGGTTGTGAACTGGAATATTTTTTGTTAATGGATAAATAATAATGTGTACATGGCATGGTGGTTGGATAATAGATTGGGGCTCCACCCACTGGTCAGTTGTGATTGCTTCTCAAACCCCACCCTCGAATAAAAGGGTTTGGGAGTCGGACTGATTCTCTCTCCCCCAAATAGTTATTTCGATGATATTACATGGACTAAGGCTCTAAGTTAGTATTGATTTATTATTATGATCCCTAGTGGGATAGGTAAATTGAATTATAACCTTATGCATAATGGTTTTCATCTTAGGCCATTATGCAAATGACATAAAACCCTAACCCATAAAACACAGGATACGAATGGATTAAGTAATGATGATGGTAAAAATGATGAAAATGTTAATAAATGAAGAAATCGTTTATGTGTAGTGGTATTTATAATGACACCCGTGTTTTCATTTTTTTATCTTACCATTTTAATCATACTTTCATGCACTTCATGGTTATATGGGATATTTTGTAAACACCCTTATTAGTTGCCTACTTAGTTGTACTCGCACCAAACTTGGGACATCGTTTGCTACCCGAGAAGATTTCATTTTAATAGGCTAGGACCGCAACATGGTCCCGATTATAGGGAGTTGATACTAACTTGAAATATACATTGACTTGGATCCAGACATGGATTGAGATCCACTTTTGGGATTTAACTAGTTGTATTTATTCTGTGTTTCCTTCATTTTGGAACTATTATCATGAAATGACCTGGTTGATGTGGATTTTTTTTGGACCCATATTTGGGAGATGCTTTGACATGCATATTTATTTGTTTTTATAGATATTTTTTTATTTATATTGTTGACTTTTTCGGACAACTCTGGTAATGAGGGTATAGTCTCCCTATGAGGCTATTTTGACCACCGTTACTTATCAAAAGCCTCCATCATTTGAGGAGGTGAATTTGTGGTCAAGTGAAGACCTAAATCAGGGAACCGATTAAGTGTCTCCTCGGTCAAGGGAGTTCTATATCAATACCTAGATCTTCAAACATTAAAACATGGAATAATGATTTTAAATGGAATGTGTCTTGAAAATCAATAATCATGAGCCATGTGATATCGATATTTTTCCAAGTAAATATTTATAACCCATAAAAAGAATAACAAAAAGTTATTGGTTTAATGGAACATTATATTCAAGGTACCCTTATAGAACCCTTACAATTGGAAAAAACAGACAAATTACTTTTTATATAATTTTTGATAGAACATAATCATCAAAAAATGAATTGGAATGCAATCTAAGAACACCAGAAATATTAGTTATATCAGTCCCTCTCAGGGATATCTAGGTGCACCCATCGTAAAAGTTATAACATGCTTGCCCAGATCTATTTGGGGAACCCGTAAGATATCAAGGTCAATGAATTAAAAATAAATTATATAATTCTCACCTTTCATATTATAAATTGTAAAAAATATATCATTATTCCTTTAAAAACTAGATTATCCTGTGTATGGGAAATCGGTTCCACGAAAATCATTTCAAAACATTATTAACCTTTTGAAAAATAAATGGATTCCATAAAAATCAAATTGAAACATGATTAATATATGAGAAAAAATAGGTTGTGCAAAAATATTTTTAATAAAATCATAATCCATATAGATAAATAATTAGGATGGAATCAATAAAAAATATCCTTATTGAAACATAAGTAAAAATAACAATTTTGGACATTGATGAATGAAATTCCCATTAAAATATCATCAATAAAAATTTTGAGGCACATATTCATTAGAAAATCAATATTACAATTTTAAAGGGCATAAAATATTTTTTGAGAATATTTTTTTTGGAAAACCCAATGAAAATATATAAGGGAAATATAAAAAAAATAATAGACATGATGCTGAGAAAGTTCTTTTTTGTTATAGATGTTCAAAATATACAATCTTTTCAAAACATTTTCAAGGAGTGAATCAAAAGTAAAACATTTAGAAAATTTTATGAAATTTCCATTAAATAACTTTTAAAACAAGTTATAATATAATTTTAAATGGATTTATGAAATTATTTATTTTTAGAAAAAACATTTTTGAGGTTTTCTTAAATAACATTGATATAGAAGAAAAATGAACCAAATAAAAAAGAAAATGCCAGATTAGTATCACACACATATGAAATTTTTTATATTTATTTAACTAATAAGGAAGGAAATATTAATAACAAAAATTGAAATAAATTCAAAAATATATTATAATAAAACATATTTGGTTAAATAAAATAATATCATATTATTTCCTCGAATGTGACCATAAAAAATAGAAATCCCAAAAGAAAAAATATTGTAACATAAAGACATATCGACATTATGAAATTTTCAATTTTAATCCCCGTTAAATAAAAAAATAAAATGATACATTAAATTTCATGACCAAAATGATTGGATGGAATAACATGTCATTGGTCAGTATATATGCCTCACAAATGAATGTATGACCTTATGATAAATTTATGTCTTAAAGAAAGATAATTTGAAATTAATATCCTTTAAAAAATCCTAGCATTGAATTTGAGAATTTATTTATCAATTGAATATGTGTATAAAATTTATAACCACATAAATTATGTTTTAAAAATATAAGATAATAAAAATTAATTACACACATAATCATCACATAATAATATTAATAATTAAGTATTATAACCAAATAAAAATAAATTATGTTAATAAATTATTTACCACTTGGTAAATTTCAAGAAAATTACATTGAATGAAATAATTCAAATAGAATCATAAATAAAATAATCTATTAAATTATTCATGCCATTAAATATAAAATTTGTAGTATATAAACCATAATATATGAAAAATAGGCGAATAAGGAATATCTATCACAGAAATAAAAAGTGAGACAAGAAAACACTTATCTCAAGCCTAGACATTATGGTATGCCCTGTAACACTTGTATAGTAAGCTGAAAAATTAATTTATTTTTTAATTACCATATCCAGGAATTTTAAAAAATTCTAAAAATATTTATTTTATTTATTTTTCATTACATATTAGAAAAATTATTCATTTACTTCAATACCATGTGTTTTAAGGACACCTAGATTATTGTTTTAAAATGAATTTGGTGTGTTGTCTATGGTATAAGAGGGAATTATTACAACATCATCATAATAATGATCATTAAATATTTATTATATATAATATAAAATATACTTTTAAAAAATAAATAATGAATTTTGGTTATGATAAATGAACTACATTATGATCATGGATATGGTAGGCCATACATATACATGAGTAGCATTTAAAATTTTCAATGACTAATATAGAAATAAGGTATGTATTATTTTATATTAAAATAATGATAATAATATCATATTTATTCTTTGAATATACTTATATATATCCTTCATATGGTTTTGTGATGTAAAAAGTATCACACCACCTTATGGAGGCAGTAGTCCACACGTCCACAAATGACGTCATCATTATTCCATGTTAAAAATAAAATGATATATTATGAATTAATAATGATAAATATTTCTTTAATATTATTAATATTTTACATATATAACATCTATCCATTATGTGTATCCTTATTTCCTTCCATATAAAGCGTTACTGAAAAATGAATCATAACACTTCGTGAGGTAGTGGTATGTTGTACACACAAGCAATGCTATCGTATTCCACGTAGAATAGAAATTAAGAAGTTATATGTGATAGAATAAATCAAACAGTATATTTATGTTATAAATATGAAATATATTATTTGAATTGATAAATAAAACAATCTTTTAGAGGATACGTTGGAAAATGAATGATATTGGATCATGAGGCGGTAGTCCATCGTACACATGAATGATGATTTCATATCCCTTTTGATGGAATTAGAGAATGATTTAGGATATTCCATTAAAATAATAAAATATATTGATATATTATATAATGTTTTTATCATAACATCAGTATTGAATAATATTTGGAGGAGGATGAATAATAAGTAAAATTAAAAAATATAGTTATTAATTTTACCAATTCTCAGACAACCTCTTTAAGATTCTTCCTAATGTATTCCTTGAAAAGATAATTGAAACAAATAACTCTAGGATGGTGAGAAATGATTTTGGATTTTTTGGGCATGTTATTGATTGATCAAAAGGGTATAATGGTTTCAAGAATATAATAGAGTTTGTGGACTTTAAAAATGTTTGTAAAGGACCTAAAATTCCATATATATATATATATATATATTAGGATTATTACGAGTCTGCAAAAATGGATGGCTTTTGATTCTGAGGCTCGGTGTGCCCGGAATGGATTTTTGAACTTTTCTTAATTGTATGTTCAGTAAATGTGTGGGAGGAATTTGTTATATTTTTAACCTGTGATGGGATTAAAAATCAGAGGGTACAGTTAAATCCATAGCACTAGGATTCTGTTAATGGAGGATTAACTTTGACCGTAGTAGGTTGGGTGAAAAAGTTAGTTTTTGGGACTTTTAAAGAAATATAAAAATAACTGAAATTTTATTTTAATTTTTTCCAATCCCCTATTAAGTGGTGGTGATGGGATCGATGGGTTTTCAAGACATTCAATGATTTGACTCTCCAGTTTAGTAACCACACCGTTGGGACATTAGATTCACAATCATTAATGAACCTCATTAATTCCTCGGTGCATTACTCACCCTTACACCTCTATTTAAATGGAGCTCAGGATGGATTTTTTTACCAGGATTCATCAAGCAAGGAACCTCTGGAAAAGTACCGAGTCATATTCCACTGGCAGAGGATGGATTCTTGGGCGGCAATAATCCAAGATTGATGAACACTGGGAACTTCATTGAGCGACGACTTTTCTCCCTCCACGACCATGATGTTACCTCTATTTACGTGGTGTGGGTTTTATTTAATTTATGTGAATTATTTATTTCCCTAATTCTTGAAAGGACTGTTGAAAAAAGGTTGTAATATATTTTTTCTATATTGAATCAAATACTCTTGGTTTTTGTAATGCTAACGTGGAGGACACTGGCCAAATGAACAAAGCTCGGACCCTCCGCCGCATTGGTATTTTTGATGTGTGTATTAGGGGAGGATTTGTCAACATGATGGAACCTTGAACCAGGTGCCATGAAGTGACATAAGCATCCCGAGAGGCATGTAGGAAAATATGGGAGTGAAAATGGAGCCCTATAGTGTCGCTGGAGCCCCATGAAAAAAGAGTCAGCACGACACTTGCGCGGTGGCGTCGGTGACTGGCGCCAACTGGAAATGGCAATGACCGAAGCTCAATGGCCATGGATAAAGGCAGTTCCACTCAGGGGTGAAAGGTGGTGGTCGTGGTTTTGAATATGTGTTGGAGAAGAGGGGACCCGTGCCCCATAGGTTCGATTGACCAAAAGGGCGGCACCATAGGGCACCACCAATTAAAGCACCCAAACGACTTTGTCATTCAAGAATTTGGTCCTCCACCCAACTGGCAATCCATGTTAGCTAGTGGGCAGATTCACGTAGCAGGTCACGCCCAGCTGAGGCAGGCCAGGTCGAACCCAGGTCGGACCTGGACTAGGTCAAGTCTATCCGACTAGGTCGTACAGAACCCAGACCCACATTGGCCCAGATATTCTTTAAAGGCTATATCATGCAATGTATATGCCTATTCGATGAACCGTCTATGATGCTAGAATCCTTGGAACAAGATGTCTGTTTTGAGATACTCCACCTTGTACGTTCCATGCGTAGTGGAAGTGTGGTTGGGATGGAACCCAACTTTTATTTTTACCATTATTAATGAATATTTAGGGATCAATACGAAGATGAACCCCAGTCTCTACGAAATATATTAAAAGATTTAGATAAATAAGTACAAGGCCTGAAACCATTAGATAGGATCTTTCACATCATGTTTATAATTAGTTTAATCAATTTCATAAAGAAAAATAATACCTGGTTATTTGGTATTTTTATTTGTTGATGATGCCAATCATATGGAATTTCCCTTCCGGATTATCTCATTGATCTTGTAAGGATCAAAACAAGAATCTATCTAGGAATGTTTCACACATTCTTGGTTGGCCTCTAATTGAGGTGGCCCATTCTCCAGGTGCTAGCACGATGAAGTGAGTGTCTTATGTCAGTCGTTCTTGATCTCTTGTTCTTCAGCCATGAAAAACGTATATCTTTCTCGAGAGGGGTGGTAAGAGGATTCGAGAGAGAAATGTTTTAGCTTAAAAATTCTCAATTCACTTGGTGTATGATTCAGGGTCATGTGGTGTCTATCACAATAGGTGTACTTGTCTATTTATATGCATGAAACCTCCGTTACAATATTTAATTTCATAATAGAAAATAAATCCATTACTGAACATAGAGAAAACTCATGCTCATAATAATACCGCATCATTATTTTTTGGGAGTGAACTAGTGAAAAGAAGAATTATAAATTAAATTCCTTGTCACAAAATAAAAGCCGCATCATTATTATTTTACGATGTGACAACAAGTTAAATATTTATTTTATGTCTTGCAAATAATTATTTTACCACAGGACCAGCCTTGTTCTACTTGAACTCTACATCTATTTATTTAACACCTGAATAAATAAATAAATAATTTATACACTAAAATAAATATATTATTTAAGAACTAGTAAATAAATATTTATTAACTATTCAATAAAATAAATAAATAAATTTTATTTAATTTATGAGAAAATTTTAACTTGAATAAAATTATTTCATGTTCTAGAGAATAATATTTATTTCATTAATTAAATTCAAATAGAATTTAACAGAGACCACAAAAATCACCTAGTGTGTGACTCTATAAGGTTTTTTCTTGTTGGAATTAGGCAGGCTTGCCTAATGTCCAAGAGTACTGTCTATCAATGTGTCAAGGCACCCAAGATAAAGAATGTAATTTGGAAAAAAAATCCACATAAGAACACTCACTGTGTAATATAATCACATTGTCGTAATATCTCATCAAGCAGGGTTCTTGATAGTGACATCAACCATTGTGCTTAATACATCGTTCTTTGACTACCTTAAATAAACTCATCGTTAAACCATGGCTATGGAATTTCGCATGAGAGTTCTATTTCTATAAAAGGGCCAAGATATCTAATTCCATAAATGGAAGGGACAAAACCTTCCCTGAATTATCCATTAATAAGATGCCATTCATGGCACACCCAATATACACTACTTCCCACCAACTATCTACATGGAAATTTTTGTCAATAAATCAAAGTGTGCGAGTCGTGACACATATTAATGATAATACTAAAGTCTAATGATCCTTACACATGCTCTCAGATAGAAATATATGATGAAACCAAAACATGCAGAATTTCTATTCATAGGTCTATTATCACAATCTCTTTTCTTATAGATTACCATGTGCATACTTCATGAGAGGAAGTCTCATCTTCTTATGTGTACTCAAACCTGAGATTCTTCATGCTATGTGTCCCTTTAAATTATGTCATCCAATAGTATAACTATATTTACGAATGTTGTTACAACATTTCAAGGTTCTAATCATAGGGAGGCACTTCCAAGACCTTATCAATGCAACAACAACTGTACAAAATTATTAAATCATAGTCACGTAGAACAATGAAATATATGCAGTAAAATGTTTAATATTTTTATATATTAAATTTCCATGTAGTCAATGTACAACTCTTGGGTTATATGACACCAACTCCTACAAACTCCCACTTGGAATAGAGCCATCTGCAAATGAATTTCACCTATTCAGACCTCACTTGGGGATCATGTTTTTGCTATGCCATGGATTTAGTCAAGGGGTCCTCCACATTGTCTTTTGTGTAAGTACTGCTCTCTATATCTTCCCCACTCTGGGAAAAATCCCCTAAGAGATGATACGTCAAAATAAAGTTCTTTTTCTACTAATGTGAACTTGGCTCTTTTACAATAGCTTCCACTGTAGTATTATCACAATACAATGTGATGGGATGTGTACATAAAGGTATTGAATCTAACTCCTAGACGAAGCTTCACCTCCAAGATTCTTCTTTAGATAAATCAGAAGCTACGATATACTCAGACGCTACTGTAGAATATGGGACCACACTCTGATTTGAGCTCTTCCAACTCAATGCACCTCAATTCAAAGTGAATATGTATCCAGTTTGCGACTTCATGTCATCTTGATCAGTCTGGAAACTAGCATATGTATATCATATGATGACTATTTCTTCATATCCACAATAAACTAAGAACATATCCTTAGTATTCCTTAGGTACATTAGGAAATTCTTGACTTCCATCCAATGGCTGTAAAATGGGTCATCTTGATATCTACCTACAACACTCAATGCATTGGTGACATCCAGCCTAGTACATTTCATGTCATACATGACTGACCCAACCGTGGATGTGTATGGAGTCCATGTCATTATCTTTATTTGCTCATGTTTCTAAGGACACATTTTCTTAGAATGATGTATTCCATGTGATACTGGAAACAATCCCCTCTTGGATTGTTCCACATAGAATATCTTTGGTATCTTATCAATGTATGTACTTTGAATTAGGCCCAACAATCTCTGGGATCTATCACGATGGATCCTAATCCCAATAATATATGATGCCTCACCCATGTCCTTCAGGGAGAAGCATCAATTCAACCATAAATTAACAGACAGTAAGACTGATATCTCGTTTCCAATAAGTTATATGTCATAAACATATACTATTAGAAAAATGACTACATTCCCACAAAACCATTTGGAGACACAAGGATCACATTCATTCTTGATAAAACCAAATTTTATTATTTCTTTATGGAAACAAATTTTCTGTGAGTTGGATGCTTACTTTAATCCATAAATGGATTTCTATATCTGGCATACTTTATTGGAATACTTTGAAGTCATAAACCCTTCAGGTGGTGTCTTGTAGACATAAAATGGTGAAAAGGATTCATCGTAGTCAATGTCTTCACACTGTTTGAACCCTTTTGCAACCAGTCATACCTTATAGTTGTAGACTTGTACATCCATGTCCATTTTTTCAGGAATACCCATTTGAAACCAACATGCTTTACATCAACTGGAGGATCTACCAAAATCTAGACTTGGTTTTGTTACATGGAATCCAATTTAGAATTCATGGATTCTTGCCACACGGAAATATATGTTCCTCTTACTGCTTCATTGAAGGTTAAGGGATCATTATTATCAACTAATAAGGACTCAACTTCCTCTATAACTAGAAAACTATATCGTTATGGTTCTAAAACCTCTCCTATACTCCTACGCATCTCTAGTGTCTCTGGAATAGTTCTTTCTTCCATGGTGGTTGGGGGAATATGTTCCTATACCAACTGATATATACCTTTAGCCTCAACTTCAACTAATCCTATCTCACTCCCACTATCTCTTTTAGAGATGTTCACCCTTTCATGTAATATGGTGTTTCTTTCCACTATTACCTTTTTGTCTGAGGGGTTCTATAGGAAATATCTTCTTGTTTCCATGGGGTATCCTCTAATGGAACACTTTTTTCCTTGGGGTACAAATTTGTTACCTAAAGTGGCCTTAACAAAAACATTACTAACCGACACAAATAGATTTGATAATATGGCTTTTTCAATTCCAGAACTTTTATGGAATACCATTTATTAATTTAGTTGGTACATGGTTTATTATGTGCCCCGGTTTTTTTAACGCATATCCCCAAAAGGATAATGAAAGACTCACATGACTTATCATTCATCTCACCATGTCCAACATGGTGTGGTTCCTCATTTTTCACACACCATTCCACTAGGGCGTGTATGGAAGAGTGAGTAGGGATATGATCCCAAACTCCAGTACATAATCAATGATGTTGTGATTAAGATATTCTCCACCTAGTTTTGAGTGGGGTTTTTTAATCTTCTTACCAAGAATATTTTCAACTTCATTATTATATTCACTCACCTTATCAAAAGATTTCGACTTATACCTCATTATGTAGATATATCCACATATACTAAAATCATCAGAAAAAGTTATGATGTATAAGTAGCCTCCCCTTGATTCAAATAGAAATGGTCCACACACATCAGTATGAACCAATTCAGGAAGATCATGTTCCCTTTCACCTTTTCCACTAACTGGGGATTTGGTAATTTCTCTTAGTAAACATGTATGACATACACCAAGTGGTTTTAGTTTGAAATAATCTAATTATCCATCTTGTTGTAACATTCCCATTATTTTCTCATTTACATGACTTAGATGGTGATGACAAAGTTTGGTGTGGTATGAGTCATGTGGAGTATCTTTGTTATCGATTTCCATTACATGGTTTGTGTAATCCAACATATGAAGACCGTCGTATAAATGAGCCCTACCAAAACAATTTCTATCTTTGTAAAAGAAAAAACATTCATTTCCAAACATGAAAATAAATTCATATGTATCTAATATGGATAAATAAATATTGTTTTTAGTAATAAATGGAACAAAATAATAACCCATTAAAACCAATATCATCCTAGTTAGAAACATCAGGTGGTACTCCCCAATAGTTATAATAGATTGTCTGGATCCGTTGTCTGCTCGAAGATCCACGACCCCAATGTAAATATTCTAGAATCTACATTGTTTATTTATTTGGATACATTTTTGAGCACCATAAGCTGTATCTAATAACCAATTTGTTGAAATAGATAGATTTCATTCAATACCAAATACACTTGAAGCGTCCCCTGTGAAATTCTCCTACAACTGGACCTTCATGCCACATGAGAAACAAACAACCACTTGTTCCCTTGACTCCCCTTTGATCTTCCTTTTCCTAAAAGTTCATGAAGATTATTAGGTCTTAAATATCTTTTCCTTCCATTTCCTCTTATTCACCGTAAGGAAAAAAGTCTTTTGTGATTCATATCTTTTTCCACTTGGTTAATGAGGATAAGAAATTAAAATAGATATTTCTCAAAGTTGTTCATATTGAAATTGAAAACAATGTCAGAAAAGATCTGAGTGATTGTTGTGAGAATGAGATTAATGCCTAGTTCATCAGGGAGTTTAAAACCTATAACATCTAGGCACTCAATGTATCCAATGATCTTGACTACATGAGGCCCATCTGGGGAACCTACTCCACGCTTACCCTGAAGGAGTTCCTTATAGATCTCAATCCTTTCTAATCTTTCTCTCTCCTAGTAAATACCGTGGACATTCTTGATCATGCTATAAGAATCCATGTTTTCTTGAGTCTTCATGAGATCACATGACATTTATGATAGCATCAAACATTGAATGTTGACCATGTCATTTATATGTTTCTCATTGACCAAGAAATCCTCATTAATAGCCTCTTTGGCAGGCAGATCATGTAATGCTGAATCTTGCACTTGAGACTTCTGTTCATGGTGTATGATAACCCAAAGGCATCTAAACCATTCCAGTATGTTACATCCAGTGAGGATGTTGTATTTATCAAGAATATGTCACAAGGATAGTTTGGTGGAAAATTTATTCATTTTTAATCTATTATTAAAAGAGAATACCATTTGTACATTCTTGATTACATTATATAAGAAATAATAAATTTTATTATGTCAACCACTATTTTATCAAGTCATAATTTCCCCCACCATTGAACTTGGAATGCCTAGTTTCCATGACATTTTTCTGGAAAGGAGCCATATTATCCTTTTTATAACCCCAAAAAGGTTATTTCAAGCTGTTAGAAGGAATTTATGTAGGCAGGTCATTTCAAACTGTGTTCTTTTCGGTCCATGATCTATTGAGTGGAATCTGAAAACCTAAAATCATGGCATTGGATTTCCTCAACTATTGTCGTCAATATTACAAAAATTTTATCAATGACTACTCCTCTTAATGTAATATGTATATGTCAAACTGAAACTTTTCATAGGATCTTCCTTTCTAAAAGTATGTCTTTCAACAAGGGTTGGTCATGCACATTGTTTTATTGAGTATTTCCTTAATCATGTAATATAATGCTTGGTCTGACTAAATATTTTATTTAAGAGATTTTTATCTCTTATTCAAGACTTTTTTATTATTACTATCACATGCTTTTAAATATTAAGTGGAAGTAGAATAAGTGATTAACCCTGTCTTGATAATATATACACATAAGTATGGTTTATTTTAGTTGAATTTTGTATGCTTGTTTAATTCATTAATTATGTGATTGTGAAAACTCATCCATAATGATAAACCAAATAACTAACCAAAATAAAATAAATAGAGTGATTATATTATTGTATAATGGTTATTTCATCTTTCGGTTTATAAACTAACCCTGGCCTAGGGGAGAAGCATCATGAACCATTTTGGTTCATGTTTACAGCTTTCCACCTGTACACCCCTATATCTCATGGGATTGGTTTCATCTCAGCTCCATCTTGAACCTCCTCCACAATCATGGGATTTCCATCCATTACATATGCCTTTTTTAACTCACATGTAGGTGAGGGGTAAAAATGGTTTTTACATAAAATAAACCTTCGGCGCGCATGCCCCAGATATTAATGAGCAGAGAAGGATCGTAGGCCAAAAAACTTAATTTAAATAAATAAATTAAATGAAAACATCAGCATACAAAGGTCATGGTCTAGATCATGATCATCCATATATGCAATGATGTTTAAACATAAATAAAACTAGCATTTAATTATTTAATCATTATTTTTCAACATAAATCACGGTCGAATCAATTAATTGTCATATTTAATTAATCAATCCTTTTATCATAAACCCTTTTTCTAAATTTTCTAGAGATTCACATTGAACATAATTTTTAACAAATTAAATAATTTGATGTTATCTTTGTACCTAACTTGTACCATGGAGGCAACTCGGTCAATTTCTATTCATAACTACCAATTAAGTAGAAATGAACATTACAGAGATGTTAAATTAAACACATATATAAAACACACATCACATGCTCTTCCTCAGCTTCACACCCACACAATGGAACATTTATCAAGGGTTTTTATAATTTAATAATAAATTTTAATAATTCTGCATAATTTGGATGAGTACATGGCGTGTAGTTCTAACTATATGAGGAGTACTATTTTTCATCATCCTTCTAATGTAAACATCTGGGGAAATTCCGTGTGACTGTACATCAGAAATCATTGGAGTTCAAATATTTTTCAGTGGGCCACATGCCATGTATCATCCATTGGATGTAGTTTCCAACTGGGCAAGCTATGTACGGGGTACACGGTCCAACCCTAACGCGAAAGGACTACCTTCCATGTTCAGTGGACTAAATATCGTGTAATCTAGAATTTTTGTGCCACCTATTCTTGGTCAACACATTGATTAATTTATGTCCTAAAAAGACTCCAACACATGGCCTCGTTTGGCGGACCATTCTAATGAATATAATCATGACTACACATCATGTACTACCGAATACAAGGCTAGTGTTCTCGTGTTGTACAGCCAGGACGCTTTGGCACAACTAGATTAGATCCTCTATTTTATTTTAATAAAAATTAAAAGAAAATATATTTTATATATGATGAACGATAAATGAATGAGGGGGAATATATCTTGAGATTCATATTTTCATAATGATTAACTTGAATTGAAATAGCTAAATTTTTAAATGAATTTTTCTTAAATGAAATATTTAGATAAATATATACTGTGAACTGACCTCCCTCTGATTCAACTTGTAGGTTTGGGGTGTAGTGAAATCATGGCTAGGACGGAACCCAACATTTATTTTTACCATGATTAATGATTATTTGAGGATCAATACGATGATGAAATCCAGTCTCCATAGAATAGAATAAATAATTTAGATAAAGAAGGAAGTTGCGTGAAACCTTTAGAGAGGATCTTTCCCACCATGTTTATAATTAATTAAATTAATTTCATAAAGGAAAATAATACCTAGATCATTGGTATTTTTCTTCATTGATGATTTTGATCATGTAAAATGACCCTTCCACATTTTCTTTTTTCAATTGGAAGGATCCAAACAAGAATCCCTCTTGTGGTGATCCACACGTGCTCAGATGGCCTTCGATCAACACTGCTCATTCTCTGAGTGCTACTGTCGTGAAGTTAGTGTATTCTGTCGGTCATTATTTATTTCTTGATCTTCAGCCCTAAACTTATGACTCTCATTCTTGATATGGGTGGGATGTCTATTTGAGAGAGAAATTTTTTAGCTTACCAATTCTCAATTCAACGAGTGTATGATTTTTTTTCGTATGGTGTGTGGAACGATAGGGATACATGCCTACTTATATGCATGAAACATCAGTTACAATATTGAATTGCATAATAGTAATTAAATACATTCATGAATGAATATACAACCCATTCCCTTAATAATCTCGTGCCATTATTTATGGTGTTCCAACTTATGCAGAATGGAATTATAAATAAAATTCCAAGTTACAAAATAATAGTACCATCATTATTATTTTAACTTATGCCAACTAGTTAAATAATTATTTACTGTATTGAAAATAATTATTATACCACCAGACTGGCATTGGATTATATGAACTCCACTTCAATTTATTGATCACATGAATAAATAAAAAAATATTTTATTCTCTTAAATAAATATTTTATTTAAAAATAGTAAATAAAAATTCATTAAATGTTCAATAAAATAAATAAATATATTATATGTAATTTATGGGATCTTTCTAACATGAATAAAATTATTCCATGTTCTTGAGAATGATATTTATTTCATTAATTAAAATCAAATTGAATTTAACCTAGAACACAAAATACACTTAGTGTGTGACCCTCTAGGAGTCTTTCTCGTTGGCATTTGGAAGTCTTTCCTAAAGTTCAAGAGTATTTTCTAGTAATGGGTAAAGTCACCCATGAGAAAGAATGTAATGTCACAACAAGGGAATCCACATAAAAATGCTCACTATGTAATATAATCCCTTTGTTTCAATATCTCATCAAGCAGCATTCATGATAATATCATCAACCTTTGTTCTTGATACGTCATTCTTTGACTACTTGAAATAAACACATCGTTACGCCATGGTCATGGAATTTCGCACAGAGGTTCTATTTCATTCACAGGGTTGAGATATCAAGATCCATAAATGGAAGGGAAACCCCCTTCCATGACTTATCCATTAATAACATGCCACTCATGACACACCCACCGTACCCTACATCCTGCCAATTTTCTATGTGACTATTTTTAATAGTATATCAAAGTGTGCAAGTCATGACACATATTAATGATAATATTAAAGTATAAGGATCATTACACATTCTCTCATATAGAAATATTTGATGATATCAAAAAATGTGGAATTCCTACTGGCAGGTATACCTCATAATCTACTGTCTTGGATATTACCAAGTGCAAACATTATGA
The DNA here is from genome assembly GCA_963277665.1 of Viscum album. Taxonomy (NCBI): domain Eukaryota; kingdom Viridiplantae; phylum Streptophyta; class Magnoliopsida; order Santalales; family Viscaceae; genus Viscum; species Viscum album. The sequence goes on from OY728152.1 coordinate 1,255,767,246, forward strand.
GAGGAAGTCACATGCGCTTACGAGTACTCACATGTGATGTTCTTCATGCTATATGTTCCATCATAGTATGCCATCCAACTGTATAACTATATTTAAGTATATTTTTATAGCATTTCATGGTTCTCATGATAGAGGAGAACTGTCATGACCTTATCATTGAGAAAAATACTCCAGGAAATTATTACATCATAGTCATGTAGAATAATGAATAGTATGTAATAATATGTTTAATATTTAAATAAATTAAATATCTGTAAAGACCCGTAAATTTAAAGGAATTTTTTTTTCTTAATTTTCTTTGTAGTTTTACAAGAACGCAGTTTCTGACGGCACCTGATTCTGAGGCCCGGTGTGCCCGGAATCATTTTCCGAAGTTTGGCTTGGGTACGTTTAGTGAACGGACGAGCGGGTTTTTCTAACTTTTGAACCGGTGCCTGGAATCGAATTCTGAGGGCACTGATGAAATCACAGCGCCGGTATTCACTTAGAAACGCCTCTTCCGAAGTTGCGTTTGCTCGGGTGTGGTTTTTAATTTTCAGGCTTAATGTTAAAAAATAAAATAATTTTACGACAACTTTATTTTATTTCACTTAAGCCACTTGGAAGCCTTTTAAACTGAGTTGAAATGGATAGGGGACTATCCATAAATATCCTACCCTCTTGGTAGGATATTTTTGAGGTGGGGCCCGCATGAGCCCCGTCGTTTCTTTCTGCTAAGTAACGCACCCGCGAAAACCCGTCATTATGAAAGTCAACTGACGCGTTTTTTTAAATCCTTAACACACCATTTAATTGGCCGGGTTATTTTGTGAATTAAATGGGCGTTTTCCCTCATTGAATTAATTCAACGAATTGATGGGTCATTACTTACCACTTTTTCGTTTGTTGGCGTAATAATAAAATAAGACCAACAAGTCTTTTTGGAGGATTACTCGTTGAGAGGTTTTGACAGAGTTCTTGAGCCTTCATCCCCCTTCGCGAAGAACGCGAAGAACGCGAAGAACGCGAAGAACGCGAAGAACGCCGGCCTCCGACGAAGAACGTTGAACCCGTGGAAGTCGACGACGTGACTCCGTGTTCCGCGACGCCGACGTTCCCTTCATGCAACGTTCTTCTGCGACGTCTCTTCCTCCGCAACGAATCTTCGATCAGCTGTTGAGGTAAGAGACTTCGGGATTCTCTTAAATCTCCCTGGTGTTTTTTTTAACAAAACACGGATTTAATTATATATATTTAAATTAAATCTGTTGTTTCTTGGCCCGTTGAGTTCGCCGACTCAACGCCGGATTCCACGACGATGCGACACCCTTCCGCGACGACGCGACGATCCCCTCCTTCCTCGATGAACAAATCCGCGAAGAACGTGCGTTCGATGACGACTACGAGGTAGGGGTTCTGAATAATTCCTTTTTCCGTGATCGTTTCTTTTAAAAGTGAAGAACCGGACATAAGAACAATTTTAATCCATTAAAATTGTTGATTCATGTGTTGAATGTATTTTTCTCCCGTTGATTATCTCTAACGCGGAGGGTGCAGGCCAAACAAACACGGCCCAACAACCCTCCGCCATTCTTCGTTGTTGTGCGGATTTGACGGGCGATGACGGAACGTGCCGCAACGGAAGTTTGATGGTTCCGCAGTGAAGGGCGAGTCCCGTGAGGAGCAGCGGCGCAGATGGGAACAGAATCGGACCACCGGAGCGACTTCGGTGGCCCGCAAAAGCCGCCGGCGGCGCGGGTCGCCGGCGCGGCGGCGCCCCGGCGAACCGCTGGACAAGGCCGCCGCGACAGAAGCTGCGGTGGTGGCCCTCGCGGACCCGCGGCCGCGCGGGTCCGGCGTGCGCGGGACACGGCTGAAGCTGCATCCGGCTTTCCAGGGCGACACCCCGCGGGTGCCGCGGGGTTGTCACACGGGGGCGGCGGCTCCCCCCCGCATCACTCGGGCTGTCCAGGGAGACACCCCGCGGGTGCCGCGGGGTTGTCACGTGGGGGCGGCGGCTCCCCCCCGCGTCGCTCGGCCGCTCGGCCGAGCAGGGCCGTGGTGGCCGAGCCAGGCCGGTCCGACCGGTCGGACCGGGTCGACCCGGTTCGGCCGACCCAGGGGGGTTGGGCCGGGTCGGCCCGGGCCCGGACCCCCCTTTTTCGGACCGTTTTCGTTCAAATGCCCGTAACTTGAGCTACGGGCCTCCGAACAACGCGCCGTCAGCGGAAACGTGATCCTTGGATTGTGACGGTCGTTTCGGTATATCGCACTCAAGGTTCCGGATTACTTTGGGTTTGGCCGGGTTGGTTCGTACACAAAACCAACCAGGCCCTCAGAGCCGAAACGCTCATATCTTGAGCTACGGACGTCCGATTGACATTCCGTCAGCTTTGTTGAATTCCTCTAAGTTAGACGGATCTTTTGGTATACTCTGCTCGAGGTTTGGATGTCGTCGTAGTGCGGTCGGGTTGGTTCGCTCAGGAAACCAACTGGGCCCCTAGAACGAAAAGGCCAATAACTCACAGACCGGGCGTCTGATTGACGCGTCGTCTGTCTCGTTGCTTTCCTCTTGATGAGATGGAACTTTTGGCATCCTCCGCCCGAGTTTTGGATGTAGATGGATAGTGGCCGGGTTGGATCACATCGAAATCTAACCGGGCCCCTGGAACGGAAAAGCTGATATCTTTCAGACCAGACGTCCTTTTGACGAACCGTCAGCGGCGTTGGTGATCACGTTGAGTAACGGTCCCTATGAGTATACCCTATGGGTGTTCGGGGTACAGTTGAGATACGGCCGGGTTGGTTCACTCACGAAACCAACCGGGCCCCTGGGACGAAAAGGCTAATAACTCACAGACCGGGCGTCCGATTGACGCGCCGTCTGTTGCGTTGAGACCCCTATGACGAGGTGGTCCTTTGAGATACATCCTTGAGGGAAATTGTCATACTTGGAGTATCGAACAGTAGCTCATGGAGCGGACCCTCCCGGAGATGAGCGTGCGGAGTACGGAGACCGTGTAGCTGACTGAGACCCGACGACTGCTGATCGAACGACTCAGTGTGTTACAGAGGTGTGCTTGGTTGTAGCGGCACAGGGGAGCGCATGGTTGTAGCGGAAGACCCACGACAGAGGTGCTCTTGGTTGTAGCGGCACATGGGAGTGCTTGGTTGTAGTGGCAGACCCACGAAGAAGGTGTGCTTGGTTGTAGCGGCACATGGGAGCGCATGGTTGTAGCGGCAGACCCACGACAGAGGTGCGCTTGGTTGTAGTGGCACAGGGGGGGGGCACTTGGTTGTAGCGGTAGACCCACGACAGAGGTGCGCTTGGTTTTAGCGGCACATGGGAGCACTTGGTTGTAGCGGCAGACCCACGACAGAGGTGCGCTTGGTTGTAGCGGCACATGGGAGCGCTTGGTTGAAGCGGAAGACCCACGACAGAGGTGCTCTTGGTTGTAGCGGAACATGGGAGCACTTGGTTGTAGCAGCTGGCCCGCGGTACTCGATAGGTGGAGTACTACATCAGTCTTAGGTTAGTGAGCAGTAATTCGGAGTCGTGACAGGACCACTGTACACTCTAGAGATGGAGCTCTTCAGCAGTTACGGATTCGATAATGAAAATCCTGGTTGAGCTGAGACTTTTGATCTTTGTGTTTTCTCATGTGTGAGATGGGTCACTTGATAACTTAGCTATATGTATGGGCATATACCTGGGTAGTGGTTATCCTTTGATTTTACAATCCTTGTGTTTTTCTCATGATTGAGATGGGTTACTTGATAACTTTGGTATATGTATGGGAATATATCTAAGTAGAGGTTATCTGTTGAGATCTTCTTTTTGGTCATCCTTGTGGGTTTTAGTTAGACCTTGAGGGTCTCAGGGTCCCTACTGAGTGTCGTTATACTCACCCCTGCACGGGCTATGCCCGCACCTCGTTGTGTTGGTTGCAGACGACAGGAAGTGCTGACGGAGGCCGAGTGTTCGAGGACTGGACGGTACCTGGAGGTGGACCACTGGGCGGGACATGATCGGAGCGAACGACGGGACCCGAGGAGCAGTGGAGCTAGTTGTACCCACCCTTCAGGAGGGATTTCCAGTGGACAGCTCGGTGTAGCGTCTTTTACTTTACAGTTGTTGTTTTCCCTTTCGAGTTGTACTTTACTTTCAGTTTGGGTTTGTATACTGGCCCATTTAATTTTCGGCACTTCAGTTGTACTCTGTTTTTTACATAGTGTTTACTTTTCCGCTTGCTTAATCTGTGGTGCTTGTTTACATTACAATGTCAATGCCTTCCCTTTTTATCGGGATTTACACCTTGGTGCTAGTCGCCGGCCTCTGGCCTATGGAAGGCGGGCTTGGGGTAGTCACGGCACGGGCCCCGAGGACGGGCCGTGACAACTGGTATCAGAGGTGGTCGGTTCAACCGCAGACTCTGATCTTTTTTCTATGTGAAGAAATAGTGTTTAGCGTATTGGGTGTGGTTATCAGTCCAGGGAGTCCACTGTTGGTGTGGCGACTGACGTATCCGTACACCAGGACCCTGACTTCTGATTTCCGACTTAATGCACGAAAACATTGATTGCATGTGTGTTTCAAGTTTTCTTTGTGATTACATGTGTCAGCTCACCAGGTATATTGTTCTGACCGTGGCGCACGTTTTTCCCTTCAGGATGGTCCCGTGACGGTGGCCTGCTAGGGTTCCAAGCGATGTGCATGGAGAGAGCCCACCGAGCGTCGAGGACTCGGTACAGGGCCTTTGACAGCTGAGGCACCGGTGGTACCTATACCCGCCGAGCCACCGATGCTACCAGCCCCAGCCGCTGACGATGCACGTCGCATTAGTGCACTGCATGAGTTCCAATGCCAGCGACCGCCCAGGTTCCACGGGGAGACGGACCCTCAGGCCGCCGAGGACTGGCTGGAGGCAGTTGTACGGGTTTTCAGATTAGTGAGGACACCAGCAGACCTCATGGTGATCCTCGCAGCGAGCCTCCTACACGCGGAAGAAGGCAGATGGTGGAGCTTGATGCTCCAGGTGCATGATGAGGCATCTCTCCTCGGGATGGACTTTGAGAGCATCTTCCGCTCCGAGTTCATCCCACCCACCCTCCGAGCGGTGCGCATCCAAGAGCTACTACAGCTGCGGTAGGGCAGCATGATAGTGGCCCAGTACTCGGCGAGATTTACTGATCTCTCGTGCTACTCCAAAGATATGGTACGAGACCCGTTCTTCTGGGCCCGGACCTTTGAGCAGGTACTGAGGCACGAGATCAGGGCTTCGATGATCTCCCTCAACAGTCCAACTCAGGCAGGGGTGTTGGAGCGAGCCCTCTTAGTGAAGAGTTTCATTACTGAGCAGTCTCCAGCAGTAGTACCCACCACTTTCCGGCATGCGGCAGAGTCTTCTACAGCGGGAAGTAGATGGATAACGCAGGGTTCCAAGAGGACTGGACCTACCGGTGGTTGACAGTATGACTCTGGATCGTTTGTGCGAGGCACTCGGGGTGGGAAACGACTTGCCTTGAGAGGGAAGTGTTACTCCTGCGGTGGAATTGGTCACATGGCTCGTGACTGTCCGACCCGCCATACGGATGATCAACTGACGGACGAAGGGCCCCCCAGGCAGAGGCAGCGGTTCGATCAGGGCGGGCCGCAAGGAGCAGGTGGCCATGGCAGTGGAGTTGTCCGTGCAGCTGGAGGTGGACGACGCTTCGGGGTGTTGCCACCACCACCAACAGGAGGTCCACCCCGACCGCAGGGGACATGAGGACATGGGAGAGCTCAGCTTCAGGCAGATGAGGCCTACAATCATGGAGCTCCGGGAGCAGATGGACAGGATCGGGACTAGCTCCAGACCTAGAGACTTTTGTTCATGTTGCTTCTAGTTTTGTTGATGTATGTTTGTAGATGCCTTGTGTCTTTGTACTTGAGCTACAGTAATAAAAGACACCTTTTCTTGTGGAATTTACTTTCCTATCCTCTCTTGTGTTGAAAACTAAGAGGTTCCGGTTTAGACTGTTGACTTGACCCTCACTTGAGAGGTACCTACTGGAGGAGACCCAGTTACCACACACTGATGCCGATAGTGTGACTCAACCCTTGGAGGCGAGAGTAACGGTTGGATCTCTTGGTAGTAGCGTCGAGTCCTTATGATGTCATCCTTGGTATGGGTTAGTATCATCCATGTCGGGATTGACAATATTAGGCAAAGAACGTGGTTCATCCAGGGGATGAGACCGTATTTCTCTAATCGGCAAGGAAGAAATCATAGAAGCTCTACTGGGACCAGAGGTGGTCCGGGCCACGATAGAGAAGGTCCAGGTGAGCACATGGGAGTGGAAGGCTCAGATGTGTGCTCAGTACTGCCTTTGTATCCCTAGTTTGTGTTGATGCTTTACGGGGACGTAAAGCCCTGTGGTGGGAGTAATATAAAGACCTGTAAATTTCAAGGAATTTTTTTTCTTAATTTTCTTTGAAATTTTACAAGAATTCAGTTTTTGACGGCACCTGATTCCGAGGCCCGGTGTGGCCGGAATCATTTTCCGAAGTTTAGCTCAGGTACGTTTAGTGAACGGACGAGCGGGTTTTTCTAACTTTTGAACCGGTGCCCGGAATCGAATTCTGAGGGCACCGATGAAATCACAGGGCCGGTATTCGCTTAGAAACGCCTCTTCCGGAGTTGCGTTTTCTCAGGTGTGGTTTTTAATTTTCGGGCTTAATGTTGAGAAATAAAATAATTTTACGACAACTTTATTTTATTTCACTTAAGCCACTTGGAAGCCTCTTAAACTGAGTTGAAACGGATAGGGGACTATCCAAAAATATCCTACCCTCTCGGTAGGATATTTGTGAGGTGGGGCCCGCACGAGCCCCGCCGTTTCTTTCCGCTAAGTAACACACCCGCGAAAACCCGTCATTATGAAAGTCAACTGACGCGTTTTCTTAAATCCTTAACACACCATTTAATTAGGCGGTTTATTTCGTGTATTAAATGGGCGGTTTCCTTTGTTGAATTAATTCAACGAATTTATGGGTCATTACTTACCGCTTATTCGTTTGTTGGCGTAATAATAAAATAAGACCAACAAGTCTTTTTGGAGGATTACTCGTTGAGAGGTTTTGACAGAGTTCTTGAGCCTTCATCCTCCTTTGCGAAGAACGCAAAGAACGCGAAGAACACGAAGAACGCGGGCCTCCGACGAAGAACACCGAACCCGTGGAAGTCGACGACGCGACTCCATGTTCCGTGACGCCGACGTTCCCTTCCTTCAATGTTCTTCTGCGACCTCTCTTCCTCCGTAATGAATCTTTGATCAGCTGTTGAGGTAAGAGATTTCAGGATTCTCTTAAATCTCCCTGGTGTTTTTTTTAACAAAACACAGATTTAATTTTATATAATTAAATTAAATATGTTGTTTCTTGGTCCGTTGAGTTCGCCGACTCAATGCCGGATTTTGCGACGATGCGACGTCCTTCTGCGACGACGCGACGATCCCCTCATTCCGCGACGAACAAATCCCCGAAGAACGTGCGTTTGGCGACGACTACGAGGTAGGGGTTGTGAATAATTCCTTTTGCCGTGATCGTTTCTTTTAAAAGTGAAGAACCAGACATAAGAACAATTTTAATCCATTAAAATTGTTGATTCATGTGTTGAATGTATTTTTCTCACGTTGATTATCTCTAACGTGGAGGGTGCGGGCCAAACGAACACGGCCCGACAACCCTCCGTCGTTCTTCGTTGTTGTGAGGATTTGATGGGCGACGACGGAACGTGCCACAACGGAAGTTTGATGGTTCCGCAGTGAAGAGTGAGTCCCGGGAGGAGCAGCGGCGCAGACGGGAACAGAATCGGACCACCGGAGCGACTCCGGTGGCCCGCGGAAGCCGCCGGCGGCCAGGAGCGGCGGCGCCCCGGTGCACCGCCGGACAAGGCCGTCGCGGCAGAAGCCGTGGCAGCGGCACTCGCGGACCCGCGGCCGCACGGGTCCGGCGCGCGCGGGATGCGGCTGAAGCCACGTCCGACCCTCCAGGGCGACACCCCGTGGGTGCCGCGGGGTTGTCACGCGGGGGCGGCGCCCCCCCCCCCCCCCCCCGCGTCGCTCGGGCTGTCTAGGGAGACACCCCACGGGTGCCGCGGGGTTGTCACGCGGGGGCGGCGGCTCCCCCCCCCCCCCTCGTCGCTCGGCCGCTCGGCCGAGCCGGGCCGGGCTGGCAGAGCCAGGCTGGTCCGACCGGTCGGACAGGGTCCGAACCGCGTCGAACCGGTTCAGTGGACCCAGGGGGGGTCGGGCCGGGTCGGCCCGGGCCCGGACCCCCCGTTTTCGGACCGTTTTCAGTCAAATGCCCGTAACATGAGTTACGGGCCTCCGAACGACGCGCTGTCAGCGGCAACACGATCCTTTGATCGAGACGGTCATTTCGGTATATCGCACTCAAGGTTTCGGAATACTTTGGGTTCAGCCGAGTTGGTTCGTACACAAAACCAACCGGGCCCTCGGAGCAGAAATGCTCATATCTTGAGCTACGGACGCCCGATTGACGTGCCGTTAGCTTTGTTGAATTACTCTAAGTGAGACGGATCTTTTTACTTACTCCGATCGAGGTTTGGATGTCGTCGGAGTGCGGTTGGGTTGGTTCGCTTACGAAACCAACCGGGCCCCTAGAACGAAAAAGCTAATAACTCACAGACCTGGCATCTGATTGACGCGCCGTCTGTCTCGTTGATTTCCTCTTGATGAGACGGAGCTTTTGGCATCCTCCGCCCGAGTTTTTCATGCAGATGGATAGTGGCCAGGTTGGATCGCACCGAAATCCAACCGGGCCCCTGGAACGGAAAAGCTGATATGTTTCAGACCAGACGTCCGTTTGACGAACTGTCAGCAGCGTTGGTGATCACGATGTGTAACAGTCCCTATGAGTATACCCTATGGGAGTTCGGGGTACAGTTGAGATATGGCCGGGTTGGTTCACTCACGAAACCAACCGGGCCCCTGGGACGAAAAGGCTAATAACTCACAGACCGGGCGTCCGATTGACACGCTGTCTGTTGCGTTGAGGCCCCAATGACGAGGTGGTCCTTTGAGATACTTCCTTGCCGGAATTTGTGATACTTGGAGTATCGACCAGTATCTCATGGAGCGAAACCTCCTGGAGACGAGCGTGCGGAGTACGGAGACCGTGTAGCTGACTGAGACCCGGGGACTGCTGATCGAATGACTCCGTGTGTTACAGAGGTGCGCTTGGTTGTAGCGGCACAGGGGAGCGCTTGGTTGTAGAGGCAGACCCACGACAGAGGTGCGCTTAGTTGTAGCGGCACAGGGGAGCGCTTGGTTGTAGCGGCAGTCCCACGACAGAGGTGCTCTTGGTTGTAGCGTCATAGGGGAGCGCTTGGTTGTAGCGGCAGACCCACGACAGAGGTGCGATTGGTTGTAGCGGCATAGGGGGGGTGCTTTGTTGTAGAGGCAGACCCACGACAGAGGTGCGCTTGGTTGTAGCGGCACATGGGAGCTCTTGGTTATAGCGGCAGACCAACGAAAGAGGTGCGCTTGGTTGTAGCGGCACATGGGAGCACTTGGTTGTAGCGGCAGACCCACGACAGAGGTGCGCTTGGTTGTAGCGGCACATGGGAGTGCTTGGTTGTAGCATCTGGACCGCGGTACTCGATTGGTGGAGTACTAAAGCAGTCTTAGGTTAGTGAGCGGTACCTCGAAGTCGTGACAGGACCACTGTACACTTCAGAGACGGAGCTCTTCAGTAGTTACGGATTCGATAATGAAAATCCTGGTTGAGCTGAGACTTTTGATCTTTGTGTTTCCTCATGTGTGAGATGGGTCACTTGATAACTTAGGTATATGTATGGGAATATACCTGGGTGGTGGTTATCCGTTGATTTCACAATCCTTGTGTTTTCCTCATGATTGAGATGAGTTACTTGATAACTTAGGTATATGTATGGGCATATATCTATGTAGAGGTTATCTGTTGAGATCTTCTTTGTGGTTATCCTTGTTGATATTAGTGAGACCTTGAGGGTCTCAGGGTCCCTACTGAGTATCGTTATACTCACCCCTGCACGGGCTATGACCGCACCTCGTTGTGTTGGTTGCAGATGAAGGGCAGTGCTGACGGAGGCCGAGTGTTCGAGGACTGGACGATACCTGGAGGTGGACCATTGGGCGGGACGTGCTCAGAGCGGACGGCGGGACCCGAGGAGCAGTGGAGCTATCTGTACCCACCCTTCATGTGGGATTTCCAGTGGACAGCTCGGTGTAGCAGCTTTTACATTACAGTTGCTGTTTTCCCTTTCGAGTTGTACTTTACTTTCAGTTTGGGTTTGTATACTGGCCCATTTACTTTTCCGCACATCAGTTGTACTCTGTTTTTACTTAGTGTTTACTTTTCCTCTTGCTTACTCTGTGGTGCTTGTTTACTTTACAAAGGCAATGCCTTCCCTTTTTACCGGGATTTACGCCTTGGTGCTAGTCACCATCCCCTGGCCTATGGAAGGTGGGCTTGGGGTAGTCACAACACGGGCCCCGAGGATGGGTCGTGAAAATATCCATGTAATAAATGTACAAAAAGTTGGTTCTAGGACACCAAATCTTACACAACTAAGTTTTGGGTAAAGTTGGAGTACGGTCGGGTAGGATCCCACCAGAATCCAACTGGGCCCTCTGCACTAAATTTTCCTATAACTCTCAGAATGGGTGTATGATTTCCATTATGTATGTTGCATTTGGAACTCTTATGAAATGAAAGATAAATGTGTTACATCATCATGGGACATCATTCGGGTGAAAAAATATGACTAATGGGTTGATGAGCTGATTCTTCTGGAATCAAGAGTGCTTTGTGCGGCAATATAGTGTCTAGATCTAAGGTGGAGATTAGAGGAAGATCTTGTGGAGATGAGTACCTAGAGATCCTATCGGGGTTAGCTCTCAGTGATCATTTGTGGCTGAGCACATAGATACCCAATGTGGATCAGCACCGAGCAATCCTGTGTGAATCAGCACCGAGCGATCTTATGTGGATCGACACCCAGTGATCCTGTGTGGATCAACACCTAGCGATCTTATGTGGATCATACCCAAGAGAGCATTTATGAATTAGAACCTATCTATCATGTGTGGCTCAGATCCTTTGTGGGTCAGCACTCAGTGATCCGGTGTGGGTTAGTGAATACCAATCCTATTTGGGTCATATCCTGTGTGAGTTTGTGAGGGTTAGTAACTATCGATCCTCGTCTAGTCAGATCATGTGTGGGTCATAGGGGGTTAGTACATGTCTATCATGTGTGGGTTAATAGTGGTTCCTCTTAACAGAATAAGATGATCTATCCATACAACTAATCATTTTTACTTCTATATAGATGTTATTCTTGGTTTGAGATGAGGATTTTCTTCATGATTTTATATTGATATCATGAATTGTGATTTTACATTGTGGAATTCGGAGAGACTTTCAGGGGTCTCAAGGTCCCTTCTGGGTGTTGGTATAGTCACCCCGACATAGGCATTGCCTGCACCTTATTGTGTCTTGTGCAAACAATGGGTAGCCTTGATAGAGACTCGAGGAGAAAGGACCAGATAGTGGATGGCGGTGACGGTTTACATGGAGAGCTGTGGGGAAAATCTGAACCTTCCATTCAGGTAGGATCCTTGGGGGATGATCTCAGGAGATGTTTTCTCTTTTCTGCTGTATTGTATTTCTGTTGGGATTTTATTCTGGCCCCTTTACTTTCAGTACACACATTTACATAAACTTTTGTACTACATGGATTACTTTCATTGTGTACATACTATATGTGTTTGTAGAGGTTTAAAGGAAACTCATTACCATTTTAGGGATATTCCCTTCTGGTGCTATTCACCAACCCATGTCCTATGGATTCCAAGATTGGGGTTGTCACGGAACGGGCCCCGGGGGATGGGTCATGACAAAGTTGTATTAGAGGTAATCGGTTATACCAAAGAACTAAGACTCTAACCATGCCAATGGAACAATAGTGTTAAGTGTTTTGAGTGTGGTTTTCAGTATTTAGATTCCAGTGTTGGTGTCGTGGCCGACATAACCATACACCAGGGCCCTTAATTTTGATTTCTGAATTTGTGCACAAAAACACCGATTGCGTGTGTTTTGGAAGTGTTTTAATTTTAATTTATTTATATTCATCTCCCTAGGTATAACTTATTGATTGTGGTTCACCTGTATCTTTTTAGGATGTCGTAGGATTCTAGAGAGAGTACACGATGATGGCCCTTCGAGCGACGAGGCTTCAGTGCAGGGCACTCTTACTGTGTTGGAACCTTCAGGTAGTGTACTGGTAGAACTACAATTTATAGGGTGGCAGTTTACAGTATCCCCACTTGTAGACCATGCACGCTGAGTGAGCATGTTACACGAGTTATAGAGACAGAGGCCTCTAAGGTTTCGAAGAGAGAAAGATCTCCAGGCAGGTGAGGACTGGCTGGAGGATGTGGCATGAGTTTTTCACTTTGTAGAAATTCCAATTGATCAGATGGTGATCCTAGTTTCTAGCCTCTTCTATGGACCAACATGGATATAGTGGATTCTAACACTCTAGATGAATGAGGATGAAAATATCTTCTGGTTGGACTTCATAACCTCTTTATGGCAGATTATTTACAAGAAATATTACACTCAGTGCATATCCAGGAGCTGCTGCACTTTCCACAGGGTGGCCTATTTGTGGCCCAGTACTCGATGAGATTCACTGACCACTCACGCTACTCCACCAACATGTTACAGGACCCCTTCTTCAGGTTCTGGACCATTGAGTAGGGTCTCCAGTGGGAGATCATAAAATCGATGATTTCGTTCAATATCCCAACACAGGCTTGAGTGCCCAAGCGATCATTATTGGTGGAGAGATTCCTAGTTGAGTAGGCACCGACTGTGAGAGCCAACAACCAATGACATTTAGAAGAGTCGTCTGCAATAGATAGTGGGTATATGATACTGAGGTCCCAATATGCTGGACCTACTGGAGGATGATCCTAGTATGTAGGGTCGGACGTGTGGAGCTCATGGGATATAGTAGGCTAGTAGGGGATAAGACTATGCTTCATGTGCGGTACGTTGGGCCATATGGCTAGCGGCTACCTGATCCATTGTACTAATGATTAGAAGATTCTCAAAAGTCTACTGATGTAGTCATCATGGTTCAAACGATGGGGTCTGCAATGCAATGAACATGGAAGAAGAGTATGTCATGTAGCAGGTCGGGGACGAGAGTTTGAGGATTTACCACCACCAACCCAGGTGGTCCACCCCGACCACAGGGAGAAGGTGGACATGGGAAACCTCATATTATGGTGCTAGAAGCCTATGAACATGGTGATCCAGAGATTATTAGAGGTATGATATGTGTCTATTCCATCGAATCTGTAGTTCTTATAGACACATGTCCCAGTCACACTTTTATTTCCACATCACTCATTTGGATCTCAGAGATTTTGTTAGAGCCATTGGCTCGATTTTTACAATTAGAGATTCCTATGAGAAATATTAGATGATTACATATAATTGAAGATAGTTTTATATCACTCTATGTGGTGAGAGATTAGGCTAGGAAATCATAGTAGCAGCGTCGAAGCCTTACGATGTCATATTGGGTATGTACTGGCTATCCACAGTCCATGCTCAGATTAACTATTTTAGGCCAAAAGTGTAGTGTGTCCTTGAAGATGGAACTAGGTTTTCCATCACCAGAGAGAAGGGAACCTTTTCAGTGGAGGATGGAATTACTGAGAGGGGGTGCATCCAACCACACATTAGTTGGCTTGCCTTACCCTCAGATTAGTTGATGTGAGGGGTATGATTTATCTTGTAGTGTTGGACCAATATGCAGATGTCTTTCCTGAGGATGTACCATGATTACCACCTCATATAGAGGTAGATTTATACATCAAACTATACCGCAGGATGACACTGATATCTCCACCATAATATGGGATGTCCCCCAAGGAGCATCATGAGTTGCGGGTATAGTTGGAGGACTTTCAGGGTAATGGGTTCATAAGGCCTTGTGATTCTCCATGGGCATCCTTTATTTTTTTCTCCAAGATGGAATATGGGTGTATGAAGATTTTCATGGTCTTTCGGATCAAGAACCAGGTGACCGTGAAGAACTAGTATCCCCACACGATGATTGATTATCTCTTAGACCACTTGAAAAGTTATTGATGGTTTTCTAAGATAGAACTCTGATCAGGCAATCACTACCATAGGGTACGATATGAGAAATTACCGAAGAAAGCATTTATATGTCGACATGGACATTGTGAGTTCTTTTAGATGTCATTCAGAATATCCAATTATCTAGAATTATTCATGGGGAACATGAACAGAGTCTTCTAGCCTTACCTCTATCGCTTTAATTTAGACTTCATTGATCTCATCTTGATATACTCAGCGTTGGAGGAGAAGCACACCACACACCTGCAGATAGTTCTCAATACACTCCAAGAGAACCAAATCCATGAAAAAATCTCTATGTGCCAATTGTGGAAATGGGATGTTATCTTCATGGGGCCATTATCTCGGAGGCTGGAGTTATAGTGGATATGGTGATGATAGCGGAAATGATTTCTTGGAATCCACCCATGAGTGTTACCGAGGTACGAAGTTTCTCAGTATTGGATGGGTATTATCAGAGATTCATAACTTACTTTTCTAGTTTTGTGGAACCCTTTTCATCTTTGAAAAAAAGGTACATCCCTTTTTCATGGAAAGAGAGTTTATGGAAGTGTTTTTGGAAGCTGAGATAGAGGTTGACGAGTGCCCCCATCTTGAAGCTACAAGAAGATGGAATTGGGTATGAAGTGTATTTAAATGCATCAAGGACTGGACTAGGTTGTTTCCTATTGCAGGAGTGAGTGGTGGTCACCTATATCTCATGGATTTGATACATCACAAGAAGAACTATTCTAACCATGACCTGAAGTTAGCAGTAGTGCTCGATGCATTGAAGATGTGACAACACTACTTCATGGGTGAATTGTTTACTGATAACTCTGATAAGAAGAGTCTCAGATATATATTCTCAAAGAAGGACTTGATCCAATGATAGTGGTGATTGCGGGAGTTCCTCATGGACTGCTACATTGATATTGTCAATACTCTTGAGAAGGATAATGTAGTAGTAGATGCACCCAGTAGGAGGTCTAGTCTACAATTTTTGAGTGAGAAGATAGAGTAGTTAGCCACATTGCAGTTATCCTTCGTGCACAATGATGGACCAACATAACTCCAGTATATGACAGTTACCCCCCCACTCATTTAGTGAGCCAGGGAGGCATTGTTTGCAAACGTTGATTGTGAGGCCCGACGTGCTTAGATATCCTCAAGATGGGGTCCTGATGGATTTTATGAATGTGGGGAGCATGTTTTTTTCCTTTAGGGGAGGCACCATGGTACCAGTGATGTTACGAGAGGAGGTTTTGAGGGAGTTAAACAAATCCTCTTTGGCGATACTTATTAGAGTGGTGAATATGTACCATTATCAACGGTGTCAGTTCTGGTTTCCAGGGACGAAGAAGGTAGTGGGGGAGTTCGTATCATGATGCCTCAATTGTCGGCAAGTGAAGCATGAGCATCAGGTACCATCAGGCATAGCTTAGCCACATGAGGTACCAGAGTTGAAGTGGGATGGTATATCCATGGACTTCGTGATAGGGATACCACATACATCGAGGGGCCACGATTCTATATGGGTGATTGTTGACCGACTCACCATGTTGGCACACTTCTTACCCATCTGAGAGTAGGGATCATTATTGTTCTTCGGATGCCTCAATATACAGGAGATTGTACGGGTTTATAGGGTGACATCGGCGATCATCTTAGATAACGATGCACCTTTTACATCCCATTTGTTGAAGGGATTATAGGTGGCATTTGGGACTATGCAATGCTTGAGAAAAACCATTCAATCTCATATAGATGGCAAGATGGATCAGACCATAATGACACTCAAGGACATGCTTCGTGATTGTGTCCTCAATTTTGGACACCCTTGGGAGTACCGCATTCCATTGGTGGAGTTCGCATACAACAACAGGTTTCACTCCACCATCGGCATGGCTCCATTTTATTCCCTCTATGGTAAACCTTGAAGATCAACTCATTGCTGGATAGACCCAGGGGAGTCGGCACATATGGTGTTGGTTTATTGGTCCATTGGGATATCATTTTTTATCAAATGAAATATTCATTTCAATAGATAATCATAATCCTTGGGATATCATTTTTTTATGAAGAAAACATTTATAACCCATAGAACCATTAAATAAATGTGTTGGTTTATTAGTCCATTGTCATCATATGAACCTTAAAGAACCCTTAAAATTTAAATAACCATATGTCAAAATAAGAAGATAATTTCCCATCGAACATAATCCATACCCATTGCATTGGAGCTATAACTAGATGAACCCATAATATATGCTAAATCTGGCTCACATGTTGCTATATGGGCACAACCATCAGATATACTATATCAGAATCACTCGGATGTATCTTGCTTCTCCCTTAATATATTAATGATTAATAATAATAATTAAAGTATATAGAGCTATCATTTCAACATAAAAATCCAAAAATAAATTATAATTCCTTTCATAAAATGATTTACCCATAGAAAAATAATGAGTTCCATGAAAATCTATTTAAAATAAGATAATCCTAGGAAAAAATTAAATGTGTTTCAAAAAAATATTTTTGAAACATGATTAACTCATGGAATATAAATGGGATCCATAATAATATCTTTGAAAATTCAGAACCCATGGAGTGAAAGAATTAGTATAGTATCATTAAAAAATATCCCCATATGATCATATGAAACAACAAGGGGAGTTGAAATTGATGAATGTAAACACAACTAAAGGCCATTAATTTTTTTTTTGTAAAATAGAATTTTAATTTTTGAAACTTACATTTAAATAACTAAAAAATATTATATAAATAAATATATTTGAAAAAAATAGTGGGAGCATATAAAGGAAACATTAAGGAAAATAATGGATATAATGGTGGGAAAATCCTCTCATGTCATAGATGTTAAAAATAAATATTTCTTTAAAAAAACAAAAATGGTACTCAAAAGTGACCCATTTAAGAAAAATTTCTTAAAACCCATTTAAAATATTTTAAATTTGGTAAAATATCATGTAAAATTTCCTTAAGATGTCATTTAATTTTAGGAAATATTATTTTTGAAAAAAAATTAGAAACCATGGATATGTATGAGAATGATATGAAATATAACAGAAAATATAGGATGTGTACCACATAAAAATGTCTTTCTATATGTTTATATAATCAATAATAGAGGAAATGAAAATTAAACAAGTGAAAATGATTTATACCCCATTGAGAAGAATTTATATGTAGTTTAATAAAATAATAGAATATGATATCCATATATTTTTCATTAAACATATACAATCCCGATATAAAAGTTATTATAACGTAAAGACTTTTCCTTTATGGTAACATTCCAATCGTATCCCCCTATAAGAATAACATAATATTACACTTAAATTTTCATGAATATAATTTATTTCATAATATAACAATTAAAATGTCATTACTTATACCTCAAAAATGAATATAGTTTAACATTTTGAATGTATGTATCCACAAAAGTAAATTTGAAACAAATATCCCTTACAAAAACTATACCATTGAATTTCAACCTTTATTTTGTTAATATTTTATCTGTATCAACTTTATAACCACATGAAATATGTTGAAAATCAGACTAATATAAAAATAATTCATTACACACATAATCAGGACATAATAATATCAACTAATAAGTATTAATACTCAATAAAAAGAAATTTATTAATGATATTATTTACCACTTGATAAATAATATATCAACATCCATTTATTTAAATAAATGAAATATAAAATTAAAATACCCTGACTTATGAATTATTCATGTTATTACATGTACAATTATTAGTATCTACACCACATAATAAAAATGTGTGGTTAATATGTAATATATCTCATTGAAATAAAATGTGAAATGTGGAAACCCATACATGAAGCCCAAAAATTCTTTTTACATACTTTATATCATTTAATATTATAATAAATGTAGTATTTTATTTATTTGGAATTTTTTTGGTTTAATAAATTTTAAATAGATACTTTATTTGGGTTATTTATAATGAAATATTAAAATACATAAGGATTGAAGACCACATCAGGTGTTTTGTGGACGTACAGTTCATTATTTTAGAATAACTTTGGTGTGTTGATCATGTTCAAGAAAGTAATTATTTCAAAATAGAATAATTATTATCATTAAATGATTATAATATTTATACAATAACTATAATTTCATTGAAATACCATGAAATGTGGTAATGAAAAATTAACTACATTACGATTATGGAGAGTGGAGGTCATACCTATGCCTAAGAATAATTTCCATTTCTCAATTATCATTATGGAAAAATATATGTATTAATTTATTTTTACATAAGTTTAAAAATATCCAAAATATAATATTTTCCTCAAATATAATTATATATATATTTTGTGTTATTTATTTGTGATAAAATAATCACATCGCTTCGTGTATGTGATAATCTAGTTGCCCACAAATAACATTATCATTGTCAGTGTAAGAGTGAAAATGATATATTATCTTTCATTAATGAAAAATATGTCATTAATATGATTATTATGTTATTTATGAAACATATAATAATCAATATTGTATGTATTACCAACCATATATAGAGTTAGTGATTAAACGAATAACATCACCCCTCAAGGAAGTATTTCGACACACACATTAGTAACATTATCATATCCAACATGGAATGGAAAGTAAGAATGTTTATGTGAAATAATAACTAAAAAAGTATAATTATTTCATAAATATAAAATATATGGTTGGAAAATATCATTAAATCAGTTTTTGATAAGAAATTATTGAAAATGAATTGCAATGGTTCCTGAGGCAATAATCCACTATTTTTAGGAATGATGACCATGTTTATCATTTGATGGTATATGAGATGGATTTTCTGTTACTAAACTAAGATAAAAAAGTATAATTATATATGAGATAAAATTTGTATTATATGATAAATTATTAATAATAAATGAGGTAGGATGAAGATAAAATAAAACCAAAATTATATGTTAGGAGTTTTACATCTTCTCTGTCCAACTCTTTAGGATTATACATAATGTATTCCTTGGAATTATTATTGACCAAACCATGTATTATTGTATGATGTTATGGAATTTAGGAAGTCTATTTATATGTAATATTTATAAACTAAAGGTATTGAATTTTTGAATAATAGAGGAGATGGGTTCCCTTTTATAGGCGAGGTTAGCGGGGAACGTGTTATTTTTGAAACAAATAAGGTATAAAAATGGATTTCACATGAAATAAGGGTTAAAATTGAGTTTTATATATAATAATAAATGATATGGTCTATATATTTCTATAATTTTTTTTATAAAATGTTTATGTCATTTTTACCCTTACCGTTTTAGTTTAACCATCGGTAAACCTTTTGTCATCTTTACCGTTGTAATTCATATTTTATGTTTTACCAATTAATTATTGTAAAATAATTTGGTTTTTAGTATTAGATAATTTATTTTATACTAATTATAAATTCTTATTCCATTTTATAAAATTTATTTAAAAAAATTTCAAGATTTTATGTTGAACTGAACCAGCAATTTTGAGGATGAAACGAGTTTACAAGAAGTGTATTTTTCACAGGAAAATGATTTTATATTTAATCAATGAATAATAATAATTATATACTGATTAAAAATTAAAATTTACTGATATATAATATATTAATTCAATTTAAATAATTATACATTATGAGTTTTTTTATTTAATCCAAAAGGATAATAATTATGCACATTCAAACTGTTTTTAAAAAAAATATCGTTTTTAAACCCAAAGAAAAGCCAATACAAAAAGCCAATATAAATTTGATTCACAATAAATTAGGGGGATAAAATATAAATAGATAATAAATTATTATCTTTTAAAAATATTTAAAACAGATTGGTAATTTTAAATTTTATAATTTATTGAACTGAAATGACATTTTTGGAAAAATCGGTAATTGCTGTTGTTCATTGAAAAATAAATATGTTTTTGGAAATTATAAAAAATTCCCCAAATATTAATTTTTTTAATATTATATTGAAAATAAATATTATTTGATCGAATAAATTTTCTATAATTGAAATAAATTATTTATAAGTGTTTTCCCTGAAAATAAATAGAAATCAACTTTTGAACAAAACATGCTTTTATAAAATCAAAATAATTTACTAAATTTTGATTGATTATTTACTAAACATTTATAAACAATTATATAGGGAATGATATATATATATATATATATATATTTCATCATATAGTTAAAAATATTCATAATCTTATATTTAATGGCTTGATTATTATAGTCATATATATCACAGGTTATTTAAGATTGTTGTTTCATAAAGTATTCTCTATTGAACATAGTTTATTTTTCTAGAATCATAATGTGTTAAAAATTGTTTAAAATATTATGATTCTTATGTAAGAATGTTTTAATTATAGTAATAATTAGAATTAAAAAATTAATTTTTAAAACAATGATCATCGTGATCGAATACCTTTCTCTACAAAATCAAATTTTATGACCATAATAATTGTTAAAGCCATATAAGATCGATTTATATATGAATATCAATAAAAATTAAACGAAGTCCTCTATTTAAAAATATCCTTGAGACTATTTTGGTAATAAATTGTAACGATATAATTTTCTCTCTCTAATATAATAAACTAAATTATTTTGGAAAAAAAGTGACACTCAATTTTAATGTATGTAGTATTTTTTTTAATTTGAATTTATCTAATTATATAAATACTCTCATTAACCTCCTAGAAACTGTATTTTATATAAAAATTATTTATTTTACATGAACTATATTATTTCAAAGTATAAATTATGTAGTATCATAAAATAATGCATTTATTCATTTGTGGGAACATTAAAAAATAATATTAACTCTTTTATATCATATAATATTCTACATGATAATAATTTATGATTAAAATATGATTCTATTCATGAATATTATCAATAATTTTGGGGTTGGAAGTCTTTCTCTCATATTATAATAATAATATTATTGAAACTATCATATTATGTATAAACATTATTTATCATAATATTATTTTCAACTGAATCTAGTCATAATGATGTGTATGAAAATAATCATATCATTTATTTATAAACATAATTGTAAAAAACGTGACCTGTTTTTATAAAATAGATAAATACTATGATAATAAAAAACATTTGTTTTTATTGGTCACACCTTTAAATTAAGTGATTAAATCAAACACATTGATCTAAAAATCATTTTTCCACACATTAATAAAAATTTTAATCTCTAAATAAAAAAAATAATTATTTTTAAAATAATGGGTATTTTTAACAAAACTTTTTTAAATACATGTTTAAATCACAGAACCCTTAAAAAAGAATTTTATTTTATATCAAGAATACCATATGTGGAGTTTATTGGTTTATTATTATAACCTTTCAATATATTTTGTTAAATTCTACATCTAATATTATTGGATAGACAAGTATATTTATTTTAATAAGTATTTTCATACATATTTTATTGAAAATAAATTTTTTTGGAGTGGAAATTTGTCTTAATTAAAAATTTATTTATTTTATATCATTTTAGAGTTGAATATATTATTATTTATATATTTAAATGAAATTAAGTGTTTTAATTGATATAATGATTCTGGTATTAACATTATAATATTATAATGATTAAATATTTTTGATTTTTTTATTTAATGTTTTTGAGAGTTTGTAACATGTGTGTAGATAATAGTTATCAGGATCATGAATTCTAGGGAATTAAAAGAGCCACAAATGTGAAATTCCTCTACAATATAGAAATGGGGAAATATTTAAATTATTTCTCTATGTGTTAATGAAACCTAACATAGATTAGGATAATAGACAAAGGATTATAGAATAAAATAAGAATATTTAGAGTTTCAAAATGTTTTTATAACATGTAATTTGATAAAAAAGAACAAGTCAGTTAATGCTTTATTTTATTCTAGATGAATTCCATATTTTATAATTTTTTGGTTTCATATGAATATTAAATCCAAATGTCATGTAATAATAAATGAGTTTTTAGTTAAATATTATTTTTCAAATCAAACAATTTAAAAATTGTATTTATGTTTAGCTATTAAAACGAATGGAGGTTCCCTTATTTCAAACATTGTTGACATACATATAGTTCACATTTACATAATTTTTTTTATATATTTGATCTCAAAATATAATGAAATAATTTATTATCATAACTAAGAGATTATAATATTTAAGGCCTCAATAGAATCAATAAATTTTAGAGGATATAATTCACTAACTAATTCATGTTTTGGAAAACATTTTATGGTTTATCATAATGAAATTCATGGAGATGATGAATCATTTAACAAGAATGATATACATATAAAATATTATTTTTATATATTGATTTATTTTTTGAGGAACTATATGGATATTCATTGTATTTTGATGTAAAATTCCTTATCGATCTTATGCAAAAAACAATGCCAATGTCTGAACCTCCCTATATAATTGATCTAGTGGAATTTGTGTATTTTGAGAAAAAATGTTATTTTTTGTGTCTGTAAGAATTCATATAACCTAGTGTTTTACCATGGATATATTTGACCTTATTTATGAAAAACATTATTTGTTAATGAATCTTCACACCAATTACCAATAAAAAAATCCACCCTTATTAATAAAGTATCATTTACCACACAATGATAATTTGTATGATAAATATCATGGATCTCTATAAATCACGATTATTTATCTCCATTATGGTTACCATCAATTTTAAGACAAAATGTATGATTTACTATAGGATAATTTTCACCTAACGTATAAACATTATAAAATAAAAACAATTCATTTTGGGTTAGAAAGTGAACCGGGTTAGTTTATGGATCTCTTGAATAGAGTTATCAGGTATTATATTGATTACTTATTTCTATTTTTTATAATATATTTATATACACTATATGATCTTAACATCATGAATAAAATATATTTATTTTACTTGAGTATTTTGGGACGAAATTTCTACATGGGATATTTAATAAGTGTGAGTTTTAGATTTAAAATGTTTATTTTCTTGAACATATTGTCTCATGTTATGGAATATTGGTTGACCCAAAAAGGGAAATAGTGGTTAAATAATGACCCACAATAATGAATTCAACTGAGATATATAGTTTCCATTGTATATATTGATGATATGAGTCATTTTTTGAGAATATTCATGACAATCTATTTTTTTGGACCATATTGTCATTTAAATCGGTAAAATTATAATTTCCAAATAAATATAATTATGGTATTTAAGAAATAAAAATGATATCTATAAATGAACCAATATTGAACCTCACATCCAAAAAAGTATGTATTTTTAATATTTAGTGGTTTATCAAATACAATCCTACGGTGTGTCCATTTGTAAACTAAATGATTTTTTTCTTCTCAATTAACGAAATTGAAGCCCAAAAAAACTATCCAAATCATGAAATTGAGTTAGTAACTATATTATTTTTTTTGATAATATATATTTACTATATTTATTGGGAAATATATGACATATATCCTGATAAAAAATATTTATTTACATATTCAATTAGAAAAACATTTACATGGGACAAAGGTGTGTTGTGGGGTTACTCAAAGATATTTAATGTACAACATAGATCCACCCTAGTATGTCAAAAAAGTATGATGATTCATTTATTAGGACGAATTATGGATTCCAATATATGATGATGATTTATGAGTATCCAATACTTATTAATTTATTAAATTTTGTGGTAAAAATGTTTATGGAAGGGGAAACATAATTCCAATTCCATTTAATTCCCCGTCTATATTTAATATATTGCATAAAACAATATCTAGAATATTAAATACAAAAATAAAATAATATAAAATCATTTGAATATTTAATATTTACATGATTTATCTATGAAGATGGTGTGTTTATAGTTTTAATGAGTTTATGTATACCATCTGTGCCTTAGTAGAATAGGTAATTACTAGAAAATTCACAAAGATTTGATTTTTCTATACATCCTAGTATCAATTTGATCAATGTGGATCAAAGATATGTGTCTCCTGGGAAATAATGAAGTGGGGAATTATGGAATTTGTGTCAATAATCTTGATATTCTAACCAGTGAAGGCTGAAAGACAATTCTTAAAGGGTGTGATGAAACCTCTCCCTATACTATTTTATAAGTGTAATAATATCAAAATATATATTTTTTACTATATTGACTATGAAATATAAAAAAATGAATCTATATGGTCCGTTTTTATTGTCCTTACATATCGTTTGAATATCATAGGAATAAGGAAGGTTGTTTTCCTTGAAATAATGCATTGATCTATATCATTAATTTTATGATAATTCAAGGTTATCCAGTGTAAATTTTTTACAATCATGTACAACATTTCAGATATATATTTACTGGGATTCTTCATACAGAATTTAAAATTGAGATACACTTTTAAACCTCTTCCCATCCTCAAACTGATGAGAAAACTAATAATAATAATCAAACCATAGAGGAAATGTTGAGATAATTCTCATTTGACATCCAAGGAATATGGGAGTAGTACCAACCTCTATTGAAACATTTATACAAAAATAAATTATTTTAGAGTATAAAATTTGAACCATGTGATTTATTTTATAATGAAACATGTTACACTCACAACAGTTGGGATGATGACATGAAAATGAATATTTTTAGTATATGAATAATTATGGAAATGACTAAGAATGCATGATCTATCAAAAATCATTCCAAAATATAAAAAATAGGAATGAAAATCTATACTGATAATTTTAATTTTTTTGTTATTTCTTGCTAGATAATATATCTTCAAGAAAGATTCACCCATAAATTGAGTTGTAAATTTTTAAAATAATGGAATGCTATAATCAAGGTAGACAATGAGTTTTATAATTTTATAGAGAATTGGAGTTATGCCTTATCATTTGGTTCTCCCACCAAACAACACTAATGTGCATGATGCATTCATTATCTCAATATAGAGGAAATACATTCCAAACCCAACACAAAAACATAAAACATAGGAAATTTATTTAAAACTTGTAATGTACTATTATAGAGGTCCATTACATATCCTTTACACAAAAGAGAAGGTCTTATTAATTTTTACAACATTACATATGAATGTTCATTGGAGGAATCACATTTTTAGTATGTTCTAGGTTAAGGGTTAGTGGAAGGATGTGATGTGTCATACCTAGAATTTATATTTTTATGATATGTGATTAGTATTATATTTTTATAATGATTAACACAGTAAACAATGGAATTATATCAATGAGTCTAGATAATGGATCAATTATGGAACCGAAGCACTAGATAATCACATATTTTTTAAAATTATTTTAATAAATTAATGAAGTACCATGAATGAAATTATTCTTTAATTGACGGATATGACAATGTATATACATCATACCATCATTGTGTTGTAGGAATCAAGATTATATTTCCACTGATGGTGATCCATACATGTTCCAAAAATATCTAATCATTGCCATAGGAATCTGGGAATCTATCATGAAATATCATATCGCTTGTATCATTTCCCAAAATCACACAGATAATCACATCCAAATGAATCTTATTTATCTCTTTGTACATGAGTGTGGATGGTGGTGGAGGATCTCTATAAATTCCTGGAATCATTCCTAGAGAATAGAGACCACTAGTGATTTGAAAGGATTCTTCAGATTTCATTGTGCACAAAAAATGAAATAAGTTGGCACAATTTGAAAATAATTTAATTGTGATTTTATAATGATAGGGTTAAAAATAAATAATTATTTATGTTCTGTATATTATTTATTTAAAAACTGTGGAATTTTATGTCTAAAATTAATTTAAATTTTTTTTATCTAACAAGATCTAGAATCTTGAATTATATTAATCATTATTTATTAATATAATATTCAATATATATTATTTCTCCTTGATATATTAAACATTTTCCTCCATTAACCAATAATATTTATCAAGATTTGAATAATGAAAATTTTTTTATTAAATAAATATCACTGCATTATTCACCAACAAATAAATAAATATTACATCCACTAAATTGTAAATCAAGATTTATTAAATATTCAGTTCACATAATATTCATCCAAATTACATGTGACTGAATATATTATATCAAGAGAAAATGAATAATTATTTAACCATGAATGGTAATGATATTTACTCAACTTCTAAGATAATAAATAATAATATAATACTGAACTGAGATTTTGGATACACTTATTGTGTGACCCTTTAAGCCTCTTTCTTAGTGAAATTAGTTAAATAATCCTAAAGTCTAAAGTTGTCCTCTAAGAATACAACCCGGCACTCATAGATAAATATGTTACTACTTAATTAAAATAATATATTTTTTAAATTCTTACAATGTAATATAATCCAATTATTTTTATATTACTGATCTAGTATGTATCATTGTCGTGCAATCAACCTATGTCCTTGATGTTTGTTTCTTTGAATTTTCAGAAATTGAACATTCATATAGAATGCAATGGCCATGTATTGATATATGATATATGATTTCTATCAAATGTCCTGAGATATAAACATCTGTCAACTAAAAAAGGGGAAATCCTTTCTCTCATTATTCATTTATTAAATATTACTTTGGAAACACCCAATCTATCATACAACACTACTAACATATGTCATCATGGTTTTTGGAAATACATGAAAATAAAATACATATATCAATTAATAATAATAATAAATTTTTAATATCAATAAAAAATTTCACACAGAGAAAATAAAATGTCTCATATATGATTGTATTTCTTATTAGTGGGTCTTATTCTCATAATATCGTACGCTAGATATAACCAAGGTCATACACCATGCGAAGATGCATCAATGTCCATTGATTCTTGACTCATGATACATGTATCATTTTCCTGCCTAAAATGATTTAATTCATCTACATAAAATATATTTAAGAATACCATTGTGTTACATCTAGGTTCTCATAAATGTGGAGTTCCTCTATGAATTTTTTATTGGAAAAAAACTCTTTCAATATTATCACATAATATATTAATCATAAGAATAATTAAGATGTCATAATGATTTTGATAACATTTAATAAAAATTAATATAGGTTATGATAAATTACTCAAACATTTGTTCATGGTCACCAACTCTAATTATCTCCCAATTTCACTAGATCTAATTTCGAAATACCATTAGTCTTCTAGATCTCACATGATACTCATTCTTTTTCTATGAAAAGACTTTAATCTGGGTTTTAGCTGCACATTATTCTATGGGAACACGATATACTACATATTCAAACCTAATGAAAAATCCCTCAATAGTTCATACATAATTTTTTTTATCATTGTCCATTGGTGTGACCTTGAATCTTTTTAAAGAGACACAACAACTATTTTATCATAATAAAATGTGATAGGGCCTTGATTTCTAGGTAACACATCAAGATCCTAGAAAATGTTTAATATCTAAATGGAATATTAGATACAGAAAAATATTCTATATACTTAGTATCCACTATAAATTTTTGTAAAAATAGATACATTGAACTCTTCTAGCTCATTAATCCTCTATTGAGATAGAAAACATATCCTGACTATGACTTCAAACCATTCTGATATGTCTGAAAAATAGCATTAGCACAACCCCTAATGACTACCTCCTCATGTCCTCCTAACACAAGGAACATATATTTAGTTATTATAATATAAATGAGGGTATCTGTAACAATAGAACAATGTGGTTCTCCATGATTTTCCAGATATCAACCTACCATGTTCAATTATTAGGCAACATTAAGTATAATACAAATCATTTCATACCTGATTAATCTGATCATTGAATCATATGGGATCTAACTCATTCACTCATTATCATTTTTTGTATCAGAATATTTTTTCTTTTAAATATTTATACCATGTGACACTGAAACTAAATATATCTTTGAATTTCTTATACTAAATAAATTTAATATATTGTTAATGTATGTAATTTGAATTATTCTATGCATCTTCTTAGAGTTATCATGAATGATCTTGAATCAATTAATATAGGCTACTTCACCTATGGTATTCATGGATAAATACATGTTCAACATATCCTTATATGCTTTTTATAATGGTATGTGATGTGAAATAAGTAATTTTTCATCTACACATACTTATCAATAAAGCCCACATTCCGAATAAAAAACTTATAAACACATATCTCAAATTCATTATTAATGAATCTGAATTATTTTATACTCTCATCCAATAAAATGTTCCACGACCTAGATTCTTGTTTATATCCATAAATGAAATTTTACAACCTGAAAACATTTTTAGAATATCCTGGAGTCACAAACACTTTTGGTTGTGTCATGTAGACACCTTCCCAAAAGTTCCCATTAAGGAAATATGTTTTGATATCCATATAAAAAAAATTAATATTCATGGTAAGATACTATAGAATGTAGAATTATGATGGACAAAAGAATTGAAATAGGTGAAACTATTCCATCATTTTCAATTCCTTGTCTATAATTAATCCCCTTATCCACTATCATTACTTTATAGGTATTCACAATAACTTCAACGATTAATTTCCTCTTAAATACTCATTTACACAATATGTGCTTTACATCATCTAGGTCAATTACTGAAACCCAAAAAATCTTATGATATATGGAATCCATTTCATAATTCATGGATACTTTACATCTAACATCTTCTAATATATCTACTTCCTCAATGTAAGATTTCAGATCATCATAGTCAACCAATAATGAGTTACTATATTTAGTGAATAAAAAACCAGATCTCTCAGGATATATAACATATTTAGTGCTCTTACACAATACCAGTGTTTTAGGGACTACTTCATGCATAGAAAGATGAATAATATGTTCTTATACCAAATATTTTGTATATAGAGCACTAACGTATTCAAAGATATTATGTCCCCTGCTATTAATTTTTAATGTCCTCCTTCAAAAGAAAGGAAGCTTGTCCAGGGACTATCACTATATCATCAAAAGGGATGAATAGGTAAAATACCTTTTTTTACAATGGATACCCTATAAGGAAACACCTATTTCCACTAGGTACTAGTTTGTTTTTAATAATTCCTTAACAAATTACTCACAACCTTATACATGTGTATATGAAATTTGAGTTTCCTTCCACTCTATACCTCAAAGGTTATTCCATTTGCTGCTTTAGTTGGTATTTGGTTTAGCGTGTATACTATATTTTGTAATGTATACTCCCAAAAGATAGTAGAATATTTTCATTAATGTTCATCAACCATACCACGTATGTCAAGATACCATTCCTACATTAAATAACAGAATTCCACAGTGGAGTTTCATATTGATTTAGTAGAGACAGAATCCCAAAACCCTGTAACAGACAATAAAATATTTTTTTAAGAAACTCACTACATCAATTTTATTGAAGTTTCATTATCTTATTTTAATGTTTATTCTCAATTAAATGGTTAATTATTTAAATTTATCAAATGAATGAAACTAATAACTCATCATGGAAAAATATCCATATCTACACAATTCATTATTTAAATTTATTATGTAAGAATCCCCACCTCTAGGTTATAAAAAAATGGTGCACACACATCAGTGTGCACCAATAAAAAAATATAAGTATCCATTTAATCCTAACCACTGAATGACCATTTTCCCCTTTTTAATTGAAAAAATATAGATGTCTTTCAAGTTGGTTTAGCTTAAAAGATTCTAAATAACCATTTTAATAGAGTTTTTTCAAACACTTCTTCTTTAAAAGACTAACATATTGAATCTATCTCTTGGGGTTATATCTTTCATTGAACATGATTTGTAATCTATTTACAATATATGTTTTTCGTAATTTACAACATAATGACTATTCTTTATGAGTGTCACACAATAATATCTGTTGTATTTATAAAAGAATGAAATTTTATTCTGAAAATTGAAAATAATACATCTACATCTTGCAAATGTATATAAATTATGTTCTTGGTAACTGTTGGAACATAATTAAAATATATTAGAACCTGTATCGTCCCTCTTACCATTGAAACATGGAAGAAAATAATTTCTAAAAAAACTATCCTCACGCCATTTTTACATCACAAATCCACCTCTCCTCACTAAATATTTCATAATTTATTAGGTTTCTATTTATGGATACGTATGTAACAATAATGATCAATATATAATTCCCAATTTGTAGATATTGAAATATTATACTTCATAACAGACACACCATTAGCATCCCATTACTTTTGGGTGATGTTCTAGTGGGATTTCATGAGGCATAAAAAGAATACTCCCTCCATTTCCTTTACCTTCATCTATATCATTATCTTATTCGAAGGATGGTTATCGTGATATTTTGTCCTTTTATAATCCTTAGGAAAATTATCCTTATTCTTCCATTTCTGCTTTACCATATGGATTGTAGGATTGTATTAGACCATGTCTTTATCCACATGCAAAATTAATGTTAGATGTTCTGGAAGGGACATATCATTATTTTCATGTTATAAATTACAAAAAAACTATAGAAATTCATGATTATTGAGGAGTGTATGTTATTTATTGACAATTATTCTATGTATTTAGTCCCTAATATTTTTAGAGTATAATGTATCTAATAAGATTGAATATACGAGACCTTGTAGGTGTAACATCACTATTCATAGTTTTATATGGAGAATTATATATCTGGTATCTCTCTTTTCACACCTTCTCTTGATAGCGATACTGATGTTAATACATCGTGATATACACAATAATTTTCTCATTTTTATTCAAAATATCATTTTTCATATATGATAGAATAAAATATTAAACATATATAGCATTGTTAAAAAGTTTTTCATAGAGATATAAATCATTCAGACTAGCCTCATTACCATGAACTTCAGGAATAGGTTCATCCAGTAGATACAATTTCCTATCAATATGTATGTTAATTCGTAATATCCTTTTCCATTCCTCAAAATTTGTGACAATGATAATGATATCCTTCACATGTATTGATCATATTGATATATTGGAAATAATTTTTCATTTTTTTTCAAAAAATTAGATGTGGATATTTATATTACATTCTTTGGTAAATTTTAGACCAATTAATATATATTATATTTATTAATCTTGTTCAATTTTATCCAAACTAATTATACATTTCCATTTTATTTGGAATATTCTATTTATTTGAAATCCTAGTTGTAATTATCCATATAAAAATTTTTATAACACAAAACTTTCTCAGTCAAGAAATATTATGTGTTTTAGGTAGTCATTCCAAATTTTAGGTGCATTGACTCATAGTCCCATAATATATTTAGTGGAATTCCCAGTCCTAAAATCATTAAATTGCATTTCCCCTACCCTTTAACTCTTAGTTACACCATGTCCATCATTGGAATTATAACATTGATGCGAACAAGGATAAGTAATCCCAAAAAAATCAAGTTATAATTCACCATTAATTTAATGCACCCCAAAATTGGTTGGACAAGCACTCTAAACTATGGTTAGCATTTAATTGATGTAGTGGAATGATATACCATCATATTATATATACTTTATGGAATCAACCATTTATGAATAAATGGACAACTAATATATGTATTACATTATTTTTAATATTAATTTTAAATAATTATGTGATTTTCCTAATCTTATAAATGTTTTATACATAAGATAAATTATCTTAGTTATATCATGATTTATTTTTAAATCATTAATTCATGTGATTGAGAAAAAAATCCATAATGAAATATCCATTCATATTGATAAAACTAAAATAATAAAGTGGTATGATTGTTATATTTTACTAGTGGTTAAATTATCTAGAAAATGATAAATAAACAATTGACATTGGTGAAAAAAACAAGAACCAATGGGGTTCATGTTTCATCTTTCCAGAAGTACACCTCTGTATCTTTATTGGATTGGTTTTCCCTCAAATCTAAATAAGAACCACCACTACTATCTTTATAGCCCCATCCATTACATATTTTTTTAGTCTCACATAGGTGACTGGAAGTAATGGATAGGTTAAAGGGTTTACATAAAATAAATCGTGGTAAAATTGACCATTACATAATGAGGGGATAGATCATATTCATGCCAACAATAATAATTTAATTTTAAATTATGTTAAACTAATCACATCCAATGTCCTTATCTAGGATCATGATCATCTACAGGCATGGATCAAATTATGAATTTAAAAAAAATTATTATTCAATTACAATAGTTATTATTTAAGACAAATCATTCTCAGATTAATTAATTTTCATTTTTAATTAATAAATTATTTATTAATTTATCATATGAACTTCCATGATATTCTCAACCAATTTCTTTTAAATAAAACTGATAAAATATATTTATAAATAACTATGTACAAAAATTTAATTTATTTAAAACATAGTGAGTACCTATTTGAACTAACCAACATGTATTATAATTATATACTATTTACTCTCGAGACATATGGAATAAATGAATTATAATGATAAATTATTATCTATACTATCAACATAATGATCACATCATTTATAACATTTATAAATTATCATCTAGCATTTAATGAATAAATGAATATTGATTAATACACATAATATGAATTATACATGATATATAGAACTGAAAATTGTGTTAAACTTACATAATCATATATATATATGTATAATCCTATCTTGTGGAATTTTTTATCATATTAATTACCAAACTCAAGTTCAGGTTTATTTGATTTACATAGTATAATAAATTAATTTTAATTCATATTAATTTGGTAAAAGTACACAATGTTTAAATTTAAGATACATAATGTCTATTATTATCACTATCAATCCGCAAAACCCACAAAGTTTGTTAGTGTATGACCATGCCACAAATTGTATTCGTGTACATGGTGTGTACTTGTGCTACATGAAATTTGGTCTCTGAGTTACACAACAACCAATCATATAGATAATGTATGAAGATATAAAGACCATATTTGAATAAAAGACTACACATTGTCTTTGGAAATTACCCGATGTGTTCTCTGTCTAACCATGTGTCAGGATTTCATTATCAAATCGTGATGTATACTTGATTTCACTAGATTTAATAATTTCACACAATTTTAATTAATTACCAACTAATTATTAGTAAATTAAATAGTAGTACATGAAATGTACCTATTGTTTAAATTGTGTGTACTCTTCTGTAATCCATATTGATTTCTTAACCCATTCTCACGAGATCATTGAATTTATTTCAATCATAAAATCAGCCTATTTGATTATATTTACGATTAATGAAGAGGAATAAATCATATCTTCACATCTAGATTAACGAAAAATGGAACTGGAATTGAACAAAAATTGTAAATGTGTAAATAAATCCATGGTCTTTGAATAATAGAAAATTATTATGTGATATATAGGATACAACTTTTATGTTCATAGAATAGTGGAAGCATGTGATGGTTCACTTAAAAAATATTGTTTCATAATCGATTATTAATTAAATTTTTATTTGATGATGAATCTCATGATCAACAACATTAAATCAATTAATATAGATATTGGATGAACTCTTAAACTAATGTGATGGATTTTAATATATTATTTATAATTAATTTATAAAATCTAATAATTTACTTGAATGAAATTAATTTATCATTAGTGGATATGGAAATGGATATATATTATATAATTATTTCATTGTGGGAATAATTATTTGATTGTATCTTGTGATGATCCGATCATGTTCCAAAAATCGTTGAATATTGCCATAGGACTCTACATGTGCAAGCATTGTAGATCCTATTGATTTTATTATTCTCTAATGATCTCCATGAAAATTATTTAAAAATAATTCTACATTATCTCTTTATACTCAAGAGTTGATGTTGAACGAATATCACCTTTTGTTTGTTTTAAATTCTTAGATAAAAGATATCTCTATAGATTCTAGAGATTTATGTAGACTTCATTGTTCATAAGAAAAGAAATGAAAAATAACAGTTGAAAAATAATATAATTGGGTTCATATACCTCTTGATTTAGAAATAAATTATTTCACAAAATCCATTTATTATTTATTTAATCATTATGGGAGACAATTTCTATAATACTAACATTATTATTATTTTCTAACATGTGTTAAACTCAGGAATTAAATTAAATATTATTTTCTCAAATCTTTTTCAATAAAAATTATTTATCACCAGTCCATTAAACTCATTTGGCCATTCCTAAAAAATCATTATCAAGCCTTCAACAATGGAAATTTATTTAATATATAAGAATAAAAACCTAATTTTCTATTAAATAAATTATTACAAAATCCACCTTTTAGAAAACGAATATTTATGAAATATTCACCTCACATAGTATTCAATCAAATAACTTCTGAGATAATATATGATATCAAGAAAACATTAGTAACTATTATACTACACATGAGGAAAATATTAATTCATTATTTTAAAAATAAATTATTATATATTTGTTTAGTAGATTTTATGGATACACATAGTGTGTGGAATTCTAGGTCTCTTTAGTAGTAGAATTAATTGATGAAACCTAAAGGCCTAGGTAACATCTAGAAACACTAAAAAAAACCTATAGAGAAATAATTTATTTCCATAATTCCATAATACCTCATACAGGTGCATACTATGTAATATGACATCTTTATCAAAATATTTCTCTTTAAATATTTTTCATGTTGGTTCCAACAACCAATGTGCTCAATGTCACATTGTTTAACTTTCTAGAATTTTATTATTCCTATAGAACTCTGTTGGAAGGGATTTATATATTCTATATCATTTTCATAAAAGGGTATGAGGAATAAATATTCCTTATTAAATAGAAGGGAAAATTCTTTCGTTCATTTTACAATTTTGAAATACTACCTATGACACACCCATTGTATCGTAGCATTCCATTAACATATATGATCGCTATTCTTATTGATACATAAGTATACATGACTTATAAAAGTTATTAATAATAATAATGTATAATGATCAATATAGAAATTATAAAATATGAATTTCAAATAAAACATATTAACATGTATTTCCTTCAAGAGGATCTCATACTGATAATATCCTACACTGGATATTACCACATGCACCAATGTCTTTAAGTATCCATCCCTTATATAATATATCATTTGTGTCCCATTAATGATTCCATCCAACAATATATCATTTAATTAATAATACAATAGTGTAACTTCTAGGTTATCATCATAGAGGTAATCTTATATGACCTTTCGATAAGATATATACTCTATGGTCATTATCACATACTATGTTATATAAAAGATTTTTCATGATCAGAAAAGAAGTTTATTAATATTCCAAATAATGAAGGAATGTTATCATTATGTACATAGAAGTTGTTTCTTGGGCACTAACTCCCATAGAAACAATATAGGATCCTAAATAATCAATAATTAATAATTACCCTAATTTTTACATTTAGATTCACACCCATAATATTGAGTATGAAATTATATTTGTGGTGGGGGAAAATGAAAGAACCGATATTCAATTATTTTAATATAATAAGTATTTATCCATGAGAATTTAAACAAAATTTCAATAGTCATATAGATATGTATTTTATAAAATTTATTATAAAAATAGAAGAGTAATTGCATAGATATATCTCATAATATAAATTAGTATACTAGAACAATATTTTTCATATTTTAGGCACCAAAATCATACTTTTGGAATATACAAGTGTTTCCATTTAATAAGGGAACATAAAATAAATAGGGAATTATTTTAATAATTGTGGATTTTAGTTTACAATCAATATTCAGGAATTATAATGGGATATATTTTTGATATTTTAATGAAAAATTTTATTCTTTAATGAATTTTATAAATAATATTTTTGTATGTATTACAAACATTTATGATATCATTATAATGTTAGAATGAAAAAAAATTTAAAACCATTTTATGAAACGTATTTTTGGAGTAGAATGTATAATTGAATAATATTATTTCAAATTTAGACATTATATTTCACATTTTGTAATATAAATTACATATTAACCTAATATAAATTATTTTTTTATTATCAACTCTTAATGGAGTAGATGGAAGTTTCTAATAAATTTTTCATCCAATAAATTATCA
This sequence comes from Viscum album, assembly GCA_963277665.1. NCBI lineage: Eukaryota > Viridiplantae > Streptophyta > Magnoliopsida > Santalales > Viscaceae > Viscum > Viscum album. The sequence goes on from OY728152.1 coordinate 1,255,803,640, forward strand.
AATAACCCACCATTTTTTCTTAATAATATTTCTAATTAGATTTGAATAATTTCCAATAAATATTTTCGTGATTAAATTTAAAAATAATCAACATTATTAACCAAAATATATAGCCTATTCACGAATACACACCAACCCATTCTCCCACTCATCTCCACTAAAAAGTATTTTGGCCTGAATTCCCTCTCATTTCACCAATCAAGAGTCCCAAAAAAAAGTTTCCATAGATACCCAATGGTCCAATAAACCTTTAAGATTCTAATATGAAAGGTTTGGATTCGTAACATCTCCTTTATTTTTTCAATCCTTATGATTCCATTTCAATATAAATGAAATAAATTATTATGAATAAGAATTAAAAGTTTATTATTATATTATAAATTATATATCATCAATAAATCCTATTATAAAATATTCAATATCTTTTATAATTCTCAAACATCCCCATATCCGTATAACAACCTAAAATTTTGCCAATGTAAAAAGTGTATGGTTTCATTATACAGAAATCCTTTTCTGGATTGAGAAACATTGATGCTAGATTTATATCTGATGAACCTAAGAGAAATAAACATAAAGATGGTTAGTTGTGTATTAATAAATTTTCAATCACTATATAATTAACATGCATAATTGAACACCTTTATTGATACCACATGGGGATTTTTTTTTGATAATTCATGAGATATTTACAAACCATAAAGAAGGATTATTTATTATTGATATCCCTACAACATTAAGCCAATATTCACTATTACCATGTTATCATTCCTTTATTGTAGGTACTTTTCATTACACTATGTATATCTAATTATTTCTTAGTTTATTGTGGGATTGTTACCTAGATAGCCACATTATTCACTGAATAGAGGAATATTGATTTTCCACAAAATCAATTATTTATAATTTTAAATCTATTGATTTTGTAGCCATGACTATATATAACTTTAATTGGGGAACAATATGATATTTATTGTTTATGAATTTGACTTTTATGATATATGTATAAGACAAATTATGTAGTGGGTGAATCTTAGAATCATATATCCCCTCTATGAATCATTATGTATCATAAGAAAAATTAGTTAGTAATTTTGTATAATACTAACCGATTTGTGTTTGATGTCGAAGTACAAGGCCTTGATTGGATATTTGTGATGTCTTAAATGATATATTACACCACTATGAGAATATTTATTCTCATACATGAAATATTATACTATTATGTAATCCGAGGATAATTTTGTCATTCTGGTCATTAATTATTCCTAATGTATTATTGATTTCAGGGTTTTTTTATGATGGATTCCATTATATGATACCCTTCAATAAATTTTGGATCTAACACCATTTATTTTTTTTACCATTTCTATATAAAATGAAGATGATTACAACATGTTATTTATTGATTTATAAAGATAAATACCAATGTTTTCATGTTTTAATGTGACGTATATTAGTTATTTAATTAAATATAATGTTAATGTATATATTTAGATTCCAAATATTATAAAACTAATAGATCCTATGATCAATTTATATTGAAACAAAATTCTGTAATACCTTATAACTTTGTGTTAATAGAGTCATGTTGTTACCATTGGTAAAAAATAATGTTTATTTGAAACATTCAAAAATATAGTTAAATGAAAATAGTTAGAGAACATTATTATATAGCCCTTAGTATATTATAGAATAATTCAAGAGTTAATGAAATTTAATTTATGAAAAATTCATATGAATGAATTATAATTCCATGTTTTATTCATGAAAAAATTATTTATATGAAATTATTTACAAATGGAATCTAACGGATGGAAGAAAAACGAATTCCAAACCCATAACCAATATATGGATTTCCCTCTAGAGAATGTGGGAAATGTTATTATTGGATCTATATATATTATGAATATTTTATGGCACTTAATATCAGTTGTTACCTATAAAAATAGCTATATTGAATAACATATTTCTCTAAAACATGGTGTAACACTGTTGAACAAATTTATGAGAAAAACCACCCATTCTTCAATGAAACTACAAATGTGTTTGCAGATGAATAATGAATCGTGTCCCTCGAGAAGGTATCCTTGCATTCATATGTATTTATGTGATAAAGTTATCATGGATTCAAATATATAAATATATATGTTGACTAATCATGTACTTTGATTAAAAAATGTATGATTGAATAGAAGATATAGAATAAGAAACATAAGTATTTTAAGGTGATTTTTTGGGAAAATTACATTCCTTGTCTATAAATAGATAACATAGAAAGGAAATTCTTGAATTTAAGTCATCATTAATAAGAGGTTGTGTTTTATGATGATGATAATTTTTCATGGTTATTATGAAATCTTGTAAATTATAATCACAATATAGAAAAACGTATTGATTTCATCATTGATGGGTTGAATCCAGACCATCAAAAGAAATTTTTATCTCAATAATTTTCATCGTATGAGCATATATTAAGAATTTATATCCAATTAGAGAAATAGTTCTCAAACAATAATACATTCAATGTGATGTACGAGAAGATGAGGGTGGATTAATACCATGTTAAAAATAATTTAGAAATGTATAAGATATAAAGTGTATAATTTACTAAATGTTATAATTATGGTAAGGAACAATTGGGATATTTTTTAAATTTAATTATATATTGTTATAGGTCATCAGATCCAAAGGATGATGCTCTTAACTGCAAGGGAAATAAATAGTCCAAAAAATTCTAATGATTCTATTGCAAGGAGATAGGAAACTATTCAAATCATTTCTATGATATTTTAGGCTAATATAACCTAGAAGTGGAAAATAGATAATGGTTGGTCTTATAATCTCAAAATAATATATTTTGAGTTTCTAAAGAATGTAATATAAGTTAATTTGAAGAAAAACTAAAATATGTATACTTTTTATTTAATTATAGATATATATAATTTTTTATATTGGATATTTTCTATGAACATTTATTCATCCCCCAATTCACTATTTAAGGATTTGTGAATGAAATTTACATTTGAAAATATTATAGTAAAAAAAAAAATATTTCTCTTTCTCAAATGAAATAAATGGATTGTCCTATCCTAAAAACATGGCTGTCATTTTATTTTTAACTTTTACATAATCCTTGTAATGTATTGACACTCAAAGTATACTAAAAAAATAATATTTTCATGATATGAGATTAAAATACTTCAGTTTCGAATAAAATTATTTTTTTATATGATGGATTTGACTACTTCAGTTGTATATGGAACCAATTTTAGTGGTTAATTTTAATAAAATTCTTAGTGAATATAAATTAGAGATTAACGAGGATATCCTTATAATATATGACATATCCATTATGTGGGGTTATATTAATGGTTTTACAAATGACCTACCTTGATATCCACCAAATTATGAAGTTGAAATATATACTAATCTTATCTTTGATGAAAATCCAATATCTAATCCATCTTATAGAATTAATCTTGTAGAATTTGTTGAATTAAAGTAGCATCATAATGTGTTTCGTGATGGTAGATCCATACACCATAATGAATCACCTTAGAAAGCACCTATCATATCTTCCTAAAGGAAGGATTGGTCTATATGATTATTTATTAACAATGAGATTTTTTTTCATTTCTATAATGAACTATTCTCCTATACATCCCACTAATTATATATTTGATCAACAAATGGGGGATTAATACTTCTCAAGATATTTATCATTATTCAGTTATCATCAGTTAAATTTCAATAAGGCTTATATATTTAATATGTGTTTTTTAATTAATAAATGGAATTATGAAATCAAAATAATTCCCCATGAGTTTTCCAAATGAACCTATTAATTTTTATAGAACCAATTTTTATATTATTCAGATATTATATTGATATATTTCTTATTTTTTTTTGTTTTATTTCTTTTTTTGGGTGAAACGATGATATAATATATATTATACATATATAATGAAAATCATTTATTGATTCTACCTGAGATTCTAATAGATAATAATCCATATGAGATATCAAAAATGTTTGAAAACATTATTCAATATTATATTTTTATCTCAAATAATATACAATGATAAAATATTAGATGGCCCAATAAGAAAAAAAAGTATTAAATTATGGCCCATATTAATTAATTTATCATATATATATATAGTTCCTTTGATTTATCTAGTTCTTATCAAACATTTTGGGAAACTATTTTATGATTATATAAATTTTGAAAAACTCTAAATGAAAAGGGATAAAATCACATGGTCAAATTAAGGTGAATCATTTTTTGAGGGATAAAAGAAGAGACAGATGAATACACATGTAATGACCATACCATCAAAAAATTAATTTTTATGTATAGCGATTAATTAATGAAATGAATAGGGTGTCTCTTTTAGAGAAATAATACTGTGGTACTTTATACATTTAGGAAATTGAATACTCATGAACCATACTATTCAATTCAATATATTTAGATGAATATGTACTATTTTCCTTAACATGGATGCAATATCATTATGAGGAATTATGTTACACATACACCTATCACAAAAAAAAAATTATTTAATATTCTCTTAGAATGATCACAACATGAGAAAAAAGATATTGTGGAAATACTCAATGACTAAAAGAGAATAATACACTATAAATATGGGAAGGGGAAAATGTTAGAAGATGCATTGAGTATGAAGGATCATATATTTAAATCTATAATGATGATGTCAAATGATATAATATTCATATATTTTGTAAATATGGATATATAAATTATTAATGATGGGGAAAACTAATCCATTATAAAGTAATTTTCCACCAATATATACTAGAGGTTATAAAGAAGTCTCAAAATGAAGATAATGGTTTACAAAATAAAATTAAAGCCTTGTAATTTGTTATATTGGTATAATTAAACTGTGAAGATGAAGTGTTGATGTTTCATAATTTCAATGTATGCCATTAACACCTCAGTTTAAGACTGCATTTTTGGATGAATCTCATTAAAATTATATATCTATACACTGTGGTTATACCAAGAATTAAACTAATATAATGGACACTTCTTATGGGAAAATAGAAGTGATGGGTTATAGAATATGTGTCAAGATGCTTGATATACTAATATGTTAGTCCTAGTAGTCCACCCCCATATAGTAAGATAAAAACTATCAATATAACTATATGGAAGTGGGATAATTTAAAAATATTATTTTATACTAGACTACTAAAGAAATCACAGATGAATGATGATATAAAAGGCATGCTTTGTTTCATTACCGACTATTCACATTTCCTTTCAATTAGTGTGGATCTTCCACTTGAGAATATTGCACAAATTTGTGTCAATGATGTTGGGAAACATAATGTTGTACATTTTTTCATTGAATAGGGTTGTCATCCTCAGTTGACATAAAAATTTGGAATGAGTCTTAAAGAGAAATGTAACACTAAAACACATCTGAGAAATAATTACAATCCTCATATAAATATAAATTCTAAACTAAACATCAAAACCATAATGAACATGATGAGGTCATGATCACATGATATACAAGGAACACCAAAATGTACCTACCTCTTTTTGAATTTACATAAAATAATTGCTACTATTTGAGTATAAAAAGTTCACTTTTTGAGGCCATTTAGTGAAAATTATATTAACTAAAAAGGTTAGGAAAGTGTTGAAGAAATTAGGCTACTTGGTATATAACACATTCTATAAATATCTGTTATGTTTTGAGCTATCTATATTCATTTAATTATACATCATATTAGAAAAAAAATATAGTCGTAATCATATAATGGAATTAAAATTGTATGTAGGATATCATGTATTCTTGAATGTATCAACATAGAAGGGAGTTATAGAGTTTGGTAAAAAGGGAATTAAATTTACCATATAAAAGGGTACATTTAATTTATTAGGAATTATTTGGGTTCTCTCATATCATTACAAAACCATTCTATAATGAAATATTTATTCCATTTCATAATATTAATGAATTATATTCCAAACCAAATACACTCGCTTACCACTGATGATATAGAGTTTCAACTAGGCACGTCCAGTCAGGAAGAGACTCTCCAGATTCATTACAGTAGGATGAATTTGTTATGAAATATAATATCCGTAATGGATAATGATCCATGGATTAATTATTTTGGTTTTGAAGAAACACGGAATCCTTGTGAATTAATAAATAATAATCAAACACTTTTTTTTAGTTTTCGATTTATCTATAAATTTCAATGATGAAATTATATGGGGGGTGGGGAGAATGTAATATCAAATAATCAACTAAGGTTATGTAACCATTATTCTGAAAAAAATGCATAAAATGTTTTGATATAAATATAATTAATAATTATTAAAATTTTATAGTAATTAATGGATAGTATCTTCTCATAGAGGGATTTGAATAAAAATTAGATTTACTAGATGAAGAGTTATCAAATTATAAGAACCAAATTATGAATATTGTATTATAGAATTTTTAATTTAATAATTATAATTTACATTTATTGAAAATTATTTTAATCAAAGTGTTTTAAATATGGAATCATTATTTCAATGTTATTTTTTGTATTTTTAATTATTTTGTGAATAAATTTATTTGTCAGAAAACACTAAAAATTATTATTTTTGAATAAAACACCTTTTTGGAAATCATTATGATGTAATCATAACAAAAATATAGATATTTTTTTGTATCAAAAATTGTTTTATGGATTGAATTAAATAATATAATAATATTATATGGATTTTAGGAACATGTATTTGACATTTGGGATCCTCTATTACATTTAATACCAATTAAAGTTGTATTTTTCGTTGAATTAAATATAGAAAATAGATGATTCCATTTAGTTTTATATTTATTTTAATATAAAATAATTATTATATTATTAATAATAAGATAAATAATTTCATCCATAAATTACAAGAAAAATAATATTTTCTTATCTCTTTTTAAAGGGAATTCCTAGGTGTGGGCTTTTTAAACACTCCACACATGGTAACCCCCTCCGCCACGGAGTGGTCACTTCCCTGATGCATATCCCTATATGGGGAAGGAGTTGTTGCCAGCCGAGATGGAAGAGTGTCCCGAAGGGTGACAGCCCGATCGGTGATGGTTCGTCAAAGCAATCCTTCAACACATTGGGTTGCACCTCATTTTGCCTGACTAGTTGAGACTGAGCAACCTGGAAAGACGAGTGGATTCTTGGGGAGAGGCTCGTCCTGAAAGAAGACTTCCAGGATTTGAACCCTATACCTCCCATATAACGTCATTGTTGTACCACTATCTTGCACCACCACTCCACCACCGATGTGGCCAAGACAAACTATATTTTTTCATTAAAAAAGATAAAATATTTGAAACTTAATATAACATCTCCTAATTTTTAAATTCTCACCCATTAACCCATTACACTCAACTCCATATTCATTCAATAATACTTACCTCCTATGTACTCTATCAAGAGTCTCTCTAAAATGATTCTTATTTTATAAGTTGTTTGTCTCATGTTTTAACACGCTACATTGTATGGTATGGGATCCTCACCTATTCTCCTCCATTTGTTCCATCATTCCAATAAATTTTATTTTCACATGATAAACTTCATTATGCATCATTTTAATTGATATTTTATTATGTTATAAATTATAGATCACCATTTCCTATCGCTATACAATATTTATAATCTTTTACAATTCTAAAACATTCCCATATCAACAATGTATGTAAAATTTCTGTAAAGAGATTGCGGATTCATGGAATTGAAATCCTTGTATAGATTAAAGAAATTGGATATAGGATCTAGCTCAAATGCACCTATGGGTAATTACCCAGATAATGGTTTTTTGGGTATTAACAACATCTTCACTCGGTGCACAACTAATGATTATAACTACAACAGAGGGTTTTCACTACTAAGGGCTTTTATTTGGAAAATTAGATATCTCTTTAAGAATATAAATGAATGATTATTTTCTACTAAAATATCTACAACATGAATATAATCTTTATGAATTCCTTATAATCATTCCATAAATAGGATAAAAGTCTATTAAATTGTGATTACTCTAGTATTTATATGTTTATTGTGGGATGTTCACCAAGATAGCCATATTTTTCATTAGATGGAGGAATTTTTATATTATATATATAAATTATTTAAATATTGAAAAAAATATCCATTAATATATATGAGGTTCCTTTGTGAACATTAGGATAGATATTTCTATCTATTCTAATCATATGATTAATATATTAGACTTATTATATAAAATGTTGGCCTGGAATTATATTGTTGGTTGATGCATCTATTGCTCTCCAGAGAAATACTTGAGGATTATTTTTGTATTACTTAACTGTATATATATAATATTGAGGAAACAAGAAATTATAATATTTTTATTTTGTATTCCATTATTAATTACATCACTATGAGGTCAATTATTACTATTTAGGAATTCATTTACTATAATAAAATACATGGATATATTATTTGATTTTATATTTTAATTTGACGATGTATTACTAATTACATGATTGTGTCTAATACCATCATCTATAATATATCCATTACTAATCATCTATGATCTCCCCATGTATTGTTTACCAATTCCCTATGAATCAAATATTATTACTGTAATGAACATGTTTTTACAGTTTATGACTTTGCAATATTACAATGAATATTTCAATACTGGGAGTAGAGATTATGTGGAATCTCAATCAAAGGAGAGCCTAGGAATAGTACTAGTAAAAATAATCTCACACATGTGTAGTTTTTATAAATAAAGAAATAACTACTTATTCGAGTCTTGAATTAGAAATCTATGAATTCAATTAAAAATGAAGGGTTTTATCATAGTATTTGATTAATTTTGGTTTGAATTATACATTTGGTGGAAGGGGACTTTTAGGGAAATTGATAAAACGTTTTGGATTAATTTCATTAATCCATCAAATACTCCCCCAGTTAGGCATACCATGAATAGAGGGAAGTGAGAGAGACTCATCATTTCATGATGGATAAATTAAATAGGAGAATGGGTTATTCCATTATTATTCATTGATGGTGATCGAGCTCAAATCACGATGTAGTGTCTTTAGGGAATATGTTTTGAATGGAATCTTCGATGTTTCAACATCAGATATTATGTTTTTTCATTTTTATGTAGTGGTCCCCATTCATGAATTATTTATGATATATAAATCAAATTTATGAAATCTATGGATCCCATAGGGGTTGATATTTTAGTAATAATGGAATATCATGGGTTTCAGGAGGTTTTCATTGATTCCCCATTTGAAAATTCCAAATACATTTTGTGTAGTGCAGGACGACAAATTATGTGTGACTCATTGTTAGAGAAGAATGATATTTTGTAACTAAACATATATTATAAGGGTTATACTCAATATAGTGGGGCATGGGAATGTGGTTGAGTATATGGGATGATATTCCATGTTAGGTAAAATAACCATCTATTTGTACATGACAAGTCACCAAATGTACATTTGTTGGAGGAAGTTACTAGGTATGTGGGAATGAGACACAAAATATGGGAACATGATTCTATAACTTGAAATGTGATAATGGAATTGTTTTTGGCTTGGGATAGAATGCATATGTCATATTATTCATGTACATGTAGTGTAATAATTCTTGGCCATCCTAGCCATGTGCAGGAAAAGATGCTCCCTAATGTCAAGGTGTGGGGACGTGTAGTGTAGACCATATTACACACCATGTACTATTTATTTACACAAATCATATGGTGAGGGGATAAGTATTGAGGTATGACTCATGAGACACATTGTGTACTCTTGGAGGATACACCATGTATTCCCCTATGATAATTTGTTATCTTGTATCTTCATTCTCCAGACTAGGATTGAGGACCCCAAGTAGCCTATCCAGGTTGGTTTGTCGTATATAGATTAAATGTGATCTTTTTTGGAAAAAATACATAAGAAATAGAGTTTTTGATAAATGGTTTCATATTATAAAGACTCATAAACCTGTTTCATTTTTACGCATTCCCTTGGTACATCCTCTTGATGTTTCTTGGAGTAATCACTTCTAATGTATTGGGTGTGATCCCTTCTACAATATTATTTCGAATTAATATTTTGTATCCCTCCATAAGACCTAGGGTGTTCTCCTCTATCATTTATTCTAGTTCATAAGATGCGGTTGGATGAATCAACAAGACCAACATACACGTGCATTGATACCCTATCTTGATGTCTATTCTGGTTAGGTGTTTTTATCCCTCATAATTCGTGGTTGTGATCCACTTTCTTTGGGTTCATATCACCAAAGTTCCATATTAGGTTACAGTGTCCCCTTATGTCCCTAGGTGATATCCCTTAACATAGCATCACTATAAATTTAGTTTCATAGAGATATTATTCTTTGAAATCCGGATGATCATGAAATTCTAGATGAGAACCATTAGTTGTATATGGATCATAGTGTGAGTTCTTCTAGATTAGTGGCTATTAGTGTGATTAATCGTCCTCAGCTTTGGAGGAAAGTGGTGATGACGAGCACCTTCTATAACTTGTGAGGTCACACAAAGTTCTAGGCATCCGACTTATACCCTTGGAGTTGTTTGATGACTAATCAATTTTAGAAGGGATGTGTAGATTCAATCACATTTCTCTTAGATATGGTTCTCTATTGCGAATATATTGGTTATTGTTGTAGTTTTGACAGATGTAAAGATTTACATATCTTTATTGTGTTGATTTTTTAATTTAATGTTATTTATTTCTGTATCGTAATTTTGGGGAATCAATTGGGAATATATATACTCACCCATATATGGGCCTAGCATTTACATGTTCTAGCTTATACAAATGACAGGAAAATTATCAGTGATATTGGGAGAACTATTTTTAAGGGATCATAATAGTTGTTTTTAACTGATTGTGTATAGTGGTCCACCTAAGAGACTAGAGTGTACATTTCCTAATTATTTCATCCCCAATCTCATTTCAAGACATGTTGGGACTATTTTTCTTGTGGGGAGTCTATTTTTTCTTTTGTATATTTTCAAATTTTGATATTTTTCGATTGGTTGATTCCAACACATTTTCTATCTATATATGAAGTTTATATTAATATCTATAATTTTTATTAGTGATGTATTTTTATGTATCATACTGGTATGTTAGGCTAATTCAACCAATTTTTATGACATGCATCCACAACACTAGAACAACACCCCTTTCATATTAGTGGTGGGCTTGGACTGGTCACACATGGCTTAACATAGGACAAGTAGGCACCAATGGGTTGGATCATGACATAGTGGTATCATAGTAGATTATTTTAACTAGTTAGTGTGTGGAGTTATGCAAGTGGTGTGGTTTGGGTTGGGAACATATAGAAATTGGGTCCATGTGTCTTGAGTATGGATTTCTATCTAGGAAACCTACTGTTGATGTGGAATATGAGATATACATTCACCCAGAGAATTAATACATGCATATCACCTTGTAATATCAAGACATAAGTTTCTTGGAACATGTGGAACATGATTATTATAAGATTTTGTATTTTTGATGTTTTTGGGTAATCCCCCTAGACCTGATCTTGATAGTGGTAAATATCATGCAGGTTCTCCCTTAAGGTAGAGAATGAGCATGATTAGTGCATGTTTTTCCTAACCATGTGACTAAAACATGCATGGGTCAAATGTTATATCCATAAATTCTGGACCCCACTCATTATTACCTCTAAATTCCACGTAATTACCCTAAAACAGAGGTAACTCAGTATTTTTCCTTCTCAATGATTGGATATCCTCTATCCATTGAATTGGATGGGATCTGAATCCATTCCATGGAGCGTTCAAGCTCAATTCTTATATTCGTATTGTTATTGGTTCAAAATATGTTTATATTTGATCATATTGTAGATATGGGAAGATATATAATGTGGGTTTGTAGAGATTCAACCCAGTTTCATTTGTGTTTTTCATTTTGTTTATCTTTTTATCCAATTTCTCAAGGTAGGTGGATTAAATCATAGATTATATATTTAGAACATGAAGTATTGATTTCAAATTGATTATTTTTTCATGAAATTGGTTTTCAAATTGAAATTAATTTATTGTGGAAACCCTCTTGAGTGAATTTTTGAGAAATTGAGTAATGAGGTTTTTTTGTTGGAATGTGTCTTTAGTAACAAGATAATAAAATGATGATTTTAATATTTTTTCTTGATCTTTTATCAAGGAAAAAATGGTTCTCAATAAAGTAGTTTTTTTATTGAAATGGGTTTGGATTCACATTGGTACGAATGGTTTTGGGGGGTCAGTTCATATGCATTGGGATGGATAATGGTGTAAAGTACCCCCATAAAAAGGATATCAAAAATATGTTTTTGAATTACCCCTATCAAAGTGGTTCACTATGTGAAATCTTAGTGAAAGGATGACTCTCCACTCGCATGGGTGGTCTAAGATACAAACATGTATGAATGTTTGGTTGTGTGGAACAGAATGGGTTATTCCAAAATAAAAATACTGATATAGTTTTAGAACATTATTTGGTTTCATTCCATGAGAAATGTAGTTATATTTAGAAAACTAATTTATTGGATCGTATTTATATTTTGATATAAAAAATTTTAAATTTTTTTTATATAAACTATTTTATATAACATTACAACATGTTCTACCATAGTGGTGTGAGTTGGGAATTCATTAGGAATAACCTTTTCAGTTTTAGTACTTACTCTTGCTTTGGAACCTTTGGACTTTTATATATATCACCTATTGATATATGGTAAAAGATAATATATCACACACTTTATGTATTACATCTTGATACATGGTATTTTTAATTATTTTGGACCATGGATCATGTAAGGATTTGGAATCATGCAGTTTCATTTGTGTTTTGAATGTTTGTCTTCTGCTCTTTATTTTAGTGTTAGTTATTATATGCATGGAACTATTGGGTTGGTTTGATATTAATGAAATGTTGGAGTTGTATTTCTTTTTACCATGAATAATGTAGTGTTTTATTTTCTTAGGGTATTTTTGGTTGTTTATCATTAATGGGAAAATCATCCCCAAAATCTTAAATGAACCCTCGAAATTTATTGCCAGTCTTTGGCATTTTAGGTATGTTTCTTAAATCTAAGTAATATCCTCCCCCCATCTCATGCCAAGGAGGAGGGGCATGATGTTAAAAGTGGTATTAGTTATTTTGTTCAAAAGTCAATTTGAGTTTATTGGTATCAGTTTTTTGGGTCCCAAAATATGTTTGAGACAAGTTGTATTAGCATGTTTTTTTGACTAAAAATTGGTCATCAAGTTTCTTGGTCCGAGAGTTAAAATTCATTAGGATCTATTCCTGGAGTTGGGATCATATAAAATAGTATTATTTTCAATACAGATATGTAGATCATAGAAATATGTATTCAAACATTTTATAGTAAACATCATTTTACATGGGTGTCGGGTAGATAATTTTATTTGATATACTTACATGGTTTTAGAAACCTAATTGTCATAAATTTATCCAATGAGATAAGAATGACATGCATTAGAGTATTTAATTATCAGTAGGATCACATATTTTATTTTGAACAATAATATAATATATGGTGAAAAGTGTTTTTTTTTTGAAAAATTATAATTTTTTTTAATGAACGATTTGGAAAATGAGCATGGGTTTGGTAGTTTGAAAATGGTTCAATTTTCAAAAGAACGTTGAAATTTTTCTAAAATTATTGAACATAGTAAAGGATTATTTTCAAAATAACTATTTTGTAAGTTAATGTGGTAAAATATTAAATTTTTAATACTATAGTTAATGGAGACTGATTCCTATATAATTTTATGGTTGAATAGAAAATGGAACTTGGTAGGAGTCATAGAAACCAACTAGAAGAAGCTACAATGAATGTGGTGTCACCTGATCCACATGTGAACTAATAGCTAGTTCAAAGTATTGTTCACAAATTTCAGGATATAGATAGTGGATACTAGCAAGATGAGTGAAGGGAGGTGGATCATTCCTTCTAGTTATAGAAGTAGAATCCACCCATTATTCAGAGTGATTTAGAACCAGAAAAGGCAATGGTGTTGATGAATATAATGAATCTTATCCTTGATTTCATCGACACACTAATGGAGTTAAATGTCAATATTGAGACTTATATTCTTGAGTATATTTCATGAAAATGGTTTAATTTATATGTTTAGTATAAATTATAATGATTCTCTAATTGGAGGTATTTTGAACAATTATTAATCAATAAATTATTTCCTCACCCATTCAAGATTCAAAGAATGACATACTTCTTTACCATGAAGTAGGAAAATCTATTTGTCACTGAGTATGTGGAAAAAATCATGAATTTATGATGCTTTTCACTCAAATTTGATCCTAGTGTATCCTTTAATTCACACATTTTTTAGTTATGGATGAGATATGATATTTTCTCGAAGATAGTTTCCCTATGTATACAGATATTGTGAATAGAGTGATATTGGATAAATTTTAAATATCCGGAGCTACAAGAGTAGAAACTATGTTAATTCACATGGGAATTGGTGGGAAATATAATTCTAAGAGAATGAGAAAAAGGGACACATATTTCCAAGGTGGAAGCATGAATCAAAATCAGATGGCTAGATTAGTGAACCATCCTCCATGACCTATGAAAAAATAAGGATGTTTCCAATGTGTCTTACATAACCACGTAAAGCCGTCATGTATGTCACAACATGTATCAGTACACAACTACAACCAGATAGAGAATCATGAGAAAATTTATTATTTTTCGTCAAGGTCAGGTACCCGAGACAGTTCTCAAGTGTTTAAGCATAATATGCTTCAATGGGGTAAGGGATGTATAATCAATATCATCAACAAAATATAGCTATAAATAGTGACTCCATGAATACCATACCTCCCCTAGAATGGAAATCACAACTGTGAACTAAGGAGCTATGTTTTACAAGAAATCAATTATACAGAGCTGAGTAGGTAACGGTGTATGATCAATATAATCCATCTAGGGTGAGAGGTATGATTCATTTTAATTCTATCATTATTCATCTTTTGTTTTATATTGGTGAATCAACTTCCTTTATTTCTAATCGTACTATTTATTTTATGAGTCTAAATCTTTTGATGATTTACTCTTTGATAAAGCCTTAAACTATTCCTGGGAAAATAGATTGTTGATCCTTTTGTGTAGATAATGTTCAATTACTGTTGATGGATCTGAGATGAAATGGGATATCTCAGTGATGGAGATGGATGTCTATGACGTACTCTTGTGTATGGATTGGTTAAAACCATTCAAGGCACACATAAACTATTATGAAAGAATAGTTATTTTCTCAAATGATGATGGTGTCAAGAATCTCTCTACAGGAGAAATTAATGTAATGACATGTGCAATAGGCTATTTAGAACTAGTAATGGGAACTATATTTTAATTTTTGGCCACATTGACATTAGAATCAATAGAAGTGATCGATAATAGAAGTTTCCCAGTAGTGGTGGATCAATTTCCTAATGTATTTCATGAAATCTTATTTGGGTTACCACCAATAATGGAAGTGGAGTTTATAATTGGTTTCATCCCTGGTAATTGTCCTATCTCACTTCCGTCTTTTGAAAATAGAGCCAAAATAATTAAGGGTGTTCAAATTATAGTAGGAGGATAGGAAATCAAGTATTTCATTCAGCCGAGCACACCTCCATGGGGAGAATATGTCCTGATCATCAATAAGGGAGATAAATATCTTAGTCTATATGTGGATTATCATAATATTAACCATGTTTCGAATAAGAATAAGAATCCAATTTCCCACATTTATGATTTTTTTGATCCACTGAGGGGTTCTCAGCGGCTCTCCTAAATTTAATTCCAATCGATATATCATCAATTGCAAGTGTATAATGAGGATATTCCAAAGACATATTCCCGAAAAGATATGGACATTATTAATATGTGGTAGTTTATTTTGGTCTTTGGAATCGACTAGCGGTCTTAATGGAATTGATGAAATATATATTTTAGTGACATCTTGATTATTTTATCGTGGTTTTTGTTGAAAACTTATTGGTGTATTGAAGGTAAAGGTTAGAGAATGATCAACACTTGGCGACAATATTGAAAATCTAGAAAGGCCATCATATCTATACCATGTTATTAATGTGTGAATTTTGGATATAAGAGTTACACTTTAATTCCCACGTAATTTATAAGGGAATTGTTTAATAGGATTTAGGGAAGAGAGATGTAGTTATCTCTTGGAAAACACCCATGAATGTTTTAGAGATATGGATATTTCTTGGTATAGATGCTTATTACCGATTTTTTATTCATGATTTCTTAGGACTAGAATCACATATGTCCTCTTTGACAAAGAATAATGTTCTATTCCAATGGTACAAGGAATTCTAGAAATCATTTCAAGAGATTATATTTATCCTTAAATCCACACCAATATTGATTGTTTTTTATGTGGGACAATGGTATGTGGTTTATTATGATTCATTGGTTCTGGGTTTTTTTTCATCCAAGGAGACCATTTTCTTTCTAATAGATCGAAATAGTTGTAAGTTCATTTTAAGGATTACCCAAAACACAATTTGGAGTTTTCTACATTCATATATGATTTGAATAAATTAATCCATTAAATTTTTTTTGAGATATTCACTATGTTTTTGAATTATAAGTGCATGAAAAAAATTCTCACAATGGGATTTGAACATGAGACCATGAATATGTATGAAATATCTCCAAATTTTCTAATTTTACATGATTTATACATCTAGTTATGGAAATTAAGTGGATGATGCATTAAGAATAAATTCACATGCTCAATTTGAAAAATAATATTCAAATGTATGGTAGTTGATGTTGGTTCTAGATGACATACATGTGGAATATAAAGAACATGGTGATATTTTATTTTTATTCCTAGTTTTGGTGGTTATTGATTTGGTAAAGATGGTAAAAGATTTTTGGATCCAAGGGGGTTATTTTATATAAATTGAGTGTGGTTTGTGTTTGTTTATAGTAATTATTGGGATGTTAAAGGAATTTGAAAGGATGTTAGTGTTGCATTTGAGGTTAAAATCTATATTGACTGTGGCACGGTTTCCCTATGTTTTCGATAATTTTGGGACTCCAAATTGGAATTTTGTTTTCTATTTGAAAAGGAAGGATTTCTACAGAAGATTGAATAATATATGGAATAGAGAAAGAATTTGACAAAAAGAACCACATATCATGGGACATGAACCACGTACCATGTACATGGAATAGTTTATGAAAGAGGAAGGGTGATATGTATGCCAGACATAAATGGTTTGTTGAACGAAAAATGCTATGTGGACGACATAGGACGAACAGTTTGCGGAGCAATGCAGGTTCACAATGACGACTTGTTGTTTGCACGAATTCTTGAAGTATATAAAAGGCGTGATAGTTTGCAGGATGGCGTGTCATTCAAAAAAATGAGGTAGTTATTTTTACAGTAGAGTACGGAGAATGGAAGTCCATAGACCACATAGTGGACATGGTTTGTGGGAGATGCATGGTATGCAGTATAGGCGGTGCCTTATTGAAGATTTGGTAAACATGTGATTAGTGGATTTTGAGGATCTATTTTCCTATATAAGGATAAATAATCCATTTATAATATATTAATATTGATATTGAAATGATAGGGATTAATTTCGTGAAGTCTACAGAGATTTGTGGGATGAAAACCCCACAAAGGAAGTGTAGATTAGAAATTTTTATGGAATTCAGTTAATTCCAGAATGGTTCATGGAAGATAGTTCTAAAAATGGTTCTTTGAATAGGTTTCACGAAAGATAGTTCATGGAGGAGTTGGTCCACAGAGAATATGCAGTATGTGGATGTGTTATGTGGGAGTGGTATGCCCAAGTGGTATGCAGAAGAAGAGTGTAGAAGTAATACGAAAATATTGTATGGGAATGAAGCATGAGGTCGCAGTTTGCACAGGAAGTACGCGGAGCGCTCACAGTTTGTAGTGAAGTGATGTACATAAAAGAAGAAGACTAGTTTGTGCAGGTTGTATGTGAAGAACACATAATATGTGCTGTAGTGTGATACATGGAGGAAAATGTCCAGTTTTTGAATGACATGATCGAAAATGAGTAGTTTACGGAATAGTAGATTACATCTATAGGGGAAAACGAGACATCAACAGAGCATCTATCTTCTATTGAGGATGTATTATTTAATTACAACCCATTAAAGAGACATTTAATTCAATAATTTGAGTTCATATTCTTCCCAATGCGGTGAGAAAAGGGTAGTCAATGAATGTGACCCAAGGGTTCTTGTGTGTTATTCCTAAAACATTGTAATGGAAGTGCACCTGGCATAGTGATACATTTACAAATTTTTATACTCTATAACTAGTGAATATTAGTGGAATTTTGTATGATAGACAACCTCTCGACATATACTCCTTGGATGTTACCCTTATTGGTGAATCGTGTAAAATTGATATCTCTCCACTTTCCATGTGATTGTTTATTTTCTTTTCTTTCCCATTAACAAGGATTAACAGGTTCCTACAAACATTGGAATAAGATCTATCATTTTAAAATAAAATGTTGACATCCTGGTTCACCCCTATCCTCTCAAGGTGTTCCAGTTTCCTTCAAAATAGGCACAAACCTATGATGTAGAATGCATCACTATGAATTCAAAACTCCATGGTGGGACGACCACTGAGTGCTGGTGGATAGGTGAGAGAACAGTTTAATAATTCCAAAATAAGATGTTTATTTCTATGTGTTTTCAAGAAAATATTCTCCTTGATTACCACTATTAATGATGGTCCATTCATCATGGAATACAAATTATGTACAATGCTTTGAAAGAAATGTTTTTTTGGACTGATATGAAATGGACGGTGGATGAGTTTGTTTCAAGTTGATTAACATTCTAGTAAGTGATGGTAGAATATCAGTTACCATATTATATGTTACATTGTTTATATATTCCTATTTTTAAATTGGAGTAGATATCTATAGATTTTGTTTTATGTATCTTAAGAATGGTTCTGAAGCACAATTGCATGTGGGTTATAGTGGATCATCTCCAAAAGATGACCCATTTCATCCTTATTTGTGAAACTCATACGGTGGAGGATTTATCAAAAATATATATTAAAGAAGTGGTAAATAGGAATGGAATAAATGATTAAATAATATCAGATAGAGATCCTTGGTTAATATCTCATTTATAGATATCATTACATAAATCCCTTGGGAATCAGTTGACAATGAATACATAGTATCATCATCAGATTTACATTCAATCTGAAAGGATGATACAAACATTGGAAGATGTATTTTGGGATTATGTAATTTATTTTGGTGTCTCATGGGAATAGAAATATCATTAGTAGAGTTCTAGTATTAAAACATTTTTCATTCCTTGAAATAAATAGTTGTACTTGAAGCAGTGTATGTGCATCCTTATCATTCTCATCTTTTTTGTGTGGAAACAGAAGATAATTCACTAGTTGGGTAGAGCATTGTCCAAAAATCACCAAATAAGAATCAGTTGTTCATTAAAGGAATGGATATGTGATATATTCATCATAAATCTTTTGATGATCATCGCTAATGACCCTTGTCATTAGGGGTGAGTGATCATGTGTTCTTAAAGATTTATCCACATCTTGGAAATTTACATTTTGGGAAGTCGGTAAATTTATCTCCTTATTAAATATGCCATTTTTTACTGGAAGTAGTTTGAGAGGTGGCATATAGGCTTCCATTACAACCACAGTTTATTATAGTGAAAAATGAGTTTCAGGTATCTGAGTTAAAAATGTATCAACCGGATCTTGACCATTTAATTCAATGGGATCAGGTTGACCTAGATCTAGAAGATTCATTGGCACATATCCTAGTGTTGTTGGAGGATATTAATAATTAGTCATCTATGAAAAAATAACCAGTCTAGTGAGTGTTTTGTGAAAACATGGTCAGATTTAGGATGTGGCTTGGGAACGTGGGAAGGAAATAAAAAATAAATGACCAGAAATATTTCAGGGAACATATAGGTTTCTACATTTAGGGGACAGAATAAGTGATGAA
The DNA here is from genome assembly GCA_963277665.1 of Viscum album. Taxonomy (NCBI): domain Eukaryota; kingdom Viridiplantae; phylum Streptophyta; class Magnoliopsida; order Santalales; family Viscaceae; genus Viscum; species Viscum album. Next base: position 1,255,823,787 of record OY728152.1, read on the forward strand.
AGAAAGAATGTGAAACCCATTGATTTCATGAAATTAACTATTTGTTTATAGTTTTTAAATACATAAAGTATATTGGTGAGGTTTGAGAGAGTTTAGAGAAGTTTCAGAGGGGTTTTGGGCTTTTCTACAAGGGAATGATTGTTACACATTTTGGGAAAACAATGAAACACCTATAGGAAATTATGAATAGTCAGACATGGGGAAAATGGAAGGTGCTCTGGAAGTAATTTTTTTTCTAAAATTGTGTATCTTCCAAGGAATAACCATGTTCATTGAAATAGTGGTTTTAGCTTTTTGAGATAGTGGCTTCAGCCTGATTAGCACTTGGTATAAAAACCATATGAGGAAACCTTAGGGGTCTCCCTTAAGGAAGAGATAGGAACTAGTTTAGTGTATGGTTTTCCTAAAAATGCAACTAAATAGTGTGGGGGAAACAATTAGTTCCTTAAACTATGGATCTAACCCGTTTTCACCTCAAAATTATTCATTTTTCCCCAATACGATCCTAAATCTAGATTTTTTCACAATCAAATGTTGAAAAACCACTACAAAAAGAATTGGAAGTGAAATATAGTTGTTCTTTAGTGTGTTGTAGCTCAATTATTGTGGAAAGTGATTTTTTATGGTTGTTCTTGGTAGTTTTGTTAGATCTAATTCTCACACACTCACAGTTTCATAGATATTTTCCCGTTTTGGGTTGATTAAGGTGTTTTATGCCAAATGTGTTCATATTTGGCCATATTTTGGTAGGGGAAGATATCTATGGCGGGTTTATAGATATTTAACAAAGTTTCATTGGTTTTTTTATTCACTTTATAGTTTTTTTAATTTCTGTAGGTAGGTATATTCAATCTTGACTTCTCTACTTAGATCATGAAGCCATGATTTAAAATTTATTTCTTTCCTAGAATTTTTTTTCTAATTTTATTTCAAATTTTTTTAAAAACCCTTTTGGTCGAATGTTGGGTAATTGGGGTGTTTTGGTTGTAAAGTGTATTTGGTAACATGATTTTAAAATTATGATTTTAAAATGTTTGGTTGGTTTTCCTATGTGGAGTAAAATGTGCTTCAGTAAAACTATATTTTTATTGAAGTGTGTTTGAACACACTTTAGATTGTCATGGGTTGGAATGTTCTTTTAGAATTTCTTCATATTAATAGGGATGAATAAGGGCATTAATTACACCCATAAAAAGGTTTCGAATGATATGGGTGTGAAGTACCAATGACAAAGTGGTTCACTATGTGATTGATTTGTGAGAGGATGACTAACCACTCACGAGTATAGGGAGGTCCATTTTCCTTACATGGTTGAATTTATTGTTCTATGGAACAAAATGGGTTATTAAAAAATAGAACTTGTGATATAGTTTTAAAACATTCTCTGGTTTATTTTCTTGTAAATTATGGTTATATTGAGAAAATAATTTTATTTTCACTTGATTATATTTTGATATAAATTATTTTAGAAACAATTTAATATAATTTGTTTTATATATCGTTATAACATGTTTTATCTTAGCGGCATGAGTTGGGAAGATTCTAGGGAAAACCTATTGATTATTATCACTCACCATTGCTTCAATGCAATGGTGATTTTCTAGATATCATATATTGAGATAATGGAAAAGGTAATTTATCAGACATCATTAATACTAATTCTTAATTTTTTGGATTTTTGGTGAATTTAATGATTATTTAATGTGGAGATTTGGAGTCATGGGGTTGTCTTTGTGTTTTGATAGTTAATATTTTTGTCCTTAATTTGGTGTTAGTTGTCTTATTTTGTGGTACTCTTGGGTTGGTTTTATATAAATGAAATGTTTGTGTTGTATTTCTATTTTATCATTAATATTGTAGTGTTTTATTTGGTAATGGTTTTTTGGTTGGTTTTTTATCTTCGAAGACTAAAAATTTCCCCAAATATTAAATGAATAACTCATCATTTATTTTCAAGCCTTTAGAATATCGGTGATGTTTTCTAAGGCCATTTGAGGTTCTCATGACATATCAATACATTGAGGAGGGGTGGGATGTCATACCATTGACGATGGAAAACTTGGATTCTAGATGATTTAATAATAACAAGAATTTGAGTAATGATTCTATAGTTCATGGATCTATCCATGATGTGTTTTTCTAATATGGGAACATTAAATTTATACCACATGTTGAGAGGTTAATAGATCCTCCTCAATTTTCATGGGAGTTTATTTTGAATATATGTTTGTTAAGATGTTTTAGCCTTAAATAGTGGAGTGAAATGATGTGTAAATTAAGAGTTTGTTACTCCAAATCATTTAATAGATAAGGTTGAGATTACATGGTGAGACATACCCATAGAGATCAGAGGATTTTATAGAGGATGTAATTTATTTTTTCCAGTGTTTTGACCCCAACACGACCCGATGGATACGTCATATGTAGGTTTCTTACTGGAGATGTAGTTATTTTCAATAGTACCATAATATACCATATTTTCACTGCATGTGATTCACAAACTTCACTAATGTCAAATTCCCAGTTTCCATGGTGATCTAGAACCCTATTTTTGGTGGTGGATGATAGTCTTGATCATGTTTTGTGAGTGTCTTACTTGATTAGTACCCCTCTTAATGGTTTTTATGGTCTTGATTATTTCTCTATGGTGATTCAAGAAACCATTAGAGCCTAGTAGTAATGATAAATGATGTGTTAAGGTATCAGAGAAGGACATTATTATAGAGAATAGGTAGATGGAGGGAAGGATACAATCAGATGGTAGGGGATTATGACCATGATTTTTCATGTGTGTTTCGAGTTATTATATATTTCTTTTCTTCCCACATTTTTATTTTCAGTACCCACATGTAATAATTGACCCTGGATTCGTCCATTATTGGTGTTAAAGTGGTTTTAGTGAATCTTTTTTATCATGCCTCTTTTGGAGCCTCCGATAGAGATAATTAGTGATCACATGCTTCTATGGATAGTGTGACCTAACTCTAAGAGTTGGTAGAGCCTCACATAGAATCATTCTAAAGATGAATATTGGATCCTATAATAAATTACTCACTATAGAATATCTATAAATTATCTGTTCCATGATCACTACCATCAATAAGGATCAAAATGTTTCTATGAAAGTGGAAATGAGTTTTCCTTATTATGTGATAAGGAATTCAAGTCTGTTCATGATGAGATCATGTGTGGATGAATATAGCCAATTATACCAATTAGAAGTTATGACCCTTAAAATAATAGATGTTATTAGTTATTAGTACAATTTATGGGGAGGTGTTTGAGGATGTACTCCCTGATTATGTTTCACACATATATACTTTTAGATGTTTATTTTAAGCTTATACATGCACATTGGGATGTATTGTAAGATTTGAATACAGATGAATGAATTTTTCCAACCCATTGGGTTCATATGGGAACCCCTATGTTGTTTTCCTAGGAATAAAATGATAGTTTGAGAGTAGGTTTGGATTGTTTTTTCATAAGTAAGGTGATTATCATTGAGGATTATCCACCCTGGAGAATCGATGAAATCTTCACCCAGTGGTTTGGGTAATGATGGTTCTTAGAGTTTGGCAATAGTATAGGTCACCACCAGCACTATGTTCATGCGGGGGATGTACCGATGGTGTATTTATACATATAATTCGATTTAATTTATTTCATGTTTACATGTAATAATCCCATGAGGTTTTTTGACTTATGTGTACTGTAGAACCCCTCCCCTCTTTTGGGTACATGACTCTTTATCTTTTTATTTTATGTATATATAATGTTTGGGTTGTTTTTATGGAGGTTCTTAAGAGTTTTCGGATTCTTATGAGGCCTTTAGGGATTCCAATGATGTGATGATGGTTTGTAGAAACTATGAAACACCATTGGAAACCATGAAAGGGAAAATAATGAGTACTCAACAGGTTCATGTATAAGGACCCAGCCATAAACATTACATAATCTTGAGATAAGTCAATAATTTGACTTCAATTCACCTCGAGGATATTTTCTAGATTAGAGAATTAGATAATTAGTTCATAACACTTACATATGAACCTAATTATTACAATTTAGATTCTTCAACTCGCTATCCATTTTTATTCATAATTTTTTTAAAAAAAAACAATGTTCATTTCATGTTTAAATAGCATGACATTTCCTTGATATCATCCTTGACACTATTATTATTTATGTCTTATGAAATACATTTCCAAACATGGGATGAGTATCAAAATATCAATAAGGGATACACAAATAAGGAAAACTATTAGTCTTGGTAAAAAATAATAACCATTTATACTTTATCATAAAGTAACACTTTTCACCTATAAGAAGTAGTATATATATGTCACTGAATATAATCTCAATGCATACCAATTTTGTAACGAAAATATTACCAAAAATCCCATATAAAGAAACATATGAAATATATAAGGCGACACGGGACATAAACATTCATAAATGGAATAACCATATAGTTGACTTCCACACATATCACTAAATAGAATATCCCTGCAGCCAACTTCCATACATATCACTAAATTGAATAGATATACGTTTGAAATTCATACAAAATGTATTTGAGGTTATAAAATAACTACCCATCCATGGTTTACCATAGAACACCCATCATTTGGTGTATCACGTAACCACTCGTCTTTGATTTATCATGTAACCACCCGTAAAATATCCAAGTATGATTATGTTATCATAACACATAAAGTATTGTAAATATGAACATTTCACTAATAACATTATATTTATAATCATGTGATTTAAATTCAATATATTAAAATATATAATCAATTTCAAAAACCTTTTTCAATACCAAAACACCCAAAACGTGAATAGGGTGTTTCTTTTCCTTTAAAAAAGTATGACATATATATGAATACAAATATCAAATATTGGTTATGGTGGTGGAGGGTTCATTGTCCCTACATAGGTTAAAAAAAATCTTTTTTTATTTATTAAAATAATTTGTAGAAAAAATATTCCCTATGAATGGAATTAAATGTAAAAGTTGATTATTATACACTGTATGAAAAAAAATGTTTTCTACTATCAAAATATTCCTCAATGAAAGGACATTGAGATGAAGTCCCTTACCTTGATTCCAACTTGTCTCATTCATTATTTATATTCCTGAATAATAAAAATAGGTTAATTTCACCATTCTTCAAAACCATTTTCTTTTTATTATTCTTTTTATATTACTCATCATTGTTTTATCAAAATTACATAATTATTTAATTTTGTATTGGTCGGTTTTTTATAGTCGATACTTGAGTCAAAAATGAATTTTTTTTTATGTAAATTATCCACGAGATCAAAATTCCATCATCTCTAGAATATTATTAAAGATTTTAATATAATATATATCCTATATATATGTACTTATAATATCAAAAATATTTGGAGATAAAAAATGAAATGCACTTTTCATGGGGATGGTAGGTCGTACGTACACATGAACGCTAATTTAATTTTTTTAATATTAAAAGAATAATAATGAAATAATATAAATTTATTTTATAATGAAAGTATTATATTTATTTAATTTATTTATCATGGGTTTAATAAAAATCATCCCTTATACATTCCACGTATATCATGAATGAGTCGTATCACTTTGAGGGGGTGGTATTCCACACTTCCCCAAATTAAATTATCGTATTTAAACATCATGGAAAGAATAATTTTTTGTTTCAAATAGAAATTACAACAGTATAGAGAAAATATAAATATAATATATATCATATATAAATACATTACCATAATAATGGACACCATGAAATGTGTTATGGGGAAATAAAAAAATAATCATTTCGTGGGACAGTAGTTTGACGTACGTAGAAACAATATGTTCGTATCCATTAGATGATGTTTTGTATATGTGTAGATAGAATTATTCTCATAAAAATAGCCTATTATATTTTAGATAATTTTTTTTAATGTAATAAAATAATAAAAAGAGAATAGGAATAGGATAATTAAAATAAAGGATAAGAACTTGAGAGAAGATGCTCCCTCTAAATCGGGTATCATATTTATGATTTAAACCAAAAGGATATCCTGAAATGCCTTATGTACATGGTTTGTCTTATAAGTGTAAATTTGGGATGTTCGGGGATTAATTGAGCATTATTTTAATAAAACAATGGTCCTGAGAGGTGTGATTATGTGGGAAGTGGTGGTGGCCTTTTATAAGAGGTAGGAGGGGTGCTTTAGGAAGGTCTTGAAATATTATTTTATTATAAAATCATATTCAATTAAAAATTATACAAAACTCATTTAATTCGAAGATAAGATGATTTTGGTTAGAATAACATTAATTCAATAATTTTTACACATATTTTGAATATTTTTTATCCTTATCTTTTTTGGTTTAACACTTATTTAACCCTATTTAGTATAATAGTTATATTATGTTATTTACACATTGTGGGTTAATGTAATTACCATATCATGCCAAACAACCCACAAAAAAATAATTTATTACGTATTTGGACTTATATTAATGATTTGGAATATTATTAGTTTTTTAATAATTTAATAGCATTTAATAAAATATTTCATATTTTATGTTATTAATTATGTCAATTTTGAACTCTATTCATACATGAATTTTTTAAAAATTCAAAAAAACATTATTAATTCAAAAAAACCATTGAATAAATACTAACCTATTATATTAACCTATAAAATTCTTGGATGACATTAATTATGTCAAATAATATTTATTCTAATATTTATAATATCATTTATTTGAATCCTTTATTAATAAAGCAATCACCATATCATCATTATGTCATAATTAAATTTATTTATTTAATTTCTAGAAATTATATATAAAATACCAAGATATAGAAAATAATTTTATATTAATAATGACTATTTATAGTCAATGGTATCACATATATAACCCCATACAAGAATTGTTTTATTAAGAATATACATGTTTATGTAATTTTTCTCTTTACATTAAATTAATTAATATAACACAACATTATCACTCACATGGTACTCCCAAATAACAAAGGTTCTGTGTAAGGATGATCGTGGTAAGAAATAACTCATCCAATAGGATTAGTATATATTTTAGAGAATTATTATAATGTTAAAATACTATTGTTTCCTTTATTTACCAGATTTACCCATTAACCATAGTAAATAAAATTATTACTGAAGTTTTTATTCATAATGTCAAAAAATAAAAGCTACATAGTTACACAATTTGTACATTCATATTCCAAAAATGGAATCCATTTCTCCAAATTCAAGAAACATAAATTTTAGTAATAAATTTAAAATTAATTCTTATTTTCAAAACTAGAAAGTGGGTATTTTAGAAGTAAAAACTATCAAAAGAATAACATGTTTTAATGTCCAATTTTATTGTAAAATTACATATAATGGACTATATTGAATTAAATGATTAATAGTATTCCAATTACACATTGAAACTAATTAAAAGGAAAATACAATAGTATAAATAAATTAGATGAAAAATTGTTTTGAATTAAAATGGAGTATTTTTCACTTTTCATGAGCATATGAATTTCATGAGAGAAATACGAAAATTTGAAAAACGTAAATTTTTATATCCCACTTCTAAAGAAGTATATTTTGTCAAATAGAACATTTAAAAGTCAAAAAAAAACTATATTTAAAAAGGGTTCTCCATCCCAATGCGGTAAAATGAACTTTTAAAAAATATTAGAGTATTTTTTCCATAAAATTGGATTCATTCATATTTAAAGACTCTAAAATTTATTGGATAAATGTAAAAAAATTTAAAAACGTGTGTAATCATATTTTTGTGAGTTTTTTTCATTCCCTCCAATAAAACGGCTAGTAATTAACAAAAATTTAAAATCACAATAATATTGATGTATTATTTTTCGATATAACTCAGTGTTGTGTGCAATGTAAGATTTAAAAGAAACCCACTGTTGCTTGTTGAGTATGCTATAAAGAAAAAGTGTCCCCTTTAATGTAAAATTAATATCTTATTCATAAATAGTAATAGATATAAAAAAATATTTTATAAATACCAAGGGTGCTACATCATCCCCCCCCTTGGGAAGTTTCATCCCCACAATCTTATTTACTTATCAAATAAGATAGGATATTTCTCCCTCATAGAATTTTCTGATTCCCACATTGCCTCTGTAACTATATGGGCTTTCCAAAAAATTGTAACCAGATAAATAACTGTATTCCACAACACATTATATCTACATTCAATAATCTATAGAGGATATTCTTTGTATGAAATACCCCCTTGCAACTAAACTACCTTCGGACTCAAAACATGAGATGGATCCAACATATACTTTCTCAACAATGTAACATGAAAAAAATTGTGTAATTGGGATGAGCTTGGAGGTAAATAAAACATGGAGGCAACTGATCCATCTTTATCTTGGATTTCATTGGGTCCAATGATCCTTGGACTCATATTTCCCTTCTTACCAAAACTCATCACACAATTACATGTGGAAAATTTGAGAAAGACATGATCACATGCCTTGAATGAAAGATCCTTCCTCCTATTATCTACATAAATTTTCTACCAGCTCTGAGTTATCCTCATGGTATTCTGAATCAACTAGACTTTTTCTACCATATCGTCTACCAATTATAGTCCCATCAATATCTGTTTACCAACATCATTATAAAAATATTGAGTTTGACACCGCTTTCCATATAACGTTTCATATGGTGCCATATTTATATTTGAAGAAAAACTATTATTATAGGAAAAATCAACAAAATAAAGATATTGATCCTAATGTTCCTGGAAATCCATTGAAAAATCAAGTATTATACACTCCATGTTTTGAATTTATCATTCATACAGCTCATCTGATTGAGGATGTAATGATATGATGAATTTAATTTGGTTCCCAATGACTTCTGAAGGCCTTTCCAAATGCTTGAAGTGAATTTGGGATCAGAATCAGATATAATACAGAGAGGAACTCAATGAATTGTGTCTATCACCTTGATATACATTCAGGATATTTGATCTAGATGCCATGTATCATGAATAAGAAGATAAAGATAATATTCAGTCAATATTTCAACAAAAACTCAAATTACATTTTTACATCAAGATGTTTTTTGTAATCCCACATTAAAATCCATGGATACATATTCCCATTTCTCATCTAGAAATGGGAAAGACTGAAGCATCCCATTCAATAATTTTTGTGCTGCATTATCCTGTTGACATGTCAAACACTTCATAATAATGTCGGAAATATCAATTTTCATTACATCCCCCCAATAATACCTCCAAAGATCTCTATTCATCTTAATACTTCCTGTATGATCTAAAAACAGATATATATGATCTTAACATAACAACTATTTCCTCATCTATGAATTAAAAGATATTCATAATCTCTTTCCAAACCTCAAAACATAGTCTTCATCAATGTTAAATTCAGGTAACTTACCCTTCTGTACCTATTCTACCATTTTTCACAACTCACTGTCTTGTCTCTGCGCTTTCTTAATTATACCTCATAGAGATTATTTCAGTTCAACCTGAAATAAAATAGAGGAATTCCCTAAAAGAATAACATCTAATCCAAAATTCATTAAATCAGCGACCAATGGATCTCATTACAAACATATCATAGTTAATTTAGCACTACTCTTTTGACTCAAAGTGTCGGCCACCTTATTTTCCATTCCTAGATTGTAATGAATCATTTTGTCATAATCCTTGATTAATTTCAACCATATCATTTGTCTCATGTTTAATTATTTCTGAGTGAATATTTACTTCAAAAATTTGTGATCAGAATATATTTTACACTTTATGACATAAAAATAATGCCTCTAAATTTTTAATGTGAAAACAACATCAATTAATTACAAATAATTTGTAGGGTAATTTTACTCATGAGGACTCTACTGACATGTATAATAAAAAATTACCTCATCATTATTCATTATGACACATCCATGTACCTTCAATGATGCATCAATATAGATAAAAAACTCACCATTCTTGGAAGGAAGGGCCAAAACTAGAGCATTTTCCAATATTATTTTCAGTTATAGAGAATAATCATCACATTCATTTTCCCAAATGAACTTAACACTTTTACGTGTTAGCTTATTTAGTGGGATAGATAATTGAAAAAAATTTCAACAAACCTTTTGTAATAACCCACTAAATAAAGAACACTAAGAATCGTTGTGATATTTCTAGGTCTTGGATAGTCTTCAATAGAATTTGTTTTATAAGGATAAAAAGTTACGCCATATTTAGAAATAATATGGCCAAGGAAAGAAATTTTTTTGCAACAAAAATTTTTGATTACTAGAATTTCCATATCATTTCTTTTATTTTAATGGTTTAAAAAACAATCCTTTATTGACATTCATGTTACTCCTAACTTTTTGATTATATTAAAATATATCCTATAAAAATAACCACAAATAGATCCAAAAACTGATAAAAGACTCCATTTATGAGATTCATAAATATATCAGGTGCATTAGACAACCCAAAGGGCATAAATAAAAACTCATAATGCCCAAAACTCATTTGGAAATCTGTCTTTGGAATTTCATCCACGTTTACCATCAATTGATGGTACCCAGACCTCAAATCAATCATCCAAAAATACTAAGCTCCTTGGAACTAATAAAAAAATAATTTATAAGAGTAAAATGATACATGTTCTTAATTGTGATGTTATTAATCTTTTGTAACCAATTCATAGTCTCATACAACCAACATTATTTTTCACAAATAAAATTGGAGCACCCCATGGTGAAGTTATAGGTCCAATGAAACCCTTATCAAGTAATTCTTGCGAATGAATTTTTAATCACACTATTTCTACTTGAGACATTTGATGAGTGGTTTTTGAAATAGGAATATAATCAAACAATAAATAAATAGTAAATTCAACCTCCTGATTGAGAACAATACCAGAAAACTCTTTAAGAAAAAACATCTTTTAATTCATTCACTAGAGGAATGTCACCAATGAAAACTATTTCATTATTTTCAATAACAAGATCCAGATAACATTCACCAGCATCAATAATCAAATTTTCATCTTCATGTAATGTTAACAATGGTATGGAATCATTGAATAAAATTTTCTTGGCTTGAAAATCTATTTTAGCAAGATAAAGTGAATGCCAATCCAAACCCAAAATGATGTCAAATTACACTATGGAAAGTTCAAAAATATTTTCAGGAAAGACTGCCCCACTAATGATAATTAGAATGTTCCTATAAATCATAATTTCTTTAATACTTTTACCCAATGTTTTTACAAAAAGTTATATATCCCATTCATGAGGTTCAATTACCAATTTACATGAATAGCTTGTAGAATTAAAGAAATTTGATGATCTAGAATCCGATAGAGTATTTGCATATTCTGAAGAAATCTGTAACATACTTGTCACCACTTCTTTTAATGGTCCCCCATCAACCATAGTAATTGAAAATGATTTTTTTCATTTCCTTATGATTTCGATCATTCAAGTTTCAATCGTGGGTAATTATATATGGACACACATTGACATAATTTCCTAACTCATTGCAACTAAATCATCATACCACTAGTTTTTAATTTCTTTCCAGATCATTTCCATTATAGTTATGATAAATATGACCAATATTACAACATCGGAAGAACATCGCAGACATTGAAATTCATTCTACAGGATTCTTGTTACCACACTTCTCTCATGTTTGAAATTTTGTTTTCTTACCACTAGGCTTCGTTGATGAATTATATAAAATATCCTTCAAACTGGATCGCTTATTTTTATTTCTCTCATTGAATACATGCCCCTCATAAAACTCCATTTATACCTCATTATCACATCGTACATGTTTATCATATATTTTGAACTCTAATTATGCTAACATGCTTCAATATTTTGACATCAATATTGAGTAAAACCAATTTATCTTACTACCAATATCCAAGATATAATTTGAGAGATACATTGAAAAAAAGATGAAATTGTCTTCATATGCAGCAAAAAAATCTTCCTTCTTTTGTATCAATTCCATGAATTTGTTCTCCATCCTAATTTTAAAATCCTTAGGAAAATATTTCTGAAGGATGATATGCTTAAATTCATCCCATTCCAAGGAATCAATCTTTTCACTTCCTCTAATATTTTGAATCATTTAACTCCACCGAACGACGTCACCTAAAAAATTATAAATAGAAAGAACAAAAATTTGATGGTATGAACACTCCAATTACATGAAATGTTTTTTAGTGATTTAATCCACCCATTTGATTCTATTGGGTCAGATGGTCCTCTAAATGATGGGGGGTTTTTCCTCGTGAAATGATCAACGATTGACATATGCCTCTACAGTTGGTCTACTTAATCTCATGAATGAAGACCACCAAGATTTATCTCCTATGTCAACTAAGACATCAATATAAAAAAAATATTTAGTTCTGATTCCAACCATATTAGGATTTTTATTTGGTAGGTTACTTTCCTCTATACTCTTACCCAATACACCTGCCCGGTTTCCTGTATGGAAACCCATTCTGAAAAAAAACATCTTAGAAGATTTAATGGGGTAATCTTCAAATGAAATATCATTTTGACCATAAATTAACAATCATTTATAGGTATTCTATTAACAATATTCTAACTCCTAAAGTTATATAAATTAACCCATGATACCAACTATAAGTCTCCATCCTTAAATAGTATATAATCTAGAGATAATTCAATAATTTTTATTTATTTTACATCAAAAATATTTTATAGTTTAGAGCATTAAATAATTATCCCATAACTCATACATATAAACATGACTATTATAAAGTAGATGATTCTACACACTATCCAATTTTTTTTCATTAAAAAAATTCTCAAAAAGAAACAAGGTTCGATTCAAGTTTTAATAGCATGACTTTTCCTAGGTATCATCTCGAATCTATTCATCTTTAAGTAATGTGAGAATCATTTCAAAACTAATGATGTGATTAAAAAACATAGTATGGGATATACAAGGAATAAAAACTGTTAGTATTGGGAAAACATGAACACCATGAATACTTTATCATAATGTAATAATTTTCAACATTACGATATAGTAAATATACTTCATTGATCATAAGCTTAATGTGTTCTCTTTTTTTAATGAATAGACTACCATAAATTCAATAGAAAGTAAAATATAACACATATAAGGAAACTCGGTACATTAACAAACTTAAATGGAATAACCTTACGGTTGACAGCCACACATTTCACTAAATGGAATAGCCATACGGCCGACTTCCATACATATCACTGAATGGAATATTCATACAAATAACTTCCATACCCAATGTATTGGAGGACATAACGTAACCACCTATCCCTGGTTAATCACATAAACACCAGTTATTTGGTTTAACACATAACCATTAGTCTTTGGATTATCACGTAAACAACCATCAAATGTCGCAGTACCATTATATAATCATAACACATAAAATATTGTAAATATAAACATTGCACAAATAAAATTTCTTTTGAAATCACAAGAAATAAATTCAATGTATAGAAATATTAAATAAATTTCAAAAACCATTTCCAATACCAAAACTCCTGAAAAGGGAATAAGGGGTTTCATTTCATTTTAAAAGTATTAAGTCTTATAGAGGAAGCCAAATATCAAATAATGGTTACAACAGCGGTGAGGTCATTATCGCCACATATATTAAAAACATTTCTTTTGTGCTTTAGTAAAAAACATCATTGAAAATTAATTCCACTTGAATAAATTAAAAGTCAAATGGTTTTATTGTACACTATATAAAAGGAGAATGTTAATATTATCAAAATATCCCTCAATGAAATGATATTGAGATGAAGTCCCTTACCATGAGCTTGACTTATCTCGTTTGATCTTTGTAATCCTGAATAATAAATATGGTTAAATTTATTTTATATTCACAACCTTTTTCATGTTTATTATTAATTTTATATTACTCATCATCATGTTTTAAAAATTGTTGAATTATTTATGTTCATATCGGTAGGTTTGTTGATAGTTGATACTCGAGTTGGAAATGAACTTGTTTGATGTAAATTTTCCATGTGATCAGAAGTCCAACATCTCCAGAATATTATTAATGATTTTAATATAATATTTATATACTATATATATTTACTTATAATATCCATAATGTTTGGAGATATGAAATAAAATTCACCATCCATGGAGACAGTAGGTCGTTCGTATGCATGAACGCTACATTATTTTTTTGTCATATTTAATGAATAATAATAATCAAATGATAAAAATGTATATTATAATACCAATATTATATTTAATTCATGCATTTATCATAGGATTAAAAAAATCCTTTATATTTTCCATGTATACCATGAATGAGTCATATCACTTTAATGGGGTGGCAGTCCCCACTTCATCAAGTGAAATTATTGAATATAAATATCATTGAAAGTTAAAAATTATGTTGTAAATAAAAATTACATTATAATAGAGATAATATAAATATAATATATATCATATATAAATATAGTTCCATCATAATGGCCTCCATGAGAGGTGGAAAAAAATCGCAATCATCGTTTCATGAGGTAGTAGATTGTCGTACGTAGAAACACTATGTTTGTATCTATTAGATGGTGATGTGTGTAAGTTTAGATCAAAACCTACTCATAACAAAATCCTAGTATATTTAATATACTGGTGTTTTTATGTAATAGAAAAATAATAATAGCATTGGTATTAGAGAAGGAAAATAAAGTAAATGTACTTGAGATATGTTGTTACCTCAAAATTGGGTAACTTCTTTTGATTTGAGAAAAAATGATTTTGTGAATTTAGTTTCTCCCAAGTTATGGATTATATAAATAAAATCTGGATTTTGGATGACTATTATAGTAGATTTTGGTCAATCCAAGGGATGTGAGTGGTATTACTATGTGGGTAGTTTTGGTGGCCTTTTATAAGAGGGAGGCGGCACTTTAGGAGGGTCTGGAAATATTATTTTATTATAAAATAAATTTTGATTAAAAATGATCCAAAACTCATTTAATTCCATGATATTATTATTGGGGTTTGAATACGCATCATCCAATAATTTATATACATGTTTGGGAAAAAAAATTATCCTTATATTTTTTAACCCTTATCTTTCCCTTTTTAGTCATACAGTGATAAGATGAAATTTACACATTGTGGGTTAATGTAATTACAATATCATTTCAAAGGACAAATAAAAAATTCCTTAATGATATTTTTGGGATTATCTTAACCATTTGGACAAATATTAGTTTTTTAAGAATTCAATATCATTCAATAAACTATTTTATATTTTATGTTATGTATTATGTTAATTTTAGACACTATTCATACTTGACTTTTTTAAAAATTCACGAATACTTGATTCCTTCAAAAACTCATTTAAATCAATCCTAAAAAGTAATTTTTACCAAAATAATTCTTGCATTAAATTAATTACTTCAAACTATATTTATTTTAATATTTATAATATCATTTATTTGAATCCATTATTAAAGGAGAAATCACTATATAATAATTATGTCATAATTAAATTTCATTATTTAATGTCTCAAAATTATAAATAAAATACCATGACGTACGAAATAATTTTAGATTTATACTAACTATTTTTAGTTGGAGATATCACATATATAACCCCATATAAAAATTGTGTTATTAAAAAGATACATGTTTGGGTTATTTTTCTCTTTACATTAAATTAATTAATACAACACGTCATTATTATTCTCTTTAATTTAAACTACACATTTTTGTGTAGTCAAATATATTTAAAATTTTATTTTTTACCCATATTTACCATATTTACCCTTTAACCATCGTAAATAAAAATAATTACTGAAGTTACTATTCATAATTTCCAAAATTAAAAGGTTCCTATATACAATATATGGGAATTCCGATTCCTAATATGGAATCAATTTTTCCCAAATTAAAAACACATAAATATTTGTAATTAATTTAAAATTATTTCCCATTGTCAAAAGAAAACAAACTATTTTTTATGAAGTAAAAATCTATAAAAATATTGACTTGTGTTTAAGTCATATTTCAATGTTAAATCACTTCTAATGACTAACATTGGATTAAATGATAAAAAAATAATCCAATTGAGCTTTAAAACTAATTAATAGGGAAATATAAATATATAAATTAATAATATGAAAAGATTGTTTTGAATTAAAATGGGTTATTTTTCACTATTTATTAAAATATCAATTTAATGAGAAAAATAAAAAAATAGACAAAGTAAATTTTGAGGTCCCAGTTCTAAAAAAAAGTTTATTATTCAAATAGAACATTTAAAAGTGACAAAAACAATATTTATAAAGTGTTCTCGATCTAAAGGCGGTAAAATGTGCTTTTAAAAAATATTAGAGTATTTTGTGCTTATAATTTTATTCATTCTCATTTTAAGCCTCTAATATTTGTTGGATAAATAGAAAAACATTTTAAAAACAATTGTAACCATATTGTTGTTTTTTATGTTCATTAATTCAAATACAATGGAAAATAATTAACTTATATTTTAAATAATAATAACATTGCTGTATTATTTTTCAGTATAACTCAGTGTTGTGTGCAATGTAATTTTTCAGAGAACCCCGTTGTTGCATGTCGAGTATGCTATCGAACTAATAATTCCACTTTTATAAAAAATATATATTATTCATAAATAAAAATAAATATAAAAAATTATTATTCTATAAATTCCTAGGATTATACATCATTCCCTCTTTTGGAAATTGCGTCCCCACAATTTTATTTACATAACAAATAAGTGAGGGTATTTCCCCCTCCAAACATTTTTAGATTCCCATGCTGCCTCTTCAACCATAGGTTTTTTCCAAAAAACATTTACATAATAAATCACCTTATTCCGCATCACATTATCTCTAAATCCAATAATCTCTCATGGTTGTTCCTCAAAAGAAAGACTCTCTTCAGAATAAACTACCTCTTGAATCAAAATATGATATGGGTCCAGCATATACTTTCTCAACATTAAAACATGAAAAACATTGTGTACCTGGGATAAAATGGATGTTAAATCCACCATGTTGGAAACTAATTCATATTTATCTATGATTTCATAGGATCCAATAAACCTTGGACTCAAATTTCACTTCTTGCCAAAATTCATCACACATTTACTTTGAGAATATTTAATAAAGGCATGATAACCTATCTCAAAGTAAAGATCCTTCCTTCGGTTATCTGCATACCTTTTCTACCGGCTCTGAGATATCCTCATGTATTTATGAATAAACTAATCATTTTATTTCAACTACTCTACCTATTCTAGTCCCATCAACTTCGTTTCACCTACTTGATCCCAAATAGATTGAGTTTGACACCGCTTTATATATAATGATTCAAATGTTGCCAAATGTATACTGGAAGGAAAATTGTTATTATAGGAAAACTCAACTGAAGAGAGATGTTTGTCCCAAACTCATTGGTAATCCATTAAACAAGAATGTATCATATTCAATGAGGTCTGAATTGTTTGTTCTAACATCCCATCTTAATGAGTATGAAAAGATGTAATGAATTTTAATTCAGTTCCCAGTTACATCTGAAATAATTTCCAAATGTTTTTAAGTGAACCTAGGATCATGATCAGATAAAAGGAAAGATGAAATCCATGAAACCTGAATATATATTTTATATAAATTCAAGAAAGTTTATCTAGAGATATAGTTTCTTGAATAGGAATAAAATGAGAATATTTAGTCAATCGATCAACAGTATCCAAAATTATATTTTTAATTCAAGATGTTTTTGGTAATCGTTCTATGAAATCCATGGATATATTTTCCCATAACATCTATGGCAGTGGAAAAGGCTAAATCATACCTTTTGGTAACTATCATGTTCTTTATAATATTGACAAGTTGAACACATCCTTATAAAGTAATCAATATCTATTTTCATTCCATCCCACTAGTAATACACCGATAAATCTTTGTACATATTAGTAATTCTAGGAAGAACTCAAAATAGAGAACTATGAGCATCACATGACATGTATATCTTTAACTGTGAATCACAAGGCACACATAATTTCATTCCAATCATCAAAACAAAACCTTTATCAATGTTAAATTCAGGTAACATACTCTTCTGATCCAATTCTACAATTTTTTGCAACTCACAATCTTCTTTTTATGGTTTCTTAATTCTATCTGATAGAGATGATTTCACTACCACATGAAAAAAATATAATAATCCCCTGCAATAAGAACTTTCAATCCAAAATTCTTCAAATCAGAAAAAAAATATCTCCTTCCAAACATTTCAGGGTTAATATAGAATTACTCTTTCAACTCAAAGCGTCAACCACCTTATTTTTCCTATCATGGATGGAGATGCATCATTCAATTATAATCCATGATTAATTATAACCACCTCCTCTATCTCATTTTTAATTATTTCTAAGTGAATATGTAATTCAAAATTTAGTGATCGGTATATATTTCACAATTTATTCCATACAAATGACGCCTCAAAAATTTTAATGCAAAAAAAACAATAGCTAATTCTAAATCATGTGTAGAGTAATGTAACTCTTGAAGCTTCAACTAACAAGTAGAATAAGAAATTACCTCATCACAAGGAATTAAAAAATATCTATTTCCTTTCAATGATGCATCACTATAGATAAAAAATTCACCATTCTTGGAAGGAATGGCCAAAAATGGATCATTTACCTGTCTTCTTTTCAATTGCTGAAAACAATCATCAGATTATTTCGTCCAAATGAACTTAACTCCCTTACATGTTATATTATCAAGTGGGAAACATAACGAAGAAATAATTTCAACAATCCTTCGGTAAAAGCCCACTAATCCATGAACACTACGAATATCTATGATATTTGTAGGTCGTCGCTAGTCTTAAAAAAATTTGTTTTAGAAGGGTCAATAGTTATGCCGTCTTCAGATACAATATGACCAAGGAAAGATATTTTTTGTAACCAAAATTTACCCTTAATAAAATTTTAATATTGTTTCTTTTCATTAAAAGTTTTTAAAAACAATACTTGAGTAACTTTCATGTTCCTAGCAACATTTAGAATATACGAAAATATCATTTATAAACACAACAAAAAACTGATCCAAAAACTGATGCAAGACTCCAGTCATGAGATTCATAAATATAGACGGTGTAATAGATAATCCAAAGGGCTTATCTAGAAACACATAATTCCCCAATCTCATTCAGAAATCTATTATTGGAATGCCATCCTCTTTCACCTTCAACAGATGGAACGTGGACCTGAAATCAATCTTCGAAAAAAATACTAAGCTCTCTAGAGCTGATAAAAAAATCATCGATATGAGGCAATGAATACATGTTCATAATAGTGATTTTGTTAAGGGATTTTTAATCAATACATAGTCTCATAAAATTATATTTATTTTTCAAAAATAAAACTAGAGTATGCCATAGTGAAGTCCTAGGTTGAATGAAACCTTTATCAAGTAATTCCTACTACTGATTTTTTTTATTTCACCAATTCTATAAGATCCATTAAATAAGGGGGTTTAGAAATAGGTGTAGAATCAGGAAACAAATCTATAGTAAATTAATCCTCCCAATTCGGAATATTACATCGAAATTCCATAAGAAGAACATCTATGAATCCATTCAGTGTAGGAATGTCACCAATCAAAACTGTTTATTTCTTTTCAATAACATGAGCTAGATAACTTTCATTGGCATCTTTAATAAAAAATTTAGTTTCTTGTTATGTTATCTAGGGTATGAAATCATTTAATAAAACTTTAATGTATATGTAATCTTTTTTATAATGATAAAATAAAAGTTAATCCATAACCTAAATGATATCAAATTCCACTATGGAAAGTTCAACAAGATTTTCCAGAAAGACTATCCCACTAATGATAACAAGAGTGTTACTATAAATCATGGATTCTTTAATACTTCCACCCAAAGTTTTAAAATTAAGTTATTTATCAAATTTAGAAGGTTATATTTCCAATTTACTTTAAATTCTCTCTGAAAGGAATGAATGTGATGATCTAGATTCAAAAAGAGTATTGGCATATTTTGATGAAATCTTTAACATACCTGTCACCACTTCATTTGGTTGTACCACATAAATCCTAGTAGTTGAAGTTTATTTTTAGCTTCCAATATATTTTCTATCTTTCTATTTTCCTCCTAGGGTAATGAAATTTGGACACACATTGGAATTATTTCCAAACTCATTAAAACTAAAGCATCTTACCACTGGTTTTCCATTGTCTGTCTGATCATATTCCTCTTAGTTATAAGAAATATAACCAGGCTTACTACATTGGAAGAACATTTCCATGATTTTAAGAGGCCTTCTACAAGATTAGTTTTAATATACTTATCATAAGTTATACTTTTAGTTTTTTTACCTCTAGGATTCTTGAATTAATTCTTTCCCATTGCCTGCCAACTATTTTCTTCTTTTTTTTTCTCTCGTTGAATACATGCTCATCAAAAATCAGCATTTCTACGTCCTCATCAAATAAGAAATGATTCTTATATATTTTGAAATCATGGTAAGATAGCACCATTTTATATTTTTACTTCATCCATGAGTAAAATCTTTTAATCTTTCTATAAATACACAAGATAAAATTTGGGGCGTTCATTGACAAACTGGTGAAATTTGCTTCATATCCTGCCACAAAATCATCCTCCTTTTGTCATAATTACATGAATTTTTTTCCATCCTATGTTGAACAACTTTAGGAAAATATTTCTCAAGAACAATATTATTAAATTAAATCCATTCAATGGCATCAATATCTTCAATTCCTCTGAAAATTTTAATCATTGACCATCATCGATCGACTTCACCTTCGAAACGATAAACAAAAAGACTAACCTTTTTATTTTACGAACAACCCATTACCTAAAATGTATTTTCCAATTCTTTAATCCACCTTGAAGCTTCCATAGGGTCATATGATCCTCTGAATGATGGTGGATATTGCCTAGTGAAATGATCTACGATCCACGTATGCCTTTTCCATTGGTCTAGTTGATCTTGTGCATGTACACCACCATAATTAATTGCCTGAGTCAACTGATGAATCACTACAACAAAATATTCAGTTCTAATACCAACCATCTTATAAATTTTATTTGGAAGGTTAATTCCCTTTGTATTCCTTCCTAGCCTAGCTACCCAATTTTCTCTGTGGAAAACCACAATGAACAAACACATCTTAGATGAAGAAACATGGTAATATTTAAATATTATATCACTTTGACCATAAAGTAACAATAATTTATGGATATTAAATTTACAATATTCTAACTATTAAATTTATCTAAACTAACCTATAATTACAAATATAAGGCCCCAGCCTTAATCATTTCTCAATCATGAGATAATTCAACAATTTGATAGTAATTCACGTTGAGGATCTTTTCAGATTTAGAGATTTAGAGAATTTGGCCTTAACTCATAACTATCAACATGATTATTTAAAATTATATTCTTCTACACATGATCGAATTTTTTTCATAAACAAAAACTCTTCAAAAATAGACAAGGTTCTATTCATGTTTTTAACTCTATCACTTTTCCTTGATCTCATCCATGACTTTATTCTTCTTTAAGTCCTGTTAAAAACAGTTCAAAACTAGGGATGAGCAAAAAAAATATCATGTGGCGATACACAAAAAATGAAAAATTTTATTAATGGGAAAACATGAAAACCATGAATACTCTATCATAAAGTAATACTTTTCAACTTTGAGAAGTAGTAAATATAATTAACTGAATATATGCTCAATGAATATCCTTCTTGTAACCAAAATATTACCATAAATCCCATAGAACGAACATATAACACATATAAGTAATCTTGGGGAATTAAAATAAATAAATGGAATAACTATATGGCCGAGTTCCACATATATCACTAAATGGAATAGCCATACGACCGACTTCCATACATATCACTAAATGGAATTGGCATACAAGCAACTTCCATACCGAATTAATTAGAGGATAAAACGTAACAACCTTTCCATGGTTTATCATAGAAGAACCCACCATTTGGTTTATCACGTAACCACTCGTCTTTGGTTTATTACGTAACCACCCATCGAATGTCCATGTACTATTATATAATCATAAGACATATAATATTATGAATATCAACATTTCACTAATAACATTTTATTTGAAATAACAGGAAATAAAGTAAATATATTGAAATATTTAATACATTTCAAAAAACATTTTCAATACCAAAACACCCAAATAGTGTATAAGGGATTTCTTTTACTTTTAAAAATGATAAGGCTTATAAAGGAAGTCAAATATCAAATAATGGTTATAGCATCAGAGAGGTCATTGTCGCTGCATATGTTAAAAGCATTCGTTTTTCTTGATTAAAAAAAATATTCATTGAAAAATTATTTCCTTTGAATTAAATTAAAATACAAATGGGTTTAGTATACACCTTATAAAATAAGAAGGTGTATAACATCAAAATATGACTTATGAAAGGATATTCAGATGAAGTCCCTTACCTTGAGCCTGACTTGTCACGTTCGTTCCATATATTCCTAAATACTAAACATTGTATAATTTATACATTTTTAAAAACTATTTTCAGGTTTATTATTCATTTTATATTACTCATCATCATGTTATTAAAAATATAAAATTATAGGACTTTATATCGGTTTGTTTGTAGATATTCGGTACTTGAGTTAAAAATGAACTGGTTTGATGTAAATTGTCCATGTGGTCAAATGTCCATCACCTCCAGAATATTATTAATGAGTTTAATATAATATATATAGAGTATATATTTACATTTAATACCGATAATATTTGCGTATGTGAAACAAAATTCACCATTTATGGATATGGTATGTCGTACGTACGCGTGAACACTACTTTTATTTTTTCCCATATTAAAATAATAATAATAATATGGTATAAATATATATTATAATACCAACAATATAGTTATGTCATTTATGTCTCATAGGTTTAATAAAACCATCCTTTATAAGTACCATGTATAGCATGAAGGAGTCATATCACATTGAGGGGCGGTAGTCCACACTTCCTCAAATTATAATATCATATTTACACATCGTGGAATGTATAAAGTTATTGGGTAAATAAAAATTTCTTAAGAATAGAGATAATATAAATATAACATATAAAATAAAAAAATACAGTTCTATCATAATGGCCACCCTGAGAGGTGGTAGGGGAAAACTGAACAATCATCGTTTCGTGTGGTAGTTGTTCGTCCTACGTAGAAACAGTATGATTGTATATATTAGATGGAGGTGTGTGTAAGTGTACCTAGAATAATAATCATAAAAACATCCTAGAATAATTATTATATTAGTTTTCTTATGTAATAAAACTATAATAGTATTGTAGGGAGTGGAGAAGTAAAATAAAGGAAATGAACATGAGAGAAGACGTTTCTTCTAAATCGGGTAACATCTTTTGATTTGAGCCAAAATGCATTGTTGAATTGCCTTCTACACAAGGTAAGTCTTCAAGGAGGAAATAAGAGATGTTGGAAGATTATTTTGGTATATTTTGGATGATCCAAGGGGTGTGAGAGGTGAAATTATGTTGGTAGTGGTGGATTCTTTTATAAGAAGGATGAGGGGCACTTTAGTAGGGTCATGAAATATTATTTTATTATAAAATAAATATCATTTAAAAATTTTGAAAAACTTATTTAATTTGAATAGAATATGATATTTAATCTAATAACCATCATCCAATGATTTTAAGATAGGTTTTGAATATTTTTTTATCCTTATCTTTTTGGTTTAACGCCTATTTTAATCTTTTTTAATCTTACTATGACATCATGTTATTTACAAATTATAGGTTTTTGTCATTAATATATCATGTCAAACGACTAAATTATATATATATATATAAGTTCTTATCTTATCCATTTGGAGATATATTAGTTTTTTATAAATATAATATAATTCAATAAACTATTTTATATTTTATGTTATGAATTATGTCAATTTTAGAGACATTTAAAACATGAATTTTTTTCTAAATTCATAACAACTTGATTCCTTTGAAAAACATTTGAATAATAATAAAATTTCATATACACCAAAATAATTCTTCTATGACACTAATTATTTCACATAATATTTATTTTAATATTTATAATATCATTTATTTCAATTCCCTCTTAATGAATAAATCAATGCATCGTCATTATGTCGTAATTAAATCTTTTTATATAATATCTAAAACCTATATATAAAATACCATGATTTATTAAATATTATTAACTTTCTAGTTACTATTTATAGTCTAAGATATCACTTATATATTCTCATTTAAAAGTTGTTTTAATAAGTAGATACATGTTTATGTTATTTTTCACTTTACTTTAAATTAACTAATAGAATGTGTCATTATCACTCCCAAGTGGCTCCCAAATTCCAAATCCTTGGCCTAAGGATGATAATTGTTGTATATAACTCATCCAGTAGGATTAGGATATGTTTTAGGGTAGTTTAATATTATTAAAATAATATTTTTTACCTTTATTTACATAATTTAACTATTAACCACTGTAAAAAAATAATTACTAAAGTTACTATTCATAATGCTAAAAAATGAAAGGTAATTCTTTAAAAATTGTAGACCTTTTGATTCCAAATAAGGAATCCATTTTTCGTATTTCAATACACAAAAATTGTAGTAATTAATTTAAAATTAATTCCCATTGTCAAAACCAGAAAGTGAGTTTTTAAGAAGTAAAAACTATCAAGTGATTGACATGTGATTATATCCAATTAAAATTTGAAGTTACTACTAGTTCCAGAAAATGAATAATCATTGATCCCTCATCTTATTCCACACAACACATAAAAAGATACCTATCAATAGTGAAATGTAATTAGTACAACTTTGATATATATTTTTTTAGTTATATTTCCCTCTTCCATATTTGATATAATTTACTTTATATTAAAATTGAATATTTTTTAAATAAATTTATTCATCACTACAAGTATGGAAGTTTTTGATTTGGGTATAGATCTCAGATATATTATAACATAAATATTATGTGCTCAACAGACCATATTTTTTATCTATTCCTTATAATTTCATTAAATTAAATAAACGTAATATAATTACACATTAAAACCAATTAATAGAAAATATATCTATATAAATAAATTAGATGAAAATGAAGTTTTTAATTAAAATTTAGTATTTTCACTATTCATTAAAATATGAGTTCCTTCAGAAAAAATACCAAAATTTTAAACAAAATATATTTCGATGTCCAACATCTAATGAAGAATTTTATTTTGTCAAATAATATATATAAAAGTGAAAAAATATATATTTAAAAAGAGTTCTCAATTAAAGGAGGTAAAATAAGCTTCTAAAAATATTTATTATATTTTATGCTTAAAATTGGGTTCATTATCATTTTATTCCACTAATATTTATTGGATAAATGAATAACATTTGAAAAATATGTGTAATCAAATTTTTTTAGTTCTGTTCATTCTCACCAATTTAAAATCTAGGTGTTATAAAAAATTTAAAATATTAATAATATTTTTGTAATATTTTTCTTTATAACTCATTGTTCTGTGTAATGTATG
This sequence comes from Viscum album, assembly GCA_963277665.1. Classification (NCBI taxonomy): domain Eukaryota; kingdom Viridiplantae; phylum Streptophyta; class Magnoliopsida; order Santalales; family Viscaceae; genus Viscum; species Viscum album. The sequence goes on from OY728152.1 coordinate 1,255,849,501, forward strand.
ATTTCAAAGAAATACATTATTGTCTGTCGAGTACACTATTAATAAAAGTGTACTCTTTAACATAAAATTGATTTATTATCAATAAAAGTGAATAGATTTAAAAAACTATTATTCTATAAATACTTGGGATACTATAGAATGATTTTTGAACAAATTAGAGAAACCATGGTTGGTGCCAAATTTTTCTATCCAAGCGAACCAATCATGAAGGGTTTTGTATCATGAAGTTTCTCACGCATGGTTAGACCATGTGTTTTCTATCCTCCCCCTAACTATAAACTTTGAATTTTTTAATTTCGGAATTGTGGATCTAATTTAATTTTCATAATTAATCAATAATTTTTACCATAATAACCCCACTAAATAAAATAATATTAATCCCAAGGCATGAGATGTGATACTATTTGATCTAGGGGAATATTCTCAATGATCTAAAGTCCGTTTGAGATCCAGATTGTCTGGTATGTTCTCATTCTTAATCTCATTTATTATATTTATTCTTCTCCTCTATTACAAAAAATTTATATCTAATATAGAGTGGATAGATCTATGTTGTTATAGGGTAATCTATATGGTATGTTTTTTAATTGGTTGAAGGGAGATAAATTTTAGTCTTGATATAGGATGTCTAGATCGTGTTGTTAATTTTGTTTTGACGTTTAACATTTTCAGAAAATCTTGAGAGGTAGGTGCCTCCTCTCTCGAATCCCCTAGATTATAATGTTAAGTATTAATTTAAAATTGATTTAATTTATTAATATTGTTGTGGGAATAATGGTCTTATTATATTGAATTTTTTTGGAATTTTTGTTTTAAACAACATTGTAATTGGATGCCTTTATTGGATATCTATTGTTTATAATATTAAAATTGTAATTTTATAATTTTTTATGGTTTGATTCTTGTAAATTATTTTTTGAAATTATTTTAATGTTATAAAATTATTTTATTGAAGTTAGTTGACATGATTTTTTATAATAGTGGGTAACGAGTTGAATGTGATACATAATTTTTATAAATGACCACCATCCAAGTTAAGGATTGTGGACGTGATGTTCTTCCATAAATGGCAACACATAGATTGTGTGTATGTTGTGGATATATGTTGAAAATGGAAAAATATATGCTATATAAAAAATTGAGAAATTTATTATATGATTTTTTTAATGTTTTACATGTAATGTTATTGTGATATCATGTTAAATCTTATAATGGAAACACTATTTATGTATTTTTCATAAACTTATTTCTTTGTTGAAAATATTTTTAAAATGTTATAACATTTTTTATCCTAGTATTATGGATTCATAAGTATTTTGGAAAATATATGTGAGTTTTATACTCACCCCCATCTTATGAACTATGGTGTGTTTTTAGAATTTATATATCTATAAAACTTTAAAGTAATGGAATCATAGTTCTTTAGTGATTATTATGGATACCTTTAGTCGGGCATGTGGATTTGGAGCCTAGAGGATATAAGAAGTTTATGAGTTGATGTTTTGTTATGTCGTTGAGTTTTTTTATTTTTGTTTCATATTTTTTCTATGATATAGTTATTGAATTTATTATATTTTCAATTCATTACTGTACACATGAATCATATAGTGTTTTTGTTGTTATGGAAATATTAGTTTCATTTTTTTATGGTTTGGTTGTTTTGTAAAAAGAGAAAATCATACCCCAAATTCTTATGAAGCACTTGGAATGATTTCCATTCCTTTTTTGTCTTGGGGATTTCACCTAATTCTAATAACATCCACTGCCTCTTCCCAATACAATGGGTGAGAGACATGATTGTACCGATCCGAAGCTTAAGGTACATGGACATTACATTACTTTTTCCAAATACTTATTACATAACAAAAACACACAAACAAGGACAGTAATTGTTTAGTGTGTTTGGAAACTCAGAATATAATCATCTAATTGTGGTGAAAGATCTTCAACATCTCCCATAAAGATCTTCTCTTTTTTTTATACCTAAAACCATTCTTTATATCCTGGGGAAAATAAAACATAAAAGGGTGAGCTCAAATGCTCAGTAAGGTTAATCAAAATGAATATGAATCACATCATATACATAAGAACATATCTTTTGGAAATCTTAACCTACAAAAGAAATCATAATTTCATAACATGGGATAAATCATAGTAGTGAAATTTAATCCCAGTAATCATAACATAAAACATGAAACTTTGTGGCATACACACATAATCATATATAATCATTTCTTATTAGTCAAGACTCATTGCCAAGACTATCTTAGTGAAAAAATTCCTTTTCTGAACTGAGTTCATTCCTCGTTTCAGTCCTGCTTCACTGAACCGGTTTAACCTGCCGTTCCAGCCATGTCTATCTCATGAGATATGAAATCATTACCCAATGCATTGGAGGGAGATATAGGTCCCACCAATCTCATATGATACCATTCTTTTGTGTGCCACAAAATCATAAACCATACATTATAGCATAACCCATGTAATAAAAATGGGAATCATAAACATCATGACATCATAAAACAACTCATATAAGATAAAGGAATTCATAAAAATAATTCCATCACAACATAATCAAATCAATGTAATAATAGGGATAAAAACAGAACCCTTTATTATCTTAGATGGAAAATAATTTTGATAAAATACTTGAACTCCATTTTTGAGGAAAATTTCCTTTCTACTTCAAAAAAACTTTTCCTTTCTTAACATGTCATACAATTCTAAACTAAAAGAAGTTGATTAAAAATCAACTTGAAAACTGGTAATGTAAGCTTCTTGGAAATAATGTTTTAAAAATCCATTCATTCCGTATAATTTAAAAAACATTCTTCTCGTACTTTTGTCGGAAAAGTCAAAAAGTACCTCATACGAAAAAAGAAAAAAGATTCCTTTCATATCTTTTACTAAATACTCACCAAAGGGTAAAATTGGATATAAACTATTGTAGAAGGAAATATATTGAGGAAACATGGATGTGGATGATAAAATACACCCCAGTAAATACCAAAGTATAAACAATCTCGAATAAAAATGAGATTGTGATATTTTCCCTTACCTTAGGTCTGATTTGCTTCATAAGTGTCCGAAACTCCTGTATAATGATTTAAATAATGCCATTGACTTATTGAAGAATCATACTAATTGTTATGATATCATATATGGTTCACTTATGAATTTATGTTACCCTTTCTTTTGTAAATTCCTTGTTAAAGAGCGTTTTGGGTAAAATCGCCTCATTTGTCGTTCGTGTTTTAACTTGAAATTATTAATATGATTACTTAGATCATGATTACTAAAATACAGAATGTAAATCATTATTTATATATAATATATATTCAGAATATACATATATATATAATAGATCAGTAAATGGAAATAAATACACCGTTCATGGAGACGGTAGGCCGTACGTACGCATGAACGTTGTTTTTGTTTCCTTATTGAGTTGAATGGAATTAAGTAGATGAAATACATATATATACACATAAATCCAATATCATTATTATGTAATATATTTCATGATTACTTATTATATATACTTTATAATCATTCATGAATGGTTAACATGGAGAATGAATCTCATCGCGTCGTGGAGACGGTAGTCCATACGTACGCACGAGCGACGATATCATTATCATGATCATAGAATTGTATTGGAGTGTATTTATACTATTTCAGAATTAATATCACTTTACAATAATAATATATAGTTATTATGTACACCGTTATACCCATCCAAGTAAGGTGGTGGTGGAAAATAGATTACACCACGGCGTGGAGATGGTATTCCGTACGTACGCACGCGTGGTGATTTCATTTTCCGTAGGATGGATATATGGTGAAATAGGGTTTTTTCATAATTATAATAACATATCATTATATGAGTGATACTTATGTTATTACTTCATAATGAAAAAACCTAAGAAGAATAAGTGGAAGACGAAATAAGGTTGAATGAATCGGTAACGGACAATACCTCTTCTTTGAATCGCCTCTTTGAGTCCTCTACATAGGAAACTAAAATTGGTCTTTGAAGAAGTCCAGGACCTCTAGGATATTTCTAGGGAAGTGTAGAAGAAAATTTGTCAGGGGTTGGACGAGTTTGAAGGATAAAATTGGTGTGAGGAAGAGGGGGAGGAGGTTCCCTTTTATAAGGGAGGAGAGGGGCTCCTTTGGAAAACTAAAAATATTATTTTATTATAAAGTCATATTCGGTTTTAAATAGCTCAAAATTGATTTATTTATAATATAAGGTGGTTATGGGTCGAAATCCTCTCATCCAATAGAATTTAGACAAGTTTAGGTTCCTATTTTAACCTTATCATTTATATTTAACTTTAAGTTAGATAATTTTACTTTTACCGTGTCTTTTTGTGTTCTTACACTATAAGGTTAATAAACTGACTATAACAAGACAAACGAACCCCAAGTTTTTTATTAATAATATATATAACCTTATCTAAGTCATTTTTCCGAACCATATATTTTTAGGAATAAAATTAAATTAATAATATAATATTTGTTTTAAAAACTATTTTATGTCAATTTTGACACTATTTAGTAATTGATTTTTGTGAAAATAATAACAGAATGATTAGTTCGAAAAAAGTTAATTAAATCAATAATAACATGTCATATTAACATATAAAATTATTTTAATTCATAAAAAGTCTCAAATTACATTTATTTGGGTATTTATAACATCAATTATGTTAATATTTCATTAATAGGATAATTACTGCATCATCATTGTATCATAAATAAATTAAATTATATAATGTATAAAAATTACAAATAAAATACCATTATCTTGGAAATCTTATTATCTTTCTAATGATTATCTATAGTAGAATTTATCTTATTTATAACCCTATATTAAAAATTATTTACTTATTAAACTTTGATTTTAACTATTTTAACCCTTCTTTACATAAATTATAAATAAATGTCCTAATCTAATCCATGTGGTCCTAAATGGTCATATTTTATTATTAAGGTTGTTTTTTGTCGAATTACACTTATCCAATAGAATTAGGACATGTTTTAAGATAATAAAAATAACATTTTTACCCTTAATTACCCTATTTACATTTAACCGTGGTAAAAAAAGTAGAAAGTTACTATTCACCAAAAATTACTTTCATCTCATTGAACCACATTTTACTTACTTACATCAACTGTGACTCTTGGATTTTCGAAATTCCACTCATAGCAGCGGTAAAATAATGTTTTATGAAAAATTCAGTTTTGTAACTACCACTTAGTGGTTTCACTATTCATCAAAAAATGATAGTTTCCAGAAAAATACTAAAAATTAGGCCTAAGCTATATTTGATATTATGAATTAAAAAATGATGTTTATTTTACCAAATTCAAAACATATCAGTTACAATAACAAATTTAAAAATTAATTCCCGTCGTCAAAACAAATAGCGTGTTTTTAAGAGATAATAACTATCAAAAGATTGACACTTGTTTATGTCTGGTTTAAATGTGAAATTACATCCAATGAACAAAATTGTATTAAATTGTAAAAATATATTCTAACTATACTTTAAAAAAATTAAAATTAATAATTTATCACTATTAGTTATTTCAATTACAAAAGTTGTTTTTAATTAAAATTTAGTAATTTTCACTATTCATAAGAATATGAAAGTTATTCGAAAAGTACCAAAATTTCACCCTAAGCTAATTTCGATATTCCGAATCCAAAAATGAAGTCCATTTTGAAAAATAAAATTTACAAAATTTCAAAAAATGGTTACTACTATTCATAACGGATAGTTTTAATAATATTTTAATAGCATATTGTTGTCTACTGAAACTCGTTATTGAGTACTACTCATGCTATCGAGGAAGGTCGTGATTGCGTGTAATGCAAGGAAAATCAAGGATGTGTGTTGTGCAAGCTCCTTTTTGTGTAGTGTACAACACAAGACATTAATGAAATTAAAAAGAATATTTTTCATAAAATCTCGGGGTGTTACATTCTACCACCCTTAAAATGAATTTCGCCCTCGAAATTCGTCGGGGTTATAAATGGTTTACTACTAGAACGTTTCCTTAATAGAAACCCAAATCATAAAAAGGAATACCAAAACCAATATTTAAAAACAAAATTATGAAATGTAACAGTTACCCAAATAAACTAATCACTGGGTTTCCACATAGGTGAAAATATGGATATGGAAGAGAAATCTAACCATCATGTTCTAATGGAGAGTGGTAGAGAACATGGCTATGGAAAATCCAGCAATCACAAAGTCATAAATTTGTGATGATCTAAGGTACCATCTGAATCATCATATATAAGAGCACTAGGACAACATTTTTTGTTTTCAAGATCATTTCCCTAAAGTTGATGAAATTGGAATTAGAAGAAATACTTTCGTGATTTTGGTATAGTCTCGTTGTTGGTCATTATTTGGACAATTTCCTATTTATCTCTTAAAGAAATGAAGTTGAATTTTTCATTCGTGATGTGTTATCAGATCATGTGATAGAATGATGGGTCATTCCATCTGTCTCAAACAAAAGGTTAGAAAAGTTATCAAAAAATACATAAGTCCATCTATAGTGAGATTAATCATATATGGTTCCTAAAATGGACTTATACTTCATATATCATACTGCTTAATATAATAAAACTAGTTTCTACTAAACAGGGACTTCCTGTAGGCTAGTGGTAGGTGATAAAGGCCAGTCACACTTCGGTTGTGGGTTCGATTCCCACAGCCTTGTCCGACGCGATGGGTTGTCGCCCGTCCTGCAGGTTTTCCTTTTTCTAAAGCTATATTACTATAACATCCTATCAATAATATCGAAAAAATTTCTATCCTTAAACAATACTAACTTATGTCCAACATAATCCATTCCAATATTTAGTCTTATTAAAAATAATTCTATCTAATCTCATATTATAGTGAAAACGATTACCAAAGAGTTCATACAACTAGCATGTTAATACCATTGTTGATCCCCATATATCATGAGATATGTCTTGTTGGTAACATTCCAAACATTCAATGGCCTTAATCATGTATTCTCCTGAAAAAAATAAATACCCATTGAACCTTATTGAAAACATGAATGCTTTTAAAAGTTAACTCTTTCCACATACCAAAATCCTCAAAATTCTGTATACTCAACCCATGATATAACTTAGTCCTTATATCAATCATGAGCTCATTAATATTGTCAAACATTTCATTTTCTCCTTATCCTTTCATTATGCGCATATCATCTGCTTTCCAAAATATTTGAATATCTTTTCATGGTTACCGGTACCATAAAATTATTGAAAACCAAAATAGAATAATACAAAAATATTCTAATACACAATATAAGTACCTCAACAACATTATTCTTCAATACCAATACAAAAAAACTTTAATCCATCCTCTTCAATTATTGTCCTGGAATAAGTCCTTCCTTGATTTAGAAGTAACTTTTTAGGTAAGGCCATTGAGTTGGGTAATGCCCATGTTCTCCACAAATAATACATTGAACTCCATAACAGTCTGTCACTCTATGACCCTTTTCTCCACACAGAAAACATAGGTCCCTCCATTTGAGGTATTCCTCAAGGTTCTTCTTCCCTTCTTTAGAAATATCAATCTTCCGTTCTTTAAGCTCCTCAACATTCGAACATGCATAATGGTCTATCTTCCTCTTCTTTGATGAATTAGGCATACTACTAAATTTCACCTTGTTAATCATATATCGCGATGACTGATTCAGCATAATCACAATATCTTTCTCTCTAGTCATTACACAATTTTGTTGCTCATAGTCACCAATTTGTCCATTGGATTCAATGTTAACCTAATTCCTTCTGGTTCCCTCCATTAACAAAAACAGAAAATGAATTCCGTGAGAGGCAAAAATCATGCTAGAGAAAAAAACATAGTAAAGGGGGAGTACCCCCAATATCTAAAATCTTAGGTTAAATTATACGATTGTTAGCGAAATTCTATGACTATAACCTATACGTATACTTAACCTTAGAGACATCCCTAGACATACCTTAAAAATATCTCTAGGGATCTCACTAACGTTTTCGCATCCTTGTTTCCAAAGGTTGACTAAACCTTTCCTCTGATACCAACTGTAGCGACCCGAAGCCTAACGTACATGGACATTACATTACTTTTGCGGAATACTTAGTACATAAAAAAACAAACACACAAGGACCGTAATAGTTTAGTGCCTTTGGAAACTCGGAATATAATCTTCTAATCGTGGGGAAATATCTTTAACATCTCCCATAAAGATCTTCTCTTTTTTTACCTAAAACCTTTCTTTATATCCTGGGGAAAAGAAAACATAAAAGGGTGAGCTCAAATGCTCAGTAAGGGTAAACAAAAGAAATATCAATCATATCATATACATAAGAACCTAACTTTTGGAAATCTTAACCTACAAAAGAAATCATAATTTCATAACATGGGATAAATCATAGTAGTGAAATGTAATCCCAATAATCATAACATAAAACATGAAACTTTGTGTCATACACACATAATCATAGATAATCATTTCTTATTAGTCAAGACTCACTGCCAATACTATCTTAGTGGACAAAGTCCATTTCTGAACCGAGTTCATTCCTCGTTTCAGTCCTGCTTCACTGAACCGTTTTAACCTGCCATTCCAGCCATGTCTATCTCATGAGATATGAAATCTTTACCCAATTCATTGGAGGGAGATATAGGTCCCACACATCTCATAATGATACCATTCTTATGTGTGCCACAAAATCATAAACCATACATCATAGCATAACCTATGTAATAAAAATGGGAATCTTAAACATCATGACATCATAAAACAACTCATATAAGATAAAGGAATTCATAAAAATAATTCCATCACAACATAATCAAATCAATGTAATAATAGGGATAGAAATAGAACCCTTTATTATCTTAGATGGAAAATAATTTTGATAAAACACTTGAACTCCATTCTTGAGGAAAATATCCTTTGTACTTCAAAAATACTTTTCCTTTCTTAACATGTCATAAAATTCTAAACTAAAAGAAGTTGATTAAAAATTAACTTGAAAACTTGTAAAGGAAGGTTCTTGTAAATAATGTTTTAAAAATCCATTAATGTCGTATAAGTTAAAAAAACAGTCTTCTCATACTTTTGTCAGAAAAGTCAAAAAGTACCTCGTACGAAAAACGCTAAAAGATTCCTTTCATATATATTACTAAAAACTCACCAAAGGGTAAAATTGGATATAAACTATTGTAGAAGTAAATATATTGAGGAAACATGGATGTGTATGATAAAATACACCCTAGTAAATACCAAAGTATAAACAATCTTGGATAAAAATGAGATTGTGATATTTTCCCTTACCTTAGGTCCGATTTGCTTCGTAAGTGTCCGAACCTCCTGTATAATGATTTAAATAATGTCAATTACTTATTCCAGAGTCATAATCATTTTTATGATATCATATATGGTTCACTTATGACTTTATATTACCCGTTCTTTTGTAAATTCCTTGTTAAAGAGCGTTTTGGGTAAAATCGTCTCATTTGTTGTTCGCGTTTTAACTTGTAATTATTCATATTATTACATAGATCATGATTACTTAAATCCAAAAAGTAAAACATTATTTATATATAATATATATTTAGAATATACATATATATAATATATCAGTAAATGGAAAGAAATACACTGTTCATGGAGACGGTAGGCCATACGTACGCATGAACGCTGTTTTCGTTTCCTTATTGAGTTGAATGGAATTAAGTAGATGACATACATATATATACACATAAATACATTATCATTATTATGTCATATATTTCATGATTACATATTATTTATACTTTATAATCATTCATGAATGGTTAACGTGGAGAATGAATCTCATCGAGTCGTGGAGACGGTAGTCCGTACGTACGCACGAGCGATGATATCGTTCTCATGATCCAGGAATTGTATTGGAGTGTATGTATACTATTTACGAATTAATATCACTTTACAATAATCATATATAGTTATTATGTACACCATTATACCCATCCAAGTAAGTTGGTGGTGGAAAATAGATCACACCACGACGTGGAGACGGTATTCCGTACGTACGCACGTGCGGTGATTTCATTTTCCATAGGATGGATAGATGGTGAAATAGGGTTGTTTAATACTTATAATAACATATCAGTATATGAGTGATACTGATGTTATTATTTCATAATGAAACAACCTAATAAGAAGAAGTGGAAGAGGAAATAAAGTTGAAAGAATCGGTAACGGACATTACCTCTTCTTTGAAGCGCCTCTTTGAGTCGTCTTCTTAGGGAACAAAAATTGGTCATTGAAGAAGACCAGGACCTCTAGGATGTTTATAGGGAAGTGTAGAAGATAATATTTCAGGGTTTGGCCGTGCTTGAAGGCTCAAATTGGTGTGAGGAATAGGGGGAAGAGGTGCCCTTTTATAAGGGAGGAGAGGGGCTCCTTTGGAAAACTAAAAATATTATTTTATTATAAAGTCATATTCGGTTTTAAATAGCTCCAAATTGATTTATTTAGAATCTAAGGTGGGGATGGGTCGAAATCCTCTCATCCAATAGAATTTATACATGTTTAGGTTCCTATTTTAACCTTATAATTTATATTTAACTTTAAGTTAGATAATTTTACTTTTATCGTGTCTTTTTGTGTTCTTACACTATAAGGTTAATAAACATACTATTACAAGCCAAAAGAACCCCACGTTGTTTATAATTAATATATATAACCTTATCTAAGTCATTTGGCCGAACCATATATTTTTAAGAATAAAATAACAATTAATAATATAATATTTGTTTTAAAAACTATTTTATGTCAATTTTGACACTATTTAGTAATTGATTTTTGTGAAAATCATAACAGAATTATTAGTTCGAAAAAATTAAATTAAATCAATAATAACATTTCATATTAACAGAGAAAATTATTGGAATTCATAAAAAGTCTCAAATTACATTTATTTGGGTATTTATAACATCAATTATGTCAATATTTCATTAATAGCATAATTACTCCATCATCATTGTATCATAAATAAATTAAATTATTTTAAGTCTAAAAATTACAAATAAAATACCATTTTGTTGTAAATATTTTTATCTTTCTAATGAATATTTATAGTCTAATTTATCTTATGTATAACCCTATATTAAAAATTATTTACTTATTAAAATTTGATTTTAACTATTTTAACCCTTCTTTAGATAAATTAATAATAATTGTCCTAATCTAATCCAAGTGGGCCTAAATGGTCATATTTTATTACTAAGGTTTTTCTTGGTCGAATTACACTTATCCAATATTAGGACATGTGTTAGGGTAATAATAATATCATTTTTACCCTTAATTACCCTATTTACTTTTAACCATGGTAAAAAAAGTAGGATGTTACTATTCACCAAAAATTATTTTCATCTCATTGAACCACATTTTACGTACTGAAATCAACCGCGTTTCTTCGATTTTCGAAATTCCACTCACAGAAGCGGTAAAATTAAGTTTTATGAAAAATTCAGTTTTTTAACTACCACGTAGTGGTTTAACTATTCATCAAAATATGAAAGTTTCCAGAAAAATACCAAAAATTAGGCCTAAGCTATATTTGATATTATGAATTCAAAAATGATGTTTATTTTACCAAATTCAAAACATATCAGTTACATTAACTAATTTAAAAATTAATTCCCGTCGTCAAAACAAATAGTGTGGTTTTAAGAGATAATAATTATCAAAAGATTAACACTTGTTTATGTCTGGTTTAAATGTGAAATTACATCCAATGAACAACATTGTATTAAATTGTAAAAATATTTTCTAAATATACTTTAAAACCACTCAAATTAATAATTTATCACTACTAATTATTTCAATTAAAAAAGTTGTTTTTAATTAAAATTTAGTAATTTTCAGTATTCATCAGAATATGAATGTTATTCGAAAAGTACCAAAATTTCACCCTAAGCTAGTTTCAATATTCAAAATCCACAAATGAAGTCCATTTTGAAAAATAAAATTTACAAAATTTCAAAAATTTGTTATTACTATTCATAACGGCTAGTTTTAATAATATTTTAATAGCATATTGTTGTTTAGTGAAACTCGTTAATGAGTACTACACACACTATCGAGGAAGGTCGTGATTGCGTGTAATACAAGGAAAATCAAGGATGCGTGTTGTGCAAGCTCCTTTTTGTGTAGCGTACAACACAAGACATTAATGAAATTAAAAAGAATATTTTTCATAAAATCTCAGGGTGTTACAATGATGATATAAATGGTACATGTTTGTTTGGTCTGATTATTGGGAAAACATTCCTGTTTTTTTCCTTCAGTTGGGATGTAATTAAGGAGATAGGATCATCAATAAATGAAATATTTAGAATAATATGTTCATCAAATCTATTTATTCCAAATGTAAAATTACTATGGTTTTTGGGTACATGAGTTTCTACGAAACTCCTAGGACTTGTTACCTTATCATCATGGGTTTAGCCAATGAGAGTTTTATGTCATGCATTTATGGTAATGAATTTCAAATTGAATTTCATAATTCATTTTGAATAAATTATATATAACAATCTAAATAGTTTTTTGTTTTTTAGAACATTATAAAATCTCTCTCTTTTCAAAATCATGATTATGGTATTTTTTAAAATGTTTTCAATGATGAAATAGTGTGATTTTGGATAAGGGTTGATGGTAGAATTTTGGAAATGGATGAACTGGTTTATTATGGATAATTATATTTTTGAAACTTGTTGAAATGTTAAATTTGAAATTTTTAAGCATTCACTTTCAATAGACTGAGACTAAATTGAGTTTTTTGTTAATAGAGATTGACAATGTGTTGGAATTGAAGAAAATAGTTAGAAGAGGATGTTGAGAATGTGGTTGGACCTAAACCAATGCTGAAACAATCGTAGGTCCAAATATTTTTCAATGATATTAATGAAATATGTAGATGTTTTAGAAATGTTGAACCTAGGAAATTGGTTCATTCTTTAATGATCAAAAATAAAAATCCACCATTCATTTAAGGTGATTAGGAACTGAAAAAAAATTAAACTATGGGAAATTTGGATGAATTGATTCTTGGATTTCTATATAACAGTAGATTAGATAAAGATTATGATTAAAATTTAAATGTAGGAATATATTCCATTCCAAAGGTGGGATTTATGATTCACTAATATATAACACCAAAGCATTTCATAGGAGGATTTTGCTGAATTTTTTTAGAAACAATATCATTATTGGAACCAATGATACTATTTTCTGGAAATGAAGTATGGTTTATGTTTTTTGTCAATCCATATTGTGTTGATAATGGAATGTGGTCTAACAATTGAGTATGAATTCATTATTAAATGTTGTTTAGTTTGTGAAAAGGAATCGGGGACTATGAACCATGTTTTGAGAATAGTTTACATATAACATATTTTGGTATGTGAAATGGAGAACCATGAACCATGAAGCAGTAATGGTATTTAGACCGCATATGAGGACTAGTTTGAGGAGAGTAGTTTGTTCTTGGTGAAGACTTAATGTTCGTGGGAAGGCTCCATATTCACTTAAGTTATAACAATTCATTATAGGGCTTGTCATTCATGAAATAGAGGTAGTGTATTGAGAAACTAAGAAGGGTTTCATTTGAAGAAACATGCCGGTGATTTGAGCTGACGTGTAGAGAGAATGTCAGTACATGAACCGCATAAGGTAAATGTTTCACTATAGATGTGTGGTACGTGGTGAATGTGGTCCTACAATGAAGATATGGTAAATCTTATTTTATTGGATTTTTTTGATCTATTTTCCTATATAAGGAGCACAAATCCCATAATTATTGGGTGCCTCTGATAATAACTACCCGAGATAAATTCAGTGGAAATTTAACTTATTTTACAGAAATAAAATCCCACAAAGACATTAATTAAAAATCTAAAAGGAATTTGGTGCATTCCACAACTATTCACAGAATACAATACGTAGTGGAAAACAGAATGTTTGCTGGAAGGCTTGTTTGTGTTGCCAAGACAGTACATGGAGGTCGAACATAGTCAACAGATTTCTTGTAGTACGTGGAGAGGAAGCATAGAGAGTTTATGGAGTGGATATAGTTCATGGGTTGTAGTGGGTATGCAGAGCAGGGGATGTTCGCCGAAGGGAATTTGTAGATGTAGAACGTGGAGGTGGCTCACAGAGGTGATTCACGAAGGAATAATACTAAACAGGTAAATGGTACACAGATAGTACATAGTATAGTGTAGTATGTGGAGGATGAAGTATAGTTTATAGAGGACCAGTTCATGAACTATCAGCACATGGAAAATTTATCTTTAACTAGGGGTAAAAATAGGGTGTTAGTAGAAAATCCATTTATAGTTAAGGATTTATGATTTAATGTTACTCCATTAAAGCGACCTTCATATTGATAAAATGTGTTTAGATTCTTCTCAATACAATTAGCAAGGGGGAGTTAGTAGAAGTGATCTGAGGGATGCAATGTTCTATCTCTAAAATCTTATAAATGAAGTGTTATTGGCTCAAAGTGAATGTTCTAAAATTTTTTACTCCACAAATAGTCAATCATAGGGTGTAATTTGGCACGTGTGACAACCTATTAACATAAGATCCTTGGATGTATCCCTTTTATGGTGAAACCATCAAAATTAGTGTGTCTTTTCATTTCAGGTGATTTTTTTACATTAACATCATATAGGTTTAATAGGTTCCTACCAATTTTGGAATGAGATCCTTCTATTTAAAAAAAAATTGACACCCTGATTCACCCTCCCCAATCATAGTGTAATAGGGTCCTTCAATCCTCAAATTTTTGGAATTCCATGAATAAATTTATTCTTTCATTTGATGTAATATAACATCACATTGATGTAGTTCATGACTAAATTTATGAATTTTATTTTCACTTGATAATGAAGAAAGTTCATCCTTAAATGAACACATTTTTTAATCATTTATAAGGTAAGATATTAACTCAAAAAAATAATGCATATTATTTAAGATTATATAGAGATTTTTAATTAGATAATTTGTGAGAGTGAGTGATATCTCCAGATATATGGATGGAGGAATCATTTGGAACTAATATGAACAAGTTAGAACTCAAGTGTGGGGATTACTATAATGTGGTAAAACTATTTACAAGGTGGTGGTATGTATTAGAATCCTATGGTGTGATTAGTTAATCATACAACAAAAATAATGGGTAAACATGACAATTTGAAATGTGGTTATCTAAATCAAATAAAGAGATATTGTTCAAAAAAACCGCGAGCATATCATAAATTCAATAATATGGGATATCTATAGAGCTATAGTCACTCTTCTACGAAGTCTAATGATTGGGACTCGTATCATGCTTCTCAGGCATCGTATGGCTTGACAATATGAGTTTTTTAGAATAACTATCATCAACAAAAGTGAGTAATTTATGGTGATTCAAGGAATATCATGAATCAAATACCAATGAAATATCAAAATTTTAATATAGATAAAAGAGTAGTGAGAATGAAATTAAATGTGTTTGAGCATGTTATTATGTATGATCAATCAGGAAGTTCGATGTTCATTGGTATTTATTTCTAAATTTGACCCTTATGTAAGCATTGTTTTATATGGTCGCATAAAATTAATTTATTTCTTCTCTTCATGTTGACTGTTTAGGGTTTAATTATGAGATAATTCCATCTATTTTGAATCATAAAACTTCTACTGGACAAATAGATTGTCTATCCTTCATGTGGAAATTTTTTTATATAACTATTTATAGCGTTGAAATGATTTTGGATTTATATATGGTTGAGATTTATTTCTATGACTTAATCATGGGTTTTTATTTTTACCAATGTATATGGAAACAACCATCTCTTTATGGGAGATTAAAATTTGTTTAAAAGTGAATATGAATTGTTGGAACCAGTGTAAGGAACTATCTCATACCATTTTCATTCTTTGACCTTGGAATTGAAGGATGAGATCGAGAATATAGGTTTTCTAATAGTTTCTTTTCAATTACAAGATGTTTTTCCTGACAATTTCATAGTTTTTCTACCATAAGAGAAGTGGATTTTATGATTGATATCATTCTAGGGGCCATCCCTATCATAGTTCCTTATTATTTGATGGAAAAAATAGAATTAATGGAATTGTAATTCAATTTTGAGGATTTTTAAAGAGAAGGTTTTTATTTTTCATAGTACATATCTAGGTAAAACATCAATTTAGTTCATGAGAAAGGAAGATGGAACTCTCATTCTTTGTGAAAATTATCGTATGATTAATAATATTTTGATAAATAATAAGTATCAATTATATGCATTGATGAACTTTTTATCAATTTACGGGATCCTAGTGATTCTCTATAATTGACCTAAGTTTAGGATATCACCAAATGATGTTTTGTAAGGAGTATTTTTAAAGAAAATTTTCTGAAGTATATATAGCTATGTTGAGTTTTTAGTTATACCTTTCAGTCTAAAAAATGAACCTTCGGTATATATGAAATTGATGAATCATATATTTCAATTGTATTTGGATTAATTTTTGGTTGTGTTATTAGATTAAATATTGGTGAATTCTATGACAATGGATCACCATGAGAAAACACATGGAGACAATTTTGGGTAACTTGTGAGATAATAAAAATTATTGAAAACATTAGTTGTTTGATTTTTGTATACAAGAGGTACATTTCCATGGCCATGTTATCTCTTAATAAAGTGTTCCAATGGATCCCAAATCGATAGAGTCTGTAATCTATTTGATATTTCAGAAGATTGAATTTAAGATATATTGTTTCCATATCTTGGTGGGATAATAATTTCATTTAATTACTTTTCTTGTTTGGAATCCCCTATTATAGATTTAATGATGAGTTTTTATCCTTTATAGTATATATTTCAATGTCATAGGTGATTTCAAGAGCATAATGATCACCTTACATCAGAACAGATCCTAATTTTTCAAGAATTGGGATATGTATAAATGTTTTATTATTATGTAGAGATATCTATGTTGGGTTATGTACTCATGTAGGGTGTTCATTTCATTAGTTATGGCTCATGGATGTTATTGTTTCATGAGAAGAAGTACCCAAAAAATGATTTTTAATTAGATATTGTAGTCAATGTAATGCGAAATTTAACTCATTACAACTATATTGAGAAAATATGGTGTTTACAGGTCATAAGTGTGTAGAACACATTTTACCACACAAAAACATAAATTTGAGTCAAATAAGGCAGATGGAAAGTTTTCAAAAAAATTACATTAAAATAATTTATAAACCAAGTAAATGGAAATTAGTGGAGAATATATTAAGAAGAATGTCATATAGTCATTCTGTGGATGATGATTTAGATCAATAGAATTAAATATTTGTGATTACAGATAAGGAAATGGATTATGATGATATAATTAGTGTTGATGTTTTCATTCCATTTTCATTTTTTCTAATTTGGTAAATAAGTGTAAAAATGTATATACACATAATTATTAATGTTTTGTCATGAGTTCCAAACTCAATAGTGGGGAGAAAATTGATGGATAGAAGCATGAAAGACAATTAATATTGTGGTTTTCTGATCGGATGTTCATATCATTGATATATAAAAAACATCTCCTTCATGATTACCACCAATCAAGATAGGATAGTAATCATGGAATAACAAATATGTATACGGAATTGAATGCGAAATTTTGGTTTTCTATCCTGATAAGAAATGTGGATGGGTTTTTTATGAGATGCATCACCTATCCGCAAGATAAGCCAAAAGAACCAATGGCCAATGGGTATTTTACAGTCTTTACCTATTCCCATACGAAAAAAGGAGTATATAAATATGGATTTTGTAATTTTCATACAATTGAAGGTTTATAAGATTTATTCCATATGGGTTATAGTTTCCCAACTTCAAAAAATGGCCCATTTCTACCCTACTACATAACCCAATACATTGGAATACGTGTAAAAAAATATACAATATGTTATAAAACGTCCTGGAAAACTAATTTTGATAGATTCATATTAGTATCCTAGTTTTACATATCATGTTTTTAAATCCTTAGAACAATATTTTGGGACATGGTTTACTATGAGAAAAACATATCATCCTGAAATAGAATTAATCTCTCAGAAGATGATCAAAATGTTGGATGATATTATTTGGGTTTGTGTAATGGATTTGGGTGGCTCATGGGATGATGACATACCTTTAATGGATTTCTGATAGAAAAAAAGTTATCAATCCTGAATACACATGGAACCTTTTAAAGTAATATATTAGCTTCCTTGTATTCCCCAACATTTTTGGGTTGAAATATGTGAGAATTAATTACATGGACACTTCCTAATGATGGAGGCAATTGAGAAGATTTAGTTGAGCATAAAGAGGATTATAACAAATAAAAGTCATTAGAAATCAAATGTATAACACCTTCAACAATCATTAATGATTGAGTTTAGGGATCAATTATTTTATAAAATCACTCCAAGCCATGATCTTCGTCATTTTGGTATGCTAGGAAAGTCATGTCATGAATAATTATGATCTTTTAAATACGTTAATGGATTTATTAGGTGTCATATTTGTTGGATTTGACAGAATTGTTTCGTTAAGTGCTTATTTTATTTCATGTACCTCAATTGAAGATGATTCAAAATGATCCTGACCATGTGATATGATGGGATCTTATATACCTAGAGATGGATTCTGCAATGGATCATGTGCCTATACAAATGGTGGATAGGGAAGATAAATTGTTTCCTAAAATACATCAATCTTGAGTAGTTTTTATTGAATCATGGTTGGATTAAGTAAGGAACATGGGTGTTTCAAGAAGAATTTTTGTGGAAATGGCCCAAAATATTTCTATGAAATGTTATTTTCCTAAACATTCTGGAAGAAAAGACCAATGGTGGGGAGAATTTATGTAACGACACAATGTTTTATCATTGTAATTCTATTACTTTAATTATGTATTATAGTATAATCACATAAGATTACTTATAGAACATAATGAAAACCTTATAAATAAATAATGAATGAAATATAATATTTCCATTTATGTTAAGGAACATATACCAATGAAATAGTAATATGACCTCTAGAATAGTAATGCGACCATTTTGAATAGTAAACTGACAAATGTAATACTAACCTCACCAATGTAAGTATAAATAAAATTTTTACATCTTATATGAGACATTATGATTTAATTATATCATATATATGTAAATAGTTGTTTTTAAATTATTAATAATGTGTTTGTAGTTTTGTATATCTCTTATATTTAACTACATTTTTATAATTAATTTAATAAATTAAAATAAAATATTTTTTCATTAAATGAATTAATAAATTATTATTTTGATTTCTTTTGATCATATGATAATTTTATGAGTCAGTAATTAATTTTTCAAAGTGTTATAAATGTGTTTTAAATTTTAAAATTAGTTTTTTTCAAGTAAATTATGAAGGTAATTAAATATTAAAAATTTAATATTTAAAAACTTATTTTTGTAAAATGGAGTTTTTTTCACACATAGATAAATATTTAGGGTGAATTTTTGGGATTTTTTTTGAAATACTTGAATTTTTGTGAATAGTAAAATATGATAATTTATAATAAATGCCAAATAAATAAAATTATGCATCATGCATGAGTCAGGGATGATGTAAAATACCATTGGTTTGAAATCACATAATTTATTTATTTATTTTGGTCACAATAATCAAGACTAATCATAGGCTTGAGAAAAAATATTAAACAAATTATTAAAATAATTGGAAACCCCTCCTCTCATCCACTGTAAATACCATACTAAACAACCCCTCTTCTCTTAACTCCTCTAAAGACTTTTTTCATGTATAAATTATTCTAAAAAATCCTCCCTATCTCCTCCACACTTCAATGATCCATTGTAATCATAAAAATACTAAAACCCCTCCTGTTACGAGGCTATAATAAATGAAATATTCAAAGAGGTAAATTCTTCTATTCATTTATTTTATTTTATTTCATGTTCCATTCCTTCCATTTATTCCCTCACCTACATTCATCCAAAAGTTATGATAACTATAGTAACATACATAAACTAGAATTTTGTTATGTTAATTGAATAATTATTCATTATATCTCATTTATGCTCCTTTTATACTAGAAATGAAAACACTAACTAAGATCTGTTAATGTATCACATTCAAGGATGATGAATTTTCAATTTCTGTTACTGTATACAATTCTAGTCATGAAACCAATTTTATGGTTTAAAAATAATATAATAAATTTATTATATCTTTTTTAAGGTTATCTAATCTATTTTAAACAGGATATTAATTAATAAAGAAAAATTTGTTCATTGTGATCAAAAACTGCAAATTAACAGATAGTTATCATTAATGTTTTATATGTGGATTTATATTCAATCCAAATAACCAAATGAATTTCATAACCATGTAATCTTATTTATGTTCACCAAAAAATATAACTCCAATTTTGGACAACCATTATCATCCTATATGTTTATCCTCACATGCATATAAGTAAAAAAATCATTAAAACCAAGGAAAATGCTCTCAAACAATTGAATTGAACCAGTTAACCTATAAAAAAGTTAATTAATGAACTCAATAAGGCTATACTAAATCAATTAAATGAATAAGAGTTTATGTACATACAAATTAAGTAATTTAATTTGGTTATTTGGGACATTATAATCAATTAATAAACACCATCAGTATTAAGGTAAGGTATTCTAGTCGATTATATATTATTCCTTAGGTTTCCCTGTCATTGTTTTTACCAAAATTAAGTTATCTATTATTTTTTGTACATATTTTTCATTCATTTTACATGATCCAAACTCATTTACCAAGTTCCACACATCATTATCTTTTGGTTATATATACGTTTTAAGTGGTCCTCACCTCAATACTTCCTGAAGAGAAATACCGTTTAAGGGAACATTCAAAATTCTTACCCATTTTGTAATGAGACTATATATATGGCATCATGCCGTTTTATTACATAACTTTTCATTACATTTTACAAACAGAGGATCTTTTAAGTCTAGTGTCTTGGAAATTAGGAACATAATACATGAAAACAACATAAAACATTCTTCTAAACAACTTATATTTCATCATCATAGGTTCATCCTACTTACAATTATTACATCTCATATCCTAGAGACATACATCTAAGGAAAGGGTGAGAAGAAGGCCCAGTAAGGGGTAAATCAGGGAATCCATTTTCTTGTGAAATTAATAAGAACTTGATGAAAAATATGAAGACATGAGTAATGGAAAAAGAGGAATATCATAAGAAAAATAACATTAATCATAACATGAAAATGTTGCTACAACATTTTATTTAGACATTCATGAACATATCACCAAGGTTTATCCCTGACGTGTCATAATAATTACCAAGGTTATTAACCAAGGAATCGTGAAACATGACATCTCGAAAGAATAATTCCATACCCAATGCATTAGAGAGATATCAGGGTGAACCCTTATTATTTCTTTACATTCATGTGATCTACATAGATCATAATCAAAATTTCATAAATAACCCATGTTGAATAAAAGAAATGGGATTCATTTCAAGATCATGATGTTTTAAAAGTTCTTAAAAATAAGATCAATATGTTATTTATAACCTAGGGAAAGGGAGTGAGGTTTTTATGTATGTCAATTCCAGAAACAAATATATCATATTAATATATTTATAAAAACCCTAGAATCAAAATAGGTATGGGTAATCACATAATAAAAACAAGAGAATTTCTGGAGAGAATGAGATAGAAAATTTGAGGCAAAATTTCTACAGCATAAAAGCTATATAACATGGTTTTCAAAAATATTGAAAACAGAAAGGAGAAGGGTCAAAAACACATAAATATTTCATAATATAGTATGGGTACATAATAAAATCATGTTAGTGATATTTTAATGACATACCACATGAAAAGGAAACATGAAAGAAAAGAGAAGATGTGATTTCCTTTATGAAAAATTTGACAACCTAATGACGTCACTTAAAAATTCAGAAAAAAAATTAATGAGAGTGGAAAGGGTATCTCAAAAATTACACATGAAATGGAGTGTAATGAGAAAATATAAGAACATACCCTCAACAAAAATATATGGAAACTAGATGACACAACATAAATGAAGTCATGGCTTAAAAGGGGAGGGTGAAAGATTCCCTTACCTTGAAGAGTATCTTTGAATGAATGAAGCTCGGGACCTTGGGAGGCTTGAGAGAACCTAAGGAGGACTTTTTGTGAGGTAAAGAAGCCATAACATTGTTGTGGAGGATTTGGAAATGAAAATAATGAGGTAATGGCTTCGTATTTATAGGTGAATTGAGGGAACAAGTCATTAATTTCCACGGGACACCACATCGGTGGTATTGGAAAAACCATGGGCTTGCCCATGGTATTTGACAATGGAATTGGCCACATGGGAGACCTCATATCATATCATACAATTCATAATTCTACCATAACTGTTACAAACTTATTACATCATTAATTATGTCATTAAACACCCAAAACTCAAAACTATATTCTTTACAATTCACTGAAAATTCAACTGTTTCAGAAAAATCTTGAATATTTACCTTAACCTAATAACGATGATCTGAATTAGAAAATGAACTCCATTTTATGAAAATTATATTCTAATTATGAGGTATTAAATTTTAATGTAAAAACACTATTCACTGAAAATTCAACTGTTTTAGAAAAATCCCAAAAATTCACCTTAACCAGATATTAATGCTCTGATTTCAAAAATGAACTCCATATTGTGGAAATGAATTTCAAAATATTTCGAATTTAATTTTTAAATGAAAACACTATTCACATGAAAGAAAACTAATACTTAACTAATAATTTCTGAAACAATTATTCACTTATTTTATTGAATCACATAACCTAATCAAGATGCCAATATTTTATTAATACATTCTTAAGTGACATTAATAATCCATTTGGTCATATTACTATTCATAAGAATAAAATTACTATTCATAATTTACCATTCATCAAAAATTACGATGATCTTATAAGAATCTAAATTTCATACTGAACATAATTGTAGCATAACATTTTTTGAAAATCATTACACGTTATTAAATATTTACGGTTTTGATAAATATTTTAAAATATCCTTTTTTCCAAAATTCATCAATAATATACATCTTATATTTATCTAGATATATGAAATTAAAAAATGTTACCATTAGAAAAAATAACAATTTTATTTATATCAAAATATTACACAAAGCAGCTAAGGTAACGTTACATATCCCCTTATAATACCAGTATTGGAAAAACGTGTAAATTCTGCTAAGGTGGCAGAATTGTGGGGTGACTCGGCCAACATTGCCTGACTAGTGACCTCTATCAGCTTTAACTTCTCCCATAGGTGATTCTATTCAAGCTTCAGATGATGAAGTTCAGCTTGGGCTTGGTCCATAGAAAATCACAATGGTTCTACCTTCTTCCCATGTTCCGTCAGATGGGCTTCAGATGGCCCGAGTCTACATGGTGAGGCCATCAAATCCTCTTTGGGTATTCATTAATGAAGATCACTTGTACATATAAAAAAATTGTAAAATTAAGAGTTTAGATTCCAACGGTCATATTGACCAATGGTCATATAATAGTAAAAACCCAATTTTCTCATTTAATTATACTAACTTTATTAATTAAACAATATATTTTTGTTGAGTATAAAATAAAAAAACACAAGATTAGGATACAATAATAATTCCATATTTTGGGTCGTTACGTTCTTCCCCCCCTTACGAAATTTCATCCATGAAATTTTAACTCGTACCCTCCAGAATGAAAAGGTGTGATTAATTTTTCCTCATAGACTCCTCTGGTTCCCACACAGCTTCTTTGCATTTGTGGTTCCTCTACATCACCATAACAAGGTTGGTAGTCTTGTTGCATAGAACCATGTCTCTACGATCCAAGATCTCCACCGGCTGCTCCTCATAAGAGATTTCATGTTCCAGTTGTACCACCTGTAAGATTAGTACATGTGAATGGTTAGGTATGTACTTCCTCAAGAGGGATACATGGAAGACATCATGAACTTTTTCTATGTTTAGAGGGAGTGAAAGCCGATAGGCCACTTCTTCTATGCGATCAAAGATTTCGTAGGGGCCAATGTACCTAGGTCTGAGCTTCCTTACTTACCAAACCATATGACTCTCATCCAAGGTGAAATTTTATGAAAGGAGATATCACCAACATCAAACTCCATGTCCCTTAGATGGTTGTCTACATAGCACTTTTGCCGAATCTGAGTAGACTTAATGTGTTGCTGGATGGAATGGACTTTTCTAGTCTTCTCTTGGACAAGATCAAGCCCGAGAATCTTTCTCTCACCAACTTCATCCAAATGAATATGAGTTCAATATCACTTCCCATATAGAGCTTCATAGGGTGGAATTTAAATTCTCTAGTGGAAGCTATTTCTATAGGATAACTCGAGTAAATAGATAAGTTGATCCTATACACCTTTAAATTCCATTGATCTTGTTCCTAGCATGTCCTCGAGTGTTTGAATAGTCCTTTTAGATTGTCCATCAGTTTTGGGGTGATAGGACATACAGAAATTCCTTTCAGTGCTTAGAGAATATTGAAGACTTCTCCAGAATTTTGATATGAACCTTGGATCATGATCAGTTATGATAGATAGTGGAACTCCATGCAGCCTTACCACTTCCTTCAAGTAAATCATGGCAAGTTGATCAAGTGTGAAATATTCTTGAATGGAGAAAAAATGGGCAGTCTTGGTGAGACTGTCCACAATAACCCATATCTCATTGTTTCCTTTAGAAGTTCTCGGGAGACCAGTGATGAAGTACATAGTGATATTGTCCCACTTCCATGCTAGTATGGGTTGTGGTTGCAATACCCCTTTAGGAAGTTGTCACCCTTCCTTCACTTGCTGACATACTAGTCACCTTGAACTGTATTCAGCAATCTTCCTTTTCATATTCTCCCACAAAAAATGATCATGAAGGTCCTTATACATTTTTATGCTTCTACGATGTATAGAGAATGTATAGCTATGAGATTCATCCATCATCTCTTTCTTTATTTCTAGAATAGATGGAACACATAGTCTTATAAGAAATTTCAGTACACCTTCTTGATCAACATTAAACTCTATAGACTTCCCATCCTTGAAAACTTCAAACTTTTTCTGTAACAAAAGATCTTTTTCTGAGATTTCTTGATCTTCTCTAGTAATTATGGTTGAGAAATAATTTGGGTTAGGGTGGATGATGTAACTTACTATATAATTACCATGTCCTACTTTACTAGGTCATTGATTAATAGATCTCATTGAATCCTCATCATGGAATGAAAAACTGGGTATTTTCTACTTAATTCATCAGAAACATTCTTTGCTCTTCTGGGATTATAATGAGTTGTACAATCATAGTCATTTCGAAGTTCCAACCATCTCCCTTTTCTCATGTTAAATTCCTTTTGTGTGAAAATATTCTTCAAACATTGGTGGTCTCTATATATATCACATTTATTCCCATTGAGATAGTGCATCCATATCTTCATAGAAAAAACAACCGCATCTTACTCCAGATCATGCGTGGGATAGTTCTGCTAATGAGACTTCAACTGTCAAGATGCATAAGAAATAACTTTTTCATTTTTCATGAGGATGCACCCAATCCCTTTGAGAGATGCATCACTATAAATAAATAATCCTTCTCCACTTGAGGGAATAGTTATCATGTGTGTAGTAACCAATCTATTCTTCAGCTCTTGGAAAAAATTTTCACACTCCTTTGTCCAGATGAGCATGACCCCTTTTCAATTTGACTTTGTTAATGGATTATAAACTCATGAAATTTTTTTCTTGAACATCCTATAATATCCGGCCAATCCAAAGAAACTTCGAATCTCAATTATTTTTGTATGACAAGTCCACTCCTCTACAACTTTTGTCTTTACAGGGTTAATTGTGATTCCTTCATTAGTAACAATGTGCCCCAAGAGAGAAACTTGTTGCAACTAGAATTCACATTTACTGAACATTCCAAAAATCCTCTCATTAATAAGAGTTTTTAAAATAACCAGTATATGATCGTCATGCTCCTCGTGGATTTTCAAATATATCAAAATATCAACAATAAAAACTACCACGAAGTTATCGTGGTAGTTATTAAATACTATATTCATCACATCCATAAAAATGGAAGGTGCATTAGTCAGTCCGAAGGGAATAACAACGAACTCATAATGCCCATATCTTGATCGTAATGCAGTTTTGGGAATATCTTATTTATTCACCCTCAATTGATGATAACCATATTGAAGATCAATCATTGAGAAGTTTTGATCCTCATGATGTTGTTCAAATTAGTCAAAAATTCTTGGAAGAGTGTATTTAATCCATACTATGATCCCATTCAATTCTATATAATCAATGCATAGCCGCATTGATCCATCCTTCTTCTTTACAAAGATAACTGGTGCTCCCCAAGGAGACACACATGGTCAGATAAACCCCTTCTCTAAAATATCTTGGAGTTGTTTCTTTATTCTTCCACCACCACATTTTTCATCTTATATGGGGTCTTTAATATCAAATGAGATCCAAGTATGAGTTTAATGGAGAACTCTACCTCTCTTTTTGGGGGAGTTCTGGGTAACTCATAAAGAAACATTTCAATTTATTACTGGACGATGGGGACATTTATTATCCTTAAACTCTAATCTCCTTCTTATTCTTAACTGATCAACTCAATAAATAAGGATATAGGGGGTTCCTCTATTCAAATATCAGGTTGAAATATCTCTCCTTGGATGATAACTGTAGGTTTTCCATTCAAGACTACTGATATTTCCTTTTCCTGCATTTGACCTTAGAATTATACTCTGAGGGTCATTCCATCTCTAGTATTATGTAAAATTCCAGCATGGGAATTACTACTATATTTTTTATAAGATTGTTCTCACCAAAGTAAATACTAGTGTTTCTAAACACTAATAATTCTTGGATAATCCCACCAGGATTCTTGACTGATAACTATAATTTTATAAAATCGAGGGTTGATTCTAAATTCTATGGAAACACGGAAGAAATAAGGAATTTGTAGATCCAGAATCAAACAAAGTACTTTCTAGCTTTGAGAGAACAATAAGAGTACCTACTACCACATCATTTAGAGATTCAAATTTTGCTATCTTGATAGAAAAAGCACAACCTTTCTCCCTTGACCTTTGTAGAGGGTGATGGTGGTTTCACTCCACTTCCCTCTATTTGGACATGGATTGGAAAAGTTCCCATGTTGTCCACACTTAATGCACTGGACATCAGTTAGGGCATGCCCAATAATTCCCATGATGTTAGTATTTGGAAGTTGATTTTTCACCTCACCATGGAAATTCCTCGCAATATGGACATCTATTCCACACATATAGCATTTCCTGCTCCCGAGCAGGTAGTTCCCTAAATACTTCCTCCCACATTTATTACATGTGGAATGTTGCACTTTTATGCCTCCTATTTCCTGATCAAAGGACCTCCCTAATCTAGGATCCATCAACCTCTTCTTTTCGTCTGATTTATGAGACCACTATGTCTCACCAATCTTCGGTTAGACTTTCATCACACTCCGATGGATCTCCTCGTAGCTTTCATAGTCTTGCTTTACTAGATTCTTCTGCAAATGAGGTCTCAGTCCATCGAAGAATATATCAACCATACCATTTGGATCCATGAAAATCTAGAGGTATATCGTGACCATCGTGTGATGTTCATCTCATAACTTCTGATAGATTCGTTCTCCTTCTGCTTCAACTTGAAAAACACCTTCTGCATTCTTTTTCTCATGGAACGAGGGAAATAATTACTGAAGAAGATACCTTGAACTCTTCCCAGTCCATGGCTTAGAGTTCAACTCTTATCCTTTTGTTTTTAATCAATTCCCACCACTGATCAGATTCCCCTTCTAAGTGATAGATATCCAGGGTGACCTTCTCTTGCTCTGAAAAATGGAGCATAGAAAAGATCTTCTCGGTGGAGCTGATCCATTACTCACCTGTCAATGGGTCAGTCGATCAACTAAAGGTCGGTGGTCGTTGATGCATAAAGGACTCAATAGAATGTTTTTCCCGTCACTGTGAGATTAGTCTCTTAGATTTAATTATATTATTTCCCATAACATGAGTCAGTTGGTTCAGCATTCACATGAATGTTTCCATTACGGCTTCCATTGGAGGGCAGTCGGCACATGGTCCCTTGCAGTCACCATTTGCATCATTCCTCAAATTTCCTGCCGTTTTCAAAAATAATAAACCCTTACTGAGAGAAATATTTAATTTAAAAATCACTTAACTATAAAGGATTTTATGTCTTAAAACTTCATGCTTAGAAAATTACATTTCTCTATAATTTCTTCATAATGATTCATTAAAATCTTGTGATTAACCAATCATATCCCCCGAGAGTTTCGTAACCAAGGGTTCAGCATGTCCCATTGTCGTGTACCTTTTCCAATTCGAGTCTATCTCAAAGTGGTGTTTTCGGGTTTTACCCCTATGTACATTTGTGCTAGATCCACCTCTATATGCTCGTATCCAGACAGGGATGTATTTGGTTGATAAACCACTTACTCAATACTCCCCAAAATACCAGGATGTTTTCATATATTTAAAATTTTCTATAGGGTTAATCCTAATGTTTTCATATCCTAATTTCCATTAATAACTAAATCTCTCTTTGATACCAACTGTGGCGTCCAACTTTTTATTACATAACTTTTCATTTCATTTTACAAATAGTGGATCCTTTAAGTCTAGTGTCTTGGGAATAAGGAACATAATTCGAGAAAACAATATAAAACATTCTTCTAAACCACTTGTAAGGATTCATAATAGTATCAATCTATGTATAATTAATGCATATCATACCAGGAGACATGAATCAAAATAAAAGGGTGAGCAGAAGTCCTAGTAAGGGGTAAACAAGGGAATCCATTTACTTGTGATATCAATAAAAACATGATGACAAAAATATAATGAAATGAGGAATGAAAAAAGAGGAATATAATAATAACAAAAACATGAATAAATTCTTTAAAATGTGGCTACATAATTTCCTTCAGACATTCATGAACATATCATCATGGTTTATCCGTGAGATGTCATAAAAATTATCAAGGTTATTCACCAAGGTATCGTGAAACTTGTCATATCTAGAGATTAATTATTTACCAAATCAATTGGAGAGATATCAGAGTCAAACCGTAATATGTAATTAATTTCATTTGATCCACATAGATCATGATGAAACATTTCATAAATAACCCATGGAGAATAAAGGAAATGGGTTTCATTTCAAGATCGTGATTATTTAAAAGTTCTTAAATATAAGATCATTATGTCATTTATAACCCATGGAAAGGGTGTGAGGGTTATATGTATGTCAATTCCAGAATCAAATATATGATATTTATATATTTTTGAACACCCATTGAAATGAAATAGGACTGGGTATTCACTAAAATTAAACAATTGACTTTCTCGAGAGAAAGAGATAGAATTTTTTAGGTGAAATTTCTACAGCATAACAGCTATAGAACATGGTTTTATAAAAAATTTAAAAGAGAGAGGAAAGGGGTCAAACACTCAAAAATAACTCATAAAACATTATGGGTATGTAAAAATATCATTTTATGGATATTTTAATGACATACCACATGAAAAGGAAACATGAAAGAAAAGAGAAGATGTGATTTCTTGTATGAGAAACTAGAAGAAACAACATAAAGGAAGTCATGGCTTAAAAGAGGATGGGGAAAGATTCCATTACCGTGAAGAGTAACATCAAAAGATTGAAGTTCAATACCTTAGGAGGCTTGATAACAGCTTTGGTGGACTCCTTGAGAGGTAAATATATGATAAATTTATTGGGGAGGATTTTTAAATGAAATTAATGTGAAAATGGATTGGTATTTATAAGAGAAATGAGGGAACAAGTCATTAATTTCCAAGGGACACCTCATCGGTGGTATTGGAAAAACCATGGGCTTGACCATGGTTTTACCATGGTATTGGCCACTTGGGACACCTCATATCATATATTACAATTCATAAGTGGTTCAGAATTATTACATACTTATTACATCATTAATGATGTCATTAAACACCAAAAACACAAAACTGTATTTTTTTTACAATTCACCAAAAATTCAACTGTTTCAGAAAAATCCCAAAAAATCACCTTAACCTAATATAGATTCTCAGAATTAAAAAATGAACTCCATTTTATGAAAATAATTTTCTAGTTATGAGATATTAAATTTCTATGTAAAAATAATATTCACTGAAAATTCATCTATTTCAGAAAAATCCCAAAAATACACCCTTACCAAATATAGATGCTCTGATTTCAAAAGAGAACTCCATTTTTTAAAAATAATTTTCTAAATATTTTAAATTTAATTTTTAAATAAAAACACTATTCACCCAAAAGAAAACTAATACATAACTATTAATTTCAGAAATAGTTATTTACTTATTTCATTGAATCAAATTACCTAATTCAGGTGCCTAAATTATATTAATACTTTCTTAAGTGGGGTTACTAATCCATTTGGTCTGTAACGTCCCAGTATCCGAATCCACCCAGAGGTGACCCATACCAGGTTGGTCACATGGACTTAAGCGCATTTCCTCAAATGACCGAGGCTGCTAACTAGCAGTGGGGCCTTGGGTGTGATAGTGGGGAAACTATGCCCTCATTAGCAGTGTAACACTGTGGAAGAAAAAGATAGTAGTAGTGGAAACAATGAAAAACCATACAAAAGTAAACAGCGTAAGACTGAAAATAATAAACTGGAGCACACACACATATATATATATGAATGATTCATGATACATATGTCTAGGAAAACAACCAAACAAATCACAATACATGAATACAATAGTACTAAACCAAAGTACAAAATAAATCAAGTAAACAACACCTCGGCATCACAATTCATAGTTTTGTCCAATTCTCTCCATCTCCACAACAATCAAGACCTTGATCTAGAAGGGTGCATTACCATACCTATACCTATAGCAATATAATCTGTCTGGGCCCAAAAGAAATGACCAAGAAGAGTGTGAGACTAAATCCTAGTAGGAAACCACCACGAGATCTGTGCCTAACAGTCAGTGAATATATGGTAGGTAAAAAACAGAAGGTTGTAAGCAAGAAAGTAATCAGCATTAAACAATCTACAGTTTCAAAGCATTCAAATCACCACATAACATACAACAGCTAATCAAAATAGATAAATACAACAGGTAACCCTCAAGGAAGTACCCACAACCTAACCACTCTGGTCTGAACTAGAAACACAAGAAAGCAGCTAAGCATAAGGTAACCCTATGGGAAGTACTCACAGCCTATCCCCTCTGGTCCTACCTAACAAGTACAAGAAACCCTCTGGGAAGTACACTCAGTCTAACCCCTATGGTTCATCCTAAGCATAGACTCTATAAGGAAGCACTCTCTATCAATTCCTCCTATAGTTTGATATCGGTACTAAACACGCAATAGGGAAGCACTTACATCAAATTCCCTCTATGGACCACTTCATGAAACTACATACACTCTGAGGAAGCACTCAACGTCAATTCCCCATGCGGTCTCACATCGTAAGAAGAAAAGACACTATGGAAGAGCCCTTACATCCATTCTCCATATGGTCTATACATCAGGTTCACACAGCCCTATGTAAGTCAAGAAAGTAAGCAGCATGCATCGGAAAAAGTAAACCTCACGAAATACTTGTCTAGTAGTCTACAAAAAATTAGTATGTCAGAACAATAGTCACCTATCATACAACTCTAGGCATGTAAAGTAAATAGCATCCATATAGGCAGAATAGACCCAATGGTTAAAACAAGAAAACATTCATGGGAAAACACTTCAAAGCATAGTAGTTAACCTTATTAACATTAAATAACCTCCAGTAAATCATACAAGAACGTAGAATAACAATAGGGCTAAAATAGTAAATGCGCAACACCCAATTCATGGGTATTAAAAAAATTTGAACATAAAACTCAAAGAGATTCAACAGAAAGGAACAACCCACCTATCATGATGTTAGGAGATCTCTATATGTGAACCATGAGGCTTGAATCACCTCAGAATTCCAACGATCTACAAAAACATCTAAAACATTCAACAGAGTATAACATGAGAAGGAAGAGGAATCATGAAATGAGGATCAAGAAGAAGAGAGAACTCACCGATGCGATTCCAATGCCACCAATGGTCTTCGATTCGGAGGTTGGTCGGAGGCTCGGGGGTTTGTCTATGATCTGTATCCGTACAGAGCTCTAGATCGAATGAGACCTAAAAGTAGAGATCTCTGGAAATTAGACATGACCCTGTTGTGTTTAATGAAAAAACAAAATACACATCATGTAGTATTGAAGTATATGGTGTGTAATCTCATTTTCCATAATCTGCTTTAGTCAGCCTCTATGTCACCCCCACATGGCTGTGTGCATGGACGCTACACAGCCAGCACAAGGCTACCCATGGTAACTGAGTACATAGTGTGTACTTCGAAAATTTTCAGAATTTCCGCTTTATCTCAAAAACAACCAAAAATGGAAAACTTAATTGAAAAAGAAGATATAGGTTCTTACAAACTTCCTTCCTTAAGTATATTCATTCCCAAACTTCCCTAGAAAGGAAGCATAGAAGAAGGGACCTTGAATAGCTCCAGCCACTAGGACCATACATCAGACTCACTCTCCCAAGTCTCGTCTTGTGCGCACCCGTGCTTCCATAACACTCATACTAGAGGAACATACCGGCCATGGATAACCTTTGTACTGTGGTCAAAAATCTAGATGGATGATCCTCTAACAACACATCCACTTCGAGATCAACCTCCTCAGGTCGAAAGACATGAGACAGGTCTGAAAAGTATCATCAAAGTAGAGATGTGTGAAAAATATCATGCATTGCCCGATACCTCTGTCTTAACTTCAACCTATTGGAAACCAGCCCAACTGTATCCAACACCTCAAATGGACCGACATATCTTGGTGAAAGCTTACCTTGTATTTTAATCCTCCTATGTCCCAACATTAGTGTGACACGCAGGAAAACCGGATCCCCGATCTCGAACTTCAAAGTTCATCACCATTGATCAACATAAGACATCTGTCAAGACTGTGTAGAGGCCATCCTCTTCTGAATCAGTTGTATCTACTCTGTGGTCTCCTAAACAAGAATAGGTCCCATCAAAGCTACTTCTCCTGCCTACAGACAACATAATGGTGATCGGGATGGCCTTCCATACAAATCCTCAGAAGGTGCCATCTGAATAGTTTCTTGCAATCTATTATTGTAGGAAAAATCCACAAAAGGTATATAAATCACCCAAGAACCTCTGAAATTGAGAATACATGCTCGAAGCATGTCCTCAGGCACCTGAATCATACGCTCGGACTTTCCATCTATCTGGGGATGGTATGTTTCACTCAAAAGTACCTGTGTACCCAATGTCTTCTGAAGCCCCTTCCATACCTAAGATGTAAAATGTGCATCTCTGCCTAAAATTATGGAGTGTGGAACAACCTTCATGAGTCTATAAATGAAAACCCATACTACATCATTCCCTCAAGGAGACCTCGGTAAACCTGTGACAAAATCAATCGGGACATCATTCCACTTACACTTGTAAATATGAAACTACAACAAAACCCCTTCTAGTCTTTGATGCTCTGCCTTCACCTACAGACAGGTGGAACACCTTATGACAAAACTAGAAACATCTATCTTCATACCCTGCCAGCAATAATCACGGTGTAGATCACGATACATCTTGGTGACCATAGGATGAACTGCCCAAACTGAGGAATGAAAGTATCATATCTGCTTCTCGCGTATGTCATATAGCACCTATACGTACCCTTGTAAACCCATGATATCATCCTTGCCTATGGTCCATTAAGGAATTAGGTCCTCTCCTGGCACGCTTTCCTGAATGACTGGTCCTTTCGAATCTGATAGCTTCCTCATTCACACTCGATCAATAAGAGTATAGATAATAGCCGCAGAAGAAAGAAATGTCGTCCCCTGTCTATCATGAACCTCTAAATGCATATAATAGAACAAAGCCATAAGCTTCCACTAACTAATAATCTCCTGAACTGCCTATATCTATGTCCTCCTTCTCAACACATTAGCCACAACATTTCCTTTCCTTGGCGTATAGGCAAGCTCAAAGTCAAAATACTGAAGGTACTCAACCCACCTTCGCTATCTCAAATTTAGATAACTCTAAGTGAATATGTAATTGAGACTCTTATGGTCAGTGAAAACAAAATAATGATATCACATATGATAATTTCTTCAACATCGTAAGGCCTGATCAACTGTAGCCAACTCAAGATCATGTGTTGGGTAGTTCCTCTCATGTGGTCAGAACTGCCGAGACCCGTACGCAACGACTCCTTCCCCGTACATAATCACCACTCCCAGCCCGATACATGAAGTATTACGATACATAGTATAGCTCTTTCCTAACTCTAGAAAAACTAGTATCAGTGCTGAAGTTAACCATCATTTCATCTCCTGAAAGGCTGACTAGAAAGAAGCTGACCACAATAACTTCACACCCTTCTTAGTCAGACTCTTAAGTGGGGCTTCTAAGCATGAAAAGTTCTTTATAAAGCATCTTTATTATCCAACCAGCCCAAGGAAACATCGTACCTCAAACATGATCTTTAGTTTCTCCAATGAAAACTACTGCTCCCACTTTCTCTAGGTCTACAGACACATCTTTCCCTGAGGTAACATGACCCAAGAAGTGAATATGATCCATTCAAATGTGGAATTTTGAGAGCTTATCATATAACTAATTCTCTCTCAGTGTACTCAAAATGATCTCATGATGTGTGGCATGGTCATTTCGAGTGTTAGAGTATACCAAGATATCATCCATGATGACAACCACAAAAGAATCCAAGTACAGATAGAACACTACCTTCATCAGTGCCATGTACACTGCAGGCGTGTTCGTGAGATCGAACGGAAAAACCATATACTTTTATAGATAATAACTGCTCTAGAAGGATTTGAGAGGTATATCAGATAGTCTAACAGGAAATTGATGATAACTATATCTCATGTCAATATTCGAGAACACCTGGGATCCTCAATTATGATCAAAGAGATCATCAATCCTCAGTAAAGGATATCAGTTATTGACCATTAACTGGTTCAACTTCCGATAGTCCACACAATGCCTGAGGATACCATCCGCCTTCTTCACAAATCGGACAGGTGAATCTGATGGAGATATACTGGGTTGGATGAAACCCCTTTCATCAAACACCTCCAACTACATCTTGAGCTCCTGCAACTCAGGTGTATCCATCCTATAAGGAGGAATGGACACTGGTGCTGCTCCTGGCAGATGTTAAATAGAAAAGTCCAACTCTCTCTCCAGAGGAAAACCTGAAAATTCCTCTGAAAAGACGTCCCTAAAATGATCAACCAATGGAGGAAATTATAACTGAGAAGTCCCCCGATCATCCAGATACAAACTATCAATTTGTGTTGTAACTCCTCTTAACCAATGACACTTTGGACCCACTCTGCTAGCCTAGACATCCCACTCTCCCTTATGATGAAACGATACGCCCTCTAGTGATGTGAAACTCACACTGCGGTGATAAGAGTCGACGAATAACTGGATGTAAACTAGATATTCCATTCTATGAATGGAATCATAGACTAGAATCTCGAAGAAATAGAGGTCCCATAAAAAGTGACACCCACCAACCACTAGAGGGAAGTCATTGCACTAGTTCACACTCGTCGTTCTTGTCCCCAATGGAGTGTCTAGTGGCAAGATATCAGCAGATAAAAAGGTGTTGAGCCCAAGGATCTCCTCAACCACAATAGATATAAAGCTATGGGAAGCTCTTGTATCAAAAGGGGAAAAAGTTAAAACTGAGGCATCTAAGATCGAACCTCAAACTGTAGAAGGTCAGGGATCCTTCTACTGCTGGGTCTACTCCACTGCAATGGTCTGGCCTGCTCCACGGCCTAGGGACCCTGTCTGACTAATCTGAGCTGATCCACTTTGTTGTCACTGAAGGACCAGTGACTGAACACCAAGAACATGACCTCCACCACGACCTAAATGTCCATAAGAACTCCAGTACCCTAACTGGTGAGAAATTGGTGGTGGTGCTCCCAAACGCGGAGTCATAGAAGAACCCCTGTGACCAACTGCTTGTGAGAATATCTGACAGAATCACTGAAGGTTACCCATCTTGTCGCCTGAGCAGCACTCCAATAGGACTTTCAGGCAATGTGGCCTCATATTCCCTCTCTTTCCGCACCAGTAGCACACCACCTGGCTACCACAAGATTTTTCTTGCCTCCTAGGATCACTGCATGAAGACTCCTTGTGGCGCTTCCTACTGTGAGTTGTAGGGATATTGACTCCAGATTCCAAGCCGCCATGGCTCACATGTAACACCCTGAGATTTTATTAGAAGTATTCTTTTTAATTTATTTGATGTGTTGTGTTGTATGATACCCCAATATTATCTTGCGCTATACGCAACACCGTATTTTCTTGCAGTATATGTCACACTAATCTTGGATCATGTTACACACAATTTCATGTTTGTTTGATAGTAGTTATTCTACGCAACATTGAGTCTATATATATATATATATATATATATATTAAATGTATTAATGAAATATGTTTGGATTTTTTATAGGAAACAACAAAGAATTCATGCACTACACGCAACCCTGACTCAGATTTCATTATACGCAATCGTGACCTTCCTCGATAGAGTGTGTTGTACGCAATACCGGGTTTTACTAAACAATGATATATTATTATAATATTACTTGAACTAAACGTTATGAATAGTATTAACTAAATTTTAAATTTTAGATCATTATTATTCATCAATCACATTTTCTAGAACATGGTATAAGAACAAAATAAAATTTTCGGGTAAAATAAGAATTTTTAAAAAATTGCAGTTTTGCCGCCTATTGATGGTGAACCAACTTAAAATCTAGTTTTTAACATGTTTATAAGTTCAATTTGACAAAATAAAATTCTTATTTGGAATTAGGATATTAAAATTTACTTTGGATAAGATTTTCATATTATTCTGATAACTTTAATATTTTGATGAATAGTAAAAACACGCTATATTTTAATTAAAAACAACTTTTTTCATCGCAATAACTTATATGGTTAAATTATAATATTGACTGGTTTTAAATTATAAATAGAATATATTTTTACCAATTCATATAATGTATGTCATTAGCATTAATTTTACATTTAATTCATAGGTAAAAACATTTCAATCTTTGGCAATGTTTTAACTTTTAAAAACCCTTTTGCTTAACAATGAGATTAATTTTAAATTAGTTACTGAAACTTCTGTGTTTTGAATTTTGAAAAATGGATTCTCTATTTGGATTCAGTGGGTTCAAATTATGTTAATAGGTTACTTTTAATTTTTTGGAGATTATGAATAGTAACAACGGTAATTTTTGTTTACTGTAGTTAAATGTAAATCTGGTAATTAAGGGTAAATATAAGATTATAAAATTACCATAACACTTTCCAAAAGCATATTGGATGAATAAAACTCTACCCATATCACCTAATTGTCGTATTAAATTAATTTTATGGACATTTTACCATGAAAATAATTTAATTATTATTAAAACCAAAGAAAGTGACAACATTTCACTCTCTTAAATCTTATAAGTATTATAATTTTAATTTAGTGATAAACTTCATGAAACTTAGAACATGAATATTCTCCAGAAATATAACAAAATTATCTAGATCATGAGAATTTATTTTGAATTTTTAGGGTTTAAATAACTGTCATTAAAGGTGACACAATAGTGATGGAGAAATTGTTTATTTAGTGAAAAATCAATAATATAGTTTTTATTAAAATAACAATACCTATAAAAGGACCATAAACATGAACAAAAAATAGTGGTCAAGTTTATATATACCCAAACCATCCAAGGGTATATTTTTGGATCATTCTGATC
This sequence comes from Viscum album, assembly GCA_963277665.1. Lineage (NCBI taxonomy): Eukaryota > Viridiplantae > Streptophyta > Magnoliopsida > Santalales > Viscaceae > Viscum > Viscum album. The sequence goes on from OY728152.1 coordinate 1,255,887,702, forward strand.
CTTATAAAACCGATTATGACATTTATATTATTTTATTTTAAATGATTTCAAATATGTCACCATCATAAATTAATAAATATAAAAATTTAAATGTTGTAATTTTAAGATGATAAATTCTAGTAAGAATATTATTATTAAAGGTATTATATTTATATTAATCAAAGAATTTTATTTTATATTTTTATGCAACAAATAATTATATGAAATAATTATACATAAATGTTGTAGTGATTATTTTATTAAGAGATATACAAACTAAAAGGTTTTAAAAATATTAAAATAAATATTATATGAACTATTTAATGTGATCCACTAATTTTATAGATAAATATGACATGTTTTGAATCTATTAATGCTTTTATTTTGAACATATATTCTGTGAGTATTTTATTTAAATTCATATAAATTAGTAGTGTCAAAATTTACAGTAGTGTTAATTTATAAAAATTACATATTATAAAATTGTTTAGAAATAAAAAAATATTTAAAAATTATAAATTAAAATTTATATGGTCTAAAATGAAAAAAATCATACAATTATGGAAAATTCACAACATATAAGTAATTATTTATAATGATTTAAAATTTAGAATATTATTACCACAAATAAAATTAAATAGATTATATAAGGATAAGTCAAGTTGATAATGTTTAAAATAAATTCCCAAATTGTCTAAATTTTTTTGGTTGATGATATTACAACCCTATATCATCTAATAATCTTATTTTAGTAATTTTGGAGGACTTTATGTGAGATTGTAATTTATTATAAATTAAAATTTCTTATAATTCCAAAGGTGCCCCTCTCCTCCCCTATAAAATGGAACCTCCTCGCTCTTCTCCTCACACCTTTTTGTGCCTTCAATCGCACCCAAACCCTGCCCATTTACCTTCTGAACCTCCTTAGAAACATATATAGGTCCTCGTCTTCTTTAAAGAACTATTTTAGTTACCTAAGAGGAGGTTTCAAAGAGGCATGTCGAAGAAGAGGTAATATTCATTACTGATTCATTCAAATTTATTTCTTCTTCTACTTATTCTTCTTTAGTTTTTTCATTATGAATTAATAATATTAGTATCAATCATATTATGATATGTTATTATAAATATTAAACAACCATATTCCTCCTTCTATCCATCCTAAGGAAAACGAAATCCCCGCGCGTGCGTACGTATGGAATACCGTCTCCACACCGTGGTGTAATCTGTTTTTCCACCACCACCTTACTTGGATGGGTATAATGGTGTAAAGAATAACTAAATATGATTATAATAAAATCATACTGATTCTATGATATTATATTACTCACTCTAATTCCAATCAATAAATATGGGAACGATATCATCACTCGTGCATACGTACGGATTACCGTCTCCACGACGCGATGAGATTCATTTTCCATTTAACAATTAAAGAATTATTATAAAGTATATATAATAAGAAATCATGAAATATATAAAATAATAATTCTAATAGATTTATGTATATATATATGTATTTCATCAACTCAATTCCATTCAATTCAATATGTAAACGAAAACAGAGTTCATGCGTACGTACGGCCTACCGTCACCATGAACAGTGTATTTCATTCCATTTATCGATCTATTATATATATGTATATTCTGAATATATATTATATATAAATCATGTTTTATATTCTGGAATTAAGTAACCATGATCTATGTAATCATATTAATAATTACAAGTCAAAACACGGATGATAAATGAAACGATTTTACCCAAAACACTACTTTAACATGAATTTACAAATTAACGGGTAATATAAAGTCATAAGTGAATCATGTATGATATCATAAAAATTAATATTATTATTTAATAATTCAATGACATTATTTAAATACTTATATAGTAGGTTCAGATACGTACGAAGCATATCAAACCTAAGTTAAGGGATAATTTTGCAATCACATTTTTATCTAGGATTGCTTATACGTAAGTATATACTGGGGTTATATTTTTCATCCATGTCCATAAAATGTTTTTCATAAAGTCTTTAATATTATTACATGTATGTTTAATTTCATGTTTAACCCTATTTGACTTTTACTTTATGTATGGAAAGAATCTTTCTTTTTTTTACCATACAAGGTACTTTTTGACTTTTCCGACAAAAGTACAAGGATAATGTTTTTTTAACTTATACAGCATGAACATATTTTTACGGTTTCATAATGCCTTATTTTAATGATGATTACTCTACACGATTTTATGACTATTTCCAACAAAATCCTTTTCTTTAAAATTGAATGGAATTTTGTGAAAATAAAATGATTTTCAAGATGAAAGGATATTTTCCTCAAGAATTCATTTCAAGAGCTTTATCAAAACCATTTTCCATCTAAGATGACATTATTTCATATGTGTATTTTTCAAGTATAATGTCTCTATGATTTATATGGTTTCACTTTTCTTATGATGATATTATATCCATTTCTTTAATATTGATTATGTGATGATGGGATGATGTTTATGAAACCCATTTTATTTGTTGGGCTATTATGAATGATGTATGTTTATTTTGTGGCACATGTCAGAATGATTTCATTATGAGTTGGGTGGGACCAATATCTCCCTCCAATGAATTGGTTAAAGATTTATATCTCATGAGATAGACATGGATGGAATGGAAAGTAAATCCCGTTCAGTAATACAGGGCTGGAACAACCTGTAAACTCAGTTCAGTAAGGGACTTTGTCCACTAAGATGGTCTTAGCATCAATGCATTTGCTAATATGGAAATCATAACATGTGATTAATGGATTCCCCAATTACATGCTTTATCCCCATGCTATTTTATCATGATTGATGATCCATTATGATCTATTCCTTATGTAGTTCCATGTTTTATGTTATTGCTCAAGATTTTGATGTTTAAATATTATGTTCATGTTTCGATGTTAAAATGTATATGGTTTGTTTTATTTTCTCCATGCTTACCCTTACTGAGCATTTGAGATCACCCTTTATTTGTTTTCTTTTCCCCAGGATATAAAGAATGGTTTTAGGTAGGAAAAAAATGATGATCTTTATTGGAGATTTTGATGATCTTTCATCAATATTAGAAGATTATATTCCGAGTTTCCAATGACACTATACTATTTCGATCCTTGAGTTTCTGTTTTTGTTATGTATTAAGTATTCTAAAAAAGTAATATAATTTTTATGTACTTCATGCTTTGGGTCTCTGCATTTGGTATCAGAGGGAGGTTTAGATAACCTTTGGAAACTAGGATGTGAAAACTTTAGTGAAATCCCTAGAGATATTTCTACGGTATGACTTGGGATGTCCCTAAGGTTTAGTATAACTATAGGTTACAATCCTAGAGTTATGTTGATGATCATGAATAACCTAGGGTGACCCTAATGTGTCATGGATTAATGAATGGGTGATTAGTTAGACATTTATTAAGTGAATTTTAATCATTATGTGGTTCCTCGTTATATTAATTATTTATTACACTATGGTTTCTGGTTTTAGACAAAGGAGGGACCCAGAAGGAATTATGATAACATTGAATCTAATGGAAAATTTGGTGACCATGAGCAATGAAATTTTTCAATGCCTAGAGATAATGATATTGTGATTATGTCGAATCAGTCATCTCGATATATGAATAACAAGGTGAACTTTAGTTGTATTCCTAAGTCGTCAAATAAGTGGAAGATTGAAATTTATGCATGGTCACATGGTGAGGAGAATAGATAAAGGTAGATTGAGATTTCTAAAGACGGAAGAAGAACCTTCAGGAATACCTCAAATGGAGGGGAATATGTTATCTGTGTGGGGAAAAGGGTCACAGATTGACAGACTATCATGGAGTTCAATGCCTTAATTATGGAGAACATGGTCATTACCCAACTCAATGCACAGACCTAAGAGGTTACTTCTAAATCAAGGAAGGACTTATTCCACGTCAATCAATGAAGAGGATGGATTGAAGTGTTTATGTATTGGTATTCAAGAATAATGTTGTTGAGGTACTTTCATGAAATATTAGAATATCTATGTATTGGATAATTCTGGTTTTCAATAATTATATTGTACAGGTAACCATGAAAAGTGTTTGAAATATTTTTGGAAAGTAGATGATATGCGCATAATGAAGGGATAAAGAGAAAATAATATGTTTGGTAGTATTCATGAGCTCATGATTGATAAAAGGACAAAGTGATATCATGGTTTAAGTATATATTATTTTTGGGATTTTTGGTATGTGGATAGAGTTAACTTTTGACAGCATTCAAGTTTTCACTAAGGTTGAATGAGTATTCATTTTTCAAGAGAATACATGATTAAGGTATTCACATGTTTTGAATGTGACCATCAAGATATATCTTATGATATATAAGGGATAAATGATGGTATTCACGTTCTTGTTATATGACCGTTCTAGTAATCGTTTTATTTATAGTATGAGATTGGACAGAAGTATTGTGGACAAACCTAAATATTTGAATTGATCAATTTAGACATCAGATAGTATTGTTTAAGGATAAAACTTTTTGGTATGTTATAATAGTATAGTTTTAGAAAAAGGACAACTCGTAGGACGGGCGACAACCCATCACGTCGGACAAGGATGTGGGAATCGAACACACCACCGACGTGTGACATGCCTTTATTGCCTACCACTGGCCTACAGGAAATCCCTAGTTAGTAGAAACATGTTTTATTTTATTAAGAGGTAGGATAGATGAAGTATAAGTCATTTTTTGGAATCATATACGATTTATATCACCATATATGGACTTATGCATTTTTTATAAATTTTTCTAACCACTTTTTTGATACATATGGAATGACCCATCATTCTATCACATGATCTGATATCACTTCACTAATGACAAATTCAACTTAATTTCATTAAGAGATAATGTGGAAATTGTTCAAGGCACAAACAACATTGATATTATACTGAGATAAACTAAGTATTTCTTCTATTTAAAATTCTTTAGCTTTAGGGAAATGATCTTGAAAACCATAAAAATGTTGTGCTAGTGCCCTTATATCCGATGAATTGGATGGTACCATAAATCATCACAAATTTCTGGCTTTGTGATTATTGTATTTTTCATACCCATGTTCTCTTCCACTCTCCATCAGAACATGATGGTTAGATTTCTCTTCCATATCCGTATTTTCACCTATGTTCTCTTATATGTAAACCCAGTTATTAGTTAATTTGGGTAACCGTTATGTTTCATACTTTTTTAAAGATATGTTTTGGTATTCCTTTTTACGATGTGTGTTTTAATTAAAAAAACTTTCGAGTAGTAAACCATTTATAATCCCGACGAATTTCGAGGGCGAAACTCATTTTAAGGGGGGTCTGAATGTAACACCCCAAGATTTTATGAGAAGTTTCCTTTTTAATTTATTTGACGTCTTGTGTTTTATGATACCCCAATATTATCTTGTGCTATACGCAACACTGTATGAGCTTGCAGTATATGCAACACTAATCTTGGATCGTGTTACACACAATTTCAAGTTTGTTTGATAGTAGTTATTATACAAAAAATTGAGTATATATATATATATATATATTCAATGTATTAATCAAATATGGTTGGATATTGTTATACGCAACAACAAAGGAGTCGTGCACTACATGCAACCCTGACTTGGCTTGCATTACATGCAATCACGACCTACCATGATAGCGTGTGTTGTACGCAATACCAGGTTTTACTAAACAACAATATATTATTATAATATTACTATGAACTAAACTTTATGAATAGTATTAACTAAATATTTAATTTTATATCATTATTATTCATCTTACACATTTTCTATAACATTGTATAAGAAGAAAATAATTTTTTTGGGTAAAATAAGTATTTTTCAAAAAATGCGGTTGTGTCATCTATTGATGGTGCACCCACATTAAATATTGTTTTTAACATATTTATAAGTTCAATTTGAAAAAATAAAATTCTTATTTGGAATAACGATATTAATATTTACTTTGGGTAAAATGTTCATATTATTCTGATAACTTTCATATTTTAAAGAATAGTAAAAACACGCTATATTTTAATTAAAAACAACTTTTTTCTTCTCAATAATTTATACTGTTAAATTATAATATTTAATGGTTTTAAAGTATAAATATAATATATTTTTACAATTTAATATAATTTATGTCATTAGAATTAATTTTACATTGAATTCATAGGTACAAACATTTCAATCTTTGGCAATGTTTTAACTTTTAAAAACTTGTTTTCGTAACAATGGAATTAATTTTAAATTAATTACTGTAAATTATGGGTTTTTAATTTTGAAAACTGGATTCCATATTTGGATTAAGTGGGTCCAAATTAGGTTAATAGGTTACTTTTATTTTTTTTGAGATTATGAATACTAACTACGGTAATTTTTGTTTACTGTAGTTAAAGGTAAATTAGGTAATTATGGGTAAATATAATATTATAAAATTACCATAACACTTGCAAAAATCCTATTGGATTAATACAAGTAGACCCATATTACCTAGGGATCAGATTAGATTAATTTTTTGGTCTTTTCACCATGAAAATAATTTAATTATTATTAAAACCAAAGAATGTGACAACATGTCACTCTCTTAAATATTAGTAGTATAAAAATTTTTATTTAGTGATAAAGTTCCTAAAACATAGAACATGAATAGTCTCTAGAAATATAACAAAATTATCTACATCATGATATTTTATTTAGAATATTTAGGGATTAAATAATCGTCATTAATGGTGAAACAATAGTGATGCATAAATTGTTTATTTAGTGAAAAATAAATAATATAGTTTTTATTAAAATAAAAATACCTATCAAATGGACCAGAAACATGACCAAACATTATTGGTCGAGTATCTCTATACCCTAAGCATCCAAGGTTCGATTTGTGGTCTATTTGGAACATTATAAAACCGATTATGACATTTATATTATTTTATTATAAATGATTTCAAAGATGTCACCTTTAAAATTTAATGAATATAAAAATTTAAATGTTGTTATTTTAAGATGATAAATTATATTAAAAATATTATTATGAAATTTATTATACATATATTCATAATTGTATTTTATTTTTTATTTTTATGAAACAAATAACTATATTAAATAATTATAAAATGATGTTGTAGTAATTATTTTATTAAGAGATATACCAACTAAATGGTTTTAAAAATATTTAAATAAATACTATATGAAATATTTGATGTGATCCACTAATTTTCTAGATAAATAAAACATGTTATGAATCTATTAAAGATTTTAGTTCGAACATATATTTTGTGAGGATTTTATTTAAATTCAAATATATGAATAGTGTCAAAATTTACACTATTGTTATTTTATAAACATTGCATATAATATAATTGTTTAAAAATAAAAATAATATTTAAAAATTATAAATTAAAATTTAAATGGTATAAAATGTAATAAATCAGAAAATTATACACAATCAACAACATATAAGTAATTATTTATAATGATTTAGAATTTAGAATATTATTATCACAAATAAAATTAAATAGATTAAATAAGGATAAATCAAGTTGATAATGATTAATATAAATTCCCAACTTGTCTAAAATTTTTTTGTTGATGATATTACAACCCTATTACATCTAATATTCAGATTTTAGTAATTTTTTAGGTTTTAATGCGAGGTTGGAATTTATTATAAATTAATATTTCTTATAATTCCAAATGTGCCCCTCTCCTCCCCTATAAAATGGCACATCCTCCGTCTCCTAATCAAACCTTTTTGAGCCTTCATGCTCGGACAAACCCTTCCCATTTACCTTTTCAACCTCCTTAGAAACATTCTAGAGGTCCTGGTATTCTTCAAAGACCATGTTTAGTGCCCTAAGAGGATGATTCAAAGAGGCGTGTTGAAGAAGAGGTAATATCTGTTACCGATTCATTCAAATTTATTTCTTCTTCTGCTTATTCTTCTTTAGTTATTTCATTATGAAGTAATAAAATCAGTATCACTCATATAATTATATTTCATTAAAAATATGAAACAACCCTATTTCACCTTCTATCCATCTTAAGGAAAATGAAATCACCGCGCGTGCGTATGTACAGAATACCGTCTCCACGTCGTGGTGTAATCTGTTTTTCCACCACCACCATACTTGGATGGGTATAATGGTGTAAAAAATAACTACATATGATTATTATAACATCATACTTATTATAAGATATTATATCATTCACACCAATTCCATTCAATAAATATGGGAACGATATCATCACTCGTGCGTACGTACGGATTACCGTCTCCAGGACGCGATGAGATTCATTTTCCATGTTAACAATTCTAGAATTATTATAATGTATATATATAATAAGTAATCTTGAAATATATGAAATAATAAAGCTACTGGATTTATATATATATATGTATGTCATCTACTTAATTCCATTCAATTCAATAAGGAAACGAAAACAGCGTTCATGCGTACATACAGCCTACTGTCTCCATGAACGGTGTATTTATTTACATTTATCGATATATTATATATATATATTCTGAATATATAATATATATAAATCATTTTTTATATTCTGGAATTAATTAATCATGATCTATGTAATCATATTAATAATTACAAGTCAATACACGGACGATAAATGAAACGATTTTACCCAAAATGCTACTTTAACATGAATTTACAAAAAAACGGGTAATATTAAGTCATAAGTGATCCATGTATGATATCATAAAAATGAATATAATTATGTAATAATTAAATGACAATATGTAAATCAATATATAGTAGGTTTGGATATGTACGAAGCATATCGGACATAAGGTAAGGGATAATTTTGTAATCTCCTTTTTATCTGGGATTACTTATACGTAAATATTTATTGGGGTCATATTTTTCATCCATGTCCATAAAATGTTTTTCATAAAGTGTTGAATAATATTCAACATATGATTAAAGTCATGTATAACCCTCTTGGACTTTTATTTTGTGTATGGAAGGAATCTTTATTTTGTTTACCATATGAGGTACTTTTTGACTTTTCCGAAAAAAGTATGAGGAGAATGTTTTTTAACTTATACAGAATGAACAGACTTTTACGGTTTCATAATGCCTTATTTTCATGAAGCTTAATCTACAGGATTTCATGACTATATTAAACAAAATCCTTTTCTTTTAAAATTCAATGTCATTTTGTGAAAAGAAAATTATTTTCAAGATAAAAGGATATTTTACACAAGAATTAATATCATGTGCTTTATAAAAACAATTTTCCATCTTTGATGATATTATTTCATATGTGTATGTTTCAAGTATAATGTCTCTATGATTTATATGGTTTCACTTTTCTTATGATGAAATGATATCCATTTCTTTTATATGGATTATGTGATTATGGGATGATTTTTATGAACCCCATTTTATTCTTTGGGTTATTATGAATGATGTATGTTTATTTTGTGGCACAAGTATGAATGATTTCATTATGAGATGTGTGGGACCAATATCTCCCTCCAATGCATCGGGTAAAGATTTATATATCCTAATATAGACATGGATAGAACGTAAAGTAAATCCGGTTTAGTAATACAGGGCTGGAATGACATGTAAACCCAGTTCAGTAAGGGTCTTTGTCCACTAAGATGGTCTTGGCAGCAATGCCATGGATAATATAGAAATCATAACATGTGCTTAATGGTTTCCACAATTACATGATTTATTCCCTTGATATTTTATCATGATTGATGATCCATTATGATCTATGCCTTACGTACTACCATGTTTTATGTCATTGCTCATGATTTTGATGTTTAAATATTATGTTCATGTTCTGAAGTTCAAATGTATATGGTTTGGTTTATTTTCCCCATGATTAACCATGTTGAGAATTTGAGCTCACCCTTTATATTTTTTATTTTCCCTAGGATATAAATAAATGTTTTAGGTAAGAACAAAATAGGAATATCTTTATGGAAGATGTTGATGATCTTTCAACAAGATTAGAAGATTATATTCCGAGTTTCCAAAGACTCTAAACTATTACGATCCTTAAGTGTCTATTTTTGTTATGTATTAAGCATTCCTCAAAAGTAATGTAATTTACATGTACTTCTAGCTTTGGGTATCTACATCACAACTCTGGAATCCCTCAGATTGTGCTCTATGATCAGTTCTTGGTTGACTATAGAAGTGAAAGAAGCCAACTGGATTATGTTCACCTTTGATCAGATGTTGTGCCTAAAATCATCCACAAACTTCCTTTCAATGAATTAATGATCACCTCGTGGAATAGGCATATTGTGATGTAGCTCAATAATGTCGCAGGAATCCTCCATAATAGAAAGAATACCCTAATCTAGACTCATAAACTCTCGAGCTCGATCAGCCCTCAAAGTCTCTGGACAGAAGTAGTCAAAGAAGATGTGTGGAAACTCATCCCACACCAAAACCTACTGGCGTCCCGCCTGTGAGATCACATCCCACCACCTGTTGGCAGAGTCCCAAATAATATAGGTTGCAAGCTTGACACTACTATCTAGAGGTGTCTCGAGATGCTCAGAGTTCATCAGCATGGCTTCTATCCATTATTCTGTAGCATGAGGCCCTCCTTATATTGAGAATGTGGGAGGATGCTGCTGTTGAAAAACCCATATCAAATCTGCCATCGATGGGGCAAGAGTTAGTGCCCCTTGAAAGTTCTATATCATCCCCATAAAGCCTTCCCTCAACTGTGCATCAACACCACTATCCTGTATAACTACTGGTGTTATGACTGGAACAACAGGAGGATCTACTGGAAGTCCTTGATCAGCCATATCCGGTGTCTGATCAACTCCCTACAATAGGAGGACAACCAGAGGACATCTCAGTTTCATGACTATACAAGGTCAAACACATACCTTAGATCCGGATTAATAGGGACTGAAACATATAAGTATAAGAAGGTAACAGGTGAAACAATGCACTCATGTTTTACAAAAAATGACTACATGGCATGTACAATTACTACATGGAGTTATCACTTATGTCATTCACATGGGCATGTACCTCTGCCAAAACTGGTAGTGTAACACCCAAACCACATGGTGAGTTTTCCGAACACCGGACATGTACTTGAATCCTCTTCCCCTGCCCGAGTCCTTCTACATGTCAAAGCCACACGACTCTCCTAATACAAGACTACATGGTGTCTTCAAGATAGACACGGCGTGTACTAGACAAGATTCACCTGGCCTGTGTTGTTAGTGAAACGGCCTAACAGACGGCTCACACTACACGGTGTGTTCTAGAAGAAAACACCTTTGTACGAGAAAGGAAAACACTGACTTGTGTTTTTAATGACACGGTTGGGTACCTGTGTTAAACTACATGGTGTGTTTAGACAGCACACGACATGTATTTGACAAGACTCGTCTATCCTTTGTTGTTAGTGACGCGGTTGGGAACATGGTAGACACAACACAATGTGTATTGTAAAGTACATGGCATTTTCACTCTTGGATTTCCCTATCCTGTGTCCTTGCCCACACGACCTAATACACATCTAGAGACTACACAACATGTACATACGGTACACTGCGTGTACTTAATAAAAAGATTTTCTTCCTGAACAAGAAGAACACATGCCGTGTAGTCAAAACTACACAACATGTATTCTAGGTTTTTCCAGACAGTAAGCCTCAAAAACTACTCTGGAGCCCATAAAAACACTGAAATGAGTATTGAAACTTCCAAATTCCGATCCGTGAGGGCCCATACTCCCCGCAAAACAATGTTTGGAATCTGACACATGTTATAAACTAGATAAAATAGGCAACGATCCACAAAATTATGGTCCATCAGGGCCTATATCAACTAAAGAACCGATGTTTGGCTTCCATTCATGAAAAACATTAAACAAAACAATACCCTATCAACCAGTAGGTATTCTATGAAGGAATTTATCACAACAACATACATAACTAGCACAACATCTATCACAACAACATGCAATCGCTAATGCACTCTAAGTGGCATGAAAAGAATGCATGAAATGTGATTTATAGCAAGTGCATATATGATTCATCAGATGGAATACCCACATCTCATTAGGTCACAATGGAAATAGAACCTCAACAACATCTATGGTGACAACACAAGACATGTGAATCACCCAATGGTGAAATCAAATCAACTGTAAAATTCCAAAAACCAGAAAAATGGAATGATGAGGTAGATTGGATTTTACATAAACATGGTTTAGTGACTCCAGGTCATAGCTTATTACGAAGTACCTATTCCTTCCCATCCCTGGATAAATGCTCCAAACAGTACGTTAAGGGAAAGAATTCATATGATAACACTTTGTAATGTCCTGACTTCGAAACCCACCAAGAGTCACCTCGTACCTGGTTGGTCACATGGCCTCAAGCACATTTCCTCGAAACCCAGAGGCTACTGACTAGCAATAAGGGCCTTGGATGATATAGTGGGGAAACTATGCCCTCATTTTCAGAGTAACACTGCAGAAGAAAACAATAGTAGTAGTGAAAACAGAGACAACCCATACAAAAGTAAACAGTGGAAGACTGATAATAATAAATTAGAGCACACACACACACACACACAAATATACATATATGAATGATACATGGTACATATGTCTAGGAAAACAACCAAAAAACCACAATACTGGAGTAGAACAATACTAAACCAAAGTAAAAAAAAATAAAGTAAACAACTCCTCAGCATCACAAGCCATAGCATGGTCTCATGCTCTCGATCACTAAAACCATAAAGTACCTGATGTAGAAGGGTGCTTTCCCTTAACTATTATTACATCAATATAATCTATTCGGGCCCAAAAGCATGGCCCAAACAGGGTGTGAGACTAAATACCAGTAGGAAACCACCATGATCTCTGTGCCTAATAGTCAGTTAATATATGGAAGGTATAGTACAGAAGGCAGTAAATAAGGAAGTACTCCATAGTAAAAAAATCCACAGTTTCAAATCATTCTAATCACCACATAACATGAAACAACTAATCAACTTAGATAAATACAATAGGTTACCCAATGGGAATGACCAACAGCCTCGCCCCTATGGTCCCACCGAGAAACACCAGGAAACAGCTAAAAACAATGTAATCCTCTGGGAAGTACTCACAGCCGATCCCCTCTAGTCCTACCTAACAAGTACAAGAAACCCTCTAGGCAGTACACTCAGTCTAACCCCTCTGGTTCAACTTAATAATAAACTCTCTGAGGAAGCACTCATTGTCAATTCCTCCGATAGTCTCATATTGGTACTAAAGCTGCTCTAGGGAAGCCCTTACATCACATTCCCTCTATGGCTTGTGCCGAGGAACTATAGAAACTTTGATAAAGCAATCAACATCAATTCTCCTTGTGGTATCACATTGTAAGAAGAAAAGACACTATAGAGAAGCCCTAACATCCATTGTCCCTATGTTTTATACATCAAGTTCACACAACCCAATGTAAGTCAAGAAAGTATGTTGTGCACATCAGCCTAAGTAAATGTCAAAAACTACATGGATAATAGTTTACAACATATCATCATTTCCTAACAATAGTCACACATCCTACAACACTAGAACTGGAAAGTAAACAGCATCCCTACAGGCAGACTAGACCCAATGGTCAAAACAGGCAAATATTCATGGGAAAAAACTTCCAAATCAAAGTAGTTAACCCTATTCACATTCAAGAACCACTTCTCAAGCATACAATCAAGGAGAAAAATAATAGGGCTAAAACTGTAAATGCGCAATACCCCGTTCAAGTGTATTAGGAAAATTTGCACATAAAACTCAATGACTTTCAATAGAATGGAACAAACCACCTACCGGGACATTAGTAGATTGCAATATGTGAACCTCGAGGCTTGAATCAACTTAGAACTCCGAAGATCTACCAAAACATCTAAACTGTTCAATTAGTGATAACTTGAGAAGGAAGAGGAATCATGAAATGAGGCTCAAACGGACGATAGAACTCACCGATGTGATTCCAATTCAACCGATGGTGCTCTATTCGGAGGACGGACGAAGGCACATGGGTTCATCAATGATCTGCAACCGTACGAAGCTCTTGGTCAAACGAGACTTAAATGGAGAGCTCTGTGGTGATTAGACATGACTCTAGTGCATTTAATGAAAAAACAAAATACACGACAAGTACTTTTGAATTACACGGTGTGTACTCTCATTTTCTGTACTCTACTATAGGCGGCCTTTATGTCACCCCCACATGGCTGTGTGCGTGGTCACCAAATAGCCAGCACACGTCTACCCGTGGTAACCGAGTACAGGGAATGTACTCATAAAGTACATAGCGTGTACTTCATAAATTTCTAGAATTTCCACTTTTTCTAAAAAACAACAAAAAGTTGAAAAAATACCTGAAAAGAAGATCTGGGTTCTTACATGGTCAAATTACTATTCATAAGCATAATATTACTATTCATAATTTACTATTCTTAAAAAATAAGTTGAACTTTTTAGACTATAAATTTCTAATTGAACATAACTGTAGAAGACCATTTTTTTTGAAAATCATTACACATTATTAAATATTTATGGTTTCAATAAATATTTTAAAATATACTTTTTTCCAAAATTCATCAAAAATACACATCCTATATTTATCTGGGTATTTGAAATTCACAAACTTTATCATTAGAAGAAATAACAAGTTTATTTATATCAAAGGTTTACACAAAGCATCTAAGGACTCATTACGTAGCCCCTTATAATACCAGCATATGAACTAAGTGTTAGGTGTGTTAAGGTGGTAGAATCTTGGGGAAAATCAGCCAACATTGCCCGAGTAGTGACCTCTATCAGCTTGGACTTCTCCCGTAAGCGATTCCATTCAAGCTTCAGATGATGACGTTCCGCTTGGGCTTGGTCCTGAGCAAATTCCAGTGGTGCTACCTCATTCCCATGTTCTCTCAGATGGGCTTCGAATGGCCTGAGTCTACTGGATGAGGCCATCAAATCCTCATACGGTATTAATTAACCAATACCACTTGTATTTATAAACAAAAATTGTAACATTATGAATTTAGCTTCCAATGGTCATATTGACCAATGGTCATATAATAATCAAAACCCTATGGTCTCATTTATTTATACTCACTTCACTAATTAAGGAATATTGTTTTGTTTAGTATAAAATAAAATAACACACGAAATTCGGGAAAAAATTATTCAAAATTTTGGGTCGTTATAATATAATATATTTCCATGCCACCGTTATTGTTATAATGAAAATATTTTTATTAAGAAAACATTCTTGGTTCACCAGTGTTTTTATATAAATTATTATTCCATTTTATGTTTTAAAAAAACTATTTTAATTCTAAATTTTATTAATTACTCCTTTTATCTGTTAACACTTCAAATTGACGTCAAATATCGTTATATATTCCTATACTAACTTGTGATTGTCCATGAATGATCTAATTAAATTCCTTCATATGAATCTTTTTGATACTTCTATATGTTATGATTAATGAGGTGATTATGATACCCAATTCCTACTATGGGTAACACTTTTGTTTAGCTATAATATATTATGTATGATTATATAAGTAGAATGTATATTCATGAAAAGGTTAATATGGGTTCACGTAGATAGAACTATAGTTAATCAGGTAAAGTTGAGTCTCATTAGATGTTATGTGCAGCGGTCTTGGCGGTTATCCTTGACTCGTTCTACCATGTGCAATGGTCTTGGTGGTTAAACATGACTTGTGATCCTCTATGTGCAGTGAGCCCTGACACATGAGAAAGTCACATTTTATGTTGATGCCACATTAATATGTATCAATTTTTATATAGGACCCTATTTATATGTTATGATTTCATATGTTCCAGGTTTTTTATATTATTATTTCAGGCCTTCTAAACCATGTGCTCATGCTTTATTCTTATGTTTATTCCCATACTAGGATATTTTTCTCATTCCACTGTTCATGTTATCCCCAGTTTATCCTATGAATTTTTATGACCACAATGGAAGTTATGAGATCCTATTAAGTTTAAATTAAGAAATGTCCCATTTAATCTAATTTTAGTTTTATGTACCTAGTCTTCCAATACACTAAACATTGGGATTATTTTATATTAATTTCATGTTTATGTATGCTTAGAATCATGCAATATTTTCTGTAAAATGCTAGGGTCTCTATGGTTGGTATCAGAGAAATATAAAATTATTTTTGGAGATTTGTATAAGATATCTTTAGAAATAACCATTGGGATAAGACTAAGTATAAGAAAACATCCATAAATTTTCGTAAGTATATAGTAATTGTTTTATCATGAAAATACATCCATGTTTGGATACAGAAAATTGGATGTGTCTCTTTCAATGATGTATATATGGGAATCCAAGATAACATTTCATTGAGCTAAATTCAAAGTATAACTCATGCATGAAAATGTGCATATTTCCACTCCTAGTTTGACACTCCTGGGGATATTAAATGTTAAATTCATAAATATTCCATGAACCATTATTAAGGGAACAAAAAAGCCCATAAGAATATATGTTCATAAATAGATCGTGGATAACCAAAATTCAACCTACAGATTCACAAGTTAAGATATACTTTTCCTTTAATATTTTGTAATTTTATGATTAATATTTAATTGTAATGCTTAATAGAAATGCATTAAAGCCCTATAATT
Organism: Viscum album; assembly: GCA_963277665.1. Classification (NCBI taxonomy): domain Eukaryota; kingdom Viridiplantae; phylum Streptophyta; class Magnoliopsida; order Santalales; family Viscaceae; genus Viscum; species Viscum album. The sequence continues at coordinate 1,255,904,420 of OY728152.1, forward strand.
GCACATTTTTTCTTAGATAACGATGGGAAATAGAAGAACTTTTGGAAACAATCAATGTGATAAACAATGTGACAATTTCCCTAATGATATGCCTTATATGATGGGAATAGGTGCTCAAATATTTATGAAAGTACTTTCTCAACTGGCTCATGTTATGAATAATAGCATGAATCATGGTGAATTCCATCCTCCTCCATGTAAATTGAATTTTTTCATGGAATACTTCATGATAAAAAGGACTCCTATTTTTAAGGGATCTTCTGATCCCCAGTATTAACTCAATTGAAAAGATATTATATCTCCTCTATTACTAAGATTAAGAGAAAGTCATAATAGTGGTCTATTATTTTTATGGGTAATAGGATTAGTGGTGGACACATATCAATAATACAAAGTCCCATGATGAATTTGATTCCATGGATTGGGATGAATTCAATATATTTTTGTAAATAAATATCTTCTTCGAACCCTCCATCTGAAGATGGAAAAAGAGTTCTTTAGACATTATCATAATGAAGATGATTTCATCAAGGAATATCAACCAAATATCACATGTATTTCAAGATATGCCTCCATCTTTGTCATGAACAACTAAAGCAAGGTGGATTTCTTATTTTTAAGACTAAATCACAGTCTATAAAATGTGGTGGAAATTCGAGACTTCGAATGTTATGAAAATATTTTCCATTATGACTAGAAAGTTGAAATGGAGATTAGAGACTCTCATGGTTCACATGGCCCTAGGGAAAACAAAAATCTAATAATGGAGTATAATATGGGTGGTTCGGAAAACAAAATCCCATGATGGAAAGAAGATCAGTCATCACATGTGTTAAAATTGTGGGAAGATGCTTTCTGTAAACTTTATAAGGGTAACCATGAATTGTTTCAAATATGGAGGAATGAGGTATCTAGATAATAACTACCAAAGGGGTATGAAGAATCCCATTAATGTAGAAGAATAATGGTAGGTCTTGGTCAACACTCAGCTAGGAGTGAGATGTTTCAACTGCAAGGAATATGGGCATTATGAGAACATTTTTCCTATGCCAAGGGTTATAGAAGGAAACCAACAACAACCTACATTGCAACCAGGAAGTGGTTATTCTATCATTACTATTGAGGTAGATCCATAAAGTGATGTGGATATAGTTACACTAGTAATTCATTCAATAATATCTTACATATAATTTGATTTGTGTGCTACACATTCTTTCATATATTTCATGTCTATTAGAACTATTCAATCAACACCTCAAAATTTGGATATTTAGTTATTTTTTAGAAGATCCAATTGTAAAATTGTGGAGTCCAATGTATATAAATCCTCCCTAATTAAAATTTTTCGACTAAAACTAAAAGAAATATCAACATACTTTTTTTAGTTTTATGTTATCTTGGGAAAGGATTGGTTGTCTTTATATAAATCCAAAGTCGACTGTTAGGAAAGGGAGATCACTCTTCACATCCCGAAGAATCCTCCAATTCTATACAAGTGTAATGAGAAAAATGAAATCCATTAGAATCACTATATCAAGTGTGGATATTACTTACTTATGATCAAGTATTACTAGATCAAATTTTTGAGATAGAGGAGAGAATCACACCCAAAAACATGCCTATTTTAAGGGAAAACATTGATGTATTTCACTAAGAATTGATTTTTCTTCCACTGGATCGAGTGGTCATGTTCTTAATTTAACTTGTTATTGGATCTAAACCTATATAAAAGACAGCTTATTGAATTTCCACTGTAGATTTGGAAGATCTAAATAAGTAGTTATAGGCTAATCTAGACAAGGGATTCATACGCCCAATTGCTTCACCATGGGGAGTTCCAGTCCTTTTTGTCAAGAAGGATGGTTCAATGGGCCTTCACATTGATTATCGTGAGCTCAATAAAACTATGATAATGAACATGTAACACCTTCCTTGAATTGATTTCTTATTCGATCAGTTTCATGGGTACAATTATTTCTTTAATGTGGTCATTAATTCTGGAGACCACCAATTAATGGTGATGAAGGATGATATTCCCACGAATTCATTTCTAATGAGTTATGGAAATAATGAGTTCATAGTGACTCCTTTTGGACTCACTAATGATACAAAAAATTTCATGGATTTACTGAATAGATATATTTTAGATTACCTCCAAATAATTTGGTATGATTTATCGATGATATTATCATATACTCAAGAGAAAGGAGGAATATGAGGGGCATTTGAATACTCTTCTAAAGACATTGTGAAGAGATAATCTATATGAAAATTAAAGTAAATGAGTGTTCTGGATGGAGGATTTTTCATTCATGGGGAATGTTATCACTAAATAAGGGAAATTTATAGACCCTTCCAATACAATGGAAATTAAAGAGTGGCCCATGCGAACATCAGTAATGGAGATCAGTCACATCCTTGGCCTAGTTATGAATTAAAAACAATTAACAGCTTTTCATGATTTTTAAACCCAATGACAAACATGACACGTAAGGGAGTGTATTTTTCCTGGACTTATGAATGTGAGTAAATCATTAAGGCACTCAAAAAGAGGTTTATCACCGTGCTATTACTCACACTCCCAATAAGTGGTGAACTCTTTATGGTGTACAATGATGCATCAAAATATTGTTTAGGCTATATAATAATGGAAAATAAAAAAGTGATAGCTTATTCCTCAAGGAATTTGACAATACATGAGAAAAAATATCAAACACATGATATATACTTTGCAGTGGTGATCTTTGTTTTGAAAATCTAGCGACATTATCTATATGGGTATAGGTGTGAGATATATACTTATCCCAAGAGACTCAAATATATGTTCACATATAAATATATTTATATGTTCTAGAAAATGTGGTTATATCTCATCAAGGATTATGGGTTCACAATCTACTACCATCCTAGTATAAAAAATAAGGTTGTAGATGCTCTATGTTGAAATGATCATTCATGTTTATCAAAGAGAAGAATTGATAAAGATAAAATATTTTTTAATTTACAATTGTTTTAAATGATAATCATTAAATTAGGAACATCATAAATCATTTTTCAAATGGTTTCTAAACTATACCACATTGAAAAAATTAATAAATCTCAATGAAAATATGTGGAATGTTTGAAAAGGCTGGAAGCTATTAGAAATGGGAAATCCCCTATGTTCAAGATTCAAGAGAAATTAATTTTATGACTTGTGTCCAGATTATGTGTACAATATTATCCAGAGATAAACAAGGGTCTTTAGAATGATGCACATATCTCATCCTTTTCTCTTCACCCATGGAGAAAAACAACATATCAAGATCTACTATAGAACTTTCAGTGGGACAATATGAAGAAGAAGTTTGTTGAATATACATAATTGTTCATGGTATATTAACAAGTGAATGGTGAATGAAAAAATTTTATAGGGATGATGAAACCAATATCCATACCAACATGGAAGTGGGAGAACATTACCATGGACTTTTTAAATAGACATCCAAGGAGATCTAGAGGAAACAATGCACTATGGGTCATTATGGATCATCTTACAAAGGCAAATCACATTATCTCAATTTCAGTTGACTTCTCAGTGGATAAACATGCACAAATGTACATCAAATTGGTGGTAATGTTTAATGGAACCCCACAATTGATTGTATCTGATCATGTTCCAAGATTCACCTCGATGTTCTGGATGATCCACAAATATTCTCTTCATAATTAATAGATCATTAGTATGGACTGTCATCCTCAAATTGATCAGTAACATGAGAAAAACATTCAGAGACTGGAATATATGTTGAGATCATATTCTATGGACTTTGAAGGAGGATGGGACCGACATCTTCTAGTAGTATAATTATCTTACAATAATAGTTTATACTCCAGCATCTGAATTGAACCATATGAATCCCTTTATGGGAAAAGGTGAAAATCACCAGTGTGTTGGGATGAAGTTGGTGAAAGTAAGCTTCTAGGACCTGAAATGTTGGGAGAAATTGGAGAGAAGGTAAAAACAATTTATCATAGCCTCAAGGCAGCCCCAAGTAAAAAAAATATTTATGAAGGAAAAAAATAAAACATTGAGTTCAATGTTGGAGACATAAAATTCCTATGCATATCTCCATGGAAGAAGGTCATGAGGTTTTGGAAGAAAAGAAAGCTAATTACTAGGTACATTATCCCCTATAATATTCTTGATCATGTCAGAGTTGTGGCCTATCAATTATCACTTCCTCATATCATGTCTAAAGTATATGATTTATTCCATGAATCCCTATAAATGAAGTACGTATTAAATCATTCACATGTACTCTGTTCATAGGTGGAACAATTGGAGAATAATATTTCTTAGGAGGAGAATCCAGTGGAGACCATGGATTATAGAGGAAAATTTATATGAAACATGAATACTCAAGTAGTCAAAGTACTATGGTGAAACTATTCGTATGAAGAGGAAACACAGGGATTGGAGGAAGTAGTAAAAGAAAAGTACCCACACCTGTTTATGACTTAGAATGTAAAATGAAATTTTGAAGGATAAATTTCATAAGGGGGGAAGAATGTAACAACTGAATTTTTTAGAAATGGAAAATCCTTTATTATAGTTATTTCTTATTGTATAATCAAATAATATTACATATAGAACACAATGAAAAGTATATAAATGGAGAATGAGTGAAATAAATTGTATCTCTTGATGTTAAGAAATATATACTGAATAAATACTATCACGAACATGGGAATAGTAAGGTGACCCATATGAATGTTAATCTAGCCAATTTAATAGAAACCCCACGGATGAAATTATAAATAAAATTTATCCATATTATATGTAACACTATGATATAATTATATCATATTATATTTAAAAAAATTCGAAGTAATAATAATAATGTGTTAGAATTTCTATAAGTCTTTTATATTTAACTTCAATTTTATGATTAATTAAAAAAAATAGAAAAATAAAAATTTTATAAAAATAATTCATAAATTATTATTTTGATTTGTTATGGTCTTAGTATAATTTTATGATACCATAATTAATTTTTCAAAGTGAAAGTAATTAATTTTAAATTTTATGATTTGTGTTTTTCAAGTAAATAATTATTTATTTATAAATTTTATTTCTCATATTTAAAAAATTACTTTTGAAAAATGGAGTTATGTTTTGGGTTCTACGCATTTGAAAATGTCTTGGGTGAATATTTTCGAGTTTTCTAAAATACCTGAATTTTTAGTGAATAGTGAAATTCGATAATTTAGATGAAATTATAAATAAATGAAGCTATGAATCATGATTGAGTCATGGATGGTGTAAATAGACATTAGATTGAGATCAGAAGCTCTTTTTACTCTTTTTGGTTATTTGAATCCAGAATATTGATAGTCATGAGGAAAAATATGTAAATAATGCTTAAAATAATGTGAAACCCCTCCTCTCCTCCACAATAAAAACCAACCTCACCCCCATATTCTCCTCACTCATCTCAAGCCTTGTGACTTGTATATATTCTAATAAAATATCATACCATGCTCCAACCCATGTCCATAAGTCTTTTTTTCTTCAAATGATGAAGTCCACTTCCTTAAATGGGCTCTCAAGGAAGATATACTGAAGAGAAAATTTTCTCTTTTCATTTATTTTATTTTCATTCAAGTTTCTTTCATTCCTTTTCTTTCCTCTCCTCTTTTCATCCAAATGTTATGATGACTCCGATACCATATATATACATTAATTTTTTATGACAACTGAATAATGTATCATCATATTTCCTCTCCCTTCATTTTATACTTGAATTGAAAACACCATTCGAGGTGTGTGAATTTATCACATTCAAGGATGACGAGTATTCAATTTCTATTGCCATCTTCAATTATTTACATGAAACACTTTTTATTGGTTAAATAGACTATAAATTATTTATTATATCTTATTTAATGTTTTGGAATCTTTTGTACACATGATATTAATATATAAATAAAAATTTGTTCTTTGGGATTAAAAACCACCAATTAACAAAAATGGTAATCATTAATATTTTATATAATAATGCATGTTCACTCCAAATAACCAAATGAATTTTATAACCACATAATCTTTTATATTTTATCTAATAAAATGTAACTCCAATTCTGGACCGACATTGTCATCCTACATATTTATCCTCAAATGTATAAAAGTATACCTATCATGAAAACCAAGGAGACCAACGCTCTCAAACAATGAAATTTAGCCTCTAAACCAACAGAAAATTTCATCAATGAGCTTAATAATACTATAATAAATCAATCAAATGAAATCAATGTTATATAAATACTAATTAATTATTTTAATTTGGTTATCTAGGATATTTAGATCATTTTAAGTACACTATCAAACATATGGAATGTGATTCTACCTGAACCTTCATTATTCCTTCAGGATTCTCTATCTTTATATTTATCCAAATAATGTTATATGTCATTTTTATTTACACATTATACATTATTTTTACCTTATAAAAACATATGTATCAAGGTCCATTCATTATTCCCTTTTGGAGATATACAAGTTTTCATGTTGTCCTCTCCTAAATAATTTCCGAAAACCAAACCAGTTTAAGGGATCATTACAAATTATTACCCATTTTAAAGTTCAAAATATAATCTCTTTTAAAGAAACCATTATTTTGATAAAAATAACCTTTTATTAGGAAAACCTTCTTGTTTTACATCTGATTTTTTATAAATAAATATTACCTTTTATGTTTTTAAAAAATGTTTTAATTCTAAATCATCTTATGCACTATTTTGACATGTTAGTACATCAAGTCGACATCAACTTTCATGATATTTGTATATACTACCCAATGAGGGTCCATGAATTATTTAATTACATTCCTTATGATACATTTTTATGATACATCAATTTTTAATTCTTTATGACATGATTATGATACCCAATTATTTCTTTGGATATCTGTTATGTTTATGTATGATTGATTATGTATGATTATATATATTGAAAGAATATTCATGAACATTTTAATAAAGGTGAATCCAGAGAGTTCTCCAATTCAATGGATAAATTGTAGTCTCTTGAGGTATTGTGTGCAATAGTCTCTGCATTTAGCCTTGAATCGTGCTACCATATGTAATTGAAATTATGCTTATCCTTGACTTCTGCTCCTCTTTGTGCGTTGAGCCTTGACTCATGGTAAAGTCATGTTTTATGTTTCTACCACATTTCTATGACTCTAGGTTTATATAATACCATGTTTATACATTATTATTCTATTTGTTACATGTTTTTTATATCCTTGGGTCATTCTATCCAACCCATGGGATAAAGCATTATTCTTATTTTTATTCACTTTTTGGTATTTTTATCTCATCATTTTTTCATGTTATCCACATGTTATACTGAAAAGATGAATGATCACCATAGATATTCTAAGCTCTTATTAATATTAAATAAAAAGTGTTTCATTTAGTCCCATGTTTTTTTGTACCTAGTCATCCAAGACACTAGAAATTATTTTCCTTGGATTATAATTTGATGTTTAATTATGCATAATAACATGAAATGTTTTTTCTAAAAGGTTAGGGTCACTATAATTTTGCACCATAGGTACTAGGTAATTAATTCATTATATACGAATTTTAATAATATATAATTTCTTGGTTCTATTTCTAGAGTTTCAGTTTAGTTTTTTTGAGGATTTAGAGACCTTTCTAAGTTGTGTAGTTAAAATAAATCATGATGCACAATTAGAAAACCGATTAAAGGAAAACAGTGAGCCCTGAGAAGGCACATAGTTGGCACATAGTTTGACCAAACCATGTGTACGCATATGGGAAACTGTGAAATAATGGAAAGACAAGAATATAATGGATTGAATTTTTTTGTCTAACCGTTAGGGACTACCATTCAAGGTGTGGATTGAAGTAGTAGCTCATTCACAGATAGCACACAATTTTTCTAACCATGATCCCAAACCTTTCACCCAGAAATTTGAGCTATGAAAATTTTGTATCTATTTTTATTTACGTCGTTCATCATCCATTTTCTTCATTTGACTCCTATAACACTAATTACACTTCCTACCATGTCTTCAAAGGCGATTAACTTTGATCTGGGGGAATTTTCTAGGTGATCTGTAGAAAACTGTAGATATATATTCACCATAAAGTGGTCATTATTCATTATTATTATTGGATTTATTATTCTCCTCTCTTCTAAAACTATATATAAATATATTGGGGATATATCTATGTTGTATCTGGGTAAGTTTTACGATAGATTTTTGAACCGGTTGATGGGAACAAAGTATAAGGCTGAATTAGAGAGATCTAATATGAGCTGTTGATAATTTTATTCCATTACTAGTTATCAAAAACATTTGATTGTTAGGTGGATTATTTCCTGAATTCGGTTTATTTATACATAACGTCTTTCTTTAAAATATAATTAATTTTGTGAAATTACTTTTGAAATAATGGTGTGATTTTATTGGAGTTCTTATTTCAATTATGATTTTTGATCTAATGGGAATTGGATAAATGTTTAGAAAAACACACTATTTATATTTTTAATATTGTGATTTTAAATTATCGTTTGTTTGATTCATACAGATTATTTTTTGAATTTATTTGAATGTGGGAAATTATATTATTTAAATGAGTTGACATGATATAGGTATAATGGTTGAGACTATGTTTAATGGGATGTATAATAGTAATAAATTACAACCATGAATGAGATGGAGTATTGACATGAAGTTCTGTTGTTAGTGGTAATAAAAAATCTATGTGTGTGTGTTGTGGAAGTGATTAAACATGAAAACGTATATGGAAATAAAATGAGTACTTTTTTAATGGATTTTTATGTGTTCCTTAAAAAGTGACTCAGATTTATTATTGATGCTTACCTCGGAAAAAATCATTTATGGATGTGTTATAATATATTTTAATCAGTTAAAGAATTTTATAAAATCCAATAACATGTTTTATATAGTATAATGAGTGGGGTAGTTATTGGAGAAATTTTACTGATTTTTATACTCACCATCTACTTGGAACATAATGTGTGTTTTCATATGTTATTTATTGAGACACCTATGAAGGGAAGGTATCCAAGATCATTAGTGGTGATTATTAATACCTTCGGTTGGTCAGGTGTATTTGGATCATGGGAAAAGATTGGATTTTGTGAGATGATGGATTTTGCATCCTTGTTTTCTATTAATATTTATACTCTGATATGGATTTTTATTTTTTTTATTTGAGTTAAATTGTTTTAATCATGCATCATATAATGGTTTTGTTGATATTTTTATCTTGGTTTTGGTTTTTTGATTGATTTTTTTGTAATAAGGGAAAATAATTATCCAAATTATTATGTACCATTGGCATTTATTTCCATAATTTTTTCATTTGGAATGAATCCTATGGAATGAAACACCCACTACCTATTCCAAAGACAATGGGAAATGGTAGGGATGCTACAAGTGTCATGCATTAAATATATTTGGTAATGAAATTTTATAAATATACTACCAAAAAATTGTGGACACGTATTTAATGACATCCTTCCTATTTGTGGGACAAGATATATATTTTACTAATGAGTCCACATTTAGTACTTATCTCATCGGTTAGATATTATGATATATAACCATGAAAATAATGAAATATATATCTCTTATATGGTAGATTTGATATCTTGTTTTATAATAAAATATATAGATAATGTCAATTTAATTCTTCTAGTGTAATAACAATTATGGTTTTCCACGAGTATGAAATTAAAATCATATAACAAATATGGATACGTGACATTTTGGTAACCCAAAATCCTCATTCATACATAAGATAATCCGTAGGAACATAAATTTTGATATCCTTCATTCTGAATGATCCTACTCTTGGATAGTGTTTTTTTGAATCAACCAAAAAAAAATTAATTTTAAATGGGATTTTGAAATCTCAAAATATTACCTTATATATTACACTAATATATTTTATTACTGTATTGAGTATGTTTTTTAATCCTAACACCTTCCCTGAAATCAATATGTTTAATCAATATTATGGTGTAACTATTAATCAAACATATATCTTGTTTTATTAACCCATGTTAAAGTCCAAATATATTTACAATTATCCAAATTCAACATTTTCATAAGGAAAATGAAAAATTTCATGTAAAGTAATAGAATCAAATAAAACCAAAACACCACTCAAATATAAAAATGGGGTAACTAAAATCCAACTAATAATTTTATATACACAACTAATGTTCCTATGATTTTTAGAAATCTAACCCAAATTCCTATTATCCATGGTTTTATACTCAAGAGATACTTTTATTCAACCATATATCTAGCAACTACTATTTGTTGAAAGTTAAAAAAACTAAATTCAAGCTCATAACTCACAAACATGCCATATTCACGGAAAAAAATAAATAAATAAATTTTTATACCTAAAATGTTACTCCTTAAATTTATGAAGGATAACATAAATATTACCTTTAAAAAAATCAAAAGAATAAATAAATCAATTCATAAAATTAAAAAATCATTTCCATGAATAAAAATAGGGAATAAATTATATAAATCAACATTTCATTAAATTAAGCATAAGGAAAATAGATAAAAAATGAATTAACATTTAATAGTTTATAATTCATTATGGAAATTATCTAAAATAAATAAAGTAAACATTTTATATTATTTCACTATTATTTGTTTCATATTATAATTTACATGGGATGACATATACACTCATTCATATTCCAAAATATGTGATATTTATAAAAAATATTTTTAAAATAAAAATTGTTTTATATATTTACACATTGAAGAAACTAATCATAACATGTTTTCCAAATAATGTCATTCAATCATGACATCTTATATTCTCTATTATTTACAATTCACCAAAAAAATTAAAAAAAATTATGATTCTATTTATTTAATAAGTTATAAATTCATTTTAGATTAGACTCCTTTAAATAAATATTAGGAAAATAGAAATAATTGTTTGATCATTTGTTTTTGATGTTCACCATGGTGTAGACTACCCCCTAGTGGGATACATTTCCCATAGTAATACTTTGGCCTTTGGATATATAGTTTGGAATAGTGATTCCCAAAATAAAAAATCCTTCAAAGTGTGAATACCATTAAAAAATTAGTTATGGTTTGGTATGGTTTAATTTTTCTATTTCATCACATACTTATGAGTTCAGATTTAATAAAAAACATGATAATTTCTCACTAGGTCTTGTTAACCATAACAACATTGTGGTTTATTCTCATGATTATGATTATAAGAAAAGCATAGTTTAAAAAAATTAAATTGTTCGTGTAATTATTAAATTTAAAATTTTCCAAACCTAATAATTCTTGGATTATTTAAATATAATTATTAAATTGGATGAAATATTTAAAGGGGACTAATTTATCAGCATGAATCATAATAATGTACTGTAATTACAAAAGGATTTTTTTGTTGCCTATTTTAGTCGATGTTATTAATATTCATTTACATAGTGTTTATAGTGTACACTTAGGTTTTTTGTGGAATAAATATATTGTAGGATATTTACTATTCCACATCCTCAGGGTGTTGTGATGTTCTTAATGATATGGTTTTTTATTTTTAGAAGAGGATGAGAGGGTTGAACCATTGTGGGAGGTATTTCATTTTAGAACCCTTTCAGGATAAATTTTCACAAATGAAAGGATTGTACATATATAAACCACACTATAGTGAGGGTGGATGCACTATGGAAGGTGGCTTAATGATGATATTTTTTAAAATAAAATATGATACATTTGGTTTCACCGCATCATAAGTGCTACACCATTGTGGAGGATGAAGATTATATATTTACCTTATATTTTTTAATGAGTGTAGATAATTTCAAAATATGTGGGATTTGTTATCTAGGGATATAAAGAGTTATTAAATTGGGATATTTCCAATGGATTATGATGGCATGGGTCTTGGGGTGTGTAGTGGGTCCTTGTATTTTACATGGATGGTGTTTGGGAGGATAGAGAATCAATCAAACTCTAGAAGTTGTTTGGTACATTAATCAATGTTATTCTTTGTAGGTGGAGGAAAATTGGAATTGTATTGTAACATAGGTGGTTTTATAATAGGGAATCCCTATGTGAGGTATTATACATGGTGGACCATATGGCTAGGATTTAAGGTACATTTTTCGGTTTTTTTAATAGGTGTAAATTTTTAATTTTATGGTCATCGCACTTTTGTATTTAGGGATAGGGGGTATCATGTGAGGGGAACTTTGTTCGTATCACCCATATTATTACTTTATTAATATTTCCCCTTGGTTAAGGGTGTTCATATAGGGATTAAATAAGATATTTTAGCACATCCTTCCCATATTTCCATCTATTATTTCTTTTCTTCAGCGGTCACTAATCATAATATAATTTTCTATGGAGTCAATTTTTATTTCAATAGATAATGGTGAAAACTATCTTTAATGATGGATAATTTTATCAACATGGCTATATGATTTCTTGGTAAATTGAACACACTAATATTGGTAGTGTTTTTTTGGATGTGGCATCACAAATATAGTTTTTATTTATTATTTATCCTTAGAATAAATTGAGTAATTTGTTATAAATTATTATAATTAATTTATAAATAATTTCTTATTGAAAATAAAGGTTGAGTATTTATGTAGGATTAAATATGGTATGGATGGGATTGTATAAGGCTTTGAAGAGAATCTCAAGGATTGTAAATCATTGCATGTTTAGCAGGACTCGGCAAAGGGATATTGACAATGACTACTCAATATATTGATAGAAGATGGTGTTGAGCCTCCTCATAATGGAATGAGTGATATTTTGAGTCTTTGATGTTTTAGAGACACATGAAGACCATGTCACCAATGCTTTTAAAGTTCTATTATAGTTTGAGTGAGGTCAATATAAATTATTTTTGATTGTGTGGATTTTTTATCATTGGTTGGATTCACTAGGGTTTGTTTCCAAATAATGTTAGGCTTTAACAATGTAATTATTGATGAATAAATACTACATAAAACATATTTATGTGAATAAAACTATTGAATTTTTATTGGATACGTGGTGATATCCCCATGGGGAATATAATTTTGGTATTCATTACATGTGATTGAGATGTTTTTTCCATGTGATATATAGGAGGGATCTCAATGGGATAGGTGAGCTTACATTGGGCTGGGGTTTATGAGAATAATTTTATGACATGGAACATGAATGGATAATTTCCTAGTAATATTTAGCTCAGGAAGGCTCCTATGTAATAGGACTTGGTGTGAAGGTATAATATAATATCCTCCTATAGACAAGGTTAGAGGGATACTGTAGGATATGAGAATTCCATTAGGTGTTTGAGATGGAATGGATCCAACAAAAAATACCATGATCAGTATGAAATATCCTTTTGGATGACCATATGGGTGAGATGAGGATGTGGAGTTCATTGGAATTTTTTTCTTATAGAACTAATGAAATCATTATGATGTGGGTAGTGAGGAAGATAAATGAGAAGTCTTCCTTATAAGATATACGGTTAGGTATCAAGTGACATGTTTCTTGGGATAATCCTATGAGATTTTTATATGGTTCACATGATATTAATTATCTCCCCCATGTTTCATCAAATTTTTATGTGATCAATGATAAAATAATAGAAGAATACCAACCCAAGGGTGATAAGGTAGTGGTCAGGTTGATATTTTATATAAGTTACAACCATGAGTGATATCTTAGTGTTCAATATAACGGCCTCACGTAGACTATGAAAATATTGGAATTGGTAGTAATGAGTGAGATGTTTGGTTCATATTGTGTTGTGTTATAAGACCCTACCATGATTTATATGTTATTTTCTAGGATAACGGACTCTCCTTGAGTGATATGGTAATGGAATAACCCTTCCATTTGTGATAAATTGTTTGTTATAATGTGATGTGATTTGAGACATAGTACATGACTCTACATTTATTGATAAATTAGTGATTAGGATGATGGCATCACATAGTGTGAATAGGTGTTGTCAGATACCGCACAGTTAGAGATAATGTAATTTTTTAGATATAGAGACTTGCCTCACCTTGAGTGAGAAGGTTTTGATAGGACCAACATGAGTGAGAATGTGAGTCTATGAAATTGAGGAAATCAACTTCCTAGAGATAATGGCTAGTGGTTTGGATGTGGAGGAAACCATGCCTTAAATCAGTAGGTGAGATATGAGGCTTGGTATACTGAACTACACAGAATCATTATGTATAAATTGGGAATAATTCCATTTATAATTTTCTTCATCCTCATAAATGGTTGATCTTTTTGGGTTTGGGTTAATTTTGGTATTTTCAACACATGAGGACCGACGTGAAATGTTCGGATTTTATTTTGATTAAATTATATTACAAATTTATAAATGTATATGATGATGTATATGAGGGATTCCTTATGAGATAATTAAGTGTTTTTTGGTCACACACTCTATGGTAACTGTGGTTCACATATATGCATTATATATAATATATAGGATCAACCATAAGTGGTTTGATGGATTATGATAGAGTATCTCAATGAGAGTCTTGGATAATGAGATGAGGTGAATCTTAAGTATTTTAGTAATGTTAATATGTATATTATTTTTATTATTTAATTTATATGGGCGTAGTGGATGATAAATTTATGTATTATTGGGTGATAAAATTTCATTTTTCATACCATGATTATTTTTTATTTATTGTAATTACTATTATTATTTAATAATTATGAATGTTGGTTATTTTGTTATTTATGGATACAATATGAAGGGAATAATATCTTCAACATATAATTTATGTCCTCGATACTAGATGAAAATATTTTGTGAATGGGTAGGTGAACCTAAGGTCATGTAGAACTAAAAATAAGACAATAAAGTGTGGTCATAGAATATAAAATTATAATGTAAAATAAGAAAATATTTTCACTTGTTTTACAATTTAGAATTTGGTAAAAAGGGAATTGGGATATGATGGGGCATGTGATGCACCTTCGACTTCTGATCCATGAACACCTTTTAAATTATAAGTCATGGTTACAAGAGTTTTGAGTTTTCTATTCTTTTATTTTTACTGCAATTGAGATATTTATTTAAATAGTATTTTATTACCAATGATTTTTTTTCTTTTGCAGTGACTAACTTAGTTGGTTCTATATAGTGGGGAGATAAAGTGTATAGTTTTACATCTCATTCATTTATAGATTATATTTTTCATAAATTATATCTCATTACACTATATTTTAAAAAATTCTATCATCACATGCCCTGACACTAAAATAAATTTTTAAAAAACATGATGTATTTATTTGAATTTTTATAAATATAATACATCTTTCTATGATTGGTCGGACATCAAAATAAAAAATTATACACATTATACCCGTTTTTTCACACTAAGAATATTCCCTATATTATAATCACTAGTTTCCAATAATATCGCGCTTTATAGTGTCACTAAAAAATGTATCGTCCCACTAACCGCTATAAAAAATCATTCTAAAATAATATAGATTTTTACTTTTTTAATAGTAAATTTTGAAATACCTGGGAATGATATTCCTATCAAAGGCTCATAGATTGTCACTTATGTTCTAGATCATTATTAATTAAATTTCAAAACTAATGAATATGATCATTTTCACATTCCTTTCGTACCTTATTAATTTATTTGTTATCTAGATATTCTTAAATGACATAAATACTCAAGGACAATGGTACGTTACTCTTGGAATGTATCCCAACATTGATTTAAATATTCTAGGCTAAATAAAACTTAATCTCATTATATCTATGAAACTAAATTTTTATACTCCTATTATATTTTTTAAACACATATATATAATCTTTATACTCATGAATATTTGTTTAAAATTATTTTTTAGAGAATAAATTATTTTTGGCTGAATCAATCTCGTCATAAATTGGTTAAAATAAATTCAATTTTTATTTTCTAATGAATCCTTATTTGAATTATCAAAATAATAATAATTTAAATCTAAGAAGTTATGGGATATTTCATTCATTAAAAGTAATCATAATTCAACTAATTAAAAAAATTAATGTAATTCAAGTACACTATAAATCATGTATCATTACTACGAATCTCTCCCCACTGTAGATGAACTCTTTTCACCACTAAATTAGTTATTAGATAGTTATTCTTAAATATATAATTTATAATTAATAATTTAAATTTTATTCTGATATTTTAATACTTGAATATAAAAAATTATGTTCCGAAGGATCGTATAACAATTGATAAGGGGAGGGGGGTTATATCAGTTGTTCACTTTTGGTAAGTTTCTATACATTTAGGTTAACCTATGTAACTTGTTAATATTTATTTCATTATAAAATTTTTGCAAACACTAATTCATGAATTTTTTTTGAAGGAAATTAAATCGCCTAATAATTATGAGGTTTATTCTCATTTTGAGAACCTACATCTTTTCCACAACCACTCATATAGGTCTATGAAAATCCTATATTCTAAGGAATTGGATATAACATGTTAAAACTTCCATTATACACATTATATCTCCCAATTGGAAATATTTTATTGAATCCCATTAGTTTAAAATGTTTTATTATAAAAAATTTAGCTAAAAATATTGAAGACTTAGTTTAAACATCTCCACATTGCTCAGTATGAATCATCAGTAAGATTGGGCTAGATACAATTTTCAAAATTCGATGTTTCTGGATCTGATTCTATCAATATTATGAGGCTAGATATAATTCTATCAATATTATGAGTATGGATCTTATTTTATCAACATAATAGACTCAATATGGTGAACCCATTCTCAACCTAAAAACTCAAATTCAGCCCAAATTCCCAATATGATATTCTTTAGTCTGATTGAATCTATAAAATTAATTGAATATGACCTTATAGATTTGATCCTATTAAATTCTATAAATAAACATTTAGATATATGATCCTCATCACTAGATCCTTGTCCAGAAATAACATTCACTTGAATTCTTCTGCACTCCGTCTTTTTTACTTTCATGAAAAATTTTACTCTAAATAAATGATATGATATTGTATTTATAGGTGACATAGAAAACAGAAGTGGGACACTTAAAAACATTCCCTGCATCCTAAAATTACCAAAAATACAAAAATTTCTCACTTTTAAACAACAATAATTAATTTTTCAATATTTCTTAGATTTCCCTATGATTTATGGAAAATTGAATTTCACGTTTTACCTATTCAGCTATTCAAAATAAGAATTTATTTTTAATTTTCAATATTATTATTAATCAAATAAATAAATATTTTGTTCCCTCTCATATCACTATAAAATATTTTTCTTGTCATCTTGTTACGATCCGTTTCCTTCTCAGCCCATCATGATTCTAGTTTCATTCTCATCTCATTACGTTATCTCTTCCGATCTAGGAAAATATGATTTCTGTTTCGTTCTTTCCTTATTTCAATTTATACTTCTTTCTCATCTCATTGTGAATTCTATTTATTTCTCGACTCATTATGATGGAATTTCCATTACGATAGAAATCCCATTCTAATTATTTTTCCATTACAAAAAATAGTTAATGATGAACCCACATAGAGACATTGATCTTCTTCAAACTTCATCATCATCATAAATTATAACATCTAGATCATACCTTCTTGAACATTCTTCCTTTGATTGATTTATTCATAATGATGGAATCCCCATTAAAATGAAATTCTCATTAAGATAGGATTTCCCTTTACGATGGAATTATTTAGTATTTCATTTTTGAATTTCTTCTAACTTCTCCACAATTTCATTAAAATATTTAGTCTTGAATGTTTTCATGATTTTTTTTAACTTTATGACTATTAAATAATCATCTAGTTTTATTTGTAAAGTATGAAAACTATCTAACTCTCAATTCCAATATATTCATTAAAAAACTCTTCAACATCCGTATAATTTTGATCATTCGACATCTTCTTCCTTTCTCTGACTACGACAAAGTAATACTTCACGAAAAAAATAATTTTAGAATCCAATTCTTTTAGATTTGATGATCTGAATCTGATGATGACGGGTTTTATTGTTTTAGAAACTTTTCACTTTATTACAATTCTCATTACGTTGGTCTGGATTATATTACTATATAAAAAACATTCTATTAGGATGAAATTTAAATTTTAATTAATACAAAACATTGTTTAAACAAAACACAACAATTTTTCTTCAATCCCCCCCTTTTATTTTTTTACCACCCTTTTTAACAACTTTTCAAAAAGTCAAAATAATTCTAAAACACATGTTTTTTGAACTTTATCAAAATATTAAATTTCTCAAAAGAGTATATCATACCACCAATCTACTCTATAAATTCATTTTTTATGGAATTACATTCCTTGGTGATAAGAAAAATTTATAGCCATGTAAAGATAACCCCAGCTAATTTTATTTTTTCTCTCACTTTACTTTTTCTCTCCCTTATTTTATGATATTATCATCTTCAGATTGATTTAATAAACATAAGTAAAAAATTATTTCAAAGTACCAAGATGTTACTTTCTCTACCTCTTAATGAACATAATCCCAAGCATAGTGGGGGACTTCATTATGCTTTTTAAGAAGACATTGGTGAAGTATGAACAAGAATTTATAGCCTCAATTCCATAAATCATTCATTTAGCATTTCTTTAGAAAATATATTAGTGGTTTGGTACTTTATTAAAATTAATTCCAAAAAGTTATCTAGAAAAAAAATCATATTTTATAAAGTGAAAAATTATATCAATGTGTTCTGAACCATAATGTTGGAAAAGTTTTTTATAAAAATAAATTGAACTATGATTCTCCCAAATTATATTCAATAGTTTAGAAACTTGTATATTCAAATCATCCAACATAACTTTCATTCACCACATTTGAGTATAATCATGTGTAGATGCAATATATTTGGATTAAACTATGCTAAAAGTTATTGATATTTGTATCTTAATATTCCAAATCACAAAAATTTTACCCAAGAAAATTATTCCGCATGGGGTTGATTTTATATCATTATAATTTCCTTCCTAATCAGCATCAGTATAACCACGAAACCTCAACTCATAATTTCTTTTGTATAACAACTCATGTGAATCTTTTCCTTTGACATATCTTAGAATTATCTTTTCTTACAACATATGATATTCTATTGGATAACATTTATAGCTTGAACAAAATGTTATAGCTTAAAAACTATCAGTCCACTAACTTGTGTAAATCTGAAGTTTATCCACTATATCTTTCTCAAAACAAATTGTTGAGGAAATTTGATTTCAAGTTACACTCACATCATATGATTCCACCAACTTGTGTAAACATTTTCTCCAATAATTTTAACTACTTCCATTTTGTGAACAACCCAAAAGAGTTCTTTCTTAAATTTTTTAATAAGGCATTCCTAGATCGAGATTTTTTATTTTGACAAAACATGGACTTCGAAAAACATTCAAATATTTCATTGAATATTTTTTATAAAATATTTCATAAGTAGTCATTTTGGTTTCCAATATCAACAAGAACCTATTTTGAACATGTTAAAAAGTACTAACAACTTATCCCCAGTAGATATTTGAATGTTTGTATTCTTCTATAATACGTATTTGTTGTTAATTACGTACAATTATCTATTCTCAAAATTTATATGGAAACCCCATTTCATTCTCAATATCTTCTCTGAAAAATTTGATCATTTAAAAAACATCTGACTTGTTCTTCATAAACATTATGTTTCTCATCTGAATTAAATCATCACTAAAATTGGAAAAATATAAATTTCTTTTTTTTGATTGATTTTTCATCATCCAACATAAATTTTAATTTATAAGCTCTTGTTTCCTAGTATATTGAATCTCAATTATTTTTTCAATTTTGCTAGTCATCTTCCCTTTTTCACCACATACAAAAACATCTTCTTCTCTTCTATTCAATTCGGGGGTGTTTTGAAAGACATCAATTTTATAATTTTTTTCATACTTTTATATCCTATTTTAAAAAGTATTTAGTTCTATAATTTTTTTATCTTCATTACTCAAGTAACATGATTTATTGAATTCTCCTCTTTGGAAGAGAATATCAATGGTTCTTTATCCTCTGGTAAAAACTATTCCATCATTCACCCTTCTGACGATACAAAAATATTTTCCAAAAAAACATAATTTCCTTCATCACAATGTTGACTCACACTATGTATGATATGTTTTATCCCATTAAAAATAACACATACTTATATATAAACGTTTCTACTTCAATCTAATCCATTCCAATTCCACTGATTTTTAAGATACCATCATTACCAAAGTAAAATACTCCTCCATCATGTCATTCAATATGCCCCATGATATTTATGTCACCCATAATATGTGAAAAACAACAACTATCATGTATCTTTGTATTTCCATGATAGATTCTTTTAATGATGTATCAATAACAAAATCTCTTCCGATAACTATCTTATTTCAAGATTCCATTTATTTTTCCATTGAATTAATCTTGTTCTGAAAGGAGGGTCATACATTTTATGGCATGATGACCAGACTGATCACATATTCTGCAAAATTCGTCCAAATATTCAAATTGATTTTTTGTTGGAATTTTTTCTATCATCTTAATAATTCACCATTTCAACATCATATAAGATAATATAGGTACTCATTTTACATTCACTATTTTTTCCACTTGGAATAATACTGATTACAGGTATAGATACATTTTTTCAAAAATAATATGATCTATTAAAATATATTCCAAAACACCACCAAAAGTAATCATATAGTTATTTTATATTAAGAAATATATTTTTTCGCAGAAACCTTTTTGAGGTTGGTAAATTATTCCAGCACTAAAAATTTCTGTATAAGGGCCATATTTTTTTAATTCAGATTTATAATTTTTTGGATTTGGTAGGTTTCTCACATATTTTCTCCACACAAGATTTTCCAATAATTTTTATAGAACCTACAATTGTAGTAGAATCTAATGAAACACTGTTTCCAGTATGAGAATATTTCACCTGATTCCCATGTTGATCCTTCTAAGCAACTTTAGATGTCTCAAATTTTACTTCTCAAGAATTTTTTATGTTTTTGTTCATCTTCCTCAATATATATTCAGACTCATGATGTTTTTATTTAATCTTATTAACTTCTTCATCATTAGATTCTAGATTCTTACTATGATCTTCAATCATCTTTACCTATTCATTAATTCTTTGTTTGAAACATAAAATCTCTATAATGTATTCATGCTTCTTCTTGATGAAATATTTTTTTCCATAAAACAATTCTTCCCAATATTTATTCATTACTCTAATTTATTTCTTGTGAGTTTTATTTTTCTCAAGAAATGAACCAAGTTTCATTATAAGATAATACTATATAGAAAATTATTCACCATCATCTTAGCTATGAGAGGAATATTTTGTTTGTTGAATTTTTTCAATTATGGTTATGAATTTTTATGAGCATTCATCTTCTGAATAATTTTCTTCAATTGAGTATGATTCGTCTTTCTTACTCAAAATTCTACTTTTTTAAAGTAAACATCTTATGGTGCTTTTTGGACGAATTTTATTCATTATCAAATTGGGTCTACTTCTTCTAATGAGGTTTTTCGTCATAATTATCTTGATATTCAGAAAATTTATTATTTGGTAAATTTTTAGTAATTTTTCCTATTCCCACAAAAATTTATGTGGAAAATTACCGCGTACATTCCTCTTTCACTTTGATTGTTTTGGGATATAAGATACATGATTTTATCACTAAATTCATCATTCTCTTTACCTCCATATCTATATCCTAATCTTATTTAACTTTTAACATTATCATAGCCTAAAAATACATTTCATCGTTAATTTAATTTAAAACATTGGAGTTTTTATCATTTAATAATAAATAATAATGTTATGAAATTCACCAAGAGATAAATCATCTTTATCTTCTAAAGAAGAAATTTTAGAAAAAAACCTATCTGGAAATTATCTCATTTGTTTCTTAACAATTGTATACTCTTCCATTTAATCTCTAAATTCTATGATGTTCCAAAAAATTTCATTTACTATGGTGATTTTTCATCAATAGTTTCCTCATATCCTATTATGATGTCTTCATACTTACTATTCCATATTTTTAGCTTTTATTACATCACTTTAGTATTCCCTTTGAAAATATATTCTAGCTTGTCCCACATACTTCTTAAAGCATTGATACCCATAAAATTCTGAAAAATATTCATTCATAAGGAAATAAGGATTAAATTTCTAGCCTATCCATAAACTTATATAGTTATCTTCTTAGAAAAACTCATATTAGAATCATTATCAATATGTGGATACCCAAGAGTAGTAACATCAAAAATATCTATACCAATATATATTAGATAAAGAATCATTCAATTTTTTATACATAATAATTGTTTCCATAAAATATAAGAATTCATATACTATTGAAATAATTGTTATTATACATTATAACAATTTCTTAAGGGGTCCTTATATCTGATATAAACTAAAGTAAAAAATGATCAAATAACAACTGAGAAGGGGAGCTGTTTGAATTAGTTTGTCCCCTTTTATATGATAAAAAACATTTGGAAACATAACCCCCATTACCTGTTTTAATTTTTTCCCTAATTATATTTTAGTAAATACTTATTCATGAAATATTAGGAATCTAATTAAAGCCCGCGGGGGCTGGGTGAGTTGGTTCAAGGCGGTGGCGACCCGTCGCTGAGGTTCCGGGTTCGAGTCCTCACAAAGGCAACGCGCACCATTTGTCAGCGAATCTCTCGTCCCCTTCATCCCGTGTGGAACTGGACCAAGCCCAAGGGTTGGCCACCTTGGGCCTAGCTGGGGACGTGCGGCACGCAGGTGGGAAAGGCTAAGCCCTATACCTCGTTAACCAACAACACGTTTCTGTTGTTAGGGGTGTTTTCATATCATTTCATTTTCTTTTTACATTGTACTGATTTTTCTTTAATAGATTCTCATGGGACCAGGCATTCGGCCTGGGCCTGCATCTTTCTGGTTATTAGGAATCTAATTAAATAACACATGATTTATAAGGTTTATTATTGGTGTGACAACCTACATCCTTTCCATAGAAACTCTCATTGGTCTATGGGAAAATTCATTACTATTAACAAGTGAATAAAACTAGTGATAAATCCCATTAGAAAAATATTATTATTAGATAAGAAAGAATGTGTTGGCATATGTCAGATTTCAATGTTTTCTTATGAAATAATTTAGACAAAAAATACTTTGTTGAAACAACTCCACAATTCCCCAGTCTAAATCCTCAGCCCAGTTTTACATGATCCAATTTTGTCATCTAGATGAATCTAGATATGATTCTCACTATATTATGTGTCTAGTTCTAATTACCTCAATAAGATGAGTCTAGATCTGGTTCTATAATATGATGGACTAAATACAATGATACCATTCGAAATATAAAAAACAAATCTTTTCTCAAATGATCAACATGACCTTAATTAATCTGATTGACTCAATCTGATTTAATGAATATAATCTTCTCAATATAATCCATCTTAACATAGAAATCAAAAAATAAAATTTTAATTCATTCTCATGATATTTCTATCCAAAAAATAAATTATCCTAATTTCTTAAGAGTACCTATTTTTCTTCTTGAGTAAAAAAGCTTAGTCTAAACAAATGATGTGAGAATGTATTTATATGTAGCACAAAAAACAAAAGAAATAAAATTGGAAACTCCCCTAATTCTAAAAATTTTAAAATTTCCAAAAATATATTTTATTTAAACATCAACATTAGAATCTTTAATATTCATATGATTTCTCATAGATTTATGAAAAATTGAATTTATTGGTTAACAACTTCAACTATTAATAATTTTTTTTTAATTTTTCTATTTATTATTCATTATAATGAGACCATTATGAATCTGGTTCCTCCCAAGCTCATTGAAAATATATTTCCTAAAATTCCCATTAAAATATATTTCTTTATCCTCTAATTAGTATTTCTCCTTCTTTCTCAGCTCATAGCAATTTCAATTTCAATCTCATCTCGCTACGATTTCAATTTCTTTCACAACTCATTTCAATTTTTGTTTCTATATCTTCTCATTATGATTGAGTTACCATTATGATGGAAATTCCATTAGAATTGTTTTTTTTATACTGATCGAATGTATTCAATTATGATTATACATAGAAACTTTGAAATTCTTCAATCTTAGTCAGCTTCATACATTTAGACACCTAAATCTTAATATATTGAACAATATGAAATCGATGCATTTATTCATAATGATAGAATCCACATTAAGATAAAATTAATATTTTATAGAATAACCCATTCTGATGGAATTATTGACTCTTTCATTTTTAATTTATGTAAAATTACCTACCATTTCAGGAAAAACATTTTTCATGAGTGATTTCTTGATTTGTTTGAACTTCATTACCAACAATGAAGTATCAGATTTTATTTATAGTGTATGAAAAATTTAAAATATCCACTCAATTATATTTTTTAAAAATATCTTCATCATGATTATGACTTCTTTATTTCGGAACATATTTCATTATATGATTATGAAAATGGAAAACATCCCGAAAATAACAATTTATGCCTCAACTTATTTCGGATTCGATGATGTAAATCAGATGAAGATGTATCTGAGTCATTCCTCAAAATTTTACAATATTACAAGTCTCTTTACAATGAACTGGGTGTGATTTCAGAATAAAAAAGACATTCTTTTACGAAGAATGTTAGTTTTCATCTAATACAAAACATTCATTAAAAACACCAAAAATGTTCTTCAAAAAATAAATATCATAACATTTTTTATTTTTTAAAAATAATTCCCCACATATAAAATGACATCTCATTCTCAAACAAGATCTCACCTTTTAATGAAATTTCAACTTAATATTGATTGATTATTGGAATCTCATGGATTTTAGAATTCATCTATTTTTTAGAAAAATGTGGGTTCATATGTGCCTCCAAAGTCATATGGGAACCCATTCATTTCCAACATACTATCCAAGAATATCATATACACACTATTAAATCAAAAACATTTCTTGAATTTCTAATGAATTATCATAATGTGTTATGTGAAACAATTATCAATGTCTTATACTAGTTATTTAAAATTCTATCGTGATCTCCTTACAAAGTCTTATATTATATAAATATAAATTCATAAAAATAGGCATTTTTTTATTTTTTAGATCATCATGTAAATTCCATACATTATCTATCTCATCCAAGATAACATGAACTCGTAACAAAGACATATTAATAAATTAGAATCATTTTTAATGTTTTATAGATTGCAGAACCATATTCCATAGTCACCTAACATAGATTAATAATTTGATGATTGGAAAAACCATCTCACTTAAAGGAGTGATTCAATGAATTCATTCACATATGAACTTTACGGTAAAAAACAACTTCAAAATATAATGATTAGGATGAAACTAATTTATTTTCCTATCAATGATCCATAATTTATTCAAATATAATTCTATTTTTCCAATACTAGTAATGAATAGAAAAATGATTTATCCAAATTTATAAATACTGTCTATATATATGGCATTATGTAATGAAATTTTCAAATATTTTAAAGAAATATCACCTTAGGGTCTCCTCTAAAACATTTATATCAAGTATTTATATCCTACACTTATCTCCAAAAACTACAAATAATATAAAGTGAAATATAGTTAACTCCCCCTTTTATAGTTCACTCACCAATGAACAACCCCTTTAATAACAAGTTTGATATAATCATATATAAGGGATATATGTTTTATTTTCAGATGCCATTTACTATTTTTATAGTTCTATCCTGAAATTACATATTCATAGAGTTTATTATTTTTTTAATAGATCAACCTATGATAGATCCCCATTATAGAATTTTCTATCAATTTTGTTCATCATGGTTGTTTAAACACTCAATGACAGACAATGTGTTGGTTTGAAAACTCATATTAAACTCACTATCAACCAATTTTAATAACCCCTTAAAGTCAATATATATATTTGTACAAAAAAATACAATAAATATGGTTTTTATGTGAAGCGTCATAATTTCATTATTGGAAAAAATATTCTATGATTTTTCACTCAACCAGAACCTCTCTTTCATCACATTGCCAACATATGAATATTTCATTAAATCTTTTTTATTTTAATAAAACTTAATTGGTTGTTTTATCATATTCATTTTCTATACATATTTCTCATGTCTTATAGTTCTATTTACCCTTGTTAATAACTAAAATTTATAACATGATTTGTTCATAATCTCTTTCATGTATTGTTCTTAGGATGGTATATAATCTATACAATATTTGACAAAATGTATATCATCAAAGATCCCCCCTCAAAAAAGATTCATGAATAGTTAAATTGTAGCATTTACACACACACTAATTCTATTTCATCTATTCATATTAATTCACATATAATCATTTAATATTAGCATTTATTTTTCTTGCCTCATTTTTTCATATATCTTATTGATTTGGAAAAATTGTTCTGGTTTATATCTTGACAAAATAAGATATTTGGGTTCATTCAATGATATCTTCAAAGTTTTCATAGAATTTGAATTTTTACCATTTTTCCTTTAAATTTCCTTATCTTCCACAAAATAATGAATATTCGTTCATATTATTTAATTTTATTCCTTAAATATAATACTTCCTTATCTGTATCTACAATATATTTAAAATAAAATATATAAATCAATTTTGAGGCTATAGATTTGATCAATTCATGGTAACATGTTTATTTATTTGAGAATATAACCTCATTTTATCATCATATATCCCATTGGATTATACTACTATCCTATAAATGATATCATATACTTGAAATAGTAGGTTTTATATATGTACCTTTTATAGAGCCAACAATAAACTTTGATCTATAGTCGTATTTATTAGTGAAAAGTCAATATACAATATTCTTATTATTATCTAACTACAAACCATAAATCATATATCCTTTTTGTAAGTGATAATGTTATAATATTACTATTTTTATATAAGGTATACGAGGTTTTCTCACTTCTCTTCTTGTCCCAAATATGAAAAGACTTTATTTTTAAAATCTATGTTGTCAAAAATTATATATTTAATTTTTGAATTAAATTTATGGTAATCAAAATTTCATTGTAGAATATTCTTTTCACCACCTTGAGAAGATTAAAAATTAACATCAACTATAGTGGTGAACACTTCACTGTACCTATGAAAAAAATTGAGTTTAGAAACATTGATTGTATCTATCCTGTTACCTCTTCTTTCCCAATAAATTATTGTTTATACTCTATTTGGATCATATCTCAAACTATTAGTCTTAAATTTTTTTCATTAATTTCAAAAATATTTGATTCAGTTTCACCAACTATTCATTTTATTCATATGTGATGTTATTATCTTTCATCATCATTCATTCCTCTTTGATTAGATGTGTGTATTTATCATGAAATATTATAACTTATAATTTCACATGAATTTATCTTTTATCTTTTCTTCTCCATAATCACTATAGGAGGTATCAAAACCAATATAAGTTTGATACAAACTACTCACATAAAGAGATAATTAACTTCATGAAGTTGAATAAATTTATTTCCCTTATTCACATTAACATTTTATTTTAGATACATGAACATTTTTTATTTCATTTAAACTATTTATAATTCAAATAATTATTATCCTAATTATGTTATTCACATTTAGTCAATCCATTATTAAGTAATTTATGTTAATGTTTATAATTCCATTTCAAATGTATAGCATGATTTCTTATTTTAAACTTTCTATCCACAACCACTTTTGGAATTTATTTTATTGAAGTGAAATATTTTTTGAAGAATTTATCATCATCTTATTCATCCGAATTAAATGATTACAATTCATCATTATTCGTGAAATTTTGTTTCTTCATAGATTCAAAAACTATATCACAATTTACATTCTTCTTAAAATATAAACTCATTCTCATTTCATAAGAAATGAAAATACTATAAATTTCTTCCATGGAATATCATCTCTATCACTCAATGATAAAATGATTGGATTAAACTAATATAAAATGTTTTGGAATATATTTTAAAAAATAATTAAATCACCAAAATAATCACCAAACCCCATGATATTTCTAACCATCTCATTTATGCTTAAAATTTAGTAATCATAATATTCAACTTCATCAATTTTTACACCCTTAATCATGATTATCTAAACATTTAATTTTGATTGCATGAATATAATATTTAATTTATATAATTTTCAAAATTAATCCCAAATAACCATTATAGTTTAATGTAAGATACTCTTTTCTTTATAGGGACATCAAGGTGGAATTTTTATCTATTTAATCTACTTATATTCTTTTATTCTTATAAATACTAATAATATCACTACCAAAAAAGGTGAAAACCCCATTTTTTGATGAATCCCTCATCTCCAGGCCATGTGATAGGGGTAAGGCATCATTATTTAACTCCAACAATGGTAATTCAATATATAAAATATTGATACAACTACACAAATAAAAACAGAAAATTTTATATACCCATAAATTTCATATATCATTTATAGGTGAACTCGATTTTCTCTGATACCACTTATGGTTCCATGGTTTGTTGGTACCATTAATGGTGGTTAATAAAGAGTTAAATCTTTATATTATTAATTTAAAAATTAATATATATGAATTTTTAATTTATAGATCATATATACATTATATTTATATTCCCCAACATGTGTGATATAAAAATAAATAATTCCCAAAATGAAATTATTTAAAAGGGTTATCATAAAAATCACAAACCATACCATGATTGATTAATCATTAAAATAATATATTCTCTTAATTATAACCAAGTGGTTAGACCATGGACCTTAATAGGCTTATCATAATATGTAATTAATATGATAATTATCCAGTGTCCCATAAGAGAATTTATGTTTTCACTTCCACCTATATAAAGTGTCCATATATAAACAATAATGATATTCACTTATGTTATTGATTATTAGGAACTAAATGAGAAAAATATTTCTCTTCATGGCTCATGGATTGGTTGTTTAGTGAAGGATTTTTCTTTAATAAATTTAGTATATAATTATTATGATGAACTCTTCATATCTTCTTTTAATTTGGTAAATTCTCAATGAATCATGTATTTTTCAATTACTCGAATACTAAGGCACACATTTCCCTTACACTATGATTGAATCCTGGATTTTAAATCCTTTATCCCTGATACAATAAAGTATCATGTTAACAAAAATACTGAAATATTATAATAATATATTAATTTTTTCACACACACACACAGATATATATATATATATGTTAATTATAAAATCATGAATGTTAGTTTCTATAATGTATTTTTTGAATATCCATGATTTTGTTTTGAATTATTGTCATTTTAAATATGTCAAAAAATATATTGATATATTTCTCATTAAAACCCATTTGACATATTGTATAGAAAACAAATTTAAATCCCACAATTCATATGATATTTACATATATAAAACATTTTATATTTTAGAAATTCATATTGAATATGAATACAATTCATGTGTTCATGAAACCATCCCTCATTTCAACATGAATCTCTTCCCTTAGAGAGTAGAACCTATCACAAAGCTGACCTCTTCCATATCTAGATATCCTTAAATATTTTCACGAATAAAAATATTCTTAATGTGATTTTGTTATTTGAATCCATGTGGATAACCAATAGAATATAATCATATTTATTTCTCCATAGAAATTATTCTCTTTGAATTAATCTATTTTATAGTCTCAGACTTTATATTTATTTCTTATAAAAATATATATTATTTCAATATAGATTGGTAAATATTTCCATTTTCTTTTATCATATATTATTATATCAAATTTAGGTTATAAGTTCCTTTGAACATCCTATGGGATACCCTTAATAGTTTTTTTTTCAAGTAATTGTTTCACAAACTATAATTTCATACATTACTCTAAAATATATTATGAATCAGTGAAACGTATTACAAATATAAAATATAAATTGATTATTCTGAAAAAATAAAACATTTTATGTGAGATCCACAATATGCGTTATGAATAATTAATATAAACCCAAATGTTCACACTTTGTTGTCTCCCAATTCAGGATACAAATTCCAGACTTCATCAATCTCATCTCAAAACCACTAAAACTCCTATAAAAGTCTTCTAATCCACTCAGAATACTTCTTAAAGTATAGTATATAGGGTAATATTATTCTACCAACAAAATATATTTATATCATTTAATATAATCATAATAATAATCATTTTTATTTTTTACATTATTTTGAATCTATCCACACAAATTCCACATTATAGAAACAAAACCAATAATATTCATTTAAAGTATCCATGGAAATTTAAGAGATCATCAATGGTATAAATTAAATCATCATCTTTGATTTTTATTAATCATTCATGAATCATCAAGAGAACTTACATGGAAAGAATTATATCATCATATTCATATCCATTTACCATGGATGTGACTTTCTCAACAAAATCCAATAATCTATCTCTTTAACTTTACATTTAATTATTGGAAACTAATACAAAATATTCATGAGGTCACATTAGTATCCCCATTAATTTTTTTTCCAATACCAATTTAATATTTAAAAACTCTATTTTTCATCTTCCATATATTTAAAATAACTTCAAATTAAATATGAGGGTATTATGAACTCATCTACTTTACATTAAATCTAAAAAACATCATATACCCATTTAATTCAAAATAATAGCTTGATCCAATTTTTATCTAAGGATTATACCAAAAGGATTTCTTATATATTATCCTTCTTAAACTCATAGTTTATGTTTTTAAAATAGATGTAGAAAAAGCAAGTGATTTAACCAAGGTTGTCAATGGGTTCAATGTAGATGAGGTATTCCATGCAGATGAAAAAAAATGGAATGGTTTCCTTGAGGATGTAAATACACATATTTGGTTGAGGAAAATTATCTAGGATTCCTTTTGAGCTTGATATGTAAATAATATCTCATTATTATAGTGTCAAGGTTAGGATTTGTTTTGGAAATATCAGTTTTATTTCATATCTTTTTTTCTTGAAGCACTTTATGGTGGCATTGTGGATGTATTTTGAGATTTTTGGGGTTATGAAATGTTTTCCATGAAATAGGTGATCATGTTAATAAACCTAGAATGGTTAAAATACTTCTGGAAATTAGATATTAAGAATCATGGTTTAATTT
Organism: Viscum album; assembly: GCA_963277665.1. Classification (NCBI taxonomy): domain Eukaryota; kingdom Viridiplantae; phylum Streptophyta; class Magnoliopsida; order Santalales; family Viscaceae; genus Viscum; species Viscum album. Next base: position 1,255,935,803 of record OY728152.1, read on the forward strand.
ATTACATGATATTGACATATGTTAAGACATGGTTAGTGACATTTGTGTTTTAATTTAATTTTGATGAGATGAAATAGATGGGATCATGAGAGTTGTTGTAAAATTTTATTATACAAAATTTTATAACCATTTTATTGGATGATGTAGTTGTATGAGATGTTTCTTTTATGATCATTAGGATTTGTGAATAGTATAGTATGGATATTTAATATTTCTATGGATGTGTATTGTTTTTTTAGGGTGAGTGTGTGTTGGATATGCTTGGTTCTTGTTTGGGTTTTCAAACTTCAGATACACCATGTGTAAGTTGAGTATATATGGGTTTGGGGAGGTATTTATGAGTTTTGAAGAAAAATGTTTTAATTAGTATGTGATGTTTCAATTTTGTTTTATATAGTGGTTTTACTAATGGATTATATTAACAAGATACAACCAATAACTGATTGAACATTTACAGGAGATATCATAATGGGTTAGAGAGGCATGGAAAGAAAGATAGTCATGCAGATATTGGGGATAAGTTGTTTCAAGTGGTTTATGTATTGGGCATTAAAAGTCATGTATTGGGTCATGTATGCGTCTTTTTCCGTGGTCTTATGGGTCATGTAAGGATTCCCCTTAAACCCTAATGAAGATAATTAAGAAAAAAATTAAAATTAAATAACGGCCTTTGGGCCATTTTGGGTGATTAAATCATAGTAGAATTGGGGAGAATTTATGACCAACGAAAGCCTAAAGTTATAGTTAGGAAAACCCCATGTATTCTTGTGGATAATAATGATTATACTGATGAGTTTTAGTTGACCAATAATTTTTAGGTTTCCTTTTTTAGAGGATATTTTATTTTTTAAATTCAATATGAGTTTCATTAAATTACCTAGGTTTGGGAATGTTGGATTATCTGACAATAGACATTCCATTACATATCCCAATAGATCTATGATTTTCCTTGTGTCGTGGTAGTTTTCAGGATTGGTCTGGAGGGGTTTGTACCATGGTGTGTGTGACCATGTCAGAAAACTATTACTTATCAAATTTATCCAATGGAAAAGAACTCACATATGGAAACCACAATGTAGTGTTAGTGGATATTCTATAGTGCATGTCTACATGATAATTTTTTATAGAGTAAAATATCTTATGTATTGTTTCACCATATCCCAATGGATACCGAGAGGTGAGCTAGACCCACAATCTATGATCATGGGGGAAATAAGTTTCTATAAAAAATGTATTTGATAAAATGTGAGAAGTAAATTTTTATATATTACATCACTTTGATAAGTTAATTATTACATCTCACAATATATTACAAAATCCATAGAAAAAATGTTTTAGTTTTTTTGAGGACCAACAACAGAATTGAATCATTATACAATTCTTAGTAATGATTCTCTATAATTATACAATACTAGAGTCATTTATAGACATATAATAGGTTATAATCATATTCATAACATGGGTAATATAAATATAATAATGGAGTGATATGACATATTTCGAATGGGAATAAATCATTAACATGCCATTAATGGTTATATCGTAAGTTTATGATAAAACATGTTTAGGGGAGAAATAATTTGTTAAAAGTGCAAATTAATATAATGATTTATTCATATGTATAAAATGATGACATTTAATATGAAATAAAATATATATTTCATGATAAAATAGGGTGACACAATAATCATGTGTCAAGGGGAAAAATTATATGCATATAGAAAATGCTCCATTACATTAGAAAAAAACATGAGGAATTACAGAAAAAACATAATCATAGAAACTCTTATGAACCAAAGTACCCAAATCATGTTCATACACAAACTTAGGACCATTTCATTCCATATAAATTTCACACAATAAATAATTGAAAACATATTCCCCTATCACATATAAGAAAATTAATGATAAATGATTCCCACTTAATAATTATAAAACAAAATTTTTGAAAATGCTACTCGAATCACATTCACAGAATAAAAATGTGAATGATTCATTCAGTATTATGTTCATAATAAAATTAATCATTTCATTTGATATATAACCTTATGTAATTAACTGTAGGGATATATATTTACACAACTTCAATAATAAAAATGGTACATATATGTTCCATTAGAACATAAAATCATTAATTCATTAAACCAAACTAAATTTACGTATGTAAATGTGACATTTCTCATTAAAATGCATTCCTAGAACATTCCATAATACATCGAAAAAAATTAGTTAGATTGTGTATTCAAATTATATCATGTGTAACATAAGGATCATTAAGAATTATTTCATAGATGATGAATTAAATTTTAATATCATTTGTTAAATAAAATTAAAATAATAAGAGATAATAACCATTGTTCGAAATTAATAGAAATTTATTAAAAGGCATTCATTAAAATGAAATAGATACTCACGATAAAAATTTTAAAAATGTTTTTTGAAAACCAACAAATATTTTCAAAAAATAAATTTTTATAAAATGAATGTGATTTCAAAAAATATATACGATAATATATTAAAATACATTAAAAATAATTTTTTTATATAAAATAAATTAAAAATATTATTTCAAATAAATTATTCCTCACAAATAATAAAATGTTAATTTTGAAAAATAAAGGAATATTTCATTTTCTCTTCATGATGGATAAAACATAAATTTTTTTAAAATATGTTTTAAAACCTGGAAAATAATATGAGGATATATCTTAAGATCTATGATAATTATTCCTTACAATATCATACTTTATTGAAGATAAAATTAATCGAGGAGGAATATTTTAATAAAATGATCCTTTTTCAAATAAAATAAATAAAATATAGTTGAATAACATCATAAGATTGATGAAACCTGTAATTTATGAAATAAGATAGTAAATATTAATTTTATCTCAGTGAAGGAAGTTCATTTGTACTATTTGAATCCAAATACATTTGATGAATGAACACATTATTTATCTTCAAACCTAATAAATTGCATCAATATAATTCAAAAAATTCATTATTTGGTAATAAAAACATATTTTAAGATATCATGGTTATCAATATAATTATTTCTCTTAATGTTTAGAAATATATAATGATCCTATTATTGTAATGGTATTATAAGAATCAATAAAATATAAGATCCATATAATGAAATATACATTAAAAATATCATTAAATGAAATATATTGATTATACATGAGTTAAATGGGGATGAAAATACAACATATAAATGAAATTATTGCGCACAATATGAAACTATTCTCATGAATTTTAAAAATGTGAATTTTAATAACTTTACATAATATCCCTATTTAGTTGATCTAGTAGTTGTATCATTAAGGCCATATACATTAAATTGAATGGATACATAGAAATTAAGGTATTAGGATAAATAATTGAGATTAATGGCTAATTTAAAAGATAGAGAATTCTAGGATGATATAAATGGAATTGTTTCATGATTAATTTCAATAAGTTATGTGTAGAATGAAGTGGTGTAAGTGAATGCATTTTAAAGTGAAGAAAATGTAACTTTAGTGTATACCATTAGTTATATATAATGTATTAACACAATTCTAGGAATTCTGGCTAAAAAAGTAACATATAATGGGGTTTGTGTACGATAAGTAATATAAATCCTATAGAATCCATTTTTACACATGTCTTAAATAAATTTTAATTTATTTACTACATGGATTTAACATTTTACTATTTATGTGTTACCTTTGTAACAAGTTTTAACCCAATTGATATATCTTTTATAAATAATATAATGAAACTATTTTTAAAAAATACCATTAAAAAATTTAATGTCCACATAATCTAATTCTGTTTCATAATAAAATAAAATTAACTTTCAAATTAAAACAAAATATATGTAAAAAATGGTTTTGATGAAATAAACACAATTTTAAAAAATAATTATTATTAATCAAATATATCATATAAAATGTATTAAATTAGTGATTATTTATTTTTATATATGTGTAAAAATAATATGAATTTAATTATTAAAAATATAACAATTAAATTTATTAGAAAAAAATACACAACATGAACAATACAATTATTCAAAAATAACCCTTTCACTATTATCGTTACCATAAAAAATTATTCTTTGTAATCATACATTTATGAGGAAAAATAAAATTGAAAAAATGACATAATATATTCAATATGATATAATGTATTAGATAAATATTTTGTATTTGATTTCTTTATTTGTTGAAAATGGATTTTTAATTTAACCGAGTAAATTGTTTTTAGTCTAAAATATTTTTTAGGATTTTATAATGGTACATAATTTTGTTTAAAATTATTTTATTATTTTAAAAATTATTTTTTTCATTGAGAAATAAATATTTTTATATATAATTGTTTTCAATAAAACATAATTCTTTATTCTATTATGATAATTTTATACAAGTTAATGTATTAGTAAAATTTGTATACTTTAATTGTTCACATAAAAATAAATTACATTTAAAATATCAATAATATTTACAATCCAACAATTTCGGCATATTGAACTAGGAAACTAATCTTATTTAAAATATCCCATTTCTAAAAATTAAAAAAATATCTTTGAAACTAAATAAAATTTTTATAGGAAAAACTTAATTTCTTGAAAAATCCCCTCTTATGATATAAGTGTTCTTAGTCCACTTTTTTATTCCTTCCTAATTGATTAAATTATTTTTACTTTACATTGGATTTATTAGTTTTAAACATTTCTAATAATATTTTTTCAATATGTTGTATCTAATTTTTTATTTTTTTCATGTTGATGAGGATATCAAATATAATAAAAGTTAGATAAATAAAATACAAAATCAAATTATGTTACACTCTCCCCCATAAGATAAATTTCATCCTAGAATTGTTAACAATCATATAATAATGATAATATATTAGGGTTTGACAAAAAACTAGTCATCAATTAAAGAATAATTTCAAAGAAAATATCAACCATTAACCAAAGAGAAATATGATTTTCGTAAGAATTGATTTAATGAATGAATGAATGAATTGTTTAATTTTTATTAATTATAAAAATAAGATAAATAGATATTAGACACTAGATATCATATCTAAAATAATGGAATTATTTTCCTAATAAATTTAATAATAATCTTTGCAATGATGATTGAATCAGAGATTGTATGAAATGTGATTACCCAATATTAGTAATTAAAATATCTTCTATGTGAAGATATAAAATCCATATCTAAAGTCACATAAAATTCATCTATTGGGAGGATAAGAGATAAATGAATTATAATCCCATAAATATATAAGTAAATTAATATTCATTGGATAAAATAATGATATCAGAATTATTTTATTTATTTAAAATTCAATAACTAATAGTTAATGGAATACAAACGACATAAGACATCTGTAAATCGAGAGTAATGAATACCTTGCACCACTCAATTTCTACTATCCCCATAAATAATAGTTTTTTGTATTATAATTTCCTTATTATCCATTTTTTTGAATGCTTTTGAGTTGTATTATTCTTATTAAATATTGAATTTTGGAATTTATTTTCATAATTCCCACACTACTTGCATTATTAGAATTTAACATTATTCCCATTAATTGTATAGATAAAATTCATCAACCTACATAATAGTCATGATATCAATGGTAAATAATTCAATATTTAACATATTTTATTATTCAATCAATTAATTTCATTGGGAAATCCATCCCATCATATATACATATGGGAAGTTGAGTATTAATTTATTCATTATGTATGTCATAGGATTTTCTTTTAAAATATATCTTTTTATGTTTTTGTTTTTTGGATATCTCTAATGATTAATTTTTTAGATCCAAACATGGCATATTTGGGTTAGTATAACAAAACTATTTTCAATATAATCATATATCAGACATGGTTTCTTATTTATAAGAAAACATTATTTTCCATCACATCCATTATTCTCCTTGTCTCTATAATCTATGACTATTTCTAAAACCAATAGGTGTTAACATGAGTGGAGAATTATTCACTTTAAATGAAATTTTTGGTATTATTTAAAATTCATCAGCAAAAATTACTCAGTCATCATAATTATTACCTTACTTTCAGTTAAAACTAAATCACTCTTGGATGAATCTTTTATTCATTATATTCGGTTCTTTTACATTTTTTATCTTAATTCGTTATCATAAAAAATAATTCAAAATTAATTTTAAGCATAAAGTGTTTAATGAAATCATATCATCCATAAGTGTATACCAAGGTTTTCAGTTTTAGGCTCACTCTTTATAAACCATATTGAAGATTGATTTGATACTCATTTAGTGTTTTTTAAGGTGATTTAAAATAGTAGAATCTGTACCACAACCACATCCACCTTCTTGTATCTATATACGGGTGATATTTATAAAATAATTACAGAATTCGTTCTTAAAAAAATAAAGGGATGTCATCTTATAATTATATTCATAGATTATATTTTTTCCTTGGGTTTGGACTATTTCATTCTCATCATAATTCCATAAAATTACAAATCTAATCTTGAAAAATAAATAAACCTTCCAATAAAACAAATTGACATTCACAAGACCCAAAATCCTATATTTGGTGCTAAAAATAATTTCATTAAACTATGACTTTGGTAAAATTATTGATGAACCAATATAATTTTTTCATAATTCAAAATATTAATTAATTAAATCTCAAAAATAATCACAAAATATGAATAATGTATTTTTTATTGTCCTTGAGGATGAAATAAATTATCACGTTATTATATAGTACTTATGAAAATTTCACTATAATGGAATCATAGTTGACCCCCTTCTACACCTCTAAAAGGATTAAATAATTTTAATAACCTGGTAAATGGATAGATAAGAAAGTGAAGATATAAAAAATAATTAATAGAAAAAGTAATAAACATTTCATCATGTATTATATGATAAGAATATGTATGAACATGATCATGGGGGAATCTAATTAAAATTAATAAGGAATGATAGTATTTTTTCATGTATTATTAAAATGACACATAATATCTAATGAAATAACATATTTCCTGGTAAAAGTGTGTGGGACACTAGGAATGATTTCCGGGGAATAATTGTTGTCATATGGAATATATGAAAATATAGTATAAAATAACAAGATAATGAATTATGGAAGAAACATAATTATAGAAAATATAAGAAACCAAGAATCCTACTTCATACTCATGAAACTAAACATGCAAAAAAAGATTCTCACATCACATAGTGACATTATACATGTGAAAAATTCTCACTCATCATATTCACACAATGAAATTTGAAATCAAATTCCTATATAATTTTCACAAAACAAAAATCTTAAAAAATATTCATCTATCATTTTCACAAAATGGTTTTGTGAACTATCCTTTATGCATAATATTCACAAAATAATTCATCAAATAATTTGTGATAAACCCTTAAACAATGCATTTTAGAGATATAAAGTACCCAAACATTCGTAAAAAATCATACATATGTGTTCTAAAAGACCATGAAAACTTTTATTCATCAAAAATCACTTATTTAACACATGTAAATGTGATGGGTTTAATGAAATGTTTTATTAATAAATTCTATAAGGTATAAATGAAAATAATATGGATGGTTGATTAATAATATCCTCAATGTCATGTTTGGAGAACTGAGGATTCATTCATAGATGAAAAAAACTATTAATATCATTGTCTAAGTCACATGAAATTAATAAGAGATAATAATTCTTTTTAATGTATTGTAAATTTCTCTAAAACGGATTCATTGTATAAAATAAAAGATTATGAAAATACATTTAAATACATTATTCATGAAAAAAATGATGTTTAATATATAATATTTAACAATAGAAATATTCAATAAAATACATTGTTTGAAAATACATAAAAATAAATGAAAAATACATTCTTAAAAAAATCTTATAAACGCATTTTCAAATGAATAATTTAAATTAAAAATCATAAATTTAATTTTGAAAAATATATTCATGTTTATTTTTCTTATCAAAATAATCATGATTTAAAGAGATTTTATATTCCATTTTCAAACATGGAATGTAAGAAAATGAGATATCATGTAAATTTTGGTATTTATTCATAATAATGTTATACTTTAATGGGGATTAAATTCATCAATGACTATGATTTAATTAAATGTGCCTTTTAAAAAACAAAAAAGAGAAAATAAAGTGAAATAAAATATCAAGGTGTATGTAACCAATTTTATAATAATGATATTAAAAAATAATCATTTTAACTCAATGAAATTATTTTATTTAACAATAACCCCTTTGACATTAGTATCATCTAAATCAGAATTTCATTTGAACAATAAACATGATATGACTCCTCAAACCCTATGAATTTCATAAATTTGGAAAATGAATTTCATCTAAAATTAATCACACTATATTTACATATATTATCATTATAAATATAAATTAGGACTTAAGATATTAAATTTTATAGTATGAACCCCCTACAATATCATTAAAGTAATAATCAATAGATTATTATTGTATACCGTGAAAAGAACATTCAAATATCATGAATTGAATGATATTAATTACACTTGAAATTAATATTTAGTTCAATACACCATATAAAATAATTACAGGTATAAAATATTAAACATATCCCACATATTAAAAATAAGAAAAAAACACGTACCTTATATTCAGGCCAAGTCGAATGAAACAGAACTTCGTTAGGACGGTGAACATTTTCCTTAGATCCCCCATGGACAGGAAGGTAATATGATAACTAATTGAGGATATATGATTAAGAACATCATATATATAATTTTTAGGAACAAAAATGATGATTTTCGGGATGTAATTCAAAGGTCTTGGTGTATCTTGAAATGGTGGAAGTTATCCCTATTTATAATTGATGAATATGTCACCTCTATGAATACCCATTATTTATAGCTAATAGATTGACATTATAAAAGGTTAAATTGATCTAATGTTGATAAATAACTCTGTGTGGGTGATATAAGGTTTCATAAATCCCTTACCAATCATTTTTAACCTTTTTTGAAACATTTTTCTAGTCTTTTACAACTATGTTTTGTACATTTTTTTATTTTGGTTTTCCACATTAGTAAATAGTTTTACCCTAGTAATTGATATATTCATAAAAAATAAACAAATTATTATAACAAAATAATGATCTTATAAACCAAAATTTAGGATCTATATTAGAAAATTAAAATTTTAAATTATATAGTTTTAGTTTTTGTAATAAAATATTTAATATATAGAATATTTATTTTATAGTAAATATTATTTTCATAAATATGGGTTATTTAATTTTTATAAAATTAATTAAAAAAATTAAATGAGTTATAATATATCATTATACATGTGTAAAAATAATTTCAACATCATTATAAAAACATATTAACTTATTTCATTAGATAAATTCTTCACAACACCAATAACATATTTCTTTGAAAATAACACCCACACCATTAACTTTTTCATTATCATTATAAATTATAATCATAATTTTATGAAAATAAAATATAAGTATATAATTTAATAATATATTCACGTTGAAGTATCATATGAAATAAATTTTCTTATACGTAATTTACATTAGTGATAAAAATTATTTTTTTATTTTATTGAATAAATACAATTTTTTGAGTAAAATATTAAATAAGATTCCAAAACTATATAGTTTGTCATTATAATTCAATATTGTGTTTTAAAATAAATTGTTACATTATATATATATATATTTCTTTTCACAGATATATTTTTTAAATCCTTTACTTCATTTTTGTATTATGATACTGTTATAAAATAGAAGGTGTCAGGAAAATTGGTATTATTTTCACAAATCAACTAGAAATAATTCATTTTAGAAAAATGAAAAAAATTAAATCTAATATAATTTTTATAGGGTGAAATGAAAAATAAGCTTCATTTGAAAATAAAAATTTCCAAATTATATAAATTTATACTTTAAATTAAATTCAATATATAAATGAAAATAAAACAATTATTCTAAAAAGCCTCATTAAAACACTAAGTATTGTTAGTCCAAATTTATATTCAATTGAAATATATTATACTATTCTTGTTTAATTTTTTTATTATACATTACTTTCAAAAAAAACATTTGTATAATATCTTGTGCCTCGTTTTAGTTTGTTTTTTCATGTGGATAATGTTATTGAACATTGTATTTACAAAGATAAAATAGTATTCCATAATATTATGTCAAAGCATAAATCAAGGAGTAGTAAATTTCTTATGTATTACTTATGTGAGTTTTCACATTGGGGTATATAGTGACATAACATGTACGAAATGATATAGGGTGATCGTAAGAGGTATAGAGTTTGACAGTGATGTGGGGAGTTCTGAGACATTGGGTATGAGATGCACCATGGAGTGTTCTTAGTATCCAAGACAATAGTTCTACCCATGGATGTTATTTGAAAAATATATCACTAAGATTTATTTTGACCTTAACTTGGGGGTGAGACTTGTTGCCAAAACCATAGGATTTTCAATAAAAATATATCCCCATGTGATGGGATTTTCATCATATAACCTATCATAATTATTTAATGAGAATCCTTAACAATGTTTTTTAATAAGAAAAAATCAGCCATTTTAGTGTCATCCCATTTAGTATTTCTTGTTTAAGGGCATTATAATAGTGATATTTTATCCAAAATTCCACTTCCTCATTCTAATTGCTTCTACCCAATGAGGGATATTTCATTGAATTCTATAGTTAATCTGCGGCACATACATTCTCTCATTCCCTATGTTCTTCCGTCTATTTATAATCTATGTGATTCTATGTAATTAGATAGGTATTTATGTAAATTTTAATTGGATAATAGTGTATATCACCCCACATAATGGGGATTTTTATTGACATTTCTAGACGAGGTCCGATGATGATGGACGATTACACATTAGAGTAATTTTAGTTCTAAAAATTACATATTACGTTTTCATTTAAAATGCATCATATGATTATATTTAAATATTAAATATAAAATATTATTATTAATTATCCTATAATTTTGGCATGAGATAATATATTTCATGTTTTTGTGATCATAAACACATCATGGCCATGCTTTAAAGGGTATTTTTATATCAACTCCAGGATGGTAAATTTGTGCTTAATGATGTTATCCACTTTAATTTCAATTTATGTTTTTCTTAATAAACTTTATTTCATGGGATTCAATAAACCTATAGGGACCATGATCACCCAATATAATATATAATTATTTCATTTAGCCTTCTCCTAATAGAATGATGGATCAGTTGATCTATGGGTGTTTTGGTGATATCAAAATCTAATCCCGCCAAGGAGATGGGAGAGGTTCTAGTTGAAATGTCGGTAGACTCAAGTAATGAATTGGGGCTAGAGTATGACACTTTTATCCTAGGATTCTCTCCCTAGGTTATATTGGGGCGGAATTATTTATTTTTCTCTAGAATTATGGGTGAGATGTTTTTATGTATCACATGTGATGAAGAACACCTTATTGGGGGTTGATTTAAGTCATGGACTGTTCACCAATATGGGAAAGTATTTATTATTTTGATGAGAAGGTTGATGGCATAGTTTCATCTTGAATATAGGCTTGAGAGATCGTTGAGTGAGATGTTAATTAGGAATATGGTTAGGGTCATGAGATTTTTTTAAGACTCCGTATTGGGATTCCAAGTTTCATTATATGTTTTATCTCATTGAGGTCACTAAGAGTTGGAACTATGAGTGAAGGGAATATGAACATGCCTCTTAAGGTCATTTTTAGATAACCACTAGTGTTTTTATAACCCCATGCGGTGTTGGGCCAGATTTGGTTATGGAAACCTATCCCTAACAAGCCTAAAGCTGGTGACCTATACAATTATATTTTAATGATTATAAAGAATCAAATCCCAAAGGATCAACGAGCATAACAATCATGGTAAATCAGATACAAGGATGAGTGTTGTATTTCATAAGTATACACAAATTAAAACATAATTGTTTCCTTTTGAGGATATATTTATTCTATCTGGAGTATCCTTTCAAATCATTCCTTGTACACTTCTTGGATTCCTTTTGATGGAATCAAAAATAATGGTGAAATAATTTTCTTAATAAGGGTTTATTATAGAAGAATAAATATGGAATCAATGACAATAGTCAGTATTTAAAGGTAATAATTAATGAAACATGACATGTCATCAGTAAACTAAGTATGAAGCGCATAAACACTATAGGAAAATTACAATTTTAGGGAGGTTATTTTTTGATATGGTGGTGGTTTAAACAGCGGTCATATACTTCTAAGGTGGTTTCGGAAAATCACAGCTAAATTGAGTGTGGGGAAACTATTTGAGGATGTTAAACATCTTTTGTAGTGGTTAATGGGAACTGTCTTAGTTGGAACATTTTCATGGCAGTTATATTATTTCTCATGGTTTTTTTTCTGGGATGGGGATTACTTTTTTAGGACGGTTAAAACAGCCACTAAAAAAGTAATATCATGCGAGGACCAAATGCTGCGACAAACAATATAACTGCTGGGAAAAAACCCAGAATATAGGCCACTCTAGCAGTGGTTAGAACAACCATTAAATGTAAGACCGTATCGGTGGTTAAAAACCCCTCTAATAGAAACATATCGACATTTTGCATCAATTAAAACTACCTCTAAAGAGCATATTTATAAATAAAAAATCCAGTTTTGGGAGCCCCTATTATAGTGCCCTGAAAAAATCTAATCCAGGAATACCAAAACACCAACAGAATACATACTATAGCCAATATGATACGAGACACTTAACTAAGAAAAAATAAATGCATCATTCAATGAGTAATGGAATTCAGTTAAACATATCTTTTGGCATAATCCTCGTATCCAATAAAATATAGTGGTGAATTTACAAGTTTACCCCTCTCCTATTCTTATACCACTTTCGCTTTTCTATTTCATCTTCCAGTTATTTTTAATTCTTTTACCCCTTGTATAAATAAAAATTTCTTAAAATAGGGTCTTCTATATATCTATTATTAGACACCCAATTCATGATCTTAAGGAAGCATTAGATAGCTCAATGTAAATAAAAACGCCACTCATTCATCCTATTTATGTTTCCCATTGGATCCATTGTGTTGTATGGGCATAGGAAAATATTTTATACTATCATGGAACTGATCTATTTCTCATATTTCTCCCAAAAATCTTGAATTATGATGCTGATATCGGGAGAGGCGTCATCTATGACCTTTAGGTTAATAAACACATTGTTTTCTCATTGGGGTTCAATGTTTCATAATTAGGCCACTGGGTCACACACCATATTTGGTCAAGATTATATTTATGTGATTTATGTATTTAAAATTTTTCATTGTAGACTCATATATAGTAGTTGATCCTTGATTGGATGTTTACATGTTTTGTGCAATGTATATGGTCAACCATTGGGAGATCTAGGTGAAATGGGAAAATATGATTTTTTTCCAAATGTTGTTACTCCTACATATCATATGGAATTTTTCAAGAATGTAATATCCCTTTATATATGATTATTTTATAGAACCCAAGGCTTCCCTTAGGTGTTTGGGTCACTTATACTTGGAATTTTTAATGTGGGAAATTTCCAAGATTAACTTGTCACCATCTAAGTGTCTCCATTGAGATTATATATGGGTTTCCCATGTTTTAATGAATTGAATGAGTAAAATGTACATTATAATGGGAAATGGATAATTCATTATGGGTGTGCTTTCTTAAAATAAATCAATTGGTTTTAAATGGAATGGCCCCAAGTAATTTTAATGTCATTCTCTTGATTTATTCTTTATAAAATACTTCATACGAATTGTAATATTTTAAATGGAAATTGAACATGATTGAAGAAGTGAATAGGAGGTTATTCCTAATCTATTATGACACAAATGATTATGCCTTTATTATGTATATGGAATATATAGAAGATATGGATGTGAGTCAATTCCCCTTGTTTGTTTTATTTAATATATTCCTTTATAGAGGTTGTGGAATGATGGTATGAGATTGTTGAGCATGGAGATATCACAATTCCTTACATCAGGTGTTGAGCATGGGTTATCACAAAAAATTTACAATATAAGTATTGTGATTTACTCACCACATTTTGTGACTATAATTTTGACCGGATGGCACACTCAACATCCCATGTGTTGTCTCATGGCGTCACTTCCTCTATTGGGATATATGGCATGTACCCAATTACATGAGCACATATACTCATTAGACTGGTTTGGGATGTATAAGTTATGCCACGGTCTATTCATCAATATTATTTTACGTATATGTCTAAATACATCTTCCCATACCTTGCCAATATAGGTGGATGAAATATATATAAACTATATATATTACTACAATATATATAGTAACTATTTAGATTTATATAACATCAATGTGTCGATAAATTTTACCCCTCCTAAAGTCCTTTAAAAACATGATTGGGTGGTTATTAATTTATTCTATAGTTACTCAAATGATGTGGGTTGTAGTATGATGGTGTTACACACTTTATCATGGGAATAATGAGGAGGACATATATTCTTGGGATTAATATATGTTGGTTTTCCCAGTGGAATTATTATAAATGAAAAAAACATATGAATTAGGTAAAATCATCTCTCGCTTTGGTTATTCCATGTGGAATTATTATACATGACACAAAAGATAGAAAAAAGGTAAAATAATCTCTTTCATGGATAAGGGTTCCTAATTTTATAAGTGTGATTGATCAAATTCAAGTATCAAATTGGATTCACTCATGTGATTTAATTGGATAAGAATTATTTAGTGTGGATTCCTTAAAGGGAATGGAATTTGGCTCCTAATATATTGTCACTCCCATTTTGCATCAGAGATATATTGATGTGCAGAATATAACAGAAGGGATTCGGAACATTCCTTCAAAGCGAAGAGTGTCACGTGAATGGGGTTGATATATTCTATCAAGGAATATGGATGCTTATAATAAATTATTTACGATAGGGTAGTTGATGTAATGAATGTTAAGTAACTAGTAATGTAGTATATTTAACCTTTTTCTTGAGCTTGGGGTTTTAGAGAATCTATTGGGAGTTTCCCATTAACATGCCATTAATACTAATATAATGGACACTGTCATTCACACTTCCTGACTGTTCTTGGAGGCCACTTTAGATATGGTGGGAAAACCCTATTTCAGACATTGTAGCAAAATTTCCCCTAATCTCATATTAGTATCTAAGGATTTAACTATTTTTTTCAAATTTTGGATACTAGGATTATTTATCACTAAATAGTGGCCTATCATAAAAACATTACTGATACACACATTCTCATCCCTAGGGATTGATACAACAGCACAACTAAGAAGTAATTCTTAGAAATTCCAATGTATTGGTAAATCAATTGGGCTAGAATATGTAGGATAAGTTATAATAATGAAAAAAATAAATTTAGGAAAAATAAATCATAAAAAAAATCTTCACAATAATGAGTTTATATATATGGTGCATGCCACACTCGAGAAATCAAGATGTAAAAGGAAACATCAGAAATCAATAAAATACATAAAAGGAAACATGAGAAATGAAGAAAATGTTAGGTCATAAATTTTTTTCGAGGAAACTATGTGCCACACATGATACATATACGAACTGAATATGAAAATATTTTTCCACATATCAATAATACATTTATCACTGTTTGATGATGAACAGATATCACCACCTTCTCCACCTCCATCTCCACTTCCTAGTACCACCTATAAAAAAATTATATTGAAAATTTAACAGTGTTGCATATTAATTTTTAAACATAAAACCAATATAAGTTTTGAAACTAAATTGTTTTAGTTTTTTATTTACCTTCTCACCACCAGTCGATGTAATACCATCAGGTGATATTTTCTCATCTACTGATATATATTAGTAAATGCTTTCTACGAAGTGGATATCTGAGCCCCTTGTCTTGAACTATGTTTCATAGAGAAACAATATCTCTCTGATAATATATAGGTGTGGACTAACTATAACTAGTAGTAGATGAAGTCGAAATCCTCGATGTCCTTCCAAAGACCTCAGTTGGTACGGGTCCCAACCCCATCCTACGCACTCTACCAGGATACTCCTTCCAAAGGACATTAGCAACTATGTCATCCTGGGAGACCAAGTAGGACTTCCCAAGATTGGCATCCCATATTTTATTATTTTTGACATATAAATAAAATATCAATATATATGAACATATTTAAAACTAATAATAAGTTATTATAATGAAAAAATGAGTTCATACCCCAACTTATTTGGTAGGATCATTAATAGAACTTCTATCAGATTTGTTTTGAACATCCATCCACTCTTCAATTCAAGAGGCTTCATTCCCTAAACTCAATGACTACATTAAACAATGATAAATCAACATTTTACTATATTAAATAGATAATATTTCATTATACATATTTAAAATAATTAACAGATTAGCAGAGTAAATCAGCTTCTACAAAATCTTTTTGGCCCTGCAGTGTGAGGGATGACTTGCATAGCCCAGCTTGATGCATTATTTCTTGAGAGATCCTAAAATAAATAAAAAGAAATTTAATATTAATGTATTCAATTTCATTAAATATTCTTATACACGTATAAATGTGAAATTAGTTTAATATAATAATATATATTTAACTACCATCTACTTCTCATCATAATGTTTGTCAAAAAAACTTCCCACTATTCTTTGGGAACCCCATTGGGTAGCTTCTTATACATTAGTTGGGATGTCAAACAAGTATCATTGGCATCGGTCCACAATCTCCATTTGAAGTATTTCCATTTCTTACCAAGATTTTTCAACGTCCAATTTTTTGTTATCCCATTAGAATCCGTAAAGTGGAAAAACATATGTATACAAGAATTTATTTTGTACATATTAATAACATGACATTCTATTACATCATAATGTATTAAAATTACATTTATTTGGGAATCAAAAACCTCATTTTTACAACTTGGAGGCATATGTCTCAAATAATCATAAGAAATAAGAAGGTAAAGGGGCTATGCTGTGAGCTGGCCCAAAATTTGGCCAAGTAATCCTACGGAATCATCCATAGGGACCCCATATGAATAAAATGGGGCAACTATCTTCTCTCCATTAATATTACACACATATGAACTTTTTATAATTTTCTCCACAATTTCATTTTTTTATCTTTAATGAACAAACAATTAGTGTTGAACATGGGAGATATATTTATTTATACTAAAATGTGTGCCTATAGTGGTGTCTTGCAATGTAAAATGCATCATTTATGAGGCTTTTCAATTCATTTTCCATTGTCGAAAAAGTTAGTAACTCATTCTATAGATTAACATCAGTGCTCAATATTTCTGTAACAATCAATTCTCTATGAAAAATACAATACAAATATTATTTAGGTAATTTCTTTAGTATTAGATGTTATTAAACTTCATCTATCTTCAACCATCTTCTAAATTTACATTTAGGACATGGACATCTTATTCTCCCTTCAACGGATCGATTGGAAATTCAAAAATCTAAAAACTCCTTAAAACCCTTAACATATTGAACTATGTTCCTCGTCATGTGATCCTACTTTTATCTATGTACATAAAAATGTGCCTGCACAATATTAAAAAACATTTAAAACAAATAGTTTCAACTAAATAGGGAATGAGGTTCATATATACAAATTTAAAAAATGTATAAATAAGTTACATAAGGATTTCTTGTATAATACATATGGTAAATCACCCACTAGAAAACCAAATTAAATATGTGCATGCATGTGTATGCTTATACACATGTGATTACAAAATCACTTAAAAGAAACAATAAGATAGTGGGTATTTTCATATGCAATATACATTTTAAGAAGATAGTGAGTATTTTCAAATATATTTGTGAAAGTTTAGCATTAGGAAAAAATTTATGAGTTAAGATAATGAATTATATTAGAAGTCAACTTGCAGAGCATTGGGATATTTTCAACTTGATCATTCTGATATAGTAGTTTGTTGAATTGGAAGTATTATCTTCTACAATTTATGAGAGTATACAGAACTGAATTTCATGCAATGTTATTAATTATATTCAATGTATGTCATATACTTTTATTCCTATTATAAAAGGAACTATACTTTCTAGTTTGAGAATAATATAAAAGAATAGGTTTTTTCCATTAACATGATATATATATAAATAAAATATAACATATGCACTTTATCAATGCACAACATTTATAAAACATGTCGTGAATATGTTTTTTCTATAAAAAATCCAATTAAAAACTCATTCATTTATCCTTAAAACATCCCCCATTTTATAAAAAAACCCTTACACGGTTTAAAAACATATCAAAGTAATTTCTAATAATGGATCAAAATTTGAAAAAAAACCCTCAATTGAAAGGTTTAACCCCACAAACACAAAGAAAGCAAGGAAACAAGCATAACATTGAAGAAAAATTATCTATAGATAGATGTAAAGTATGCCAATAAACAAGTGGAACAAAACTAATCAATATCAGTACAAAATCAATGGAGGGTCAATTCTTCAATGAAACACCATCCATGTAAAAAAATAAATACACATCCTAATAAATAATTAAAGGCATAACACATGAAAAATAATATGAGGAATAACATTAGGAACTAATCGGGAAAGTATAATACATGAAATGGTGGACCAAATTCCATCTTTTAAATAGTCACACATCCATCAAACATATCACTCTAAATCCAATCTCATCCGTGACACCCCACTATCCCGGTATTTTTACGACAAGTGTTAACTAGAAACTGTGTAATGTCAATGTACCTAGAAACATACCATGAATTTGCACATAGCATCCTAGGGTTCTCTATAAAATAATTTAAGTATGTGATACACTTTTAAATTGAATTTCATTCAATGAAAATAATAATATCCAAAAGCTAGCATAATAATGAAATCCTTCCAACATCCAAAATTTTTCTTATAAGTAACCCCCTCCCATAAGAAAATCATGAATCACATCACAAACCACCATCACATGGATACACATGACATCATAAATAAATCAAATGGTGCTCAACAAGGTAACCACAAACCAATCAACTCAATTATCACTTCAGAAAGTGTCATCCAAGAATTTTAATTATCACATATGATATATAAATTTTTCAATCCCTTTTTAAAATGATTTTGAATCCAAACACCAATATAAGGGAAATCATAATCATTTCTAAAACACAACCAACATAACCCAAATGAATCACAATTCCATTTCATAAAACAACATGCCCCTTTGAAATATGGAATCCATTTAAGCCCAAAAGGGTGACCCACTTTGAAAAACCAATTTCCCTTAAAATAGAATGAACATGTGTTTTCGTATATAAAACCATTATTTTAATTTTTCAAACATATAGAATGTATAAAATAAAAATTTACATAGAAATTTCATTTAAACATGAAATTAAAACCATTAATCCACACGAAAACTCAGTTAAGTTATGTAAAACTATTATAAACGAAACCTAGATAACCCAGACCCTCAATAATCTGGATTAGAAATTAATTTATAAATCTAAGAACACATAAATCGAATAAATAAAATTCAAATAAATGGAAACACTGACCTAAATAAAATTCACCGGTAGTAGAGAGGAGAGCTAGGGTTCGGCTATCCTGGGGGTTGGTGAAAGAAGGTGGGGTTACAGGGGTCGGGGGGAGAAAGGGTTTCAGGGCCGGGTGTTGGGTGTTGGGAGGAAGTGGCCCGGCTGGTCGGCTAGCAGTGGGGAGGCGAGCTGGGGTTCAGGGATTGTTCGTGGGGGTCTTGGGGGGGAATGGGAGTCAGGGTTAGGGGAAGTGTAATCATTTAAAAAAATGGGGTTTATAAATGGTTTTTAATAAACCACCATTAAATCCTTTTTAAAATGGTTTAGTGGTTGTTTAAATAACATCCTCTAAAAGACTGCCGCTAAAGGCAATTTATGTTGTAGTAAAAAAATATGGCAAGGTAAATAACGGAAAATGCATACCATATAACTAAATAGATAATGAAAAATAAATAAGTAAAGTTAAGAAATTGATGACATAGGCTATGAAATCAATACACTATGAAGGAAGTGCATAGATAATATAGAATGGTAAATAACTAGAAACACAAGGAATTAAAATAACTAGAATACAAAAAATAAACATTGAAATTTAAGGAACTAAAAACACATGCCATTTTAATTAGAAAAAGAAAATAAAATGCATCCATATGATTTTCGATGGTGAAAAAACCCTGGAAAATAAAAAATAAATCAAAATTATGAAAATGATTAATTATTGGACTTCATGTGTGTGGCACATGAAAATCAATAGGGTCATGGCCTTTCACAATATGTTTTGAAAATACATGTAGATACCACTTTAATTTGTGAAAATAATTTTTATCTTAAGAGCCTATCGATGCATTGAGGGACTATATAAATTTCAAGCCCCATTTATCATCTCTAATCTATATCATTCCTAAAAAAGAATAATATAATTTATTTATATACTATATTCCATATAAAATATCTGTATTGAATAAAGAATACTAATTTATCAATAATTTCCACGATAATCCAAAAAAAATTATGTAAAAAACCATAGTAAATTGAATATCTCACAGGGGACTAACAAAAGAATTAATGTAGTGAATATCAATATTATCCTTATAAAATGAATCATAAATTATCCAACAAATTCATAAAATTGTTATCAATACAACATATCCCATGTAAATTGGAAATAATTGTTTTTTCATTGATGAATAGAAATACTATAAAATTATATTTTAAAAACATTCATGTGGAAAATACTCTTTTCATTTTGAATTTTTTTCATGTCATTTTTTTAGAAATAACTTTTCAAAACATTTTCTTTAAAAATTACGTTTTTAATATAAAATGGAATCTTTTATAAGATTATTTTGGATAAATATATACATTCCATAAATGTTAAAATGAAAATTTCTTTTTCACGGTAAAAAGGTTATAAAAATATCTTGTTTGGAAATTGATAAGAACATTCCACTGAAATCATTAGTAAAATAAAAAATGGAAAAAAAATAACTTAATTGATAATTTTGGAAAGGTTAAATTCATTTTTGAAAACCTTTTTAAAAAATTAGTGTTTTAAAAGAAAATAAGTTCTCTGACTAATGATATAAATAGTGTTGGGTTTCCATAAAAACACTTTCTAAACAATTTTTTGTACCAAAGAGTGGAAATTGTTTTCTATTCTGTGAAAATAGGAATGAAAAATCAAACAAGAAGATAATAAATTGGTTTATTAAAAAATGATCCAATAATTTTCTAATGGAAATTCAAGTATTCACAATTCCAAACAAAATGAGATTCTGAAGTACAAAAGACCCTAATGTTGATATCAGAATCAATTTTGAAATATATTATGTGTGTCAAAAATTAAATCCACCTGAAACAAGTTAAAATAAAAAAATATATACTGAATAGTTTTAACACACATAATCTTATAATATTAACTTCTAGAAGGATGCAATATAACCCTATGAGAATAAATTAGGTTATAAAATTCTTTTCCACTTAGTAACGCCTATTTTAAATAACCTGGCATGAAATAATTAAATTTGAAACTCAAAGTATCATGAATAATAAATTAATCATGATATTATAGGTAAATGTTTTAGTATTCACACTTTATATAATAAATTAGGTTCACAAATATAAAATATGTCACGAGGAAGGGAAATTGAGATTATCAATCTTACTACATTGTGTCTTTTGAATTATAAACCATGTGATGGAAATAATTTAAAAAGTAACTATAAATATAATAAATATAAATTTATTCATAATATAAAATATAATATGGTTGGTATATACACCACACAAAATAAATAATTTGTAAAAATGTTGTCTTCCTCAAGAAAGGAATTGTCATCCAAGAATCTCATACCTTGTGTTTAATTTCGAGTGAACATAAATTAAATTACTATATAATTATTTTTATCAAGTTAATAATTTATTCCAATAACTCTTTAATATTTTTTATATCATAAATGATCATCTTATAATATATTATTCCTCCTTATCTAGTTTTTTTTAGAAAAGTGTGCTTATAAGATCTTAGATTGATAAATGAAATGTTAAAACAGTCAAAAGATTAAAATTGTACATTTATCCCTTTGAAAACATTTCAATAGAATAGTTGGAATAATGTTAGAATAAAATCAAAATCCATCATGGAATCATTTTTTTGCAAGTGAATCGGAAAGAACAATGGCCTCACAAAAAGCATATATGATCATGTAACTCATTGATGAGAGATGGTTGAGGTAATTATTATATTTCTCTATCACCTTCCACGAAATATATACCTATACAATTATTATAGCTTGGGAAATGATTGTGGAGTCACTGTCAAACCTAATATTATTTCAGTTCCTTTTTAGTGAAAATTTTTACTTCATTTACCTGAACATATGTCTCTCCTTCAAAAGGTATTACAATGACACAAGAACCATAATGTTAATCAAAAATGTCACCTAATGTGACCCTAAAGATAGAATCGTATCACTAATCATATCTGTTTGTCGAGATGGAACCTCAAAAATATAAAAAATGACATACCAAAGTGAGGAATCATTTGAAAAAAAAAGAAAATTATTTTCTAAATCCTCCCACTGTTGATGGAAGAGAACAAACCTTGAGCAAAGAGAGATACCCACTTTCTGGAGATTAATCTCAACAATAATCATTCTATTGTAAAGACTCCATAGATGAGTAAACATTGAAGGAAGGATCCCCATTTTTTAAATTACTAATCCATTTATGAGGATCTTGATAAATATTCTTGTAGAAAACATTGTATTCATTCATCCAATTTATGGTTGGTTACCATATAAGAATGTAATCTTTGGTTGAGAATTTTTGGCTCAAAATAGCTTGTAGAATTTCATGTGAAATATTGTTATGATTTTCCAATTCATCTTTTATAGTTATACTATAGTCAATTTCATGATCCATGATATTGATCATATCCAGTAGGGGATATACAATCCAATTAACAGTAGAGAATATTAAAGAGGAGTTGAAATTGACTAGTTAATGGGAATTTAAAGATATTTTGTGGAATAATTTCTTGATTCGAGGTCATACTGAGGATTCTTTGTAGGAGATGTTTCTAATTTCAATTTTTCAACAAACCTGGATTTGAGAAAAGCTATGGGTTTTTATTTAGTGTTGAGTATATTCCAAATAAATTTATCCTAGATAGATTTATTAAATTGGGTATAATTCCTGATCCCACGTCCTCCCTAGATTATAGGCCAAACAACATTGTTTCCATGAAACTGAAAAAATAATTCTTTCCAATATACTACCACTCCAAATGATTTCTCTCCTTATAGAATTGATTTTTTTGATGACTAAGGTATTCCAGGGTAATCCATGAAAGAGTAAACTATTTTTTATATTATAAAATTCATGACAATGAACTGTCTTCTAGCCATTGAAATAAATTAACCTTTCCAAGATGCAAGAGTTCTTCTAATCTGAATTGGGATATTAATGTAGTTGGAGGCACGTGGTCTTCCCCAAAATATGGATACTCCAAGATATATAAATTGTAAAGACCCATCAATTATTCCCAAATAATTGATCATACTAGTTATCTTGGGGGTTAATTATATATGTATCTATAATAATACTCAATATTTGGAGATATTAAATGAAACACACTATTCTTGGAGATGGTAGGTTATACGTACACATAAACGCTACATTCATATCTTTTTCTTATTAAATGAATGAAGAATAAATTATATATATGTATATTATAATTCTAGTAACATATTGTTTTCATATATTCTATATAGGGTTATTAAATCCATCCTTTATACATTCCATGTATATCTTGAATGAATCACATCACGTTGAGGAGTCTATAGTTCACAGGTCCACAAACAATGTTAATAAATTCCCAAAAAAACTGAAATTATAAGGGTATGTTTTAAATAAATATAGAAAAATAATAAATAAATTATAAATATAATATAAATAATATATAAAAATGGTTTCCATAAAAATTCCAAACTAGGATATGTGGTAATTTAAAAACCAACAACATCGTTTTGTGAAGCGGTAGTTTATCATAGACTTAAACGGTAGGTTTCTTATCCATTAGAAGGATGTGTGTGTGAGTGTAGGTAGAACCATTATAATAACAAAAAATAATTATATTTTGGATACTTATTTTTATTATATATTCATATAATTATAATATTTTTGGTTGTGGATAATGAAAATAAAGAAACCGGTCTTGAGGGAGGATATTATATCTTTTTTTTGGGTAACTCCTTCTGGTTTTCACCAAATGGCTTACACGGATGGTTTATTATCCAAAAGGAGGATTATATTATTATTTTATATATTTTGAGGATATACTTTTTCATATAATGATCAATGAAAAGTGTATTGATAGTTTTGACTAAGTGGGATGGGTGAGTTCCTTTTTATAGTGGGGGTGTGTCATTCTTGTAAATATTTTAAATGGAAATTCCACCCATGTTTTTCCTATATATTGTAAATCAGAAACACAAAATTAGATAAAAGGTATTATATGGTATAAATATTTTCAAAAAAATGGATTATGGACAAGTTTCACGATCATTTTGGCCCTTAAGATTAAGGATTAGTCCCTTGTTAAGCTAATGTTTCTCTTAATGGCTGTAATTTATTTTAATCACATTAACTAATAAATTTTGTCAAAAACTATGTTAAAATAATATGAAATTATAATTTATTATGATTCACAATATTTAATCCATTTCACCAAATTAAAACCACATAAGTCGAAGAAAATAATTTAAATATTATCCCATATCGAGGACGACAATTCATGTTTTTAAAGTAAAAATTATAAAAAGATTGATAAGTTTTTATAGCCAATTTAATGGTGAAATTTATTAAAATGAAACTAATTGGATTAATGAACATATTATTGATAAAATTTTACTTTACAACTAATTTTAAATGGAATATATTCTTATAAATTTGTTATAAAAAAAAGTAGTTTTTAATTAACATTCTGTATTTTTCAATATTCATAAAAAATGATATTTCACAGAAAAAATAAAAAATATTAACCATAAAAAAAATTTATTTTATGATAAAAAATAATGTTTTTTACATATAAAATATATAAACGTTGCAAAATGTGGATTTCAAATTTGTCCTACATTTAACAATGTTAAATGATCTTTTAGAAAAATATTTATTTTTATACAAAATATTGGGTTTCATCTTTTATTATGAATGTAAGATCTATTGGATTAATGTAAAAAATATTTTATTGAATATATAATATAAATATAATTAGTATAACTCAATAATTATAATTAATTTAATTTATTAGGATAAAAAATCCTTGTATTGACCAAAATAAATTTCTATAAGAACATTCCCTTTATATTAATTTTTTTATATTAATTTCTAATTAATTTGTATCCAATGAATTCATGTTATATTTTTAAAATACATAGTAATTACTACGGTAGTTAATAATATACATAAAAAATTAATTTATAGGCTATATATTATTATAAATAATAATGTTTTTAATAATATTTTATTACTCGGTAAAACAAAGTCTTGCGTGTAACCTAAGTTATCAAAGAAAGTATTTGTTGCATGTAATGAATAATGACTCAGCATTGTGTGTATTTAAAGATATAGATTGAATTTAATAAAATATAAATTATATTTTAATGTATTAGGATATAATTTTCACTTACACACATGGTCATTCCTGTATAACATGCTATCAAATACAATGTTCTTATTTTATAATTTCAGTGTTGTAACATTCTACACATATTAATTAAATTTCATACTCACAATTTAATCTCTATAGTGGTAATTAATTGTTTAATATTTAGTATATTTAAATCCCACGTCATAATAATTTTTTTCATACAACTTCTAGAAAAGAGAAATTGGGAAGTCCAAATGTCACATGGACTAACATATAACTATGTTTTTAATTAAGAGAAAATTTATTGAAATGGGAGATATGTACATGGAAGAAAAGTGTAAATATTTATAGGGGTGATTGATGTCATAAAAAACACAATAATTATAAATGGAATCTTTAGGGCTTCAATTCCATAAATCCATGATGATTGAAAATTACATCGGATGAACAAAAATTATGGTATTGGGATAATATATTTTTATCAATTTCTAATCAATCCATTACATTGTGAATCGGATATCCAAAAATTATCTTTGAGTCAAGATTCACTAAAATAAACTTTAAACATATCATAAACCAAAAAAAAAGTGAAACAATGAATTATTTGTCTATAACTATCCTCCAAATATTAAATAGTTAATACATTAATATTATACCTCAAAACTGATACTACTTGTTAATAATTAATATGTATTCATTATATTTTTCAACTAGAAACAATAACATACTAACAATGACATTTCATAGGGCAGTGGTTGGAGTTTTATCCTTATTATCCTTTGTTCACGGGTTCAATTATCGAGGCCTAATTATATTTGATGGTTTGTCACCCAACATATAGGTTTTCCTTCTCTAAAAACATATCAATATAATTTACAAAATAAATATGGTTGGAACCCTTATAATTTTGTCATTATATAAACTTTTAAATATGATTTTCAACTCAAAAATCAATACATAAACACATCATCTGTTGAATTTCAAATTGTTCCTTACTTTGTTTAGGGTTTATCCTTTTGAAGAGGGAAATATTTAAGGTAATTCCTATGTTCCCTAAATTTATTTCTATGAATAAAAAATGGATGATTAGGATGATATTTATTTTCTTTCATCAGACGCATCATTTTTTCTTGTAAATTCTATTATATATGTACCTTTTTAACACTCATAAACCATTTCTCAATTCTATTGAGTAACTTTCCAGGGATCCCCCTTCATCATTTCTTGTATGATATATATGGAAACTTCTACTCTCCTTAGTCTCCAATACAAAAGATAATTTAAAACCCAATACTATTAATTTTTTTTATAGTCGGTTTAAGATCCCACCAACAAAAAGGTTAAAATGAATTATCAGGAGTTTTATAAAAACTCAATGGTAAATGTTATATTTTTATTAAAAAAACATTTCTCCCAGGGCCAAAACATTGTCCACCCGGATTTCATCCCCTAATTCCCCCTATATACAAATCCCACACACATGATAGTCACCCCTTACCTTGCTCTAGTGTCCCCTAATCCCTTTAAGCCTATCCCCCCAAGCCCTCACCAATGATGTAGTCACCACTGAGCCCCTAAGAAATATCCCCTACCCTTTCCCTCTCCCCCACCCAATCTATATCCCTTTCCCTACCCCATTCCATTTCCCTCACTCATTATATCTATAGTCACCTCTAATCCCCCTATATTATCACATTATGATTCCCCCACGAGCTATCCTAGCTAACCCCCCATCTATCCCGACTCCCCCAGTGGTACATACGATATATTGTTTCAGTTTAGGAAAATTTATTTAATTAATATATGTTTAATTCTATTCTATTTGGTTCATATTTTAATATTTTTCAATTTTATTTTTATTAAATAAATTATTTTTGTTCTTATTGGTTAAATTTGATTTGTTTATTTGGATATTTTGAGTAATGCTTGGTGAGTTTCAATTCATTTTCATTCATACGATTTTGATTATATTGGTATAATTTTATTTTGTTATATTTATATAGGATTTTATTGGTGAAAATACATTTATTTTTTGGTTTGATTCATGTGGAGTAGTGGTGTCCTGTATCATTTCAAATTTGGTTTAATTTGTTCGATTAAATTAAATTTAGTTATCTGATGATATTTATATTTTAGGGTAGTGTATATTAGTTTCATATTGGATTTATGTTATATATATTCTGTATAAAATATTTTTATACTTTTAGTGACATGATTTTTATCTATTTATTATAATTCTATTTGGATTATGTTGGTTCATATGACATCATATTACATCTATGAGTATAATATTTTCATAATGGGGTTCAATGAATTTTATATTTGGTAAGATTCATTCTATTTAGTTAAATTCAATTAAGATTTCATATATTATGTATATAAAAAACATCTAATATTTTTTAACCCATTTATAGGGGTCTCAACCATTTATAACTTTTATTTGATATCATGAAGAGATTAAGTGGATCCATAAAAATAAAGGAATGTATCTGTGAAGTTCAATTTACATTTTCAGATTATTTCTATGGTGCCTCACATAAATAGTCTTCTAATTATTTATTATCATAATTTTTTGTGGAATTTTATAACATAAATAAATAGTCTATAGTGGTTTAAAACCATACAACTAACCAGGAAAATTTACTACCCCACTATAAAAAACAAATTGTTATTATACTTGATTTTATTTGCCCTTTCTGTTTTCTTATGTTCCTGTAATTTATAAAAAATTATTAGATAAATAAATATAATATAATGTATATTTGATTATTTTTTCAAAAAAATTCACTATTTTCCATGATATCCCCTATTTAATTAAATGTTAATTTCATAATTTAATTACATTTTTACTTGAAAAGTAAAATGGCACTCAAAATATATCTTATAAAATGTCTATTGGGGTTTTCCCTAAGATAAATGACTCTTACAATTTTTTAGACTAAACATGATCTATAAAGATGGGTTTCCTATATTTTAAATTTTTTTCTTATATAAGGGTATTATAATTTTATGTCATCATAATAGATTTTCTATTTCTTGATTATGATTCTGGTTTTGATTCATTGATATTTTCATTGGGTTTTATATTGTTTTAAATATGGATTTATATGATGTTTGAGTTCTATACATATATTAAATACCATTTCATATGAATTAAACTAATTTTATAAAAAAAATCACATTTTATAAATAAATAAGGTTTTTTCTTCATGTAAATCAATAACAATGTGTTGTTTACCATTTTTAGGTTTTAAATTAGTGATGATATGTTATAAATATTATTCGTTATTTAATATCATTAATCTAATGGTATTTATTCTAATAGGTAATATAAGTGTGATGTGAGATTTACAAGGTGTGTTTATTAGACACTATATCATGATTTTGTGATTTTTTTCTAAATATTATTTATAATTTTTCATTTGAACTCTTGGGTAACATCGTGGGAAATTGAGATATTGATGTGATATCTGTTAAGATTAGGCATTGGCTATTATCCCCTATTGTGCCAAAGCTAAATGAAATTAATACCAAAATTCGGGGAAAATTTTTTATGAAGTTAATTCTATTCAATTAAGATGATAGGAATGACATGGAGGAACATTTTCACTGATACAAGATGACTCTCAATCGATGTTCCCTTGAACACACTGACAGATGACGATCAATAAAACTCCCTCCATAAATCTTTCAAGACACCCTCCAAAACCCCCCTTATACCGTCTCTCACAAAATCCATTCCATAAACACTTGGAAAACCGTCCTTTAGTATCCCTTTAGAATTTGATATAGTGGATCACAACTCAACTACTTCAGAAGTGAGGGAATAGGTCATCTTGGGAGGATATTGGAGGGTGATAGTTATAGGTAAAAAATTTAATGCGAATAAAGTCATTTTTCTTTTTTAATATCACTTCCCTTTTTTCATAAATGATTCAGATAATGTTACAATAAAGAGATATATTAATTGTTCATATACGTGTAATTTGAATGAAATGAAGGTATTAATCAAAATTTTCAATTATATGGTTCCCACTAATGATTGGACCAAATTACTTGTCCTCATTCTATGACAACTGTTAGTGGAGCTAGTTACCCATATGATTACTCAACAAATTGGAGGCATCTCCCTAACATTTAAAAAAATGACTTTCTTATTCACAGATAATGTTAATTTTAATACATTATGGTTTAATTGAATTCCATTATATTATTAAATTAAAATATTTTAAAAATGACACTCTTTTTAATGATGGTTTTCCATTTTATCATTTTTGATCTAATCAAATAAAAAATGAAATTGAAAAATTTAAGTATGGGATTGAAGGATTTTAAATGGAGATTAGGGAATGATTTCAATGATACTTCGTTGAGTGGTTAGCATCTGTACGATAAGATTGTCAAAGGGGTACCTAGAGAGAAATGTAATTTTTTTTTGGTATCCATCATCATGCAAAGAATATGGTATTGAAATTTATATTATTATATTAGTCTCACGTTATATATATATACGTGTAAATGTTAAGGAGATGAAATTTCATACACTACTATTAAATTACATGTTTTTTTAGGATTATATACGGAAAAATGAATCATGTCATGATAAAAAGTCATCTATCACGCCACCGGTTAAAATAGCTTTTCTAGAAAATGATTGACACTTGTAATATTTTCATTGGATTAAATATTCAGAATACATAATTATCAATTTCATATATTAAAATTTTAATTCATATTTTTTTAATATAGTCAATGAATTTTGAGCACCAAGTCTCTCGAACAAAACTATTTTTGGATGTTCATACAAAATATGATGGGAGTTGCGTTAATGATCTCTCCAAAGAAGTTGGGGTATGGATTAATTTTTTTTTAAATATAACAAATTTTCAATTTCCTCTATGTTAATATGGATTTCTTCAAAGATGAATTATATTAGATTTATAGATAGAAATTAAATAACTATGGGATTTCAATCTCTCAAGGCCATTTACGGTATCCCTGGATGACATAGTTGGTCATGTATTTGGGAAGGAGAATCCTGGTCGAGTGCATAGGACGGGATTAGGAGCGTTACCATCTATGGTCACTGGAAGGCCATCAGGGATTGCAGAAGCACCGAATCCTGGTTGAAGTGACTCCTGAACAAGATATTGACATAGGGTTGTTGTTGTAATGGAAAACCCAATTTAGGAAAATTAGGATCACATAATGATGCATGATGAAAAGGTTAATTCAATTTATAATGAGATGGTATGCTTTTATCAGAAGATGGCAAGATTTTTCCCCAATAATTTTGTATCGATGACTGGTAGAGACAAGGTAAATCCAACAACATAAAAATTATTTACTACACAAAAAATTACTGGTTTCATGTTTAAATTTAAATATGAAACATTATTTAATTTTCAACATAATGTTAATGTTGGTGATGGTAGTCAGAACTAGATATGGAGATGAAGAGGGAGTCGATGTATGTTCATATCGTAGTAATTAAGGATCACATCATATTTTAATATGATGTCTAACTAAATATATGATGGTTTCTTGACACATATCCTTGACAGGCCTAATTGTTTTACCGTAAAACAATTGATGGTCAAAAAATCATTCTTATCAATATAAATTTAAGGACCAGAAAATAACATTTAGATGATGATGAATTTGAAGTTAACAATAAAGTAAAACAAATATTCAATCATGGATAACTTGGTTTCATCAGAAATCTACAAATTTAATTGTACATGGATTTTTACCACCTGAAAATATTGATATTAATACCCAAAAATTGTTAGATACAATTGGGATATATCATATTATTCTTTGGAATATACTACTCTCCAAGGTAAGATTCATAAACCTGGGAATTTGATCTTATAATTTCTGTCCCTTTTGTTTCTACAATAATTTTAAAAAAAATATATATCATTATTATAATATAATTCCATGA
This sequence comes from Viscum album, assembly GCA_963277665.1. Taxonomy (NCBI): domain Eukaryota; kingdom Viridiplantae; phylum Streptophyta; class Magnoliopsida; order Santalales; family Viscaceae; genus Viscum; species Viscum album. Next base: position 1,255,967,550 of record OY728152.1, read on the forward strand.
TAATGTTGTATCAGTTGAGATATGGTTATATCAAGTAATTATTATTTTATTGACTTTTTTAGTTTCCACAAACACACTCATAGTGTGTCCAACTCTACCATAAAATTAGAGTTATAACAATATTATTGATAACCATATACATCTTTGTAAGAATTTCTGTATAACCTTTTAGTCAACTCAATATTTTCTTAAGTCATACTGCCACCCAAAACTCCCCGCATGAAAATCCATGGTATTCCACATCTCTCATATATCCTTGTAGTTCTAAATTTTTAAACTGATAATTATTTTCACAATATAAATGTTCGACCCACTCCTTACAACATTGACTATGTTTAGTCATGGTTTATTCATGGATTTTAATATTTTCCATACATAACTTCATTTAATGATTAATTTAATTAATTATATCACTTTTTCATTCATTTTACTAGACATATTTATGATTTTTTCCACTAAATCAATAATGATATAACAACATCTTCATAATTTTATGCTTAATAACATCACATCATTTTTTATAATTTGATTCTCCCCTTATCGATTTCACCAATAATTTCGTGATTTACCACATAAAATGGAACAAATTGGATTTAACAAAATTTTAGTGAACCAAGCCGACATAGGTTATAAATTTTTTACTTTTTAGCGGGTTTTAATGATTTTATATAGTAAATTATAAAAGGTAAGATTTTATAATTTAGTTTTAAATGATACCGTTTTTTCCATATGACTCATAAAATAGAAAAAGTTTTTTTATATGGTTTTTTATTGTTTAATAATTTTTATGGATTTAAAATTCTCTCATATGAATGTGTTAAGGTCTTGAGTTGTTGTTTGATTTGGTTTTCTACTTCTTGTGAAATTTTAGGGATTTATATTGTTGAATAAAATGGTTTTAATGACTGGACTAATAAGTATTATATATTTCTCCAATTATAATATACAATATATATATATATATATAAATTTTAATTCGGATGAATCTTGTTTGGTTTAAGAATTTCCTACTGATTTTTTCTTTTTTGAATGTTTTAGGGTTGCTGATTCAGCACCTATATTTTTAAAAAAGTGATATATATTTGTGGTCTAAACCACTGTTGTATATATATCAAAATAATGTTCACTTGAGGTTTAAACCACCTATATGTTGGTTCAAAATAGTTTTTAACTATTTTTTATACTCTCATAAGTGGTTTATACCCAAAAAAATGGACAAGTGATTGTAGTGGTTTGAACTTCCATTATACTATTGAAATTTGTTTGGGAGAATAAGACGCCACTAAAATCCAAAAAACAGACTCGAAACAATGTCTCTTTTATGGTTTCTAGAAATCGACACTAAATCGATGGAAGTGACATTAGTTGGATGCCAAAGAAAACTTTTGCGATGGTTTTTTTGAAACTATAATAGAACCATATGAAGGTAGTTTAAACAACCACCAAATAAGAAACTACTTCTATCAGTCATTTTTGTTGTTATCAATCCACCATTCAATTATTTGGTGAGTTAAAAAGTTTTTAATGTATATGAATTTAATCATATTTTAGGAAAAATAATTATATATAACCATGATATATTTCACTCCTATAAACACCTCATTTTATGGTTCATTTTCAAATTCGTTTCCCTCAGGTTCAATCATAACATGAATCCTTCAGGTTCCAGCAATTGACTAAAACCATAAACCATTTTGTGAGTAACAGTAATCATTTTTGGAAAAGTGTATAATCATATATATGATATCTAAATCATGATAACATGTTTCCAATATAAAACACCTTAGTTTTAACCTAGTTTATTCATTTTATCAATTATTTAAATCCTTAAGGAAAGTTTCCAAATAAAATGTGAATTATCCAATGCATTTACACTGGTAGTGTCAAACCAAGTGCAAAGTAAGGCAAGTTCTCTTGTATGAGGATACACTCGAGTCTAACCTAACACACCTTTTCAGAGTTGATAACCCTAGTTATATCTACCGCTAACCACATCAACATATAGTATATAGATACAAATTTATTTTTCGGTAAAAATACATAATCTAAATCTTAAAAAAATTATTATGTTTTTTTATACATATCATTAATGTCTACCTTAGATTTGTGTCCTTTAATATATGTTTCTTAAATCAATTTCTCACGGTTTCTATTAAATTAATCTTATATGAATTGTACCGACCCGTACCCAGTAAGCATGGGGTATGTGTTTACTACAATTACATTAGCATGATTAGAAGGAATAAAATCCTAAAGGATCTCATAGTTTATTAGTATTGGTAGACTAGATATATATATTATTATTATAATAAAATGAATACATTAATTATAACATAATTTTTTTCATTCAGGAATATTTATATTCAAGCTAGTGTATCCTTTAATATAATTCCATGTACAATTCGTGGATTATTTTGGAAGGATACAAAAATAAGGGTGAGATCATACAATCATTAAAGGTCATGTATAGAAGAAGCCATAATGGATCAATGAGAATAGTCAATATGTAATGGTAATAACTTAAAACACATCCCATGTAATCAATATACATTAAAGGTGGTTCATAAAAAATATAGAAAGGTAAATAATTGACAATGCTTGCCACTTAAATTACTGGATAAAGAAAAAATTAATATAGAAACGTAAGAAAGTGATTTCAAATTCCCCAATATAAATAATCCAAGAAGGAAGTGTTTAAACAATATGGGAAGGTATATATTAGGGAACACATTCCATTCAAATAACTTGATGACGATAAATCAATTTAGAAATGTAAGAATCTAAAAATGTGTGTCATTTAATCAAATAACTATAAATAAAATGCATCCATATACTTTTTCAAATTGAAAAAAATCATGGGTAATAAATACAAAATTAAAATAAAGGTAATCCTTAATTATTGGATGTCATGTATAGGGAACATGAAAACATATACCGTCAATAATTTTCACAAGATAGTTTAAAATTACAGGTAAAAGCCTATTCATTTTTCTCAACATATTTTTCCACGAGAACCCATTGATGCATTGATGGGATAAATAAACTATGGTCAACACCCATCATTGCATTTCCAATGCGTTCATCATATCAAAAAAATTATTTAATTAATATAAAATATGCATTATCAAATATATGTATTTAATAATGAATATATATTTAACAATATTTCCCTAGATAATCAAATAATTATCAAAGTAAAAACTATATGAAAAATTGTTATCATGTTTAGGAAATAATAATAACTATGATAAATAATGTGGACCTTTATGGTAAATTCAATTTTCAAAAGTCATAGGATATTGAATATCTCAATGGGGAATAACAAAGGAATCAAGGAAGTAAATTCAAATACTATCCTTCAAAAATTAAATCACAAGTTATCTAATGTAATAATGATAAAGGTATCAATACAAAATATATCAATTGGGGTAAAGAAAAAGGGTTATAGTTTATGATGAACATGAAAAAAATAAAAAGGTCCTTTAGAAAATTCCTGGGGAAAATATTATTTTTATTTTCCAAAAATATTTTGAAAATAATTTTCTATGGAAATAACATTGGAAAACATTTTGAATAATAAGTAACATTTTTAACATGATTTAGTTTTGAGGTGATGTTAGTGGGTAAATCAGAACATGCTGTAAAAGGTAAATAGAACATTCCATTTTATATTAAAAATTCAAAAAAATAAATTTTTCGGAAATCAACAAGAATATTAATTTGAAAGACTTTATCAAAGATAAAAATGGTGATAATTTTATTAATTAATAATTTTGGAAAGGATAAAAACGTTTTCTGAAACATTTTTTATAAAATAGAGTTTTTAAGAGAAAATAGTTTCTCTGATTAAACAGACAAATGAAGTTTGGATTTCATAAAAATGAATTCTAAAATATTTTAGTACTAAATAATGGGAAATTATTACTATTACATGAAAAGGATATTTAATAAATATAATATAATATAATTATAGGTTTTATTAAACAATTATCCGACAATTTCATCTCATGTATATTCATGTATTAATAATACTAGAAAAATTATATGTTTATATAAACCCATGAAAACACCATTGTGTTGATGTGAGAATATATTTATAAATATATTATATGTGTAAAATTTAAATCCTAAAAAAATGAAACTAAAACAATATATATTAAAAATTTATTACACACATAATCCTATAATATTAACTACAATGAGGAGGTCATATAACCCAAAAAAAATTGGTTTACAAAATTATTTTTCAGTTGGTAATAATTAATTCAAATCCCATTTGACTAAATAATTCCATTTCAATGGAAAAATATCATTAATAATGAACTAATAATTATAGAATATGATAATGTGACATTATGTACACTATATATAAGAAATTAGGTGGACAACTACAAGATATGTCTCAAAGAATGGAAATTGAGATGAAGTCCATTTCTACATGGTAACATTTGAATTATGATCCCCACAAAAGAAGTAATTTATTATTATACTTTATATACAATAATATATGTTTATTGATAATGGTAAATTAAATATTTTCAGTATGTAGACCTCAAAGAATAAATATATGGTGAAAATTGGGTATCCTTCATGTGAAGAAAAGTGAGGCAAGAATCCCTTACTATGTGTTTCCTTTCAAATGAACTTACATCAAATTACTATATAATGGTTTTAAACATGGTAATAACTTATTATAAAATCCTATTAATAATTTTTATACCTTATAGGATCCTGTTATAATATATAGATACCTATCTATTATTAATCATTCATTATTTTCACTATTTGAGCTGTTAATTATATATTTTCCCAAGTATGTTTTGACTTGTTACGTATCATTCCCATAAGGGTTTATCCATATCATGAATTTAAATCCGGATTTAAATATAATATATATTCCATATAAATTTATCTATAATAATATATAATATTTGTAGATAATAAATGGAATGTGTCGTTCAAGGAGAAAGTAGGTCGTTCGTACACATTGAGGCTAAATCCATTTCTTTTTTGTATTAAAAGTATGAATTTTAATATATATATATATGTGTGTGTGTGTGTGTGTGTGTGTGTGTGTGTATTGTAAATCCAGTATCATAATTAGGTCATAAATTTAATATATAATTATTATATCTATCCTTCATACATTGCATTTTTAGATTTAATGAATTACATCACTTTAAGGATGTGGTAGTCCACAAATCCGCCAACGATGTTATAGTATTCCCAAAAAAATGTAAATCAAAAGGATATGTGTTTTATATAATTTACAGAAGAAAAAAGAAATTATAAATATTAGATATATGATATATATTCATATTTTCCATCTTAATGCCCGACCATGATAGGTGGTAAATGAAAAAATGAACAACATCGTTTGTGAGGGTGTAGTTCGTCGTACAGATAGATAAAAGTTTGTTTCCCATTAGATGGATGTGTGTGTGATTTTAGGTATAACCATTATAATAAAAATACTATATGTAAATTTTGGATACTTATTTTATTTTTTATTAATGAAATATGAATATTTTGGGGGAGGAGAATGAAAATAAAGAAGCTGATCTTGAGGAAGTATATTAACTCTTCTTTTGGTAACTCCTTTTGGTTGTTCACCAAAGGGCTTCCATGGATTTATTCATGTCCCAATATAGGATTGTAGGATTATGTTATGAATTTTTTGGAAAAATTTGTGTATATAATGATCAAGACACATTGGAGTGAGAGGTTTGAATAAGTTGGAGGGGTGATTTCCTTTTATAGTGAAAAAGGAGTGACATTCTTATTAATTTTCTAAAAAGGAATTCCACTAAGATTTCTCATCTGAAAAGTTGATAAAATAATAAAACAATTAGATAAAAGGGAGTATATTGGATATATATGGACATAAAATAGAATTTTTTATTGTTTTTAGGTCATTTTATACCTTAAAATTAAGGTTTAATCCCATATTATGCTAATTTTTCTCTTAATTGATGTAATTAAATTTAAGCACTTTCAATAGTCATTTTTTCAAAAAAAATATCTTTAACTAATTAAAAATTAAAAATTATTTTATTTCCAAATATTTAATCCACTATTTCAAATTCCAATAAAATAACTTTTAAATGTTAATTTAAAATTAATCCTACATACAGGGTGCCAATTTAGGTTTTTAATGTAAACATTTTTAAAAAATTTATATCTTTTATAACCAATTTAATTGTGAAATTGATTTCAATGAATATAATTGGATTGATTGATATATATTTTATATAATTGAACATTAAAACCAAATTAAAATATAATTCACCCATATAAATAAATTATATGAAAAAGAATATTTGAATTAAAATTTATTATTTTTCACATTCCATCAAATAATGTACCTTCAAAGAAAAATGACAAAAATTTACCCTAATGTAATTTTTCTATTTTTATTCAAAAAATGATTCTAATTTCGAGATATGAAATTTATTAAATTTCCAAAAAATGAATTTAAAATAGGTCCTCTATCTAATGGTGGTAATAGTGCCTTTAGAAAAATATTTATTTTTATTTGAAATATTGGGTTTACTCTTATATTATCAATATAGAATCTATTAAATTGACTTAAAAAATATTTTATTGAATATATATTATAAATATTGAAATAATAACATTAAATAATTATAATTATTTTAATTTATTAGGACAAAACATCTTTCTGGGTTTATAAATATTTTTCTATAAAACATTGCCTTTATATTCCATAGGTTCTATTATTCTTTTCTAATTAATTTTTAACCAATGAAATCATTTTATATTTTATTTAAACATATTTTTTTATAATTTATTTAATTCTATTCACAAATTTTAACATAATTGCTAGGATATATCAAATTATAAATAATAATATTTTTTATACTATATTGCTTCTCAGAAAACCTCGATCTGGAATGTAACAAAAACTATAAAAGAATGTATTTTTTATGTTTAATGAAAGATAACTCATCATTGAGTTCATTTAAAGATATATATAAAAATTATTTAAAATAAAAATTATATTTTAATGTCTCGGGATATTATATTCCCTTACGCAGTTGGTGTTGTGGGCCATACACTCAATCAAATACAATGTTCTTATTTTAGAATTTGAGGGCATTACATTATCCCCCATTAACTAAATATTGTCCTAGTAATTTAAACTCCATATTGGTAATAAATGACTGAGTTATTTCAAATGTTAAAATCTCATACCATGAGAAGGGATCATAAAACCTCATCAAGAAAAGAGAGAATGTGATTTTCAAAGGAAATATGGACTAACATATAAATAGGACTCTAATTTGGAAAACATTTATGGAAATTATAGATATGTACATGGAATAAGAGAGTAAATATTTATAGGGATCTATTAAGGTCATTAATCACAAACAATTTCATTGTAAATAGAAATTGGAGGTCCTCAAATCCATAAATCTGTGATGATTCAATAGACTAATGGTTCAATAAAAATTATGGTATTTGGATAACATTATTTTGATCATTTTCCATATGTTGAGTAAATATTTTACTTCTTATGAATATCCGGAAATATTCATACATAACATATTTCTATAAACATAATTTTTATCTTTTTTTGTTCTTTTATAAATTTCTAATTCATCCACTCCTTTATGGAATGGATATTCAAAAATTAACATTGACACCGAATGCACTAAAATAAACCTTTAACATATCATAATGCCCATAAAAGAGTGACACATCTAACTATTTTTCTCTAACTATTATCCAAATAAAAGCATTTAATACATTAATATCTAAATCTAAAAAATTGATACATCTAGTTCACCATTAATATTTATTCATTAAATTGTTCAAAAATAATCAATGACATACTAACAAGGAAATTACATAGGTTAATGTTTTGCGTTAAACAGATATCATCCTTCGTTCATGGGTTCATGTCTCGTGGCCTTATTGTATTAGATAGATTTTCACCCAAAATATAGTTATTCTTTTCGAAAAACCAAATTAATATAACTTCCAAAATAAATATGAAGGAAATCTAAGAAATATTTTCAATAAATTATCATTTAACAAATTTTTTCAATTCAATTTCAATAAATAAACACTTTATCCATTTATTTTCACATAGGTCCTTCCTTGGTACAGGGATTATCCTTTTTAACTATAAATGGATCGTTAGGGTGAGATTTATTTCCTTCTATCATACTCTTAATTTTCCTCATGAATCTATTGCATTATGCCCTTCTTTCCCACACCTAAATCATTTATCTGTTCTGTTGAAACACTTTCATAGGTTATGACTTCCAAATTTATTGCATGATAGATATCGAACCATTTACTCTCTATGGCCTCTACCACTTGAGCTCCTACCAAGATCCCTTATTCTCTTATTTTGTGAGTTGAGAAGTTGTTTAAGATAAATGTTCTTAATCATATTTCATGAAATAGATAAGTAATAAACATGATATATTTCACTCCTATTAATAACTCATTCTTTTGATCATTTTCACCAAATTTTCGATCATTTTCATTGTTAATATAACTCATTTAGGTTTCAGTAATTGACTAAAATGGGAAATAATTTTTTGAAAAATAATATTCATAGTGAGAAAAGGGTATTGTCATTAATAGGATATCTAAATCAGGACATCATATTTTTAATATAAAAAGCCTCAAATTTAAAATCTTTTATTCATTTTCATCAAATATTGAAATCCTAAATGATGGGTTTTAAATAAAAAGTAAATTAGCCTAAGATTATAAATCGAGAGTGTCAAGAAAGGTGCACTATAATGCCCATTTTCATGTACCCAATTATTCTCGTGCTAGGGTTGACACACTTTATTTAGGGTTGTTACCCATGGAAAATATGTTCTAGAACCATGTATAATTATAGTCTCCAGAATAGGATGCATTACCCGGAATTACTATATAATATCTATCATACCAAAACATTAAGATTATATTATATATATAACCATAACATATACCTTAGGAATATGTTATCTATTATATGTTTTCCAAAATCTAGTTACCAAGGTTACAACTAAAATTCCTCTCATTCCAACAATACCAACCCTTCCCCAGTATAAATGGAGCTTGTGTCAACTATCATTACATTGTTATGTTTGGAATAAATCAATTCTGAAAGGATTGAAAAGTATAGTAGTATTGGTAAAATATATGCCTACATGTGTCTTTTATTAAAAATTAACACACTAATAACAAAATAATTTTTTTATTTCGATGTTAAATTTATTCCATCTAGCATATCCTTTTATAAATTTCTTAGTAATATTCTTTTATTCTTGGTTAATGAATAAAAAATATTGGTTATGTAAAAAACTCATTAAGTATCAATTATAGGGTAATAAATATTGAATCAATGAAAATATAACATATAATAAGGTAATAACTGAAGACACATTCCATGTTATCAAAAAACTATGATGGAAGTGCCTATATCTCTTCTGAATCTAGGAAACATCATATCTCTATTGTTTTTATTCTCGAACTGAAACAGGTTCCTTTCAAGCTTCCTTGGCTTTCTAAGAAAATGCGTTTTCCAAACATTCATCATGGATGTTAGGACAGTTCAAAAATTTGGATATGCTAGAATAGAAAGGTTTCCATTGAGGTTTTGAGTATTATGCCCCAGTTTATTTACAAAAATATCTCCTGCGTTGGAGTTGACATTTTTGTTTATGTTCTTTTATAAATGCACTAACCCTCTTGGGAGGGTGTATTTTTGGCATCATCTTGATTCTTTCAGCCCTGGCTCTCTACCGTGGTTCATTTGTGGTGACATAAACTCCATCTCATATGGTTTAGTGAAAAGAGGAAGCTCAATCACAAATCTAGGTGGAATTCATTATCGTTTGGCCTTCATGATATCTTCGAGCCTTCTGGATTTAGGGTTCTCCTAGTCAATGTACACATGGTGCAATAACCATAATGGTCTAAACAAACATTTAGAGCAGTTTGGATAAATGTTTTGAAAATATCTAAGGGTTAGAAATTTTCCCAAAAATGTAGTTACTCACATTTCCCGCTTCCTTTCGGATCATACCCCACTATTGGTGGAGATAAATAGATATCTCCTGATCAACCAACACTTATTTTATTCAAATACATGGAATCATAAGGTCTCCATCACTCACTTTCTAAAGGAGTTGTGGGGTTAGAGGGATGACAGGAGGTCCTGGCGTGGCCTTTTGAACCGCCTCACACATCGGAAATATAATCTTATGACCTTGATTCTGAATAGATCCAATGTGGTTTCTGTGGTGGAATATATTCAGAAGAAGTTGGATCAGCTAGAAGAAGATCTCTATATCAATTGGGATGATGACTCTGTCATTTCTCTTGGTTATAGGCAAACTGCTCTTGCTGAAAAACATATGGAGATCGACAGAGGTTATAGGAAACACTCTATAGTGACATAGCATAGAGAAGGTTACCGTAATAGTGCTTTCTTTCATGCATGCATCAAGGAAAAGACGAGTAAAGAGGTTAACTTTCACATTGGCAATGGGACCTACACCTCTGATAGGGATGTTTCAGGCAGAATAGAGTTGGAACTCTTTAAGGGGATCTTATCAGGAGAGCCCTCTTATTCTATTGATCATGATGATTCAGATGTAGATGTATTCTTGAGGAGCATCCCAAATATGGTGAATGCCTTTGATAATTCACTTATTATTACACCCCGCATAGAGAATGAGATTATAGATGCTGCCTAGAGAAGGCCTCAAGAAAGTGCGCCTGGGCCAGATGGTTTTCTTGTTTCTTTCTATGTGGTAACTTAAGACATGGTCGGCTCTTAGGTAGTGGAGGTAATCCAGGATTTCTTTAGTGGTGGTGCTTTAAATAAAAGCATCTGGTCTTCGAGGGTGGTCCTCATTACGAAGGTTAACAATCCCACTCTCATTTCCCATTACTTCCCTATCATCCTCTTCAATTCATCATACATGTTTTTGGCTTCTAATGTTTCTAGAAGACTTGGTGGGATTATACCAAAGTTGGTCTTGTGAGAACAATGCAGTTTCATTCTGGGTTAGAACATTCAAGGAGCGGTTGGTATCGCCAGTGAACTTGTAAATGATCTCCATAGTCATTAAGTGGGTTAAAATTTCATTCTCCATGTTTTTATTTAAAAGTTTTAACATAATATTCTTTAGATCATCATTATCAATGTTATGAGGAACATAAGGTTCCAATATTGGTTTTGAAATATATGTTTCAGGTGCTAATCCTCACCTTGCATTTCCATTTCACTATTTGGAAAGTTCTTTGGTTATTTCAAATCAGTTCTGGGTGTCTGCCAGGGAGATCCTCTATCCCCAAGTATATTCATCTTGGCTTAATATGCGTTGTCCCAGAACCTTAATAAAAGTTTGGTGGATGATATAATGAAATGGTATCATTGTCGTCAAGCCATATAGTATATTTCCCATTTCATGTTTGATGATGGTCTTTTGATTTTCACAAACGGTAGGTGCAGGTACTTGCTCAATCTCATGGAGATCTTGTCTATATATGGTCTCTTCAGTGGATAGAATATTAATTCCTTGAAGAGAATTATTTTTATATCAAATAAGTGCTTTGGTAGGAAATTTAGATAAGTGAAAATTATTATTGAATTATTTCAAAGGCCGCTCCCAGTCCTCTACCTTGGTTTCCTGATCTCAAGTGGTCGCATCAAGAAGCAGCACTTCCATGACATTTTGAACCACATGATAGGTAGGATATTCCAATGGGAAAATAATTTATTTTATTTTTTAGGATGGGTCACTTTGATCAAAAGTTTAACCTCCTTTATTGTGATGTATATTTTCTATATTATCATGCCACCAAAAGATGTTGTGGAGAAGTGGGATAGAATGCTCAATTCCTTTTTGTGGTATTCTAATAAAACATAGTGATGTCACTGGGAATCATGGAACCATATAGAAAAACAGATCTCTGAAGGAGATATTGGACTTTGAGATATTAAATAATCCATCTTGGGCATCCAAGGTCTGTTAACTTGGGATATACTGGTTAAGATGTCTCCGTGGGAGAAATTCCTTAGTGCTTGTTTTGGCGGAGTTCCTGGCGACCACGATTCTCATTCCTCAGACCAGGCATGCTACATGTTTTATCACCCTACGAATCATGAATACCATACCCGATGGATCATCGATAAAAGGGATAGCAACTTCTAGGAATTAAATTGGTGGGGCAAGAAGCTGTTCTTTCCAAGCCGCCCTTCTTCAAACATTACGTTCAACAATGCTACGGATCATTGTGGTCTCATTCAAAAAAACATTGAATCCAACTCAAGTGGATTTTTTTGAATGTATTGTGATGAGTGACACACCCTATATGTTTTTTTTCGGGATATATAGTTTGGTAAGGTTCAAATTGCGGGATTATTGGGGCCTTCACTATGACACGACTGCTTCGGATGAGGGGCCTCCGGTGGATTGGTGCACTAAGATACCTGCTAGAATGAATTTCTGGATCTGGAGAATCATAAACAAGGAATGTTTGACTAATGATAATATACAAAGTCAAGGAATCTCAATGGCATCATGATGATTTTTTTGTGAGAGTCTGAAGGCAGAGACAATGCTTCACTTTTTTTGTTCAGAGTACCTAGGAAGCGAATCTTTTGTCGTTCTTCACTCCTCACCCATGCATGGATGGAAATATTTTCTCCTTACATTTTTTCATGGCCTCCTGGTTTCAAGGATCTAAGTCAATAACCATGGAGCGCAAGGTGTGGACCATTATCTTATCCTCGATATTCTGGACTATTTGGGAGGCCCGTAACTATGTCCATCTCAGTTCCAGTATTTCGTTGTCATTCATGGAGATGTGGTCCCAATCCATCAATTTTGAGTTGGCTTTGATTCTTAAGGGGTTCCAAACCTCAATCAAAATTGTAAATCTCCTTACCTCTCCTCACATTTAGGATAGGGTGTGCATACTTTGGGTTCAATGGGAACCTCCTATTAATGGTCTCAAACTCAAGGTGAATGGTTCTTTCTCAGAAGGAATCATTAGGGGTGGAAAGGTTCTTTGGGACTACTGTGCTCAGTTTTCCTTGGATTCAGTACCTTTTATTGTACTGGAAACTCACTCGGTGTGAAATTTTGGGCTCTTCTCTCAATTTTTAGCGTTTATAGAAGGATGGAATTTTAGGCGACAGAGATTGAATTGGATTTCGAAGTTCTTGTAAAGGCTATTCAAGGGACCCATTCGATAGCATGGGACCAGACCTGCCTTATACATTGATGCATTGTGGAAACAAATCAAGGGATGATCATACATCATTTTTGGAGGGCGATTATTTTCATAGCGGATGCTCTCGCTTGCAAGGGTAGGCCGGAAGAGGACTTGGTAATTTACAACAGTCTGTACTATATCCCTATTGAGTGCAAGAGTATTGTCCAAGGGGATGCCCTTGGATATCATCACTTTCATCCCTCTTTAGGGTTTTCCTATTTTTTCACATTTTAATCAAATAAAAAACATAATTCATCCAGAAAAAAATGACATTAAAATAACTAGATAAGTAAAAAATCAATATGTAAAGATAAGAAACTGAAAACCCATCCTATTTAATAAATAAATTAAGAATGAAATTTATCCATTGAGTTTTCATGGTGAAAAATTCATGGATAATAAATATTAAATAAATAAGAAGGCAATGCTTATTTATTGGACATCATGTCTAAGGAATATGAAAACATATACCATCAACACAATTCACAAGACAATTTAAAACTACAATTAGAATCCTATTTCTTTTTCAAAAATAATATTTCTTATAATAAATTTTCGACGCATCATGTGGATATTTTTTTTATGGGCCCCACCCATAATTCGAGATCCAAATCATTCCTTGTATCAAATAATTGATTTGATTAATAGACAAGATTCCTTATTAAATATATGTATTGAATAATGAATATGGATTTATCAATATTTCCCAAGGTAATCAAATAAATATTAATCTATAAACTAGATGAAAAAATATAAGGATTAAGAAATAATAATATACATGATAAATTTTGTGGATATTTAGGTAAAATTATATATTAAATGATCATATGAAATTGAATATCTCAATGTGGGCTAAAAAAAGAATTAAGAAAGTAAATACCAGTATTATCTTTGGATAAAGAAATCATCAAAAATCCAAAGGAAAAAAAGATGGATTAAATAAAAAATATATCTAGATGATTTAAAATAAATGGTTGTTCTTATCGACGAGTATAAATAAAAAAAGAACATTTTAAAACATTATATAGAAATATTTAATTTTTTTGAAAAATATTTTTTTAAAAAATTCAATGAATATCACTTTTGGAAAAAAATATATATATTAAGAATAAACCTTTTAAACTATCAAAAATTATTTTCATAGATAAATGTGGGAAAATCCATACATTTCATAAATGGTGAAGATAACATTGATTTTTCATGGTAAAAAGGATAAAAGAATGTCTTTTTTTAGAAAGCAAGAAAATGATTACAATGAAAACAATTGTTAAATACAAAAGGGTAAAAATATCATTAAAATATAATTTTATAAATGTTTTAATCATTTTTATAATATTTTTAGAGTCCATTGTTTTAAGATGAAAAAATGTCCTCCAACTAAAGATGGAAATGAAGTCAGATTGTCACAAAAAAACATTATAAAACATTTTTAGAACCATAGAGTGAAACAATTACTATTTATTGAAAATATAATTGATTAACTGGAGGAGAAGCTAATTAAAGTTTTTACTAAACAATGATCTAATAATTTTCTTTTGATGTAAATTCATGTACAAATAATCATGAATAAAATGATATTCTGATGTAAACTCTTAAAAAGCCCATATTTCTAATGTGGGAATAAATATATGAATAGATTGTGTGTGTCAAAAATAAATCCAAAAAAAATATGGAACTAAGACAATATATAGTAAAAAAATTAACCACAAACTATTATAATATTAATGTTGATGAGAAAGTAATATAATTGAAAGAATTGGAAATGGATTTTGAAATTATTTTCCACTTGAAAATGCTTAATTAAAATCCCATTAGATGAAGTAATTCATCTTCAAAATACAAATATCATGAATAATTAATTAATCATGATATTATATATCAAAATGTAAGTACTTACTCTATATATGTGAAATTTGGTGAACAATAATAAAATATGTTTCGAGGAATCAAAAATGATATAATGTCCTTTAATACATGTTAACTTTTGATTTATTATCCATATAAAAGAAATAATTTGAAATTGAACTCTGAATATGAATAATATAAATGTATTCATGAAATAAAATATAATATTGTTATTATATATTCCACCCATAACAAATAAGTGGTGAAAATGGTGTATGCCTCATGGAAATAAAAGCAAGACATGAATCCCTTAGCTAGCTTTTCCTATAAGGTGAACATCCTTTAAATTGTTATATAATGGTTTTGAAGATGTTGTAATCAAATTCTATAACCATATTAATATTTATTATTTCATATTTGATCTTTTTATAATATCATATTACATGTTTTCCAGTAATCCTTCATTATTTTCACTATTATGGGTGTTAATTTCCTTGTTCCTCAAGTATGTTTTGACTTGTTACTTGTTGTTCATGTCATGGTTTCATCATCTATAGATTTAAATCCATGATGTAAATATCATATATAATATGTATTTATTTATTTATAATAATCCAAAATATTTGGAAATAAGAAATGAAATCACTATTCACGGAGACAGTAGGGCGTACATTCACATGAACACTACATTCATTTATTTTTCGTATTTAAATAATGAAATGTAAATTAAATATATGAATATTATAATAATATCATATTTATTTCATATATTTATTATATGTTTATTAAATCTATCCATTATGCATTCCACATATATCTTGAGTGAATCACATCGTTTTGAGGACGTAGGTTTCCACACATCCACAAACAATGTTATCATATTCCTATAAAATGGAAAGAAAAAGGGTATGTGTTATAAAAAATTGTCAGAATCATAGATTAATTATAAATATCATATATACCATATATAAACATCACATCCATCATAATTACCAACCGTTATATGTGGTAAATTTAAAAACAATCCTCATCATTTTGTGAGGTAGTAGTAGATCATTCACATAAATTGTAAGTTTGTTATCCATTAGACGGAACTGTGTATAATATTAGTTCAAACCCATATAATAAAAACATCTCAGGGTACTCAGGATAATTTCTTATTATATATTCATATAATAATTATATTTTAGGGGTGTAGAATGACAATAAAAGAAATGATTTTGATGGATGATGATACCTCATCTTTCGGTAACTCATTTTGGTTTGATCTAAAGTGATTCATTGAATGGATTCCTTACGAAATAGAGGATTATAATATGATAATAGGGATATTTTTGAAATATATTTTTTTAGATATTGGCCATGAAAATTTGGCATTATAGTTGTGAATAAATGGGATGTGTGATTTCCTTTTTATAGTGGATAAGGGGTTCCATTCTTGTAAATATTTGAAAAAGGAATTCCACCAACGTTTTTCCAATGAAAAGTTGACTCGGTAATAAAAATGAATATATCCAATGGATTAATGGCTATAAAGGTTTACCTAAAAGGTATTATATACAATTTTATAGGTCATTTTGTCTCTTTTATTTAAGGATTAGTGCCTTGTTATGAAAATTTTTCTTCTAATTACTGTAATTAATATTAATCATATTCATTAATATTTTTTTTAAAAAAATATGTTGAGATTATTAGAAAATATATATTATTCTGATTCAAAATACGGAATCAGTTTATATAAATTCAAAATTCAAAATCGGATGAAATTAATTTAAATTTAATCTTGTATATGGGACGACAATGTATGGTTTAAAAGTGAAAACGTTCAGATGTTTGCTTGGTTTTCATATAAAATTTTGATGTTGAAATTTAATAAAATTAACTAAATTTAAATAATATATATATATATATATTTTATATAATATCACTTTATAACCAAATTCAAATATACTTAAAAATAAATTAGACAAAAAAGAATATTTGAATTAAAATGCAGTATTTTTCACTATTCCTCAAAACATGAAACATCAGTAATAAATACGAAAATATCACTGTAACCTAATTTTCATATATCTCATTAAAATATTATGTTTATTTGTGGAATACAAATTTTATAAAATCTCAAAAAGTTTGATTTCAGTTATGTTCTCTTTTAAAAGGTTGTAAAGTGCCTTTTGAGGAATATTATTTATATCTGAAATATTGGGTTTTCTCTAACCTTATGACCATATAATGTATTGGATGAATGTAAATAAATATATTATTAAATATAAAATATATTTATTTCATCTAAATCACTCACCAATAGTAATTATATTAATTTATTAGGGAAAACATTTATGTGGGCCTAAAAATAGTTTTTATAAAAAGATTCCATTTACATTCAATTGGTTGTAATATTCACATATAATTAATTTGTAACCAATAAGTTCATTTGATATTTTTTTAATAATATATTTTAATAATTATGTTTTTTTATTAATTTTAATAATTATGTTATTACTATTCATAAACATCAATTTAACATATAATAGATGCTATCTAAGAAAGTGTTTATTACTTGTAATGAAAGATAACTCATAATTTCATGCATTTCCAGATATATATTGAAATTATTTAATATATAACTCATATTATAGAGTCATATGATAATATATTCCCTTACATGCTTGGTGTTGTCTTTCATACATTTTATTTAATACAACGTTCTTACTTTTGAATTTCGGGGAATTACATTAGTGAAAGTGTGAAGAGATTTTGATGAATATTAAAGACCCTAGTTGATTCCATTATGGAAAAAATAGGATTTTGAGTTATTTAAAATCATGATATTATGTGACTATATAGGTCTTTTAGAGGTGTGATTATGAGCCTAGATGAACACTAATGAGCTCTTGTGGGAAGCGATGCTATATATTATAGGACTAATTCCCTAGGATGAGATGTTTTTCATGTGTGATGGGTTGAAAGCCCACGTTTTTTCATTCATATGATCGTTAATTATTTTCGGTGTAGGTATGAGACAGATGGACCATACAATGAATGATAATGAATTTCTCATATTATGTTGTGATATGAGAACCTACCATCAGTGTTAACGTAGTGTCTAACATAATGGCCTCACCTTGAGGGAGAATGTGTCACCGTATAAAACATTTAGTTTGAATGTTGGTGTTACTTTTAATGTGATATCAGTCTCTACCTTATGTGATAATGTGTTAGTTAGAATAATTACCTAAATATAACTTATAATGTACTTAATGACAATAATGACTAGTGAAAAGGTAGGGGTAGGATGAGATACGACACAAAATGTGGTAGATGACCCTGCATTATATGAGAAGGTAATGGCCATGATGATGAACTCACCTAGATTGAAAAGGTGCAGCAATAGATCCTACACGTATTGGTATGGTAGTAGTTAATACATGGATGTCTGTTTCACCCCTTCCTATGAATAAGCTCATTTTATTTCATTGATAGTGGAGGGTGGTCTGTGAAATGGAGGTGAGGCCCTTACAAAAGAGATATAGTAGTTGTTTGGACATAGTTAAAACCCTAATTAGCCAATGAATAATGCTAATATTAGTTGATTATATTTTAATATTTTTGTTTTATAAAGTCCATAAACACCAAGTTTTAGGGATTTTTAGAAATTAACTATATTTCTCAGCGCATGTGAAATTCTTATTTAATGTTCAAATTTGGTCACAGTTAATCATCTAAATGTGAAATTTATTATTCTGATTATGTTTATTATATATTCAGTGATATGATTTATTGCATTATGTTGAAGTTTTTTTCTTTTTGGATTAATGTATGGATCATAAGGGAAGGTGTAAACGGTTGTCCATGAATGCAGATATTTATTGACAAATAATAATATACCATAGGAAAATCAAATAAAAGTTTTTCCCATAATTAAATCCCAATTAAGATGAAATATTAACTTTAGATAGAGAAAATATTATTTATTACTTTATTCAACTGATTCTATAGAAATTTATTAATCATTCAGGGTGATCAAGGTGTTAAAAGAAGAATATTAAATTAACAAACAAATCTGGAGGCCCATAAAGTTATCCCAAGAGTTTCATCATAATCACTGAATAAAAGATCCAATTATAGTGAAATTATAACATCTATTTTTTGACACCTAGAATAACATATTTCTATTATGTGACCCCTATATATTCAATAAAAGTAAATTTTAAATTTTGATGCACAAAATTTGGATGAATATTGTCATATTTTTGTGGTCAACATTGAAAAGTACAATTTCCGATAATTTTCTATCTACCTATTACACTCTAAAATATTGGGGAATGAATTGAATAATATGGTCTCAACCTTAAGACCCAAAATTATATATTTAATGGGATTTTCATGAAGATATAATGGATATATGTTTTATTTAATTGTATTGTCAACATTTCATATTGTAATCAGGCATTCAATTTTTCTCATTTATGTTTTTTATTAAAATTATATTTTTAATGAAAGTTAAAATTCATATTTTTTCTATTATTATTTATATCATAATGAAACTGTTTTCTTAGGTATTGAAATCATTCACATTATATTTTTGTCAAATTTTACAAAAAACATTTGAGTGATCATTTTTTACTATTTCAATTATTCTATTCCACCCATGAGTATAATTCCTCTATCCACTGATAGAATAGAATAAAAAGTGGGATACCCATATTATGGGTTTATCTAAGAGAGTTCAAAGGGTATTGATTGAATTTTATTTCATGTAATTTAAAATTTATATCTCTTTGTTATTTTAAAATTTTCATTCTATGAGTTTCGTTCCTTTCTGTCCACTTCATCTTTAATGATTACACATTTGAATCATTTATTCAAAAGGAACCAATTATATTTAAAAATATATAAATTGAACTTGCGTTTGATTCAAAGTCTCAAATTATGTATAAATGTCCTTTGTAACCCAAGATGAAAATTATTTTCCT
The DNA here is from genome assembly GCA_963277665.1 of Viscum album. Classification (NCBI taxonomy): domain Eukaryota; kingdom Viridiplantae; phylum Streptophyta; class Magnoliopsida; order Santalales; family Viscaceae; genus Viscum; species Viscum album. The sequence goes on from OY728152.1 coordinate 1,255,987,631, forward strand.
TCCATACCCACTCTATAATCCCACCATTGAGTATAATAATGAATTTTCATTAAAAATTAATTATTTATTTAAAACTAACATTATAGGAATGATCATTGATGTCATAGGGAAGACTAAAAAGCAACCATGTCAACCATTTTTAATATTTCTAGGATTTTTCCACTCATTATAGAACATGAGATTGTACATGTCAAAAATTATAAACAAAGAGCCAATATCAATCAATTATAAGTGGTAAACAATGAAATACTAAAAATTTTGAGATTTTAAATTGGGTATGTTGGTGGGCCCATTTCAAGCTATATACAATAAAATACGCTCTTTCTAGGAGGAAAACCAGCTTCGACATTAATTTTTAGGTGTTTTTTTTTATTTTTTTGTTAAGTTAATCCCTTGTGGGCTATCTAATGTGATCTAATGTCTCTTCTGTGTGTTTTTTATCAGGTGAATAATTGTATTATTTATAAATCAGCCCATTTATTTCTAATGATCAAACTCAGCCATCAATCATCTCCTAGATTAATACTTCGGATGTAAATCCACTGTGAATAATTTTATATTAACTGGTCATTAACTAAAAACCAGGTGGTTTTGTTCCAGGAATTCATTTCAAAACACATATCCCTCTCTTTTTCCCAATTATAATCTATCTCTTATCATCTCTTTCATGATATATGGTAGTTTCATTTTATGATGTGGAAGATGATAATTGGGATTTTGTTTTTTTGGGATTTTATGTTAAGAAATTTAATTCCATGAAAAAATCATTTTATTATTTTAGTATGCATTAATTTATCTCGTGAAACATGATTTTTAAGGCCAAATAATTTTATACCCCTTGACTGTTATTTTAATGCGAGTTTACGTTCATGATAATTGTTTTCGAATGTGTGGTTGAACGATGTAATTTTTCACTCATAATATTTTCATCCTTTTAATAAAAAATACAACCATGAACATCTATTGTATTTTGGGAAAAATATTTATTTATTTTTCCATTTCATCATATCATAGGGCTTGGGTCACTATTATCTTCATTTCAGTTTCCAAACAAAAATGAAAATTATGACTATGCAGAGAAATATTTTTTCCAAATCTGTGGAGTTCGACACATGGGGTTCATGAATATATAGTTTTCTTTCCCAGAATAAGTAGTTTCATATCAATTTTAGATGATGGAATTGAAAATATGTGTGGAATTCGATACTAGCAGATCATGACTCGATATATGTATTCCCCTATAGGTAGTATTTTCAATTATTTTGTGGTTAAAAAATGAAAAAATAGAAAAAATGAAAAAAATAGATACTCATATTATGGTGTAATGTGATTACCACCTAGAGCTTGCATTTTTTTCCCTTGAACAAGAAAATGGTCCCCGTGTCTACTATGATTCAAAAAAAATCATCATGCCTAATTGAAACTGGCTCAAATGTGATGATGCGTTTAAAAAAATAAATGGACATGGGATTTGGATATTCCTGTGAACCAAGCCTGTGTTTAATTATTTTTATAGGATTCATGATTTTTGGGGATGATATATTTTGTAGAGCATGGTATGTTAAAAATTTTTGGAAAAAGGCAATTTGGTTTCATGGTTTTTAGATACTTTATGATCAGTACTAGAAAAAATAAAGTTGGGGTTTTGATTAGACACTATAAGAGGATAATATTCATATATTATATTTTAATATTCATGTGTTTCAATTTACATAAATAACAATTTTAGTTTATTTTATAAATTAATTTTCATTTCTCATCACATGTTCAATTTATATTTAATGTGAATATTCTAACCCAATTAATCATATTCTTGTTTAATTAATTATTATTATTATTTTAATTTGATAATTTTTTATATGAATTATCACATTTTTGAATTTTTTTCTATTTTATGATCATTTGATGAATCGTAATGGAAGATGTAAATTTTTGAAAATGAATGCCAAATTTCTTGACAAAGCATAATGGGACTTAGGCCCAGCAAATAAATGTGGAGCCCATAATTCAATCCCATTGAAACAATAATTTTGACTTTATATAAATAAAATTTTGCGAATCATTTCAGTAAACTATTTATATAGCTAATGTTGATGTTTTAATTGTTATTTATTCCCTTCAATATGAAGATTAAATTAATGGATATATCTGAAGGCCCATAAATAGCCCACCAATTTCATCGAAACGTCACATTGGATGGTATAATTGGAATTAAATTTTGAAATATTTTATAGGACCGCATGATGAAGATATTTATCTTGTATGATCCATTCATATTCATCCATCTTCACTCCCAAATTTTCACATCCAAAAGAGGGATGAATATGGTCCTATTTTTGTGGGAATCATTGAAGAATAAATTTTTTTATGATTTACGACGTAATTTTACTCTATTTATTATTAGGGAAGGAATTTATTAATAGGGGATCAAACCTAGGTCAGAAAATCCCCTATATAAAGAGCTAATGGTGATGGAATTACAGATCGAATTTTTTCATTCATTTGTATTGATAAGCATTCATTTTGTAATCATGCGTTCATTTTTTTCTCATATAAGTTTTCCTGTCACCAAAGTTTCTTCATAAAATTTATTCTTATTATCTTTCTCTATTATTATTTATATCAAATGGATATCTCTTCCTTACATATTGAATTAATTAAAATTATATTCTGTGAAATTCTTCACACAACAATGGAGTGATGGTTTTTTTCTATATTTCTTCTTCAATTACTCCATTATGAGTCTATATCATGCTTCTATAGATAGAATATTGTCAGTGGATTGATACATTCATATCGTTTGATCCAAGGGATAAGAAATGGGTTGGTAGGAATGTTATTTCATCTAAATTAATATTAAATTCTATTTATTAATTTAGTATTTCTATTTTATGAGCTACGTTCTTCTTTGTATTTTCCATCTTTAATGATGAAACATTTTGAGTGCTAGTATGATCCATTTCCTTTGAGTGATCAATAAAATTAAACATTAATTAAATTTTTTATTATCCTTTGAATTTTGTAGGTATTAAATTGGAGAATGATTTTTAAGAATTATATAATTCTTTAGATACATCTTGATTTAATAACATGAAATATTATACGAAAATAAATTCATCCAATCCACCCAAAGACATAACCTAGGATCAAATAATTATCTTAAATTGAATTAAATTAATTAACTAAAACATTATAATTAGTCACTCAAATCAAACTCATGTTTCCCACTTGGTATTTAACTTACCCACAAAAAAATATATGTTTCTCTTGGTTTCATTTTAGGTCCCTGATGATTCAATGACCCATGATTTTCTATATGAAACTTCTTTAACCATATAACTTGGGTAAATTTGGGTGTCACCACACCCTAACCAGCCTTTGCACTTATGGGATATGGAACATTATAAAAACATGAAATAATTATTTGGGTATGGTGTAGTACGTGTTCTTAGAATGAAGGTGGATTCAACCTTAATGATGGCCCATCCGATTTGATCAAGTTTCATGGTGGAATGGATAATATAGGATGATAAATGAACATGGTTTTGTATTTTATTATAGTTATTTATTTCCCTAATGTAAGCTGGTATTTATAAATTCATTTTTATGGAACATTTTGAGACCCTAATTATTTTTAGGATCCCACCCAATATTGAAATATTGGTTCACATGAAGACCTTGTGTCAATGGTACAAGTTCGAGAATAGGTGTTCAAGTGGATTAGATTGGGGTGACTGTATTACATATTTGACAAATGAGATGAGGCGAGGTTTGGATATTTTAGTATGAAACACCTGTGTATTTTTTATATATTTTTTATTTTATATATTTGATTGGCCTAATGGGAAATATGTTGATCTGTTATTTTATTATAAAAGTTTTTTATAACAATGTTCTTGTTTACTAATTCTGACCCCTTTGATGTTTTTGGTGGATGATTTTATTTTATTTTATTTAATATTATGTTTTTGTATCGAGGGATTAATAACGAAAAATAATATTTAGTCTCTCATCACTAGTCAAAATTCATTGACATATGTGGAGATGCACCAATAGTCTTGTTGGACACTGAATAAGACATGTATGAGTGGTCTTGGGTTGAGGATATACAATTATAAGGAAAATAAATTGAATAAGAATACATGAAATTAAAAAATTTATATCGCTATAAAAAATGATTTAATTTTATTGTAAGAGAGAACCAAGTAATAATTTATAATTGCCTACCACTATAGGGATATATTAACCTATATAATCCTTGTATATAATGAGAGGACCCCACATACTCCAAAAATGTTCCAGAACCTTCTCTAAAAAGACAATTGGAATAATATTTTGAAGTGATGGACTTGATAATTGGAGAATTATCTAGATAATTTTGTTTATACATTATGAATCTCTTTTTATTTCGGAAAAAAATATTTATATAAAATCTTTATCATATTTTAGGTACCAACAATGTGAAACTATATTTCTTTATAGTATTGAAAAAAATATGAAATACTAATTTAATGGATGTCTGTGAAGAGTATCCTATAGAAAAGAATTAGTGAGACTCAATATAGAAAGGGGTAAGATGTGGATCATCATAAACCAAATTCCTATATCAAAATCATCATCCCCATCGTAAGATGTATCATATATATAATTTTATTACATGTATAATCCATTTTTCAATGACGTTAGGAGACCCCTATAATTTGACCATGTCTATCTAGTGTAATCATATATTCATAAATCTATGAAATGGATTGATAAAAATGAATTAATAAATCACATGTCATTCAAAAAAATGTTTTTACACATCTCAGGTCACTCAAGTAAGAATGGAAATTTATTTTCCCTGTCTAATTGAATGAATTTTTTTGATGTCCTTAACTCATCATAAGAGAGGAAAATTCCTATATTTATTAATCTCATATAAATGATATGATCTATAACATACCCAAACAACAATTTTTTTTCTCAGACATATGACTTTAATTATCACAATATCAATGAATTGATATTCTCAATTAGGATATATTTAAAACATCAGGTTTTTGTAATTTATGAAATAAATACACTCGTATTAATATCCCTAGAAATTTGACAATCCACGTGATTTTATTTGGTGGGTAAGTCTAGATAATTATCTACTTATTAACTCATGAGCCTATTCTTTATATCTCATATATAACTATCTATATCAAGTGAACAATTCCACCCATCAAAATATTTGCATTACATTATAACCCATTGTTTTATAATATGATCATCATTTATGGGCAAAACAGTGTCATACTTTTAGGGGATATTATTTATCCAATTTTTGAGTAATATAGATGCAACAAACATGATTTAAAGAAAATTTTGATTTCCATTATTTTAAAAACATTAAATATTTTAAAAAAAATTTCTTCTATTCTTTGATATTTCATATACCACATGATTCAATATGACCATAGTCACCAATCAGGTAGGGGTTCCATCCATCCTGACACCCGTCCTGGCCCGTGTCAAGGCTCAATGGTGAAAATGGTCCCCACCAGCTAGAAACTAGTTCAAGGGAATCAAGTAACACCTTTGGTAATGATATTGCCCATGATGATAATCTAAAACACATTATTGTAATCAAAAATCACATCCTAATCAATAACCAAAACACAGCAACCCACAATACATTACTACACATTGAGTTCAACATTTCACAATATGAAAACATGAACCCAAATATCAAAAGGTTGGTAGAGTTACGTACTAGACCATAAACTTTCATGAATTAAGATAATTAGCATCCTCATGATGCCTTCATTAAGTCTTATAAAAAGTGGAACTACTAGAACATTAAACAACTATCAAAACCATGAGGATTCTTGCCTTTACAATGGTCAAACATAAATATCTGTACATACACTAGAGTGTGTGCATATAGTGTGAGGAAAATTTCTTATAGGATACACCTAAATTAAATTCCATGTAATGAAATCATAAGAAAAAATAACACTAATGTTTTGAATAAAAAAATTATACAATTTAAATTGAAATATATAATATAATTACATGAAATTAAAAAAATCTAAACATGATAGAAAGATGAATTGTAAACACAACATGAGAACCAGTGAAATATATATCATTCAAGGGTTAGTGGGGTCCTAGTATCCTTTTATTTTCGATCATTACATATCCTATACATGATAGTCATGCTCGAGTCACCATTCCCTATCCCAATAACTTTTTTTAGTGTTGTTACATCAATCATTGTTAGGGAGACTAGGCATCATTCCTATTGACATGCCTAAATTACTAGAACAATTCTACCCTCTTTGATACCAAGTATTACATTCTTATTAGCTTCATTCCAAAATTCTCATGTACCACCACTAACAAAATAACTCTCGCAACAAGTGAAACACACCTTTAAAAAAACAATTTCCAAAAAGAAAAGCATCATTAAACCCTCACACACACCAAATCCTTTGAAAAATCATGTTTCAAACCATCCACGCAATTTATAGAACCATTTAAAAACAAATAAAGAAAACAAAATAATGTAAAAAAATTTAACCCCAACATCTTACTTTGAAACATCTAAAAACGGTTTATAATAAACTACATCACCAAAGAGAGACCATATAAAGGCAAGAGAACAGCTCATTCATTAGGATTTGACCTGAAGAATGAATATTAAACCCACATTGGGTCAACCTATTCACTTTTGAAATGATATCATAACAAAAAATGAGGAAGTTACCATGAATGTTGTATAACAGAGTAAAGGAGAGGCAGAGATGATGATTTATTGAGGAATTTGAACCAAAACCTTCCAAAGATTGAATCTGAAAGGATATTGGAGGAAGAGGGTTAGAATATGGCTATTGAGGGTAAATAGGGAGAGGTAGGGGGATTTTTATGAACCGTTGTGGAAGTGTAAATCATGAAATTTAATATTTTTAAATATGTGGAAGGTCATATGGTTTGGAAACAAGGGTTTTGGAAACCATGCACCAACCATGTGCCATCTCTAACCAAGAGGAAGATTTGATTCTTAATTTACATGGAGGGGGTGCATGCCTAAGTGCCTAGCCATTTTCCATAGATGGTGTATCTACCTTTGGTTTATAGTTGTCCTTGTAGTTATACATGTGTATATGTTAGGTTTTATAACCAGGACACTACCACTATCCAGAGTGAATGATTTCCCCTAACTATGTACCAACCATGAAACTCCTACTGTATATTCTGAAAATTGTCATCATTCGAAAAAAGTAATAAGGAAAAATAAAATATTCATATAACCAAAAATAAAAGAGAAAGTAACTCAAAATAATTCCACGTATTTGATAAATCCACCACCATGAAAATATTACACCGTTGGAATGTAGAACCAATGTCTAATTAGAGAATATATATCGGTTACAGTATTCCACCATACACATCTTCTCACATGTCTCGTGTTCATCATTTTTGTGTGGATAACATACCTAAAACAACATTATAGACTTCCAAGGGATAACTATCCCTTAATAAACTGTAGTCTGCATTGGTTTCTCAAATATAGAAAAATTAGACTCTGGCTCCAACTCCTCCCAGTTGATCATTTGAAATGGGCCCTAATAATACATCATCAATGGAATGATATTGACTATGTCAGGGATCAATATCAACAAAAATGGTAAATCAAACTAGTATACAACCTTACCAATCATGATAGTAATATTAAATGGTTTTAAATAACATGGAATCTACTTCCACTTATTGATATGATGATAGTGATCCATGTGATAAAACACCGTTACAAACTCCTGATCAACCACTGAAAAGTCTTAGGGCCAATGTTATTTATGGGTATACGATTTATGGTGGTTATAAAAAATCAAAACCCATTGCATGGGATTTGTTTTCAAATTTCTCTTACACCAGGGTTGGTCCTTACAAGGAATTACCAGACACTTCCACCCATCATAAGAGTGACTAACACAAATTACTATAGAGTTCCTAAAGAGGGATATATTCTTATTAATTCTTTATATCTTTTATTTTATGCATGTTCCAAAAATATGTATTCATTATCTCATGTTCCTTTGAAATATAACACATGTTCCCACTACGTGTCTTCAATGATTTGATTCCCTAGGTTCATCTAACAATCAATTTGATTATAGAATTCTATATATAGTTTCACCTACAATACCATTGCATTTTGAAGTCATTCAAAAACTATGTGGTAAAAAAGGGATTTATAACTGCAATGACAGTTGAAGATAGAACATAAATCCTAAATATCTCATGAACACACAAATGACCCAACTCATTCAGTTTGGATGAATACTTAATTGGATTGAAATGGGTTGATCTGGTCAGATGATTAATAACCACCTAAAATAGCACTCCCTCTCTAGGTTGCATGAGCTATCCAAGATATAGAATCTATGGTGGCCTCTCCCCACTTCTATGATGGAATGGGGAGTGGATGATGATAATTTGAGGGTGTTTGGTGTATAGTTTTATCATTTTGACGAGTAAAACACCTATATAGACTGTTAGTTACATCCTTCCCCATACATGTCCACCAAAACCAGGAAAACACGTCATAAAATATCTTGGTGGTCTAGGGATGAATTTCACACTGATTCTTCTGGATATCTTACATCATAACCTTTTATAATAGATAAAACCCCAAAAGGGACACTGAAATAAATAAACCCACTTGGATGGAAAAAACCATACACTAGGATCTCCCCCCTCATTATAATCTACAAATAATGGTGACACGATTCATCATTTGGTTGTCCCTATGTAACGGGATCAACAGAAAGGTTGGTAATAATTTTCTTACACTCTGCTTCTTAGTATCTATTTGCATATGGGAAACAATCACCATCATGGTGCAGTCATCACTTGACTCTTTTACCACATTCAATGGAAAATTATTTCTTATGTAATCTCAAACCACATTCCCTTTTCCTTTTGTATAGTCTATCTCAAAATCAAACCCCTAAAGCTACTCAACCGAAATATATTTCCTTAGAATAACTTTTAGCTAGCATAAAATGTTTTAAAAAATCATATTATCCAAGTATAATGTTTATTTATTCATTAAAATATATCGACACCACATCTCCAATGCATGCATCACCAATACCAATTCTTGTTATTGGGTTTGGTAATTTCTTCTGTGTGGTCGGACAAGATGCAAATTTTATGTTACCACATGATGATATTTAATCAACACACAACCAATACTTCTACCTGAAACACCATTATATACCACATATCCCCTCCAAGATTTAGGTAAAGTTGAGATAGGGGAAGTTTCATTCCTCCATTTCAGGTACTCAAAATACTCCTGAGACTCTAGGCCACAATAGAACCTCACACCATTTTGGGTGAGCATAGTCATGGGGGAATCACTCCAATAGAAATCCCGGAAAAATATATAGTTGTATCCTATTAGGTTAAAAAATCATAATCTAAAATTCATTCCTCAGATGTTCCCATGAAATCACTGCTTAGATCATATGTAGGTCAACTAAATTCCCCAGTTCTCATATCATGTGACCCAAAAATTTACCTCCTGGGCCAAAAATAACACTTGGATAGTTTGGTATTAAACAGAGATTTCTAATATTCCCTAAAATGATCCAAAATTGATTCTCATTCTCTTCCAAAATCCTAGAGTAGATTAGGATATCATATATAAACTTGACGATAAAGAATCGAGGTGCTTGAGGTACACCTAGTTAATGGTCTCCTTGAAAACCAGAATATCGTATTTTAATACAAATGGAATGACCAAATAATCAATCTGGTTATACCTTCATTGTAAATATATCCTTTTTCTTTCTATTTTATGATTACTAGCCTGATGATACTTGGAGTGCAGTTTAATCTTAGAGACCAACCTCACCATACTGAGATGCTTAAAGAGGACATCAACATGCGGAAAGCGGTATTCTTTCTTTATTGTCACATTATTCATATTGTGGTAATCAATACATAATTGGAGGGTTGCATCATCATTTTTAGAAAACAATACAAGGATTATCCAAGGTGAGATTCTTAGGAAAATGATTCCTGATAATTCTTATTTATCTATATGTATCATTGATTTTTTCACCTAGGTGGGGGACATGAGATATGGGAGAAGATATGTCAGTTGTGTTTTGTGCGCCAAATCAATTGTAAACATCATGTCCCACTCTAGAGGAATCCTTGAGAAGTCATTTGGAAACACCTTCAGGAAATAATATACCAAAAGAGACAAACCATTATGGGAATCAAAACCATCACCCACTAGCACCAGATAAGATACCTAGAAATTAATGTGTCCCAACACTAAAAGTGTTGGTCCATCTCACCATGATCGAGGATACCATTCACCTTTAAATAACTATTAATTTCAATCATGTCGCAAAAGTATCACTAATTGAAAATAGAAAATATATTTACAACATTAATTTCACCATTTAGTCCATATAGAGTATCACATGTAAGATTCACATTGACATATCCAAGAATTGCCACACCAATTCGACTGTTGATAATGTTAGAGCGTAATATGAACATCTGGAACCTTATTCCTTATTATTTCCAAGAAGAATAAATAACTACATCACATAAGGAAAAATATCATGTAGAAAACTCAATATCCCAATGATATAGAAATAAATAGTGTAATTAGAAGCATAAGTGTGAAATAAAACAACAACTATGGATTATGTAATAATAACAACACCTAAAACTTTTATTGGTCCAAAATCTGATTCCACTTGTTCTTGATTTACAATGTCAAGGTTCATCATATATGAAAAATCTTGTGATTGGTTACTAAATATATTCTCTAACAAAATATTAGTCTAACCATAAGATAATATGAAATTACCACCCCACCGAACAGATCATAAAACTATATCCATTAATGCACCAGACTAAGATGGAATTTCGCATGGGGCAATGGAATCTCCATCACACTCTATTGTCAAACAACTCTTGAAGAACATATTCATGTTCCCCAATAACCCACATTTTTCGAAGGGCCTAGGTGGAATTGGACAATCTAACCTCACATTCCCCAATCTTACAAACGTGTGTCACACAACTGAACCAAAACAATTTCAATCCAATTAATATGATCTATAACGGTGGATTGAACTAAAACCTACCTTATTCAAGTTCTCAACATGATTCCTCTTCCTTTTATATAAAATACTGATTCTCAATCCCACTACCCAGACCATCCTATAAAAAATAAACATGTCACCAAGATAAATATTTATCATCAGGTCCTATTAAAAATTCTCAACATATATATTAAATTTAAACAAGAATAAATGGGAACAAATGTCTATTAGAAAGAACATTTTGAAATGATGTGACATTAACTAATCATTAAAAACAATCTTTGGTGATAAAAAAACCAAGACTGTGAAATGGTTGGATTATTCTTACATGATAAGATACCCCTGATAGAGAGGCATGAACTCTTATGTCTTGGAAACTACTACACTATCATGGTAGTACTACTGATTGTATACAATCATGATATGATTTCATCCATTCTTTTCTTTCTTTGAATCCTATCCCACTAATTCCCACCACCTACGACCAATTACATCATTCATTACTAATAATGCATCACTCTTTCCACCTAAAGATTCTCATGGAACTCAAAAACCATCTAAAAATTTTCAATTAACTACTCAACCTACTGAGTATCCATGTTACCTCACATGTAAGGAGGGTTGTTCTTGGAAAACTCTAGAGGTCTGTCCTTTTATAGATCTGATTCATCTTCATTAGCATGTGCATTTTTTCGAAGTAAAATACTCAAGAGGGGGGCGAATTGAGTATTTATAAAAATTTCTGCTTAAAAAAGTTTTCTTAAAAGGATTTTCACTTCATGTTAAATGCAGCCTAGTTAATCAAAGTAATACAGGTATAATGGTTTTACTATTTAAATAACTTCTTATAAGATTGATTATATCTCAGTAATAATAATAGTAATTAATATTACTTTTGAAATTATTTTAATAAGACACATAAATTATAACTTCCTTCCAAGATTGACCATCAAAGTATGATTATTGATTTATAATTTATACAGTATAGTAGTAAAGCATAGAAATATAAAGTAGTAAGCACATTGGATAAACAAAAAGTTTTTCAGTCTCAAGCTGAGACCTAATCCACTCCACTTGGTGATCAACTACAACCAAAAAGTTTATTTAAATAAACTTGATACACACCTTGGATCGGGGTAAAACAAAAGTACAGAGGACTGTCCATGTCCCACAAGGACCAAATCCATAGTTCATCATTGGTACAAACTACCAGGACACACAGGGAACTCATAGACACATATATGTGGGTATACACAAGAGTAAATGAGTGTTTGAGTAAGGATATATTGTAACCTTCAGTTTAATGTAGTAGATAGAGTGTGTTGTTATAAGGATACACACTCTACTTGAAAATTAATAAAATTATACAAAAAAGAGCAGTAATTATGAGATAGGTATAGACATGATCTGAGTGTTGATATTTGTTGTTCTGGACTTCTAAAATGAGTTAGATGTAGAACTCAAGTCCTCGTATGGAAAACTGAGTGTCGCAAGTTAGAAAGATTCAACTTATGTTCTTCATAGTGTTTGACAGTGAGAATATGTTCTCAAGATTCGTGTATGCTTCATGTGTTCTTCAGCAGAATTAGGTGGCATGATCCAATTAACAAAATGTTATTCTCTTATGATGCTCACACTCTCCAGTTTGTTCTTTGTTTCATTTTTTTCATACAATATTCTTACGTATGTCCCATGTGTTTGTTTTTAGGCCAAATTACTCCGTTATATTGGAGTGCATGAGTTGCAACTGATAGTGTGCATGTATTCTACACCATGTACCTCATACTGTCCGATGATATGTCTATAAAGAAACATTAATTATGGTAGTGCATTAAAATCTTCAAATATGACCGTTAGAGATTAAATTGAACGACGACAAAATATATTAGGAAATGGTGTCACAATATGTCATGGAAATAGTGTCTCCTTCACACGGTGTCTAGATTGGTCATGGTGTCTTGTTCACATTGTCTCATGGTCACAGTGTATGAATGTCACATTTTATTGTTCACTGTGTCTAATGGTCATGGTGTCTTGATATCATGGTGTCTTGTTCATGGTGTCTCGTAGTCACAGTGTCTGGATGTCACAGTGTTTTGTTCACGGTGTCTGGATATCACGGTGTCTTGTTCACGATGTCTGATCCATCACGGTGTCTTATTGTCATGGTGTTTAATCTTCATTGTGTCTGAACATCATAGTTTCTGATCCTTCATGATGTCTGATCCTACATAGTGTCTAGTTTACTTTTCCAGAAAGACATAACTAGTTTCAGACTCACGGTTTCTCTGAATTTTCAAAATAACTATATTCAGACTTCAGAATAGATGATCTTGGAATGGATTATACATAATCATTTTTCAAATTAGGTATTATAAAATTAAATTAAGTATAGTATAAATTAATTAAACTGAATGTATAGAAATTAAGATCTTTAATGGATCTTCTTAAATAATTAGAATACTTAAATGATAATACAAATGATTTTATATAATTTTTAGGATTTCACCCAGTTGAATAAGATTTGTGATAATTAAAACTTGATTAGTACACAATGAGTCCAACAATATCCCCCTTTTTCATGATCACAAATCATGTATATTTAAAGTGTATATTTGATTCAATAAAAGATATAGAGATAAATGTACAACATATAGATATTTCTCACCCTTTTGGGATTATCAAAATGATGGAATAAGATACGTCCTGAAAAGTGCACATCGGAATAAAGAAAATAAGATCCAGTACAAAAGAAAGGGGAAAAATAAAAGCAACATCATTCCTATAAAAAGAGTGTAATAATTGTTCTTCTTCATGGGTTGGATTACTCTTTTACATTGGCAGTAGTAGCAGAAGAGGAAGCCATAGGACCAGAGGTTGAGGATGAAGTACGGAGTGAGTTGATTGATAAAGAAGGTAACGTAATGCCTTCAAAGTATGATGGATCTAGAGTAGGAGTAGTAGAAGATCGAGGTAGTTGTTGATCAAGGATCACTGGCCTGATCTGACACAGAGAATGGCTGACAAACATAGTACTGGAGGCTTGGGCAGAGTTGAAGCTAGGAAATCCAGGTCATAGAGGTGTCGTTGTAGGAGCAACAATTGTTGTACTCTGTATATGAATGTAAGGCCTTAGAAGCATAATAAAATCTGAAATGATCTCTCCCCAATTCTCCATTTCTTTCTCAATATCATCCTTGTTTTATATAATCTTGTCCAACAAACAATTGAACTAAGGGAGCTTTTGGACATGAGTCTTGAATGTGTGAGTAATAGGTGGAATCTGGAGATTTTTCACAAGATGCCTAAAATGATTATTCTTGTCAATAATGGAGAAGATTTTGTTGAAGTATAAATCCACATTCTTGGAAATATCTTGCTGAGTATCATTAACAAATTTAGAATGGATTATGACTAGGTCAAGAACTCTGTAATTCTTCTTGGTAACAACAGAGAGAGATTCTTTATTGAAGACACTAAGCACAGTATGAATCTCTTAATTGACCATAGTTTTGAGTAGATCACTTTCTAAAGAGGGTTGAGCAGATTTTCCAGAGGCTTTAGAAGCGTTGACAGTAGTGGATATAGATTGTAGTTGATTCATCACTTTCTGAAGACACTACGTATACTCATCGGTGAGTTTGTTTAGATTAACCACAATCCCTTGCAATTATTTCACAAAATGTTTGTTCCTTTCTGTCACCTTTTTATCTAAATAATCTAAATGTGTTTAAATCATAGATACAACATTCTGTGGGGTTTTATGAACAACAGGTTCCACAAGATGAGAAATAAGCTTTGATCTCGAATGCAACTCTTTCTGCATGTCATCAATCATACCTCTTATTGTTTTCACTTTATCACTAACCAGTTTTTTCTCAAATATTACTTCCTAAATCTCATGAATAATTTTGGGTAGTTTTTTCCAAATAACATTGTCCTACAATAATGAGGCATCTCTCTCACATAGTTTTTTCACAAGAGAAGGTTGGAAATTCATAACTATTTCAACACTAGAAAAAAGGGTGGCACCAAATTCATTTAGATACTATGTATTCACAATGGATGGTTTATTTGATGAAGGTTCAAAAATAGGGACTGATATAAGCTCAGGTTCCTTCTCAAGAGAAATATTAGAGACAAATTTCAGTTCTAACATAGTAGAATGGTCAAGGCCTTTTACTGAAACATGCTGAGAGTCATCCACATCATTGAAACTAGGGAATTTATACCGAGTGTCTACATGGATTGAAAAAATATGATTTTATACTTATTTAGATTCCAAATATGTGGTTTTCTCCCCCAAAATAGTTGCATCCTTCTTAGGACTGAGAGGCATAGGATCTTGATCTAATTCCACAAACTCATCTCGTAGTTCTTCTCCCATTTGATGCCTAACCAGCTGAAAGCCAGCACCATTCTTTCTTCAACTGAAGGAATGACTTCAGGAAAAGATTGTCCCACAGGGATTTCTTCATGGTCATCTCCTTATATAGTAGGTAATTATTCCTTTGTAGGTTATTATACATCATTCTTCTCGATTTCTGGGACAATAGATTTTGTTTTAGCCTCGGGTTGATCTTCCAGAGTAACAACATCTATAGGTGTAGGGACATATTTTTCACTTTCCATGAGATGGATAGGAGTATTGTTTTCCTCAACAGAAACAGTTTCCATGGTTTGCACTATAACCACTTCTTCCTATTCAGAAAAATATTAAAGAACCTCATCTGGTTTCAAAACAGGATAAGTAATATCTCATGGTATTGACGGATGTTCCACAGTATTGAATTTTTCATAAATTTTATCATTGCCTTTCATTTATGACTATTTCCAAGAATTCAAATTTATCTTCATCCTCATGATAGTGACTTTTGAAAGCCAGTACACACAATCCTTTATAAATTCGTCATTAGGTCCAACCACACCTTTGATAAGAAGCATGGTTGAGATAAGCTGAGTGTAAAACATGGAGGTTGTCTTGGATGTGGCATTGATTAGTTCGCAAATTTGTTGAATGATATACTTGAAAAGGTTGATCTTATACCCATTTTTTATATGTTCGATTAGAAACACATCCTGATATTTAAAAATAGAAAAATCACCTTTTTTGGGGATAACCAAATATTGAATAAACATGAAAAAAAATCCATGATTCTCCATCTAGTTCAGCAATAATGGCTCTCCTCTTGGTGCAATTTCCAGTTAAGGCTTTCAAATCATCCTCTATAATCAATGAATTTGGTTGAAGGTGGAGGTCCACTCTGATAATCTTCACAGATGCCTTCATGAGGTATCCAAAGTCATGCATCCCATATCCTTGAAGAGAATGAGCATATTTTTCCATTTACCCAGCTTCTCATGACATAAATATCACAATAATCAAAAGAGAACACTACATACAGATAAAATTGATCCACTAAATTAGGTTAGATTGGTCTATCTTCCACTTAAAACCACTATATCTAGCTTTTCTATTATAAAACATTCAAACACATAGACGTACAAGGCAAAATACACATGGGGAAAACATAATTCATAGGTACTATAAATCGGTTTACTAGATTTGGATTTAGAGGTCCTTCGGGTGATATCTTAGGTGCCATTTTCTTCTTCTCCGAGCTGCGCTTCCCAAGAGTCGACAATGAAGGTAGTTTCATCCTGGGAATCTACTGAATATTCGAGAGAGAGAAAAGGGTTACATGGTTGAAGAAGAATTTGAAATGAGGGAATAACAGAATGACCGTGTGAAGAATCGAGTGATACTTTTTTTATTTTATAATTTTGGAATACCAAACATCTCCAAAGTAAAAACGCGGGAAAACAAAAAGGTGAAATGAATAATTACCATGATACAGTTTTTAATTCAAAACTAAACATTAAAGAAAAGAATTACGGTGAGATAGAGAATGAATGTTACGGTGAGACAGTAACTGAGCGTTATAGTGAGATAGTAATATGGTGAGACAGTAATCATGAAGCACAAAGTGTTATACTGTAATCAAGAAATAGTAAGATATGAAATAGTAATACATTTACATAAGATTTATCATGCCTAATTCATGTATGATGTAGTGTATTATTTCAGAATTTATTGTTTTGTAAATATATCAGCAAACCGATACTCAGTACTAATTAATTCAAAAGTGATATATCCATTTTGATAATGATCTCTCAAAAAGTGATGTCTTACATAAATATGATTTGTCCTAGAATCTAAAACAGTATTTTTTTGAGACGTTAATAACACTTGTGTTGTCACAATTTATACGTAAATGCCTGAATTGATATCCATAATATAGTAATGTGTGCTTCATCCACAATATTTGTGCACAACATCTACCAGCAGCTATGTATTCGGCTTCTGTAGTAGACAATGCAACAAAATTTTGTTTCTTACTACACCATGATACAAGCGACTTTCCTAGAAAGTGACATGTTCGAGAGGTTCTTTTTCTATATAACATACAACCATAGAGGTCAGCATCCGAATAACTAACTAACTCAATTGATTGTCCCCTAGGATAGAATAATAAAAGATAGGATGTATGCTTGAGGAATTTGAAAATTCACTTTACAGAATTTAAATGATGTTCCTTCGGATTTTCTTGAAAAAAAGCACACATACGCACACTAAAAATAATTTCAGGTCGACGAGCAGTTATGTTGAGTAAACTTCCAATCATTCCTCTATATGTAGTTTGATCAACCTATTTTCCATCTGCCTCAAGATCCAACTTACAAGTGCTTCTCATGGGAGTGTTACTAATTTTATTGTCATCCAATCCAAAATTTTTTAGATGATACCTATTATATTTTCACTGAGATAAAATAATACCATCATTATTTTGAAAGATTTGAAATCTGAGAATGAATTTTATTTCACCCATTAAACTCATTTCAAATTCATTTTGCATCATTTTTGAAAAATCAATACATAAATAATTTCATGAGGATCCAAAGATAACTTCATCTACATAGATTAGAATAACTGAAACATCATTAGAAATTATTTATATAAAAAGGTTAGGATCAGCTCTTCCTTTTGTAAAACCTTTGGAAATAAAAAAAGTACTTAATCTATCATTCCAGGCTCTTGTAGCTTGTTTTAAACCATATAAATATTTTGATAATTTAAAAATATGATTTTTGTAAAATTGGGGTGTCTAAAACTAGGGGGTTGTTCAAAAAAGAAATCCTCAACAATATACCCATATAAGAATGTACTCTTAACATCCATTTGATGTAGTTTGAAATTCGGATGTGCAACATAAGCAAGAAGGATTCTGATGGCATCAAGTCTAGATACTGGTGAAATGTTCTCCTCATAGTCAATTCCTTCTTCTTGACTATAGCTTAATGCAACCAATATAGGCTAGTTTCAAACTATGTTACCAGCTTCATCTACCATATTTCTAAACACCCATTTAGTTCCTATGGTTAATGTTTCCATAGGTATTTCAAAAAGTTCAAATATTTATTCCGTTCAAACTGATTAAGTTCTTCTTGGATAGCCATCACATAAAAATCATCATTGATATCATCATTAATGTTGTTATGTTCAATTTGTGCAAGAATACTTGATGTTCAACCTGATTTCTAAGAGAAGCACCAGTTTGAGTTCCTTTGTCTAGGTATCCTACAACAATATCTAAGGGATGGTTATTAAGAGATATAACAGCTCTAGTAGAGTGACTAGTGATTTTACGTTCATCCGCAGGTTCAGGTTCTTCAAAATTTTCAAAACTATAAGTTTTGACTAATTATTTCACAGATATATTTGAGGATTTTTTATTAATGATCAGATTCAATAGATCATCATCCAGGTTCTCCAGAATGGTTTTAGGATCATGTGGATATGTTTCATCACATTTTACATGGGAAGATTAATCCACACATTTAGATCATTATTAAACACTCAACCAGCTTTACTACACATGGAATATCCTTAAAAGATACCTTCATCACATTTGAATGAAATTTTTTTTTAAGATAGGACTTTGTATTACCGATATAGACTTTGAAACCAAAAACAATGAAGTAGTTAACCTTGGGTTTTCAATTGTTCCACAACTTATAAGGAGTCCTTTTAATAATAGGTCTAATCAACACTCTATTGATAATATAGAATGATGTATTGATAGCTTCATCCCATTAATAAATAGGCAATTCATATTCACTTAGCATTGTTCTAGAAATCTCTTATACAGTTCTATTTCATCACTTTACAACTCCATTTTTTTGAGGTGTTATAGGGGTATAGAAATTGTGATTATAACCATTTTGTGAGAAAAAGGATTCAAACTATTGATTATTAAACTCACTGCCATGATCACTTCTTAAGGATTTAATTCTATGTTCACTAATATTTTCTACAGTCATAGAATATTTATTAAAATAAGAGCAGGAATCACTCTTGTGAGCCATAAAGAATGTCTAAGTATATCTAGAAAATTCATATACAATGACTGAAACATAGTGCATCCCATTTAAACTAGAGACTCTAGATGGCCCAAACAAATCCATGTGAACTAGTTGTAGAGGTAGAGAAGTTGACACTTATTTATTTGGTTTGAAGGAAATATTGTGTTGTTTTCCCCTTTGACAGGGATTACATACTTTTTCATTTGGAAACTCATGATTGGGTAAGTCTTTAACTTGTATTTTTCTAGTTATCTTTCTAAGGGAGTGAACATTATAGTGTCATAGTCTCTTATTCCATATCTAAGAATCTTTATGATATACACTTAAGCATGAATCATTTTGAGAAGCTAAGGAATCTATGTTAACAGAGTAACCATTTTCATTTCATAATGCAGAAAATACTTATTCTTCTTTAGAATTAAAGACATTTCACGAATCATCTTAAAATCTAACATGAAATCCATCATCACATCATTGTGAGATACTGAGCAGATTCTATTTTCATCCATCTACAAATAGTATTTTAGAAATCAATACTAAATTTGAGTTACCAATTTGGTCAGCGCCAATAATCTTTCCTTTGGAATTGTCACCAAATGTGACATGTCCTCCATCTATTCTGATTAGATTCTTAAATCATGAGTAGTCTCCTTTCATGTTCCTTGATCATCCAATGTCGAAGTACAAAAGACTTTTACAGTAACTCTTTAAGAATCATTCCTAAAAAATGATCAAGAAAAAACATATTTTGGTACCCATACTCATTTGGCTCCAGTTATATTATTAATAAGTGATTTATTAACCCATAACTATCTCATAGGTTTACTTAAGCATTAAGTAAAGTATTTAAAAAATAAACTCTATTTGGTCTTGAAAAACATGAAATAGTAAACAATGTATCATAACTTGAATTGGATATTTTGTGTCTAGAATTGGATGTGAAACTGTATGTCATTGATTTAGAAACAATATTTATTCTACCAATGTTTATTTTCCCATCTTGATAACCAATTCTAGTGTTGTATAGATGGGAAATTTGTTTTCTTAGAATTTGGGTAAGGGTATTTTTCCCATTGTTAATCATTTCTTAGTCATCCTTTAATTGCTCCGTATAAATTTTTAATTCATTGTTCTCTTTGAACAGTTGGGAATTTTTCTCCTTTTAGGTAGTGATTTCAGATTTAATAGTCACAGTAACAGAATGTTGTTTCTTCAATGATTTATATTTTACTTTTAGTTCATTGCATATTTATTCATGCATGTTACAGTATATAAACAATTCATCATTAGTCTTTATTTGAGTCACTCTCTTTTTCAGAATAGGATGAATTATGTGCGTTAGAGTCCAGTGTTACCTCAGATGTGACTGTCATAAAACACATATTGACTTTTTTAGCCTCTTCATCATGTGATGTTTCTGAGTCACTTGAACTATCCTCAGAGGCACTGTAGGTTTCTTTTATTGCCTTTTTATACTTCATGTCTTTTTCCTCATATCTCTTTTTCTACTTGAGCTTTTGGAATTCATCCTTGATATGTCCCTTGCACTTAAATTCATAGCAGAAAATCTCATTTATCATGTCACATTTTTTACATTCCCTCTTCCATCATCCTTTTTGTTCATATTTTTCCTTGAAGTTAGGCTTTCGGAAAAAGTTATTCTTCTTTTAAAATCTTTTTAATCTTATGGATAGTTGAGTCATCTCGTCATCACTATCAGGTGATGATTGTTCACTACTAGAACATTCTACAGAAGAATCTCATTTCCATTTGTATTTGTGTTCAGAGGATGTGGTCATGAATGCAACAAATTTTCTTTTTGGTTCATACTCATCCTCCATGTGGACATTCATCTCTTCATCACACATGATATTTTTCCCAATCAGTTATTTTATAGGTAGCTTTTTGATGTCAGATGATGATCTAATAGAGACAGAGGCTCAACTCCATCTATTAGGTAGACATATAATAATTCTCATGATCTGTTCCGTGGTCGTGACTTCACTTCCAAGAGAAATGATTGTGTTAACAATCTCATTGAACCTAAGATACATGTCAGAGATAGGTTCATTAGGTTTCATTTTAAAGTTATCATATTTAATAGTGTAAGTATTAAGTCCCATTTCTTTTACACTAGATGTTACTTCATGTGAAACAGACAGGGTATCCCAAATTTCATGGGCAGTTTTACAAACAGATATTCTATTGAATTCATATTCTCCTAAGTAGTAGTATAAAGCATTCATAGCTTTTTAATTGTTATTGTAGGTAGTTTGACAGGTAAATCCCTTGTTATTCTATCAGTAGAAGGAGTATAGTATTCTTCTATAATGGATTACCAAATCACAAATCACATACTCTCTAAGTGCATTTTCATTTTAATTTTCCATTGAGCGTAGTTGGTTCCATTAAAGAATGGTGGTCTGTTGGTTGCAGCAACTTCCAATATATTATCCATAATAATAGAATAGGTATAAAGAGATATGAATTTAGAATTTCCTGAAATTTAAAGATCTTTAAAGTAAAACTATAATCATATTTTCATGAGATTAAAAGAAGTCTTAATAAAAAATTCATATGATACCAAATGTCGGTTGGAGTAGAATTCTCAAGAGGGGTTGTGAATTGAGTATCAAAAAAATTTCCGTTTAAATATGTGTTCTTAAAAGGATTTCCCCATCATGTTAAATACATCTTAGTTAATAAAATTAATATGGTTATAAAGGTTTGACAGTTTAAATAACTTCTTAGAAGATTGATTATTTCTCAGTAATAATAATAGTTATTAATATTACTTCTGAAAATATTTTACTATAACAAAGAGAATATAAATTCTTTCCAAGATTAACTATAAAAGTATGTTTAGTGATTTCAGAATTATACAGTAGAGTAGTACAATAGAAAAAATAAACTAATCAGCACAACTAATATACAAAAATTGGTTCAGTTTCATGTCGATACATAATGAACTCCACTTGGTGATCACTTTCCACCAAGGAGTTTAAATAAAATAACTTGATCCATAACCTGGATCATGGTTATACAATAGTACAAAAGACTGCCTAGGTTTCACAAGGACCACTTCCATCATTCTTCATGGGTACAAACTACCAGGCCACATAGAGACCTCTTCCATATTAATCTGTGGTTATACACAAGAGTAAATGATTGTTTGAGTAAATATATCTTGTATCCTTCAGTTTAAAGCAGGAGAGAGACTGTGTTGTTATACAGATACAGACTCTACTCAAAAATTAACAAATTATACAACATAGAGCAGTAATGTTGATATAGGTTTAGAAATGCTCGGAGTGATGATTTTGAAAACTCTAGACTTCTGAAATGAGGCAGAAGCAGAACTAAAGTCCTCATATGGAAAACAGATTGTCGTAAGTTAGACAGATTCGACTTGTGTTCTTCATAGTGTTTTAAATCATGAATATGTTCTCAGGATCCTAGTATTCCTCATGTGTTCTTTATCCAAATCAGGTTGCATGATGCAATTCGCAAAAATGTAATCTATTATGATGGTCACACACTAGCTTGTTATTTGAATAGTTTTTTTACATGTTTATTTATATGTCCACTATATTTGTTTCTAGGTCCCATTATTCATTTATCTTGGAGTTCTTGTGTTGGAGCCGACAGGTTGCATGTAATATGCACATCATACCTCGTATTGTCCGATGAAATGTCTACAAAAAACTTTAATTATTTCAGGGCATTAAAATCTTCATATATTCCCATTAGAGATTAAATAGAAAGATGAAAAAATATATTAGGAAACTATGTCACAGTATGTCATGGAAATAATGTCTCATTCACACAATGTCTGGATTGGTCACAGTGTCTTGTTCACGGTGTCTCATGGTCACGGTATCTGGATGTCACGGTGTATTGTTCACGTTGTCTGATGGTCACTGTGTCTGGATGTCATGATGTCTTTTTCACAGTGTCTCATGGTCATGGTGTCTGTTTTTCACGGTTTCTCATGGTCACGGTGTCTGGATGTCATGATTTCTTGTGCACAGTGTCTGATCCATCACGGTGTCTCATTGTCATGGTGTCTGATCGTTATGGTGTCTTATCGTCGGGGTGTTTGATCCTTCACAATGTCTGATACTGCACGATGTCTAATTTAAATTTCTAGAAAGACATAACCAGTTGAAGACTCACAGTGTCTATGAATTTCAAAAATAATTGTATTCAAGCTTAAGAAATTATGATCATGGAATGGATTAGACATAATCATTTATCAAACAAGGTGTTATAAAAGTAAATTAGGTATATTATAATGTAATTAAAATGAATTTAGAGCATTTAATATCTTGAATTTGTCTTCATAAATCATTAGAATACTTAAACAATAATACACATGATTTGTTATAATTTATAGGATTTAACCAGGTTGAATTGGATTTGTGATCATTAAAACCTGATTAGTACATGAGGAGTCCAACATGGATGACCCGGTCCCACTCTAAAATCCTTTTCTCGGATATATTGAACCACCAATTACACTAATATATAATCAAATAGTGGGGGATTACATTCTATGGTCATATCTCATGGTTTCACAGTAATTCTCTAGGGAGGAATAATTCTATGAAAATCTGAAAAAACAATGAAACTATCAACACAAAATCCATAAATTTTTTTGAAACACCCACCATTCAACATTAAAATAAATTATCATAAAACCACAAAAACACCATAAAAATTCATTCCATTCCACCCTGATTCAGTTTTCATGTGCAGTTTTCTAAATGCACATCACACATGGAGAAAGGGTCAATGAAAATCCCAAACATCTCGTGGTATCCTATGGTATATCATGAGAAGTGCTGGTCAGACACCCCACTCACAAGAATCACTTCCTGCCCTAACCATAATAGGTATCATCATTCTGGACCCCCTCCCCCCAATATGATGGCCCAATGAATGGTAAAACAGGATCTCATACCAATTTTCCTGAACTAGTCCCTGATTGCATCCAACCTAACACCAAACCCATCCCTTAAAAAAGTCCCAAAATTGAATTCTCAATCCCCATGTGAAGGAAACTAGTCCATGGAAATCTAGTAACACATTTGGGAAATATTTTAAAATGAATTTCATCTAAAATAATCCACAATAATCATGCATCATAATGTAATCAATAACCATAGCACATGATAATACAACATATCACTTCCATATGATTTAAGCATTTTTTAATTTGAAACCATGAACCAATGTAGAATAAAGGGGTAGAGGGACCAACTAGACCACAAGATTCTATTAAACAAGAGAATCAAAATCTTCATACCGCCTCTACAAACGCCATCCAAATGAAGAATGATTTTCACAATGAACAACTATCAAATACATGAGGAGTACTAAATTTAAATGGGATGATCATAATAAGTTATACATACACCCAAGGGTATATTTACGATGTGTTCCACATTCCCAGTAATATTAATCTAAAATAGATTCCATTTAATGACATCAAAATATAAATTTACAGTAATTTTTTAATGAAAAATAAATATAACATTTAAATTGAAACATCATTTGAAATTAGAAAAAATAATGGAAAGTTAAAATGACAACAATATGAATAGTTAATGCAGAATGAGAATATTAGGAAATCCCTTAGGTACTAGGGTTAGTGATATCCTATAATCATCATAATCTAGGTGGTGAAATCTCTTAGACATGACCGTCCCACTTGAGACTCCAATCCCCATCACAAGAATGTTTAGACAGTGTTGTTGCGTGAATCCTAATTAGGGAGACTGGTCCATGGACCTACTGACTCACCTAACAAAGTATTCATAGTCGTCCTACATAGATAACTATGATTCCCTTGTTCTCATTTCATTATCTATGCTACATGTACCGCCACTTAGGCAATTCTACTACCAATAATTGAAACACAGAAGGAAAACCCAATTTTTAAATTTAAAATAATTATTAATTCCTTATTAACACTAGAACCATTGAAACATATGTTTCCTATCACCTAAAAAATTCATTGAACCATTTTAAATCCAAATCAAGAATACTAATTTCATTAAACAATTATAATACATTTAACCACATAGCTATTTCATGGAATCTTCTAGAAATGCGTTGGAGACAACAACCACACTTAAGAGAGACCATACAATGGTATAACACACATTAATAATAAAGATATAACCCAAAGAAAAAATATAATACCCAAATTGGATCAATTTATCAACTTGATTAATCAGAACCGAATGATGAATGGGGGGATGACATCAAGATTTAGGAAGAAAACAGAATGGAAAGATATATTTGATGATCTCTTGAAGAATCCAAACCAAAACCACCAAAATATTGATTCCTAAATGAGAAAGGAGGATGGGGGAGGGTAAACTAGTGCAGGGGAGGTTGAATTAGATTAGTTAGGGGTGATTTGGTATTAAAATACTTGAGGATTAGTTTAGAAAATTCAACTTTTCTAATGATTTTAATGGTTTCACAGTTTTACCGCATGGTTTTCCAAACCATATGTCAATCTTGTGACACCTCAATTAAAGTGAAAAACTAGGGAAATAATTTTCATAGAGGGGTTCAGAACCATTCACACATACCTGCACCTTAGAAAATACTCATATCTTAGGTCTACAATTATCCCTAGAATACCACACACTTATGCACTTGGTCGTGCTACCTTGAAAATGCCACTATCAAGGGAACACATTTCTCACATGATTAGCACATGACTTTCCCTACCCATACACCAATTATGAACCTCATATTCTCTGATTCAAAAAACACCATCATTCTCATAAATTATTGATAAATCCTTGAAATAATTTTAAGAAAAATAATAAAAAAACCTCCAAATATCCTCACAGATGTGGAAACCCTGTTTTATTTTCTATTATAATTGTATTATCAAAGGATATGTTATATTTCTGTTTCTATCTATCAACCCTATTAATGATATGTCAAATGATTTTGTAATATTTAAGGACTTCATTAATTCATTTTTTGGTATTGGGGTTTCTTTGATTATTTAACAGTTCAATTATGGTAATAATAAATATCTATTTCCCTATATATTCAAAGAACCAACACTATTAAATAAATAAATGCATAATCCAATTCACATCATCTGGTGTAGCGATGTACACAGTAAGTGTTTTCGTGCCCAATGTGATGCCACTTTTGAACCTTTCCAAATTACAATTAAACTATTTAATATATTCATGAATGTGAACTGATATCTCTTGTCCAAAAAATTGGATAGAAACAAAGCATTAGTCTACCCCCTTATAATTTGACAATCCTCCACACCAAATATCAATACAAATTCTATAGTTATTTTTATGTACTTATGTATGTTTTTTTAAAGTATAGGGAATATTATTATTATTGGATCATAATCGTAATATTATACTCAAATAATAAAATGAATTGGTTAGTTACACAATGTGGCATACAATAATGATTTATGGTGGATAAATAAGGTATCATGTCCATCCATTAAGACTATTTAGATATATTTTTAATCATATAATGATTGATTTTAGAAACCCTAGTATGGACACATTCTTAGAGTTATCTATTCCGTAATACTGATATTTTTTTGATAACTCAATCGAATAAAACTCTTTGATCCACATATCAATATCATTATTCCCAATGTATGTACTATTTCACCCATTTCATATATCAAGAAACATTATCTAAATAAATATTTTTAGATTGTAAATTCAGGAAAAAAAATTCATTTTCACTATTATATCTATATGCAGTATTATAAATAACACTATACTCCAATTAATATATTGGAATGAATAGGAATCATACATGATATTGATGAAACCAAAATATTTAATAACATCATCAAATAGGATATTTTGTCTCTGAGATGCTTACATCTATCAATAAATTCATAGTTCTATCTTGTAAACCTTATCATATTCATTTAAAACATCATAATATTTTGGAAAAATTAGTTTATGTTAGGGTAAAATAGGAAATATTATGATATATTAGGGTATAATAGGCTATAATTCTTCTTTTATGACACATACTTCACATGTATGGTTTTTGGATGAGTGTTTGGTATAAAAATTACACAATTTATTAAATGATCAAGGAATTCTTGGATCATTTATTGACCACCCTTATATAGACAAAGAATTTTAATACTTCTTCCCAATTTAATTTTTTTCTTCATCATGATCCTCTTTAAACTTTTCAAAATATCCATAATTGTTTTAAATTTGAAACACATAACCTTATCTTAAAATGTAATTAGAAAATGGTAAAAATAACACAAATTGACCAATAAATTTTATTAGTCCATATACATTATAATGTATAATATACAATATAGAACTAGTTCTTTAACCTTTTCCTCTAAAATGTATTTCTTATTTCCTAAAAAAATATTCCTAATTTCCAAAAAAAATTATAATGAAATTATTGTTACAATCTGTATCAATGGATTATAAGAATGTGTTGCATATTTAAATGTCGATGAAAATAGTTTCAATAATTTCATTGGTTATAATCCAACATGGGCATCGTATTATCAATGTTATTGATTTTACTATATTTATCAAGAATGTATAATAATTTACTGTATTTAAAAAAAAATAAGAAATTCTATATATATATAATCTTTTTATTAATAATGAAAAATTTCACATATTCTTCAAACAAGATAAAACAATAAAATTTTAGTTTATGGGAGGCACATAGTAACACTTATATAAATATAGAACATATCAACTATATATATTTAGAACATATGTACTATCTTTAAAGGTATAAAATTTTCCCAATTGCTAACATGTAGATATTATTTAAATTTATTCAAATATATCCTTTCACATAGTATATGTTTATCATAAAAAATGTTTTATATGGACCGTATATCCAATTCCCATAATTAAAAGTAGGGAAAATTAAATTTATAACATTCACATTCAAATACGAAGAATTATTCTCCTTATAAAAACATTTAGACATCGTATAATAATTTATAATTGTTTCATTTTTCATATGTATAAGTGTTATCAAAATTATAACCATATTGTATAAAATGATATTCAATTAATCCATATATATGGATGATTATCAAATAATATATATTTTAATTAAGGTAATTTTATTGAATTAATTACACTAAAATGATGACTCTGTACATTATTACATTCTTTGATCCAATATCCATATTTCACTAAATAATTGTTCTACTATGGATTTTAACTCAATTTTTTTTAATTTGGTAGTGAATCCTCAAAATAATATTATTTATGACATCTAGATTTTTTGAAGGATAACTCTTTTCAAAATCCGAATATGGATTAAAATATCTTAAAACATGGTTTTTCAATTATTGTATCGTCAAAATGATAAAATATCATACTATTGGATAGTTGATAAAATAACTCTTTACCAAACATATCATGTTGCTAAACTAAAATATACTCCTCCATTATGCTAATATAATTAAGGTTTCCTGAAAATGTATAAATGAACCCTTAAAATTCAACATGGCCACATAATCCATATAGGTTCACTAATATCCCAATATGTCTTATAAAAGTTAATTCATGGGCACTCAACTCTAGAATGAAATTGCACTATAGGATAATTGAGGTATCATCATGTGCATTATCTAGAAGGAATCATACACTTATTATTTACAGGGATTCGTAAATGGCTCCCCAATTTAATATAAGTCAATATAATATTAAATTCAAAAAATTACATAACATGAAGCATTTATTGTTGGATGTTTTATTTATTTATCTATGAATTAATCTTGTGATTATGTTTCAATGTTCATATTACATCCACCAAATTTAAATGTTCAAACCATAATAATGAGAAACTAATCTCACAGCCCGATGTAGGATATATCACAAATTAAATTAAAATCCATTCATATTTAAAAATATATAAACGAATCCTACACATAAGGTAAATGAAAATTTCATGTTAATTCATGTAATTATATGAAATTAGGAATCTATAAAAGTGTAAACATAGAGACATGTATTTTTATCCATCAAATTTTAAGATTAGTACATATGGTCCTAAGATAGTGGGACATCTAAAATAAAGTAATTTACATATATATTATTTACTAATGAGAGATTATAATTCCATCATGACTCTAATACAAAATATAGTTTTGCAGTTTTCAACAACTAAATACAATATAATATTTTTATTTATAGACCAATTTCAAGTTACATGGAACTTAAATCCTATATTTTCATACATAGAATGTAATTTATAAAATGATTATTTAAAAAAACATTTTTTCACAAAAAATTGAGCATAAAAATTATTCACATTTCATAAAAAATTTGTAAACATTAATATTAAAAGGAATAAATATATAAATAAATAATTTATTTGTTATTAAAACAGGATATATTAATGTGGAAATTTCATATTTTATTTATGAATGAAAATAAACTTTTTAAAATTAATAATATATAAATCTTAAGGAAATTTATAATATATAATAAATTTCTCAAAAATATTTTATTATCATCATTTTTGGTCATATAATATTTTACAATAGATAAAAGGCTATTGTCGAACATAAATCATGATTATAATTATGTAATTTTCTTATATTTGTTGGAACCAGGGTCTTCAAAGAATGATTTGGCGTATGGTTTGTGTTTGTTGTCAATCCTTAGTGGAAGTTCAGGATGTGTAGCAACAAAGATATGATACCGTTCAAGCAGAAAATAGTAGTGAAGGTGGCGCCGTTTCCCAGTGATTGCCAAATTTTTGGGCCTAAAAACCGGCCTATAAAGTAAAGTGTTTTTGGGAAAGTTACTTGCGCGCCGATCTCTTGGAGGATAAAAGACTTGCACGCCATATGTTTCTGAGGATCAGAACTTCAAAATTTGGCTAAGGAAAGAAGGTCGCGCAAGTAATGGTTGGGTCGCGCAAGTGAGTTGCGCGACAGAGGTTACTGGAGACAAGACTTGCGCTCCGCTGAGGGACTTGCGTGCCTCCACACAGGGGGTCTAGTTTGCCTATAAATACTGGACCACCCCTCATCATTGCAGACGGAGTTCGAAACTTAGAGATTGTTCGAGCTCTTGTCGCGCAGGTGGTTGAGCCGCCTAGGTGGTAGTTTGGTCGCGCAAGTAGAGCTTGCGCGCCGGTTGTCTACTGAGCTCCCAAGGCTGTTTGGGAGAGAAAGGAATTGGACTGCGCAAGTTTGTAGTCGGGGAAGGAAGTGTCGCTCATGTGCGTTGGTGACACTTGTGTGCCATTCTAGACTTGCGCGCCGTATTGGGAATTGCGCGTCCGGTTTGGAGAAGCGCGCCAGGTTTTTCTGAAGCCCGCCGGCCTGTTTGGAGCTGCACGAAAGCCAGGAGACTACCCAATACATTCGAGGAAAAGTGATATTCTGCTTCTGGTGAGAATCGGACTTCAATAGAGCATATACATACAACAAAGGATGTGTTCTAATGAAAATGATGAAGAGACCTTCACTTCTATAAACTGGGTGAGAATTCACCAACAGTAGTGAGATAGGGGGAGTTAACGGGAGTGACCCGAGGGATGCAGTGAGCTATCCCTAAACAATTGTAAAGGCAGTGAGCCTGGGATAGAGTGTCTGTACCCGAACCTTTGTAATCTACAGATAGTGAAGCTTAGTGGATTTTGGTACGACCGACAGCCTGTCGGCGTATGCTCCTTGGACGTAGCCCTTAGTGGTGAACCAAGTAAAAAGGGTTGTGTCTCCTCTGTGCATGTGATTGTTTGCTTTGTAATCATAATCATCATACAGGTTCAATGAGTTCCTACCAACGTGGGAACAAGATCCATCACATTAAATGAAAAAGTGGTCACCCTGATTCACCCCTCCCATCTCAGGGTGTCCCGGGGTCCTTCAATATTTATGTCACAAAATAAGATTCAAATATATGTTTAATAAATTACACATATGCATTAAAGACATATGTAATGAAACCATATCATTCAATGGAATATACATAGGTTATCATTATTGTGCCCCTTTTTCTTTAGTAACACACCCTAAAAATGATTGTTTGATATTTTAAGATACATTATATATCCTTATTCTTAAAAGATGATATATATTAAAACATCATGGGTTTTATTTATATTATATTTTATTTAATTTCATAGCGTACAATATTGAAAAAATCCACAAGTTGGAACTTATCAAAGCTTATATTATATATGATTCACACCACATGACTAAGAATTGTTCTATAATATAATTTTAAGGTGAGGAAATATTTATTCTCTTATTCTATAGTGTAATGTCATGAATAGAAATCTAGTGTCATGATTAGTGTCATTTAACCAGTCTATATCATATGTTATTAAACAATCAATCACATATTATGATATATATGTTTTATATGAAAACATTAAAATAACATGTTATATATAGTTACCAAAATATTTGATACATAAATATAAAATACTACTAGATGAATATTAAATAAATAACATTACTATCCAACCTAAAAACATATTTTTTAGTGTCTCTAGAAACTATGATACATAAAAAATCCTTTAATAAATTTTTACATCATATTCCAAATATTTTTTAATATCAAGAACCATTCTTTGAAACAGCATAACCATAACATTTTTCCACATGCTAGGGAAAATAAATCATAATAATGGTTTAGATCAAATTCTCAATAAGGGTAGAAAAGTGAAAAATCATCGATCATTTAAACATAACATTATCATAATGAGTATGATAATATGATTTTATCCACTGATAATTTTACCCAAAAATTTGTAGATAATAAATATGAGTCGTTATATAAATCATGTATTTTCATAAAAAATTATTCGAAAAAGATCAAAATAACATGATCACTGAAAACATATAATTTTCATAATATGAGGTAATAAAAGTGTATAATAAATTGTGGAAAAATCACAATTATAGAAATATTATATCTATCTTACACACCAAAAAATTCATAATGTATTAGGATTGTTCTAAACATTTTTATACCCACATTGTTATTGGTATAACCTCTGATGTACCATCTTTGGGGTTTTGGATAACCTCTTTTTACACTCTTTTTGAGTCTTGGGATAACCTGATGTGTACTATTTGAGCTCATAGAACATTAATATTTACCTGGTGAATTATAGGGATATACAATTCCATTCCCTAACATCACACAATCAAAAGTACTCTCAAATTTCATCCACATGATCATAAAAATATTCACAATATTTT
This sequence comes from Viscum album, assembly GCA_963277665.1. NCBI lineage: Eukaryota > Viridiplantae > Streptophyta > Magnoliopsida > Santalales > Viscaceae > Viscum > Viscum album. The sequence continues at coordinate 1,256,020,406 of OY728152.1, forward strand.
AACTAGTAGAAATGATAATGGGTTTCATTGATTTTATTATCCACATAACCAGATACCATCTCGATAAAGAAACAAAGGTGGTATCATTAGGCCATATCACCAATAAATCATAAGCGACATTAAATGATGTTATCATTGATTAAAAATTATATTAATATCACTGAAATATTACTTATAAAAAATTCACTGTTAATCATTGAATCAAATATATAAAATATAATAGCTTCCAAAATATTAAATAAAAATTCCTCTTGAAAATAGAACTTGTAAAATTTTACATGAAGCTTCAATAAGTTTATCAATTATTATGATGGGAAATTATATTTATATTATGTACATTAAAATAGTGATTAATTTTATGTTTTATTTTAAAAGTGTAAAATGAAAATAAAATATGTATTATAAATTAATTGAAAGGGAATAAGAATATTCATGAGTTTATTAGGATATATGTCATGAAATTTAATCATCAAGAACATTATCATAAATAATCTTGATAGACAATAAGACTGTAACAAAAACCTCTTATCACGAGTTAGAGTTATTCTGAAAATGCACTTAAATCATATTTAATAAGATGATTATTTTATAAATCTATCATATTTCCATTTATATACTTAAAATATGATATATGATCCACTTATAACATTTCAATTCCAATTAATTTATATGTATTTATTAAAATCATCCTTTTTAGGAGTGAACTGTATCATTTTCATGAGAATTTTGGATAGGTAGTTTTCGTCCAGATATGTTTATTGTGGTTCCAAAATCTGTATAATGATAATAGTGACATAAATATAATATATATTCATTTTATATTTTTTATATTAATATATTAATATTGATATAGAAAATTGAAGTACCCAGTTTATAGAGATAGTAGGTCGTATGTATGTAAGAATGTTTTTTTCATAGTTCAATGGATGGAAGGAGTGAAAGTTAAATAATAATTCACCTCTACGAGATAACTATTATATCATATATATATATATACATATATTAAAAATTAAATAAATACTTTCTTATTAAAATACATGTATATCTATAAGGCCCCGGCCTTAAACCATACTTAATATTGAATTAAATGAATAATTCACATTGAAGATCTTTTCAGGTTTAGATTTTTATAGAATTAGGACATAACTTTTACATCTCAAAAGATTGAAAAGTAGAAATTTATACTAAGTTTCCATAAAATAGAAACTCATAAAAAGAAGCATGTCTAGTTCCATGTATTAGGTAGCATGACTTTCCCTTGATCCCATCCTTGACCCTATTCCACGTTAAGTCCTGTGAAAAACATTTCAAAAACATAGGATGAGCATAAAAAGATCAATAAGGGATACACAAAGAATGAAAACTGTTAGTTTTTCAAAACAACAAGTAAACCATGTATAATTTATCAAAGTAATACTTTTCACCTTTATAAAGTCGTAAAAACACGTCACTAAATAAAATTTCATTACTTACCATTTTGTAACCAAAATATTACCATAAAACCCATATAAAGATCACATAACTTATAAAGGTAACCTGGGGCATAAACATACTTAAATGGAATAACCATATGGTCGACTTCCACACATATCACTTAATGGAATAGCCATACGGCCGACTTCCATACCCAATGCATTGTAGGTTATAACGTAACCACCCGTCCTGTTATTCATGGCACCACCCATCATAATGTCCAAGTACCATTAAAAAATCATAAGACGTTAAACAAATATAATGGAAAGAAAACATTTCCACATTTCGATCACAATATATAACATTAATATATTGACATAAAAAATCCTTTATAAAAACCATTTTCAATACCAACATACATAAATGATTATATGGTATTTATTTCATTTTAAAGATATTACGGCTTGTTCAGGAACCAAAAACCAAATAATACTCACGGCGGCGGAAAAGGTCATTGTCACCACGTACGTTAAAAGAAACATTCCTTTTTTTTCATTTTTTAAAATGCTTCGTAGAAAAATGTCCCTTTTATATTAAAGTAAAATTCAAAGGGGTTTATACATAGTATAAAAGAACGAAATATGCCTCAATGAAAGGAGATTGAGACGAAGTCCCTTTTAAAAAAGGTATCCTTAAATTAAAGAAAAATCAATCTCAAAATTATGTGTGAAAAATATAAATACACCCAATATAATTGTATATTATGTGTAAAACAATAAAAGTTCATTCACACATATTAAAAGGATGACATATTCAATAACTACATTTTGAACCCAAAGAAATCAAAATTGGGTTAAAAAGTTCCCTTGGTAAAATTCGACAGCCTAACGGCATCACTTCAAAATTCAGAAAATGAGTTTATGAGAGATAAAAAGGGTATCTAGTCACTAGGAAAGAAATTTTACATCAATAAGGATATATAAGAACATATCCCAACATAATAGTATGTGAATTAAAAGACATTACAAAAGAAGTGTTTTAAAAGGAGGAGGGTCAAAGGTCCCCTTACCAACTTGGGTAACTTTTGAAATGTACACCCCATTGAAGAAGTGTCATACAATGAATATGTCAATACCAATAAATGGAATTATATTACAGAAAGAGTATAATAATGGTCAGTACATACACCACTCAAAGGAACTGGTGGAAAATGTAGCATAAATCTCATGGGAATAAAAGTGAGATGAAAAATCCCTTACGAAAACTCAGCAGCCTAACAATGCCACTTAAAACTTCCAAAAATGGATTGATGAGATCTAATAGGGTCTCTCAACATATTAAAATAAAATTCAAATAAAGAGGAATATAAGAGGACATACCCCAACATAACAAAGAGGAGATTAAAAGAAGTGACATACAGGAGAGTACTTTAAAAGAAAGAGGGAGGTTGGATCTCATACGAAAATTCGGCAGCCTAACGGCGCCACTCAAAACTTCCAAAATCCATTGATGAGAGAAAATAGGGTATCTCATCATATGAAAATAAAAAAGTACAGTATGAGTAATATAAAAGAACGTCCCAATCATAACAAATATGAGCTTAAAAGGAATGACATAAAAGAGTGTACTTAAAAAGAAAGAGAGGAGTAGGATCCCTTACCTCATGTCTGACATGAATCGATCGTTCTTTAATCTCCTGAATAATAAAATTTGGTCAATTTATAATTTCATAAGGACATCCTTTAAAGATTATTATTCAGTTCATATGACTTATTATATTGTTATAATAATTGGTTAATAAAGTGAGTTCATATCAGATGTTTTTGTCGATGTTCGGTACATGAGTAAAAATTGAACTTGTTGGAAAAGAATTTCTCATGTAGTTATAGGTACATTGTCTCCAGAATCGTATTGATGTTTTAAATATAATCAATACCCAGTATATAATCATTTTATACTATTCCATAGCATTTGGAGATAAAAAATTAAAAGCACCGTTCATGGAGACGGTAGGCCGTACGTACGCATTAATGCTACTTTCATTTTTTTTTCATATAAATGGAATTAAAACAAAATGATATATATATATATTATAATTACAGAATTTTATCCTTAATTTAGATATAATATATTACTTATATATCCATTAAATATATGTACTTATAATATTACATAACATTTGGAGATAAGAAATGAAATGTACCATTCATGGAGACGGTAAGTCGTACGTACGCATGAAGGATACTTTCATTTCTTTTTTTTGTATTAAATGGAATTAAATAATAATGATATAAAGTTATATTATAATTAAAGTAGGATATAATATGTATTACCATTAATTCCATCCTTTATACGTCCCCCATATGTCATTAACGAATCAAATCACATTGAGGGGGCGGTAGTCCGCACTTCCTAAAATGAAGATATCGCATTTACCCATAATGGAAACCATAAAGGTATGCCATATATGAAAAATAAAGAAGATTATGGAAAACATAAACATATTATATATCATATATAAATATATTGACATCTTGATGGCCACCTTTGAAGGTGTTAAATAATATTGAACAATCATCGTTTCGTGAGGCAGTAATTCGCCATCCACAGAAACAGTATGTTCGTTTACCATTAGACGGAGGTGTGTGAAAGTGTAGCTCAGATAATTATTATAAAAACATCATAGAATATGTAAGATACTGTTTTTGTTACAAAAGAAATGAAAAAAAAGTGTTTAGGGGGTTGGAGAAGCAAAATAAAACATAAGAACACAAGAGAAAACACTACCTTTAAAACAGGTAACTCTTTTTTATTTGAACTAAATGGCTTCCTTGGGAATAATTCTGACAAAAATGAGGCTTCTAATATTTATAGAGGGATGTAGAGAGACAAAATGGTCAGGGTTTGGCTGATCCAAAGGCTTCGGAATTGTGGGTAAGGTGGTAGAGGTGGGGGCCATTTATAAGAGGAGAGGAGGGGCACTCTTGGAAAGTTAAGAAAAGATCATTTTTTATAAAATGGTTTTCGGATAAAAAAGGTCTCACAATTATATATTTAGAGGATTAGGTGATAAGGGTTCTAAATACACCCATCTAATAGGTTTCTGAAAAGTGTAGGTCTTATAGTTTACATTATATTTTCATTTTATTTAAATCGTTAAATAATGAGGTAATCGCTGCATCATCATGGTTTCATAAATAATTTAATTTATTTAATGTTCAAAAATTATAAAAAAAATATCATGATGTAAGAAATATTTGTATCTTTTTAATTAATATTTATATCTAAAAATATGACTTGTATAAACCAATTTAAAAATTTATTTAGTAAAACAACTCATATTTGGGACATTTTAATTTTAACATTAAATAAAAAGGTATTAATGTCATTTTCCAAGAAAAGTGGCTCCATGGGGTCTCCAAGTTGACCCATGGATTGTATTGGTCGTCCATGACTCATCCAATGAGGTTAGGACATTTTTATTGGTCATTTCATATTGTTAAAACATTATATTTACCTTAAACTACACTAATTATCTCTAATCGCGATTAAAAACTTAAAAGTTACTATTCAAAAAAAAATTATTTTAGTCCCATTGAACCACATTTAACTTCTTAATTAAATCCATGTATGTTTTATTTTTTAAATTCAAAACATAGAGGTGGTAAAATTTCATTTAAACGTAAAATCAGTTTTTATAAGTACCACTTAGTGGTTTCACTATTCATCAAAAATTGATGTTTTTCAGAAAAATACCAAAACTTCACCCTAAGCTATATTTGATATTCTGGATTCAAAAATGATGTATATTTTACAAAATTTAAAACATATAAGTTAAATTAATTAATTTAATAATTAATTCCCACTGTCAGAGCAAATAGCTTGTTTTTTTGAAACAAGAAGTATCAAAAGATTAACACTAGTTTAAGTCAAATTTCAAAGTGAAATTAATTCCAATGACCACTATTGGATTAAATGGAAAAAATATCTTCTAATTTCACTTTAAATCCAATTCAAAAGATAATACAATCACATGTATATATTAGATTAAAAAGTTGTTTTGAATTAAAATTCAACAATTTTCACTATTCATTAAAAAATGAACTTTATCAGAAAAATAACAAAAATTTACACAAATGTAAATTTTCATGTCCCGATTCTAAAGAAGAATTTTATTTTGTCAAATATAACACATAAAATTGTCAAAAGTGGATTTAAAAGAGGTTCTTCATCAAAAGGTGGTCAATCGACCTTTTAAAGAATATTATAATGTTTACACTTAAAATTGGATTCATTCGCATTTTTAATCTTCTAACATTTATTGTAAAAAGTAAAATTATTTGAAAACAAATATATTCATTTTGCAGTTATTTCTCTTCATTCCCACCATTTTAACGGTTAGGCGTTAACTATAATTTAAAATAATATTATTTTATTATTAGCGTGCAATGTAAGATTCCCATGAAACTCATTGTTGCGTATTGGGTATGCCATCGAGCATAGCGTCCCCTTTAAAGTTATATTAATATTTTCTTCACAAATATGGATAAATGTGAAAATGTTAAATTCTTTATTTACTTGGGGTGTTACATCCTACCTTCCTTTTGGGAATTGCATCCTCACAATTTTAAAATTGGGCTTGGAAACTTCATTGAAAATTCCACATCAGAACAAGATTCAGTAAAAAAATCACATTAAAATAAAGAAAGAGAAGTACAAAGGTCACCCAAGTTAACCCATACTAGGATTCCATGTAGGAAAACATGGATATGGAGGAAAATAAAATGTTTCATGTTCTAAGGGAGAGTGATAGTAAACATGTCTAGGGGAAAGTTAACCATAATAAAATCACAAACTTGTGATGGGTTAAACGGTATTTGATTCCCTAGTAGGAAACGCTAACAGACAACATTTTTGTTTTAAGTTACTCATCATTGAGGAATTTATTTTTTATCATAAATAAACATACATACATGTCATGTTGACTTTCAACTTTTACTAGATTTCTTACAGGAACTCATATTTTATCCAAAAGACGAGTATTTGGATGACTTGTTCACATTAAGAGAGCTATAATCAACTTCTAGAGAATCACATATTCACCAAAATAGAACTATATACATCCCATGTCTTTAGACCTTAACCAAAACTAAAACCAAAAAGGTTAGTATGATATCAGATAATACCCTAAATGATAATTCTTTATAAAAAAAATCAATTCTTAATCTCCAAAATTTACCAAACAATACCCAAAGTTCAATGAAGACCATTCAATAAACATCAATACATAAAATTATTCAAAGTAACGCAAACTAAGATTGAAACCCAAATACTTGAATGATTTAATCAAATATTCTTCCAAGGTAAAAATTAACATTTATCTCCAAATAACATTAGTTTCTCTTAAAGTATCATACTGAAATATAATTAACCTAATCAAATATCCTCCATGATAGGTTAATCATTTCCATAGATAACCCAAAATAAACTTACTCTTGATTCCTAAAATCATCTAACTAAAATGAATTAGTCAAACTAACCAGGGACTTCACGTAGTCCAGTGGTAGGCGATAAATACAAGTCGCACTTTGGTTGTGGGTTCGATTCCCACAGCTTTGTCCAACGCGACGGGTTGTCACACGGTCTGCATGTTGTCCTTTTTCCAAAACTATATAATTCTTAAAACATTCCCCAAAACATGATAAAATCTTCAAAAATAACCATAACATATTTTAACATCAATTTTATCTCATTCCTTTCATATTCCATCATATCATAGAGTAACCCATAATTACCTAAAATGTAAGGATCATATAAACCCTAATGGTTAACTTTATAATTATTACCTGAACTTCCACATCGAGTTGGTCATCTCGTACATGATGCATTAGAGAACTCACCAAGGTTCAAGTGGTTGATCATGACTCCTTGATGGTTGGTTTAGAACAACCATGAGATTCCTCATTGAATCCCCCATTTCATCCAGTCTCTTAATCAGAGAACCACCATAGTTTCCTTCAATCCCATTGTCACATGGGTGCCTTCTAGATCCATCCATTTGCTAAAAACAAAAATGTCAGTGTGAGTATATCAACAACACCATCATGTACTAATGAGGAAGATAAACACTAATATATGATTACTCATTCACTTTATCTAAAACTAGGGCTCTTTTTGAAATCCTAACCATTATGGTAATGTCACTTATGCATAGAGGATACCCTAACCTCTAAATTAATCTAAACTGACCTTTGATACCTACTATAAGGCCCCGGCCTTAACCCATACTTAATATTGAATTAAATGAATAATTCACATTGTGGATCTTTTCAGGTATATATTTTAAGAGAATTAGGAAATAACTATTACATCTCAAAAGATTGAAAAGTAGAATCTTCTACTAAGTTTCCATAAAATAGAAACTCTTAAAAAGAAACATGTCTAGTTCCATGTATTAGGTAGCATGACATTCCCTTGATCCCATCCTTGACCCTATTCCACGTTAAGTCCGGTGAAAAACATTTAAAAAATGTGGGATGAGCATAAAAAGCTCATTTAGGGATACACAAAGAATAAAAACTGGTAGTTTTTCAAAACAAAAATTAAACCATGTATACTTTATCAAAGTAATACATTTCATCTGTATGAAGTAGTAAAAACTCTTCACTAAATAAAAGTTCATTACTTACCCTTTTGTAACCAAAATATGACCATAAAACCCATATAAAGATCACATAACATATAAAGGTAACTTGGGACATAAACATACTTAAATGGAATAACCATATGGTCGACTTCCACACATATCACTTAATTGAATAGCTATACGGCCGACTTCCATATCCAATTCATTGGAATTTATAATCTAACCACGTATCCTGGTATTCACGGCACCACCCGTCATAATGTCCAAGTACCATTAAAAAATCATAAGACATTAAACAAATATAATGGAAAGAAAACATTTCCACATTTCAATCACAATATATCACTTTAATATATTGACATAAAAAATCCTTTATAAAAATCATTTTCAATACCAACATACATAAAAGAGTATATGGTATTTATTTCATTTTAAAATCATTACGGCTTGTTGAGGAAGGCAAAGACCAAATAATACTCACTGCGGCGGAAAAGGTCATTGTCACCACGTACGTTAAAAGAAACATTCCTTTTTGTTGTTTTGTAAAACGATACAAAGAAAAATATTCCTTTTTTATTAAAGTAAAAGTCAAAGGGGTTTATAAACTATATAAAAGAACTAAATATGCCTTAATGAAAGTAGATTGAGAATAAGTCCCTTATAATGAAGGTATCCTAAAATTAAGGATAAATCAATCACAAAATTATGTGTGAAAAATATAAATACACCCTATATAATTGGATATTAAGTGTAAACCAATAAAAGGTCTTTCACACATATTCAACGGATTACATATTCAATAACTACATGTTAAACCCAAAGAAATCGAAATTGGGTTAAAAAGTTCCCTTGGTAAAATTCGACAGCCTAACGACGCCACTTCAAAATTCAGAAAATGAGTTTATGAGAGATAAAAAGGGTATCTCATCACTTGGACATAAAATTTACATCAATAAGGATATATAAAAACATATCCCAACATAATAGTATGTGAATTAAAAGGCATAACAAAATAAGTCTTTTAAAAATAGGAGGGTGAAAGGTCCCCTTACTGACTTGGGTAACTTTTGAAACGTACACCCCATTGAAATATTGTCATAAAATAAATATGTAAATACCCATAAATGGAATTATATTACACAAAGAGTATAATAATGGTCAGTACATACAAAACTCAAAGGAACTGGTGGAAAATGTAGCATAAATCTCACGGGAATAAAAGTTAGATGAAAAATCCCTTACGAAAACTCGGCAGCCTAACAGCGCCACTTAAAACTTCCAAAAATGGATTGATGAGATCGAATAGGGTTTATCATCATATTAAAATAAAATGTACAGAATGAGGAATATAATAGGAAATCCCCCAACATAACAAAGAGGATCATAAAATAAGTTACATAAAGGAGAGTACTTAAAAAGAAAGAGGGAGGTTGGATCTCTTATAAGAATTCGGCAGCCTAACGACGCCACTCAAAACATTCAAAATGGATTGATGAGAGAAAATAGGGTATCTCATCCTATGAACATAAAAAGTACAGTAAGTGTAATATAAAATAACATCCCAATCATAAGAAAGATGAGCATAAAAGGAATGACATAAAAGAGTGTACTTAAAAAGAAAGAGAGGATTAGAATCCCTTACCTCATGTCTGACATGACTCGATCGTTCTTTAATCTCCTGAATAATAAAATTTGGTCAATTTATAATTTCATAAGGACCTCCTTTAAAGATTATTATTCAGTTCATATCACATATTATAATGTTATAATAATTTGTTAATAAAGTGAGTTCATATCAGACGGTTTTGTCGATGTTCGGTACATGAGTAAAAATTGAACTTGTTAGAAAAGAAATTTCCATGTAGTTATAGGTACATCATCTCCAGAATAGTATTGATGTTTTAGATATCATATATATCCAGTATATAATAATTTTATACTTTTCCATAGCATTTGTAGATAAAAAATTAAAAGCACCGTTCATGGAGACGGTAGGCCGTACGTACGCATGAACGCTACTTTCATTTTTTTGTCATATTAATTGAATTAAAACAAAATGAGAGATATATATATTATAATTCAAGAATGATATCCTTCATTTACATGTAATATATTACTTATATATTAATTATATATATGTACTTATAATATTACATAACATTTGGAGATAAGAAATGAAATGTACCTTTCATGGAGACGGTAAGTCATACGTACGCATGAACGCTACTTTCATTTCTTTTTTTGGTGTTAAATGAAATTAAATAATAATGATATAAAGGTTTATTATAATTCCATTAGGATATAATATGTAATAACATTAATTAAATCCTTTATACGTCCCCCATATGGAATTAACGAATCAAATCACATTGAGGGGGCGGTAGTCTGCACTTTCTAAAATGAAGATATCGCGTTTACCCATAATGGAAACCATAAAGGTATTCCATATATGAGAAATACAGAAGATTAAGGAAAACATAAACATATTATATATCATATATATATATAGTGACATCTTAATGGCCACCTTTGAAGGTGTTAAAATAATATTGAACAATCATCGTTTCGTGAGGTAGTAATTCGCCATCCACAGAAACAGTATGTTATTTAACCATTAGACAGAGGTGTGTGAATGTGTAGCTCGAATAATTATTATAAAAACATCCTAGAATATTTATGATACTTGGTATGTTAAAAAATAAAATAATAAAAAGAGTTTAGGGGGTTGGAGAAGCAAAATAAAACATAAGAAATCAAGAGAAAACACTACCTTTAAATGGGTAACACTTTTTTATTTGAACTAAAAAGCTTCCTTGAGAATACTTATGTCCAAAATGAGTCTTATAAGAGTTATAAAGGGATGTGGAGAGACACAATGTAAAGGTGTTGGCCAAGACAAAGGCTTTGGAAGTGTGGGTAAGGTGGTAGAGGTGGGGGCCTTTTATAAGAGGAGAGGAGGGGCACTCTTGGAAAGTTAAGAAAAGATACTTTGTTATAAAATGATTTTCGGATACAAAAGGTCCCAAAATTATATATTTAGAGTATAAGGTGATAAGTTTTCGAAATACACCCATAAAATAGGTTTTTGACAAGTGTAGATCTTAGAGTTTACCTTATATTTTCATTTTATTTAAATCATTAAATATTGAGGTAATCGCTGCATCAAAATGGTGTCATAAATAATTTAATTTATATAATGTTTAAAAATTATGAAACAAATATCATGATGTTTGAAATATATTTATCTTTCTAATGAATATTTATAGTCAAAAATATGACTTGTATAAACCCATTTAAAAATTTATTTAGTAAAACAACTCATGTTTGGGAAATTATAATTTTAACATTAAATAAAAAGGTATTAATGTCATTTTCCAAGAAAAGTGGCTCCAAGGGGTCCCCAAGTTTACCCATGGATTGTATTGGTCGGGAATGCCTCATCCAATGAGGTTAGGAAATTTTTATAGGTCATTTCATATTATTTAAACATTATTTTTACCTTAAATTATAATAATTACCTCTAATCGTGATTAAAAACTTAAAAGTTACTAATCACCAAAAAAATTATTTTAATCCCATTGAACCACATTTCACTTCATAATGAAAACCATTTATGTCAGATTTTTGAAATTAAAAACACAAAGGTGGTAAAATTTCATTTAAACGGAAAATTAGCTTTTATAAGTACCACTTAGTGGTTTCACTATTCATCAAAAATTGAAGTTTTTCAGAAAAATACCAAAACTTCACCCTAAGCTATATTTGATATTCTGGATTCAAAAATGATGTATATTTTAAAATTTTTAAAACATATAAGTTACAATAATTAATTTAATAATTAATTCCCGCTGTCAGAGCAAATAGCGTGTTTTTATGAAACAATAAGAATCAAAAGATTGAGACTAGTTTAAGTCCAATTTCAAAGTGAAATTAATTCCAATGACCACTATTGGATTAAATGGTAAAAATATATTATAATTTCACTTTAAAACCAATTCAAAACATAACCTAATCACATAAATAAATTATATTAAAAATTGGTTTTGAATTAAGATACAACAGATTTCACTATTAATTAAAAAATGAACTTTATCGGAAAAATACCAAAAATTTACACAAAGTAAATTTTGATGTCCCGATTATAAATAAAAATTTTATTTTGTCAAATATAACACATAAAATTGTCAAAAAGTGGATTTAAAAGTGGTTCATCATCAAAAGGTCGTTAATCGACCTTTTAAAGAATATTATAATGTTTATGCTTAAAATTGGATTCATTCACATTTTTAATCCTCTAACATTTATTGTAAAAAGTAAAATTATTTGAAAAACATATATAATCATTTTTTAGTTTGTTCTGTTCATTCCCGCCAATACAGCGGCTAGGCGTTAACTACAATTTAAATTAATATTATTTTATTATTAGAGTGTAACATAAGATTCCCAATAAACACGTTGTTGCGTATTGGGTATGCCATCGAGCATAGCGACCCCTTTAAAGTTATATTAATATTTTATTCAAAAATATGGATAAATGTGAAAATTTCATATTCTTTATTTACCTGGGGTGTTACAATATCGTAAATCTAAAATGATTCACATCACTTCTTGGATGAGATAGTCCACACATAAACTAGAGAAACATTAAAATTTTCCAACATATTGGAAGGAATGAAATTAGATATTATATTATAAATATATATGAATAATTATTTCATAAATATTATATATATAATTTAAACCCATCATAATAACCATAATGAATGATGGGGATGGAAAATTAATTGTATCCAAACATGGAGGAGGTAGTCCACCAAAATACATGATTGATACATTCACATACCATTTAATGAGAAAAGAGTTTATTAAGTGATTTTCAATTATAAAAACATTATAGTATATTTTGGATAATAAATTTGTTATTTAATGATGAATATAATATATTAATTGGATTTGTAAGAAGAAATTAATATGTAGAGGCAGAGTAAGAATATTACCTCTTCTTCTATAGGTCTCCATTGGATCCTTTCTTAAGAACCCAAGGAATTTTCAATCAATATTGTAACACCCCATGATTTAATAGTTCATTATTTCATCAAAATAATTCAATAACATGCACTACACGCCACACCGAGTTCAAGCGCTCCTTGACTTACCAAACTAGCCGTTCAAAAGAAGTTATGAATAGTATTAATTGAATTTTGAACTTTATATAATCCTTATAATTTTATAATCCATATTATGTGTTTTATAGACACGATGTGAGAACAAATTCATTTTTTTCAGAAAAAAGAAATATTTTTCAAAAATGCGATTTTATCGACTTTTAATAGTGAACCCTTTTTAAATCCAATATTTTAAAACCTTTATATATTAAATTTGACTAAATAAATTTATTCATTAGAATGGGGACATCAAAAATTTACAATGTAACAACCCAAGAATCCTCGGTACACTCCTCTTTAAATAATACAGTAGCGTGTGTTGTACGCAACTTCGAGTTCTAACACACACCACAACCAATCAAACTAGCCCTTATAAATATTAATACCTAATTTATGAAATTTTATAACTATTATCTCTCAAAATGGACTTCGTTTTTGGATTTGGAATATCAAAATTATCCTAGGGTGAAATTTTGGTACTTTTCGGAAAACATTTATATTTTGATGAATAGTGAAAATTTCTAAATTTTAATTAAAAACAAATTTTTAATAGAAATAATTAATAGTGATAAATTATGAATTTGAGTGGTTTTATAATATATTTAGAATATATTTTTACCATTTAATAAAATGTTGGTAATTGGACATAATTTCACAATTAAACCGGACAAAAACAAGTGTCATTCTTTTGATAGTTATTATCTCTTAAAAACAAGCTTTTTTACAATGGGAATTAATTTTAAATTAATTTCTACCACTTCTGTGTTTTGAATATAGAAAATTTGATTCCATATTTTTAATCATGATGTCTAAATTGTTTAATTATGTAACTTTTATTTTTAGGCATTTTGAAGAATTACTTTGGTAGATATTTTATTTACCATGGTTAAAGGGTAAATCTGGTAAATAAGGGTAAAAACATAATATTATAATAATAGTAAATTACCCTAAAGCGTGTCATAACCTTATTTTTTGATACATATCCGACCATGGGCATATGTGGGTAGATTTTGGGACACCATGAAGCCACTTTTAGGTGATAGGGACACTTTATATTAATTAAGTTAAAGTAAATACAAAAATGACATAAGCATGTATCTTTTAGAAAAAACAATTTTACATAGGGTTATATATGTTATATTTTTTACTATAAATATTCATTATAAATATAAAAATATTTCCTACATAATGTTATTTTATTTATAATTTTTAGACATTAAATAATTTAATTTATTTCTGAAACAATGATGAGGCGGTAATTACCGTATTAATGAAAGATTAAGATAATTGATATTATAAATATCCAAATAAATGTAATTTGAGACTTTTTATAAATTCCAATAATTCATTCGGTTTCTATGACATATTCGGATTGTTTATATAAATAGTTTTCTAAGTAATAATGCTTTTATAAATTTATCAAGAATAAAATACTCAATAGTGTCAAAATTGACATAAAAGAGTTTTTAAAACAAAAATTATATTATTAATTTATATTCAATTCCTAAAAATCTATGGATCGGCCAAGATACTTATACCATGATAGGTTTATCAGTAATGGACCACTAGGGGGTCTCTTGGAGGTATATAGTATGTTTATTAACTATATAATATAAAATACAATGTGACATGGTAAGTGTCAAACTAATTAACTAAGAGTTCAAACTAAAAGATAAGGTTAATATAATGACCACAACCTGTCTAAATTCTATAGGTTGATTGGTTTTCGACCCATCACCCCTTAGAATTAAAATAATACACTTTGAAGCCATTATAAACTGAATATTAATTTATTATAAAATAATATTTCTAGATTTTCCTATGGTGTTTCTCCTCCCCCTGATAAATGGACACCACTTCTAACCAATTCATCACACTTTAAAATCCTTTTGGTTCGGCCAAACCCTGCCCGAATACTCTCTCAATTTCTCTCACTTAAACATAGTGGCCTTAGTTTGATCAAAAATCCAACATATAGAGCCCATTTGATCTAATCAAAAGGAAGAACCCGAAGAAGAGGTAATGTTTTCACCACCCACTTTCATGTTCATTTCTTCTTCAACATATTATTTCTTTGTTATTCTGATTATAAAATAATAAATACAGTATCTTATATATACTGAGATGTTATTATAAATATGGTACAAGCATATTCAGTATTCTATCCATCCTTTGAATGACATGTCACCAGACGTGTGTACGAACGTATTACCGTCTCCACGTCATGGTGTAATTGTTATTCATTATATTATTATATGGATGGGTATAATAATGATGTGTAACTAATTTAAATAATAAATATAAGATGATAATGATTCTTTATATATGATATACCATCCAATTATATATTATTAAAATATAAAAAGAGTGATATTGTCGCTCGTGCGTACATACAGACTACCGTCTCCACGGACGCGATGAGATTCATTCTCCATCATATACATTCAAGTTTAATTCTCATTTGATGATTAATAATAGTATATAAGGAATTGATATAATTCTTGATACGTATAATATACAACCTATCCATAACAAAAATGGCTTATGAAACAAAGCATATAAAAGAAAATGAGTAAGTTAACACCCGAAACGACGATAATACTAAGATATTGTTAACAAAGAAATGTTAAAAGATCATATATGATATCATACTAATGTATATGATTCTTGCATAATTTAATAACAATTATTTGACCATTATATAGGATGTTAACCTACCTGATCCAAGGAAAAGTATAAGGTAAGGGTTTATTTCACAATCTCTTCATTATCTGAGGTTGTTTATACGTAATTATCTACTGGGACCTCTTTATCATACACATCCATGTTTCTTCAAAATGTATTTCAAAACATTATTACTATTTTAGAGAATATGGTTTAAAGTCATTTATACCCTTTTTTGACTTTTTATAAGATGTTTATAAAGGAATATTCCTATCATTTTCCAAACAATGTCCTTTTTAACATTTTCGACATAATTAAGGTAAGAATGTCTTTTTTTTAACTTATACGGCGGATGCGGGTATTTTATGCAGTTATAAAATCGTCAAAGTATCCCTTATAAGATTATAAGTATATTTTCAAAGAAATTTTTTTATTTTATAATTATGTGACTTTTAAATGATTTCAAAAAAAGTTAAATTTCTCTCAAATAGTTTTGATTTCATCTATGTCCACATCCTTTGATGGATTTTAATCTTATTTGAAGTTTATTTATTATGATACAAAAAATCCATATTGTAATGAAGGTTTTGTGATATGTTTGACTATGGATGTGTTATTTTTATACCATTCATGGTTTATGGGGAATGTATTGACATTTCGTATTCTAGTTTTAATATGAATTTTTATGTTATGTTTAAACCTGTTCATATGGGGAATGCATTAGACATAATATGTGACAGGTGGATCCCACTATAGCTCCTTGATGCATCGGTAGGTCTCGTGAGACAAACTAGTGTCTTGGCACGATTCCTTGACAAAATCATATTTGTATTCTTGGAACGAGGCCTTGGCTATGTGGTTATGATAGTCTGGCATTATGCTTTCCATCATTATGAAAGTGGTTATTGATATTGCATGTGATTATTCGACTAGTAGAACATAAATTTAAATAAGTAAATGGAATTATTTCATTTTGTCTTTACTATATTAAGTTGATGTTCAAGTTTAAAAGGATTTTGTTTTAGTTATACATTTCCTTAAATGTTTATTCTTATTGATGAATGTTTCTGTTATATTGTTATCCTTACTGAGAAACTGAGCTCACCCCTTTCTATGTTTTATTTTCCCATGATTCCAAGAAGTGTATTGTGATTGATATACAGGGTTATGCCAGGGGAATAATGGTGTTCATAAAGGATTATTTATGTTGTTTTGTATGTAATAATGTATAATGTAACATTCATGTATGTAATCTATTTTCCAAGACTGCTAAAGCGATTCAGTCCTTCAGGACTTGATTCCTTGTAATCATGCCAATGTATTAAAATAATGCACCAACTCTGGGTAACTGGGTTCGGGGCGTTACAGTTGGTATTAGAGGATGTTTAGTACAAACCTTGGAATCTATATTTAGATAAACTCTTATTAGAGCACATAGAACTAAGATGAACTTTGAGGATTAGTATAGAAAAACTTCCTATAATTTTGGTATTGTAGATATTTTTTGACATTTATGAGAAATACATCCCTTTCTGGATACAAGTAGGTAGAGGAGGATCTAGCACAGTTGTACCTAGGGGTAAAACCCGAAAAAACCGCTTTGAGCTAGACTCGAACGGGAACTGGTGCACGACAACGGGCCTTGCTGCACTCTTGGTTACGACACTCCCGGAGGATATGCTACGGATAATTCTCATTTTCATTACAAACCATAATGAAGGGGTTTTGAGTATATACTTACACAATGAAAACATTTTTATGATTATGGATTATATCCATAAACTGGTTATATTATGATAAGTGTTTTACAAGTTTGGGATTAGGTATTGCTATTCATAAACTAATCTAGTGTATGCCATTGTTTAGAAATGGTGCCCAGTAGAAGGAATGTGAACTCCAGCATACATGTGATCCAAAGAAAAATAAGGATCATATATTTTATGGTATTAATCCAGAATTTAGAAGGGAAATAATCTCCCATATATTATCATCATATGAAGAAATAGTATCATGTGGTGATAAGATAAGTAATAAGTTATTGGAGTCATGTGGATTTGAAAGGAAGTCAGAGAAGAAAAGGATGGTTGGGAAAAAGACAGATAAAGTGAAGAAGGTGAAGAAGGATTTACCCATATGTGATAACTATGGATTGAATCACCTTGGAAAATGCTGGAAGGGAAAGGGGGTATGTTATATGTGAGGGGGGGAAAGACCCCACATTCATGATTGTGAGGGTATGAAAATGGTTTCAAATGTACAATTCTTTATTTGCAAGGAGTGGGGACACTACGCGAATCAATGTTCAAATCATCATAGTATTCACAAAATGATGCTATTGGATAATAATAAGTTTATGACACTACAACAGATTAATAGGAATGACTAGTGTTATTATGTTGTTAATAAAGAATTATTTCATTTGAGTGTTGTATAAATGATGTACTGGTAATATAAATTATGGAGATAAATAAGGATTGTACTTCAGTACTATTTCATTGAGGATTTGAGATTATATGGAACCATTAAAGGCGATTCAACAGTAATTTAAACATTTTTTTGAAAATACATTTTTGAAGGAAAGACAATCCTTAATATGGTCTTGATACTGAAGTAGTAATTTTGGAATAAGAGATGGTTGATTTGGATAAATTATATTGGATATTATTGACTACCTTGGCACTAATTAATGGTTTGTTTATTTCATCATTGTTGGAATATTCAATGTTTTTGGATATAAGGAATATATCTAGAATTCTATAAGGAATAATTGAGAATTAATATAATAAATAAGGTTTTATGGTAATTCAAGATGTTGCAGTGTTTTAAAAGAATACATGATGAATGTTTTCACATGTTATTACATTGAAAAAGGATCTTCATTGTGTTTACCTTCCTTATAAAGTTTGGACTGAAGGAATTTGGATCATTCTAGTTTGGGATTATTTTTGGATTTCTATAAAAGGACAACCTGGAGGTCGGGCGGCAACCTGTCACGTCCGGCAAGGCTGTTAGACATGAACCCGCAACCGAAGGGTGGCAAGGATGTATACCACTGGCCCATGTGATTTCCAAGATTAAATAATGTAGTTTTCGTTAAAAGATCTGGTAGATGAATTATAAATTCATTAATTTTGGAACCCTACACGAATAGGATAAATAGAATATTTTTTTACGTTCTATTATATTTTAGTGTGAAAGATGAGTTTGTGGTAGAAATTAGTTAAAGGATGGAACTCTACTTTTCAAGCCTATATTTTTATTATTCTCTTATTCTATTAGGAACAAAATTATTATACATTTTTTAAGGGATCCTAAAAACAAAAATGTGTTATCCTAATACCATATGTTTTGTTGAACTGATGGTATTTCAAATCATCATAGATTGATGAATTTAAAGACCTCAATTTTAAACATGTTTGTGATTGATGACCTCAATCACTACCTATAAATATTTACATTTTTACTCCAATTATTTTTCTTTAATTGCCACTAATGTTCTTCTAATAGAGATCATAATTTGGTGGTGACCCTTTCATTTCTCATTTTTTCTTATTAAGACTAAATTTTATTAATGCAATTTACGATATGGGTTTTCCCGTACAGATATTTTCTATTTTCAACCTTTTATTTTCAAAGAACAATTTCAAATTTTGAGGACGCAATTTATTGAAGTAGGGGAGAATTTAACACCCCATGATTTCATAGTGTGTTATTTCATCAAAATAATTCAATAACATGCACTACACACAACACCGAGTTCAAGCGCACCATGACTTACCAAAATAGACATTAAATAGAGGTTATGAATAGTATTAACTATATTTTGAACTATATATAATAATTATAATTTTAGAATCCATATTATGAGTTTTATAGACATAATGTAAGAACAAATTTATTTTTTTCAGATAAAAGAAGTATTTTTCAAAAATGCACTTTTACCAACATTTAATGGTGAACCCTTTTTAAATCCAATATTATAATACTGTTATATATTTAATTTGAATAAATAAATTTATTCTTTAGAATGGGGACATCAAAAATTGACAATTTAACACCCCAAGCTTCCACGGTACGCAACTTCGAGTTCTAACACAGACCACAACCAATCAAACTAGCCCTTATTAATAGTAATAACTACTTTTTGAAATTGTATAAATTTTATCTCTCAAAATGGACATCTTATTTGGATTCGGAATATCAAAATTATCCTACGGTGAAATTCTGGTACTTTTCAGATAAATTTTATATTTTGATGAATAGTTAAAATTACTAAATTTTAATTAAAAACAACTATTTTAATCGAAATAATTAATAGTGATAAATTATTAATTTGAGTGGTTTTAAAGTATATTTAGAATATATATTTTACCATTTAATAAAATGTTTCTCATTGGACATAATTTCCCAATTAAACCAGACATAAACAAGTGTCAATCTTTTGATAGTTATTATCTCTTAAAAACACGCTTTTCATTTTAACAACGGGAATTAATTTGAAATTAATTTCTGACACTTCTGTGTTTTGAATTTGGAAAAATGGATTCCATATTTGTAATCAGGATGTCCAAATTTTGTAAATAGGTAACTTTTATTTTTAGTCATTTTGAATAATTACTTCGGTAAATATTTTATTTACCATGGTTAAAGGGTAAATCCGGTAAATAAGGGTAAAAAAATTATAGTATAATAATAATAAATTACACTAAATCGTGTCCTAACCATATTGGTGGACACATGTCCAACCATGGGAATATTTGGCTCAATTTTGGGACCCCATGGAGCCACTTTTCAGTGATAGGGACACTTTATATTAATTAAGGTAAAGTAAATACAAAAATTACAAAAGCATATATATTTTAGCAAAAAAAAATTACATATGGTTATATATGTTATATTTTCGACTATAAATATTAATTAGAAATATAAAAAAATTTCCTATATAATGTTATTTTATTTATAATTTTTAGACATTAAATAATTTAATTTATTTCTGACACAATGATGATGTTGTAATTACCGTATTAATGAATTATTAAGATAATTGATATTATAATTACCCAAATAAATGTAATTTGAGACTTTTTATAAATTCAAATAATTATATATATTTCTATGACACTTTAGGATTGTTTATATATTTTTTTCTAAGAAATAATGTTGTTATAAATTTATCAAGAACAAAATACCCAATAGTTTCAAAATTGACATAAAAGAGTTTTTAAAACAAATATTATATTACTAATATATATTAAATTCCAAAAAATCTAAGGTTCGGCCAAGATACTTATACTATGATATGTGTATCATTAATGGACCACTTGGTGGTCTCATGGAGGTATATAGTATGTTTATTAACTATATAATATAAAAATACAAAGTGACATGGCAAGTGTCAAACTAATTTGCTAAGAGTTAAAACTAAAAGATAAGGTTAATATAATGACCCAAACCTGTCTAAATTCTATTGGTTGAGTGGTTTTCGACCCCTCCCCCCCTTAAAATTTAAATAATTTACTTTGGATCCATTAGAAACCGAATATTAATTTATTATAAAATAATATTTCTAGATTTTCCTAAGGTGCCCATCATCCCCCTTATAAAAGGACAAAACTTCTAACCAATTATTCACACTTTAAATAATAAATATAACATTATAATGATTCTATATATATGATATAACATCCAATTATATATTATTATAATATCAAAAGATTGATATTTTCGCTTGTGCGTACGTACGGACTACCGTCTCCACGAACGTGATGAGATTCATTCTCCATCGTATCCATTCAAGTATAATTATCATTTGATGATTAATAATAGTATTTAAGGAATTTATATCATTCTGGATATGAATAAGATACAACCTATCCATAAAAAACATGGCTTATGTAACAAATCATATAAAATAAATCAAGTAAGTTAACACCCGAAACGACGATAATACTATGATATTATTGACAAAGCAATGTTAAAAGATCATATATCATATCATATTAATGTTTATGAATTTTTATATTTTAATAAAAATTATTCCACCATTATACAGGAGGTTAACCTACCCCAAATAAGGAAAAGTACAAGGTAAGGGTTTATTTCACAATCTCTTTATTATCCGAAGTTGTTTATACATAATTATCTACTAGGACCTCTTTATCATACACTTCCATGTTTATTCAAAATGTATTTGAAAACATTCTAACTATTTTACAGAATGTGGGTTAAAATAATTTATACCCTTGTTTGACTTTTTATTAGATGTTTATAATGGAATCTTCCTGTCGTTTTCCAAACAATGCCCTTTTTACCTTTTCGACTGAATTAAGATAATAATTTCTTTTTTAACTTATACGGAAGATACAACTATTTTACACCATTATAAAATCATCAAAGTTTCCCTTACAAGGTTATAAGGATATTTTCAAAGTAAATATTTTATTTTATAACTATGTGACTTTTAAATGATTTCAAAAAAAGATATAATTCTCTCAAATTGTTTTTATTTCATCTATGTCAACATCCTTTGATGGATTTTAAGCTTATTTGAAGTTTACTTATTATGATACAAAACATCCATATTGTATTGATGGTTTTCTGATATGTTTGAACTGTGGATGTGTTATTTTTATATAATTCATGGCTTATGGGGAATGTATTGACATTTCGTATGGTAGTTTTAATAGGAATGTTTATGTTATGTTTAAACCGGTTCATATGGGGAATGCATTGGAATTAATATGTGACGAGTGGAGCCCGCTATAGCTCCTCGATGAATCGGTAGGTCTCATGACACAAACTAATGTCTTGGAACGAGGCCTTGAAAAAATATTAATTGTAGTCTGGGAACGAGGCCTTGGCTACGTGGTTATGATAGTCTCGCATTATGCATTACATCATTATGAAAGTGGTTATTGATATTGCACGTGATTATTCGACTAGTAGAATATCCATGTGAATATGTAAATGGAATTATTTCATTATATCATTGATATATTATGCTGAAGTTCAAGTTTAAAAGTCTTTTTCTTTAGTTATACATTGCCTTAATTGTTTGTGCTTATTTATGAATGTTTCCTCTATATTGTTTTTTTTAATGAGCATCTGGGCACACCCCTTTCTATGTTTTTTTCTCCTAGGATTCCATGAAGTGTATTGTAATTGATATACAGGGTTATGCCAGGGGAATAATGGTGTTCATAAGGGATTATATATGTTGTTTTTTAAGTTATAAAGTTTAATGTAACATTCATGTATGTAATCTATTTTTGAAGCCTGCTAAACCAATTCGGTCCTTCCAGACTTGATTCCTTGTAATCATGCCAATGTATTAAAATAATGCACTGACTTAGGGTAACTGGGGTCGAGGCGTTACAGTTGGTATCAGAGGAACTTTAGTACAAACTTTGGAAGCAAGATTTAGATAAACTCAGATTATATCACATATACCTAAGATGGACTTTGAGGATTAGTATAGAATAACTTCCTATAATTTTGGTATTATAGAGATTTTGTGAGTTTTCTGAGAAATACATCCCTGTCTGGATACGAGTAGGTTGAGGCGGCTCTGGCATAGATGTACCTAGGGGTAAAACCAGAAAACACCGCTTTGAGCAAGACTCGAACGAGAACTGGTGCACGACAACGGGCATTGCTGCACTTTTTGTTACGATACTCATGGTGGATATGCTAAGGATAATTCTCATTTTCTTTACATACCATTATGAAGGGTTTATGAGTATATACTTACAAAAAGAAAACATATTTATGATTATGTATTATATCCATAAACTGTTTATTTTATGTTATGTTTTTTACATGTTTCGGATTAGGTATTTCTATTCATAAACTAATCTAGTGTATGCCATTATTTAGAAATAGAGCATAGTAGAAGGAATGGGAACTCCAATAATACTTGTGATCCAAAGAATAATAAGGATCATATATTTCAAGGTCTTATGCCATAATTTAGAAGGGAAATAGTCTCCCATATATTATCATCATATGAAGAAATAGTATCATGTGTTGATAAGATATGTAATGTGTTCTTGGAGTCCTATGGATTTGAAAGGAAGCCAGAGAAGAAAAGGATGGTAGGGAGAAAGACATATAAAGGGAAGAAGGTAAGGAAGTATTTTACCATATGTGAAAACTAAGGAAAGTATCACCTTGGAAAATGCTTGAATGGAATGTGAGTATGTTATATGTGAGGATAAAAAGGACACCACGTTCGTGATTGTGAGGGTAAGAAAAAGGTTTCAAATGTACAATGATTTATTTGCATGGAGTGGGGACACTACACGAATCAATGTTCAAATCAACAGAGTATGCCCCAAATTATGCTATTGGATAATAATAATGTTATGATACTAAAACAGATGAATAGGAATGACTAGTGTTCATATGTTTTGATTAAAGAATTATTTCATTTGAGTGTTGTATCCCTGATGTACTGGTAATATGAATTATGGAGATAAATAAGGATTGTACTACAATACTATTTCATTGAGGATTTGAGATTATATAAGACTATGAAAGGTGACCTAACAGTAATTTAATGTTTTTATTGAAAATACAGGGTTGATTTAAAGGTAATCCTTAATATGGTCCTGATACTGAAGTAGTAATTCTGGGATAATAGATGGGTTATTAGGATAAATTATATTGGAAATTATTGATTACCTTGGAACTGATTAATGGGGTTTTTATTTCATCATTGTTGGAATATTCAATGTTTTTGGATATAAGGAATATATATAGTATTCTATAAGGAATAAGGGATCATGGATATAATAAATAAGGTTTTATGGTAATTCAGTCTGTTGTAGTGTTTGAAAAGAATACATGATGAAGGTGTTCAAATGTTATTACGTGGAAAAAAGGAACTTCATTGTGTTTACCTTCCATTTAAAATTTGGACTAAAGGATTTTGGATATTTCTTGTTTGGGATTATTTTTGGATTTCCATAAAAGGACAACCCAGAGGTTGGGCGGCAACCCGTCGCGTCTGGCAAGGCCACGAGACTTGAACCCGCAACTGAAGGGCGACAAGGGTTTATAACCTACCACTATGCCACGTGAGTTCCTAGATTAAATGATGTAGTTTTTTAATATATTTGGTAGATGAATTATAAATTCATTTTTTTGGAACCCTATACGAATATGATAAATAGAATATTTTTTATGTTCTATTATCTTTTAGCGTGAAAGATGAGTTTGTGGTAGAAATTAGTTAATAGATGGAACTGTACTTGTCAAGAATATATTTTTCTTATTATCTTATTCTATAAAGAAAAAATTCCTTATACATTATTTAAGGGATCATAAAACAACAAATTTGTTTTCCTAATACTTTATATTTTGTGGAACCGATGGTATTTCAAATCATCATACATTGATGAATTTAAAGACCTCAATTTTAAACATGTTTGTGATTGATGATCACAATCACTACCTATAAATATTTCCATTTTTCCTCCAATTATATGTCTCTAATTTCCACCAATGTTCTCCTAATAGATATCAAAAAAATTTCGCGACCCTTTCATTTCTCATTTCCTCTTATTAAGACTAAATTTTATTAACCCAATTTCCGATGTGGGGTTTCCCACGATGATATTTTCCATTTTCAACCTTTTATTTTTGAAGAACAATTTCAAATTGCGAGGACTCAATTTATTGAAGTAGGGGATAATTTAACACCCTGTGATTTCATAGTGCGTTATTTCATCAAAATAATTCAATAACTTTGACTACACGCAACACCGAGTTCAAGTGCACCATCACTTACCAAACTAACCGTTCAAAAGAGGTTATGAATAGTATTAACTGAATTATGAACTTTATATAATCCTTATAATTTAAAATCCATATTATGAGTTTCTCAGACATAATGTAAGAACAAATTCATTTTTTTTCAGATAAAATAATTATTTTTCAAAAATGTACTTTTACTGAGTTTTAATGATGAACCCTTTTTAAATCCAATATTTTAAAACTATTATATATTCAATTTGACTAAAAAAAATTATTCAATAGAATGGGTACATAAAAAATTTACAATGTAACACCCCAAGATTCCTCGGTATGCTCCTCTTTAAATAATACTGTAGCGTGTGTTCTACGCAACTTCGAGTTCTAACACACACCACAATCAATCAAACTATACCTTATGAATAGTAATACATACTTTTTGAAATTTTATAAATTTTATCTCTAATAATGGACTTCATTTTTGGATTCCAAAAATTGAAATTATCCTAGGGTAAATTTTGGTAATTCTTGGATAACTTTTATATTTTGATGAATAGTGAAAATTACTAAATTTTAATTGAAAACACATTTTTTAATAAAAATAATTAATAGTGATAAATTATGAATATGAGTGGATTTGAAGTATATTTATAATATATTTTTACCATTTAATATAATTTTGGTCATTGGACATAATTTCACAATTAAACCGGACATAAACAAGTGGCAATCTTTTGATAGTTATTATCTCTTAAAAACACGATTTTTTTTAACAACATGAATTAATTTTAAATTGATTTCTTCCACTTATATGTTTTCAATTTGTAAAAATGGATTCCATATTTGGAATCAGGATTTCCAAATTGTGTAAATAGGTAACTTTTATTTTTAGACATTTGGAATAATTACTTCGGTAATATTTTATTTACCATTGTTAAATGGTAAATCCTGTAAATAAGGGTAAAACAATAATAGTATAATAAAAATAAATTACCCTAATGTGTGTCTTAACCTTATTGGTGGATACATGTCCGACCATGGGCATCTTTGGGTCGATTTTGGGACCCTATAGAGCCACTTGTAGGTGATAGAGACACTTTATATTAATTAAATGTAAATACAAAAATGACTAAAGCATATATCTTTTAGAAAAAAAAAATTTACATAGGGTTATATATATTAATATTTTTTACTATAAATATTAATTATAAATATAAAACTATTTCCTACAAAATTGTATTTTATTTATAATTTTTATCCATTAAATAATTTAATTTATTTCTGACACAATGATCATGCAGTAATTACTGTATTAATGAAAGATTATGATAATTGATATTATAAATACCCAAATAAATGTAATTTGAGACTTTTTATAGATTACAATAAATTTCTCGGTTACTATGACATATTAGGATTGTTTATATCAATGTTTTTCGAAGTAATAATGTTGTTATAAATTTATCAAGAACAAAATACCCAATAGTTTCAAAATTGACATAAATGAGTTCTTAAAACAAATATTATATTATTAATTTATATTCAATTCCTAAAAATATATGTTTCGGCCAAAAGACTCATAAGATGATATGTTTATCATTAATGTACCACTTGGGAGTCTCTTGGAGGTATATTGTATGTTTATTAACTATATAATATAAAAATACAAAGTGACATGGTAAGTGTCAAACTAATTAAATAAGAGTTAAAACTAAAATATAAGGTTAATATAATGGCTCAAACCTGTGAAAATTATATTGGTTTATTGGTTTTAGACCCATCCCCACATTAACCTTTAAATAATCCACATTTTAGACATTATAAACCGAATATAAATATATTATAAAAAAATATTTCTAGATTTTCCTAAGGTCCCCCTCCTCCCCCTTATAAAAGGACACCACTTCTAACCAATTATTCACACTTTCAAAGACTTTTGGTTCGGAAAACCCCTGCCCAAATACTCTCTAAACTTCTATCACTTAAACCTACAGGCCTTAGTTTGATCACAAAGCCAACCTATGGAGCCCTTTTGATCAAATCAAAAGGAAGAACCCGAAGAAGAAGTATTGTTTTCACCACCCTCTTTCATGTTTCATTCTTCTTCAACATCTTCATTCTTTGTTATTCCCATTATAAAATAATAACTCCAGTATCTTCTATATATTGAGATGTTATTATAAATATGGTACAATAATATTCATTATTCTATCCATCATTTGAATAACATGTCACCATACGTGCATATGTACGGCATATCGTCTCCACGTCGTGGTGTAATTGGTATTCAATATATTATTATTTTGATGGGTATAATAATGAAGTCTAATTCAGGTAAATAATAAATATAACATGCTAATTATTCTTTATATATGATATACCATCCAATTATATATTATTATAAAATCAAAAGAATGATATTGTTGCTCATGCATACGTACGGACTACCGTCTCTACTAACGCGTTGAGATTCATTTTCCATCGTATCCATTCAAGTCTAATTCTCATTTGATGATTAATAATATTATTTAAGGAATTTATATCATTCTTGAGATGAATATGATACAAACTATCCATAAAAAACATGGCTTATGTATCAAACCATATAAAAGAAAACGAGTAAGTTAACACCCGAAACGACGATAATACTAAGATATTATTAACAACGTAATGTTAAAAGTTCATATATGATATAATATTAATGTATATGATTGCTGTATAATTTAACAACAATTATTTCACCATTATATAGTAGTTTAACCTACACCAACCAAGGAAAAGTACAAGTTAAGGGTTTATTTCACAATCTCTTCAATATCTGAGGTTATTTATACGTAATTATCTATTGGGACCGCTTTATCATCCACATCCATGTTTCTTAAAAATGTATTTAAAAAAATTCTTAATATTTTACAGAATATGGGTTAAAGTAAGTTATAACCTTGTTGGACTTTTTATAAGATGTTTATAAAGGAATATTCCTATCGTTTTCCAAACAATGCCCTTTTTATCCTTTTCGACAGAATTAAAGTAAGAATGTCTTTTTTTAACTTATACATAGGATACTGCTATTTTACTCCATTATAAAATTGTCAAAGCATCCCTTACAAGCTTATAAGGATATTTTCAAAGTAAATGTTTTATTTTATAATTATGTGACTTTTAATTGATTTCAGAAAAAGAGATATTTCTCTCAAATAGTTTTGATTTCATCTAAGTCAACATCCTTTGATGGATTTTAAGCTTATTTGAAGTTTATTTTTTATGATACAAAACTTTCATATTGTGTTGATGGTTTTTTAATATGGTTTAGTTTGTATGTGTTATTTTTATACCATTCATGGTTTGTGGAGAAATTATTGACATTTCGTATGCTAGTTTTAATATGAATGTCTATGTTATGTTTAAAACTGTTCATATGGGGAATGCATCGGACTTAATATGTGACGGGAGGAGCCCGTTATAGCTCCTTGATGCATCAGTAAGTCTCATGAGACAAACTAGTGTATTGGCATGAGGATTTTACAAAATCATATTTGTAGTCTTGGAATGAGGCCTTGGCTACGTGGTTATGATAGTCTGGCATTATGCATTCCATCATAATGAATGTGGTTATTGATATTTCATGTGATTATTTGACTAGTAGAATATCCATGTGAATACGTAAATTGAATTAATTCATTTTATCTTTTCCATATTATTCTAAAGATCAAGTTTATAAGGCTTTTGTTTTAGTTATACATTGCCTTAAATTTTTATGCTTATTTATGAATGTTTCCTTTATATTTTTATCCTTACTGAGCATCTGAGCTCACCCCTTTATATTTTTTATTTTCCCTGGATTCCAAAAAGTGTATTGTGATTGATATTAAGGGTTAAGATATGGGAATAATGGTTTTCATAAAGGATTATTTATGTTGTTTTGTATGTTATAAAGTGTAAAGTAACATTCATGTATGTAATATTTTTTCCTAGACTGCTAAACCGATTCGGTCCTTCGAGACATGATTCCTTGTAATCATGCCAATGTATTAAAATAATGCATCGACTCTGGATAACTAGGGTCGGGGAATTACAAAGAATACTAGAACCTCTAATTCATAGATATATCCATTGATAAGAGCATTAGGGAATGATTGGTTATTATATAGGGCTCAATGTTGTATAAAAAGGAGATATAAGGGATGTCTGGTTATAAGGGATGTAAATAACATAAATGAGATTACAAAAAAGAATAATATTTAATTAATTAATTATAGAAAAAATGAATATAAAATGACAATACATTAAAATAAAAATATAATATGGTCAATTTATCAATATATAATGGAATTTAGATAGTTATTTGTTTCATTATAAAAAATATATTTTTGTTTAACCCCTTGATTAGACAATTTTAACAATAACTATGGTATTGTTTCTTTTTTAAATATTAAAGGATTAATATTTTACATATAAGGTAAAAAATAGAATATAAATGGATAATGGATGACATTTTTGACAATTTATCTTCCAATATATACTATTTCGATATTATATTCATTTTTAAATAAATCAATAAAATATTTTCTCATATAAAAAAATAGTAATATTATTTTTGACACTACTAATTAAATTTGACATTAAATACAACATGAGAATAAAATAATTAGAATATAAAAAACTCACACATTCCAAGTATGATATATTTATCTATAAAATTCATGGAACAAATTAATTACCTACAAAATTATTACTTCTAATATTTTTAAAATCCATTATTTTTTTCCTTTAATTGAAAAAAATTGTGTCTACATTGTTTAAGAATTTTAGATAAATATTCAACCACTAAAAAATATAAATACACTATCATGGAAAAAAATTAAATAATATTCTAAAAAAACACTTGGAAATAAAATTTTCCTTGATTAATCATTATATTAAAAACATAGGGGTATTAAATTCAAGATGGTTAAATTTCATATTTATCATCATCATAGTATTATACAATGTTCATAATCAAATATAAATTCCCTCAAGTGGACATATTTTTTATACATTAATGTGAATTTGAGAAATCAACTCATCCAAAATGTTAAATGAATGTTTTATAATAATTTCATAACCATAACCCAATGATGAATCTATGTTTTAATCGGTTTACTCATACTAGGGTGCCAAAAATTTACCAAGTATACTATTACTAATGACAAAAAAGTAAATGCTTCCTATTTAAAAGAAACTTATCCCATTATTATAAATTTGTGATCAAATTTTAGAATAAAAGTATTATATGTGGAATAAATCTGTTTAAAATACGTTCACAATATTGGATGAAAAATATTTTTTAGTAAAATACATTATTATGTATAGAACAATACTTATTCATATCCCATGCCAATAAATAACTTTTTATTAATGGTAAAATATTATATTGCATATATAATAATTAAATATCATTAAAATCAATCACTAATGGAGATCAATTTAACTCATTTGAATAAAAAAATTTCAACAAAAAATAATTATTATTTTTAATAAAATACATCTCATTCACTTTAAAATGAATTTAATTTTCATTAATAATAAATGTATAACCAATGAGTTCATTTTATACATGTGAAAACCATATATTCATTATAATTTACCTAGTCTTATTCATACTATCCAATCTAATAAATATGTGATAATTTTCGCATTAAATATTGATATTTCAATAGTGTATCAAGTTTTCATAAAAATTGATGCTTTATGTGAAACACGCTAGTGAAGATATCAAATTTATTTTTAGAAAATTATATTGTCAATATGTTAGTTTTATAAACATCTACCATTAATATGCTTTTTATTTAAAATTTTATCACTCTGATATAGAAAAAAAGGATATCTCTATTTCATTACATCCTTGGGTTCCCATGTTGTTTTTTTGGATTATTTATTTCTCAAAATAAAATTAAATATGTGGGTAGGGTTATTTTTTATCACTTTATCTAAATTATCAAAGATTTATAGTATTTTTTAGTCCTAAATATTTCACAATCTAGTAGAATTAACTCTAAATATACTAAATGTTATTTTTCAAGAATGTAATTCCTCTGAAGATATACATGGAACACATCTTATAGAGACCCTTCTTTTTTAACATAAATATTACATTATTTTAGAAATAAAAAATACAATATTGATACACAATTGGGATCCAATGGTTTTATGTCTTTGAAAAATTAGCCACAAAAAAGAAATTCAACATATAAAAAATATTTAAAATATTACACTTTACCCCCATTAAATCTCAAATTATCTTTAGTAAATATATTCACCTAAGTATATAAATCAATGATATAGGATGATATAGATGTCCGGTAATAGGATAAATAAGTGGAATGAATAAATTAAACACGATTGATCAAAATCATCATCATTATAACATGTGAATATGATCATAATCAACATTCTGAGGGAAACAATGGATAAATTCATGAAATTTGGCGATGCATAAAAAAGAAACATCATGTCTTAGTTTACAACTATAACACATAGTTGTGAAAAAATATGAAATCATGTCCATGGATAACATATTTGTGTAAGCATAACATCATCATTATGAAAAATATAGAATCATGATCATGTATATTACAAATTATCTCATGATAAAAATGACATTTCCCAATGAATTTTGGGCTGTATAATTTCAATCCACCCAATCACATCATAACATTTACATAATTATGCATTCCCCATAGATCATATAACAATCATAGTCATAATAAACCCATAGGGTGAAATAGTTTTCATAAAAATTTAGTAAAACATACATTTTTGAATAAACATTGGGGTTACCAAATGAAAAACTAAAAAATGGTATATGAATAATAAATTTTTTCTGAAGAAGAAAAAATCCCTAGAAGATAAAAGATGTGTTTTTGAAAGAACAGTTATTTTGTAAATATATATATTTTTCAAAAACAAAGATTGAAGCATGTATATCCTAGTAAATAAAATGGAATAAAATTGAATGTTTCCTAAATAAAGTTATAGGAATACCCACATTAAAATATATAAATAAATATGTTTAACCCAAATAAAGGGAGTTGGGTTTGAGAATCCCCTCTCCTTATATTCGGATACATTCTAAAGTTGCACTTAATATAATGAATAATAAAATTAGATTCATTAATTAATGAATAAAGGACCTATTATAAATTTATAATATTGAATATAATTTTTTTAGGTTTGTTTATGGACATTTAGAAGAGTTATATAGTTAAATATCATCCTTCCGGGAGTGTTCTTTTCGGGGTTTATGGTCGATTCTATTGAGTATAAATAAGGGAGTTCTATTCAAATGGGAATAAAATCTCAGAAAGTGAAATTATTTATTATTAATTAACTTATATAGTTATAAATGGTCTCATATATCCTTTTTATATGGTAATAGGGTGATTCATTAGATAAAATATTAATGAAAATGTTTTAATTTGTTTTGTGAGTTTTTTCCGACTATCACAAACTTGTGTCATTTTATATATTATTATTTTCATATATTGGTTCCAAAACATGATATAAATTATAATATTTATATTAATATCTCATGTAAGAATAATAATGGTTTTATTACCATCCTTTAAGGTATTAATGGAAAATAAAAACTCATATTCCACAAAGGTGGTGAATTGACACATCGCAGGCAATGTTATCATTTTTAGAATAAAATGAGAGAAGAATAGATTTTATGATAGATATTAAATTAAAAAATAGAATTATTATATATATAATATAATGGATTTATAATAACACATTGTATGGGGGATGTAATTATTGGATAAGAAATGAAAATAAATTAAAAGAGAGGGGTTGGGGATTTTACATCTTGAATGTTGTCTCATTGAGAACATTTTTATAGGACATGGGATTGGTCTATTGTTGAGACCGAAATAACATTTACATGGGTAAGATTATTGGGGAGGGAATTGGGGTGAATTTATATATTCTATAAATATCAGATGATATGAGAAAAAGAGGTGGTGAGGGGTGGTATTTATAAGGGTGGAGAGGGGTATTTTTTTTTTATTTGATTCATTAGTTAATGTTTTGCATCAACAATATAAATAATTGTAATTAAAATGAATAAATATATTAAAAAGATATTTTTAGTTTGATATAATGGTTCTTTCGTCTAACATACTTGAACAATGACATAAAAATTCATGTATCTTTCATATATCATAAATTATGGTATTTCAATATTTACCAAAAATTATACAATTTTTTTAAAATCCCAAAAAAAATCCCTCTAACACATTTTTTACATATATAAATAAATAACTACATCCATTTTATAGAAATAAGTTTCTAAATATGATAAATTTCATTTTTAGTTAAAAGCAACATTTATCCAAAAAATATTGATTTTTATATTATATTCGATTTCATGACACATTAGAAAAATTATTTAATGCATCATATAATCAACATACAATTTTAATAAAAATAATATTTATTTATGAATTCATTTTGAGAAAATTAATTTTTAATTAAATAATTATTTTAAATAGGAAATTATAAATAATAATTCTTGTTTCCGAAAAATACCAAAAGTTAATTTATAATTTTGTAAAAAGTTATTTACTCTTACTAAGATATAATTATATCATATTTTTTAATTATAGTATTCCTAAAATATATATATACATTAAATTTTGGGTTTAATTTAAATTTTTTAGATTTCAATTCCTAATGGTGATGAAAATATTCCAATGGTTAGGTTCATATTCCATTAGTGTAGGTTCCTAAATCCCAATAAATATTAAATATATTATTATTCCTTTATTAAAATGATGATTCTATTAGAATCCCTATGTGATTTATGTGTTTTATGAAATAATATTAGGAATTGAAACTCCATTGATAAATTTTTGGTTGATACATTCTTCCCACCATATGAAATTATTCATTAAAAATTTATGTTAGATATTAAAGTGAAAATATGTGAGGTTTTTTCCTTGTTCATTTAATCCTATGATTCCAATTTATCATCATAATACTTATGATTCCTCTACAAAAATTTGACATGGTGAGTTGTATGGTTATGTTGGACTTTGTCCCTTCAGTCTAAGATATTAACTTGTTTATCCTCATACATGAGATCATTCTCCAGTTGTACCATCTCTAGATTTAGTACATGTGATGGGTCAAGTGTGGACTTATTTAAGATTGATGCATGAAAAAAAACATGAATTTGAGAAATAAAATGTGGAATTGAATTTTGATAGTCCACTAATTTTATTTAATAAATGTTCTGAAGGGGTCCAATGTACCTTGGGTTAGGCCTCCTTTTTTATCCAAACCACATTACTCTCTTCCATGATGATATTCAAAGGAAAACATTTTCATTGACTTAATACTCTAAATACCTTCAATGTTTGTTAGAATATCACTTTTCCATCACTGATAATATTTTATAAGGTTTTGGATTTCTTGAACCTTATCAGAAATTTCATTCATAAGATATGGTCCAAGTATCATTCATTTAGACACTTCATCGTAACAGTTCAGAGTTCTACATCGCTTTCCTTATATAGCATAATATGGATCCATATAAATACTTGACTGGATGATTTTATTTAATGATAACTCTACCAATTGGAGATACTTATCCCATCCTCCTTTAAATTCCATCTAGCATGCTCTTATCATTTTCTCAAGAATCTAAATTATCCTTTCAAATTTCATATCTGTTCAGGGGTGATAAGACCTGATGAAATTCGATTTTTTACTCAAGTAATGTTGTATACTTCCCAAAAGTTTTGATGTAATACTTGGATCATGATTTGATATGATCCAAATTGGTACCCAATATATCCTCAAATCATCCACCACATATATCTTTTCAATTTTTTCATGTGAGAAGTCTTATTGAAAATCTATAAAGTGGGTAGTCATGGTGAGTTGATCCACCACAACCCATATCATATTGTTTCCTTTGGGGGTTTTTTTGAGATCAATGAAAAAGTCCATAGTGGCATTCTCTCATTTCCACATAGTTATGGGAAACAGTTTCATCTTCACCTTAGACTTCTATTATTCTTCTTTAACTTTTTGACGCATCAAGAACCTTGGGATATACTCTTCAATATCCTATATTATGTTATCCCAATCAAAGTGTTCCCAACAATCATGTAACATCTAGGTGATTCTAGGATGGAAGTATATATTTTTCCTATGTGAATTATATAATACAACATTGTTTATCTCATGATATTAAGACACACACATCAATGTTCCAAAACAAATCACCGCATCATAATAAATTATGAAATCATGTATATTTCCACCATTTACTGCATTCACCTTCAATTGTAACTCTAGATCATCCCATTGTTCCTATGTAATAATATTATGGATATATGGTTGAGAAATAATTTTGGTAAAGTGGGATAAATTTTATATTGTTCTGAATTTCAAATCCATCTTCTACATATCTATGAATATAATGGATTTCTCAATTTTAATTATGCATAGAGTAGCATGTTATGTTTTGCTAATAGTATTAGCTACATTGTTCTGCATTCCCATATAGAAATGAGTAGTGGAATCATAATCCTTGATTATCCATAACTATCGTATTCAACACCTAATGAATTCCTTATATGTGAATACATAATTTATACTCTTTTGATCTGTATATATGTCCCACTTCTCACCGTAGAGGTAGCGCCACCAAATTTTCCAAGGAAAATCATATATTTTCACTCTATATCATGATTCTGGTCGTTCTAC
This sequence comes from Viscum album, assembly GCA_963277665.1. Lineage (NCBI taxonomy): Eukaryota > Viridiplantae > Streptophyta > Magnoliopsida > Santalales > Viscaceae > Viscum > Viscum album. Next base: position 1,256,056,805 of record OY728152.1, read on the forward strand.
TCATTAATATTCAAATTTTATGAGACATATGATATATGTAATGACGCTTAAATTTCAAGGAACTTTTTTTCTTAATTTCTTTGTAATTTTACAAGTTTGTGGCTTCATATGGAAGACGATTCCGAGGCTCGGTGTGCCCAAAATCAATTTCCAAAGATTAGCTCGGGTACGTTAAGTGAACAAACGAGTGGGTTTTTCTATCTTTTGAACTGATGCTAGGAATTGAAAATTGAGGGCACCGATGAACTCGCAACAACGGTAATTTCATAAGGGGACCTTTACCGCAGTTGTGTTTGCAGCGGGTTGAGAGGTTTTAATTTGTAGTTTAGTTAAGAAGTTAAATAAATTTGTTAAGACAAATTTATTTCTAATGATGTTTAACTCTCCCATGTGTGAATATATGAGAGGTGGGCCCACACGAGCCCCATCCTCTCATCTTCCCATAAATCTCTCCAACCCCCCACGTAGCACCTCTTCAATTTAATGTGACAAAATCCCTTATTATGACTTCCATTCACCTCCCTAATTAATTTTCCATCAAGGGTTTGAAATAAAAAAAGGGCATGATATTTTTATATATTGGGGAGCCTTCACTCAATTGTGGGTTCAAAAATATTTTGGAGAACCTTGTGGGAACCCTCTGGGGAAATTTATAAGAGCTCCCTCCTTCCAACGAAGAACGTTCTTGAAGAAGAAAAATGGCTCTTTGACAAAGAACGCCTCCGATGAAGAATGTGAATTCACCGATGACGTGCCTTCTCCTTTTCATCCTCCACATCAATGGAGGAGACACCACTATAGGGAATGTCTCCATCGATGATGGCACTTCCTCTAACGTCAATGGAATTGGCACCGATCTTCCGTGACGTCCGATCATTGCGACGCTTGCCTCTTTCCGTGGCTTGACGACGTGTGACGTCTTTGTGAGCTAGTGGTTATTTCTTTGTTCATGTTTATAATTGTCTTTCGTTGTTAAGATTGGTCTATTGTTATCGTCGTAACGGGAGGAGATCGGACCGTACGAACACGGACAATTCTCCTCCACTCCAATTTGTTAATTTAAATGATGATTGTAGTGAAGGCAGTGCGGTGCCATTGCACCACATGGTAAATGAAGAGGACCGCGGCTGGAGAGGGATGCGGAAGTGGAGCGCGGCGCCGTCACGCCACGCCGGTGAGGCTGAAGGAGGCCTCGTCCAAGAGCGGGTCGTGGCGGAGTGCCAGTGCTCTAAGGGGGTTGCGGGAGGGGCAGGCCACGGTAGAGGGACGCGGCGCCGTCACGCCGCTCCGGTTGGACAGCAGTCGCGTCCTAGGGCCACGACAGTCTTCAAAGGGGTGTCCGGACAACCGGTTGTAGGCGCCACCTGGAGGCGGGGCCCTCGGGTCCCGCGGTTACAGAGCTGGTCGTCCTTTGGATGGCCGTTCGAATAACCCGAGGGGGGGGGGGTCGTAACCCCCGACAATAAATTAGGGTGGACCCCACATTATTTTTCGTTCCGTAAAAACTTCCCCCCCCCCTTCGCACCCTACTCCGCCGAGAGCCGAGCCGCGACCGACATCCAAGTCGCGTAGTAGGCTACGCCGGGCTGGGCCGCCCGCGCAGGGTCGGGCCGCCCTCGTCGGGCCAGGCCCCCCCGTTCCAGGCCGAGTCGCGCCATCCCGGCCGAGCTGCGCCCAATTGTGCCGGACCCGGACCTAGGTCAGTTCGAACCGGTTCAGGCCAACCCAGGGGGTATTGGGCCAGATAAGACCGTGCCCGAACCCCCTATTTTCGGACCAGGTTCATTTAAACGCCCATATATTAGGCTACAGGACTCCGATAAACGCACTATCAGTTGCGTAGAGATCGTTGTATAGAGACGTTGGTTTCGATATATTACACTCAAGATTTTGGTAAATTTTTGGTTCGTCCAGGTTGGTTCGAACCCAAAACCATCCTGGCCCTCAGAGCGGAAACGATTATAACTTGAGCTCCAGATGTACGATTGACGTTCTATTGACTTTGTTGGATTCCTTTCGATGAGTCAAATCTTTTGGCATACTTCACCTGAGGATTGGATGCAGTTGGAGTTTGTCTGGGTTATATTGTACCCGAAATCCTACTGGGCCCCTAGAACGGAAAATATGATAACATTCAGACCAGATGTCCGTTTGAAGAACTGTCCGCGGCGTTGGTTATTTCATTGAGAATCAGCCCCTTTGAGTATACCCTATGAGAGTTCGGGGTAGAGTTGAGTTATGGTCGGGGTGGTTCATACACGAATCCAACCGGGCCCCCGGGATGAAAAGGCTAATAACTCACAGACCGGGCGTCTGATTGACCCGCCGTCTGTTGCATTGAGACCACTATGACGAGGCGGTACCTTGTGATACATCTTTGTGGGACTTTGTGATACATTGAGTATCGACCAGTAGCTCGTGGGGAAGATACTCTCGGAGACGAGCGTACGGAGCACAGAGACCAAATAGTTGTGGACATGACGACTACTTAATTGATTCGACTTGGAGTGAGTTGACTAGCCGAGTGGACGGAGCACCTGGTAATTAGCGGCAGACCCACGGTGTACGGATCACCTCGTAGTTGGCAGCAGACCTATGGAACTCAATTAGAGGAGTAACTCTGTAGTCTATTATGGTAACTGCTATTGTATTTGGGCGGCAGACCCCTGGCGGGGAGCACTAGTGTGTTTGGGTGCGGACTCGTGGTACTCGACAGGAGGAGTACCTCAGTAGTCTATGGTTATTGCGTAGCGCCTCAGAGTCATGACAGGGCTACTGTACTCGATAGAGGAAGAGTTATCCAGTAGTTGTGGTTTCGATATTACGAATAAAATCCTGGTTTGATTTGAGTCAATGACCTTTGTGTTTACCTCATGAATGAAATGGGTTACCTGATAACTTAGGTATATGTATGGCAATGTACCTAAGTATTGTATATCTGGTGATTTCATATCTATGTGATACCTCATGATTGATATGGGTTAGTTGATAACACATGTATAAGTATGGGCTTATACCTAAGTAAGGGTTATATGTTTAGATCCTTCTTTGTGGCTATCCTTGTTGGATTTAGTAAGACCTGGAGGGTCTCGGGGTCCCCACTGAGTATCGTTATGCTCACCCCTGCACGGGATATGCCCGCACCTCATTGTGTTGGATGTAGGCAACGGACAATGCTGATGGAGGACGAGTGTTCGAGGACTGGACGATACCCAGAGGTGGACCTCATGACAAGTCAGTATCCATAGGCGGACTTCACGATGAGATGGTACTCAAAGGAGGTTGACGGGCGATAGCGTTGAGGAGGCTATCTGTACCTACCCTTCAGGTGAGATCCGTGGTGGATGATCTAGGAGATGCTCTAACTGTACATACCCTTCTGGTAGGATCTGAGGTGGACGACCCAGGAGCTGATTTTATCTTCTAGCTGTTTGTCTATTATTTTGTACTTTAATTCAGTTGTAGCTGTACTTTTCAGTTGGGTTTATATTCTAGCCCATTTAATTTTCAGCACTTTCTTTTGTACTTATTGTATTACTTCCTCTTGTTCTCTGGTTGGATGTGTTTATGTTTTATAAAGGCAATGCCTTCCCAGTATCGGTATTTACGCCTTTCGTGTTAGTCACCAGCCCATGTCCTATGGAAGGTGGGCTTGGGGTAGTCACGGAACGGGCCCCGAGGATGGGTCATGACAAATTGGAATCAGAGTGAGGTTCTAACACAGAACATATGACTATGATCATTACTTTTTGTGAAGCAATACTGTTAAGGGTATCGAGTGTGGTCTTCAGTTCAGAGTGTCCTGTATTGGTACGACGGCTGACATATCCATACACCAGGACCCTGACTACTAATTTCCGACTTTGTGCACAAAAAAAACTAATTGTGTGTGTGTTTCCAAATGTTTCAATGTTAGCTCAAACTAGGTACTCTCACCAAGTATAAATCATTGACTGTGTCACATCTTTTCAGGATGTCTACACGTAGATAGTCAGTTGGAGTTCTGTGATAGTACACGATGCCGACCCATTGAGCGACGAGGCTCCAGTGCGTGGCCCTTTTTACTATATTGGCACCCTCGGGTGGTGAACTAGAAGCACCACCACCTATTGGGCAGTGGATGCCACTAGCCATTCTAGCATATGCTGCATGCCGGCAGAGCGCGTTTCACGAGTTCTAGCAATAGAGGCCTCCGAGGTTACGAGGCGAGGCAGATTCCTAGACAGCAGAGGACTGGCTGGAGGCGATTTCTAGAGTATTCTTCCTAGCTGAGACACTAGTAGAGTGGATGGTGAACTTTTCTACTAGTTTTTTCTAGTGAATGGCCATGGTGATGGTCCTCATAGTGATGAGGCTTCGGTACATGGACCGATGCCTGAGATAGTACCTTCGGGTAGAGTGTCAGCGATTCATCACTACCAGTTGGCCAGAAATTAAAACTAGCGGTACCGGTAGGTGACACATGTAGGATTACATCCTTACACGTGTTCCAACATCAGATACCCTCATGTTCTGAGGCTATCCCGACTCTTAGGCAGCTGAGGACTGGCTTGAGGAGGTGGCTGAGAGTTTCCTAGAGCTTATACTACATTGGTAGGATAACTTGTCGGTAGCTGAGTATTCATCGAGGTGTACCGATCATTCTGGGTACTCGAATAATACGATTCGATCAGTGATATAGAGCTCGGATATCTATGTGTGGTGTGTTTATGGATACTTAAGCCAACACTTTTTCCTCTATGCATTCCTACTCACATTAGGGTGCTAGAGATAGCCTTTGTGGTTGATTGTTCTTAGGATGAACGAATACAACAAGAGAATGTTAGAAGTGGAAACGCAGCGATATGGCGCCAGTCTCAGAGACGTGGGCGTGCGAATGTTTCAAGAAGTTTAAATGTTACGGATAGATAAATCTGCAGAGCAGCAGATGTGGAAGCAGATCTAGGAGAGCAAGATGAGGTTGTGTACATTTCGACATGTTACAATCACCCTCTTTTGTAGTCCACACCATGCTCAAGGAGATGGAGGGAAGGATAAGAGAATAGCTTCATGCGGTCAAGGAGTGTGTCCCAAGGGCTCTATAAATTATTTGAGGTAATTTCTATGTCTACTACTAGCTTTCGTATCAATAGACATAGGTACCAATCATTCCTACCTTCCACAGACCTTGTCCCAGACCAAGAGTTTCTAGTTAAGCCATTGACTTTACCCTCACGTCTCGAGATACCATTGGGAGGAGACTCGATAATCACACTTACGCCGAAGGTGTGAGATGACCCTTGAGGCGGGAGTTTCGGTTGGAACCTCTTGGTCGCAGCGTCGAGGCCTTATGATGTTAGTTTGGGTATGAACTGGGCAACCACAGTTCATACAGAAATTGACGGTAATAGGAAAAAAGGTTGTGGTTTATCTACAACGTTGGGATGGGGTTTTCCTTGGTCGGAAAAAAGGAAAACCCAGGAATCACAGAACCGAATCATGTATAATAGGCTGAATTTGATCACTCAGGAGATGGCCAAACATACCTTTATGCTAAAATTCTCCAGAGTTGTGGCACCCCTTCCAGCAAAGCTTTCAGGAGATGGGGTAGAGGATGACCAGTGCGCCCAACCTGAGGGCGTTGGTTACATAATTCACTGTGACGCATCATGGACTGGAATAGGGTGTGTCCTGATGTAGGAGTGGTAAGTGATCGCCTATAGACCACGACATATGAGATTGCACAGAGCTGATATGAGACCACTAGATTTCAAGAATTGTGACCACATCTTCTTATGAGTCTCACCTCGATGAGGTCTAAGGAGAGTTGGTCGAGGCGACAAGTTATCTCTGAGGTTCATCATACCATTATAATTCCTCATTAGGGTAAGAGTGGTGGTTTACCGTATGACCTTTCTACCATGGTTGCACTGGGTGCACAACATCTTCTACTTATCTCAGCTGCGGAGATGAATGAACGACCTAACTGTTATCATCGACCACAGAGAGTTGGACAATGATGACAAGGAGAATTTATCATGGTTCTAGTAGAGGTTGAGGATCGACAGGAGCGGGTCCTACCGGGACAGTCGATTCCTCATGTGCTCTTTCGCTCGCAGCACGTGAACCTCAAGGAAAGCACATAGGAGCGGGATGCTCAGTTGTGTGCGCAGTACCTCCTTTAGTTTCTGAAGTTTTTTTTATAGCTTTATGGGGATGTAAATACCTAAGGTGGGAGTAATGTAAAGGCCTTGAAATTTCAAAGAATATTTTTTTTGTAATTTCTTTGGAATTTTACGAGTCTGTGGCTTCAGACGGCACTTGATTCCGAGGCCCGGTGTGCCCGGAATCAATTTCCAAAGTTTATCTCGGTTACGTTCAGTGAATGAACGAGCGGGTTTTTCTATCTTTTGAACCATTTCTCAGAATTGAAAACCGATCGCACCGATGAACTCGCAGCGCCGGTAATTGTTTAAGGGTACCATTACCACAGTTGCATTTGAAGCGGGTTGAGAATTTTTAATTTGGTGTTTAGTTAAGAAGTTAAATAAATTTGTTAAAAAAATTTATTTCTAATGAAGTTTAATCCTCCCATGTGTGGATATATGAGAGGTGGGGCAAAAAATATCCCCATCCTCTCATCTTCCCATAACTCTCTCCACCCCCCACTTATCACCTATTCGATTTAATGTGACAACTTCCCTTATTATGATAACCCTTCACCTACCTAATTAATTTTCCATCAAGGGTTTGAAAGCTAAAAGGGCATGTTAGTTTTATATATTGGGGAGCCTTCACTCAATTATGGGTTGGAAAATATTTTGTAGAAAATTTTGGGAAACCTCTGGAAAAATTTAGAAGAGCTCCCTCCTTTCAATGAAGAACGTTCTTGAAGAAGAACAACGACTCTTCGACAAAGACCGCCTCTGATGAAGAACACAAAGTAACTGATGACATGCCTTCTCCTCTTCATCCTCCACGTCAAGGGAGGAGACACCACCATGAGAAATGTCTCCATCGATGATCACACTTCCTATGATATCAATGGAATAAGCACCGATCTTCCGCGACATCCGATCATTGTGACCCTTGCCTCTTTCCGCGGCTCGACGACATGTGGCGTATTTACAAGGTAGGGGTTATTTCATTATTCAAGTTTATCATCGTCTTTAGTTTTTATGATTAGCTGATTGTTATCATCATAACAGGAGGAGATCGGACCACATGAACACGGCCGATTCCCCTCCCCTCCACTTTGTTAATTTCAATGATTTTTTTGGCGAAGGCGGCACGGTGCATTTGCACCGCCTGGGAAATGAATAGGACTGTGTCGGGAGAGGGCCACAGTTGTTGAGCGTGGCGTCGTCGCACCGCATCGGAGCTACAATGGGACCGTGGCAGAGGCGCGCGGCGTGGTTGTGCCGCACCGGTCGGACCGGAGCCGCGGCCTAGGGCCGCTGCAGTCTTCAGAAGGGAGGTCGGACAACCGGCCGCCGGCGCCACCTGGAGGCGGGACCCTAGGATCATGCGGTTACATAGCCGGAAGGCCTTTGGCCGGCTGTTCGAAGAACCCAGGGGGGTAGTAACCCCCCGATAATCAATTAGGGCAGACCCCATAGGGTCTGCTGTTCCACAAAAAGGCCCCCCCCCCTAGAACCCCGATCGACAGCGAGCCAAGCCGCGACCGTCTTCCGCACCTGGTCGGGCCGCCCGTACCGGGACATGCCATTCCATCTAGGCCGAGACGCGCCCAATTGGGCCTGACCCAGACCTGGGTCAGGTTTACCCGGTTCTGGACGACACCTGGGGTATTGGGCTAGGACGGACCGAGCCCGAACCCCCTATTTTCGGACCAAGTTAGTTCAAACGCCCATATCGTGGGCTACAGACCACCGATCGATGCACCATCAGTTGCGTGGAAATCATTGGATCGAGACGGTCATAAAGGAATATTAAACTCAATCTTTAGGTAATGTTTGGGTATGGTCGGGTTGTATCGAACCCGAAACCAATAAGGCCCTCGGAGCAGAAACAATTATCACATGAGCTCCGGACATCCGATTGACATGCCATCGACTTTTTTGGATTCCTTTTGATGAGAAATATCTTTTGGCATACTTCACCTGAGGTTTCGATGCAGTTGGAGTTTGGACGGGTTGGATTGTACACGAAACCCAACCGGGCCCTTAGAATAGAAAAGCCAATAACATTCAGACCAGACGTCTGTTTGAAGAACCATCAGCGGCGTTTGTTATCTCGTTGAGAAACAGTCCATTTGAGTATACCCTATGAGAGTTCGTGGTACAGTTGAGATACAGTTAGGTTGGTTCGAACACGAAACCAACCGGGCCCCGGGATGAAAAGGCTAATAACTCACAGACCGGGCTTCCGATTGACGTGCCGTCTGTTGCGGTGAGACCCCTATGATGAGGCGGTCCCTTTTGATACTTCTTTTTGGGAAATTGTGATTCTTGGAGTATCAAACAGTAGCTCGTGGAGCGGATCCTCCCAGATACGAGAGTACGGAGTGTAGAGACCTAGAAGTTATGGACTTGATGAATGCTTGACCGATTCGACTTGGAGTGAGTCGACTAGCCTAGTGGACGGAGCTCCCAGTATTTGGTGGGAAACCCACAGAGGAAGGAGCCCCTGGTAGTTGGCAGCAGACCCGTGGTACTCGATAGGAGGAGTACCTCTGTAGGCTATTAGGGGAACCACTACTATGTTTGGGTGGCAGTCCCCTGGCAGGGAGCACTACTGTGTTTGGGTGCGGACCAGCGGTACTCGATAAGAGGAGTACCTCAGCAGTCTATGGTTAGTGAGTAGATCCTCGGAGTCGTGACAGGGCTACTGTACTCGACAGAGGAGGAGTATTTTAGTAGTTGTGTTTTCGATATCGTGAATAAAATCCTGGTTTGAGGTAATTCAATGACCTCTGTGATTACATCATGATTTAGATGGGTTAATTGAAAACATAGGTATATGTATGGGAATCTGCCTATGTAGTGGATATCCTTTGATTTCATATCTGTGTGATACCTCATGATTGAGATGGGTTACATGATAACTTAGGTATATATATGGGCTTATACCTGAGTAAGGGTTATCAGTTTAGATCCTTCTCTGTGGTTATCATTGATAGATTTAGTGAGACCTTGAGGTTCTCGGGGTCCCTACTGAGTATCGTTATACTCACCCCAGAACCAGATATGCTCGCACCTCGTTGTTTTGGATGCAGAAGACAGATAGTGCTAACGAAGGCCGGGTGTTCGAGGATTGGAAGGTACCCTGAGGTGGATCTCACGATGAGTCAGTATCCGGAGGTGGACTTCACGGAGAGATGGTACTCGGAGGAGGATGGCGGGCGAGAGTGTTGAGGAGGATATCTGTACCTACCCTTCAGGTGGGATCCGTGGTGGATGATCTAGGATCTGCGCTAATTGTACCTACCCTTCATGTAGGATCCAGGGTGGACGACCCAGGAGTTGTTTCTATCTTCCTGTTTTTTTCTTTTCTATTGTACATTCGTTCAGTTGTATTAGTACGTTTCAGTTGGGTTTGTATTCTGGTCCATTTACACTTCATCACTTTCTTTTGTACGTAGTGTGTTACTTCCACTTGTACTCTGGTTGGATGTGTTTACGTTTTATAAAGGAAATGACTTCCCAATTATCGGGATTTACGCCTTTGGTGCTAGTCGCCAGCCCCTGGCCTATGGAAGGCGAGCTTCGGGTAGTCACGGCACGTGCCCTGATTAAGGGTCATGACAATATCAACATTTCATTCTAAATGAGTAAAAAACCAAATCCTTTCATTTAAGGATCACTTTATATCACAAAAAAATCTCCATTTTTTAGTGTTAGTATATGTGTTGTGATTATACTATAATTTAGTTCTTTTAAGCATTCCTCACATTCTTTCATCTAGATATACATTACCCATTTGAGTTTTACATTAGATAGTAAGATAGTAAATCATTATAAATTTCATCCAAAACATCTATAGTACACTTCTAATCGAATAAAATTGTGGATTTATATGACACTAGTGGTGTTAGACCATTCATAAATTTAATTTTTTAATGGTCCACATAATTACCCACACTCATGGTCATGTTTCCCAAGAATGTGACTGTTTATGTCCTAAAGTCACTCTTTTAGAAAATGGTATACAATTTATCCTTTCATAATGTCTCCAACACAATCCTTAGATATTATTTATGCTACTCCTTGATCTTGGAGTAGATAAGAATTTTATTGATAAATAATACCAAAACATTGTAACGGTAGTTTATATATAATCTATTTATCAAATCCCAAAATATTGTAGGAGAATTAGTATATTTGAAGGTAATCCCTAGAAACTCATAGTGCCATTACATTGTACAGAAAGATGTCTTCTAAATATCTTCCTTAATCACCTTTATTTCATGATATCCAAAACCAAGATCCATCATTGATACGTATTGATCTCCACATATTTGATATAAAAATCCATTAATCCTTTTAATTGGATACATTTCCTATATGGTGATCTTATTTAGCTCCCAGTAGAAGACATAAAACCAAATTGAACCATCATATTTATTTACAAATACCACTGGTGCACCCTAAGTAGATACCCAAGGGTGTATGAACCCTTTTTCTAAATTCTATTATAACAACTTATTTACCTCCACCATTTCAATTGACTTTATCATGTATGGTCATTTTGAGATTGGAGTAGCTCTTTGATTAAGTTTTATTAAAACCACTACCTCTGGGTCTAGGGGAATTTTTGGCAACGCTTTGGGAAATACATCACTTTATCCCCTCAAAATGGTAATTTCTTAATTGTTGACACCATCCTTTGTCTCAACCATTTTATAAAGTAACAATTCTCCACTAGTAATTCACATACACATTGTTGAGGTATTCTAAATTGGAGAATCATGGTCTTCCTTACATTTTTTTAGGATCATGGGATGGTTTGAATTATGGAATGATATTTTCTTTTCTTGAGATTTGATCTGTTGTATATATAATGATATCCAATCAAGTCCCAATATAGAACCGAACTATACCGAGGGAAATTTCACAATATTAATGGGAAGAATCATTGAACATAAACCAACAAGAGAATATTCCAACACATTGGTTGAAATGATATCAGGAAAATGATTTTTATGGAAATATCTTCCTCAACGTATTGAGGGTTCAAATAAATAGTTTTAGAAAACATTTATGATATAAAGGAATTTGTAGAACAAAAATAAAATAAGGCTTTTTTCCTTTCCTGAGTTCAATGGAATTTCACCTTTTAGGATTTCATTTTCTTGCTCCACTTTAACTGTAGTGATGGAATAATATTTCTCTTTATCATTTGGATTTTCTGGCTAATGAGGCTGATTACCCACAAGAAAATGAGGTTTTTTGCACTGTATTTCATAGTTATTTTTCTCCCTATATCTGAATCAATGAACCATGGGTAGTTCTATCCTTTACTCCATCATAATGGCTAGATCATTCATGTCGATTTGACATTCATGAGCTTGATGGACTTCTCTCCAGCACTTGAATATTTTTCCCATCCCCTTTATGTTATTCCTGTAATCCTTATTACTACATTTTATCACATGGGGTGGTTGGATCCACATTCCATATTTATCATTTAATACATAAAATTTAAAATCCATTAATCCATTACTATTTATATAAAAATGTCACAATTATCTAAAATTCGTCTCTATATTGAGATCACATAGAACCACTTCTTCATAACACCGTATGTTTTAGACAACTATATCCATTCTAATGTGTGGTTTTAATACATTAAATAATATATATTTTTTAATAATTATGGATAACAAAACATGATCCATACATTGAATGTATTATGACATTTCCTTTGTAATCTAGGAAAAAATTACCTTCCTTTTGAATCACTCTGTGAATTCTCTCTCTATATTTTTCTGATGAGTTCAAGAGAAATACTTATAAAGAATTATTTTTCCTAACATATTCCTAATACATATATTATATTTAATATGTCATCCTCATGTTCTTAATAAATGAACACTATAGATTGTCCCCTCCATCTAAACATTAGACCACTAGATTCATATTATCCTTTTTATAATCATAGATCATAGAATTAATCATCTCTATTGAGTTAACCCACTATTCTGAATCATGTTTAGTGCCAGATCCACTAAATTTTAGAGGTTTTTTTTGTATAAATTATTTGATAGCCAATTTCCCCTCCTATGTGAAGGGTAATGTTACATATTATTTAGGTTATGTTTGACAACCTTAGACAACTGGTTAAGCCTCACCTTGAAATTCTGTACTCCACCTCCAAAGGAATTGGTAATATCATTAATGTAGTCACTAAATTTTCCATTACATGTGTTTTTGGCCGAAATTATGAAATTCCCACCATTTTATAATATATAATAGGATTGAAAAAAACATAATTCCACAAGTCATGAATAAATAATTTATTCTTTTTTGTTATTAATTATAAATTAATATCTTATGGGGTCCCTATGTTTACAAAATCATTTTGGATGATTACATATACTCAGTCTCATACTAAGGGTAATTAAAAAATTTCTCTAATACAAATTCACAAATAAACTAAACTATTATATAATAAAAAGTATAAAAACCTTACATTTCATACATAATAATGACATCATTTTATAGAAAAACAACATAATAGTGTTACGAAACTACTATCCAAATGTTTAGTGTCTTCTAATAATTAGGAACATACATAACTTGTATAATAATAATATATTAGAATTTATTTAAAATCTCTTATTTATCCCTTAAAATCCCATTATCTATTTTGTACACATAGTAACCTAAGGATATAAATCAACGAGAAAGGGTGAGCTAAAACCCCATAAGAGGATTAATAAAGGGAATGAATCAATAAAAAACAAGGGAGAATAATAATCATCATCATAATATAATAATAGGATTGTCATAAAAAACAAGAGTTAATCCTTGGATAAAATAATGTAATGTGGAAATGCATAAAAATGAAACATCAAATCTTGGTGGTCAAATACCACACATTGTTGTGAACAAATCTAGCATCATGATTATGCATAACATATGTTCATAATCATAACATAATAATTTTGAACATAACCATAATCATGTTCACACATATTGAACATTATTTCATGATATCTAACACATTATCTAACGCATATGAGGGATATTTAATTCTAGATCCACCATACAAATCAAAACATTTAAATAATCATTCATTCCACATAGAATATATAACATCTACAGTAACAAAATTACCCATGGAAATGAATGGGTTTTTAATAATTTCATAAATCATAAATTCATAAATAAATATTAGGATTCCCAAATGAAAAATGATGAAATGATTCATGGTATAATAATTATAAATCAGGAGTGAAGATGAAAAAATCACAGGAGGAGCCAAGATGGGTTTTAGAAAGAACCATTCTTTTGGAAAATCCTTACATTTTTCATATACCATGTTAGAAACATGTATATAATAGAAAATAATAAGATATAAAAATTTATTTTTATATCGGGAACAATAACGTGATATGTAGAGTAAAATTTATTATGAAATAGGCATAGCCCAAAGAAAGGGATTTGGGTTTGAGAATCCCCTTACATTTTATCTAGATGCATTATCTACTTGTAATTAAATTCATAAATATTAAATTTAGATTAATTAAATAACAAATATAGAACACTTTTACATTTATTTTGTTTATAATTATTTTATTATGCGTTTTTATAGCCACTAAGATGAGTTATACTATTTAATTTGGTCATTATGGGAGTATTCAATTCAAGGATTATGGTCTGTTCACAAGAGTGTAAATATGGTAGCTCTTTTCAAATGGGAATAACTTCTTTAGAAGGGAAATTATTATTTATTATTTTACTCTTATAAGAATAAATGTTCTTATATAATATAACAACAAATTATTTTTGTACATGGACATTACATTACTCTTACGTAAAACTTAACACTTTACACAAATAGTTGACAAAACACCATATTAAATTAGTGAATTCAGAAAATTTGAACACATTATTCTAATTTGGTTAATGATGTTAAGAATATCCTATACTGATCACCCCCTTTATGTTTCCTAACTAAATCCTTTCGGTATAACATGGATGAATGAAAACATATGGAATGGTTGGATCAGATGCTCAATAGGGGTAAATAAAGAAAATATCATAAAAAACATGAACATATGAATGTAATAACATGAACAAAACTTTTGAAAATTATATTATTTATAACATATATCAAAATCTTGGGTCTTGTAATAAATAATGGTATTTTATAAAGCATAAATCGTAATGGAACATAATTTGTGAGAAAATATAATGGGCATAAAACAAGGAATTTTGGAATACACATGAACATAAGAAATAATATTCATATAATGAAAGGATAATTTCCAAGACCATAATAGTGGGAAATTTCCTTTACTAAACTAAGTCCACTCCTCATTCCATCAAATTATTATTGGAACAATTTTACTTAACATTATAGGTCAATATTATTGAATCATGATCATTTCCTTTTCATGTCCAATATTTCTGAGCCGATATCATATCATGTTCTAGTGCTACCTATCTCATTAGATATACATCTTTACCCAATTCATTGGTGGGATATATAGGTCCCATATATCTTATAATTTAATCATTATTTTTTTGTTTCCCAAAAACATAAATCATTCATCATAGCATAACCTAAGGAATAAATTGAATTTTTATAAACATCATTCCATCATGACATAATCCATGTAAAACAAATTGATTTCATAAATAAAATTTCATAAAAAAATGTACTCATACCATAATAATAATAGGGATAGATTTCTAGAAACATAACCCTGTTAAATAATGAAATTATAGATCGAAAATTATTTTGATTGAACAGTTTAAATTAATTCTTGAGGGAAATATCCTTTCATCTTAAAAAAATATTGTCTTTTCTCATAATTACACTCAATATTAAAAGAAAATAATTTATTTGAATATAACCTAAAAATATTGTAAAAGATACTTCATGATAATAAGAATTTAATCAAAATTACAAATCTATTCTTTCTATATAAGTTAATCGAAAATAATCTTCTCATACATTTGTTGAATACGTTAAAAAGTACCTCATATCAAAAATGACAAAATATTACATTCATATAATTTAATAAGAAATTCACCAATGGGTATGATTGACAGTAAATAATTGTATAATAGTAGAAATAATATTCTAGAATACAAATTTTGGGAACATGTATGTGGATAATAAATATACCCATCAAATACTTACATATAATAAATATCTTATAACAACAAAATTGAGAAATTTTCCTTTATCAATTTATAATTAGTCGAAAAATATGCCTCATAAAATAATGAAAAGTATATGCATATATAAATTCCATAACCTTAATAATAAGAATCATAAATGAAGAATGGGAAGAATAAACACCACACAGAAAAATAGGTGGATTATATGTCTATGTATAACATAAAAAAGTGAGGCAAAATGGTCTCATACCTAAGGTCATGGTTTCTTTATATCTGTCCAAACCACATCTTTTTCGATGATATCCCTCTAAATATCCTATTAAAGGCACTAGAGTTAGTATTTTGGGAAGACCGGAACCTCCAGAACATGACTAAGGATGTTAATAAGGTAAATGATAAAGGTATGGCCAATATTTAAGGCTCAATGTGATGTGAAGTTGTGAGGGAGGATGTTAACATTAATAATTGAGGTGAGGGGCACATTTGTAATCTCCAAAAATATTAATTTATAATAAAATAAAAAAACATCCAAAAACCTAAAAAAATGTCATATTTAATAATATTAGATGAGATGAGGTTGTAATATAATCATCAAATTAATTGTAGACAAGTTTTTATGTCAATTTAAATCATATCTTTTAATTAACACTTAGTCACTCTATTTAATTTTTAACTAAGGTACCAAATATTTCATTATTAAAATAGTGTAATTTTTATTTATGTGATTTATATTAGACCATAAATGGAAAATGAAGATTATTTTACACCATATCTTAATTATTTGTTATTTATAAAAATGTATTATGAATTTTATCAAATTTAACAAAAAATTATTTTGAAAAAATATCAATAGTGTCTATTTTGACAGTACTAATTTATTGGTTTTTAAAAAATAATAAGATAAAATGTTTTCGTAGAAGTAAATATTTTTTATATCCATAAGTGGTAATGTTAAACTATTAAATTAATTTGATTTAACTATTATACCAAATTTTATTTATTTTAATATTTTAATTGATCTTAATTTGATATCTCCATTAATAAAATTAATACTTCATTAGTATTGTGTTATTATTCAGTATACTTATACATTAAATAAAAATTAAAAATAATATAGTAATATGAAGTAAAATTAAATAGACTTTATAAGAATACTTTTAGTTAAATATAGCTTCTACAAAATCCTACATAAAAAATATCATATTTATTAAAACACGAATATGAAAACTTCAACATTAAAGTAAATAAAATATTATAAGTGTCCTAATAATTTCCATATGAATGCAAATGCTCAATAACCTGACCCTTGGAAGATTATGGTCAATAAATACGCATCCAATAAGATTTTGTCTGGTTTCATGGCCTTTTAATTGTTACTATCATTATAATAAGTATTACGATATTTATTTTTCATCAATTAAATAATTTTTTATTATAAATGCATAAGACTTTAAGGTAATTATATATTTAATAAATATTACAAATAAATTACAAAATTAAATAAAAAAAGTTATCATTAAAATGAGTATTTATAGTTGGATTTTTTTCTCTATAATATAATTTTAAAAAATAAAATAATTATTAAGATGTGAGTGACACATAATTAATTTTTCATTAAATAAAATATATTAAATGTTCTAATCTCATACAAGTGACATAAAAAGGATAAAATTTAGAGCCAAATATTCATGAGGTCAAAGAAAATAATCCAATGATATTAGGACAAGTTTTATTGTAATTTTATAATATTATTTTTAACCTTAATTATTTTATTTATCTTTTTATCGTATCAAACTAATTACGAAAATTACTATACATAATTCCCTAAAATAAAATAATTCTATTTACATAATTTAGACCCACTAATTAAAAATATTAAATCCATTTTTCTATACTTAAAACATATATGGTACATTAAATAATTTTAACATAAACTCATTGTCGAAATGAGATAACAATTTTTAAAAATTACAATATTACAAAAGATTGAAATGTTTTTACATAATAATTATTTGTAAAATTAATGAAAATGACATAATTATCTTAATTGATAAAAAATAATATTTTTATACTTTATAACCATTCAATAATATAATTTAACAATATAAGGTATTTCAATGAAAACAAATGTTTTCAAATAAAAATTAGTATGTTTATATTATTAATAAAAACATGAAACTTATAATAAGAATATAACAAATTATTCCAAAATTAATTTTTATATCCTTATAAAAAAGATTTTTTTTTTCAAATATAATACAAAATGTTGTTAAAAACATTATTTAAAATGGGTGCTCTATAAAATGGAGGAAAAATATTATTTTTTGAAAATTACTTCTTCTAGAAAAAATATAGAATTTTATCTTATTTCATGACTAGAAAACATATAAAATGAGTCTTAATAGTTATATTGAATGTATTAAATTTATATTTCTATAATAAAATCCATCAATAGTGATTTTGTTATTTTATAAACTCATTTATTTTTGTTTAAATTTTTTCTAAGAAAAACATTTCTTTTTTTAAAAAAAATATTTTACGTTCATATATTATTAATTTCTCACCGATGAACTAATTATAAAAACATGTGAAAGGAATATTATAATAATTAAGTTAAAAAAATTCATACCCTCAATTATAATTTCTAGGTTATAAGATGTCATAATAACATTTAGTTGTCCTCTTAAACTCGGTCTTGAATGAAATTAAATCTATTAAAAGAACTTGAAATTGTGTGTAACACAAGAAAATAATAGTGTTTCATATATCAAAAGAAAAGGAGGTATTACTTTTAGCTCAATGTTATCTTGGTGTATCATACAAAACAAGCCATAGAATAAAATAAAATAAAATATGTCTCAAAATAATCACTAGGTGTTACATTATACCCCATTAAAAGGAAATTCGTCCACAAAATTCATTTGGGTTATAAAAGGAGTAATACCTGAATGTTTCATTTATAAAAAAACACATCACAAAAATTAAGAATAAAACAAACTTTTAAATTGAAATAGTTTTAAAATAATAGTTACCCAAATTAAATCATAACTAGGTCTCTATATAGTATATCATAATTGAAGATTGTACATGGTGGGAAAGCATAAACAATCAAAGAGTTTGGTAAATATTGTTCTTCATAAGAACATTTTTACCGAGTTAAAGTTACAAATCATAAAACCGTAAAGTAAAGAATTACGAAATATTTCATTGATATCATCAAACATAATCATAATAAGATATCCTTTTACATCATGGTTCCTTTTCGTAATGTTGAATAATTTCTATGATATAATATACTTACTTGATTTTATTACAATCTCACTGTTGGTCATTCCTTGAAAAATTTCCATGTTATCTCTTTTTCAAACAATGATGTTGAATATTTCATTCCTAACGAGTTTACAGATCATGAGATCCCTAAAAATAATGATAGATCATTCCATGTTACATTATCACACCAAATGTTAAGCACTAGTTATAAAATGTGCATAAGTCCACCATTGGTGAGATGATAATTTATTCTAACAAACATAACATGGAGTTGAACATTAAATTTCCATAAATTGATAACCATAAAATCATTCAAAATGATGGAAATCCAAAACATTAAAAGGAGGTTCACTAAATTGGTTTAACATTTATCCCCCATATATATCATAAGGTAAATCTTGTTGGTCATAGTCAAAACATGTGAATATCTTCATCATATATTCTATTGAATCATGTCAATAACCTATATTACCATATATCCTCATTTAAAGCATGCATTTTTCCTTATTCCAAATAGTATTGGATACATTCTTTAATTATCAAAAATTTTGTACACTTCATGAATGATAACATATACCTCTTGAAACAAAATTTGTATTTAGTTCCCAAGAAACAAGTGTAATCTAATTTACTAATTCATATCTATCATATCTTTATCCAAGAATAATAATATTAACATAAAGGATATATTTAGGGTTATATTTTCCTTAATCACGTGTTCTCCAAATATATCACCTTACCCACAAATCCTTTTTCTATGTATTTAGAAATATTCAATATATTAATTACAATCCTTAAGGTAAATCTTATAATAACAATTCTCATATATCTCATGATTTGTATAACATAATCCATGAATTCCAAGACATGTACACCTCAATCATACAAATTTATACATAAACCATTACTCAGGAAAAATCAACTTATTTTGTCCTAAAATAGGAATCATGCCTTTGGTTTCCTCAAACACAAGTAACCAAGCATCTTAGGTTTAATGTAAATAATAAAGCTAGAAAATTCAATACTCATACCACCTTCATGATTCCCATCATGATATTTCCACATTTGAAATTTATTTTCATAATTCCCATACATTCCATATTTAAAATACTAAATGTTAACCTTGTTCTATCTAGTTCAGGCTATTAACTAAGAAGAAAATAAATGTGTGAGGAAAAATTATCATAGATGATATTTACATAACCAAGGGAAATTAAATTTAATATTTCAATCTATTATATCATATTATAATTCCATGGATATTATGGATAGTTACCAAAATTCAAGGATTGTAATCTATGATTAGACATATCCTAAGAAAATACCTGGAAATATCCTTATAAATATCTCAAGGGGTCTCACAAATTTTCTCTCAACCATGATTTGAATGGTTAACTAAACATTATCTTTGGTAAAAACTAAAACAAACCAATATTGTCGTGCACAGACATTACATTACTTTTTCAGAATACTTAATACATTTCAAAAATAGATTCCCAAAGACTGTATTAGTTTAGTGCCTTTTGAATCATGGAACACATTATTCTAATTTGGGGAATGATCATAAACACCTCCCATAAAGCTCTCCCGCTTTATATTTCCATCCTAAAAAAATTCATTATATCCTAGGGAAAAGTAAACATATTAAAAGGGTGATTTTAGATAATCAGTAAGCGTAAACAAGGAAAATGTCAAACAAAACATGAACATTAGAGTTTAATAACATAAACATAAATTTAGAATATATTACCATTTATAAAATATATAAAAATCTTGAGTCATGTAATAAATCTAGGTATCTAATAAGGAATAAATCATAATGGAACACAAGCCATGAGAAATTAGCCTTGGCATTAGACATGGAATTATAGAAAACACATGGGCATAGAAAATCATTTCCATATTATACAAGACTAATTCACAATTCCATTAATGTGGAGAAAGTAATTTATTGAACTGATTCCACTTCTCATTCCAACCATGTATTACTGAACAAGGTTTACTTACCGTTCCGTCCTTTTATTACGAAACTGAGATCATTTCCAATTCCATCCTTTTATTACTAAACTAATATAATTTTCCATTATTTTCATGTCTATATTATGATATTGAAATCATTAATCAATGAATTGGAGGGAGATATTTGTCCCACCCATCTCATAATGAAATCATTCGTATGTGTTCCAAAAAAACATAAATCATTCCTCATATTATAACACATGGAATAAAATGGGTTTCTTAAACATCATTCCATCATAAAATAATTTATGTAAAACAAATGGATTTCATAAATTTCATTCCATCATAAAAATTATCAAACCATATAAATAATAGGGAAGATATAAGAGAAACATAACCATATTAAATAATTCCATCTTATATGGAAAATAAAATTTGAATGAACACTTGAGATTAAATATGGAGGAAAATATCCATTCATGTTCCAAAACATTTTATTTTCTCCAAATGGTACAAAATTTTCAAATATATTTATTTATTTGAAAATAAACTTAAAATATTATAAACTAAGCATCATTAAAATAAATATTTATTAAAAATTTAAATATATATTCATGTCACATAATTTAAAACAATACATTATTCTCAGACTTTTGTAGGATAAGTGAAAAACAACCTTCATTCGAAAATGATGAAATATTCTTTTCATATTGATTAATAAAAAATTCACCAATGGGTAATATTTACTTTAATCAATTGTATAATAATAGAAATAATATTTTAGAATATATAATTAGAAAAAATGGAAATGGATGACAAAAATATCACTGTAAAAGCTTATGTATAAATATTATTGGATATTAATGGGATTGTAAATTTATCCCTTACTGGTTTATAATCTGTCGAATAATATGCCTTATAAAATAAATAAAATTTTATTCATACATAAATTCCATATCCTTCAGAATAAAAATCATAAAAACATTCATGGGTATCATAAACACCACAAAAAAGAATCATGTGTTGTATAAGGCATATGTACCATCGAAACGAAATGTGGGGCTAAATAATCCCTTACATAGTTCTATATTCCCTTGTATGTGTTCACACATCCTCTTCTTTAATGAGATCCCTCTATATATCCTCTTAAAATCAGTAGAGTTGGAATTTTTAGAAGACCATAACATTTAGAATGTGACTAAGGATGTTTATAAGGGAAATGGGCAGGGGATAACCATTCCCAAAGACACAAAGTGAGGAGATGTTTTTGAGAGAGGATGGTCCATTTTATAATTAAGGTGATGAAACATTTATAATCTCCAAAAATAATAATATATATTTAAATAAAACTAAATCCATAAAAAAATTCATATTTTCAATTATTAGATGAGGTAAAGTTTTATTCTCATCAACTAGTAAATTTTAGACATGTTTTTTCTTCAATTTAAACATTATTATTTCAATTAACACTGAGTTACTCAATTTAATTTGATTCTATGGTAACAAATATTTCAATAATGAAATAGTGTAATTTTTAATTATTTGGTATCAAAAATAGTATGAATGAATAACTAAGAACCTTTTAGACCAAATAATAATAATTTTATATTTTTATTAATGTATTATGATTTCTAAATATCTTAATAAAACATTGATTTGAAAAATTATCAATAGTGCCATTTTTAAAAATTTCAATTCTATGAATTTTGAAAATTTAAAGATAGAATTTCATTAGTGAAAAAATATTTTATTATATATCAAATGGGTCAAGTTCATCTAAATATTAACTAGATGTATTAATTACCCCAATTTATTTTAATTATTATATTTTTTGTAACATTAATTTGAAATTTCCATTAATATAATAAATACTACATCAATCTTGTCTAACTATTAAATACTATTATATGTTGAATAAAAATTTAAAAAAATACTATGATTATGATAAATCCTTTATATTTATTATGAATACTAATAGTACAATATATCTTTTGTAAAATCCAAGATAAAAAATGTTATATTTATTAAAATATGAATGTGTCAAATTTAACATTACATTAAATAAATTATTATATGTGTCAAAATAATTTTCATATGTCTCTCAATGGTTAATAAATTGACTCTTGGATGATTATGGTCAATAAATACAATGCCAGTAATATTTGGTCAAGTTTTTTGTTCTTTTAATGGTTATTATCATTTTAATAAAAATGTTTTTTTCTCAATTAAATAATTTATGCATCTTAAAGGTACAATCCATTAAGGTCAATATTTATTTTTTTGATATTATAAATAAATAATCATGATATATACAAATAATTATCTTTAAAATTTGTATTTTTTGTCTAATTTTTTTTGTATAACCTTATATTATAAAGTGAAATAATTATCAAATTTTTAGTGAGATATATTTAACTTTTATTTAAATAAGATATACTTAATTTCCAAATCTCATATAGGTGGATTCCAAAGGAAGACATTTTGACTGAAATATGATTTTGGCTGAAAACACCCATCCAATGATATTAGGACAAGTGTTAGGATAATTGTATATAATTATTTTTTCCTTTAATTACCTCATTTACATATATACCATATTAATAAAATTACTAATGTTGCTATTCATAATGACCAAAAATAAAAGAAAAATATTTACACAATTAGAACTCACTGATTCCGAATATGGAATCCATATTTCAAAATTTAAAATAGTGATTTTTTAGTAATTAATTTAGATTTTGTATCATTGTGTAACATTCCGGTTCTAGAATCTTCCCAGAGGCAACCCGTACCGGGTTAGCAACATGGCCTCAAGTGCATTTCTGCTAACGCCAAAGGCTGTTGACTATCAGTGAGAGAATTTTGTGTGATAGTGGGGAAAAATTTCCCTCATTGCCATAGTAACACAGTGAAAGAGAAAGAGATAACAATAGAGGAAACCTTAATAATGGCATAAAACAGAAAATAGTGGAAGACTGAAAGTAATAAGCAGTTGCAGCACATATAAAATGATGCATGAAACATATCTCTAGAAAAGAATCCAAACACATCACAATGCTAAAATACAGTGCTAAACCAAAGTAAAAATGAAAATATTAAACAACTCCTCAGCATCGCAAGCCTCAGCTTGGTCCCATGCCATCCAGCTCCAAATCAGTCAAGTACCTGAAGTAGAAGGGCGCGTGCCCTAATCTATACCTGCGACAATATAATTTTTTGTGCCCAAAATCATCACCCAAATAGGGTGTGAGACTAAATAAAAACTGGAAACCACGAAGAGATTTATGCCTAATAGTAAGTGAATATATATGTTAGGAAATAAGAAAAAGAAGTAGTAAACAAAGAAGTAATCAGTAGTACAAAGTCCTACAGTTTCAAAGCATTCAAACACCACATATCTAGTAAAGAGACAATCGCAAACAGGTATCCCTCTGGGTTTTTTTCATTGCCTAATCCCCTATGGTCATACCTAGAAAACACAAGCAACCCTCTAGGATGTACACACAGTCTAACCCCTCTGGTAAAAATTTAAGCACTCATCGTCAAATCTCTCTGTAGTCTCATATCGGTATCTAAAAGAGCTCCTGGGAAGCACTTACATATCATTCCCACTATGGCCTCTGATTAAGAACTAATAGGACTCTTAGGAAGAAATTACGTCAATTCCCACTATGATCTCATATTGTAATAATAAAAATAGACATTCTGGAGAATCCCTCACATCCATTCTCCCTATGGTCTACTACAAAAGGTTATCATGACCCAATGTAAGTCAAAAAAGAACATAAATACATGGAAGCCAATGTAAACCTTAAGAAATAACTGGCTAAATGATCTAAATCATAACAATGTGTCAGATAAAACACTCCATCCTAACAATACTAGGCATGAAAAAAACAGCAGCCTAACAGGAAAAACTAGATCTAATTCTCAAAACAAGAAAACATGGGAAAAACCTCCATAGCGTGGAAAAATAAACCCTATTCACAACATATAAACAATATCCAATCTATGAAGGCATACCAGTAAAACATTATGTCTAAAAACAAAAACACGCAATACCTCCTTCAAGGTTATTGGGAATGTTTTCACATATAACTCAATGTCTAACTACATAATGGCACAAATCCCCTACCTCGATATTGCATGATCTTTATACATGAGCCTCAAGCCTTGAATCGACATACGAATTTCATATATATATATATATAATTCAAAAACGTTCAACCGAGGATAACTTGAGAAAGATGAGAAATCAAGAGATGGAGATCTAGAATAAGGAAGAGCTTACTGTGGTGATCCCAACGCTATCGATAATGGTTTAATTGGAGAACAGATGCTTGATCGGGGGCTTGGGGAAAGATCGTGGCTGTACGGATGCTCTTGGTTGAATATGGTGAAGAAGAAGAGCATTCTTCCAAATAGACATGACATCGGTCTGATTAATGAAATAAAATGAAATTACATGGAATGTACTTTATATGTACACCGCCTGTACTCACCTTAACTAGCCCCCACATTAGGTGGTCTCTTGGTCACCACACATGGTCATGTGCACGACCATTATAGAGCCAACACACAGCTACCCGCAGTAACCAAGTACACAGTGTGAACTTATAAAGTACACGAGGTGTACTTATGAAATTTCCAAAAACTCCACTTTTTTTTAGAAAACACTAGAAAAAATAAAAACATAATTGAAAAGAGGATTCTGGTTCTTACAAACATACCCCTTTAAAGAAATTTTTCCGGGAATATACCTACCAAGGCGGTGTAGAAGATGAGTCCTCAAACAGCTCCAGCCACTGTGATGGTACATCAACATCAATCTCCCATGTCTCTTTCTGTACTCAACCGTGATGCCATATCACTCATAATAGAGGAATAGAATGGCCCTGGAGAACCATCCCACTTCAATCAACAATCTAGATATGATTTACCTGGAAGGATTCATCCACCTCGAGCTCCACCTCCTCAGGTTGAAAGGTATGAAATGGGAATGAGAAGTAATGTCAATGCTGAGAAACATGGAAGACATCACACATAGCCTGGTACATCTGAGTTAACTGAAAACGATAGGCAACCAGCCCAACCCTCTCCAAAACCTTAAACGGTCTGACGTACATTGGCGAAATCTTACCCCATCTCCAAACCCTCATATGTCCCAACCTCAGCGGGACATGAAAGAAAACCTTATCTCCAACCTCAAACACCAGAGGTCATCTCCGTCAATCAGAATAAATATTTTGTCATGAGTGTGTTGTATCCATCATATTCTAAATCAAATCTTCCTTCTTTATGGTCACCTCAACAAGACAAGATCCCATCATAGTTGTCTCTCCTACCTCAAGCCAACATAAGGGTGATTGGCATGGCCTAAAGTACAAAGCCTCACAAGGTTCCATCTAAATAGTTGATTGAAAAATAATGTTGTAAGAATACTCCACAAAATATATGTGTTTCTCCCATGAACCACTAAAATCCAAGATGCATGCTCGAGGCATTTCCTCAAGCACTAGAATCGTACACTCAGACTGGCCATCTGTCTCGGGGTGATAAGCCATACTGAAAATTAACTATGGTCCAAAGGCCTTCTCTAACCCCTTCCAGTCCTGAGAAGTAAAACTTGTGTCCCTGTTTCAGACAATAAATTGTGCAACCCCATTTAACCATACAATCTCTCTGATGTAAAACCATCCCAAATCATCAACACTAAAGGTTTCCTTGATCGACCAATGTCAGAAAACTTCATGAGTTTTTCAATGACTACCAGAGCTAAATCATTACCTTGAGTCGACCTCCGCAAACCTGTCACGAAATCCATCGCGACATCATTCCACTTCCACTCAAGAATGGGTAACTGATGAAAAATCCATTCTGGTCGCTGAGGCTATACCTTCACCTCCTGACAGGTGGAAAACCTCATGAAAAAAACCAAAAACATCTCCCTTCATACATAGCCACCAATACATACATTGTAGGTCATGATACATCTTGGTGACACGAGGATGAACTGCCCAACTGATGAATGATATTCCTGCATCAACTCCTTTCATATGTCTTCTGACACCCATATGTGCCCATGGAAATGAAAGATCTCATCCATGCCTATGGTCTATTTAGGAATAGGGTCCTTTCTTGAAATGCTTCCCCATAGGACTAGGCCTTATGAATATGGTAGCTGTCGCATTCGCACTTGATCAAGAAGAGTAGTGGTAACATCTTCAAAAGAAAGGAACGTCTTCACCTTTCTATCATGAACCACTAAATGATTCTCATATAAATGATCCATAAGCTACCACTCACTGCTGGCCTCCTAAAATACATGTATCAGAGTCCTCCTGCTCAGCGCATCAGCCACTGCATTGCCTTTTCCAACCGTATGGTCAAGATCAAAGTCAAAGGACTGAAGGTACTCAACCCACCATCACTGCCACAAATTCAGGTCATGCTGAGTGAATATATTCATGAGAATTTTGTGGTTGGTGAAAACCATAAAATCCTCTCCATGAAGATAATATCTCCAACAGTGGAAGGCATGAACAACTACAGCCAACTCGAGATCATGTGTCAGGTAATTTCTCTCATGTGGCCTCAATTGCTGAGACCCGTATGCAAGGACTCTTTCTCCCTGTATAAGAACAACTCCCAGCCCGATACCTGAAGCATCACAGTAAACAGTATTTCTCTTACCCAGCTCATGAAATATAGTATTGTTTCTGAATTAAACCTTCATTTCGGCTCTTGAATGGCTGATAATCCAGTCTCTAAGATAAATGAACCAAGAAGTGAATCTGATGCATCCAAAAGTGGCTTTTTGAGAGAATAGCATATAATTGATGCTCTCTTAGTGTACTCGAAATGATCTCATGATGGGTATCATGTCCATGTTGAGTGTGAGAGTACTCCAAGAAATCATCCATAAATACCACCATGGAGGAATCCAAGTATGGATGGAACACTCGATTCCTTAGTTCCATAAAAACTGCAGGCTTGTTCATGAGACCGAACAGCATAAACACATATTCTTATAGGATATAGCTGCTTATAAAGGATGTAATGGGTATATCAGATGTTATAATGCAGAATTGATGGTATCCAGATCTCAAGTCAATCTTCAATTACACCCTAGTTCTTCTAATTTGATGAAATAGATCATCAGTCCTCGAAAAGGGATATCGGTTCATGACCGTCAACTGGTTCGACTTACGATATTCCACACAATGTATAAGGGTATCATCTGACTCAAAAACAGGACTGGAAAGCCCCAAGGAGAATTATTGGGTCAGAAGAAAACATTTTTCCGGCAACTCCTCCATTTTCTTCTTGAGCTCCTGCAACTCTGGTGTAGCCATCCTACAAGGTGGAATGGACACTGGAGATTCACCTGGAACATGCTCAATAGAAAAGTACACCTATCACAATTGAGGAAAACAATAAATTTATTATGGAAAGACATCCCTGAAACAATACACCATTGGATGAAGGTCTATCTGTGATGTCCCCAGGTCATCAGATATAGACATGAAATATGTATTGTAACTCCTCCCAATCCATGATGCCCAAGTCCCGCTCTACTCTCCTGGACATCACATTTGCCCTTATTAAGAAATGATCAGACCTTTGGTGATGTGAAACTCACCCAACGACGATAGTAACTGAAAACGTAATAGAAGGAATGAAACTAGTCCATTATGAGAATGGAATCCATGCATGTCATCATTACGACATAAAGGTCCCAGAAGATGTGACAACCACCAGAGTCCAGAGGTAACTCCTTTTACTACCATACACTAGACATTCTTGTCCCCAAACAGTGTGTCTAGCATCAAGATATTAGCACAAGAAAAGATACAAAGCCCAAGGATCTCCACAATAGAAACAGATATAAAGCTTTAGGAAGCCCCCATATCAAAAAGTACAGAATCTAAAACTGAGGCAACTTGGATCATACCTCGAACTATAGAGGGTTCGGGATCCTACTCTTGCTGGGTCTGCTCCACTTCAAAAGTCTGACCTGCATTATGGCCCTGTGACCCTGCTTTTCCACTCTGAGCTGATCCACCCTATTATCGTTGAAATCCTGGAAACTTGCTTCCACAGACATGACCTTCACCTCAGCCTAAACGGCCAAAAGAAAACCAGTTCCT
This sequence comes from Viscum album, assembly GCA_963277665.1. NCBI lineage: Eukaryota > Viridiplantae > Streptophyta > Magnoliopsida > Santalales > Viscaceae > Viscum > Viscum album. Next base: position 1,256,085,480 of record OY728152.1, read on the forward strand.
AGACTGATGAGAAACTCGTGGCGCTACTCCTGTATTCGGAGTCATAGAAGAACCCTTTTCAATATCTACTGGTGAGAATATCTAATAGATGCACTGAATATGACCCATCATGCCACAAAATTGTCACTCCACTGGGTTTCTCGGGCAATGTGACCTCGTTTTCCCGCTCTTCCTGCACTGGTATCACATCACCTAGATACCAGAAGAAGTGTGTCACCTCTATGGATCACCATGTGAAGACACCCTAGGGTGATTCATACTATCATTGGGAGGGATACTAACTACTAATTTCGAACCGAACTGGAACAAAAATATAGATTCCCTTAAATTATACTCCATGATCAGTTCCAGATTGACAATAGAGGTGATGGATGTCAACTCGAGGATATTCACATGAAATCGGATGTCATGCCTGAGATCGTCCTCAAACATCCTTTCCAGCAATAACTCATAACCTCTTGGGATGGGCCTGAAGTGATGTACCTCTATGAAACGAGAAGAATACTCTATAAAAGAACGATTACCCTGATCTAGACTCATAAACTCTCAGGCACGTTCAACACTCAGGGTTTCGGGATAGAAGTAATCATATAAGGAATGGTGGAACTCATCTCATGCCATAACATGTTGGTGTATCGCCTATGAGATCACATCCCACCATATCTTGGTGGAGTCCCAAATCATGTATGTAAGATGCTTCACACTCCTCTCTGGAGGCATCTCCAAATGCTTGAAGATAGAAATCATGGCTTCTAACCATGACTCTGTAGCCTGATGTCCTCCTTCACTAGTGAAAGTGGGAGGATATTGCTACTGAATGACTCACATCAACTCTGCCAAAGAAGGGAAAGGATGTGGTACTCCTTGGATGTTCTGCATGAACCTTATAAATCCCTCTCTGAACATTGAATCAACACGTGTGTTCGAAATAATTCCTGGTTCCAAGACTGACACAGTTGAAGGTTCTTCTAGTTGTCCTTAATCAGCCATGTCAAGTGTCTGATCACTTCCCTCTAACTGCAGGACAACTAGAGAATGTCTCGATGGCCTAACTCTGCAAGGTCAAGAACACAGCTTATATCATGATTATCATTGACTGAACACTAGAAGGTTAATAAGGGAACATGAGAAATAAAGCATTAATGTTTTTTAAAACATGTATACATGACGTGTATAATTCCTACACATCGTGTTCCCTTAATCATTCACATGGGTGTGTACATCTGCCAAAAATGGTTGTGTAACACCCCATACACATGACCTGTTGTCCTAACACACTGCATGTCCTTGAATCCTCTTCCCCTGCCTCAGTTCTCTTTAGAATCTAAGACACATGGTTCTCCTAGAACAAAACTACATGGCGTGTTAATTACTGAAATGTCTTGTAAAAGGTGAACTTCACCAGCCTGTGTTGTTAGTCACATGGCCGGTTACATGGGTCACTCTACACGACATGTTCCAGATGGACACAGTGTATACTTGAGGGATTTCACTGAACCGCGTAGTTCGATACACGGTCAGATACTCGGGATACACCACACGACGTGTTCAAACATGACACAGTGTGTATAAATAAGATTTATCTATATGTGATGTTAGTCACATGAGTGGACACATGGTCTACACCACACAAACTGTACATCCGATACACGGTGTGTCCCACCATGATTTACTAACTCTGTGTTTCTGCTCACACAGTCAGTAACACGGTTACTGACTACAAAGTGTGTACATACAGTACACGATATGTACATAATAAAAATAGATCCTTCCTGAATAGGACACAGGGTGTGTATTCATTATTACATGTCATGTATTCTTGGTTTTTCTGGATATTAAGCCTCAGAAACTACTTTGGAGCCTAGAAAACACTGAACAGAAACTTAACTGCCAAATTTCTATTTGTGAGGGACTATACTCCTTGAGAATCATTCCTTTGAATCTTATGTAGGTCATATACAAGGAAAACAAGGTAATGATCCACCAAATTCAAATCCATGAAGGCCAACAACACCTAAAGAACTGAAGTTTGGCATTCATTAAAACAATACTATTCACAATTTAATACCCTATCAAACAACATGTATTCTTATCAAAGCATCTATCACAACATCATTCATATATAACACAAAACATATCACAAAAACATGAAATCACTAATGAACCCTAAATGGCATGATAAGAATGCATGACATGTGATATCTAACAAGTACCTATATGATGCATGAGATAGCATACCCTCATTTCATCAGGTTGCAACAGAAATAGAACCTTTTATAACATCAATAATAACATCAAAAAACATGTGAATCACCCAATGGTGAAATCAAATCAACTGTAAAATTTCCAAACAAGAAAGGATTGCAATAACCAAGGTAGATTCCCTTTTCCTTGTACACGGGTTAGCTTCTCCACAACACATCTTATTACCAAGTACATATTTCTTCTTATCCCTAGCTACATGCTCCAAATAGTATGTCAAGATGAAAAAAATTCCCTCTAATACATGTTTTTAGCATCCCGGTTTCGGAATCCACCTAGAAGTTCCCTATACCATGTTTTTCACATTTCCTCAAGCACAATTCCCCTAACCCCAGAGGCTGGCGACTAGCAACGAGGGACTTGGGTGTGATAGTGGGGAAACTATGCCCTCATAGGTAGAGTAACACAACCGAATATAAATAGAAAACAATTGAAGAAACAGTAATAATTGGATACAATAGTAAAAAATGGATGACTGAATGTAATACGAAGTTGGAGCACATATATAATGATGCATGATACATATGCCTCGGAAAGAATCCAAACACATCACAATGTTGAAATACAGTGCTAAAATAAAGTAAAAAATTAAAATATTAAAAAACTTATCAGCGTTTAAAGCCTCACATTGGTCACATTCTCTCAAGCTCCAATGCAATAAAACACCAGAAGTAGAAGGGCACTTGCCCTTATCTATACCTACAAAAAAATATCATCTGTTTGGGCCAAAATCATGACCCAAACAAGGTGTGAGACTAAATCCCAGCGTGAAACACCCAAGAGATCTTTTCCTAATAGTTAGTGAATATATATTGCAGGAAATAAGCAAGAGAAGCAATAAACAAGGAAGTACTCAATATTAAACATTCCTACAGTTTCAAAGAATTCAAACACCACATATCAACTAAGAAAATAATCACAAATAGGTAACCCTCTGGGATTTTCTCACAGCCTAATTCCCTATGGTCCTACTTAGTAAACACAAGAAAACCTTTTGGAAGACACATAGTATAAGGCCCCAACCTTAAACATTATTTAATAATGAGTTATTTCAAGAATACACATTGAGGATCTTTTCAGGTTTAGAGTTTTAGAGAATTAGATCATAAATCATGCATTACATTCCACATTTCAGAAATCTGGTTACATAAAAGATAGTATTCTTTTTTTCCATCAAAGGAGAAATATTTAAAATAAAAGATGGATTCTTTATTGACACTTCCTCGACACTATCATCACATCATTTACCTTTCCCTTGAACTGTGAAAAACATTTCAAAAACATGGTATGAGCATAAAAACCCCAGTAAAGGATATAAAAGTACCGAATGAAAACAATAGTCCATGTATACATTAGAATTAATGAAATCATACTTTAATCATAAAACATAAGCACTTTATCATACCTCATGAAATCATAAGATTTAAGAATAACTGATAGAAAACATAAGACATAAATGTAACTCGAGGCAGTCATAGCATTCTTACGTATGGAGTAACCCTCATGGTTACATTTGAAATATCCATCATAGTATATTCCCTAAATATCTTCAGAGAAACCTTAGCGTTTAACTCCTTCGCATTACCCAATGAATTTAAGAGATATCACGGGCTCACCCACCCTTTGTTTATCACAGAACCACCCGTCTTCATAAACAATGCCCAGGAACCATAACATAATAGTATCACATAAAACAAGCATTAAAGAAACATAACATTTCCACATTTCAATCACAAGATACAAAAAACACATTGATATGATCAAAACACTATCAAAACCATATTCAATACCAAAATAAAGAAAATTAAAACATGGTATTTATTTTTCATTTAAAAAATGTTATGGCTTGTAGAGGAAGCCGAAACTCAAATAATGGTCACGGTGGCAGAGAAGTCGTTGTCGCCACATACATATGACAAAAAAATTCCCTTTTGTCATTAAGTAAAACATTTCGTATAAAAATATTCATTTTGAATAAAATTCAAATTCAAAGGGGTTTATACACCGTATAACAGAAACTTGTATATAAAACAAAATATGCCTCAATGAATGGATATTGATACGAAGTCCCTTACTTCGTGTCCGACATGACTCGATCACTCTTTAATCTCCTGAACAATTAGCTAGAGATAATTTCTACTTTCTTACAAAACGTATTCAAGTTCATTATTAATTTTATATATCTTATTACCATGTTATGAACATTATGTAATTATTTAAGTTAATAACCGTCGTTTTGTCGATCTTTGGTACTTGAGCCCAAAATAAACTTCTTATAATTACAAGTTGTTCATGTGGTAAAATATCCAATATATATAGAATTATATTCATGATGTAGATATCATATATATCATATAAATACAGTATATACATGCATTTATAATATTACAATACATTTAGAGGTAATAAATGAAATGCACCGTTCATGGAGACGATAAGTTGTATGTACGCATGAACACTACTTTCATTTATATTTCATATTTAATGGAGTGAAATAATAATGATATAAAGGTATATTATAATTCCAGTATAATATAATATATAATATCATTCACTCCATCCTTTATACATCCCACATATGGCATTAACGAATCAAATCACTTTGATGGGGCGGTAGTCCGCACTTCCTTAAATAATGATTTCACATTTACCCATAATGGAAACCATAAGGTATGAAATAAATGAAAAATACAGAATATTAAGATAAAAATAGACATAATATATAGAAAATATAAATAGAGTGACATCTTAATGGACACCATGAAAGGAGTTAAAAAAAGATTGAAAAATCCTCATTTCGTGAGGCAGAAATTCGCCAACCAGAGAAACAATATGTTCTTTAACCATTAGACGGAGGTTTGTGTAAGTGCAAATAACCACTTATCATAACAACATCCTAGAATATTTGGGATAATTATCTTGTTAGAAAATAAAAGAATAAAATTATTTTAGGGGGTTGGATAAGAAAAATAAAATAAAATACCACAAGTGAAGACATTACCTTTAAATCGGGTAACTCCACTTGGTTTGAACCAAAAGGATTTCTCAAAGAGCTTTCTGCCTATGATAAGTCTTATAGGATTAAGAGAAGGATGTGGAGAGATAAAATTAGTAGATCTTGGCAGCGAAAATCGCTTGAGTGGTGTGGGTAAGGTGGTAGAGGTGGGGGCATTTTATAAGAGGGAGGAGGGCACTCTTGGAATGTCAAGAAATGTTACTTTATTATATAATGAGTTTTGGATTTTAAAAGCTCCCACAATTATATATTTCTAGGATAAGGTTATAAGGGTTCGAAATCCACCCATCCAATAGGTCTTGGACAAGTGTAAGTCTTATATTTTACATTATCTTTTCATTTTATTTAAATCATTCATTAACGATGTAATTGCTGCATCATCATGGTGTCACAAATAAATTAATTAATTTAATGTCTAAAAATTATAAAAAAATAATATGAAGTAGGAAATATTTTTATCTTTTCAATTACTATTTACAGTCTAAGTGAACATTTGTTTATACAAAATCAAAATTGTTTTACTTAGGTGTTACATACTTTTGTGATATTCTATTTTCTTTAAAAATAAAATGATAAAGTGTCAATATCACCCAAAAATGATTCCATGGGGTCCCTACGTTGGGAAAATTCATACCATGGTCGGCCATGACACAACCAGTATCATTAGGCCACATATTAGGATCATTTTTTATTATTATGATAATAGTTTATTGCCCTTAACTACCCGATTACTAATTAATCATGATATTTGAAGATAATTACCGTCGTTACTATTCATAATTTCCAAAAACAAGAGTCTTAATTACATAATTTGTACCTTATGATTCCAAATATGGAATCCATTTTACCAAATTACCTACACAAAAATTGTAGTAATTAATTTAAAAATAATTCTCGTTGTCAAAATAAATAGCGTGTTTTTTAGATACAATATCTATCAAAAGTTTCACCAATGTTTATGTCCAATTTCAAACTATAATTATTTAAAATTACCACCATTGGATTAAATGGTAAAAATTTATTCTATTTACACTTAAAAACCAATTAAAAAGATAATCTATCCATATAATTAAATTAGATGAAAAAGCAGTTTTGAAGTAAAATGCCGTATTTTTCATTATTCATTGAAATATGAACAATGTCAAAAAAATATCAAAAATATATCCAAAGTAAATTTCAAAGTCCCAATAATAAATAATAAGTTTATTTTGACAAATAGAGCTTATAGAAATGTCAAAATATTTATTTAAAAACGGTTCTCCATCAAAAGGCGGTAAAACAATCTTTTAAAAATATTAGAGAATTTTAGGATGGAGATTGGATTTATTTTCATTTTAAGCCTCTAAAACACTATCTAATTAATAAATAGACATAGATATTAAAATAAACAATTATTTACTTGCTTGGGATGTTACATCCTTCCCCCTTTTAGAAAATTGTGTCCCTGTGATTTATTTACTTATTGAATAAGTGTGGGTATTTATCCCTCAATGCATTTTTAGATTCCCATGTTGCCTCTTCAATCATGTGATTTTTCCAAAAAACCATTACTCGATGAATAAAATTATTCTTCAATACATGCTCCCTATGGTCATGAAACTGGACCATTTGTTTCTCATAAGATAGATTCTCTTCCATCTGAACTACCTCTGGACTCAAAAATGAGATGGATCTGGCATGTACTTCCTTAACATTGAAACATGAAAAAAATTGTCTACCTGAGATATACTCGGAGGTAAAGCCACTCGGTATGCAACTGATCCAACTCTCTCCAGAATTTCATATTGTGTAATGAACCTTTGACTCAGCTTTCCTTTCTTACCAAATCGCATCACATTTTTCCATGGTGAAACTTTCAGGAATACATGATAACCTACCTCAAAAGAGAGATCATTCCTCTTGTTGTCCGAATAACTTTTCTGCCTACTCTGAGCTGTTCGCATGTGTTTCTGTAACAACTGGACTCTTTATGCCAACTCTTCTACCAATTCTGGTCCCATAAACTTCCTTTCACCCACTTCATCCCAAAAAGATGGAGTTCGACACTACTTCCAATATAATACCTCAAATGGTGCCATCTGTATTCTAGAATGAATATTGTTTTTATAAGAAAACTAAACCAAACAAATATGTTGGTCCCAAATTCCCTGATAATCCATCGAACGAGAACATATCATATCCTACAAAGTCTAAATTATTCATTCTGACTGCCCATCTGATTGAGGATGAAAAGCTATATTAAAATTTAATTCAGTACCCAACGACTTTTGAAGGCCATTCCAAAAGATAGAAGTAAACCTAGGTTCACGATCAGATACAATAGAGAGGGGAACTTCGTGTAACCTGACTATCTATTTAAGATACAAAAGAGAATGTTGATTTATGGAAAATGTATCTCATATAGCACGAAAACTAGAAGATTTAGTCAAGCCATCAACAATAACACAGATCACAATATTACCTCGAGGTGTCTTTTGAAATCCCACAATGAAGTCCGTGGATATATTCTCCCATTTACAATATGGAACTGGTAAAGTCTGAAGCATCCCTTTTGGTAACTGCAGCTCTGATTTAAACTTTTGAAAAGTCAAACACTTCATAGTAAAATCAGCAATATCTCTTTTCATTCTATCCCACTAGTAATACTCCCGAATATCTCTATACATCTTAGTACTGCCTGGATGAACTGATAATGAAGAACTATGAGCTTCACATAATAACTCTCTCTTCAACTGTGAATCACAAGGGACACTAAATATCTTCCAAAATCTCAAAACACAATCATTATCAATGTTTAATTCTGGTAACATACCCTTCTGAACCATCTCTACCTTTTTCTGCAACTCACTATCTTGCTTCTAAGCTTGCTTAATTCTGTCTGATAGAGATGATCTCACTGACACCTGAAACAAAACAGAAGAAATTCTTGCACCAACAACTTATTTTCCAAGTTTCATCAAATCCTGAACCAAAGGATCGCGTTCCAAATGTAACATGGTTAATGAAGCATTACTTTTTCGACTCAAAGCATTAGACACTTTATTTGCTTTTCCTTTATAGTAATGAACTGTACAATCATAAACCATGATTATTTCTATCCATCTCCTCTATATCATGTTCAATTATTTCTGAGTGAATATATACTTTAAACTTTTGTGATCAGTATATATTTCACACTTTACACCATACAAATGATTCATCCAAAATTTTAAAGCAAAACAATAGTAGCTAATTCCAAATCATGTGTAGGGTAATTATCCTCATGAGTTTTCAAATTATGTGAAGCATAAGAAATTACCTTATCATTATGTATTAGGATGCAACCAAGTACTTTCAATGAAGAATCATTGTACATAACAAACTCACCATTCCTGGAAGGAAGGTCCAAAACTGGAGCATTCACCAATCTTCTTTTCAACTCCTAAAAAAATCTTCACATTATTTTTCCCAGATAAACTTAACACCCTTCCGAGTTAGCTTAGTCATTGGACTAGATAATCGTGAATTTTTTTAACAAACCTTTGATAATAGCCTACCTAACCAAGAAAACATCAAATCTCAGCTACATTTGTGGGTCTTGGCTATTCATTAAAAAACTTTGTTTTTGCAGGATCAACAGTTATTCTATCTTTAGAAGCAATGTGACTAAGGAAATAAATTTGTTGCAACTAAAAATCACACTTTCTGAATTTCCCACACAATTTATTTTATTATAAGGTTTGAAAAACAACCCTTAATTTACTTTCATGCTCCTCTTTACGTTTAGAAAAAACTAAAATATCATCAATGAAAATAACCACAAACTTATCCAAGAACTCATGGAAAATTCAATTAATAAGGTCCATGAATACAATGGGTGCATTGGTCAACCCAAAATGCATTACTACAAATTCATAATGGTTGAATCTTGTACGAAACGTGGTCTTTGGAACATATTATTCCTTTACCGTCAACTGATGTTACCCCGATCTCAAGTCAATCTTTGAAAATTACTGACCTCCCTGGAGATGATCAAAAAAATCATTGATATGAGGAAAATGATATTTGTTCTTAACAGTGATGTTATTCAAGGCTCTATAATCAATGAGAAGTCTCATAGAACCATTATTCTTTTTAATAAATAAGACAAGAGCACCCCATGGTGATGTTCTAGGTCGAATGAAACCTTTCTCTAATTAATATTCCAAATGCTCCTTCAACTATAAAGGTTCAATTTGATCCATTCGATCAGGGGGTTTTGAAATTGGCTTAGCCTAATGAACTATGTCAACAGTAAATTCAACTTCCTGATCTGATATTATTCTAGGAATCTCGTCAGGAAAAACATCAGGATACACATTTACCACTAGAACATCATTATTCTGAATGGATCCATTGTTTTCAATAATATGTGAAAGGTGATATTCATTTTCATCTTTTACAAGTTTCTCAGCCTCTTGATATGTATCAATAGTAAGGGTTCATTCTTGTACACAAATAGAAAGTATTTCTGAAAAAAAAATCTTTAGATCTTCAATCAATCTTAGCATGGTAAACGGAGAGCCAATCCATACCCATGATAACATCAAACTCTACTAGAGGTAAAACAATAAGGTTTGAAAGTAGGTTCTTTTCATGGATATGGATAGGAATATTCTTATAAATTATTTTTGCCTCAAAATTTCCCCCAGGTGTTTTTTTACCACATGTTCAGGAGTCAATTCTTGAGATGGAATTCCCAATTTATTAGAAAATTTTTCAGAGATGAATGAATGTGTAGACCCTGAACCAAACAACACATTGGCATAATCTGAAAAAACAAAGTACCCGATACTACTTCATTTTATGGCCCAACATCTTCTGAAGTAGTTGCAAAGGATTTCACCACACCTTTCTTCTTGTAGTCTGACTGCTTCCCATCATTTGAGCTCTTTTTCGAACACTCGTTTGCATAATCACCCATCTCATTGCAGTTGAACCATTTCACTAACAGTAAATCAAATTTGGTCTTACCATCACCCTGATATTTTTCAGTGCAATCACGAGCCTTATGTCCCATCTTACCACATCGGTAGCACTTTCCAGAATTTAGAAGACATTCCCCAGCATGCCTTCTACCACATTTATCACATACTGAAAACTTAGTTTTCTTTCCATCAGACCTATTTTAAGGTTTCTTCCCTCTCTCATGCCACCTCAGTCTCTTCTTATGTTTTTTGTTATAGAACACATGAAAATCAAAAAAACTCCATTTCAACCATCTCATCACATAAAACTAGATTTTCATAACTTTTGAACTCACGAGAAGCTAAATCCCTTCGATATTTTGGATTTAATTTTGAGTAAAAATGATTGATTTTACTATCAATGTATCAGATAAAATTAAGAGCATACCTTTCCAATCGAGTGAACCTTTCATCAAAAGCAGCCACTGAGTTGTCCTCTTGCATCAATTCCAAGAATTGTTTTTCCATCCTATGTTGAACAGCCTTAGGAAAATATTTCTCAAGAAACATACCTTTGAATTCATCCCAATCAAGAGCATCAATCCAATCAGCATCCCCTATATTTTTAACCATCGACCAACACTGATCTGCTTCACCCTCCAAACGGTAAACAACAAGACTATACGTTTGATTTTCATAACACCCCATGACATAAAAAATCTTTTCCAGTGCTTTAATCCGCCCTTCAGCTAGCACATGGTCAGATGATCCTATGAATGACGGGGGATGTTGCCTCATGAAATGTTCCACCATTGACATGTTCCTCTGCGGTTGATCTGGCTGATCTCATGCACGGATACCACCACCATTTATCGCTTGATTCAATTATGCCATTACTGCAACAAACTATTCAGTTTCAATTACGACAATCTCAGGATGCTGATTCGGAAGGTCATTTCCTTCTGTATGCCTCCCTATCACTACTTCCCTATTTCCTATGGGGAAAACTATTCTGAACAAACATGTCTTAGAAGAAGCAACATGGTAATCATAAAATTCTATATCATTTCAATTTGACCATAAAAAAATATTTTTGGATAATAATTAAATATTATTATAACTCCAAATGTTATCTAACCCGACCTATGATACCAACTATAAGGACCCAGCCTTAATCATTACCTAATCATGAGTTATTTCAAGAATACACATTGAGGATCTTTTCAGGTTTAGAGTTTTAGAGAATTAGATCATAAATCATGCATTACATTCCACATTTCAACAAGGTGGTTACATAAAAGATAGTATTATTTTTTCCCATAAAAGGAGACATATTTAAAATAAAACATGGATTCTTTCCTGACACATCCTCGACACTATCATCACATCATGTACCTTTCCCTTGACCTGTGAAAAACATTTCGAAATCATCGGATGAGCATAAAAAGCTAAGTAAGGGATATAAAAGTACAAAATGAAAACATTAGTCCATGTATACATAATAATTAATGAAATCATACTTTACTAATTAAACACAAAAACTTTATCATACCACATTAAATCATAAGATTTATTAATAACTAATATAAAACATAAGACATAAATGTAACTTGAGGCATTCATAACATTCTTATGTAGGGAGTATCCCTCATGGTTATGTTTGGAATACCCATCTAAGTATATTCCCTAAATCTATTTGGAGAAACTATAGATTTTAACTCCATTATGTTACCCAATGCATTGCAGAGCTGTCATGGGATCAACCACCCTTAGTTTATCATGGAACAACCCATCTTCGTAAACAATGTCGAGGAACCATAAAATAATTGTATCACAGAAAACATGCATAAAAGAAAACATAACATTCCAACATTTCTATAACAAGATATCAAAAACACATTGATATGATCAAAAAATTATCAAAACCATTTTCAATACTAAAATAAAAGAAAACTAAAACATGGTATCTATTTTTCATTTAAAAAAATTTATGGCTTGTAGAGGAAGCCAAAACTCAAATAATGGTCACAACAAAGGAGAAGTCATTGTTTCTGCATACATAAGACAAAAACATTCCCTTTTTTCATTAAGTAAAACACTTCGTATAAAAATATTCCTTTTGAATAAAAGTAAAATTAAATGGGGTTTATACACTGTATAAAATAAATTTGTGTATAAAACAAAATATGCCTCAATGAATGGAGATTGAGACAAAGTCCCTTACCTCGTGTCTGGTATGACTCGATTGTTCTTTAATATCCAAAATAATAAACTAGAGTTAATTTATACTTTCTTAAGAGACTTTTCAGGTTCATTATTTCATTTATAGCACTTATTACCATGTTATGAACCTTATGTAATTATTTAAGTTAATATATTCGTTTTGTCAATATTTGGTACTTGAGCCAAAAATAAACATCTTATAATTACAAGTTCATGTGGTAAAATATCCCCTATATGCAGAATTATATTAATGATTTAGATATCATATATATCATATATATCCAGTATATACATGAATTTATAATATTACATAACATTTAGAGGTAAGAAATGAAATGCACTGTTCATGGAGACGGTAAGCCGCACGTACGCATGAACGCTACTTTAATTTCTATTTATTATTTCATAGAGTGAAATCATAATGATATAAAGGTATATTATAATTCCATTATAATATCAAATATAATATCATTAACTCCATACTTTATATTTCCCACATATGGCATTAATGAATCAAATCACTTTGAGGGGGCGGTAGTCTGCACTTCCTGAAACGAAGATATCGCGTTTACCCATAATGGAAACCATAACGTATGCCATAAACAAATAATACAGAATCATAAGGAAAAAATAGACATAATAAATATCATATATAAATATAGTGTAATATTAATGGCCACCATGATAGGTGTTAAAATAAGATTGTACAATCATCATTTCGTGAGGCAAAAATTCACCAACCGCTGAAACAATATGTTCATTAACATTTAGATGGAGGTGTGTGTAAGTGTAAATCAAAAAAATATCATAACAACATCGTAGTATATTTATGATTCTGATGTTGTTACAAAATAAATGAATAAAAAGATTTTAGGGGTTTGTAGAAACAAAATAAAACAAAAGAACACAAGTGAAGACATTACCATTAAATAGGGTAACTCCTCTTGGTTTGACCAAAAGGGTTTATTGAAGAGATTTCTGCATAAGGTAAGGCTTATACGATTAATATAGGGATTTAGAAAGGTAAAATTAGTAGATATTGGCCGAGACAATGGGTTGAGATATGTGGGTAAGGTGGTATAGGTGGGGGTCTTTTATAAGATGGAGGAGGGGCACTTTTGGAAAGTCCAGAAATGTTACGTTATTATATAATGAGTTTAGGATTTTAAAGTTCCCACAATTATATAGTTATATGATAAGCTGATAAGGATTTGAAATCCACCCACCCAATAAGTCTTTGACAAATGTATGTCTTAGATTTTACAATATCTTTTCTTTTTATTTAAATCATTCATTAATGTGGTAATCACTGCATCATCATGACACAGCCAGTATCATTTGGACACATTTTGGGGTCATTTGTTTTATTATTATATTATTTTATTACCCTTAACTACACAATTACTAATTAATCCCGATAATTAAAGATAACTAACGTCGTTACTATTCATAATGTTCAAAACCAAAAAAGTCTTAATTAAATAATATGGACGTTATGCTTCCAAATATGGAATCCATTTTAACATATTCCCAACTCATAAATCATAGTAATTAATTTAAAAATAATTCCCGTTGTAAAAACAAATAGCGGGTTTTTTAGAAACAATATCTATTAAAAGTTTGACAATTGTTTATGTCCAATTTAAAAGTTAAATTAATTAAAATGAAAACCATTGGATTAAATCGTAAAAATATTTTCTACTTGAACTTTAAAAACAATTAAAAACATAATCTATCGATATATTTAAATTAGATGAAAAAGTAGTTTTAGAGTAAAATGCAGTATTTTTTACTATTCATTAAAAAAATGAACATTGTCTGAAAAATAACACAAATTTATCCAAAGAAAATTTCAATGTCCCAATACTAAATAATATGTTTATATTGACAAATAGAGCTTATAAAATTTTCAAAATATAGATTTAAAAATGGTTATCTATCAAAAGGCGGTAAAACAATGTTTTAAAAATATTAGAGAATTCTTTGCTTAAGATTGGATTTATTCTAATTTTAAGCATCTAAAACACTATCTAATTCATAAATATACATAGATATGAAAATCAATAATTCTTTACTTACTTCGGATGTTACACACATTCTAACATAGTAGTTCAAATTTAGCTTAGACTCTCTGAGGAATCACCTACCAACAATTCCACCTATAGTCTCGTATCGGTAACTAAATGGCACTCCAGTGAAGCACTTATGTCATACTTCCCCTTATGGCCCATGTAAAGGAACTACGTAAGAAGCACATATATCAATTCACCCTATGTCCTTACATCGTAACGGAAAGAAGAGACCCACTGGGGAAACCCTCACGTCCATTCTCCCTATGGTCTACTACACCAGGTTCTCATGACCCTGTGTAAGTCAAACGAGCAAAAAAATACAAGTCAGCCTATGTAAACCACAATAAATACATGGAAAAACAATCTACAATATAACAACATTTCAGATAAAACTCTCCATCCTAACAATACTATGAATGGAATGAAAAGTAGCAGCCTAACAGGAAAAACAAGACCAAATAGTCAATACAAGAAAACATGTGCAAAACCTCCATAACATGGCCAAATAAACCCTATTCACAACATATAACCTATATCCAATCAACCAAGTCATAGGAGGAAAACTTTAAGGCTAAAAACATAAAAACCAAATACCCTGTTCAAGGATATTGGGGACTTTTGCACATATAAATCAAATACTAACTACGGAAAGGCACAAACCACCTACCTCAGAGTTGTAGGATATTTATACAAGAATCTCTATCCTTGAATCTACCTAGAACTTTGTAGTTCAACAAAACCTTCTAAAATATTCAATCAAGGATAACATGAGAAAGAGAAGAAATCAAGAGACGAAGCTCTAGAAGAAGGAAGAGATTATCATGGTGATCCCAACGCAATCGATAACTGTTTAATCGGAGAAAAGATGCTTGATCGAGGGCTCCAGGAAAGATCACGGTCGTACGGATGCCCTCAGATGAATAAGGCGAAGAAGAGCTTTCTACCAAATATACATGACCCCGTTCTAATTAATTAAATTAAATTAAAGTACATGGAATGTAATTTATATGTACACAACATTTACATGACTTAACCGGCCCCCGCATTATGCATTCTCTAGGTCACCACCCATGGCCATGTGCACGGCCATTAAATGGCCAGCACACTGCTACCCTCGGTAACCGAGGACACAAAGTGTACTTATAATGTACACGGAGTGTGCCCTATAAATTTCCCGAAACACCTCTTTTTCTCAAAAACAACACAAAAAAACAAAAACAGACCTAAAAAGATGATCTTGGTTCTTAAACATTTTTAGAATGAGATAACCAGTTATAAAAATTAAAACATTGAAAAATATTGAAATGTTTTTACATCTAAATTCATGGTATAAATAACTCCAATGACCTATATTATATTAAAGGGTAAAAATATAATCTATATATACTTTAAAACCTATCAATAATATAATTTATCATTTATAAATTATTTTTAAGTAATAATATAGTTTCAATTAAAATTTAGTGTATTTTTCTATACATGAAACCATAAAACTTATCATAAAAATATATAAAATTCATCCAATGTAAATTTTTATACCCCACTTATAAAGAAGATTTTTATTTTCTCAAATATAACATATGAAGGTTTTATAAATAATATTTTAAATGGTTGTGTCATCAAAATGAGAAAAATGTATTTTTTGATAAATACATCTTTCATCTGAAAAACATGAATTTGTTCTTACATCAAGAGTGATTTTATTATTTTCTAAACTCTTTTATTTTCATTTGGATTGTTTTCCAGATAAAGAATTCCTTTTATTTAAACAATAATTTATTTTCATTTATAATCAATATGTCAACAAAGAACTAATTATATATACAAATGAAATTCATATTTTCATAATTTATGTAATACATTTCAAACACCCATTATAATGTCTCGGTTATAAGGTAACATAATATTACCTATTTGTTCTCTTAAACTCAATATTTTGGGAAATGAAATGTATCAAAAGAACTCAAAATTGTGTGTTACACAATCAATGAATAGTGTTGCATACACTGCATGCTAGGAAGTTGTTTCATGTAGCATAAGATTATCTTTGTGTACCGTACAACACAATAAATAAAAGTTAATAAAAAATTATATCTCATAAAAATTTAATGGTGTTACATATATCATTTTGTTGTATGGTAGGAGGATGATTTATTATATAAAACATTCATGAAATAATTTTAATTTGATTTGGATGTTTTTTATGACCATCAAGAACATGTATCCCTCTATTAAATATTTGTATAATATATTTTTTCTATAATATGATATAACTTATAATAAGCATATTAAAATATTATTTATTCATAAAAATAGTTTTATGACCATCCTTGAATTTGTTAATTGAAAATAAAATCTCATCATCCACAAAGGCGGTGAATCGATACATCACGAATAATGTTTTCATTTTAAAAGTATAAGGATTATTGAATATATTCAATTATTGATATTATATTAACAAAATAAAATTCCATTATATATAATATATTTTTTATCATGTCACTTTTTTAGGGTAGGTAAGGAAAATATTAGAAATGAAAATAAATTAAAAGAGGGATATTGAGGATTTTACTTCTTCAATGTTTCCTAATTTAACACCTATTATTAAAGTAGGGTTTCACTTTTTTTATAACATAAGACCTTGGATGTGGGTACGAGGCTTGTGGAGGGTATTGGGAAGAATTTAAAAATGATATATGGATTAGATAGTGTTATGAAAAAAAGTGGTGAGGGTGGTATTTATAGGGGATGAGAGGGGTGTTTTTGATTATTTTATTCATTAGTTTATTATTTTTATCAACACTATAAATAGTGTTGATTAATATGACAAAATATATGAAATGGAGAAATATATTTCGTGATAACTTTTCTTATATCATTCATACATCAACAATAACATAGTAATTCATATATTTATATTATATCATTAATTATCACATTTCACAATTCACCAAATCATAAACTATTATAGAAAAACTAATAAAATTCACCATAATTTTTTTTATAATTTAAAATTGGATTCTTTTTTATGAAAATAATTTTCAAAATATGAGGAATTAGCTTATTAATATGAATCCTAAACTTTTCAAAAAATAGTTTTTTTAATATTATAATAGGTTTTATGAATCATTGGAAAGTTAATTAAGGACAAATAAAATAATCAAATAATCCTTATAAAAAAATATTAGTTAATGAATAAATTTTTGGAAATTAATTTTTTTATCATTATAATAATTGTAAAATTGTAAATAGACATTTATGTTTCACAAAAATACCAAATCTTAATTTTTTTTCAAACATGTATTTACTTATACTATGATATAATTATGTAATATTTTCATCTAAAATAATCCAAAATTTAATTTATACTTTTATATGTGATGTTACTATTCTAATGGATAAATTACTATTTATAATGGCCATATCACTAATCCTGTTATTAGGTATGAATTCCATTGGTATAGGGTCCCAAATTTCTATAAATATCACTTATTAATGTGTCTTTTTTTTAGAATAATGTTTTTATAGTGTTCTTTAGGTTCTGTATGTGTTTTATCAGATGATTATAAGATTGAAAATTCCATTGATAAATCTTTTTGATGTTACACATCGTGAACAAGATAATGGTTTACTAGAAGATCCAAATGATAAGATACCATCCTACTCAATCATGTATCTAAAAGGGGACAATATATTGAGTGCCTATATTTCCATTATTTTCTAATCTCATTCAATATTATATAGTGAAATGTAAATAAATACCATATTAAGAACTATAAATTATATATTTCATCGATGATTGTCCACATGAATTTTATGTTGAGTTATATATACTTTAAAATGATACTTTATGGATATGATTTTCTCTCCCATTTCCTCAGAAATTATAAGTCCCTACAAATTTAATTTTTTAACTTTATCATAGTAGATTTAATTTCAACAATTCATTTCAAAGAGGTCATAATAAGAAGCCATATAAATGGATGAGTCAAAGATATTATTGTATGAAATCTCAACAATAAGAAGGGTTGGACATCAACCTCATTTTAAAACCATATAATATGATATAAAGATATCCTATAAGGTTTGAATGGTTCTAACAAACCTAACAAATGTCTGAAGATGGTAAGTAGTGTGGAATCTCAACTCTGTATCTAGAACATTCTTATGAATTCTCTAGAATATCAAGGCTAACCTCAGATCCAAATCATATAAAATAGAATTTGGTACTCTATTAATCATTATAAATTCATTAATCTATATTTTGGAATGATAATTAAGAGATAAATATTCTATGACAGTAATTAAGTATGATAAATTTTGTAATGTGATTATCTACTAAACAAATAAAATTATGGATTTTATAAATTTTAGGGATTGTGATGTAAAAATAAAAAGTGGTGTTTTCTAATTTATATTCTTGTATGGCTAATTTTGTCAAAACCCCTTACAATAATGTTTCTCGTCCCAAACAAGCTATCATACAAAGAACCATGATACACACTCTATAGTATGTCTCTTCATGATATCCCAATAGATATAATCCTTCAGATCTCTATAAACCATCATATTTTAATGTTGAATTTAGAATTGTGAACTATGATCATTATCACATATATTCTACATTAAATATGTTATGGAAATACACATACATGATTCATGATCCTTATCATTCTATTATAGGGATAGCTAAACTCATAACCATTTATGACCATGTTCTATAGCTCAACATATTCGTTATGTGCCTATTTGAACCACACATGGATATTTGGATGAACACATTGATTAAGGAAGTATTTATTCCCTTTGTACATGATTTCAAGATTAATACATTGAAAATATTAAAATATTAGAATTTTTATCATCATTATATATATGATAGCACAATACTTTTGAATCAAATAATTAGTTACCTTGTTCTCTTTCCTATGGTAGAAATGTTTATAGTTGTAATAATATGTAATAAACTACATCAATTAACTATGAAACATATTTTTATCATATTTAGTAAATATAAAGATTAAAATTAATTGATCATTGTATATATTAAATCTTTCTCCATAAATATATTGCATCATAAATGGTATTTATCTAAAAATAAAAAGATGGGTAATTTTTCTCATGAAACATTAATTAAAATGAGACATCATCTATCACATTATCCTTGTTCATGAGGATGCAACCAATTCATTTATTAGATGAATCACAATAGATCAAAAACCATTATCCATTATTTGGTAATGCAGCAAGTGGTTCCCTAACTAACATTCTATTCATATCCATAAATTTTTTTGAACCTTTATATATCATAGGGATCATGGGTTCCATATATGTTAAGGTGGTGATTGGATTATTCCTTTTTGAAAAATTCTCCAAAAATTGTTCTTCATATCAAGACAAACCAAGAAATCTATGGATCTTGATTAGAGTGGTCGGTCTAGGCCAACATTCAATAACTTTTTTATTTGCTGTATTTACAAATCTACCATATATTTAGATTTTATAACCCAAAAATTGATACTTTTTTTTACACCCTAACACTAGTTTTTTGAAGACTATGGATTATTTTATTAAATTGGATAGATTATAAGAATGTCGTATCTTATAGGACCAAGTAGTTTGGTATTTTTGGAAAAACCTAATACATATATAAGTTCAATGATACAAATTAAAATAATATAAATTCCATTAAAATATATATGACCCCTGGATTATATCTAAAATTCATTCATAATACATTTCTTAACGTCATATGAAAATATAATACATAAGAAATTGGTGAGTTTAGATTCCCTTTAAGGTTAAATAATATAGAATAAGTAATCATAAACATAAACATTGGGCATGATGAATAACTAAAAACACATTCCTATTTAAAAATAAATATTAGTATAATATGGTAGGAATAAAAAAAATAAAATAATTCCATAAAACACGACCATGGTTATTCTACTAGTTAAATAATAAAATGGACTATCAGTATCTAGTTTCCAAATGAGGTAATTCAAAATTCAAGACATCATAATCATCCTATCAAGGATTCATTCCAAGACCATACCTAAAAGTGTAAAAAATCAAACTATATTCTCTCATGATACCTATTAATGAATCAGGTAGTTATATAGGACCTCACTCATCACTTTATAAGTATATTAAATTCATCATATAAAATGGTGAAATATTAAAAACATAATCATTTGTATTGAAAAACTATCATACCATATGTGAATATTTAAACCGTAAACCATGATTGGTATCAAATGAAGCATCTATATTTAAAATGATAATAAAAACATAAAAAAATATGGTACATGGTATCATAAGAGATAAAATTCAATTATTTACAATATGAAACAAAAGATGTTGACATATATGAAGATACCATTGATAAATAATAGAGGAAATTAATCTTTAATCATTTCAAAGTGTCTCATAACACTTCAAAAATTCAAATAATAATACCATATAATATCATGAGAATAATGAGAATGTAGATATTATATGTCAAATTTAATTACCTATAGCACACTTAAAAGGAATAAGTTTTAAACAAGGAATATCTCTCACATAAGTAAAAATGAGACGAGAAACCATATTTTTTCATTGAAAAGAATAGTTCTTTTATAAAATCATTTTTATTTTCATAAAAAATGATTTTAAAAATGCATATACTCTAAAATAAAATGTAATTATATAGAGATTATATTTTAGGTATATATGATATCCCACTGATGTGAAATCACATTAAAATTGTTTTTAAGAAACATAAAAAAATAAAACATTTAAGTGCAGTTTTAGGAAAATATTACAGAGATTTTAAATAGAAAATGCATGTTTGTTTTCATAAAATCAGAAATGAAAAAAGATAGTTTATGATGATAAAGTATTTTATTTTATTTAAATAATTAAGGCTTAAAATATATTATATAGTGCACTTGAAAATGGGTAAGAATATTTGAAGTTCCCCAAAATTGGGTTTATTTATCGAGAAGAATTGAGAAGGGATCCATTTTAAAAAATGTGTATACCCATAAAAAAGGATGATCTAATATGGCTATATTATTTGGTAGGATATAAAAAGTATTTAGACGAAATATAAAAAAAATCATTGCATTTCAATAAAGGTAGAGAAAGGGTAACCTGAAGGAAAATTTGGGTTCAAGTAGAATCACTTACCAGTTTGTGATCAATTGAATAATGTTTCCAAAAATTAATAATCATATAATGATGCATTGAATATAATGATAATAATTATATTAATGATATGATACAAAATTTTTAAATATACATTAACTTTACATATGAGATAGTGGTGAATAAGGGAAATCTCTTGAAAATAAAAGTGAGATGAGAAACCCATTAACATGTGCATGAATATATTATGCACTTGACATAAACATTCTACATAATAAAATAGAATCCATTAATTTCTGAATTTATAACCTTAAATAAATTTATTTTATTTAGTTTAATTTTATTAGATTCATTTATATTATTTTGGATGAGTTATAAGGTGGAAATTTATATATCGTGAGTGTTTGTTTCCTTGGTTTTCACGATCGACATACGTGTATATGAGTATAGACATTCATTTGGAAAGGATTTAATTAACTGAAAATGAATTTATATATTATTAATGAACGTTAATAATTTTAAATGGTGATATATATAATTTTTTACATGGTATGAGGCCGAATAATTATATATGTTATTTAGTGATAATAGTTTAGATTATTATGACGGTTATTAATCATAACGAACTCATTTATTTATCGTTCAGTATTATGTATATATGTTACTTACAGAACATAAAAAGAGTTATATAATAAATTTTAAAATCATTATAAACAATTAAAATGGTTTCTTGAATATATTTTGTAGAATAATTTGAATAATGAATCTTCATCGTCTACGAAAGTTGTAAATTGGCACCTCTCGGACGATGATTACATTTATAAAATAAAAGGGGGGAGAGTAAGGAGATTGATAATGGTTGTGATATTAACATGATATATTTCATGTATATGGATGATACTGGAGTTATCATTATCAATTAAATAGAGGAGGTGTGGATAGAATAAGAAAATAAGATAAACTGAAAGGAAATTAAATGAAAAGGAAGAGGATTTAACTCTTCAAATACCTCCTTGAGAACCTCGGTAATAGAAAGGGTTTCGGTCTTTGTGAAAGAACAAGGGATCTGGGATGTGGTGGGAAGTTACTAGGAATGTTTATTTTGGTATAAAATTGAGAAGTATCAAGTATTAGAGGAGTGAAGAGAAGAGGGAGTGAGTGGTGGTTTTTATAGTAGAGTAGAGGAGGGGGTTTCCATTATCTTAATCATTATTTTATTATCATGGCTCGAGAATATGAATTATCTTTATTATTATGACTACAGAAAGTTATAATTCTATTATAGTTTAATAAAATGGCCATTATCATCATCTATTACTCAAGTATGATGCAAAAAACATTTATTCATCATATTTCATATATTATTGAATTTCACTATTCAGTAAAAATTCATGTATTTCAAAAAAATCCCAAAAAAATATCCCTAACCATTTTTCTACATCTGTAATACAAAAATTGACACCATTTTATCAAAAAAAATCTAAATATGTGAAATTTAATTTTTATATCAAATAAATCTTTACATGATAAATAAATATTTTAAATTCAATACCTATTTTATAATATTTTCAAAAATTAACTGAGGTATCATAAAATTATCTTAAAATAATAGCACAATAAAATATTTATTTATGAATATATTTTATGAAAATGAATTTTATTTTAAAATAATTTATTAATTAATCATTTTAATTAAATATTTATTTCTCATAAAAATACCAATACTTAATTATTAATTTTTAAGACAATAATTCTCATATATAAGGTTCATAAATTTTATTCAAACATTCATGGTTGAGGTTACAATTAATAAGGGTCATGTTACTATTCATAATGGTAAAATTAATATTCATAAGTGTAAATTACTATTCATAACCATCATGTTACCATTCCCAAAAAAATTATATTTATCTTACTAGACTCTAAAAACATGTTGATAGCAACAGTGTATGTTAAGTTTTCAAAATTCAAATCATAGAAGTGGAAAATTAGGTTTTAGGGAAGAGTTACAACTATCTTGTGAAAATATTTATAATAAAATCCTTTTTTTCATAGAGACTCTGTGTTGTGTGAATTACATGCTATATTTATTTTTAAATTCCTTGGGGTGTTACATTATCTCCTTAAATAAATTGCCTCCTATCAATTTTAAATTTCACACAAAAAGTAAATGTTTGGTGGTTGAAAGTTCACTTATTTGGAAACCCACATTGTAAAAAGGGGTAATAAAATATCCTCTTAATAAAAGGGGTCGTAAAATGAATAGGATACTACAATAGTACTCATCTAAATATGGTAACATTCCTTTTAAGTGAAAATATATACATGGGAGAATAACATAGCTATCATGTTATGATGTAGAGTGATAAATAACATGGTCATTAAAATTCTAACCACTACAAAGCCAAAATATTGTGATCGGTTAAAAGAACATTGATTTCTAAGAAAGAAAACTACATGGATAATGTTTCGTTTCAAATTATTTTCCTTTAATTTAGGGATTCCTTTACTATCTAGACAATAACTTAAGAAATTATGCATCCTTTATTAGTTTTCATGAAATAAGAATAATATCAACCTGTGGTTGTGCTTCTATATATTTTCATTTCATTCCCTATACCTGGTAATGAATGATCAGGATGAGATTTTCATGCTTGAAGAATTAGAATTTACTTCTACATATAAAAGATCCCACAAGTGTATAATTTTATATTCCTCTTCTGTTTATACATCAATCGAATTAAAAATAGTCAGGATAAGATAAAATAATTCCCCGAAAATAATAACCCATAATATGATGAAAATCATCATTAATACATAAAATTCAAATGTTAATTTGAAGGTTTAACATAGATAATTTTTCAAATAACTATTATTCTTCAAAAATCATTTTAGATAATGTCCCCAAAATCAGAAGGATTTGATCATATAGTCTTCCAAGTGACATTGATAACTCTTAATCTCTTCTTTTAATGATTTAATTTCCACTATTACATAATGACCATGATTTTATATTCATTTCTATATACAACCCGAGTCACTATATTTCTACACTGAAATCAGATTTGACACCAAAATATAACTCAACATTTATTCATCAAAATATTCTATTTACCAAAGTCACATTGGAATCCCAATATTATGAACATATTCCATTATAACATTAATCATGTAACCACAAAATCATTTTCAAATCCAAAGGTTATATATTTGATAAAACAGAAGTCCCTAAAATCAAAATAACATTTATCAACTAGATTTCTTAACAACAAAAATTTAGGATGACTCGGATAACATGTAGGCTAGTTGTATGTGTTTCACCCTTGTCGCTCATTGGTTGTGGGTTCAAAAAGTATGACCTTACTAAACATTGTGGGTTTCCCCCTGACATGTATGATTCCCTCCATTATAATACATGTATCTTCTAAAATAAATATGATTGATTCCCTTGATTTAAGGTCAATTATTAATTTTTTTAAAAAATTGATTTTCCATACAATATCAATAATGAAAAAACATCGTACATTTATTTTCACAGAGGGTATTCTTTATTCAATAGATTATCATATAGAATAGGAAATTGAATCTATAAACTAAATGGCCTCTTACATTTAAGACAAATTACTACAAATGAATTCATAAAATATGTTTTATATCCTTCCATTGTACTCATTATTTTTTCATAGCAATTTTTTCTTTATGTCTTTCCATACCACAAATAAAGAATTTCTCCATTACATTGAGACACTTACCCTGGGATATCCTTCAAAATTTCAGGCATTATGGAAATAGATCCTTCTTTTCTCCATGTTCTCCACTTCTGGAGATAACAGAAAACTCCATTCTTTTCCTGTTTGCTGGGATCAGGTGTCAGTTAAGTTATATGTGGTTAATAATATTTAGAGAAAAATGAGTAGGCTTGAACATGATATCTTTAATATCTATTAACATCCCATTTGGTTTCTCATCACCACCATGGTATCCATCATGTATAATGTTTTAATCACTCATTTGGATTCCATCCATTGAATAAAAATAGAAATCATTGGGTGACTAACTATAGTAAGTGTGATAAAAATGTATAATCATTTATTGAATATGATGAAAACATATTTTCATCGTAAAAACCCTTATTTTTAACCTAGATAATTAATTTTCAATATATATTCAAATCCATAATCATGTTTTGTAATTAAAATTTGAATTATCCATATCATATCCCCCAGGAGTGTAAAACCAGGTGTACATTAACACCCATTGTCATGTACCATGTTACCCAATGTCAATTACAAAACACATTTTTAGAGTGGTTACACCTAGGTACATCTACACTTGAATGATTTCCAATTATTGTGTCTATATAGGGAAATATTTTCCAAGAAGATTCATATAATTTATTCCTTTACAAAATTCTAGGATGTTCTTATATTCTTATCCTCAAATTCCATCACAGGGTTTTGTTCACTACTATAAATTTTCTAAATTTCGATTTCAAAGCATAATTCTAAAAATACTCTTATACCAAAAATAAAACCTTGACCCTGGTTTCCTAATTTCGGTGCATTATTTTATTACATTTTCATTATTAAAACAAAGTCGTATCCCGAAGGACCAGGTAGTTTAGTCGTTTTGGAAAACCAGATTCATACATATGTTCAACATTACAACTTGAAATAATAGAAATTCTATTTTAAATATCTATGAATCCTACATTATATATAAAATTAATTCATAATACACTTCTTAACATCATAAAAATATAAAACATATGAAATGAAAGACCATAGATGCTCATTAAGGGTAAATAATACAACATAATTAATCATAAACATAAACACTAGGCATGATGGATAACTAAAAAACATAACATTAAAAATAAACCTGCTCATAATATGGAATGAATAAAAACTCATTAAATAATTCAACAAAAAATAACCATGAATATTATAAAAGTCAAATAATCACATGGACTATCAATCTCTAGATTCATAATAAGGTAATTCATTGTTTCAGACATCAAAATAATTATATGAAGGCCTTATGCCAAGACCATACAATAACAGGTAACTACCAAAACTAGTTTGTATCATTAGATCTATCGATGCATCGATGAGATATAGGGGACCAATATCACGTAGTACGTCCAATATATTCATTATATGAAAGGGTGAAACATAAATAACATAAAAATTCTTATAAAAACACGCATTTGAATTGTGATCTATTTAACCATAAAACATGAGAAGTATTAAATAAAAAATCCATAGTAAAAATGATCATAAGACCTTAAAAAAACATATTACAGGATATCATAATATATAAACCACACTTAAGTACAATATTAAACAATGTAATTTACATAGACAAAGATACAATGGAAAAATTCTCAAGGAAATTAATCTTTAAACGTTCCAAATTGTACAATACCAATTGAAAATTTTATATCATAATACCTTAAAATATCTTGGTAGTTAGTAGACAAAGGATATGATATATAAAAGAGTATTAAATACACCACATACATAAGGAATAAATGGTGAACATGGCGTATATCCCATAGAAGTAAAAGTGAGATGATAGAAACCATTTTTTACTTTGAAAATAATTGTTTAAAAAAATTATTTTTCATAATATTTGATTATAAACATGTATATCCCATAAAATATAATGTAAGAAAATTGAAATTATATTTGAGGCATTATTTATGTCCCACTAATGTGAAATCTAGTAAAAAGATGTTTGAAGAAACATTATAAATAAAACATTTTGGTGTGGTTTAAGGAAAATATTAAATATATTTTGATGCAGAAAGGGATGTTTGTTTTCATAAATCTATAAATTTATCAAAATATTTATTCATGATAAAATTATTTATTTTAGAGAAATAATTAAGTATTAAAACATATTATATAGTTCACTTGTAAATGGGGAAGAATTCGAGAAGTTCCCTTGAATGAGGTTTATTTGTCAGGAAGAATTGAGAAGGGATCTATTTTAAAACACATATACCCATGTCAAAGAAGGATGATATGATGTGGATATATGATATTTTATCCTATAAAAAAATGTGTAAGAAATATACAAAAATAAGTAACCATTAAATTTGAGTGAAGGTTACGAAAGTGTAACCTCATGGAAAACAGGGTTTTGGGTAGAATCCCTTACCTGTTTATAATCAATCGAATCATGTGCTCCAAAAATAATGG
The DNA here is from genome assembly GCA_963277665.1 of Viscum album. Taxonomy (NCBI): domain Eukaryota; kingdom Viridiplantae; phylum Streptophyta; class Magnoliopsida; order Santalales; family Viscaceae; genus Viscum; species Viscum album. The sequence continues at coordinate 1,256,113,318 of OY728152.1, forward strand.
TCATGGAATGCTACAATAAATACCATGCAAATAATTATATTCATTATATGATTTATAAATGGGAAATGTAAATAAACCAAACATATCAGACTGTTTAGAATAATGTAAATCTAATAATAATAAAAGTGGGATGAGAATCCCTATACCTTATATCCAAACATGTTCTACACATGACCCTAAAGACCATGCTAATAAAAATAAATTTAGTAATTAATTAATTTACAACCTTATATAAATGTACATGATTTATTATAATTTTACTATGGTCATTTAGATATTTTTAGATGAGATATAAAATATAAATATATCGCTCACGAGCGTATGTTTCCTTGTTTTTCACGATCAACATACTATTGTATGAGTATAGAAGTTAACTTGGAAATGATATAATTATATAGAATTGAATTAATATATTATTAATGAAAATTAAGATGTTTAAATTTTTATATATAACATTTCATATCATGGTATGAGGATGAATCATTAGATATGTTATTTAGTGATAATAATTTAGATTATTTCTGCAGTTATTGATCACAACAAACTAATTTTCTTTTATCCTTTATTATTATGTAAATATGTTACATCCATAACATAGAAAGGGTAATATTATAAATTTTCAGCCTTTATAAACCATTAAAACGGTTTCACGAACATCTTTGAACAACAATTTGATGAATGGAACTTCTTCATCCATGAATGTTGTAAATTGGCACCACTCGGACGATGACTTAATTTATAAAATAAATGAGGGAGATTTAAGAGATTGATAATGGTTATTACATTTAAATGATACAATTATAGTACATAGATGATTCTGGATTTATTATATCAATAAGATATAGGTGGTAAAAATAGATTAAAAAAAGATAAATTTAAATATATTAAATGAAAAGGAAGAGGATTTATCTCTGAAATAACATTCTTACGAGAAAGGGTTTTGGTATTTTGGAAAGCATAAAAGCACCTAGACCAGGGGAGCAAGAATTTAAATGTATTTGGGAAGAAAATTGAGAAGTTTCAAGGCGTATATAAGTGAAGTGAATTGGGGGGGTGAGGGGTAGTTTTTTTAGTCGTGGTGAGGATGGGATTTCCTTTATTTTAATCATTATTTTATTATTTTTGATCATGAAAGTGAATAGTCTTGATTCATGTGACTAAAAATAGTAATATGTGGATTTTATTTTTAAACAATGGCCATTTACAACATTCAGGACTCAATCATGATGCATAAATTCATTTATTGAGCATATTTCTAAACTTATCGAATTTCACTATTCACAAAAAAAATTCAACTATTTCAAAAAAAATCCAAAAAATTAACACGAACCATTTCTTGACAAGTATAATTCAAAAACAGGCACCATTTTTTTAAAATAATTTTATAAATATCTACAATTTAATTTCAAAATAAAATCAATATTTTTTTGAAAAATACACATTTTAAATTTAAAACTCATTTCTTAATACATTAAAAAATTAATGGAGGTCTCATTAAATTATAATAAAATAATAGTGAAAAAATATATAATTAGGTATACATTTTCGGAAAATTAATTTTATTTCATGTAAATTTATTAATTTACATTTAAATTATAAATTTATTTCTCACAAAAAATCCAACACCTAATTAGTAAATTCTAAAACATTATTCTCATTTATTAGGTGCCTAAATTTTATTTAGAAATTAATATGTGAGTTTACTATTAATAAGAGTCATGTAACTATTCATAAGGGTGAAATTTCTTATCATAAGGGAACATTACTATTCATAAGGGTCAAGTAACTATTCACCATGAAATTATGTTGATCCTATTAGACTCTAAAAGACATTCTGATCGCAACAGTGTATGTCTGTTTTTAAAAATTCAAATCAGGGATGTTGAAAAATTATGTTTCATGGCTAGGTTATATCTATCTTGTCTAAAAAATTATAATAATAAATTTTTTCTTTTATCACAGGGACTCAATGTTGTGTGCTTCATTGGGGATATTTATTTTTCAATTCATGGTATGTTACATTTTCTAGATAAAATTAAAAGTTTTTAAATTTTTCATGTACCAACCCCTTACTTAGTTTATTTAGTATGATCCTCATGGGACTTCTATGCTCATCCTTACAATTTGAATGTATTAGAATATAATAAATGAAGACTACAAAAAAATAATAATCAAACTATATAAATAATATATTCATTAAATATATAAAAATATAAATGGAATTATTAAGTCCAAATGATTTTACTATACATTTATATTGTCAATACCTTGTACGGAATACTATCTTGGGTGTATCCTCCTTTCAGAAATTGAAGTGATAATATTTAGAACGAAGTTAAATATTGGAAAATTATTGATCTCCACACATTTGATCATAGAACTCATTAGTATTGGTTATAAAACGATATTTCTTGATTGTGATCTTTTCAGGATTTAAATAATCAATGTATAGTCGCATTGATCCAATTTTATTTTTAAAAAATTGAATAGTTCGGTCACCGTGTGATGCACATGGTTGAATAAATACCTTGTTAGGATTTTCTAGGAGTTTCTCCATTAATTATTTCAACTAAATATATCCCATTTTATAGGAATACATTGATATGGTTTTGTATCCTCGTATGAGTTCTATAGAAAACTCCACTTCATTACCTGGTTGGAGAATAGTAATTTATTTCTAGAAAGATATCAACAAACTCTGACTGGTAGGCATGTCTTCATTGTTGAGTTTCTCCCCAACCATAATGGTTAAACACCCATTTTGAATATGAATCAACACCTATATAATAGATTTTATTTCCATTAGAATTTATTTTTTATTTACTAACTAATATATGATCATCTGTTGAATAAAAATATCAATTTTGATTTCCCATAATCGGAAATTGATGTGGGTTTTATGTAAAGAAAATCTATATATTCCAAAGATGACATTTAATTCAACTATTGAGGGAATAATTTGATTTATAAGAAGTGAATTACCCCAAAAATTAGTAGGATAATCATTATATATGTTGTAACTCTATTTATTTCATTTAATAGTTTGGGAATATTTTTTGTGTATTTATAGAGTATTTCATTGTGTTAACATGGATTTTTGGGACTCAAAGTTCATTGGTACGAAGATATTAACAATATTAAATATGTTATATCACACACATTTTTTTTTTCAAAAAAAAATAATTAATTTAAAATTGAGTCTCAGATCAGAAATCTGATTTTTACATTAAATCTATGATGTGTTTTTTACCTTATACGCAACATATGATTTCTAATTGTAGGGTGTTTGGAAGAGGGATACCATTGGTAGATGAGATACTAAATTCGATAAAATAATTTAACTAATTATATAATATGGGGTAGAGTATACCCCCATTTCATTTGTATTTCCATGGACAAGAGAGGGATAATGTTATCCCCAGCGCAATTGATTAGCATGGTGTTGAAGAGGTGACGCCAAACATCATCCTTGATGTTCGTTGATACAGAACCATTGTGTAGGTAATTTAGGGTTTTTATTTGGACCATCACCGCATATTTCTTACATCAATGTTGGAATGGGTTCATGGTTTATATACCAATCCCCATATATTAATTTTTTTAACAGTTCTAAAATCCTTTTTATGAATTCTAAGGATCCCTTGTGGGTTGATCTGTGAGTAATCTGTTAAAAATATGGGTATTGGGAGGTTCACAGGTATTTCGATATGGAAATTTCAATAACATGACATATACGTTGTAGCACACTACATGTTCTCTTCCCATTGGACGAATAAATACATTGGGGGATTATAGACCATGTACTGGGAGTACACAACATGTAGTAGGACATGGCCATGAAGCTGATTACATGGGAAGGCATTCAATTTTAAGATGACATGGTCATGTAATTATATATTATGAGACCCAAGGTGTACATGTTCACATACGTGTACTCAAAAATAAACAATATACCTAGAAATGAACATATAAATGGGAATATGGTTACATACATTGGTACAGGCTGTTGTACCCGAGTACGAGGCAGATGACCTGGTCATACAACCAGGCTAAATTGACACACCATGTACTACATGATCATGCCCCCTTTTTTATATATACATTCATGAAATGTGCAGGTAAGGATATTCCTAGCTTTACAGGATATGCTAAACACCTTGTAATCACATGTAACACAATGTATATTCCATTTACACATTGAGTACCATGCAGGGACATGGCTAGGGTTCGACCTCCTGAGACCCTTCATATACCCTAGGTGGAAACCTTGTGAACTCCCATTAGATATTTCATCTTCATGAATCTCTTATATGGGCCCATTAGTAGCTTATAAATAGTGGTTTTTTAGTGATTTGAAGGTGGAATTTGTTTCTCTGTCAGAGACGTAGTGAGTAGAGAATCTTGAGAGATTCCTCTTTCAGGGATGCATAGAAAAATATTCAATTTTGTATGATCACATGGACCATCCTTATCAGTTTATAGTGTGGTATTAAATCCTAATTATAGGATTATATTCCCCAATATTGGATTAGGTTTAGATGAATTTTTAACTAATACCTTCGGAAATATCAGGGATGGATCATTTATTGTATCATCGAACCTTGGTGTTTTTTGACTTGTAATCCAGATCTAATTACTCAGGAATATGATTCTCTATATAGTCCCCTGTCTATATTGGTTTTTTTATGTCCCCTAGTTTTCCCAGATATGGTATGCCTATTTCTGTATCTATATATGTGGAGTACTAGTTATGTTTCTCAGTGTCCCAAAGTGGTATTGGGTATGATCACATATATGTATAATGGATCCCTTTTTATTTTAGTGGGTTAATCTAGATCGGATTCTTTGTGGCCCAAAAAACAATAGTTGTGATACCCAATATTTTTATTGATCTATTTATATATTTTGTGAGTAATAATTTTTTAAAGGCTAAAAGGAATGAATCATCATATGAGAACCATGATTGTTATTAGGAATGTTGATTGCGTTCTCCCAAATGATCGTTACCATGAATCCACAATAAAAATATTGTCGGTCAAATTTTGAATATGATCTCTTTCTGAATGTGTTTCTATAATTAAAATATATTATTGTTATATTTTCTATATCTGATATCATAATTTAAAATCATCAGTTATGAATAGATAACTCAACATTCGTAGATGAGTTGTGGATATGGATATTCCCTTTCTGTCTCACATGAGTATTCTATTACCCTCACTCTTTTGGGTTGAAAATAAGGTTTATATTTATCCCTTTATTAGACTTTGGGGTACATAATGTGTATGTTTATAATAACAAATATATTGGAACTGCACAATCATATCCTGTCATATGGAGATGAAATGTCTTTTGATGGTGACCTTTGAAGACAAAAAGAATGTAGTGCATATTTTCTTTTGATAGACTGTGGTTTATAGTTTGTGTTTCATTTGATAAATGTCTCATCCGTATTATTAGGTTGTACACTTTTTACAATTATTTTGGGTTTTTATTTTGACTATAAGATTTATTGTTCTTTTTTGTACTTTGTTCTAGGATATAGACATATGCTTTCATTTTATACATGTTTCACATTACATTTGAAAAATTAATGGATATTTGGATATTTTTGTTTTTATAGGTACCTTATGATTATTCCTCCCATTTTTTGATATGAATACCCAGAGTTGGTCTATATCCCCTGAACCTATGGAGGAGGGTTTATGGATTTACACTTTTTGTTCAATTATCATGAAAAACCTGGATTCTTCGACCATGGTAGAATTTTCTCATAGTGGGTCATATCAGTTCTAGATATTGGTGTTATCTCTACCTATGAGTTTTGGTTAGGAACTAAAGAAATATTATTAATGTTTTTGAGCTCCACTCTTAATCTTGGGAATCCAGTTTTTCTGTGACAACCGATGTATTTATTCACAAGGGATCCAACAACATGCATGTTGAAATGGTACATGTGGAGACTCGTTTATGTGAAGACATTGTTATATTTATCATATAAATATGGGTTTTGGTTCCCATATACATATTGTGTTATATACACATATATAATCATTGATCATTGTACTTCTTATTTATTTTAGCATGCCTCCAAAATGGTGGCCATTCAGAATTCCATATATGAATCATAATGATGATCCACCTATTGATGAGGCTTCAATGTTGGGGTATTCAGAAGGGGTAGTACCTATGGGTGGTTTTCTAGTTTTCCATGCCATGTTTTTTAGTTGGATGAGATTTTAATTATAGATGCGAATGTACAATGTATGAGAATATATAATGAGTTCCTGTGGTGATTCAGACCTTCAAGGCCTTATAAGACTATTTTGTGGCAGTTATGTGAATTCTATAACTTATGCAAACACATATAGATTAGATGGTGGTCCTTGGGTAAAATCTTATGTATAACACAATAGTCTTATCATGTTGTATGTTTAATCAAATTCATGATATTCCATCTCTATATTTGAAAGAGTGTGAGAGTCTTTTTAGGTAGGAGTTCTATATAGTCATGTTGTGAGTGGTACATGTGTAAGAGCTTCTACAGTTGTAGAATTGCAAAATGACTAGGTTAGGGTATTATTCATAGTTCATACAAAACATTTGTTACAATATTGATCTGGTTTGAGATAAATAATTCAGAATATGTACCTTTGACTGGGACAAACACTAAGATATCATGGATGGAGGGTATCTCATTTAATTCCCAACTATACTACAGTGCATGAGAAATCATTAGTATTAGGGAAAATTCTAGGTGAGCAGATGTCAATAGTTAATGCATGTAGTTGGAACACATGTGTTGATACCTTGGAAGATGGTATCCAATTGATGACACTAGGATCCAATAATGCAATATGCTTCAAGAGATGGTCTCAGTATAGAGGGTTTAAAAATCAGGTCTCCTGTGTTGGTTTTAGTCAAATGAGAGGGATTTGGTGTTTCTATTATGAGGGTTTAGTAAATCTCACATAGGATTTTATAGCCTTCCATGAAGCTGTTATGGATACTTTTGATGGATTTATATGTTATATAAAATAGAAATGTATAGAGGTCCGTCAAATGGAAGACATGGAAATAGACTAGAGTGAGAGAAGTTGGAGGTGGTGGATATTTTGATTGTTTCCACCACCACTACCAGGTGGTCTACACCAATCTCAGGTGGATAGTGGTTACTGGTGAGGATAACTATTAGATTCATAGTCAGATGACATTTATTCTCTAATGAGTATTGGAGTTAGGATATTTTTCTTCACTAATTTATTTTTAGTACTCATAGAGGTGAGAGACATTTCTTTATTACCACTTCACTTGTTAAATACATAGATATTCTTATTGACTCTTAAATCATCCCTGGCAATTGGAGTCTCCCATCAGTGTGGATTTAGTGATCATAAAATTATGTTGATGGAGAGACCTAACTCTTTGTATAGAGAGGTTCTTATGGAATCTCTTTACAGTATTGACGAGGCCTTATGATTTTATCATAGGTAAGGAATGGGTATCTATAATTCATCCTTATATTGATTATCTCAACTGAAAGATGGGATATATTCCACGATGATAGAAAAATGTCTTCAATTATGGATAAAAAGGGAACCCATGTAGAAATGGATGGGATTATGTGTAAGGTGATAAAACTCATTCCACATTAGTTAGCTAGCATTTCCCTCAGATTGGTGAATTTTTTGACCGACCCAAATTTGAAAGTGGTGGAAGTGTACACGGAAATATCTCTTGAGAACATGTCGGATATACCTCCCAACGACAAATATACTTATACATAACCTTTTAACCATAGTAATACCCCAATATCTACACTAGGAAATTATATGGTTTATTTGGAGCCTCTTGAGTTGATGTTGTAATTGACATATTTTAAGAGAAATAGAATTTTATAACCTAATGTGTCACCTAATGAACCATATGTTCTTCTCTATTATGTAAGAAGAGTGATTGAGGTTTAGTAAGGATTAATTTCATATGATCATAGATACCACCAATGATGAGTATCCACCCCCAATAATCAACGAATTCAATAACCATTGGTTGGGAGAGTAGTATTTCAAAGTGCCTAGCCTTTGGATATGTTATCACTGACTCTAGGTTTTAGAGGGGGCATCACTTATGATGGATTTCTAAAGATACTATGGTTATTACATGTTCATAATGAAACCATTCAGAGTGTTAGATTACACAACATGTTTTGACACTTATGAACTGAGTGATTTGAAATATATGTTGATTTTTTCATGGTGGTGATCATCGATGGCACCCTCATGTACATGGAATTAGAGAGACAACACACAATAAAAATGATGAGGGTTCTGGACATACTCTATGTGTTCTAGGTTATGGGTGATCTATTAGAGTTAGTTATGTATTATTTTGGTCTATTTTATGCGATATGTATTCTTCGACATGTGATTGTTAGTGGACCCAATATAGGTTTACTCATTTCTAGCTTGAGAGCCACCCAAGGGTGGCGCCATGGAGAAGATGCTCACATAGAGGATTTCTATCATGTATTTTTGAGTTATTTAACAGAGTTATTGAACTCATTGTTTTGTTATTTTGAGGGTGAGGAGAATGTATTTTTTATATATTCAGTGCTTCTTTCCCTTATTCTTTTTAGTGAGATAGAGAGGCACACCTAGGGTATATCATTTATGAGGACATTCATGACCAGATAAAGAGTAGAATTTTTATTACTTGATTTTTAATGGTGGGGAGTAAATCATCCTTATAAAGATATATAATGATAAAATATACTCTATGACAGGGGGAGTTAATAAGTATGAGTTCCCTTTATAGGATTTCTAGAAGGGGGTGTTTATATCAAGATATATAGGCATCAGGTTTAGTGGAAAAAGGGTGTGGTACCATGTTACTAAGTTTACTTCTCGATGTCTCACCTATCATTATGTAATGATCAAGGTGCCAAGATGGACGTGGAAATGAGGTGGTGAAATGGTAGTTCTCATGGTGGGTCCTCCAATATCATTGATAGGTCACATCACTACCTGAGCGATTATCTATCAAATCAAAATGTTCGTCAACATCCTAATAATTTGAGTGTATATATTAGTGGAGATTAGTGTATGCCTATGTGTGTAAGAGGTAGTCTGACCTCAATGAAATTATCTTAAAGATAATTTTAGAACATTATTCACATTTAACATTATTATTATGTGGAGGATGCATGAAAATTTTGGAATTGTTTGTTGTCAATCACTACAATTCTATGCTAGACCGTTGTCCGTGTAAAGAAAAAATTTATAGTTCTAGGGAACATGACATGGGATTACAAGTTAGTTTATAGACATATCTTAGAGGATCGCATACATTAGATATAGTTTTTGTAACAAGATTGTTCCCAATACACAATTATTGTAGCACCATTTTATGGCATTCTTGGGAGAACCGTCGAGTCACTACTATACTGGTTAGAGACAGTGAGATATAGAACATGTGGCCTTAGATTTCTCTCTAGATATGGGTTTAGAGGGTTCATTTAATTTATAGGTGAATAGGGACATCCAAGAAAATATTGAGTTTAATTTTGATCAAATATGGTGTCCTTGTAATTTCAACAAGAAGATATTTTATTCTAAGAGATATCAACTCATCATGGATTATGAGCATTTGTTCAGAAAGATATAATATCTACAAAGTTAATAGGCCTTTTATTCCCTATATTGTATTGGTATAGTAAGGTGGGGGATCACCTGACCCTACAACCACAGTTTAACAAGATGCATAATTAATTCTACATGTTGTATATGAGGACAAATGGGAACATATTATTACACAATGTCAACCAGGATGAGATAGAAATTGACGGTAGATATTCCTTTTATATATTCCTAATGGAATTTGGGAACCAACGATAAGAGACCCACTATGAATAAGTGTTTATGATGGTTCAGTGTTTTTTAATAGTTTAATAACCATCAAGAGAGATCGTTGGAGGGGAAACCTAATCGAATGCATGGTATCCACACTTGTGAGTAGGTTATTTATTTTTAGGACTAAAATACATGGTTATAGGGATAATTTGAGGGATCTATTTAATGCATAAAATACATAAGAAAATTTAAAATTATATTTCTAGTGTTAAGAATATATTTGGTGAAAAATTTTGGTGCTTGGGAAATATCGGTACACTGATATTAAAAATATTAAATATTTCATATCTTTTTGGCACAATTTTTCAGAAATTAGGGAATGACTCCAAAATTGTGTCTTCTATTGTAAATATAATACTAACATTAAATCCATTTTGATGTTTTTACACTAAATGTGACATAAATTTGTTTCCCATTGGGACTTCTATGTAGGGAAACCATTGGAATACATGATAAATCAGTAGAAAATTTTATTTATTTTATTATCTAAGTAGTGGTAGAGTGCCCCCTCCCCCACCTTCCTTTGGTATTATAATAATAAGAGAGGGATAAGTTTATTACCTCTGAAACAGAATAATTAAGGTTGTGAATATGTGATATCTGACTAAAACCATGATTGTGATCAAGATCGGATAATGGTGTAGTGGCTTCAAGGCATGGATCTCAATTTGAAGCTACATTGTTTCGCAGTATGGTACATCAAATTATGATTTTTATTATCCAATTTTAATATATGTGTTTTTAAGAGTTTTAAATCCATTTAATGAAATATATAGATCTCATAGTGGTGTATCTATGAGTAATATTGGAAAATAATGGTTTGGGTGGTTCCAAAATATTGTCTATTCAGAAATCTAGATCACACATCATGTAGTGAAGAAGTACAAACATTTTCTCTTATAATAGATGGATGAAAGAATTATAATCACTAAAAACCATGCACTATGTGTACCCTATTTTTTGTAGGAATTTTACACAAGGATAATTCAGGGGTAGATACACCAAGTTAAGAGGACATGGTGATGTTTTAATATATGGCCATATTCTAGGTGTATATTGTCACAACCATGTTCTTGGAGAGTAATGGGGTTACAAGAAATGGGAACAAACATTAGCATTGGGTGAACTATATGGGTTTGGACCGAGGTATATTAGTAAATTTTTTATTACATGGACACACACTTAAGATTACATGAAAAGTAATGTTATAAATGTACATGAATTATATTTTAACACTGAAAACCATGCCCTTTATAGGGGAGGACAAACCAAGAGTCCATGGAAGGTTATACACCATGTTACAAAATGTATAAATAGTGTATAATATTTTTACACGGTGAATAGAATTAGGGAAAAACTAGTGAATGACCTCATGAGATATGACTTATAACATAGGAGGTAAATCTATGTACTCCCCTTAGAGGTTTCCTCCTCTATTCATCTTTTGGACTTGGATTGGCGCCCACAAGTAGCCTACCCTCAGTGGATTCCCATGTAGTATGAAACTATGTAATTTTTTTAAGTACCAAATATGTGATGAAAGGTGAAACTGGAAGGATGATTCTTTTAGTGATTCTTATGTTATATTTTAGCTGGGTGAGATTCAATTGGTCTATACCAATGAGGGTACAGTGTGGAATTTCATCTATAGTAGAGGATATTGATAACTTATACAATATATGATTGAGTTAAATTGTTTATGAATCCCTCTTTTAGGACATTTTTTGGACATCTATCATATTATCTTCTATATGTTGGGTTTTTGAATCATTATGACCAACTAATGTGGGAGTATGATCCCTTAATTAGCAGGTTTTTTCAAAATGGGTTTACGGTGTCACTCACTGGTTCTATGTGTGATCCACTATCAGTGTATCATGATATTTAGAGTTCCATTCAGTGTTCTCAATGTCCCCAAATGGCCAAATGTGTGATCCCCTATCTATGTATTGATATCCACGAAGTTCTATAGGGTTATTATAATTTGGTTTCCTGGTTTTCCCAATAGATATGGGTGTGATCCACTATATGTGTGTCATCATATTTGGAGTTTCATTGAGTACATGTTCTAAGAGGGATGATGGGAATGAATCAATATATGAGTGTCATTATTTTTGTTAGTCTCATGGATTCAATTCTCTTATATGTGTTTTCTGAAAAATATTTAGAAAAAATAATTCAGCATGCGGTTTTGTTGAGAATTGTTTGAGAATTGGTGTCTATAATGACTATATCTATCTGTTATATTTTCATTTTCTCATATTCTGACTGAAATATCCTTGAGAGTATGAGTTGACTCAACATTTCAAACCAAGTTATTTTGATGATATTTTCATTCTTTCTCATATAGGTATTTTATTACCCACTTACTTGTTTGAGAAGATAAATGTTTTTATTTCTCCGTTTAGGGTTTTTTATGGTGCGTAATTTTTATTTTTATACTCACCATTCCATGGGATATAACTAGAGATATCATTTCTTATGTAGATAGTTTTCATTTTTAAATATTCTTATGATAAAAAATTAACGATAATGGAATAGTTCCACAAAGAAGATAAATGTTTTTACTAGGTGATAAATTTGATATAAGTCCCATCCTTATTATTAGGATGGATCATTTTATCAATAATGGTGGGATAATATTTTGACTTCATGCTTTCCAATAAATTTTCCATACTATTTTTTTGGTATATATGTATTCAAATATTTAATAACTGGTTAACATTAACATTATGATAATATGGTTATTTGGAGATGTGTGCCTATGTATAGGTACCAAAGTATATGGTCTCCCATATTTTGATATGATTACTCAATACCGGTCACCAACACCTAGACCATCGGAGGCTATCCTGGGCTATCACACATAGAATTTCCCATCAGGAGGGACCAAATGGGTTAGGTTATTACAATAGACATAAGATGCAATCATCACACCATTAGGGGTTTTAAATGTAAATTTAACGTATAATATCTTATGTGGTATTTTAAGACCCTAATAAAATTAATTAGATTTTAAATAGTTGATAGTTCTTAAATAAAATAAGAGAGTAGGTATTCTAAAGTGGATTGTATTTCTATCGTCTACCACATCGTTATCGTAACCCTCATCAACAATATTGATCACATGATATTTCCTTTTATCTCTACAATTAACATGGTTCTATGATAGGTTATATTAATTAATATTTGTGTTGGATAATAGGTTATAATAATGCCAATAATACTTAAATGTGAAACACCAGAGTGTAGGTGGTGTATTTTTTAGTGATTTTTCTCCATAATTTGATAACATCTTCTCATCACATTAGTATTCATTTACATGATGACTATCCTTTATAAACATAAATAATTTACTATTATCATTATGAATATTTCCTCCATGTATACTTCAACGCATTGAGCATAAGTAAATTATAATCGTATTCCCTCCTTGATTTTAATTATTTTGATTTCAGGTGAATTTCACTGTTCTTTTATTATCAAAACCTTGAGATTGATGGGTAACTCCAATATATATTTCTAACTTGTTTGATCATATAATGTTTTCTTCATAACTTTTAAAGTCTATTATTAATAATGAAACAACCTATTATTTTATAATTTATTTCTCTTTAAAAAAATTATTTCTTTGATAGCTTTCATCACACTCCATACTATGTTTAAACAAACAAAAATATACTATTAACATATTTTTATTTAACTGTTATCATTATAACATACCCATTTAAATTAATGGTATGAATAATAATATCCATGTTATAAGAAATAATTATAATGGTTTTAGATAAGGAAAAATATTTACAATTAATTAAAAAAATTATTAATGTCTTTATACTCATTAAATTTCACTTTATTCCACAAAAATTAATTCTGTTATTATTTTTGAATAAAAAATAATTTTTAAAAACATTATAAAAACAATCATATAAAATGATCAAAATTTCTCAAAATATAATTTCAAAATTATCTTATATTTACTTTTTTTCAAGTATATGATATGATTGATTTTTTACTAAATAGTGAAAAAATCGATTGTTTTTGAAAACATTCATTCATTTAATGAAATTAAAAAGATCAATTTTGATTGAAAATTTATTTAAAAGTATATCTTGTTCAATTATAATAGGAATAAAAAAATTTATTTCATTGGAATTAATTTTATGTTTACTTTTTTTATTAAACATTTTATACTTAAGAAGTCATTTTTTTCTTCAGAAAATAAATTTTCAACACATTTAAATTTATTAATACTGTAATAAATACTTCGACATTAATGAGTTTAATTTGTTTAAATATATCCTATATTCTTAATCATATAATTTAATATAATACAATATGGATGAATACATTTTGGTCGTTATGAGTTGTGACCATCGTAAATATTTGTCACCTTAGTAAAAGTGAAAAAATTAGGTTTAAACCATGGGGAAAATGAAAAGAACTATGAATCTTCTTTTATATATTTAATTAATGTTTTTCTATGATATTTATCCTCAAGGAGTTAAATAATTTACTTTAAATAATTATTTTTAATTTTATAATCCTATCATGACTTTTGTGAGGATAATTTATATTTTATTCAAATTTATAACTATTTATTGGTCTTTTAATTTAATGGCTTAAGTGAAAGATAACATTTTGTTTTGGATTTCAAAATAAGTCTCAAAAAATTTATTTCCTTATTATATTACTAAAAAATAATGAAATTGAATTTATTAGTTCATATAAAGGTTAAATATTTTTTTACATTATATCATGTATTTTCCTAAATTCAATTTTTGATACATTTTGTGTTCTTATTTAAAAATTTATTTATTACTCCAGAAGAAATTAAATATGATAAAATGGATCCAATCATTGGAATTTTTATTTCAATTTTTTATGTGACCTTTAATTATAGTTCATATAATTATTTTATCAAGGTACAAAAGTTATGTTATCACAAATATGGAAATAAATGGGTGTAATATTTTCAAACTAAATTATAAGGCTTCCATTGTATCCATTACATCTGAAGATGGGATTTTATGAGTTTCTTTAAACCCTATAACATATTATCTTATAATTTTTGGTGACATGGTTAAACATGACATGATTAAAAAATACATATTTTTCAATCTTTTATATAATTCCAAGTGTGTTCTTTCTCTACCATATAAAATGATATAAACTTTTATCTATTCTCTAGGAATCGTGAGAGGTCTAAATCGGTCTATAAACCCCTTTATATATTCATATATTCCTTCAATAATTATTATATAATCTTGTATTTGAAAAATCCATTAGTTCAAGAATTATTTTGTAAGCCAAAGGAGGACTCCCAGTGATGCTGTATAATGCATAACTGAGTGTTTTCAAAATTATATCATTTATAACTCTTATAAATATATTTCATCCATTGAAAAATAATTTATTCAGTATCTTCAATATATTTAATTGTTAATATGATCATGTTATAACCATTATCTACGTTATTATCATCCATTTTAAAATGATTATGTCACATGTGTGTACATTTTGACTACTGCCTCTATAAAGAAAGGTGATCCATTTCACCTTGAGTGTAATACAGATATATCTAATTACAATTTATAAAAATTGATATTAAATTTTTCAATAAATTTTGAATTAATATTTATCATTTATTCAATTCATTCTTTGAAAAATGGAAATAATGTCCAAGTGTACATACAACCTACTGTCTTCATGAACAATGTAGTTTTTATTTTTCTACCGTTATCTTTTATGGATGAATAAATATATATATATATATATAATATATATATATATATATTATATCATTATTATCATCCTATAGACGATATAACCCAAGGAAATGTATGGGGACTGGAATTTCCCAACCAAAATTCTCTTGATAAGAGAGATAGTTGACACTAGGAAACGATGATTTTAATGAGAAATTATTAATATATGAGTGTTAAAATGTCATAATTTGTTCATATAATATATTATATGTATGTAAATTAATTTGGTATATATTAAAAATATATATAAATTAATTATCCTAGAGTTTAATGTGCCTCATATTCCGTTTAAACTTGAGTAAAGAGTTTCACACCTAACTTTTGTTTCTATGAGACAAATGCAATGCTACCAACTTGTTTATTTAATTTTTTGTATATTCTTCCCCGTCATGTTTTATATTATTATTCCAATTGTATTCCTTGAATTTTATGTTTCATCATATCGTATATCTTTCATGTTGGTTATGATTCTAAATTTACGAAAGTGTTAAGGGTTTATTTTACAATTTAATCATTTTTGGGACTATTTTTTATTAAGTCTCCACTGGTTGAATTATTTGATATTTCTATGTCAAAACTATTATATTATTATCAAATGTTTATTTCTATATATTAATGTTTTTTATTTCAATTTAATATCTTTAATTACTCAATAATAAAAAATTCTGTTCTTAAGGAAAAACACCCTTATATTTCTTATTAGTAAAATTTAATTTTTCATCCATATCTATATACTCTAAAATCTTTTCAAGAAAAATATTTTATTTTTTTAAATATTTTAGATGTAATATTCTTGACATTTTCAAATTGAGCTTTTTATCATTTTTCTCTAGAAAATGTGAAAGGAAAAAAAAATTTATGTACATGACATGAAGAAATTTCCCACTATCCTGATACTTAAATGAAATGAATATTACATTAAAATGTTCAATACAAAATAATAAAAATAGTTTCCTTTATATTTCAGATAATTTTTGTGTTTTCAAAAACTTATTTCAGGGGGAAAATGTATTTTCCTTTAGAAATGTCCTAGAGAAACATTAAAGTTATATGATATCTACTATAAAAACCATTTATGTTACTTAATATTTATTGGGGATATGACCGAAGGATTATTTATTTATCCATTATTTTGATTTTCTATGATAATGGTGATAAGGTATTTATAAAACACATTTATTTCCCACCACTTACGTTAGAGTGAAATTTTTTAAATGATAATGAATCATGATTTCTATTCATGGTTTATGAAATATGATGAACAAATTATTGGAACAAATATTAATGAATTGTGATTATGATATCGGTGTTCTTAAAATTATATATCCCTTAAATGAATTATTGAAATAAAGATATATCAGTAGATAATAAGGATTGGAATTGGTAGTGAACTTTGTTGGGAATGGGACTATGTCCATTATGAAACTATTTGGAATGAACCCAGACTAAGAATATAAAATAATGGGGATTGAAAACAATATAGTATGATAGTCTTGGTAGTGATACTTGATGATGGAAATTAATTTATATTATGGTTTTTATGCCTTATACATATATCTTATGTCAATGTTATGCTCTTTAGGATCATTCTATTTGATTTATTTGTTTTTCATGACATATAAACTAAAATGTCGTATGTCGTGACTGATGATTATGTTCAATGTATGAACTATATGGTTATCAAATGTTAAGGTCATGTTTTCATAAACAAATTCTCATGTTATTATTTTGTGATCATTAATAACTTTTTTATCCTTAAGGAGTATTTGAGATCACCCATTATTTTATTCCTACCCCTGGGTTATGAAGAATTTTATTTGTTATGATATTTTTAACAGTCATTATTGTTATGAAGAACATAGTATGAGAATATTTATATCTTTTATGAATTTTTTTTATGTTTCCTTTTTTTCAAATACAGTAAACCTATATGACTTTGGCATAAATCCTAATGAGAAATCTTGAATATTAATCTAAGAAGATTTAAAATTTAAATTTGAAGTGTATGGTCATCTATACATTTTATCAATGTCAGGGTTCATAAATATTTGGAGACTATTTTTGGAATAAATTAATTACAACAAGGTGGATAAGTCATTGTATAGGATAAAATACTTTTTCTTTTTTAATGAAGATATTATATTGTATTACTATGAATACATCCCTATATAGATACAATGTATGAAGTGGATTTTGAAAAAATACATCTAGGTGAAATAACCCAGAAAATGGTTGGCAGAGTATATCTCAACCATTATTCTTGTTCATGGTGTGTTCTCCTTAATTGTGAGATAATTTTAACTCTATCATTGTATATTCATGGGTAAATTCTCATATTCTTTACTAACTATTATAGGGTATTTGGATAGACAGTGACCACGAATGACCTATGATTAACCTAATGTGTCACTTGACTAAATAAAGGTGAATTTAATTAAATATCTAATCAATTATTATTCATGAATATTTATTTTCCCAATATGATTATTTTTTCTCACACTATTTTTTTAATCGATGTATAAAAACATATGCAATTGTGATAATTTTGAATTTGATGGAAAATTAAATGATTTCCCCCTAAAATATTTTTTTCTAGGAAAATAAAATTAAAATCATTTTCACTATGATTACACACCATTAATCAACTAGGAATCATAATATGCGTCCAAATGAGAAATATAAGGAATAATATTCTTTTGAGTCATTCAATAGGATATATCCACCTTCTAGTAGTAGGTACGTTGTTCCCTTAGTAAATGAGAAATGGATCTATGCCACTAAAATTATATTTTACATTCTTTAGTATTTAAAAATGGATACATTTATTTTATATATTTATCATTTCTAAGGTAGAACAAATCAATGTTTGACTCTTATCTAGAAAAATAGGCAGAATAATGAAATTTACTACCTGAAGAGGGATGAGTTTATGAGATTATATTTCAATACGTTCATTATTAATTTTTTTCTATGAAAATATTACATGATTTCCTTGATATAATTAATAATAATTATGAACCCATTATTTACTATGATTCAAATTTTTTAAGATTTGTGGGGTATGTTTCTATTATAATCATCAATCAAAAATTTAGGATGATTTTATTTTCCATTGGATTAAGAAAAGTCGTTGAAGTTATATATCAATAAGAGACTTTTATTTTTATGAAGAAATAATTTTTATATATATCTATTTGAAAATAGACAGTTTTGTCACTCATTACTATCATTGTATTGATAAAAAAAAATTGAATTCAAGTAAAATTATGAAATTCATCAAGAACATAATTTTTTATTTCCTTTGTGATTGAAGTACGGATGGAAACATAGGATAAATTTTCTCAACGGTCCTATAATATTTTTATGGGAATAATAAATGGTCCTTGATAAATTTAATACTAATTTAATGGCAACAATATTTTAGATAATTTTATGAATAGAGTGAAAGCCCCATAAAATCTACCACCCACACTATAGTGTTCTAAATGTAATGATATTTGGAATTATGCTAATACGTGATAAAATAAAAATATAAATAATGAAAATAGATTTCATAGAACTCTTTAAAAAAGAAATAATGAAATATCATGATATTATTATCATAAATGTGGATAATGAAGTGGTGAAAGGTTCAAATTCCAAAAACTAAACCACTACTAATGTATTATTTGATTCTGGATCTATCTAATAATATTTATCAGAATAATATTATTAGGTTATCACACAACCACCTATCTAATTTCATGTTTAATTATCTATTAAAATATATTGTGGTATAATGATTGCAGCTCAATTCTATTATTCCTCATTGATTTACGTTTTCAAGAATATGATTCCTATAGATATCATTATTTCTTATATGGTTGAAATTGAGGTAATATTAAAAATTTATTGTCATTATTTATTTAAATCCCATATATATTAATGAGGATGTGAAGTAATTTTAAATATTATGAACCAAATATGATTTTATATCAGACTGATGATATTTGTA
Organism: Viscum album; assembly: GCA_963277665.1. Lineage (NCBI taxonomy): Eukaryota > Viridiplantae > Streptophyta > Magnoliopsida > Santalales > Viscaceae > Viscum > Viscum album. The sequence goes on from OY728152.1 coordinate 1,256,132,988, forward strand.
AACAACCAACTAAAATCACTTTATTTTTATTCTTGATTCTAGTTTAAAATTTATTTTTTATCTAAGATTTTTGGGGTGAAATTTTTCATCTATGATATGACTTTTTTATGAGAGTTTCCTAATGATTATCCAATATAGTAGCTTAATCTTACAATGAATCGTGATGTTGAGTTTTCAATAGAACTCATACCTAGTGTTAATCCTATTTCAAATAATCCAATGAATAAACCTAATTGTGTTACATGAATTGATGAAGAAACTCTATATGAATCTTGACAATAGAATCATTTCAACAATTTTATCTCCTTGGTGTGTACCCTTAATTTTTTCTAAGAAGATAGATGGATCAATTTGACTCTACTTTGATTAAAGAGAACCTAACAAGTCAACTATGAAATTAATTATCCAACACATATTGATGACTTATTTGATAAACTTTATGGTGATAAATAAATTCACGAGATTTAACTCCATTCTAGATAGCATTGATTGAGGGTGAACAAGGAGGATATTACCATGAAATATTTCTATACAATATATGGACGCTTTGATTTTTTTAATGATTCAATTTGAAATTTATGATTCCCCTACTATCTTTATTGATTAAATGAATATATTATTTAGATTTTACCTTGATTATTTTGGGGTAATATTGAACAATTATATTCATATATATTTAATTTTCAACGAATATTTTGATGATAACATGAGTATTTGATGGAAGACGCTTGGGATAGTATGTATGAAAATTTTAACAAGTTTTAATGTAGGATACAATATAGTTCACTATTTGGTCAACAAATATCAATTGAGTGTGTATATATAGACTCATCAAAGATTGAATTTTTTGAACGATGGCCTACACTATCCATGGTGACATAGATATTATTATTTCTATTTTTGTATGGATATTTTTTTCCATTATAGGATACTTATAAGGTATATCTAAACAACTAACTATGTTAAGTTGAATGGGAGACAAGTTCCATTGAAAAAATGATTATGATGAAACATTCATGGAACCAAAGAGATTGTTAGTCAGTCAATATATTATTACACTAAATTTTAGTGGATAATATTTTTTGATCATTAATGTCACCTAAAAAGAGGATTGTGATGTATCCTTGAGATGAATTTTATGGTGATAGATTATGCCTCACATAAATAGATGGTTCATTGAAGAAATTACCCAAATCTTATTATGAAGTTAAATGGAGTATTTTTTTAGTGAAGATATGGAGGAATTTTTTTTATAAAAAATTATTTGACATATATAACATGAAAAAATGTTCAAAGTCAACAAATTGAAGAATATATTCAGGAGAATATGATTGGATTAAATTAACTATTATTACTCCCCAATACATTACCACTATGGGTATGAAGACAAGGGTAATGGAGCTTTAATCTCAAACGATCCTAAAATTTTATCTATGATGAAGATCATAAAAAATTCAATACATTTAAATATCCGGTGTGCTGATATTTAAATATTGAAGGATGTGCATAACAATTTTCGTTCTGAAATGAATGTTCAACCTTATCTCTATGTAAGGATTAATGAGGCATCTAAGTTAGACTTGGAACTAAAAAAATGTAAAAATATTCATTAATTAAAACATAATTGGGATTGACAAATAATGTTCAGGAACAATTTAAGTGGTATATCCATACTTGATTTGAACAAGGAGTTGGTGGATTAGGATGAAAGTTCCTAATTATTTATTTATTCTCGCAGTAAAAAAGATGTGTAGTGACCTGAAAGAGTATTTTTGGTGGGGAAACATGAAGACATGTATTTTAGAGTATGAATCATAGTTCTTGTAAATTCATCAAGTTAAGGATTATAGATATAATATTAAAGTGATGTTTCCATAATCTCTCATAAAAACATGGATATGGGAAAACATTTCAATTTATTTTGTTATTAGAAAACACAAAATTTTTAAAGACTATAATTCTATTTGGGTTGTAGTCGATCATCATAAAATTTTAGTGTAGTTAATTTGTATTAGAGAATATTTCCCTTGTGATTTTATTTCCAAAATATAAATTAATAAAGTGGAATAGTTAAACTGATTACCACATTATGTTGAATCTGATCAGGATACAAGGTATACATTGATGTTCTGAAAAAAAACTTTAGTAGGATCTGCATATAAAGTTTGTATTTAATACATATTATCATCCTCGGATATATGGACAGTTATAGACAACCATTCAAACCAAATGGGATATAATATGATCTTTTTCAATGTATTTAAACTATGTTTTGGAACAACACCATCCTCTATTGTTGTTTTATTACCATAGTAGATTTCATCCCAAGAATTCAAGTTGATCCTTATGAATCCTTATATTGCTGTCGGAGTAGAAATAAAGTGTGTTGGGACGAATTTGGAGAATTTATTCCTTTGTAAAATGAAATAGCTGAGAAAATGGTATAAAAACAAAGAGCTATTTAGAATAACACAAGGGAATCACTATGTTGGTTGAAAATTAATGATAATAATTATAAATGGGATCTATAATTTGAACATTATGATAAGGTATCATTATATATTTCCCCATTAAATAATTTTATAATATTTGAAATGATGGGAAAAATGGAACATAGGTATATTTACCCTTTTGGAATTGTTGATTGGGTACGAATGATATCTGAACTCTTGGAACTTCCATCAAACCTCATTCATGTTCAAGATGTGTTCTCTTTGTCTCTCAATTAAAATTACATAACATATCATTCACATGTAATAAAATTTCAGGATGTACCAATAGATAATGATCTTTAATATGATGAATAACTAGAATAAATAATGGATCATGGATATTATGTTTCTAGGGGGTTACTTTTTTTTTAAGAATCTAATTAGGATCCTGATGATATGATGAAAAAAAAGATATCATCATTTGTTTATATCTATGGTATGAATTTTTTCGAGTGTAATTTCATTTATGTAGGGTTGAATGTAACATCCTATTTTTTTTATCATATATCTCTTTAAATAATTGTTTTCATCTTGATGTCATTCATTACACACAACACCGAGTTTATGTGAACTCCAATATAATATAAAAATATTTTTATTTAAACAAATCTATAATAACAAACCTATTAAATTTGATTGTATGAATTAGAGTAAATTTTTAAAAAATATATCTATAATTATTTTACCTAAATAAAAAATATTTACAATTGTGTACTCAATTCTAGTAAATCCTCCAATCATCAAAAATATATATTCCCTTAGAAATCATTTTTATTGTTTTCTGTGGATAATTTAAATAATAAATTTTCAAAAAAATTCTTCAATTTATTTTATATAAAAACATTAAATTTTAAATGAAAAAGTCTAAATTATCATAGAGTGAATTTTTTTGATTTTTAGAAGAAAGCCACTTTTCAATGAAAATGGAAAAGACAATTGTTTTTATTAATCACAACCATTTTGTTTATAGAATTAAAAATGATTTATATAGTTTTAATATTGTTTTAAATGTATAATTAATTCAATAATACATTTTTAATCAAATTTTTTTATTGGAATCAATTTTATGTTGGATTTTGATAGAATTATTTTTAAATTTTAGAAGACACTTTTTCTAGAAAACTAATTTTCACCGTGATTTATTGGTTTAATTTTAAATTAAATTCTTCCAATTATAAAATTTTAATTTTGTCGAAAGTATCAAATTTTTTAATTAGAATAATATAATATAATATAATATAGGAATTATAAATTTTTTTATTTTGTATAATGGCAATAATGAATATTTGTTTTCATAGAAAGAAATGTAAAACTAAATTAAAAACATTGAGTAAAATATTAAAATATACCTAAGACATTACTTTTTTGCATTTTATGTGTTTTTTCTTAAAAAATAATACATAATAATTTTACTAATTTATAAATCATTATTTGGAATTTGGGAACCCTATGATAAATATTTTGAAGATAATATTTTATTAAATTTAAAAAAAAATTGGGACCTTTCGTTTAATTTAATGGTGGGAATATTTCATTAAATATTTGATCAACCAAATTTCATACAAAAATTAATTTTATTTATATACTACTAGAAAAATTCATGGAATCCTGTTTATAAAATAATTCAATTTAAGAAAAATTACTATTTAAACGTTTATTTTAATAAAAAAATTATCCAACGCTTAGTGTTAATATATTAAAAGTAATTTTCTACTCCAATATAAATTAAATATGACAAAATTGACTACAAATTTTAAATAACATATTCCAAACCTGTTTGTAAGGCCCCTATTTTTCTCCTCATATAATTATGTTAGCTTGGTAAAAGGTTATGTCATCATGGTTATGGATCAAATGGTTTTAATGTTTTCTAACAAAAAGATATAAATTAAAATGAACCCACCAATTTCTTAAATGTCATTTGTTTGTATATTTCAACATTATAACATAATATCTTAAAATTTAATGTTCCCTAGTGACACTTGATATTATTTATATTTATGTATATATTATTTAATCTTCTAAATAATCATACGTGTGACCCTTCCTTCCCCTAAAAAAGGATACCACTTATCCAATATTATCCACAATTCATGATCATTTTCAATTATCAAATAAATGATATTATACCTTTCAATATTTCATCCCCAAATACTAAATATTCTCCCATTTCAGAAATAATTTCTGCTCTATGAATTAACTGTAAGCCAAATAACGTTCATCAATAAAAATATATACCTCTTGACCAAGTGTTTTCAAATTTATTTCTTCTTGTATAATCTATAAATAAATTACATCAAAAATATAATTATAACTTTGAGTATATTAAATTTAATAAATTTTTATTATTATGATGTAAAAACCGTTATCCACCACACTACAATCCATTCCAAAACTATAATGTTGCTCGTTCATACTTGTGGACTACCACACCCATGAAGAAATGAGATTAATTTTTCAATTCAGTTTTCCATGGATAGTAATTAGAATATGTTAACAAATATATACGTTATTTTTATGTAAAAATATCCTATAATATTAAATCATTATTTATCTCTCTTTCATTCAACCCGTTGAAAAATGAAGACAACATTGATGCATGTCAACGACCCACCATCTCCCTCAATTATATAACTCATCTCTTCTATATATAACATTGATGTGTGGCTTTAAATATATATAAACTGAATATATATTATATTTATATAATTATTAAAATTATAATAAAATTTTAACCATGACCAATTAAAATGGATTAGAATTACTAAACCATGATTCTCATAAAAATGAAATATTCTACACTAAAAAATGACGATTTTAATGAGGTAGTATTAATAAATTTGTGTTAAAATGCTATTTCTATATCATATATGTTATTATTAGTATGTTCATGACTCTATTATATAATTATAATAAATTTAAATTTATTATATAGTTTTTGAAATCACTTTCAAATCATGGCGTACTTGAGTTAAGGGTTTCTCAACTCACATTTGTTTCTTGGACACATATTCCATATTCACCACATTTTTTATTTATGAGGCATGTATACATGCCATTTGATATCATATATAACATTTACCTTTATATTAATAGTATTTTAAGTTCTAGTTGATATCATAACATTCACGAGAATGTTATTATAAAGTAACCAAAGCGGTAACGGTTTATTTCAGAATGTCATAAATATTTGGGATTGTTTATACTCATATATCCATAAGGGGTAATTATTTTATCATTATATATTAAACCCAATATAGTTTCTTCACATAATAATTTTTCTATATATTAAATGTTTTTTCTATTAAATTTCACCCCTTTAAGAAATCATTATTTTGGAATAATGATTTTGAATAAAACAACATAATTTTTCACTTCGGTCAAAAATATTTTTCCTCCATAACCATATTTTCTAAAATATTTTGATGAATGTATTTTATAGTATCCAATGATAGGTTCAATTCGTTTTTACCCACATATAAAATTTTAAGAAATAATTTAAATATAACATTCTCATTTTTTTACAAAATATTTAATATTGAATTTTTAATGAAGATGTTCTAGGAAAAAAATTTTACGTACAGGGAATAAAAAAATTTCTATACATCATGAATACGAAATGATTTAAAAATTCTTAATGGTTTATATGTATATTTTCTAATTGTTTTTTTTACATTAATGTTTTTTAAATTTTTGGATTTCAAATATGTGACTTCAATGTTTATATGGTTGAATTATTTTAATGTTATGGGTGGGATCGAAATTATTAGCCCCCTTAATACATTGGGTAAATAAGGATTTCTCATTAGTTAATGAGGAATGTAATGGGGAGTTAACTCAGTTCAGTAAGGGATTGTATCTACTATTATATTCCTATGAGTGAACCTTGTATAAGGATTTTATTTAAGGTAGAGTGAAAACAAATCCACAAGGATGGTATTGGAAGTGATCATTGAAAAATGTAATGATTTGAAGGATTATTTGTATTACTAAAACTTTTGTTTTATTCGATTATTATCTTTTCATTATTAATTTTATATAATTTCATAGTGACTCATGTATTATAAACTACCGATATTTATTCCATGACTCTTGATAATGATATTTGGTATAAAGGGTTTGGTTTTTAAATATTTATATCATGTTCTCATACTCTTATGCCTATATTATATTTAAGTGATCATTGATATCTCTCTTTATTATCCATAATGAGCATCTGATCTCACCCATTTTATGATTTCCTTTACTCAGGTTCTGAATAATTGTTTTTTGTGTAACATTTCTATAAAGGGTGTTGGTTTCAAAGAAAATAGTGGTAGATAATTTAGATCTCATATAAACCATTTTTTACATATTAAAGTTTCCCAAAACACAAAACCTATATTATTATTGTGTGGATCATAATGTTATGTATTAAATATTAATCTCATATAATGTAATATTAATCCGTAAAATTTATGAGTCTCTAAACTTAATTCCCTTAAAATACATGGTTTTAAGACACTGATCAATAGACCAATCATACATTTTGGTTCAACGATAATTCAAGAAGTGTACCCAAAAAGTCCTTAAATTTTCCTTATATGCACAAATGTTTTAATTACCCATTTACCTTTTATCATATAAATCCTTATCCCTTTCCATAAATATAATATACAGATATTTATTGTTAAAAATGTCCATGTAAACTCAACCCTTAGTTTTATGTCATCACCTCATGTTATTGATGAAAATCCACAACTATTCAATTTCCCCATCCTAATGATTTATAGCCAAAATGAATTATTCATTCTCCAATTGATGTAGAAAAAATGAAAATTTTTAATAGTACTATTTCTCAAAAAATAATGGATTATAATAACAACTAAAATAAGTTATTTCTTCCTCATAATGTACTCAATATAAAGTTTATCAATTTTTCGTCATTTGGAAGCTGGATATAATATCATGCTTGGGATTTCTCAATAAGAATCAAAATGATATTTTTCCTTCCATATCACATAAAATGTGGGTTCTATAGAGGTCATTCAGTTAATTTTGTATCACATTCATAATTATCATAGTTTTTTGGGTGACAACCACTAACTAAAACCATAATCCATAGTGTGAGAAATGCTAATCATAATAGGAAACAACATGATTAAGAAAAATAATTAATATAATGTATAAATTGTACCACATTATTATTAATATATGAAACCTTATAATTTACCAAGTAAGTATATGATCATAATCAATTTAAATCCATAATTTTTTTCAAAAATAAAATTTCAATTAACTCATGCATATCTATCGACAGTATCAAATATGTTGTGTAGTAAGGGGGCAATCACCATGTACCAGAATGATGGATGCCATATACTAAACAATATGGGTTATTTCTAATAGATTAATTTTACTCCAAAACTATTCCCATAGGTAGTATCCATATAGAGATGTTTTTAAAGTAAAACAACACTCCTTTATTTACCAATATATTGTATTTTTTGTTATATATGGGATCATCTTATGGGTTCTAACAAAATTCATTATATCATAGTTTCCAAATGTTATTAAACATTTCTTTCATACCGAATTTAGTGACAAATGAAAATTATATATAAATATCACGTCTTAATAGATGAATATTTAATAAATAACATTAATATCTATGTCAAAAATATAATGGTTTAGTTCCCTTGGAATCATTGATACATACAAAACTATGTTTTTAATTATATACATCATGTCCAACATAGTTCATCATAACTAGAACAGTTTTTAGATATATTATACATAAAACTACACTTCATATCCAATGAAAAAATTCAAAATCAATGGTGAGATCGGATGGTCAAAAGGGTAAATTAGGGACTTATCAAGGATCATCTAAATATAACATGATAAGAATTTTTATGAGAACATGACTTTAAGCACAAAAACTCAAAATCATCAACCCTTAGATCATAAACATTAGTCATTCCATAAATATTGGAATTTAATAAGACATAAATCATCTAGATATCTAATAACAAGATCCATAAGAACAAAACATTGACATATTATCAATTTATAAAAGAGTTACATATGGTGTTTCATAATCATAATAATAGAAATTCTATGTCAAGGATCTAATGACCCAATAATTTATCAATGGAATTTACCTTTTTATAATCATTTTATATGTTATAAATCACATAAAATCACATATAAAACATGATCTAAAATTTATAAATAAGGAATTAATGAAATAATAGGTACTACTAGAAATTATGTAACCTATATCGATTGACTAGTAACTTGACTATTGGCATAGTCATACAAACATTTGGAATAGTAATCAGATTAATATAATTGTAAAATTTCCTATGAAAGTGTATATAAAATTTAGGTATACTATGAATGAAAATATAATATGTTCAAATCATAGTATAAGTAAATAAAAATTTTAAAAGTGATAAATTAATTATTGTTATATTTATCAATCGTAAATTTTAATTCACCATTTTATAATAAAAATAATGATTTCAAAGAAAATTTATTTTCATGAAATAAACTCCAAAATTAATATTTGTTTCTTATGATTATAATATAATTTTATTAGAACATAATTAATTTATGAATGTGTTATAAAAATTGTTTCAATATTAAAAACATTATTTTTTTAGAAATAGATGAATTTATTTAAAAATAAAATTTCTCATATTCAGAAAATTATTTTCATAAAATGGAATAAATTTTTAATTCTACACATCAATAAATCATAGGGTTAATTTTTTTGGATTTTTGTAAAGTAGTTGAATGTTTTGGTATATAGTAAAATTATGTAATTTAGGGTAATTAAAAGTTCTTGGATTATTGAGTCATGTATGATTTATGGATGATGTAAGCCCCTAATATCAAAATAAACTTATATATATTCAATAATTATTCAAAATAATCTACACTATTGATTGTCTTAAGAAAAAATAATAAACTAATGACTAAATTAATTAGAAACACCCCTCTCCTCCCCCTATAAATACCAACCCTCGACACCTCCTCTCACTACACATAAAAAATCCTTGAAGCATGTCCAAATTTTCCATAATCTTCTTTTGAAGTATATGAACCTTGTTCAAGAGCCTTTGGTCTCAAGAAAATTAAAAATCCTATTTCCCTAAGGAGGTTCTCAATGTGAAGATGTTCAAGAGATAAAATCCTATGTTATTTTCATTTAATTCATTTTCAATTTCATTTCCTTTATTTTCTTCTCCTCAACTAACTATTCCAAAGTTCCATGATAACTCCAATATATTTTATATACTATATTTTTATTTTGAATGGAATAATCCATCTTCAAATATCTTCCCTCTTCCCCTTTTTCTCTAAAAATGGAAACACCATTTCTGAGGTGTTGATTCACTATCTTTTGTGATGATTATTTATATATTTTATAATAATGCGTTCATGTATGGTCATAAAAATATTATAATTTTTATAAATGATTGAAAATTTTGTTTTAATTTATATTTATATTTCATGAACCACTATATACACATAATATAAAATAATAAAACAAAACAAGTATGTGATGATCGAAAAAATGTCAAAATAATATAGATGGTGATCATTATCCTTTCATCTAATGAATAAAAATAATATATAGAAAAATGATATACAAAACCATTTCATATTTTTTATGTTCACTAATAATATATTATTTGACTTATAAATAATTATTTCAACTTTACATGAACTTTCAAACATGAATACAAGTGAACCAATCATGAAAACATAGGGAATAAACACACCTGAACAACAAAATTGAATCATGTACCTCATCCAAAACGCCATAAAATAACTTAAAAAAATTACAATAAATAAAATACTTTTCTAATAGGATATGAAATAAAATTTTAATTTCTCTAATTTCATTATCTAGTATATTAAGTGAATGTGAATAATACTTTTATACATAAGGTAAGGGTTTTCTCATCCCACTCTTATTTCATTGAGATATTCTTTAATCCACAATTATTTATTTTATTTGTGTATATATAATTCACATGGATTTATCATATCATGAATCTTTGTATCATCATGATATTAAATGTTTCATTTTATGATTGTTAATTTTATTGGGAAAGAAATTTGATTTTTTATAAGGGGTAAGGTATTCTCCCAAAAACTCCATTTTTTCCTTTGGGTTACAGTTTCACCATCTTTTCCCCCAATGAAACAATTAATTATTATTATTTACTTCTCCTAAACTAGTTTTTATGAGCCATAAATATGTACCTAGATCATTTATTTTCTCATTAACCGGGAAATACAAGTTTTATAACAATTCCTTTATAGTTCCTCTGGAAAATAAAACCTGATTAATGGGAACTTCCTAATTTCTTAAACATTTTCAAGTACACTCCATTATCTATTTTAAGTTACAAATGTTATTATAACATCTCTCATAATTTTTAGAAAAATCTATCATATTTTATATATTTTTGTTCAAATAAATATTACTTTTCCTATTTAATATTTTCCCTTAACCCGCACCGAAGTTACTAATTTCTAAAGTTTCTAAAACCATATTTTTATATGTTTTTACTTATGATTGAAATAATTTATAATGATCACATACATTTTTAGTATACTTTTAGTATTTCTAAAATAAAATTTAACTATCTTTCCCTTTTATTTTATTTTTTTTTTGAAATATATGTTTACAATATGACTTTTTTAACCAATATAAATGATTTTGGATAAGAACAATTCTTTCCAAATTAAAAGGGTATTTTTGTCAAAAAAAAAATCAATGCTTTTTCTTGAGTTTTTTCATTTATTTTAACTCCAGTTGTTGAATATTTTTCTTAATTTATATTTATTTATTATTTTTCCATCAACTATTTATTATTGAATGGTTTATGATTATTTTTAGTGGGGATATACTATCATGATATCATTCTCCATATTACATTGGATAGTATATGATTATGTTAATTTATTGGGGAAATTATTTTTATTTCATATTCTATTTTGATTTTGAATTTATTTGATTTTTATGTTTTACTCCTTTCATATAAGGAATTAATTGGTCTTAGTAAATGTTGGGTGGGGCCCACTATAACCCATGTTTGCATCAGTAGGTATCATAAGACAAACTAAACCGAAATTTGGCTGAGGAATTACCCATTTTGTAGACTTATTGGTTGAAACTTTGATGGTATGATTATGATGTCTTAAATTACACATTACATCATTATGAGATTAGTTATTCATATTTCATGAGATTATTTGACTATTATAATATCAATGGTAAAGTATTATTCTCATGAGATTATTTATATTGACATATTTTTTATCTTTTCTTCCTACATAATTATGTTCAATATTATATTTTAATTGAATGTGTCTTAAGTTATTCGCCAAGAATTATTATTTATTGATACTTGTTATTTCTTATTTTGTATCACATTCCCTTTCGGAGAATCCGACCTCACCCATTTCTTATGATTTATTTTTTTCCCATGATGACAAGATGTATATTATGATTGATATGATAGGATAATATAGTATAATAGGTATGTTTCCAATGTATTTTTTGTGATATATGTAATTTCATGTTTTAATGTGATGAATATTTTTTTTCTGTTTTTATAATTATATAATATTATTCATTCATTCGAGATGTGACTTCATTTTTTATTCAACCAATGTAATAAATTAACACATCAGATTCGGGATACTAGGGTAAGGTAAAATAAAATTGGTATTAGATAATGTCTTGTAGGATTATTGGAAACTAGGTTTAGGAAATACTAGATTACATAACATAACCCTATTATGTAATATGAGGATAACTATGGAAAAATGTCACAAATAAACCATGTTTAGGAGATTATCCACTCATAAAAATTTCAATTATTTTTAACTATTTCACTAGTTTTTTTATTATACATTATGTTTCATAATGATATAAACCATTATAGTGTATTTTGATATTTAGAAAAGGAACCTCATAGAAGGAATGATAACTTCACAAGGTCACCTTATCCAAATAGCAAGGAGGATCAAATATTTTATGGTCTTATTCTAATCTGTTGAAGGGAAAAAGTCTCCAAAAACGTCATCATGTGAGGTTATAATATGATTTGATTGTGGCACATTGAAATAATTATCAATGAATAATTAATTTGGAGGGAAGCCTGAGAACAAGTGTACATCTTTGAAAATGATGGATAAATAAATAAATCTAAAAAAGTATTTTTACCCATGTGATTATTATAGAAAGAAACAAACTAATACTTACATTAAAGGAATGGGTTTTTTTTAAAATCATGTAGAGAAATTACATTATAATTTTGAATGTAGGGTAAATAAAATGGTTTCTAATGTACATAACATCAACCACATGGAGTTGGAACAATATTCAAATCTATGTGTCATACGTTAATGGAATATAACCAAAAGGAGGCTTATGGATCATCATCAAGCTTATTCTACTACAATACATGAAGTTGAATGGTTGTCATTCCTATATTTGTATTCAAGAAAAGTGTTATTTGAGTATTTTATCAATAATTCTCTGGTCATAAGGATAATGAGATTTATATGTTTTGTGTTTCATTAATTGCTCTTTATATAATTTTAAGCATGTGATGAGTATCACCTGTAACCAAGAGAAGTCATTATATTATAGGATAATCTATTATAAAATTCCTCATTTAATAAATATAACCATTAATATGTTATTAATGTTGACATAATAATAAATAAATATATATGGGAATGTATTGGTTACCAAGAATGTGATTTCTGATTTGATGGTTTATGTTTTTCTAGAATTATCATAAATTTGTATTTAAGGAATATATTCAATAGCCTGATATTTTATTCATTGAAACATTTATCTTTTAATAAGGTTTTAATTGAGATTAATTAAATCACATATTTATTATGTGACAATATATCTACCTTATTGTTTGAAATATTATGTTATGTTTATTTTGTAAATTTATTTTAATGTCATTCTGAATTATTTGTCTTTGAATTTGGACAGCCATATTATCAATGATTCTTAAAGTAAAATAATTATTAAATGGATTAAGGATATTATTGATTAATATTAAATTAATTTTTATCATATTTCACAAAATGTTCCATCCATTTTTTTGAAAAAATTTAATGGAGGATGGAATCAATTATGGATCTTATGATTTATAAACATTCTTCAGGAATAATTTTTTTTCGTAATTTTCCTTCTATATATTTATGAAATGAAGTGGATATAAAATTAACCACATCCAATTATAACATCTAAATGAATAGTTGAAGTTTATTTTCTCATTTTCTTATCTAGATAGAAAAAAAATCCATCAAAACTTGGAAAATGATTGTGGAAGAAAAATTTAACCCGTTTACTATTCTTTCTAAGAAATCAATGATCTTTTAAACAAACTGGGATTCAATGTTTTTTTATGGTAAACATTTTTAGGACTATGTTCTCCATTAGTCTCCATGGGAACAAGATAGATGGATTTCTCTTTTATGTAAATGTTTTCACTTCCCACTAATGTTATCTTTTAGAACACCTAAGTTGGTGGTTACCATCACATTTTCCCTTCCCTACCATTAATAGGATGTTTTATTAGTCATTGTAATGATGTATTATTTCTATAATGACATTTTAAAATGACAACTCCTTGTTTACTAATGGCATGTTTAAATTTTGATGATGCAATTTATTAAAGTCGAGGAGAATGCAATGACCCAAAAGTTTATCAATGGAATTTATTTTATTATTATTATCTAATTTATTATCAATGACATAAAATTACATAGAAAACAAAATAAAATATTTATAAATGAATATTGAATGAAATAATATATTTTTCTATAAATAAAGAAACCTATACTAATGGAAATATAAATGTACTGTTGAAAGAGTAATATGACTATTTAGAAGAGTATTCTATCCAATAGAATAGTAACCCAACATATAAAAGTGTATATAAAATTTATATAACTTATGAATGAAAATATAATATATTTATATCATGGAATGTGTAAATAAATATTTTAAAAATGATAAATTAAATATATGGTATTTTTATCAAACATAAATCTTTTTTAACAATATTATATAAAATATAATTATCAAAAAGAAAACTTATTTTCATAAAATAATTTCATAAATTAATATTCTATTATCTAATGATTATAATTTAATTTTATGAGACCATAATTAATTTTTGAAAGTGTCAAAAAAATCGATTTTAATATTAGAATTAATAGTTTCTTAGTAAATGATGATTTTATTTTAAATTTAAATTTCTCATATTTTGAAAATATTTTTAAATAAAATAGATCCAAGATTTTAGTTTTTATGATTTAAAAAATGGTTAGGGTGTATTTTGGGGATTTTTCTAAAGTAGTTTTATATTTGTTGAATAGTGAAATATGTTAATTTATGTTATTTTACAATTACAAGAATTGTGGATTCATCATGATGTATGGATGATATAAGACCATAATCTCAAATTATAATTATATATTTACTTTATTTATTCACAATAATGAATAATATATTTTTTTATACAATTTTATAAACTAAAGAATAAATTGATCAAATACACTCCTCTCCTCCCCTATAAGTACCACCCCATTACACTTCTTCTCCTCATACATCCAAATCATTGAATCATGTCCAAATTCTTCCCAATACTCTTCTTATGTCTCTACCCAAATTTTAGGATCCATTAGTCTCAACAAAATTCTAATCCCAATTTTCAATAAGGAGGTTCTCAAGGAGAAGATGTTTAAGAGGTAGAATCTCCATTTTTTTATTTCATTTTCAATTTATTTTCATTCCATATCCTATCATAACATACATACCCAAAAGTATCACAATAACTCCATTATATTTTTTAATATAGATAATTATTGTTTTAATGGATGAATTCATCAACAAATATGTTTCCTCGACCCTTTTTTCTCTAAAATTGAAAGTGTCATCTATGAGGTTTAAATTGACCATCTTCATGGATGATGATTTTTCATTTTCTAATAACATTTTAATATATGGTCATTAAACCACTAAAATTTTCAAACTAGATTGTAAAACTTATATTTCAACTTATTAATTTTTTTTAAGAAAAATATTTAAATAATATTAATTAATAAAACATAACTAGTGTGTAATGATCAAAAATTGCTAAAATAATCTAAATGGTTATCATTAAAATTTTATCTAATGAATCATACATATATATAGAGTAATGGTATTAGAGACCATTTAATATACATTATGTTCAATAATAACATATTCTTTCAGTTATAGATAATTATTCCCAATTTAGATAAACTTTGATAATTGTATACAAGTGAACCAATCATGAAAATGAAGGAAGAAAACACTATTGAATGACAAAAATGAATTCTACAACTCATCAAAAAAGTCCATAAATGAAAATAATAAAATTATAATAAATAAAATAATTATTTTATAGGTTATGATTTAAGTTCTTAATGAATCTAATTTCATTATCCAGGACATTATATGTAAGTGCAGAACACTTTGGGACAAAAGTTATGGGTTTTCACATATCACTTTTATTTATTTGAGCTATTCATTATTCACCACTTATTTATTTTGTGAAGTGTATGTATACATATAATTTCTATATAATATCATGAATCAATTTATCATTATGTAATTAAATGTATCATTTGATGATTATTAATCTTATGTGTAATATGATTCGATTGTTTACTAGGGGTAAGGGATTCTCCCTGAACATCCATTTTTTCCATCATCATAACATTCTCTATCTTTAACCCAATGTAAATCTTAATTATTCTAATTTATACCTCATAAATATGGTATTTATAATCCCAAAATATCTTCCTATATAAAATTATTTTATCAATAATGGGGAAATACTTGTTTTATCATGTTCCCTTTTAAATTTCTCCTGATAAGAAATCCTGATTAAAGGAAACGTCCCAATTTCATACCCATATTCAAGATTAATCCATTAACTATTTTGTGAAACAAAAAATTTTATAATATATCACTTTTTATCATGAAAAAACTATCATAGTTCATTTCTAGTGTTTTGAAAAATAATTATTCATTTGAATCTTTAATATTTTTCCTCAAACTGCACCAAAGTGTCTCATTAATAATGATTCATAAACACTATATTTACATGTTCTTACATCATTTTGAAAAAATTAATCATTATATATGATAAACTTCAGTATTAATATTCTTTTAAAATTCCTAAAATTTAATTTAATTGTCCTTAATTTTTCGTTTTTAGGATATGCATGTTTACAATCTAATTTTATGAGATATTGAAATGATTTTCCAAGAGAACCCTTATTTTAAATGAAAAAAAGTATTTTTCTCAAATATTTATTAATAATTTTATTAGATTATTTTAATCTATTTAAAATCCATTTTTTTATATTATAAATAATTTATATATATATCTTCTTCCATGAGATTCTTTTTTTTATTGAGTGATTTATGATTATTTTGACTGATGATATACTAAATTGATACAATTTTCAATATTAATCTGGATAGTTTATGATTATTTTTAATGAATGGGTAATTTATTGAAATTTCATTTTTTTGATTAAATATTAATTTTTATGTTTATTATGTTTCACCCCTATCATATGAGAAATGAACTAGACTTAGTAACTGTCTTGTGGGGCCCATTATATCCCATCGACGCATCGTTGGGTCTAATGAGACAAACGAGACTGAGTTTTGTACGAGACCATAGACATTAGGTGGAATTCTTATTCATGTCCTTGATGGTATGTTTTTGATGCCCTACGTTATGAATTACCTCATTATGAGATTAGTTATGGATATTCCATGTGACTATTGGACTAGTAGAATTTCCATGGTTAAGTATCATTCTCATGAGATTATTTATATGGCCTTATTTGATCCAGTTTTAATCATTTCATATTTTTATCATGTTTATGTTTTAATGGAATTATTTTAAATTATTCACCATTCCTTATTGTTTATGTTTATTTATGATTGATTTTTCTATATTTATTACCCTTACTGAGCATCTGAGCTCACCCATTTATTAGGTTTTATTTTTCCCTAGAATGTCTATATATATATTATGATAGACCTGTAGGGATACTCAATAATATAATGGTTTTTTCTCAGAAGGATTTAATATATTGTATTTCATTTCAGGTGGTAATTTAACAATAATGTTTTTCTCGGGTTTTCCAAATCTACTAAATTATTTTGTCCTTTAGGATACGACTTCATTATTTATTATACCAATGTACTAAATTTACTAACTTATGACTACTGGGATTGGTTTCATTTCAAATTCCACCATCCAAGAGATTCATAACATGTTTTTCTTGGTAAAATTACATGGGTCCCTACTTAAGGAATGAGATAACCACATTGTATACTCTTTAGAGCTTGGGATAACCTCACATACACCCTCTTTGCTCGATCTTCATATAACATCACATTCAAACATTATGATCATAAACCATTATTCATTATCCAATTAATTATAGGGCTATATAACTTTCAGTACACACATCAGATAAGGATAAATGAATATATTATAATTATACAATTTCAAAAAAATATTAATAACATAACATGTTGAAAATGAATTGGGGTTCCTCAATATTTCATCATAATGAATATAATCCATCTAGATAAATAATAAAGGTGTTATCATTTGATCTTATCCCTTATAAAAGTATAAATAAAATCAAACGATGTCATCATAGATGAAAATTTCCTTTGAAAGATCACTAGAATATTCTTTATGAAAAATACAATTTTCATTTATAAATCACATATTTGAAATATAATAATATCCCAAATATTAAGTAAAATATTTTAATTTAAAATAATATTTGAATCTTATAATTTATTCTTGAAATAATTTAATGATCATAGTGATTGGAAATTTTGTTCATGTCATGTACATTTAAAAAATATTTAATTCACAATTTTGGAAAGAAAATTTGTCCTTATAAAAATGAAATGAATATTAAATTAAAAATATTTTTTAAAAAGATAAACATGGGTAGTAATTACATTATGAAATCAAGTGATATTTATAAAATCCTTTTTATAGAAAACATGGATATAGAAGAAAAAAGACATTCGACCAAAGGGAGAAATAAAGATTGTTTTCTATAAAAATGTTCTATCAGTACAATCGGTATATAAAATCATGAAAATGAAAGGAAAAAATATATTCTGAGTAAATAAATATAAGATAAAAACATGATATTATTTAGGGATAGTTCATAAAGGCTCATCATCCAAAATTTAATCATTTAATATCCTGATAAATAATGATAGTGTAATATAAATTCATTTTCTAGAGTTTTAATTTCATGAAATGTAATCCAAAATCATGTATAATAAATTTAAATTTTTTATAATTTTATAAAAGTATCATTAAAATAATTATAATATAATATATGATCCATTTATAAAATTTCAAAAACCATTTATAAATAATTCATTATTAAAATAATCATTTTAGGACGTTAACTGTTTCATTTTTCATGGGAATTTAAATTTTGTAGTTACTATACATGGGGATTAATCATACATCCACCTTATTTATAATGTTATTAATGATATAAATATTATATATATTTAATTTAAATATTTTTATTCTCATCCATAATTGGAATGTGTAGAAAAATAAATTTCACCATTCATGTAGATGGTAGGTCATACATATAAATTAATGTTACTTTTATATTTTGAGGGATGTAATGAAATAAAGGTAAATAATATATAAAAAAAAATTAATAATTATCATATAATATATATCATATATATTCATTAAATATATAATTATTTACATCCATGTAAATAGGAAACAAAAAAATTAATCCCATAGTTTCATGGTGGTGGTAGTCTAGACTAACGCACTAGCAACATTATCATTTTCAAAATGATTTTAATGTAAAAATGTAGATATAATATTTTGAATATACATTAATAACTAATCCATAGATATAATATATACAATTGAAAACTATTATAATTACCATCCATGAAATATGGTGAAGGATAATTTCTTATATATCTATGTGGAGTCGGTAGTCCGCAAGTGTGCATGAGTGATAATTTCACTTCATGTTTTATTGAATAGATAGAATATAATGGTGGATTCATGATCATAATAACATTTATGTATATGTTTTATATAAATTTAACTATTCTATAATTAACACCATATATTTAGACAAGGTATCGTAATAAATAAATATAAAGAGTTTTGGTAGGAATATTCCTCCTTATTCGATAGGCCTACTTTATATCCCAAATTAAGGTCCTTTGGAATGGTATTTCAAGAATAAAATCACTCTAATTAGTGTCTATGTATTTTTATATGAGAAATTTTCATGGGATTGTTGATATATATGAATCAATGTCGGGTAAAGAAAATAGAGAATTATTTTACTTTCATTAGGTAGGGAAATGGAACTGTTGGAATTTATAAAACATTAAAATGTAAATATGTCCTTATAAATAATAATGCATTAAAATGGCCATATATTTTACGAAAAAGAGTATAAAGTCAAATTATCACAATCCAATTAAATTTAAACTTTTTTATTATCTCATTTAAAACAATATCTTATTATTTATCTCTATGATTAAGGAATTGTTTTCAAAATCATGGAAGTGAATATTTTAACATTATAGTGTTATAATTTTTATCATATGTTATTAATTTTTTACTAAATGGTCATGGGATGAAACTTTTTAAAATATCTCATCCAACATGTCCTCTTGTAATATTTTTATTTCTTTTAAATGATTTCGTGAAATATAATTTTATATAAAAATTAATTAATGCCATTTTTGACATAAATAATTACATTTTACATTGAAGAAAACATGAAACAAAATAGATTAAAATATAAATCATTCACAAATTTTTAAATTTTTATAATTATCTATATAATTATTATATATTTATAATTCACTCTATGTATACTAATTTTAAAAATATTAAAATATTTTATTTTATTTTTCGTTGAATTGAAAAAATATTTTATCTTTATTGCATAAGAATTTAACACAATTATTCAATCACTAAATATTATAAATAAATTATCATGATAACAAAAAATTAAATTCATATTTAAAATTAAAAATTTTAATTCAATGTATCCTTTTATAACATTATAATGAAAATTTATTGTAATTAAATTCATGAGAGTGAAATTTTAGGATAATCATTTTCTTAAAATAACATAAAAAAAATTAAAAAAATAGTCGACCAATGAGGCCATATTTTAGAGACAACAAAAATAATGTTTGAAATACACTCATAAAATATTATAATGGATACATATGGAATAATTTAAAAACCACAACTCAATGTTATTACCATATTTTACCCATTTTACCTTTTTATATATAACATAAATTTACCAAGGTCACTATTAATAATGAAAACAATAAAAGGGACCTATTAAAAAATTATTATATTCTTTCCAAAAGTGGATTCCATTCTTCAAAATTAAATTTAGAACAAATAGAATAAATAAATTTTTAAATAAGCTAAAAATGTAAGGAAATATAATTTTTTAGACAAAGAAATATTTATGAATAAAATAGATTTATTCATGTACCATGAATTAAAAAACAATATATAAATGTTCAAATATTTAATTTAATACATAATATATAAAAAATATATATATTATTCACCAATAGTGACTAGATTTTTTTATTAAAAAAAATTGGGTGTATAAATTTTTTTTAGTAAAATATCTATTAGAATTTCAAATGTTTTAATTTTATTTTTTATTCAATTTATAAAAAATTAATTGATTTTATACATATGTAAACCATAAATATTTCATAATTTTGTTTTTCTTATTCATACCCATGAATCCTACTAATAAGAAATGACTATCACTTTAAATTATAATATTTCAATAGTATATCATGGTTTATTTAAAATCTATGTTTAGTTTGAAAAATGTTATCAAAGAAATTAAATTCATTCAAAGAGAACTATATCATAAAATATTGGGGTGTTACATTATACATTGATGAAGTCTGATCTTAAAAAATTTATTGGTTTTAGAGAATCATCTTGGGACTAATGAATTCATAGAATCCCATTGGATTTTCCTAATATATAAATATAAATCAAAATATAGTATGAAGAAAAAATTAAATAAGTGTGTCGAAATATTGAAATATCCATTATTCTTTAACATGAAGAAATTTTATTGATTAAGATCATTGAGAAACAACCATTAAAATATTTCTTCAATTTTGATTAAGAAGACAACTAGAATCCTTATAATCTAGCATAATACCTCTCATACTACGAAGGTGTATTAGTACCATTTCTATAACGATTGATGGATAATAGGGATGAATATATATCATTGAATATGTCATATTTTAATTGTGAACTCAATCAATAAGGGAATCTTATCCCATTATATATGATCCATCAATTCACAGAATGGATTTGAACCTCAACTAAAAACACAATATAGCTGAGATATTTTTTTAACATATTACAATTTTGTGTAAAATATTTTGAACATTTAAAATTATTATAATATAATTACACTAAAAAAATGAATTATCTAATTGCCACATGACTGAAAGAATCCTTCTGAATGGAATTTTTAAATCCATGCATTTTACATCCCATATGAGTAATCTATTATAAACATTGATAGATACATATCTTATGCTAATATAATGGAATCTATATGCCAAATCACTTTTAAATACTCTTTTATATCATATAATATGATATACCATGTATTGGTTTATATAAATCAAAAACATTACAAGATGATACGAAATTTCAATAACAATGTCCATTTTTCATAATAGTTTATGTCGATGTTTAAAAAAAACATCATGAAAAATTATTTTTTATTCAAAACATGTCAATGTGCATTAAAATAGAATTTTTTCTATTTAATTAAATTGAAAAATCATTCAAAATGAGATGGAAGTGGATGTAAAACAGTTCAATGTTTGTAAATAGTATATAATTAATCGAAATAGAGTGACACTTTTTAACCAATAACAATTACTCCCTTAGATCTACTCAGTTGTTTTGATATAATAAAATAATATCAATTACATTATAATATTTTTTTAAATTCATCCAATCATGTACAATATTTGTGACAAAATATTGGAAAAAATCCCTATGAAATATATATCAAATTCCTTCCACTTAGGGCTTTTATGGGATCTGAAAATCTACCAATTCATAAAAATGATATACTCTTTAATGAATCTTTTTTGTAATATGGTTTAAATAATTTTTTTAGTATGAAATTTTCATTTAGATAAGGGTAAAAATATTTGGATGCCAAAAAATTTAAAAACAATGACCCACTTTATATATTCATCTGTGTAGACTCATGATTTTTTTTAAAAAATCAACTATATTAAATGAAATATTTAAAACAATGTTTCAAATTTTTTTATCATGAAACTAAGGAAACATATTTTAAGATTTATATTCATTTATATAGATTTTAAATCTTTTAATATTAACATTATATTATTGTAAAACAAAACTGTATAGAATATTATGTTATAGTAAGGAAAAAACATGTGTTGTCACGTAATAAAGAAATTAGTACTCACACTATAAAAATTTATTGAAATTCACCATGAAGTGGTATATCTCAGGAAAGAAGATGATGTGGTCTAAATTGACACTCCATCATCCTTCCGTTATTTCATATTTAAATCAATTTTCGAATATTAATAAAACACCTCGTAACATTCAAGGGTCTTGACCATATTTTATTTAACATCAATTTATAATTAAATGATTCAAATAGAAAAGTTACATATATATTCATTTTGTATATACATGAAACTAGAGTAAATTTCATTAATAATAAAAGTAGTATAATAGTCGAACATTTTACTCCTAGTTATATCCAAATTAAAAAAATAAATAAATAAATAATTAATTATAATTATAATTCATTCCAAATATATTGAAACCCCCATAATTTTTCGCATGAAGGAATCTCCTAATGAGTAGTATATCTAATGTATTTTGTTTCATGGGAACTTTTTTACTAAATAGTTAAATAACGTAGTTTCATGTAAATTTTAAATGAATTAGGATATATTAAATTCTTTTAAATAAATGAATTTTATGAAAAAATATTAACACTACATGTGATTTCTATTAATACAATTATTCTCATTTTTTCACATAAATTACCAAATATACTGAACAAAATTATATAATAACATCCTTTTTACATGAAAAATTATTATCTTATTCCATGTACAATTATTATTTGAATTTAAAAGGATTTTGAACATTTAATAATGCCTAATTATATGAAAGGAATCCATGGATTTCATTACTGACCCATAGTATATGATTATGAGAATAAAAATAAACAAGTATCATTCAAAGACTATTATGATTTTACAAGGAAGTCTGAGCTAATTATGATATTTAATAAAAATTAAGGAACAATAATAAATATTTATTTGTTTATAAATATTTGATACCCTATACAAGTTTATAGGTCATATAATGAAAATTATAATTTTTTAAAAAATATTTAAAGAAGTAATTAAAGTAAAATTGTATAATATAATGATGTATATTCTTTTAGAGAACTAAATAAATGTTAATGATTGAGTTTGAATTTTTCTAAATCTTTAAATAGAAATTTTTTATTTGGGATAAATATAAAAAACATGCTTAAGTATTGAGAACATCTTAAATATGGGACATCATTTAGGTCTAATGAAAATTCCCTTTCCTTGTATATCGCTTTCATATTCGATTCATTCCATGTTATGGATGTACTGTAATGTTAATATTGAAATTCAATTTTACTTTATTTTTACATTATTTTACATGATATTTGTGTTTTTTTATGATCGTACGCATTTGAACTCAATTCACACTATCCTGGTCAATTCATAGATGAAAATGAACTCAATTCACACTATGGTAGTTTCCCATAATAAAATCATAAATTTTATGTTGTTTATGTAATTTAATTATTATTATTTTTTATTTAACTAAATATCACCCCAGCATATGATAAGTATCACTATTTTCATAATTTGGTTATGAAAACATACAAAAATAGTATAAATACTACAAACGCAACAATTTTATTGTTTCCTCATATTAATTCAACTGTATGAACATAGTACATAACACATTTCCTTACCGAGATGACATATTAATACATTGGTGATGTGATATAATATTTATGTGAATATATAGCGGAATGGGTAGGTAAAAATCATTTCCATCTAGAAATACCTATGAAAAATCGATTGTGATAAATTATTTATATAATGGTATGGGTAATGGTTTAATAATCCCATTAGACTTATAACATTAAACAATATGTTCTTGTATATAATACAATTGTAGTATTTTCTCAATAATCACCATCATCATTCAATCAAACTATATTTGATCTTAAATATCTACATACATTTATACATTATTAGAAAATAATAAATTATAACCTATGTACGTCATCTAAGATCTCCTTTTCTAGCTCAAGAAAGAACATGAAACATATTATTTCTAAAAATCTGATATCTTCATCAAATTTTTTATTAAAATTTAGAGTATTTTAAAACATATTTTACATCTTAATAACATCATTATTTTTCCTCATTGATCTCCACAAGTATAGATTATTTTTAAATAAATTTGGTAATGTTGGGTTTCACCCATTCCCTTTCGATTATAAAATCAATCTTTGTCCAACATTGAATATCTAGTCTCTTTCAATCATTATCACTGATAAAATATTATGATCATTTATTCTAATGGAATGAACCAACTTAATTTCATAACAAGGATGGAAATTTATTAGTAAACTAGTCCATGATCACCTCTAACCATATTCCTTACTTAATGACTAATTAATTTTATATGAAATTTTGATTTATGATTTATTTATTTATTTCTGGGGATTATAAATTTAGAAATACAATTTGAATATATTCCAATAAAATATTAAAATTCCCAACTACAGATATTGTATCAAGTAATTATACAAATTTATGATTAATTTATGTTACGAATAAGATGTAATATTATTATTATTTTGTAAAGGAACCCAAAATAAAATAATCTTCGTTGAATAACATTATATATCAAGAATATATCCACTATAGGGTAGTGATAGTAAATGTCGAGTGACCAAAATTTTCTTACGTTCATTGTTGTTTTACTGATAATAAATTATATAGAGAAAAATTACTCTCGCAAAAGTTAACTTGATTATTTAATTTGGGAATGATGATAAATTATTCATAAATAATTAACCATATCATGTCATTCATAGATTCAAGTAGATCTAAATTATGATATTTAATATACATAATAATTCAATAACATTTTATTTTATATTTATATTGATATAACAATTATTTTGATAACATGAACCAATAAGGATAATTTATGCATAAAAAATTAAAACATGATGTTTTTGGGAAATAATTTCCACTACCTTATAGCATTTACTATATTAATATTCATTGTAACACCTATAGTTTTATGGACCTTTTTTGAATAAATTAAATATTCATTTGTGTCTTGAAATGAATTAAGTCAAAAACTCTATTCACATGGCACAAAATTGGCATAGTTTTCATGAAACATAGACTTTCCATATGTTACACACCACACTTACTTGGAGTACGATACATGCAATACTGACTTAGCATACATCACACACAACACAAAGATTCTACAAAACATCATTTTAATGATATAATTTTGTAAATGAGATAATTAAAATATATTCATTAAACATTTTAATACGAATATAAATATCTAATTTTCAAATATTTTCTATAATTTGTTTATAAATAAAAAATATTGATAATGAAATATATGATTTTTTGAAAATCCCTTTTTTGTTTTAAAATCATATTTTCTAGAATAATCTGACTTTAATAATAAAATAAATTTTGGACCCATTAATAAATTTAATTTCATAAGATAAAATTCATTTTTGAATTTATAACGATGAAATTATCTTATGGTGAATTTTTGGTATTTTTCTAAGAAACTCCATTTTTTGATGAATTGTTGAAAATACAGCTTTTTAGTTAAAAACATCATTTTTTAATTTATTATTAATTAAAAATTATTTTATAATTTTTTTGTATGGTCAAATGAGATAAATATTAAACATATTACTTAACATTAATTCAGTAGAAACAATTTCACTTTGAAATTGAATATTAAATCATAACAAACTTTTGTCGATTTTTCTACTTTAAAAACTAGTTATTTTATCATGTCTACGGGATTAGCATTAATATTAAATTTTATACTTCTATGATTTGAATTTAAAAAATCCAACATACACCATAATATTCTGTATAATATTTAAATTCTAATTAGAATATCATAATTTTTGACCAAAATGAATAGTACATGTGATAAAAATAAATCACGGTGATTAATGACAAATTATGATTAATTAATGAGTAAACATTTAAATTAAGGTCCCAAATGAGCATTAAACTTGTCCATAACCCATTATATGTTCATAGTTCATCAATAAACCTTCAATTCATGAGTTTTTTCTGGTTTTAATTACTTTTTTAGGTAATAATATTTTTAAACCTCACTTGTTTCTGAAAATTCCATGTGACTCCTTTTCCTTCCCTATAAAAGGCCACCACCTCCCCCACATCCTCACAACACTAAAATCACTTTTTTTAAGACAAGACCTTTCCAATATACTTCCCAAAATATGTATACTCTTCCTATAATCCTTCCCCTTGGAGGAATGAAATCCATGGAAGCCTCTTGGCACAAACCAAAAGGAATTACTTGAACATTATGTAATGTCTTCTCTCATGTACTTTATTTTATGTTTTTAGCCACCCATCCACTTTATTTTTTACATGATTGAATAAAGAAATGTAACGTAAATATACTAGTATGTGTTTTTTCAATGTATTCAATCTAAACATACAAAAAACATCATCAAATGTATAATGAACGTATTGTTTCTGTGTACAGAGAACTACTACCTCACGAAATGATTATTGATAATTTTTCATTTACCATCTATCATTGTAGAAATTATTATGTAAAATACATATATATAAGTTATATATTATATTTATTATGTTTTTAGGTTTATTTATTCTTTTTTATAACACATCCCTTTTTACTTTCCATTTAGTGTAATATGATAATCTCGTTTGAGTATGTGTGGAAAACTGCCCCCTCAAAGAGATGTGATTCATTCACACAACACATGGAATGTGTTAAGGACTGGTTTTGTGAAAATGTATGATATATATGATATAATAATTCTACTAGAATAATATATATATATATATACATAAGTCATTTACATAATTTCTATCAATACAATAATATAAACAGAAACATCGTTCGTGCATACATACATCTTACCATCTCCATGAATGGTATATTTCATTTCATAATTATATATTCTATAGATTATTATAATATAATTTTTTTAATATAAATGATATTTATGTCATGTTTTACATTATTTAATACTGATATAAGTATAAGGGCCAACTATATAATAAACTAATACACATGTGAAGAACACAATGAATATTTCCTGAAGTGAAACCATAACATAAGATCATTAATCGGAGAGTAATATAATGTCATAATAAAAACATATATGATATTAGAATAATTATATGATTATTTTTAATATTTATAATAAATTTATATTTATTATGCAGGTGGTTTGAGAGAGTTTGACGAGATTCAATACACAAGGTTAGGGGATTTTATCTCACTTTTTGTTTCTGTGAGATATATGCTATGAACGTCACTCTTTCCTTTTGTTTCGTTAATGTAATACCCATGATGGTTTTATATGTATCATATACCTAAATTTATGGGTATTAAAATATCCATTAAATTTACTCTCATTCAGGGTGTTTATGATTCAAATGTAACTGAATCGGTAAAAATATTTTTTCTCAATTTGCATTCTTTGAGACTCGTGTTTTGTTATACTCCGAAACTATTTTTCGAGGTGTATATACATACATTTTATATTTCATATATTGAATTGAATTATTTTTTATAATATTATATGCTCAATGTTAGTTACTTTTTATACATGGACAATATGATTCCATGTTACAATCTTATAATAGATTATTTAGACAATCTCTTCGCATTTCGAGATTATTTATGTTTATACATCCATTGATGAAATATTATGATCCATATATCAATAAAACTAATTAATTTACTTCTCCATAATTTATTCAAGATATCCACATGTGTTAGTAACATTTTTTCAACATTTTGGTACTTAATATAATATTTTTATGTAAAATACGATTACCTCTCTTTTTGGACAGAAATCTATTGTATTCAAAAAACCATGTCATAAAAAATATTTTCAAAAATTTCTTCAAAAAATCTGTGAAGATAATTTTAATCGAAAATTGATTTTAAAAACGTTTTATTCTTTTCAAATAAATCTTTATATTTTTTAAAAACTATTTTCAAAGAAAAAACGATTTTAAAAGGTTTTACGTAATAAAAATATTTTTTCATTGAAGAAATGATATTTTCATCAAGAATATTTTTTAATGATTTTTGAAAATTATTTACCATCTAATGTAAGATCCATTTGTTTCACTCATTCATTTATGTATAATTTATTCAATTTTTCCATCCACATTTTTTCTCTTAATGGATTATGTTTAGATTGCGTGATATTTATGGAACCCGTTTCATATTCATGGGTTATATTCTTTTGAAAGCCGCTTATTTTCATAGGTTATGTTCAATATTAAATGATTATGAACCATATCCCTTTCCACCTATTATGATAAGATTACATGATTATAATAACCATTTCATTTAATGGTTTTTGATATGTTTATTTATTTTCTTGGGTCACATGTCTGTATAAATTCATTATGAGATGGGTGGGGCCTATTCCTGCATCCAACACATTGGGTAATGATTTATATCACATGAGGTAGACTAATATGGTCTTTGTAATTAACTTGTACTACTGAGATGGCCATGGGAGTGAACCATGACTACCATGATGGTATGAGGAGTGAACTCGGGCTACCAATATGGCTATGGGAGTGAACGATGACTACCAAGATAGTATAGAGAGTGAACCTATACATCTATGATGGTCTTGGAAGAAATTCCTTGGTTAATATGGAAATAATATTTTATGCATAGGAGTCTACCAATACTCCATGATTCATTCCTATTTTATGCTTTTATGGATTATATTCTCTATTTTCAAATTACTCATTTCTTTTGAACTAAAAGTATTTATTCCATGATTTATGTTTATGATAATTGATATGTAGGGTATGATCTTCTCTTTTCATTATCATGTTATCATACACTTATGATCATGATTATTCTTAACTGTATCCCTTATTTCACTTACTGAGCACTTTACCTCACCCATTTTTGTGTTAACTTCCCCAGAATATAATGATAAGTATTTTGTTTTATGTGTCTAAGAAGGGTGTTAGTCAAGTTGAACCCAGTGGGAGATAATGTAGATCATTTATGTACCATTTTTTTGTTTCCATATTTCCAAATGCACTATACAAGTATGGTATTTATGTGTCTATTTGTATAATGTATTATGTATTACTCAAAAGTTAAGTAAGGATAATTTATATCGTGTATGAATTGTTATATTTGGTATCAGAGGAAAAAATTAGATAATATTTGGAAATTAGGATGAGAAAACATTCTTTAGAACCTAAATGACATGTCTATGTATAAGTATATTGATGATTCAATGTTTAAGAAAATGTCCTAGAATTTTGGTGATGGATATAGTGGCTGGTTTCATAGAAATACATACCTTTCGGGATACTACAAGTTGATGTGTCTCTATCATGGGTGTACCTAGGGGTAAACATACTAACAAAATGTTTAGGGCCTAACTTGGGGTAATATAGTACACAAAAATGGTAATTACTACACACCTAGTTTGACACTCCCCTGGGATATACTTTAGAAATTCACAAACACTTCACGAGCCATCATGATGCATTTAAATTGAAGTTTTAAATCAATAACATAGGATAAAAATAATGTGTCATATTTTAAAATAGGTGTCATGATTTAAACATCCTATAATGGAATTTTTTTGATTATGTGGTTCCTCACTATGATAATTGTCTCTTACAACATGAGTTTGGTTTTAGTCAATTAATGGAACTATAAGGAACCACATTAATGGTGATTGTGGTGGAAAATGAAATGATTTCCCTCCTGAGTAACTGATTTCTATGGTAGATGGACTAAAAAACCATTGCTATGATAACACAATATTCTCATGCTATGAATCATGGTGGAATCCCAAATGAGAAAAGGTGGAACAAAATTCTGTTGAGTCATTGATGATGCAACATCCACCTTCTTTCTGAGGGTCTTCATATCCCCTAGTTACTAAAAAATGGTTTAGTACCATGTAAAATATATTCTCCACTATTTAGTGTTCCTATCTTGAGAATGTCGTTCTAGTGGTCTTTTATTTTTAAGGACAAGTAGACCAGTGGTGGAATCTAATGAAGGCTACGGGGCAACAAGATGAGATGGAATCCAAGGAATGGGATGAATTCAAGAATTTATTCTTCAACAAGTACATTCCCCAGATTCTACAAACCAAGATGGAGAAATAGTTCCTGGTGTTGTAGGAAATAGATGATGAATCTATATGTACATATGGGGCTAATTTCATGATAATTGTGGGGTACGATTTTTGAATTATCATCCAAAATGAAAATAATGTTGATATGTTCTTTAGTGGATTAAATCCAATTCTCATAAGGGTGTTGGGCATAAGAGACTTTCTAAGTTATGAATAGATTATGGGTTGGGAATTAGAGGTTGAAATGGTGGTGGGAGTCACATATCAATCTCATGGTTTTGACAAGAAGAGGAAGATTGAGTTTAAAAGAAAATATAAAATCCATGAAGAAAAGACGATGTGATTTTCTTTATGCTTTATGTGTGGGAAAAAGTAGGTAGAAAATTTCCTTAATTGTTCTAACAAATTTTTTCAGTATGGAAAGGAATGACTCTAGGAAATTGATTTCTAAAGAGATGGGAAGATGTTAGATAACATTATGAATGTGTAAAAAGAAAAAAAGAATGCACCGCCCACAATTCTATTATAGATGTGTAAGCCGAAAGGGATTTTTCTAACTACTACTAAAACACAATGGATAGTGATGATGATCAACATCAGCAAAAACATAATCTGACAGAATAAGGAAATCTCATGAAATTACTTTTTATGATGATGGTTGTGATAATGATTTTATGAAAGGTACACTTACCATCCACTATATAAATAATAATGTCACATTTTATTATAGTTCAATCCTCTCTTTCATATATTATGAATTTTATAAGGGTGTTAAGATTCATCCAAAACAATTATATGTCTAATCAGTAGTAAAAACCCCTAATGGTATGAGGATCACATATCAATTTTATGATTCATCTTCAGTTGAAGTTTATGGGAATGTGCTTCCTTCAAATATTTACATTGTTCAATTGGTTGAAATTGATATCTTCTTAGGCATGGATTGTATATCTCTGTATAAATCACATATAAATTTTTAAGAAAATTCATGTTTGATATTTCAAACCCTCCTATGAACATCTATCAAAGTGATTATAAGTATGAACTTCTTCTGGAGATTACAACTCGTGTATGGGTCTTAATTCCCATTCATAACTGTTTTTAATCTCAAATGGCTGTTGAGAAACTCTACATCGATGAAATGCCTATTGTTCTGGACTAGGTTGATTTCATTTCAAAGTAGTTTCCATATCTTCCACTAACATAATACGTTGAGTTCTCAATATAACTCATATGTGGTTCTACAACAATTTCAAATAATCCTAATAGAATGGCCCTAATTTAGTTATATTAATTGAAGAAGAAATTATAAGGAAAATTGATAGGGGATTAATTCAGTCAAGTGTTTGACCTTGGGGTTCACCGGTTCATTTTTTGAAAAATAAATATAGATCAATGTGACTATGAATTTATTTTTAGTATTTGAATAAGATCTTTATCAAGGAAAAGTATCATCATCCCCATATTGATGACTTGTTTGATCAACAATATGGAGCTCAGTACATTCCAATGATTAACATTCATTCTAGAACCTCAACATAGGGTTAATAAAAATAAAATACCCAAGATGACATTCCATACAAGGTATAGACATTATGAATATATAGAGATGTATTTGGGACTAAATAATTTACTTTCTATCTTCATGCATTTAATTAATAGATTCTATAGAGAATACCTCGATATTTCTTAGGTAGTATTTATATATTATATTATTATATATTCAAAGAGAAAGGAATAACATGAAGATCACTTTATAATTGTACTAAATACCCTAAGAAAGTAGAATATATATGAAAAATTTACAGAGTGTGAATTTTAGCTAAAAAATGTTTCATTTTTGGGTCATATAATCTCAAGAGATGGTTTATCATGGGATCTATCAAAGACAGCAGTTGTTGAATGTTGTCCTAGAACAAACTTAGTAGCTAAGATCTATAACATTCTTTGTTTATCAAGATATTATCTATTTTTTGTGGAGAATCTCTCAAAAATACATAATCATCTTACCAAGTTAACTTAGAAAGTTGTTAAATATCCCTGGACCGATGAATGTGATGAATATTTCATAGAACTCTAAAGAAGGTTAGTCAATTCACCTATTATTAAATTTACCAATAGAAGATAAGGGTATTTAATATACATTGATGCATCCATGAAATAATTGGGATGTATAATTATGTAGAATAACATGGTTATAGCTTATTCCTCATGGTATTTAATTTTTAAAGAGAATAATTACCCAACTCATGATTTGGAGTTAAACTTTATAATTTTTCATTAATGTTATAGAGTCAAAATCATTATGGAAAAAAGTGTGATATATATATACATATATATCTTGATCAGAATAGTCTAAAATATATATTCATACATAATGAGTTGAAAGTGCACTAGATAAGAATGTTAGAGATGATAAAGGATTACGAATTCTCAATACATCACCACCTTGAGAAATAGAACAAGTTGGATGATGCTTTGAGTTAGAAGGATTATTCTAGCTTATCCAGGATGAGGATAAAAAAAATCCAATGTTTATGGATTTGAAAAGGATGGATCTTGAAATCCTACAGGAAGGGAAAAATCTTATATTTCATAAATAAATGTTCATCCCTCAATCCAGGTAAATATTAAGTAGGTTCTAAAGGAATATGTAGAGTTGTAAAAGAATGTCATAAAAGTTCTTGAATTTAACCATAATCAATATGGAATGATAAGGTTCAGCAGACTTTTATTTGTTCTTTTCATAGCAGATTTGAGGAATGACATATTAAGGGAGGTTTATAGTTCTTAATTATCTATCTATCCTAGAATTATGATGATGTATAGGTAATGAATGAATACTTATTGTGGGATTAAAATAGGAGATATATCATAGAGTTTGTACATTAGTGCTTGATGTGGAAACTAGTTAAGGATGGCTGGAAAGAGTCAAAGGGTATGTTGCATCCATTATCCATACCAGAATGGAAATGGGAGACCATCACTATATATTTTTTTATGGGACTACCCAAAACCTCAAAAGTTTTTAATGTTAATATAAGCACCCAGCCTTAAAACATTACCTAATCATGAATTAACAGTATAATTCACATCGAGGATATTTTCAGGTTTTTATATTTAGATAATTAGGCCATATCTTGTACATTACGTCTCGTGTATTATAAAGTAGACACCTCTACTCATTTTTCATTTATTTCATGAAAATAAAAACTCTTGAAAAAAAGAGTCAGGTCTAGTTCCATGTTTTAGACAGCATGACTTTTCCTTGATCCCATCCATGACCCCATTCATCTTTATGTATTGTGAAAAAAAATTCAAAACATGGGATGGGAATAAAAAGCTCAGTAATGGTTCTAAGTCAAAGAAATAAAACATTAGTTAATTATTAAAAACATAACATAAGCTCTTTAAAATAACTCATGAAATCATAAGATTCACGAATAACACATAAAAATCATAAATTCTAAAGGTAACTTGTGTCATTCATATCATAAATACATTGTATCTATCCCAGTTATGTAGGTAGTCACAATTAGAATACCCATCAATGTATATTCCCTAAATCTCTTAGGAGAAACATTCACATTTACCTCTATCATGTTACCCAATGCATTGGAGAGCTATCTCGGGCTCACTCGGTCTACGTCTATCAAAGAAACACTAGAATACATAAACAATGACCAAAAACCATAATATAATCGTAATACGAAACATAAGCCTAATGGAAAGATAAAATTCCCAAATTGAAATCACAATTTAACATTTCAAGATATTGAACAAGATATTGAAGTAATAAATCCAAAACCAATTTTCAATACCCAAATATCTTAAAGATTATATGTTATTTATTTTTCTTTTTAAAAAATTACAACATTGTTAAGGAATCCAATGATCAAATAATACTAATAGTGGCGGAAGGGTCATTGTCACCACATACGTTAAAAACAAACATTCTTTTTGTCATTTAGTAAAACTCCTCGTATAAAAAGATTCCATTTGAAAGAAATGAATATTCAAAGTTTCTTTTATAGCATATAAAATAATGTCTTTTATAAAACAATATATTCCTCAATGAAAGGATATTGAGATGAATTCCCCTACCTCACGTCTGATTTGACTCGTTCGTTCTTCAATCCCCTTTATATCAAGTTACTCCCTTTTGTTTGAACAATAAGGGTTTGTTGAAGTGCCTTCTGCATATGTTAAGGCTTATAGGAGGAGTAGAGGGACGTTTGGAGATTAATTTGGTAGATTATGGATGAGAAAAGAGGCTTGAGTGGTGTGAGGAATGGGATAGAGGTGAGGGATTTTTTTAAGGGGGAGGAGGGGCTCCTTAAGAAAGTGTGAAAATATTATTTATTTACATAATGATTTTCAGTTTCTAAATTTTGAAAACTTATTAAAGAAGAAGATAAGATGCCTCATGATCTAAATAAATTCATATAATTATAATTGGATTGATTTTGGATATTATTTTAATCATTATAATTTTAGTTATTTAAATCTTTTATTAAGGAGGTGAACACTACATAATTATTGTGTCATAAATAATTTAATTTATTTGACTTCTAAAAAATACCAAAAAAACACCATGATGTAGGAAATATTTTTAGATTACCAAAGAATATTTATAGATGAAAATATAACTTATATAAATCTTTGTAAAAATTAATTTATTAATAGATATTTGTTTATGTCATTTTTGTCTTTACTTGTAAGTTAATTAAAATAAAGTGTCATTATCACATCCAAGTGGCCCCATGAGGTCCCAAAATCGACCCAAGGTTACCCATGGTTGGACGTGTATCAACCAATATGATTAGGAAACATGTTAGGTTAATTTTATTTTATTATAGTAATATTTTTTAACCTTATTTACCAGATTTACCATTTAACCATGGTAAATAAAATATTTACTAAAGTAAATAGTAATAATGACTAAAAGTCAGAGTTACCTATTTACACAATTTATACATCTTGATTATAAATATGGAATCTATTTTTCCATATTCAAAACACATAAGTGTCAGAAATTAATATAAAATCAATTCCTGCAGTCAAAATAAAGGGCATGTTTTTATGAAATAATTACTATCCAAAGATTGACATTTATTTATGTCCAATTTCATAGGGAAATTAATTCCAATAACCAATAGTGGAATAAATGTTAAAAATAAAATCTAATTAAACATTAAAACAAATGAAAAATATAATCTATCCAAATAAATAAATTATATTAAAAGGATGTTTTGAATTAAAATATAGTATTTTAAATATTCATTAATAATTGAAATTTATCAGATAAATACCATAATTTTATCAAAATTATATTTTGATGTCCCGATTCAAAATACTAATATTTTTTTGTCAAATAGATCATATAAAAGTGACAAAAACTATATTTAAAATGTGTTCTCCATTAAAAGGTTGTAAATCGACCTTCTAATGAATATTAGAGTATTTGTGCTTAAAATAGGATTCATTCACATTTTAAGCCTCTAACTTTTATTGGATAAATGTCAGAACATTTACCAAACATGTATAATAATTTTTTAGTTAGTAATGTTCATTCCTTCCAATACAATGACTAGGAATTAAATACCATTTAAAAGAATAATATCATATTAATATATTGTAACGAAAGAGTTCAAAGAAACCCATTGTTGTGTATAGAATAATCCATCGAACATAATAACCCCATTAAGGTATAATTAATATTCAATTCACAATAAATTAATTTAAATAGAAAATTCATTATTTCATTATTTACCTGGGATGTTACATCCTTCCCCCCTTTTGGAAATTACATCCAAGCAATTTTATTCACTTATGAAATAAATGATGGTATTTATCCCTCATATACTGTTAAAATTCCAACGTTTCCTATTCAAACATATGGTTTGTCTAAAAAAACATTAATTGGTGAATTACCTTATTTTATAATACATTCTCTTTTCGGTCAATAATATGGACTGGTTGTTCATCATAAGAGAGATTTTCTTCCAATTGAACTACCTATGGACTTGAAACATGAGATGGATCTGGAATATACTTTATCAACCTTGAAACATGAAAAACATTTTGTACCTGGGTCAAACATGGAGGTAAATCCACTCTATATGAAACTGATCCAACTTTTTCCATGATTTAATAAGGTCTAATGAACCTTAGAATCAAATTTTCCTTCTTACCAAAACACATCACACTTTTCCATGGAGAAAGTATGAAAAAGATATGATCACCTTCCCCAAAAGAAATATCCTTCCTCTGGTTATCTGTATAACGTTTTTGCCTAATCTGAGCTTTTCTCATGTGATTCTGAGTCAACTGAGGTTTTTCTGCCATCTATTCTACCAATTCCTGTCCCATCACCTTCCTTTCAGATACGTCATCCAAAAAAGCTGGAGTTCGACATGCACTTCCCATATAATGCCTAAAATGGAACCATCTATATACTATAATGAAAACTGTTATTATAATAAAAATCAACCAAAGAAAGATGTTGGTCCTAAATTCCTTGGTAATCCAGTGAACAAGAATTTAGCATATCCTCAAAAGTTGGAATTGATCATTCTCACAGCTCATATGTTTGAGGATGAAGAGCTATACTAAAACATAATTTTTTACCCAATGACTTTTGAAGGCCTTTCCAAAAGATGGAAGTAAACATGGGATCATGATCAGATACAATGGATAGGGTAACCCATGAAGCTAACTATCTCTTTAATATACAACTGATAAATTTGATCTGGAGACAAATTATCTTGAATTTTAAGGAAATCGGATGATTTAGTAAATCGATCAACAATAACCCAAATTGCATTATTACCTCGATATGTATATGGTAATCCCACAACTAAGTCCATGGGTATATTTTCCCATTTCCACTCTGGAACCGGTAAAGACTAAAGAATCCCTTTCGGTAATTGTCGTTCTTCTTTAAACTTCTAACAATTCAAACACTTCACAATAAAATCAGAAATATCTCTTTTCATTCCATCCCATTAGTAATACTCTCAAAGATCTCTTTAAATCTTACTACTGCCAGGATGAACGGAAAATGAGGAACTATGAGCTTCACATTAAAACTCAATTTTCAACTATGAATAACATGGCATGCATAATCTTTTCCCAAACCTTAAAACACAATCATTATCAGTGTTAAATTCAATAAAATTACCCTTTTGAACCAACTCTACCTTTTTCTGCAACCGAAAATATTCTTTATGCACTTGATTTATTCTGTCTAATAGAGAAGATTTCACTAACACCTGAAACAAAATAGAATAATTTCTTGAACCAACAACTTCTATGCCAAAGTTCATCAAATCAAAATCCAAAGGATTTTATTCCAAATGTATCATGGTTAATAAAGCATTACTTTTTCATCTCAAAGCATCATCCACATTATTTTCTTTTCACAGATGGTAAAGGATCATGAAATCATAATCCTTGATTAATTCCAACCATCTCATATGTCTCATTTTCAATTATTTCTCAGTGAATATATACTTCAAACATTTATGGTTAGTTTATATTTCACTTTTTACTCAATAAAAATGATTCCTCTAAAATTTTAAAGCAATAAAAAACAGCATCTAATTCCAAATAATGTGTAGGGTAATTTATCTCATGAGGTTTTAACTGATGTGAAGCATAAGAAATTACCTGATCATTATGCATTAAGACACATCCAAATCCTTTCAACGAAGCATCAATATAAATAACAAAGTCACCATTTCTTGAAGGTACTGTCAAAACTGGAGCATTCATTAATCTTCTTTTCAATTCTTGAAAGCATTCATAACATTTTTTTCAGATGAACTTAACACCTTTTCGAGTTTACTTAGTAATTGGACTAGATAACCGTGAAAAATTTTCAGCACACCTCTGGTAATAACCTGCCAAACCAAGAAAATTGTGGATCTAAGTTATATTTATGGGTCTATTCCATTCTTAAACAATTATTGTTTTAGCTGGATCAATAGTATTGTAATTTTTTGAAACAATGTGACCATGGATTGATATTTGCTGTAACCAAAACTCACACATTCTGAATTTCCAAAATAGTTTCTTTTATTTTATGGTTTTTGAGATAACCCTTAAATGACCTTCGTACTCCTATTTAATTTTATAATAAACCAAAATATCATCAATGAACACAGCCATAGACTTATTCAAGTACTCATGGAAAATCATTTCATAAGATCCACAAATACAATAGGTTCATTGGTTAAACCAAAAGTCATAACTACAAATTCATAATCGCCATATATAGTATGAAATGAGGTCTTTGGAATATATGCTTCCATTACATTCAACTAATGGTTCCCTAGCCTCTTGTCAATATTCGAATAATACTGATCTCCATCAAGCTGATCAAACAGATCATCGATATGAGGAAAAGGATACTTTTTCTTAATAGTGACGTTATTCAATGCTCTATAATCAATGAAAAGACACTTTGAACCCTCTTTCTTTTTAAAAAATAATACAGGAGCACCCAATGGTGATGTTCTAGGTCGAATGAAACCTTTGGCAAATAAATCTTGCAATTGCTTCTTTAACTCTATAAGTTCAATTTGAGTCATTAGATAAGGGGGTTTTAAATTTGGAACTGAATTTGGAACTAAGTCAATAGTAAATTCAACTTCTTAATCAAGTATAATACAAGGAAACTCATGAGTAAAAACATCAAGGTACTCATTTACCATTGGAACATCATTAATATGAATAGTTCCTTTGTTTTCCAAAATATGTGCAAGGTATCATTCATTTAAAACTTTTACTAGTTTATCATCTTTCTCATGTGTTATCAAAAGTAAGGGTTCTTTCTTGTACACAAACTAAAAATTGTTCTAAAAAGAATCCTCGTTAGCTCTGTAGTCAATCGTAGCATGATAAACAGAAATCCAATCCATACCCAAAATAACATCAAACTCTACTAGAGGAAAACAATAAGGTTTATAGGCAGATTCTTTCCACACACAAGGACATGAAGGTTCTTATAATTTCTTTTTGTTTCAAAATTTCCTCCATGAGTTTTTACCATAAGTTCAGGATTCATATCTTTAGATGGAATTCCCAATTTACAAAAAAAAATCTCAGAAACGAACGAATGAGTAGACCACGAATCAAACAACACATTTGCATAATCTGAAAAAATAAATAGTGTACCTGATAGTAATTAATTTGATGGCCCAATATCTTCTTAAGTAGTTGTAAAGGACATCACCACCCCTTTCTGCGTGTAGTCTGGCTGCTTTCCATCAGTTGAGTTATTTATTAGACATTGATTTTCATAACGACCCATTTCATTACACTTAAAAAAACTTATTGATTGTGAATCCGATTTTTTATTACAATTACCCTAATCTTTTTCTCTGTAATTATGTGTTTTATGTCCCATTTTACCACATCTATAGAACTTAACATAATTCAAATGACATTCCACATTATGCATTTTTCCATAATTTTTACAAAATGTAAAATGAAGTTTCTTACCATCAGAACTTTTTGAAGTGTTAGTCCCTTTCATCTTACACCATGACCTCTTATTCTCTTGTTTTTCAAAGAACACCTGATCATCGGAAAACTCTATTTCCACCTTCTTCTCAAATCAAACTAGTTTTTCATTTATTTTGAACTCACGAGAAGCTAAATAATTTTTATACTTTGTCTTTAATCCTGAGTAAATATTGTTGATTTTAATATCAAGATATCGTATAAAATGTGGATCATACCTTTCCAGTCGAGTGAATTTTGCTTCATAAGTAGCCACTGAGTCATCCTCCTACCTCATTTCTCGTAATTTCTCTTCCATCCTAATATGAACCACCTTAGGAAAATATTACTCGAGAAACAGACCATTTAATTAATCCAATTCAAGAGCATCAATATCCTCACTATCCATGATAGTTTTCACCATCAACTTCTACTGACCAGCATCACATTCAAAAAGGTAATCACCATGACTAACCTTTTTATATTCTGAACACCCCATAACATCAAAAATATTCTCTAGTGCTTTAATCCAACCATCTTCTTGCACAGGGTTTGATGATCCTCTGAATGATTGGGGATGCTGCCTCATGAAATGATACACTACTAACATGTTCTTCTATGGTTGATCTAGCTAATCTCGTGCATGGATACCACTAATATTTATAGCCTCAGTCAACCATTCCATCACTACAAAAAATTGTTCAGTTCCTATTTCTACCATCTTAGGGTGCTGATTTGGAGGGTTGTCTTCCTCCTGATGTCGTCCCAACATAGCTTCACTATTTCCTCTGCGGAAAACCATTCTAAACATAGAAATACATTAGGTGAAGCAATATGGTTATCTATAAATTCTATATCATTTCAATATTAAGATAAATAAATTTATGAATATTAATTTAGCAGTACCCTGACTCCTAATGTTATCTAAACAGACCTATGATAACAACTATAATGACTCGGCCATAAAACATTACATAATCATGAATTAAATGAATATTTCTCAGTAAGGATCTCTCTAGGTTTAGGGTTTTAGAGAATTAGTCCATAAATATTACATTACATCTCAGGTATTTCAAATAGGCACTTATACTCAGTTTCTATTTTGAACAAAAATAATATCTCTTGAAAAAAAGTGTTATTTCTACTTCCCTTTTTTAGACAACATGACTTTTCCTTGATCCCATCCTTGATCATATTCATATTTAATTCCTATGAAAAAAATATGAAAACATGGGATGAGCATAAAAATCACTGTAAGGGTTATAAAACAAAAAGAGAAAACTTTAGTTCAACATTACATACATAACATAAGCTCTTTAACATACCTCATGAAATCATAAAATTTATGAATAAAACATTGAAATAATAAATTATAAAGGTAAATTGTGGAATCTATATCATACATATATTGTATCAATCATATCTACATAGGGAGTTACATTTGGAATACCCATTACATTATATTCAACAAATCTCAAAGGAGAAACATTCACGTTTACCTCTGCCATGTTACCCAATGTATTGGAGTGCTATCTCAGGATCACCTGACCTAGAATTATCATGGAACCACCCATATATGTAAACAATTTCCATGGACCATAATATAATCCTAACATATAACAGAAGCATAATGGGAAGATAAAATTCCCAAATTTCAATCACAATATATCTTTTCATGATATTGAAAAAGATATTGATATAATAAATCCCAAAACCATTTTCAATACCAAAACACATATTAGAGTATATGGTATTTGTTTTTTCTTTCAAAACATTACATTTATTTAATGTAGATAAATATCAAATAATAATCGTAGTGGCGAAAGGTCGTTGTCACCAGTTACGTTAAAAACAAATATTTTGTTTCTTATTTAGTAAAATGCTTGGTATAATAAAATACTTTTGAATAAAATGAAAATTCAAAGGTTTTTTTACAGAATATAAAATAAAATCTTGTATAAATAAATATAGGCAT
This sequence comes from Viscum album, assembly GCA_963277665.1. Lineage (NCBI taxonomy): Eukaryota > Viridiplantae > Streptophyta > Magnoliopsida > Santalales > Viscaceae > Viscum > Viscum album. The sequence continues at coordinate 1,256,175,636 of OY728152.1, forward strand.
CAATGAAAGGATATTGAGGTGAAGTCCCTTACCTCATGTCGGATTTGACCCGTTCTTTCTTTAATCTCGTTAAAATCAGGTAACTCCTTTTGGTTTGAACAAAAAGGGTTTGTTGAAGTTACTTATGCCTATATTAAGGCTTATAAGAGGATGAGCGGTATTTAGGGAGCATAACTGGTCATAGGATGGATGAGCCAAGGGGATTCTGAGGTGTGAGGAATAGGCTAGAGATAAGGGCTTTTATAATGGAGAAGGATGGGTTCTTAAGGTTTGTGTGAAAATATTATTTTATTACACAATGATTTTAGTTTAATAAATGTAAAAAAACTTATTAAAGTCAAATATAAGATGAATCATGGTAGAAATAAAATCATCCAATTAGAATTGGATAGGTATTTTATATTATTTTAATCCTTATAATCTTATTTCTTTAAATCTTTTATTAATGAGGTAAACACTTCATCATTATTGTATCATAAATAATTTAATTTATTTGACGTCTAAAAATTATAAAAAAACACCATGATGTAGAAAATATATTTATATTTCCATGGAATATTTATAGTAAAAAATATTACATAAATAAACATATGTAAAACTTAATTTACTAAAAGATATTTGTTTATGTCATTTTTGTCTTTACATTATGTTAATTAAAATAAATTGTCATTATCACTTCCAAGTGGACCCATGAGGTTCCTAAATCAGGCCAAGGATGCCCATGGTCGGGAGTGTATCAACAAAAAAAATTAGGACACTTGTTAGGGTAATTTTATATTATTATAGTAATATTTGTTTACCCTTATTTACTAGATTTACCCTTTAACCATGGAAAATAAAATTATTTACTGAAGTAAATATCCATAATGTCTAAAAATAAATGATACATATTTACACAATGTTTAACTCATAGTTCCAAATATGAAATCAATTTTTCCAAATTCAAAACAGAGAAGTAGCAGAAATTAATTTAAAATTAATTCCCGCTGTCAAAACAAAAGGCTTGATTTTAAGAAATAATAAATATCAAAAGATTGAAACTTATTTATGTCCAATTTCAAAGTGAAATTAATTCTAATGGCCAAAATTGGATTAAATGGTAAAAATAAAATCTAATTAAGCTTAAAAGAAAACTAATAATATAATTTATCCATATAAATAAATTAGATTAAAATGCTGTTATGAATTAAAATAGATTATTTTCACTATTCATTAAAAATAATCATTATGAGAAAAATACAAAAATTTCATCCAAATTATATTTTGATATTCCAATTCTAAATAATAATATATTTTTTTCAAAAAGACCATATAAAAGAGAAAAATAATAGACTTAAAAAGGGTTCCCCAACAAAAAGTGGTAAATTGACCTTTTAAAGAATATTGGAGTATTTGTGCTCCAAATTGGATTCATTCACATTTTATGAATTTGACATTTGTTGGATAAATGTAAAAACATTTAAAAAACTTTTATAATAATATTGTAGTTAGTTCTATTCATTCATTCCAATATAATAGCTAGGTTTTAACTACAATTTATAATAATAATATTATATTATTTTTGTGCAACGTAATATTTCAAACAAACTCATTGTTGCATATTGGATACGCAATCGAATATAACAACCCCTTTAAGGTAAAATTAATATATAATTCACAAAATAATAATTTAGAAAGAAAATGTATAATTTCATTATTTACCTATGATTTTACAGCTACATGGGTGGTTGTTGATTTCCTTTCTATGTTATCACACTTCATGTTTATTAGAGAAGACTTCTCATTTGATCAGCTAGCTAGTATATACATTAAAGAAGTGATAAGGTTGTATGGAGTACCATATTAAATTTTATTGGATCGGGATCCAAGGTTTTCCTCAATGTTCTAGAAATTTATTCTCAAAGAACATGACATAGAATTGAGTTTCAACACTGCTTATCATCCTTAGGCAGATGGCTGGTCTGAAAAACCAATTCAATCCCTAGAGGTTTTATTGATATCTTGTTCATCACATTTCAAAGGTGGTAGGGATAAACACCTTCCTCTAGTTGAGTTTTCATAAAATTATATTTTTCACTCAAGAATTCAAATAGAACCTCATAAATCCCTCATTGGGAAGACGTGTTGATCTCCAAAATACTAGGAAGAAGTTATAGACAAAAAGCTATTGGGACCTAAGATTTCTGAAGAAATGGTTGAGAAGGTAAAAACCATTCAGTAGGGTATTTTGGAAGCTCAAATTCAGAAGAAAATTTATGCTGATAACCATTGGCGTGATCTAAAATTTGAAGATAATGAAAACTTTTTTGGTGTATCACACCATAAAATAATGTATAATGATTTGGGAAGAAATAGAAAATATGGCTTGGGTATATGGCCCCCCTTTGAAATTATTGATTGTTTTGGGATGGTAGACTATGAATCATAACTTCCTAAAAAAATATCTCAAGTACATGATGTGTTTCATGTGTATCTATTGAGGAAGTAAATATATAACCCTTCACATGTACTAAACTTACAGGTCATACCATAGGAGTAGGATTTATTATATGAAGAATAACCAGGTGAAATTATGAAACATTTAGAAAAGTTTGACGAAAAAATGCACTCACTTGATCAATGTTTTGTGGAGAAATCATGCACTAGTGGAAGCTATGGGTGAACTTGAGGATATAATGAGCAGAGGTATCCTAATTTTTTTACACAAGTGATATGTTTTGAAGGTTAAATTCATATTAAGGTGGGTAGAATGTAGCACATTGAGTTTTTATGTACCTTTTTTGAATAAATTAAATATTAATTTTTGTATTTCAATGTATTAAGTCAAACATTACTTTCAAATGGAACCAAATAGAAACAAGTTACCAGGAAAACCAGTTTTTTGTTTGTTAAACACAACACCTACTTGACATATGATACACGAAAGTTCGTGTCAACATACAGAAAACTCAACAGAGAGTTTCTACAAAACATAATTTTAATGATATATTTATTTAAATGAGATAATTATAACCTATCAGTTAAAATTATTAATATGAACAGTAATAACTACTTTTCAAATATTTTTAATAATTTTTTATATAAATAAAATATATTGATAATGAAATATAGATTTTTGGTAAAGTCCTTTTATGTTTTAAAACATCATTTTCTCGAATTAACCACTTTTAGTAATAAAATTAATTTTGGAAACATATATAAATATAATTTGAAACAATGAACTTCATTTTTATATTCATAATGTCGAAATTTTCTTAGGGTAACTTTTTTTGATTCTTCTAAGAAGCATCATTTTTTATGAATAGTAAAAACTCCGCTTTTTAGTTAAGAACTGCATTTTTGTCTAATTAATTTGTAATGTTTAATTACATTATAAATTTCTTAAGGTCACATTAGAAAAATATTTCATCTATAATTTCAATTTAATTAATTTTAATCAATTTAACTATGAATTAGAATATATAATCGTTACAATCTTTTAAACATTTTTCTACTTTAGAAACTAGTTATTTTGTCCCGTCAGCATGATTATCATTAATACTAATTTTTCCATTTTTTTAGTTTTGAATTTATAAAAACAAACATAAACCATTTTATTCAGTTTAATATTGATTTTATAATAATACAATGATAATTTTTGACCAAAATGATTAGTAATAGTGATTAAAAATAATCATAGTGATTACAACCCCATTATGATTAATTAGGGACTAAACCATAAAATAAAGGGAAAAAGACCTATACACTTGTCCAAACCCAATTTTCTGTCAACAGTTTAGCCATAAAACATCCATTATTAATTTTATTTTGTTTTTTATGACATTTGTTTGGTAATAACATTTTCACACCTAACTTGTTTCTAAATATTAGAAGTGAGTCCTTTTCCTTCCCTATAAAAATCCACCACATCTCCCACTTACTCACACCTCTAAAACCTATTAATATCTGACAATAACTTTCTAATACACTACCCAAATTCTCTATATTCTTCCTAGAAGCATTACCTTGGTCATAAATCAATCCAAGAAATCCTTTTGTCACAAATCATAAGGAGTTATCAGATAAAGAGGTAATGTATTCCATCATGTCCTTTTGATTATTTTATTTCACCACCCCTCCACCTTTTTTACATGAATTTATAATAACACCAGTATAATAAATATACTAGTAATTATTGATGATATTGATTCGACCTACACTTTCAAAAACCTACATCCAATACATAATTAACATGTTGTTTCTGTGTACGATGAACTATTGGCTCACAAAATGATTATTGTTCATTTTTCTTTTGCCACCAATCGTGATGGAAATTATTATGTAAAATATATTTATATTAGTTATATATGATATTTTTTTTATGTATATAAGCTCATATTTTTCTTTTTAAAACACATAAATATTTTACTTTCCATTTTTTGTAATATGATAATCTTGTTGAAGGAAGTGTGGACTACTTCCCCCTCAATGTGATGTGATTTGTTCAGACATAACATGGAATATATTAAGGATGTGTTTAGTAAAATTATATGTCATATATTATATAATAATTCTACTGGAATAATTATATATATATATATATCAATATAAATATTTCATTTACATTATTTCTTTCAATAAGACATTGAAAATGGAAACAATGTTCATGTGTACGTATGACTTACCATCTCCATGAATGACGTATTCAATTTCATACTTATATATTCTATATATTATTATAATATATATATATATATTTAATATATATGATATTTATATCATTTTTTACTTTTTTGAACCGTTATATAAGTATATGGACCAACGACCTAACAAATTAAGACATATGTGAATAACAAAGAGAATATTTCCCAAAGTGAAACAATAACATAGGATCATTAACTGGTAGGTAAAATAAGGTAATAATAAAAAATAATAGATTATTATATATAATTATATGTTTATTTAAAATATTTATAATAAAATTATATTTATTATACAATTGTTTTGAGCTAGTACAACAAGAGTCAAGACACAAGGTAAGGGTATTTAATCACACTTTTTATTTACGTGAGATACAGGCTTTGTTCGCCTCTCTTTACTTTGTGTGGCGTATGTAATATAAAATATTGTATTATATTTATATTATACGTAAATTTATTGTTATTAAAATATACATTTTATGAACTTTAATTCATGGTTTCTATTTTTAAAAAGTTACCAAATCGATAAAAATGTTTTTTCTCAAATTGCATTCTTTGAGACACGTGATTTGGTATGCCCATAAACTATTTTTAGAGGTGTATTTATTTCTATTTTACATTTCATATATTTAATCTCCTTATTTTAATGATATTTTAATATTAATTTAATTTTGTTATTACATGGTGAGTATGATCCCAATTTACCAGGTTATTAGAGTTTTTTGAGACAATCTAATCACTTTTCAAGATTTTTTTACTTTTATGATTCCTTTGATGATATCATATGATCCATATCTCAAGAACACTCATGAGTTTCTTTCTCCACTATTTTCCCCATATATTCTCATGTTTCAGTACCATTTTTTCACTTGTTTATAGTTAAGATAAAATTTTATTAAAAATATGACCGCTTCTCTCTTCAATCATAAATATATTGTATTCAAAAACCAGGTTTTCAAAAATGATTTCAATAACTCCATGATGATAATTTTCATAGAAAATTGATTTTAAATTATTATTATTATTTTAAAATCTTAATTTATATTTTTTCAATTATATTTTCTAGTAAATTGGCATTAAAATTTTTTAACATTATAAAAAACATTTTTCAAATAAGATAGGACACGTGTTTTAAGAAATGTTTTTAAAAGATCATTCCAAAATTATTTCCCATCTGAGATAAAATCCATTGGTGTTACTAATGACTTTATTGGGATTTTATTCCATTTTTTCATTAATATTAATTCAATTAATGAATTATTTTTTGATGGCATGATGTATATAGAACCCTTTTCACTTTCATATATTTTGTGCTTTTGAAACCCACTTCTTTTCATATGTTATATATATGATGAAATGATTATGAAATTTATATCATTCTATAAGTTATTATATGTTTACATTTTTATAATACACATTTCATTTCATGGATAATTATTTGTATATTTATGATCTTGTGGAACATGTATGTATGATTTAATTATGAAAAGGCTAGGACATATACCTCCCTCCAATTTATTGGGTAAACATTTATATCTAATGAGATAGACTAATATGGAATTGGGAATGAACCATGAAAACAAATATAGCTAAGGGAGAGAACCATGACAAATAAGATTGTGTAAAGTGTGACCCTATACTACCAAGATGGTCTTAGAAGTGATGTCTTAGAAACTATGGAAGTCATAGTATATTCTTATGTGTCTTCCAAAATTAATTTTTTCATTCTTATGTTATATAGTAATGTATTATGTTATTTATTAACTTATTATTCGTGTCTTATGAACATCCATTATTTATTCCATGATTCATGAATATGCTCTTTGATATTCTGGGTATGATCTTCCATTTTAATGATAATTTTCACATACCCCTATTCTTATGATTATGCCTACATGTCTCCTAGGTTTACCCATACTGGGAATTTGAGGTCACCAATTTTAAGGTTTCCTTCCAAAGGATATGAAGATATGTATTAAGATATATGTTTCTAATAAGGGTTTTAGTCAAGAAGAACATAGTGGGAGATAATGTAGATTATTTATGTACAATTGTTTATAATTTAAAGTTTCTAAAGGAACTAGACTAGTATGGTCTTTAGGACTCTATTTTTATAATGTTTAATGAATTTGGTAATTTTAATTGTAAAATCCCGTGATTATGAACCGGGTAAAATATATGAATGTTTCTGAAATTATTTTTTTGTATATAAACAGGTCGTTCTTTTTAAACCGAGTTTCAGAATTTTACTCAGAGTATTGGAAGACCTAAAATTCTCATTTATCAAACTTGATTTATGTTTTCAGTCTCAGGGGAAGTTGCACGGGCGGCGCACGGTTTGTCAAACCGTGCAACCAAACCGTTCATAGTTGGAGTTTTGAGGAATTAGCTAACACATGGTTAGCGCATGGTTTCTTTAACCACGCAGTCTAACTGTCTGAGGAGTTTTTTCCGAGGCTGTAGCTAATTCACGGTTAGCACATGTTTTGTCTAACCATGCAATCAAAGCATACAAGAACATTAATGAGATCCTTAAATTGTGGATATCACCTGTTTTTTCTTCTATGTGCGTCGTTTACCATCCTAAGAATCCATAACATTGTATTACTCTCCCTGGAAGGTTTTAAAACCTCTCCCAATCATTTTGGAGGCGATAAGAAGGCTTCTCTTGACGAATTGAAGTTGAATTCTTGGGGTCGGTAGATGTTCTTCTTTGTTCTTCTTTGGTTTTTTAGATCTACTTAGATCCCTTTCTCCCCTTCTTATGGTTTCTTAGATCTATACCCATTATGGGTAAATCTATGTGTATGAAAGACAAGTTTGGTGGTTTGTTATCTTGGTATTGCAATGATAAGTGATCTAAGGCATGTTCTTGAAGAATCAACTTGTTTCCCTTAAGGGTTCTTCGTTCGTTGTGGTTTCTGTCAGAACCTTGATGTAGGGTCCATGTCTTTAACAATTTATTCAAGATTTATAGAATATTTAAATAAATTGAGAATGTTAATTTCCTTGATTTTTTCATGTAGACGAAGGGGGTTTTTTTATGTTATTAAATAATGTCTCCTGCATTAGATAAATGAGGACTTAAACATGTGTTGATTTTTAGGCATGTTTTTCTAATCTGGTTTATGTGATATGATTCAACAATTGAATGATTTGAATGGGAATAATGAGTAATAGGATAAATAATATTAGAAATAATTATCAAGTCATGAGTTTGGATAATATTCTGGGTTTTTTAGATTATTTAGGAATAATGAATATTTGAAATGTTCAGGATATAAATTGGAACATGGTAATAATTAATCGGTGGATTAATTATTACATTTTAAATGGTAGATGGTTAACTAATTTATGATTGGTTAAAGAGATAAGGTTGTAATAATTAATTGTTGAATTAATTAATTTTCACACATTAAATTAAGATTGTGAATTGATTTTTTGTTACGATTGTTGGCCAGGAGTACCTTTTGATGTGTATTAGATCTCCTTGCCTTATGTTGTCTTGAATAAAGATGTTAGAAAATATGATAAGTTTGTGAGACAGTTTCTAAATATCATGGTATTGTTATGTATGTTTTTTGATGATTATGGGGTGCTTGTAGATTGTTAAAGTCCTGAATGAATCATTGTTTAAGTGGACGGGTTCAGGCTTGTGAAGGAATTTGGTTAATTATGTGTTGACTTATCTGAAGAGAGATTTGTGTTGTTAATTAATTGTTGAATTAATTAACGGATATGTTTTGTGGTGTTAGACATGGTATTCTACACCAATGTTAAATATATAAGTATGATTGATGAATGGGTTGTGAGACAAGGAATAAGGTTCCAAATACTCACAAGGTGTTAGACATGGCGTTCTACACCACTAAAAGATTTATATGTATTTTTGATAAATGGGTTGTGAGACAAGGACTGATGCTCCAAATACCCAAGGGGTTCTAGACCTGCGTTCGACACCCAGTTTGCATGAAAATATTCTTTTATGGGATAGGGACTGATGCACCAAATACTCATGAGGGTGATAGACATGATGTTCTACATCCATTAATTATCATTGGACTGTGGGTCCAATATTTCCTGCATGAAATGAGTTGATGGTTAATGAAGGATTTTGTGACATGATGTTTTGTGAATTGATTACGAGAAAGGGTTGAGGCTTATTAATAATTTGGGTGAACCACTGTTAGTGGATGGGCTAAAGAGTGAATTACTATTTTAGTGGATGTGTATAGACAAAATATATGAATGATTAAATTGAATAACTTATGATGCTTTATCCAAGCCAAAACCAAAGATTGGATTTAGCCTTTACATTGATTACTTAGATGGTCTTTAGAGACATCTATGTTGAGTGAATTATATGGGGGATGTTGGGCGTAGGCTGAATCTCAAGACTTTCATAATAAGATTTTAGAAATTGATAAATGAGAAATGATTATGTAATTATTGTTGAGTATGCATAACTACGAATAGTGCAGGTTCAGACAGCAGCTAAGTGCTGAAGCAAGTACTTGAGTATATAGTTTCATTATACTGATTACTTTATTTTATGCATAACTTCGCATGTATTAAATTATTTATTAAATGTCTAGATTTGGGGTAGACACTGGTGGTCCCAGACTACTGAGATTTATATCTCACACCCTACTTGGGACGTCTTTTCACTGGGTACCTGAGAAGATTCTACTTGGTTTCAGGACTATGCTATTTTCATTTACATGGGATATAGGAGTAGAGGACCATGAAGATGCTTGGGATGCTTGGGGATATTTCCCTTGGGGATTTGAGTCATTATTTATTTATTTCATAATTGGAATGTGAATCATGTTGTTGTGTTCACTTTTTTCTACTTTTTTATCATTAGCATGTCATGCATGCATCTGCTGTATAATTTGGCATTGGCCAATTTTATAAAATGAGTATTATTTGACTGATGTTGTTTTTCATTATGAGTTACTGCTTCCGCTATTGTTTGTTATCTACACTAATATACTGCTGTGCAACTCTGATAAGAGGGTATAGTCTCTCCACTGACTATCCTTAGACCCTTTCTTCTAGTCGTCAGCCTCTGGCATATGGGGAGACACGCTTGAGGTCATGTGATGACTAGTCCGGCCACCAGTTTAGTGGTGAGTTGGGTCGGGACATTACAAAGTGGTATCAATGGTTGGGTTTGGTTTCTTTTCCTTTGTCTTACGATTTTGGGGGTTGGTAAACAAGATACTAGGAATGTGTTGGTGATTTGTTTAATAGCTCTTCTTGGGACTGATCATCTCATGTACTGGAAATGACCATGTGGCCAGGGAAGGGAATTGATGTTTGTACTATTAGATGTTACAGTTGATATGATTCCACCTTGAGTAATGGATATATTTTTTGCGGATTATTTATTTTGAGAATTTTGAAAAGGTTAATTTTCTTGGCATGATATGGAAAGTAAGTTTCATAGATGACTCATATTAGGCACCTTGAGATTCACAGGTCATGCATATAACATGCCATGTAGTTTCATTAGTAGGATGCTTGCTAATTTGGATTTTGTTCCTTGGGTGAAAAGCCATTTTGATCTATTATGGCATGTCTATGTAGATAGAATGTTACAGTGATAGATTTAACATGCTTGAGTGATTATATTCCATACAACCTTGGTTATTAGCATGTTTTGTTGTTGTGACATGCTTCCTTGTTATAGCATGTTGTTGTGTTTCTGCTTATGCTAACATGTTAGAGAAGTTTTGATATGTGGAAGGGGTGATAATGATAAAATTTGAAGTCAATGATTATTGTGTTAAATGGGAGCCAAAATCCAGCAATAAGGTGTATGGGAGACTTATCAATTGGTTGGTGGTCAACCATATAATTTGGACCGTTAGGTTGACCATGTTAAATTCTGAATTGACATCGGTATCGATTAATGAGAACCAATCTTCAGTTCATGGAGTGTATGGGTGCTTCATGAATTGTAAAATGACAACTCATATTTTATGTGATGACTAAATGCCGTGTGAAATATATATAAATGTGAAAGATGTTTAATGTTAATCTGAAATCAAATGGATAGCTTCTAAAGTGTAACTTGACCCAATTAGTTTAGTTGGGGAGGGCTTTTATGAGATAAACCATTCAGATGTTTGAAAATTTAATACATGTGTGTTTTCTATTGGGTTGATTTATAGAGAACCCAAGTCGGATAAAATGGGATCCTCATAGGTCGCCTTATCTCCTAAAAACAAATTTTTTTTAATAAGTTTCATGAAAATGAAGGGATTTCAACTGACGTAAATGTTTTAAAAATGGAGTTTTATGAAACTTGCATGTTATTCCTTGGGGTGTTTTGAAAATGTTACCTTGATGTTTTGATTAAATATTTTGATGATTAGATACTAACAGTGATTAAAGATAAGATGCCTAGAAATGGAACCAATTGTCGTGTCCACTATTTAAAACCCTCATGTAAAGTGTAGTTCAAACTTCTATTGAAGTGACCCAGTTTAGGGTTGACACTTTTTCTTCGTAAGGGGCTAACCTGCGGTTGGTAGTGCCCTCATAACATAAATTTCTTGCTAGGGATATGGATTTTCTCACACTTTTGGAGTTGTTGGGTGTTGTTGTCCCAGGTAGGACTTCCAGTTTCCTATGACACCCTTGTTCGAATGGGTGGTGATGTGTTCCTTGACATTGTTGTGGGCTTGAGCATGGAGTAATGCTCTTTTTCTGCTAGTTAGACATGCCTTGGGCATGGTCAGCTGTTTTATTAGTTTTTTGAACTTTTCTTCCTGGTAATGGATGAATGGTTATGGTGGCGTCCAATAAAATGGTCTTATGAGGCAATATGACTCTGTAATAAGTCCTTTGGTACTGTTTAGTACGGTCTCAGGTCAACTCTAGATAGAGTGACTTGAGCGTTAAAGAACCAGTATCATTTCAATATATGGAATGGTTTTCGAAAGACCCAGATGTTTTGACATGCTGATCTTGTTGTTAATCTAGCGCGCTGGTGAACGTATGATCTTTTATTGAGACTTCATTGGAAATCCTATGGTATTTATTTCCACTTTGTTCATGATTAATGTGTTGGCTGGTGATGCGGATATTTTAGAACAGATTAGGCCGGTTATGGTTTGACTGATCTTCATCATGACCTCAGTTTTCTCTTAGTGCACTCTTATTGACATGAAGAGCATGTACCCTATCGTGACCTTGTCATGGAGACACTAAGATAGAATCAGTCTTATGACGCACTAAAGTTTAAATGATTTTGGGCTTGATGAGTAGTTATTATCTTGATATTTTGAAGGATGAGTTGATTCTTTGGGATACATTTTTACTTGTTCGGGCATGGATGTTTTTAAAATAGCCTTGTGATGGCTTGACTTGGAAAATTTACCAGATGTTGGTTAAGGACTTCGATATAATGGAAGATGGTTTGGGATAGTTTTAAATGCACGTCGTCAGATAAATGGTGAAAGTGGCTTTTGGGTCTGCGACATTTTTGAGTGAAGCATTAGAAACCTGTTCCGTTATTTGATCGAGGTTCAAAATTTTTACGTTGAAAAGGCCCTTATAATGACCTAAGATATAAGATATGTTTCAATGGTTGAGCTTTAGAATGAGCTGTGGATCTAGTTAAAAAGCGTTATCCATTCTTTTTCGGTATATCAATAGATCGTTCTTTTTAAATCGAGCTTCGTAATTTTATTACGAGTGTTGGAACATCTAAAATTTCCATTTCACGAACTTCATGGATGTTTTGAGGCTCATAGGATGTCTACTGGGTAGAGCACAATTTGTCTAACTGGGCGGCCAAACCGTGTGTAGATGGAGTTTTCATGCACTGGCTAATGCACTGTTAGCACATGATTTGTCTAACCGTGCGTCCTAACTGTGCGGCCTAACGGTGCGATGAGTGTTTGTCGAGATATTAGCTACCACACGTGTCATGACCCGTCCACCGAGACCCGTATCGTGACTACCTCAAGCCCTCCTTTCATAGACCATGTGTTGGCGACTAGCACCAAAGGCGTAATTCCCTAAAACAGAGAAGTCATTGCCTTTATAAATCATAAACACACACAACCAGAGTAAAAGCAGAAGTAAACACTAAAAAACCTATATAACAAGAGTACTGAAAGTAAAGGTGGATAGAATACAAGACCAATAGTAAAATACAAATACTACTGAAAACAAGTACAACTGAAAGCGGAAAAATATCTAAAAGGTGCAAGCAGCTCCTGGAGATTTCTCCAGGGTTCCTACCTGAAGGGTATGTACAGATGGCCTCCTTAGCACTCCACGTATGTCAGACTCCACCATGTACCGAAATACCGTAAGGTCCACATTCGTCTACCATCTCGTCCTGGCACTCTCGGCCTCCATCAGCAATATATGTCGTCTGCATCCAACAAAATGAGGTGCGGGCATAGCCCGTGTAGGGGTGAGTATAACAATACTGAGTAGGGACCTTGAGACCATCAAGGTCTCACAAAACCTCACAAGGATAAACCACAATGTATGATTTCAACTGATAACTATTACATAGGTATATGCCAATACATATACCTATGTTATCATGTATCCCATCCCAATCATGAGGAAAACAAAAAGGTGATTGACTCAGCTCAAACCAAGGCTTTAATTCACGATATCAAAACCACGGCTGCTGGAGAACTCCACCTCCATCAAGTACAGTGGCCCTGTCATGACTTTGAGGTGCTACTCACTAACCTTGGACTGCTGAGGTACCCCACCTGTCAAGTACCATGGGTCTGCTGCCAAACCGGGCGCTCCGTCCGCTGTGGGTATACCGCCAAATCGGGTGCTCCCCCTAATATCATATAGAGGTACATCTCTAATTGAGTAATGCAGGTCTGCTTCCAAACCAGGTGCTCTATCTGTAGTGGTTCTACCACCAAACCGGGTTCTTCGTCCACTGAGCTAGTTGAATCACTCCGAGTCGAATCACTCAAGCAGCCGTCAGGTCTACAGCTACTAGGTCTCCGCACCCCATCTGCTCATCTTCTGGAGGTTCCACTCTGAGATCTACTATTTAATACTCCATGTGTCACGAGGTATCATTTTGAAGTATCTCAAAGGACCTCCACATCATAGGGGTCTCAACGCAATAGACTGCGCGTCGATCAGACTCCCGGTCTGTGATTTATAAGCATTTTAGTCATGGGGGCCCGATTGGATTCCTGTACGAACCAACCTGACCATGACTCAACTATATCCCAAACTCTAGTGGGGTATAATCAAAGGAACGACTATTCTCCAAGAATACTGGTACCACGGACGGTTCTTCAAGCGGACATCCGGTGCCAAAGATATGGCCAAAATAAGCAAAGGGTCAGTAATGGACCTGGGTCTGGTCCGACCCGATCTCGGACGACACGGTCCTACTCACTGGCATTGACCCGACCCATTGGGCGGGTCAACCCGCTATGTTTTGATCCGGTCTGCTGGGCCCGACCGAGAGGACCTGCGAGGGAGGTTCGGCCCGATAGTCGCCACGTAGGAGACTCGATGACTCAGCCTAGGAGAACGGTCCAGTTTGACAAGCAACATCACAAGGGAACTCCGCGGGTTAGCTCAGAAGGCCGGGGGCTGGGAGGCCAGCAGGCAGGCCGCGCGGGGCGTGGGTAGGCCGGCTAGTCACCTATAGGCCGCGGGTGCATCGGGCAGGGCCCTGGTGCACTGAGCAGGGCACGTGGGTGTTGGGATGCCATGCATGGTGCCAGGGAACCGGGAAAGCCACGAAAGGGGTGCTGGGTAGCGCTCAAGGGCGCCGGGCAGCGCGCTATGGCGCCTGTCAACGGCGCGGGGCACCGAGTAGCAGCTCATGGGCACTGGGCAGTGCGCGCGGACATCGGGCAACACTTCAGGGAAACAAGCAGTGGCGCGGGGCATAGGGTAGCGGCATGGGGGTGACGGGAGGCGGAGTGGGGCCGCCAGGCAGCGGCACAGGTGCATCAATTGGGTATGGCAGTGCCACGAGGGGAATTAGAAGTGTTTCGGCGAGGTGCGGGTATCCAGGAAGCGCGTCAGGGCACGGTTCGGGTGTTGTTTGTTCAACGATGCTGTTCACGGAGACCGCAGGTAGCACACCCCTTGTTCCCCATCTACATAGTCCTCGTCTCTTTTCCATCCCATCATACCGCTTCATAGAACATCACAAGTAAAAACTTGACGGAGGGTGTCGGGCCGTGTGAGGTTGGCCCAATCCCTCTACGTTTATGGTGATAGTAGTCGGTTCATCAAAGGTATGATGAACAACAATTAAATAAAAAAACATCGCAACGATTCCTTTCAAAAGAAAATGAGAAAAGAAAAGGAATAATTGTTAAGGTAAAACCGCCGACCTTGTTTGTCGGTGTCATTTGAGAGAGTCCCTGGAAGGCGGCGTCGTTCCGTCAAAGTCAGTATAGGAAGATAGGTACTCGCTGTTGGCGACGTTCTTCGCAGCCGGCGTCTTCCACGTTGATGTGGATGAATGAGGAAGATGGCGTCTTCATTCTTCGGTGGCAGAAGAGATGTTCCCTTCCATACCCCCATTAAATAAGGAAGAAGTCAATGTTCTTCGTTCATCAGTGGTTCTTCGTTGGAATATGTATCTCTCCAAGAACTCACCCTCTCCTTAGTTCTCCAAACAAAATTAAAGAAGCATTCCAACCAAATAATAGATGGAAATGACGTCTGTTATTTGTTGGAACCAAAATTTGAAAAGTTGTGGTTAATTAAAATAGAAAATCCATATAATTAATGGCAAGAATGGTTCAATTTTCAAATTAGGGGAGGTGATGAGTTCTAATTAATTAATGGGAGAGGTTTCTGATTAGTTAATTGGGAGGTGGAGAGTTTTATCGACATAAAAGAAGGGGTTAGAGGTGTTAAAGAGCTTATGTTGGCCCCACTATTCATTCTTGAATTGGGGGATTATGTGGGGTAAAGCTCATGTGGTCCCACCTAAAAATATCCTCCCAAGGGAGGTTATGTGTGGGTGGGACCCACCTCCATCCTCTCCTTGGAGGATTAAACAGCAACAAATAAAAATAATGTTATCACTTTATTTTTATTCAATTCAATTAAAAACCCCCCAAAAAGAAACATCCACTCACATCAGAATGCATGTGTGGTGAAGGCCTCAATAATCAATTACCAACATTGTGAGTTCAACGGTGCCCTTAAAATTCGATTCTGAGCACCAGTTTAGGAGTTATAAAACACGGCTCGCAAGTTTGCTGAACGTACCAAAAAAAGTTTGGAAAAATTTTTATCAGTAACCCTCGACCAACAGCCATCGAGGTTAGGCTCTACCTAAGTGAAACACACCAAAACGAACCCAACGGTACTCTTGGATTTTCAATCCGACTTACCATTTAGTAGTTATAAAATTTACAATAAAATAATTTTCACTTTATTATTTTATTTTCGGCCAAAAACTAACTTTTTCTTGTGGCCTGTGCCAGCCAATGTTAGTATCTACATAAATAAAGCATGTCATCACAAGTTCAGCAGTGGTATCAATTTTTTAATCTGAGCTATCGATTGGGAGTTATAAGAATTTGAAAAATAAAATAATTATTTTAATTATTTTATTTACGATTAACCCATTTTGGGATTTTTCAAAGGAGGCATGCACCGACTAAACATAAGACGCGCCTAGGGTAAACCCGCCCACCTGAGTGCAATAGTTCCATCATATTTCTGATTTGAGTAACCGTTTAAGAGTAATTCCACTTTTTCAAGAAAAGTTCTTACACGTATTAGTTTAAGCTTAACATAACTATAGAAATTGATCCCGGGCACACCGGGCTTCGGAATCATGCGCTATCAGAAACTGCGGACTCGTAAAAATTTCATGAATTTATGAAAAACAATTTCCACAGAAATTCAGGGTCTTTACATTCTCCCCACCTCCGGGCTTTACGTCCCCGTAATCTACAACTTGAACTAATGGAACAAATGGGGTACTGAGCACGCATTTGAGCCTCCCGCTCCCATGTTCTCTCCTGGAGGTTCCCATGTTGCCAACGAACACGCACTAGAGGTATCAAAAATCCACATAGGACACGCTCTTGTTGATCCTCAATCTCTACTGGACCTCTGTGAAAGTCACCGCATCCTCGATTTCCAGCTCCCCATGGTCGATGATGTGGGAAGGGTCATGCAGGTATCTCCTCCACTGAGAAACATGGAAGACATTGTGTACCCGGTGCAACCGAGGTAGAATAGCTATGTGGTAAGCCACCTCACCTACTCTACTGAGTACCTGTAATGGTCCGATGAATCACGAAGATAACTTGATTCCTCGGCCAAATCTCTGTATACCTCATCGAGGTGAGACCCGTAGAAAGATGTGGTCACCATCCTCGAACTCTAGAGGTCTCCATCTCCTAACAGCATATGACTTCTGTCTGCTCTATTCATTATTCATCGGCTCCTGGATTATCTTCACCTTTTTCGTGGTAGCTCACACCATCTCTAGTTGGTAGGAAGTTGGCCGACTTGGTTAGTCAGTCGACAATCACCCAAATAGAGTGATGTTCCCTGGATGTACGTGGATGAACTGTCACGAAGTCCATTGATATCTCATCCCTCTTCCACTTTAGGTCCTCTAAAGGCTGAACAAAGACTGTTGTTTGCCTGATATCCTGATGAGAGTATCCGCAACAACATTCCCTTTCCCAGGATTATAGACTATATCGAAGTCATAGTCCGGGAGAAACTCAAGCCAACACCGCTGTCTTTGGTTCAGGTCCTTCTGAGAGAATACACACCTGAGACTATATAAATTAGAGTAATCCGTAAACCATTCGCTCAACAATCTATGGGTGAGACTAGCCGATTGTAAAGAACTCAACTAAACCCTTCATCACCTATGATCTACAAAAGCTATTAAGATTTCTCCTTTTCCGAAAAGATAAATCTGGTCTCATCCCCTGGATAAATCACATCCTTTGAATAATACTGTCAATCCTGACATGAATGGTTCTAATTAATTTCATGGATGACTTCTTAAGGCCTCAACGCTACTACCAAGATATGCAATAGTTACTCTCACCTCCAAGGGTTGAGTCACACTATTGGCATTAGTGTGTGATCAATGGGTCTCCTCCATTAGGTATATCGAAAGTGAAGGTCAAGTCAACGGTTTTAACCGGGACTTCTTATTATTAACCACACAAAAAGGTAGTAAAGAGAACATAATAAGGACAACTGTCTTTTATTACTGCAAGTCAAAGTATAAAGACACAAAGAAACCACAAACAAAGACATCAATGAAGTTAGAAGCATCATGAACAAAGGCCCCTATGCCTGGAACTAGTCCCACATCTATCCACCTTCTTCCAGAGATCCATGGTTGAATGCTTCAGCTCCCTGAAGCTGTGCTCTCCCCTGTCCACCCTCTCTTTACAATCGGGGTGGACCTCCGGGTGGTGGTGGTGGAAACACCTCGAAGCGTCTTCCACCACTAGGTCCACGACCAGATCCTCAGGCACATCCACCTACGTCATGCGGACCGCCTCGATCGACCCCTACCTATACCTGGGAGGTCCCTTAACTGACTTTTGATCATCTGTACGATGGGGTGGACAGTCACGTGCCATGTGACCAATCCCGCCGCCTGGGAAACACTGCCTGCTCCTGGTATGTCGGGCTCTGTCACTACTCTGGGTGCCCCACACAACCGATCCTGAGTCGTGCAGTCGACCACCTATAGGGTTGGTCCTCTTAGACCTATGTGACATATGTCTACATCTATCTGTAGAAGACTCTGATGCATGTCTACTAGTAGTGGGTCCCGCTGCTGGAGACTGGTCCGCAAGGAAACTCTCCACTAGGAGGGCTCGCTTCAATAACCCGTCTATATCGGGATGCAGTGGGGGATAACTAATGCTCGGATCTCTCTCATGAGTCCATGATCAAAGGTTTGGGCCTTGAAGAACGGTTCATGTACCATATCAGTGGAGTAGCATGAGAGGTCGGCGAACCTCGATGAATTCTATGCCACAGACATGCTACCCTACTGTAGATGCAGTAGCTCCTGTATCCTCACCGCTCGAAGGGTGTCTGGTACAAACACCATCCGAAATAGGATCCTGAAGTCTTCCCATAGAAGTGACACCTCATCATGCATCTAGAGCATCAGGCTCCACCATATTCATGCTGCTGCTTAAAGGAGGATGGCAATAATGATCACCATAAAGTCGGATGGTGCCCCTACCTGTCTGAAGAATCTCACCACAGCCTTCAGCTAATCCTTAGCCGCTTGTGGGTCTGTCTCTCCCTGAAAAATCGGTGCCCACTGGCACTGGAACTCGTCTAACGTGCTCAAGCGGCGTGCATCGTCTTCTACCGAGGTTGTTGGCATCGGTGCCCCAATGGGAAGTGGTACCGCTGGTGCCTCCACTGGTGCTTCAACTGGGGGAGGGCCCCATACTGAGGCGTCATCACTTGGCGGGATGTCATTACGTACAACTCTCGTGGCTCTAGTTGGTCATCTGTGGGTAGGAATCCTGAATTAAACATATGTGACATGGTCAAAAGACTATACCTGGTGAGCTGACCTAGTTTGAGTTGACTTTAAAAAAACTTCTGAAAACACACATGCAATCAGTGTTTTCATGAACTGAGTCAGAAATCAGAAGTCATGGTCTTAGATTATGGATACGTCGGCCGCCCACACTATCACTGGACTCCCAGATCTGAAAACCACTCTTATTACACTTAACATTATTGCTTCACAAAAAAAAGAAATGTTGGAGTCCTAAGTTCTGTGGTAGAACCAACTCCTCTGATACCAATTTGTCATGAACCGTCCCCTGGGGCCCTTATCGTGACTACCCCAAGCCCACCTTCCATAGGCTTGGGGCTGGAGACTATCCCCAAAGGAGTATTACCCTAAAATTGGGAAGGAATTTCCATTATAAATCGTAAACACACAAAACTAGAGTACAAGCTGAAGTAAACACTATGAAAAAATTGTATAACAAGAGTAATGAAAGAAAAGTGTGCAAGAATACAGGCCCAACGGTAAAGTAAAAATACAACTAAACACAAGTACAACTGAAAAAGTGATAAACAGCTGAACGGTGGAAGTAGATCCTGGATTATCCTCTGGGGTTCCAACCTGAACGGTAGGTACATATGGACTCTTTAACACTCCACGTCCGTCAAACTCCACCGTGTACCAAAACGTCGTAAGTTCCACCACCAGGTACCGTACTAGAACTCTCAGCCTCCGTCGGTGTTGTCCATCATTTTCATCCAACAAAACGAGGTACAGGCGTAGCCCGTGCAGGGGTGAGTATAATGATACTCAGTAGGGACCCTGAGACCCTCAAGGTCTCACAAAATCCAAAAAGGATAAACCACAAAGTTTGATTTCAATAGATAAAAATTACATTGGAATATGCCCATACATATACTTTTGTTATCAAGTAACCCATATTAATCATGATAAAAACACAAATTTCATTGACTCAGCTCAAACCAGGATTTTTATTCACGATGTCGAAACCACTGCTGCTGGAGAACTCCTCCTCTGTCGAGTACAGTGGACATGTCGTGACTCCAAGGTGATAATCACTAACCATGGACTATTGAGGTACTCCTCCTGTCGAGTACCACGAGTCTTCTTCCAAACCGGGCTCTCTATCCACTGTGGGTCTCTCACCAAACCGGGCACTCCCCTTAATAACCTACAAAGGTACTCCTTCTGTCGAGTACTGCATGTCTACTGCAAAACTAGGTGCTCTATTTGTCGTGGGTCTACTTCCAAATTGGGCACTCCGTCTACTAGTCTAGTCAAATCACCCCGAGTCGAATTGGTCAAGCAATCATCAGGTCTACAGCTACTAGGTCTTCTCACCCCGTCTGCTTGTCTCTGGGAGGTTCCACTACATGAGCTACTGGTTGGTAGTCCAACATTCACGAGGTCTCATGTTTACGTATCTCAATCAACCTCCATGTCATAGAGGTCACAACGAAATAGACGATGTGTCAATCGGACACCCAGTCTGTGAGTTATTAGCATTTTTGTCCTGGGGGCCTGATTGGATTTGTGTACGAACCAAACTGACCGTGACTCAAATATAACGCTAACGCCAGTGGGGTATACTCAAAGGGATGACTATGCTCCAAGAATACCGATGCTGCTGAAGGTTCATCAAACAAACATCTGGTGCCAAAGTTATGGCCAAAGAAAGCAATGGGTCAGTAATGGACCCGAGTCAGGTCCGACCCAGTCGGACCGACTCAGCCCAACCCCATTTGGGCCGCACCGGTCTGGGTCAACCCAGTCAGACTCGTTGGGTCTAACCTGGCCCATTTGGTGGGTCACCCGCTATGTTATGACCTGGTGCGTTGGGCCCGGCCCAGCGGACCGCGAGGGTGGTTCGGCCCGATAGTCGCCACGTATGGGACTCGTTGACTCGACCCAGGAGACGGGCCCAGTATTTTCAGCAACACCCTGGGGGAACGTTGCGGGTCGGCTTGGAAGGCTGGTGGCCGGGAGGCCAGCAAAAAGGCTGTGTGGGGCGCGCTCAAGCCAGCTAGTCACCGACAGGCTGTAGGGGCACCGGGCAGGGAGCCTTTTTGCCGAGCAGGGCACATGGGTGTCGGGCAGGGTGTCGGGAGGCCTGACAGGGTGCTGGGGTGCCGGGCATGGATGGGTAGGGGCTCCGGGCAGCGCGCAGGGGCGCGGGGCAGCACGTGGGGGCCCCGGATAGTGGCTCGGGGTGCCGGGCAGTGGCGTGGGGGTGCCACATAGCGGTGTGGGGGTGCCGAGCAGTGGCGCTGGGCTACCGGGCAGTGGCTGGGGGGCGCCGGGCTGGCCGATTAGCACGACGGGGGGCGCGGGCAGGGTGCCGGTGAGGAGTGGGCAGCCGGGCTATGCGCTGTGGCGTGGTTCTGGTGCCGCTTGGTCAGTAGTGTGGTTCACAAAGACCGCATGAAGCATGGACCTTATTCTCCATCTACGTCGTTATCGCCTCTCTGTCATGCTGTGTTGACACTTCATTGAACATCACAAATAAAAATTCAACGGAGGGTGTCGGGCCATGTGAGGTTGGCCTGAACCCCCCACATTTTTGGTGATAGCAGTTGGTTCATAAATCGTATGATGAACAACAATTTAATCACAAAACTTCGCAATGATTCCTTTCAAAGAATGTGAGAAAAGAAAAGAAATACTTCTTAAGGTAAAACCCCTACCTTTCTTGTCGGTGTCATTTGACGGAGTCACGGGAAGGCGGAGTCGTTCTGTCAATGTCCGAAGAGGAAGATAGGTACTCTTCATTGGCGACGTTCATTGCGGGCAGTGTCTTCTCCTTTGATGCAGATGATGAAGGAGGAAGACAACATCTTCGTTCTTCGATGGCGGAAGAGATGTTCCCTTCCTTGCCCTAGTTGAAGAAGGAATAAGTCAACGTTCTTCATTTTTCCGTGGTTCTTCGTTGGAAGATGCAGATCTCCAAGAACTCCCCATCTCCTTAGTTCTCCCAACAAAAAGAAAGAAGCATGCCTACCAATTAATAGATGGAAATGACGTCTATTATATGTTGGCACCACAATTTTAAAAGTTATGGTGAATTAAAAGAGACTACCCATATAATTAATGGGAAGGATGGTTCAAATTTCAAATAACGGGAGGTGATGAGTTATAACTAATTAATTATAGAGGTTTCTAATTAATTAATTGGGAGGTGGATAGTTTTGTCAACATAAAAGAGGGGGTTAGAGGTGTTCAGGAGCTCGTGTGGGCCCCACTATTCATACTTGAATTGGGGGTTTAACGGAGGTAAATCTCATGTGGGCCCCCCCTAAAAATATCCCCCCAAGGGAGGTTATGTGTGGGTGGTCCCCACCTCCCAACTCACCTTGGAGGATTAAACCGCCACAAATAAAAATAAAGTTATCACTTTATTTTTATTCAATTAAATTAAAAACCCCCAAAAACTAACTTCTACTCACGTCAGAATGCAACTACGATGAAGGTCTCACTAAACAATTACCGATGATGGGAGTTCAACGGTGCCCTCAGAATTTGATTTCAAGCAACAGTTCAAGAGTTATAAAACACCACTGACACTTTTTTTGAACGTACCTGAAAAAAGGTTGGAAAAATTATTATCAGTCACCCTTGACCAACTTCCATCGAGGTTCGTCTCTACCAAGGTGAAACACACCCCAACGAACTCAACGAGACTCTTGGATTTTAAATCCGAGTTACCATTTAGATGTTATGTATTTTAAAATAAAATAATTGCCACTTAATTATTTTATTTGTGGCCAAAAACTAACTTTCTTTGGTGTCCCGCGCAGGCCAAAGTTAGTATATACTTAAATAAATCATTTCATCACGAGTTCAGTAGTGGTCACATATTTTTAATCTGAGCTACCGTTTGTGATTTATAAGCATTTAAAAAATAAAATAATTTGTTTAATAATTTTATTTACAAATAATACATTTTTGGGATTTTTTCACAAGAGGCCCATTCCGACTAAAATTCGTGCCTAGGGTAAACCTGCCATCGTGAGTGAAATGGTGCCCTCAGATTTCTGATCCGAGTAACTATTTAAGAGTTATTCCGCTTTTTCAGGAAAACTGGTTATGCACGTTAATTTATTCTTAACAGAACATCAGAAATTGATTCCAGTGACACCAGGCCTCAGAATCAAATTCCGTCAGAAAATGAGGACTTGTAAAATTTCCATTAATTTGTGAAAAAGAATTCAATCGAAATTATGGATCTTTACAGCACAGTTAGTGCATGGTTTGTCTAACCGTGCGAGAAAACCATGTAGGCACTTAAATGAGATCCTTAAATTGGTGATCTCACTCTTTTATTCCTCTAAGATCATCATTTAAGCTTCTAAGAGGCCATAACTCGGGATTACTCTCCCTTGGAGGTTGGAAACCCTCTCCCAAGCATTTTGTAGGAGATCCTAAGGCTTCCCTTGGTGAATCATTGTCGAATTCTAGAGGTAGGTAGATGTTCATCTTCGTTCATGCTCGGTTTCAAAGATCTATGCCCGTTATGGGTAAATCTAAGTATGTGGATGAAAATTATGATGATTTTTTGTCTTTTTATTTCTTGGATAATTGATATAAGGAGGGTTCTTGAAGAATCAACATGTTTCTCCTAAGGGTTCGTTGGTCATTGTGGTTTCTGTCAAATCCCAGAGGTAGGGTCCCATGTCATTCACACTTTATTCAAGAAATATAGATTCTTTAAATAAATTGAGAATGTGAGTTTCCTTGATTTTATTATGTCGATTCATGGAATTTTTTATGTTATTAAATAATGCCACCCACATGAGATAAACGATGATATGAACATGTGTTGATTTTTATGCTTGTTTTCCAAATATAGTTTATGTGATATGGTTAAACAATTGAATTATTTTAATAGGATTAATTATTAATAGGATAATTAATTGTATAATTAATTATCAAGTCAAGAGTTGGGATAATATTGTGTGTTTACATATTATTTTGGAATATTGATTATTTTAATCATTCGGTATATAATACGGAACCTGGTAACAATTAACGGATGGATTAATTTTTACATATTAAATGGTAAAAGGGTAACTAATTTATGGTTGGATAAAGAGATAAGGTTTGATTAATTAATTGTTGATTTAATTAATTTTCATGAATTAAATTAAAATTTTGAATTTTTTGTTTGTTATGATTGTTGGCCAAGAGTACCTTTTGATTCATATTAGTTTTCCATGCCATAATTTGTCTTGGATGTAGTTGTTCAAAAATATTATATGTTGTGTGAGATAGTTTTAAATATATTGGCTTTGTTCATTATGTTTTGTGATGATTATGGGGTGCTGGTAGATTGTTAAAGTCCTGAATAAATCACAGTTTGTGTGGATGAGTTCATGATTGTTAAGGAATTTGGATAATTAAGTGTTGACATATCTAAAGAGTGATTTTTGTTGTTAATTAATTTTTGTATTAATTACCATATCATTTTTGTGGTGTTAGTCATGGTATTCTGCACCAATGTTAAATATATAAGTATGATTGATGAATGGTTTGTGAGATAAGGATTGAGGCTCCAAATACTCACACGGTGTTAGACATGGAGTGATACCCCAATGATCGATGTATATGTATGTTTGATAAATCGGATTTGAGATAGGGACTGATGCTCCAAATACTCATGTGGTGCTAGACATGGCGTTCTACACCCATCTTGCAAGAAAATATTCTTTTATGGGACATGGACCGATTCTCCAAATACCAACGGGTTGTGAGACAAGAATAGATGCTCCAAATACTCATGAGGGTGATAGACGTGATGTTCTACATCCATTAATTATCATTGTACTGTGGTTCCAATTGTTCGTTCATGAAATGTGTTGATTGTTAATGAAGGTTATTGTGACATGATGATTTGTGAACTGATTATGAGAAAGGGTTTATACTAATTAATGAATTGGGTGAACCACTGTTAGTGGACAGACCCAGGAGCGAATCACTATTTTAGTGGACGGTCTTAGACATAATATATGTAAGATTAAATTGAATAACTTATGTCACGTTATCCAATCCAAAGCACAAGCTTGGATTCAGACTTTACATTGATTACTTAGATGGACTTTAGATACATCTGTGGTGAGTGACTTATATGGGGTATGTCGGGCATAGGCCGAATCTCAAAACATTCATAATAAGATTTGAGTAATTGATAATTGAAAATTTATTATGTAATGATTGTTGAGTATGCATGACTAATGAATAGTGAAGGTTCAGAAATATGCTGAGTTCTGAAGTAGGTACTGGATTATATAGTTAATTTGTACTGCTTACTTTACATTATGCATACCTACAGGTGTTTAAAATTATTTATTAAATGTCTAGATTTGGGGTAGACACTGGGGGTCCCAAACTACTGAGATTTATATCTCAAACCCAACTCGGGCTGCCATTGTACTGGGTTCCTGAGTAGATTCCAAATGGTTACTAGACTATGTTGTTTGCATTTACTTGGGATATAAGAGTAGAAGACAGAGCGGATGGTCGGGATTCTCAAGGAGATCGCCTTTGGGGCTTTGAGTCATTATTTATTTATTTCTGTATTGGAATGTAAAGCATGTTTTTTTGTTCATTGTTTTCTACTTCTGTATCATTATCTTGTCATGCATGCATCTGCTGTATAATTTGTCATTGGGAACCTTTATAAAATGAGTGTTATTTGTCTTCCGCTGTTTGTCATTGTGTGTTACTACTTCCACTATTTATTGTTATCTACACTGATATACTACTGTGCAACTCTAATAAGAGGGTATAGTCTCCCCACTGACTATCCTTAGACCTTCGATGCTAGTCGGCAGCCTCTGGCGTACAGGGAGACACGCATGAGGTCATGTGACAACCAGTCTGGCCACCGATTTAGTGGTGAGATGGGTCGGGACGTTACATTAATGTATGAAAAAACTGGTTCATTACAAATTTATCTTCATTTTATTCTATTATCTCTAAAAAATATAACTCTTTCATCAATAATTACTATAAATTTATCAATGAAACATATATGGATTAAATTCTTCAAAAAAATGAAGCTAGATTGGAAATTTGTATTTTTGAAAGGCCTCATGATGGATTGATAGTATCCAAAATTTAAATAAACAGTATTATTATATATATATCCATCCTATCACCATTAATCAATTTTATAATAAAATTATGATCCAAATTTTATATGTATTTCTCCACACGGGGCTAGATAAATTTGACATGAATATGGGTTAGAGAATTATTTTTTATTGTCATTTTTTATGCTTATGATAAAAAATATAAATACATTTTAACATATACTTACTTTTAATAAAATCGTCTCGTTCACCCCATAGTGATTAATTTTTGGTGTATAAAACCCTTATCCAAGATATCATTTTTTCGTCCTTTTATCATTCATAAACATTTTGAACCATTCTATAATGAACCATCAATATAGGAATAACCCGTAGTATTCTCTCAATAGAAAACTCAACCTCACAATTTATGTGATGATTCCAAAACTATTTTGGAAATACATAAAGATATTAACAATAAAATGGATGAATTATTATTTTAATTGTATCCCTAACTAATTATTCCAAATATCCTAAATATTGGTTATTTTTTCCAATTTTTAAAAAATAATAGAAATAAGGAGTTAATAATCCTTCTTAAATCAATATAATATCATGGTATGATTGGGGATAAGACATGAAATTTCCTTTTGATGGAAATTGATATATTATCTATATATATAGATCTAATCCATTCCAAGTATGTCATCAATATCTACTAAAATATTATTTTCTAAATTTTAATGGATTATTTTTTGATAAAATAGAAAATATAAGAGTTATATACATGGGATAAAATTATAGAACCATTTTACATTTTCTCCTATGATACAATATCAGATATTGGTTATAGTGAATCAATAATTATAATAAATTTATAATATATAAAGGAATATATAGAATTATAACATGTAAAACATCGTAGTTCATGAATGCGAAATTTGTGTACATATCAATACTTTGCCTTCTTGATCAATATCAATAGTGGTGACTTCCTAGTCATTGACCTTTATCGATAGGCTTTAGAGATTACTGATATTTATTGTACTCATTAGCCCTTGGTTTACTTCAATGAATAAAATAGTTCTAATATTCTATCAATGTGAAATATTGAAATATTAATGGATCTATTAGAAATAATTTCAATACCTTTATCATGTAAACATTCCTCTCTATATCACTTTAGATGTTATGTGTTTGATGGAATCTGTTATGAAAGTTTAAAAAATTACCATTTATATTGATGTAGTTTTATGTATGTTTCTTATATACTTTTTAAATTTAAATAATTATATCTTCTTTCCTTTATGAACATTATTATTTAATATTTTCTAGAACTTTATCATTTCGTTTTTATCCCAAATTCTAAAATTCCATTTGGAATCTATAACTTTTATCTCCAACATAATAGAAAATTTAAGAATCATTCTAGTAATTAATGAATTTTTTACCTCTTTCTGAAGAATTTATTTTAGTCAATCTAGAAATTTTACATTATGGGTGACTAAAAAAACTTATGGAATACCATAATATTATTATTAATTTAACATTATTTGATCCTAAATATTCAATATCCTTTCTCTTAATTACATGGAATAACCTCTCCATTATTTTGTGAATTAGATAAGAAATATATTTGTTAAAATTTATTTCATAAAAAATATCTCATTTCATAGATTCAGTTTCATAATTTTTTATTATGTTTTTTATTAGTGTCCGTAATTAATAAAAATATAGATCATTATAACATCTAAAATAATTTATATCATTGTCAGATTTTATATACAATTTTTTTTATATTATATATATTTTTCAAAACATCAATTTATCTCATATACAGGTCAATTTTTTATTATTATGATGCACTAGAGTTACCTATTATAGTGGTGTCCTATTTTATAAATTGTTCTTTGTAAATAGTTTCAACTTTTAAAATTAATATATCATTTTAGTTTTTTTATATTATATACAAAAGACAACTATCTTTATGTAATATTTTTGTCATTAAGTGTATATTTACTACACTAAAATATCATATGTTACATTCTCACTACATTAATAAATTATTCCCATAAATTTGGTAGGTACATGAGTTGATAAAAACATGTAGAAATCTCTTTATCATTCCCTCTATAGGATCACACTTTTATTATTTTACCATGTGATTTCTCAAAATGACATTTACCAGTCAATTGTTCACTTTTACAACACTTCCTCTTTTGTATTAAGATTTTAATCAATCACCCCATTATTAAATAATTCAACTCCCATCTTTATTTTCATAGTTGTGATTTCATGTGTTGGTTTTGGAAACAATTTCCTAAATGATGATACATATATGATGTCATAAAGTTTAGAGAGATTGGGTGGTGTAGCTTAAAGGTACGTAATAAAAATAATTCTATCCAATTTTCAAAATGAACAATGTACATTGGACTTAACATGAATATCTCCATAAACCTTAAAATGTCATACCATTAAAATATATTCAAGAATACATGACCCCTAAATGAAATTACACATCGTTACTTCAATTATCATTATAGATATTTCATCTAGATTTATCATTCTTGGTGTAAATCCTATTGTATCCATAGGCCCATAAAAACTAAGAGGGGTGGGGATGGGGGTTGGGAAATTTGGGTGGTCAATTCTTCTTATCTTACATTGGATCTTTTTATCATGTTTTATGGAAAATCATGAACCCATACACCATTAAAAACACAAAATATCTAATTTAGTAAATTTAATATTGGGAAATTGATATTTTACTCATTTTATCAGAGAGGAATAATCTATATACCATATACTAATAGTGAGTGAACATGTTAGGGGACAACACTAACCACTATAATATTTATTAAAACACATTATTTATCCTAGGAAAACAACATCAAATTATCATTATGTGGAATTATTTTAATAGAAAAAATGAAATAAAATGAAACAAAATGATTGATGTTAATCGTTTCTACCTCAAAAAACAAGACTGAAAATGGTTTGTCATTGTGATTCTATTTCTCATTCTATTAAATACCTTTAATGGCTATTCTTATAAAATTACCAATTTTATTTTTTTATAAATCTATAAATTATAATATGTAAATATTGGATTCAAACTTATAAATAAATATCCATTTTTTGATAGTAGTTTCATACTAACTGGGCATTAAAATAACCCATTAATCATGAAGTAATATAAAATCCCCAAAAATTAAGGAAGGATTTTCAATTTTATTAATTAAACTATGAAAAAACAATGAAATGGTTTATTGATAAAAAATCATATGTGTTCCATTGATCATTTTATGAAAAAAATATCATCTATAATTCCGTTTAATATTTTTGGGTCTATATATTTTCTTCCATCCATATGGATTTTTTACACAATAACACTTTATAAACAATAGAAATATTAAAACATAGATAAAAATATAAAATAAAAATGTAATTCATTATGTATAATGAAGAGATATGTGTTTTCAAATAGGCTAATTTAGAGGGAGGTCATTTAACAACAAGGATAAATTTGTGCTTCTGAAATTTAAGTCTAGACAATGGATTCGTGAAGATATTTTTTACATGTTCACATGTATGAAAAATTTCTATCTTGATAAGTCCTTACATCAATTGATCATTATAATTTTACAGTATCCTAGTGTCCTTTATTTATAAATGTTATATCATATTTTAAAAAATCTCATGTTCAATTTAGTTGTCAAAGTGGGATACAATATACAACCTTAGATTATCCCCAAAAACTATAAGTCATTATTTTATTTTTATATATTCTATTTATGGTTTGATTATTGTAATTTACTTCTATTTAGTTTCAATAATATAAATTATCTCTATTTTCATAATATGTCATATATTGATTTTTTTCCAGAAAACATTGGTCATTCAAACTTGGATTTTTATCCAAAATCACTCCATCCAAATCTGTATCTAAGTACTCATAAAAATATAGATCAGTACAAAAATAATATACTAATATTCACTAAAGTGTTTATTTATTTCACCTTATAATCCATTTTATAATCATTGGGTGTACTTATTCAGTGTCACCTTGAAAGTGGTAATCAAAAAAATTACAAAACTTTTTTGGTAAGATAAAATAATCTATCAATAATCTACATCTAAATATTTAGAACAACATCTCTTCCTTCATCATATTTACCTTCTATTGTTTGAACTAAAATTGGGGTTTTAACAAGTTTTCTCTAATTCAATTAAAAATTTCTAAGTACCTCCATAAGATATTTTTCCTTACAATATTTTTATCCCTCTCTTGGACTAACTTGTAGCCTTATAAAATATATGATTTTATAATCATGAAAATTTCAAATTCTAGAGTCATCAAACATGGAAATTCAATAACCAAATGACTTTTTTTACAATTAATATGATGTTGTAAACATAATTAATCACTATGAACTAAACATCAATAAAATATTTCATCTAATAGTTGTGAATGAATCCACCTATTATAAATTATAAATTCATTATGAAAACACCCAAACTATCATTCCCAGATGAAAGTAACTTTTTCATTTTATAATGATATATAATTAACCTTCACATCTTTAATTTATTATAAATAATTATAAATTATGCTGGTTGTTCTAGTTAAAAAAATTAATCAGGATTATCACATAAAAAATACATCTTGGAATTTATTGGGAAGGATCTAAATTATATTTCCCAAACCATGGTATGATTGAGATTTATCGACTCATGTCCTTCTTTTGGTGGGGAGGTTTTCACGTATAAAATCCATATACTCATGCATAGACCTTACACCTAGAATTTCTTTTTTTTTTATAACTAATTGTTTTTTAATATATTTAATTTTCTAATTTCCCAATATGTTCCTTTGACACTGTCATCTATTGGCCTCTTCACAAGATCAAATAGATTATTTTTATCTATTTGTAACAGTTATTAAATATTGGAATTCACACATGAATAATCTTTTAATTATTCTTTAAATGAATACAAATAAAGATAAAATAGTATAGTATTGTTCTCTCTGTTTATTTTCCACCAATAATATATCAAAGGGATTTTAATATTGATAATATTTGTTCCTAGATTTTTATTTATTAATTTTTACATCACTAAATTACAATATAATTATCAAACTATTATTGAAACATTTATTTGTTTTAATCATTTGGTAGTATCATAAAGATACCCATTTTTTCCACTTCTTATTTTTATTAATCTTGATTTCCTTAATATATATATATGAATTTTCACCAAACACTTTAAATAGATTCAAGAGTATTTATCATAGATATAATAAGTCCTATAGAGTATTCTCCTCCTCTAGGACATCCAAATACTAATTTTGAGTGTACAAACAAAACTAATTGTATTTCATCTATGAGTTTCAAGGGATTTCACTTTTTATTGCCAATCTATTTTTAATATTTATTACTATTATATTTCACCATTCCATTACAAATTTTATTAGGTACTGTAATTGATGAAATTTTATTCTTAATTCCTTAAATTTATATGAATTTTTTACATCATGATATATACACTTTATTTCATTTATTTACTATTTAATTTAGGTCATTATCTTGGTTTCATTCTAATAACATATATGATACTACATAACACACATTATTAATTATGTCTTTGACTCCATAAATATGATTCATACCATACAAATATAATCACCAATAAAAAATGAATTATTTATAATAAAATGTTTTAGTAATATTCAAGGGACCAAATGCCTATGTGTGAACCATAATTAGTTGATTTAAGGACATATTAATTTTATGAATTTTAGAGATTTCTCCCCATATTAATGTCGCTTTAATGCTCCTTTCATCTGCTACCACAATTCGCCTCTTATGATTCTAATAGCGTTCAAGGATTCACTTAGCACATACTATAAGTCCACATGAGCAATGATTGTCATGAGAAACAAGAGTAAATGAAATGTTCATCAATGAATCACTTCAACTCTGACACCCACAGCTGACACCAATCTGATACCAATTTTTGTAAATATTCTTACCACATTCCAACACCACTCTTCCTCTTTTATCATGATCATCAGCTATCGTGATATCTATTCTTTGATTGATCACTTATATAATCACCAGATTTAATACGCTCTCCCATTATCATTGCTTCCCCTATCTCGTTGCTTCACTTGTCAGCTTCTACCCATATCAATCATGATGTATCAAATTTACACACATTCTACGATGTCTCCCCGTTGATCATTCACTATTTTCTCCCCCTTTTTCAACGAACTCAAAGGTCACTCCTTTGTAGTCTTTAACAGAGTAGAGAACACATATCATCACATTAGGGAAAAAACACATCATACCTTGGGGAGAGGGGGGGTCATAACATCTACAATCTTTCATGTGCGAGCAGTCGAATGAACTCCCAGAGCTAGTAGATGCCTTTCAAACACTTCCTTGGGTGAGGCCTTTGTCAGAATATCAGCAAACTATAGCTCTGTAGGCACATACTCCAACTTCACAAGCCCTTGCACCACCTTCTCCTTAATGAAATGATATTTGATCTCAATTTGATTTTTACTTCACTGATGGAAAAGATTTTTTCTAAGATTGATAACACTTGAGTTATCACACAGGATTCCGATCATAGACATCACATCAACTCCCATGTCTTCAAGCTGTGGCTTCATCCACAATAATTGTGTGCATTCTTGAGTGGCCGCAATATACTCAGATTCCGTAGTGCATAATGAAATGAAATCTTTCCTATTTCTTAGCCATGAAATACACAATCCACTACGATAGAATACACCATTGGATGTTGATTTTATATCATCTGCTGAACTGGCCCAATCTGCATCAGTATATCCCAATAACTCTATCTGAGATTTGACATTAAATGTCAAGCCGAAATCCATGGTGCCCTTGATATACCGATGTATTTTTTCAATGAAATCATGTGTCTTTCCTTGGGATTACCATGATATCTTTCTGCTTGGCATTTGGCGAAAACAATATCAGGACTTGTTGTGGTTATGTACAACAAACATTTAATAAATTTCCTATATTATGTGATATTAACTTCCTTTCCATCCTCATCTCTTCATAATTTCATCTGGGTAGCAACCAGAGTTTTCATCTCCATGGAATTCTCTATGCCAAACCTTCTTAAAACCTCCTTTTCATATTCGGATTGAGAAATTAATTTTCCATTCCTTCCTTGTTTAACCTGTAGACCAAGGGAAAACATTACCTCTCTAGAAATTGACATTAAAAACTCATTTTTCATTAATTCGGAAAAATGTCTGCACTTAGCTTCATCTGATCCACAAAATATTTTTTCATTGACATAAACCAACACCATAATCCTTAGATTACTGTCATTTCTGAAATAGAGATTGTAATAAACTCCCCCATGCTGGAAACTAAGCTTCTTCAAGTACTGATCTATCCTTGAGTACCATGCTCTTGGTTCCTATTTCATCCCATACAATTCCTTCTTAAGCCTAAAAACTTTGTTCTCAACATCATGAATGAGAAATCCATCTTGTTGCTAAATGCACACCTCTTCTTCCAGAACCCCATTTAGAAATGCTGATTTGACGTCCATTTGGTAAACATTGAAATTTCTTTGAACTGTTATGGATAAAAATAATCTGATTGTATCCAACCTTGCAACTGGTGAAAATGTCTCATCAACATCAATTACCTCTATTTCAGAGTATCCATTACACACCAGTCATTATTTGTTTCGAATCACTGTGCCATCTTCGTTCATCTAGTTTTGAAAAACCCATTTGGTCCCGATGACATTAATATCTGCTAGACTTGAAACAATCTCCCACATCAGTTTCATTTAAATCTGATCAAGCTCTTCATTCATATCCTGAACCCCGTTTTCATATTAAGCTACATCAGAAAAACATTTCAGCTCCACCTGAGATAAAAATGAAGTTTTCTATAATGATTTAATTCTTTGAGTCTAAACTAGAGATTTCTGATCACCAATGATATTTTTCCTATCAATTTCAGCTCGACTCATGGGATTCCTGGCAGACATAGACTTGACTCTTTCTTTTACATCATCAGTGTCTTCTTCTGAGTCATTATCTTCCACTTCTACTCCCCCTGAGTCTCTTACCACATCCATACTTTCAATAGAAATATTTTCACTGGGTCATTGTTCAATGACATCATTTCTTCCAAAAACAATTCTGATCTTATTGTTGAAACATTATTGATACTCTCTCACAACTACTTAGTATCTTGAAAATAGTTATCTGATACCAAATTATTAGAACAGAATAGATAAACCTGAGATTCATGATTAATGCTGCTTCTCCGGCAATATGTCTTCCCTCGATAGAAAACTATTAAGTTGATTCAACCATTTATTGCTTTGATGGATCTTACATCTGGTTTTCCTATTGAATGTTTCCCCTATGTTATGAAACACTTCCTTGGATTAGGCCACTAATTAGACCCATAAAAATTATTCTTCTCATGCATCATCTATTCTCATCATCCACATGGAATTGAGCTATTAACAAAATCTCTAATCCTACTGAGTTGGAACTCTGTGTAGGAAACAAGAGACAAAGTTAATAACACAATCACTTCCAATTATGCTATGTTTCTCCCCTTCTTCTTTAACTTTGGTACCTGATTCGAGTCAATTGGAAATCTAATGAATATCACTTATACACATTTCATCTTTATATTCCACTTCCCCTTGAATCGTATTTCCCTAAAACATGAAACACTTGGATCATCAGTAAACAACATTTATATACATAGGGACAAAGGTTCTTCTAGAATCCTCAGGATGAGGATTGCCATTGATCCTGAGGGGTCAACCCTTTGATTATTTCATGTAAATCATCAAACATTTTCCTTGCTTCATCTAGCTTCCTAGCTAATGTCAACTGTTCTGGCCAGATGACTAGGCATTCTTTACCCACATTCTGAGCTTTTTTCTGATATGTAGATTGTACAGGCTTGGCATTTTTCCCAATTTGGGGTTTATTCCCACTTGTAGACACTCCTTTCTTTGATGTTCCACCAAAATTCCAATTCCCTTTATTTCTTCTCTAGGTAGGAAACATTCAACTTGTCACCATACATTTCTTCTTCCATAATTGCAATAGTCTTTCTCTTTCCTCCACATCTCGCTACAGAACACAACATGTGAATTTTTCAATGCATTCTTTGTTCATCTTTATTTTATCAGATATCCGAGTCACCAAACTATTTTTCACTGGTGGTAGCTCCTCCACTGAATGTACATTCTTCTTACTCACATCTGTATCGTTTCCTCCCGTTTTCATCTATATTTTTTCATGTTCTTTCTTAGAGATCTGTTTTGAGTGTGGGGGAGGAGGTGACTGATACATTTTCGTTTAGCTCCATGTGATTACCCTAAGGCTTTAATACTATTCTTAGTCTTACCACATTTTCTCCCATTTCTAGATTTCTCATTATACACCACTGGAGTCGAGAATCTCATTTCGAATCCCATTTCCTTTCCTGCTTTCTTCGTGCTGCACTATCTTTCCAAATTCCCATGATCAGAACATATAAAACATCTTCCATTAAAGGAATACCTCATTTTGTTATCTCTCAGCCGAGATATTGATGCATGTTGAGTTCTTCCTCCGATATAGATCTCGTGAACTTCCTCACACATATTCATGGTGTTTCCCATTCTTCCATAGTAATAGCATCTAATTAATTCTTTCCTTGGAGAGACTCTTCTTTCATATTTCTCAGAATACTTCTTCTTATTCTCAGATTTAGTAATGTTTCAGTTTCCACAGCCTGAAATGAATTCCTGATCTTCTAAACAAAATCTTCATGTGTGACCATGAATCCTGAAAAAAAAGTACATGTCATCATTACTTCTTGAAACTTCCCTCTTTGGCCTATCTCCAGCACCTACAAGATTTTTCCTACTTCTAGAACTAATCACAGCTCCATTTCTGTCAGGTATGGGAGGGTATTCATCAAATCCAATACCATTTTTTCTCAAAATGTATGGTCTTTGAGCTGAGAGAATTTTTTGATGGCTCTTTTCAGAAATAGAAAATTTTCTTTTCATTTCATCATCACCTGCCGAAGGATAATCAAATAGTAAGTGCAAGGAATCCTTAATTTTAGGCTTTCCTCTAGAATTGGACTTTCCACATCCTTCTTCGCCAATTCTAGTTCTTATTCTGACATTTTAATCTTCATATCCCTTGATTCATGTTGGGAATTGGGTTCTATTCTACGTTTCATTCCATACCTCATCTTATCTTCTAGATCTCGTGTGAGTTTCTCTACCATGTCACCTTGATCCTTTTATTTGAATTTTTCCTGATAAATAGATTTAGAGACAGATTCATTCTCTTTTTATATCCTTTTATTCTTCTGAACATCTTCAGATAACTATGTTGCTAGATCATCATTTCTAGCATTCAGATTCCGAACTTCATCAGACTTGTTATTCTCTTCATAATCATCAGCCTTTTGTTTTCATTTCATTCTATCCATCTTTTTTAGTTGTTCACCTTTTGAATAATTCTTCTCCCTTAGTATAGTAGCCACATCAATAAGCCATTGATTTAAGACTCTTAGATTTTTGACCTCAATTTTCAATACATGGATCCATATATCTTTAGATTGACTTCTTTATCCAATTTCGTTGTCACGTTGACAAAATCTACTGGTGGCCTCCTTCTAAAAATTTCATCATCATCAGTTGTTTTGGTATCACTTTGATGTTCAAGTACTTCTCTCGTCCTTACATCATGATTGAGTGAATCAATCATTTCCCTATCAGATTCATCCAGGACTTCCTTAAATAAGTCATTTGATTCATTTACTTGAATCACACATTTTCCATAAACACTTCCACACTTTGGTAAATCACCTGACTTCAGATTTTTCATTGATTGTTTTCCCTTTTCCAAGGAACACCGAGGTAATAGAAGACTAAATCTTTAACCACACAGATCGACCATGCCATGCCAGAGAAAACAAATTTGATAAAAGAAACCTTCCCTTTGATACCAATTATTAGGACCAATAGGGGACTATATACCCTGAGAGGTGGGGGGGGGGGGGGTGAATCTGGGTATGGATATTCTTTTTCAAAATTCTTCCATCCCCACTGGATCTTGACCTCTTTATTACAAGGTTCAATCTGGTTTCACTTGTTTGTTAGTTATGATTACTTATTTTCTTATTTATCTATTGATGATGCTTTGAATGCAATGCAATGTCGCAAGTAGGAAGACACATAGATTTTTACATGGTTCACCCTCACTAGGCTACGTCCAAGGAGCATACAATGACGATGTGCCAATGTACCAAATACACTAAGGCTCACTTCCAATTTACATTGTTCAAGCTAGATCACTTCTACGCCCATGTTCACTGGATTTATAATCTTTAGGGTCCGGTCACAACTTTCCCAAGGGTCACTCCCTATTTCTCTCTCTCTCTAGCTCACTGCCGGTGGAAAGGATCACCTTCTTTATCTTCCTTTTCTCACTGCTCTGGAAAGGATCCACTCAATGTTTATAGACCTGTAGGTCTATTAATTATCACTAATAAAATATGCATCCTTAGCTGTTGATAGATACTCTGTTGATGTCCAACTTTCACCCGCGGATGAATCTCACTTGGCACCGGGTGCACTGGGCAATTGCAATTTTTTACGCACAACACTTACTGCACCTTGCGTGTAATTCCCTTGTCTTGCGCAAAATAAAATTTTTGCACAACACCTCTCTTAAGCGCAAACACTTCTTTTTATGCGCAACCTATAAAATTCCTTGCGTGCAATTCTCTACTTTTGTGAGAAATCCACTTTTCGTGCAATACCACTTTACGCGCAAACATAATGTTTACAAGCAACTCCCTTGCAAACTTCAATTTTGCGCACCATAGATTGGGTATTTTCTAGGTCTTGAACTCACTAAATATAGGGGGTGACATCATATTTATAGGGAAAATCAACCCTGGTGTTAAAAAACCCTTCTATCGCATGCAATCCACTTAAAGCACGGAAAAAACATCTTCCGCACCACACCGTATTTTTCACCTCGCTCCAATTTTTCGTGCACTTCATGCCTTTTCAAATTTTTGATCATCTGATCTCGAAAAACCTCTTGTGCGAAAACTTAATCTATCTATTTCACACATCCCACACATATTTCGTGCACTGCGCTATTATTTCATGCATCCGGATGATTTTTTGTACCACACTTAATTTTCCCCACATCACTCCAATTTTTCGTGCACCTCCATTTTCCAAAATAACAACTCTCCATTTTCCGATTTTCAGGCCCAAAAATTTGGAAAACACTGGAAAACGGCGCGACCTTGTATCTGCTATTTTGTACCACCTCCCGATCATCCATACCTTTTTCGAGGTTCCTCAATAAATCATGGATTGTTGGAAGCAACCCTTGAACCCCAAAAATAACCATTTAGTCCCCCTTTGTCAACACACTCATACACCATGGTGAGCATTGTCAACAAAAAAGGCATGGAGGCCCACTTTTTCAACAAACACAATCACCTAAAAATGATAAAATGATGTCTTGAGGGATTTTTTCTCAACAATAATCCTAAAAAATTGTATCCTCTTACTTCTTGCAATAAATTTTTACATCATGGTCTGAAATAAAATACATACTGATGATTATATCAAATTCAATCATGGATATGATTATGAGATCAGCAGATAAAGAACATTTATATGACCTAATGGGTACTGATTCACAAAAATTGTTGCAATGATACATCCCTTGGGTTTTGTGACTGAAAACTGCCTTGTTAAATAAAATTTTAAACATCTAATTTTCTTAGAAAACTGGGAATATATGAAACAATGTGATCATCCAGAATCAAATAAAGCATTGGATAAACTTGACTAAACCACTAAATAAACTTCCACCATGTCTTCCGGAGCATCAACCTCAATAGTAGTGATCGCATACTCTTGGCCTTGCTCCCTTGTCCTTTTCCGAGATAAGGTTTTTTGAATCATACGACATTCATTTTCATAATTACCCATTTCTCTACAATTTTAGTATTAAACATTAACATTCTATTTTTTTCCTTGCAATCACGAGCATCGTATCCTTGTTCACCACACTTGTAACAGACTCTCATTATCTTCAGGCGTGTACCAGGGTGTTTCTTACAACATTAACTGCAGTATGGAAATTAAACATTTCCCTTCTTCCCCTTATTTCTATTTCCACAGTGTTCAAAAGATCTCTTCTTCTCTTACTTTTTCTTTAAATTCGTATTACTTAGATAATTCCTTTTCTGTCTTGATAGCACATGAGACTATATATTTGTATGATGAGAAGGACTGTGAGACTAATGCTCAATAATGAAATGGTTTTAACCCATCTAATAATCGATCAATATTAGTCCTTGGGTTACGTATATAATCCTCATCATTACTAGATAACCTTATAAAGTAACACTTATACATTGCGAAATTCTCATCCCTCTTATGCCTTAGACTCAGAAATTTCCTTTCCATATCTGCTCGATGGTCATGAGGAATGTATTTTTCTATGAAAATCTATTTAATCTTCCTGAATTTCATATTTTATACTTCTTCATATGCCTTTGTGTTTTGAACTAATGAACACCATTGACTTGAATCTCTCATGTGGTGATAAACTGCAATAATAACTTTTTTGATTCTGATACTCACTAAAGAATGAAATATTATCTCTGAGGAACTTATCCATTTCTCAGATTCGAATGGATTTTTAGTCCCATTGAATGATGGTGGTTGTTGCCTCATGAATAGGTCTAACATTGATCCTCTGTATTGTCGATCAGGGTGCTCCATACAGGTAAGGTTATTATTCATAACCTGAGTGAGTTGTCCCAGTATGGTGATAAGCTGATCAACACCAGTTGCATCACCATCTCCACTATAATTATCTTGAGATGGAGGGAAATCCATAAATGGATTACGTATGTTGATACGAATTTCATTCCTTCCACTAGGCTCCATTTCTAAACATTTTCATACACTAGATTCATTTATAAATCGAAATAAATAATTCCAAACATAGAAGACACATATCATAAATTGAACAGTTTATGGATATAATCCATATTCGTAAAAATATTTTCATTGAGGAGGTATATACTCATAAATAATTCATAATTGTTTTTATGTAAAATGTGAATTTCCCTAAGCATATCCCCCAGTAGTGTCATAACCAATACTGTAGCAAGGCTCATTGTCAGGTACTAGGATACCCCAGGTCATGCCCAAAACTCTTTGTTAGAGCTTCCACTCCTAGGTACTTTTGTCCCAAAACTGCCTCTACCTGCTCATATCCAGATAGGGATGTACTGCTTTTCAAAATTCAAAAAATCTCTACATTACCAAAATTCAAGTAAGTTCTTATATACTAATCCACAAAGTCCATCATAGGGAAATGTTCTCTAATCAGAGTTTTTCTAAATCTAGATTCCAAGGTTTGTACTAATCATTCTATGATACCAATTATAACACCCCGACCCTAGTTACACATAGTCGGTGCATTATTCTATAACATTGGCACGATCACAAGAAAACAAATCCCGACAGACATATCATTTTATTGGCTTTGTATGTACTACATACAATCATAAGTTTCACATTACATTATGAAATGAAAAACAATAACATTCTGTCTCTTTTTATAACATTACACTCCCCTAGACTACCTCTGTAGTTCATTCATAATACACTTCTTTGAATCCTAGGAAAAATAAAACATAGAAATGGGTGAGCACAGGTACTCAGTAAGGATAACAATATAGCGAAAAATTTCATAAATAAGCGTAAACATTTAAGGTAATGTATAATACTAAAACCCAAGCCTTTTAAACGTAAACTTCAGTATTATATGGAGAAGGTAAATCAAATAATGTTATTTACTTATTCGCATGGATATTCTACTCGTCAAATAATCACATGTAATATCAATAGCCAATTTCATAATGATGGAATGCATAATGCCAAACATCACAACCACATAGTCAAGGACTAGTGCTAAGACAAAAAATAAGATTTTGTCAGGTCCTTTTTCCAAGACACAAGTTTTTCTCATGAGACCTACTGATGAATTGAGGAAATGTAGTGGGCTCCACCTGTCACTTACTAAGACCAATGCATTCCTCATATGAAAATATTGAAACATAACATAATCATTCATATTAAAAATAGCAAAAAAAATTGTTAATAATTTAACCATAAACCCTGAATGGTATAAAAATAACACATCCATAATCAAACATATCAAAAAACCTTCAATACAATATATATGATTGTATCATAATAAATCAACTTCAAACAAGGGTAAAATCCATCAAATATTTGGACATAGATGAAATCAAAACAATTTGAGATAAATATCTCTTTATATTTTGAAATCATTTAAAAGTCACATAATTATAAAAGAAACATTTATTTTGAAAATATTCTTATAATATTGTAAGGTATGTTTTGAAGGTGTTATAACAACATAGAATAATTGCACTCACCGTATAAGTTAAAGAAAACATTCTTTCCTTAATTTTGTTTCCAATGTCATGAATGGCCTTGTTTGGAAAAAGATTGAAAGATTCCCATATAAATTTTTTATAAAATGTCCAACCAGGGTATAAATAACTTTAACCCATAGTCTAGGAATTATTTAAAAAGTTTTTAAATAAATTTTTAAGAAACATGGATGTGGATGATAAAGAGATCCTAGTAGATACTCATGTTTAAATAATCTCATATAATGATGATATTGTAGAATTAACCCTTACCATTTACATTTCCTTGATCAAGTGTATTTTAACCTCCTATATAATATTTAAACCATTTTTTTTAATTATACAAGAACCACATACATAAATATGATATCATATATGATCTTCTAATATTTCTTTGTTAATAATATTTCAGTAGTATCATTGTTTAGGGTGTTAACTAATTCGTTTTCCATTATATGCTTGGTTACATTAGCCATGTTTTTTATGGATAGGATAAATTTGATTCATATACAGAATGATATTAGGTTCTCAAAAATTATTTTTAGTCACAAAATGAAAATTATTCATTAATGGTTATTATTGGGAATGAATTTCATCGCGTTCGTGGAGGCAGTAATCTGTACGTATGCACGAGCAACAATATGATTCTATTGATGGTAAAATTGTGTGTAATTGGATGGTATATCATATATACAAAAAATAATTAACATTTTATCTTTATTATTTATATCAATTATACTCAATATTACACCTATCCAAATAATGAAGTGTTTAAATAACAAGCTACACTACGACGTGGAGATGATAAGCTGTACACACACACATATAGGGACTTTTCAGTCATAGGATAGATAAAATAACGAATATATTTGTACCATATTTATCATAACATCACAATATTCATAAGGTACCAGATTCATTATTTTGGCTTGAAAACAACAAAGAAAGAGGAAGTGGAAGAAGAAAATAACTTTGGAAGAGGTGGTGAAATTATTACCTCTTCTTCGGGTGTTTCCATTTGAATTGATAAAAAGGGATACTTAGGTTTTCATTCTGATAAATTAAAGGAATATGGGTAGAATTAAAGGTAGTTTGGAGGATATTTGATCACGGTTTGGCTAAGACAAATAGATTTGGAGGTATAAAATTATGAGAAGGTGAAGTACCCTTTTATAAGAGATGAGAGGGTAACTTTAGGAAAATCATGAAGTATTATTTTATTATACAATCATATTTGGTTTATAATGGATAAAAATTATTTATTTATAGGATAAGGTGGGTATGGGTGGAAATCATCTCATCTAATATGTTTTATATAGGTTTAGGTCACCATATTAACCTAATCTTTTCAATTTAACTTATAGTTAAATAGTTTAACTTTTACCATGTATTCTAGTATTATTATAATAAATTGATAATAAACATACTATAAAAATTCTAGAGAACCCAAAGTGGTTAATTATTGATATATCAACCCTTATATAAGTCCTTTGGTAGATCCTAATATTTTTAGGAATATTATATCAATTGATAATATAACATTTTTTTAAAAAACTCATTTATGTCAATTTTCACAATATTTGTTATTTCTTTTTTGTGAGAGTCATAAAAACGTTACCACTTAGAAAAAAAATTATTTAATAATCCCTAACATGTCATATTAACCTATAATTTTAGTTTTATTCATCAAAAGCCTCTATTTACATTTATTTTAATATTTATAATATCAATTATGTTAATATTTCATTAATAAAGTAATTTCTACCTCATCATTGTGTCATAATTAAATTTAATTATTTAATGTCTCAAATTTATAAATAAAATACCAATATGTAGGAAAGATTTTTATCTTTATAAATAATATTTATAGTCGAATTTATCTAATGTATAACCCTATATTAAATTTTTTTTATTAAAATTTGAATTTAACACTTTTAACTCTTCTTTAAATAAGATAATAATAAAGTCCTAATCTA
Organism: Viscum album; assembly: GCA_963277665.1. NCBI lineage: Eukaryota > Viridiplantae > Streptophyta > Magnoliopsida > Santalales > Viscaceae > Viscum > Viscum album. Next base: position 1,256,219,433 of record OY728152.1, read on the forward strand.
ATCCATGTGGACAAAAAGGATCATATATTATTCCTAAGGTTTATTTTGGTCAAAATACACTTATCCAATAGAATTAGGACATGTTTTAGGGTAATTATAATATCATTTTTACCTTTAATTACCCAATTATCTTTTAACCGTGGTAATTAAAAGTCAAAAGTTACTATTCATCAATATTTATTTTCATCTTATTGAACCAAATTTTACATAATGATATCAACCATGTCTCTCATATTTTTAAAATTCTATTCACAGAATCTGTAAAATTACATTTTTGGTAAATTTGTAAATGTGCCTAGAAGTTGGGTAAAAGACGGTAAAAAGTAAAATAAAATTGTTTACACATAATATTTTTATAAAATAACTCCAATGAATTATATTGAAATTATATAGGTATTATGTATCTATTTTTAATTATAATAAATTTAAATAAAAAGTTACTTTTAAACAATAACGCTGTATTTTTTACTATTCATCTAAAATTGAACTTTTTCAAAAAAATAACAAAACATCACCCTAAGATAATTTGGATGTTCTAATCCCTAAAATGAAGTCCATTTTTTAAAATTTAATTTATAAAATTTCAAAATGATGGTATTACTATTCATAATGGCCAGTTTGATTTTTCGTGGTGTGCTAAAACTCTCTATTGCGTACAACGCAAGCTATTGCATTATTCAAAGGGAAACGTACTATGGAAGCGTGGGGTGTCACATTATAAATATATTAAATATATTTAATATCACACAATTGTGGTATTCCTAAAACAGTGTAATATATTTTAAATGGATGCTTAGAACAAAAATATGGGGGAATTATTGAGCTTAGAATGGTGTCTTTACACTACAAGTGACAAAACATTACCCAATATAGGTAATTTCTGAAAAAGTTTTCACAGACACAAAATTAATAAAATAATTTATCCTATGAATTTATTTTATTTTATGTATCATCGAGACCTTCAATTTATTAAATATATAGTTATGGAAAATGTTTTAGGGTTCTTTTCTAAACTATGGAGACCTAGACTCCATTGGACGAGAGTATTCTTGGAAGATGAAAGAAGATCAGAATCAAATCATGGATTTTCATGCATGTTAAGTGGTAGGATCATATCAACGATGGAAACAAAAATGTTCTACATTAATGATTAATCAAAACTCTAGTTAGGATGTTTCTTATGTGGATTCTTTTATGTTCTTGATTCTTATGATGAACATGGATCAATTGGATAATAGATAGATTCCTAGATCATGCATATTTCGGGTATGGGTATGTTATTGGGTCATTTTGGAGAATTAATTTTAATCTCTTCATTTTTTATCTTAATGAAACGAATCTAGATCTACATTAACATTGAATGAGGTTCATTCCTATTGTTTTTTTTCTTTTCTTATCTGATTCTATGATTTACCACGGGAAATATTCATATGCTTCGGTGTTCAAAAAATATTGATTGATTGATCCTTGCACACTAGTTCCATGGAAAAACAATCTGATTTCATAGATTTGGTATTGGCGCGACGATATAGAGGTTCAATAGTGGTTTCAATAGTGAATTAGATGATGATGGATTCCATATTATTTATTCATTAGTTTTCTTCGATGCACAATGATGACAGATGATTAGATCCATTTTTAAAATTGACATGGGGCCATATCGTGATGATTATTGATGGAGAGAATCGAACGTCACTTCCCCTTTAGTTTCCTAAAAGGGATTTCTCAGAATAATGTCTAGAGAAACATAGAAGTTGACTGGATCACAGATCTGTGGTTCTATGCAACCCCGCAAAACATGTTGTGTGAACAAGATCTACACACCATGTGGGTCCCCCTATCAATGGCATTGGGTTAGGGTGAAGTTAAGGATCACACGATAGGTGACCCCTATCACATGGAGTGTGATCCTCCCATGTTTAATTAGCATTTACTTTAGAGATTACATAGACACTGGTTTGAGTACACGGGCACAGACCCATTATGTACACCCACACGGATAGTGCTTGTCATACAAAGACCCATACATGGACACAGATTCGGCACATGGACATGGTCAGGTGACACATGTAGGATAACATGAGTCTCTATATTCCATGTATATCTCTTTCTACAAACTGTTTATATGGATACTACATTACATGGACTCTCTTCCACAAGGGTATGAAATGGGATAGTTGTACAGATCATGTATCCATTAGGACAAGCCATGTGCTCCATAAAAATGTTCATGAGGGTATTCATTTTATTTTCTTGGACCAGAATAGGTTGATTTCATTCTCATTGTCCTTCTCCTCAAGGGTATAGTGTAGAATTAATTCCATATATTTGGATTGTGATCACCTCTAGAGGTCAAGTCTCAGATAGAGTTTTGGTGTCCCATTGTGATACTTGAGTGCGATCCTCTATCATCCATAGTTGGATTTTGTGGAATATCCATGACCTCCTTGAGCTGGGATTGGAGCCTCCATATAGAAATCCATATTGGAAGGGTTTGAGGAATCTTTGACATATGAACCCCTACATAGTGGGTTGATACATACTAGGATCGTGGAGTCCCCCAGTGGTTCAGGGTGTCACCCCTATCTATGTATCTTGGTCCCATTAGATTAGTGAGCTACATTGGGAATGGCCCAATGAGCTAGAACTTTTCATCAAGAGTCTACTATATTTTCATGGCTCGTGGAGTGAGTACTCCCATAATGAATTTTTCTTAGAACAAAATTATATGGCTGAATGTTGGTTATGAGGTCTTTATGGCATGATGTATCTATTGACTATATATGGGTTTCTTCTCTTATATATTGACTGCAATATCTTGTATTGAGATGGATATACTTGTTTCTTCATTTTTTTGTGTTTTTGGGGTTCCTATAGGGCATTGTTATACTCTCCCCTCTATGAAATTTTCCCGCATATGTCATGTCTTGTCCAGTCAATGACCCTATTAATTTTTTCGTAGGATAAAATGGAGTTGTTGGAAGTAGATAGAGCTTGATAGAAAAAAGTTTTTTACCAAGAGATTAATTTTGACTCATTCCTCTCACTTGGAGTAGGTTGGTCTCTTTACAATTTTGGTTGGGATTTTGTTTACCCTTTTTTAGTACTTTACTATCGTACTATATTATGGGATCATATGTGCATGTATTAATTATTTCAATTTTGTTACATTTATCAATTTTGTGGACTTGGTGATGTGTGTGTGTGCATGTACTTTTGGAAAATGCCTCCCATTTATTGGATATGCCTACTCATTGCTGGTTTCTAGCCCCAAGCCAGTTGGGGGTAGGAATGGGGTAGACATGGCACAAACCCATCTAGAACTGGTCATGATATAATGGTATCAAAGAGGTCAGTTTTATTTTTGGATTTGAGATTCTCTAATGTAGGTTTGGCTCAACATTGTTAAGTGTTTTTACTTTGTCTTTCAGACCAGAGAATCCAGTGTTGGTTTACTAGAATAGGTATCCATACATTAGGACCTTGATCTATAATATTTTTAATCAGTACATGAAAACCTTGGTTTCTAGGAAAACAACAGTTCATGCATCATATATAACTGATTTTTGGATTCCATTTCATTGTTGATTCAACTCCGTATGTATACTATATTGATTGCAGTTTATCTTGTTTTATTTTTTTGGATGCCTCCACATAGACAGCTAGCCAAAATTCTATTGTGTGATCATGAGTATGATCCTCCTAGTGAAGATTCATCAGTATAGTGGTTTGTACCAAAGATAGGACCTCTTTGTGGTTTTCTAGCAATACCACCACCCATTTATCATCTACTTACACCATCACTACTAGCTGAAGATGAATGTTGGGTGAGTTCATTTCCTAATTTCTAGAGGAAGAAACCTCTTAGGTTTCATGGTGAGTAAGACCCTTAGGTGGATGAGGACTATCTATAGGTAGCCATCCGTGTTTCCCGCCACAAGAGGACACATAACGATTATATGTAATTCGATTTTAAATGTATTCTTTATGGTTACGTGGGGAGATGTTGAAGCCTATTAACTCATTCACAAGAATATATAGCTCTCTCATAGATAGACAAAGTGTTTCTATTTATAGAAGAGATCAATCCAGCCATGTTATGATTAGTATTCATACATTATCTCTTACATCTGAAGCAAGAATGTGTGATTGTGGTAATGTATTATGAGAGGTTTATAGATCAATCACATTACTCCTCTGATTTGGTAAAAGACCAGTTATTCATGGCTCAGAACATTGAGTAGATATTATGTCGGAACATTAGGGAGTCAGTGGTATCTCAATGAATTTCCACCTATATTGGAGTTCTTAATAGAGCCTTGTTAGTAGATAGTTTTCTAGAAAAGTAGACACTAGTAGTGGGAGCTATCAATGGGCACCCAATAGCTGAGACCTCAGTAGCAAGTGGCTGATGGAATTTATAGAGATCCAAAAGGGTCATACATTTTAGGAGGTGATCATAGGACATAGGTCTAGTTGTACAAGTATCTTATGGTGCCTCTAATAAGCCAAGGTACATGTAGTGTTTCTCTTATGATGGTCGGGGACATCTAGCATGATATTTCCCGACCCATCTTGCATCTGATTGGGAGACTGCTGAGGGACCACCAAGATAGATATATTGGAAGGGGAATGGTATTCTATAGAGAGGAGTACATAGAAGAGGTGTCATATAGGTAGCCATATGTGGTTAGAGTTTTTACAAATTAACTCCACCACCACCATGTGGTCCACACTAGACATAGGGAGCTAGTGGGAAGGGATAAGGCTAGATGCAATCTATGGAGAACATTAATCCCAAGGATCCAGGGATGATACTAGGTAAAATATATTTCTTTTATACATTAGATATAGTATTGATAAACACAGGTTCCATCCATTCCTTCTTTTATAGATCTTTAGTCTGTCATTTATAGATTCTTGTTGAGATTTTGACTCTAACCTTATGGTTGGGGACTCCGACGGGTGGTGACTCAGTGACTTCACACATGTACCAATAGTGTTACCTGATTCTTGGATATGATAGTTTTGTATGGGGTCTCATTGTTTCAGCAATGAGGCCTTATAATGTCCCCATATGTATGGAATGGCTATCTAAAGTACAATCCTAGATTGAATGTTTTATGCGGAAGTTGCGGTGTGTCCACATTGATGGAAGCAGGTTTTCCATTTTCAGACAAAACCAAATAGAGGAACTGTAGAATGTAATCATACATAAATGGGTGCAGTTAATTATTCAATAGTTGGATTGATAAACTCCCTATGTAGCAGATTTTCAATGTTCCCAGTTTCCTTCAGTGGTGGAAGAGTATGAGGTTGTATTTCTAGAAGATGATATAGGTTTTCCTCCACACCAAGAGATAGAATTATGCATGTATATAAACCTCATGACAACATTAAAATATTCACTAGACTATCAGATGGATCATGTATAACTTCTTGATATGAGGGTTTAGTTGGAGGACTTTCAGAGGAAGGGGTTTGTGAGACCTAGTGTTTTAACCTGGGCCTCCGCAATTTTGTTTGAAAACAAGGTAGATGGGAGCTTGAGGTTTTTTGTGGGATATTAGTGCTTGAACTAAGTGACTGTGAATAATATGTATCCATTACCTATGATCTAAGGCATTTTTAATTAGTTGAATGTGGCATGATTTTTCTCCGAGGTTAACCTTAGATTAAGCTATCACCAGCTACATGTGACGAATGAGGATATACCAACGAAAGCCTTAAAATTTCATTAAAGTCACTATGAGTACTTGGTTATTATGTTTGTCATGAAGATTTCCCTAGAACTTATCATAGGAATCATGAAACGGATCTATCTAATATTATTATACCAGTTCATGGTAGTATTTATTGATGACATACTAATGTATTCAATGTCCACAGAGGAGAATGTGTGATAGTCGAGTTGGTCATTGTAACACTATAAGAGAACCATCTATATTGGATGCTCTTAAATTTTCATATTTGGATGCGAGAGGTCCATTTTCATGGATACTTTATCTCAAAGGATATAGTTATAGTGTATCCAGTGAAGGTTGAGGTATTTCGTTCTTTTGATCCACTCAATAATGTTAGGGTGGTGCGGGAATTCCATGGATTGTATATGTAATATTATATGTTCATACCTGAATTCTATAAAGTGGAAGAACCCTTGACATCATTTTCAGTGAATTGATAGCCTTTTGTGTGGATGTAAAAGTTCTAGTAGTGCTTTCAGGAGCTAATTCATTGGATGATAAGTGCTCCCATCATGAGGTTAGCAGAGGTTGGTGTAGAGTATATAGTGTTCTATGATGCATCAGGGACCATACACTCATTTGTCTGGATGTATAGGAAAGAAGTTATTGTATATGTTTCAAACCAGTTGATTCCACATGTGACTAACAACACAACCCATGAACATGAGTTAGTAGCAGTGGTTTTTTCATTGAAGATATGGTGACAATACCTGATGGGTGATTGATTTATCATGTACTTGTACCACTAGAGTCTCAAGTATATATTTCCTCAGAAGGATCATAACCCGAGACATAGGTTATTTATATAGATGCTTAGGACTTTGACATTGAGATTTCCTATACTCTGTGGAAGGGGAACATGGTAGAAAATTCCATCAGCTGGAGATCTTGTTAACTATTTTTGGCTGAGGCATTAGGGTTGTTAGCCTCATTGGATTTTTTCCTTTGAAGTCGTGGATAGTTCATTGTATTTTCAATCGATCTTTGTTACCCACAACATATACATCATGTCGAGGATTCACAACATGGATATAGAGACTCTGATACCCTACATACTCAAATTTCAAGTGGACATGCTCTAAATGGGTATTTCGATGGTGGGGGCATGTTGATATTTTCAGAGGATGCACAATGGTGCCAGTCATGTTGTGGGAGGAGGTTATAAGAGAGTTTCACACATATTCTTTGGAGGTATATACTAGTGTGGAAGAGTTGTATCGGGACCTCAACATCAGTTTTGGTGGCCAGGTATGAATAGAAGACTTGCATAGTATTCCTATCAATGCCTTACTTGTTAGTATGTGATTTCTGAGAACAAAGATAATGTGGGTTTGACACAACCACTTGAGGTACCATAATGGATGTGTGTCATGATATCAATGGAAATTTTGATGTTTTTACCATTTATGTCTAGGGGAAATGATTCAATCTGGGTGATTGTTGACCAACTCACCAAGTCAACCCACTTCTTAGCTATTACAGAATAGGGTTCAGTATATAGAAAATTATGCTTCAATTTGAAAAATAAAGATATACTCCACGGAGTTTCATCAATGATAATTCAGGACTATGATTTACCCATCACATCCTGGTTGTTAAAGGGTTTATATGAGGCATTTAGGACCCATTTACTCTAGATCATATTGTTTCACCCACAAACTGAACGATAGACTGAGTGGACCATTTAGGTTCTAGAAGACATGTTGTGATATTTCATATTAGAAATCGGTCATAGTTGGGAGGATAAGATACCACTGTTGGAGTTTAAATATAACAGAATCCACCATTCCATCATTAGTAAGGCACCATTTTAGGATTTGTATAAGTTTCCCTATAGGAAACCACTTTGCTGGACTGACCAAGGATAGTTGGTAGTCATGGATATGTAGTTGGTGTGAGCTACAGTAGCTAATGTGCAGATCATGCAAAAGAAGATGAAGATTTCATAGGTCTATCAAATGTCTTATGTTGATAGGGGACTTTGGAGTTAGAGGAAGGAGACCATTTGTTCGTTAAAGTCTCTCCATAATGTCGATTGAGGTGATTTGGCCATAGTGGAAAGCTATATATGAGATTCATCAGTCCTTTTTTATATTCTATGTAGATTTTGTGAGGAGGAACACCTCTTAGCTCTACCGCATCAATTAGACCAAGTACATGAAGTCATCCACATGCCATAACATAGGAGGTAAGTGTATGACCCATCACATGTTATCGACTGGGGGGATTTGTACATCAGGATGGATAATACTTTGATGAGTACCTAGATGAGATTGAGGATTGGTAAGAGTGGATCAATCATGGGTGATCAATTCACCTTGTACATGTATTGTGGTACCACTAGAACCTTTAGGAGATCACCAGGTAGTGGGATGCCCAAATTTGAGCCCAATACACCCATATATTTTAGTAGTTTTTCATTTTTTCATATGAAAATACCTGATGTGGGGAGAATGTATTGTTTTGGATTTTCCAAATATTATTTATAAATATTATAAGAATTGTTTTTTATTCTAGTTTTTGAGAAGGTGTGGAATTTTTAGGATGGTGTTCCTATAATAAATGTTTCAAATATATTAAATATATTTAAAAAGAAACACAAGTGTTGCTCTTAAAAAATTGTAATAAATATTAAATTGATTCCTAGATCTGAAATCTGATACCATCATTGAGTTTAGAACAACAGTTTTAACCAAGGGGTGATTTAACAATGTTTAGTGTGGATCATTTATGAAAAGTTTATCATAAGAATGAAATTAATAATGTCAATTAACATAATAATTTATTTTATTATTTTTTGTGCAGCGACCTAAATCGTTATTTAATATACAGTTATGGAAATTGTCCCAGCCTAAGCATATAAATATTGGAGATCTATACACTGATAAGTCACTACATTCTTGGATTATGAAAACTGATCAGAATCAGGTCATCAATCATTATAAATGTGGAGTTGGAGGATCTTGCCAATGGTGGAAACACAACTGTTCGTAATCAATGATAAATTCAATCTCTAAGTAGGATGTTTTTTTATTTGGATTGTTCCCCATTTGTGATTCCTATGATTAATTTGAATCAATCAACAAATTTATTGACTCGTAGACTATGAATATTTTTGGGATGTGTATTACAAGGTGATTCGGGAAATTAATCTGAATCTGTTCATTGTTTATCTTATTGGGAAAAAATTGATTGAAATAAAAATTGGTTGAGGCCCATTCTAATCATTTTTTCTGTTATTTTCTAACCCGATTCGATGATTCACCACAACCATTATTCATTGGCCTGAGGTTCAATAAATTCATACAATTAATCATTTATAACTTATTAATTGTAACAATGATATGATATCATTGATATGGGGTCATCACGACCTGACGATGGTGTGATAGTGGTTGTGGTAGCGATTCAGACAATTATGGACGCCTAATTCCCCCATTAATCAGTGTTCTTTGGCATATAATGATAAAAAGAGCTTATATATCTTCTTATAATTGATATGTGGTTGGATCTGGATGATTTCAAATGATAAGACTCAAATGAGGCATCAACTTGAGTTTACTAGAAAGGTGTGACCATAATGTTGTCTAGGGAAATAGAGAAGATGACCAGAGTAGGGAATTCATTTCTAGAAAATCCCATAGAACACTGTGTGTAAACCAGATCAACACACCATGTTGGCCCCAGGAATACAATGACAATGTTTGATTGAATTTAAGTATAACATATCATGTGGTCCTCCCTGGTTGACTCCATGTTTATTTCAGGGAGTATAGAGAGAGAGGTTAGAGTACAGGGGCATAGACACACCATGTACTCCCACACAAACATGGTCTAGAGTATACCGAATGATACATGGACATGACTTCAGTACACAGACATGGACATGCTACACGATAATGATATTGTTTGTCTCTACACACCATTCATATCTTTCTACATGTCATGTATAGAGAGACTAAATGTCGTGTGATTCTCTTCTACATAGGAAATACTTGCAATAGATTGACACAAGGCGTACATATAAGGACACAACATCCACTCCCATAAAATGTTCTTGAGAATCATCATTTTCTTATATTGGACTAGTATATGTTGATTGAATTACATTAGTCTTATTCCACATGGTTATAGTGTGGAATTACATCCAAATCACTGGATTATGATCCCCTCATGGGTCCAAGTATCAAATAGTGTTATGGTGTCTCTCTGCAAGTCTCGAATGTGATTCCCTATCATCCCTAGTTGAATTTTTTGATATAAGCAAGACCTCTCTGATCAAGGAGTTGATCCTACATCTACTATGCCATATATATAGTTTTTTTGTAATCATTAACATATGATCCACTATATAGCATGTTGACCCATAATGGGTTTGTGGTGTATCCCTATTGTTCTCGGCATAACCCCTTGTCTGTGTATCATGGTCTCCATAGACAAGGGTGATTCTTTTGGTAGGGCCCAATGATGTAGACCTCTTCATTGAGAGTCTTTGATTAATGCATGGATCTGGAATGAGTTCTCCAACAATGACTGATGCTTCAAAAATAATCCGATTTCCAATCGTTGGTTATGACTATGTTACGGTGTGCAGTCTCTCCTAAGTATATCTAGTATTTTCTGTCATACATTTATTATTTCATATTTTAGTGATACGGATTTACTTTATTGTTTTTTTAGTGTTTTTGGGGTTTTCTACCAAGTATTTTTATACTCAACCATGTATGGATTTTCCCCACACATGGAATGACTTCTGTAGATGATATCCCTATTGATGGTATCCAAGGAGCATATGGAGTGGGTGGAGCATAGCTGGATCTTCACAGACTTTGGTGTTTACTGAGAGTATTATTTTGATATAGTCCTCACTATTGGATCAGGTTTGACTATGGAGCTTTTTGGGATTTTTTCCACTTTTATATTTTTAATACTACATTCTCATACTCTCGTGTAGGATATTATATGTATGGATGAATTATTTCAGTTGTCATACATTTCAATTTTTTGTCGTCTTAGATTTGTGTTTGTGTGTAATGGTGATTTAAGATAATGGATCCCATTTTTGGGATATTCCTCCAAAATTTTGGTCGCCAACCCCTAGTCTATTAGTGGAAGACATGTGGTATTTATGGCTTGGGCCTCTTATGGATGGGTTGTGATAAAAAAAATCCTATTAAAATAAAAAGGAATTTTACGGATTATTAATAGCTCGTTTGTGTGGTATAATAATTGGTAATGGTATTTTAATATTCATAATACAATCAATGGGTCATAATAATGTAACATAATATCATCAAATTTGGAAATGTTATGAAATTCATATTCCATTCCATATATTACTGTTGAAAAATAATTTTTGGACAAATATAATGATATTAAATTTAAAAAATCTTTTGAATAATATTTTTTGATAGTTATGGTTTAACAAATTACATTAAAACAATACATAAGTGTTTGGGATCTACTAACCTACTATCTATCTTAATAAAATCTCTCATAATATTCACAAAAAGAGAAATTGAGATTGTGCATTGAAATATAATTTAATTAAGAACCCTCTAAAAAAATTCCTATTTGTGAAAATGGGAGAAAAATCATAATCAATGGTATTTTAATGGAGAATAATTTGATAATGGGATGGTATTTATATAAAATGTTGGGTGTAGTGTATTTATTTATAAATAGATTCCATAAAAATCAGGTTTTGGGAAAATTGAAAACCATTTCCCATATTATGGTTTTAAACAAGGATAATTGATATTTGTGGATTCATTTAAGAGTTTCATAAGTTTAAGAACCGGATTCATTAATAATATATTATGATTATCATGTAAAATTTATTTCTTTGTATTGAATTTTTTAAAATATCAATATATACATTAGGATTTGGGAAAATCTATATGGGATTGAATAAATAACCTTATTATCATACTACACATTAATTCATTTAATAGACATATTTTCATTTTATGAAAACACCATATTATTTATTACTACATTTTAATGTTATTATGATGTCATAATTTTTTCCATATATTCATACAATGTTTCACTATTTATATAAAAATTAAACTATCCCAATTTTTATAAAAAAGTTACTTTCATATAATGTAGTTATATTAATTATAATTTAAATTTCCCTTTAATTAAAAAATATTACAATATATTATAAATTTATTTTTTTTAAATAAAGCCTTTAATCTATTTTAAAACGAAGAATTTAACATCAATATTTTAAAAACAATATAATAATATATTTTTTAATTCTATGATAAATATTAGTCAATATAATAAATTTCATTCATCAATTTACATTTTCAATAGAAAAAAATTTATATATTTAATATATAATTTTTATATCATATTAGACCCTAAAATATGAATGGGTTGCATTTTTATTAGTGGTCATATAGGGATGTTACTATTCTAATAGGTTGATTCAAAATAATAAGTTTCAAAAAATCTGTCACGACCCGTCCGTCAGGGCCCCTCTCATGACTATCCTAAGCCCGCCATCCATAGGCTAGGGGATGGCAACTATCACTAAAGGCATAAATCACTAAAACATGGAAGTAATTTCATTTATAAAATATAACACACACAACAGAGTATAAGATGGAATCATAACACTTAGTAAAATTGTATACAAAAGGAGTGCTGAAAAGTAATGGGGCCGGAAATACACGCTCAACTATAAGGTACAAGGAAACTGAAGTATATCAAAAGAAAGGTGAAATAGCTGCTCGATCATCCACCGAGAAATCCTACATGAAGGGTAGGTATTGATAGCCTCCACAACACTCCAAGTCTGTCCGTCTCCTCCGGGTACCGTCTCATCGTGATGTCCCCCTCCAAGAACTGTCCTGTTCTGGTCCACTCAGCTTCAGTCAGCGTTGTACGTCATCTGAAATCAACACAATGAGGTGAAGGCATATCCTGTGCAGGGGTGAGTATAACGATACTCAGTAGGGACCCTCAGACCCTCAAGGTCTCACAAAATCCAACAGGGATAAAACACAAGGTAGGAAATAAATAGATAACCTCACATAGGTATATTCCCATACATATACCTATGTTATTAAGAAATCCATCTCAATCATGATGAAATCACAATGTTACTGACTCATCTCAATAAGGATTTTTATTCACATTGTCGAAACCTCAGCTGCTGGAGAACTCCTCCTCTATCGAGTATAGTGGCCCATCCACGACACCAAGCGCACTTCCCACTAACCTTGGACTGCACAGGTACCTCTCCTATCGAGTACCATGGGTCTTCTCCATCACACAGAAGCGCTCCCCACCGTAGGTCTGCCGCCACAACCAGGCACTCCCCCTCATAGCCTGCAGAGGTACTCCTCTTGTTGAGTACCGCGAGTCTACTGCCACAACCATGAATTCATCCACCATGGGTCTACTTCCACAACTATGAGCTCTCCACAGGGCCATCGGAATCACTCCGAACTGATCGGTCAATAGTCGTCAAGTATTAGCCAGCTACTAGGTCTCTGCACCCTGTCCGCTCACCTCTAGAAGGATCTGCTCCATGAGCTACTGGTCGATACACCAACAGTCAAGAAGTCCCATTTATATGTATCTCAATGGTCTGACCCATCATAGAGGTCTCAACACAACAAACGACACATCAATCAGACGTCTGGCTTGTGAGTTATTAGCCTTTCAGTCCTAGGAGCCTGGTTGGATTCATGTACGATCCAACCAGACCATAACCCAAACAAACCACTAACTCTAGTGGGGTATACTCAAACGGACTATCACACTCCAAGAAATCCAGCGTAGCTGACGGTTCTTCAAATGATCATCCGGTGCCAAAGATATGGACAAAGAATTTAAAGGGACGGTAGTGGGCCCGGGCCTGGGCTCGGTCTGACCTGGTCGGACCGACCCTGCCCGACCTAGTCTAGGCCGACTCAATCTGGGTCACCCAGTTAGACTAGTTGAGTTTGGACCAGCCCATAGAATGGTCCAGACAGTTAGTTTTGGCTCAGCCCGCTGGGCCGAGCCCAGTGTGCCGCGAGGGCGGCTCAGCCCGAGCTCGGGGTCGATTCGGACCGGAGCGCCACAAGGGGACCGAGATTCCGGCTCGACCAGGAGGAAGCATGGGAACCAGTTCCACAAAGGCCCTCGGGGCATGCGTGGAGGCTGGTAGGTGGTCGGTTCATGGTGGTGCGTGCAGAGGCCAGAAGGGCGGCCGGTTTGAGGTGGTGCGCACAGAGGCTAGTAGGGAGGCTGGGGAGCGGGTCGGCAAGGTGGGGCACAGCCTGGCGAAGCACGGCCAGGAAGCGGGTTTCAGCGCGGCTAGGCAGCTGAGTGGGTGGCCGGTTCAGGCGGGGCCAAGCGGGTGACCAGTTAGGCCGGGGTGCATAGAAGGTGCATGTTTCGGACGGGGAAGCTGGCGGCGGTGCAGGCCGGGGTAGCGTGGCCCATTCACCGGCAGACGGCACAGCCAGGGAGGCTCAGCTGGAGGGAAACAGTTCAGTCTGGAGCACCGAAGAATCGCGAGGGCGGCGCGGTTCGTAGAGGTCATGGGTCGCGGGGCCTTTGTCGTCACCACCTTCATTTTTCCGTCACATCATGGCCATGCTGAAGAAACGTCACAAAGAGATCATCGGAGGGTGTCAGGCCATGTTAGTTTGGCCCGAAACTTCCGTGTTTAGTGGTGATATCCATTGGTTCATCAAATGTGTACGATGAACATCAATTATTTAAAATACTTTGCATCCATTCCTTTCAAACAAAGATGAGAAAAACAAAAGGAATATTACTCAAATTAAACCCCCTACATTTGATCAGTAGTCATTGATGGTGAAGTTGTGGGACGAAGACAGAGTTTTCATTTGTCACGTCTTCCACACTCTTCCACTCCCAAATTTGCATGATGGATGTGAAATTGGTTCCACGTCTTTGGGTGTCTGGGGAAGAAGTTTGAAGGGGACTATTGGCATTCATCGTTCTTTGTTGGGGACTTCTCCTAATAATCCCCTCCTCAAAACACACAAGGTTTCCACCGTAATGAACAATTCAAACTCAAAAATAATATACATCTATTACTTTTGGTGTTGTCACAAAATTACAAATAAAGATAATTAATTACATAGCTCCCCTTAATTAATCAATGAGTGTTATCACAAAGAATTAATTAGGGGAGGTGAAGAGGATCTCCCTCATTAATGAGGGAGAGTTGAGAGGATTTACTCTCCTCCATCAATAGGGGGTTAAGAACCATGTAGTCCCCACGTCGTAACCTCTTGCAGGAGGTTCTGTTCTGGTGGGCCCCTCCCACATAACCTCTCATGGGAGGTTAAGGTGTGGTGGTCCCACCTCTAACTCCCATGAAGAAGTTTTAACCACCAAACACCCACATGGAAGATCTAATAAAATAAAGTGTAGCTCAATTTTTTTTTTAAAACCAAAAACTAACTTTTATTATCGACCAACTACCATCGAGGTGAAGGTCTCCTTAAGATAATTCTAGTGCTACGAGTTCAATGGTGCCCATGGATTTCAATTCTAAGAACCAGTTCAAAAGTTATAAAAAAATTTTCGTACTTTTACTGAACGTACCCAAAAAAACATCAGAAATCTATTCCAAGCACACCGGGCCTCAGAATCCAGCACAATCAATTTTGACGGACATGTAAAATTCCCGTGTATTTAAGAAAAAAAATTACCACAGAAATTCAGGGTCATTACATTCTACCAACCAGTGGTCTTTACATCCTCGTAAGCTATAACTCAAATTAAGGGGGAAATGGGGGGTACTGAGCACGCATCTGAGACTCCCTCTCCCATGTGCTTTCCCAGAGGTTCTCGTGCTTCCAAAGAACGTGCACCGGAGGTATCGACCGTATACAAAGGACCCGCTCCTATCGATACTCTATCTCCACTAGAACCTCCGTAAAAATTTCCCTATTGTAAACATCCAGCTCCTCATGGTTGATGATGTGAGAAAGGTCGTGCAAGTATCTCCTCAGCTGGGATACATGGATAACGTCGTGCACCCGGTGCAACTGAGGTGGAAGAGATAAGTGGTAGGCCACCTCGCCAACGCTGTTGAGGACCTAGAAGGGTCCGAAGAACTTAGAAAATAACATGTCCCCTCAGCCAAATATACGCCAATCTCGTTGAGATGAGACCCATAAAAAGACATGGTTTCCATCCTCTAACTCCATAGGTGTCCATCATCTATCAGTATAAGACATATGCCTGCTATGTGCAGTCTTCATCCCCACTTGGATGATCTTCACCATCTATGTGGTAGCCTGCACCATCTCTGGTCCCACCAGTGCTAACTCCCCGGGGTCTGTCCAGCACAAGGTTGATCTACAAGGTCCTTGAATAATTCTTATAAAGGTGCCATCCCAATGGTGGATTGATAGATATTGTTATAGAAAAAATCCAGCAAAAATAAGTGATCCTTCTAACTGCAACCGAAGTCGAGGACACAAGAACGTAGCATGTCCTCGAGGGTCTGAATGGTCAACTCAGTTTGACAATTTTCTAAGGATGGAAGGCAGTGACCAGATAAAGCTGCATCCCAAAAGCCTCCTACAACCCCTTCCATAGTCGGGGAGTAAACTGTGTGTCACATTCGGTGACAATAGAAGAAGGTACTCCATGTAGCTGCACAATCTCCTGCAAATAGAGGCGTCCCAAGATCTTGACTGAACCCTTCTCTCTGATCGGTATTAAGTGGGCTGACTTGGTGAGTCGATCAATGATCACCCAAATTGATTAGTGACCCCTGGATGTACATGGAAGACCCATCTCAAAGTCAATGGATATCCCATCCCACATCCATTCTGGGACATCTAAAGGCCGAACCAATCCTGCTGGTACCTGATTCTCTGCATTCACTTGCTGACAAGTGAGGCATTGAGATACAAACTCAGATACTTCCTTCTTAATACCTGGCCACTAGAGCTGTCGTCGAAGGTCCTAGTACATCATCTCCACTCCAAGGTGTACCGCTAGAGGGTATGCGTGTAATACACTCAACACTTCCCCTAGAAGTGACACTGCTACAATACTACATCCTCTGAAAAGGATTATGTGCTCCCCACCTTTAGAAAATCAATCAGGTGCCTGGCCTATGGATATCTGAGCACGTCATGTCTCGCAGTCAACGTCCCCATGCTTGTCCTCCCTAACTCGCTGAAGAAGTGGGGGAGTGACTATAAGGGACTGAAGAAAAAATGCTCCATATTTATCCACAGAGGATATCTGTAGAGAAGCTAGCTACTCCATCACATCTCTGAAAAGTTTTATACCAGTTCTCCTACTATGTGCATCTACAACAATGTTTCCATTTCCAGGAGTATAGACTATCTCAAAATCATAGTCGTGGAGGAAGTCAAACTGACATCGATATATCAGCATCAGGTCCTTTCGGAAGAAGATATACCTGAGACTCTTGTTATCAGAGTACACAGTAAAACGTTCGCCCATTAGATAATGTAGCCACATATTCTAGAAAAAGCCACTACTTCTAACTCGAGGTCAT
The DNA here is from genome assembly GCA_963277665.1 of Viscum album. NCBI lineage: Eukaryota > Viridiplantae > Streptophyta > Magnoliopsida > Santalales > Viscaceae > Viscum > Viscum album. The sequence continues at coordinate 1,256,236,701 of OY728152.1, forward strand.
GGGTAGCATAGTACATCTCATTCTGTCTCAGCTACCGAGAACCATATGTGATCACTACTAGCTCCTACATCAGGACACACAAGAGACCGGTCCTAGATGCGTCTTAGTAGACTACGTAACCTACGCCTTCTTCTAGAAGCCATAAGATAGGGGAACTAGACAGACTTTCCCTCATCTTAAGATATCTCTACTGGCATCTATCCTACCACACAAAGGGTTTCCACTTCTTCATTAACATTGATTGTGGTGTTGTAACTCTAGAGAAGTCTGGGACAAACCTCTGGTAGTAACCAGCCAAACCCAGGAAACTTCGTACCTCCATCTCACTCCTTGGTGGCTCCCAACCAAGTATCTCCTCAATATTTACTGGATCCACTACAACTCTATCCTCTGAGATGACATAACCCAGAAATTAAAACTTTCAATCCAGAACTGGCACAGAGAGAGAACACCATAAAGCTGGTGCTCTCGGAGTGCGTCCAGTACTACCCACAGATGGTAAGAATTCTATTCCTTAGTGGTCAAGTTGATCTGAATGTCGTCAATGAAGACTACGATAATGTGATTGAGGTATGGCTGTAAGATCATGTTCATGAGACCCATGAACACTGCTAGAGCGTTGGTTACACCTAAAGGTATAACCAAGAACTCTTAGTGGCCGTACGGACATCTGAAATCCATCTTCTGGACATCCTCATCTCGAACTCTGAGTTGGTGATAGCCTAATCTGAGGATTATCTTCGAGAACCATCGTACTCCCTTCAGCTGATCAAAGAGGTTGTCGGTCCTCGAAAGTGGGTACTTGTTCTTCACGGTCACCTGATTCAGGCGGCGGTATGTGACACAAAGCCTCAAGCTCCCATCCACCTTGTTGGTGAACAGAATCGGGGCTACCCAGGGAGAAACACTGGGACAAATGGATCCCTTCCCTTGCAAGTCCTCTAGCTGTACCTGCATCTCACGAACCTCGGTGGGAGCCATCCAATATGCTGGTGTAGATATCAGTGTTGTCCCGAGGTACATGTCAATGTAGAAGTCCACCTCTCTGTGGGGAGGTAGACCTAGGACATCGTTATGGAAAACATCCGCGTACTGGTCCACCACTATAGGATATGTTGGACTCTCCATATCAACTGCTCTGAGGGTAAGTCAGGCCAACAGATGAGTGATCAGATGCACCCTCATCCAAGTAAGTCCATCTTGCACTAAAAAGGCTCCCTTCTCACTAGTGAAGGTGAAACAAATTCCATCTATGCAGACACACAACACTTTTCACCTAATACATTCTATCTAATCATGGACTATAGATAACCATTCAATACCCAAGATGATGACATAAGGCCACGACGCCGCTACGAGGAGATCTCATCTGAATATATCGCCTCCTAGAGTAATCTCACACTACTGAAACCAGTGCATAATCATCGAGTCTACTCTCGTAGGAACCTCTAGCTGTAAGGATCGAGCCAACGACTTCATCAGAATCTCTGAGCTCTGAACGAGGGCAGTGGAAATGAAAGTGTGACTCGAACATGTCTTTATAATACTTGAAGCTATGGTAAAGTAGACACAAATCATACGTCAAATCATCTCTAGAGGGTTGTGATCGTAAACCTCAGCTGCTTAGATCTGATCTCTCGCTTTTCCACATACTCCCTACGGTCGGGGATGACCTCCTAGTGGTGGTGGTGGTATCACCTCTTAATGTCTTCCACTGCCAGCTGCACGACCAGCTCCTATGCCACGTCTTCCTCCTCCCAGCAGACCTCCTCGATCGAACCTTTACCTCTGTCTGAGAGGTCCCTCAACTGTCTGCTGATTATCTGAATAGAGGGTTAGATAGTCACAATCCATGTGACCCTGTCCTCTACATGAGTAACAGTGCCAGCTCCTGGAAGGTCTGTCTCCACCCCGGGTGCTCTGCACAACCGGTCATGAGTCATGCGGTTATACACATGTGGGTCTTGTCCTCTTGGACCTCTACGTCATTTTTATACTTCCAGCTATAGAAGACTCCACTGCATTTCTATTAGCATTGGGTCTCAATGTTGGAGGCTACTCAGAAAATAATCTCCCCACTAAGACGGATCGATCCAACACCCCTGCCATTGATGGGATACTGAGCGAGATCACTAGAGCCCAAATCTCTTTACTGAGCCCCTGGTCGAAGGTTCGGGTCCTGAAGAATGGGTCTTGTACCATATCTTTGGAGTCGTATGAGAGGTTGGTGAACTGCACTGATTATTCTGCCACCATCATGCTACCCTACTGTAGATGTATTATCCCCTGTATCTACACCGCATATAGGGTGGATGGGATAAACTCCACCCAAAATAGGCTCTTGAAGCATGTCCATAGTAGCATTATCTCATCATGCAGTTGGAGCATCAGAATCTTCCATCTACCTTCTCCTTCATGTTGAAGGATGGTAACAAGAATAACCATAAAGTCGGATGGTGTCCCTACTAGTCTGAAGACTCTCACCACATCCTCCATCCATTCCTCAGCCACCTGCGGGCCCATCTCTCCCCTAAAGCTAGGTGGCCATTGGCGCTGGAACATGTGCAATTCACTCAATCGGCATGCATCGTCTGCTGTGGGGGCTAGTGTCAGTGGTTTCCCAACAGGTAGTGTTACGGCTGGTTTCTCTACTGGAACAGGGCCCTTCCACCGAAGCCTCATCGCTCGGTGGCTATCTATGCATATGACTCTCAGGGATCTAAATAGTAATCCATAGGGAGGCATCCGGAAAGAAATATATGTGACACTATCAAAGGACTATACATGGTGAGATGACCTGGTTAAGATGACATAATGAAAATATTTGAAAACACACACGGAATAAGTGTTTTCGTTGCCAACGAACCTATACCCAAGTGGTACATACTCCTGTTTGGCATCCAAAAGACCCGAGTTCAAATCCGAGCAGGGATGAATTTCCAGGTCACTGTAGAAGGGTAATCTAGCGGGGCACTGTAGCAGAAACTGTCGCAGCGATGGAACTGTAGTAGCAGCAGCACTGTAGATGCGGAGGAACTGTTACAGGATATTGTAGCGGCAGCAGGTACTATAGTTGGAACTGTACGTACTGTAGTAGTACTCTTCACAGAGGGTCCTTTGGGATAAAAATGGGCTTTTAATACTTTTATTCAGGCCACTTGTCCTTGGGCCTTCAGACTATGTATTGGGTACCCCTCTACCCTCTTAAGATGTCTTTGCTTTAATAATAAATTGAGACTTAAAAAAATAATTGTTTTCGTTCACTGAGTCGGAAATCAGAAGTCAGGGTCCTGGGGTATGGATACGTCGGTCGTCGCACCAATATTGGACTCCCAGAACTAAAAACCACACTCACTACACTTAACACTATTTTTTCATAGAATAGAATGATCAGAGTCCTATGTTATGTGGTAGAACTAACTACTCTGATACTAATTTTTCATGACCCGTCCACAGAGGCCCGTGCTGTGACTACCCAAAGCGTGACTTCCATAGGCCAGGGACTGGGGAATTTCACCAAAGGCGTAAATACATAAAACTGGGAAGGCATCACCTTTATAAAATATAACACACACAATAGAGTATAAGCTGGAAGAAAAAAACCAAGTAAAACTGTATACAATAGTAGTGCTGAAAATTAATGGGGCCAGAAATACAAGCCCCACTATAATGTACAAGGAAACTGAAGTAGAATAGAAGAAAATTGAAACAACCATTTGATCATCCTTTGGGAAATCCAATTAGAAGGGTAGGTACAGATAGACTCCACAGCACTCAACGTCCGTTTGTCTCCTCCGGGTACCATCTTGTCATGATGTCCACCTCCAGCTACTGTCCAGTCCTGGTCCACTCGGCCTCGGTTGGCGCTGTTCGTCATCTGCATCTAAAAAAATAATGTTCGGGTATATCCCGTGAAGGGGTGAGTATTATGACACTCAGTAGGGACCCCGAGACCCTCAAGGTCTCAAAAAATCCAACAAGGATAAACCACAAGGTATAAAATTAATATGTATTCTCACATAGGTATATGCCCATACCTATACTTATTTTATCATGTAATCCATCTCAATAATGAAGAAAACAAAAAATTATTGAAATACCTCAATATGGATTTTTATTCACATTATCAAAACCTCGGCTTCTAGAGATCTCCTCCTTTATCGAATACAATGGGCCTACTGTGACACCATGCGCGCTTCCCACTAACCAAGGACTAATGAGGTACTCCTCCGACCGAGTATCATGGGTCTGTTGTGTCACACTGAAGCACTCCCTACCATAGGTCTTCCACCACAACCAGGAAATCCCCCTCATAGCCCATAGAGGTACTCATCCTATCAAGTTACGCAGGTTTGACGCCACAACCAGGAGCTCCTCCGTCGTGGGACTACCGCCACAATAAGGAAATCACTACTGGTCCATCCAAATCACTCTGATTCAATCGGTCAGTTGTGGTCAAGTCTCAGCTAGCTACTAGGTCTCTACACTCTGACCGGTCACCTGTGGAAGGATCTACTCCACGAGCTACTGGTCGATACTCCAACTGTCATGAAGCCCCATGTAAAATTATCTCAATGGCCCTCCATGTCATTGAGGTATCAACAAAATAGATGGAGCGTCAATTATACACCGGGTCTATGAGTTATTTACCTTTTAGTCTCGGGGGACCGGTTGGATTCGTGTATGATCCAACCTGACCGTAACTAATCTAAACCCCAAACTCCAGTGGTGTATACTAAAAGGGACCGTCATTATCTATGAACTCTAGCACCACTGATGGTTCATCAAATGGTCATCCAGTGCCAATGATATATCCAAAGAAATTAAAGGGTTGGTAGTGGGCCCAGGTTCGGTCCAACCTGGTCGGACTGACCTCGTATGGGTCGACCCGGTCAGACTATTTGGGTATGGCCTGGCCCATTGGGTGGGCCAACCTGTTATGTTTGGGCCGACCCACTGGGCCCAGCCCAGCAGGCCATGAGGGAGGTTCGGCTCGGGCTCAGGTCCGGTTTGGCCCTGAGCATTGCGAGGGCACAACTTGGACCAGAGGGCGTAGTCGGGCCGGTTCGGCCAAGGCGTCATGAGGGGGCTGGGACGCCAACTCTACCGGGTGGCCGAAAGGGATCCTGTTTGCTAGAGGTGCGCAGGGCGCGCGCAGATGCCGGAAGGTGGCCAGTTCGGGGTGGCACGCGTGGAGGCCGGCATGGCAACCAGTTTGGGGTGGCATGTGCGGAGGCTGTTAGGGCTGCGGGGTGGCCGCGTGGCCAGGCGGGGCACCGTGAGGCGGAGCACGGCTAGGCGGCCTTTTCAGGCGCACCCAGGTAGCCGCTTCGGGTGCATCCAGGTGGGTGACTGGGTAGACTGGGGCTCGCGGGAGGCGTGGGGTTTGGCCGGGGAAGCCAGCGACTGTGTGGGTTGGGGAGCGCGGCTTGTTCGCCTGCGGACGATCCAGCCAAGGCGGCGTAGCCGGATGGCCACGGATCAGCCTGGAGCACTGAAGCGTTGCGGGGGAGGGGCAGTTCATGGAGGTCGTCGGTAGCGCGGTCTTTGTCTTCGCCTCGTTTGTCCTTTTGTCGGTTCATCGCCAGGCCGAAGAAGCATCACAAAGATATCGGCGGAGGGTGATGGGCCATGTTAGTTTGGAATGCACCTTCCGCGTTTATGGTGATAAAAATTGCTTCATCAAAGGAGTACGATGGACATCAATTATTTTCAATACTTTACATCGATTCTTTTCAAAAAAAGATGAGAAAAAGAAACATAATATTATTCAATGAAAACCCCCTACCTTTGATCATTGGTCGTCAATGGTGAATTCGCTGGAAGAAGAGGAAGTTGTCGTTCATCGTGTCTATCGTACTCTTTGACTCCCGAATTCGCACGAATGTTGTGGAAGTGGTTCCACATTGGTAGGTGTCCATTGAAGAAGATCGATGGGGACCGTTGGGGTTCATTGTTCTTTTTAGGGCCTTCTTCCAATAATAATATCCTCAAAACACACAAGGTTTCCACTATAATGAACAATGCCAACCCAAAATTAATAATAAATATATTATTTTAGGTGTTGGCACAAAATTCAAAAATAGAGAATTAATTACAAGGCCCCCTTAATTAATCAATCAGAGTTGGAACAAAGAATTAATTAGGGGAGGTGAAGATGCTCTCCCTCATTAATGAGGGAGAGTTGAGAGGTTTTTCTCTCCTCCATAAATAGGGGGTTAATCCCAATGTGTTCCCCACATCATAACCTCTCACGGGAGGTTATGTTTAGGTGGTCCCCACCACCATAACCTCTCATCAGAGGATAAGGTGTGGTGGTCCCACCTCCATCTCCCGTGAGGTGTTTTTAACCACCAAACACCCATATGGCGGCTCTAAAAAAATAATGTGTAGCTCACTTTATTTTATTTTTTTATCTCAAAAACTAACTTTTATTCTTGACAAACTACTGTCGATGTTAAAGTCTCCCTAAGCGATTACCGACACTGTGAGTTAAACAGTACCCTCAGATTTCAATTCTGAGAACCGATTCAAAAGTAATAAAACATGCTCGTACGTTTACTAAACGTACCCGAACAAAACATCAAAAATTGATTCTGGGCACACCGGTCCTCAGACTCAAGTGCCGTCAATTTTTGCGGACTCATAAAATTCCCTTGTTTTTGAGAAACAAAATTTCAGCAAAAATTCCAGGTCTTTAAAAACTCACCTTACTCTTCCTAAGGTCATATTTCCCCATATATATATACACCATTATAATATATAAAATGATTCCTATCTATATATTAATTTATGTTCCATATCCATTTCATTTTTATTTGTTTTTCATAATTGCAATGTATCTTATATACAATTCAGTTATTTTGTAGTGCATGATTCATTAGGTTTCATGTTTATAGTGATTCTTTATATTTTTATTTGTTTTATATTACGTGTTACAATAATTATGGTGAATTCAATCTTCTATTTTCATGTTTTACTACTGTGATGAAATAATAGCATGTTAATTATGTAATATTTTTTCTGTTAATGTTTTTAATTACTATAATAAATTAAAAATTCATACATCAAATTAATGAAATAATTTTTTATATGTTTTTAATTGATAATAATATTCCATATATCAATTTGAAATATGATTTTCCTAAAATAATAATAAATTCATATTCATTATTTAAACCCTTTTAGGTTCTAAATATGCATCAAATGATCTAAATTGAAAATGAAATTTATATTAACATTAATTTTCTTGAAACTGACCATCAATTAGAATTGTGATTTATAATAATAGAAATAATTTTAAACCTATGAATGATATGTGAAGAATAATTAAAAGTTAATTATTAAAATTTTAATTGGAATTCGTCATTATTGCTTTATTATTTATTGATATTTTTATATTTATAATTTTATTCACTTTAACATATATATCATGTCTCGGAAGTAACATAAATAGTGAGTAACATAATCATTATCATGTTTTATATATAATTATAACTATAATTAGTTTATTTATTTTTTAATAGTAATAAATTAATTAATTTTATTATACCATTTTTAGTAGGGATTGAATAAGTGGATGGCTGATACTGGGAAAATATCTCATTATGACATTATTATTATTTTCATTTTTTTCATTATTGTAGATGTTTTTAATTTTTTAAATATTTTAAAAATATAATCTATAATTTAATTATAAGGAAAAATTATAATCACATTATATCTTTATTATTATTACTATCTGTTATTATAAATTAACATTATTTTTCATTTTTTATTGAATTATTCATTTTTTAATTATATTAAGAAATATCAAATAAAATGTTTATTTATCATTCCATGAGCTCACCATTAATAAAATGAGTCAATATTTATTAGCACTTGCATCATTAACAATTTTAATTCATTGAGAAATGGTTTTTGAGAACTAATAAAGGAACATTATATAGATGTGATGGATGTATATTTGAATGTATTCAAGAATATATATGAATAAAAATATAATATACATATAATTTATAATAAATATGTATACATATATATAAATAAGACCAACACAATCATGTGTGTGTATATTTTTGTTTGTGTGTGTATCTTTTTATATAATAAATTATTAAATAATAAAGAGTATTTGTATCCATATTTAAATTTCAACACACAATTAATATTATTAGTATACAAATATAACTATTTGATGTCTCTCAGTTATGTGGTGGTGGTCTAATTCTTGTTAGTAATTCACGATTAGTGGTTTTCTTGATATTATAGGAATTAGTTAAATTTGAAATAAAACAATCTGGGACATTTGATAATGTTATTTTTAGTTGTTTAATTAATTAATATCAAAATTATATGTAAATCCTTTAATTTTTTATCATATTCTCATTTATCCACCAATATGTATTTTTAATAACCTAATATAATTTTTCAAGATTATTATGATTTTTTCATCGATGATTAAAAAGAATATAAAGGTGGTTAATTATGTGTTCAAGTTAGCCAGAAATTTGTGGATATTCTTTATAATCCTAAACTGTATTTATATATTGTTTTAATTAACTTATTTTTTAAAAATATTTAGTTATATGATATTTATTATATTCCTTGTAATATATATAATGGAAAATGCATGGGATTTAAAAATCTGGATAATATAGTGATTTTTTATCCAATTCTGAAGGAGAACTAGAAAATATTGTTATGAATTTAGGCACACCATGAAGATAAAAAGTAACTCTATTAATTTTGTAAAATTTATTTATATATTCATATATACAAATTTCAATGCCCAAAGTTAATTTGGGAAATTATAATCTTTTTTAGAACTTATAATAAATTTCGTTAAGAGTCATGGATATTTCATAATATTCATATGTACTTTTTTATGAGTCATAGAGAGTATTTATGTGTCATCTATGATCAAAAATTATTTAAGAATTCTATTTTATGAGTTCATAAATGAAATTAAATTATTTAAATGGGTCACAAGTTACAAAAATCTCAGCAGATATTTAAATGTGATAATACTATGATGGAAATCTATTTTAAAATACATGTAGTAGATTGTTAGGAGATGATTAATGATAATAATCATGAATAAATAATTAATAATAATATGAAATCATATTTTTTTTAATTTAAAATAGTTCTATTTGGATTAAATTATTGTGATAAACTCTGGGTTATTTTTAGGAAATTGTTAGCTATATTGAAAAATAAAAATTACTGAGGAGATAAAATGAGAAAAATTAATGTATTTTTATTTAATAAAAAATTAGAAATTATTTATTGTTCACTTTGAGTGAATTTTTTTTTGGAAATATAAAAATTTATAGTTGTTTTGAGAAATTTATACTATATTTTTTGTGGAGACTAATTGATGTATCATAGAAAGTTAAAGAGAATGTGATTTATATGTTCTTCCCAAAACAATTATCATCTCTTTTATTTTATGAGAATATGATATTGATTATATGGTGTATTTATTTTGAGATTCATGAGCAGCTATTTTTTATTTACTCGCATTCATATGTTAATATTTTAAATTTTTTAGGAGGAAAGAAGACATTGCTTATTCATTTTTTATATTCTATGGGTAGTCTAAAACATGATAAGATATGAAGTTATTATTTGGTATAAAAATAAATAATGAGTATTAATAATAAAATTGTACACCAAAGAGTATATGTAGTTTCTCTATAATATTGAGTAATACAATATTGCAATATTCACTTATTTTGGAGGCTGAATAATTATATAGAGATAGATTTTTACACTATACAATGGTTTGAGAAATTATATTTCTCGAATATTGAAATATAAGAAATATATTTCCACGAATTGAGGGTTAACACTACATTATTATATTTGTAAGAAAACCCTAACATTAGTTATTAAAATATTTTATAACAAAATGAATAGAACACATTAAGAAGTATATAACCACAGTGGGAAAGAAACATATAGAATATTTTTTTCATTGTGATCATTTCTATTCCTATTTCACATGAGTGAGGATGATATTTGAATTATAGTGGAATGAAATATTAAAAAATCATTGATTTTGTTTTATGATAGAAAAATAGTAAAAATTATACCACTAATTCCTTCTCCTTTTTCAGTTGTATATCCCATAACATGACACTTTAAATATAATCAATGATAACACGGTTACCTTAGAGATCTAATTCCAATTATATGTGAAGTATGATGAATATTAAAACAATAAAAATCCAAGGAATTCATTCCTTTTATGTTATGAACATTTATAGTTTTAGGAACATGATGTCCCCTTATGAAAATTAACAAGCCATAATTGGTAGTGATGTTGTGATAGGTGGGTTACATATGTTTGGAAAGATTCTCCAGTTTAATTTTTAAATAAGATAAATTTGGAAGTATACTGAAAAGAATTAAATTATATGATATATTCTTTGGAAGGTAAATTCCATTTTAAATTCAGTAGAATCAGGAAAACTGCTGAATTCTTGTACAATATTTAAAATATATATGATGTAAATTACAAGATTAATGATTCCAATCTATAAAAAATGAGGCAAAAGTTTTATGATATCATTATGGTTGATGGTGTGAAAATTTATTAATATATTATAATAGTATGTGAGATAGGAGTTATCATTATAGGTTTCGAGGTTTTATGGAAATGGTAACCATTTCCACAAAGCATACACGATATTTTCCTCATTTTTTGATCCTTATATTTTGTTTTTAGAAGGAAAGGTTGACTTCATTCCTGATTTGTTGCAAAACAAACTATTAAAATATGAGATTAAAAAACATCCCATGTTTATAAATAATTTAGTGAATGAATATACATTCATTTATAATAATATAATTGATATAAAGGAGTAAAAATTTTAATTCTCTAATGAATCATTGGATTATACAGAAAATAATAATAATTATTGTATAATTGTGGATTTTATCACTAAAAATATTAATTATTTTAGTCAATTGAATAAAAATAAACATATAAAAAATTTCTTCAACTGTGGAGGAATTTCCATTTCTTATATAGTTTTCAATTAATTAAACTTTTAATGTATAAATATGATAGACTTAGTTTAAGAACTAGATGATAAATTCTAAGGAGTTAGTAAGAAACAATGAGACTATGTGGACTTTTTAAATAATAAAAATAAATATAATGAGAAACAATGAATATAATTAATAATATATATAATATAGAAAATTTATGAATATTTCATTGGATATTTATATTAATTCATTTCTCGTTTTAAGAAAAACAATGGTCAGAGGGTTAATTAGAGGAATAGATACATGAAAAACACATCGAATGATTATTATGATATATGTATTTTTAGAATCAATAATTAGAAAATAGAAATAAATTTATGAAATAAATAAGTGGTGAAGATAAAGGAATAATAAAATTAATACCATAACAAAATAATTCTTATAGAGAGAAAATTAAAATTTTTAGAGTGAAAGCTTATGAGTATGATGGAATACTATAATAGTTAAGGATTAATGAATATATGAAGGAATAATAATTAAATTTGACATATACATGGTGTCCTAACATAGATAATATTATAAAAAATGATATATAATTCTGATAATGATAAAAAATAAACGATGATTAATAATAGGATTCAAATAAAATTTTTACACAAGCTCCGGTAAAAACAACACTTTTAACTCATGATGTTGATAAAACTATTTCATTTGACATTGTAGGTTCCAAGTGAAAATCCTGAAAATAATGGGTTGGGATAAATTTTGATTATATTTCCTATAAATCAATATTATTTGAGGAAATCATGTTATTTAATGGTTCCCCAATGACAAATAAAAATATGGAGAGAAATATATCAATACAACAAGATGAAAATCACAATAAAATTCAGTAAATTTATAGAAGTGCTACTATAGAATGATAATATGTGTCCTTTTTGGTATTTAGTATTAAGTAATATTTTTTACAATATAACATATCTCTTTTATTGGATATATAAGGTATTAATTAAAGCGATGTAATCTAGACAATATAAGGATAAATTATGAGAAAAAATAATAAGTAAATAAAAAAATTATCCAAGTTACCCATCCAAAATTGATTTAATTATTTAATGGAATTATATGGAATGTATTTGTATAAATGATATAGTGTTATGGAAATTATAAACTTACTTATATAATTAACTCAATTAAAAATGGTTTAAAAAGTCATAGAGAAATACAAAATAAAAAATTCAAAACTTGTTTAGGTGGATCTTAATGAAACCAAAAGAAAAAATTAAAGGATAATTGTCAGTGAAAACCAATCATTAATTATTTTTTATAACAAATGTTTTAATAAATATTATGAAAATTAATGATGTTCTGTTCCATTTGGGAATTATTGGTTCCTATTGAAAACAATAATTGTAATAGGTCAGATTAAAGCCTGATAGTTGAATTCAAAACATGTTTCAATTGTAAATGGTGTAAAAAAGATACTAATATTGAGTTAGTTTGGTATTGATGTAAATGGAATTATTTTTAGATGAATAATATTTGATGTGAGGAGATTAAATTTGGGAAATTTAATAATCATTGGTGAAAAAACTAGTTGAAACCTCTTTCTAATTAGTAAATGATGGAATATTTGATATTATCTCACAAAATATGAAAAAATATAATATGGAAGAGTGGGACTATTTTATAATGAAGTTTATAAAATATTTAAAGGTAATGTGTTTTAATTTATTTTATTTATATAAAATTGTAATGATATGATATCTCTGAATCCTTTATATTGGTAAGAATTTTACAAAGTTGTCAGAAAAGGGTGAAAATTCAGTGAACCGTGATATTTGACAAAATATATTCATATTTATTTTGGAATATGATAAATAAAAATAATCAGGGTGTAATTTTATTCATCAAATTATTTGGTAATTTTATAATAATAATATATATAATTATGATAAAGTATATATGTAGAAGAAAGGAAAATATTACATTATTTAGTAGAAATCATGTGGAAAAACTAGGGTTTTATATAAAATTTCAATGATCAAAAAATGGATAATATTTTACAAGAAACTAATTTGATTCATATCCAATAAAACATGGTATTGTACATTATTATAGTCCTTATTATTTAAACAAAATAAATAAAAATGAAAAAATAAATAATATTATATTTTTAGAGTTGTGGAGAACTATGAATGAAGAATGTTATACATCAATGTTTTATTAGATATAAGATTTCATAAAATTATTTTCATATTAAAAAAACCGTTCTATAATGTTAAAATTCCAATATGATAATTAAAATGTTGTCGTATATGACGAAACCAATTTTGGACTACTTGATATTATTTAGGATCCTCTTTAAACATGATTAAAAACCAGAAATATGTAAAGATTGATGAGAATGTTTGGAAAGTTATTTTCTAGGATATTTATTCAATAAAAATAACTATTGTTATTGGATAATGTTTCTTTTGAAATGGTAGAATGTTATTATGTAAATATAATTGAGAATATGCCCAAAATTAATATTTCAAATGCAGAACATTTTTAATATTCTGAAGAAGATGATGAGAAGAATCCTAATAAAATTAGTGATTAACTAGATAAAAATGAACCTAATGTTAGTAACATTGGCTCTAATATGTAAAGTGAAAAGGGGGGTTAATGAGGATGGGGAAAATATAATTTTAAAATCTAAATAATCAAATAGATATGATGAATATATTTGGATTTCATAGTACCTAGTATGAACTAGAAGAAGGTTATGGATAGGAAACCAAATAACTTTAATCTCTTATATTGAGCTACATTACCATTATAAGGAGGATAAAAATCAATAATGGGGTTTTTCAATAAATTTTGGGTTGGATTAGAGTGAAATGAAATAAAAATGGGATCTTTTCCAAATAGCAAAAGGAAAAAATGTGATTAGGTAAAAGTTGGTATTTAAAAATATATTGAATAATAAAATAGATATTTCAAGGAGAAATACCAAGTAATTATAAAAATGATATTTAAAGGATTAAGTATTTTATTTTGGGGAGATATATTATTATTTTTCAATAATTTCATCCAAAAAAATTTCAGAGCTATTATTAGTCATATAGAGTAATGAATTTATAAATTAGAAGAATAATATTCCATCTTCAATTTATAAAAAGATATAAAATTGTATAATTAACATCATGAAGGTATTGTGCCATATAAATATAGTGCTACAGTTTATAAACAATTAAATGAGTTATATAAGAAAAATGAGGCCCTTAGACCTAGATTCTCAATGATGGCTAACTACTGAGGAGATATTAAATACATTAATGTAATTTTTTCCAGTAAATTGTATATTATAGACATAGAGTCATATATTCTTAATATAATTGTTTTTACCGATGAAATTGTTTTCAGTTATAGAGGCATGTGATTGTAAATAACATTCAGGAAAAATTAAAACTATTTTGAGATTTATTTTCTAGGAGAAACGAAATACAATGTTGGTTGGAATGTTTTACCAAATTGATAATTCATTTTTACATTTACAGTGGAAGTATAAGAGGGATTTCATTAAAATTTAAGGTATGAAATACTAAAATCTATTGTAAAACTAATATTGGTTGGAATGAATCATGGAAATGATATGGAAGAGTGTAGGATAAATTTTAATGAGTCTATATGGATGATTATAAACATACATCTTCTCAGCACATCAAGACTAATTTTTTTATACATTGTGACTTAGTGTAGAAGGAATTATTGTGATCTTATGTAATCATATTTTAATTTTGGTCTGATGAAAAAATATGTAATCACATGAATTATATAGGATTTTATAATACTAACATAGTAGGTGATTTTGATGATTGGAAATCAATATTAGGTTTAATTTTTCTATTATAATGAATACATGTTTACTTCTATTTGTAGGTAACAAATATATTTACCATAACAACTATAGTGGTTTAATATGTGTCTACAACATGTGACTATGTAAAGTTGATCATTATGACAGAACATATAGGGGACATAAGAATTTAGTGAGATAAACAAAGTGATATGAATGTCTCTAATAATATAGTGCAGAAATATTGTCCTACGTACATTAATATCACATTTCATTTATTACCATAAATGATCATAAATTGATATATGTGGGTAGAATTTCATTAAAACATATATCAACATGTTTATATCCTCACTAAGGAAACATGAAAGAACATATTTTAGAGTTTGATGGATAACATGAATGTTTATCTCTTCCCTCCCACTCGGGACACATTTTAACACCCCATTTTTTATTTTGATTTTTTTATGTAGTTATAAAATTTCATAACTAGTGTTTACTACATGATGGAATCTAAATATTGTTATCATTAAAAAATTTGTAGTATTGATTATATATATTTAGTGGTAGGGAATGTAAGTCAGTTGGTAAAAATTTCGTATCCCAAAAGGATAAAAAAAAATTTTTAAAAAATATCCAATGTTGTAGTGTCATGATAATTTTCAGTGAGAAAGGTTGTAATTGTTTGTTTCTAAAAGAGAGTTTTTTTGTTGAAAAAAAGGGAATATTTAATAACCAAGTTAAAATTTTAAATAATACTCCATTCACATTTAACCATGTGTAAAAAGAATTGTGTACTAGCTATGTGTTTTTTGAGTCAAAATAACCATGAATTAGATTATTTATGGATACTAGAGTATAGTTTTCAAATTCAAAATTTAAAGGATATATAAAATCATATAAATTATATTATACATAATGAATTACTCAAACATGTTGAAATAGTAAAGGTATAGGAGTTAAATATTTCTATAAGGTAGGGGACTTGTAAAAGTGATCATTGAGAAGAATGGAAGCATGAATCTAAGTATTATGACTCATTATGGGGCATAAAACTAACCCTAGTTATTTTATATGTTTCACTAAAATTTTTAGAAAGAAAAAATTTTAGGTCTAAAGTTATAAGAGAAAATTTATTTTTTCATAAGAGTCATCTAGAAATTTTTCATGAGTCATAGAGATTTTATATGAGTCATATAGTCTTATAAAAGAATCCATATGGATTTTTAGTATTCTAGGAGTCATATGAATTCATTACAGTCATTTATTTTATTCTTAGGTTTGATTTCTGAATTTCGAAGGAGTTGGTATTTAAGAATATATCTATTATCATCCATATGTGATTATGTTGTATTGGATATCGGTTTCAATATATTATATGGTGTTATTCGATACAAGATTTAAGAAATGAATTATGGGGAATTAAATTAGAATATTGTCCCATGATATTTAAGGAATTTTTAAATCAAAATATTTATGAATAGTTACATTTCACAAAACTATAGAATTTTTTAGGAAAATATCAACAATTTCAAGGAATATAAAATAATGAAATGATTATACAGTCAAAATTAAAGGTGGTTTCTATATTGAAAATTTGAAACTTATTTCAATGTGTAATTTTGTTAAAATATATTTTGAAAAATAAAAATAAGATGATAATGGATAATAGAATGAAATACATGAATTCAATCAAAGATAAATTATTTTATAGAATAACAAGGAATTTATATATATCAAGATGTGCATGAACCTACTATAACCAGTTATTTGGGTGAATAAGAATATACAATTGATCTACTGGTGGTTTTTTTATAAGATATAAGAATGCATTTTGGGTTCATAATTCCATGTGTATGTTTATTAGTCAAAAATCATGACGTGGAATGCGGACATGCTTTCTAATTTAATGATATTTTTGTCACAATCAAATACAATATAATTAAATAAGAATTTTTATGGTGATATAATTAAATCTTAATATTTTAAAATTATCTTGATTATCCCAGAGGATAATGAGATTCAATCAAAGACTTTTAAGATCCATTATAACAATACCCATCTTATCATGTGGCTGAAGAACTATAAGGATATAGTTTCCTTAAGTATATAGATGTTTGAGGAAGGAAATTAACTATATTCTATAATATCCAAAATATATATCTTGTAATATATTATAAATACATCCCATTTATTATTTTAATTACTCTCACGTGTTATTTATTATCTTATATCTTAGAACATGATCTAAAAAAAATAAGAAGTAGGTACTAACATTATGATTAAAATATGAAAAAACACATGAGTATTGTGCTTAATTAAAATTTATTTTTATATGATTATTGGTTACATTTTAATATTGGAATATTTATATTGTAAAACTAGAGGATTTAAAAATATACATTTCTTTAAATAAAATATAAATTTTCGATATCTTACTTTAATCACAACCCTGAATCAAAATGAATTGTGATAAAATAAACCCCAATAAACTAGTTAGTAAAATAAGAATGTATTAGAAGTAGAAAATACATTATGAAAAAATATATATTTTTTTAAATAATGAAACATTATTGATTAATTCCATATAAATATATACACAATTCTCAATAAAATAGTGTAATTCATCTAAAATGTCTTCTCTTCATAAATGGCTTTTAATGGATTTTTCAAGCCCTGAAAATATAAATAAATTATACAATTTTTAGTTATTTTGTATTATTAAGTTAATTTCCATTTTTAAATCAAGATGTCAATATTATCAACGGTATAATTTTTAGGATTTTTCTAAAATGATTTATTTCATGTGAATAGTGAAATTTCAGATTTTTTGTAAAAATTGTCATTTAATTTGATGTAATAGTTCAATTATTCATTGAACTGGATACTATTTTGTCATTAATCTCATTTAATTAAAAATATTATGACTAATTACATAATAATTGTTATTATAATTTATTTTTGTAGAAATTGTTTTTTTGTGTTTATAAAAACAATTTTTTTTAAAACTATTTTTATGCATGCAATATGTTTCTATTTTTAAAAATTAAAATTAATTTTTATCGATTATTATTTTTAATGAAATTTATAGATTATAAATTAATTCATATATTTTATGTTTTAATTTTTGGTTTATATAAACAATTAAATTTAAATAAATTGTGTTTTATGTTTAACGATTCATTTTTCTAAATTAGGTTTTCATTACAGGATCCGCTGTTATATAAAATTAAAAAATTAAAAAAATGTAAATTTAATATATTAATATATATTCCATATCTATAATAAAAATAATTTATATAATCTCATATAATAAACTTAATGTTAGGTTATTGTGTATACTAAAAATAATAAAATATTCATATCATGGTAAATGATTAAATGGGTTTACTAAGGCATTAAACCAACATATATTTGTATTATTTCCATCTAAAACACTCTAGATGTTTTAAAATTATTATATTTTAGCCTTATATTATCATAAAATATAACATATATCCCTTTGGATCCATATTACCATGAAAATGACCCTATATAAATGAAATATTTTTAGATATTCCACTTGTATCCCTCCCCTCACATATAAAAGGGAACCTCCCCTACTCTTTTATTCACACCATTTTATCCTTATATCTCTTAAAATTACTACTCAAATACATTCATTTAATGACTAAATTAATCTTAGATCTTCTTTTTTTTTCTCTTAAGTAAATTTCTTTAACTCTTAATGTTCAACCCAAAGAGGGACTCTCAAAGCTGTTGTATAAATATTAACAAATAAATTATAATATTATTTCTTATTATATATTATATAAATGTGTTATATATATTATATAACTATAAATAAAATATCGCCAATATTGTTATACATTAATATTATGATGAAACAACTATTTTACACCCTTCTTCATCAAGTGAGAAATAAAAATATCACTCATGCATATTTGTGCTCTACTGCCTCCAAATGGTGATTAAATTAATTTTCCATCTTTTTTTCATGTTTAGTTTTCAAGATGTGTTAATTTTTATATAGTTTTTATTTAAAAAATAAATATTTTTATGTAATCATAATATCTTATCTACCTACATACATTTTGATCCATTGGTAAATGATAACATCAATCATAAATATATGTGGATTACACCCTCCATGAAGTGATGTGATTTGTTTATATTTATTGTTTTACATATATGGTATCAAAGAAAAAGTTAATAATAATTTATGATATTTATTATGTAATAATTATTCAATAAATATGAATTATTATTTACTCTTATTTAACATCACCCATCAAAAAATGGGATCATCACTTGAGCATACATAAGGACTATCGTCAACACATAGTGGTGTAATGCATTTTTTGTCACTAATTAATATGATGGATTGTAAATAGATATATAATAATTTTATATTATAATTATATATTCATCAAAATTCATGATATCAGTGATCCATGATCAAAGTGTATGTACTATAACTTTTGAACTAAAACATATGTGAAAAATGAAGCAGTTATCACCTGTAATGTCCTTTTTAATATAAAATTATTTATAAAGGGTATTAAAATTATATATGTGAATCATATATGGTATTATATATATTAATAAGGTTTTTAAATATATGTATGAAAAATTAAATTTAAAAAATAATAGGTTAGATATCATACAAATAAAGTTTGATATATTGTGAGTGTTTCATCTAAATTTATCTTTATTGATACATGTTTTATTTTTATACAGTAATTTATTATTTCTTATGGTGTATATACTACCCATTATATATATTTTAAATTAAATTTTTTTAATTAAAATGAATCATATAAGCATATTTTTTTAATCTTTAAATTAATTTCGTTTAAAAGAATATTAAACCCATAACTGTTATTTATCATAATTTTGTTTCATTGAGACATGATTAATGTTATGAAAAAGTAATGTTTGTGATTAATATATAATAATCCATTGAAATTATATACCATATATTCTTCAAAATTCGTGATATATAATGATACAATTCAAATTATTCCAATGAAGGGGTTTTGATTCATTTGTTACCTATGTTGCAAGGGTTTATCATTTCAAATAATCTTCTATGGGAAATATGTTATGTTATATAAGTATATTAATTAATTAGGTGACTTTAATACCCCATTGATATGTTTTATAATTAATAAACTTATTTTCAAGGTGTATAATGTATTATTTTTTGTTATTTCTATTAGGTGGTCATGAATCAAATGTTACTAATGCAGTATTGGTTTATATTACAAACTAATTTATAACTAGAGATTTTTTGTTAATGTTTCAAATCAGGAAATTATATGATTTATCTTTCCTAAAATGATGTTATTTTTTTACCCTCTTGTTATTTCTATATACTTCATTTTCCCTTTCATTTTCTTGTTTATATGTATTTACGATACTAAAAGGGTACATTTAATTAATATTGACCAATTTCTTCATTGTGGTGGGGAAACTATACTTCATTAAATATATTTTCATTAAAAAGTCAACAACCTTTTATTTATTAGGAAATTATTTCTTAAATTAATTTTTACAAATGATTTAATTGTTATATAAAAAATGTAATGGAGCATTCTAATCTTTCTCTGAGTGAGGTAATTTTTAATTTTCACAAAAAATGTGAATAGAATATTTTTTTTCTAATATATACTGAATGAAAAAAATTCCACACTATCAATAATGCACATTTCCTTAAAAATTACTATTTCTGTTTCCCTAGTTTTTTTTAAAATGAAATTTATTCCTTTGTATTTTGGAAATTTTGATATTTTTAAAAATTGTTATTTAAAAATTAAAAATGTATTTTCCTCAAAATATGATCCATGGATATATTAAATAAACATTTAACTATAACAACATCGTTCGGTTTTAATTTTAATTTACTAAGGATTTGATAAAATGTACCCAATTAATTATTTTTTAGATAGTTTATGATTATTGTTATGAATGTTTTTAAAACCAAAATCCATTCCATGTGTTATAACATGATCATATTAAAGATGTTTTATGATCTTTTTGAACACATATGTATGGTATTAAAAATGTTAGTCGGGGTTATATTATAAACCTTAGACATGTTGTTATGTTATAATCCTTGACTAGGTGGCTTCAGGATAGCCCTCCAATGAATTGGGAAATTAAGTATACCTCATGTGATAATAAGGATTATAATTGATGGTGTACCTAATTCATTAAAATTTATATTTCAATAATATTGTTTTAGGAGTTAATGATGTCAAACAAAATGATATAATCGAGTATGAAGACAATATACTATGATAGTATGGATAATCATTCATGCCTATAAACATGATTTTATTTTCTTTAGTTTATTACATAAAGTTATAACTTATTTTTATGATATTTTATGATGTATCCTGATTAATTATTTTTTATTCCATACTCTTATGTCTTTGGTATTTTCTCTAAAAAAATTCATATTAAATTATTCATTTTTAATGATCTCTGATGTATTGGGCATGATTAATGCGATTCGTAATTATGTTATCACACCGTAATGATTGTCTTATGATCACTTGTGAAAATTAATTATTATCTCTAATGAATACCCTTACTGTGAATATGATCATAACCTTTCTTGTGATTCCCATCCCTAGGTAATGGACAAATGATTTATGTACGATATGTCTATGAATGTTGGTAGTTACAATAATCCTATTGGGAAATGGTGTATAATGTTGTTGAAATTTGTTTATGTGTTGTAGCTTCGTATGACACTATACCTTTATGATTATGGTGTGGATTGCAATAAGATGTAATTACTATTTTTATAATAATATTTAATATTTACATATGAAAATTTTGGTTCACCAATGTTGGTATTAGAGTAATGTTTATTAATTCATAGAAACTATTATGTGGAAAATTTGGGAGAAAACATTGGATTGTCCTAAATATATAAGAATATCAATTTTTTGTAAGGTTCGTTATTATGTTATTTTTTCATAAATACATCCCAATGTGATCACAATAGGTGGATAAATATTTTTTCTAGAACTATATAGGGGTAATATAATGAAAAAAGTTTTATAGAAACCACAAACCTAGTAGTGAAAATATAGTATCTACTTTAATAAAATGGTATAAGATATAATGAAATCCATCTGGAAGGTCCAAAAAGTTTGTTAGACTTGGTATAATAGATACACATAGGATACATTAATAACATTAAAATCGATAAATTACAACATAATTTTTTATAATAACATTATTCTATGAATCATATCCTTGTGTACAAAAATAATGTACTATGAATGGATTCTTGATAATGGAAAAAATAAGGGTCATCCCCAATGATCTGTAAGGGTGAGTTATAGTAGAATATATCATGAATATATATGCATAATCTACATAGATAGGTTAATAGCTAAAAACCTATAACCACCCGACCTAAACCACCAGGTCTGATCCGGAAGGTCATATGACCAGGTTTGCACCTCCCTGCTTGCAAAAGTAAGTCGACTAGTGGTGAGGGATTGATTATATAAATCTGGAGTCTATACCCATATTATTATTTCATAAGATAAATAATCAACAACAAATAATATAATAAATAATTGGAGTAAACATGCAGAAAGGTAAATATTTCATACATGTAAAACAAATAAAGAAGCTCCCAATGTGGAAATAATTGCATTGGTAATAAGTAGTAGATAAATTTGTGGATAAATATAATCACCTCTAGATTCCAACCCTACCATATACTGTCTATGCTTCACTATTCATATATCCATCATAGGTCCCTTTACCATTATTATATTTAACATGAAATCAATATGTGCATCAAAATGCCTGAGTGGGCGGTGATTAAAAGACTCGTTATGACACCACAAATTCACCCTTTAACAAGATGTGTGCATGTATACATGTTCATTCTATTAAAATAATAATATATGTGTCACAATCATAGTAACACACAATCAAAAACTGATCGATCGTGTTCTAACCAAGATACCACAAACACTCGGCCATACCTACTTATGATTTATACTGGTAGGATAATAAAGGTGTTGGAAGAACCAAGGACTAGCCATGAGTATAAATAATCGTTCTTCTTTACATCATGTGATTGTTAAACTAAGTACACACTAAGCATGAAGGATGTCAAGTTCTTAGCATTTTCTAAATACCCTTTTGAATATTAGAGGCATCGATTATATAAAATAATAATCAATTAATTAATGGTGTTGGAATTATCATGGAATCAACAGCTACTCCACATTCACTAGGAATCGATAACATACCCATTGGAATCATCTAGGCATCGAGTGCATCTGATGATGTCCACATGGTATCATCGTATTCATAGCCAATGCATAGATCCCTCAATGCCCTCATCCCAAATTAAATGTGCCCCCCTAATGGATAAACATGTCAGGATATTCCACCATCCTTGTGTTCCTAGATTATTACCACAAGATCACACATAGCATAGGGGGATATATGAGAATTAATATCACATATCCATAAGTAAGGAAACACAAAAATGCATGTGATCAATAATGTATAAGTATAATAAGAAACTATGTAATCAAGGAAATAAATTTTTCAGAGGGATATTAAGGATACAAATGCACCCACATGCGATCATATTCATGAATGATCTTAAAATTTGATTAAACATAAATAATATTATATAATCATATGTTACAAATCCCAAAAAGGTAAGGAAATTCTATCATCAAAATTATCTGATGTCAATGGTAAGAAGAAACCACCATGTTTGGTTTGATAGATGGAGTGTAGATAAAAATAGTCAAGAAAAAACTTCACAACCTCACCGTTGTAAATAACAACACATTATTTCTATAGGTTTCTTCGTCATTCCAAGAATAAAAAATTGTTAATTTATTTCAAATGGAAATAAAATATTCCATGATATGATAGTTTCTCTCTCATAGATAATTTCAGAACTATTATTCTAGTCTGGTGTATGCACTCACAATATTATGCATAAGAATACATATATTTGATAATTTCTAATAAATATTTGTTTAAAATTATCACATGATAGTTTATCATATGGTATTTTTATAATTATCACTGAGAATTTATATTAAATTATACTTTATGCCAACAAGCATGTACCCTAGTGGTACAGGCTCCTGCTTGGCATCCAAAAGACCCTGGATCAAATCGGGGAAGGGGCGAATTACCCAGGTACTGTAGCAGTACTGTAGCAGCGGAAACACTGTAGTAGCGGCAGCACTGTAGCGGCGGAGGGACTATAGCAGATACTATAGCGGTGGCGGTACTATAGCAGTTACTGTAGCAGCACTGGTACTGTAGCAGTACTGTTCACCGAGGGGTCCTTTGGGCCAAAAAAATGGGCTTTCAATCCTTGTATTCAGGCCACATGGCCTTGGGCCTTCGGGCTATGTAATGGGTCTCCCTCTACCCAGTTTAAAGAGGTATTTTATTTTAAATAATAAATCGAGGCTTTGGCCCCAACCTTTAAAAAAATATTAAATTATACTTTATAAATATCTTAGGATTATTTCTTATAAATTATCATATGATATGAATACAAATATCATTTATAAGAAATTATGAAAATATAATTATTCCTATGGGGAATATGGAGAGTGCATTAACTAGACTAGATTGATAATAAAGATATTTTCCATGGTAGATATAGTATCATTGCATGTGATATTTTATTTAAGTTTGAAATAAAATTATTGGTTTTTGTATTAAAAACACTTAATGAACCTAGATCATTGATTTGCAGATTCATAAGATAATAAGTCCATGAAATGGTGTTCTTAACTATTGAGGTTTCTAATCCATCTATCAAACCACACCAGATGGTTTAAACATTCCTTTGATGTCGATTCCTTTTGAGGTAGGAAGTTACTTTCCTCGTTTAGATTTATTACACATGAATCCTTAATATGATTTATGCATAGACTTATTTGATGACAATGCTGAATTAAGACCACATGATGGTTTGTGTGTGTGTGTATCCCCAATAATCTTATGTAGAATATATTACCATGATTACTTTGTATATTATTATTCATATTCTATTTTTATCACTTTTATTGTTATGGCACATTAATTATGATGATGTGATATGATTTCTCATATATCCCATCATGATATGTGTTATTTTAATAAATTCATCTTAGAACATTGTGATGGTGTACTGTCCTAATATGTTATCCCATAGAAGGCTAGTGAACTTGATAATCACTGATAGCGTTGGGGGACCTATGCATACGATAGTGATACAATGCATCCCCATTGATAGTGTGTGATTAACTTGATGCATAAAGTAAACGAATGGGGCATTTTACCCATTCCTTTTTAATTTTGTGGAGCTTCGATTTCTATTTAATGTCGATAACATGAAAACATTTTTGCTGAGTGTATAAACATAATGCCTAGAGAATTCCAAGTGGTATGTCCTTGATTAATAGAAAATGATGAAAACATGACTTCCATGATTCCTTAATTATGTCGAGTTTGACGATCATACAATTCCAATCTCTATGATTATTTATCATTATGGATATGCCATGGTTCGTATGATTATCCTTATATCATAGAGCTCAATAAGGATCTCTCGAGGGATTGTACAGTCATTGTTAGTGAAAACCCAGTTAGTTTTGAATTTTTTAACTATTATTGTTAAAATTTTAATATTATTATCGAATAGACTTGTTCATTTTTTTCATATCATGTTAACGATGTGGTAGTGTTGTCCTATTGAGTCATTTACTCACACCCATCTCTGGCATTTCGATGTGATTCTAGATTTCATGAGGGTTCTATTGTGGTTAAAGGGACTTGTAATGTATGTCTATGAAGTGGATCCCATAGATAGAATAATATTAAGGATAAATCCATATGATAAACTATGTATCCATTTATTTATATTCTACTAGTTATATAGGTTATTTTATCCACATTATGAGACACTTTATTTGTATTACTTGTTTTCCATATTTTTCATTCCTCATGTAAACTCTAATATTTTATTTTATTGATTATTCCTGATTATTGATCCCATGAAATTATACCGAGGTTATTGTTTCCCAACTGATGAAATCTGATACTCTCTACTATTTGGAATACTTTTGGTTACTAGGAGGCCTACATTAAGTCAGGCGATCTTGAAGCATGGAACTGGTGGATTCTGTTGGGAAGATACCAAATGGTATCAAGGCATCAGGACTCAATAACATTTTCTACTATTTTACATGGGATGGGATATGAAAGATACAATGTAGGTTGATTGGGACTCAGTAAGGGGAACTATGAAAATACATTTTCAAAAATATATAATGAAACATAGAGTTTCCATAAAGGGGGGGTAATTATATATCGATGCTACCAATGATTAATCCCACCATGGGTGATTCAAATGGTGATGAAATGATATTTATGGGATTTAAGGTCCATACATGCCTCATGAATAGGGATGTTGGTTCAAATTTGATATATATACCTTTTTTTATTATATAGTAGATCATTAATTAAATTCATTGATTTGTGCCATCAATTTGGGATAGATTATCTAGTGTAATATATCTGTTTCCATGATGTTTTGATATATCTTTTTTAGAATTTATTGGTTGAGCTAAAAAAGTTATTATTCTAGTATATATATAATGATAGTGGATAATGTTTAGGGATTGAAACAATGGTTATTTCCAGGAGGGGTATACATTGGTTTAAGGGTAAAATCCTAGGAGAAACCTTGTGTAGTACCATAGATTGCTTTAGGTTAATCCCAAAGTCTCCATTTCTTTTCTAAAGTTTGATTCCCCATGTTACAAAATATTTAACCTCAATTAAATCATATAGAACTACATGCGATAAATGTACACAATTCTTTTTCAATTTATTATGTGTCTACTTTTCCAAATTATGTGTAGGATATTGATATTGAGAATGCTCCTACACATTCACTATGGTATAGGTAGGAGGGTCACTTCAATAAGAATACATCAACTTAAATGATGTCTAAGGCATGTGACTTCATAACTACAGTCAAATATACCCTTACATTGAGTCTTCAATTATTCATCATTCCCATGAAACAACGTCTCCTATGATGATGAAGAATGGGATGAAATATTTTTTTGATTCTCTGACCTTGTGAGGAATCTAAAGAGGTGACAAGTTAAAATAAGATTGAGCCTCTGCTAAGTGAGCAGCACATTTGAATAGCACTATATCACATAGTTCTAACCAATTCAAGGGAGATTAGGGTTAAGTTTTAATACTTAGAGAAAAAGGTATTCCTAAGGCTTATATTCTCTCCTTGGTTTTGTTGATGTTGTTTTCTAAGAATGTGGATGGAAATATTAATCTATGCATTTTATTACCAGATGCTGAACAAGGTGGCACTGATGAACCAATATCCATTACCTAGGATTTATGATATGATGGATCTACTATAGGGAGGCTGGTGGTTTCCCTTGATTGATCATTCATTGGGATATCACCAATTGTGAGTTATAGAATAAGAAATTTAAAATATGACATTTTGGAGAAGCGATCGATTATATGAGTACAAAGAGATTCTGTTCGGGATGATGAATGCAACGACAATGTTCATGTACCTCATGACCATGATCATCCATCTTTACTGGTACTCATTCATCACAATGATTCATTAAATGGATCCTCATAAACATGTTAACACTAATAAAATATACCGGGCACCTAGGGATAGATTGCATTATGCTTCTCGAAAACAATATTTAAGAAAATTTGTTGAAGTGTGACTTATTTTTTTTATATGTGAAATTTCTAGGACATGTGGTGTCTAAGACCGGTGTATATATATATATATAACCAGACAATGTTGAGTTAGTAATTTCTTTGGAACATGCTTAGAATGTGTTTGATATTAGGTTTTTTCTAGGATTTTAGGATATTACCAACAATTTACGAAGTACTTCCCCTAACAATCAGGACCCATGACGACACTAACATTAAAGGATGTTATTTTTCAATGGTTGAAACAATTTTATGATTTGTTCCTCGAACTAAATATAATGCTAAAAAAACTCATGTACTAAGGATTCCTGATCATGGGATTGGTTATGTAGAGTATGTTGATGCATCAATTGTTGTTCTAGGAGTGGTACATAATTAAGGTGAGTAGGTATTATCCTATGTTTAGTCTCATCTACAACACCACAAGAGTAGTTACCCATCACATGAATTGGAGGTGGAAGATGTGGACCACACACTGATGTATTTTTGACACAGGTGAGATATTTGTTTATTATATAGATCACTAGATCTTATCCTCTGTCATTGTGCAAAGAGAATAAACCTGAGACAGAGGTGATGGGTGGATTATCATATAAGTTTCGACCATTATATGGAATATTCATATTGGAATGGTCAAACCATTGTAGATTATCTTATCCTTAAGTAAATGGTTGAGTAGGATCATAGTGATATTCACTCAAAGGATTAGTGGAAGGTGATGAACTTATTGGATACTTAGAGGATGCAGGCCTTAAAGGATCATAGTTTTATGACTTTTTCCCCTTTAGTTAACATATTAGAACTTCAGTACTGGGTAAATAATAGTCATGATTCATACCCATAGTGTGTTATGATGAGGGAATTGTTAGATGGAGGTGACCTGATAACCGGATGGTTGAGGGATAATTACGATGTGATCATTTAACAATGGATTGTGGTTTTTCTTTAATTCTTTTATAGGGTGATATATGTGGTATTACCATAGATATATATGGGTTTTACATCCTTTTGTGGCCAAGATGTATCTTAAAATAAATTGGTTTTTATGGTTATCAGTGATTAAGAGAGGCATTGATGGTTTTATCCACTAATTCCCAACCTATACGAGGGTGAAGGACGAGTAGCAATGTCATAGTTGGTTGTTTTAGCCACTTATGATACAAATATAGCAGTGTTAGGATATCACAATGGACATTGTGATGGGTAAAACCAAATATGTGATAAGTTTTTACATAGTTTGAGTCATTTTCAATCAGTTAAAGTAGTTTTCTCACTTTGTATAGTTTAGAGGGACTGACACAGTAAAGCATTGAGGAAATATATATGTTTGAGGTATCTTACACCTTCATGGGGTTAACATTAGATTATTTTGAGAAATAATCTTGTTTATGTCGAAATTTTTGGAAGGGATTATAGATATCCATTGAGAATCAACAATGATTGGGATAAGCGTATAATCCTAAAAACTGAGGTATATTTTGAGTAGACTATAGTCATCTTGGAGGATATGCTTCAAGCATTCATGGTAGACTTAAATGGAGCATTGTAATATCACCTATCCAGTATTCAGTTAACATTTAATAATAATGAATAAGATTTTATTTAGATATAATCATATAAGTCTCTTTATGAGAGTCGGTGTTGAGCACAATTTGTTGGTATGATGTAGGTGATGCAAATTTTGTGTGACTAGTTTGGTTCTAGAGGTCTACGAGAGAGTAAATTAAATTTAGAAGAGGTTGATCACCGCTCGTAGAAGAAATATATTATATTTCAAACATAGAAGGAGACCATTTTTGTTCAATTAGGTAGATTATGTTTTCTTGAGAGTGACTCCTCTGTTTGGTCATTGCCGTCTGGGGAAGTAGAGAAAGCTTTCATCTCATTTTTTATAACCCTTTAACATCACGAGATGAGATGGGATAATGGAATACCATTTGTTAATTCCTCCATTTTATCGAGGGCTATATGATGTTTTCTTCATTTCATAACCCTATTGGTACATGACTAATCTTTCAAATGTTATAAATTGCAAGGATAGAGACTCTAAACAGGATGTATCATATAAGGAGAATCTAGATCGGATCATATACCAAACAGATGTGGCATTGCAGGGAAATAAGGTACCATTAGTTCAGATTCATTGGAAACATAGATAGATCCAAGAGTATATTTTTGAACTTGATTATGAATGTCGAGCTCAGTGCGATGAGCCATTATAGAAAGATTCTATAGATACCTCATGGGGATGCGAATTTGATATATGGGGAGAATTGTAATTTCTTCATATTTTAATAATATTTAAATCCCAATTTCTAATAATTAATAATTATTTTTATTAGAAAATGTAATTTTTGAATAAAAATTTAATAAATGTATTGAATGAATTATATAAGGTTAAAATTCATGTAAGTATTTTGGTATATTCTGTGAAATATTTTTAGAGGTAGGAACTAATTCGATTTGATATTACAAGGATTATATTGCCTCAATAAATATGAAATAAAAATATAAAATAGATCATATTATACCATCCCGATTTTCCCAAAACAATTTAATGTCTCTCAAATAGTGCATCATATGATAAATTTGATACCACCATTATGTATGAGATGTTGTGTTTACCCTAGGTGGGGTATATCATATGTGTGTTTTGGGAATTTAGGTCTAGAAAATGGTGTTTACCCTCGTTGGGGAATTACCTTTATGTGTATTGGGATTTTGGTTAGATATCTCAACAAATTAGGATATCTAATGTTTATATTAAATAATAATTATTATTAATTTAATTAATAATTGTTCACTATTCATCTTCCTCCACCATGTGTATTGAACCTTCATTTTCAATGGATGATGTTTCCAAAAATCTAGTTTTTTTCAACCATTTTGACCATTAAAAATTGGAAATGCATTAATGGTGTGAATTAAGACACGCTACCATCAATTTTCAATTAAAATAGCATATTAAATTTTTGGTTTCAAAAATTGTGCGGTGTTTCATGTGAGGAATCAAATGTCACACACCAGGTATGGGAAACCCCCAACACTAAATTAGGTTATCTATGACTTCACTTATTATATCCTACGAAGTCATGGGTTAGGTTTTAATTGATGATATCTTAAAAAATTGAGTGTCGATAGGTTATAAAATTCCAAATTCATATTCCATCGCTCAATTTCTGAACCCCGAATTTAATTCAACATTTCAACATAGAATTGATTCTAAATGGATTTCATTCACCCCATTAATGCAGTTCAAAATTCGGCTGTTCAAAAAAGCTGAATTCAATTTTTATTAAGTTTCGTTCATTGACAATGGTGGTGCGGTGTATTTAGAGGAGGAATATGAATAAAAACTATTTATTAATTAAATTATTAATATGTATTATTTAATATAAATATTATATTTTATATTTTTACTACTGACCTATAAAAAATACCAATGAACATAAAAATTATGCCCTAACTAGGAGAAGGCCAGCATCTAAGACATAACGGTGGTGTCAATGTTTTCGTACAATGCACCGTTTGTGAGATATTAACATATTTCAAAAAATAATAATATAATAAAAATATTAATTGACTTATTATCACATGATATTTAACCAAATTTCTACCATGAAAAAAAAGTTATACCCTGCTTAGGGTAAACCCTATATCACGGACCACCTAATGTGGTTCTCAAGTTTCTTATATGACGTACTGTTTGGGAGATATTAAATTTTTTTGGAAAAATAATATTACAGATGTTAAGTAAATTATCCTCATATGTGATCTGAATAAACATTCAATGCTCTCAAATATTATACCCTTCTTAGGCTAAGAACCATGTCCCATACTTAAGGGTAGTCTCATATTTCTTATATGATGCATTATTTTCCAAATATTCAATTATTTTTTATAAATCCCACACATCTAATATTATCTATTTATTTTTTTATTTCATATGTGTCGAGGCTCTAAGTGCCTTATAATCTCACACTAACTCATCTCTAAACTCCAAAAATATTTCATATAATATTCCATTATTCTCATTAGGATTTGACCCATATAAAAATCCACTAAAAAATTTGTTTATTGATTTTTATAAAAAAATTCATGTTTATGTAAAAATACTTATAAGTTATTAAAAAGTGGTATTTTATTATCTTTAAAAAATAATAAAATAAAAATAAAAATTCCATTTAAAACACTTGATGTTGAATAATCAGAATGTAATGTTAAATTACTAAATAATAATTTCATTTAATTAAATGGATGAGGAATAATCAATCTAGAATGTAAATAGGTGAACACATATTCCATGTAAACAACTACATAAGGTGTAATCAATATGGTAATTTAAGTAACTGAATACGTATGAAAATTAATAAAATAACATAGAATTAAATACATCTATATATATTGTTATCGTGAAATTCTCATTCTATAATAAAAACTAAATCCTTAATGAAGGTAATACTAAATTAGTAGACACAATGATTTCAGACATTATGATAACTCTACTATCAAGTCCTTTCAAATGATAGTTAAAAATTACTAGGTATAAACCCATTAGGGTTTTCCAATAACATTTATTATAGCTTACTAATTCTCCTCATCGGACTACCAATACATTGAGGGGGTACCTATAAATGTGACCCACCCATGCCTCGCATGTCGAGACCATTCCTCATATATAGAATAATCATTTTAATTAATAAATAATCCTCCATATCCTCACATATCCATATTAAGTAAAAATTGATATTTGAAAATATTTCCCTAGATAATGAAATTCCATTCAATGTAGAACACAATGTGTAGAAATGATATATAACTTAAACAATGAACATATCTATGATAAATAATATGGATAATTAGGGAAAATATGATATCCATAGATCACGGGAAGGTGAAAAATTCAATTCAATGTTATTTATTATAAAAATATTTCATAGAAGTGAATATCAATATTATCCATTTTCAGAATAATCATAAACTATATATATGTAGAATAATGATTCTATGAATACAACATTTACCTAGGGTAGTTTATGTAAAATGAATGGTTGTTGTAATTTAAGAATATAAATACCATAAAATATCATTAAAAATTTCAAGAAGAACTTATAATTTTTATTTTTAAAAACTCATTTAAAAATATATAACATTTTAAAAATAATTTTATTTGGAAATCACTTAAAAAGCTATGAATTTCCAAAAAAATGAACTTATTTCTATAAAAATAACATTATAAATTTTTGAAGGATTCATCAAAGAAATGATGTTCCTAATGAAGGATAATTATTTATATTTTATAAAATTTACAAATATCATTACCTTTATTGTGTAAAAACGAATGAAAAGTACCATCTTGGGAAAATGTAAATAATATTCTTTTAAAATATTTAGTAAAAACTATAGAAGAAATATCTTTAAATTGGCATAAAATTTCAATTAAATTTTTTTAGCTGAGTAAAAATGGGTGATTTATTTAATTAATAATTTAAAAAAAATAAACAAGTTTTTAGATTACATGATATTGGAGGAAAACTTATTTCCAACCAAATAGGGAAATGTAGTCAGATATTTGTAAAATATTTTATCTATAATTTTATGTACCAAATAGTTGAAAAATAGTAAAATTACATGAAAATATCATAATTAAACTAATTATAATAATATTAAATGTTTTTATCTACAAAATTTTAAAATAATTTATTTTATCTAAAATTCAAGAATAAATAAACTCGATAAGAATGATATTGTGAAATAAACACGTACAACGATCATAACGTTGAAGTCAGAATTAATCCATGAATCAATTTTGTGTCTGGGTCTTAAATCCACATAAAATAATTGGAAATAAAACATATGATAATAAAATCGCATTATACACATAATAATATATTATCACAGATAATAAATAAGTAATGTTACCAAATTTAAAGAAAATATGTTATGAAAGTAAATACAACATGATATTTTTCTACTCAACTCCCTTAGATGAAATAATTCAAATTGAATCTCAAAATACCATGAAGTAAGATGTATTAATGAAATTACATGTAAATGGGGTTTATATACACTATATAAATGATTATAGGTGCATAACATTACAATATGCCTCATGTAAAGTAGTGAAAATCTGAAGAAGGGACACTGTATTCAATAGCATGTGTGACATGAAACACTTTGCATGTATGTGAATATAATATCCTAAAAATTTAAAATATATTTAATATTTTTAATAAATTAAATATATTTTATAGCTTTAAATTCAAATGATAATGAGTTATCATACATCACACGCAATAATTTTTTTCTTTGATGACTTTCTTTACACGCAAGATCAAGTTTTAACAAACAATAATATATTATTATTATATTATTATTTAATATAATAATATATTAACAAAAAATTATGAATATTATTAAATATCTTATGAAAATAAAAGGTTTTCACAAATATGAAATGAATTCATTGGTTACTAGTTCATTATAAATGCTATAATAACCAATTGAATATAATGGGAATGTTTTAATTGAAAACTACTTTTATTCTCACAAAGCAGTTTTATCCTAATAAATTATATTAATTACAATTACTGAGTGAGAGTAAACAAATATATATATTATATATTCAATAATATATTTTTGATATTAATCCAATAGATTCTGTAGACATAATATAAGAACATAAACAATTTTACGTACAAAATATTGAATTTTTTTATTAATGCACTTTTTAGGCCCTTTAATGGAGAACCTATTTTAAAAAAAATTATGGAACATTTTTAAATATTAAATTTCAAAATAAAATTAATAATTAAAATATAACCATAGAAATTATGTTAGGGTAAATTTTTGATATTTTTCTAAAGGTTAGAATTTTTAATGAATAGTGAAAATTTTGAAATTTAATACAAAAACAGATTTTTCATCTAATTTATTTATAATTTTAAATTAAATTTTAAGGTATTATTCAATTATAATTTGATCAAATTTTGACCAATTAATCAAATTTAGGTCATTTTAATCAATTTCATATTGATATTGACAAGAAAAACATAGCAATCCTTTGAACGTTTTTACATTAAAAAATCTTATTGTCGACCCATATGGAGAAATAAATTTAAATTAATTCATGCCAATTATTTCTTATGAATTTGATGAATTTGATACTATATTTGTAATCACAATGACTTATAACTTCTAATAATTTTAAATTAGTTTTTTACCAAACAATATGATTGAATGAAATTAAAATTAATTACAACAATTAAGGTAAAATTAAACATAATAATGGAATAAACCTTAATCATAGTGGCCCAAATGACATATAAAATGTTCCAAGATCCGTTTTATCGACATATTTTGACCCTAAAATCCATTTTCTATAATTTTAATCATTATTGGATCCACATTCAATTTTAAAAACGTGGGTGGGATTCCCTTTCCCAAAAATTTATAAGAGTGTCACTCCTCCTCCAATATAAAGAGGCCTCCTCTCCTCACAATTAATCACAACTCTAAAGCAACATTGGATAAATTTTTTTAATGAAATTGATAGTAAAAATCCCTACCCTCATCCTAGAATACTTCCATTGGGATGAAATCCGTCCAAGGAATCCTGTTGGTGGAAACCAAAAAGAGTTACCTGAAAAAGAGGTGACATCTTTCCTCAAGATCATAAGTTTTATATCCATTCTTCACCCCCTATTCTATTATTTTTACATGATTATATAGAAACACAATTATTTTCAATATTCTATGATTTTTATGTAATTTTGTTACTAAACTTACACAGACATCCCTCTAACGGGTAACGAACAAACCGTTTATGTGCATGGCGAACTCCCACCTAACGAAACAAAGTTGTTCATTTTTTCACTACCATATTTCATGTTTTGTAATAATATATACATGATATTTATATATAATATAAATGATATTTATTATGAATTTATTCTTTTATAATTATTTTGTAACACAAACCCTTATACATTCCTTATTTTTTAAAAAATGATAACATATTTTGTGGAAGTGTGGACGATTGGCTCATCAAAGCGATGTGACTTATTGACGCTATACATGGAACATATTAAGGATAAGGTTAATAAAAATATTTAACATATATATAATACAAATTAAACTTTATTTTTAATATACATATTTATCTTTTATTTTTAGTTATATTAACATGATAATGAAATATAAGTAACATTCATGCATACGTACGAACTACCGTCTCCAGGAACAGTTCATTTCATTTATTATCTCCAATCCTTATATATTATTATAAAAACATATATATTTAATATTGATGATAATAAATCATGGTTTACATTTTTGATATGATGAAATCATTATCTAATCAGTAGGAATGATAAATAACAAGTCAAAATTTACTCGTGAAAACTAGGAAATCAACACTCTATATTGTTAAAATAATGCAAGGTTACTATCCAAAAGGTACTAAAATATCATAAAATGTTAATATATGATATTTTAAATATTTTTATGGTTTATTTATAAGTTAGTAACATTTTTAAATCACTTATATAGTATGCTAATAGATGTTCATCCAAAATGAAAAACATGGAAGGGGATTTCATCTCAATTTACATTCTATTGAGAATTATTTGTTTCTAGGAACCTAGATTTATTTATATAGTGCGTATACTTTACTTTGAAATGTTATATCATGAATAAAATTATTCTCATGATATTTAAAGTTTCATTTAATGATTTTACTTCAAAGATATTAATATTTAAATGACTCAATGTGGTATGGGGCGCTTTGTAATGTTTAAAGATTATTCTCTTCAAGAAAATATTTAATGATTATCATTGAAATATCACTAATAATTTTTGTTGTTAAATTTCTCTTGAAATAATCAATTTATTTTATTGAACATAATTTATTATATATTTTTTACATAATTATAGTTTGACATATGATATCATTATTCTTTCATTCTTCATGATATTTGGAGTTTAAAATTAACGTATTTAATTTATTTATATTTGAGTTAAAATATTCAAAGTGGAAAATGATTTCACAACCCAATTACTTTTCATTAAGTTATATTACTTCATCACTGTATTTAATATTATATGATTATGTCTATAAACACATTTCACTATCTATTTTTTTTATTTCCACTTCTTTTATTAGGTTTAAAATTTGACACACATAATCTATTAATTGGTTGAGTACGACATAAATTTTATTGTCCTAAAAAGGGTTTAATTTATTATTTCATTTTATTTGGGATTGTTTACACTTGAATTTCCATCAAATGAAATTATTTTATAATTATATAATAAAACATTAAATTTTATTCTAAATGGGTTATTCATGAACATTTTCATGTAATAGTACCATTTTTCAACTCTTTGGTACTCAAAATGTTTTATAAAATGTTTTTAAGAAATCCTAACTTCATTTATATCATTACTCAGAAAACTAGTTTTCTTCTTAAGAATGATGTTTCATTAAAAAAATAAAAATTGGTTTTAAAAGAAATTATTTTTCAAAAAAATCAAAATATATGATATTTTACTCAAGAGTGTTTTTAATAGAACACTCTATATTATTTCTATTCTTCAATGACAACATCCCTTTATTTTACTCCACATGGGATAAATAATATTGGTACCATCCTTATTATTCATATGAATGGTTTATGATTTATTTGGATATAGATAGTACTCAAATTCAGTTCCTTGATTCATTAATTTTTCCATTGAAATATTCAATATCAAAATATCATTGAACATTGAATCTCTACTAAATTATCCATATCATTTATCATGTATATTACTATATCCTAAACTATATACCATTTTACTTATGATGTCTACTTTGAAATCTGTTGGACTATTTTTTGAAATATTTATAATTCTTTATTCTTTATTCAATATGGATTTTTGGTAATACATGTGGATTATTAATTAAATTTATAAGTAGATATGGAGAATTATTTGTACATGCACAAACATGTTGATCTCAATCCTTATAAAGCTCCTTGATGAATCGATAATGTCTATTGAGATAAATATGTTTCGAAAATTAAATGGGTTTCAATGTGGTTATAAATTTTCTATAGGATATATATTGATAGTAGAGGTTCTCATGTTCCTTAGACATGATTTCAAAAATTAATCATTTATTTATTTTTATTCATTTATTATTTATCAATGATATTTTTCATCAACATATATATGGGTTTATTGAATTATAATATTATTGATTAAATGGTATGTGTTTTATATTTCATACTCTTCAATATTTAATTTTCCTTATCCAGTTATTTTAATGGACAATGTTTCCATTTATTACCATTCCATATTGTTTATTCACATCCTTATCTGTTTATTGACTACCTTGTTTGTGTGATTAGTTATTTAACATGCCATAATTATTATTCACATTGACATGTTATTTTTTCCACTGTACAATACCCTCACTAATAATTTGAGATCACAATTATTTTTTCCTTTCCCAGAGAATAATAGAAGTATTCTAAGAGAGATACACAAGGATACACTATCTAGAATAACGTTATTATCCTAAAGATATCCTTTAAAAAAAATATTGTAATTAGTGTATTCAATTGTATTACAATACTCATGTACATATCTGGTTTACCAAGACTATTAAACTCTTAGATCCATTTTGATTTTATTCCTTATAATCCTTCCAATGTATTGATAGCAACACTGGATTCAGCTATATGTGGTTGTGTTGCTACATTTGGTATTAGAGTTGTTTAGATAAAACATTGGGAACTATATTTAGGAAAACATTTCTTATAGAACATATCTCTATTGTAGAATTTGATGATTCATATAGAAGAACACCATATAATTTTAATAACATATAGATTACGTGGGTATTCATAATAAAAAAACCATGTCCAAATATTATAGTTGTACTTGGTTTAAGAAAAGATGTACATAGGATTAACAAATCTAAATAGGTTTGTTGTACCTTTCTGGGTGTAACCCAGTACACGACAACGGGCCTTACTACGTAGCTCTTTTGAATCTCAAAATGGATATTGTTAAGATAATTACCATTTTCATTACAAACCATTATAAAGTATTTTAATAGTTAATGATGATAAATTACCAAAGTTAAACCTATAGTGTTTTATATTGAATATAATGTTTCACGATTTATAAATCCAATAAATTATATTATGAAAAAACTATAGGCCAAGGAAGGATCTATGTGGATATAAGTGGATGAAGTATTTATGTATTGGTGCTGAATTGAAATCCTTAGTTAGAGATATATTAGTGACTTACCTTATTTCAAGGATTTACATCAGAATTATTTTAGAAATTATTTTAATATTTTTTTAGAAAATGATAAAATTTATTCCTGGTGAAAATCATCTCCAGTAATTCCACTGGTATTGAACCCATTACTGAAGGATTATAACGGTTTCAAGCCAACGATTAACCTATGAAATTCATGGTTAATATGTAATTGTTTTTAGTTTTTTTAATAGATATTAATAATAACTATTAGTATTAATTGTGAGGATTAGAGTTTAATGTCTTATCCTTATTAGTTTTGGAAAATTGTTAGAGGAAAATTTTTGGACATTTCACTCGTTTATATGATTTAAGATCCTTTATAAATGTATTTTAGTGCTACAGAAATCAAAATTAATTTTGGAATGAATAGAAAACATTATGAAAGAACAAATAATGGATGAAATTTTATTTATAGAAATATATAATGTAGGCATATTTTCTTATATTCTTAAGAGTTAAAATAATTACTCATCATTAAAAAATGATCAAAAAAATGTAATCTTAATAACTTAATTTTTTTGAACTAATGTTATTCTAAATCATCATAGATTTATGGATTTGGGGTCCTCAAAATCATATTGATCATTCAATTATTTTTGTTATTGATTTCCTCAATCATTCACTATTAATTATTACTCCTTTTCATCATCTAAATTCCTCTACATTCCATTATATTTCTTCTACTTAGAGACCTTGTAACATGTTAGTCCATATGTACATTGAAATTTACATTATATCTTTTCTATTCGATTTTTTATGGACCCTTCCCTTGATTTGGGATTTTAAGCATAGTAACTATCATAAATTCTATCAGCAAGATCAATTTTAAATTATAAGAACACAATTTATTTAAGTTGGTGAAAATTTAATGCCCTGAAAATATAACGTATGAACATCATATTTGATTCCATACAAGATAGGAAACACCAAGAATGTAAGAGAACATAATATCCCAAGAAATTATAATATATTTACTATTTTAATTAAATTAATGTAATTATATAGATTCCAAGGAATGCAAATCTCATTTATCTTACGTCACACATAACAATTTGTTTCTTTGATGACGTGCATTACACGCTAGATTTAGTTTTAATGAATAATAATGTATTATTAATTATTATAATAAGATATAAATAGAAATTATGATTTTTTTTAACTAAATTAATAAAATATTTTTTTACACAAATATGAAATTGATTCATTAGTTACTAATTAATTATAAATATATATAAGAAAAAATTTATATAAAGGGAATATTTTTATTAAAAACAATTATTATGCTCACAAAAAAGTTTTACCCAAAACAATTAAATTAATTAAAATAGATGAGTGATATAAATGTAATATATATATATATATTCAATATTCAATAATATATTTTTAATATTTATTCAATATATTAAATTCACATAAGATAAGAACAAACACAATTTTACGCATAAAATACTATATTTTTTGTTGAGACACTTTTACCACTATTCAATGGAAAACCAATTTTATATTTAGTTTTTTGAAATTTTATAAATATTATGTGTCAAAATAAACAAAATAATTGATTTAATAAGTTTAAAATTTGTTTAGGGTAAAATTTTGGTATTTTTTCGTGAGGTTTCATATTTATTGAATATTATAAAATATTGAAATTAAATTCAAAACATATTTTTCAAATAATTTATAAAAAATGTTAAATTAAATTTATATTTGGTTGAAATGTTTAATTAGATTTAATTATTATAAATTAATTCTATTTAGTTCATTGGAATAAATTTCCTATTGAAATTGACTATATAAACATAGTAACATTTTGGGCATTTTTAATTTAAAACCACACAATATCTTCTTCTCTACAGGATTAAACATACATTAACTTCTACCGCTTATGTGATTAGAATTTGGAAAAATGGATTAAATATTTTAAAGCACAATAATTTATAATTTTTAATAAATAATACATAGTTTCTTTTAAAAAATATTATTCAATGAAAATAAAATTAATTACAACGATTAAAGTAAAAATAGCCTTCATTAGGAACTAAACCTTAATCCTATGGGTTAAAATGACCTAGAAAGTTCTAAAAGATTTATTTATTGGAAATATTTCGACCCTATAATCCCTCTTAATTAAATTTTTCCATTATTTGATCCACTTCAAATGGGGAAAACATTAGTGGAATTCCCTTTCCCCAAATTTACAAGTGTGTGACTCCTCCTCCACAATAAAAACGCATCATCATCTCCCACATCCTCGCTCTTCTCAATACACTTTTTCTCAACCAATATCTACCCAAATGTATCTTCAATATCCATCCAATAATTATTGATTCCTCCCCTCTGTCATAAATATATATATGGAAGCCCTTTGTGGCAAACCAAAATGAGTTACCTAAATTAGAGGTAACATCATTCTTCAAGCTCTTTTTTTTATTTCCATTCCTCACCAACATATATTTTTAATACATGATTATATAACAAAAATAATAATATTAAATATACTAGGATTTAATTATCGTAGGGTTTTTATATAAACTTACACACACTTCCCTATAATCTGTAATGTACGTACCGCTAATGTGTACGATGGACTGTCAAATCACGAAACCATGTTGTTCATTTTTACATTACCACATTTAATGCATGGGAATTATGATAGAAATTATGTTAATATATGATATATATGATATTGAATATGTATTTATTATTCTATATTTCTTTTACAACACATACCTTTATACATTCTACTTTGTGTGAATATGATAACATCATTTGTGGAAGTGTGGACTACCGCCTCCTCAAAGCAGTGTGACTCGTTCATACTATACATGAAATGAATAAAGAGATAATTTTATTTAAACAATGTAACATATATAAAATATAAATTATATTTGAATTATAACATTCATATTTATCATTTAATTTTCATAATTTTAATATTATAGTGAAATGAAATTAGAATTCATGCATACATACATCCTACCATCATCTAGAATAGTGCCTTTAATTTATTATCTCAAAATCATACAGATTATTATAAATAAATATATAATCAATATATATGATATTAGAAAAATGGTTTAAATTATTTATTTTATGAAACCTTGATAAAGTTAAAAGTAGTAACAAAAAACATGTCAAAACTAACTTGAGAAAACTTGGTAATTAAAAATCAAAATAGTTATAATAATGAAAGCTTATTAAATAATGGGTAATAAAAAATTATAAGAAGTTGATATAAGATATTAAAAATCTACATTGGTTCTTTTATAAGTTATTAACATGTTTAGACCCTTTATAGAAGAGGTTAAAGTACGTTCAACCAAAATGGAACACATGGTCAGGGATTTCATCTCAATTTACATTCCATTGAGAATAATTTCTTATTATGTGCCTAGTTTCATTTAAATGGTGTTTATAATACCCTTTGAAATTTCATATAATTAATATCATGATTATAATGATCTTATAAGTTTAATTTAATAATATTAATTCATGTTTTTTTGGACCAAATTGTTCAGAGTGGTAAGGGACACATTGGATTGTTTAATGATTATTCTCCTCAAGAACGTTTTTAATGATTGTATTTGTAATATAACTTCATTTTGTGATTGTTAACATTATATTGAAACAATAAATTTATTTTTTCATGTAATATATTATATATTGTGTAAATACTTAAACTTTGAAATATATTATCATGATTCATTAATTATTTATGATATTTTTAGTTTCTTTTTAAATTATTATATTGATGGGTTTTGAGATAAAAGTTACCAAGTGGAATAAAATTTCATAACATGATTCCATTTCATTGGGTTAGACTACTTCCTAATTTTCTTTAATATTATTAGATCATGTGTGTAATCAATATTCTCTGTATATTTTCTTATTTTCATTTCTTTTATGTGGATTCAGATTTGAAATTAATAATATATTCATTGGTAGAGTTTAACAGAAATGTTATGGTATTTTGAAGGGTTTACTTTACAATCTAATTTTTTTCAGGATTATTTACACATGAATTTACATCATAGGAAATTATTTCATCA
Source organism: Viscum album (assembly GCA_963277665.1). NCBI lineage: Eukaryota > Viridiplantae > Streptophyta > Magnoliopsida > Santalales > Viscaceae > Viscum > Viscum album. The sequence continues at coordinate 1,256,279,682 of OY728152.1, forward strand.
TTCTCTAATAAACAGTTTAATATTATTCTCCTTGTGTTATTAATGATGTTTTCAAGTATTAGTGCCATTTCGCCACTCTTTGTTACTCAAAATGTTTAAGAAAATTATTTTAAGAAAACATGTCTTCATTTATCATTTATTCAAAGAACCTACGTTCTTATAATAATGTTTTATTAATTTTGTTCGAAATTGGATTCAAAATAAATGGTTTATCTATAGTTATTTCAAAAAAAATATATATTTTCTTCAAGGGTGTATTTAAAATATAATTTTTCACAATTTTTATTCATCAAATACAACAACCCATTATTTCACCCCATCTGGGATATATTTTATTGATACCAACCTTATTCTTCCTATGGATGGTTAACGATTGATTTTTCTAAATATATTATTCAAATTAACTTCCTTGATTGATTTGTTCATCCCCTAAAAATATTCAATATCATATGATCATTGAAAATTAAATTTCCCCTAAATTATCCATTTCGTTTATCATGTATAATAAAATTTCTTAAACCACATAACATTTTACATATGATATATACTTTGAAAGATATTTGATAATTTGGGAAAATATTGATAATTTTTTATTATTTATTCAATACAAATATTTTTTAAGACATATTCTCTAATAATTAAATTGATTACTCGATATGAATAATGATTTGGGCATGCAATGATGGGTGATGCTCATAACTTATATAGCTACTCAATGCATCGATAAGTTCATATTAGAAAAATAATTTAGGAAAATTATACGATTTTATACCTTCAGTTGTAAACAATTTGAAAGATATATCATTATTATAAAGCTTTTGATGTGCCTTATTCATGAAGTCTAATAAATAAGGATTTCCAATATTTTGATTTATTTATTATTTATCCAAGAGATTTTCAATCTAGATATATATAGAATAATTTAATTCTATGATTATTGATTAAAGGGCATCTTTTTTTAGTTTCATACCTTTCCATATTTACATTGACATATCTAGTTATTTATATGGCAGGCATTTCCATTTATTACAATTTCATATTATTTATTCAGTAGCTTCTCATTTTTTTATTACATGGTATATGGGTTCTTTTATTTAACATTACATAATTATTATTCTCATTTATTCATTATTTCTTCCATTATACATTACCCTTACTACGAATTTGTGCTCACCCTTATTTTTATCCTTTCCCCAAGAATCCAAGAAGTATGCTAAGAAATATATGCAAGGATACGCTATAATTAATAATGTTATTATCCTAAAAGTTATCCACTAAAGAAAAATGTTATTCTGTAATTATTTAGTTAATTTGTAATACTGGACACATGTATGTATTTGGTTTACCAAGAGTCCTAAAAAATTATATCTTTTGCGGTTTGTTTCCTCATAATCATGCCAATGAATTAATAGTAGACACACACTTCGGGCTATCTGGGGTTGGGTCTCTATATCACAATGAAGGGGAAATTGAGATGAATTCTCTTACCTCATGGCTTCTTATAGTTGAACATGATTGAACCTCTTATGTAGTGGTTTTAAACATGTTATAAATTATACCATATATATATATATTAATTTTTTTAATATCATATATCATCCTTTTAAAAAATATTATCACCTGTTTTTTTATAATATTTCATTTTTTTATTTATTTTGTTATTAATTTCCATGTTTCCTCATCCTTGTTTCATCTAGAAGAATCCAATTATACACATAATATATAGTTATATGATATATAGAATTATAATAGTGACATAATTATCATATTTAAAAATAAATTATAATTTTATTTCCAATAATTAATGATTTTTTTTATAAATGAAGTATGCTATGATCATAGAGATAACATATCTTACATAAGCATGAGTAACATTTTCATTCTCTAACGATCATTATGGAAAGAAGGTGTGTAATATATTTTCATCCCATTAATGTTGATAATATCATATATATATAATATTATTTCTTTATATATACTTATATATATATATATATATATATTCCATGTTTTTCGATGATGAAAATAGAGTCACATCACTTTGTGAAGGTAGAATTCCACACATACAAAAATGAAGACATCATCTCTAAGTGAGTGAAAATTTAATAAAGAATATTATATTTTCAGAATGATAAATATGATATTAATATCATGATTATTTAATTTATATCACATATTTTTATTAATATTTCCCTTATAACATTATATTTAGTCCATTAGCGAAACAAAAATTACATCACTTTATGAGGCAGTAGTTCATTGCACACATGAGCGACGTTATGGAATCCCCTATGGAATGTAAATTTACACATATATATGTCTATGTGTGAGATATAGAATAAAGAGGTATTATTATGTTATATATATGATATATATACTTTTTATCTATCATGATACACAATCCTGAGTGTTGGTAATGTAAAAACGAATGCCATCGGTACACAAAGCAGTAATCCTCCATACACATAGAAGATGATTCCATAACCCATTTGATTAAAGTGGACATGGTTATAATATATTTCCTTATAATAAAAAATTATAATTAATTTTAAAATTTTATACTTATTATTTCATCATGTGTTAATAATAGATGAGGTAGGTGGAAGAAGAAATAAAATAAAAACACTCATTAAATAACTTAACCACTTTTTCAGGTATCCTTCTTAAGTTTCCAGCAAAAGACTTATTTGGTTTATTTATGCCCAAAATTAGGAATATAAGATGAAATTCAAGAATACACACATTTTAAAGAGGTAAAATCTATAAAACTGGGTAATAATATATTATATATTATATAAGGTTGAAATATATCCAAAAAATTCTTTTTTTAAATTTTGTTACATCATTTCAACCCTCGACTTCTTAGTTCCCCGCCCCATAAATCTATTTTTTACATTAAACATGGTAATAAATTTTTATTGTTCATTATATCTAGTTTGGTAAAACATTTATTTTAACTTATTATAAATTATATGTTTTTTATTATTCCTCTTATGGAATCCATTTTTACAAATTCAATTAACATAATCATCATAACATAATTTAATATTAAAATCGCAAACGTGATGAGAAAGGGTGTTTTCATAGACGAAATTTTCAAAAGTTTGATAAATTATACAAATATTCAACATGAAAATGATTCCAATGACATAAATTATATTAATTGATATATAATTTAATTAATTTAACTTTTAAACCAATTTAAAATATAATTTAACATTATAAATAATTTAATTGAAAATGTATTTATCCATTAAAATAATGTACTTTTCAATATTTATAAAAAAATGAAACGTTTCATAAAAATCCCAAAACATCATTCTAATGTAATTTTCATATTTTTATTTAAAAAATAAATTTAAAATTTTCAAATATTTTTTACATATTTGGTAAAAAGTAATTACAAATTTTGTGTGCAAAGAATGCTTAATCGATCATTAAAAAATAGTTTTTTTAGAAAAAATTACATTTTCATTTCATTTATTATTATTTTTAATATCATCAATAGATAATTGTTTTTAATATTTTAGTTATTAATATTCATATCCTCCTTTACAATATCTTGTATATAATTATTATATTCAATAATAATATTTTAATAATATTTCACATCTCATTTAAACATGGTGATATGTTTAACACAAATTAAACTGAGTGTTGTGTATAATAGAAGATATAATCAACACTGTGCGTAATGGAAGATATTTTATATATTAAAAATTTTGAAGTATATTTTTGTGGTTTATTTATTATTAGTATTTTTTCACAAATTCTAATGAAAAAAATTTTATTCTTCTAAAATTTTTATTTTGTAAAATTATTCCCACCATAAAAAAATTGTGTCTTCACATTTTAATCTTATTCCTGTAAATCGAAGAATTTATATTTGAATTATTTTTGTTGAAAAGACAAATTGTAAAAAAGTTTAACAAAAATTATCCTTAATAATATATAAATACAAGTACAAAGTTCACATAAATAACACATAACTGGGTTTCCATGTCAGAGAACATTGGTGGAATGTGGGGATTTTAACATAGATGGAATGTGTAAATAATTATACAGGATGATTGAGTTAATTGATTAAAAGAATTTAAATTATTAATGGAATGTTATTGGACATAAAAAATTAAATATTTGATTATTTAAAAGACCATTTTATTCATCAGATACAAATGTAATAATTTTTTTTAAGATCCTTTTCTAATGGTTGAAAGGTTATTTAAATATATACATATAGAAAATTATATAACTACATGATACATTTCTATTATAGATGAAAATTTTATTCGATTGGTTATAATATGATAAACTGCCATTTAATATCATTGCTCAATGAAATGAATATCCAAAAAAAAAATTTCTTCTTGAGGTACTAAAATTCACTTTTAACAGATCATATGATCGATAATATAGTGATAAGTCTGTCCTCTTATCTCAAAGTATTTTCCAAAACCAATATAATAAAAAAACATTATCCAATTTGATGGGATGAATCACCTTCAATATAACTTTTTATTCATCTACTATGGATTCATTCAACCCAGATTGGGGGTGATCATTCAAGGGGAGGTCTCTGAGGAATAAAATAAAATCTCCCTAGATGGGAATTGTAACATTCTAAATCCTTGATATGAATCTTTTCATTTTTGGATGTGTTGCGGGGATCAAAACCTTTCACTAATTCATCATTTATGCTTCCCATAATGATAGATGATGTGAACTCTTTAGTTATTACAGATTAAGTTTTTCTTTAACAAACAATCAATATGTGTAAACTATCCTTACTCGAGCGCATGATTTATACTAAAGGTGATAAGCCATGACCATTTTTATATCTCAAGTCACCAATCTCACATTTTTATGGTTTTGGATGTTATAAATTAATCCTGATAAGGACAAGGTATTTCTACATAGTCCCCAAGAGTAATGAATAACTTGAAACTTCCTGGAGATTTGGAAACCTTCACTTAAAGCCAAGCGTTCCTAGACTCTATGATTGGGACAACACTTTCAACCTCTTTTCCCAAAAAAACACCACAACACATAATTTTATTTGACACTAGGGTTTATGTTGGGTTTTCTAGAACCCCTAAAATATGAACGCCATTACCTCTATATCAAAATTCCAATAAAAATGGTCTGATGCACACTAAATGGAGATCTTGGTCTATATGGTAGGATTCAAGTTGAGGAAAACAAATACTCCATGCTTCCAGAAGCCATAAACATTATTTCTAATGATCATAAAGTCGATGTTAAGGTATAATATGTGTAAAAAACTCCCATTTGTGATGTAATTAAAAAGGTATGACACTCTTTTTCAAATTTCAGGGTTGTCCAGAAAACAATGCAGTCGTATTCTTATCCAAATGCCATTAAAGAAATGTCTAGAAAAAAATAATGAAAATAAATTACCATCGATAAGAGAGAACCTTTAAAGAATATGAGGAACATATATCAGTTAAGAAGTAGGTACGCCCTACAGCCTTTGTAGAAAATAATTATTGCAAGAATACTATTTAAGAAGAGGAACAATATGAGGAAGATGACATATTATACCTTGAGTTTTCCCTTGATTTATTTAACTTTAACCCCGCTATGTAATCTAGAATATAAAATGAATAAATGGTTACTAATGACACCATTCCATTCGAGCGGCCTCCAGAAATTCATATTACTTTGACATCTGAGAATACTGCAAACATCATTCTTTCAGATGAAGATGGATTTAATCACACTCCTTGAAAGACTCTTCCAAATTATGAAACTATATATTCCCAATATACTAAATTGGTACCCCTGATGACATAATTGTAATTATATAATCCAATAATGATCTTAAGGTCAGATTGTACGGTCATTTTAGTACACCTATAGCATAATGAAAATGTGATAGATCCATTTCACCACATCTAACTCCTTTCAATGTCCCAACATATTCTATAAACAACTCATTGTAAAATGATGCTTCTCTTGTTATTCATTCAAATATGGAAAGAGTAGATAATATTTTTCTCTCTCTTAATAAATGTTGTGTGGAAACTAACATAGATCATCCAAATGTTTTTGTCCATAGAATCTCTGATTCTACATATTTTCATACCCCTACACACATGATAACTCCTTGAAATAGAAATTCTGAGGGTCAGTCCATGAGATAGTTAAATAGGAAGATGAAGTCAATAAGAAAGAAAAAAATGGGGATTCACCCCCGACCATAGGTTCAAATGAATCATTTTTTAACATCCATGGAGTAGGAAACAATTACAATGAAACATCTTTACAATTGTTTTTCCATGTACATAAACCCAAATCTATTGGCATTTCATAGCAAAAAAATGTAATTCTCCTCATTTTGATTGACTAGAACATATAGGTTATAGATTTATTGGTATCAATAGTGATTCGAGAACTACATAATTCTTATGGGTATTTGAACATGATTCTATTTGTCAATTCACCACCATGAATGTTGAAAATCACGTCATTACATGTGAATCATACATCACAAATTCCAATTTCAAACACTTTCTCTATGAAAAAACACATTCCATTAAAGGAGGAATCTTTAGAAGAATATTCAGTCCATCAACCATCAAATTTATTAATCTGGAATTGTTCTTGGTGAATTTAATGAAATTATTTACCAAGTGAATGATTTGGATTTTTACATAGAAAACTATCCTCAAATGAATATATGTCTTGAATGGATGGAAAACATATAATGTAAAACATTCTTGTTGGATCTAAGTATATATATTATAAAAGACACCAATGATCAATGGTTTCTAGAAATATGGATATAGTCTTCTCTAATGGTCATTCCCTATAGGAATGGGACACTATCTCTAGTATTACCATATCAAGGATTCACTCATATCATCATCCTATATTTTTATCCTTATCACTAGAAAAACTAAACCATGATTTCATTTGGATTCAATAGTACTTGGTCCACAGATTCAGATTTTTGTATTCAAATGACCGATCATTAGAACTCCATTTATTGTGAAAATGATACCTTTAAATTCTTCAAGAAGCATAAACTCTTGAAATAATATTTAAAGGGTTTTTTAAAATATAATTTTTACAAGATAAAGTGTGAGATTGAATCTCTTGAATACAATCCTAACCTATTTCAATTAGTGGTCACTGATTATGAAATTTAGGTGAATATTAAAAAATAAATTAACTTCACATCTATGCTGAATTCTTTTCTCTCCATAAAATTCAATATTCAGATAGAGATATTCAATGTTAAATAGATTAAGGATGGGGATCAAAATAGAAAAATATATAATGATCTACAAAGATCCAGGAAGGCTTGTAGGCCACTATCTTTTCAAAAATATGGAGAAAGATTTATTAAAAATGATGAATCCCTTCTTGATCATATTGTCACATATTTCTAAAATATTTTTAATGGACATGATATGAATAAATAACTAGAGAAAAGAATATTTCTTAACATGGTTAGTGATAAAGAAAACATCATACTCACTAGTATTCCATTGGACTTTGAGACCAAAGATGCATCATTCAGCCTGAAGACTGACGGTTCTCCAAGTCTTGATAGGTTCTCTAATGCTTTCATCCAAACTTTTTGAGATGTTATTCAATTTGATGATTATATAATAGTCAAAACCTTTTTCTATATAGGTGTTTTACCTCATGGTATTAATTCATAATTTCTCCCACATATCCTCAAGGATGAAAAGGCCTCTAAAATTCAACTTTCTAGACTTATTTCTCTCATCAAAAATAGTAATAATATTACCACCAAACTCTTAGAAAATTGTCTCACTAATATTACAAGTAAAATTATGAATTGGAACCAGTTTATTTTTGTGAAATGAAGAATGATCCAAGACTGCATTAAGAAAACATCTGAATGTGTTAATATTCTTAATAAAACTACTAGAGGAAGTTGTATTTCTTTCAATCAAGTTATCAGAAAATATTTCATGAATATGGATTGTGGTTTTATTTATAAATTTATTTAGAATTTGTTATTCATTGTTACCTTTGTGAATTTCGTGAAAGTTATTTTTGAGTCTACTCACATCTCAGTGCTCATTAATGGTTCTCCAAAAGTGTATTTTAAATTCTCAAAAGGAGTCTGGAATGTGATCACATTTTTTCTATTATTTTCTCCATCATATAGGACTATCTGAGTAGGAACATTACATAGATTAGGTAACAAGGAATGATTATTCCTATTCATGGTTCAAGGAATGTTGAAGCTCCAACTCACCTTATTTATAATGATGAATTGACCATTTTTATAAAATGAGGAAAAATAAATATTCAACATATGAATAATTCTCTTTATCATTATGATGATTTTTTGGGGTAGTCTATTAACTAGAATAAGTCATTCATTTATTTTAGGAAAGGAAATACAACAACTAGAAGATCTCATCTCATAATCGAACTATATATTCAATAAGGCTACATGTCCATACAATATCATAGAGACACAATTTTTTTAGAAAAACATAATGCAAGAAACATCATATCAATTATTGATAAGATAAACAAAAACCTCTCTTCATGGAAAGGGATATTTCTATATATTTCTAGTAGGATTTTTTTGGTTATATAAATAACTATTCCCAAAATAATTCATTAATTTATGGTCTATAAATGGCTCATTCCTCTTATCAATCATTTGAATCTCTTCATTGAGAAAATTTTATGGAGTGGAAGAATGAAAAAAATAAAATTGGTCACATTATATTGGAATACATGCTACAAAACCATTGAAAATTGTGGCATGGGAAAAAATTATCCGGTTATTCAATGATGTGATTCAACAAAAATTTACATTGAATCTCCATTACAACGACTCAATGGATCTTGGGTTTATAATAGATAGGTTCATTGACAAACAGAAGAAGGTCAATAATTTATAAATTAAATATTTAGTCTATTTATCCATTAATGAATATATTTGGAATATCAAGTATCACTCTAAGTGGATTTCGTTCAGGGAATATTCTCTTAATTATTGTCTTGATAATTGGATGGGCACACTACTTATCTCATCCATTGATCTACAAAATATATATCTAGACACTAGTTTCTCAATCCATGATGTTCTGGTTTCTCCCACTATGGATTTGACTGATGATATCCATAGCTAGCTGACCAATTATTCCTTTTCTCCACATATGGACACATTATTGTGGAAAATGTCTATGAATAGAACTATTAAATCCATAAGTTTCTATCACACCAATCCTAATAGTGATGTTTATTTCTATTGGCTCAAATATTTTGATAAAACATGGATTTGACCATCAAGACTGGACCTTAAATGAAGTATTTCTCATAGTAGACACCCTAATGATGATTATATACAAACATGTGTCTTTATCTTATATTTTGGGTTTAGGTCCTAAAACTCGAACAAGGAGAAAAATTCTCATCTATTCTATTCATGTGCCACAGCCTCATCTATATGGAAGGTGCTTCAAGACATATTTTAAATCAAACTACCTTTTATTCATAGTATTCTAGATATAGTGATACCCTACCCAAAAATTATTTCTTCCCCATAAATCAAGCATCTATTCCTGGTGGCTGTAGCAGAAAACATACTTATAACATAGAGAAATGAGAATGACTTGTAGCATGAAAAAACGGGTTTATACATGCAAGAGACATTAGTTTGACTTATCGATATAGAAAATGGTGTTAATGAAATCCAAACAATCATCTGTTGTAACATAGTGTAGGATTACTTGGTTTATAAGAAAATTAGACTCTCTGGTAAGTACATGTTGCACAAATTCTTACTTGAAGTCTTTTGGTTGGCCAACCATCCACATTGGATACAAATAAATGTAGATAGATCATAAAAAATGTATCTCAGGTCTAACTATATGAAACTCTATATTTAGATATAACAATTGAATAACATTTGGATGTTACTTTAGCACTTGTGGCATCTCCCCCTCAATAGAAGCTGAAATGATTAGTCTGATTTACACTATTCACTATGACAAAATTAATGTCGTGGATTATCATTGGATTAAAGGTTATTATACCATTCTTGATGAATATATTTGGAATAAGTTAATACACATATCTTATAGTCTCAATTATATATGGATACACTATCTCAAACCACTTTTGGAGATCAATTACATTGTCACACATGTATACCAAGAAAAGAATACATTGGCGGATGGGCACATGAACAAAGGAATCAACAATGAGCTCATATGTCATGATGATTTACCTTCTCATTTGAATCCTCTATATGATAAAGACTATAATAATATACCTATAGATTGAATCTGGTAAATTAATTTATTTTTATAAATTTATCTTGGAATATCTCCTATAAAAAACAATATTTATACCCCTGGTTCATCGATATTTTTTATTTTTAAATTTTTTGGACTAAAAAATTACATATTAACCATGACATCACATAGGTCAATGGTAACAACTAAACCCTTTTTATAATTTTACCATGGGTTAAATCCCAACAACCTTTCCAAATGTGATGGGTTTTCATAGAATATGGGCTATCATTTTTATAGACCATAATAATATAATTTCCATAATCCTCCCCACAAAATATGATGGATTTCCTTGAATTGAAATTAAAAATTATATAAAAATTTTACTTTGGTTTTCAATAATTTTTTTTTATAATTTCTAATAAATTTCTGTGATTATGACATCACACGTCATAAAGCTCATGCAAATTTAAATTTATGAAACCTACTTACTACCTACTACATTGGAAATAAATGGTAAAAACATATGGAATGAATAATTATGTGCTAAGTGACCAAAAATAGAAAAAAATTGACATAAAAACCCAACAAGAAAATATGTAATAGTGCATAATAGAGTTGTTATGTGGATGATGATTTATGTTTGAGAGTGAGAGTGAGTGTGACTGTATAAAATAAATGTAGGAAGACCATAATGTAGGAAGACATGCATTAATCGAAGCTTAAAAAATCAATAAGTTTGAGAGGGGGATTTGAATTTCCAGCTTCAATATTGGTTTACCCTTGTATATGAAATTAAATTGAAATATCCAGATTTGATTGAAAGTGGATAAAATGATTTTTCATTCGGTCTAACTGTGATGGATTGATTCCAACATATTTTCAAATATAGAAGTCATTCCATCAAAAAATGAGAAAAATCAAAAAACACTTCGTTCAAATTGTAAATTTAACTCAATATGTTTCTCTATCTATTTAGCATGATTCATTTTTAAATGAAATCATTAGATTTAAAATAATTATAATTTAGATTCAATCAAGATTAGTTTTCACTAAAAATTTATGTTTTGAAAAAAATGATAGTTCTAAGAGTGAAATAGAGAGAGGGTAAATTTAGTAGAAAATTAATGAATGAACTACGGGAGAACTTGACCTTACTAGATAGCTTATTACCCCAATGTATATTAGAAAGAGATCATTCTCAAAAAAAAATTATTTATAAAAAAAAATAATGTTGGATAAATGTACAAGAAAATAGAGCAAGGGAAAAAGGGGATATCTATCTGCCTGATCAATCTCTAGGTTCTTTGAATCTATGATCTCTATGCACTGGTAAGTGAATGGAATTGCGTTCTTCATATCTCAAACCTTAGGAATCTAGAATGGTAATGGTTAACCTGATCTTCTATTCCCTTATACTCTAGGTTTGTGGAAATGGTTTAAATTATGAAATTTTTAGCTATTATGAATCCTCTAGTTGTTAAGTTGAAGTGGTGATATATTATACTATGCTTAGGTCCTGATAGTTCTCCAAAAATACTATGATGTATCTCGAATGTGGTCTTGGAATTACTTATACCCTACTGTCTCTTGAGTCATCCATTCCCCAACTTGTTCTCCCATCCCCATATATTGATAACTCCATTGGCCTCCATGCGGAACTTTCAGTTTTAAGCTACCTCCTTATCAGTCATTGAAGGACAACTTCCTCCAACTAAATGATCTGAGTGTGTGTAATGTCGTATGAGCCCCCCCGCAATGCCACACAATCGTTTTCCCTAAAAAGGAAACAAGCACCGATAGAAAACTAAAAGGAAAGAAAAATCCCACACATAATTAAATTAAATTAATGCCAGAATAAAATTTGCATAAAAATAAATAAATAAATATTAATAATTAATATACATAAATATATATATTATAACTATTAAAATATTTATTTATTTATTTATATTAAAAATTAATTATTAGATAAAAATAAATATAGTTGTTTAAATATATACAACAATAAATGTTTTTATACTTATTATTAAAACCTAATTTCTTTACTTATTAATTATTATTATAAATATAAAAAATGGATAAAAATTATCAAAATAAAAAAAATGATAAGAATTTTATTAAAATAAATGTTATAAATAAATTAATAATTATATAAATTATAATAATTATGTTATTATTTTTTATTATTATTATAAGTTATATTATATATTTTTATATATATTATTATTATATAAAATTAGAAAAAAAATGAGTGGTGAATTTAAGGGGGGATTATGAGTATATGAGGGGGTGAAAGGGTGGATCACACAGTAAACAGAATTGGAGGAAGAAGAATATTTTGGAGATCGAGTCTAAGAAAAGGAAGAAGGGGGTTCAACCAGTGGGGTAGTGGTAACTCAAGTGCGGAGAGGGAGTATTGGGGGAGAATATAGTGGAGTGGCTATGGGAGGAGGATTTGTGGAAGAGATCAAGATGTGTGGGATAGTCAGGGTAGTATAGATGTGATTCTCGATGTTATATGGTGATTATGAGCGAGGCTTCATGTGATAGAGTGATATGAGAGGTAGTTACAATTTTGGCTGGCTGAGATCTAGTGGCTAGGGAGCCTTAGCAACAAGTCCTCAAAAGCATGAATCTTCAGTGGTTCGTGGATTTGATCAATCATCGATCAGTGGGATATGGTTTTCTACATATATGGAGTTTATTAGTTTAATTTTTCATGATTTTATGTATTATAGATTTTTTTAGTTTGTGTTTGGTCTACTTTTTGGCCATTGATTTCTGGGTCCACTTGTGAATTTTTGTATACTGCCTTACTTAGGTTGTGGTTCTATGGTTGTAGAAGTTAGGAGGGAAGTGGTGATGGTTGGTCAAAAGTGATCAGTGAGAAGACAAAACAAGGTTGATGGGGATACACAAGAGTCACCACCATAGAACAGTGGAGTTTGGTTGGAGTGTAGAATAGTGACATGGAGTCACTGTTGGTGAAGTAGAAGGAGTGTGGTTGTAGCGGTAGGAGAGGGTGTAGAAAGGTTGGTAGTGTGTTAGAGACACTGTCAACAATTCTAGAGGTGTTCTGGGAGAGGTTGGTGGTCCCTCAATAATGGGAAAATTGACAAACGTTGAGGCACTACCATGCTTTTTGGAAGGAGGTTTTGGGTGTGGGGATGTGATAGGAGACACCACCAGTGAGGTGCAAGGGGGGATGGTGGTGATTGGGAGAGTCATTGTTATGATATTTCTAGTGGTTAGTTAGGGCTCACCACTACGAAGGGAGAATGGTAGTATGAATGTTACTCAATTGATTCATCGATGGAACCACACGCAGTATGGTTTTCACAAAAAAGAGTTTTTGCAAGAAAAGCATAAAATTTTTATGCAAGGTGCAGAAAGGGTTGCACGAATGATTGTATGTTTCCCATTACAGATTTGGTAAATTAGTTTTCATTAGTGGATGAAAGTGGGACATCAATAGATCACCTACATATAGAGGGGAATGCATTCATTAGAGGCAAATAATGAACCTACAAGTCGATAAACAATGAGTGGATCTTCTGAAGAATCTGTGAGTACACTTTAGTTGAGAGATTAGTGACCATTAAGATTTTGATTGGTTATAATCTAGGATGGAATGTGTTTTTACTCTGAACAATATAAATAGTGGTGCACTTTTAGTGGATTTCGTACGTTATCACATTATCATTATATTCTTGTTTGACATAGTCCAATGAGGGTGAACCATGATAAAATTGTTGTGACTATTGCATGCTTTAATTTATGGTCTTACTTTTTTATGTGAACGATATAGAAGAGAATTTTTTTACAATGTAATAAGATCAAAAGGGGAAGTTGTTTTAATCTTTCATACCCTGACTCACCCCCTCTTGGGGTATTTGAACTAGTGGACCTAACAAAAAGTTCATTAAATAAATAATGAAATTTAATTAAAAATATACCTTAAAATTAAAGTGTTAAAACAAAAAAATTAATACTCTATAAATAAATAATCGTTGATTACAGATTGTTCATAATTAATTTATTTAAAAATAATAATTAAGTTTATTTAAGTTACTTAATAAATTAAGTTTATTCAAGTTACTTAATAAATTAAATAAATAATTAATTAGTGATTTGAAATAATTAAAATAAAATTAAATATTAAAATAATTTAATTATTTAATTATATTATGAAAATTAATTTAATTATTTAGATAATCACAGACAGATGTTAAAATTTGTTTATTTATATGTTAATAAATTAAATTTACAAAATATTTATTTTTAAAAAAAGAATAATTATAACAATGAAGAAAAAAAATAATAAAAAATTAAATTTACAAATAAATAAAAGGATAAAAAATGTTGGGGGGGTGAATTATTCAAAATTAAAATTATTTAATAATAATAAATAATCAATAAAATTCGTATTTTTAAAAAAAATATTATTTTAACCGTAATGTACAAAATTGACAGTAGTTACTATTTGTAAATTGAAATATATTATTATTACATTTAAAATAAAATTACTAATAATAAGAGACATGGAAGATTTCATTAAAATTTGCAACATCAAACTCTCCCATATATAAATATATGTTTCTCCTCAAACAAATTCACGATTCTATCTTTTTAAAACATGAAAAATGATTTTATAGTGAGTTCAAAAATGAAGCATGACTACTTTTTATTAAAGGAGGCACATGATCTAGAATTGGTCATTCTAAAGAAAGTGTTAACAGATGTGGTCTTGAACAGTTTTAAAAACACTCTCAAAATCGAAGGAAAATCATACTCATCCACTGCCCAGAATGTCATGCCTCTTATATGAAATCACTAATTATCCTACTTCAATTCCTATTCATGTTCCAAATTAAGGATTGTGAATAGGTTAAATCAATTGTAATTGAATGATTGACTAAAAGTAAATTCAATTCTTACTTTATCTTAGTTTTGAAAAATTAATGCCTTGTTATTCCATCTCTTTATTGATTCAAGTCAAATGATTTATAATTAATAAACTGTTCCCTTCTTAATTTGGGATGAAAAATTACCTCAACAAAATGATTTCATTTTTTCAGGGAACATTATTCTAATTTTTCCAGTCAATATTTCTTGTGCTGATCATTATGCATAGAGCTTATTCAAATTGTAAAATGATTTTTTATCAATTTAAATGAACCTAGTGAACCTTGTGTCAGAGAATCGCAATGGGATCCCATTTTCCCATATTACTCATGTTACGACGGACATAAAATATTATCATTTTTGTTGACATCCTAAAGATATTATATATATATATATTTTAAAATCAGACTCCTAGGTTCCAATAAGAATTTCCATTTACCTAGGGTAATTATCGTATTTCCAAAAAATCAATCTGATCATAATACCTTCATCAGTTCCTAAATAGTAAATTCATAAAGATAGTTAACAATTCCATTCTTCAATCACTCATCCACATGAATTTTATACTATGTAAAATCCTAAAAATCCATCAAGTTTTTATCCTCTATGCAGGAAATGATGTATTTGCAAATTTATTTAAAAGAGAGAATAAGGTTAGAGGTGTGAAATTACTCACCACTAGATGAGTGTGGTCAGAAAAAATTTAAAAGGTAGGGAGATTGTGGTGACTCATATGAGTCACAGTTGGTGTCTAGTATATGATAATGGGAGTCACCTCCAACTTTATTGGTGAGTCAGGATATATAAAAAAATGGAGACAGAAAAGGTGTTGGTGGTGACATGGAAGTCAACACCTGAGAAGGGTGTGGCATGTGAAATAGTAACAGTGAGACAAGACTCATCATTTTCATTTACAACATAGATTGTTTTTTTTTAAAAATATATAAATTTGAAATCAAGAGTTGAGTAAAAAAATGATTAGTTTTTAAAAAAATTACCATAATTGTTGTTGACAAAAAACAATGGGGTACTTTAAGTTATCTGAATGACCCATATTCCACATACATGATGTTAAAAACTATCCCGACTGTTGATTCTCGAGGTGGGGGGACTAAATTAAAAGATTTTACATCGATTTTGAGGGGTTACAAGGAAGATTAAAAAAGATATTTTTTTCCAAAAACAAAACAAAATAAAAGAAAAAAAACTTATATATAAAGGGACAACACCAGAAACCAACAAAAATAAGTGATATTTATGAATTTTGAGGATAAGAATGACATATAATGTTTATACAGTTTTCGTTGAATCAAAATGGATAACATAGTTCAAACAGGGTTAAAAATGAAGTTCATCAAAATGATTAACTCACTAGATTTTAATAAGTAAACACCCAGGAAGCAAAATAAAATTTTAATTTCAAAAAAGATTAGAGGGTTCTCCCCTACACGTATTATCATGAAGAAAATATTAAAAAATGGGATAATAATTAGGCTGAAAAAAATAATATCACATCCTAAAATATTCTATCTTTTAGCATTAATGATCATTCAAAATATACTAATTTTCAACACCAAGTAAACTGCTCTGGTTGATAATCGCCACTATCTACATGTTAAGAAAGTGATCATAAGAATCTATAATTTAATGTTAGGAAAAAAAATAAACCAATGAATGATTTGATTTGATGTTATCCATATGATGTAGTGTGATTCTCCTTGGGTTTTACATTTTTGATTTTTTGGCACAAGTAACAATCTCAAGAAGCAGCAAGTCATGAGAGACAATCAGACATACAAGATGTCAAAATGGATATTCATGCAGAATGTATTCTCTTTATTAAAAAAATGAAAATAGCTCTAAAAAAATTTGATTATTATAATTAATCATTTATTTTGAATTATTTTATTATACTAGATATAAGTTCATTTTTCCAATAGATAAATGGAATCCAAACCCTGTGGCTGCATTTGAAAACAATGTTTAATCCATTAACCATTGACCAAAAATGATGTTCTCTTCTCTAGCTAACTCCATAGATCCATTGATCAGAACTCTCAGAATGGTAAAGGGTCTTGACCAATTGGTCTTCAACTTACTAGGAAAATGTTTTAGTCTATAATTTAATAGTATGACCATTTGACATTCCTTATACTACCCATTATGGATGATTGAATTAGGAAAATTCATTGTTCTCCCTTTTTTAATTTCATTATTCTCATAATATCCCCTTCATATCTCCTCTATCTCACTCATCTATAACATAATCCTCTCACCATATGACATGAGATCAATGTTTAGGTTATTTAATACCCATATGACCTTTTCAACAATTTAACATTTAAGTGAAATTATTTCACAAAAAGAATCTTATATTTTTAAATCCTTATAGGTGTCTTGTAAGCTGTTCTACAGGCTCAAAGGGCCTTATCCAGCTTCACTGAATAATCATTTCTAGAGTTTAACACCATCTTTTATAATTTTTTTTTGTATTTCCGTATTTTTCACATTATCCTACCCATATAACTATGTGTGATAAGAGGTACCTATCCAATGTGAGCATCCATAATTCTCTATAAAACTCAAGAATTAATAAATTTGGAAATTAGTTACATTATATAAGATGAAACCTCTAGGCACAACAAACCTATAGAAAATATTTTTCTTGATAAATTTCACAACAATTCTAGAAGAATTATTGGACGAAGCCACTACCTCAAACTAATTGGAACCGTAGTCCACAACAACAGAAATATAATAATTCCCATAAGTGGATGGGAATAGTCCCAAGAAATATGACAACCCTAGTATTTATTACACTATTAAATGTGATTTATTTCATAAACATCACTTGATAAATCATAGAATATCGAGAGGAGTAGCGTCTTTGGGGCTTAGGATCTTTACATAAAACACCGAACATGAAATACAACATCTTTATTGAAAATTTTTTTTACATGACAACTACATTCCCTCGTACTTAACATACCATAGGATAACATTAGGACATGCAGGAGAAAAGAGTGAGATATATATCCTAGTAAGTGCATAAAAATAGAATAACATGATGAATATATTACATGTTAGACAATAGGAATTAAATGGATCACATGAGAAACATTAACAAAAAGGCATGATAAAGCATGCCAATCTTAATATGGAAATGCAGAAACAATATTTAACATGATTTTAGCATGATCCAAGGCTCATTGAACATGGAGAATGATAAAAACCTCATTTCAATTGAATTGGTATGATTAAACCTCATTTAACATGATGTATCATGGTACTAATCTTTACCCAAAGCATTGGAGGACTATTAGGGCTCACCCGTCCTAAACAGTTCATTTCATTCATAAATGTGCCACATGGATCATATAACATGGATTCATTAAACCTCATAATTTATTACATGATAAAGGAAATGTGTAATTAATACATGAAAAACTATAATCAATAATTGAATTTCCATAATGGTGAATTCCATTGATAGGGAAATGGGTATGGTATTAGCTACACAATAACATTGGTTTGGAAAATCACAGTAAAATTTTGAAAGCATAACGGCGTGACATAGGAATTCATAAAAATGGTTTATGATAGAGAAATGGGTTTCTCATAATATATAAATGAAATAGAATTTATGGGGGTCATATAGATACATGTCCCAACATAAGTAATAGAATTTATATTCACAATACAAAATAATTTCTTGAATGTAAATGAGGAGAGAGAGATTCCATACGGAATTTTGGCATGGTAACGGGTGTACATGAGGGGAATTTAGTGAGAGATAAACGGAACTATAATCATTAAAACATAGATAGGTAAGTATGTGGAGGTGAGAAATCACACCCTAAAATTTATAATTCAAAAAAAAGAATAACGACATAATGTAATTGAGACAAAAATGAGAAAAGAGAAAATCCACGTGTGATCCCAAAGGCATGTGAGAGGCTTGAGAGAGGCTTCTTGGGAGATTGGGGAACCTTGGTCGGATTCTAGAGAGATGAGGGAAGATGCTGGATGAACTCCAAAGGATTTGAGTGAGGAGGATGTAGGAGCTTGGTTGCCTTTATATATGAAATTAGGGGGAATTCTTTAATATTTAGGTTTGGGTCACCACACATTAAACAAATCAATACCACAAACTGGCCCATGGTATTTACCCATGATTTATTCTAAAGGAGAGTCGAAAAAAATATTTTATAAGTCCAATGGCCGAACATCTTAAAATATTTAGTGTTCTTATGTGGAGATGAGTCACATTCTCAAGGAAATTCATTTACAAAGTGAAAATTTTTTTATAACACTTGGAGGGTCCACTAATGGTTTGTAAAATAAACCAAAAAGACCTAAAATCACATTTTTTATTTATAAAACATATATTATATGAAAATATAATTTATAGTATTTTATTACATCAATATTGGGTCATTATGATGTCATAAAATACATTATATATTTAAATGGTATTTAATTTTTACCCAAAAATTCGACTGTCTTATAAAATTATGAAAAAAACACAATTATATAATTTCGACGTCCTGATTCCAAAAATAATATTCATTTTATCGAATTGTTTTTTTTCTAAATATATGAATTTTTAATTTTAAAATAAAAACCACCATTTATCGAAAATTCATGGGTTTTGACAAAAACGACTGTCAAACCATAAAATAAATCACAATTGCATTCATAAAATTATACAATAATTTATATTTAATAAAAATTTATTTAATAAAAATATTATTTTTTAAAATATTATTTAATTCCAAAATCCATTAATTCATCAAAATTCATTTCTTAGTTGAATATTTTCTAAAAATACTATATGTACATTAAATAATATTTACAAAGTAACAATAATTAAATGAATTTATATTAATTATTATATACAAAATAATGCACATATTCATAGTGACAAGGTATTGTTACATAACCCCTTATAACACTCTCATAAGACCGAATGGTAAGGTGTGTGATGGTGACAGAATCTTAGGGTGGCTCAGATAACATCGCTCAAGTGGTAATCTCTGTTAACTTACATTTCTCATGTAGTTGATTCCACTCAAGTTTAATGTGTTCAAGATCATCTTGTTCTTGGTTAAGAGCGAAGCCCAATGATTCCACCTCCGTTATAAGCTCGGACAAATGGGCTTTGTATGGGGAAAGTCTACTGGATGAGGCCATCGCTTCCTTTGATTGAGTAAATCATATTTGCTAAAGCCCTGTATTTATACTAATCATGTGATAATTCTTCAATGTCTATTATAGAAATAGTCACATTTCTTAACGATATTTTTAGAAAAATACAAAACATAAAACCAAAGAATTTCACAAAACATTTTACATAATGAGACATTTAATTAAATCATGATGGATTCCCATTAATGAATGTTTGGGTCATTACAGTCTTCCCCCTTAAGTAATTTCTCCCATGAAATTACCTTTTCCCACACTAAAACAGATGTGAGTAACTCTGGTTCATTACTTCCTCTGATTCCCACAAGTCTTCTTCAAACCTGTGGTTCACCACAACACTTTAATGATGGTCATTGTCTTATTTCGTAGAACTTTCTCTCAATGGTCTAAGATCATCACTGGTTGCTCCTCTTAAGAAAGATCATCCTACAATTATACCACCTCTAAGTAGAGTACATGTGAAAGGTCTAGTATGTACTTCCTTAAGAGAGATACATGAAAGTCATCATGTACATTGGACATGGTAGGTGGAAGTTCTAGTCGATACGCCACAACCCCAACACAATCCAGAATCTCGAAGGGGCCGATGTACCTAGGACATAACATCCCTTTCTATCCAAACCTCATTAACTTCTTCCAAGGATATATGCATTGAAATACCAAATCTCAACCTTTAAACTCAAGGTCTTGTCAATGGTTATCCGCATAAATCTTCTGTCGACTCTAGGATACCTTGACATGCTGCTAAATGGTTTTCACCTTCTCCACCATCTCTTCGACCATTTCTAGTCCTAGCAGCTTACACTCACCGACTTCGTCCCAACAGGCCGGTGTTCTGCACCTTTTCCCATAATGTTATTTATATTGTTCCATTAGGATGCTTGAGTGGAAACTCTTATAGTAAGATAATTCATCCAGTGGAAGATGTTGGTCCCATCCTCCATTGAATCCCATTGAGAAAGATCTAAACATGTACTCATGTTTTTGGACAATCCACTCAAATAGGCCATAGGTTTGAGGATGATAGGTCATACTAAAGTTTAGTTCAGTGTCCAGAGTATGCTTAAAACTCTTCCAAATATAAGACGTGAATCGGTTGTCTCGATCAAATAGAATATATAGTGTCACTCCATGCAGCCTTACCACATCCATAATATATACTTGTTCCAGTTGATCCAGTGAGAAATCCTCTTGAATAGAAATAAAGTGTGAAAACTTGGTAAGACGGTCCATAATAACCAAGATTGCATTGTTTCCTTTGGATGTATTTGGATGTCTGCTGAAAAATTACAGGGTGATGTTCTATCATTTCCTTGCCGGTATGGGTAATGATTGCATCATTCCCCTGGACTTCTGCCTCTCTACCTTCACTTGTTGGCACACCAGGCACTTTGATGTACAGTCCACAATCACCCTTTTCATATTTTCCCACCAAAAGTATTCTCAGAGATCTCGATACATCATTGTGCTCCCCCAGTGTATAGAGAAAGTTGAGATATGTGAGTCATTCAGAAGATCCTTCTTTATATCTAGATCAGATGGTACACATAATTGGGACCCAAATCTCACAATTTCATCTTTGTCAACCACGAACTCTTAGGATTTCCCATTTCGGATAACATCCACCCTTTTATTAATTTCCAGATCTTTTCATTGAGGAAAATTTATTTTCTCCAAAAGATATGCTTGGGTAATCTTTTGTGAAAGGATTCACAATGATCCCTTGTTTATTATTCTCATGTCCATCTTCATCAAATATATGTAGATTGGATCCTTCTCAATTATCATCAATTATAGAATTGTTGGTTCCTTTCTACTTAGAGCATATTCCACCTTGTTCCCTTTCCCAAGATGGTAATGGATTGAGAAATCATAGTCTTTTATTAGCTCTAACCATCTTCGTTTGCGCATGTTCCACTCTTTCTGTGTGAATATATACTTGAGTATTTTTTTGTTCGTATATATTTCACACTTCTCCCCAAAGAGATAATGCCTCCAAATTTTCAAAGTGAAGATCACGGCAGCCAACTCAATATCATGTGTTGGATAATTCTTCTCATGAACTTTCAATTGCCATGAATCATAGGAAATATCTATGTTATTTTTTATCAACACACATCCCAGGACCTTCTTCGAAGCATCACTAAATACCAAAAATCGTTCTCCACTTGTGGGTAATGTGAGCATGGGCGTAGTGATAAGCATATTTTTAAACTCCATGAAGCTTTCTTAACATTCATCACTCCAAGAAAACTTTACTCCCTTCCATGTCATCTTGGTAAGAGAGTTGGAAAATTGTGAGAAATTTATCATGAATCTTCGATAATATTCATCTAATCCCCAAAAGCTACGGATTTCTTTTACCGATGATGGCCTCAGTCGTACCTATATCACATCTTTCTTGGAGGGATCGATAGATATCCCATTACTTGTGATGATATGGCCCAAGAATGAGGCCTCCTTCAACCAAAACTCACACTTTCTATACTTTTCATAGAGAGTCTTCTTCCGCAAGGTATCTACTACAATTCTTAGATGATCCTCATGATCCTCCATGGTTTTGGAGTATATAAGAATATCATCTATAAAGAAAAAAAAAATCCAAGGTAATCTCTCAAGTCTCTATTCATCAAGTCTATGATTATTGGTGGAGAATTAGGGAGTCCAAAAGGCTTTACAAGGAATTCATAGTTCATGTATCTTGTATGAAAAGCAGTCTTGGGGATATCATCATTCTTCAACCTTACTTGATAATATCCTGACTGCAAATCCACATTGGAGAAGTATTTTGCACCATAATGATGATCGAACAAGTCATCAATTCATGGGAGAGGATACTTTTTCTTTATCGTGATTTTGTTAAGCTCATGATAATTGATGCAAAGTTGCATTGATCCATCCTTCTTCTTAACGAAGAGGACTAGTTCACTCTATGGTGAAGCACTTGGGCATATAAACCCTTTATCAAGATTCTCCTATAGTTGTTTGTTCGGCTCATCAAGCTCCACAACATCCATTATATATGGATTCTGGGATATTGGCATCTCCCCAGGTATATGATAAATTTAGAATTAAACATCTCTTCTAGGAGTAACACTAGTAAATTCCTCGAGAAATACATCGGTGATTTCTCTCACAATAGGAATGTCTTCAAGGATGATTTCTTACCTGGGCTAAATCATCTGAGCTAGATGTGCATGCTCATAGAGAAGTAATATCCACATTGGAGAAGATGGATCTAAAAGAGATTCATCCTCCTACTTGCACTTGTAAAAAATTAGAGGTCGATTATCCATAAGGAGAATGATTTTCTGATCATGGAAATTTATTATGGCTCTATGGAAGGAAATCCAATCCATGACGATAATTGCAAATAATTACACCAGAGGAAGTATGATGTGGTTCGTCGGGATTTTCAATCCACAAATTTTGACAATGGAGGATTTATAATCATGGGATTCAATGATTACCCGATTTTCCATACTCACTGACATATTTACTTCCCTGAATTCTGGTGGTGTTGGGATTGTTCTTCTGAACTATCGGGATATTATAGAATGTGTATAACTAGAATCAAAAAGTATGTTCACTATTCATGAATTAATAACTAGCGTACATGTAACCACTTCATTTTCAGGGTTCACTTTAGTTGTAATGATGGAAAAAGCTTACCCTTGATTCCTTGGAGGTTGTGGGTTGCCTCCAAAAAACCCTTGGAGTAGGGAAATGATTTACTATGTGCCCCAGTTCTTTGCAGTTAAACCAATGAACAATGTGCTGGGAGTCAAACATAGCATTTATCTCCACTGTCACAGACACAGGTTTTTCTTGCTGACAGTTTATAGCCAGTTTCCCTTCTCATCCACACCTAAAGCATTTCCTCACCCCCTTTTGGAAATTTCTGGGGTGATTCTTTCTGCACCTTTGGAAAGTGGGGTGCTAGATCTTCTTAGCACCGTTGGATTTATCCATCAGACCACCGGCATTGAATTACATCTTATGCTTCTTATCCCAAATATACCCTTGATATTATCAGATCTCCATTTCGACCTTGAGGGCACATCGGACAATTTACTCATAGCTGTCGAAGTCATGGATCGCCACCGCTTTCTGTAGACTTGGTTTCAACCCACCGAAGATGCAGCAAACCTTGAATTTAGGGGTAATGACAAACCCATAGGCATATCATGAAAGCCTTGTAAATATTTCCTCATACGCTCTGACAAATTCATCTTCTTTTTTTCTTAAGAGAAATGACGTCCCTTTCCATATTAATTTAGAGGGTGCGTGGAAAATATTTATTGAAAAACATCTTCTGTAAATCCTTCAATTACAACTCCTCAATATCCTCCTCAAGCTTCGTATTTTTTATCAACATCCACCATTGATTAGCTTCAACCTACATAAGATAAGCATCCTAGAGAACCTTCTCTTGTTTGGAACATTGAAGGATGGATAAGATCTTTTCAATGAAGTTGATCAATTGTTCGGCAGTTGATAGATGAGATGATCTATTAAAAGTAAGAGGCCTTTGTCTCATTCATCTCTCGATAGTAACTTTTTTTTCTTTCGGGGTTTAAATGTTCCTATTGACCCATGTTTCTATTAAAATCATGAGTTAACTGAGAGAGAAGTGTGAAAAAGTTTGTGATTCCTGGTCCCATCAAATTGGGCAGCTGATTAGAATAATCATCACATTGATCTTCACATCTCTTATCAGACCAAGTCCTCTTATTACCATACATTGGATGGAATAAACGTAAAGTTAGGGGTAACACATAAAGGGTAATCTAAGGATAAAATAGATGACTTATAAATAACTTCTATTTCCTTAAATTATGAATCCATAGGCTTCAATATATGTTATCCATGATCTACATTCCAACATATATTCTGAGGGGTATTTTTTCCATTAATAATGGTTCATAATAAGCTTCTGAATTAACCAAGAATATTCCCTAGGACTGTCATAACCGAGAGAGCAGTAAGCCCCATTGTCGTGCACCAGTTCCTGTTCGAGTGTAGCTCGAGGTGGTGTTTTTTGGGTTTTATCCCTAGGATACATCTGTGTCAAAGCCGCCTCTACCTGTTCGTATCTAGACATGGATGTATTTTCTTGATAAACCTCTTACTAAATACTCACCAATACATAGGGATGTTTTTATAACACTTCTACTTGTCTCTAAGTATTCACTTGGGTAACGTCCCGACACCAGAATCCTAGAGTCAGTGTATTATTACAAAACATTGGCATGATCACCAAATATCATGTCTCAAAAGACCAATTAGTTTATTATCCATTAAAGTACTAAATACATTCATAAAGTTTAAATTACATCATAAAATGGAAAAAACAATAACATTGTTTCCATGGAAAACACTGATATCCCATAGTCTATCCATGCAGGTCAGTAATAGTATTCTTCTTCACATCCTGGGAAAAATAAAACATATCAAGTGGTGAGATCAGATGCTCAGTAAGGATAACAATATAGTGTAAACATTTATAAATAATCATAAACATTTAAGGCAAAGTATATAACTAAAACAAAATCCTTTTCAACATAAACATCATCTTAATATGGAAAATATAAATCAAAATAATTCCATTTACTTACTCATGTGAATATTCTACTTGTCGAATAATCACATGCAATATCAATAGCCACTTTCATAATGATGGAATTCATAATGCGAGACTCCATAACCACATAGTGAATGCCTTGTGCCAAGAATAAAAATAATATTTTTTCAAGGCCTTGTGCCATGACAATAGTTTGTCTCATGAGATCTACCGATGCCTCGAGGAGCTACAGTGGGCTCCACACATCACTTACTAAGTCCAATCTATTTCTCATATGAAAAATATTAAACATAACATAAACATTTGTATTAAAAATATCATAGGAAATGACAATACATTATCTATAAACCATGAATTGTATAAAAATAACACATCACCTCTCAACATATCACAAAACCTTCTATACAATATGGAGAATTTTTTTCATAATAAATCAACTTCAAAAAAGTTTAAAATCCATCAAAGGATGTTGACATAGATGAAAACGATTTGTACAACTCTGTTAGATAAATATCTATTTTTCCTAAAAACATTTAAAAGTCACACAATTTGAAAAGAAATACATTTGAAGACATTTTTGAATCAATGTTTCCAATCACACATTGATACTTTTCAAAGGAATCAACATTTTAAAAACATTCATGTCTATATAAATAAATCCTCAAAAACCATTTTTAAAACATTTTCATTAATGAGAACGATTTAGAAGAATAAATATTTAAAACATTTAAAATGATTTTTTAGTAAAAATAACCTTAAAAAATTCCCATAGAATACTCTTTTATGAAACATGTACATGGATAATAAATATGTATTAGTAGATACTTATGTAGAAACAACCTCGGATAATAATGATATTGTGAAATTAACCAATATCTTGTACTTTTCCTTGGTCGAAGTTAGGATAACAACATGTATAATGGTGAACTAAATGTTATTGAATTATATAAGAATCATATATATTAATATGATATCATATATGATCTTTTAACATTGGTTTGTTAATAACATCTTTGTAATATCGTCATTTTGGGTGTTAACTAATTCATTTTCCTTTATATGCATTATTACGTAAGTAATTTTAGTTATGGATAAGATGTATCTTATTCATATTAGGAATCATATTAAGTCTTTAGACATTATTTTCAATCATCTAATGATAATTAGTCTTAAATGGAAATGATGGGGATAGAATCTCATTAGGTTCGTGGAGACGCCAATCCGTACGTACGCATGAGTGACAATATTGTTCTTTTGATATTAAAATAATATATAATTGGATAGTATATCATATATAAAGAATAATTATCATGTTATATTTAATATTTACATCACTTACAAATCATTATTATACACATCCAAATAATAATGTATTTAATAACAATTAGACCAAGACATCGAGACGGTATGTCGTACGTATGCACGTATGGTGACATGTCATTAAAAGGATCGATATAATAGTGAATATAGTTGTACCATATTTTTAATAACAACACATTATATAGAAGATACTGCAATAATTATTTCATAATGGAAACAACTATGAAAGAGGATGTGGAAGTAGAAACGAACTTGAAAGAGGTGATGAAATATTTATCTCTTCTTCGGGTTCTTCCGTTTATTTTTATCAAAAGGGATTTCTAGGTTAGCTTTCTAACTATAGGAGAGACTCTGTGATTAATGGATGACAGTTGAGAGGGTATTTGGGTAAGGTTTTTCCTAGATAAATGGCTTTTAAGTTGTGAATTAGAGAGAAGGGGGAGTTCCCTTTTATAAGAGAAGGGAGGGGCACCATAGAAAAAGCTTGGAATATTATTTTATAATACAATCATTGTCATTTTATAATGGATAAAAAGTGGATTATTTAATGGATAATGTGGGGATGGGTCTACAAAAACTCAACCAATTTGTTTTATATAGGTATGGGTCGCTATATTAACCTTATCTTATAGATTTAACTATTAGTTAAATAGTTTGACATTTACCATGTCTCTTTGTATTTTTATATTATATGGTTAATAAACGTACTATATAATTCTAAGAGAACCCCAAGTGGTTAACTAATGATACACCTATAATTATATAATTATATTGGCCAAAAATTATATTTTTAGAAATATAATATCAATTAATAATATAATATTTGTTTTAAAAACTCTTTTATGTCAATTTTGATACCATTCTATATTTTGTTTTTTCTAAATTTATAAAAGAATTATTACTTAAAACAGAATTCATCTAACCAACCCTAATATTTTATATTTACCTAAAAATTAGTGGAATCCATAAAATGTCTCAAATTACATTTATTTCGATATTTATAATATCATTTTTTTAATATTTCATTAATTTGGTAATTAATGCATCATCATTGTGTCATAAATAAATTTAATTATATAATTTCTACAAAGTATAAATACACTAAAATTATGTAGGATATCTTTTTATATTTATAATAAATATTTATAGCAAAATTTATCTTATGTGAAACCCTATATTAAAAATGGTTAAGTTATTAAACATTGAATTTAACACTTTTAACTCTTCTTTGAATTAAAAAAATAAAAAATGTCCTAATCTAATCCAAGGGGACCAAAGAGGTTCATATTTATTCCTAATGTTGTTTTTGTTCAAATTATACTTATCTAATTGATTTAAGACATGTGTTAGGGTAATAATAATATCATTTATAACCATTATTACACTATTTAGTTTTAATCGTGTTAATAAAAGTAAAAAAGTTACTATTAACCAAATATTATTTTTATCTTATTGAACTAAATTTTACTCCTTGGTATTAACCGTGCCTCTTTTATTTTCAAAATTCAACTCACAGATGCGGTAAAATTATGTTTTATGTAAATTTGAAAATGCTCCTAGGATGTGGGTAAAACACGGTAAAATGTTCAATAAAATATTTATATATCTAAAATTATTATAAACTAACTCTAGTGAATTACATTGAACTTATATAGGTATTATTTATCAATTTTTACCTAAAATATATTTAAATAAGACAAATAATTATTTAAATAAAAATTCGGTTTTAAACAATTACTTAGTATTTTTCACTATTCAGCAAAATTGGAAGTTTTCAAAAAAAAATACAAAAAATTAACCCTTATATAATTTCGATATTCCGAATCCCAAAATTAATTATATTTTACCAATTTCACAACTTATATGTTCCATTAATTAATTTAATGTTAATTCCTGGTGTCAAAACCAAAAAGAGTATTTTTATGAAATGATAATTATCAAAAGATTGTCACTTGTTTATGTCCAATTTCAAAGTGAAATTACATAGAATGACCGTCATTGGATTAAATGCTTCAAATATAATCTAATTATTCTTCTAAACCATTAAAATTTATAATTGAACACTATAAATTATTTTTATTAAAAAAGTTGTTTTCAGTTAAAATATAGTATTTTTCACTATTCACACAAATATGAATATTATCAGAAAAACTCCAAAAAAATTTATTGAAACTAAATTATTATGTCCCAATTATAAATACGAAGTTAATATTATAAAATTTAATATATAAACATTTCAAATATTGGATTTAAAAAGGGTTCTCCATTAAAATGTGGTAAAATTAATTTTTTTTGAAAAATACTTCTTTTATCTGAAAAAATTTAATTTGTTCTTACATTATGTCTAAGAAACATGTAATATGGAATCTAAAATTATAAGGATTATATAATGTTCAAAATTTAGTTAATACTATTCATAACTGCTTTTGAACTGCTAGTTTGGTAAGTCGTGGTACACTTGAAGTTAGTTTTGTGTGTAGTGCAAGTTATTTAGTTAATTTGAAGAAACCACATTCTATGAAATCATAGGGAATTACATTATTACCTCATTCAATAAATTTCATCCTCTCAATTTGAAATTTTCCTTTTAAAATAAATGGTTGAAAATAGAAAATACCTTTGTGGGAAAACCCACATCGGAAATTGGATTAAAAATATTTAGTCTTAATAAGAGGAAGAGGGGAATGAGAAAGTCACCACCTAAATATGATCTCTATTAGGAGAACATTGGTATAAATTAAAAACATATAATTAGTGGAAAAATGTAAATATTTATAGGGAGTGATTTAGGTCATCAGTCGCAAAAAATTGTAGAATTTAGGGCCTCAAAGCCATCAATCTATGATGATGTAAAATAACATCAGTTCAAAAAAACATAAGGTATTAGGATAACACATTTTTAGTTTTACGATCCCTTACCTAAAGTTTAAGAATTAATTTCTTCATATAATATGAGAAGAAGAAAAATATATACTTGAAAATTACAGTTCCATCCTTTAAATAATTTCTACCACAAACTCATCATTCACTCTGAAAGATAATATTCCTTGAAAAATATTCTATTTATCCTATTCATATTGTGTTCCAAAAAAATGAATTAATAATTCCTCTACCATATTTTAAAAATAAAACTACATTATTTGATCTAGGATATCACGTGGTCCAGTGGTAGGAGATACACCATTGTCGCCCTTCGGTTGCGGGTTCAAGTCTCGCAGCCTTGTCGTATGCAACGAGTTGCCACCCGACCTTCGGGTTGTCCTTTTTGTTGAAATCCAAAAATAATCTCAAACTAGAATTGTCCAAAATACATCTGTCCAACTCACAGTCCAAAATTTATAAGGAAGTTAAACACAATGAAGATCATTTTTTTCACATAATAACATGTTAACACCTTTATCATGTATTCTTTTAAAACACCGCAAAATCAAGAAATACCATAAAACCTTGTTGATTATATTCATCCTCCCTTATTCCATATAGAATACTTTATATACTCCTTCTATCCAAAAATTATGTAAAATCCATTAATGATGGAATATACAAATCATTAATCAGTTTCAAGGTAGTGTATAATATCCGATATAATTTATCCAAATCAATCATGTATTATTCCAAAATCAATACCTTGGTGTCAGAACTATATTATGGTTTATATTTCTCTCAACTATATATTTTCTGAAAATTTAACCAAGTGTTGTGTGACTTTTCTTGGTTCCAAACTATATCAACTCCTTAATAAAATAGTACTGTAGTAAAATCCTTATATAATATATAATTCTTATACCATGTACATCATTAATACAATACTCAAATGACACTATACTTTAATAAAAATGTAAGAAATCTAATCATTTATCTTCATCTTCAGTAGTATTATAACATTATTATTATCCAATAGCATCATTTGGGGTATAATCTGATGATATGGACATTGATTCGTGTAGGGTCCCAACTCCTTGCAGATGAACCATAGTACATTTGTAACTTTTTTTCTTACCCTTGAATTCATGTACATGGTTTCATTTTTCTCCACACTTATAACAAACTACCATTCCCTTCATGAATTTAACAAGGGGATTCATTCTACAATTATCAAATATGGGAAAATCCTTATTTCCCCTCTTCCCTTTATCCATCTTTCTCTATTCCATCTTTTTCTACTCTTTCATTCATTCAAATCCATAGGACTCAGAGATTTCATTACATATCTTATTAACACAAGATATTATTTCTTCATATGTAGAAAATACATGGGAGACTAGTTACATTCTAAATGTTGGCGTAATACCATGAAAGATATGATCCTTTATAATCTTTGGATCATACGTACTGCTGATGTTCAAATTCCTTCCACTGGTCACCATTTCTATACAATGGCCTACACTAGGTAAGTTTAAGAATTGAAATGTATAATTACAAACTTTTAAAATACCTAACGTAAATTGAACATTTCATGGATATAATCCATAATTATTAAAATATTTTCTTTGAGGATATATATACTTGTAAATCCATCATAATAATTTGTAAAAAAAGAAAATTGTCCTAAGCATATCCCTCGAGAGTGTCGTAACCAAGAGTGTAGAAAGGCCCGTTATTGTGCACCAGTTTCCGTTCGAGTCTAGATTAAAGCGGTGTTTTCGTGTTTTACCCCTACGTACATATGTGCCATAGCTGCCTCTACCTGCTTGTATCCAGATAGGGATTTATTTTCTTTGAAAACTCACAAAATTTCTACAGTACCAAAATTCAAGGAAATTCTTCTATACTAATCCTGGAAGTCTATTTTAGGGATATGTGCTCTATCAAAGTTTATCTAAATCTAGTTTACAATGTTTTTACTAAACCTCCTTTAGATACCAACTATAATGCTCCGACCCCAGAAGACAAGAGTTGGTGCATTATTACATAACATTGGCATGATCACAAAAGTTCAAGTCTCGAAAGACTGATTATTTTAGTATCCTATGAAGTACTAGATACATTCATAAGGATTACATTACATCATACAATGGAAAAATATAAAAACATTGTTTCGATGGAAGATACTGAGATCCCATAGACTATCCATGCAGGTCAGTCATAATATTCTTCTTCGCATCCAGGGAAAAATAAAACAGAGAATGGGGTGAGCTCAGATTCTCAGTAAGGATAACAATATTGAGGAAGTTGTCACAAATAAGCATAAAAATTTAAGGCAATTTATATAACTAAAACAAAATCCTTTTCAACATAAACTTCATCATAATATTGAGAATATAAATAAAAATAATTCCATTTAATTACTCACATGAATATTCTACTTGTCAAATAATCACATGCAATATCAATAGTCATTTTCATAAGGATGGATTGCATAATTCCAGACTTCATAACCACATAGTCAAGGCCATTTTCCAAGACTAAAAATAATATTGTGTCAATTACTTGTACCAAGACACAAGTTTGTCTCATTAGACCTACCGATTCATCGAGGAGCTATAGCAGGCTCCACCTGTCTTTTACTAAGTCCAATTGATTCCTCATATGAAAACGTTTAAACATAACATAAACATTCGTATTAAAAATAGAATAAGAAATGTTATTACTATTTCCATAAAACATGAATGGTATAAATATTACAAATCTACAGTCAAACATATCACAAATCCTTAAATACAATAAGGAAGATTTGTATCATAATAAATCTACTTCGAACAAGTTTAAAATAAATCAAAGGATGTTGACATAAATTAAAATGATTTGTAAATAACATTGAGTGAAATATATATTTTTCATGAATACATTTAAACGTAAGAAAATTTTAAAAGGAATAAATTTAAAGTAATTTTGGAATCAAAGTGTCCCATACCACTTTGAAACTTTTCAATAGAGTCAACATTATAAAAACATTAATGTCCATATAAATAAATCATTAAAACCCATTTTTAAAACATAGACATTAATGAGAACGATTTAAAATAATAAATATTTAAAACATTTAAAATGATGTTTTAGTAAAAATTACCTTAAAAATAATCCCCTTTAAAACACTTTTATGGAACAGGGAAATGGATAATAAATATGTCCAAGTAGATAATTACGTAAAAACAACCGCGGATAATAAAGAGGCTGTGAAATTAACCTTTACCTTTTAATTTTCCTTGATCGAGGGTAGATTAACCTACAATATAATGGTGAAATAATTGTTATTAAATTATACAAAAATCATATATATTAATATGATATCATATATGATCTTTTAACATTTCTTTGTTAAAAATATCATTGTATTATCGTCGTTGCGGGTGGAAACTGATTCGTTTTCTTTTATATGAATTGTTACGTAAGTAATGTTTGTTATGGATAACATTTATATTATTAATATCATGAATTATATTAAGTATTTAAACATTATTTTTAATAATATAATGTGAATTACTTTTGAATGGATACAATGGGGAATAAATCGCATCGCGTTCGTGGAGACGGTAATCTGTACGAATGCATGAGCGGAAATATCATTCTTTTGAAATTAAAATAATATATAATTGAATGGTATATAATATGTACAAAATAATTATAATGTTTATTTTTTATGAAATCAAATAAAAATCATTATTATACCCATCCAAATAATAATGTATTGAATAACAATTACACCATGACATGGAGACAGTAAGTCGTACCTACGCACATATGGTGACATGACATTCAAAGGATTTATAGAATAATGAATATGGTTGTACCATATTTATAATAAAATCATATTATACATAATATTTTCGACATATTATTTTAGAATGGAAACAACAAAGAAAGATGAAGTGGAAGAATAAAGAAACAAGAATGAGGTGATGAAATATTTACCTCTTCTTCGGGTTTTTCCTTTTGATTTGATCAAAAGGGATCCTTAGGTTGCCTTTACGACTAAAGGAAGGCCTATAGGATTATGTGAGGACAGTTCATAGGGAATTTTGGCAGGGTTTGGCCGAGAGAATGGGCTTTTATGGTGTCAAATAATTGGTTTTAGATAGGTTTGGGTCACTATATTAACATTATATTATAAATTTAACACTTAGTTAAATAATTTGGCAGTTACCATGTCTCTTCGTATTTTTATATTATATGGTTAATAAACATACTATATACTTCCAAGAGAACCCCAAGTGGTTCATTAATAATACACCTATCATTATATAAGTCTTTTTTCCGAACCATATATTTTTAATAATATAATATCAATTAATAATATAATATTTGATTTAAAAACTCTTTAATGTCAATTTTGACACCATTTGGTATTTTGTTTTATCTAAATTCATAACACCATTATTACTTCGAAAACAATTAATCTAACCAACCCTAATTTATATTCTTACCATATAAAATAATTTAAAATCATAAAAAGTCACAAATTAATTTTATTTGGATATTTATAATATCAATTATTTTAATATTTCATTAATTAGGTAATTACTGCATCATAATTGTGTCATAAATAAATTAAATTATTTAATGTCTAAAAAATATAAATAAAATACTGTTATGTATGAAATTGTTTCTTAGATTTCTAATGAATATTTATTTTCAAATATATCTTATGTGTAACCCTATATTAAAAATGGTTTTCCTATTAAACATTGAATTTAACACTCTTAACTCTTCTTTGAATTAAATAATAACAAATGTCCTAATCTAATCCAAGTGGACCAAAGAGGTTCATATTATATTTATAAGGTTGTTTTTGGTCGAATTATACGTATCAAATAGAATTAGGACATGTGTTAGGGTAATAATTTTATCATTTTTATCCTTAATTACCCAATTTACTTTTAACCGTGGTAAATAAAAGTAAAAAGTTAGTATTCACCAAAAATTATTTTTATCTTACTGAACCACATTTTACTCCTTGATATTAATTTTGGGTCTCATATTTTAGAAATTAAACTCACATAAGTGGTAAAATTATGATTTATGTAAATTT
The DNA here is from genome assembly GCA_963277665.1 of Viscum album. Taxonomy (NCBI): domain Eukaryota; kingdom Viridiplantae; phylum Streptophyta; class Magnoliopsida; order Santalales; family Viscaceae; genus Viscum; species Viscum album. Next base: position 1,256,314,924 of record OY728152.1, read on the forward strand.
GCAAATGCTCCTAGGATGTGTTTAAAAAACAGTAAAATGTTCAATCACAGTTTTATATATAAAAAATTATTATAAACTGACTCCAATTAATTAAATTGAACATATATAGGTATTAAGTGTCTATTTTTACATAAAATAAATTTAAATAAAATAAATAATTATTTAAATAATAAGTCAGTTTTAAAAAAATAACTTAGTGTTTTTCACTATTCATCAAAAATTGAATGTTTTCAGAAAAATACCGAAAATTCACCCTAAGATAATTTTGATATTCTGAATCCAAAAATGAATTATATTTTACCAATTTAAAAACATAAGAGTTTCATTAATTATTTTAAAATTAATTCCCATTGTCAAAAACAAAAAGCGTATTTTTAATAAATAATAACTATCAAAAGATTGACACTTGTTTATGTCCAATTTCAAAGTGAAATTACTTACAATGACCTTCATTGGATTAAATGGTTAAAAAATTAACTAATTATACTTAAAAACCATTAAAATTTATAACTCAACTCTATAAATTATTTTGATTAAAAAAAAATTCAGTTGAAATAGAGTTTTTTAACTATTCACCCAAATATGAAAGTTATCAGAAAAACACCAAAAAATTTATTGAAAGTACATTATTAAGTCCTAATTCTAAAGAAGTAGTTTATTTTGTCAAATTGAATATATAAAAGTTTCAAATATTGGATTTAATAAGAGTTCTCCCTTAAAAGGAGGGAAAATTATATTTTTTGAAAAATACTGCTTTTATATGAAAAAAATGAGTTTTTTCATACATTATGTCTAAAAAATCATAATATGGATTCTAAAATTATAAGGATTATATGATGTTAAAATTTCAGTTAATATTATTCATAACTACTTTTGAACACCTAGTTTGGTAATTCGTGGTGCACTTGAACTTATTGTTGCATGTAGTGAAAGTTATTGAATTACTTTAAAGAAATATCGTAGTATGAAATTTTGGGGTTTTACAACTAGGGTTTTCTATTCCTAATCCCAAAATAATTAAAACTGTCCTCTGATACCAACTATGACAACCCTTCTCTTTATTAAAAACTTAAAAATGATTTATTACATTAAATTCACATGATACAAAATAGAATATCGAGAGGTCTAGTGCCTTTGGGGCTTAGTATCTTTACATAAAAACATATAACATGAAATACAACATCTTTATTGAAAACTGCCTTTAGATAACCACTATAATCCCGTGTACTTATCATTGCATAGGATAACCTATGGACATGCATGAGAAAATAGTGATTTATAATTCCTGGTAAGGGAATAAACAAGGAATAAAATGATGAATATAGTTCATGTTAGACAATATGAATATTAATGGAGCACAATAGAAACATTAACAAAAAGGCATGATAAAGCATGACAATCATAATATGGAAATATGGAAACATCATTTAACATGATTTTAGCATGATCCAAGGATCATTCCACATAGAGCATGAGTAAACCCTCATTGCACTTGAATTGGCATGATTAAAACCTCATTTCACATGATGTATTATGATATTAATCATTACCCAATGCATTGGTTTGCTATTATGGTGCACCCTTCATAAAAATTTAATTTCATGCATAAATGTCCCACATGGATCATATAACATGGATTCATTAAACCTCATCATTTATTCCATGATAAAGGAAAGGTGGAAATCATATATGAACCACTATAATCAATAAGTAAATGTGCATAATGTTGAATACCCTTGATTGTGAAATGGGTATGGTATTCACTACACAATGACATTGACTTGTAAAATCGCAGTGCAATTTCAGCAGCATAACGACGTGAAATAGGAATTAATAAAAATTGTTGATGATAGATAAATGGGTGTCTCATAATATACAAATGAAATGGACTATAAGGGGGTAATATATATTAATGTCGCAACATAAGTAATGGAATTTATATTCACAATAAAAAAGAATTTCTTGAATGTAAATAAGGAGAGAGAGATTCCTTGCGGAATTTGGGCATGGTAACAGGTGTACATGAGGGGAATTTAATGAAAGAGAAAGGGGTTTCTCATCATTAAAACATAAATAGGGCATCATTTGGGAGGTTCAAAATCATACCCCAACATTTATAATTGAAAACAAAAAGGAATAACAACATAACGAAATTGAGACTAAAATGAGAAAAGTGGAAATCACTTATTTTAAAGTGTGATCCCAAAGGCTTGGGAGAGGCTTGAGAGAGTCTTCTTGGGAGTATGGGGAACCTTGAGAGGATTCTATAGAGAGGATGGCAGAGATTGGGAGAACTAAAAAGGCTTTCAGTGAAGAGGAAGTGGGATCTTGGGTAGTTTTATATAGGAAAGGAGAAACAATTCTTTAATATGTAGGTTTGGGTCACCACACATTAAACTAATCAATACCACCAAACGAACCATGGTTTTTGCCAATGGTTTTTCCTAAAGGGTAGTTTAAAAAAATATTTTATAAGTCCAATTTCAGAACTTCATAAAATATTGAGGGTGATTATGTGGATATGTGTCACACTCTCAAGGAAATTCATTTAAAAAGTGAAATTGTTTTATAACTTTTGGAGGTTCCACTAATGTCTTTTAAAATAAACCAAAAAAACCTAAAATCACAATATTTTATTGATGAAACATTTTTTGGATGAACATATCATTTATAGTATTTTATTTTATCACTATTGGGTCATTATGTTATCATAAAACACATTATGTATTTAAATAGTATTTAATTTTTACCCAAAAATTCGACTGTCTCGGAAAATTATGAAAAATTCACCATTGGATAATTTTGACATCCTGACTAAAAAATTAATATTCATTTTATCTAAAAAATTATAAATATTTGAATTTTAAATTTTAAAATAAACATCATCATTTATCGAAAATTCATGGGTGTTGACAAAAAATGACTTTCAAACCATAATAAAATTCACAATTGCATTCATAAAATTATAAAATAATGAATATTTAATAAGACGCTATTTGATAATAATAATATTTATTAAAATATTATTTAATTAAAAAATATATTAATTCATCAAGATTTATTTCCTAGTTGAATATTAACTAAAATTACTATTTGTACATTAAAAACTAATTACAATGTAACAATAATAAAATTAATGCTTATTAATTATTATATACAAAATAATGCACATATTCATAGTGCTAAGGTCGTCTTACATAACCCCTTATAATTCCCGCATAAGACCGAATGGTATGGTGTGCGTTGGTGATAGACTCTTGGGGTCGCTCGGATAACATTGCTCTGGTGGTAATATTTATTAACATCCATTCCGCCCATAGTCAGATCCGCTCAAGCATAATATGTTTAAGATATGATAGGGCTTGGTCAAGAGTGAAGACCAATGATTCCACCTCCTTTCGGAGCTCCGACAAATGGGCATCGTATGGGCGAGTCTACTGGACGCGGTCATCTCTTCCTTTGTCTGAGTAAATCAGATTTGTTAAAGCCCTATATTTATACTAATCATGTGATCACCGTTCAATGACTATATTAGAAATGGTCACAATTCTTAATGGTATTTAAAAAAATACAAATCATAAAAGTTAATAAGTTCACAAAACATTTTACATTATTAGACATTTAAATAGATTAATATGGATTTCCATTAATGAAATTTTGGGTCATTAGAAGAAATCCAACCCAAATATCAAAAACTTATACCTCTATAATTATTTTTTGATGTATATCTGACATTTTTCCTACATTATAAAGCATTTGACACTTGTCACGGCCTATTAATAAACTCTTGGAATCTTTAGACAATGCTATAATATAAAAACCATCTTAAAAATCTTTGGAGCTATCCTCTATCCTCTATGGTGGAAAACCCAAGGTGATGAATGAAAGATCTCATGTATGGAAAGTATTTATTCATGATATACACATCTTCTCAGAATCACATAAGAACATATCCTAAAGAGATGAGATTCACTCCCAAAATAATATTTAAATTCATAAATGAACTTATTTCATTGGTGTTGTGAGATGTCATTTGGAATTAAACCAACTACCAAAAAATTGGTAAAGTTTTAAAGTCAAGAAGAATGTTGAATAGAAGCAGTAAATAACTATTAATTAAGCAATAAAGTGTTGATCCCTCATCTTTCATTAGGTTGAGTTTTGGGAATCCTATAAAATTGGACTCCCAAATCATTCTCAACCCCTTTATGTCTTTAATAACCAAATCAAACTAGTACAATTTCACGGTCCACCTCCTATGCCTATGTTTTATGATCTTTTTATCTTGAAACTACTTTAGGGATTCATGGTCAATAAAAATGATGAATGCAAACCCTATAAAGTACTCTATAATCATTTCCAATGAAAAAAAACACTCCAGCCATCTCATTTTTATTGGTGGAATAATTAATTTGGGAATACTAAAATAGTTTTCTATCATAGTAGATATCATGAAACTTCCTATATTTCCTATGACCTAGAACTGCACTTACCACCAAATTGCTCACATCACACATTACATCAAAATGGAGAATCCAATTAGCGGTAGTAAACACTGTTGAGGTTTTATATTATCCTTATGAAAGATAAATGACTCCAAGAATTTATCATAAAAACAATGGATGTGTCCTTAACCAGTAGTGAGAACTATGTCTTGGTAATATTAGAGAAATCCTTAATGAATATCCTATAGAACCAAGAATGGCCAACAAATATCTGATCTTATTGACATTTTTTAGTGGGGGATCATTTGGATGAACTCAGCCTTAGCATTATAATCCTCAATCCCCTTCTTATAAACCTTGTTTCCCAATTCAATTTCCTCAGTATCATTGAATTGTCACTTTTCCTAGGTGAGAACTATTTTTTTCTCTGGAAATGTTTCCATAGAAAATTCCAAATATTCCATGATGTTATCAAAATTACTTCCCACTTCTGAAAAATGAATTATTAAAACTTCAATTATAATTTCAATTATATCAACGAAATGGCCATCATATATCTCTGAAAAGTGCTCAACACATCACACAAGACAAAAGGAATCTGTCGGTTGGTGAATGTACCAAATGGAAAAGTGAACATGGTTTTACCTTAATCCTTAGGGGAATTGGTAATCTGGTTATATCTTTAATATCCATCATGAAGAAAGATGAAAAACTCCATTCTTTTCAGCCTCCAAAACATTGTTCCATAAAATTAATGTAATGTGATATTTTCTTATATAAGCATTAGATTTCCAATAATCTATAAAATCACTCCATTTATTCATGGATTTTTTTTGGATTTTCCCAATACACAAATTTCTAAACACTATCACACCACTCCCTTTAGGGATAACTTGTGAAGGACTTACCTAAGGATTGTCATAGATAATATAGATGATTCTCTCATCAAGTATCTTGATCATTTCTTCTCTCACAACTTTTGTCATGTGGGGATTGTGTCTCATTTAGGATTCCACTCTTGGAATACACTCAAAATCTATGGGAATTATATGCATGTAGAAGGATGGACTAATCCTCTTTATATCATAAATTTTCCATCCAATGAAAGAATTGAACTTCCTATAAACTCTCAATAGATTATCCTCTTGGGTTACCTCTATCATGGATGAAATGATCACATGTATTGTGGAATGTACTCCAAAAAATAATATTTTAGATGGTAAAGGAGGGGTTTGAGATCTATAATGGGTGGTGATTAGCTTGAGGGAAGACACTTGGGCATGGTTGGAAGATGGCCTTCATGATTCCTCTTGAATATTATAGTATAGAATGCTTCCTCCTCATCACTGTTACATCCTGAAAATTTTTCTTCACACCTATATTTCTCTCTATGTGGCATAATATTCTCCAATGAAAACTCATCAAGATGTTCTAGGAACTCACCTTTAAATTCATCAAGAGACTCCCTAACCTTAAATAAGTTTCTCCCCATTCTAGTTGCACCAGGGATCTTAATCTCCTCAATCTGCCTCAAAAACTCTTTTTCATCATAATTAATAGTGCCCTTAGCTACTAGAATTTCATAATTGGAAAAGACTAGTTGGGTGGGTTCTTTTATTTTATTAAAAACATTGAATTCGTATTTTATTTCACCAAAGATGAAAATCAATTATCAATTTTAAATAGCTATAAGATGTCCCCATGCGAAAACAATGGGCCTACCATGGAAGATAGGTACCACCTCATCACATGCTATATTAAGAATCATAAAGTCAATAGGAATAATTTGTTTACCTACTCTAACTATGAAATCATCAACCCTGCCCACTGGATGAGGGATGGATCTATTAGCAAGTTCTAACACACTAGTGGGTGGCTATGGAACACTTATTCTCAAGTGTTGAAATAGATATAGACGAATAAAATTGATTTTAGCCCCATGATTAGACAAATAGTTGAACTTGCCACCTTTATCTCCAAATTTACAAGGAATAACAAATCTCTATTGGTCCTGAAGCGTAGTAGCTATCATATTTTTTAAAATATCACTATACACCTCTGTTAGAATATAGTTGGAAAACACTTCAAGGGTATTTTCATTTGAGTATATTTTTTTTGAGAAACATTAAGTAAGATGGGATTTGAATAAAGGATTCAAGGAATGGGATGTTAATGTTCAATTTTTTAACAACATTTTGGAATTTCATCTGTGCATAATCCTGAGTTGGTTTTTCTATTCTTTGTGTAAAAGGTATTGTTGGGGAGATTTTTCTCACAATTGGGGGAATACCAATTGCTTCCCCTTCATGGTTTTTCTTGTCTTTATTTTATTTTTTAAAATTCATTTTGTTTTTTATTTTCAGATGTAACAACATAGTCCTTAGTATTTCTAAATAGTCTATCCAAATTTCAATATTCATTAACTTCCATATTTGTGTTTTTTGATTCATCCTGTTATTATTTTTGAGTAGTTTTTGGTTTTTTACTAGGATTTTGGTTAGTTTGGTGACCACTTATAGTGTTCACAACCTTTTAATTATCTTTGGGTTTTTCATTAATTGTAATAGGAATCATGACTCTGTCTCTGTTACTCACATATCTAGCCATGTACCCCATTTAAATTTCCATATTTTATGTTCATGACTCCAATTGAACTTTATAAAATTAAATTTTCCCTTTTCCATAAATTGTCCCTATAATCTGCTGAAACATATCCCTCACTTCATCTTGTGAATTGGATGACTCATCATTGGGTTGGGGATCGGGTTTGATCAACTGGCTAGGAGGTTGATGGAATCTAGGTGGGGCAGTCAGTTTATGGAATCCATGCTCCTTCCACAAAACGTTATGGTGGTTACTATACCTATTGTTGTATGTTTTGGAAAATGGATCTTCCTTAGCCTGCATCCTGGGAACATATCCATAAAAACATTCACTCTCATGAACATGGGTGGGCATGTCAATGTTGGGAAAACAAGTATAAGAATTCCCATACATGCCATAGTGATGGAATTTCTCCCTAAGGGTGTGATGGGTATTCTTATTAAAAAACATATCATCTTTGGAATTGCTTTAGGGGAAGGAGTTGGTTATTTAATAAAATGATTCTTCTTATAGAGAACTTGTGTTCGATGTTTTTTACTAAATTATTAAAGACTTGTTGGAGCTATTTAGTTATCCTATCACTAAAGTTTACATCCAGTATATTGATCAACAATGATTTGGTGGTAAGGGGTGAGGCTATTATTGAAGGAGTCCATGAGGAACTAGGGGTGCATTACTGATTTGGAAATTGTTTAAGTACACCCCTAAACCATTCCTAGGCATCATGAAACATCTCACCCTCATCTTGTAGGAATCCAGTGATCTTATGCCTAATCATAGATTTCATTCTCATAGGATAGAATTTCATTTGGAAAGTATTGTATAATTGATTATAAGTGACAATGATCTCCTCCTATAGTTGTTCAAATAATGTCCTAGAATTTACCTTAAGGTAGAATAGAAACACTCTTAGTTTCAGTTCCTCCTCACTATGTCCCATAAATGGAAGTTGTAAGACACTACAATAGGAATCCATAATCAAGTCAGGGGAGTATTCACTAAGAATTCCATTGAAGGATGGAAGCTGAGATAGAATGGACTATTTAATTTCATATTTCTGGGACCAAGTAGAGATCTTAATGCATGATAGAGTACTAGAAACAAAAGGTAGTAGGAACTCCCTAAATTTTTTCCCATCAATAGATTTATTTTTATGTTGATTAACAATTTCAGGTTGGTTCATATTTACATGTTGTTGGTTTTTTAGGTTTTCATTGTCTGCCTTTGTTCATTTGTGTTTTTGATTTTTCTTTGATATTTTTTAACTCTCTTAGTTGGTTCTCAATTTCAGAGATTGAAGCTTCTAGGGTCTCAAACATGAACCTGGTGTACATACATCAGTTTTAAAAAAAAATTGTGACTTTTTTTTCAATTTTTTTATGTGTTGTTTTTCTAATTTTTCTTAAAATTTTTGATTTTTTATTGTTTTTTGGTTTATGTTTTGTAGTTAATTTTTTATATATGTGATTTTTTAATTTTTTTACTATTTGGTCATGTGTTCCTTCCATTTAAATGGTCCAAAAATTAAATTTTTCACGTCATTGAGCACAAAAAAAATTAAATTTTTGAAACCTACATACTAACTATAATAATGGTAATACAGGGTTGAACCACATGGAAAGATTAATGTTGTGCATAAGTGACCAAAAATGCCGGAAATAATTGAAATAAAATAAAAACAAAAAAGTTAAATTGATTTTGGAACAATGAAGTGGATGATGATTTTTCTGTGAGAATGAGAATAGATTTTAGTGGATGACGGAAAGGTAGGAAAACAAAAAGGTTGATAGATAAGAATCAAGAGAAGTGTAACATCAAGAAAAGTATTATGTAATTAATAAAAAAATTATATTTTAAATAAAAAAAATTTTATGAAATATTTTTATAAAACTATGTGATTTCATTTAATTATAATGAATTTTGATTTACTTTAATTTGTATTATTTTTCTGATTTTTACTTTTTAAAATACATGATGACATATCAAATATAATATAAATTAACAATAATTTTAATATATATGGTGTCATTAAATAATATATTCTAATTTTTTTCCTAATAATTAAAAATAAATAAAGGCACTATTAAATGTAATAAATTTTTATAATGTTTTGAATTAATCAAAATTATATATATATATATATATATATATATTTATAATAAATAAAATTTTGAAGTATAAGTAAAAATAATAAAAATAATAAAAATATTATTATTAATATTAATTAAAAGAATGGCCTTTTGTATAAAAATAGAGTTTTTATTATTTTTTAGTGTAATAGGAATTTTTTTATTATTTTATTTAAATAAATTGATTTTTTATAAAAAAAAATATTAGAATGATAATTAAAAAAATATAACTAAATTTTAAGGAAATGAAATTTTTATTATTATCATCAAGGTAATATATATATATATATATATTATTTTTAAATAATACATATTAATTTATTAAAAAAAGTTAATTTGTAAATATAAATGATTTTCATTTAATGATGATCTAATTAAAAAATTTATGTGAATGCAATTTTGAATAATAAGATTTATATAATATATATGTGAATATAAAATAGATAAAAGAAACTAAATTAAATATATAAAATAAACAAAATTCAAAATTTGGACTTCAGGTAAGAGGGTCTCATGAGTAGGGTGGGCGAGCAATAGGGTTCGACTTCAAGAGAGACGCAGACCAAGCGGTTTTGTGTCTTCATAGTCAAAAACAAAATATGAATCACACTGAGCCGAATAAGGCCGATCTTGGCAATTTTGGTTGTGATGAGGCCGAACAATGATTTGTTAGATGGATCTGAGAAATTATCAATGTGTGTTGATGCCGAAGTGATTCTTGACCATTGGAGAGATTTCAGAAATTCAGACCCGAATTCTGTGGTGTTTCCAAATGATATTTTTGGGGAAACAGCATGTTATTTTGAATATCTCACTTGCATTTTCTAGAATTAAAATTAGGTGAATTTTTAATCTGTTCAGTTGTTTTATTCTTATCTAAATTCAGTATATTAATTTCATTTTTGGTAGCCATATTTGATATTTACTTCTTCTGATATCATTGTATTCATTTTCATACATTTTATATTGATATTTCACTGTATCGTTTGAGTTACTGTTCGAATCTGTTTACTTTAATGCGTGAATTCAGTTTGGAGTCATTTTCTATAAACTATTTGAAGATTTCGTTGACATTGGTTAATTGAATTCATTTTCTTGATTTTGATTCATTTGAGATATTTTGTGGTCTTATTATCACACGAGAAAATCAACTACCTATATAAAGTACACATTTATATATCAACTTACTCTAAAAATCATTGTTTTAAACACTATTATAAAATTTTATATAAATTATATATTCGGCTATCTGAGAGTCTATATGAGAAGCATATTTTCTGTAGAATAATTATATACTTGAAGGGTTTCTTTCACCTATTATGAGAGAGTTTGTCGAACCAAGGACACCAAGAATAATATGAATGATTTCTGCAAGATGATTAGTGGAGGTTATTTAATTTTAGTTATACATTTTCCCTAATTTATATTGTATTTAGTGAAAATAGTTTAATTAAAATTATGATTTTTTGGTGTGTAAGTTAGATTATATATTTTATTTTAGTATTCATATTTTAATTATTTTTTGGTTTTAATTTTATGTTTTTGTAAGGGAATTCTACTAATTGTATATGTTTTATTTAAGTTCGTATTTAAAATTTAATGTTGTTGAGGAAAACTTATTTATTTTCAAACATTTATTTATCTAAAAGTTTATTTCAATAAGGGTGTAATAAAATTTATTTTGAGTTTTTGGTTCTTGAAATTTTATTAAAATTAAGAAAGTGGTTTTTATTATGAATATATTTGTTTCAATTAAACATATAAAAATGTATATGGGTATTATTTCCAAACATCACGAATTTTTCCTCCATGAATTAAATAATTTAATTGCATGTTTTATACTTGTAATAATTCCAAGTCTATATTTGACATTCATGAATTGAATATGTGTGTGTATAAATTTTAATTTAGTTTTATATTAAATTTTTATTTTTATTCTTGATATATTTATATATTGATGTGATATTTTTTACACATTTTTAATTAATCATGGTTGTACTAACATGTGTACATATTATACAAACATAAAAAAATGTTTTATTCATCATTAATTCTCGAAATCTAATTACATGTATATATGTTTGTACTTAATGTTATGATCCCCCAGATTTATGTACATATATTTATATATCCATGAATGGTAAGAATGTACATTTTATGGGATACATTGATAATTTTATATGCAATATAAAATTATCTAACACATACGATTATTTTTAAGAAGACAAATTTATATGTTTCTATTGTTATTATTTTAGACATTCATGTTATTATTTCATGCATAAAAAATTAAACATATATTTCATTGAAATTTTTATTCATGATTGGGTTTTTAAAATGGGTGATGTTATAACATTTTGTAAAAATGTATTTCATGATGTTTTGGGTACATGAATGATTATAGAAAGGTTTCGTGGAATGAGTTGTGATTATAACCAAACTCATAATTTATTTTCAATGGATGTTTAAATATTTATGTATACACACACACACACACACTCATATATATATATATGTGTGTGTGTGTGAGAATTTTTATTTTAATGTAGTGACATGTTTAAAAAATTGAAAACTCTAGTGAATGTATATAAAAGTAAAGAAAGCTTAAAATGTTTTTATAAAATTCTGCACTAGATTGTTGTAAATATGGTATGGAATTGGGGAGTGAACCTGTAATGCCCCGAACCCAGTTACCCAGAGTCGGTGCATTTTTACATAACATTGGCATGATACCTAGAATCACGTCTCGAAAGACCGATTAGTTTATTAGCCGTGGAAGTACTAGATAAGTTCATATGTTTTTCCTTACATCATGAAATAAAAACATTAACAATATTTTTTCTCCTTTTTAGCACACTTATATCTTTATCATATCCCTACAGGTCAACTATAAAATACATTTTCACATCTAGGAAAAAATAATACATTGAAAGGGGTGAGCTCAGATTCCCAGTAAGGATAACAATATAGCAGAAACTTTCATAAATAAGCATTAACATTTAAGGCAATGTATTAGACTAAAACAAAATCCTTTTAAACGTAAACTGAAGAATAATATGGAAAACATAAAATCAAATAATTCAATTTATTTATTCACTTGGATATTCTACTATTCGAATAATCAATGAAATATCAATGACCACCTTCATAATGATGGAATGCATAATACCAGACTTTATAACCACATAGTGAAGGCCTTGTACCAAGACTACTAATAATATTTTGTCAAGACCTTGTTTTAAAATTCTAGTTTGTCTCATGAGACCTACCAATGCATCGAGGAGCTATAGTGGGCTCCACACATCACTCAATAAGTCCAATGAATTCCTTATATGAAAAGGTTTAAACATAACATAAACATTCGTATTAAAAATAGCATACGAAATGTCAATAAATTTTCAATAAACAATGAATGATGTTAAAATAATACATCCACATTCAAAAATATCACAAAAACTTCAATACAATATTGAAGATTTGTATCGTAATAAATCAACATCATACAAGAATAAAATCTATCAATGTATGTTGACATAGATGAAATCAAAACTTTTTGAGAAATTTATCTCTTTCAATTTTGAAATCACTTAGAAGTCATGTAATTAAAAAAGAAAAAAATTATTTTGAAAATATTTTTATAGTATTTTAAGGGAAGATTCGAAGGTGTTATAATGGCAGAAAATAGTCACACCCCCCGTATAAGTAAAAAAATCATTCCTTAATTTTGTGGAAAAGGTCGTAAACGACCTTGTTTGGAAAACGACTGAAAGAATACATTATAAACATATAATAAAAATTAAAACAAGAGTATAAATGAAATTAACCTATAGACTATGAAATAGTAAAAAATGTTTTGAAATATATTTTTAATAAACACAGATGTCGATGATAAAGATGTTCTAGTAGATACTTACATAAAAACAACATCGGAAAATAAATAGATTGTGAAATTAACCCTTCCCTTTTACATTTACATGGTCTAGGGTATGTAAAAATCCATTATAATAGTTAAATCAATGTTATTATATTATATAGGAACTGTATAAATAAATATGATATCGTATATGACCTTCTAATATTGTTCTGTTAATAATATTTCAGTAATATCATCATTTCAGGTGTTTAACTGATTCGTTTTCCTTTATTTTCTTGGTAACATAAGCCATGTTTGTTATGAATAGTATGTATTTGATTCATATACAGAATTATATTATTTTTATAAATGTTATTTTCAATCATAAAATTAAAATTATTCCTGAATGATTACGATGAGGAATAAATTTCATCGCATTCATGGAGTCGGTAATCCGTACGTACGCACGAGTGACAATATCATTATATTGATGTGAAATAATAAATAATTGGATGGTATATTATATATACATAATCATTAACATGTTATATTTATTATTTAAATTAGTTATACTCATTATTATACTCATCCAAATAATTATGCGTTCGAATAACAAACTACAGCACGAATATGGTTTTACCATATTTATAATAACATAATATTATATATAAGATACTATAGTTATTATTTTATAATGGAAACATAAAATAAAGGGGTAGTGGATGATGAAAAGAACTTGAAAGAGTTGATGAAATATTTACCTCTTCTTCGAGTACTTCCTTTTGATTTGATCAAAAGGGATCCATAGGTTGGATTTATGACAAAATGAAGTCTTCTTGGATTAAGGGAAAAAATTTGGGAGTATATTTGGGTAGGGTTAGTCTGATCCAAATGGCATTGGAGGTGTGGAATTAAGATAAGTGGAAGTATCCTTTTATAAGAGAGGTGAGCGTCACTTTAGGAAAAGCTTGAAATATTATTTTATAATAATATCATTTACAATTTATAATGGCTCCAAAATGATTTATTTAGAGTCTAAGATGGCTATGGGTCTAAAAACACACAACCAATAGGTTTTAGATAGGTTTAGGTCATTATACTAATATAATCTTTTAGATTTAACTCTTAGTTAAATAATTTGACATTTACCATTTCTCATTGTATTTTTATATTATATGGTTAATAAACATAATATAAACTTCCAATAGAACCCCAAGTGGTTAATTATTAATATATATAACCTTATTTAAGATATTTGACAGAAATGTATATTTTTAGGAATATTATATGATTTAATAATATATTATTTGTTTTAAAAACTCAATTATGTCAATTTTGATACTATTTAGTATTAGGTTTTTGTGAAAATCATAACATCATTATTACTTCGAAAAAAAATATTTAATCAACAATAAAAAGTCATATTAACCTATAAAATTTGTGTAATTCATCAAAAGTCTCAAATTTAATTTATTTGGATATTTATAATATCAATTATTTTAATCCTTCGTTAATAAGGTAATTACTTCATCATCATTGTGTCATAAATAAATTAAATAGTTTAATGTCTAAAAATTATAAATAAAATAATATTATGTTGTAAATCATTTTATTTTTCTAATTAATTTTTATAGTTGAATTTATATTTTGTGTAACCCAATATTAAAATTGGTTTAGTTTTTAAACATTGAATTTAACTCTTCTAACTCTTCTTTAAATAAAATAATAATAAATGTCCTAATATAATTCAAGTAGACCAAAGAGGATCATTTTTTATTCCTAAGGTAGTTTTTGGTCGAATTATACTTATCCAATATAATTAGGACATGTATTAGGGTAATTATGATATCATTTTTACCCTTAATAACCCTATTTACTTTTAACCGTGGTAAACAATAGTCAAAAGTTACTAATTACCAAAAATTATTTTTCATCTTATTGAACCAAATTTTACTTACTGATATTAAATTTTTGTCTCAAATTTTTAAAAATCAACTCATAGAAGCCATAAAATTATGTTTTATGCAAATTTTCCAATGCTCCTAGGAGGTGGGTAAAAGAAGATAAAAAGTTCAATTTTTTTTATATATAAAATCATTATAAAATGACTCCAAGGAATTAAATTAAACTTATATAGGCATTATGCATCTATTTTTACCTAAAATAAATTTAAATAAATAAATAATTATTTAAATAAAATGTCAGTTTTAAACAATAACTTTTTGTTTTTCACTATTCATCAAAAAAATCTAATGTTTTCAGAAAAATACCAAAAATTCACCCCAAGATAATTTCAATATTCCGGATCCAAAAATGAATTCCAATTTGAAACATAAAATTTATAAAATTTAAAAAAGTGTGTATTATTATTAATAATGGCTAGTTAGATTGGTTGTGGTCTGTTTGAATCTCGATGTTGCGTACAATACAAGCTATTGTATTATTCAAAGGGAAACATACCATGGAATCAGGGGGTGTTACATTCTCCCCTCCTTAAAATAATTTCATTGTCAAAATTTATATAATATTACTTCATAAAATGATTTGGGTGTTTGTTCATCACATGCTCCTTAGGTTCCCAAGTTGCCTCCTCCATCTTATGATTTCTCCATATAACTTTACCAGACGACTCGTCTGGTTTCTCAGCACTTGTTCTCAAGTATCATGAATTTTGAAAAACTCTTCACAATAAGATAGATCAGGTTCTAGTTCAATTTTCACATAGGTGAGTACATTCGTTGGGTCAGGCATGTATTTTCCCAATTTTGATACATGAAACACATCATGAACTTTGGAGATACTTGGAGGCATTTTCCAAACGATAAGCTAAAACTCCAATTCTTTGTAGAATTTAGAAAGATCTAATGAATGTGGGACTCAATTTACCATTCTTACAGAATCGTATAACACCATTCCATGGAGATACCTTCATGAAAATATGGTCTCCTACTTGAAATTCCAAATCCTTCCTTTGATTATCGGCATAACTCTTTTTCTTAATTTGGGCTACTTTGATGTGGGTTTGGTTAAACTTAACATTTTCCATTGTTTCCTCAACATGTTCTAGACCTACGAGTTTTCTTTCACCAACATCATCCCAAAAAGTTGGTGTGTGACATATTTGTCCATATAACGCTTTATAAGGTGCCATATGAATACTTGAATGGAAGCTATTGTTATAGGAAAATTCTACCATAGACAAATATTGATACCACATACCTTGAAAGTCAAGTGATAAAGATCTCAACATTCTTCTATGATTTGAATAGTTAGTTCTTATTTCCCATCAGTTTGAGGGTTGTATGCAGTGCTAAAATGATGTTCAGTATCCCAGGCTTTCTGAAGAATTTTCTAGAATATTGATGTAAAACAAGCATTAAGATCAGAAACAATCGATAGGGGTACTCCAGGAAGTATTTCAACTTCATTAATATATAGTCTTACTAAATGTTCAAGTGGTATATCATCTCTTATAGCATGAAAATGTGTTGTCATGGTAAGACGATCAACAATGACCCATATTGCATCATTCCTT
This sequence comes from Viscum album, assembly GCA_963277665.1. Taxonomy (NCBI): domain Eukaryota; kingdom Viridiplantae; phylum Streptophyta; class Magnoliopsida; order Santalales; family Viscaceae; genus Viscum; species Viscum album. Next base: position 1,256,331,490 of record OY728152.1, read on the forward strand.
TTATGAGTGTTTGGTATCCCCATGACAAAGTCCTTCATAATATCATCCCATTTCCACTCAGGTATGGGAAGAGGTTGCATGACTCCTCTAGACCTTTTCCTTCTAGCCTTCACTTGTTGACAAACCATATATCCTGACATAAAATCAGCAATCTCCCTCTTCATTTGGTCCCACAAAAAATGTTCCTTCAAATATCTATACATCATATGTCTACCAGGGTGTATAGAGCAATTGGAGCTATGATAATCATCCAACAATTCCATTTTTTGATCAGGTATATCGGGAACAGAAATCCTCTTCCCAAGTTTCAAAATTCCATCTTCATATATTAAGTCACTCAATCTCCCATCATTCACAGCATTAATATTCATTTGAAATTCTTTATCATTAGTATGAGAACTTTTTGTCCTTTCTTATAAAGATGGTTTCTAAAACATTTGAAAAATCATTGATGTTTCACCTTCCATGGTTACTCCCATACCCCTCTTTACTAGATCCATGTATATAGGATCCTTTTAGACTCTCATCTTGTTCAAAACTCCATGATCCATTCTGCTCATAGAATCTACCAACTTATTTTCCATCTCCGGGTGGTAGTGTATTGTGAAATAATAATCCTTGTGTAGTTAAATATGTGTCCTTTTCTTCATGTTTAGTCATTTTTTATAAAATACACTTCAAACTCTTGTGATCAGTATAAATCTCACATTTTTCACTATATAGATTGTGTCTCCAAATTTCAGAGCGATGATTACAACTGATAACTCAAGATCATTAGTGGAATAGTTTTTCACATGAATTAATAGCTGTCATGATGCATAGAAAATAATTCTATCATTTTTCATAAGGACACAACCAAGTCATTTCTTTGAATAATCACTATAAATAACAAACCCTTCATTTCCCAATGGTAGATTCAAGAATGGTGCATTAAATAATATTCTCTTCAGTTCTTAAAAGCATACATCAACCTCTTTTTTTAAAACAAATTTAACCCCTTTATAGGTGAGCTTGGTTATTGGAATATCCAATTCGGAACAATTCCTGGCAAAATGCCGATAATAACCTGATAAACCAATAAAACTGCATACCTCTGTTACAAACATAGGTGCTGGGCATTCTTGGATCGGCATGGTCTTTGAAGGATCAATATAGATTCCATCATTGGAGATAATACGGCCATGAAAATAAATTTCATGAAATCAGAATTCACACTTGTCAAATTTTCCATATAATTCATTTTTTCTAAGAGTCCTTTGGATAATGCGTGAGTGATTTTCTTGATCTTCATATCTTTTTGAATATAAGAAAATATCATCAATAAATACCACCACATAATCACGATATTCCATAAAAACTCTATTCATTAGATCCATGAAGATAGAGGGTGTATTAGTCAATCCAAAAGGCATTACTGTAAACTTGTAATGCTCATACCTAGTTTGAAATGTTGTTGTCAGAATGTCTTCCTTCTTTAGACAAAACTGATGATGTCCAGATCAATGGTTGATCTTTGAAAAATATTGACCTCCATGAAGTTGGTTGAATAAATCAACAATGTGAGGTAGGGGTACTTGTTCTTTATTTTTATAGTAATGATATCCCTGTAGTCAATGTACAACCTCATAGATATATATTTCTTTTTAACACAAAAGACAGGGGTTCCCCATGGAGAAATAGTAGGGCGAATAAATACTTTGTTACTCAATTCTTCTAATTGTTTATTTACTTCCACTAATTCCACAGTGGCCATTCTATAAGGGGTATTTGATATGGGCCTTGAACCATGAATTAAATCTATGGAAAACTAAATTTCTCATTCTGGAGGATGTCCAGGTAAATCCTCTAGAAACACAACAACAAAATTCTAGCACAATAGGTACATTCACTATTCGAACATTCCTTTCCTCAACCATAATTATTTTATTCTCATCCTCCTTTTGCCTTAGACTCAGAAATTGCCTTTCCATATCTGCTCGATGGTCATGAAGAAAGTATTTTTCTATGAAAAATTATTTAATCTCCCTCCAATCCGTGTTTGATAATTCTTCATCTATCATTGTAGTTTTCATTAATGACCACCATAGATCTGCATCTCCCGTGTGGTGATAAACAAACATGACAACTTTTTCCCTTTCGCCACTCCCCAAAGCATGAGATATTTTTTCAAAGGAATTTATCCACTGCTCAGTTACTAATGGATTTTAACTCCCATTTAAAATTGGTGTTGTTTTCCTCATTGAGAAGTCTAACATTGATCCTATGTGTTTTGGATCAGGCTACTCCATATAGGTAAGCTTATTATTCATAACCCGAGTGAGTTGTCCTAGTATGTTGATAAGCTGATCAAAAGCATTTGCTTCACCATCTCCACAATAATTATCTTGTGTTTGAGGGAAATCCCTACATGGATTACATGTGTTGATAAGGTTTCTATTCGCTACACTAGGCTCAATTTCTAAACAATAGAATACACTAGATTAGTTTATGAATGTTAATATATAATTCCAATCATGTAAAATAATTAACTTAAATTTAACAGTTTATGGATATCATCCATAAAAATAAAAATGTTTTCTTTGAGAAATTATATACTCCTAAATCCTTCATAATGGTTTTTAATTAAAATGAGAAATATCCTAATCATATCTCCCACTAGTTTCGTTACCATGAGTGTAGCAAGGCCCATTGTAATGCATCAATTCTCGTTCGAGTCTAGCTCAAAGCGGTGTTTTTAGGTTTTACCCCTAGGTACATCTGTGCCAGAGCTACCTCTACCTTTTCATATCCAGAAAAAGATGTATTACTTGGATAACTCACAAAATCTTTACAATACCTAAATTCTAGGAAATTATTCTATATTAATCATCAATGTATATCTAAGGGTAATGTTCTCTAATCCGAGTTTTTCTAAATCTAGCGTCCAGGGTTTGTTATAAAAATATTAGGTATAGTAAATGTAATTCCCCGACCCTAGTTACCCAGTGCCAGTGCATTACGACATAACATTGGCATGATACAAATAATCATGTCCCGAAATACATATCAGTTTAGTAGCCTTGGAAATACTAGATACAATCATAAGTTTTACATTACATCATGAAATAAAAACATCAACAACATTTGGTCCCCTTTTTAACAAACTTATATCCTTATTATATCCCAACAGGTCAACCATAAATTACTTCTTTACATCTAGGAAAAAATAATACATAGAAAGGGGTGAGCTCTAATGCTCAGTAAGGATAAAAATATAGCGGAATCTATCATAAATTTTCATAAACATTTAAGGAAATGTATAAGACTAAAACAAAAGCCTTTTAAACATAAACTTCAGATTAATACGGAAAATATAAAATCAAATAATTCCATTTACTTATTCACAAGTATATTCTACTATTATAATAATCACATTCAATTTCAATTGCCACCTTCATAATGATGGAATGCATAATGCCGGACTTCATAACCACATAGTCAAGGCCTTGTGCAATGACTAAAAATAAATTTTTTTCAAGGCCATGTTCCAAGAAACTAGTTTGTCTCATGGGACTTATTGATCCATTGAGGAAGTATAGCAGGCTCCACCCATCACATACTAAGCCCAATGCATTTCTCATATGAAAAGGTTTAAATATAACATAAACATTCATATTAAAATTGTCACAAGAAATGACAATAAATTATACATAAACCATGAATGATGAAAAAATAACACATCCATAGTCAAACATATCACAAAACCTTCAATAAAATATGGATGGTTTTTAGCATAATCAATCAACTTCAAACAAGTTTAAAATCCATCAAATGATGTTGAAATAGATGAAATGAAAACTCTTTGAGAGAAATATCTCTTTCTATTATCAAATCATAGAGAAGTCATGAAATTATAAAAGAAAACATTTATTTTGAAAATATTATTATAATATTGTAAGGGAAGAATCGAAGGTGTTATAATGGTGGAAAATAACCACACCCATCGTATAAGTTAAAAACATTCTTTCAATACTTTTTTCAAAAAGGTTGTAAAGGACCTTGTTTGGAAAACGACAGAAAGATTACTTTATAAAATTTTTATAAAAAGTAAAACAAGGGTATACATGACTTTAACCTATAATCTAGGATATAGTATAATTTTTTTTGATATATATATTTAAGAAACACGGATATGGATGATAAAGAGGTCCCAGTAGATACTTATCTAAAAATAACCTTAGATAATAAAGAGATTGTGAAATTAACCATTAATTTGTACATTTCATTGGTCGAGGGAATTTTAACCTCATGTGTAATAGTTAAATCATTTTAATTAAATTATACAAGAACTATATACATAAATATGATATCATATATGACACTCTAATATTTCCTTGTTAATACTATTTATGTAGTATCGGCGTTTCAGGTGTTTAACGGGTTCATTTTCCATTATATGCTTAGTTACGTATTCCATTTTTGATATAAATTAGATTTATTTGACTCATATAAAAAATTATATTTTGTTCGTAAATGTTATTTTGATTAATAAATTAAAAAATACTCTTTAATTATTAATATGGAGAATGAATCTCTTCACGTTTGTGTAGACGGTAATCTGTACATATGCACGAGCGACAATATCATCATATTGATGGTGAAATAATATGTAATTGGATTATATATGATGTATACAGAATCATTAACATGTTGTATTTATTATTTACATTAGTTATACTCATTATTATAACCATCCAAATAATGAAGTGTTTGAATAACAAACTACACCACGACGTGGAGATGGTAAGTCGTACGTACGCACCTATGGTGACATTGTAATTTACAATATGGATAGAAAAACTAATATGGTTGTACCATATTAATAATAACATCACAGTATATAGAATATACTGTAGTTATTATTTTACAATGGAAACAATAAAGAAAAAGGAAGTTGAAGAAGAAAAGAACATGAAAGAGATGATGAAATAATTACCTCTTCTTTGGTTTCTTCCTTTTTATTTGATCAAAAGGGCTCAATACGTTGTCTTTATGACCAAAGTAAAGCTTCTAGGATAAATGGAGGAATGTTTGGAGGAAACTTTGGTAGGTATTGGTCGAGCCAAATTGATTTGGAGGTGTAAAATTAAGATAAGGGGAAGAAACCATTTATAAGAGAGGTGAGGGTCACTTTAGGAAAAGCAGGAAATATTATTTTGTAATAAAATCATTTTCGGTTTCTACTGGCACCAAAATGATATATTTAGATTCGACAGTGGGTTTGGGTCAAAAAACACTCAACCAATAGGTTTTAGACAGGTTTAGTTTAATATAGTAACCTTATATTTTATATTTAACTCATAGTTAAATAGTATGACTTTTACGATGTCTGTTTGTATTTTTATATTATATGGTTAATAAACATAGGATAATCTTCCAAGGGAACCCAAATTGATTCATTATTAATTTATATAACCATATATAAGTCCTTTGGATAAACCATATGTTTTTAGTAATATTATATCAATTAAAAATATAGATTTTGTTTCAAAAACTCAATTATGTCAATTTTGACACTATTTAGTATTTGTTTTCTGTGAAAATCATAAAAGAAAGATTACATAGATAAAAAATTATTTAATAAAACCTAACCTGTCATATTAACCTATAAATTTATTTCAATTCATCAAAAGTCTCATATTACATTTATTTAGATATTTATAATATCAATTATTTTAATCTTTCATTAATACGATAATTATTGCATCATTATTGTATCATAAATAAATCAAATTATTTAATGTCTAAAAATTATAAAAAAATACCAATATATAGAAAAAAAAATTATATTTCTAATGAATATTTATAGTTCAATTGATATTTTCTATAAACCTGTATTAAAAATGGTTTAGTTATTAAACATTGAATTTAAATCTTTTAACTCTTCTCTAAATAAAATAATAATAAATGTCATAATCTAATCAAAGTGGACCAAAGAGGGTCATATTTTATTCCTAAGGTTGTTTTTGTTCTAGTTATATTTATCCAATAGAATTAGGCATGTGATAGGGTAATTATGATTTCATTTTTACCCTTAATTACCCCATTTACTTTTAACTAGGTAAATAAAAGTAAAAGTTACTATTCATCGAAAATTATTTTCATATTATTGAATCAAATTATACATTCTAATATTAACTGTGTCTCTCATATTTTTTAAATTAAACTCACAAAAGTGGTAAAATTATGTTTTATGCAAATTTGCAAATGCTCCTAGGAGGTGGGTAAATGACAGTAAAAAGTTCAATAAAATTTTTATTTTTCTAAAAACATTATAAAATGCCTATAATTATTTAAATTTTACTTATATAGGTATTATATATCTATTTTGAACTAAAATAAATTTAAATAAAATAATCAATTATTTAAATAAGAATTCAGTTTTAAACAATTACTTACTGTTTTTCACTATTCATCAAAAATTGAATGTTTTCAGAAAAATACCTATAATTCACTCTAATCTAATTTTGATATTCAGAATACAAAAATGAATTCCATTTTGAATGTTAAAATTTATAAAATTTCAAAAAGTGGGTATTACTATTCATAACAGGTGGTTTGATTGGTTATGGTGTGTTAGAATCTCGAAGTTGCATACAATGCAATCTATTGCATTACTCAAAGGTAAACGTACCGCAGAAGCTTGGGGTGTTACAGAACCCACCCCTCAACAAGTGGGTTGGCCCAATATAGTCTTTAATGTTTCACGTTTCCACAAAATTTTGTTTTTAAAATATTGTGTTATGTTTTTTAAAAATCACTTAATTATATTTCAATAAATTTTTGAACATAATTAATTTAAAAAGTGATATAGAATTTTTAGGCATAAGTAGCTTCACATATGTTTTGAAAAGGTATTTATACAATTATTTTTATATTATTATCAAAAGAATTTCTCAAAATTAATTTTTAAATAAAGATATCCTAAATGGTATTTCAATAGTTTTAAAACACCATATTGTGAAATTAAATACTCAACACATGTTTTAAATTTTTTTCATAGGAATTGTAGAAGCTCTGTGTTGGTCATCGACACTGTTGGCATTACTATGAGGGGAAACATTGTTTGAAATTGTTCTATTTTTCGTCAACTAGGATAAATGTACGATGTTGTATAATTCTATAGAACCTAGACTGGAAAAGTACCTCTATTGTTTGGAGAACTATTTATTTATGAGTTATCTTTTATATGAAAAATAGAAATCATGTTTTATGCACCGAGTCTAAAATCACAAGCTCGGGGTATTAGAGTTTTGTATTAGAGTAATGGTTTATAAAACATTGGAGATTTGATGTTGTGTTGAGGAAAAAAATCTTTGTTTTAGAATTTTATTTAGATAGTTAGGTCCCCTTATAAATTCATTAATTTTGAAGATGCAAATTCAACATTTTCTTATGTCTGGTGAACAAATTGTGAGGGTGCAATTCATTTAAGGGGGTGGGGGGGAATGTAACAACCCAAAAATTATGAAGTAATTAATAAAAGAATTATATTTTAAATAAATAATGTTATGAAATATTTTTATAAGACAATATGATTTCATTTAATTAAAATTAAATATTTTTATTTTAATTGGTATTATTTTTCAAAATGTAAATTTTTAAAATATATAGTGACACATTAAAATAATATAAATTAATTATACTTTTAAGAAATATAGTGTCATAAAATAAAAAATTCTCATATATTTTTTAATAATTAAAAATATTTAAAGGTAATGTTAAATGAAATAAATTTTTATAATGTTTTGAATTAAACAAAATTTTATATATTTTTATCACAAATAAAATTTTTAAGTGAAGATAATAATAATAATAATAAGATGAATAATAATTAAAACAAAAAACTTTTGTTTACAAATATACTTTTTATTATTTATCAGTGTAATATAAATTTTTTTATTATTTTATTTTAATAAATTAATTTTTCATAAAGAAATTAAATTTGAATCATAATTAATAAAAACTAATTAATTTTTTTAAAAAATATAAATTATGATTATTATCTTAAAGGTAATATTTAAATTATAATCAGTGAATACATATTAATTTCTTTAAAAAAAGAAAATCAAATGTGATAATATATAAATATAATCGATTTTAATTTAATGATGATATAATTATAAAAATATAAGTGAATACTATTTTGAATTATAAGATTTATATAATATATATTTAAATTTAAAATTTGGAAAAAACTAAATTAAATAAATAAACGAAATGAAATTCAAAATTGGTATTTCGAGTAATAGGGTCTCATGAGCAGGCACGACGAGCAGTGCGGTTTAGCTTCAAAAGAGATGTATAACGAGCAGCGTTTTCATCTTCGGAATCGACCATATGAGACGAATCAGACTGAGCTGAGCATGGCCATGCTTAGAAATTATGGTTGTGACGAGGGAGAACAATGAGTCGTGAGATGGATTTGAGAAATTCCCAATGTGTGTTGATTCCAGATCAAATCCCGGCCGTCGATGAGCATCCAGAAGTTCATATATGTGTTTTGTGGATTTTACGAATGAGATTTTTGGGAATAACGACCCAGGATTTTGAAGAGATACCTTGCATTGTCTTGATTTTAAAGTATGTGAGTTTTTAATTCATTTAGGTGTTCGAATACTATGTTATTACAGTATATTAATTTCATTATTTCCCATTTTAGATATTTCTTTCATTAGAAGTCATTGTAGTCATTTTTATGCATTTTTTTGGTTCGTTTAGTCTCTCCATTTACTTTCTATTCAAATATTTTTACTTTTATACATGCATTCAGTTTGGGGTCATTTTCTAGAAACTATTTAAACAGTATGTTGATATTTATTCATTGAATCCACTATCTTGATTTCTAATCATTTGATATCTTTTGGTGTCCTATTATAACACGAATCAGTCAACTAAATAAATAAAACTCATATCCATATATCATTATTCATGGAAAATATGTGGTTCAAACCATGTTATTAAAGTTGATTTAAATTATATATTAGGCTATCTGAGAGTCTATATAAGAATCTTCTTTAATCCATAAGCTTTACATACTTGAAATATTTGATGCACCCACTGTAAGAGAGTCTTTCAAACCGAAGACACCAAGAAGAAGAGGAACAGTTTATATAATTTTATTATTAAGGGTAATTTTTTATTAGTTATTCATTTGCCATAATTTATATTTTATTGTGTGAAAGTATTTCAATGAAAATTATGTTGTTCTGGTTTTGTGTTAGGGAAATAATAAATTTATTTTATTATTTAGATTTTAGTTATTTTTTTTTTAATTTTCTGTTTGTGTAAATGAATTATATTAATAATATTTTTTTATTTATGTTCATAATATAATTTTACACTGGTAAGGGAAAATTATTTACTATCCAATGTTTATTTAACTTAAAAATTATTTCACAAAGGGTATCGTTATATTTATTTTCAGTTATTTGTTAATGATTTTTGTTTTAAATTCGGAAAATGGTTTTTATTATGAATATATTTGTTTTAATTACACATATATAAATATATATTGGTATTATTTCCAAACATAATGAATGTTTGCTTCCAGAATTAAATAATTCGATTGCATATTTTATACTTGTATGCATTAGATGTCTATATTTTTTATTCATGAATAGAATATGTGTGTATGTAATTTGTAGTTTAGTTTTATATTTTATTTTTATGTTTATTATTGATATATATATATATATTGATGTGATATTTTTCACACACTTTGACTAAATAATGGTTGTACGATACATGTGTACATATTAAAAAACATACAAAATTTATTTATTCAACATTCAAGATCAACTTCTAATTACGTGTATATATATTTATGTACATTAAGCTAAAATCATCAAAATTTATGCACATATATATATCCATGAAAGGGAATAATGTATAATTTAAGGGTTACTTTGATAATTTTATGTGCGGCACATGATTATATATTTCATATGATTATTTTCCATAAGAAAAAAATTATACGTTACTATTTTTATTAATTTACACATTCATGTCATTGTTTCGTGCATAAAATTAATTAAAAAATATTTCTTTCATGTTTTTATTCAAGATTGAGATTTTAAAATGGGTGAGCTTATAATATTTTTTAAAAATGTATTTCATGATAGTTTGGGTATATGGATGTTTGTACAAGGATAAGTGGAATGAGTTGGGGTTATAACCAAACTCACAAGTAATATTAAATGGAATTTCATATATTTATGTATATACATTTATATATATATTAGTGTTTGTGTAATTTAATGAAGTAACATGTTTTCAAAATAAAAAACTCCAGTTGAAGTACATACAATTTAATAATGACTAAAATGATTTCATAAAATCTAGATCTTGAATGATGTAAATATTATTTCGAAATGGGGAGTGATCTCATCCCTAAAAAAGTGGGTAGACCCAATATATCCTTCAATATTTCAAGTTTCCTCAATGTTTTATTCAAAAATATTGCTTTATGATTTATAAAAATCACAGGATTATATTCAAAGAAATTTTTGAATGTATGTCATTTCCAATGTGGTGAAGTATTTTAAGGTGAACTGCAACCTTGTTTTGAAAATTTATTTCTAAAATTATTTGTATGGTATTTTCAATATAATTTAAAAATAATTTATGAAAAGTTATTTTAAAAAAAAGACTCCCTAAATTGTATTTCAACAGTTTTAAAACCCCTTATTGGGCATTTAAATTATCATCCCATGTATGAAATGTTTTTTACTTGAGTCATATATGAGCTAAGTTGATCATTGATGATTTTGGAGTTAGCATGTTTGGATGCGTAGTATGAAATTTTTTATTTCTGTTCAACTATGATAAATGTAATGTGATTTCTAATCCTCCAGAACCTAAACAAAAAATGATCCTATATTGCTCAATGTACTATATAAATTTCAATTATCTTTTATAAAATTTTAGATCCTGATTTATACACTGAGTCAGGATGCAAAAGATCAGGGCATTATAATATGTCTAAAGTATCGATAAGATGGATAGGGGTAGTTAGTTGGTCAACTTCAATATTGTTTTCCCCTTGTTCATGCACTTAACTAGAAATATCTAGATCTAGTTGAAAGTGCTTGACCAGATTTTATTCCCAGTCTACCTATGATATATTGATTCCTACATTTTATCAACTGTAGAATTATTTCCATCATCAAATGATTAAAATGAGAGGAAACTGTGTTTAACTCATTGATTAAACTTAGTGTGTTTCTCTCTCTGGAGCGCGATTCAATTTTCAATGAAATTCACTTATTGAAAAAAATTTGAATTCTGATTCAGTCAAGATAATTCAACTATAAAAGTTAATGTTTTAAAAAAATGATAGTTTTTTAGAGTTAAAGAGCGAGAGATAAGAAATCCAATAGAAAATTAATGCAAAAACATTGGCAAAACTAGAACTAACTTGCTAGCCGATTCACCCAAGGTATAAATCTACAGATCATGATTGAAAAAATAGACTACTATAAATTAAAAAAATTAGTTCATGTCAAATAAATTTTCAGGGAAATAGGGAAAGGGAATAGTGTTCTATCTCTCCCAACTCGATCTCCAGGTTCTTTGAATCTCTGATCACTCTGCACTACTCTTTGAATGGAATCTTGTTCTCCAGATCTCATGCCCTAGGAAATTCTGTAGCACCCCAAACACTTCATGGTATGTTTATCTTAAATACATTGTTATTATAGCCTATATTTCAGGAATCACTAAGCCTCTATGGAAGGAAACATGGTTACATATAGGAAATGTCCATAAACTAGCCACGTAAACCTAATTTTTTTACTTCTAGGATGTGATTTTCAAAAATCTGACACACCTGGTTGCGATCAGTAAGTTATTTGGAGTCCGATAAGGAAAAATAATTTTTTTTGTGAATAGTAACATAACCATATGAATCTTAACCTACCCTTATGAATACTAAATTAGCCTTATGAATAGTAATATGAATCTTATGAATGGAATCCATACCATTGAGTGTATAATTGAATTTGGGAACCTTAAAAATAAAGATGAAAATTTTAAGTGTTTATATTTTTCGATTAAATAATGATATTAAATAAATATTTAATTAATCATATTTAGAATTTCTTTTTCGAAAAATGGACTTCAGTTTTGGATTCTACAGGTCGAAAAATGGTTCTGGAGATTTTGTTGGAATTTTCTAAAATACTTAAATTTTTTATGAATAGTAAAATGCGATAATTTACGATAAATGCTGAATAAAAAATTTAATGAATAATTGATGATGATCTGCTAATGTATGCCCAATTGGTTTGAATTTTCATGAATATATTACTGTTCTTGGTCATGGAATATTCACTATTTATTTTCTTGAGAGTAAATAATAAATTAATATTTATAATATTAAGAAAACTCCTCTCCCCTCCACTGTATAAACGACCCATCCCCCCCTCTTCCTCCCACACAACTCATGATTCAATCCATTCCTAAATTATTCCCAATACCCTTCTCAAGCCCTATATTGACATCCAATACCTACTGGTCTCACCAAAAGGCCAAAAACAAAGTCCTTAGTGAGATTCTCCCAGAGGAGTACTGAAGAGGTGAACCTTCCTTATCTTTTCTTTGAATTTCTTTTACAATGTTCCGTTGTTTTGTTCTCCCTTCTCACCTCCCCTCATCCTAATTACATGATTATTCCATTACCTAACATGTATTGTATTCTTATTGTGCTAATGGAGTATTTCATCATAATATCCCTTTTCCCATATTTTTATATAATAAATGCAAACACCATCCAAGATGTGTAAATTTATCACACTCAAGGAAGATGAGTTTTCAATTTGACTTAATATATTCAATACTGGTCATGAAACCTATTCAATGGTTGAACCAGGTCATAAAATATGCATCTTATCTTGAATAATGATTGGAATCTTTACAGGTTCATAATATGGAATAATAATACAAAACAAGTTTTTTGTGCTCCAAACCGGCAAGCCAAATCCAAGCGTTTATTTTTAACTCATCGAATGAGTCATCCTCAGGGTATATAAATAGAATAATTATAAGATCATTTATATCTATTTAATTTCACTAATAATGTATATTAACAATTCTGGATGTTTTACCACATTTAAAATGAACTTCCATTCATGAATACAAGTAAACAAATCATGAAACCAAGTAAGAAAATGCATCTGAAACAATAAAATTGAATCTTTTAAACCCATCAAAATGGACATTAATGAACATAATAAGGTTATAAAATATCATTTACATTTTTATAAGATTCTTGTCCTATTAACTAATGAGGATAAATTTGATTTTTCAGGTCGTAAAGAGCAAACAAGAACACCTTCGAGCATAAGGTAAGGGATTCTCTCTCTCACTTTTGTTCAAGAATGTCCCCTATGTTGTGCCCTTTTATTTTTAATTCCTATTGATGAGGTATGTTTTCACTCCTCCCCCATAATTCCCTTGTAACATATAAATAATGGAATACCACTTTACGTCTCATTAATCCATCTCAATAACACTCGTTAACATGAAAAAATGGTTGTAAGCGGTTTCCCATCTCACATTCATTTCTGTGACATTTTCATAGTTTTCCCCTTATTTCTTTTATGTGCTATATGTGTAATGGAATTTGATATATAATAACATGATCCTATTTATATTCTTTTTTTTCAATGATTCATTTGAGGGTTATTAAGTTCTGGTCATAAGATTTGACTGATTACATTGTGGTAAGAGACTTTGTATCAATTACTATTTTGTTGTGACTATGTTTTTATTGTGCCCCTAATAATCCTTATGTGGTGTACCTAATACCCATTTGAGATCAATTTTCATTTAAAATTTTATTTATATTGAATATCCATAATCTCATATCATGAATATGTTTTTTTTCTAAACTGTATACAATTTTACATACGGTGAATTTTTGAAAAGTTATTTTAATTATGGAAATATTGATGAATCCATATACTATACTCTTTACGGATATTGAAATGGCATAATTCTCTTGTATTGAATCTATTTATAAAGAATTATTTGGACATATAGTGGCTAGTGGGGACTTCTATAGACCCTTGATGTATCAGTAGGTTTCATTAGACAAATCAGTTGGCGGCAAACCCTTCGAGTTTGTTTCCAAAAAACATACATGTTTCTACCCATATAACATAACCAATTTTATGGTATTATGGTTTCATGTGATAGATACATGACTTCCAACTAATAAGGATCTTATTTATTAATTATCAGTTAATATTATCTATGAGTTTCTCACTATGACAAAATCTATGGATGGAGTTTCATTCTGAGTTTATTAATGATGTGATTTTTTTTGTCTATTCACCATGACATATTGATTATGTCAGATTGATTATGATTCACATATTATTGTATACATGATTCTTATATTTGTAACCCTTACTGAGAATTTGATCTCAACCCTTTAATTTTTTTCCTTCAACAGGTGATGAAGAGGACTTTTATTGTGTTAATGGGGTTGCAGTTTTCAGTTTTGTTATGTATTGTATCTTGTAACCTTTTTCAATGTAATTTGTGTTACATCTATGTATCTAGTTTCACAAAGACTACAAAATTCATCATTACATCAAGATATTTCATTCCTTCTAACCATTACAATATCACAAGTAACGCACCATCTCTAGTCTAGAGGGGTCGGGGTGTTACATTTTGGAATGGCGTGGGTGTGTCTGATCTTATATGCTCTGCTTCTCCCTATTTGTTGAAGTGGTTAAGTAGTACGTCATCAACACCAACGCCGAATCCTCATGTTTTGAAGTGAAAGTGGCGGTATATTGTGTTATTCTTAATACTCTATTGTTCTCCAATAATGCATAAGAGTCTCTAAATTATTCATTTTATATCCAATACCCTTCTGTTTCTTGAGTCATCTAATCCCATAGCTTGTTCTCCCATCACCTCATATTAATAACCTCATTGACCTATGCATGGAACTTTGAGATTGAAGCTACTTCCTCGTTGGTAACTGAAGTAAAAGTTCATCCAATGAATGATATAAGGACATGTAATGCTACATGATCCCACCACTTTGGTGCACCCACATGCCCCTGAAAAGGAATCAAACAACAATACAAAACTAAAAAATTAAAATAAAAACACACTTAATTAAATTTAATTAGTACAAAAATGAAATATTTACATCAGTAAGTAAATAATTTAATACTAATTAATATATATATATATATATTATAACTATTAATATAAAAATTGATCTATTTATATTAAAAATAAATAATTTGATAAAAATAATTATAGTTGTTTAAATATATACAAAAATCAACAATATTTTTAAATTCAGTGGATATAGAGCTTTAGCGGTAGGTCTCTGGAAGCATGAATCTGCAGTGTTTCACAGCTCAAATATCCCTTTAATTCTTGGTATGTGGTTATTTTCAGATATGGCATTGATTTTATGACGTTTGAATTGTTCATATGGGTGCATCTTCTAGATTTTGTTTAGTTTTTGTTTGATATATTATTCGTTCTCTGATTTATTCTTCTACTATTGAATATTTTTATACTTCCATGCTTATATTATGGTTCTATTGTGGTAGATGATGGGTGGACACTAGTGATGGTGGGTCAACGGTGAATGGTGAGGGGAGAAATCAGGGATGGCGACGAGACATTGGGGTCACCACTAGAACTAGCTTGGGGTGTTTGGTGTGTGACTGTGATACAGGATGCGTGTGGTTACACCTACAAAGAAAACATAGAAAATAATTAATTGAGGATAAAATTAAATTATTAATTAAACTACAAAGTATATTAAATAAATTAAATTTTTTAATTAAAATTCAATCTCATAATTTAAAACAATTTTAAAAAAATTAATATTAAATGAATAAATAATTTCATATTATATAGATTGTTTATAATTAATTTTATTAAAAAAAACATTAAGATTGTTTTCATACGTTAATTAACAAATTATTTAAATAAATGATTTTAAAAAACTTAATATTCTATATTTTCTTTAATTATATAGGATTATTAAGTGACTTTGAAATTCAACGACACGTAATTCCGAGACCTGGAGAGTCCAAAACGATTTTTTTAAAAGAAATTTAAAGTATGTTTAGTAAACGTGCAGACATATGCTACTGGAAACTACCCCTTTCCCAATGCTTTGTTACCAACAGTTTAAACAAAAATTTGGTAAAGAATCCATTTCCTGAAGGATTTAAAAAACCATTGGGAAAGGGGTGTCCAAGGCACCCTTTCCCAATGGTTCAAGAGAACCGTTGGAAAAAGGGTACACCTTTCTCAAGGGTTCTCTTGAACCATTGGTAATGGGGTGTCCAAGACACAATTTCCCAAAAGTTCTTGTAGAACCGTTGAGAAATGGTCACCCTTTACTAATGGTTTGTTTAATCCATTGGTAAAGGGTCTCTTGGACACCCCTTTCCCAATGGTTTTTAAAATACATTGGGAATGATTTTCCACAAATACAGAATCGACCACTCTCTCCCCCATTCTCTACAGAACCCTAATCATACTATAGGTTAGCTTCTCTCATGACTTCCCCTATCCGAACCTATCAAACTACATCCAAATCGTCTCAAATCAGGTATTCTATTCTTCATACACATAAAATATTTAACTGATTCCTTGTTTTTTTTGTTATTCATCTCATATTTTAGTTTAAATTTTGATTTTGATGTGTATATCATATTTTTGTGTTTTGATTTAATCTAGAAATTATCCATTCAAATATATTTAATTAATTAAATCCTTAACCCTACATAGAAGAATAAGAATCTCAATTTAATTTCTATTGGATTATAGATTTTCTATGTATGTGTTTTTATGCTTTTTTCCATGTAGTAATTAATTGTTACTTGGGAATTTATTTTTATGTGTTTAATATTTTTAGCAATGTTTTTATGAATGTTTTCCTTAAAATTACTTGAGTAAAGTGTTTTATTAAAATGAAATTTTTTTAATAAGGATTGTGTAATGTAATTTGTTATAGTTCACTATGTGACTATGTTTGGTATTTAGTAACACATGAGATAACTGGTGTGTGAGAATGTGTTATGAAAGAGATTCCATGGTTGGTTCAAGATTATATTTACGTTTAGAGCCTAATAATGAGTTGTTTTAAATATTTTTTTAGATATTTACCTTATGTTTACTGGTGAAAACAAGGAGCTGTAGAGGTGGTTCATGATAAAGACATATAATTACTGCTAAACATGTGGATAAACAATGCATAATAGTGAATTCTTGAAATTTTTGATGTTTTTATTCCTTTTTTATTTGGTGTTTCTTTTGATGGTGATTTTTCTTATTGTTACCTATGATGGGAATTTATTTTAGTTTCTAAATAGGTTGAAACTCTCCCACCATGCACAATGTATGCAACCTCTACCCTTATTTAATCATTCTGTTTACACAGCGTATGCGACCTCTACCCTCATTTAATCAGTAAAGTCAAGTCATTAATTTAAGCCTTCATTCTCACTATCATGTAAGAAATTGAATGATTTAAACCCATCCTCACATGATTTCTTACCTTAGATAGTGTTCAACATATGGAATACGAGCTTTTGAATTCATCAGTTAACCAGGATCATATATTCCATTTCCCCCAAGATAACTGTACTAATATAACTTTAGGATTAACTAAAAATGGTTCTCATTGTACATTTTATATTATGTGTCCTTCTTAGACAATTCTCACACTTATGAGGGTGGGTTTCTTTTCACTACCCATTCTGGCATGTGTATAAATCCATAAAAATGTTAGATAAGTCACAAGTTTAATTCAGTAATGTAGTTATCACTGACATACTTTATTAATAATTTCAAATTATAAAATAAATGATTTTGTCTATACTTAATGAAATTAAATCTTTTTACAAGCCATTAACAACCTATTAGTGTAGAAGCCTAAAATTTATTCACCCATGGGGTGCGCCTGACTTGGGGAAGTAATTGGGTAATGAAAGGTATGGCCATAGTGGCATCAACAAAGATTTGTTGAACATGAGTGAATGATTTAGGATGCCTATAACACATGATAGGACCTGAGGCATGTGCCTCTTATAGACCTAATGAAAATGAATATAAATAAATTTTAATTTAATTTATGAGTACTTGTTCTTTACATTATTTTAATTTTTCACTAAATCGACTAGAAACTTCTTCCTTTATTGTTTACTTAAATGTATTTTCTATTAAAGTGAAATCCTATGGAATTTTTTAGGACAAAATGACTTATATAAATTCTTTTTCCAAAATGGACAGAAGTTGGATGTATGAAACCGATTGGATCTCAAGCGATTTTCAATAAAATTTGGAGAGAATTATAGATTTTTCATTTCACAATGCTTCAGATAGTGGTCACATACACTGCCCATGTTCCAAATGTGGTTGTAGACCTTGGTTGAGCCATGAAGAAGTCAGCTACCACATAACCAAAAATGGTATTAAAGAAAACTACTTTGTGTGCTATCAAAATGGGGAGAAAATTAAATCTCAAATTGGTGATGATCGAAATGAAAGGACTGAAATGGATAATTTGTTAGATGATCGGTATCCGTTTCTTCGTTATCGTGAAAAAGAAAGAATTTAAAGTCATGAAGTCTTTGATATGAGAACAGTTGATCCATCTATTTAAAATGATGATATTTATAGGGTGAAAATTTGAATGATGTTGCCATGACTCCAATATATCGACAATGCAATAAAATGAAAAATTTAGAATAATTAATCTGACTGTTTCATGGGAAAACTATGTATGGGATTTCTAATACAGAAATCGATTACATTCTTTCACTCTTGAAGGATTTACTTCCAAATGATTTATATATTCCCTCAAACCACTATATGGAATTGAAGTTAGTTGAGGAACATGGATTTTCAAGAAACAAAATTAATGTTTGTCCAAAATATTGCAGTTTATTCTTGGAGGAAACCGCTGAACAAAATGATTGTATAAAATGTGGCACATTCTACTGGAAGTCAAAATCTGATGGAACACCATACCGCATTCCACAGAATGTAATGTGTCACATTCCATTCATCCCCGGACTCCAGAAGCTTTTTATGTCTGATGACATACCAATAAAAATGAGATGCCATGATACAGAGAGAAAGAAGACTAATGATGAGTTAGTTCATCCTGCAGATGGATTTTCATGGCAATGATTTTATGATCGACATCCTGATTTTGTAGCTGACGTGCGTAATATGAGGCTGGGTCTTTCATGCAATGGTTTTAATCCGTTTGGGAAAATGGTTACTTCGCACAGCACATGGCCAGTTTTTATACACATTTATAATCGTTCCCCATGGTTGTGTATGAAAAAACCTTTCACTTTCATGAGTATACTCATATCTGGCCATTCTGATCCCGACATTGATATTGATGTATACATGAAACCTTTAATAAATGTTTTGAAACATTTTTGGGATTTGGGTGTATGCACATTCGATGCATGTTCGAAAGAAATATTTCAGATGCTTACTTTGCTTATGTGGACGATCAATGATTTTCTGGCTAATGCATGTAGGATCGAAATAATGATGTAGATGCTCAATATAAAAGAGGGGTGGGTGAATTGTATACTTTAAAATTTCCTTTGGAACCTTTAATTTTAGTTATGGATAACTATGTTTTCCTTAGACAAGGAAAATCTAGGTTTAACAAAGTTAAACTATGCAAATTCACAACACCTCTAACACCAATTGAATACTTAGAATAAGGAATGAAGTTATAAACTTCAAGTCCTATGTACTTGCTTAAAACTGGAAAGAGATTCCGAAAGTAGGTTCTGGAAAGATGGATCCAGAAATCGAAACATAACTAAAGATTACAATATGAGATTCTACCTTAAAGCGTATAGATTCTAAATGAAACAGAGTACATGTAAGGAAGTATAAGAAAGTTATACTTTCCTTACATTACAATATGCAACGGAAACAAACAAGTAGTAAAACTACAAGTAACAAGATATAAGTCTTTTAACCCAAAGATAAGGGTATCTCACAACCTTGGATAAAGGTCCCTTGATTTATACTTTCAAGCAAGTTTGTCTTACCCACACCAGGGTAAGCCCTTGATACGAATATTATAATCTCTGTCTTGCTATCCCCAGAAGCCCTCAACTTCAAGGTAGTTGGAACCTCTGTCTTCCTCAGCAAGGAATCCCTCTAACTTTAAGGTAGTCGGTAGCTCTGTCTTCTTATCCCCGGAAGTCCACGAATGAAATCACCAACATTCGGAGTCGCACGAACCCTTGAGAGTTAATAAGAGACTCTATCTCTAGAAATATCTTTAATCTTGTAATCACATGAGTCGAAGATCAGTTGTTATGAGATCATTCAAATGATCTCATATTTATAGGCTCGGTCAACCTCCTTTTCAATGGTCATATTTTCCTTAAAAATCAGAGGGATCTATACACCTGTCACTTAACCAATGGATAGTTTATAACGGAATAGAAGACATCTTTTTGTAACAAAACATGTGTAATAGAAGGTACGACATCGTTTTAAGTCTAACTCAAAAGTTCGGAGTGATGATTCGGAGTGTAAGAAAAATATTAAAGAGTAGACAAATTATAAAAGTGTAAGCAAAATGAAAGTTCAGAGTCTAAGAAAAAATAATATTCAGACTCTAAATAAATTCGGAGTGTATAACGCAAAGATGATTAGATTCTGTTTAATAAGTGATTTCAGAATGGGAATTTGGAATGAAAATTCATCATCAGAATTCGTAATTAGAATTTGTAATCAGGATTCGTCATTAGATTTAGGTGTCGAACTTCATGAGAGTTCATATCCAAAATTCGGAGTGGAACTTTATTATAGCTCATATCCGGAATTCGGAGTGGAACTTCATTATAGTTCTCATATAGAATTTGGAGCCTAAAACTGAATGCTTCATATCAAGGTTATAAATGATTCCGAGAATATAGAAATGAATCTGATTCTTATATTTGATAAATATATGGATATAGATCATGAAAATATGATAAGGATAATTTTCCTTATAAAAGAGATTTTCCTTATAAAAGCGATTTTCCTTATAAATGCAATTTTCCTTAAAAAAGCAATTTTCCTTATAAAAGAAATTTTCCATATAAAAGTAATTTTCCATATTAAAGTAAATTTCCTTAAAGATAAGGTGTTTGTGATTTTCAAAACAAGAAGGAATGGAAAATTCGTAAGGAAAACCTTATTGTCTCAACAATCTCCCCTTTTTGTAATGCATAAACATCCTTACAAAAAAGAAAGACTAAGGAGAAAAAAACAATAAGGATTATCTCTCTTTGCTTATGGATGTTGATGAATACGACTAACTCCCCCTTAGGCTTTGAAACTCTAAGGATCGTATTCTAGATTTCCGGAATAGAATTTCATTAAGAGTAAGAATGTCTTCTTTAATTAAAAACTCCCCCTTACATAAAATCTATTAGAGTTCTTTTTCTTTCTCCCCCTTTGTTATGGTTCTTTTTCCTTCTCCCCCTTTTTTATTTTCTAAAAGAATTGGAGGGAATGGAAAATATAACAAAGTACCTGAAAAATTAGTTAAAAGATACGAGAAAGAAATATTTTCATTAAGTTTGAAAGATTAAAAAAAAGAAAGCTAATATACAACAAAATATCAGATTTTTTTATTTTGGATCTTTTTCCTTTGAGATAAGACCCTTGAGAATAGTCCTTATCATCTTCATGTCTTTATGGTCTTCTTCGGCTTGCTTCTCTAACACAACTAATCTTGCACTTTGAGATTCAATATTTTCTTCCTGGACATCAAGCTTTTCTTCCTGAGCATTCAAAACTTGTTCATTCTTTAACAACCTCTCTTCAATCTCAATCCGACGATCCCTTTCATTCCACCAGTTTTGAGCAACAGAAATCAGCTTCCCATTCAGATCTCTGACATCTTGAATCCAGAAATTCTTTTCAGCTATAAAATTTTCTTCAATGGAAGAAGTAAGATCATTTATCTTCATGTATTCTGTCTCAAAAGAATCATTAACATTATCTTGGAATTCATCCAAGATCCTCATCTCTTTTACAGTTTTCGTCGACCAACTAGTCATTTTCTTACAAGACCTTTTGTGGGATTCATAGCCGACAAAAAAAGTTTTAAACTAAGCCTCCATCTCTACACATTTATCCATAACCATGGATACAGAGTCTGTTTTCTGATTCAATGTATATTGGAGCATCTGGCATCATGAATCAATACTAGAGAAGGTTGGAATAGAATTCACCAATTGCTTTAATGACTGAACAACAAAGTCATGCCCCAACAAAGATGACTCCGAATCCGAGACTTTTCTTGGAGAATTTTCTTCTTCAAATTGCTCATTATTCTTCTTAGAAGAATCACCAACTTACCTTCTCTTTACAGCCACTGACCTCGGGGTATCGACAACAAGTTTCTTTCCCTTGTCCTTTTTCACAATGTATTGCTGTTCCGGAGTTTTCTGTTCACTATTAGACACTTGAACAACATTTTCTTCATCACCAATATCTTTTTGAGCACCATCCTCTACATTCACCATTTGAGAAATATCATGTAGAAGATGTTGTTCCTCTGCATGATAAGCTACTTCTTGTTCTTCTTTCTCCTCATCCTTCCCTGTAGAGACTAACTTAGAAGACTTAGCTTATGAAGTTTGGAGTGACAGATGTTCTGAAGGTGTCCCCTTATAGTCTTCTACTTGCTTGAATAGATCTCTGGTCTCAACACTACCTTCAGCAACTGCTTCTTCTTCTTCCACTTGCTCAAACTTCTCAACTTCCTCAACATGATTAGCTTTTACCTTCTCTGGAGTGACATAGTTTCTTCCTGGAGTCTCAAGTAGATATTCCAAAGAGAAAGATCTCGGAACTAGAATGTTTGTGGAGGCTATCTCATTAAACATCAATAATGTCTGAACCACCTCAGCTTCAAAAATCTTATTCTTAAGCATCTTTTGTTTCACTTGTTTTTCTAATTCATCTGCTGTTTTTTCCTTCAAGGCCTTAGCCTCCGCAGGATTCAAGCCAAACTGAGGCTCCCCTTGCACTCTTTTCTCTTTGATTTCCCTCAACTTAATAACTAGCTCATCAGGGTAAGCTTTCTTATTCTTCGGTTTTGGAGGTGCGGAATGAACTTCCTTAGCTTTAAGATTCTCTGCTTCAACTTCAACTTCATTCAACTTTCTCTTCTTCACTGGCTTAGAATATTCGGGTTCAGTAACATTCAGAACCGCTTCTTCTTGAACTGGAAAATCAAATAACTCACCAGTCTGCTTGTCGAAAATAACATTCATCCTTTTGAGGGTACCATCAGTCACCAACATAATTTTGCAAACTCCTGTCTTAGACTTGTAAGCCTCCTTTAAAGACTCAAGGCACCGAACTATTAACATCGAAATTATTGTTGGATACATTACTATCTGAGCTCTCAGATTCCCTTTCTTAACATTCTCAATGGTAATAAGAATATGTCTCATCAGATTAAACTTCATTAGATTAATCAGAAAATCTAATATAAAGATCTCACTCTTCTTCAAACTACCTTTTTCACCTTTTCTCGGTACGATAAATCCTTGTACCCATAATTCTAGAATCCGAAAATTAGTAGAGAAACTAGTAATCTTCGGAGCCTTTTCATCTGACAGTCCGAGAGTTTTCAAATATTATTCCTTGTCGAAACTTCCTTTTGAATACGGAAAAACATGAGTGATGAACTCGGCTTCTCCTTCATAGGTCAGCCCTTCCAAGCTGGCTGCCTTGGCATAAGAAAGCTTATAATTCTTTCCATAAGACTTAAACGACAACTTCTCGCTATTATTTTCCTTAAAGAAGGAAACCGTCTTATAGAACTCAAAAAAGAAACTCCGAATATACTTCATATAGATTCCCGGGCTGAGACACAACAACATCTTACCATCCGTTAAGCTTTATGTTCCTGGATATTAGAGAATCATAATTGTTAAAGAAATCAGGATGAACCAACTATTCTCTATATACTAACCACTTGGAAATCGGCTTAGAGTTTGGCATGACTTGAAAAGCCACTTCCACATACATTCGGATCTGAAGACTTCGGAGAAGTTCGGAATGGAGATTGCTGACGATCAGAACGGCTTTAAAACGGAGAGGCCGAGCTTAGGGACGCTAAAGCTTGAAAATCCAATGTGGGACGACCATTTGGAGTCCCCTTTAAATAGGCAATGAAATGACAGTTCATGTTCCTCGGTTGATCGAACGGTTGTAAAAACTGAGATCAGATCTGACGGTTGAAAACCAATTTTCAAGAAAACATGAATCCGATCTTTTTTAGGTTTTTATTAAAACAAAGAATTTAGAAAATTATAATCCGAAAACAAAATATAAGAAAATACCAGTTAGAAAAATATGATTATGAAAACATAAGTAAGGAAATAATACCTTTCAGATTGGATTAGGAGGATTATTGTTAATGGGTAATATTCTTCTCGAAGAAAAATGAACTACAAAAAATCATTACTAAGAAAAGACATAGTTCTCAAAACTCACTATGAAAAACAAACTCATTATAGAAAACTCTGTAAAAAAAGAATAAAAAAATGAAAAATCATTATAAGGATTTTAGTACGAAAATTTCATTACAAAAGTTTGAATACAAAAAGATCATTATGAAAGTCTCAGTACGAAAATCTTGATACGGAAACACCAGTACGAAATTTTCCATTCTATAAATTTACTTCCGAAATGTCTGAAAAACTATCTTTGAAAAAATTAGTTACTCTAACAGTAAAATGTACCCCCCCTATGAAAATAAGTTTATTACTATAAGGAGAATTTTTCAATAGAAAGTTAATTAAGAAAGATTACCTTACAGTTATCATTCCTATCTTCTATTTAATGTTTTCAAATCTATCAAAAGGAAAAGATTTTGTGAAAATATCATAAGTTTATCTTGCGTTCCGATAAACTGAAAATAATATCTCTTTTTAGTGTGTGATCCCTAAGAAAGTGGTGCCTAATATCTTTGTTCTTTGCACGAGATTGATGTAAAGGGTTCTTACTTAGGGAAATGGTACTTGTGTTATGACCCAAAATTTGAGTTTTAGTAAAACTCATGCCATAGTCTGTGAGTGTGTGTTGCATCCACAACAATTGAGCACAACAACTTCCAGCTGCTACATATTCGTCTTCAGCAGTGGAAAGTGCTAAAAAAAATTCTTTTTTAAGACCAAGAAACTAGTGAATCTCCTAAGAAATGAAAATTTCCGGATGTACTTTTTCTATCCATTCTATATCCACCAAATTCAGCATCAGAAAAGCTTTATAGAACAAAATCATTTCCAGAAGTATAAAAATAATACCAGATCCATGGTTCCCATAAGGTAGCTAAAAATTATTTTTACTGCCATTAGGTGAGATTCCTTAGGATTGGATTGATATCTTGCACATAAGAATACTGAGAAAATTATGTATGGTCGACTAGCTATTAAGTAAATTAAACATCCTATCATACCTCTAAAAGATGTTTGATCTACTGGTTTCCCAGCTTCATCATGATCTAGAGAGATTGATGTACTAATAGGAGTACTTATACTTTTACTGTTGTCATAACCATACTTTTTGAGAAGATCTTTAATATACTTATGTTGAGATATATAGGTTCCTTCTATTTTTTTAAAATTTTTAAAACCAAGGAAAAAATTTAACTCACCCATCATACTCATTTCAAACTCAGGATTAATTAGACTTTCATAAGAGTCGGTTAAAGATTTCTGAGTTGAACCAAATATAATGTCATCAACATAAATTTGAACAATCAAAACATTTTTCTTTTTTTTCATTATAAGAGGGTTGGATCTGCATTTCCATTAACAAAGTTATTTTGAATCAAAAATCCAATGAGTCTATCATACCATGCTCGGGGGGGCTTATTTAAGACCATACAGAGCTTTGGTAAGTCTAAAAACATGATCATGATGTTTTTTCTCTTCAAAGTCAGGAGATGTTCAACAAAAACTTCCTCTTGAACATAATCATTAAGAAAATCACATTTCACATCAATTTGAAAAATTTTAAAATTAAAGAATGCTGCAAAGGCAAGTAGAATACAGATAGATTCAAGTCTAGCTACTGGAGCATAGGTTTCTTCATAGTCTATTCCCTCTTGCTGATTATAGCTTTTAGCAAAAAGTCTTGCTTTATTTATTACTATGACTGAATTTTCATCACATTTGATTCTGAAAAACCCATTTTACTCCAATAACAGATGTTTCCTTAGGTCTTTCAACCATGTTCTAGACTTTATTCCTCTCAAATTCATTTAGTTCATCTTGCATTGCTTTGATCCAATCAACATCACCTAAATCTTCATTAGTTCTTCTTGGTTTTAATTGGGAATGAAATGCTAGATGTTCTATTTAATTTCTTAAGGAACTTCTAGTCCTTACAGTTTGACTGACATCACCAATGATACTATCACTAGGATGATTCTTAAGAAACACCTGATTTGGGTTTTGAAATGCATGTTCATCAACATTGGGTAGAAAATCCTCTGGGGTAAATGTTTCAAAAGTATCTTCTTGAACATTTTCCTTATCGGAAGGATATTCTATAAAAGGATGAAAATCAGTTTTTGAAAACACATTTTAGGATGTAGGTTGGGATAGTTTAAAAACAAAAGGATCAGACTCATCAAATTTTACATGCACTTTTTTCTTCAACAGTACAAGTATTTATCTTAAAAACACTATAAGCCTTAGAAGTTGTGGAATAACCTAAGAAAATTCCTTCATCAAATTTTTGTGCGAATTTATGTAAGTTATCTTTAGTATTCAAAATGAATAATTTGCATCCAAAAACCTTGAAGTAGGATAGTCTTGGTTTTCTACCATTCCATAACTCATAATGAGTTTTATTAAGAAAAGGTATTATCAAAACTCGATTTATAGTATAGCAAGCAGTACTTACAGCTTCAACCCAGAAATGTCTAGCTATAGAATATTCACTCAACATGGTTCTAGTTATCTCTTTAAGAATTATATTTCTTCTCTCAACTACACCATTTTTATGAGGAGTTATAGGTGCTGAAAAATTGTGAGTAATAACTATTTTACTATAAAAAGTTTCAAAATCAGAATTTGCAAATTCTCCTCCATGATCACTATGAATAGTTTTCAAAGAAAGGTTTTTCTCATTTTTAAATTGTGCTCTAAAACTTTTGAAATAATAAAAATCTTCATATTTCCTTGCTAGAAAATAAACCCAAGTAAATCTAGTGTAATCATCAACTAGAACAAACACATAGTATTTTCCTCCAATACTTCCAGTTCGTGTTGGACCAAAAAGATCCATGTTCACTAACTAGAATGCATCAGTTTTTTAGACTTCACCGATTGATTTAAAACTATATTTATGTTACTTTCTATATTGAAAAGGATAACAAACTTTAGAAGAATCAAATCTAAGCTCCGGTATATCCTTAACTAGTTTCTTCTTAGAGAGTTTGCATAAGTTCTTAAGGTTAAAGTGACCTAGTCTTATATGCCATAACCAGGAATGATATTCCATTGAACTTTGGTAAGGTAAATCTTGGCTCCTGAGGTATTCAAAATTTAAGGTGTAAAAATTCTCTTGCCTATTGGCTGAGAGAATAAATTCTTCCTTGGAATTCTGAACTAAGAAATTGTCATTCCTAAAATTCACAAGGTATCCTTCATCACATAACTGACTTATGCTAATGAGGTTGTACTTAAGATCCTTAACAAAAACAACATTTTTAATCCAGGTTTTACCTAGAAGAACAATATTACCAATACCAACAATTTCTCCCTTAGCATTATCTCTGAATGTTTCCTTTCCTCCTTTGGTTTTGATAAAATTTTCAAAAGAGCTTTTATTACCAGTCATGTGCCGAGAACATCCACTATACGTGTACCATGTATTGTTGTCGATACTCTCTTTATTTTCCTGAAATTAAGAAAAGAATTAGAATTTCGGAATCCAAACTTATTTGGATTTGAGATTTCCAGATAAAAAAATTTTAGGTACCCACATCTTCTTAGAAAAACTGGTTTTATGAAATATTAGAGATTGGGTTTTGTTTAAGGAACAATTCCTTGCCCATTGACCACCACATTGACACTTGGTACAAAATTGGGCACTTTGAGGAACAAAATATTTGTTACTAAAAATTGGTTTTGCATGTGTATAACCAAATCCAGATTTATTTCTTAAAGGTCGTATTTGGGAATACATTTTATCAAAATTTTCCTTACCATGGGTAAATTTTGATAAACACTTCCTTAAAAAAATGTTTCGGGCTTCAGTTTGATAACCATGTTTTTATCTTCAAAATCATTAGATTTAGAACTAGAGATAGGCTTGAAAACACTTTTCTTAGAAATTACTTTTTTCTAATTCGTTAGAATCTTTGTTCCTCTCCGAACTTACTTCCTCATGATTTTTTGAAATACTTTCAAAATCAGCATTTTTTCTATCAAGATCTTTAGAAAGATATGATATTTATTTCTTAAGAATATTATTCCTAGATTTTTCCTTATCAACTTTTTTATTGAGTTTAGAGTTCCCAATCTCAAGTAGTTCAGCAAACCTAGAGACCTCTTCATAGGTAGGTGAAGTATTTTCTTCATCAAAAGAGGATTCATCATCTGAGGAGTTATAATACTTACTATCAATAGAATTTAAAGATACGTTGGTCAATGATTCAGCATTTTGTTCCTTAGCCATAAAGAAATTATTTTCAATAGGTAGTCTGGCTACAAGACCAAGACTCTTCTGTCCTGAAGATTCATAATCAGAA
This sequence comes from Viscum album, assembly GCA_963277665.1. Taxonomy (NCBI): domain Eukaryota; kingdom Viridiplantae; phylum Streptophyta; class Magnoliopsida; order Santalales; family Viscaceae; genus Viscum; species Viscum album. The sequence goes on from OY728152.1 coordinate 1,256,360,342, forward strand.
GATTCATCTAAAGAGTCACCACTACTGGCACTCCAGGTATCACTAGATTTCAGAACATTCTTAGCTTTGTCTTTATAATACTTCTTTCTATTCGTGTCTGAATGCCTTTATTTCCTTTCTTTCTTTTTGAGTAGAGGGAAATATGGTCTAATATGTCCAGCTCTCTTGAATTCCTAACATGTGACTTGCCCATCTTTCTTATCTTTCCTTTCCTTTTTCTTATACTTTGATGGAAAATTTCTCTAGCCGGCTATCTTTTTCATCCTTCGAGCAAGATTTTCTAACTCATTTTCATAGATTTCACATTCACTAGAATCTTATTGAATAACTAACTTCTTAGACTTGGATCTGGTTACTCTCTCAGGAGTCTTAGCTTTCATATGATTTGATGTTGTTGTAAAAGAAATAGTACCATTACCATTATTCTTTTTGATGTTGTCAGCATCTCTCTTCATTTTTGTTTCATATTGGAGAAGAGTTCCAAATAACTCATCAAGAGAAATTTGAGTGACCTTCCTGTTCTCAACTATAGCAGTTCTTTTGGATTCCCACTCATTGGGCATAATATCAATTATCTTATCCACAAGTGCTTCATCATCTAACCCTTTTTCTCCCATAGACTGTAAACTGTTGCTGATAGTCATAAACCTCTATTGAAATTTTCAAATTGGTTCACCATAAGGAAAATTGAAGCCATGGTATTCAGCTCTAAGCATAGCTCTTCTAGTTTCAATCACTTTTGATGTTTCAAAGTGTGTAACCTCTTATTTATTCTAGATACAATTAGCTGCTTCTCAAGAAGAAATTGGGCTATATATATTTCTATTCATTGAACTTAGTAAATTATTGTGTGCCTTATAATTGAGTTGATACTCTTGCTTTTCCTGGTTAGTGAATGTTCTAACTTCCTTATCAGGAATTTTATAATCTCCAGTAAGCATAACGAAGTTATCCACTCCAGTATTGATAACAAAAGTCTTCATTCGATCTCTCCTGTACTCATAGTCATTACCATCAAATATTAGTGGTCTTGTAGGATTTAGATTATCAATGGAACCAACATTGACTCCTACCATACTAAAAATAATCTTTGGCACACAAACTTGTAAGTAGAAAGAATTTTGTTACCACAACGTTCGGAATGAAAAAGTTCGGAATGAGAAAGTTCGGAATAATAAAGTGATCAAGAAAAACTTATATGTGAGTACAAGTATTTCAGATACCTCCTCTGATAACAATTGTAGGATCAAAATAATGATGTAGATGCTCAATATACAAGAAGGGGGTGAATTGTATACTTTAAAAATTCCATTGGAACCTTTAAATATAGTTATGGATAACTATGTTTTCATTAGACAAGGAAAATATAGGTTTAACAGAGTTAAACATAGTAAATTCACAACACCTCGAACACCAATTGAAAAATTGGAATAAGGAATGAAGTTATAAACTTCAAGTCCTATGTACTTTCTTAAAACTCGAAAGAGATTCCAAAAGTAGGTTCCGGAAATATGGATCCGGAAATTGAAACTTAACTAAATATTACAATATGAGATTATACCTTAAAGCGTATAGAATATAAATGGAACATAGTACAAGTAAGGATGTAGAATAAAGTTATACTTCCCTTACAATACAATATGCAACAGAGACAAACAGGTAGTAAAACTACAAGTAACAAGATATAAGACTTTTAACCCAAAGAGAAGGGTATCTAACAAACTTCGATAAAGGTCCCTTGATTTATACTTTCAAGAAAGTCTGCCTTACCCACACTAGGGTAAGCCCTTGATACGAAGGCTTGAATCTCTATTTTTCTATCCCCACAAGCCCTCAACTTCATGGTAGTTGGAACCTCTGTCTTTCTCAGCAAGGAAGCCTTGAAACTTTAAGGTAGTCGGCACCTGTGTCTTCCTATCCCTGGAAGTCCACGAATGTAATCACCAACATTCGGAGTCACAAGAAGCTTTGAGAGTTAATAAGAGCCTCTCTCTCTCTCTCTAGAAATATCATTAAGCATGTAATCACATGAGTCGAAGATCAGTTGTTAGGAGCTCTTTCAAATGATCTCCTATTTATAGGCTCGGTCGACCTCCTTTCCAACAGTCATATTTTCCTTAAAAATCGGAGGGACCTATACACGTGTCACTTAACCAATGGTTAGTTTATAAAGGACTAGAAGACATATTTTTGTAACAAAACAAGTTTAATAGAAGGTACGACATCGTTTTAAGTCTAACTCAAAAGTTCTAAGTGATGATTCGGAGTGTAAGAAAAATATTAAAGAGTATACAAATTATAAAAGTGTAATCAAAATGAAATTTTGGAGTCTAAGCAAAAATAATATTCAGAGTCTAAATAAATTCGGACTGTATAAAGCAAAGATGATCAGATTTTGTTTAATATGGGATTTTAGAATGGGAATTCGGAATGACAATTCATCATCGGAATTCATAATTAGAAATTGTAATCAGGATTCGTCATTAGATTTCAGTGTCGAACTTCATGAGAGTTCGTATCCAGAATTCAGAGTGGAACTTTATTAGAGTTCATATCCGGAATTCGGAGTGGAACTTCATTACAGTTCTCATCCAGAATTCGGAGCCTAAAACAGAATGCTTCATATCAAGGTTTTAAATGATTCCGAGAATATAGAAATGAATCTGATTCATATACTTGAGAAATATATGGATATAGATAATGAAAATATGATCAGGATAATTTTCCTTATAAAAGAGATTTTCCTTATAAAATCTATTTTCCTTATAAAAGCAATTTTCCTTAAAAAAAGCAATATTCCTTATAAAAGCGATTTTCCTTATAAATTAAATTGTCCTTATAAATTAAATTGTCCTTATAAAAGGAATTTTCCATAAAGACAAGGTGTTTGTGATTCTCAAAACAAGATGGAATGGAAAATTCATAAGAAAAACCTTATTGACTCAACAATGCACTAATGTCTGGATGGAGCACAAAGAGAAATCTGTCATGTCTATTTTGTATGAAGAATACACGATTCAGAAGACTGAAACATCGTTATAGTTTCAGTTTTATGGGACATCGACGATTCTTGCCAAAGGATCATCCATATAGAACGAATCATCGAAGATTTGATAATACCATAGAGTCTGATGATCCACCTTAGTGTATGTTAGGAACTGACGTTCTTAAAGAAATGAAAGGTTTCACTTTTTCATTTGGGAAGGGTTAAATAAAATCAGGAAAGAGAAAGAATGTTTCCGCTGAAACCTGTTACAATTGGAGGAAGAGGAATACCTTTTTTGATTTGCCTTATTGGTCAACCAATTTGTTATGTCATTGCTTATACATAATGATTATGGAAAAGAATATATGTGAAATTTTGCTTTCGGTTCTTCTAAAGGTCATGGTGAAGGCAAAAGATGATTTACAATCTTGCCATGACTTGGTGGATTGGGGAATCTGACCATAATTTCATCCTGTGCGTATTAGTGAAAATAAATGGCTACTTCCATGTGCTTCTTATGTGATGACACCTATGAAAAAAACAATTTCTAGAAGTATTAGAGACTATTAGAGTTCCTGATGGCTATTCAAGCAACATATCTAAATGGGTCAATATAAGAGATTTGAAGCTAAAATCTTTGAAGACTCATGATTATCACGTTCTACTACATGAGTTGCTTCTAATATTAATATTTCACCTTCTATCCAATAATGTAAGGGTGGTTGTTATTCGTTTGTGCCATTTGTTTAGATATCTTTGTTCTAAGAAGTTGTACAAGTCTTTCTTGCAAAAAATGTTGACAGATGCCCCATTATTTTTGTGTGAGTTGGAGAAAATATTTCCTCCATCATTTTTCACATGCATGCTGCATCTGACTGTCCATATTCCCACTGAAATACTTCTCAGAGGACCTATTTCTTTTCGTTGGATGTATCCAACTAAAAGAAATATTTTCACATTAAAGTCTTATGTCTAAAACATAAATCATCCTGAAGGTTCTATCGTGAACGGTTACCTGGCTCAAGAATGTATGGATTTCTGCTCGATGTATTTGTCTGATCTTAGTATAAGATTGAACAGAACAATGAGAAATTAATAAGAATAGTATGAGAAAATTGAACCCAGTTTTCCATCACATTCTCAAATAGGAGGAATTTATGGATCATATACATTGAAGACATTAATCCATGAAGAGAGGGAGATGGAACATCACACAGTTTTGTTCAACTGTGATTTTTTCGATGACTATATCAGGTAACTAAATTTATTATGTATATCGTAAATATATATCTGTTATAATATTCATATTTTTTATCTACAGGGAACATAAATCAATGATAAATAGGAAGAAGCATTCTTTATCTTTGAGAAGGAGATAGACTTTGCATAGTAAAGATTTTTCTACTTGGTTAAAATTGAAGGTAAAAATATTAATGTTTAAAATAATTATATAAATATTTAATAATGTTTAATAGTCTTTTATATTGGAGGTTTTGAGTTTGTCTATTGTCTCTGTCTCTGAGGAAATAAGAGCTTTGGATTTTGGTCCTAATACCGTGGTTTGTGACTGTAAATCAATTGTTATCAACATGTAAAAATTTATTGTCACGACACGAGCAATGAACATGAGATCAAAACATTATGGTGTTATGGTTACTACCACAACAAATTATTAGGCCACTACACCAGATAGTAGACCGTGATTTGAAAATGTGGGTTATTATGGAGTTGTTAAGAAAATAATAATATTGGATTATTACTCTAATGGACGAGTCACAATGATGAAATGTCATTGGATTGATTCGATGATGAGACATGGCATATTTATTGATGATTTTGGATTTGGAGTAATTAATATTACTCACACTCTTGCTACCGAAGAACCATATGTGTTGGCATCAATGGATAAACAATTTTTTTATGTCAAAGACCAACTTCTACCGGAATTTGGTGTCATATTTAAAGTAATTACTAGACATATTTTTGATGATGGTGATGATGGAATTGACGCTGTACCTAGTGCCATTGGAACCAATCCATTTATTTCTTTTGATGACTCCAATATCTCAATTGTCAGAGTTTATTGTGAACCTGAAGTTGTGGTTGAAAATATATAGGATCATTCATCCATGTTCTCAATTATTTTGGTTTACATCAAGTTGGGTTGTTATGGTTGGTAATATTCAAATTGATTTAGTATTGATCACAAACATTTTTTAGCTGACTTGACCGTTATGTGAATTTTCAATGTTTATTGGTTGTAGTTTTTTTTAATTTAATCTTCTAATTTGGAATTGAACTGTATTAAAAACTAGTCAAACAATATTTCTAACTTGGTGAACAATAAAACATGTATGATTTATTAAATCCATCCAAGCTTTTCTAAAGAAATTGATAGCTAACTTGACCATTATGTGAATTTTTAATGTTTATTGGTTGTAGTTTTATTTGAATTGGATTTTTTAATTTGGAATTGAACTGTATTCAAACATTGTCAAACAATATTTCTAACTTGGTGAACATTAAAACTTGTATGATTTATTAAATCCATTCAATATCTTCTAAATCAATTGATATCTGACTTGACCATTATGTGAATTTTCATTGTTTATTGGTTGCAGTTTTATTTGAATTGAATTTTCTAATTTGGAATTTAACTGTATTCAAACATAGTCAAACAATATTTATAACTTGGTGAACATTACAACTTGTATGATTTATTAAATCCATTCAAGCTCTTCTGAAACAATTGATAACTAAATTACCAATTAATCCCCCTATTCCCTCATATATTTAGTTTTTTGGGTTACACATTAGTTTCCTTTTTCAAATAAATTACATATTTGTTTTCAAAAGCAAGAAATGAAGCCATGTGAAGAGAGATGAAGGAAAAAAATGATGGAGAACAATAATCGAATGACGAAGTTGGGAATTCCATCATTAGTACCTGTAGTGAGTACTTTATTTCAAATTGATATTTTTAAAGAATATATAATGTCATGTGATTAATTTTTTTGTAATAAAATTTGTAGGATCCACCTATAGGTCGACAATTATTCGACGAGGAGCCTAGTACTGGTCCGAGAACTCAGGTCGGTGGTATGAGGAGGGTTCGTACCAGTGGTGGAGGAGCAACTACGCGTACCCGACTAGACCATGCCCCTCCCACTAACATGTCATCCTTCCCACATTATGATCCCGGTGTGTCATTATTGACAGATGAGATATTTAGGCCTCCCATGTTTTCCTTACCTTCTGCATCTTCTGGCTCATCATTTTCACATCCCATGATGATTCCCACTCCCCAGTCAGCATCTGGTCAGACAGTTGTCCCATCTTCTTTTCCTTCTACTTCTGTCTCTTCGAGCTTCTATATTCCATCGTCTTCGACTCCTGTTCCACCATAGGTTGTTCCATCGGTTTCTGTGGATCCAGTGGCGCTCAGCGATCAGACCCACACATGTATATTTATAGAACCCTAAAAAAAATTTATAGAAATATTTATTTTCATTATAACATGTTTTGATAAAAGATTTGTTTTTATTTCATGGCAAATACATATACTAATAGGAGACGTGGGAGGGGGCATACACGAATGTGTTCGGTGTGGAACTGCCGCACACAGGTCATGGTGGATTATAATGAAGACAACCAAATGGTTGAGAAAACAGGGCAGCAATGTTAGAGTTTTTTGGAAACGCTTTCCAAATACTCTGACATCATTCTTGTCATCCCTCTATTGTGGAGACATTTTCCACATGAAGTCAAGGATTAAGAATGGGTAGCGATATGGGTAAAAAAACATGTTCTATTTAATTCCATGATTTATTTTTGTATTTATATGAATTAATATTTTGATTTCAGCTTCGATTTAATTTTCCCGATGGTGAGGGTGAACGACCGGAATGTCTAAAGGATTTAGGCGAGCATTGGAGAGTCTACAAGCATTAGTTGTATATTGGCTATGTTCCTAGAGTTGGCACTATGTTAGAGGCAGTACCAGTGGTGGATTATTGTCCTATAGAGCAGTATCGTCAGATGATTACTCATTGGACGAGTACCCAGATTATGGTATTAATAAAATTTGAGGTATTTAAATAATAACTTTCATGTTTTGAATTAAAACTATCTATTTCATTTTCGAATTTTATTTAGGAATCTTCTAAAAAAATATAATGAATATTGTTGCAAAAAATTACCTCCACACATTGGGACAGACTAGGATTCATGATCATGAGAGGAAGCAGATATGGAAGTTGTTAATAAGTCTTCTTTATGACTTAAACTTTCTTTTGGTTCCTCAATTATTTAAAAGTTTTCTAAAGTTTTCATATAACATTAGTTTTCAATGTCATTGTCGAGGAAAATACAGAATATTGAAGGACGTGTGCCTCGAGAAAAACTGTTTTTCTCAAGTAGACGGAAAAAGGATGGAAGTTCCATCAACGAAGCGACTCAGCAGAAGATTGTAAGTTTTAATATGTTGAATTTATATTTCAATATCTATTTTGTAACTTAATTATATATTTATATTTGTAACAGGCTGCTTTAGAGGCCCTCGATGCCCAAGAACTAGACAATTTTGGGCCAACAGATCACTTACATCAGGTGTTGGGAGAGGAGAATTTTGGAAGAGTATGTTGCCAACCTAGGATCGCCCCGACGAGGTATTGGCCCTCCTCAGGTACGAGATGTAGTGCCACCAAGCTGCAACATGTTAGGGCATAGGCAGAACATGTTGAGAAAAGGTCCACAGAGACGGAAGAACAGTCTGCTAGGGAAAACATTTCGTTTATGAAATTTATTGAAGTTCTACATCTAACACTTCCAGCAGAGGCCAAACTATATTTTGATAAATATATGTCGTCGATACGTTCTATATATGGTGCACCAGGTGGAATTTCTAGTGGTGGCTAGGATGATTTCCAGCTTGACGATGATGATGGAGAAGAGTCTGATGTGGAAGAGGAGGGAGAGGAGGAGGGTGTGGCGGGTGGGGAGGGCGGGGAGGAGGGTGAGGGAGAGGAGGAGGGCGTTGAGGAGGGCTAGGATGATGATGGGGGAGAGGACGAGGGTGATGATGATGGTGATGATAGTGATGGTGATGTGAGAAAAATTTATCCATTACATTTTTGACTAATATTACTGAGATTTGATATTTAATCTATTCTAGTTGTTGGTTTTATCTAGACTTCTTGTATAGTATTGGAGTTGAGTTATTTTTAAATATTATCTACTTTTATGGATGTTTTTGTCTATTAGTGGTTGTGTGTTTTGGAACCCCCCTCCTTCCTAGACCCTGGACAACCCCCCCCCCCCCCATCCTCCTTGGACCCCAGACACCCCCTCGGACAGCCCCAAGATAGCCCCCCCCCCCCCCGGACAGCACCCCACACTATTCCCTGGACCCCGGACAGCCCCCCCAGATAGCCCCCTGGACATCCCCCCTCCCACCCTCTTCCTTGGACACCGTACAACCCCCCCCCCCCCCCCGAACACCCCCCAAACAGCCCCCCGAACAGCACCCCAGACATCCCCCACACCCTCCTCCCGGGACCCCAGACATCCCCCCAGATAGCCCCCCACCCTCTTCCTTGGACCCCGGACATCCCCACGAACACCCCCGGACAGCCCCCAGACAGCCCCACAAACAGCCCCCCAGACAGCCCACCCACCCACCTCCCTGGACTCCGGATAGCCCCCCAGACAGCACCCTAGACATCTACCCACCCTCCTCCTTGGACCCCAGACAACCCCCCCCCCCCCCCGAACACCCCTCGGACAGCCCCCCGCACAGCCCCCCACCCTCCTCCATGGTCCCCGGACAGCCCCCCGGACACCGACCGGATAGCCCCCAGACAGCCCTGCTGAATTGTCCCCCCACCCACCTTGATTTCATTTAATAATAGAAAATCTATAATAAATATTTTATTTATTTTCATCATGATAATCAATGTAAATCGCATTTACACATCTAATCAATATCATAGATTCTTGGTATGTTATAAAAGAGATGTATTCATTGGGCATGACGTTGTTAGCTCTGAAATGTTTCATAGCATGATAAACATAAATCTAATCCATACTAATAATGATATAAATTTATTTTATATGAATGTCCACATGATTTCATGTAAATACCATTCCACTAATAGACACATGAGGATTCTCATAAAATGGACAACATTTTAAGTATATATGGAAAACCGACCAAACACATTCGGTTTCAGATTAAACATTAGTAGAATGATCCATGGGTCATATGTGACATGTATGAATCAACCCCACATCAATCTGAGACACAGTGTAGTCGGAACCACTCAAAGTGTCTATCTTCTATTTCAAAAGGACGTCATTTTAATTGAAAAACATCAACTGGCATATGGAAAACTGAACAAATGCATTAGATTTCTATTGAAACATTACGAGAACGATTCATCGGTCATATTTGAAGTGTAAAAGTCATCCCTGCCTCAATCTGAGACATGGTGTGGCCCGTACCAATCAAAGTGTCTATCTTTTGTTTCAAAAGGACATCATTTTAAGTGAAAAACATCAACTGGCATACGGAGAACCAACCAAAAGCATTCGTATTGTGTCGATACTTTAACACAACGATCCATGGGTCATATGGGACGTGTACAAGTCAACCCCGCCTTAATCTGAGGTGCGGTAAGGCTTCCACCACCCAAAGTGTCTTTCTTTTGTTTAAAATGGTCATCATATTAAGTACACATGGAAAACCGACCAAACGCATAATAATTTCATTGAAACTTTAGGAGAAAGATTCATGGGTCATATGTGACGTGTAAGAATCAACCCCGCCTTAATATGAGATGTGGTGTGGCCGGCACCAGTCAAAGTGTCTTTCTTCTATTTCGAAAGGACGTCATATTAATTGAAAAACATCAAATGGCATACGGAAAACCGACCAAATGAATTCGTATTGTGTCAATATTTTAGAACAAAGATCCATGGGTCATATGTGACGTGTACGAGTCAACCCTTCCTCAATCTAAGGCATGGTGTGGCCACCGCCACTCAAAGTGTTTGCCTTTTGTTTCAAAAGGACATCATTTAAATTGAAAAACAACTACTGGCATACCGAAAACTGACGAAATGCATTCATATTGTGTCGATACTTTAGAAAAACGATCCATGAGTCATATGTGTCATGTACGAATCAACCCCGCCTCAATCCAAGGCGTAGTGTGTCCGCCACCGCTCAAAGTGTCTGTCTTTTGTTTCAAAAGGACGTCATTTTAAGTGAAAAACATCAACTGGCATACAGAAAACTGACCAAACACATTTGGATTGTGTTGATACATTAGTAGAATGATACATGGGTCATATGTGACGTGTAAGAGTCAACCCCGCATTAATCTGAGGCATAGTGTGGCTGAAATCAGTCTAAGTGGCTCTCATTTGTTTAAAATGGACAACCTTTTAAGTACATATAGAAATCGACCAAATGCATTCAGTTTCTATTGAAACATTAGGAGAAATACTCATGGGTCATTTTTGGTGTGTACGAATCAACCCTGCCTCAATCAGAGACGCATTGTGGCCGGCACCACTCAAAGTGTCTGCCTTTTGTTTCAAAAAGACGTCATTTTAAGTGAAAAAAATCAACTGGCATACGGAAAACTGACCAAACACATTCGGATTGTCTCAATTCTTTAGCACAATGATACATGGGACATATGTGACGTGTATGAGTCAACCCTACCTTAATATTAGGAACGGTGTGGCAGGAATCACTCTATGTGGATCTCTTTTGTTTAAAATGGAAAACATTTTATGTGCACACGGAAAACTGACCAAACACATTCTGTTTCCATTGAAACTTTAGGAGAACGATCCATGGGTCATATGTGACCTATATGAATTAGCCACGCCTCAATATGAGAAGCGGTGTGGCCGAAACCACTCAAAGTGTCTGCCTATTGTTTCAAAAGGACGTCATTTTAATTGAAAAACACCAACTGGCATATTGAAAACCGACCAAATGCATTCAGATTGTGTCAATACATTAGCACAATGATCCATGGGTAATATGTGACCTGTACGAGTCAACCCTGCCTCAATCCGAGGCGCGGTGTGGCCGGTATCACTCCAGGTGTATGTATTTTGTTTAAAATGGACATCATTTTAGGTAAATATATATGGTATACAAAAAACCAATCAAATTATGAATTGACATTCATATTCCACATATAATTTTCTTCTAAATTTTAAATTGAATTATAAATGAATTATGTATATTTATAATTATGTTATGAATTCTAATTTAATTATGGATGTGTATAGTTCCAGGATGCATTATATGTTAAATATGTATGAATTTGTTCTCTTTATGTATGTGTTAGTTGGTTATTGTAGGTACAATAATTGTATATGTATTTGTATGTTTATTGTAGGTACAATAATTGGATTAAAAATGGGAGGGCACAAAATTAGTCCTGCTGTGAAAATTGCAGACCTGCTGTGAAAATTGCATGATGCTCTACAATTTGCACAGAATAGGCTATGCCAACGGTTGAAAACCGTTGGCATAACATCTTGGTTCCTTTTTTTACCAATGGTTCATTGAACAATTGATATAAATCCTTTCCCTAATGGTTCATTGATCCGTTGGGAAAGAGGGGAATCCTTGGGATTTCCCAACGGTTCAAGACAAACCGTTAGGAAAAAACTATCCCAACGGTTTGGCACAACTGTTGGGATAGGTTAGGCTTTCCCCACCCTATCCCAATGGTTCACAGTAAAACGTTGGGAAAACCTTTCCCAATGGTTTACTTCCCTACGGTTTATAGAACCGTTGGTATAACATATACCAACGGTTCTGAACCATTGGGAATGGTTTTAATTCAAGGAGTGATAATTTTTTATCTTTTGAACTAGTGGTCGGATTGAAAATCTGAGAGCACCGTTGAATTCGCAGTGTCGGGATTCATTTAGGTAAAGTTTAACATCGACCTGCAATGGTCGGACAAAAATGATAATTTTTGGACTTTTCATACAAAATAACAAAATAACTTTGAGTTATTTAATTCTTCATGAACCATTGAGCGACGTATGTCGGAACCGCAGTGTAATGACGATCATTAAATGAGAGTCATTTAATGACATGTTACATTTGTTGTGAAACCACAACACTCATTTTTTAATGGTTCATTAATTATGGTTCATTAAAGAAGCACATTAATGAACACAATGTGAAGGAAAAATTCTTTTTATTATTCATTTTTCTTGGAAAAAGAATTCACAACTATGAGAGAAACCTCTAACGTGACGCTGACGACTATCCTCTCCAACGAAGAATGCTGAACAAAAAAAAAATAGTTAGAGAAATCAATCCATAGATCGACAAGAGGTAACAAACGTCGAACGGCTAAAAACACAAAATTCCATCCTTCGTCCATAGTGGATTCGATCAGATCCTGGTAGGGGATTTAAATGTTCTACGTGTTCAATAATTTTTCCCTTTTTCCCAGTCTTGAAAAAATACAAATAAGTGCGGATCAACCAAAAAAGGGTTAATCCATGACCCATTTGTTCTTGCGGGTGGTTGTTGCAGGATCTTAATTTGGGTTTTTACTTAAATCTATATGATGATTGTTAACAGCCATTTTATAAAACTCTAACGCGAAGGGAGCAGTCCAATCCGAACGAAGCCCCGGACCCTCTGCCACTTTTGGATATTGTGCATTCTCCGTGCGCGACCGAGCAACATGGAGACAAAGCGATTCCATGGGATTTACAGTGAAGGCGGTGACCCGAGAGTCCGATAGGCGCAAAAATGTAGGAAAACGAACTACCATAGCATCTCCACTGGCCTATGGAAGGTGCCACCGACGACCGGGCCGTGCTAACCATGTGGAAAAAGCGATGCCCAATGGTGTCGTGAAAGCAAGTTTCATGGCCGGATGACCACGATGGATGGAGAACACAACGCCGACGCACCATGTGGAGATGGAGATTCCCACTCAGGCTGTAACACCCTGAGCTTCCACGATACGCTTCTTTTTCAATAATGCAATAGCTTGCATTGTACGCAAGTTCGAGATTCTAATGCACCGCGACCAATGAAAATAGCCATTATGAATAGTAATACCCACATTTTGAAATTATATATATTTTATATTTCAAAATGAACTTCATTTTTTGATTCAGAATATAGAAATTATCCTATGTTGAATTTTTAATATTTTTCTGAGAACATCCAATTTTTTATGAATAGTGAAAAACAATAAAAAACAAATTTTTTAATCAAAATAATTTTTAGTGATAAATTATACTATTGAGTGGTTTTAAAGTATAATTATAATATATTATTACCATTTTATCCAATGGCGGTTATTAGAATTAATTTCACTTTGAAATTGAACATAAACAATTATCAATCTTTTGATATATATTGTTTATTAAAAACACGCTATTTATTGTGACAGCGGGAATTAATTATAAAATTAATTAATGCAACATATATGTTTGGAATTTTGTGAAATATACATCATTTTTGAATTCAGAATATCAATTATAGCTTTGTGTGAAATTTTGGCATTGTTTTGAAAAACTTCAATTTTTGATGAATAGTGAAACCAGTAAGTGGTAGTTAAAAAACTGACTTTTCATTTAAATGAAACATTACCTATTCTGTGATTTTATTTTCAAAAATCCAACATATGTGGTTTTCATTAGGAAGTAAAATGTGGTTCAATGAGATTAAAATAATTTTTGTTGAATAATATCTTTTATGATTAATTAATCGTTATTAAAGGTAATTAGTGAAATTTAAGGTAAAAATGATATTATAAAAATATGGAAATACATTTACACTTGTCCTACACATATTGTATGAGTCATGTCCGACCATGACAATCCATGGGTCAACTTGGGGACCCCATGGAGCCACTTGGGTAAGAAAATGAAAATAATAACTTTTTATTTAAAGTAAAAATAAAAATGTCACAAACATGAGTTGTTTTACTAAAACAATTTTTAAAAGGGGTTATACAAGTCGACATTTTTACTATAAATATTAATTATAAAGATAAAAATATTTCCTACATCATGATAGTTTTTTTATAATTTTTAGACATTAAATAAATTAAATTATTTATGACACCATGATGATGCAGCGATTACCTCATTAATTAACGATTTAAATAAAATGAAAATATAATGTAAAATATAAGGCATAAACTTGTCAAAAACCTATTGGATGGGTATATTTAGAACCCTTATCACCTTATCCTCTAAATATATAAGTGTGGGACCTTTAAAATCCGAAACTCATTATATAATAAAGTAACATTTCATGACTTTCCAAGAGTGCCCTTCCTCTCCTCTTATAAAAGGCCCCCACCACTACCACCTTACTCACACCTTCAATGCCTTTTGGCTCGGAAAACCACTGCCCAAATACTCTCTAAACATCCATCTCTTACTCCTAGAAGCCTCTCATTGGGCAGAAGTCATCCCATGGATGCCTTTGAGCTCAAATCAAAAACAGTTACCCATTTTAAAGGTAGTTTTTTCTCTTGTGTTCTTAAGTTTTATTTTGCTTCTCCAACCCCCTAAACTCTTTTTATTCATTTATTTTGTAAAAACACCAGTATCTTCAATATAATATGATGTTGTTATAAGAAGTATTCGATATACACTTAAACACACCTACATCTAGTGGTTAAAAAACATACTGTTTCTATGGATGGAAAATTTCTGCCTCACGAACTGATGATTGTTCAACACTCATATAACACCTTAAAAGGTGGCCATTAAGATGTCACTATATTTATATGTGATATATAATATGTTTATATTTTACTTATGCTTCTTTATTTTTCATTTATGGAATAACTTTATGGTTTCCATTATGGAAAAACGTGATATTTTCATTTTAAGAAGTGCGTACTACCGCCACCTCAAAGTGATTTGAATCGTTAATGACATATGTCAGATGTATAAAGGATGGAGTAAATGGTATTATACATTATATTATACTGGATTTATATTATAACTTTATATAATTATAACTTCATTCCATTAAATACTAAATAGAAATGAAAGTAGCGTTCAAGCGTATGTACGGCTTACCATCTCCATGAACGGTGCATTTTATTTCTTACCTATAAATGTTATGTAATATTATAAATGAATGTATATACTGGATATATATGATTTATATGATATCTAAATCATGAATATAATTATGGATATAATGGATATTTTACCACATGAACAAAGTGTTATTATAAGAAGTTTATTTTTGACTCAAGTACCAATGATCGAAAAAATGACCGTTATTAACTTAAATAATTACATAATGTTCATAACATGGTAATAAGTGGTATAAAACGATTAATGAACATGAAAAAAGATCTTAAGCAAGTAGAAATTAAATCTAGTTTATTATTCAGGAGATTAAAGAACGATCGAGTCAAGTCGGACATGAGGTAAGGGAACTTCGTAACCCAATTTCCATTCTTTGGGTTAATCACCTACTTTCAAATTATGTCATGATATTATTATGCCATATCTTGTATTTTTACTTTCTTTATGTGTACTTATAGTGAATACACATAATAGATTTATTTTATTTAAAAAATTATCTTTGTAAGGGACTTTGTCTCACTCTCCCTTCATTGAGGCATATTTGGTTTTATACACAACTTTTATTTATACGGTGTATAAACCCCATTGACTTTTACTTTTATTCAAAAGGAATTTTTTTATTCAAAGCATTTTTTCAAATTGACAAAAGGAATTTTTTTTCTTACGTATGCGGCGACAACGACTTTTCTGCCGTCGTGACTATTATTTGAGTTTCGGCTTCCTCTATAAGCCATAACATTATTTTAAATGAAAATTAAATACCATGTTTTACTTTTATTTTATTTGGGAATTGAAAATTCTTTTGATAATGTTTTTATTATATCAATGTGTTGTATTTATATCATCTGATTGAAATGTGGAAATGTTATGATTCCTTTATGCATGTTTTATGTGATACGATTCTGTTATGATTTATTATATGTTTAAACCTGTTCATATGAGGAATGCATTGGACTTAGTAAGTGACGGGTGGAGCCCACTATAGATCCTCGATGCATCGATGGGTCTCATAAGACAAACTAGTGTCTTGGCATGAGGCCTTGACAAAATCTTATTTGTAGTTTTGGCACGAGGCCTTGGCTACATGGTTATGATAGTCTGGCATTATGCATTCCATCATTATGAAAGTGGTTATTGATATTGCATGTGATTATTCGACCAGTAGAATATCCATGTGAATAAGTAAATGGCATACTATCATTTTACTTTTTCCATATTATGTTGATGTTCAAGTTTAAAAGGATTTTGTTTTAGTTATACATTTCCTTAAATGTTTATGTTTATTTATGAAAGCTTCCGCTATATTTTTATCCTTACTGAGCATCTGAGCTCACCCCTTTCAATGTTTTAAATTTTCCAGGATGTGAAGAAGTATTTTAGGAATGACCTGCAGAGATATTCAGAAGAGGATATGATTTTGGACTATAGAGACTTTTTTATTGTATTTTTTCACTTTATGATGTAATGTAATATTTATGAATGTATCTAGTGTTTCCAAGGCTACTAAACTATTTGGTCTTTCGAGAATTGATCTTTTGTGATCATGCCAATGTTATGCAATAATGCACCGACTCTGGGTAGTTGGGGTCGGGGCGTTACACAGGCCGCTCGGATGGTGCCACCAACTAGGAGAATAGGATGCCTCACATCCAATCTAGCACAACTGGAATTCACCGCACGGGCTGAGTTCTTTAGGTGGATCGGACCCGCTAGCTGGGCTGGACCCCTACCAGACCTGGACCTGACCGACCATGTTTCACTAAAACTGGCGTAACTCATAGACCGAGTGTTTGATTGACGCTCCATCTATAGCGTGTGGACCCTTGCGACGAGAAGGTACTTTTGAGAAAGTATACTAGAGTTTTGATAGATGTTAGAGTAGAACTGGGTTCGATCAGACTCGAATCCAACCGGGCCCAATTTACCCTTTTGCCTATATCTTACAGACCAAACTTCTAATTGACCGAACATATGTCGCGTTCGATCCCTTACGAAAAGAAGGTCCTTTAGGTTTCATCTAAGTGGGGCTTCATGGAGGTTGAGATACGACGAGTGGATTTTGGAGCGGATCCTCCAGAAATCAAGAATGCTAAGTTAGAGAATCCAGTGGTTGGTTGTGACGTGATGAAGGAATAGAGATCATCTATGGTCCAGCACATAGCGATCCTCTATTAGTGAGCGCAGTGCGAGTGTCTATGGATTATCACATAGCGACCCTACGTGGGTCAGCACCTATCGACCGTGTGTGAGTCAGCGCGTAGCGATCCTCTGTGGGTCAGCACCTAGCAATCCTCTGTGGGTCCACAACTATCGATCCTCTATGAGTTAGCACCTAGCGACCCTGTGTGGTCCAGCAACAAAAGCCTCTTGATAGAATAAGATGATTTAGATTTATGACTAATCATCTTTATTCACATTCTTTAAGTTGTATACCTGGTGTAAGTAGTCTTTTGCTTTATGCTCTGTGTTTGAGATCATGCTTTGTGGGTTTTCCATTTGGTATTCTTAAAGACCTTCAGGGGTTTCGGGGTCCCTAATAAGTATTTTTATAATCACCCCTACACTGGCTTCTCCTGCACCTTGTTGTGTCTTATGCAGATGATGGACAGCTTGACTGAGACTTTAGAGAGCTAGGGTTTGACGGTATGCAGAGGTGACTGATTGACATGGTGATCCATAGTGACGAGATGTATCTACCCTCAAGGTAAGATCATTTTCGGATAATTTCCAGAGATTTTTTTTTCCTTTTTTGTACTACTCTATCAGTTTGGGCTTGTATATTGGCCCCTTTACCTTCAATACATACTTTTACTCTCAGTGGTGGTTTTTAGTGGTCGCTGTAATTTTCCCTTTCTACTGTGTATTGTTTGTGTGCAGTGTGCCCAATCTTAGTGCATATAGTTTTTATGTCAATGCCTTCCATTTTTGTGTTTAGCTTTCTCGGGGTTAGTCAATAGCCCTTGGCCAATGGAAGCCAGTTTTGGGGTTTTCACGGCATAGGCCCCTGGGGACAGTTTGTGAAAAAGTGGTATCAAAGGGGGGGTCAGTTAAACCAGAAGTACTAAGAGTCTATGTTTTCAAAGGAGCAATAGTTTTAAGTGTCATGAGTTCAGATTATACTTCGGGGTTTCCAGTGTTGGTGCGGCGCCTGAGTATTCATAAAACATGACCCTATGTTCTGATTTCCGTCTCGAAACATGAAAACTCTATTTATGTGTGTTTTGGAAATTATTTTTCTTTTGATCTCTATTGAGTCAGCTCACTTGGTATAACTTATAGACTATGGTGCATCTGTTTCATTACAGGATGCCTCCTTGTAGACAGCCAACCAGGATTCCAGTGACAGATCATGATGATGGCCCATTGAGCGATGAGGCATCGGTGCAAGGCCCTCTTACAACAATAGCACCTTCAGGTAGTGTACCAGAAACACCACCCCCAATAGGGAAATAGTTTTTACTATCCCCACTAGTGGACAGTGCACACCGACTAAGCGTGTTGCACGAGTTATAGAGATAGAGGCCCCCATGGCTTCGAGGAAAGACAGATTCGCAGATAGGTGAGGATTGGCTGGAGGCTGTGGCATGGGGTTTTCCGCTTGGTTGAGACACCAGCAGACCAGATGGTGATCCTAGTTCTTGTCTCTTTCAAGGTACAATAGGGAGATAGTGGAGGCTGGTGCTCCAGATATACAAGGAGGAGAATCTCTCCTAGTTGGACTTTGAGAACCTTTTCATGGCAGAGTTTGTACCAGAAACTCTACATTCTGTGCGTATTCATGAGCTACTGAACTTACAGCAGGGTAGCCGCACAGGGGCCTAGTACTCGATGAGATTCACAAAACTCTCTTGCTACTCCACTGACATGGTACAACACCCTTTTTTCAGGGCCCAAACCTTTGTGCAGTGATTCTGATGGGATATCAGAGCGTCGATGATATTGATCAACATCACGATGTCAGATGGAGTTCTAGATCAAGTAATATTGGTAGATAGATTCCTAACTGAGTAAACACAGACAATGAGAGCCACCACTGGATAAAAGACAGCTGAGTAATCTGTAGTAGGCAGTTGGAAGATGATGCAGAGGCCCAAGTGGGCCAGACTTTCTAGAGGGGGACCTCATAATGTATGGTCTATGTTGCGGAGATTACAAGGTAAGGAGGTTAGAAGAGGAGTAGATTGTGCTACTCTTGCAGTGAGTAGGGTCACATTGCTCGTAACATCCCAACACGCCGAACTGATGATCAACAGATGATTGAGGGATCACCGATACAATGAAATAATTTCGAAAGAGGAGTTATACAGGGTGGCAAATGTGGCAGAAAATCAATCCATGCAGTAGGCGGTGGATCACGGTTTGAGGAACTACATCCACCACCTCCAGGTGGCCCACCCCGACCTCAGGGAGCAGATGGACAGGGACGAGGTCAGCATCAGGCGGCAGAGGCCTATGACAAGGAAAGTCTGGATATGATTCTAGGTACACTCAATGTCTTCTCAACCCTAGATTCAATTATTATTGACACATGTGATGGTCACCCTTTCTTTTCCATGACTCTCGTTCGGAGCTCGGAGATTCCAAAAGAGCCGTTGGCTCGATCCTTACTATTAGAGACTCCAAGAAAAGCAGATTCGCTAATTACAAACTAGTGTTGAAAGTGTGAGCATACTCTAGGAGGCGAGAGCATTGGCAGGGTTCTCCTAATAGTAGTGTTGATGCCAAAAAAAGTCATCTTGGGCATGGAATGGTTATCCACTGTCCATGCTCAGATCGACTGTTTTAGGTGCAATGTACTGTGTGACCATGGGGATGAGACCATATTTTGCTTCACCAACGATAAGGGAACCATTGCAGCATCGGATTAAATTTTTTGGGGGTGGGTGCAGCCGATCACTCATCAGTTGCCTATCCTTACCCTTGGTGCAGTTGATGAGAGGAGTCTGAGAAACCTTGTAGTGGTGGACCAGAATGCTAATGTCATTCCTGAGAATGTTTTGAGATGACCTCCTCACAGAGAGGTATACTTCTACATCAATCTGTACCTCAGGATGACACTGATATCTTCACAAGCATATCATATTGCTACCCTAGATCTTTGTGAGTTGAGGGTACATTTGGAGGACTTGGAGAGGAAGGTGTTCGTAAGACCCAATGTTTCTCTATGGGCAGCCCCGATGTTTTTCGCTATGAAGGAAGATGGTAGTTTGAGAATTTTTGTGGAATATTGGAACCTAAACAAAGTGTCCATGAAGAACAAGTATCCCTTCTCAAGGATTTATGATCTCTTCGACTAGATAAACTGATCATGGTGGTTTTCGTAGATAGATCTCAGATCAGGCTATCATCAGCTCAGGGTATGGGATGAGAACGTACCGAAGACAACCTTCAGATGACGGTATAGAAACTATGAGTTCTTGGTGATGCCTTTTAATCGTGGCCATGGACCTAGAATTGTTCATGGGACTCATGACCATGATCTTCCTGCCTTTCCTCGTTCGCTTTTTGGTGGGTTTCATTGATGACATCTTGGTGTACTCAACATCAAAGGAGGAGAACACCACACATCTGTAGGAAGCTTTGGATACATTCTGAGAGAACCAGTTATATGGTAAGCTCTCAAAGTGCCAATTCTGGATATGGGTGGTCCAATTCCTAGGTCACATCATCTCAGAGGTTGTATTTGAAGTGTATTCAGTGAAGATAGAAGTAGTTCTTACATGGGATCCACCAAGGAGAGTGACTGAGGTTCAGAGTTTATTAGGGTTGGCAGGGTACTACTGGAAATTTTCACCTGACTTTTATAGAGTAGCTAGAACTTTTTCATCTTTGAAAAGAAGGGATAACCCTTCGTATATATGGATAGATGTCGACTAAGTTTCCAAGAGTTGAGATGGATACTGACGAGTGCCCCAATCATGAGGATACCAGTAGGGGGTCTTGGGTATATAGTTTTATACGATGCTTCAAAGACCAGACTATGATGTGCCCTGATGTAGGAGCAAGCATTGATCTCATACGACTCATGAAATCTGAGGAAACATGAGTAGAACTATTCAACACATGACCTCGAGTGAGAAACAATGGTCATTTCATTGAAGATGTTGCAACACTACTTGATGGGGGAATAGTTTATTGTCTACTCTGATCATAAGAGTCTCAAGTATATCTTCTCACAAACGGAATTGAACCTGAGACATTGGCGATTAATGGAGTTCCTCTAGGACTATGAATTTGAGATAGTCTACACTCTTGGGAAAGGAAACGTAGTAACAGACTCACTCAGCTTGAGGTCGGGTCTACAAATACAGAGTGAGGCAAAAAAGCAGCTAACTGCATTGCAGATTTTTTTCGTGGATTGTGATGGAGAAGCACACCTAAAGTCTATGACTATCACTCCCACACTCCTTCATAGAATTCGGGAGGAAAAACTTGGGTACATTGATTGCAAGGCCCAATGTGTTCAGATATCCTTAGGGAAAGACCCTAATTAGTTTCCAGAATGTGGGGAGCACGTTGTTCTTTTCAGAGGACACATCATGGAACTGGTGATGTTAAGGGGGGAGGTATTGAGGGAGATAAATACATCCCCTTTCGCGGTACATCCTGAAGTGTAAACAATGTACAAGGACCTCCGAGATCAGTATTGGTGTCTAGGGACGAAGAAAGTAGTGGCATAGTTAATTTCACGATGTCTCACTTGTCAGTAAGTGAAGGTTGAAAATCAACTTCCAACAGGCTTAGCATAACCACTAGAGGTACCAGAATGGATGTCGGATGGTATCTCCATGGACTTAGTGATTGGATTACCCTTCATGTTCTGTGACCACGACTCTATCTTGGTGATCGTTGAACGACTCAAAATTTCAACCCATTTTCTACCCATTAGAGAGCAGGGTTTAGTAGAAGGGTTGGGATGCCTCAAAATTCATGACATAGTACGGCTTCATGGGAAACCATTGACGATCATTTCAGATCATGACACTTGTTTTACATCTCAGTTTTGGAAGGGATTATAGGAGGCGTTCGGGGCTCAGCTACTCTTGAGAATCACATTTCACCCTCGGAAAGATGTTCATATGGAGCGGACCATACTGACACTTGAGGAATTGCTTCGTGCATGCGTCCATGATTTTGGAAGCATTTGGGAGAACCACCTGCCACTGGTGGTGTTCATATACAACAACATCTATCACTCCACCATCGACATGACACTGTTTGAGGCCTTGTACGGGTGACCGTGCAGATCATTCTATACTGGACAAACCTTGGGGAGTCATCACTTATGTGTCCAAAGTTGGTATGGGCTACCACTAAGAAGGTTCAGATCCTCAAGGAGTGGATGAAGACTGCATTGAGCAGGAAAAATTATTATGTCGACTGAAGATGGAGACCCATAGAGTTCAAGGAGGGAGTCCATGTCTTCCTACGGGTCTCACCCTGACAAGGATTGTAGTGATTTGGCTGGGGCGAAAAGCCATCATTGAGGTTCATCATACCTTTCCATATTCTCAGTTGAGTTAGAGGGTTGGCGTACCGCATATATATTCCCCCACAAATGCAGTGGGTGCATACCGTTTTCCATTTTTCACAACTGAGAAGATACGTTCCTGATTCATCACACATCATCGACTGGGGTAAGTTATACATTGACGATGAGGTCATTTTCACGGAGTTACTGGTGGAGATAGAGGATCGACAGGAGTGGCGGTCCCCTCGTGAATGGAAGATTCCTCTAGTGCGAGGTTTTTGGTAGTACAGGATGCTCCAGTAGAGCACATGGTAGCAGGAGGCTCTGATTCGTTCTCAGTACCCCCATTTGTTTTCTTAGTTTTTGTTGTGGACTTCGAGGACATAAATATTTATGGTGGGGAGAATTTAATGAATTTGAAATTCTGTATAATTGTTTTTAATTATTTTATATTTTTAAGAGACTGTGAAATTCAATGGAATGTGATTCTGAGGCCCTGAGAGCCTATAACGGATTTTTGAACTTTTTTTAAGGTACGTTCAGTCATCATGAAAGCAGGATTTTATATCTTTTGAACTGGTACTGCGATTGAAAATCTGAGTGCACCATTGAATTCGAAGCACTGGGATTCGCTTATGCGAAGTTTAACAATGACTGGAAATGGTATGATGAAAAAAATATTTTTTGGGCTTATCAGAAAAAAAATCTCTTTGAGTTATTTTATTATTATTCAACCATTGAGAAACAGTTTCCAAACCATAGTGTAATGATAGTCATTAAATGAGAGTCATTTAATGACCTGTTACTTTTGGTGTGAAACTACAACACTCATTTATTTAATGGTTCATTAATTATGGTTCATTAAAGAACCACATTATTGAACACAATGTCAAGGATGAATTCTTTTTATTATTCCTTCCATTGGAAAAAGAATTCAAAACCACGAGAGAAACATTTAATGTGGTGCTGAAAAATTTCCTCTCCAATGAAGATCGTTGAACGAACGATGATTGTTAGAGGAATCGATCTGGAAATTGATGAGCGGTGACATACCTTGAACAACTACAAATGTGGAATTCCTTCCTTAATCCACAAAAGGTTCCACCAGATCCAGATAGTGGATTTTAATGTTCTAAGTATTCAATGATTTTTCTCATTTTCATGTTCATGAAAAAAATACAACGAACGTGGATCAACCAATAAACAGGTGATTTTCAACTCATTCATTCTTGTGGGTTGTTGTTACGGGATCTTATTTTGAGACTTTACTTAATCAATATGATAATTTTTAACACCCCTTGATAAAACACTAATGTGGAGGGCACAGTCCAATCCGGACAAAGCCTGGACCATCCAAAACTCTTGGATATTGTGAGTTCTTCGTGGGAGATCAGGAAACAAGGAGGAAACTATATTATGTCTACTTCACAGTGAAGGCAGTGTCCCAAGATGACCATTGTCACAAACTGGAAGGAAAACAAACCACCAAAGCATCTCTGGTGGCCCGTGTAGGGTGTCTCTGGCGATCGGTTGTGGTGGCCAGCCCGTGCCGGATGCATCGTGAAAGAAGCACCCGTAGGCACCCCGATGGGTGGAGAATTCAGTGTCGACATGTCGTGTGGAGGCATAGCAACCCGCTCAGCTAGCACACAATGGCCAACTCGTGATGTCCATTTCCGGAGATGGGGCGGTGCCATGTTGTCGCCACCATCTTGGAGAAATGGATTCCCCACATCCTATCCAGATCAACTAGCCCACACCGTGATGGCTGGGTTCTCTAGGTAGGCCAGACCCATTCCCACTCTGGCTGGACCCGCGGGTCTAACAAGCCGCCCATGCTGGACTCCTACCAGACCTGGACTCGACCGACCCCATTTCAGTAAAACTGACATAACTCACAGAACAAGCGTCCGATTAATGTGCCTTCTACGGCATGAATACCCTTGAAACAAGAAGGTATATTTAATATACCCCACGTGAGTTTTGGAAGATTTTGGAGTACATCGAGGTCAGATCAGTCTCAAATCCAACCATGAAATATTTACCTTTTTGCCTATATCCTATAGACCGGATGTCCGATTGATGTGTCGTCTATCATGTTGGAATCATTATGAAAAGACTTTACTATGGGTTACTTATAAGTGGGACTTTGTGGGGGTTGAATTTTGAATAGTGTCTTGAGGAGCAGATCCTCCAAAAATAATGCATGATACGTGAGAGAATCCCATGGATGGAAATGATGTGATGAAGGAATAACGATCCTTTGTGTGTCAGAACTTAGTGATAATTAGTGGGTAAGAACATAGTGACTCTCTATGGTTAAACACCTAGAGAAACTCTGTGTGTCATCACGCTGCGATCCTCCATGGATTAGCACCTAACGAACCTCTGTTGGTTAGCATGTAGCGATCCTCTATGGGTCAGGACCTAGTGACTCTCTATGGGTCATCACCCAACGATCCTATGTAGTTAGCAACTAGAAAACATGTGCAGTCCAGCCGCTAAAGACTCTTGAAAAAATAATATGATTTAGGTGTATGACTAATCATATTTATTATTATTCATTATGTTGTATCCCTGGTGTGAGTGTTTTTTATTTTTTGGTATGTGTTTGAGATCATGATTTGTGGTTTTTCCTTGTGGAATTCTGAGAGACATTTTGGGGTCTTGGGGTTCCTACTATGTATTTTTATACTCGCCCGTTCATGGGCTTTTCCCGCACATTGTTGTTCCTTATGCAGACTACAAATAGATTGATTGAGACTTTTTAGTGCGACAACTAGACGGTTAGAATAGGAGACCAATTAACGTGGTGAGATGCAGTGACAAGATATATCTACCCTTCAGGTAGGATCCTTGGAAGAAAATCTTTAGATCTTTTTTTTTCATTTTTGTTGTACTTATCTTTTAGTTTGGGAGTGTATACTAGCCCCTTTACCTTCAGTACTTACATTTACTATAAGTGGTGGTTTTTAGAGGTGGTTGTACTTTTCTTTTTCCGCTGTGTATTGTTTGTGTGTAGTGTGCCCTATCTCTATGTGTACTAGTTGAAAGGAAATGCCTTCCTTTTTTGGGCGAAGCCTTTCTGGTGCTAGTCACCAGCCTCTAGCCTATAGAAGATGGGTTTGGCATAGTTATGAAATGGGCCCTAAAGGATGGGTTGAGAGAGTAATTAATTAAATGAATTAATTAAATAAAAATTAAATATCAAATAATTTAATAATTTAATAAAATTATTTATATTAATTTAATCATTTTTGTAATCAGAGATAGGATTAAAAATTTAAATATTTACAGTTGAATAAATGAATATAATAAAATAATTATTTAGAAAAACAAATGAATTGATATAACAAAATAATAAAAATAATGAATAATTTAAATTAATGAAAACAAAATATGATAAAGAGTTAAAGAAGGACAAATTAGTCTACATTAAAATTATTTAAAATGTCAAAAATAATCAATAAAATATATATTTTAAAAAAAATATAACTTTAAAATAAATGAACAAAATTGAAAATACATAGTGATTATGATTGAAAATACAATATTTTTAAATTTAAATAACACTAAAAATAGTCAAAAGATGTTGAAATTTCATTAAAAGGGGCCACATCAGATTATTATTGCAATCTAATTAATGATCATATAAACCCTAAAGATTGTAAATACCTCTAAAATTATGTCTATAAAATAAAAAAGAATTGTTCCTAAAATAGAATTTCACTAAATTATATAGTAAACAAATGCGTAGTATTCCTCAAATTGTTTTAAAATGATATCCTTAATCTTTTTATATTACTACCACACAAAGTTTTTAAAGGGGCGTTTAAGACATTAAACTATGATCAACCTTAAACTCATAACCCATAATGGTATCCATGAAACTTAAGATTATGAAGAAATAAATATTTCTAAAATTTAACAAAATCCTTAAATGTTTTATAATTATTTTACCAAATTAAAAATTGTATAAATGATTTTATAATATTATTCTAGAATCCTATTAAATACTTCAATCGGTTTATAGACCATTTCATAGTATTGATGTTAACCTTTATATGAGAGAATTGACAAAGAAAATATATAGTTTCTCTACATTTATTGAAATGAACTATAAATGGATCCCTAGGATGCGATCTATTTCCTTATACCATACTCTTATTTTTTCCTTGACAATTGTTTTATTTATTCCATTCATTTCCACGCAAAAATAATATAAAAATTATTCTAAGACACATTATTTTCAATCTAAAACACCATGGTTTTATACTAGGTAAATCATTATTAACATATATTCAAATAATTATTATTTATTTTTAAATAATGTTTGCATTATACAATTAATATATCCTAATAGTGTCCAATGAAGTACATAGTATGAACTATTTTTCTGTGTCAACAGAAGATCAGGTAAAGCCAAATGTTCCCTTTTTAGAGTTATTATCCCTAGTTACATTTTTGATAGAACCACATCAACCTATATTATCTAGACATGGATGTATTTACAGTATGAACAACATAATCTTTACTTTATGACATATTTATGATGTTCTTCTATACATATCCTTGAAGTATAACATTTGGTTATGATCTCTAATAATTTTTTTCCTAAATTTTTTTCCCATAATTTATAATAAATTATTAATGAAGGAAGTGCATAATTTTTTGAAATCATGATCTCAATAATCAGGATAACTATACTATTAAGACCTTTCACATGACAGTTTAAAACTACATGGTATAGACCAATTATGTCTGCCCAATTGATTTCATGCTAGCTTAATAATTCACCTCCTGAGCCTACCGATTCATCGAGAGTCTATCTATAACTGTGCCCCACACATGTCTCTAATTTTTAAAGTATTCCTATTATATGAAATAAATGATTTAATTTATAAACAATGTTCCTTATTATCAATTATCCATATTGATTAAAGAATGTAGATTAATCAATCTTTCCCTATATAAAGAAATTGCATTCAATGTAGAACAGAATATGAATAATTGATATATAGTTTAAAAATTAAACATATCCATGATAAATAATTTGAATATATTGGAGAAATTTAATTTCCAATTATCATAGGAAGCTGAAAATTTCTAGTGAAATTTATTGAGAAGAATGGTGAATCATTAATGTTAATGTAAACAGTATCCTTAGAAAAAATCATCACAAACCATATAGAAGGAGAAAAAGGATAGTATTAATATTACATATCCCCAGGGTATTATATGTAACAAGAAAAGTTATTATTGTTAATGAATAGAAATATCATAAAATATCATTAAATCATTCTGAAGGAAAATATTGTGTTCATTTTGAAAACGAAATTTTAAAACATAATTTTTTTTGAAAATCATTTTCATTGAATATAAAATTTAAAATCTACGAATCTCAAGAATATAAGGAAAAACCTTTTAGTATAAAATATCCATGAAAATGTGAAAATTATGCTTCAAGGTAATTATGTTCATGATGGTGGGTAATTTTATACATTTCATACAAGTTAAAAAGAACATTTGTTTCACTATAAAATGGTTATAATTTTTTTTTGGAAAACAACAAGAATATTCATTTACCATATTTATTAAATTCCAAATTTTAATTGTTTTTAAAACATTATAAATTATAATTTGAATATTTTTAATATGTTAATATAGGTAAAAAATCCTTTAATAAATCATTTTGAAAAGGATAAAATCATTATTAAAAATAATTATAGAAAACATGGTTAGGAGGAAAAATGATTTCTGGCCAAAGAGATAAATTTTCACAACCCGTCCAACAGGACTCGGACGTGACTACCTAATGACCGCCTTCCATAGTCAAGGGGTTGGTGAATAGCTCCTGAAGGATTTTCCGGAAAAGGGATGGAATTTCCTTAGAGATATATACATACTCAAAAAGGGAAAATGAAGTAAACAACCAAAAAAAGTAATGTATAACCACAAGTGTTAAGTACAACCACAAATACAATTGTAAACTGAAAACAAAGGGCTGGAAAACAAGCCCAATAAAATAAAAAGAATGAAAATTTTTGTCCCATCTTCCCTGGAGCTCTACCTGTAGGGTAGTAGCTGTAAGTCTGAAGTCAATGAAGAGGATCTCAACTGCTCCCGTCGCACCAACCTCCACCATGTTGGTACCTCCAAAGTCTGCCTTAGAGTGTGAGTAGTCTACACCAGACACACACGTGTGAGAGATTCCTGTACAAGGGTGAGTATAATAACTCAATCGGGTACTGTGATTCCCCCAAAAGGTCTCTTAGTAACACACAATGAAAAACATCATAAGAAATACCACAATGGTAATATCACAAGCATGATCTAAATCATGAAGCACAAAGAAAAAGAGATAGCTCACTCTAACGGTATAACATGAAGGTTACTAGGATAGGGATGTCTAGTTGTAAAAATAGTTCATATTATCTATAGTAACTCTACTACTAACCCATATAGGTCACTGTATGTTGTCTTGTATTGCTCGCTAGATGTTGACCCGAATACGTCACGGGTACTGACCCGTATTGCTCGCTGGCGCTGCCCCATATTTGTTTCCAGTGCTGGCCGGTATTGGTCACTGGTGTTAAAGATTATTGGTCACTAGAATAGAGGTTGGGATTATTATTCATACAACTTGATCATCCAAATTAGGAGTTTCTGATGTGGAACAGTATTAGTCTCTCTTCTTCTTCATGTCACAACCAGCCACTAAATTCCCGCATGAAGCACATTTGATCTCCATAAGACTATCCTCTTCAAGAGATCACTCCTATTTCAACCATTAAAAAATATCGATAAAATCACACCCAAGGGAAGTCACCATCATCGGAGTCCAAATGTGACAGACGGCGCACCGATCAGAAGTTCGATCTGTGAGATATGGGCACTTTTGTAAAAAGGCCCCAGTTAGATTCAAGTCTGATCCCACCCAGGTCGCACATCAAACTCCGTCAAAACACACTTAGAGTATCTCCAAATTCATTCCTTGTCACAAGGGACATTATTCCACATGAAACATGTCGATCAGATTCCCAGTTTGTTAGTTATTCGCATTTTAGTGTCGAGGGCCCAGTTGGATTTGGAGTCGATCCAACCAGGTCATTCTCCAACTTTCTCCAAAACTCTCATGGAGTATCATATAAGGACAGTCTATCTCCAAGGATCCCAGAACCATAGATATTTCTTCAGACGGATGTCTAGTTCACAAGTTACAACCATTTATGTGTCTCTAGGCCCGAGAGCAGTCTGTGTCCAGTCCCACCCGGTCGGACGAACCATGTCTGGGTCTGAGTCGGCCCGGCTTGAACCGACCTAGGCCATCTCGGTTGGGCGAGGCCATATACTAGCCTGGTCCGCCAGGCGGTCTGTCCCGCTCGTTGGTGCGACCCGCATCGGGGTTGCATGGTCACCATCTCCCGAACAACTCAAAGGAGCCATATATTTTAATTAATGGTGGTGTCTGGTGGTGACGCCTTGTCACCTGCAGACTCATAGGAGGTGGGTCCTCTTCAGCTCGCCCCTGCCACAGGTTCAAGTCGCGACCTATCAACGCAGAGAATGATGGCGCGCCTCCTCCTCCTTCATAGCTGGTCCGATGTCGGCCACCTTTCTGGCCACCGGGGTGCCGAGCAGCGTCGCGCCCTTCCACGATCAGCGAGCGCTGGCCACCGTCTCTACTGCCAGTGCTACCGCGCTGATGATGTGTCAGAAGAGCTCATACGGGGCTCCAGCAATGCTTCGATTCTTCGTTTCCATTCCCGTCTGCACTAACATTCCTCTTAGACTGTCACCATCACAGAGTGACTCTCTATCTCGTGTTGTCTTCAAATTGGGAAAACCATCCCCGAAGAACGCAATGGAAAACGACATGGAAGAGTGTCCATCCCATGTTCGTTTGGCACGCGCCCTTTCCATGAGCATGATAAGAGGCCAAAGAATTATTCATCAAAGATAAGAATTATTAAAAAAAATACCCTACCTTGAGATTCGTTGGAGATGTCATGGTTACGGCAGGCAGAGCTTCCTTGTGGGATGGAGTCGTCGACGTTCATCGATCCCAGATTGTTGCCTCCTGAGCTTCGGTCTTTCGTCGGTGGATTTTTCTATAGAACTCTTCCAGAGATTCCTTGATTGAGAAAGCTATACCAAACCCCCACCCCGAGATCTATTTAAATAGGTGGGGGAACAGTGAGTAACGCGTTGAGAAATAAATGTGGTTCATTAAATGAATTAATGAACATCTTTTAATAATCAATGGTGGAGTTATAGAGTTGATGATTCAAGCTATTAATTGGCTTGACAAGTCATCGGTCCTGCAATCGCTGCTCATTCGTTGCAGAAAAACAAAATAAAATAAACATTACATGTTATTTTACATTTCATTAAAAAGTCCAATAACTAAATTTTTCTCTCAACCTACTGTGATCAAACTGATGCTTCCCCTTAGTGAATCCCGTCATTCTCGATCCAATAGTTCCCTCATATTTTTAATCTAGGCATCGGTTCAAAAGAAAGAAAATGCAGATCGTTCATTTACTTAACATACCTTTAAAAAAAGTTCAAAAAATTCATTCCAGGCACACCGGGCCTCAGAATCAAGTGCCATCAATTTTGGAAGATTCATAATAATCCCAAATAATTTAAAAAAATTATATTGAATTTTTAGGTCTTTACATAAATGAAGACGTATTTTAATAAAAATAGTTTCCCAATTATTTTATGTACCAAAGAGGTGTAAATGGTAATAGTAATTGAATATTTCATTAATAACCTGAGAATAAGAAAATGGAATGTGTATATTTAGGAAATGATAAAATAATTTAATTAAAATGAAATTTAATTTTAATCAATCTTGATTATAATTAGATTGTGAAATAAACAATTAAAATTATCATAGCATTGAAGTGAAAATGAATCAATCTATGGATTATACATATGAATTTTAAATCCACATAAAACAACTATAAAGAAAACAAAGATAAAAAAATTCATTAAACATGTCATCTTAGAATATCAATGGCGTCAAATAAGTAATATAACTGAATGAAAGGAAATAAAGTTATGAATTAAATTACCACATTTTAATTTTATTTAAAAATATCCACCCTTGAAATAATTAAAAATGAAACTGAAAATAGAATAAATTTTTAATTATTCATGATATTACATATCAATTTTGGGGTATATACACTATATAAATGAAGAAAGGTGAATAAAATTTTAAAATGCCTCAATGAAGAGAAATTGATATGAAGTCCCTTACCACATGATTCCTTTTTGTGGATCATAAATTAACCTCCCATATTGTGGTTTTAAACATGTAATTAAATTATACATTGACCATATTAATATTTATAACAATATATATTATCCTTTTGTAACATTTTATCACTAGTTCATTAATAAGTGTTTATAATTTTTACTATTTTTTGTGTCAATTTCTGTGTTTACTCTTACGTGTTTCATCATGAATGATCTGGCTCTTGTGCATAATATATATATTTTTTGTCATATGAGCAATAATAATCAAGATATAATCATCATAATTATTTAGAAATTTTATTTTTATGACAAATAATGAATGATGATATTTAGAAATGATGTATGTTGTGGTCATGGATTCTGTAAGGCATATGAACACTTGAGTAACATATCAATTTTTTAACGATAATTTTAGAATGTGTGTAATAAATTTTTTGTTTTTCCATTTACTATCAATATATCATATATATATATATATAATATTATGTGTTTATAAATACTTTTTTATATATACCACCCATGTTCTATGGTGATGAAAAGGGAGTCACATCACTTCGTGAAGGTACTAGTCCATACATAGGTAAATGATGTGATCATATTTAAGAGAGTGAAAAGGTAAGAAAGAATTTTATATTTTAATAATGAAAAATATTTCATGAATATAATAATTTTTTATATCACATATATTTATTAACATTTTCCTTATTACATTTCTTATAAAGTGTTATGGAATGATGAATCACATCTCTTCATGAGGCGGGAGTGTACTGTACACATGAGAAATGTTATCATATCACCTATGGAATGGAAAGTGAAAAGGGATATACTATATAATTTTTAAATATGAATAATTATTTTATAAATTTCATAAATAAACATTTCACCCATCATCATACAAAACTGTCTGATGTGGTAATGGGAAAACGAATGACATCTGTTCGCGAGGCATTTGTTCACCATTGACACAAATAATGATTTTATGACCCATTTTATGGAAGTGGAGAGGGTTTGTTGATCATTCCCATATCATAAAAAATTAATATATGGAATATCATGAAGTTATTATATCACCTTGGTTTAATAATAATTGAGGGTGGTGGTGGAAAAATTAAAAATATCTCATTGAAGAACGTTACATCTTCTTTGGGAATACTCTCTATGATTACACCAAAATGCTTCCTAGGTTAGATTTCTACAAAAAGTAAGGATTATAGTATGATTGGAGGGAATGATGAAATTGATTTGGGTAGTTATCTACAAAAAAAGTGTCTTTGAAGTTGCGAGGTGGAGAGGAGAGCGGGTGGCCTCTAATAAGTGAGGTGAGGGGCACACTTATAATAACTTGAAAGGGTTCAATCATAACTATTATTTTGTCTAAAAAACTTCCAAAACGGTCCATTATGTATTATATAGTATACATGGTCTTAATATGTTCATATATTTGGTGTTTTACACGTTTTATGTATATTTTATCACTTATCTTCTTTGTTTAACCTCATAAAATCCATTTTTACCTTAATCGCAATATATAATATGTACTGTTTTATCTATAAATTTTGGTCAAAAAAGTATAACTAATTAAAAATTAAATATTATTTTGATTATAAATATAAAATCCAATATTAATAATTCGATGACCATATTTTTCAAATTTTATTTTAAAATTATCCTCACAAATGTGATGAGAATGGATGGGTTTTTAAAGAGAAAATGTACAAAAGTTTAAAATACATTTATATAAAAATCAATCTTCAAATAATTTAAATGACATAAATTAGATTAATTTATATATAATTTAACTACTTTTATTTTCAAAACAATTGTAAATATTTTTTATCTTAATAAATAATTTATACAGAAATCACTTTTCAACTAAAATTCTCCATTTTCACTATTCATCAACAAATGAAACATTTTAGAAAAATCCCAAAAATTAAACCTAAGATAGTTTTGATATTATGATTTAAAAAATAATTTTAATTTTATCATATAATTTTACAAAAACTTGTATAAATTAATTTTAAATTATATGTGGAAAATGTGACTAATACATATTTTAGAAAAATATATTTTTTCATATATTTTTTATTTTTAATTATTATTATTTATTTCCAACTAAATAATAATAGTATTTTTTATACTATATTTATTAATAATAATTCCTTTCATTTCAATGGCTAGGTGATAACTATTATATAAATTCATAATTTTTTATTTGTATTTCACAATCTGTTTAATCATGGGGTTGCATGTAATGAAAGCTAAACTGAGTCTTCTGTGTAATGAATGATAAAATCAACATTTCATATAGTGAAAAATTTAATATATTAAATTATAAGAAATATATTTTTTTGGTTATTTATGCTCCATGTTTCATATCACATACAATATCAAATAAAATGTTATTTTTCTAGAATTTCATCATGTTATAAGTTGGTTAAGTATATCCTGACCATCATTCTCATGAAAGATGAATGAGCCCTAAAGACACACCTAAGAAGTCACACCAATTGAATACCATTAGGTAAATTCAAATTTTCATTATAAACCATTATTTTTTATTTCAATAGATAATAGAAATGGATAACCTTGGAAAACCCTATGGATTCATTGTATGATAAATTTTTTTTTTGGTTTATACATCCTAGGAAATTATTTTTCATTATTAGATGATTATTAGTTATTGTTCCTCATACATAGATTTTGGTTCTATATAATGTATATAATTAAGAGGAAGTATGTTTAAATTTAATTTGACTAATGATGCAGTTACTATCCTCACTATAACCTAATTGATATAGAATATGAAATTTTAAAGATTGTTATTATGAATAACCATCTATCTCAATGTATGATTAACAACCAGAATATGGATGTTGTTGAGTCAATAAAGTTTTCCTTATGACTTTCCCATGCCTTCTTGTTTTAAAAATCACAAACACCTTATACTTAGGAAAATGTGTGTTTTACCCCCATAAGGGAAATTTTCTTCCATAAAGAAATTTACTCTAACCTAGAGTTTCTTATACATAGCAATATTTTAATTAAGTACAAAACCGGATTGTTAACCAAAATCCCAGAATCAAAAAATGAAAAGTATTGGAGTATTTTGTTTCTAGGATCCGAATTCTGGATTTGAACTATAATGAAGTTCCACTCTAAATTATGGATACGAATGTTCATGAGATCGACTCTGAACTCTTATGTAGTTAGACTTCGAACTCTGATGAAGTTCGATTCCGAACATTCATGAGTTAGACTCCAAACTCTTAAGTAGTTCGACTCCAAACACTTATGAAGTTCGACTCCGAACATTCATGAGTTCGAATCCGAACTCTTAAGTAGTTCAACTCCGAACTCTTATGAAGTTCGACTCTGAACATTCATGAGTTAGAATCTGAACTCTGAAGTTGTTTGACTCCGTACTCTTATGAATTTCGACTCCGATCATTCATGAGTTCGACTCCGAACTCTCAAATAGTTCGACTCCGAACTTTTACCAGTTCGTCTTTGAACTCTGCACGTTTAGATTCTGATCTCTGGTGAAACCAGACTCCAAATTCCTATAAAATATAATCTGAACATTTCTTGACATAGACTCTGAATTTCGTTTTGGTTAAACTCCGAACTTTTAATTTGCTTACACTCTAAACATAGTATGGTTTTTACTTACAAATTCTTCATTACAAAACGATGTCGTGCATTCAGTTATACTTGGTTTGTTATTAAATGATGTCTTCTATTCTGTTTCAAACTAACCATTGGTTAAGTTACATGTGTACAGGTACTTCCGAATTTCATGGTAAATATGACTGTTGTAGGAGGGATCCGACCATTGGAAATTTGCCTATAAATTGGAGCTCAGATGAAAGAGCTAAAAAAATGAAGTTGATTAATCTAGAGACCACACGCTGCTAAGGTGATTTCTAGAGAGAGAGGATTTTCATGCATTGTGCGTACTGAACCGCTTGTTCAGACTACTTCGTGTGACACTGAATGTCGGTAATTACATTCGAGGGCTTCCGGGGATAGAAAGATAGAGGTGCCTAATACCTTGAATTTCAAGGGCTTCCTTGATGAGGAAGACAGAGTTTCCAACTACCTTGAAGTTGAGGGCCTGCGGGGATAGCAATAGAGAGACTCTGATCTTCTTATCGATGGATTACCCTGGTGTGGGTAAGATATACTTGCTTGAAAGTTTAAATCAAGGGACCTTTATCCAAGGTTGTTCGATACCCTTCTATTTGGGTTAAAAGACATATATCTTTTTTACTTGTAGTTTTACTACTTGTTTTCCGCTGCACTTTTGTATTTTAAGGAAAGTATAACCTTCTGATATTTCCTTAAACTTGTACACTAATTAGTTTAGATTCTATACGCTTTAAGGTAGAATATCATATTTTAAACATCAGTTCCAATTTTCCAATTACTGTTAGAGGTGTTGTAAATTTTCTTAGTTTAACTTTGTTAAACATATATCTTACCTTTCTTAAGAAATTTTTTTATAGTGTATAATTCACCCCCCTCTTGTATATTGAGTATCTATAACATTATTTCGATCCAACAATTGGTATCAGAGCGGGTCTCTGAAATACTTATACTCACATATAAGTTGTTCTTGCTCATTTTTCATTGTTCTTCATCCTTTCTTAGAAAGTTACTTTGTCATTCTGAACTTTTTCATTCCGAACATTGTCATTCCAAACATTTTCATTCCGAACATTATCATTCTGAATTGTCATTCGGAATCTTGTGGTTACAAACTTTTTCTCCTAACTATTTTGGTTGCCAATTTTTAATTAGAATGGCATGAATCATTGTTGGTTCTATTGAAAATATAAACCCTACAAGTCCACCAATCATTGATGGTAATGACTATGAGTACTGGAGAGATCGAATGAAGACTTTTTTTATCAATACTGGAGTGGATAATTTCGTTATTCTTACTGGTGACTATAAAATTCCTGATAAGAAAGTTAGAACTTTCACTAAACAAGAAAAGCAAGACTATCAACTCAATTATAAGGTATGAAATACCTTACTTGGATCAATGACTAGAAATATATATAGCCAAATTTCTTCTTCTGAAGCAGCTAATTGTATCTAGAAGAAGATAGAGGATACACACTTTGGCACTTCTAATGTGATTGATTCTATGAAAGCTATGCTTAGAGACGAATACCATGGATTCAATTTTCCTTATGGTGAATCAATTTGAAAAGTTCAACAAATGTTTATGACTATAGTGAACAATCTTCAGTATATGGGAGAGAAAGGTATGAAATTCTAAATCATTGAACAATGTTTCTTTAAATTCTAATGATCGAGAATATTATAACTCTTCTGATGAAGAATCCTCTTCTGATAAAGAATCCTCTTCTGATGAAGACAATACTTTACCTACCTATGAAGAAGTTTCTAGGTTTGCTGAACTTCATGAAATTGAGAATTCCAAACTCAATAAACATCTTTACAAAACAAACTCTAGGAATATTATTATTACGAAATAAATATTAGATCTTACTAAAGATCTTGATAGGAAAAATGACGATTTTATAAATATTTCAAAAAATCTTGAGGAAGTAAATTCTGAGAAGAAAAACTTTCTAAAGAGTTAGAAAAAGTAATTTCTAAGAAATGTATTTTCAAGCCTAGCTCTAGGTCTTAATCTGATGATTTTTAAGATAAAAACATTGTTATAAAACTCAAGTCTGAAATTTTTTCCTTAAAAAAGTTTTTATCAAAATTTACCCATTGTAATGAAAATGTTGATAAAATGTATTCTCAAATTTGACCTTTAAGAAACAAATCTGGATTGGGTTATACCCATGCAAAACCAAAATTTAGTAACTATTACTTTGTTCCAAAAAGTGCCCCATTTTGTACCCAGTGTCAATGTGGTGGTCACTGAGCAAATAACTATTCTTTAAATAAAACCCAATTTTTAGGTTTTCATAAGGCATATTTTTCATAGAAGATGTGGGTGGCCAAAATTTTGTTATTTGGAAATCTTGGATCCAAACAAGTTTGGATTCCAAAAGCATAATTATTTTTTGATTTAAGTATGATTAAGGAAGTACCAACAACAATACATGGTACATGGATAGTGGGTGTTCCCGGCACATGACTGGTAATAAAAGCTATTTTTAAAAGATTATCAAAAGGAAAGGAGGAAAGGTAACTTTCGGAGATAATGCTCAGGGAGAAATTATTGGTATTGGTAATATTATTTTTCTTGGTAAATCATTGATTTCAAATGTTTTATTTTTTAAGGGTCTTAAGAAAAACCTCATTATCATAAGTTAGTTATGTGATGAAGGATACCTTGTGAATTTTAGGAATGATAAGTGCTTAGTTCACGATTCCAAGGAAGAATTTATTCTCTCAGCCAATGGGCAAGAGAATGTTTACACTTTAAACATAGAATACCTTAGAAGGCAAGATTTACCTTGCCTTAGTGAAATGGAAGATCATTGTTGGTTGTGGAATAGAATATTAGGTCACTATAACCTTAGGAACTTATGTAAACTCTCTATGAAGAAACTAGTTAAGGATCTACTAGAGCATAGATTTGATTCTTCTAAAGTTTGTGATCCTTGTCAATATGGAATGCAATATAAATCTAGTTTTAAATCAATTGGTGAAGTCTCAAAAACTGATGCATTTCTGTTAGTGCACATGGATATTTTTGGTCCAGCACAAACCGGAAGCATTGAAGGCAAATACTACGTATTTGTCCTAGTTGATGATTACACTAGATTTACATGGGTATATTTTCTAGAAAAAAAGTCTGAAGCTTTTCTTATTTAAAAAATTTTAGAGCCCATGTTAAAAATGAGAAAAATCTTCCACTAAAAACAATTCATAGTGATCATGTAGGAGAATTTCAAAATTCTGATTTTGAAAAAAAATTTAGTAAAAAAGGCATTACTGACAACTTTTCAGCACCTAGAACTACTCAAAAAAATGGTGTAGTTGAGAGAAGAAATAGAATTATTTAAGAGATAACTAGAACCATTTTGAGAGAATATTCTATAGTTATACATTTCTGGGCTGAAGCTGTAAGTACTTTTTATTAAACTATAAATCGAGTTTTGATTAGACCTTTTCTTTATAAAACTCTTTGTGAGTTATGGAATGGTAGAAAACCTAGACTTTACTACATCAAGGTCTTTGGTTGCGAAGTATTCATTCTAAATACTAATGATTATTTACACAAATTTGCACCAAAATCTGATAAAGGAATTTTCATAAGCTACTCCACAACTTCTAAGGCTTACAGAGTTTTCAATAAAAATACTTGTACTGTTGAAGATAAAATGCATGTAAAATTTGATTATTCGGATCCTTTTGTTTTTAAAATATCCCAACCTACATCCTCAGATGTGTTTTCAAGAACCGATTGTCAACTTTGATAGAATATCCTTCTGATAAGGAAAATGTTCAAGAAGATACTGCTGGAACATTTACCTCAGAAGACTTTCTGCCCTATGTTGATGAACAAGCTTTACAAAACCAAAATCAGGTGTTTCTTAATAATCATCGCAGCGATAGCATCATTGGTGATGTAAATAAACCTTTAAGAACTAGAAGTTCCTTGAGAAATTAAGTAGAACATCTATCATTTCTTTCCCAATTAGAACCAAAAAGCACCAATGAAGCTTTAGGTGATGATGATTGGATCAAATCCATGAAAGATGAACTAAATGAATTTGAGAGGAATAAAGTCTCGACATTGGTTGATAGACCTAAGGAAACGTCTGTTATTGGAGTAAACTGGGTCTTCATAAACATGTGTGATGAGAATGGAGTCATTGTATGAAATAATTCTATACTCATTGCTAAAGGATATAATCATCAAGAGGGAATAGACTATGAAGAAACATATTCTCCAGTAGCTAGACTTGAATCTATTCGTATACAACATGCCTTTAAAAATTCTTCAATTTAAATATTTTTTAAATGGATGTGAACTATGCTTTTCTTAATGGTTTTGTACATGAAGAAGTTCTTATTTAACAACCTCCTGGCTTTGAAGATACAAAACATCCTGATCATGTTTTTAGACTTACCAAAGTTTTGTATGGCCTTAAACAAGACCCACGAGCTTGGTATGATATACATACATGATTTTTTATTCAAAATAATTATGTTAAGGGAAATGTAGATCCAACTTTCTTTATAAATAAAGATAATAAAAATGTTTTGATTGTTCAAATTTATGTTGATGACATTATATTTGGTTCAACTCAGCAATATTTAACTGATTCTTTTGCAAGTATAATGAAATATGAGATTAAATGAGTATGATGGGTGAGTTAACTTTTTTCCTTGGTTTTCAAATTTATCAAAGACCAGAAGGAACCTTTATATCTCAACATAAGTATATTAAAGATCCTATCAAAAAGTATGGTTTTGACAACACTAGGAGAATATGTACTCCCATTAGTCCCTCAAACTCCGTAGATGTTGATGAAGCTGGGATACCTGTAGGTCAAACATCTTTTAGAGGTCTGATAGGAAGTTTACTTTACTTAATATCTAGATGACCAGACATAATGTTCTCAGTATTCTTTTGTGCTAGATATCAATCCAATCCTAAGGAATCTCATTTAAAGGCAGTAAAAAGAATTTTTCACTACCTAAAGGGAACTATGGATCTAGGATTATTTTATAATTCTGGAAATGATTTTGTTTTAAAAAAATTTTGGATGCTGACTTTGGTGGATGTAGAATGGATAGAAAAAGTACATCC
Organism: Viscum album; assembly: GCA_963277665.1. Taxonomy (NCBI): domain Eukaryota; kingdom Viridiplantae; phylum Streptophyta; class Magnoliopsida; order Santalales; family Viscaceae; genus Viscum; species Viscum album. The sequence continues at coordinate 1,256,400,944 of OY728152.1, forward strand.
AGAACTTGTCATTTCATAGGAGATTCATTAGTTTCTTGGTCTTGCAAGAATCAACATTCTGTATCACTTTCCACTACTGAAGCCGAATATGAAGCAGCTGGAAGTTCTTGAGCTCAATTGTTGTGGATGCAACACACACTCACAGATTATGGCCTGAGTTTTACTAAGACTCATATTTTGTGTGATAACACAAGTTCCATTTCCCTAAGTAAGAACCATGCACATAACTCTCGTGCAAAACACATAGACATTAGGCATAACTTTCTTATGGATCACACACTTAAAAAAGATATCATTCTTCAGTTTATCGGAACACAAGATCAAATTGCTAATATTTTCAGAAAATAAATACCCTCTGATAGATTTGAATACATGAAAAAAAGTTATGAATGATAACTGTAAGGTAATCATTCTTTATTATCTTCTTGTTGGAAAATTATCCTAACAGTAATAAACTTTTTTTATAAGGGGAGTACATTTGATTGTTTGTATAATTTTTTCCCGTCATTTGTTTTTCAAACTTTTTCTAACTAAATTTTTTTCATATTTAGTTTTCCAAAATTTTCAGAACTGATGTTTCTGGAATGGAAATTTCTGAAATAAAAGTTTCCGGAATGGAAATTTTTGAAACTAAAATTTTCGGAATGGGAATTTCTGGAACTAAAATTTTCAGGATTGAAATTCTCTAAATGTGAACATCCAGAATGGAGATTTTCATACTGGATTTTTCGTAATGAGATTTTTGTAATGGAATTTTTTAGAATGGAGATTTTCTTACTAGAACTTTCGAAATGAGTTTGTTTTTAAATTTATTTCTTTAAGAAGAGTATTACCAATTATGAACAATATTTCTTGCTAATCCGAGAGGTATGATTTCCTTACTTATAGTTTCGTATTCATATTTTTTTTTCTTTCTGGTATTTTCCTGAGTTTTTAAAATGTTCGGATTCTCGTTTTCCTCAAATCTGAATGTTCTCTTTAAAACCTCAAAAGATCGAAGTCAACTTTTCCTTGCGGGATTATTATCAACTGTCAGATCAAATCAATTTTTTTCAACCGTTATATGGGTTTTGGAAGACCAAAGGTCACATCCATCACCTATATAAAGGGGACCCAAAGACTTTTCCCACACAGGTTTTGAAAGCTTTCACATCTCGAATCCCTACTGCTCTTCTTAAGACTGGTTCCGAACTTTACAAATCCATTCTGAATCTTTCAGAATTCTTCACTCTGAATGTCTATTGAAGAAACATCTCAAGATATTTCAACTTCAAATCCAATCTCAAAGTGGTTAATCTTTAGGGAAATGTTAGTGCATCCGGATTTCTATAATCTTGATTCCCTTATTTCAAAGAATATTAGACTGAATGGATGGGAGGATGTCTGCGTAGCAAAGTCAGATAAACAGGATCCAGTTTATACTGACTTGCTGATTGAGTTCTACGAGTCTATTTCCTTCCAGATCGATTATGTCAGAGAATGGTTTTCTTTCAAGTCATATGGGAAGACTTATAAACTATCTTACACCATGTACACGAGCTTGGTTGGTTTATCCAAAGAAGAAGAAGCTGAGTTCTGCTCACACAAACTTCCTGATGTGTAATGAAGTTTCAACAAGGAGAAGGCACTAAAGTGTCTTGGTCTTAAGGATGATTCAACTATTAAGATTTCTCACCTCACTCAGAACAATAGAATCCTTCATCTTTGGGTGAAAGTCTTTCTGGTTCCACGAAGATGTGACAAAGACAATTTAAAGAAGATTGATATCTATGTCTTAGATTTCCTGGTAAATCTTAGAAAGATAAATCTGATCTGGCATGTCTTGGTTACGATCAAGGACATCAAAGAAGGAAATTTGAGAGCTCAGATTATCATGTTCCATGTCGTACTATCTAAGTTGATAGTTTTGTGCTTAGAATGCTTCAATGTCGCATGAAAATAAAAAGATCAGAATTTCAAGCTTATACTGGTTAGTGATGATACCTTGATGAGGATGAATATGGGTTTTTCCAGTGAATCCAGAAAATTTTACCCACTATAAGTGGAAGAGGATGATGAAGCTCAGAAAGAAACACACACTTCGGAACCATCCAAAAAGAAAAGGAACAAGAGAAAGGTTAAGGAAGTGGATGCTGATGAAGAAAATCCTAAGGCTAAGGAAACTCAATCTGCTCCCCCAAGCCTAAGAAGTAGAAAAAATATATAGATTAAGTGGTAGCCAATTGGATGGAAGACAAAGAGAAGAGGAAAGAAGGGGATCCACAATTCGGATTGGACCCTTGGGAGGCTAAGGCCTTAAATGAAAAAGCTGTGGAAGAGTTAGAGAAGTAGGCAAAAGAGAAGAAAATGAAAAGGAAGTTGTCTGAAGTTGAAGTGGTGAAATCATTGCTGAGAGATACAGAGTTAGCTTGTGAACTGATTCCGGTTCTGAAATCTTTCTTTACAGAGCCTTCTTTACCAGAAACTCCAGCCAAGAACTATGTCACTCCGGAAAAATCCAAGGGTGAAGAAGTAGTTTAAGAAGCTGAAAAAGAAGTTGCTGAAGAAGTAGAGGAAGAGGTTGATGAAGAAGAAGAAGAAGAAGAGGGAAGTTATGATTTAGATGTCTTGATAAAGGAAGTAGATGACTATAAAGATAAGGATGAATCCAAATAGTTAGTAACTCCAGGAAAGGGAGATGAGGAAGCTAGTAAGCAACAACAAGAAGAAGAAGAAGAAAATGTCTTGTATTATGAGGAAGACTCTTATGAGAGAAATTTCCATGAGGTGGGACAAGAAATACATAAACTAGATGAAGACCAGATTATTCAAGTTTCTAAATCTGAGGAAGTATCTCCTAGTGAGTAACCCATTCCAAAATCTGATAAGGGGAAGCAATTCCTCATGGATACTCCTATAAAAGATGTCATCCGGAAGAAAGACATTGGTGGCACCTCTAGAAGGAAGCTAGTGCAAGATGAAGAAGAGTAATATCAAAGAGATGTGTCTGATTTGAAATCATCTTCTCATGGGCATTATTTTATTGTTGAATCCTTGAAAAAGTTGGTTGACTTCATTCCAATATTTCCCACCATTGACACTGGATGTCAAATGCTTCAGCTAAGCCAAAATCAGAAATCAGAGACACTATCCATGCTGATGGAAAAGTGTGTGAATATATAAGCGGAACATAAAAGTTTCTTTTTCGATTATGATGTGCATAGAAAATCTTGTAGTAAGGTAACAAAGTGGTCTAAGAGAGTTGAATAAGACTTGGTTGTGTTTGATAATTTTCAGAATGACGTGAAAGAAGCTTTTGAAATAGCAGATAAAAAGGTTAAGAATCTTCATGATGAGCTAATTTTTGAGAAGAGTACCTAGAGTGAACAAGTGGAGTAACTAAATGACAAGGAACATTCTCTGGCTAAAAATCTTATAAATGATATAAATCTCCGGATTGAGCTTGATAAAAGAGTCATTCAGCAAGATGAGATGATAATGATGAAGAAAGAAGCTATCGAGGATCAGGCAGAAGCTTTAAAAGTCCAAGAAGAAAATACAAAATCCTTTGAGCGGCAAGTCGAGGAAGACCAAAGAGACCAAAAGAAGCTCAAATCCTTGTTAAAGAAGCTCATCCCGAAGGAAAAAGAAGACAAATGAACCCACTCCGACCATTTTTTTAGTTTTCTTTATTTTTAAATTTTTTTCCCAACATTAATAAAATGTTGTTTGGTTCGTTGTATATTGTCATATACTAATGTTTCAGGTACCATATTTTCTTTTCCATACCCTTTAATTCTTTTTGAAAATCACAAAGGGGGAGAAGGAAAAAGAACTACTCCTATGGAGGAGAAAGAAAAATTTATAACTAAAATATTCTTAAAGTAAGGGGGAGTTGCTCACTTCGAAGTTTTTCATTCCCCTGATAATGAGAACTCCACTCTGGAAATTCAGAATACAATCCTTAGAGTTTCAATGCCTAAGGGGGAGTTAGTTGTATTCACTTTCGTTCATGAACAAAGGGAGATATGTTTTATGTCCAAATCCTAATGAAAATTGTCAAATTTCTTATATTCTTTTTATTAAGGAAGTTTGTGATTTACAAAAAGGGGGAGATTGTTGAGTCAATAAGGTTTTCCTTATGACTTTTCCATGTCTTCTTGTTTTGAAAATCACAAACACCTTATAATTAAGAAAATGTATGTTTTACCCCCATAAGGAAAATTATCTTCCATAAGGAAATTTACCCTAACCAAGAGTTTCTTATACATAGAAATATTTTTCTTAAGTACCAAACCCGGATTGTTAACCAAAATCTCGGAATCACAAAATTACATGTATTGGAGTATTCTGTTTCTAGGATCCGAATTCTGGATGTGAACTATAATGATGTTTCACTCCGAATTATGGATATGAATGTTCATGAGTTCGACTCCGAACTCCTAAGTAGTTTGACTCCGAACTCTTATGAAGTTCTATTCCTAACATTCATGAGTTCGACTCCGAACTCTTAAGTAGTTCGACTCTGAACACTTATGAAGCTTGACTCCGAACATTCATGAGTTTGACTACGAACTCTTATATAGTTGGACTCCGAACTCTTATGAAGTTTGACTCCTAACTTTCATGAGTTCGACTCCAAACTCTAATGCAGTTCGACTCTGAACTCTTATGAAGTTCAACTCCGATCTTTCTTGAGTTCGACTCCGAACTCTCAAATTGTTTGACTCCGAACTTTTACCTGTTCGACATTGAACTCTGCAAGTTAATATTCAGATCTATGGTGAAACCAGACTCCGAATTCCTATAAAAAAGAATCCGAACATTTCTTGACATAGACTCTAAATTTCATTTTGGTTAGACTACGAACTTTTAATTTGCTTACACTCTGAACTTAGTATGGTTTTTACTTACAAATGCTTCATTAAAAAACGATTTCGTGCATTCAGTTATACTTGGTTTTTTATTAAACGATGTCACCTATTCTGTTTCAAACTAACCATTTATTAAGTTAAACATGTATAGGTCCCTCCTAATTTCATGGTATATATGACCGTTGGAGGAGGGAGACGACCGTTGGAAATTTGCCAATAAATAGGAGCTTAGTTGAAAGGGCTCAAAACATGAAGTTGATCAATCTAGAGACCACAATCTGCTAAGGTGATTTCTAGAGAGAGAAGCTTTTCATTCTTTGTGTGTTCTGAACCGCTCGTTTAGACTGCTTCGTGCGACTCCAAATGTTGGAAATTAAATTCAAGGGCTTCTGGGAATAGAAACACAGAGGTGCCGAATACCTTAAAGTTCAAGGGCTTCCTTGATAAGGAAGACATAGGTTCCAACTACCTTGAGTTTGAGGGATTGCGGGGATAGCCAGACAGAGATTCTGATCATCGTATCGAGGGATTACCCTGGTGTAGGTAAGACAGACTTTCTTTATAGTATAAATCAAGGGACCTTTATCCAAGGTTGTTGGATACTCTTATCTTTTGGTTAAAATACTTATATCTTGTTACTTGTAGTTTTACTACTTGTTTTCCAATGCACTTTTGTATTGTAAGGAAAGTATAACCTTCTTATACTTCCTTACACGTGTACTCTGATTAGTTTATATTCAATACACTTTAAGGTTGAATCTCATATTGTAAACTTCAGTTCCAATTTTCCAATTGTTGTTAGAGGTGTTGTGAATTTGCATAGTTTAACTTTGATAAACTTAGATCTTACCTTTCTTAAAGAAAATTTTATATCGTGTACAATTCACCCCCCCATCTTGTATATTGAGAATCTACAACATTATTTTGATCCTACATATGTGTTTCTAAATTAACAAAATTAGAGAAAAGTGGAGTTTCGTGATGGCCATAGAGGAAATATGATTCAGCATCTAACTTGCTGAGATTGTGGAAAGAATCACCTCTTGAAGTGTCTGAAACAAATATGTAGATGTTATATATATATAAAATATGGACATATAGAATATAATTACCTAATAAATTTTATGATTTCAATGGAAGGAAATAAATTATATCTCAATTTATTATTTATAGTGGAATTTATTATGTGTGCAGATCATTTTAATTATCTGAACCAATTCCCCATTCCATGAGATTACTACTGGAACATGGAAGACCTTGTACTATACACATTATTTAAGTTTAATGATTGAGGTGTTTATGTATTGGGATTTGAGAATTATGTTGTACAATTTGAATAAATTATATTTTATTTATAAGTATCATAAAATATCTAAGGATTTTTCCACAAAATATTTTCATTATAGATTTTTAGAATATGATAAATGGAATCAGTAGAATTGCAAATTGATTTAGTGTTAAGGTTTTATTTTTTGCAAAACCCAAGATTTAGGGATAAGTAAAAATTATTGGGTGCATGAGGTTGAGATGATAATATTTAGTTGAGATAAAGAGTCGGTAGATGTTGATAACGTAAATTGGATGGTTTAGGGTACCATGAAATTTATTAGTGATTTGATGAAAAAGTGGTTTAGAATATCATTTATGAGTTTATTACATTACTCTATTTATGAAATATATTGGATAATGTCAGATTTTATTTTAGGAAAAAATATAGAGAAATATTTTTTAAGCATAATTTTTTATTTAGGTTTTATGGAGATTTATTTTATTATCATGTTTTAATAGAATATATGATAATGGTATTGGAAAATTTTTTATTTGACATTATGATACACTATTTTATATATAGGGAATAAAGATAACTTGATTTTTGAACTTTTGTGACCATATTTATATATTTTTTGGTTTCAAATTTTTTAGACATATTGATGATCGATATTAAAGTTAACTAATTACAGAATTGTTTATTTTGATTTTTTAATGTTATTATTTTGTATTTAGTGATCGATGTATTATTTAGTCATATAGAGATTTATCTATTTCCATTAAATTATAATAATATTTTGTTTTGGTTAATATTTAGAGAAACAAATTATTTATTATTGGTTATACTTTGGATCTTATGATCAATTAAAACGTAATTTTAGTGCTTCATGCATCAAAACATAAACATGAATATTAATTTCTTAGAGTATGATATGACATATGGGTGATTTTTATAAGAACTAAAAAGGATAATATTATCCTTTTTAATTAGAAATAAATCATGAAAGTATATTTTACCATATATCATGGTGAAATAATTCCTCAACTCTGGGAAAATGGATCTTGAAAATTGAAATGTTTTCATTTTAATATTTATTTTGAGGAGTTAATAGTTATTTCTCATCCCTCATTTATTCATGTATTATTGTTCATTAGATTTCTCATCACCTTGTTCTCTATAAATCTTTGATATTCCTTGGAAAATATCTTTATTCTACACATCCATGTCTTCACTTCCCACTAGTGTTATCCTTATTTGTGAAATATATTATGTGTTATTTTAGGTAACCATTATGATTCCCACTTCAAATTTCAAAATATGATTTATTCCATTTCATAATATGGGATTAAAAAAGGTATTTTATAATTTCATACCATTAATTACCAAGATTAATAGTTTGAGAATAGAATTTATTTAATGGGGAATAAATAACACCATTAAATTTTAGAATATATATTTCTTTAAATGAATTTTAATAGTTTGTATTATATCTTCACATGAATCCATGAGTCTATATGAAATAAGATATAGTTAGACTTAATAATCTAGAATCATGTATTTTGTTCTCACTTATTAAGAAACACATCTCATTTTCTTTGTTTTCATTTTAAATATCATAATATAAGTTCTATTTTAAGTAATTTTATTATATGTTTTGGTTTTATTTGACTATTGGTGAACCACAAAAGTGAATATTATACAGAAGATCTCATATTGTTGAAAATTTTATCCTTTTATATTTTTGTGTCCCTTTTAAATTTATTCAATTTTAAAGATTGTAATAATCAATGGTGAGTGACAATCGATCAATCATAATACGTAATTTAATTTTTTTGTAATTTTTTTTATGACATAATAATGTGCATCTTGTATAATTACTATCTTATATGACTTATTTACTATTTAGTTTTAAAATAATTAAACAGATAGAAAAAAATGATTATAATTATAGATAGATTTTTTATAGAAATAATATACTTTGATTTAAATGGGGATTTTATAAGAATCTAAATAGAACCATTTGGGGATTATTTCTTTTTGATGACATATTTTTTTGATTCTTATGGTATGGGTGAATGGTATTAGTTGATGGTTATTTCCAATGGGTGGATGTGGAATATTGTGATGATTAGATCACCAAGATGTTTTAATATTATGGAGTAGAACTGGTAGATTATAAATGATGGGTTTTAAAATGTATGGATCGTTTAGAGTATTCCTTTTTGGATCATGGTATTCAGAAATAAAGATTTTATCAGGAATATTATCATATAAATCTAATTAAGAGTAGTTGTTACATTAATAATAAATAATTATGTTTTAATAGAATGTATTTGACATTCTTATATCCAAAATAAATTCTTCCTCTAGTTATTTTAATTTTTTTAAAAACACTACATATAAAACTCAAACATTATAAAGTCATCAATTCTTTTAAAATTACATATTTTCTAAATAAATTTGACGCAAAAATCTCAATTTCAATTTCCTTCAAAATTATAATTTATTAGTTAAAAAAGAGATACTTCTGCATAATGATAAACTATTATATCGATTTGACTCAACCTTAGGACTTATAAAAAACATATTAAAACATGGTATAACCAAAAAAAGATCATTAAGGGATATAATATTTAATATAACCAATTGGTCCATTTCAAAAACAACAAAAATCATAATAAATGTAAACTATTATTATATAATAAATATTGAGCTAAAATATTTGATTACTTAATAGAATAATTATCTTTATTTGTAAAATTATTTTATAAAACATTTCATAAGATATAATGAAAGAAAAATAAAAAACATGGGGTTTATTATAATAAAATATATCCCAGAAAAACCATTTTCTTGAATGGCATACCTTTCACCCTTAATGGGGTCATAACATATTTTAAAATAGAAACTAATTTTCATAACTTTTTAAATAATTATATTTCCATAAAAACTCTTTTCAAAACATTAATAATAAATTTATGTGCCTTTATAAACTGTATTCATATAACTCATACAAGAACCCTTAAAATAATCTTTAAAAATGCGTTAACATACTCGGTTAATGCTAACATAATTGTCTGGAGAAAAAAACATTATATAATTCCCTGGATAACTATACCGAGGTAACCCATTATCAGAAATAATTACCATGGAACAAGAAGTATATATAACATATATAATCATTAAATTATATAAAAAATAGCATAAAATATTCTATTTAACACAAATGAAGAATATCTATTTGGATTTATGTAAAAAATGATAAAAATGCATTCCTCCCTTTAAATATACTTAAAAAACCTAGAGAATAATTCTAAATATGATATTATTTTAAAAAGCATAAACAGATTTTGAGTAATCATATTAAATAAAATTGGTTATTATAGACTGAATTTATTTTCATTCCATATATGTTAAATTAAAATTCCATTCACACTTTATAAAAAATAACCTGTATAGGAAACATTAAAAATATACCTCTTTAAACATTTTTTGTAATGTAATATATTGTTTTAAAATGATTTTGAAATACCATTTTATTATAATAATATTCTTGAATCATTTTAAAATCATTTATTTAGAGTAAAAGTTTTCAGAAATAAATCATTAAAACAATTTAAACAGTGTTTTATAGAAGATCCATTACCTCAAGTACGACTCACTACAAATGATCTATAAATACTATATAGTGGAATTATTTTAATTATTTAAAAGTTTCAGAAAAATCTATATATTTATTACCATATTATAATTAGTTATATTTTATAAATCATAATTCCTTATATACTTACTACATTGGTAATATTCATGTTATAATTATTTCAACATTTGGTTGATAAACCTAAAACTAATTCTTTAGGATGATCATTGTCAAAGGTTACGTGGTTAAATAATATATATAATATTAATAATGTAATAATTATATAGTTTATACATTAAATAAAAATAAATAATTATCTTTTAAATGTTAACACAAAAAACCTCACTTCAAGGGGTGGAAGTCCACACATACACATGAGCGACAATATAATTTTCCAATAGATTGAAGGGAGAGAGGTTAAGTAATATCATATAAATATTGAACTACAATTATGACCTAAATATAAAATATATTAATTTAATACACCATAACAACCATCTATTTTAGGTGGTGATGAAAAACGAAACACGTCGTTTGGAGGTTGTGGCAGTCCAAACACACACAAGCGATGTTTTCACATCCCATATGATGGAAAAGAATATGAAACAGGGATATACGATATAAATAATAAAATTTAATAATATTAATTATAATGATGTTGTTATATCATAATGTTTATGATATGTTTCATGGATGTAGAAGAATAAATAAACATGAAACAACTTAGTTATTAATTATACCTCTTATCTATAAAACCTCTTTCGTCTTACAACTAAAGACTTATAGGTCAGTTTTTGGTGTGACCAAACCTCAAGAACATGGATATGATAGTGTGGATGGTACATAGGTATGTCTTATTAAAACTATTATTTTAAATGATTGATAATAAATGAGTATAAGAGGTTCTCTTTTATTAGTTAGGGGAGGGTCACTCTTGTAATTTCATAACACCCAATATTATAAATTTCTTACTCATGTTTAATTGGCACTAATTTAATCCGATTTCAAAAAAATGTGATAAAGGTAAAATAATCTTATCAAATAATTTTTTATATGTGATTTAGTGACTGTATCAATATAGTTTACTCATAAAAAACAGGTTCTACTATATTTTGTGATGATAACAGTTTACCATGGTTACAATGTGTTATGACCAAAAAATGTAATTTAAAACACTAAAATTTTTATTATCCAAAATCCAAATATGAAACAAGTTCATCAAGATTCAAACAGTAAAAGAGGAAGAAATTATGTTTAATATAAGAAAAAATTAATAAGATTTATATCCATTTATAAAAATGTTCTATTAACATGAAAAATTTATTTATATCAAAATCATGTATAATTATTATGTTTCAAAAAGGATAGATGCATCTATAATTGGGAAGGGGTGAATCGAGGTAACTTAAAATATTTTTTATTTTTCATCATTCCAATTCAACCTACTAGACATACTTCATATCAATCCACTATATCTTGTGTCCCACAACCTTACTTTGATAATGCATTAAATAGAGTATATGATAAAGTATTATTACATGTTTGATATAAAAAATTAGAAATTTTAGTAACTGATTATTCACCCAAACCAAGTATTCTCTCTTATAATAAAATTTCACAATTAAAAATGGATGTATTTTTTTTTGACTTAACCGAATATGGGGCTGGAGTAGTAATTATCGTAAGCTAGCCTCTATAGGCATGAGGGTGGAGAAAAATACCAAAATTCATATCATAAATGTCAGGTATTTTCCTAAGTACCTTTACTCACACACACATCTATTTCAGTGAAGAATTGTATAGGAAAAAGAACTAAAATATGTAAGGCTTAGAAAGCAAACCAAGAATTCATATCCCCGATGATGTATAAGATTCTGACAATGAATACGTAAAAGTAAAGTGAAAAATACATGTTCAATAACAAATATTCCATAATATAAAAAATTAGAAAAGTAAAATACTGAGAGAGTCTAGAATCGGTTCTCCAAGATATGACCACCATATACTATCCTAATTACTAGGTATCCCTAAGAACTTCTGAAGTCACCATCATCCTATATGTCATTTGCCTAAGAAACAACATGTTCTAGAAAAACCCATGTGGGGGTGAGTATTTTATACCCTATAGGGTGCCCCAAAATCCAAAGGGGGTGTAATAAGAGATACAAAATTAATAGAAAGATAATAGAGAATGATACAATCAAATAGAATATCTTATCCCAAATGAAGATAGAGTAACCTCATCCAAATTAAGTGTGTCAACATGGTGTGTAGATGAACTACACATCGAGACTTGGACACCTATTATGGAGAGTATACACATCCAACCATGATAAAATAAACATGAAATAATGTGGGATACCCCATGCATCTTCAGATCTCAAAGAAATAGAGTAACAAAATCCAATGGTATGGATACATTCAAATAAATATATATATACTCAGTCAAAGGAATCCCAAATGGGAGAGTAAGCCTATCTCAATATCAAAGACCAACCCATGATAAAAAGTTTCCAACATTTACAGTAGTCAATTAATGATTCTTAGTATCTCACATGTCAACCAAGATGTAATCATCCAAGTCATGCCATTCCTCATCACTATGTTGCACTGTCAAGGGGCTTAAATATATATGTAGAGGACATGTACCCTAGTAGGTAAAGGGGCTCCACTATGATAGTATTTGTAGAGGACCTTCACTCATGCTTCTGGGGGGTTCAAATATAGTGTCACGGGGACCCACACCCTATGCTGATGGGGGGGGGGGGTCCAATTGGAAGGTAGATGACCCATACCCAAGCTGGTGGGGGGTTCCACTTCATATGTCGAGGACCCAGATCATAATTTTATAGGCGTTATAATCTAGTCATTGAGGACCTACACCATATCTGATAGGTGGTTCCAATCAATATGAATCTATAAAGGACCCTCACCCATATAGATGGGGGGTGCCACTCTAGTTGTTGAGGAATTATGTCTTCGTTAATTAGGCAGTTTTAACTATAGTCATCAAGAACCTTCACCCTATCTGATAGATTGGATTCTCTAGGATGTCGAGGCCTCACGTCCTAGTAACATGGGGGGTGGCTTCATTCTAATCATTGAGGACCCACACCATATCTAATTTTGGGATCCACTCAATGGTAGATGTAGAGGACCCAGACCCATTCTTATGGAGAGGGGGGGGTTAGCTCTATAAGAATCCTCTGGTGATCTTGTATGATCACATCTGTCATCAGACATTTCCTCAATAGTCACCATTATTAGAATATTTCACATCGTATCTTAAAATCCACTACATAGAGAACCATCATGTTTTACGTAGAGAAACTGTCACGGTATGCTACTCATGGGCCAAAATATGAGTCAAAAAGAAGAAGATACAAAACATGGAATTTCATTGAAAATAGTACAAGGGGTAATGGAAATGTGAGGGGACCCAAAAAAAAGTGTTTCTATGATCCACTACTTCTATGTGTCCCTATACAACACCCTAATCCCACACCATGTTGCAAGACATGGCATGTAGCGAGTTTACATGGTGGGCACAAGTACTCGGGGTCCCTACTTGTGAACCGTGGTCATGTCTATGTACATTGGAACACAGTTGTGTGGATAAAACTATTTTTGTGTAATCTCAGATGGGGTACTACCCATGTGTTCTACCACACATATTATCCATCAGAGGATGAGGTACTGTAACGACCCAATATTTTTGAGTATTATATTAACTTACTCTTAATGATTTAATAAGACGTTAATGGTTAATGCAGAAAGAGGAGTCAATGGCTTCATCCAGTAGACTCAACCCTTATGAAGCCCACTTATCAGAGCTTGGGAAGGAGGTAGCGTCTGTGGGCTTCGCTCTGGACCAAGCCCAAGCCGAACTCCAGCGTGTCAAGCTTGAACGGAAACGCTTGCAGGAGAAGCTCAAGTTAGTGGAGGTTGCTACTAGGGCAATGTTATCTGAGCCTCCCTCAGATTCTCTCACCATAGCACACCTTACACTTAGGTCTTATGCCAGTGTTATAAGGGGCTATGTGATGAGACCCTAGTTTCCTTGTGTAATCCTTTCGGGTGAATAAATTGAGATTTCTTCCTTTAGTGATGTTTGTGAAATTTCAAATGTCTAGATAATTTTAGAATGTATTTTATTGATGAATTTTGAAAAAGGGATATTTTGAAATATTTATGTAAACCCTAAATAACTAATGATGTGTAATGATTTTCAAAAAATGGTCTTTTACAAAAGTGTTCATTAAGGAATTTAGAGTCTAATAAGATCAACTTAATTTTTGATGAATAGTAAATAGTGAATAGTGATTTTACGCTTAGGATTAGTAATGTGACCAAATGGATTAGTAATATCACTTAAAGAAAGTTTTAAAATAATCTAGGCACCTTGATTAAGTAATGTGATTCAATAAAATGGGTAAATAACGGTTTCATAAATTATTATTCAAGTATTAGTTTTTTCGGATGAATAGTGTTTTTTAATTAAAAATTTAATTAAAAATAATTAGAAAATTATTTTTATAAAAATGGCTTTATTTTTGAACTCAGAGCATCGATATTATGTTATGGTAATTTTTGGGGATTTTTTTCTAAAAAAATAAATTTTCGGTGAATAGTGTATTTATTTAAAAATAAAATTAAAAATATTTAGAAAATTATTTTTATAAAATGGAGTTCATTTTTGAAATCATAGCATTGATATTTGGTTAAGGTGAAATTTTGGGATTATTCTGAGAAAGTTGAATTTTCGGTGAATAGTGAAAGTATAGTTTTTAAGTTACGGGTGTTTAATGACATCATTAAATGATGTATTAAGTATATATTCAATATGTTCGAATTATGAATAGTAAGATAAGGTGTGAGGTGTCCCAAGTGTCCAATACCATGGGCAAATACCATGGGCAAGCCCATGGTTTTACCAAAACCACTAGTGAGGTGTCCCTTGGCCATTAATGCTTTGTCCCCTCACTTTCCCTATAAATACCCACCCTTTCCTCCCTTAGTTTTCACTCCCAACTCTCCCCCAACGATGTTCTGGTCTTATTACCTTCCAAGGAGTCCTCCCAAGGTTCCCCCAAGCCCTAAAGGTCCAATCCTTTGAGTTTCAAGAGTCACGTTTTAAGGTAAGGGATCTGACCCCTCTCTTTCTTTTCATGTAATCTCTTTTATGTCATTCCTATTATGCTCCATGTTTTTATGTGAGAGAATGTTCTTTTATATTTCTCTTACTTCCCTTTCATGTTATATGATGAGAGATCCCCTCTTACTCTCATCATTTCGTTTTATGAAAGTTTAAGTGACGCCGTTAGGCTGCCGAATTTTTAAGGGATTCTTTCACCCTTCTCATTTTTCAAGTTCGATTTTCATGTCAAGTCTTTCAAGTTCCTTTTTATTATGTTGGGGTATGATCTATATATCTATCATACTGATCTCTTATGATCATATGATGAGGGACCCTATTTGATCTTGTCAAATCATTTTCTTTTGAAGTTAAGTGACGCCGTAAGGCTGCCGAATTTTCATAAGAGAAATCTAATCTTTCTTTTTACCTTCCATGTTTTTGATTTCAAATGGTATGTCCCTCAAATTTCATTACCATGTCCATATGTCCTTCTTACTCATTCACCCTACTATTTTATGGATCATTTATGAGTGGGTGACCCATGTCCCCTCTCATTTCAATGTTTTCTAAAACCCCGAAACTTAGCCGTTATGCTGCAGAATTTTCCCCTCAAAATGCCTCTCTCTTTTCTCAAAAATTATTTTATGTTATAAAGTGAATACTCAAATCTCTTATTTATACAAGGGTATTCACATATATATCAAAATTTTCCATTTTAGATTCTGGTATTTACATACATGAGACCCGCTTTCCCTTTCCGTGGGTTTAAAGTGACGTAAAGATCTTGTCTTTAAAGCAGTTTTAAAACGTAATGATTATGAAATGAAACCCATTTATTTTATGTTATATGGGTTATTTATGTAATGATTTATGATGATATATGTGGCTCACATGATAATAAAGGCAAATTTAAGGGTGCGCACTGATAGCGCTCCAATGCATTGGGTAATGATGTAACCACTAGAGATTACAATTTTCATGATACCTTGGTGAATAACCTTGGTAATTTTCAAATGACACCATGGGGATGGACCTTGGTGATATGTTCATGATTTTCTATGTTAAATGATGTATCCACATCTTCATGTTATGAAAAATGTTATTTTTATTATGAAATTCCTCATGATTTCTTTCTCATGCCTTAAAGTTCTTTTCATGTCCTTATTGAAGCATCTCAAGTTCACATGTAAAATGTTCCTCTTGTTTCCCTTACTGGGCCTTCTGCTCACCCTTTCTTTTGATATATGTCCCCAGGTTATGAGATGCATAATGAACATAGGATGAACTAAAGGAGAAGCCTTTCAAGTGTTTAAGAAGAATGTTTTTTATGTTTTTTTTTTCTGTATTATGATCCTTGTTTCCAAGACACTAAACCTTAACGATCCTCAGTTTTGTGTAATGTAATGAAAGTTTATGTTATAAAATGGCGGGATGATATAGTTGGTATCAAAGGATGGTTTAGTTATTTGTGGAAATTAGGATATAAAAACTTTAGGAAGAACCCTATAGAAAAGTTTAAATATAGGAAAACTTCCTGGTATTTTGGTAAGTATTGAGTAAGTGGTCTATCAAACAAATACATCCCTATCTGGATACGAGCAGGTAGAGGTGGCTCTAGCATAGATGTACATAGGGGTAAAACCCAAAAACACCGCTTTGAGCTAGAATCGAACGGGAACTGGTGCACGATAACGGGCCTTGCTGCACTCTTGGTTACGACACTCCTGGGGGATATGTTTGGTTAATCACGAGCTTTTTATGAATCATTATGAAGGAATTATAGAAAAGTGTAATTGTATAAGCATGAAGTCTTAGTTAAAAGATACATAAATGAAATAAGTTTCTCACTAAGGTTTTATTCTTTTAGAAAATGGCGGGCAATAGGAGAAACCGTGTCGATGGTGACCGCAATGCACCATGTGCTGACGACCCTCCGATGGAAGCCGGAATGGAAACATTCATGCGAATGATGAACCAACTGACTCAAGTTATGAGTAATAACTTGAATCAAGCTGAGAGGCCGACCTCACCACGAAGGGAACAGCTTTCTGTTGAGTCCTTCATGCGTCAACGACCGCCAACATTCAGTGGATCTACTGACCCATTGGTTGCAGAACAATGGATAAGCTCCATTGAAAAGATCTTTTCTGTACTTCATTGTTCGGAACAAGAAAAAGTCACCCTTGCTGTTTACCGCCTAGAGGGAGAAGCTGATCAGTGGTGGTCACTGATCAAAAACACGAAGCCACGAGGAGAGATGGAAGCTATGGAGTGGGAAGAATTTCGGGGGATTTTCTTTAACAAGTATTTCCCTCGTCCCATGAGAACGAAAATGGAGAAAGAGTTTCTCGAGCTGAAGCAGAAGGAGAACGAATCTATCGGAAGCTATGAGATGAACTTCACAAGGCTTTCCCGTTATACCTCAATCTTTGTCATGGACCCTAATGGGAAGGTTGATAGATTCTTTGGAGGACTACGACCCCATCTGCGGAAGAATCTAGCCAACAGGGACTACGATAGCTATGAAGAAATAGTTCGAAGTGCTATGAAAGTTGAACTAGAGTTTGGGGAGACACAATGGTCTCACAAATCTAATGAGAAGAAGAGAACTCTAGAACCAAGCCTGGGAAGAAGTTTTGATCAGGAAAGAGGTGGAAAGCATATGCAACATGCCACATGCAATAAATGTGGGAAGAAGCATCCGGGGAACTGCTTGATCGGAAGTGGCAAGTGCTATAGGTGTCGAAAAGAAGGCCATATTTCTCGGAATTGTCGTGGTGATGTGAAGCCTCAACTTCCCAAAACTAACGACAGCGGAAAGATGGTTCTGTCCCTACCCGAAGTCACATGCTTCAAGTGTGGACAGCTTGGGCACTTTGCTAATCAATGTCCAAATCCGAGGGCGGTGGAGGGGAATCACCATCAACCTCAGCAGAGGCCAAGGGAGCAAGGTCGTGCTTTCGCTATCACAACAACTGAAGTTGAAGTTCCGAACGATGTGGTAGCAGGTACTCTTGTTGTCCTCTCAAAACTAGCAAGTGCTTTATTTGATTCTGGTTCTACGCATTCTTTTATTTCTTCCATGTTTGCAAAGAATATAGAATCAATCCCCGAATTGCTTGAGGTAAGGATGTCAGTCAAGACTCCAAGTGGGATTATCCATGCATCAACAGTGTTTAGAGACTCTAGTGTTTACTTTGGTGAGCACAATCTTATCGCAAATCTAGTAGTCATTCCCATGATGGAATTCGACGTTATACTAGGGATGGACTGGCTCTCAAAGTATAATGCTAAGATCAAATGCAGAAGTAAGGAAATCTCAGTAGTCTTGAAAGAACGACCTACAGTTATCTTCCGAGGAGAGATATCCCGAACTGATCCCTATCTAGAAGCACCTCCTATAGCTTTATTTATGGAGTTAATCAGTGATGAGGAAGAAAGGAAGGGGAGCATACAAATTGAAGATGTTCCGATTATTCAGGAATACATGGATGTATTTCCTGAGGAGTTACCTGGACCTCCCCCAGAAAGAGAGGTAGAGTTCTCCATTGAACTCGTACCTGGGTCTCAACCGATATCAAAGACTCCGTATAGAATGGAAAATGTGGAGCTAGAGGAGCTAAAGAAACAACTCCAAGACTTGTTGGAGAAGGGGTTTATCCGACCGAGTGTGTCTCCTTGGGGAGCACCAGTTCTCTTTGTGAAGAAGAAGGATGGATCAATGCGGCTATGCATTGATTATAGAGAACTGAACAGGATCACAGTGAAGAACAGATACCCTCTTCCAAGAATTGATGATTTATTTGACCAACTTCGTGGGGCTCAATTCTTCTCTAAGATTGACCTTCGATCTGGTTATCATCAACTGAGGGTGAAGAAGGAAGATATTCCAAAGACTGCCTTCCGATCAAGATATGGGCATTATGAGTTTACTGTTATGCCCTTCGGCTTGACTAATGCTCCTGCTATTTTCATGGATTTGATGAATAGAGTCTTTAAGGACTACCTTGATAACTTTGTGGTAGTTTTTATTGATGATATTTTGATATATTCAAAAAGTTGTGAGGAGCATGAAGATCATCTGAGGGTTGTTTTAAAAACTCTACGGAAGGAGAGGCTCTTTGGGAAGTTCAGCAAGTGTGAGTTTTGGTTACAACAAGTGGCTTTCTTGGGACACATCGTAACCAATGAAGAAATCTCGGTTGACCCTGCAAAGACAATGGTTGTGGAGGAGTGGCCTCAACCCACAACAGTAACTGAGATTCGTAGTTTCCTTGGTTTAGCGGGATATTATAGGAGGTTTGTGAAAAACTTTTCACGGCTTTCTAATCCACTAACCAAGTTGACTCGAAAAGGGGTTAAGTTAATTTGGACAAAGGAATGCGAGGAAAGTTTCCAAGAGCTGAAGAAGAGATTGGTTACTGCACCTGTGTTAACACTACCCTCTATCGGAGAAGGATTCGTTATTTTTAGCGATGCATCTCTGAAAGGGCTTGGGTGCGTCCTCATGCAAAATGACAAAGTAATTGCTTATGCATCTCGACAGTTGAAGATTCATGAGCAGAATTATCCTACGCATGATCTAGAGTTGGCGGCAGTTGTTTTTGCTCTAAAGATATGGAGGCACTATCTTTATGGGGAGAAATGTGATATATACACTGACCACCAAAGTCTAAAGTATATTTTCACTCAAAAAGAATTGAACATGAGACAAAGGAGATGGTTGGAGCTTATTAAAGACTATGATTGTTCAATTCATTATCACCCTGGAAGAGCAAAAAATGTCGCGGATGCGTTAAGAAGGAAAGATCCTGTTGTTCTGGCAACAATGAGGATCCTGGGAGATCCCTTGATTAAAGATCTAGTAAAACTGGACATGGGAATTATAAGGAAAGGGACATCATCAACCCTATCCCAAATGATTTCTCAACCTTCATTACTAGAGAAGATCAAGAAGGCTCAAAAAGAAGATCCTTTGCTGCAGGAGAAGTTCGAGGCTGTAAAGGATGGGAAGTTCCCTGATTTCAATATTGATCAAGAAGGCGTGTTGAAATTTCGTACAAGACTATGTGTTCCATCTATTCCGGAGATAAAGAAAGAACTGATGGATGAAGCTCATAGCTCTACTTTCTCTATACATCCGGGAAGCACTAAGATGTATAGAGACCTTCGTGATCATTATTGGTGGGATAACATGAAGAGGGAGATTGCCGATTACACTACAAGGTGCCTGGTGTGTTAGCAAGTAAAGGCAGAAAGACAACTTCCTAAGGGGGTATTACAACCGCTACCCATACCAGTATGGAAGTGGGATAATATCACCATGGACTTTGTAACTGGTCTCCCGAAAACATCCAAAGGAAACAATGCGATATGTGTTATTGTGGACCGTCTCACAAAGACAACCCATTTTATCTCTATTCAGGAAGATTTCTCTCTGGATCAGCTTGCCAAGATATATGTGAAGGAAGTGGTAAGGCTGCATGGGGTACCACTATCCATCGTATCTGATCGTGACCCAAGATTCACATCAAAATTCTGGAGAAGTCTTCAGCATGCTCTGAACACTGAATTGAATTTTAGTACGGCCTATCATCCTCAAACTGATGGCCAATCTGAAAGGACTATTCAGACACTCGAAGACATGTTGAGATTATGCTCAATGGAATTTAAAGGTGGATGGGATCAACACCTCCCATTATTGGAGTTATCCTATAACAACAACTTCCATGCGAGTATTCAGATGGCACCCTATGAAGCTCTGTATGGAAAGCGGTGTAGAACTCCTACTTGTTGGGATGAAACTGGTGAGAGGAAGCTTCTTGGGCCTGATCTCGTGCAAGAGATGACAGAACAGGTTCATGCCATCCAACAACACATAAAGGCTGCTCAGAGTCGGCAGAAGAGCTATGTTGACAATCGTCGAAGGGACTTGGAGTTTGGTGTTGGTGACAAAGTCTTCCTTCGAATTTCTCAATGGAAGAGAGTCATGCGGTTTGCGAAGAAAGGGAAGCTCAGCCCTAGGTACATTGGCCCCTATGAAATCCTTGATCGCATAGGAGAAGTGGCCTATCGTCTAGCACTTCCACCGAACCTAGCTCAAGTTCATGATGTCTTCCATGTATCTCTCTTGAGGAAGTACATACCCGACCCTTCGCATGTACTGAACCCAGAGGTGGTACAACTTGAACATGACCTATCTTATGAGGAGCAGCCAGTGGAGATCTTGGACCGTAGAGACAAGGTTCTACGAAACAAGACTACCCACCTTGTGAAAGTGTTGTGGAGGAATCATAAGTATGAAGAAGCGACTTGGGAGCCCGAGGAAGCGATGAAGCAAAAGTACCCTCACCTTTTCGGATAGGCCTCATGTATAAATTTCGGGGACGACATTTCTTAAGGGGGGAAGAATGTAACGACCCAATCTTTTTGAGTATTATATTAACTTACTCTTAATGATTTAATAAGACGTTAATGGTTAATGAAGAAAGAGGAGTCAATGGATTCATCCAGTAGAATCAACCCTTATGAAGCCCACTTATCAGAGCTTGGGAAGGAGGTAGCGTCTGTGGGGTTTGCTCTGGACCAAACCCAAGCCGAACTCCAGCGTGTCATGCTTGAACAGAAACGCTTGCAGGAGAAGTTCAAGTTAGTGGAGGTTGCATCTAGGGCAATGTTATCTGAGAATCCCTCAAATTCTCTCACCATAGCACACCTTACACTTAGGTCTTATGCCAGTGTTATAAGGGGCTATGTGATGAGACCCTAGTTTCCTTGTGTAATCCTTTCGGGTGAATAAATTGAGATTTCTTCCTTTAGTGATGTTTGTGAAATTTCAAATGTCTAGATAATTTTAGAATGTATTTTATTGATGAATTTTGAAAAAGGGATATTTTGAAATATTTATGTAAACCCTAAATAACTAATGATGTGTAATGATTTTCAAAAAATGGTCTTCTACAAAAGTGTTCATTAAGGAATTTGGAGTCTAATAAGATCAACTTAATTTTTGATGAATTGTAAATAGTGAATAGTGATTTTACGCTTAGGATTAGTAATGTGACCAAATGGATTAGTAATCTCACTTAAAGAAAGTTTTAAAATAATCTAGGCACCTTGATTAAGTAATTTGATTCAATAAAATGGGTAAATAACGGTTTCATAAATTATTATTCAAGTATTAGTTTTTTCGGATGAATAGTGTTTTTTAATTAAAAATTTAATTAAAAATAATTAGAAAATTATTTTTATAAAAATGACTTTATTTTTGAACTCAGAGCATCGATATTATGTTATGGTAATTTTTGGGGATTTTTTCTGAAAAAATAAATTTTCGGTGAATAGTGTATTTATTTAAAAATAAAATTAAAAATATTTAGAAAATTATTTTTATAAAATGGAGTTCATTTTTGAAATCATAGCATTGATATTTGGTTAAGGTGAAATTTTGGGATTATTCTGAGAAAGTTGAATTTTCGGTGAATAGTGAAAGTATAGTTTTTAAGTTACGGGTGTTTAATGACATCATTAAATGATGTATTAAGTATATATTCAATATGGTCGAATTATGAATAGTAAGATAAGGTGTGAGGTGTCCCAAGTGGCCAATACCATGGGCAAATACCATGGGCAAGCCCATGGTTTTGCCAAAACCACTAGTGAGGTGTCCCTTGGCCATTAATGCTTTGTCCCCTCACTTTCCCTATAAATACCCACCCTTTCCTCCCTTAGTTTTCACTCCCAACTCTCCCCCAACGAAGTTCTGGTCTTATTACCTTCCAAGGAGTCCTCCCAAGGTTCCCCCAAGCCCTCAAGGTCCAATCCTTTGAGTTTCAAGAGTCACGTTTTAAGGTAAAGGATCCGACCCCTCTCTTTCTTTTCATGTAATCTCTTTTATGTCATTCCTATTATGCTCCATGTTTTTATGTGAGAGAATGTTCTTTTATATTTCTCTTACTGCCCTTTCATGTTATATGATGAGAGATCCCCTCTTACTCTCATCATTTCGTTTTATGAAAGTTTAAGTGACGCCGTTAGGCTGCCGAATTTTTAAGGGATTCTTTCACCCTTCTCATTTTTCAAGTTCGATTTTCATGTCAAGTCTTTCAAGTTCCTTTTTATTATGTTGGGGTATGATCTCTATATCTATCATACTGATCTCTTATGATCATATGATGAGGGACCCTATTTGATCTTGTCAAATCATTTTCTTTTGAAGTTAAGTGACGCCGTAAGGCTGGCGAATTTTCATAAGAGAAATCTAATCTTTCTTTTTTCCTTCCATGTTTTTCATTTCAAATGGTATGTCCCTCAAATTTCATTACCATATCCATATGTCCTTCTTACTCTTTCACCCTACTGTTTTATGGATCATTTATGAGTGGGTGACCCATGTCCCCTCTCATTTTAATGTTTTCTAAAACCCCGAAACTTAGCCGTTATGCTGCAGAATTTTCCCCTCAAAATGCCTCTCTCTTTTCTCAAAAATTATTTTATGTTATAAAGTGAATACTCAAAGCTCTTATTTATACAAGGGTATTCACATATATATCAAAATGTTCCATTTTAGATTCTGGGATTTACATACATGAGACCCGCTTTCCCTTTCCGTGGGTTTAAAGTGACGTAAAGATCTTGTCTTTAAAGCAGTTTTAAAACGTAATGATTATGAAATGAAACCCATTTATTTTATGTTATATGGGTTATTTATGTAATGTTTGATGATGATATATGTGGCTCACATGATAATAAAGGCATATTTAAGGGTGCGACCTGATAGCGCTCCAATGCATTGGGTAATGATGTAACCACTAGAGATTACAATTTTCATGATACCTTGGTGAATAACCTTGGTAATTTTCAAATGACACCATGGGGATGGACCTTGGTGATATGTTCATGATTGTCTATGTTAAATGATGTAGCCACATCTTCAAGTTATGAAAAATGTTATTTTTATTATGAAATGCCTCATGATTTCTTTCTCATGGCTTGAAGTTCTTTTCATGTCCTTATTGAAGTATCTCAAGTTCACATGTAAAATGTTCCTCTTGTTTCCCTTACTGGGCCTTCTGCTCACCCTTTCTTTTGATGTATGTCCCCAGGTTATGAGATGCATAATGAACATAGGATGAACTAAAGGAGAAGCCTTTCAAGTGTTTAAGAAGAATGTTTTTTATGTTTTTTTATGTATTATGATCCTTGTTTCCAAGACACTAAACCTTAATGATCCCCGGTTTTGTGTAATGTAATGAAAGTTTATGTTATAAAATGGAGGGATGCTATAGGTACACTGGCTACAGGAGGGCTACACATCATGCCATCGTTATGGTTTCATGAAACCCTAGCCGCTATAGCTATGTGGCCACATGCAGCATGTTTATACATTTAAATGGTAGGTAGTGAGGTTATTCATAGAAGTAAAAAAATATCCATTATCCATGTATTGAATCAACCCATTCCACTACACATCCTTCCATGAATCCACCCGATATTAGACGTTCTAGGCCTCATTCATCATTTCCAACTATCGTTCGCTGATAATAGTATCCTATTGTTTATCAAGGGTTTCATCATTAAAACAATACACTTGTGATCCTTTATTCATCAAATAATTGGCCTCCATTCATTTAAAAGATCATCAATAACCCATAAATACACCGAATATACTAATATTTCATCAGTCTATTCCTTGTTTGTGAAACCGTTGTGATTCTAGTGGTTATATCAGGCTCTGTACCACCTACTAATTTCGAACTAAGAGAACAGGGTCCAAATGATGATGAATGTGACAGAATATCATTGTAGACTACATGAAAAAAATGTTTAAATGGTTATTTAAATTTATTCTTGGATAACGATCATGAATATTCATTTGGGGTTATAAAAATTTGAAATAAACAATTTAATCTGGTACATAAGAGAATTCCACGTATTCAATCTATGTAGATAAATAGAAAAGGTTATTATGATTACATAATTTCATAAATAAGAGAATAATCCAAAAATTGACGAGTCTTAAAATTATTTTTTTTATTTTTTTCGTTGATGAATGTTCCCAACAACTATTGACGGAATTTGTTGCATTTACTACATCTGTATATACTCTGATCTAGTGTTTCATCACCTTCTCTAGTGATTCACCAAAGGATGAAAGAGAATATCTAGAATTCTCCTAGGGTTTATGCAGTTAAAAATATATATTAACCCATATTACTATAGTTATAGACATTTTTTGTAGGTAAAAATGAATGAAAAAATTAATTAATTAATTAATTAATCCACTTAATGTACTACCAATGGGTGAGATGTCTGAATTTACCACGCCGACATATTATAGGTCTCTCTTAGGGTAAAAACCACACTATAGACTCAACTGTGGTCTTGGATTTATGATCCAAACTTCCAATAAATAGTTATATGATTTTATTTAATAATTGTTCTTGCATAATATAAAATATATTTAATAATTGAAAAGATAATTTCAGGAACATCGGGCATCGTAATTACATGCAGTCTCAGTTCCTTGGTCGAGATATATATATATATATATATATATATCAATTTTTATAAGGTAAAATATAGGCCCATAAACCATTCATTCCATAAATACGTTATTCCCCAAAAAGATATGTTAGACAGACAACTGGGGATAGTGAGCTCACACTTGGCTCTCCCACTCCCAAGAACTCTCATGCATGTTCCTGTGCTCCCAAAACACCTAAACCAAGGGGATGATCCTTCCATGCATGGTCCCCTCCCATCGATCCTTGATCACAACTGGGTGCTCCACAAAGGTGGATCCATAATCAATGTCAAGCTTGCCCCAATTGTTTACATGCATGGGTTCATGCATGTATCTCCTCATATTCGAATCATGGAATACATCATACATATTCTTCAACCATGGAGGTTGGTTGAGATGGTATGAAACCTCTAAAATAATTTTCATGATCTCAAACAGCCCAGTGAATCTTGGTGAAGATTTCCTCCCCAACTGAACTTCCACAATCTTTATTGTTGGGGGGGATCTCATGAAAACATGGTATCCCTACTCATACTGCAAGGGCCTATGAAGGAAGACTCTATTAGAGTTTTTTCTTCTCCTGGATTTCCTCATCTACTCATGGATGACATTGAAATTCTCCATTATCTCCTACACTAACTCTATGCCCACAAGACATGTATCTCTGATCTTTTTCTAGCACAAGGGTAACCTAAAGGGTCTCCCATATAGGACCTAAAAATGATCCATGATGATGGTAGATTTGTATCTATTTTTGAAATAAAAATCGTCCAAGGGTAATTGATACTCCTATATTTGGATGAAGTCCAACACGCAAGTGATCCATATATTGTTTGACACTTAGATAATTCACTTAGTATGACCATCAATATGAAGGTGAAAGGCTAAACTCATTACTATTTATCTTCTGAATGGCATAAATAGGCTTCTCTTAAATTGTTATGTAATCCTCTTATCGTGATTAGAGACAATCGTCATAGGGTATTCCATTAAGGGGAACAATTTCCCATACATACATCTACCCCAAAGTCTCTATTGAAATATGATCCATAATATCATGGAAGTGTGATGACTTCATGAGTCAGTCAACTATCACCTAGATGAAATCAAGGGACTTCACTATGCATTGAATCTCAGTCACAGTGTAAATGTATATGTTGTTCCAATTACACTCAGATATCTCTAGGGGATGCAACAAACATTTCAAAACATGGTTCTCAACCTTTATTTATTAACTAGTGATGCACTGAGAGATAAAATTAACTACGATTCATCTCATTTAGGACCACCAAAAATTCCACTGAAGGTCTCTTTAAATATTCCCTACACCGGGATGTATAGCTAGTGTAGAACCATTGAACACTTGCATCACCATCTTTTGTATAGTGAATGGAACCACCATTCATCCCTGAAAAAATATGACATGATTCCCTTGTTCATCATATCCATACGGAGGTCCCCACATGAAAATATGGTCATACAAGATTTCATAGCTGATGTCTCCATGTTGGGACTCTCTCACATGCTTGAGTAGTGGAGGAGTCAACACCATCAACCATAGAAAAGTTGTACCCTACTGATTAACAATGGACAATTGGAGGGAGGCCAATTGCTCTGAATCCTCCTATACTATGCGATGATGGGATTTCTTATTATGGGAATCCACTTATATATTTTCTTCCCTCTAGTGTAGTCTATTTCAATTTCACATTCTTGTAGGAACTCCAACCAATGCCTCTTTCCCATGATCAAGTCTCTATACCTGAATATGTACCTGATACTATGATGGTCTAAGTAAACAAAAAATTAATCCCCCAAAATATAGTACATCCAAACCCTAATAAAGATTACTAACACTTATATATCTAAGTCATTAGTCATGTAGTTTTACTCATGGTGTCTTAACTTCCATGACACATATTAAATAACTTCCTATCACAACATCAACATGAAACTGAGCCCAAATCTTGAGGCATAACAATACACCAAGAAGTACATGCCTCCCTTTGGTAGTCTCAACACTAGAGCACTCGTCAGCCTCAACATAAAATCTTTAAAGTCCATTTTTCATTACTCACACATGGTAAAAAACATTCCCTTCCATGTCAGTTCAGTCAAAAGGGATGTAATTCTGGAGAAATCTTCTAAAAAACTCTTATAGTACCCCACCAATCCAAAAATATTTTCACCTTTGACATGCTCTTGGGTGGATACAAAGAAATAACTACAATGATATTAACATTTCCCATTATTAAACCATTCTCATGAATTACAATACCTAGAAAGTGAATATCATGAATTTAAAACTAGAACTTCAAGTATTTCCCATAAATATGGTGCTCTCGAAGAAAATCAAGAACCATCCAAAAGAGCTCTGCATGATCCTCCTCTGATGTAGTGTATATGGGTATTTATTCAATGAAGATGACCAAAAATTGGTCCATGTATTGATATAAAACATGGTTTAAAAAATCAATGAACATGGAAGGGGCAATAATCAAACCAAAAGGGATCAATAGCAAGTAATAGTTTCCATAGTGGAATTGGAATTAAAACGTTGGAATATCTGCCTCATGAACCCTCAACTGGTGTTAGTCAGACCATATATTGATCTTCAAGATCCATCTCACACATTGCAACTGGTAAAATAAGTTTTCAATCCTATGTAATGGGAACATATTCTTTATCAAGGTATGGTTCAGGAGATTAAAATCCACACAAAGATGCAATATCCCATATGAATTTTTCATAGACTACTCTAAAGCTACCTAGGGGGATAAACTCAATCTTATGAAACACTTATCTTGAAGTTAATCCAACAAAAATCATAGTTTTATTAACTCATTACGGAAAATTTGATATTCCTTAAAAATATCTAAGTGGTGTAGGGATGTAAGTCGATGAAAGCCCACATCTCTCGCCTCAAAGGTAGTCCTTGAACATCCTTGGGGATGTCTTTATATATCGTCTAAAACCAATGTAATGTAGATACTTGAACATCCTTATTATCCATTAGATATAATCAGAATATAATGGGTGATGAGAAATAACCTCCCACTAACAGGAACCACTCGTCCCGCTAAGTGATCTCTCTCGCTAAAAAAAGTGAATATTGTCCCGTCAATGTGAAGGCATCTGCCATGTCTTTGGTGATAATAAATCTGGGAGAGGACCAGAGAGAATAAATCCATACAAATGATGATTTCATAAGTTCCCATAATGGTGAATAAATGGTCTCATTTAAACCTCTATCCAACAAGTGATAAATCACACTACTGAAAGATTGAAGATACAGAAGAAGCATTCCTTATAAGAAATTCAGGATGAAGTTGTTGGGATTGCACCTCAACTGGGAGCTCAAACCATCACACTAGGTGTATAGATATAATATAATAACTAGAACCTGTATCTAATAGTATATAATCAAAATAAGAGTAAACATAGATCCTACCTCAAATCATCTCATGCACTGTGGGGTCATAAGCCTCCAAAAACCATTAGCATCCCGATACCCCATCCACTAGCTTCTAGATCCTAACATCGTCCACCAATTAGTGGTTATGGAAGGACCTAATATAATCATACACCTCCCATTATTACTCCTTCTCCACTACCATGTCATCCTCCCTGTGGATCACCCTACCCTCAATGGGGAGATCCCCGATCATGGCTCTGCCTCTACCGTGGTTATCCATAAGCTATATACCATTGATACTCTACACGTCTGCTCATTAATTATTTTACTATGTGATGTCAATCATCACAATAAAATAACATCCCCTCTTCGTTCTATCCTATCCCTCTACGATAACCCTAACCATGTTTCAGATTCTAATCAATAGGAGGCATCCTCAGTCAAGATCCTTGCACCGGGAATTTTTAGATGTTATTGACGACTCAGATATATGGAACACACTAAAAACCCTACATTTATACCTTCACTCAGAAATAAATTTCTATGACTCTATTTCTCACTCCAACACCCCAGAATATGTGGGTTACAGAAGGTCACCGCATTGGCATATGTCTCTCAACGGAGTCCCTACTCGAATTTCAATGCTTAGAAGTATCCATCCTAGATCAGGTTAAGGGATTAATGCATAAGGTTTTGGAACCTCTCTACATACTCAAATATCATAATCCATCGCTATTGTAGCTCTAGAATCTCATGGAACCAAGCTATGTGCAAACATGATGGGTAGTACTCCTCTTAGAACAGTTGTTGGAATTCAGTCCATTAGAGTGTCAAATCATCATGCATATGTCTAAAAAAGATCCACCAGATCCCAACTCCTATATATAAAAGGATTTCTATCAGTGAAACCATATGATCCATTGGGGAACCAATGAGCCTAAATATATTGACTACTAAATCTTTCCAATCCTCCAATAGTTGATGATCTTTCTTGCCGTAGAACATTAGTTACCTCTTGAGATGGAACTCGTAGAGAGATCAAATACTTCATGCATCCTCCACCAGCTCTTCTAGGATGATTGGATGCTCAACAAGTGGAGGTGATACTACATTCCATCCTAGAGGTGGAATATCATTGGATGGACCCTAAAATGAATCCACGTATCTCATCATATCATTGTCACGATCCATAACATGTATCCTAGATGGAAGATTCCATAGAGGCATCCTGATATTATCAAGATGTAATGAAATTAGATGAATATATGTATATAATTGGTAAGCTAACTTAATAAGGATTTTCAAGGACTCAATCCTGTATAATTCAAACACCATGTATCCATGCAACCAATGTATCCTTATGCAGAGTCATCATGTTGGTATTCATGGTCATGGGGAATGGAAACGTCCGTCACCCAGACCATCATTAGATTCCCTGGTCTGAGAGCCGTAATCGATTCACATTAAAAGTATTTTACTAAACCCAACAAAATCCCCATAAGGGGAATAGTTGAAAAATTTCCAAAAAAAAATGAAACTCTCAGATGCCAATCATTCATGACCCGACCTAAGGTGGTGATCAAGTAGTAACTAACCCATTCCCACCTCCATAGGCCTTTGGGTGGCTATAAGCATAGGAAGGAATATCCAGAATGGGATGTATTTTCCTACGTACCAATATTCCCACACACGACCATCCCAAAGAATATTAACATAGTAACAATAAGTAAAAGATAAAAAATCTAGAATGTAAACCAAGAATTCATAAAATCTATGGTGTACATGCATAAAATGGTATAAACTGAAAATTAAAGAGGCTATATACATTCCCAACCAATAATATGTCTGAAAAAGTAAAAAATGGAAATGTAAAATGCTGATAGGGTCTATCTCCCGATCTCTAAACACCGACCAACATACATGGTCAAATGTACAAGGTATCCCTAAGCTCATCTAATGTAACCACTTACATGTCTATTATCTATATAAGATATGAGACATGAGGGAAAATCCCATATAGGGGTGAATATATACATCCCAATAAGACACCCCAAAAGATGTATCTGGAGTAGTAAGAGATAAAACATGAATATAAAGATAGTATATGCAGGATATATTCAAAGATAATATCTCAACCCAATCCAAGAGATTGTAACCTCATACAAACACAAGGATATCAACATGGTGTGTAGAGGAAAAACACAACGAGTCTTGGCCACCTTTTGTAAAAGTGTATAATCATTCATGGATGACAATCTAGAAACAAAAATCCTATTGAATTCCATGCATGCCTTCACATCTCATGGAAAGAGAGAAACAAAATTCAAAGGTATAGATATATAAGAAAATATATATGTGCCTAGTCAAGATAATCTCAAATGGGAGAGTAAGGGGTTCTTAATATCATAACATAACCTAAGAAAAAAAAGTCTTAAATAGTTCCACACCACCATATATGATGCCCAATATCTATGTCATCTTTGAAGAAGTAGCTAAACAAGTCATTCCATGCCTCTCACATTAACACACAGTCAAGGGGACTGAATTTCTATGTCAATGAACTATTATCTAATATGTCAGGGGGTTCCACTCTAGTAGTATCTCTAGAGGACTTGCACTAATCCTGATGGGGGGGGGGTTCCTCTCTGGTTTCATGTGGACCCATGCACTATAGTAATAGGGGGTACCAATAATTATAAATTTTTATAGGACCTATGAGCATGCCTATGGGGGGTTACACACTAGTGTTTGATGACCCATGCCCTGGTGAATCATGGGGGTTCCACTCTTGTCATTGAGAAATCACAACCTACCTGATATTGGGTTCCACTAGGAAGTTATGGACCAACATCCTAATACAACAATGGGTTCCACCCTGGTCACTTAGTACCCATTACATATCTGATAGGGGTTCCAATCGAAAGGTATCTTTAGAGGACCCACGCCCAAGTTGATGGGGGAGGGGGTGTTACACTATATAAGAATCCTCATATGATCTTGTTTGATCAATGAAATCATAGATATTGGATCATTAATATATTTTCCTAGAACATTTTAAATCATATCTCAAAATACACAAATGAGGGTGCTATTTTTTCCCATGTGAAAAAAATACTTGGGATGGGCTACACGTGGGCCAAAATATGAGTCCAAAGTAAGAAGATATAAAACCTTATGTTTTATTAAAAAGAGGCCAAGGGGTACAAGGTGTGTGACGGGACCCACACAACATGTGGCCCTGCTTTGCCTCCTGGTTCTGTCCCTATCCAACACATGGATCCCACCGCATCTATGGATACAAAACACATAGGGTCTGTTCATTGTATGTCCTAGTACTCGGGGTCCCTACCGGTGTACCTTGTTCATGTCTGTGTACTTCAGTACATGGCCATGTGGCTGACCCTGTGTCTTTGTTCTCTTACATGGGTGCCACCCATGTGTTACACTACATAACTCATACATTTAAGGAGGATGAACATGGCATGTAGGAGGGATTCAAGCCATGAAATCCATATGATTTCCAGAAACCCTAACATCCACAACTATTCAGCTACATTCCATGTGTTCATTTGTATAAAAAATTCATAGTCGTGTTGCTCATAGAATTCTAGATATGCAATCCACAATCCACAAACAATAAATCGAATTATCCCATTCTACCACAAATCTCATTTTGAATCAACCTGTGATTATCAAAACCTGGAACATTACATAATTTGGTGAAATCATAAATGGAAATCAAATTCCACTATTTGTCGGGGGATTTCTTCATTCAACTCGTACATCATCATGCCTTATATCATAAAATATCATGCCTTCAATCATTTAAATGATCATAAAAATGAATAAATACCCCAATCCTACCCCTTCTTCATTAATATATTCCTTATTGGTGAAACCATTGTGATTTCAAGGGTCTGATCATGCTTGGTACCACCTGACATGTCCACCTAGGACTGTAGTGTCCAACTAATGATAAAAATAAATAAATAGAGGGGGGAAAGTAAATGAAAAATGGTTTAAAGGATAATTTTAAAGAGTTCATTTCCAATGACAAAGAATGGTAATCTGGTTTTATAGAACTTCTAAATAATCCAATTAATCAGTTATGTATGAGAATTCCAAGAATTAAATTGGCTTAAATAAATAATAGAATTTTATTTTCACAATTAATTTAAACAATAAGGGAGAAACCCAATGATTTACGAGTCCATCATGGAAATTTAATCTTTCTTCATCGAACAATGTGCACACCAACAAATGAAGTATGTAATTTCATTTTATTTATCCCAATAATTTCAAATTTGGAGGTTTTTTATCATATAAGGTGGTTCTCCAGTGAAAGATAAAAGAGATTCTCTGGAATTATCTTAGGGTTTATGTAGCTAACCCATGAAAATTATCTATAGAATAATAGTTATAGAAAATTTAATTTTGGTTAAAACAAATGAATGAATGAATAAATTATTTAATCAATCAACTAAATTTACTGCCTAATGGGAGAGATGAATGAACATACGACACCAGCTATTTTTCAGTCACCTATAGGGTGAACTCCACATTTTAGAATCAACTATGGCCTTGGGATTATAATCTAGGATTCCATTTTAGAGTTATCCCATATTCATTAGGAAAGAAGATTTCATAATCTAAAATATATTTGAAAAGTTTATTGAATTAATTTTTGGCACACTGGTCCTTGAAATTACACGTTATGTTAGATTTTAGATCTAGAATTATATAGAAATATTTGAAAGTATTACCAGGAGAAAACTAGGTATCTAGATTAATATTAAAACACTAATACTATATTTGATTTTCGCTAATCATCATTGGATAAAACTCATTTTGGATTATTTTCCTACCTATCACCTTATAGCATCCCGCCTTTTATCACATAAACTTTCATTACATTTTACAAAACCGAGGATCTTTAAGGTTTAGTGTCATGGAAACCAGGAACTTAAAACATGAAAACATAAAACATTATTCTTAAACACTTGAAAGGCTTTTCCTCATGTTCACCATAGGTTCATTACTTCATCTCATAACCTGGGGACATACATCAAAAGAAAGGGTGTGCAGAAGGCCCAGTAAGGGAAACAAGGGAAACATTTAACATGTGAACTTGAGATACATCAATAAAGTCATGAAAAGAAATTTAAGGAATGA
Organism: Viscum album; assembly: GCA_963277665.1. Taxonomy (NCBI): domain Eukaryota; kingdom Viridiplantae; phylum Streptophyta; class Magnoliopsida; order Santalales; family Viscaceae; genus Viscum; species Viscum album. Next base: position 1,256,434,956 of record OY728152.1, read on the forward strand.
GAATGAAATCATGAGGCATATAAAAATAACATTTTTCATAACTTGAAGATGTGGCTACAACATTTAATATTGACAATTATTTCGTTTCACCAAGGTCCATCCCCAAGGTTTCATTAAAAATTACCATGGTTATTCACCATGGTATCAGTCTAAAAGGTCATCTCTAGAGATTAAGTCTTTACCCAATGCATTAGAGCACTATCTGGGCGCACCCTTGACATGTCTTTTTTATCATGTGAGCCACATATATCATCATCAATCATTTCATAAACAACCCATATAGAATAAAATAAATGGGTTTCATTTCATAATCATAACATTTTAAAAACTGCTTTAATGACATGATCATTATGTCACTTTAAACCCACGGAAAGGGAAATCGGGTTTCATGTATGTAAATCTCAGAATTTAAAATATAAAATTTTGATATATATGTGAATACCCCTTTAGAAATAAGATCTTTGAGTATTCACTTAATAACATAAAATAATTTTGAGATAAAGAGGGAGGCATTTTGAGAGGAAAACTATGCAGCATAACGTCTACGATACATGGTTTTAGAAAACATTGAAAAGAGAGGAGAAATGGGTCACCCACTCAATAATGATATATAAAAAAGTATTCGAACAGAATATATAGTATTTAAGAACATCGTAATTAAATATTAATGATATACCACATGAAACTAAGAACTTGAAAGGAAGACAAAAATAAGATTTCTCTTATGAGGATTCGGCAGCCTAACAGCGTCACTTAAAACGTCCAAAAATGGATTGACGAGATCAAATAGGGTCTCTCATAATATGAACATAAATGATCAGTATGATAGATATAGAGATCATACCCCAAAATAATAAAAAGTAACTTGAAAGACTTGACATGAAAGTAGATCTTGAAAACGAGAAAGGTGAAAGAACCCCTTAGAAATTCAGCAACCTAACGACGCCACTTAAACTTGAACAAAAATGAATTGACAAGATCAAATAGGGTCTCTCACCATATGAACATAAATTATCAGTATGATAGATATAGAGATCATACCCCAACATAATAAAAAGGAACTTTAAAGACATGACATGAAAGTAGATCATGAAAACGGGAAGGGTGAAAGAACCACTTAAAAATTCGGCAGCCTAACGGCGCCACTTAAAACATCAAAATACTGAATTGAAGAGATAAAATGGGGTCCCTAATCATATGATCATAAAAGATCAGTATGATAAATTTATAGATCATACCCCAAAATAATAAAAAGGAACTTGAAATACTTTACCTGAAAAATAGATCTTGAAAATGAGAAGGGTGAAAGAATCTGTTACAAAAATTTTGGTAGCCTAACGGCACCACTTAAAGCTTCATAAAACGAAATAGTGAGAGTAAGAGGGGATATCTGATTATATAAACATGAAAATTTTAGTAATAGGAGTATAATAGACCATTCTTTAATGTAAGAACATGGAGCATAAAAGAAATTACATAAAAGAGATATCTTGAAAAGAAAGAGAGAGGTCGGATCCCTTACCTTAAAACGTAACTCTTAAAACTCAATGGTTGGGACCTTGAGGGCTTGGGGGAACCTTGTGAGGACTCCTTGGGAGGCAATGAGACCATAAAATCATTGGGGGAGAGTGGGGAGTCGAATGGATGAGAGTATGGCTTGGTATTTATAGGGAAAGTGAGGTGACAAGGCATTAATGGCCAAGGGACACCTCATTAGTGGTTTTGGCAATACCATGGGCTTGCCCATGGTATTTTCCCATGGTATTGGCCACTTGGGACACCTCATAACTTATCTTACTATTCATAAGTCTACCATATTGATTACATACTTAATACATCATTTAATGATGTCATTAAACACCCGTAACTTAAAAACTGTATTTTCACTATTCATCGAAAATTCAACTTTCTCAGAATAATCCCAAAATTTCACCTTAACCAAATATCAATGCTCTGATTTCAAAAATGAAATCCATTTTATAAAAATAATTTTCTAAATATTTTTAGTTAAATTTTTAATTAAAAAACACTATTCATCGAAAATTCATTTTTTTCAGAAAAATCCCCAAAAATTACCTTAACATAATATCATTTCTCTGAGTTCAAAAACGCAATCCATTTTATTAAAATAATTTTCTAAATAATTTCAATTTAATTTTTAATTAAAAAATACTATTCATCCGAAAAAAACTAATACTTGAATAATAATTTATGAAACCGTTATTTAACAATTTTATTGAATCACATTACTTAATCAAGGTGCCTAGATTATATTAATAATTTCATTAAGTGAGATTACTAATCCGTTTGGTCACATTACTAATCCTAAGCATAAAATCACTATTCATAATTTACTAGTCATCAAAAGTAAAGTTGATCTTATTAGACTCTAAATTTTGTACTGAACATAATTGTAGAAGACCATTTTTGGAAAATCATTACACATTTTTAATTATTTAAGGTTTACCTAATCATTTTTAAAATATCCTTTTTCTAAAATTCATCAAAAATATGCATGCTATATTTATCCGGTCATTTGAAAATTCATAAACTTCATCATAAGAAGAAATCCCAATTTTTATTTAATACAAAGGATTACAAAAGGCAGTTACGGTCTCCTTACATAACCCCTTATTACACCAGCATAGGATCTAAGTGTGAGGTGTGTTAAGGTGAGAGAATCTGAGGGAGGCTCGGCCAACATCACACGAGTAGTAATTTCTATCAGTTTGAACTTCTCGTGAAGGCGATCCCATTCTAGCTTCACATGATGAAGTTCAGCTTGGGTTTTCTCCAGAGAAAAGCCCAATGGTGCTACCTCCTTCCCAAGTTCTGTTATATGGGCTTCGATCGGTCCAAGACAACTGGGTGAGGCCATCGAATCTTCTTTCTATATTAATTAACCAAGATTACTTGTATTTAGAGACAATAATCAAAACTTTTAGTTTCCAGCGGTCATATTGACCAATGGTCATATCATAGTCAATACTCAATGGTATCATTTTAATTATACTCATGTTATCAAATGAAACATTTTTGTTGAGTATAAAAATAATGTAAAATGACACACAAAATTAGGAAACAAAAATTTATTCAAAATTTCAGGTCGTTACACACATGACTTCACTTCCATCCTCTCACTAGTCTTCATCAGTTGGTTCCAACTGTAATCATGGATTCACACTATGTATTCCTTATATAGAATGATCCACATAGGTTCATCAGAGTCACACATCATATAATTAAGTTATTATTATTTTTTATTCCCTGTAAGTAAATCACCATTTTAGCATTGGATGCTTATTTTATAAAAGAATTGATATAATTATTCTCATAAGACGCTTATACAAATTTGAACAAGTCTTCATGAATGTTCTATAACTTAGTTACTACTCTATTATCATCTTCTAAGAACTTATACTAAATCTACTAACCTATTTGTTTCCCATAATGTGCTCATGTTATCTTAAAACATAATAGATCTTCATATTTATGAATGCTCGACACCAATATCCAAAACATTATTCAAAAGGTAGCTTAATTAGATTCTTCATATCACTAATTTCTATATCAAAATGGTCTCATAAGGATTAAAAACTATTTCATCATCTTCTTCCAATTCAATATAATTTTAATTAGAAAACAATTTATCTTCAAGAGATATATTCTTAAGATGTTTTAGAACATAGCTTCTCTCTACATCAACACTCAAACACACTATTTCTAAATTATATATTTTTTATATGTTGTTCACTATAAAATTTATTTTCTATATTAGAGTGTAGAAATTTCCTTTGAATTTTGTGGCTTGCGTTGTGTCAAATATCATCATCATGTACAAGGTATTACCCCACCGATCTCCCTTCCAGTACTTGTGTATATTGGATTTCAGTGGGAAACACCTCCTATCTCATATGATTGAATATTTGTAAATGTGTGAAAGAAAAAGACATGAAAAGGTCACACCCGTGAGTCCCATGATTTATTTATTTTTATTAAATGGTGGTATATATATAAATAAAATCTTTTACCTCATGTTTACCTTTATCCCATTTTTCATCAATCGACAAAATGTATCATTAGATAATATCAACAGAAGACTTTACATCTTCCCTCGTCAACACATCTCGACTCAATGAATCATATTTTATTATTCCCTATAGTTTAAAATATACAGTAAATATAACATTCTTTGTGTAAAAAAGTTTTCAACATGTGAATTTCAACAAAAAACAAAACAACCTTTAATATTATATCCATACATTGCAGAAAGAGCATAGTTTTTATTGGATCAGATTGACTTTTATCTTTTATGAATAGTCATGATTAAATATATTATCATCTAAATTATTCTTGAAATGTTGATAAATCCCTTTAATTATTTAATAAGTATATTAAATTCTTCTCCGAATTATATTAACTTCAATAGAGTTTTTTTAATGAAATCTTAAATAATATTTATGATGCTTGGATAATGAATAAACAACTAAAGTCTCATCCAATTTGACATTATTCATCAGAATCATCATTCCTAAAACTCATAATTTTTCACCCATGGTCTAAGGAAAATTTTTTTATGTTAAAATCAAATTCACATATGTAGTGTAAATTATATGAAGTATTAACTTATATGTTTACTCAAATATTAGAATATAGATTCATGGTTCTCATATACTAATTATCTTATACATTTCCTATTTGGGTATGTGGATCTAAAATCCAATACATAAAAACATTATTCTATTTAGATTTTCATTTTTCAGCTAAAACCCTTAAAAAATATTCACAATTTTCATGATTTTACTTAATTTAATATATATTCACAAAAATTTAGTTACATGGTTGATTTACAGATATAGTGACTTTGACTATGTGGATTGTCATGTTCTAAAGGAATTCAAATTCATAGAATCTGGACATATTTGAATTTATAAAAATGATTTATATTTCACTATGGATCCTCAAATCAATCTATCTCCATTCTAATTAATTCATATGACATAAAATCAACTTTGTTAATTTATTAATCCTTTTTAAGAACATCATCATGATACCCTAAAACTCATTAGAATGAAATTCATCCCCTCTTTGAGTTATTTAACATCATACATAAAACTTCTAATATCCGTTTTAATTCATCCTTTATCAAAGTATTTTTATTCTCTATTATCATAATAATTCATGAATATGTACACATGTATGGATTATCCATAGGTCTAGAACATCATTCTCTCATTCAAAAAACATTCCCTCACATCTTTACACTTTTTTTACAAATGTTATTCACATAATTTTTTTTTGAACATTTAAGGTGTTATAGAAAAATCACTCTTCCTATTGTTTCTTATATTTTGTAGGAATTATAAAAAACATTTATTACATTTCATAAATATAATGAAAATATAATTAAATCAATTTATTTATGGTTCATAAACAATTTTTTAGATAGTCATTCTATATAAACAACTCTACAATCTACCAACTATTGTATCCATTATGGTGGGCCACATAATATATTAACACAAAATCATGGAAAAGTTTACTTCTTATGTAGTCGGTGGATACTGAATCTATCACCATGCATCACTATATATTTATGACATTAATAAGACTAATTTAATAAAATATACAAAAAAACACATTTGGTTTCTTCAATCACCTCCTTTGTATTTGTTTTTAGTTATAAGTAAGAATCTCTAGTTAATTTATATTTATCCACATAATGGAATATATATTCAATGGGGGAGGGAATTGTTGTAACACTCCAGGAAGTTATAAATATATTTAATACAGAATGGATGAAATAATGAGTCTCTAAAAAGGACCACTTTCTTATATCATAGACAAGTAAACACAATTTTTCCACATTTGTGATTTGAATTTCAAAAAACTGCCATACACAGTTGCGTTCAGTAAGATATCTTGAGTGTAATAAGACAAACATATTTTTTGGTTAATAGTAACATAAACTTATGAATAATAATGAAAAATAATGAATAGTAAATTGTAAAAAAAGACAAACATCACCCCTTAAGGTATGAAAACAATTTAGGAAACATAAAAGTGGAAATTATCATAGTATAAGTATTGGTATTTTTGTATGAACTAAATATTTAATTTACAATTTTGTGAATAATTTAATAATTTAATATGGAAATTTATTTTTATAAAATTTAATCATAAATTTTTACTCTATTGTCTTAAGATTCTAAGATAATCTTATGTGACCCAAATTAATTTCTCATGGTGTTATAAAACGAGTTATAGTTATAAATTTGTTTGTTTGGAAGAAATTATGATTTATTTAAAAATTAAAACAAAATTATTTTTAAAATTATTTAAAAAAAAATTATTTCAGTTTTGAATTCTATACGTTGAAAAATGGATAGGGTGATTTTTTTGGTATTTTACTAAAATACTGGAATTTTTCGTGAACAGTAAGAATACAATTTTGAGTTTTCAGTATGTTTAATGACATTATAATGATGTAATAATTAATATAAAATTATAGAAGACTTGTTTATAGTAAAATATTATGTGAGGTGTCTGATGTGGCTAATACAATGGGAAAATAGAAAGGGAAAGCCCATGGTTTTGAAAAAACCACAAATGAGGTGTCCCTTTAAATTAATAAAAAAACTCCCTCTCATTTACTAAAAATACCCACCAATTCCTTTGTTTTATTTCATTTCAGTGTCATAATACTAGAATATCAGGTATTTTTACCTCCCTAGTAGTCCTCCAATGTTTTTCTCAAGACCCGAAGGTCCCATTATTCATGTATTAGGAGCTGCTCTACAAGGTAAGAGAATTTCCAACTTCCGTTTTCCCATCCATGTTCTCTTTTATGTGGTTTATATTTCAACTTTTCATAAAATGTTATTATTTATATATTATTCTTCTACTATAAAATTTTATGAGTCTTTTATGAATGGTTTACCCCTATCCCATCTCATTTTAATGTTTTCTAATACCATGTTGCATAGCCGCTATGCTGCTAAATTTTCATCTCAAAATCACTCTTTTTCAAGATCTCTTATTATGTTATTATATTTTAATTTAAATTAGTTTATGAGAGTATATTTCATTACATATCCCCATTAATTTATATATTATTTATTAATTATGATATAACATTTTTATCTCATCAGAATATTTTATGCAATATTAAGCGACGTCGTTAGGCTACCGAATTATCGTGAGGGATTTCTTAACTTTTCATTTATTTCAGGTTCTTTTTTTTCTTTACTAATCCCCCTCATCCAAATGATATGATAATTCCAGTACCATAAATTAACTGGAATATTATTATTCTAATTGAATATTTCTCAATCTTCTCTCATTTCCTATTCTTTTATACTAAAAATGAAAACACCATCTGAGATGTGCTAATTTACCACATTCAGGGACGATGGGTTTTCAATTTCTACTACCATATTCAATTATAGTCATCAAACAATTATTATAGTTAATACAGAATATTATATATGTATTATGTCTCATCTATGGTTCTGTAATCTTTTTTTCACACATAGTTTTCATTTATAATGTAAATGAGTTCATGGTGTTCAAAAACCGCCAATTAACCAAAACAGTTATCATTAAATAATTTATATAATAATTAATATTCACTCCATGTTAAAAAATGAAAATTACAACCATGTAACATTATGGATGTTAACTAATAACATATTTCTTCAGTTCTAGAAAATAATTCTCATTTTACATGATTCTTCGATCATGATTATAAGTATATTGATCAGGAAACAAACGAACCCGAACAATGAAATTGGAAATATTAACCCATCTAAAATGACATGAGTGAACTAAATATGGTTATAATAAAACAATTAAACTTATAATAGGTTAATTGATTTAATTATGTAAGTTAGGACATTAATATCAATTGAAGAACACCTTCATACTTAAGGTAAGGGGTTTCTTATCTCACTTTTAATTCTGTGAGATTTCCGTTGTTCGCCACTAATTTCATTCATGCGGTGTATTTTTTAAATACATTTGATATATATAATCATAATTATATTTATATTCATGCTATTCTAGGATTCATTTGGTGGATATTAATTTTTTTTCATACAACTCGATAAATGACAATGTGATAGGGGACATCATCTCAATTTCCATTTCATTGTCAATTACATGGTATTGTGAATCCAATCATTATTATGCGGTTTATCCAATGAAAATTTGAGATAATTTTTCATTTTAAATTTTAAATATTTTATATATCCATATTTTGGTTTCATGGATATGATTATTGTCTTAATCTTCATACCCTTTTATATAAAGTGTATATTTGGAATGTTGTTTTTACTATGGAAATATTGATGAATATGTATCCTCTACTATATATGGATATTGAGAAGGCTTATTTTACTTTTATTAAATATATGTATAAATAATTATTTGTACTTGTAGTGATTTGAGTGGCCTAATATAGCCCCTTGATGTGTCGATAGGTCTCATGAAACAAATCATTTGGTGACAAACACTTCGAGTTTGTTCCAAAAAATTAGACGGGTTTATACCCACAAACATAAACCTTTTCAAAGGTATAGTGGTATTATGTTCCAGATACATGAAATCCAATCAATAATCATATATCTTTATTCATTTTCATCTGTTACTATATCTGATGTTTTCACTATGAACAAACCTATGGATCCAGATTCATTCTCAGTTTATTAATGTCATGTGTTCTCCATTTATTCACTATGCCATATTGATTTGGTCAAATTTTTTTTGATTCAATTATTATTGATTCATGATTCCTATATTTTTAATCCTTCATATGAATTTGATATCACCCCTTATATTTTTCTTACCATCAACAGGTTATGAAGAGGATACTAATTATTGAGTTCCCATGGTGTAAATTTATTCGTTTTTATGTATTGTAATTTGGTACCTTTTATAATGTAATTTGAGTTATATATATGTATCTAGTTTCTTCAAGACTACTAAAATGATTGTTACTTCGAGATATTATTTCCTTTTAACCATGAAAATGTAACATGTAATGCACTGCCTCCAGCCAAGACGGGTCGTGGAGTTAAAGTTGGTATCAAATGAAGTTTAATAGCAAACACGGAAACTAGATTTAGAAAACATAGATTTGAAAAAGACCCATAAGATAGTCAATGAGGATAAACATACAAGAACATAATGGTATTTTGGTAAGGAACATATTCCGGGGATATTTCTAGAAAATAAATTTATGCCTGGATACTACAAGTGAACCTTGTTTTGGCACTGATGTACATAGGAGTGAAAACTCCGGCAACGAGTATATGGCATGTCCCAAGGTATCTTGGTGTACAAAAATGGGTCGTACTGCACACCTAGTTTGTAGAGACCCAAAGCTTGACATACATAGATATTACATTAATTTTGAGGAATACAAAATACATAACAAAAACATACACACAAGGACTGTAATAGTTTAGTTACTTTGGAAACTTGGAACGTAATCTTCTAATCGTGGTGAAAGATCTTCAACATCTCCCATAAAAATCATCCACTTTTTGTTTCCTTACCTAAAACCTTTCTTTTAATCCTGGGGGAAAATAAAACATAAAAAAGGTGAGCTCAAATGCTCAGAAAGGATAAGCATGGATAAAATAAAACATACCATATACATTTGAACTTAAAAACATGAACATAATGTTTAAACATCAAAAGCTTGAGCAATGACATTTAACATGGAAGTACGTAAGGAATATATCATAAAAAACATTAAGAATGATAAAATAACATGGGAATAAAACACGTAATTGTGGAAACCATTATGAACATGATATGATTTCCATATTAGCCAAAGCATTGCTGCCAAGACCATCTTAGTGGACAAAGTCCCTTTCTGAATCGAGTTCACTCCTCGTTCCAGTCCTGTATTACTGAACCGGTTTAACTTACTGTTCCAGCCATTCTATCTCATGAGATATAAATCTTTACCCAATGCATTGGAGGGAGATATGGGCCCCACCCATCTCATAAATGAATCATTATTACTTGTGCCACAAAATAAACATACATCATTCATAATAACCCAACGAATCAAATGGGTTTCATAAACATCATCACATCATCTCATAATCCATATAAAATTAACGGATATCATTTCATAATAATAAAAGTGTAACCATGTAAATCATAGAGACATTATACATGAAACATACACATATGAAATAATGTCATCTTAGATGGAAAAATGGTTTTGATAAAACATTGGAAATAATTTCTTGAGGAAAATATCCTTTCTCCTTCAAAATCATTTTCATTTCACAAAATGACATGAAATTTTAAAAGAAAAGGATTTTGTTGAAAATAATCATGAAATAATGTAGAATATTATTCTTGAAAATAAGGCGTTATGAAACCGTAAAAATCTATTCGTGCTGTATAAGTTAAAAAAACATTTTTCTCGTACTTTTGCCGGAAAAGTCAAAAAGTACCTCGTAAAAGAAAGATTCCATACATACTATGTAGTAAAAGCCAAAAATGGGTAGAAGGGACTTTAAACATACATGATACCATTTTATTAAACATGGACATGGATGAGAACAATAACCCCAGTAAATACATACAAATAAACAATCTCAGATAAGAACGAGATTGGAAAAGTTATCCCTTACCTTAGGTCCGATATGCTTCGTACATATCTGAACCTCCTGTATAATAATTTAAATAAGGTCATTGACTTATTATAGAATCATTTTCATTGTCATGATATCATATATGGTTCACTTATGACTTTATATTACCCATTCATTTGTAAATTCCAAGTTAAAGAGCGTTTTGGATAAAATCGTTTCATTTGTCGACAGTGTTTTGACGTGTAATTATTCATATAATTAGTTAGATCATCATTACATAATTGAAGAATATAAAACATTATTTATATATAATATATATTCAGAATATACATATATATAATAGATCGATAAATGGAATGAAATACACCGTTCATGGAGACAGTAGGCCGTACGTATGCATGAACGTTGTTTTCATTTCATCATTGAATTGAATGGAATTAATTGGATGACATACATATATATATAAATAAATCCAGTATCATTATTATGTCATATATTTCTTTACTACTTATTATATATAATTTATAATCATTTATGAATGGTTAATCATTGAGAATGAATAACATCGCTTCGTGGAGACGGTATTCCGTACGTACGCACTGGCGATGATATCATTCCCATGATCGTGGAATTTTATTGGAGTGTATGTATACTATAATAGAATCAATATAACTTTAAAATAATCATATATAGTTATTATTTACACCATTATACCCATCTAAGTAAGGTGGTGGTGGAAAATAGATTACACCACGGCGTGGAGACGGTATTCCGTACGTACGCACGTGCGATGATTTCGTTTTCCGTAGAATGGATAGATGGTGAAACAGGGTTGTTTCATAATTATAATAACATATCATTATATGAGTGATACTTATGTTATTACTTCATAATTAAACAACCTATGAAGAAGAATTGGAAGAAGAAATAAAGTTGAAAGAATCGGTAACGGACATTACATCTTCCTTGAAGCGCCTCATTGAGACCTCCTCTAAGGGCACTAAAATTGGTCTTTGAAGAAGACCAAGACCTCTAGGATGTTTCTAGGGAGGTGGAGAAGAGAATTTTACAGGGTTTGGCCGATCATCAAGGCTCAAAATGGTGTGAGGAAGAGAGGGAGGAGGTTCCCTTTTATAAGGGAGGAGAGGGGCACCTTTGGAAATCTTAAAAATATTAATTTATAATACATCTAACCCCACATAAAAACGCCCAAAAATGACTCATATTCGAATAATAGATGAGATAGGTTTGTAATCTCATCAACCAATAATATTTAGACATGTTATGAAATTATTTTAAACATTATCAACTTTATTTATCCTTACTTAATCAATTTAATTTTATTTGTGATAATAACATTCTAAATTTTAAATTATAACAAATAATTACTTATTTGTTGTGAATTGACCATAATTTGTTACATTATAAAATTTTAAAACATATAAATTTAAATTTATAATGCGTATATATTTTTGTGATTTTTAAACAATTTTATAATATGTTATTTTTATAAAATAACAAGTATCAATTTTGACACTATTCATTTATATGAATTTAAATAAAATATATATACAGAAGAAATATTCGAAATAAAATCTTTAATAGATTCATAAGAGGCCATATGTTTCTATAATGTTAGTGTAGCACATTAAATATTTCTAATAATATTTATTTTGTTATTTTTAAAACAATTTATTTGGTTTATCTCTTACTAAAATAATTACTACAACATTTGTTTATAATTAATTAATATACTTATTTGTTGCATAAAAATTAAAAATAAAATTCTATGATGAAGATAAATATATTAAATTTCACAATAATACTTTTAATCGAATTTATAATCTAAAAATCACAATATTTAAATTGTTATATTTATTAAATTATTAAGGTGACAACTTTGGCATCATTTAAAATAAAATAATATATGTGTCATAATCACATTAAATAAGACTCCAAACGGTTATATATTAGGTAATTGGATGATTATGGTATTTATATACACTACCAATAAGGTTTTTTCAGGTTTTTGGGCCTTTTAATGGGTATTATTATTTCAATAAAAACTATATTACTAATTTTTCACTTAATAAATAATTTCCGCATCATTATTGTATCACCATTAATGACAATTATTTAATTCCTAAAAATTCTAAATAAATCATGATGCATATAATTTTATTTGTTTTCTGGAGACTATTCGTGTTTGATGTTTTATGATGTTTATCACTAAATTAAAATTATTATACTTATAAGATTTAAGAGAGTGACATGTTGTCACTTTCTTTGGTTTTAATAATAATTAAATTATTTTCATGGAAAAAAGATCATAAAATGATTCTAATCTGACCCTTAGATAATATGGGTCTAATTTTAGCCATCCAATAGAATTTTGGCATGTGTTAGGGTAATTTTATAATATTATATTTACACTTAATTACCCGATTTACCTTTAACTACTGTAAATAAAATTTATCGTAGTTACTATTCATAATTCCCAAAAATAAAAAGTAGCCTATTAACATAATTTGGACTCAATGATTCCAAATATGGAATCAATTTTTTCAATTTCAATACACAGAAGTTGCATAAATTAATAAAAATTAATCCCGTTGTCAAATGAAAACGGGTTTTTGTTTAAAACATTGCAAAAGATTGAATTGATTTAACCTACGAATTCAATGTAAAATCAAGGATAATTACATACAAGATATTAAATGGTAAAAATATATTCTATTTATACATTAAAACCTTCAATATTATAATTTAAACACATAAGTTATTACGATGAAAAAAGTTGTTTTTAATTAAAATATAGCGTGTTTTTACTATTCATTAAAATATGAAAGTTATCAGAATAATATGAATATTTTATCCAAGGTAAAATTTTATATAATGATATCAAATAATAATTCTATTTTGTAAAATTTAACTTATAAACATGTCAAAAACTAGATTTAATGTGGGTGCGCCATCAAAAGGCGGCAAAACTACATTTTTTGAAAAATACTTATTTTACCCGAAAAATTTATTTTGATCTTATACCATGTTCTATAAAATCTGTAAGATGAATAATAATGTTATAAAATTTAAATTTTAGTTCATACTATTCATAACAGCTAGTTCAAAATAATATTATAATAATATATCGTTGTTTAGTAAAACACGGTATTGCGTACAACACATGCTATCGAGGAAGGTCGTGATTTCATGTAATGCAAGCCAAGATAGGGTTGTGTGTAGTGCAAGACACCTTTGTTGTTGCGTATAACAAAATACAATGAATATATATATATATATATATACTCAATGTTTCGTAGAATAAGTATTATCAATCAAATATGAAATTGTGTGTAACACGATCCAAGAATAGTGTTGTGTATACTGCAAGTTAATACAGTGTTGCCTATAGCGCAAGATAATCTTGGTGTAGCGTACAACAGAAGATATGAAAGAAACTAAAACGAATATTTCTTATAAAATCTCAGGTTGTTTCCTTCTTACCCCCCTTAAAATTAATTTTTCCCTCTAAATTCGTTGGGGTTATACATGGTTTTCTACATGAATGTTTATTTAATTGAAACCCACATCGTAAAATGAAATACAAAAACTTAACTTTAAAAACTAAAGTATGAAATGTAACGGTTACCCAAATTAACTCATCATTGGGTTTCCACGTAGGAGAACATAGGTGAAAATATGGATATGGAAGAGAAATCTAACCATCATGTTCTGATGGAGAGTGGTAGAGAACATGGCTATGAAAACACCAACAATCACAAAGCCATAAATTTGTGATGATCTAAGGTAGCATCTGATTCATTAGATATAAGGGCACTAGGACAACATTTTTGGTTTTCATGATCATTTCTCTAAAGTTGAAGAATTTTAATTAGAATAAATATTCACTTTATTTCGATAAAATCTCACCATTGTTCATTCCTTGAACAATTTCCACTCCATCTCTTAAATAAATGAAGTTGAATTTTTCATTCGTGAAGTGTTAGCAGATCATGTGATAGAATGATGGGTCATTCCATCTGTCTTAATCAAAAGGTTAGCAATAGTTATATACATATGTCCAACTATTGTATATCATTCCAAAAATGGACTTATACTTCATCTATCATACCAATTAATAAAATAAAACTAGTTTATACTAACGATGGACTTCCTGTAGGCTAGTGGTAGGCGATAAAGGCCAGTCTCACTTCGGTTGTGGGTTCGATTCCCACAGCCTTGTCTGACGTGATGGGTTGTCGCCCATCCTGCAAGTTGTCCTTTTTCTATTACTATAACATCCCATCAAAAATATTGAAAAAAGGTCAATCCTTAAACAATACTAACTTCAGTACAACATAATCCATTCCAATTTTTAGGCTTATCCAAAATACTTCTTTCAAAAGTCATAGTATAAAGAGAACGATTACTAAAAAGGTCATATAACAAGCATGTAAATACTATCATTTATCCCTCATATATCTTGTTGGTCACATTAAAATCATGTGAATACCTTAATCAGGTATTCTCTTGAAATATGAATACCCATTGATCCTTATTGAAAACATGAATGCTGTTAAAAGTTAACACTTCCCACATACCAAAATCCTCAAAATTCTATATACTCAAACCATGATATCACTTTGTCCTTATATAAATCATGAGCTCATAATACAATCAAACATCTCATTATCATATTATCCCTTCATTATGTGCATATCATCTTCTTTCCAAAATATTTTAATCACTTTTCATGGTTACTGGTACCATAAAATTATTGAAAACCACAATAGACTAATACAAAAATATTCTAATACACCATAAATGTACCTTGACAACATTATTCATGAATAAAAATACATAAAAACATAAATCCATCCACTTCAATGATTGTCCTGGAATAATTCCTTCCTTGATTTAGAAGTAACTTTTTAGGTCAGGGTATTGAGTTGGGTAATTCCCATGTTCTCCACAAATAAGTCATTGAACTCCATAATAGTCTGTCACTCTATGACCATTTTCTCCACACAGATAACATCAGTCCCTCAATTTGAGGTATTCCTCAAGGTTCTTCTTCCCTTATTTATAAATCTCAATCTTCCTTTCTTTATGCTCCTCAACATGCGAACATGCATAAAAGTCTATCTTCCTTTTATTTGATGAATTAGGCATACCACTAAATTTCACCTTGTTAATCATATATCGCGATGACTGATTTAGCATAATCACAATATCTTTCTCTATGGGCATTACAAAATTTTGTTTCTCATAGTCACCAATTTTTCCATTGGATTCAATGTTAACTGAATTCCTTCTGGTTCCCTCCATTGACTAAAACACAAAAAGAATTCTGTGAGAGGCAAAAATCATGCTAGGGAAAACAACATAGTATAGGGGGAGTACCCTCAATATCTAAAATCTTTGGTTAAATTCTAAGATCATTACATTAGTTCTAAAACTATATCCTATACGTATACTTATCCTAAGGGACATCCCTAGACATACCTTAGAAATATCTCTAGGGATCTCACTAACGTTTTCGCATCCTAGTTTCCAAAGGTTGTCTAAACCTTTCCTCTGATACCAACTGTAGAGACCCGAAGCTTGACGTACATAGATATTACATTAATTTTGAGGAATACATAATACATAACAAAAACAGACACACAAGGACCGTAATAGTTTAGTGTCTTTGGAAACATGGAATGTAATCTTCTAATCGTGGTGAAAGATCTTCAACATCTCCCATAAAGATATTCAACTTTTTGTTTACTTACCTAAAACATTTCTTTTAATCCTGGGGGAAAATAAAACACAAAAAGGGTGATCTCATATTCTCAATAAGGGTATGCATGGATAAAATAAAACATACCATATACATTTGAACTTAAAAACATGAACTTAATTTTTAAACATCCGATGCTTGAGCAATGACATAAAACATGGAAGTACGTAAGGCATAGATCATAAAGAAACATTTTGAATGATAAAATAGCACGGGAATAAAACATGTAATTTTGGAAACCATTAATCACATGATATGATTTCCATATTAGCCAAGGCATTGCTCCCAAGACCATCTTAGTGGAAAAAGTCCCTTTCTGAATCGAGTTCACTCCTCATTCTAGTCATGTATTACTGAACCGGTTTAACTTGCCATTCCAGCCATGTCAATATCATGAAATATAAATCTTTACCCAATGCATTGGAGGGAGATATAGGTCCCACCCATCTCATAATGAAATCATTTTTATTTGTGCCACAAAATAAACATACATCATTCATAATAACCCAACAAATAAAATGGGTTTCATAAACATCATCCCATCATCACATAATCCATATAAAAGTAATGGATATCATTTCATAATAATAAATGTGAAACCATGTAAATCATAGAGACATTATACTTGAAGCATACAGATATTAAATAATGTCATCTTAGATGGAAAAATGGTTTTGATAAAACATTTGAAATGAATTCTTGAGGAAAATATCCTTTCTTCTTCAAAATCATTTTATTTTCAAAAAATGCTATGAAATTTTTAAAGAAAAGGACTTTTTTTGAAAATAATCATGAAATCATGTAGAGTAAGCTTCTTGAAAATAAGGCGTTATGAAACCGTAAAAATCTGTTCGTGCCGTATAAGTTAAAAAATATTCTTCTCGTACTTTTACAGAAAAAGTCAAAAAGTACCTCGTAAACGAAAGATTCCATACATACTATGTAGTAAATGTCAAAAATGGTTAAAAATGCCTTTAAACATACATTAAAACATTTTAAGTAATCATGGACATGTATAAGAGGAATAACCCCAGTAAATACTTACGAATAAACAATCTCGGATAAAAACAAGATTGGAAAAGTTATCCCTTACCTTAGGACTGATATGCTTCGTACGTATCTGAACCTCCTGTATAATGATTTAAATAATGTGATTGACTTATTAAAAAATCATATTCATTTTTATGATATCATATATGGTTCACTTATGACTTTATATTACCTGTTCTTTTGTAAATTCCATGTTAAATAGAGTTTGGGGTAAAATCGTTTCATTTGTCGTCCGTGTTTTGACTTGTAATTATTCATATGATTACATAGATCATGATTACATAATTCTAGAATATAAAACATGATTTATATATAATATAAATTCATTATATACATATATATAATA
This sequence comes from Viscum album, assembly GCA_963277665.1. NCBI lineage: Eukaryota > Viridiplantae > Streptophyta > Magnoliopsida > Santalales > Viscaceae > Viscum > Viscum album. The sequence goes on from OY728152.1 coordinate 1,256,452,753, forward strand.
CATCAATAAATGGAAAGAAATACACCGTTCCTGGAGACGGTAGGCCGTACGTACGCATGAACGTTGTTTTCGTTTCCTCATTGAATTGAATCAAATTAATTGGATGACATACATATATATATATATATATATATATATATATATATATATATATATAAATAAATCTAGTATCATTATTATTTCATATATTTCATGATTAATGATTATATATACTTTATAATCATTTATGAATGGTTAATCATTGATAATGAATCTCATTGCGTCGTGGAGATGGTATTTCGTACGTACACACGAGCGATGATATCGTTCCCATGATCGTGGAATTTTATTGGAGTGTATGTATACTATAACAGAATCACTATAACCTTACAATAATCACATATAGTTATTATTTAAACCATTATACCCATCCAAGTAAGGTGGTGGTGGAAAATAGATTACACCACGGCGTGGAGACGGTATTCCGTACGTACGGACGCGCGGTGATTTCATTTTCCGTAGGATGGATAGATGGTAAAATAGGGTTGTTTCAGACATTTAATAACAAATCAGTATATTAGTGATACTTATTTAATTACTTAATAATGAAACAACCTAAGAAGAAGAAGTGGAAGAAGAAATAAGGTTGAAAGAATCGGTAACAGACATTACCTCTTCTTTGAAGCGTTTCATTGAGACCTCCTCTCAGGGCAATAAAATTGGTCTTTGAAAAAGACCAAGACCACTAGGATGTTTATAGGGAAGTGGAGAAGAGAATTTGGTAGGGGTTGTCCGAGCATCAAGGCTCAAAATGGTGTGAGGAAGAGATGGAGGAGGTTCCCATTTATAAGGGAGGAGAGGGGCACCTTTGGAAATCTTAAAAATATTAATTTATAATAAATCTAACCCCACATAAAAACCTCCAAAAATGACTCATATTAGAATAATATATGATATAGGGTTGTAATCTCATCAACCAATAAAATTTATACATGTTAGGAAATTATTTTAAACATTATCAACTTGATTTATCCTTACTTAATCAATTTAATTTTATTTTTGGTAATGATATTCTAAATTTTAAATTATAACAAATAATTACTTATTTGTTGTGAATTGTCCATACATGGATACTTTATAACATTTTAGAGCATATAAATTTAAATTTATAATTTTTAAATATTTTTGTGATTTTAAACAATTTTATAATATGTTAGTTTTATAAATTAACAAGTGTCAATTTGGACATTATTCATTTATATGAATTTAAAAAAAATATATATACAGAATATATTTTATAACTAAAATCTTTAATATATTCATAAGAGGTCATATGTATCTATAAAATAAGTGGATCACATTAAATAGTTCATATAATAATTATTTTATTATTTTTGAAATCATTTATTTGGTTTATCTCTTAATAAAATAATTACTACAACATTTTTTATAATTAATTAATATAATTATTTTTTCATAAAAATTAAAAATAAAATCCTATGATGAATATAAATCTATTTAATTTCACAATAATACTTTTAATAGAAATTATCATCTTAAAATCACAATATTTAAATTGTTATATTTATTAAATTATGAAGGTGACAACTTTGGCATTATTTAAAATAAAATTATATAAGTGTCATAATAACTTTTATAATACTCCAAACGGTTATATATTATTTAATTGGATGGATATGGTATATATATACACTACCAATAAGTTTTTGTCAGGTTTTTGGGCCTTTTAGCGGGTATTACTATTTAAATAAAACTATATTACTGATTTTTCACTTAATAAATAATTTCTGCATCATTAATGTATCACCTTTAATGAAAATTATTTAATGCCAAAAAATTATAAATCAATTATCATGATGTAGATAATTTAATTATATTTAAGGAGACTATTCATGTTTGATGTTTTATGATGTTTATCACTAAATTAAAATTATTATACATATAAGATTTAAGAGAGTGACATGTTGTCACTTTCTTTGGTTTTAATAATAATTAGATTATTTTCATGGTCAAAAGTCCATAAAATGAATCTAATCCGACTATTAGGTAATATGGGTCTACTTTTATCCATAAAATATAATTTTTCCATGAGTTAGGGTAATTTTATAATATTATATTTACCCTTAATTACCCGATTTACCTTTAACTATGGTAAATAAAATTTACCGCAGTTACTATTCATAATTCCAAAAAATAAAAATTAGCCTATTAACATAATTTTGAACCACTGATTCCAAATATGGAATAATGTTTTTCAAATTCAATACACAGAAGTTACAGAAATGAAATTAAAATTAATCTCGTTGTCGAATGAAAATGGGTTTTTGTTTAAAACATTGCAAAAGATTGAATTGATTTAACCTAAAAATTCAATGTAAAATCGATGATAAGGACATAAATTATATTAAATGGTAAAAATATATTCTATTTATACTTTTAAACCATTAAATATTATAATTTAACCACATAAGTTATTACAATGAAAAAACTTGTTTTTAATTAAAATATAGCGTGTTTTTACTATTCATTAAAATATGAAAGTTATCAGAATAATATGAAAAATTTATCCAAGGTAAAATTTTATATCCTGATTCCAAATTATAATTTCATTTTGTAAAATTGAACTTATAAACATGTCAAAAAGTAGATTTAATGTGGTTGCTCCATGAAAAGGCGACAAAACTGCATTTTTTTAAAAATACTTATTTTACCCGAAATATTTATTTTGATCTTATACCATGTTGTATAAAATGTTTAAGATGAATAATAATGTTATAAAATTCAAAATTTAGTTAATACTATTCATAATGTCTAGTTCATAACAATATTATAATAATATATCTTTGTTTAGTAATACCCGGTATTGCGTACAACACAAGCTATCGAGGAAGGCCGCTATTGCGTGTAATGCAATACAAGTTAGGGTTGCGTGTAGTGAACGACTCCATTGTTGTTGTGTATAAAAAAATCCATTGAGTATATATATATATATACTCAATGTTTTGTAGAACAACTACTATCATACAAACATGAAATTGTGTGTAACCGGATCCAAGAATATTGTTGCGTATACTGCAATGTAATATGGTGTTGCGTATAGCGCAAGATAATCTTGGTGTAGCGTACAACAGAAGATATGAAAGAAATTAAAACTAATATTTCTTATAAAATATCAGGTTGTTACATAGTTTCACACTCCTGGGGTATATGCTTAGGATAATTCACATTTTATTTACCCACCAACATGAAAGATTTATGCCACCAAATTATCAAATTATATGGTTCTAGGATTTACGATGCATAAATTTTTGCTATATGCTACACCATGTTTAGATTCATAGAGATTTCATAATGTTATGAGATAATATATAATATATAATTTATTGGAAATGGTTTCTTGCAGAATAAATGAGAACTTTACCAACACATGTGATGCGAAGTGTAAGAAAGATCATATCTCTAATAGTATCATGTAATGATTTCAAAGTAAGATTGTCTCCCATGTATCCTCATCATATGCAGAAATAATATCATGTGTTTTAAAGTTATTTAAAGTCTTCTCTATGTCCTATGGATTTTTTGGGAAGAAAATGAAGAAGATGATGGTAGGGAATAAACATGTCTAAAGTGAAGAAGGGAAAGATGTATTTTACGACATGTGATAATTGTGGAAGGAAACACCTGGGTATGTTCTTGAGAGTAAAATGTGTTTTCTTTATGTGTGGAGAAAAATTCCACCATCCTCATAATTTCAAGACAAGGAATGAATTTTCTTATATTCAATTCTTAAACTACAAGGATATAGGACACTATGTGAATCAATGTCCCAAGTGTCAAAGGAATATACCCCAAATGATGATTTTGGATAATGATAATGTTATGATGCTACATAAGATGAAGTATAATGATTAATTTGAATAGTCAGGAATCACGCCATTTGAATATTTTTTCAGTAATGTACTGGTTATATGAATTAATGTATATATATATATACATAAGGATTTTACTGCAGTACTCTTTCTTTAAGGATTTGTGGTCGTATGATGAATGGTACAAAGGAAAAGAGATTCAGTAGAACATTAAACTTTTTAGGAAAAAAAATATGATTGAGGGAAAGAAAACCCTTAATATATATTAGATGTTGAGATAATGATGAAGAAATGATTATTTCTGATAATTATTGACTACCTTGGAACATATTATTATATTGTCTAGAAGTGGTTTATGCTATCATCGATAGTGTTTACAACCCTTTTGGATTTAAGGAATTTATCTAATAAAATTTATCATACTTAGAGAATATAAAATATTGTATGTTTCCAATATGGGTTCTATGGTAGTTAAAGTTATTACCATATACCAAAAGGATACATGATGAATTTATTCACATGTTTGAAATGTGAAAATTTAGAGCTACTTTATGTTGGTGAAAAGTTCATCATGTAAATTTCGATAACTTCATTATAAAGTATTGAATATTCATATTTTGGAATGTTTAACCATTTATGAAATGGTTTAAGTTGATCATTGTACCACATTTTTTAGGATAATTTATTACATCACCATATGGCAAAATCTCTTCTATGTGACAAAAGTTCAAGGTGAAATCAAAGGATGAGTTTGTATATGGAAATGAATATTTATATTCTTATATAGTGGAATAATACCCCAAAACAAGGAAAAGAGTCTTAAATAATATTTTGCCTTATTATATTAATCATTGATAATATCGATGGATTTTTTTACATTAGTATATAGTTTTGTAGTAATCAACATTCATATGAACATGTTCTCTATCACGTTCCATCAGAATTTCATAGTTATTTTTTTCTTCAATGTTTTGGTTTTTCCTTACAACTAATTTCTCCCTATTCAAAAGCATAATTTTTGTAATGGCCACCTCATTTCCCTTAACCCCTTTTATAGAATAATATTTTATTAACATTATTTCCAATGTAGGTTTCCACAAGGAAATTCTCAAGCATCAACCCTTAAATTTCGATGTGCAGTTTTGAATTGTGAGGAGGAAATTATATTAAGGAGGGGATAATGTAACACCCCAAGAAGTTATAAATAGATTTAAAACATAATACATGAAACACTGAGTCTCTAAAAATCACCACTTTGTTATAACATAGCCAAGTAAACATATTTAATCCACCTTTGTGATTTGAATTTTAAAAAACTAATATACACAGTAGCGTTCGGTAAGATATTTAGAGTCTGATAAGACAAACTTATTTTTTGGTGAATAGTAACATACCCTTATGAATAGTTTATTGTAAAAAAAATAGAAACTTGACCAATGAATGCATAAAATGGAAATTTATTTTCATTAAATTTATTCATAAATTTTTACTCTACTTTCTTATGGTAAAAAGATAATTTTATGTGACCCTGATTAATTTCTCAAGGTGTTATAAAACGAGTTATAGTTTAAAATTTGTTTTTTTGGAATAAATTATGAATTTTTTAAAAATTAAACTAAATATATTTAGAAAATTATTTTTAAAAAATGGATTTCATTTTTTTTAAACATCGTAAAATTGTTAGGGTAATTTTTTTGTATTTTTCTAAAAAACTTCAATTTTTTGTGAATAGTAAAAATACAATTATGAGTTTTCAATAAGTTAAATGACACCATAATGACGTAATAATTAATATAAAATTCTAGTAGACTTATGAATAGTAAAATATTATGTGATTTTTCCTAGGTGTCTAGTACCATGGGAAAATAACTTGGGCAAACCCATGGTTTTACCAAAATCACAAATGAGGTGTCCCTTTAAATTAATAAAAATACTCTCTATCATTTACTATAAATACCCTCTCATTACATCATTTTATTTTATTCCAAAAACATCATCTATGAGGATATGTTATTTTTACGTCCCTTGTAGTCCTCCCAAGGTGTCATCATGCCCCCAAGGTCCCGACATTCCAGTCTTAGGAGTTTCTCTAAAGGGTAACAGAAGTCTCAACTTCTCTTTTCCCATAAAAGTTATCTTTTATGTGGTTTGTATTTCAAGTTTTCACAACATGTTTTTATTTCCATATTATGATATTCATGTACTATTTTATGATTATTTTTGGAATGTTTTACCCCCATCCCCTCTCTTTTTAATGTTTTCTAAAACCATGTTGTACAGCTATTATGCTGCAGAATTTTCATCTCAAAATCTCTTTTTTTAAATTACTCTTATTATGTTATTATATTTTTATTTAAATTGGTTTATTTCTAAATATGTAATTCCATACCTCCAATACCTTCCATATTATTTATGAATTATGAGATAACCTTTTTCTCACATCAAAATATTTTTTAAAATATTAAGCGATGTTGTTAGGCTGCTGAAATTTCATGAGAGATTTCTCAACTTTTATTTTATTTCGAGTTCCATTATTTTATTATTATTTCCTCATCTCCCCTCATCTAAATGATATAATAATTCTAGAACCATAAATGAATTCATATTTTTTATTCTAAAATAATATTTCTTCAACATCTATCATTTCCTATTCTTTAATACAAAAAATTAAAACACCATCTGAGATGTGCTAATTTACCACATTAAAGGACGATGGGTTTTAAATTTATACTAATGTCTTCAATTATGGTAATGAAACCATTATTTTGGTCTAAAGAGACTATAATATATATATTATTTCTTATCTATGGTTCTGGAATAATTTTTAACACATGTTGTTGATTTATAAAGAAAATGGGTGTGTAGTGTTCAAAAACACCCAATTAACCCAAACGGTTTTCATTAAATAATTTATACAATGATTCCTCTTCAAAATAGGTAAAAAAATTAAAAATAAAACAATTGAACCATATTTATGTTCACTAGTAACATATAACTTCAATTATGGACAACAATCCTCATTTTACATGATTCTCCTTTCATGTATATAAGTATAGTGATCGAGAAACAAACGGACCCGAACAATGAAATTGAACCTCTTAACCCATCAAAAAGGTCATGAATGAACATAAAAATGTTAGAATAAATCAATTACATGTTATATAGGTTCTGTAAATATTAATTAAATAATTTAATATTCTTATCCAAAACACTAAGATCAAATGAGGAACACCACCAGACTTAAGGTAAAGAGTTTCTTATCTCACTTTTAATTCTGTGATATTTCTATTATTTGAAACTAATTTATTTCATGTGGTGTATTGTTTATTTAATTTGAAATATATTATCAGGATAATATTTTTATTCATGGTATATTGCGATTCATTTGTAGGTTATTAATTTTTGTTCATACGACTCGATTGATTACAACGTGATAGGGGACTGTGTCTCAATTTCAATTTCATTATCATTTACTTGGTATTGTGCACCCAATACTTCATATGTTGTGTATATTATGACCATTTGAGATAATTTATCATTTTAAATTGTTAATATATTATATATACATAATCTGGTTTCATAGATATTATTATTTTCTTAATCCATGTAACTTTTTACATATGGTGTTTATTTGGAATGTTGTATTTACTATTGAAATATTGATGAATATGTATCCTCTAATCTATAAGAATATTGAGAAGTTTGATTTAAATTGTATTAAATCTATGTATAAATACTGATTTGGAAATTCAGGAATGGGAGAGGCCCGCTGTATCCACCCGTTGCATCGACAGATCTCATGGGACAAATTAGTTGGTGACAAACCCTTAGATTTTGTTTCAAAAAATCAGACATGCTTCTACCTAGAGACTTAAACCATTTCGTCAGTATAGTGGTATCATGTTCCGGATGCTTGATGTCCAATAAATAAGCATATCTATTTATTCATTTTCAACTATTACTTTCCATGAGGTTTTCACTATGAAAAAACCTATGGATCCAGATTCATTCTCAGTTTATTAATGGCATGTGTTTTCTATTTATTCACCATTCCATATTGATTATATAAATTTGTTTATGATTCACTTATTAATGATTCATTTTTTTTTGTATTTTTAAGCCTTACTATGCATTTGATCTTACCCATTTCATTAGTTTACCTTCAACAGGTTATGAAGATGAGACTATTTTTTGTGTTCTTGTGGTTGCAGTTTATCAGTTTTTGGTTCTGTATTGTATTTTATTACCTTTTACAATTTAATATGAGTTACATCTATCTATATAGTTTCTTCAAAACTAATAAAGCTGTTATTACTTAATGATTTTCATTACTCTTAAGCATTCTAATTAACAAGTAATTCATCGGCTCTGATCTAGAGGGTTCGTGGTGTTACAATTATTATCCATGTAAATATATAGGTCACATTCCTCTCCCCCTAATTGACAAGGTGTTTATTTTATAGGAACTCAGAAATTTTCAATTTCATCTCCCCAATTTTTTTAATAACCCTTAATATTATTCAACATATTAATCTTAATGGCTAGTATTTATTTGTACTAATTGGGGTATGTTAGTAACGTTTCATATATTATTTTCAATATGAATGAATATATTGAAAATGATTCACCCCTTTAATTTGAGGAATACATTAGAAATATTAAATTTTTTTTGGGTCCTGTTATAGTTGTTGGTGCATCGATAGGTCTCATTAGATAAACTAGTTTTCATTTTTACCCATTTATGTATGGTTAGGGTTCAATGCCTTGACAGTGTAGTCACAATGTCTCGCATTATGAATTAACTCTTTAAGAAACTGGTAATTGATAATCTGTGTGATTATTTTACTTGTAGAATATCCATGGTTATGTTTTATTATGGTATTATTTATTCAACATTTATTCCTACCATATTATTCTTAGAATTATGTTTTAATGGCATGTGTACCTTAATTATTCACCATACCATATTACTTATACTTCCTTTACATTACTTACCCTTTCTGAGAATCTCATTCAACCCCTTTATTATGTTTTATTTTTCCCTAGGATACAAAGAAGTATATTATGAATGACTTGTAGGGAAAATATAAATTTATGGATGTTTATAATCGAATTTACATACTATATTTCCTTTGTAGTTGTAATTTTGAACTTATGTATGTATCTTTTTTTCCATATATAATAAACTATTTGGTCCATCAGGAAAGGAATTCCTTGTAATCATACTAATTTATTGTCGTGAGGAACTAGCTCTGCGAAACATTGTTTACGGTCTTTACCATTGGTATCGGAGTATGTTTAGTAGAATCCTGGGAAAATATAATTATAAAACATAGATTAGTGAACAAAACCCTAAGAAAGGCTTTGAGGGTAATTCATAAAGATTATCCTAGATATTGGTAGGGAATATATTTTTTGGATATTCTTATAAATGAATCAATGACTGGATAATGAAAGTGGACATGGTTCTCACACAAATGTACATAGGAGTAACAAATCTGACTATGTGTTCTAGGCACGACTTAGGGTAAACTGGTACATGACAATGGGCCTTACTGCGCACCTAGTCTGACACTCTTGAAGGATATTCTTAGAAAAAATCACATTTAATTAACAAACTATTATGAAGGATGTAATTGTAAAGATGTCCCCAATGAAACCATACTTATGATTATGAGATTATACATGTATAGGATTTCAATATATTCAATTTATTTTTCTTTTTCGACCTTATACATTATCATTCACAACCTAATTTATTGTATGAAATTATTTGGAAATATTTTGTGGTGGATGTTATGGAAACCACATGATCACATGTACCCCATTTAGGGATTTATCCCCAACTCAAGATAATGATGTCGGTTCTGGAGCTGTGACTGGTGCTAAGAAATTGATAACTGTACTGGGATATGAGACTCAGTTTATGAACAATAACCTTATCTATATGGAGAATCCTAACCTACAACATGGAAGAAAAATATTAGACCACTTTAAGTGAAAACAACATCTATCAATTAAAGGTACCAATAACCCATTCATAGAAATTAAGTGGATGAGTTCCTTAGAGAATATATTTCTCACTTTTTGAAGTAAAAAAAGAGAGAAGTATTTCATGGTAGTACATATTCTATTAGGAGATTCTAATCAATGGTGGTCATTGATTCAAAAGAAATGAGGAGGATGAGATTGAAAATATATAATGGATGGATTTTATGGAAATTTTCCTAGGAAAGTATTTTCTCTGTGAACAATGAGCAGATATGTATAACCAATTATTATGTCTAAGACATAAAGAGGTTGAAAATATTGTGAAGTATAAAGCCAAATTTATAAGGTTATCATGTTATCATATAGACTACATACATAATCCAAGGTGTAAGATTGATCTATTCATTAATGGTTTAAAAAATTCCTCCAAAGAGAAACAGTGTCTCATAATTTCTCATTATATGAAGATATAGTCTCATGTTCTGTCATTATTAAAAAATAATTCTCTAATTCATATGACATTAAAAAATGAAAAATAATAATGGGGCTACTAGAAACTCTAGAAAAGGAAATAAGGAAATGGGGAAGAAGGGAAGAGTTAAATTTCCCACTTATAGTAATTTTTTGGAAGAGAAACCCTAGTAATTTCCTGAATAGAAATAGTGTTTGATAAAAGTGTGGTGATAAAAGTCACCAATATCATGATTTTAATGAAAATAATTATTTTTCCAATTTTTAATTCTTTACTTGTAATGATATGAGACATTACGCAAATAAATTTCCTCAGATTCAAGGAAAATTTACCCAAAGAAGGTGAAGGGGGAAATTCCTATCTAATGTGGTCACAATAGTTGAGGTGGAAGTTCCTAAAGATATGGTGGTAGGTACATTAATAATTTTTTAAAACATATCCAATGATTTATTTTATTATGCATCATTACATTATTTCATAGGTTCCCTTTTTTCCATGAAAATTAGACATTTTGAATTTGATTTAATACTGGATATTTCAATCAAAACTCCAAAGGAAAGTATCATTGCAACAATGATGTGTCGATAAACCCCCCATATTACAAGAATATGTTATTTAGTTGCTGACTTTTTATTTATAGCAGTGATTAAATTTGATATAATTCTTGATATAATTTATCTTCCAAATTATTATTTTAAGATCTATTACAAGAAGGATGAATTTAATTTTTTTTGACAATGAGTTAGAGTCCCTTTTCATTACAAAACAAACATTTCCATATGATGATTATCTAGATCCACCCATTTTAGCTCAACTGAATTAAATTATTGGTGAAGAAGAGGATGAAATATCTATTGTTGAGGAAGGAAATTTTCTATTTGACGATGTACCTATTGTTCAAGAATAAATTAATTTATTTATAGAGTATTTACCTAGATATCCTCCAACGTGGGAAACTATGTTTTCTATTTTTTTAATTCCAGGTGGAAGGCCTATATAAAAGTCTCCTTATTGAATTTATATAGTGGAATTAGTAGAACTGAAGAAAAACTAGAGGATTTAAATAGTATGGTGTTTATTCTCCATAGTGTTTCTCCATGGAGAGCTCATTTACTTTTATTTAGGAAGAAAGATGGAACTATGAGGTTGTGCATTGACTGTAGGGATATCAACACTATAAAGGTAAAGAACAGGTATCCTCTTCCTTATATTCATGATTTATTAGATTAACTTCATAGAGCCCATAATTTTTTGAAGATTACCTTCTATATGTATATCAATAGTTTCATGTGAGGAAGGAATATATTCCAAAGAAAAAATTCTGAACAAGGTATGGGCATTATGGGTTTACAATAATGCCTATTGGATGGACTAATTCACCGTATATTTTCATAAATCAAAAAAATAGAGTTTCAAGGAATATAATGATGAATTTATGGTGGTATTTATTTGTGATATCATGGTATACTCCCAAATATACTATGATCATGATAACCACTTGCACAATGTTCTAAAGAATCTTATAAAAAATGAGTTATATGGAATTTTTATCATGTGTGATTTATGGATTCAAACGGTTTCTTTTCATGGCCATATTGTCTCTAAGTACATAATCATATTTGATCCTGTAAATAGAAACGTAGTTTAGGAATATCCGACACCAAAAAACATAACTAAGGATTGTAGTTAAATTAGTTTAGTAGGTTATTATCAGTGTTTTGTTCATAAATTCACCTTATTAGCTAATCCATTAACAATGTTTACACATAAAGGGGTTATATTTTTATGGAAAAAAGCATGTTGATAATGATTTCAATAATTAATAAAGTGGTAAGTAAATGATACAATTTTCAGTCTACCATAGGGAAATGGAGTATTCATGATTTATAGTGTTTCATCAAAGAAAGGACTTGGATGTGTCCTTATTTGGAATGATAAAGTTATATCCAATTCATAAAGGAAGCTAAAAAATCATGAACAGAACTATGCAACTCATGACCTTATATTATCGGCTGTAATATTTTCTCTGAAGATATAGAGACAATATCTCAATGATTAATTATGTGAGATATATACAAATCATAAGAGATTGAAAAATATCTTATCACAAAAAAACTCCACATGGGGAAAAGGATATGGCCCAAACTACTCATGGATTATGATTTGTTCAATACACTATCACCTAGGAAAGGAATATAAGGCAGGCGATGAATTAATAAGGAATGATCATGGATTTATAAGTACAATTTGGATTGAAATGGATTCTATGTATATGGATCTAGAAAACACTGATTTGAAAATTATCAAGGATGGGGAAAAATAATTACTTTTTCAATTGGTTACCACACCATATTTATTTTAAAGGATTAAAAGTTCTCAGTTTGATGATGAGAATCTTCAAAAGAAAATCAAATGTGTGAATAATGGGAAATTGGATGACTTCGTGTGTGAGGATGAAATTCTAAAATTTGGGAAGAGGTTGTGTGTTCTCCCAATTCCTGATTTGTAAAAGGAGTTATTAGATTATGCTCATAGATTGAATTTATATATAAACCCTTGTAGATTTATGATGTATAATGATTATAAGGAACATTTCTGATGGGATAACATGATGAAGAAATTATTTGATTATGAATAATGATATTTAGTATTTCAATAGGCTGAAGATGAAAGATAAAATCCTATATAATTCATGAAACATATTCTTATTCCTATATGGAAATGGGATAAAATCACAATGGATTTTTTCTCTAGTTTACCAAAACTCCAAGAAGCAATGATTCAACATGGGTGATTGTTGACCGAGATACCAAATATGCTAGATTCCATACAATAATAATGTATTTTCTACTAATAACCTTGAACAGATCCATATTAAGGAAGTTGTAAGACTTCATGGAGAACTTCACTCAATTGGGTATGATCATGATCCATGATTTACATAAAAATTACGAAAAATTATGTAGAATGTTTTGGATTCTAAGAATTATTTAAGTACTTCTTATCACCCTCAAACTGATGGGAAATCAAAAAAGAAATTAAAGACATTATAAGACATGTTGAGATCATGGTCACCTAATTTTCAAGGTATATATGAATTTTTTTTACCTTTGGTAGAGTTTTCATACAACAATAATTTCCATTATAGTATTCAAATGAAACCATATGAAGCATTGGATGGAAATATATGTCGTACACCGACATGTTGAGATGAAGTTAGTGAAAGAACACATGTAAGCCTAGATTTTATGGAAGAAACATCAAAAAAAGTAAGGACTATTCCAATCCATATCAAAGAATCTCAAAATACCAAAAATATCTATGCTGATAATCAAAGAAAAGATTTTGAATTTGAAGTAGTAGATCATGTTTTCTGAAGGTATCTCCCTAGAATGGTGTTATATGGTTTGGAAAGAAAGGTAAACTGAGCCCTAGGAACGTGGGTCCTTTTGAAATTTAGGACAGAGTTGGAGCTGTGGATTATCATTTAGAGATTCCAACTAGGATTTCTAACGTACACATTTTTTTCTACATATCATTATTCAGAAAGTACTTTCCAGACCCAACACGTGGACTCACTTATGAAGGTATCGAACTGGAACATGGATTATCTTACTATGAAGAGCCTATTCAGATAGTGGAAACTAAAGAATAGGAACTGAGAAAAACGATGACTTGTATGGTAATGTTACTTTGGAAAAAATAATAAAATTGAAGAGGTGATTTGGGAGCCTGAGGATATTATAATGAAGAACTACCCAAATCATTTTGTGAGGTGTCATTTTGGAAATTTCGAGGATTAAATTTTCATAGGAGTGAATGGTTTAATGAAACAAAATTCTATCAATGAAATTTATTTTATGTTTAATTTATAAAGTATGAATTATATAAAACCACATGGAGAACAAAATAAAATCTTTATAAATTAATAATAAATTAAATTAGAGTTATTTTAACGTGTTAAGGAACCTATAATGATGAAATAGTATATTTTTCTTACGAAAAGTAATATCATTATATGAATAGTAAAATGGCCTAATGAATAGTAAAATAACCCATAAAAGTATAAATAAAATAAATACATCTCATATGAGATACTATGATATATATTTATCATTGTAATATTTAGGAAATATTTTGAAAAATTAATATTTAAGTGTACATAGTTTGATAAGTCATGAATTTTTAATTAACATTTTATAATTAATAAAATTAATATTTTTTTTCAGAAAATCCAATTATAAAACAATATTAAGTTCCCTTTTTATTTGAAAAAAAATTATGAGACCTTAGTTAATTTTTGAATGTGTTATAAAATCAATTTTTTTTTTAAAAATCTACATTTAAAATTAAATATTGATATTTTTTAAAAGTTAATTTCACATATTTATAAATTTATTTTGGAAAAATGGAATCGATTTTTTAATAAGAATTTTTGAAAAATAGTCGTGGAAAGTTTTTTGGATTTTTCTAAAATACTTTAATTTTTTAGTGAATAGTAAAATATAGTAATTTACGGTATAAATATATTAGCATCTAACTAAACTATATCTTGAGTTTCCACTGATTTATGCACCATAATATTGAAAATTAAATAATAATTTTAATATATTTTATTATAATTCTCAAACTATTGAATGTCATGGGCCAAAATAATTAACAAATGAATAAGATGTTAAAAAATCACCCCTCTCCTCCACTATAAAAACCACCCTCATCTTCGTCTTCTCATCACTACTCTATGCCTTGATCCTATTAAATGTTATCAAAAACTCCTCCTCTATAGTATCTCCCCATGTCCAGGAACTCCTGGTTTTACCAAAAGACAAAACCCCTTAACCTATGGAGGTTCTCAAGGAGGTTAATTCAAGATCTAAACACTCCTCCCTTTTCATTTAATTTCATTTTCAATTTACATTGTTTTCTTATATTATCCTAAACTCATCTTCATAAATGACCATGATTAATATATTATCATATATATAGTCAAATGATATTCTGTTAATGGAATCCCATTCCACAAACTACTATTTCTCTCTCTTTTATTTTTAAAAATGAAATCAACATCTGAGAGGTTCTGATTTACAACATTTGCAGATGAAGAACCATAATTCTTCAATTTATCTGTAAATACTAGTCATGAGTACAATTTTCTGGTTGAAAAATATTATAAAATATATTTTATTTTTCATTTAATTTTTTGTAACTAATATATATATATATATATTATACTAATTCAAACGATAAAACAGCTTCTTGATGATCAAAATATCGCAGTTATAATCTAAATCATTAGCACTAATGTTTTCTCTAATAAATCATCGTCACACCATATAACCAAATTAATTATATAACAATATATTATTATAAATGTTCATACGTATCATATTAATTCAATTATAGATAATTATATATTTTCCACATGAACATCTGTACTTATACACAAGTATACTGATTGTGAAAAACAATGAAACGAACGCTGCGGAGTAACCAATTTGTATCATAAAACTCATCAAAAAGGTTATAAATGAACTTAATAAAATTATAATAAATCAAATAAATATATAAATATTCTCAATTAATTAATTTTTGGATTTAATTTTATTTTCTAGGACAATAAGGCCAAGTGCAGAATACATTCGGACATGAGGTAAAGGGTTTCTACCTGAACCTCAATTTTCTTTCAGGATTCTATTTTTTCCACTTTTCAGCAAATAAATTATTAATTAATTATATTTATTCTTCTTAAATACTGTTTCAATGTTATATATAAGTGTACCAATCATAATCCTTATTTATTTTATGGGTATTTGCATATTTTAAAAGGTTATTTCTCAAATTCTTTCAGATAAACATGCCTGATTCAAGGGAAATTCTCAGATTCATACCCAATTTCAATGGAAATATATAATATGTTTTAAGAATGAATTATTTTTATAATATAAATCATTTTATTATGAGAAAAATTTCTTCATTCACTTCTCTAAAGTCTGGTGTTTTTGAATCGGGCTAAATTATGAATGTTTTTGAACATTTTCGTTTACAGGATAGGTTGGTTCAAAAACCAAGATTTGGTTTGATGTCACACATGTTGGGACTATTTAAGGTGTTGAAATTAGGATTGGGTAAATGATCTATTATTTTCATGAGTGTCTCAAGGGCTTTCAAGAGAACCGGACCTAGAAACATAGTTTTTAAATAGGTTATAGAGGGTATACAGTTTGATTGAAAAACGTGTGACCCATAGAAGTGACCATGTGGCTTGCTTCTGGAATAAATTTTATTTGAATAGGAAATGCATAGTTATAAAAAATGTGTGGGTATTCCATGTGATATAATCCTGGTATCCAGTAGAAGACACCCGGTCTGCCCACGGTTTGTTAGACAATGCGAGTTAAATCGTGCGGTTCACCCAGTTGTGAGTTTTGTGTTAAATTATTATAATTAAATCCAACAGTAAAAGGTATTTAGTTAAATGTTTTGAAATGAACTGATCATTTAATTAAATTTAGTTTAGATAAATTAATTAAATTTGGTTTATGTGTGTAATTTATTTAATTAAATTTGGTTGAAAAGAATTTAATTAAACGATGAGTAAATAGGGAGTTTGGGGTTTTTCCAAGTGGTATTTTAATTAAATGATATTAATAATAAAATAATTTATTATTATTATTACGATATTACATATTATAATTATTTATGGTTTATTTTATTAGTGATTTATTTTTATTTTTTAAATGTAACAAGGGATGTGCTACACTCCCACCTTCCTTGTGAGGCGCGGATGACCCCCCTCCTAAAACCCTAGACCAGCATCATGCATGCTCGTTACCTTACTGTACCCATGGTCGTTAAAACTCCCATGGCCTGATCACCTCAATGAAACAACCTAATCTTAGCCACAACATACAATAGGTGTGCACGAACTCTTGGTCAAGGCTTAGTGGCGTGCGACCCCTCATCCTTTTGTAGTCGATTCCTCCCAGATTATTCATGAATGAGGTATGATTCCTTGAGTTAAGACCTTATTTGTTGTCCTCCATCATCAATTTAGGGATTTCTTCCCTTTCTGCAATCAATATTGATTTTTCCAAAATGAGGGTTTGAATATAATACCCGGTTTAGGGTTTCTTCATACAATAGGATACAAAATTGATGTCTTGGAACCCATTGGTCCATGTTCTAGCATCTTACACCGGGAGTGATGCATATGGACTCAATTCTCTTGGAATCTATTTGGTTGGGTAAGATTATAAAACTGATTTTTGGTTTTGCAACATCTAATTTATGGTCTATTGTTATAAGTAAGTCCCTAGTTTTTAATTGGATGTGAGTTTTTCCTCACCACACTAATTTTGATTTCAAAATTTTTCTATAGGGTGTTGAGATTATTTCCAAGTGTGCACACACTTTTGTGGAAGTTCATATATGTAATCAGATAATAGTTTGAGATAGAAATCATTGGATTAGACAATATCATTAAGGTAGGGTAATCAAAATTTTCTTAATTGTTAAAATTAAATAGTTTTTTATTTATCATTGTTCAAAAATTTAACTACAAGTTCTGGAATGAATTTATAATTTTGTTAAAAAAATCAGATTATAAAACCATGTTTTTGTAATTAAACCCTCTAATGGAGGTGTGCGACCTTCAATATAAAAACAAAGTGATTATACTGATTTGTTTTAATAGCTTGTTGATATATGTTGTCCTATGGTTTCATAGTTAGAATATGATGTTTAAATTAGGGTCATGTGGTCCCATAGATAGAAGTTGTATTGCACCCTTTACATGTCGACACACTTGGGCTAATTGGTAATAATGGGTTATTGAGTGTGATGAGTTGGGATAATTAATTTCAAATTAATTATGTCATTTTAGATTCTAATTTATATAATTAGTTTTGAGATAAATGATGATATAATGCATTGGATTAGTTGAGATAATAAATTGTGAATTAATTATGTGCCTTCGATAATAAGATCTATATAATTAATTGTGGGATTAATTATGAAAAATTGAGATTATAATGAGATGATTAATTATAGAAAATTAATTATGGAATATGAATTTTCATACTGATTAATAAGTTGATGAATTAATTAATGGAAATTGTGTACTTAGTTAATTATTGAGTTAACTAATGGATTTGATGTTTTTGACTAATTACTAAATTATTAATGGTATTGGGAAGGATAATTAAATGGTAAATTAATTATATGATAAAAAATGGGAATATGATCACTCTAAATTGAGAACTATAACTGGTAACATAGCCATCATACATATGTGAAATGCAAATGGGAACATGGTCATTCTAAATTGATAACTAAAAATAGAAACATGGTCATCATACTTATGAGTAAAGATAATGGAAACATGGTCATTCTAAATTTATATGTACAAATAGTATATGATCATCATTCTTATAAGTACAGATAATGAGAACATGTTCATTCTAAATCGAGGATTATACATGGTTACATGGTCATTATACTTATGAGTAAAGAGAATGAGAACATGGTTATTCAATTGAGGAGTAAGCATGGTAACATAGTCATCATACTTATGTTTGTGATTTCAGTATCTTTGGAAATGTGTATTATGAATGTGAAATTAAAGAATATAAATAATGGTACTCTGAGTTTGTGGCCTCACATAAAAAATATTTAACTATGGCATGAGTCGAATCAGGTATTGAGGTATGATATCACCTTTGAATAATTTGGACTCTAACATGAGATATTGAAGGCATTGAGATATAATGTGATCTTTACATAATTTAGAATCAGGCATGAAATGAATAAGGTATTCGGATATGTTATCCCCTTTAATATTATAGATTCTTTCATGAGCCAAAGCACGTATTAAGATATCATATTACCTAGGGAATACTTCAAGCTCTGGTAAGGGAAGAAGTTATTATTGAGGTATGGGTATCCACGATAACCCTGGTGTTATGAAATTATTAAATAAATTATATTATATAATGTGATAAATAGTTAATTATATATTAGTTATATATTTATTCCTTATTTAGACTCTTATTCTGGCTATGATCGGAAGCAGATATCTCCATTAGGTTTCCCTTGGAACCTGGATGGGTTCTGGGTTATTTATTCAATTCTACTATTTCTTTGATATACCTGCACATAGTTTGTTATATTTCATTGTCTATTATTCGGTAAAAAACATATGGTATCAGCCTACTGAGATTTATATTTCACATAATATTCTGTCTTCCATTGTAGTAGGGTACCCGAGTACACTATATTGTTCTCTGGATCTTGGAATTTACTATTTCTATTTGTTGTTCCTTGGAGTTAGGAGAAAAGGATGGAGTGGATGCTTAGGATTCTCGTGGAGATAACCCTTGTGGATTTGAGTCTTTAAATATTTCTATTCCATAATGTAAACCATGCTATTTGGTTTACTACTTTCAAATGTGTATCACCATGTCATGTATGAATTGTATAAACTAACATTGTCCATTTTTCTTATTCAATTGATATTGATACTGTATTCTGCTATTTTCATCTATTTATATTTTATTATACTAATGTGAAAACTTTAATATTATGGTATTGTCTCTCTACTTACTATCCATACACCCTTTTTGTTATTGAGAAGCCTCTAATGTACGGGGAGGTTCACATGAGGTCATGTGGTGACTAGTATGGCTACAAGTTCATTGGAAATCCAGGACATGATGTTACAACTTATCATTTTATACAAATATTTTTCCCAAATAACTCTTCTATTCTATTTAAAATTTTATTTATATCAATAATTACATGTTTACATTATTATATTATTTTCATATATTTCAACAATCTTGTTTATTTATGTTTTAAATTGGGTTTAATCATTTATGATATCATATAACATATTTTATTGATTGGTTTATGATTATTTTGACAATGGATGTGCTATCGGGATACCATTCACCATATTACTCTGAATAGATAGTTTTCATTTTAATGATTTGGTATGGTTATTTACATTTCGTATGTTAGTTTAAATATTAATTTATATGTTTAATATGTTTTACCCCTTTTATTTGAGGAATTAATTGGACTTGGTAATTGTTGTTTGGGGACAACTATTGCGTCTCAGTGCATCGGAAGGTCTCATGAGACAAAGTAGTTTGGGTTTTTACACGTTTATGTATGTTCATGGCATGAGGCCTTTACAACATGGTTATGATGTCCTGCATTATGCATTCACTCATTATTAAACTATTAATTGATATTCCATGTGATTATTCAACTATTAGAATATACATGGTTATTTTTTATTTTGGAATTATTTATTCATCTTTTATTCCTTCCATAATATGCTCAAGATTATATTTAAATGGAACGTGTGCATAATTTATTCTCCATGCCTAATTACTTATCATTCTATTATTTTACTTACCC
Source organism: Viscum album (assembly GCA_963277665.1). Classification (NCBI taxonomy): domain Eukaryota; kingdom Viridiplantae; phylum Streptophyta; class Magnoliopsida; order Santalales; family Viscaceae; genus Viscum; species Viscum album. The sequence continues at coordinate 1,256,473,507 of OY728152.1, forward strand.
TTATTTATTATTTGATCTCACCCCTTTCTTATGTTTTATTTTCCCTCTAGATGTGGAGAAGTATATTATGAATGAATTATAGGGATAATCTAGGAGTTATGGATGTTTACAACGCAATTTACACATTGTATTTCAGTTTATGTTTTAATATTGAACATACGTATGTATCCTATTTTTCTATGCTACTAAACTATTTGGTATTTTGAGATAGGGCTTCTTTGTAATCATTCCAACTTATTGATGCAAGTCACCTGGATTAGGAAACTAGTGTCGGGGTATTTATACATTTTTCTCTCAATTTTGTAGATAATGACTCCCCCTTTATAAAGTATCCAATATAAATGGATACAATATTATGATAGTAAACATCTCACATAAAACATCATATTTCTACAAAATTTTCCAAATTATTGATTTTATTTAAAATATAAATTCAATGAATGATTGGATTCATTAACTAGTCCCTACTTATAGGATTATTCTCATAAAAAGTATCCTTAAATAAAAAATTAATTTGGTAATACACTATGTCTTCTAATTGGTCATCAATTTGGGTAGTTGGGTTGCGATAGATTTTTTGACTAATGAAATTCATATATATAATTATTTATTATTCAAAAATTATATTTATAGGATTATAAAACATTGGGAAGCAAGTTCTATTTCACCTTTTTAATTTTTTTTATTAAGATATAATATGACTTCCCACCTTATAATATATATTAAAATCATAATTTTCCATATTCACATAAAATATATCCAATTCCAATTGAACATCCCATATGGTAAGACCCATTGAGGCATATAATTATATTTTTTCTTGGGTGTGGATTCATTATTCTCAGTGGATTTTTCAAACTTTTATCTATTTCTTTCACTCCCCTTATTATTCAAAAGTTATTCTTCCTTAGGAAGTAGTGTCATGCACCATAAAACATTATGTCCTACATTATTAAACCTTAAATAAACCTATAAAAGAACTATAGATTTCCCCTTCAAAAAAATAATCTGTATATATTCACATTAGTTTCATCAACCATGTCAATCTTGATATCTCTTTTTTTTGATTGACTTATCTCATTATTCCATATTTCCCTAATTTATTTTAATCATCTTGTCCTTCTTTAAAATTACCATTATGTGAAATATTTCTCTAAAATAGAATTATATTCATTAGTCTTATGTGAAATAATAATTTTCCATATTCTTAGAAGTTCAAAATGTATACTTTTTTGATTTTATCGTATATGATTTAATATCATCATCATTCTTCATTGACTTCTTGGGAGCTGGATTCATTCCAAAGGTATATTTGATCCCTTAGCTTATATATTTCATATATTATTGTATATAAGTCCTTTTATCAGTAATTGGATGATAGTAGGGATAATTTTACCAAACATCATCAAATAAATCACAACCAATCTTACAAAAATGACAAAAGTATTCAAATATATATAATCTTTTATTGGAAGATATTTTTTTCTTCATCGGTGTTTTATTATTCACTACATAATATTGTTTAATTTCTTATACTTCCCTCACCAAATGTTATACCTTTCATAGAAATGTAGAAAATGTCCTATTCTTATATAAATCAATGGCTCTACATCCAAACCTCTAATAGAACCAACAACTTCAAATTATCCTTGTTTTTTTCTTAACATTGGGTTCATGCTTTCCATCACCAAATAATTTATATTTTAGTCTTGAATATAAATAATTTTGGATACATTTGGGAAAATATTATTATGTATGTGCTAATTATTTTTTTGATATATTTTTAGATTTCCATGTGTTTTTATATTGATGTTTATATAGAGTATTTATTTTCCCAGCAATTACAATAATTAAAAATAAACTACAGTATACATTATCAATATAGTGGGTTATATTTTCCATGATTTAAGAGGTAGATTATTCTCCACATTATCTCAATCTACAATATCAATCATTATATGTGTTATTTTATATAATTATCATTTATTTTGTAGGTGTTGAAATACATCATCTCTCAATATACAGAGATGTTACAACATATGTTTAATGTAAATGTATTATCATAATTTCATGCTCAAGGAACATTATATGAAGTGAAATCATTTATTATATATCTTATCTTAGTGTGGTCTCCCATTCAACCTTTAGCTTCCTGATCAGATCCTCATTCATTTTTATTATATTAGTTAATGATTAATCCATATCTTAAACTATTTAATTTTTAAATTCATATTGATAAAATTTGATATAAATGGATCCTTTATAGGGAAAATCCAAAACATGCAAGACTTTAGTCACAATTTCCTTAAAAAACCCTGCTTAAAATCTATTATATAAGACTATGAAATAATTAGATATAAATTATTATTGTAATGTGTGGTTTTTTATCTCATATATTTCACTAGTTTTGATATTATGATATGTCTTGAAATCTATTTTTCCAATACATCCTCTATTGTGTATGATTATTTTTCTAAATGTGATTTTTTATCAACAAGTTGTTTGTTGAAACCCATAATTTATTCAATAAATTATTCATAAAATTTATTCATGTAATCTTGAACATAAGAGTAAAATTATTTCACTATTATGATCACATAATTTTTTTAATAGTTAGATTTTTCATTATAATATGTCTAAAAATCAATATATTTAACTACTAAATCATTAATATTCGGATTACCATTATCTAATGGTATTTGCACATCATAATTTGATATTTCTCCCATAATCCTTGCATATTTCATTATCCTATTTTTTAGTTAATTTGAATAGATTTACATATCTAGAGTGATAGGGCTGGGAATAATTTTCCACATATGAGGACCTTCAATTTTATAAATCTAAAATATAAACATCATATTATTATTTTGGAGGGAACCATGATTTTCTATGACAACATATGTGGTGTCTAGAAGACTAGTGGATCACTGAGAGGAGAGTGGTGAATCAATTGTCACATAAAACCATTGTGAATGTTTTACATTTTAATTCATCTTCATAAATATATTATATCTTGATCCACTATATCTTGTGTCACACATACTCGGTAAAATAATTTAGTAAATATAGGAATAATGTTTCCATGATTTATATATGGTTTGATACTATGACATACTCTATTCCATGATTGGTTATCTATCCCAGTCATCTATTATGTACATTAAAAAAAATTGAAAATTGAATGTGGATGGTGCACTATATTAGTGTAAAACTAATATTCTCTAAGATAGTGTCTCACCAGCAATGTTTCATTCCTTTAAAATACATTCACTGGTATGACTCCCAAAGTACTTAATCATTATATTATCTATATATTTATTACTTGAAACAATGATTTACTTGAATATCCTATGTCAGGAAGTTTCTATAGAGTCATACCATGTGTATGCACGCATTCCCAATTTCTTTTTTCCATCGATGTAGATCTACAGTTATAAAAGGATGATTCAATACTCATATAATATATCTCATTCATCTCAGAAGAATATTCATCAAATAACAGAAGGTCTTAAATAATTACCTACAAATAGTTAATGGGTCATAGCTCAGAGTTACAAAAAATATATAAAATATAATTACCTAGATTCATAAATTAATTGGATCCTCTGATTTTTAGTCTGAATAGTTCCTCATATTTATGAATTATTTACACCAATATGTAAAACATGCACATCAGTCTGACATCAATTTTTTATTATTATCACTAATTTTAATATATGGATTAGATCACATAATAAAGATCATATTCATCATCAAATTCTTATTCTTCACTTTAACATGCAGATGTAACCTATTCTTATTCTTTTAGTTCTTTTTTTAGATACATTACCACCCATATTATCTCAAAAGTTACTCTAAAAAAACGTTATCTAGTTTTTTATTTTTATATGTTGGACAATAATAAATCTATATTCATTGTTATAATATATGAAATCCATTCAAACTTAGTATCCCCTGATTTTTAAATTCTTATTTTCTAATATTTTGTATTATACCATGATATCAATTCTAGTTTAGGTCTCTATGTTCTTTTGTTGTTTTTAACCTCTTATTTCCATTAATGGAAATATTATAGTAAATGTTTTCAGGGAAATAACATTCACAAGATAAATCAAATATTATCATGGACTTATTTTAATTTTTTTTGGTTATACTCATCAAAATGACATCATTTACATAATATTTTGTTTCAAATCATTTCTATGGATAAGAAAACTGTATATTCGGTTAATATCACTGGTATGATAGACTACTTATTCCATAGAATATATTCACATAAATCCAAAGAAAATTATTATCTTCTATATAAAATATAAAACAAATATATCATGTGGTGTGAAGGATGTTTTATAGTATGGTACATTCAATTATTTGAGTAAAACTATTAATCTCTGATATGTATAAAGTAATAGTATCTCATATCTTCCTGAATATCATTTAAATATCCTCATAACTTACTTTTTTATTATTTTATAAACATCTGAAATTCGATGAATTTCCCTTGTTATTATTTTTGACAATAGGATAAATCCATTTAATTAATTACGCAGTAAATTCTTGGGTTCTCTTAATTCAATCTACTGAATATAGGCTCATATCATTAATTAAATAAGGTTATTGTTTTTTCAATCGAGTATGAAAAGAATAGGGACATAAAATCTTATATTTTTGTATAGAATCATAATTTTGAAAAAAATTTATTTTTAATCTAGGATGTAAGGGAAATTTGGTTATGTGAACATCATATTTGAATACAAATAATCAATAGTATAATAGATTACCATATGTGGTGATTTACCTTTTCGAATTTGGATAGATGGATCTCCTATTAAAATATAAATTCACAGTTCTCATTTATATATATGGATGTAAATTTGAATATATAGTATATTTCAGGTACATTAACTCCCACACATCAAATAAAAACCTTACATCAAATCCCATATATAGACTGAATGTCCTTAGATCATTATTCACGTAAGTGAATTTAATTATATAATAAATTCACATACTGGGTGTCTTTGCCTATATTGATTTTAATACACTATTGGAATTCAATTATATGGAATTTTATATTAGTTGTGTTTATAGAATTCCATTATATCCAATGGTGCCACATATACTATATTTTTAGCCACTAAAAACACTGATAAACACATCCAAACACCGTTTAGAATTTATAAAACATTATCAAGCACTTCATCACAACACTTAAGAACACTATAGTAATTAAAAACATTCTTATTTGAGTTTATCAATTTAACACAATGTACATAAAATTTTGGATTTAATAAAAACATTATCTAGTTTTGATTCTTTATGGTTTTCATAAAACATCATAGAAATATAAAAAAAGATTTATTCATCATAGCCTTATCTGGTTAATCTCTATTCTAGATATCCTTTTCTCCATAAATTGAACCTTTAATACAATTATTATTATCATGTATTATTCTTTTTCAAGAAAGGTGCAGTATCTAGATCATATTTCATACTCCTGTGGTATACATCACTCAAAATAATATTAGTACATTTCTTGAACATATTGACCAGTAGTTTCAATAAATTTATGTGTGTAATCATATGAATATATTAAGAAATTTAATAGACAAAGTGAACTATTTCATCACATGTCCCATGAATCTATCATTAGAGGACCAAAAAATGTTACCCAAAATCATGGGTATTATCATTTATTCTTTTTTGAGTGGATAAAAAATCCATTTTACATAATCACTATTTATTTATTACACTGAATGTCCAAATTGATAATAAATATAACCAAATTCCATTGGACTCATTAATGATCATTAATATGTCATTAATTGGATTATTTTTTTAATGGAAACAAGTGATAATTTAATCTCAAACCAAAATAGAATTATAACATTCGAATACTTGAAAAGTAATGAATGATTTTATAAAAATCAATATTTTTCACAATTCACCAAATAATCAATATTTTAGAAAAAAATTAAAATCAAACATATAATGAATATGAAATGATGATTTGAAAATTTATTCCAATTATATAATATTAAATTTAAAAAATTTAAAAAATGACATTTAAAAACAAAATAATATATGGTAAATTCTTTATTTATAATTAAGCTATTATATTTTTTATATAAAAAAACAAATAAAATTCTAACAATGAATTCAAATCCATAAAATATAATAAAGACTATTAATAATATATGGTCTTGACTTATTATTAATAATACCAAGGTTTTCATATTCACCCTCTTTAATGTAATTTCATCCATATAGGTGTATTCATCACACACACTAATAGGGATATATTTCCCTAACATTATATTCAAGTTCCCATGATTCTTCATCAATAATGTGATTTGAAGAAAACATTAACCTAGTGAGTAACCATATTATATGACACATAATCTATTTGATCTAGAAGTTACATTATAATTTCCCCAAAAGAAATATTCCCTTCTAATTGTTTCACATTAGGGTTGAATAGATGATAAGACTCGTGAATATATTATAATAAATGAAATACATTATGAAAATAATGTACATGTGATACACATAGAGTAAAATATACTTTGTATGAAACTGATCCCACCTCTCCATAATTTAATATGATCCAATAAATTGGGGGATTAACATTCATATCTTACAAAAACAAATAACACCCTTTTGAGGTAATATTTTGAGATTAGAATTAACACCTACCTCCAAAGAAAGGTCATTAATTTTATTTTATTAATAAGGTTTCAGCATGATATGAGATACACTCATGTACTGTTGAATCATATTTACCATCATAGCGATTTCTTCTATAATTCATAATCAAAATAACTTTCCCTCACTAACATTATCCTAACATGTTGGATTTTGAAATCACATTCAATATAATTCTTCAAATGGATCCATATGAAAACAATAATGAATGCTATTATTAAAAAAATATTCATCTAATTAATGATTGTAATAAAAACATTTTGGGTAATCAAATGAGTAGTATCTATTCCTATCCTCTAATGTATTAATTATGAACATCGAGTGTCCATCATATTTTTGATGAAAGGATATAAAAAACTTTAACTCAATACCCGTATAATTTTTAATCCATTTATAAAAATTGGGGGTTAATATGTTTTCATTGTTAGAAATAATAGAGAGAGAAACAGCATGTACCATGATTATATTTTAATGATAAATTATGAATACTTGATACAAGTCATTATATCTCAAATATGAAGAAAATTTATAGATGTCAAGACCTGGAATTTCCAAGTAATTTTTTAATTAATTAATTTGGAATTTTACGAGTCTGCAAAAATTGACTGTGCATGATTCTGAGGCCCAGAGTACCCAGAATGAATTTTTGAAAAAACATTAGGGTGCGTTCTGTAAATGTGCGAGTGGGTTTTTTCATACTTGTGAACTGTTGCTCAGAATTGAAATCTGAGGGCACCGTTGAACACACAGTGCCTGAATTCACTTATGAATACATTCCCCTCGACTATAGTTGGTCGAGGGTGAAAAATAATTTTTGGGTTCTTCATGGAAATAATAAAACAAAATAAACACATGTTTTATTTTATTTTGTTTGTTAAAACCTTCACGTGGAAGTTGAGTTGTGGGGACCGCCAGACCTTAACCTCCCACGAGAGGCTATGGTGGTGGGGACCACCCAAACCAAACCTCCCATGAGAGGTTATGGTGGTGGGGACCAACCAAGGACTAAACCACTCAACTCCCACAATAAATGAGGGACATCCACTTCAACAACTCTTACATTAATTGAGCCAAAGCTCGTTAATTAATCTTTCCAACCCTTCCCTTTAATTATTTGAGCCAATACATCAATTAATTAATTAAACTATTTGAATTTGTGGCAAAAACATAATAGAACTTTTAATCTATTATTTTGGGATACAAATTCTTTTTGGTGGAATTGTGGAGGGGAGTAATTGGGGAGAATACTCTCCAACAAAGAACGCTCTGCCAACTATGAATGCCACGACATCTTTTGACCTTCTTCCGTGGAAATTCTTTTGATGTGGGGTATCCCCATCTATGGCAAATCGATGAACATAATGCCTCCTTGCACCAACAACATCATGCGAATGAGGTAGGGGTTTAATTGTGTTTTATTAGTTGCGGGATATTGTAGGGGTGGTTGATTGATATTCATCTCTCTTCCAATCTTGATAATTCATTAAAATTCAATAGGGAATTGAACCACTTTCTACCACTCTAAACGCTAAGGGTGTGGGATAAACGAACCTAGACTGACACCACTGTCGTTCTTCTTTGATGTGTACTTCGGAATGGAGGAAGGCGACGAAGGCTAAGACAGTGATGAAGGCAATGACACCACCACCCGTGGTCTCCACGACCCACACCGCCCCCACGACGATTTGGTCTCTCAGCCGAACTGGCCACATGCCCCGGATCCATTTACTGGCCGAGCTACCTCATGGTACTCTGGCCTCCCGGCCGAACCGGCCCCGTGCCCTGTGGTGCTCCGTCCACCAAGCCAAACCGGCCCCGTGCCCCCACGGTGCTCCGACCTCCCGACAGAACATGCCATGCGCCTCGGCCGAACTGCCCTCATTGCGGCCCTCCGATCCACCCCTGCTCAGTCCATCTGTGGCCCTCTGAGATTCCCCTTCTTGTGCTGCTCACCGGCCATCCGAGCCACCCTGGATCACACTTCACGTGACCCTCTGAGCTTCCCCAGCTCGCACCACGCTCCGACCCTTCAAGCCGCCCCGAAGCCTCGCGCCCTCGTGGCCACCAGCGGCCTCACGCCCTCGCGACCACCCGCGGCCCTCCACGGCCCCTCACGGCTTGTCGGAATGGACCCAACAGGTTGAACTAACTCAATAGGACGAGCTGCACTGCGGGCTGGGCGAGACCCAGCGGGTCTGGCCGGGTCTGGGTAGGTCTGTCCGACTGGGTCGGACTGGACCTAGACCCACTACCAACCCTTTTACTTTATTTTTCCCATATCTTTGGCACCAAACATCCGTTTGATGAACCATCCACGAAGTTGGGAATCATGGAACGAGATAGTCCCTTTGAGTATATTCCATAGAGGTTTGGATTGAGATGGGGAATTGTCAGGTTGGATTGAGCACGAATCCAACCAGGCCCCCAAGACTAAAAGGGTAATAACTCAAATACTGGTCATCTGATTGACGCACCTTTTGTTATGATAAGATACCTATGACGTGGTGGACATTTGAGATACATCTTCCTGGGACTTAGTGTAAGTTGTAGTAATGTCTAGTAGCTTGTGGAGCGGATCCTCCTAGAGATGATCGAGCATTGTATGGTGACCAAGTATCTGGTTGAGACATGATGACTGCTGGCCGTTTTGACTCGGAGTGACTCAACTGGCCCAGTGGGGTGCGACTTGGTGACGCAGTAGACCCACAGTGGGAGCACCTTGGTGATGCTGCTTACCCACACTACTCGACAGGAGGAGTAACTCAGTAGGCCGTGAGGGGGAGCGCCTCTTTTGACGCATTAGACACACGGTGGGGAGCACCTCTATGTGACACGACAAACCCATGGTACTTGACAGGAGACGTACCTTATCTGTCCAAGGTTAGTGGGAGTTGCCTCTAGGTGATGTGGCATTCCCACTATACTCGATAGAGGAGGATTTCTGAAGCATTTGAGGGTTCAGAATATTATTTGTTACTACTACCCTAGCATAAATCTTAGTATGAGCTGAGTCAGTTCCTCTGTGTTTTCATCATGATTGGGATGAATTACTTGATAACTTAGGTATATGTATGTGCATATAACTAAGTATGGTTATCTTTGGATTTCATACTTTCTGTTTATCCATGATGGAATTTGTGAGACCTAGAGGGTCTTAGGGTCCCTACTGAGTATCGTTATACTCACCCCTGCATTGGTTATTCCTGCTCTTCATTGTGTTTGGTGTAGACGATGGACATTGCTGACTGAGGTGGAGAATACCCGGACTAGATGGGAAATGGAGGTTGACCTTATGACGAGTCGGTACATGGAGGAATAGACGGACAAGGAGTACCGATGAGGTGATCTGTACCTACCCTTCATGTAAGATCCTCAGTTGAAAAACCAACACATAACTATATCTTTTCTTTAGTTGCATTGTATAATAGTTGTATTTGTAAATTCTAGTTGGGCTTGTATTCTGGCCCATTTTACTTACAAAACTCTTTTGTTATACATTTTAGTTGGTGTTTTGTATCCAACTGTGGGCTTGCTTGTGTGTATATTTACATGTTATAATGTAAATTCCTCCCCAGTTTTACAAAATATGCCTTTGGTGGTAGTCACCATCCCCTGGCCTAGGGAATTCAGTCTTGGGGTTGTCAAAAGACATTCCCTGGGGGATGGGTCATGAAAAATTGGTATTAGAGGAGTTGGTTCTACCGCAAAACATAGGACTCTGATCCTTCTTTTATATGAAGCAATATTTTTAAGGGTAATGAGTGCGGTTTTTAGTTCAAGGAGTCCAGTGTTGGTGTGGCATCTGACTTATCCATACACCAGAACCTTAACTTCTGATATCTGACTCAGTGCATGTAAACACTGATTGCGTGTGTGTTTTCAAAAGTCTTATTTTTGAACTCTTTGAGTCAGCTCACTATGTTTTCTCCCCAGTTATAAATTTATGACCATAGCACACCTGTTTCTGTGCAGGATGCCTCCACGTAGACATACAGCTAGAGTTCCAAGAGTAGTACACACTGATACCCTACCGAGTGATGAGGCATCGGTGAAGTGCCCTCTTCTAGTAGAGGCACCAGTGGAGGAACCCATGGTACTATTCCCATTTGGGCCACCAATGTCACCATCCCTAGTAGCAGAGGGTGCTTTTCTCTTGAGCGAATTGCATGTGTTCTAGTGCTAGAGGCCACCCATGTTCAGGGGAGAGACGGACCCACATGCAGCTGAGGATTGGCTGGAGGCCGTGGTAAGAGTTTTCCGATTAGTAGGGACCCCAACTGATTTATTGTGATCCCTATTTCTATATTTCTCTAGAAAATAGCTCGCATATGGTGGAGCATGAAGCTCTAGGTTCACGATGAGGTGACGCTTCTTTGGGAAGACTTCGAGAGCCTTTTTGGAGCAGAGCATGTCCCAGCAACTCTTCGTATAGTGCACATTCAAGAGTTTCTTCATCTGCAGCTGGGCAACATGATTGTGGCTCTATACTCAGTGAGGTACAATGAAATATCACTTTACTCCGTTGATATGGTGTGGGGACCATTCTTTAGGGCCTGGACCATTGATCTTGGACTCAGGGGGGAGATTAGAGTTTCAATGATCTCACTCAGCATCCCGACACATGGAGTGGTGTTAGAGAAGTCCCTCTTAGTGGAGAGTTTTCTTTATTGAGTAGTCACTAGTAGAGAGACCCAATACCAGTCATCTTGTAGCAGAGTCTTCTGTAGTAGGCAGCATACAGTTGTCAAAGAGGTCCAAGAGGACCAGAACTACAGGTGGACGACCGCATGACTCATTATCAGTTTTTCGGGGCACCCGAAGCGGAGCCAGTCATTCTAGAATCAGGAAGTGTTACACATGCAATGGGCAGGGTCACCGGGCTCGTGACTATTTGATCCTCCGTTTGGATGATCAGAAGACAGACGAAGGACCGGCTAGGAAAAGATAGAGGTTTGAATGAGGAGGTCCGTTGGGAGTAGGCAGATGTGTCCGAGGAGCTGGTCGTGCTGCTGGCGGTGGGCGACGAATCAAGATGTTACCGCCACCACCACTAGGAGGTCTACCCCAACCGAAGGGTGCAGTTGGATAGGGGAGATCTTAGCTCCAAGAAGCTAAGTATTACAATCATGGTTCTTTGGAGATGATACGAGGTATGATCTGTGTCTAGTAAACCTTAGTTGTAGTACTTATAGACATAGGTTCCAGTCGTTCTTTTATTTCCACTGCCGTTGTCCAGAGAGACGAGATTATGATGGAGCCATTGGCCTAATCCTTACAGTTAGATACTCCTATGGAAGCAGATTCAATGATTACGCACTAGATCCAGTAGTGCGAGCTTACTCTAGGAGGTGAGGGCTTCGGATGTGATCTCTTAGTAGCGCTGTCGAGACCTTACGACATAATATTTGGTATAGACTGGTTACATACAGTCCATGCTCAGATTGACTATATTCGGAACAAAGTGCAGTCTGTTCGCACATATTGGACCCATTTTACCTTCACTGGAAAGAAAGGAGCCTTTGTAGCACATGATGGACTTACCCGGAGCAGAGTGCAACCAATCACTCCTTAGTAGAATATCCTTACTCTCGGTGCAGTTGATGTGGAGAGTTTGAATTATCCTACAGTGGTGGACCAGTATGAAGTTGTTTTTTGTAAAGATGTTCTGGGTCTACCTCCTCACAAAGAGATAGAATTTTACATTGAATTGTACCATGGGATGACACCGATATCTACACCAACATATCAGATGGATCCCGCAGATCTTTGTGAGCTACAGGGACAACTTGTGGACTTACAGGGAGGGGATTCATCTGTTCTAGTGTTTCTCCCTGGTGCAGCCCCGATATTGTTCGCCAAGAAGGTGGATTGGAGCTTGAGGATTTGTGTTGACTATAGGCGCCTGAACCAGGTGACCATGAAGAACAAGTACCCACTCTCGAGGACTAAAGACCCCTTTGATCAGCTGAAGGGATCACGCTGTTTCTCGAAGATAGACCTTAGATCAGGTTATCATCATCTCAGAGTTTGTGACGAGGATGTGCAGAAGGCAACCTTCATATATCGGTATAACCACTATGAGTTCATTGTAATTCCATTCGGTGTAACCAATGATCCATAAGTGTTCATAGTACTCATGAACAAGATCTTTTATAAATACCTTTATCGCTTTGTAGTAGTCTTCATCAACGACATTATGTTCTACTCGACTACTTCAGAGTAGAAATCCTATCATTTATAAGTATTGCTGGACACACTCCAAGAGCACCAGCTTTATGGTAATCTCTTGAAGATCCAGTTTTGGATTTGAGAGGTTCACATCTTGGGACATGTCATATCGGAAGCTGGAGTTGCAGTTATTCCAGTGAAGATTGAGGTGATACATTCAAGGGAGCCACCCAGGAGGGTGATGGAGGTACGAAGTTTTCCTGGGTTTGGATAGATATTACCGGAGGATTGTACCAGACTTCTCTAGAGTTGCAACACCACTATCATCCTTGAAAAAGAATGGGTAACCCTTTGTTTGGTTGGAGAAATTCCAGTGGACTTTTCAGGAGCTGAGGCAGAGGTTAAATTGTGCCCCCCCCCATCTTGGGGCTTCTAGAGGATGGCGTAGGGTATGTAGTCTACTACGATGCATCAGCGTCCAGACTCAGATGTGTGCTGATGCAGGAGTGAGTAGTGATTTCATATAGCTCTCTATATCTGAGACAACATGGTAAAAACAATGCTACCCATGACCTAGAGTTAGCATTAGTGGTATTAGCTTTGAATATGTGGTGACACAATCTGATTGGCGAGCATTTTACATTATACTCTGATCAAAATAGTCTCAGGTATATCTTCTCTCAGAAATACCTAAACCTAAGACAACGATGTTGGATTGAGTTCCTCCAGGACTATGACTTCGAGATAGAATATACTCTTGGGAAGGGGAAAGTTGTTTTAGATGCACTCAGTAGGAGGTATGATATACAACTACTAGGTGAGACGATAGAGTAGTTTTCCACTTTGTAGATATCGTTTTTGGAATGTAATGGAGAAACTTTTGTTCATACTATTACAGTCACTCCCCCACTTCTTCAGGGAGTCAGGGAGGTGAATCGTGGGGATGTTGACAGTGAGGCTCGACGTGCTCATATATCCACAAGGCATGCACCTGATTGATTTTGTGAAGTTGGGGAGCACATCATCCTCTTCAGAGGATGTACCATGGTACCAGTGTCACTTCAGGAGTAAGTGTTGAGGGAGTTCAACACATACCCTCTAGATGTACATTCAGGAGTGGTGAAGATGTACCAGGATTTCCGAAGGCAACACTGGTGGATGGGAATGAAGAAAGCAGTTGCAGAGTTCGTCTCTCAGTTCCTCACTTTTCAACAACTGACAGTGGAGAATCAGGTACCAACAGGCTTGGTTCAGCCTTTAGTGATCCCATAGTGGAATTGGGATTGGATATCTAGGAACTTCATGACAGAAATTCCACGTACACCCAGGGGACATGACTCGATTTGGGTGATCATCGACCGACTCACCAAGTCGGCCCACTTCCTACCAATTAAAGAGAAGGGTTAAGTAGAGAGAATGGAAAACCTCTATGTGCTGGAGATTTTTCATCTACATGGATTAACATTGACGATTGTCTCCGATTGTGACACACATTTTACTTTTCGGTTATTGAATGGGTTGTAGGAGGCTTTCGGGACACATCTTCGTTTGAGCATCGCCATCCATCCTCAAATGGCTGTAAAGACTGAGAGGACCATTTAGACACTTGTGGAAATGATGCATGATTGTGTCCCTGACTTTGGTAGTAGCTAAGATGATCACTTACTTTTGGTGGTGTTTTCATACAACAACAGCTATCACTCCACCATTGGGATGGCACCATTTGTGGTATTGTACGAGTGACCTCACAGATCACCCTTATGCTGGACTGACCCCAGGGAGTCAACACTCATGGGACCAAAGATGGTTTTTGATATCACAGAGAAGGTGAAAAACTTCTAGGAGGATATGGAGACTGTATAGAGCAGGAAGAAGTTGTATACTGATAGGAGACGAAGACCTCTGGTGTTCGGGCATGGTGACCATGTCTTTCTACGGGTCTCACCCTGACGTGGTCTACGATTATTTGGCCGAGGTAGCAAGTTATCTCTGAGGAAAATTGGACCTTTTCAGGTCCTCAGCAAAGTTGGTGAGGAGGAATACCACTTCTCTCTTCCACCTCAATTTCACCAGGTGCACGACGTCTTCCACGTATCCCAGCCGAGGAGATATGTGCACGACCATTATCACATCATCGACCATGGCGAGCTGGACGTTGATGATGGGTAAAATTTTATAGAGGTTCTAGTAGAGATCGAGGATTGACATGAGCGGGTCCTTCATGGACAGATTATAAATCTAGTGCATGTTCTCTGGCAGCACATGAACATCCAAGAGAGCACATGGGAGCGGGAGGCTATGATTTGTGCTCAGTACCCCCAATTGATCCCTTAGTTTGAGTTGTGGATTAAAATAACGTAAAGACTGAGGTGGGGAGAATCTAATGTCCCATAATTTCCATGTAATTTGTTTTAAATAATTAAATATAAATTTTATGAAATCGAAAAAATTGAGGGTTAGTGATTCAGAGACCCAGAGAGCCCAGAATGAATTTCTGAACTTTTTTCGGGTATGTTCAGTAAACGTGTGAGTGGGTTTTTATATCTTTTGAACCGGTGCTCAGAATTGAAATCTAATGGCACCGTTGAACATACAGTTCCAGTATTCTCTTAAGAATACTTTCACCTTGATGGCAGGTAGTCGAGGGTGAAAGATAATTTTTGGGTTTTTCATGAATATCATAAAATAAAATAAACACATGTTTTATTTTATTTTGTTTCTTAAAATAACAAAGTAGATGTTGATGTGTGTCGACCGCTAGACCTTAACCTCTAATGAGAGGTTATGGTGGTGGGTATAACATGAACCTAACCTCCCAGTAGTGGTTATGGTGGTGGGGACCACCTGAGGCCTAAACCTCTCAAATCCCACAATAAATGAGGGAGATCCTATTAACCTCCTCCTACATTAATTGAGTCGACCCTCCTTAATTAATTTTCCCAACCCATCCCTTTAATTAATTGAGCCAACACATCAATTAATTAATTAAACTGTTTGAATTTTTTCGAACAAACATAATAGAACTCATAATCTATTATTTTCGGATATGAATTATTTTTGGTGGAATTTGGGTGGGGAGGAACTTGGGAGAAAGCTCTCCAACGATGAACGCTCCACCAATAAAGAACACCACAACCTCCTTCGAACTTCTTCCTTCAGGATTCTGCCGATGTGGGATGCCCTCATCTATGGCGAATCGAGGACCATTGTACAATCTTACAGCAACAACATCAAGAGAAAGAGGTAGGGGTTTAATTTTGATTGATTATTTGTCTTAAGTTATAGGGTGGGTGATTGATATTCTTCTCTCTTCCATTTTCGATAATTATTTGAAATTCAAGTGGGAATTGAACCACTTTTTACCACTCTAATTGTGGATGGTGTGGGCCAAATGAACATGTCCCGACCCCTCGATCGTTCTTCTTTGATGTGTAATTTGAAATGGAGGAAGGTGACGAAGGTGATGAAGGAGATGAAGGCAACGATGCCGCCACCCGCACCACCACCGCGTAGTTTCAGTTTCCCGGCCAAACCCACAACCTTCCCCAGCTCCGCGGACTGGCCAAGTTGCCCCGCGGCGCTCTGGCCTCCCAGCCGAACCATCACTATGCCCTCGCAATGCTCTGGAGCCCCGGCTGAACCAGCCCCATGCCCCGACTGAACAGCCCTCGTCGCAGCCCTCTGAGCCACCCCGGCTCCCAACACCCTCGGCCCTCCGGGCCACCCCGAATCATGCCGACTACGACCCTCGGAGCCACCCCGACACACGCTGCCCACCGGCCCTCCGAGCCGCCCCACGGACTCGAACCCTCGCCGCCTCCCACTGCCTTCCACGACCCCTTGCGGCCACCCGCAGCCCTCCGTTTCCTCTCGCGGCCTGTCGTACCATTCCCAGTGGTTCGAACCGACCCAATGGGCCAGGCTGCACTGCGGGCTGGGCCAGACCCAGTGCGTCAGGCCGGGTCAGGCCGGGTCGGTCTTGACCCGGGCCCAAGATGCCCCCTTATTCTTTCTTTTGGCCATATCTTTGGCACCAGACATCCGTTTGACGAACCGTCAGTGGCATTGGGAATCATGGAGTGAGACGGTCCCTTTGAGTATATTCCACAAAGTTTTGGATTGAGAATGGGAATATTCAGGTTTGATCGAGCATTAATCCAACCAGGCCCCTGTGACTAAAAGGCTGATTACTCAATGACCGGGCATCCAATTGACGCGCCGTCTGTTACGATGAGATCCCAATGACGTCGCTGACCTTTGAGATACATATTTGTTGGAATTCAAGTAAGTTGTATTATAGACCCATAGCTTGTGGAGAGAATACTCCATGAGATGAGAAAGCATTGTGCGGGGACCTAATATCAGGCTAAGAGATGACGACTGCTAACCGTTTCGATTAGGACGGACTCAACTGCTCTAGTGGGGAGCGCCTTGGTGACCTGGAAGACCCACAGTGGGGAGTGACATGGTGATTCGGTAGACCCACGTTACTCCACATGAAGAGTACCGTAGCATGCCATGAGGGGGAGCACCTCTATGTGACGTGGCGGACCCATGGTTGGGAGCAACTCCGTTTGATGTGGAAGATCCATGGTACTCGACAGGTGGAGTACCTCAGCAGTCCATGGTTAGTGGGAAACACCTCTGTGTGACGTGGCGGGCCCACTATAGTTGATAGAGGAGCAGTTATCCAGCAGACGAGGGTTCAGAATGTTACTTGTTACTACTACCCTGGAATAAATCCAAGTATGAGATGAGTCAGTTCCTCTGTGTTTTCCTCATGATTGAGATGAATTTCGTGATAACATAGGTATATGTATGGGCATATACCTAAGTATGGTTATTTGTGGATTTAATAACTTGTGTTTATCCTTGATGGATTTTGTAAGACCTAGAAAGTCTCAGGGTCCCTACTGAGTATCGCTATACTCACCCCTACACGGGCTATGCCCGCACTTCGTTGTGTTTGGTGAAGACGACGAACAATGCGGACTAAGGCCGAGAGTACAAGGACTGGACTGTACCTGGAGGTGGACCATACGACGAGTTAGTACACGGAGGAGACTGATGAATGAGGAGTGCCGAGGAGGTGATATTTTCCAACCATTTAGGTAGGATCCTCACAGGATGACCCATCTGCTGAATTTCCCTTTTCATAAGTTGTATTGTATCATAGTTTCACTTTTACATTCCAGTTGGGCTTTTATTCTGGCCCCTTTTACTTACAACATTCTTTTGTAATACTATTTTCTTAGTGTTTTGTATCTAGATGTGTTCTTGCTTGTGTGTGTGTTTACAGGTTCTAAAGGAAATGCCTTCCCAGTTTTAGGAAATATTCCTTTGGTGCTTGTCACCTGCCCCTGGCCTATGGAAGATAGGATTGGGGTAGTAATGACACGGGCCCCGAGGGACGGTTAAGGAAAATAAATTTAGTCAATCAATCAACAATAAACTAAATAAAATTATTACATAAGAATTTATTTCGTAATCCCACCAAAAAAATTTATATATTCTATTTTTTCTATTATGGTGCTGGAAAATTATGACATATCCAATTAAGTAGTAGTTTCTTAGATTTTAGATATTTAAAATTCAAACATTTTGTTTTAAAATAAATAATAAACTTTATTGTTAATTTATGATAATAATATTTTTGATGGTCCCAATATATATTAGCGGTCCTTGTATGAACACAAAATGGAAATATTTAAGACTAACACATCAATACATTTTTAAAATAGGGATTAATTTGTGTGCTTTCTACATCTTAATACACCTTCATCATCATCATAAATTTTAGTAAAATTTCCATCCTTAACTAGTTTGATTTTTTCATTCAAACAAAGATGATAAATATAACAATTCATTATTTTTTGACAATATTATTATATAACTAAATGATTATCCAACAGAGAAGAAGTTCCCACAATCACAAATTATTGTCCAACAACAATTATATCATTATTTAAATGATAATATTACAATTGTAGAATAGATAATGATGAATTAAATTTTTTTCATAATTAATTGACTACTTAGTTTGATTAAACTAGATAATAGTGTGTCCAGAGATCATAATCCTTAATTAGTACTATTATCTCATAAATAAAAACCCAAATATTTAGTTTAAAATAATAATAATATTTAATGCTATCATAAAATGAAATTCTAAGCATTTTGAGAAGTGATATATATTATAAAAAATTATTATTTAAATGTGGCCATTATAACCTAATAAATGAATTATTGTGTATGAATATGAGTAATAAAATTATGATATATATGTATTATAGTCCTAATAAACAAAAAGGTATTGATTATTTCTTGGGAAATAAGCACTCATTTTTAGTTTAGTCATTTTAGTCTTCAAAAAAACATTTCATTCAAAACAACCATTATTTATTTTTATACATGGAAGTTATAATTAATTTATACCACTTTTAGAGAAAATAGTTTATAAAAAAAACACCACGTTTTAAATTAATATTTTATAATTAAATTATTATTTAATTTATTGATTTTTCAAAAAAGATGGATTTTTTCAAAGAATAATGAATAATAATGTTTTATTTCAAATAATCTCATTTATTTTCAATTAAATAAGTTGATGTAATAGTACTAATTTATTTTTAATTTGGAATTAATGTGAAATATTATCAAATTTATTTTTATTAATATAATTAATTCCATTATTATTCGTAATATTCATTATTTGGATATAATTAAATTTTTATGGTTAAAAATGAATTTTTCTAAAAACTATATATCATTTTTTGTTCCACATTTATATAAATGTTAATTTGTTCCACTACAAGGAATTTATTTTAAAAAATAAAAAAAAAATTATAATTAGTATATTAAAATTATATTAATGTCAATTATTGATAATTTTCTACAATAATTGATTTTTCGATGAATATTCTGTAAAATTGATTTTTATATAAAACACTATCTTTATTTAAAGAAATTAAGAAGTTTCAATTTTTTAAAATAGTATTAAAAGTGTCTATAGTTTGGTTTTATTATTAATAATTCATTTTTTTCATTAAAATATATTTTATGTTGAATTTTGAATCATAAACCTTTTACACATAATGAATTTGTATAGAAACCCACTTTTCTCTATTTTTATGGGCTTAATAATATATTAAATATGTTCACATCTATGAATTTAATTTTATTAAAGTGATTACATATTATGAATAAAAATTATAAATAGTATTTAATAAGGGAAACCTAATTTCTAGTCAAAATTAATTTAATAAAAAATGAAAATATATTATTGTGGTTAAGGTTTAAAGGAGTTTATCATGGGAGGAAAACAAAGAGATAATTATATTTTTACCTATTAAAAGTATCTAAATCATATTGTATTTCATTATTTAAACCATATACAATCCAGAAATAGAATATATATCCCTTTGATATCATATTAATTGAATACGGCTTTATACTGTATTAATCGTTTATGAAATATATTGTGTGTTCTCTAGACTACATATAAAAGTACACCAATCCTTTCTCTTCATTACAACACATTGAAACATATTTTTCAAAAAAATCCAAGTTTATTATATTATAAAAATCTGTAGAGACTTTTTTTAGGGTATTTAATTCTTAAACTACCATTATATGTTTATATGACAAAGGATCTAAAGTTGGTCTATGTAAGAATAAGTAACTGTCATACCCAACCTCGTAAAAAAATTGTCATACTCAAACACCTCTAAATACATAGTATTCATAAAAAAATAATATCTTTTGTATCCTGAATATACAAAAATGTTATTATTATTCTCGAACAAAGAATATCATCCCGCTACTCAATTAAATGAGATGTAAATGTATTTCACATGCATACATGTGGAATATAACCTCTACATAGTGATAAAATGAAATTTCCATATCCATATTTCATTCATGGAAATTAATATGATATTGAAGAATATATATTATATTTAAGGGACATTATTCTTTTATATGTATAATATTATTTATAACTCCATACCTTCCAATCCATTAGAAAATGAAAACATCAGGCATGCACACTTGGGGACTACCGCCTCTAAAAAGAGATGTGATTTCTTCATTTATGATTTAAATGGGAGGTAAAAAAGATATATTTAAGGAATATATATTATATATATAATATAATAATAATTTTTTGGAAGTACATTATTATTTAAATTTTTCTTGTTTCATCCACTAAAAAGTATAAACAACATTCATGTGTACATATGACCTACGATTTCAATGAATAGTGTAATTAACTTTTCCATCTATATATTTTGTAGATGAATCTCTCTATATATATATTATATATTATATAAATTATAATTATATCATGATTCATATTTTCATAATAATGGATCCGTTATATATTTTCATAGACCATAAATACAAAATCAAAATTCTCATGAAAAACAAGAATTTAAATGGGTATTAAAATGGAAATACATGAAAATTATGATTTTAATAAGGAATTATAAATAAATGGTTATTAAAATTCTATAAGTGGATAATATATGATGTTATAGTTATTTAATTTATTATATTATATAATTATAGTAAACATAGATTTATTATACATGAGGATAAGCCACTTTTGAATCAAGTCAAAGTTGGGGTAAAGGTTTCTTGTCTCACGTTTATTTATTTTTCATATATATGGATTTTTCACCACATACTTTCTTCTGGTGATGTATGTACTACACATGAATTGTTAATATTATTTTTTTAGAAAATATTATATTAATATTAAAATCCATAATTGTTTCACTCTTTTAGGAGGGTGTGAGTTAGAGATTACCAAAACTGTCAAGGAACTTCATCTCAATATTATTTCATTGAGACATATTATTATGTTATTCCCCTATTTATGTTTACATGGTTAATATACTTACCCTTCTACATGTTATATCATTATTTTACTTATGTTAATTATATTTATGGTTTCATTTCATTGTACTGTTTAATGTGGAATTCGATTTAAAATATTCCTATGGTGGTAAGTGATATATGTTGTAATTCCATTGTTTATCAGTATTTTTTATGACCATGTTTCCAATGAGGATATATTTTGACCTATCTCTAAATAATATGTTGAATTTTATTATCATATATTTATTTATAGGGGATAAATTTTTTTCCTTTCATTTTCCTATTTAATTAATTAATATATAAAAAGATTTTTTTATGAAAAAATTACATTATTTCCCACAATGGGAAACAATTCATTACCTTCCATATACATGCTTTCTAAAACGTTTTGAATAATGTTTATACAAGTATCAATTAGTTTTAAAATTATTTTATCCCATTCATTATTTTTAAAAAAAATAGAATAAATGGAATCATTTTTTTTTCCATTGAGGCACTTTTGAATTACTAATAAAAATGATACAGGAATAATTATTTCTACATACTTGGAATAAAAAAACCAACACCCCGTGACGATATCATAAGGTGTGGAATCTTCCTCAACATGTTTCCTATGTATATATTCAATGAAATGTCTTTCCTTAATATTTGGGGTGATGATATATTTTAAATAGGTTATATGAAATTAAAAAGTATATTTTCTCACGAAATGTTCCATAAATCATCTGATGGAAATTTTCATATATGATAATTTACTTTATATTACTTTTGTTTTACTAATTATATGATCTAATGATACGAACCACATTAATTATATGGATGTATTTTGATTATGGCGATTTAAGGATGATTCTATAAAAGCACTTTGTATACCATGGGTATAATAATTATTGATAATAACATTATGATACTCATTTCATTTCCATGGGTTATGATATGCTGAAATGTATTTTTTTTAATGTTTCTTTTTCATGGGTTATGCGATTTTATAATGGTGAAATTTTTATAAAAATCACTCCTTTCCATATGTAATGTGATAAGGAATGTTTTATGAACTTCATGAACAAAAGTATGATTTTTGGGTCCAACATTATGTAGACCACCAATAAATTGGGTATAGATTGATATCTCATGAGATAATATGGACTAGAATGGGGAGTGAACCCAGTTCGGAAATAGACTATGTCCACAATTTTATTCTATAGAGAGAGAATATATTAACGATAATATGGAATGTAGACTGAACTAAATAAATTATCATTGTATTTGGAGTGATCCTTGACATGGGAAATTATTTTATAAACTTATGTGAATGTCCAAAACGTTTTTCTTATACCAATGCTATGTTATCATCTTTCACATTCTTTTATTTCTCTATAATTAATTTATTATGGAATCTAAAAAATTAATCCATGATTTATGATTATGATCTATGATAATTTTTATATTTTTTTAAAATTTTAAATCTTATATTCTAAAACCCACATCCTCATATTATGCATTACTGGTCCTTGAAATCTCCCTCATGTAACCTTTATGAGAATATGATGTCACGACTTCTTAATTTCCATTTTCCTATTATCTAAAGAGTAGTTTTATGTATGAAAAGTTAAAAAGGTAGCTACTTTTGATGAACATAGTATGATATGATATAAATCTCTAATAAATTTTTTTTTGTGGATCATTGTTTAAAAATACACCAAACCTATATAGTTATGGAATAGAGCATTATGTTACATATATAATATGATTCTAAAAATATTTAATATCTAGTTATAAAAGGTATGGGTTATTATATTTTTTATCAAATAATGGTTTAGTTACCTTTAGAAACATGCATGAGAAAAAATTAAGAAGTACCATTAGTATAATGTTATATATAATAGAATGTAATTTTTTAGGTAAAGACATGTGTGTGGTTTTTCTATGAAAACATCACTATATAGATACTTTGAGTGGTAATGGTTTTAAATGAGATGAATCTAGGGGTAATAACCCGATAAATAGATGGAAATGTATATCATGATTTTGATTCAAGTTCTTGGTGAGTGTTCCTTTAATTTCTACCTATTTTGACACTCCTGATCTACTTTCTTGGGTTAATTTTTATTTTCATTACAAACAATTATAAATCATTTTAATAGATTAATGACCATGTTTTTACAATGATAAACATAAGGTTTCATAGATAGAAATTATTTTTTCATGATTTAGACATCATATGGAATATTTTTTATGATTATATGTTTTCCCACTATAAATATTATTTCTCACACTTTGTTTTTTGAATTTTAATAATGGTGGTAACTATAGGGAATCAAGTTGTAAATTAATTTAATGGATAATGAAATTAATATCCTATTGAGAAACTAAATGATATTGGAAATGGAATTCCAAACCATGTAATTTTAACCGATCATAAATCGTTATATTTGATTAACAACATGAACATAGGTGTGTTTCTTAACATGTAGAGTAAGAGGAAAATAAAATTATATGTATGTTCAAGTGGAAATGATCATGTAGGTAACAGTGATCAATTTATTCCAAATCAATAATTTTTTAAGAATCGTATAAAAAATATATAATGGGAAGGAGAACATATTTTCTATATGTAAATCATGGGATTAGATCAATTAATTTTCAATTAATTTATTGTCATATTTGTGGAAGACTGTGGAGTTATATGAGTCTGTGCTCTATTTTAATGGTTAAATCATAGAACATAGATGGATATATGATATTATAATAATTCTTGTGAATAATGTAAAAACATTAATGGTTTTTTATTTAAGAATTATGTCATAGAAATGTTATATCATTGATATTATATTTAGAAGAATTATGAAACAAATATATATTGTTCAAAAATAGGTTTTCATTAAGGGTTCGAAATCACATATCGAATGTTATTAATAAATAATAAAATTGATTTAGTTATAACGTGGTATTTTTATAGAACACATGAATATGATAAAGATAACCCTTAATATGTGTCAGATATTGAGTTAATAATGTTTATTTGGGATAATGTGATGATTGAGATTGATATATTAAATGGGATAATATTGGTGTCCCCAAAAATGGATATTTATTAGATGATAAGTGTTTTATGTCAGCTTTGATGATGTTTATTGTGTTATTTGTAAAATTTAATATAATCCTTAATCATTTATTATATTTTAGGTATAAAATTTGTGTTAATTTTTTGATGCATATATGTTTACTTTGAGGTTTTATGGTGATTTCTATTATTAGTATGATTTAATAGAATATATAATAATTGTATTAAAATTGTCGGTTTGTGAAATTATGAGATAATTTATATTTTTTGGTGATACAAGTCAATTTTTATCTTTTAAAAAACTTATTATTAAATGTTTCAAATTTTTGGTATTTTTATTTGGTCCGATATATTTTAGAGGCGTCCTAATGATATCAATTTATGTTAAAGTTTATGTTCAACTCTAAGTGTTATTATATATTAGTTTTGGTACTTTATGAATGAAAAATTAATTTCCAATATTAATTTGGTAAATTAATATATGAAGTAGAAATTTTAAAAAACACAAACAAAGGGTGAAATTGTTCTTATTCCGTTATATTCATTTGTGTTGAATTAATTTTCGTTTCACGTGATGCTGATTTAGGGTTTTAGGGACATTAAAATTATGATATAACTTTTATATATAACTATATAAAAGTAAATGAATTATATTTTTATCCTCTATATCCAAATTTTAACATCTCACCAATGTTTTCTTCTTCTAGTAACTAATTATGTGTAATTCTAGGTAACCTATATGTTTCCCACTTTCCATTTCTGAAGAATATTTTATAATAAATTTGTATAATGAGGTTTTTCAATAAATGTATATTTAAATATTGTACCTCTAAATACTGATAAAAAATTTCAAGGGAACACTTTTTTATGGGGGATTACTTTCACACTAAAATATCATTTAAATTAACAATAATGATGATAACTTTCTTAACACGTAATGATAATCATTATGATAATTAAGATATGTTATAAATATATTATTACATAAATATGAATTTTATATCCTACTCATTTAATTGGTGGGAATGAATAATAATTACATCATATAGTCCAACTAATAAAAATCTATTTTTTTAATTATTTGGAAATAAGAACTAAATTATAGTAAGGTCATTTAATTCTTCAAAAATACATTTATTCAAAATTGATTTCCATTTCTTTTTAAGAAAAGAATTTATTATATATTTATAATAGTTAAATAAATTTTATATTATAAAATTAACATCACCAATAAAATTAATTTATCATAATTAACTTGTATAACAATTTTTTATATTTTGGAAATGATAAAATTTCAATGTATTTTGAAAAAAAATAGTTTGTATGCAAATACATTCATTTCATATCATTAAATAAAGTAATTAAAAAGTGAAATTATATTTTTACTGTTGTATTAAAGATACATATATTAAATTTTATTTTTAATAATATAATTACTTCCATTAACAATGTTAATATTTGTTATTTTTATATGATTTAATTTTTACACTTAAAACACATTTTTATGATTTTTTTTCATTTGGTTTTATGAATTTACAAGAAAATTACTTTTTTAAAACTTCATAATATAAAAAAACATGGATTCTTTTTTTTAATCTGTATATCAATATTATCAATGATTTATTTTTTGTGAACTTTTTCAAATGATTGATATTTATATGAATAGTGAAAAAACACATTTTTTCCACTTTCATTTTTATTTAAATACTTTATCATGAAAATTTTTTATAGAGTTATTGAAACTATATTTAGTTAAATTATATTATTAATAATCCATATTATGACATTTTAATTAATTTTATTGTGAATTTTGATCTAATTGATTTATATTTAAGGTAAATATTTTTTGGAAAACTGCTTTTCATCGTATTCTTTGAGAATAATCTTAAATTAAATAATTCCACTTTTACGAGTTCAATTTTATAAAATAAATTTCATATTTAAAATCAAAATATTAAATATTATTTATTAATTTTGACATTTTTTTCAAAATGAATTCTAATCACAATTTATTTTTTACCATGACTATGGTTAGAATAGTTTTACTGTGGGGGTAAACCATTAGATAAGGATATTTTATCCAACTAAAATGACCTAATTCATATTTTATGGATATATTTTGAATTAATACTACCCCTTATTTTAATAACTAGTTTTTTGTAATCATTTTAATTAAATATTACTTTCTTATATTTTAATCTTTTATGAAATTTAAAGTGTGTCATCTCCCACAAATATAAAAGAACACCCCTTATTTTCCTTATTTACACAAAATTAGAAATATAGCATACATTAAATCTAAAATATTATATTAAAAGAATCCCCTATTAAATTTTTTTTGGTGATGGTGTCTTTTAAGTACTATTTAGAGGTCCCATAATAATGGATATAAAATAATCCAACCAAACAAGAGGTAATAATCATACCCAACAGATTTTTGTTTATTTATTCATATTACTATTCTAAATTAATGGTACCGAAACATTAAATTAAAATTTAGGTTTCATAAATATAATATGATTTTAGGATTGTTATGGAACAACTAATTTCAACCCAATATTCTATAAAATTTTAGTTGAAATATCACTTGTGGGTGTGGGGGGACTAAAACCTCCATGTTATGATGAGAAACTGTTTCTATCGCCATATTTAATGGATGGTTATTATAATGGGTTAAAATATTACATATAATATCAACTAAAAAATTAGTCTTATGGATTTATAATATGATAAATTTATTTTTTTTCTTCCAATCCACAAAGAAATGATAATGATGATCGGGTGTACATATAGACAACTGCCACAACAAAACAGTGTGATTCAGTTTTCATTTAATAATTAAATGAATGATAATGAAAATATATTTATTGAATATATATGATATATATTATATAATAATTATTCTTCAATGACTATTTATTATTAATAATTTTTTCGTTCCAGCCCTCGAAATGTGAAAACAGCTTTCATGCATATTTATGACATACCCTCTCCATGAGCGATGTACTTCATTTTTCAATCAATTAATTTTTAAGAAGACTCACAATAAATATATAATTAATATATATTATATTTATATCATTTTTATTAATATTGATATGATATAATAATGATAAAAGTACATGGAGAAGAAATACCACAGAGAAATTCTTGAGAAAAACGAAACTGTTAAAACACAAAAATAATAATTTTAATAATGAATTATTAACAAATCAGTGTTGAAATTTTATAAGTGGATAATATAAGATATTATAAGTATTTAAATTATTATAATATATAATAATAATAAATATAAATTTATTATGTTGGATTTTGGAGTGATTTTGAATAAATTCAAACTCGAGGTAAGGGTTTCTTGTGAAATATTTATTTTTGTGAGAAATAAACGATATTCAATAATTGTTTAATTTTTGTTTTGTATATAATTAAAATTAATTCAATTTTAATATTTTTCATGAAAATAATAAATATATAAATATTAATATATGGTTCACTCTTTCATAATGTTTTGATTCAAGTATTTAAAAAGTGGTAAGTGTTATTCATGTTAATATTGTTTCATTGAGATATATTTTTTATTACACACCTATTTATTCATGATATTTAATTTTCATGATATTTAATTTTCCATTTTATTATATTATTCATGGGGCTTACAATTCATAATTTACAAATGTTTTAAGGGATTTATCTTACAAGCTCATTATTTTTCCGGAGAGTTTATGATTATATTTCGTACGATGAAATATATTTCATATATCTCAAGAATCATATTAATTATCTTATAATTGTGTTATATATTTATATAACATATTTACAAAAATTTTATTCTCTTTAATAACTCAATATACAAAGATATGTTTTTAGGGAAATTTGCCTTTATTTATCCCTTTTGTTGAAAATCTTATACTTTGAAAATTCAGTTTCCCTAAAAAGTTTGGAATAATGTTTTTATTAATATAAAATTATTGGTTATGGTAATTTTTTCTATTTTAAATTTTTAATAAATGTTTTGAAAATATATTTTTTTAATTTCTTGAGTTAGGTACTTTTGAATTTTTACAAACAATGTGAAAAGAACCTATTCATTTACATACAGGACATGAACATAATTTCTTTTATCATGACCACATTGTTCATTGAATCCAAATCTATATTTTTTTAAGGATATTTTAAAAATAAAATGACATCATTAATATTGGGATATTTTTATATTTTAAATAAATAAATTCATATTTAAAACCACATTTCCACTATTAAATGTTCCAAAAATATATTTATATCATTTTTTCACCTACGAAAGAAGCCTTGACATAACATATGATTTATTAGGGATATATTAAAATGATACCAGATGCATCCTTTATTTTGATGGATTGAGATGGTGTTGATTTAGGGATCCTTCTTTGAATCCCATTTCTTTCCTACAGGTTGACTAGGTTATGTTTAAATCATTACAAAACTGATTTCTTTTCTACAGATAATGTTATGATGAAATGATGAAATTTTTATGAAACCTATTTATTTTAAATGTATTGTGCTATTATAAAATTATTTAATAATATAGGATACGTTTTCCTTTCTAAGTGTTAATCTATTATTAATGTTTTATGAACTTTTCACACACATATGTATTATTTTTGGGCTCATAATTATATAACCCTCTAATGAATTGGAAGGATATGGATATTTTCCAGAACCAACTCACATAATCCCACAAGTCTGACAATAATCAAATATTATTAATGTAAAATACATAGATGGACAACCAGAATCTGTTATCCTAAAGCATCAAGAGTAGTAAGATCATTTATATAGATACATCAATCAAGATATGTGGAATAACAATAATCAAGAATAAGCCCATATATACTCATAACAGACAACCAGTAACAATGTGTGTCATCCAACACTGTTTGCCACTAGATTCTAATCGAGGAATCTTAGAAAATATCATTTCAACAATACTCAATCCACTATATATTTTGTCACTAAAGACACCCATCCGACATGTCTGAATAATATAGAATTGATATAAATTGTATACCTAGATCTATACTGATAATATT
The DNA here is from genome assembly GCA_963277665.1 of Viscum album. Lineage (NCBI taxonomy): Eukaryota > Viridiplantae > Streptophyta > Magnoliopsida > Santalales > Viscaceae > Viscum > Viscum album. The sequence goes on from OY728152.1 coordinate 1,256,503,396, forward strand.
GTCAAAATAGGGGATCACACCTAGGATCACATGAGATGCCACCAACCTACTAGATCAATATACTAAATAGGGGATTTAATCCCTGTGTATAGTTGTTACACATATACCACAAAACACACTTAGTAATGATATAATAGAGGATACAACCCTAGGACTAAAAGGGGGATTCATTAAACACTATCTATGTCAGAAACCATATAAGGGATCAAAATATTATTTTAAGGATTTAGTTTCCTGATGTACCCCAATAGAGATGGGACATGGAACAATATTGAACTGAATGTGGTATTTAATTATGAAATGATGGGTTCTAAGCTATATTATATAATGTACATGTTGTGTACCTATAACCCTATACCATCACATTTCTATGCCCATGTTCATTTAATTATTCCTTTTTACACCTAGTCATGCTGATGTACTATTGTCATACATGTGTACCTGGCCATGTACCAAATCTTCTTCACTTTCAGTGGACATCCCATGCACTTTCACATCGCATGTTTTGTTATCTATATCTATGATCATGTACAATTGGAGTAATCAAATGGCATCCATTATCTCTTCACATTGTACGTGACATATGTTACATAGTTTATGATATTTAACTATCCATTGAATCCATATCACCATATCCCATGGGACCCATATAATCTGTATATCTAGATTTTACAACAATAACATGGGATTTCAATAATTTCATAGTTCCTTCCTGAATAAGCCCAATAAAATTCCGAATCATCCAATATATCCATCAATCACACCCATGATCCGTATATTTTGACTTGACAAATATCCAAAATCATATTCGACTAGAATGTTGCCCACAAATATGATCGGGGGTTAATCCATTATCTCACCATATCTCTAGAAAACCATGAACTACTACCAATAATATATAAATCCAAACTAATTCATACACCATCACTATTCACCATAATCAAATCCTAAATCCATACATCTGTCACTATATTGATTAGGTGATCCAATGAACAATAGTAAAATGATTGAATACCAAATATTCATAAAACTGCATTCCCTTGAAATTTACAAGGATGAACAGGTGATTAAATCTTGAGGGGAATCTAAGAAACACTTGGGTGAAACAACCCCTAATAAGGTTTATGTTGGACTTTATTTGTTTCGGTTAGAATGAAAAATTAATTAACCAAGAAATAATCAAATCGACCATATAATAAATCAACCATCGAAGCACTATTCAATTATTAATAATGTAATTGATCTTCATTAAACATGAGATATAAAAAACCATTAATTCAAATAAATCAATTGTCCACCCTTAAGTTCAGGTCGGTCCCTAATGAAGAAAAGTTCGGGTGTCGTGGTTTTTGGTGATATCCATGATCATCGTTGGCATAGAAGATCCCTATGGTACTGATCTAAGTATCTGATATGTAGTCATACACAAAATATCTCCATTAACTCTCTATCTCAATTATCAAGGTTATTTATCTAAACCTAGCAAATTTCCATATTATTGCTTTTTGTTTGTATCTAAATAATTAAACTGATCGTTTAATTATTGAGTCATTTATCTACCAACCATTGTATCCCTGATAAAACTATACAATCATAATTAATATGTGAAAACATGGAAAACCCACATTACCTAAAGTCAATGGTGGCCATATATTCCCAATCCAAGCCTCTATTATTGTGTTAATGTACAATTTCTTGAAAACTGCATATTAATGATATTAATTTTTTTAAATATCAATATCAGGGTCGTTGTGCCTCATAATCTCAGGTTTTTTCACTAATTATATTCCAAAATATTATTAGATATATTTAAAAACATTACATGGAATATATAGATGATTCATTCTCCCCACAATAGAGATTTTTATCCTTATGACTGAAAAAGAATACTCAAAATTGTGTGGGATGTGAGCTCGCAACTAGGTCTCCCAATCCTAAGTGGTCTCATTGTCATTCTCTTAATTTCATTATAACGACAACAAGTGAAACTCTTACCCAAGGTTTTTCCTCTCCTGATGATTGATGTGGACCTAAAAACCCATGTTTTTGCACATCATATTCATTTTTTTAATTATTTTATTAGTTGTTATTTTTACTTTATATTAAATATTAACACTTTTGTATTTTTATAAAAAAAAATTCAATTAATTAATTTATATAATTATATATATATATATTATGCTTTTAATTAGTTAATTAATGTTCTACTTTATTTTATAGTCTAGTAATTTTTTCTTATTTATTTTTTTGTTTTTGGTCAACATAATTAATAAATTAACATTTATTAATTACTTACGTAGTTTCTTTTTCACATAAATTATTTAGATTTAATTTATCATTTCATGTATTAAATAAAATTTAATTAATGTAGCATAATAATAATGTTTTTCACCTTGTAACAATTCACTACTTATAAATTTAATTAATTAATCTTACTAACCTTGTTAAATTGATTTCACTAATTATATCAATTATATAATAACAAAATAATTAACTTTTTTACTTAATTAATTCATTTAGTTATAATTGCTATAATTTAAATTTGTTTGTCATTAAATAATAAAATCAATTTTATTTTAGAAGTTAATAATTAGATAATTTATGTTTTATTTTTTATATATATTTTATTTATGATCAAGAGTTACTTAATATCTCATTTGATTTTATTAATTCATAATTTGAATTAATTACTTTGTTTTTCTTAGTTTTTGTTATAATTTGTTTTTAATTTTTATGTTTTTTCTTTTGCAGTGCCACTGTGACTTTTCTCTTGACATGGTCCCACCGTATTCCCATTACAGTGTCGTCGTTCATTCAAGAGATGGGTATGTATCAATATTAAATTATCCCACTCATCTGGATTTAGTTATGAGGGGTTTACTAGTGTGGCGTGCCAGTCGTGGAAAAACCTACCTATGCGGTGCACACATGAAGGACACTTAAAGTCGGTGGAAACCATGTGGTGACACATATTAGATGAAAGATTGGATTAAAATATTAGTAGCTATAGAATTTGGGTGGGGGGACTCTCATTCTGATTTCACGCCCCATGATTCAAGAGCGGAACTCCCGAGAGACATCAAGTGCAGTACTGAAGAACTGGAGTCGCATAGGATCATGAAACAGTACACGATCTTCATCTTCAAAGAAAGGAAATTTTATCCTCTTCTTTTTTAATGTTTTACTCAGTATTTCTTCTATTAAATTTAGTATTATCTTAGAATAACTTGTGTGATTAGGAGTTTTGACTTTTTACTGGTTTATATTATCATTTACTTCATTTTAATTCTCTCAATGAGAATTTGATTCTTTCAACAAGATTGAATGTAGTTATCATATCTTTAATTTAACACGAACCATTTTGAACTTAATCTCAAACTCAATGATCATTTAGAGAGACCAATCATCGTTGATATCTATCAAACCTCCAATTCAATTGAAAATCTTCAGAAACATTTGGTGAGAAATATTTCTGTTGATATCATTTAATAATTTCACTTGCGGTAAGTATTTGAAGTGGAGAACATCAAAAATTTATAGAGTAGTGTATTATTCCTCTGGTGAGGAATAATTAACTAGGAATTTTAGGGAACAAATTTAGTAAGTTGAAGAATACACTTTTAAATTAGTATAATTAAAATCTCTTTAGCAATTATTATGATCAATCCTCAGCACTTCTGTTCCATTGAATCTCTGCTGTTAACTTCACTTTTCATTATTTTGGATTAAATTTAGTTTAGTAAATAGTAAACCATCAGACATGTTTCATTACTTCTTAATAATATAAATAAAAAGTTACAATAAGTAAAAAATGTTCAATCCCTCCACTCTTGACAATAGTGGAGTTTATTTTTTAATAAAACCATAGATCATTCACTGGCCTTCTATGTGGAACAACCCTTCACCAATGTGCTAGTGTAGATTTATAAAAAAATATTGAGAGTCATGACAACCTCCGGCCACATCAAAATTTGGCGTTTTTGCTGGGGAAGGCATGTGTTGAGTATTTTTAAGGTAAAAAATTCAATAATAAAATTATATAAAAAATTTCAAAAAATTTTGCGAACATTTTCTACATGTGTTGTCTGTTTATGTTCAATTGGAATATTTTTGTGTTCATTTAATATATAAATTTAAAAAAATGGAATGTTTTGAAGCCTCAAACTACTACACATGACCTTATTGTGTTTGTTATGGAGATTATGGGCCCACTACCTAGCAATGTGTCTACAACCAACCACAACAGATTGTTTACAATGAGGAAAATAAATATCTTATGTCGAGTCTTGTCAACCTTGCTAAAATTGACCTAATTTATTTTAAGGTATACACTTGGGTGTAAATATTTATCACTTGGTTAACTAAAACCCAGGATATTCAACTTAGAGACTCTCAATAGAAATATCAAAGAATGAAAATATTATAGAACATGCTCTTAGAATTAAAAAAAGGGTAAAAGAGAAAGAATAATTTGAAGTGAATTAAGAGGAAAATGTTTATAAAATATTTGAAAATCAAGTGGAAGAGGAATGTGATAGTGAAACTGGACATTAAACCATCTCTTGGAAAAATATGATTCTTTCAAACTAAATCTAGAAATAACCAACTCACTTAGTCAAGACAATAACATTGAAAATCCCAAAAATGGATTTAATGGTGTTGAGTTGGAAAATTTTGAAGATGAATTAAAATAGATTGAAAATGATTTCCCAGTTCTTTTCATCATTCATTCTTTTTTGAAAAATTACTATATTAGAATATTTGAGAATGAAGTCACTCGAGTTGAAGTCAAACATGAAACTAAAAACTTTAATGTAAAAAACTCTTCACTGATTTTTTCTAACTTTGTGAACAATGATATTTAACTTGATATTGGTTATAATCTAGATGAGAAAATTAAACTAGATAATACATAATATTAAATTTTTTTCCTCAATTGAAAACCTCTCTTCCATGTTTTGAACATGTAAACCCAATAATTTTTGAATTGTTGTTGGATGATGAGGATGAGGGAACGATATTTGAAGATATACAAACTGAAGAGATTTCATTTCCCAATTCTCATTGTAATAACTTTTTTGAATCTTTGTGCAGTGAAATTGAAAACATTTTGAAATACATGGGTGTAAATTTTTAATTTGATCAATCTTGGACATGACATTATTGAAGCTGAATTGAACATTTCTCTCTCTGAACATAACTTTCTAGAACACACTATAAATATTTTTTGGGATGTGAGCCTTTTGAACATGAACATGAAATAGAGGTTGAGAACACACTAGATGACGGTCTCAGAATTGGTTTTTCAGATGTAGTAAGTATTGAGTGTGAGTAAACTGTTGAGGATCTTTGGGAAGAGATTTATTGAATTGTTTTTCCTAAATCAATTTGTGATGAAATAAAATCTCTTCCCTATCAGTCACTTATATACTCAACTGTGAAGGGTGCTGAGCCTTCTCAGGATACTGATAGTAGTCCAGAGGGAGAATTACACTTGAGTCCCAATGTTCATAATTCTATTCAGCATGTTATTGAATTCCCTCTTGAGCCTACTAATGAGTACTCACCCATGAGTAACCTTGAATTTGAATATGTTAATGATGAAGTAGAGGGAGATAACTATGAGGACAATTCCACATCCTTTGAATCACCCAGTTCACTACTGCCTCTACCCAATAATCTTAATTGTGTTAAATCTGAAACAAACTTGGAAGTTGACAGAACAATGTCCATAACTGTTAATGGGTGTTTTTTAAGGATTTATGATGGTGTGGAGAAATTGTTTTTAGTCTTCCAATGCCTAGGATCCAACATAATTCATATTTCTATTAATATCATTTGGGCCAAACACATGTGATGGTTACTATTAAGGAAAGCACATCCACTGGGTGACTATAGTTAGTTCTATGTTAGTCTATGTGGTGACATTAAACGTAGCGCAATATGGGAAAAAACCCATGGGTTTTCTTTAATTCTCAAAAAAAATTGTAATTAAATAATGTCTAACTGACAACTTTGAACACAATGCTTCTTGGGAGTCAACCCTTGTTCTTCCATTTGTGTTTAATTTTGTTTCAATTTTTCTGTATTGTTTTTACATTTGTTTCTGTTTTTGTTTTACTTATAATAATGTGATATTGTGATGCATTTTTTATTCTTTATCTCTATGGGTTATTTATACTTTATTTACATGTTATGATTTTTATGATACTATTGTTGGTTTCATGGAGGAGTGGAATTCCTATGTTGAAGACATAATGAAAAAATATAGTTGGGGAAGTATCATACTATTAAATTTTGTTTCATTTCTATACTTTTAATGGATTAGAATAAAATTTATTACATGTCTTTCTTGTTTGGAAAATTATTATACTTGTGTACTAAAAATAATGATGCATGACTTGAAATGTATTAAAAAATGCTACTTTTCTTGCATGAAAATTATGTTCTATTTGTTTTTGTTTTTAGGAATCCTTCTTGAACTGTATTAAATTCTACTACTTGTCCTGATATTGAAATTTTATAATTCTATTTATATTTAAAATCCTACTCATATTGGAATGAAAATATGTTGTATATCCCTGTCTAAATAAAAACACTGCATGTCCCTCTTGCTGAAATTATAATTCATGGATAAATATTGAAATAATCTCAAAACTCTATTAAATTAAGTGTGTGTGGGGGGGGGGGGGTACATTCTTATTGGTTGTTGTGTTTTTGGTTAAATGTGTTTTTAAGGGGTGTTAGGAATTCTTTCTTTATGTGTCATTGAACATCCAATTGAATCATATTTTATGAATATTAATAAAACCTATTCATTGAGGACCCAAAAATTACATGATATATCTTGAACATAATTGAAAATCAGTGTCACTGGTCGTAAATATTAATGTTTTTACTTGCTAATGAACCTTCTGATAAGTTATTCATTTTGGTGATGAAATTTTAGAACTTCAAAGAGACCCTTTATACATGTCATAAATCTATTTAATAGAAAATTAGTTTTAAACCTTAATTGCTAAATTTTTCTTCTCCATAATTAGAAGTCAAATTCGGGGAAAAAGTTGGGTTTTCTGTGTGGGGATGGGGTCAATTCATGACTCTTTTAAATATTGATTAAATGTAAGATCATCAAGTCCCAAATCACTTCAAAAAATGGTTAAAGTTTTTCAAAATTCTTTATAACATTATGCTTTAGATTATTTATCAAATGGTTCTTACCTACGGACAATATATATTTGTATTTAATTTGTGTATTGAGTCTGAAATTAAGGTGGGTGGATGATTTCTGTGTGACATTGACTTAGTTATTGAATGGATATCTTGGTTTAGAAAATATCTTTGAAAGTGATTTGGGTTACATGTTTATGGAGTTTTGATCATAGCTGCTGGATCTGGAAGTTTGAATTGATCCTAGGGGATTCATTTTTCTTTAATTTCTTAAAGTAAACATCTAAATGAGACAATGTAAATGATTTTTTGTAAAAATATTTTGAAACTGGTGTAGTTTGGGCATCTAGTATCCCACGATGAATCTCTAAGACCCTAGATACTGGGTGCGTTTTGGTTTACTATAAGCCCTCTGCACATGTTGAATAAGTGCATTGTACAATTCTTAGCACATGATACATGGCTTGGGAAAAATAAATAATGTGTCTAGGGTCATAAACGAGTTCATTAAGGTAAGGGGAAAGTTGAATTCCAAATGAATAGGGAGTCAATTATATTATATGGGATTCATCTAGGTTGTATCATTAAGATGATTCATAAAAAAAATTATTTATATTTTTAAGCCTAGGTGAAAAGTCAAAGTATACATTTCCATTGGTTAAGTTATTAATCCACATAAATTTATCCTCTAGTAACTCTTGGAATTAGAACCTGATCCTGGAATGAAATGAGTCACTAGGCAAGTTCACAAATGAGGCCCGAAACTTTCATTGCTTATTGATACATTCCTCTCTTGACTACTTTTGAGTATTTGTTCTAAGTAATATTCATATGAGCAATTCATTTTCTAAAGCCTATTGATACATTTTTATCCTTCATTTAAATTTTCAATACATGTTTCATATTACGTGAAATTGTGAATAACATAATTCTGTTTTCAAAAAAATAATAAAACATGAGATTGTTTGAGGAAAAACAATGATTAAATGTGGGGAAATTAGATGTGGCCTTAAAAAACACAAATTTTTTACCATCATTTTCAATATTTTTAATGATTTATTTGTTATTTTTTTTACTTTATATTAAATATTAACACAGTTGTATTTTTATAAATAAATTAAAAAATTAATTATTTTTTGTAATTAATTATGTATATTATGCATTAAATGAGTTAATTTATTTTTTACATTATTTTATAGTCTAAAATATTTTTCTTATTTAGTTTTTTGTTTTTAGTCTGCGTAATTAATAATTTAACATTTATTAATTACTTACTTATTTGCTTTTTCATATAAATTATTTAAGTTTAATTTAGCATTTCATGTATTAAATATTAATTAATTAATGCAGCGTATTAATAATGTTTTTTTCCATGTTACAATTAAATAATTATAAATTTAATTAATTATACTTACTATTGTTGTTTAATTAATTTAATTATTTAACTTAAGTATATAATAAACAAATAATTAAAATTTTTACTCAATTAATTCGTTTTGTTATAGTAGCTATAAATTAACTTTGTTTATCATTAAATAATTTAAATAAATTTTATTTTAGAAATTAATAATAATTCAATTTAGTTTTAATAGTTTCATATATTTTATTTATTTTCTAGTGTTACTTAATATCTCATTTGATTTTATTAATTATTACTTTGAATTAATTATAATGTTTTTCTTCATTAATGTTATAATTTGTTTTTTATTTTTCTATTTTCTCTTTTGTAGTGACATAGTGAAATTTATCTTAACATGCTCCCATTGTATTCCCAATACGATGTTACCATTCATTCAAGAGATGGGTATACGTCCATATTCATTTAACAAACTCATCGGGAGTTAGTTACGAGGGTTTTACTAGCACGATGTGCCAGTCGTGGAAAAACATACGTGTGTGGTGCACACATGAAGGAAACTTAACGTCGTTGGAAACCGAGCAGTGTCACGCAGTAGATGACAGATGAGATTACAAGAAGAGTAGAAACATAATTGTGGGGGGATCTCATTCTGATTTCATGCCACACGATTCTAGAGCTGAACTCTTGAGAGACACCAAGTGCAGTACTGAAGAACTAGAGTAACATAGGAGAAAGCAATAGTACACGATCTTCACCTTCAAAGGAAGGAACCTTTTCCCTCTGATTTTAAATTTTTTTACTCAGTATTGATTCTTTTAAATTCAATATGATCTTAGAATAAATTTTGTGGTCGGGTGTTTGATCTTTTTACTAGTTTATATTTTCTTTTTATTCATTTTAATTATCTTCATGAGAATCTAATTCTTTGGGCGAGATTGAATCTAGTTCTCAATTTTTGTATTGAACCCGCACCTTTTTGAAATTTATATCAAACTTAATGATCTTTTGGCGAGATCGATGATCATTTCTATCTATGAAAATTCCATTTCAATTTAACATCTTCAGTGACTTTTGGTGAGAATGATTTCTATTGATATCTTTTAATCATTTCGCTGGCTATAAGTATTTGAAGTGGCGAACTTCAAAAATTTATAGATCAGTGTGTTATTCTTCGAGCAAGGAAGAATTATCCAGGAATTTTAAGGTGCTAATTCAATAAGTTTAAGAATAATCTTTTAAATCAGTAGAATTCAAATCTCTTGAGCAATTATTATGATCAATCCTCACCACTCGTGTTCCATTGCATCTCTACTGTTACGTTTACTTTTCCTTATTTTGGCTTCCATTTAGTTTAGTAAATAGGAAATCATCAGACATGTTTCATTAATGCTTAATGATATAAATAAAAAGTTACAAAAACTAATAATTGTTAACTCCCTCCACTATTGACAATAGTGGAGTTTATTTTCAAATAAAACCGTAGATCACTCACCTACCTTCTCTATGGATCGACCCTACACCACTGTGTTAGTGTAGGATTATAAATAACATTTTGAGGGCTGTGAAGACCTCCGGCCTCACCAATGATCCCCAATATCCACCAGGTACTCCACAAATGTATATCCATCCACAATTTCCAGCTTTCCCCTCTCAATAAAATGTGACATGTCTTGCACATACCTTCTTAACTATTACATGTAGAAGGTGTTGTGTACCCTATATAACTATGGTATTAAATCCAATAAATTTTCCCCATTAACAACACCCAAAATTAATTGTAAAGGTTTGATTAATCAAGGATATAAATTTACACCCTATCCATATATTCATAATCCATTCTGAGGTGAGACCTTCATGAATGCATAGTCTCCGTATTTGAACTCCAAAATACTCTATCAAAAATCTACATTGGATATTAAATAGATTTCTTATATCCTCATCTTCATCTTGATTACCTAAACATTTTCCTTCATAGGTCGCAATATATATGGGCCCATCACTATTGACTCACCTAGATCAATCAAATACAGTGGAATGGTAGTCACATGGTGGCACCACACAATCCCATAAAATGGTGACACAATGTTGGTAGAATGATAGTTGTTGCATAAAAACTCCACCAAGGGTATGTGACCTTCCTAACATTGGATAAAACATAATACACATGCCTATAACATGTCCTCAAAAAACTAAATGGTTCAATCAGTATAGACATCAAACTAGGCTTGGAAGTCCATTCTCTAGTGAAACTATGTCATGAAGACCTAATTCAATCAATGCCATAATCATGATATTATGTTGGAATCAGTCTGAAATTTTCATTGAGGGATGTTTGTGGACCTAGACTCTCTCCACTACATAAATTCGTTACATTCTCTCAACTAAACACTACAATCATAAAAAATGAAGTGGGGCGACTTTTAAGTAATTATAAAATAACCGAGATAGAATCTTATTTCTAGATATTTATGGAAGATCATTCCTGAATTCTAATATATACCATCCCAATTCCACTCTATAGCCTCTATGGGTTGACCCTATCCCATGATAACCTACTGCTTAAACAACACCAATGAATAAGTGTCACATTGGAAAACAAACTCTATGACATCCTTCTCCTATTAAGGCCTCCAAAACTGACATCGAATGACCTAGTAAATCTTTTCCTCCAAATGATTCACCTCTAAATGGGATTTACGCTACTCCATCATAACATCCTCCAACAACATCACTAGTTCCATTTTTCACCCTCTAAAATGGATGGCATCCCCCTACCTTTATAAAATCAATCAGAGGCATATCCAATGGAAATAAGAGGATGTACGGTATCATAGTTTTATATCTATGTCTTGACTCTACAAAACTCTATATAAATATAGGTATAACAACCATAACTGTAGATATAATTCACTACCTTTTTCCAATATTAACAACTTTAGTGAGGATAACTGCTCCAAATCCTTGGTCAAAACTATGAGAATGATCTCATACTTAGAGAATATTCTCCCATATTCCCATTCCATGGATTATATGAGATCCTGAATTCAAAATACTAGATAAAAACTATACATTATATCTATCTCATGTTATGATCCTTCTGAGAAAATATTTTTTTGATATAGTAGTAGTCATAGTATACTATAATATTCTCACCCATTATGATAGTGTTCCCACATATTCAATGAGAAGAAAACAACACCCAGCTCAATATCGTGGGACAGATAGTTCTTCTAGGGCTGTATCAAAATCCTATACCCATAAGAAATCACTACCAACCTCTATATTAGATCACAACCATATCTAGTCTCTGAGGAATCACACATCACTACATAATTAACACCCACCTTTAAAAATTAGTAGATGGTGGCACTCTTCAATATCTACCATAGCTTCTAAAAGATCTTACTAGTACTACCACATCCATGTGAAAGGATACCCTTTTCTGATTAATATAGTCAAAGGTTATCATATCCTAGAGAAATCAATATCAAATATCTTATAATATCATGCCAACCCAATGAAGTTCTGCACCTCGACCATGCTCTTGGGTTGCTTTTAAGATAACATTTCCCGAACCATTGTGGGTTACAATGCACCACAATCAGTTGAGATGATGTGTCCCAAAAAATGGAGATCCTAAATCCTAAACTAATACATAAATTTCATTCCATGATTCGAGTTCCCTCAAAGTATGTTAAGAAACATCCTCATTTTTCTTGGGTGCTTTTTATCAGAAGCCAAGTAGAAAATGTTATCATCGATTAAGATCACAAAAAATTGTATAATAAATGATGAAATATTCTGTTCATGTGTCTAACGAACACTTTTGCGATGTTAATTACATCCAAAGTCATCACCATGTGCTCATAGTGACCATAGAGACATCTGCATGATGTATTTGTTATATCCTTAAAGAGTAATCACACCAACTAATTTCCAGATATAAGATATATCTTTGAGAACCATAACGCTTCTATTAACTAATTGAAGATATTTTAATACTCAGTAGTGGATATATATACTTCACGGTCACTCGGTCCAGCCACTAAAAACACATATAAGATAAATCACCTATCTGCCTTCATGGATAACAACACTAGGGATAACCTGGGTGAAACATTGGGTCTTGCAGAGACATTCCTCTTCAAGCCATCCAACTAAAACCATAGTTAATAAAGATTTTTTGATGCTTTTTGATATGGTGATACCGATATTATGGTCATTTTATAGTGTATGAAATTGTAGTAGTCTTTCTATATGTGGCGATGTAATCCTAGAACTTCATCAAGAAATATGTTCTTATAAACTTCCAAATCAATAAAATACTTGTATCCTAAAACATCCACTACATCAAGATTCATTCTATAAATTTGTTGATTTATTTATTAAACTCTATTACCTGTGATACCATCATATTTTGTCTTTGTTTAATTCTATACCATGAAGGAAAATCACATCTCATCATTGTGGAGACACCGCACCCTCTTCATAAAGTTTTAATCTCTGAATGATCTATAAAATCCAATCCATAACAATGACAACGTCTTGATGAATCATCAATGAAAAAAATAGATACCATAATATGATATTAACTCCAATAATTAAGACACACTATCAGAAGAAGTGTGTTATCACTGAGTCGCCTTCGAAAATATACTACCAGCATAGGGATGATCTTTGTTATAAACTAGAATCTCTATGTCTTAAATTAGAGAAGTGTTAATGAAATCATGATTAACAAAAATGTCTATCCACACTTCCAATAATGTAGATGTGACACATATGATACCTCAATTCATCATGGGATCCTTCAGGACATAGGATTTCAAGGACAATAGTTGTCCTCTTATTGGACCACTAGATCCCTTTGTCATGAATAGAAAACCTATTGGTGGCGGTGGAAATATTTAAAACCACCTATCACCTAATAATTCTCTACATACTCACATACCATGTCTTATGTGGTACAAATGTTTTTTATTCTGCCCCTATATCATCCATGGTTGTCTATTTAATGTCTCCATGTCATCTGTACAAAGGGTCTGAAAATCTAAAATAGGAGTTCCCTAATCCTCACACAAGATTCACTATCTATCCCTAGGATCATTCAATTCATTATAAGATCTATAAAACACTGATCTAATGTTCTAGGATCATCGTTGGAATAATCTCATACACATAGACGCTTTTGACTTCCATAGACTACCTTCTACCAATGTATCATCTCCTACATTACCACAACCAGCATCTGGTTCTGGCGTCATTTCATCTCAAAATATCTCCATTACTAAAATCTTCTCAAGCACTACACCAATGGTGGGAATGAAAATAGATATCTCTATATCCGTAATATCACAACAAAAGACATGTTTAATGTTTTTTATTGAATAATGTTTCTCAGACCATATATAGGGATTATCATGAGTGAACAAAAAACCTAGGTGAGAAATACAACATGGTCATATATCCCTTCTATAAATGTTAAAATCCCAATATTCATATTGATCAAATCATTTTTAGATATAACTAATCCATGATGAGACTCTGAGAATCTAACCCAGAGAGAGTTGCCTCATCATGTGACTAACCCAAAAAACTCCACCATTACCCAATAGAACCCTAAAGGTGATGAATTGATAAAACAAATATGATATGTGAGTGTCCTTACTAGGAGGAAAACAATGGTGACCACTTCTAGACTGGACTCAAGTACCTGGGGTCTAGCTCTCCCCAAATCCTAGGAGGTCTCTTCCACTTAAACTGATGTAGAGCACTCAACCTTCATGCATAATCGGTCTTTACTCCTATTAGTATCTCCTACTCAATGGGTGGTTTTATAACTATTAAAGCACCCACATGTACTACCTCTTTTACATGCCCCTATAATTATTTCTCATGAGTCATAAGATCTTCATCATGATAACACAGTGGAATCACGACTATCTATCTTTGTAGAGTTTTCCTAAAATAAAAAAGATGCACCACATTCAATAAGTATATAACTAAGATGATTTATGATTGATATAGAGACTATAAATAATTCTTATATGATGTATGTAATAGTGTTTTTACATAAAACTGGTATCCACATATACCGAGTCAACATGAAGGCTGTCATAGTCCTAGTGAATAGATTCCATTGCCGCCACACCAAAATTGGAGTCACTGGAAAGAATGTTGAACTCAAATCACTTTAACTCTATTATAAAAAATCCCAAAAAAACATCACAACTATAAAAACACTATGCATTGGTCCTAAGGTAGAAACGACTACTCTGATACCCCTTTAATATAACCTTACATTTAGGGGCCAACATGAATGGTGATTAGCCATGTGTGACTGCGCCAAGCCTTCCTCTAATAGGCCAGTCAATGAAAACCAACACCATGTAGGCATGCCACAACAATGTGATTCCTTATCATAGATACCTTGACTCACACACACACACACAAAAACATATTCAATCCTATAATATTTTGAGAAAGTAAAAAAATGATACCATAAATGCCTAGAAAATACCTATACAGTATTAGAGTCTGATAAGATTAATGGAAAAGGGTTAAGTGAGGAAAAATACAGGCCCAAAAAAATTAAAATGGAGTCCAACCTACTCATAAATAGGGGAATAATATCAAATGAAACACTCAAGAAACACCATGGTCTTTCTATACAAATATAATCTCCACCATCTCCATGTCTATAATAACATTGAATGGCATATCATAAGCACAAGATATAAGATGTGTTGAAAAAGACAATGAAGGGGTGATTATAAAAATACCCACTAAGACACCTCATAATCACTAATAAAAAATCTTAAATAGTAATCAGCTAAGATAAATATGCATGTAAAATATGATTTTTTACATAAAAATGATAGAGAATAAAGTTAGATATACATATAATAGACAATCGGTCTCAATGGGTTTCAACTAACATGTTTTGCCACATAATTTTATATGAGGTTAATAGGTAATTATTATTTTGTGATTACTCACTCCATGAGATATGATTTCAAAAAAATCACTTACGCATGAGGTTCTTATCATTTAGATATTCCAGGAATGTTCTCATTGAATATCTAAAGATAATGTTATCTGTGTAGGGGATCAAAACCAAGACCACAAATGAATGTCTCCAATATGACTGTATGAATATTTTATACAGTGGTCAACGACCTATGCATTGTTGTACCACCTATACCATGTACTATACCTAGGAATGATATGATATAAAATCCCACCCCAAGACATATAGAGTTATTCCATGAAAGTTGTTAGTATCCAAGCCCAGGGAGTTGTTCAGAGTCATGTGTCAAGGATATATTGCCATGTTGTACCCACATAGAGATAGATTAAAGAACCATAGTTAACTAACTTGTGTCTATACTAGTAAATCAATGGTTTACAATATATCTTTTAGAATTTAAATGGAATGTATAGAGGGTTCACAGTGTATACCTATAAACCAAAACCTATCCACATCCATGATTGTGGTACTCTAACAGTGCCCCTATGCACCTTGACATGTGCACGTACTATGGCCTTTCCCATTTACCTGGTCATGTACCTTGTCATGTCTGATTACTGGGTTGTGCCTGTTTACACTACGCATTCCTGTTTTCTTGGACGTTTCAACCCTATTGTACTCCTAAAGTACATGTGGGGATATTAATAATTATTTCACAAAAAAATTGATATGTGTCACAAGATGTCAATGGAAACCCTAGAATTATTGTTTAGGAGTCCCACATGGCATGTATCTCTAGATTAAATTACATTTTATATAGGAATTTTGGAACTTATTTGATAATTCATGCATTCCCCCCTCCACATCATGATATTTAATTCATGTTTTTTATCACTCCCGTGATCCTCAGTCCATCCATTAAAAAATCTTCAACATTATGGTGGACAAAACATTGGCTACCAAATCCAATTCAGGGTTTGTTTTTCATCACACTGTCTCTCTAGAAAACCAAAAACCAAAAAAAAATCTAAATTTTAACCCATTCAATTACCATCACCCACATCCTTGATCTTATCCTCGATCATGATCCACACCCACGTTATTGATTTTTTTCACCAATTATCAGTCTCACAGTGATGAAATAATGGGTATTTGTTGAACTATGTTTAAAAGAAATTTCATCTGATTAATATGTGATGAAACATAAGAGAAATTGATGAAAATGAGAGAGTAATGGTCTATCTTTGTTTTTTTGGTTTAGAATAGATCATGTTTCATTAGATATATGAATGAATTTACCAACCAATAATCAGATCAACTGTAAAAAAATCACTTGTCAGTGTGAGAATCTATTTTAGTTAGTGGAGTTCATTATCTTATAAAAAGCATATAAAAATGGGATGAATCAAAATACATCAAATGTCCATCCATTATTTTTGGATCATTCATGGATGAAGAATTATTATGTATTGTATTCGAGATCCAAGAACTCTGTTATTATAGTCGATAACTCTTGATTTGATCTGATCCTCTAATCCTTTATAGTTTCCCAATGGTCTACTACAATGCTAACTCTAATTTATCATGTTTATCTAGATAACCTTGTGAATGGTCTATAATATAGTACATATAAATGATGTTTAGTATTTTTTGAATTAAAAAATAAGATAAATTATATAGTTATTTAATAATTTACCTACCCTCGAGTGTACCCCAACCAAACAACCAAAGTAAATAAGAATTAGGTCACTCCTATTGGTAAAATTCATGCTATGAACTCAATAGAGGCTGCATATTTTAGATATGAGAAATCATAATGGTGTTATTATCTTATTTTAAGAAAATTGTGCATGAGTGATATTAGTATATTTAGTATTTTTATATTATCAAAAATGGACCCACTAGGCCCCAAAATCAAATGTTGCCTCCGATCGTAGATATGAAAATATTAATATATAAATTTAAAATAATTACATAGCAAAAAAATATACATTAACGATATATCAAGTGATAATTAGAATTAAATGGGGATTGATACTTCTTTAATAAAGGAATTTGTCCCCTGTGATAGTCTTAGTAGTGAGCCATGGATACAAAAATTATTTTTATATGATGATGTTTATATGTAAAACTAATATCTTATGATAATGTTATACTCTAATAGATCATGTTATTTTATTATTTATTTCTTATGAACTTCTATTCTTTATGCCATGAATCACGATGATTATCAATAAAATTATGGTTATGGTTTTCAAATTTCTACCAGTTTTTATCATTCCTATATGATAATGTTACTATATGGTGTATCCCTTGTTTACCCATATTAAAAATGTGTGTTATCCATTTTTTATAATTTCTTTCCCAAGGTTAGGAAGAAAATTTATAAGTATGATATGTCTAATAAAGGTTAGAGCTTGAAGAACCTTGTCGTATATAATGTAAATGGCTTATGAAATTTTTTTATGAATGTTTTATTCCATTAAACTAAAACTATATGATTCTAGAATGGATCATAATATTATAAACTATATGATTATATATTATTCTGAATAAACTATATGATTCCAGAATGTCATGTATTAAATATTACTATAATAAGATGTAAAATTTAATTATGAAATGTGATGGTCTTTATATCATATTTCACATGTTCAGTTATTTTAACATTTCGTGCCACATAGAATATACCTATAGTTTTTTAAAAAATACCATTTATGTAATATCATGGTTCTAAATTGGATAATTCCACTCATGAGGTTTCTGTTGGAGGTATTCATAGTAAATTAATAGAGAATTATTAATTAATACACAACCAAGACACTTCAATTAAGAATCACAACAAATAAAATACTCACTATTCCATGATGGGTAGGATAATACTAGCTCATGAACTAATTATAATGTTAGTTATTAAAAAACTTAATTATATTCCATGATCTATGTGATTTTAAATCCAAACTACAACATAAATCAACTTTATCATCGGTCTTTTAGTGGCGGTTTTGTAAACCACCGCTAAACCACTCATTTTTTTACACCAGCAACGATTCCCCCCCACACCTGACCCCAACCCCCTTTCTCCCTCAACCCCTACGATTCCATTTCTCCCCCCGACCAGAACCCTAGCTCGGCTCCCGATGTGCCACCGATGACCTTGCCACCCATATGTACGCCTCACCGCCCATCTGCGTGCCTCGCTTCCCATCGTTGCTGACCCGCATAAGCCCTACATGTATGGTGCGTAGTAATTTTGTGAAATGATTATTCATTCCATGTAGGTTTTCCATTAATTTCTCTTTATGTGTATCATACGGGATGGGTTTATTATTGTGAACTCTTTTGAAAATGGTTTTAATCAGATTAATCCAGATAACGAATTTGTTTATATAAAATTGAAAGGGTCTAGGGATTGTAGATTATGATATTACAACCTTTTATGATTTAATTTGATCGAATTTGATATTACTATTGTATGGGTATAATGTGTTGATAAAAATGATGATTGTT
This sequence comes from Viscum album, assembly GCA_963277665.1. NCBI lineage: Eukaryota > Viridiplantae > Streptophyta > Magnoliopsida > Santalales > Viscaceae > Viscum > Viscum album. The sequence goes on from OY728152.1 coordinate 1,256,522,406, forward strand.
TGTGGCATGATTGTGTTGTAACAAATTCTTTTTTAAATCATCTATTCTTGTTATTTAATGGTATCTTTATAATTAAATAAATGATTAACCACATAAATTTTGTTAATTAATTTGACTCCCAAGGAACGTATGGCTTCTATGATAACACCCTTAAATGAAGAAGTGAAATTGAATAAGCTCCAACATTTCTAATATTTAATGTGTTGCATTGTGATATATGATGTGATGTGTGGGATTTTTATGGTTTTTGTGTGTGAGGATAATCTAATGTGGATTTGATATATTGATATGTGGCTAGGGGAAGTAGATGACATGTGGTTGTAAAGTGGGGTTGTGATGGGTGGGGTATGGTCATGCTGCTGGGCTATGAAACATGATGTGGATTTCCAATGATGCGTATATGGATGTTGGGTTGTGGTGTTGTGTTTATGTTGTGTGGTTAGTTATGTTTTACCTACCAATGTTTCAATGGAATTAATACTTTATGTTAATAATTTCAAACGGGTATGTTCAATGAGGAAATTAATGATGGGTTGTGTTGTTCAACTTTTTAATGTTTAAAAATAATCTATTGGGTTGGAATTATGAAATATGTTTCTTTCTAAATGAAATGGGTTTTCTAATGAATATTTATTACACAGATCAGAGACACTAATAAATTAATGATGGGTTTTTTGAGCCATATCATGATTAATTTAGAACTTTTTTTCATTGACATTGAATTTAAAAAACAAATATGGGCCTTAATGCACAAAAAACATAAGTTTTTATTTACATGTTTCACATGCACAATGTTTCATCTAAATGGAACACACATGATGAAGTTTAAATATAAAATGATTCCCAATCAAATAAACTTTCAATTAGATATTAATATTTTAGTTGTGGCCACTACATTCCAAGGAACATTTCCTTTATAATTATTTGGTTTTTTATCAATGGTAACCCATGTGAACCTCCATTTTCTTCATTATACACACACTAATTCAAGGAAAAAATTGGTTTATTAAATTGTATTTCGCTTCCAGATTAGTATAGAAAGCAAAATTTTTGAACTTATTCAATCCCTTGTTTTATGTGCTGTTGATCTCGATGTTTTTGTGAACTTCTTCCTCAAGTCTATATGATATCATCTTCTAGATGAGAAAGTCATTTAATTTATCTACACATAATGAAAACAACAACAAAATAAAACTCTATATAAAAAATAATTCTATCAATATAATTATATTATTTTTCTCTATTTTAGTCACAATAAACATGATTAATAACTATAACTCCATAAGGAATAAAACATTATCCTCAAACACCTCATTTTAGAACTGTATAGTTGGTTGAATGTTACTTCTTTATTTTCAATCATGATTTTTATGGTATGTTCTTCGATTTATAGGTTCCCATTGTTGTGCAGATTCATGTGGTATCAGTAATGGTCATCTATGATATAGATGTTAATTTACCTCCTAATTGTAAAAGATTTTGTAGCATGCTTTATTTCATTATTTTTTATGAGTATTACTTATCATACACAGATGGATGGTCAGATGGAGAAAATGATGAAAATTATAATGGATGTGTTGAAGATGTTTAATCTTGATTTTATAGTTTCTTGGGTGAATCATTTCCCTTTGGTTGAGTTTTACAATGATAATAACAATTGATTAACCATTGGTAAAACACTATCTAATGAATTGTATGAGTGTTATTACATATCTCTATTGTCTTGGAACGAGGATAGAGATTTAATTTATCTGAAAACAAATTTGGTGAAGAGATTGATAAAGAAGGTGTATTTGTTCTATGAGTGAATTAAATTGCTCCAGAACATCATGTGATGGAATCGTGTATAATGTTATTTAAGTGAGATGGTTTTGAACCACTGAACAATAATTCATTTCTCTTTTTATGATTTCTTGAAAAATAAATCTAATTTACCAATTAGAGTGAGAAAACTCAATTCTTAACTCATAGACAATGTGGGAAAAAATAAAAAAAGACACTTGATATATAAGTTTCACCACCCAAATTGAAAATTTAATCCTTGGCATGATCCAGAATCTCCTAAGCGTATATGATCCACTAGAATCACCGTGATGGATGAAATGATAAAGATAAATTTTTAACCTATATTATAAAATTAACAACAATTTCATCACCCAAAATATATCATTATTTTTTTCACTACCATACCACGATAGTCCACACTAGGACCACGAGAAACAAAGAAGACAACCCAACCTCTATATTTCAAAGAAGACATGGATTTTTCATATCCTTGTTATTCCACATATACCTACAAACCAATTGGTCAAATATAAATTGTGTACTTTACTATCTAATTAAATAAAGTTCCACTTTATAGTAAGAGTTTGTTTCTATTTCATATTCCTAACTTATAATCAATTATTATTTTATTTATCAAGTCCATACATTAGTGATATCAAAGTTATGGAATCATTAGTTTGTCCATCTGTTTTGGTGGAGAATGACATACAAAAAAATAAAATGATTGGATCCTTTTTCTCGTATTCTTTTATTGATCTTTTATATTTTCATGCTTTGGTTTTCTAGTGGGTGATTTACCAGAAGTGTTAATGTAGGAAAAACTTATGTAACATATTTATATATTTTTTCAACTAGTAGATATGAATCTATTTCCCAATTTAGAAGTATATATGTGTTTTAATTTTTTAAATACTGTATAGGCGCATTATGATATTCATGGATAAAAGTTGGATCACATTACCGAGGAACACACCTCAGTATAATAAGGGTTTGAAGGAGTTTTTAGATTTTGCAATGTCAAATCGATCCGCTGAAGGGAGAATAATATGTACATGTCTTAAATGTAAATTTAGAAGATGGTTGAATAGAGATGAAGTTTATGAACATTTAAAACTAATTCAATTCCCTGATCAATATATGTGTAGGATTTGGAATGGAGAATCGGATGTTAAAGAATGGTTGAGCACTGATGTTAATCAACAAAATGAGATCCCAACTTCATCGATAATGGAAAATGAAATGAAAAACCTCATAATTTTTTCATTTGGTACTACAAGACACCAATATCAACATCAAAACATAACAAAACAATCAAATAATGGTGATACAAATTGAAACGTGATAAGTGATTTTTTTGAGACTATAACACAACCTGATGAAGATTGTAACATATAATTTCATCCTACTCTTGTTTCTTTTGAGACAAATGTAAGAGAAAACATAACTAACGAAAATATGTTTCATGATTTAGTTGACGATGGAAATCTATAGTGGTATAGTGGATGTTTTAAATATTCAAATCATTCTTTTCTGCTGTTGTTTTACCATATCAAATGTCTATGTGGAATTAGAAATAAGGAAAATCCCATGATGTTGGAATTGTTGCGTGATGCATTTCTTATGGAAAAAATCCCTGAGTATTTTTATCATATGAAAAAATTTGTTAATAGGCTTGGTCTGAATTATACAAAAATAAACGTGTGTCCCAATTATTGTAGGCATTATTGGCGATAGGATTCAAATAGGCAGAAAGTTAAAAAATGTTCTTCTTTTAGATGGAAGTCAATGGGTGATGTTGGAAGTCTAAATTATTATACTTTCATGAAGAATAAGAATGAGAACACACCTGCAGAGTTTTTTATTTACTTTCCTTTAAATCCTCGGTTGCAATGATTATTCATGTCAACGAAAACCAACGAACAATTGAAGTGTCATTTTATAGATGATAATAATGATGGGTTAGTGAGACATCAATGAGATACACTATCGAGGAAGAAATTTGAATCATTACATCCATATTTCTCTGTTGATACTAGGAATCTTCGATTGGGATTGGCTGCTGATGAATTCAACCCATTTGGGACATTGAGTATCAGTTATAGCATTTAGCATGTTGTTTTGATCCCTTACAATCTACCTCTTTGGATGTGTATTCAAAAAACTTCTTTTATAATTTCGATTAATATTACTAGAAAAAAATGTCTGGAAATGATATTTATGTATACATGAAGCATTTGATTGAAGAATTATAGGAGTTATAGAGAAACAGTGTTGAGACATTTGATTCTTCTTCGAAAACAATTGTCAAAATGCATACTTCTTTAATATGGACCATTAGTGACTTCCCTGGGCATGAGAATTTATCAGTTTGGAACATTTACACGGGTTTGGATTGTCCTGTTTGTAACTTTTATTTTGATCCCAAACAACTAACTCATAGTATAAAATGGTTCTTCTTGTGTCATCGATGATTTCTCGATGGATCTCCTAGATTTCGGCCGAACAGATCAAAATTTAACGATTTCACTGATCGTAGACTGACTCTAATGTTGTTAATTGGTTCTAAAATATATACACAACATGAAAATGTTTAAATATAATTTGAGAAGGTTTGTCATTTGAATGATAGTGAGAAATGGTTTCAAAGTACATCATCAAGTTATATTATAACACAAAAATGGAAGAAAAAAAGTATATTTTTCAATCATCTATATTGGGAAATTAATTTGTAGTAGAATAATATTGATGTGATTCATATTGAGAATAATATCTATGAAAATTTGATTTTAACATTTCTTAATGAAAATGTAAAGTCGAAGGATCATCTAAATGCTCATAATGATTTATATGTAATGAATATAAAATTTGATCTCTGGCAAGATGAAGATGAAAAGTATGCTCTGGTCATTTTTACAAAGAAAAATAGGGATAAAGATACATTCCATTAATTTTTAAAGAATGTGATGTTATCTTATGGGTATTCATGTAACATATCATGGTGTTTCGACTTGAAAATCAAAAGTTACATGGATTGAAAAGTCATTATTCACATATTTTTAGACAATAGTTACTACCATTGGCATTGCGTACATTATTACCTGAAAAACATACTGGTGTTGTACTCTAATTATACACATTTTTCAGACAACTATGTGAGAAATATCTACATATATTTCATCTTGAAAACCTCCAGGAGAGGTTTGTATTTACCCTTTGTAAAATGGAGATGATATATCCTCCGTAATTTTTTACTGTAATGATGCATTTGACTATGCATTTGGTTGAGGAAGCTGAATTAGGATGTCCATTCATTATCGATGGATGTATCCAATTGAGAGGTACATTATTTATATATTTCTTAGTTAATTAAACTATTGTTTTCACTTAATTAAATGAAAAATTATATTTATTTTATTTCACAGATATCTTGGGCATTTGAAATCATACGTGAGAAATAAAGCTCAACCAGAAGGCTCTATTGATGATGGCTATTTGGACAAGGAGTGTCTTACCCTTTATTCTAGATACATGGATGATATTTAGACAATATTTAATCGAGTTTGAAATGTTAATGACACATCGAATCAATCTCAAATACATCAAAAATAAAAAATATTTCCGGCTATTGGCCGATCAGTTGGTAGGACCACAAATGTGACACTGACAGAATTGGAATTATTACAAGAACATAGACATGTGCTACTGAATAGTGAAACTGAATATCCATTTACTGAAGTGTGGAGGATACAAAAAAAGAGACAAATTCGAGGCCATAATTAAATGAGAAATATATAATGAAAGCTGTTAATAATGATCTTGTAGAATGGTTTTCATGATGTGCAAGTTCAAAAATATTGCAATTAATATGAATATTTGTTCGACTCGTATATATTTTTTAAATCTAATAAAGTATATTTATCTTTTTAGATCATGAAAACTATTACTCAAGAAGTGTTTTCATAATATTTTTTGTTTCTTGCTCGAGGTCCTCTAAAACATGTTAGGAAGTTCGACGCTTACAACGTGAATGACTTTAGATTTCGTACAGTCGATTGAGAAAGGGGTTTGAAAACACATAATAGTGGTATATTTACATTTGGTGAAGTGAGATACTATGGAAAGCTAACTAAAATTATTTAATTAAACTACCAAATGCATTTTTTAGTTGTTTTATTCAAATTAAATTAGGTTGATATTATCAGAGGTGTTAAAAGAGATTCCTTGAAATTTACTTCTATGAAATTCTCTCGCTTGATGGATGTTGGTGATCATGAACAACATGATTCATATATCTTATCATCATAAAAAATGGTATATTATTTGAATGATTTTGTGGAAGAATAGTGGAGTGTAGTTTTTCTTGTAATACAAAGCGATTTGTATGATATGAGTGATTAAGTGGAAGATTTGACCTCTAAAATTGAATCTAATAAACAACAAGAAGCAAAATTATTTGTCCATAATAATATTGAAAATATTAACCTAGCAAGGATGAATGAATTGGATGAAGTAATAGAGTATTAAAATGACATGATTGAAGGGTAATGTGATTATATGTACAATTATTTATTCATTCAACAATAACTTATTTCATTTGTACAGTCATTCATTATCATTGTTATGTATATTTTTTTGTTAGTACTGGGCATCTATTATCATTTTTAAATTTTTTTCTACACATTTTTTTTGAAATATATGTTCTGAAAATAATTTTATTTGATTAAATGACAAGAATTCCAAGGAGGAATTGATACACTATTTCATCCACTACTCTGATAGATGACAATACATCTGTCTCCCTCCCTAGGTCATCTGATCCACCAACTGCCTACCACCCTACACCATCTCCCCATCACCATCTCTCAAAACCTCTTTTATCATCCTTTTAGAATCTGAGTAATTGACTCCCCCTTTATAAGACTCAGCAGTGGGGCGGCAGCGCACCCCTTCTAGTTCATCACGGGCATACAAGAGGGTCACTGTTATAGGTACAAATTTTAAAAAAAAATTAATTTATTTCAATTTTTATAATAATTGTTTGTTCATTAAAGATGAAAAAATAAAACTGTGGATAAAAATATAAAAGGTTTACATGTATGGAATATGATTGTAGAGAATATAGTTATCCCATTTGATTTATATGGGGTCCCTAGGGATGACGATGCAGGATTACATTTCCAAATTCTAGGCCAGCTGGCAGTAGACACCATTTCCATTACTATTTGTTATGAAGATTGGAGACATATGCTTCCAAGTTGGAAAAATTATCATTGTGACTCCAAAATAATGATAATTTTAATACATTATGGTGTAATTTAATGTCATGATATTAATATATTCAAAATGAATTTCTCTATACATATGTCTTTACACTTTACTGTTGCGGATTTGATAGCATGAAAGTGGATGTTGAAAAATCTTGGTAAGAAGTGGAAAGAATTAAAAAGGAGATTGTGGAGCGATTAAATGATACTTCGTTGATCGTACAAAAAATGTATGGGAAGCTACCCAAGGTGGTACACAAAGAACAGAGGAATGTTTTTACTGACTGACATCGTGATGAGACGCATATGGTATTTAATAATATTTTATTATATTAACCTCATATTACATTTATAAATGTATATGAAGAGGAGATTAAATTGAATACATTAAAATTAAATTTTATTTTATTTATTTCATGATCTCTCAAGAAAGAATTCATCAAGTCGGGCTAAGCAAGTCATCCCTCACACTACAGGGTAAAAAATCTTTTCTAGAAGTTGATCGACTTTGGTAATATTTTCATTAGTTTAAATGTTTATAACACCATGTTATATATTTAATACATTAAACTGATTATTTATCATTGTTTAATGAAGTCGTGGAGTTTAGGGCGAGAATTATCCCAAACTAAAGTGTGGTTGGATGTTCACAAAAAATCTGATAGAAGTTTTGTTAATGAGCCTTCCAAAGAAGTTGGAGTATGAACTCATTTTTTCATTATAATAAATTATTATCAGTTTTAACTATGTAAATATATATCGATATTTTATTTATAGGTAAAAATTGATGAAATATGGGATTCTAATCCTGGGAAGTCCTACTCAGTCTCCTAGGATGACCCGATTGCTAAAGTCCTTGGGAAGGAGCATCCTGGTAGAGTGTGCGGGATGGGTTTGGGACTCGTACTGTCTGAGGTTTTTGGAAGGCCATAGGGGATTGCACCTGCATCTACTCCTGGTTTTTGTCAGTCCATACCCAAAGATTCTTAGAGATAGATGGTTTCCCTATGAAACATAGTTCAAGACCAGGGGGCTTAGATATCTGATTTATAGAAAGAATTGACTAATATACGTCAGCAGATGGGTAGATATCCCCCAGTGGTATTGCATCGACTGGTGGTGAGTTGGTAAACCTCAAAAATTCAAAATCATTTAGTTATCACACTTTTATAGGTTTTATGTATAAATATAAATATGTAACACTATTTTATTTTCAATATAATGTTCTTACAGGTGGTAGTAGGAACTGGAGATGGAGGTGGAGAGGGTGATGATAATTTTTCATCATCGGACAGTGATTAGTATTATTGTTGATACATGGAAACATATTGATAGTCTGTTTTTATATGTATCATGTGTGGCACATAGTTTCCTCCAATCATTTTGAAGACCTAATATTGTGTTTGATTTCTCATGTTTCCTATTATGTATTTTATTTATTTCTGATGTATCCTTTTATGTCTTGATTTATTGAGGGTGGTATGAACCATATATATCAAATCTTTATTATGATGATTCATATTTTATGATTCATTTCTCTGAAATTCATTTTTTCATTATAATAAATTATCCTACATTTTCTTCCCAATAAATTTACCACTACATTTCGATTTCTATGAAGTACTTCTTAGTTATCCTCTTGTATCAATCTCTATGGATGAGAATGTGTGTCTCGCTAACATGTTTAACATAGATCACCCTTTAGTGTGGCATACTCCTAGTATCTAAATAGACTACATGATCAGTTTCTCACCATTCATAACATCAACTACCCTATCACAAATAATTTATTATAATCATCCAAAATCTTTGATAGAATATATCAACCCCCTTCAAGAGACACTATTCCCTGTAAAGGAATGTGCCTGATAACATTTATTATATTATGCACATCAAAATAAATAGGATGCATAATGGTAGTTACAATATATTAAGAGGCAGGTTACATTCATTCTAAGGAAACCACCTTAAAGACCCATTTTCAAAAGAAATCACATGAGTGAAAAAATTATGATACTTGAACCTGATCCGTCACTCTTAAAAAATTAGGAACCATTATCCATGGGAGAGATGATTTTACCTTTTCAAAATCTTTAGTGTCATGTATAATAATTCCACATGAAATAACCTAGGTTAGAGATGATTTTACCTAATTCCTATATTATGTTTCATTTATAATAATTCCACACAGAACACCAAAATAAATTAATCCCATGAAAATATTACCCCATCATTATTCCCATGATAAATGGTCTACCACCAACATTCTACACCCAACATCTTTTGAGTAACTACGGAATAAATAAATAACTGCCCAATAAAGTTCCTAAAGAACTATTGTAGGGTTTAAATTTAGTGACACATAGATGGAATATAAATCTAAATAGTTAATATATGTATAGTAGTAATATATATAATTTATATATATTTCATCCACATATATATTCAATGTATGTGAAGATGTATGTATCCATAAACTTATAATAATACAGATGAATAGCCCAAGGAATAACTTAAGAATCCCTAACCAGTCTAACGAGCCTATGTGCTCATGTAATTGGGTACATTCCCTATATCCCAATAGACTGAGAGATGCCATGAAACAATACATGGGATGTTCAGTGTTCCATCATGTCAAAATTCTAGTCATGGAATGTGGTGAGTAAATAAAAATACTTATATAGTAACATTTTTGTGATACACCATGCTCAACACCTGATATAAGGAATTCTGATATCTCATTTTTCAATAATATCATACCATCATACCACAACCTATATAAATTCATATATTATATATAACTAGCAAGGGGAATTACCTCTAATCCATCTCTTCTATCTACACCATATACATAATAAAGGCATTGTAACACCCCGATATTTTATGAAAAATATTCTTTTAATTTCATTGATGTCTTCTATTAGACACTACACCAAGTTTATCTTGTATTATACACAACACCATATTAGATTTCAGTATATACAACACTATTCTTGGCTCGTGTTACACGCAATTTCAAGTTTGTTTTGTGGAAATTATTCTACGCAAAATTATTTATAGATTTTGTTTAATATATAAATGAAATAACTTTTGATTATGTTATACGCAACACCAAACAATTCTTTCACTACACGCATCCCTGACTTGGTTTGTATTACAAGAAATAAAGTCCTTCCTGGATAGTGTTTGTAGTACGCAATACCGAGTTTCACTAAACGAGATATTATTATAATATTATTATGAACTAGCCGTTATGAATTGTAATACCCAATTTCTAAAATTTCTAAAATTTTATTTTTATAAATTTTATTTTTCAAAATGGACTTAATTTTTGGATTCAGAATATCGAAATTAGCCTAGGGTGAAATTTTGGTATTTTTCTGAAAACTTTCAATTTTTGATGAATAGTGAAAACACTAGTTTACTATTTAAAAACCGAATTTTTATTTAAATAATTTTTTATTTTATTTAAATTTATTTTAGGACAAAATTGATACATAATACCTATATAAGTTCAATGTAATTCATTAGAGCCATTTTATAAAAAATTTCGATATAAAAAAATTTTATTGAACTTTTCACCATCTTTTACCTACCTCCTAGGAGCTTTTTGAAAACTTACATAAAACATAATTTTATCGCTTCTATTAGTGGGATTTAAAAAATCCTAGAGACATGATTAATATCCAGGACTAAAATTTGGTTCAATGAGATGAAAATAATTTTTGTTGAATAGTAACTTTTTAATTTTATTTACCACGGTTAAAAGTAAATAGGGTAATTAAGGGTAAAAATGATATTATTATTACCCTAAAACATGTCCTAATTCGATTGTATAAGTTTAATTCTCCAACAAAAAACATTAATAAATAAAATATGACCATTTAGGTCCACTTGGATTATATTAGGGCATTTAATATTAATTTATTTAAAGAAGGGTTAAAATAGGTAAAATCAATGTTTAATAAGAATTTTTAATATAGTGTTATACAGAAGAAAAATTTGACTATAAATATTCATTAGAAAGATAACAATATTTACTACATAATGGTATTTTAATTGTAATTTTTAGACATTAAATAAGTTAGTTTATTTATCACACAATGATGATGCAGTAATTACCTTATTATTGAAATATTAACATAATTGATGTTATAAATACAAAAATAAATGTAATTTGAGACATTATATGAATTAAAATAATTATATAGGTTAACATGACATTTTATTATTGAAGTAATTAACTTTTTTTGAACTAATCATTCTGTCATGATTTTTACAAAAAAAATTACCAAATAGTGTCAAAATTGACATAAAATAGTTTTTAAAACGAATATTATATTATTAATTGTTATTAAATTCCTAAAAATCTACGGTTTGGCCAAGATACATATATAATGATAGATTTATCCTTAATGAACCACTTTTTGGTCGCTTGGAAGTATATGGCAAGTTTATTAACTATATAATATAAAAATACAAAGTGACATGGTAAATGTCAATCTAATTAACTAAGAGTTAAAACTAAATGATAAGGTTAATATAAAGTCCCAAACCTATCTAAAATCTATTGGTTGAGATTATTTCGACCCATACCCACTTTATATTCTAATGAAATCAGTTTAGAGCTTTTAAAAACTGAATATGACTTTATTATAAAATAATATTTTATGTTTTTCCGAAGGTGCCCCTCTCCTCCCTTATAAAAGGGCACCTCCTCCCTCTTCTCCTCACACCACTTTGAGCCTTCATGATCGGAATACCTCTTCCAATTTATATTCTACACTTCCCTAGAAATATTATAGAGGTCCTGGTCTTCTTCAAAGGCTAATTTTAGTGCCCTAAGAGGAGGTTTCAAAGAGGCGTGTCGAAAAAGAGGTAATATCCATTACCGATTCTTTCAATTTTATTTTCTTCTTATACTTCCTCTTCTTTAGTTGTTTCATTATTAAGTAATAACATCAGTATAACTCATATTCTGGTATGTTATTATAAATATTAAACATCCCTATTTCAACTTCTATCCTTCATATGGAAAATGAAATCACTGCGTGTGCGTACGTACAGAATACCGTCTCCACGCCTTGGTGTAATCTGTTTTTGACCACCACCTTACTTGGATGGGTATAATTGTGTAAATAAATAACTATATATGATTATTTTAAAGTGATATTTATTCTTAAATATTATACATATTCTTCCATACAATTCCATGATTATGGGATGATATCATCGCTCGTGCGTATGTACAGACTACCGTCTCCACGATGCGATGAGATTCATTCTCCATGTTAACCATTCATGAATGATTAAAAAGAATATATAATGAATAATAATGATATATATGACATGATAATGATACCAAATTTATATATATATATATGTGTCATCTACTTGATTCCATTCAATTCAATAAGGAAATGAAAACAACGTTCGTGCGTACGTACGACCTACCGTCTCAATGAACGGTGTATCTCATTCCATTTATCGATATATCATATATATATATATGTATATGCTGAATATATATTATATATAAATAATTTTTTAAATAATGGAATTAATTAAATCATGATATAAGTAATAATATCAAGAAAAAAATGTCGAAACACGTACAACAAATGAAACGATTTTACCCAAATCGCTACTTTTACTTCAAATTTAAAAAAGAATCGGTAATATAAAGTCATAAGTAAACTATAAATGATATCATAATAATGAATATTATTCTATAATAAATCAATGAAAATATTTAAATCATTATAAAGTAGGTTCGGATACATATGACGCATATCAGAGATAAGGTAAGGGATACTTATTCCAATCTCATTATTATATAAGATTGTTTATTCGTAAGTATTTACTATGGTTATGTTTATTATCCATGTCCATATGTTCTCAAAATGTCTTTATAAAATTCTTACATTTCTTCCATGTATGTTTAAATTCATTTTTACACTTTTTTTACATTTACCACATCGTATGGAATAAATCTTTCTTTTATTTACCATACGAGGTACTTTTTGACTTTTCTGACAAAAGTACCAGAAGAATGTAATTTTTAACTTATACGGCGTGAATAGATTTGAACGATTTAATAAGGCCTCATTTTCATGAAGCTTACTATACAATATTTTATGATTATTTTCAACAAAATACATTTCTTTTAAAATTGAATGGCATTTTGTGAAAAGAAACTGATTTTGAAGAAGAAAGGATATTTTCCACAAGAATTCATTTCAATTGTTTTATCAAAACCATTTTCCATCTAAGATGACATTATTTCATACGTGTATGTTTGAAGTATAATGTCTCTATGATTTATATGGTTTCAATTTTCAAATGATGGAATGATACCCATTTGTTTTATATAGATTATGTTATGATGGAATGATGTTTATGAAACCCAATTTATTCTTTGGGTTATGATGAATGATTTAGGATTTTTTGTGGCACACGTAAGAATGATTTCAATATGAGATGGGTGGGACCTATATCTACCTCCAATGAAATGGGTAAGGATTTATATCTTAGGAGATAGACATGGCTGGAATGGAAAATAAATCTGGTTCAGAAATACAGGGCTGGAACGACAAGTAAACCCGGTTCAGTAAGGGACTTTGTCCACTAAGATGGTCTTGGAAGCAATTGCTTGGCTACTATGGAAATCATAACATGTTATTAATGGTTTTCCACAATTACATGTTTTATTCTCATGCTATTTTATCATTATTGATGTTCCCTTATGATATATTCCTTATGTACTTCCCAGATTCATGTCTTTGCTCAAGATTTTGAAGGTTAGATTTTATGTTCAAGTTTTTTCATTCAAATGATTATGGATTGTTTTATGATCTCTATGTTTACCTTTACATGGCATTTGAGCTCACCCTTTATATGTCTTCTTTTCCCGAGGATTTAATGAATGGGTTTAGGTCAGAAATATAAGGGGAAGATCTTTATGGGAGATGTTGAATATATTTCACCACGATTAGAAGATTATGTTCCATGATTCCAAAGACACTAAATTCTTACGGTCCTTGAGTGTTGGTTCTTATTATGTATTAAGTATTCTGAAAAAGTAATGTAATGTCCATGTAATCAAGTTTTGGGTCTCTACAGTTGGTATCAGAGGAAAGGTTTAGTTAAACTTTATAAACTATGATGCGAAAACTTTAGTGAGATCCCTAGATATATTTCTAAGGTATGTCTAGGGATGTCCCAAAGGTTAAGTATACGAACAGGTAATAGTCCTAGAATACGAAAATGATATTAGAAATAAACCTAAGATGTTAGATATCGAATTCACTCCCCCTTTATTATGTTGTTTTACCTAGCATGCTTTTTGCCTCTCACACTATTATTTTTGGGTTTTAGACAATGGGTGGAACCCGAAGGAACCATTATGATCAATGTAATGGACAATGCAATGATTTTCCTCATGAACAAACCAATGTTATGGGAGATGGAGTGAAAATTATTATTTCTATACTGACACAAGAAATGAATCATTCTGGACTTCCAAATGAGCAGAGAAGGTAAAAATATTCTTTTGAGTCCTTCATGAGGAAACATCCACCTTCTTTCAGTGGGACTTCTGATCCACTGATTGCAGAACAATGTATTTGTACCATTGAAAAGTTATTTTCCATACACCGTAGTTCAGAACATAAAAAATCCATTCTAGATATTTGACATTTAGAAGGTGAAGTATATCAATGGTGGAATCTAATTAGTAATACGAGGCCCCAAGATGAAATTGAATCAATGGAATGGGATGAGTTCAAGAACATATTTTTCAATAAGTACTTCCCTCGTATTCATCGAAAAATGATAGAAAAGGTTTTCCTTAAGCTTAAGAAAAAGGATGATGAATCTGTTGGTATATACGAAGAAAATTTTACAAGGCTTTCAAAGTATTCATCTGGATTTATCATCCAACCTGAGAGTAAATTTGATCGATTCTTCAGTGGATTAAAACCAAGTCTTCGAAGGGAATTAGCTATAAGGGACTTCAGTAGCTATGAAGAAATTGTGCATTTTGCAATCATGGTAGAAATGGAAGCTGGTGTTATATATCCTTCTCATAGTTTGGACAAGAAACTAAAGATGGAGTTCAAGGAGAAATCTCAGAACAATTGTGAAAAGAAGATGAATGTTTCTTTATGCTCAATGTCTAGAAAGAATCATGGTGGATATTGTCTTAAAGGTACTAGAAAATGTTTTAAGGGTGGAAAATAAGGTCATCGAGGAGCTGAGTGTTGATGTAATGGAAAAAGGGTTTCTAATGATGGGAATAAAGATAAAACTGTAGAGAATGCACCACCAACACTTCAATGCATCAAGTGCAATGAAATGGGGAATTATTCTAATCAATGCCCTAATCCAAGGGTTAATGATGATCGACATGAGCAACCAATTAAGGAAAAGGACAAAGGGACGTCACATGCGATCATTATTGGCAATGTTGAATATGAAAACGATGTGGTGGAATGATTAAGTGTTTATGTAATGGTCTATTGTGTTTTTAAATAATTTTATTGTACCAGTAACCATGGAAAGTGATTGAGATATTTTTGGAAAGAAGAAGATATGTGAATAATAAAGGGATATGGAGAAAATGAAATGTTTGACAGTATTCATGAGCTCATGACTGATATAAAAAAAGTTATATCATGGTTCAAGTATATAGAATTTTTGGATTTTGGTATGTGGAAAGAGATAACTTTTGATAGCATTCATGTTTTGACTAAGGTTCAATGGGTATTCATTTTTCATGAGAATACATGATTAACATATTAACATGTTTGGAATGCGACCAACAAGATATATAGTATGATATATGGTGGATAAATGATTGTATTCGCATGCTTGTTATGTGACCTTTCTAGTAATCATTTTCTTTATACTATGAGCATGGAACGAATTATTTTGGATAAGTCTATTTATTTGAAATGGATTATGTTGGACATAAGATAATATTGATTAAGGATATAACCTTTTTTTCAATATTATTTCTGGAATATTATAATAGTGTAGTCTTATAAAAAGGTCAACCTGTAGGACGGGCGACAACCCGTCATGTCGGTCAAGGTTGCATTAATCGAACCCACAACTAAAGTGAGATAGGCCTTTATCTCCTACCACTAGCCTACAGGAGTTCCTTGGTTAGTGGAAACTAGTTTTATTTTATTAAGCCATATGATAGCTGAAGTATAAGTCCATTTTAGAAACCATATACGATTAATCTCAGCATAGATGGACTTCTATATATTTTATAAATTGTGCTAAAATTTTTGTGATAGAAATAGATAGAATGACCTATCATTCTATTGAATAATATTCTAACACTTCACAGAAGACAAATTCAACTTCATTTCATTAAGAGATGAAGTGGAAATTTTTCGAGGCACGAGCAACGGTGAATATTTTACCAAAATCAACTAAGTATTTATTTTAATTCAACAATTCTTCAACTTTAGGGAAATGATCTTGAAATCAAAAAATGTTGTCATAGTTCTCTCATATCTGATGAATCATATGGTACCTTAGATCATCACAAATTTATGGCTTTTTGATTGTTGGCTTTTTCATAGCCATGTCCTCTACCACTCTTCATCAGAAGTTGATGGTTATATTTCTCTTCCATATCCATATTTTCACCTATGTTCTAGTATGTGGAAACCCATGGATTAGTTAATTTGGGAACCTATTACATTTCATACTTTAGTTTTTAAATTCATGTTTTTGTATTCCATTTTACGATGTGGGTTTCTATTAATGAAACTTTCAAGTAGTATACCATTTATAACCCCAGCGAATTTTGAGGGCGAAATTAATTTTAAGTGTGGTAGAATGTAACACCCCGAGATTTTATGAAAAATATTATTTTAATTTCATTGATGTCTTCTTTTATACACTACACCAAGTTTATCTTGTTCTATAGGCAACACTGTATTAGCTTGCAGTATGTGCAACAATATTCTTGGCTCGTGTTACACACAATTTCATGTTCATTTTTTAGAAATTATTATACGCAACATTAAGTATAGATTTTGTTATATGTATAAATGAAATAAGTTTTTATTATGTTATACGCAACACAAAATGGGGATCTCACTACACACAGCCCTGACTTTTCTTGCATTACATGCAATCAAGACCTTCCTCGATTGTGTGTGTAGTACGCAATTGCGAGTTTCACTAAAGGAGATATTATTATAATATTATTATGAACTTGCCATTATGAATTGTAATACCCAATTTTATGAATTTTATAAATTTTATTTTTCAAAATGGACTTCATTTTTGGATTCGTAATATCGAAATAATCCTAGGGTGCATTTTTGGTATTTTTCTGAAAATATTCAATTTCTGATGAATTGTGAAAACACAGGGTTACTATTTAAAAACAAACTTTTTATTTAAATAATTATTTATTTTATTTAAATTTATATTAGGTTAACATTGATACATAATACCTATTTATGTTCAATGTAATTCAATGGATCCATTTTATAATAATTTTCGATATATAAAAATTTTATTGAACCTTTCACTGTCTTTTACCTACCTCCTAGGAGCTTGTTGCAAACTTACAAAAAATGTAATTTTACCACTTCTGTGAGTGGAATTTTGAAAATAAAAGAGACACGGTTAATATCAAGGACTAAAATGTGGTTCAATGAGATGAAAATAATTTTTGGGGAAAAGTAACTTTTTAATTTTATTTACCACAGTTAAAAGTAAATAGGGTAATTAAGGGTAAAAATGATATTATTATTACCCTAAAACATGTCATAATTATATTGGATAAGTTTAATTCGTCCAAAAACAACCATAGGAATAAAATATGACCATTTAGGTCCACTTGTAATAGATTAGGACATTTATTATTAATTTATTTAAAGAACGGTTAAAATAGTTAAAATCAATGTTTATAACTAAAGAATTTTTAATATAGGTTTATACATAAGATAAATTATACTATAAATATTAATTATAAAGATAAAAATATTTCCTAAATTTTGGTATTTTATCTATAATTTTTAGACATTATATAGGTTAATTTATTTACGAAACAATCATGATGCAGTAATTACCATATTATTGAAATATTAACATAATTGATGTTATAAATACACAAATAAATGTAATTTGAGACTTTTGATGAATTAAACTAATTTTATAAGTTAATATGACATGTTAGTATTGATATAATTAACATTGTTAGAACTAATCATGCTGTTATGATTTTCAAAAAAAATCAATTACCAAATAGTGTCAAAATTGACATAAAATAGTTTTTAAAAAAAATATTATATTATTAATTGTTATTGTATTCCTAAAAATTTAATTTTCGGCCAATATACTTATATAATGATTGGTTTATCATTAATGTACCACTTGGGGGTTTCTTGGGTGTATATGGTAGGTTTATTAACAATATAATATAAAAATACAAAGTGAAATGGTAAATGTCAATCTAATTAACTAAGAGTTAAAACTAAATGATAGGGTTAATATAATGACCCAAACCTATCCAAAATCTATTTGTTGAGATAATTTCGACCCATAACCACTTTAGATTTTAAATAAATCAATTTTGAGCTATTAAAAACCGAATATGACTTTATTATAAAATAATATTTTATGTTTTTCCTAAGGTGCCCCTCTTCTCCCTTATAAAAGGGAAGCTCCTCCCTGTTCTCCTCAAACCACATTGAGCCATAAATCATGGGAAAATCCTAACAATTTATCTTCTCCACATACATAGTAATATTCTAGAGGTCATGGTCTTCTTCAATGACCAATTTCAGTGCCCTAATAGGAGGTTTCAAAAAAGGTGGGTCGAATGAGAGGTAATATCCATTACCGATTATTTCAAATTTATTTCTTCTTCTAATTCATCTTATTTAGTTTTTTCATTATGAATTAATAACATCACTATCAATAATATACTGGTATATTATTATAAATATGAAACAACCCTATTTATACTTTTATCCATCCTACAAAAAACTAAATCACTGCTCGTGCGTACGTACGAAATACCGTCTCCACACAATAGTGTAATCTATTTTCGACCACCACCATACTTGGATGGGTATAATGGTGTTAAAAAATAAATATATATGATTATTGTAAATTTATATTGATTCTGAAATATTATAGATATGCTTCAATACAATTTCATGATCATGGGAATGATATCATCGCTCGTGCGTACGTACGGACTACCGTCTCCACGACGTGATGAGATTCATTCTCCATGTTAACCATTCATGAATGATTATAAAGTATATATAATGAATAATAATTATATATATGACATTATAATGAAACTGGATTTATGTATATATATATATATGTCATCTACTTAATTTCTTTCAATTCAATATGGAAACAAAAACAGCTTCCATGTGTACGTACTGCCTGCCGGCTCCATGAACGGTGTATTTCAATCCATTTATCGATCTATCATATATATATGTATATTATGAATATATATTATATATAAATCATTTTATAAATTCTATAATTAATTAAATCAGGATATAAGTAATAATATCAAGAACAACAAGTCGAAACATGTATAATAAATGAAACAATTTTACCCAAATCGCTGCTTTTACATCGAATTTACAAAATAATAGGTCATATAAATTCATAATTAAACTATATATGATATCCTCACAATGAATATGATTCTGTAATAAGTCAATGACATTATTTAAATCATTATATAGGAGGTTCGGATACTTACGATGCATATCAGACATAAGGTAATGGATAATTATTCAAATCTCATTCTTATCAGAGACTGTTTATTTGTAAGTATTTACTGGGGTTATGTTTATTATCCATGTCCATATGTTCTCAAAATGTCTTCATAAATTTTTTAATTTTCTTAGATATATGTTTAAAGTAATTTTTACCCTTTTTTTACTTTTACCACATCGTATGGAAGGAATCATTCTTTTGTTTACCATACGAGGTACTTTTTGACTTTTCCGACATAATTACGAGAAGAATGTTATTTTTAACTTATACGGCGTGAAAGGATTTGAACAGTTTCATAACTCCCCATTTTTATGAAGCTTACTCTACAAGATTTTATGATAATTTTAACAAAGTACTTTTCTTCTAAAATTGCATGGCATTTTGTGAAATGAAAATGATTTTGAAGAGGAAAGGATATTTTCCTCAAGAATTCATTTCAATTGTTTTATCAAATCCATTTTCCATCTAAGATGACATTTTTTCATATGTGTATGTTTCAAGTATAATGTCTCTATGATTTATATGGTTTCACCTTTCTTATGATGAAATGATATCCTTTTGTTTTATATGAATTATGTAATGATGGAATGATGTTTATGAACCCCAATTTATTCATTGGGTTATGATGAATGTTTTATGATTTTTTTGTGGCACATGTAAGAATGATTTCAATATGAGATGGGTGGGACCAATATCTCCCTCCAATGAATTGGGTAAAGATTTATATCTCATGAGATAGACATGGTTAGAATGGAAAGTAAATATGGTTCAGTAATACAGGGCTGGAACTGCAAGTAAACCAGGTTTAGTAAGGGACTTTGTCCACTAAGATTGTCTTGGAAGTAATGCCATGGCCACTATGGAAATCATAACATATGCTAAATGGTTTTACACATTACATGTTCTATTCCCATGATATTTTATAATGATTGATGTTACCTTATGATATATGCCTTACGTACTTCCTCGATTCATGTCTTTGCTCATGATTTTGATGTTTATATTTTATGTTCATGTTTTTGCATTCAAATTATTATGGATTGTTTTATGATCTCTATGTTTACCCTTGCTGGTAATTTGAGCTAACCCTTTATATGTTATCTTTTCCCCAGGATTTAAGTAAAGGTTTTTGGTAAGAAAAAAATGGGAAGATCTTTATGGGAGAGGTTGAAGATCTTTCACCATGGTTAGAAGATTATGTTCTGAGTTTCCAAAGACACTAAACTCTTATAGTCCTTCAGTGTTTGTTCTTATTATGTATTAAGTATTCCGCAAAAGTAATGTAATGTCCAAGTATGTCATGCTTTGGATCTCTATAGGAATAATCATTTGTGTCATAATAGATAAGGAATAACCTCTTATTCATGTCTTTATCCATGTTCAATTCCCATTTAAATTATCATAGTTTGTATGAAGTATTTTATTAAGAACAAATCAAGATCATGACATTACAATTACTAGTGGTCATTCCATTTAAAACTATTTTATTTGTTTTATGAAAGGAAACCCGTCATTAATCATCCATTTAACATTATTAGTTACATTTAACTCATTCATTTCATTAAATCATGGGAAACCCATATATAATCTCAATGGATTCACATAGATGATAACATGTTAATCTAGGAAATTTCCCAATTTATAAATTCCAACTATAATTCGTCGAAACACGTATGGGATGCCCTGGTTTCAATCAAATAATCATATATAAATGGATATTAAATCTTGAACAATTCTAGAAGATATGTGGGAGTACCAACATTTGAAAAAAAATCATATTGACCCATTTCACCTAGATCACAATATGGGTGACTATATAAGTTACACACAACACGTGAACATCCAATAAAGGATCAACTAGTACATATGCGTCTGCAATGGTCAATTTTAACTAAATAAATTCACTACTACATTTTATTTGATACTAGGATTATTCCATTTGATATGTTTATTTTCACTCCTTTACTCACTAAACGATGCAATTGGTTGTGCCTAGTTATGAAAAACATTTAATATTGACTATAGTATGTATTATGTTGGTGTTTTGGTATTGTAGGATATGTTTGTTTTCAGGGCACTGGTATAGGGGCTCCAAAAACTGGTTTTTTTCTAAATATGCTCTTTAGCAGTGGTTTTAACTTCCGCTAACAATAAGAGGTACATTAAGTGGCAGTTTTAACCCCTACTATAGTCACCCATCTTCTGGGCATTTTCACGGTGGTTATATTGTTTGACGTGGTGGTTTTATCAATTATTAAAAAATATAATTCCCTGCTCCGAAAATCCACCATGAAAAAATATAACCGCCGCAAAAATGTGCCGACTATGAAGGTTCTAATAAACCGCCGCTAAACCTATTTAACTGCCGCAAATATTATCCCATCATGAAATTTAGTGGTGGTTTTGGAAACATCCGCAGAAGCATATAGAGGCACTTTAAACCGCCAACATAGAAAAAAAACCACCACTAAATTTCAATTTTCCTATAGTGCCATGTCATGTTTATTTGTTTTGTCGGCTAGATAAATGAGAAATGTTTTGAACAAACCAGCAAAAGTGACCTGAAAATCTAAGTAAACGTAAAGTGTAAATTACATTTGAATGTCATGGAAAATATTTGAAAATATTGGTTTTAAAATGACCAACACATATTCTTTCCTTGAAAACAATATTCGCAAGGAAAGAAAACAAATATAACAAAAACTCACATTTACTAAACATTCTGTAAAATATATTTTATTTTAATTTCTTTATAACAATAATTTCATGTCTTCCTTTTCCTCATTACCTTTAGAATAAAATGGATTTTCATTAATGAAAACCACAAAATGATAATCCAAATACTCAATGAAAACAATATTCATTATATCTTAAATACTATGGGTGCATCATTTAACTGAAATGTAATAATAAAAAACCATAATGACCAAACCTAGTAAAAAATATTATCCATATAATTTCTTTATACATCACTTCTAACTGATGATATATGGACCTATGAAATTCATTAAAAAATAATGCACTCCATAAAGCTCAAAAATTAATCCATACATATGATAAAAAAATATAGAAGTTCTGAACATTAAAAATAATCATAGAACCAACCTTATTTTTAACAAAAAAAACTAGGCCACCCCAAGGTGAAGTGCTAGGATGAATTAAATCCCTATCTTGAAACTCTTGAAACAATATTTTAAATTTCATCTACATTAATTGAGGAATTCAAAAGGTGGTATTTAAATTATCTTATCTTCTACAACTAAATCAGTAAAAAATTAAACCTCTTCAATTAGAATAAAAATTGAAAATCCTTCATAAAAACAACCATATATATATATATATTCTACTCATACATCAATAATTTGTAGAATTTAATTTCATTAAATAGTGTGTTAATGATAACTCACACACCTATATTTAATAAAATTATCTTTTACATGATATGTTAACATGGGTATGAACTCAGTAACATATAAAAATTTAAACTCACTAAAAAATAAATGTAAAATCCTTAGCTCTATAATATTTATTAGAATCGTAGACTAAAAGAAAATACTTTGTAAAAATAAAAACCTACTCAAATATGGTAAAGATAATAAAATTTAAATGGAATAATATTCCCCATATAATTATAAGAATACTCCAATAAATCATGGAGCTATATTACTTTCCATGGGTGTTTTTTAAATAAATTTTTTATCTCAATTTATTGAGTGGAAATTAATATTAAAAAATAAAATTTCCCAAAAATAATATAATGAATGGAACCTAAATAAAATAAGATATTGGAATAATCTAATCAAACATGTAGGGTAACATTCACAATAGTATTTAATTTTCCAACATTCCCTAATGTTATTGTGAATTTGTTTTCTAAACTATTCTTCCTAGAGTTTTGATTATTTATATCCTTTATGTTTAACATTGTAAACACATTTTTATAATGGAACTTCCCATTAAAAATATAATAATATGCTTTATGATTATCATTATTGGTCTAACTATTATCATTACCCTTTCCTTTTTATCATGATATATATTTTTTCACTTACCATGCCCAGAACACATAAAAAATTTCACAAGACACTCACTAAGATAAATTATACAACAAAAATAAATAAAAGTTGGTTTATTCCTCCTACCATTACATTTATTAAATATATTCCAAACAAATTATTTCCACATATTCTACATCAAATTATTATTTTTATAAAAGTACAAAAACACCATCATTACTTTCACTGAAAACCATAGAAAATTACCATTAATTTAAAATTCATGAGAGGGTAAATATATTTAAAAATATTACTTCAATCCGGTCTAAAAACTATCAATTTTACTTTCTTGTACCAAAAATGTAATTTAGTGCATTCTTGGACAATATTATAAAGTAATATTCATATGTGGAAATATTTGGCTCCTTTTTCCTCAATATGAAATTTTTTTTCTTTCAAATTGTATGCCAGAAAAACCTAAAAAAATACTTCTCTTTGAAAATATACATAAATATTACTAATTCCATAGAACCAATATCCTATTTTTTCTATTATATTCATAACGAATGAAAACCATTGGTCATATTCATATTAAATAATATAAATAAATGTAATTACCATTTTATGTTTAAGACAACCCAATACATTTAATATCTTTTATAGATAAATTATCCATCCTTTGGATTCCACATTTTATTATGATATAATAAATTATGATCCGGTTTTCCCCCTAAAATTTTTAGCTATATACATGTTCCACTATGAAGATTTGATCTTACATCTAGCATGGATATAACAACTAATTTTCTATTTCAACTAAGAAAATGCAGTTAAAATTTTATTTTTTTCAATTCCAAATTCGCAATTCTAATTATTCAATAGGATATAAACATACTCTTAACTTTACACTTATCTCTCACTATTTCATTTATGGAAAAACATTATCAGATATGCATAAATTAGATAATGAATCAAGGAAAACCAAAATATTTCTCAAGATAGTATAACACATAGATTAAAATCCATTAAATTACTTTTACTACTAATATCCAAACCTATATTGTTATCTAGACCATTATTAAAAACAAACTATAATGAATCATGAATTTAACAACCCATAATTATTATTTAATAAAAAAATATCACATATTTATATTCTAAATACCTTTTAGGTTTTCATTTTTAGATAATTAGGATATAATTGTAAATAGAAAAACATTACAATATATGGTCGACACTTTTACTCATGTTTAATTTTTTCCCTGAAAAACATGATTGCTAAATTCCATATTCAATTCTATTTAATTCTTTATTACATTATTTGAAAACGAGGCACCAATATATAAATAATATAATTTAAATAGTACCTACCCATCGTTAACTCTTTTAATAACATTTAAAAACATTGGATGACAAGAAAAATTCTCATTAAGTGATACAAAATTGAATGCAACATGTTACTCAATTTGAAAAAAATAAGCACATAAGAAATTTTTACACATTTTACCTCATAAAAATTTAAAATTAATATGCATTTATATAATCACAAAATGACAATTATTTCCATATGTTTTTCAAAAAAAAATTTCAAATGATATAATGAAGTAAAAAAAATTACAATCTTGAGGGTTTCTTATAAAACATGAGAACTGAAGAAAAAACTGTTCACGAAAAACATACCATTGACCATTAAATGGTTCATAATTTTTATTAAAAAATATGTTTGTTTTCTTAGTTTTTGAAATGAAAATATTTCCACATTATTTTTATATATAAATGGATATTGGGTTCCTTGGTACATCACCCACATATAATCCATAAATGAACATTTTCTATTATAGTAACCTACAAAGAAAATTACAATAAATATCATAAAAAAATTCATTACCTAATTCATTAGAGAGTTATAATGAGATAACTCATATTTATAAAAATTTTATAAGGATAATTAAATATATAAAAACAAAAATTATACTATTTCTAATATAAAATCCTATAATATATTATATTTTTTTTTATGAAGAATAACATTTGGGATTAACTTATAAAAAATAATTAGAATAACTTTTCCATTGAAAACTCAGAAAATAGAAAATTCATAGATTAAAGGGAAATAAAATACTATACAGTAAACCATGAAATTTATTACAAGGATATTTTTTAAGAAATTTTTTTACAGGAATGATAAATTTCATTCAATAAATATATATTAAATAATTATTCATTTGACACTTTTTAAAAAATAAAATATATAGAAAATGTTAAAAAAATTAACCACTATAAGGAAATTTAAAGATAATTTAAATATGAATTTAATAATTCATTTTTGTATTATAATTATAGTAATTAATCATTTTATGATGCATATTTATAGTGAAAATTGTTTCTAAATGAAATCTTAATAAAAATATTAGCATTATTTTAATAAAAATCCCTTACCTTGAGTCTGACTCATCATGTATCTTATTTGAAATCCTAAATAATGAAATTATTCTAAATATTTACTTATTCAATATATTTTTTCATGTTTATTAAACATTTATTATCCCATTTATTTCATTTATTACCATGTTTTATAATGATATTAAATAAATTGTGTTTTATATCGGATTTTTTAGGACATTCTGTTCATAATCCCAAAACAAATTCAGTATTTTTAACTAAATCAAGGGCTCATTGATATATTATCTCCAAAATATTAATCATGGTAAAATTATAAATTTCAAACATTAAATAAATTTTTTATCATCACTAAAATAAAAACCTGAAAAATAAATCACATCACTGTGTGTTGGTGGAAGTCCACACACACATGAGTAATATAAACATTTTCCAATGAATTTAATGGTATGAAGGCAAAAAATATATTATATTTATAGAATTAGATTTATATAAAAAATATCATATATATTAATTAAATTCATCATAATAACTATCCATGTGTGACATTTGTGAAAAATGAAATTCCTTATTTTGTGGAGGTGGTTGTCCGTATATACACACTGGTAGTGTTTTCATTTCACATAGGGCAAATAATGAGTGTATTTTTTAAAAAAAATCATAAAATTAATTTTTATTATATATTATTTAGATATTTTATTATAAAATGATGTTTATTATATGTTTTAATGAGGCAGAAGAATATATAATCTTGAACGAGCACTATTAAGTTTTATATATCTTCTTTGAAAAACATTCAATTGATTAAAACATAATCCATATAGGATGGAAATATAGTGAGAGGAGAAACATTGGATTATAGGTAAGATAGTTTTTAATGTATTAAGGATGTAATTAGTCAAACTATAGTGCTCAATGTTTGGAAAAATGGTAGAGAGGAGGTGCCAATTTGTAAGTGATGAGAGTGAAACTATGGTAATTATTCATAACATTAAACATTGTGAATAACATAATCATGTTAATGTGGAACTAATTAAATACAATACAGAATATAAGTTCATAATTTTCAATGTATTAATATCCAATAATATTTATTATGATATTTTGTGAGCATATGAAAAAAAATCACCAAAATCAACATGTTTCTTCCTTTACCTTGATGATAAAAATTTACCTTGGATACAATTCAATATGACCAAAAAATTAAATTAAACTCTTTAAAAAATATAAAATCCGAATTGAAAAAATTGATTCAAAATTTTAAGATTTAATCTATATAAGTGGAAGAAATGCATTTAGAAAAATAACGAGAAACACGATGAAAAACTATTTTCCAAAAATATTATTTTTAAGCCTACAAATAACAATTTTTAATTATAATGTATAAATATTATTCCCTAGTAATTTATTGGTTGATTTATTAAAAGGGGAAACATTTTACATTAAAACCAATCTATAAAATAATGATTATTTGAAACACATGAAAAGTAATGAATGGTTTATCAAAAATTGTTACCTTTTACTATTCAACCAAAAATCAATCATCTTATATAAATTAATAAATTCGAACTAAAATAAATTTAATAGTATGATATAAAAAACATATACTATTTTAATAAATTTTATATCTGAAATTTATAAATTTATCTATTATGTAAAACCATATAATACAAGAAAAACACCTTAGTTATAATAAAAAAACTATTTTTCTTCAATTTTAAAATCATATAAATTTAATTTAAAAACATAAGAACATAAAATATAATTATGAATATTAATATTACATGTAATTTAATTCTTATTATATTTTCCGAGGTTATCATACATATAGTCAAATGTGCCGTATTGGTTTCCTTGAATATAAAACCTCTGGTTTCCAACTATTTCAAATTCAAGTTAAATTATTTAATTAGATGGTATGAGCTACATGATATTGGTAGGTGTGTAATGTATCACATTATATTAGAAAAGAGATCAAGATATTATTTCCGGTATTATGGTATATCATATTTTGATAATTTTATAATGATTTTATTTCAGTAATTTTTTAGTTAATGGGATTAGATATAAAATTAATTAACTATGTGTTACATGTTTTTAAGGATATCAATGCTCATATGGAGAATATGATGAAAAAATAATTAAAATAATAATTTTATTAGGGTTGTTTTTTTCTAAATGAAAATAAACACTTCATTAAAAATGTCTTTTTGGCATGTGATATTGTTCCTAATATAATTGATGAATTGGAATTCGCCAACAACATCAATTGGGGAAGCTAATAATTTCTCATGACATGTAATTAACGATTACAATATGAATGAAATTTCATTTTTGGATTGATAGTGGTAATTGGAACTATGGAATGATGTTCATCCTATATTTTTAGATAATTTGGTTAAGAGGCATTCCAACATGAATTTTTATACGTGATAGGGTATGCTAATATAATATTAGTGTCAGAAAATTTATATAGAAGATCATATATGTTTCTAATTAATGATATTGAAGTGTTTTATTTCATTTTTAGTTATATTGATTTAGGAATTTTGATAATATATCATATATAATAGGGTGTCAAATGAAAGAAATGGAATATAATTATTTATAACTTGAGAATATAACTAATGATATGTGAATATATCCCTTAGGGGTGAGAAAAAACGGTGGAGAGTATGTAATAGTGTGTATTTTTATGGGTTAGTGAATTAGAGAGAAACTATACACTAGTAGATGAGGAGAGAGTTGTGTTTTTTTATATTCAAATGGGTATTTTAATGTTTATAAATCCAGTTGAGTGTGGTTTTTATGTGTATGGATGTTTTTGAAGCAATAAGTGTTAATTTTTGTTGTTCAGGTTATTGTATTGATACCATATGAAAGAACAACCTATTGTGTGCCTACTATTAGGGAATTAGATTATCGATGTTATTTTAGGTTATGAAGGATAAACTGGATGAACCAATGGGAAACAGATTACCTTCTAATAGGTAGATGATGGACACAAGTTATTCATATCAATTCCAGTAGATACTGAATTCCTATAAAACCATTCATTAAATTATTATATTTTGTGTGTTTTGGATTACTAAAGTAATATACCCCCTTACAGAGGTATTCTCTTTGTTTTAGGAAAGTCTGGGGAACCTATCCCCATTTCATTGCATCTTCCCTTATTTTAATTCACCGATCAAATGTTTTTGGGGAACGTTTTACTTTTTTAGTGAAATGTAATCATTCATATTTTTTATTTTTTATCCATATTATTCTTTTTATTCTAATTTTACCCTATCTAAGATAGGTATTTAATATGGGATTTTGTTGAATCATTGGAAAATGTATCATGAATTAATGTTAGGTTGTATTCCATGGATATAGGATATAAAAATTAGAGTAATTCTCTTAGTTTGGTTTCCATTTTTATAAAGGTAAATATTATAATATTTTTCAAAATAAATTAATAATTTCCTTTATAGTTTGAGGATCTAATTGGGGTTGAATCATGTGAAATTTTCTTTTTATAGTTTCAAGGACATATCCTAGTATTTTTTATATTTGTGGTTTCTTATTTAGGGGTGACCACACCAATATATAAGGTTACATGTTTCAATAAATAATTTATGGTATTATTTTATTAATTCTAATTATTTATAATTTATTTAGTGGGGGTGTGAAATTTCATATAAGATATTAAGACACAAAAATTTATATTCTAGGATTGGGGATTTGATGAATGTGAAACTTTCTCAAGGTAACTCAAGTTTAAATTAGGGGGTACCTAAATTATTATAGAATTGATATTATATATTTTATATAGGAGATCATATGTATTCAAGTGAAACCATGTTATAGTGAATAGAGTCATAACTAATAGAGATCAAGAATATTTCATGAACAAATAAATCATAATGGTTTTATATTTTATATTTTATACATTATCTAATGGACTTGGAGTTTCATATAAATTATGTTACCTTTTTATTATTTTGTTGGTTGTTAAGAAAACACATAACATGTATAAAAGTAAAAATTTGAGTTTGAGGATGTTAAGATGAGCTCTTTAAGTTATTTATGGGGTTGTCATATAATTGTGTTTATACTTAATGGGTTCATATTGAATGGTCTTATGAAGAAGGTAAAATAATTTTTTTATTAATTTTACACCCTAGAAAAGTATTTATAGTTTAAGTCCCACTAAGGCTGATGGTAAATCTTAAATATATGAAATTGATATAATAGAGAGGTATATATCTTATTTGGATAACCCACACTTAGTGTAATATCAATTTGGTATCTAATAATGGTTTTCCAAAGGTGTTTAGGCGGGGGAATGTTTCTGAAGGCATGGGGGTAGAAATTCCCCATGAAATTGAATAAGATTATGGTTTTGAACATATAGATCATCTGTTTTTACTAAATAGGACTAATGATTATGGGATAAGATAGTTTAGTATAACATGTGTCTTGAGTTAAGGTTTGAATTATTTTAATGGGTGATGTACTTCAAGTCGTGTGATTTTCTAGGATATGATCGTTGCTTGGATGAGTTGTACTTCAGATGGTCAGGATCATGTACATGAGGATAGTATTGAATTTTTTGTGGTGGATGCTTGGTTTTAATCAGTATAATAGGACATGGTGACAAATGGGGGCTGAGATACTCCATATCTGCATTGTTCCCATGGATTGGAAATAATTTTCATTTTGGGTTATTATTCAATATTTTAGAATTAAAATATTCCTTGTAGTGGGGGTTTGGAATAGTGGTAGGGACCACATAATCCTACATGAAAAATGGGGGTTCAAAACCCATTGGGCACATGGTACTATAGCAGTTTTTTAGCCTACTGTAGTAGTGGTAGCATTATAGCAATAGCAAGCACTATAGCGGCGGTAGGGTACTGTGTGTTACTATAACATCACAGGTACTATATTAGTAATATTTACATAATGAGCATTGGGCCAAAAAATTGGGCCTACGGGCCATGTAATGGGCTAAATGCCAACTGGGCCTTCAGGATATGTAATGGGTCTCCCTCTACTCAGTTAATAGTGGTCTTTTTCTTTGATTTAATAACAAATGAGGCTTTAGCCACAACCTTTAAAAAATTGAATTAAATTATTCTTTTTATTATGGATGATTTATTTATAATTATATATATATATATAATATTCAAAATATTATATAGATCAATTCAATAAAAATTGAAATGGAATATTCGTATTATGATATATGATTTATATTATCCATGTTGAATATTCCTAATATCATGTCATCTTTACTACATAATTATGGACATGGAATATCCCCATTAATCTTAATTCCCATATAAAATTAATGAAAATTGGTTGTTATTATAATTAAAAATGATAACTCCCTTATTATGAACATAGAATATTACCATTGTCACAAATTGTCTTCCAATCGATATAGTCATAAAATTTTCCCATTATAATATATGATCACCCTAATATAAAATACATTTTCTATTCATGTTATTATGACCACACATCCAACAATTATAGATAAAGGATATAATAATAATTAATGATGTTTATCCGTTTATCATGGAAATTAGATATTCTATTTATTACATGGTTATTTCCAAGTACTATGGGTATTGTATAATGATTAAGAGAATAAACATTACAAAAATATAGATCCCCATGAATGATAACGTTATTTACAAAAAATGGTAGAATAAATAATGATGAAGGATTTTAGTGGCCTCGTTTTCACGTGATTACCATAAATTATTGTTGTATACTAAGTGTTATGACATTTTTATTTCTATTTATCTAAACAATCTTATATACAACTTGTTATCATTTATAGGACCCATTTGTGGTGGTATACTAAATATCGTACACAGACCTAGGATATACAATTTGGATGAAATTAGAACCTTATACTTGAAATAAATATTTGGATTCTGGCCAATGATAGGGTTCTATGTTGGACTTGTGTAATGGATAATTTTTGGTTTCATGTAGATCATGAGGACCTTTTTATATAAAATTATGCTACATTTATTTTTTATATCTTGTAATATATATGAACATCCAATTGTGTGATCCATTTTTATGTATGGATGTATTTTATTATTGATTCTATTTTATTATAACAAGTGTTATATTATTGATATGGTTATCATATATATCTAATTATACAATTTTATGTTGGATTACATATGTTACAGATATTTTTGATATAGAGGGTATATTCACCCAATTACACAGATTAATCAATTTTCACTAGAGAAAATCCTTTAGTGTTTACGGAGACACTATTTATGTGACTTGGTAAACTATCCTAATAACTATTAAGTTCATTCAGGTCAACGCTG
Source organism: Viscum album (assembly GCA_963277665.1). Classification (NCBI taxonomy): domain Eukaryota; kingdom Viridiplantae; phylum Streptophyta; class Magnoliopsida; order Santalales; family Viscaceae; genus Viscum; species Viscum album. The sequence goes on from OY728152.1 coordinate 1,256,554,980, forward strand.
TTACAAAATCCATCAGAAAAAATATATTATTAAAAGTATTCATGATGGAAATTCTATTCCACTAAAAAGATACCACAATATATATTTTATCTATGAATTTTATCCATAATTATTAATTCATCATAAATATAGAAAATAGTTATATTAGAAATAAAAAGTAAAAAAGTATAAAATATAAATTTAAATATAAATTTTAATGTTTATTATATATTTTGTTTAATAAAAAATGATGTATAAATAACTCACCATCTGATGGGAGGAGGACTGTAGACATTTTCATCAAGAGGGGACATAGGGAACTCCATCCCATGAAAAAAAAACTAAAATTTATTCAAAAACAATTTTTCATTCATCATGTATTAAATTTTAGAATAGTATTTATTCCCTTTTTAAAAAACATTGAATAGTCTCTCCTTGAGACCTCGACCACTCTACGTACTGGGTAGTAAGATAATAATGTGATCTATCATGAAGTCTTTTTGTGGCAGTTAGTGTGTAAATAAATACTATAATAGAACATGATGAAAATGTTAATAATGAACCTATATCAATTACCCTTTCCTTCCTAGTGTGTCTAAAATATATACCTTATCATCAATGTGTGATTTTCAAAAGCACTAATCATTGTAAATATTCTCCAAACTCTAAATCTCATCATGACACTCTTAAATATAGGAAATCATAACCTTGTATGTATTCTATGATATTTTGGAAATATATAATTTATTTTTTGTTATATATATAATATAATTATTTAAATTAAGAAATATATATAAGAACCATATTATTATTATGTATTTCACTCAAAAAATACCCTATAAAATGATCTATATAAATATTCTTGTACATTACAAAACTGTTAATATTTGTATTGGTCAATCCTTAAATAATATGAAAATATATTATCCGAATATGTATTATATCATTTAACTGAAGGTTTCATCAAGGACATAGGGAGAGTGGTCCAGGTTTAAAACCCCACATTTATAGAGAGGTATAGACAAGAATACAAAGATATTTATTTTATATTTGATTAAATGAATAGGGGAAAAATTACTTCATAGTTATGTATATAAAATAAAAGAAATGTTTATAAGGCCACTAGCCAAGATTATTTACCCTTTTTATAATAAATTTATTTAAATATAGTATATAATATAAAAACCAATAACGTTAATTTTTAATAATTATTGTATGTATATCAAATTATAATAAAATTTATATGTTAACTATTATGGGTTTAATATTAAATATTCCTCAATTAATAATGTTTATTATTTTTTGATTTTATTTAAATATAAATTAAAAATACAGGCTTAGGTGAATCATTTTGGTTAATTCTTATAATTTCTACACAGACATAATTTTATATTTTTTCCATGTTGTGTTTAGTTTTTTAGATGACGTGTGGTGTTGAGAACTAATTTTCACTTTTTGAACATTTCTATTAATATTAACATTAATAATTGTTGTCAGTTTTTATGGCTATTGTGGGAATTATACTTATTCATTGCACTCACCCCACCTATGTACATGAAATAGGTTTTAATGTACATTAGTTTCCATCATGTTTCATTATTGGTTCATGAATCTATGTGAGTTGGTTAGGTATGGCATGGTATATTGATGATGATAATTTAAAAGAAGACATATTGTGTGTTGAGACAAATCCCATTTGGAATATTAATTTTTTTTGATATACTATATATGTATCAATTAGTGTTCTGACCTATTTATTTACTATTCATTGTGATTTATATATAATCCTATTTCTAAAAATCAATCATTATTTAAGGCCTCATATAGAATATTTATTCCTTTTTTATTATAGAATGTATGACCCACTTGGGTCCCTATATTATATTAACAGGTATTGGTTTTCGATTCTACCTTAACACGTCCAAAAAAATCATTGACTGAGAAAAGAATAACTAATTTGGTTTTATATTTAAGATATAGTCACCCCAATTCTTATTCATTCCCTCTACACTAGTCTATATACATTGTCTTATGGGAGGTAGGCCAGAGGTTTGGTGGAATCCCCTCCATGTTTTTCAATAATGTTATCCAGGTTAGGGAGTTTCATTATGGTATCATAGTGTGTGTTTGATTGAGACCATGAATGTAAGATATATTGGAATGATATGAGAGCATGGGAGTTGGACTTAGAATATTCTTGGACAACATGGATTTTTTTAAGCATAAATTACTATGCTATGATGAGTGTACTGATTTCAAAATATATTTTGGGTGAGGTGTTTGACATAGAATCAATGTATAGCATTGGGATTAGTTGTGATCTAGTTTTATGGATCATACACCATGTTTGGGGAATAAGGATGTCATGAAATTCACTCCAATAGGTGGTGGTGTTTGATATATTTCCATATATAGAGATATTTCCAAATGAAAAACTTATAATATATTTTATTTTTTCTCAAATACATTTTAATTGGTGTCTTATTTAATATGGATAATAAGAATTTATTTGATTTTATTGATTGAATTTGTTTTCTTATTGTTAAAATGGAAATGATTTTAGGCATTAATAATTATGAAAAATACTACTTTTGAATATAACACTCATGTGGTGGCCCAACACATGTGTAAAATTGTTGAATAGTATAATATTTTTATAAATATAAGGAAAATGGGTTTATAAAAAGATTTTTTTTTTGTAAAAGGGCGTGAAAATTTGGAGATGGTTGAAAAAACAAATCATATCATTTATTTTTGGTTCTTGATAAACCCCCACAGATTTCAATGGGTTATTTGAACCCTCAAGAGTGTTTTGGTGTGTTTTTTGTAATTTTTGATGGTATTATAATTAGAAATTAGTGGGATTGATTTTTTTTGTTTTTAGTGCATTAACCAAGAGTGATGCATTTGATTTTAATTGTATGTTTTTATGTATTCCATTAACATTTGAGAGAGTTATCTATTTTAGTCTAAGGGAATATGTGTTTTGGATCAGGCTACATTGGATGGATATGAAAATTCATGATATCAAAAATAAAAGATTTATATAGATAAGTAGTCGGAAATTCATACAGTTGGGATAATTATTAGATAGAATAGGAAAATTGTTTTTAGTATTTATCATTGATAAAACCATAATCTCATTTATTGATATAATTTGGGTGTTTCTATTTATTTGGGATTTATAGTTGTGTTTTTTTATTGTATTATTATTATTTTTACTATTACATGATGGTTTCTTAGAGGTTCAGTTTTTTGGATTCCATAACATTTAATTTTATATTGGAGTAAAATAACACAATTGTGGTAATGGTAATGATTGATTTACTAGTGGATGAGTTAATGATTCTCTAGTGTGGCTCTGGTAGATATTAATCTTGGTTTTGTACTTCATGAATCAAAATCAGGATTTGGATATCAAAATATATGTCGGTGAGTTATTTTATAATTTTTTAACAAGGTTGTTTTAGATGTACAATTGAAGGAACCAATACTTCTTTTCAAGGATGTGAATCATTATTATGTGTAGTTTTTAACCAGCAACATCATTACATTTTGGGGAGCTATAATAATATTTTTATTTCCATAATTTTAGCAGATAGGTGAATTTTAATACACGTATCATAATCAAGAATTTTATCCTTTTTTGAGATATCTATTGGAATGATTAAGAGTTATTTACAGAGTACAAACTTTAGTGGAATGTGTTTTAGGTTTTTTGTAGTAAAAAGTATGGGTTGTGAACTATATCTATAAAGATATTAGACTAGAACCACCAGATACCAATTCGAGGCAATAGTAGATAAGGACTTGTGATCTAGGATTTATGTCGGTGTACTCTACTAGTCAGTACACATGGTGTATGGTATATATACTTGGGGTCATGTGTTGTCTTAGTATATAAGTTATTTTTAAAAGAATGGTTCTCATTGGATTTGGTTTGGGTATCAAAACTCCTAAGATTATATTAAGGTAAAATAGAACATTTTGGGTAATGGAAATCATGGATTTATATGGTGATGGATTAATTATTAGCTAGTGAGGATTTGGTATATAGTGAACTTGGGTTTTATGAGTCTTGCAACAAAAACATGATTGGAATTTTGTATATAAATTTGTGACTTAGTGATGAATTAATGACAAAGGTAGGTTGGTACTTTAAATTATAGGCCCCAATACTTCTTATCGAGGAAAAGAAGAATTATGGTGTAGTATGTATCCACCCACATTCATAGGAATTAGTAAACTAAGAAAAGGACTTTAAATCCATCATTATAGTAGATGGGTGAGTTTTAAATATATTTATTCTTATCATAATTTTATGTTGGTTTAAAATGTATTCTCGAATGTTTAAGAGGATTTTTTGGTGGAAACATGACTAAAATGTGTCTCAAGTATTGTGATGTTATAAGACAAGGTTGTGGTCTACTGGGGACATAAACAACCCAATATAAATCTACCAGATACCCATTTGACAGACCTGTAGAGACAACCCACTATTCTAGAAATTATGTGGATAATAGAACCACACAGAGATCCTAGCGGGGCATCGATCACATGGTACTAGTACAAAAAATACTAAGTAGGGATCTAATAATTGATAAAATAGGAAAAACCACAATTAAATGGTTATCACCCATACTTTTCTAGGATGATGGGTAGTTTTTTGAGGCTATATGGCCCATCTCCCCTTCGTATCTCACATTAATTTACCCCTTCACTATCTCCTTCATCATATATTTATTTATACCCATTATTCTTGAAGGATATATGTGAGTTATTCTCCTAAAATTTCACTTCATATTTAATTTCGATATCATTGATTTCAAATGGAAAATTTATGTGTTGTGGGATTCAATTACCCTAGAACAAGGGTGAAATGATTTATGTTGATGGGAAATATGGATTGGTTCAAAGAGGAGAAATGGAAAGGGTTATTTCATATCTAGAATCATCATTTATATTTAGTTATGATTCATAGTGTATATATCTATGGATACAGGTAGTTTAGATGAATTGAAACATTCATTTTAGTTTTTCAATTGATTATTTTTTTCTCTATGGCATGGGGATGAATTCAGAGTAGACTGTAGCCTTTGGGTTAGGGTTCTGACATCAGTACTATATATGGAGAGTTTGAAAATAAATATTCTATAATGGTTTTTTTAAATATGTTAATTATTATATTGAGATTATTTATGATATTATATATTCTCATTATATCATAAAGAACTCTATATAGTCAAGCGATAAATAATCTAATCTTGAGATAATATAGATTGAATTTACATTACTCTAATTCTTGATTCATTGTATTGTATTTGAGATTATGACATATTATTTACTATTATTTCTATGTTATATGATTGTATTAGATCTCAATATATTATATAGGGTTTTATCTTGTCAATATATTAGTAAAAAATGAAATTATAGTTTCCCAAATGGTTTTTCGGTATCCCCTTTGTCAAACAAGTGTTCGGGGCCAAAATTAAAATTATTTTTGGTGGTATGAGAATTTTTTATGGTTATAAAAAGGATCATATTCCATTTAATTAATAAATATTTTTTATGTAAATGATTGTTTGTTCAAAATTTTATTTAGGAAATTGGTTTTATTTAAAAAAAATGGTTATAGTGGGAATTCACAAAAAATTATTATTATTAGTTCTTATTTAAAAATGGAATTTTATAATCAAATGGTATGTTTTTGGAAATCTGTATATATTGGGATTTTTTTAAGGTCATAGTGTGAGTGAAACTAATAAGTGATTTATTGGTTACATTTTTTTAAAAAATGGATTATCTTTTATTTCAAAGGAACTCAATGAGGACACTTTTCAAATATTTTAAGAGGTCTATTTTACCACACCAAGGATAGTCCCATTTTGTAAAAGACCTTATGCTTAATGGATCTTAATAATCATAGTTTCATTTTATATTAGAATTTTTAATGATATCATAGGATCAAGTGGATAATCCTTCACTTGGGTGGTGGGTAGGTTTGACCACATTCAAATGTTGGTTATGTTTCCATTTTTTCTAAGACTGTGGAAACCTTGGGATATAATGTGAATGTTTATCTGTTATTGTAATTGGATATTTTATGTGGTATTAGACATGTATTTTTATAGTTATATTGATCATATAATTAAATTCTAGATTGATTTTCATTTCCCATGAGAGATGATGTTTAGGAAAAAAATTATGTTATATGATTATGTTAATGAATTCATTATATTTTAGTGTGAGGCCATGTATTTTTATTATTTTTATAGTTCTTATTTTACCCTTTATAGATGATATATTCCTCATGGGATTTTGAACATAAAGGGATGAATGTTAAGGGATTAAAACGTATGATGGACAACTCTTCAGAGGTAATGAATGACTATATTGAATAGGGATCTCCTCAATCCTTCCAAGGAACCTTGTGAGATAATATCATATCCATGGAAGTCATTTGTTTTCTGTTGATAATGGTTATCATTTAAATTCTATGTAATTGAGGTGAAAACAATAGTGATATATTATCATGTAGTGGGACCAATCCCTTTTGGTTATATGAATCATGTGAGATTAATCCATTGGTGATCTATGAGTTGTTTGGATTATACTTACAACAAGGATTGGAAATATAATATGTGGTATGAAAGAAGAATTGTGATTTTATATTTTATGATGTTACTCCCTAGAATTATTTTTCTAGTATGATTATATTTGGATTACTGTTTATCCAATATTTTATCCTTGTAATGTAATTTATTATTTATTTTTTTATTCTTTATGTGATCATTACATAATTAATACATTTATTATGGTATATTTATGGTTAGTTAGATAAGAGATGTATCATTTTTGACAATGATGAGTAACTATTAAATGATATTTATGAGTAATTTAGTATTTGTATAGGATAAGATAAATTATATGAGTGGTATATATCAATGGGACACTAGGGTATAATATTTTATATGGAGGTAAATATATCATGTTGAGTAATATTGGTGGATGTCTTTAGGGTGTGTGTTCCCTCAGACCGTATGTGTGTATATATCACATGGATGTGCATCTCAATTAATATTTCCAAGTTGATGGCTAATATTTCATTATGTTCTTTACTTTCTAAAATAATTTATATTTAGGCCCACTTCATTACCACCCCACAATGTATCCAAGAAAAAAATATTAATTTAATTATTTTATAAACTCACCCCTACCTACATGAATAGATTTAATTTTTTATATATGTGGATATAAATTCATTTTTTTCATTTAAAGATAGATATTAGATGGATCTAGATGTGTGTTCTTCACCAGTAATATAAATTAATGGTTGATTATTTAGTCAGAGATGACTTATGAGTTAGTTTAAAGTCCAATATATATTTACCTATCAATTTTACTAGATATGTATTTCCTATGTTTTAGTTGTTTTTTATTTTAATTATGTATAGTATATATATCTATTAAATTTTCTCTATTGTATATTTATTTAACCTATATATTTTTTACTCCATTAATATTATAGACTATGAGGGACCTTATGGATCTCTGTATTATGTAATTAAATTTTTCATTTTTCTACCACATAGATGGATCTTACTAAATAATCTTCTGAGTATGGAATAATACCATGCTCTAATTATACAACGAAATGGTGTCGCATAACTGTTCCATATATTTATCACTAATTGAAAATTTCAAGTAATGAGGAGGAACACCAGAGTTTATGTTGTAACATAGGTTTATATACTACTCAAGTGACATGTGACAAGGTGTTAAACCCCATGGACTTGTCCACAAAAAATGTAAAGTTGGAAAATAAAATTTATATATGAGCATTAAATTTTGGCATGAAAGTTTGAATAGTTGTTTTTCTTGGTTTTAGTGGGCTTGGGTCACTTCACTCCATTAAAATGCATTAAATACATTCAAAGTGATAAATTTATATGTTGTTGTTTAGGGTATATAAAATTTATTATTAATTATATTTATTGTTTTTCAACGATAAAAATATATTTCAATAAATCCAAAATTTAATATTAATGTATTTTTTACTAAGGTAAATGAACTTAACATAATTATCATTAAAACAAAATAATAATATTACACTTTTCTACATATTTTATGAACTCTTAGACTAATGGATATGTATTAATTTCTAATATTTTCATCCAATAATATATAAACTAAAAATAGTTTAATATTTGAAAAAATTAAATAAAAAATATGTAATCAAAGAAAATAATATATGTATGGTTTTATTCTATCAATTTTTAGCAAAACAAAGATTTTATAATATTTTTTCTTCCTCTGATGTACAATGTATATGTTTCAAATCAATAACATCACCTTATAATTAAATACTTATAATTGATATAATTTCACAACATAAACATGTTCCTTCACATGTAAAATTCTAATATATTTTAATGTATATATCAGTTGAAAACTAAAGTAAAAATTTTAGAATATCATCCTACAAATATTCAATATAAATTTTCCATTTAACAGTTGAATTATTATTATCATTTCTTCAATTTCATCATTCATATAATTATCCAGAATTTTTATCTTAACTATAAAGGGGAAACACTTAATTAAGTTGATGTTAAATGAAATAATTTTTTAATTGAATCTAAAAAAACACACGGGGATATTTTTTTAAATTTACAAAATATTAAAAAACCAATATCATATAAGGTTACAAAAAAATAGTTTTTTAAAAAAACCATTGATGAAAAACTATAACAATTAATTATAGAAATTAAAATATTATTACGGATACAACATATGGACCCACTGGGGATAACTACATAAGATGATTGGTGGGGGAGAAATATGTTTTGTCAATAAAAAATTTTCCATTAAATTGATAATTCATATGATGGGTTGGAAAACAAAATTCATTTCCTATATATGAGTTAAAAATTAATAACATGATAAATGTAATTTTTTTAAAAGATATCCCATAATAGAAAATATCAAAATAGAATATAATCAATGATGCATTGTGTTACAAAAACACTAAGTTCCCATATTTTTAATTTTAAGGAAACTCACAATCCTTAATTGTTTATAATACCCATAATTAAATGATCTATACTTTGATAATTAGTTATGGTGAAATATTTATTACAAGTCAAAAATTTTAATAAAACTTATCAAAACATGAATACTAAACCACACCATTATTTTTTTTTTTATATCGATCTATATTAGTGTTTTTATTATTCTTAATTTGGAATAATATTTATATATCTAACAATGCTCGTCATATTTTTTAGAATTATTATCTATAAATATTTGTACCTAATATTCAATTAATAGATCTGTAAATAAATTTATTTATGTGAAAATAATCTATCAAATTGGATCTCCAAGGTCACTAAAATAATCTATATCTTTTTTCATTAAAATTATAAATTCAATTTAAAAAAAATATGACTATGAATATAAGAGAAATTATCTAAATAAATTTTGAAACATCCTTGAATTAATGATATTTTGAAATTTAGATATGAATATAAGTAATACAAATATTTAATGATCTATGTACCATGGTTTGGTTCCTTTGATCAAAAATTTAATCTAGAAAAATAAGACTATTATATTATCTTACCTAATAGTTATTATATGAAACTATATATTGAAATACATATACCATTCCAAAATTAGATTTAATAGTTCTTTTTAGCCATCAATGGTTTTCATAAACCATAAAATAAATTACATTGGGCATTCCAAACCATTGTAAATTCTTATGTCGAGGATTGTTCTACAACTATTATAAAACAAATATTAATAATCTATTGATTGTGTTACTGTAGTGGGTTTCAATTTTTATTTATTTAATGGAAAATTCTTTAATGTATAATTTATCGATGGTTTTGAAAAAAAAAATATATGTTTTTTTAGAAAAATTAAATAAATATTAATATTTTTTAAAAAAACATTTTTGTAGATATTTCCTGATCCATGCCTAACATGAGCCTACCTACCTCTATCCTAGGCCCAAAAGGTATAACATGATCCTTACCTTATGAAAATTACCACTCTAACCACTGACCAACAATATCCAACCACACCTCTAACATATATGCTTCAATCTAATGTGATCCACCTGAACAACACATGAATATTATGTATATATATTTATATATGTACATGTTTATGTATGTATAACAGCTATGAGTGTTGTCAGATATTTTTTTCAATATATTTAATATTATAAATATTTTCAATACATGAATTACCTTGTTTATCTTTCATTTCATGCATCATTCAGTTTATCTTTAATTACACACAATACTATGTTTAACTTGTGTTACAAGAGACATTGAGTTTTAACAAACAACAATATATTAATAATAATAATATTTATTGGTTATCATTATAATAAGCCATAAAAATTCGTGATATGAGTTATAATAATTAATTTTTCAATATTACATATGATGGTATTATATAAATAAAATATATTTACTTAATTTTAAATTTTATAAAAGGATTTATATGTTTCCAAAATACAATTTTCTCAAAAACAATTATTTCATTATGATAAAATAAATTTTTTTACACTTATTAAAAATTTATAGGATAAAATAATATTATTTTTTTTTAAATTAACATGTCAAAAAAAATTTAAGATTATTTTTTTAGAAGATTAATTTTTCAATAAATTGAGAAAAATACCGGTTTTCATTTAAAACAAAAATTCCATTTAAAAATATATATAATTAATTTTTTAAAAAATGTTTTTAAAACTAAAATATTTTCCATTATATATTATTTAATAATTTATAATTATTTGGAATCATATTCATTTTGAATTTTGATATAAAATATCATTAAAGATTTGAATATTTTTACTTTGGAGAATCGCTTTCTCATCGCATCTGAAGCTTTAAATTAAAATTAAATTTTTTGAATTTAATGTTTTTATTTTCTAGAAAATGATTCTATATTTTGAAGCAATATAATTTATATTCTATAATAAGGTTAACATAATTTTTCTGGCAAAATTAATAGAAAAAAATGTATAAATTATTAACCATTATGAAGGTGAAAATGAGTTAACCATGGGTTAATATAAAATGGTAAGGGGATAAATGAACTTGAAAATTGTAGAAGTACATATTTATTTCCATATTTGGACCTTATAACCTATAAGTATTGATATGTTACCATATGGAACCCTTTTATAATGTAGGAAACAAGGGTACCCCACATTATTTTAAATAATTACAATTGTGCCAATCAACTCACTTATAAAACACCACACTCTCTCCTCTCATCTTAAGGAATGAAAACCCATTTATCTTGAAAAATACCTAGAAAAATAACTTTAATACATCCAATAAAATCATACATTGTTTATTTCAAAATCTAACCTAGTATTTCACTAGGTTCCAACCAAATGAATTTTCCAAAAAATGAGGTAGCATACATAACCGATCATTTTATTTAATTTCATCATCCAGCTCCTATAATTATAATTAAAATAAGATGATATAATATCATGTGTGTGTTAAATATAGTTATATTTTATTTTGATCAATTAATACCTAAATACATGTCCTCTTCCATTATCTGGTATACAAAATCATTGCTTGTGTTTATAGAGGACTATTGTACTGCGATCAAATGTTATTCATTTTTCATCTCCACCTCAAAAGGTTGGATGTAATTACAGATTTAATTTTATATATATATATTAAAGTAATTATTTTATTATACATGTGAAATTATTATACCACATCTACCTACTTACCTCCTTACCCATTTGACAAACAATAATATCACACGTGTGTACAGAAGACTATGCTCTCAAGAACTAATGTGATGTGTTTCTCATTTAGGTTTTTCATTGATGATGATGAAAATAGAAAAAATGAATATATTTAGTATTTTTTTTGAAATAATTACACTTATTTAGTTTTGAATCGATATATTCCTTTATACCTTCCATTCTATAGGAAATACGATAACGTGGCTTGTGTGTATGGAAAAACATTTCCTAATGAAGGTATGTGATTTTTTTCACTAACTATTTTCATGGAAGGTAATTATGGAAAATTTAATATATATGTAAAATATATATAGAATTAAAATGATTATATAATGGTATAATATTATTTACTTATCATTCATTTCATCCATTGAGAAAATGGAATCAACGTTAATGTGTATGTACAACCTAAAATATCCATGAATGGTGTATTCCATTATCTATCACTAATTTTTTTGTTATTAAAATAAATACACATATAATTAATATATATTAAATTTTATTATTTTTAATACTATATAGTTGATTGAACCATGATCAATTCAAAAGGAATAAAAATATCAAACTAATACCAACGTTAAAGAAGAAGCCCATTTTACCTGAAATGAAATTTTAACAAGTGATTATTATGAAATAGGTTATAAAATATCCAACATAAATAATAAATGATATAATATATATAGGTTTAATTATATAATATATGTATAATGAAATTATTTTTATTATAAATGAGGTTTTAATTTCCATGATGAAGGTCAATACTTAAGTTAAGGGATTTCTATCTCACGTTTTACTTCTCTAAGACACATGAAATATTCATCTCTTATTTCATAATTTTATATTTATATTTCCCATGAAATAATTATATTATTATTATCCTTAGTATTATGAATATTTACATATCTATTTTAACTTCACTATCTCATGGGTTTTATGTTTCAAATGTTACCTAAAAAAGGTATTATATTTTTGGCTCAATTTATCATGTTTATCACATATGTATTATTATCCTCCTATCTTATTTTAAGAGGTGTATACACATATCCTATGAAATTTTATATAAAAATATATCATTTTATTCAATATATTTAATTCTTATTTTTATGTTATTATTTAATGGGGATAATGTTTCAAAAGTATCCAATGTGGTAAGGATTGTTTTTGGTAATATCCCATCATTTATCAGGTTAGTTTATATATCTGCTTCAGATGATGAAATATTATGATACATCACTTAATAAACTATTTATTTTTCTTCTCATATATTTATTTCAAAAGAATAAGTGTTTTACATTCATGTTTATCTTTTTATATACAAAATATTTCAAAATATAGGTTTTAAAAATCCACATTATTTTTCTTTTCAGTCAAAAACTACTTTTTTTACTGAAATCATAGATTCTAAAAATATCTTAAAAAATGTTTTTTACATTCATTAAATGATTTTCTGAAGAAAAAATTACCCATTCACAATTGTTTTAAAAATATATTGAAATTAATCATTATATAGTTTTCCAAATGATTCCCTTTTGTCTTTTAAAAAATTTCAAATGAATCATAATTATTTCAAGTATGGGAGGAACAGTATATTACAAAATCAGGAACAGTCAATTTCTTATAGCTTCATTTTTATGTTCATGTGGTTAATTTTAAATAAAATTAGTTTTAAAATAGTATAATTTTTTACAAAAAATTAATGATAAAATGTTATTTTACTAAATAATTTTTTAAAATGATTCCTAAATCATCCATAATAATTTTATAAGATTATTATAAGAGTAAATTATTTTGAAAAGGATTTCATTTTTTAGAAGGAATCTTTTTAATGTTGAAAGAATATTTTCCTCAAAAATGTTACACGTGATCTTTCAAAATCATTTACATCAAAGATAACATTATTTGATGATATTTATGATTTAATGTGGATATTATTCAACGATACCATTATTATTATTACTCTAAATGGTTTATGTTGATGATGGAAGTATTCTTAATAAACCTGTTTCATTTACATGGGTTATTCTATGACAAAATATTTTATGAACCACATTTATTTTCATTTGTTCTATTATAAGGACTAATTTATTAAACCCATTTTCTTTCATTATTATTGATTGGATAAATGTCTTATTAATCATACTTGATTTTAAGGTTTTTTATATGATAAATTATATATTAATCCCATTTAAATTAATAGTTTTCTATATTATAAATTTTTTATAAAATCCACTTTTTAAGGGTTATGATATAATTAGTGCTTTTATGATCATTGGTGAAAAAATGCATGCTTTCATTTTTTTGATGTTAGTTATGTTATAACCAAGAAAAGTTATTGCATTATATCCAAATACTCATGGGACCTATATCACCCAAAAATTCATTGGATTTAATTTCATATATAATTATATAAATAAGATTACAATTGGGAGTGGTCCCAATTTAGTAATGAAGTATTCCAATTATGATTTTTTTGGGAGTGATACTTGACTACGATGATGGTTTGAAGAGTGAAAACATTATACTATTCTGTTTTTGGAAGTTATTATTGACTACAAAGGATTTTATTTTAATTACTTATGTGTGTGATACATGTCCATGTCATATGTTAATGTTATATTCTTATAGACCATGTTCTTTGATTTTTTTATTATTCATGTCTTATGATATTCCAATATTTACTCTGTGAATAATGCTTTTTTCATTTTATATGAATTTTATGGATTTTAACTATTGTGATCACATTCTCATGCACTTATTATCACATTCTGTTTACTTATTTCTCTTGTTTACTCATACTGAGAATCAGATCTCACCGTTTATTATGATTCTTTTCCCCTGGTTATGATTATATTTATTACATGTGATTTGTATAAGAAGGGTTATATATATGAGTAATTAAGTGTGAGATGATGTATAAATCTTATGAATAAGATTATTTTTGTGTTTCCATGTTTCCAATGTCACTATAACTTTTTGATCCGAAGGTTTGTAATTATGTAATATAATTTATATTCATCTAAAAGCATTAATATATGAATTTTTAAAACATTAGTAGTTATAGTTAGAAATATTTTATAGTGTTAGTTATCCTTTTGTTAACATGGATGAGAAAAAATTAGTTAAATCATTATAGGAATGTCTAAGGATATTTCTTGATATATGTTTAAGGATAACTTTAAGTGTGATTCAATGTATTGGGAAATGTTATACAATTTTATTAAAGGATATAATGAGTGGTCTCATGAAATTAATTACATGAATGTATAATAAATATACATGTGGATATATTATAGAGGCAACTAAAATATATAACCCCAAAAAGTCTGCATTAAAATGGACTCAATCGTCACCTGATGATTGATTAATTGACTTCTTGCACACAGCGCTTGACACTACCATGGGAAAACATTTTGAAATACCAAAACACATTATGAACCATAATAAAGGATTTAAAAAATGACCATGAATGTCCTAGTTTAATCCTATATAGTTATAAATTTAAAATACTGTGTCATTGTTTATACATACTATATGTTATTTTTTATGATTATGTGGTTTCCCACTATAAATATTATTTCTCAGAAAATTATTTATTATTTTAGTCAATAACCGGAACAAAAAAGAATTATGATAATGTAAAATTTTATTTAAAATTATTTGATGAAAAAATGGGATGATAATAATATTGAAGTATTTTGTGATTGTTCTAAATCATTTATCATGATATATAGTTAACAAAATGCACCATAATCAATTCTATAAATAAATAAATAATATATGGATAAAGTTACTTGAGTTTCCTAGTGATAGAGAACATTGGGGAAATAATCTTAGGATTCCTATGTATTGATAATATGGGAATAATTAACCCAATTGGATGTATTAGAAGAATTGGAAGATGTATTGAGTTCGGAAAAGAAAGAAACCAATCAAGCAGTACGAGAGGAAAAATGAAAAGTTTGGTAAATGAAATAGAGGAGAATAATGGTCTCACAAAGATATCATCAATTGATTAATGTTTAATATAGATACCCAAAAATTTCATAAATAAATATTACATAATTTTATTATATAAAGTACCTTACATAGACCCAAGCCTAAGAACTATAATAGTTTACAGCCATTGGAAAATATAAAAATAAACACTAGTACATGAATGAACTACATCATCTGCCATTGTATTCTTCACAACAAGCAACCCTCTTAGATTGGTCATATATAATGCATATCTTGTTAAACTTGGGAAAGGAAAAATAATATAGGGAGAGATCAGATTCTCAATAATGGTAAAATAGGGATATATGTAAGTATAAAATGTATATAAGGGCATGAGAAGAGGAGAACAACATTTGAATATTATACTCAGAATATCACATATCATAATCTTGAGTCATGTAATATGTATTGGTAGTTCATAAGATTTGAGTCATAAGTTAATCAATGATCATGAACGACGATATCATTACATTCTCATAATTCATGGATTTATGGAATTTATATAAGCATATAAAATCATTTCAATTTTAGGAAAGGCTAATTTCCAAGGCCATCATTTTCATTGAGGACCCTTACTGAACTAGATTCAAACCCCATTCCATCTTGGTCTTACTCAACTGGGTAAACTCTATGTTCTATCCATGTATATCTCATGATATGTAATTCTTTACCCAATGAATTTGAGTAAGATATAGTCCCCACTAGTCACATAATAAAAATGTTATTTATCTGTAACACTAGATCATAAAAAATCATCATATCATATCCCATTAAATGAAATTTGTATTAGAAACAATTAATCATATCATAACCTATTGAAAATATATAGGTTTAATAATAA
This sequence comes from Viscum album, assembly GCA_963277665.1. NCBI lineage: Eukaryota > Viridiplantae > Streptophyta > Magnoliopsida > Santalales > Viscaceae > Viscum > Viscum album. The sequence continues at coordinate 1,256,571,590 of OY728152.1, forward strand.
TTTCATCATAGTATATCTAGTGAAAATAAGTCTGTTTCATAATAATTTCATCATATTATAACCCATGAATGAGGAATGGGTTTCATAAATATAATTTCATCCAAAACGTAAACTATTTTGAGAAATAATATGAATGGTATCCTTAGATCATATCCTCAATAAGGAATAGGTAACTCCAATGGATGTCATCTTAAGTGGAAAATGTTTTTATAGAATATTTAAAATATATCATGAGGAAAATATACTTTTTGAATTGAGGAATATTTTTTGTAAACACAAATATTTTTTAAAATATTTTTCTTTGAAAATAACCTTGAATATTTTTAAAGGAATATTTGAAGATATGAAGTCAGAAAAATAATTTCATGGAGTCCATGATAAATGAAAGATTCCTAAACCAATTTTGGAAAATTAAAAACAACCATTTTCTAGAGAAACAACTTTTAAATTACATTAAAAAAATAAAAAAGTAGAAAACATTTTGAGGCTTAATCATAAATAGTTTTAAAAAATTATAGGATTTTAACAAAATAATTGTTACTAATTCAGTAACATTGGATCATAATTTCCATGATGTAATATCATAATATGGATCTTAAAATATAAAGAAGATATATAAGTTAATGATATTGCATTTAAAATTTCTTTTTATACACCTTATAAATGAATTTATGTGCATAACATAACATACATCCCAAATAAATAAAATTGAAACATAATTCCCTTAACATTAGTCCTGAATTCCATTATACTAGTTTAAGCCTCATATGTAATAAATTTAACTTTATTTTACTTATATTAAATAATCATATTCATATATATCATAATATATAAAATTTTATTATGAGATTTTATTATCTTTTTATTAACAATTTCATATTAATTTTCTTTTTGGTTAGTAACTAGTTTGATTTTCATAAATATTATGATTTGTTATATTTTTGGTCCTATTACATTGATTATGGTACCATAATATACATCATGATAAAAATATGATAAATACCATATATGTAAAAAATGTATGATATTTTATTTATTTATATAATTTATTGTTATAAATTAAAATACATCACTCATAGAGACAGTAGGTTATACGTAAAAATTAATGCTGATTCTTATATTCTTTTACATGGAAAAGATGAAAATTATGTTATATAAATATTTTTTATAGAATATTTTTTATGTCTTATATATCTTGTCATTTTATTAAACTCATCATTAATAAATTCTATGTAATGTGTGAATGAATGATATCGCTTCATGAGGCAGTAGTCCACCGTAAACATGAAAGATGTTATCGTATTCCCATAAAATTGAACGAATGAAGTTATCTGTTATAAACAAATTAAAAAATATTAATAAAATCATATATATATATATATATATAATATTGGTTATAAACTAAAAATAAATCATTACAACCATCCTTGATAGGGGTTAATGAAAAAACGAATGACATTAGTTCATGATGTGGCAGTCCTCCGTACGCACGAATAACGATTTCATAACATATTTGATTAAAGTGTGTTCGGTATTATGTTATACCATTAATACAAAAATACAAAAATATATATTATATTAATTTAATAAAATAATAATTATATAAAAATAAATTATGTTGTTTGATGATGAAATAATACAAAAATACTCACTGATGAACGTTACCTATATTTCATGTATTCTCTTTTGGACTACACGTAAATTCTTCCTATGATGGATTTATTCCATAAAAAATGTTTTAAGATGAGTTAAACGAATTTAGTGTTTTATATGTGCATGTAAGGGAGATACTAATAGGTTTTATTTTTTTAAGAAGCGAGGAGAGGGGTTTCACTTTTATAAGTGGAGGGGAGGACACAGTTTGTACTTTTAAAAAGATAAAATTGATCCCATATTTTTCATAGGTATAATTGTTAATATTAGACCATTGTATAACCTTGTGGGTTTAATGGTTGATATATATATATAAACTAGTATTCGATAAGTTTTAATGGTATTTTACCCATTTATTTTTAGTTTAACCCCTAGTAAACCAATTTTTACCTTAAGCGTATTAATTAATTTTTATTACATTCACAATTCATTTTGGTCAAAAACTATAGTGAAAATTCTTGAATTTTGAATTTATTATGATTCTAAATAAGGAAACCATTTTTTCAAATTCAATTCAAGGAAGAGGAAAATTTTAATTTAATATTAATCACTCATATGTGACGAAAAAGCAGATTTAAAAGGTGAAAATTTTGATTAGTTGACATTTTCATAAAATCCTATATCATTGTGAAATAAAATAAAAGGATAAAATTTAGATTAATTTATGTATAATTTAACAAATTATTCTTTAAATATTGTTTAAAAAATTAAGTTTATAAATAAGTTCAATGAAAAGGAATTTTTCTATTATCATTTATTATTTTTTACTATTCATAGAAAATTAATGTTTTTAGAAAAAACACAAGAATTAACCCAAAGCTAATAATGAAATAAAAAATAAAAAATTTAATTTAACTTTATGGAATTAGGTTTCTTAAAATTTCAGATATTAAATTTATTATTGTTCAGAAAAAGACATTAAAAGAATGTGTTTTGGGAAATTTGTCTTTTCAAATCATATAATTATTTTATTAAAAAAATTTACATTTTTTAATGTGTTTTATTAATATAAAAACAATATATATCTATTTTTTTTATTAAATTTTCTATTATTATTCATATCTCTTTTTAATGTTGAGGTTATAACAGTCACATTTAAAAAACTATATTAATAATCGTTCATGGTATTGTTAAATATAAGTGTTTCATGAATTAAATTATAAATATTATTACATCTAGATAATAATTAAACTGTTTTTTATAATGAAATATATGAAATATATTTAAATTATTCTAAAAAATAGTTCTTAAAATATTAGAGTGTTTTTTTCTATTATCATTTATTATTATTTACTATTCATAAAAAAATTAATGTTTTTAGAAAAAACACAAGAATTAACCCAAAGATAATAATGAAATTAAAAATAAAAAATTTAATTTCACTTTATGGAATTAAGTTTCTTAAAATTTCAAAAATTAAATTTATTGTTTTTCAAAAAAAGACATTAAAAGAATGGGTTTTGGGAAATTTGTCTTTTCAAATCTTATAATGATTTTATTAAAAAAAATAATTACATTTTTTAATGTGTTTTCTTAATATAAAAACAATATATGTATTTTTTTTATTAAATTTTCTATTATTATTCATTTATCTTTTTAATTTTGAGGTTATAACAGTCACGTTTAAATAACTATATTAATAATCCTTCATGGTATTGTTAAATCTAAGTGTTGCATGAATTAAAATATAAATATTATTTCATCTAGATAATAATTAAACTGTTTTTTATAATGAAATATGTTAAATATATTTAAATTATTCTAAAAAAATAGTTCTTAAAATATTAGAGTGTTACATTCTACATCCCTTAAAATTATTTTTCCCTCAAAAATCATTATTCTGATACAAAAATGAAGATAATTCTATCTCATCGTATCCACAAGTTACCACATAGAAACCTTAAATGAGTTGATTCTCCATATAAAATATATCATGTGAGTGCTCTTTATTCATAGAAAATTTTCTTATGATCCATAATCTCAAATATTTATTCCTCAAAAAAATTACCATTCATTAATAGTGTGACCTTTGAGAGAATTACATCTAAAAATTCAATTTTTAACATTGTAAGGAGAGATACATATAACACATAATGGACATGAGATAGGTTTAGTGGAAGCACCAAGTGATAGGCTACAATCCTGATACAATCAACAATTCCAAAAGAACCAATATACCAAGGCATTAGTTTACCTTAATTCATGATTCTCAAAACCATTTTCCCTAGAGAAATCCTTTCAATCACCTTATCACAGACTTCAAATTATAGCTTACATTAGTGATTGTAAATATAAATTTTCAACTGACTCTAAACTATGTTAATATGTTTTTGAATGGAAATAACATTATCATCTATTTCTTCACATATCTCAATTCCAAATATCATTCATTCATTAAATTCATTCTAACAAGTTCGTGATATACATTTCATTTCATAGAGGGATTTATTAGGATCCATATGAATGATTAAATCAATGTAATTATTTTATGAAAATTCAAATAGAGGAACTTGTTGGTCCCAACCACATTGGAAATACAAAGAACAAGATCTCAACATACCCCTTAGGGTTTGAATTTTTCTTTCTGTCTGACCATATATATGAGCATGATACACAGAACATTAATGTTGACCTCAGATCTCGATCAGATACTATAGAATGTGGTACTTCATGCAACCTAACCACTTACTTAATTTATATCCTATAAATTCTATCTATATAAGTTTCTTCAATTATATTGATGACGTGTGAAGACTTATTAAGGTGATATATTACTGCCCAAATAGAATTATTCCATTTAAAGGCTTTGGGGAGTCCAATGAAAAAAATAGGAAGTGATGTTTTCCCATTTCCATTTGAGTATGGGTAATGGAAGAAATATCCACTTGTAATTTATTCCATTCACCCTTAACTTTTTGGTGTATGAATTACCAATATAAAATCCTTATGATATCTCTCTTCATTCTATCCCAAATAATGTAATTATTAAAATATATATACTTCATCATACTTCCTAGATGAATAGAGAATGATGAAATATGATCTTCCTCAAACAACGTATTTTTTAAATCTTGTGTAAACAGAACAAAAATATAATTCATGAAATGTATCATTTCATCATGATCAAGGTTAAAATCATGAGCACTTCATACATTCTTTTACATATTTAAAACATCCTTCTACAAAATTTTTAATATTCTCGTAGACATACAGTTGAACATTTAATTAAGAAAGATAATATTTTCCTATTTCTTCATGATTACTAGATCTATAATTTTAAAATATAGAAATATTCTTCCTATTGTGATCGTCATCATAGTTATGATACCATGATTTTTTCGACTCAATGCATCATCCACCAAAGTCACTTTCCCATGTCATTAATGTAATAAGTAGTCAAAAAAATTAACCATATCCAACCACAATCATAGTAACATTTTCTACTCCTACTATGTTAATATACACTATAAATATTTTTAATCTTTGTATATAAATATCACATATTTTTTCAAAAATGTAATACCTAAATTTCATTATATCAATAATTTCCCTTACTAACTCCAAATAAGGAATTTGGAAATTTTTCACATAAATATTATGTTTTCATGGGGAAAAATAAATAACATTTTCATTTTTCATAAGAACATATCACAACCCCTTATTGTATAAATTGTTATAGATTTCAAAACATACTCTCTTACAGGGTAATGTGTGCACTGGTGCACTAACTATTCTTTTCTTTAGTTCCTTGAAATTTTCATCACATTCATCTATAGAGAGGAACAATGCACCCTTTCAAGTTAACTTGGTCATAGGATTTTATAGTCGGGGTAAATTCTATACAAAATTTAAATAATATCTATCTAAAATAAAAAATATATTAATCTCATTCACAATGGTTGTCCTGGGCCAACATTCCATAGCCTCTGTCTATGATGGATCTACAAATACACCCTCTCTAGATATTATGTGACCACTAAATGGAACAATTTTCATCCAAAATTCACACTTTACAAATTTATCATATAGTTTCTCCACCCTTAGGTTCTTTAGTGAATTTATAAAGTGGTTTTCATGCTTTTATTTTCTCTATATGTGAAAAAAATATCATCTATAAAGATAACCACAAACTGATCATTGTAAACACTATAGAATTTATTCATTATATCCATAAATATATAATATGAATTTTTAAGAATGAATGGAATTACTATTTATTAATAGTGTTCATATCATATATGGAAATTTATATTGGTTATATCCGCATTCTTGACCACTAGTTGACGAAATCTAAAATGATGGAAAATCTTTGAAAAGTATTGATATTCATGTAGTTGACCAAACAAGTCATCAATATGAAGAAGAATATAATTTTTCTTAATTGTGATCATGGACAAATCCTGATAATCAATTAAGAGTCACATTTATCCATATTTATTTTATAAAAATCTATTGGTTCACCCAAAGGTGACACACTTGGATGAATGAATCCATTATCAATGTTTTATGAAATTTTCATCTTCAATTCATGCAACTCAATATGGTATATCCAATAGGGATCATTTGAAGTCAGAGTGTAAAAAAGTTTGATCTCTATTCAGACTCAACTTCACATTATAGTGGAAGACTAGGAAACTATTTTAGAAATACATGAACAAATTCCAGAACAATATTTATATCATTGATGTCAATAATATCTTCAACCATTTGAATAAAATACCCATTATTAATTGGAATTAGGACCCATAAAATGGATGTAATATCTATCAAAATATCATACATTTCATCACATTTATTAATATTTATAGGTTGGTTTTAAATTTCAAATTTTAATTCCCCAACTAGACAATTTATGTGATATTTATAATGATAAATCCAATCCCTACCTAGTATGATATTAAATTTATGTTGAGGTAGAATAACAAGATTGACAAGAACAAGATTCCCACCAATGTCAACTGAAGATACATCGTATAATTTATATGAAATCGTCATAAAATTATGGGTTTTAACTATAAAATATATATCTAATAATTTGGGTGTAAACTTGGTACCCTTAGAAAATTCATTAGATATGAATTAATGACTAGATATAGAGTAAATAAGACATTAATAGTTTTATAATAGATGGTAAGTGTACCATTTACAATGTTGTTATTTCACCCCTCATCTAAATTTGCAATCACATGACATTTCCCTCCACCCCCTTAATAAGAGGGCATTGGGATCAATCATCATCATTAATCCTCATTTTTTCACTTGTTATCATAATGCACATTACCCGTGCACTTGAAGCACTAATGTGTAGGAGGTGCATTTTATAACTCTTTCTATCAATTTAAATCATTATATAACTACTTCCCATAATATAAGAAATAAACATCCTGATGACCATTCCTTCTACACATAAAACAATTACGAGTTCACCTAAGACAATTTCCTCCATGTTTCTTCCCACACATTGAGAAAAAAATGAATTCTTAACTTCATCTCTCCATGTTTTTTATATTCTCATTTTAACTCCATCATTATTTTCCAAAAAATTACATAATATTGACATATAACTGCAATCTCAATGTACACATAGAATGAACATAAAATAATATCATTATAGATGCTATAGTAACTTATGATTAGTGATATTCTGTGACATATTTTTATGCCACTAAAGAATCGATCAACTTCACTTTCATATTTGATGATAATACCAAAAGTGTACCTCACATGTCTTGTAAAATTATCCTCATAGGTACTAATGGAATCATTATCCATTTGATTTATATCATGGAACTATTTATCCATCATTTCATGAAGATTAAATTGAATGTAATTATTGGAAAATCAGTACTTATACTCATCCCTATCCATAGATTATATTTCATCTGATTTCAAAATATTATTGATTGGATCCCACCATTGATTTTTTCACCCTTTAAAAATAGATAGAATATTACTTTTCAGGTTACAAGAACTGGAGAATGGATTTTTTTTTTGCAGTACAGATCCATTGAACAACAATAAACTTATTGGGGGTTCCACTAAATGAAGGTAGATGTGGCCACATGAAGGACTCAAAAGAATATAGTTCCCTCATTTTTTTCATTAGGATGTTTTTAAGGGTTTAGATCGTAAGAAAATTTCATGACCATAGAATTGATATTTTTTATTATATCTATAATAAAATATATATTTTTAGGAGGACAATAATTTTATTATCTTTATCACATATCATTATCATGGTTCATGTGGTTTCTAGTAATTAACTAAAACAAAAAATCATTATATAAGAAATAATAATCATGATGGGGAACAAAATAATCATGAAAATTTCTTATATGATGTCTAAATCATAACAACTTATTCATTAATGTAAGAAAACATAGGTTTATCATAGGTTATTCATAATCTTACTTAAATTATTCATGACTATTCCTAAAGAGTTTTTGTTTTTTTAATCTGTATACCCTAGAGTGTCAAACTAGTTGTGCAGGAAGTCCCGTTGTTATGGACCAGTTCCTAATTGAGTATGAATCAATACGATGTTTTTGGGGTTGTTACCCCTAGGTTAATATTTTCTTTTTCCATATCCGCTTATAGTGTCTAGATAGGTATTTATTGCTTGGAAACAACTTTCTCTATCCTTTACTAAAACTTGAGGACATTTCCCTATACTTTGAATCATCTTTAGACATATCATTATTCATTTGCAAGGGGATTCCACTAAGGTTTTATAATACTAGTTTCCAATAGTTAAATAATCCTTGAATTTTACACCAAATATAGTTTCCCATGCTTTTCATACAGATATTATAGATCATTTTTTAACATTATTCAGTAAATTAAATAAAAAACGTCTTAGGATTATAATAGTTTAATCACTTGGGAAAATTATAATTATAAACATCAACCCAAAATTTTGCTATATCATCTACCACTATGTTTTTCTAAACTTACACCCTTATTTTACATATCACACCTAATACATATCATTAAAAACTATTAATGGAGTAATATGAAAGGGTGAGCTCTAATTATTTGTTAGGGTAAAAAGTGAGATACATAAGTATAACATTAACATAAATGTATAAAATCACATATATAAATTTTTAAAACAATACCTTGAAAATAAAAGCTCATAATAATGATTCCGGGAATATAAAATTTCAATTCATAAGACAAAAATCATAAGGTAATCAATTAATATTAACCATAATATCATTAAATTGACATAAAACATAGATTTGTGGAATACACATAAGAATACAAAATAATTTCCGTATTATACAAAGACCGTTAAAAAAGAAATCATAGTGCAAAAATAACATTACTAAACTAGTTTCACTCCCAATTTAAACCCTTTATTTATAAATTGAGTTCACTCCCAATTCCATCCATGTCATACTGAACTATGTTCACTCCCCATTCCATCAATTTATGTCTAATAAGATATAAATCGTTTCCCAATTCCTTGAAGGGGTATATTGGTCCCACCCATCACATAATGAGAACCATACATATTTCTTCCAAAATATTATAAAAATTCATCAAATCATTACCAATGAAATTAAATAGGTATCATAAACATATCATAATATCATAAATTTTCTAAAAAGACATGTTTCATGTCACGAACCAACCTGGGTCGACCTTGAACCGGTCACCCGAGCCTGTCCGCGACATGGCCCGAGAGGCGTTCCCAATCCTCCCGGGCTGGCGACAAGCGCCAGGGCATCAACAGAGGCTATGGGAACGATTTCGCCCAATATAAATAAATACGACAGTGAAAATAATACAGAGCAGCGCAGAAAAGTTAAACCAAATAAAGTGACTAAACAAGAACAAACAGAGAACAAACTAAACAAACACGACGTCCGAACAAGCTCCGTACGACCTCACGGATCGCTCTCCGACTCAACGATCAAGCGTCGCCCTAGGCGAGCGCACTCAAACTATAGCCTGCACAAACACTAAAAACAGAGAAGAACTATAGGGGTGAGTATTAAAACTCAGTAGGCTAGCCCGATACCTATTCCCAATGCACTACCTTTAAAATAAAAGAAACATCATTTCAAGTTTGAACTACAATCTATAAAAGTATGTTTTTAATAATATTCTACTTAAAAACAAAGTACGAACCATTGCCCTTAGCCATTTCCAAATTCGTGTTCATTTCATTAGTGTCAATGACATTTCATGAAAAGGGGAAAGTGATGTTTAAATTTTCATATTTGTACAAAGGGGATTAAACACTGTTATTTGAAAATAATTTTTAGAAACCTAATCAAAAGCAATTTACCATTTTCCAAAGAAAACAATTCAACAGAATGCACAAAGTAAAACACACAGCAAGGGAAATGTAGGTATACATGTGAGCATCAAAATCATTACTGCAAGCTACAAAAGCTGAATAGACATGGGTGAACCTAGGAGATCGAGAATAAACCAGAAGACACCAATACATGAGAAATCATCCTTATCGACATGTCACGATGAAATCAAAACGCACAATACGCTCGACCATCCACTCACGGGCAGGTCGAGGGAAAATCCCATAGCAATAAACCCAATATATCCACCTACTATGGGCCACTGGTCAGTACCATAACCTACCAGTGCAACAATCGTTCTTAGAATATTCTCTCAATATGCCAGATTCCCATGTCTCAAGTGTTTGAAAAAGGGGTGAGCCAAGTAATGCCAACCGAGCATCCAATCATATACATATATATATATAAAGCACAACAGGCATCACCCGAGCCACTCTGTGGGACAACCTCTTGCCTTTAACTACTCAAGTACCCGGGAGCCTCTAAGCGCGGCCTCCCAAACAATCAATTGCAACCATGGCGTGAGAGTCGTCCTAAGAGGGTTTTTATAAAAAAACATTTCCATCGCTTTCCATAAAGTGCCAAACGGGCATTTAATACATTTCACAAACACTACTCAAAGACAGGTACAACTTCTTTATGAGAGAAAACCCAGTTTAAAACCGTTAAAGAACCCCAAAACACTACGCCACAGGCTAACAATATTTTTATAAACCAAACCAAACCATTTTCTTTTTCCAGAAAATCATTAAGAGCCAACCAGGCAATTTCTCAAACGAACCAAAGTATTTGCTCATGCTTCAAAAGAAATCATTTCTCATTAAACCAGAACTCTGTTTTACATTCCATGAATTATGTTAAAAAGCCAAACGGGAATTCTTTCATTATTGGGTGTCCGCTCGTCAAAAGGATGTTTCATGTGTCGTGTATAAAATAAACGGCTCCTTTTGACATTAAATAACCATTTAAAAATCAACCCTCTTATATTAAAAATTAATTATCGAATATTATCACTTATTTATTAAAATTAATAAAATATTTATTTCGAACTACTAGTGTGCGCAAACAGCATGAAATAATATAACTTAAATTTTAAAAAGCAGTGCAAAGGGAACCTACCTCAAAATCAAGCGCGTCGACAAACAACCTCGGATCCAAGGCGCGATGACACGACGTGTGTCCGAGACTACGTGACCAAGTCTAATACTCTGCATAAACAAAACCAAGGACTCAGACACATCCAAAACTCACCAGAGCATTCGAAACCAAGCGGTGGGAATAAACGCTCACCTTGAAACCAAAGCACGGTGACGACGGAACCTCAAATACAAGGCGTGGCGGTGGCTCTCACTCGGAAACGCCCTACGCGGGTCCTAAAAGTCCTAAGCCAACAAATAAAAACTCATCATCAATTAGAACCCAAAATCCAACAAGAGTACAATGATAATAATAATAATAAAAAAGATAATAATAATAATAATAATAATACTAATAATAATAATAATCGTAATAATAATAATAATAATAATAAGATTAATAATAATAATTTAGCATAATTATAATATAATGATATAAATATAATAATATCAATAATAATATAACAATAATAATTATTATAATAGCATACCCATAATATAATAATGATAACAATAATATTATAATAGTAATAATAATAGCATAAACATAATAATAATGAAAATAACATAAAAAAAATAATAAAAATTATAACTTAATATTAACATGAAAATAATAATAATAATAATAATAATAATAAGAATAAAATAATAATAACATTAATGAAAAAAATAGTAATAATAATAGAAATAATAATAATTATAATAATGATAGCAAAAATAATAAGAAAAATAATAATAAGAATAATAAAAATAAAAATAATAATAAACAATAAGAATATAATATATATATAAAAAACAAAACAATACAAACCTGGGGCAGTTGTGTGCGTGGTGCTGCACGGTAGGAGCAGCGACGAGGTGGCCGGGGCCGGAACCGGCGGTCGCCGGAGCGGCGCAGGAGGGGGCCGCAGCGGCCGGAGCGCCGGCGTGAGCCGAAGCCGGAGAAGGGGGAAGGGTTCAGCGGGGGGGGGGGGTCCGGGGGTGCTGCGCAAGGGAGGAAGTGCCGGAGGGAGGGAAGCCGGCGGTCGGCAACGGGGTCGGACGATGGTGCTGGGGAGAAACCGAGTAGTGGGGGGGGGGGGCGTGGCCGAGCTGGAATAGTAGAGGGAGATGGGGAGAGGATGCGTCGGAAAAAAAAAGAAAGAATGTCGGGATGGGGGGCTCCTCCGCTGGAAGAAGAGGCAGGGGGCACGCTGAGCCGAGGCGGGCTAGAAGTCGGGCGCTGCTGCTGTGCGTGCTGGAGAAAGGCGGAGGCAGGGCTGGCGGACAGAGGCGCCGGTGTGTACTGATGCAGAGAAACGGCGCCGGAGGGAGCCATCGGGGTGCTGGGCTGCCGTGTGAGAGAGCCGAATGAGGTAGGGGGCGCGGGAACCAGTGCGCAGGGGAGGAGCACTGGGTAGAGGGGCTGCTGCGGATAGGTAAAAGGGTCGGTGGGTATGCTGCAAGGGTGGCTGAGGCGGGCTGGACTGTTGTGGCTGAGTGCTGCAAGGGAAAAAGGGAGAAGAGGAGGAGCGGGGTGGTTTCACAGGCGGAGTGCAACCCGGAAACAGCATGCGGAGGGGGGTGGGAAAGAATAGACGGAGGCGGCGGCTCCCGCGGGGAGAAAGAAGAAGAAAAAAAATATAAAGGGGGCAGCTAGGGTTAGAAGAAAAAAGAAATAAATGATAAAATAAAAATTATATTAAATTAAACAATTAAAAATCATAATAATAAATAATAATAATAATAACAATAATAATAATCAAGATCAAAACAAATCATTTTTTATAACGATTATACTATTATGCGCAACATTAACAACTTCATTAATTATTTATTTATAACCTAATGATAAAAATAATAATGATAATAATAATAATAATGATAAAAATACAAATGGTAAAAATACCCGTTTCGTCTTAAATAACAAAAATAATTATTAACTGATATCAATAGATGTGCGCGTTAAATGTAAAGACTCTATTTAAAATTTTCCAAAGACAACGGAATGTGCAAAGGGGGTGCACAGTCACCCGAGTAGAGCCATGTAGAGTTTCCAAAACGTGTTCTGCTCGCGCGCCCAACGACGTCGCCTCAAAACGTACTCTTTTTAACAAAAACTCAAGAACCTAGTCTGATACTGAACACGAACAGCAAAAAAAATAATTTAAGCCAAAGAAATCATAAAATAAAATAAACGCGCATGTCGGGGTGTGACAATTCTCCCCACCATAACGCTTTCCGCCCCCGGAAAGCCACCACACCAACCAGTCGATTGATCAACACCTAAGGGTTCCACACAACACGATCCAACCTCTCATCCCAAAGACATCACACTGACTACTAGTGGGACTAAACCTCTTTGCTCGAAATAAATCACCATCAGAGGGAGGCCCGAACGGGCTCCCCACCATAAGAACTCGACTAGCATTTGATAACGATTTAAGAGAAAACCCAAAGAGACTCATGGTGGGTCTCCCCACCATAAAGAACCGACCAACTAACGACCAAACGGGAAACCAACTTAGACATGCACGAGACTTTACTCCAGCTAGAAAGAGCACATCAAGGACCTTTAAACCACTTACTCACGTCCAAAAGTAATAGGAGTTGATCTGAAAAATTTACACAAACCAAAACCCTTACCCCATGGGACGGGAGGGTGGGCCCAAGGATTGGATCACTGAAACTTGGACGGAAAACTACTCATGTACCACTACTTAGGGATGGACACATACCAAAGCCATAACCGATTCACATCGGTGGTCCACACGAGGTCACTGATCAACAACATACATCCAAAAGGCACAATTACTGATATTGCGCGATGGATAAATCCATCATGCTCTTTGCGAGAAGAGAAAATTTATATCGACATAAAAACCACAACAGAAACGCTAAAACTGCCTCACCACGACGATAGTGGCGCAACCTCAACCAGACTCCTTAAAAATTCCCCCGGGGGTTCCTGACTACGCGCCAGCTTCACTCTGAGACCTTTTGGCTGGAGCTCTGATGGATGAAGCATCTCCTGCCTCGCTGTCAGGTTCTGATAATCCCAATGAGATACCTACATCTTTTGATCTGACAGATTGAAGGACAAGATTTTATAATTAAAACACACCAGCATTGAAAGCCGAGGTTCGTCAAAATACCCATGAAGTTCCCATACATTTCAAACCCAAAACAACACCCATACATAGGCCACGATAATAGATCACTTACACAGAAAAGAAAACTTACACTGGAAACTTTGAACAAGGACCCTAAAACACATTACTTTTGAGAACTTCCTCTGCGACGCTTCCTTGCAACGCCCCGACAAAATCGTCGCAAGTGACCCAGGCGTCCACATGCCTGGCAGGGCTTTGGAGCGCTTAGGCACGACGACTTCTTGTGACCCTGCATGCCACACTGATAACACACAATAATCTCTCGCCCCGAAGAGGTTGATGAAAGATCTCGAGGCCTCTTGATTCCACGACCTGATCCATCCACTTCCATTTTCATACTCATTTTCTTTCCAGAATCTTCACCACTGCTCATAGGGATCGAAGGAGGGAGAATTACTTCGAGCACTCCTGCCATCGCGGCTTTGATACGAAAAGCTTGTCTTGCCACATCGACAAAAGAAGTTAGGTTGGACTCTGACACCTTCGACTGCAGATCAGGGCGGAGACCCGCCTCGAAGCATCGAGCCTTCAGGGGGTCATTTATGGCATACTCTGAATCATAAGGGACTAGCTCTACAAAGAGATGGAAATATTCTAACACAGATCTGTCACCCTTCTGAAAACAACACACTTCCATCCCCTTCCTCACCCTTTCTTCCTCAGAGAAATACTGGCGAATGAACAAAGACTTGAAGAACTCCCGAGTAATCTCTTGACGAGGCTTGTTCCGAGACACTGACTTCCACCACATCCACGGTGAACCTTCAAGCATGAAGGTCACAAACTTGACCTTCAACGAATCGGGCAACTCAATGAGGCTAAAGTCCCTTTCAATCTTCTGCATCCACTCCTCTGCCACAGAAGTTTCTTCTTGACCATAAAAGAGAGGTGGATCCAACTTCCGAAACTCAAGCATAAAATCCTTAGGTTGATCAACCGCACTACGATCACCCATCGAAGCTTCAAAGGGATAACCGCTAGACAAGGAAAAGTCAAAACCCCAATCAAGGCCAACTCGACGAATGAATAAAAACCTCAAAATCAAACACTGCATAGGTGAAAAGCTCGAAATCTGAGAAAACAAGTTATCATAACATCAAAAGTTTTCTCTTTGAAAACATCTTTAATTTAGAACAAGCATAGTTGGTTAAACCTTCGCCATTGGTATTCTTTAGAGCCTCACTCACATGCATGTATCCGTGCCACCCAGGGCATCCATCCACCATACCAGATATCCATCCACATTTCCAACATACCACAATGCATGTGAGCACTCATCAGAACACCATGGTCAAAACAAAGCAACTTCATTTTCCAAAAACAATTCATTTATACCACTCCTTTTAAAACAATCCACAAATTAATCATGTCATTTCAAACAACCCTTTTTTTTAAAAACCAACTTTTCAGATTCAAACAACTTTCAAAAATTAAGGGAAACTCAAAACAAATCAAACAGGGGACTAGTTTCAGTAAACAACTTGACCATATGGTTGGCGGCCATATGCCAAACACGTCACTGACACAGAGAGCCTTCTTGGACCATGCCCCTAGCTCCACATGGCTTGCCAGGCCATGCGTCTTAGGAATATTAGCCCAAATCCATTTTTCGTACCCCAATCGCAAAACATTTTTCCATAAAAAAAAACCCAAACTAACCAAATAAACTGGACTTCCCATGGAAACCTGAGGATCGGTACGGGCAAGAGTTCGCGACGCTCTTCTCGTACCTACCCATCAAGTCCCGACAATCCTACTCCATCTACCTTGACATCCCAAATAACAAAGGGCGCTCTGAAAAGTGAGGTCGCTAAACGCTAACCTCCTCTGATACCATTTTGTCACGAACCAACCTGGGTCGACCTTGAACCGGTCACCCGAGCCGGTCCGCGACATGGCCCGAGAGCCGTTCCCGATCCTCCCGGGCTGGCGACAAGCGCCAGGGCATCAACAGAGGCTATGGGAACGATTTCTCCCAATGTAAATAAATACGACAGTGAAAATAATACAGAGCAGCACAGAAAAGATAAACCAAATAAAGTGACTAAACAAGAACAAACAGATAACAAACTAACCAAACACGACGTCCGAACAAGCTCCGTACGACCTCACAGATCGCTCTCCGACTCAACGATCAAGCGTCTCCCTAGGCGAGCGCACTCAAACTATAGCCTGCACAAACACTAAAAACAGAGAAGAACTATAGGCGTGAGTATTAAAACTCAGTAGGCTAGCCCGATACCTATTCCCAATGCACTACCTTTAAAATAAAAGAAACATCATTTCAAGTTTGAACTACAATCTATAAAAGTATGTTTTTAATAATATTCTACTTAAAAACAAAGTACAAACCATTTCCCTTAGCCATTTCCAAATTCGTGTTCATTTCATTAGTTTCAATGACATTTCAGGAAAAGGGGAAAGTGATGTTTAAATTTTCAAATTTGTACAAAGGGGATTAAACACTGTTATTTGAAAATAATTTTTAGAAACCTAATCAAAAGAAATTTACCATTTTCCAAAGAAAACAATACACCAGAATGCACAAAGTAAAACACACAGCAAGGGCAATGTAGGTATACATGTGAGCATCATAATCATTACTGCAAGCTACAAAAGATGAATAGACATGGGTGAACCTAGGAGATAGAGAATAAACCAGAAGACACCAATACATGAGAAATCATCCTTATCGACATGTCACGATGAAATCAAAACGCACAATACGCTCGACCATCCACTCACGGGCAGGTTGAGGGCAAATCCCATAGCAATAAACCCAATATATCCACCTACTATGGGCCACTGGTCAGTACCATAACCTACCAGTGCAGCAATCGTTCTTAGAATATTCTCTCAATATGCCAGATTCCCATGTCTCAAGTGTTTGAAAAAGGGGTGAGCCAACTAATGCCAACCAAGCATCCAATCATATACATATATATATATAAAGCACAACAGGCATCACCCGAGCCACTCCGTGGGACAACCTCTTGCCTTTAACTACTCAAATACCCGGGAGCCTCTAAGCGCGGCCTCCCAAAAAATCAATTGCAACCAAGGCATGAGAGTCGTCCTAAGAGGGTTTTTATAAAAAACATTTCCATCGCTTTCTATAAAGTGCCAAACGGGCATTTAATACATTTCACAAACACTACTCAAAGATAGGTACAACTTCTTTATGAGACAAAACCCAGTTTAAAACCATTAAAGAACCCCAAAACACTACGCCACAGGATAACAATATTTTTATAAACCAAACCAAACCATTTTCTTTTTCCCGATAATCTTTAAGAGCCAACCGAGCAATTTCTCAAACAAACCAAAGTATTTGCTCATGCTTCAAAAGAAATCATTTCTCACTAAACCAGAACTCTGTTTTACATTCCGTGAATTATGTTTAAAATCCAAATGGGCATTCTTTCATTATTGGGTGTCCTCTCGTCAAAAGGATGTTTCATGTGTCGTGTATAAAATAAACGGCTCCTTTTGACATTAAATAACCATTTAAAAATCAACCCTCTTATATTAAAAATTAATTATTGAATATTATGACTTATTTATTAAAATTAATAAAATATTTATTTCGAACTACTAGTGTGCGCAAACAACCTGAAATAATATAACTTAAATTTTAAAAAGCAGTGCAAAGGGAACCTACCTCAAAATCAAGCGCGTCGACAAACAACCTCAGATCCAAGGCGCGATGACACGACGTGTGTCCGAGACTACGTGACCAAGTCTAATACTCTGCATAAACAAAACCGAGGACTCAGACACATCCAAAACTCACCAGAGCATTCGAAACCAAGCGGCGGGAATAAACGCTCACCTTGAAACCAAAGCGCGGCGACGGCGGAACCTCAAATACAAGGCGTGGCAGTGGCGCTCACTCGGAAACGCCCTGCGCGGGTCCTAAAAGTCCTAAGCCAACAAATAAAAACTCTTCATCAATTAGAACCCAAAATCCAACAAGAGTACAATGATAATAATAAAAAAAAGATAATAATAATAATAATAATAATAATAATACTAATAATAATAATAATAATAATAGTAATAATAATAATAATAATAATAATAAGATTAATAATAATAATTTAGCATAATTATAATATAATGATATAAATATAATAATATCAATAATAATATAACAATAATAATTATTATAATAGCATACCCATGATATAATAATGATAAAAATAATATTATAATAGTAATAATAATAGCATAAACATAATAATAATGAAAATAACATAAAAAAATAATAAAAATTATAACTTAATAATATTAACATGAAAATAATAATAGTAATAAGAAGAATAAAATAATAATAACAATAATGACAAAAATAGTAATAATAATAGAAATAATAATAATTATAATAATGATAGCAACAATAATAAGAAAAATAATAATAAAAATAATAAGAATAAAAATAATAATAAACAATAAGAATATAATATATATAAAAAAACAAAACAATACAAACCTGGGGCTGTTGTGTGCGTGGTGCTGCACGGAAGGAGCAGCGACGAGGTGGCCGGGGCCGGAACCGGCGGTCGCCGGAGAGGCGCAGGAGGGGGCCGCATCGGCCGGAGCACCGGCGTGAGCCGAAGCCGGAGAAGGGGGAAGGGTTCAGCAGGGGGGGGTCCGGGGGTGCTGCGCAAGGGAGGATGTGCCGGAGGGAGGGAAGCCGGCGGTCGGCAACGGGTTCAGACGATGGTGCTGGGGAGAAACCGAGTAGTGGGGGGGGGCGTGGCCGAGCTGGAATAGTAGGGGGAGAGGGGGAGAGGATGCGTCGGAAAAAAAAAAGAAAGCCGGGATGGGGGGCTCCGCCGCTGGAAGAAGAGGCAGGGGGCACGCTGAGCCGAGGTGGGCTAGAAGTCGGGCGCTGCTGCTGTGCGTGCTGGAGAAAGGAGGAGGCAGGGCTGGCGGACAGAGGTGCCGGTGTGTGCTGATGCAGAGAAACGGCGCCGGAGGGAGCCGTCGGGGTGCTAGGCTGCCGTGCGAGAGAGCCGAAGGAGGTAGGGGGTGCGGGAACCAGTGCGTAGGAGAGGAGCACTGTGTAGAGGGGCTGTTACGGACATGTAAAAGTGTCGGTGGGTATGCTGCAAGGGTGGCTGAGGCGGGCTGGACTGTTGTGGCTGAGCGCTGCAAGGGAAAAAGGGAGAAGAGGTGGAGCGGGGCGGTTTCACAGGCGGAGTGCAAACCAGAAACAGCAGGCGGAGGGGGGTGGGAAAGAATAGACGGAGGCGGCGGCTCCCTCGGGGAGAAAGAAGAAGAAAAAATATATAAAGGGGGCAGCTAGGGTTAGAAGAAAAAAGAAATAAAAGATAAAATAAAAATTATATTAAATTAAACAATTCAAAATCATAATAATAAATTATAATAATAATAATAACAATAATGAAGATCAAAACAAATCATTTTTTTATAACGATTATACTATTATGCGCAACATTAACAACTTCATTAATTATTTATTTATAACCTAATGATAAAAATAATAATGATAATAATAATCATAATGATAAAAATACAAATGGTAAAAATACCCGTTTCGTCTTAAATAACAAAAATAATTATTAACTGATAACAATAGATGTGCGCGTTAAATGTAAAGACTCTATTTAAAATTTTCCAAAGACAACGGAATGTGCAAAGGGGGTGCGCAGTCACCCGAGTAGAGCCATGCAGAGTTTCCAAAACGTGTTCCGCTCGCGCGCCCAACGACGTCACCTCAAAACGTACTCTTTTTAACAAAAACTCAAGAACCTGGTCTGATACTGAACACGAACAGAAACAAAAATAATTTAAGCCAAAGAAATCATAAAATAAAATAAACGCGCATGTCGGGGTGTGACATTTCATAATCAGTATATCATAGAATAACCCAATAAAGCAACCAGAGTTCTTATAAATTTCCTTATGTTATAGACCGTGAAAGATAAATGAGATTCATAAACATGATTCCCTAAAAACATAAACCATTCATAGAAATAATATGAATGGTATCCTCAGAACATATCACTAGTAAAGAATTTTAAACACCAATAGATGTTATCTTAGATGATTTTTTTTAAATATTATTTAAAAATTTTCATGATGAAATATCCTTTATTATTTGATGGCAAATTCAATTAAAAAAATTAAAAAGTTTTTTCATTGAAAATAAACTTTATAATATATTAATGATGTTTTGAATAAATAATGTAAAAAAGTTTTATGCATTGTTTACATGTAAAAATGAATATTAATTTCAAATCTATAGTAAAATACAAACAAGAATTGTTTGGAAAATGACAACAATATTTGGTTCAAAAAAACTATAACAAATAATAAATGGGTAAAACATTATTTTAAAATATTCATAATATATTAACAAAATATTTTTGAATTCATATTTTGAAATATTATTTTTGAAGAAAATAAATCTTCTACTGAGGAGGGAAATGATATATGATTTTATTTAAAAAATTTCATAATAATATGAAGTTAAAAAGAGAAGGAAAATAGAACTATTAATTGGATTTATCATTGAAAGATAGATAATTGGAAAATTAATGATATTTCAATATATTTATATCATTATTTATCAACCAAAAATATTTAATCATAAGAAATCACAAAAATGATGAGATTTTTAAATAAAATTTTTATTACATTATTAAAATTGGATTATAGTCCCCATGATGTAATAACATACATTGGATCATAAAATATATTTAGGTTAAATAAATTCATGATACTTCATGTCAAATTATCGATATATACACCTTGTAAAGGAATATAGGATTAAAACATATTATACTTCTCAAATAAGGAAAATTGAGCAAAAATAGTTCTTCCAGGAATGGGAAATTCATTTCATTCCTTTATCCATAAAAAATACCAAGGATCAGGTGTGGATTAAATTTTTTGTCCTTCATTGGATCTTATAAAATCCTAAAATTCTTTTTGACATTACGTCTGCGATAGGTATCCCAATTAAAATGGATAGGACCACTGGGGCAAAAAAAATTGGACACTGTGCTAGGGTTCTGGTGGAAGTTGATTTATGTACTTCTCTAATTCATAATATAGTCTTGTCTGCCTTAGATAATGATATCTATTTAAAGGTGGAGTATGATAGACTTCCTGACTTTTGTCTTGATTGTCTTGTGATTGGTAATGTCAAAGAGAAGGGTTGTAAAAATGTTTTATGTTCATTTTTCTCATTATAAGGTCATAGTGAGGTTTCTTCTAGAAAGAAGGTGAGAAATCAGGAAACACAACAACATATGGATGCTACTCCTTCACAGATGGTAGATTATGCCTCTCACGAATTCGATCGGGAACCTCAAGTAGAAACAAATGCAGAAAATATTAGTGCTAATGTTTTGCAGGTGGTGGATGATGCTTCTGAGGATTTTTCTCAAGTCCCTCAAGAAGAGTGCAAGAATTCTTTTACTCATGAGCATGTTGCCTAGGGTGGGGGTGAAGTGATGTTGGGAGTGTTGAATGAAATATTAGATCATGTGCCTGAGTAGCAACAAACTCCCAGTGAAGGTGAAATTATGTTAAAGAACCAATTGGAAATTTTTAAACTACAAGAAACACATGTAATTCAGGGTAGGTGGGATGATATGGAGGATGACTCACTAAAAAAACTAACATACAGTCAAGATTTGTACAAAGGTAAGAATGTGGTTATGGACGTTGACAGTTTTCAACCTGTTCCTCCTACGAAAGGGTGACCAATTAAGGACTACACATACCTGAAGCCAACCATGGTTACCAGGTCCCATGGTCCTCTTGATTATTATTCTGGATGGGACGATGACTATGACACTTTTTTATCAATGTGACTTTGATATTTATGTTCTTTTAGTTGGTTCTCCTTGGGTACAAGGGCATGTGTGTGTGTTTGACCCCATCCTTCTACTTGTTCTCTTAAATTTTCTTTTCATTAATAAAAAGGGCCATGCACTAAACATTGGGTATTATATTATTTTATTATAACCTTTTATTACCAATTTGTTACCAATTCCATGTTAATGGTTCTTTTTTGGGAAAAACCTATCTTTTTCATATTTGTTTTCATTTTTTATATTTTATTTTCTCTTAAATTGATTATGGTTCCATAATATACATAATTATAACCATTATTAAAATATAATTTATACATAGTATATATTAATTTATAGTAATCCATATAGTTTTGTGATTGAAAATGAAATGCATTGTTCATAGAGATGTTAGTCTATACATAAACGTGAACAATGTTTTCTATTTTCATAATAGGATAGATTATATAAAGGTAAATGATATATATTATAATAAAATAATAATTATTATGTAATATATATAAAAACATTTATTATTCCCATCCTTAATATATTCAATGTAAATCACGAATAGATCACACCCCTTCATGGCGAGGTAGTCCACTATATACACGAACGACATTATTGTATTCCAAAAAGTTAGAAGGCATGATGTTTTGTGCCATTTAAAAATTTAAAATTTATAATAAAATTATAAATATCATATATAATATTTATAAAATATAAATCCACAATTAAAAAAAGATTTGATATTTGGTAATGGAAAAAATAACGACCTCGGTCTATGAGGCGGTAGGCCATCGTACACACAAATGATGATATTGAAACCCATTTGATAGAGGTGTGTTTGGATATGGGTTGAACTATCAATAAAAAACATCCCAACATACCTATGATACTAATATTATTACATAATCACAATATAAATATAACTTTATCTGTACGAGGATGAAATAAACCAACAATTCTTGGTGATGTACATTACCTCTTCTTCTGATATCCACTGTAGGTTTTCATTAAATTATTTATTAGGATGAATTTATTCCAAAAAATAAGTGTTTTAAGATGAGGGGAGGTTTATTGGGAATTTCATTGGGTAGGTATTTTCCAATCCAAATTGGTTTTATGTTGTGAATATGGGAAGAGAGGGGGTATCCATTTATAATGGGGGAAGAGGAAACACATTTTATTTTTGAAGTGAAATTAGTTCTCCCATTTTCTATATATGTATAAAGCATCCAAATAATTAAACCATTAAAGAATATAGATTTAATGGTAGATATATTTCAATAAAATAGTTTTTAGAATATTTTATATGTAATTTTCAACCTTATAATTTTAGTTCAACCCCCATGAAAACATATTTTCACCATAATATGGGTAATTTTTTTTGATGCATTCACTATTAAAATTGGTAATAAATTAATTTCAAAATATTATATACTGTAAATTATGATGTTTTCAAATACAGAATCCATTAATTTCAAATTACATTCATATAAGTGGTGGATGATAATTTAATATTAATCTCGTAGACATGACGAGAAAACCTGTTTTTAAAGTGAAATGTTTAGCAGATGACAATGTTTTTATAAAAAATTTCAAAAAAATGATTAAAATGACCTAAATTGGTTTAGTTAATATATAGTCAAACTAATTACACTATAAAATAAATTTATAAATATAATTTATCTTAATAAATAATTTACATGAATTGGAAATTTTAAATTAAAATGTAGTATTTTTCACTTTTGATCATAAAAATGAATCTTGTCTAGAAAAACACTAAAATAAAACCCAAAAAAAACCAAAATTAAGAATTGAAAAATTAATTTTCTTTATCAAATTAATTTTCTAAAATTGAAAAAAAAATTAAATTTATTATTATTCAAAAAAGGAATAATTTTTTTGGGTGAGAAAATAGTATTTCCAAATAATATAATAATTTTATTTTAAAAATAATTATTTTTTATGAATTTATTTTATTTATATATAAAAATTAATAACTATTATTTAAAAATCAGTTATTAATATTAATATCACTATGTTTAATGGCTATGATAGAACAATCACATTTAAATGACTACATTAATAATATATCATGTTTTTGTTAAAAAAAATTATTTCATCAAACAAAATATAAGACTGTATTATGTTGGTTGTTGTGTGTATTTTAAGACATAATTTAAATTTAATTCATTCTAAAAAATAATTCAAGAAAACTCGGGTTGTTACTTTTCAAATGTGAAGCCTATGAGAATTATGAAAATCAATGTCCTATGGGGTAATCTTGTGAAGAGTATCAGTAAATTTGTATGATTAATGGATATAGTGTGATTTATAAAGAAAATATCGATGAAATATGAAAGGGAAGAAGTTTTAATGAATAATATAATGAAGTTTGGGAAATTTTGTATAAGGATATTGGAATGATTGTTGTGTTTGTGTATTGGGATTGAAAGGATTATTTTTTATAAATAGTATTTCGGTTATTATAGTAATGAATCATCATTGGATTATTCCATGTTAATTCTACATTGAGGGGATAAAATAATATATTAAATGGTTCAAATGAACTATAAAATTAATTTAATGGGAAACTTATATTTTATGGTAAAAACATGATTAAAGGAATATTACACATAATATATTTCCAACTCTCAGATAATGAAGGTGTGGAAAATATATAATGGATGTGAATAATGTAAATTAGATAGTATTGATGTACTTTGATTGGATTATGTTATTTTGTACAAGTAGTTTTAAGATATCATTGATAGAGTCTCATGAATTATTGGATTTATGAATATATTCAATAATATGTTGTTTTATCCATTGAATGAAGAAGTAATTATGTTTTGATTATTTTAATATTGTGATTAATTATATTTCCATGTTTCAAATGACTGTATTCACATATTTGGTATGTTACAATATGAGGCACTTCATATTTTTTGAAAGATTAATGATATTTTGAATTTTTAATTCATTGACGTTATTTATAAATTTGAAATTTTGGACGGTTTATATGATTAACCATTAATGGAAGGGATTAAGATGAACATTTTATGTTTTTAGATTACATGTTTGAACAATTATATTTTTATAAAAAATAGAGAATAATGGAATGTATTATTAATATTGTATTGATCCAGTGATCCATTAATGATTTCGGAATAAAAAATTCATATAAATTTCTTAGTGTATGAGATTATGTGTATATTGATCAATTAACAATAAAAGGATGATATTGTGATTATGAAATGGAATGAATTCATGTATTTATATATTCACATTAACATTTACAACATTATGAAAAGTATAATAAAATAAAATGTTATCATATTACCATTATTTATAGTGATATCAATGACCTTTTCAAACACCTTGGGTTTATGGTTTTTTTTATTTTTTTCCTTCACATGATTATTAAATTTATTATGATCAATGATCTATATCACTCTCTATCATTATTGAGACACTATGATTTTATTCCATGTCAATATATTTACATCCCACCAATGTTGTCTAATTTGGAAAACTAGTATGTGTTATTCTAGTTATCATTTGTACATACAGTTATCTATTTTCCAAAGATGTTTTATTAACCTTTTTTACGACGTGGGTTTCCTAAAAAAGTATTTTCAAATGTTAAACCCTTTGTATTGAATAGAAGTTCTAACTGCTTAGATGAAATTTATTTAAGTGGGTAGAATGTAACAATATGAGATTTTGTAAAATATATTGTACAAATAAATTTAATCCTTTTCATTTTTTTACTTCAATAAAAAACATTTCTAAATTTTTCTACATGTCACAATAAGTTTTGATTTCATTACACACAACTCTATTTTTACATTTTGTTATCCGTAACACTGAGTTTTAACAAACCCCTTTATATTAAAAATATTATTATTTAAACATGAACATTATAAAAAAGGATTTAAAAAAGTAATATTAAAATTAATAACTAATTTTAAAAAATTATTAATATTAATTTCATATAATTAAAAATTACAGATAAAAATGTACGTAATTTTTTAAAAACTCTTTAAATGTGTCAAAAATTATATTTTTATTAAATGTTATTATTGACTAAAATAATAAAATTAATTATTTACACATTTAGAAAATAAATTTTAAAATAAACATCATTTTTGACTTCATCATAAACAAATTAGCTTAGGTATAATTTTTGAGATTTTTTTGAATAAATTAATTTATCAATGAGTAGTGAAAATAATGGTTTTTATATAAAATTACGATTTCATTTAATTAATATATAAGTTACTATTTTTGTTTTAAAAATATATTAAATGTAAAAATAATTCAATTATATGAAAATTAATCCAATTCTGTTCATTTTAATCATTTTCTTATTTAATTTTTATATAAATACTTTTTGAAATTTTTATAATTTTCTCTATGTAAAATCTCTTTCCTGTTATGTCTGTGAGATTAATTTAAATTTAAATTTTGTAACATATATGAGTTAAATTTGAAAAATTTTGTTCAATAATTTGAATCATAATAATTTATATTATATAATAATGTCAACTTATTTGTTACCAATAATGAATAATAAAAATAGTTAATATTATTTACAACCCTTAAGGTAAAAATGAGTTTATTGAGGGTTAAAAAATGAAAAGGGATAAAATAAAATAGAAAATTTTACAAAATACATAATATGTAAAAATTTAGACATTATCACCACTTAATTTATATAATATACCATATTTGAGTCTTGTTCCATATGTAAAACATGGGTACAACACATTATTTTCAAAACAAAAGTATCCCACCCACCACACTTATTGAATGTCACCCACTCTCCACTCCACATAACACTTAAAAATATACAGATTAGCCACTCTATACAAAAATCATTTTGTTACATCCATTCTCTCACATTAGATTACTTATGTTGCTCATATATAAATACTTGGAAGGATTTTGGTGAAAAAATACTGATGTTTATTGAAGTAGTGGAAACGTCCCTAACTGATTAGTGTATCTTATTTCTTTCTATAATTCCTCAAATTATATTTAAAACATTATGTTAAAATATTCTAAATATATATCAGAAGTTTATATTTTTATAATTTAACAACCTAAATCCATTTCCCCTTCCATTAAACATGATACAATATCATCTCTTGTGTGTATGGATGATTGTCGCCTCCTGAATCAATGATAATTGTTTTACATATCCACCTCACAGATATGGATATAATTATGGATTTGATGTTATATATATATATATATATTAAATTTATGATATTACTAAACTTCTATAATTTATATAAAATATATTCCTTCTTACCTCCTATCTCTTTGAAAAAATAACATTTCTCATGTTTACGATGGACTACCATCTTAAGAATTGATCGAATGGGTTATTGGGGAAAATTAAAAAAACTTATTTCAATAAATCAATTTTAATGTGTTTTTCATTATTAATTTTCTTGTATGGAAATCCATATATATTAAATGAATATATATGATATTTTTAAGATAATTATACAAATTAATTATGATATCACTTAAACCTTCTTAATTTTCATTCCATGGGGGATATGATAATGACATTCATGTGTACAACATACTAACGCTCCAAAAAGTGATATCATTCTATTCCCACTAAATTTATCCATGGAAGGTAATTAAGAAATAATATAATGAAAATATGTGAAATATATGTGAAAAATTATTCTTTAATATTAATATATTATCACCATTCCTTTATCTCATCCATCAATAATGTGGAATCATAATTCCTGTATACATATGACATACCAGCTCCATGAACAGTGTATTTCATTTTCTATATCATTATTTTTTGAATTAAAATAAATACATATATAACAAATAAATTAGATATTTATAAAAATTTTAAAATTCTGGAGACGATTTAACCATGATCAATATAAGATTACTGAAAATACTAAACAATAACATAACTGAAAATTGAAGCAGTTACTACACAAAACGTAATTTTATGATGGAATTGTTAACAAATGAGTTTTAAAAGGTCATAAGTAAATAATTTATGGTAATATATATAAAATTTTGATTCTATAATAGATTTAAAATACAATTATATTTATTATACATGAGTTTATAATGTGTATAATGGTTGTTTAGACTTATGTTAAGGGATTTAAATATCACTTTTTACATTAGTAAAAAACATGTCATATTCAACACCAATTTTATTTAAGTAGTGTATATAGTACTGAGGTATGTATATTATTATATTTATCCATAGGATTATATGGATTTTAATTACCACTTTATGAAAAATATTTCATGTGGTTTATAGTTCAAATTATACTAAAGTGGTTAGAGTTTTTTTCCTCAATTTGTCTTCTCTTGGACATACATGTTGATATGAACATGTCATCTTTTATGTGGTTTATATAAAGTAAATTAAACATGTTATAAAAAATATAAATCTACTAAAGATATATATTGTTTTTATTTTATTATTTAATAGGTATTATAATTGAAATGTTTCTAATGTTGTAAGAATTGTATGATACAATATCACTATTTATCGGTATTATTTTTTTATAATTCAAATGATTAAATATTATGACCCATATTTAAAGTAACTAATTAATTTTTATTTCCTCTAGTTATGTCATGAAAATACATATTTTCATTTATTTTCATCTATTTATGTAGTCAATAGTTCAAAATAATGTTTTTAGAAAATATCATGGTTATTTATCTCTTCAGTTATTAACTTATTTTTGTATCCGAAAACAATTTTTTCAAAAAAATTATTCAAAAAATATTTTTAAATTTATTAAAATTAGTATTTAATTACATTTTATCCCATGTTTGATTTTTTTAATTTTTTTTTTGAAATGAATACTAATGTACTTTTCCAAATAATTCCCATATAGGTTGTACTGATAATGGGAGTAGAATGTTAGTTTTAATGTTTACGATATGAATGAAAATTTACACCATCATGAACTCTCACTATTTTAAAATTTTCTTTTTAATATTAAATTTTTTTATTCATAATGAAGGATTTGGATAATGTTTTTTGTTTTAAGAAGTATTTTAAAATGTTATTTTCCTTAGGATATGAGTTAAATGTTTCTTAAATACTCAATTATATGATTTCAGTATGATTTTCAATGATTATAATTTTGAAACTATTTTATATTTTAAAAGAATGTTTTTCAATGTGGAAAGGCTATTTCCCTCAAAATAGGTCCACATGATCATTCAAAATTAATTTCAATATTAGATAACGTCCATTGGTGATTCTTATGATTTAATGGGGATGTGATACAAGGATAATATTCTTGTTCATTCATTGGATATTTTATGTTTATGATAAAGAGAAGAATATGAAACTAGTTTATTTTCCATAGGATACATAATGATGAAATTTTTAATAAAACCCATTTCATTTCATGTGTTCTGATATGATGAGTTATTTATAACGCCCACTTATTTTCATGTTTCTAAGTATAATAAATTTAATATAAAGGAGATTTATTATCATTGGTTTTAATATGATGAATGATTGATGGAAAAAATATCTTATCATTTATTCTGATAAGTAAAATGTGTTGTAAATCCCATTTATTTTATTGACTTTTAAAATGATGAATGTTTTTTTGATTTTGTGGAACACTTATGTATGGTTTTCACTATGTTAGAGTAATTATATAATAACCAAGGATGGAAGTTAAGCTATAACCAAAGATAGATGATAACTATATCTCCCTCTAATATATTGGATAATTATTAGTATCACATGTGATAAATAGGATTATAAATTCAATAGATCTCAATTCATTGAGGGAATTTGTAAAAAAATGATAGTATTTTGGGTGAACCTTGACTATGACAATTATTTTGGGATTGAACCCATTACACTATGGAAGATCTGGAAATGAACCATGACTATTTAGGAAATTATTTTCTATTATCATGGGAATAGACCAATTCCATAACTTATTTCAGTGTTATAATCTCATGTCTCATGTTCTTTAATTTCTTCATGATTATTTTTTATGAGATTCTATTCATAATTCCATGACTCAATATTTTGATCATTGATATGAAGGGTATGTTTTTTATATTTTATTCTCACTATCATGACCCCTCCCACTAAAGACTCCACAATAATTGGAGAGAGTTAATTACCCATAGTTCCCTCCTCCAGTAGGCCTCAGGTTGGAAACTTGCACTGAGGATATAAAAATATAAAAATATAAGAGTCAATAACCTATATAAATTAACATGATTTGAATATATTATAATAGAAAAAAATAAATACAACTGAATATTTAAATTTAAACAAAAAATAATCCCACAATGCACGAATAAATTAAAACTGATATAAATAAATGTCATTAAATTAAAAAACAAAAAGAATATTCTATTACAGAAACTCGACAGAAACTCCAACCCAGATAGTAATTTTTATCTCAGTCCCCAATGTCCACATGAAAACCTAAAAATAGTTCATATACATAGGGTGAGCATGACCGGTGTACTCAATAGCTAAATATCGGAGACCTCAAGTGCACATGTGAAAATATCAAGCTAATGCATTAGTGACGAACATTAGAACCAACAAGAAGATAGACTGGTAATCTAATTATCCTGGCCTCATAATGGATCACTCCCTAAATTACAGTTTCAATATAGTAATATAATATCAATATCATAAAAAAAACAAAGGCACATTAATTCCTTTTCCCCATAGATTTACACTCTCATTCCCTAACATTGAACATCTTATTCTCCCATACTTTCCACACATATCAAATTACATTAATCCCGCACACACACGGGACATACATCACATCACATATCATCCACAAACACCTAGTCCACACATCACATCGTATCCCATCACATAACATCTTGAAGAAAACTAGGGTTGTATATCCCAGCTCATCCCAAAGACACATGGGACCACACATCACATCTCATACTAAAAACACATGGGACCACAAATCATAACTTTCTCCGAAAACACTTGGGACACCACATACGAACTCATCCTGAAAACACTTAGGTCCACACATCACATCTTATAGAAGTGTGGGGAGGAGCTGTAAAAATTCATCCATGTTACTATAGTTCAGGATGTTGGTGAAAAAACATAGATCCTTATACCATTGAGGGTTGGTAAGATTATCTAAATTGGGTAGGGTAAATATCAAATAATATGAACATACATGATATAAATATAACCCAAAATTTGAAAATTAAGGGTTCACATTGATAATAGTAGTGCACAACACATAACCACCACATAATCTATGTATACTATCACAACTAATGCCACCATTATATGAAACTCACCACAAAAACATCATACAATCCACAAAAAAATTTCCAATTCCAACTTGCATGTTCCAAAAAAATTATTCATTACCCTTTTCATTTCACATTACTCCATTAATTTAGTTATATTTAATAAATTAATTGCACGTAGATTTAATCCACATTATATTCAATTCTAACTCTTTTATTTATTTATTTTATTTATCTTCATAATTTATTCCATTGCCACCTAGGAAACTAACAAAACCACACCACAGAACTATCGCCACCACACTTCTCATCCATGATCACCATCACACAAAAATTTACAGGTAACACAACCACTACCCCCAACCATTGTTCCACAACAACTATTCCAAAACTACAACACCATAAAATCTATTCCATTATATACAACTTCCCACATAGAATCCAAAAACCCCAACCATCACATAACTACTCCCACATACCACATGACCAACCAGGTCACTTATATCATTGCACAAAAATTTCAAGACACACAAAGAATCAAAAAAACACAGGCACACACAATAGAAACACATCATGGCATCACATTTATTGAGTGAATTAATCTCATTATTTTTATAAATTATCATGGATATTATCGCAAAAATTAGTTATCCATGGGAACCCAATTATTATATAAATATAAGTTTGTTATCCTTTTATTCAGAGTTTGATAACACAAATACACCTCAGGGTCCATCACATATAACAAATATGGGTCATTAAAGGCATCCAATATCTATCAATTTCATAATTGGATTTAATCAAGCACTAAAATATAATAAAAACATTACAAAATAGTAATTTATCTGATAAATCCCCATACAAATCAATTTTAAACCTAAAAATTTAAATAATGATTATATAAATCATTAATATACCACCAAATGTAATCCAATGAAAGAGAATCCAATACAATGATTTTAAAATAGTGAGAATGAGGATTCCCTACCTCAATGAAGCTTTCCGGGCTCACTATGCTTTGCAAGGGGAAGAAGAAACCTCCAAAGAACCACCACCATAGAAGAAAATGATGGTTCAACCTACACCACACCAAAAGATTATCCAAACCAATCCAAAAAACATAACCCAAACCAAACCACACCACCGTAGTAAACCTCAAAAATAAAAGAAAGGAAATGAAGAGAAATAGGAGAGAACTCACCAAAATTAAATGATAGGAAGCCAAGGATTGAATATAGGAAGCCACAAATCCATACCCACTGAAGGAATATCCAAACAATAAAGATAAGGTTTCTAGATCGCCTATAATTATATGGGGAGAGACTCTATGGCCATAGAGTTTGAGAAACCCAAGTTGTTGAAAACATTTAAACATGTTAGACATTAGAAATTGACATGACGTGTAATCCACATTCACAGCATGTAATCCTTAGGGTTCCATTTTCACTGAAATATGTTTTATATTTTTAATATTTAACCATTATTAATTAAACATCCTGAAATAAACCTGTATAATCCAAAAAAACATAGACTAATATTGTAAAAGTTACATGATTTCTATTACCACTAATTTAAGATTTTGAGAAACTAACACCTTCAATCCTACTCATTGAATCCTCCAAGAACTTCTAACACCCAAAACTAGAAATATAATTGACTAATAAGGCATAAAATATTATATTTGATACCTCACAAATGATTCATCCCCCCCAAGAATCAAAAACCTAGCCCATAAATGAATGGGTCGAAAACAAAACCCCATGAGATACTTCTCAATGTTTTCATAACACTTCATATGAAACCACTTTATAAACAAGTGAAAACAAATGGGCACTAAACATGGATAAATCACACCACCACCACTCATTGGAAAAAATTAATTATCTAGAACCATACCCAACCATATAACCTCAACATATCCCAAAACAACAAACCAAACTACCCCTAACATAAAAATTCATTATTTTAATTCTCCATGTCATGATATTACCCACTATAGACTACAATGAATCGCCTTCATGGGTTTAATATGATCACAATTAATGTGACATGATTGGGATTTAGGTCCTCCCCTTTTCATAATTCAAAATATTTTTATGTATCACACATCAAGAGAACAACGCATCTCAAAACAATAGAATGATCCAAACTTAACATCACAATAAAAAAAGAACAAGACAAAATCAAAAAATATATGGGTACATAGAACACATCTGCATCTATTTCTCCGATGTACTCTCCTCCAGGCCCCTAAGCCTCCATAACACATGTGAGAAGAGATTTTCTATTCATGCAACACCTTCTCTCAGAGATCTTGGATCTCTAATAGAAACTCCATGAACAGCGCATTGTACTTAATATCCATCTCTCTGTAGTCAATGAAATTGGAAGCATGATGATGAAACTGTTGAAGATAAGATATATTGAAGACTTCTTGGATCCATTCCATTTGTGGTGGAAACACCAACCTATAATCCACCTTGCCAAAATTATGCAACAACAAAAGGGTCCCCAAAACCTAGGGGAAATATTAACCCTAACAAACCTCCATGGCCCACGTAGAGGGAAGACTCTAAAGAACACGTAGCCTCCAACCTTGAACATCAAGGGAAGCCTCCTACAGTTAGCATAGGCCTTATAACTATCATGTGCCAGTATTATTCACTCTCAAAACAACTAGATCATTTAGTTTTTTCTCGGAACAACACCAGGATCCAGAACTGCCAACTTTCCATCCTCCATCCATTACAATGGAGAATGACATGGCCACTATTACAAAACCTAATAAAAATATATATCAATGAAAGAGTGACATCTATTTTTGTAAACAAAATCTAATACTGAAATGTTTCATTACCAAGTTCTAGTAAAGACCATGATACATTCTAACAACACATCCTCTATATTTTGGATGGGGTCTCTCTCTTCCCATCTATATGATGGAGGAAATCAGTGAGAAAGTTCAATTAGGAGCCAAAATAATACTCTAACCCCCCTAGAATCATGATCTAAAATGAAGATCTTGATCTAGTATAATGATCATCAGTACACTATTATGCCTAGCCACATCATCCTTGTACCACCTCACCAAAACTTCTATTGGATTTGACTCATGGATTTTTAGAAAATGAGATGATTTTGTCAAATGATACTCAGCCACACAAACAACATTACATCCTCTCTATGATCAAGGTAACTTGGTGATGAAATACATCAATATTTTCCTTTCTTTCCACTCAGGAACATCCAAGGACTACAACAATACTCCCATAACATAGGGTTCCACTTTCACCTTATGAAAAATGTTATATTATTCCATAAACATTTCTGCTAACCATTTATTCCCCAGTGACTAAATATATCTTCTCAATCCATGAAAAATAATTGTCACAATAGTATGTACCACTAAATTTGAGTTTTGAAACCCATATATTACTTACTCACACATCTCATATGGGCCAAAAAACCTCCACAACAACAATATCCAGTTTGGATTTTACTCTTACCATTCCTTTTGAGAGTCCATGTGGCCAATATTGATCATTCATAACTACTTCCTATGAGTCTCCCCACTAATAATATTCCACCCAATACATAAAATATGACTCCATAGTTATCTGATTAAGAAAAAATTGTCCACTACTCTATCCAAGATCAATATTCATTTCTACGAGCTTCTTTATTCCTTTCCAAATATCTTTAGACTCCAAAGACACATCCTCTCAACACTTCTAATTAAATGTATTGGAAACAACAGTACCATTTTCATTGGTGTAGTAGATCTAAAAATAATAATCCTAAAGAAACCCCATCCACCTCCATTGTTGTAGATTCAAATCCCATTGAGTGAAAACATATCATCGTATTTTGTTTTCAGCGAAAACCATAATGTTCTCGCCAATGAGGCAATTCCCACAAAAAAATTACCATCAAAAAAACATCTGTAAACCCTAGTTCTTTGGTTGAAATGTCACACTCATGGGGATATTACATCCTATACCCATAAGGGATTACATCTCTATACTTTATTAATATTCTTCCAAATCCTAGACAGGACAAGTAATAGAACACCTCAAAAACACACGCTATTCAGGAAAATGATGCACTGGAGAACTAACATCCTATCCTTTAGGTATCTAAATACTATATAGAACTATTATTTCAATAAAAAATATTGTTATTTTTTGATCAAATCTATTAATGGGGCTGAATTTTGAGATAAATCAAACGTTAAACTCGGATAATATCCCAAAAGATGATGTCAACTACGATCCTCTATCACATTAATGGGTGATTCCCAAGAATCAAATTCTTTGACCGTTCATGGGTATACATCCAAAAAAACTTAGAAAACACATGTCTAAGGAAAAAAACCTATCACTACCACACCTCACAGTTATACTACTTCCCATAAAGCTGGTGGTGTTTAAGGCCCCAAAAAACAACTCTGAGATACTCAACATGCTCATTCTCTTTATTCATGTAGACCAAGATATAATTAATGTATACATTGAATAACTGGTCTAGTAATTCATAGAATATAGAGTGTATAAGTCCCATGAACATCGATCAGGTGTTTTTAACACCGAATAGAATATCCACAATAGAAAAGATCATATACCTTTAATAGGAAGAAGTATTCAAATATCCTCAACATTCACCCTCAACTAGTGTTTTCTAGGCCATAGATAGATTAGTTAGAATGAAATTTCTCCTCTCAACCATTCAAAAAATATCATTGATATTTGGAAATGAGTAAAAATTTTATTTTGTTACCTAATTTGAACACTTCTAGTCTACAAACAACTTATGTCTACCATCATCCTTCTTGAATAACTACATATATGATCCCAATGGGGACACACCTGGTTCGATGAAACCCCTATTAATTAGATCATCCCCATGTAGCCACAAATTTTTCAACTTCATGGGTTCCATCCAATAGGTATCTATCCAAAGTAGAGACACCCTTTTTAACACCTCTATTCTGAACTAAACTTCTCACATAAGAGGTGGTGCTATAACATCTTATAGAATAAAATACAAAAACTCCCCCAAAACCCTGGGAACACTCCCAACCTGAGCTTCTAAAAACATATCATCCAAAAATGACCATATAAGATCCAATTTCCTACTACCTAATCGATAACCTCACTTTCCAACTAATTCCACTCATTGGACCTCTACATCAGAAAACAAGACTCTCATCTTGAATCATTGGAAGACTGTTCACATAGAATACAATTAGTGTATTCCAAGGATAGTATTGTATGGATTTATCATCAATAAGAATATGACCCCTTTTATTGGTTCTACCTCATCACCAGTTTACATTACTGACATACATAAAATAAGGATTTATAGCCTCCAATTTGTGTAGATTACACTAGAGGAGTTAAAAGACTTTATACATCCAATACCAAAATAAAAAAAGTAGGAGAAAAAATTGTGTTTGAGTCTCTTAAATCAAACAAAGAACACACAATGATGATAAAAGATTTCATCGTACCAAAAAAAATATCGTCTATTCTAGTGCTTCCCCTCTAACGTGTTCATATGACCTGGCCCAACTCCTATAAATCTTTTATCTCAGACTTTAGAGCCACACATTGGCATGTGAATATTTTTATGGGGAAGATTACAAGGATTCCCTTTTCCAACTCCTTATGCTCTTGGATACTCAAAACCAACCTATAGTCTGTGAAATTATAACTATCTCAAAGGCAACCACTGCTACATAAAATGGCTATGGACACCCATATGAAACTGGCCACCCTGAGTAGTCAGACATAAAGCCTGGTAGTGATCATATATCATCTAAATGTCCCACAAAAATTGAAAACACTTGAATTGAACTTGGAAACTACATGTCCTTGATAGTTGGGGAGGAAATAGTTGTAGCCGGATCCTTACTGAATGGAAACCTAAATACCTGAACTCCCAGGGCTCACTGCCAAAATCCATGCTTCTTAAAAACCCCTACCAACCACTCTTCTAGTTCCCAAATCTCAAGGAATTAATCAAAATTATGACCTCTACCGTTTTCTTCACCTATAGATATATCATGAGAATAAACGACATAACTACATACCTTGCCACTGGAAGAAAATCCTACTCCAGACATTGTTCTCTAGAAGACTCATCTAGAAAAGAATTCTACTTTAATTTGTAATAAATCTTCAAACCTGATACCATGTTCTTTCATGATCTGACTCCCATACATAAGCGATAAAATCTCCCGCCTATTGGCTTCCCTAAACGTATAAAAGACACATCCTTAAAATCCCTAGGAAAGTTGGGACCCAAAAAAATATTACACCTTGTTGTCACTAAGAAATAACATCCACCATTGACACAAATCTCCCCACATTTGACTAACTAGTAGAAGCACCCAAAACTATTCTCATTCTCAAATCATACTAACAGAGATATTGAGCTTCTCAATCCATCGATTCATCTCCAAATATGAGACACTCCCCTCATATATGGCCAATCACTACCATTGAAAGGCATGAAAATCCCACTCAAATTCTTTGTCCTGCTCTACCAGTTAAACCACCAATGATCAACTAGACCATCCCACTGGTCCTCAACTGCATGAGAAACTCCTGAATGATGAACATGATACATTCCTAAAAACAAGGAGAACATCCTATTCCTTGTAGCTTGGAATGTTATAAAATATTACATAATTGTATTCATTTTATTTTCTGAAAACACCAAATTCAAACATGAAAACAAGTCATTATGATGAATGATAATTTCCTAGGTCTCTACCCATAATATATTTACACCTGACTTGGTCATTAAATAAGATAATAGTTCATGAACTAGATAATGGGCGGGGGGTGATAAAATAAAATTTCATAATAAGAATATTTGGCCTTTTTCATTCACCAAGGTCAATTGTAATTGTTACCATAACGAACCCTTAAATCATCATTCTTTCTGACTCCATATTATGTCTTATTCCACAACCATAACCTTTGATACCTCCCTTTCATGAAACCTTCCCACCAAAGACATTGCAATTAAGGAAGAGAGATAATGACTCCCGAGTCCTGCCTCCAGTAGGCCATTGGTTGGTGACTTGTCAAGAGATTATAAAAATATCACAATAGGGGATGTATTACCCTATAAAAATGATAATTATTGGATTTTATGATAAACACCCAATAAACACCAATAAAATATATAGTTGTAAACAAAAAACCATCCCACAATGCATGATTTGAATAAAACTCATACAAAGAAAGGTCTGCAATGTATATAAAAAAATTAAAGAATGCTACTGAGATTCATCAACAAATCAAACCCAGCTAGTAATGTTCATATTGGTCCAATAATTCCTCAAGATAATAAAAAAATATTTTATATATGTATAGTGATAAAAATAGTTACCCTTAGTAGATACATAAATAAGGACTCATGTGAGCATGTGAAATGATCATGCTAGTGCATTAGTGAAAAAACAATATAACTAACAAACACCTATATAGATAATCTGACAATACATCCTGAAAAGGGATAACGCACCAAAGACCACATCCAATATAATAATATAATATTGATTTCTAATCAATACAAGGCTCATCGCCGCCCCTACCCTACTGATTTTCCCTTCTCATGCCTCAATGAAAAATTACCTATTCTCTCATCCCTTCCACACATATCATGTCACAACCTTCCCACACATAACAAGGTGAAACACCACATCATATCCCATCTACGCATTCTTAGGACACACATCACATCGCATACCATTACTTTGAATCCCAAATCCACCTGGGACTATACATCACAACTCTTCCCAAAGAAACCTATGACCAAACATCATACCAAATCCCAAAGAAACATGCGACAACACATCAAAACTCATTCCAAAAATACCTATTATAACAAATCACAACATTACCCTTGAACACCGTGGAAAACACATCACCGCTTAAGGTAAAGTAGGGGAGATGGTGTAGCTTTCCATTCATATTACCAATATCATGCATGATGGAGAGAATACCAAAAACGAAAATCTCTGAGTGTTGTAAAGGTTATAAAACTAAAGAGGGGAACATATAAAATAAAATATACATACATTTGATAGATATTTCCCCAAATACACAACCTTAGAGTGCACAAAAATAACACTAATGCACACCACATCACCACCGTATACCAAACATATACTATCATGACTGATTCCAGCACTATATGAAATAAAC
The DNA here is from genome assembly GCA_963277665.1 of Viscum album. NCBI lineage: Eukaryota > Viridiplantae > Streptophyta > Magnoliopsida > Santalales > Viscaceae > Viscum > Viscum album. The sequence goes on from OY728152.1 coordinate 1,256,611,203, forward strand.
AATAAAACATTCACACAATCCACAAAAAATTTTCCACATTAATATTTATTTTAATGCACTTTTTCTAATTAACCATTACATTTCACAATATAGAAATCATTAAATTATATTTAATCCATTAATAACATGTATATTCCACCACAATATATTCAATTCGATCTTATTTATTTATTCATTAAATTTCCCATTGTATATTATTGCACTACTTCCCAGGAAACTAACACAACCACACCAGACAACTATCTTCACCACACATCACATTAACTATCATCATCATAACACAACCTCCATATAACACAACCACTTTTCCACAACCACTGCACCACAATCACAAAGCCACAACATCTACACCCCAATGCACAACTTCCCACATTTCATCCATGCTAACTAACCACCACATCACTTCCCCCACATACCACATGACCTAGAAGGTCACATCAATAATCATAAAACAACTGTAAGACACAAAACATCACAAAAATTATAGCCACACACAATTGCAACACATCTCATATTTAAATTTATTTCGGGAAATAACCTCATTTATTCTTTATATTAGCATGGGTATTATCATAGAATCCAAATATCCAGGGAAATATATTATTATAAAAATATAAGATATTTAAACTTTTATTCATAGTGTGGTCATAAAAAACACATCATGGGCCATCACATATATCAACTACAACGTAAACAAGAATTTTAATAGCCTATATTTTAGAATTTCAAATAATCATGAATAACGATATCTATAACATATAAAAAATAGTAAATCTGGTGTTAACTACATATAACCATCAATTTAACTAAATATGATTTAATAATAGGGTTACGATGATAAATAAAATCGACTCAATAGTAATAAAAGTCATGAAGATACATTTATCGAATGTAAACAGTGACCATGAGTATCTCATACATCAATGAAGATATTGAATCTCACTTTTCACTATAGGGTAAAGAAGAAACCTCCAAATAACCACCTTCAAATAGAAAACCAGTGGTTCACCCAACACCACAACTGATGTTCAAAAAAATAAAACCCAAACACTTAACCTGAACCAAACCACACCACTATAGTAAACCTAAAAGAAGAAAAAAATGTAAAATAATGAGAATGAGGTGATAAAAAACCACATATAATTGTCTAGAATCCAAGGATCGGTGATGGGAAGCCATAGATCAAACCCTATTGATGACATCTAAAAACTCCAAGGGGTGGGATTTTAGATCTCCAAGATCTTGAAAGAGAGAGACACAAAAACCATAGGTTCTAAGAAACCCAAGTTGTTGAAAACATTTAAATATTTAAAACATTAGATATTTACATGAAATGTAATAATATTTCACATCCTGTAATCCTCCTGGTTCATTTTTCAACAAACGATTCTTTGCATTATTATTATTTAACCCCGATTAATTACAAAAAATCAACTGGTCCTATAAAATCCATGAAATTATTTTTCAAATATTTTAAATTATACACATTGTGTATTACCCATTTTTCCAATTTTTCAATATCCAAATCTGTACATCTACTCTGGGCCTTCTCTAACAACCACCAATACCCAAAACTAACAATGTAACAGACCAAGAATACACATATTAATTCACTAAAATTCTCATACCCTTATGCTCACAATATTTTTATGTAATTCCCTTGCTTTCCATTACAGAGAATCAAATATCACACTTTATTATGATTATTTTCTCAGGAAATGATGATACATATTACAATTGATATGTCTGAGAGGGGTTTTCATTATGCTAAACTTAGTGGGAGATGTTGTAGAACACTTATAATCTAATTTTTTATGATTCTATTTTTCTAAAGTAATAATACATTTAGGATCCTTAGGTATTTTTTTTGTAATTTTATACATAATAATTTAAAATATTTAATATCTATGTATGTAAATAATTGTTTATTATATTATATTTTTGAAATTGTGTCTGAGTGTATGTAATGTGATATTGGACCCAGTAACTCATTTTTATTCTAGAATTCCATTACCACTCATCGAATCTACTTATATAGATATTAAATAGAGATTGCTAAACTTATATATATATATAGAAGAAAATAATTATATATTCACACACACACACACATATATATATATTCAAATTTATAAAAACATACATATTAATATATTATTATATATTATTTATTACAAATATAGTTATAAAAAATATTATAAAAATATAATAATAAATATATCTCACTATTAAACATTTCTGTTAAATGACATATATATATATAAACATAATACAATTATATATATAAACCCATATAAATATACATAATGTACATTTACTGATATAATAGACCAAAATATGTATATATGTAAATAAATATACATAAATTAAATATATATGTGTGTTTGTGTGTGTGTATATGTGTAAAAATATAAAATAGGATAAAAACAAAAAATATATAAGTGTGTGTGCATAATAAATGTTAATGTTTCTCTTTGAATGAATTTAGATGTTTTATATAAATATAATGTTTTATTGAACTTCTCTATATAAATATTGGAAGGTGTTGCAATAAGATATTACCAATTACCTATTGTGGAGTTTTCTATCTAGAATAAAAGAGAAACCCTTTATTTATTAGATCAGAGAGTGTAGTACTAAAACATCACAATGATCTATTGGGGGAATACTTGGTATATTCTAAATCTAATTGTGTAGTTCCCCCTAGGGTTATTTTAGTTGGAAGGTTTTAAAAGAGACATTTCTAAAGTTCATTATGTATGGAGTCTAAAAGAAGTGGTCTAGATGGGGTCCCATGTACATCAAGTAGATTAGTGTTACCCAAAGTTTACACGCCCCTGTAAAAAAATCACCTAAATAGAAATATTGTAGTGTGTTATCTGATATTGTTGGACAAACACCCAGACAATTTAATTTAGATCACTTATTAATTTCATGTTTATGTTGTAAATTTTTCCTACTTGTTAAATAACTCTTTTTAGAATACAACTAAATAAAGTCTAAAAGGTCACCAAAATGTAGAGGAGCATAGATCATTGTAGAGGTTTTTTTCTTGTACATCCCAATTCTAGATGATAAATCATGGGGGATGGATCATTCAAAATATGTAACTTCTAGTGATATATGTTCTACACTTACCTAAAAATTCATATCATATCAAATATTTAGAGAATCATGTGAAAAATATATTATGAATTATTTATATAGATTGATTAGAAGAACGTTGGGGTGCCTTAGGTATAGTTTCTTACTATGTTTTAATATGAATGTGTATTTGGATGTTGGCTAAAGTGCTTGTGTTCCTGGGTTTCTAAAAAAATTTCTAGGATCTATCATGTTCGGTGGACATATATATTTTATAGGGTGGAATTAAAAGCTTAGTTGGATGACTGCTCAATTATAGTGGAATATAAACATGGTGTATGTTACATTTATAATTTATTTGTATTTTATTTCTTTTCAGAGGGAAACATTACAATGGGTAAGGTATAAATAACTGATTTGATAGTGGATGGTTTATACATTATATGATATTGAGTTTTATATAGCGGGAAAGTTTTTTCTGTTCTATTGATGGTGTATATTCAAAAATAAAAGTTTTTAAAAGAATAGGAAACTTTGATTAATAAATCAGATCGAAATTTTATAGATGGTTTATTTTGGGAAAATTAGACATGTTATAGTTGTGAATTGTTTAGTAGTGATGTGTATGATAAACATTATGATCTGATTAAGGAATAATTTGTCAATAATTATCATATGGTTCACATATTTCAAAACTATTTTGAGATATGGAAAATTTAAATTTTTGTAGAATTGTTCAAAAATAGATTGCTCATTATGAATGGTTAACATACAAAGGATTCATAAATATCATATCAAAGAGGGTGACTATTATAAAACATTTTTTCTAACCAATTTGATGATGGTTCTGGGTGCAGTGATAGCTTGTGGGTGGATGTGCCCACTTGGATTTTTTTTCATTAGCAATGACCAATATGGGATCAATATGACAATAAACACAAGACTCCACAGATCGAATCACAAAAATTGACAAAGAAGAAGAATAGTCCTGGAACCATAAAGGAGGATCATCACAGGTTGATTATAATTAAGTTAATTAATTGACATGATGTAAATTTTATGGAATTCATTCTTCATTGATATGTATGATCACATTCTGATGTGATTCATCATTGTGTCGCAGAATCCATGTGCAGACTTCCCCTAGCAGTGATCCACACGTGCACCATGTATCTCTAGACATCACCAAATAATCTTCGGGTTCTAGCATGGGGAATCAATTGCTTACGTTGTCCGCCTTGGATCGTCTTGATCTAATGGAGGTGGATCTCTCTCAGTATTGAGAGTGATCTTGGAGGAAAAAGTTCTTTTGGTATTGATTGATTCTACAGAATTGTTGTGCACAACGATTCTTAGGAAAAGTGTTGTGGTTGTGAGGATATTTATATTTAGTTTTGAGGTTATAGAGTTATGACAATAAATAATTGTGTTACGTGTTTTATTTATTTCATTAACTCTTAATGAAACCCCCATGTCGAATCATTAATTCCTTGACATAATCCCACACTGATTATATTAAATATCATTTAATAAAATGATATTATTTCTTCAAAATCCTGACTAGAAAAACTACACAGCGTGTAATCAATAAGACATGGCATGTACTCATTCTTCATTAAAAACTACACGGCGTGGACTTTCAATGTACACGACGTGTATATCTTGTTTTTATTGTTAATTTCCTTTAAAAAATGAAAACTATTTTGGATTCCTTGAATAATTATAAAACCACATATAGGAATAATCTTTATTCTACTTGAGATACTTGGATACACTAATTGTGTGACCCTCTAGGTCTCTTTCTCGTTGGCATTAGGTGGGCATGCCTAATGTCCATGATTACTGTCTAACAATGGGTCAAGGCACCCAAGAGAATGAAGTTGATGCAACATTTATGTGTCACCTCATATGAATTCTTACCCTGATATTTAATCCCTTTGTCTCAATATATCATCAAGAAGGATTCATGGAAGTGTCATAAACCTATATGATTGATCCGTCATTCATAGACTTCCATACATAAACTAGTCATGACACCATGGCCTTGGAATTTGAGCTATAGTTATATTTATATCAAAGGGCCTGAGATATCTACTTCCATAAATATGGAAGGGACAAATTCTTCCTCAGCTTATCCATTAACTACATGTCATTCATGACACACCCAACGTACCCAACTTCTCTCCAACTGTCTTCATGATGGTTTTCATCAACAAATCTAAGTGTGTGAGTCATGACATGATATAATGATAATCTTACAATCTAAGGACCATTACACACGCTCGTAGATAGAAATGTTTGATGACACCAAGACATGCAGAATTGCTACTGATGGGTTTGTTATCATAATATCACATCTTATAGATTACCAACAGCTAACTCCATGAGATAGCGTCTCATCTTCTTTAGAGTACTCGAACATGATGGTCTTCATACAATGTGTCCTATAATAGTACATCATCCAACCATAGAACATTATTTAAGAATATTCTTCTATCATTTCAAGGATCTCATCTTAGCGGGGATCTGCAAGGACATTATTAATGAAATAAGTATTCACGGACATTATTATATTATAGTCATGTAGAATAATGAAAATTATATAATATGTGTACATTGATTTAATCAAATTATAAATAGTCAGTTCTCAGGACACCAACCCTAATAAACTCTAACATGGACTAGAGCCAACTGCCTACGACTTTTAGTCTGCTAGACCTCACAAGCCGATCATGTTTCTACTATGTCAAGGCTTTATTCAAGGGTTCTTCCACGTTGTCTTTAGTGGAAATAATACTCACTAAAACTTCACCTCTATGAGAAAAATCTCTCAAGAGATGATACTTCTGAAGTATGTGCTTAGTCCGATAATGTGACCTTGGATCTTTTTTCAAGTTCCACCACTACAGTATTATCACAAAAGAGTGTGATAGGATCTTTAATGCTAGGTACTACATCAAGCTCCTGGATGAAACTTCGCATCCATACTTCTTCTTTAACAGCCTCTATAGCTCTGATATACATAGACTCTGCTATAGAGTCTGTGACCACACCTTTCATTAATCTCTTCCATCTCATTGTACCTCGATTCAAAATAAATATGTATCCAGTCTATGACTTCATGTCATCTTGATATGTCTGGAAACTAGCATCTACATGTCCTCTGATGACTTGTTCCTCATCTCCTCCATAAACCAAGAACATTTCTTTAGTAAGCCTCAGATACTTAAGGATAGTCTTGACGACCATCCAATGTCAGTATCTTTGATTAGCTTGATATCTTCCTACCACACTTAAAGCGTAAACAACATCTAGTCTTCTAAAAAGCATATCATACATGACTGACCCAATCATGGATGCATAAGGTATCCATGCCATTTTATTTTTTTAATCATGTGTCTTAAGAAACATTTTCTTGGAAATATGAATGCCATGTTACACTAGAAACAATCCCCTCATGAACTTTTCCATACTGAATCTCATCAGTATCTTGTCAATGTATGCACTTTGACTTAGGCCCAACATTCTCTTGGATCTATCATGATGTATTTTGATCCAAATAATATATGTTGCCTCACCCAAGTCGTTCATAGAGAATAATTTATCAAACCATGACTTAACTGACAGTAATACAGGTAATTCACTTCCAATTAGAAATATGTCATCAACATATACTATTAGAAAAGCAACTGCACTTCCAATCAAACTTTTGTAGATACAAGTCTTGAATTTTTTCTTAATAAATCGAAATTCCATTATGGCTTCATCAAAATAAATGTTTCATGTCCTTTATGATTACTTTAAACAATAAATATATTTTTTCAACAGGCATACCTTTTTGGCATTCTTTGGAGTCACAATCCCTTTAGGTTGTGTCATGTAGACTTCTTCCTAGTGGTTCTATTTATGGAATGATGTTTTGACATCCATTGGAAAAATTTCATAGTCATGGTAAGAGGCAATGTCCAATAGAATTCTAATGTATTTTAGCATTGCAACCGGCGAAAAAGTTTCATCATAGTAAATTCCTTGATGTTGTCTAAAACCTTTTGCAACCATTCATGCCTTATAGGTGATGAATTGTCCCACCATGTCCAGTTTCTTCTTGAATACCCATTTATTACAAATAGGATTTACATAAACTAGAGGATCTAACAAAATTATGACTTGGTTTTGCTACATGGAATCCATTTCTGAATTCATGGATTCTTGCCACTTTGCAACATCCGTGCCTTCAACTTCTTCTTGGTTGGTAAGAGGATCGTCATTGTCAACCAATAATGAGTCACCATCCTCGGTGACACGAAAACCATATCGTTCTGGTTCTCTCACCTCTCTCATGATCCTACGCAGTTCTTGTGTCTCTGGAACAAATTGGTCTTCCATAGGGCTTTGTGGAATCTGTTCTTATACGAAAGTTTTTATATATTGAGCCTTGACTTCAGTGAAGTCTATCTCGCTCCCATAATCTATTTTAGAGATCTGATCCCTCTCAAGGAATATGTCATGTCTTTCCACTATAACCTTTTTATCTAAGGGGTTATATAAGTAATATCCCCTTATTTTCTTTTGATATACTATAATGGTACACTTCGTGCCTCAATTCGCAATCTTGTCACTTGTAGAGGCCTTAAAAATGCTTCGCTACCCCCCACATGTAAATTTGATAACATGGCTTTGTGTCCACTACATAATTTGTATGGAATATCATTTATTGATTTAGTAGGTACTTTTTTTAGTATGTGTGCTGCTATTAGTAATGCATATCCCCAAAAGGATAATGTAAGAAATTCATGACTCATCATTGATCTCACCATGTCCAAAAAGGTGTGGTTCCTCCTTTCACATACACCATTCCACTAAGGCGTATAAGGATGAGTGAGTTGAGAGAGAATCCCAGACTCCTGTAAGAAATAAATGAAGTCCTGATTAAGATATTCTCCTCCTCTGTCTGAGCAGAGTTTCTTAATCTTCTTACGAAACGGGTTCTCAACTTCAGTCTTGTATTCTTTGAACTGATCAAAAGAATCTATCATGTACATCATTATGTAAATATATCAATATCTACTAAAATCATCAGTAAAAGTTATGAATTACAATAACCAAACCCTTGCTTCAACTGGAAGTTGTCCACAAACATCTGTGTGAACTAATTATAGAATCTCTTTATCCCTTTCACCTTTCCCACTAAATTGGGCTTTGGTCATTTTCCCTTGTAGACAGGCGTGACATAAACCAAGTGTCTTTAGTTCGAAAGAATCTAAATACCCATCTTGATGTAATTTTGTCAAACATTTATCATTTACATGACCTACCCGGTGATGCCAATATTGGGTGTGGTATGAGTCATGTGAATTAAATTTGTCATCAATTTCCATTACATGGTTTGTGTTGTCAAACACATAAAGGCCGTTATATAAATGTGTCCAACCAAAAAAATCAATCATTATAAGAGTAGAAACATTTATTTCCAAACATGAAGTTGAGTCCATCAGTATGTAATATAGATACTGAAATAATATTTATTGGGTACAGAGGGTACATAATAACATCCTTTTAATACCAATACCATCAGTGTAGGCAATGTGTGGTGGTTGTCTCTGATAGCTACAACAGCGAGTCTGGCTCTGTTGGCTGCTCACAGATCCACATCTCCTCAGTCAATCATTCTAAATCTACATGGATCCTATATTTGGATACATATATGAGAACCAAAAGAAGTATCTAAAACCAAATTGGTTGATATAGATATATTGCATTTGACAAAAAATGCACCCAAAGATTCTTCTTGCTTCCTTGACTGGGTGCCATTTTTCTTCCGGTGTCCTTTCTTTCCACATGCGAAGAAAACATCCTCATGTTCTCTTGCCTCCCCTTTGATCATTCTTTTCATGGAAGGCCTTGAAGAAGCTTTGGGCATAATTCTCTTCGCCATATCATTCCTTTTATTAACCATAAGGAAAGAAGGCTTTTTATGCTTCATATCATTGTCCACATGGTGAATGAGGATAAGGAGATCAGATAGAGACTTATCAATGTTGTTCATGTTGAAATTTACAACAATGTTATAGAAGCTCTGGGGGAGTGATGCAAGAATGAGACTGATACCCAGTTCTTTGGGGAGTTTAAACCATAGGACCTCCAAGCACTCAATGTATCCAATGAGCATGAATACATGATGCCAAGATGGACCACCCTCTCCATGCTTTCTATGAAATAGAGCCTTAGAGATCTCAAACCTTTCATGTATTTCGCTCTCCTAGTATTGACCATGGTGGTGCTCAAGCATGCTATAGGCATCCATGTCTTCGTGAGACATCATGAGATCACTAGACATTGATGACAAAATCATACATTGAACATCGAGTGCATCGCTCAAATGTTGATCATAGACCAGGAAATCTTCATCACTCATTGCTTGGGTATGTGAATCAGGAAGTGAGGACTCCAGCATGTAAAACATTCTTTCATGGAATATGATAACCCGAAGGCACTTAAACCATTCCTGAATGTTACTACCGTTGAGGATATTTTCTTTATCCAGAATTGATCACAGTGAAAATGTGGTTGATGAGTTCTTCATATTGATTCTACAAATTAAAAGAGCATATTTATCAGTTACTTTTGATTACATTTTATGAAAAATAAGAAATGAATTTCTTAATTCTCTCACTATTTTATCAAGTCTCCTAGGCCCTCACCATTGAACTCGGAATGTCCTGTTGTGAGGAATTTCTAGTGGCAATTATCAATATTCCCCTTCGCATAACCCCAAAAAGGGTTGGACAAGCTATTTAAAGGCATTTAGGTAGTCAATTATTTTCCAAATGTGAGCATATAGTTCATTGATCTGTTGAGTGGACACGCCAATCCTAAAATCCTGACTTGGATTTCCCCAACACTTTCCTCCATTTTAGAACAAGTCTAGCAAGGGATACTCTTTTTGATGTAAAATGTTTAAGTCAACCCAAAACATTCTTAAGAGATTCCTTTATAGATGTATGTGTCCCAACAAGGGTTTATCAAACACATAGTTTTACTGAATCTTTCCCTTAATCATGTAATGGAATCCTTGGTATGACATAATATGGTATTTGAGGGATCTTAATCCTTTATGTTTGTTTCGCATTATCACATTCTTGTTAATATTAAATGATGCTTGCTTAAGTGATTAACCATGTTCTTATAATGTTCACACATAGTCCGGTTTTTATTTTATTCCATTATTGCATGATTGTTTATTTTATTAACTATGTGATCGCGACAACACATACCATATAAATAAACCATGAAATCAGATAGAAATAAAATAATATGGCATGATCCTGAGCTTCTATTTGTTAGCTTATCTAGTGGTTTTGATAAGATAACCCTGACCTAGGGAAAATCAACTTGAACCTGATGGTTCATGTATTGAAACACCCACCTGTCCACCTTTGTATATTCTTGGGTTGGTTTCGCCTCAGCTTTGTATTTTGAATCGTCTCCTCTGGCTTGGGAGATCTTCTATTACATGGGGTTTACATTAAACAAACCATGGGCACAAAGGCCCTACATTTTATTGTAAGAAGGCTCACAGGCCAACAAATATAAATTAAATATATTTAAATAAAACCATACACACACATAGGGTCTTTTGTCTTTCTCATGATCATACATATCATGAAACAACATTTACACATATTTAGTATTAAATTTCTTTTAATCGTTATTTTTTTCAAGATATGTCTAGCTTGAATTAAATGAATTATGATCTAATAATTAATCAATTCATTATCTTAAATTCATTTTTGAATTTCATTGAGATTATAATCAACCATATTCCTTGTATTGGTCTTTTTACTTTGTAGGAAACCTCATTAAAATCCATTTATAGAAAGTATAGGAAGTGTATACTATATTACATGGTTTGTATTTTTTCACCATTTATACAAAGTACACACCGGGGGATTTAGCATGTTTTCTATACTTTGGAGATTTTGGATTACACGTAGTGTAGATTAATCTAACACGGTGTGTATTTATTTGTTATGCAGTTACCGGCGTGACAATCCCCTATACGCGGTACATGGATTATCCTTGTACATGGTTTCACTTGTTCTGGATCGGAATACATGAAATGTTGATTGAACATACATGCCATGGATTCTGAATTCCATGCGTTGTTCAGTTCTGGTCAACACGGTGTAATAAAAAATTAGGTTTGATCAACTCACACGAAGTGGGTTTAGCAGACCAGTACCAGTTCATTGATCCTACGTACATGGTGTGTGGTTTTTAATACACACTGTGTATTCTTCTGTTGTACAAAATAATGAGTGGCTCCTCCGGATGAGTTCCTTGTTTTTATTTTAATCAAAAATAAAATTAAAAGGTCGTTTCAGTGATGTGAATCTAGAAACGAAGTAGGATGAATAGATCTCATTCATTTGGTTTTACATAATGATTTATCTTGAATTGAATCAAATATAAATGCTTAAATTATCAACTAATATTAAATAACAATAATCCAAGTTGTAACAATTGAAGGATCTGGGTACAGCAAAAGCCCATGGATGGATGTTCCCACGTGGCTTTTTTTCATTAGTAATGATCAATCCGGGATCAATACAATGATAAATTCCAGACTCCATAGATCAAATAAACAAATAGACAAAGAAGAAGAATATTCCCAGAACCATAAATGAGGATCATCACAGCTTGATTATAATTAATTTAATTAATTGACAAGATGTACCATATATGGCGTTCTTTCTTCGTTGATATTTCTGATCACGTTTCGATGTGATTCGTCATTGCGTCGCAGAAGCCAAGTGTAGACATCCTCTAGCAGTGATCCACAGGTGCACCACATATCTCTAGATGACTCCAAAGGAATCTTTGGGTGCTAGCATGGAGAAGCCTTTTCTTGCATTGTTCATGTTAGATCGCCTTGATCTGATGGAGGTGGATCTCTCTTGGTCTTGAGAGCATTCTTGGAGGACAGAGATCCATTGGTCATGAAATAATTCTCTAGATTTGTTGTGCACAACAATTAATAGGAAAAGTTTTGGGGATGTGAGAATATGTATAATCAAGTTTGAGGTTATAGAGTTATGATAATAAATAAATGTGTTATGCATTTTATTTATTTCATTAACACTTATTGAAAAACCCATGCCGAATCATTAATTCCATGACATGCGCCCAGGATGATTATAATAAATATCATTTAATAAAACAATATTATTTCCTCCAAATAATAACTGGAAAAAAATCAAAGCATGTATTCATTAATACACGGAATATACTTGTTTTTCATTGAAAACTACACGGCATGTACATTCAATGTACACGACGGGTATATCTTGTTTTCATTTTTCATTTCCTTTCAAAATGAAAACTATATAGGCTTACTTGAATAATTATTAAACAAAATATGCGAATAATCATTATTCTACTTGAGATACATAGATACACTTAGTGTGCAACCCACTAGGTCTCTTTCTCATTGGGATTAGGTGGGATTGCATAAAGTCCAAGATTATTGTATAGCAACGGGTCAAGGCACCCAAGATAAAGAAGTTGATGCCACATTGATGTGTCACCTCATATGAATTCTTACAAGTTAATTTAATCACTTTGTCTCAATATCTCATCAAGAAGGTTTCATTGTAGTGTCATAAATCGATATGCTAGATCCGTCGTTCTTTGACATCCAAAAATTAACACGTCATCACACCATGGACCTAAAATTTGAGTGACAGTTATATTTCAATCAAAGGGCCCGAGATATCTACTACCATAAATATGGAAGGTAAAAATCCTTCCTCAACTTATTCATTAACAACATTTCATTCGTAACGCACCGAACATACCCTACATCCCACCAACTGTCTTGGTGATGGTTTTCGTCAGCAAATCTAAGTGCGTGTGTCATGAAAATAGTTAATGATAATTTTCCAATCTAATGACCATTACACACACTCATAGATAACAATGTCTAATGACACCCATACATGTGAAATTTATACTGGTGGGTTTGTTCTCACAATATCCTTTCTTATAGATTACCAAGTGCGATCTTCATGAGAGAGAGTCTTTTGTTCTTACGAGTACTCGCACATGATGGTCTGTATACCATGTGTCCTATCACTGTATGTCATCCAACCATAGAACATTATTTAAGAATATTATTATATAATTTCAAGGTTATCATCTTAGCATGGATATTCTATAACATTTTTAATTCAAAAAATATTCTAGGACATTACTATATTATAGTCATACAGAATAATGACCAATATACAATAAGTCTACATTTATGTAATCAAAGTATAACAAATTGGTTCTCAGGACCCCAACACAAACATTTGATTCATGATCATGCCTCCGGGGTTTTCAATCTTAAATATATCAAAAAATGGATATGTATTTTTCTTAGAACCATTATAGAGGATCTCATTAAATTGTTAGTTAATTTTTCGTTCACTCCTAACGTTTAAGAAATTAAATGAATTGCATCATGGTTCTGAAGAAAAATAATTTGAGTTTTATGATCATATATTATTAACATTTAAGAATTGGAGTTTTTTTATAAATTAGGAATCAAGAATTGGATCTCATGGTTTTGGATATATGTGAAATTTAATTTCATTTCTTCAAGATGAATACTTTTAGAAAATTTATATATATTGTTGATAAAAAGACATCTAAATTATGGAATAATTTTTATGGGTTTCAAAATAACATGAATGTGTGAAGAGGTGAAAAATTATGACCTTACGGATTTTGGAAACTCAAATTCATGTAGTACAAAACATGATTCATGTGAGTTATTTTGAATTAGTGTAGGTTTTATTTTTCTAGACAGAGGAAGAACCTTCAAATAGGGATGTTATTTTTTTTGTACATCTCATAGGACCATTGTAATTTATACATTAATTGACAATGTGGAACTAGAGTTGTGGTGTTTTTTACATAAGGGCACATGTCTAAGGTGTTTCATAACTAATATAGGGAATAAAAATGGTCTATAACATACTAGACAGTACCATATGTGATTGAATGGAGAAAAATTTAGGATGATTGTTCAGAATTAGTGGGATTTTAGATGATTTTTTTGTGATTATGATGAATAATTTTGGTATAATGAACATAAATACCCATAATTTTTCATAGATTATAAATTTTAATCAATTGGGAAAATATTTTTGATGATACATCATCATTGAAACCTTGAATAATGTTTACTATGTAATCTATATAGAATTGGACTAGTCACTCATTATCACATTGAAGTTGAAAATAAGAAACCACAAGACTCAAACTTGTTTCATTTAAAAGTATTGATAATGATGAAATTGGAATTTCCATGTAATTGGAAATTATCATCATAAGATAATCAATATTCTTAATAGTCCCTTATATTAGGGGTGAGCCTCAAATAGTCTGATACCTAGATGGAATGTAGATGGATAAAAGGACCATGCATGCCTTGATTTCATTGTGAAATAATCATAAGAATAATCCAATATGATTTAGTGTTAGTTCAATAATATTATGACAAAATCATTTTTGGACATCATGTTTTTGATAAGTATTGGTTTTGATGGTATCACTTGAGTTCATCATATTGTAGAACTCTAATATTAGAGAATCTTGATGGAATAATATTTGGATGTAGAGGTTTAATGAAGGAGATAGGCCTTGGTTTTAGAACAGGTAAAGTATTTTTTGTGGGACTCTAATATATTTAGATAGACCTCATGTTTTTTTCTTTAAATGAACCCATAAAGTTATTCACAATTTTTCATAGGAAAATAAAATGAAATATGATTTCCTAGAAAATTAGGGATTCTTTTTTCTCGAATATATAGTCTATATGATTGGTAATATGTTTAGGAATGATGGATATATTGAAAATGGATTTAATAATTTAATATGGATGGATCAACACTAGGGTAATCCTTAATAATAGTATTTAAGTGGTAGATTTCAAGTCTCAACAGATGAAAATAATTCCCATGTGGGAGACCGCTATATTTTTATAGGAGAAATACTTTCTTGTAGTGTTTTGATACTTTTAGTATTTATGTCCTTAGTTGATACTTTTGGTAATACCTAATTATTATAGTATAGAATCTACCATGGGATTACATATATAAAAAAACCTATTTAGTTTGGTGTAAGTTAGCTCCTATAATATTTTGTAGCAAAATATTACTAAATGAAAGGATCAGATCTAAATATAGTTCTATGGAAGAAGTGATAAAAATAATAGTGTTCAAGTGATGGAATAATGAAGGGGGAAAATCTAGAAGAATTTACATCGGGGATAACACATCCTCTTGGATGGAGTGATGTGTGGTAATTTTGTATCTCTCGAATTGAATGTGTATTTTATGATGGGAGTGGATTTTAGCTGACCCATCATAGACTAGTGTTAGGTCCACTAGGTCAATTACCCTAATTGGGGGGGGGGTGAATCAGGGTATGAAAGATTAAAACAACTTCCCCTTTTGACCTTATTTCATTATTAATCAAAACTCACCTCTCTCTATTTCCCTTATAAAATCATGAATATAAATTAAATCATGTATGAATCACATCAATTTTTACTTGGTTCACCCACACTAGGTTAAATATAACGATCATACAATGGTAATTTGAAAATGTACCAGATCCAATAAATGAACACTAATATTTACAATGTTTGGAATGGACTCACTATCCCCCTGATTTAGAAACAATCACAATTTGAAAACTTACTACTCTCTCAACTGAAGTGTTCTAACTCATTCTTCAAAAGATCCACTCATAGTTTATACACATGTAGGTCCTTTAATTGTATCTAATGAATGAATCCTTTAATATTTGTTGATTATATATTGATTTCCCCCATTCATCCACTGATGAATACCACTTTTCCACGGAATTTTTGGAAATACATTAAAAAAACTTTCTCAAAGCACACTGCTTCACGAAGCTCCATATTTCACAAAGATCACTTATTTATGAAGCATCCTATTTAGTAAAGCTCAGAAAATCCTTCAGGGAGTACCTTCCTTTCATAAATCTCAACATATCCTTCATAAAGATGACCTCATTCATGAAGATCAACTTATCCATCGTGAAGCTCCTTCATTTCATAGAGATCAATAAGCTTTTTCAAATTATCTTTACTTTCAAGAAGCTAATCATAATCGTCGGGAAGCAAATTCACAGCCCAACTTCATGAACCATATTCTCAAATCAAGATACATATGATTTTCTAGACAACTATATGCTCTTCTCAAGGGGGTCGAGTCCTATTTATTTGTGTTTCCATTGACTTTAGAACCTTTTGTGCCATCTCAATGCGACCTCAGAAAATTTCATAAAACAATGATATTTCAGCCGAATTTATCTCTAGTTCTCATAGATCTAATGCAATTTACAGGTTCTAAAATCTCATGATAATCGCATAGCCTTCCGTCAAAATCATTTCCCCTCTGTGATGCTCACTCACAATGATCACCAGCTCTACCATTCGTGAATCTCATCATAATCCCAAATCTCACCGTTATATTTTTTTGATCCTTTTCAAAATACACTTCAGGAATCCCATCTTCACTAAATTCATGTATTTTCCATATTTTGATGATATATTCAAGGAAATCCACTTATTTTGAAGGTATTGAAACTCTAAATTTTGGACCCCAAAATTTTTTTAAACACTAGAAAACGGCATCACCTTGTATTTATTATTTTTTTACTCCCTCCAGATCATTCGTTCTTTTATCATGGTTCGTTTTCAACATTGTTTTTCAATAATATCTACAGAACATGGAAACTCACCTTAGAAACATGGTTTTTCAACAAACCCAACCAACCAAAAATGATAAAATGATACATTGATGTATTTTTACAACAATACCCTCATTGGGTTTGTTGAAAACTCTTTAATAAAATGATACCACTTTAATTTCCTTCCACCATCAACCATCATTTTCCTCCTTCAATTCAGATAGTGATCAATGATTTACACAACACATACTCTAATCCCTCAGGAGAAATGATCATAATCAGAAACATGATTATAATGAAAAGTTACATCAATGAATGACTTCATTCGTCACACCATCTCTTGATACCAAAAAACTGCATTCATCATGATCCTCAGTTATCTTAATATATATATATCCTTTGATCGATCATTTCTAGAATCATCATATTTAATTCCCTATAGATGTTTCTTCTCCCACAATATCTATGTTCAACCTATCATCTTCTCCTAATATCATTTACAATGATATTTTCTCTCTTCATTTCTCCCCTGTAAAGAGCTATACGTTCTCCTCCTTTTTTAATGAACCCAAAGTTCACTACTTTGTCGTCAGGGACAGAGTAAGGGACACAAATTACTACATTTCAGAAAAAAATCAGACCTCAGGGAGAGGGGGTTAGGGGATATCCCACAACCACATTTTTTTAAGGGTGGGAGTTGACTAAAATCCTAGAGCCAGTCGATTCATCTCAAATGCTTCTTTAGGTAAGGCCTTTTTTAGAATGTATGCAACATATAGTTATATAAAAACATAATCCAATGTTACCGGCTTGTGCTCCACCGTATTCTTGATAAAATGATATTTTATTTCAATCTGTTTTGTTCTTGATTGATGGAAAATATTTTTACTAAGATAGATAACACTTGAATTATCAAAATTGATTCTGATCATAAAATTCACTTCAACAACCATATTATCAAGATTATACATAATCCAAAATAACTATGTCTATGCTGGAGTGGCTGAAATATACCCAAATTATACATTTCTCAATGAAATGAAATTCTGTTTCTTACTTAGCCAACAAATAAACAATCCACCAAAATAGAAATCACCTCCGGAGGTTTATTTCCCATCATATTTTGAACTAGACCAATCAATATCTGTATATCCCAAAAACTTTTACTGAGATCTGTCATTAAACAAAAAACTGAAATCAGATGCTCCCTCGATAAACTAAAGTATTCTTTTTATAATTACCCATACTTTACATACATTGTTAGTACTTAAAAATTTAATTACACTTATTACAACATATAACAAACCCATGAAAGGACCGTATAGGTATAGTGTCTTCAGAAATGGGGAAACATAAACAACTGGTTCATAAAGTGTCTACACTGTCTCCCATTTATTTCATCATATCTATAGTTCCTTTTGGCATATCTTACTTAATAACTTTCTTCCTGACCAGGGGAAATAAAATATACAAAATGGTGAGCTCAAATGCTCAGTAAGGGTAAACAAAAGAAATATCAATCACATCATATTCATAAGAACATAACATTTTGGAAATCTTACACTGCAAAAGAGATCAAAATTTCATAACATGGGATAAATCATGGAAGTGAAATGTAATCACAATAATCATAAAATAAAACATGAAGCTTTCTGTAATACACAAATAATCATAGAAAAATAATTTCTTATTAGTCAAGACTCATTGCCAATACTATCTTAGTTGACAAAGTCAATTTCTGAAACGAGTTCATTCCTTGTTTCAGTCCTGTTTCACTGAACCGTTTTAACCTGTCATTCCAGCCATGTCTATCTCATGAGATATAAAATCATTACCCAATGCATTGGAGGGAGATATATTTCCCACCCATCTCATAATAATACCATTATTATGTGTGCCACAAATTCATAAACCATACATCATAGCTTAACCCATGTAATAAAAATGGGATTCTTAAACATCGTGACATCATAAAATAATTCATATAAGATAAAGGAATTCATAAAAATAATTCCATCACAACATAATCAAATCAATGTAATAATAGGGATAGAAACAGAACCCCATATTATCTTAGATGGAAAATAATTTTGATAAAACACTTGAACTCCATTCTTGAGGAAAATATCTTTTCTACTTCAAAAACACTTTTCCTTTCTTAACATGTCATTCAATGCTAAAATAAAAGAAGTTTATTAAAATTAAACATGGAAACTTGTAAAGGAAGATTCTTGGAAATAATGTTTCAAAAATCCATTCATGCCATATTAGTTAAAAAACATTCTTCTCGTACTTTTGTCGGAAAATTTAAAAAGTACCTCGTACGAAAAACAACAAAAGATTCCTTTCATATATTTTACTAAAAACTCACAAAAGGGAAAAATTGGATTTAAAAAATATTATTTGGATGGAAATAATATTACATATTGAGGAAACATGGATGTGGATGATAAGATACACCCCATTAAATTCCAAAGTATAAACAATCTCGTATAAAAATGAGATTGTGATATTTCCCTTACCTTAGGTCTGATTTGCTTCGTAAGTGTCCAAACCTCCTGTATAATGATTAAAATAATGTCATTGACTTATTCCACAATCATACTCATTGTTATGATATCATATATGGTCATATTCTTATCTTATTATTAGTAATATTTCATTGCTACTTGTTATTCGGGTGTTTATTAATTTTTTGTTCTTATGCGTGTTTTGTAGAATAAATTCTTATTCTTCTTTTTAGGTTATAGATAACTCATTTCCAGAATGGTATTAGTGTAATATATATCATATTTATTCACAAAATTCATTTATGTAATCATTATTCAATTAAAATCATGTAGAATGAGTCGCATCACATCGTGGAGACGGTATTCCATACGTACGCACGAGCGATGATATCATTCCCATGATCATGGAATTGTATTGGAGTGTATGTATACTATTTGAGAATCAATATAACTTTACAATAATCTTATATTTTCATTCCATACATAATTATACCCATCCAAGTAAGGTGGTTGTGGAAAATAGATTACACCACGGCGTGGAGACGGTATTCCGTATGTACGCACGTGCGGTGATTTTGTTTTCCGTAGGATGGATAGATGGTGAAATAGGGTTGTTTAATACATATAATAACATATCAGTATATTATTGATACTGATGTTATTAATTCATAATGAAAAAACTAAAGAAGAAGAAGTGTAAGATGAAATAAAGTTGAAAGAATCGGTAACGGACATTACCTCTTCTTTGAAGCGCTTCTTTGAGACCTCCTTTTAGGGCACTAAAATTGTTCATTGAAGAATACCAGGACCTCTAGGATGTTTCTTGGGATGTGGAGAGGAGAAATTTTCAGGGTTTGGATGAGCATGAAGGCTCATAGTTGTGTGAGGAAGAGAGGGAGGAGGTGCCCTTTTATAAGGGAAGAGAGGGGCACCTTTGAAAAAACTAAAAATATTATTTTATTATAAAGCCATATTAGGTTTTAAATATCTCCAAATTGATTTATTTATAATCTAAGTAGGGGATGGTTCTAAATAGTCTAATCCAATAGAATTTTGACAAGTTTAGTTTACTATTTTAACCTTATCATTTAGATTTAACTTTAAGTTAGATAATTTTACTTTTACCGTGTCTTTTTGTGTTCTTAAACTATAAGGTTAATAAACTTACTATAACAAGCCAAAAGAACCCCAAGTTTTTTATTATTAATATATATAACCTTATATAAGTCATTTGGCCTAACCATATATTTTTAGGAATAAAATAACAATTAATAATATAATATTTTCTTTAGAAACTATTTTATGTCAATTTTGACACTATTTTGTAATTGATTTTTATGAAAATCATAACAGAATGATTAGTTCGAAAAAAGTTAATTAAATAAATAATAACATGTCATATTAACCTAGAAAATTATTTTAATTCATAAAATGTCTCAAATTAAATTTATTTTGGTATTTATAACATCAATTATGTCAATATTTCATTAATAAGATAATTACTGCATCATCTTTTTGTCATAAATAAATTAAATTATTTAATGTCTAAAAATTAAAAATAAAATACCATTATGTAGGAAATCTATTTATATTTATAATGAATATTTATAGACGAATTTATCTTATGTATAACCCTATATTAAAAATTATTTACTTATTTAACTTTGATTTTAACTATTTTAACCCTTCTTTAAATAAATTAATAATAAATGTCCTAATCTGATCCAAGTGGGCCTAAATGGTCATATTGTATTCCTAAGGTTGTTTTTAGTCGAATTACACTTATAAAATAGAATTAGAACATGTTTTAGGGTAATAATAATATCATATTTACCCTTAATTACCCGATTTACTTTTAACCGTGGTAAAAAAGTAAAAAGTTACTATTCATCAAAAATTATTTTCATCTTATTGAACCACATTTTACTTATTGAAATAAACCGTGTCTCTCGGATTTTTGAAATTCCACTCACAGAAGCTGTAAAATTGCATTTTTTGTAAATTTACAAATTCTCCTAGGAGGTGGGTAAACGACGGTGAAAAGTTCAATAAAAATTTTATATATCTAAAATTATAATAAAATTACTCCAATGAATTAAATTGAACATATATAGGTATTATGTATCATATTTGACATAAAATAAATTTAAAAAAATAATAATTTCAATAAAAAGTCAGGTTTTAAATAGTAACCCTGTGTTTTCACTATTCATCAAAAATTGAAAGTTTCTAGAAAAATACCAAAATCTCACCCTAGGCTAATTTCGATATTCCGAATCCAAAAACAAAGTCCATTTTGAAAAATGAAATTTACAAAATTTCAAAAAGTGGTTATTACTATTCATAACGGCTAGTTTTAATAATATTTTAATAGCATATCGTTGTTTAGTGAATCTCGGTATTGCGTACGACGCAAGCTATCAAGAAAGGCTGCGATTGTTTGTAAAGAAAGCCAAGATAGTGTTGTGTGTAGTGAAAGATTCTTTTGATTATTTATATAAAATAAAAACATAATATTTCCTATAAAAATCTTAGGTATTACATTCTACCCCCCTTAAAATGAAATTCGCTCTCGAAATTCGTCACTTGTAACAAACAGATGAGGATACCTCTCCCTCATCATATCTTCAAGCTCCCATGTAGCTTCTTATAATTGGTGGTTCCTCTATAAAAAATTCACCAAGAAAGTGTTCTTGTTCCGTAGGAATTTTCACTACGATCGAGAATCTCTATCAGTTGTTCTTCATAAGAAAGATCTTGTTCCAGCGGTACAACTTTTGAGATGAGTACATGTGAAGGATCTGGTATGTACTTTCTCATGAGAGATACATGGAACACATCGTAAACTTGAGAGAGATTCGGTGGAAGCGCCAATCCTTAATCTATCTTCCCAACACGATCCAGTATTTCGAAAGGACTGATATACCTAGGCTCATCTTTCCCTTCTTTCAAAATCTAATTACTCTCTTCCAAGGAGATATTCATTAGAACACTTTATCACCGACTTCAAACTCTAAGTCTTTTTTTCGGTTGTCGTCATAAATTTATTGTCGACTCTGAGATGCGCTTATGTGTTGTTGAATAGATCGAACCTTTTCCGCAATCTTATCAACAAGATCTGGTCCTAATAGCTTTCTTTCCCCAACATCATCCCAGCAAGTTAGGGTCTTTCATTTCTTTCCATAGAGAGCTCCATAAGGATTCATCTGAATACAGGAGTGAAAGATATTATTATAAGAAAATTCCACCAAAGGAAGGTTTTGATCCCAACCACCTTTGAAATACATAGAGAATGCTCTCAACATATCTTCTAGAGTTTGAATTTTCCTCTCAGACTGACCGTCTGTCTGAGGATGATAAGTAGTGCTGAAACTCAACTCTGCATCCAGAGTATGCTGAAGACTTCACCAGAACTTTGAGGTAAACCTCAGATCCCGATCAGATATAATGGAATGTGGTACTCCATGCAATCTTACAACTTCCTTTACATGTATCCTGGCAAGCTGATCCAGAGAGAAATCCTCTCTAATAGCAATTTAGTGTGCAGACTTTGTAAGACGATCAACTATGACCCAGATAGCATTATTGTCTTGGGATGTTTTAGGAAGTCCTGTGACAAAGTCCATAGTG
Source organism: Viscum album (assembly GCA_963277665.1). NCBI lineage: Eukaryota > Viridiplantae > Streptophyta > Magnoliopsida > Santalales > Viscaceae > Viscum > Viscum album. Next base: position 1,256,634,194 of record OY728152.1, read on the forward strand.
ATGTTTTACCATTTCCATTCGGGTATGGGTAATGGTTGTAACATCCCCTTAGACTTCTGTCTCTCAACTTTAACTTTCTGACAAACCAAGCATCGAGAGACCTATTCAGCAACATCTCTTTTCATGCCATCCCACCAGAAGTACTCTATCAGGTCCCTATACATCTCCGTGCTTCCCGGATGAATAGAGAATGAAGAACTATGATCCTCATCCAGTAGCTCCTTCTTTAATTCGGGGATGGGATGAACACAAACCCGATTCCTGAACTTTATTATCCCATCACAATCAAGGTTGAATTTAGGAACATTTCTCACCTTCTTTTGTAACTCTACATCTTCTTTATGTGCCTCTTTAATCTTAACATGTATAGATGGTTGAACATTCATTTCAAAAAGATACGATTTTCCCATTTCATTTTAATTCCAAGATCCATCCTTTTTCAATCCATAAATATTGGATCTTTTGTGATCCTCATCATGGATAAACTGGCATGGTCTTGTCAACTTAATGCATCTTCCACCTTGTTTGCTTTCCCATGGTGGTAATGAATTGAGCAGTTGTAATCGTTAATCAGCTCCTAAAATCTTTATTGGCGTATATTCATCTCCTTTTGTGTGAAAATATAATTTAAACTTTTATGATCAGTATAAATGTCACACCTTTCTCCATAGAGATAATTCCTCCAAATATTTAATGAAAATATTACCGCAGCTAACTCCAAATCATGAGTTGGGTAATTTTGATCATGGATTATCAACTGTCATAAGGCATAAGATATCACCATACAATTTTTCATAAGAACACACCCCAATCCCTTCTTGGATGCATCACTGTAGATCACAAAACGTTCTCCACTACAAGGCAGTGTCAGAAAAGCTGCACTGGATAACCTTCTTTTCAACTCCTTGAAATTCTCCTCACATTCGTCCATCCAAAAAACTTAACTCCTTTCTGATTCAACATGGTGAGTGGATTAGATAATCTTGAAAAATCATTCACAAAACATCGATAATATAGAGCCAAACCATGAAAACTTTGGATCTTAGTTACTGTTGTTGGTCTCAACCATCTTTCGATAACCTCTGGTTTTCCTGGATCCACAGATATCCCCTCTTTGGAGATTATGTGACCCAAAAATGAAAATTTTTGAAGCCAAAATTCAGACATGGTAAATTTGGCATAAAGCTACTCCTTTCTCAGGGTCTTCAATATAATTCTCAAGTGATCTTCATGTTCTTACTTTCTCATTGAATATAGAAGAATATCATCTATGAAGACTACCAAATACTGATCAAGATAGTCTCTAAAGACTCCATTCATCAGATACATGAAGATAGAATGGGCATTAGTAAGACCAAATGGAATCACTATAAATTCATAGTGTCTATAACTTGTACGGAAATACATCTTTGGTATATCCTCCCTTTTGACCCTTAATTGATGATACCCTGAACAAAGATCAATCTTTGAAAATTACTGAGCTCCGCGTAGTTGGTCAAGTAAGTCATCATTGCGCGAGAGAGGACATTTGTTCTTGATAGTGATCTTGTTAGGTTCTCAATAATCAATGCAGAGTCTCAATGATCCATCATTCTCCTTAACAAACAGAACAGGTGCTCCCCAAGGTGACGCACTAGGGCGTATGAACCCCTTATCAAGATTCTTTTGGAGTTTCTTCTTCAATTCCTGCAACTCAATTGGGTCCATTCTATAAGGTGACTTTGAAATAGGTAAATCACCCGGTACGAGTTCTATTGAAATATCAACTTCACAATTTGGTGGAAGACCCGACAATTCCTCTGGAAAGACATCATCAAACTCCCGTACAATGGGAATATTCTTAATCGTGAGTTTCTCACCAACCATTTGAGATAAATAACCTTCATTTAGTGGAATCAAGACCCATAAGATGGAAGACATTTCCACTGGAATTTTATGTTTATCCTTGCATCAATAGACGATAAAAGATTGATCTGGAATATGAAATGTGACCTACCTTCATTGGAAATTGATATGAGCTCCATATAGAGAAAGCCAATCCATGCCAAGAATCACATCAAATTCCACTATAGGGTGGATCACAAGATTTGCAGGAAGCACTTTCCCACAAACATCAATCGGAGAAGAATTATAAACTTTTGATGTGACTGTTGTGCCATTAGGGGTTGTCACAGCTAACTCAACATCTAATTGTCAAGGTAATACGGTGATACCCTTATAAAATTCTTCAGAAATAGAGGATTGGGTGGATCCAGAATCAAATAAAACATTTTCTACTTTAGAGTGGATGGTATGTGTACCTTTCACCACTTCATTATCGTACTCCACATCGCTGATAGAAATTTCATGTGACTTTCCTTTTTATTTATCCTTAAGAGTTTTTTAATGTCGATCATTATCAACAACCCTTGGATTAGGTCATTGATTGGCATAATTCCCTATTTCCCTGCACTTGTAACATTGAATTGTAGGAGGTTCACTCTATGTAGCCTTTTCATTGTTCACATCACTAGGCATCTTCTTCCCATCATTGCGGCATTCAAATTCCCGATGACCTTTATTTACACATTTGAGACATTTACTTGTCCCTTTAAGACAACTCCATCCATGTTTTATTCCACACTTTGAGCATAAGGGAAAACTCATCTTCTATTTAGTGTGCTCTTTAGATTTTCCTTTTAATTCCATTTTCCTCTTCTTATCAAACCCATATGACTAATGGGTTACTCCAATCTCTATCTCAACTTTGAGAGCACATAGAACGATTTCCTCATAGATATTGAAGTCCCTTATGGATAACGCCCTTCGAAGACTTGGTTTTAAGCCACTAAAGAATCGATCGATCTTAATCTCAAGTTGGATAATAATACCAGAAGCGTACCTTGCAGGTCTTGTAAAATTTGCATCATAGGTACCAACAGATTCATCATCCTTTTTCTTTAGTTCATGAAACTCCTTCTCCATCTTTGTTCAGAGAATACGAGGGAAGTACTTATTGAAAAATAAGCTCATGAACTTGTCCCATTCCATGGACTCAAATTCATCTCTTTGCCTAGTATTCTTGATATGATTCCATCATTGATCAGCATCACCTTCTAAATGATACACTGCTAAGATGACTTTATCATGTTCAGAACATTGAAGAACTGAAAATATCTTTTCAGTAGTGCTGATCCATTTTTCAGAAACTAATGGATCAGTAGACCCGCTGAATGAAGGTGGACGTTGTCTCATGAAGGATTCAATAGAATTTTTCTCCTTCCTTTGCTCGTTTGGAAGTCATGCATGATTCATAGCTTGAGAAAGCTGTGTGAGCATTGCTTCAATATTTCGCATTCTATCTCCCATAACGTTTGGTTTCTTAGGGGGAAAATCATTGCATTGCTCGTTGCATTCCGCATTAACACGTTTCCTTCGGGTTCCACCCATTGACTAAAACCAAGAAGAATAGTGTGAGAAACACTAATTATAATAGGAAAAACACATAATCAAGAATAAAATTTCACACTTAAGGTCTAATCCTTGGTATTCATGGCCATTTCTAAAACACTATGATAGTGTTCTATGCTTAGACTTATCCTTAGGATTCTTACTAAGGCTTTCACATCTTAGTTTCCAAAGGTTGAGCGTACCATTCCTCTGATACCAACTATAACGACCCATACTTTACATACATTATTAGTAACTCAAAATTGAAGTACACTTATTATAACGTATAACAAAACCATGAAAGGACCGTATAGTTATAGTGTCTTCAGAAACTGGGAAACATAAAAATCTGGTTCATAAAGTGTCTAAATTGTCTCCAATTTATTTGATCATATCTATAGTCCCTTTTGGAATATCTTACATAATAACCTTCTTCCTGACCTGGGGAAAGAAAACATACAAAAGGGTGAGCTCAAACGCTCAGTAAGGGTAAAAAAAGAAATATCAATCACATCATATTGATAAGAACATAACATTTTGGAAATCTAACCCTACAAAAGAGATCAAAATTTCATAACATGGGATAAATCATGGTAGTGAAATGTAATCACAATAATCATAACTTAAAAAATGAAGCTTTGTGTCATACACACATAATCATATTGAATCATTTCTTATTAGTCAAGACTCATTCCCAAGGCTATCTTAGTGTACAATGTCTATTTCTGAACCAAGTTCATTCCTCGTTTCAGTCCTGTTTCACTGAACCGGTTTAACCTGCCGTTCCAGCCATGTCTATCTCATGAGATATAAAATCTTTACCCAATGAATTGGAGGGAGATATAGTTTCCACCCATCTCATAGTGATACCATTCTTATGTGTGCCACAAAATTATAAACCATACATCATAGCATAACCCATGTAATAAAAATGGGATTCTTAAACATCGTGACATCATAAAACAATTCATAAAAGATAAATGAATTCATAAATATAATTCCATCAAAACAAAATCAAATCTATGTAATAATAGGGAGATAAATAGAACCCTTTATTATCATAGATGGAAAAAAAATTTGATAAAACACTTGAACTCCATTCTTGAGGAAAATATCCTTTCTACTTCAAAAACACTTTTCCATTCATAACATGTCGTACAATGCTAAACTAAAAGAAGATGATTAAAAATAAACTTGAAAACTTGTAAAGGAAGCTTCTTGGAAATAATGTTTTAAAAATCCATTCATGCCGTATAAGTTAAAAAAACATTCTTCTCGTACTTTTGTCGGAAAAGTCAAAAATTACCTCGTACAAAAAACGAAACAAGATTCCTTTCATATCTTTTACTAAAAACTCATTGAAGGGTAAAATTGGATTTAATCAATTGAATGTGGATGGAAATAATATTACATATTGAGTAATCATGGATGTGGATGATAAAATACACCCCAGTAAATTCCAAAGTATAAATAATCTCAGATGAAAATGAGATTGTGATATTTCCCTTATCATAGGTCTAATTTTCTTCGTAAGTGTCCGAACCTCCTGTATAATGATTTAAATAATGTCATTGACTTATTCCAGAATCATATTCATTGTTATGATATCATATATGGTCATATTCTTAGCTTATTATTATTAATATTTCATTGCTACTTGTTATTCGGGTGGTTATTACTTTTATGTTCTTATGCGTGTTTTGTCGAATAAATTCGTATTCTTCTTTTTAGGTTATAGATACCTCATTTCCAGAATGGTATTGGTGTAATATATATCATATTTATTCACTCAATTAATTTATGTAATCATTATGCAATGCAAATCATGTAGAACGAGTCCCATCACATCATGGAGGCGGTATTCTGTACGTACGCATGAGCGATGATATAGTTCCCATGATCGTGGAATTGTATTGGAGTGTATGTATACTACTTAAGAATCAATATCACTTTACAATAATCATATATATTCATTATTTACACCATTATACCCATCCAAGTAAGGTGGTGGTGTAAAATAAATTACACCACAGCGTGGATACGGTATTCCGTACGTACACACGCGCGGTGATTTCGTTTTCGATAGGATGGATAGATGGTGAAATAGGGTTGTTTCATACATATAATAACATATACGTATATGAGTGATACATATGTTATAAATTCATAATGAAACAACTAAATAATAAGAAGTGGAAGAAGAAATAAAGTTGAAAGAATCGGTAACGGACATTACCTCTTCTTTGAAGCGCTTCTTTGAGACCCCCTTTTAGGGAACTAAAATTGGTCTTTGAAGAAGACCAGGACCTCTAGGATGTTTCTAGGGATGTGGAGAGGAGAAATTGGCAGGGGTTTTCCGAGCATGAAGGCTCAATGTGGTGTGAGGAAGAGAGAGAGGATTTGCCCTTTTATAAGGGAGGAGAGGGGCACCTTTGGAAAAACGAAAAAATTTATTTTATTATAAAGCCATATTCGGTATTAAATAGCTCTAAATTGATTTATTTTTAAGATAAGGTGGGGATGGTTCTAAATCCTCCCACCCAATAGAATTTTGACATGTCTAGTTTACTATTTTAACATTATCATTTAGATTTAACATTAAGTTAGATAATTTTACTTTTACCGTGACTTTTTGTGTTCTTACACTATATGGTTAATAAACATACTATAATAAGCCAAACGAACCCAAAGTTGTTTATTATTAATATATATAACCTTTTATAAGTCATTTTACCGAACCATAGATTTTTAGGAATAAAATTACAATTAATAATATAATATTTTTTAAAAAAACTATTTTATGTCAATTTAGACACTATTTAGTAATTGATTTGTATGAAAATAATAACAGAATGATTAGTTCTAGAAAGTTAATGAAAGAAATACTAACATGTCATATTAACCTAAAAAATTATTGGAATTCATAAAAAGTCTCAAATTACATTTATTTGGGTATTTATAACATCAATTATGTCAATATTTCATTAATAAGATAATTACTGTATCATCTTTTTTTCATAAATAAATTAAATTATATAATGTATAAAAATTACCAATAAAATACCATTATGTAGGAAATATTATTATCTTTCTAATGAATATTTATAGTCGAATTTATCTTATGTATAAACCAATATTAAAAATTATTTACTTATTAAACATTGATTTTATCTATTTTAACCCTTCTGTAAATAAATTAATAATAAATGTCCTAATCTAATCCATGTGGGCCTAAATGGTCATATTTTATTCCTAAGGTTGTTTTTGGTCGAATTACACTTATCAAATAGAATTGGGACATGTTTTAGGGTAATAATAATATCATTTTTACCCTTAATTACCCCATTTACTTTTAACCGTGGAAGAAAAATAAAAAGTTACTATTCACCAAAAATTATTTTAATCTAATTGAACCACATTTTACTTACTGATATCAATCGTGTCTCTCGGATTTTTTAAATTCCACTCACAGAAGCGAGAAAATTATGTTTAATGTAAATTTTAAAATTCTCCTAGGAGGTGGGTAAAAGATTGTGAAAATTTCAATAAAATTTTTATATATCTAAAATTATTATAAAATTACTCCAATGAATTACATTGAACTTATATAGGTATTATGTATCAATTTTGACCTAAAATAAATTTAAATAAATAATTATTTAAATAAAAAGTCGGTTTTTAAATAGTAACCAAGTGTTTTCACTATTTATAAAAAATTGAATGTTTCCAGAAATATACCAAAATTTCACCCTAGGATAATTTCGATATTCCAAATCCAAAAACAAAGTGCATTTTGAAAAATAAAATTTACAAAATTTCAAAAAGTGTTTATTAATAATTATATCGGGTAGTTTTAATAATATTTTAATAGCATATCGTTGTTTAGTGAAACTCGGTATTACGTACGATGCAAGCAATCAAGGAAGGTCGTGATTGTGTGTAAAGAAAGCCAAGCTAGTGTTGTGTGTAGTGAAAGATTCCTTTGATGATTTATATAAAATAAAAACAAAATATATCTTATAAAATCTTGGGTGTTACACTTTTCATTTCAAGAATGTGTCCTTTTATGAGATTTTTTTGATGCTAGGATACTTGGCACATGGAAAAGAAAATATTAGGCCTTCCCACTGTCATGTACAATAGGATTCCAATTATTTTCCTATACTCTTTTATATTAAATGACTTACTTTCAATATCCCAAGACTGTTTCATATTGGTACCCACCAGAGTCTTCAACTCCTCGAAATTTTCCATTAAAGACCTTCTGAAAACCACATTGGCATATTTATATTGAAAAATTAATTTTCAATTCCTTCATTGTGTCACTTGTAAACCACTAAAAAACATCAACTCCACAATCATTGACATTTTGAACTCATTTTTCATGAATTCATAAAACTATTTTCACTTCATATGATCCAACAAATTTTATTTCATTGACATATACTGACACCATCATCCACTGATTACTATTATTATTCACATATAAATTGTAATCAAATCCACAATAATGAAAACCAAGCTTCCTAAAAAACTGATCAAGCCATGAATAGGATGCTCTAGGTGCCTATTTCAAATCATATAATGCCTTCTGTACCCAAAATACTATATTATCATCTTCCTGATAAGAAATCCATCTCGATGCTCAATATAAACTTCTTCATCTAGAACCCCATTTGAAAATACAGACTTGAAATACATATGAAAAACTATGAACTTATGTTTCACTACAATGTCCAAGAATAATTTTATTATCTCTAGCCATGTAACGGGTTCAAATGTTTCATCGACATTGATACCCTCTATCTTGGTGTAACCTTTTCACATTAGTCATTATTTCTTTTGAATCAAGGTGTTATATTAATTTATCTTGTTAGAAAAGACCCATTTAGTCCCAATTACATTCATATCAGTTGGCCTCAAAAAAATCTCCCACATCTAATTTTTCTCAATCTGATCTAGATCATCATTCATTTCCCGAAACCAGTTTTGATCTCCAGCAACATAAACAAAACATTTAGTCTAATCCTGAGATATAATGTATTTATGATGTAATGAATTCATTTTTCTGTTTTAATAATAACTAGCCGATCACTAATGATATTTTTTCTTTTCAATTTCATCTTGAATATTTGGATTCTTTGTAGAAATAGACTTTTCATCCACCTTCCCTCCTTTAATGTCTTCATCTGAATCCGCATCATCCACTTATGCTCCCCCCATATTGATTTCCTCTTCATCACATTCATCAGGAAACTATTCACAATGTTGTCGAATATTATCTTCATTTTCCACTGAAGTGAAATCATTTCTCTGAACTTCTTTTACCAGTGTTTTATTAAAGCATTTATATGCTTTTCTTTTTGATGGGTAGCCAAGGAATATACCCTTCTATCCATGTGATTCAAATTTCCTATGTTTTTCATTGTTGAGAATAATGAAATTAATTCAAAAGATTTGAAAGTATTTTATGGTTGGATTATTTCCATACCACATCTAATATGGAGTCTCTCCTTCGTTCAGACACAACAAATCCCTATTAGAGATGTAGACTGATGTTAAGACTTCTTCCTTCCAAAATTATTATGGTAGGCCTTTTTCAATAAGAATCATTCATTCTATGGTATTTAGGATATAATTTCTCCTCTCAAACATTGCATTACATTATAGAGTTCTCACTAATGAATCTAGATTCCTTAACCAGTATTTCATGAGATAGACCTCCACATGAATTTTTATGAATTTCGTACCATTTTCAGTACTAAACTTCATAATTTCCGATCCTAGATCCTTTAATATTGCCTCCGATATTGTTTTATGTATCTGAACACATTAGACTTATGGGAAATGAAAAATACTCATTCTGTTCTACTATAATGATCAATGAAGAAAACTCAATAACTATTTCTTTTCATGTATCTTAATGAGATAGGTCCACATACATTTTCATGCACCAATTCCAGCACTTTTATTGACTTCTGGTCTATTGCCTTATACCTATTTTTGATGATTTTCCCATGTTCCCATGCATCGAACATATAAGTACGATCATGTGATAGCTTATGGGCATATATTCTTACGTCACACATTATCATATCTTCCAGGGATAGTTGACATAAATGACCAAGTTATTTATTTCACAACATGTTCCCTTCCTCTCTGGATAAAAGGAACATATCTTTTTCCCCACTTACAAGGTGTAGATTTCCATTTGAACTATTCTCTTGTAGAACAACTACACAATCACTTCATTTGAGGATACACATATTATTAGTAACTAGTATATAATTCTTGGAGTCATGTAGTTGATTAACACTAATCATGTTGTGACTGAGACCTTCTACTACCAATATATCATCATGCCTAATTTCATTACCCCCAAACCTGGCCTTTTCGGAGCCAATTATCTTGAGGCCTTCATCGTTTAAACACTTGGAAACTCTTTCTTTGTCATATTTTATACTTGTAAAAAGATACTTGTTAACTACCATATGAGATATGCAACCACTATCAAGTATCTATAAAGAAGAGCGATCTAATGCTTTAAGAGAAATTTCCGCAACCACTTCCTTCTATGCTCTCATCTTTTTGATCAATGTTTTTTATTTCATACTCAACATAGAATATTGGTCATGATCTTCCTTAGAGTATGATGGACCATCTTCATCCTGTAGATCTGAAAATTGATTTTTTTTAGATCAATTATCAATTCATTGATTTTCTTATTGTGAAAACATGGATTCTACATTGGCATATTCCTTTGCATGGTTGATGTTCAATATCTTACCATGTGCCCAAATCCTCCACACTAAAAACAATGTCACTCAAAAGATATTCTAGAGTATCGATCTCTATTTGGATTCTACTATTTTTCATTTCCCCTTCAGTATCTTTTATCTATGGAACACACATTTTGTGAGTGTCCCATCTTTCCATAGTAACTTCTCTTGATGTTGGGTGTATTTTTTCATGTCAATTCTGCACAACTAGGTGTCCACTGGGTTCATTGAATCTTCAAATTCAGATTCGTACCCAAATAAACATTCAATCATGAAGTGAATTATTATATATTGACTTCAACCATGAAATATTTCTATTTTTGATATACCCCATACTAGCTTTATCATTTATATTTTTCCATTTATTCTATTTTCATGGGATTCTATACTCCACTTCCAACTTTTCCATCTTCATAGTGATATAATTTTCCGATGACATATAGGTAGTGAAGAGTTTTTCATGATCCTTATCATTCTATCATAGAAAAAATAATTCCTCTTCAACTTATTCTATATGTTTGATTTGATCCCCTCCAGTGTTAATTAAACTATTTATTTCAATTCTTTGTTCGTAGAGTTTTAGATTGTACTCAACATCCTCCTCTGAGATTCCTGAAATAGAAGACTTATGTTTTCCAATTTCTTATATATTCTAAAACATCTATTCTTCATGTTGAAACATATAGAGTTTGGAATCATGAAACAATTTGTTGGATTTATTCGTTTTGGCTCTCTAAATTTCTTTTTCCTAAAGAGATACTACTAATTCAACCTCTACATCGACTCATCCATTAACATATTCCTCATTAATGTCGGTTTATTCCTTCTTGAGCACTATTAACCACTGCCAGCATAGAATTTTCTACATGTTATTTTTAGTTCTTTATATCTTCAACCTCTTCAACCTCAGATTTATCTGTACTATCACATTCTTGTGAAAGAATATTATTTTTCTTAATGAAATTTATCTTGAACTCCTTATTTCCCTTCACACAGGCTAAATACTTGTTCATGGAATTTTCAACGTCATCCACACAATATTCTTATATATTCTTGGGATATCTCACTGCAAGATAAATAACCATTCAACAGTTAATGAAAGCATGTGGAAGTTTTCCTTTGAACATTAATGTTCATCATTGAAATTTGAATAAATAAATGACATCACCACATCTATCTATTCTTCTACATGAGAATATTTAATATTGATCTTCTTTATGGCCTTCAATTCCCCTTCTTTAGATTTCCCCGTTTCCAGAGAATCTTTATCATCATTTCTCATTTCATATTCAACAAGGGTACTATGCAAGTTATCCAGCGCCATCTCTTTCAGATCGTTATCTTCCAATACTAAAACATTTAGATTTAACTAATGTGGAAGTTTATACCTGATATGATTTAAAATATTTATATCTTTAATAACCTCTCCAAGATCTCGTATGTATTCTTAAACAATATTTACCATGTCAAAAAATGCATCCATAGACTCATTTGGGTTCATTCTCAGATCTTCATACTTCTTCCATAGAACCAGCAGCTTTGTCTCTCAGACCATTGAATCACCTTAATATATATTCAACATATTATACACCATGGAATGTGTTGTTTTAAATTATACCACCTTCAAATATATTTCATTAGATAGGGCTCCCCCTAATCCATTTATTACTTGGAATTCAACATCCAATTCCCTTCATTAAACTTCTCATAAATCACCAATATTAATATAAACTAAAATTCCATGAATATCTGCAGTGAAGACATCAATTCCTAAGGAGAAAATGTAGTGTTGCATCCAATTCTTGCATGACTGAAAATTATTTCCATTTAAGATCAGAATCCCCTTGCAATTGATGAACTACATTGATTGAGAAACACTTATATTTACCTTTACCTCTAAGAATAATTTTTAGGTCTAGTAGGTAAAATTCCATAATTGGGGGGGGGGTAAATTAGGGTATGTCAGATTAAAACAACTGCCCCTTTTGATCTTGTTTCATTGTCAAACAAAACTCTCTTCTATCTCTTTCCCATATAATCGTATGAACAAAAATTAAAACATGCATAAAAAATATTTACTTGGTTTAACCTCAATGGGATACATCTAAGGAGTTTACAATGAAAATGTGATGATTTACAAAATTAACAAAAAGTGAACTTCTATATAAACTTTTTGGAATTGACTCACCATCCCTTATGGTTTACAATGAATCATAATTTTAATGCTTATTGCTCTCTCAATTGAAGTGTTCCCAGTACTTATTTGGAAGAGACACAAATAGTTTATGGACTGTTCTGTTTTTTAATTATCTATAATGAATGCATACTATGATATAAATAGATTCTCTGTCTAAGTCCCACATTCATCCACTAATTAATACCACTTTGATAATGAATATTGGGTAATGCCTTTAAAAACAATTTCGTAAAGCACCCTTCTTCTCGAAGCTCCTAATTTATCAAAGCTCACTTCTTTGTGAAGAACCATATTTCATAAATCTCATATAATCCTTCATAATGTACATGACATTCAAAAATCTCAACATATTCTTCATGATGTTAACAACTTTTTTAGTGATCATCATAGCCATCGTGAAGCTCCATCCATTCATAGAGCTCAACAAGCCATTACAAATTATCTTTACTTCAATAAAGCTAATCTTAGCTACCACGAAGAAACATAACAAACCACCTTCATGATCCTTCTTCTCAAATCGAGAAACATATGATTTCCAAGAAAACTCTCTACTCTTCTCAAGGTGGAAAACCACTATTTATAGGTGTTTCCAATGACTCTATAACATTTCTGGCTATGTCAGTACCATGTCAGCCCATATTTTTGAGCTTCTAAATTTTTTCTGAAATTATATATGATTTACAATGCTCAAAAATAATTTTCTAAGTTCACAAATTATATCATAATTTCAGAGCCTTCTATCAAAATCATTGCACCTCTACTATTCTCCCTCACAATTCTCTTCACCTCTTCCATTTCCAAAGCTCGTTGCAATCGCAAAGCTCACCATAAGTTTTTTTATCCTTTTCAAACTCCACTTAATGGATCCCATATTCATGAAATTCATGCCTTTTCCATATTTTGATGATATCTTCAAGGAAATCCATTTTTTATGCAATCCAAACTCTAAATTTTGGACCCCAAAAATATTGCAAACACATGAACACGACGTCACCTTGTATATGTTCTTTTTGTACCTCCTCTAGATCTTCATTTACTTTTTCATGGTTGTTTTTTGAAATGGTTAGTCAACAATATCCTTGAAACATGACAACACACATTTTAAACATTCTTTGTTATCGAACACAACCAAACAAAAAAGCTGCAATGATACCTTGAGGGATTTTTCCCAACAACTAGGGACTCAGAAGAAGATATATTATTAGATAAGTATAGGTGATGGAATTTATGTATGAAATGAAAATTAATAATAGTTTTTAGGATGATATATATGGGTCATTATTTAAGGTTTCTAGAAGTCAACATTGATCACTTGTAGGGATAACTAACTTGTGGTTTACCGTTCACCGGGAAGAAGTATTTCCCATGGGGATCGAAGTGGAGGTACATTCTATTCATGTTGATTGGAAGACAATACAACTAGGGATTTTTAATATATATTTTATAGTTCATCCATAAATATGGTATCAAGAAAAAAATTCTCTATGAATAAATAGTGGAATGCTAGAATGGAAGGTTTCTCATGAGGAGGAGGATATGATAACATCCCCCCTTATGGTGGAAATTATATACAAACACTTTTGACCATAAAAAGTCACTATAGAAGATCCTAAAATTCATTGATTTTGGCGTCTTGAAGGAAATTCTCTGAAGAGGATGCTTGAAAAGTAACTTAGGTAGGGTTTTTAAAGGTTAGATACCCTTGCAGCTCAGTTTAACAACTTAATGGAAAAATTAATTGTGTTCCCCTACCGAGTAGGACTAACATTTGATGATTATAATTTTCTGGTGTTATTCCATTCATAATTGTGTCGTGTGTTTGTTCCTACATGTTCGTTTTCATCAGTTGCAAGATCATGGAATAAAATACATTAAGTGAATATAACCAAGAGGAGTAAAATCTAGCATGGTTTCTATTGTTAATTGGATTCATAGTTTTAAACACTAAAATTTCGCAGATGAATTGATCATAAATTAAAAATTTATGCAATCTGTGTTTTTTTTGATACTAAATTAATGTTGAAGATTGATATTGAAATTATCTTAGTCCATTAACTAATATATTATTATTAAATATTACACAATACTTATCCAATATGTTTATAGTTAGTTTCAGAATAATATATTTTATAATTCATGAAGATTAAAGGGAGCATTGTAGCGGCGACATGACACTGTAGCTGCGACATGGTATTGTAGTAGTGGAGGGTACTGTGTGGTAATATAGCTGTAGGGGTACATTAGTAGTACTATTTATATAATGGGCCTTGGGCCAAAAAATTGGGCCTACGTTCCATGTAATGGGCTAAATGCCCACTGGTCTTTTTGGCTATGTAATGGGTCACCCTGAACCGAGTTAAAGAGGTCTTTTCATTGCTTTAATAATATATGAGGTATCAGCCCCAATCTTTTTAAAAAAAGGACACCAATAAGAAAATTTACAATTATTTGATGTTGAAGATCTATTTTAAAATTCTATGAGAACGTTAATTATGCGAGGAAATTTTAACCATTATTTTACTATATATATATACATATATATTACTATGTTTATGGTTTTTTTGTGTGTATTAATAAATAAATATATAAATTAATAAATAATTAAAATATTATAATTTCTAATTAAATGTTATCAGTGGTAATTAATTAGTAATTAAAAAAACTAATTAAAAAATAATTTTTTTGGTCTCAAATTATTTAATAACTATTTTTTATATGTATTTAATTATAAATAATTAATACTTATTTATTTTTAGTAATAAATAATAAATTATTATAAATAATTAATAATTAATCACATACAATTAATAATTTATTGTTAAAAAGTATTTACAATGCCAATTAATAATTATAATCATTAATTACTCTTATAAATTTTGATAATTCTTTTAAAAAATCTAAAAAAAAGAATAAATAATTCCTCATTTAGATATAGTTTTACCCACCACATAAAACCACTCTAATATTTTAAACGTATATAATAAAATAAAAAGAATTTTAAAAGGATTTCTAATACCATTGATAAAAAATTAAACCATGTAATTGAGAATATTTTTTGAAATTTAACCATAAAATGAACCTTTTCCACGTTGGATATGTGATAAGAACCATTACATGGCCATTGTCTTTGCCAACATGGTCATTCCTCATTGACCACAGAGCTCATTTGTCTTTGAAACCATGCTAACAACTTTAACATGAACTATGATGTATCTTCATTTCAAAAAAATATCGAAACATATTTCTTCACCACTATATTACTCTACATAATGGTTTCCTTCAATTTTCACCCTATTAATTTTTATACTACTACAATTTATGAAAAATATAATTTTACGATATGGATTCTAAATATCCAACTTTTATAATAAAAAATAATTTACTTATCATGATCAAAACCATTTTTTTATATTCAATTATTGATTGCATAAACTACAAAAAAGAATCATCATATTTTATGAACACAATCCCTCCCAAATTCCAACCATTTTCACATGATAAAATTGAAATTTTAGCAATTGTGTTTGGAAACTCGTCTAAATATAATTTACTGAATGTTTTTAATTATGTCATTTAAAAACTATTAGTAAATTTGGGTGATTTTTAAAAACACCTTCAATTTAGTTATAATATTCTAGTGACATTTAAATCGTTTCTTAATGTTTAAATTTATTTTCTATTCAACTTTAGCGGTGAATTTTTGAAAAGTCACCCTTTTAGTTTTTTACATTATTGGTCTTGAATAACAATTTATAAAGGTATTACATTAATGAAATTAAATTTCATGTAAATAATGATTAATATTGAACACATATTAATTAGTTTGTACTATTTAATATGCAACTATAAAAACTATTTAACAGTAATTATTAATTACTTTTTATTATTTAAAAATAATTAAATTCCACTTATTAATAGATAATTATTTTAATTAGAGACAGTTTTGTAAAACCAAAACTAATTATATTTAATTAATAACATAAAATAATAAAGCAATAATAATTTATAATTTATAACCAAAAATTGGAATGATATTTTGATAATTAAATTAAATAATATGTAATTTGTAATTGACAGATAATAATTAAAAATTAATAAGATATACTTCATAATTATGAATGGTAAATTATTATATTTAGTTTTTTTAAGAATAGAGATAATAATACTAAATAAATATTATTAATATAACAAGAAAAGTTTTACATATATAATTTGTAATTTAAATTTAAATAATGATCCTAATAATATATATAAATATAAATAATCTGTAGTTCCCGATTTTAATGAAATACTTAGTAGTTACTATTGATTTATTTGAAAATATTATTTATTAATAAATAATTGATCATAATTGATAATAATTAGATTATAATTTAAATAGTTTAATTAATTATTAATACTTAATATTTAGTAATTTAGAATTGCTAAATAAAAGTCAAAATTTAACAAATAATATTTATTAAATAATTCATAAAAAACGTTTATAAAAATCAATATATATATTCATAATAATAGGCATATAATAAGTAATAACTGTATTATTTTATATAATATAATTATTATTTTATTATTTAATATTCATTCTTTATTTCTATATGTATATATATTGAAATAAAATTAAATGTATGTTTGTAAGCATGTATGTATGTATATATGTATTCATGAGTCAATATGTGTAGGTTTTTATGAAAATATATATATATATATAAACATAATTTTATGTACGTATTTATGCATTCTTGTACAAAATTATATAGATATTAGAATATAAATATGTGTGTATATGTATATATTTGAATGTATATGTATATATAATTCATTTCATATAATGGTAATAAGATTTATATTAATGAGTTAAGATTATTCTTTAGATTATTAAACAAATATTTTGGGATATACACGCTCGGTATGAAAATTTATTTTGTTTTATTCTATGATTACATTGACTCCTTATTACTAATAATTTTTAATATTATATTTATTTACTGTTTATACATATTATGTGTTTGAATTGTGTTGTAATTTAGGTCTCTCTTGAGTACTAGTCCAGGGGAAATGGTACTTTTGGTGATGTTTCCCCTCAAACTAGGTGCTTAGGCTATGTATATAAATATAAAATGTGTCTACCTATCACAATATACTATTTCCTGTAGCGAACATTGATTTCATATGATTCATAGAGATTTAATGAAACGTTTTTACCCCTTATTCGTGAGATTATGTTGGATATTTATAAAAATATCTAACAATTACATTGTGTTAGTGACAAAGGAAATGATTTTTATAAGAAGTTAAACATAAATTTATTTTGATAAAATTGAAATTGATTAATCTGTAAGTTTTATAAACTAAATCAATTGAATGAGGAATAAATATATAGAGTATAAAATATAAAAAATTTATAGATTACAGATAACCATAAAAATAATATATTTTATATTCCATCTAATGTGAATACTTTTCATGATCTCAGTTAACTAATTGGCTAGTTTCTTATCTAAAGTTGCTTCCCTTGAATTATCTTGTGTAAAATATGATGTAATTGGCTAATCCTAACTGTTATGTAACAAAATAATGCTATTATGATTTGTCTATACTTGGTTATAAAAATCAATGAGTTATTATATCATGGGAGTAGATTTGACATAATCCATTAGATAAATTATTTAAGAATTTATTCACTAATCTATACAAGTGTATTATTATATATTATCGACAATATTGTCTACTAGAAAATTCATGTTTTGAATTTATGTATAAATTGGTCTTAAATAATATTGAGATTTAGATGTCAGAAGAATGATGAATATTATGTATTTAAAAAAGTGTTATTATTTTAGTTGGATTGCATTTATTATAAATATTTATAAAATAAATTTAAAATAATATAATTATATTATTAATAGTTTAGTTGTAAATAATGTTGTAACCATAAAATATATGGATTTTTTAATAATAATTGAGATTGTTATTGTAAGAACCTGTGTTTTTTCGGACAGTTGTTTTGAGAATAAATTTGAATTCTTAATCTTGGATGCCCGCGAGGGATAAAATAGTCTATTTTCCCCACCAGCTGATCTCAGATAAATTTTCTGACAGCTCGATTGGTCTCGAAATAGGGAGTTTACCCTAGGACATGAGTTTGGAGGAAATCTGAGCAGTTCGATTTTTGGCGGAATATTTAATATTTGATATTATTAAATTAAATATTAAATTATTCACATAGGTTCGTTTGAATATAACTATTAAATGGATTTTTGGATTGAGATTTTTTCTGCACCGTTGAGTTCGGAAGGGGAATTTTATCCTAGGGAAGGCATAAACTCATGTTGGGCGTCGGGGTTGGCCTTGGCCCCTTTTTCGTCCATTTCTTTTCTTCTTTTCTTTTCTTTTCTTCTCTCTTTCTTCCTCCTCAACCTTGCGCACATCTCCAATTTCTCCCAATTGGCCATGACCTATGGGAGATATGGATTTTGAGAAATAGTGTGAGTTGGAATCCAAGAAGGGTACCAATTCGAAGCTCTTGATGTGCTAAGTCGGTGTGTGGCAACCGATAGCCGCGAAATCAACAGAATCATCGGTGGTTTTGGCCCGAAGTTTATGCCGTTTATGTTTTAACCATAGATACTCTTTAAAAATGTATTTTTAATTATTTTATGCCTTATATTTTTTGTTTGTGTCCTCTTAAGGCTGGATCTAATGTTTCTGGGGTGAAAACAGGCGTTTCAGGTGTTTTCAGGGTTTTCCCATTGGAAATCCCAGAATACACGGTGTGCATTCCAGGGGTAAAGGTCATGTTTTCTTCCTGTTCGGGGAAGACAATTTTTTATTAAGTGTACACCATGTACATTGAGTACACTTCGTGTAGTGGGTGGCCGTGTGGTTGGTCGTGCGGAGTAGAACACGAAATAGTGGTTTCATTAGGACTACACACCGTGTACATTAAGTACACACCATGTAGTGGTACATGGGCATGTGTATGGGTGAAACGGAAACGGCGTAACTTTTTGTGAATAGTACACTCCATGTACAGTAAAGTACACACCATGTATAGTAAAGTACACACCGTGTATAGTAAAGTACACGCCGTGTACTATTACACAGGCATGCCCAATGTGCTCTGGCCATGTACTCTAGCCATGTTATTTTTCAGTTTAGTAATTTTGAGATAACTTGGGCTCTAGAAGTCATAAATGGTCATGTGAGTAGTCTATTATGTGAGTTTTCATGTTTATTTCAATAGTGTAATCCTTTTGACTATTAGAGGACATATAAAGGGGATTTTGTGGGTTTCTATCTAAATAGAGGGGTTCTTCCTCGACTTATCGAGTTCAGTTGTCACATGAGAGTGAGACATGGTGTGGACGGTAGGATGGGTGTTCGTACCAACTTAGATGACACCTTTAATAGGTGATGAGCTATGAGCTATCTTTCATATCCCATTATTTAGAGGACGTTTCCCTTGTGAGATGTTCCCCTCTGGCCTCTGAGGCATTGAGACCAGGTACTTCAAAGGATCCCCCGAGGGATGCCTTTTCTTGTGTGCTGACCTAGGGAGTCTCTTGTAGGATCTCTCTCTTGTTCTTTATTTGACAGGATCCATGTTATGGAATGCCTTTGTTTTACTTCCTTTGAGGATCTCGTGTAGGATTACACCCTTACATTCTATGGATCCCGCGTAGGATGCCTTCACTTGTGTCTACCTAGATGATCTCGAGTATGATGCCTCCTTAGTGTTTGACCTGAGGGACCCACTGGGTTCCAATTGTTTGACTGACCCTGATTTGTTATGTCAGGTTTGGGTAGAGATTTTGATCAGGTGTCACCTATAACCCGTGCCAACTGGAAATCCAGTTGGGATTTGGATGTATTGTTGGGTTGGGAATTCATGCGACCCTCACTGTTTGTTTATATCTGACTTGGTTTTGATAATGATGTAGTGTTTAACAATGGTTATTCCTGGTTGGTGGCTGGTGAGCCTAACGTGATATGTCATTCTTGATTGTTTGGATGTCTACTATTCCTTATGTGCACGATTAGCTGGTTTGTGCCTTACCATTCGAATTCTTTGAGTTTTATGTGAAAATTCCACCAATACTAGGGAACAGGGTATTACATGTTTACCTTTTTTCCCCTGTTGTTTTCCTGCCTTGCTTGTATTCTTGTGTAGAGGTAGTTTACTCAATTTTGAGGATAATTTGTTGTGCTTGGATGTTTTTCCCATGCCTTGTTCTATTTATGACCCTTTGGGTCTTGTTTAACTTTTGATCTATATGCCGGTTTTCCATCCCTTGTGACCGTAGGATGGAATTATATTCTTAAAATGATTTGTATTTTTTAGACTGGTTATCCAAGTAGCTCTATAGGTGTACATTGGCCTTATATCATTATAATGCAGTGACTGGCATGGGACTGTGAGAACCTGGTGCTATAGACTATATGGGATAGACCGAGTTTGCTTCCTAGAGAGTCTAGGATATTATAGACTACAGGAGGGTAGACCGAGTGTGCTTCCTCCGAGAGTCTTGGACATTATAGAGTACAGGGGATAGACTGAGTGAGATTCCAAGAGAGTCTTGGATTTTATAGACTACGGTTGGGTAGACCCAGTGGGCTTCCTTAGAGAGTCTTTACTTTGAATGAATCTCATTAAAACCTTTCTAGACTAGAGAAGGAATTGACTGAGTGATCTGCCTTAGAGAGTTTGTGATAGACCTAAGAATATAATAGGAATTGACTGAGTGAGCTTCCTCATAGATTTTCTAGACCATGGCACAATTATAGGGTTATACCACGTGATCTTCTTCATAGAGTCCCTAAATACCCTAGACTATATGGGGAATTGACCACGCGAGCTTCCCCAGAGAGTTTATATTTTCATATGACCAAACCAGAGTGGTTAGGCTGAGTGAACTTCTTATAGGGTGGTTGGTACTTCTTGGATAGGACTAGAGGGGTTGGCTGTGAGTACTTCCCAGAGGGTTACTTATTCTGATATCTGCTTTCTTGTGTTTGATTGGTTGAACTAGAGGATAACATGTCTTTGTTTAGCTTGTTCAGAGGCATATATCTGGCATTGGCGGAAGTAGGTACATGTCGATGGGATTTTGGACTAGAGATCGACCTACTTGATATATGGCTTGAGTGGCACTATGTGCAGTTTAATGCCCTTAAATTATATGTCAAAGAGATCGGGCTAAAGGTTCCAAGGATCGACTGCTAATGTTGTTTCTTGTAATTTTAATCACTTCATCATGAATATTCTTATTTATGTATATTTGTATAGGTATGGGAATATACATGTGTACGTATATAGATATAGACATCCATGGTGGGACTTGCCCAGTTGACAGGGATCACATATCCATATTTCAACTGTGGTTGCACGTTTTGTTTACTTTCTTTTATTGTGTTCCAGGTAGGCTGAGCACATTGTTGTTGCAAAAAATTTAGCAGCACAGTTATAGGTTTCTTATCGGGGTGCTCTATTGAGATTATTTCTCACCTCTGTAGGTGCACCTCGGAGTACGTGTAGTCCTTATATCTAATTTTCAGGTTGATCATGAGGTGCATGGTGTATAGGGCTGAGGTCCAGTGTTGCATGATCGAGAGGAGCTGCTTGAGTGGTTTTACTGATTCGGCTACTGCCGTTCGATATTGTCTGGAGATCAGGTACGTGGATTGGCTCAGAATTAGTAGCAGACCCTTGTAATTTTACATTCAATTTATTTTTACTTGTATCTGTATAGTCAGCCCAGTGGGTGACTAGTGTTGTATTGTATTACATAGTTGTTCGGGCTTTTACAGCAGTTTACTATTGCAGCTTGGTCTATTTCAATTGTTTAATGCTTCCGAACTATATTTACTTTTCTCTATGAATGATACATAGTAATTTCCACTATTTTATTTCTCTGGTATGAGGGCATAGTCTGCCCACTATCACACCACATGCCCTCACTGCTAGTTGGCAGCCTCTGGTGTATGGGGAGGCGTGCTTGAGGCCTTGTGATGAACCGGCTCGGAGCACTGGTTTAGTGGCTTCGTGTCAGGACGTTACAAAGTGGTATCAGAGGAGTTTTCCTTCCTGGCCTTTACTACTTGGGATATAGTATAAAAAAATATTATGAATGTTTTGGAAATTGTGATGGATATCAGGCTGGTGCGTCGCAAACACGTGTTCCGTTAAGTAGTCCTGGTTGCTAGGGTTTGGGATTGTTGTTTTGATTTTGCGATGTTACAGTTGTATATGATTTTCTCCATGAGTGACTCACATGTTGTGTGGTGTTTTTATTTAATATGGATATCTATATCTTGGTCGTTGGTAAGATACCAGGGATATATTTTGATTCTTGGCTGGCAAGGGCAAGTGGTGTCTCATGCATCATACGAGGAATATAGTATTCACAGCATATAGGCCTGCTAGTGTGTGTTTTTACTGAAGACTGAGACCTTTGGGTCATTTTACATATACTTTTTACTATGATGGCAGGTTATGTGGATCTATATTGAGGTGATGGTGTGAGGATGATGACTCGGTCCCCTTACACAGGTGGTTCAGTGAACCTAGTTAGTCTATGTGGCAGATGATGACTTTTTGTTCAACCCTTATTGGGTGTTTTTTCATAGGTATAAGGTTATCTAGTCAAATCTATGATAATGATGTAGATAGATACCAAGGCTTTTCTTGTGAACTAGACCTCCTTGGGGTATTCCTGTATACGGATGCTTGAGGGGTGTCAGTTCAATTTCTCTTCTACTTGGGTTGTGAACTCCAGGGAGTATTTCCTTATGAAGATGCACAGAGAGGATGATGGCCCTTGTAGGTTGTGTTTCGGTTTTGATTTTCCTATGTTCGTTGCGATCCTTACTATCTTTTGAGGGGATTTGGATCTGTTGGGCTAGGTGGTTAGACCTTGTGACCCAGTTGTAAGGATTTGTTTGTAGGTCTAGGTGGAAGACCTAGAGACCCTGGGTTTTGACTCGAACCCTTATCGATTGATGTCTGTTCCGTTTTAGGGGAACATGGGTGAGACGGATTTCCAGCGTTTTCCAATGCCTTTTGGCGGTGTTTGTTTTCACTTCTGTTTTTTAAGAGAAGGCATGTTCGGGTGCCAGTCCTGGTCGACCAATGTTTTCGATGTTTCTGTTGTAGAGGTGACTTTGTGAAATTTTGAGTTATCGTGAAATGGTTGACCCATGGTTGAATCCTGGTCAGGTTTTGGCAGGATGTTAGCGTGGATTAGAGGGAGCTGGACACAACTTCAGTGAAATCATAGTATACTCTTGTAAGAGACGATCATGTGCCATCTTGATTATTCTTGAATATGCTGAGAGAGCTTCGACCCTACATCGAGCTCATTTTTCTTTCCTACTGTTCATCCCTATTGTGGATGGAACATTTTTGGGTTTCTATCATGAAGTGGTGTAAGGAAAGCCATATGGTGGGGAGTGCCCTATTGGCCTTTGAGGGTGGTTTTCCTTTTTTATGTTAATATTTGGTGTTTTCTGGTGGTATTTTGGGATCAAAGTTTTTTTTAAGATGATTACATGGGTGTTCTTATGGTGGGGATTACCATTTTGGTCGTAGTTGAATGTCTTCTGTGTACAAGGTGGTGGTTAATGCTATAAAAAAAGTCATTGGATAGTCTATAAATAATGGTTTTTGCTAATTCATGGGTTATGAGCATGGTTGTTCTTTCCTTCACTGGGCTTCTCAGGGATGAGAAGGATTATGGTGGGGAGTTTGTAGGAACCCGTGTTTTTCTGGACAGTCGTTTTGAGCAAAAATTTGATTTTTTGCTGTTGGATACTCGTGAGGGGTAAAACGGTCATTTTTCCTTAACAGATTATCTCGGATAATTTTTCTGACAGCTTCGTTGGTCCTGAAATACAGAGTTTACTCTAGGACAGGATTTTGGAGGCAATATGAGTAGATCGAATTTTGGCAGAATTTTTAATATTTAATATTATTAAATTAAATATTAAATTATTTGCATAGGTTCTTTTGTCAATAACTTTTAAATGGAGTGTCATATTGAGATTTCATCTATGCAGTTGAGTTCGTAATGGGGAGTTTAGCCTAGGGAAGGCCTAAACTCATGTCGGGCGTCGGGGTTGGCCATGACCCCCTTTTCTTCCATTTCTTTTCTTCTTTCCTTTTCTTTTCTTCTCCCTTTTTTCCTTCTCATCCTTGTGCACGTCTCCGACACCGCCCCTTTGTCCATGACCTATGAGGGATATGTAATTGGATAAATATTGAGAGTTGGAAGCCAAGAAGGGTACCGATTCAAAGCTTTTGACGCACTGAGTCGGCGTACAGCAACCGGGGGCCACGAAATCAACTGATGCTTCAGCGGTTTCCACCTGAAGGTAGGTCTGTTTATGTTTTCACCAAATATCATCTTTAAACATGTCTTTTAATGTCTTTTAAGCCTTATATTTCTTGCTTGTGCCCTCTTAAGGACATATCTAATTTTTCGGGGGAGAAAATGGGTGTTTCTGGTGTTTTCATGGTTTTCCCCTCGGAAAACCCAGAATACACGGTGTGTATTCCAGGGTTACATGCTGTGTGTTCTTCCCGTTCGGGGAATATGATGTTCTCTTAAGTATACTCCATGTACTTTGAGTACACTCCGTGTAGTGGGTGGCCGTGTGGAGTAGAACACGGAATAATGGTTTTTTTAGGACTACACATCCTGTACTTTAAGTACACACCGTGTAGTGGTACATGGGCATGTGTTCGGGTAAAAAAGGACACGACATAACCTTTTGTGAACATTACATTCCATTTACAGTAAATTACACATCGTGTACTATTACACAGGCATGCCCATTGTGCTCTGGGTACTCTGACCATGTACTGCTTCAGTTTAGTAATATTTAGATAACTTGGGGGATGTATGTCAGAATTGGGCATGTGAGTAGTTGATTCTGATAATTGTTTCATGTAGATCACAATGGTGGAATCCTTTTGACATTTTGAGGTCATATAAATGGTTTTTTGGGGTGTTTTTGTATCTAAATGGAGGGTATCTTCCTCCACTTATCGTGTTCAGTTGTCACCTGAGAGTGAGACATGGTGTGGATGGTAGGTTGGGTGTTCAGACCAACTTTTTTGAGACCATTAATAGGATATGAGCTATGAGATATCTCCTATAACCCATGATTTATAGGAAGTTTCCCTTGTGAGACGTTCCCTTCTGGCTATGAGGCTATGAGACCAGGTACTTCTAAGGATCCCCTGAGGGACGCCTTCGATTGTGTACTGACCTAGGGAGTCCCTTGTAGGATCTCTCTCTTGTTCTTACTCTGATAGTAACCATGTTATGGAATGCCTATTTAGTCCTTCCTTTGAGGATACCATGTTGGATTGGTCCCTTACTCTTTGCTAAGGATCCCGCATCAGATTCCTTCTCTCATGTTTACCTGGAGGATCCCGAGTATGATGCCTCATCGGTGTTTAACCTGAGGGACCTAGTGGGTGCCCATTGTTTGACCGACCCTGAGTTGTTATGTCGGGTTTGGGAAGAGATTATGATTGGGTTTCACCTAGAACCCGTTCCAACTGGAAATACCGTTGGGATTTGTATTTATTTTTGGGTTGGGTGTTCCGGCCACCCTCACTCTTGGTTTATATCTGAATTGGTTTTGCTGATGTTGTAGTGTTTACTAGAGGTGCTTCCTGGATGGTGGCTGGTGAGCCTGATGAGAGAATTGTTTATTGTTTGTTGGGATTCAGACTATTCCTTGTGTTCCTGAGTAGGTGGTTTTTTCCTTACCATTCGAAGTATTCGAGTTTTATGTGCAATTTACAGCAATACCCGTGGAGGAGGTATTGCTTGTTTACCTTTTTCCCCTGTTGTTTTCCTGCCTTGATTGTATGCTTGTATAGAGGTAATTTGATCATGTGTGAGGATAATTTTTTGTTCTTGGATGTTTTTCCCATGCCTTGTTCTATTTACAACCCATTGGGTCTTGTTTAGCTTTTGGTCATTATGCATGTTTTCCATGCCTTGTGACCGTAGGATGGAATGATATTATTAACATGCTCGTTCTGTTGAATACTGGTTATCCAAGTAGCTCTGTAGGTGTACATTTTCCTTACAGAATTATTATGTACTGACTAAAACAAGACCGTGAGAGCCCGGTGTAATAGACAATAAGGGATAGACCGAGTGAGCATCCCAGAGTGTCTTTTATATTATAGACTATATGAGGGTAGATCGAGTGTTCTTCCTCAGAGAGTCTTGGAAATTTTAGACTATAGGGGATAAACTAAGTGATCTTCCCATAGAGTCTTGGATTTTATAGACTATAGGAGGGTAAACCGAGTGAGCTTCCTCAAAGATTATATACATTGATTGAATTTCATTAAAACCTTTCCAGACGAGAGAAGGAATTTACTAAGAGATAAACCTTAGAGAGTCTATGACAGACCTGCGACTATAGGAGTAATTGACTGAGTGGGCTTCCTTAGAGAGTTTCTATACCTTGGGGCTGTAAGTGGGTTAGACCACATGGTCTTCCTCAGAGAGTCCCTACCTACACTAGACTATAAGGGGAATTGGCCGTGCGAGCTTCCCCAAAGAGTCTTATATTTTCATATGACCAAACCAGAGGGGTTGGGCTGAGTGAACTGCCCAGAGGGTTGTTGGTACTTCTTGGATAGGAACAAAGGGGTTGGGTGCAAGTACTTCCCAGAGGGTTACCTATTGTGTTATCTTCTTGGTTGTGTTTTATTGGTTGAATTAGAGGATAGCTTGTCTTTGTTTAGCTTGTTCAAGGGCATATCTCTGGCGTTGGCCGAAGCAGGTACATGTTGATGGGGTTACAGACCAGAGATCGACTTATTTGATATACTGCTTGAGTGGTACTATGTCCAGTTCAATTCCCTTGAATAGGATGTCTATGATATCGGGCTTATGGTTCCAAGGATCGTCTGCTAAGTCTGTTTCTTGTTATTTTAATCACATCATCCTGAATATTCATATTTATGTATATGTGTATTGGTATGGGACTATACATGTGAACCTATATAGATATGGACATCCGTGGTGGCACTTGCCCAGTTGATAGGGATCACATACCTTGAGTTCAATTGTGGTTGCACATTTGGTTTAAAATATTTTGTTTTGTTCTAGCTAGGTAGAGCACATTGTTGTTTTATACACTTTTAGCAGTACAATTATAGGTTGCTTGTCTGGGTTCCCTACTGAGATTATTTCTCACCCCTAAACATGCACATCGGTGTATGTGTATACCTTATGTCTTCTTTTCAGGTTGAGCACGAGTTGCATGGTGGATAGGGCTGAGGCCCAGTGTTTCATGATCGAGCGGAGCTGCTGGAGTGGTTTTACGGATTGGGTTGCGGCTGTTCGATATTGTCAGGAAATCAGGTATGTGGATTGGATAAAAATTAGTAGCAGAGCCATATACTTTTACTTCCAGTTTCATTGTATTTGTATCTGTTTGGTAGGCCCAGTGGGTGACCAATGTTGTATTGTATTTCATAGTTTTTCGAGCTTTTACTGCATTTTACTATTACAGCTTGTTCTATTTCATTTGTTTAATGCTTCCTCACTCTGTTTACTTTCCGCTGTGTATGATACTTAATTATTTCTGTTGTTTTCTTACTCTCATATGAGGTAATAGTCTCCCCACTGTCACACCCAAGGCCCTCGCTGCTATTCGGTAGCCTCTGGCATACGGGGAGGCACGCTTGAGGCCTTCTGACGAACCAGCTCAGAGAACCGGTTTAGTGGATTCTAGGGCGGGACATTACATTTATTCTTAATTAATTAACTTTCCAGGATTCGTAAAAAAATTAAGAATCATTTTTATGTAAGATGGAAAATTCATTGTGTTATAGAAACATCTTATTGTATAACTTGATAATGAAATAGTTTATAATGTGGATATATAATTTCATAGGATAAATCTAGAATAATTAAAATGAGGTTTTATTTTAATTATTTAAATTTGATATGACAGATAGAACATTAGGTTCCATTCATGAACTCAATGTTATTGGGTACACCAATACCTAAGGAGACTAGGCACTTCATCATGAATGGATTTGACTATTTAATTCATTCATATATCATTTCAAGAATGATATTGACAATATTAATGAGTTTAAATTTTTTTTACCTAATATTCAAAATATATTGAGGTTAACTATGAAATAAATGAGATGTAAAATATTTGGTGAATTGTTGAATGTTCTAAAGGATAAAGTTTTATCATAAAAAATAATATAGAATAGTCGATCTTCACCAAAGGTCAATAACATCTAAAGGATGTCTTGATATGGAGGGGAATTATTTCCATGTGATAAATTTTGCATCAATACCTAAAGGGGTTTGTGAAATTATTTTAAGAGAATATATCAATCACTATTGTGATAGAAATAAATTCATCCTTTTTAGGTTAAGTGATATGAAATGTGAATTTAAAAAATATTCTCAACATAATGGTTCTTGAAATAAAAAAAATAATTGATTAATCTTGTAACATTAATGATATAATAATAATAATGACTATTATTATTAATATTTATATTGAAAATTAATATCTTATTCTATGATAGATATAATTAAATGATTTGTGTTCAATTATTATTTTTCTTGGATGATAAGATAAGTGCTTTTTAAAAAGTAAATTATTTTGAAAAATTGTCATATTAGATCTAATACACTTGGATTAAAATTTATCATATTATAATTATTCCACCTTCAACTGGCATATTTTAAAGAATAAAACGCCATAGTTCATAATTTTTCTCTATAAAAATAAATATTAAATGAGATATTGTGTTTAGTATTTTATTTTTTATATTTCCATATAAGGATCTGTATGTCATTTCAAATAAATAGAATTGTTTTTATAATTATTACAAAAAAATATAGTTTTTATTAGGCTAATGAGAGTATATCTAAATATTGTGATGTTTAATGTATAAAAAAATACAAAATGGGTCAAATATAATATACAATATACATTATAATTTATAACAATACATGATGTGTTGGTAATAATATTAATTTATATATTCCCATTTTTGTCCAAGGTCAATCACAAATAAATTTTCAACTAAAACGTTCTTTGATCATGAACATATAAAGAAAAGTTATTACTGACTTCATAATATATTTTTTAAGATAAATAATTTTTAATAGTATTTAAAATAGTTGAACATTAATAAATTGACTTTCATCCAAACCAATAAAAAAAATAGTTCATTATAAATTTCAATAAAAAAATGAGTATAGTGGGATGTTTTTTTAGATAATAACATGGAGATATGGTAATGATTAAATGGTTGTGTAATGAGTTTAACAAATGAAAAATATTAGATAAAAATAGATTTATTCCCTATAAGTAGTTCATGTAGGATTTGCTATATGGAATATTTTTATGGATTTTTTAGTATTGTGATACATGTTTAATAATATTAACTATATCATGTTATATAAATGGTGGTTATCATATTGTAATTATTTTAATTTGGTGTATATATTACTGATCTAATATGATAATTAACCTCTGTATGGAAGACATTGAATCTCCCCTAACTTATTTTCATATTGGATTATAATTATTTATGATGTTTCTTATGATTAGTTATGGTATAAATTCATATTGATTTA
The DNA here is from genome assembly GCA_963277665.1 of Viscum album. Taxonomy (NCBI): domain Eukaryota; kingdom Viridiplantae; phylum Streptophyta; class Magnoliopsida; order Santalales; family Viscaceae; genus Viscum; species Viscum album. Next base: position 1,256,664,247 of record OY728152.1, read on the forward strand.
TAAAATTTTATCATGATACATTAAATTATTTTTATGTGACATAAGTCCCAAGAATTATATAGATGGAGTGCCAACACTATGGTTTTTGTATGTTAAGTGTTTATGTATAATAATTAATACTTTTACCTTATGTTTAATTAGATACCGAGTATGATACCATTCATAATTTTATAATATACATATGATCTCCTTGATGTTTTATTGAGATGAAATTTGACCCCTTGTCTATTGGGAATACCTATAAAAACAACAATTGTGCTAGAGAAATTTATTGTATGACCATACAGAGATATATAAATATGTGGTGATCTTATATACTAGGAGTTGGTAAAGTGATTTTAAAATCCATCATGATTAGTGACATGTAAATTTTTCATCCAACAAGTTAGACTATATGTGGAAAATTGAGAACATATAGTGACTATACATGATATCATAATCCATGTCCCAAGGTTACTTGATTTCTTAGATGACATAATATTATTATTTCCCATATATGCATATGAAACATCTCATTGATATAGGTACAATGGTTTGAGTTTCAATATGGTTTTTCTAGAGTTCACTATTTTTTTATAGTTAGGAATTATAAAATTCAAAATTATTTTTCAATAATTGAAATCCCCATGGGTTTAAAATTTGATTATAATAAATTGGGATTATTTTTTGCAAATATTATGTAGATGATGTAAATTTATTCAAGATGTATATTCACAATTCATTACATTTGATCTTCTACATGGTAAAATTTGTATGCATTTGAAATTTTTTTCATGAGATATAAAAAAATATTATTTGGATTTGGTTCCATATGTTATTTAATAAGGTATAATATAAGGACATATATCATAAATTAAATCGGACATTAGTTTTAGTGATAGAGATACTCAATAATTCCTTATATACTTTTGATTTTTTTGGACATATTATATGTGTCGATATAGAGATGGTCTATGGTTCAACTCTATTTATGAAAAAGAATATCATGTTCCTTGGATTGGTATTTAATTTGATATGATAAAATGATATTTTATGACCTATCTTTTCTCCACGTAATATTTGATTATATAGTCCTATCATATGTGTTATGATTTGTATAATTTGTTTTTATAAATTTTATGGAAGATGAACATATGAACATTGATGTTTTGGTTACTCCTCATAGTTATCAAACCTTCGTTATTTAAATTTCATATGAAAATATATGTCGATAATTTGTCTGTTAAATAAATATATGAATAATGGTTTAAAAGTTTTTTAATAACTTTTAGTACTCTAATGTTTCAATATAATCATGTAAATGTACTGAATGTTTATCTAGAATCTCTATGAAATATGTTGAGAGGTAATTTCCATATTAATGGAGTTTTCTCCAATTTTTTTCTCATATGAATATCCCACCCCATTCTTATTTTACCATATTTTATTACTATCAGACAATTTATATAAATAAACCCTCAGTAATGAATTGGGTTATTTCTTAGATGGTGGATATCCTTAGAGGGAATAATCTTTGGCTGCTTTTAAGGGATCTTTATGAATCATAAAATTAAATATATGGGGATTAAAGTTTTTTTTCACAGTACACAATTAAATTTAATTTTTTTATTGTTTTAGCATTAATATCACAAATGATATGGATATTGGCTTCATTTTCCTTGGTTTCTGGAATTAGGCTTATTCAATCCTAATAAAACACATATTTGTTTACTTATTTATCTCTGTGTATTAGATAACACATTAAATAAATTACTATATTTAAAAAATATTAAAAATCTAATTTGGTGTATATTATTACTATTATTTATAAATAGAAATATGAAATTTTTGGTCTCAATAAAATTTAGTTTTCTTCTTGGATTAGAAACATACCGCATTTTTATATTGAAATTATTTTTCCTAACACCAAAAACTATTGATAATTAGCCTTTATGGTGAGATCACTACTTATATATGTGATTATTAAATTTACTTAGTGATAATCAGAAGATATTTTTTCCTATTATATTAAGATATTCATTAATATACACATGGCTATAGAGGGTGCCTTATCTCTTTGTTGATAAAAATGATTTCATTATATATGGACAACATTGACTTAGAGATATGAAATTCACTTTATTTGATATTTTATTATTTTATTCATAACAATAATTTTCCTTTAATGATATTAAACATTGATATCTAGTTAAATAACAATTTTTGAGTTCTTAAAAGGTTTCCACTAATGATTATCAATCATATATTTTCATTCTTACTTCTATTTTTTATTGTATAAAATATATATTAATTGATTGTACATATATAAATTATAGTAATCAAAACATATTATTTAGTTTCCATAAACACATTATTCTCTTCTATTTTGTAATCATCAAAGAGATCAAATTCTTCAAATAAAAAATTATTCTTTTAATATAAATTATACCTTATTATTCTCTTTTCATTCATATACCATTATTATTTTATGAGAATTCCTTTATATCATTTTTTGAATCATAAAAAAATATTTAGACACATTATAATTAAATTTTCAACCATTTCAAAAAAAATTGAGTTAAGGTTTTGAGTTGAAATTTTGTTTTCCATTATGACTATTTAAAGAAGAATAAAACATCAATGATCTCCTTATCTTCAAGATTAACATTTGTATTAATAAATATCATATCATTTAAATCAATTTTAATTAACATCAATTTGACTATATTTACATTTTCATTCAACCTAATATCATATTCAAAAAGTAACACTTATAATATTTAAGGATTTCACCTTGTCTCTATTATGATGAGTTTAAATACCATGAAATTAACAGGCTATTGAAATAGTATTCAATTAGTTTTAGTGTAGTTTGGAGAAAGATGGTTTTCCCACAATAAATATAATCATGATTTTATAAATCATAGTAATATAGTTTAATATCCATGATATTGTTAAATTGTGGTTATTATATTGTTTATTTTTAATTAATGAAATATATAATAATAATAATAATGAAAAATAATAAATGACAAATAATTATTTTTTAAAAAATTGGACATTGTTCATAAAAATATATGTTTATTTAATCGGTAATTTTTAATAATAATAAATAATCTTTCATGAATTATTGATTTATAATTTTTATTATTTATATAGAATATATAAATCTATTATTTATATATGGACCCGACCTTTAACATTATACAATGTCGAATTAAATTAACAATTAACATTGAAGATATTTTTAGGTTTAGATTTTTAGAGAATTAGGCCATAAATATTACATTGCATCTAAAAATTTACAATGTATACACTTTTACCCAGTTTCCATTTTTTCATAAAACTAAAACTCTTGAAAAAAAGAGAATCATATCTAGTCCCATGTTTTAGATATAATGACTTTTCCTTGATCCCATCTTTGACCCTATTCATCTTTTGGTCCAGTGAAAAACATTTCGAAACTTAGGATGAGCATAAAAAGTTCAATAAGGGTTATAAAATAATGAAAGAAAATGTCAGTTCATCATTTTATACATAACATAAGCTCTATAAAATACCTTATGATATAATAAGATGTATTAATAACACATAGAAAACACATATCATAAAGGTAACTTGTGCCATTCATATCATACTTATAATTGTAGCTATCACATCTACATATGGAGTTACATTTTGAATACCCATCATAGTATATTCCTTAGATATATTAGGAGAAGCATTCATGTTTACCACCGTCACATTACACAATGCATTGGAGAGCTATCTCGGGCTCACCTACCCAAGGTTTACCACAAAACCACCCGTATACATAACAATTCCCAAGAATCATAACATATTCCTAACACATAAAACAATCATAAAGAAAAGATAAAATTTCCATATTTCAATCACAATATTAAATTTAATAATATTGACATAATAAATCAAATATCAAAACCATTTTCAGTAAAAAAATATTTCCAAGAGTGTATGGTATTTATTTTCCTTTTAAAAACATTACGGCTTGTTAAGGAATAAAAATATCCAATAATACTCGCGGCGGTGGAAAGGTCATTGTCACCGCATACATTAAAATAAACAATCATTTTTTTTAGTAAAATACATCATAGAAAATGATGAACTTTGAATTAAATGATAATTCAAAGGTTTTTATACAATGTTTAAAAGAAAATCATGTATTAAAACAAAATATGACTCAATTAATGGAGATTGAGACGAAGTCCCTTACCTCGTGTCCAACTTGACTCGTTCTTTATTTAATCTCCTGAATAATAAACTAAAGTTATTTTAAACATTATTAAGAACCATTTTTAAAGTTTATTATAACTTTCATAACACTTATTACCATATTATAATCATTATATAATAATCTAAGTTAATAGCATTCGTTTTGTCGATATTTGGTACTTGAGTAAAAAAATGGACTTCTTATATTTACAAGTTGATGACGTGGTCAAAAGATCATTATATCCAGAATTATATTCATTATTTAGATATCATATGTATCATATAATTCCATTATATACATGTATTTGAAATAGTATATAACATTTGGAGGTAAGAAATGAAATGCAGCGTTCATGGAGACAGTAAGTCGTACGTACGCATAAACACCACAATCATATCTATTTCTTATTTTAATTAAATTAAAAATTAATGAAACATAGTTATATTATAATTCCAGTATAATATCATATTTAATATCATTAACTCAATTCTTTATAAATCCCACTTATGGCATTAACGAGTCATATCACTTTGAGGGGGTGGTAGTCCACACTTCCCCAAATGAAATTACTGTGTTTACCCATAATGGAACAATATAAAGGTATTCTATAAAAGAATAATACAGATGCATAAAGAAAACATAAACATAATATATATCATATGTAAATATATTTTCATCATAATGGCCACCATGATAGGCGGTAGAAGATAATCAAACAATCATCATTTCATGAGGCGTAAGTTTTCCATCCACAGAAACAGTATGTTCTTCACCCATTTGATGGAGGTGTGTGTAAGTGTAAATATAATAATTCTCATAAAAACATAATAATATATTTAGGATACTAGTTTGTTTATAAAATAATTTAATAAAAAGAATTTAGGGGTTGTAGAATTAAAATAAATTAAAAAAAGTAAAGAGAAACTGTTACCATTAATTTGGGTAACTCCCTTTGGATTGAACAAAAAAGTCTTCTTAAAGTGCCTTATACCTATGTAAAGGATTCTAGGAGGAGTAGTGGGATCTTGAGAGATTATTTGGGTAGGTTTTTGATGATCCAAGATGCTTTAGTGGTGTGAGGAATGGGTTAGAATTGGCCTCATTTTATAAGGGGGAGGAGGAGCTCTTTTGGAAATTGTGGAAATATTATTTTATTATAAACTTATCATTGGTTTCTAATGGTGAAAAACAAATTACAGTAAAAGATAAGATGTATCATGGTTGAAATAAATTCATCCAATAATAATTGGACATGTTTTGGATATTTTTTTAATATTTATAATTTTATTTATTTAAATCGTTTATTAATGAAGTTAACATTGCGTCATTATTTTTTCATAAATAATTTAATTTATTTGGTGTCTAAAAATTATAAAAATAAATTAAATAATCTGTGAAATATTTTTATATTTCCAATTAATCATAATAGTCGAAGTGATAACTTATATAACCCCTTGTAAAAATTAATTTACTAAAATATATTTTTTATGTAATTTTTGTCTTTACTTTAAATTTATTAATATAAAGTGTCATTATCACTCCCTAGTGGCTCCATGGGGTCCCAAAATAGACCCAAAGATGCCCATGGTCGTAAATGACTCAACCAATAAGTTTAGGACAAGTATTAAGGTAATTTGTTATCATTATAATATTTTTTTTATCTTGAATTACCCTATTTACCATTTAACACGGTAAATAAAAGTGAAAAGTTACTATTCTCGAAAAATTATTTTCATTTTATTGAACCAAATTCTACGTACTAATAACATCCATTTATGTCGGATTTTTAAAATTCCTTTCACAAAATAGATAAATTTTCATTTAAATGAAAATGTCAGTTTTTAACCACAAAGTGGTTTTACTATTCATCAATAATTGAAATTTTTTAGAAAACTAGCAAAAATTTAGCCTAAGATATATTTTATATTCGAAATTAAAAAATTATTTTTTAATACCAAATTCAAATCATCGAAGTTTCATTAATTAATTTTAAATTAATTCCCATTATCAAAAAAATAGCATGTTTTAAAGAAATAATAACTATCAAAAGATTGATACTTTTTTATGCCCAATTTCAGAGTGAAATTAATTTCAATGACCAAAAATGGATTAAATGGTAAAAACATAATATAATTAAAATTTTAGACCAATTAATAAGATAATCTAACCATATAAATAAATTAGATTAAAATTCAATTTTGAATTAATAATATGGTATTTTTTAATATTTATAGAAATGAATTTTATCAGAAAAATACCGAAAATTTACCAAAAGTAAATTTTGATGTCCCGAATATAAAAAAGAATTTTATTTGGTCAAATAGAACATATAAAAGTTACTATAACTAGATTTATAGAGGGTTCACCATCAAAAGGCTGTAAATCAACCTTTTAAGGTAAATTATGCTAAAAATTAGATTTATTCACATTTTAAGCCTCTAAAATTTATTCGATAAATTTAAAAACCTTTAAAAACATTTATAATCATATTTTCATTAGTTATTTTCATTCCATAAAATACAATGGCTAGGAGTTAACTACCATTTAAAATAATTATAATATATTATTAGTGTGAAACGTAATATTTCAAAGAAACCTGTTATTGTGTATCGGGTACGCCATCAAGAATATCAACTCCTTTAATGTCATGTGAATATTTAATTCAAAAATATGAAAAACTATTGAAGATGCCTTAATTATTATTTACCTAGGATGTTACATCCTTCCCCCCTTTTGGGAATTGCATCTTTGCAATTTTATTCACTTATCATATAAATGGTGGTATTTATCCTCATAGCATTTTCAGATTCCCACATTGCCTCTTCAACAATATAGTTTTTCCAAAAACAACTTTACCGGGTGAGTTACCTTATTTCGCAGCACATTCTCTCTATAGTCATTAATCTGGACTGTTTGTTCCTTAAAAGAGAGATTCCCTTCCTAATGAGAATCCTTTGGACTTAAACCATGAGATGGATCGGGCATATACTTCTTAAAATTGAAACATGAAAAATATTGCGTACCTGGGATAAATTTGGAGGTAAATCCACTCTATAAGAAACTGATCCAACATTCTATAGGATTTCATAAGGTCCAATGAACCTCAAAATCAACTTTCCCTTATTACCAAAACACATATATCTTTCCCTGGAGAAACAATTGATAAATACATGATCACCTACCTCAAAAGAAAGAACCATCTTTAGATTATCGGCATAACTTTTCTACCTACTCTGAGCTGTTGTCATGTTCTTCTAAATAAACTGAACCTTTTCTTCCATATCTTCTACAAATTCTGGTCCCATTAGCTTCCTTTCACCTACTTCATCCAAATAATCTATATTTCGACAATGCATTCTATATAATGCTTCAAATGGAGCCATCTGTATACTGGAATGAAAACTATTATTATATGAAAATTAAACCAAAGAATGATATTAGTCCCAACATCCATAGTAATCTAGTGAACAATCATGTAGAATATCCTCCAATGTCTGAATTTATCATTTTAACTGCCCATCTGATTGGGGATGAAAATCTGTACTAAAATTTAATTCGGTTCCCAACGACTTTTGAAGGCCCTTCCAAAAGATAGAAGTAAAACTGGGATTATGACTACATAAAATGGAGAGGGGAACACCATGTTACCTACCTATCTCGTTAACATACAACCGATAATGTTAATCTAGAGACAAAGTATCTCGAATTGGAAGGAAATGAGCAGATTTAGTCAATCGATCAATAATAACCCAGATTGCATTGTTACCTCGACATGTCTTTGGTAATCCCACAACGTATTCCATGGATATATTTTTCAATTTCCACTCGGGCACTGGTAAATACTGAAGCATCCATTTCGGTAACTTCCACTCTGCTTTAACTAGCTAACAAGTCAATCACTACATAGTAAAATCAGCAATATCTCTTTTTATTCCATCCCACGAGTAATACTCACGAAGGTCTCTATACATCTTAGTACTGTCAAGATGAACTGAAAACGAAGAACTATTATAATCACATAACAACTCATTCTTCAATTGTAAATATCAATGCACATATAATCTCTTACCAAACCTCAAAACAAAATCATTATCAACGTTAAATTCCAGCAACTTACCATTCTGAAACAACTCTATCTTTTTCTGTAACTCACTGTTTTTCTTCTGCACTATCTTTATTCTATCTAATAGAGACGATTTCACTGACACATGAAACAAAATAGGGGAATTTGCTACACCAAAAACTTCTATTACAATGTTTATCAAATCAAAAACCAAAGGATCTCATTCAAAATATATCAGGGTTAATGAAGCATTACTTTTTTTACTCAAAGAAACAACCACTTTATTTTCTTTTCCCGGATGGTAAAGGATCGTGCAATCATAATATTTGATTAATTATAACTATCTTCTCTATCTCATGTTCAATTATTTATGAGTGAATATATACTAAAAACTTTTGTGGCAAGTATATATTTCATATTTTACTCCATTCAAATGATACCTCCAAATTTTAAAGAAAAAACAACCGTAGCTAATTCCATATCATGTGTAGGGTAATTTAACTAATGTGGTTTCAACTAGCGTGAAGCATAACCATTTAACTGATCATTTTTCATAAGGAATCATCCATGTCCTTTCAACGAAGCATCACTGTAAATAACATACTCACCATTTCTGAAAGGTAGTTCCAAAATCGGAGCATTGACCAATCTTATTTTCAATTCTTGAAAACAATCATCACATTATTTTTTCCAAATGAACTGAACACATTTTCATGGAAACATAGTCAGGGGACTAGATAACCATGAAAATTATCCAACAATCTTCTGGTAATAACATGACAGAACAAGAAAACTACAGATATCGGTTATATTTGTGGGTCTTGGCCATTCTTCAACAAATTTTGTTTTAGTATGACCAATAATTATTCCATTTTTAAAACAATGTGACCAAGGAAAGTAAATTTCTGTAACCAAAATTCACACTTTCTGAACTTCACAAGTAGTTTATTTTCTTTTAAGGTTTGTAAGACAACCCTTAAATTACTTTCATGCTCCTTTTTATATCTATATTAAACCAAAATATCATTAATGAACACAACGAAAAACATATCCAAGAACTCACAACAATTATATTCATAAGATCCATGATTACAACAGGTTCATTTGTTAAACCAAAATTCATAACTATAAATTCATAATGACCATATCTAGTATGAAATGTGGTCTTTGGAATGTATACTTCTTTTACATTCAATTGATGGTACCCCGAACACAAAAAATTCATAAAAAAATACAGAGCTCCCTGTAGATGATCAAACAAATCATTTATATGAGGAAAATGAAAGATGTTCTTAAAAGTGATGTTATTCAATGATCTATAATCAATGCAAAGACTCATTGAACCATCATTCTTTTAACAAAAAAGACAGGAGCACCCCATATTGGTGTGCTAGGTCGAATGAATCCTTTATCTAATATCTCTTGTAATTGATTATTTAACTCTAAAAGTTCAATTTGAGCCATTCGATAAGTGGGTTTTGAAATTGGATTAGCATCAGGATCTAAGTCAACAGTAAATCTAACTTCCCTACCAAGTACAATACCAGAAAATTCATTTGGAAAAACCCACAATGTACTAATTTACCACATGAACATCATTAATTTCAATATTTCCTTTATTTTCAAAAATATGTGCAAGGTAACATTAATTTCCATCTTTTAATAGTTTCTCGGCTTTTGGATATGTTATCAAAATAAAGGGTTCATTCTTGTACACAAACTGAAAATATTTATAAAAAGAAACATCTTTAGCTCTTCAGACAATCCTAGCATGACAAACAGAAATCCAATCCATACCCAAAATAACATCAAATTCTACTAGAAGAAATACAATAATGTTTGAAGCTAGATTTTTTCCACACATAAGGACCAGAAGGTTCTTTTAATTTCTTTTTGTCACAACATTTCCTTCAGGTGTTTTTACAATAAGTTATGTTTTCATATCTTTAGATAGAGTTCCTAATTTACTAGAAAACTTCTTAGAAATGAAAGAGTGTGTAAACCCTGAATCAAACATCACATTGGAATAATCTGAACAAACAAACAGTGTACCAGATACTACTTAATTTGATGGCCCAACATCTGCTGATGTAGTTGCAAATAATTTCCCCTCCCTTTTGTACTATTTTTCTATCTGATTTCCCTCAGTTGATTTCTTCGTTGGACACTCATTTTCATAATGAACAAATTTATTGCACTTAAAAAAAATTACTAACTATAAATCACATTTTGTCTTACCATTACCATGATCTTCTTTAGTGCAATTACGAGCCTTATGTACCATTTTACCACATCAGTAGCACTTAACATAATTCAAAAGGCATTTCCCCAAATGATTTTTACCACAATTTTCATAAACTATAAACTTATATTTTTTACCATCAGGCATTTTTGAAGAATTATTTGTCTTCATCTACCACCTCGACCACTTATTCTACTGTTTTTCAAAGAACATGTGATCATCAGAAAACTCTGTTTCCACCTTCTCTGCACAACGAACATGTTTCTTCATAACTTTTTAAGTCACAAGAAGTTAAATCCCTTCGATACTTTGGATTTAATCATGAGTAATAATTGTTGATTTTACTATCAATATATCGTATGAAATTTGGAGCATACCTTGCTATTCAAGTGAATTTTTCTTCATAAGCTGCCACTGAGTCATCCTTCTACCTCAATTCTAGGAATTGATTTTCCATTATAAGAGGAACACTCTAAGAAAAATAATTCTCTAGAAACATACCTTTGAATTCATCCTAATAAAGAACATCAATATCTAAACTATCCCTGATATTTTTCACTATCGCCCACCATAGATCAACATCACCATCAAAACGGTAAACAACAAGACTATCCTTTTTATGTTATTAACACCCCATGACATCAAAAAATTTCCTCAAGTGATTTAATCCACCCTTATAATATCACAGGCTCAGATGATCCTTTGAATTATGGGGGATGTTGCATCATGAAATGTTCCACTACTAACATGTTCCTCTATGGTTGATCTGGATGATCTCATGCATGGATACCACCAGCATTTATATCCTGAGTCAACTATTCCATCCCTGCAAGAAAATGTTCAATTCCGATTCCGACCATCTCAGGTTGTAGATTTGGAAGGTTTTCTTCCTCCTGATGTCGTCCCAACATAACTACCCGATTTCCTCTATGGAAAACCATTCTGAACACAGAAATATCTTAGGTGAAGCGACATGGTAATCTATAAATTCTATATCATTTTAATATTAACATAAATTAATTTATGGATATAAATTTAACAATACCATAACTATTAAATTTATCTAAACTGACCTCTGATACCATATATAAGGACCCGACCTTAAACATTACTTAATCTTGAATTAAATGAATAATTCACATTAAGGATCTTTTCAGGTTAAGAGTTTTAGAGAATTAGGCCATAACTATAACATTACATAGAAAATATTACAAGGTACAAACTTTTACTCAGTTTCCATTTTATTCATAAACTAAAATCTATTGCAAAAAGTGTTAGGTCTAGTCCCATGTTTTAGACAACATGACTTTTACTTGAACCCAACCATGACACTATTATTCTTTAAGTCATGTGAAAAAAATTTCAAAACAAAGAATGAGTACAGAAAGTTATGTAAGGTTATTAAAACAAAGAAAGATAACATCATTTAATCATTGCATACATAACATATGCTCTTTAAAATTCCTAATGAAATCATAAGATTTATGAATAAAAAATATAAAACATAAATCATAAAGCTAACTTGTGGCATTCATATCATACATAGATTGTAGCTATGTCAACTACGTAGGGAGTTACATTTGGAATACCCATCACAGTATATTCCCTAAATCTCTTAGGGGAAACAATCAAGTTGACCTCATTCACATGACCCAATGCCTTGGAGAGAAATCTCCGGCTCCCCCACCCTAGGTTTATCAAGGAACCACCCATATATGTATCAATTCCCACAAATCATAACATATTCATAACACATAAAAGAAACATAAAGGAATGGTAATATTTCCTCATTTCAATCACAATATATAATTTAAATATATTGGCATTACAAATATATTATTGAACCCCTTTTCAATACCAAAATAAGTAAAAATAGTATATGGTATTTATTTTCCTTTTAAAAACATTACTTCTTTTTATGGAATCCCAAGATTAAATAATACTCGCGACAACAGAAAGGTCATTGTCACTGCGTACGTTAAAATAAATATTCTTTTTTATTTAGTAAAATTATTCTTAGAAAAATAATCCCATTGAATGAAATGAAAAATAAAAGGTGTTTATACCGCGTATAAAAGAAAATCATGTATTAAAACAAAATATGTCTCAATGAAAAGAGATTGAGATGAAGTCCCTTACTTCGTGTCCGAATTGACTCATTCGTTCTTTAATCTCCTAATTAATAAACTAAAGATAATTTATAATTACATAAGAACATTTTTAATGTTTATTATTCCTTTAATATCACTTATTACCATGTTATAAATATTATGTAATCATTTAAGTTAATAACGTTTGTTTTGTCAATATTTGGTACTTGAGTAAAAAATGGCCTTATTATAATTACAAGTTGTTCACATTGTCAAAAGTTCATTTTATTTAGAATGTTAGTAATGATTAATATATCATATATATCATATATATCCAGTATATACATGTATTAATAATAGTACATAACATTTTTGGGTAAGGAATGAAATGCACTGTTCATGAAGATGGTAAGTCGTACGTACTCATGAGCGCTACTTTCATTTATATTTCTTATTTTAATGGAATTAAAACATAATGATACATATATTTATTATAATTAAATTATAATATAATATATAATATCATAAATTCCATCATTTATACGTCCCACATATGGAATTAATGTGTCATTTCACTTTGAGGGGCCGGTAGTCCGCACTTCCTCAAATGAAATTATCACATTTACCCATAATGGATACCATAAAGGTATGCTATAAAAAAAAGAAATAAGAATAATGAAAACATAAACATAATATATGTCATATATAAATATAGTTTCATCTTAATGGCCACCTTGAGTGGCGGTTGGAGATAATCGAACAATCATCGTTTCACGAGGCGTTAGTCTGCCAACCACAAAAACAATATGTTCTTCACCCATTAGATTGAGTTGTGTGTAAATGTTGTTCAAATAATTCTCATAACAACATAATAGTATATTTATAATACATTATTTGTTATAAAAGAAAAAAAAAATTGGGGTTTGTAGAAGTTAAATAAATGAAACGAAGTTAAGAGAAACTGTTACCTTTAATTTGGGTAACCCCCTTTGGTTTTAACAGAAATAACTTCTTAATGTGCCTTATTCCTATGTTAAGTCTTATAGGATGGGGAGAGAGATCTTGAGAGGTTATTTGGGTAGGTCTTGGACGATCTCAGTGGCTTGAGAGGTGTGAGTGATGGGTTATAATTTGAGTCCTTTTATAAGAGGAAGGAGGGGCTCTTTAGGAATGTGTAAAAATATTATTTTATTATAAACTTATCTTCAGTTTCTAAATGTAAAAAAATAATTAATATAGAAGATAATATGACTATTGGTCCAAATAAATTCATCCAATAATAATTGGACAATAATTGGATATCTTTTTAAAATTTATAATCATATTTATTTCATTAATTGGTTAATGAGCTAAACACTACATCATTATTGTGTAATAAATAATTTAATTTATCTAACGTCTAAAAATTATAAAATAAATACCATAATGTAATAAATATTTTTATATTTACTATTAATATTTGTAGTTGAAATGATAACTTATATAACCCTTTGTAAATATTAATTTAGTAAAATATATTTGTTTATGTCATTTTTATCTTTACTTTAAATTAGTTAATATAATGTGTCATTATCACTCCCATGTGGCTCCATGTGGTCCCTAAATCGACCCAAAGATGCCAATGGTCCTAAATGACTCAACACATAAGGTTAGGACAAGTGATAATATAATTTTATATTATTTTAATATTTTTTTTACCTTGAATTAGCCAATTTACCTTTTACCGCAGTAAATAAAAGTAAAAATATACTATTCACCTAAAATTATTTTCATATTACTGAACCTCATTTTACATACTAATAACAACCTTTTATGTTGGATTTTTGAAATTCAAATCACCTAAGCGGTACAATTTTATTTAAATGAAAATGTCAGTTTTTAACTACTACTTAATGGTTTCACTATTCATCCAAAATTGAAGTTTTTCAGCAAACTACCAAAAATTCTTCCTAAGATATATTTGATATTACAAATTTAAAAATGATGCCTATTTTACCAAATTAAAAAAAATATATGTTTCATTAATTAATATAAAATTAATTCCCTCTATCAAAAAAATAGTGTGTTTTTAAGAAAGAATAACTATCAAAAGATTAATAATTATTTATGTCCAATTTCAAAGTGAAAATAATTTCAATGACCAACATTGGATTAAATGTTAAAAAAAATAATATAATTTAAATTTAAAACCAATTAAAATATAATCTAACCATATAAATAAATTATATTAAAAGGATCTTTTGAATTAAAAACACAATATTTTTAACTTTTCACAAAAAATTATTTTTATCAGAAAAATACAAAAAATTATCCTAATGTAAATTTTGATGTCCCAAATATAAAAAAATATATTTGGTCAAATATAACATACAAAATTTAATATAACTAGATTTATAGAGGGTTCACCATCAAAAGGTGGTAAATCAACCATTTAAGGTAAATTATGCTTAAAATTTGATTCATTCACATTGTAAGCCTCTAAATCGTTTTGGATAAGTGTAAAAACATTTAAAAAATACATATAATCATATTATAGTTAGTTATATTCATTACCACCAATAAAAATGATAGGAATTAACTACCATTTAAAATGATAATGTTATATTATTAGTGGGCAACATAATATTTCAAAGAAACTCGTTGTTGCATATCGGGTACGCCATCAAGCATATCAACCCCTTTAATATAAAGTTAATATTTAATTCACAAATATGAATAATTACGGAAAATTTGTTATTCTTTATTTACCTAGGATGTTACAATATATATCATACACTTGAATATATACTAATGATTAGGATATGTGTAATAGAGTATGTTTTTTTAAAACCCATAAATTTATTTATTTTATATTAATATATCATTAAATATTTTGAAAACCACATTTATAACTCTTAATGATAATGTACTATATTAATAGTTTCTCATGTTTTCTATGTTTACCGTAATAATATTTATGGGTTATAAAATATAATTTATTTATTTTAGGGGATATCACTTTAATTTTTATCGATATCCATAACCTGGATTTATTGTTGTGAATGTCTTACAATTCATCAGAAAATTTGAAACATAAGTTGGGATCCAAAATTAATAATATAATTAAACTCAAAAAGTAGGAAAAACTATTAATATACACTTCCCAATAATAATAATATTATGACATTTATCATGTTTTGGATTATCCACTATAATATAATCAATTGATTAATGATTACATCAAAAATTTCTTTTAGGTGTATCTTAAAATGTTTACGTTTATTTCCAGAGACATCAAATGTAAAATATTTCACAATTGAGTGTCCTACATAAATATTTATAAATATATTTAACAAATATATTGATTGTTTACATATGATACTCTAAAAGTAAATAATTGTATAGATCAATCCTCCTGTAGAATCACATGGTTTTATGACTACATCCAGCTATTTATGACCCTTCTCTTGGAGAGATTCAATTTTTATGTTGATAGTAAACGCTTTGAATTACCAAAAAATCCGTATAACTACAAATTTATCAATAGTATTTCTATATATTAATCATATATATATATATATCAAAATTATGAATTTGTATGATAAAAACTCTATTGTGATTGATGACCATTGCATTAAAGTGTTTATCATGGGATAATAGTCAATATAATTTATTCCCAATGTGTATCATAATGGTTGAATTGGGTAATCAATCATTGATACCTAAAAAATATGAACCACTATAAATTATGAATATTTTTTGAAATTTATTTTATTGAGAACATTTAAAGGTCAGTGCTATTTAACATGAATATAGTGAAAATTAACTTGAAAATTAAAATGACACAATTGTAATGACCTAGCCCCAGAAACCCAAAACCGGTCCATTAATTTATACTGCTTGAATGATTATAAGAAATAAAATCCTAATGGTCTGATTAGTTCTAATATTTTGGAAGACCATATTATATACATGATACCCATTTTAAATTTTTAATGATAGAGAACAACATGATACATAATAAACTGAAATAAACTGCCTCCTTTAAAGCTTATTCAATGTTCTCATTATCATAACCTATGTAACGTAAAAATAATAAGTGTGAGCTCAAATACATAGTAAGGGTTACACATAGTGGAATCATGAATCAATAATAAGTGAATCATAATTAATTAGACACAACTAATAATACATGGTGAATAAATGAAAACACGTGTCAACAATAAGATGAGAAAAAAAAGCATCCATAGAGTTTATCATAGTGAAAATATCCAGGAAAAGAATAAATGAATACCAAATAAAGAAAATTATTTTTATTTTTACATCATGTAACTTTAAAATGAGCCTTTATAATGTCGATACAGTTAATGTATGTGGGTAAAAAGCCGTCTGAATTTTGGAAATAAACTCAAAGGGTTTTTCAGCAACTGATTTGTCTCAAGAGACAAGTCCATGCATAGAGGGGACATAGCAGGCCCCACCCATCTCTTCCAGTCCAAATAATTATTTATAGAAATATTTAATACAGGAAAAAATATGCCTTGGCAATATCCATACTGAGTAGAGGATATGGATTCATCAATATTTCCACAGTTAAAGAAACATACCACATAAACACTATATGTAAAATGATATAAAGCTAAGAAAATAATAATATACATGTGACAAGAATATTGATATATAATTTAATTAAAATTTAAAATGAAAAATTATCTCAAAGGGGTAGTAGTTACACCACATAAGCATGACTAGATGCATAATACTAAGTAAATCACAATGAAATGGAATTTGGAACAAATACCCTTCCTGCATTATAATAAATCGAGTTAATAATCATAATATGAACCAATAAATACCATTAATATTAATATAATCATGATATTATATATCAAATTTGAGTAAAAATTCACTACATACAAGAAATAGGTGGCAAACAATGGAAATCTAATGGAAATAAATGTGAGATAAGAAACCCCTTACCTTATGCCCAAATGTCTTCTTCTGTTGATCTAAATGCCCTGGATAGTCATATTATATTGATTAATAATGAATTCTATAACCTTATATATATATGTGTGATTTACTTATTATTTCTTCATTAATTTTATTTATGACCTTTTATATGGTTTAATAGATACAATTTTACCATTTGAGAGTACATATTTTCCTAGCTTTTAAGATCATTTTGCTTCTGTAAGAGTATGGAAGTTCATGTATAATGGAAATTGAAATACAAAATTATAATTTTGAGTTATTAATTATCATACATATGGTTAAATTATCACATAAATCCTATGGTTATTTTGGGATAGGATGAATCATTATACAAAATTTTAATTGTAAATGCTTGGATTATTTTGATGGTTTTTTGAGAAGCACGGACTCATTTTGTGTTATAATTAAATAAAATTTTTAAAACATTATTCCATAAAATTAAATATGATATATTACATATATAATGATCTGGTTAAACCATTAAAATGGTTTCATTACCATAATTGAAGATTTTAATAGAAATTGACAACATGTTGTGCGTGAATGTGATAAATTTACACATTTCGAACGATGTTTTAATTTTTAGTATAAGTGGAGGGGGAAAGAGAGATGATGATGAAATATTATATTATAATAAAAAACATTCAGTTCATGTATAGTACTAGAATTATCATAGAACTTGGATGAGGGGAGGAGAGGATATAACAACAAAATAATGTATCATGTAAAATAAATTTAATGAAAAATGAAGTGAGGTTCACCTCTTGAATAATCATCCTTGAGAATCTCCTTAAGGCCATTATTTTTGGTCTTTTGGTGAGAACATCTAGTCTTGGACATGGGATTTTGCTTGCGAAGTTTATTTATTAGAACATAGGTAAGGCTCAAAGATTGAGTGTTTTGAGAGGAAGAGGGGTGAGGGTGGTTTATATAGTGGATGAGTGGAGTGATTTTCAAATATTTTATTTATTATTTTATTATTTTTCTCATGACAAGAAATTATATTTATTATTATTACCAAGAATAGTAATAAGTTCATGTGAGTTCAAACCATGTATACATACATTATCAATGATGCACCGAATAGTGTATTTATCTAAAAAAATTTATATATGGTAAATTATCGTATTTTACTATTCATAAAAAATTCTAGTATATCCGAAAAATTAAAAACAAATCATCATAGCCATATTTCAATGTGTAGAATAAAAAATTGTACCCCATTTTTTTAAATAATTTTATAAATTTTAGTAAATTAATTTTTAATTAAAATAATTATTTAATCAAAAAATACCTACGCTTACAAAATTCATCATCACTTTTAAAATGCCTAAATTTTATTTATACATTAATGGGATAGTTTAATATTTATCAGGGTAATATTACTATTCATAAGGGTAGGTTACTATTTATATGTGCAAGTTACCATTCATTAGGGTATGTTACTATTCATCAAAAATTAATTTGATTCTATCAGACTCTAAATATCAATGTGATTGCAACTGTGCATGTCTATTTTTATAAATTCAAAACACAGTAGTGGAAAATTTACATTTAATGGTTATGTTATGACTATATCCTATAAATAATCAGGTGTCTTTTCACAGAGACTCATTGCATCATGAAATACTTTCTATCTAATCAAATGAATGTATTTAAGAGAAACCTACAATAAAATTTCATGGATGTTATATTCTTCCCACCTTCGGAAATTTTTTCCTCAACATTTTTCATGTTTATATCCATTTAAAAAGATGTGGGTGGTTCTTCTTCATAATATCCTTAGGTTCCCACAATCCATGTTCTATTTTATGGTTTCTCCAAAGAACTATTACTATTCGATTTGTTCTATTTCACAATACATGCTCCCTTGTGTCATGAATAATGATAGCCTTTTCACAGTAAGAAAAATTTGGTTCCAGCACTATTTCATTACATGTGAGTACATGCATTGGGTATGGAATGTATTTCATTAACAACAAAATGTGGAAATCATTATGAACTTTGGATAGACTTGGTGACATTGCAAAATGGTAAACTATAGTTCCAATTCATTCTTGAACTTTGAACAGTCTGATGTACCTAGGTCCAAGTTTCCATTTCATATTGAACCCTAATAAATCCTTCCAAGTAGATACTTTTAGAAAGGCATGATCTCCTACTTGAAATTCCAAATAATTTCTCTAGTTGTCCCCATAACTATTTTTCAAAAATTGGGATGCTTTAATATAGGCCTGAATTTTCATTACCCTTATAGTTGTCTCTTCAATATGATCTAGGCCTATAAGATTCCTCTCACCATAATAATCCCAACATGTTAGATTTCGAAACCTCTATCCATATAACACTTCGTATGACGCCATTTTAATGCTAGAATAAGAGATTTTACTATATTAAAATTTCACCAAAGGCATGTATTGATCCCACATACCATGAAAGTCAAGAAATCATGATCTAAACACATCTTTTAGTGTTTTAATAGATCTTTCAGACTGTCTGTTAGTTTGGGGGTGAAAATTAGCACTTATATGGATCTCGGTATCCAAACAATTTTGGAGGATTTTACAGAATTTGGATGTAAATCAGGGATCTCGATTAGACACAACAAATAGAGGCGCACCATGAATTATTACAACTTCATTAATATAATGTCTTTTCAGGCACTCAAGTGGTAATTCCTCTCTTATAGCGTGGAAATGAGTGGATTTTGTGAGATGATGAACAATTACCCATATTGTATAATTCCATCTATGAATCCTTTGTAGTCATGTGAAAACGTAAATCACAATTTCATCCCACTTCCACATAGGAATAGTTATCATTTACATGAACCCTCTAGGATGTTTTCTCTTGGACGTCACTTGTTGACAAACTAGAAACCTTGAAACATAGTCACCAATTTATCACTTCATATCATCCCACGAAAAATGTTTCTTCAGATCTCTTTACATCTTGATGCTAATATGCAGTATAGAGAAATTTTAGCTATGAGAATCTTCTAATAGTTCCCTTTTTAGATCAAGTAATGATAGAAGTCATAACCTCTTCCCAAATTTTAGAACTCCTTCCTCATACATGAAGTATGCCAATCTCACATCCTTAACAGCTTAATTGTTTTTATAGATTCTCATAGTCATATTGAGAACTCTTTTATCTTCTCTTGTAAATATGGTTTTGAAATCATTTGAAAACGAAATATGTTTCCCCTTACTTAACAATTCACAAATACATCTTTAACAGATCCATGAATATTTAATCTTTATTGGTCATAATTTGGGTCAGAAGTCCATGGTCATTTCTACTATTGAATATGCCACCGTATTTTCCATTCATGGGTGGTAGTGTATTGAACAGTCATAATATTTGAGCAACTCGATTCATCTCCTTTTCCTCGTGTTAATTTTTATTGTATAAATTTATTACAAACTCTTGTGATCCATATATATCTCACATAATTCACTATAGAGATAGTTTCTCCATATATTTATAGAAAAGATTACACCTGATAACTCAAGATCATGAGTTTGATAATTTTTTTCATGAGTCTTCAACACCCTTGATGCATAAGAACTAACATTATCATTTTTTAAAAGGAAACATCCTAGTCCAGTCATTGATGCATCATTATAAATTATAAATCTATCATTTGGAGATTGAGGAGTCAAAATAGGAACATTGACCAATCCTCTTTTAAATTCATCAAATAATTATTTAGATTCTTTATTCCAAACATACTTAACACCTTTACGTGTGATCTTGAATAGCGGGATAGCCAATTGGGAAAAATTCTATACGAAATGTCGATAGTAACCTACTTGGACAATAAAAATACATACCTCAGTTACGTTAATTGGTGTGGGTAATTCTTGGATTTCCTTTGACTTCATTGGATCATATGTTATTCCATCTTTAGAGACAATGTGGCCAATAAAAGAAATTGATTGAATCCAAAATTACTTTATATACCTCAATATTGTTCATTTCATCTAATAGTTTTTAGAATGATCCACAAGTGATTATTATGTTATTTGTAGATTTTGGATTATACCGGGATATCATCTTTAAATTCATCATAAATTCATTATGATATTCCTTTAAAACCATATTCATTATATGCATGAAAATCGAGGGTGCATTAGTCAGTCCAAAATGAATTACTGTAAACTCGTAATGTCCATACCTAGATTGAAATGATGTCTTTAAAATATCATCCTTCCTCAAATGTAGCTGATGATATCTTGATCGAAGGTCAATCTTCAAAAAATATTGGGATCCATGAAGTTGATCAAAAAAATCATCAATGTGAGGAAGATGATAATTTTTCACTATCATAATGGCATTGATGTCCCTGTAGTTAATACACAACCTCATATATCCATATTTCTTCTTGAAAAAGACAACTAGGGCTCCCCATGGAGAAAACTAGGGCAGATAAATCCATTTCCACCCAATTCCTCTAGTTGTTTCTTGAGTTCTACTAATTCCACAGTGGACATTCTATAATGAGTATTTGATATAGGACTTGAACTATGAATTAAATCAATAGAGAACTCAACTTCCTACTCTAGAGGATGTCTAGGTAAATCCATTGTAAAAACCTCAATGTATTGATGCACAATAGGTACATCTTCAATTTGAATATCGATAAATGATATTTTCTCTACTTCCACAAGAATTTTATTTAGAAGAGATATTGATGGTGGATCTAGATATGATCCAAATAATTATTTTTTCTCCCCAAAAGATAAGTGATACTAAATCATTCTTAAAAATTGTAACTTCATTGTTCTTGATATATATTTTCACATTATAATTTTATATCCAATTCATTCCATAAAATATTTCAATTTCAATCATAGGTATGATGATAAGGTCAGCAACACTAGTATGCTTGTGTGCCATAAAGGGGACTGACTGACACATCTTTGTTGCAACGATACTTCCCTTAAGAGTTTTGACTGAAAACTCATTTATTAAACCAAAATGGAAATGTCTAATTTTCTTGGACAACTGGGATGATATAATAGAATTAAATGATATATAATCAAATAAAGATTTTCCAATGGTTGAATAAGCAATTGAAATACCTTCCACAACATCATTGGGAAATTTTATCTCTACGGTGGTAATCACATAAGCTTTCCCTTGCTCTTGTGGCCTTTTCTGAGGCATGTTTCATTGGTTCTTATGAAGCTAATTTTTACAGTGACTCATATCTATACAATAGTACAATTTAATGTCATTTCCTTGTTTCTTCCCCTTGAATTCATTAGATCTATGTGCCCTTTCTCCACACTTATAGAAAACTCTTATTCCTTTCATGCATATCCCAAGATGATTATTTACATAGTTCCTGCAAAATGGGAATTTCTTCATTCCCTTCTTATTCTTTAGAATTTCAAATATTCTATGGTTATCAAAATACCTCTTCTTATCATGGTTTCCCTTGAAGAAATTTGATCTAGAAAATTCATTCTCTATTTTGACGGCACTTAATACAATTTCATCATATGATGAAAATGTTTGAGAATCTCGTTCCCTTCAAAGACATGGCTTAAGACCTTGAAAGAAATGACCAATCTTATCTTCAAAATCATGTACATAATTTATTTCACACCTAGATAGTCTTATAGAGTTAGCTTCATACTCTATAACACTCTCTTCTTCACTTTTCATTAATCTAAGGAATTTTCTCTTCATTTTAGTTTGTTTCTCATGAGGGAAATATTTTTTGATGAATATTTCCTAAAACGTTTTCCAATCCATATTATATATTTATTCTTCCATGATAGTATTTTGGATCAAATACCACCATTGATCGAATTCTCCCTTGAGATAGTATACTACCAGTACTACCTTTTCATTTTCATTGCATCTCAAGGATAGAAATATCTTTTCAAAGGACTTGATCCATTGTTTAGAAACCAACAGATTAGTATTACCACTAAATGAAGGGGGATCCTTCCACATGAAATGATCCAACATAGGTGTAGCATGGTTATTTATCACAACCTGATTAAGTTGTCCCAGTGTCCTCATGCTATGATCTTCTCCAACACAGACTGTGTTGAATTTCTCTATGGAGAAATCCCTACATTTTCCACTAGTATAGATTCCCATTCTTCCATTTAGATCCATCTATAAAAAAATTTAATACACTAAATTATGTAATAATTCCAAATTAATAACAAGAAAACACTTAACATAATTTGAAAATTTATGAAAATATAATCTCATAATCATAAAAATGGTTTCTGTTAACATTTAAATCCTTCATAAGGGTTTGTAAAAAAAATTGAATTATCCTAAGCATGTCCCACAAGAGTGTCAAACCAGGTGCGTAGTAAGTCTCATTATCATGTACTTGGATACCTCGGGTTAAGTCTGAAACTCCATGTCAGAGTTATTACTCCGAGGTATATCTGTTCCAGAACCACGACCACATGTTGTATCCAAATTGGGAAGTATTTTCTAAGAAGACCTAAATAGTATATACCTTACCAAAAATATTGTATATTACATTATTTTTATCCTCAATTTATATCTTAGGGTAGTTTTCTCTATGCTATGATTCCTAAATATAGTTTCCATGGATGCTACTAAAATTCTTCAAATACAAACTATAATGCCCTGAACCCAGAAGCCCAGATCTAGTGCACTATTTTATTACATTATCATGATTATAAGAAATAAAATCCTGAATGGGAGATTAGTTTAATAGTTTTGGAAAACCATATTACATACATGATACCCATAATATATTTTCAAGTATAAGAAACTTCATGACACACAATAAACTAAAATAAACTATCTCATTGAATGTTTATTCAAGGTTCTCTTCTTCATAACATGGGGAAAGGTAACACATTTAGGGTGAGATCATATTATTATTAAGGGATACACATAGTGTAATCCTAAATTAATAAAAATTGGAACATTATCAATTTGAAAAAACTGATAAGGCTTGGTGAATAAATGAAAAAACATGCCAACAATATGTTGAGAATAATAATGCCTCCATAGATTTTTTATAGTAAAAACCTCATGGAAAAGTATAAATTAATATCTAATAAAGTGGATTGTTTTTTGAAAATAATGTATCTGGAATATGAACCATTATACCATCATGACAGTTTATGTTTGTGGGTAGATACCCATCTTATTCATGGAAACAAACTCGAATAGTTTTTTGGAAATTGATTTGTCTCATTAGACCTATCGATTCATAGAGGGTCAATGACAAGCCCCTCCTATCACTACCAGTCCGAATAATTTTTTATAAAAAGATTTAATACAAGAAAAATTTGCCTTTTTAATATCTGTATTGAGTAGATGAAACCGATTCATCAATATTTCCACAGTTAAAGTAACATTCCATATAAACACATTATATAAAATGGTATATGACTAAGAAAATAATAATATCCATGTAAAAATATTATGGATATATAATTTAATTAAAATTTTAAATGAAAAATAATATCAAATAGTTAGTAGTTATACCACAAAACATGATTTGGTGCACAATACCAAGTAAACCACAATGAAATGGAAATTGAAATAAAGTACCTTACAACATTATAACCAATCAAGTTTATAATAATCAAGTGAACCACTAAATATAAATAATATAAAGGGAATCATGATATAACATATTAAATGGAAGTCAAATTACACCACATGAAAAAATAATTCATGAACAAAGGAAATCTCACGAAAATAAAAGCAATATAAGAAACCCCTTACATTAGTCCTGAATGGGTTTCTAAATGATCTTAATGTCATGGATAGTAAAATTAGATTCATTAATTATGAATTCCATATCATTAAATACATTTAATTTACTTATTATTTCTATATTAAATTCAATTATGTCCTTTTAGATGGGTTAAGAGATTCAATTTAATCAGTTGGGTGTACTTTTTTTAGTTTTTATGATCAGTTTTCTTATATAAGAGAATAGAAGTTTGTGTTAAATGGAAATTGAAATAAAAAATTGATGTTATGAGTTATTAATGATAATACATAAAGTGAAATGATCACATAATTCAATTTGTTATTTTGGGAGAGGAAGAATCATTATAAATATTTTAATGACAAATGCTTGGATTATTTACATGGGTTTTTGATAACCACAATCTCATTTTGTTTTATAATTAAATTCCATGTGTATAAAATTATTCAGGAAAATAAAATTTGATATATTAAAATTAAAATTATTTGTTTATACCATACTAATATTATCATGGCCAGAATTGAAGATGGTAATATAAATTTATAACCTGACGTCCTTGAATTTGATAAATTAACAAATCTTGGACAATGTTTTCATATTCAGTATGAGAAGGGGTGAAAGAGAAATGATGATGAAATATTCTTTTAGAATAATAAAATTAGAGTTCATTTATGTCAATAAAATTATCATAGAATTTTTATTAGGGTAGGTGCTGAGAGTGGAACAAAATAATGGAACTTGTAAATGAAGTTGAATAGAAAAGAAAGATAGGTTCACCTCTTTAGTATTCCTCATTGAGAATATCTTTATGGCCTTTGTTTTTTGGCCTTTTGGTGAGACCATTAATTCTTGGACAAGGGTGGCGGGGTCTTGGGGAGTTTATTTGGTAGAACATAGGTAAGGATCAATGCATGAGTGGTGTGAGAGGCAGAGGGGCTGATGGGTGGATTATATTGGGGAGGAGAAAAGTGATTTCAAAATATTTTTTTTCATTTTTTTATTATTTTTCTCACAACAATAAATAGTATTGATTTTTATGACCCATAGTAGTAATAAGTTCATGTGATTTCAAACAAAGTGTACTTACATCAACAATGATTCAAGTAATAGTTTATTTATCTTAAAATGTAAATATACACTAAATTATTGTATTTTAGTATTCATAAAAAATTATACTATTTCTGAAAAATCACAAAAATTCACCACAAATTTATTTTTGATATATAGAATCCAAAAATGAACTCCATTTTTCGAAATAATTTTATAAATATAGAAATTTCAATTTTTATTTAAAATCATAATTTAATCCAAAAATACCAACACTTAATAAATTGACCATCGTATTTAAGTTCCCTAAATTTTATTTATACATTCATGTATATGGTTGACATTTATAAAGGTCATATTAATATTCATAATGGTAGGTTAATATTCATAGGGAAATGTTACTATTCATAATGATATGTTATGATTACCCAAAAATTATTCTTATTCTATCAGACTCCAAATATCACCCTCATCGCAACCGTGTATGCCTGGTTTTGAAAAATAAAAATAAAAATGTGAAAAATTTAATTTTAATGTCAAGGTAATGACTATATCCTAAAATTAACTCAGTGTTGTTTCATAGAGGCTCAGTTCATTATGCAATATAGGCTATCTAAGGAATTGAATTATTTTAAGAGAAACATTTTTTAAAATTTTTAGGGTTTTAAAAAATTGAAGAAAATACAAAATAAAAGAATAAAGGATGCTCCCTTTATTGAACTATATTTTATATCACTATATTCTATTTAAATTTCATTTTAACTCAATACTTATACCCATACCATTCACAGAGTCAGATATAATATCCCAATTTGTGTGCATATTCAATAATCCTAAGGATCTCTAGTGCACTACACGCTACTATCATGTAATTTTGCGAGAGGGAACAAATAAATCAATTATGAGTCCATCACTGACCTCACCGATTTGAAAAATATATATTTACTCTATAAAATATAGATTTATTTATATTCCAAACCTTGAGTAATTGTAATATTATATGTTTTAATAGTATGAAATAAAACTATGGAGACTATGGTAAGAGTCACAGTAACAAACCACCACCTCTACATCTCTCAAAATTTAGATATATTATAAATTAAAATTAAAATTTGAAAAATTAATAGGATTGAGAGACACTCATAATATTATAGGGAGTATCCCATTGGGTTATCCTTACACCATCACAATGATAAGATATTAGGGTGAATTATAAGAGTTTCCCACTCCATCATAAGAAAACTAGAGTATAATAAAAATAAAAACATTAAAGAAAATAAACAATAGATAATAAATATGGGGAAAATTATTCATTGTAGGGGAATCCCTCTATTTATATACATCTCTATTTATTTTGTAAATTAAGAATATAATGGGTATCCACACACATGATATCCTTTATCTTCGGATCTTATTATAATATTTAATGCTGATTTTTTATTCTATGTTCTACATATCTTAGTCGGATTTCTTTCAAGTTTATTTTATTTTTCTGAAATGGTTAATTTATTTAAATAATTTCTATCTATACTATCTTCAATGAACCAAGATCAGTTACTACTACATGATTTTATTTAATCTTATGAAGGAGATTAAACTCATTGTGGAAATGTTGAAAATTTAATGTGACATCAATATATAATAATTTAAATGCTTCTTATTATTAAACCACTAACATGTACATTAATGTATGATCAAATTTCATCATATTTATTGATTGTATTTTATGATATAATCTTATGGATATCCGGTTAAATGTCATTTGGAATGGGAAACTCCAATTTTATTATTATATACTCTATTTAATAAAAATATTAATTTTATATATCATGGTTATTTTCTTTTTATCATTTAAATGAGAAATATTTGAGGAAACATATATTTTTTCCATGTTATTATTATGTCATCATTTTAATATTATACAGATATGTCAGTATCTCATTTCATGTTCTTCAATAGGTTTATAAAAATATCAAATTATAATTTATTCCAATTTATTATTCCCATATAAATATAAATATTAGACAATATCATTGAATTTATAAGTTATATTTATACATAATATTTTCCAAATAAATAAAATGAAACTTGTTGATGACACTAATAAAAAATTTCGGATTTCCATTATAGAATGTATCTTGGATTGTTGAAAATATATTATCAAAATTCAAGTATTGAATAAATGAAAAGTATAAAAAAAAATGAAAATATAATTCTTTTTTAGTCCACTAAAATTATCCATTTCAACCCTTGTAATGAAATATAAAATATCAAAATTAAAATTTAAAATTAAGAGAGGTTTTACAATATATTCTTAATGGATAATCCATCACGCATCTAATATAATTCATCCTAATTTATCATTTTACACAATTAATTTATTTCATTCCCATTCTCTTCACATCAATCCTTAATACTTACCTTGTCAAAAAAAAAATTCAATCACACACCTCAGAACATTTTTTTCGTCATTATTCATATTATGTGAATTAAAAAATAATTATATATGTATATTTCAACTCCCATTACATTGATTATTAAATTTATTAATATAATAATAAAATGAAATTTTTTTAGCTATTCTAGAGAGAGGATGATATTTCAATGTAATAAAAAAACCTGTAAAGAATGAAGATTGTATCATAAACAAAATTTTACATTATTATAGATTAATATCTCAAATTATTCTCTTCAAAAATCATTAATACGTCTCTAACATATTACAACATTTCAATTATAGTTGTTCACACAAAATTCTTTGATTATTAAACATTATTTCCTCATATATAATTAATTTGAGAAAATTAATTATTTTAATTAAATTTTCTATAAGTCATTTTGGGAACAAATCATTTCACTAATTGGTGTGACTCCACTACAAATTTTTATGTATTTTTACCATGAAAATTTCTTCCAAAAATTTATTAATACATCTTTACCTCTATACATTATTCCCCAAACACATAACTATGTATTACTTAATGATATTTCACATTAAGTGAATGATTCGTGGGGATTTATTATATAATGTGGATAAATTAATGGAAATTTAATGCCTCTGATACTTTAAAAGGATAGAAATAAAAATGTATGTCAAATTAGGATCAACAATTATAATTTATAAAAAAATACATTATTCATTTTAGAACCACCTTAACCATTTGGATTTTGTAAAATACACAAAATCAATTTCTGTATTATAAAACATATTCCAATATTCACTTTATAAAAAATGAATTGTGTTCTATAATAGGAAACCATTAAAAAAATATAATTGTCTATGAATTTATAATTTAATAGTTATCTTGATCATTGTCTTCACATTTGTGTAAAAATATTTTAATGATCAAATAAATAGTCACGAAATTAAAAAATATTTCAAATCATATTAATTTTAAAAATATAATTCAATAGAATAAAACAATTTACTTAATTATTATAAATGTTTTGGTGTTCACATATTCTCAATTTTATCTAGAAAAGGATAAAAGTAAATAGACATAAAACTAAACCTGATCAAAAAACTATTTACTACAACAATACCCTATTATAATGTGTTTATTTTAATTCAAAAAAGATTTTATATATTTAAATTATATTTAAATTAGATATTATATAAAAAATTTTTAACAATATATAATCTAACATGTTATGATGGGCCACTATGAAGTGTTGAAGTTGATTTTAAATTCAGACAGAGATGTTTCATTACATTCAAAAAATTTGATGAAATAAAATTAATTATAAAGAAGGTAAATATAAAGGGTCTATCAAATTATGAAATTGTGAATTTAACCCCCTTGAGTGGGTTATATGTTTAAATTTATTATAGCAAGGATGTTTCAGATTGAATCCCTAACATAATAGATTGTGAGGTTTATATGTTTTTAACTACCCCCGAATGAATTTTCCAGAGGCCTATATATAGACACTATGTGTTATGGTCCTTAAAATAAATTAAACATAATATATCCAGATGAACATAGTGATAAAAAATGAAAAGGGGGAGAGAAAATGAAGTGATGTTCCTCCCTATGTATTATATTATCCTTCTCTAATAAATGTGTCGTAACTAACACTACACCATCAATGTAAATCTAGTGTCTATGTAATTACATTAGTATATAACACAAGATATCATGTTATGCTATTTAAAACAATTTATTAGACTTTGGATGGTATATACATGCATTTTCCATCATTATTTTGATAAATATAATAAAAATTTCCCAGAAAATTTATTATTTCCCCACGATTTTCAATAAGTCATACAGAGAATTCTTCTTGGTTTCAAAGGGAAAATAGGAAAAATAAATAAAAGGGTGAGCATACGTGATCAATAATTCATGGAATATAGTGAAATAAAATAAAAATTATTAATATAATAGATAATATCAAAATAATAAATAAAGAAATAAATATCTAACGACCATAATATATCCATGGATTATGTAAAATGGGAATATAAATTATATGGGTAGTAATAACTGAATTCAAAGTGATGGAATGGACAATGGTAGACATATTAATTAAAAAAATGGATTTTATATGATATAATAACCATAACATAAATTCATTAGGCCATCACATCATATATAATTGGGTAGGTATACACCGATTTCCACACATCTTGTAATTCTCAAGAGACTAAATGATATTTTGAGGGGATATACTGTTGTTTCCCTACCAATATCATAATATGGCTTGTGTGAAGATAATATTAAATATTTTGGATGATAATACATATCATAATTTTCCCCCAAACCCCACTTAAATGCACATGCATCACATCCCAATATTAATATTAT
Source organism: Viscum album (assembly GCA_963277665.1). Classification (NCBI taxonomy): domain Eukaryota; kingdom Viridiplantae; phylum Streptophyta; class Magnoliopsida; order Santalales; family Viscaceae; genus Viscum; species Viscum album. The sequence continues at coordinate 1,256,695,419 of OY728152.1, forward strand.
TAAAATATAAATATTTTATTTATTTACATTATTATTCTAGATACTCGAGTATTTTATTTTCTATATTTTTTAAATATTATTTGTTTTCGATACCACACTATTTGGCATCATGATTGACCATACCATTTGTAAACCATGTGGTATGGGTCTATAGCTTAAGAGAACTATTTTACATAGTTCGTATATTGTATCTAGAATAGTGTGACCAACATGTGAGGGTTCCTACGTTTTAAAACATTAGGACATACATTTAGTATAATGTTTTGTAAAACATGTGGAAACCCTAAGATTTATTATGTCATAATTTTTTTAAAAATTCCAATCATTCCCATAATAAATTATAACGCCTAAAGTTTTCCCTCAGTTCTTATTCATATGACACACCTGGAATCCATGAAGACCATTATAGAGGACTCTCATCTTTCCTCCTTTGTTTTCTTCCACCCATCACTTATGATTTCAAGATAATTCTATATAGTTTTTGGTTTCATCCAATATTTTTCATTTTAATCCCAATTTTACACCACCATCCTCATCTTGTTGTGTTCATTATAGGGAAAACACTAGTGCAATATACTTGGTTTCTTTTTGTGGGTTTAATTGTTGAGGGTCTGGTTGTTTCTCCTAAAGACATTTCTTCCATACATATTTATTATTTATTTAGTCATGTTTGTTTGAGGTATCTCTATCCATTTATTTATAATTTTCCAATAGTTATGTCTGTATCCATTTTTAAATCTATATGTCCAATTAAATTATTAATGGTAATTTTTAAGGGTTATAGGTATTAAAAATGGGATTTTCAACTGATAGAGTTATTTAAATGTGGTTCATTTATAAATTAAGAATAAATAGACATGGGTTTGTGTTTTTTATTATTTTAGTGTAATATATTATTTTGTATGATTTTGATTTTTGTATAGTGATTTAACGAAATTTTCCTTAATTTTTTTATTCTTACGATATATTTTTTTTGACAAAAAAAAACTTATTTCATTTAAAATATTATTTTTAAATGTAATAAAGAAATCAATTAGACTTCCGCAAGAATGTATATTTATATATGTATATGGAAACCCTTCTATTAATATGTGTATATATGAATACATAGGTATCTATATATAAAAAAATACAGGTGTTTTACAAATTAAGAATACAAATATACAGACATGAATTCTCTTATATGATATTTCATATATACATATAAGTTAATATCAATTAGTTTTTAGATCATTGACCCACTAAGAAACTTTAAAAATATGAATTAAAAATATTTTTTTTATTCATAAATATTATTTAATAATCATTTTAGAAAATGTACTGTTAATTTCTAAACATGAGGTTCGATCGGATCTTTGAGTAAATATAAATTTAAAGGCTTAAAAAAATTTCTATAAATCCATATATACCTGTCATTTATATGTGTTGATAATGATGATTGTTAATAAGGACTTCATGGTATGTTTTATAATTGATGGATTTAAGGATGTTTGATTGTGTGTAAGAAGGTGGGTTGAGGAATATTTTATAATTTTATTTCCATGTATTTCATTAGAGTTATGTTTCTGTTATAACACACCCCTTACTCACACTCTATTACTATATTCATTGGGATCCTATTAATCATAGTGATAGATTGAGAGATGGTTTCTGTGTAGTCCTGATGAGATGAAATATATGCGCTTTATAATTGAATGTCAATATGGGAGTTCAATTTGTGTTTCTATTTGAGAGTAACTATTTTTTAGACTAAGTAAATTCTTCAATAGGCCTATCAGTGGTTCGACTAGAATATTCCTATGATCGGTTCACTAGTTTTTCAATAATATCCCTTGATTTATACATGATACATGAATTTTATTATTTAGCATTTTTTTCATGTTTTTTAGTTATATCTCTATTTTAGTATGTAATATAATTTTAAATTATGTTATAAGATTTTATAGTCTTATTTATATGGCTTCTTGTTTTTATATTATTCGAACTCAGATATCTGTGTTTTAAATAGTTCTCAGAAAGCTTGTTTTAAAAATTTATTTTTGAAGATATTCTATTTATCTAGTTTTTAATGATCACATGGTTTTTAAAATATAATAATGTCATTTAAAAAAATTAATATGTTTTGGTATTCAAAATGGTATTAAAATGAATATTTTGATTTCAATATTTTGAACTCATATTTGTGGAATGTTCTAAAAATGAATCACATTGACTCTATTGTGATAACATATTGGGATATTTATGATAACTCTATATATATCACTCAGTATATGTAGAGTGAGTGGATCTTGTGGGATTAAATATGATTATGTGGATTCAACTTTATAGTCGCTATTTTTCAAGATTTCACATAAAGTTTTGATTTCATAAGGACATTGTGGAATCCTATGGTCACACAATGGTTAGTCGGTTATTTTGTTTCATTTCAATTTCCTCGTCACATTATACAGATTAGTCATTATTATTTGTTATCAATAATTAGGTGAATTCATGTATATTGTGTTAAGGATATTAAATTAAAGGGGCTATTTTATGTGTGATATTTGGACGTGAGATATGGGATTGCATTATATTTGTTTTATTATTTTTATTCAATTTCAATATCCATAAAATTACTTACTCGATTTTTCATGAGGATCCAAAATATTGATTTGTGAACCCATTATTATGGTGAAATTACACTATATGTTTAATTTAATATAATTTAAGGGGGCATAGTTCCCAAATTGTGTTATTTTAATGCCTTAGTAGTTGTTCTTAGTCCAAGAGGATTAGTAACCCCACTATTTATATTTTTCATATGGGCTCAAGTTCTTGGAAAAGGGGTAACCTAGGTTAGATCATCACCACATGTTATTAGTCCCTTTTTTCTTTAGAGTTCATGGGTTTATGAAAAGTAGTTCTTTGTCTCATACTAGTTAAATGGAAAATATAATCATTGGATCTAGGAAAGTAGGTTATGAGTGGGGGGATGATAATCACTACTCATTGAAATCATTAGTTTCCATTCTAATTAAATATTTCAATTTTGTTTTAGAGATTTTCCGTGAATCCTTTAATGAATATTATTAATTGAATCTATTTAGATTTCTAGTTTTTTTCTTCTATTCCTTTGCAGATTTAATGAATGTGGTGGAAATGGAGTGGAATTAGAGGTACTTTTAAGTCAAATGGACTGAAAATATTTTGATTCATATGTCCACGGTTTAGAAAAAACACATAGTTTTAGAAGCCTGGCTAGAACACAGTCTATCAAATCGGTTATCCAAAACATACACAAAAACTAACAACTTTTATATTTTAATTAATTTAAATTTAAATTAATTGTTCTCTAATAATATTTGAATTTTTAGTTGAAAAATGTGTTCTTAAATTGTGCATGACATCATTTTGAATATCCATGATTATTTTATATAAATTATTGAACATAAATTTTATTCTCTGCATTTATTAAATAAATTTTATAGTGGGTGAATAGAATAATTAATATGATTATTATAATTTCATTATTTTGGGATTTGAATTAAAAGAGGAGTTTGATCATTAATTGGGTTTAGAAAAGAATTTGACTATGTATTATAAATAAAACGAAAAAATTTCAAGGAGAATTTGTTTTTGATAAATGTTTTTTCAACATTCATTTGAATTGATAAAGTAATAATGAAATGTGGGATGTTAAATGAGGGATTTTTCAATTATGGTGTGTTATATTTAAATATTTGTTACTGGAACCATTAAAGGAATGTTCTATTTGAATTTGGAAAAAATGAATTACTTAATTCCGTTTTTTGATATATAATTTATACCCAATAATTTCATTGATGAATGGTTGATAGTTAGTCTGTATGATTTATCTATCCATTTCCAAGATGTTTTTACATTTTAGGTTTTATGAACAATATAAATGTGTTATGCTTCAATGTGGTGAGTTAGTATACTTTATGTTCATAGATGAAAATAATGAATAGACGTATTTTTTGGTGTAACCTTAGTTACTCCTCATTGATAGATTATGATTTTGATGAATTGAATTACAAAATACCTTTAATATCAATTGATTTTTTTTGGAGTCTTGAGTGTGTGTTTACGTATATTTTTATGGGTTCTATATCATTTGATCGGTTGGTTTCCCTACGAGTTAGTGTTCGAGTATCATGTCCCATGTTTTCTTCCCCGGATCCCTAACATCGGCCATATCAACTAAATTGAGATATATTATTTACTAAGGAATTCTTGATACTATCTACCATTTCCAATACAGTTAAAACTGTTTTAGATTGTATCCATTATTATATTTTTAGGTTGGATGGAATGATTAAGGATAATTTTAGGTGTAGTACGTTTTTTTAGATGCCCTTCTGTCCTTAGATATTAAATTAATGGACTTTTGGGAGACATTTAATCCTCTTAAGAGAATTTAATACATTTTACATTTCATATTACATTGGGATGTTCTAGATTCCTGAAATCAATTTCCCTTTTAATTTTTTATCCCATTTTCCATTTTAGAGAGAAATGTGTTTTTTCAGTTGAATTATGAATAGGGAGTCTAGTTTGGAGATATGGTTTTGTTTTTTCTAGTTACGATTGAGGTAACTCATATAATACCTTCATTATAACTGTCATAATTTAGTAAACCACAATAAAAATTTAAAAAAAATTATTTTGGTTAGATCTATTGATTTTTTTTGTTTTTTAGATTATTTACATTTTATTTATTTCTCTTGGTTTTCTTCCAATAACTTGTATCCCTTAGGTTGTGATTCTGGCAATGTTTTTCCTATTATTATCATTAAAATATAGAAGAGTATAGGATTAATGATACTTTTTTGAATCTATATGCATCCATTAGGATCAATATTACTATCTTAGTATATAAATGTTCATTAGGGAGGTCACACAATGACTCTTATTTTATTATTTAATTATTTTTGTTTCATTTTTATTATATAGGATTGAGACAGTTTATTAGAAATTTTTCAAATTTTCAGTGTTTATCATGTTTCATGGTATGGATACTTGGTTGGACAAACCATGTGACCACCATACCTGAGGGGTATGCAAAAAAGTTGATCCATTACATATGGTTAGTGAACAATTTTCAAAATAATTTGCATGATGATACACATATTTAATAAATGGTATTTATTATAATTACTTTATAATATATTAAATTACTAACTTTTAAGTACCAATTTAGGTTTAGTGTCATTGAAACTGGCTTCATAATACATGATGTACCGAAAGAAAATCTATACATAGACATTGTCTAATAATATTAAAGGGCTTTTTTATTTTTCATTCATAGTCCATGTCATGAAAATTTATTTCATAGGTACATAAAAAATATAAAATATTGATAAAAAGGCCTACTAAGGGAAAAACAAAGGAAAGAGAACATGAGAGATCATTAATTATAAAACAGTAGCCATATCATGATCATAAGTACGTGATATATAACATGGAACTTTTTTGAAAACATAAAAATGAGACATTCTTATGAATAACACTAATGATCAATACCATGGATTCATAAAACAGGATAAAAATATTATTCTCTGAGGAATCATAAAACATTTCTCTTCTAATGTTTAATTTTTTCTCCAATTCACTAAATAGTTATTGGTATAAACCAATCATATTTATTAATTCGCATGTACTATATCAATCCAAATAAATCATTTCATATATAGTATATCGAGTATTAAAAAAAGGGTTCATAAAAATTAATTGAGAATATAAGTGTTCCAAACCATGATTATTTCATTTTTTAACACATGGAAATTGGATTTGGATTCCCTTCATATAAATTACCAATAATTGATGTCTAATGACAGTTATATAAATTACATAAGTTATTAAAAATAAGATTTTTTTAAATTTTTTAACTAATGGAAAGGGAATTGGGATATCTTACATTGAAATAACTAATAAATGATGTGTACTGATATTATAGTGAATAACATTGAATAAAAATATGGTTGAAAATTTATAAAAAAAATAGAGGCCTAGAAAATCAAATGATGATTGTGGCAGTATAATTGATATACAAAGTGGATAATGTAATAACCTTAATGATATAGAATAGAAATCAATAATTGATAGAAATTTTTTTTGACAATAATTGAATGAAAAAAAGTGAAAAATAACATGACAAAATTGAAATTAGAAGACCAAATAGAATGGAAGTACATGGATAAAAGTGGGAGGAATAGAATTCAATAACATAGAAGATGAATTCCTCAAGATTTAAATTAGTTCATCAGAACCATAAAAAATAAAAATAAGATATCTAGAGGGTAAAAATTATGTTAAATTGGACTTAATGGATTATGGGTGGATGAAATGAGTTTTATAGGTGCATTATTTTAATAAATGGATTAATATTGATTATTTATTTTCAAACATTGTTCTCAAAAATATATCTTATGGAAATTGGGAAACCATTTCATAACCATAGTTTTGGCCTGTGGATAATGAAATAAATAAGGTGTATTTTGACATAATATACTTTCAAAACTGAATAATAATATTTTATATTACATTTTTTGTGTGAAATTAATTTTTCGATAAAATAATGATGTAAAAAATATAAATTCCAATTTAGACATTAAAAGGTTATTTAATGGTTTTGAAATGCATTATAATAAATTAAGATATGATATATTAAAAAATATACCATTTTTTATGAATTTATTTTTATGAATACCCCGTCCTTAAAAATTAGTCATGAAGTCATAAATGATACTAAATATAAAAACAATTTCCTTACTATTCATTGGAAATATAATGTATTTTATTAAATTCTAAAAACATTCTTCCAAATTTAATTTTTATTTTCTCATTTAAAATATTATTTTTCATTTATCAAAATTATTCTATGAATATTACAATTTTAAATTTTAAATAAAATACATTATTTAGTGAAAAATTAGAGTTTTGATGACAGAATCAACTTTTTAATAACTATAAAAATCACCCAGGACATTATAGAATAAGTTGTTTTTTATATTGATATTTTAAGAAAATTAGTTTTTTTTAAATAACTTTTTTTTCAAAAAAATTTATATGTTTTAATAAAAAAGAAATATATTTTTTTTAAAATAGAAATTTCTTTATTATATTCTTTTTTTACTTTAATTAATATTTTATTACATTAAATAATAATGAAATATTTTTGAAACTAGTTTTATCATTACCAAAATGAAAAATACACCCTTTTAATAAATATGTATTGATACATAACATATTATTACCCTAATACATGACATATGTTTAATTTGTGTGATTTTTTTACTTTGTTAGGATGGATCATCTAGAATTAACCATATAGGGATCTCCACTATTTTTAACATCTCTCGTAGTTCATTTTCCCAAAGCCTTACTTATGGAACATCTAGTGGGGCTTGGTCAAGGGTGAACCCCAGTGATTGTACCACTCTCCCTTGTTTGGATAAATTTTATATAAATTTAATGATCTAACTGGTCGATTATAATCTCTCTCATTGAAAAATATCATTCTTAAAATTTGAGTTCTTTATAAAAATGGTTTTATTTCTCCTTAATAACTTCTTTAGGTTCCCATGTAACATTTCCAATCTCTAAATTTCTCCTTAATACATTCACAAGTTAGGTTATTTGGTTCCTCAAAATATTTTACCTTTCATAATAAGTCTATATAGGTTCTTCATTTAGGATAGGATTGGTTCTAATTATATATCAAATATTTATAGTATATGTATTAAGTATAACAAAAACATTCCTAATAGGGACAAATAGTAGATAACATATTCATTAGAATGATTTGAAGGTAGTTCTACCATATAAAAAACTATTGCAAAACACTCCAAAATATCAACTGCTCCATTATACCACAGAATCAATTACCCAATATTTTTAAACCTCATGTCCCCTTTTTGTGGTGATATATTTTAAAATACATGATCCCAACCATGAAATTTTAATTCCTTCCATTAATTATTTGCATAATTGTTTTATAATGTGATTATGTTTGATATATTTTAGATTACATTTTTCATCGCCATAGTTTCCTTCACAGTGTCATATGCCAATAGATTTCATTCTCTAACTTCATCCCAACAAGTTAAAGTTCTAAATATCTTCCCATATATATCTTCATATGGATATATTTGAATTCTTTGATGAAATTATTTGTAATAGGATAATTCAACACGGTGAAGATATAGATCTCAACTCCCGTGAAAATCCTGTGAGCTAGACTGTAACATGTCATCCAATTTTTATGTTGTCCTCTAATACAGTTGATTAGTATGATGATGAAATATTGAGATAATAATTACATTGGTATTTATATATTTTTAATTGTCATCAAATACCTAAAATTAAATATTGGATCATGGTTTGAATCAATTAATTGTATCGCACCATAATGTCTCATTACATATTTAATAATCATACTAGAAAGATACTCAAGGGTTAAATATTTTTATATAGTGAAAATTGGGATATTTGTGTTAATCATTCCCAGATTAACTATAAAACGTTGTTTTAAATTATGTCTTGGAAGTATATTAAAAAATTCCATAGTGATGCTTTCCAAATTCTGTATGGGTATAGGGATTGGTTGGAACACTCTTCTATGTAGTTTTCACTCCACCTTAACATGATGAAATATAAAAAATCATGAAATATATTCATAAATATACTTTATCATGTAATCCTGTTAATAATTATAATTTAAAAACCATTACATTTTTGTGTTTCTTATATGAATAGACAATATAGGTCTGTTATCTTTATCCATTAGTTTTTCCTTTAACTTTGTTTCAAATGAGACATAAAGTCTTATAGAAATCCTTATACCCCCTCTTTATCAACATTAAACTAGGAATTATTTGAAATTTTCAAAGCTTCAATCATATTTTGTAACTTATGATCATATATTTGGGATTTCTTGATCGTTTTTAGTAGTGATAGATAAAGAATGATTTTAGATTTTATTGAAAATTTCCTTTTCCTTATGAAATTTATATCCATCTTTACCAGTACCTTGATCCATTGGTCTCCTTTATTCCTAATCATTTTAATAACTCCCATTTCATTCCAACTAAATTCATCTACATCCTTGATTTCATATATTGGTCGGTAATGTATAGGTAAATTATAGTCCATTAGAAGTTGTAACCATATATTTTCCTTATGTTTTGTTCCTTTTGAGTGAATATATACTTTAAGCTCTATCAAACAGTAAATATATCACAATTCTCTTCATTTATATAATATATTTGTCCCATTAATTAAAATATAAAAACAACTACCTCTAAATAATGGGCAGCAAAAATCTTTTCAAGAGACATTAACATTCACACTTCATAGGAAATCATAATATAATTTTTTAGGTGTAATCCAATTTAACATAATTAATGAAAATTAATTCCCTATTAAAAGAAAAACTTTTGCACTACCCAATATATTTTTCAAATCATAGAAACCTTATTGAATTTTTTTTCAATCTAAACATATCTATAATTCTGGTTAAAATGGAAAATTTTTATAATGTTATGCAATTTATTTGGAAAACTATATATAGTATCCTATGAGACCAATGAAACTAAAAATGTTAGTAAAATTTTTAGGATGTGGCCATTCCTCTAGGAACATATCCTTTTCTGGATCCACTATTATTCCTTCACTAGTCACAATGTTTCCTAATTATAATTTTTTAATAAAGTTGACTCTCATTTTATGAATATACCAAAAATCATTTCTTTCCCTAATTTTTGTAATATAACTATTAAATAATCACCATTCTCATCATAAAATTTTCATTTTATCATAATAACATCAATGATAACCACGAAAAATTTATCAATGCACAATTTAATGAATATATTTATAAAAACTATAAATATAGCAGGAGTATTAGTAATGAAAAAAGGAATAGACAAAAACTCAAAAAGTAAATAACTTGTTTTGAAGGAAGGGATACCATCTTTATTCATCCACAACTGAATATAACTTTATCTAAGGTCGATCATGGAGATTAATTGATCCCTATAATGATGGTCGAATGAATCATCAATCCTTGGAAGAGGGTATTTATTATTTACAATGATCACATTATATTTTCCTATAATAAATACATAATTTTATTAATACATCCTTCTTTATAAATATAAATGGATTTCCCCAAGGAAAAACTCTATTTCAAATAAAACACTTATCCAAAATATCTTAATGTTAGTGTATGTATTACTAAAACTACCTATATATAAATCTATATAGGATATTTGATAATTTCATAGATGATGGTATGTGTCCAATACATAACTCTACCTCTCTTTTAGGGGGATTCCAAGGTTACTCCTTATGAATGAAAAAATTCATTTCCAAACAAAATGAATGTCTCTAATTATTATACCATATATTTCTTTTTATTCATCAGGAATTATTTCCATAAATATGGTTTCAATATGTATAATTTTCATGAATCAAGCTAGGATATATCTCAATTGCAGATATTTATATTTTTAATCTTTAGGAAAATAGAAATTTCCTTTATTCTATAGTTTATTTTGGTATAATATTTTGAAAACCAATCTATCCCTTGCATTTTTTTAATTCCACTATTGGAATGATCACTGTTTTTGTGGAGAGATTGTACTCAATAATGTTAATATGAAATAACCTATATATCATTGATGATTTAAATAGTTCCTCTTGGAGTTTCAATTGGTTATGGTACCTCCTATTTTTCCATATTTTATTTTCTTTCAACAAAAACATGATTAATAAAATTTAATGTGCAGAAATAGAATCAATCAATTAACTTACATGATTTGACTATAAGACATTTGTAATTGCCGTATCAGGATTTCAATCCTTGAATTATTACATTATAATTACAATTATAGAACCTTCCTACATTGGCCTCTCATAGAGATAATGATTGTTTCTATCTATGATATTCTTATTTTCACACTGTCTGTAAAAATGTCTATTCTTATAACACATGAAGTATTTTCCATGCATAATAATTCCACTATAATAGGTATTCAAAAATTATGTTTTTACATGTCCATAGTTGTTTCTAGATATATGGCTATATATTAAACACATTTAGCACAATACATAAATATGAAGTCAATTCCTTGAGTTCCTTATTCCACATTTTTTTCTCATAAAATGTTTTAATTATTCCCTTCCCATTCAAGGTTCAAATTCCTTCCAAAGAAATTATAAACCCTTATAATATTTTCATTTCATCCAAGAATCCACTATGAATATTTAAACTCAATTTAAACTTTTATAACAAATTGTATTATCCCTTCATAACCCTAAAAATATCATATTTCCAATACTTTCAATATATGTGGTCTTAGTCCCCCAATAAATTAATTGATATTCCCTTGATTATTGATGTTAAAACATGAAGGATAATATGGAAGATATACATATTTCATATAATAATTCATTACCAATTCATTTTCTATTTAATTTGGATCAAAATTTTTTATCTTCATCCTATTTTGTAGAATGAAAGGAAAATAAGTGTTGAAAGGGACCTTTTTAAGATGTGTCATTCCATGGTTTCGTCCTCATATATTGAATTTATGATCTTTATTAGTGTACACCCTTTATTAGCTTCTTCAAAAATGTAATATACTATAAAAATAACATTCCATTTCTTAAAACAATAGTGTACTAAAAATATCATTTTTATAGTATTAATACATTGTTATACAATTAATAGATCAATATTTCCACTAAAATTTGGTATTCATTGACACGTTTAGGATTAAACATTGTGTTATTACTTCCTTAGTGAAGTAATATTCTACACATGTTCTATGTCATTATCTATAACCATAGATAATTTGTTCACTTTTATCATGATGTTTTCATCTCTCTCATGCCCCATATCACGATGGTCATCATAAAATTTTCTATTTCATCCATTTTTTACCTGATTATTTTTGTTTCCTTTTTTTTCTAGTAGAAAAAAACATACATGTGTAATATATTACTATGATAAATGTTATAATAAAACTTATAATTTAAATATAATCACCAAAAGTTTCTAAGAAAATTCATGTCGGATGATATAATTCAATTTGTAAAAACTATACTATTTATATATATGTCATAATGGTTTTTAAAATTCATGTGATTATCTAATGAATATCCTTCCTAAATTTCAATATGGATTTTTATAAAGTCCTATTTTGTATTCACTATTTAAAAAGTTATTTAACACCTAATATTCCACTTTCAATTTTATTTCAACTACTATAAGATCATGTCTTTTTAAGGTATATCCCTATTTGAGTTTTGGTAGATCCACTTTTATATGAGTTCAAGTTTTTTTAAATAAGGGTGGATAAAACTTTTCTTTGTAGGGTGAATATATTTTTCTAGGTAAATAAACAAAATTTATGGGGGAATATGTTTGTTTGAATTAATGGAGTCTTGGTAAATGTAAAAAATTCTTAATATGTTGTCTTTTGGGGACAAAGATGGCCTATAGTTTTCTCTATGTTTCTATATAGTGTATTTATACTGGAAAATTTCACAACGTGAACTAGTTAAATGATGTGAATCATTTAATGTGAAGTTAATGTGTACTGGCACAAAGTCTGAAGTGATTACACATAATGGAACTGTTTCACATCATTAAAATGGTTTATCATAGTTAATATTACATGAGAAAACATATTTTTCCACATAGCTTCAATTTCATGAAATTAATGACATTAAAGGGCTTCATAACTTAAACCTTTCAAAATTAGTTGTTTTAGACTTTATTAACCCATTATTTATAATAATTTTATTATGCATCCTCATATCTCAATCCCCAGTGTGACTCTAGGTGATTTTGTGTGTTAAAATCACTCCCAGATGTCATGGTCTATCATTTGTTCACTAGTGAGTTCCTTCTATTTGGTTTTCCCCTTTATTTCATTTTCCTACATTGTAGTAGTGTGATCTCTTAAACCTAATTTAATTGGGTTTTTACCTTGATTATTATGTGATATTGGTTTCCTTTTTTATCTTCATCACCATTATTCCACATTGGTGTTCCCTATTGATAGTGTTTCTTTGATCACAGGATAATGTGGGGTGGTCTTGAACAATTCCATAATGTTTGTTTCTAATTTTATATATATGTAAAATAATTTTCATCTCATTATAATGACATTCATGTGACCCAAATAATTGATTTTCCATAATATAGATGAATAGTATGTACATAGTCCTTAAATTGTACCCTTTTTGTCCATTGGTGTTGTGAATGGGAATGTGTCTACTATCATAGTGATCCTTCCCTTAATGTTAGAATAATTTGAAAATAACAAAAATTGAGTATTTCATAATAATATTAATTGATATTTCCACATGATGGTCCTTGGAAAAAGACTTAAGATGAAATAGCAACCTTGAATTATTTTCTTATAGTGACTAATCATGTCACAAGATAATATACTATTTATAATATATGTCCAACTAATATAAAGATATAAATTAGCCAAACTGGCATGTGATATAAAAGAATGTGTATGGTATACATAGTTTTCTACTATATATGTTTTTATGGGTTGTTGGTTGTCTTAGAACACTGTCTCGTGATATTTAGTTTCGTTGGTTCATCATGAAATTTGAGAACACCAAGTATAAACTATGACACACCCTTGCTAATGTGCACATGGAAAATGTAACTAACCATAGTATCTGAATTTATATAGAGTTCAGTATTACATGTTCACATTCTCCATCTCATGGTTTTCATCAAAGGGAATACGTATGAAAATCCAACATGGTAATTATCAATGATCCCATTTTTTCTTCTTGAGACATGGTACATGCCATCCTTCCTAATATAGGAGGATGCACCTTGTGATAGAGACATATGACATGATGTTAAATACTTTTTTTCTAACCTTGAGTGTATACCTGGAAGTCGAGGCTCTCCATGAATATTTTTAGGTGTTCTATTAATTGATTAATTATCACTCTATCTCTTTATTACATACACTATATTCCCCTTATTGTATTTTATTAGACACGGTTGTGTAGACCTACTAAATTTTTCTGACACCCTGTATGGGTTGTTGTATAGTACCATGATTGAATTCATTAATGACATTTTTCACAAGGGGAAGGGTCAATTATATTTATTTTATATCTTCATATATGGGTTTTATATTATATATGGGACAGACACAAGGTCTGGGACTTAGGCCTTTGGAATCATTGTTTGATTCTATATATCCTTCTATCATATGAGTTTTAACATTCTATTTTGCAACATTCCATCGTATCATTACATTTTTTTATTGGATTGATAATTTCCCTTAAATATTTGGTTTTCCTTCTATTATTATACTGTTATGACTAAATCTATTAATCTAATATTTATTCTGAAATCCTTAAAGAAATATATCAAGTGGTATATTCTCTCAAAATGGTTCTTTACACCCCTTACATCATTTCAGAATATTTTTTCATATAGGGATGTGTTCATGAGGTATAATAACCATCCCAATTTGGCCATGTGGGAGTGGATTAGATTGGGTGATGCTACAATGTGTTATTATAGGGAGTTTATATAATTGTTTAGGTCATTATTTTTAGTTTCTTTACAATTAGGGAAATGTAGAATGCAGAATTATAACATGTCAAGACCATGAAATGATGTTATCCTTATGAGTAGCAAAATCATATATGATGAAAATCCGAGTTCACAGGTATGATATTGTTTTCCATTTTTTCATTTGTTATAGATTATATTATTTTACCTCAGGTGATTCACATGTTGTGAGATGTTATTTTTTCATAGGATTTATCCTTATAGACGGGTATCGTGAAATATGAGTTTAAATGAATCATGATAGGAATGTGGGGATATATGTTGACACACAATATTCATGGTATGAAAATATTTATTCCATGTGATATATTTTCTTTTATGTACTATTAAATGATAACCCTATTATATCTGATGAAAAATGGAATAATTTAACTTTTATGATATGCTGAATCAATTGATAATCCATTTTTAAAGAGAACACTAACAAGTGGTTATCTATTTTTTTCACTTTTGGATGTTGAAAATTATATTTATACATTTTTATAAACAATGAGTTTATGTTGTAGAGAAAATACTTCCTCACCATTCTTGAATTGATCATTATGATAGTAGAAATCAATATTCTTATATATTAGTTGTACATGAGTTTCCCATTGATACTTCCAATCAGATGGATGTACAAATTCATTAATGATTCTTAAGGGTCATGAAATACATTAAAATGGATACTTTTCACAATTTACCATAAATTTATGTGTTGATGAAATAGATTAAGCTACAACATTTTCCTATATTCACAATGGAGGGTTAAACCTAGGAAACCAGGTTCTCAGTTGAGTTAGTTTGGAAAATCTTAATTCTCCTAAAGACACCAATAGATAGGAGGGTTAATATATATATATATATATTTATATTTATTGGACCATCAAAGGGATGTGGGGGAAATTTATATAAATATTGAATGAAAGAGGTTTTATCATTGCAGGATTTTGAGATAAGGATTTTGAACCACATCAATCATATAACATTGAGGAATGAAAAGGATCACAAGTTCATGAAACTAGAAAATGAGGGAAATTTAGTTAAGGACTATGATACAAATTTCACTAAATTGTTGTTTTTTACGCCATATTTACTAGCTTAATAGATCACCAAGGTGATACATTCTTAGGATGGGATTGACTAGAAGATAAGGAAATATGTTAATTTCATTCATATTAGTACCTTTAGGGATGATATGAATATTCCTATCATCACATAATAGAATTTAAGAGGGGCCCCAAGCAGTGGTCATGATGTTTTAGTTGGGAGATCAGTGATTTCTTATTTGGAAAAAAGAATATCCTTTAATATTGTTAAATTCCGATTCGTAGCGATCACAATAGTTAGAAGAATAGACAACCATCTCAGAATTGTGGTCTTTTGGATTGATTTTATTATATAGAGAGGAGGAAAAATATCCATTTGTGTCCTTAATCCATAATAGAGTTTTTTTGTTTTGGAAGGATGGGAAATACTTATATGATCTATATGAATGTAGAACAGAAGAGTAGTGCTCAAGGATGAGGACATGCACATGAGTTTGGATAGGATATAACTACAAACAAGTAGATAAGTATCTCATGTTCCCCCATATGATCAGGCTGAGGTAGGGAATGTGGCACCCCAATGCATGATTGGAAGCTATATTCTCTGGGAGTAGCATAGGGAAACTAAACTAGAGCCCAAAGAATGGGGTTTTCTTTCTCATACCTTGTAGTCTATTATGGATAGTTTGAATAAAGGATCATCTGTAGTAATAGGTACACTTCTTGTTTCTTTAACCCTTTCTTCTATTTTGTTTGATATAAGATCATGGAATTCAATTTTATCTACACATTTCAAATTGTTTGGTCTTTGTTGTGTAATTATATGATGATTTTTTGACCATCAAAAACCCTTTTAATGTGTGTTCATATAATATCTAGAGTTTCAGGGAATGGTTGGTAGAAATTTTTCATTACCATTTCTTTTTGAAATTAATTTTTCTCAAAATGGAAGGTTTTTATTTGACACTCTTATGGATTGTTATGTAATTTATAGGCTCCCATCGACAGTTACAGGATGATGGATACCTTTCTATCTATATAAGGATTTAATTATTTTCACCATGATGAGTTGGATCATTATAATAGTTGGGGAGAACAAATTCAGTGAAGATTGGATTCTATCATAGCTTTGATAGAAACACAGGTTTTGGATATTAGAGGAACGTTGCATGATAATTTTCATCTTCTGGTAGAACATTTTTAAGAGATCTTCCCTGTAGTGTTCTCCATTATACCATCTATGTGGGGGATTGAGTTTATGACTGAGTTGATTCTTGAAAAACACCATTAAATGTACATATTTATAGGATAGAACTATTAGGGATTTATAAATATAATGTTCAGTTGTTATATCTAGAATATTAGGGTTTCATATGACCCAGTACGTCACCATAATGTTCTCCCATGATCTTCTTCAAGATGGATGATGGAAATTTTCACACGTGTGTGGGATATTAGATACTAAACAAAATGATGTTCAAGAACCGGTATCTCATTTCATGCAGCAATGATCTCTTTTATTAGATGAGTGGCTCGTTTATTTTCTCAAATGGTGAATTGATATCAAGGTATTTTCTTTTGAGAGTAAGACGATAAGCCATAGCTCATACTTATTTTAGGAGAATGTATGACTTTATAATGTTCATGGAGATACCATTTTTTCTAACAATCACAATGATTGTATTCATGGGCCGGATGAAACAGATTTTCTATCCTTCCCCAGATTACTTTATGGTGGTTTTTCTCTATGACATCTTAGTGTACACCAAATCTATAAATGATCATGCACAAAATATTCACATCATCTAGAGTATACTAATAGAGCATTGACTTTAAACCAATCTATATAGATTTAATTTTTGGACTCATGAATTATACTTCATGGGTCATGTTATCTTACATAAGTGAAAGTAGACCCTGGGAAGGTTTCATCTATAGTGTATTGGTTGTGGTCTAGGAATGTTTTTGAGATTTAATGATTTCCTGTCCTAGAATGTTATTATATGTATTTTATCCAAGAAACCTCCTATATGGAAGCATCAATGACTAGGTTCACCAAGAGTTGGGTGTTTTTTTTGTTATGATTATTTCTAGAGTTTTTATAAGATTAAGATAAGGATATTTTAGCATTGATTCTCAAATTTCAAATTCTCAGAAATATTTTACCATGTACAGTGAATCTCCTAAGATGGATTCAGAGAAGTTTATATGTAAGAGAATCTAGTGGAATTTTATATATCCTAATAGCTATGAGGACTTGAGTGGAATTACACTAATTATAATCTTGAGTTTGTTGTAGTGATGTATGTCCTACAATGCTTGACACATTATCTTTTGGGTGAGAGTTTTATGGTGTAAATGGAGCACATGATCCATAGGTACATAATATCACAACTTGTCATGGTCCTTCAATGGAGGTGGTGGTCTATTATCTATAGTCTTTTGATTTCATGATTGATTATACACTAGGTAAATACAACATTGTTGTCAATTCCATGAGCTGAAAGACACAGATAAAGGTAGTGTATGAGTCTTGCGATGAGTTTTAGAAGATGGCTCTTCTAACTGGAATTTAAATTTTTTCATAATCACATTTATTGAAAAGTGGAAATTTAGTATGGGTATGAAAGAGGTTCATTAAACATTGAAATAAATCAAAAAACCATTAATGAAAATGCTAATATTATTATAAATAGTAACTCTATATAATCCCCATTGCAAAGAAGTTAACATAGATTATTGGTCTTCCATTATTATTTCTTGAAAATGGTGGGTCAACTTATCCCATGTCAAAATTTATTCCTCTATATTGATCTTCATTCAATTTATTCTTGATTTAAAATTTTGATATAGTGTTTTGATCCATTCCATTTTATTCTCATTAATTTAAATTTTTATCATTATTTCATATATCAAGTTTTCCTCCCCCTCTGTAGAATTCATATGAAAAGATCCATTGAATGTTTCTTATTTCATGTGGAGAATGAGCTCAAAGAGTTATTATTTTTTCCTTTTCCTTAATTTTATATATTTTATTTGATTATTTGATTGGATCTTCTTCATGTGGATCTATGTTGTGGGAAACATCTTTTAGCTCCGGGTCCTTTAGAACCTCACCATCTTCCAAATAGTTAACATATTAGTGATTAATGTGCTTCTCATCAGCCTACCACTACATATTAACGTTATATTTGGACACCTTATTGTCCTAAACTTATTTATATGACCTTTCCTCCATTTTCCTGGGCATGTAAGATTAGTCCTTATGACTATTGGAAGTTTTTTCCATTTTACAACATGGTTCTCAGACTCTCAGGTTCCATTCAACAAATTATTCTTATGGGGGATATAAAGGTCTATTCTAGGAAAGTTGTCAACACTATATAATGAAAATTGATTGGAAATTTCCTCCACAGTCATGTGATGATCTTGTTATCCACCAGAAACTACTACAGAGTCGTTTCCTCGGACACCTTAGGCTAAATCAACTCCTTCCTTATAACCATTGGAATTTCTTTTCCACATATGAATTAACACCTTCCATCCCTCCTATTGAGAAACATCAACCTATGGTTTAGTCAATACCTAGAAGTAGTTATATAGATGTCCAGAGCAAGGGATGTCTTAATATACTGGATAATTCTACACAAGATTCAAACCTTCAACTGCCTAAATCATGACATTCTCCTTTTTTTGATCAGGGGTTAGGCTCGGATGAGTATTCTCCTACATTCCGCACCTCCCAGTACATACAACTTGAGAATAATAACGATCATTTTCAGATGAATTAAACTGATATTTCCCCTCCACCCACTATTTATGAATTGTCCCGCAATTTTCATGCATAAAACTACAATAAATCATAGTCCCGTTCATATTATACAATAATGAACTATCCACCTTTCAAAGAGAGTCATATAGACCTGTATTATTTGGGATCCCAGCTGATTGATTCTCATAAGGGACTGTTCTTCTGTTAGCCAGAATTAGAGGTTTTCTTCCATATGAACAAAAATTCTGTTGCAGGCGAACAAGGGGAGAGTATGAAAAACAAAAATCAACCCAAATATAAAACACCACTGGTTGCTGGGAGGGGATATATTCATCAAACTTCATCTAAACAGTTTCAATATGAGGCTTCGAGATGTTGAATTCTATTGAAATCTGGGGCATAATGGGGTGGAAAAATGATCTATAACAATCATGGAATTCAAAGAATATCCTAAATTTTTAGCCATAATTTTATGTATTAGGGTATTTTGTAAGGGAAGAGGAAGAATCGGGAATCTTACCCAAGTAGATGCGACTGGAGGTGGGTGGGTGGGTGGGTGATGTTTCCAGTGGAAATAATATCTCCATAAAAGTTGAAAGAATCAAAGCCTCTGTAGGAACATCCACCCTTAGACCATGTAGTAGTGAAATAATCAGTGTTGGAAAACTACAATAGGATTTGGAAGGGATCCATAATCCAAAATATGACTCATTATAATAGAGTCCTCTAAGAGTTGATCAATCTATTAATTCCTTAGAGGGAGGGGAGTCATTAACTAAAATGAGATATCTGGTAAGACCCATAAATGGACGATGGATCTGAGAACTCTTGGAGGGAAATATTATGTCAAGGGATACCTCTATGAATGGTCGGGGATTTTGGATGAAGGTGGATGTGTGAGATGTTTGGTTAGAGGGAAGGGTCAATGAATGGGTAGAAGGTTGTCGATGAATGCTTATTGTGCTGGATATAGGGGTGGGAAGATTGACCATCACCACCACCCCAAGGGGATGATGCCAGCTTCTAGGGTTCCATAGGAAGGACTAGTAGATCAACTAATTCAAATCCATCCTTAATAATTACTTACCACAAACGTTTAATAATGTAAAGAGGTTCAAGTGACTTAGGTACGAGTAGTTATGACCTCAACATCTGTTTTACCCATTATTTTTTACCAAATCTAGACCATGAGGTAATCTTGTCTAAAGAGATAAAATCTGAGGAACATAATATATGGTGGGGAGAAACCATCATAATTTAATTCTAGTAGAGGAAATTAAATTCTTTTCTATGATTGATTATGAGTTCTTATGGGTTAGTTCATTTAGACGATGATGGTGTTTTATTACTCTTGATAGTCGATACACCTGGGATTAAAAAACTGTATCATTATCTACATAGAATTTACTACTAAACCTAAATTAATAAAGGGATATTTTTATTCATTCCAATATTCTTCACCAATCAAATGATAAGGGATAATCATTAGGTACATGATAGGATATTACATCCAATTGATATTTCATTATGAAAATCAGATGATAGAGCTATGTAATTCATTAAAGTACAACCCATTAAACCTCATAAGAATGATTTTTATGTGTTATTATAGATAAATAGACGAAGGTATTCCATTATTTCCCATTATAGATACCAACATTATTGATGATTTGGGTAGTCTCTATGTACATTATATAATTCTACTAAATGGTTTTATGAGGAATATCATTTCTGAAACAGACCATTGTTTCACATCTCTATTCTAAAAGTATCTTCATAATGGTATAAGATCATATTTTATTCTGATTACATCCTATTATCCTTAGGCTAATTTATTATATAAACAAATGATTCTAATTATTGAGGATATGTTACAATCTTCTATTTTTGATTTTAATGGTTTGCTAAAGTATCATTGGAAACACATAGAGTTTATATATAATAACTGCTTCCAAGAGATGATCTAGATGGAACCTTCTTATTCCTTATATGTAATACCATGTGGTTCCCCACTTTATTGGTTATTTCTAGGTCTGTCAACGCTTATTGTACATAGTCTTAGGTAGGATACATAATATAAGGTTCAGTCGATCGAGAATCGGTAGTTGACCTTGTAGAGAAGGGAGAACTAACATGTTGAACAATAGAGATTGCCTATGGTGATGGAGGTGGGTCATCATATTTTACTTAAATAATTACATAGTTTCTAGAATTTGTTTATCTATAAATAGGGAAATATAACAACTATTTTTATCGTCCTATGAAATATAGCATAAATGGTCGGTCCAATGGAATACCGATTGGTCCTCCCACAATGCTACAGTTGCATGCATGACATGTTTCACATATCGTAACATTTAAGATATAATCATGATGTTTATAAAATGATAAATGATTAAAACATTGATATTGGTGTAGATTAGTCCTTTTAGGAGAATCAGATACAGATTGTGGACCGTAGTGAGAAGTATATATTGGGAATGAAAATACCTCATATGTGAGTGAAGTGTCAGAATGGGTGTCATTAAGAGGTGACAATGGAGGGGGAGAGTGATGGGAAATCATAGTGACTAGAACTTTTCACTATTAACACATAGTCATGGTAAAATAAACATGGTTATGAGCTATTTTATGATGGGGACATTGTATGATCTAGTCTTTTCTAGGTACGTACATCTATTACTTTTTTTGGAACCTCATTTTGTTGTGTACTTATTATTTTAAATCATGGTTGTCAAATTGTTTATTTTTTATTTGGAGAGTAATTCTCATGTAAAATTACGTAATGTCTAGGGATGTATGATTTTGAAATTAATGGAGTCGTGGTTAATGTGAAAAAGGATTATGAGGGTATCCTTTGGGGTTCAGGATAGCTTGGGTTTTTCTATGTGTTCTTTTAGAATATTCCTATTGGAAACATTATTATCATGAACTGGTTGCATTATATAAATTCTCTTCCATGAGGATTATACCAACTGGTAAAATGCATGAAAATTTTATATGCCATGAAATTATTTCACATATGGTTAACGTGCCAATTAGTGTTAATTTCACCTGAGGAGATGAATTTTTTGGCATATCATGTATTTCATGAAACTCACAACATAAAATGGGTTCACATCATGAATGTTTCAAGATTAACTAATTTTACCACGATGTACATATTATTTATTTTCCATTAATTGTGTTTCCTCCTCTCTTGAACACTATGGTTACTGAAAGTGACTTTCAAGAGACTCCTTCACTCCTGAATGTCCCGGTCTAGAATTTGATCTCCATTGAGTTCCTTATCTTTGGTTTTAGACTTTATTTTTTTATCCTCTAATATATAAATGTGATTTATATACAACAGTTAGATCATGTTTTGATATTGAATCTCGTTTCATCTAACTTTTTTTCCAACCTAAATCACCATCATTATTCACTCGTATTCCATATTATGAGTGTTTCTTTGATCAATAGATAAAAGTTGGTGGAATAGTTCAATTCCAACATTTCTATTTCTAAATTTCTATGTATGTCAATTATTTGTGACTATGCTAGTAGGCCATGCATGAAAACCAAATAACTAATTAAATGTTGTCTTGAAGAAAATTAAGTTTGTATACCTTCTATTGGACCCCATTAGGTACATTTCTATTGAGACCGGGCTTGTGACCACCCACTCAGTGAGCCTTACCTTAGAGTTATAATGAAACTAATATTATGATAATTGAGTTTATCTGATCAATGTGAATTGATATTTAGGAATGTTATACCTTGTAAAAGGATGTATGATAGAATGGAAACCATGAATGGTTTTCATGGTGATTCATCCTATCACACAAAAATCTACCAATTGATGATAGAAGTTTGGTTAGTATAATGATACTAAACTAACCAAATAATCTTGTGGTATGAGTTAAATGAATAGTATACATGTATTTATTTTATCTATGTTTTTTGATAAGATGGTTGAGGGTTTGGACCACTATCTCATGAGATGTGGCACTAGTGGTTCGTCCTAAAACAATAGAACCCACTGATTGAGCTATGAGTCACCCCTTGTGAGGTTCACATGGGAAGATATATGTGAAACTCGCATGGGAATTCACATGGATCTGAGTATGAGATGGTCACATTACCCTTTTCATGGTATTACACAATAATAATACATAATCCACACGAACATGGGAATTTGCTTGGATCCTACTTTTTTCTTCTTGAGAAATGTTATAGGCCATTAATCATATTATAGGAGGATGTGTAATGTGGCATAAACATCGTACATGGAGTCAAAAATGGTTTTTCTACCCTCGAGAATTGACCCAGAACTCAAGGTTCACCAGTTTTATTTTTATATGTTTTATTAATTGATTAATTCATACTTTTTTCCGATTTAATACATACACTATATTTCTGAGATTGAATTTGTTTAGTCATGGTGGTTTCAAACTAAAAATTTATACTCACACGTATGAGGGGATGTAATTTAGTACTATAACATATTTCATGGATGCATCTTTGGACAACAAAAGGGTCCCCTTTATAGTCTTTATGTCTTAATGGATGGGTTGGATCATGGATATAGGATCAACATGGGGTTCAATTCTAGGTTCATTGGTTTCATTATTTGAGTCTTATTATCCTTTTAACTATACGACTTTAAATCTATTATTTAGATAAATTCCAACCTATTATTACATTATATTTATATAATATGAATAAATTAGTTTCTATAACTATTTAGTTTATCCACAATTATTATACTAATTATGAAATTGTTTTCATTGATATTTATTATAGTATTATTTAGACTCTCTAACAATGTGTATGGACTCCTAACATTTCTCTTTACACCTCCTCTAGTAGTGGAAAACATTGATCATACGAGGAGGGGAACGATGGGTTTATTTACTAAATCGGTTTGAACACATGAGTGAGTGACGAATAAGTGGATATTACATCTAGATAAAGCTTTGTTGGATTTATATCAACACATAGTATCTATAT
Source organism: Viscum album (assembly GCA_963277665.1). Lineage (NCBI taxonomy): Eukaryota > Viridiplantae > Streptophyta > Magnoliopsida > Santalales > Viscaceae > Viscum > Viscum album. The sequence continues at coordinate 1,256,719,840 of OY728152.1, forward strand.
TGGGATTTCATTTCTTAAAAACCACAATCAATAAACATTAAAAAAAATTAGGATGTTTTTCTAGATGTAGACTTATCCCATAGGTTATAACTACTTATTTTCTAGTCCTAATTACTAAAAATAACTAAAACATTCATTTGATACCAACTATGATGATCTACTTATTTAATAAATTATTTTTATAATAACACATTATGAATATATTAAATTGATAACATCAAATGACCTTTTGATATTTAACGTCTTGGAAACTATGTGAATACAACCTGACGTATTGAAAATAGAAACATAAACCTTATTTAATCCAATTGAAAACGTCATTATTTTTTCATCATATATTACTCATTATGTGTGATTTACTATGGAATTACTTAAGTTGATGAGGGTAATAAAAAACATTAGTGAGGGAAAAAATTAAATAAAACATGAGATATCATTGTTGAAAAAAAATGAAGCATAAAATTATTGTATATTCAAATTAACAAGATATATAATTAGAAAAATTCAATATGTCATAAAATGAAGACATTTATAAGAATATCACTAAAGCACAATACCATGGTTTCAAATAAATATTACCATTGTTATTAAAAAAGTATGGTAGAACATATAATCATTAGTTACTAATTTAATGCCTAGTGCATTGGATCACTATAATAGAACACCATTTCAATTTCTTAATTCATTTTGGACACATAGATCACAATAAATCATTTTTTCAACAACCTATGGGGAATAAAGAACATGCATTAAAAAATCATTGAGTAAAAGAGTGTTTAAAAACATGGTCTTTTCATCATATTTAACCCAAAAAAGGGAATTGTGGTTTCATTCAAGGAAATATTAATTTTAAGAAAAATAATTGCATTTATATGAATACCTATGAATATAATAGTGTTGGATTTTATCATATAAAATGCAATTCATAGAAAATAAATGGATGATTTCAGCATTATAATGATATACAAAGTGTATCATGTGACATGATTAATGGGAGAGAATGTAACTCTATAATTGATGGAACAACATTTAGACAATAATGGAAGGATAAACAGTACAGGACAATAAACTAACCTTGAAATTAAGACACTAACTGTAATGGGAGTACATGGATTATATGGTGAAGGAATAGAATCCCATACAATGTGAGATAGATTCTTAATGTTTGAGGAGTGTTACTTATAACCATTAGAAAATAATTTAATATGGTCTACATATGGAAAATAAGGGGATATCGAAGCATAATGTCATAGTAGTGAATGAAATGGGGTGGATATGATAGAATTTTTATCAAATGTCGGGGAATTTTATATTAATTTTTGACTTGTAGGACATGGAAATCTAATTTGTATAAAAATGAAAACCCTTGGAATACCAATGGGTTGGGACCATGGTTTATAAAATAAAGAGTGTTTTTAAAAAAAATATTTTCAGAAGCAAACATTAATTTTTTATATTAAATTTAGAATGGGAATATAATTTTTCTATGAATACGTTTTTAAAACCATAATTTCTAATTTATACATTAGAAATTTTCTTTATGGTTTTGATATTTATTTTATTTCATGAAAAATATATATTAATATATTAATCATATTTTGTTTATGGATTTTGTATTTTTATTTATCACATAATTTTAACATATTTATGAATTAATAAAATATATTGAAAACACAAAAAATTCCTTTTGCTATTCATTTTTTATGTAAAAAATTCTCAAAATATCATCATAATGTGATTTTCTTATTTTTTTTATTTTAGCCAAATAATTCCTTAAATATTAAAATTTGAGCTTTTAAATAAAAAACCCATATCTGTTAGAAATTTATATTTTTCATCAAATAATAAAAATTCAGAGGCATATAAAAATTACATGGTATATTATAAAAAAATTGTTATTTATAATGTTATTTAATGAAAATAAAATTAATATAGAATAAATGTATTTATCACAAATTTAAACACATTTTATAATAAAACAATAATTTTATATTTATATCCAAAATTAAATTTTTCATATTCAACATACATTCTTGTATATTTAAATAAGTAATGTAATTAACAATATTGATGAAACCACTATTTCATTTAGAAATTAAAAATTACACCTTTATAATACTATGGTCTAAATACATTACCCCTTATTACAGAAACATACACCCTATGGACTTGGGGTTATATTTTGGTACTTTAATTGGGTGTTATATGTAACATTATCTCACTAGAGATCTTCACAAATTTTTTATTCCCTCAAAATTTATTCTATCTAAGGGTCTCTTTTTGAATCTCTTCTTGGGCTTTTTCTAGGGGGACACTTACAACACAACCTCCCTCTCATGTTCTTATTAATGAGATTCAATGTTCATGATAATAATTTATGATGAAATTAATTCTCCCTTTTATACCAATTAATATTTCTTCCTTACCCTTAATATAATAATTATTAGAAGCATTATCACTAATGATTATAATATGATTCGATCATATTTGGAATTGTTCATATTATCCAATGTCTATGTTACTATTCTTAATAGTCTTATAAATATTTATAATGGCCATGTTACTATTACATGGATCCTATTACTATTACAGTGATAATATTATACCTCACAAATACTTTTTAATTCATTAATTCATCATTGACCTCAATTCCCAATTAGATTTTATATTATAATAAAGGCAATTGGATCATTAATCAGGTGTATTGTTTATAGTTTTGTTCAACGATTTTGATATCTGTGGGGTTCACGGTTATCAGGATTTTATTATTACATGAATTTATTTTTCTATTTACACATTTTAATATTTTTAAATTAGTTGGATATTTTTATTATATATATGTAATTCACAAAACAAATGAAATAAATTATTGTTATAGACATATTGCTTTTAATTTCATGGGTATTGAACGCTTATATATAAAATATGTAAATTCAATTAATAGAATTTTGTGTTTTTATAGTATACCCAACCTATTCTAGTTCCCATTAGTTCATAGTGAAGGGAAGACAATTGGAAAAGAGTTTAGAAAATAGTGAAAAGATAATTTTAATTTCAACATCTTTATTAGCTAATGATATTTCAAAAAAATCTATTACCAAATTAAAAATGCTAAATTTGGTCTCCCATATATCACACAACACACGACATGCCAAGAGGCCTTTATGGCCCCATGTTTGACTCCCACATTTCATTATTCTTAATTTCTTGGTGCATTACATTTAATATTTCAATTAAATCTATTCATGGTTTGGATTTTCTTCTCTCATATTCCTTATTTGCTACCTTTCAAATATTTATCATCCATTGAAATGTTTATTGTAGTATATGATTTTTCATAGGGTATCATACAAAATTTATTTTTTATTTCTTTTATATTGTGTTGGATCCCTACTCATTGGGTCTTTTTATTCTTCATTTGAGGGGTTTTTTACTGCTTCCATATACATTTGGGATAGATTTTTTGATGTGTTTATTTTTTTCTAAAAAAAATTATACTTCTATTTCATAAATAATTTATCTAGAGAGAATGTATAACATATTCTCAATTAAAATACAAATGGTTATTTCTAATGGGTATTTTAATTCAAAATGGTTTTTTAAAATATAAAATCATTTTCAAAGGGGGTTTTATTAAGAAATTGTAAATAAAAATACATGGACCCATGTTTATAATTATTTTAATGTAAATAATGATTTTTAAATGATTTAAATAACTTTAATTTTGATTTTATAAAATTGTGATTCATTGTTTTTTATTCTTATAAGGTACATTGAATTTGAATAAATCAACATTCTTTTGTTTCAATGGGGGTTTTCCAAAGTCATGACTGCATATTAAATATTTATTACTCTAACAATTTTAATTAAAAAGTGGGAAACCATGAGTTCTACCACAAACAAAATAGTAGTACCATTGAAGGAAAATTTAATCCTACCAGATTTGATGTCCCTAAAAAATATCCAGGAGATGTTGGTTACCTAGGTGTCTAGTTCCTCTAGTATCTGATCTTCAAAAATGAATGCCAAATCGTCCCAAGACTATATATACTTCTTGATGCTAATATTTCCATAATAGAATCCCCTGAAAAGAATTATTTTGTGATTATAAATCCAGTTATATTTCTTCTCATTTAGGTATACCCATAATGACCACCCCATCATTCTGGAAGCATCCACTTCAGTAGAATTAAGTGAAAAATTGTTTTCAAGATCTCCTTCTTCTGAGGATATAAGAAATTACAAGGATTTTTCAAGAACATAAGAGTAATTCTATAATAGAATTTATCATCACTTTCGACCTTCTTATCTTTCAAATTTATTTCTGATCATGTATCCATTGATGGTCGGAAAAAAAGAATAGTTCTTCCTCTCTTTACGGATTCCCAACCAGCTCTTGTTTCTACTTGAGAATAAAGACCTATCTCCTTGAGCGTCCTCCTCTAATTGTCCTACATGATATTTACACCCAAAGGTCTAATGTTTATTCATGTCATCCTTAGGATCCTAGGGATGATCCTAAATTTAAAATTGTTTAAAACGATTATCCAACTCAACATTTCCCAATTCCATTGCTCCCATGGGTGTTTTGGGGGGTGACACGTTCACTGTGGTATCCCCTACAGTAATAGGGGCAGATCTCTCCATATCATGGGGAGTTGTGTCCTTTATACCTATATTCCTTTACATATAAAAACGAGATGAATCATTCAACATTTTCATCCTAGGGAGATGATAAATATAATTATAAGTACAAACACATGAGCCCAGTTAATTACCCTGAGGATCCACTACCATGGGAGGGTTTAGGCCATTAAGATCACCAGGATGTCTATTGAAGATATCTTTGAGGGTGAGTGAATTTCTTCTCTTGTCCAAATGTGAATTTCACTAGGGGATTAAAATCTCAATGAAATACATATTTATATAATGGAGTGGTCTTAATATTATTCTCTTTGATAAGGGATATGATTTTATGTTTCACTAATTGAGTTGATGAAGTTTACAAAAACATCAGTGGGGAAAATTGATGTTCCCAATGGAATATTTGAAAAAAGATGAATTTGTTTTGAATCATTCATCTTTATTAATGGATGTTTATGAGATTATGCTTCTGGGGAGATGGATTTTTTTTGAGATAATATGATTCTATTGTCGTAATTTCTGAAATGTTTTGAGGATAATTATTTATTTATATTGAGCTATAAATAATTAAGAAATTTTGACTGAGTAGATTTGTATAAGAGTACTTTTCACTTTATAAAATTAATTTAATCTTTGGGGAAGATAAATAAAAAAATTATAGAAATTATATAAATTTAATAATAAATTACTTAAGGGATAATAAAATTTCATGAGAATAATTTTACTATTAATGAAAGTAATGATTTATTGAAATGGTGATATGATAAAATATAAGGTTCATTTTATGATTTTAAAAAGTCATATTGAAAAATTTAAGGGTAAAATAAAATAATCATAATGTTAATGTAGAATTTCATAAGAGTTATTTTATACGTGAAGTAAATAATTTTATGAGAGTCATTTCATCTTATTACTCATAAGATTAGGAGGAAACTCGTAATGTTATGAAAAGATAATTTTATAAAAGTATTTATTTTGGGAGTCTCATAATATTCATCTCTTATTATATTTCTTGAGAGAAATGTTACTTTTTATAAAATTTATTCAGAAAGTAAGTATGATAATGTCGTATTGTTTTTAATTGTACTATACATGAAAATACTAAAATGAGGTTGTTGATCATTATGAAAATCATATAGACCCATATTTCTATTGAATATTAAAAAATATGAATTATTACATAATAGTGTCATGATGATGTAAGGGTTTATTTTAGATTTCAATGAATTATAAATGGAAGATATATTGATTTGTTTGTAATTTTTAAATAAGGATTTTGGTACATATTAAAAGGAATTTAATGAAGAAAAAATACTAATATTATGTGGTGCTATTTGTTTAAATTTACAAGAATATATTTGAATATAATTACCGTAGTCAATGATGGATAAATATTCTAGTATTTTTTAGCACTACTAATGGTATTTCCCAATCACCATGGATGGGTGACAAGCAACAAGGTATTAATAAAAATAAAATTGGAATAATTTAATGCTAAAATAAAAATGTAAATTTATCCTATATAAGAAAACAATGATTGGAAATAAATATAAAATGTGGGATAAAATATTCACAAAAATGATACATATTAATCAAGTATCCCAATGTACTATATATGTGATATCTACTTAGAGATGACACAATAACACATGTCTCACATCCCATAACATCTATATTTAAAAATACCTATAAAATAAAAAAGAGAATATTAGTGTGTGAGAATATGATGTCCTCTATATAACACAATAAATAAAAACATTAAATACCACCATCACACTGTTATTTCATGAATTAAAATACGAACATGTTAATATAGAAAGTTAATTTCAAAAACACTTTACAAAAAAATACATTAGTTTGTTTTCATTATAGAAATACATATTCAAATCTAAAATAAAGTTGAAATAAACATTAATGAGTATATTGATGGAAATAAATAATGAAATCATTACTTTGAGAAGATAGCCATGTGAGAATTTAAAATGTGATACATATGTAAAACCAAGTGAAGGATACATAATTGGGCTATAGACTATTAACATATGTTTCTAGGTCAAACAAAGTACACTAAGAAAATAATAATGTCAATCCAAATGATATCGAATATATATATATATATATATTATCAATATGAAAATTTTAATCCCTAGTTCTCTTACACTCACTATGGTATTCATAAGTCCACACACAACATTCCAAAAATAATTCCACATGCTAGGTTTTCACTATAAATAAAAGAAAACTTGCTACATATTTTAAAAAACAATTTTACATTAAATAAGAACTATTACCCATCTTTAAAATTAATTTAAAATTAAAACTAATATTTGTGAAATTTCATGCAGAACATGGTGTGAAATATACATGTTTGAAAAAAAACCCCAAAAACCATTTCATAATACATAATATATATTAATTAAATAACAATGCTCATATATATAAAATAATTGAATTTAATAATCCAATAGAAAAGAATGTACATGAAAATAATGTAAATTAATAGATAATACCATTATATAGGGACACACACCTTGACAACAAGGATAATGATGTCACTTTTGAAACTGGTGTTGGAAAATGTAATGACCACGACCGTATAAGACTGAATCTATGTTAGAAACCATTAATTATCATTTAATACAATATATTGAGTCATAATACAATATATAGGTTTTCAAAACAAAGATAAGATGATAGATCATATATAAATCTAGAAATTGGAGAAGAGAAAACCCAAGAAAACCCACATCACTCAAAGAGATCCATCACGATTGATGGAAATTCTTAATTATAATATGAGGAGAAAGAACTATAGAATCATATAGGAGATTGTTTGATATAATTATGGGTTAATAAGGGATTATAGTTAAAAATAACTATGTTAATTGGGGTTATTTTTCATTTTAATATGTTCAAATTGAGTTTCAAAGTACGGCTGCATGGTGAGACAAACTGTGCACTAACCATGTGATAAGAATATTCCTTTGAAAATAATGTCACAAAATACCACCATGACAATGAAATGTATAGTAAAACCATGTTTATCCTATAAAATCATCTACTCTATTATCCATACATCCAAATGATTTTGTTGTTGAAAAACACAGTTAGAAAAACCAGGGTAAAATTTTGAATATTTCCATCAGAACCAACTGAGCCACATTACACAACTACCTCATGGTCACTACTAACTATGTTTCTAAAATATTTTCCTTTAATATTAATTACAAAAAAAAATTGTGTTTAAATCTCAAATTAACAAATCCTTTATGAACTAAAATGATATAAAATAATATTAAAATTAAACATACATTTAGCTCAAATGAAATCATAATTCTCCTAAACATAAATCATTTTGCCACCATAAAAAATATAGATTTGAAACCCATATATATATATAAGGCCATATATGTATTATAAAAGTTTCCTACTCTCATTTCTCATGGATCTATCATTTACCCTTCTATATTACCTAAACTAAGGGGATTTATTTACTACACAATATTTTATTCTATATATCAATAATGTAAACATGATTCTCAACCATTAAGGAATCAGGACCAAGATAAACATTTTATGATTCAATCACATGAGATGGGTTTAGGGGAAACATCTTAAATTGGGAAATATGAAGAACATCAAGAAAATATTTAAAATGGGATGGAAATTCCAACTTATAAGCTCCATTTCTATGTCATTCAATGTCATCAAAAGGGAAAACAAACCATCGTGAATACATACCAGAATTTCCTAAATAATGATATGAAATTGAAATAATATTCATAAATTGTATAAACTACATATCCAGTAAACCATAGGATGTTTTATTACATTTTTATACTATAAATGGAATATAGCCATAACATATTGACAAGATTAATCTTCATAGAAAAATAGATACTTAAAAGGTTCCAATATAATATTGAAAATAAAAAATTACAAAGCGTAAGACTCATTCATGCATCCATAAATTCTTTCATAATATCATTATTAAAATCCTAGGTAAACTATAAAATATGGCGTGATCTCAGATCCTCAATAAGTTTTATGTACTAAAAAGTTATCATGATCAAATATGGGATAGTCAACATGGAATATTGGATAATAGAAAAAATTCCATCCAATCGATTTATGAATTCAATTATATTCCAGAGATAATATTGACGTTGAAGAAAATTTATAATGAAAACTACATTATTAATAATGTGAAATCATTATTCTTGGCATGCATGATCGAACACTCTCAACCATGATATCATTAATCTTGCTGTCAGGACCTCCTAACCAAGGAAAATCACTTAATTAATTGGTCGGTTTAAATTAAATAGACATATAATATGAAATACCCATATCATTTATTCACTTGAAACATGATTAAAACCATAATTAATTAACATAATTATTAAAAAATGTATTATTTATTTTTCCAAAGATCATTGTATATAATCCTTAAATTTCATAGTATCCATCCTTGATATCACAAAATATTTTTAAAAAAAATACATTATTTGTTCTAAGGTCATAAGTATTATCCAATTTACATAATCCATATCATAATATCATAATCTATATAAAATACCATTTTATCATCCTCAGGAAAAAGTTATGGGTTACCTTCCTTTAATATAACCCGACAATTAAATCAATTTTTTTGGTCATTAGTATCATTTTACTAATTTTGGAAAATCATTAATGAAAAACATATACAATAAATCCATATATACATTAATATTCACATAACACAATCATTCTATTTGAAAACATATTAACTTCAATCATCAAAATTTATTATTAAACCATTAATCAGGATTCATCATCTTATTACATAATACCACTTTCCATTAATATTAAATATGAATAATTTCATAAGGTTCTCTAACATCAATTTAATCATAATTCTTATGTTTAATGTTAAAAATACTGTTAGAACAGCCCATTAATTTCAGATATCCTTTATAGTATCATTATCTTCAGTAGTATAACATGTAAACTTACCACCATCCTGATTATCTTCATGAGATTTCCACATAGAACATTGATTTGTGTAATGTACATATATTTGAATCTGAAACATTCAATGTCATCCTCATTCATTCTGGTTCCCCCTATTTACTAAGACCACAAATAATAGTATGAGAATCACTTATCATTGCATTAAACCACATTATCATGACAAATTACTTATATGATGCCTAATTCCTGAAACCTACTTTTAAATCTATGACACCATAGTCTTATCCTTATAGAAATACCTAGAAATGATATTTCAAATATACCTTGGGATCTCATTAAGGTTTTTTCATCCAAGTTTCCAAAGGTTGAGTAAACATTTCATTGATACCATGTATAATGACCTAGGCTTAATGTAACACAATAATCGTCCATGGTACGTTTCTTTTTGAATAACACTATAGCGTGTGTTGTAAGAAACTTTGAGTTCTAACCCACACCACAACCAATCAAAATAGCTGTGATGAATAGTAATACCCAACTTTTATAATTTTATAAATTTTATCATTCAAAATGGACTTCATTTTTTGGATTTGGATTATTGAAATTAGCCTAGGGTGAAATTTTAGTAGTTTTTTGAAAACTTTCATATTTTGATGAATAGTGAAAATTACTAAATTTTAATTAAAAACAGAATTTTTAATCAAAATAATTAATAGTGATAAATTATGAATTTTAGTGGTTTTAAATTATATTTATAATTTATTTTTACCATTTAATACAATGTTGGTCATTGGGCATAATATCACATTTAAAACAGACATAAACAAGTGTCAATCTTTTGATAATTATTATTTCTTAAAAACTCGCTTTTTGTTTTGACAGTGGGAATTAATTTTAAATTAATTTCTAACACTTCAGTGTTCTGAATTTAAAAAAATGGATTCCATATTTAGAATTAGGAGGTCTAAATTGAATAAATAGGTAACTTTTATTTTTGAAAATTCTTAATTTTTACTTCGGTAAATATTTTATTAACCATAGTTAAAGGGTAAATCCAGTAAATAAGGGTACAAAAATATAATAATAATAAAAAATTTTACTAAAAGGTTTCTTAACCATACTAGGTGATACATTTATGACCATGGGCATCTTTTGGTTGATTTTGGAACCTCATGGATCCACTTGTATTTGATAATGACACTTTATATTAATTAAGTTAAAGTAAAAAATATAACATAAGCATATAACTTTTAGCAAAAAAAATTACATAAGGTTATATATGTTGTATTTTCGACAATAAATATTCATTAAAAATATTAGAATATTTCCTACATAATGGTATTTTATTTAAATTTTTTACACATTTAATAATTATATTTATTTATGACACAATAATGATACAGTATTTTCCTTATTAATGAAAGAATAAAATAATTAGTATTACAAATATTAAAATAAATATAATTTGAATGTTTTGATGCCATAAACGAATTTTATTTGCAAATATTACATGTTAGAATTTATTAAATGAATTGTTTTCGAATTAATAAAGTTGTTAAGGCTTTAAAAAAAATAAATTATTAAATATTGTCAAAATTGACATAAATGCATTTTTAAAACAAATATTATATTATTAATTGATATTATATTTTTAAAAATCTACGGTTCGGATAAAGGACTTATATAATGATAGTTGTATCATTAATGGATCACTTGGGGGTATCTTTGAAGTTCATAGTATGTTTATAGACTATATAATATAAAAATCCAAAGAGACATGGTAAATTTCAAACTATTTATCTAAGAGTTAAATTTAAATGATAAGGTTAATATAGTGACCCAAACCTGTATAAAATCTATAGGATGAAAGTATTTAGACCCATCCCCACTGTAGTATTATAAAAATCCACTTTTTATCCATTAGAAAACGAATATGAATTTATTATAATTTAATACATTAAGTTTTTTCTAAATAGCCCCTCCTTCACCTTATAAACAGACACCACTTCTAACCAATCCCTCATACCCTCAAAGCATTTTGGATCGGCCAAACCCTACCCAAATATTCTCTAAACTTACCTCACTTCATCTTAGAGGCCATCCTTTAGTGAGAAAGATAATCTATGTATCCTTTTTCATCAAATCTAAAGGAAGAACCTGAAGAAGAGGTAATGTTTTCACCACCCAATTTCATGTTACTTTCTTCTTAAACTTCTACTTTAATTGTTATTTCCATTATAAAATAATTAATATATTATATTATATATACTACGATGTTATTATAAATCTGGTTCAACCATATTCAGTATTTTATCTTTCCTTTAAATGACATTTCACCATATGTGCGTACGTACGACTTACCGTCTCCACGTCGTGGTGTAATTGTTATTCAAAACATTATTATTTGGATGGGTATGACAATTATGTGTAATTGATGTAAATAATAAATACAACATTATAATTATTCTGTATATATGATGTACCATCCAATTATATATTATTATAAGATCAAATGAATGATATTGTCGCTTGTACATATGCACGGACTACCGTCTCCACGAACGCGATGGGATTCATTCCCCATCGTATCCATTCAAGTATAATTCTCATTTGATGAATAAAAATAATGTTTAAGGACTTGATATCATTATGGATAAGAATAAGATACAACCTATCCATAACAAACACGTCTTATGTAACAAAACATATAAAAGAAAATGAGTAAGTTAACACTCGAAACGAAGATAATACAAAAATATTATTAACAAAGCAATATTAAAAGATCATATATGATATAATTTTTATATATATGATTGTTGTATAATTTAACAATAATTATTTAACTATTATACAAGATATTAACCTACCATCGACCAAGGAAAATTACAAGGTAAGGGTTTATTTCACAATCTCTTCATTATCCAATGTTGTATATACGTAATTATCTACTAGGACCTCTTTATTATACACATCCATATTTCTTAAAAATGTATTTAAAATCATTCATAATATTTTATAGACTATGTGTTAAATTCATTTATAACCTTGTCGCCTTTTTATAATATGTTTATAAAGGAATATTTATGTCACGTTCCGAACAAGGTCATTATTAACCTTTTCGACACAATTAAGGTAAGTATGTCTTTTTTTAACTTATACGGAGGGTGCAGATATTTTATGCCGTTATAAAATAGTTGAAGCATCCATTAAAATATTATAAGAATATTTTCAAAGTAAATGTTTTCTTTTATAATTATGTGACTTTTAAATGATTTCAACAAAAGAGATATTTCTTTCAAATAGTTTTGATTTCATCTATGTCTACATCCTTTGATGGATTTTAAGCTTATTTTAACTTTATTTATTATGATACAAACCTTACATGTTGTATTAAATGTTTTGATATATGTTTGACAATGGATGTGTTATTTTTATACCATTCAAGCTTTATGGAGAAAGTATTGAAATTTTTATGCTAGTTTTTATGTGAATGCTTATGTAATGTTTAAACCTATTCATATGAGGAATGCATTGGACTTAATAATTTATGGGTGGAGTCCACTATAGCTCCTCGATGCATTGGTAGGTCTCATGAGACAAACTAGGTTCTTGGGAAAAGGTCTTGACAAAATCGTATTTGTAGTCTTGGCATGAGGCCTTTAATATGTGGTTATGATAGTCTGGCATAATGCATTCCATCATTATTAAAGTGGTTATTTATATTGCATTTGATTATTAGACTAGTAGAATATCTGGGTGAATAAGTAAATGGAATTATTTCATTTTATTTCTGCTATATTTTTTTGAATTTCACGTTTAAAAGTCTTTTGTTTTAGTTATACATTGACTTAAATGTTTATGCTTATTTATGAATGTTTCCGCTATATTGTTATCCTTATAGGGCATTCGAGCTCACCCCTTTATATGTTTTATTTTTCCCATGATGTGAAAAGTATTTTATGATTGACCTGCATGTATATTATAAGGGTATTTGAGTATGGAGACAAGATGTTTTTGTCATTTTCACTTTATTATGCAATGTAAATTTCATAAATGTATCTAGTTATTCCAAGGATACTAAACTAACCGGTCCTTTGGGACATGATCTATTGTGATCATGCCAATGTTATGTAATAATGCACCAACTCTAGGTAACTGGGGTAAGTGAATTACAGTTGGTATCAGAGAAAGTTTAGTAAAAACCATGAAATCTAGATTTAGATAAACTCTGATTAGAGCACACAACCCTAAGATATAATTTGAGGATGAGTATAGATGATCTTCCAAGAATTTTGGCATTGTAGAGATTTTGTGATTTTTCCGAACAATGCATCCCTGTATAGATACATGCATGTAGAGGTGGCACTGGCATAGATCTACCTAGAGGTAAAACCAGAAAACACTGCTTTGAACTAGACTCAAACGGGAATGGGTGCATGACAACAGGCCTTTCTGCACTCTTGGTTACGACACTCCCATGAGATATGCTGAGGATAATTCTCATTTTCATTACAAACCATTATGAAGGGTTTACGAGTATATAATTCTTCAAAGAAAACATTTTTATGATTATGGATTATATCCATAAACTGTTCAATTCATGTTAACTATATTATAAGTTTGGATTTATGTATATCGATTCAGAAACTAATCTAGTGTATGCCATTGTTTAGAAATGGAGCCTAGTGGATGAAATGGAAATTGTATTAAGGCATGCACTCCATGTAGGGATTTCCCTTCTGATCGAGATAATTATAGTGGAGCTGGTGATGCAACTGGTGCTGATTAGTTTATCACCATATTGGGACAACTCACTCAGGTTATGAATAATAACCTTCCTCGTATGGAGCACCCTGATCCACATCGTGGAGGATCAATGTTAGTTAGAATCATGAGGCAACAACCACTAACATTCAATCGGTGTACAAATCCCTTTGTAGCTGAGCAATGGATAAATTCCCTAGAGAAAATATTCCATGCCTTGGGGAGTAGTGAAAGGGAAAAAGTTATTATGGCAGTTTACCGCCTCACTAGAGATGCAGAAAAATGGTGGTCATTGATTCAAAACACAAAGGAATACAATGATGTATCAAATATGGAATGCATGGAGTTCAAAGACATTATATTAGGAAAATATTTTTTCTCGTGACCGTCAAACATATATGGAAAGGCAATTTCTATGTGTGAGACAAAAAGAGGATGAGAATGTCACAATGTATGAGGCTAACATTAAAAGGTTATCATGGTATGCTGGATATTATATATGTAACCTACAAAGTAATATTGAACGTTTCTATAATGGTTTAAAACCATTTCTCATTTGAGCATTAGTCTCACAATCCTTCTTATCGTACAAAGATATTGTCTCATGTGCTATCAAGACAGAAAAAGAGTTCCTTACGTCTTATGAATTTAATTCAAAGAAAGAAATGAAAAGATCAACTGATCACTATAAGAATGGAAATAAGGGGAAGAAGGGAAAAGTTGAATATCCATCCTACAGTATGTATGGGAAGAAACACCCTGGTGCTTTCTTAAAGGTAATGGGAGTCTGTTACAAGTGTGGCGAAAAAGGCCACTAAGATCATGATTTCAAGGGGAAGAAAGAAGCTACCGATGTTCAATGCTACAACTGCAGGGAGATGTGAAATTATGAAAATGAATGTCCTAAGCATCAGGGAAACTTACCTCAGAAAAGGACATGGGATCAAGGCCAAGCTTATGCTATCACTACTGCTGAGGTTGAAGCTCCAAAATACATGGTGACAAGTAATTTAATGGCTTCCCCAAGTTTAGAAAATGCATTATTTGATTCTAAATCATTGCATTGTTTCATATCTCCTCATTTTTCTAAGAAAATTAGATATTTCCTATTTTATTTAACAAGGGAATTTTTAGTTAAAACTCCTAAAGGAAGTATCATTGAAAAAATGTTTTGTGAATCATTCCCTATTAGAGCACATAAATGTTCTTTATCTGCTGATCTCATCATCATACCTATGATTGTGTTTGATATAATAAATGATATGGATTGGATTTCTGACCACGATGCAACGATTTATTGTAAGAAGAATGATGTTACAATTTTTGATGATGATGATAAAGAACACCTTATCATTAGAGCAGAATCGTCACCACCTGATTCTTATCATGATCCACCCCCATTATCTCAACTAAATTCAATTATTGGGGAGGAAGAGAATGAAATGACTATGGGTGAGGAAGGGGATTTTCAAATAGAAGATGTACCTATTATGAGAGAATATTTTTATTTGTTTCCAGATGATTTACCTGGACATCTTCCTGAACGAGAAATTTTGTTTTCCATTGATTTAATTCCTGGATCAAGGACCATATCAAAGACACCATATAGAATGGCCACTGTGGAATTAGTTGAACTAAAGAAACAACTAGAGTAATTGAGTAATAAGGGATTATTCTCCCTAGTGTTTCTCCATGGGGAGCCCCTGTCCTTTTTGTTAAGAAGAAAGATGGATCTATGAGGTTATGTATGAATTACAGGGACATCAATGCTATAACAATAAAGAAAAAGTATCCCCTACCTCGCATTGATGATTTATTTGACCAACTACATAAAGCTGAATACTTTTCAAAGATTGATCTTCGATCTGGATACCATCAGTTGTGTGTGAAGAAGGAAGAAATTATAAAGACAGCATTTCAAACTAGGTACGAGCATTACGAGTTTATAGTAATTCCTTTTGGGATGACTAATGCACCCTCTATTTTCATGGATCTAATGAACAAAGTTTTCAAGGAATATCTTAATGCCTTTGTAGTGGTATTTATTGATGATATCTTGGTATACTTCAAATGCTACGAAGATGATGAAAATCACTTGAGCATTATAATGAGGACTCTGAGAGGAAATGAATTATATGGGAAGTTTAGAAAGTGTGAATTCTGGATTTAGGGGATTTAATTTCATGGCCATATTGTCTCTAAGGATGGAATTTCCGTTGATCCTTCTAAGGCAAGCGAACTCCAAGAATGGTCGGCACCAATGATTATAACTGAGATACACAGTTTTATTGATTTAGCTGGTTATTATCGAATTTTCGTCCATAATATTTCCCGTTTGGATAACCAATTAACAAATCTCACACGTAAAGGGGTTAAATTTGTTTGGAAAAAAGAGTGTGATGAATGTTTTGAAGAACTGAAGAGAAGATTTTTCAATGATCCTATTTTGACTCTACCATCGAGGAATGATGGGTTCGTTATTTATAGTGATGCACTAATGAAAAGACTTGGTTGTGTCCTTATGTAGAATGATATATTTATTACCTATGCATCACGACAGGTGAATGTTCATGAAAACAAACTATCCTACTCATGATCTTGAGTTAGCTGTTGTAATATTTTCTTTGAAGATATGGAGACATTATCTATATGGTGAAAAATGTGAGATTTATACTGATCACAAGAGTTTGAAGTACATTTTCTCACAGAAACAACTCAACATAAGGAAATGGGAATTGCTTGAACTACTCATGAATTATGATTGCACGATACACAACCTCCCGGGGAAGGTAAATGAGGTGGAAGATGCTTTGAGCAGAAAAGATCATGAAGTTTTGAACATGATGAGAATTGGAAGGGATCCTATTTTCATTGATCTAGTAATGATGAATATGGGAATCACCATGGAAGGTGAACATCGATACTTTTTCAAATGGTTGACAAACCATCTTTACTAGAAATGATTAATAGTTCTCATATCGATGATGAAGAATTTCAAAAGAATATTAATGTTGTGAATAATGGGAGATTGAGTGAATTTGTGTATGAATATGGAATTTTGAAATTTGGGAAGAGATTTTGTGTTCCCGATATACCTGATCTAAAAAGGGAATTTTTGGATGATTCTCATAGTTCCAATTTCTCTATACACCCTAGGAGAACCAAAGTGTATAGAGATTTGAAGGAACAGTTTTGGGGGGACAACATGAAGAGGGAGATTGCTGATTTTGTGTCAATATGTATGGTTAATCAACAAGTGAAAGCTGGAAGGAAATATCCTGGATGAGTCATGCAACCACTTCCCATACCTGAGTGGAAATGGGATTATATCACGATGGACTTTGTCATGGGACTACCATAGACTCCATAATGGAACGATGCAATATGGTTCATTTTTGGTCGTCTTACCAAATAAAAAATGTTTTTCTATAAGAGAAGATCTACCACTTGAATGTCTATAAATTATATATATTAATGAAGTTGAGAGACTTCACTGAGTACTCATATTGATTGTTTCTGAACCTGATCCCCATTTTACTTCAATATTTTGGAAAAGTCTTCAGAAGGCCTTGGATACTGAACTTCATTTGAGCACTGCCTACCAACCTCAAACAGATGGACAATCAGTACAGACTATTCAAACCATAGAAGAAATGTAGAGATAATTCACACTTGAATTTTTAGGGTATGTGGGATCAATATTTACCTCTAGTGGAATTTTCCTATAACAATAGATTCCATTCGAGTATTCAGATGGCACCATATAAAGCGTTATACGGAAAGAGATTTCACACACCAATCTGTTGGGATGACATTGGAGAAAGAAAACTTGTAGGCCCAGAACTAGTGGAGGAAACGATGGAAATGGTGAAGGTTGTCACGACCCGTCCTCAGGGCCCGTGCCGTGACTACCTGAAGCCTGCCTGCTCCCTACGGACCGTCATGGTCGAACCTTTTCCTGGGAGGTCCCTATACCGCTTGTTGTTCATCAGCAGGACGAGTCGGGCAGTCTCGAGCCATGTGACCTTACCCGCCGCATGTGTATCATTGCATGCTCCTCGAGTAGCTGGATCTCCTTTGTGTTCCCCGCACAACCGAACCATCCCCCTGAGATTGCCCATCCAAAGGCCCGGCCCGATTGGACCTCGATGTCACCTGTCGACTGCCAGCTACAGAAGACTCAGCTACGGGTCATCCTGCGGAGGGTCCTGCCGCTGGTGCCTGCTCGGCGAGGAAACTCTCCACTAAAGGGATCTCTCCAGCACCTCTACCTGTGTCGGAATGTTGAGGGAGATCATCGAGGCCCTGATCTCATGCCTTAGTCCCTGCTCGAAGGTCCGGGCCCGGAAGAATGGATCTTGTACCATATCACTGGAGTAGGGAGAGAGATCAGTAAATCTCACCGAGTATTGGGAAACCGTCATGTTGCCCTGCCGCAACTGTAGTAGCTCTTGGATGCGCACCGCACAGAGGGTGGTTGGGACGAACTCCGAGCAGAAGATGCTCTCAAAGTCCGTCCAGAGGAGAGATGCATCATCGTGCACCTGGAGCATCAAGCTCCACCATCTTCCTGCTGTCGCGTGCAGGAGGCTCGCTGCTAGGATCACCATGAGGTCTGCTGGTGTCATCACTAACTTGAAAACACATACAACTGCCTCCAGCCAGTCCTCGGCGGCCTGAGGGTCCGTCTCCCCGCGGAACCTGGGTGGTCGCTGGCGCTGAAACTCATGCAGTGCACTAAGGCGACGTGTATCGTCAGCAGTTGGGGCTGGTAGCATCGGTGGCTCTACGGGTATAGGTACCACCGGTGCCTCAGCTGTCAAAGGGCCCTGTACAGAGTCCTCATCGCTCGATGGGCTCTCGCCACGCACAATGCTCATAACCCTAGCTTGCTGCCGTCGTGGGGCCATCCTGAAAAGGAAACAGGGGCGCCACGGTCAGAAAAGTATACCTGGTGAGATGGTACAAGGTAATCACAAAGAAAACATGAATCACACATGCAATCAATGTTTTCGTGTTTTAAGTCGGAAATCAGAAGTCAGGGTCCTGGTGTACGGATACGTCGGCCATCGCACCAACACTGGGCTCCCTGGACTGATAACCACACTCAATACGCTAAACACTATTGCTTCACATATAAAAGATTAGAGTCCGCGGTAGAACCGAACTCCTCTGATACTAATTTTTCATGACCCGTCCTCGGGACCCGTGTCATGACTACCCCAAGCCCGCCTTCCATAGGCCAGGGGCTGGCGACTAGCACCAAGGCGTAAATCCCGGTAAAAAGGGAATGCATTGCCTTTGTAAAGTAAACAAGCACCAAAAAGTAAGCAAGCGGAAGAAGTAAACACTAAGTAAAAGCTGGTACAACAGTAAGTGCGGAAAAGTAAAGGGGGCCGGAAATACAATCCCAACTGTAAAGTACAACTGAAAGGGGAAAAACAGTAACTGAAAAGTAATTCCGCAACGTCGTGCCATCCACTAGAATTCCCACCTGAAGGGTGGGTACAGAAAGCCTCCACTACTCCTCGGGTGTAGCCGACCGCTCCGAGTATGCCCCGCCCAGTGGTTCACCTCCAGGTACCGTCCTACTCTGCAAGCCTCCACCACGATCAGCGCTGTCCGTCATCTGCAACCAACACAACGTAGTGCGGGCATAGCCCGTGCAGGGGTGAGTATAAGCTACTCAGTAGGGACCCCGAGACCCCCGAAGGTCTCCGAAAATCCACAAAGGAAAGATACAATCACGAACTAACATCCGACACTGCTTAGGTATATGACCATACATATACCTAAGTCATCAATTCTCGCTCGGCTCCAACATCCGAGCTCAAGTACAACCCAGTCCACACAGGAAATCAAAACGTAAATCCACACAGGATAGCACAACACAATCCATAAAGGAAAGTTAAACATAAATCCACACAGGATAGCTCAACACAATCCACAAAGAAAGCAAAACAGGGTTTCAGCTCACACAGGTACACATCATTTGTAAAGTAAGAGAGAAGATCATATGTAGTAACTGATTCATCTTACTGGGACCCATGTAAGATACAAGCACTTTTGTCATTGTCGTCGAACCCACAGAGGATTCCGGTACAATTTTCTTCATCGTCGAGCCCACATAGGATTCCAGTGCGATAGTCTTCATCGTCGAACCCACATAGGATTCCAGTACGATAGTGTTTATCGTCGAACCCACATAGGATTCCAGTACGATTGTCTTCATCGTCAAACCCACATTGGATTCCAGTACGATTGTCTTCATCGTCGAACCCACATAGGATTCCAGTACGATAGTCTTCATCCTCGAACCCACATAGGATTCCAATACGATTGTCTTCATCATCGAACCCACATAAGATTCCAGTACGATAGTCTTCATCGGCGGACCCACATAGGATTCCAGTACGATTGTCTTCATCATCGAACCCACATAGGATTCCAGTACGATAGTCTTCATCGTCGAACCCACATAGGATTCCAGAATGATAGTCTTCATCGTCGTCGATGTAACAGTCGCAGCCAGCTCTAGGGTTCCCGCACACAGCAAGCTCGCTCGGGAGGGACCGCTTCACGAGCCGAGGGGCTGATACATCAACTGACACATAGTCCAGAGTTGATGTATCCAAAAGTTCTGTATCGTCAACAGGAACTCAACGTCGCAGACGGCGCGTCAAACGGCCGCCCGGTCTGAGAGTTATTGGCTTTTTCGTCCCAGGGGCCCGGTTGGTTTTTAAGGAAAAACCAACACGACCGTTCTCCATCTGCGTCCAAACCTCGGGCGGAGTAAGCCAAAAGATCCTTCTCACTTATAGGAAAATAGCAAAGTCGACGACACGTCAATCGGACGTCCGAAGCTCAAGATATGAGCGTTTCCGCTCCGAGGGCCCGGTTGGTTTCGTGTACGAACCAACCCGACCGAACCCAAAGTATTCCGAAACCTTGAGTGTGATATACCGAAACGATCGCCTCGATCCGTGGATCGCATCTCCGCAGACGGCGCATCGTTCGGAGTCCCGTAGCTCATGTTATGAGCAAAAGACCGAAAATGTCCCGAAACGGGGGGTCTGGACCCGGATCGACCCGACCCGACCCCCCCCCCCCCCCCCCCCCGGGTCCGGGTCCGACCTGGCCTGGGTGCGACCCGGCCTGGCGGGTCAGCCCGGCTTGGCTTGGCCGAGCGGCCGAGCAAAGGAACCGCGGCCCCCACGCGGGGGCCGCTCCGCGGTACCCGGACGCGGCTTGAGCTGCGTCCCACCTCCCGGTTCCGCGCGGCCGTGGAACCATCTCGCCGCCGCGGGTGAAGTCGCGGCGGGTTTTTCCGGCAGCACACCGGGCGCTGCCGTCGTCGCCGTCAATCCGGCGTGACGCGCCGGCGGTAGTTTCTGCGAGCCACCGGACGCTCTGGTTGTCCGTTTTGCGTGCGGTCTTTGCCAGTCGTCCTCCCGGGATCCGATCTTCACTGCAAGGCCCTCAAATCTCCATTATGGCCCCGTTTGTCGTCGTCTGCCATTCCGCACATCAGCGAAGAACTGCGGAGGGTTGTCGGGCCGTGTTTGTTTGGCCCGCACCCTCCGCGTTAGATGATAACAATCGGAAAGAAAGATCAACACATGAAAAGATAAAAAGATGCAATTTTAAATAAATTAAAATTCCACTTTGATCCCGGCTCTTTGATTTAGAAGGAAAAAACTACGGGAATAAAATATTATTTTCAAATAAAATCCCTACCTCGTTGTAGTCATCGAGCGAGCGTTCTATGTGGAATTGATCATCGCGGTAAGAGGTGATCATCGCGTCGCGGAAGGGCATCGCGTCGTCGCGGAAGGGCGTCGCGTCGACGATCTCCGAGGGTTAAGAACACACAGATTTAATTTACACGAATTAAATCAATGTTGTTGTTATAACCACAAAGATATAAAAGGTCTGCAATCTCTTACCTCAACGGATGATCGAAGATTTGTCGCAGAAGAAGGAACGTCACATAAGAACGTCGCGGGAGAAGAATCATCGGCCTAGCAGAACTTGGCGTCACATCATCGATCTCTGAGGGCTCGTCATTCTTCGCGTTCTTCACGTTCTTCGCGTTCTTCACATTCTTCACGTTCTTCGCGAAAGAGGATGAAGGAGTTAAGGTTTCTGTCAAAACCACTCAATGAACAACAATAAAGAAGAAAAGTGTCGGTCTTATTTTATTACATGCCATCAAACTGAAAAACAAACTAAGAAACGACCCATTAATTCATAGAATTAATTCAACGAATTAAACCGCCCAATTAATAGGAGCGTTTAATAGTTTAAGAAAATTCCCCAGTTGACTTTCATTTAATAGGGGTTTTCGCGGGTGCATTACTTAGCGGAAAAGAAACAGTGGGGCTCGTGCGGGCCCCACCCCACAAATATCCTACCAAGAGGGTAGGATATTTTGAATTGCACCCTATCCGCATTAAATTAGCTTAAGCAGATTTAAGTGTCTTTTAAGTGGCTTAAGTGAAATAAAAATAAAGTTGTCGCACCACTTTATTTTATTTCTTAACTTAAAGCCCAAAAATTAAAAACCACACCCGAGCAAACGCAACTCCGGAATAGGCGTTTCTAAGCAAGTACCGGCCCTGCGATTCCATCGGTGCCCTCGGAATTCGATTCCTAGCACCAGTTCAAAAGTTAGAAAAACCCGCTCGTTCGTTCACTGAACGTACCTGAGCCAAACTTCAGAAAAAGATTCCTGGCACACCGGGCCTCAGAATCAGGTGCCGTCAGAAACTACGTTCTTGTAAAATTCCATAGAAAATTAAGAAAAAAATTTCCTTGAAATATACGGGACTTTAAAAAGGTTATCCAAAAGCACATCAAAGTTGCTAAATGTAGGAAGAAGAGCTATGCTGATAACCGAATGAAGGATTTGGAAAATAAAGTAGGAGAACTTATTTTCTTGATGGTATCCCCATGGAAAGGTGTTATATGTTTTGTTAAGAAGGGTAAACTGAGTCCAAGTTACATAGGACCATTCGAAATTCTTGAACTAATTGGGGTTGTAGCTTATCGTTTGGCAATGCCGCCAAATCTCTCCAAAGTTCATGATGTATTCCACATATCAGTGTTGAGAAAATACATGCATGACCCAACACATGTACTCACCTATGAGGAATTAGAACTGGAACTAAATCAATCTTATTTTGAAATGCCCTTCTTGATTCTTGATATAAGAGAACAAGTGCTGAGAAACTGGACGACTCATATGGTGAAAGATCTATGGAGAAACCATAAGATGGAAAAGACAATGTGGGAACCAGAGGAACTTATGATGAAGAACCAGCCGAGTATTTATATGCAGTAGTATTCTAGAAATTTCGAGGATGAAATTATATGAAGGAGGGGATAATGTAACACCCCATGCTTCCACGGTACATTTCATTTTGAATAATACTGTAGCGTGTGTTGTACGCAACTTCGAGTTCTAACACACACCACAACCAACCAAACTAGCCGTTATGAATAGTAATAGACACTTTTTGAAATTTTATAAATTTTATCTTTCAAAATGGACTTCATTTTTGGATTCAGAATATTGAAATTAGACTAGGGTGAAATTTTGTTATTTTTATGAAAACATTCATATTTTGATTAATAGTGAAAATTACTAAATTTTAATTAAAACAACTTTTTTAATCGAAATAATTAGTAGTGATAAATTATGAATTTTAGTGGTTTTAAAGTATATTTAGAATATATTTTACCATTTAATACAATGTTAGTCATTGGGCATAATTTCCCATTTAAATTGGACATAAAAATGTCAATCTTTTGATAGTTATTATTTCATAAAAACACTCTTTTCATTTTGACAGTGGGAATTAATTTTAAATTAATTTCTTCCACATCTGTGTTTTTAATTTTAAAAAACGGATTCCATATTTAGAATCAGGAGTTCAAATTGCGTCAATAGATAAATTTTATTTTTAGACATTTTGAGTTATTACTTCGGTAAATAGTTTATTTACCATGGTTAAATGGTAAATCCGATAAATAAAGGTAAAAATAATATTATAATAATAATAAATGAACCTAAAACGTGTCCTAACCCTGTTGGTTGATACATTTCCGAACATGGGAATATTTTAGTCGACTTTGGGACCCCATGGACCCACTTGTAACAGATAATGACACTTTATATTAATTAAGTTAAAGAAAATTCAAAAAAATTAAAAACATATATATTTTAAAAAACAATTTTTAAATAGGGTTATATATGTTATGTTTTGGACTATAAATATTCATGAGAAAGAAAAAAAGATTTCCAACATAATGGTAATTTATTTATAAATTTTTGACATTGAATAATTATATTTATTTATGACACAATAAAGATGCAGTATTTTCATTATTAATGACAGAATCAAATAATTTGTATTATAAATGGTAAAATAAATATAATTTGAAAGTTTTGATGCCATCCACGAATTTTAATAGTTAACATGACATGTTATGATTGATTAAATGAATTTGGTTAGAATTAACATTGTTGTTAAAACTTTAACAAAAATAATTTATTAAATATTGTCAAAATTTACATAAATGAGTTTTTAAAACAAATATTATATTATTAATTGATATTATTTTCCAAAAAATCTAAGGATCGGAAAAAGGACTTATATAATGATATGTGAATCATTAATTGGAAACTTGGGGGTCGCCTGAAAGTTTATTGTATGTTTATTGACTATATTATATAAAAATACAAGGAGACATGGTAAATGTCAAACTATTTAACTAAAAGTTAAATATAAATGATAAGTTTAATATAGTGACCCAAACCTGTCTAATATCTATTGGATGAAAGGATTTAGACCCAACCCAACCTTATACTTTTAATAATCCACTTTTGAGCCATTAGAAACCGAATATGAATCCACTCTATTTACTAAACTTGGGTGTTTCTCTGTTTATCTGTACCCTCCACATTACACCAAGTCACTAAAGTTTCATATCCTTTTACAATTCTTCCCTACAGTATCTACTTGCACACCCACAATACCCCCAGCTTCTCAACGCCGAAAAAACAATCCCACTCATGATTTCACCAATCCATCTTATGATTTAACTCCATTGTTCCTAGGGTTCTCACTGAATACCAAAGTCTACCTTCACAGATCTCCTCTCGAGCCACACCGCACGACACCGTGCCTCCACCTATGCTTCAGGTCTCCTCCATGAAATCTGATTCAACCATGGTATCCACATTATCCTAGATTACTCTCCGCCATTTCTCGCAATTCTACGACTTTTTACTACTATGTCTACCCTCAATGCATCTTCCAATTATCATCCGTTTTGAATAATTTCTATCTATTTATTTTCTTCAACGTGATTCATTTATGAAGACTAGGGTTTTGCTGAAAAACTCTTTGTAATCATGAAAATGCTACATTTCATTCATGTCCAATCTCAAGTGGTCCTTCGGACGCTGGCAGCTCATTTTAATTGAGTTGTTCTGTTGTTGCTTTAATTAGATCTGGCGGAATGAACTCATTTTTTTTATCCAAGTTAGGAAGATTAAATTTCAATTTTGGTTTCAAATTTCATAGGTTTCTGGTGAACCATTTGCAAAACCATACTCTTTGGATCCATGTGCTAATCATCCACATCCATCTTCGTCGAAGTTCTTTCTGGGACATCGATCTGAAAACAAAACTGAAACCCTCTGATTTGTTTGTTTAACCTCTGATTTTTTTCTATTGTTTCATATTTTTGGGTAGTGGGGGGATTAGATACGAGGCTTGTGAAATCATCGATGGAGACTATGTTCATGTTCCTCCAGCCATGACCTTGTCGCATAAGGTGTTCACCAACAAAGCCACCGGGATGTGAACAATCTCGGATGACTCTCAGAAGGAAAATTTTGAGGTTTTGAAGATACGCACAAAGAGGAAGAGATAAATTGTGGTCTCGTATGTGAAGAACACATCAGCTTCCCTGACTATTATGTACTCTAACTTAAACGCATTATATCTGTTTCAAATGTTTGAGCAATTATTCGAACTCAACCTTCATATTTGATCCAATTTTATGGGGTCAGTTTTTCAGATATAGCATTTCTTTGTTTCTACTTTTATCAATCTAGACTAACTTATCTTGTGGACTCTGGCTGTTTGTAGATATAATTATTCTGGGTATGGACGGTCTTCAAACAAGGTACATGATATTTCTCATATGAATAAAAAGGCTTAAGAATCTCTAACATTATAACATTTCAATATTCATTTTAGGGGATTTTGATACAAAGGGATAAAGAGTTATTCATCAAATCTCAATTCCATCTTCTAAAATAATAATAATCAATGACCAGTTCAAACACACGTGATAAGTGGTTTCACATTTATGGGATTCAATTATGAAGATTGAAAAATGTTTTTTTTGTCATCCTAGTAAGGGTTTTGTTGAATCACATGATTGGAATTTGTTTTCCTTACTGAGTGAACATAACACTTATGAAGATATTGATGCTGCCTATAGATGCCTGAAAGAGACTCATGTGGTTAAGCACGAAGATATTTTTTTGTATGGACAATCTATTAGCTGCAAACATAATATATGTTTATCTTACAGGTTACCGAGGTTACTAGATATGGTTTTCCATAGCTCAATATTGTCTAGCATTCCAGTTCTCTACCCAGTGAAGCAGACATACTGATTTGATATCTATAAGGTGCATGTTTTTTTCATTATAATATTCATTCAGCTATTCGTTTTTTCCGGGTTCACAATACTTTATTCAACCTCATTTTATTAGTGTATGTGTGCCTACCTCTTTTTATTATTATCATCATTGTTCATTATATATATTTATAATAACATTTGTATTATAGGTATAGTTAATTTATCTTCTTCCATTGATTATCAGTAATTTTGATATTAGGTTAACATGAATCATTTTTTTATTTTTTATATAATGTTTCAACGATGTTAATTTTGTGGGTAAAAGAGTTCATTTAATTATTTCAAAAGATTAAATGATTTGTGAAAACAAATTTTTTTGTAGTAGTTTTCATTTAATCTATCATTTTCCATCTATAAACCTCACAGTTTTCAATAGTTGTACTCTTTCATCATTTTTTTGTAATTGAATATTTACCACATTCCATTATTACATCATCATTATTAACTAATAATTCTCAGTTATTGTTATTTCAGGTGTACAATACTCATTGATATATAGACAATAGTTCATCGATTCTCCTGAAGCATTGTTTTATATTTTATATAATAGACATATAGAAATCATGATTCAATATTTTTTTATTTTTAATTTCTCTAAATTAATGGAAGTTACATATTATATGTAATTAGTTTTCTATTTCACTTATCATTTTTACATTCCCTCGCCTGACTGGATCTAAAAAATGAAATTCATATATGTGCAACTGAGGATGACAGTCCAGTAATGATATGTGTGCCTTCAACGATTGAATATCAAATACATGTTCCTATGTTTCTATACCTCTGTTATAACTATTCCTCTTTTTTATTGTTGTTTTCATATAACCATTGAATAATCTATGGTTTTGGTTCAATGTGAAATTTATACATGTCAACAGCAAGGATATCATAATATCATCCAAATCTATAGAAGTTTGATATGTTGCTTTAGGATTTCATTCAAATTCATTCATGATTATTATTGGCTTCTAGGTACACTTCACCTTGTATTTATTCAAATTTCCTCTCATTGAAATATGTTTTGATTCACTCTAACTCCACTAGGAATGGCTGCTAGAACTATTGGTTTTTTGGTTATCAATTTATTGATGAAATGTTGTTCTCATGATTAGTGATATAGATGGTGATATTTTTTCTAATTTGATTCATTAGGATCATTGTGTTTATAATGTGAATCTATATTTTGGTTCCATATTATGAAATCTATTTGGTGTTTCCAAATGGTGATTTCAAAGGGTGTATCTAGATTGAGTTTTTCATATTTTAGATTTTAGATGTTCCGTAATTAGAGGGAGTTGTCTTTTATATTCCTGAATTCATTTGATCTTGTGGGTAGTTATTTAATGGTTATGTGTTTTTAATGTTTTCTCCATATGATTATCATGACTCCAAGGTGGATAGAATAATGATGTTTTGGCTATATGTTTTGATAGTTTTAATTTACTAAAAAATGATAGTTAAATTTTTAAACAACTATAACTTATAAGAATTTGTTCCCATTAAATTATAAATTCTTCTACATCCATGTGCTACTTATATAAATTACTAAATTCTTATTTGTGTTTATCCGCAATGTCAATTAATCCAACAAACGACGTGAAACACCAATGATTTTCACTCGAGATGATCTTTTAGCATAGAAGGATTTCCCAAAGGGTATTGAAATTGGTTGAAGGACAAGGTATGTATATTTATACACTTTATGAAATTTTAGACATATTTTAATTTCATAAAACAACAAATTCTTACATTTTATAAGTTTAATTATACTTTTCATTTCAATTTTCAAATTCCAAACATTATATAGGGAAACAATTCATTTTCTATTATTCTTCAAAGCATTAGTTGGAAATCAATCCCTGAAGGAGTAAGTTCCCATATTCTGTATATAATAACTACTAACTATCTAAATTGTATATAATTTGGGATGAAATATCATATAATTATTTTCATTATTCTTATACATAACTTTAATTCACCATTTCTATTACACTTTTAATTGATCCTAGTTCCAGGACCTGCTTCAATGGAACTACGTTATTTTTGCTACATATTCCAAGAACCCATGCAATAATTCTTCTCATAAACGAGTCATAGTTACTTTTACTATGTTGTTTCAATGTTATCTAACTATTGTACCAGTAGTTGGGAATACAACAACATGAATTAGTAATGAATGCATGTATTCTGTCATAAAATCAGGAAGGTAACATCTGTTTTGACCATTATATGAATGCAGGTAATTTGTGCATGAATTTTCCTAAATTCACAATTCAAATTCAAGACATTCACTTCTCAATTTTATGAATTTTTTGTCCATTAATTGATTCTCATGTAATTTTTTTTTCATTTCTCATCTGTTGTTTGTAATTCAACAACTTTTGGACTGACTTTTGGATTATGGTTTTAGGTTTGTAGAATGCGAAACTGAAAAAGGACCTTTGTGCTGACTTCCTATGGATGAATGTAAAACCTCAGGGTGCCTCTGTTGATTTTTTTTTTCAGGATTCACTATCCAAGATAGGATATATATCTTCTTTGAAATAGGGAATGTGTACTTTAATTCCTGGCTATATCGTGTCTTCAAGGGACATGTTTGTTCAGAATTTGCATCCAAGGTCTTCTTCTGTTGTCTTCAACACATGTTTTTAGGCAATCTATACTATTTTCCTCATCCCTTCTATATGGAATCATTTATTGATTTCAGTACTGGTAAGTCTATCTACCTTCAGTTTCCATGATCTCGTAAACCCATAGTTGATGTATTTCTATTGAGTATGTTACGTTCACTAATTTTTCATATATGTCACTACTGTAGAAAAATATATTAATGTTTACATATAAAAATTCAAACCTATTTGAATATATTTAATGAAAAGTCACATTAAACAATTACAATGATTTCATTATTTTCTTGGATTAGTACATCATCTGGATATTATACTTTTCAGTTCAATTTCATTCAAATACAATGCCCAAAAAACCTTCAACATTTTAGTAATCATTATCAGTAATTTCAATATCCTGTTTCATACCATAACTTCCTAAATTTTGTATTTATATGAATCAGTAGTTCACAGAAACTATGATCTTTATACACTCTATGTAATAGGATCATAAATATTCTGCTGATAGGATTCTTGACAGAAGAGTTAGGAGTGGCCGAGAATTCCTTTATCAAGAAGTTGAAGTCGCACCCCTCCTCCACTATCAGCTGAAAAAAGGTACGTCTATCTGTGCTAGATGACAAAACGAATATCCTCCGGAAAAAACTGGAGGAACATCAAGAATTAGAAACAATGTATGTAGAAAATCCATTCATGAAAATGTTTAGGTACTTACTACTGAGAAAACACAACTGATTCAGGAACTGTAGACTGAGAATCTATTCATGATTTCTCTACAGAAAATGATCACTCTGTGATATTTGTGGATCTTTTGGTCTGCAAAATAATGTTATTAAGAGACGTCAATCTCACATAATAGGAAGGAAACATATATGGTAATATATTTCATAATGGGGTAAGAGTTTTCTGATTTTTTTAGGACATTAACATTATACTACTACAACAAAAATGATTTAAAATGATGCTATTTTCACACATATATACAGACATACAAGTTTTAGTTTAAAAATCAAACATTAATGAATATATATCTTCTATTTAGAAGGGAAATTGGTGATGATACTACTTTGTATTGGATAATTTTTCCATTTTTTTCCTCAGCTTATGTGAAACATACTTTAAGAACTATCTTTCTAGAATTGGTTAATCTTTTGTTTCAGGTAGAAATTTTAGCTTTCTAGCTAATTCTTAATTTCATTTGATTATTTGAGAAACTATGAAGCGAAAGTGGTATTTATAGAATTTATTTTGTGTTATCAATCAGTTTCGTATAAAACTATGATGTTTGGATATGTGAAACATCCATCGAAATGGAAGTCTTGGGTTTCCTAGGTACACCACAAACCCCTAGATTTGTTTTTCATAATAAGGTCCTATATTGAATTTTTTATGCACCCTAACTTCAATGTTGAAGCCATTCAGATGCCCTTAGGATACCAGTAATATTATATTTTAAGGGAAACTTTTTCCCCTCAAATATCATGTAGTTTCTTTGATTCCAAATATGTTCAATGTAGGAAAAAATAGTGTGAACATAAGAGGTTTTTAAGGTGATTTTTCATGTAATCATTGATCACATTTTTCATCAAGGAATTCATGTCACAATCTGTATGTAACTTGTAATGAAACAGATCTTATATAGGATTCTAGATTGTCATGGAATGGTTGCAGGTGAAGAGAAAGTGACGACATTCCTATGAAATTTTATGGCATAATGTGCCGGTAGATTCAAGTGGTAAGCCTCCCAGATGGTACTGTTCTTGAAAAAAAATTTACATAAACATTACTATTGTTATGGAGAAGGCTAATGGACGTTGAAAAAATCAAAGTTGTGGTGAGTACCACCCTATTTCACTTTTGAATTATTATCCTTTTCTCGATATAATTTTGTTTTATTCAATGTGTTATTTATATCCCCATGACTGTGCAGATTTCGGTTAGCAAGAGAGGGAGTTAGAAAATAATGAGGATAACATTATAGAGACATAACCCAATTCGCTGACAGCCAACAAGACTAAATTTAAGGTGATAATCAGTATTTGGGGGATTCAGTTTTGTGGAATTTTTATATATCTTTTTAATTCCTCTAATTTTTGTAGTGATGCTTGAATGGAAATTTCTTCCAAGAGATATGTTTGAAACTGGTTAATTATACCAAACAACTATTTTTACTGTTCCTTTCCACTTGATTTTTATTATTCCAACACCTCATTTACAATTTCTATATATATATTATAAATACAAGTAAACTTATTAACATATTTCATTTATTCCAACCCATCCCTCTTCAAGATAGATTTCATTTGTTCTTCCAAATTTGTTTTTCATTTTGATACCATTTTCTCTCTTGAATAACTCAAAGCTAAAGGATCCATATTGTTAATATAGGGAATTAATATTTTTTTGCACCATTATATTGATCAAGATATTAATTTTTGGAATAAAATAGTGTTCATTATGATGATATAATATGTTTTCATGCTTCTCATTAAGCTTGTAGATTTATTTTCATCAATATGGTAAAAAAATTAGAATCTTTTGGAAGTTTTTTCATTTGATTAGTGCTGATTTGTTGAATTTCTTATGCTAATGATGAAAGACATTAATTTTTTTTACTATTTATATTTAATTCTCTATAATTTACTTCTCTAATCACTATATAATATTCTTCATTCTTTCTTACTTCAGAATCTTCTCCCTGTGAGGAAAATAGCGCCATAGTCCACGTATGTTCCAATTCTCTCAATTCATTTTCACTCAGCTGTAAATGATATTTTTTAAATTTATAATTCCTTGTTTCTATAATTTTCTCCTTAAAAATATTTAATTACATTTTCTTGATTGAATATTTTTATAGTGAATGCTGGAGCTGGTATTGCTTTTGATGAAAATTCCATTCCTTCTTTGATGGAACTCTTATTTGCATTTTAATTTTCATAACTATTTTTAGATGTAAACATGAAATATTATATGTAACTACCTTAATAAGGTCATGCATAGGTGATGTGAAATAAAATTTTATAGATATATGGTGGGAATTATCAGATAATGATGCAGATCCAAGGTAACATCCAAATCACTTCATTTTATTTGTTTTATTCATAACATTATATATTTTGTATCTACAGAATGTACCTACTGGATGTTCTTCAAGATGAAGAAATATTTCAAAAAAAATTATTTACTGTATGAGTGTATAAATTCATGTTAAAAATTTATGCATTACAAATTATGACGCAATTACTTACTTTCTTCCAATCAGTATTTAATTGAATCATTATCACATTTCTTATTTTTATTATTACAACTGTTGTCTTGTTTTTTATATATCCTTCACTTATTATGTAAGTGCATGAATTACGGTTATTATGATTGAAGTTGAAAAAGAAATAAAATTTCCATCCACAAAATTTAGAAATTATTTTACTTTTAATCTATCAATTTCCTTTGTCAACAATTTAAATGCTCTCTCCATATGCTTTGCACTCCTATTTTATTATCATACACCATTACATTCTAATTAAAATTATTTCAACATTATTTATTCTTATAACATATTATCAAAAATAATTTCTTATTAAAAGAAAAAACCAGTAATCGAATACGAAGTGCAATAGCACGTGCGAGTACTAGTTTGTTATAATTTAATACTTTATGTTTTTCCTAAAGAGCCCCTCCTCTACCTTATAAAAGGATACCACTTCTAACCAATTATTCATACCCTAAAAGACTTTTGGTTCGGCCAAAACCTGAAAAACAATTCTCTCAACTTCGCTCAATTCATCCTAGAGGCCTTCCTTTTGTCAGAAATCCAACCTAAGGAACCCTTTTGATCAAAACCAAAGGAAGAACCCGAAGAAGAGGTAATATGACAACCCTGCTTTTATTACAAACTTAAACATTATTTATTACATAAACTAATCACTTGATACAACATGGAATATTGAGATGTTTAGTGTATTTGGGGCTTAGGATCATTAAATAACAACTTAAAACATGAAATACAACATCTTTATTGAAAAAATAATTTACATGACCACTATATTCCCTCATACTTAGCATTGCTTGGGATAACCTGAGAACAT
Source organism: Viscum album (assembly GCA_963277665.1). Classification (NCBI taxonomy): domain Eukaryota; kingdom Viridiplantae; phylum Streptophyta; class Magnoliopsida; order Santalales; family Viscaceae; genus Viscum; species Viscum album. Next base: position 1,256,753,636 of record OY728152.1, read on the forward strand.
GCATAAGAAAAGAGGTGAGCTATAAAGCCCAGTAAGGGAATAAAAATGGAACACATGAAAAGTACAATACATGTTAGAAAATAGGAATATCAATAGATCACAAGAGAAACATGAACATAAAGGCATGATAATGCATGATAATCATAAAATGGAAATGTGGCAACAACACTTAACATGGAATTATCATGATCCAAGGATCATTGCACATGGAGCATGAGTAAATCATCATTTCACATGAAGCACGAGTAAACCCTCATTGCACTTAAATTAGAATGATTCAATACTCATTGCACATAACGTATCATGATACTATACTTTACCCAATGCATTGGAGTTCAATAAGGGTGCACCCTTCTTAAACATTTCATTTCATGCATAAGTGTGCCACATGGATCATAAAACATGGATTCATAAAACAGAATCATTTATTCCACTATATAGGAATGTGGAATTCATAAATAAAACATTATAATCAATAAGTAAATGTGCATAAAGGTGAATACCCTTTATGGAGAAATGGGCATGGTATTCACTACACAATGGCATTGGCTTAGAAAATCGGTGCGATTTTGGCAGCGTAACGACGTCACATAAGAATTCATTAAATTGGATGATGAGTGAGAAAGGGGTTCCTCATCATATTTACATTTAATGGAAATTAATTAGTTCATATATATATATGTCCAAACAATTGTAATAGAATTTAGATTCATGATACTAAAGTATTGCATGAATGTAAATGAGGAGAGAGAAGTTCCTTTCAGAATATTGGCATAGTAACAGGTGTACATGGGAGGCATCTAATGAGAGACAAATGGGTCTCCGATCATTCAAACATAAATAGGGAAGTATTAAGGAGGTGAAAAACCATACACAAACATTCATAATTGAAATTAAATGGGCAAAACAACTTCAAGAAAATTGGACAAAAATGAGAAAGGAAGAAAAAACCATTACTTGGAAGTGTGCTTCCAAAGGCTTGAGAGAGGCTTGAGAGAGGCTACATGGTAGCTTGGGGAACCTTGGGAGGATTCTAGAGATATTAGGGAATATTTTCAATGAACACAAAAGGCTTTGAGTGAGGAGGAACTGGGAGCTTGGGTGGGTTTATATAGGAAAGGTGAGTGAATTCATTATTATTTAGGTTTGGGACCCCTTACATTAAACTAATCCAAACCACAAATCAGCTGATGGGTTTTTCCAATGGTTTTTGGAAAATGGGAGAGGTAAACAATATTTTATAAGGCCAATGTCATAACTTCTTAAAATAATGGAGTTTCTTATGTATGGTGAGTCACACTCCCATGGTAAATAATTTAAAAAGACAAGATGTTTAATAAGTCTTGAGGGGTCCATTAATGCTTTGAAAAGTAATTCAAACAAACCCAAAATCACATTATTTTAATGTTAATACATATATTGGCCGAACATAAATATTATTGTGTTTTATTACACCTCTATTGAAACATTATGATGTCATAAATCACATTATATATTTAAACGGTATTTAATTTTTTCCCAAAAATTTGATGGTCTCAGAAAATTATGAAAAATTCACTGCTGGATAATTTTGACGTCCAGATTCCAGAAATATCATTTATTTTATCTAAATAATTTTCTAAATATGTTAATTTTCACTTTTAAAATAAAAACAGACATATATCGAAAATTCTTGTGTTTTGACAGAAATGGATTTCAAACATTAATCAAAATTATAATTGCATTCATAAAATTATATGATCATTTATATTTAATAAAATTTAATTTAATAATAATAATAATATTTTATTAAAATATTATTTAATTCAAAAATCCCTTAATTTAATTAAATATATATCTTAATTAAATAATAACTAAAAACAATATTTGTACTCTAAAAACTATTTACAATGTATCAATAATGACAAGAAGGTATATTCATTATTATATACAAAAAAATTCAAGAAAATATTACTAGAGATTTTTTACATAACCCCTTCAAACAGCGGCATAAGACCTAAGGGTAAGTTGCGTGATGGTGACAGACTCTTGGGGTGGATCATATAACATCGCTCGAGAGGTGATCTCTATCAACTTCCACTTTTCCCGTAGACGTTCTCGTTCGAGCCTGACATGATGAATCTCATCTTGGGCTTGGTCATGAGCGATGCCCAAAGGCGCCACCTCTTTTTCAAGCTCTAACAAATGGCCTTCATATGGAACAATTCTACTGGACTAGGCCATTTCTTCTTTTGTCTGAGTAAATTGTGTTCGTTAAAGCCTGATATTTATACTAATCATGTGATCAGATTTCAACGGCTATAAATGTAATGGTCACAAATCTTAACATAAAACCATAGAATTTGACATTTTATATAAACGTTTTATATAAAGAGACATTTAACTAGATCAAGAGGGATTTCTATTAATGAAACTTTTGGTCATTACAATATTCTCCCCTTAAGAAATTTTTCCCTCTAAATTTCCTTTTCCCACACTAAAAAAGATATGGGTAACTCAGCTTCATCATTTCATCTGATACCCAAGTCTCTTTTTCAAACTTTTTGTTTCGCCACAACACTTTGATGATGAGAATTGTCTTATTTCGTAGATCATTTTCTCTACGATCTAAGATCTTCACTGGTTGCTCCTCATAAGAAAGATCATCATCCAACTGTACGGCCTCAGAAGATAGTACATGTGAAGGGTTCGGTATGTACTTTCTTAAGTGGGATACATGAAATACATCATGTACTTTGGCCATGGTAGGTGGAAGTGCTAGTCAATAGGCCACAACTCCGACACGATCAAGAATCTAGAAGGGGTCTATGTACCTTGTACTTAACTTCCCTTTATTTCCAAACCTCGTGACCTTCTTCCATTGAGATATGTGTAGAAAAACCATGTATCCAACTATAAACACATGGTCTCATCGACGATTATCTGCATAACTCTTCTGTCAACTCTGGGCTGCCTTGATATGCGGCTGAATGTTTTTCACCTCTTCCATCATTTCCTCAACCATTTCTGGTCCAAGCAGCTTATGTTCATCGAACTCATCCCAACATGCTGGTGTTCTGCACCTTTTCCCATACAGGGATTCATAAGGTGTCATTTGGATGCTCAAGTGGAAACTATTATTATAAGAGAACTCAAACAGAGGAAGATGTTGATCCTAACCTCCTTTAATGTCAATTGAGCATGCTCTCACCAAGTCCTCAAGTGTTTGGATAGTCCGCTCGGATTGGGCATCTGTTTTAGGATGATAGTCCTTACTGAAGTTCAGTTCAGCATTCAGAGCATGTTGAAGACTCTTCCAAAACAAAAAAGTTAATGTTGGATCTTGGTCAGACACAATAGATAGTGGCACTCCATGCAGCATTACCACTTCCTTGATATATATCTGTGCCAGTTGATCCACTGAGAAATCATCCCGAATGACAATGAAGTGTGCAGTCTTTGTAAGACAATCCACAACAAACCAGATTTCATTGTTTCCTTTGGATGTCCTTGGATGTTTGGTGACAAAGTCCATGGTGATGTTCTCCCATTTCCATTCCGGTATGGGCAATGGTTGCATCATCCCTTTAGAATTCTGTCTCTCTGCCTTCACTTACTAGAACACCAGGATCTTGGATGTATATTCAGCGATCTCCTTTTTTATAGTATCCCACCAAATGCTTTCTCAGAGATCTCAATAATTCTGTGTGCTCCCTGGGTGAATAGAGATATTTGAACTATGTGCATCATCCAAAAGTTCCTTCTTCGGCTTCAAACATGATGGAACACATAGTCTTTTCCCAAATCTCATAATTCCTACTTCATTAACAATAAACTCTGAGGATTTCCCCTTTTTGATAGCTTCAAATTTTTCATGAATTCCCACATCATCCTTTTTAGTATCTTTTAACCATTCTAAAAGTGACGGTTGAGTAATCATTTGTGAAAGTATTGATGATGTTCCCTTCTTTGTGATTACCATGTCCATCATCATCAAGTCTATTATGATTGGATCCCTCTAAATTATCATCATTGATAGAATCACTGGGTCCTTTCTACTTAGGGCGTATGCCACCTTGTTCTCTTTCCCATGGTGGTAATGTATTGAATAGTCATAATCCTTGATGAGCTCTATCCGTCTTCTCTGGTGCATATTAAGCTATTTCTGTGTGAATATATATTTAAGACTCGTGTGGTCAGTATATATATCACATTTCTCCCCATAGTGATAATGCCTCCAGATTTTCAATGCAAAGGTCACCGCTTCCAACTCCAGATCTTGCATTGGATTGTATAGATAATGGACTTTCAACTTGAGTAATATGATATCACTTTATCATTCTGCAACGCACACAGCCTAATCTCTTCTTCGAAGCACCCCTGAATACGACAAAAATTTCCCCACTTGTGGTTAAAGTGAGAACAGACGCAGTGATAAGCCTCTTTTTCAACTCCTTGAAGCTTTCTTCGCATTCATCACTCGAAGAAAACATTACTCCCTTTCGAGTTAGCTTCGTAAGAGGGTTGGACAATCGTGACAAATTTCTCACAAATCGTTGATAATATCCAACTAACCCCAAGAAGCTACAGATATCTGTTACCGATGTTGGCCTCATCCATCCCTCAATTGCATAAGTTTTGGAGGGATCCATAGATATCCCATTTCTTGTGATGATATGCCCCATTAATGAGACCTCCTTCAACTAGAAATCACACTTGATTTACTTTTCATTCAGCTTCACCTTGCGCAAAGTCTCTAGTATCGTTATTAAATGCTCCTCATGACCCTCCTTGGTTTTGAAGTATATTAGAATATCATCTATAAAGACTACCAAAAATTTGTCAAGGTAATCTCTAAAGACTCTATTCATCAATTCCATGAATATTTCTGGAGAATTAGTGAGTCTGAAAGTCATTAATATGAATTCATAGTGCTCGTATCTTGTACGAAACGTAGTCTTGGGGACGTCTTCCTTCTTCACCGTTACTTGATAATATCCCGACCGCAAATCTACCTTGGAGAAGTATTGTGCTCCACGCAAATGATCAAACAAGTCATCAATCCATGGATGAGGATACATGTTCTTTATCGTTATTTTGTTATGTTCACGATAATCGATGCAAATCCTCATTGACTCATCCTTCTTTATTACAAAGTGGACTGGTGCACCCCATAGTAAAGCACTTAGGCATATAAACCCTTTATCCAGATTCTCCTATAGTTGTTTCTTCATCTCTTCAAGATCCATGATAGCCATTCTATATGGAGTCTTGGATATTGGTAGCACCCCTGGTATAAGTTCAATTGAGTATTCAACATCTCTTCTAGGAGGAAGACCAGGCAGTTCCTTGGGAAATGCTTCAGTGAATTCCCTCACAATAGGAATTTCTTCAAGGATGGTTTCTTCCTTGGACTCAATCATCTGAGCCAGATACGCATGCTCATAGGGCAGTAATATCCATTCTTGAGATGATGGATCTAATGGAGATTCATCTTCCTCCTTACACTTGTAAAGAATCGGGGTTCTATTCTCTATATGGAGTGTGATTTACCTCTCCCGACAATTTATATTGGCTCTATATAAGGAAATCCAATCCATGTCAAGAATTGCATCAAATCCCACTAGAGGGAGTATGACGAGATTCGCTGGGAAATTCAATCCACATATTATAACAGGGGAGGACATATATTCATGGGATGAAATGATTGCCCCATTTTCCGTACTCACCGGCATCTTCACATCCATGATTTGTGGTGGTTCTTGGATTGTTCTACTAAACTTTTGATATATAAAATAATGCATAGAACCTGAATCAAAAAGTACGTTCGTTACTCTTGAATGAATAACTAGCGTACCTATCACCACTTCATTTTCGGGGTTCTCTTCGGCAAAAGTGATGGAAAAATTTCTTCCTTGCTGCCTTGGAGGTTGTTGGTTGCCTCCGAAAACCCTTGGTTTAGGGAACTGATTTGAAAAGTGCCCTGGTTCTTTGCAGTTGTTGCAATGAACAACGCGTTGAGGTTCGAACCGAGTGTTCCTATCCTCTTTTGCAGCTACGTGTCATTCTTTCCTACAGTTAACATCTTGGTTCCCATCTCTTCCACACCTAAATCATTTCCTCATCCCCTTGAGGAAATTTCCAGGGTTCTTCTTTCCGCTCTTTTGGCAAGTGGGATGTTGTATCTTCTTAGCATCGTTGGATTCATTATCAGACTACCCACATTGAAGTCCACCTTATGCTTCTTGTCCCCATGATAATCCTATGATTCCTCGATCTCCATTTCGACCTTGAGGGAACATCAGATAATTTCCTCATAGCTGTTGAAGTCACAGATCGCTAATGCTTTTCGCAGGCTAGGCTTCAGCCCACCAAAGAAGCAGTCAACATTGCATTCGGGGGTAAAAACAATGCCTGAAGCATATCGTGTAAGCCTTGTGAATTTTTCCTCGTACTCTCCAACAGATTCTTTGTCATTTTTCTTGAGGGAAAGTAATTCCCTTTCCATCTTTAGTAGGAGGGTGCCCAGGAAATATTTATCGAAAAACATCTTCCAAAAATCCTTCCATTCCAACACCTCGATCTCCTCCTTAGGCTTTGTATTTTTGATCAACATCAGCCATTGATCAGCTTCACCCTCCATATGATAAGCCTACATGAGAACCTTCTCTTCTTCAGAATATTGAAGGATGGATATGATCTTTTCAATAGAGATGACCCATTGTTCAGCCATCGTGGGATCGGATGATCCACTAAAATTAGGAGGCCTTTGTCTCATGATGCTCTCGATAGAGACTTGTTCTTTATTAGGGGGGTTGAATGTATCTATTGACCCGTTTTTATATTCAAATCTTGAGTTAGCTGATAGAGAAGCGTGATAACATTCATGATTCCCGCTCTCATTGGATTGGGCATCTTATTAGTACAGTCATCACACTGATCTTCACATCGTTTTTTAGCCCGAGTCCTCTTATTACCGACCATTGGCTGAAATAAAATGAAAGTTAGGGTGTAACACATAAAGGTTAATCCAAAGACAATTGTTGATGACTTATAAATAAAAATTTATTTCCTTAACTCATGAGTCTATAGGCTTCAATCTATGCTTTTCATGATCTACATTCTAACATATATTTTTAGGGGAATTTTTTTAATTCCCTTAATAAGGGTTCATACTAATCCTGTGAATTTGTCAAAATGTATCCCCCGAGAGTGTTGTAACCAAGAGTGCAGCAAGGCCCATTATCGTGCACCAGTTCCCAGTCGAGTCTAGCTCAATGCGGTGTTTTCGGGTTTTACCCCTAGGATACATCTATGCCAGAGCCGCCTCTACCTGCTCGTATACAGATAAGGATGTATTTGTCAGATAAACCACTAAATCAGTACTCACCAAAACATAGGGATGTTTTTATTATTCTTAGTCTTCTATATAAGGATTTACATGGGTTTTATAATCCTAATCCCAAAACTAACTAAACCTATCCATTGATACCAATGATGACAACCCTACTTTTATTACAAACTTAAAAATTATTTATTACACAAACTAATCACTTGATAAAACATGTAAGATTGAGAGGTCTAGTGTTTTTGGGGATTAGGATCATTATGTAACAACTAAAAACATGAAATAAAAAATCTTTATTGAAAACATCCTTTACATGACCACTACATTCCCTCATACATATCATTGAATAGGATAACCTGAGGACATGCATAAGAAAATGGATGAGTTATAAATCCCAGAAAGATAATAAACATGGAATACCTGAGGAGTAAAATAAATGTTAGACAATAGGAATATCAATAGAGAACAAGAAAAACATGAACATAAAGGTATGATAAAGCTTGATAGTCATAACATGGAAATGTGGCAACAACACTTAACATGGAATTAGCATGAGCCAAGGCTCATTGCACATGGAGTATTAGTAAATCATCATTGAACATGAAGCACAAGTAAACCCTAATTTCACTTAAATTATCATGAGTCAATACTCATTTCACATGACGTATCATGATACTATACTTTACCCAATGCATTGGAGTGCTATAAGGGCACACCCTTCTTGAACATTTCATTTCATGCATAAGTGTGCCACATGGATCATAAAACATGGATTCATAAAACATAATCATTTATTCCACGATAAAGTAATGAGAATTCATACATGAAACATTATAATCAATAAGTAAATGTGCATAAATTTTAATACCCTTGATGGAGAAATGGGCATGGTATTCACTACACAATTTCATTGGCTTAGAAAATCGGTGCGATTTCAGCAGCCTTATGGCGTGACATAAGAATTAATAAAAATGGTAGATGAGAGAGAAAGGGGTTCATCATCATATTTAAATGTAATATATGGTAAGTAGGACATATAGATACATCTCCCAAAAATTGTAATGGAATTTATATTCATTATACAAAATTATTGATTGAATGTAAATGAGAAGAGAGAAGTTCTTTTTGGAATTCCAGCATAGTAACGGGTGTACATGGGAGGCATCTAATGAGAGAGAAAGATGTATCCAATCATTAAAACATAAATTGGTAAGTATGAGGGAGGTTTGAAACCATACCCCATCATTCATAATTGAAATTAAATGGGGAAAAACAACTTAATGAAAATTGGACAACAAATGAGAAAGGAAGAAATAACCCTTACATGGAAGTGTGCTTCCAAAGGCTTGAGAGAGGCTTGAGAGAGGCTTCTTGGGAGCTTGGGGAACCTTGGGAGGATTCTATAGGTTAGACGAACTCCAAAGTCTTTGAGTGAAGAGGAAGTGGGATCTTGGGTGGGTTTATATAGGAAAGGTGAGTGAATTCTTTATTATTTAGGCTTGGGACCCCTTACATTAAACTAATCAAAACCACAAATCAAATAATGGTTTTTACCCATGTTATTTGGAAAATGGGAGAGGAAAACAATATTTTATAAGGCCAAAGTCCGAACATCTAAAAATAATGGGGTTTCTTATGTGGAGGTGATCACATTTTCATGAAAAATAATTTAAAAAGATAAGATGTTTAATAAGTCTTGAGGGGTCCATTAATGCTTTGAAAAGTAGGTAAAACAAACCAAAAATCACATTATTTTAATTATAAAACATATATTGGCTGAACATAACTCTTATAGTATTTTATTACACCACTATTGGGTCATTATGATGTCATAAAACACATTATATATTTAAACGATATTTAATTTTTACCCAAAAAATAGACTGTCTCAGAAAATTATGAAAAATTCATTGCTGGATAATTTCGACATCCTGATTCTAGAAATATCATTTATTTTATCTAAATAATTTTCTAAATATGTTATATTTCAATTTTAAAATAAAAACTGACAATTATAAAAAATTCTCAGGTTTTGACAGAAATGGACTTTAATCCTTAATAAAAATTATAATTGCAATCATAAAATTATAAGATCATTTATATTTAATAAAAATTAATTTAATAATAATAATAATATTTTATTAAAATATTATTTAATTCAAAAATCCATTAATTTAAAAAAAATATTTCTAAAATAAATAAAAACTAAAAACACGATTTGTAGATTAAAAACTATTTACAATGTATCAATAATGAATAGAAGGTATATTCATTATTATAAACAAAAAAACTATAAAAGAACAAATTACAAGTTATTTTTTACATAACCCTTTAAAACAGCCACATAAGACCTAAGGGTAAGGTTCGCGATGGTGACCGACTCTTGGAGTGGCTCAGATAACATCGCTCGAGTGGTAATCTCTATTAACATACACTTTTCCTGTAGACGGTCCCCTTTGAGGCTGACATGATGAAGTTCAGCTTGGGCTAGGTCAAGAGAAAAGAACAAATACGTCACCTCTTTTCCGAGATCTGACAAATGGGCTTCGTATGGAGGAATACTACTGGATGAGTCCATCGCTTCTTTTGTCTGAGTAAATTGGGTTCTTTAAGCCTTATATTTATACTAATAATGTAATCCCTGTTCAACAGATATAAAAGTAATGGTCACAAATTTTGACATAAAACCAAAGAATTTTACATTTTATATAAATTTTTTAAATAATGAAACATTTACCTAGATCAGGAGGTATTTTCATTAATGAATCTTTGGGTCGTTACAGGTAATGTTTTCACCACCCTCTTTCAAGTTCCCTTCTTCTTAAACTTCTTCATTCATTTTTATTTACATTCTAAAATAATAAATCCAGTATCTTATATATACTATGATGTTATTATAAATATGGTACAACCATATTCAGTATTATATCCACCCTTTGAATGACATGTTACCATACGTGCGTACGAACGGCTTACCGTATCCACATCGTGGTGTAATTGTCATCCAAAACATTATTATTTGGATGGGTTTAATAATGATGTGTAATTGATGTAAATAATAAATATAACATGATAATTATTATTTATCTATGATATACCATCCAATTATATATTATTATAATATCAAAAAAATGATATTGTCGCTCGTGCGTACGTACGGACTATAGTCTCCATGAATGCGATGAGATTCATTCCCCATCATATCCATTCAAGTCTAATTCTCATTTGATGATTAAAAATAATGTTTAATAACATGATATCATTCTGGATATTAATTATATACAACATTTCCATCACAAACACGACTTATGTAACAAAACATATAAAGTAAATCGAGTAAGTTAACACCCGAAACGATGATAATACTAAAATATTATTAACAAATCTATTTTAAAAGATCATATATGATATCATATTTATATATATAATTTTTTTATAATTTAATAACAATTATTTAACTATTATAACGGAGGTTAACCTACCCTCGACCAAGGAAGAGTACAAGGTAAGGGTTTATTTCACAATCTCAACATTATCTGAGATTGTTTATACGTAATTATCTATCGGGACCTCTTTATCTTCCACATCCATGTTTCTTAAAAATGTATTTCAAATCATTATTACTATTTTTTAGACTATGGGTTAAATTAATTTATACCCTTGTTGACTTTTTATAAGATTTTTTTAATGGAATCTTTTCGTCGCTTTCCAAACAAGGACTTTTTTATCCTTTTTGACAAAATTAAGGTTAGAATGTTTTTTTAACATATACGGTGGGTGAGGCTATTTTCCGCCATTATAAAATTGTCGAAGCTTCCCTTAAAAGATTATAATAATATTTTCAAAGAAATTTTTTTCTATTATAATTATGTGACTTTTAAATTATTTAAAAAAAGAGATATTTCTCTCAAATAGTTTTGAATTCATCTATGTCAACATCTTTTGATGGATTTTAAGCTTATTTGAAGTTTATTCATTATGATACAAATCTTCCATATTATATTAAAGGTTTTTTTATATGTTTGAATGTGGATTTTTTATTTTTATACCATTCATGATTTATGGAGAAAGTATTGACATTTCGTATGCTAGTTTTAATATGAATGTTTATGTTATGTTTAAGCATATTAATATGAGGAATGCATTGGACTTAATAAGTGACTGGTGGAGCCCTCTATAGCTCCTAGATGCAGCGGTAGGTCTCATGAGACAAACTAGTGTCTTGGAACAAGGCCTTGACAAAATCATATTTTTAGTATTGGCACGAAGCCTTGACTATGTGGTTATGATAGTCTGGCATTATGCATTCCATCATTCTGGAAGTGGTTATTGATATTTCATGTGATTATTCGACTAGTATAATATCCATGTGAATAATTAAATGGAATTATTACATTTTATTTCTTCCATATTATGTTGAAGGTCATGTTTAAAAGGATTTTGTTTTAGTTATACATTGCTTTAAATGTTTATGCTTATTTATGAAATTTTTGGCTATATTGTTATCTTTACTGGGAATTTGAGCTCACCCCTTTTTATGTTTATTATTCCTAGGATGTAAAGAAGTATTTTATGAATGACCTTATGGGATTTATAAGTGGATTTGAGTGTGGATACAAGATTTTGTTGTATTTTTCACTTTATTATGTAATTTAAACATCATGATTTTTTCTAGTTATTCTAAGGCTACTAAAATAATCGATCCTTCGGGACATGACCTTTTGTGATCATGCCAATGTTACGTAATAATGCACGAACTCGGGGTAACTGGAGTTAGTCTGTTACACTTAACATAAATGGATATAAAATCATTTTAGATGAATATTTAGTACATTAAAAAAATAAATTCCTAAGGACAATAATATATTAGTGTATCTGGAAACATGGAAAACATTATTCTAATTTGGTGAAAGATCATTACCATCTCCTTTAATGATCTTTCTTTGCAGTACTCCTACTTAAAACCATAATTCATAACCTATATAAAGGTAACATAAGAAATGGGTAATCTAAAATGTACTATAAGGTAAAAAATATATATTTATAACATGAGAATAAGGGTACAATAATATGATCATTACATTAGAATATTATACCATGAATATAAAATATCATAATAATGAGTCATGGAATAATGATTGGTAGTTCATAATACATGAATCATAAGGGTGATAAATCACCATATATAAATCATGAACCTCATTCTTATGTCATATAATTATGGAACCATCCTAAATATATAACACCATTCCATGTTTCCATGTTAACTTGCAATATCATCAACATATTGGAGCAGGATACACATATTTCCCACAGAGGATTAGGACACTCATATATCCCATTATGGATCAGGACACATCTCTTTTCCACTGTGGATCAGGACACACATGTTTTCAATTATGTATTAGAACACACATGTTTCCCATGATTTATCAATCCCATCAACTTTTTTCATATAATTCAATCATGAGATATAAATCTTTACCCAATGCATTGGAGAGAGATAAAGGTCCCACCCATCACAAAATGAAATCATATATACATGTGCCATAAGATAATAAAACATTCATCCTATCATGACCCAAAAAAAGAAACGGGTTTCATAAAAATAATATCATAACAAATGCAATGAAATGGTAATCATAAAAAAATTTCATATCATAACTCATGGAAATGTAGCAGGTTTCGTAATCATAGAATAACCCATGAATGGAAGTGAGTTTCATAAACATTTTATAAATATTTAAACTTTGGAAAAGAAAAAAGTTTCATAAAAAACTTGTAATCATAAACATAAACCATTCAAATTTAGAATAATAATTGTGTCATTAGATAATATCACCAGTTAAGAATAAACTATAAAAGTGGACGAGGTCTTAGATTGAGAAGGATTTTAAAATATCCCTGAGAACATTTCATAAGGAAAAAAATCCTTCTTTAAAAATAAATTTTAAATTAATCATGAAACATTTTCACAATAATTTTTTTGAAAACCACATTGAAAAATATATAATGGAATTTTTTAAAAAAAATTAAATCATTTATAGATTAAAATATAGTTTTCCTTTTGAATATTTATTTTAAAAAAACATTTTGGGAAATATTTTAAGAGAATATATACTTGAAAATTTATAGTATAATCTTGAAAACATTTCTAAAAACTTTTTCATTTAAACTAATATTAAAACTAATAAATAATTATTGAAGACATTATGATAACATTTTTCATTGGAAAAACATTGAAAAATTATAAAGAAATCATGAAAAACTTCTGAAAACCTTATTCATTGAAAACACTTTAAAAATCTAAAAATAAATCTTGAAAAAATTATAACCCTTTACATTAAAAATACATTACAAAATATAAATAATACTAAAAAAATGTGAAACCCTTTTTGTAGGAATCACGATGTTTGAATAAAATATATTTCTAGCCGAAAAGTGAAATAAGGATCGGTTTTATTAAAAATATTTTATTAGTCATCAAAAGTACCAATGATTGGAGAAATTCTACAATTACATGAGCCTATATTAAGTAATCATAATATAATAAACTCCATGTTATTTATGGAGATATAGATCATACTATTTCATGAATAGAAGCATGATCATAAACAATCCTGTTAAACAGTGAGATTATAGTATGAAATTGTTACCACATTGGTAACATTGAATCATAATATCCATGAGATAATAAAATTAAATGAATCTTAAGATATTAATAAAATATTTGTATTCATGAATATAAATTTCAAATTTCTGTTTATAAACCATATAAAATAATATAAGTTCATAAAATAACATGTGTCTCAAAGAAGGAAAAATTGAGGAAAATTTAGCTTACTGATTTGGTAACTTTTGAACCATAAAACACATGAAAGAGAGTTCATAAAATGGATATATAAATTAAAATAAATTTAAATTTACGGATCATATAATACATTCATGGGTAGTATATACATTTCCAAAATGAAATGAGTGGTGAAAATGGTATAAGTCTCACAGAAATAAAAGTGAGACTAGAAATCCCCTTATCACATGAGTAACTTTTGAATAATTAGATCTATGAAATAAGGGAGATGATTGAAACCATTAATATAATTAAATAAATTAAATTCATGATATTACATGTTGTTGGTCAGTATATAAACCACACAAAATAATAAAGGGGTGAATCTATCATGTATCTCACGAATATAAAAAGTCAGATGAGAAAGTCGTACCTGAAGTGTTGTCATTATTTGTACATATTAAAATATCCTGAATTATAAATTTAAGTTTAATATAAATATATCAAAGAAAAAAATTATTATTTATCATACGACATATGATTTATTTATGAAATTATATTACCTATTTGTTAACAATTCAATGTTAATGTTATGTTTTGGGTAATAACCCCTTTGTTTTTCGTATATGTTGTGACTTTTTATTCATGACCATATTAAATAGATTATGATTTACTAATTTAAATAATTAAAAACATGGCATAAATATCATATATATTAATTATATTAATATTTTTAATAATCTATAAAATATATAAATATGAAATGGAATACGTCATTCCTGGAGATGGTAAGTCCTACGTACTCATGAACACAATTTTTTGTTTTCTTATAGTTTTGAATGAACGGATGTAAATGATATATATATATATATATATTATAATTATATTGGAATTAATATTTCATAAATATATTATATCATTACTGAACCCATCTTTAATACAATCCATGTAGAGTTTGAATATAACACATCACTTTGAGAATGCAGTTATCCACACATCCAGAAACAATGTTATCGTATTCCCAAAAAATAGAAACCATAAAATTATGTGTGATATAATATTTTAATAATAATAAATAGATAATAAATATCATATATATTATAAAAAATATATTTATTTCATCATTATTCCCAATGATGAAATATATTTATGGAAGAACAAATGACATCTGTTAGTGAGGCAGTAGTCTACTTTACAAAGAAACAATGATTGTGTAACCCATTTGATGGAAGTGTTTATAGATGTGTGTCGAACATATAAAATAAAAACACCTAATTATATTCAGAAATACTAAGGATATTATATAATAACGTAATAATAAAAAACATTTTTGTGAATAAAAAAATGTTCTTATTGAAGTATGTTACCAATTATTTTTGTTATTCCATTTTTTGGCACAAAATACTAAATTGGATTTCTTTCATCCCAAAATGAGGATTAAAAAATTATTGGAGGAAATTTGGTATATTTTGTGGGAATTTTTTGGATGATCCAAATCTTTTTATAGGTGTGAAGTAGTCATGGGTTTCATTCCCTTTTATAGTGGATGAGGAGTGGACCTCCTGTAAATATAAAAATGTAAACACTATTGAGAGGTCTCTCTTACATAGTATACCTCCAATAATAGTAGATTCTCAATAAATGGGAGTATATGGTATAAATATGGCCATAAAATATAATTGGGAATGTTTCTAGTTTATTTGGCCCCTTAAGATAATGTTTAACCACTATGTAAACTTGTTTTACAATAATTTAATTGATTTGTTCCAAATACAATCACATTTATTTGCGGTCAAAAATGAAGTTGAACATACTATAAATTATCAATTATGATGATTCCAAATATGGAATAAATATTTCCAAATTATAAACCCCATAGTATAAAATATTAAATTAATAATATATCCATTGATGGGATGAGACCACAGGTTTTTAAAGTGATTATACCCAAAATTTTGAATTTTTTTATATCTAATTAAATTTAAAATTGATTCCAATGAACTAAATTATATTAATATTTGTATAATTGATATAAATATACTTTAAAATACAATGCAAAATACAATTTAACTATATCATTAAATTATATGAAAATGATTTTTTCAATTAAAATTTAGTGTTTTCATGATTTATAAAAAACTGAAATATCTCATTAAAATATGAAACATTCACCCAAAAATAAAAGTTTTCATTACTATTTAGAGAATTATATTTATTTTTTAACATAAAATTATAAAAATTTGAAATTTTTATTTAAAATTGGTGCTCTATGAAAAGGCTATAAAATTACCTTTTAGGAAAATACATATCTTTATACATGAAATTGGAATTATTCTTATATCATGACTATAAAAAAATAAGATGAATGTTAAATAGTTAAATTAATATAATATATATATATATAATTAATATAATTTATCATAAATTTTTTAATTAATTTATTTTGTTAATGATTGTTTGATTTCATAAAGATAATTTTCTATGAAAATATTTCCTATATATTAAAAAGGGTTCTATTTTCATTTCTAGTATATTGGACCCCCAATGATTATTTCTATATACTTGAATAAAACATATTTTCATAATTAAATTTATTTTATTCATAACATCCCTTCTAGTGGCTAGGTTATAATATTAAAAATATTTTAATAATAATATTTATAGTACACAGTAGATTGGTAAAAATACGTCTTGCGTGCAATGAGATCAGTTGAAGGAAATCAGAATTGTGTGTAACTAAAACCAAACATAGTGTTGTGTGTACTAGAAGATAATATAGTTCTGAGTTTATTGGAAAAATAGTGTGGCTTTTCAAATAATGAAATCATAACTAGGGGAAATGTGAAGATACATACATCAAAAAATATTAATTTATTGATAAACAAATAATTCACAAAACAAGGGTTGTTAAATTTATATTTGAGAGATTGTATGCCTTCATAATATTAAACAAAAAATAGTATCAGTTACATATTAACATTTTAAATTAGAGTTCTATAAGGGGTTACTATAGGATTTGGGTTCACATGAACCTCTTATTACAGAAAACTATCAATAGATCGATTGTATGCCAGATTATATGATACAAGTTTTAGAGGATATAATATGAGAATGTTTCCATAATTATATAGGTTATTGGGAGAAACATATACCCCTTTTCAGGTTCACTGCTAATAATGTAATCCCAGGGACTATACATATATATTTTGATGAGGGAAAATAGGATATGTAGTTTCGTCACCCATATATTGGTTTGAGGTAGGGGATGCAATACCACTTTCACCATGTATCATTTCTGATCCTTTTTATAATGTATAATTAATTATGAAATGAATTTATATATCTCTCTTTATAAAAAATTCATAAGTAGAACACCATTGATTTCCACTGGAGTTCAAGGTCGAGGATCACTTCATTTTATGTGTATTACATAGATTTAGGAGGGTCATACTAGTGAATTATAGTATATATGTACCATATAGATTCATTTTTAAGAATGAAATTTCACAAGTTTCGTAGTAACAATAATATCATTTAGACCCATCTTGTTTTCTTCATCTTGATGAGGTGGAGTTGGATATTAATGCTTTGTTTGAAGAGTAAAATAAATATATAATTGATCATATCATGAAGTCTCTATGTGGAATGTTATTTTGTATATTATGGGTGATATTGTAGAAAAAACATGTACATGAAGGATCTGGTAGTAAGAGGCCCATGTACATGCTTAATGGCTGAAGTAATTCTTAGATGTTTCTTAACCACCCCAAAAAGGGAGACATGAGAATGAGTTATATTAAAGAGGGGATGTTGTAATATCCCTTACATATAGATAATTATATTCTTATTAAAATTAATTATAAAACATCTTTTTAATCCTTATGATAATTCATAATGACTTAATGATGGGTTTTGGAGAATCCGAGGATTGTTTGGAGGCCAAAGCTACCAATTTTTGAGAAATAATTAGTGGAGAAAAGTAAGCCCACAGTAAGTAGTAACCATGAAAATATACTATGTGGACCCTTAATAAATAAACATGATTATTTTAACCAATTTTGAGGAGTTTTAGTGACATAAATAACCTTAATTAAATATTACTTTTAATGTGCATGGATTGTGCACAGTCTCACATAACCATGTGATAATAATGAAAGGGGGTATGGAACATGAATAGTTATAATGAAAATGTTTCACATGTCATACCAAATGGTTCACCTCCACATGTGATGGGGAGTTCCACATAGACAGTGGAGATTCGTGGTTTTTATTGTGTTTCTCCAACTATGGGGCCAAAAGTACACCTAATATTTTTTTTGGAAATAACGATTTTATTACCGAAGCC
This sequence comes from Viscum album, assembly GCA_963277665.1. Taxonomy (NCBI): domain Eukaryota; kingdom Viridiplantae; phylum Streptophyta; class Magnoliopsida; order Santalales; family Viscaceae; genus Viscum; species Viscum album. The sequence goes on from OY728152.1 coordinate 1,256,772,098, forward strand.
TACAACACTATAATCTTCAAATTTTATTTACAAGAGATGAAAACTATAGGAGAGATCCATTTTTTACATCCAACCAGTTCTTTAAGCCTCCTACTTCATATGACATCTAATTCTTGTACTTCATACCATGTTGGATAACCATAATAATGTCCTTAAATTATATTTCCTCTTTGTTTCATTTATGTTTATATATTGAATTTTATTTCAATACGATCTATTCTACATTATTTTTATGTTGATTTTCTATTTAATTAATTTTCCCATCATATCCAAATTTATAATCCAATACTAGATGAGGACTCAAATAATTTTATATGGAATGTTGTCTCTTGATTTTCCATAACATTTTGATGTCTATAAGGTGTTATATTTTTTTAGAGACATAATTTACCTGAATCACTTATATAATATGAATTTAATTTAAATTATATGTTTTAACATAACCTAATACTTCAATATACCCCTGCCAATTTTCGGAAGTCTATGACCATGGAATTACCACCCTATTTGGTGTGTTTATTATAATCATAGATTATATTTTCCATGAATTATTATCACTAAATCTTCTATAGTTGGTTAATCATGTAACTTATGATCGAATGAGTTAATTGAATTAATTTTATTATAAAATGGTGAATGAAAAAACATGAATGACATGACCATGTCACTTGAACCATATTAACCATAATTTATTCCCACTCCAAAACTAAATATAGATAAATTTTTATATGGTATAAATATATAACATTTTCCTTATTAATTGATGATATATGATCATTAAAAATGATATTAAATGAAAATTGGAAAGTCTTATAATTCACATGTATCTTATTATGATCATTATATATAGTAATTGGATCTCATGCATTGGGAAATTATTGGATTCCACCATTGGGGTTTCCTTTTCTACCAAGAGGATTCCACCCAATTCATCGATGTTTTTTACAATAGTTGATTCACCTCATGGACTCAGTATTTATCATACATTGATCACTACCATGATGTAATTTTATTTAATCATATATTACTTTTCTTTAAAAATTAGAATTAAACGGATTATCTCCTAAGTTTCAAATTGATGTCTTATGATGTGGAATGTATTGGAATATATCATTGGATAGTAATTAAGAATAGCATGAGGCTACCAGGGAATTATTCCTACTGTTTGGAACAATGATTATTATTGGAGTGAATTATCGAGGATCTATCCCTGTATTATACTCATACCCCTATAGAATGTCAATATGAGATAATATTATGGATTTTCTTGTACTTTTATATTCAAAGATTCATGGGTTCAACCTTGGGTTATATATTATTGTTATAATGATAGGGACACTTATTCAATGACATATTGTCCTAGGAAAAATGAGTTATAATCAAATATGTGGCTTCTAGAAACATAATTTTACATGGTTCTTTTATTTTATTTCCCTATTTATTAACACGAAATGATTCTTTTTATATTCATGGGCTGGGTAGTATTAGTATCCATTGGTGGTGGCCAATATTGTATTACTTGTAACTTATTCAGAACATCAATTGGTAAAAGAAAATAAATTATTGATAAATGTATGGGAAATTTGAAGAACACTACTATAGGTACTTGATTTACTCAATAAGGATGTACTATGAGAGAAGAGTACTGGTATTATTCTTGTGATTATATTAAAGATATATTTTGTCATTTTTTTTATTTTGTATATAATTGTTTGTGTATACATTCTACCATGTTCCCTTTGTATCCCCAATTTTTGTATAACATCATAATGAAATCAATTTTGTATTGGATACTATATACTTATTTATTTTTTATATTTATCAAGATGATTTAATTGTATTTCCTATTTTACTCTGTCATTTTTATTTTATTATAATTTTCCACTACTTTATATTTTTAACTATGGTGTTCCCCTAGATTATGACGGCATAGGCTCCCCACAACCGGACTATATACCCTTTCTATATGTATGTAGACTCAAGAAAATGGGAATGTATGTATAAGGAAATGTTTCCAACCATTATTGGATTCATAATACTGAATTTGGTTTAGGACATCACATACCATACCGTACACTGAACCAAGATAGTGCGACTATAATTTTCCTTAGGTAATGCCCGAATACCATTTTGAATGAATCAATATAATTTCAACAAACATGTCACCCAAGGTATCCCACCACAGGTCTCATATCACATTCTCAGTGAACAAATTCAAGTGAAAAGCACCATTTTATTAACAAACAAAATTGTTGAAGTTATTTCACTTTTAATGGAAACAAAATATCTATCATGGTTTTGAATATATTCTTATCATTTTAATCTTATCGGTTTTATTTTTTCATACAGGAAACTTATTGGTTTTTTATATTCATGTGAAATAATTACCATGTTTCTCTTTGATTAAACATTAGTTTTTATCACCAACCCATGGAAATTGTGAATGTTCCTCAAGATAATGGAGGGACAGTTTTTGTAACATATTTTTTTGACCTTGGTTGTTTTGTTAAATTAAATTATGAATAATAAAATTAAATATGAACAATGGAGGAGGAATTGGAAAATTAATAATTTAAGAACCTCTACTAATTAAGACAGCAAGGCTATTATTTCAAAAAAAATATTGTATAAGTGTAAAAACCCGAACTCTGGAAACTATAACCATATAACAAATATGCCCTGAAAATACAAAAACATTTCTAAATATATATAATTTATAATTCCTAATGCCTTCCAATATTCACAAATGATTCATCATACTAATGACTACATTCATAGGCTGACACATGTTTTTTACATTGTGATTTTTCCTCACACACACATACTATCTGAGACTTCCCAAAAGGTCGCACATCCTGATCACTACTCCATGGAAAATACTTTTAACTATGTAGTTATAATCAGGTAGCTTCCTTGAAAGAATGTTTCAATATTTTAATGTCTTATATATTCTGTGTATTATTTTTTTGAATATTATATTGAAATATTACGAGACCAATCATAGTGAAGATGTATCATTCCGAGCACGGTGATCCTATAATGGTATTTTGAACTTTTTTTAAGTGAGTCGGCATATGGTCACGGTTGTGGCAGTTTCCAAATGATTGCACGGATTAAAAATCATAGGGAATTTTTGTATCAGGGATGAAGAGTTTACCAAAGAATGGGTCTAACCTCGACCAGCATGGGTTGAGGGAAAAGTTAATTTTCGAACATCTTTAGTAAAATAAAATAAAATAATTCGCAATGTTTATTTATTTTATTTGGGAACATCTACTACAACGCAATTATGGGGCATCTGTTTCAATATATAATTCCATGCCCCAATCACTCAGGAATAGTAATGTTGACTCATTATTGCCACAACATAATGATAGTGACTAGGTATAACAGAACACTGAATCACATTCCCTCTTTTTTAATGGGTTAATCGAATGTTTCCCATTGGAATTGGTGGAAATAAAATCTGGAGAATACATGGAGCATTGAAGAAAACTCTCGGTGGCGAATGATGTTGAATAAACATTGTGAATCGTTGCACCAATGAGGATTAAGGATCTTAGCGATGACCACATCATGACCTCTTTCATCAGCGATCGATCCCTAATTGAGGTAGGGGTTGATATTTCAATTCTTCATCCTTGTTTTTTTGAATTAAAGACGAACGAGAACCATCCCACAATAGGTTGATCCTCAGATTCGTGCGTTCTTGCGGGGAGGGTTTTATCAGGTTGGTCTCGTGGAATTAATCCATGTTAAATTATTTTTCGATTCTACTCTATTTGATCATACAACAGGAACAGATCAACGCCGTGACGAATGATGGTAGAGGTTTGTTTGTCATTTTTCTATTAGATTTCTTCCCCCTTTCTCTTCACATGTGTTCTTCACATTATTCATGGGGCGCTGAACATTGTACTGACTCTAATGAGGTGTGACAATAATGGAAGACGATGAATTAGATCAAATCAGAAGAGACCATTCTTTGATCGTTCTTCGCGTGGGAGGATCGATGTGTGTTTGTGAGGCTGATCGGAGGCCGAAAACAATGAAGACGACTTCAGGAAATTGTGGCAAAAAGAATAAATAGTTTTTTGGCAATCAGATCTTCAGAACAAAGATCAAAGCATCATGGGAGGCGTGCCAGCAATAGGCATCACTTCTGGAAATTTCCAAAATACATGACTTATAATTCTGAAGAGCACGCTGTGTAGTACCAGCGATGATGGCTAGGTTATTGAGGATCAGATAGGTATCAAACGGCATGTCACCCCGGTCACACGGCATAAAGGACCTTCCCCGAAGCTCAGTGTGTATATCGAGTGATACATGGACACGGGAAGAACGAGCGGCTTCATGACATGGCGTGTACTCTCTGTGCAGCATGGTATAAACGCTTATGTGGGACTCAGCATGTATCTAGGGGATAAACACACACAAGGTGGAGTACATGGTCGTGTTCTACACCAAGTGGGTAGGTGAGGCCAGTAGCGTGGGTCACCCTGTGTGATGATTACACGGGTCCGCGTACATGGGTTGAGACTGTGTATGTGCACATGGGTAGCATAAATGGGGCAGACTATAGATACCAGGACATGGCTTCTGATCATATTTTTTACACACTATGTAGTTTTGTTATACCTGACCAGCCTTGTGACACATGTCATTATACATGGGCAATACCCGGGGTCAGAGGGCACGACGTGTGATACTTCTACACACCATGTACTTTTCTGTACATGGCTTTATCTTTTTGCCCACCAAATCGTGGACATGTTTTGTTTGGGTTGGTACCTATTTTTCCCATTCCCCTAATGGTAATGTATCATTTTCTTCTACTAGAGTATGATCCCCTCAGCAAAAACATCTGATATAGAGTCAGGCATTTGTAACACCCCAAGATTTCGTAGTACGTTATTTCTTCAAAGAAATTCAATAACTTGCACTACACGCAACACTGAGTTCAAGCACACCACGACTTACCAAACTACTCATTCAAAAGCAGTTATGAATAGTATTAACTAAATTTTGATCATTATATAATCCTTATAAATTTTAAAATCCATATTATGAGTTTCTTAGAAAAAATGTAAGAACTAATTCATTTTTCAGATAAAAGAAGTATTTTTTAGAAAATGAAATTTTACCACCTTTTGATGGCGAACCCTTTTTAAATAAAATATTTGACACTTTAATATATTTAATTTGAAAAAATAAACTTCTTCTTCAGAACGGGACATAAAAATCTATTTTTGATAAATTTTTGGTATTCTTCTGATAACTATCATATTTTTGTCAATAGTGAAAAATACAAAATTTTAATTGAAAACAACTTTTTTAATTAAAATAATTTTTAGAGATAAATAATGAATTTTATTGGTTTTGAAGAATAATTAGATTATATTTTAAGAATTTTATACAATTAAGGACATTATAATTAATTTCACTTTGAAATTGGACATAAACAAGTGTCAATCTTTTGATAGATATTGTTGATTAAAAAACTGCTATTTTTTTTACAACATGAAGTAAATATAAATTAATTAATGCAACTTATATGTTTTGAATTTGGTAAAATAGAAATCAATTTTGAATTCATAATATCAAATATAGCCTGGGCTGAAATTTTGGTATTTTTATGAGAAACATCAATTTTTGATGAATAATGAAAAACACTGAGTTATTATTTAAAACAGGCTTTTTATTTAAATAATTATAAATATTATTTAAATTTATTTTAGGTCAAAATAGATACATAATACCTATATAAATTAAATTTAATTCATTGGAGTCATTTTATTATAAGTATAGATATATAAAAATTTTATTTAAATTTTAACTTCTTTTACGAACCTCCGAGGAGCATTTGCAAATTTACATAAAAGTTAATTTTACTACTTCTGTGAGTTGAATTTCGAAAATCCGAGAGACACGGCTAATATCAGAGAGTAAAATGTGATTCAATAAGATAAAAATAATTTTTGGTGATTCGTGACTTTTTACTTTTATTTACCGCAGTTAAAAGCAAATAGGGTAATTAAGGGTAAAAATGATATATTATTACCCAATCACATTTCATAATTATATTGGATAAATGTAATTCGACAAAAAATAACATTAGGAATAAAATATGACCCCTTTGGTCCACTTGGATTAGATTAATACATCTATCATTATTTTATTTAAAGAAGAGATAAAAGGGTTAATATCAATGTTTAATAAATAACAATTTTTAATATAAGTTTATACATAAGAAAAAATTCAACTATAAGTATTCATTAGAAAGATAAACAGATTTCCTACATTATGTTATTTTATTTATAATTATTATAAATTAAATAATTAAATTTATTAATGACACAATGATGATGTAATAATTACCTTATTAATGAATGAATAAAATAAATGGTATTATAAATATTAAAATAAATATAATTTCAATGTTTTTATGACATCCCCGAATTTTCTAGGTGAATATGACATATAGGGATTGATTCAATGTATTTTTTTGAAGTAATAATTCCTTTATTAGTTTATCAAAAAAATAAAAAATAGTGTCAAAATTGACATAAAATATTTTCTAAAACAAATATGATATTATTAATTGATAAAATAGTTATAAGAATCTAAGGTTCATCCAAAACACTTATATAATAATATAGATGACATTAATGAACCAATTTGGGTTTGATTGTCATTTTATAGTATTTTTATTAACCATATAATATATAAATACAAAGAAACATTGTAAATGTCAAACAATTTAACTATGAGTTTAATCTAAAAGATAAGGTTAATATGTTGAGCTAAACCTGTCTAAAACCTATTAGTTGAGTGGTTTTCTACCCATACCCACTTTATTCTTTAAATAAATCATTTTGGAGCCATTAGAAACAGAAAATTGTTTTATTATAATATAATAATTTATGTTTTTCCAAGGTGCCTCTCACCCTGCTTATAAAAGGGCACTTCCAATTCTCTCAAATTCACACCTCCAAAGCCAATTGGGTCGGTCAACCTCTACCCAAATATCCTCCCAAATATCCTACCATCATCCTAGAGGCCTTCGTTTGTCTATAAATCCATCTTATGAATCCCTTTTGATCAAATCAAAAGGACGAACCTGAAGAAGAGATAATAATTTCACCACCCTCTTTCAAGTTCTCTTATTCATCCACATACTCTTTATTCGTTGTTTCCAATATAAAATAATAACTCCAGTATCTCATATATACTGTGATGTGATTATAAATATGGCACAACTATATTCATTATTCTATCCATCTTATGAATTATAATTTCACCATTTATCGACGATTATAAAAATATATGTTACTAATTAGTATGTAATATATGAAATAATAATTCTACTGGATATATATATATATGTGTGTGTGTGTGTACATAGATATATCTTACTCACTTAGTTCCATTCAATACAATATGAAAATGGAAACAGTGTTTATGCGTACGTACGATCTACCGTCCTCATAAATGGTGTTTTCCATTTCATATGTGTGTCTATTATAAATATTTATATTCTAAATATATATGATATATAAATAATGTTATATATTATTTAATTATTTAAATCTTTATCTAACTGATACAATCAAGAGTAACAAGATAAAACACGTATGATAAAGAAAGTGATTATTACCCAAAATGGTAATTTAACATGGAAATTATTATTAAATGGTAGTATAAAGTCATAAATGAATCATGTATGATATCATAAATATTAATATGGTTCTGTTATAATTTAATAACATACTAAGATCTTCATAAAGGAGGTTAAACATACCCTCAACTAACAGAAAGTGCATGGAAAGGGTTAATTCTTCAATCTCATTATTATCCGAGAATGTTTATGTATAAGTATTTATGTGGAAATTTTTATCATCCATGTCCATTATTCAAAAAAAAAGATTTAAAAAGGAATATTTTAAGGATTTTTGAAGGTTACTCTTTACCAAGATATTAATTTTATATGTTTTAAAAATTTATCTTTCTAAATATTTTTAATTAATGTCCATGTTTTCAAAATGATTTTAAGGATTTATTTATATGGACATGAATGTTTTGAAATGATAATTCATTTCTAAAGTTTCAAAGTTGTATGGTACTCTTTGATTCAAAAATCTATTTTAAATTAGTTGCTTTATAAATGTGACTTATAAATGATTATACAAAAAGGATATTTCACTCAAAAAGTATTACTCATCATTTTCAACTATGCCAGCATCCTTTACTAAAAATTATTTGGATTGAGGTTGATTTATTATAATACAATCTTCCATATTGTATTGAATGAGTTATGATATGTTTAAATTTGGATGTTCTATTTTTATACCATTCATGGTTTATAGTTAATGTATTGCCATTTCGTATGCACGTTTTAATACGAATTTTTATGTTATGTTTCAACTTTTTTATATGAGGAATGCAGTGGACTTAGTAAGTGATGTATAGAGCCCGCTATAGATCTTAGATGCATTGGTAGGTCTCATGAGACAAACTAGTGTCTTACCACAAGGAATTGACAAAAAATTTATTTGTAGTATTGGCACAAGGCCTTGAATATGTGGTCATGATGTCTGGCATTATACAATCCATCATTATGAAATTAGTTATTACATGTGACTATTCGACTAGTAGAATATCCATGTGCATGTTTATATGGTAATGTCTGATTTATTATTTTCATATTATGTTCATGTTTATGATTAAGAAGGCAATTTTTTATCACACATATTTCCTTCAAAGTTTATAGCTTCCGCTAAATTATTTACATTTACTGAGCAACTATGATCACCACTTTCTTATGTTTTATTTTCCTAGGATTCCAAGAAGTGTATTATGATTGATATAAAGGGTTAAGCTAAAGTGAATAAGGGAGTTATATAAGAACTATCTATCTTGTTTTTTATGTTTGAAATTGTAATTTAAAGTTAATGTATGTAATCTATTTTCCAAGACTGCTAAACTGATCTGTCTTTTGGGACTTCATTCCTTGTAATCATGGAAATGTATTAAAATAATGCACCAGCTCTGGGTAACGGGGGTTGGGGTGTTAGAGTTGGTATTAGAGGAAGTTTAGTACAAACCCTGGAAACTACATTTAGATAAACTCTGATTACTTCACATGGACATATGATAGACATTGACGATTAGAATAAAAGAACATCCTAAAAGATTTTGTATTGTAGAGATTTTATGAGTTTTTCAGGAAATACATCTCTGTATAGATACAAGCAGGTGGAGGTGGCTCTGGCACATATGTACCTAGGGGTAAAATATGAAAACACCGCTTTGATCTAGACTCGAATGGGTACTAGTGCCCAACAACGGGCCTTGCTGCACTCTTGGTTACGACACTCTCGTGTGATATGCTTAGGGTAATTCACATTTTCATTAAAATCCATTATGAAGGATTTATGAATAAATTATTCCTCAAATAAAACATTTTTATGATTATATCTATAAACTATTCAATTTATGTTATGTATTTTACATGTTTGTAATTATAAATTGTGATTGATAAACCGACCTAGTGTATGCCATTGTTTAGAAATGGTGCCCAGTAGAAGGAATGAGAACTCTAGTAATACATATGATCCAAAGAGTAAAAAAGATCATATATTTCATGGTATTAAGCCAATAGTCTCCCATGTATTCTTATAAAATAAAGAAATAGTATTGTTTGTTAATAAGATAAATAAATAATTCTCAGATTCTTATGGAATTGAAAGGAAGAAAGAGAAGAAAAGGATGAAAGATCGAAAGATGGATAAAGGGAAGAGGGGAAAGAAGGATTTTCCCATATGTTATTTCTGTGGAAATAATCACCTTGGTAAATGCATGAAGGGAATGTGAGTTTGTTATAAGTGTTGTGAAAAAGGAAATCAAGTACGAGATTGTAAGGATAATAAAAATGTATCAATGGTAAAAGCTTCATCTGCAAGGAGTTGGGACACTAAATTAATCAATGTTCATATCATCATAGTATTCCCCAAATGACGCTAATTAATAATAATATAGTTATGATACTACCACAAATGAAGAGGAATGACTAGTGTTGTTATGTTGTTATTAAATAATTGTTTTATTTTAGTGTTGTATCAATGTTGTACTGGTTATATAAATTATTAAAATAAATAAGGATTATATTGTAGTACTATTTTATTGAGGATTTTAGATTATATTATTCAAATAAATGTGACATAATAGTAAGCTAAACTTTTTGGAAACATACATGGTTGAAGTAAATGTAATCCTTAATATGGTCCTGATAATGAGGTAGTGATTTTGGAATAAGAGATGGTTGATTTGGATAAATTATATTGAATATTCTTGACATTGTTGATACTGATTAATGATTTGTATATTCCATCATTGTTGGTGTAACAGCCCAAGATTTTATAAAAAAAATATATTTTTTAATTTTATTAATGTCTTGTGTTGTACGCTACACCAAAAGGATCTTGCACAACACGCATCCTTGTCTTGCCTTGCATTACACGCAATCGCGACCTTCCTCGATAGCGTGTGTAATACGCAATACCGAGTTTCACTAAACAACGATGTGCTATTAAAATATTATTAAAACTAGCCGTTATGAATAGTAATAACCACTTTTTAAAATTCTGTAAATCTTATTTTTCAAAATGAACTTCATTTTTGGATTCGGAGTATCGAATTTATCCTAAGGTGAAATTTTGGTACTTTTCGGATAACTTTCATATTCTGATGAATAGTGAAAATTACTAAATTATAATTAAAAACAACATTTTTAATCGAAATAATTAATAGTGATAAATTATTAATTTGAGTGGTTTTAAAGTATATTTATAATATATTTTTACAATTTAATACAATGTTGGTCATTGGTTGTAATTTCACATTTAAACCAGACATAATCAAGTGTCAATCTTTTGATATATATTGTTTCCTAAAAACACGCTATTTGTTTTAACAGCGGGATTTAATTATAAAATTAATTAATGCAACTTTTATGTTATTAATTTGGTAAAATTGACTTCATTTTTGAATTCGGAATATGAAATATAGCTTGGGATGAAATTTTGGCATTGTTCTGAAAAACATCAATTTTTGATGAATAGTGAAACTACTAAGGGGTAGGTTAAAAACTGAATTTTGCATAAAACTTAATTTTACCGCTTCTGTGAATGGAATTTCGAAAATCCGAGAGACACGGTTAATATCAAGGACTAAAATGTGGTTCAATGAGATAAAAATAATTTTTTGGTGAATAGTAACTTTTTACTATTTTTACCGCGGTTAATAGTAAATAGGGTAACTAAGGGTAAATATGATATTACTATTACCCTAACACAGGTCCTAATTCTATTGGAAAAGTGTAATTCGACCAAAAACAAACTTAGGAATAAAATATGACCATTTAGGCCCACTTGGATTAGATTAGGACATTTATTATTAATTTATTTAAAGAAAGGTTAAAATAGTTAAAATCAAAGTTTAATAAGTAAATAATTATTAATATGGGGTTATACATAAGATAAATTCGACTATAAATATTCATTAGAAAGCTAAAAAGATTTCCTACATAATGGTATTTTATTTGTAAATTTTAGACATCAAATAATGTAATTAATTTATGACACAAAGATGATGCAGTAATTATCTTATTTATGAAATATTGACATAATTGATGTTATAAACACCAAAATAAATGTAATTTGAGACTTTTTATGAATTCCACTAATTTTATAGGTTACTATGATATATTAATGTTGATTTAATTAACTTGGTTCGAACATTTAATTCTGTTATGACTTTCACAAAAATCATATATCAAATAGTGTCAAAATTGACACAAAATAGTTTTTAAATCAAATATTATATTATTAATTGTTATTTTATTCCTAAAAAACTAAGGTTCGGCCAAATGACTTAGATAAGGATATATATATTAATAATAAACAATGTGGGGTTCGTTTGGCATGTTATAGTAAGTGTATTAACCATATAGTGAAAGAAAACAAAAAGACACGGTAAAAGTCAAATTATTTAACTTAGAGTTAAATCTAATTGATAAGGTTTAAAATAAGATCCAAACGTGTCTAAATTTGATTGGTTGATGATATTACAACCCTATCGCATCTAAGCTTCTAATATGAGTCATTTTTGGAGGTTTTTAAGTGGGGTTAGATTTATTATAAATTAATATTTTTAAGAATTCCTAAGGTGCCCCTCTCCTCCCCTATAAAAGGACACCTCCTCCCCCTCCTCCTCACACCAATTTGATCACTCAAGCTCGGCCAACCCCTGCCGAAATCTCTTCTCCACTTCCCTAGAAACATCCTAGAGGTTCTGGTCTTCCTCAAAGACCAATTCTAGTGCCCTAAGAGGAGGTCTCAAAGAGGCACTTCAAAGAAGAGGTAATTACCGTTACCAATTCTGTCATCTTTATTTCTTCTTCCACTTTTTCTTCTTAGGTTGTTTCATTATGAAGTAATAACATCAGTATCACTCATATACTGATATGTTATTATAAGTATTAAACAACCCTATTTCACCGTCTATCCATCCTACGGAAAAAGAAATCACCGCGCGTGCGTACGTACGGAATACCGTCTCCACGCCGTGGTGTAATCTATTTTCCACCACCACCTTACATGGATGGGTATAATGGTGTAAAGAATAACTATACATAGTTATTACAACATCATATTGATTCTGATATATTTTATAATCCACTCCAATTCAATTCAATATTTATAGAAATGACATCATCGCTCGTGCGTACGTACGGACTACCATCTCCGCGACGCGATGAGATTCATTCTCCATGTTAACCATTTAAGAATGATTATAATGTATATATAAGAAATAATAATGAAATATATGACATTATAAAGCTACTGGATTTATGTATATATATACATATGTATGTCATCTACTTACTTCCATTTCAAGACAATAAGGAAAGAAAAACAGCGTTCATGCGTACGTACGGACTACCGTCTCCATGAACGGTGTTTTTCATTTTATTTATCTATCTATTATATATATATATATATACTGAATATATATGATATATAAATCATATTTTATATTCTGGAAGTAAGTAAATCATGATATAAGTAATAATTATGTCAAGAACAACAAGTCAAAACACCTAAGATAAATGAAACGATTTTACCCAAAACGCTTCTTTAACATGGAATTTACAAAAGAACGGGTAATATAATGTCATAAGTGAACCATATATGATATCATAACAATGAATATGATTCTATAATAAGTCAATGACATTATTTAAATCATTATACAGGAGGTTCGGACACATACGAAGCAAATTGGACCTAAGGTAAGGGAAATATCACAATCTCATTTTTATCCGAGATTGTTTATTCGTAAGTACTTACTAGGGTGTATTTTATCATCCACATCCATGTTTCATCAATATGTAATATTATTTCCATCCACCAAAAATTGTTTAAATCCATTTTTACCCTTCGGTGAGTTTTTAGTAATATGTATGAAAGGAATCTTTTGTCGTTTTTCGTACGAGGTACTTTTTGACTTTTCCGACAAAAGTACGAAGAATGTTTTTTTTAACTTATACGGCATGAATAGATTTTTAAAACATTATTTCCAAGAAGCTTCCTTTACAAGTTCTCAAGTTTATTTTTAATCAACTTCTTTTATTTTAATGTTATATGACATGTTATGAAAGGAAAAATGTTTTTGAAGAAGAAAGGATATTTTCCTCAAGAATGGAGTTCAAGTGTTTCATCAAAATTATTTTCCATCTAAGATAATAAAGGGTTCTGTTTTTATCCCTATTATTAATTTGATTTGATCATGTTGTGATGGAATTATTTTTATGAATTCCTTTATCTTATATGAATTGATTTATGATGTCATGATGTTTCAAGAATCCCATCTTTGTTACATGTGTTATGCGATGATGTATGTTTTATGATTATGTGGCACACATAAGAAAGGATTCATTATAAGATGGGTGGGACCTATATCTCCCTCCAATGCATTGGGTAAAGATTTCATATCTCATGAGATAGACATGGCTGGAATGGTAGGTTATACCGGTTCAGTGAAACAGGACTGAAACGAGGATTACTCGATTCAGAAAGGGACTTTGTCCACTAAGATAGTCTTGGCAATGAGTCTTGACTAACAAGAAATGATTCTCTATGATTATGTGTGTATGCCACAATGAGTAATGTTTTAAGTAAGGGTTTAATTTTCACTACTATGATTTATCCCATGTTATGAAATTATGCTCTCTTTTGCAGGTTAAGATTTCCAAAAATGTTATGTTCTTATGAAAATTATGTGATTGATATTTCTTTTGTTTACCCTTACTGAGCATTTGAGCTCACCCTTTTATGTTTTCTTTTCCCCAGGATATAAAGAAAGGTTTTAGGTAAAAAAAAAGAAGAAGATCTTTGTGGGAGATTTTGAAGATCTTTCACCAGGATTAGAAGATTACGTTCCGAGTTTCCAAAGACACTAAACTATTACGATCCTTGTGTGTGTATTTTTGTTAGGTATTAAGTATTCCGCAAAAGTAATGTAATGTCCATGTACGTCAAGATACGGGTCTCTACAGTTGGTATCAGAGGAAAGGTTTAGTCAACCTTTGGAAACTAGGATGCGAAAACGTTAGTGAGATTCCTAGAGATATTTCTAAGGTATTTCTAGGTATGTCCCTAAGGTTAAGTATACGTATAGGTTATAGTAATAGAATTACGCTAACGATCATAGAATTAAACTTAAGATGTTGGATATTGAAGGTACTCCCCCTTTATTATGTTGTTTTCCCTAGCATGATTTTTGCATCTAACACTATTATGTTTGGGTTTTAGAAAATGGATGGAAACAAGATGATTCACAATAATGGAGGATATGATGGACAATGGAATGATATTCTTCATGAGCAACCAAATGAAATGGGATTTGGATGTCAAAACATCATTATTATGCCGAATCAGCAATCTCACAACATGATCAATAAAGTAAAATTTGGTAAGTTTCCTGACTTGACTAATAAGAGAAAGATGGAGTTCCATGATGATCATAGAGGAAAGAAAGTTCAATTTCCCCTATGTAAATCATGTGGGAAGAGGCATCAAGGAGAATGTTTCAAAGGAACTGGAAGATGCTTTGGGTGTGGAAAAGAAGGACACAAAGCAAGTAAGTGCAAAGTAAAAGGTTCAGTTAACACCATGGATGAGGATAATGGTATTGCTACGACATCAACAATGGTTAAATGTTTTAAATGTGGAATGTATGGGCATTATGCAAACCAATGCCCTAAGGGAAAGTCTCATGAAGATAATCAGTACGGTCGTATGGGAAGTATTTATGTTGATGATGATGAAGAGACTACAAATGATATGTGAGAGGAAAGAATTGTTGAAGCTCGGTCAATGGTTTAAGAATGTAGTGGAATGATTACATGTTTATCATGTGTAATGTTGTATAAGTAATCTCATGGTACTATGGAATAAAGAGACATGTAAGGATTGTTACATTGTTGTCTGATTAATGTTACCAGTAACCATGAAAGGTTATTCAGATACTTTTGGAAAGTAGAAAGGATAAGAAGATAATGAGATGTTTGATTGTATTCATGAGCTCATGATTGATATAAGGACTAAGTGATATCATGGTTTGAGTATATAGAATTTTGAGGATTTTGGTATGTGGAAAGTGTTAACTTTTAACTGCACTCATGTTTTCACTAAGGTATTCAAGAGAATACACGATTAAGGACTTTGAATGTTTGGAATGTGACCAACAAGACATATCTTATGATATGTGGGGATCAACGACAGTATTAAATCTCTGGTAATCGTTGTCACTATATTATGAGAGTGGACTGCAGTATTATAAGCCTAAAGATTAGACTGGATTATGTTGAACATAAGTTAGTATTGTTTAAGGATAGAAGATTTTCGATATTATTGATGGGATGTTATAGTAACGTAGTTTTATAAAAAGGGACAACCTGCAGGACGGGTGACAGCCCATCGCTTCGGACAAGGCTGTAGGAATCGAACCCACAACCGAAGTGCGACTGGCCTTTATCGCCTACCACTGACCTACAGGAAGTCCCTGTTTAGTAGAAACTAGTTTTATTATATTAAGCAGTATGATATATGAAGTATAAGTCCATTTTAGGAACTATATATGATTAATCTCACTATAGAATGACTTATGTATATTTAATAACTTTTTCTTACCTTTTGTTTGAGACAGATGGAATGACCCGTCATTCTATCACATGATCTGCTAACACTTCACGAATAACAAATTCAACTTCATTTATTTAAGAGATGAAGTGGAAATTGTTAAAGGCACGAACAACAGTGAGATTGTACCAAAATAAAGTAAGTATTTATTCTAATTCAAATTTTCAACTTTAGGGGAAATGATCTTGAAAACCAAAAATGTTGTCCTAGTGATCTTATACCTGATGAATCAGATGGTACCTTATATAATCACAAATCTATGGATTTGTGATTACTGGCTTTTCCATATCCATGTTCTCTACCACTCTCCATCAGAACATGATGGTTAGATTTCTCTTCCATATCCATATTTTCACCTATGTGGAAACCCAATGATTAGTTTATTTGGGTAACCGTTACGTTTAATACTTTTGTTTTTAAAGATTGGTTTTGATATTCCTTTTTACGATGTGGGTTTCTATTATAAAAACTTTCGAATAGTAAACCATTTATAACCCCGACGAATTTCGAGGGCGAAATTCATTTTAAGGGGGGTAGAATGTAACAGCACAAGATTTTATAAAAAAATATATTTTTTAATTTTATTAATGTCTTGTGTTGTACGATACACCAAAAGGATCTTGCACAACACGCATCCTTGTCTTGCCTTGCATTACACGCAATCGCGACCTTCCTCGATAGCGTGTGTAATACGCAATACCGAGTTTCACTAAACAACGATGTGCTATTAAAATATTATTAAAACTAGCCGTTATGAATAGTAATAACCACTTTTTAAAATTCTGTAAATCTTATTTTTTAAAATGAACTTCATTTTTGGATTCGGAGTATCGAATTTATCCTAAGGTGAAATTTTGGTACTTTTCGGATAACGTTCATATTCTGATGAATAGTGAAAATTACTAAATTATAATTAAAAACAACTTTTTTAATCGAAATAATTAATAGTGATAAATTATTAATTTGAGTGGTTTTAAAGTATATTTATAATATATTTTTACAATTTAATACAATGTTGGTCATTGGTTGTAATTTCACATTTAAACCAGACATAATCAAGTGTCAATCTTTTGATATATATTGTTTCCTAAAAACACGCTATTTGTTTTAACAGCGGGATTTAATTATAAAATTAATTAATGCAACTTTTATGTTATTAATTTGGTAAAATAGACTTCATTTTTGAATTCGGAATATGAAATATAGCTTGGGATGAAATTTTGGCATTGTTCTGAAAAACATCAATTTTTGATGAATAGTGAAACTACTAAGGGGTAGGTTAAAAACTGAATTTTGCATAAAACTTAATTTTACCGCTTCTGTGAATGGAATTTCGAAAATCCGAGAGACACGGTTAATATCAAGGACTAAAATGTGGTTCAATGAGATAAAAATAATTTTTTGGTGAATAGTAACTTTTTACTATTTTTACCGCGGTTAATAGTAAATAGGGTAACTAAGGGTAAATATGATATTACTATTACCCTAACACATGTCCTAATTCTATTGGAAAAGTGTAATTCGACCAAAAACAAACTTAGGAATAAAATATGACCATTTAGGCCCACTTGGATTAGATTAGGACATTTATTATTAATTTATTTAAAGAAAGGTTAAAATAGTTAAAATCAAAGTTTAATAAGTAAATAATTTTTAATATGGGGTTATACATAAGATAAATTCGACTATAAATATTCATTAGAAAGCTAAAAAGATTTCCTACATAATGGTATTTTATTTGTAAATTTTAGACATCAAATAATTTAATTAATTTATGACACAAAGATGATGCAGTAATTATCTTATTTATGAAATATTGACATAATTGATGTTATAAACACCAAAATAAATGTAATTTGAGACTTTTTATGCATTCCACTAATTTTATAGGTTACTATGATATATTAATGTTGATTTAATTAACTTGGTTCGAACATTTAATTCTGTTATGACTTTCACAAAAATCATATATCAAATAGTGTCAAAATTGACACAAAATAGTTTTTAAATCAAATATTATATTATTAATTTTTATTTTATTCCTAAAAAACTAAGGTTCGGCCAAATGACTTAGATAAGGATATATATATTAATAATAAACAATGTGGGGTTCGTTTGGCATGTTATAGTAAGTGTATTAACCATATAGTGAAAGAAAACAAAAAGACACGGTAAAAGTCAAATTATTTAACTTAGAGTTAAATCTAATTGATAAGGTTTAAAATAAGATCCAAACGTGTCTAAATTTGATTGGTTGATGATATTACAACCCTATCGCATCTAAGCTTCTAATATGAGTCATTTTTGGAGGTTTTTAAGTGGGGTTAGATTTATTATAAATTAATATTTTTAAGAATTCCTAAGGTGCCCCTCTCCTCCCCTATAAAAGGACACCTCCTCCCCCTCCTCCTCACACCAATTTGATCACTCAAGCTCGGCCAACCCCTGCCGAAATCTCTTCTCCACTTCCCTAGAAACATCCTAGAGGTTCTGGTCTTCCTCAAAGACCAATTCTAGTGCCCTAAGAGGAGGTCTCAAAGAGGCACTTCAAAGAAGAGGTAATTACCGTTACCAATTCTGTCATCTTTATTTCTTCTTCCACTTCTTCTTCTTAGGTTGTTTCATTATGAAGTAATAACATCAGTATCACTCATATACTGATATGTTATTATAAGTATTAAACAACCCTATTTCACCGTCTATCCATCCTACGGAAAAAGAAATCACCGCGCGTGCGTACGTACGGAATACCGTCTCCACGCCGTGGTGTAATCTATTTTCCACCACCACCTTACATGGATGGGTATAATGGTGTAAAGAATAACTATACATAGTTATTACAACATCATATTGATTCTAATATATTTTATAATCCACTCCAATTCAATTCAATATTTATAGAAATGACATCATCGCTCGTGCGTACGTACGGACTACCATCTCCGCGACGCGATGAGATTCATTCTCCATGTTAACCATTTAAGAATGATTATAATGTATATATAAGAAATAATAATGAAATATATGACATTATAAAGCTACTGGATTTATGTATATATATACATATGTATGTCATCTACTTACTTCCATTTCAAGACAATAAGGAAAGAAAAACAGCGTTCATGCGTACGTACGGACTACCGTCTCCATGAACGGTGTTTTTCATTTTATTTATCTATCTATTATATATATATATATACTGAATATATATGATATATAAATCATATTTTATATTCTGGAAGTAAGTAAATCATGATATAAGTAATAATGATGTCAAGAACAACAAGTCAAAACACCTAAGATAAATGAAACGATTTTACCCAAAACGCTTCTTTAACATGGAATTTACAAAAGAACGGGTAATATAATGTCATAAGTGAACCATATATGATATCATAACAATGAATATGATTCTGTAATAAGTCAATGACATTATTTAAATCATTATACAGGAGGTTCGGACACATACGAAGCAAATTGGACCTAAGGTAAGGGAAATATCACAATCTCATTTTTATCCGAGATTGTTTATTCGTAAGTACTTACTAGGGTGTATTTTATCATCCACATCCATGTTTCATCAATATGTAATATTATTTCCATCCACCTAAAATTTTTTAAATCCATTTTTACCCTTCGGTGAGTTTTTAGTAATATGTATGAAAGGAATCTTTTGTCGTTTTTCGTACGAGGTACTTTTTGACTTTTCCGACAAAAGTACGAAGAATGTTTTTTTTAACTTATACGGCATGAATAGATTTTTAAAACATTATTTCCAAGAAGCTTCCTTTACAAGTTCTCAAGTTTATTTTTAATCAACTTCTTTTATTTTAATGTTATATGACATGTTATGAAAGGAAAAATGTTTTTGAAGAAGAAAGGATATTTTCCTCAAGAATGGAGTTCAAGTGTTTCATCAAAATTATTTTCCATCTAAGATAATAAAGGGTTCTGTTTTTATCCCTATTATTAAATTGATTTGATCATGTTGTGATGGAATTATTTTTATGAATTCCTTTATCTTATATGAATTGATTTATGATGTCATGATGTTTCAAGAATCCCATCTTTGTTACATGTGTTATGCGATGATGTATGTTTTATGATTATGTGGCACACATAAGAAAGGATTCATTATAAGATGGGTGGGACCTATATCTCCCTCCAATGCATTGGGTAAAGATTTCATATCTCATGAGATAGACATGGCTGGAATGGTAGGTTATACCGGTTCAGTGAAACAGGACTGAAACGAGGATTACTCGATTCAGAAAGGGACTTTGTCCACTAAGATAGTCTTGGCAATGAGTCTTGACTAACAAGAAATGATTCTCTATGATTATGTGTGTATGCCACAATGAGTAATGTTTTAAGTAAGGGTTTCATTTTCACTACTATGATTTATCCCATGTTATGAAATTATGCTCTCTTTTGCAGGTTAAGATTTCCAAAAATGTTATGTTCTTATGAAAATTATGTGATTGATATTTCTTTTGTTTACCCTTACTGAGCATTTGAGCTCACCCTTTTATGTTTTCTTTTCCCCAGGATATAAAGAAAGGTTTTAGGTAAAAAAAAAAGATCTTTGTGGGAGATTTTGAAGATCTTTCACCAGGATTAGAAGATTACGTTCCGAGTTTCCAAAGACACTAAACTATTACGATCCTTGTGTGTGTATTTTTGTTAGGTATTAAGTATTCCGCAAAAGTAATGTAATGTCCATGTACGTCAAGATACGGGTCTCTACAGTTGGAGTCTACAATTTTTTTGGATAGAATAAGTGTATCAAGTATTCTATAAGGAATAAGAGAGAATGAATTTAATAAATAAGGTTTTATGGTAATTCAGAATGTTACCATGTTTTGAAATAATACATGATGACGTTGTTCACATGTTATATCATGGAAACAAGGATCTTCACTGTGTTTAACTTACTTATAAATTTTTTACTATGATTTTGGAAAGAATTATTATGGATAATTCAGAATGTCGGAATGGATTATGTTTCAAAGGTTGTTTTGGGATTTTTATAAAAGGATAATACGCAGACCATGTGACAACCCATCGTGTCGGTCAAAGCTGCAGGAATCAAACCTACAACCAGAGTGCAATTGAGATTTATCACCTACCACTTGATTATGTGAAGTCCCTAGAGTGTATAATGTAGTTTTTTAAAGGGTTATGATATGTAAATTATAAATTCATTATTTTTGGAACCCTATACGATTAGGATAAATAGAATATTTTTTTAAATCTTTTTGAGTGACAGATGAGTTTGTGGTAGGAATTAGTTGAAGGATGAAACACTACATTTCAATTATATATATATATTTTTCTTCTCTTATTATATGAATAAATTAATTCATAAACACTAGGTAAAGGATCATATAACTAAAAATGTGTTATCCTAATACCTTATGTTTTATTGAACCGATGATATTTTAAATCATCATAGATTGATAGCTTTGAGGCCATCAATTCTTCAATTTTTTGTGACTGATGACCTCAATATCTCCCTATAAATATTTAAGTTATTCCTCCAATCTTGTTTCTCTATTTTCCTCAAATGTTCTCCTAATCGAGATCATAATTTTGTGGTGAATTTTTCATTCCCCTTTCCCTCTTATTAAGACTAAATCTTATTAAACCAATTTCCGATGTGGGTTTTCCCACAAAGGTATTTTCTATTTTCAACCCTTTATTTTCGAAGAACAATTTCAAATTGATTGGATTCTATTTATTGAAGGAGGGAAGAAAGAAACACCCCAGGATTTCACAATACGTTATTTCTTCAAATTAATTCAAGTACGTGCACTACACGCAACACCGAGTTCAAGCACACCACAACTTAACAAACTAGCTGTTCAAAAGGAGTTATGAATAGTATTAAATGAATTTTGATCTTTATATATTCCTTATAATTTTAGAATCCATATTATGAGTATCTTAGAAATAATGTAATAACTAATTCATTTTTTCCAGATAAAAGAACTATTTTTTAGAAAATGAAATATACCACCTTTTGGTGGAGAACCCATTTTAAATACAATATCTGAAACTTTTATATATTAAATTTGACAAAATAAACTTCTTCATTAGAAAAGGGACATAAAAATTTAGTTTTAATAAATTTTTGGTATTTTTCTGATAACTTACAGATTTTGGTGAACAGTGAAAAATCATAAATCTTAATTAAAAACAAGATTTTTAATCGAAATAATTTATTGAGATAAATTATGCATTTTATTGGTTTTGATTTATAATTAGATTATATTTTTATCATTTAATAAAATTTATGTCATTATAATTAATTTCACTTTGAAATTAGACATAAAGATGTGTTAATCATTTGATAGATATTGTTGCTTAAAAACATGTTATTTGTTTTGAAAATGGGAATTAAATTTAAATTAATTAATGAAAATTATATGTTTTGAATTTTTTAAAATAGACAACATTTTTGAAGTCAGAATATCAAATATATCTTAGGCTGAATTTTTGGTATGTTTATGAGAAACTTCAATTTTTGATGAATAGTGAAAAAACATTGAGTTATTATTTAAAACTAACTATTTATTTAAATTATTATTTAAATTATTTAAATTTATTTTAGATCAAAATAGATACATAATACCTATATAAGTTAAATTTAATTCATTTAATTCATTTTATAATAAGTTTAGATATATAAAAAATTTATTTAAATTTTCCCCTCTTTTACCCACATCCTAGGAGCATTTGCAAATTTACATAAAACTTAATTTTACAACTTCTACGAGTTGAATTCCGAAACTCCAAGAGTCATGGATAATATCAAAGATTAAAATGTGCTTCAATAAGATAAAAATAAGTTTTGGTGAGTAGTAACTTTTTACTTTTATTTACCACGGTTAAAAGTAAATAGGGTAATTAAGGGTAAAAATGATATTTTTATTACCCTAAAACATGTCATATTTATATTGGATAAGTTTAATTCAACAAAATACAACCTTATGAATAAAATATGACCCTTTAGGTCCACTTTGATTAGATTAATACATTTATTATTATTTTAGATAAATAAGAGTTAAAAGAGTTAAAATCATAGTTTAATAACTAAACCATTTTTAATATATGGTTATTCATAAGATAAATTCGTCTATAAATATTCATTATAAATATTAAAATATTTTCTACATAATGGTATTTTATTTATAATTTTTAGAGATTATATAATTAAATAAATTAGTGACACAATGTTGATGCAGTAATTACCGTATTAATGAAATAATAAAATAAATAGTATTATAAATATTAAAATAAATATAATTTCAAAGTTTTAATGAAATACAAAAAAAATATTATATTATTAATTGATATAACAGTCATAAAAATAGACGGTTCATGTAACAGCCCAAGATTTTATAAAAAAATATATTCTTTTTAATTTTATTAATGTCTTGTGTTGTACGCTACACCAAAAGGAGCTTGCAAAACACACATCCTTGACTTGCCTTGCATTACACGCAATCACGACCTTCCCCGATAGCGTGTGTAATACGCAATACTGAGTTTCATTAAACAACGATATGCTATTAAAATATTATTAAAACTAGCCGTTATGAATAGTAATAACCACTTTTTAAAATTCTATAAATCTTATTTTTCAAAATGAACTTCATTTTTGGATTCGGAATATCGAAATTAGCTTAGGTTGAAATTTTGGTGATTTTCGGATAACTTTCATATTTTGATGAATAGTGAAAATTACTAAATTATAATTAAAAACAACTTTTTTAATCGAAATAATTAATAGTGATAAATCATTAATTTGAGTAGTTTTAAAGTATATTTAGAATATATTTTTACAATTTAATACAATGTTGGTCATTGGATGTAATTTCACATTTAAACTAGACATAAACAAGTGTCAATCTTTTGATAGATATTGTTTCTTAAAAAACACGCTATTTGTTTTAACAGCGGGATTTAATTATAAAATTAATTAATGCAACTTTTATGTTATGAATTTGGTAAAATAGACTTCATTTTTGAATTCGGAATATGAAATATAGCTTGGGATGAAATTTTGGCATTGTTCTGAAAAACATCAATTTTTGATGAATAGTGAAACTACTAAGTGGTAGGTTAAAAACTGAATTTTGCATAAAACTTAATTTTACCGCTTCTGTGAATGGAATTTCGAAAATCCGAGAGACACGGTTAATATCAAGGACTAAAATGTGGTTCAATGAGATGAAAATAAATTTTTGGTGAATAGTAACTTTTTACTTTTTTTACCACGGTTAATAGTAAATAGGGTAACTAAGGGTAAATATGATATTAATATTACCCTAACACATGTCCTAATTCTATTGGACAAGTGTAATTCGACCAAAAACAAACTTAGGAATAAAATATGACCATTTAGGCCCACTTGGATTAGATTAGGACATTTATTATTAATTTATTTAAAGAAGGGTTAAAATAGTTAAAATCAAAGTTTAATAAGTAAATCATTTTTAATATGGGGTTATACATAAGATAAATTCGATTGTAAATATTCATTAGAAAGATAAAAAGATTTCCTACATAATGGTATTTTATTTGTAATTTTTAAAAATCAAATAATTTAATTTATTTATGACACAAAGATGATGCAGTAATTATCTTATTAATGAAATATTGACATAATTGATAATATAAATACCAAAATAAATGTAATTCAAGACTTTTTATGAATTCCACTAATTTTCTAGGTTACTATGATATATTAATGTTGATTTAATCAACTTTTATCGAACATTTAATTCTTTTATGACTTTCACAAAAATCATATATCAAATAGTGTCAAAATTGACACAAAATAGTTGTTAAATCAAATATTATATTATTAATTGTTATTTTATTCCTAAAAATCTAAGGTTCGGCCAAATGACTTAGATAAGGATATATTTATTAATAATATACAATTTTGGGTTCGTTTGGCATGTTATAGTAAGTGTATTAACCATATAGTGAAAGAAAACAAAAAGACACGGTAAAAGTTAAATTAATTAACTTAGAGTTAAATCTAATTGATAAGGTTAAACTAATACCCCAAACTTGTCTAAATCCTATTGGTTGATAGGATTTCGACCCATCACCACTTCATCTTAGAAATAAGACCCTTTGGAACCATTATAAACCGATTTTGACTTTAATATAAAATAATATTTTGAGATATTCCTAAGGTGCCCCTCTCCTCCCCTATAAAAGGACACCTCCTCCCCCTCCTCCTCACACCAATTTGAGCACTCAAGCTCGGCCAACCCCTGCCAATTTATCCTCTCCACTTCCCTAGCAACATCCTAGAGGTTCTGGTCTTCCTCAAAGACCAATTTTAGTTCCCTAAGTGGAGGTCTCAAAGAGGCATTTCAAAGAAGAGGAGGTTCGGACACTTACAAAGCAAGTCGGACCTAAGGTAAGGGAAAAATCACAATCTCATTTTTATCCGAGATTGTTTATTCGTAAGTATTTACTGGGGTGTATTTTATCATCCACATCCATGTTCCCTCAATATGTAATATTATTTCCATCCACCTACAATTTTTTTTAAATCCATTTTTACCCTTCTATGAGTTTTTAGTAAAGGATATGAAAGGAATCTTTTTTCGTTTTTCGTACGAGGTACTTTTTGACTTTTCCGACAAAAGTACGAAGAATGTTTTTTTAACATATACGGCACGAACGGATTTCTACTATTTTATAAAGCCTTATTTTCATGAATCTTCCTCTAAAATATTTCATGACTATTTTCAATAAAATCTCTTTCTTTTAAAATTGCATGATGTTTTGTGAAAAGAAATTGATTTTGAAGAAGAAAGGATATTTTCCTCAAGAATTCAATTCAAGTGTTTTATCAAAATTATTTTCCATATAAGATAATAAAGGGTTCTGTTTCTATCCATATTTTTACATTGATTTGACTATGTTGTGATGGAATTATGTTTATGAATTCCTTTATCTTATATGAATGGTTTTATGATGTCATGTTGTTTAAGAATCCCATTTTTATTATATGGGTTATGCAATGATGTATGATTTATGATTTTGTGGCACACATAAGAAAGGATTCATTAAGAGATGGGTGGGACCTATATCTCCCTCCAATGCATTGGGTAAAGATTTCATATCTCATGAGATAGACATGGCTGGAATGGTAGGTTATACCGGTTCAGTGAAACAGGACTGAAACGAGGATTACTCGATTCAGAAAGGGACTTTGTCCACTAAGATTGTCTTGGCAATGAGTCTTGACTAACAAGAAATGATTCTCTATGATTATGTGTGTATGCCACAATGAGTAATGTTTTAAGTAAGGGTTTCATTTTCACTACTATGATTTATCCCATGTTATGAAATTATGCTCTCTTTTGCAGGTTAAGATTTCCAAAAATGTTATGTTCTTATTAAAATTATGTGATTGATATTTCTTTTGTTTACCCTTACTGAGCATTTGAGCTCACCCTTTTATGTTTTCTTTTCCCCAGGATATAAAGAAAGGTTTTAGGTATAAAAAAAAGAAGATCTTTGTGGGAGATTTTGAAGATCTTTCACCAGGATTAGAAGATTACGTTCCGAGTTTCCAAAGACACTAAACTATTACGATCCTTGTGTGTGTATTTTTGTTATGTATTAAGTATTCCGCAAAAGTAATGTAATGTTCATGTATGTTAGGCTTCGGGTCTTTACAGTTGGTATCAGAGGAAAGGTTTAGTCAACCTTTGGAAACTAGGATGCGAAAACGTTAGTGAGATCCCTAGAGATATTTCTAAGGTATGTCTAGGGATGCCCCTAAGGATAAGTATACGTATAGGATATAGTTCTAGAACTATGGTAACGATATTAGATTAAACCAAAGATGATAGATATTTAAGTTACTCCCCCTTTATTACGATTTTTTCCTCTCACACTATTCTTTTGGGGTTTTAGACGATGGCTGGAACCCGAAGGAACCGTGTTAATGCGGAATGTGATGGGCAATGCAATGATTGTTACCCTGAGCAACCAAACGATATAGGAGCTGGAATGCAAAATCTTGTAGCCATGCTCACACAACTTTCTCAAGCTATGAATCATGCAGGACTTCCAAACGAGCAAAGGAAGGAGCAACATTCTGTTGAATCCTTCATGAGGCAGCGTCCACCTTCTTTCAGTGGGTCTACTGATCCATTAGTTGCTGAACAATGGATTAGTACTACTGAAAAGATATTTTCAGTTCTTCAATGTTCTGAACATGATAAAGTCATCCTAGCAGTGTATCGTTTGGAAGGAGATGCTGATCAATGGTGGAAGCTTATTAAGAATACAAGGCAAAGGGATGAAATTGAGTCTATGGAATGGGACGAGTTCAAGAACTTATTTTTCAATAAGTACTTCCCTCGTATTCTTCGAACAAAGATGGAGAAAGAGTTTCTTGAACTGAAGCAAAGGGACGATGAATCTGTTGGTACCTATGAAGCAAATTTTACAAGACTTGCAAGGTATGCTTCTGGAATTATCATCCAACCTGAAAGTAAAGTTGATCGATTTTTCAGTGGCTTAAAACCAAGTCTTCGAAGGGCATTAGCTATAAGAGACTTCAGTAGCTATGAAGAAATTGTGCGTTGTGCTATCAAGGTAGAAATGGAAGTTGGTGTTACATATCCATCTCATGGTTTTGACAAGAAACGAAAGATGGAGTTCAAGGAGAAATCTCAGAATAATGGTGAAAAGAAGATGAATGTTTCCTTATGCACAAAGTGTGGAAAGAAGCATGGTGGAGATTGTCTAAAAGGGACTAGAAAATGTTTTAAGTGTGGAAAAGAAGGTCATCGAGCAGCTGAGTGTCGAAGTAATGGAAAAAGGGTTTCTAATGATGTGAATAAAGCAAACACTGCAGAGAACGCACCGCCAACACTTCAATGCTTCAAGTGCAAGGAAATGGGGCATTATGCTAATAATTGCCCTAATCCAAGGGTTAGTGATGATCAACATGAGCAACCACTGAAGGCAAAGGACAAAGGGAAATCACATGCGATCACTATTGGCAATGTTGAATATGACAACGATGTGGTGGAGTGATTAAGTGTTTATGTAATGGGATTCCAAAATAATGTTGTATCATGGAATATTGGAATATTTATGTATTGGTCTAATGTGGTATTCAAAGTGATTGAGATATTATGCGCATAATGAAGGGAAAACGAGAAAATGAAATGTTTAATAGTATTCATGAGCTCATGATTGATATAAGGACTAAGTGATATCATGGTTTGAGTATATAGAATTTTGAGGATTTCGGTATGTGAAAAGTGTTAACTTTTAACTGCATTCAAGTTTTCACTAAGGTTCAATGGGTATTCAAGAGAGTACAAGATTAAGGCCTTTGAATGTTTGGAATGTGACCAACAAGACATATCTTATGATATGTGGGGATCAACGACAGTATTAAATCTCTGGTAATCGTTTTCACTATGTTATGAGGATGGACTGCAGTATTATGGATAAGCCTAAAGATTGGAATGGATTATGTTGGACATAAGTTAGTATTGTTTAAGGATAGAAGTTTTTTCGATATTATTGATGGGATGTTATAGTAATATAGTTTTATAAAAAGGACAACCTGCAGGACGGGCGACAGCCCATCGCTTCGGACAAGGCTGTAGGAATCGAACCCACAACCGAAGTGCGACCGGCCTTTATCGCCTACCACTGACCTACAGGAAGTCCCTGTTTAGTAGAAACTGGTTTTATTATATTAAGCAGTATGATATATGAAGTATAAGTCCATTTTAGGAACCATATGTGATTAATCTCACTATAGATCGACTTATGTATATAATTTTTGCTAACCTTTTGTTTGAGACAGATGGAATGACCCGTCATTCTATCACATGATCTGCTAACACTTCACGAATAACAAATTCAACTTCATTTATTTAAGAGATGAAGTGGAAATTGTTAAAGGCACGAACAACAGCGAGATTGTACCAAAATAAAGTAAGTATTTATTCTAATTCAAATTCATTAACTTTAGGGAAATGATCTTGAAAACCAAAAATGTTGTCCTAGTTCTCTTATACCTGATGAATCATATGGTACCTTAGATCGTCACAAATTTATGGATTTGTGATTACTGGCTTTTCCATAGCCATGTTCTCTACCACTCTCCATCAGAACATGATGGTTAGATTTCTCTTCCATATCCATATTTTCACCTATGTGGAAACCCAGTGATTAGTTTATTTGGGTAATCGTTACATTTCATACTTTAGTTTTTAAAGCCAAGTTTTGGTATTCCCTTTTACGATGTGGGTTTCTATTAAAGAAACTTTCAAATAGTAAACCATTTATAACCCCGACGAATTTCGAGGGCGAAATTCATTTTAAGGGGGGTAGAATGTAACAGCCCAAGATTTTATAAAAAAATATATTCTTTTTAATTTTATTAATGTCTTGTGTTGTACGCTACACCAAAAGGAGCTTGCAAAACACACATCCTTGACTTGCCTTGCATTACATGCAATCACGACCTTCCCCGATAGCGTGTGTAATACGCAATACTGAGTTTCATTAAACAACGATATGCTATTAAAATATTATTAAAACTAGCCGTTATGAATAGTAATAACCACTTTTTAAAATTCTATAAATCTTATTTTTCAAAATGAACTTCATTTTTGGATTCGGAATATCGAAATTAGCTTAGGTTGAAATTTTGGTGATTTTCGGATAACTTTCATATTTTGATGAATAGTGAAAATTACTAAATTATAATTAAAAACAACTTTTTTAATCGAAATAATTAATAGTGATAAATCATTAATTTGAGTAGTTTTAAAGTATATTTAGAATATATTTTTACAATTTAATACAATGTTGGTCATTGGATGTAATTTCACATTTAAACTAGACATAAACAAGTGTCAATCTTTTGATAGATATTGTTTCTTAAAAAACACGCTATTTGTTTTAACAGCGGGATTTAATTATAAAATTAATTAATGCAACTTTTATGTTATTAATTTGGTAAAATAGACTTCATTTTTGAATTCGGAATATGAAATATAGCTTGGGATGAAATTTTGGCATTGTTCTGAAAAACATCAATTTTTGATGAATAGTGAAACTACTAAGTGGTAGGTTAAAAACTGAATTTTGCATAAAACTTAATTTTACCGCTTCTGTGAATGGAATTTCGAAAATCCGAGAGACACGGTTAATATCAAGGACTAAAATGTGGTTCAATGAGATGAAAATAAATTTTTGGTGAATAGTAACTTTTTACTTTTTTTACCACGGTTAATAGTAAATAGGGTAACTAAGGGTAAATATGATATTAATATTACCCTAACACATGTCCTAATTCTATTGGACAAGTGTAATTCGACCAAAAACAAACTTAGGAATAAAATATGACCATTTAGGCCCACTTGGATTAGATTAGGACATTTATTATTAATTTATTTAAAGAAGGGTTAAAATAGTTAAAATCAAAGTTTAATAAGTAAATCATTTTTAATATGGGGTTATACATAAGATAAATTCGATTGTAAATATTCATTAGAAAGCTAAAAAGATTTCCTACATAATGGTATTTTATTTGTAATTTTTAAAAATCAAATAATTTAATTTATTTATGACACAAAGATGATGCAGTAATTATCTTATTAATGAAATATTGACATAATTGATAATATAAATACCAAAATAAATGTAATTCAAGACTTTTTATGAATTACACTAATTTTCTAGGTTACTATGATATATTAATGTTGATTTAATCAACTTTTATCGAACATTTAATTCTTTTATGACTTTCACAAAAATCATATATCAAATAGTGTCAAAATTGACACAAAATAGTTGTTAAATCAAATATTATATTATTAATTGTTATTTTATTCCTAAAAATCTAAGGTTCGGCCAAATGACTTAGATAAGGATATATTTATTAATAATATACAATTTTGGGTTCGTTTGGCATGTTATAGTAAGTGTATTAACCATATAGTGAAAGAAAACAAAAAGACACGGTAAAAGTTAAACTAATTAACTTAGAGTTAAATCTAATTGATAAGGTTAAACTAATACCCCAAACTTGTCTAAATCCTATTGGTTGATAGGATTTCGACCCATCACCACTTCATCTTCGAAATAAGACCCTTTGGAACCATTATAAACCGATTTTGACTTTAATATAAAATAATATTTTGAGATATTCCTAAGGTGCCCCTCTCCTCCCCTATAAAAGGACACCTCCTCCCCCTCCTCCTCACACCAATTTGAGCACTCAAGCTCGGCCAACCCCTGCCAATTTATCCTCTCCACTTCCCTAGCAACATCCTAGAGGTTCTGGTCTTCCTCAAAGACCAATTTTAGTGCCCTAAGAGGAGGTCTCAAAGAGGCACTTCAAAGAAGAGGAGGTTCGGACACTTACAAAGCAAGTCGGACCTAAGGTAAGGGAAATATCACAATCTCATTTTTATCCGAGATTGTTTATTCGTAAGTATTTACTGGGGTGTATTTTATCATCCACATCCATGTTCCCTCAATATGTAATATTATTTCCATCCACCTACAATTTTTTTAAATCCATTTTTACCCTTCTATGAGTTTTTAGTAAAGGATATGCAAGGAATCTTTTTTCGTTTTTCGTACGAGGTACTTTTTGACTTTTCCGACAAAAGTACGAAGAATGTTTTTTTTAACATATACGGCACGAACGGATTTCTACTATTTTATAAAGCCTTATTTTCATGAAGCTTCCTCTAAAATATTTCATGACTATTTTCAATAAAATCTCTTTCTTTTAAAATTGCATGATGTTTTGTGAAAAGAAATTGATTTTGAAGAAGAAAGGATATTTTCCTCAAGAATTCAATTCAAGTGTTTTATCAAAATTATTTTCCATATAAGATAATAAAGGGTTCTGTTTCTATCCATATTTTTACATTGATTTGACTATGTTGTGATGGAATTATGTTTATGAATTCCTTTATCTTATATGAATGGTTTTATGATGTCATGTTGTTTAAGAATCCCATTTTTATTATATGGGTTATGCAATGATGTATGATTTATGATTTTGTGGCACACATAAGAAAGGATTCATTAAGAGATGGGTGGGACCTATATCTCCCTCCAATGCATTGGGTAAAGATTTCATATCTCATGAGATAGACATGGCTGGAATGGTAGGTTATACCGGTTCAGTGAAACAGGACTGAAACGAGGATTACTCGATTCAGAAAGGGACTTTTTCCACTAAGATAGTCTTGGCAATGAGTCTTGACTAACAAGAAATGATTCTCTATGATTATGTGTGTATGCCACAATGAGTAATGTTTTAAGTAAGGGTTTCATTTTCACTACTATGATTTATCCCATGTTATGAAATTATGCTCTCTTTTGCAGGTTAAGATTTCCAAAAATGTTATGTTCTTATGAAAATTATGTGATTGATATTTCTTTTGTTTACCCTTACTGAGCATTTGAGCTCACCCTTTTATCTTTTCTTTTCCCCAGGATATAAAGAAAGGTTTTAGGTATAAAAAAAAAGAAGATCTTTCTGGGAGATTTTGAAGATCTTTCACCAGGATTAGAAGATTACGTTCCGAGTTTCCAAAGACACTAAACTATTACGATCCTTGTGTGTGTATTTTTGTTATGTATTAAGTATTCCGCAAAAGTAATGTAATGTTCATGTACGTTAGGCTTCGGGTCTTTACAGTTCATCCAAAAGACTTATATAATAATATATATGACATTAAGGAACCAATTGGGGTCCTAGTGGCATTTTATAGTATGTTTATTATCCATATAATATATAAATACAAAGAGAAATGGTAAATGTAAAACTATTTAACTATGAGTTAAATCTAAAAGATATGGTTAATATGGTGACCTAAACCTGTCTAAAACCTATTGGTTGAGTGGTCCCAGACCATACCCACCTTATATTTTAAATAATTTTTTTGAGACATTAGAAACCAAAAATTATATTAATATAAAATAATGTTTTATGTTTTTCCTAATGTTCTCCTAACCCCTCTTATAAAAGGGAACATCCCCTTCTCTCAAATTCACACCTCATAAACCATTTGGATCTTCCTAACTCTCCCCAAATATCTTCCCAACTACTCTACCCTCATCCTAGAGGACTTCCTTTAGTCATAAATCCATTCTATGAAGCCCTTTTGTTCAAATGAAAAGGAATAACCCGAAGAATAGTTAATGATTTCACCACCCTCTTTCAAGTTCTCTTATTCTTCCACCTACACTTTCTTTGTCGTTTCCATTATAAAATAATAACTCCAGTATCTTATACATTCTATGATGTTGTTATAAATATTTCACAACTATATTCATTATTCAATCCATCTTATGAATTATAATGTCACCATGCGTGCGTAAGTACGACTTACCATCTCCACACCGTGGTGTAATTTGTTATTAAACACTATGTTATTTTAAAGGATATAATGATGAGTAATATGTATATAAATAATTAAAATAACATTCTAATGAATCTCTAAAATTAATATACCATCCAATTCCACACCCTTATAGAAATGATATTGTTACTAGTGCGTACGTACGGATTACTGTCTCCACGACGCGATGAGAATCATTTCCACGTTCACAATTCATCGACGATTATAAAAATAAATATTACTAATAAGTATGTAATATATGACATAATAAAGCTACTAGAGATATATATATATATATAAATATATATGTACTTACATATATCGTACTCACAAAGTTTCGTTTAATACAATATGAAAACGAAAACAACGTTCATGCGTATGTACGAACTACCATATCCATAAACGGTTTTTTCCATTTCATTTTTATGCCTTTTATAAATATTTATATTCTAAATATATAGGATATATAAATTATGTTTTAAATTCTGGAAGTATTTAAATCTTTAACTATGTGATACAATCAATATTAACAAATTAAAACACGTACAATAAAGAAAGCGATTATTACCCGAAATGTTAATTTAACATGCAAATTATTATTAGATGGGTAGTATAATGTCATAAATGAATCATGTATGATATCATAAATATTAATATTGTTTTGTTATAAGTTAATGACATACTAAGATCATCATAGAGGAGGTTAAACATACACTTGACTAAAGAAAAGTCCAAGGTAAGGGTTAATTCCTCAATCTCATTATTATCCGAGATTGTTTATGTGTAAGTATTTACTTGGAAATTTTTATCATCCATGTATAATTTTCATAAAAATGATTTCAAAATTAATATTTTAAGTATTTTTGAAAGGTACTATTTATCAAGATCAGAATTTTAAATTTTTTACTGATTTATCTTTCTAAATATTTTTAATTAATGTCCTTGTTTTAAAAATGATTTTAAGGAATTATTTATATGGAAATGAATTTTTTGAAATGATAATTCTTTTCAAATGCTTCAAAGTGGTATGTGAAACTTTTATTCAAAAATTTCTTTTAAATTACTTCCATTATAAATGTGTGACTTTGAAATTATATTATAAAAAAGATATTTCTCTCAAAAAGTTTTACTCATCGTTTTCAACTATGTTAGTATCCTTTTCTAGATATTATTTTTGATTGAGGTTGATTTATTATAATACAATATTCCATATTGTATTGAATGAGTTATGATATGTTTGACGATGGATGTTCTATTTTTATACCATTCATGGTTTATGTTTAATTTATTTACATTTCGTAATCAATTTTTAGTACGAATGTTTATGTTATGTTTCAAATTTTTCATATAAGGAATGCAGCGGACTTTGTAAGTGACTGGTGGAGCCCACTATAGCACCTCGATGCATCAGTAGGTTTCATGAGACAAAAGAGTGTCTTGGCACAGGGCCTTGAGAAAAAAATTAATTGCAGACTTGGCAGAAAGTCTTGACTATGTGGTAATGATTTCTAGAATTATGAATTCCCCCATTATGAAATTAGTTATAACATGTGATTATTCATATTGTAGAATATCCATGTGTGTTTTTATATTGAAATGTTTGATTTATTTTTTATATTATGTTCACGTTTGTGTTCAAAAATTCTATTTTTTTATCACACATATTTCCTTAAGAGTTTATAGCTTCCACAAAATTATTTACCCTTACTGAGCATTTGAGCTCACCCCTTTCTTATGTTTTATTTTCCCATGATTCCAAGAAGAGTATTATGATTGATATGTAGGGTTAAGGTAAAGGGAATAATGGAGTTCTCAATGAACTATCTATGATGTGTTTTATTTTTGAAATTGTAATGTAATTTTAATGTATGTAATATATTTTCCAAGACTGCTAAACTGATCGGTCCTTCAGGACATGATTTCATATAATCATGCCAATCTATTAAAATAATGCACTGGCTCTGGGTAACAGTGTTTGAGGAATTATACATCTCTCTAAGAGGACCAAAGCGAGATCCTATGTCCATTCTGAAACCTAGGTAGTGTCAGGAATTGATGTGACTAACTCCACCGGGCACTTATACTCTACCTAGCAGGTGAATCTGGATGATTCACAGTATATGCCAAGGCCCTAGCAGTGATCCTCATCTATTTATCGTGATTGTAACACCCCTAGATTTTATAAAAAATATTCTTTTTAATTTCATTAATGTCTTGTGTTGTACGCTACACCTAAAGGAGCTTGCACAACACACATCCTTGACTTGCCTTTCATAACACGCAATTGCGACCTTCCTTGATAGCGTGTGTAGTACGCAATACCGAGTTTCACTAAACAACGTTATGCTATTAAAATATTATTAAAACTAGCCATTATAAATAGTAATAACCACTTTTTGAAATTTTTTAAATTTTATTTTTTCAAAATGGACTTCATTTTTGGATTTGGAATATCGAAATTAGCTTAGGGTGAAATTTTGGTAATTTTCGGATAACTTTCATATTTTGATGAATAGTGAAAATTACTAAATTTTAATTAAAAACAACTTTTTCAATTGAAATAATTAATAGTGATAAATTATTAATTTTAGTGGATTTAAAGTATATATATAATATATTTTTACAATTTAATACAATGTTGGTCATTGGATGTAATTTCACATTTAAACCAGTTATAAACAAGTGTCAATCTTTTGATAGTTATTATCTTTTAAAAACACGCCTTTTGTTTTGACGACGGGAATTAATTTTTAAATTAATTAATGCAACTCATATGTTTTGAATTTGTTAAAATAGAAATCATTTTTGAGTTCATAATATCAAATATAGCTTAGGCCTAATTTTTTGAATTTTTCTGAAAACTTTCAATTTTTGATGAATAGTGAAACCACTAAGTGGTAGTTAAAAAAACTGAATTTTTCATAAAACTTAATTTTACCACTTCTGTGAGTGGACTTTCAAAAATCATAGAGACACAGTTGATGTCAGTAAGTAAAATGTGGTTCAATGAGATGAAAATAATTTTTGGTGAATAGTAACTTTTTACATTTATTTACCACGGTTAAAAGTAAATAGGGCAATTAATGGTAAAAATGATATTATTATTACCCTAACACATGTCCTAATTCTATTGGATAAGTGTAATTCGACCAAAAACAACCTTAGGAATAAAATATGACCATTTAGGCCCACTTGAATTAGATTAGGACATTTATTATTATTTCATTCAAAGAAGAGTTAAAAGAGTTAAAATCAATGTTTATTTAATAAAACATTTTTAATATAGGGTTATACATAAGATAAATTCGACTATAAATATTAATTATAAATCTAAATAGATTTCCTGCATAATGGTATTTTATTTGTAATTTTTAGACATTAAATAATTTAATTTATTTATGACACAACGATGATGCAGTAAATATCTTATTAATGAAATATTGACATAATTGATGTTTTAAATACTCAAATAAATATAATTTGAGACTTTTTATGAATTCCACTAATTTTATAGGTTAATATTACATGTTAGTATTTATTTAATTAACTTTTTTCGAACTTATCATTCTGTTAAGATTTTCACAAAAATCAATTACTAAATAGTGTCAAAATTGACATAAAATAGTTTTTAAAAACAAATATTATATTATTAATTGTTATTTTATTCCTAAAAATCTAAGGTTCGGCAAATGACTTAGATAAGGTTATATATATTAATAATAAACAACTTGGGGTTCGTTTGGCTTGATATAGTGAGTTTATTATCCTTATAGTATAAGAACACAAGAAGACACGGTAAAAGTAAAATTATTTAACATAATGTTAAATCTAAATGATAAGGTTCAAATAAGAACCTAAACTTGTCTAAATTCTATTGGATGAGAGGATTTCGACCCATCCAAATATTATCCTAGAAATAAATCAATATGGAGCTATTTAAAACCGAACTTTACTTTATAATAAAATAATATTTTTAGTTATTCCAAAGGTGCCCCTCTCCTCCCTTATAAAAGGACACCTCCTCCCTCTCTTCCTCACACAACTTTGAGCCTTCAAGCTCGGCCAAACCCTGATAAAATATCTTCTCCACTTCCCTAGAAACATTATATAGGATCTGTTCTTCCTCATAGACCAATTTTAGTGCCCTAAGAGGAGGTCTCAAAGAGGCGCTTCAAAGAAGAGGTAATTTCCGTTACCAATTCTTTCACCTTTATTTCTTCTTCCACTTCTTCTTCTTAGGTTGTTTCATTATGAAGTAATAACATCAGTATCACTCATATAATGATATGTTATTATATGTCTGAAACAATCCTAATTCACCATCTATCCATCCTACGGAAAACGAAATCACCGCACGTGCATACGTACGGAATACCGTCTCCACGCCGTGGTGTAATCTGTTTTTCCACCAACACCTTACATGGATGGGTATTATGGTGTAAAGAATAACTATACATAGTTATTATAACATCATAATGATTCTGATATATTGTATCATCCACTCCAATTCAATTCAATAATTATGGAAATGATATCATCGCTCGTGCGTACGTACAGACTACCGTCTCCACGACGCGATGAGATTCATTCTCCATGTTAACCATTTAAGAATGATTATAAAGTATATATAAGCAATAGTAATGAAATATATGACATTATAAAGCTACTGGATTTATGTGTGTATATATTTATGTCATTTACTTAATTCCCCTCAATTCAATAAGGAAACGAAAACAGCGTTCATGCGTACGTACGGCCTACCGTCTCCATGAACGGTGTATTTCTTTCCATTTATCGATCCATTATATATATGTATATTATGAATATATATTATATATAAATCATGTTTTATATTCTATAATTAAGTAATAATGATCTAAGTAATCATATGAATAATTACAAGTTAAAACATGAACGACAAATGAGACGATTTTACCCAAAACGCTACTTTAACATGAATTTGCAAAAGAATGGGTAATATAAAGTCATAAGTGAACCATATATGAAATAATAACAATGAATATGATTCTGTAATAAGTCAATGACATTATTTAAATCATTATACAGGAGGTTCGGACACTTACGAACCAAATTGGACCTAAGGTAAGGGATAAATTTTCAATCTCATTATTATCTGAGATTGCTTATACGTAAGTATTTACTGGGGTTACGTTTATCATCCATGACCATGATTTATAAAAATGATTTCATAAAATGTCTACCATTCTTCCATGGATGTTTAAAGTCATTTTTACCATTTATTTACTTTTTACGACATTGTATGAATGAAATCTTTCGTTTGGTTACCATATAAGGTACTTTTTGACTTTTCCGACAAAAGTATGAGGAGAATGTTATTTTTAACTTAGACGGCGTGAATGGATTTATACGTTTTCATAACGCCTCATTTTAAAGAAGATTCCTCTACAAGATTTCATGATTATTTTCAATAAAACCCTTATCTTTTAAAATTGCATGGAATTTTGTGAAAAGAATATGATTTTAAAGAAGAAACGATATTTTCCTCAAGAATTCATTTCAAGTGTTTTATCAAAATTATTTTCCATCTAAGATAATAAAGGGTTCTGTTCCTATACATATTTTTACATTGATTTTACTATGTTGTGATGGAATTATGTTTATGAATTCCTTTATCTTAAATGAATGGTTTTATGATGTCATGATGTTTAAGATTCCCATTTTTATTACATGGGTTATGCAATGATGTATGGTTTATGATTTTGTGGCACACATAAGAATGGTATCATTATGAGATGGGTGGGACCTATATATCCCTCCAATGCATTGGGTAAAGATTTTATATCTCATGAGATAGACATGGCTGGAATGGTAGGTTATACTGGTTCAGTGAAACTGGACTGAAACGAGGGTGACTCGGTTCAGAAAGGGACTTTGTCCACTAAGATAATCTTGGCAATGAGTCTTGACTAACAAGAAATGATTCTCTATGATTATGTGTGTATGCCACAATGTTTCATGTTTTAAGTTATGATTATTGGGGTTTCATTTCACTACTATGATTTATCCCTTGTTATGAAATTATGCTCTCTTTTTCAGGTTAAGATTTCCAAAATGTTATGTTCTTATGAATATGATGTGATTGATATTTCTTTTGTTTACCCTTACTATGAATTTGAGCTCACCCTTTTATGTTTTATTTTCCCCAGGATATAAAGAAAGGCTTTAGGTAAGAAAAAAAAGGAAGATCTTTATGGGAGATGTTGAAGATCATTCACCACGATTAGAAGATTATATTCTGAGTTTCCAAAGACACTAAACTATTACGGTCCTTGTGTGTGTGTTTTTTTAATGTACTAAGTATTCTGCAAAAGTAATGTATGTACATGTACGTCAAGATACGGGTCTCTACAGTTGGTATCAGAGGAAAGGTTTAGTCAACCTTTGGAAACTAGGATGCAAAAACATTTGTGAGATCCCTAGAGATATTTCTAAGGTATGTCTAGGGATGTCTCTAAGGTTAAGTATACGTATAGGTTATAGTCCTAGAATTGCGCTAAAGATCTTATAATTTAACCTAAGATGTTAGATATTGAGGGTACTCCCCCTTTACTATGTTGTTTTCTATAGCATGATTTTTTCCTCTCACAGAATTCTTTTTGTGTTTTAGAAAATGGAGGGAACCAGAAGGAATTATTTTAACATTGAATCCAATGAACAAATTGGTGACTTTGAGCAACAAAATTGTGTAATTCCTAGAGAGAAAGATATTGTGATTATGCCGAATCATCCATCGCGATATATGATTAACAAGGTGAAATTTATTGGTATGCCTAATTCATCAACGAATAGGAAGATAAACTATTATGCATGTTCGCATGTTGAGGAGCATAAAGAAAGGAAGATTGAGATTTATAAAGAAGGGAAGAAGAACCTTGAGGAATACCTCAAATGGAGGGATCGATGTTATCTGTGTGGAGAAAAGGGTCATAGAGTGACAGAATGTTATGGAGTTCAATGTCTTATTTGTGGAGAACATGGGCATTACCCAACTCAATGCCCTGACCTAAAATGTTACTTCTAAATCAAGGAAGGACTTATTCCAGGACAATCATTGAAGTGGATGGACTGAAGTGTTTATGTATTGGTATTCAAGAATAATGTTGTTGAGGTAATTTTATGGTGTATTGGAATATTTATGTGTTGGTCTAATTTGGTATTCAAAGTGATTGAGATATTTTTGGAAATAAGATGATATGTGCATAATGAAGGGAAAACGAGAAAATGAAATGTTTAACAGTATTCATGAGCTCATGATTGATATAAGGACTAAGTGATATCATGGTTTGAGTATATAGAATTTTGAGGATTTTGGTAGGTGGAAAGTGTTAACGTTTAACTACATTCATGTTTTCAATAAGGTTCAATGGGTATTCAAGTGAATACAAGATTAAGGCCTTTGAATGTTTAGAATGTGACCAACAAGACATATCTTATGATATATGGGGATCAACGATGGTATTAAATCTCTGGTAATCGTTTTCACTATATTATGAGAGTGGACTGAAGTATTATGGATAAGCCTAAAGATTGGAATGGATTATGTTGGACATATGTTAGTATTGTTTAAGGATAGAATTTTTTTCGATATTATTGATGGGATGTTATAGTAATATAGTTTTAGAAAAAGGACAACCTGCTGGACGAGCGACAACCCATCGCGTCGGACAAGGCTATGGGAATCGAACCCACAACCGAAGTGCGACTGGCCTTTATCGCCTACCACTGGCCTACAGGAAGTCCCTGTTTAGTAGAATCTAGTTTAATTTTATTAAGCGGTATGATATATGAAGTATAAGTTCATTTTTGGAACCATATACGATTAACCATAAGATGAACTTATAACTTTTTCTAACCTTTTGTTTGAAAGAGATGGAATGACCCATCATTCTATCACATGATCTGCTAACACATCACGAATGAAAAATTCAACTTCATTTCTTTAATAGATGAAGTGGAAATTTTCCAAAGAATAACAAATGGTGATACTATACCAAAATCACGAAAGTATTTCTTCTAATTCCAATTTCATCAACTTTAGGGAAATGATCTTGAAAACCAA
The DNA here is from genome assembly GCA_963277665.1 of Viscum album. Classification (NCBI taxonomy): domain Eukaryota; kingdom Viridiplantae; phylum Streptophyta; class Magnoliopsida; order Santalales; family Viscaceae; genus Viscum; species Viscum album. Next base: position 1,256,813,902 of record OY728152.1, read on the forward strand.
AAATGTTGTCCTAGTGCTCTTATATCTGATTAATCAGATGGTTCCTTAGATCGCCAAAAATTTATGGATTTGTGATTGTTGGCTTTTCCATAGCCCTGTTCTCTACCACTCTCCATCAGAACATGATGGTTAGATTTCTCTTCCATATCCATATTTTCACCTATGTGGAAACCCTGTGATTAGTTTATTTGGGTAACCGTTACATTTCATACTTTTGTTATTAAAGATTGGTTTTGGTATTCCTTTATACGATGTGGGTTTAGATTAAAGAAACTTTTGAATAGTAAACCATTTATAACCCCGATGAATTTCGAGGGCGAAATTCATTTTAAGGGGGGTAGAATGTAACACCCCGAGATTTTATGAAAAATATTCTTTTTAATTTCATTAATGTCTTGTGTTGTACGCTACACCAAAAGGAGCTTGCACAACACACATCCTTGACTTGTCTTTCATTACACACAATCGCGACCTTCCTTGATAGCGTGTGTAGTACGCAATACCGAGTTTCACTAAACAACGATATGCTATTAAAATATTATTAAAACTAGCCGTTATGAATAGTAATAACCACTTTTTGAAATTTTGTGAATTTTATTTTTCAAAATGGACTTCATTTTTGGATTTGCAATATCGAAATTATCTTAGGGTGAAATTTTGGTAATTTTTGGATAACTTTCATATTTTGATGAATAGTGAAAATTACTAAATTTTAATTAAAAACAACTTTTTCAATCAAAATAATTAATAGTGATAAATTATTAATTTTAGTGGTTTTAAAGTATATATAGAATATATTTTTACAATTTAATACAATGTTGGTCATTGGATGTAATTTCACATTTAAACCAGTTATAAACAAGTGTCAATCTTTTGATAGTTATTATCTCTTAAAAACACGCCTTTTGTTTTGACGACGGGAATTAATTTTTAAATTAATTAATGCAACTGATATGTTTTTAATTTGGTAAAATAGAAATCATTTTTCAGTTCATAATATCAAATACAGCTTAGGCCTAATTTTTGGTATTTTTATGAAAGCTTTCAATTTTTGATGAATAGTGAAAGCACTAAGTGGTAGTTAAAAAAACTGAATTTTTCATAAAACATAATTTTACCGCTTCTGTGAGTAGAATTTCAAAAATCCGAGAGACACGGTTGATGTCAGTAAGTAAAATGTGGTTCAATGAGATGAAAATAATTTTTGGTGAATAGTAACTTTTTACATTTATTTACAACGGTTTAAAGTAAATAGGGTAATTAAGGGTAAAAATGATATTATTATTACCCTAACACATGTCCTAATTATATTGGATAAGTGTAATTCGACCGAAAACAACCTTAGGAAGAAAATATGACCATTTAGGCCCACTTGAATTAGATTAGGACATTTATTATTATTTAATTCAAAGAAGAGTTAAAAGAGTTAAAATCAATGTTTATTTAATAAAACATTTTTAATATAGGGTTATACATAAGATAAATTCGACTATAAATATTAATTAGAAATCTAAATAGATTTCCTACATAATGGTATTTTATTTGTAATTTTTAGACATTAAATAATATAATTTATTTATGACACAACGATGATGCAATAAATATCTTATTAATGAAATATTGACATAATTGATGTTATAAATACTCAAATAAATATAATTTGAGACTTTTTATGAATTCCACTAATTTTATAGGTTAATATGACATGTTAGTATTGATTTAATTAACTTTTTTCGAACTTATAATTCTGTTAGGATTTTCACAAAAATCAATTACTAAATAGTGTCAAAATTGACATAAAATAGTTTTTAAAAACAAATATTATATTATTAAATGTTATTTTATTCCTAAAAATCTAAGGTTCGGACAAATGACTTAGATAAGGTTATATATATTAATAATAAACAACTTTGGGTTCGTTTGGCTTGATATAGTAAGTTTATTATCCTTATAGTATAAGAACACAAGAAGACACGGTAAAAGTAAAATTATTTAACTTAATGTTAAATCTAAATGATAAGGTTAAAATAGGAACCTAAACATGTATAAATTCTATTGGATGAGAGGATTTCGACCCATACCCACCTTAGCCTCGAAATAAATCAATTTGGAGCTATTTAAAACCGAACTTGAATTTATAATAAAATAATATTTTTAGTTATTCCAAAGGTGCCCCTCTCCTCCCTTATAAAAGGACACCTCCTCCCTCTCTCCCTCACACATCTTTGAGCCTTCAAGCTCGGCCAACCCCTGCCAAAATCTCTTCTCCACTTCCCAAGAAACATCATAGTGGTTCTGGTCTTCCTCATAGACCAATTTTAGTGCCCTAAGAGGAGGTCCCAAAGAGGCGCTTCAAAGAAGAGGTAATTTCCGTTACCAATTCTTTCACCTTTAGTTCTTCTTCCACTTCTTCTTCTTAGGTTGTTTCATTATGAAGTAATAACATCAGTATCACTCATATACTGATATGTTATTATAAGTCTAAAACAATCCTAATTCACCATCTATCCATCCTACGGAAAATGAAATCACCGCGCGTGCGTACGTACGGAATACCGTCTCCACGCCGTGGCGTAATCTGTTTTTCCACCAACACATTACATGGATGGGTATAATGGTGTAAAGAATAACTATACATAGTTATTATAACATAATAATGATTATGATATATTGTATCATCCACTCCAATTCAATTCAATAATTATGGAAATGATATCATCGCTCGTTGGTACGTACAGACTACCGTCTCCACGACGCGATGAGATTCATTCTCCATGTTAACCATTTAAGAATGATTATAAAGTATATATAAGCAATAATAATGAAATATATGACATTATAAAGTTACTGGATTTATGTGTATATATATGTATGTCTTCTACTTAATTCCACTCAATTCAATAAGGAAACGAAAACAGCGTTCATGCGTACGTACGGCCTACCGTCTCCACGAACAGTATATTTCTTTCCATTTATCGATCCATTATATATATGTATATTCTGAATATATATTATATATAAATCATGTTTTATATTCTATAATTAAGTAATAATGATCTAAGTAATCATATGAATAATTACAAGTTAAAAAACGAACGACAAATGAGATGATTTTACCCAAAACGCTGCTTTAACATTAATTTACAAAAGAAAGGGTAATATAATGTCATAAGTGAACAATATATGATATAATAACAATGAATACGATTCTGTAATAAGTCAATGACATTATTTAAATCATTATACAGCAGGTTCGGACACTTACGAAGCAAATCGGACCTAAGGTAAGGGATAAATTTTCAATATCATTTTTATCAGAGATTGCATATACGTAAGTATTTACTGGGGTTACGTTTATCATCCATGACCATGATTTCTAAAAATGATTTCATAAAATGTTTACCATTCTTACATGGATGTTTAAAGTAATTTTTACTCTTTATTTACTTTTTACCACATTGTATGAATTAAATCTTTCGTTTGGTTACCATATAAGGTAATTTTTTACTTTTCCGACAAAAGTATGAGGAGAATGTTATTTTTAACTTATACGGCGTGAACGGATTTCTACGTTTTCATAATGCCTCATTTTCAAGAAGCTTCCTCTACAAGATTTCATGATTATTTTCAATAAAACCCTTATCATTTAAAATTGCATGGAATTTTGTGAAACTATCATGATTTTAAAGAAGAAAGGATATTTTCCTCAAGAATTCATTTCAAGTGTTTTATCAAAATTATTTTCCATCTAAGATAATAAAGGGTTCTGTTCCTATCCATATTTTTTACATTGATTTTAATATGTTGTGATGGAAATATTTTTATGAATTTATTTATCTTATATGAATGGTTTTATGATGTCATGATGTTTAAGATTCCCATTTTTATTACATGGGTTATGCAATGATGTATGGTTTATGATTTTGTGGCACACATAAGAATGGTATCATTATGAGATGGGTGGGACCTATATCTCCCTCCAATGCATTGGGTAAAGATTTTATATCTCATGAGATAGACATGGCTGGAATGGTAGGTTATACAGGTTTAGTGAAACTGGACTGAAACGAGGGTGACTCGGTTCAGAAAGGGACTTTGTCCACTAAGATAGTCTTGGCAATGAGTCTTGACTAACAAGAAATGATTCTCTATGATTATGTGTGTATGCCACAATGTTTCATGTTTTAAGTTATGATTATTGGGATTTCATTTCACTACTATGATTTATCCCATGTTTTGAAATTATTCTCTCTTTTGCAGGTTAAGATTTCCAAAATGTTATGTTCTTATGAATATGATGTGATTGATATTTCTTTTGTTTACCCTTACTGAGCATTTGAGCTCACCCTTTTTTGTTTTCTTTTCCCTAGGATATAAAGAATGGTATTAGGTAAGAAAAAAAAGGGAGATCTTTATGGGAGATGTTGAAGATCTTTCACCACGATTAGAATATTATATTCCGAGTTTCCAAAGACACTAAACTATTACGGTCCTTGTGTGTGTGTTTTTATAATGTACTAAGTATTCCGAAAAAGTAATGTATGTCCATGTACGATAAGCTTTGGGTCTCTACAGTGATCTTTCCCCACTCAGGAGTGTGTTATCCCAAAATGAGTGTATCTATCTCTCGTGACCTTTCCTGACAAATGGTACTTCTCGTACAGATGTTATCAAAGTTATCATACTCATGGAGTAAATTCTCTTGGATGAGTGCTTCGTGGAATATTCGAACTGAATCCCTAGAGGGGGTATGTGGCTGTGCGACATGACTCGTGACCAGTGGTCTGCGTGGTAGGTATATCTACTTTGTGTTCTCCTATTATATGTTCAGTAGACATATAATGTGTAGAGCTGACAGTGCCTTTCATTTGTGTATTGCTTTGTGGTTTTTTGGGGTTCTCTGTTGCGTATTGTTATACTCACCCTTGCACGGGATTTGCCTGCACATATTGTGTTTTGTGAAGATGAGCATGCTTTTTATGGATTCCATGGTAGACTAGGACATGACTGATCTTTTTTAGTTCCTTACTAGCTGAGGTGTTCCTATGGCTACGAGTAGCAGTCCCAGTACCTCTTTGTGTTATAGGTTGGACTTTGTAGTTTTTAGACTCTTGTTCTTGGTGGGCTTCTATTCTGGACCAGTTTTCTTTTAGTAATTTACTTTTATTCATACTCTATTGGTTGGGTTTAGTTGTATGCATGCATTTTTTTCCTTGCTAGTTTTTACATTTCAGCATTTGTGGGCTTGGTGATTTTTTGCACATGTATAGTTTCTTAAGAAAAGCATCCCATGTGAGTAATATCCCTACTCGGTGCTAGTCACCAGCCTCTGGCCTATTGGAGGCGGGCATGGAGAGTCACGGACATGACCCACTAGGATGGGTCATGAAAAATATGATGACATGTGTTCAAAAATTTATCCCTTTTACCATTAAAATTCTTGTAGTGTCACATTCAACCCCCTTTAGAATATAACATCCATGTTTTGGAACCTATATCACAACCCATGTACTGGCATGAATCTTCATTATTGGTACCTTATCTGATACTAATATAACTACTAAGACCACAAAAATCTCGGGTACATCATAGACAAATGTTCCCTTTTGTCCCACTAACATGGATAATTGGGTCATCACAACAGTTATTGTGATAGCATGACAAAAAGTGTTATTTATAATGTATTTTTTCCATAATCATTCTCTCACACTCACAGATATAGGGAAACCTACCATGAATTGTTCTATCTTAGTCACTAATCCATGCCAATCTAGTTTAACTATTCATGTATGATCCAAAAACGAGTGGTTCCGCTGATAAAAAGGGTAGAACATTTATCCATTTTGATCAATTAACTTCTTTGTCTGTTAGAGATCTAGTATTTATATAAGATCACTGGTATCGAATATAAGATCTTACATAGGGTCTGAAATCTTATTAGTCTTCTAAAAAAAGATACATACAAAAAATCATTTGAAAAAATTATACAACATGAACAAATTTAGTGAACATGATTTTCCCTTTCATTACATCCTTGAAATTAAACATATTGTTCCTCTAGGTTTTCTAGGGATTGGGAAAAATAAGGTTGAGCTCAAATTATCAGAAAGGGGTATTATAAAATAGATTATTTTAAAACATAAACATGACATAAGTAGTTTTTAGGGATTAAATAAACAAAATTAATCCATATTCAACTTAATTAGAGGGAATTTAATTTCCATTTTAAAAAATAAAGACATGTATTAAAATAATTATTGATCTCATAATGATTGAATTTATAAGGAAAAACATCAAACCATACAATCATGTACATACTCTAAGGCACTATCAAGTTATGTGATGAGTTATAAACTCAAACCCAACTATTTTTTAACATGGGAGTCCTCAATCAAAAGGATCTATATAAATATGTGGCCCAACCTCACCTGGTTAATTACAATTCATTTACTATTAGAGACAAACAGTATTTTCAAACCATTAACTACGTAACTTCTTTCTAAACAAAACATGGATATCAATGGACAGATAAATAAAACAACCCATCACCATTTAATAAAATAAGCTGAATGTCTAAAATAAAATCCATTAATAAATTTTTATTTCATGGGGAATATAAAAATATAACAATATATACCCTTATCAAACAAATATATTGTTGATGGTATCATTAACGTGATGTGTCATCAATATAAGATAATTAGAGGTTTCAAAATTATATATTGGTTAGAGAGGAAGGAAATGGTAGAAAATAATAAATCTTCTTGGTTCATAAGTTTCTTGTGAACACTCTATACTATTTCCCTTGGGATTTTCAAGATAGGGTGTAGTTTTAGGACCAATTAATGTGCATCATTATAATTATCCATTCAATACCAAATTGACCCGTTTAGGGATATTACCTCAAGGTGAATCATTTATACAACTAAATTGACCTTCCAATATCTAAAAACTTATGTATTTTCAAGGAAAGTTCCCACCCGTTTTCTTAATAAAAAAAGAGGATCGTTTTACACCATGGAAAATATTTTGTTTAAAAATGTTTTTGGAAAATATTGAATCAAAATAATATAGTTTATCAGAAATTATATAGAATTTAATGTCGATTACATTTAATAATTAATGTGTTAAATTTATTCAAGGTAATTTTATTCACTACAAAAAATTAATAGGTGGTGAATATATGATCATAAAGAACAAAAAACAAGATGAAAAACACAATTCATGTATAGGGAAATATTTCAATAAAAATAACATCAAATCGAGGGATTCAATTTTACCTTAAAATAACCAGAATAAATGAATTTCATTATATAACATCTCAAATAATTAGTTTATATAACATAAAATAGAAATTAGGTTCATAATGTAAAACACATATTAGATAATGGAATTTGAAATTCAAACCCCTTTACTATTTTCCAAAATTAAACTAATATACATTAACCTCCTCTATCATAATTTTAGCTATAATAACCACTTATTTCATAACACATATCATTTTTATTTTTATTTGTGCTATTTATGAACTGGTATTCTCTATATGAATTCAAAATGATTTTCACATTGGTATTTTGTAGTGTGTATTGTTTTTACAAATTTCAAAATAGTCATGTTTGTATTCATTTTCCTACAAACATTATTTATTACTTTTCCGTTAATGTTACATTTTAAGATGATTTATAATTATTTAAACTATTTAGAATTACTTTTATGTGTGTTTTAGAAATAATATGTGATGATAAAATATATAAAAATATTTTTCATTGATTCTTGATGATCAAATAACGTTTTTCAAATAAAGCATTAAATAGTGTGATAACATCACCAAAATAAAAAACAAATCATTATTAATATATTTTTAAAATATTAATATATTAACTATATTACCATAGTCATTAATGATATAAATTCATATTATTGTTCATGATGGTGGTTAAACTCACATAAACATTATATTTCTCTGATTAAATGAATGATTATGTGGTGGTTTTGTTATAAAATCATTATAAGTAAAGAAAAATGATGTTATTTTTTTTAAATATAATTATTGTATGTATTTTAAATAATACATACTGTATATAAAAATATGAAAAAATTAAAATAAATATTATCAATTTAGTATGATTATTTTTATTGATTAAATTATAGATGATCATCTATCATTAAAATCAATTATAGGATCATTAATCATTCCTAAAAGAATCATATTGAAATAAATAAAATCCTTATTATCCTTTAATCCCATGTTTATATCCATACTTGTTTTTTTGTGAAGGAAAAATAATACACTACATCATGGGGAAGACATGAAACACAACCTATAAATGACACTTTACTATTTCTTATGTGGTTTGGGGAATGGTGAATAGATTTTATCATAAAACTATAAAAAATTAGTATTCTATAAATAAATAATTCAACCATAAATATTGTAATTTTTTTAAATAGAATGTCTAATGGAAAAGGTGTTATAAAATTTATCTAATATACATTGAGATGTTTGGGTATTTCTTGGATGATTCTATAAAAAGGAATGGACTGGGAAAACATCATTTGGCTATAAGATTATGAGGTTGATATTGTATTATAATTGAATGAAATATGTTATTTTTTAGGAAGAAACTGAATTTCTCGAGTGTAATTAATGGCGTTATGAGAGTCCTCTTTTATATTTGGCGATAATGGATTTGTTTTGTAAATATAATAAATTAATATATAGGGATATAATATTTAATATGTCTTGTGGCTCAAACAATTGGAGATAATTGATTGGAGGGGGAGATAAGGCAGTTTGACATTCAACAAATCTTTTATGGAATGGTTTTAATCATGTTTAAATCAATTTTCCCATTGAATGTTTAATTTTTCCATTTTTTAATTCAGCGTAGTAACTCGTTTTTTCCAAATGTTAATTAATCTTTAAATTTCACGATAAAGTGGTCCTTAATATAAAAATTTTACTTAATAACATTATATGATATAGAAATTTTTGTAGATTCAATTTCTATTAGTCATGAAAATTAATTTTATTATATTAAATGTATAATATTGTAAAATAATTTTGTGATAAAAATAAAAAATGATTTCTAAAATATCAATTACATGTTTATAAATTATAATAAATATTTAAAAGTTATAACAACAATTATAAAATTAATACTTTTTTAAGAAATATGTTCAATAATATTTTAATTTATAATTATATAAAAACAATTTCATTCAAGTTAAAATATTATTTAAAATATTAAATTTTAATATTCACAAAAAATAAATTCTTCAAAATCCCAAAAATTCAACTTATTCTAATATATATTTAATAAATTAATAAATTAATTTTATTTTGAAAAAAATTATTATAATATTATAAAAAAAATTAAATAAATTCATGAGTATATGATATTTAGAGTGTGCATTACCTGATTGTTCAAGATATGGTGTTTACCAACTATAGTAGATTCTCATTTATTTCATTATCCATCCTTAAATAATTTCGTCTGTGAAATTGTGTTATGTATTTCCTATTGAAAAAAATATTCATTTCTTCTTTAATTATACATCATTCTATGGTGTTTCCTCTTCTAGTTTATTATTTAATAGAAGGGAATTCATAAATTGAGTTTGATTTTTTAACATGTTCACAATGGTTTTAAGAATATGGATAGGTTATTTGTTATAAGACATGTTTCATTCCAATAATACTCACTCATATGTGAGCATAATCCATGGATTTGGAATTTATTTACTTTGAAATGAAACATGGATGATTTCATGATCATTAATAATGATTATTTGAACAGCCATGTAGTAATCTCAAAATCCAATAATTGCTTGTATTTGAAAAGTACTAAAATACTTCGGGCTTAAAATTACCTTTTTATCAAATACTTGAACTCCCTTCCAGGGTAAAACCTTTAATAATCCACGATCCAGAACATAAATTTTATTTTTCTCATTTGATTATCAATATAATCATTTTTTATGATCTATGATTCAATAATTTGATCCTAATTATTATATATATTAATATTCAAAACAATTATTAGATCTGGTCTCTGTATCCTTCTTCCGATAAGATCATACTATCATGTTGGATTACCACCCATCTTCACAAAAAATTCTTCATAGTGTGAAATTTGGATACTAAAATGGAATATACTATTGTATAAAAAATAACCAATGGTATATACTGATCTCGCATACCTTGGAAGTTATGAGAAAATTATCAAATCATGTCTTCTAATGTTAAGATATCTCTTTCAGTCTTCTCAATGGTTAAGGGACAATTGTTCGTTATTAAATTTATCATAGTATTGAAATCCCATTGAATGGTCTTCTAGAATTTAAATTAGAATGGAGGGTCATGATTAGATAAAATTGTTATAATAAATGCATGCATCTTTATAATTTCATTTATATAGGGTTGTGAAAGGATATTAAAAGGAAAAAAATCTATTATCAATATGAAAAGTGGATTATTTCAATGATGATAAATGATGACCCATATAACCTTGTTATTCATTGGAGTATATAAAAGGGTAATAAAAAAGATCACTATAACATTTTCCCACATACATGTAGGTATAGAAAGACTTTACTTATCTCTTATGGGATGTTAGATTTCAACCTTTACCTACAGACACACTATGAATTTGAGAACATAGTGGAAAATATCTAACTTTATACCATCACACTAGAAATGTTCTCTTAAAATTTTCTATATCATTGTCTTACCTAGGTATATGCACAAACTTTATCTATATAATTCATCTAAGAGTTCCATTATTAAAAATATATGAATGAAACTGATGAAATATTCCCACACATCACCACTATAACATAATATATGAAGTCAGTCAATATCCCACCACTCACTACATCAATATTATCTCTTATGTTCTCATCTTCCATATGGTACTTCACTGTTTATCTAGTATGGATGTTTAGATATTTATTTAAAATAAAATGATAGTCCCCCTTGATAAAAATGACCATATAAATCTTTAGTGGATAATATATAGGGACCTTATTAATATTCATCACGGTCTGAACTCCATAGTCCCTCCAAAGGAATTCATCATTCCACATTCTTGACATCCCGTTGTGGTTTTTTATAACAAAATCATATTCCTTAAGCATTTCCATCCATCTTATTTTCCTCAAGTTTAGATTCTTATAGAAGAAGATATATATAACAGTGTTGGGGTTCATATAAACATATATATTATATTTATCTATAGTGGTAGACTCTTTATATATTGAAAACAACATTATATATGTAAAATTAAGGCAATGAGTTATATAGTTTTGGTCATGGATATCCAATTTCATTATTTCAAAGGAAACTACCCCATTATTCTGTATAAGTAATAAAAATTTATTTCTCTGATCAATAACTATATATTTCAAATCCACCTTCATATGTTTGTAGAGTTAAATGTTTTTCATTAATCATTACTCTCATTAACTCATCAAAAATTTCCTCACATTCCAATGATCCTGTGAATTTAACCACTTTACATATTAATTTCCATAATAGGTCATCTAACTAGGAAATATGTTGTTCAAAATATTTAAAATATTATTATAGTCCTAGGAAGCATTTTATATTTGTTATGATCATTGGTATAGGTCATTCACTGAATAAATATTTCATTAAAGGGTCAATCTATATTTTATAATTAGAGAAAATATGGATTGGAAAAGAAACATCAGTGATCCAAAAATAACACTTACTATATTTCTAATATAATTCATTTTTTCTGAGACTCTGTAGAAGTATTTGAATAAGTCTCTCATGTTATTTATATGACATATATTATATCCATATATCATCAGTGAATACCACCTTAATGTTATCAAGATAATCATTAAAATATATATTCATTAGATCCATAAAAATATAATGTTAATTAGTAAATAAAAAAGTAATTATTGTATACTCATAAATTCCGTACGTTGATCAGCATGTTTTCAAAGGTATATTATCCAATTTCAACATTACATTATGATAACTAATGTGATGATAAATCATGTAAGGTTAATTAACTGCATTAAGTTGATGAAAAAATTAATCCATAACTGGTAAATGATACAAATTATTTATTATAATGTAATTTATTACCTTGAAAATGATTCAAAATATCATAGTCCAATTCTATTACCCAAATAAAATATGCTCTCTACATAATTGAAACTCTGGGAATATAAATCCCTTATCACAACACTCTTGTAGCTTTTTCTCGAACTACTCCTACTTCATTAGTGACATTATATGTGGATTTCTAGTTATTTTTCTTATATCATGAATAAGTTTTATGTAAAAATAAAATTCTCAAACTTATAGAAGATAAAGAAATTATTCATGAAAAATATCAATGCATTTCTTGTACTACAGGTATATCCTATATTCAGATAATATCTTCTATCTCTTTGGGTCATGATTGATCTTCCTATATTCCTAGAATACCTTTAAGGAGATCTATTACAGTAGGATCTAGACATGATTTTTATGGTGATCATTCCATTCAAGGGAAATAAAATTTCACATCACCTTCACAAATCATAAACTCATTCCCTTAAAAAAATCATTATAGATTGAATGTTAATCCAAACCAAGGACTATAGAAATGTTAATCATTATTATAATATCCATGTATGAAAATAGGATAAACTCATCCATCTTAATTTGAACATGATGAATCATAATTTTTCTATAATATTTATAAAAGATGTATTAATTTATAACTAACTTAATTGGATTATATGTAAATATATAATGTTTGTGTAAAATATGGAAGATATAAAAGAGTGAAAATATCTATAATTACCTAAAATATAATATAACAATGAAAAAATGAACCATATACCATGAACCACATCATTATAATTTTCATCATTAGCTGTGGTGATCACATTAGATAAGACATTCTCCATTTGAATATTATGATTTAAATCCCTTTTACATTTGTTTCATTTCTTCACTTAATATCAATTCCACATATTTTTAAATAAATTAAAATAAAAATGTTCTGGCATTCCATTACATCTATGAGATTGATTGAATTTTTCTCCACACTTGTAATAAAATTTGGTTCCTTCCAACAACCCCCATGGTGATTCATACCACAGTTATCATATTTGTGAAGTATCATCCACTAATTCTTCTCTATTACAATAGTTTTCTTCCCATTACACTCCACTAGATTTTTCTTTTCCTAATTTCCATTCAATATATAAATCCTATAGAATTTTTTTTCTATATTAATTAAACATTAGACTATATAATATTATGAATTAAATGTTCATGAGACCAATTCACTTTAAATGAACAACCTTAAAAAATCATTATAATAGAAAATATACTTTTCAGATAAACAAAGATATTATAATATATATATATATATAATCAATGTTATCCTCATAATAAAAAATATTTTACGCCTCCTTTTTTCTATGATTGAAGATTTTACTTTAAAATTTTTCCATCCATTCATAGGGAAAATATTAATCATAGAATTCCCCCTTGAAATTTTCTCCTTCTATGAAAGTTACATTATCTTTATATTTAGTGTCTTGAATTAGTCGCCACTACTTTTCCACATCTCAATTGAGAAAATGGACCACCATAGTGAAATTTTTCATTTTCACTACTTCTGAAAGGGAAAATTATATTTTCTATGGCCTTGATCAATTGTTCATCTAAAAATGATTTTTCAATTCAACGAAATACAAGAGTTTTATGACGTTGGAATTGATCAAACAAAGTTACACGACACTATTTATTAGTAGGTCACTCTATAAGGTTAAATCATTTATTATAACCTTGGACAACTAACCTATTATGGTTAGGATCTAATTATCCTAAAATATATCTTAATTGACTAGTTTAGGGGATATATACCAATATTGAATATTGAAATAGATTCTATCCTCATTAATTCAATTAGTATCCATATTTATACAATATAATACACATAATATTTTGATGAAATTAAATTTCACAATATAATTCTTATTGTGATTTTTAGAATGTTTCCTAGAAAAATGATGGGTTTTTATTTAATTATTTTGGTTTACACAGTTCCTCCAAATCTAATCTTCAAGGTTCATACTGAATATTAGCTGATAACAAAATGAAACTAGCTAGACTCCATAAACCATGATCTTGTATTATTTTTAAATATCGGTAATGAAAACATGAGTTACTAGAGGATAAAACAACATTTTAGACTTTGAAATCTATATTTGTAGATACATTAAATTAAAAAACATAAGATATACAAGGAAAAAAACCAATAAAATTAATATAACATAAATCACATATAGTTAAATTATATATAGATTTATTTATTTAACTTTTAGGTTTCTAAGAAAAATGAAAATATATAAGGTTGTCCTTAGATTGTTAGTAACGAGTAGCACATAACAGATTCATTCATAACATAATTATGGAATTAATGATGTGTTAGGAATAAGTGACCAACATGAGTCCATAATATACCATAATTGGGGGAAAGATATTTGGATTATAATAAATTAAAATAAGGGTAATAATAATTATTGATCTCATAATAATGGAATATATAATATAGGAAATTGAAACATTCTATCAAGACCTTATGAAATTACACTATCCGGTTTTTTAAGTGGTATAAATTAAAACACAACAATTTTTTTCTCCCAGGTCAGGTCGATGCATTAAGTGTATATATAATTCTAGTACTCACCCATCACTGGATTAAATTCAATTCATTCACTATAAATGTAAACATGAATTTTTATATCATACCTTTTGGAAATTATTCTGATTAAAAAGTTTTTATTTATAAATTGAGATATATGAAAATAAAATACATCCCAAATAAATAGAATAAAATGGATGTCTATAACAACATCCCTTAATAATCATAGAATCCATGGGGTTCTATAAAATTAAAATAATGTACTCTTATTTTAGAAATATAGTTTAAAGGGAAATCATAATGTGTGGGGTTATCAATGAAATATAATAATTGGGTTCAATAGTAGGAATTTTTATAAGGCCAATGTAATGGTAGGAAAAATCATTCATTATATTTTATAAATATCATGTGAATATTCCAAATCATATCCCATGGGAAGTTCTAGATATGTGTGTTTTCATAGGACCAATCATCAAGCATATGGGTGATACTTATGTCAATGATTGTCCAATATTTTTCAATGTTATTACCCATATGTACAAATATTCCACACATACACTGAAATTCATGTATCCAAATATGGATGTATATGATAAGAAATATATACCATTTTACTATACCAAAACATTGGATGGGTTTTCCACCATGGAAGTGATAGTGTTTTACAAAGGTTTTGGTTACTATTGGATTAAAAGAATATGTGGTATGGGTAATAATAATGAAATTTAAACAGAAAAAATTCATTGATTAATATAGTAAATTTATTAAATTTAAATGTACGAACCAAAAAAAATAAAGAGTAAGTGAAAATAATATGAGTCCCAATGAATTAAAATTGGGACATTAAAACCCACATATAGATTGGGTAAACATTAAATCATAATGTCATTAAAGATAAGAATTAAAACTGATTATCATATACAATCAATATATTACCTCAATGATATAACATCTCAAATAGGTATTATATACACAAAACAATGGAATTTAGGTGTATAATGTAATACATG
Source organism: Viscum album (assembly GCA_963277665.1). Lineage (NCBI taxonomy): Eukaryota > Viridiplantae > Streptophyta > Magnoliopsida > Santalales > Viscaceae > Viscum > Viscum album. The sequence continues at coordinate 1,256,829,596 of OY728152.1, forward strand.
TCTCACAGAGAGGAATTTGATATTGAAAAACATTTCCTCTTACTCAAACTTCCATTAACAAAATTTAACATATAGATTTATATATATATATATATATATTAATTAGTTAATTAATAACTATAATCATAACAATTACCATTTTTACTACTATAAATAGTTATTAACTATATTAATTTTATATATTTTTCACATTGGGTGTTTATAATTTTGAACATTTCAACAAGTTTCATAAGAATTTTGTTTGAATCCACAATTATTTAAAAATTAAATAATAATAGCTATTTAGTGTTAATAATATGGATGATTTACAATTATTAATTAAGTTTCAATATCCTTTCATTAATTTTTTTCTTTATTACTAAATATGAAATTGATAACAATCACGTTTTAGTGATTCATAATGATCAAAAGTGGTTTCATAATTACTGAATTTCATGTTGATCGAAAATTACTAGAATAAAAAACAAATCTACATTAACAGAAAAATATTTTATTATACTATTAATTTCATTCCCATAGTAATGCAATATAATTTATTTTTTATTTTTCATAAAGGTGTTTAATCCGACCTAAATAAAACCTATATTAAACTATTGAGTGATTATGATATTTTTTTTATTTAATATCATTATAACAAAATAATATTTATTTTATTTTTTATTTTTTATTATTATATATAATTATCTTAATGAATTATATTAAAAATTAGTTGATGTTATATTATTACGTTGTTTGATTAAATATTATGTTCTTATTATGATCAATTTAAGCGATTAATTAACAATGATCAATTTTTTTATCATATATTTAATTTTATATTTAATATTTTATAACAAATAATGATATTATAAAAATCAAATTTATCCTTAAATCTAATCCTTATATATATCCCAATAATTTTCTTAATGAAAAAAAAATTCATGTTGCATCATGTAGGTGTTAGTCATCAGAACACATGAATGTCTTTTTTGTTTCTCTTAATGAGAAGTTGAAAGGTTGCAAATGTTTATTTAGATAATATAAAAGAATAAAATATTCTATAAATATTAATTTCATTATATTATATTTGTAAAAAGAAATTACAAATGGAATATTTTATGTAAAATATTTTAGCCAAAACATCGAACTTCATTTAGAATATTGGGATTCTCTTTGAGGATTCCTTGGAAAATGATTGATTGAAATAATTTTATATGACCATAAGATTATAAGGGTAAAATATGATGATAAGGGAATAAAATAGGGAATACTTTTAGGATTAAAGATAAATTATTTAGTATCAATGAAATGGTAGTGAGAGGCCACATTTATAAGCTGTTAGAATGACATTTTTGTAAATATGAGAAATTATTAAAATGGGTGTGCATGTTCAAAATGTCATGTGACTCAATATTAAAAATAATATATTTTAGGGTGAGGAAATATTGAGAATATTTTAACCACTCAATTCAAGACAAGTTTTTATCATGTTATAATCCTTTTATAGCATGAATTATTAATTTTTTTCATTTTTACCTTTTACCATGGTAAGTAGATTTTTCATAAAGTTACATAACCATTATGCCTAAAAATAAAGTGTTCATTATTAGTTAACATTTAATGAATAATTTAAAATTTTATATAGATATTTTTTCACTTTATGTTTCTTTTTTGGTAAATATAAATTTTAATACTATAACTTCATAATATATTAAAATAATTTATGGGAATATATTACGTTAGTTCAAAAATTTCCATCATAGGTATGAAAACTATAATAAAAATTAAAAAATGTAATATTTCAATTAAAAAAATACATATTTTATTAATAAATGAGTTTTATAAATTTATTTTTCATACATACATAATAATAAGGGAATTGAGGAAACAGAATTTGTATCATTTTTAAATTACACAATTCATAAAAAATTTCATTTCTTATAATGACCTATAAAATTATTCATAATTTAATATCATTATAATGAAATCAATACTGATTTATTTATAAAAATAATAAAATAATAATATTTATATATTAGAATTTCAATTATACTCATGGATAAAATCTCTTTATAATCATTATTGCGTGATACATTATGATATAGTGTTTACCTCCTATATTAGGCTCTATGGTATTAGAATATGGTCAAAAGATACTAAAATCGCATGATCACAAGTTTTGAGTAAATTAAATGTGCCAGCCATTTGGTAGATTTTATTTATAATGAACGATGATTGATGTTGGTGTGGATGATCTATTCACCAGTTTAATCATTCTAAAAGAACAGGAGGAATGATAGATGTGAATTTTATTTTATTTATATTTATATCTCAGTACACGACCAAATAATGAGGAAGATGATATTATTTTCTGAATTAGATGAATTATTAAAAATATTGTAGATATTTTCAATATAATTTATAAAAATGAAAATTTTTTATAAATGGGTTGTTTATGTAAAAATAATACCCAATAAAATATTGAATGTCAATGATACTTTACCAAGGGATATAGATGTCACCCACCCAAACCATGTTTATGATTACGAAGAACATTTAATCAATAAATAATTAAATAGTGAAAAAATGTGTGACTTAGTAACAAACTAAAAAAAATAGTTGGCTTACTAAATGGATAAAAATATTATAAAATCATTACGTGATATATATTTCCATTACAGTTTCATAAATTTGAGTAGATTATTGATGATGATTTGATAAAAAATAGAAGAAATATTGGATTTTAATTTGGAAATGAAAATCTAAAATTTTGAACCGCTGATTCACAAACACTCTTAAGGGTATATAAATTGAAAATAACTCTAAATTTAACAATGTAACATATATTATGAAACATGAAATATATTATGTTTTCTAAATTTATGAAATTTTAATTATGATTAAAAAAATTATTAATTATAGTTATTCATTTATAATGTAAAATAAATATAGAGTATTGAAACTAATGTTTTTGAATATTACATTGTGAGAAAATATCGTTACACATAATTATTTGTTTTATAATATTTAAAATTTTACTATTTTATTTTAAATATAATGTATTTACCAACTATTAAAATTTTCATTTATATAATCTTGTAAAAATCCCAATATTGTGGTGTTTTTTATATTTAACTAATGATAGGTTATATAGATGATTTTTATTTAAAAATTTTGGATTTATGTATCTTATTTAACTGTATTATAAGATACTGATACTATATGATATGATATTTTAAAATCATAATATTTGAATTTATGTTTTCAGTTGATATATTCCTCACAATATGATGTAATATATATAATATATAATTTCTTTAATATGTATTTTTGAATAATTTTATTTATATTTTGAAAAAATTTAAATGAAGACTCACACTACCACATTGTGAACACTATATTAAAACACAAATGGATATGAAAATCATAAAAGAAGGAAATGGAAATAAATTATGTGAGGGTCATCACCAATTAATAAAAAAAATTGATGAATAATATTAGTGATCAAATAATTTAAAAAAGAGATTAAGAAATAACTTGTTTGGTGAGTGGGCCATTATATGAACATTATGTAAATGTTCATAATAAAATCTCAATTTTATTTCTTAGGGAATAATTACTTTTCTGAGGTTCATTTCTATGATTGATTTATCTTATCATATATTTATAATATATTAAATATTTTATATTTTTATGTTTTATTTTTTGTTTATTTTATTTATTTATTTCACTATTAACATTTTGTAACATTATTGTTATTTTCAATTAGAAGATCATAATCTTTATTGGTTATATATAAATAAAGGATTGGAATCAATATTGATTATCCTATTATTGTAAAAGTAATTTATGATATTTATTATCAATACAATGTTATTGGTGGAATATTAGTGGTTACGATTCCACATATAAAAGTCTAGTTGTAGTGGGGTGTCTCCCTAGTAATTTTAGCATATTATTGTGCATATCATATAACTCATGGAATAGAGGTGTGTAAATTTTTTATTTATGATCATTTTGAAAAGTATTACTAAAAAACTTTAATTTCAATCCTTACATTAATTAATATTATTTCCTAATATATTATTTTATTTTTAGAAATAAATATATCAATTGACCTGCTTCATAAATTTAATGACCATTTATATCTCAGAAAAAAATTATATCAAAGACATACACCTTTGGGAAGGAACTCATTTCTAAAATTTATCATATATATATATATTAACATGAATATCATATTAATTGTTTATGTTCATATAGATAATGATGGATTTATTCTATACACACCACCATACATTAATGGTTAGGATTAATGATATTAGCATATAATAATAACATAATTCCTTACGAACCATATAATTCATCTATTGACTATCATGGTAAAACTGTATAAAATACCTTAGAATTATCTCATTTCTTTGAGAAGAGATGTTTTAACTTTTTAGAATTTTAATTTACAAGATATGAATATATTATATTTTTCCCACAATGAGGTATTTTTATATTTTGTATCAACTTATAAAACATTATATAAAATATGGATTATTTTCAATGTCACCCACTATGGTGTATTCTTAATGAAGATAAGAACTCTTGGAATGTCTATATATGGTCATTAAGACATTATGATAGGAGATTTAAAATATATTTATCAATTTTTCCACAAAATCATGAATATTATATATTAAAGGCGTGTTCTATATAAATCCTGAAAATACTATCTTTGTTGAATGTGGTTTGAGAATACTCTAAATGAATAGAATGAGAATAAATATTTCATCGATTAATGAATTAAATTAATAGAGTATATAGTTGAAAAGTTTATATATCACACTCTTCAACAAGAACTACATTTGAATAATAATATTTTAAAGGAGGATACCATAATGATATGTGTATATTTTAAATATATTATGTTAATTTTTTTCTTCTCATTTCGAAATTCATGGAAGTGAAAATGATAAAGACCATCTGCTAATTAATAGAGTATATAATAAAATGAAAATAATGAAATGTTTAAAATAGATATTTGGTAAATATTAACAATATAATTATTGAAAAGGAAAAATTAAAAGAAATTAAAATTATTATAATTTGCCATTATGACTAACGTGTTATTTATGTAGGATGAAAGGGAATATTATATTGATCTAAGAATGATTAATTAATGAATTAATGGATAAAAATACATGAAGAATAAAAATTATCTATAGTAGATAGTTGGAGTCGAACTGGGGACATTGATTTATGTAAGTAATTTTAAACTAAGAACAAGACTTTTAAATTATGCTTCACATTTTCTACAAATAAGGTCACTGATTCTAATTGAAAATTTGACTGTGAATGAAATTTTTATTTTTATTTTTAAAATAATATATTAAAAAAATTAAAGAATTTTTGAAAAATTAAAATGAGATATCATAAAAATATTTACAGTGTACATGGTTATTAAAGTAATCAGTAAATATCTTTATGAAGAGAAAACTATTATTACTCTTGAGAAGGAGAAGATCAATAAAATTGATTCTAGTAATATTTTTTGCAGTATTTGACGAATTTAAAATTACCCAAACAGAGAAAGAAAGGATTCTGAGAGAAATTGAAACTTTAAAGGAAAATATGTCGTCCTTTATTCATGTTATGGGATTTAATGATATGATATTGTAAATAAAACATGAGAAAAATATAATCATGATTCATACTATGAAAAAAAATATATCTAATGTAAGAAAATTATTTGGGTAAATAACCAATCATATTATTTATTTTTATATATATAATGAATTTTCACAATAATAGTGAATGTTATACTATATTTTCAAAACATACTAATGAAATTATCCATAATATTCAATAATCTAGGTCACCAATTAATATATATTTAAAATTTATATTTTTTTATAAAAATATAATTATGTGTCTTGTTAGACCAAAGGTTCCATGGGTGAAAAAACTATATTATGCAAGGGATATTGTTAATGATGCCTATAATGTCTTAATAAATAGTTTTGGTATATTAAAATTGTCTCCATTTGAAACATTATTGGACATCCTTCATATTTTATACCATGAAATTGAATTAATTGAGGATATACTAATTTAATAGAAAATTCTATAGGAAATTGAACGTATTCCATAAGATGGTTATTCCTAATTCTATTTCCATTTAAAAAAATATATATTTTCATTTTAATCATAACTAGATTATTATATCTCGTTTATATGGTGATGGATTTGACGTAATTTTTTAATAATAATAACTTTTTTCTTACTGATGGTAATATATTATTATATGAGAACCATATGGAAATTATTTATTCTATTAACCCTGATAAACTACCATTTAGATATGTGAAGCACTTCAATATAATGTATACAATGAAATTTTATAGAATATATTGACCAATCATCGGAAAATAAAATTTCATCTTAATAAATATAAACATCACCAATTTATATAGTTACATGATATAAAGTAGGAATGAATTACTGTGATTTATGCATAAAATCCAAGAAGCATAAATAATATTTTGAATCAATAGGTGATGCGAATACATTTAAGAAATTATTTTTCCATATTTTTCATTTTTTCTAGTATAAATTTAAATAATTTGTGATTGTAGGTGTTATTATTTTAATTGATTAATTTAAGATATTTACATGGGTTTACTTCATTGCTCATAAAACTGAAACACTATCAATGTTTTTTCTTACTAAAATATAGTTCAGATGAAAATTTATATTTGATTATTTTTATTCTTTATGATAGAGGAGTACAATTTTCTAACATCATATTTAAATTTTCTTATAATAGTATTGTTTATTATATATCCTTTAGTTCCGAATACGAATTTTTTTAGATCGATTTTGAAGAAATATTATTTTCAGTTATGGATTGGATAAAATATAATATTGTATTTTTCTTATTTTTTTTAATTTTAATCATTGATACTGAATATATTTGGTAAATTTATTGAAAATTATGATAAAGGGGTTTTTTATAATATAATGTCACAAATAAAAAATAAAATATATAAAATATATTCCATTGTTTTTAATGAATATGTTCATACCATGTTTAGGGAGAATGGTTCAAAGGAAATGTATACAAAAGATGACCCATAGGATGATGTTTTTTGAAAATTTAATCCTAGATGATGAAAATACATAGTTGTTTGATGAAATAGTTGAGGTGTAACTTCAATAAACTAAATAATATATGTGAAAAACTCTACAATATTTATCATATAGAAAGGGGTATTGATAATTTTAATCCATGAGTTGAAACCATAGGGTCAGTAATGAATTTTTTTGCACATTCTTTTTTATTGATCAATTTTTTCTAAATGATGTCCCATAATTTATGAATCTCCCAAAAAGTTAAAAACATATGTAATAGGATAATATCATAATTTTTATAAATGATATTATGGAATTAATTATTGAACATAAAGATAAGTAAGGTATTTTAAATAATGGGTTCTCATAAATGTACATAATGAATCCTTGTAGATTAGAAGGAATAAATGAATATTAGTTTCTCATGGATAATATTATCAAAAAAAATATTCATTTTAGTGGGAATTTAGTACATATTATAATTTTAGAATATATTTTTATAATAATATCCTACGATACACATCAATTAATTAAGATTATTCAAATGGATGTGAAATTTTATTTTCATAATAGACTTATTTCAAAAGAGATTTATACAACATAATCACCTTTTCTGTGAATTAGAATAATATTAAATATTTTTTAATGAATAAAAATGATTTTTATGGATTTAAATATATCCTATTAGTATGGCGTATAACCATGAATGTAGTATCTCAGAGCTTAAGCATACTTATTAAATTTTTATAATATATAGTTGATCATACCATCCAGGATCGATTAGTCTTTCACTCTTATAATAATAGATATATAAATGATAATCATGATATATTTGAAAGTTAAAAGGTATATAATTGTATATATTAATTCACTATTTAAATCATTTTTATTATCCATATTCATATCATTAGCAACATAAAAGAAATAAATAGTGAGCTCTAATTTGTAGTAAGGTTTACATAAAACTAGAAAACTCTTTGTTATATAAGGAATAATCAATATAAATGACTAGATAAAAAGAACACATGAAATTAAAAAAAATGACTCCAATGAACTTCCTAGGATAACATAAATATATAAATTACATGGATACATGAAAATGAAATTTTATCTAATGAAATTCATAATTCTAAAATCTCTTGATTTTTTATGGTCTATTCAATTTTTCCATCAATATTACAATCAAATACTCATAACATCAGAATATTTCATCCATAAATGTCCCTTTGAGAAAAAAAATTATAATTTTATGTGATTGAATATGCCAAACACCAAATAAATTTTATACTAATTTCGATAGCCATAACCAATACACCCTACTAACATGTTTAGTCTCATAGTTGCAATTATTTATAGAGGGGATAACTATAATTGAGCCCCACCCATCACCTTCACATCATATTATTTATTTATATTTTAAATGACTAATATAAGACCTTCAAAAAAATTATGATAATTCAATAATTATCCTTAATGAATCCAAAAAATATAAAACTTACATTTCCCAAGAATATGAAATAACTCACTTAATACCCTCCCATCAACTAATAAAATATATATAAATGGTATACAATTAAAAAATCATCCAATAAATTGAAATGGTTTTTAATTCATCCATGATATTATAAATAATTACAAAAAGTATAAAAATAAGGACTAATGATTAACGAAGAGTGATATAGAACATGATAAAAAAATTGAATGATCTGAAAATATGGTATAGTCCATTATCATAAAATGATAATAGATACCATTGATTAATAAAAAATTATTATTTTTACAAATAAAATTAATTCATAAAATAAAATGTCATAAATATATTAAAATTAAATTCTTTTTACTTCATGTATGAATAGAGTTTAAATAACATTTTAATTTTTTTTTCAATCCTTTAAAAACATAAAATCCATTTCCATTGATATTATTTTAAATAAAAATTAACAAAATATAGATAAAACTATTTTTTTGAAATTATTTATGGAATATGTTATGGAATATTTAATTAAATCTATAGTCGTGATAGAAGGAAATTTCAATTGTGTGGCATAAATTTAGAAAAGTAGTACGTTTATACCTTGTTTAAAAAGTGCCTCCATCATGAATTGATAAGAAGTTCAATTTAAATAAATTCATTGAAATTAAATTATTGGTAAAATTAACATTAATAAAACCATTATAATAGTAAAAATATTGATTCTTTTTTTAAATAAAATATGTACATGGACGAAAAATAGTTGGATATATAACTTCCTGACAATAATTCAAAATTAATTCCCTTAACATCTAAATTAAAATTTCCATCTTGATACAAAAAAGTGATGAACAAATATGTAAACATGTATACCATGACATTAATAGAGAAAAATAAAAAAATTGGTTATTAAATTATATATATCATAGAATTTTCCCAAAGTATTTCGGAACCCAAATAATCCCATAATTAATTAACATTACAACAAGAAATACCTTTCTTCAATTATGAATTTCCTAGTAAGATATTTTAAAATTTTAAAAAAATAATTTTTTTTATTTCTATATCATACCCATATACAGACATATAATATCCTATATTATATTCAAATAATATTTTAACACTAATTTATAAATAATTCAATATTAAAATCTCTGTATTTGAGTTTTAGTAAATTTTATTCATGTATGATTTTGTTTGGTAGTTTCTATCATAATATGATTCCCATTGTTCTATAATATCAATCATATGAAAAAAATATGGATATAATATTTATTTATTATTTAAAATCATTCATTAAATATTTATTTAAAAAAGGAATCACATCACTTTGTGGAGGTGCTTGTCTATACCTACGCAATAACGATCTTTTGGTTATTTAATAAGTCAAAGGGTATAGGTAAAAATTGAACCACAAATTTAAAAAATCATAAATATGTTATAAATAAAAAATATATTTATTATTTATATAATTTTTAATAAGATAATTAATGTGGTGATGAAAAATGAATTACAGGTCTATGTGGATATGATAGGTTTTATGTATGCAGGAGCAATACTCTCATCTTCAATACCATAGAAAAGTGACGGAAAAATTTTTCTTCCATAATTATAATAACATAAAAATATAATTATGACAATGATGTAATTACTTATGTAAGATAACATTGTATTAATAGAAATTTAAATAACAAAGATACATTAAAAGAGTTTGTAAAGACAAATACACTTTCTTTGAGAGACCTCCTTTGGATTACACCATAGTCCCATATAGTTTGGTTTTATTATTAAAATGTAACCTCTAATACATGGTTATTGATGTTTGGAAGTGATTTGGTGTGGGATTTACTAAGATAATAGGTTTTTGAATAGTTTATAAGAGAGGATATGATGTTCCCTTTTAACAGTGATAGAGAGGTTACACCTAGAATAGTTTCAATGATTAAAATATTTTAATGTATTTCTCAATAAAAAATTCACGAAAATGAGTAATATTAAAATATATGAAGATATATGGTTTAAAAACTACCATAAACTATATGTATAAAAAAATTTAGTTCATTTTCACCATATTCATTTATGTTTTATCCATTTTTAAATCATAATATGGTAACGTACATTTTAATAAATGTTTCTATTCATAATGACATAAAATGAAAGTGGAATCATTAACAAATTTTATAATTCTAATGTAAAATATATATTCCATGTATTCATTTTAAAATTATATAATATAAATATGTTAATTTAATAATTAACCCAAAAAATATAATGGAAAAAATTTCAAGAAAAATAATTTTACATTATAAAAGTGATTTTACAAAAATATAATGTATAATTTTGATTAAAATGGTATTTATAGAATTATTATAATTAATAATATAATTATTTTTTTCTCAAACAAAAAATAAGCTGATATTAACTATATTAATAATTTATTAAAAGAGAAAAACTAGAAACATTTTTAATCTTAACAAATACACAAAATAGATTTCAAAAAAGTAATCAAATATTTTTATGTTCTATATTATATTATTATATGAATTATATTTAGTATTAAATATATATTTTGTCTCACAAAATGGTTTTATAATCCCTCTAGTGATTCGTTTTTAATTATAATATCATAACATTGATGTTTTCATAAAATTGAAAATTTCACTATTCACATAAAATTCATCAATATCTAATAAATATAAAAAATTCCCCAAAAAAGTATTATAAATTGATGTTTTAAAAAATTATTTATAATTAGTAAAATATAATTTATCAATGTGGTAGTAATTAATTTTAATATCCTTGCATGAAATATAATATATTTTTGATGAAAATATATTTTTTAGGTATAATATGACTTTTCTAAATATTGATCACTTAATTATTATACATTAATGAATAAATTTTTATTATATAAAAGCATTATATAAATTTTTAATAATATCATTAATAATATTAATAACTACCAACAAACTAATGAGGAATTTACAACCACATTTGTAAAATATTATTTCATGATTTGTTTAGGCTCAGTGTTGTGTGTTCTTAAATATATAAAAGTGGTTTTCCTTATAAAATAAAATATAACCTAATATAATGGGGTATTACATATGATATGTAACTATGATAATACTTATTTAAAATAATAACATTATTAAAAGTTTTATTGACCCTACACTTTTTATATATGTATTCTCAATATTATTTATGTTTTATAGATTGATTTTAATGATACTTATTTTTTATTTTCTGATAGAATTACTTTTAATTAATTTTAAAAATATAATAATAATTAATTATAAATTATAATTATGATGGAATTATTTTTTATATTTCAGATTTTAATTTTATTTTTGTATTTGAAATAATTTTTTTGATCAAGAGGAATTATGATAAGTTATTAGTTAAGAGGTTTGGATTTTATTTTTGTAAAATAACAAATAACTCTATTTATACTATATAAAATTATTTAAATATTATGATGTAATAATATTCAATCAAATTTATGTTTGGGGAATGATTCGAATATTGTTGTTTGTATCTTCTAGTAGACTGAATTTTATGTTTTTGCATATGGTTTCAATATTTATACACAAAATAATAAATAATAACATCAATTATGTAAAGGGAATTATAATTTATATTTAATATAAAATTATTCTTGGTTTTCATTACTAAGGTAATAAATAATTTAGTTTAATTATTTTTTTAGATTCTGATTTTGGATGATTAAATATTTTTAAGTAATTTACAAATTATATGACTATTTTTTATATAAAATATTTTAATTTCATATTGTCCAAATAAATACTTTTCAATTTTATTATCAACATATAAATCTAAATATGTGGTTTCTACAATTTTTTGTTCTTGGATATTATGATTATGATAAACTATATCTGATTGTAGTATTCATTTTTAAAGGATGTCTATCATGTGTGATGATTATTCATCAATATCTATTTCATCTATATATTTTAGAATTCCAAAACTAAGAATAGATATGATACATATCATTTTATTAGATATCATGTTCATTAATAAGAAATAAGTTGGTATTTTATGCCCAAACATGTATTGATTTCATGTATTTTTATAGACCCTTTATATTCTTCAATATCCAAAAGGATTGAATTTGGTATTCAGGTGACTGATGTATGAATTTATTTATATTTTTTTTCGTTTTTTCATGAATATTGGGGTATTATCTTATTGAAAACTACATCTTTTTCATTATATTATATTAACATTGTTTAGTGGGTTCCTACAATACATTAATAATATTATATATTAGTCGATCAATGACATATTATGTAAATAAAATGAACATAGTTTAGGCTCTTATCTATTTTTAATATTTTTTTTATTTCATAATATTTTATTGGTATTTATAGTAGTTATTTACATTAAGGGAGTTATTCACTTTGAATATTTGACACATGTTTATGTAAAGATATTTGTTCTCATTATCACATTTTAATAATGTTTATTTTATATTTTTTATATTCATTTTTTTTATTTATGAATTGTTCTTCTAAATTATATCATTCAAATCATTATAAAAAGTGGGAGAGTATGTTCAGGTTTTTTAATTATAACAAAGGTGGATATTATTGAGTGGATCTTTTCCCCTCTGATTTATTTTACTCAATAGTTATAAATTCACCTATATTATTTATAAAATAATTTCAATTCTTAAGAATTTTGTAATGTAACATCCTAGGATAACCAACCACTCTATCTGATTCCCTAAGTAGGGTCATCTCATAACCTCAGGTGCGCCTCCTTATATTCTAGAGGAAGTGGACTAATAGTTCAGGTATATAGAGATACCTTGGAGATGAAATACCCACTTATTGAAGTAATACCACATCATAAATCATGTCAATATATAAAAGAATCAATCTAAACTATAAATAGACAACATATAGATGAATCCAATAAGATACCAACTAGAACCTGTTATAACAATATAATTGATACACTACATGTTAGGAAGTCATACAAGAAAAGTCCAAAACCATTGATTTTGAATGATTTTAACACATCCTTGATCCCCAACCTGGTGCTAACCTCCCATTCCCTAACCTATCAGCATATGCACTAACCAAACAATAGGTCCCTATCCTAAACCTATATCAGAAAAAAGTAACATAATATTGGGTACCCTACTTCCATGGTGGCTCGAGAAGCGTGTGAGTAAAAATCAGTATGCCACTACCCATGGTGTCCAATGAAATAACATGTATAACAATTGTGAAAGAAGGAACACAAGGTGTAATATATAAGAAATAAAACAAGGGAAACATGGTTCACATTTCCAAAAATATCATCAATTCACCATTTTATCCTCTATGATCCATTATATCTTCCAAAAAAAGAAATAATTTTGGTTATATTTGGAGTATTAGTCATAACATAAAAATGGGAATATACCTTTAGACATAAAGGAGAATTCAATAATCAATCAATTTATGAAATTACATCAGAACATAAGTCTGAAAATAAATCCATACCCATATGTTAGGATCAAATAACCTCAGTCCGATATCCTAACATATGCAATATATTGATGATCCTATAAAACATATCGAGAAGAACCCAATTGGGGAACCTAATTCCATTAGGTAGAAGCATAGATCCTTAGTATGACATCTAAACTGAACAATTAATTAGTGGGACTAGATCATTATTCCAACCTAACCTAAATGTGGATCCTCAATCTATAAGATATTGTCATAGAACCACATTCCTATATCCTAACTCAAAAAATACACTAGTGTGGCCTAGAACATCAGTCTTGCCCAACCCAATCAGGGAACCAAAGTTATCATGTTAGGATTATAGATTCTCAATACAAAATACTAAATGAAAAATACATCAGTGGGTTTAGAGCATTAATCCAACCCAATCCAAATCAAGCTCCTCAACCAATACTTTTGGAACATATAACATTAATTAGACATCCAAACTCAAAAAATACATCGGTCAGGACTACATAAATTTTTCCCAACCCATGGGAGTAGATCCATGTTACCATACCGCACTCATAACACATACCACAATGGAATTATTATTTAACCATTTTTCAAATTTACCCATAAATCACTTTCATTACAAAGGTCCCCATAGACCCCCAAAAATAAATCATAGAATAAAAAACTATTAAAAATTATTATTTAAATCATTGGGAATATACCCTTTAAAACATGATACTTTCTCTTCAAAATAATAAACCATTCCCCAAATATTTATTTTCCATTAAAATTCATTTAAAAAAAATCAATATTTAATTTTCAAAAAATGAGGAACCAGTCCCTCATTTCTAATAATAATTTGAAAAGTATAAATAAGACCACATTATAAATCACCATGAGTCCAAATCCTCATTTTATTATATTCCCTACTCTAAAAACATCATATTATTCAGTTAAAAAAATAATTTGATCAAAATCCAAAACACATCATTCAAAAAATTTCAAATTCCTCTTATAAATATTAAAACAATCTAATATAAGACCAATTTTATTGCACCTTTATCCTTGAGCACTTAAAAATTTACAATTTTTAGAAAATTCACTTTCATAATTAATCAATCTCAATATTTATTAATTCATCACATTACTCCCAAGGGTTTGGAATACCCAATGGGTAAACCTAGGTTTGAATGCACATCATCTAAAAACCCGACATGGACCAAGAAGCATCACACACATCAATCGAAGGCCCAAATCACATTCCTTAGTCAAAGATATTAAAACAAATCAAGGTAGTGAATTGGACCAACCACATACAAATATAAAACATTAAGACTCTAGTAAAATATTTAAGACCAACTACATAATGTTAATAGAAAACCAATTTTCAAAACAAACCCTTGATTTAAACTAGAGTAGTCTCAAACCCAAAAGAGAAGATAACCCGAGAAAATAATGGTACAGATATTTAGATGGAGATTAAACCCAGAACCAAGGCTCCTCCAAAAATTAGAATGAAACAATGTCGAAGCTTTTTGACTCTTTGTTTATCACTAAAAAACACTCCAAATGAATATAAATCATTGGATAATTACCCATGATTGATGAGGGGTCAATAGGTTTAACACAAAAGTTGTAAGGGGCTGAATGATGGTAAATTTAGTGGGGATCATTTATGACCAAGAGGGAAAATTGGAAATTACAACTTTTTAATGGTTTCACGGTTTGGTCATATGGTTTGAAATAAAACACACCAAACATGGGTCTCCCACTATCCAAGAGGGGAACGGTCACATGATATTATAAAGGAGCCCACAAAGTTTGGGAAACCATACAAGGCCCATGTACTAGCCTCTCTCTGAGAGGAGGCATGAACAAATTCTTTTCGTCGGGAACCCTCATGGTTTGGAATATCATACAGTGCCTGTGAAATAGACTCTTTTAGTGAGGGGGCCTAGAAACACGATTTCTTGGTCCAATCATATGTTATCAAAAAATATGTTCCAACTATGCACTACACACTTTTTTTCTTAACATATTCTCATTTAATCCCATGAACCCTTGGGACTCCCCCCAGTCACCTCATATACTCATGAACCATTCCGTGATAAAAAATGTTAGTTGAAATCAAAATTTAAACCACTATATACCTCCATGAAATTTCAAGATCTGAAAACCTCCACACCATTTAATGGATCATCCCTAATCAACACTCCCCATTCAATACCATACCATCCACCCAAAAGTTTTGTCCATGGGGCCCACCTATCAAATTTCATATCCCATGTTTCCACTTGAAAAATATGTTTTGTCACCACACTCGGACCAATAAACTATCCAGTCCATAATATATTACACCCACAATGATCTCAAATTATGAACCGGATGCTCCTTAAATATTCATCCACCTCAAACTCATCATTACCCACATCAAACACAATAGAAAGTTTCAGGTAGCATAACTAAACCACCACACTAAAGGGAATCAATAAAGACCTAAAATTCCATATGAGGGACATTCATAATCTCTTATATATGATCATATCTCCAAATTATGTCCTAATTACCTTTGAACCATGTCACCCAATTTAAAAAATTCAAATGTCGACCAAATCACATCATCACCTGAATGAACACACTAATTCCAAACATACACCCCAACCTATAACTGTCTGCAATGTGAGGTCCATTGACCTCATTTCATATTTTATCATCTAAATAACAACCCAATAATTAACATCATCACAAGATACTCAACTAGTCAAAAACTAATCCTACACTTGTCAGTGAAACCAAAACCTGAAGATGGATCATACCCAAGTCCATCAACCCTGTAACACCAAACATGTCATCAACTGACCACTAACGTTCAATGGCGATCCACACCATACACTTTAGTACACCACCTGATCTTCCACTAAAATATTCTAATATTAATTTTTTATAATTTAATATTAATGAATTTAAATGTCCACAAACACTTGTTTTGTTTGTTTTTTTAATTGGTCTTAACTTATCATCACATGTGAAATTCATGTCTAAACCTTTTCAAATTGGGCCCAATAAATTATAAGTTTTTGGGGTAAATTATTTTCAATATTTGTATTTTATAGTTTAATATATGATTTCCCACTTTTTTTGAACAATTTATATATTAGGATCAGTGGATTAATCATAAAATATTATGATTTTTTTTGTAATGAATGTAGAAATTTATAGACAAAGAAAGGTGGGCCTAAGGCCCAATAAATAAATCTAGAACCCACAATTCAAGAAAAATGAAGATTAAATTTTAACATTAAATACAGAATATTTTCTGTATCATTTAATTGAAGTATTTATAGAGAAAATTCGGATGTTTTTAAGGAGATAAAGGTAGCCAATGTTGACAATTAATTTATGGTTTTTGTTTGAAAGTCCATAAAATCATCCCACCAATTTCATTATAACATCCAAATGGATAATGAAAATTGAATTAAATTTTTTAATCTATTATAGGTCACTTGGGAAAGGATATGTCTCTTATAAAACTACTTTATTTTTTCCATCTTTAATGTCAAATTCACATGTTCAAAAAGGAGTTGAATCAGGTCCAAATATTTTAGTCAACATTAGAAAGTTAGATTTCATTTTATTTTTTATACACATTTGATTCTCCTAATTAATGGGGAATGAATTTATTGATTGGGGATTGAACCTATGACCCAAAATTACCTATTTAAGGATATTTTGGTGAATGTATTTTTGGAATCCATGTTTTCATTCAATTGTGATATTATGTTTTCATTTTATAATAACATGTTCATTTTATCTCATGTAACTTTTTAATTCACAATCATTTATTAAAAAATTATCTTCTTAATATACTATTATTTTCTTCTTCACACCGTGTTTATACTGTTAAATTTGTGAATTAATCCATTCACATAATAATTTGTGAAGTTATTCCCACAATTATAGAGTGATCATTTATTTTATTATTTTTATTCTTTAATTCCCCCATTATGAGTCTACTTCCTTCTTACACCATTATAATATCTTCAATGGAGGGATAAACCTATTATGGATTGATCCAAGGGAGTATAAAAGGGATGTATGGAATCTTTTTTCATATAACTAAATGTTTACATCTGTTCATTATTTTATGATTTCCATTCCTTGAGTTATATTCATCTTCTTCTTCACTAACTTTAATGACAACATGTTTGAAGTGATTATAGGATCAATTTCATTTAAGTGATCGTTATTGTGATCCCATAAGATAATTAGTGATTAAAATAGGAATTATATACAGATTAAATTCATGAATGAATTTTAGGGAATTATCTAGATATTTTGATACATCTTGAATTAATGAAATGAAATTTTATATGAAAAAAACTCACCAAATCCAACCACATGTGATAACCTAGGATAAACTCATTCTCATAAATTGAATTCAATTAAATATTTAAAACTCTTTAACTATACAGTCATTTTTATCCCATGTTTTCCACTTCATAGCCAAATCACCCCCATAGAATTTATTTTTCTTTTTTGTTTCTTAATAAGTCCCTGAGGATTCGATAATCCAGGGTAATCTACAAGTGACTGCATAAACCATATAACATGGGTAAATTTTGGCATCACCAATTTTCAACATCATTTCTTAAAACCCAAGTAATACATAGTAGAATCACATTATTTTATCCCATATTTCTCTTATCACACCCCAATTTCTTTTAACTATTCATGTTTCTATCCGTTCATGACCACCTACACTTATTACAAAATCCAATAGTGTCGTTATGTTGGAAAACATGATGGGTGAGGAGTCCTGTGAATCTTGGGTCATCCTCCACATAGATCCTAGTCTTCTTAAGGATTTTTATTTTAAAATGTATTTCAAGGAAATAGATACTCATCCATAACACCAAATCATAAATTAAGGAGGGGACACAAATAGAAACCAAAATGAACAATCCCCTTACAAGGGAATTATTATAGACCGGATCGTGAATGACTACCTCACACCTACCTGGACAAATTCTCCCTCATTAATTAGGAATTCTACCATAGGATATTGTCGATTTGTTTTCCAACCCCATTTATTGTAAAACCATCTAACCTTTTATGGGATGGATTTTAAGATACCTTATATTGATATTAAATAATTCAATGACATTATTGAAACTATGTTCCCATAAAATCAATTTGAATAAACTATGATGGAAATATTTCCTTTATATAATAATGATCAATATAATAATCGATTAAAAAATTTGAGGCCATAATCTATTCAATATTGGGATTAACTTGATTGAAAAATCTAGAAAATAATAAACCCCCATCACAACATAATGTCACTGAAAAAGAGAATCTATTTTTTAGATTAATGGAAAAACATTCTATGAATCATGGGAACGGTTTAAAGACACATTAAACATGGTACCACATAATGGTTTCTCAATCACAAAAAAAGTGAAACTATTCAATCATAGATTCGGTCTAGGAAAAAAACAATTTATGTATATGAAGTATAATTGAACATTCACAAACAAATCCCCAAATAATGTATATGAGTATTTGGAAAATCATTCTAAACAGAACCAAACAAGGGGAATGTAACCTTACTATGAGAAGTTACCCATAAATGGTCGAATGAAAAATCATAGGGAATATGAAAACCGTAGAACAAATTTTTTTCACTCACAAGGATGGTTGAGGTGATCTATCTTATGATGGTCCATGAAATCCAAACAGTTGAACCTGTTTGCACAATTTGTTGTATACATGAACAAAAGACCTATAATTTACCGAATATTCATTCTACCATTCATGTTACTTTAGTAGGAACACCAGAAGAGGTTAGTGCATTGAACATTAAAAACAAATTGTACCAAAACACTTTCAATAAAATTTATAATGACCATTCATGATTCTATAGAAATGAAAACCAACAATCAATGCAAAAAATGTTTCAACCCCTACCCTAAATAGAATCTTCAAACCCATATTTAGTTCCGATCACAACCAATACAATACCCTTATCCTCTTATCCAGTACCAATAACCCAACCTGAAATGCATTAAATAGTTAATCTAATAACCAAAGTATCCTCCTGGGGTAAGCCTACCCGCACAATCCCCTACTTAATTAGTCCATATCCTCATCATTGACTAGTTGTGTAATAAATGGATAAAATTAATAATAAAATATCATAAATTAAACATGAATTACAATCCATAATAAATCAAAATGTATCCTTACCTACTCATGTTATCCCATTTGCAAAATTAAAGGGTGAATCTAGTTACAAAAAATCTTTTCATGAACAAATCATTTTCGCTACTATTTTAAGGAGTGGGAAAACCATTTCAAAACATGAACCAAACATTAATAAAAAAATAAATTCTTCAATATCTCCTAAAAACTATTAAGAAAAACTCAATGAATGTGAAAACCCGGATGATAATGTTGAGGAAACAATACCTCCCAAAAAAAATCCAGCAACCTTCTCCATTCCCAAAATTAGTGAGAATAAAATAAAAACCTGAAGAGAATAAAAAATTGTGTGAAAACATCCCACATGTTAGGTAAAACATACCCCTTCACGATATTATAAAAACCATACCTTCATAATATAATTACATGATGTCATTTTGTACATTCAAAATGAAGTTCTCATACAAAAACCACGTCTATATGGCAGCTATTGTGGGTACCACAACCTAAGGAACCATTCCACCGAAGGTAAGGGAACTAGGTTTTCATTACATAAATGTTCTGTTTTGAGATAAAAAAGTAACCAAAGACATTTTTTATCTAGGATATAGTGTGATCCCCATTCTATATTCCACGCATTGGCAATTAGGGATTAAAAATCTCCAACCCACTTTTATTAGTCTCTAAATTTCTGATTAAAGTGTTTATATTCTAAAGGGTATCATGAAGGATGTTTTAGTGAAATTTTAGAATTTAATTTACCCCAATGAATTCATTTCCCTTGAAAACCACCCAAGATTTGGTCCTAGGTAGAAAATACCCATCATCCTTTTTCATACCTTCTTACCAACAATAAACTCAGTCATCTGAGTTAGGTATGGGAACATGAAAATACAATTTGGACACATTATTGTTGATCGAAATATCTATAATCCAATCTCAAATGTTAGTGTTAATGAAGAAGTTCATGAGGTTAATTTGATATATAAATTCTAAAATGAACCATAAAATGATCACAAATTTTTTGATTGGTGTCTGTGTCAAGTGTAATTAAATTTTTTGTATTCACATGGGGGAAACTTGTATCCATGGATTGATTCTCTTTATGATAAATCCAAAAGTGATTTTTCTAGATCATTCATCACTGAACCCTTGGGGGAAACCATAATCACTGAGTCCATAACCATTTATATAAATCATATAGATAATTTGGTGGTTGAATAATCTTTTCAAAAGGAACCTTTTCTTTTAAAATATTAGGAATCTGTTGCTGAGTAGAATTCAAGACCTCATCTTATCTATAAAATTACTTGGCAACCTGATTTTTAAATAATGGTATATCCTCCCTATTCTAGGTATTCCTTTATGAGGGTTTATAAAAACATTAAAAATTAATTCAATCATCTCTCAATGGTAATTATAAAAAAATTATCTTCGATGTGTTAAGAAAGATTAAAAAAGTATTTGGATGGACCATTTTTTATATTCATGGGATTATCCCATTTTTGGGGACCAATATTATTTTTCTTGAATCAATTTTAGAACCTTCCCAATAACCCAAATGGATAATCAATAATGATTTACTGGATGTGGTGAGAAAAATAATCCTTGAGGTGCCAAAATTTTATATTGTGTAAGTTGGGGGGTGTCAAAGTCAATATAAATACATGAAAATAAACTCATTCTAGGAGGTAACCCAACTTCTGTGTTGATTTTTATATTTGATATTTTTTTTGTCAAGTGAAATCCATTGCGGCCTCTAAAATCATTTAATGTTTCCTTTGTGTTATATTTTGAAACTGAATCATTTTTGTACATTCAAATAAAACTTTTTCATTCTCAAGTTCAAATACAACCTTTAATCACACCCAGGGATTCTATAAGTTATATGAATCCAAAGTGATCAATTAATTATTAAATAGGGATCTACTTAAAATATAGTGGTTTTGTTCAATGATTTTATTTCAAATAAATTATTCCCCTATTTATTACAAATTCATATCATGGTATTGTCTTCTCTTTAATCAAATAGGGAATCTTCATTCTATGTTTAGGGGAGTGAAAATCATGGATTCTAAAAAAATGGGCATCATGATAAAAAATCAATTGAATAATAAAAAAAATCAATTAAATATCCTTTCATGTGTTAATGTACATTTTGAAACATGAAAAATATATCTAAAATTATTTCAATTTCAATCATTATGATTTTATTACCAGTTTATTTTCATGAGTATAGTTTTTTGATAGTCTGGTTCTCCGATGTGATTTTTCAATGATAAAATTTTCATCCTTTTGACTAAAATTCCACAATGAATGTTTGTTGGATTTTGTGTGTATGATTGAGTTCATGGGTCCCTTTTATCATAGCGTAAGACTTGGAGACAATTTTAGTCTAATTTGAGTATTCCCCAAAAAATGAAGAAAAAATTCTTAGTGAAATGTTTTTTCCAAAAGCATGGATTTCGGAACATGGGGTGAGTGAGTCCATAGTTTTCTTTCCCCGATATAGGCTTCATATATCTATTATACAGCATAGAATTGATAAATAGTGTTTCATCCAGAACATTGAGTCGTGAATCCATATTTTTCTTTCCTAGAGTTCGTCTTTTCATCACTATTGTAGTTTAAGAATAAAAAACAATAAAAAAAGAGGAAAAAGTAAAAAACTATAAAACTAGATTCTTATCTTAATGTTTATTTTGATTACCCCCATGTGCTTCCATTTTCCCCCTTAAAAAATAAAATATGCCCCATGTCCTTTCTAATGTAGAAAAAAATATGATGCTTAATTGAAATTTGATGAAATGAATCAATGAATTTGAATAAAATAATGCTCTTTGTCTTGGGATATTCTTGTTAATGTGTTATATGTAAAATTACTTTAATAGGATTGATGTTTATTTTGGCATGAGGTCTTTTAGTGATATTTTTATGTTAATTTTTTTTTCAATAATGGAAATTCAATTTCTTATTTTTGAGGTACTTTTTATCGAGAATGGAAAAAATCATGTTTGGGGAGTGAGTATCCAATAGAAGTAGATAATATAAAAATTTTATACATTAACATTCATGAATTAAAATTTCTATAAACACTAGTTTTAGTTAATTTCAAAAATTGAACAACATTTATCATCACATGGGAAATTAATTTTTAAAATATTTCAAATTGGCCCTAACAAATCATCGGGGTTTTGAATAATTTTTTTCATTATTGGAATGTGATATTTTATGATATGATTTATAAATTTGATTGGAAATTTTTTTCATTTAGTATCAATGGATAAATCACAATGGAATATTGACATTTTTGGTAATGAATGTAAAATATTCTAGAAAAATTATAATCCGTCAGGACCAAGTTGGATAGATAAGGATGTAAGAATAGTTTACTGTTACTGATTGTAGTATTTTCTAGTAATGAAGATAAATCAGTTCACTTTGTAATGGTCATGAAAATCAGACAATGCTTTGCTGATTTTTATTTCCAAAATATCATAAGTTATGAGAAATTTTGATTCAATCCTTATAATAGAAAGGGGGAGTAAAGTCGATGCAAGTCATATGCAGTTTTGTTTGGAAAGAATGATGCTGGTGGCAGATAGTGACGTTACAATAATTACTGTTGAAAATATGATGATGATAAAGGTTTTTCACGAAATAATATATATCAAGATAGATATGGTTCATGATGAAAGTGGTTGTTTTTTTAATACTCCAAATTACAATGAAGCAGCATTGGTGTTCTCACCGAAGCAGAATTTAAGGTGGAGTTATTTGAAGACGTCATGGTATATTGTGTGCAAGTGGGGTTCCATTATTCAAACTTAAATATATGGAAATTTAGTGGCTTGTGGGAATGATTTGTGTTTTCCTGAAATATTGGTTATTGCACGCAAGATTGAAGGGAGTTTGGAATCTTGCACGCAAGGAATGATTCGAGGTGTAATTTTTGAAAAATGGAAAAGGAGTGAAGTGCACGAAGGATTCAAAGAAGTTTGAAAAATATGATGTTGGCGTGAAATACAAAAAATACGCCCAATGTGATGTCAAATGGGGTTTTTTGCAACACGTTAGGATCTAGAATAGAACATCACAGTTTTTTCGCGCGGGGGTCAATGAGGTAAATTAAAAAGAGGTGACCCCATCACATTTTCTGTGCTCGAAACATAGATAATGATCGAGCTCTACGGTGTGGAAAAATTTTATTAAAAGGGGAGTTCACGAAAGAAATAGAGTTGCATGCCAGAAGGAGAAGTTGTGTGAAATAATAGAGTGACTCACATGATCGATGTTGCTCGTAAGAGTTGTTTTGCGACAAAAATCAAATCTAGCCCGTGTGGAATAAAATTTGTGTGGAAGACACATAAAAGGGTGAGAGAAAAGATTTTGGTTCTCTTCACATATTCACTTTTGTGTATGATAGTTCTTACTGGCATATGGGTAAAAATGTGATGATTTGTACTTCAGAGAATACACCAGGTAAATTGTAAAGAAGCACTAAAATACTATAATTACCTATTTGTGCTAAGAGGTTGCACAAACACCTGTGGATTTTTCTAAAAGTGATACATGAGAATAAGGGTATATCTTACTCATTGTATTCCACATCAAAGAATTGTTTTCTAGTGGATTGCATGGTATTTGATTGTTTCCATAGCATGCCAAGGATGTAGCTACTCTTGTTTATAGGTGAACCTTGTAAATACTGTGTTCATGTGGTTCTGTGTGTTTGGCAGGTGGGAAAATCATTATCTATATGTGGAAGTTTTTTCAGAAATAAGGAAACATAAAAAGAAAAAGATATCACTGATTCACCCCTCCCCTCTCTCAGTGATATTTGGATCCTGACTGGGAACATCAAAATGGGCCTAAGGCCCATCAAATAAAAATCGACCCATGAAATGTAGCCCAATGTATCAAAAATTGTATCTATAGAAAGAAAATTGGGATAATTTTATTCAACTGTGGATTGAGAAAAAATATTGTTTTCATTGAGATCTAGGGTGCCCGATGTGTCATTTAATTTGTGGGAAAAATTTGAATGCCAATAAAATCATCTCACTAATTTCATCTTAACATCCAAGTGGACAATCCAATTTTCATGAAATTTGTATTTATATTATTGAACACATAGAAGAATATTTTCGTCATGTATGACCCATACATATTCATCTATATTAAATGAAAAATTTGCACAACAAAACGGGTGATGAATCTTGTAATATTTTCCTAGTCAATAATGAAACGTCAAATTTACTTGTACTTATCACCACCATTGACTCTAATAATTAATATTGAAGGAATTTATTGATGGGGATTATACTGTAGGAAGAGTAACAAACTATTTAAGAAGCTGTTGGTGAAGGGATTTTGGGAATCCTTGTTTATAATTCAATTTTATTGTTATGATTTCATCTGATAATTGCGAGTTCAATTTTTATTTTGTATGTTTTTTCATTCACCATAATTTGTTAATAAAATTGCAGATTATCCACTTATTATTTTATTATTCATATCGTTGTGCTATAGTTTCCTTATGGAGTGAATACATTCATATCATATTTATTTACATTCGTCATACAACTGTGGAGTGATCATTATTTTACTTTTTATTCCTTGATTCCTCCCACATGAGTCTACTTCCATATTGTGTTGATAGAATAACATCAATGAAATGATAAATCTTTAATGGGTTGATCCATGGGAGTAGTCAGCAAATGGTTTAATGTTATTTCCAATACATTAATATTTATTAATTTTTTGTTATTTTTATATTTTCATTTAAGGAGTTACATTTTTATTCTTCTTTGCAAACATTAATGATGACACATTTTGTGTGCTAGTATGATACATTTCCATTGACCTCAAATTAATTTAATCCTCTAGGTGCATTGGAGATTTTACTTTGATTTTTTTAGGGATTAAAATCGATTATATATTTGGATAATTATCTCATTGTTTGGTTATATCTTGAATTGGTGACATGAAATTTTCTAAGTTACGAAATTAATCCAATTCACACTAGGAGATAACATACGATCAACCCATTCTCATAATTTGATTTAAATTAATTCATTATAAATATTTATTTATCCACCCAATTAAAACCCATTTTGACAACTTCACATCAAAATCACCCAAATATATTGTATGTTTATTTATGTTTCTTCTTATGCCCCTAACGATTCAACAACCCAAGTTGTTCCACAAGAGACCACTTTAACCATATAACATTGGAAAATTTGGTGTTACCACCACCACCATATTCTGATGGATGGGACCTCCTTCATCTAAAAATCCCATCAAAATTATCTACGCATCCTTTACAACGTACCTGATGTGTTTCCTAACTCACTACTCCCAAAAAAATGAGAAATCCACCCACACTAACATCCAACATTGATATAAAATCAACCCAATATGTAAATGCATAAACTATACATTTTTTGACTAAGAAAAAAATGAACTCTCTGAAGTTCACATTCATTTCAAAATCTATCATTCCATTAAAAACATCAAACTTGAGGTGGATTATAACATTACAAATATGATCCATTTAACATATTGTGTCCGTCCATCCCAAACTAGCTCATCCAAAAACATCCATCATCCTCTTTTGCAATGCTACCATTTCAACTTACCATGATGTCTCATTACATAAGGAATTCCACCATCATATGAACCACCTACTAGATCCATTACCTGAATTTTGTTAAAACTCCACCACCACGACATCCACTACACCCCAAAATATCATCTTTATCTTATATATCAATCAAAATTCAAAAAACAGGAACATCCACCACCCATACATCATCTATTGAGAACTTGGTTATTCCTAAAAACCCATTCCCATTAGGATATGAACCTATCATTCCAAAATATCCACATATGGAAGTTTAAAACACACCACTTTCAGTACTTTTCATAGTAGAGTAGACTCATTCCACAAAAAATCACCTTTAATATTCCTAGAATCACTATTTGAATGTCACTGATTCACATGACAATGATGTCTTTACACCAAAAGGAATTCCATGGTCTCCCAAACAAACCGATCCAATTTCAGGCCCAACTTCTGATGAGGTTCTATCAACCAACCACCATTGTAATAAATTATTTTCATGACTTATCACACCCATTAATGACTATATCACAAGCATCTCATATTACTTTTAGAACCACCTTAAGCCTTAATCCAATTCTTTTCTCATACAACCCCCACAACCAAGGAACACTTGTCATTTCTTAAGAAATATAAACAATTTTCCTTATAGATTTATTATTAGAATCCCAAAGCCCTCATATCCCCATAATGGTCATCCCTACAGAAGTCTGAATTATGTACCACTACCAACCTTAGGAGTGCCATTATAACCAATTTACTCATGATATTTCAACCACCATCGCTCATGCTTTGATTAAATGTTGAACACTGAGACATGGAAATGTCCATCTAGCTTCCAATAGAAACAAAATCATCAATTTCTACACATTCTTGGATTCCATATAAAATTAACACATCATCCATCAACATCTAGTCCATCCACAAGACCACATCGGTAAATGGTCGTTGGTGTACTTCCCACCATCTTGCTCTATATATACCTCTCTATGGGAATAGCCTATAGTATTACCCATAAGCAATGAATTCAAATTTAGGTAGCTATATGTAAGCCACAGTTCTATTATAATACTTGATATGATATCAAAATATTTGGAATGACAGTCACTGTTTAAAAATATTTTAAGAAAACATCAACGAATACCAAAATAAACTAACTATCACCATCAATAGCTCTCATTAAGGGAATTCCTTGACCTATTGAAAGTATTGGACTATTATGTCTACCAATATATTTTCAACACTCAATTACAAAAACTGTAGTACGATTACTGACAAAAAATAACCCCCAAATCATGACGCTCTTCCAAGTGGAAATGAATCAATATTCCCATCGGCAGGACTACTATCTCTCCACTCATGTAAATTCTAAATGACCATGATGATTTGATTAAAAATTCAACATCACAACAAATTGATCTGAAACCAATCGGTATATCATATAACCATCTTTTCTCCATGATTTCATTGAAAACAGTAGGTGGTCACTCCCAAGTCACCTATTTACAATTACCATATGTAATCTTTCATTTATATTTCCTTCCCAATATACAATCCTCAACCGAACCCTCAATGTCTCAAGAATCCCTACAGAAACCCACATATCTCAACTAAAGATCACATGAAACATAAAATCCAAGAGTTGGTAACAAATTTCCTCTTGTGGGATTATTAGTTAATCTATATGTTGTCCCGGTATAGCATGGTAGGTTGGGTGGGTCCATGTATCGTGCTAGGCATATAATATTAATAGGTAATCCATATATTCACTATTACTGGTAGACCCTTTATATTCGTATTCTATTGGTGAAATTTTCTAGCAATAGATTATTCATGTTGATCATTTCGTGAATAGGATATTAATTAAATATGTATTCAAATATGAATTTGAATAAATCTTGTAATTTTTGAAATTTTGTGTTTATAAAATTTTTTTTGAAATTGTAAATGATTGGGTTTTGAAAATGGATCATTTTATAATTTGAATCAGTGGGACTTAAATGATATAGTTCATTGAATAAGGGAAATGAATAATTATAGAACATGTATTGTCATTGGGAAGGGGTATTTATAATGTTGTGAATAGACATTATGTATGTGTTGTTTGGGTAGTGATAGTGTCATATATTGTGTATTTTCTTATAGTTCATGAAGATTTATGGGTTTTTATTTTTGGTAAAAATAGATGTGATTAGTCTACCCTCACTAGGTGTGTGGCCTCTATGTCAGGATATTTTATTTGGTAATGTGGGTGAGGTAACCCGTGGTGTTCATGATCATATTGGTTGCATGTTGGACCCTAAGGATGGTACCTGGGTTATGATGACCTCGGATGGTCATGATCACGTGAGTTTATATTGGTCAATAGAGTTGTTTTTTGTCTTGTAATGTTGATATGTGAGTATGGGTATCCTTATTGTGAAGCATAAAGAATTTTTTTGGAAATAATTATATACAATGTGTCTTCGAGTGGGGTAAGAGTGTCACTCATTAGTAGTGAGTTGTTTGAGGTTTGATATGTATGTATTATGGGGAGATCATGAAGCCTTTTAATGACATGAATCCAGTTTACGGAGTCGGTCTCGTTTGACTTTATAGGTGACCCATGAGAGTGATCTTCTGTGTCTATCCCTTTTTTTGTCGGTTCATATGACACTGGTAGATGTTTTGAAACATAGTAGTTGAACACATATAGTTTTCCTACTGCGGGAAAATCCTAGAGGGCCATGTGGAAATATAATTTGTTTTGTATATTTGAATTAATTTGTGTATATGAGTTTATATCCTTGGGAAATCGAGTGTATCCATAAGACATATTTTTTCAACAGTTTGGGTGCCTTGGAATGTGAAGAATGATTGGTTGCTTCATAGTTTGAATCAATGCTCATTAGGGTCCATCAAATTTTAGGTAAATGTAAAAATTTATTCCATGGTCTTTATCTCAAGGATGCACTTGAGTGATTATGTTTGGTTTTAGTGGTAGATATGAGGGGATGGATCATTTGGAGACTTGGAAACATTATTTTTTCGTTGAATGTGGGAATCCATTCACCTATAAATGAGCTTGTTACCAATCATTGACAAGATTCTAAACTCAAATATGAAATTCCAAAATAGTAAGACAAAAGACACCCATATGATACCACTTTTTAATATCCTCATCCTAAAATCCACTAAAGATTGTTCCCCAATATGGGTCATCACATGACCTTAGGTGGGCCTCCCTATAATTCAGAAGCTATTAAGTAGAAGAACTGGTCTATAAGGATACATTAGGGAGACTATACCATCCTATCATAGTAGTACAACAACAGATAAAATATCAATGAATAAAAGAAATTTCTGAAACATAAATGGTCAATATATATAGAGATCCAAAAAGTAACCATGTTCCACATTCTATAACAATATATTTAATACACTACATGTCTGGTGGCCATATAAAAAAATCATAACCAATAGTACAAAAATATAAAAACATGGACCAAATCACCAACATGGTCTTAACCCCCATTCTCCAACCCATCATCTCATACACAAACCAAATATTGGGTCCCTATCGTGAACTTTTACTAGAATAAAGTATCATCTACTTAGGTAACCATGTGTAATGGATGCCCGAGTAGGGTGTGAGTACAATGTAGTAGGCCACCACCAATGGTGTCTAAAGAAATTACTAGTACAACAATAATTTATAATGAAACTCAATGTGAAATAAATAAGAAACAAAACATGGAAAATATAATTTACATTTTTTTAAAAAATTTAAATCCCCATTTTATCCTTTATGTTGGAATGTTTCACCTTACAAGAAAATTTGTCATATTCAAGACGGGTGTCTATGACACAACATAAAAAGGGGCACATATTTTTTGTCACAAATGGGAATTCACCAAATAATAAATTTTCCATCTTACCACATTGAATCAGTTCAACAATAAATCTATTTTATTTTATTAGAAGCATAGAACATTAGTTTGATATAACACCCCACGAAATACATCGGTGGGAATAGAACTTAAATCTATCCAAAACTAATTGTGGAACCTCATTCCATAAGTTATCATCACAGGAACTTAGTCTAAAATCATAAAACAATAGTACATTGATGGGTCTTGAGGATTAGTAACACCCAAACCAAATGAGGATCATCAACCAATAAATTTGGAAAATAAAGCCACAATATGACATCAAAACTCAATAAATACATTGGTGGGGCTCAGAACATCGGTCTATCCAAGCCCGATCAGGGAACCTCAGTCTATATATTTAGACCATTGAGACTCATGTTGACATACTAAGTCAAAAATACATTAGTTGGTCTGGATAATCTTTTCAACACAACCAAAATGAGGTTCTTCTGTCTATATGTTTGGAGTATAGAGAAATATTCATTATTCCTTACTCAAACAACACATAGGTGGGTCCTAGAACATTGTTTTATCCTGAACCATTGGAGTAGAGCCTCATCCCCCCACCCACTCATAAATACTACCACATGGGAATGCTTATTTAATCATTTATCACATTTAACCATAAATAATTTTCATTACTAAGGTCCAAACACGACCAAAATATTAATCTTGGAATAAAAAAAACGTGAAATAATCTTTTAAAACATACTAAAGGAACCCATTGAAATACAGGTATACCACATTTAAATACTATTAATTTTCCAAGGCTTTGATTTCCATTTACAACCATTTCAAATAATAATTAAATCATTTTCACAAAACTCAAAACCACACCCTCATTTAAAATCATCATTTGAAATATATAAATAAAACCACATTATAAATCACTTTGAGGCCAATGCCTCCCCTTAAAACATTTACCAATATCAAAAAACATCATATTCTTTATTTAAACCATCACGGGATAAAAATCCAGAGCACGTCATTCTGACCATTTCAAAACACTCTTAGGAATTTTAAAAAATACAACATATAACCATTTTTGTTGTCCCAATTAACGCCCCATATTTTTTTTACCATTTACATGAAATTCACTTCCACAATTACCCTATATAAATTTATGCCAATTCATTCCATCAGTATCTAGGGTTTGGAACATCATACGAGTATCCCTAGGTTAGATCTCACTTCATCAATGATCCCAATGAGGTCTTTGAAGAGTCTCAAAATTCAATCTAAGGCCCAAATAACATTCATTATTCAAATAAATCATGACATAGTAAGGTAGTGAATTTCGAAAAACACACACACGTATAAAACATTTAGACTATGGAAAAATTATTTAGAACCACCTACATAATGTTTATATATACTCGTTCATCCAAAAGAAACACTTGATTCAAACTAAAATTGTCACAAATATAATGGAAAATAAAACCCTTGAAATCATGCTTTTATAAATTCTAAAAGTGAGTAACCCATAGACCAATCATCTCACAGAAAATGGAAGGAAATGGATTTGAAAACATACCCGTAGACTCAATTCATCGTGAAAAACACATCAAACACCTAATAATCAAAGTATAATCAGCATTGTAGGAGGAGAGTATTTTTATTCAAATCCTAATATTGATGGGGTATAATGGGGTAGAAATTCAGTGGTGATTCATTTAATCCTGAGAGGGAAAAATCATAACTTCTCTATAGTTATGGTCCGCACAGTTTGGTTGTATGATTGACCAAATCATGTGACAACCATGCGTCTCCCAATATACAAGAGGGGACATGTTTCATAGTCTTATTAGGGTATCCACATTGTTTGTAAAATTTTGGTACTCGTTTTGTAGCCTAGGTATTAAAGGAGGCATGACTATATAGTTTCCCAATCTAGGTTCTCTGTTAGTACTAACCATGTGATAGCCATTCATTAAGGACAGTTTGGCCTCTCTTATTTTTATATTTGTTTCTAAAACCCTTGGGACACCCCTGACGAACCATATATGATAGGGAACAACTATTTTAACCAAAATGGGAGTTTAAACCAATATTTAAAGAAGTTAATACCTCTATGAAAGGTTTGAATCTTACATGTTTTCCATTTCAATCCCCATTATTTTATATTATTGTTTATTATTTATTGATTGATGTTTTTAATGTATGATATATTTCATAATATTATTATTATATTTATAATAAATATATGTTTCTTATATATATTAATGAAATATCATATGAGTTATAGATTTTAGAATTTAGGAAATTTAAAAAAGCACATACATATTAGCAATTCCTAGGTATTGAATGTATTTTTTGGAAAATAGTTTTTTAGTAATTAAAAATATGTTACACACATTTAATATCATATATTTTCACTCTTATTAAAATTTACATTGATTAGTAGATCTCACGAATATTCTATTACCCATAGATTTCTAAATTTTATCCAATTAATGATAATTTTTGAAATAATACTTATGTTTGGAGAAAATCCGATTATATATTATGAGAGTTGTCATACTTTATAAAACCAAGAATCAATGTTTTGGTTTATAGTATATATTTACTTATTATTTATTTAGTTATTTATAATTAATAAATTTCTTATGTTGAGGAGTTTTTGTTTTTCGTAAAAGTTGTTGTTTGCTGATATATAGATGCATGTTATATAGGAATTTCGGGGTTAGATAATTTTATTTTTTATTTTAGAAGATAATGATATTTAATTTTATGATATTTTAATACTGAAAGATATGACATGATTTTTTATAATGATATGTTATTCATTCCTTAGACTATTTTTTATATAATTTCCATGTTACTTTTTTGATAAAAGAGAACTCATTTTATTCTTTATTGATTTAATGAAATACTCTAACAGTTGAATTATGGAATATATTTTAAAGCCCAAGGTGACATGAAGATCATAAAATAATAAAATATCAATTTTATGTGAAATGTCCCCTTCTAATAAATTTTATGAATTGATGAATAATAATAGTGTATAAGTTAGTATAATCCTATATTGATAAATTTTAGACTATATAAGATGAAATTATTTATAAAATTAGGAACATGATCATGATATTTTTTATATTATTTTTTAGAAATATTAATCCTGAAAATCATTATTGTTAAGAATAATTATGGAACTCATCTACCCAATGATTATTCCTTCTCTTTCATATTTGTTCTATTTATCTTCTCTTTTTATATATTCTACTATTATCTCATCACAAATTGTTTATTCTATTCTCATGAAAAATATCCGTATATATTTATTATACATCCATAATATTTAATCATGTGTATTGGTATTTCCTAAACTATAAAATATATTTTTTTTTAATTTATATATCTATAATATAA
This sequence comes from Viscum album, assembly GCA_963277665.1. NCBI lineage: Eukaryota > Viridiplantae > Streptophyta > Magnoliopsida > Santalales > Viscaceae > Viscum > Viscum album. The sequence continues at coordinate 1,256,863,754 of OY728152.1, forward strand.
ATGGTTAATTTGTTTTGGTTTTGATTCCACCTATAAAATTCATTTTAAGATGGTTTGTGAATCCTCATAAAATTCTTGATATTTTAGTTAAAAAATTATTATTGATAGGTATAGTGGTGTGAATATTTGATGTGGGTCATTATGATTTTATATACTAGGAAAATAATTATGTTCCTTTTTAGATAGTTGCATTTTGTCTCATTTTTTGTTGTTTTTGTATAAAAAATCATTCAATTCACCCCCACCCCTCTTGACCATCTCAAAAACTATATCTTGGGAAAAAATAATACTCAATGAGAACATCATTTAGAGATAACTCAATTTCATACTCATACATTGACGGGACAATATTCATTTCATTTCATAATACATATATTAGTATATATATTTATATATATCCAGGAAACATGGAAGAATGATAAAGGTTTAATTTTATTTTGTATAACATTACATATATTATATTCATAAAAAATTAATAATAAATTAAAAAAACATTACTATGAACCTATATGACAAATAAAAAAGGATACACTACTATATTATCATTATTTTTCTGCCCTTTTTATGGTTTATTTAACTCAATAAGTATATATCTAATTCCTACCACATATCTATATGTCAATTTTAAGGAATATTCTCTAATAAATTGCTTTATTAAATGATGTATGAAAATTAATAGTGTCTGAATAGTTTTGAGACATAAGAATCACATTAAAAATATATAACATCATAAACATATTAACCTCTATAATTCCACAACATCAAATATAATAATTTAAATATTTTTTCTCTACTTACAAATCCTCGTATATAAATCATCATAATTTTTATAACATGTATCACTAATCTTTTTTTATTTAGATATTTTTGTAAATATTACCAACACATCATAAACCGTAGCTAGACATTGTGACATTTAAAATTTTATAGTAACTTGGTGTAAATTTTTTAAAAAAATTATTTATCAACATATCATAAAATATTTTTGGATATTAAGTGAGATTAATATTTTCTTTCTACTAGAATAATCTTTTAATTATTATCATATGCTTATGTTTATCCAAAAAATATCCCACTTGAATATTATAGAATAAAATATCTATATAATTTATTGTTTAGAAAGAAAAACTCATTTCTCTCATGAAATAAAATTATTTATATAGGATTATTTCACAAACAATATATTATTTCCATATCATATATTATATTCTCAATGTATGGATTTTATTATGGAATATGAGACATTTCTTTAAAAATTCAACTAATAGTGGTAGAATTTAAATGAATTATATTTTAACAAAAAATATGATCAAATATTTTGTCTAGATTAATATTTATTATCCTTATAAGCCTTCAAAAATTGTTATATATTCCTATGAATCATAAAACATTTATTTCATATGACCCCATTCATAACAACACATTTTAAACAAACAGTTTCCTTTATAATATAATAGAAATAAGATGACTAAACACATCAATTACATAGATCAATTTTATATTGATTTACTATATTGAATTAAACTATTTTATGAATAAGGGGTTCACTCCAAAAATTGATTATGAAAAATGTGATCCATAAATTATTCCCTATATTTTGAAATATAATTGATTTATAGAATTTATAAATTATATCTTTTTTCCCAAACAATAAAAAATATTATTTTATTCAATATGTATACATATAATGGAAATTAAAAAAGGTCATATAAACCACTTTATATAATAAAGATAATGCAATCATATAGAACCCTTGAAATAATTTCTTGACTTCACCGTATGGTTTCAATGGCTCTACATGGAAACTTGAAGAAGGATTGTTGGACTTTACAACAAACATTTTTCCTTCATGTTTTACTTTTACCCACTTGTACCCTCAATACAGCCCCTAATCCCATACATTACATGCCCAATCCTTCTATAATAATCACATTTACAATATCTATTAGGAATTTAATGAACACATTAATATCTTTGGAACATTCCAATTTATGGAAGGAGAATAATTTTTATAACTCAAACAATAATTATGGAATCATCTTGTCACCCTATTTCAATAAAATACTAAATACGATTGATTATATTAGTGGACACTAAAATTATATTTGAATAATTTTATTCCAATTATTTTTAATCAATAATCGAATCCTTATATTTTCATATAAAATATATAATTTCCTATTAATCAACATAAAAATATAATCACTAAAGATGGGGATTCTTTAGCTCATAGAAATTTATTTTATGGAATAAATATTATCATGTTACTAGATTTTGGGTTACTTACATTAAGTATATTCATTATATATGGATAATATTAGTGTCGTGTTTGATGATGATGATGATTATGGAATTTATTAATTGTAGATTATATTATCAATTGAGTACCAGGCTTTGTAAGAATTTCATTAGGGTTTTTACTAAAGGATATCAAATTTAAATGATGACCCTCTTGAAATCAGTATTTCCATTAGTGGGAAAATATCTATATTTACCATAATAATGACTTCTAATTGTTTGTCATCTCAACCAATAAGGTTAAGAATTTTTTTAATCATATCATATATCACTCTAAGATAGTTGAGCATAAAATACTTTTCCCAATAGAACTCATAGAAAATCCCAACTCTCTACCATTTCTATCTTATCTCCCAGGGCATCCCATCTATGTATAACACAAATTTCATTAGGTTATTTGGTTACCTAAATATTTGGATTAACCATTTACACCATTCATTACAATAAAACAATAAAATAACATACATATTTGAATAATCAAGGTCTCGAAATATGTTTTATTTAATATTAGTATATAAATATGAAATTAAAAGGGGGATTTTTCACGAACCGAATCGATCGCCACCAAAAATAGCACCAAACCCGGCCCGTGACAAGGCTCGAAGGGCGTTCCCGATCCCCACGGGATGGCACAAGTAACCGGGTATCAAAAAATGAAAATTGGGAACGATTTACCCGAGTTTATGAACATAAAACAACAAAAGAATCCAATGAAACAAATCTGGATTTTTCAAACCGAACAATGTTTTATCGAAAATCAGAACTGAATTACATAGTCTAAAACAACTCAACAAGACTATAACAATTGAGCAAAACAAAAAAATGAACAGCCCAAGAACCTCAACATGGCACGAGACATTTCCCTCAATCCATCTCCACAACACCGCATCATGAATGACCTGTGAAAACCCAAACTGTTGGCACAATTATTATACCCAAACCTTCGACAACAAAAGAAACCATGTCTACTTACACCCAAGGGTGTATGTAGGGTGTGAGCCAATGCCCAGTAGGATACCGCCACTAAGAGATTCCCATGTGATAAACATTCAAAGACTAAATGCATGCAAGTTTTCAAAAACATGTAATTTCTAGTTACAATTTCTAAAAGATGCAACTAAAAAATAGTTTTCAAGTGGGTTAATTTAAAGAATCAACACTTTTAAAATAAATTCAAATGCTACTGATTTTTCCAGCCAAATATACCATATGCCGATGGTAAGTATAAAAGAACTAATGAGCACAAACAATAGGAAATAACACCTAGGTACTAGCTAGATGTGGGTCCCAGATACCTCGTATCTCGGTGAGAGTAACCACAAATATTATCTGTTCTCGTGCACGAGCCACTAGTAGGGAATATACCCATAACATAGTGGTCCCCAATCATCATCATTATAGTTTAGTTAGAGTTGTAAGCGTCAATCTTACGATGTGAAACTGAGGCCAAACCCCACGGATTCACTAGCATACTAGTACACGTCCACCAACCTAGATACCTGGGTTTTCCCTTTGTACTCAAACAAGTTCAACAATCCAAGAAATATACTTTTCACATGAAAATATCACTTCGAAATCAGACATTATCCAAAAATCCCCATGAAAATCACACAAGTCACAAATTTAACTTTTCATTCAAATTCATTTTGAAATCAAACTCACACCAAAATAGCCCACAACACTTTTTTCATAACTTTCACAATCCAACAAATCCTTTACCAATTTTATGAAGTCCCTAAAAATATTATAAACATCAAATAACAGAACTATTCACATTTAAAATCGTTCATTTGAAAGTATAAACTATCCAAAACAGTTTTCCAATATGGTTTCACCTCTTACATAAATTATTAAACCACTCAAAACTTTCATAAAACAATTCTAAATAGTGTACCAAAACATTTCAAATAAAACCCTTTTAGAAACCATATTTCAAGGGAAAAATCACATCAATACAAATTATAAACCGAATTTTATGCCCCAAAAACATTTATTAAACAACCCCCATGTGTTATACAAACACCTCAAACAATAGTACAGAAGATCCACATGAAACACACACGTTTTCAAAATCACTTTCAAGAAGTACAATAAATTTTTACACCTTAAACCCTTAAAAACCTCTTTATGACCTAGTTTCACACCAACACCCCACCAAATCATAATTTTCATCCCAAAAAATATTTATTAAACAAAATTCATATGTTATAAAACAATCCCAAACAATACCCAAAGGGTTGCAAATGAAAACACCAAATTTAAAGCTAAAATCAAACTATAAAAACAAATGCTTTACTAAATCCAACATAAACAGTTCACACACCACACACAACATATTAGGAACTTGAATAATAAGTAATTTCAGCAAACTAACTCATCTAGAAATGTTTACACATGGAATCACCTACCTTTTATGACGAAAACCTTAAAACATGGTGTGAAACATCAACCGCACCACCGCCGCACCTCAAGGAAAATAAATCCATCCCTAGACCACAATATTTGACCAAAAATACACAGAATCAAACCCTAGTTTATAACCTCAATTTATGGACATGATTACCTTATTGAAAGGGTGAAAGAAACCCTAAGGAAGGGGAAGAATTCAAGGAAAGAAACACTTACTTGAAACATCTTGAATAAAACGAACCAAAATCGACCAGAATCTGAATTTTAAAAAAGATGAAAATTTAATGGATATTTGAACAAGAATTATAAGGTCATGTATGATTTGGAATTGGGGAAAAATATTAAGAATAGAAGGAGTTATGAAAGGATCAATTTACCTCTCCAAAATCTGGATGATTTCTGAAATCCAGAGAAGGTTTGACTATTTGTGCGATTTTATCGAGCTCCAAATTGTGGGAGGAGGGCATGGGGGCGCGCCTTAGTTAAGTGGTCTCGGGTGAGACTTGGAATCACTGAAAAAACGCAAATTTGGAAGGATATATTAAATAATTCAAATTTTTTTAATGCAGAAAATGGGTTTTCGGGCAGGCACAATTTCCTAAATAAAAACCAATATCCACCATGATTATGGATTTATAAATTGTCCAAATAAACATGGTGGTATTAATATGTTATGGGATGACAATTAGGAATTGGAATGGATTAAAAATGTTTGAAAAATGAAGATGTTATAAAGGAAACAAAATTTATTTTTAAATCTGGAATTGGGCTCAGGGTTTGGCCCAATTTATAAATACTCACACATTCCTCCACAAATTCTTGGGAAACCCTCCAAACAAAGCATGAACGGAAATTAAATGGAAATTAACTTTAAAATATTTCATGTATTTGACAATTATTCCCACCATGAAAACCTTCCACCCCTGAAAGTCACATCAAGGACAAAGCAACAACCAAACTCAACTAAGAAACCAAGTGGTATTCCTTTGCCAGGTTTCACCCCCAAAGGCCAAAACACCTCCATTGATCAATTAAGGATTACTCTCACAACCAAAACATATACCACTTTCCTGAAACAATCAATCACATTATGTCTTTATCCCAAATGGAAACTCCTCAAACACAAACTGAATAATACTCAATGAATTTACCCAAATAATCAACAACATCGAAAAAGGTTAAACTAAACCTAATATAACTAAACCATTGGGCACTCTATAATATCAAGATTTACCGAAGGAATATGTAGGTAGTTTGATATCTCTGAATGATAATACCAACTTCCTAGAGAATTCCAAGGGAAAATATTATTTAATTGTATGAAGAGACACAAATGGGCTCCCCACCATAAGAGACAACTTAAATTTTTTTCCCGAGACAGAATCAAGACACTAATAGGGGGAGGCCCAAACAGACTCCCTAGTAAAAGGGGTATAAATACATTAGAAATTTTCAAAATAATATGCATGATACCCATGGTGGGTCTTCCCACCACAAGAACAAAACATCTAACCGACCGGCATGGGCCGATACGAAAAGACCCCAAAATTAAGGAGATGGGACGGTCGCACGGTTAGTCTACACAGTTTGTAAAAATGTGGGATACTATGTGGATCCTTATATATGCATGGTTATTTTTTTCATGGTTAGAACTAACCATGTCAAAACTGTGTGCTCAACTTTCCTGGCCAAATTTCAAACCATTCTCCAAAGACTCAATGGAAACCAAAGGGGGAGGGAATAACATTATGTGATGACATGGGTACAAGACCCTCCACCTATTTCCACCGAACGGGAACAATAGAAGAAATATGATGAAACCATTGGATTAAACTGTTCCTATCTTTTATACTAAGTATAGGACTTTGTACAAGGGTTTAAACGACACTGGTGTTTCCCCTGACTACGCTCCCACTTCTCTCTAGGACCTATGGCTGGAGCTCAAAATATTGAAGCATCTTCGGCCTCGTAGTTAGGTTGTGGAAACCCCTATATGGAACTTCCTCTTTCAATGCCACAGACAACTACACCACGTACCCAGATGGGTTCATCAAGACATAACACACTCCATAACTCACCTTACCAAAACAATACATTTCACTGAAACAATGGATCAGAAGATGAACACACGTCACACCTTGTTTCTTTGGGTGAAAAACAACAGAAGGGTAGGACACGTATAAACACCTTCCTCTAAGATACAGGATTTTATGTTTTTCCCAAGGGAGACATACTCCCAACATAACAGAGAACCTCTAAGGATTGTGTGACCTTCACCTTTACAGTCAAAAGAGCACAAAACATAACAATGCGTCGCCGAACATTACCCTTGCGATTAATATAAACAATATATGGAACAAGACCATATTCGAAGTCTTTAAACAAAAGACAAGTACAAAAAGTGGACACAATATCCTATCATGACCAAAATATCAAAATTGGTGGTTTAATAATAAATTTTTCTTCAAAGAAACTATAAAGAACCCAGGGGCCCTCTTAGACACCATCATGACACTCATCCACCTTGACAACCATAGAACACTTCCACCTTCTATAAATCATGAAACTTAAGAAACTAAGGTATGTTTCAACCTTCCACAAGCACTGTCCCACTACAAGAGGATCAACAAATCTAATAAATTAATGGTTGTAGACCCAATCAACAATGATCGATAAAATATTCCATATATTGATCAACTGGAGGATTTTCCAATGGTGAAACAATAAGGGTTTCACTTCAGTTGTGCATTAACCCTTAATGGGGGCGTACCTTATCCAATTAGATAACCCAAGGACCCAACCAAGATGTTACATTGGTCAAAACATGCCACAAAACAGATCCAAACACATGAAGGGAACCGCCGTAATGGCATCCAAAAACATTTTTCAAAAGAAACCACTAACTGTTCCTACAACACAACTTACCGACCAAACACAATCCCAAATCACAGTTCAAACATAAGGGGTTCTTGGACTCAAAACATCCCACAAGTTCAACATTTTCAATAACCCATAATACAAACCATACCAAACTATTCATCAAGACATCATGATTTTCTTTAAAACCAGTTCTTTGAAAACAAATGGTTTAGCAGTAAACGTATCCACCAATGGTACCCCATGGGCCTCACAGATGCATGTTTTTTGTGTGCCACACCTGGAACCCTCCTCATATCTGTCCCGACACTCATCCAGTCATGCCATCAACTATCCATCATCCCATATAACCCCATTCATGTGGTAACTCATGGAAATACCAAAGTTTAAAACAAAGATTCCTTCCACTTTTCAAAACCAAAACGGTCTACCAACAAATCCTTTTTCTCAAAACTGCTAACCACAAGTTCAATATACCAATTGACATCTTACAAAACTTTTCCCAAAGACACAAACATTTAGAAAATAACTCACTTTCATGTTATTCACATAAATTTTAAAACATATCATCCTATTAAAACACCCTTTGATTGTTTAGAAAACTCTATTGGAAACACTTTTTCAAAACCAACATCAATATGGTTCCTGATTTCAAAAGAGGTGTAAGCACACTATATTCCATTTCAAAAGAATTTTAAAAATTCAGTACCACCATTTCATAAATCAAACCAATCACTCTTTATTTGAAAATAATTTCACAAAAACATTACGCTTCATATAACCACGACACAATAAAACCAAAGTTCCATGATTTCAAAACTAAAGCACAAAACAATGTGAGAGGAAACTAGTTTCAGTGGGTGACTTGGAAATATTGTTGGCAGCCATATTCCAATCACTTCACCATCATAGAGAGTATTCTAGGGAATATCCCCGGCTCCACATGGCCTTCCAGACCCTACGAGCTCACTGAGACCATTAACCCAACTCTCTTTTCATTTCCCCTAATCATCATCAGACCAAGAAAACCAAAAGACATAGATAAATCCAAACTTCTCCTGGGAACATGAATCCCATCATGCGGTGTGGTATTCATCCACACTACTCATAACCTAAATTCCAAGTCCCGAATATCCAAAATCCATACTATCCCGACTGTTCCCCAAATAACATGATCCAAAGAGATTGAACCTCCTCTGATACCATTTTGTCACGAACCGAATCGATCGCCACCAAAAATAGCACCAAACCCAGCCTGTGACAAGGCCCGAAGAGAGTTCCCGATCCCCACGGGCGGCCACAAGTGCCCGTGTATCAGAAAATGAAAATTGGGAATGATTTACCCGAGTTTATAAACATAAAACAACAAAAGAATCCAATGAAACAAATCTAGATTTTTCAAACCGAACAATGTTTTACAAAAAAACAGTACTGAATTACATAGTCTAAAACACCTCATCAAGACTATAACAAAGGAACAAAACAAAAAAATGAACAGCCCAAGAACCTCAACATGGAAAGAGGCATTTCCCTCAAGCCATCTCCACAACACCGCATCATGAATGACCGGTGTAAACCAAAACTTTTGGCACAAATGTTATACACAAACCTACGACAAAAAAACCAAGTCTACTTACACCAAAGGGTGTAAGTAGGGTGTGATCCAATGCCCAGTAGGATACCACCACTAAGAGATTCCCTGTGATAAACATTCAAAGACGAAAAGCATGCATGTTTTCAAAAACATGTAATTTCTAGTTACAATTTCTAAAAGATGCAACTAATAAAAACATTTATCAAGTGGGCTAATTTAATGAATCAACACTTTTAAAATAAATTCAACAGCTACTGATTTTTTCAGCCAAATATACCGTATGCTGATGGTAATTATAAAAGATCTAATGAGAACAACCAATAGGAAATAACCCCTAGGTACTAGCTAGCTGTGGGTCCCAGGTACCTCATATCTCGGTGAGAGTAACCACAAAAATTATTCGTTCTTTTGCACGATCCACTAGTAGGGAACATACCCATAACCTAGTGGTCCCCAATAATTATCATCATAGTTTAGTTAGAGTTGTAAGCGTCAATCTTGCTAAGTGAAACTGAGGCCAACCCCCATGGATTCACTAGCATACTAGTACACGTCCACCCACCTAGATACTCGGGTTTTCCCTTTGTGCTCAAACAAGTTCAACAATCCCAGAAATATAATTTTCACATGAAAATATCACTTCAACATCAAAAATTATCCAAAAATTCCCATGAACATCACACAAGTCACAAATTCAACTTTTCATTCAAATTCATTTTGAAATCAAACTCACACCAAAATATCCCACAACACTTTTTTCATAACTTTCCCAATCCAACACATCCTTTACCAATTTTATGAAGTCCCTAAAAATATTATAAACACCAAATAACAGAACTATTCACATTTAAAATGGTTCATTTGAAAGTATAAACAATCCAAAATAGTTTTCCAATATGGTTTCACCTCTTACATAAATCATTAAACCACTAAAAACATTCATAAAACAATTCTAAATAGTGTACCAAAGCTTTTCAAATAAAACCCATTTCAAAACCATATTTCAAGGAAAAAATCACATCAATACAAATTCAAAACAGAATTTTAAGCCCCAAAAACATTTATTAAACAACCCCCATGTGTTATAAAAACACCTCAAACAATAGTACAAAAGATCCACATGAAACACACATGTTTTCAAAATCACTTTCAAGAAGTACAATAAATGTTTACACCTTAAACCCTTAAAAAACCTCTTTAAGACTTAGTGGCACACCAATACCCCACCAAGTAATAAGTTTCATCCCAAAAAAGATTTATTAAACAAAATTCATATCTTATAAAACAATCCCAAACAATACCCAAAGGGTTGCACATGAAAACACCAAATTTAAAGATAAAATGAAACTATAAAAACAAATGCATTACTAAATCCAACATAAACAGTTCACGCACCACACACAACATATTAGGAACATGAATAATAAGTAATTTAAGCAAACTAACTCATCTAGAAATGTTGACACATGGAATCACCGACCTTTTATGACGAAACCCTCAAAACATGGTGTGAAACATCAACCGAACCACCGCCGCACCTCAAGGAATATAAATCCAGTCCTAGACCATAATATTTGACCAAAAAGACACCAAAATAAAACCCTAGTTTATAACCTCAATTTTTGGACATGATGAACTTATTGAAAGGGTGAATGAAACCCTAAGGAAGGGGAAGAAATCACAGAAAGAAACACTTACTTGAAACATCTTGAATCAAACGAACCAATATCGACTAGAATCTGAATTTTAAAACAGATACAAATTTAATGGATATTCGAAGAAGAATGATAAGGTCATGTAGGAATTAGAATTGGGGAAAAGATTAATAATAGAAGGAGTTATGAAAGGATCAATTTACCTCTCCAAAATCTGGACGATTTCTGAAATCCAGAGAAGTTTTGACTATTTCCGCGATTTTATCGAGCTCCAAATTGTGGGAGGAGGGCATGGGGGCGCGCCTTAGGTAAGTGGGCTCCGGTGAGATTTGGAATTAATGAAACAAATCAAATATTGAAGGATATATTAATGAATTGAAATTTATTTTTAATGTAGAAAATGGGCTTTCAGGCAGGCCCAATTTCCTAAATAAAACCCATATCCACTATGATTATGGATTTATAAATGGTCCAAATAAACATGGTGGTGTTAATATGTCAGAGGATGACAATTGAGAATTGGAATGGATGAAAAATGTTGAAAAATGAAGTTGTTATAAAGGAACCAATATTTATTTTTAAATATGGAATTGGGCTCACGGTTTGGCCCAATTTATAAAAACTCACCCATTCCTCCATAAATGCTTGGGAAACCCTCCAAACAATGCATGAATGGAAATTAAATGGAAATTACCTTTAAAATATGTCATGTATGTGACAAGATAATTATAACATTAATATCAAATTTATTTAATTTACATGTCTCAATAACTCTATTGATTTATTTTGGAAAACTATTGTTCCACTAATTAAATAAAATCATATAATATTTATTCTTATCAATTTACACAATTGATAAAATGTGTTGCCGAAAAAATTTAAAATCCAACTGTATGTATACACATCCAAATTAATCCCATAATAATTTATATAAATATACACATTTTCAATGTTTATAAAATTTTAAAATTATAAATTTTTATATGGGTAAGACCAAATCCCTAAATTATAATGAACATGTATTCTAGAACAGGGTACACACCACCAGGAATACAATACAGAGACCATTATTCTCATCCAATGTATTTACTAAACTTTTCATTTTGCCTATGTAGTTACTTAGTGTTTGTATTTATTTTACTTTAACAAAACATATTCTCATTCATCTAAGACATTACTTTGTGTACTTATTCTTACATTCTCCACATGTAGGAATCTGACTCTTCTCTCATTCATTTTTTTCATGAAACTTCATTTTTCTCATATTATATGTCTCATGAAATTGACCTACATTATGATTCATAATAATATAATGGGATTTAGGATTTGAAATAATCTCAATGTTTTAGATTCCATATCTTATTTAAATTTATTTATCACATGGAAATTCATTCCAGTGACTATCACATTCAATATCAACTCTACTACTTTTGTTACAATCTATTAACTAAAACCAAAATGCATAGAGTTAGAAAAATTAATAATAGAAAGAAACCACATAGTCTTGAAAAATAATTTATATTATGACAAAATTCTAACAAAATCTATTATAAAACCTTAATATTATGTAATTACATTAATTATTGTAACCAAATCATTTAAATTTTATTTGATACATATACTTAAACAAGGGTTTATACTAAAATTTTTTCATCCTAGTTTCAAATTATAAGATAAAAATTTATCTAATACGAATTATTGGGGTCCATACATTTAATAAATAAATATTACATATATCTAGATGAATATCCATTAAATAACATAAATATCCATGCTATAAAACTATAGATTCTATTAAATTTTGAATATCTTCCATAGAAACAAATGGTTCATAACTTAATCACATCATCTCCCATATAGTTCTTCAAAACTATATCCATTCTTAGACACATAATACTTAATACATTTATTCATAACTTATGGAAATGGAATCATAAGACAACATGTTCTTAGATTATTAATAAGGCCAAACATGGGAGATATCAATTCATGATTACATGATATCATAAGAATAGAATAAGGGTTTGAGATCATGAACAAAACTAATAATTTTCTTAAATTTTTTTCAAAGATCAGAAACATCATTTTTGGAATAATACTTAATCATGTCAAATTAAATAGATCATATGTGTGAAAAATCATCACAAAACAATCATGAACCATAAAATCAGTCTATAAAAGTATGTAACTAACATAGTTATAAAAACTCATTTTATAATGCCAAGGTTAACTAGAAATACCATTAACAATAATTGGCCACACATCACCACCTGTATCCCATAGTTGATTAAACACATTAACATGAATCTCATAGTAGATAAACCATATTTAATTTCATCCCATAGATATCCCATGATATATAAAACATTAACCAATATATCATATGAAGATATAGGTCCCACCCATCAAAAAATAAATTACATACACTTGTCTACCAGAAAATCATAAAACATTCATCATATCACAACCAATGACATGAAATGGTTTTATTAACATCTCATCATACCATAACCCATAGAAGTGGGGTTTACAATCATTTCTAATCATAATAAAAATCCATCCAAAGAAATATTATGGATGGAATCCCTAGAACATAACCTAGTAATGTATATGTAGAATAAGGTTCTATTTTAATTGATGAATAGAGACACCATTAAAAGATCATCAAATAAATAATAAGGAAAATACTCATACAAATTTATATTCCACTTTTTAAAATATAAAAAATATTGCCAAAATAAATATATAATTTTCCTTAAAAATAACCAAGTAAACTTGTAAATGATTCTACAAATAATTGAGGCTAATGATGGTGGGAAATGTAAATCATTCTGTATAAGTTAAAAAATATTCCTTTCATAATTTTTTAAGGATTGTCTGAAGGTACATTGTTTGGAAAATGAAATGAATATTCCATGTAATGTTTTTATGAATTTTATATAAGGGTATAATTTTAGTCATAAAATAATTGGATAATATTTAAATCCTTATTATTAATATTTTTAGAAAATATTTATATTTATGAAAAATTATTTTAGACCGAAGAGAGGATTAAGTTTTATTTTACGGAAAAAACACATTATATCTCCAAAATAATTCAAATGGGGAAAAATAAAGGAAAAAATATTATTTGAAGAAATGACCAAAATGCATGAAAGTGAAAGGGATTCCTTAGACAAATATCATATAATTTCCTCAATGTAAAATATATCATAAACATTACCTCTTAAAATAGTATTGAAACATTAACCGTTTACATATTTATAAATATTTTTAATCGTAGTATCTATGAATGAAATATTTTAGATGGATACATAGATACCCATAATATTAATAAGAACTATTATAAAAAATGATAGATATAATATACACCACATAATTGATGGTCTATTTGGCATGTGTCCGACATAAATAAAAGTGAGATGAAAATCTCTAACCTTGAGTTCCCTTTTCTTTAAGATTACAATTGCCTTATGTATAAATAATTTTATTTATTATACCTCTATATGAGAGTCATTTTCATACTTATAATATCATATGTGATCCATTTATAACATTTCAAAATCCCTTTTAACTAAAAATAATTATTCCTCTCTGAAAACTTTTTCAGTTGTCATGAGAATTATTGTTTAGTAGTTTCTTTCCATGAATATTTATCTTGTTTCATTACCTTCATAATTAAATCCCCATAAATGGGACATTATTGAAATTTAATAAATTTAAAAAAAATATTATGTACGGGTTTCTTTTGAAATTAAACCAAATTAAAGTGTAATTTAACATAACAAAAATTCTCAAATAAAATTTGGTTTTTATTATAAATTAAGATACAATATCACCTTTATTTTATTAATTAATATATAAGTATGTTAATACATTTATATCTTTTAAATAAATATATCATTAGAAAAAAAATTAAATGTTATATTTCTTACTTTAACATACATTTTTAAATACTCTTTTATTAATATTATATGTTTTTAATATATTTTTTTAATGAAAATCTATTTTTATGTTTTATCTTTGTAAATAAATTTTTATGTGTTTATAAAGGCCCATTCTGAGTATTACTAAGAAATTAATATTAAAAATAATTAGAATGTAATATTAAGACATTATTTTTTATGTTAGAATGAAATTAAAAAATATATAAACAATACACATAGTATTATAATTATGATATTTCTTTACCTAATTAGAATATTTATACATGTAAATTTAATTATCTTATAGAATAATTATATTATTTGATAATAAACTATTTTAAAAAAGAAAAATTTTAAAATAATTAACAAGTGGTAAATAATGTTTTGAATTTATAAATGAAAAAAACATTAGAATATATTAAAAATTATAATATTTTTGAAAAAAATATATAGGTAGAAAAAAATTTATGCATTAGATACATTTTAATTAAAATGTTATATTTTATAATATAACAAAATTGGCTAATAATGTATGGTGCCTCAAGTCCCCCTTAAACCCATGTTGAGAGAAAGCTCAACCCATGGTAAGGTCTATCTAGGACCACCATGGTTTTGGGTAGGGGACTAGGTATCCTCACTAATAGATAGAGAATTGGTTGGTCTATAGGCCAAAAACACCCTTGTATAAGGTGGTGTATATATAGGTTAGGTGGGTAACAACCCACATACTCATGTGCATGGTTATAACTTTTGGAATTTTACAGATAGTGTTTATTTTATATGGGATAAAGTGACCCAAAAATCACTCAATGTTGGACTACTTTCTTGGGTTAATATTATAATATGCCTAATATTTTAAAATATCACTATGTTCAATAGCTTACCGAGCATAGAAAAATGATTAAAGAGTATTATTGTGACAGTTTTCACCTAGATTTTAGAAAATTTGAATGAATTTGATTAACTAAAATATATAATTATAATTTAAAAATGTTTACAAAATGAATTCATTAGTTACCAATTAATTAAAAATTAAAATAAAACCCAATTAAACATAGAGTATTTGTTTAAAAAAATTATGCCCACAATGTCAATTTATCATAATAAATTAAATTAATAACCATTACTGATGGTTATTAATGAAATTTATATTTTATATATTTGATAATTTTTTTAAATTCATCCAATTAATTTTGATAATCTTAAGATAATAATTAAGCTATTTTTATGCATAAAAAAGCTATACTTTTTTTTATAAATGGAAATCTTACCGCCTTTTAATGGAGTTGTTGTTTTAAAACTAATTATTTTCCATTTTATAATTATTATTTTAAAAAATAAACTTCATTTTTGAAAAATTAATTTCAAAATTATCTTAGAGTGATTTTTGGGTATTTTTATGAGATGTTTCATTTTTTGACAAATAATAAAAAATATTGTTTTTTTATATATGTAATCTTTTATGGTACTGTCAAGAAATAATTATGATATAAAATTTATTAAACGTATGTAATGAATAAATTATAATGTTATAATATAAATATTTTACAAAAAAAATCCATTACATATACATTAATAATTACTTAATTATAAACATGAAAATTATTTTCAGTGCTGACGCAATGCATACACAGTGTTGGAAAAGTCAAAATTAATAACCTAAGGATTATAAATTATTTCTAAGAAGTCTTTTCATGAAAATTGTTTTAATTATTATTTATTTATGATTCTTTTTTCTGATATTTTCTAATATTATTTTTATATTATGTTAATCATGTATGAATGATTGTGCAATGCTTTCCCATGATAGGGAAAGTCAAATTAAAGAAATTAAAGATGCAGTCTTGACATGGTTATGAGTAAATATAAATAATGAACTAATATAAAATATTATAATTGATATAATTAATATATATTTGTGATATTAATTTTATTTATTATTTCTATATGCAATAATTTCCTTTTAATCTTCAGCAACACTGTCATAGTGCTTGTGAAAGTAGAAAAAAATGATTATAATTGAAATTATAAGTATTATTAAATGACCCAAATTTTTTATAGATCCTAATGTATGATTATTTATCCGCCAAAATTATCAGGTTGTTGAATTTAAGACCTTTTTAATCCACTTTCGTTACATTAATTCCCTTATAATATTTTTTTTAAAATAAATCCAACTGTTCAAAAAATGGATTCTAATTAGTGTAAAACTTGTACTCGACCCGTGAATTTTCACAAAATAATCATTTAATTAAAAATAAATTTGTACATAATATTAATTTTGTACAATATGCATTAATGTACTTATTTTGAATATACAATATAAAATTTTAATATATAAATAAATTAATATTGTATTATACATATTTTTTATATTGATTACCTATATACTCATTAAATGAATAGTGAACTAATACATACAGAAAGGAGTGAATATGGAAAAAATGTATACAAAATATACACAAATATGTGCTAACTGAAATATATATATTTATTTATTCAATTTTTTTTGTATGAACTATATTTCTAAATTTGTAGTGTAGTTTACTACAGTGAATATTTAGGATATATATATGCTTCTAGTGAATAATAAAAAAATTATTGTGTTAGAATATATAAATTAAACATATAAAAATACAAAACGTTACTGAAAAAGGATTATACAACTGAAACAAGATGCCTTGACGAGGTCTTAAGGTGAGGGGTTGTCTGTATAATAGATTTTTAGTGTGGTGTCTGTCAAGATGTTGACCACAATTTCATTTCATGAAAAATTCCACAATAACACAAGTGACATGGTGATGTTCCTGATCTTCTCCCACCTCAAAACATCAAAATTTAAGTGGTTCACTAAATTTCATCTTCCTAATGTATCAATTGGAATACAGTACAATCTATAAATCTGTTAAAATATATTCAACTAGTATAACAAAACCACATAGAAGATAATAAAAATACAATTAATTTAGTACATAAAACATATTAAAACTGGAAACATAATATAACTGAAATGAATCAAAAATCATAAGAATACAAGAACTAATCTATGGCTTATCACGTAGTGGGTCATATAAGCCTAGTAGGACTGGGAATAAAAAATTCTAAAGTTTAGAGGAGTCCATGAAAAGGATGGAAACTCTCATAAATCCATTAAAAAAAGTTATATAAGTTTGGTGTTATATGATATATTCAAGGTGTTTTTATCTTGCAATAGTCGTTTCATGGTTTGAAAAAAAATGTGCAAACAAAATCCATTGGATAGTATACATAAGCATGTGATACATAAAACAAAGCAATTGAAATCACCATGGGAAGTGGAATAAATTCCAGAAGTAAAACATGGAACTTAAGTTAAACCTATTATTAGTCACCTAAAGGAGTGACTATGGGGTCTGCCAAAACAATAGCTAGTTCCCACATCTTCACAGCTGTATGAAGATTCCTTGAGGGACCATACATGGGTTGTCAGATCAAACCATTCAACATAACATAGTAAAACAATTATCTTCCATTCGTAGTATAATATATCTAATGTAGAGAATTTTTTACTATAATTAAAATCCTTTACAAAACACATCTTCACCATATTCATCAACAAGTGTGTCATAATCATAGAGAGTAGTTATCAAAGGTGTTGTAGTGCGTCCGAAATTGGTCCCCCATGATATATTTTGGAATGATAAAATTTATTTTTCAATGATACTATATTTACAATTCATTATTAAATGTATAAGAAGACCAATAATGTTATAATTTTCAAAATATCCTCCCTTTTGAATGAATAGATCTGACACAAACACCAAATCCCAAGCATGCCTCTAGTGCATTGGACCCCCAATCAAACCCATCCTAAATATTTTTTTAGGAAAAACCCAATATAGCATAAAAATAATTTTATATGAAGGTATCAAGGAAGGAAATCCTAAACATTCCATCCAGTGCATGACTCAATCCAAACTATTGGATTGTAAGGATTGTTTGTAGAGAATGTGTCATAATAAAAACCATTGCACGTGTTTATCTATAGACATCATCAAGTAGCAGTGCAGGACATTTATAATGATCATAGGGAAAGGTATATATATATTTGAAGGAATCTAGATATGAAAATTAGATATTTATGACTTAAAATTATATTTACCCTATATTCTTAAATGACAGTTTAGGAGGGGTAAACATAAGGTCAAAACCAAAAATGATAAATATACCCTCCCCGTGAGCCTATAATGTGGAAGTAGTTTAGGCCTGGTGAGGACATAATTCTGAAGAAGAAAACCTAAATTCATAGTTCACAAAAAATAACATAAAATTTTATTAGTATAGAAGGGAAGATAGCTATACAGAGTTATGTTGTCCACAAAGAATCTCTACCAGTGGACTATATGAAGAAACTGAGGGGATGAGAGCAAGAAACTTGTGGAATGGTAGTGAAGATCTTGTGCCTAAGGTTGGATTCAGAGAGTGGTGCAGCACAAATAATGAAAAGAGATGTGTTTTTTCATCTCATCAACAATTTTTGGAGAGAAATTATTTTTTGGTCATGAAACATTTGTTACTACACTTTACATCATGACACATATAAGTTAATTTTTTTCAAACCTGAATATTAACAGATCTGATACACAAAAGTCACAGAAAAATATTCAAAACCACATATTTTCTGACATGTACATTATAATTAGGTTCTCTTAAAAAAATATTGATAACAAATATGAAAATATATTTTTCACTTACTGATTCATCAAATGATAATAAAACCTAAATATTGTCAAAATTGTACATTTGAGGAAATTACTGATAAAAAATGATCAAATATTGTTAACAAAAACGAACTTATATATTCCAGTTAACAGATAAAAATGTATATGAATAAAGATGTTGAATATGAATCTATATATTACAAAATCTGAACAAATAGATCCCTAATTACAAACCTGATACATATAAGTTACAAAATACACAAACCTACATATTTATAGAAATAAAAATTTGAAGAAATAACATTAAAAATAGAAAAAATATTTTTTTGAAATATAAATCAATCTATTTAATTTCATGTACCATATAAATTGAATGAAATACTCAAACAAAATATTTTACAAACTTGTACATTATAAGAAATTGTAGTTCATAAAGGAATAGATATTTTTAAAAAAATATGAACCAATATATTCTAGTTTTAAAATTCAAATAGAGATCTACATAGAAGGGGAATATGTATTTATATATTAAATAAATATGATCAAATAGATCCACAAAACAACATCAATAAAACATCAAAATGACATTACAACAACCATTTCAGTAATGATCAAATAGATAGATTAAACAATACTTTAAGGGCATAGGGAGAACATACCATATTTCAAGTCAACACCATTTCATCATCTATAAATCATCAACAAGCTACCTAAATTGATAATGGTGAAGAATAAAATATTGAATAAGGTAAATTCCAGAAAACCTTTAAATTCAAGAACATACCTCTATGAATAATATCAAGACCTCATGCAAGAATTAGCCTAATCTGAATAACTATGAAGTTCAATGAAGGGTAATGAAATAATATTCAACAAAAAACACAAGATGCTTCGATAAATGTAAAAAATATTTAATATTTTGGGGATAAAACAGAATCCTGAATTAAGAGCTAGTAGAAAATGAAATATAAATATTCAACATAATAGAAGAGAAAATAGGAGGGCAGAGTTGAGTAATCATTGATGAAAATATACCTATTGTCTTCCTAAATAAACTGTAGGGATATGAGGGAGAAAATCAATAGAGGAAGAACATTGGGCAAGGTTGATGAAGTCATTGTGTTTGTCAGGTGAGATTTAGGGACAAGTGCAATGAGGACAACATGAGCAGAGGGTTGCTGAGTGGTGTGGTATAGAGATGGAAAGACTTAGATATTAGGACCATAGGTGATAGAGAAGGAAGTATCAAAAGATGATAAGGTTTCCACATATGCGGTGGAAGGTGGGGGAATTAGATTTCCCAGTATTGAGAGGAGGCAGATGGATAGGGATTCCAAGTATCAACTACGACATCGAGATGTCTAGATGTGGAGAACCTCAGCGGTGTTGGGGAAGGGGTGGATGAAAATTGGGTAAGGGTTTTGGGGAATCAGTGGATGGGCAAGGAGAATAGTTCAGCGGGAGTGGAAATTGTCTAGGTTAATGGTTAGCGGGGAGGAGGACAAGTGGAGGAGGAACCATGCTAATTTTTATAGATATAGATTTTAATATATAGTTTTCTCGAAGTGGTAATTGACTATAAATAGTCTCTGGAAATCTAAAAGATTTATATTCTTCATGGAAATTTATTTTTAGTTATTAGGAAAAAATACATACCATAAATAATTAAGAACGGATGATGGAGGAATTATTAATTTAACGGAATATCAAATAAACGATATTAAAAATAATAAAATAGATACAATTTGAGATAATTAAGTTGATATATTTTTTAAGGATATAATATTTTTGAAGGTTTTTAGTACTAATTTTATTAATGTAGGAAAAATTATTTTTCACCACTTATTTCTTTTTTTGGAGTATGTACTTCCCTTTGGAAATTTTATGTCACTAAATTATTTATTCTTTTGATAATTACAGTTTTTTAAATGTAGTTATTTTGTATATGATATTAATCAAATGATTACAAGTGTTAATGGATTTCATAACTCATTTTTCATTAATTTTGTTAAAAATATATCTCATTTTTATAAGGTTATTTTGTAAGTGACTTTTCATTATATTATGTTGTATTTACACTTTTTTATGTGGATTTACAGTTGATACACAAAATCTGTTCATTTAATTATTTAATAAACCATATAACATTTTTACATATAGTTTTTAATTTTAATTTCAATTAAATTACTAGGAAAATATTATTAAATCTGTACCTTATAGTCAATATAGAAACTTGTTGATAATACATATTATTCAATGATTTAAATCGACCTTTTCAATGTATGAGGAATTCCATGACATGAAAGAACTGGTGGGGACCATATATTAAAAAGACCATCGATGCGTACATAATCATGTGAGATTAATAAAATTTTAATTTTGTGGCCATATTTATAATGGTAAGGATAACCTTCAGGGTTTACATGAACTTTTAATTTGGGTAATTATAGGATATTATATGGTTGTGAATTCAAAATGTAATGTATAAGATAACCATTGGGTTTTAAAATATATATTTTTAATATTGATTATATTTTGGTTATTTTTTAGTATTCTTATCAATGTTTTGTATAATATTAATATAGATTTATTAAAATGATACCTCATAGGTTGGGTGGTAACCCGTTATATCTGGTATGGCCACTGGGAATGAACTGACAACCAAAGGGGAAACAGGTGCATCACATACAACATGCCTACATGACATACTAGTTATCATATAATAGTATTATTTATTTAAATGATGTCACATAGATATCCATGGGACTATAAATTGATTTGGGGGTATTTGATATATGTTATTTCAGAATATTCTCACTATTTTGGAAATCCAATATGATTAAGGTACAAAAAATATTGTGAAATTTTATTTTAGGATTAATGGATGGATTTTTTTGAAAGAATATTTTATTTTATTGTGTATTTATGGTTGTATATGTTATTAATGGAAATCTTGAGAATATATTTTATATTACATTTTAGGGCGTGCACAATTTAGAGGTAAATATTAAATTTATCTTGGAAGGCTATGTGATCAAATCATTCTTATTTTGTGGTTTCAATCTTTGGCTATAATATTTTGAGAATATTTACGGATACTAATTTATTGAATTATTTAAGTTATATTTTTTTTATTACTATTGAATTTTTGGAGATTATAATAGTTTTATTAATTTTTTTATTATCATATAATGTAATAACAATTTTTTTTGTAAATTAATAAATATAAGAGAAATAAGTATTTATTACTTTATGGGTTTTTTGACATGTTGAAGATTTTTTTTACTATGTGAAGCATAAAAAATCAAACTCATTATTTAGGGAAAAAGATTTGTTTTGATGAAAATTGATTAAAGGATGAAATTATACTTCTATGGTAAGTATATTTCCATATTTTCTTACTCTACAAAGCTAAAATATTCTTAAATTCTTGGAATATGATTTTGTAACAAAAATATTGGCCATTATATTTTCATTCTGAGAAATAAATAGCCTTTCAAAAAATGAAATATTTAATGTTTTTGATGGAGAAAAATAAAGTGAATATGTTTTCTATCACTCTCTATCAAAACAATATAGTTTTATTTATCATCCATGTCAATGTATTCACTTCATGTTAATGTTCTCTTATACGAAATCATAATTTTGTGGTGACCTTCAAATTTCCCCACACCTCTTGTTAAAAGGATGTTTTATTATCCTTATTTACGATATGGATTCCCAAAAAATGAATTTTAAAATATCATCCATTTTTTCAAAGTAAAAAATCCAAATTTTGAGGGATAAATTTATTTATGGAGGAGAGAATGTGGAATCCTAAGATTTTTAAAGAATAGTATTTTCGATAGCTTACAAAGTTTACAAAAATGATTAAATATTATTATTTTGATAGTTATTACCTAGCCATTGGAATAGAGAGGATGAATTAAATTAACTGAAATATGAAATTATATTTTAAATCTATTGATAAAATGAATTCATTATTTTACAATTAATTAAAAATTAATTTATAAACTGTTTTATTATTAATGAACTGTTTTTATTAAGAATTTATTTTGTACCCATAATGGAATTTTATACTAATAAATTAAATTAATCAATATTATTGAATAATCTAGATGAATTTATTATGTTATATAATCAATAATTGTTTTTAAATTCATTCAATATGTTTGATAAGATTAGTATAAGAAGAAATCAATTTTTAAGAATAAAAAGATATATTTTTTCTAAAAGTAATGTTTAACAACATTTAATGGTTTACATGATTTAAAAAAAAATTAATTTTTATTAATTTTTATTTTAAATAATAATATCCATTATTGAAAGACTAATGTATATATTATCTACGGAGGATTTTTTTGTATTTTTATAGTAGTTTCATTTTTTATTGAATTGTAAAAAAATATAGTATTTAAGAAATACGATATCTTTTGTGATATATTCAACACATAGTTATGATATAAAATTTATTAATCTTATGAAATTACTAAATTATAATATTATAATATAAATATTGATTAAATATGATCTAAACAATATAAATTATAAATTTGTTCATGATAAAAATGAAACTTATTTTCAGTGCTGATGTAGTGACTATACCACTAGGGAAAATAAAAATCAGTTCCACAATGATAATAATTTAGAGATAAGAAGTCATTGGAGTACATATTTATTAAATATTATTTATTTGTTCTTATTTTTTTGATAGTTTTAAATTTTAAAGTCCTATAAAATGAAACATATCCTAAATCATGAGCAATACTTTCACTAGGCCTGAAAATCAAAATTAAAATAATTAAAGAAGTTGTATTGGCATAGTTATGAGAAAATATATATAATGAAAGAATTAAATAGATTATGTATAAACTAATTTTTTTATTTTGTTTAAATTAATTTATTTTTAATTATACCATATTATGTAATTTCCTATATTCCTTATGGACAACTGATGCAGTTCTAGTGAAAGCTAATGAAAAATCAATTAAATGGTTTTAGTTAATGTTATAATAACCATTAACTGACCTGAAATATTTTATAAATGTTAATTGATGTTTATTTTCTGACTAAAATGATTCTTTGGATGAATTTTGTACCTTTAATTTTCTACTGGTCTGAAATTAAGTCACTTAAAATATTTTATTTGAAGGAATGTAAAACTATTCATAATATGATTTTTAATTAGTATAAATTTTTAATATATAGTTTTTCAGAATATATATTCTACTACAAATAGTATCTCAAAATTTTGAAGATTTATCTTTTTCATGAAAATTTATTTATAATTTTTAGGAAAAATATAAATACCTTAAATGCTTACCAAACAATGATGCAATAATTCTTTAATTAGTGGTATAATAAAATAAAATATATTAAAAATATTAAACTAAATATAATTTGAGAAAATTAAGCAAATCCATTTTTTAATGATAAAATCCACAAATGTTTTTTTTCTAAATTTTGTTTGTGTGGGGCATATTATATATTCACCACCTATATTTTTGGTAGTTTATATACAATCCTTTTGGAATTTTATATCAATAAATTATTTATTCTATTGGAATTTAATGTTTTGTTAAATACTATACATTTATAGAACATAAAATTATACTAATTACAAGTCATAAGGTATTTTTTAAATAATTTTCCATTTAATGGTTTAAACTTCTATCTCATTGATTATAAGGATATCTGGGAGTGACTTTTGATTAACTTATGTTTTATTTCCACTTGTTTTATGTTGATTTACAGTTGATACACATAATAGTTCCATTTTCTTTTTTTTTTGAACATTATACCATTTTTATGTATGGTGTTTACATTTATATTTATTTGAATTCTTCGGGAAATTATTTTTAATCATTATCTTTTACTCAAAATTGATAATAGTTGATAAGAATTGTGAATAATGCATTAAATAGACCATTTTGATATATGAGGAATGATTTGGACAAGAATGAACATGTGAGAACAAATATATAGAAGTCATTTTTTGCATCGTTTGGCTCATGAGATAAATAACGATATCCAAATTGAATGGTATTTTTCCCATAATGATTAAACCATCATTTTAATTTTATTTATTGTAAATGTATCATGTTCTTGGAAAATATTATGTCCAATATTTAATAATTTACTTAATTAATAATTCATTTATTTTTATAAATGATATTTTCATAATGAAATTTTCTGTTAATTCGTATTGGAAAAAGTTTTTGTTTAAATTGAATTTGTTTGTATTTATTCTACCGTTAATTAAAGAACATTCATTATGGATTTATGATAGCTTCTGTTGTATGTAACTCTTACTGGTTATCTTATCTCACCCTTTAATTTGTTCCCTTTTTCTTGTGGTATGAAGATTAAATTTTTGAATGAGTTCAAGGATGTAAATTATTTTACTTTGTTATGTATTATATTTTAACCATATAATAAAGGAACAATATATGTATCTAGTTAATCAAAACTACTAAAATGATTGATCCTTTGCAATGTGATTACTTATATTTTTTCTACTATAATAAATTAAGGCTCTAGTTTTGGGTTATTAGTGTTTTGGTCTTCAAAACTATTCACATTTTTTAAAAACTTTGTTTTGATCTTGTTAATCTAATTGATATGATTTTAGCCATCTATAACCCACTTCGTCCTCTTCCTGGAGGCGATCTAGCTGAACCTCGACTATTTTATCAAATTCTTTTCCACTCCATTCCATCTCTATACTCTCCATTTTTAGTTGTCTTCTTTTTCACCACCATCAAATGCATGAAAAATGTTTTAGAAAAGAACTACATATAGTGTTCTAATAATGTATATTTTCCCTAAATGAACAAGAACACCTAAAACATTTTCATAGGTCATGGACCCACAAGATCATCAAATCCAATAAAGATACCTACTTATTGATGAATCCAGGGAAAATGCATACACATATAAAAATATTGATAAAAATTTAAATCATATAATTTTATTAGTTTTTTTTTACAACCTTAGATCTCAGTCTATTTATACTTGTATTAATATGATGTAAGAATGTTTTAAGGATTATAGAATAATAGTCACATTGTTCTAAGGTCCTTAGTAGTCACTTTCAAAATCCAAGATTCCCTAGGAAGCTGATTCCCAAACCCATATGCATATATATATATATACTTTTTCATACCTAGGGAAAACAACGCTCAACGATTGATAAATAATCCCACGCCCAACCTTCAATCCTTTCCCATATCTCTTTTACCTTGGTTTGAACAACTTTTTGGTATAAAGAGCATTAATTTACATCATTTGGTATGGCTATATATATATGTATTATTTTAATATTTAAAATTATTTTTATGTCTTATAATTGCGTAAGAAATTACTTCTAAAACCATATTTGTATATAGGATATATATTATTCTCAATGTAGTAAAGGTATTTATATAAATTTTATAACATATTTTTTTGTTTATATATGTCTATATATAAACATATACATTTATATAAACAAATTCCATTATTATTTAATCAGATTAATGAGTAATAAATTCATGTATTAAAATATGTTTTAATGTCAAATCAATATCTTCCTTAGGATGATATTTTCAAATTATTCATGGGATGACATATTTTATTTTAATTTTTTACTTTCTAATATTTTATGTTTGTAATAAAAAAAATTTCAAAATTATCTCTTTATGATATAATAACCATTTTTATGATTGTTTCATGAAGGAAAAATTATTCATATATATACACTGATAAATGAATTATTTTATATGAATATTAATTATACAATAATGGTTATTTTATTGGAAGTATTTATACCTTCACAACATTATTTTACTTATAAAATTATATTTTAAAACATCAAATTTTGAATCCAGTAAATGAGTATCCAATTTCTTTATTCGTGGACGAATTTTAAATTACAAGGTTTATCATTGTATGTTCTATTTTAGGTAAAATGGATTTTATATGTTTATAAATAAATGTAATTATTAATATAGGGATGTAAATTATACATTCATTAATATTCTATGCATGAATTGAAGGACAATTGTTATAATATATGTTTGCTCAAATTTAATAAAACAATTTACTATAGAATTACACACACACTTATATAATTTATTAACTATAAATATATTTAATAATGAATTACCTTATTTTATAATGATAAAAATAACAATTCATATAAATATAGGAATTTTCAAAATGATTTATAAAATTGGACATGTAGAATTTGTAAACAATAAGATCATTTATTAATAATATCTTCCAAGCATTAGGTATTTTAAAAATAATTATATTTTTAATGCATTACGTAATTTCAAAGGAATTACATTTACAAAGAATTAAGTATTTTCAAAGGCCTTACATATTTAATGAAATTATGTATTTTTAATGGTATTATATTTGTAATGGATTAATTATTTTCAAATAATATTATATTTTTTTAAAATGTGTTTTCCAAATAATATTTTCACATGTTTAGTATTTTCAAATGTAATAAAAATTTTTAAAAGATTTTAAAAATAATCTATATTTTAAAATAAATCGTAAAAATTATATTCCAACCCTATATTTGGAAACCCTAGATATAATAGTTTTTGAAATATATATATGTATATATATATATAATATTTGTTTTGATATAATGAAATATTTCTTTTATGTGAAATTTTAAAAAATGTATTTTCAAAAATGATTTTCACTAGATTTTAAAAACCCCTTAATGGTAAATTATTATCACCGCATGTTTTTTAAGTAATGATCCCTTAGAAGTTTCATAGAGATTAGAGTCTACATCGAGCTAGCACAAGAAAATTCTAACAACATACTTTTTATTTGTTATTTTCACAATGATATTCTTCAATTAAGATACCTTTACTTAAAAAAAATATCATAAAAGATAATAAAATATATAATAGATTGTATATTTTAGCTTTTTAAGTAAAATAAAATGTATTATTTTGTACCAGATCTAGAAACATGGGTCTCGGGGTGCAAATCATGGTATCAAAATAAAATTTAATATAACATTGGAGATTAATAATTTTAGTTAAAATAGATTAATTTTATTATTATATTATTCTAAAAAAAAATTATAAACAATTATATAATTTCCAAATTTCTTATCATTTCAAAGACTTATAATTTTGTAATAAATAATTTTAAAAATCTATATTTGTGTGTGTGTTGTATATTATTCTCAAAGTTATAAAAGTAATTATATATCTTATAAAATGTATGATTTAGTTTATATGTACATATATATATATACATATATATAAAAAATTTCATTATTATTTCATAATTTCAATGAGTAATTAATTGATTTATGAAAATTTTTATTAATTAAAAATCGTAATCATACTAAAGTGGATATTTTCAAATGATGCATGGATGAAATGTTTTATTTAAAAATGTTAGTTTTTATAATACTCAATGTCTAATATAATTTTTTTTCAAAATTATTTGTTAGGGATATGATTTACTTTTTTATTATCATTGTCTTATGAAAAAATTATACATATAGTTAATGGAATTATTTTATGTGAATAATAACATAACTCTGACTATTAGTTTATTTGAAGGATTCATACCTTAACACTATTTTTTATATATAAAATGATATTTTAAAACAAATATTTTTGAATAAATTTAATTAGTATAAAATTTATTTATTCATGGGTGAATTTGAAATGATAACTATTGTCATTTTATGTACACTTTTTATTAAATTGGATTGTATATGTTTGTGAATTGATTTTGATTATGAATATAGGGATGTTAATTATTCCTTCATTAATATTCCATGCATGTATTCAAGGATTATTGTTATAATATTTGTTTTCTCCAATTTTAGAAAATGATTTTCTATGGAAGCAAATATATATCAATTTATTTATATATATAAATATGTGTGGAAATTTTTTTATATTTATTTATGTATTACTACATTTTCATGTATTTAATATATTCAAAATACAATGGATATATATATATATAATATAAAGCTAAAAATGTTGTAATGAATTTTTCACTTTGACATTGAAAAAATGATAGTTAATAGTGATGTGAACCCAACCCTCTATAATGCATAGGCCGAGACAACCTTTAATGTTTCAAGTGGTACCATAGTTTTGATTTCCAAGATTTCATAATTTATTTAAAACCATTTGATTATTTTATTAATAATATTTTAAAAATATTTATTATTTTAAAAGGTATTATTTTTTTCAAATTATTATGAATTACCAAAGTCATAATATTTTCAAACCATTAATTATTTTAAGGGGAATTATATTTTCAATTCAATATATATTTTTAAGGGAATAATTTTTTCAGAGAATTTTTTATTTTCAAATGAATTTATATTTCGAAAAGAAAATTCAAATTAATATCTTCATATATTAAGTATATTCAATGATTTTCCTATTTTGTAAAATACTTTCATAAATAATATATATTTTCAAGGGTTTTTTAAATGGTATTTTCCAAATATATATTTGAAAACCATTGAAATTGTTGCTTTTCAAAAGTATATATATATATATTCTTTATTTTTATATAAATTAAAAAATCACATGATTTTTCAAAACTTGTATTTTATAAAATGTTTCCATTGTATGTTTATAACCCATTACACTCCAATTATTTCTAGTATATGTTTTTTTAAATTCTTTCAGGTTCATTTAGAAGATTCCGGGAGATTTGTTTCGATAAATAGATAGCATGAGAAATTTCAATAAGATTATTTGGTTTAAATGTTTTTATATTTCATACTATTTAATTGGAAATATTTTCTTCTAAATACTAGATCTAAAAAGACTCTCAGATATACAATGGAATTTATATTTTTTATTTTTCTTATAAAAAAATATACAACATTATTTAGGACTAGATCCAGAATCACAGGTCTCATAGAGCTAAAATTAAAATGTATTTTTTATATATTTATATTATACATATATTTAGGGTAATATATGTATTTATTGAGAAAAAATTATTTTCCACCATTCTTGGAGACGACTTATCTTATGTTTGAATGAATTGTGTTTTCTATTTTTGATAGATATAATTAAATAATGGTAAATAATAATTCACTTTTACATTATTATTATATATTTATATAGATGATATGTCTCCATTAAATATATTATTATTAACATCCATGTAAAATGTAAATGGAAAACGATTCACATAGATGCATAGAGGTGGTGGTCCACACATACACACAAGTGACGTTATCGTTTCCTAATGGTTATGAATGAATGAAGGTTGATGTCAAAAAAAATAGGAAGTTTAATTATGTTGCAAGTATCATATATAAAAATTAAACCCATCCATAATAGATAGATATGATAAATGAATTGTATCTCTAGGTTGAGATGTTTCCCCATACATACGCACTAGAGATACATTCACTTATATATTGGTGGAAAAGAGGTTGTAGAAAAGTGTTTTTATATTTTTTTTAAAAAAATTAATTATATTGAAGATAATAAAATTATAATTTTATGATAAATTGCACATATTTATAAGAGTTAAGTAATATTATAGAATAAAGATATTGATTTTAGAGATTAGCTCTTCATAGAAATGACTCCCTATGATCTCCTCTAATGGGCTCTAGGGTTGTACTTTAAGGAATATATTCACCTATAAAAAGTGTTTAGGAAAGTATAGAAAAGATATTGGTAGAATATTTTCAAGATATAAGGTTACTTTTTAAAAAAAATAAGTGAGTAAGGATGTTCCCCTTCAAAATTTATGTGAGTGACACTTTTAGTATTTCCCAATGTATTAAATTATCATAATATTAATATCAAGAAGAATGTTTCCAAAGGCTAAAATATGGAAAAGTTATACAACTTATGAATTTTTATTATCCAAATTTTCCTATTCTAACATTTTTATGATTTTATTTGTAATTTTATAAAAAAATTATTCTCATATAATATCATTATAATCAATTTATACACTATTAAAGTATTTCAACATAAAAGATTTAAATAAAAGATTTATATTCAAATATAATCCTTTAGCACAACAATAATATGTTATATTAAACTTTAAAATTCATGGAACACATTAGATAATACAAATTATATTTCTTTTAGTATTTTTAAAATCAATAAATTTTTTATTAATTTAAGAAATACAGCAACTACGTTGTAAAAGTTTTTATTGAAAATGAAAGATTACTGATAATTATAAATACATTTACATCATGAAAATAATTAAAATTTATAAAAAATAATTATTATTATTCAATAATAATTACATTTTTTAGTATGTTAACAAAAATTATATATTAAAAAGAAATAGAGTTACATTTTGTAACTTTTTTTGATTTAAATAATATATAATTCAATTTCATGGAAAAGTGTATATTAAATAACTAATATTCCCGAATAATAAATAGGATAGAATTTCATTCACACAATAATAATTACAGAAGTGGTACGCTGTGTTTTAATCCCTATATTTTGTTTTTAACCATTTTTTAACCATTTTCAAACTTATCATGAAAATAAGGTTTTTACTCAGTGAGGGTCATTATCATTACAACAAATGGAAAAATGAACCATAAATTGATTTTGGTTGAAATTATTAATTATTTCATAGTCACTTGGATGAATGAATAATTTCACAGAATTTTATATCATTTAATAAAATAATATTTATTTTAAAATATCATAAATGTAAATTCATAGAACATGTCATTATATTAACATTAATAACCTCAATAAATCAATTAATATTAAAAACATGTATTTTAATATGTCCCTATCATGAATTATTCGACATTAAAATTTGTTTATCACATTGATTATATTTAATTATAATTATTTTAATATTTTTAATATCATTTATTTTATTTCTCTATTAATTTAATAATTATTATGTCTATACTATATAAAAAATTAATTATTTTTTTTGGAACCTATACATTTTAAATAGATTAACTTCATGTATGAAATTTTATTATTATTAAAATATCAATTTAAATTAGTTTAATAGATATTTTAAATAATGTTTATGTCATAACGACTTATTTA
Organism: Viscum album; assembly: GCA_963277665.1. Taxonomy (NCBI): domain Eukaryota; kingdom Viridiplantae; phylum Streptophyta; class Magnoliopsida; order Santalales; family Viscaceae; genus Viscum; species Viscum album. Next base: position 1,256,896,265 of record OY728152.1, read on the forward strand.
ATATGATATTTTTATACTTCTAGCCTTGCGCAAGCATTGCAAATGAATTTGTATAAGACACTTTTTATATAACTTAAAAAGTTGTATATAATGATAAAAAATATATAATAATTAATATTTAATAAAACATTATAACATATACTTATATAATCTCAAATATTAACTTTATGACAGAAAATTGGACTTTTCATGCATTGTCATCGCTCTGTGTTGACATTGAAAATGACGTTAATAATTATTATGGAATAATTTATAATTTGTATGTTTTGAATTTTTATTTGTACTATATTTATAGTATTTTATAATAAATTAGACATTCCATATGTTTCATAAATTTATATATTATTTCAATGTCTTGGAGATATAAAAAAAATGATGTATTTCATAAAAACAAAAAATTTTCTACTATTTAGTAACAATTTATCTTCTTCATAAAAATGTCAAAACAATTATCATTCATTAAATTTTAAATAATTAATCGCAAAATAAATTAAATTTCATAAAATTACATTCCTTTATGTGATAAAAATTAATTTTGATATAAATATATTAAATGCAATGAAAAACATATTTATGAAAAATGAATTTTAAAAATTAAAAATGTTTTTATAAAAAATTAAACCATATAATTGATTCCAATTATTTTATTTAGATTATTAAAAAAATAAACATAATTTAACATTTTTACAATTTAAAAATTTTTGAACTTTATAATTTTCTGAAACAAAATTATAGTTTTTAATAAAATTTAGTATTTTTCACTTTTCACTAGAAGAAAATATAATTTTAGAAATACAAATTCATCATCATCTTTATAACAGTCACATATAAATAATAATATTTTGTTTTTTATTTACGCTCATTATTAAATTTAATCTAGTCAATCGAAAATTATTATTTACTTTAATATTTATTGAAATAATAGGGTGTTACTGACCTAAAATAACTAGTGATTTCATATTATTTACTTCATTCCATACTCCCAAAATAAATTAAATGAATATTACCTTTTAGAATCTTGTGAGAGGAACAAATAGATTCTAATACCAATGCAACTAGCTGATCTTTCTAATAAACATTTATTGAATTAATACTATTATATCAATCATCTATATGAATGGAGTGATAAATATTTTAATTAGTTTTTTTATTTACGATTTCATTATTATTAACTAATGTGATCTTGCATACCATTGTTATAATAAGTGACTTATTTTTATCGGGCTATAGACCGAATAAGACTATATTTATTACGATTATAATCATTTCAATTTCATTTATAATTATTTTTTTTCTTACCTATAGTAAATGATCATCCCATAATGTGAAATATTTCATCCTCAAAAAATATTTTCAGCTTGTTATGAATTTCAATTGAATTTAATATAGACTTGTCTTGTTCAAAATTATCTGTTTCCTAACGAAATCATTGTTTTGATAAATGAGCACTATAAATTATATATATAAATATTTAAAATAATATATTTATAATTATTATTGACATCAATGTTTTGTAAATTAATAATTATTTCCTTGAATTGGTAATTACGAAATGTGATTCGTGATCCAAGAAGAATTATGAATGTACAAATTATAGCATTAATATAATAACTGTAATGACCCATTAATTCCGTGGAATTACTTTTTTCTTAAATACATTGGAATTTTACGAGTCCATAAATTTTTACTGCGCTTGATTCTGAGGCCCGGTGTGCTCAGAATCAATTTCTGATGTTTTGTTCAGGTACGTTCAGTAAAATATGAGCGGGTTTTTAAACATTTAGAAATGGGGCTCGGAATTTAATTCTGAGAGCACCGTTGAACTCACAGTGCCTGTATTCACTTAAGATGACTTTCACCTCGACTGTAGTTGGTCGAGAATAAAAGTTAGTTTTTGGATTTTTATAAAAAATAATAAAATAAAGTATCCAACAACATTATTTTATTTGAGTCACCTTTGGGTTTGGGGAGGTGAAAAACTTCAAGAGGAGGTTGGAGGCGGGGGTCACCACACAATAACCTCCCATGAGAGGTTATGGTTGTGGGGCCCACCCAAACTCAACCACCCATGGGAGGAAAATTGAGTTGGGGACCACCCGACTTTTAACCCTTTGAAACTCTTCATTAAATGTTGAGAATCCATGAGCTCCCCACTTAATAGTGTCACCGCCCTTGGAGCCTCTCCACCATCCCATTCAATTAAATGGATCCATTCAATTTAATTAAATGGAGCCAGCCACTTTAATTAATGTTCCAACCTCTCGTGGATTAATTAGGGAAGCCTACACATTTTTTCATCTTTTTGAATTGTTTTGCCAACGTAATATTACACGACTCAATCAAACATTATTTTCACTTATAATTTTGGTGGAACATGATAAATTGAAAGCTTGAGAGAAATGTTCTTCCAACGAGGAATGAAGAATGAAGAATGCGAAGAACTCCAACGATGATTCTTCTTAGACACCCTTCATCAAATCCTAGCGATGTGGAACGTCTTCCACAACCATCGTGAGACTTCTTTCTTCCCGAACGCCATTAATGGATTGATGACCATCTCCTCACGCCAACATAGATAAACTTCGAGCATGGTTGGGGGTTATTTCAAGTTGGTGCTTTCTTTTTCTTTTCTCCTCTTCGTTGAAAATAATCGATGTGATGTATTATAAATGATAGAAGTTGATCTTCCTTACACTTTGTTGAACAATTATTATCACCCCTAAACTCGGAGGGTGTGGACCAACTAACATGGCCCGAATCCCTCTGTCAATCCTTTTTTTTAATGTTATTTTGGCATGGGAATGAAGCGACGACGATGAAGGCAACCACGACGAAGGACGCGATACCTGCGGCCTCTACAAATCGCAGCACCCCCGGGGCGCACCAGTGCTCCCGACAGGACCCCTCCGGCCGAGCGTCACCCAACCCGCCTACCTGCAGCCTCCCGATGCCCTTCCCGGCATGCGCCTCGGCCGAACCCGCGTCCTGCCTCGCATCCCACCCGGCCCCGTCGGCGCCCTGACCAGTGCCCTCGCGAATTGTCCGTGCCCCCACGCGCTCCCTGGCGCCCTGTTACGCCATGCCCGGCACCTCTTTCACCCTGATGCAGCCCACTAGGTGCCCTCAGTTTGCTGTGGTGCCCAACCGGGCGCCCCCGACGCCCTGCGGCACCATGCCGCATCCTGCCCGGCGCCCCCGCGGCTTTCCCAGCGCCACCGCGGCCTGCCCGGTACCCAGTTGGGGCCCTTGCGGCCTTCCCGACCCCTGCCGCGCCCTTCCTGGCACACCCATGGCCATCATGCGCTTCGCTTGGCCTACCCACGGGTCTCCCGATTGGCCCAACCTCCCAGTCCATGTTTCCTGAGCCGTGCCCCTCGCGGTGCTGGCCGAACGGGCCCTGACCTTCGGGTCGATTCACCTACGTGGAGACCTCCAGGCCGAACCACCCTCGCAGTCTGCTGGGCTGGGCCGAACATAATGGGCTAACCCGCCCAACGGGCTGAGTGAGACCCACCGAGTATGACTGGGTCGACCCAGACTGGGTCGGCCCCGTCTGCGTTGGGCCAAGTCGGTCCAACTGGGATGGACTGGGCCCAGGCCTATTACAGACCCATTACCTTCTTTTGCCATATCCTTAGCATCAGACGTTCGTTTGACGAACCGTCAGCAGCGACGATTTTCTTGGATCGAGCCATCACTTTGAGAATTCCACACTGGAATTCAAGGTATATTTGAGCTACGGTCAGGTTGGATCATACACGAATCCATCTGGGGCCCGTAGAGAAAAAAGCTAATAACTAACTGATCGGGCATCTGATTAATGTACTGCCAATTGCATTGAGACCCCTGTGACATGGCTGTTGTTTGAGATAATTCTTCATTTCTCTTCGAGATAGTTGGATTATTTCCCTGTTGCTCATGGAGTAGATCCTTTCGGTGAAGAGAAGGCAGAGTGCAGAGACGTTGTAGCTGTCAGACCTGATGACTACTTGGCCAATTCGACTCGGAGTGATTTGAATAGCCCAGTGGGGAGTGCCTGGTAGTTGGTGACAGACCGACGGCGGAGGAGCGCATGGTAGTTGGTGGAAGACCCATGGTACATGACAGGAGGAGTACCTCTACAGGCTATTAGGGGGAGCTCCAGGTAGTTGGCGGTAAACCCATAGTGGAGGAGCGCCTAGTAGTTGGCAGCATACCATCTGTACTTGACAGGAGGAGTACCTCAGTAACCCAAGGTTATTTAGAAGCATATCGGTGTCACAGTAGGCCCACTATATTCGACAAGTGAGGATTTCTCCAACAGCCATGATTTCGATAATGAAAGTCCTGGTTTGAGCTGAGTCAATGGCTTTTCTATTTTCCTCATGATTGAGATGGGTTACTAGATAGCATTGTTTTGTGTATGGGAATATATTTAAGTAATGGTTATCTATTGATTTCATACATTTTGTTTATCATTGTTGGATTTTGTTATACCATGAGGGTCTCGGGGTCCATATTGAGTATTGTTATACTCACCCTTGGACAGGCTATGCCCGCACCACGTTGTGTTGGTTGTAGACGATGGACATCGCTGACTGAGCCAGAGAGTAGCAGGATTGGACGCTACCCAGAGGGGGACCACTCGACAAGACGATACACGGAGCTGAAGGATAGACGTGGAGTGTTTAGGAGGCCATCTATACCTACCCTTTAGGTAGGAAACCCGGAGGATGACCCAGTAGCTACTTTACTTTTCTTCAGCTGTACTTTGTTTTTAGTTGTACTTGTACTTTCCTATTGGGATTCTATTTTCGGCCCCTTTTTATTTCCAGCACTTCTTTTGTATACAATTTCTACTAAGTGTATTACTTCCAATTGTGTACTCTGATGTGTTTTTCTACAGTTATAAAGGCATTTCCTTCCCAGTTTAGGGATTTATGCCTTTAGTGCTAGTCACCAGCCCCTGGAATATGGAAGGTGGGCATGGGGTAGTCACGATACGGGCCCCGTGGGACGGGTCGTGAGAAATTTTTAGTAGAGGAGTCGGTTCTACTACAAAAAATAGAACTCTGATATTTGTTTTCTGTGATGAAATGGATTTAAGAGTACTAGGTGTGGTTTTCAGGTCGGGGAGTCCAGTGTTTGTGCGTGTGGCTGATGTATCCATACATGAAGACCCTAACTACTGATTTCTGACTTGGTGCCCGAAAACACAGATTACGTGTGTGTTTTCAAAAGTTTTCTTTATGTCAGATCAACTAGGTCAGCTCACCAGGTATAATCTTTTTAAATTTTCACATCTGTTTCATTTAGGATGCATCCCCACAGATGACCATCTAGAGCCCCATGAGTTGTAAATTCTGATATCCCACCGAGCGACTAGGCCTCAGTGCATGACCCTTTACCATTGGTGGCACCAGCATTACTAGTTCTCGTTTGGACACTGATGCCACCATCCCCAGCAACAGAAGGTCACGCCACTTGAGCATGTTTCATGAGTTCTATCACCAGAGGCCACCTAGGTTTAGGGGAGAGATGGACCCATAGGCGGTTGTGTATTGGCTGGAGGCTGTGGTGAGAGTCTTCAATATAGAAGGGACACTAGAAGAATTCATGGTGATCCTTACTGGAAGCCTTTTTTAGGTAGCAGTAATCATATGGTGGAGGTATATGCTTCAGGTGCATGATGAGGTGACACTACTATGGATAGACTTTGAGTGCCTATGTCGGGCAGATTTTTTCCCAGCCAGCCTTCGAGTGGTGCGATTACAAGAGCAACTGCATCTACAGCAGGGTAGTATGATAGTATCATAGTACTCAGCGAGTGTCACCGACCTCTCAAGCTACTCTACTAATATCGTATGGGGCCCGTTTTTCAGGGCACATACCTTAGATCAAGGGATTATGAGAGAGATCAGAACACTGATGCTCTCACTCAGCATCGCGATGCAGACGGGGGTCCTATAGAGAGCCCTCCTAGTGAAGACTTTTTTTACTGAACAGTCTCCAGCAAAGAGACCCACCACTAGCTGACATGCAGCTGGGTATTATGTTGATGGATGTAGACATATGTCGCAAAGGTCCAAGAGGACCAGACCTATAGGTGGTCCACCGCATGACTCAGGATCAATTGTGTGGGGAACCCATAGTGGAGACAGAGTCAGTCATGCCAGGAGCGGTCAGTGTTACTTATGCGGCCGGCATGGTCACATGGCTCATGACAGTCCGACCTACCATTCTATTGATCAGTATACAGTTTAGAGACCTCCCAGGAAATGGTAGAGGTTTGATCGAGGCAGTCCTTAGGGAGGAGGCAGACGTGGCTGAGGAGCTGGACATGTAGCTGGTGGTGGATGACATTATGAGGTGTTACCACCACCACCATCAGAAGGTCCACCCCGACCGCAGGGAGTAGGTGGACAGGGGAGAGATCATCTTCAGGAAGCTGAGGCCTATGATCACGGTGCTCCAGAAATGATTCAATGTATGATCCGATTCTACTACACCTTAGCTACAGTTCTTATAGACACAGGTTACGGTCACTCTTTCATTGCCACTACCATCATTTGGATCTCTAAGATTCTGACGGAGCTATTGGATCAATCCTTACGGGTAGAGAATCTTATAGGAGAATACACGAAGATTACGAACTAGTGAAAGAAGTGTGAGAATACTCTAGGAGGCAAGACCTTCAGTTGGGATATCCTCATAGCGGCGTTGAGGCCTTATGACGTCATCTTGTGTATGGACTTGTTATCTTAAATCCATGCTCATATTGACTGTATTAGGAGAAAAGTGAGGTGTGTCCTCGAGGATGGGACCATGTTTACCTTCACCTACATGAAGGGAGCCATTGCAGCATAGGAATGACTTACGTGGAGGAGGGTGCAGCGGATCACTCACCAGTTGTCTTGTCTTACCCTCATAAAAGTTGATGTTGACTTATCCTGTAGTGGTGGACTAGTACGAGGATGTTTTCCCTGACGATGTTCCAAGAATTCCTCCTCATAGAGAGGTGGACTTATACATTGACATGTACCCCGGGACACCAATGATATCTACTCCATCATATCGGATGGCTCCCGTTGATGTTCGTGAGATGCTGGTATAGCTAGATAACCTGGAAGGAAAAGGACTCATCAGGCCCAGTGTTTCTCCTTGGGCAGCCCCGATTATGTTTTCCAAGAAGGTGTATGGAATCTTGAAGCTCTGTGTCGACTATTGACACTTGAACCAAGTGACTGAAAAGAACAAGTACACACTCCCGAGGATTGAAGACCTCTTTGACCAGCTGAAGGGAGCATAGTAGTTCTCGAAGATAGTCCTCAGATTAGTCTATCACCAGCTAAGAGTTCGGGACAAGGAGTACAGAAGACATCCTTCAGGTGTTGTTACAGGCACTATGTGTTCTTGGTTATTCCCTTTGGCATAACCAATTATCCAGTAGTGTTCATGAGTATCCTGAATAGGATCCTCTAGCCTTACCTCGATTGCTTTGTCATAGTCTTCACCAACGACATTATGATCTACTCGACTACTGAGGAGGAGCATGCCTACCACTTGCAGGTAGTACTAGAAAAACTCTAAGAGGAACAGCTTTATAGTAAGCTCTCGAAGCTCTAGTTTCAGATTCGAGGGGCTAACTTCTTCGGAGACGTCATCATTGAGGTTGGAGTTTATATGGATCTAGAAATGATAGAGGTGGTACTTTCTTGGGAGCCACTCGGAGTGTGACAGAGGTACAAATTTTTCTGGGTTTGGCTGGATAATATTGGAGGATCCTACAAGACTTCTCTAGAGTTGCAGCACCACTATCAGCCTTGAAAAAGAAGGTGAAACCCTTCATGTGTTCAGAGAGATGCCAACATATCTTTCATGAGAAGAGGCAGAGGCTGACTAGTGCCCCCAGATTAAAGTTTCCAGTGGAGGTAATAGGGAATGTAGTTTACTGCAATGCATCAAGGACCAGACTTGGGTGTGTCTTAATGCAGGAGGGAGAAGTGATTACATATGTTTCTTAGCAGCTAAGACAGCATGAGCAAGACTACGATACCCATGACCTAGAGTCAGCAGCAGTGGTCGTAGCCTTGAAGATGTGGCAAAACAATCTTATTGGTGAGTGTTTTACCTTGTACTCTGATCACAAGAGTCTCAGGTATATCTTCTCTTTGAAGGACCTGAACCTAAGATAGTGGTGATGGGTCATGTTTTTTCGGGACTATGACTTCAAGATAGTATATAATCATGGGAAGGGGAATTTTGTAGCAGATGCTCTCAATAGGAGATCATGTATATAGATGCTAGGAGAGGTGACAGATCAGCCGGCTACCTTACAGATATCCTTTGTGGATAGAGATGGAGAAGCCTATCTATAGTCTCTTACAGTCACTCCACTACTTCTTTAGTGAGTCAGGGAGGCACAACATGGGGATGCTGACTGTGAGACACAACGTGCTCAGATATCCACAAGATAAGAACCTAATGGATTTTGTGAAGGTTGGGAGCATGAAATCCTCTTCATAGGATGTATCTTGATACCAGTGGCACATTAGGAGAAAGTGTGAAAATATTTCCACACATCCCCTCTAGTGGTACATCCAGGAGTGGAGAAGATTTACCCGGATCTTCGACGATAGCACTGGTGGAAAGGTCTGATGAAGGCGGTAGAGGAGTTTGTCTCATGGTGGGTTACTTTCCATCATGTGAAGACAGAGCACCAGATACCAGCAGGCTTGGTTCATCCCTTATAGTTCCCAGAGTGGAAGTGATATTGGATATCCATGTACTTTTTGACGGGTCTTCCACGTACATCCAGGGGTCACGACACTATCTGGGTGATCATTGACCAAGTCAAAATGTTGGCCCACTTCCTACCAGTCAGAGAGAAGGGTTCAGTAGTGATCTTGGGATTTCTCTATGTGCAAGAGATTGTGCGTCTACATAGAGTACCATACTCAATTGTCTCTGAACGTGACACACGGATTACTTCCTGGCTATGGAAGTGGTTGTAGGAGGCTTTTAGGACACAGATTCGCATGAGCACCACCTTCCATCATCAGACAGATGGTCAGAACGAGAGGACCATCTAGACCCTCGAAGACATGCTACGTGCATATGTCCTCGACTTCGATCATAGCTGGGAGGATCACTTGCCTTTGGTGGAGTTTTCTTACACAAATTTCCATCACTCCACCATAGGGAAGGCACCTTTCAAGGTGTTGAACGTGTGACATTGCAGATCGCCCTTATGCTGGACAGACCATGGGGAGTCATCACTAGTGTGACCAGAGATGGTATGAGCTATCAAAGAGAAGGATCAAATCATCCAGGAGCGGCTGAAGACATCATAGAGTGGGCAGAAGTTGTATGCTGACAGGAGACGGAGGCCTCTAGTGTTCGAGGATGGAGACCATGTCTTTCTATGGGTCTCACCACGACAAGGGCTATAGAGATTTGGCCGAGGAGGCAAGTTATCTCCACGATTAATCGGACCATTCTAGGTCCTCCGTAGAGTAGGCGAGGTGGCTTAACACATAGCTCTTACACCATAGTTTCACCAGGTGCACGACGTCTTCCGCGTATCCCAGCTAAGGAGATATGTGCACGACCCTTCACACAACATCGACCATGGTGATTTGTACGTCGACGATGGGGAGACCTTCAAAAAGGATGCAATGGAGATTGAGGATCGATAGAATATGGTCCTATGTTGATGGTCAATACCTCTGATGCACGTTCGCTGGTGGCATGGGAACCTCCATGAGAGCACATGGGAGCGGGAGGCTCAGATGTGTGCTCAATACCCCCCATTTGTTCCCATAGTTCGATTGTACCTTACGGGGACATAAATCCCTAAGGTGGTGAGAATTTAAAGACCCAAAATTCAATGGTATTTTTTTCTTAAATAAATGGGAATTTTATGAGTCCGTAAATTTTTACGGCACTTGATTCCGAGGCCCGGTGTGCCTGGAATCAATTTATGATGTTTTGTTTGGCTGTGTTTAGTAAATGTATGAGTGGGTTATTATAACTTTTTAAACGGGGATCCGAATTGAAATCCAAGGGCACCATTGAACTCGCATCACAGATATTCGCTAAAGACGACTTTCACCTCGATGGTAGTTGGTAGATAATAAAAGTTAGTTTTTGGCTTTCCATAAAAAATAATAAAATAATGTATCCAAAAAAATTATTTTATTTGGGCCACATTGGGGTGTGTGGAGGTTGAAACCTCTAAGAGGATGTTGGACGTGGGTGCCACCACACCTTAACCACCCATGAGAGGTTATGGTGGTGGGGCCCACCTGAACACAACCTTCCATGGGAGGATAATTGTGGTGGGGAACACCAGACTTTTATCCCCTTGAAACTCTTCATTAAGTGGGAAGAACCCTTAAACTTCCCACATAATGGTGCCACAACCCTTGGAGCCTCTCCACCGTCCCATTTAATTAAATGGAGCCAACCCCTTTAATTAATGTGCCAACTCTTGTGGATTAATTAAGGGAGACTACGTATTTTTTTCTCCTTTTTTAATTGTTGTTCCAATGTAATATTAGACGAATCAATATAATATTATTTTAACATGTCATTTTGATGGAACATTAGAAGAGGAATGCATGGGAGAAAAGCTCTTCCAATGAATAACGCTCTTCCTAAAGAAGAACGAAGAATACGAAGAACACCGATGAAGATTCTTCTTCGACTCCCTTCATCGAATCCTACCGACGTGGATCGTCTTCCAAAACCATCATGAGAAGTATTCCTTCTGCAAGGTTTTCAACGGATCTATGACCGTCTCCACACACTAACATCGATTAAAATCGATCAAGGTAGGGGTTATTGCAAGTTGGTGCTTTGATTTTATTTTCTCCACTTCTTTGAAAAGAATCGATGTGAAGTATTATAAAGGATAGAAGTTCAACTTCCTTCCTATTTGATGAACAATTGTTACAACCCCTAAACACGGAGGGTGTGGGCCAACTAACATGGATCATATCCCTTGAAGATCCCTTTTTTATGTTCCTTCGTCAGGGAGATGAAGCGACAACGACGAAGGCGGCAATGAAGAAGGCTGTGGTACTCGCGGTCTCCATGAATTGTGTCGCCCCTACGGCACACTGGTGCTCCCGGGCGAACATTGTTGGTCGAGCGGCACCCGAACCACCTACTCGTGGCATCTCGACGCCCTTCTCGGCGTGTGCCCCAATCGAACCCACGGCCTGCCCCGCGGCCTGTCTCTTCATGTCGGCGCCCTGCCCGGTGCCACCGCGCGCTGCCCAGTGTTCCCCGACACCCTATTGCACCTTGCCTGGTGCCCCCGACGCCCTATTGTTCCATGTCCGGCACCCCCAGGTCCCCGTAGTGCCATTCCCAGCATCCTCTGCACCCTTCCGTGGCCTGCCGGACCCCTGCCACTGCCTGCCCGGTGCCCCCGTGGCCTGCCCAGCGCCCTGTCGCGCCCTACCCAGCACACCCGTGGCTCTCTTGCGCTCCATGCGGCCTGCCCACTGGTCTCCTAACCGGCCCAACCTCTCGTTCCAAATATCCCAAGCCGCACCCATCGCGGTGCTGACCGAACTGGACCCAGACTTCGGGCCAAGTCGCCTATGTGGCGACCTTAGGGTGGAACAGTCCTCGCAGTCCGCTAGGCCGGGCCCAACGGACCAGGCCGAACATAACGGGCTGACCCAGCCAATGGGCTGGGTCAGACCCAGCGAGTCCGACCAGGTCGAACCAGATCGGGTCAACCCAGTTTGGGTTGGGCCAGGTAGGTCCGACCAGGTTGGACCGGGCCCATGCCCATTATTGACCCATTACATTCTAGGGCCATATCTTTGGCACCAGATGTCCATTTGAAGAACTTTCAACGACATCAGTTTTTCATGGAACGAATCCATACCTTTTAGAATACACCACTAGTGTTCGGGGTATATTTGAGTGACAGTCCGGTTGGATTTAACACGAATCCAACCGGGCCCCTGGGATTAAAAGGCTAATAACTAACAGACTGAGCATCTGATTGTTGTGTCGTTTGTTGCGTTGAGACCCCTGTGAAGTGGCAGAACTTTGTGATACTTCTTCGTGGAACATCGCCACAATTGGAGTATTTCCCTGCACCTCGTGGAGCGGATCCTTCTAGTGAAGAGAAGGTCGAGTGTGGATACCTAGTCACTAGCAGACTTGATAACTGCTTGACCTATTCGACTCCGAATGATTCGACTGGCCCACTGGGAGCGCCTGGTAGTTGGCAGAATACCCATGGAGGAGGAGCTCCTGGTAGTTAGTGGCAGACCCGTAGTACATAATAGGATGCGTACCTCTACTGGCTATTAGGAGGAGCACCTTGTAGTTAGCGGCAGACCCATAGTGGATGAGCTCCTGGTAGTTGGCAGTAGACCCACGGTACTCGACAGGAGCAGTACCTCAGCAGTCCAAGTTTAGTGAGAAGTGCCTCGGTGTCGCGACAAGCCCATTATACTAGAAAAAGGAGGTGTTCTCCAACAACTGTCGTTTTGATAATGAAAATCATGGTTTTGGTTGAGTCAAGGAATTTTGTGTTTTCCTCATGATTGAGATGGGTTACTAGATAACGTAGGTATATGTATGGGTATATACCTAAGTAATGGTTATCCATTGATTTCATACTTTGTGGTTTATCCTTGTTGGATTTTGTGAGACCTTGAGGGTCTCGGGGTCCCTACTGAGTATCATTATACTCACAGCTACACGTGCTATGCCCATAAATCGTTGTATTGGTTACAGATGACAGACAATGCTGAATGAGGTAGAGATTAGCAAGACTGGAAGGTACCTAGAGGTTGACCACTCAACGTGATGGTACATGGAGTGATGGTCGGACGTGGAGTGGCACAGAGGACAACTGTACCTACCCTTCTATTAGGAACCCCAGAGGAAGAAACAGTAGCTTCGTTACTTTTCTTCAGTTATACTTTCTTTTCAGTTGTAATTGTACTTTCCTGTTGGTCTTGTATTTCCGGCCCCTTTTTCTTTCCAACACTTCTTTTGTATATAGTTTTTTCTTAGTTTTTTTCTTCCTATTGTGTTCTCTTATGTGTTTGTTACAGTTATAAAGGCAATGCCTGCCCAGTTTAGGGATTTATGCCTTTGATGCAAGTCGCCAGCCCCTGCCCTATGAAAGGAGGACTTGGGGTAGTCATGATACGGGCCCCGAGGGACGGTTCGTGACAATAACAGTGAACAGTGAGCCTTTAAAAGTGTATTGGGAGACTCATTATCATAGTTTTTAGTGGTCAGCCTATTGGACAACAAAACCATGAATGGCGTTATAGGCCAATAATGAAAAATAATGATACATTTCTATTTGATCAGATACCCCAAATTGAATTTTTATTTACTGATGAATTTATCACGATAGAATTTCTTAATTTCACAATCAATATATTTCATCGTAATATTCTAAGGACTTTATTTTAATTTCTGGATATAGTATTAATTTTTATACGCATCAGAATAGGATATAATGGATATACATTGGGTTTCCACTATATTCACTAAAATAGAAATTAAATGAAGAGAAGAAATAATTGGGTAGTCTAGAAAGGAAAAACGTGATCAATGAAATGAAAAATAATGTTATTTCTCATTATCTTTATTTCACTATACATTTCTTTTGTTTTTAGTTTCCCATCATATTTTGGCTGCACTATGGGATTCTTGAGAATATAGAGCATTTTCTAGGGAAAATTGAATAATTATTAGAGATATATGATTATTTAAATAAATGGATTCTACGAAGAATAATTTAAAACTCATTGTGGGGTTCTCTTCAAGATCATAGAACACCATAGGTGGTTTTTATTTTTATGTAGAATGTAGATTGTTTTATATTTTCTAGTTTAATTAATAATTTGAAAGGGTTACACGTCATATATTGGTTTTTGTGAAGATGTATTGATTTGGTTAATGGTGATAATTTTTTACACATGATAACTTAATTTCACCTTATAAAGTGATAAAAAATAGATTTTTTAATCATAGAAGATGTATTCTTAGTGCATTTTATTAATTAATAAATTTATTCCATAATATGGATTCACAACCTGATTTCTAATGTTTTGGTGGGTTTTAGTTCCATAAATGTCTTATTTATTCATCATTCAACCAAAATATCCCCGCATAAGACATAGGATCTATCCCATCTTATTTTGGGTATCTCATATTCTTCCTTATTTCTCATTCAACGATTGATAATCATTGTTGTGGTAGGGCATCTGTCTGGGTATGTGGTGTCTTCTTCTTAATTTAATTTGTTCATGGAGGAATAGTTGGTTGTATTTTCCATTCATATTGATGACTGATTTACGTTTTCTATTGATACATTTCATGATTAGAGTTTTATAGAATTTGGCCATAACTATTTCACTATATATCAAAAATTAAAAATTATACACTTCTTCTCTATCCATTTTTTTCACAATAATAAAACTCCATAAATATAATAAGAATTATTTTCATGATTTAAATATTATAGAATTCATACATTCTCATACCCTTGCTTATACCGTGTGAAAATTTTCAAAAACATGGGATGAGAATAAAAAGCTCAGTAAGGGTTAAAAAATAAGAAAAGAAAACATTAGTCCATAAATACATATAAATCAATGAAATCATAATTTTAACTCATAAAATATAAGCTCTTTAACATTAAATTGAAATAATAATATTTATGAATAAAACATAGAAATCATAAATCATAAAGTTAAAATGTGGCAAACATAACATAATTAAATGTAAGATTTCACAACTACATTTGGAGTTACCTTTGGAATACCCATTATAGTATATTACCTAAATCTATGAGGAGAAAATTTAATGTATACCTCCTTCATGTTACCCAATTCATTGGAGAGTTATCTCAGGATCACCCTCCCTAGGTTTATCACATAACCACTCATATATATAATCAATTCCCACAAACTATATCATATTCATAACGTATAAAACAAGCCTAAAGGAAAGATAAAATTTCCACATTGCAATCAAAATATATAATTTGAAGATATTGAAATAACCAATGCTTTCTCTAAATCATTTTAAATACAAAAATTTTTAAAAAGGGTATATGGTAATTATTTTCCTTTTAGGATCATTATAGCTCATTAAGGAAGCCAAATTTTAAAAATTTCTCGCGAAGGTGAAAAGGTTATTGTCACCGTGTACATTAAAATGAAACATTATTTTTGTCATTTAGTAAAACTATTCATAGAAAAATATTACCTTAAGTGAAAATAAAATTCAAAGGTATTTATACACCATATAAAGGATAGTCATATATAAATCAAAATATTTCATTGAATGAAGATTGAGATGAGGTCCTTTACCTTGAGTCAGACTCGTCATGTATGTTACTTGTTCTTCCTGAATAATAAACATAATTTAATTTCTAATTTCTTTAGAATATTTTTCAAGTTTATCATTCCTTTTATATTACTTATTACCAAATTATATGCATTACATAATTATTTATGTTAATATTGGTTGTTTTGTCAATATTCAGTCCTTGAGTCCAAAATGAACTAGTTTTGAGGTAAATTTTCCATGTAGTCAAAATTACATCATCTCCATAAATATATTGATGAGTTCAATATCATATATATCTAGTATATATATTTATTTATAATTGTATATAACATTTGGAGATAAGAAATAAAATGCACCATTCATGGAGACAGAAAGTCATACGTACACATGAATGGTACTTTCATTTATTTTTTATATTTAAAGGAATAAAAACTAAATTATAAAAGGCATGTTATAATTCTAGTTTAATAACATATGTTATATATTTTATATATGTTCATCAACTCCATCATTTATATGTTCAATGTATGGCATGAACGGTTCAAATCACTTTTAGGGGGCGGTAGTCCGCAACTCCTCAAATTAAAATATCTTATTTAAAAATAATGATAATCATAAAGGTATCCACTTAAATATAAATAATTGAAGTATAAATTAAATTTAAATATAGTTCCATCATAATGGCCACCATGAGAGGTGGTTGGAAAAAATCATACAATCATCATTTCATGAGGTTGTAGTTCATCGTACACAGAAACAATATGTCTGTTTCGATTAGATGGAGGTGTGTGTAAGTCTAGATAAAATAATATTCATAAAAACATCCTAGTATATTTAAGATACCAGTTTTTTTATTTATTAAATGAATAATAAGAGCATAGATGGTGGATAAGGAAAATAAAAGAAAAGAACTTTAGAGAAGATGTTGCCTCTAAATCGAGTAACTCCTTTTAATTTTATCTTAAATGCATTCTTGAATTGCCTTATGACCAAGGTAAGGCTTCTAGGAAGAATTAAGGGATATTGGAATCTAATTTGTGTATAATTTTTATGATCCATGTTGCTTTAGGGGTGTCATTATATGGGTAGAGATGATGCCCTTTTATAAGAGGGAGGAGGGGCACTTTAGGAAGGTATTGGATTATTATTTTATTATAAAATAATATACGGTTTCAAATGGTCCCAATGTAATTTATTTTAAATAAAAGGTTTGTTTGGGAATAAAACCTTTCAACCAATAGGTTTTAGACAAGTCTATGCCACAAATTTATCATTGGCTTTTAGCTTTAACCCTCAATTAACTAATTTAACTCTTACATTGTCTTCTTGTATATTCATACTTTAAGGTTAATATAGTTACTATAAAATACCAATAAAACCTAACGTGGTTCATTAATGGGATTTTAAAAACTATATAAGTCATTTGAGAGAATATTATATTTTTAGGACTATTATATCATTTAGTAAAAAATTATTTTTTTTAAAAACTCATTTATGTCAATTTTAATACTTCTCATATCCTGACTTTTTAAAAATCCATACAACCTTGATTATTTCGATAAAACATCATTAATTTAATAATAAAAATTCATAACGAACCATAAAATTTGATTATTGGATAAAATTTGTTAAAATAAATTTATTTCAGTATTTATAATCACGTTTATATAAACCATCCAATAAAAAGGTAATCACTACATCATCATTGTGTCATAAATATAATTATGTATTTGATTATAAAAATTATAAATAAAATAACATGATGTAAGTAATTTTTTCATATTTCTAATGAATATTTATAGTCAAATAAATCTATTATATTACCCCATATAAAAATTATTTTAGTAAAAGATATATGTTTTTGTTATATTTTTTTATTTCGTTAAATTAATTATTATAAAATGGTATTATCACATCAAAGTGGCTCCATGGGGCCCAAAAATAGACCCAAAGATTCAAATGGATAGACATATCTTATTAAATATAATTAAAACATGTGTTAGGGTAGTTTAATATTATTATAATATGTTTTTACCCTTATTACCTAGATTTACCCTTTAACCATTATAAATAAAATATTTACTCAAGTTACAATTGAAAATGTCCAAAAATAAAAGGAACCTATTTAAAAAAAATTAGCCTTCTAATTAAAAATATGGAATCTATTTTTTTAAATTTATAACATAAAAGTTTTTTTATTTAATTTAAAATTAATTTGCGTAGTCAAAACCACAATGTGTTTTTTTTAAGTAAAAACTACCAAAGATAGACATGCACTAATGTCCAATTTAAAATTAAAATTACTTCCAATAATAAGAATTATATTAAATTATAACAACATAATCCAAATAACCTTTAAAACCTATTAAAATGAGAATCTAACTATATAAATAAAGTAGATGAAAAGTTAGTTTTGACTTAAAAGGCGATATTTTCACTATTCATTAATAAATGAACTTTATCAGAAAATTACCAAAACATTAAATCCAATGTAAATTTTTATGTAATGATTCATAATAAGATGTTTATTTTTTCAAATAGAACATATAAAAGTTAAAAAAAACTTGATTTAAAAAGGGGTCTCTATCCAAAGGAGGTAAAACAACCTTTAAACAATATTAGATTATTTCATTCTTGAAATCAGATTAATTCTTATTTGAAGAAAATAATATTCATTGAATAAATGTATGAACATTTAGTAAAAATGTAAAATCATTATTGTAACACCCCAATCTTCCACGATATGCTTCTCTTTGAATAATACACTAGTGTATGTTGTACGTAACTTCGACATTCTAACATGTCGAGACCAATCAAAGTTGCTATTATGAATAGTAATACCAAATTTTTGAAATTTTATAAATTTTATCTTTCAAAATAGACTTCATTTTTGGATTATTAATGTTGAAATTTTCCTACGATGAAATTTTGGTACTTTTCAAATAACTTTTATATTTTGATGAATAGTGAAAATTACTAAATTTTTATTAAAAACATCTTTTTTTAATCGAAATAATTAATATTGATAAATTATGAATTTTAGAGGTTTTAAAGTATATTTAGAATATATTTTTACCATTTAATACAATTTTGGTCATTGGACATAATTTCACAATTAAACCGGACATAAACAACTATCAATCTTTTGATAGTTATTATTTCTTAAAACCACGATTTTTGTTTTGACAGCGTGAATTAATTTTAAATTAATTTCTACCATTTTTTGTTTTGAATTTGTAAAAATGGATTCCATATTTGGAATCCGGGGGTCCAAATTGTGAAAATATGTAACATTAATTTTTAGAAATTTTGAATAATTACTTCGGTAAATAAAATATTTAACATGGTTAACGGGTGAATCTGGTAAATAAGGGTAAAAAATAATATTATAATAACAATAAATTACCCTAAAACGTGTCCCAAAATTATTGGTGGATACATTTCAGAACATGGGAATCTTTGGGTCGATTTTGGGCCCCCATGGAGCCACTTGTAGGTGATAGGGACACTTTACATTAATTAAGTTAAAGTAAATACAAAACTGACATAAGAATATATATTTTACCAAAACAATTTTTACATAGGGTTATATATTTTATATTTTTTACTATAAATATTAATTAGAAATCTAAAAATATTTCCTACATAATTGTATATTATTTATAATTTTTAGACATTAAATAATTTAATTAATTTATGACACAATGATGATGAAGTAAATACCATATTAATGAATGATTAAGATAATTGATATTATAAATACCAAAAAATGTAATTTGAGAATTTTTATAAATTACAATAATTTTATAGGTTACTATGACATATTATTATTGTTTATATAAATTTTTTTCGAAGTAATAATGTTGTAATAAATTTATCAAGAAAAAATTACCCAATAGTGTCAAAATTGACATAAAAGATGTTTTAAAACTAATATTATATTATTAATATTTATTCAATTCCTAAAAATCTAAGGATCGGCCAAGAGATTTATATCATGATAGGTGTATCATTAATGCACCACTTGGGGGTCTCTTGGAGGTATATAGTCTGTTTACTAACTATATAATATAAAAATACACACTGACATGGTAAGTGTCAAACTAATTAACTAAGATTTAAAACAAAATGATAAGGTTAATATAATTACCCAAACCTATCTAAATTTTATTGGTTTAGTGTTTTGATACCCATCCCCACCTTAAACTTTAATTAATCCAATTTGGATCCATTAGAAAATGAATATCAATTTATTATAAAATAATATTTCTAGATTTTCCTAAGGTTCCCCTCCTCCCCCTTATAAAAGGACACCACTTCTAACTAATTCTTAACAAATTAAAAGCCTATTGGTTCTGCCAAACCCTGCCCAAATAATGTCTCAACTTCTCTCACTTCAACCAAGAGGCCCTAGTTTGATCAGAAATCCAACCTAAGGATCCCTTTTGATCAAATCAAAAGAAAGAACCCGAAGAAGAGGTAATGTTTTCACCACACTCTTTCAAATTCCTTTCATCTTCATCTTCTTCTTTATTTGTTATTCCTATTATAAAATAATAACTCATGTTTCTCCTATATATATTGATATTATCATAAATATGGTACAACCATATTCAATATTTTATCCATCCTTTGAATGACATGTCACCATACGTGCGTACGTACAGCTTACCGTCTCCACGTCGTGGTGTAATTGTTATTCTATATATTATTATTTGGATGTGTATAATAATGATGTGTAATTCATGTAAATAATAAATATAATATGAAAATGATTCTTTATATACCATCCAATTATATATTATTTTCATATCAAAAGGATGATATTGTCGCTCGTGCATACGTACGGACTACCGTCTCCACGAACGCGATGAGATTCATTCCCCATCGTATCCATTCAAGGCTAATTATCATTTAATAATTAAAAGTAATGTTTAAGAACTTTATATCCTTCTTGATATGAATAATATACAAACTATCCATAACAAACATGACTTATGTAACAAATCATATAAAATAAAACGAGTAAGTTAACACCCGAAACGACGATAATACTAAAGTATTTTCAAAAAAGAATTATAAGAAGATCATATATGATATCATAATCATGTATATGGTTATTTTATAATATAATAACAACGTTTTAAATATTATACAGGAGGTTAACATACCATCAACTAAGGAAAAGTACAAGGTATGTGTTATTTCACAATCTCTTCATTATCTGAGTTTGTTTATACGTAATTATCTACTGGGACCTATTTATCATCCACATCCATGATTCATAAAAATGTATTTCAAAAAATTCATTCTATTTTACAGAATATGTGTTAAATTCATTTATACCTTTTTTGGCTACTTATAAGAGGTTTATAAAGGAATATTTTCTTCGTTTTCCAAACAAGGTCCTTTTTAACCTTTTCGACAGAATTAAGGTAAGAATGTATTTTTTTAACTTATACGGCGGGTGCAGCTATTTTCCACCATTATAAAATCTTAGAATCTTCCCTTACAAGATTATAAGGATACTTTCCAAGTAAATGTTTTATTTTATAATTATGTGACTTTTAAATGACATCAAAAAATAGATATTTCTATCAAATAGTTTTGATTTCATCTATGTCAACATCATTTGATGGATTTTCAGATTATTTGAAGTTGATTTATTATGATACAAAACTTCCATATTGTATTGGAGAATTTTTTATATGTTTGACTTTGGATGTGTTATTTTTATACCATTCATGGTTTATGTGAAAGTATTGACATTTCGTATGCTAGTTTTAATACGAATGTTTATGTTATGTTGAAACCAGTTCATATTAGAATTCATTGGACTTAAAAAGTGATGGGTGGAGCCCACTATAGATCCTCGATGCATCAGTAGGTCTCATGGGACAAACTAGTGTCTTGGAACGAGGCCTTGACAAAATCTTATTTGTAGTCTTGGCACGAGGCCTTGGCTACGTGGTTATGAAAGTCTGGCATTATGCATTCCATCATTACGAGAGTGGTTATTGATATTGCATGTGATTATTCGACTAGAAGAATATCCATTTGAATAAGTAAATGGAATTATCTCATTTTATCTTTTCTATATTATGCTGAAGTTCAAGTATAATATGATTTTGTATTAGCTATATATTTCCTTAAATGTTTATGATTATTTATGAATATTTCTGCTATATTGTTATCCTTACTGAGAATATAAGATCACCCCATTCAATTTTTTATTTTTCCTAGGATACGAATAAGTAATATACGAATGACCTGCAGGGATAATATGAGGGGATATGAAGACAATATTTTGTTGTAGTAGTTTTCCAATTTATGATTTAATGTAAACATTATGAATGTATCTAGTTATTCCTAAGATACTAAACAAATCGGCCTTTTGAGACATGATATTTCATATGATCATGCCAATTTTATGTAATAATGCACTGACTCAGGGCAACTGGGGTCGGGGTGTTACATTAAAATAGTTAATTCTATTCATTTCCACCAATACAAATACTAGGCATTAACTACCATTTAAAATAATAATAATATTATCTTAATTTTAGTTATAACTCAATGTTGTATGCAATGTAATATTTCAAAGAAACTCATTGTTGAGTATTGAGTAAGATATTGTAAGAAATATCTGATTAAATGTAAAAATAATATCATGCTCATGAATATTAATAGAAACAATAATTGTATTATTCTATAAATAATTTGGTTGTTACATCATTCCCACATTTTGGGAATTGCATCCTTGAAATTATTTTCACTTATCAAATAGGATGGGGTATTTATCCCTATAAGCATTTTCCAATTCCCATGTTGCCTCTATAACCAAATAATTTTCCCAAAAAACCATTCCATGAGGAATTACATTATTCCACAACACTTTCTCTATTTGGTCAAGAATATTGGCTGGTTGTTCCTCATCCGAAGGATTCACTTCCAACCGAACTACCTCTGGACTCAAAACACGAGATAGATCCAACATATGAATTCTCAACAATGAAACTCGTAAACAACTATGTACATGGGATTTACATGGAGGTAAATCCACTCTGTAGTAATATAATCCAACTTTATTCCGGATTTCATAGGGCCAAATGAACTTCAGACTCAACTTTCCTCTATTACCAAAACACATCACAGTTTTCCATGGAAAAACTTTAAAAAAGATATTATCACATACCTCAAAAGAAATATCCTTCCTCAGATTATCTGCATAAATTTTCTTCCTACTCTGATGTATTCTCATTTGCTTCTGAATCAACTAAACATTTTCTACCATCACTTCAACCAATTCTGGTCCCATCAACTTCCTTTCACCTACTTCATCCAAAAAAGATAGATTTTCAAACCGCTTTCCATATAATGCCTCAAATGGTGCCATATGTATACTAGAATGAAAAACATTATTATAAAAAAACTCAACCAAAAAAATATTTTGGTCCCAACTTCCCAGGTAATCTATTGAACAAGAACATAGTGTATCTTCTATGGTCTATTTTTTCCGTTCTGACTGCCCATCTGATTAAAGGAGAAAAGATATACTGAAATTTAATTTAGTGCCCAATGACTTCTAAATGACCATTAAAATGTTAAAAGTGAACCTAGGATCACAATAAGATACAATGGATAGGGGAAATCCATGTAAACAGACTATCTCTTTAATATAGAATTGATAATGTTGATCTCGATACAATGTATCTTGAATAGGAAGAAAATATACAGATTTGGTCTATCGATCAACAATAACCCAGATTTCATTATTACCTTGAGAAGTCATTGGTAATACCACCATGAAATCCATGGATATATTTTCACATTTACACTCTAGAATAGATAAATGCTGAATCACTACCTCTCTCCATTAAGTTGTAGAAAAATCGACCATCTTAGGGTAAAGTCAACAATATCTATTTTCATTCCATCCCACCAGTAATACTCCCAAAGATCTATGAACATCTTAGTAATCCCAGGATGAACTAAAAATTAAGAACTATGATCTTTACATAATAAGTATTTCTTCAACTATGTATAAAAATACTCACATAATCTCTTTCCAAACCTCAAAACATAGTCTTTATCAATGTTAAATTTAGGTAACTTATCCTTCTGAACCAATTCTATCTTTTTCTGTAACTCACAGTCTTCTTTTTGAACTATCTTTATTCTGTCTGCTAGAGACTATTTTACTGGAACCTAAAATAAAATATAGGAATTCCTTGCACCAACAACTTCCAATAGAAAATCCACCAGATCAAAAACCAAAATATCATGTTTAAAACTTAACATGGTTAATGTAGAATAATTTTTTTGAATCAAAACATTTTCCACTTTATTTTCATTTCATGTATGGTAATGAATCGTGCAATCATAATCCTTGATTAATTATATCCTTCTCCACTATATCTTTTTTAATTCGTTCTGAGGGAATATATACTTCAAACCATTGTGATTAGTATATATCTCACACTTTACACCATACAAATGATGCCTCCAAATTTTTAAATAAATAACAATAGTAGCTAATTTGAAATCATTTCCAAGGTAATTTATATAAGGCCCCAACCTTAAACCTTACTTAATCTTGAGTTATTACAAGATTACACCTTGAGGATCTTTTCAGGTATAGAGTTTTAGAGAATTAGATCATGAAACTTGCATTACATTCCACATTTAAACAAAGTGGTTACATAAAAGACAGTATTCATTCTTCCCATCAACGGAAACATATTTAGAATATAACACGGATTCTTTCTTGACACATCCTTGACACTATCATCACATCAAGTACCTTTCCCTTGACCTGTGAAAAACATTTCAAAAACTTGGTATGAGCATAAAAAGCTCAGTAAGGGTTATAAAAATATGGAAAGGAAACATGAGTTCATATATACATAAGAATGAAATCATACTTTACCCATAAAACATAGGCACTTTAACATACCTCATCAAACCATGAATAAATAATAGAAAACATAAGTCATAAAGGTAACTTGAGGCATTCATAACATTCTTACGTGGGGAGTAACCCTCTTGGTTACGTTTGGAATACCCATCACAGTATATTCCCTAAATCTCTTCGGAGAAACCTTAACGTTTCACTCCTTCGCGTTACCCAATGCATTGGAGAGATATATCGGGCTCAGCCGCCCTTAGTTTATCACGGAACCACCCGTTTTCATAACAATGCCCACGAACCATAACATAAATGTATCACATAAAACATGCATAAAGGAAACATAACATTTCCACATTTCAATCACAATATAACATTTTAGTATATTGAAATAATGAATCCATTCAAAAAGAAACCATTTCCAAACCCATTTAAAACATTTAATAAAGAGATTTTTGAATCAAAGTGTCCCATACCACCTTGAAGCTTAAAATTTTAAACCATTAATATCCATATAAATAAATCCTTAAAACCATTTTGAAAACATGGATATTAATAAGAACAAATAATTTAAACATTTAAAACGGTATTTTGGTTAAAGGGGTTTTACCAAAATTAGAGACACTTGAATACAATAATTGAGGAATAACATTTATTTAGAACATTATAATATCATGAGAATAAATGGATTCATGATATAATACTCCAAAGGACAGTATATACACCATATAAAAGTGAATTGGTGCATAACAACAATAAACCCTCAATAGAAATGTCAAATGTGATGAAATCCCTTATAAAGAAGGTATCCTTAAATTAAAGACAAATCAATCTAAAAAATATGTGTGAAAAATATAAATAAACCCAATATAAGTGGATATTAAGTGTAAAACAATAAAGGTTCATTCACACATATTCAATGGATGACATATTCAATGACTACATGTTGAACCCAAAGAAATCGAAATTTGGTTAAAAAGTTCCCTTGACAGCCTAACGGCATCACATAAAAATGAGTTGATGAGAGATAAAAAAATGTATCTCATCACTTGGACATAAAATTTACATCAATAAGGATATATTAGAACATATACCAACATAAAAATATGTAAATTTAAAGACCCAACAAAAGAAGTCTTTTAAAAAAGAGGAGGGTGAAAGGTTCCCTTACCGACTTGGGTATCTTTCAAAACATACACCCCATGAAAGAAGGACAATAGATCATTGATGTAAATACTCATAAACAAAAGTATATTACACAAAGATTAGAATAATGGTCAGTACATACACCACTCAATGGAATTTGTGGAAAATGTAGCATAAATCTCACGAGAATAAAAGTGAGATGAAAAATCCCTTACGAAAACTCGGCAGCCTAACGGCGCCACATAAAACATCCGAATATGGATTGATGAGATAAAATAGGGTATCTAATCACATTACAATAAAATTTACATCAAGAGGAATATAAAATAAAATCCCCCAACATTACAAATAGGATCTTAAAAGAAGTGACATAAAGGAGAGTACTTAAAAAGAAAGAGAGAGGTTAGATCTCTTACGAAAGTTCGGCAGCCTAACGGCGCTACTCAAAACTTCAAAAATGGATTGATGAGAGAGAATAGGGTCTCTCATCAAATTAACATAAAAATTAAAGTAAGTTTAATATAAAATATCATCCCAATAACAAGAAAGATTAGCTTTAAAAGGAATGACATAAAAGTGTGTACTTAAAAAGAAAGAGAGGAGTAGGATCCCTTACCTCGGGTCCGACTTGACCCGATCATTCTTTAATCTCCTGAATAATAAACTTGAGTAAATTTATACATCCTTAAGAACCTTTTTCAAGTTCATTATTCCTTTTATATCACTTATTACCATGTTATAAACACTATGTAATCATTAAGTTAATAATGATCGTTTTGTCGATATTTGGTTCTTAAGTCGAAAGTGGACTTCTTACAATTACATGTTGTTCGTGTGGCCAAATTTTTATTATATACAGTATTGTATTCATGATTTAGATATAATATATGTCATATATATCCAGTACATGCATGCATTTATAACATTACATAATCATTTAGAGGTAAGAAATGAAATGCACCGTTCATGGAGACGGTAAGCCGTACGTACGCATGAACGCTACTTTCATTTCTATTTCGTATTTTATAGAATGGAATAATAATTATATAAAGGTATATTATAATTCCAGTATAATATCATATATAATATCATAGTTCCATCCTTTATACGTCCCACATATGTTTTTTAACGAATCAAATCACTTTGAGGGGGCGGTAGTCTGCACTTCCTTAAATGAAGATATCGCGTTTACCCATAATGGAAACCATAATGGTATGCCCAAAATGAAAAAAAAACAGAAGCTTAAGGAAAACATAAACATATTATATATCATATATAAAAATAGTGACATCATAATGGCCACCTTTGAAGGTGTTAGATGAGTATTGAACAATCATCGTTTCGGGAGGCAGAATTTCGCCATCCACGGAAACCGTATGTTCTTTAACCATTTGATGTAGTTGTGTGAGAGTGTAGCTCGAATAAATATTATAAAAAAATCATAGTATATTGAATATACTGGTGTTGTTACAAAAGAAATAAATAAAAAGATTTTAGGGGGTTGGAGAAGCAAAATAAAACAAATGAAATGAGAGAATGAATTACCTTTAAAAGTGTAACTCCTTTTGATTTGAGCCTAAAGGCTTTCTTTGAAAGGATTATGCCCAAAGGGAATCCTCTAGGATGAGTAGAGTGATGTGGAGAGATTATATGGGCAGGGGTTGGCCGAGCCAAAGGCTCGAGGAGTGTGTGAAATGAGGTAGAGGTGGGGGCCTTTTATAAGAGGAGGGGAGGGGCACTTTTGGAAAGTAAGAAATATTACTTTATTTGAAAATGTGTTTCGGTTTTAAAAGGTCCTACATTGATATAATTCGTGGATAAGGTGATAAGGGTTAGAAATTCACCCATCCAATAAGTTTTGGACATGTGTAGTTCATAGATTTTACATTATCTTTCCATTTTATTTAAATCGTCAAATAATGATGTCATCACTGCATCATTATTATGTCATAAATAATTTAATTTATATAACGTCTAAAAATTATAAAAAAAATACTATGATGTAGGAAATATTTTTATCTTTACAATGACTATTTATAATCAAAATTTGGACTTGTTTAACCCTACTTAAAAACTATTTTAGTAAAACAACTCATGTTTGTGTCAATTTAATTTTAACATTAAATAAAAATATATTATTGCATTTTCCAACTAAAGTGGCTCCATGGGGTCCCCAAGTTGGCCCATGGCTTGTCTTGGTCGGCCATGACTCACCCAATAGGTGTAGGACAAGTGTAATGGTGTTTTCACATTCTTATAATATCATTTTTACCTTAAACTACACTAATTACCATGAATCACGATTAAAAACTTAATAAGTTACTATTCACCAAAAAATTATTTTTATCACATTGAACAACATTTTACTTCTTAATGAAAACCATGTATGTCGGATTTTTGAAATTCAAAACACAAAGATGGCAAAATTCCATTTAAACGGAAAAATTATTTTTTATAAGTACCACTTAGTGGTTTCACTATTCATCAAAAATTGAAGTTTTTTAGAAAAATCCCAAAAATTCACCCTAAGCTATAATTTATATTCTGAATTCAAAAATGAATTCCGTTTTACAAAATTCAAAACATATATGTCACATTAATTAATTTAATCATTAATTCCCGCTTTCATGACAAATAGCGTGTTTTTATGAAATAATAAGTATCAAAAGATTGACACTAGTTTAAGTCCGATTTCAAAGTGAAATTAATTCCAACGACCACTATTGGATTTAATGGTAAAAATATTTTCTAATTTCACTTTAAAACCAATTCAAAATATTATCTAATCATATAAATAAATTAGATTAAAAAGAGGTTTTGAATTAAAACACAACATTTTATACTATTCATTATAAAATGAACTTTATCGGAAAAATACCAAAAAATTACAAAAAGTAAAATTTGATGTCCCGATTCTTAATAAGAGTTTTATTTGGTCCAAAATAATGTATAAGAGTGATCAAAACTATATTTAATGACGGTTCGTCATCAAAAGGTGACAAGTGAACCTTTAGGCAAAACTAGGGCATATACGCCTAAAATTGAATTCTTTCCGTATTTTAAGCCTTTATCTTTTATTGTATAAATGTAAAAACATTTAAAAACATATATAATCATATTTTAGTTATTTATATCCATTCCCTCCATTACAACGGCTACATGTTAACTACCATTTAAAATAATATTATTTTATCATTAGAGTGCAACGTAAGATTCCCAAGAAACTCGTTGTTGCGTGTTGGGTACGCCATTGAGCATAGAGTCCCCTTTAAAGTTATATCAATATTTTATTCACAAATATGGATAAATATGAAAATTTCATATTCTTTATTTACCTGGGGTGTTACATCCTTCCCCCTTTTTGGGAATTGCGTCCTCGCAATTTTAAAATTGCGCTTGGAAACATCCTTGAAAGTCCCACATCGGAACAAGAGTTGCTAAAACAACCACTTTAAAATAAAGGAAGATAAGTACAAAGGTCACCCGAGTTAACCCATACTAGGAATCCATGTAGGAAAACATGGACATGGAGGATAAAACATAGGGTCATGTTCTGATGGAGAGTGATAGAAAACATGTTTTGGAGAAAGTTAACAATGAGAAAATCACAAACTTGTGATGGGTTAAACGGTGTTGGGTTCCCCAGTAGGAAAAGTTAATAGACAAAATTTTTGTTTTAAGTTACTTTTTATTGAGGAATTTATTCATAAGGAAACATAATCACTTATCATGTTGAATTTCATCTTTTACTAGATTCCTTAATCAAACTCATATTTTTTTTTCCAAAAGACGAGTATTTAGGGAGACTTGTTCGCATTAAGAGTACTATAATCAACTTCTAGAGAATCACCTAATCCAAAAAAGAGAACTATATACTTCCCATTTCTTTAGGCTTTAACCAAAACCAAAACCAAAAGGTTAGTACAAGATCAGATAATCCAGAAAAGGATAACCCTTTATAAAAAGAAAATATATTCTTAACCTCCAAAATTTGTCCAACAAAACCCAAAGTTCAACGAGGACCATTCTATAATCAATTTGTGCATAAAATTCTTCAAAGTAAACCAAACTAATATTGAAACCCAAATATTCGAAGGATTTAGCCACATAGTCTTCCAAGTTAAATCGTAACATTTATCTCCAAACAACATCAGTTTCTCCTAAAGTCTCGTATTGAAAGGTAATTAACCTAATAACATATCCTCTATGATAGGTTAATCATTTTCATAAATAACTCAAAATCAACTTACTCTTAATTCATAAAATCGTATAACTAAAAAGAATCAGTCAAACTAACCAGGGACTTCACGTAGTCCAGTGGTAGGCGATAAATACAAGTCGCACTTTGGTTGTGGGTTCGATTCCCGCAGCTTTGTCCGACACGACGGGTTGTCACACGGTCTGCGTGTTGTCCTTTTTCCAAAACTATATAATTCTTAAAACATTCCCCAAAAGAGATAAAATCATCCAAAATGATCATAACATATTTTAACCTCAAGTTTATCTCATGCTTTTCATTTTCCAGCATGTCATATAATAACCCATAATTACCTCAAAAGTAAGGATCATATAAACCCAAATGGTTCTTTATAACTATGTCCACAAAAGAAAAGATAACTATTACTTGAATAAAATTTGCCTATATTAAACATCAGGGTTACACATAATATAAAAAGTCTTCTAATGTAACCCCATCATCAAAAGAGACTTAATACTCTTAAGAATTTCACCATAACTCTTGAATCCCTTATATGTTGACATCTTACTCATTCAACATTTTTCATGATCCATTATCCATTCCTTTCCAACTTATTCCGAAATACCTCTTTCCTACAAACAAAATCATGAATCATATCCTAAGATTCCAAAATAGGAAAACAATAGTCATGAAATAGTACATACCTTTGATTGGTCATTGTCAGTTTCTTCATCCTCAATCGGAATGGCATTAGGTATTGGTAAATGAATATTGGTACGCTCTTGGTGACCCCATTCACGAAACTTCTTCATAGGACTTTTGTTTGCATAATGACCATGCACACCACATTTAAAACATTCAATTGATCCCTCAGAAAGAACTTATTTCCATTTCCTCGAGTCAACTAGATGCTTCCTTTTTCCATGGCAGGTTCTTGCTTTATGACCTTCATTTCCACATTTATAGCATATTTCTGTCCCTTTGAAACATTTTCCTAGGTGTTTCTTTCCACATCTTTGACACATAGGTTTTTGAACACACTTACCTTTATGATTATTACCTGTACTTCCGTAGGGATTTCTTTCTTGCATATATGACGTCTTAGAGAAATCTCCAAGGTTTAGGTGGTCAATCATGACTCCAGATAGTTGGTTGAGGATAATCACAAGAGTTCTCATTGCAGCTCCCATATCATTCAGTTGCTTGCTCAAAAAACTGTCACAGTTTCCTTCACATCCACTGTTACTTTGGTGCCTGCTAGATCCAGCCATTTACTAAAACCAAAAAGGTCAGTGTGAGTATATCAAAAAAAACATCATGTACTAATGAGTAAGATAAACACTAAGATATACTTACTCATTCACTTTATCTAAAACTAGGACTCTTTCTGAAATCCTAACCATTATGGTAATGCCACTTATGCATAAAGAATACCCAAACCTCTAAAGTTATCTAAACCGACCTTTGATACCAACTATAAGGCCCCAGCCTTAAACCTTACTTAATTTTGAGTTATTACAAGATTACACATTGAGGATCTTTTCAGGTTTAGAGTTTTAGAGAATTAGATCCTGAAACTTGCATTACATTCCACATTTAAACAAAGTGGTTACATAAAAGACAGTATTCATTCTTCCCATCAACGGAAACATATTTAGAATATAACACGGATTCTTTCTTGACACATCCTTGACACTATCATCACATCAAGTACCTTTCCCTTGACCCGTGAAAAACATTTCAAAAACTTGGGATGAGCATAAAAAGCTCAGTAAGGGTTATAAAAATATGGAAAGGAAACATTAGTTCATATATACATAAAAATGAAATCATACTTTACCCATAATACATAGGCACTTTAACCTACCTCATAAAACCATGAATAAATCATAGAAAACATAAGTCATAAAGGTAACTTGAGGCATTCATAACATTCTTACGTGGGGAGTAACCCTCTTGGTTACGTTTAGAATACCCATCACAGTATATTCCCTAAATCTCTTCAGAGAAACCTTAACGTTTCACTCCTTCGCGTTACGCAATGCATTGGAGAGCTATATCGGGCTCACCCGCCCTTAGTTTATCACGGAACCACCCGTTTTCATAACAATGCCCAAGAACCATAACATAAATGTATCACATAAAACATGCATAAAGGAAACATAACATTTCCACATTTCAATCACAATATAACATTTTAGTATATTGAAATAATTAATCCATTAAAAAAGAAACCATTTCCAAAACGATTTAAAACATTTAATAAAGAGATTTTTGAATCAAAGTGTCCCATTCCACCTTGAAGCTTAAAATTTTAAACCATTAATATCCATATAAATAAATCCTTAAAACCATTTTGAAAACATGGATATTAATAAGAACAAATAATTTAAACATTTAAAACGATATTTTGGTTAAAGGGGTTTTACCAAAATTAGAGACACTTGAATACAATAATTGAGGAATAACATTATTCAAAACTTTATAATATCATGAGAATAAATGGATTCATGATATAATACTCCAAAGGACAGTATATACACCATATAAAAGTGAATTGGTGCATAACAACAATAAACCCTCAATAGAAATGTCAAATGTGATGAAATCCCTTATAAAGAAGGTATCCTTAAATTAAGGACAAATCAATCTCAAAAAAATGTGTGAAAAATATAAATACACCCAATATAAGTGAATATTAAGTGTAAAACAATAAAGGTTCATTCACACATATTCAATGGATGACATATTCAATGACTACATGTTGAACCCAAAGAAATCGAAATTGGGTTAAAAAGTTCCCTTGACAGCCTAACGACATCACATCAAAATGAGTTGATGAGAGATAAAAAAATGTATCTCATCACTTGGACATAAAATTTACATCAATAAGGATATATGAGAACATATCCCAACATAACAATATGTAAATTGAAAGACCCAACAACAGAAGTCTTTAAAAAAAGAGGAGGGTGAAAGGTTCCTTTACCGACATGGGTATCTTTCAAAACATACACCCCATGAAAGAAGGACAATAGATCATTGATGTAAATACTCATAAACAAAAGTATATTACACAAAGAGTAGAATAATGGGCAGTAAATACACCACTCAATGGAATTTGTGGCAAATGTAGCATAAATCTCACGAGAATAAAAGTGAGATGAAAAATCCCTTACGAAAACTCGGCAGCCTAACGGTGCCACATAAAACATCCGAATATGGATTGATGAGATCAAATAGGGTATCTCATCACATTAAAATAAAATGTACAGCAAGAGGAATATAAAAGAACATCCCCCAACATTACAAAGAGTATCATAAAAGAAGTGACATAAAGGAGAGTACTTAAAAAGAAAGAGAGAGGTTAGATCTCTTACGAAAGTTCGGCAGCCTAACGGCGCCACTCAAAACTTCCAAAATGGATTGATGAGAGAGAATAGGGTCTCTCATCACATGAACATAAAAATTACATTAAGTGTAATATAAAATATCATCCCAATAACAAGAAAGATTAGCTTTAAAAGGAATGACATAAAAGTGTGTACTTAAAAAGAAAGAGAGGAGTAGGATCCCTTACCTCGGGTCCGACTTGACTCGATCGTTCTTTAATCTCCTGAATAATAAACTTGAGTTAATTTCTACTTCCTTAAAAACCTTTTTCATGTTCATTATAACTTTTATATCACTTATTACCATGTTATAAACACTATGTATTCATTAAGTTAATAATGATTGTTTTGTCGATATTTGGTTCTTAAGTCGCAAGTGGACTTCTTACAATCACATGTTGTTCGTGTGGACAAATGTTTATTATATCCAGTTTTGTATTCATGATTTAGATATAATATATGTCATATATATCCAGTACATGCATGCATTTATAACATTACATAATCATTTAGAGGTAAGAAATGAAATGCATCGTTCATGGAGACGGTAAGCCGTACGTACGCATGAACACTACTTTCATTTCTATTTCGTATTTTATAGAATGGAATAATAATGATATAAAGGTATATTATAATTCCAGTATAATATAATATATAATATCATAGTTCCATCCTTTATACGTCCCACATATGGTTTTTAACGAATCAAATCACTTTGAGGGGGTGGTAGTCCGCACTTCCTTAAATGAAGATATCGCGTTGACCCATAATGGAAACCATAAAGGTATGCCCAAAATGAAAAACACAGAAGCTTAAGGAAAACATAAACATATTATATATCATATATAAAAATAGTGAAATCATAATGGACACCATTGAAGGTGTTAGATGAGTATTGAACAATCATCGTTTCGGGAGGCAGAATTTCGCCATCCACGGAAACCGTATGTTCTTTAACCATTTGATGTAGTTGTGTGAGAGTGTAGCTCGAATAAATATTATAACAACATCCTAGTATATTTAAGATACTGGTGTTGTTACAAAAGAAATAAATAAAAAGAGTTTAGGGGGTTGGAGAAGAAAAATAAAACAAATGAACATGAGAGAATGAATTACCTTTAAAAGTGTAACTCCTTTTGATTTGAGCCTAAAGGATTTCTTTGAAAGGCATCTGCCCAAAGGGAATCCTCTAGGATGAGTAGAGGGAGGTGGATAGAGTAAATGGGCAGGGGTTGGCTGAGCCAAATGCTTGAGGAGTGTGTGAAATGAGGTAGAGGTGGGGGCCTTTTATAAGAGGAGGGGAGGGGCACTTTTGGAAAGTAAGAAATATTAATTTATTTGAAAATGTGTTTCGGTTTTAAATGGACCCACATTGATAAAATTCGTGGATAAGTGGATAAGGGTACGAAATACACCCATCCAATAAGTTTTGGACATGTGTAGTTCATAGATTTTACATTATCTTTCCATTTTATTTAAATCGTCAAATAATGATGTCGTCACTGCATCATTATTATGTCATAAATAATTTAATTTATTTAACGTCTAAAAATTAAAAAAAAAATATGATGTAGGAAATCTTTTTATATTTCCAATTACTATTTATAATAAAAATTTGTACTCGTTTAACCCTACTTAAAAACTGTTTTAGTAAAACCACTCATGTTTGTGTCAATTTAATTTTAACATTAAATAAAAATATATTATTGTCATTTTCCAACTAAAGTGGCTCCATGGGGTCCCCAAGTTGGACCATGGCTTTTCTTGGTCGGCCATGACTCACCCAATAGGTGTAGGACAAGTGTCATGGTGTTTTCATATTCTTATAAGATCATTTTTACCTTAAACTACACTAATTACCACTAATCGCGATTAAAAACTTAATAAGTTACTATTCACCAAAAAATTATTTTTATCCCATTAAACCACATTTTACTTCTTAATGAAACCCATGTATGTCGGATTTTTGAAATTAAAAACACAAAGATGGAAAAATTCCATTTAAACAGAAAAATCAGTATTTATAAGTACCACTTAGTGGTTTCACTATTCATCAAAAATTGAAGTTTTTTAGAAAAATCCCCAAAATTCACCCTGAGCTATAATTGATATTCTGAATTCAAAAATGAAGTCCGTTTTAAAAAATTCAAAACATATAAGTCACATTAATTAATTTAATAATTAATTCCCGTTGTCATGACAAATAGCGTGTTTTTATGAAACAATAAATATCAAAAGATTGACACTAGTTTAAGTCTGATTTCAAAGAGAAATTAATTCCAACGACCACTATTGGATTTAATGGTAAAAATATTTTCTAATTTCACTTTAAAAACAATTCAAAATATTATCTAA
Organism: Viscum album; assembly: GCA_963277665.1. NCBI lineage: Eukaryota > Viridiplantae > Streptophyta > Magnoliopsida > Santalales > Viscaceae > Viscum > Viscum album. The sequence continues at coordinate 1,256,931,591 of OY728152.1, forward strand.
TCATATAAATAAGTTAGATTAAAATGAGGTTTTGAATTAAAACACAACATTTTACACTATTCATTAAAAAATTAACTTTATCGGAAAAATACCAAAAAATTACACAAAGTAAAATTTGATGTCCCGATTCTTAATAAGAGTTTTATGTGGTCCAAAATAATGTATAAGAGTGATCAAAACTATATTTAATGATGGTTCTTCATCAAAAGGCGACAAGTGAACCTTTAGGGAAAACTAGGGCATATACGCCTAAAATTGAATTCTTTCCGTATTTTAAGCCTTTATCTTTTATTGCATAAATGTAAAAACATTTAAAAACATATATAATCATATATTAGTTATTTCTATCCATTCCCGCCATTACAACGGCTACATGTTAACTACCATTTAAAATAATATTATTTTATCATTAGAGTGCAACGTAAGATTCCCAAGAAACTCATTGTTGCGTGTTGGGTACGCCATCGAGCATTGAGTCCCCTTTAAAGTAATATCAATATTTTATTCACAAATATGGATAAATATGAAAATTTCATATTCTTTATTTACCTGGGGTGTTACAATTTAACTCATTAAATTTCAACTAATGTGAAGCATAAGCAATTAACTGATCACTATGCATTAGGAAAAACCAAATCCCATTCAACGAAGAATCACTATAGATAAAAAATTCACCATTTTTTGGGATGTTCCAAAACCGGAGAATTCACCAATATTCTTTTCAATTCCAGAAAACACTAATCACATTCATTTGTCTGTATTAACATAAAACATTTTTGCGATAACTTATTAAGTGGGCTATATAATTGTGAAAAAATTTCAAAAAACCTCCATTAATAACCTACTAAACCTAGAAAAATACAAATCATGGATATATTTGTGGGTATTGGGTATTTATCATTAACTTTGGTTTTAGAAAGATCAATATTTATGCTATCTTTAGGAACAATGTGACCATGGAATGAAATTTTATGTAACCAAAACTCACAATTTCTGAATTTCCTATAATGTATCTTTTTATTTAAGGTTTTCAAGACAACCCTTAAACTACTTTCATGCTACTCCTTACTTTTAGAACATAAAAAAATATTATCTATAAACATAACCACCATTTATCTCATGAGTAAACCGATCAATCACTGTAACAAACTATTGAATTCTGATTTCGACTATCTAAGGATACTGGTTTGGAAGGTCATTTCCCTTTGTATTCCATCCCAAAACAGCTTCCCTCTTTCCTCTATGAAAAAACCATTTTGAAAAAAAACTATCTTAGAAGATGTAACATAGTAATCTTCAAATTCTTTATCATTTAAATCATACCATAAAATAATTTATGGATATAAATTTAACAATATCCTGACTCTGAAAGTTGTCTAAATTGACCTTTGATACCAAGTTTAAGGCCCCAACATTAAAAATTACATAATCTTATGTAATGTCAAGAATTCAAAGAGGGGATCTTTTCAGGTTTAAATTTTTATTGAATTAGGCCATAACTATTACATTACATCTCAAAATTTACAATCTAGGCACTTATTTTCTTTCCATTTTTTTCATAATAATGAAACACCTTAAATAAAAAAAATTATTTTATTTATATATATATTCTTAGATTCTTCTTTTCCCTTAACATTCCTTATACCCTATGAAAAAAAAATCAAAAAACATGGGATGAGCATAAAAAGAATAGTTAGGGTTATAAAATAAGTAATCAAAACATTAGTCCATCAATACATAAAAATAAATGAAATCATACTTTTCAATCCTAAAACATAATCTTTTTAACATACCTCATGATATCATAAGATATATGAATAAAACATAGAAATAATATATCATAAAGGTAACTTGTGGAATCCATAATATACTTACATTGTTGTTTTCACAACTACATAGGGACTTATGTATAGGATACACATCACAACATATTCCCAATGTCTCTAAGGAGAAACATTAAAATTTACATACGTCATGTTACCCAATTTATTCGATCACTATCTTAGGCTCACCTGCCCAAGTTTTATCATAGAACCACCAGTATGTGTAAATAATTTCTAAGAACCATAACATATTCCTAACACATAAACAAATCATAATGGAAAGAAAACATTTCCATATTGCAATCACAATATATCATTTCAAGATATTGACATAATCAATGATTTGTCAAAACCATTTTTAATACCAAAATATGTGAAAAGGTGTATGATATTTATTTTCCTTTTAAAAATATTACGGCTTGTTGAGGAAGCCAAATATCAAATAATGCTTGTGGCGGTGAAATCGTCATTATCACCTCGTACGTTGAAAATAAACATTTTTTTGTCATTTAGTGAAACTATTTATAGGAAAAATATTCCCTTTGAATGAAATTAAAAGTCAAAGGGGTTTATACACTGTATAAAAAAATGTCTTGTAAAAATAAAAAAATGCCTCAATGAATGGAGATTGAACTGAAGTCCCTTACCTTGCATCTGACTCATCAAGTATGATCCGTGTTCTTTCTAGAAAATAAACATATGTTAATTTACAATTTCTTTAAATCCTTTTTAAATGTTATTATTAATTTTATTTCACTTATTACCAAGTTATAAAAATTACATAATTATTTATGTTAATATCGGTCATTTTGTCGATATTCGGTACTTGAGTCGAAAATGAGCCTGTTTTGTGGTAAATTTTGCATATTGTTAAAATTAAATCATGTGATGAATGAAATGAATGATTTAAATATAAAATATATCTATTATATATATTTATTTATAATAATTCATAACATTTGGATATAACAAATGAAATGAACTGTTCATGGAGATGATAAGTCATACGTAAGAATGAATGGTACTTTCATTTATTTTTCATATTTAATGGAATGAAAACTAAATGATACATATGTATATTATAATTTAAGTATAATATAACATTTAATATACATTACATAATTTCATTAACTCCACCCTTTTTATGATCTATGTGTGGTATTAACGAGCCATATCACTTTGAGGGCGCGGTAGTCCGCACATTCTCAAATGAAATTACCATTTTTACACATCATGAAGTGAATAAAGGTATGATTTTAAATAAAAAATATATAATCATAGAGACAACATAAATATAATATATATCATATATAAACATTTTTCCATCATAACGGCCACCGTGAGAGGTGGTAGGGGAAAATTGAATAGTCATCGTTTCATGAGGCAGTAGTTCATCATATACCGAAACAGTATGTTTGTATCCATTAGATCGGGGTGTGTGTATGTGTTGTTAGAATCATTCATATAAAAAAATCCTTATATATTTAGGATACTGGTGTTGTTATTTAATCCAATAATATGAAGATCATAAGGAGTGGAGAAAGTAAATAAACAAAAAAACATGACAGAAGACGTTACCTCTAAATCGAGAAACTCCTTTTGATTTGTTCATAAAGGTTTTCTTGAATTGAATTATTCCAAAATCAAGGATTATAGTATGAAATGAGGAGTGTTGGGATATCATTTCAGTAGAATTTAGATGTTCCAATGGTATTGAGAGGTGGGAATAAATTGGTAGTGTTGATTCACTTTTATTAGAGGGAAGAGGGGAACTTTAAAGAAGGTATTGAAATATTATTTTATAATAAAATTCTTTTAGGTTTAAAATAGTCCCAAAGTAATTTATTTAAAATAAAAGGTTCTTCTGGGTCTAAAAACTCTTACCTAGTATGTTTTATACAAGTATAGGTCCCACATTTAACCTTATCGTTAGGCTTTAACCCTTTCTTAACTAATTTAACTATTACCATGTCTTCTTATATATTCATACAATACAGTAAATATTGTTACTATAAAATGAAAATAGAACCTAAAGTGATCCATTAATGACATTTTAAGCATTATCTAAGATATTTTTCCAAATCATAGATTTTTGGGGCTGTTATATCATTTAATAAAATAGTATTTGTTTTAACAACTCATTTATGTCAATTTTTATACTAGTCATATCATGAATTATTAAAATTCATAACAACTTGATTCATTCGAAAAAACAACATAAATTAAATAATGACAAGTCATAATCATCCATAAAATTTGTGGGTGGAAGAAAAGTTTTAAAATAAATATATTTTAATATTTATAATCTCATTTATTTGAATCGTTCATTAATAAAAAAAATCATGATATCATCATTGTGTCATAAATATATTTATTTATTTGATTTCCATCAAATATAAATAAAATACCATGAAATAGAAAATATTTTTATATTTATAATGAATATTTTTAGTAAAATATATCAATTATGTAACCCCATATGAAAAATTGTTTTAGTAAAAGATATATATTTATGTAATATTTTTCTTTACATTAAATTAATTCTTATAAAATGTCATTTTCACATCAAAGTGGATCTATGGGGTCCCAAAATCGACCCAAGGATGACCATGGCCAGAAATATCTCATAAAATATTATTAGGACATGTGTTAGGGTTGCTTAATATTATTATAATCTTATTTCATACCCTTATTTACCATATTTACCCTTTAACAATGGTAAATAAAATATTTACAAATTGTACTATTCATCATATCCAAAAATAAAAGTTACCCATTTACACAATTTTAAAATTCTGATTAAAAATATGGAATCCATTTTTCCAAATTCAAAATACCGAAGTTTCTGTAATTAATTTGAAATTAATTTCTAGTGTCAAAAACCAAAAAACATGCTTTTAAAAAGTAAAAAACTACCAAATGATTGACATGTGTTTATGTCCAATTTTAAAGTTAAAGTATTTACAATGAAAAAAATTCATTTATATGATAAAAATATTATTTAATTATACTTTAAGAACAATTAAAAGAAAAATATATCTATAAAAAATTAGATGAAAATGGAGTTTTGACTTAAACTGTTGTATTTTCACTATTCATTTTAAAAATGAAATTTATTAGAAAATTACCGAATATTTCATACAAAGTAAATTTGGAGGTTCATATTCTAAAAAATATGTTTTTTTTCAAATAGAACATATAAAAGTGACAAAACTATATTAAAAAAGGTTTACCATTAAAAAGAGGTAATACAACCATTTAAAAATAATAGATTATTTCATGCTTAAAATCAAATTCATTCTTATTGTAATCCCCTAATATTTATTGGATAAATATCAAATCAATTACAAAATATTTAATATAATAATATAGTTAATTTTGATCATTCCTGAAAATAAAACGGCTAGGCATTAACTACCATTTAAAAAAATAACATTATTAACTTATTTTTCGATACAACTCGTTATTGTGTACAATGTAAGATTTCAAAGAGTCCTATTGTTTCATGTTGTGTAATCAATTATAAAACCCATAACATTTAATGTAAAAATAATATCTTATTCATAATTATTAATAGAAATTAAAAAAAATTATTATTATATAAATACATGGGATGTTACATTGATTCATGGTTTTCTTTATTTATTTTGTCGAAGGTGGACAAGTTTCCATCATTCATAGTGTTGGTGGAACTATGAAAGTGTTAATAATTCATGATTTTCTAATTTTTATTTTTGAAGTGGATGTTATTCAGAGAATACTACATTTAATTAAATGTTATTACGGTTTGGGAAATGGTTATGGAATAATCGTATCACCTAGGGAACCATAGGTGTGTCGGGAAAAAGACATGGTGACCCTAGTTTGTGTGGAAGTGGTAGCAGTTACTTTTGTAATATTAACAGAATCTAGAAGGACTTGATATTAGTTGGAACCAAATTATTTATGGTTTAGATTATTTTATCTATAGTGCATATTCCAATATGATAAATCCCAAATTGTGTGCTTTGTATTATTTTATGTGGTGTATTTCATGATGGGTTATTTCTAGGATATTTTCTCACATATTTAATTTTATTGTTAATTAATTGATATATATATAAATATATATTCTAGGATTTTATGTATCTGAAATGAATTTATGGAATGCACATTTAATGTTAAAAATGGTTTTATTTATGAAATTTTTTAATAAATTATATTATTATTTTAAATCAAAAACTTGTTCCTTCTTGATAATATAACTTATCTAGATTATGCAACGGTAAACTACTATGATTAATTATCACAACAAAATAATTAGTTTTATGATATTTTAAACCATATTTTTTGGAGTTAAGTAAATTTAATGGTATCATAAATCATGATTGGTTCTCATGTCATCTTTTTTCCTTCATAGTGGGATTATTTGGTGGTGAATGTTGTTCATATGAAGACTCATTGGTCTTCATTGATTAATATTTTCTGGTTTAGCCTATCATATTGGTTCTTATTTATCTTGTTTTATTGCATTCTTTCTCATTTTACTCTCATTATATGTATTTTGGTTTATCATATTCAAGACATTTTTGAATTATCATTTCCATACCACACCATGTGGTGTGTCATTAAATGGACCTAATAATGTGGTACCCTAACTCTTGATTTGACCCCGACATTTCCCAATGATAGTTCCCAACCTCCAAATGTCGGTGACTATAATTTGGAATCACCCAATATGAAAGAGGGAACATCTTTTCCACAAACACAATGAAATAAAAAACACATATTAGTATCCTCAGAAGAAAACTCCATAGGGAGAACAATACAAGATATAAAATAGTAATATAAAAAACCCAAAAGTACATCGTCATGTAATATAAAGACGAGATAAAATAACCCATGTCCAAAAATACACAACAATCTAGTCTTTAATGGAAAAAGAAACCACCTCTATGTTGTGATTTCCCCTTTCATGAACTTGGTTGAAGGAAATCTATAAATACCTGAATCAGAAGTTACGATGTGATGTAAAATCCTATTAGGGTCTCTCAATGTGTTACATAAAAAGATTCCAAACTAAATAACCATGTAATTCTTCTATTTCTATTATAAATAAGCACAATAATATGAGATAATATATCAACCAAATCATACTTCTCATTTAAAATTATATAATTAATTCAAACAATGGTTTAGTAAATATATTATATAAAACATTTTATATAAATTCACAATTAACATTTTAAGTGGTTTAAATTTAATGGAATATATATCTAAGGAATAATAGCAATAAATATGGACATATTCCCTAAGTTGTGATAACTCCAGTTTATTCGTTCCTCGCACACTCATATAGTGATAATTGGTATGTGTAAACACATCACTCAGACACTATCCACAGAGGACTCACCAACAACTCACTAGGGATAATATCTACCGAGGTATGTATTTTTTAGTGTTTTAAAGCATCAATGTGTATCTAGGTTACTCCCATCATATATATTTTTTCAAATAACTCACTAAATATAAAGGATCGCATATTCTCTTAAAAACAATCAATAATGGGAAAATTTAATTAAGACTATTAAAAACACAATTTCCCCATATTAAATTCCAATATGATAGTTTCTATTTAATAAAAATGGGTGTAAAATTAATTCATTTCATTTTTATGATAAAACAGAAAAAAGTTCTTTTAAAAAAATTTATTACTTTTTCTCAAATTTTATTTTAAAATCAATTTTATAAATAAACCTTACAATTTAAATAAATATTAAAATCACACCCCATAATTCCTATTCAATTTTAAATGGGGATTTCCCACAAATATCATGGAAAATCAATTTTAATCCCAATTCATATTGAATTAGTTTTTTGTAATCCAATTGAAATAAATTTAATTTAAATTAATCAATTCTAGGTTAAATTAATTTTCTAATCATAAATGGAACCACGTACCTTGACATAGAGGTCCTGTATCAAAAACACCCACATTTGGAAAATCCAACGAATAATGTTGGCAATAGATGTCACGGAATCAAACCAAGATCCAAGATCTAGAACCAAATTGTTTTGATCCTCTAATTAGAAGGTGATTTAAGAACCCCTATGGGGGATGAGAGAGAGAGATAGAGATGTAGGGAGAGAGAGATAAGGAGATAAGGAAGGGAAAAGAATTAATACTAGATAGGGATCAGCTGATGTTCATCATTTTTTGAGCCACTTTGAAATAGGGTTTTAGAAGAAAAAATGGTTTTTAGGAGCTCTAAAGACTGAACAGGACATCCAATTGTTGGATCAAAATATTAATGTAGATTCTCAATTACAAGGGGGGGACTGTATGTTTATAAACATTAATTTTTAACCTTAAAAAACTATGTTTAACAGTCTTAAATAAGGAAAATTCACAAGACCTCTTTTAGTTCTAAAAACATACATGGTTCCGGAAATGTGGTTCAGAAAATGAAACATAAAGAAATTTTACAAGGAAAAAATTCTACCTTAATTCATATATAATCTTACATATCAGAGTAAAAAAAGAAAAATAAATTCTAAGATGGATATACTTTCTTATTTTATCAAAATATAGTGGAAATAAACTTGAAACAAAAAAAATAACAAGTATGAAATTGTTTAACCCAAAGATAAGGGTGTCCTACTATATTGGATAAATGTACCTTGATTTATACTTTAAAGAAAGATTGTCTTAACCACACCAGGTTAATCCCTCAACAAGAATACTGCAATCTTTATTGCTATCCCTACAAGCCCTCGAACATTGAGATACTCACAACCTCTGTCTTCCTATCAACAAAAGTCCTCAAACATTATGGTTATCGGAACCCCTGTCTTTCTATCACCTGAAGTCCTAGACTGTACATAGAAACAATTAGAGTCTGACAACGTATGATGAATAAGATGTTCTATACACACAAAGCATGAGAGTCTCTCTCACTAGAAAAAACATCAGTAGCATGAAATCTCTATAGTGATCAACATGTCATGAGCTCATTCAAATGAGATCCTATTTATATGAACTTTTCTGACAGTCATATTTTTCCTTTAATTTCGGAGGGACCTATACACGTGTCACTCAAATATTACTTTGTTAGAAATTGAATATATGACATTGTTTCACAACTGAAACAAGTGTAATAAAAATAAGGTTGCTTATCAAATACTATTTTTTGGAGTCTAAAGATAAATATTATTCAGATTATAATGAAAAATAAAGTTTGGAGTCAAACCATATAATAAATTGGAGACAATAAATCATGGATATTCCGATTTTTATTTCCAATGATTTCATGAGATTAATTATATAAGTTTCAAAATCTGAATTCAATTAATTCAGAGTCTGGATTCAGAAGAATTTTGTGTCTGAATTCTGAGGAATTCAAGGTTCTAATTTTGGGGAATTCAGAGTCATAATTGATAGGAATTTGGAAGAATTCGTAGTCTATATTTCATAGAATTCAGAGTAGGAATTTTAGAGAATTCAAAGTCTTACATTCCGATTTTTCAGAGACTTTATTTTAGAGAATTCATAGTCTGATTTCTAGAGAATTCGGAGTCATAATTTTAGAGATTTCAGAGTCATAATTTTAGGGAATTTGGAGTTTAAATTTTAGGGAATTCAGAGTCTGAATTTCAGAGAATTCGGACTCTAAATTTCAGAACATGAAAACAAAATACACTATATCTAAGAATTTATAGGAATATGAAGTTTTTAAAATGAAACTGAATTCTAGACATAGGAATAATAATGAGTTATATTTTGAGTAACTAAAAAAGAAACAATGAAAACATAGGTAAGGATAAATTTACTTGGGGATGGAAAATTTTCCATATTAAGATAAATCTTATGTAAAATATTATTTTCCTCAAGATAGAGTGTTTTGGATTTTCAAAATATAGTGGAATGAAAAAGTCATATGGAATCCTTTTTGACTCAACAATAGCTCCATTTTTGGAAAGTACAAACATCCTTATGAAAAAAATTATAAGGAATTAGAAATTTTCATTATAGAAATGAAAATAAAAATATATATCCCTTTACATATGAATCATGATGAATGCAAATAACTCCCCCTTAGGTTATGAAATCCCAAATGATTGTATTCTTGACTTCTTTGAAAATATTTTTCCATTTCCTGTATAAGGAAATCTTGTTTGATGAAATTAAATCTTAAATATACTCCCAATTAGGGAATTTACTTTTTTACATAGTACTCATTTTATCATTATTTTCTCCCCCTTTGTTATTTTCCAAAAGGAATAAAGAGAATTAAAAATATGGTAACTGAAAAATTAGTACTGAACAACCAAATAAATAATGAACAACCAAAATTCCATTATGATTGAGAGAATTTTTACAAAGAAGAAAATATAACAAACGATTAGAATGGGGTATAAGTATCCTTCTCTATCCTTCAACATTAACTTCTTTTCAGTATTTTTTATCTTCTTTATCTCCTTTTGATCTTCTTCCACATGCTTGAGCCACTGATCCTGAATTTCATTTTTATTTTCTAAGGCATTGATCATTTCTTCATAAGCATTAAAGATATCTGCCTAAGCCTTCAAAAATTCTTCATTCATAACAATCTTTTCTTCAAACACAACTATAAGATCCCTTTCCCTCTTCCAATTCATTTCTACTGAATTAATATTCCCATTCAAGTCAATGAATTCTTAGTTCTGATTTTTCTATTTGAGAGTCATCTTTTTCTTAAAACTCTTTATAAGATCATTAAACTTCCCATATTCAGGGTCAAAAGCTTCCTTTAAACATTATTGAAATTCATCAATGACTCTCAGGTATTTTATTGTCTTCCTTGACCAATTTTTAATTTTATTTCATGATCTTTTATAGTCTTCGTATTCAATAAAGAATGTTTTGAAGTCAGTATCAAGTTGGAAAAATTTATCCATAAGCATGGTGACTAAATCTGATTAATAATTAAATGAGTGTTAAAGCATCTGGCACCTCGAGTCTATACTCAGAAATAGTGGCTTGGTATCAACCGAATTTTTCAAAGATTGTACCACAAAATCATGTCCAAGAGGGGACAATTCTAAATCAGAGTGTTTGAATGGTGATGACTCATTTTATATCTCTTCAGCTTTCCTCTTTGATGAAGCACCAACAGCATTATTCTTCACCCCATATTTCCTAGGTGTATCAACCAAAACCTTATTTCTCTTATTATCACTCTTACTGACCTCTTCTACTTTGGGTGATTCATGCTCACTATCTGATAACTGAACAATCTTGACAACCTCAAGATTTTCATTATCGGAACCTGCCACAATATCCTATGGCTAAATGAAGTCATGTTTTCTTTTTTCATCATCATATAGTTTATTCACCTCATCCTAATATTTTTCTTCCTTTCCTGGTGTAACATGTTTTGATGATTATGCTTCAAAAGTTCATATTTATAGTTTATTAGAAGGATTTTCATTCTCATGATATTCCTATCCTTGCCTTATCATGTCTTCGATATCACCACTTCCTTCTTATTATTCATATACTGCTTCTTAATTCACAATTCCCTCTTCTCTTTCTGGTCCTGGAACCACTATCTTCTTCCCAGAGTCACAGGGAGTGATTCTTTCAAAAAATATTTTGGTACCTATATTTTTCAGATCATTTCCTTGCATCCTTGAGAAGGGATTGAACTATCATAGTTTTAGACATCTTCTTCTTCATCTTTTCTTTTTCTCGCTACTAATGATCTTCACCAATGTTCAACTTTGAATCTTTTCCCACACTAGGGTCCAATCCATCTGTAGGATCCCCTTCCTTCCCATACTTTTTTTCTTCTCTCCACTTAGAAACTACTTCATTTGGATAATTCTTTTGCATCTTTATCTTAGGTGGTGCTAATTGAGTTTCCTTGTCCGTAGGGATTTTTTCTTTCTCTTTGTTTTCCATTGCCTTACTCTTCTTTCCACCCTTCATGGAAGTTTTAGCTACTTCCAGTTTCATTGATAGAGCTTCGATTTAAGCTTCAGACCAATCTCATAATTCTCTTAATTCACTAGAGAAAACAACTTTCATTCTACTTAGGGTATCATCACTCAACAACATTAATTTGGAATTCCATGGATTATAACAACAAGTGATTTTGAATGACTCAATACAATGTACTATAATCTTTGAGATAATAGTCGGATACCTAATGATTTGAGATTTCAGAGTTCCATTCTTGATATTAACAATTTTAACCAATATATACTTGACCATGTTTATCTTCTTGAGGTTCACTAAGAAATCCAAAATATTGATGTCACATTTCTTCATGGAATCCTTATCCCCTTTTCTCAGAATAAACAAACAATGAACAAATAATTCAAGAATGGTGATGTTTGTAGATAGATGAACAATATTTGGAGTTTTCACCACTGAAATACCAGGACATTCAATAGAATTCTGCTTATCAAAAGATCTTTCAACATTTGGTACCTTGTGGGTACAATACTTTGCTTCTCCCTCATATGGAATTCCAATCAATCTAGAAGCCTTAGTGTACTAAAGGGAGAAGTTCATTACATAAATCTTGAAGGAAAACATTTTTATCCCTCCTTCATTGATGAAACATACTGATTCATAGAATTGAACCAACAAATCCAGATACACTAGATCCTACACCTACGGTTTTGATACACATAGGCTCTCCCAGCCATTCAATGTGATTTTGTTTTCAAATGATAGAATCATAATTAGAAAAAATGGACCAACTAACCTCTCTTTGTATATCGTCGGTTTGGATATTTCCATTACAGAAGTCATTTCCATCAGAGGAGAATCTTGTAAAGTCATTCAGAATTAAGAAAACCGTGAATATTTGGAAAGACCTTATGCAGAGTAGCCTGGATTCAACATAACAAATCATTTATAATCGATGTGGGAAAAACATCGGGGGGGGGGGGGGTCCTTATATAGGAATTTGAGGGGATGGTTTACCTTCCTTGATTGATCCAACTGTTGAAAAACACTTAATGAGATCTAACATTTGAGATTATAGATGAATACAAAATTTGGTAGCTTCAGATATTTTGATGTTCTAAAAAAATTTTATTTCAGGAAAATTGAATCCAAAAAATTTTAAACAAAGTTAAAATACCATAATGTAAAAAAAATTATCTGGAAAATTTAAGAAAAGAAAATATACCTTCCGGATTTCCAGGAAAGTTATTCATAATGAGGAAAATTATTCTTGAAGAACATTGGACCTCGAAATAAATAAAATAAATTTAGAGAAACATTTGTTTAAAAAAATTTTGATTATTAAAATTTTGATTACGAATATTTTTATTACTGAAATTTCGATTACTAAAATTCTGATTGAGAATATTCTGATTAAGAGGAAATTGTACTCCCCCTATAAAAAAGAGTTTTTTACTACAAGGAGATAGGTCTCAAAAATAATTTAATATATAATATTACCTTATGATTATCATTATTAACTTTTTTTTAATGTATTAGAATCTATCGGAGGGTAATTATTTTTTAAAAAATATCCTCATGTTGATATTACATTCCAATAAATTGAAGAATGATATCTTCTTTTTGTGTGTAATCCCAAAGAAAGTGACGCATAATATCTATGTGTTTTTCATGGGAGTAATGTGCATGGTTTTTTCTTATGCAAATGGAACTCGTATTATCAAAAAATATTTGTGAATTTCTAATACTCAAACCATAGTCTATGAGTGTGTTTTCATCCACAACACTTGCACACAACAAATTCCACTTGCATCATATTTAGCTTCAGTAGTGGAAAGTGCTACTGAGTGTTTCTTTATGCATCACCAAGAAACAATTGAATCTCCTAAAAAATTTCATTTTCCAGATTTACTTTTCCTATCTATTCTATATCCCCCAAATTCTGCATCCAAAAAATGTTTTAAAACAAAATCATTTCCTGAAATATAAAAGAGTTATAAATCAATGGTTCCCTTTAAATAGAAAAAAATTATTTTCACAACATTTAATTGGGATTCTTTATGATTGGATTGATATCTTGCACAAAATAATACGTAAATCATTATGTGTGGATGACTAGATGTCATATATTTTAAACATATTATTGTAACTCCCCAACCCCAGTTACCCAGAGTCGGTGTATTATTGCGTAACATTGGCATGATCATAAAGATCATGTCTTGAAAGACCGATTAGTTTAGTAGCCTTGTAAACAGTAGATACATTCATAAATGTTACATTACATCATAAAGTGAAAAACTAAAATAACAAAGTCTCCATAGTCCACACTCATATCCTCTTCTGACTATCCCTGCAGGTCATTCATAAAATACTTCTTCACATCCTGGAAACTAATAAAACATTGAAAAGGGTGAGCTCAGATGCTCAGTAAGGATAAAAATATTGAGGATGATTTCATAAATAAACATTAACATTTAAGGTAATGCATAACTAAAAAAAGCTTTTTTAAACATGAACATCGGCATAATTTGGAAAAAATAAAATTAAATAATGCCATTTACTTTCTCACATGGATATTCTACTAGTCGAATAATCACATGCAATATCAATAACCACTTTCATAATGATGGAATGCATAATGCCAGACTATCATAACCACATAGCCAAGGCCTCGTGCCAAGACTAAAAATAATATTTTGTAAAGGCCTCGTTCTAAGACACTAGTTTGTCTCATGAGACCTACTGATGCATCGAGGAGCGATAGCGGCCTCCACCCGTCACTTATTAAGTCCAATGCATTCCTCATATGAACAGGTTTAAACATATCATAAACCATAACATATTCGTATCATATAAAATATGCATAATGGAAACATAACATTTCCACATTTCAATCATAAGATATCAATACAACACATTGATATAATAAAAACACTTTCAAAACCATTTTCAAAACCAAAATAAATGAAAATTAAAACCTGATAGTCATTTTTCATTTTTTTTAAAAAAATTTAAGGCTTGTAGAGGAAGCCGAAACTCAAATAATAGTCACGGTGGCGGAGAAGTCATTGTCGCACATATGTAAGAAAAAACATTCCTTTTGTCGTTTAGTAAAAACGCTTTGTATAAAAAGATTCTTTTTGAATAAAATTAAAAGTCAAAGGGCTTTATACACCGTATAAAGGAAAGTTGTGTATAAAACCAAATATGCCTCAATGAAAGGAGATTGAGATGAAGTTCCTTAAAAAGATCATTTTTTTAAATAAAATAGATCTGTTATGTTTGTTCACTATAGGTACATATAAATAAAGTACAAATACAAGATAGGGCATAATAATATAATGACATAATTTTAAAGTAGGAGATTAACCCAAAAAATGGAAATTGGGTTAAGAAGATCCCTTACCTCGTGTCTGAATTGTCTCGAACTCTCTTTAACCTCTAGAATAATAAACTAGAGTTAATCTATACCTGATTAAGAACCTTTTTTCAAGGCCATTATTATTTTTATATCACTTATTACCATTTTATGAACATTATATAATTATTTAAGTTAATAACGGTCGTTTTGTCGACCTTAGGTACTTGAGTCAAAAATAAACTTATTATAATTACACTTCGTTCATGTGGTAAAATACCCATTATATCCATAATTATATTCATTATGTAGATATCATATAAATCATATATATCCAGTATATACATTCATTTATAATATTACATAACATTTAGAGGTAAAAAATGAAATGCACCGTTCATGGAGACGGTAAGCCGTACGTACGCATGAACGCTACTTTCATTTCTATTTCGTATTTAATGGAATGAAGTTATAATTATATAAAGGTATAATATAATTCCAGTATAATATAATTTACAATACCATTTACTCCATCCTCTATACATCCCACATATGGCATTAACGATTCAAATAACTTTGAGGGGGCGGTAGTCCGCACTTCCTAAAATGAAGATATCGCGTTTACCCATAATGGAAACCATAAAGGTATTCCATAAATGAAAAATACGAAAGCTTAATTAAAAAATAAACATATTATATATCATATATAAATATAGTGACATCTTAATGGCCACCTTTTAAGGTGTTATATGAGTGTTGAACAATCTTCGTTTCGTGAGGAAGAAATTCTCCATCCCCAGAAACAGTATGTTCTTTAACCATTAGATGTAGGTGTGTGTAAGTGTAGCTCGATTTATTCTTATAAAAACATCCTAGTATATTGAGGATACTATTTTTGTTACAAAAGAAATGAATAAAAAGAGTTTCAGGGGTTGGAGAAGAAAAATAAAACAAAATAACAAAAGAGAAGACATTACCTTAAAACCGGGTAACGTTTTTTTTTATTTGAGAAAAAGGCTTCCTTGGGAAGAATTCTGACCAAAGAGAGGCTTCTAGGAGTAAGAGAGGGAAGTTGAGAGAGACTATTTGGGCAAATGTTGGCTGAGCCAAAATACTTTGATTGTGTGAATTAGGTGGTAGTGGTGGGGGCCTTTTATAAGAGGAGAGGAGGGGCACTCTTGGAAAGTCGTGAAATGTTACTTTATTATATAATGCGTTTCGGATTTTAAAGGTCCCATACTTATATATTTCTAGGATAAGGTGATAAGGGTTCTAAATATACTCATCAGATAGGTTTTTGACATGTTTAGGTATTATATTTTACATTATCTTTTAATTTTATTTAAATCGTTAATTAATGTGGTAATCGCTGCACAATCATGGTGTCAGAAACTATTTAATTTATTTAATGTCTAAAAATTATAAAAAAAATATCATGATGTATTAAATCTTGTTAGCTTTATAATTAATATTTATAGTCACAAATATGACTTTTATAACCCCATTTAACAATTGTGTTAGTAAAACAACTCATGTTTGTGACATTTTTATTTTAACATTAAATAAAACGTTTTTAATGTCATTTTCCAACCAATGTGGCTCCATGGGGTCCCCAAGTTGACCCATGGATTGTCTTGGTCGGTCATGACTCATTAAATAGGGTTAGTACATGTGTCATGGTCATTTCATATTATTATAACAATATCTTTACCTTAACTTTCACTAATTACCTTTAATCACGATTAATTAAACATAAAAGTTACTATTCACCAAAAAATTATTGTAATCACATTGAACTACATTTTACTTACTAATGAAAAACATTTATGTTGTATTTTTAAATATAAAATCACAGAAGTGGTAATGTTTCATTTAAACGAAAAATGAGTTTTTTAACTACAACTTAGTGGTTTCACTATTTATCAAAAATTGAAGTTTTTCAGAACAATGCCAAAATTTCACCCTATCCTATAATTGATATTCCGAATTCAAAAATGATTTATATTTTTTGAAATTACAAAAATTTAATTTTTATTAATTAATTTTATAATTAATTCTCATTGTCACAACAAATAGCGTGTTTTAAAGAAACAATATATATCAAAAGATTGACAATTGTTTATGTCAAATTTCAAATTGAAATTAATTCTAATGAACACCATTGGATAAAATGGCAAAAATATATTTTAATTATAATTTAAAACCACTCAATAGTATAATTTATCTCTATAAATTATTTTCATTAAAAAAGTTGTTTTTAAGTAGTTTTCACTATTCATAGAAAATTGGAAGTTCTCAGAAAATTACAAAAAATTCAACTTAGGATAATTTTGATATTCCGAATTCAAAAATGATATCCATTTTAAAATATAAAAATTATATAATTTCAAAATTTGGGTATTACTATTCATAACTACTACATTGATTGGTCGTGGTGTGTTATAATCTTGAACTTGCGTACAATGCAAGCTATTACATTATTGAAAGAGAAGCGTATCATGAAAGCTTGGGGTATTAAATTATCCACTCCTTTAATAAATTGCGTCCTCGAAATTTGAAAATCTTCTTTGAAAATAAAAGGTTGAAAATAGAAAATACCTTTCTAGAAAACCCACATCAGAAATAGGGTTAATAAGAATATAACATTAAAAGAAAGAATGATAAGTACAATGGTCACTCGAGATAGCCCGTAATAGGATTCTATGAAAATATGGATATGGAAGAAAAAAAAACCATCAAGGACTGATGGAGATTTGTAGAAAAACGAATTAGGAGAAGTTAATCATAAGAAAATCACAAACTTGTGATTGGTTAAACGGTCATTTAATCCCTAGTTGGAAAAGATAACTGGCAACATTTTTGTTTTAAGTTACCTTTCATAAAGTTGAGGAATTTATTTAAGAGATTTACTGAGAACATAAGGAAATATACATACTTGTCATGTAGACTTTCATTTTATAATAATTTTTTTTTCCACAAACCCATCTTTCACTCCAAAGGGTAATAGAACTCCAAAATATTCAATTTATCCTAATTGTATAAGGCTCAAAATATTACCACATACTATTTAGATTAGGAAAACTTTTTGTAATAACTAGGGACTTCCTGTAGGCTAGTGGTAGGTAAAAAAGGCTTGTCGCACTATGGTTGTGGGTTCGATTCCAGCAACTTTGTCCGACGTGACTGGTTATCCCCCGACCTACAGGTTGTCCTTTTCTTAAAAATATAGTATTATAATATTCCAAAATTAATCTTCAGAAATGTTTTAACCTTAAACAATACTATCCAATGTTCAACTTAATCCATTCCATCCCTTATAGTTAACCAAAATACCTCTGTCCAAACTTTCTCTAAAAGGTCTCTAAATTCCAAAATCAATTGTAACATTAGATTCCCCAAACAAAGTAAAGTTTCTATTATTGTCACATACTAAAAATATGATTACCTTCATCATATTAAAACATTAATGAAATTGAAAATTAATACAGTACAATCCTTATATATATCACATTATTCCTATAACCAGAATATAATCCTTAGTCCAAAAGCCCCAATACATTAATTATTCCACTTCAACTGTAGTAACAGCATAAGATTGTCCTTGATCCCTTGGCCTTTTCTGAGGTAATTTTCCTAGATGCTTAGGATATTCATTTGCATAATTCCCCATTTCCCTACAATTGTAGCATTCAACATTGATAGCCTCTTTCTTTCCCTTGCAATCACGCGCCTAGTGACCTTTTTCTCCACATTTATACAAACTCCCATTCCTTTTAGGCATGTACCGGGGTGATTCTTCCCACAATTATCACATAATGGAAAATCCTTCTTTCCCTTTCTCCCTTTATCTGTCTCTTATTCCATCATTCTCTTCTTCTCTTGCTTTACGTTGCTGTCATAAGACTTAGAGAATTCCTTTTCTATCTTGATAGCACACGAGACTATATCTTCGTATGTTGAGAAATACTGTGATACTAAATCTCGAAGGAGAAATGGTTTTAAACCATCAATGAAACGATGAATCTTACTTCTTGGGTTACGTATATAATCTAATGCATGCCTTGCTAACCTTGTAAAGTTATCCTCATACTTTGTGACATTCTCATCCTCCTTCTGCCTCAGACTCCGAAATTGCCTTTCCATATCTGCTCGATGGCCATGAGGGAAGTATTATTCTAATAAAATCTCTGTGAACTCCCTCCATTCCATATTTGATACTTCATCATCTTCTTTTGTGTTTTGAATCAGCGACCACCATTGATCGGCATCACCAGTGAGGCGGTAAACTGCCATGACAACCTTCTCCCATTTGCTACTCCCCAAGGTGTGGAATATTTTCTCTAAGGAGTTTATCCATTTCTCAGCTACTAATGGATTTTTACCCCCATTAAATGTTGTTGGTTGTTGCCTCATGAAGCGGTCTAACATTGATCCTCCACGTTGTGTATCAGGGTGCTCCATACGAGTAAGGTTATTATTAATAACCCAAGTGAGTATTCCCAGGATGGTAATAAGTTGATCAGCACCAGTTGTTTCTCCAGATCCACAATAATTATCTTTGGCAGGAGGTCAATCCCTACACGGAGTGCGTGCATTGATACGGTTTCTATTCCTTCCACTAGGCGCCATTTCTAAACAATGTCATAAACTAGATTAGTTTATGAATCGAAATACATAATTCCATACTTGTAAAGCGATTAACATAAATTGAGATATTTATGGATATAATCCATAATCATAAAAATATTTTCTTTGAGTAAATGTATACTAATAACCCTTCATAGAGTTTTGTAATGAAAATGATAAATATCCAAAGCATATCCCCCGAGAGTGTTGTAACCAAGAGTGAAGCAAGGCCCGTTGTCGTGCACCAGTTCCCGTTAGAGTCTAGCTCAAAGCGGTGTTTTTGGGTTTTACCCCTAGGTACATCTGTGCTAGAGCCACCTCTACCTGCTCGTATCCAGACAGGGATGTATTTCTCGGAAAACTCAAAAAATCTCTATAATACCAAAATTATATGAAGTTATTCTATACTAATCCTCAAAGTCTATCTTTGGGATATGTGCTCTAATTAGAGTTTATCTAAATCTAGCTTCCATGGTTAGTACTAAACTACCTCTAATACCAACTGTAACGCCCCGACCCCAGTTACCCAGATTTGGAGCATTATTGCATAACATTGGCATGATCACAAAGATCATGTCTCGAAAGCCCGATTAGTTTAGTAGCCTTAGAAACACTAGATACATTCATAAATGTTACATTACATTATAATGTGAAAAAACTAAAATAACAAAGTCTCCATATTCCACACTCATATCCTCTTCTGACTATCCCTGCATTTCATTCATAAAATACTTCTTCATATCCTGGAAAATATTAAAACATTGAAAGGGGTGACCTCAGATGCTCAATAAAGATAACAATATTGCAGAAGCTTTCATAAATAAACATTAACATTTATGGGAATGTATAATTAAAATAAAATCCTTTATAATCATGAACTTCAGCATAATATGAAAAAAAAATAAAATTAAATAATTCCATTTACATACACACATGGATATTCTACTAGTCGAACAATCACATGCAATATCAATAACCACATTCATAATGATTGAATGCATAATGCCAGACTATCATAACCACGTAGCCAAGGCCTCATGCCAAGACTACAAATAAGATTTTTTCAAGGCCTCGTGCCAAGACACTAGTTTGTCTCATGAGACCTTCCGATGCATCGAGGAGCTATAGCGGGCTCCACCCATCACTTATTAAGTCCAATGCATTCCTCATATGAACAGGTTTAAACATATCATAAACCATAACATATTCGTATCATATAAAATATGAATAAAGGAAACATAAAATTTCCACATTTCAATCATAAGATATAAATACAACACATTGATATAATAAAAACACTTTCAAAACCATTTTCAATACGAAAATAAAAGAAAATTAAAACTTGATATTTATTTTTCATTTATTAAAAAAAGTTAAGGCTTGTAGAGGAAGCCGAAACTCAGATAATAGTCACGGCGGCAGAGAAGTCGTTGTCACCGCATACGCAAGAAAAAGCATTCCTTCTATCGTTTAGTAAAAATGCTTCGTATAAAAATATTTCTTTTGAATAAAATTAAAAGTCAAAGGGCTTTATACACCGTATAAAGGAAAGTTGTGTATAAAACCAAATATGCCTCAATGAAAGGAGATTGAGACGAAGCCCCTTAAAAAGATCATTTTTTAAAATAAAATAGATCTATTATGTGTATTCACTATAGGTACACATAAATAAAGTACAAATACAAGATAGGACATAATAATTTAATGACATAATTTTAAAGTAGGAGATTAACCCAAAAAATGGAAATTGGGTTAAGAAGTTCCCATACCTCGTGTCCGAATTGACTCAATGACTCTTTAAACTCCTTAATAATAAACTAGAGTTAATCTATACCTTCTTAAGAAACTTTTTCAAGTTCATTATACCTTTTATATCACTTATTACCATGTTATGAACATTATGTAATTATTTAAGTTAATAATGGTCGTTTTTTCGATCTTAGGCACTTGAGTCAAAAATAAACTTCTTATAATTACACTTTTTTCATGTGGTAAAATATCCATTATATCCATAATTATATTCATGATTTAGATATCATATACATCATATATATTCAGTATATACATTCATTTATAATATTACATAACATTTAGAGGTAAGAAATGAAATGCACCGTTCACGGAGACGGTAAGCCGTACGTACGCATGAATGCTACTTTCATTTCTATTTCCTATTTAATGGAATGAATTTATAATTATATAAATGTATAATATAATTACAGTATAATATAATGTATAATACCATTTACTCCATCCTCTATACATCCCACATATGGTATTAACGATTCAAATCACTTTGAGGGGGCGGTAGTCCGCACTTCCTAAAATGAAGATATCGTGTTTACCCATAATGGAAACCATAATGGTATGCCATAAATGAAAAATACAGAAGATTAAGTAAAACATAAACATATTATATATCATATATAAATATAGTGACATCTTAATTTCCACATTTGAAGGTGTTATATGAGTGTTGAACATTCATCGTTTCGTGAGGCAGAAATTCACCATCCACAGAAACAGTATGTTCTTTAACCATTATATGTAGGTGTGTGTAAGTTTAGCTCGATTAATTCTTATAAAAACATCCTAGTATATTGAGGATACTAGTTTTGTTACAAAATAAATTAATAAAAATATTTTAAGGTGTTGGAGAAGAAAAATAAAACAAAATAACATAAGAGAAGTCATTACCTTAAAATCGGGTAATTTTTTTTTATTTGAGCCAAATGATTCCTTGGGAAGAATTATGCCCAAATTCAGGCTTATAGGAGTAATAGGGGGAATTTGAGAGAGTATTTGGGTAGAGTTTGGCCGAGAAAAAAGACTTTGAACGTGTGAATAAGGTGGTAGTGGTGGGGGCCTTTTATAAGAGGAGAGGAGGGGCACTCTTGGAATGTCATGAAATGTTACTTTATTATTTAATGATTTTCGGATTTTAAAGGTCCCAAACTTATATATTTCGAGTATAAGGTGATACGGGTTATAAATATACTCATCCCATAGGGTTTTGACAAGTGTATGTCTTAGATTATACAATATCTTTTCATTTTATTTAAATCGTTAATTAATGAGGTAATCGCTGCATTATCATGGTGTCATCAAATATTTAATTTATTTAATGTCTAAAAATTTTAAAAAAAATATCATGATGTAGGAAATATTATTATCTTTATAATGAATATTTATAGTAAAAAATATGACTTGTATAAACACATTTAACAATTGTGTTAGTAAAACAACTCATGTTTGTGACATTTTTATTTTAACATTAAATAAAAAGTTTTTAATGTCATTTTCCTACCAAAGTGGCCCCATGGGGTCCCCAAGTTGACCCATGGATTCCCGTGGTCGGCCATGACTCATCCAATAGGGTTAGTACATGTTTCAAGGTCATTTTATATTATTATAACATTATCTTTTCCTTAAATTTCACTAATTACCTTTAATCGCGATTAATTAAACTTAAAAGTTACTATTCAACAGAAAATTATTTTAATCCCATTGAACCACATTTTACATACTAATGAAAAACATGTATGTCGGATTTTTGAAAATCAAATCACAGAATTGGTAATGTTTCATTTAAACGAAAAATCAGTTTTTTAACTACTACTTAGTGGTTTCACTATTCATCAAAAATTGAAGTTTTTCAGAATAATTCCAAAATTTCACCCTAAGCTATAATTGATATTCTGAATTCAAAAATGATATCTATTTTATGAAATTACAAACATATAAGTTGCGTTAATTAAATTTATAATTAATTCCTGATGTCATAACAAATAGCGTGTTTTAAAGAAACAATATATATCAAAAGATTGAAAATTGTTTATGTCCAATTTCAAATTGAAATTAATTCTAATAAACAAAATTGGATAAAATGGTAAAAATATATTCTAATTATACATCAAAACCACTAAATAGTATAATTTATCACTGTAAATTGTTTTGATTAAAAAAGTTTTTTTTAAGTATTTTTCACTATTCATAGAAAATTGGAAGTTCTCAGAAAATTACAAAAAATTCAACTTAGGATAATTTCAATATTCCGAATACAAAAATGAATTCCATTTTGAAATATAAAATTTAAATAATTTCAAAAGGTGGGTATTACTATTCATAACTAATACTTTGATTGGTCGCGGTGTGTTAGAATCTCGAACTTGCGTACAATGCAAGCAACTGCATTATTGAAAGAGAAGCGTATCATGAAAGCTTGGGGTGTTACACTTATCATACCTATAAATGATGTTTGATATACTGGTTTCCCAGATTCATCAATATCATGTGAATTTTATTTACCAATGGGAGTAATAATACTCTTAGTGTTGTCATATCCATAATTTTTAAGAATATATTTAATATACTTATGTTGGGAGATATATATTCCTTCTAGTTTTAGAGAGTTTTGAAATCCTTGGAAAAATGTTAACTCACCCATCATAATCATTTTGAATATATATTTCATTAAATTCACAAAAGAATTAGTTAAAGATTGCGGAGTTGAAGAAAATATAATTTCATCAACAAAAATTTCAAAAATAAAAACATTTTTCATATATTTATTTATAAATAGGGTTGGATCAGCATTTCCATTAACATAAAAGTTTTGTAAGAAAAATCGTGTATGCCTATCATACCATGATCTAGGGGGTTGATTATGTTCATATAATGATTTGATATATTTGAAAACATGTTGAGGAGGTTTTATGTCTTAAAAACCTGGAGGTTCTTCAACAAAAACTTCCTCTTAGATATATGTATTAAGGAAAACAAACTTTACATCCATTGGATAATGTTTAATGTGGAAGAATGGTGCAAAGGAACATAGAATACAGTTAGATTCAAGTCTAGCTATTAGAGAATAGGTTTCTTCATAGTATATTACTTCTTGTTGAATATAGCCTTTAGTAACTAATCTATCCTTATTTCTTGATATGATTCCATTTCCATCACAGTTATATCTGAAGACCCATTTTACTCCAATAACATAATATTACTTCGTTCTTTCAACCATGGACCAGACTTTATTCCTTTCAAATTCATTTAGCTCATCTTTCATGTCTTTAATCCAATAATCATCCCTTAAAGCTTCATCATTGATTTTTTTTTTCTAATTGAGAAAGGACTGAAAAATGTTCTACTTCAATTATTAAGTAACTTTAGTTCTAACGGGCTGATTTACATCTCCAATGATACTCTCTCTGGGATGATTCTTAAGAAACAACTGATTTGGGTTTTGTAAAACCTATTCATCAACATATGGTAGGGAATTATCTATGGTAAATTCTTTAGAAAAATTTTCTTGATCATTTTACATATAATAAGAATCATACATCAAGGGTTGATAATCAGTTTTTGAAAACACAACTAAAGATGTAGGATGAGGTTGTTTAGAAATAAAATAATCAGTTTATCATATTTAATATGTATTGTTTCTTTAAAAGTACTAGTATTTCTATTAAGAACTATATAAGCCTTAGAAGCTGTGGATTAGCCTATGAAAATTCCTTCATCAGATTTGGGTGTGAATTTTTATAAATTATTATTAGTATTCAATATGAATACTTTTAAACCAAATTATTTGATGTACAAGAGTATAAGTTCTCTACCATTATACTATTCATAAGGGGTTTTATTATAAAAAGTTCTATTTAAAACTCAATAAATAGAACAGTAGGAAAAGGATGGCTCAAGGGGAACATGGTGAGAACCCTAAACCTAATTATGTATATGATCCCCCAGATCCAATCCTGGGGATTTTATTAGATCATGTCTGTGATGAGAATCCCCTTGTTGAGCCTATTATTCATGGGGAGATGTTCTTGTTAATAAAGAAGGGTGTGGTTATCAAGGCAGTTTCTCCGAACAAACCTATTGGTATAAAGAGGAATTTTGTGGAAGTGGTGAAGAATACAGTGGGACCTTCCTTCTTGGATTTTGTTGCTCCTCCACCTATGAGAGTGATATGGAAGGGGAGGATTTATCATGTATTGGATAATCAAGAAGAGTATGAGTAACATATCATACTATGAAGGTATTCTATTATCACGTGATTCATCATCCCTAAGGGTGAGCGGCTGTGGAAATTTCAATATTTGACTAAAAGGGTTACAGAGGTTTGGGTATTTGAAAATTGGAGAATGATTGTGTTGGGAAGGAGATAATATCATATGGTCTTCCCCTCAGATGAAGGTAAGAAGAAATCACAGGGAAAAGGCACCATCTCATTGGGCACTGGTTTTTTGAATGCGCAAATATGGGATCTGAATTTTGACCCCATGAATGTCCGTAATACTCACACTCAATTATGGATCAGAATTTATAAGGTAAATTGGTTTTATTATCACCCATGGATTCTATGGGACACTTAATTCTCTGAAGGAAAAGCCATTCGAATGGACTGACATACAGAAAATCTGAGGCTCAGGCATTATGCTAGAATCACGGTTGAAGTTGTCATGTTCAGTAAACTTGTTGGGTTTGTGGTTCTCACAACAAGGGATGAAAACATTAATCTTGAAATTTTATAAGTGAGGAAGCCAATGTTTGGAATGATCTGATTCTTATTTGGATATATGACTCCTGAGTGTAAGTGGCCCAAAGAATTTATTTTTGTATGATGAAGGGCCATGATGAGATCATGTGTAGATGATTGAAGGGGAAGGAGAAACATCCTATGGAGCACCTAGAGAGAAATGTAGATGGACATAGACTTTGTCCAATGCGGAGTGAATATATGAACATGGGGGGTTCTTCTTCTGAAGAAATGGTGAATGATCTACTTCAAAAGGGGGTGTCGAGTTGTCATGCCTTGGCTGTAGAGGGCCTGGTTGAGGAAACTCAAGTGAAAACATCTTCCCCATTTAGTGATATTGTTCCTGTGGTGGATAGGCAGGTTTTTCTACCTCAGTGTGATGCCTCTTCTCATGTGGATAAGGGAACACCTGACTGGCCGGGGGATGATCATGATGCCACTCAGGGTGGTTTACCTGAGACAAAATATCGAGAAATTGGCAATGATGTGTGTATGGATTGAGATCCATATTCTGTTCTAGGAGGAAACATCTCTCAGATTTCCCCCTCCAAGGTAGCCTAAAGGAGAATTATTTTGCGCTGTGACCCCCCTCTTAAATCTTGGAATACCTCAATACCCCTAAGTGGTGGACTCTTGTCAGATGAAGTTGAAGAGGCTCAACATACTGAGTCAGTTTCAATCCTTACAGGGGGCACTACTGCTGCCCCAAGCGATAGGTTGGATGGGATGCATGTTGACGTTAGTGGCTCCAGACACACTGAATTCGTCCCAGTCTACCCAGGAAAGCCTACTGGTGCACACAGTTGTAGTTCTAGTGGTAGAACGGTTGGGCTGCTGATTGAATGTTGTAAGGCTAAGATGGTAGAGGAAAAACAAACCACAGAATATTTCATTGAAAGACCGAGTGTAGCTGATGGTGTTCCCAATGGTAGATTTTATGAGCCACATTCTACCAGAGATACACATAACCATCGCACTAGTAATGAGAAGGGAGTTATCGAGGAAAACCAGGTGATTAAGGAACACCATAACATCTTTGTCCATAGGCAAGGTCTGAAGAAGGGGTAGGATGGGAAAGGGAAGAAAGGTCAAAGAAAAGCCTCATTGGAGGGAAAAGGGGGGCCTCTGACAAGAGGCATGGCCTATATAAAATGAGGATTATTTATTGGAATTGTCTAGGTCTGGGAACCTCTATCAGGGTTAGGTCCCTTCGACATTATATTATGGCCTACAAGCCGATGTTTGTCAGTATTGTTGAATCTAAAGTACTATTTGAAAACTGGAAGGGATTCAAATAGAGCTTCCTAGGATACAGGTTTGTCCCAAAAAATCAACAGGAATCTTCTATAGACAAATTGTGTGTTTTAAGGCATGATTCCATTCAGATTCCTTCCAGTGATTGTGGTCCTCAATGTGTTTTGGTTGATTACATCTTTGTTGGATAAGATATTTCTATATCATTTGTTTATTTTTTCAACTCTTATATATGGAGTTGGGATTTAGGGGAGGAATTAAAAGTCACATCTAGGATGATGGATCAAAAATGGTTTCTTATTTTTTATTTTAATATAGTTTTGATGCTCAAGGAGAAATCTAGAACCAAATTTAATAGTACTACTACTGCTGAATTTTCTGAGTTCATTGATTACTGCAATCGGGATCAATTTCCCATAGCTGGTTCTGATTTCACATGGTGTTGATACACATGGGAGGGGAAACAAGATATCAAGCTTGATAGATGATTTTTACATATTGGGTATCATGCTACAGCCCATAGAGTTTCTGGATTCACACTTCCCAAACACCACTCTGACCACAATCGAATTGTTGCTGATGTTAACACTCAGTTGACAAGGTCATGCCCTATTCCCTTTCGATTCAACAATGCATTTCATGTGATTCCAAGAGGTAGGGAAATTTTCTTGGAGGAATTGAAGTATGAATCCATTGGGAGACCTCTCCATAGACTTTCTAGGAAAATTTAGCATGTTAAGGGGATTCATAGGGAGTAGATCAAGAAATTATTTTCAAAAATTGATGAGGATATCAGACAGTAAGAGGAGGAGCTAGCTAAGATTCAGATATATCATGAGCAGAAACCTATCCTATCAAGAGAAGAAATAACAACACATAATAAACATGAAGATATATTAATGTTGAAGGAAATATTGGTCAGGAATCAACTAAATGTGAAATGGTTAAAATTCAAGGACAAAAACTACATGTTATTCCAACGGATTGCACATGAAAAATAAGGTACATAGAGGGAAAAAGGTGATCAGAATTTGTGGGAATCTCTACACTGAGGAAAGTGAGATTTCCCTGGCTGTTTTTAAAAACATTAAGGGAATTTACTCTGATAATAGGTAGTCCAGTATTCACTGCATGGTTTCCTGCATTATCCCCTGTACTGATAAACACTCGAATCAGCTCCTAATTCCTCCCCCATGCAAAGAGAATTTTAGATCTGATCTCTTATCACTTAGTCTTGAGGGTTCCCCATGCCCTGATGGATTCACAAACACATTTTTCATGTACTACTGGGAAATTTTTCATAATGATATTGTATATAAAATTAAGGATTTCTTCTCCCACTCATACATGCCCCATGGCTTGAACTCCTGTTTCATTGCTCTCATACCCAAGAAAGTGAATTCTCTTGATATCAAGGACTTCAAGCCAGTTTCACTTAGAAACACAATACCCAATCTTATCAGAAAATATTTGATGAGTAGGATGGGTGGTTTGGTAGATGTCATGATTACTGCTAACCAATTTGGATTTTTCCTTGGAAGTAACATCATAAATTGTATCTCCATGGCCTCTAAGAGTGCCATTCTAATGAGAGAAAAGGAATAGGAAGGGAATTTTGCTCTCAAAAATGATATTTCCAAGGCTTTTGATACACTTAAATGGATTTTTCATCTAGATATACATAGAAGGTATGGTTTCTCTAATGGTTTTGTGAATATGATTCGCACCATACATGGATCGTCAGGGCTGTCAATTCTATTTAATGGTTCCCTGAGGGGATTTTTTCCTTGCACCAGGGTGTACAACTAGGTGATCCACTATCTGGTATTCGTTTTTCCCTTTTAAAGGATTACCTTGGTAGGTGTATTAATGAACTTTTTCAAATGGGATATTAAAAGTAAATTATGGCCGGTGTGGGTGAGCATGCCCCATCTCATCTATTGTATGAAAATGAAATCTTATTTCTTGGTCATTATTTAAGAAGAACTATATCCTCTATTAAGGGTGTTTTCAGTCATTACGAGGAGGTTTCTAGCCAGGCCATCAGTTGGGAAAAAAACATCCGTTGTTGTGGAAATGTAATTTCAGTTGGGAAAAGGAATAGTATTGTCATGTATCTTGGGGTGAGGAGTGGATCCCTGCATTTCCAATACCTTGGGGTCCCACTATTTTGGTGAAATGTGTAATGAATGTACTTGTAGAATATTTATGCAGATATTATACATCAGATGGCCAGCTAGAAAGGGAAGTATATGTCCCTAGTTAGGAGGGTCTGCCTTGTGAACTTAGTGATCACATCTAAGATTTTTTATTCCTTCTCCCTCTATAGATGTCCAAGAGGGATTCTCAAGGAGATTCAATGAATGGTACAAAATTTCATATGGACGGGATCCCCACATGAGTGGAAGCTGATTACAGTTTCATGGAAGGAATGCATCATGACTGTGGATATTGGGGGCCTTGGACTCAATGATCTTTGTACCATCAATGAATATTTTATTTTACAATTCACTTAGAACCTGATCTCTCATGAAGCTGATGATGACTTCTTCTTGAATAGAATCACAAGGAGGATTTTCAATTGATACAATTACTATCTTGCCTCGTCGGTTTGGTCATCTCTCTAGAATTCTTATATGAGGATCATGTAGGATACCAAATGGTTGGTTTGCAGGGACTTCACACTGAACTGTTGGAACACAAAGTGGATCACACAACCCCTTTGTGATCTAAATATGCCACATGAAGCAGCCCCTAGGTCCATTTTGAGTTTCCGCTCACAGTTGTAGTCTCTTTTCATTAGTGTTCCTGTACAGTTGGAGACTGCAATAAATATTTATGCATTTATGGATTATGACACATTGATTTGTACCCAAAGAAGAAATGGTTAGTTTAATTGTATGAATTTTTCTAATAATCTCTGTGGGGCTCAAACTCTTCCACCTACATGGATAATGAAATTCAGAGATCGATTTTTTCGACCTTCCAGATTTCTTATAATCTAGAGAATCTGTTAAAATTGAAATCCCATAGCAAATCATGTCAGGTGGGATGAGATTAAGATGTCATGTATGTGTTCTCTTTTTAATGTTGATGATGACTCAATACAACATCTTTTCATGTAATGTAATCAGGCCAGGAAACTCTGGCCCAATATTGAAACTTATTTTGGGATGGTGTTTTACACATGTAGGTCATTCATGGACCTCCTGTCCAATCTGTTACATGGTTGCTTTAGTTTGAAAATTAATAACCTTTTTTTGGATACTTTGATGTAGTAATTGCAGCCATATGGGATGCTCAGAATGCATCATTGTTTGGTGGTGTGCACCAAATTGTCCAGTAAGGTATGGTGGCTATACACAGGGATGCTTATGATGTTTCTCTTGTACAAAACAGTACCATGTTTAACACTATTTATGACCTCCAAATTCTGAGAATGCATGGTATTTCAGTTTTTCCACACAAGCCTTGGATGCAGAAACATATTCGATGGATACCACCTATTGAGCCTTGTCTCTAGGTAAATGTTGATGGGGTTGTGTTGGGTGTAACAGGTCCATCGGGTTGTGGGAGAGTGTTCTGAACCTATTGTGGGTTTGTAAAGGGATGCTTCTTCTATGCCATTGGATTTGGAACCACCTTTGAATCTGAAATCTGGGTAATGATTTATGTTGTCTGGTATGCTGTCCAGTTTATTCGAAATATATATGGATTGAATCTGATTCTCATACTACAGATCATGCTTTGAGAACTAAGACGCACCAGGTTCTATGGTGTGTGCTACCTCAGTGGGTTTACAGTCTCCACAATATCACTCAAATTCATTTTGTTGTTTTGCATGTCTATAGGGAGGAAAATGAGTAAGCAGATGCATTGGAAAAGTCATCACTCATTGATCATGGAGAGATGTGGTCTTTCATGGATCCTAATTACTATGCCCCACTGGTGGAGTCAGATTGATGTGGTGTGATGCACACTCGTTTATGTAATAACCACTTTTATGATTGACTCATTTCCTATTTTTATTTAATTTTCTTAGGTTTGGTTTCAATCGGTTCCTTATCATTCGGGTAAAACTTTATTTATAGTATAATAATCAGTACTTACAGCCTCAACCAAAAAATAGTTAGCTATCAAATATTCACTCAACATGGTTCTAGTTATATCTTGAAGAATTTTATTTCTTATTTCAACAACAACTTTCTATTGAAGAGTTCTTGGTGCTGAGAAGTTATTAGTAATGCCTTTTCTACTACAAAATCTTTCAAAATTAGAATTTTGAAAATCTCATCCTTGGTCAATATGAATAGATATCAGTGAAAGGTTTTTCTCATTTTTAACATCTTCACTAAATATTTTAAAATAAGAAAAAGTATCATATTTCCTTTCTAGAAAATAGACCCAATTAAATCTTGTGTAATCATCAACTAGGACAAATACATAATATTTTACCCCAATGCTTCAAGTTTGTGTTGGACCAAAAAGTTCCATATGCACCAACTGTATTGCATCAATTTTTGAGACTTCACCAATTTATTTAAAACTTTATTTATGTTTATTTCCTCATTTACAAGGATCAAAAACTTTTGATGAATCATATATATTCTCTGGTAGATCCTTAACAAGTATTTTCATTGAGAATTTACAAAGTTTCCTCAGGTTAGAGTATCCTAACATTCAATTCCATAATCAAGATTGATTTTCCATTTCACTAATTCAAAGTAGATGTTCTCTTCTAAGATCATCTATGTTTTGTGTGTATAAATTCTCATTCTTGTTGGAATAAAAAATAAAATCTTCCTTTGAATTGTGTAATAAGAACTTATCATTCCTAAAATTCACAAGGAGTCTTTCAAAACATAATTGATTTATGTTAATGTGGTTGTGCTAAAACCAATAACAAATTAAACATTTGAAATAAATTTTTTTCAAAGAAGAACACTGTTACTTATACTAATAATTTCTCCCTAAAAGTTATCATTGAAAGTTACTTTTCCTCATTTTGTCTTGATAGTCATTTCAAGGAAGCTTTTGTTACTAATCATACACTGGGAACATCAACTATCTGTGTTCCATGTATTGAAATTGTTGGAATTTCAGAATAAAAATTTTATTTGATCCAGATAATTCAGTAAGCAAGATTTTAGGGATCCACATTTTCATAGTAAAATAAGCATTATGAAAACCTAAAGATGGTGTTTATATTAAAGAACAATATTTTTTCCCAAGTCCACCACAATAATATTTAGTACATAATTGAGTACCTTGAGGATCAAAATAGTTAGTAATAAAAAATGGATTAGAATGAGTATAAACAAATACAGAACAATTTCTTAGAGGTCGAATTTGGAATTCATGTTGTCAAAGTTTTCCTTGCCAGAGGTAAATTTTAACAAACACTAAGAAAAATATTTCTATAATTAGTATAATAACAATATTTTTATCCTTAAAAACATTATTTTTTGAACTATTTTTGGTCTCTAAAATAATTTTCTTATAAATTAAATTTTCACGATCCATAGAAATTTTATCCTTCTCAGAATTAACTACCTCGTGGATTTTGGATGTACTTTTAAAATAAAAATTTTTGGTATCAAGACCTTTTGAATGATCTGATACTTCTTTTGTTAAAATAGAAATTCTAGAATTTTCCTTATCAATCTTATTCTTGAGTTTAGAATTTTCTTTCTCAAGAAGTTTAAAAAACCAAGATAATTCTTCATAAGTAGGTAATAGATTTTCTTTATCAGAAGTATATTCTTCATCAGAAGAATTATAGTATGTATTATCTGTAGAATATTTATTCAAGGACACATTCATGATATATTCAACATTGTGTACCTTGGCTATTAAATAATGATTTTGAATGGGTATTCTCGCTAGTAGACCAAGGTCCTTCTTATCAAAAGATTTGTACTCTATGGATTCATCAGAGGAGTCACCACCACTGGCACTCAAGGTGTCATTTTCATTCAAATCATTAATAGATTTAGCATTGAAATACTACTTTTTATTCCTCTCAGAATGATTTTTATTTTTATCCTTTTTCAAAAACATAAGACAATCCAGCCATATATGACCTACTATTTTGTATTCAAAACAAGTAACTTATAGGTTTTTCTTGTCTCTTATTTCTTTCTTATTATATATAAAATGATTTTATTTCTTTCATACTATATTGTTCATACTTTAAGTAAGATTAGCTTGATCGTTCTCATAATTTTCACTTTCACTTGATTCAGATAAAATAGTGACTTTCATAGACTTGGATCATATAACTCTTCCAGCAGTCTTGGATTTAGTAGTAGTAAAGGCTACACTTCCATTACTATTCTGCTTTTTTATTTATATCAGCATCTATTTTCACTCTTATATCATGTTGAAGAAGAGTTCCAAAAATCTCATCAATATTTATTTGATATAATTTAATATTCTCATCAATTGTTGTTCTCCTAAATTCTTACTAAATTGGGCGTTATTTCTATAATCTTGTCCACAAGTGCCTCATTATCTATGAATTTCTCACCCATTGATTGTAAACAGTTAACAATAGTCATAATCATTTGTTGTGCCATTCAAACTGGTTCTCTATAAGAATATAGAAATCCGTGATATTTTTATCTATGTATAGCTCTTTTAGTTTCTATAAAATCAGATGTACCAAAATGAGTTACGTCCAATTTATTTCTGATACAGTTAGCAGCTTCAAAAGAAAAAATATGACTATATATATTCCTGGTCATGGGACACAACAAATTATTGGGTACCATGTAGTTTAATTGATATTCTAACTGTTCTTTATTGGTCAAAGTTCTTACTTCCTAGTTAGGAATCTTGTATTCTTCATTAAGTATACCGAATTTTTCCACTCCATTATTAAGAACAAAATCTTCATACCATCTCTCCAATATTCATAATCATTCCCATAAAATATAGGTTGTCTAGTATGATTTATATTTTCAATCGAACTGACATTAATTCATGCCATCTAATATAAAATATCTTTATACAAAACTTGTTAATATTAAAAGTTTGTAAAAAAAGATAAAAAATCCCTAAGTAAAGGAAATATTTAGAACAAGGAAAATTTGAGCAAGAAAACGTATATAAGAATATATGTATTTAAAATCCTCCTCTAATACCAATTATAGGATTGAAATATTAATGTAGATTCTATATTATAAGGGGGGTGTGAATTGAATGTTTAAAAACATCTATTTTTAACCTTATGGAAAATTATGGTTAACAATTTTAAACAAGGTAAATTCACAAGACCCATTTTAGTTCTAAAAAAATGCTAGGTTTTGAAAATGTGGTTCCATAAATGAAACTTAAGGAATGGTTATAAGGAAATGATTCTACCTTAAAGAATATAGAATCTTAATTATCAGAGTAAAAAAAGAACAAGAAAGTATAATAAGGTTATACATTCTTCTTTTAGAAAAATACCATGGAAATAAACATTAAACAAAACATATAACAAGTATGAAATCATTTAACCCAAAGAGTAGGGTATCCAACAACCTTATATAAAGGTCCCATGATTTATACTTTAAAAAAAGTATATCTTACCCACACCAGGGTAATCCGTCGATAAGAATATCAGAATCTGTCTATCTATCCCTACAAGTCCTCTAACATTAAAGAAGTCAGAACCTCTTTCTTCTTATCCATAGAAGTCCTCAAACATTGAGTTAGTCGGTACCTATTTCATCCAATACTTGGAAGTCATTGATTGTACCAAGCAACAATCAGAGTCGCACAAATCAAGCTGAACAAGATGTTTAGTATGTACATGTAATGAAAGTATCTCTCTCTTGATATAACTTCAACAGCATGCAATCTTGAGAGTGATCAAAAAGTCATGAGGTCATTCAAATGAGATATTATTTACAAGAAATTATCCAACAGGCATATTTTTAATTGAATTTATGGGGGACCTATACACATTTAACTCAAACAATGGTTAGTTAGAAACACAATATACAACATTGTTTCATAACTAAAAAAAGTGTAAGAAAAATAAGGTTGGTTATCCAAAAATGTTTTTTGGATTCTAAGGAAGAATAAAGTTCAGAGTCTATGAAAAAATAGAGATCATAGTCTAACCAAATAATAAATTGGAGACTATAAATAATGGATATTCGGATTTAGTTTTCCAAAGATTTCGGAACATGCATTCTATAGATTTTGGAATCTGAATTCTGAAGAATTCGGAGTCGTAATTATCAGGAATTTGAAGCCATAATTTTTTGGAATTCTGAGTCAAAATTCTATGGTATTCGGAGTCCAATGTGTAGAGAATTTAGAGTCCGAATTTTAGATAATTCAGCGTCTGAAATTCCAAGAATTCAGATTTTGAATTTTAGAGAATTCAGAGTCTGGATTTCAATGAATTCTGAGTCTTAATTTCAAATAATTTGGAGTATTAATTTCTATGAATTCATAGTTTGAATTTAATATAATTCAGAGTCTAAATTTCAGAGAATTAGGAGACTGAATTTAACAGAATTCAGAGTCTGAATTTCAGAACATTGAAACAGAATACTCTATATCTAAGAATTTATTGGATTCTGAGGTTTTAAAAGTGAAAAAAAAATTTATACTTAGGAATAAAAATGAGTTATATTTAGAGTAACTATAAAAGGAATAATTAAAACATAGGTAAGGATAAATTTCCTTGGGGAAGGAAAATTTTCCATATTATGATAAATCTTAGGGAAAATATGATTTTCCTCAAGATAGAGTGTTTCTAATTTTCAAAACACAGAGGAATAAAAAATCCATAAGGAAAAATTACGGAATCAACACCAATCGTGAGTTATTGTCAAGCATAGGAAGAATTGTGGGTTTGGAAATTTTTAAAATATTTATTTGAATTAAAAAATATTGTACGCTTGGTTTCCTGGACGGGTGTACAAGGATTCCTAAACAGTACTCCTTTATTTATCACTCCTATAATAGGTAAAATCTTTTATCGCAATGATAGGGTAGACAACAATCATGGATAATGGTCCCTTGTTTTATACTTTCAAGAAATTATGTCTTACCCTCACTAGGGTATGCCCTAGATAGAAATATTGGAATCTTCCTTGTTATCCCTGGAAGCCCTCGAACTTTAAGGTAATTAGAACATATGTCTTCATATCAACATAAGAAATTGAATATTAAGGTAGTCAACACCTCTGTCTTCCTATCCCTGGAATTCCTCAATTGTACACAACAATAATTTGAGTTTCACAATGAAAACGGAACAAGATATTCAGTATGCACAAGGCATGACAGTATCTCTCTCTATAAATCACTTCAGCAACATGAAATCTCTTGAGTGATCAATAGGTCATGAGCTCATTCAAATGAGATCCTATTTATATGAACTTCTTTAATGGTCATTGTTTACCTTGAATTTTGGAGGGACCTGTACATGTGTCACTCAAAGAATGGTTAGTTAGAAACAGAATATATGACATCATTTCATAACTAAAACAAGTGTATGAAAAATAAGGTTTCTTATCCAAAACAATTTTTCACAGCTTGAGGAAAAATAATTTTTAGAGTCTAAGGAAAAATAATGATCAGAGCCTAAAAAAATTATAAATTTCAGTCTATAAATCATAGAAATTTTGATTTTATTTCCCAATGAATTCAGAACCTGAATAATAAAAATTTCAGAATAGAAATTCCAATGAATTCAAATTTAGAATTCTGAGGATTTTGGAGTCTGAATTCTGAGGAATTCAGAGTTATAATTATGTGGAATTTGGAGTCAATATTTTGCGGAATTAAGAGTACAAATTTTCCAGAATTCGATGTCGTAATTTAAGAGAATCCAGAGTCTGAATTTCAAGGACTTTGGAGTCTAAATTTCAGAGAATTTGAAGTCTGAATTTCAGAGAATTTAGAGTTTAAATTTCAGAACCTAAAAATAGAATACTCTATATCTAAGAATTTTTAGGATTCAGAGGTATTAAAAGTGATACTGAATATTACACTTTGGAATAAAAATGAGTTAGATATAGAGTAACTATAAAAATAATAATGAAAACTAAAGTAAAGATAAATTTCCTTGGGGAAATAAAATTTTCCTTATTAAGATAAATCATAGGGAAAATATTATTTTCCTCAAGATAGAGTGTTTCAGATTTTAAAAACATAGAGGAATGAAAAATTAATGAGGAAACCTTATTGACCCATACTCAATATCTAGTTATTGTCATGAGGAGGAGGAATTATGGGATTGGAAAATTTTAAAATATTTATTTGAATTAAAAATTATTATATGTATGGTTTCCTGGATTTGTGTACGTGGATTACCAATGAGTAGACCATAGTTTGTCACCCCTATAATGGGTGAAAGACATCTAATAGGTGGGATACTTTTTTTTCAAATCATGTTGCATCTATTAATACCCCCACTATTTGAATTTTAATAGTTTTTCCTGGGTGGTCATATGGTTTGGAAAAACCTTTTCTCAATAGTGCATAGCCCATAAAAGGTCGCAATTTTTTAAATTCTATCCCAAAAAACACGAGGCAAACCCCAAACAAAGAATATAAAAAAATGGAGTCTAAAAAATAACCAAAAAATAGTAATATGATGTTATAACCTTCCCCCCCATTGGAATATTATATCCCTAGAGAGCATATCAAGAAGTCTCCAAGTCAGAAAGATGAGGCCAGTTCTATGTCATCTCGGCCTCTCTCTCCAAAGTCTCATGAGTATCATAACAATTTTACCTTAATACTAGAACCAACAGTATCATCCTCCAATGAAGAACATTGGGTTTTGAATTAATTATCCTGATTGGATGCTCAATCATAATTAAATCGGGTTCAACTTCAAATAGGACTCCAACTCTGAGCCTGAGAAGTAGTTGAATGATACTTTCACAACTATGATACATAGAACACATTATGTATCAATTTAATCAATTTATGAAGTTATAAATGGTATTCCACTTTCCATACCTACTCAATAACATCATAGGGTAACAAAAAATAGGATGAAGTTTTCATTGCCTCCCAAGAAGACAATGAACCAACTAAGTTGAAACTTTAAAGAACACCAGATCACCAAATAAAAATTTTAATGGTATACATCGATGATCAGTTAAATTTTTTTACCATATTTGTTTCATTAAAATTTTATAATGAGTCAATTAAATAGTTGTTTTAATCTCTTCAAACAAGCTCGGTCCAGCTAAGGAACATTCACCAACCTCCAAGTGAAACATTGAAGATTTATAAGGCCCTCTATAAAAGCCCTATTGTAACGCCCCGACCCAAGATACCCAGAGTCGGTGATTTATTACATAACATTGGCATGATCACAAGAAATATCAAGTCTCGAAAGACCAATTAGTTTAGTAGCCTTGGTATAACTAGATACATTAATAAAGATTACATTACATCATTAAATGAAAACTAAAACAATATAGTCTCCATGCTCTACACTCTTATCCCATCATACTATCCCTGCAGGTCATTCATAAAATACTTCTTCACATCCTAGGAAAAATAAAACATAGAAAAGGGGTGAGTTCAAATGCCCAGTAAGGATAAAAATATATCGAAAACTTTCATAAATAAGAATAAACATTTAAGGCAATATATAACTAAAAAAAATCCGTTTAAACTTGAACTTCAACATAATATGGCAGAAATAAAATAATATAATTCCATTTACTTATTCACATGGACATTCTACTAATTGAATAATCACATGAAATATCAATAACCACTTTCATAATGATGGAATGCATAATGGTATACTATCATAACCACATAGTCAAGGCCTCGTGCCAAGACTACAAATAATATTTTTTAAAGGCCTTGTGCCAAGACACTAGTTTGTCTCATGAGACCTACCGATGCATCGAGGCGCTATAGCGGGCTCCACCATCACTTATTAAGTTCAATGCATTCGTCATATGAACATGATTAAACATTACATAAACATTCGTATTAAAACTAGAATACGAAATGTCAATACTTTCACCATAAACCCTGAATGGTATAAAAAAAACATCCACAGTCAACCATATCACAAAACCGTCAATACAATATGGAAGTTTTTTATCATAATAAATCAACATCAAATAAGCTTAAAATCTATCAAAGGATGTTGACATAGATGAAATAAAAACTATTTGAGAGAAATATCTCTTTTTTGATTTCATTTAAAAGTTACATTATTATAAAATAAAACATTTACATTGAATGTTTTCCTATAAGCTCGTAAGGGAAGCATCTAAAATTTTATAACGGTAGAAAATAGCCGCTCCCGCCGTATAAGTTAAAAAAACATTCTTACCTTCATTCTATCGAAAATGTTAAAAAGGAACTTGTTTAGAAAAGGTCAGAACGATTCCTTTATAAACCTCTTATAAAAATTACAACAAGGGTATAAATGACTTTCACCCATATTCTAGTAAATAGTAAAAAAAATGTTTTGAAATACATTTTTAATAAACATGGATGTGGATGATAAAGAGGTCCCAGAATATAATTACGTATAAACAACCTCGGATAATGAAGAGATTGTGAAATAACCCTTACCTTTACTTTTCCCTGGTTGGGGGTAGGTTAACCTCCTGTATAATCATTAAATAATTTTTATTAAATTATAAAATAATCATATACATTAATATGATATCATATATGATCTTTTAACATTTCTTTGTTAATAATATCTTAGAATTATCGTCATTTCGGGCGTTAACTTACTCATTTTATTTTATATTTTTTGTTACATAAGCCGTGTTTTTTATGGATAGGTTGTATCATATTCATATCCAGAATTATATCAAGTCCTTAAACATTATTTTTAATCATCAAATTAGAATTATACTTGAATGGATACGATGGAGAATGAATCTCATCGTGTTCGTGGAGATAGTAGTCCGTACGTACGCACAAGCAACAATATCATTCTTTCGATGTTAAAATAATATATTATTGGATGGTATATCATATATACAGAATAAATATAATATTATATTTATTATTTACATGAATTAAACATCATTATTATACCCATCCAAATAATAATATATTGATTAACAATTACACCACGATGTGGAGATGGTAAGGCGTACGTACGCACGTATGGTGAAATGCCATTCAAAGGATGGATAGAATACTGAATATGGTTGTACCATATTCATAATAACATCACAGTATATAGAAGATACTGGAGTTATTATTTAATAATGGAAATTACAAAGAAATAAGAAGTCGAAGAAGAAAGGAACTTGAAAGAGCGTGGTGAAAACATTACATCTTTTTAGAGTTCTTCTTTTGGATTTGGTCAAAAGAGCTCCGTAAGATGGATTTATGATCAAACTAAGGACTCTAGGTTGTAGTGAGGGAAGTTGAGAGAGTACTTTGTCTGGGGTTGGCCGAGACAAAAGGCTTTGAATGTGTGAATTAGTGAGGAGGGGAAGTGCCCTTTTATAAGAGGGGTGAGGGGCAGCTTTGGAAAAGCCAAAAATATTATTTTATAATAAATTCATATTTGTTTTACAATGACTCCAAAGAGGATTATTTAATGGTTAAGGTGAGGATGGGTTGAAAAAAACTCAACCAATATGATTTAGATAGGTTTGGGTTACTATAATAACCTTATCATTAAGTATTAACTCTTAGTTAATTAGTTTCACTTATGAAATGTATCTTTGTATTTTTATATTATATAATTAATAAACATACTATATACATCCAAGAAAACCCCAAGTGGTAGATTAATGACACACCTATCATGATATAAGTCTCTTGGCAGAACCTTATATTTTTATGAATTTAATATCAATTAATAATATAATATTTGTTTCAAAAACTCTTTTATTTCAATTTTGACACTATTTGAAAAATTGGTTTTTGTGAAAATTATAAAAGAATTATTACTTCAAACAAAGTTAATTAAATCAATCCTAACATGTCATATTAACCTAGAAAATTATTTTAATTCATAAAAAGTCTAAAATTATATTTACTTGGGTATTTATGGTATCAATTATTTCAATATTTCAATATTATGGTAATTACTGCATCATCATTGTGTCATAAATAACATAAATTATTTAATGTATAAAAATTATAAATAAAATATAATTATTTAGGAAATATGTTTATCATTATAATGAATATTTATAATCAAATTTATCTGATGTGTAACCCTGTATTAAAAATGTTTTAGTTATAAAACATTGATTTTACCTCTTTTAACTCTTCTTTGAATTAAATAATAATAAATGTCCTAATCTAATACAAGTAGACCAAATAGGTTCATATTTTATTCCTAAGGTATTTTTTGGTAGAATTAATCTTATCCAATATAATTAGGATATGTTTCAGGGTAATATTAATATCATTTTTACCCATTATTATCCTATTTACTTTTAACCGTGGTAAATAAAAGTAAAAAAGTTACTATTCACCAAAAATTATTTTCATCTCATTGAACCACATTTTACTCCTTGATATTAAGCATGTGTCTCGGATTTTTGAAATTACACTCATAGAAGCGGTAAAATTATGTTTTATGAAAAATTAAGTTTTTCAACTATCACTTAGTGGTTTCACTATTAAACATAAACTGATGTTTTTCATAAAAATACAAAAAATTTACCTTAGGATAATTTCTATATTCTGAATCCAAAAATGAAGTCCATTTTGAAAAATAAAATTTATAAATTTCAAAAAAATTATTACTATTCATAATGACTAGTTTGATTTGTTGTGGTGTCTTAGAAATCATTGTTGCGTACAACACACGCTATTTCATTATTCAAAGAGAAGCGTACTCTAGAATCTTGGGGTGTTACATTCTCTCCTCATTCAAATAATTTCATCCTCAAAATTTCTAAAATACTACAACATGAAAAGACTCGGGTGCTTCTTCATCATAAGTTTCTCGGGATCCCACCTTGCGTCTTCTATATTATAGTTTCTCCATAGAACTTTTACAAGACGAGTCATCCGTTTTTTCAGCACTTTTTCTCTCGTATCAAGAATCCTAACGGGCTCTTCACTATAAGAGAGATCGAGTTCCTTTTCTAATTCCTCAAAGGTTAGTATATGCGTTAGGTCAGGCATGTATTTCCTCAATAGTGATACATGGAACACATCATGAAATTTGGAGAG
Source organism: Viscum album (assembly GCA_963277665.1). Lineage (NCBI taxonomy): Eukaryota > Viridiplantae > Streptophyta > Magnoliopsida > Santalales > Viscaceae > Viscum > Viscum album. The sequence goes on from OY728152.1 coordinate 1,256,974,280, forward strand.
ACTTGGTGGCATTGCCAAACGGTAAGCTACAACCCCAATTTTTTCCAGAATTTCGAAAGGTCCAATGTACCTGGGACTCAATTTACCCTTCTTACTGAAACGTATAACTCCCTTCCATGGACATACCTTCAAGAGAACACGATCTCCTACCTGAAATTCCATATCCTTCCTTCGGTTATCGGCATATCTCTTCTGTCTACTTTGAGCTTCTTTGATGTAGTTTTGGATTACCTTTACCTTTTCCATTGTTTCCTCCACCAGTTCTGGGCCTACATGTTTTATTTCACCAATGTCATCCCAACAGGTTGGTGTGTGACATAGCTTTTCATATAATTCTTCATATGGTGCCATCTAAATACTCGAATGGAAGCTATTGTTATAGGAAAATTCTACCTGAGGTAAATATTGATCCCACATACACTGAAAGTCAAAGCGATCAGGAACTCAACATGTTTTCTAAGGTTTGAATAGTCCGTTCTGATTGTCCGTCTGTTTGAGGGTTGTAGGCAGGGCTCAATTGAACTTCAGTATCCCGGGCATTCTGAAGAGCTTTATAGAATCTTGAAGTAAGATGGGGATCCTGATAAAAAACAATCGATAGGGGTACTCCATGAAGTCTCAAAACTTCATTAATATATAGTCTTTCTAGACGTTCGAGTGGTAAATCTTCTCTTATTGTAAGAAAATGTTCTGACTTGGTAAGATGATCGACAATGACCCATATTGTATCATTCATTCAAGGAGTCTTTGATAGCCCCATGACGATGTCCATCGTAATATTATCTCATTTCCACTCAGGTATGGGAAGAGGTTTCATGAATCATCCAGGCTATTGCCTTCTAGCTTTCACTTGTTGACAAACCAAACACCTTGACACAAAATCAGCAATCTCCCTCTTCATGTTGTCGCACCAAAAATGATCCTTCAAATCTATATAAATTTTGGTGCTCCTGGGGTGTATAATGAAATTGGAACTATGAGCATCGTCCAACAATTCCCTTTTTAGATCAGGTATATTGGGAACACAATGTCTCTTACCAAATTTCAAAATTCCATTTTCATACCCAAAGTCATTCAATCTCCCATCATTTACAACTTTAATCATCTTTTGAAACTCTTCATCATCGTTCTGAGAACTATTTATCCTTTCTAGTAATGATGGTTTGGAAAGCATTTGAAAATTCATTGATGTTTCACCTTCCATAGTGATTCCCATATCCAACTTTACTAGATCCATAAAAATAGGACCCCATTCAATTATCTTCATGTTCAATACTCCATGACCTTTTTTGCTCAAATCATCTGCCACCGTATTTACCTTCCCCGGGTTGTAGTTTATCGTGCAATCATAATCCTTGAGTAGTTCAAGCCATCTCCTTTTCCTCATGTAGAGTTCTTTTGGTGAGAAAATATACTTCAAACTCTTGTGATTAGTATAAATCTCACATTTTTCACCATAGAGGTAGTTCCTCCATAATTTCAAAGCTAAGATCACAGTTTCTAACTCGAGATCGTGAGTATGATAGTTTTTCTCATTAATTTTCAACTGTCGTAATGCATAGGCAATGACTCTATCATTATTAATAAGGACACAAACTAGTCCATTCATCAATGCATCACTATTAATAATTAACCCATCATTCCCCGATCGTAGAGTCACTGTAGGATCATTGACTAATATTATCTTCAGTTCTTCGAAACATTCTTCACACTCTTTTGTCCAAACAAATTTAACCCCTTTACATGTGAGCTTTGTTAATGGGTTATCCAACCGGGAAAAATTCTGGACGAAACATCGATAATAACCTTCTAAACCAATAAAACTACGTACCTCAGTTATACTCGTTGGTGCTGGCCATTCTTGGATTGCCTTGGTCATAGAAGGATCAACAGAGATTCCATTTTTGGAGACAATATGGCCAAGAAAAAAAATTCTCCTAAAGCTAGAATTCACACTTACTAAAATTCCCATATAATTAATGTCTTCTCAGAGTCTTCAGGATAATTCCCAAGTGATTTTCATGATCTTCGTAGCTTTTGGAGTATAGCAAGATATCATCAATAAATACCACCACAAATTCATCTAGATATTCACTGAAAACACAATTCATTAGATCTATGAATACAGAGGTCACAATAGTCAGCCCAAAAGGCATTACTGTAAACTCATAATGCCAGTACGTGGTTCGAAATGCTATCTTTGGAATGTCTTCCTTCTTCACACACACCTTATGGCATCCAAAACGAAGTTCAATCTTTGAAAATTATTGAGCTCCATGCAGTTGGTCAAATAAATCATAAATGCAAGGTTGGGGATACTTGTTCTTTATTGTTAGAGCATTGATCCCCCTGTAGTCGATACATAACCTCATAGATCCATCTTTCTTTTTAACAAAAAGAACAGGGGCTCTCCAAGGAGAAACACTAGGGTGAATAAATCCATTATTACTCAATTACTCTAGTTTTTTCTTTAGTTCAACTAATTATATAGTTGTTATTCTATAAGGGGTCTTTGATATAGGCCTTGATCCAGAAATTAAATCAATGGAAAACACAACTTCTCATTCTGGAGGATGTCTAGGTAGATCTTCCGGAAACACATCTACATATTCTTTCACAATAGGTAAATCCTCTATTTGAACATTCCTTTCCTCACCCACTGTAATTTCATTCTCTTCCTCTCCAATAAATGAATTTAGTTGAGCTACTGAGGGTGGATCTAGATAAGAATTAGGTGGCGACGATTCTGCTCAAAGATAAGGTGTTCCTTATCATCATCATCCAAAATCGTAACATCCTACTTCTTAAGATAAATCTTCGTATCATGGTCTGAAATCCAATCCATACCAGGGATTATATCAATCTCAATCATAGGTATGACGATGAGATCAGCAGATAAAGAACATTTATGTGCTCTAATGGGGACTGATTCACAAAACTTTGTTGCAATTATACTTCCCTTAGGAGTTTTAAATGACAAATCCCTTCTTAAATCAAATTGGAAATGTATAATTTTCTTAGAAAACATGGAAGATATGAAACAACTCAATTATCCAGAATCAAATAATGAATTTTCTAAACATGAGGAAACCATTAAATTACCTGCCACCATGTTATTCAGAGCTTCTACCTCAGCAGTAGTGATAACATAAGCTTGGCCTTGATCCCTTGGACTTTTCTGAGGTAAGTTCCCCTAATTCTTAGAACATTCATTTTCATAATGTCCCACCTCCCTACAATTGTATCATTTGACATCGGTAGCTTCCTTCATCTGCTTACAATCACAAGCTTGGTGGAATTTTTCACCACACTTTTAATAGACTTCCATTCATTTTAAGGAAGTATCGGGGTGTTGCTTCCAACATTTACCACAGGATGGGTATTCAACCTTTCCCTTCGTCCCCTTATTTCCATTCCCGGATTGATCAGTAGATCTATTCTTCTCTTTCTTTTCTTTAAAGTCATAAGACTTAGGGAATTCATTTTCTATCTTGATAGCACATGAGACAATGTCTTCGTATGATGAGAAAGATTTTGAGAATAATTCTCGACGGAGAAATGGATTTAACCCATCAAAGAAACGATCAATCTTTCTTATTTTGTTATGTATATAATCTCCAGCATACCATTCTAAACTTTTAATGTTAGCCTCATACTTTTTGACATTCTCATCCCCCTATTTTCTCAGACTCAGAAACTTCCTTTCCATATCTGCTCGATGGTCGTGAGGAAGGTATTTTTCTAAAAAAAGATCTTTCATCTCCCTCCATTCCATATTTGGTAATTCATCATATTCCTTTGTGTTTTTAATCAATGAACACCATTGATCAGCATCTCCATTAAGGCGATAAACTACCATGAAAAATTTTTCCCTTTCACTACTCCCCAAAGCCTGAAATATTTTCTCTAGGGAACTTATCCATTTTTCTGCTACTAATGGATTTGTACACCAATTGAATTTTGGTGGTTGCTACCTCATGAAGCGATCTAACATTGATCATCCACGCTGTGGATCAAGGTGCTCCATGCGGGTAAGGTTATTATTCATAACCTGGGTGAGTTGTCCCAGTATGGTGACTAGCTGATCATCACCAGTTGCATCACCAACTCCACTATAATTATCTCGAGCAGGTGGGCAATCCCTACACGAAGTGCATACATTGATACTGTTTCCATTTCTTCCACTAGGCGTTATTTCTAAAAAATGTCATAAACTTGGTTAGTTTATAAATCAAAATACATAATTCTATACTTGTAAAAACTTAACATAAATTTAACTATTTACGGATATAACCCATAATCATAAAAATGTTTTCTTTGAGGAAGTATATACTCATAAACCCTTCATAATGGTTTGTAAAGAAAATGAGAGTTATCCTAAGCATATCCCTTGGGAGTGTCGTAACCAAGAGGGCGGCAAGGACCGTTGTCGTGCACCAGTTCCCGTTCGAGTCTAGCTCAAAGTGGTGTTTGTGGGTTTTACCCCTACGTACATCTATGCCAGAGTAGTATCTACCAGCTCGTATCCAGACAGGGATGTATTTCTCGGAAAACTCACAAAATCTCTACAATGCCAAAATTATAGGAAGTTCTTCTATAATAATCCTCAAAGTCCATCTTAGGTCTATGTGCTCTAATCAGAGTTTATCTAAATCTATCTTCCAAGGTTTCTACTAAACTTTCTCTGATACCAACAGTAAATCCCCGACCCTAGATACCCAGAGTCGGTGCATTATTATAAAACATTGGTATGATCACAAGAAAGATCAAGTCTTGAAAGACCGATTAGTTTAGTTTCCTTGGAATAACTAGATACATTAATAAAGTTTTCATTACATCATAAAATGAAAACTACAACAATATAGTCTCCATAGTCCACACTCTTATCCACTCATATTATCCCTGTAGTTCATTCATAAAATACTTTTTCACATCCTGGGAAAAATAAAACATTGAAAAGGGATGAGATCAAATTCCCAGTAAGGATAACAATATAGAAGAAAATTTCATAAATAAGAATAAACATTTAAGGCAATGTATAACTAAAACAAAAATATTTTAAACATTAACTTCAACATAATATGGAAAAAATGAAATGAAATAATTCCATTTATATATTCACATTAATATTCTACTAATCTAATAATCACATAAAAAATTAATAACCACTTTCATAATGATGGAATGCATAATTCCAGACTATCATAACCACATAGTCAGGGCCTCTTGCCAAGACAAAAAATAATATTTTGTCAAGGCCTTGTGCCAAGAAACTAGTTTGTCTCATGAGACCTACCGATGCATTAAGGAGAAATATCAGGCTCCACCCATCACGTATTATGTCTAATGAATTTCTCATATGAACAGGTTTAAACATAACAAAAACATTCATATTAAAACTAGCATATGAAATGTCAATAAAGTCACCATAAACCATGAATGGTATAAAAATAACACATCCACAGTCAAACATATCACAAAACATTCAATAAAATATGGAAGTTTTGTATCATAATAAATCAACTTCAAATAAGCTTAAAATCCATCAAAGGATGTCGACATAGATGAAATCAAAACTATTTGAGAGAAATATTACTTTTTATAATTAATTTAAATGTCACATTATTATAAAATAAAAAATTTACTTTGAAAATTTTCCTATAATCTTTTAAGGGATGCTTCTAAGATTTTATAACGGCAGAAAATAGCCGCACCCACCGTATAGGTTAAAAACAATTCTTACCTTAATTCTGTCGAAAAGGTTAAAAAGGACCTTGTTTAGAAAAAGACGAAAGGACTCATTTATAATACTCTTATAAAAAGTCAAACAAGGGTATAAATGACTTTAACCCATATTCTAGTAAATAGTAAAAAAAATTTGAAAAACATTTTTAAGAAACAAGGATGTGGATGATAAAGAGGTCCTAGTAGATAATTACATATAAACAACCTCGGATAATGAAGAGATTGTGAAATAACCCTTACCATGTACTTTTCCATAGTTTGGGGTAGGTTAACCTCATTTATAATGGTGAAATAATTGTTATTAAATTATAAAAGAATCATATACATTAATATGACATCATATATGATCTTTTAACATTTCTTTGTTAATAATATCTTAGAATTATCATCGTTTCGGGTGTTAACTTACTCGTTTTCTTTTATATGTTTTGTTATGTAAGCTGTGTTTGTTATGGATAGGTTGTATATTATTAATATCCAGAATTATATCAAGTCCTTATATATTATTTTTAATCATCAAATGAGAATTATACTTGAATGGATACGATGGAGAATGAATCTCATCGCGTTCGTGGAGAAGGTAGTTCGTACGTACGCACGAGCGACAATATCATTCTTTTGATGTTAAAATAATATATGATTGGATGTTATATCATATATACAGAATCTTTATAATATTATATTTATTATTTACATGAATTACACATAATTATTATACCCATACAAATAATAATATATTGAATAACAATTACACCACGACGTGGAGACGGTAAGCCGTACGTACGCACGTATAGTGACATGTCATTCAAAGATGGATATAATAGTGAATATGGTTGTACCATATTTATAATAATATCACAGTATATAGAATATATTGGAGTTATTATTTTATATTGGAAATAACAAATATAGAAGAAGTTGAATAAGAAAGGAACCTGAAAGAGGGTGGTGAAAACATTACCTCTTTTTCGAGTTCTTCCTTTTTATTTGATCAAACGGGATCCTTAGGTTGGATTTCTGATCAAACAAAAGCCTCTAGGTTATATCGAGGGAATTTGAGAGAGTATTTGGGCATGGGTTGGCCGAGACAAAAGGATTTAATTGTGTAAATAAGTGAGAAGGGGAAGTTCCCTTTTATAAGAGTGGTGAGGGGCACCTTTGGAAAAGCGAGAAATATTATTTTATAATAAATTCATATTCGGGTTCAAATGTCTCCACAGTTGATTATTTAAAGTTTAAGGTGGGTATGGGTCGAATAAAACTCAACCAATATTATTTATAATGTTTTGGGTCACTATAATAACTTTATCTTTAAGTATTAAATCTTAGTTAATTAGTTTCACTTTTACAATGTATCTTTGTACTTTTATATTATTTGGTTAATAAAATTACTATATACATCCAAGAGAACCTCATGTGGTCTATTAATGATAAACCTATCATTAAATAAGTCTCTTGGAAGAGCCATAGATATTTAGGAATTTAATATCAATTAATAATATAATATTTGGTTTAAAAACTCTTTTATGTCAATTTTGAAACTATTTAAAAAATTGATTTTTGGAAAATCATAACAGAATGATTAATTCTAAAAACGTATATTAAATCAATCCTAACATGTCATAGTAACCTATAAAATTAGTTTAAATCATAAAAAGTCCCAAATTATATTTATTTGGGTATTTATAATATCAATTATTTTAATTTTTCACTATTATGGTAATTACTGCATCATCATTGTGTCATAAATAACTTATATTATTTAATGTCTAAAAATTAAAAATAAAATATAATTATGTAGGAAATCGTTTTATCTTTCTAATGGATATTTATAATCGAATTTATCTTATCTTTATCCCAGTATTAAAATTGTTTTACTTATAAAACATTGATTTTACCTCTTTTAACTCTTCTTTGAATTAAATAATAATAAATGTCATAATCTAATACTAGTGGACAAAAGAGGTTCATATTTTAATCCTAATGTTGTTTTTGATCGAATTAAACATATCCAATAGAATTAGGACTTGTTTCAGGGTAATATTAATATCATTTTTACCCTTAATAATCCTATTTACTTTTAACCATGGTAAATAAAAGTAAAATTTTACTATTCACCAAAAAAAAATTTCATCTCAGTGAACCAAATTTTACTCCTTGTTGTTAACCGTGTATCTCATATTTTCTAAATTCCACTCAAATAAGCGGTAAAATTATGATTTATGAAAAATTCTGTTTTTTAACTATCACTTAGTGGTTTCACTATTCAAAAAAAATGATGTTTTTCAGAAAAATACCAAAAATTCACCCTAGCATAATTTTGATATTCCGAATCCAAAAATGAAGTCCATTTTGAAAAATAACATTTATAAATTTCAAAAGGTGGGTATTAATATTCATAACAGATAGTTTGATTGGTTGTGGTGTGTTAGAACTCGATGTTGCGTACAACACACGCTATTTAATTATTCAAAGAGAAGCGTACCATAGAAGCGTGGGGTGTTACACCTATAAAGGATACATTCTTATCATAGGATTGTAACTATTATTATAAGAAGACACAAACATACCCAAATGGTCATCACAAGATCCACCAAATTCAAGAACACATAAAGAAATAATATTATAATGAATTTATGTAGATCTTTCTGTTTTACCAACCATCTATGGTTGATATGTCTACTCTATTGAATCTAAGATCCCATTACCTCTGGAAGGCCTCTGAAAAAGTGATAAGAAAAATGGGGATCCTAATCAGAGACTATAGAAGACAGAACTCCATGAAAATTAACAACCTCATTCACATATATAGTTTCCAGTTCATTGAATTTGGTTGTATTATGAATCGGAATAAAGTTAAAAAATTTAGTTATCCAATTGATCAAAAACCATGCCACATTAATCTTTCTTTGGGTATACAAAAACCCACCTAAATGTCCATAGAGATATTATCCCACATCAAATCAGGTAGTAGATGTGGCTGAACCTAATCCAAATGTCTCTGGAGGTCATCCTTGGCCTGTTGGTAAGTATAACAATGATAGACGAAATTCATGATGTCTCATCTCATACATATCCATGAGAATCATCGTCTCGTGTCATAGAACATCATTATGGTTCCTAGGTGAACATCCCACTATAATTTATAGTAATCCCCATTATATATTTACTTACTAATAATGGTAAAACATCAAAATTATGATAATATGGAATTACATCATAGTGAATGGCCACTCATCAATGGTATCTCCACCATAAATAGAGTATCTAATTCTATGAAATTTATCATCAAGATAATGTTCTTCATGAATCATCTAGTGAAGAGAAAAGGAAAAATGAACACTAGATAAAACAACATCATCCCTTTTTTCCCAGTCTGTAATATGAAAACATGAAAAGGAACCATCATGTTTCACTCTTCTCATGATTGTTTCATAACCTTTTTGAGATGTTTCATACTAAAAGTATTCGAGATTATATTCCCTTTCACTAAGGTATATAAAATGATAATGTCAAAAAATTACAGGTACCCCACCCAAAACCTCATGCAGAGATTGAAATATTTTTTAGAGAAGATATAACTCTAGGTCATGTTATTGGAATACATGGTAAAGAATTCTCTAACTTTGTAATGTATTCAACTCATAAGCACATGAAACACAACTAAAAGTTCATGGTCATGGGTTTTGTAATCATTATCATGTGTACAAAGATACTAAGATCCATAGGAAATGATGTGATCTCCATATATTAGAACAATTCCCAATCTTGAACCAGATGTATCACAAAAGGAATCAAGTCCAAACACAACCTCTAGAAGAAACATTATCATCACATCAGTCAAAACACGCTTCATATCAACAATACAATTCCCACATTTATCATACAAAATAAACATTACTAACTTATTATTTAATTAAATCCTTGGAGAATCCAACCTCAAGAAATCTTAAATGAGATGGCGATAATACCTATACAAACCTAAGGATATTTAAATCTCAAATACAATTACAGTTTCCCCCATTCCGTAACTGCTTTCACATTCTCAAGATCTACTGGTATACCATGTTTCAACACCACATTTCTTGAGAACATCAATTCACAAATCTATAAATCACATTTGGATAGATTTTCATAATGTTGGAGATTTCTGAAAATTTCCAGAATGGTTCTCAAATGACACAAATGATTCTCCTTGAACATAGTGTAAACAATAATGTTATCCATAAAGGCAACCAAATAATTTTCAGGATAGTCATGGATGATCTATTTTATCAATGTCATAAAGACAACATGAGCATTTTCTAGACCAAATATAATGAAAAGGAACTCATAATAGACAAACCTACTCTATATGGAGGTTTTATAAATGTTATATTCCAATGATTCCCAACTAATGGAAACCATATTGAACATCAATCTATTAGAATCACTTCAACCAATTCAACTAGTAAAAAATATCAAAAATCCGTGGAAATTGATACATTTTATTTACCATAACTCGGTTGATTTTTTGGAAATCAACACAAAGTCAATGTTACCCATCAGGTTTCTTAGTCGGGATCGAAGGGACAACATAAGGTGACACGCTTAAGCATATAAAGCCTTTATATAAAGGATCATCCAACTATTTCTTAAACTATTTCATTTTAGATGGTTTTATTCATTAAAAAAATAGATACTAGGTGAGTACCCAACACTATATCAATAGATAATTCTACCTCCGTCACTTGTGGAAAATAATAGATGTCTAAAGGCAAAACACCAATAAATTCAATAACAACTGGACGAATATAATCAATTAAGGATTCTCATTATAAGTCAATATAAAACATTGGTATTAATTTTTTCAACTCTTTATAAGAAGGTTTGTCTCTACTAATACTTGAGTCCTAATCTCCTAGAATGATATTGCACACCCCATCAAGAGCATTAATGAAGAATCATCTAAGATAAAAGCAATTCAAGATTTATTATATGTGATCCCATACATCAAAAAAAGGATGTTAAGAGGTTTCATGTTGAGAATCATATAATCCCAATTATGATCGAAATTTGATAATAAGATAACATAATATGGACAATGGAGACCCTACTCATCCTTCATTATAGGTGGTATAGTATTATCCACCCACTATGATAAAATCTCTATTTGAAGATATAGAATATTGAGAATATGAGTTCAAATGAATGAATGAGATGCATTAATATCAAATATACTAGTTACTAATGATGATAAAATAGTGATTGTACCTCTCTTTCTCACTGGACCTACACTTTCTTCCTCTATAGACTCTTTTACTATGTGAAAAATCATCATTTTGGATGATTGTGGATGGTACTAATTTGGGTGTGAAGCATTTAAATGAACCATAACACTTTTTTGATTTGATGAACTCATTCCACTACATGGAGAATAAAATTCATGATAGATCTTTTTAAATTGACATGAGCATCGATAAGAACCACATTTCATCGGTTCCTTAGTGAAAAATTGTTTGGAGTTCCCAGGATTTCCACACTAGTTGAAAATCAAAGGGCCTCTATACAACACTACAAGATGTCTATAATTTCCAAATAATTGAGAAATTTTCTGAGATTCATCATGCTTACTCTTCCCTTTATAAGAACAGTTACCACTTTTTTTGGGAGAAAAAGGAACTCTCATTAACCCTAACTTTCCATCCAGGATATACTCGATCTTCTATTATCAATCCATCATATCATCATAGGTGGAGATCTTCAATAAGAAATTCTTTGAAAAAATATGAGATTGAAGTCCCATATCAACCTTCCAAGTATTAATATTATCATTAAATAAAATCTAAGGTGCTAATTACAAAATCTCAGCAAAACAATTTACATACCCAGACATCGTTCTATCAGCCTGCAAGAGTTTGAAAAACACTATTTATTAAGACAAAACCTTACAGTATATATAGAAATGGATAGTGAAAATAACTTTAATGTTATTCCAATATAAAGACACATTATTCTCCACCATTTCCACTATTTCACACCATCCCTACTAGGTGTTTCCATGTTAATGGTGGAATATTTCACGTTTATTTCATCTGGTTTCTCCATGAACTCGAACAAAATCTCACTTCTCCCCAAAAAATCTACAACCTCTTCCAGATTGTTTGAGCCTTGGAACACTGTAGTCATCTTTTGAATGAACTCATAAGCATGATTTGGGAAACCAACCCTCTGAGGTTCCGTAAATGGAGCCAAAATAGGAATGGGTGAAGTTTCATATCCTAGATCTTGGACAACATGCACAACAACCTCCACTAGATTCTGGTACATGGTTATATTTGTGCATTTTGGTTCATAAAAATATTCCCATGTATCTAATTCACATGTCTTCATGGATGAATTAATCTACAAGACAATAGCTGACAAAACTAAACACATTATATTAACAGTCATATAAAAGAAATAATGAAAAATAAATTTAGTAGATAGATAAACTATATTTACATTTCAACCTATCTAAATCATATTTAGGGGGAATACTAGAACTAACTTTAATGATGCCAATCTCAAACTACCATTAGTGAATTAATGAAAATTGTGGTCAGATCTAGCAGGGAACTCTATCAAAAGCTACATCCTATGTACCAACAAGATTTCAAAATTGCATACTAACATGAAAGAGTGGTTCACAACCTGCACCATTGATGCAACTTTTTAATGAATCTTCCCAGATACAAGAGTACTCTAACACCTAAGTTGATCATAACATAGCCAGAATGGCATATCTGGAACCCATTGGTTGGAAAATAGGACATCAAATCACAAAATATGAACCAGGGAACAAATTTCCCACAAATAAAAAGAAATAAAAAACATATATTAGTATGTTAAAAATAAAAATACACATTGATAATAGTACCCAAAAAATTAAGATAATGAATCGAAATTCCCAAAGGACACAAAACTCTAAGCTTCACATAATCAATAACAACCATCACCTCTATGTGGTTAATTCCCCTTGCTCAAAACTAGTAGAAGGAAATCTAAAAAATCTAAAAGGAAAAGGTATGGGGTGACCTAGAAGCCCGATAGGGTCTCACCACGTGTTCCATAATAATATTATAAAATAATTAAACAAAAAATTCCTTAAATTCTAAGTTAATCATGGTTAGAAGTACATGATCAAATTTTGACCATATCATTGTTTTTATTTTAATTGATGGAAATATTTCAAACAATGGATTAAAAATATTTTTATATAAAATAGTTTATATAAATTCACAAGGAATATGAAATTTAGTTCTACATTCAATGGAATATATATCAATGGAAAACTATTAGGAAAGAGTTTCATATTCCCTAAGGTATGATAGTAACTATTTATGGAATCATCACACATTCATATAGTGATAATGGAAATATGAACACACATCTCTCAGACACTATCTACAGGGGACTCATCAACATCCCACTAGGGATAAGATCTCCTAGGGTCTATAGTTGGTAGAATTATAAATAATCAACCCATTTCTAGGGAATTCCAGTCCTAGTGTGTTTCTCTCAAATATCATTCCATTTACACATTCTTGCATGTTATCTAATGAACAATAAATAGTGTGATATTTATTTTGAAACCATTTAAAACAAAATTCCCCCATTTTTAATTCCTATATTCCAATATCCATTTAAAAATCAAAATGGGGTTTTAATAAATTCATTCATATTTCAGGGTGAAACCAACAAAGGTTCTTATGAAATCAAATTTAATCCATTTTTCTCAAATACTAATTTTAATTAAATTTCACAAATCAACATTATAATTTCTATCAATTTCTAAATTAAACATGAAAATTTGAATTCTATTGGAATTGGGTAATTTCCTTGAATTTCATTACAAATTAACTCAAATCCAAATTCTCGTTAAACTGGGATTTTTCAGAACCCTATTCAAATCAATTTAAATTAAATAAAGAAATTCTAGGTTAAATAAATGGGTCAATATTAAACTGAACAACCAACCTTATCATAAAAATCCCTTATCACAACACCTATAATGGGAAATACCAATGAAAATCAATGAAAATAGAGATAAAGGAATCAATCCTTGAACCAAGATCTAAATGAAACGAGATTAAATCCCCGAACAAAAAGAATGTATTGCTAACCCTTTGGAGGGGAGGGGGAGAGAGGCAGATGAATATTAACCAAATATAGATCAGATGTTGTTATCCAATCTTCAATCAACTTCAGAATAAGTTTATAGTTTCCAAAATTGGTTCTTAATATGTCAAAATAAGTAATATGATGTGGAATCCTGAGTTAGGGTCAAGTGGAGGATGAAATTTGGGTTCATGAAAAGTTTAATTTTTTTTTTGAAATTAATAATTTATTCATGATCAGTTTCTTAGAGGTGGCCACATTATTTTCAAAATCATTCTCCCCTCCAATTGGGTTCATGGTTTCTTCAATTTGGCCACACAATTCTATAAATATAGTGGATTCTTTAAAAACAACTGATGTATGTGTTTCACGATTTACCCAAGGTGGGCACAGGGTTTGGTAAAAACGTGCGCCAACTGTGCAAATCAAAAAATGTTATAAAATTTATAACTCATTTCCAAAATAGCCAAAGAAGAACCCATACAAAATAATATAAAAAATCAATGGTTGAGGAGTACTTAAAAATATTAACATGATATTACATGATGGACCACCATGCTTGAACTATCTAGTTTACCAAGGTTGGTTTTGTACAAATTGGTAATAAAGGTATGATACAACTAAATTATATTAACACTTCCTGAGTTTGGTTTTACGAAATGGGTAGATAAGCTTTTCGATATTGAGAATCTAGGTCATTTGTGTAATAGGGTGCGTGGAAAGCACACATCCATCTCTGAAGTTGAGAAACCAGTGGTGGTCAATTTTTTTTACTAGGGTTGAGACTTGGTGTTGTGGTCATTTGAAGGAACAATATGGGATGTTTATTTAAATGGACTTATTACTTTATTTAACCGACTTCCTTGTTCAAAGTATTCATAATTGTTTATTTCAATTCTCAATGTGTTAAATCCATTAAATAAATACATAAAGTTGGTGAAATGATTTTAGAGTCTACACATGATTGATTGGATTTTTTTTCTTGTTTTTTAAACAATGCCTCCTAGGGGAGAACTTCCAATTTCTAGTGAGGATGTTGTGATGTAGGCTCCCAAGGAAAATCCTCTCTGTGACATCCCCATTTTTCGAAACTATAATTAATAGTATTTAGACTCTAGCTCGATATAGAGTTGAGTACACATGATGCTAGTGTATCATAGTTCAGAATTTATAGATCAGCATGTGGTTACAAAATCCCACATGAATTAGAATAATGGAATAATTGGATTGAAGGGATTATAAACTTCATAACTACATTGGTGGAATCTATGGTGGGTATTTCTACAAAAAGAGATATTTTTGAGCTGATATGATCATTTTGGTTTTCTAGTTATGTTTTCAGAGTAACTAATTATATTTTGGTGTGTATGAAATTGAAGAACCAAATATTTCATTATTTATTGGACAAAAAATTTATTGTCCATTTATGATATTTTGGTTTAATCCATGTCAGAAGAGGTGTGTATTGAAAATTGGGATATAATTATTTGTACAATGAGAGAACATCATCTGTATGGTTTGCCTTATAAGTTTATGTTTTTTATTAATGTAGTAATGTTTGTTGGGAATGTTTTATCAAATAGGGGAATGTCAGTGGATCAAGAAAAGATACAAGTAGTTGTTTCTAGGGAGTGTCTATGAAATGGGTTAGATATCCAAATATTTTTCGGGTAGGTTTTTTATTATAGGTGGTTTGTTCTTGAATTCTCTATAATGGAATCTTTGATGATATATTTACCCCCCAAGGGTGTAAATTTTTAGTGGGATGAGAATTAATAGAGATCTATTGAAGAACTAAAAGTGAGATTGAATACATCTCTTGTTTTTATTCATCCATAAATAGGATTGGGTTATAATGTTTTCAATAATGCATTTGATATTGGGTTGGGATACATCCTGATGTAGGGGAGACAAATGGTTGTCTCTGACACTCGATAATGATGTCATCAGGAGAAGAGCTAACCTAACCATGATCTTGAGATGGAAATGGTTATGAATGCACTCAAATCATTGTGTCACTATAATTTTAAGGAACAATTCATGGTATATGTTGATCATAAAATCATATTGTATTTTTTCACTCCAATGGATAGGATCTTGTGAAAAAATATGATTGGTGGAGTACCTCATGATTTTTTATTTTGATATTTAGTATACTCTTGGAAAATTTATTTTTGTTTATAATGATCTATATAGTAAATTACCAACATAAATAGTGAATGAATTAGTAGAAGAGAGGTCATTGATGGGTTTGTTTTCTAAGATGATATTGGGAATGAATAAAAATGGTACGAAGGTATGTCTATATATAATGTTGGATTAATCATAATTTGATGATTTGGTTAATCTTGAGAAAATCTCTAACCATAATTTTAAAAGATTTAGTATAATCCTTTATGGTGGGGAGACACTAGTTGAGTTTTCTCAGTCTCATAAGGTAGCTTTTTGTATCAGTACTAGGTTGACTGTTTTGAATTCCCGAAGGTAGTAGTTAAAGGATAGAGGAAACCATTATTTTTAGTACATACACCCATCTTCTAACAACACGTATCATGACTGTAGTTTTATTTATTGGTCACTAGGGATGACATGGTCGATTGTGAATTTTGTGCCACTGTGTATTACTTGTTAGTGAATACAGTTGGAACACTAATGATTGTGTGGTTTTTATATCTCATTCCCATTTTGATATGGAAATGGGATGAACTTTCCAGGTATTTATTTTTTGCATTACCCCAGACTCTTATTGGGAGGGATGCAATTTGGGTGATCATTGATCAACTCTCAAAATTAGTGCATTAACTACATATCATGGAGATAAAGGAGGTGTAATAGAATTATTAATTGTATGTCAAGATATTGTGATAAATCATGGGGTTACCTATTAAGTTATTTTTGAAATGTACTTGGGGTTCACATCTAGGTTCTGGAAATGTTTCCATGGGGTGATAGGTTCCTAGTTAAAATTGAGCATGGATTATCATTTATAGATGGATGGACTGACAAAGAGAGATTTTAATGGTCATGGGGATATCCTTTATTCTTTTGTGATTCATTTTAGTAGTCTTTGGAAATGAGTTTACCTCTAGTCAGATATTCTTATAACAATAGTTATCAATCATCGATAAAAATGGAACACTTGGCAGATTTGTACAGGTGTTTATAAATATCACCCTTATTCTAGGAAGATTTGGGAGATCTATCATAGGATGAGAAAAGACATATTTTTGATATAACATAGAGGTTTAAGTTGATATGATATAGATTTATCAAAGCATGATGTATCAAGAAATCTTATGCGACCATTGATGCAGTCCACTAGAGTAATAGGATAGTGATTGGGACTTTAATATTTTTTCACCTAACATGGGACATCATCGATTGGGTGGGTAGGGTAAGTATTAATTATGATTCTTGACTGCTTTTATATCATAATATTATTAGTAATGGTGGACTACCAGTGGGACATACCATATCGTTTGATATCCATCCATGATATGTTTCTTGGTTCCCAGCTTAGGAGTTAACAAGTAGATCCTTCCCATGTGATTTAATGAGAGTATGTCGATCTTGACATTATTATCATGATTGTTGAGAAACCAATTCAGGATTTGGATAACCAAAAATGGAGTTGTAAAGTAAAATGCTTCATTTTTTCTGTATACTTTTACATTGGTGATTTCATATCTATGAGATGTGGGAGAAAGAATTATTGATGAGGTAGTAGTGGACTTCACATTTTGCGACTCTGAACCTTGAAAATTTGTAGGGTCAAAATCTTTTATGGTGGGGATATTGTAACACTTCATTGTCTTCCTTGATTTGTGACCTATCATGTTTTTATTTTTCTTTTTAATTTGGGTATAGTGCATGATTATCAGGAATCAAGCTCCTGTGTTGGGGAAACATAACAAAAGTAATTGGATATATGTTTTCTTCAATTAATGGAGTATATGTACGAGAATGTAATATGATTTTTTGGGTTATCACAAAAGATAGAAAACAATGGAGGTTTCCTAGGTTTTTGTGTATAATCCGGACTATTTTCAATTACTTATCTTAAATCAATGCATGAGTTGCTTACACGACTTGTATTGGTTGTCATAAATATTTCAAGAGTTGGTCCCAAGCATGAATAGTTTAAATTTAGATAATTAGGTTTATGTATTGAATTGATACAAATAACATTTTTTACTATGGGGTGACATGTATTACATTTTCTTTAATAAATTAATAAATTCACAACGTGAAATGGTTTAACATCATGAATTCATTAGTGGTTCTAGTTTTAAATGCACTATATGTTTGTTTTGTAATTAATTTTGCTACAGCCTTCCCTCTTAAGACCTAAGAACACTCTCGAGTCATTGCTTGGATCTTTTCTCCTTTTGGATCACTCGTTCATCAATTTATCATCTTTGTTGTTGTGGAACCTATATCATGGTGTGCGGTATCTACATCTTTATCTCATTTGGGCGCAATAGTAGCGTTGGATACATTTTTGTTTTATATTCATGATCAATTTATTTTTTCTATAAATACCTTTCATTTTTTAAGGTATTGTATTTCAAAGGATTTTCCATTTTTTTATCTATTTCTATTTTCAATGGAGGATATGGTTCCATTATTCTTAATGTAGGTGGATATGTGCATGTGTTGTCAATTCATTATTTACTAAATGTTCTTGAGAAAGTAGATATTATTTTGTGAAAATGTGATTAAATTATATGTGATCATGGTTATGGAAATTTTTTTAACAATCAAAGCATTTTAGTAACCTTGGGTGCATATGGAAATAGATAGGGGGGACCCTACTATGTGTGGATCCTCTAGAGGTTTCTTGTGAGATAATGACAGACTATAGAAAGACCCAATAATAGTTTGAACCAAATTAATCTAAGTTTAGGTTTTTTTTTGTTTTATGGATTCCTGTATGGTATAACCCGAATGGTGTTCTTTCACTTTTATATCGATATTATCACTTGATGGGTTATTTCATGGTTATTTACCCACAAATTTAATGTACAAGTTTTTCATTTATACCAAATATCTATATTCCTAGTTTTTTTGAATATGGTATCAATTTAGGGAATTAAGAATAAATTTTTACAAATGGTTTTTTTTACAAAAATTATTTCTAAATAGGATTTTTACTTTAAATATAGAATATTTGAATTAATTATATTAGAAATTTTATATAATATTTGGTGGTATCCTATTGGGATTTGTGTACGCTACCATATTTCTTCCTTTTTGAGGTTGTAGAGAACGTTTTGTAGGACATAAGGAAATCGAAGGGAATCATGTAAAATGTCATGTTCTCTTTTTGTCTTTTTTCAGACAAAATGGGATAGTTTATAGGTGATGGTTGGTTATACAGATACTCATTGGTCTTTTTTGATTATATTCTTCTAGTATCTCCATTTATTGTGGTGTATGGGTATTATTGTATCTATTTATTCTATGTTGCAATCCAGTTGTATGTATTTTTTACATATATTAATGAATTGTTTCATCAATATTTGTTTTTCCACACAATTTTGTTGAACTCCTTTGGTTACCTATAAGGATGATAGAGGTTGGTTTGTTACAAATAATGTAGTAAAAAAAATGTGATTTAATGCGTTTATGACTATTTTAGTACTACTTCCATGTGATGAAAATAATAACCACACATAATTTTGTTAATCTAAAGAAAAAACTAACAATATAGTAAAACAAATACATATAAATTACACCAGAATAGTAAATAAGGTATATGTTTGATGAAATGAGTAATTGCAAAATTAAACTCATGAACTAGTCTGTTTATCACTTGCTTACCTTCTCAAAGGATTCTTACTAAATTGGATCCATCATATGAATCTAGAATAACACATTTATAGATAAAATATTTTCAATAATTTTAAATTTAATTTCTTTGTTTTATATCCCACAAAAGTGTTACTTTTAGATACATTTCCACAATTTATTATATTGGTTGTATTTTGAGCGTAATCGTAAAAACAACCCATTTTTTGATTTTTAACAGTTTTAATTTACTTCTATCTTATGGTCTTGAAATTTTCTATATTTATCCAAATTTTGAAATTATGTGTTTTTTAGATTCTACACATCCTGGGATTCATTTCATCCTTATAGACCAGAAGCTGAATCTACAATATGGAAGCTTAAAAGAAGCTCACACGTTGGGCCATTAAAACTATTTATAGATCTGTATATGTGTGGTGTAGGGCCCATATCACGTGCATTGGGAGCACAAATATTTTGAAATTTGGAGAGTGGATGTGAAAGACATTGGGGATCAACATTGATGAATAAAGATATTCAATAATATGCCCTTTTCAATGTCATTATTGCATGCTAATATGAAGTATTTATATTTGGACAGTCTGACTGGGCAGAATTAATTCATGGAGTAAAATGTCCTAACTCTCTCAACAAAAGTCCAAATACTATGAAATTTTTACAGCAGACAATAAATTAATTTTCAAGATCATTTGTTAAGGATTCAATTATTTATTGTAACATTATTTTTAGCTAAAATGAAACAACATTCGAAGGAAAAATTATGCTTACAAAAGGAGGGGAGCTCCTCCCTCTCAAAGCATCTCATTCCATCTCATTCATTTTAGAACACCAAAGAGGATAATTTTTCAGCACTATTTCTTTTATTTATTTTAATTTCCTTATATATTTTAATTCCTTTTTCTTCAGCATTCATCTCTATTACCCTTCTCATGAAGGGGTAATAATTTTGAGTGATCGGGGAAGGGGGTTTCCATTTTGTATTGTCAAATTCATGATCTTTATTGTAAAACTCCATTTTATATTGGATGATCTATATCTTTAGTTGTATAAAAATATTTTAATGTTATTTTATTTTTGGTTTTTTTCATTAATTTCCTATTGATTTGGTGGAAGAACATTGAACTCCCTCCACCTTGTGTAGTTTGTCTCCATCTAGAAACTTGTGTTTGGGTGGTGAGTGTCTAGTGATCATTGGAATGTGTGTGAAACATGTAAATTATTTCTAGATTATTAATGATAAAAAATTACTATTCATGACATTATTTAATTGTTTTATAATGGTTTATGATTTTTCATGCGTCTAGGAGTAATTTTCATTTCATCCTTCAACCAAGGGTGATAGACAACTCCATAGAGGGGTTATTCATTTATCATTCAACATGAAGATATGGTAAATTATTTGTACGAACATTATTACATTGAAAAAGGAGACACTAAACTAACCCCACAACATTCTCCACCACATGTTTTCAAACCTTATTTTAAATTTTCTTTTTTTATTGAAACTCAAAAAGTTTAATAAAAACAACTACATAATTATCGAATAAATGTGAAGAACTATTTTGTGTGCATGCCTTATTGGTGGAATACCTAGGTTAACCACTAGACTCTAAATAGGTAAAATTAAATCGTATTATTCCATGCCCCATGAAATGTGTGCAAGAAACGTGGGTCCATTTCTGGGGAGGCAGTGCAATATAAAATAAAAGATTTGCATAATTAAATAAACCACAAATCAAAAGACCCATTAATGGAATTTGATCCATATATTGAAAAATAATTAACCCAAATAATAAAAATAAACCTTCTAGTAATATTTGAGGAAATATATCTCTTGGATTCAATTGAAACTATTAGTTTTCACTCAGAACCTGAAATCATTACTTGTAATCCCTACCCAACACTACCTGATCTATGTGAACCTCAAGTTTCCATTAAAAATAACATACTCATTTCATCCACATAACCAAATTATTTTTTTACATGTCAACATGATTCTATATCTTCCATAGTATCATGATCCTGTAGGATAATATCCAAATCGGAATATCCAAGAATTCAACATAATCTGCTCAGGCATTGGGCCGAGAGGAGCATTAGAATATCAATTTTAGAGGAGGGAATTCCCCTTCTCACTCTAAGGAGAGTCTAAAGAATGGTTGTACAATCTACAACCAGGGGATATCAGTGATCCGGAAGGCCTAAAAAATTTCATAGAAATATTATTTCCCACATCCAAGAGAATATACATCAAAAAGATGATTTACATAATATGACAATCAACTAGATAGACCCTCTACAAGTACTGGGATAATTTTACGAAGTAATGTTCTCATTTCCCACATCCTGAAATAAAAGAACACCAATTCCATGTGTTCATTTTCTAAGGACTTCTAGAAAATGATTGAAATCTTCTAGATGCCTCATCTTGAAGATCCCTAATTGAAAATTAACATATTCATATCAGATTTCTAATTGAGAAGATTGCTTAAAACTAACAACAATTTTGAACAATAATGTTTTGAAAAAAGAAAATCAATGAGGTGATAAAAAATGATTCAAAATAATTAAATATAGGTGAAATGGGAAAACTCACCATGTTACTTTGAAAAACAGGTGTGAACTATGTGAAAGAACAATAAGGACCGGATCATGTATATGGTTTATGATCTTCTAGTTATCATCACACTAACCAGTTTCTAGAAGTATAAGGAACCTAATATTGTACTCCTACATATTAGAAAGGTAAATTCCAACAAAATTATCCATGTTTGTCCTAGTCCTAACTAGGATATGGATTCCAATATACACAAGATAAAACTCCTTTCCAATAGTAATACCAGAATCCCCATCCATTCCAATAGTCTTATAAACATCCATATTGGCCACCACTATTCAAAAAAATGACATATGAGAAACCTTCCACTAATACCCAACAATCAATTTAGAGCCAACACCTACAGAGTCATATGTTTAGGAAAATAAAGAAAATGTGGGAGACCAATCCAACATGTTAAAATCATTTTTGGATATCATAACCTTGAATTTAGGGTAGCTTCCATCACATACAATGGAAAATCCTAATGATAAGTAAAATAAAATCATAAAAATAATTGGAAATGAAATCCCACCTCCATCCAACCTTGATCCGGAAACAATACAACTTATTTTGAGTGATAATGATATCAAAAATTCCAAATATCCTATGAATGCCCACTGATAAGAAGAAAAGTAATAGGAGGAGGGGAAGTATTAGTATTCTAAGAGGAGACAATAATCCCCCCTAAAAAGTAATAAAAGGGAGAAGAAATAATTACCCCAACAATTTCTATCAATTATGATTGGATCAAATAAATTACAGGGAGAAACACTTCAAAAAAGAAATTATGGACCCCATTTAGAAAGTGGAAGTAAATATCTCCCTACTTGATGTTGTAAAAAAAATTCCATGGTATGGAAATTTTTTGAAATATATTTACTCCAAAAAGAGAATACAACCTGGTAATAAATTATTAAACATGAGGATAATTTTCTCAAAACTTTCCAAACCATAGTTTCCAACCACATTTCAAGATCGAGGGATTTTTTCCATTTCATTCACCATGGGTTCATTAAATTTATCTAATTATTTATGTGATATTGGTGCTTCAATTAAAGTATCTCCTCACTAAGTATACACCTTTTCACATATGGGAGACTTAACTACCATAAGATTGGTGGTCCATCATTCAAATAGATCAATAGTTTTCCCAATAAGAGTTTTAGAGGATGTCTTCGTGAATGTCAAAAATATCTTTGTTCCCTACTATCTTATTTGTGATGAATATAGAAGAATATAGGATCACATCACACTCAACCATCATTTCAGGGAGACATTTCTGGAAGAAGAAAAAATTCATCATCAATTTCGTGAAGGTACACTCACCATGGAATTTGGAGATATAATTGTCCACTTCATCATTTTTGAATCCATCTGGCACCCATCTGATGATCACTAACTCTTTTCACTCTCCCAAAAATCCAGTACTAAACCCATTAAAAAATTAGGTATGTTCCATGAATTCATAGACATAGGAGCGAATTTTTTAATTGATGAACAAGTGAATCCCCAAAACACTAGATATTCAGATTTCATGTAGTAATAAGTTGTACAATATTTTTTCTTTAATGATTTGATGTGTGACGAGGATGATAAAATGGGTTCCTATGTGTAGTAGATCCCAGCACTAGAAATGTAGAATATTACTTTAGTTTTGACCCTTTAGAATCCCCCTGAACTAAAATTAAAAACACTAACAATGATTTGAACTATGTGAACCATAGAGAGGGATTGAAATTACCAGCGATAATTTAAGATAATTTCTACAAAACACAAGAAAAATCATTGATTGAGATTTTGGTAGATAATTTTCATCCAATACGGTGGATCTTAGGTGATATCCCAGGAATAACCCCAAAAATATGCTAACCTAAAAATTTTCTTGAGGGAGATTCCAAACCTATCAGAAAACCCAAGAAGAGGATAAATCCCACCTTGATAGCAGTCGTTAAGAAGGGTACTAAGAATCTCATAGAGGTTGGGATCATCTACCATATTTCCAATTCATACTGGGTTATCCCCATTCATTTAGTTCCAAAAGAACAGCTTGAGAACTATTAGGAATGAAAGGAATTAGATAATACCTATGAGAATTCAACATAGCTGGAGAGTGTGCATTTATTTTAGTAAATCAAATTAGGTCCCTTGTAGAGATCATTTCCACATCCCCTTCATTGACTTTATGTTAGAGAGATTGTTAGGGAGAACTTGTTATTGCTTTTTGGGTGGATTTTCAGGTTAATATAGGTACCCATTGCTCCTAAGGACCAATTGAAGACGAAATTAACATGTACCATTGGTAATTTTGAAAATAAAAAATGCCATTTGGGATATGTAATGCTATAATTTTATTTCATAGGTGCATGGTAAGTTTTTTTTGGATAACATTGAAAATTTCTTGGTTGTTTTCATAGTTTATTTCACAGTTTTTTGAGATTTGTTTGGTTATTTTATGAAAAATCAAGAAATGGTTTTGAAAAACTACATTGAAATAGATAATGTTTTGAGTTTTTAAAAGTTTCAATTCATGGTTAAGGGAGAAATTTTTATTGGGAATGTAATTACTAAAAAAGGCATTGAAGTGGATAAATCAAAAATTGAAGTGATAAATTCATTCCCTTGTCGTACTTGTGTGAAACAAGTTATGTCATTTTTAGGACATTATGGATTGTGTATGAGGTTTATCAAATATGTCAGTAATATTTATATCCATATATCTAGATAAAAGTTGAAATATGTTTATTTTTATTTCAATGGATCTTGTAGGTAATAATTTTTTGTTGTTGAAAAAGTTATCTATTTCACCACCCATGATTCCGCCACCAAATTGGGAAAAACCATTTGAGTTACATTGTAATGATTCCAACAAAAAAGATGGATCATTCCTTTCACAGTGAATTTAGGGAAGTCCAACTGTCATTTTATAAGCCTTGAAAACCTTATATGAGGCCCAATTATATTACAATACCACATAAAAACAGTTTTTAGTAGTTTTTTTTCCTTTAAAGTGATTTAGATCATATCTACATAGAACTAAGCTCACTGTGTTTCGTGATCATGAATCTATTAGGTATATGATGAAGTAAACTGATGATAAACTGAAGCAATTAGTATCGATAATACTACTCCATGAGTTCAATATAGAAATAACGGACAATAAGGGTTCATAGAACCAAGTGGCAGATCACTTAAGTAGACATCCAATCACTATTGAAATTGAAATTCCAAAAAAGACCACTAAATGGTCAAATTCTAGGAGAGTCGTCTTAATTGATTAAAGGGGAATTTCTTTGTTAGGAAGACACAGTAAATTATATGTTAACATATTAGGTCCCATATCATTTAAATTCTCACCAAATTCAAAAACTGAATGAAGAATCTAGATATTGCATTTGGTATGATCCATTTATTTGGAATATTTACAATCATCAAGTAATACGAAGATGTTTTCCTAAAAGTGAAGTTAAACCAATATTTTATTTTTTTCTCACACATTAGCATATGGAGGTCACTTTGGAACTCAAATTACATGAATTAAGGTTTTAATATATGGAATTTATTCTCCAAACATTTTAAAATATACTCATGAATTTTTCAAAATATTTGAAAAACGTCATTTTTTAGGAAATATTTCTAAGAGAAAATAAATGCCACAAAAGCCACTAATTGGTTTTTGAGATTTTTGAAGTCTGGGGGATAGATTTTATGGTAACTTTCCTGATTTAATTTTGAAATTATAATATCATTCTTTTAGATTTTTATGTTTTCAAATGAGTGGAAGAAAAATCCATTTGGGCTAATGATGGTAAAGATTCTTATGATTTTTTCAGGGTTAACATATTTTGTAGGTTTTGAGTTCAAAGAGCTATGATCAGTTATCAAGCGAATAACTTTTTCAATTGGAGAATGGAGATTTTTTTTAAATAAGTATGGGTTGCATCATAAATCATCAACTCTCTATCATCCATATACTAATGGGAAAGATGAAGTTTCTAACAGGAAAATCAATTGAATTTTGTATAAGACTATTAATCCAAATAGGAAGTATTGGATAAAAAGTTTAGAAGATACAATGTGGGCTTATCGGATGGCCTACAAATCCTTAATCGGAATGAGTCTATATAGGGTGATTTAAAGAAAAAATTCCAAATGTATATGGAATTGGAGCGTAAGTCTTATTTTGTTGCGAGGAAGAAGAATTTGGATCCTTAAAGTGTTGGGAAAGATATAAGAATAATGTTGAAAAAGATTGAGGAAATTAAAAGGAATCATATGAAAATTATAGGATTTATAAATAAATAACAAGAGTGGCCCATCTTAAGATGATCCAACAGATGACATCTATCCTAGAGACAAAGTGTTGTTATTCAACTCAAGACTCAAGCTACTTTCAGTTAAACATCATTCCGAATAGGAAGTTCCATATATAGTTTCTCATGTATATTCTTTTTATTATATTAATATTATGAAGGAATAAGAGATAGATCCATTCACTGTTAATAGGAAAAGTTTGAATAAATTCCTTGGGACCCTACCATCAGAGCTAGGGGAGGAGATCACACTCATACCAACAATTTAATGATAAAAAAAATTAGTTTATACCTCTTTTTTAAATTTTATTGCTTATTGTGATTCATTTACATATCAACTTTCATGTTAAATCTATTTTAAGGCCCCAAAGAAACTGCATCATTTAATTGTGGGGGAGGGAATATTAGTGAGTTAGGTTTTTCAATTTTTGATGATTTTTCTAAAAAAATTATCAAATAAATTTTTTTTTCAGATATTTATGGGTTTCTATTTAAAATTTGGTGTGTTTTCAAAAAATATGAGCCAAAATAATTATTATTTACATTTTTAAAACCATGTCAATGAGTAAACCAATATATTCAAGGAAACTGAGCTTAATGGAATGCAGAAAAAGACTTTGTTTCATTTTTAAATCATTGTGAATTTCATGAAAGTTACTCTAATTTTTAAATCCAATGCCACATGTCACTGTCTTCATTTTATAAATTATTTTATTTAGAGGCATTTCTACCATTGAATTCCTATTTTTTATAGTCACCTCACTTCTTAATGGAACAATACAACGCATTCATTGACCAAATGTTGATTTATTCATGTAAAAAATATAGGGTTTGTGGTAATTGAGTTTTAAAAAATTGTGGAATTTATTTGGTTTAAAATCCCCATTTTCAAAATAATAATTTTTATTCTAAAAGAACATGTAAAATTAATCTATGTATCCCTTAGAATCCATGAACAACCTATTTGGTTATCCACATTACAAGCCAATTTTCTCTACCCAACCTTCTCTTGAAGGAAAATTTCATGATCTAATTGATCTTAAGTGTGGGTGAAGCTGTCTTGTGGTGTGATATCTAATTTGGTGATACTTTAGGTGGAAAATCAATTATTTAAGATCTTATGTTTCTGCTAATTAATTCATTTTGTTAAAGTTTTACATTTCTAGAGAATTTAGGACAAATGAATTTGGGCATTTCTGGAGCTTCCAATGGAGAATGAAAGGTGTGACTATAAAGACCTTTCATGAAAAAACTATGTTTGAGATGATTGAAATTTTTATAGTGAATTTATAAATCGCATGAAAATTCCTTTAGTTTTCATGATGATGGAGATGAATTTATAGAAAGTAGAAGGGAAGGAGACTATACTTGAGTGAAAATTATAATTCGCTAATTTTTCATCAAAATGAGCCACGCCCACCTTTTTCGAACTCATAGTTTTTAACAATTTAATCCTACGTACAAAAATCTATATAACAACCATGAAAATTCCTCTTGATAAAAAAAATTACTTGACTCACATTTTGTGGATATGTTGGAA
Source organism: Viscum album (assembly GCA_963277665.1). NCBI lineage: Eukaryota > Viridiplantae > Streptophyta > Magnoliopsida > Santalales > Viscaceae > Viscum > Viscum album. The sequence goes on from OY728152.1 coordinate 1,257,002,424, forward strand.
TTAATATAGTCTATTATGAATATTTCATGATTTTGAATGAGAAAATCCATGTTAAAAATTAACATTTGTGAAAAAAGATAAAATTATTGTGAGGATGGTGTTTTTTTGTGAATGGGATAATAAAGGAAGTGTAAATATTTTAAATGATATAATTGGAGAAATTTACATAATGGTTTTCTATGATCCATGATATCATTTTTTTTCTTGGAGTGTATTTGGTAGATCTCATGGTTATGTGTTTGGAATTTTCATTGATTTAATTTTGATTATTACTTGTCCAGGATTCCAAGTGATAAGTGTGGTGGAATTTAGAGAGAAAATATTTTCAATAATTTTACATTGAGTTTAATTGTTTCAAATCCCTCCAATGTGATACATTATGTGAAATTTCACCACTTTATGATATTGGTGGTATAATGAGATTAATCATACAAATGGCCCATTTTTGATTTTTAACAGTTTTAAATTATTTCAATATTATGTCCATAAGATTTTAAAAATTTATAAAAATGGAGAAATTATTTTTTATAGGATTATAAACATCTAGGGATTAATTTCAACCTTATGGAAAAAAGATGAATCGACCATATGAAAGATCAAAATAAGTTCACATGTTGGGACACGAAAACTGTTTATAGATCTGTCAATTTTTGGTGTGAGACCCATATCTCAAGCATCGGGGGACCAAATAATCATAAATTAAGAGGGTGGGTGAGTAAGATGTTTTGGTAAAAAAATTATGAAGAAGTCTATGTTCTAATCTTCTATTTGTAATGTAATTATTGTATGATAATCCGAGGGATTGAAATATAGAGACTATGACTGGGCATAATATATTCATGGAGTAAAATGTCCTTAACTCCCATGAAACAATTCCAAATACTCTGAATGTTTTATGATATATGGACAAGTATTTTATGAAACACATTCATGAAGGGATTAATGGGACATTTGATGTTTTAATTTGGAAAACTCAGAAAATTTCGATGTAAAATTTCTATCTATGAATGGAGGGGAGATCCTCCATCCCAAATCATCTCATTCCATCCCATTTCAATCATGGACACCAAGTTGGATAACTTTTTTATATTTATCTATTTTATTTATTTTCATTTCAATTTATTTTTAATTCCTTATTCTTCCGCATTCATCTATATAACCTTTCTCATAGAGTAGTAATGATTTTGAGTGATCGAGGAAGGGGTAGTTTCCATTTTGTAGTGTCGGAATATTGTTCTTTAATGTAGAACTCTCTTTTCTAAAGAATGATCTCTTTTTATAGTGGTGTATGATTTTGTTAACAAGATTGTATTTTTTGATTGTTTTTTAATTAATTATTTACATCTTTTTTGGATGAACATTAAACTCCCTCTGTCGAGTGTAGTTTGTCTTGATCGGGAAAATTGTGTTAGGTGGTGAGTTTCTAGGGATAGTTGAAACATGTGTGAAATATTTGAATTGTTTATATATTTTTAGTGATAAGAAATTCCATATCTGGTCTTTCCATTATTTATTGTGAGTATTTTATGAAGTTGCATGCCCATAGTAGTAATTTTCATTTCATCCTTCAACCAAGGGTTCTTGACAACTTGATGGAAGATTCATTCATTTAAATTACAATTGGAAGAGAGTGGAAATTATTTTTATGACCATTATAACAAAGATAAATATGGTCCTACCCTAACCCTATCACTCTCTCAACCACTTTTTTCAAAAATTATTTTAAATTTCCTTCATCTTTTTATTAAAATTTAGACAGTTTCAAAAACAACATCTACTTCATTATAAAATAAAAGTGAAAAACTATTCTATGTGAACTACTCTTTAGAATAATACCTTTGTTATCAACTATAATAAAGATAGAAAATATTAAATATTACTTTTCTATACCCAATACAGGTGTGCATCACACATATAATAAATTCTTTATTAGGTATGACAACATGATCTCCACCATACCCAAACACCAGGATCAACTCTTCTCTTAAGTTAATAAATGTAGGTGAAAGGTCCTATAATGATAATTTTCATGATGTAACTGATTAATAATTCATTTTAATATACTAATCGTTGTAGGTTTTAATTTATAACTCAATATAGTAATAAGAGAGAGAGAGAGAAAATTAAAAAGTTTTTTTATTCTAAATGATGTAAATAATGACACGATAGTTAGTAATTATTAACCTATTACATAAAGGTAGCCTAATTTATAAAATTATACTTAAGAGTCCTCATAGACTCTATATATGGGTAAACGAAACAAACAATGGGATAAAATAAATGAAAAAGTGTGTGCATGTAATAGAAATAATTTTTAGAAGAGGAGAAATATTTCGCGAGGAATAAAATATAAATCCAAAGATCATAAAGAGATAAATTTTATAAGAACAACATAATTCATAGTATTTTTATAGGTCATTTATTCTTATGAATGTTAATAAGACTACATGGAATTATGGTAGATTTTCATCTCATGGATTATATTAATTAAATGAAAAAAAACAAATCCAAATATTAAACAATATATAAATATATTTTTTTGAATTAATTTTGTTTTATTTAATCAAATTTTGAGGTCAATTATTTTTCCAATAAATATAATGTTTGTGAACATCGATATCAAATAAATCACCATTTTTTTATTGAATTTATTATTATTATTCATTTATTTTATATGAAAATAAGAAATGGTATTTGTTAATTTTTGTTAAATAATTAATTAATTTTGATGATATCATGTAACTTCCATGTGAACATTAATTTATAAATTTCCCTATTTTCTTTATTCAATGTTAATCATATATTTGTTAAAATTGTTTTTGAATTATTATTATGTATTTTCAAATTTTTGTATATGTAATAATTTTAAATAAAAACATCCCACTAATATTTTATGAATTTATTCTCTAAATGGGTCTTAATAGAATTAAACCAATGCAACACCCATTGTGAAATTACATGGTCATGAAATCAAAGTCTTCAAAATTTAGTCAATAAATGTAAATTATTTGACTAATTGTACACATTGTAACAAATGTGAGAGATATTTTGAGATTAATACAATATGAATGACTATTATACTATAATATGGATGGTGCAATGAAATTGATGGAGAGTTAAATAGAACCAAATAAATAGAACATGAATAAAATTCAATAAACCTACTCATTCCCATAGTGGTATATTCAATGATATGAACACTTCAATTATGTGTTAATATATAATATTATACTATGTATAATATTCAATACCTGGAGAGTAAGTGGCCCACCAAATTTTGGAACATTATAAATATCACATTTGATTCCTTTCATGGTTATATCAGCTTACCCAAGGGATTTAAGGTCAAACATCCTAATTCGGTTAAAACATATAGTGATAGTGTATTTTGAATCTCACCAAATTAAATAAAATGTTATTATGTATACTAAGGAAGAAACATACCCATTATTCACTCATTAATGTTGCAAAACTTTTACTCTGAATATGTACTAATGGAAGAATTGGTTTTTTCAAATCAATGCAGAGAACATCTTATAGGAATTCATATGAGATTAGTTGAATATGTGAATTAATCATGTAGATATTGTTTTTAATTATCTCACATCCTTACTTAAATATTTGTTTATATATATTTTATTCATATTTGTGGATAAATCATGTTCGCTAATGTAACATTGTAGTGGAATTTGTGAAACACATCAACAAGCTAAAGCAGATAGATTCAATATTCATCAAATAATCTATTGATCTCATAGATGGTGTATTTACAAATAATGATTTAAATATAATTATTTCAATAGGAATTTCATTGATATTTACCAAAAGGTTTCCTCAAATGTTCAATCCTTTGACAAATTTCCTATTTGTTGTTCATGTGACTAACCTACTGAAGAAACTGATCACAATATAATTCTTGTAGAAAAATTATAATTCATCAAAATCCACTTCCCCTTCCTCTAACCAACCATCCACTTAAAAAGGATGATGATTTTGGAATTAAGATATGTGAATCAAGAATAGAATAACTTGATTATATCTATGTTTTATATCTTATTAAATTAAGTGAAGATGGTGACTGTTGTGTATGACCCTTCGATAGACATGATTTAGTGGAATGCTTCGTGGGATGATCTATAGCCTCTTATATCATGAGTTAGGATTCATCATTGTCATTGAATTAAATTAATAAATTTATCATTTTACTAGTTACCTAAATTTTAAAGACTTTAAAGTGAGATACATTATGTGATAACTGATGTATGACATAATGAAATCATTTATTGATTGTAAATCTAGTGTAATTTTGGAATTCTGGAAATAAAAACATTAAAAAAAATTCCCATCATGTCTATAAAACTGTCTAATATTTATTTATAAAATATGTGATTTTGTTCCCATTTGTTTTTATTCTTTTAAAATCTAGGTATTCGTGATATTTTTAGATATTGATGATTTTATTATGTTCATATTGATCATGATCTGTCCATTTAGTTTCCATATTTCTCTCTTAATTCATCTTATTTTTTGTTATACCCATAATTGGGTTTTGTCAATATATCCCACCCAATACATTGGTATAAAATTATTTCTGAAAATTGAAATATTATATAATTAATTTCATATTTAGTTGTTTTCAATTATTATCACATTTGTAAAATATTATATTGTCCTCTCAGTTAATTGAATTTTAAAAATCATTACACTGAAACTATGCTAATTCCATTATAAGTGTGGATTTATTTATTCTTGTTTGTCATTATTTCCAATATACAATGGTGTGTAATGTTCTATGATCAATAAACTAACCAATTTGAGGTGAATATTAGGGTTGTTTATTGTTTTTTACCCATATTGTCACCTTTTATGTTATTGTCTCTATATAAGAGTGATTGGGTTTAATTTTAATGGTTTTTATTATTTGTATTTTTAGATATAATATATATTTTATTATGATTGAATAATAATTTAATAAATAAAAATACATAAAATATTTATTAGAAAAAATTTGGACATTTTAAATTTGGGGAACAAGCTCTACTATGTGAAATAGTTTTTTTTAGAGTGTGAGAACCTTTTTTTTTACTTCTAATAAAATTTGATAGAATCTAGTGTTTCATTTAAAAATAATGAAATCATATTTATAATATATCTCCCAATATATATGTGTTATTTTTCATTATGAAATATATATATTTTTATTTCATTTAATGTAATTATATTTTTTTGATTATAAGATAAATATAATTTTACTAGTTATTATCCTACTGTTCCTGGGTTTCCCATCACAATGTATATCCTTTAATATTAATCATTACACATCTACGTTAATAAATTTATTAAATTTAATTGAATTATAAATATGAATTAATAATTCTCATATTTGAAAAATGTATTCAATACCATTAATAAACAAATTAATCACTATTATTAATTAACATCATAGTTAAAATAATTTTCATTATTAATCAAGCATAAAGAGTTTATGTAGAAAGAAACTAAAATTATAACGATTCTAAGAGGTTCAAGTAATATTCCATCCAATTATGTTATTACATTATACTATTATCATTTAGAGTGATATTTTCATGTGTTTTTTATTTTAGACAGCGATTGCTTGTCATAGGAATTTTCTTGTAAATTGTAACAAAAAATTTAGTTTTGATATTGTTATGTTTTTTTAGAGAGATTGTATCTGCATATTTCATCAAGAAAAAAAACTATATAATTATATTTGATATTAATATAAATATTTTTATTTTGTATTTCCTTACACCCAACTAAATAATCATATTTATTTTTTTATACACAAATTGAGTGGGAATTATTAACATGTTAATATAAATTTTTCAACCCCCATCACAAAATATAGATTTATTTCTTCTAGGTGTACTATTTATAGAATATTGGCATGTTAGTTTTTTATGGAACAACATAGGTTAACCCATGGAATGGGTACCCTAGTTTACTAGGGGCATACCCAAGGGGAATCCCCCATAACCATGGAATCAGGACAAGAATATAGGTCCTCACAACACAATCATTGTGGAGAATTTTTCACAATAAATAAATAATAAAAGTGAGATTCCTAGAAAAAATAATACATAAAAAACTTGTAAATCAGTGTTCCACATATATAAAAATTATGAGTAATGAAATATAAAAATGGCATATTAGAGTATTTAAAAACATTACATAAATCTACTCAAGAAAAAAAGGAAAATTAAAACATAATCTAAATACAAGAGGGGAGATTTTATAGTAAAAAGTATGGAAAAAAACAAAGATACATAAAATCAGGTATATAGGAAATTCAAGGCTAATGTCAGTCTATAAAAACAACCCACTCTAAGACAGATCAAGAACGTGAACCTGAAACATTAAAAATCGATTCTATCAATTCTATATTGAATATGAAGGGTGTGGGAATAAAAAACTATCTAGGTAAGTGGTATAGAATCTATACATCTCATTTCCCAAAATAAAAAATTTATAGTAGTTTGAAAATAAAAGTACAATGAAAGTTTTTATTATTTTGAGGAAAGGCCCACATAATTTTCCTAACACTGAATTGATAAAAAAATTACATGTTTTAGATATAATTTAAAGGTAAATTAATCTATTAAATATTAAAAATTATTATATTTTTCTTATTATTTTAATGAAAATAAATAAATCCCATTGTAACAATTCAATAGGAATCGGGAGATGTCACTGTGTTGGAAAATAATATCTATAAATGCTGGGACTTGATACCAAATGAATCAATAAAAAAATTAACATACCAAGATATAAAAATTTAAATATGAAAATAGATATAGTATATGTGAAACAATAATATTTACATCATCATTTGAAATTTCTTGACATCCTATAGGCAGAACATATTTTTACTCAGGTTAGTACTATTTACCTACCTAACAATGAAATATTAGGATTATACCCACACAAAGAAACTCAAATAGACCCATCAATTTCACTCCCCTAAACACTCTAATCAAAAATAGGATATATTAAATCCCATAAACAGTAGATATAATTCTCTCCCATCCCTCCACAAGGTGCATAAGAATCCATGACATTAATAAAAGTGGAATTTATGGCAGAACTCACATTAATCATGTCAAACATGAATCTAGATAAGAAAAATAAATTTATAATTTCATCAGAATATATAAATATATGTAAAATACTCCATAAAAGACATGTATTCAATGAGGATTCATAATGTTGGGTCCTGAAAACAATCCAAAGGGAAATAAAATACTCCCAAAAATTTGATAAAGGAAAAAATATATGTTCAAATGATGGTTTGATAAATAGTATCGATGAAGCCAAATTTGGGAAAGGGTAGTGGATCCACTACAAACTGAATTTCCTTCACTGACCTCTAATCCAAATTCAGGTCCTCAACCTCACAAATCAGCCTCAAACCAAACTGTTCTTAGAGAAGAGACACTACTGCCAGCTTCCTGTAACCGTTTTGTTGATAACATGGAGGTAGACAAATCCACTCTACATACAGCCGTTGCGAATGACATCCTTAGTGGAATAAAGCTAGATAAATATTACCCAACATTACCTCCCTAAAAATTATTTTTTTGGGTGAAGAGAGGATTATGGTGTCCCATGAAGGGGACAAAGTCATTCATAGAATTGAGATAGTGATTTACACCACCACGAACCGCAAAATTTTGGGCCTATGTTGACCATGTCATCTCTGGTCCGAGTGACTTCGTTGTGGGATTCCACAAACGGTTTCTTGCAACCCATAGATTCAGTTTCTCTGATACTCTATAAAAGGAGATTTATAATTAAAAAATAGGGGATTAGAAGTGAGATTTGAGGAAGGAAAATATATTTCTAAACATTAACGGAACATAAGAAGAAATATGAAGTTTCTTGATGATAACTTGTAGGTATAACCCATCGTGTACTAGGAAAAGAAGAAAAATAATTTTAATTTGTAGAACATGAACCTAATTATTAAACCTAAAACCATATCCCATTGGGGGATGAACTCCCCCCTTAACCATGTGAACAATTCCCCTTCTTCTATCTGGTGTCCTACACATAACATCACTATGCAGATAAAAACGAACCATGAACAGAATCCCAATACATGGATGGAATCCATTACTACCTAGCACCACTCTATGAAGATGGATCCTAGGATAGCATGAAAAAAAAGCGTGTGGACTACACTCAGGTCAGAATACTACTTTGGTACTCAGAGAACCTCTCCAGACGCATAGAAACACACTATGTAATGGACAATCCATCCTGCATGAACAAATGGTATGCAGAATGGGGTATCGTCGGGCATTCCTCCTTCTGAATCAAATCATTTCCTTACATTTCCTTCACCTAGTCCATATTCCCTCCACAAACTAGTCTAATGGTATTAAGAAAAATCTCTTTCTAAAGCCATCAGACCCGTATGATGGAACCATCAGGTGCATCAACACAACCTTTTGAGTTTAAATACCCAATGTAAACAGAGTCACATGAGTAATCCCCACAGCGTTGCAGACCCCTGGAATGTATATAAGTTTATATTCTAAAGGTAAATAATAGTCCAACCTTGGGATACGAACATGAACCTCGCTATTCTTGGGATCAAGGGTAATTATTGGTATTTCCCTTCGATGAGTGTCACTGATATCATAAGGAAATAACACTTTTTTTCCTTTTAATGAGAAGAACCATTCTTTCCCATTCCAAAAACAAATTTCAGGGCACTCAAATGGAGGTAATCCCCATCATTTTATTTTAAGAGGTTGCATCAGTTCTCATATCTGCATCCACCCTGGGTGTACCTGTATTAGTTAATTGTAATCACCAAGGTATGAAATCAAATAGAATATGGGTATTTTCAAAGACCTCCCCTTATCTCCCTTTAGGATCTTGTGCCATCCATTAGTAGATTATGCGGGATGTGCGATCTTCAAATCCAACACATCCTCTTGTTTCTCAACCCAAGCATGACTCACTTGGGATTAGAGGCTGGTGGTGATCATGAAATTTTCACAACCTTAATGCATGGGCCTCCCCTAGGTATAAGCCTCAAAGGAATTGAACTATTAGAACTCTGATTCATATCCCAAATAGGACACGTAGGAATCCTATATGAGGGATGATATCGAAGGGGATCCTTTTTAATGTTGAACCCTAATCATACCCCCTTTATGGGCCTCCGATTCGGTGTAAGTTCTGAATGAAACCAAAATGAGGGTTTTTATTCCCAACCAACTAGGTTACATAGGAAACCTCATCAAGGTCCAAAATCAGTACCCATATCACCCAAATATTCTTCAGGCCATGTACCCGGTTGGGTCATATCAACCAAGGAGACTGTATCTCTTATGGAAAGACTATATTCCTCGGCATAAGCCCCGCATCATATCTTGAAAAGGCACATTTCTCTTGGATCTCCTCACCGCATGAGGATGAACTGTATGGGTGGGTCCTCATTACAAGAATAGAAAAGGTGATGTTTCCAGATAAGTGTCACCAAACTATGTGGGTGCTTATTCCTCCATGAGTATACATAGTAATCCAATTGTATCAGTTCAATACAAAAATTTGAATAATCCATGTCTCCCTTGGATGACGATAAATCCCGAGTGCCTCATCATATGGCTTAAACATGAATTGTCTCTGTAAATAGTAAATAAATTCCTGACCAATCCACAAAAGGATATCCTCATTGATGGAGAACCTCAGATAAATATAGATTATCCTAGATCCTTTAGTAGTTATTATTGATATTTTAACCCAAGAGTAATCCATGGACACCTTCATTGAAAAGAACCGGGGATTCACGAACACCTGAATTTTACTTAAATATATCACAGTGTCCTGGATTTGGAAATAATTTACTCCAAAGGGTTTAATGAGGCCAGCCTCCCATCCTATCAACCAATTTAGAACTTCTGTGTTGTTGGTAAAATCATCCAATGAGTGCCTTCTATTGTAATTTATGTCCACAAATCATGGATAAACTGGGTTTTTGGTGTTTCAGGATCTACAAATAATCCTGTTAGATACCATTTGAGGAAATCTTACCAGAGGTGTGCCGATTTTACAAATACATAAACCCCTACAATAACTCTCTAGGACCATTCAACTATGAAACCTCCTTTTAAATATAAAAAAACCACACTACCTAGTCCCCAAAGGACCACCTTAGTTCACAAATGGGGTATGATGATCCTCGGGCTAAAACAAAAATGTTGAATCTGTCATGAATCCTTCACCACAGTGACGGGTTAGCACACCTCAATCCCATTTCACATTCAAAAGTTAGAGGGACTAGAATGGTCATTAATTATACATCTAATCACGAGATTCTACATTGATGGGGTTTTGTTGTTTTTACTAGTCATATATATTTCTGGTGATTCATAGATCTACCTTTTATCCAAAAACATCCCGATAACTTTCTTAGACATACTCATCAGTGGCCACAGAGGCGGTTGGGTCCCCAATGAATAACATGATTCCATCATTTACCCAGTGTCTTAAATGATGGATTTCAAAAAATTTGATCATATAGATCCAAACAAATTGTACTATCCCCTTGGTGGAGGATGAAATACATGCCCTCCAATCTATGAAAGCTCGCCAGTTTCCTCTTATGCCATGATAGTTATTCTAGAACTAGGAAGATCCACTTTCCATGTACAATAATTTCAAGAGACTATCCCTAGAATGTGACCACAATTACAATCATTATCATATAGAGGTATATGAGGTCGATACCGATGACTTCATCCCATATGTACAGAGGTCTTACGCACCGACCGCTACAATAATATGCTGCCACCAATTAGGTCAAACACAATATCCATGTTTGGAGGAAGATACCACACTATGGTATCCTACTAAATTATAGCAGACATAGGCCCCTTGGGATAACTATCGAGGGAGGAAAACAAACAATCATGAGCATGTCATTACTCAAGTTCCCAATGTGGAGATCTGCAATATGAACTTGATAGAATACCACTAGAAAAAATACAACTATGTATCCTCCTCGGAATCCTTCCACAAAAATACGGTGGAAACCTATGAGTGGATGAATATTCCCACTCATTATTATGAATCCCACCATCTGTATACAATGGAACAATATGAGCTGGAGAAAATTCCTATAAATTCTCAACAATATCCCTACGCATAAAGGGAAACAAATAATAGGTGGATGAAAATCCACATTGAGGTGTAAGAAACCCATCATTCATATAGGGATGAAACCATCTACATGAAGAAAAAAATACCTACAGACACATGTAATCCCACCACCCAAATAGTGTGTAAATCTATGGGCAACCATATAATAATACAAATGCATATGAATCGCACCAATCAAATTCGGAGGAAATCAATCGACATATTGAAATTACATCCTACCATAACAAATTCCACCAGTAAAATATGGTGGCCATAAAATATAATCAGAGTCAAATTATTGTGGATTCATATCAATACCATAAGATAAATACAATGGAAAATGAGAAGATGAAAATTCATGATCGCAAATATAAATCCCAACTACCAAATATAATGGAAACCAGAGAAAGTAATTTGTGTATCATAGATTCACATCAAGAGAAAACCCATTCCTCTGCCATGACATATGAGAAGTGCTAGTAACCACTGGTAACACATGGAGAACTAGAGCAGGAAAAAAATCCTTCTCCAACTTCAGAATGGGAATTTATACTCGTTCCAGCCAAATATGTATCTCAAAACATCCCGAAACTGATGGAGGATCAAAAATAAATTCTTTATTATATCTTCATGACCTATCAAGATGTAATTTCAATTGTAGAAAAGGCGATGAGTCGGGGCCATGACATGGTCTCCCCAATCAGGGTGACTGAGCCAAAAAACATGATAATAACCACATAGCATACATGAATCCCTGCTTTAGTCCAGTAGGGTTGGAGACCATATTTCTCAATACAATGAGAACCAGATTAAGAAAAAATACTTGTTCCTACTAAGGGACACCATTTCAATGTGGTCGATACTCCATCGAATGAATATATTCATCCCAAAACACAAAACGTTTGTCATCATATCCCAATGACATTGTAGGAACCAAGAAAACTAGGACCTGCATATGAAGGATGTTACCAATAGCTGGCGGCCCTAGTTTCCTATAAGAGATCTCCAAAAATGAAATTTTCCAAAGGAAACTGTTAAATTAAGAGCATACTCATGATTCTACAGTACTGGAAGTTGGGGTTCATTATGCCATAAGACATAAATTAATAGAGTATAAAGACACTATCAATCCATTACCAAATTATTCAATACGCACTACCAGTAGCAAAGGTCTTCCCAACAATGTTCGTACCTGTAGCTCTAAAGGTCCTTCCAAGAGATCATATGGGGGCTTACTCCATGGGATAGAAATGATCGATCATGAGTGCCTATCTCTTGATGTGTGATTGGGAATCCTTCCACTTGAATAGAAGATATAATATAAATAAGGTCTCCCCCTCACTATCATGAACCATGATGGTCCCCCAGTGTATATGTTGTAGATATTATTCTTCCAATTGTTGGACATCAATCAATGATGGTAGTCCGCGCCAGGATAATATTCTATATGAAGGCCCTACCTACAGTGAAATCAAGAAACGAGAATGACATCCCCTTATTAAATTAAATCCTGAAGTTCCTCCCTAGAATATACACTGCAAATATTCTCCCTACATTCGGATATAATGCCATGATTTAAGTCCTCTCCATGATAGCAGCCTCTGCAAAGGTCCTCCCCACAACGCCATCAGGAACCATGAAGACCCTTCATTACTATAGTCCTCCCTGAACTTCCTCTATGGGGTATAGCCCATATGGACCCTCCCCAATGTCAGAAAAAAATCTACAATGGTATACCATGTCAATGTAACATCACCAGTGAAGGTATTCCTCATTTTCAAAATCTTCACCGTCCAGAAGGTCCTTCCCTTGCTGAACTAAAGATGAAGAATCCCTCATATGCTGAAGCACTCAGAAAGGATCTGAACTTGTTAAAAACTTTTTCTATTATAAGAAACAAACTTTTTCAACCAGAGGATGATTATGAGCCATTCTCATCCTCCATGACAGCCCCATGCCACTCACACATCAATGAATCCCCTACTAGTCTCACTATGTGGAATGAAATCGCTAAGAAGTAGTCAAATATAGAAAATAAAGTAGAAGAGTCCCTAGAGAAACTGTAACGACGTGAACATTTTATTAATATTTATTTCCATAATTTATCTTTTATTTTATACTAAAAAAACTATATCCTGTAATTACTGAAGTGAGTTTAAATAAATTATATCATTGGGTTACGACTATTATATGTCCGTTGGTCAATATGACCATTGGAAAATAAAATATTAAAATTAATTTTATTGTTTATAAATACATGTGATCATGGTTAATTAATACATAAATAAGGGTCGATATCCTCATCTAGTAGACTTGGGATGTATGAAGCCCATCTGTCAGAGCATGGGAAGGGTGTAGCATCTCTTGGCTTTTCTCTAGACCAATCCCAAGCTGAGATTCAACATATGAAGTATGAATGGAATAACCTAAGGGAGTAGTTGATGCTCATAGAAATCACCACTCGGGCAATGTTGTCCATGCTACCCCAGTATTCTATCAACATAGAACTCCTTACACTTAGGTACAATGCTGGTGTTATAAGGGGCGATGTAATGAGGCCTTAGATACTTTCTATAATCCCTTGTATAAATAAAATTTTTATCTCTTATTATGGTGAAATTTGTGATTTTCAAATGTCCGGATAAAAATATGATGAAGATTATTGATGTATTTTTCAAAAAAATGTATTTTAAAATATCCATGTAAATATTAAATAATTAATAATGTGAAATGATTTTAAAAAAAATGGTCTTCTACTATAGGGATCAGTATGAAATTTTGAGTCTAATAAGATCAACATGTTTTTAGTGAATAGTAAAGTATGAATTGTAACAGAACCTTATGAATAGTAATGAATTGTAATTTTTCCCAAAAAACAAAAAATTCACCCATGAATGTATAAATACAATCTAAACAACATAAAATAGAAAATAAGATCATAGTATAAGTTTTTGTATTTTTGTTGTTTATCAATATTTTTTTTCAATTTTATAATTAATTTAATAATTCAAAATGAAAATATATTTTCATAAAATGTATTCATTAATTGTTACTTTATTGTATTATGGTTATATGATAATTTTATGGGACCTTGATTACCGTTTCAAGGTGTTACAAAATACGTTATAGTTTCAGAGATGTTTTTTTGAATAAATTTTTATTTTATTTAAAAATTAAAGTCAAAATATTTATAAAATTATTTTCATAAAATGGATTTTATTTTTGAATTCATATCATTGATATTATATTAGGGTCCATTTATGATATTTTTATAAAATATTCTATTTTTTGGTGAATAGCGAAAATACAGATTTGAGTTTTAGGTGTTTAATTACATCCTTAATGATGTAATAATGATGTAATCATTCTGGTCTACTTTTCAATAATAATATATTTTATGAGGTTTACTATGTGGCCAATACCATGGGAAAATATCATGGTAATTCCCAAGGTTTTGCAAATACCACCGACGATGTGTCCTTTGGAAATTAATTAAATATTCCCTCACTTTTTCTATAAATACCAGGTCATTACATCATTGATTTCATTCCAAAATCCTTGTCAATAAAGATCAGGTCTCTTTACCTCCAAATGAGTCATCCCAATGTTGACTCAATCCCCCAAGGTCCCAACCATTGAGCATTCAAAGTCACTCTTTCAGGCATGGGAACTTTTCACCCTCCTCTTTTAGTCATGATTTCTTTTATGTAATATCTTCTAGATTACATATTAATAAGTGGGGGAATGTTCTTAAATATCATTAATACTATCCATTTATTTTCCAATTGATAATAGATCCTTTCCACTCTCAGGAACATATTTTTATGAATTTATATGCGACGCTGTTTGGCTACAGAATATTCTTAAAAGAAATCGCATATTCTCTTTCCTTTGAAGCTTCCTTTTCATGTGGTATGTCATTAAAATTTCTAGAACATTATCATATTTATTTTTAGTATGTACCTATACTAAAAAATTCTTCATTTATTGATAGGTTAACCTTGTACCCTCCCATTTTATTATTTTCTAAAACAATGTTTTATAGCTATTAAGATGTAGAAATTTCTTGTAAAAATTTCTCTCTCTTTCTCTCATGAAAGTATCTTGTTTATTTATGTGAATTCCCAAACCTATATAGTTTCTATGGGTGTTAATAAATAAAAAAATATATATTTTATTCTATAATTTAAGTACATATAACCCCCACTCCATTTCCATGGGTTATAAATGACATAATGATCTTATTTTTAACCACTTTTAAAAAGTCACAATTCTGAAATGAATCCAATTTCATTTATTATCTTTGGGTTATTTTTGAAATTTTTGATTATTATCTATGTGGATAACATTAATGTAAATAAATATTATGGTTTCACCCTGATATTGCTCCAATGAATTGGGTAAAGAATTGTATCTCTAGAGACGACAAGTTTAAAGATTCCGTAGTGAGTAACCTTGGAAATTTATATGACACCTTGTGGATGAACCATGGTGATATGTTAATGAAAGTATCAATTAAATTTTGTATACAAATATTCATGGTATGATTCATGTTATCTTTATTATGATATTCCTCTTCTTCCATTGATGATATTGTTATGTTCTTTATCAAGTACTTATTGATATCACAAGTAAACTGATTCCCTTGTTTGCCCTTAATGGGCCTTCTACTCACCCTTTCCTTTGATGTATGTCTCCAGGTTATGAGATGCAGTAATTTTTATTTGAATGAACCTATGATGAATCCATAAAAGTGGTTTAGAATAATTTTTTATGTTTTTTTCATGATTTATGTTCCTAATTTACAAGACACTAGACTATAAATATCCTCTATTAGTAAAATGTACTCAAAATTAATGTATTAAAAAGGTGGGATTCCATAGTTCGTATCAAATGATATTTTAGTTATTTATGGAAATTAGGATATGAAAACATTATGAATAACTCTATATAAAAGTTTAAATATAGGAAAACTTATTATTATTTTGGTGAAATATTTAATATGTGGTTTCTGAAAAAATAAATCCCTATTTCGATACGAAGAAGTGGATGTACCTCTAGAACTGATGTACCTAGGAGTTGGGATTTACTTGTGGTATTCTGGTACACAACAACAGGCCTTTATGCACTCATGGTTTGACACTCTCATGTGCTATGTTTGGTCAATCACAAGCTTTTTTTGAATCATTATGATGGATATAAAGTGAAATTTAATTGTTTAAGAATGAAATTTTAATACATTAAATCATTTATAGATAAATGATTCGTAAATAAAATGACATTCTAAACAAGGATTTATTATTTTAAAAAATAGAGGAAAATAGGTGGAAATGTGAAAATGGTGAATATAATGGACCATGCACTAACGACCCTCCGATGGATGCATGAATGGAATCTTTCATGAGAATGATGAACCAACAAAATAAAGCATTGTGAAATAACATGAATCAAGTAGAGATACTGATCTCACCATGAAGGGAACAACATTCTGTTGAGTCTTTTATGTGTCAATGACCACCAAATTTCAGTGAATAAATAGATCCATTGATTACTGAATAGTGGATCAACACTATAGAGATAATCTTTTCAGTGCTCCACTGTTCAGAACAAGAAAAGGTCACCCTGGTACTTTACCGCTTAGTGGGAGAATCTAATCAGTGATGGGAGATTATAAAAACATGAGGGCAAGAGTGGAGGTTGAGGCTATGTATTAGGAAATGTTCAGAAGGATCTTATTTTGTGTTTATTTACCTCATTCCATGTGAATAAGAATAGATAAAAACTTTCTCAATCTGAAGTAGAAAGAGAACGAATATGTGGGAAGCTACGAGATGAACTTCACTAGAATTTCCCATTATACCTAATGATTTTTCAATGATACTAGTGCGAGGGTTGATATATTTTTTTGTCAACTAAGACCTCGTCTGTGGAAGAATCTATCCAACCTAGACTATGATAGCTATGATAAGATCGTGTGGAGAGCAATTAAAGTTGAACTGGAGTTTGGTGAGATGCAGTGGTCTCATAAATCCATTTACAAGAAGATATCGATGGATCCAATATTAGGGAGGGGGTTTGATTAAGGAAGAGGATGAAAACAAGTACAACATCCCACATTTATTAAATGTGGTAAGATGATTTCGAGGAACTTCATGTTGCGGGGAGGGAAGTGATACAAGTATAGAAAATATGGCCATATCACATGAAACAATTGTGTTAAGGTTAATCCTAAACCCCCATACACTAATGATAAAGGGAAGATAATACAGGCCATACGTGATGTCCAATTCTATAAGTGTGGACAACTTGGGAACTTTTCCTGTAACGGTCCAAATCCTGGGGCAATGGAGGTGAATCAGCATCATCCTCAGCAAAAGCCATTGGAACAAGGTTATACTTATTCAATCACTATTGCTAAATTTGACGTGACAAATGATGTGGTGGCACGTACTCATATTGTTCTCTAAAATCGAGAATGTACTTTTTTTTATTTTTGTTCTATACATTATTTTATTTCTTCCATGTTTGCAATGAATTTATAATCAACCCCCAATTTTCTAAAATTAGAGTTATCAATCAAGACTACAGGAGGGATTATCCAAACATCATCAGTGTTTAGAACCTCTTGTATTAAATTTAGGGTGCACTATCTTATTTCAAACATAGTAGTCATTCCCATGCAAAAAAATCAACATTATCCTAGGGATATACTGGCTCTCAATGTATAATGCTAAGATCAAATGCAGAAGCAAGGAAATCTCAGTAGTCTTGAATGGAACACCTTTAGTTATCCTCCAAGGAGAGATATCTCAACCTATTCTTTTTCTAGAAGAACCCCCTATATTCATTATGGAGTTTATTGGTGAATAATAAGAAAAAAAAATGAGAGTTTAAGGATAGAAAATGTCCCCATCATCTGGGAATATGTTGATGTATTTCCTAAGGATTTATCTGGACCTCCCCCAGAAAGAGAGGTAGAGTTCTTCATTGAACTCGTACTTAGATCTCTTCCGACATTAAAGACCCCCTATAGGATGGAAAATGTGAAGCTAGAGTAATTAAAGAAACCACTCATGATCTTTTGGATATGGGTTTTATTTGACTGAGTGTTTCTCCTTAGGGAGAACCAATTCTATTTGTAAAGAAGAAGGATGGATAAATGTGACAATGCATTGATTATAGAGAACTGAATGGGATCCCAGTGAAGAACAAATACTATCTTCCAAGTGTTGATGAATTATTTTACCAATATCGTGGGGATAAATTCTTCATTAAGATTTATCTTCGTTCTAGTTATCATCAACTGAGGGTGATGAAAGAATATATTCTAAAAAAAATACATTTTTGATCAAGATACATGCATTATGGGTTTGTTGTTATGCCCTTGGTACTGACTAATGCACCTTCTATTTTTTTTGGATTTGATGAATAGATTCTTTAAGAATGACCTTGATAACTTTGTGATAGTTTTTATTGATGATATTTTGATATATTACAAAAGTCATAAGGAGAATTAAGATCATATATGGGTAATTTTACAAACTCTATGGCTAGAGAGGCTTTGTGGAATGATCAGAAAATGTGAATTCGGGTTACAATAAGTTACTTTCTTGGGGAACACTATTATCAATGAAGGGATCAGAGTTAAACCTAAAATGAAAACAGTTTTATAGGAGTGGACTCATCCTACAAAAATAAATGATATTCATAGTTTCCTTGGAATAGAAGGATATTTTAGAAGGTTTGTGAAGAACTTTTCATGACGTTCTAATCCATTAACCAAGTTAACTCGAAAAGGGGTCATGTTCATCTGGACAAAGGAGTGTGAGGAGAGTTTCCAAGAGTAGAAGAAGTGATTGGTTATTGCACCCATGTTAACTCTACCATCAAGTGGATAAAGATTTTTTATTTTTAATGATACATCTCGGAAAATTCTTGGGTGAATTCTCATGAAAAATGAAAAAGTAATTGCTTATGCATCTCGACAGTTGAATAATCATGAGAAGAACTATCCTATGGTTGATCTAGAGTTGGATACGGTCGTTTTATCTCTAATGATATTGAGTCACTCTGTTTAAGGGGAGAAATGTGATATATATAGAGACCATAAAATTCTGAAGTATATGTTCAAACAAAATAAATTTAACATGAGATAGAGGAGATTTTTGGAACTTCTAAAAGACTATAATTGTTCAATTTATTATCATCTTATAAGAGAAAACAAAGTCTCTAATGTATTTAGTAGGAAAGATCCAGTTTTTCTTTCCATGATGTGGATTTCAAGAGATCCTTTAATGAATGACATAGTAAATCTAGATATGGGAATTATAAGGGAAGCAAAATCACAAACCCAAACCCAAATTATTTCTCAACCGACATTAATAGATAAGATCAAGAAATCTTAGAATGAAGATCCTTTGTTACCAATGAAGTTTGAGTCTATGAAGGATGGTAAGTTTCTTGATTTCAATATTAATCAAGAAGGTGTACTGAAATTTCATACAAAACTATGTGTTTCATCTATTCCATAAATAAAGAAGGAGCTGATGGATGAATCTCATAGATCTACTTTCTCTATATGCCCTGAAAGTATAAAAATGTATAGGGACCCTCGTGATCATTATTGGTGGGATAATATGAAAAGTAATATTTCATACTACACTACAAGGTTCCATGTATTCTAGAAAGTGAAGGCAGAGAAACAACTTCCTAAATGGGTATTGAAACCACTACCCATACCACAATGGAAGTGGGGAAATATTAAAATGGACTTTGTCACTAGTCTTCCGATAAATTCAAAAGGAAACAATGAAATACAGTTTATTTTGGGCAGTATCACCAAGATTACCCATTAAATATTTATTCATGAATATCTTTCTCTGGATCAACATTCTCGGATTTACGTGAAGGAAGTGGTAAAGCTTCATGTAGTGAAACTTTTTATCGTATAAGATTTTGATATAAGGTTCACATCAAAATTCTGGAGAATTCATCAATATGCTCTGAGTAATGAATTGAATTTTATTATAGACTATCACCCCCAAACTGGTGGAAAATCTAAAAGGACTATTTAAAAACACGAGCACATGCTGAGAACATGCTCAATGGAACTTAATGGTGGATCTGATCAATATATCCCTTTAGTTGAGTTCTCTTACGACAATATCTTCCACTTGAGAATTAAAATGGAACCCTATGAAGGTATATATGTTATGCGATATATAACTACTACTTGTTGGAATGAAGTTGGTGAGAGAACACTTCATTGGCTGGATGTTGTGGAAGAGATGACAGAAATGGTTCATTCCATCCAGCAACACATTAAGGCTGCTCAGAGTCAAAAAAGAGCTATTCTAAAAACCGTCGAAGGGACATGGAGTTTGATTATGGTGATAAGGACATTCTTCAAATTTCACATTGCATGAGACTCCGGGGGTTTGTAAATAAAAGGAAGATCATCCCTATGTAATTTGGCCTCTATGAAATCCTTGATCGTATAAGAGCAGTGGCCTATCTTATTGCACTTCTTCCAAATCTAGCACAAGTTCATGATGTTTTCCAAGTTTCCCTCTTGAGGAAATACATACCTGACCCTTAACATGTACTAAATCCAGAGGTTTTACAACCCGATCATGACCTCTATTACAAGGAGCTGCCTGTGGAGATCATTGATCATAGAGACAAGGTTCTATGCAACAAGAATAGACACCTTGTTAAGGTGTTTTGGAGGAACCAAAAATACAAAGAAGCCACATGGGAACCAGAGGAGTCAATGATGCACAAGTACCCATTAATTTTTTCATTTGAGGGTACGAGTAAAAATTACGATGATGAAAATTCTTAAATAGGTAATAATGTAATGTCCCAAACATTTTAACAATATTTATTTCCTAATTTTTTGCCTTATTTTATACACAAAAAAACTATATCCTTCAATTAATGAAGTGAGTATAATTAAATGAGACTGTTGGGTTTCGACTATTATATGACTGTTGGTCAATATGACCGTTGGAAACTAAATTCTTAACATTACAATTATTGTTTATAAATAAAAGTGATCTTGGTTAATTAATATTGAAAGAAGAGTCCATGGCCTCATCTAGAAGACTTAGGTCCTACGAATCCCATCTACCAAAGCTTGGGAAGGAGGTAGCATCTATGGGATTTTCTCTGGACAAAGCCCAATCTGAGCCTCAACATATGAAGCTTGAACATAATCGCCTATGTGATAAGTTCGAGCAGATAGAAATCACCACTCGGAAAATGTTGTTAGATTCACCCCAAGATTCTATCACTATAGCACACCTTACACATAGGTCCTATGCAGGTTTTATAAGGGGCTATGTAATGAGGCTTTATATACTTTTTCTAATCCCTTTGTATAATGAAAATTTATATTTCTTATTAGGGTAAAATTTTATATTTTCAAATGTCAGGATAAATATAGGATGGATAGTATTGATGAATTTTGGAAAATAGGTATTTTAAAATATTCATGTAAACATTAAATAATTAATAATGTGAAATGATTTTCAAAAAATAGTATTCTACAGTAATAATCTGTAAGAAATTTAGAGTCTAATAAGATAAACATATTTTTTAGTGAATAGTAATGTAGGAATAATATCGTACCCTTATGAATAGTAATGAATTGTAAATCCACCACAAATATAGAAACTTCACCAATGAATATATAAATACAATTTAGACAATTTAATAGTGAAAAACCGGGGATTGTATAGGTTTTGTAATTTTTATTGGTCATAAATATTTTATTTACAATTTTATAATTAATTTAATTATTTAAATTGAAAATGTATTATCATAAAATGTAATTATAAATTTTTACTTTGTTGTCTTATGGTTATACAATAATTTAATGGGATCTTGATTACTTTTTCATGGTGTCACAAAACAAGTTATAAAGTTAGAGTTGTTTTTTTGAATAAATATTGATTTGATTTAAAAATTGAATTAAAAATATTTAGAAAAATATTTTCATAAAATGGAGTTCATTTTTTAATTTAGATCATTTATATTAGGATAGGGTGAATTGATGTGATTTTTATAAAATGTTTTGTTTTTTGGTGAATAATAAAATTACATTTTTGAGTTTTGGGTGTTCAATGAAATCATTAATTATGTAATAATGATGTAATAATTATGGTTCAATAGTGAATGTTAATATATTCTAGGTGGTGTCCCAATTGACCAATACCAGGGGAAAATAAAATTGGCATGCTGATGGCTTTGCAAATACCACCGAAGAGGTGTCCCTTGGAAATTAATTAAATATTCCCTCACTTTTACTACAAAAACAAAGCAACCCACTAATTTTTTTATTCCAAAATCCTTCTCATATAATCTCTGGTCTTTTTACCTCCCAAGGTGTCCTCCCAAGGTACCCCCAATCACCCAAGGTCCCAAAAATCGAGCTTTCAATGTCACTCTTCAAGGTAAGGGAACCATTCACCCTCCTCTTTTAGTCATGATTTGAATTATTTTATGTTTTCTAGTTTCCATATTATTATGTGGGGGTATGTTCTTATATATACTTATTAATTTCCATTTCATTTCCAATTTATGAGAGACCATTTACCATCTCATCAATTTATTTTTCTGAATTTATAAGCGATGCCATTTGGCTACTGAATTTTCATAAAAGAAATCGCATTTTCTCTTTTTTTTCAAGCATCCTTTTCATGTGGTAGGTCATTGAAATTTACACAAAACGATCTTATTTCTTTTTATTCAGAACCACTACTGAAAAATTATTCATTTATTTATGGGAGACCCTTGTCCCCCTAATTTTCATTATTTTCTAAAACCATTTTCATAGCTTTTATGCTGCATAAATTTCATCTCAATTTTTCTCTCTATTTCTCGAATAAAATTATCTTGTTTATTTATGTGCATACCCATACCTATTCAATTTCTATGGCTGTTCATAAAGAAAAAATTGATATATTTTATTTTGTAATTGACATACATATAACCCTCAATCTCATTTCATGGGTTATAAATGACATAATGATCATATTTTTAAGCACTTTTAGAACGTCACGATATTGAAATAAATACCGTTTTATTTATTCTATTAATGTTAGTTATGAATGGTTAGATTATTATATATGTGGAACAACTAAAAGTAAGGACATATTATGGTTGCATCCTGATAGTGCTCTAATAAATTTGGTAAACAATTTAATCTCTAGAGATGACAAGTTTCACGATACCATGGTGATTACCCTTGGTAATTTTTATGACAGCTTGGGGATGAACCATGGAGATATGTTAATTATTTTCTAAATTAAAGATTGTAGCCACAAATTAATTTTATGATTCACGTTAATTTTATTATGATATGCATCTTCTACCATTTCTCATGTCTTTCTATTCTTCTATCAATTTCTAATTGATATCACAAGTAAACTAATTCCCTTGTTAACCCTAAATGAGTCTTATGCTCACCCTTTACTTTGATATAGGTCTCCAGGTTCTGGGATGCAGTATTTATTCTTAGGATGAACCTATGATGAATCCTTAAATGTTTTTTAGAAGAATGTTTTTGTTTTTTACATGTTTTATATTCATGATTTCAGAAACACTAGACTTTAAAGATCATCTATTTATAAAATGTAATGAAACATTATGTTTTAAAATGGTGGGATTCCATAGAAACAACAACATGATACATTGTTTTTGAGAATACATATAGCTAGGGATGACATACCAGTGATGTATTATCCTAGGAACACTTCTCATTTCTGCATACTAAGATAGTTTTAAGAAGAATTCATGCATTACATTCACCACAATATCTAGAAAACGTTCCATTTTTTGAAAGAAATGTTTTTCCCTATGATGGGTACATAGATAATGTCATTTTACTGGGAGAGGATATCCATTATATCGACTTGGATTCTCTTCTATCTTTCTGGAATCCACAATCATCAATGCCGAAGAAATTCCTTAAACTGGATTATCTCCATGTGTTTTTCAAGTTGAATTGTCTCTTTGGAGATGCACCATTTGATATTCATATTTCAGGATGAGGAGAACATAACGATTTAAAATCCACCCCATGCCCCATCTAGTAGATCCCAGTGGAGATGAAATCATATAATTTCATAGTCCCTAGAAAGAAGTAAAATTAAATACGTATTCATGAATGATGACATGATCGGTAAGAACCAACCTTGACTCAGTCTTAAATGAAATTGGACCGACGAGAGATATCCATCAGGAAGATCATGAATTAAAAAATTGAGAAAATTTAAATGGATTATTTTCTAAGGGAATACAATAAATGATCAATAATTATGTCATTTGAAAAAAAACACGTGCAGAATCTGTTCCATATCTGCCCCACCCTCGAATGGGATTGCACAAGATCAAGAAAGCGGCAAAATCAACAGGAATTAATATACGGTTGGATCAACCCTGGCCCTATGGAAGGGGGAATTTTTTACATAAAATTCCACTATGGGGAAAAACATCTAGGCAAAGGTAAAATGAAAAATTAATGGGAGTGACCCCAGCCTAGGGGAATTTTTACCCCAAAAACATGACCAGTTGATGCTAGTCTTTTTATACTTAAGGAGAACAATGAAAAAAAGAGTTATATGTTTCGTCCCAACTCATGATTTGTATCACCCCACAAGGAGATGCACAGTTAGGTCATGTTATGTTTCTATTTGAGTTAGCCATTTTCATGAAACCTAAAGAGGCTTGCAGAATTGAAGGAGAAGATCCAACAAAGAATAAAAGAATATTTCCTACCATTTAGCTCTTAGTACACCACCCCCAATGTGCTATGCATCAGTGAACATTCTAGAAGTCAACCCCATGGACCTCACTGAAGATAATATAAATGAAAAGTATGTAGGACAAGATGGTTCCCTCCCAGATTTGGTCCACACCAAGTATGGTGGTGTGCATACCCATAACCAGAGAACACCCTATATTTGGGTTCTCCCTCAGTCAATACCTCACTGCCTCCCATGGGAATCCCCAATAACCCGATGAATAAGTGAACAGATGCATACTTCACACCACCTCCTCCTAATTAGAACACATCCCTGATGCTCGAGGAGAGACTCACTCGATAAGAGGTGGGAATTAAAGATCTAAGTCAAATCAATGATGTGCTACCAGAAGATACTGGTCTGGCCAAATATTTTCCTCAAGTAAAGCATCAATGTAGACTTCCAAAAGAGGTACCTCTTCCACAGTGACTCATCCTGGAAACTTTATCAAGGACTGGATTCATGTCTAATATTCCACTAGGACAGTTATTCTACCTAAACCCAATCCCAGAAAGATATCAAGATTTCTATCCTTTAGGGATATAACTAGAAAAAATTCAAGAAAATCACCATAGGATTCCCCTGGTGAGGTATTATCCTCAAATTCAAGCAGATCTGGCACATACAATCATTCCCCCTTCAATGACCACT
The DNA here is from genome assembly GCA_963277665.1 of Viscum album. NCBI lineage: Eukaryota > Viridiplantae > Streptophyta > Magnoliopsida > Santalales > Viscaceae > Viscum > Viscum album. The sequence continues at coordinate 1,257,028,058 of OY728152.1, forward strand.
CATTCTAAGGTTTCACATGACATGCATCAAGGGATCATGAATAACATCTAGTTGTTGAGGTCTCAATTAGAATCCATGGTAGGATGGTGGGATCTAATACAAGCGGAAGGGAAGCCCTGCCCTGATTGGGTGAGTAATGTCCCACTGCCACCAAATTTTGGCAACCCCGTATTCCCAGTGTTCAATGGATCAGGGGACCTGAAGAAACACCTAATGCACTACACATATTTTTGTTATCGTATGGTGGAAACTCTAGAACAAAAAGATGCAGTGACACTCAGATGCTTCGGGAAAACCCAAAAAGTTTTACCCTATATTTTGTAGACCAAAATTCCAGCTAATTTGATAAAATGTTTAGAGGTCGTTCAATGGTATTTCCTCTTCCACATTAGTCCAACATGACCAAAAATAACAGTTATTGACCACATGAACTATAAATAGTAGGATAATGGAAGAGTTATATACATCATTTCTAAATTGATTGGTCTGCCTTAATCCATGAACCAGACTCTCCCCCAGGATGAGATACATTCCATGTGAATCGATAATCTCTATGATGAGCAGTGAACACCCCTCATTCAAATTAATTATACAAGTGGGTTCTAGTATTTCTCTTCCATTACATAGAGAAGAGATGATTCCTTGAAGCGAACTATTCTCAGGTCCTGAGAGACCCCATAAGACCCATGTAAAACAGTGGGAAGTGATTTAGTGGATTCCATTATTATAAAGACATCACATGCACTAGATCATACTCCAAGGCCCACAGAAAACTATGCACGACCCCTTGGACATAAATAGCCACCCCCACCTCAAAAATATAATCGGAGGGAGCCAAAATAACCAATTTTAGAAGAAAAGGATTAAATTATATTCGTTACGGTATAATCAAGATCATGTATACTTTGTAGTGGCCTTAAATAAAAATTTTAATTGAATACTAGAGATGATGAGGGATGATGAAGAAGGCATCGATGACCTACCAGATTATTATCCCTAACACCGAATATCAGGATATAAAATCCAAGAGTGTTTTAACTTCAAGGATCACTAGGAAAAAATAATAGATTTTAGACAAGTCAAACTGGGACCACCACTAGTACATGTGGCATATGTTTCCACCATCGACCTTGACAAAGAAGAAGAATGGAAAAAGTCATCGGAAAAAAGTGGCATAAGTCAAATGGTTGGATGACACAAAAAATTGTCAACCAAGACCATGGTATCCTCTATGTTTAGTTTAAGCAACCGATTATTCCCCCCAACAGCTCCAGATGTGGTACAGCTAACATCTTAGATCCTATAATCTTTCAAGGGTCAAGATGATAAAGTGTAAGAAGACGAATCCAAACCATGCCATATTTTGGCTTTTAAAATCTCAAATTTCATGGAAACATATATGATGATATGAGCAAAACCCTATGGAACAACACTACGGGCGTTTCCCCGCCAAAAAAAACTAGTGGATGAATTTGATTATGAAATGTCATCCTCAGATGAGTAACTGATCTTCTTCTTTGTCAATGTCATTAACATAGGGGATCCTTTATATAATGAAGAGTATGAACATGAACCCAAATTCCCCATGCATAATTGGGGAGTCATAGGAAGAGGGTCACAAATCCAAAGATACTTGGGTAGATGGATCCATGGTAGAAACAAAATTCCTAGATGCACTTCCACTCAAACCATCAATGTTGATGAAAATCATGGAAGGGTTCTTCAACTGACCCAATAGGAACAAGAATGTTTCTATTACCTCATCATAAGAAACTCATGCCCAATCAACATTGAGTATCCATCAGAATAGGAATAGAAGTGTAACCCCTCGTGGTCTGTCGGTGGACTTGGTTAGCCCAATCCACAAAGCAAAAAGGCATTCCCATCTCTTACCTCAGGAGCTTTTCCATCTGAACCCTATTCCCAAGCATCAAAAGAACCTATGAAGGATCATCCATATGCATGGAAGCGATAGAAATTAGAGTCGAAATATGAAATATTGAAACCGTTGTCCTTGTTACCAGCAATGCATTCAATAGTAGATGCACTAAATCTATCAAAAAACCACAGGGATACACTTATCGAATCACGATTGAGCCCCCAGAGTTTGAATTTGAGGTAGCCTCCCTCTAATGTCTATCAGATAGAAACTAGTTTTGCAGAATTCCATTATGTCATCACTTTCACCAACCAAGATTAATATCCACTCAAGTAAGGTGACATAAAAACCTTATATGTGTCTAGAATGATTAATAATGTCAATTTCAGAAATGAGTTCATTGAAAATGGGTCTGGAGTTAATATCCACCCAATGTGGACACTTCATTGGACAGTCTGCAATGAGGATGATCTCACATCATGCACCCCGACTCTATTGGGATATGAAATAAGCGAGAAAATTTTATTAGGACAAATTATACTTGAACCCTATTTAGTGATCTCATGATTGATACTAAATTTCTAATGGTATTAAATAATATGGCCTTCAATGCCCTTCTAGGAAGGCCCTTGCTGCATCAACACATAGTAATTCCCTCCTAATACCATCAGTGTCTCAAATATAGCATTAATGGACCGATTTGGACATTTCATGCTGATATGGACCCATTGTAAATCTTCAAGTCACACTATATTGATTTTGTTTTCATTGAGGAGAAGGAGAATCGACCATCGGGTGATAGTGTTGATTGGATCACAACCCCAAAATGTATTTGAAATGGATCATGCTGACCCATTCAAACCTCCCAAATAATATTACGTACTACCCACCAATCAAATTGAGTGTACATTCCTAAATTCAGACATTTATTCAGAAGGCATGATGATTTTATTCATGTCTACCAAGCATGATAATGTTGAAAAGATCACTAATTCCCAAAATAATAGTGGGGGTTTAGATAAATATTCTCTAGAACTATCATCAAACTCCATAAAATCCTTTCCTCACCCACTGATGTTGGAGGAAGTGTCTCATCACTCAATTAATATGATAAAATATCTTACCCTTCCCTGTTTCTTCTCTAGATAATCCTCTACTAATGGAATAGACAAAATAGGCAGATTCACCACCTAGACAAAAAAATTGTGACTTTTCTCTCAGCCCTAGAGAGATCATCTAAAGAAAATTTTCTCCACTAGAAGAAGAAGATAATGAGGAATAGGATGATGAAATTGATGATGAGGAATCCCCTTTATAATTTGAGGAGGGTGCCTCTACCACTATTGATGAACTCAGAGAAATAAGCCAAGGTACAGAAGAAGAAACTTTCTCCACTTTAATTATTGTGGCCACACCTTCAAAAGTCGAAGAATTCTATACTTCCTTCCTAAAGAAGATTCAATATGTTTTCACTTGGAACTATATAGAAATTCCAATCCATGATCCCTAGGTGGCCACTCTCCACCTTGGCCGACCATAAGACCATCATAGCTACATGAAGGCCACCAAAAGAATCCACACAACACATTCTACCAAGATAGAGGCTGGGGTGATGAGCTCATTTTTGAGAAAAACATTTGGGAGGTGAAATATCCCATTGGGATAGAAAATATAGTTCCCATAAATAATAAAAAATGAGAAATTAGATTCTAAATTGGTTTTAGGGACATAAAAGGGAACATCCCTATTGATGATTTCATGGTTCTGATCACAGAATTGATAATCATTGCGACTTCTCGATACAAAGTTCTCTTGTTCATGGACAAATATTCATGATATAACCAAATATGAATGGCCTATGAAGATGAAGAAGCAACTGCATCCAGGCCCCCATGGGGTGTTTTTTAATAATGTAATGCCTTTCATTTTGAAAAATGTCTACGCCACAAATAAGCATGCCATACATCTCATTTTCAAACCCTTCTTGTGAATCTTCATTGAATTCTACATTGATGATCTCTTGGTTGAATCACAAAAATTATCTGACCACATATTAGATCTTGAAACTTTTTTCAACAAACAATGACTATACAGTCTGAAAATCAACCCCCTCAAATATGATTTTGGTGTCACCTTAAGGAAATTATTCATCTTCGTTGTACGCTACTGTGGCAACGATGTTGACCCCGATAAGATAAAGGTATGTTTTTCAATATAACCTCCATGAAAACTCACTGAGTTGGTAGAAATTCAAGATAAAGTGATCTATATTCAGCACATCATAGAAAACCTCACAGGAAAATATTTTCTCTTCACAAGGTTAATAAAAAAGGGGTAGAATATCAATGGAATGATGAGTTCTAGGAATCCTTTGACAATTTAAAGAGATATCTTTTAAACCCACAAGTGTAATGCTTCCTATCGAAGAAAGACCACTCATTCTATATGTGACCACCATGGAGTGGTCCCTATGTGCCTTATGTACACACATGAATGACACCAACAGTGAGAATATTCACTATTATCTAATATGAACCATTATTGATGCTGAGAATCATTATTCAGACATCGATAAGAGCTTCCTAGCCCTGATAATAGTAGTCCATAAGATGTGACACTATCATCATCACTGTGAGGTCAATTTTATATCCTATTTCAAACCACTCATGTACATTCTCAACCATTCTATGCTGAATGGATTCTTATAATGATGGGTGGTCATTCTGTAGTTGTTCGACATGAAATTTGTGCCTGAGAATTCCATCAAAGTCTAGGCATTATTGGAATTCCTTATTGAGAATCCCTCAACAATGGTAACCCTTTTTTATGCTAAAAAAACTAAATAAAGAAGTTTTCACAATTCATTAGGAGTCCCAGATGTGGGAAATTCACTTCAATAGTGCGTCCCAAAGCCCAATCAGAAGAAGGATGGAAGACCCTAGAATCAACAAAGTTGGGTCGGGAGTCATACTCATATCCCTAGGAAAAGAAATCCTACCCTATTACTTCTACATATTAAAGGGGTTCATAAAAAATGAAGTATAATATCAAGCCCTGAATCCATGAATGGAGCTGGAACTTTAATTTCAAGCTGATCTTTTGATGATAAAAGGAGATAAAGAACATGTCATCAAAAAAGTCAATGGTGACTATACTATCAAAAAAGTGAAGAGAATCACTTTAATGAACCATATTAGAGAAATTATGGAAGAATTACCAATAGATCCAAAATTGAATTATGTTCCTCAGTCTCACCATATGCAAGATAATGCATTAGAAAATTCATCCACAACTTTTTCCAATCCAGATCGAGACAAAACAATTATTAGTATTTCCCATCATCTCATAGTCATACAATTCATTCAGACCAAGACATAAGAAATCAATGATATTAGTCCTATCGCTAACCCTTATGGTCAAACCACCAGATGGATGGCTTCCAGTGCATATTACCTTCAAAAGGGAGAACTCCCCCCAAATAGGGTTGGAACAGAGAATATATGGTGAAAGGAAATCAACTTTATTTTGTACGACGATATAAACCAGCAAAGGTTCCATTATAAGAATTGTCATGATGAGATACTTAATAGCTACATATATGGGGAAGAGACCACTATTGTCATGAAAAAAGTACATACTAGATCTTCTAGAGAACATCAGTTAGCATCCAATCTCTATCGTAATATTTCGACAGTGGTATACAATTGGCCAAACATGACATAGGATTTTGCTAGATTCAATACAAAATTTCATCCCTATCAATTTCATTCCAATTTCATCCACCTACCCTGAGGGTACATCACACATCCAAGTACTCTTGGTTGTTTTCAATATGGGAAATTGAAGTCATGGGACCATTTCCTCCTAATATGGAAATTTTTTTCAAATTTATTCTCACTGCAACCAAAATATTTTCAAAATGGGAAGAGGATATACCCCTTAAAGAGGTTAGGGTATTAAGCATTGTAAGCTTTGTGAAAGCATACATCATCACTAGATTTTTTGTCCCTCATTAAATACTAACTGAAAATGGAAGAAATTTTCACTTTGATGGATTGGAAAATCTAAATACGATGTATGGTATCCTGTCCAACTATTCATCACAACACCATGAAACATCCAAAATTAAGATAAAGTCCTTTAAGATGATCAAATAAAATATAAACTAGAAGATGGAATGCATGGATAAGAAATAATGGTTAGGTAATCTCCTCTATGTCTTATGGACTCACCAGACTGTGACCCGCAACTCCACTCAAGAAACCTCATACTCATTAGTAAATAGGATATAGACACTTCTAACCATTGTAGTTTAACTACCATTACTCCTTATTATGGTATTTGATCATCTATCCACAGATGAGTAGTCATAAAATGACTCGATGAGTTGGAGTAATTAGATGATAATAGATTTCACACACTACACCATTTAGAAGTCTACTAAATCTAGATTTCATGGGTATTCAACAAAAAAGTTCCCTTATATTCTTTCTTTGTTGGATAAATTGTGTTGGTCCTCAGAACACTAATGATACTAGGAAAGAAAACTACAAAATGGGAACCAAAATGTGAGACACCATATGTCATACACAAGGTTTAATCCAAGAGAGAATATGCCTGAATTTATATGGATAGACTGCTCACCAAATCTCCAACCAATGTGAGGTTCCTTAAGGAATATTTTGAGTAATTATTGGATCTTTATCTTAGATTCATGATGTTAAACTGAATAGTTTCATGTACATCAATGTTTCATGACGTTGAACTAATCATCTAATTTTTCATGATCGCATGACATTAAACTATATGATGAACTGTCCTAACCACACAAAATTAAACTACATGAATACAACATTCCCTTCCAATAATGTCTGGTGATCTTCATCTTTGTCCCATGACATAAAAAATCATGATCCAATGTCCTAACAGTATAATGTAAAACTTAATGGGATCTCTCATCCAAACTACAAGATGTTAAACTACTCGTGGTCCATTCTATTCTGAACAATTATTCATTAGAATGAAGTCAGATATAAAGTAGAGAATATTAATAATTCCCCATCCTTATACATGGGCTCAACCGGTATAATGATCCTTATAACTACATGTGGATTGATTCTTGTCATCATAAGATATGTAGTGATGCACTATTCTAATATCCTGGTCCCAAAACCAACCACTAAATAAACCCCCTTTCTCCTAGTGTATGAACTAGACCAGTGTAGGGAGTTTCATCATAGAACTATGTGTGGCTTGATTCCTATATACATGGGATATATAGTGATGCAACTCCCAAGCTCAGCCACTTCCCAACACCAAATGAAGATACTCCCCCTCCTTTTTTTAGACCAAACCTATGTGAGGAGGCCTCTTCACAAATCTAGAAATGGATTGATTCTTATCTGAAAATGGGATACTTAAAGACACCTTGACTCGAGGTCTGGGTCTAACCATGAGATGTTACACAATGCCTCGATAGGACCTCCAGCTGCCTATGTATTGCGGGAGGTAAAACTTGATATTCCTTGATTCTCAAAAAAATTATAGCTCACATGAGCATATGAATGGATATAAAGGCTCCCTTCTAAACAAATAAAGTGTAATGGTAAACTACAGGCTCATTAAAAGGGTGAACATACCCCAATATGCATGGGTTTGACCGGTACATGGAGCTCTAGAACTATCTGTGGCTTTATTCCTGTCTATGTAGGACACATATTGACACATGGATTGTACCACCAAGTTCATCCACCACCAAAATAAAAATCCCTTTCCCCTGCGTGTGGGTCAAAACTATAAAAGGAATTTACTTATAGAACTATCTATGGATTGATTCATCACATTTAGGATACGTTGTGATGTCTAGATCTTATATTTTATCCCATACCCTACCCAAAACAGGAGGCTCCCCCTCTCAATGCATGCATCAGGCTAGTGAATAGAACCTCTATTTTAGAACTATGTGTTGATTTATTATTGTCATCACAAGATACATAGTGGAAACCTAATTCCCCAACCTTAGGCCTTGTCTCCACTATGTAAAAATGACCTCCCCCTTCAAACATGTCTGAATTGAATAAGGAAATCTATATAAAATCATTCATATTTATTCCCATACACATAGGGTATGTATTATTTTCCCATGTCATCAAACATGGGCTTGGCTACGACAAAATTTTCAAAGAAAAAATGTCCACATCCTTCTCCATTCCCCCTACTGTATAAAAATAATCATTTCAATCCATTTATTCTCACTGAGTTCCACTCACGTAAGCTTTGGAGTTTCAGCAGAGGATTCTCTCAGTAATTTCATCTCAATACATGAACCATGTCTTTACTACATGATATAAAACTACATGGCCTGAGTCACAACCGCATGACCATAAAATGAATGGTAACCCAAGACTTACTTGTGGATTGATTCTTATTATAATGAGATATTTAATGATTCTAATATATACAAATATAGGTCTATATGTGAAAAATGGGAAAATACAAATGTCCCCACCTCTAGTAAGAAAATGTAACAACAAGCAAGATATTCCAAACCATGATTCCCATAATATGTTTTTGTCAATGGACCATGATCCCTTCACATAAAATTAAAATATCTATAGAGTATTCCGTGCTTACCAAGTAATCATGGAATGTATGGTCCCCATGTACGTTGAAATTCCCATATTATACATTAAAATCCCAATCTTGGGAAAATTTGGATCCTAAAAAACATCCACAACCATCAAAAATGGAAGGTCATTGTTCTATAGATACCTTTTTTTAACTTTGAGAATAATGTCCTGACGATTATGTATAAGTTTCCCACAAAAAAGGCCGGTCAACCAAAGGAAACTACTTCCTCATGATATAGTTATCCTACCTCCATATTCCTAATGGTTCCCAATCCCTATATCATTCCTCCAGATTCGAGGTTCCCTAGGATCATGATATACTCCTTTTCCCCCCTCATATTTAGGGAATTCTGGAATATCCCATCCCCATTAGCCCGTAATTATTAATAAAACATTCTATGACATTCAATCCCCACAAAAGAACATTAAAAAATGTTTCCAATGTCCATCCTAGAAGACATATAACTGTATGGACCCATCACATCTATCTAATTCATGTCAATCCATCAACATTTTCACCAAATGATATTAAATTGCATGGCCCAACAATGTTCTCACCTATGAGGGCATTGCCTCCTGCATAATTCAACTACATTATTTTTTATTAGAACTACATTCAGCTTGATTCCTACCCTCACTGGATATGGTGAGATTCTTGGAATATCATTCGAGCCTAGGCAACCCGAACTAAAAAAACCCTCTCCCTGTGTATATGTCAGAGCTACGTAGAGTAAATTCAAGGAGGAACTATGTATTGTGTGATTCTTATTGTTCTATGGGATACATATTTATTCCTAGATCCTATGACTGGGATCTGACTAAGGAATGTTGTAGAAAAAAATTTCTCTTCTATAGGAAGACTAGTTCAAAGCGGATGGTTCCCAAACAGAAAATATTCACAGGACTATCTCATGAATTATCACATCCCACCCATGTAGGTCAGTTCATCTATGTCCGTTGCACATGAAATTAAACTATAAAATATCACCATGGGTAAAAATGATCCTTTATATGGTTATTACATACCTAGTGGGTGATGTGAGACCCTTGTCACCCCTTATTTATCACTCCAAACACGGCCTATGTGAGATAATGGATTTTGTTTGAGGATCCCCTAGGGATCCATGGAAAATCAATCCCCAATATACTATCTTAGTTGCATGAAATTGAAAATAATGTTGTAGTTATTCCCCCCTAAAAGATAACCAAAAGTCCAAACCATATGAAATTATATCGAAAGGTACCCCAAATATAGTTAAAATAACCCCACTCCCTGAGAATAGATCAAACTTGTGCATGGAGTCTTAATTTGGGACACATAGATCATCAAAACCAAGGCTAACCCTGCTAGGTAGTCCAAATGTCCCACCCCACATGTGTGTCAGATATGTGTGGAGAGACTCTTGATTCTATGGATAATCACTACCAGAGTTTTTCTAATATTTCCAAACTAATCCTTTATATTTATTAATGTCTATGATTTAAGTGGGTTTTGATCCACATATACCTCCGAGGCCATTGGAAATAAATGGTCAATGTCCATCAGACACCTTTGTTGGACTATGAGGATAATTCCTCGATTATTGGATTCAAATTTTATAATATGTTATTAGAACATTCTTAGAATTATAGCTAAATGATAGAAAAGAACCTTATAATAATGGATTGTTAAATTTTTAACTAAAATAAATTCATTATCATTTGTAATGATTAAAAATGGGAAAAATTATTTTTAATAAATGAAGGGGAATAAAAAGTTACTTTATATGAGTATAGTAAGAAAATGTTATCACCATGGATGTCAAATCAAGTCCCTACATATTCGTAACTAAAAAATATTGTAAAATTATATATGTTATAGGTTCATGGAAGTAAATTTTTGTCAGATTGGAAGGCATGTTATGTTATATTTAGACAAAAAATATACAATTTAGGCTCATTATAATATTGTTTTTTAAAATGTAAAAGTGATTCATAATAATGACTAATTAGGACACCCTACTATTTGGTTATATGTTTGATATTTTCTTATAATTATTATAATTATTAGTTAAAATACATGTTTTTGTTAAAATGTAATAAAATTATATTTTTACTGATATTTATATTAAATTTTTGTAATTCATACAAATTAAAATAATGAATCTTAAGTTTTATATCCCCTTCTTACATCTAATTAATATAATAGGTTTGATTGGAAAAAAGATAAAAAGAGAATAGAAAATTATTGACATGCTTAAAGTGTACTTAATCTATGTATGATTATTTTTATCTCCATAATAATAAGGGGAAAACTATATAATTTAATTAAAATTATTAATTTTTTTGACATAAATAATTTTATAAAAAAAATTTTTTATTGAAAACATTAATCACATAATTTAAAATATCTCTTTTTCCCAGTGATATATTTTAGGGATCTTATGATTGGATATTTTAAAATTTAAAATTCATGTCAGTGATTTTAATTAGTAATACACCATTTTTCATATTTTATAAATATGTATTATCAATTTCATTAACTAGTTTCAAATTTTATTGGGATCAGTGCCTTACAATGAGTGGTGGGGGTGGGGCCGATTCCAAAAGTGGATAATTTATGAATTTCCATCTTTATACCAATCGACAATTTTTATCATAGTATAAATTGATATCGACCTATTAGTAATTTGGTTAATTTTTTATTCTCCCCATACAAGTTAAGAACTCATATGTGTTCAACTCTATGTAATCACTATGGTGATCACAGAAAAAACTAATACAATTTAATAAATATATGATTTTCATTGTTTTCCGAATGTAATCTACATACTATATTAAATAATTACCTTTACTCCTCTAACATTAAAAATAATTTCACATATTTTTAAAAAATTTTATTGGAACACCATCCAAGTGTACTATATATAATATTTACTTGTTAAATTAATTAATATATTCTATAAATATATAAAAAATAATATTTTCACTTCCATACAGTTCATTATCTAATATATTAGAATGATTAAATAGTATGTTTATCACTCTATGATTAGTTCACTACTAGAGAAAAATATTTCAATAGATTATACAAGAAACTTCAGTTATTATTTTTCTTAAATGGTTAGTAAATTCACTATATATAAATCATATTATCAATAAAAAATCATTTTTTCACACCTCATTTATTATTTCTTTTTTTCATTGGTGATCTAAATTCACTTTTATAACTCACATAGTATTTTATGGCCTCTCTAATGTTCTATATTAATATACAAATTTTATATCATTCATTCCATAGATATATAATGATCTTAATGTAAATAATTATTCTATAACCACTTATATTATGAAAACCATAAACATGAATTTGTTAACATGGAATTTCATCGATTTGTATTTTAGTATTATGGATTGCATTAATATCAAAATTTTCACTCTAAAAATGATTGATAAATTATTTTATAATTGATTCTAAAGAAAAAAATATATTTATCACTTCAAATAAGTATTGAATAATTTGAGAATGCATGTATCATTTTTTGATCTAAATTTTCTAAATTTTCTTTTTTGGAATAAAGAAAATATTTTATATGGATTTGAAAAAAATACATTAGTATTGAATCATGTATTTTAGACCAGTATCCCATATTGTCTCATTATAAAGTGACACCTCTGACTCCTTTATACCTGAAAAATATATATTTCAGTAAATTTTTAGGGAATCATACCATTTAGCATGAATTATATATGTCTAATTATATCCTTTTACAAGTTCACAATATCGTTTTATAAATACTCAATAATATATATATTGGTTTGAATTGAAACATATGTTACCCATAATTCTATTTGAAATGTATGTTGGACCACATGTTTTACTAGAGTGTGGGATATATATGACTCATGTATCTGAGAATAATCAATGACATAAAATACTATCACATAAATAAGAAAAAAAAGAATAATAAAAATATTTTGATTTATGTGTTTTGTAAAATGTTCTCTATGAATTTAAAATTGGTGGAATAATTTTGATATTTTTTACAGATAATGAGAGACATTATTAGAGAAATAAATTTGTATATATTCTAACATAATATGTATAAATAAATAGAAATAAAATAAAATGTTGGTTAAAAAAATACATGATCCAATTTTTCATAATAAATATAAATTCATAGAAATTAAAAATTAAAATCAATTAGATTATTGAAATTTTCATTTTTAAATTGACCTTATGTCAAAATGGATTTTCAAAACTCCATATAAACATCATGAAAAACTGTTTTTTTTGAATTATACATTTCATGCAATCTTTGTCAAACCCTTGTGTAGTGACACTAGGATTTATATGTATACTGTGGTATTTTTAGGGAAAAATTATTTTTTATGTAATCCAACCACTGAACCCTAAAATTTGAAGGCAGTGATCCAATTACAACAATAAAACCCTTATCAATGTCACAATGACAAAGTAGAGATAATTGGAGGTATTCTATATAGTCAATACAAACTTAATTCATACTCCTCGTATATCCATATTATCTCCCAAATAGACAATCATTATAGTCGGATTATTCTATAATGTTATTTTCCTTCATATTATCCATGTTTTAATTATCCCCATGAACTATTATAACATTTTATGGAAATAGTGAAAAAACAGTACCTCATTATATTTGTGGTCATCACCAGTTTCATCAGTTCATCCAATGTATATCCTCTATTAATCATCCAAATGTTTAAGGTTATATCCTTTAATAATCCTATGATAATATGACATTTGTATTCATTGTTTTACTTTGAATGGAATAGTATAATTTTAAAAATATGTATTTCACTCCTAATTTTTAAAATAAATAATTTTTCCCATTTGACACTATACAACTACTTACTAATTTTCTTCATTTATATCATCTCCCTTCATTATTTTATAACAACATGTTTATATTTCATTATAGACAACAACACAATATTCTTTTGTTGTGATGCCAATAAAATAGTTATAGAACAACCATTTATATATATATTCTTTATATTATTTCAAATTAACCACATAAAATTTTCATGAATATAACAATGTAATGGTATCCTTAATTTAAAACACATAGAAAATTATAACTCCCACTTAAGTAACCTAGAACCCACATTATATACAAAAAAATAACATATTTTACTTTTCGTTTACCTTTTGAAAACTCCTACTACACATGGTATGTCAATTAATATAAAAATATGACATACAACCTCCCTATTACTTATGTAAAAGAAACATTTTGAATATAGTAATATTAAATATTTTACATGATTGAAAAATATATTTATAAAGATTAATTAATTATAAAAATAATTGAACATTGTTTTCTATGAGAATTTTAAACATTATAAATACCCTTTCCACATAAGATTTTTTTAAAACATTAATATTACAGTGACATCAAGTAAAATAATTTTCATCCCAATAATATTCTTCTCACTTTTATCATCATTTAAATGAAATTCAATTGATAATTTAATCTGAAACGCGTTTTTCCTTCTATCATTGGACTTTAATGTAAAAATATCATCCAGATACAATATAAATATGATATTACATTTAATGAAATATTTAAAATAGAGATATGTTACATTTTTCGATAAGTTAAAATCATTATTCCCTGTGAATTCTATAAAATTTATATTCAATATCCTCAATTAATCCTTCACTACATCCAAACCCATGTTATATTTTAAAACTAGATCATATTATCATTAACGAGAAAAAAACATTTTTTTACAACATATATATATATATATTCACCTCCATGTCTCGATGAAGTGAAGAAATGTTGAAATCTATTTAATATAAGTATAATCCATATGTAGCTACAAAACATAACAAGACTCAAATTATAGATAGCATAATTTCAATATACATTTTTCTGGGGAAATGCACAATATTATTCTATTGAAACCCCTTAAAATAGTATTTAATTGGAAAACCTATACATATAGTTTTTTATATATACAATTTTTTCATTTATTATTTAATGTTTTATTACATTCTTTAAAAGAATAAATTTTTATTTTTTACCTCATTTAATGAAGACATTTAATCCTTATTTTCCAATTCCCACTCCCATTAATCATTCAGAAATAGTCATTGTTTATAAAATAGAGGTTCGACAAATTTTTCAGAATAAAATAACAAAATATTTGTTTATTTTTTGTAATATATAAAAATTGTTGATCTCAATATATAATTTGGTATATTTTGGTGATCATGTGTATGAAATATATAACTATATCATAATACTTCAATATCAAATTTATCATGTGAAACTTTTTCCATTAACATACAATTGGATTCAATGTTATGTATATCATTATTATAATTTTAAAAAAAATATTAAATTCATTATTTTCATTAAAAAATATATTCAACATCTGAGATGTGATAAAAAATATTTATTCATATATAAAATTAATGATTTTTTTTGGAATAATAATCATAACAATCCCTATAATGTAACTCAATATGAAAATAATGTAAGAAATTAATAGCTAAAAAACGTCATATATTTACTTATTTCCAAGCTAAATATACCACATAAACTGTAACTACCAATTATATATATATTCCATAGTTTCTTATGTTTTTTTTAATGAAAAAAAATCTATATTACCTAGTGTAATCTTCCATGAACCCACTTACTATTTGTGTGTTGAATCATTTAATATTTATGGTCTCAATGAAACCATTTTTTAATGATGTTTTAGAAATAATATTCTGTATAAGAATGCATTACAATGAATTTATATCTTTTCCAAAACACTATATGTATGATAGTTTCAATTTTTATAATTCAATTAATTTTTGAAATGGAAGAGAAGAAATCGAGATTAATTTTTTAGAAAATATATCCCTTCAATTTAAGCTGATTCATCGAACAATGTAATATAATAATGTGATACCCTTGGATAATATACTACAATTAGTCCCCAAATATAAATATTCATAAGATATAGTTTTTTTACATTCAATGTTATTCCTCCGTTGTTATATTCTACATTAATATACCATTCATATATTCATTTTACATTGAATGTTATGCCAGTATTTTTTAATTTGGTATAATTTATTTTTTTTAACATCACCCCCTTTCAAATAAATAATATAGTATGTGATACTATTTTTTTGGATACAATTTCAAAATACAAAATATGTTTCCCATTGATTATAATCTTATTTCATGTAATGTGTAACATTATTTACTCTCTATGATGTAACCATAGAACCTCTAGTGGTTCTCGGTGATTGTTTATGTAATGTTGAAATATATTCATTATCATCATATTGTTCAATAGAAATTAAATTTAATTGGTCATGTAGAATATATATATATCTTTATTTAATATTATAATAATTATATTTTGGTTTTTTATTTCTACATTGAAATTTGAATCAATATGAAAATGATCATAGTTGGTTTATGTATATTGATAAAATTTCTCATGATAAAAATTCATAGATATTCCTACCATATAATTTAATGTATACAAATAATGATGTCCAAAATCTAGGACTCTAGTGTATTGTATACACCAACCAGATGTAAAATTTTATACATTCATATAGTATTTTTCAGCGATCCAAATCTTGAAGACTTATGTTTCACTTTTATTCCATCTTATGATCTATATTTTTTCCATGTACCCAACATGTGTGACCTTCCTATAAAAAATTATACTAGTAACATTATAATTATTTAAGGAGGTCTATGGAGTTTCTAATGTTCATTGATTTTACAATATTATTATCATTAAAAGAATATTCATAGAATTCATTTAGTTATATTCATTTGTTATATTTAATTATTACTAGATGAAAAACCACATTTACCCACTTTTTTAATTACCCAAAGGAATGAATTATCACTATAAACGCCTTATGAAAATTATACAACAGTAATTATGTTATAAGAAAAATATTTATTTTATTCATGAAATAAATCTATTATGACATTAACTACTTTGAAATAGTTTTGAATTTAATAATGTGATGTTTGATTGAATTACAATTATACAATATCAGTTTGAATATTCTATAAATCAATAACAACATGTCGATATAGTATTATTTCATACATGACTAGAAAAGTCATTATCAATAATATGTTTGTATTATCCACTTTAAATATTAATACAATTTTTTACAATGAAATATTTATAATCCTATTCAATTTTGAATCAATCAAAAAATAATTATGTTCATTAATTATTGTGGGGATTTCCTCATTAGTGTTAAGTATATATTCATATAATATATATAGTTTTCACTCTAAATCATCTAAAATCTAAATTAATTTCTATAAAATTTATTGATCTTCATATTTTATTCATCTATTATCACATCTAATGAAAACAATTTGTCCCACAAACCTCAACTTGGATCTAATATCACTAAGGGATTATATTTTAAAATGAAAATTTTAAATTCAAATCATTTTAAATAAATAAATTTAAATAGAATAAGAATCTTAACCTATATCCATTGAGAGTATATATGTTTTCATAATTGTTTAGATACAATTAAAAATATTTTTATTATATTTGGGCTACATGCATTCTAGAAAACCATTTAATAATTAATATAGAGAAGAATTTATTTTGGAAAAGACATTTCCATGTGAAACTTGTTTTAGTAAGATATATATTTTCCATTGTACATGTCTTCAAAACAATATTAATTTAGCTCATATGCTTCAATTTGAAGAATATTCTAATTTTTTATGCCTTTATGTGAGCCCCACAACGATCTTCTTTTTGTTTTCTATATTTATATCTATTATCACATAAAATTATACTCAACAACATCACACAATATGTATACCTGTAATTGTATTTATAATGTTTTTGGGTCTTTCCCTTGTTGAACTCTCTTCTTTTTGAGCTGGCGATCTCCACCCCTTAAAACCATCCTGACCTCATCTCTATGGTAGAATTTAGATCACTTTGGAACCAAAATATGTTTGAATCCATATCAATTGAAACATAAAAAAGTACGAATTATCACATAATTATTGAAAAAATATATACATACAATCCTACTATTTTTTACATCTATACAATTCATGTCCAATTTTTTACTTGTGAAAATTAATCATATTTTAAGACTAACTATTGAGTATAAAATCATTAATTCAATAATTATAATCATGATTACCATTTTTTAGTTTTTTAGGTTTCCATGATTCATACACAAGTTAAACAATCAATATTATAATAGTATTCTCTAAGAAAATAGTGAATGATCATAATATTCATTATACTAAAATGGAATACCTTTTACTTCAAAATATATATAAGACTCAAACTATCATAAGTAAATTTTTCAATCCTTCATAGTTAGGTAGGTTTTATAAAAAAATTCAACCATAGAATATCCTATCTCATTTCTATAATATATATATATATATATATTACATATTAGAAAATCAAAAATCATTTACAATTATAAAAACCAACTCGTAGTTCCGTAATCATAGCTAAAAATAAACCCTATTATGTATATTATTCTATCAAGATTACCAATGAAAATCATTATTCTCATAACCCAATAAATTCTTCACTTCTGTAATGAAAAATAAATATCATTTATAATCATTAAGTATTGTATCAACCACCTCAAAACTTCTTATTGTATCCCTTACTAGATTTTCTATGCATCTTCTAACAAATTTTGTTATATGTGTTTTATTATATTGAGAAAAAACTGTAGGACACATAAAAATATATAGTTTGGATCTATAAGAAAATTTTCACATATAGTCACATTCACTATCTAATTGTAGTGATTACTCAATTGATAATATTAAATATCTCTAAAGTGGACTAGAAACTATTTTTCCATCAAGTATATTACAAATGAGAAAACACTTACCTATTTAAATAATTTTCATCTGAATAATATTTTAAACTTGTACAAGATAATTTATATCAAATGAAATTAATAATTATATATTTAACTAATCACTCATGTTTATTCGAAACGCTTTAATGAGAATAACATCTACATATGATAAATATATAATATAGAAATTATCCAAATATTTGACAAATAACATTTATTCATTTTAAATACCTTTTCATTTTATTTACCATAAATAGAGTGAAATTTTTATTAGAGTTCCTCAATTATTATTCATTCCATATAGAGTCATGTTATGCTTGGAAATATGATCTAATTTAATAGTTAATAAGAACTATTCTTGTTGCATTGTGTAAATATCAACCTTCAGATCTCTATCAAGTGAGGATATCATAACATACATTATTTTATGTGTAATTAATATATATATATATATATATATTTCATAAAAAAACCTTGCTAATGTAAAATATAAGAATGTTTGAAAAATTCTTCAGTAATCACTACCATCCTTCTATTGATAATACTTTATAAAAAAGTTATCACATACCTTATATGCCCACTATATACTTTCTTGACATCGAATGTATATTTAATTATTAAATGATGGATAAATTCAAATTTAATTATTTTATTTTTATAAAATCAATAAATTTCAACATTTTCACCCATTTACTGCTTTTGGGAAATGTTTTCAAGGATTTATTCTTCATTATAATTTTATTTTACCACATTAAAAGATAATAATTGATGTACAAAATCATTTCATCATATAATTTTGCATACCCTTGTTGGCCTCTCAAGAGGACTTAAATATTATACCTAAACTATTGGATGAAAATTATTATTATTATGAAATCCCTTAAATATCATCATTATAAACCAAAAATTTGGAAATTATTCTTCTAAAAAATTTGATATTATATATATTCAGTGAATGAAAATCATCATGAAATAATATATACTAGTAATTGATTATATTTATTATTTTCAAAATCTAATATGTTATATCTAAACACATCAATACAATAACCAGGGAAGTAATATTTTCTAGATATAAAATCCAATATAACCCATGAATTTAATAATGATTAGAAATAATATGTATATCTATATAAATTTTTATTTGTGAATATTGTTTCTCATTAATTTAATATGATTCTCATTTATGTTTCAAGGAATTTATGACTTCTGATATTAATTACATGAATTTATTTAGTGGATTAGTTAAAAGTAATTAAACATTTATCTAGAATAATACATTTTCAATAAAACCATAAAACATTAAATTTATCCTTAATGTACATTTGGATTGTTAAATAGTAAACTCGGTTGAGATTAGGATTCCATTTTCATTAAGGATAATTGTAATTGCCTGGACATTCTATCCCAATAATTTTCTATAAATCTGATGCTTGAGATGTTTGAGGGTTTTCTGGGGTGTTTTTAGGACATTTGAGTCATTCGAATGGTGACTCATTTCAACAGTTTATCAATTCCCTAGTTTTCCATTGGCATATCATCCTAGAGGTAGCTCATCCTAGTGGTATCTCATTCTAAAAAGGACTCATCTGGTGATGAATCACTAGTGATGACTCGTCGGGTGGTGAATCACTGGGGATTATTCACGGGGTGGTGAATCACTGTCAGCGACTCACTTGTGGTGACATGTTTGGTAGCGACTCACTATTGGGGACTCACAAGCGGTGACTCATCTAGTGGAACCTCACTAGGGGTGACTCCTCAAGTGGTGGTAGTTACTCATTTCAATAATTTTCCAAATTTATAGATTCCCCTAATTTATCTAGTATTCCCATTTTTATGATTTTGTTGATGATAAAGGAGTTTAATGAAAAAATTAATGCGTTTTAAGGACATTTCAAAGTCTATCAATCATATATAAAATTACTCAAATGTATAGAGACATTTAAAAGGTTAAATCATTTGGTTTATTGAGATCTTCCATTATTGTAAATTCTATGTCATTTTAAATATCGTGAGTTCCAGATCAAATCCTTCTATGTTGGTGACCTTCCTTATGTTCATTCATTCTTATTATCTTAATGTGGGAGGTTCCAAATGCCTCTTACCATTGGAGTATTATAACTTAGTTATTGAAATTGGTTTGTGATTCCTTGGAGAGTTTCTTGTAGTATGTGTACCCCAATTTTGGTGCAACAAGGTTATGTCTACCATCTTTCTTCCATGTAGGTATTTCCTTTGTCTCTATTTATGTTTATCATATGGGGTGGGTTTATTATTATTAACTCCTTTTAATGTGGTTGCATTTATATTAATAAATATTAAAAATAATTCAGTATTTGAACTAAAGGGGTTGGTGGATGTTAAGTATGATCTTACCATTTTATTGATATTTTGATCAATGTTGTTAATTAAATTTGATAAATACCAACTAAAAATCAGTGTTGTTGGGGTCCTTGTTTGTATACTAGTTTAAATGTTATGGAAAAAATACATGTTATGTGGCTATTATCATAACTAATTATACAATTGGTTAACCACATTCATTAAGTTATAATAAATTTAATCCCCATGATCACATAGTTTGTGTGATAACACCCATAGTCAATAAAGTAAACTTCAATAATGGATTCCTTTGCTAAATCTAAAAATATATTTTGATCTGGTATATGTTGCAATGTGTCTATGGACACGATTTTGTGTTGTGGGTTAGATTTGGTGATATGATGGATTATATGTGTATATGTTGACATATATGGTGGGAAGTGAATGAGATGCTTCAGACAGAGGGGCTGTAATATTTAAAATGGTGTGGATGTAAAGGAAGGATGAAAAAGCGGATGAGGATTTAATTTATTGATGATGTGTGATTTTTGGTAAGATGAATAATTTTTTTTGTTGTGAATATTTCTATCTATTGTTTATCATATTTTATAAATTTATTCATGTATTTTGAAATGTATGGAACTAAAATAAAATATCTTTTTCTGGGGAAGAATCTGGAAAATATAGTTTAATTAAAATAGATTGTGTAATGTGAACAAAAAATGAATGAATAATTAAAAGATTGAATTTAATGAACTAATGAGAAATTAATATGTGATTATTTGATATTTTGGAAATATTTTAATCAGATAAATATGGATTAAATGTATAATGTAAATTTTTTCTTGTGTTCTGCATGAATGGGGTCTTATATAAATATTTATAAGCATAGATATTGGAACATGGGAGTTGGTTTTTATCTTCATTGTAAACCCATAAGATAGGATCATGTTATTTAGTAATATGTGTACATATCTTTCATTTTACTAGGGATTTCAATACAAAACCCAACCACATTTGAGTACCATATTACAAACACCCACATAGAAACATGAGGGGGTCTTTCCTAAACATCCAGGTGTGATGATTGATGTATGGCCACTTGCTCTTCCCTGCTCCCTCTTCTAGGAGATGACGGCCCAAGATTCTTCTGGTAGAATGTGATGATATATTCTATTTGAGGTTCCTTAATGATGATTTTTGATGTGTTGTCCCATGTTTCTTTGGGATGAGATGTGATGTGACTTCCCAAGTGCCTTTAATATGATATGTGGTGTTATTTTGAGGCCTGGGTGTGTACGGAAGGATATTTTCTGAGGCCCAGGTGTGTGTGATGGGGGGATGTGTTTTACGGCCTATGTGTGTGTAAGAATGACGTGTTTTGAGGTTTGTATGTCTGTGGGATGGATGTTATGTGGGATATTCAAAAGAGGTGTGAGTGCGAGGATGTTTTTTTTAATGTGTGAGAGAAGATAATTAGTGGGAAAGTAGTTATGGGTACCCTATCATCGATTTGATTAATATTATATATTATTATTTTTCCGATGTGTTATTTTTTGAGTGAGCCTTATTGTTTTTGGGGTACTGGTTATTATTCATCTTTTGTTAATATTTGGTTATACTACTTTCACATTGGAGAATTATTATTATTTTTTCACATGTGAATGAGAGACATTGGTTTTCTTACTCAGTATACCTATATTCCCACACAATGTTTATAAGTACAATTTTCATATTTCTAGGCTGACTTTGTGGACTTTGTTTGACATTTCTAGTTCAAACCTTTGTAGATAGTTCTATGTCACTACCTTAGCTCTTTGCCTTTTTGGATTTCAATTGGATACTTCTATATATACCCATTTTTATTAATACATGCATTGTGGGATGGATTATCATTATTTAATAATGTTTCATGGATTTGATTTCGGTTGATTCGTCTTATCTCGTGATCTTTATTTCTAAAGGATAATGTATTCCATATTGTGAGATATTTATACATCTGGTTCTAGACTATATCCCAAGGCCTACTAGATGAGGGCCATAGTGGTCATTTTATCCCTATATTCATTTCTAGCCAAGGAGTGTTATCTTTAGAAAGAGGTTTTCATGATGTAATGGTATAACAGGTTGATGGTTGAGTGATAGGGTGGAGTTTAGAGTTAGGTAGATTGAGGATTTCATGTGTTGGTATGGAAATAGTGTTAGTTAACCTTGGTGCGTCACATAAGATATGAAGACTAGTTAGGAGGCTAGATTTTAGGGCCCCTCATGATCTGATGCAATGAATCTCTACCTATAGAATGACCATGGTAGTTGTAACCATTTGTTGGGTGGAGACCATGGTGAGGTATATGCATCATAATTACTTGCATTCTTATTTGAATTGGGTGAACAAGGAAAATTGAAATTAATTAAATGAATATTGATGTTTTATGTGTGTTTAAATCACATCCTCTCATACTATTATTGCGAATAAATTGTTATAGTTTTCTGAATTGTTCAAATGACCTTATAGGAAAAGAGTAAAATTATATTTAACTAGCTTGAACTATATATTTTTTGAAACTTCTTAAGGATTAAATGTGTTTTTTCCTTTCCTTTTTCTGCACGATTATTGATGAATCAAAATTTTCTTTATTTTTTATAAATTTATATAATGGGATCTAGTTTTACTAATGATTGAAATTGGAAGAGAAGAATGATTATTTTATTTTGTTATGATAATTTGTTTTATTATATAACCATGTATATATAAGGTAACCTCGAAATAGATTTCACAGTTTCATGATAATGTAAATTATTTTCGAAACCATAAATTAATGTATTCAAATTTCTATGTGATTTAATATGTCTTGTGTTACTTTCTATAATAATTTATCTAGATAATGTGTTATTTACATTTTTTGAAACAAATTTTAGGAAATTTAATTTTAGAGATTCCTAAAAATGTCCACCTTCATTATGGATAATACTTTTGAATTTTCCTACCATAACAAGAGTAAATTACTCATTAATTGTAATGACTGCATTTCCACCACATTGATATAATCATATATTATAAAGCATGTGTTAGTTTGAAAATAATTAGGACATTTAATTCCAAACATTAAAAAATGATAATAATTCATTTTGGTAACCTTTTGTGAAAAAAACTATTTAAATGAATAAATGTGATATTTCATTACTGATACTAATATTTATGTATTAAATATCCTTTCCTCATTTTTTAAATCCTTAGTAGTTTGTTGTGGGAAGCATGCCTAATGTTGAAAGCATTTTTCTGGAAGACGTGGAAATACTTATATTTGAGACTTGAGAATGTATCAGGTTTTGGAGGATGTATTTAAATGTATACAAATAATCATGTTGTCATTATTACAATATAAAAAATTTCTTCTTGAGCAATTAAATGATTAAATAATGTTTATCTTGAGCATGATAAAGCATGGTCATAGTAATTTATCATTTTTAGTTTAAAATTCCTTTCCAAGAATAATGTTTAATTTTGATGAATTCAAAACCATGTTGTGTATGTCATGATTTATTTTAATTTAAAACAAGAACCTAGCATGAACAAACATTCAAATGAATATTTTAATTACAATTCATTGGTAATAATATGAACCTAATTTTTTTGTTTTAAGATTATTAAACATGGTGCATAAAGATATCTAGTGAGATGTTTTGTCTTTAACATGGATGTATTTAATAACTGTATGAATTCAATGAATGAAGTTTCACTATATATAACCTAGAAATGTATAGTGTCATTTTTTGTTCATTTTGATCATTACATTGATGTGTTAACATGATTTTATGAAAATGTTAGTTGATGGAATCCTTTTATATTTTTTGATTTCTATAGATTATGAAACACTTGATATTCCTTCTTTTCAAAGATCACCATGCATTAAAATGATCATCACTAACAGATGTATTTGAATACCTCAATGATTTAGAATAAAAAATAAAATAGAAGATAAGGCACACTATAAGGGGTTGGATCAATGTAGATTGACCCTTTTTGTACTTTCTAATATGGAAGTGCTTGGAGGAGGCTCGTAAGAAGTTTACAGCAATTCTGTTAAGTAAAAGCTAGAAATGGGGGAATATACATTGTTTAACTATATTACACATTGTGAAATCTGGTTTCATAGGATGTTTTATGATGTCCAATACGGTTTCACAACATGTAATTTTTTGAGTATTGAAACATAAAATAAAATTTTGAGGTGACACATTTTTCATTGGATACCGACCCTGAGAAATTACATTATGTGAAAGGGGATTTCACATCATGTTATTTCATAATGATGTATGTTTTTAAAAAAATTAAAAAAAATAGGATTTCACAAAACCTAAGACTACCGTGCTATCCCTCAACCCCACATGACCTGATGACCCTATCATTGGCATTTTTGGGTTTTCTTCATCCAGGAATGATCCCTAGATCCCTCCTTCAATCCATAGTGATCAATCATCAATATGAGGTAAGATATACCTCTATTATTGTGTTTTTATCAATTGTTTTCTTCTTGTTTCTCTTTTCTACATGACTGTGCATGATCTCCACATTTCTGATGGATTTGTCTGGTTGGTTGGTTGGTGCTGTTGATCCGTGGCATCCTCGGGTGGATTCCTTTGTTGCTGGTGAGGTTATCAGACTCTGTTATGTAGATCCATTCTCGTAGGAATAATGTCGATGATCTTTTGATGAAAGAGATTTGAATCTTCTCTTTTTATTACATGAAATTGTAGTGTTATCATGATTTCTCCGCTTAAATATCAATGAAATTAACCTAACAAAATATATAAACTAGATTACAGAATTGGTATCAATCACTTACCGAGGTTGT
The DNA here is from genome assembly GCA_963277665.1 of Viscum album. NCBI lineage: Eukaryota > Viridiplantae > Streptophyta > Magnoliopsida > Santalales > Viscaceae > Viscum > Viscum album. The sequence continues at coordinate 1,257,053,621 of OY728152.1, forward strand.
TGCTTTATACCATGAAAATGGTTTTCCAATTGATTCAATATATAGTGAGATATCTATTCCTTTATTGATTTAGCATGTCATTATTGATGGTAATTAGTAAAAAATGTAAATCTAAAATCAATTGGAAATAAAATCGCTAAAAGATAAAGAGTAATTTTTAATGAAACCATATGTCTTTGTTAAAATTTGATGTTAACCATATTGATGTCAGTATACATGATTAATTGAATTGGGTAATGAACATGATGCATATTGATTCTTGTTAATTAATTAATAAATTCATTTTAAGTTAATTGATTGATTATTTTTTCATTTCAAATGAATTATTTTTTATTAGGTTTCTTGTTGTAGGAAACTATGAATAATGAATCATCTAATTCAATATGTAATAATGAACTGATTTTCTAATAATGATATTGAATTTCTAGGTCAAGGGTATCCTACATTCTTGTAAAGGAAAAGTTCCTTTTGCATTGGAGCCATAATTTCTCATTATGTGTGATGGTCTAATGCCTTGTTTTATTTCCAAGAGCCAAATTTCTTGATTTTTTCTTGCTTCTTGTGATGTGATGTGATCATATCACGGCTGATCCAGGAGTGATGTTGTCGATGTGGGGTAGGGAGTCCTGGTTGGTGTGGCATCTGTTCATGCCTAGAGTGGTGAGATACATCGATTTATGAACTTATCATCCATGTTTTTCCTATAATACATTGAAAGTTGTAAGTGTTAATGATTTTTAAATAAATTAGTAAATTTTTATCCCATGGGGTTAAATCATTTTGGGATGAAATGCAGAAGTTATATTTCCGAGAAGTTGTGGACTCAACTTGGTTATTCCTGGATGGCATGGAACTTTATTCTGATGATAATGTTATGATATTTGGAAATAATAATGGTCAATTAATGGTTTTAGAATTAAATAATGTAATGTTACATTGATAAAAATGGATAATGTAATTTAATGTAGCTCCTTAAATGGTTTTGTGATTATATGAAATCTATTAAATGTTGTGGGGATGAGAGTATGAGAGATGCTAGCTACTGTTGAGTCTAGGATTAAGTTATTCCTGTAGTGTGGTTGTGAGATATATTACATCCTAAAATTTATGTTTTTCTATATGATATTACTCTTTTCTGGTTTTATAAACAAACACCCTTGGGATTCTGAGTCATGGGGGATGTTTTCCGCAACATCCCAGTGGGAGGATAGATGGATGAGAACCCACTTTGGCACACAATATTCTCCTGGTTGTTACGTGTATTGGTGTAAATAGTGTTTAGTTTTAACCATATATGTGTGTAGAGTATTTTAATTCCTTATTGTTACTCACACACATCTAATTTTGATATATTTTCCTAAAGGCTAAAATTGGTAAAACGGGTATGGGTTGTGATGGCTTGAGATCCTTACTCAGTGTGTGGGATTTAATGCCTTGTGGTATAATTTATGATGCATGATACATGTTTTTTTGGCTGGGGTGGATCTTGAAAACTACCTATTTACATTAGTCATGTGGAAGTTGAGGTTTGATTCGCGGGATGCATTTTGACGCCTAAGGTTTGTGTTGTGGTTCTCTATCCATGTGTCTGGGGGCTAGGCTTTTGTAATGAGATTCTCAGGATGTGTGATGTTGGGTAAAAGTGGAAAAATAGTTTGAAAGTGGTAGAGGGGTACCCTTGATATTCATTATTATAATATATTCTCTTCTATGCGATGCCTTTTGAGAGTAGAGATGGTGAGGCTAGGAACTTAGTATACCTATTTAGGTGACAAGTTTGTTTCACTTATGGCTCACTGTGGTTTAGCATGTTTTCTTTTATTTTTTAGGAGAGAATATTAGGAGGATCATTATATGTATACTATTATACTCACCCTATGTATATATATGTTTTTCTTTTCAGGTTAGTTGGATTATGTTGGAAAACAAGCTACTTACTACTAGCTTATGGGTTATAGGAGCCATTTAGGCTTCATGGTCATTTTTGTCATTACATTATCTTCTGGTACTATAGTTTTTCTTTTTATTTATAGTAGTTATTGTATGACATTACATTTTTGTACTTGGGGTTATTTTATATTTTATAATGAGAATGATTTTTTGGGATTCTATCTTATCCCTCTATTATGGATGTGTTTTTCATAGAGGGTAATGCCTCTCATCTACATGTTTATTATAACATATATGCTAGTCACCAACCTGGGTCTTACTAGTGGAAAGACTCAGGGGTCACTATCTCTCTTCTATCTTTGTCTCCCTAGGAGGCATACACAATGTGGGAAGGGGTCATGATAGAGTGGTATCAGAGGTCACTTTTTGGGATAGGATGGAGTTTGGAGTTAGGAACAGGTGAGGTTACATGGGTAGGTAGTTAAAAGGTGTCATCTATGTTTAGAAAGAATTATAAACATTGGAGAATGGATAAGAAATATGTATTTAGGTCCCCCTAGGATCTAATTACTAGACCTTTAATATTTTAGTGGCTACAAAACGAAGTGATAATGGTTTCTAGGTATAGACCTAAGAAATGATCATTATTCATTCTCCCTTGCATATGTGTTTTAATGGGTATACTATTCTATAGGATATACCAAAAATAATAAATGAAAACAATTAATTACTATAAAAGTATTCCATATTACATTTTTATGAGATCTATATACATTATCATTGGTAGTTATGTCTCTATTTCTACATCCCCTTCTAGTTAATGCTGAAGATGTTCAGTCGTTTGTGAAATAAGATCTCCACATGGTAGAATTTAATGACGGTGACACATGTAGGAGGAAAATCTATGTGTATCAGCACTATAGTATATAGAGGTTTGATGGTGTTATTTGAGATTTATTCATATAATACTTGTTAGAGGAGGTTGAAATATCCTTTAGTTTGATATGTGCTCAGAAGTACCACTGGGTGTCGTTGGCTATGGCGTTGTTACATGGGATAGCAAGGAAGTGGTGGTCCTTGTTCCTCAGTGATCATGAGGATTCGACAGTTTTGTGGGAGGAGGTATGAGACCAGTTTAGAGCTGAGTTTCATTCTTATGATGTGAATGTGGCTTGTCACTAGAATATTCTTACCATTTGGTAGGTGAACTCAAATTTTCTAGTGTTTTTAATATATATTAGGTAACTTTTCCAATTTTCTTCAGACCAGTTTCTAAATGATGAGTTCAGGTAGAGGCATTTCTAGGAGGTATTTTATCCATAGATCCTGCACTAGGTCACTCTTTTTATGATGAATATATATCACGAGGTACTGGAAAGAGAAGAGGTCGTCAAGAGGATGTTATCCAAAACCAAATTATCATGATAGAGGAGTTGTCAAGATTCCTCCTAAAGTAGATATGTGGTTTTGGGTTCCCGGTTTTTAAGGAATAAGGTATTCTTATGATCCTTTAGTAGGTCCCAGTTGTCATAATCTTGTTTCACTAGGGGTATTGTAACACCCCACGTAAATAAAGAATATGACATTTTCATATTTATCCATATTTTTGAATAAAATATTAATATGAATTTAAAGGGGACGCTATGCTCGATGGCGTACGCAACACGCAACAACGAGTTTCTTGGGAATCTTACGTTGCACTCTAATAATAAAATAATATTATTTTAAATGGTAGTTAACATGTAGTCGTTGTATTGGCGGGAATGGATAGAAATAACTAAAATATGATTATATATGTTTTTAAATGTTTTTACATTTATCCAATAAAAGATAAAGGCTTAAAATACGGAAAGAATTCAATTTTAGGCATATATGCCCTAGTTTTCACTAAAGGTTCACTTATCGCCGTTTGATGGTGAACTGTCATTAAATATAGTTTGTTTCACTCTTATATATTCTATTGGACCAAATAAAACTCTTCTTAAGAATCGGGACATCAAAATTTACTTTGTGTAAATTTTTGGTATCTTTCCGATAAAGGTCATTTTTTTATGAATAGTGTAAAATGTTGTATTTTAATTCAAAACCACTTTTTAATCTAATTTATTTATATGATTATATTATCTTTTGAATTGGTTTAAAAGTGAAATTAGAATATATTTTTACCATTAAATCCAATAGTGGTCGTCGGAATTAATTTCACTTTGAAATCAGACTTAAACTAGTGTTAATCTTTTGATACTTATTGTTTCATAAAAACACGCTATTTTCTCTGACAGTGGGAATTAATTATTAAATTAATTAATGTGAATTATATGTTTTGAATTTTGTAAAATAGAATTCATTTTTTAATTCTGAATATCAAATATATCTTAGGGTGAATTTTTGGGATTTTTCTGAAAAACTTCAATTTTTGATGAATAGTGAAACCACTAAGTGGTACTTATAAAAACTGATTTTTCCATTTAAATGAAAATTTTCCATCTTTGTGTTTTGAATTTCAAAAAGCCGACATACATGGGTGTCATTAATAAGTAAAATTTGGTTCAATGGGATAAAAATAATTTTTTTGGTGAATAGTAACTTATTATGTTTTTAATCGCGATTAGAGGTAATTAGTGTAGTTTATGGTAAGAATAATGTTTTAATAAAATTAAATGACCTATACACATGTAATACCCTAATTGGATGTGTCATGTCCGACCAAGACAATCCATGGGTCAACTTGGGGACCCCATGGAGCCACTTTGGTTGGAAAATGACATAAATATCTTTTTATTTAATGTTAAAATAAAATGACAGAAACATGAGATGTTTTACTAAAACAATTTTTACCTGGGGTTATACAAGTAATATTTTTGACTATACATAGTAATTGGAAAGATACAAATATTTCCTACATCATAGTAGTTTTTTTATAATTTTTATACATTAAATAAATTAAATTATTTATAACATCGTGATGATGCAGCGATGGCCTCATTATTTAACGATTTAAATAAAATGGAAAGATAATGTAATATATAAGACCTAAACATGTCCAAAACCTATTGGATGAGTGGATTTATAACCATTATCACCTTATCCTCGAAATACATCAATGTGGGACCTTTAAAATCCGAAACTCTTTTGAAAATAAAGTAACATTTTGTAACTTTACAAGAGTGCCCCTCCTCTCCTCTTATAAAAGGCCCCAACCTCTACCTCCTTACCCACACTCCCAAAGCCTTTGGCTCGGCCAACCCCAGCCCATTTTGTATCTACACTTCCCTATATTACTCCTTGAATCCTCACTTTGGGCAAAAGTATTCCCAAGGAAGCCTTTGAACTCAAACCAAATGGAGTTACCCGATTTTAAGCTAATGTCTTCACTTGTGTCCTTTTGTTTTATTTTGCTTCTACAACCCCATAAACTCTTTTTATTAATTTATTTTGTAACAAATACAGTATCTTAAATATACTAGTATGTTGTTATAAGAAGTATTCGAGCTACAATTACACACACCTACATCTAATGGTTAAAGAACATACCATTTCCTTGGATGGCGAATTTCTGCCTCCCGAAACGATGATTGTTCAACATTCTTCTAACACCTTCAAAGGTGGCCATTAAGATGACACTATATTTATATATGATATTTAATATGTTTATGTTTCACTTAAGCTTCTTTATTTTTCATTTATGGCGTACCTTTATGGTTTCCATTATGGGTAAACGCGATATCTTCATTTAAGGAAGTGCAGACTACCACCCCCTCAATGTGATTTGATTCGTTAATACCATATGTGGTACGTAAAAAGTATATATTTAATGATATTATATATGATACCATACTTTAATTAAAATACTATTATTTATCATTATGTTTTAATTCCATTAAATATGAAATAGAAATGGAAGTAGCGTTCATGCATACGTACGGCTTACCGTCTCCATGAACGGTACATTTCATTTCTTATCTCAAAATGTTATGTAATATTATAAGTACATATATATAATGGATATATATGTAATATATTACATCTAAATTATGGATATCATTATGGAATTATAACATATATATATCTCTCATTTTGTTTTAATTCCATTAATATGACAAAAAAATGAAAGTAGCGTTCATGCGTACGTACGGCCTACCGTCTCCATGAACGGTGCTTTTCGTTTTTTTATCTCCAAATGATATGGAATAGTATAAAATGATTATTTACTGGATATATATGATATTTTAGTTATTAATATTATTCTATAAATTATTTACTTATAACTACATGGGCAATCTTTTTTCAAACAAGTTCATTTTTGACTCATGTACCAAACATCGACAAAAACGTCTAATATGAACTAACATTATTAAACAATTATTATAACATTATAATATGTGATATGAACTGAATAATAATATCTAATGTAGGTACATAGGGAATTATTAATTGACCAAATTTTATTATTCAGGAATATAAAGAAACGAACAAGACAAGTTGGACTTGAGGTAAGGGATCATACTCCTCTCTTTCTTTTTAAGTACTCTCCTTTATGTCACTTCTTTTAAGCTCCTCTTTGTTATGTTGTGGGATTTCCTTTTGTATTACTCTTTTTGTAAACTTTATTTTGATATTATGAGAGACCCTATTTCCTCTCATCAATCCATTTTGGATATTTTAAGTGGCACCGTTAGGCTGCTGAGTTTTCGTAAGGGATTTTTCATCTCACTTTTATTCCCGTTAGATTTATGCTACATCTGCCACAATTTACATTGAGTGGTGAATGTACTTACCATTATTATACACTTTGTGTAGTATAATTTCATTTATGGGTATTCACATCTTCATTGTATGACCCTTCTTCCATGGTGTGTACGTTTCGAAAGTTACCCAACTCGGTAAGGGGACCTTTCACCCTTCTCTTTTTAAAAGACTTCTTTTGTTTTGTCTTTTAATTCACATACTATTATGTTGGGATATGTTCTTTTATATCCTGATTGATGTAAATTTTATGTCCAAGTGATTATATGCCCTTTTTATCTCTCATCAACTCATTTTCTGAATTTTGAAATGATGTCGTTAGGCTGTCGAATTTTACCAAGGGAACTTTTTAACCCAATTTCGATTTCTTTGGGTTCAACATGTAGTTATTGAATATGTCATCTTTTGAATATGTGTGAATGAACTTTTATTGTTTTAAACATAATATACACTTATAATGGGTGTATTTATATTTTTCACACATAATTTTGAGATTGAATTATACTTAATTTAAGGATACCTTCTTTATAAGGGAATTCATCACATTTGACAATTCTATTAAGACTTCTTTGTTGTTATGCACCAATTCACTATTATATGGTGTATATACTGTCCTTTGGAATATTATATCATGAATCCATTTATTCTCATGATATTATAAAGTTCTGAATAAATGTTATTCCTCAATTATTATATTCAAGTGTCTCTAATTTTGGTAGAACCCCTTTACCAAAATATCGCTTTAAATGTTTTAATTATTTGTTCTTATTAATATCCATGTTTTCAATATGGTTTTAAGGATTTATTTATATGGATATTATGATTTAAAATTTTAGAAGCTTCAAGGTGGTATGGGACACTTTTATTCAAAAATCTCTTTATTAAATGTTTTAAATGGTTTTGGAAATTTTTTCTTTTTGAATGGATTCATTATTTCAATATACTAAAATGTTATATTGTGATTGAAATGTGGAAATGTTATGTTTCCTTTATGCATGTTTTATGTGATACGTTTATGTTATGGTTCTTGGGCATTGTTATGAAAATGGGTGGTTCCGTGATAAACTAAGGGAGGGTGAGCCCGATATAGCTCTCCAATGCATTGGGCAACGCAAAGGAGTGAAACGTTAAGGTTTATCCAAAGAGATTTAGGGAATATACTGTGATGGGTATTCCAAACGTAACCAAGAGGGTTACTCCCTACGTAAGAATGTTATGAATGCCTCAAGTTACTTTTATGTCATATGATTTCTATTATTTATTCATGATTTTATGAGGTATGTTAAAGTGCTTATGTTTTATGGGTAAAGTATGATTTCATTCTTATGTATACATATACTCATGTTTCCTTTCCATATTTTTATATCCCTTACTGAACTTTTTATGCTCATCCCAAGTTTTTGAAATGTTTTTCAAAGGTAAAGGGAAGGGTACATGATGTGATGATAGTGTCAAGGATATTTCAAGAGAGAATCCATGTTTTATTTTAAATATGTTTCCATTGATGGGAAGAATGAATACTATATTTTATGTAACCACTTTGTTTAAATGTGGAATGTAATGCACGTTTCATGATCTAATTCTCTAAAACTCTAAACCTGAAAATATCCTCAATGTGTAATATTGTAATAACTCAAGATTAAGTAATGTTTAAGGCTGGGGCCTTATAGTTGGTATCAAAGGTCGGTTTAGATAACTTTAGAGGTTAGGGTATTCTCTAATCACAAGTGACATTACCATAATGGTTAGGATTTCAGAAAGAGTCCTAGTTTTAGATAAAGTGAATGAGTAAGTATATCTTATTGTTTATCATCCTCATTAGTACATGATGGTTATGTTGATATACTCACACTGACCTTTTTGGGTTTAGTAAATGGCTGGATATAGCAGGCACCAAAGTTACAAAGGGTTTGAAGGAAACTGTGGTGGTTCCCTGATTAAGAGACTGGATGAGATGGGGGATTCAATGAGGAATCTCATGGTTGTTCTAGACCAACTATCAAGGAGTCATGATCAACCACTTCAACCTTGGTGAGTTCTCTAATGCATCATGTACGAGATGGCCAACTCTATGTGGAAATTCAGGTAATAATTATTAAGGTAACCATTAGGGTTTATATGATCCTTACTTTTTAGGTAATTATGGGTTACTCTATGATATGATGGAAAATGAAAGGAATGAGTTAAACTTGAGGTTAAAATATTTTATGATCATTTTTGAACATTTTATCTCATTTTGGGGGATTTTTTAATAATTATATAGTTTTGGAAAATGGACAACACGCAGACCGTGTGACAACCCGTCGCGACGGACAAAGCTGCGGGAATCGAACCCACAACCAAAGTGCGATTGGTATTTATCGCCTACCACTAGACTACGTGAAGTCCCTGGTTAGTTTGACTGATTCTTGTTAGTTAGACGATTTTATGAATTAAGAGTAAGTTGATTTTGGGTTATCTGTAGATATTTATTAACCTATCATGGAAGACATGTGATTAGGTTAATAACTTTTCAATTTGAGACATTAAGAGCAACTGATGTTGTTTGGAGATAAATGATACGATTTAACGTGGAAGAATATGTGACTAAATCCTTCAACTATTTGGGTTTCAATATTAGTTTGGTTTACTTTGAAGAATTTTATGGACAAATTGTTTATCGAATGGTCCTCGTTGAACTATGGGTTTTGTTGGACAAATTTTGGAGATTAAGAATAGATTTTCTTTTTATATAGGGTTATCCTTTTCTGGATTATCTGATCTTGTACTAACCTTTTTGGTTTTGGTTTTGGTTAAAGTCTAAAGACATGGGAAGTATATAGTTCTCTTTTGTGGATTAGGTGATTCTCTAGAAGTTGATTATAGTTTTCTTAATGTGAACAAGTCTTCCTAAATACTCATCTTATGGAGAAAATATGATTTTGTGTAAGAAATATAATAAAAGTTTAAAGTAAACATGATAAGTAATTATGTTTCCTTATGTATAAATTCCTCAATAAAAAGTAACTTAAAACAAAAATGTTGTTTGTTAACTTTTCATACTCGGGAATCGAATACCGTTTAACCCATCACAAGTTTGTGATTTTCTTATGGTTAACCTTCTCCTAAACAAGTTTTCTATCACTCTCCATCAGAACATGACCCTATGTTTTCTCCTCCATGTCCATGTTTTCATACTTGGAATCCTTGTATGGGTTAACTCGGGTGACCTTTGTACTTATCTTTCTTTATTTTAAAGTGATTCTTTTACCAAGTCTTGTTCCGATGTGGGACTTTCAAAGATGTTTCCAAGATCAATTTTAAAAATTGCGAGGATGCAATTCCCAAAAGGGGGGAAGGATGTAACACCCCTGGTAAATAAAGAATATGAAATTTTCATATTTATCCATATTTTTGAATAAAATATTAATATGACTTTAAAGGGGACGCTATGCTCGATGGCGTACGCAACACGCAACAACGAGTTTCTTGAGAATCTTACGTTGCACTCTAATAATAAAATAATATTATTTTAAATGGTAGTTAACATGTAGCCTTTGTATTGGCGGGAATGGATAGAAATAACTAAAATATGATTATATATGTTTTTAAATGTTTTTACATTTATCCAATAAAAGATAAAGGCTTAAAATACAGAAAGAATTCAATTTTAGGCGTACATGCCCTAGTTTTCACTAAAGGTTCACTTATCGCCTTTTGATGGAGAACCGTCATAAAATATAGTTTTGTTAACTCTTATACATTCTATTGGACCAAATAAAACTCTTCTTTAAAATCGGGACATCAAAATTTATTTTGTGTATATTTTTTGTATCTTTCCGATAAAGTTCATTTTTTTAATGAATATTGTAAAATGTTGTATTTTAATTCAAACCCAATTTTTAATCTAATTTATTTATATGATTATATTATCTTTTGAATTGGTTTTAATGTGAAATTAGAATATATTTTTACCATTAAATTCAATAGTGGTCGTTGGAATTAATTTCACTTTGAAATCAGAGTTAAACTAGTGTCAATCTTTTGATACTTATTATTTCATAAAAACACGCTATTTGCTCTGACAGCGGAAATTAATTATTAAATTAATTAATGTGACTTATATGTTTTTAATTTTTTAAAATAGACTTCATTTTTGAATTCGGAATATCAAATATAGCTTAGGGTGATTTTTTGGGATTTTTCTGAAAAACTTCAATTTGTGATGAATAGTGAAACCACTAAGTGGTACTTATAAAAACTGATTTTTCCGTTTAAATGAAATTTTTCCATCTTTGTGTTTTGAATTTAAAAAATCTGACATTCATGGTTGTCATTAAGAAGTAAAATGTGGTTCAATGGGATAAAAATAATTTTTTGGTGAATAGTAACTTATTAAGTTTTTATTCGCGATTAGAGGTATTTAGTGTAGTTTATGGTATGATTAATGTTTTAATAAAATTAAATGACCTAGACACATGTCCTACCCTAATTGGATGTGTCATGGCCGACCAAGACAATCCATGGGTCATCTTGGGGACCCCATGGAGCCACTTCGGTTGGAAAATGACATAAATATTTTTTTATTTAATGTTAAAGTAAAAATGACACAAACAAGAGAAGTTTTACTAAAACAATTTGTATATGGGGTTATACAAGTACTATTTTTGACTATAAATAGTAATTGGAAAGATAAAAATATTTCCTACATCGTAGTATTTTTTTTATAATTTTTAGACATTAAAAAATTAAATTATTTATGACATCATGGTGATGTAGCGATGACCTCATTATTTAACGATTTAAATAAAATGGAAAGATAATGTAATATATAAGACCTACACATGTCCAAAACCTATTGGATGAGTGGATTTAGAACCCTTATCATCTTATCCTAGAAATACATCAATGTGGGACCTTTAAAATCCGTAATTATTTTGAAAATAAAGTAACATTTTGTAACTTTACAAGAGTGCCCCTCCTCTCCTCTTATAAAAGACCCACACCTCTACCTCCTTACCCAAACTCCCAAAGCCTTTGGCGCGGCCAAACCATGCCCATTTTGTCTCTACACTTCCCTCTCTTACTCCTTGAAGCCTCACTTTGGGAATAAGTCTTCCCAAGGAAGCCTTTGAGCTCAAACCAAAGGGAGTTACCCGATTTTAAGGTAATGTCTTAACTTGTGTGCTTTTTTTTATTTTGCTTCTCCAACCCCATAAACTCTTTTTATTCATTTATTTTGTAACAAATACAGTATATTCAATATACTAGGAAGTTTTTATAAGAATTATTAGAGCTACAATTACACACACCTACATCTAATGGTTAAATAACATACTGTTTCTGTGGATGGAGAATTTCTGCCTCCCGAAACGATGATTGTTCAACATTCTTCTAACACCTTCAAAGGTGGCCATTAAGATGACACTATATTTATATATGATATTTAATATGTTTATGTTTTACTTAATCTTATTTATTTTTCATTTATGGCATACCTTTATGGTTTCCATTATGGGTAAACGTGATATCATTATTTAAGGAAGTGCGGACTACCGCCCCCTCAAAGTGATTTGATTCGTTAATACCATATGTGGTACATATAAAGGATATATTTAATGATATTATATATGATACCATACTTTAATTAAAATAATATTATTTATAATTATGTTTTAATTCCATTAAATATAAAATAGAAATGGATGTAGCGTTCATGCGTACGTACGGCTTACCGTCTCCATGAACGGTACATTTCATTTATTATCTCAAAATGTTATGTAATATTATAGGTACATATATATAATGGATATATATGTAATATATTAAATCTAAATTATAGATATCATTCTGGAATTATAACATATATATATCTCTCTCTCATTTTGTTTTAATTCCATTAATATGACAAAAAAATGAAAGTAGCGTTCATGCGTACGTACGGCCTACCGTCTCCATGAACGGTGCTTTTCGTTTTTTTATCTCCAAATGATATGGAATAGTATAAAATGAATATTTAATGGATATATATGATATTTTAATCATTAATACTATTCTTGAAATTAATTACTTATAACTACATGGGAAATCCTTTTTCAAACAAGTTCATTTTTGACTCATGTACCAAACATCGACAAAAATGTCTGATATGAACTAACATTATTAAAAAATTATTATAACATTATAATATGTGATATTATATGAATAATAATCTCTAAAGTATGTACTTAGGGAATTATTAATTGAACAATGTTTATTATTCATGAATATAAAGAAACGAACAAGACAAGTTGGACTTGAGGTAAGGGATCCTACTCCTCTCTTTCTTTTTATGTACTCTCCTTTATGTCACTTCTTTTAAGCTCCTCTTTGTTATGTTGGGGGATTTTCTTTTGTATTACTCTTTATGTAAACTTTATGTTGATATGATGAGAGACCCTATTTCCTCTCATCAATCCATTTTGTAATTTTTAAGTGGTGCCGTTAGGCTGCCGAGTTTTCCTAAGGGATTTTTCATCTCACTTTTATTCCCGTGAGATTTATGCTACATCTGCCACAATTTACTTTGAGTGGTGTATGTACTTCCCATTATTATACACTTTTTGTAGTATAATTTCATTTATGGGTATTCACATCTTCATTGTATGACCCTTCTTCCATGGGTTTTACATTTTGAAAGTTACCCAACTCGGTAAGGGGACCTTTCACACTTCTCTTTTTAAAAGACTTCTTTTGTTTTGTCTTTTAATTCACATACTATTATGTTGGTATATGTTATTTTATATCCTTATTGATTTAAATTTTATGTCCGAGTGATGAGATTCCCTTTTTATCTCTCATCAACTCATTTTCTGAATTTTGAAGTGATGCCGTTAGGCTGTCGAATTTTACCAAGGGAACTTTTTAACCCAATTTCGATTTCCTTGGGTTCAACATTTAGTTATTGAATATGTCATCTTTTGAATATGTGTGAATGACATTTTATTGTTTTAAACTTAATATCCACTTATATTGGGTGTATTTATATTTGTCACACATAATTTTGAGATTGAATTATCCTTAATTTAAGGATACCTTCTTTATAAGGGAATTCATCACATTTGACAATTATATTAAGACTTCTTTGTTGTTATGCACCAATTAACTCTTATATGGTGTATATACTGTCCTTTGTAATATTATATCATGAATTCATTTATTCTCATGATATTATAATGTTCGGACTAAATTTTATTCCTCAATTATTATATTCAAGTGTCTCTAATTTTGGTAGAACCACTTTAACCAAAATATCGCTTTAAATGTATTAATTATTTGTTCTTATTAATATCCATGTTTTCAAAATGGTTTTAAGGATTTATTTATACGGATATTAGTGGTTTAAAATTTTAAAAGCGTCAAGGTGGTATGGGACACTTTGATTCAAAAATCTCTCTATTAAATGTTTTAAATGGTTTTGGAAATGGTTTCTTTTTTAATGGATTCATTATTTTAATATACTAAAATGTTATATTGTGATTGAAATGTGGAAATGTTATGTTTCCTCTATGCATGTTTTATGTGATACGTTTATGTTATGGTTCTTGGGCATTGTTATGAAAACGGGTGGTTCCATGATAAACTAAGGGCGGGTGAGCCCGATATAGCTCTCCAATGCATTGGGTAACGCGAAGGAGTGAAACGTTAAGGTTTCTCCGAAGAGATTTATGGAATATACTATGATGGGTATTCCAAACGTAACCAAGAGGGTTACTCCCTACGTAAGAATGTTATGAATGCCTCAAGTTACTTTTATGTCATATGATTTATATGATTTATTCATGATTTTATGAGGTATGTTAAAGTGCTTATGTTTTATGGGTAAAGTATGATTTCATTATTATGTATACATGTACTCATGTTTCCTTTCCATATTTTTATATCCCTTACTGAGCTTTTTATTCTCATCCCATGTTTTTGAAATGTTTTTCACAGGTCAAGGGAAGGGTACATGATGTGATGATAGTGTCAAGGATGTGTCATGAAAGAATCCATGTTTTATATTAAATATGTTTCCATTGATGGGAAGAATGAATACTATGTTTTTTGTAACCACTTTATTTAAATGTGGAATGTAATGCAAGTTTCATGATCTAATTCTCTAAAACTCTAAACCTGAAAAGATCCTCAATGTGTAATCTTGTAATAACTCTAGATTAAGTAAGGTTTAAGGATGGGGCCTTATAGGTATCATCTCTTAAAAATATACTAAGAGATCAAACTAATTTTTTTCTTTTGGAGTTTGAGGTCATCAACAACAAGACTTTCCAACCATTCTATGCAGTTATCGTGCACCAGGTGTCTAATATATTTTTTTCACTAAGGAAGTTCAGTCCAAGGTACCAACAAAAGGTTGCACCGGTTTTGGATCAACATAGAGCAGATGAGTTAGTCAGAGAATAGACCTGGGACACTCCACATCCTCAGAGATCAGATCTCAACCGTGGATGTGGTCTTCAGGATGGCCAGAGAGGTTTTGGAGTATGTCGGGTCAGCTTCATGCTTTTTCACTACCAGTTCTAGGTGCATCAAACATCATTTGAGGTACCCTTTTCTTATTTTTCTACATCGGTGCATGCCTTGTTTGATTCAGGAGAGACATAATCTATTATTTCACATGCCCTTGTACATGCTTTGGTACTTGAGGTAGAGTGATTTCTAGTGCCCTTTCCATTGAACACACTATTTGGAGGTCATGTTAACTTGTCTAAAGTATGTAGAGACAATGAACGAGTTCCTAGGAATCACCGCACTTAGTGAGATATCCTATGTTTATGGATGAAACCATATGATTTCATCCTCAACATTGATTGGTTGTATTTGGTATAGGATATTGTTGATTTATTCAGGAGGATGGATATTTTCTTCGATGAATATAAGGATCTAGTGGTATTTTTTGGCGAGCAATCCACTTAGATAGGTCAGAGGTGTGTCCCTTTATTATCATCCATGATGGCTGAGCTGATGCTGATTTAATCAGATGTTCATCAATTGGAACTTCCTAGAGTCATTAAAGAGTACCTTGATGTCTTTCTAGAATGGATTGTAGCTTTACCTCCTTAATGAAAGATCAATATCAAGATCGAGATTTTTCATGGAGGGTCTCCTATCATGATGTCTTTGTGTAAGAAGAACCATTATGAGTTAAGGGAGTTGTGTATACAGATCGATGATTTATTGTGGTTCTATTTTGTGTGGCCACATGTGTCACCGTGGGTTGCACTAGTTTTTTCGTGAATAAGGCTGATGACATTTTGTGGTTTTGTATCGATTATCATCACTTAAACAGAGTGATAATGAAGAACCACTATCCTTATCAAAGGATTGATGATTTATTCATTCAACTTAAGGATGAATGTTGGCTCTCAGATATCGATTTGTGGTTATGATATTATCAGATTCACATTATAGATAATGAAATTATGAATAATGTGTTCCAATTTTATAGGCATTAATATTTTATTGTGATTTATTTAGGTGGGATGTATGCTCTATAAATGTTCATGGGATTAATGAATACATTATTCCATGAGTTTTTAGATAATTTCAGGGTGGTTTTCATCAATGAGTTCCTTTTTACTCAGTGTCTGAGGAAGAGCATGTAGAGAATTTGCGTGCTATTTTGGGAGTTCTTCATTGCCATCAGCTATTTGGGATATTTTCGAATTGTGATTTTTGGGATCGAGAAGTCAATTTCATAGGGTATGTTGTAACCTAGAATAATTTATCTATCGATCCATGAATTATAGAAGCATTTTTTTCTTGGTCAGACCCCAAGAAAGTGGTTGAGGTGTGTAGCTTTATTGGTCTTGTAGGTTATTATAGGATGTCAATAACTGATTTATCTCAACTTGTAAGTCCCCTAAAAGAGGTGACCAAAACTGATTAAGCTTTCATGTGGAATATTCAGTGTTACAATTCTTTTGCGTATCTGAAAGAGATGGTAGTCAGTTCTCTATTTCATTTTCTACCAACATAAGGCATTCAGTGTGAGGTTTTCAATGATGTTTCACATCTGGGGTTGGTCTATGTTTTGATGTAGAAGTGATCAAATTTTTCTTATGGGTCTCAAAAGATACTTCCTCAAGAGAATAAAAATTCACCCCACAATCTCGAGTTGTCAAAAGTGGTGTTTTCTCTGACATTGTGGAGATATTATCTCATTGATGAGTGCTTTGTGGGGTTCACGATTTATAAAATCTGGAGGTATATTTTCTACCAGCATGAATTGTACTTTCTCCAACATTAGTGGATGGAGTTATTATAGGATTATGACTTGGAGATTTTTTATACACCTAGAAAATGGAATTTTCTGGCTGATGCATTGAGTAATAGGTCACAAAATGATGTAGTCCATGAATATGGTGATTCCAAGGGAGTTATTGAGGAAAATTCAGAATTACATATCGATATAGGAGAATTTGGGGGGAGAGGTTGCCTTTTTCATATGATAGTGAAATCATATCTCATTTAATAGGTGAAGGAATCCTAGTTGGGGGATCTTGAGGTAGATGTCAGGAGAGACCGAATTGATTTTGGTGATGCCCTTGATGGTAGGACTGATTGTGATTAGCACCATGTGTTGTTTCAGGGATTGATTTTTGTTCCTTTGGTGATGCATGAAATTGTTATCAGGGAGTACCATAATACACCCTTAGTGGTAAATCCTGGCCTGATAATAATTTACCAAGATTTGAGAGGGTAGATTTGGTGGCCTGGTTTATAGAATTCAATTGTAGAGTTTTTGTCTTGATGTTGGGTCTTGCAGAACTTGAAGTTCGACAACCATGTTCCCCATAGTTTTCTTCATCCATTAGATTTTCCCCAGTGGAAATGTGATTACTTCTCAATGGAATCTGTTACTAGTTTACCTAGAGCTTCAGGGTGATTTTATACTATGTGGGTGGTAGTGGATCATTTGAAGAAATCATCTCAATTTATAGTGATCAGGGAGTCGTGCTCAGTGGAGGTTATTTCCAGCCAAAATTTAGAGGAGGTGGTGAGACTCCAAAGAGTCGGACGACTATCATTTCCTATCGAGATCCTTGTTTTTCCTCCAGGGAGTTGAGAGTTCTATAACATGATTTTGTTTCCTCAAATATGCCTTAAAATGTTTTTTCATCCATATGGAGATGGTCAGATAGAGGGGACCATCGAAACAATTGAAGTATGAGGTGTTCTTATGTCCTAGAATTTAACGGTTCGTCGATGAGGAACCATATCATGTTATAGTTATCTTAAAACAATATTTTTTACTCCACCGTTAATATGGAATTGATTGAAGCCATTTATATCCGACCTTTCTATCTTAGTTGTGATGGACTGGGGTCAGAGAGTCAGAAATTCTCAGGTCGTAACTCATAAAAAATATGATAGATATGGTTCTAGTGACTCATGAGAGGATGAAGGAAATACATTATCATTATAAATCCTATTCAAATAAAATTAGGAGACCTATGGAGTGTGGTTTTGGGGATACTATGTTCACAAAGGTGATACCACATCAAGGGATGAGAATGTTTGGTCATCAGAGCAAGATTTCTCCCAGGTTTCTTGGGACTTTGGAGGTGTTTGATTGTGTTGGAGTAATGACATATCAGGTAACACTTCCCCCATAGATGATCTTGATAGATGATTTTTTTCAGATGTCTTATCTTTGTCATTAGCTTCATGAAAACTCTCACATCATTGATTGGGGTGAGATCGATGTTGATGATGATGCGACCTTCGAGTACTGGCCTGTAGAGATCCTAGGCCTCTAGGAGAAGGTGTTTTGGGGGAATTCTATCCAAATGGTTTGTTTCTTGTGGTGGCATAGTGTCTTGGTGGAGAGTACATCGTAATGTTACTCACAGATACATTCCCAGTAACCCAAGATGATTGTTGTTTAGCTCTTCTCTTATGACATCTTTTTTTATGGTTTTAGAAACATTATTTTTCTGATATTTCATTCTCATATTTCTTATTGTGTCTTACTATCATTTCATTGGTATCTCCCCTGAGATAGTGTTTAGGATATGGTTGTGTTTTTTGCATGGTTATGTGCTTGTTCCTTTACTGAGGTGGTGAGCTCATGTGGTAGATAAATCTTGGAGAGGTATATCATGGGGTGGATCTTTGAATGACCCCTTTCTATTTCCTGTTTGGGTTAGTTTTAGATTCTCAAGGTTGAGAAATTTTTCATATGTATTTTATGTAAGGGTATTAATCCATAAGGATCGTACCTTTGTGTGTTTCAAAATATTGAAGTTCCTCAAGGAGGATCATAAGAATTTTAGAGAAGTTCTGTTTAGTAAAATCTGGAACGGGGGGATTTCAGGTTGTGTAACTGTATTACATGACATGAAATCAAATAGGGATTCCTGACGTGTATGTTTTTAGGGATTGATAAATAACATCAACCATTGAGAAATGCATTTATTGAAATAAAATGACCACATGGAATTACATGACATGAAAGCGGATTACACATCACATAATCTGTCATTCTTGTATATTTTTAAAAAACATCAGCCAGTTGGTTTTTCAAAAACCCAATGGATGCATCACTCTCCATTGACCCTATTCAAAACAACCACCCTCTCTTAGGTGCTTTAGTAATTCCTCCATCAAGGAAGAATCCCAAGTTCCCTCCTCCAATCAGTAGGGATCCTTCGTCAATATGAGGCATGATATACCAATGTTCTTGTGGTTTCTTCAATACATTCCTCTAATTTTTATTTACCATGTGATGGATCATGATGTCCATGTTTCTAATGGTTTTTTAATTGTGGTTGGTAATTGAGGTTGTGCCACAATGTCCTCAGGAGGATGCAGTTGTTGTTGGAGAGGTGATCAGGATCTGTTGTGTAGATCCATTCTTCTATGAAGAATGTCGATAAACTTTTTTGGTAGGGGATTTGATGATTATATATTTACATACATTAAATTAAATATTTGTCATTATTTATCTCCTTAGATCATAATGAAATTGACCTAATTTAATTACTTGAACTAGATTAAAGAATTGGTATCAATCGCATAGTGATGTTGTTTCGTTATAACATGATAAAAATTTGCATCTTTTTTTTCTATATAGTGTGATATCTATGAATTTATTGATTTTTCATGTCGTTCTTGTTGGAAGTTGGAAAATAATGCTACTTAGGAATAAATTGGTAGTTAATTTGGTAAATTTTAATGGAGGGTGTTTAATGAATATAGTTTTCATTGTTATAATTTGATGTTAACCAAATTGATACTAGTATTATAGATTATTTTAATTAGTTATTGATACTAAAGAGTGTTCATCCTTGTTGATAAATGATTAAAGGCATGATAAATTAATTTTTTTGTTATTTAGTGATAGAAAGTGATATATTTTTTATAGGTTTTCAGTAGTTTAAACCTTTTAAAAATGAATTGGATAATTCAATATGGAATAAAGAATTGGTTTGGTGATAAATAAAATGACTTTTTGGGATTAGTTTACCATTTTCATATAAATTCCATGTTACTTAATCATTGGATCGATGATTTATTGTTGTATATGAAGGCTGGATTTCTTGTTTTAGAGCTAGGATCCCGGTTTATAGTTTGTTTTTTTCTTCTTGTGATGTGACATGGGCTTGGGATGGGTGGTCTTAGATAAATATTGTGGTGGTAGGGAAGGAAGGTCCCGTTTTTTGGAAGTAGTTGATACCCAGAGTGGAGAGATGAATCGATTTATGCATGTGGTGTTCGGGAAAACACCAAAGATGATGGAATAGGTTGAATTTGTGATTTTTCATTGATATGAATGTAAGATTCTTGTTTAATATTTTTTTTTTATCTTATTTACATACCCTAATACTTGAGGTATATGGTTTTTCATACTTACCATTGAATGGAGGTGAATAATTTTGGGTATTACACATACTTTCGGGGTTTAGATTCTTATGGTTGGATGAGTCTACACTCCTTCTATAGGTGGAAAAGAATAAGTAGGTTGTTCATATACATACATGGTTGATCCCCTTCTGTTGGTATTATAGAATTATTTCCTAGAATACCAAGAAATATATAATGTGGTCATGATGGATAAATAAATGAATAAATGTTTAACCCATGGGGTTGGAGCTTTCTTGGATGAAATGAAGAGGTAATATTTCTATCAAACTACGAAATTAGTTTGGTTATGACTCAAGGGAATAAATCATTGTTGTGATGCTAATGTAATAAAATATGGAAATGATGGTGGTTAATTAATGATTAAATAATTAATTAATGCAATGTGAAACTGATAAAATAGGATAATGTAATTTAATGTAGTTGTTTAAATGGTTGTTTTCTTATAGGATATATAGTCTTCACGGTGGTAACTGGGAGTTTGAGAGACGTTATCTATAGTTGATTCTACGACTATGATATGCCCTTAGCATGGTTTTGAGATATATTATATCCAATAATTTTTCAGTTTCTATTCGTTAATCCACCATATATATTAGGGGAACTAACACCCTACGTATCTTGAGACCTGGGGGGTGTTTTCCCTGATATCCTTGTAAGAGGATTGATGGATGACTACAACCGTTGTTGTCGCTCTCTTCTCTTATTAGTTACTTGTGCTCATATGCACAGTGGTTAGTCTTCCTGATATATGTGTGTAGACGGATGTAATGGATTTTGGTTCTTCACATGTATATATTTTGGATATAGTTTCCTAAAGGATGTTATAGATACAATGTGTTTAGGATGTGATGGCTTGAGGATCATTACCTGATGTATGTGGTGTAATGGATTGAGGAATAATATATGATGCATGATACACGTTATGTGGGCTATGTTTGAATTTTTAAACTACATTGTTACATTTGTTATGTGTAAGTGGTGTTATGATGATTGCGGTGCATGTTGACACATGAGATGCATGTTGTGGTGCATTGCCCCGGTGTCTGTGGCTAGCCTTTGGGAGAGAGATTCTCAGGACATATGAATTTGGGGAAAATCAGAAATCCAGTGGGGAAGTGTTAGTGGGGTACCCATGATATTCTTTGTCATAATATATTTTGTTTTATGTGATACTTAGTGAGAGAAACCATGGTGAGGCTTGGACCATTTTGTACTTACTTAGGTTAGGAGTTTGCTACACATGTAGTTCATTGTTCTTTAGCATGATTTCATTACATTTTCCCAAGAGGATCTTGGTAGGATTATACATAGTATACGGTTATACCTACCATATATGTATATATACTATTTTTCAGTTTAGTGGGAGTAGGTTGGAGATCGGGTTGTTACACCTCTCTTGTGGGTTGTAAGAGATGTTTGTGCTTCATGGTCGCTGACATCAATACTTTAGTTTTTTGGTTCTTCAGTTTAACTATTCCATTTGTAGTAGTTATCGCATGACATTGCATTGGTGTTCTTGGGATTATTTTATATTTTAGTGTGTGTAGGATTTGGGTGGTGTCTATATTATCTCTCTCCCCCACAAGTGTTTCTCTTAGTGGGTAATACCTTCCTTCTGCATGTTTATTATACCCTCGGTGCTAGTTGCCAACCTAGGGCCTACATAATGTGGGGATCAGGGGTCACTATCTCTCTTCTCCAATTTCTAGCCCAGGATGGGTACAAATTGTGGGGAGGGTGTGGTGTCACACACAACATTGAGTCTATATGAAACAACACTTTTTAAAAAATGATAGTTATAATCTATCCATTGAACAATGTTTTTCCACTTAATTGAATTGAATTTCTAAAAATGAACATACACGGTTGCAATTAGTAAGACATTTAGTGTTTGATAGGATCAACTATATTTTCGGTAAATAGTTACTTGACCCTTTGGAATAGTAATGTTACCCATATGAATAGTAATATGACACCTATTAATAAAAAACTAGTAAAATTAATATTAACCTCACCCATGATAGTATAAGAAACACATGGGCATCTTATAATTGAATATATGATAAAATTATATCATAGTATAGGTAAATGAATATTTTAGAAATTATTAATTATGTTTTGGTTTTTCTGTGAGTCAATTATATTTAATTACTATTTTATAATTTATAAAATG
Source organism: Viscum album (assembly GCA_963277665.1). NCBI lineage: Eukaryota > Viridiplantae > Streptophyta > Magnoliopsida > Santalales > Viscaceae > Viscum > Viscum album. Next base: position 1,257,076,314 of record OY728152.1, read on the forward strand.
TTTCATTTCCATAAAATATATTCAGAAATCAATATTTTTTCTTGTGATAATTTTATGAGCCCTTAGTTTATTTTTAAAAGTTTTATAAAACCCGTTATAGATTTAAAATCATTATTTTTCAAGTAATGTGTGGTTTTAATAAAAAAAAATTCTCATATTTATAAAATTATTTTATTTGAAATACAGATCAATTTTGGATTATATGTGTCAAAAAATTGTTAGGTTCAATTATTTGGATTTTTCTATAGTTGGATTTTTGTGAAAAGTAAAATATGGTAATTTATTGTATTTATATATTATAAGATAAATACATTGTTAATAACATCATGAATGATGTAATAAACCTTGGATAAAACTCCCACGAACATATTACTATAATTAGTCACAAGAATAAATATTATTTCTTGCCTTGGGAAAAATATAAAAATAAAAAAATAATTCGAAATCACATCTCTCCTCCACTATAGATACTATACCTCAACACATATTCTCCTAACAACATATATGATTTATGATTTGTAAAATATATATACAATATTCTCCCCATGAATCTCCCCCACTTCCATGAGCTCTTGTACAAATCAAAAGACCGAAACCAATCTCTCTTAGGAGGTTCTGAAATAAGGGAATTCGAGTTGTAAAATCCTCTCCCTTTTCCATTTTATTTGTTTTCATGTTACCTCATATTATTATTCTCACCTAAAATTCTCTATAAAAATGATATTGATAAATAAATATCATATATATACTATAATGATATCATGTTAGTGTAATATCCTTCATCAAAATATTTTTTCTCCCTCTCTCTCTATTATTTTTAAAATGAAATCAATTTCTATAAAGTGTCAATTTAAAACCTTCATTAAAGAAGGATTTTTATTCTTCAATGTCTCCTTAAAGATTGGTAATGAAATAATTTTTATAGGTAAAACACTATATAATATATTTTTGAAAAACATTATTTCATTTTTTATGTAACATAATTACATAATAGTAAATGATGAAACCAAATTATTTCATTATGATAAATAGCTATTGTAATAATGTAAATGATTATCACTAAATGTATAATATAATGATTCATAGTCATACCGTATAACCAAATTTTATATAATCATTTAAACATATGTGTTTTCATTAATATCATATAAATTAAATTATGGATAATTATACCCATTCGACATGAACATCCATACTTATATACAAGTATACCAATCATAAAAACGAATGAAACAAACACTCCTGAACAAATCAAATTGTATCTTTTAATTCATCAAAAAGACCATAAAAGAACTTAATAAAATTATAGTAAATATAATACTTGTATAAAATGTTAGGAATAAATTAATTGATTGATTTAATTTGATTATATAGGAAATCAATGTCACGTTCAGAACACACTCAGACATATGGTAAGGGGTTTCTCATCTCACATTTATTTTCAAAAGATTCCCAATATTTATCGCTCATTTCTTATATGTGGTGTATTTATAGTACCAATTGTGTTTACGTGTATATAATATCGTTATATTCATTGAATTAAATGAATTCTTTGATTATCATTAATTTAATGGCGCATATGGTTAGATTGATTACAAAGTGGTATGGGTTTTCTTCTCGAACCCTCATTTTCTTTTAGTTTATGATTTCTTCCATTGTAAACCAATTTAATTCTTCATTATTTTTATATAATTTTTCTAAATAATATAATTATGTTCTAAAATCATATTTCTATACTAGCGCATCATCATTTATGGGATAATAAATGTTTTACAAGGTATATTTTCTCAATTATTTTTGATAAACAATCTCGATTCAAGTAGACACCTATAATTCTTACATATTTTCAAGTACACACTATACTATATTTTAATCCAATACACCATTATTTTTATAAAATCACTCATTTTATTATAAATGTAATATCATAGTTCACTTCTAGTTTTATACAAATACTTTTCCAAGATATCACTTCTTTGAAAAGTAAAAGATTATTTGTCTCAAGAATTACTTGATGATTTTGTAAGGGTATTTTCATCCATTTCAACACCATTTTTGATTATTATGTTTAATTGATATTAATATTTTAGGATATCATATACCATATTTTATTGAATGTTTTATGATTAGTTTGATAGTGGTTGTTCTATATTGATACCATTAATCATGTTACACCGAATGGTTAGTGATTATATTTAATTAATGGAGAAAATTATATACATTTCCTATGTTAGTTTCCATATAAATTTATATGTTGATTATGTTTCACCCATTTCATATGAAGAATTCATGGGATGTAGTAGGTGTCTGGTGGGGCCCTTTATAACCCCTTGATATATTAGAATGTCTCATGAGACAAACTAAATATATATTTGGTTGAGGCCTAACACATTTATTAGATTCTTAGAATGAAGAATTGACAATAATAGATTATTGGGATGAGGAATTGATGTTATGTTTTAAATATTTTGTTAATACATTTACCACTTTATGAAACTAGAAATTCAAATTCCATGTGATTATTCAACCAGTATAATATCAATGTTTACATTTTCATATGAAATTATTTATTCATATTTTATTCCATCTATATTATGCTCATGATTATGATTTAATGGAATGTGTTGGTTAATTATTCAGTTTGAATTATTAATTATGATTCCTATATATTACTTACCCTTACTGAGGATATGATCTCCCCCATTTCGTATGTCTTATTTTTCCCTAGGATGAAAAGATGATTATTATGAATGAATTACATGGATAATATAGGATTTTATGTGCAATTCAAAAGAATTAGATATGTTTTATTTCATTTAATGTTGTAATTTAAAGTTAATACATGTAATATAGTTTTCCAAAACTACTAAACTATTAAGTCTTTCTAGATAATTAATCCTTATAATCATACCAATATAATATATTACGGCACAGACTTAGGGATACAGGATTTGGGTCTTTATAGTTGATATCCAAGGATGTTTTGTAGAAACCATGGAAACTAGATTTTAAAAACAGTGATTTGGGAACATAACCCTAAGATAGAATTTAAGAATAATAATTTAATAACATCCTCTAATTCTGGTAAGGTATAAATTATGTGGAACATCCAAGCAATAAATCCTTAACTGGATACTAAAAGTGGAAATGGTTTTGGAATAGATGTGCATAGGGGTAACAACTTTGAAAAGGTGTCCTCGACCAGACTTGGGGTTACATGGTACATGAAAATGAGCCTTAATGTGATCCTGGTATAAAACTCTTTGGGGAAATGCTTAGAAAAAGTCACATTTTATTTTCAATCTATTATGGTGGATTTTAAAATAAATGTATCCCCAATGAAAACAAGTTTATGCATATAATTTCAATTTATGTTAATTGTTTTACTAGTTAGATATTATGCATTACGATTCACAACCGAAACTAGTGTATTCCATTTTTTTGAAATAGAACATAGTAAAAGGAATGGATAGTGTATCAACGCACGTATCCCATGAAAGAAGTTCCCTCCAATAAATATAATGATGTTGGTATTAGAGTTGCGACTGGTTTTGAGAAAAATATAACTATACTGGGACAACTGACTTAGTTTATGAACAACAACATTACACATATAGAAGAATCTTGATCTAAAACATCGAGGAGAAATGTTATATTTCTTTATGTGATAAAAACCTCCATTATTCAATGGGACTACAAAACCATTTTAACTGAGAAATTGATAAGTTCCATAGAGAATATTTTTCTTTATTTGGGATATAATTGGGGGGAGATGTTTGTTGTGGGAATTTATTAAATATCAGAAGATACAAATAAATTGATGACACTGACTAAAAAAAATAGTTGGAAGAAATTATATGTTTGGAATATATTGATTTTGAGGAAATTTTCTTAGAAAAAAATTTCCCCATGAAAATAAAGTGGTAATTGAAAGTAAATTCTTGAATATGAGGAAAAATAAAGAAGATAATAGTGGCATATATGAAGGAAAAATTACAATATTAACAAGTAATTCTATAGAATATGTACATAATCCAAGGAGAACGATTGAACATTTCATTGATTTTCATAAGTCAATTATACAAAAAAAATTCCCCAAACATTATAATCATACTAGGATATAGTGTCTTGTGCTATCAAGATAGAGAAATAATTATCCAAGTCTTATGGTTACGAAGATAATGAAGATAAAAATAGTTTTGTGGAGAAAAATACAGATAAAGGGAAGAAGATAATGATTGATTTTACAACATGTGACACTTTTGTATGGAAACACCTTGGTACATGCTTAATCTTAAAATTTGTTTTTTCATGTGTGGTAAAAATGGCCACCATGATTATGATTTCAAGGAAGTGGAATAATTTTCTAATGTCCAATTATTCAACTGTATAGATATGGGTCACAATGAAAAGGTATTCCCTATATTCCATGGGAATATACCCCAAAAGTGAAAAGGTATCAGAGCCAAACATATGTTGTTACTACAATCGAAGTGGAATAATTACATTATTTGTTTGTTTATAAATATGTTGTACTTCTGTACTTATTTAAGGAATATGAAGCATTAATGTTTTATAAAGGGTGAAAGGTCTAAAAGGTATTCATTAATTTGGTATGTGATAAGAAGAGATATATTATGTTGTTTTTAGGAAAATATGATGTTAAGTGATCTTTCTTAAAACTATTGGGGCATTAAATTTGGGATAGACATAATTTGGTTGAGTCTTATGGTTAGTTACTTATGTAATGGATTAAGACTAAATTATGATTTTATATAACCTGTTATAACCTTTTTGGTTTCAATAAAAATACAAAGGCTAAGGTAATGACTTATGGATCATTCAATAAAAGTGCTTAAGGTATGAAAATTCATCTTTATTTTCCATCATTATATTTAAGGAATGAATTGTATACAGATCGAAGCACCAAAAAAGGTTTATATAAGAACATCAATTAAGTTTATTTTCAAAATTTATTCTTTAGATAGTAAAAGAAACCCTCAAATATTGGAAAATTATTTCAGAACAAAAATTTCATCTGATTTATTTTTCTTCTATATAGTCAATCGTATTTTAACTAATCATAGATTTGTGGTTTTATGGTGTTTAACATTCTAATTAATGTGTTCTCTATCACTTTCCATTAGATCATGATGGTTATACTTCTCTTCCCTGATAGTGTTTTTACCTTATGCTAATTTTATCATATTTGAAAGCCTAATATTGTGGTAACCATTTGATTTCTTCTTTTCCACTTATTAAGATGATGTTTTATAACTCTATTTATGTTATTGGTTCCCCACAATGGAATTTTCAAAAAATAGACCTCTATTTTTATAATTGTAATATCAAATTTGTAGGTCTTAATTTATTGAAGTAAGGGAGAATGTAATACCCCAATAATTTATAAATAAATTTAATATATAATATAAGCACACAACACTAATTATTTTCAAAACAAAACTTTTTTTAAAAAAATATTGTTATATCTTAGCCATTAAATATACATTTTTCACTATTTTGAATTGAATTTTGAAAGGCAGACATACACGGCTATGATCATTAAGATATTTAGAGTCTTATTATATCATCTTAATTTTTTTTTTGAATAGAAACACGACCCAATTGAATTGAAATGTTTCCTAGATGAATATTAATACTAAACATATGAATATTAAACCAAATAAATGCATAATAACTAAAACCATTAAATTATAAACAAATTTATGATCATATAATTGAATGTATGACATAATTTTATCATAGTATATGTAAATCAATATTTTAAAAATTATTAATTAAGTGATGGTATTTTTTATAGTTTTACATATATAATAAACTAATTCATTTTCATAAAATGAATTCATATATTAATATTTTCTTTCACATTATTATTTTATGAGACCTTACTTAATTTTGGAATGTATTATAGAATCAGTTATAGATTTAAAAGCGATAATGTATTAAGTAAATGATGGTTTTAATTAAAAAATAAAATTTTCATAATTATAACATTATTTTTATGAAATTGAGTTCATTTTTTGATTCCACACATTAAAAAATGGTTAGGGTGAATCATTGGGATTTTTCAAAAATAGATGAATTTTTTGCGAATACTAAAATATTGTAATTTACAGTATTTATATATTATAAGTTAGATACCCTATTATTAATGTATTGAATTATGTAATAACCCCTGGATACAACTCACAGGGAAATAATAATATAAATTCTCACAATAATCATCATTATTTCTTGTCTTGAGAAAAATAATAATATAGTGAATAAAATAATTAGAAATCACCACTCCCCACCACTATAATACAACCCCACACCACCTCTTCTCCTCAAACCTTCCAGGATTTTATCCTTGTCAAATTTCAAAAAACTATTCTCAAATTACTATATCCTATGACTAAGAGATCTTGGTCTCATAAAAATACCAAAACCAATCCACTCAAGGAGGTTCTAAAGGAGTATTATTCAAGAGGTAAAATCCTCTTCATTTCGCTTTTAATTTATTTTCACGTTATATTCCTTTGTTATTCCGTTATGACATCAAATTTACAAATGATATTTATACCTATAGTATGATATATATATATATATATTGTAATGATATAATGTTATTGTAAAATCCTTCACAAAACCCCATTCTCCCTCTCTTTTATTTTACATTCAAAATCATTTTTCGCGAGGGGCCGGTTTACAACTTTCATGGATAAAAAAGATTAATTCTAAAATTTATACTTCAATACTAGTAATGAAACCATTTTTATTGTTAAATAAGACTATAAAATATTTATTACATCCTTTTTTATGTTTTGGTTATAACATATTTACAAAACAGAAAATTATAAATCAAAATGAGTTTGTTTGATCTATAAGTGCCATAATATTGTAAATGATTATCAATAAATGTATTATCTAAGGATTTATCCTTATAACATGTAAAAAATGATATATATAACCATATAAACTTATATTTTTTCATTAATATGATATAAATTATATTCTATATAATTAAACCCATTCCACTTGAACTTCTATACTCATATACAATTATAATGATAATTAATAACCGGGAAATGATTGATCCTGAACATTAAAATTATATTTTATAACCCATAAAAATGGGAATAAAATAACATTATAAAATTATAATAAATTAAATACATGGATAAAAGGTTTTTAATTAATTAATTAATTGTTTTAACTAGATTTTCTTGTATATTTATGTTATATGAAGAACAAATTCCCACATTAGGTTAGGGCTTTCTCATCTCACTTTTATTTCCTTAAGATTTAAATTATTCACCACTTATTTATGGTGTATAGTTTATGTATATTCCATTTTCTGTTCAACATCATGAATCTATTTATATTCATGTTATTATATGTCTCATTTTATGATCATTAATTTTATGGGCCATATGGTTTTTATTAATTATAAAGTGGTAAGGTGTTTCCTTCTGATCCTCCATTTTCATTTGTGTTATGATTTCATCCACTATAAACCAATGTATTTTCTCATTATTTTAAAATAATTCGTAAAAATTATATAAATATGTTACAAAATCCAATTTCTATATAAGTTATTCATTATTCATGGGATAATAAATTTCTTAAAAGGCTCACTTCTCAATTCTTTCCGACAAACAAGCCCCATTCAAGGGAACATCTCGAATTCATAACAATTTTTAATCACACAATATAATATATTTTAATCCAAATATTTTTTATGATATCAATAATTTTATTATTAAAAAACTAACTTAAGAAACTTATTATTTGATATAATTATTTTACTAAAAGAACACTTCTTTGCAATATAAAATTGTATTTATATCTACAATTATTAAAGGATTTTATAAGAGTATTTTCATCTATTTTTACACTATTATCGATTACTATGTTTAATGGGGATTATTATTTTATGATATAATAAAATATATTTTATTGAATGGTTTTTTGATTATTTTGACTATGGATATGAGATCTGGATACCATTTACCATGTAACTCCGAGTAGTTATTGTTTGTGATTAATGAATGGGGAAATTTATTTACATTTCATATGATTAAATATGAATGTATTTTTTAATTATATTTCAACCCTTTCATAGGAGGAATACATTGGACTTAGTAAGTGTTGGGTGGGTCCGGCTACTAGGGTCTGGGTCTTTACATTGATAATGAACTGATTCCCCTGAAAATTTTGAAATATTGTCAAACTACTCATGTGAAATAATGAGAAGAAATATATTATACCCAAAATAGTTCTAGGAGTTAGATTGTGTTGATTATATGTGAGGTTGTATCTACATTTATTCCTTGTGTGACAAGTGATTTAAAAAATCAACCATATGAAGAGGGTTAAACTTGAACCTTAATCAAGTTGGATTATTCTTTTAAGGGATTGATACTATGTGGGGGAGTCAGTGCCTTCCATGGAAGATAATATATCATAATGGGAAATGGGATTTCTTGATTTTTGTTTTTGTGGATTTTTTATGATAATGGAGATCATTGCTTGTTAATGTGTGGAAGATAATATAGTAAAATTGGTTATGGGAAAAATGGTTGTTTCTAATGGATGGTAAGGTGGTGTTGTGATGTGGCAATGTGGAATGTCTAGTGAAAGTTTTCTCATTGGATAGTATGTTTGGCCAGTGGTTTTGTTGTCTAGTGGTAGGGATCTTTGGTGGTTGAGTTGTGTGGTTTCTGTGGTGAAATGGTATATTTTTTGTATTGTGAAAATGTTGATGGAATACCTCACCACCCATAAAATGGTTAACCACTCAATATTTGTAATAAAATAAACTATTTATATTGGAAATCATGAAATCAATAAAAATGGATTGCCTCTAATGCCTAAATATTTTCATAAAGGAAGTTTTGAGAATTTTTTAATATGTCCATATTGGTTGGGTTTGTGGTGTTTGATCATATATTGATCACATGTGTTGTAAGCTCAAAAAATGAAGAGAGGGAAAATCTTTCTCAACATCGAGATACATTATATTAAAACATGTTTTAAAACTATGTGGTTGAGTCACTGCCACCCAAAGAAGACAATATCATGGTGTGGTGTATGGGTTCCTTTGGTCATTATGCATTCAGAACCTATACCATTATTAATATAAGTGTTCAACATTGGTAGAGTAATGTTATTATAATCCCTTTTAAGTAAGAACATGCACCTATGAAAAATAGAATTTGGATTGTTAAACTCTTTACTATTTAGGAAAAATTATGTTCGTAGTAATTATGGTCTTAATTAAAAACATGAAATAATTTTAAATTTGGATTATGTGGTTTGTTTGGAAAATCATTTCATATCTGTGATTCATTCCATAAGTTAATTTTACTATCCAAAATTTGATGTTAATTTTTATAAATAATAACTTTATAAAGAGCATGATAGAGTTTTTTTAGTAGAATAGTATAAATTTTTTGAAGGCATCAAACCTTCCAATTTATTTACGTTATCACTGGATACATGTTGAAGATAATTTGGTTTTCAAAAATTTGTTTCAACTATTTTCATAAAGTTAAATACCATGCTATAAAAAAGCATTCAAAAATTGGGTTTGACTCAATTTATTGTTCTTAGACTACTGAATTTGTTTTAATATATGAGTATTCATGGAAATTATTTAATAGTTATGTTTTCCAACATAACATGCTTCAAAATAAATGGTTTACATACATTTCTGGAATGTAATAGATCATTTGTAAAATCATGCTTATCTTTTATACTCATTCACCACTAAGAATTAATAAAATATGGAAAATATAATATCACCGTTTGTTAAAAATATTTCTCATGAATGGTAGAATATTTTCCTCATGATATGTAATGAACGATATGTTTTAAATGTATCAAATTTAAATTTTATGGATTAACAAGGAGGATAATTCTTGTATAGATGTTCATACAAAGACATGTGTAAGTGACTTCATCAAAGTAAAAGTTAAAACAATGTTTTCTCATATCTAAAATATTTTCCTTCCATTTAAAATAATGTGAATATTTTTTTGAATGTGTTACCATCTACTATGATATAATTATTTTTTATTATTATGTATTTATTACTGGACTTTTTATACCTATCTATGTGACTATGTTATTTTTATTTGATTTTAATTTATTTATTAGAGTAATTTTTATACCAATCCATGTGACAGTATAGTGGCCCAATCATTTTACATATAACATTACATGATTTTAAGAAAAATTATACATTAGAGTACAAGACAAGGATTGTTAAGTCTAGTGTCTTAGAATACTTGGTACATAAAACATAAAACATGGGGCTAAGAAACATTTATTTATTTAATCTCCAAAAAGAGATCATAACATCAGTTGGCCCATTACCTCTACATAGGGTACCCTGGGGAATATATGAGCAAAGGGATGAGCTCAAAAGTCCAATAAGGGAATAAACATAAGGATATGTTTTATGCACATGAGTTAGGAGGCATGAAATATTGATATCCAAAGAATAGAACATATTAAATCATATCATATAAGCATGGAATCTTATAAACATGGAATCATATAAATGTGAAAGGATCAAAAAAATTACTTAGTATGGGACAAGGATAACTATCGATCCTATTTCCCATTTTAGTATGGGTCTAGGCTAACCATCATTCGTGTTTCCCATTTTAATACGGGTCATAGCTTACCACCAATCCTGTTTCCCATCGCATATCATGAGACATAACACCACCTAATTCATTGGAGCTCTATCTGGGCACACCCATCTCAATATTTTCATGAATATTCTTTCCACATAAATAATCATACAAAATCAGCGATACATAAACATTAGGGTACCCATGGAATGAATTGGGTACCAAAATCATAACATAAGTCATAACTATTGGTCGTGTCCTGAAAGTGTCCATTAAAGAAAGGGATTAGAACAAAAATGGATGTTCATAAGGTAAAATAGGAATAAAACATGGAATGTGATGAAAAAAGATGATACAACATATAAGAAATGTATTTTAGAAACACTAGCATTAAAACATTTTTTGTGCGATTTTAAGGAAAATAATATAACGGCTTTAAAATAGAAAAGAGGAAAATATTTTATATAAAATAATTATTGAACCATGAAGGTTTTATCATTAATAACACTGGTTATATAAATACAATAATGTATTAAAATATAGGATAGAGTGCATTTGAAATTGGGTAAAAGTTTGGTAAGTTCCCTTAAAACAGGTTTGCTTATCGAAAAGTTCTAAGAAGGGAATCATTTAAAAGCATGTGTATCAAAAAAAAGAGTGATGAAAGGGTCTTCATAAATAAATTATTTAAAACTAGAAATCATTTAAAATATGTATATAATCATATAATATAACTTCTTTTTATATAAATAATGATAAGGCTACCCAAAATAACAAATAAGGATCAGGTAGAATTCTTTACTGTTTATCGGCATGGTATCAGGTGTAACTAAGAAGACATAATGAGAGAGAAAATGGGTTTACCATTACATATAAATAATGAGGTATTATTGGGGTAGGTTCAGAAACATACCCCATCATTTGGGATTACACATAAAAAGTCATAGCATATAGGACAATATTGATTAAGAGAGAAATGGAGAGGATCTCTTACCTTAAATCCGTTGGTGGTCTCCAGTTTTTATTAAAAACATGAATAAAAAAATTATTTCTATTAATTAAATATTCCAAAACATCTCATATATTTAATTTCATTATTATAATCATTTTATGTTCATTTATAACTATTTTGATTGGTTATGAGGTTCAATTTCATTGTTTGGGCTCGTTTGTCTACTTGGTTTTAATGACCTGTTCACTTTTATTAATTTTTGGATAAACATGTAAGATTAAATAATTTTCCCAAAATTGAATTTATATTATATTAGTTAACATACAAGAGATTAAATTGTTCTAAATTTAATTTGGTTACATAGAGTGATGTTGAATTAATATATAAAACCATACTGATAACTGTTTTTGTTAATCAATTGGTTTGATTACCAAGAACATGTTTTCCATTATAACATAATACCATTTTTACAAAAGGAATACAGAAAAAAATGATACATTACATATATAATAATATGGTTCAACAACAACACAAATGCATTCAAGACCAAAATTAAATATGATAATAGAAATTGATAAACGGTTGTCTTTGAATGTGCTAAATTAGCACATCTCCAACAATACATTTATTTATTTAAAATAAAATATAGGGAAAGGAGAGAAGATAAGGAAATATAACCTTAGCATGAAAACATTATAGTGCATGTATGTTACTAGATTTATCATACTATTAGGGTGAATGGGGGTGAGGAAAGAAACAAAATGAAAAAGAACATAAAAGAAATGAAGGAATTGGAAAGAGGCATTAACCTCATAAGACTTCCTCCTTTGAGAACCTCTTAAGGGGAGAAGTTTTGGAATTTTGATGAGGATAAATGATTTTGGAGGTGGGGGGATAGTGGGGAGATATTTCGGAAGAATATTGGTAAATAACATGGCTTGAGAGTAGTGAAGTGATGAGGGGGTGAGGGGGGGTTATAGTTGAAGAGATGAGGGTTTTCATAATATTATAATAATTAGTTTATTATTTTTCCTCAAGACCAGAAATAGTAATGATTCCATAACCAAAACACTAATAAACTCATGTGACTTTGAACCAATTGGGATTACATCAGAAGATCATCATCAATGTCTCAATAAATCCATTATTTTTCATTTATCATAAATTATCGTATTGAACTATTCATAAAAAATTCATGAATTTCTGAAAAATCTCAAAACTTCACACTTACCATTTATCAACATGTGGAATCAAAAAATGAAATCCATTTTTCAAAAATAATTTTCTAAATATGATTATTTTAATATTTAATTAAAACTATAATTTATTATCAAAAAATGAGTTTGAAAACATTTATTTACTGATTTTACAATACATGTATATCATACATTAAACATGAGTATTATTTATATATTATAATAGGTAAGATTACTATTAATTTGGGTATATCACTATTCATAATGGTATTTAACTATTCATAAGGGTATTTTAATATTCACCAAAAATTATGTTTTTCACATCGGATACCAAAAAACTTACAGATTGCCGCCATGTAGGTCAGATTTTTGAAATTACACACACAGAAGTGACAAAATAATGTTTATAGGTCACGTAGCACTTAATATTTTATGATGTTTTTTTTCATGTGATTTAATGAAATATTTATAAGAAGGTAATTTCTATTCAAAAACATTGAGTCTTTATATCTATTCCCCTTAAGAAATTTAACCCCAGAAATTTCATTTTACATTCTAGGAAACAAACCGGTGGGGGTAATTTTCCTTCATTTCTTCATCCAGTTCCCATGTTGCCTCATCGTACTTATTGTATCACCATCGTACCTTGACCAGAAGAGTAGTCTTGTTGCATATAACTTTGTCTCTATGATCCAAGTTCTTCAAAGGATGGTCCTCATACGAAAGATCATCCTCCACCTATATCTCTTTTGAAGAGATTACATGTGAAGGGTCTGGTATGTACTTCCTTAAAAGTGATACATGAAAGACATCATCTTATTTTGACATGGTATGTGGAAGTTCCAGTTGATATGCCACAACTTCAACTCGATCATGTTTCTCAAAGGGGCCCATGTACATGGGACTTAACATCCCTTTCTTTCCTATCCTCATGACCTTATTCCATGGAGATAAGTGTAAAAATACAATGTCTCCAACTTTAAACACAAGGTATCGTCAACGACTGGCTGCATAAATCTTCTATGGAGTTTTGGAAACAATGAAATGCATCTGAAGTTTTTTCACCTTCTCCACCATTTCGTATACCATTTGAGGTCCTAACAGCTTACACTCACCGACTACTTCCCAACATGCCAATGTTCTGCACCTTTTCTAATAATGGCTTCATATCATGGCATTCAGATGCTCGAGTGGGAAATATTGTTGTAGGATAGTTAAACCAGTGGAAGATGTTATCCCATCATCCTTTTAATTCCATATTACATTCTCACAACATGTCTTATGATATTTAAATAGTTCGCTTAGATTGGCCATCAGTTTGAGAATGATAGGCTGTACTGAAATTCAGTTCAGTGCTTAGAGCATGTTTGAGGATTTTCCAGAACATCGAGGTAAATATCATATCACTATTGGATAAAATAGATAGTGGTACTCCATGCATCCTTACTAATCATTTGATTTAATTCCATGCAATTTGATCCAATGAGATGTCCTCTTGAATCAAGATAATGTGAGTTGTCTTTTTAAGAATATCCACAATGGCCCATATAGCATTATTTCCTATGGATGTACATGGAAGTCCAGTGTCAAAATCCATGGTAATGTTCTCACACTTCTATCCTAGTATGGGTAGTTGTTACATAATCACCTTAGACTTTTTCCTCTTAGACGTCACATACTGTCATACTAGGCACTTTGATGTATATTTAGCAATCTTCCTTTTTCATGTTGTCCCACAAAATGTTTTCTCAAAGATCTCGATACATCTTTGTGCTCCATTGCTGGAGAGAGATGGTTGAGCTATGTACATCATTCAATAGTTCATTATTTATCTCTAGATCAGATGGTACACATAATCGGGTCCCATATCCGAAAAATCCATCCTTATCAATTTTGAAATCAGATGATTTCCCATTTCTCATAGCTTCCACCCTTTTCTGAATTTCCACATCTTTTCTTTGATCATACTTTTCCCCCCAAGATGTATGGATGAGCAATCATTAGATAAAGGATTCATTATGGTCATCCCTTAATGATTCTCATGTCCATCCTTTTCAAATATAAAAGATCGTGTCGTTTTTAATTCCCATCATTGATAATGACTCGAGATCCTCTCTACAAAGAGCATCTACCATCTAGTTTACCAGACCAGGATGATAGTGGACTGAGTAGTCATAATCCATGAGAAGCTCTATCCATATTCACATGTGCATTTTAAGATCATTTTTGGTGAATATATATTTGTGACTATTGTGGTTAGTATATATCTCACACTTCTCCCCACATAGATAATGCCACCCGATATCCAATGCAAAGATCACAATCACCAACTCTAGATCATGTGTGGGATAGTTTTTCTCATGGATTTTAAACTACCATAAGGAACAAGATATTACACTATCATTTTCCATTTGCACACAGCCTAATCCACTCTTATAAGCATTACTATACACCACAAAGAGTTCTCCACTAATAGGGAGTGTGAGTAATATTGCAGTGATAAGCCTCTTTTACAACTGCTTGAAACAGTCTTCACATTCCTGTGTCTAGAAATCATTACTCCCTTCCAAGTCATCATGGTTACTGGGTTTGAAAATCATGAATTGTTCTTCACAAATCACTTATAATACCCATCTAGACCCAAAAATTTGTGGATCTCTACTACAGAAGTTGGCCTAGGCCACTCTTCAATTGCCTTCATCTTGGAATAGTCCACAGATATCCCTTTGCTGGTGATAACATTCCCCAATAATGATTCTACCTCCATTCAGAACTCACATTTACTATAAATTGCATAAAACTTATCTCTTTATAATGTCATTAACATAGTATTCAAATTATTCTTATGTTCATCCTTGCTCTTGGAGTTTATCAGAATATCATCAATATTGACTTCCAAACAAAATTCAAGGTAATACCTAATGAATCTATTCATTAAATCCATGAAAATCGGTGGATCATTAGTGAGTTAGAAGGGAATAACATTGAACTTATTGTGTCCATAACTAGTTAGAATGGTAGTCATGGCAATGTATTTTTTCCTCACCATTAATTGGTGATATCCCGACTGAGGGTCCACCTTAGAGAAATAACTGGCCAAACGAAGATGATCGAACAATTCATTTATCCGTGGCAGGGGATAAAAGTTATTTATCGTGATTTTATTGATATCATGATAAGCTATGCAGAGGTTCATTGATCCACCCTTCTTCTTGAAGAATATGACTGGTGCACCCCATTGTGAAGCACTCGGGCATATAAAACCATTCTTTGTATTCTTTTGTAACTACTTCTTCAGATCTTCCAGCTCTATAGTGAAAATTCTGTAAGGTTTCTTTGATATAGGAAGATATCCAATGATCTGTTCAATTGAGATCTCAACCACTCGGTCAAGAGGAAGAATATGAAACTCTTCAAGGAATACATTAGTGTAATCCCACATGATGGGTATGTGTTCATGCATGATTCTCTCCTTTATCTCAATCATTTGAGTTAGATATTCCTGCGGACAAGGCATAAATTTCCACTCTTGAGATGAAGATTCTAAAATTTATTCATCTTACTCCTTAAACATTTAATGAATCAGAAGATGGTTTTGGATGTGAAGAGTTATTTCTCTTTCCTGAATGTGGTTGATGTCTTTGTATAAATATAGCCATTACATTCCCAAGAAGGAATCAAACTTCGCTAAAAGAAGTATGATGATATTTTCTGGGAGGTTCTGTCCATAAAAATTTTCTGGGGAGGAGATATAAACCATGGAATAAATAATTTCCACATTTTCCATTCTCAAAAATAACTTTTCATCCAAATATTTAGGTGCTTTTTGATTAGTTCTACTAAACATTCATTATATGAAAGAATGTGTAGAACCAGAATCAAATAGTACGTTATCTATTATTGGATGAATAACTAGAATACCTATGAACCCATCATTGTCCGACACCACCTCAACAGTATTGATAGAATACTACATTCCTTATTCCCTTGGAGGTTGTTACTGATTGCCTTCAACATCCCTCAGATTAGGGAAATTGCTCGCATAAGGCCCATGCTCCTTGTAGTTGTAACACTGCATTGCAGGTTGATTGTTGATCTGATCCTTTCATTATTCTACAACATTAGCAGTATATTTCATATCCCTTTGGTAGTTCTTGGCTAGATGCCCAAACATTAAACATTTTAAGAAATTCATGGTTCCCTTCATACAATTATCAGGATGCATATTCCCCAAACTTTTACAAGGGGAAAAGTCATGATTGTTTCCATCATGGGAATTTTTTGATGAACCACTCATGTTTTTCTCCATTTTCTTCTTCTGTTCACTCAGCCCATGAGACCACTAAGATTCCCCAATCCCCATTTCATCCTTGAAGTAATAACTGACAATATCCTCATAACTTTTGATGTCTCGAACTGCCGATGCTTTTCTTAGACTCAACTTTAGTATGCTAAATTAGCGATCCACCTTTATTTTAGTGTTCATGAAAAATCCAAAGGCATACAATGAAATCCTTGAAATGTGTTCTTTATATGCATGATGGACTCATCTTCCATCTTCTTGAGTCTGAGGAACTGTCTTTCAATTATGAGATAGAGGGTTTAAGGAAAATATTTGCTGAAAAACATCCTCTTGAATTACACTTAATCCATGGAATCAATTTCCTCTTGGGACTTTTATTCTTGATTAGTGTCCACCACTAATCAGCTTCTCTATCAAAATGATTGACCTCTAGTACATCTTTCTATTCTTCCAAGCACTCGAGGATGGAGAATATTTTTTTAATGGAGTTAATACATTGTTCTGTGTGGAGGGGATCAGAAGATCTGCTAAACATGGGATTACTTTGATGCAAGGAATATTATAAGGAAATGTTCGCTTTCCTTTGAATAGAAGGGAGTTCTGTAAGGTTCATGTTTTTATTCATATTTTGAGCTAGCTGAGCAAGTACTGTCATTATGCTTTGAGGACCCTCTCTCATTATATCAGGCATATCATTAGGGTAATCTTCACATTTCCTCTTAAATTAGTTTTTGTAATATATTCTTCTATTTCCTACCATTAAATAAGAAATATAATATATAATTAGAGGTCATGAATACATAGATATTGAGCATAAAAAAGGAAACATCAATCATTAAATGATAAACTTATAAAGAAGAACCATATACTAACTTGTAATTCGTTAGTTTTATATCTAGGTTATGCTCGATCTATTTCATAACTTATATTCTTAGGGGATTTTTTCCATTAACAATTGTTTGTACTAATCTCGTGAATCTACCAAAGAAGATCCCAATGTAGTGTAATGACCAAGTGTACAGTAAGGCCCATTTTCGTGCACCGGTTCCCGTTTGAGTCTATTCCATAGTGGTGTTCTTTGGTTTTACCCGTGGATACATCTATTCCAGATCCATCTATACATGCTCATTCATAGACATGGATGTATTTTCTTGATAATCCACATACTCAATACTGACCAACATATAGGAATGCTTTCTTATAATTAGCCTCATCTATAAAGTTCTCACTAAGGAGAAATATTCATCATCTCTAAAAATAACTAGAATATCCTCTGATACCAACTATAGTGACACAAACCTTTTATATATAACATTAAATTATTTTAAGCATAATTTTAAATCCAAGTACATTAAAAGGATTGTTAATTCTAGTGTCTTGGAAGTCTAGGTACATAAATCATAAAACATGAGGGCTAAAAACATTTCATTATTGAATCACTATAAAGATCTTTTAACATCCATTGAGCCCTTACATCTGCATAGGGTACCCTGGGAAACATATGTACCAACATACGAGAAGAAAATCCTTGTATGGGAATGAACATAAGGATAAGTCTTAAGAACCCGAGTGAGGAGGCATGACATAAGGATATCTAAAGCGTGGACCATATAAAATTGTATCATATAAGCATGGAATCATATAAACATAGAATCATATAAATGTGGAATGATTATAAACATTTCCTTAGTACGATTCAATTCTAACCTCGAATCACATTTCCCATTTTAGTACGTGTCAAAGCTAACTGCCAACCTCATTTCCCATTTTAGTAGAGGTCAAGTCTAACCGTCAATCCCATTTCCCATCGTATCTCATTAGACCTAACATTACCCGATGCATTGGAGTTCTATCTAGGCGCACCCATATAAAAAATTCAATTATTAATATTTCCACCTAAATAATCATACATAATGAACCATACAAAAACATAAGGGTACCCATGGAGAGAATTGGGTACCATAATCAGGACACAAATCATAACCAATGGATGTATCAAGAAAGTGTCCATGAAAGAAAGGGATTAGAAAATAAATGGACATTCTTAATATAAAATAAGATCAAAAAATGGTTTGGGATGTCAAAAAGAAGAGACAGCATATAAGAAATGTATTTTTGAACATTATAATTAAATCATTTTTGTCCGTTTTAAAGGAAAATACTATAGAAAATTTAAAACAGAAAAGAGGAAAATGTATTATATAAAAATAAAATTGAACCAAGAAGTTTTTTACTATAAAATTAATAGTTTTATAAAGCCCGTGGTGGATTAAAACATAGGATTGAGTGCATTTGATATTGGGTAAAAATTCAAGGAGTTCCCTTAAAATAATTTGGCTTATTAGAATGTTTTAAGAATAGAATCATTTAAAAGAATGTATATCCCCCAAAGAGAGTGATGAAATTTTATGGATAAATTAATTTTTTTAAACTAAACATAATTTTGAATATGTATATAAACATATAAGATAATTCCTTTTTATAGAAAGAATGATAAGGATACCTGAAAGAACAAATAATGTTCAGGTATAATTCATTACGGTTTATCGGCATGGTGTTGGGTTTACCTAAGAGGAAATGATGAGAGATAAAAGGGGTTTCCCATAAAATATACATCCTGAGGGAAGTATGAGGGTAGTGATAAAACATACCCCATTATTTTTGATATCACATAAAAAGGCATTTCATAGAGGAAAATATTGATTAAGAGAGAAATGGGGAGGATCCCTTAACATAATTTCATTGGTGTTCTCCACTTTTTATTAAAGGACTTAATAAACAAATTTGGTTTATTAATTAATAATTAAAGAACCTATTCTATATGAAATTTTATTATTATAATAATTTTATTTACATTTATATCCTTTTTTATTGGTTATGAGGTTCATTTTCATTGTTCGGGCTCGTTTGTTTACTTGGTTTTAAGGACTGGTTCGTTTATTTTTCTGTTTGGATAAACATGTAAGATGAAAGTGGTTTTCCATAATTTAAGTTATATGATATTAGTGAAAATACTTTAGATTACATGTTTATAAATTTAAATTAGTTACTTATTGTGATGTCGAATTATTATATAAAACCATAGGGACAATCATTTTTGTTAATCTGTGGGTTTGATTACCAAGAACATATTTTTCTTTATAAATTAATACCCTTTTTACAAAAGGATTAAATAACAAAAAATAGGATTTATTACATATATAATAATCTATTTCAACAGTAATACAAATGGTTTCATGACCATAATTAAAGATGATAATAGAAATTGACACATTGTTGTTCTTGAATGTGCTAAATTACGACATCTCAAAGAGTTCTTTCATTTCTTTCAAATAAATTGTGTGGAATGGATAAAAGATAATGAAATATCCCATTAGAATAATAACATTCCATTAAATGTCTGTTACAGTAGTTATCATTCTATTTGGATGAAGAGAGGTGTGGAATGAAATAAAAAGAACAGAACATAAATGAAATCACCGAATTGGAAAAGAGAAATTTACCTCTTGATAATTCCTCCATTGAGAACATATTATGGAGAGATGTTTTGGTATTTTGAAGAGGCTAGGGCATTTTGGACGTCGGGGAGGAGCTTTGGGAGATATTTGGGCATTATATTTTCAAGGAACAAGGCGTGATAGCAGTGAAGAGAAGAGGGAGTGAGGGGGGTTTTATAGTGGAGGGGAGGAGGGTTTTCATAATATTATAATCATTGGTTAATTATTTTCCCTCAAGACCATCAATTATGAGGATTGCAGGGCCAAAAACAGTAATAAATTCATGTGACTTTGAACCAATTGGGTGTACATCAGCAGATCATCATCAATGACTCAATAAGTCCATTATTTAGAATTTATTGTAAAATATTGTATTTTACTATTCATCAAAAAATAAATTATTTCTGAAAAATCTCAAAAATTCACAATAATCACTTCTCTACGTGTAGAATCCAAAAATGAAATATATTTTTCAAAAATAATTTTTTAAATATGATTAGATTAATATTTAATTAAAATCATAATTTATTATCAAAAAACCAATTTAGAAACATTTATTTACTTATTCTATAATATAGGTATATTGTACTTTCAAC
Source organism: Viscum album (assembly GCA_963277665.1). Lineage (NCBI taxonomy): Eukaryota > Viridiplantae > Streptophyta > Magnoliopsida > Santalales > Viscaceae > Viscum > Viscum album. Next base: position 1,257,097,501 of record OY728152.1, read on the forward strand.
ATGAATATTATTTATATATTTTCATATGTATAGTTATTATTAATTAGGGTATATCACTATTCAAAAGGTTATGTTACAATTCATAATGGTAGGTTACTATTCACAAACATTTATGTTTTCCTTATTGGACTCCAAAAAACATACTGATTACAACTGTGTATGTCAGATTTTCAAAATTCCACAATACAGAAGTGAAAAAATTATGTTTAAATGTCACTTATCACTTAGTAGTTCAATATGTTGTTTTTTCATGTGATTATATAACATATTTATAAGAAGGTAATTTCTATTTCAAAACATTTGGTCATTACAGACTCTTTTCTTGATTGAGAGTTATCTCCCGTGAGAGATTTTGCTTAATGTATTGTGTAGATTTTAACATATTTTCCAATTGGTCATTGTGTTTGAAATATATCAAGAAACATGATTGGTATCTCATTGGTTGGTTGTTTAGACCACTATTCTATTATCTCCATGTTTTGTTTTAATTTTACTGGATATTAATTTCCCATAGTTCATGTGTTGTGGAGGCATCATGTCCTGGAGGATGGGATTCCCTTATTCCAATGTTCAAGGATGTATGTTATGTTCTCCTTTTGTGGATTTTTGGGGTGACAGATTTAATTTTTGACAATGTTTCAAGTGTAATGAGATCCTTGATATTATCTCAAAGGATGGTTTTTAGGACCCTTGCCCTCATTTCTTATGGGTAGGTTTTGAATTATCTAGGGAGATAATACTTTCTATTTTAGATGATGTAATGGAACATACGATTCGTCCGTTACTTTTCTAGAAATCTGATGCATGAGGTGTTTGAGGGTAGTCTGAGGTGTATTTGGGACATGTGAGTCATACCAACGATGACTCGTTTCAATATTTTTGTCAAATTTATTGTTTTCAAATGGTGGTAATCTTGTATATTGCTCATCCTATTAGTATCGCATCCTAGAGGTGACTCATCTATCGGTGAAATGCTAGTGGTGACTCGTCTGGCGGTGACTCATCTAGTGGTGACTCACTGGTAGTGACATAGTTGTGGCGACTCATCTTGTGGTGAATCAGTAGTGCTGACTTGATTTTGGTGACTCATCAAGATATGGTTCACATTCATCAACTCATCTGGTAGTTGCAGTGAATCATCTGAATAGTTTTCCAAATTTTCATAATTTTCATGTTCTTCCACTTTTTCACATTTTTGCATCTATTTTGATGATAAATCATTTTAATGGAATAATTGATTTGTTTTAAGGACGTTTTAATGGATTTCAGTAATATATAAAATTTATCAAATGTTCATAAACTTATAAATGGTCAAACCATGTGGATTATTGAGATCCTACATTAAATGAAATTCTAAGTCCTTTCAATTCCTGTGAGTTCTAGATATAACCCTTCTAAGATGGAGAACATACTTTTCTTCCTTCCATATCAATCTCTTAATATGGGAGGTTCAACTTCCATCTTCCCATAGATGTTCTGTTACATAGTAGCTAAAATTGGTTTGTGATTCTTTAGTGAGTTTCCTATTGTGTGCACACCACTATTTTGGTGCAACAAAGTGGTGTCAACCATGTTTCTATCAAGTAGGTTTTTCCTTTGTCTCTCCTTTTGAGTATCATATGGGGTGGGTTTATTATTGTTAACTATTGTGAATATGGTTTCATCTAGATAAATAAAGGTTAACAAATTTTCATGAATTGAACAAAATGGGTAGGGGAATGTGAAGTATGATCCTACTATTTTATTGATATTTTGATCGATGTTGTGAATTGTATGCGCAAAATACCCCCATAAAAATAATGTCTATTAGGGGTTCTTGTTTATGAATTAGATTAGGGATTATTTAATACATTCATGATATGTGGTTATTGATTCTACTTACTATAAAATTGGTTAAACTTGTCAATTTTGTTAAAATAAATTAACACTTGACGATCATATGGCTTGTGTGATGACAACCTTAATCAATAATGTGAAATTAAATAAGGGATGAATTTCTAAATCAAAATATATATTTTGATCTGGTATATATTTTAACATGTTTGTGTAAATTATTGTGTGTTGTGTGTTATATTTGGTGGTATGATAGATGGGATTTGTATTTGTTATGATATGTTGGGGAAGTGGACGAGAAGTTCCATACAAAAGGGATATAATACTGGTTATGGTATTTATGTGTAGAAATGCTACCAAGGGGATGTTTCTGCAAATTGGTAATGATATGGGATTACTTTTAAGAGGAATAATGGGTTGTTGGGTAGTGATGCTTTCTGTCTATTGGTTATTGTATTGTGTGAATTCATTCTAGTTTCTTGGAAAGTATGGAACTAAAATGGAATACCATTTTCTTATGAGGAATATGGAAAAAATACATTAATTTTAATAGAATTTGGATTGTGAACATAAAATGAATGAATAAAAAAATGTTTAAATTTAATGAACCTAAGTGTTGTTAATATGTGATTATTCGATTTTTGTGAAATCTATTAATCAGTTAAATATGTATTAAAGTTATAATGTAAATTTTGGTTTCTGTTCTTCTATTATGGTTTCTTGTTTAAATTTTTAGCAATGTAGGTATTGGGCCATTTGATTTGGTTTGTTCCTTAGTTTTAAACCAATAGGATGAGATTGTTTTATTTAATAATATATGAATATATCTTCTATTTTCCTTGTTATCTCAATATGAAACCCACACACATTGACCATAATGTGTCTAACTTTTTCATATTTATGTGGGGGTGTCTTTAACATACATCATGATGTGAGGATGGATGGATGGTCACCTGCTCTACCCTACCCCCACTACTTGGCGATGATGGCCCAAGATTCATTAGGTAGGATGTGATGGGATATGGTATCTTGGGAGTCTTTGAGATGAGTTGTGATGTGGTTTCCCATGAGTCTTAGGGATGAGTTGTGATGTGATTTCCTATGTATCTTGGGGATGAGATGTGATGTGATGTGAATCCCATTTGTGTGTAGTCGGGATGTGTTGTGGGGCACAACAGTGTGTGGGAGGGGTGTGTTTTATGGCCCAAGTGTGTATAGGTGGGATGTGTTATGAGGCCCAAGTCTGTGTGGGTAGGATGTTATGTGGTATATTTGGAAGATATTGGAGAACTTTGATGTTTTCTATTAGGGGCGTGAGAGCTGCTAATCAGTGGAAAAGTGGTGTGGGGTATTATATCATTGATGTTCTTCATATTTTGCTTTATTTTATTAGGATGTTTTATATGTTGAGTGAACCTTGGTGAGGTTGGGTTTGGCTTCGTAAAATTGTTTTTCTGCTGTTTTGTTCTACTACTTTTACATGGGTGCATCAGTATGCTCTTTTCACCTATGAATGTGAGACTTCATTTTTCTTACTTAGTATACCAATATGCTCACCCTATATATATAAAAACAATTTTTAGGTATATAGGAGGACTTTTTGGACCATTTTGTACATTTCTAGTTTAGACTATTTGAGCCGTTGTTGTTTCACTACCATTGCATTTATTCTTTTGCGATTTCAATTAGATACTTATATATGTGATAGTTTTGATTTATACATGCATTTTTGGATTGTTTGGCATGATTTAATAATATATCATCTAGTTTTTTTAAGTTTATTCGTCATATCACTAATTCTTGTTTTTATTAAAAATTCTAATGCCTCCCATATTGTGAGATATTTATACCCTCAGTGCTAGTTGGAAACATCGGTCCTACAAAATGTGAAAATCGGGGGGTCACTATCTCCCTTTCTTCATTTAAATCCCTAGAGGTATCTGTTAAGAGGGAGGGGTCATAACAACAATATTTTCATTAATTTCTAGATATTGTTAATATGGTTTAATATTTTTCATCACAATTAATATAAATAATTAAAATTTAATAAAATATTATTTTACCCAGTTTCGTCAAAATATTCAAATTTCATTTAAAATAGATTTTAATATAAGGAAATATGAAAATATTATTGACGGAAAAAGGCTATTGGAGTGGGGAATATCCTAGAATAATGAACGATCAATTTGTTCAATGTGTGGTTTTATTATTTCGATGAATCAGTTTTCAAAATTTTGTATCCAGGATTTCCTTCTAAATATTCGTTTTTTCCATAAAATCTTCTTTAAATTTTAAATATGTTTCGTAGATTAGTTAATAAACTAATGGAAGAGGAATCACATATATCTAACGGATTAATTAAATGAAATTATAGATAATGTTTTAGGGGATATCAATTATATCATTAATTAGAAGGACTATGTGATAGAATTAAATAAATAGATAAAGTAAATAAATAATTAAATCAATCTAATGATATTATGATCTTAAAAATCTAATACCTTATTTTTTTAGATGTTGGTGAAATATGTTTTAGGGTCAGATTTTATATTTTGCTAATAAAAGTTTAATTTAAAACAATAATGTATTTTAAAATATATCCCAATAAATAAGCTATTATTACCCAAGTAATGTATTTTCAATCTCATAAATCTATATTATATTTGTGAGAAAATATAGAGATCAATTTAGTTCATTTTATTCATCTTTCATCAAATTTGCAGAACAAACTATACAATTTATGAAATAATAGTTCATATTCATAATTATATTAATATGATGTTACTAGAGATATATGTTGTCCATGCGATGCCTTTATATCTATGATTTTGTTATATAAGATAGATGAATGTAAGTTCTCGTGAGGAAGTCGATGAGAATGATGTAGTTATGTAAATAAATTAGGACTATCCAATCTATTAAAAGGACATTTTATTGTAATATATGATAAAATGATGTGAAATGAGTGACACAGTTTCTTCATCAACCAATGTACCATTTGATCTCTGTGAATGAATGTCAACCACTTGTCATGAGGTGATGTGTTGTGGTGAAAACATAAGAAATGTAAGAGAATAGTGGTCATATAATCAATTAAATTGAAAAATACTAATGTGGGAGTATGAAACAATATTGAGAATAAGTTATGTTAAAAGGTGATATTCATTAAATTTTTTGAATGAACATCTATGAAGGAGGCGTTACGAATTCCTCTATATGAATTTGAGGAATGTGGGTTTTCGACATGGAATGTAATATTAGTGGAGAATATAATGGGGGAATAGGGACTTCTGTGAGTATTGATTTAGACTCTAAATGTTATGTTATCTCCTCTCATCAAATCATAAATAATCTAACATTATTTGAGTAATTTTGTAAATGTGAAGAAAAATAAAATAAATTAATTTGTTAAATAAAAGTGAAATAATTATATATAATATTATAATTTGTAAACGTAAATATTTTTCTCATATTACATCTAATTGACGAAGTGAATAAATTATTTTTTTATGGGAAAATAGGATCATATGAGAAATAAGTCCATGGTGGTGTGAACATCATAATATAATGACAAATTTATAGTTACTTGAAATTTTTTTATTCTTTAATAATTTTAACATTATTTTAGGAAATTATGAAAATTATCATTCATGGTAAAAAATAAGGGATGTGTAAATAAATTCTTACAATGAAAAAATGATGAATATGAAATCTAATATCCTTATTAAAATAATATATTTATCAAAAACTATTTATAATATAAAATGTACAAATCAACAAAAAATCAACAATTTTACTTAAGGGTAATTCTATGTAAGGGAAATTATTTATTATGTTTTAAGAATTGATATTGGAAATTATTACTCATGTTTAAGTAGACTAAATTAGGGTTTTATATATTATACTAAAAATATATAATATTAAATATTATAAAATAGAGAAGTAATTAAAAATAATTAATAATTTATATAGTCCCCCACCCTGAATAGCCCGAATGCATTCATTTTTTATTGATTTTGATAAACCCCTTTAAATCGATGAGGGGGAACCCTTACAAGGCCCGTAGGCTTAATGATCACATGGACCATAGGCTTAAGAGATCTTACATGACCTAAAGGTCATAGGGAATTGAACCAGGATATAACTACAATGAGCAACCCCTCCCCATCATTGGCATCGTGATGGTATCCCTCCACCTTCTCATGGAAATCTAGCTAAGCTTCCCATGCATGCACAAGCCGGTCCCGATGGCGTATCCATACCATCTCATTCTTCCAAATCCTTTGGTTCTCCTCTGGTGATTGCGCCTGCTCTGAGTATTCACATAGGGATACACCTTTTTTTGTAGAGTATGTCTTGGGAAACTGCATGTGGCCCAAGGTCCATGAGGTGGCCGGAAAGCCCTACTTACGTAATGACTTGGTTGGAATGATGGCCATAAGGACTCCGCGCCCAAACTAGTGGCCTAAGGTGAATAGTTTTGGCTGCTATAGTACTGAACAATACCTACTACAGTACCCATACTTTGTAATGTACTTCTATAGTACTCGTACAGTTCAAAAAAAATATCTCCACCTGGTTTTGAACCTCGGTCACTTGGATTTACTTAATAATACCTCACCAACACGGCTGAGGCTCATGTGCATAATGATTTATATAGTTATATTTTGATAGCAATAAGTTTTTATAATATTTTTTATGAATACGTGAATTATATATATTGTACATTTAAACCGGAAAATAATGTCAAAAATTAAAAATATATAGAAATATAAATATTATGAAGAAATAAATGGAATATTATTTTTATGGGATTTACAGGGAAGTTAAAAAAAAATTGATAGATGTATGACAACATATTAATTGAAAATAAATTCTAATATGAATACGTGCTAATCCTAAATCTGAAATTGGGGACAAAAATTAGTAGAGGAATACAAATTATATATATATATATATTAAGATATGATATTTAAGGAAACATATATATATTGCTAAAAATGATAAATTAAAAAATATATTAATAGATAAAATATAGTAACCAAGTAATGGCACCAAAATATTAATTATTTTATTCATAAAATATATTGAAATTAATAATGAAATACCATTACAATTGAATTAGTATTATTTCAAGTATGATATAAAATCAGTTTGGATATCATTAATTATTATATTAGTGGATTTTTGAATTAATGTGGTTGATACCACCAAAAAAATATTGTAATTTTATGATAATCAATAATTAATGACATTAATATTGTCATGTTAGAAAAAATAAATGTAGCCTATAATATAAAAAATTATATAAACTATTTGGTTATGTGTTTAAGAGGATAATTCAATAAGTAACATTTCACTATTATTTATTTTTTATAAATATCTTCTTAGGATTTGAAATTATAGAAATCCATTGTGGATGTTAAAATTGAGGTAAAAACATATGTATATAGTCTCTAGTGGTAGAAAAGTAGTTACTTGATTTGATTGAAATGGTTTATTTTTGGACTTATCCAGTTTACAAGGTGATATATTATAGTAATGGATGAATATCTAGAATAATGAGAAATAAATATTACATTAAGTTTCATTAGACATTATCTTGGATTATAGTTGTATGATGATGGCCTTTACCTATCTGTCCCATTTACTTGGGTATATACCAATAATGATTCACACTAGTATATGTTCCTACAATCCACATGTCTCATTTTTCGAAGATTATTTAATCATTAAGAGATCAATGGATATGTGTAATACCTCTACAATATAAGGTATATTACATGTGAGGATGTAAAATTTCAATAGCCTCCTTGATATGTGAAATTGGTAACTGAAAATTCACACATATTTTTCAATATTACACTCTTAAAACATTTTTATTAACATTCATGATGATAAAATATATATTATATTTTCCCATAAAAATAACATTGGTCTTCATTGAAACATATATATTAAAATATAAATGGACATATGTATTTCTTCTACTATTGAAAAGTTCAGTAGCATCCATAGAGACTTTTTATTTCTCAATATATCAATGTTTATATATATGAATACCTATAGATGTTTATTTTAACTTGTAAATCATGCATAGGTGAAGTTAATTCTTTTTATTAGCATCTGCATTAGTTCTCATATGTTAAATTATCTTGAAGGATAATAATTAAAATATTTAAGAAAATTAAAATATTGTATGGGGTTATTTATATTTTAAAGATACCATCGACATGTAGGATAGTTGAGTTCCAACATATAGGATATTATAGGGTTTTACAAGGGCTTCACCATTGACAAGAGGGAAAGAGGTTAGTTTTATAAGATATTAGTTATACCCTTATTGGATATATTATACATGGACCCTTATAATATTATTATATATTTAATATGATAATATAATTACATAAATATTGATATTCATTGAGTGTGATCAATGCCATAGTGGGTTTATTGATAATGATAGATCATGAATATCACTATGACTATTACAGTGTTAGGTGATTTTTCGTATTCCACGCAATTTTTTTTATTGAATTATATAAATGCTAGATGATATTATGGTCAAAATAGTAATTTGGATGTCCATATCGTGTACCACTGATCATGGAGACTAGTGAAAGAAAGTGTTTATTAATGTTTAGGGAATGCATTTGTCATTGTGATGACCAATATTATTATTTTTTATTGTGCTAAAATTTATTATATATATATGTTTTATATTTCATGGGTATTAATCATTAATAACATATTTTATGGTGCTTCATGATATTAGGTGAAAGGTAATATCTATATAAATAGAGTCTTATAATTTATGGAAGATTCCATAGTCTTGGTCACTATACTTTGGCTTTGTGGTTATGTGATTAGTGAGTCCGATAACTTATATTAAAAGATGTGATATATTATTATTAAAGACATTTGATAGGGATGTATTTAACTATATAATATCATTTTTTCTTATCGTTAAAAAATTTTACTATAAGTTTTAGTTCATAGAGTTTAAAGGGTTTTTGGGGAAAATTATATTTCTAAACATGGATCTTATTGATTACTCAAGACAAATTTGGATTGAATAGGAAGGGCGGGAGGGAAAATCCATCATATAATTTTAGTACATGGATGTAATATTTTTTGATTAATTTAAATAAATTTTTAAATAGACTGTATGGGGTAGACTAGTATGATACTTATTAACATATATTTTATCCTATATAAATTTGAGACTGAGATATCCTTTAGAAAAAGGTAAAATAATATTCTAGATTGAGAAATTACATAGTATATAGGTTTTTGGTGTTAAAGATAAGATGGATAAATTGGCTATTAGGATGCCAAATTTCTCTATTAAAATAATTTTCTAAGTACCAGAGTACTCTCATAAAGTAGTCTTTCATTACAGTAAAATTTACATGTATAAAGTAACATAAAATTTCAAAAATTTCGTTTAAATTTATCAACTCCAATATATTAATTTTTATAAATCATTAATTCTTATTTTTTTTATATTTTATATTAAATGTAATTATACATTAATTTAAAATTTATAAAATTATGTTTTTTAATTTTTGTTCCAATTATGGTTTATGTCTTACATATTGAATTTATTTAAGTTAGAGTTGCATAGTGTATTTTTTAGTTTATACTAGAATATTTTTAAAATTAATATATGTATTTTATGGAATTCAATTCAATATATATTTTCATATTGTTATGAGACCTGAGAAAACATTCGATGGGAGAAGTGAACACATAATGTGTTCTATGATTCTTTTCGAGGGAACTACATATACAGATCTTACATGAAGCTTCTCATTTTGAAACAATTTATTAATTTTAAATTTATTAAATAATTTATAGTGCACTATGATGATTAGTTTTAGGATCTTAATAGTGGTGTGTTATGTAATTTAATAGGATTTTCATTTCCTCTTTCTAAGATCAGTTATTATTGGTTTCATAAAAAACACCTCTATTTTTATATACATGGATAAGGACTCCCAATTAACATATGGTTTTAGGGAAAATGATAAAACCGTTTACTATTTTATATAACATATTATTTTGGTGGGATGAAGATACAAAAATCCCTTCATTTTAGTTTCTATAAAAGAGTAATGGTCATATAACAAAATCATTTTCAAATTATCAAAATGATGTTCTTACTAATAAAGTTATTAAATACTAAATTCAATATGAATTTAGAATGAATGATGTCATATTAGGATCATGTTTTTTAGTTGTTTGTATTGATATAGTGTTAATATAAGTGTTTAGAGTAATCCCTAGTGAAATTTTAAGAAAACATTTTATACAGTCCATCTATCTCGTGGGTGAATGGTTATAAGAATATAGAAATAAATACAATCATTCATTGAGTAATATAAGTATTCTAATAACCATGAGTTTTTATAAGATCTCAATGGTAATTTATTGTGATTTTATTCGTGGATATGAATAATATTTATGTAAATTATAATTTTATCTTGAATCATAACCCATGTATTAGTAGTTCTTACATGAAGTTTAATGAATCTAATGAAATAATTGGGATTCACATTGTTAATTTATATAAGGAATTGAATTATTATGATTTTATATATATATAGTTTTTATATTGGAATACTCATTATACAATAATCATTTTATGTTCCACGGTCCTATTATAATGTTATAAAATACTATTTTCCCATGCAATTCACTAATCCTTGGATTTTAGATTTTTAATAAATATTAATGTTATACATGATATTTTATAGAAAATGATATTTGATTTTGTCCCATTAATTAGAACATGTGTAATTTAAATTATTGAATATCTCACCCAATTTGAATTTAAAAAATTGTATGAGATATTCTATTATTTATATGGTGAATTTTGTGTGGTTGGTAAGGTGAGTGTGCATGATTTATGAAAAAAATTCAATAACCTATCATGATTTATTTCATTATCATTGAAAAGTTATTGATGAATTAACTAATCTTTAACACAAATATTTGGGTTATAACAATGTGTTTTTCTTAATGGTGGCTACAACAATGAACACATCACAGAATTATGGTAAAGTCAACTCAGATAGGAATGAAATTTCTTTTAAATTCATACAACATTGGATGGTGAAATACAAAATGTTGTATGTACAAATACTTTGAAAAATTAACATATATAAAGTATTAATGAGTTATTTACATAATTAGTTTTGATGGAATATATATAACAATACACCTTTAAATGAATTTTCTTTATATTGATTGGAATGTTTAGTAATGTTGTTTTGACTCTAAAATGTAATCAATAGGGGAGGTTCTATATTGATCAGGAAACATGTGGATTATTTATTTCCATGAATGAAAAGTTATTAGATGGGGAGGATGTAACAGTATGAGTTTTCAACAGGTGTGACTCTTTCTATAAATAGAGTTTCATATTAAACTGGGGATCATTGAATTTATAACACTAATGTAATTTAATTTAACAATTTTAGTGGCTTATTTGAAAACCTCAAATTTTATTAGAAGGGAATTGTTGTATTTCTGTTGTCAAAATAATAAACTTTTTTATAATGGAATTATAGACAACTAAAATAACCCACCACTAAGTCTAAAATTTAATATTTCTTTTGTAATGGTATCATGATAATTTTTGGACATTACTAAAATAGTGCGTAGTTGGTGGAATGAAAGAATGATCAAAATGTTCAAGATATGATTATTTTATTTTTATGTATCATTTTTTATTATTCTATACCATTGACGTAACTCTTCTTATTATATCGATTATTTATAAAATCATTCCATGAAATTTTAATATGGAATTAATATATTTAATATAGTTCATGTTCACTATGAATATCATAAATCTAAGACTATGATTATGTGATTTTATAAAGAATTTTTAGAGCTGAATATTTCTAACAATTATCCTAATTTCATATGTTTTAAAATATGGTAAATTTTTTTATATTATTATTCTATGTTACTTTACAAATACAATGAATTTTTAATTATTAAAATTATATTTAATGGATTTAATGAATATAGAGATTTAATTTTTAGGGTTGATTTGGATTATGTGTTGGAAATTTTTTCATGGAGAAGAATTAAAAATATTCTCATTAGTCTTTCGATGAATTTTTAAGAGATTCTTCTATTATATTTGGAATAAAAAAAATTATACTCTCATTTATAATGAAATACTATAGATATATTTATTATTTTCACATTATCCCATCGAAATGACATATCAAAAAATGAATTTTGGAAAAGGGAGGCTATATTTTGGATCATTGCCTTTAGAAAATGATACTAGAGATATATTAAAGGAATTAAATACATTAAACCTATTATATTACACCATTTAATGTGGTATATAGTGAGTTTTGCAGACAATGGTAATGATATACATGTAGGGACATTCTAAAAATGTGATCATCCAATAAATTGATCAGATGGTCAGACGGTAGCCACATGATCCCTATATAATATGAAGGATATTTGTGGTGCTATCTTTGATATATCATTTTATTCAAACGATGAAACTGTCACTGCATCGCCATGCTGGTGAGAAGCTGATTCCATGAGTAATATTAAATTTTGTCATCAGATCATTGTATAAGGTTATTGCTTTTGAGGGATGAAAACATAGACCATTTTATGTGGGGATATCTATTGAAATGATAAAATTAATAGTGGACAATTCCTAGGTATATCATTGTGGATAACATCATTTTAATTCAGAGTAATCACATGGAACCCCCATTTTGAAATGGTATTGATAATACATGTCTAAGTGTAATATCTTCAATTTGGGTAGTAAAAGATTTATTAGACTCCTATCAACACCTTGGACCTAATAAAGAAATATTTAGGTGATTTTGGGAAATCCAGGTATGATAATAGAATTAAAATATGAGAAATATTTGTTAAATAATTATGGAAATTATAGATATTATTAAATTATATTATTTTGGTCTTATTACAACCACATATTAAGAGTAAATAATCCCTCCATCATGAAGAGTTATTTTATTGTAGGCAATGAGTTGAAGGTGATGTAATGTTTATAAAAATTTAAATTCATATTTACATGGAATGTTATTAACTCACAATAACATTAGTTCAATATATAAATGTTATATATAGTATAAGGGATAGTAAATAATATGGTAATAGCGAAGTTATTAAGAAAATGAAATTTTTATATATATGAAGAGTCATTTAATTACTAAAATAATATATTTATGATTAAATATTAATTATATAGTTGATTTATCATCAAATTAATAATGGTTTCCCATAAGGTTAATTTCCATGCCATAGGAAGTAATTATTATATTTAAAATATTATCATTAGAAATTGTTACTAATATGTGAATCCTTTATTTTAGAGTAATGCTTATTTTTTGTATAAGTCTACATTTTTAGTGATGCAATCCAATGATTGATGGATATCTATTGAGAAAGGATACAACCGTGACTACCCTTACCCTCATCAATTATATAATTTTAAATTGGATTGACAATGGATTCTGCCCCTCTAACCCGATGATCTGGGTAGATATAGATTATTCCCAATTTTTTTATTTATTCCTACCCACATATATCACTTTTTAGAGGAACAATAGATAGTCATACTGAGATTACAATAGATGTGTAGTTCCCATGACATCTCTTGTATAATTTAATTGAATATGTGTAATTTTTATAGTATAAAATTTATAAGAATGTTATTTATGATAATTCACCTATTTGTTTTAAATATTTCTCTCCTATACCTATAGGATTTATTTTTATGATTATACACCAAATTTTATCTATTATCATACCCATTAGACTAGGATTGTTTGAACCTTTTATATTTTTATAACCATAGTGTCCTAAATATTATCTGATATATAAATATATATTTATATATCTCGAGATGAATTTTTCCTTTAGAAAAACGTTGATGGTTAGATATTTTTAATTCATCAAGAATCATTATTATTGAATCTTGGTTGAATGATGAAGTTATAAAACAATTTTTGTATGAGGGAAAATATATTTATTTTTGGTGTCATTTATATTTTGTGGCTAAAATAAGAATATGGGGTTAAAGAGTTAAAATATATGAAATATTTAAGGAATATATTATTATTGTCATAACATTGTCTCTTGTAATTCACTGCTCCTGATCTCTTAAAAATCACATGAGTAAAGGTTGTCAAATGACTATAGTTATGATCTAACAAATTCTAGAGGATTCAGACTAGTGGTGTGGGACTAATATAGTCATGTGTAGAATATTATATAATATATAAAGCATCAATAAAAATTAAAATTTTACATAAAATATGGAATGAATCATATGTATAATAGATACACCAAATAAAATAGATAAATAAATAATGACAAAATAGTGTATTCTATGTTCAATAACATATTAACAGCAAAATGAACTATATATTTCATTAATTCAAATAATAAAATAATAAATTTATATAAAATATACATGTTGTTATTAGTATTATATCAGAGTCCCATATTGTGATAAATTTGTTGTATAACTAAAAATTATCATACAATATCTTCTATCCCAATGAAAATGGTAATCTACTAGTAAAACCATTACTATCAATAAACCAATTGTCTCGAAACTTGAGTTTCGATCCATGGTTATCCCTATTTTTTATTTAATCCTGATAATATTATTAGAAAATTCTAAACCCATGATGTGTACATGGGTAGGGGAGAGTTTAATGACCCAATATGATTACACGACATTCTGTGACACCTCATGCGTAAGTGATCTAGTGCACACACATGAAATTCTTAAGACAATGAAAGTTAGTTCCAAGTCCTTTTAACAAAAATAGATAGATAACATGTAAATCCCTTTAAATCAATTCATGTGACAAAATTTAAATAATATACATGCACCCATATATTCTATTTCCTATAATTTATTACTCGGGCACCCTCATAACTCAATGAGTCATTCTCATAGTCAATATCTTCTCCTCAGTTATAACAATCTTTGTTTTCATAACTTCAACCATACTCTCTCATTATAGTCAAACATGACACATCAATCACCCCTATAATTAGTAATATCCAAAATAACCAATATATTAATGAAAGTAATGATTAAAAAAAGAAACTAAAAAAGTGGTATTTAAAGTGGGACTCGCTTAACATTAATGTTTAAATGATAACTATATGTGGAAAAAAGATGAATAAGAGTTACAAAATCATTAAAAAAGTGAAAAAAAATATAATTATAAAATAAATATGAAAAATTTATATTGGGACCAAATTAAATGAAATTAATATAAATATCATAGATTCTAATATAATTCCATAATGTTTAAAAACGTTTATGACACACAACACCAAGGATAAAATAACATCAAATATAATTATATACATTACCATTATAACATAGTTGTTCAATTTATGTGTATGAATAATATTATGAAAATTATAATATATTTATAAAGGTCCTAATAAATAAATTTTTTTATTAAATCATTGAAAATTACAACGTAATTATTTGATAATACTTTTTATTCATAAATAATTCATTTTCATAATAAATTATATTTATAGAATTTTTTCATGATAAAGTTATATTTATTTTTTTAAAATTATAAAATTGTATTAGAAAAAAATGATATAATATATAATGTCAACATAAAAAATTTATCTTATAGTGAAATTTTCAGGTTTTTCAAAAAATTATACTTTTTTATTGAGTTGTGAAAAATACAGATTTTTTGTCACGACCCGTCCCCTGCGGCCCATGCCGTGACTACCCCAAGCCAGCCTTCCACATGCTAGGGGCTGCATACAAGCACCAAAAGGTGTATTCCCTAGAACTGGGAATGCATTGCCTTTATAACATGTAAACACATCTAACCAAGCACAAAGCAAGATACAAACATAAGAAAACTGTATAACAAAAAGAGTGCTGAAAGTAAAAGGGGCCAAAATACAAGCCCATCAGTAA
The DNA here is from genome assembly GCA_963277665.1 of Viscum album. Classification (NCBI taxonomy): domain Eukaryota; kingdom Viridiplantae; phylum Streptophyta; class Magnoliopsida; order Santalales; family Viscaceae; genus Viscum; species Viscum album. The sequence continues at coordinate 1,257,113,321 of OY728152.1, forward strand.
AGATACAAGTACAACTGAAGAAAGAGAAAATGCAGCTATTGTATCTTCCTCTGAAGTTCCTACCTGAAGGATACGTACAAACCACCTCCTCAACACTACACATCCACCTGTCTCATCTGCATACCTGACACGCCGTATGGTCCACCTCTGGGTACAGTCCAGTCCTGGTACTCTAACACTAAGTTAGAGCTGTCTGTCGTCTGCATCCAACACAACAAGGTTCTGGCATAGCCCATGCAAGTGTGAGTATAATGATACTCAGTAGAGATCCCGAGACACTCAAGGTCTCACAAAATCCACCATGGATAAACCATAATGTATGAAAACAACTGATGACCCTACTTAGGTAAATGCCCATACATATACCTAAGTTATCAAGTAATCCATCTCAAACATGATTAAACACAGAGGTTCTGACTTACCTCACACTAGGTATATCATTAGGTGTGGTAGTAGAGATGATTAGTTATAAATACAGAATCGTCTTATTCAATTAAGAGGCTTTGCTGCTGACCTACACAGAATTGCTACGAGCACTCTTCTCATCATAGCTAGTTAATGGGTTTCTGAACTAGGCTTGCACGTCTTCGAAATAGTCCGCTCCCCAAGACAATGGTTGATTATAAAACTACCATGTTTTCCGACGAATATGTATCTCAATGGTTTGCCACCTCATAGGGGTATCAATGGAACAGACAGTGCGTCAATCAGATGCTCGGTCTATGAGTTATTAGCTTTTTAGTCCCGGGGGCCCGGTTAGATTCGTGATCGATCCTACCCAAAATTTTTCCAACATTATCCAAAACACAATTGGGGTATACCAATGGGGTCATCTCCGTCCAAGTATTCTGTCACCACTGACGGTTCATCAAACGGGCGTCCGGTGCTGATGTTATGGAAAATGTAAAGTATAGGGTCGTATCTGGTCCAGGTCTGTTCCGACCCGGCCTGGGTCGACCCGGTTCAGGTCGACTCGCCCTGACTCATTGGATCCGGACAGGCCCACACTGGGTGGCGCGGCCCGCTCGGTGCCCCCTCCTAGAGGCCCGATCTAGGTAGCGGGACGCGAGGGGCCTCATGGTCCGTGGAGGCCACGAGGGTGTGGAGTCCATGGGGGGTCATGAAGGGCCGCTGGAGGCAGCAGTGGTGCGGCTGGCATCAGGGCTGCTCAATGAAGCTATGAGGCGGCTCGACCTAGGTGGCATGGTGAAGCCATGAGAGAGGGGGAGGCTCGGCCGGTGAGGCGAGGTGAGGCCACGAAGGCGGCTCGTCCCGGGCGACGTGACAAGGCAGCGGTGGCCGTTTAGCCTGGGTGGTGTGGCATGGCCGTCACGGCTGTTCGGCCACAGTGGCATGCTTAGTCCAGGTCGGCGGTTCGGCCAGGGTGGGACAGAGAGGCCGCAACAGTGGTGAGGCTGGGGCGGCATGGTGAGGCATCGGCGACGGTTCGACTGGGGTGGCGCGGCGCGGCCGTAGTGCCAGTTCAGCCGGGGCGACACAGTGAAGCCGCGACAGCGTTGGTCGCGGAGCAGCACCATTGCGCTATCTCATTCATCGCAGCCGGTGGTGGTTTTGGCCACCATTCTCGTGCCATTTCATGGTTGTCCATTGTCCTCCTCTAACGGAAAACGCACCACAATTTATCACACCAATTACAGAGAGAACGGGCCATGTTAGTTTCACCCAAACTCTCCACATTTTAGCTGTAGCAAGTGTCTCAATAAGAACAAGAGTATCAAGAATGGGTAAAGAATAATAATAATCAAAGACCCTCCCTAAAATCCTCATCAATCACTATTCCCAATCCCACAAAATAATTATAATGTGAGTATATGGTAAGTGATATTAATATTGTAGTAAACCCCTACCTCATTTGTTTATTTTCGTTGATGAGGAGGGAATGATGGTCGTCGATGATGTCCTACATTAGAGGATGTCCTGAGTAAGAAGTCGAAGTCGTTGTTCATCATTGGGGGAGATCTCTTTGTTGGAGAAGTGTAATCCTCCCAATATTTCTCCTCTCCCAATTCCAAAAAATATGAAAAGTAGCCAAAATGTGATATGTTTCCCTAATTTAATAGTTGGTACAATTTCAAATTGGGTTAACTAATCACATATGTTGGAATAATTTTTTGGGGGAGGGTTGGCACTATTATGTTGGGAGCTAAAGAGGTTTCTCCCCATTTAATAGGGAGTTCAATAGGTTTCAATCCATGGGTGGTCCCCACCACCATAACCTCTCATTGGAGGTTTTAGTTTAGGAGGTCCCCACCTATTAAATATCTACATGGGTGGTTAAAAAAATTAAAAAAATGTCACATCATTTTATTTTATTTAATTCCTTCACGAAAAACCCTAAAAATTATCTTTCAACCTCAACCAACTGTCGTCGAGGTGAAAGTCTCCTTAAGAGAATATCAGCGTTGTGATTTCACCGGTTCCCTCAGATTTCAATTCCGAGCACCAGTTCCAATTTTAGATAAACCCCCTTGCACCATTACTAAATGTACCCAAAATAAAGTTCAGAAATTCATTCCAGTCACTCCGGGCCTCGAAATTATGCACTGTTAATTGTCATGGACTCGTAAAGTTCCCATATATTAAAGAAAATTAACATTGAAATTATAGGTATTTACATTCTCCCCACATTAGATATTCACATCCTCAAAATCCATAACATAAAACTAGGAAAACAAGTGAGGGTACTGAGCACATATCTGAGCCTCCCTGCTCCCATGTGCTCTCCTAGTGGTTCCCCTACTGCCAGTGAACACGCAGCAGAGGTATCGAACATCCAAGAAGGACTAGTTCATGTTGATCCTCTATCTCTAATGGAACCTCCATAATATTCTCCCCATCATCGACGTCCAGCTTTCCATGGTCGATGATGTGAGAAGGGTGATGCACGTATCTCCTCAGCTAGGATACGTGGAAGAAATCATTCACCTGGGGCAACTGAGGTGGAAGAGATAAGCTGTAGGCCACCTCGCCAACTCTGCTAAGAACATGAAAAGTTAAGATGAATCTCGGAGATAACTTTCCACCTCGTCCAAATCTCTGAAAACCTCATCGAGGTGAGACTCGTAGGTAAACGTGGTCACCATTATCGAACTCTAGAGGTCTCCATCTCCAATCATCATATAACTTCTACCTGCCCTGTGTAGTCTTCATCCATTCCTGGATGATCTACACCTTTTCTATGGTAGCCTGTACCATCTCTGATCCCACTAGTGCTTACTCCCCTGGGTCAGTCCAGTATAAAAGTGATCTGATAGGTCACCCGTACAATGCCTCAAACGGTGCCTTCCTGATGGTGGAGTGATATCTATTGTTGAATTAAAACTCCACCAAAGGTAGGTGATCCTACTAGCTACGAATGAAGTTGAGGACACAATAACATACAATTACGTCAAGGGTCTGAGTAGTCTGCTCAGTCTGGCTATCCGTCAGAGGATGGAAGGCAATGCTCAAATGAAGATGTGTCTGGAAAGCCTCATGCAACCCCTTCCATAGTCGGGAAGTAAACCATGCACTGCGATAGGAGAAAACCATCAAAGGTACTCAATGTAGCCACACAATCTACTGCAGATAGATGTGTCCCATGTTCTCTATGAAACCCTGATCTATGATTGGTAGGATGTGGGCCGACATGGTGAGTCTGCCGACGATCACCAAAATTGAGTCACGACCCCAGGATGTACGTTGAAGTCCTGTCACAAAGTCCATGGAAATCACATCCAAATTCCACTCTGTGACCTCTAAAGGCTGAACCATGACTACTGGTACCTGATATTATGCCTTCACTTGCTGACATGTAAGGCACCGAGAAAAAAACTCTGCTACTTCTTTCTTCATTCTCATCCACTGGTGCTGTCGTCAGAGTTCCTGGTACTTCTTCACCACTCATGGATGTACCGCTAGAGAGGGATGTGTGGAACTCCTTCAACACTTCATCCTAAAGTGACACTAGTACCATGGTACATCCTCTGAAAATGATGACGTGCTCCCCACCTTCAGAAAATCCATCAAGTGCTTGTTCTCTGGATATCTGAGCACGTCGCATCTCACAGTCAACATTGTCGATTATCTGTATCCAACAAAACAAGGTGCGAGCATAACACGCACTGGGGTGAGTATAATGATACTCAGTAGGGACCCTAAGACCCTAAAGGTCTCACAAAATTCACCTAGGATAATCCAAAAAGTGTGAAAACAAAATATAACCCTACTTTGGTATATTCCCAAACATATACCTAAGTTATCAAATAATCCATCTCAAACATGAAGAAACACAGAGGTTCTGACTCAGCTCATACCAGGTATATCTTTAGGTATGGTAGTAGAGATGATTAGTTATAAATATTGAATCATCATATTTCATTAAGAGGCTCTACTATTGACCTACACAGAATCTCTAGGATCATTCTTCTCGTCACAGCTTGCTACTGGGTTTCTGTACTAGGCTTGCTCATCTCCAGGAGAGTCTACTCCCCACACCACTGGTTAATTCTCCAACTACCATGATGTCCCACAAAAATGTATCTCAACGTTTCTCCATGTCACATAGGTCTCAAAAAAATAGTCGGTGCGTCAATCGGTCTCCCGGTCTGTGAGTTATTAGCTTTTAGTCCTGGGGACCCCTTTGGATTTGTGGTCAATCCAACTAGACGATTTCCCAAATTTATCTAAAACTCCAGTGGGGAATACCAAAGGGACCTTCTTGCTCAAAGGTTTCTAGGACCAATGACAGTTCATTAAACAAACGTCTGATGCAAATGTTTTGACCCATGTAAAGTTTTTGGTCGTATATGGTCTGGGTCTGGTCCGACCCAGTCTGACCGACACGGTCCGACCTGGCCTAGGCAGTTTCTCACCAGGGGCCGTGGGGGTCACGGAGGCCGCAAGGGTGCAGAGGCCAAGAGGGGGGGGGGGTTGCGGAGGGCCACTGGAGGGCGCACCAGTGCTCCTGGATGCGGGGCAGCTCACCGAGGCCACGAGGAGGATCATCTTGAGTGAGAGAGTGAAGCCGCGCGGGGGGGGGGGGGGCGATGCGGCGGGGCCATGATGATGGCTTGTCCTGGGTGGCGCGTCAAGGCCATGGAAGCGGTTCGGCCTGGGCAGCACGACAAGGTCCCAGCGGCGGTTCGGTTGGGGCTGTGCGGTGAGGCTGCGGTGGTAGTGCCGCAACAGAGGCTCAGCGAGGTCGCATCCATAGTTAGGTTGGGGCGGCATGGTACAGTTGTGGTGGCGGTGGTCGCGGAGTGGCGTCCTTGTGTAATCTCCTTCATTGTGGTCGGCGGTGGTGTCAGTCATCATTCTCGTTCCCCTTCGTGGTTGGTTTTATTCCTCATCCATCGCGTATAACACCACAATTCTTCAAAAAAATTATGAAGAGGATGGGCCATGTTAGATTGACACGCCCTCTCTGCATTAGAGCGGTAGTAATTGGATCAACAAGAAAAATAATATCAAGAATGGGTAAATAAAAAAATTACCAAACACCCTCCCTACAATCCTCATTAATCACTATTCTCAATTCCAAAAAATAATTATAAGGGGAGAACATGGTAAGTGATAATCATATTATAGTAAACCCTTTTCCTCGTTCATTTATTTTCATCGATGAGGAGGGAACAACAGTCATCGAAGATGTCCTATGTTAGAGGATGTCCCAAGGAAGAATTAGAAGTCGGTGTTCTTCGTTGATGGAGTGTTCTTTGTTGGAGAAGTGTAATCCTCCCAATATTTCTCCTCTCCCATTTCCAACATATTTGAAAAGTATCCAAAATGTGATATGTTTCCCCAATATAATTGTTTGAAGAATTTCAAATTGGGTTAATTAATCACATAGGTTAGAATAATTAAGAGGGGGAGGGTTGGCACAATTATGTGGGGATCTCAAGAGGTTTCTCCCCACTTAATAGGGAGTTCAAGAGGTTTCAAGCCTCAGGTGGTCCCCAACACCATAACGTCTCATGGATGGTTAGTTCAGGTGGTCCCCACCACCATAACCTCTCATGGGAGTTTTAGTTCAGGTGGACCCCACCAGTGAAGTATCCACATGGATAGTTTCAAAAAAAAATAATTAAAATGTCAGACAATTTTATCTGATTTCATTTCTTCACGAAAAACCCAGAAAGTTATCTTTCACCCTCAACCATTTTCCATCGAGGTGAAAGTATCCTTAAGAGAATGTCGGTGCAGAGTGTTCAATGGTGCCCTCAGATTTAAATTCCAAGCATCAGTTCAAATGATATAAAAACCTGCTCACACGTTTACTGACCGTAGCTGAATTAAAATTCAGAAAATCATTACGGGGAATTCGTGCCTCAAAATTATGCACTGCCAATTTTCATGGACTCATAAAATTCCCTTATATTTAGAAATAATTTACATGGAAATTCCAGGTCATTACATTTTTATTGAAAACTGTATTTTATTTTAATGTATTTATAAATTAATTTATTTTATTTTCAAAATAAAATTAGTTTATTTTTATTAATTATAATCTAATTATAGAATTTTTATTTAATTTTATTATTAATTTTATTATAAAAACTAATTTAAGCTTAATCCATTTTTTTGAAAAAAAAAATTGTTACATCGTGTTTGGATGATTTAATTTTAAATTACATAATACCACTTAAATGTTATAAATTTATAAAAATATTTTCCATATTCATAATTTTGTGTTCAGAATTATTTAGTTATATTCATTTAATATTTAGTCACTATAAATAGTAATCATAATGATTTTTTACCATGGTAAAAGTAAAACTGGTTTAATTTGGGAAATAATAATGTGATAAACAGTTGGAATGTTCCCTAAAATAGTCAATAATTTTAATAGAAGAATGTATTTCATCTATAATCTTTTAAATTTTAATATATTTCTATTTTTTCATATATACATGATTTTTTGCTTTAAAATATTTTATGTAATGAAGTCTCAATAATGACATTGATGTTATTTTGTTGACTTTATGATTTTTACATAAGGATAAAAATAATGTATGTTTGGTTATAAATATTAATATTATGGATAAAATAATACATAACTTCGGTAAATCATAATCATTGAGAAATAGAAGCATTACTCACGCTTATATAAAACCTAACTAGTCCATGAATGTAATGTAGTTCATTTTTCATAACCATTTATCAATGTTGGTTTTAAAAAATTAATATATGAATAAATATGATTTGTATTTTGATGAAATTTATCTCAACATGATGAAATAATTACCTATTTGACAAGATTCAAACTACCGATATCATTTTTTACATATGATTATAATATCATAAAAAATAATGACATGAACATAATTGATTAATTGATTATATCATGGTTTATGGAATAATTAACATGAAAAAGGTTATTAATAAATTAAATATTTTATTTTATATTATTATTTAGTATGATAAATATTTTACATAATGATTTGGACTCGACTTAAGTGGATTCCTTTTAAAAATCATCTTTTAACAATTAAATTAACACACTATTATTATTCCATGTACATTTCTTATAAAACTATTTTTTTAGTTTTATTTATATAGGATTAAATTGAATATTAATGAAATTTTCTGTCCAATTTTTTCATTAATTTATTTTTATAATAATATAGTGATAGTATGATGTAATATACTGAGTTTATTCATAATTAATTGTATTTTTTCATCATATGCGTGAAAAGAATAACATCGTTAAAAAGGTTTCAATTATTTTCATTATTTCTAAGAAATATTTATATATTTTTTTCATTTTATATTTATCTTTATATATTTTATAATATAATTTACAAATAAAATTTTACTTCATGGGAAATTAAATGTATAGTTTAAACCAAAAGTTAATTTTTGAAAAAGAAACGTTTTTATATCTATTCGGAGATAAACATAATAATTTTTTTATATCCCTTGCTTTGATTTTTCTGAATATCTCATAATTTTAAAAAAAATAATAGGGTTTAAGGATTGGTATGAACTAATAAAAATTCTAGTTTTATGTCTTAATGATTAGTCATGAATATAATTGTGTTTCATTTTAACAGTTTTATACATTGGAAAAAAAGGATACTAAGTGTAAATGTCCACTTTGTAATTTATATGTTTTTTATATTTTATTTATTACCAAATTCTCAAAAAACAATAAACCTAATATATCATTAGAAATGAATAATCATTAATTTTTCTTTTAAAAAGTAATGATATGCATTATTATAGGACATGTCATTATAATTGGTGTTTGTGTATAGTTTATAAAACATTAGATATTGTTATGATTTCTTAAGAATTTTGATTAAGAGTTATAATAACCATCATGGTTTGTTTAGTCTAAGTATGTTTGTATGTACGTTGTTATTCATACCTTAAGAGGTTTTATGTGAGGGAATATTATGGTAATGAATGATATTTTTTCATATAATTTTTTGGTATGAAGAATATTTAATTATTAGAATGAACATGAAGGATTATCTCATAAGAATTCTAATAAATTTTTTTATTTAACAATAATGGTATATGATAAACATTTAGGGTCAAATATTCTTTAATATTGATGTTATTAAGCTTATTTTTTAAGATTTAATGGATAATGTTTTGTATAATTTATATGGGTATATACTTTACAAGGGTTATTTGTATTTTAGAATGAAATAATTCATTTTATGTTATAATGATATTATTTTCATTAGATTTATGATCATTCATCCAGAAGAAACAATTTTTTTTTTCAAAAAACATTCTTTCCCCTTAAAGAAACATGAATAATAATTATAATGGAAAAATATTACTCACTAGATTTTGAAATATTTTTAAACATCCATATCACATACAAGAAATATTTAATATATTTAAAACCTTGTATTTTATATAAAATTTAATTTTTTTCATGGTAATTCACTTTTTTGCTTCAAAATATCAACCCTGATATCTCAGTTGGAAATAGAAATACCACCGTGGACTTTTAAATTAATTATATATAGAAATTTAATTCAAACAAAAAGATAATGTGGATTTCATCAATATTAAAAAACTACCATGATATAATGATTTATGTTATGGATTATTTTCATAGTTTTTATGTAAGAAACATGATTAAGTTGATTTTGATGAATCATAAATAAATATTTTATATTGTTGATTTTTATGGAATTAATTATTTTGTAATAAGAATAAAACTAATGGATAAAGGATAAATAGGTATGTTGAATGAAATATTTTTATATGAATAATATTCTGATATATTAAAAATATAATGACATTCATGGAACATCTCAGGATTGTTCTATCATAATTTTTCATCCAAATTTATAAACATATGTAAACATGAATCGGTACCAATAAATGATGGTGTAGTGAAAAGGTGAAATTTTTTATAGTCATTTTTTTTTGATATATTCTAATATGATAATTAATAATTTGGGATAAAATATTGTTGATGTTATGAAAATTATAATAAATTTATATTATTCTATTTTGTGAAGAATGAGCTATTTCGGAAACATTAATGTTAACACATCTATTTAAAGATGAGTTATATTTATGAGTATGCTAATTATATTTTTTGGGATGTTCTAATAAATATATTAACTTAGTTTTAGTAAATGGAAGAACCATGTGATGGGTTATAACCTATCACATCTAGTAAGGCTGTAGGGCATTAACCATGAAGAACCCGGAGATATAGGATAAATGCCTTCCACTGGCCTATATGATGTCTTAATTTTTATGAAATTATGTAAACCATTTGAAAAATAATGATTATGTTTATGTTGGGAACATATGATTTATTTCATTGATACTTATGTGTCTAAAAAGTGTTTTTTGACTAATTGGTTATTATGATTTCAAAAAAAATGATAATTATATTCAGAGGGAAAATTATATGATTATAGCAAACATAATGTAACTGTATTTTATTTTAGGATTAAAGGTTGAAATATATTTTGGATGAAAATATGTATTTAATGAGCCTTTGTGGTTATTCATGTCATTTATAAAAATAATTATCATATCTTGGTGATCATAATACTATGTCATATACATTTTCGATATGAGACATTAAGAGTTCCTAATGTTGTTTTTATGTAAGAGTAAATAAAATATTTGACCAAATAATTATGTTTTTTTGGTTTCAATCTTAGTAAAAAATATATTCATGTATTTTGAGAATGGTTATTTAAAAAAATATTCTATTTTCAATTTTTTTATTACTCTATAAATTTTGAGAGAAATTTATTATGTCTTCTTATAATGGTTTTTTCATGATGGGAATTATCTAAAATTAAGCTAACAAATATGTTTTTTGTCAGTTTCTAGGGACAGGAGGAGTATATTGTTATCCTTATATTGAATATTCCATATATTATATGTCGATTAATGATACATGAATAAAGAATTAATCTAAAATACTCTTTTTTTGAAGAAAATGGTGATATTGCAATGATTATTTATTAAATGAAGAAATTTTACATGTCACGTAACAAAATATCCTCATTTTCTTATTTAAGATGTTAATGTCAATAATCAGCACCTGTAATAGGTTATTCAAACATACATGTTCTCTTATTACCTTTATTTTTTGTAATAAATATTATTTTTCACCCCACCATACATTATGGTTTTATAGTCATTAATATTTTCATGGTCATTAAATTTTATATGATAAATGATATCTTTAAAATGGAATCATTAATTTGAAAATATTATTTTCATCTATGTCCATATTTTCACTTCCCATTAATTTGTTTCTATTTAGAAGCCAATTTTTCTCAAAATAACATCATATTTATCTTTCCCTCTTTTCATGAGATTTTTTTGATAACTCTTTTAGGATGAGGGATTTTAACAAAAATGTATTCTCCAGTGGAAAACCACTGATTAATGATATTATGTTCAAATTATTATGAAAAACTGTTATGGGGGGGATAATGTAAAAACCAATATATTTAAAAACAATGACTTTATGATAGAAGATTTGTATGCCAAAAAACAACAATTTTATACAAAATATGAAATTTTATTATTTATATATTATAATTATAACCATGCTGTTGAATTTTAATGTATGAATAGGATTAACCACGTTATGAAAATTATATAATTATCATAGTTTAGAAAAATTTATTGATTTAAAGTTAGGAAACATTCCCTTGATTTTTTGAGAAGACATTTTATTTTAAAAAATTTATTATTTTCTATTTGTGAGAGAATATGAAAAAAAATAAAAAATTAGAAATTTTATTTGAATAATATGAAATAATTTTAATAATTTATTATAAAAAAATTAATTTATGGTTAAATTTTCTTATTATTATTATGAATGGTTTTATATTATAATTGATAAGGAAAAATAATAATTTTTATTGAAAAATATATTTTATTTTAAACTATAAGTAATGAAAAGTTCAATTTTTAAATATTTATATAATTTCATTAGTTATTTTTGTCATATATATTCCAATATTTTTATTTGGAATTAATGTTATAGTTTAATGTAGTGTAAAAACATTTTTGTACAATTGTTTTTTGAAAAAAATGTTTTTCATTTATTTTTAAAAGATTATTTCTAAATAATATAATTTCAACTATAATTTTTTTATCATATAAAATGGTTTTCTTATTTGGGATTAGGTTTTCCAACTTTTATAAAATGTTCCCTTGTTGGTCAATATAAATAGTAATCATAGTAAATTTGGGTACCATATTTAAGGTAAAATGGGTTATTACTGGTAAAAAAAGTGTTATAATAACAATAAAATATTCATAAAAAATAAAAAATTTATTATATAATTATATTTTATCCATAATCATCACAAATTCGAACATATGACTTTTTTACCATAGGGTCCTGAATTTTTACCTTTATTACATTTTATGTAATAAAAATTAAAAAATATCAATCTCGTGGTTTTATGATCATTATATTTTTCAAATAATGCTAAAATGAAGGTATTATAAGTAGAAAATATTATTTTTGATGATAAAAATATCCATATGTTCTTTCCATTATGATGGTTGAAAATTGGAATTGATACTCTTTCATATATATGAATTGTCATCCCAATAATTGTAACATAGTTCATTTTTAATAACCATCATCAATGTTTTGTTTTAATGGTATAAATTATATATAAATAAAATAATTATGTCATGGTTATTATTCTAGACATGATATAAAATTTACCTACTTTACCATAGTCAACCAACAAATGTAATTTTTGAACATGATTTGATTAATGTTAAAATGGAAGACATGAACATTATTGATTATGTAATTGATTATAAAAGGGTTAATGGAATAATTAACAAGAAATAGGTTTCTATAATGTATATAATTAATTCTTTTTATTATTCATCAAGATAAATAACATATGTTCTAATTTATAATTTTGGTAAGGAACTTTCCTTTAAAATTAATCTTTTAAAGAATCCCAAAAAATATTTCTACGTTGTAAATTTTTGGAAAAACATATTTTATGGATGTATTTATATGGTCATAAATATATTGTAGTGTAAATTTTATGTATCTATTTAATTTCTTTAAAACAAATTAAAATTAATCTTTTTAATTTATTTATATATCATTTTTTAGTTTATTTATAATAGGAAATTTTATGGTTCTATTTTAATATGTATAGAGAAAAATAAATTTCACATCACTATAATAATTTTTTTGAAATTTGAAATACTCTAAATGATTAAATTTTTTCATAAAAAACTGCCCTTTTATGTTATTTTTGAAACTTCAGTTTTCAAAATTGGGTTTAAAAAGTATAGGGATATATCAATATACAAAAAATGGTTTCTTATGAGGACAAATGATGTTTTTATGATAGATTATTTTTTATGATTATGTTATGGTTATAAGGACTATTTTATGATAATAGGTGTTTTTTATAAACCAGGATTTGGTGGGTCTTTAATTAACATTCAATAAATTTGGAAATAGTTATGTTTGGATGTTAACCATGACGGTTATTCCAAGTTTAACTGTGATGGTTATTCCATGTTTAATTGTGGGGGTTATTCTATTTTTAACAATAGAGGTCACTCTATATATAAGAGTGATATAAAAATAATTCCTTAAGATACTTATATTGTTTATTTATTCTTTATATGGTATTTATTGATATATTTTTATTTTAAAATGCATGCAAAAGAGTTTATGTTTAATGAAAAGTATTTTCTAATTCTTATGGGTGATAGTATAATATTTTTAAATAAAATCATTAATTTTCATGATTTCAGAAAAATTATAATGTTTTCTATTTTTCGTTTGAATTTTCTCTTAAAATTTCATTTTTAAATTAATTTTTCTGGGAAATTAATTTTATTGTTATAAATTGTTTATTTTGAACAATAAGGTTATTTTTTGAATAATTTTTTTCAAAAAAACTCATGGATTAAAAGTTCCATTATTTAATTTTTATATACATTTTTGACATTTTATACTCATCTATTGTATTTAAAAAAAATTCAGAGGGCATAGGGATAGGTTTGAAAAAAATAAGATGTCACATTTGAATTCATGAAGATTGGTCAAGAAAATAAAACATGTTTCATTTTCGTAGTATTATCTTATGGCGAAAATGGATACTGACTAGAAGTGTCAACGTCATAATTTGGGTGTTTTTTATCTAAGAGTTATTACCTATTTCAAAAAAAATCTAAACAAAAATTAACTTTTGGAGTATAAAAATGTTAATTCATTTCTAGAGATACTAAAATTTGTATTGTTATTGGTGGTATCCTTATACTAAAAATCCATGTTTTCATTCCCAATACCATATCACCTGGTCAGTCCTTACTACACCTATTTTCTTGACAACCATGATTGAAGAAATGGCTCTATCAGTTATGTATCCTGTTTTTCTATGGATTTTCTACCATTAAATTACATTGTATATCTCCTAATAAAACTAGATAACTTAGATCATAACTCAAATACAGCATTAGTATCTACCATGTGTTTTAAAAACACACGGTCTTAACATTAGTTTTTTATTTAAGGATATATTTCAACACAATATTATATAAACCACCACTATATCCCAAGGGATAGCCACCATCCCATGAAGTGCCCCTACATCTACCACTCTCTGTCCAGACACTCAAAGTGAAGAGGATATATAAGATAATCTGCATCCTAACACAATATATTAAATAATTCACCTCAACACACAAACAATAATATATATAGTACATAAGCTAAAAATAAATCCTAAAGTCCATCCTAGATGTCATGAACTTTGGTTATTGAAATTTCATCAGGATATATATGACATAAGTCACACTACCTCTCAAGCCAGGTACCAACTTACTAGTTCATAATTAGAATAATAAAATATGCAACATGTTTGAGACGCATCATCCTTCTCTATAGAATTCAATTAGGGAACACATAACATCACTCCAATATAAGATTCAATATATATAGTATTCAGTTCATTATTTTGATGACTCATGAATCTGTTGTAATCCATTTTTGGGGGACAAGTTGTTTAGTTGAAATATTTTGGGCATATTTTTGTCATTAAAATGTTTTTTCACATAAATTCTGGATGTTATAGGGGTTAGTAATGGTGAAGAACTAATTATTAATGTTTTGTATGTGTGACGGGAAGGGAATAATCTACATGCAGTATGTCATGCCTTGATAGGGAACATTATGTCACAAATAGGGTGTATTAAAATTTAAAATATTATAGTCGGAATTTGGCCACATTATAATAATAGGACTATTGTATGACTGTCTACTCAATGGGGTGTCATTCTAAAATGATAATAGATTCATTTTTAATCCTAAAATAGTGTATGGAATTGTTGATTTATGGGATTATCAAATCACAACATGATTCTAGGTTATAAATGGTTGGGTTTTCGTGTTCAACCCTACTGAGCTACATTTTTTCACAACCCATAGGATCACGATAGAATGTGATCCTAAGAAGTGGAATTTTCCCTTGAAATTTGTTTTTAGGTTACCACACATCCCTTATGAATTTTTTTATATTATAATTAATCTAATTAAAATGTTAAATTAGTTAATATTTAACTAATTTGTTTTAGTCTCATATATACTGCCTAGAAAAGAGGCCAAACCATAACATTTATCTCTCATTATCCTCATTTGAAACTAAAATATATATATATATTGATATATTATATATTCCTTCTATTATTATTAGTCACTATTGGCAAGGTTAAATGTTATCCCTTTTCTATACATGGTGCAGTTGTTATTATATAGGAATATCATTTTTAGGCTGTCTTTTATGGGGTTTACATGGAATCTTCCAAAGTCATATTAGTCCATATTATTTTACAAACAAGATCCTATAAATATTAGTTATGTGGTACAAAAATTCATAATTTTTTTTCATTTGTACTTACATCATATGATTTATATGCATTGGTAGGTTTTTGCGAGTGACTAAGAATGAGACCGGCTGTGGTTTCAATGGTTCAATGGAGGGAAAAAATGTGTTTTATAGTGTAATAAGGTGTTGATAGAATGATTATATTATTTTATATTTTTATTTTGATTATTTTTAATACATGTTGTATGTTATTATTTAATTTTTTCTGATAATTATATATCATTCAATGTTAATTAGGTGATTGTGGATTGTCCATGATGTGGATATTGTTTGTTAGTGTGTCTTGAAACTATTTATGGCACAAACTGTTGGGTTATATACTCATGAATCTAACATGGTGAATTGTTTCCAAATGGTATCCTCTATATAATTGTATCATTGGGTTATGATATTGGGTATCTTATGTGTTTAGTGATACACTATAGATATTGGCCATGGTTATCAAGTGGGGATTTTCATCACAACACAAGGGAGACAAGAACATCAAAATTATTGATCCAATATCTCTTCAAGGGTCATATATCATTCACCTAGTGTAAATTTCACAATGATTCATCATTAACTGAGTGTTTATGGGTGTGTTTATGAGTAATTTTCTTGGTCATGAGATTGTGTACAATAGATCAAGAATCATTTTTTTTTTATATTAATGGTACATATTCACATTCTAACATTGTTTGAAATTTCAATTTTTCTATCCCATATAATGTTATGATCATCTTGTAGTAGTAATTTTATATAATTATTTTTTTCAATATTTTTTAATTTTCAGACACTCATATACTTGTGAACACTATCTTCAGAAACTATTAGTGGTGGAAGAGTGGGATTATAGTCACATTGTACTTGGTTACATTAGTGAATGTTCAAATTTTGTTGTTCATAAAAGATGTCCTGGAAATGGATATAAGGTAGATAAATATGGGTCAATGGTGTTATGGATGTAATGGTTTGATTTCAATGGTTATATTTAGGATAAATAAGGTAAATCTATTTTTACATGTTGATTTTTATCTCTATTTTACATTTTGGACACAATTTACATGATTTCCCCACTAGTGATGATTAATGTTTGGTGACATCATGATATTGTTGTTTCTAATTAATAAATAATTTGTAATATGTTATTTAATTTTATGTTTTATTGAAAAAAATTGATATGTATTCAGTTCCCTAACATGAATATTTATATTAGATCAAATATTTCCCCATGACCACCTATCGACCCATTTCACTTGTCAATAAACATTACCATAATGGGACATGTAACACCCCAAGCTTCCATGATACACTTCTCTTTCAATAATGCAATAGCGTGCATTGTACACAAGTTCGATTTCTAACACACCGAGACTAATCAAAGTAGCTGTTACGAATAGTAATAACCACTTTTTATAATTATAGAAATTTTATATTTCAAAATGGACATCATTTTTTTATTCTTAATATCGATATTATCCTAAGTTGAATTGTTTGTAATTTTCTGAGAACATCCAATTTTTTATGAATAGTGAAAAATACATAAAACAACTTTTTTAATAAAAATAATTTATAGTGATAAATTATTCTATTGAGTGGTTTTAATTTATAATTAGAATATATTTTTACCATTTTATCCAATGGTGGTCATTAGAATTAATTTCACTTTGAAATTGGACATAAACAATCGTCAATCTTTTGATATATATTGTTCCATAAAAACACGCTATTTGTTGTGACAGTGGGAAGTAATTATAAAATTAATTAATGAAACTTATATGTTTGGAATTTTGTAAAATAGACATCATTTTTGAATTCGGAATATCAATTATAGCTTAGGGTGAAATTTTGGCATTGTTCTGAAAAACATCAATTTTTGATGAATAGTGAAACCACTAAGTGGTAGTTAAAAAACTGATTTTTCGTTTAAATAAAACTTTACCGCTTATATGAATTGAATTTCAAAAATCCGGCATACATGGTTTCCATTAATATGTAAATTGTGGTTCAATGGGATTATAATAATTTTTGGTGAATATTAACTTTTACGTTTAATTAATCGCGATTAAAGGTAAATAGTGAAATTTAAGGTAAAATGATATTATAAAAATATGAAAATACCTTTATACTTGTCCTACCCCTATTGGATGAGTCATGGTCGACCAAGACAATCCATGGGTCAACTTGGGGACCCCATGGAGCCACTTTTTTCGGAAAGTGACATTAAAAACTTTTTATTTAATGTTAAAATAAAATTGTCACAAACATGAGTTCTTTTACTAAAAAACTTTTTAAATGGGGTTATACAAGTAATATTTTTTACTATAAATATTTCTTATAAAGATAAAACGATTTCCTACATCATGATATTTTTTTATAATTTTTAGACATTATATAAATAAAAATTGTTATGACACAATGATGATGCAGTGATTACCTCATTAATTAACGATTTAAATAAAATGAAAAGATAATGTAAAATCTAAGGCTTAAACTTGTCAAAAAACATATTGTATGAGTATATTTAGAACCCTTATCATATTAGCCTAGAAATATATCATTGTGGGACCTTTATAATCCGAAAAGCATTTCATAATAAAGCAACGTTTCAATCTTTCCAAGAGTGCCCCTTCTCTCCTCTTATAAAAGGCCCCCACCTCTACCACCTTATTCACACCATCAAGCTATTTTTCTCAGACAAACTCTGCCCAAATACTCTCCCAACTTCCCTCTCTTACTCATAGAAGCTTCACTTTGGGCATAAATCTTCCAAAGGAAGCCTTTGGCTCAAATCAAAATGAGTTACCCGATTTTAAGGTAATGTCTTCTCTTATGTTATTTTGTTTTATTTTGCTTCTCCAACCCCCAAAACTCTTGTTATTCATTTATTTTGTAACGAAAACAGTATCCTAAATATACTAGGATGTTGTTATAAGAATTATTCTATCTACACTTACACACACCTACATCTAATGGTTAAAGAACATATTGTTTCTGTGGATGGTGATTTTATGCCTCACGAAACAATGATTGTTCAACACTCATATAAAACCTTAAAAGGTGTCCATTAAGATGTCACTATATTTATATATGATATATAATATGTTTATGTTTTACTTAATCTACTGTAGTTTTCATTTATTTCATACCTTTATGGTTTCCATTATGAGTAAACGCGATATTTTCATTTTAGGAAGTGCGGACTACCGCCCCCTCAAAGTGATTTGAATCGTTAATGCCATATGTGGGATGTATAAAGGATGGAGTAAATGATATTATATATGATATTATACTGTAATTATAACTTATCTTTATATCATTATGATTTCATTCCATTAAATATTAAATATAAATGAAAGTAGCATTCATGCATACGTACGACTTACCGCCTCCATGAACGGTGCATTTCATTTCATACCTCTAAATGTTATGTAATATTATAAATTCATGTATATACTGGATATATATGATATATATGATATCTAAATCATGAATATAATTCTGTATATAATTGATATTTCACCACATGAACAACTTGTAATTATAAGAAGTATATTTTTGACTCAACTACCAAAGATCGACAAAATGACCGTTATTAACTTAAATAATTACATAATGTTAATAACATGGTAATAAGTGAGATAAAAGGAATAATGAACATGGAAAAGGTTCTTATGCAAATAAAAATTAACTCTAGTTTATTATTCAAGAGGTTAAAGAATGATCATGTCAAGTCGGACACGAGGTAAGGGAACTTCTTAACCCAATTTCCATTCATTGGGTTAATCTCCTACTTTCAAATTATGTCATGATATTATTATGTCATATCTTGTATTTTTACTTTCTTTATCTGTAATTATAGTGAATACACATAATAGATCTATTTTATTTAAAAAAATGATCTTTTTAAGGGACTTCATCTCAATCTCCATTCATTGAGGTATATTTTGTTTTATACACAAATTTCTTTTATACGGTGTATAAACCCCTTTGACTTTTACGTTTATACAAAAAGAATATTTTTATATGAATCATTTTTACTAAACAACAAAAGGAATGTTTTTTCTTACGTATGCGGCGACAACGACTTCCCCACCACCTTGACCATTATTTGAGTTTCGGCTTCCTCTACAAGCCATAACATTTTTTTAAATGAAAAATAAATATCAAGTTTTAATTTTCTTTTATTTTCGTATTGAAAATGGTTTTGAAAGTGTTTTTATTATATCAATGTGTTGTGTTGATATCTTTTGATTGAAATGTGGAAATGTTATGTTTCATTTATGCATATTTTATGTGATATGATTATGTTATGGTTTATGATATGTTTAAACCTGTTCATATGTGGAATGCATTGGACTTAATAAGTGACGGGTGGATCCCGCTATAGCTACTCGATGAATCAGACGGTCTCATGAGACAAACTAGTGTCTTGGAACGAGGCCTTGACAAAATCTTATTTGTAGTCTTGGAACGAGGCCTTGGCTACGTGGTTATGATAGTCTGGCATTATGCATTCCATCATTATGAAAGTGTTTATTGATATTTCATGTGATTATTCGACCAGTAGAATATCCATGTGAAGAAGTAAATGGAATTATCTCATTTTAATTTTTCCATATTATGTTGAAGTTCAAGTTTAAAAGGATTTTGTTTTATTTATACATTGCCTTAAATGTTTATGTTTATTTATGAAAGTTTTCGCTATATTGTTATCCTTACTGAGCATATGAGCTCACCCCTTTCAATATTTTAATTTTTCCAGGATGTGAAGAATTATTTTAGGAATGACATGCAGGGATAGTCTGAAGGGGATATGAGTGTGGGAAATGGAGACTATGTTATTGTAGTTTTTCACTTTATGATGTAACGTAACATTTATGAATTTATCTAGTGTTTCCAAGGCTACTAAACTAATCGGTCTTTCAAGACTTGATCTTTTGTGATCATGCCAATGTTACAAAGTAATGCACCAACTCTAGGTAGCTTGGGTTGGGGCATTACAGTTGGTATCAGAGGCAGTTTAGTACTAACCTTGGAAGATAAAATCTGATTAGAGAACATAGCCCGAAGATAGACTTTGAGGATTAGTATAGATGAACTTCTTAAAATTTTGGTATTATAGAGATTTTGTGAGTAATCCGAGAAATACATCCCTGTCTAGATACGAGGAGGTAGAGGCGGCTCTGGCACATATGTACCTAGGGGTAACACCCGAAAACACCACTTTAATCTAGACTCGAACGGGAACTGGTGCACGACAACGGGCCTTGCTGCACTCTTGGTTATGACACTCCCGAGGGAAATTATCATTTTCTTTACAAACCATTATGAAGGGTTTATGAGTATATACTTACTCAAAGAAAATATATCTTTTTATGATTATGGATTATATCCATAAATATTTCAATTTATGTTAAGTGTTTTACAAGTATGGAATTATGTATTTTAATTCATCGACTAATCTAGTTTATGACATTGTTTAGAAATGGCGCCTAGTGGGAGAAATGGAAATCATATCAATGCATGCACTCTTTGTAGGGATTTCCCTCCTACTCAAGATAATTATTGTGGAGTTGGAGATGCAACTGGTGCTGATCAACTTATTACCATACTGGGACAACTCACTCAGGTTATGAATAATAACCTTACTCGTATGGAGCACCCTCATCCGCAACGTGGAGGATCAATGTTATACCGCTTCATGAGGAAAAAACCACCAATATTTAATGGGGGTACAAATCCATTAGTATTTGAGCAATGGATAAACTCCTTAGAGAAAATATTCCATGCCTTGGGGAGTAGTGAAAGGGAGAAGGTTGTCATGGCATTTTACCGCCTCACTAGAGATGCTGATCAATGGTGGTCATTGATTCAAAACACAAAAGAAGATGGTGAAGTATCAAATATGTAATGGACTTAGTTCAAAGATCATTTCCTAGAAAAATACTATCCTCACGACCATCGAGCAGATATGGAAAGATAATTTTTGAGTCTAAGACAAAAGAAGGATGAGAATGTTGCAATGTATGAGGCTAACTTTAAAAGGTTAGCAAGGCATGCTGCAGATTATATAAGTAACCCAAGAAGTAATATTGATCGTTTCTTTGATGGGTTAAAACCATTTCTTCATCGATCATTAGTCTCACAAACCTTCTCGTCGCACAAAGACATTGTCTCATGTGCTATCAAGAAAAAAAATGAATTCCTTAAATCTTATGACAATAAAGTGAAGCAAGAGAAGAAGAGAATGGTGGAACAAGAGACATAGAAAGGGAAAAAAGGGAAAGAAGGATTTTCTAGTATGTGATAATTGTGGGAAGAATCACCCTGGTACATGCCTAAAAGGAATGGGAGTTTGTCATAAATGTGGAAAAAAAGGTCACCAGGCACGTGATTGCAAGGGAAAGAAAGAGGCTATCAATATTGAATGCTACAATTGTATAGAAATGGGGAATTATGCAAATGAATGTCCTAAGCGTCAGGGAAAGTTACCTCATAAAAGACCAAGGGATCGGGGACATTATTATGCTGTTACTATAGTTGAAGTGGAATAATTAATGTATCGGTGCTTTTGGAAACAAGGATTATATTCTGGTTATAAGAATAATGTGATATATATAAGGATTGTACTGCAGAACATGTTGTTTTCATTAAGGTTTTATTATGATTAATGTAATCATATTTTTAGTATATGACAATAAGATAAACTTTACTTTGTTTGAGGAATCTAATGATACAATTGATTTTGGAATTTCAACACCTTTTAGAGAAATTCTTGACGGAGGTATTTTGGATTACTATAAAGGTTGGAATGGATTAAGTTGAACTTTGGATAGTATTGTTTAAGGTTAAAACATTTATAATGATTATTTTTGGAATATTATAATATTATAGTTTTAGGAAAAGGACAAACTGTAGGTCAGGGGATAACCCGTCACGTCAGACAAAGCTGTAGGAATCGAACCCACAACTATAGTGCAACAGGCCTTTATTACCTACCACTAGCCTACAGGAAGTCCCTGGTTATTAAAAAAAATCATTCCTATTCTAAATGGTATGTGTTAATATTTGGAACCTTATAAAATTATTATAAATAGAATATTTTTGAGTTCTTTTTCCATTTGGAGTAAAAGATGGGTTTGTGGTAAAAATTTATTAAAGAATGATAGTCTACATGACAAGTATGTATATTCCCTTACGTTCTTAGTAAATCTCCTAAATAAATTCCTCAACTTTATAAAAGGTAACTTAAAACAAAAACGTTGCTGGTTAACTTTCCAACTGGGGATTCAATGACAGTTTAACCAATCAAAAGTTTGTGATTTTCTTGTGGTTAACTTTCTCCTAATCCCGTTTTCTACAACTCTCCATCAGACCTTGGTGGTTTTTTTCTTCTATATCCATATTTTCATAGAATCCTAGTATGGGCTATCTCGGGTGACCTTCGTACTTACCTTTCTTTCTTTTAAAGTTATATTTTTATTAACTTTATTTCTGATGTGGGTTCTCCACAAAGGTATTTTCTATTTTCAACCTTTTATTTTCAAAGAAAATTTCAAATTGCGAGGACGCAATTTATTGAAGTAGGGGATAATGTAACACCCCTAGCTTCCACGATACACTTCTCATTCAATAATGCAATAGCTTTCATTGTACGCAAGTTCGAGTTCTAACACACCGATACTAATCAAAGTACCTTTTACGAATAGTAATACCCACTTTTTAAAATTATAGAAATTTTATATTTCAAAATTGACTTCATTTTTGTATTCATAATATAGAAATTATTCTATGTTGAATTTTTTGTAATTTTCTATGAACTTCAAATTTTTTATGAATAGTGAAAAATACATAAAACAACTTTTTTAATCAAAATAATTTATAGTGATAAATTATTCTATTGAGTGGATTTAAATTATAATTAGAATATATTTTTACCATTTTATCCAATGGTGGTCATTAGAATTAATTTCACTTTGAAATTGGACATAAACAATTGTCAATCTTTTGATATATATTGTTTCTTCAAAACACGCTATTTTTTGTGACAGTGGGAATTAATTATAAAATTAATTAATTCAACTTATATTTTTGGAATTTTGTAAAATAGACATCATTTTTTAATTTGGTATATCAATTATATCTTAAGGTGAAATTTTGGCATTGTTCTGAAAAACTTCAATTTTTGATGAATAGTGAAACCACTAAGTGGTAGTTAAAAAACTGATTTTTCATTTAAATAAAACTTTAACACTTATATGAATTGAATTTCAAAAATCCGACATACATGGTTGTCGTTAGGATGTAAAATGTGGTTCAATGGGATTACAATAATTTTTTGTGAATAGTAACTTTTAAGTTTAATTAATCGCGATTAAAGGTAATTAGTGAAATTTAAGGTAAAAATGATATTATAAAAATATGAAAATACCTTTAAACTTGTCCTACCCCACTTGGATGAGTCATGGCCGACCAATACAATCCATGGGTCAACTTGGGGACCCCATGGATCCACTTTGGTAGGAAAGTGACATTAAAAACATTTTATTTAATGATAAAATAAAACTGTCACAAACATGTACTAAAACGCCTTTTAAATGGGGTTATACAAGTCATATTTTTTAAAATAAATATTCATTAGAAAGAAAAAAATATTTCCTACATCATGATATTTTTTTATAATTTTTATACATTAAATAAATTAAAACTTTTATGACACAATGATGATATAGTGATTACCTCATTAATTAACCATTTAAATAAAATGAAAAGATAATGTAAAATATAAGGCTTAAACTTGTCAAAAACCTATTGGATGAGTATATATCGAACCCTTATCACCTTATCCTAGAAATATATCATTTTGGGACTTTTATAATCCGAAAATCATTTCATAATGAAGTAACATTTCAATCTTTCCAAGAGTGCCCCTTCTCTCCTATTAGAAAAGGCCCCCACCTCTACCACCTTATTCACACCTTCAAGCCATTTGGCTCTGCCAAACTCTGCCCAAATACTCTCCCAACTTCCCTCTATTACTCCTAGAAGCCTCACATTGGTCATAACTCTTCTCAATGAGGCCTTTGGCTCAAATCAAAAAGAGTTACCCGATTTTAAGGTAATGTCTTCTCTTATGTTATTTTGTTTTATTTTGCTTCTCCAACCCCCTAAACTCTTGTTATTCATTTATTTTGTAACAAAACCAGTATCCTAAATATACAAGGATGTTTTTATAGGAATTATTAGAGCTACACTTACACACACCTACATCTAATGGTTAAATAACATATTGTTTCTGTGGATGGCGAATTTCTGCCTCACGAAACAATGATTGTTCAACACTCATATAACACCTTCAAAGGTGGATATTAAGATGTCACTATATTTATATATGATATATAATATGTTTATGTTTTTCTTAAGCTTCTTTATTCTTCATTTATTACATACCTTTATGGTTTCCATTATGGGTAAACGCGATATTTTCATTTTAGGAAGTGCGGACTACCGCCCCCTCAAAGTGATTTGAATCGTTAATGCCATATGTGGGTTGTATAAAGGATGGAGTAAATGGTATTATATATGATATTATACTTGAATTATAATTTACCTTTATATAATTATGATTTCATTCCATTACATATGAAATAGAAATGAAAGTAGCGTTCATGTGTACGTACGGCTTACTGTCTCCATGAACGGTGCATTACATTTCTTACCTCTAAATGTTATGTAATATTATAAATGCATGTATATACTGGATATATATTATATATATGATATCTACATCATGAATATAATCCTGGATATAATTGATATTTCACCACATGAACAACTTATAATTATAAGAAGTTTATTTTTGACTCAAGTACCAAAGATCGACAAAATGACCGTTATTAACGTAAATAATTACATAATGTTCATAACATGGGAATAAGTGATATAAAAGGAATAATGAACATGGAAAATTTTCTTAATAAAATAGAAATTAACTCTAGTTTATTATTCAGGAGGTTAAAGAACGATCGTGTCAAGTCGGACATGAGGTAAGGGAACTTCTTAACCCAATTTCCATTCTTTGGGTTAATATTATACTTTCAAATTATGTCATGATATTATTATGTCCTATCTTTTATTTTTACATTCCTTATGTGTACTTATAGTGAATACACATAATAGATCTATTTTATTTAAAAAATGATCTTTTTAAGGGACTTCATCTCTATCTCCATTCATTAAGGCATATTTTGTTTTATACACACATTTCTTTTATATGGTGTATAAACCCCTTTGACTTTTACGTTTATTCAAAAGGAATATTTTTATATGAAGCGTTTTTACTAAATGATAAAAGGAATGTTTTTTTCTTACGCATGTGGCGACAACAACTTCCCCGCCGCCATGACCATTATTTGAGTTTTGGCTTCCTCTACAAGCCATACCTTTTTTTTTAAATGAAAAATAAATATCATGTTTTAATTTTCTTTTATTTTTGTATTGAAAATGGTTTTGAAAGTGTCTTTATTATATCAATGTGTTTTATTGATATCTTGTGATTGAAATGTGGAAATGTTATGTTTCCATTATGCATATTTTATGTGATATGATTATGTTATGGTTTATGATATGTTTAAACCTGTTCATATGAGGAATGCATTGGACAAAATAAGTGACGAGTGGAGCCCGCTATAGCTCCTAGATGCATCAGTAGATCTCATTAGACAAACTAGTATCTTGGCATGAGGCCTTGAAAAAATCTTATTTGTAGTCATGGCACGAGGCCTTGGCTACGTGGTTATGATAGTCTAGCATTATGCATTGCATCATTATGAAAGTGGTTATTGATATTGCATGTGATTATTAGACCAGTATAATATCCATGTGAAGAAGTAAATGGTATTATCTAATTTTACTTTTTCCATAATATGTTGAAGTTCAAGTTTAAAAGGCTTTTGTTTTAGTTATAAATTGCCTTAAATGTTTATGTTTATTTATTAAAGCTTCTGCTATATTGTTATCCTTACTGAGCATCTGAGCTCACCCCATTAAATGTTTTAATTTTTCCAGGATGTGAAGAAGTATTTTAGGAATGACATGCAGGGATAGTCTAAAGAGGATATGAGTGTGGAAAATAGAAACTATGTTATTTTTGTTTTTCACTTTATGATGTAATGTATCATTTATGAATGTATCTAGTGTTTCCAAGGCAACTAAACTAATCATACTTTTGAGACTTGATCTTTTGTGATCATGCTAATGTTACAAAGAAATGCACCGACTCTGGGTAGCTGGGGTCAAGGCAATACCGAACACATTCAAATGGCTTGTGAAACTTTGGCTTTTTCCATGTGTATGTGATCCAAGAAATGGAGTTAATATATTTCTATTATATTATGTTTTAATTTCACAATTAGTTTGTGGAAGGTAATGGATTATGATAGAGGAGACTTACAAATGATCCTTATATATGTTATTGTATAGATCATTTGTTGGTAAAATGTCTGACACTAGGGTATTGGATTCATGACATTGTTTTAGATAATATGTGTAACATCATATGTTTTAAGAGAGAAACACTATGTTTAAAAAGCATACATGATACTCTAAATTGAGCTTAAACAAATAGCTAAATATTATTATTTAAATGTTTCCATTATTGTAGGATCGAAATAACGATGTAGATGATCAATATACAAGAGGAGGTGAATTGTACACATTAAACAATTTCCTTAAACAAGGATTGATCTATGTTTAAAAAAGTTAAACTAAGCATATTAACAACAACTCTAACACCAATGATAGATTGGGACAAAGTATGAAGTTACAAACTTCTAGTTCTATAAACTTGCTTAAATCTGGAAAGAGATTCCGGAAAACAGGTTCCGGAAATATGGATCCAAAAATTGAAACTTAACCAAAGTTTACAATATTAGATTCTACCTTAAATCATATAGAATCTAAATTAATTAGAGTACAAGTGTATATAGATACAAAAAGATTATACCTTCTTTACAATCCGAAATTCATCGAAAAACAAGTAGTAAAACAACAAGTAACAAGATATAAGCCTTTTAACCCAAAGAGAAGGGTATCCAACAACCCTGGATAAAGGTCCCTTTATTTATACATTCAAGAAACTATGTCTTACCCACACCAGGGTAAGCTCTAGATACAAAGATCAGAGTCTCTATCTTACTATCCCTGCAATCCCTCAACTTCGAGGTAGTTGTAGCCTCTGTCTTCCTCAGCAAGTAAGCCCTCAACTTTAAGGTAGTCGGTACCTATGTCTTCCTTTCCCCGGAAGCCCTCGATTTTAATCACTAACAATCGGAGTCTCACTAAGTATGTATACACAAGGAAATGTTTGAACAACTCGTTCAAACTTTCTGCACAAATATTGAGAGTTGATAAGAGCCTCTATCTCTCTAGAAATCACTTCAACAGCTTGTAAGCACAAGTTGTGTCAAATTTGTGTGTTAAGATAGTTCAAATGAGCTCTTATTTATTGGCACAGTTGGAACGGTCGGATCCCTCCTCCAACAGTCATATTTTCCTTTAAATTCAGAGGTACATGTACATGTGTCACTAAACCAATGGTTAGTTAGAAACATAATGGATGAAATCTTTTTATGACAAAACATTTGTAACTGAAAGCATGAAATAGTTTTGTAATGAAACATGTATAAGTATAAGAAAAATTGAAGTTCAGAATGAAAGAAAATAAAAGGTTGGAGTCTAACAAATATGAAATTTGGGGTCTATAATAAAGAGATATTCAGATTCTGTTTTATAGGAATTTAGAACCTGAATTCTGTAGAAATCTAGAGTCTGAATTTCAAAGGAAATTCAGAGTCTGGTTTCACCAGAGTTCAGAATCTGAACATACAGAGTTCGGAGTCGAACATGTAGAAGTTCGGATTCGAACTAGTAAAAGTTCGGAGTCGAGCTAGTAAAAGTTTGGAGTTGAACTGATAAAAGATTTGAGTTGAACTAGTAAAAGTTCAGAGTTGAACTAGTAAAAGTTCGGAGTCGAACTCATAAAAGTTCAGAGTCGATCTTTGTTAGAGTTCGTATCCGAGAATTAGGAATGGAACATTATTAGAATTCGTATCCACAATTTGGGGTGGAACTTTATTAGAGTTCGTATCCATAATTCGGAGTGGAACGTTACTAGTGTTCGTATCCATAATTTGGAGTGGAACTTCATTACAATTCATATCCAGAATTTGGAGTGGAACTTCATTACAGTTCATATCCAGAATTCATATCCTAAAACCGACTGCTTCATATCTTAGCATTATATGATTCCGAGGTTTTGGGTATGAATCCGATTTTTATACTCAAGTAAAATTTTGATAAGTATAAGGAAATATATGTTAGGATAAATTTCCTTAAGGAAGGAAATTTTCCTTATAGAATTTAAATATAGATTTACTTAATTATAAGGTGTTTGTGATTTACAAAACAAGAAGGAATGGAAAAGTCATAAGGAAAACCTTATTGACTCAACAATATCCCCCTTTTTGGAAAGAAAAAATAATGTTACGAAAAAGATTAAAAGGACTCTGAAAATTTTCATTAGACTTTGAAATTAATACTTATCTCCTGTGTTCATGGAAGTTAATGAATACAACTAACTCCCCCTTAGGCATTGAAACTCTAAGGATTGTATTCTGAATTTCCACAATGTAGTTTTCAATATCATGGTAATGAAAAACTTAGCAATGAGAAACTCCCCCTTACCTTATGGCTATTTCACATATAAATTTTTTCTTCTCCATTTTAAATTTTTTCCTTCTCCCCTTTTGAGTAGTTCTTTTTTTCCTTCTCCCCCTTTGTGATTTTCAAAAATAATTTAAGAGAATGTAAAATAAATAAGGCACCTGAAACATTAGCATATAGCAACACAAGATACAACCAACCAAAATTTTTATTAGAGTTGAAAAAAAAAATTACAAATAAAAGCCAATGCAATAAAATATCGGATTTGTCTATTTGTCATCCTTTTTCTTCAGAATAAGATTCATCAACAAGATTTTTAACTTCTTCAACTCTTTTTGATCCTCCTCAGCTTGCTTCTCCAATGTTTCTATTCTTTCATCTTGAGCTTTCAAAACTTCTGCCTGAGCCTTCATGGCCTCTTCCTACATGTTCACTAACTCATATTGCTTTAAAAGTCTTTTTTTGAGATCAATCAAGAGATCTCTATAACTTATAAAATTTTGATCAAGAGAGTTAGCCTTATCATTCATGTATTTCACTTGTTGATTCCGAGAACATTGTTCAATGATCAGCTCATCCTGACGATTAATAATCTTGTTATCCTTGGTGTCAAAGGCATATTTAACCTCATTCTGAAAACGATCAAACCCATCCATGTCTTCTTCAACTTTCTTATACCACAAAGTGATTTTACTGCATGATTTTCAGTGTACATCATAATTGATAAGGAAATTTTGATGGTTAGCTTCAATTTTCAAACACTTATCCATCACAATGGATAAGGATTCCGATTGTCTGATTCAGACTATGTTGCAGCATCTGGTATCTGGAGTCAATAGTGGGAAATATTGGAATGGTGTCCCCCCACTTTTTTAAAGACTCGACAACAATGTTGTGACTGTGTGCTGATGACTCTGAATCAGATACCTTTATTGTAGATTGTTCTTCTTTAACCTCTACTATATTTCTTCTAGAAGAACCACCAACCTCTTTCTTCCTAATGATATCTTTTGTTGGTGTATCCATGAGAACATGCTTTCCTTTATTAGTATTCGGAATGGGTTAATAATCTAAAGATTCTTCCTCACTCTCTGAAAGTTGAACAATCTGGTCTTCATCTATTCTTTCCTTTTCTGCTCCTTCCTCAAGAAAATTCTAACAATACGATTCATCCTCATCATACAAAACATTTTCTTTCTCTTCCTCTTTCTTATAATCATCCTTCATAATTTCTTTCTCAACTCCCCTTCTCAGAGTGAAAGGTTTTTCTGTTTTAGCCTTTTCTTGATAATATTCTACTTGTTTAATTAGATCATCTAAATCAGAACTTCCTTCTTCTTATTCTTCTTCATCTACTACTTCTTATTCTATTTCAACAACATCTTTTTCTTTATGCTTTTCTGGAGTGATTTAGTTCTTTTCTAAAGTATCTGGTAATGGTTCGGTAAGGAATGTTTCTGGAACCGGAATCTGCTCAGAAGATATTTCAGTTGCTTTCAAAAGAGATTGAACAAGCTCGTCATTAGACATTTTCTTCTTCAGATTATTATATTTTTCTTGTTTTTCTAACTCATCAGCAGCTCTCTCTTATAAGGTCTTAGCCTTGGCAAGGTCCAATCTAAACTGTGGATCCGCTTATTTTCTCTTCTCCTTTTCTTCTATCCACATAGCAGCCACTTCATCTGGGTATGCATTTTGTTTCTTCATCTTGGGAGGTGCGGACTAGTTTTCCTTAGCTTTGGGGGTTCTGTCTTCAGCAACCACTTCCTTAAGCTTCCTGTTTTTAGTAACATTCTTCACTAGCTCAAATTTTTCCATATTATCCAAAATGGTCTCAGCCTCTTCCTTTGGTAAATGATAGAATTCTCTGGATTCATCAAAAAAACCCATTTTCATTCCCTTTAATGTATCATCACTAACTAGCATTACCTTACAATTTCTTTTCATTGAAGTGAAAGAAACTTTAGATGAATCAATACATCTGATGATAAGTTTAGAAATCAAGGCCGGATACATTATGATATGAGCTTCCAGATTCCCTTCATCAATATTCTTAACTGTAATAAAAACATGCCTCATCAAATTTATCTTCCTTAGATTTACCAAGAAATCTAGGATTTAAATGTCACTCTTCTTGATATTATCCTTATCCCCTCTCCTTGGTATGAGAAAACCTTGTACCCACAGCTGTCGAATCCGATTATTAGAAGAGAGATGAGAAATCTTACCTGTCTTGGAATCTTTAAGTCCAAGTCATTTCAATGCATTCACATTGTTGAAACTTCCTTGCTCATCCGGAAGCTTGTGTGAACAAAACTCATCTTCACCTTCGTAATATAAACCCACCAAGCTTGTAGCCTTGGTGTAAGATAATTTTTAAGTCTTCCCATATGACCTGAAATAGAAAAACTCTCTATCATCTTCCTCATGGAAGGATATAGACTCATAGAACTCAACAAGAAAATCTGTATAAACTGGATCCTGTTTCTCTGGTTTCGATAAGAAAACCTCCTCTCAGCCATTCAATTTGATATTATTAGATATAAGAGAATCATACTTGTAGAAACTCAGATGCACTAACCTCTCCCTGTTAACTAACCACTTTGATATTGGTTTCGTAGTTTACATATCATGGGAAGTAGCTTCAATAAACATTCAGAATGGAGAGTTATGGAAGATTCGGAATGGGCTTTCAGAAGGGAGGCAGAGCTTCGAGATACAAGAGCTTTTAAAAACCGATGTGGGATGACCCTCTGGGGTCCCCTTTATATAGGTGATGGAGTTGACCTTTGAACTTATAAAAACCATCTAACGGTTGAAAAACCCTTTGATCTGATCTAACTGTTGAAAACATACTCACAAGGAAATATTGAATCCAATCTTTTGAGGTTTTTAAGAAAAACAATCGGATTTAAGAAAACTAGAATCTGAGAAATTTTAAAACTCATAGTAAAATACTTGAAAGAAAAATATGACTACAAAAAATTAAGTAAGGAAATCATACCTTTCGGATTGGGTAGGAAGTTTGTTCGTAATAGGTCATATTTTTCTTAAAGAAAAGTTTGACTACGAAAATCTAACTACGGAAAACTTAAAGTAGAAAAGACTTTGAGAACAAAAACTTCAGTACAAAAAGTATGAGTATGAAAATTTTCAGTACGAAAAGTATGAGTATGAGAAATTTCAGTATGAAAAATATGAGTACAAAAAATTCCATTACAAAAATTTTAGTTCTAAAGATTTCCATTACGAAAATTTTAGTTCCAAAAATGTTCATTACAAAATTTTCAGTTCCGAAAATTTTCATTACAAAAATTTCAGTTTTGAAAATTTCCATTAAATAAATTTCAGTTATGAAAACATCATTAAAAAAATTGCAGTTCCGAAAACTTCATTATGAAAATTGCAGTTCCGAAAACTTCATTACGAAAATTTCAGTTACAAATTTTTGAAAAACTGACTACAAAAATTTTGATTAAAAAAGCCTTAAAAAATTGACTATGAAAATTTTTATTATGCTATCAATAAAATGTACTCCCCCTATGAAAATGAGTTTATTACTGTAAGGATAACTGTTCAACAAGAAGTTAATGAAGAAGGATTACCTCATGGTTATCATTACTAACTTCTGTTTAATGTATTCAAATTTATTGGAGGGTAATGATTTTGTGAAAATATCAGCAAGTTGATCTTGCATTCCAATAAACTGAAAAAATGATATCTCTTTTTAAAAACAAACAAAACATTTGAAATCAATGTTTTACAAAGAAGAACAATATTACCTATACTAATAATTTCTTCCTGAGCATTATCTCTGAAAGTTAATTTTCCTCTTTTCTTCTTGATAATATTTTAGAAATAGTTTTTGTTACCAGTCATATGTCGGTAACATCCTCTATCCATGTACCAAGTATTGTTGTTGGTACTTACTTTATCTTCCTAAAAATAAGAAAAGAATTAGACTTTCGGAATCCAAAATGGTTTTGATCCGAGATTTTCATATAACAAAATTTTATGTATCCACATTTGTTTAGAGAAATATGCTTTATGAAACCCAAGAGATTGAACTCTATTCAAAGAAAAAATTTTCTTCCAATGCCCACCACATTGACACTTAGTGCAAAAAGGGGCTCTAGAAGGAACAAAATAGTTGTTTTTAAAAACTAGTTTTTGGTGAGTATAACCTATTCCACTTGTGTTCCCTTTAATTTTAATTTGAGAATACATCTTGTCAAAATTTTCCTTACCATAGGTAAATTTTTCAAGGCGATTTTTAGGAGAAAATACTTCAAATTTCAGTTTAATGGCTAAATTCCTATCCTCAGGAATCATTTCCTTAGAGTTATATTTTTCCTAAAAAAATTATTTTGAAATAGCATTATTAAGATCATTAGAATGTTCTTCCTTATCATAATTTTCTTTCTCAAGGTCTTTAGAAAGTTTTTCTAAAATATTTTCATTATCTTCAAGATCTGAAGAAAGATCTGAAATCTCTTTTGTTATAATTCCTTCCCTAGTATTTGCCTTGTCTACCATCATAGAAATTTTACAATTTTTTGCTTCAAGTAACATGGAAAATCTAGATTTTTCTTCATATGAAGGTTCTTCATTTTCTGAGGATGAAGTATCTCAATTAGAATTACTATTTTCAGAATAGTAATTCTTATCAAGAGATAAATTTGTTAAT
Organism: Viscum album; assembly: GCA_963277665.1. Lineage (NCBI taxonomy): Eukaryota > Viridiplantae > Streptophyta > Magnoliopsida > Santalales > Viscaceae > Viscum > Viscum album. The sequence goes on from OY728152.1 coordinate 1,257,147,098, forward strand.
GCATCGGCAGAGCGTACCTTGTCCATAAGACATGTATGTGGAAAATAAGTATTAGCAATGAATCCCATATTATTCTAAACTGTTTAATCATATTATGAAGATTCACTTTCTGAAGAGTCTCCACAGCTAGCACTCCAAGTAGTATTAGCTTTCATACTTTTCTTAGTTTTACCTTTGTAAAACTTCTTCCTATTCCTTTCAGAATGACTTACTTTTCTTTATTTATTTTTTATCAAAGGACAAGTTGGTCGTATGTGTCCAATTATCTTGAATTCATAACATGTGACCTCTAAATCTTTCTTATCTTTCCTTTCCTTCTTCTTATACCAGGATTGCAAATTTCTTTGACCAGCTATCTTGTTCATTCATAGAGAAAGATTAGCTAACTCATTCTCTAAGACTTCAATCTCACTAGATTCGGATTGGATAGTAACCTTCTTAGACTTGGATCTAGTTATTCTATCAGGAGTCATTGCTTTCATGTGATTTGATGTTATAGTAAAATCAACAGTACCATTCCCATTCTTCATTTTGATGTTGTCAGCATCTCTCTTCATCCTTGTTTCATGTTGGATAAGAGTTCCAAAAAGCTCATCTAAAGAAGTTTGAGTGACCTTCCTGTTCTCATCAATAGTTGTTCTCTTTGATTCCCACTCATTGGGCATAATATCAATAATCTTGTAAACAAGAGCTACATCATCTAGACCTTTCTCTCCCAAAGATTGTAAGCTATTCACGATAGTCATAATCCTTAGCTTCACTTTGAAAATATGTTATCCATAAGGAAAGTTAAAACCATGATACTCAGCTCTCAACATAGCTCTTCTTTTCCCTATGACTTTGGATGTACCAAAATGAGTAACTTCACGTTTCTTCCATATACAGTTAGCTGTTTCACAAGAAGAAATTTGTCTATATATGTTCCCAGTCATTGAACATAGTAGAGTATTGTGTACCTTATAGTTTAATTGATAATCATGCTTTTCTTGGTTTGTGAAATCACTTACTTCCTTATCAGGAATTTTATAACATCCAGTAAGCATAACAAATTTATCTACCCATGTATTGAAAACAAAAGTCTTAATTAGATCTCTCTAGTATTGATAATCATTGCCATCAAAAATTGGTGGTCTTGTAGTATTTAGGTTATTTATGGAACCAACATTTAAACCTTCCATGTTTAAGAAAGTCTTTCGACACAAAAACATGTTAATTACAAATGTTCGGATTCAAGAAAAATATTCCTAAAAAAGGAAAATATAGAATAATGAAAAACATAGCATGGAAAAACTTTGATGTGAGTATAAGTTTTTTAGAAACCATCACTGATACCAATTTTAGGATTGGTATAGAGTATGAGGTTTCCAACCTTTGATACCAATTGTAGGATCGAAATAACGATATAGATGCTCAATATACAAGAGGGGGGTGAATTGTACACTTTAAAAAATTTCCATAAACAAGAAAAGATATAAGATTAACAAAGTTAAACTACGAAAATTCATAACACCTCTAACACAAATGAAATATTGGGATAAAGTATGAAGTTACAAACTTCTAGTTCTATGTACTTGCATAAATCTTGAAAGATATTCTGAAAATATGGTTCCAAAAATATGGATTTGAAAATTGAAACTTAACCAAAGTATAAAATATGAGATTCTACCTTAAAGTTTATAGAATCTAAATTAATCAGAGTACAATTGTAAGTGAATATAAGAAGAGTATACTTTCCTTAAAATATGAAATGCAGCAGAAAAACAAGTAGTAAAACTACAAGTAACAAGATATAATTCTTTTAACCCAAAGAGGAGGGTATCCAACAACCTTGGATAAAAGTACCTTGATTTATACTTTCAAGAAAGTCTGTCTTACCCACAACAGGGTAAGCCCTCGATACAAATATCAGAATCTCTATCTTGTTATCCCTGCAAGCCCTCAACTTCAAGGTAGTTGGAACCTCTGTCTTCCTCGGCAAGGAATCCCTCAACATCAAGGTAGTCAGAACCCATGTCTTCCTATCCCTGGAAGCCCTCGATTGTAATCACCAACAATCATAGTCTCACTAAGAAATTCTACACAATTAAAAGTTTGAACATGTCGTTCAAACATTCTGCACAAAGCTTTAGAATTGATAAGTTCCTCTCTCTCTCTAGAAATCACTTCAACAACATGTAAGCACAAGTTGTGTCAAAGTTTTTTGTTGAGCTCATTCAAATGAGCTTCTATATATAGGCACGGTTGGAACAGTCAGATCCCTCCTCCAATGGTCATATTTTCCTTAAAATTCGGAGGGACATATACACGTGTCACTAAACCAATGGTTAGTAAGAAATAGAATGAATGACATCCTTTTATGAAAAAAATGCGTAACAGAAAGAATGAAATCATTTTGTAATGAAATAAGTATAAGTATAAGAAAAACTAATGTTCGGAATGTAAGAAAATAAATGTTAGGCGTCTAACCAAAATGAAATTTTGAGTCTATAATAAATAGATATTCAGATTTTACTTTATAGGAATTCAGAACCTGAATTCTGTAGAAATACAGAGTCTGAATTTCTATGAAAATTCAGATTCTGGTTTCAACAGAGTTTAGAATCTGAACATACAGAGTTTAGAGTTGAACATATAGATGTTGGGAGTCAAACTAGTAAAATTTTGGAGTCAAGCTATTTAAATTTCGTAGTCAAACTCATAAAATTTCGGATTCGAACTAGTAAAACTTCAGAGTCGAACTCATAAAAGTTTGGAGTCGAACTCATAAAAGTTCGGAGTCGAACTAGTAAAAATACGGATTCGAACTCATAAAAGTTTAGAGTTGAACTAGTAAAAGTTCGGCGTCGAACTCATAAATGTTCGGATTCGACCTTTTTTTGAGTTCATATCCAGAATTCGGAATGGTACTTTTTTAGAATTCGTATCCTGAATTTGGATTGGAACTTTATTAGAGTTCATATCAAGAATTCGGAGTAGATCTTTATTAGAGTTCATATCCAGAATTCGGAGTGGAACTTCATTACAGTTCATATCCAGAATTCAAAGTGGAACTTCATTACAGTTCATAACCAAAATTCAGAACCTAAAACAGAATGCTTCAAATCTTAGCATTATATGATTCTGATTATTTGGGTATGAATCCAATTTTTATACTTAAGAAAAATTTTGATTAGTATAAGGAAATATAGGATAGGGTAAATTTACCTAAGGAAGGAAACATTCCTTATAGAAGTAAAATATATATTTGCTTAAGTATAAGGTGTTTCTGATTTTCAAAACAACAAGGAATGGAAAAGTCATAAGGAAAACCTTATTGACTCAACAATTATAACATAGCTATTGGAATGCTAGAAATGAATGGAATCAACTAAAATTTAAAAATATGGTTTACATAATATTAAATAATGATTTATTGGTTTCCAAATTTATTATAAATGGAAATAAAAACAAAATTAATATAAAGGAGGTATTTATATGAAAACCTATTTTTAAATAGAGAATAATTATTTTTATAAAATCGTATCAACATTTATGGATTTTTATTAAATGAAAATTTTGTGTTATATATTAAATGTAATGTTTTAAATACATATTATATGTTTACTAGATTTGATATAAGAACCAATTCAATTTTTTGAATATAAGAGGTATTTTTTCAAAAACAATATTTTACCTCTTTTTGATGGATAAACATTTTTAAATTAATTTTTGACAACATAATATGTTCAATTTGAAAGAATAAACTTCTTCTTTATAAGTGGGACATCAAAATTTAATATGGATTAATTTTTTATATTTTTCTTAAAACCATCATGTTTTGATAATTAGTAAAAATACAATATATTTTAATTGAAAACAACTTTTCCATCGAGATACTTTATATGGTTAAATAATATTATTTAATGGTTTTAAAGCTAATATGGAATATATTTTTATCATTAAATCCAATATTGGTAATTTTATGTAATCTCACATTTATATTGGATAGCAACACAAGTCAATATTTTGGAAGTTTTTATTACTAAAAAACACACATTTTGGTTTCGACAATGGGAACCAATTTTAAATTAATTACTACAATTACTTTTTTTGAATTTGGAAAAATGGATTTTTTATTTGGAATAAAATGGTAAAATTTTTTAAATAGCTATCTATTATTTTTGGACATAATGAATAGTAACTTCAGTAATTTTTTTTGTTTAGCATAATTGAAGAGTAAATTACATAAATAAGGGTAAAATAATAATATTTTAATAATATAAAACTACCCTAAAACGTGTCCTAATTCTATTTTATGATTTATGTTTGACCATTATCATATGTAGGCCTTACTTTTGGCATTTGGAAGCCACTTGGGAGTGATAATGATAGGTTATAATAATTAATTAATTTAAACAGAGAAATAACATAGACATGTATCTTCTTCGTAAAACTATGTTTATATGGATTTATATAAGTGAACAAGGTGACTCTAAATATTCATTAGAAATATAAAAATATTTCATACATCATGTTATATTATTTAATTTTTTAGATTTAATATAAATAAATTTTATTTATGACTCAATGATGACACAATGATTACCTTATAAATGGAAGATTTAAATAAATGATATTATATATATTAAAATAAATATTATTTGATATATTAAATTTAATCCACGAATTATCTAGGTGAATATGAAATTTTGTAATTGATGCAATATTTTTTTGATGGAATCCAGTTGTTATGAATTTATAAAAAAGTCAAGTATGAATATTGTCCAAAATTGACATAATTCAGAACATAAAATATAAAATTGTTTATTAAATGATAATAAATTCCAAAAAATATATCATTCATCCAAATGGTTACGATAAGTCCATATATTTCATAAATTAATTTTTTTGGTGGCCATTTAACATGATATAGAACTTACATTTTCCCATATTGTTTAAATAACATGATATCACAATAAGATTAAAAAGGGTAAAATAATGGTAAAAACAAGAAGATTGGGATAAAAAAATTTCAATCCTTGTATAAATGTCTTTTAATGAGGAGAATTTGAACCAAAAAAATATTATATTATAATTAAATGAGTTTTGAACCATTTTTAATAGAAATTAAATTTATAATAAATTAATATTTTAAGACATTCATAATGTACCCCTCCTCCCTCTTATAAAAGGGCGCCACCTCTACCCATATACTCACACCTATAAATACCATTGGATATTTATAATTCAGATAAAATAATATCCAGAAATTCCTACCTTACTTATATAATCATTACCTTGGGTAGAATAAAATTCAAGAATTCCTTTTGGCTTAAATCAAAAGTTTTTATCTCATTTAGAGGTAATGTCTTCTCTCAAGTTCCATTCCTTTATTTTCCTTCTCCACTCTATATGATATTAATAATCTTTGATTACATAAAAAATTGTATCCTAAATATACCAAGATATTTTTATGATAATGATTCCAACTACACATACATACACCTTCATCTAATTGATACGAACATAGTGTTTATGTGTACGGAAAACGACTGCCTCATGAAACGATGATTGATCAATTTTTTCCTACCACCTCTCATGTTGGATATTATGATGGAACATCATTTATATATGATATTATATATATATATATATATATATTCTCTATTGTTCTTTATTTTTTATTTACAAAATACTTATATGCTTTCCATAATTTTTAAATGTTATAATTTCATTTGAGGAAGTGTGTGATATCGCCCCCTCAAAATGATATGATTCATTCATACCATAAATAGAATGAATAAAGGATGGAGTTAATGAAATAATGTAATATATAAAATATATTTTATATGGTAATAATAATATACCTATGTATCATTTAGTTTTCATTCCATTAATATGAATAAGAAATGAATGTTGTGTTCATACGTACGTATGACCTACAACCTCCATGAACGAGGTATTTCATTTCTTATATCCAAATGTTATGGAATATTATGAATAAATATATAATGGATATATAGGATTTTTAAATCACGAATAAAATTCTGGATATGATGTAATTTTGTCTAAATGGACAATTTACATCAAAGATGTTCATTTTCGACTCAAGTGCCCAATATTTACAAAACAACCAATATGAACTTAAATAATTATGTAATTTTTATAACATGATGATAAGTAATATGAAATGAATAATGAACATGAAAAAAGGTTCTAAATAAATATTAAATTAACCTTATTTTGTTATTCAGGAATATAATGAACAAATGAGTCAAGTCGGACTGAATGTATTGGGAATTTATAAAATCAATTTCCACTCATTGATTTTTATGCATACTTCGTTGATTATATTTTTCCAAGATTATGTGTGAAATCACTGATTATATATTTATTTTGTAATTTATACTTCCCTTTTTTCTATAAGCTTTTTCAACAAATAATCACCCAATTGATAAATTCTTATGTCATTTATAAGAACATTGTAAGGGAAATCTTAACTCAATCTCCATTCATTGTGCTAAAAATTCATGTCATTTGTTTTGTTTTTCCATGAATATGTGAGAATGACCTCTGATTTTTTACACCGCATATCCACTTATATTGAGTGTATTTTTAGTTTTCACACCTAATTATGTGAATAATTTTTCTTTAATATATAGATATGATCATTGTAAGGCATTTTGTCTCAATTTACATTTTATTGAGACTTATTTGTTGTTATGAACCAATTCACTTTTATATGGTGTATATTCTGCCCTTTGACATATTATATCCTGAATTTCCTTATTTTAATGATATTATAATTTTTTTAATGTTATTATTTAAATATTATTATTCACATTTTTATCATGTGGTAATGGATTCTTTAACAAAAAAATCATATTAAAAGTTCTAATGATTTATTATTCTAAATAATTCCCATCAATGTCATTGTTTTCAAAATGGTTTTAAGGGTTAATTTATATGGAAATTAATGTTTTAAAATTTTAATTCCATTATATGTTTCAAATTACTATGGGACACATTTATTCAAAAAAATTATTTTCAAATGTTTTAGATGTGTCTTCTAAATTAGAATGATTTTCAATATTTTGAACGAATATCTTGTGATTTTAATGCGGAAATGTTATCTTTATTATATGCTTGTTTTATCTATTATGATTATGTTATGGTTCATGGGAATTTATTACATATATGGGTGGTTCTGTGATAAACCGATGGTGGGTGATCCCGAGATAGTTCTCCAATGCGTTGGGTAATGTGACAGATGTAAATGTTATGGATTATCTTATGAGATTTAAGGAATATACATTGACGGGTATTGTAAATGTAACCATGAAGGTTACTCCCTATGTAGATATGAAATAAAAAATTTAATTATGTTATGGATACCTAAAGTTACCTTTATGATTCATGATTTCTATGATTTATTCATAAATATTATTATTTATGATGAATATTAAAGAGCTTATGTTTTATGAGTGAAAATAATGATTCCAATGATTGGTATGTATTAATAGACTGATGTTTTAATACCTTATTTGATAAGAATTACTCATATATTTATCCTCATCACAAGTATCCAAATTTTTTTTCTTAGGGTATAAATAAGTTTAATATAATGGAATAATTCATGAAGTATTTTATCAAGAAAATAATTCTTGTTTTTTAAAAGGCATTTTATTATAGTGAAAACATTTGATATAATAGAAGTGTCTAATTTGTAATATTTGATATGTAATGTAATATATATGGACTAATTCTATAAAACTATATACCTAATAATATTTCCAATGTGAAAGAAAAACAATTCTTGATAAAAAAAAGATTATGTAATGATTAAGGCTGGGGCCTTATATTTGGTATCAATGGATGATTTAGATAACTTTAGGGGTTACGTGTATTAGATAACCACATGTTAAGTCTCTATGTCTATTATTTTAGTTAAATCCTTCTTTTATAACATTTTTATATCAAGGAATTTCAGTTACAAATGGAAGGAGGGGGATCTAAAACAACATTCATAAATCTTCCAAATGACTTTCTTGTAATAAAATTTTCAAAGTCATGTTCGGATGATTGTGAAAAATTTTATAACATAAAACTCACTTGAATGAAGTTGTTTGATATATAAAACACCACAAATATACCTAAATATCATCATGGATTATGGGTTGTTCTTAATCAAATCATATTTTCTCAATATTCATATATTTTCAAAAAAGGTAAATATTATCTCATAATTTTCAAATATTTTACCTTTTTGGTTGATTTTGAAGCATATTATAATTTTGAAAAAGGATCTAAAGATATAGACCCTTTCACATCATATTTATATATTTTTTAAAATTTAATCTTTCAGTGCATACTTATGGTATTTTAGAAGGGCCATTTATGGAAAGTTTCAACTCAAACTCAATCTGACTGCTTTATAAAAATCATGTTTTATGATATGTTTTGAAATTATATGTCACACATGACTATTTTCTGAAAATATTTTTCTATGAACACCCATATGAACCAAGAATAAGTTGATTTTTTGAACTTAGGTTTTATCAAATGGATATCCTTAGTATTGGAAATGTATTTAGTGTTTATGTTATAAATGTTATATTGGATGATTTTCTCTATTTTTTGAACCCTATATGCCTAATGAAAATAGAATACTATTGTATTTTAATTGAGGAGTGATGGTTGAATTTTTTTTTGAATAATCTATATTTTTATTGTGCACATATGGTGATTTGGGTTATTTATTGAAATGATTAACCTGTCATAGAGAACATGTGATTCGGTTTGTTATATTAATGTATGAGAATTTAAGAAAATTGATGTTATTTGGAGGTAAATGTTAATATTTATCGTGGAATAATATGTGATTAAAAACTTTTTATTTTGGGTTTCAATCTTATTTTGTGTTATTTTGAAGACTATTAAGGACAATTGTTTATTGAATGGTATTTGTTGAACATTGGGTATTGTTTGTTGAATATTTGAGATGAAGAATAGTATTTATTTTATAAAGGATTATGGAATTATCTGATTTTGTACTAACTATATTGGTTTTGGTTAATTTAAAAATATAACGGAAATATATGGTTCATCTTTTGTGGATTATGTGATTTAGTAAAATAGGATTCTAGAACTTCAAGTGTGATAAATTCATATTGAATACTAATCATTTAGAGAAAATATGAGTCTATGGCAGATATTTGTTAAAGTATGAAACTCTAATTTACAAGTAAGTATGTTTCCTTATGTTCTTATTCTAAGTAGTAAAACAATTCCTCAACATAATGAAAAAGTACCTTAATACAGAAATGATTTCTGTTTACTTTTCCTACTAGGAAATCAAATATCGTTTAGCCCATTACAAATTTGTTGTTTTATGGTTATTAACTATTTCCTAATCATGTTTTCTTTAATTCCCCATCAGAACATGATTGTTAGTCTCTCTTTCATGTCTATGTTTTCCGACATGGAATCCTAGTATGTGTTATCTCGGTTAAGCTTTGTACTTATCATTCTTTCGTTTAAAGTTCTAGTTTTATTTACACTTTTTTACGAAGTGGGATTTTAAATTAACATTACTAGACAAATTTGGAAATTTCTTGCATGAAATTTTTAATAGGAGGAAATGATTTAACTTTACATATTTTAAGAGAGAAACACTATGTTCAATAGCATACCTGATAAACTACATCGAGCTTATGCGAACAACTAAATATTACTATTTAGATATTACCATTATAACCCAGCCATTGGAATAGAGAGAATGAATAGTATCAACTGAATTATGAATATATAGTTTACACATTTGTAAAAAATTATTCATTGGTTACCAAATGTTTTAGAAATGGTAATAAAAACCAATTGAATATAAAGGATGTGTTTTTTTGAAAACCTATTTTTAGAATGATAATAATTGTGTCTATAAAATCATATCAACCACTATGGATTTTTATTCAATGTAAGGTCTTAAATTAAAATTATATATTTTCTATACATGATATAATAACAAATTCAATTTTTTGATTAGAAGAAGTATTTTTCTAAAAATGTAATTTTACCACCATTTGATGGAGAAACCTTTTTAAATTTTGTTTTTAACTCATTTATATGTTATATTTCATAAAATAAACATCTTATTTAGTATAGGGACATAAATATTTACCTTGGATGAATTTTTTTATATTTTTATGATTACCATTATGTTTTGATGAATATTAAAAATACGCAAATTTTTAATTTAAAAAAAATATTTCCATTGAGATAATGTATGTGGGTAAATAATATTATTTAATGGTTTTAAATTATAAATGGATTATATTTTTATAATTTAATCTAATTTTGGTCAATGGAAGTAATTTCATATTTATATTGGACAAAAACACAAGTCAATCTTTTGGTTGTTTTTTACTTCGTAAAAACACGCTTTCTAGTTTTGACACTAGGAATTAATTTTAAATTAATTACTACGATTTTTGTGTTTTAAATTTGTAAAAATTGATTCCATATTTTGGAATCATAAGGTCCAGATTTTATAAATATATCCCTTTTATTATTAGACATAATGAATATTATCTTCTGTAATTATTTTTATTTACCCTGGTTAAAGGGTAAATTCGATAAATAATGGTAAACACATAATATTATAATAATATAAAACCACCCAAAAGAGTGTCTTAATACTATTGGATGGGTTATTTCTGACCAGTATCATCCTTAGTCCAAACTATTGGCAATTGGGATCCACTTGGGAGTGATAATTCCTTGTTATAATAATTTACTTAAAGTAAAGACAAAATTAATATAAACACCTATATTCTTACTATATTTTTTATAGGGGGTTATATATGTGATATATTAGACTATAAATAGTAATTATAAAAATATAAATATTTCCTATATCATGGTATTTTATTTATAATTTCTATATTTTTTAAAAATAAATTAATTTATGACATCATGATGATGTAATGATTACCTTATTAATGAAAGATTCAAATAAATTATATTATAAATATTAAAATAAATATTATTTGAAATAATTAATATCATCCAATAATTCTCTAGATTAATATGACATGTCTGGTTTGATTCAATGTTTTTTTGAAGGAATCATATTTTTATGTATTTATAAAAAAGTCAAGTATGAATAGTTTCCAAAATTGAAATAATTCATAACATAAAATATAATATAGTTTATTAAATGAAAATATATTCCTAAAAAAATATTTGTAAAAATGGTTAATATGTAACAGCCGGAGATTTTATGAAAAATATTCTTTTTTATTTCACTAATGTCTTGTGTTGTACGCTACACCAAAAAGAGCTTGCACAACACGCATCCTTGACTTGCCTTGCATTACACGCAATCACAACCTTCCTCGATAGCGTGTGTGGTACGTAATACTGAGTTTCACGAAACAATGATATGCTATTAAAATATTATTGAAACTAGCCGTTATGAATAGTAATAACTACTTTTTAAATTTTAGAAATTTTAACTCTCAAAATGGACTTTATTTTTGGATTCGGAGTATCGAATTTAGCCTAAGGCGAAATTTTGGTACTTTTCGGATAACTTTCATATTCTGATGAATAGTGAAAATTACTAAATTATAATTAAAAACAACTTTTTTAATCGAAATAATTAATAGTGATAAATCATTAATTTGAGTGGTTTTAAAGTATATTTAGATTATATTTTTACAATTTAATACAATGTTGGTCATTGGATGTAATTTCACATTTAAACTAGACATAAACAAGTGTCAATCTTTTGATAGTTATTATCTCTTAAAAACACGCTATTTGTTGTAACAACGGAAATGAATTATAAAATTAATTAATGCAACTTATATGTTTGGAATTTTGTAAAATAGAAATCATTTTTGAATTCGGAATATCAATTATAGCCTAGGGTGAAATTTTGGCACTTTTCTGAAAACTTTCAATTTTTGATGAATAGTGAAACCACTAAGTGGTAGGTTAAAAACTGAATTTTGCATAAAACTTAATTTTACCGCTTCTGTGAATGGAATTTCGAAAATCCGAGAGACACGGTTAATATCAAGGACTAAAATGTGGTTCAATGAGATGAAAATAATTTTTTGGTGAATAGTAACTTTTTACTTTTTTTTTACCACGGTTAATAGTAAATAGGGTAACTAAGGGTAAATATGATATTATTATTACCCTAACACATGTCCTAATTCTATTGGACAAGTTTAATTCGACCAAAAACAAACTTAGGAATAAAATATGACCATTTAGGCCCACTTGGATTAGATTAGGACATTTATTATTAATTTATTTAAAGAAGGGTTAAAATAGTTAAAATCAAAGTTTAATAAGTAAATCATTTTTAATATGGGGTTATACATAAGATAAATTCGACTATAAATATTAATTAGAAAGCTAAAAGGATTTCCTACATGATGGTATTTTATTTGTAATTTTTAAACATCAAATAATATAATTTATTTATGACACAACGATGATGCAGTAATTATCTTATTAATGAAATATTGACATAATTGATGTTATAAACACCAAAATAAATGTAATTTGAAATTTTTTATGAATTCCACTAATTTTATAGGTTACTATGATATATTAATGTTGATTTAATCAACTTGGTTCGAACATTTAATTCTGTTATGACTTTCACAAAAATCATATATCAAATAGTGTCAAAATTGACACAAAATAGTTTTTAAATCAAATATTATATTATTAATTGTTATTGTATTCCTAAAAATCTAAGGTTCGGCCAAATGACTTAGATAAGGATATATATATTAATAATAAACAATTTGGGGTTCGTTTGGCATGTTATAGTAAGTTTATTAACCATATAGTGAAAGAAAACAAAAAGACACGGTAAAAGTTAAATTATTTAACTTAGAGTTAAATCTAATTGATAAGGTTAAAATAATACCCTAAACTTGTCTAAATTCTATTGGTTGATAGGATTTCGACCCATCCCCACTTTAGCTTCGAAATAAGACCCTTTAGAACCATTATAAACCGATTTTTACTTTAATATAAAATAATATTTTGAGATATTCCTAAGGTGCCCCTCTCCTCCCTTATAAAAGGACACCTCCTCCCCCTCCTCCTCACACCAATTTGAGCACTCAAGCTCGGCTAACCCCTGACAAAATCTCTTCTCCACTTTCCTAGAAACATCCTAGAGGTTCTGGTCTTACTCAAAGACCAATTTTAGTTCCCTAAGAGGAGGTCTCCAAAAGGCGCTTCAAAGAAGGGGTAATTACCGTTACCAATTCTTTCATCTTTATTTCTTCTTCCACTTCTTCTTCTTAGGTTGTTTCATTATGAAGTAATAACATCAGTATCACTCATATAATGATATGTTATTATAAGTATGAAACAACCCTATTTCACCATCTATCCATCCTACAGAAAAAGAAATCACCGCGCGTGCGTACGTACGGAATACCGTCTCCACGCCGTGGTGTAATCTATTTTCCACCACCACCTTACATGGATGGGTATAATGGTGTAAAGAATAACTATACATAGTTATTACAACATCATATTGATTCTGATATATTGTATAATCCACTCCAATTCAGTTCAATATTTATGGAAATAATATCATCGCTCGTGCGTACGTACGGACTACCGTCTCCACGACGCGATGAAATTCATTCTCCATGTTAACCATTTAAGAATGATTATAAAGTATATATAAGAAATAATAATGAAATATATGACATTATAAAGCTACTGGATTTATGTATATATATATATATGTATGTCATCTACTTACTTCCATTTCAAGACAATAAGGAAAGGAAAACAGCGTTCATGCGTACGTACGGACTACCGTCTCCATGAACGGTGTTTTTCATTTTATTTATCTACCTATTATATATATATATATACTGAATATATATGATATATAAATCATATTTTATATTCTGGAAGTAAGTAAATCATGATATAAGTAATAATGATGTCAAGAACAACAAGTCAAAACACCTACGATAAATGAAACGATTTTACCCAAAACGCTTCTTTAACATGGAATTTACAAAAGAACGGGTAATATAATGTCATAAGTGAACCATATATGATATCATAACAATGAATATGATTCTGTAATAAGTCAATAACATTATTTAAACCATTATACAGGAGCTTCGGACACGAACAAAGCAAATCGGACCTAAGGTAAGGGAAATATCACAATCTCATTTTTATCCGAGATTGTTTATTCGTAAGTATTTACTGGGGTGTATTTTATCATCCACATCCATGTTCCCTCAATATGTAATATTGTTTCCATCCACTTAAAATATTTTAAATCCAATTTTACCCATCGGTGAGTTTTTAGTAAAGAATATGAAAGGAATCTTTTGTCGTTTTTTATACGAGGTACTTTTTGACTTTTCCGACAAAAGTACGAAGAATGTTTTTTTTAACTTATACGGCACGAACGGATTTTTACGGTTTTATAAAGCCTTATTTTCATGAACCTTCCTCCAAAATATTTGATGACTATTTTCAATAAAATCTTTTTCTTTTAAAATTTCATGATGTTTTGTGAAAAGAAATTGATTTTGTAGAAAAAAGGATATTTTTCTCAAGAATTCAATTCAAGTGTTTTATCAAAATTATTTTTCATCTAAGATAATAAAGGGTTCTGTTTCTATCCATATTTTTACATTGATTTGACTATGTTGTGATGGAATTATATTTATGAATTCCTTTATCTTATATGAATGGTTTTATGATGTCATGTTGTTTAAGAATCCCATTTTTATTACATGGGTTATGCAATGATGTATGATTTATGATTTTGTGGCACACATAAGAAAGGATTCATTAAAAGATGGGTGGGACCTATATCTCCCTCCAATGCATTGGGTAAAGATTTTATATCTCATGAGATAGATATGGCTGGAATGGTAGGTTATACCGGTTCAGTGAAACAGGACTGAAACGAGGATTACTCGATTCAGAAAGGGACTTTGTCCACTAAGATAGTCTTGGCAATGAGTCTTGACTAACAAGAAATGATTATCTATGATTATGTTTGAATGCCACAATGAGTAATGTTTTATGTTATGATTTCATTTCACTACTATGATTTATCCCATGTTATGAAATTATGCTCTTTTTGCAGGTTATGATTTCCAAAATGTTATGTTCTTATGAATACGATGTGATTGATATATCTTTTGTTTACCCTTACTGAGCATTTGAGCTCACCCTTTTATGTTTTCTTTTCCCCAGGACATAAAGAAAGGTTTTAGGTAAAAAAAAGGAAGATCTTTATGGGAGATGTTGAAGATCTTTCCCCACGATTAGAAGATTTTATTCCGAGTTTCCAAAGACACTAAACTATTACGATCCTTGTGTGTGTGTTTTTGTTTTGTACTAAGTATTCCGCAAAAGTAATGTAATGTCCATGTACTTCAAGATACGGGTCTCTACAGTTGGTATCAGAGGAAAGGTTTAGTCAACCTTTGGAAACTAGGATGCGAAAACGTTAGTGAGATTCCTAGAGATATTTCTAAGGTATGTCTAGGGATGTCCCTAAGGATAAGTATACGTATAGGATATATTCCTAGAACTATGGTAATGATATTAGATTAAACCTAAGAAGTTAGGTATTGAGGATACTTTCCCTTTACTATGTTGTTTTCTCTAGCATGATTTTTGATTCTCACAAAATTATTTTTGTGTTTTAGTTAATGGAGGGAACCAAAAGGAATTCAGTTAACATTGAATCCAATGGACAAATTGGTGACTATGAGCAACAAAATTGTGTAATGCCTAGAGAGAAAGATGTTGTGATTATGCCGAATCAATCATCGCGATATATGATTAACAAGGTGAAATTTAGTGGTATGCCTAATTCTTCAAAGAAGAGGAAGATAGACTATTATGCATGTTCGCATGTTGAGGAGCATAAAGAAAGGAAGATTGAGATTTCTAAAGAAGGGAAGAAGAACCTTGAGGAATACCTCAAATGGAGGGACCGATGTTATCTGTGTGGAGAAAAGGGTCATAGAGTGACAGACTGTTATGGAGTTCAATGTCTTATTTGTGGAGAACATGGGCATTACCCAACTCAATGCCCTGACCTAAAAAGTTACTTCTAAATCAAGGAAGGACTTATTCTAGGATAATCATTGATGTGGATGGACTGAAGTGTTTATGTATTGGTATTCAAGAATAATGTTGTTGAGGTACTTTTATGGTGTATTGGAATATTTATGTATTGCTCTAATGTGGTATTCGAAGTGATTGAGGTATTTTTGAAAAAAAGATGATATGCGCATAATGAAGGGAAAATAAGAAAATGAAATATTTGACAGTATTCATGAGCTCATGATTGATATAAGGACTAAGTGATATCATGGTTAGAGTATATAGAATTTTGAGGATTTTGGTATGTGAAAAGTGTTAACTTTTAACTGCATTCAAGTTTTCACTATGGTTCAATGGGTATTCAAGAGAATACATTGTTAAGGACTTTGAATGTTTGGAATGTGACCAACAAAACATATCATATGATATATGGGGATCGACGATGGTATTAAATCTCTGGTAATCATTTTCACTATATTATGAGAGTGGACTATAGTATTATGGATAAGCCTAAAGATTGAAATGGATTATGTTGGACATAAGTTAGTATTGTTTAAGGATAGAAGATTTTCGATATTATTGATGGGATGTTATAGTAACGTAGTTTTAGAAAAAGGGACAACCTGCAGGACGGGCGACAGCCCATCGCTTCGGACAAGGCTGTAGGAATCGAACCCACAACCGAAGTGCGACTGGCCTTTATCGCCTACCACTGACCTACAGGAAGTCCCTGATTAGTAGAAACTAGTTTTATTATATTAAGCAGTATGATATATGAAGTATAAGTCCATTTTAGGAACCATATGTGATTAATCTCACTATAGAATGACTTATGTATATTTAATAACTTTTTCTAACCTTTTGTTTGAGACAGATGGAATGACCCATCATTCTATCACATAATCTGCTAACACTTCACAAATAACAAATTCAACTTCATTTATTTAAGAGATGAAGTAGAAATTGTTCAAGGCATGAACAAAAGTGAGATTGTACCAAAATAAAGTAAGTATTTATTTTAAGCAAATTTTCAACTTTAGGGAAATGATCTTGAAAACCAAAAATGTTGTCCTAGTGATCTTATACCTGATGAATCAGATGGTACCTTATATCATCACAAATCTATGGATTTGTGATTACTGGCTTTTCCATAGCCATGTTCTCTACCACCCTCCATCAGAACATGATGGTTAGATTTCTCTTCCATATCCATATTTTCACCTATGTGGAAACCCAGTGATTAGTTTATTTGGGTAATCGTTACATTTCATACTTTAGTTTTTAAAGCCAAGTTTTGGTATTCCCTTTTACGATGTGGGTTTCTATTAAAGAAACTTTCGAATAGTAAACCATTTATAACCCCGACGAATTTCGAGGGCGAAATTCATTTTAAGGGGGGTAGAATGTAACAGCCCGAGATTTTATGAAAAATATTCTTTTTTATTTCACTAATGTCTTGTGTTGTACGCTACACCAAAAGGAGCTTGCACAACATGCATCCTTGACTTGCCTTGCATTACACGCAATCGCAACCTTCCTCGATAGCGTGTGTGGTACGTAATACTGAGTTTCACGAAACAATGATATGCTATTAAAATATTATTGAAACTAGCCGTTATGAATAGTAATAACTACTTTTTAAATTTTAGAAATTTTAACTCTCAAAATGGACTTTATTTTTGGATTCGGAGTATCGAATTTAGCCTAAGGCGAAATTTTGGTACTTTTCGGATAACTTTCATATTTTGATGAATAGTGAAAATTACTAAATTATAATTAAAAACAACTTTTTTAATCGAAATAATTAATAGTGATAAATCATTAATTTGAGTGGTTTTAAAGTATATTTAGAATATATTTTTACAATTTAATACAATGTTGGTCATTGGATGTAATTTCACATTTAAACTAGACATAAACAAGTGTCAATCTTTTGATAGTTATTATCTCTTAAAAACACGCTATTTGTTGTAACAGCGGAAATGAATTATAAAATTAATTAATGCAACTTATATGTTTGGAATTTTGTAAAATAGAAATCATTTTTGAATTCAGAATATCAATTATAGCCTAGGGTGAAATTTTGGCACTTTTCTGAAAACTTTCAATTTTTGATGAATAGTGAAACCACTAAGTGGTAGGTTAAAAACTGAATTTTGCATAAAACTTAATTTTACCGCTTCTGTGAATGGAATTTCAAAAATCCGAGAGACACGGTTAATATCAAGGACTAAAATGTGGTTCAATGAGATGAAAATAATTTTTTGGTGAATAGTAACTTTTTACTTTTTTTTACCACGGTTAATAGTAAATAGGGTAACTAAGGGTAAATATGATATTATTATTACCCTAACACATGTCCTAATTCTATTGGACAAGTTTAATTCGACCAAAAAAAAACTTAGGAATAAAATATGACCATTTAGGCCCACTTGGATTAGATTAGGACATTTATTATTAATTTATTTAAAGAAGGGTTAAAATAGTTAAAATCAAAGTTTAATAAGTAAATCATTTTTAATATGGGGTTATAAATAAGATAAATTCGACTATAAATATTCATTAGAAAGCTAAAAGGATGTCCTACATGATGGTATTTTATTTGTAATTTTTAGACATCAAATAATATAATTTATTTATGACACAACGATGATGCAGTAATTATCTTATTAATGAAATATTGACATAATTGATGTTATAAACACCAAAATAAAAGTAATTTGAAATTTTTTATGAATTACACTAATTTTCTAGGTTACTATGATATATTAATGTTGATTTAATCAACTTGGTTCGAACATTTAATTCTGTTATGACTTTCACAAAAATCATATATCAAATAGTGTCAAAATTGACACAAAATAGTTTTTAAATCAAATATTATATTATTAATTGTTATTGTATTCCTAAAAATCTAAGGTTCGGCCAAATGACTTAGATAAGGATATATATATTAATAATAAACAATTTGGGGTTCGTTTGGCATGTTATAGTAAGTTTATTAACCATATAGTGAAAGAAAACAAAAAGACACGGTAAAAGTTAAATTATTTAACTTAGAGTTAAATCTAATTGATAAGGTTAAAATAATACCCTAAACTTGTCTAAATTCTATTGGTTGATATGATTTCGACCCATCCCCACTTTAGCTTCGAAATAAGACCCTTTGGAACCATTATAAACCGATTTTGACTTTAATATAAAATAATATTTTGAGATATTCCTAAGGTGCCCCTCTCCTCCCTTATAAAAGGACACCTCCTCCCCCTCCTCCTCACACCAATTTGAGCACTCAAGCTCGGCCAACCCCTGCCAAAATCTCTTCTCCACTTTCCTAGAAACATCCTAGAGGTTCTGGTCTTACTCAAAGACCAATTTTAGTTCCCTAAGAGGAGGTCTCCAAAAGGCGCTTCAAAGAAGGGGTAATTACCGTTACCAATTCTTTCATCTTTATTTCTTCTTCCACTTCTTCTTCTTAGGTTGTTTCATTATGAAGTAATAACATCAGTATAACTCATATACTGATATGTTATTATAAGTATGAAACAACCCTATTTCACCATCTATCCATCCTACGGAAAAAGAAATCACCGCGCGTGCGTACGTACGGAATACCGTCTCCACGCCGTGGTGTAATCTATTTTCCACCACCACCTTACATGGATGGGTATAATGGTGTAAAGAATAACTATACATAGTTATTACAACATCATATTGATTCTGATATATTGTATAATCCACTCCAATTCAGTTCAATATTTATGGAAATAATATCATCGCTCGTGCGTACGTACGGACTACCGTCTCCACGACGCGATGAAATTCATTCTCCATGTTAACCATTTAAGAATGATTATAAAGTATATATAAGAAAAAATAATGAAATATATGACATTATAAATCTACTGGATTTATGTATATATATATATATATGTATGTCATCTACTTACTTCCATTTCAAGACAATCAGGAAAGGAAAACAGCGTTCATGCGTACGTATGGACTACCGTCTCCATGAACGGTGTTTTTCATTTTATTTATCTACCTATTATATATATATATATATATACTGAATATATATGATATATAAATCATATTTTATATTCTGGAAGTAAGTAAATCATGATATAAGTAATAATTATGTCAAGAACAACAAGTCAAAACACCTACGATAAATGAAACGATTTTACCCAAAACGCTTCTTTAACATGGAATTTACAAAAGAACGGGTAATATAATGTCATAAGTGAACCATATATGATATCATAACAATGAATATGATTCTGTAATAAGTCAATAACATTATTTAAACCATTATACAGGAGCTTCGGACACGAACAAAGCAAATCGGACCTAAGGTAAGGGAAATATCACAATCTCATTTTTATCCGAGATTGTTTATTCGTAAGTATTTACTGGGGTGTATTTTATCATCCACATCCATGTTCCCTCAATATGTAATATTGTTTCCATCCACTTAAAATATTTTAAATCCAATTTTACCCATCGGTGAGTTTTTAGTAATGAATATGAATGGAATCTTTTGTCGTTTTTTTATACGAGGTACTTTTTGACTTTTCCGACAAAAGTACGAAGAATGTTTTTTTAACTTATACGGCACGAACGGATTTTTACGGTTTTATAAAGCCTTATTTTCATGAACCTTCCTCCAAAATATTTCATGACTATTTTCAAAAAAATCTTTTTCTTTTAAAATTTCATGATGTTTTGTGAAAAGAAATTGATTTTGAAGAAAAAAGGATATTTTTCTCAAGAATTCAATTCAAGTGTTTTATCAAAATTATTTTTCATCTAAGATAATAAAGGGTTCTGTTTCTATCCATATTTTTACATTGATTTGACTATTTTGTGATGGAATTATATTTATGAATTCCTTTATCTTATATGAATGGTTTTATGATGTCATGTTGTTTAAGAATCCCATTTTTATTACATGGGTTATGCAATGATGTATGATTTATGATTTTGTGGCACACATAAGAAAGGATTCATTAAGAGATGGGTGGGACCTATATCTCCCTCCAATGCATTGGGTAAAGATTTTATATCTCATGAGATAGATATGGCTGGAATGGTAGGTTATACCGGTTCAGTGAAACAGGACTGAAACGAGGATTACTCGATTCAGAAAGGGACTTTGTCCACTAAGATAGTCTTGGCAATGAGTCTTGACTAACAAGAAATGATTATCTATGATTATGTGTGAATGCCACAATGAGTAATTTTTTATGTTATGATTTCATTTCACTACTATGATTTATCCCATGTTATGAAATTATGCTCTTTTTGCAGGTTATGATTTCCAAAATGTTATGTTCTTATGAATACGATGTGGTTGATATATCTTTTGTTTACCCTTACTGAGCATTTGAGCTCACCCTTTTATGTTTTCTTTTCCCCAGGACATAAAGAAAGGTTTTAGGTAAAAAAAAAAGGAAGATCTTTATGGGAGATGTTGAAGATCTTTCCCCACGATTAGAAGATTTTATTCCGAGTTTCCAAAGACACTAAACTATTACGATCCTTGTGTGTGTGTTTTTGTTTTGTACTAAGTATTCCGCAAAAGTAATGTAATGTCCATGTACGTCAAGATACGGGTCTCTACATAATATATGTCAAATTATTTCATAAATGATTTTTTTGATTCTGTTGACATGATATAGTAATTACATTAACCAATAATGTGTAATTTACATGATATCACAATAATATTAAAAGCGGTTAAATATGGGTTAAACCAAATAGATATGGAAAAAATACATTAAAAACATGTATAACAATTACTGGATGGTGGTTATATAAAACAAAATTATTTATTATTATAATTTAATTAGTTTTTATTATTTTTAATGGAAATATAATTTATAATAAATTAATATTTCAAGACTTTTCTAAAGTTCCCATCCTCTATCTTATAAAAGGACACCACCTCAATCCAGAAACCCACACCTATCAATACCATTTTCTCATCAATGTTTGACTAAAATAATCTTCCAATTTTCCTACCTTTATATTAGTAGCCTTACCATGGGAAGAAGTCAATTCAAGAAAGCCTTTTGGCTCGAATCCAATGAAGTTACCTGATTTAGAGGTAATGTCTTCTCTCATATTCTTTTCCCTTATTTTCCATCTACACTCCCTATGATTTTATTATTCTTTCATTACCTAACAATCTAGTATCCTAAATGTTCAAGTATGTTTTTATGTTTAGTATTTTAACTACACATACACACACATAAATCTAATGGATATGAATATACTATTCCTCTGTATGGAGAACTACTGGCTCACGAAACGATGATTGTCCAATTTTCTCCTACCACCTCCCACAGTGTCCATTATGATATAATTTTTTTATATGATATAAATATTATATTTATATTGTCATTATTCATCATTAATTTTTTTTACAACAAACTATTATGATTTTCTAAAAGCGTAAATACGATATTTTCATTTGAGGATGTGCGGACTACTGCCCCATTAAAGTGATATGACTAATTATTTCCATACATGGAACATATAAATGATGAAGTTAATGAAAACATTTAATACATATTTTATACTGGAATTATTATATAGCTATATATAATTTATTATTCATTCCGTTAATATGACGATGAAATAAAAGTAGCGTTCGTGCATACGTACGACCTACCGTCTCCATGAATAATGCAATTCATTTCATATCTAAAAATGTTATGGACTATTTTAAATACATATATACTGGATATATATGATATTTAAATCATCAATAATATTCTATAGATGATTGGATTTTTACCCCATGGACAATTTACATCAAACAAGTTCTTTTTTTACTCATGTACCAAATATCGACTAAACAACCAATATGAAAAAAATAATAATGTAATTTTTATAACATGATGTTATGTAATATAAAATGAAGAAGAAAATTAAAATATATTCGGAATAAATTTTTAATTAACCTAATTTTATTATTTAGTAATATAATGAAAGAACTAGAAAAGTTGGACTCAAGGTAAGGGAATTTCAAAACTCAATTTCCACTCATTGGGTGTTATGCATACTTCCTTGATTATATTTTCCCAATTTTATGTGTGGAATCACTATTTATTTATTTATTTATTTATTGAAACTAATTTTTTTTGTATATACTTTTTCTAAACATAATTATCGCATTGATAAATTCTTATGTCATTTATACAATCTTTTTAATGGAAATCATAACTCAATCTCTGTTAATTGTGTTTAGCATCCATGTCATTGGATTTGTTTTCCCAATAATATATGTGAATGAAATATGATTTTTTAACCCTTAATATCCTCTTATATTGAGTGTATTTATATTTTCACATATAATTATGTCATTAATTTATCCTTAATCTAAAGATACGATCATTGTAAGAGATTTCATCTCAGTTAAAATTCCATTGAGACTTATTTGTTGTTATGCACCAAATCACTTTTACATGGTTTATATAATAACCTTTGACATATTATATCATGAATTACTTTATTCTCATTATATTATATTTTTTCCAATTTTATTGTTTAATTATTTTTATTCAACTATTTATCACGTGGTATTATATTTTTTTAACAAAAACATCATTTTGTATTTTTTAATGGTTTCTACTTCTAAAAATTTCTCATTAATGTCCATGTTTTAAAAATGGTTTTTAGGATTTATTTATATAATCATTAATGTTTTAAAGTATTAATTCCTTTAAAATTATCAAATTATTGTGGTACAAATTGATTCAAAAATACTTTTTTAAATGTGTTAAATGTGTCTTTTAAATTGGATTGATTATTTCAATATCTTGAACTAATATCTTGTGATTGTAATGTGGAAATGTTATCTTCACTATATTCATGTTTTATATGTTATGATCGTGTTATGGTTCATGGGCATGGTTTATGTATACCGGTGGTTTTTTGATTAATTGATAGTGGTTGATCCCGAGATAACACTATAATGCATTGTGAAATGTGACAGAGGTAAACACTGAGGTTTCTCCTATGAGATTTATGGAATATTCTATTATTGGTATTCCAATCATAAGCATTAAGGTTACTCCATATATATATTTCAAAGCTAAAATGTAAATATGTTATGGATTCCACAAGTTACCATTATAATTTACTATTTCTATGAGTTATTCATAAATATTAGGATTTCCTGAGGTATATTAAAGAGATTCTGTTTAATGAGTGAAAAGTATGATTTCATTGATTTGTATGTATTCATGGACTAGTATTTTCATTCCTTATTTAATAACCCTTACTATGATTTAAATGGTCATCAAAAGTTTTTGAAATGTTTTTTCACAGGGTATAAGGAAGGGTAAAAGAAAGGAAAAATTCAATAAGTTTTTTATCAAGAAAAGAACTCTTGTTTTTTATTGCATTTTATTGTTGTGAAAAAAATAGGATAGAGTATAACTATCTACAATGTAATATTTGAGATGTAATGTAATAGTTATGGCCTAACTCCGTAAAACTATTAACCTAAAAATATCCTCAATGTTAAATAATGTATATTCTTGGAAAACATAAAGATAATGTAATGTTTTAGTCTAGGGCCTTATAATATTTTCTTGTTATTTATTAAAAAAATTATTTTACCTGGTATTTTATTTTATAGGGGAACATTGAAATTATAGAAGAAAGAAGGTGTGTATGGTTATAAAAGAACATGGTTAAATATATCTCATATGTTCTGAGTGTACCGATGTGTTTTTATTATATAATTTACTAAAAAGGCCCCTGTTTTTTATTAATATAAGTTAAAAATTCTCTATATTCATAACTTATCGGTGTAATTTACACCACTAAAATGAGAATTATATGGATTTTTGTAACAATAGGAATGTGGATCCTAAATGATTATGTGTGTTTGAACTCAAATAGATATGGTTTGGTGGTCCCATGGGGTTGGATCTAATAATTCTTTTCCGGACTGAATCTTGATATTCTATTCTGATGTATGCAATGTTATAACATTCCCAATTTGAAAATTTGAAAATTATAGTTTTTCTATTGTGAATGATATATTATTTTATGTGTGATATCCGTGGGCATGTTTCTTTTGGGAACCCCCCGAGTAAGGGGATGAGCATACACTGCATGTAGAGATTACTCGGAAAACATAGAAAACATTTCACCTAGAATACTATTCTATAAACACTTTGAGGTAGGTTGGTGTAATTTATATGGAGTATTAATTATATTATTCATGGAGTTGAGATATATATTGTATTTTTGACAAGAAATATTCCTCCTCAATATCTACCATTATTCTAGACAGATTGAATTTCATTGGAATTTGATCATTGGACAAAGTCATCTCAGACCATCTTCTATCAAATTGTGACACCATGAGGGATAAGGGTAATGTTGGTGATGTATATTTTTTGGATAGTAGTAAACCATTAATGGTAAGTGAATGGTCTATCTATTAGGAATGATTGTATATCATTGAATTGATTAAAATGAAATTCATTGATAATTTTTATACCAAGACCTTGAGGGTGGACTAGTCCTAGGAGTTGATGTATTTTTCATAGTGGAGACATGTATTATGGATTATTCAAATTTTTAAGGGATTTGTTTTCTTTTTTTATTTTATGTTAGATATAGATGTGATGGTGAATTTTAATCATTTTATAGATGGAAATTAGAGTCATATTCATGTGAATGTGAATATAAATATATTAAATTCATTCTATAATAAGATGAAATTTAATTTATAATAGAGTTGAATTTTTCCTATAGTATTATTTCATATCTGACAATAGCATATTTTTTGCCTAATTTTGCAGAATTGGGTAGAAAGAAACATGGATAAAATGGGTCTTATTAGATAAGTTACAACATAGGTATATCATTAACTCATTTAAAAGTCTCGCAATTTTCATATTTACAATTTAGAGAATCGAGACCTATTCAATCTCACTAAGATCAATTATCAATGTAGTGCCACAGGTTTGAAGAGATTGGATATTTTTAATGGATTATCCTTGTAATATAATTGTTTTTTAGGTTATAGACTTGTGTATAATTATTAATATATATATATATATATATATGTAATTGGGAGATATAAAAATGGAAGAAATTTGGATTTGTTGACATAATTTATTCAAAATAGATATGCGGGTGTAGGAAATTTTGTGACACACAAAGAGGTGTAAGAAATATGAAGGTTAAAGATCTATTCAAATTCATGATGTTGAGTTGATACTTTTTAATATTCCTAGGATATGTTCAAATTTAATGTTTTGAAATGAATTTATCAGTTTTTTTATTTTCATTATGGGTAATACTAAATGGTTAATGTTTTGTATGGTTGAAAAAAAAGTACTAGTTTTGGTTTGGGTATCAGGTATGATTCATGGGGAAAGAGTGTTTGGTGACCCATACATACAGGTTTCATGAAAATTATCAAATATGATTGCATCCCTATAATGCGTTCAATGTCAATAGAATTATTTTTTAATTAATTATTATTGAGGAATGTAAATATATATATATTTATTTATTTTTTGAATTTATTTTTTATGGTATTTCTAATATTTATATTTATTTTGACTCCATCTAAATTCCTCAATTTTGGGATAATAAATAAGTTCTAGATATAGTGAATGTGGATTAATATCAAGGTGTATTACTCGTCATGGATGAGATAACATTTATATGTTTTTTTTCATATATTTCATGTTTATGTGTGTAATTTTAAGAAATTAATTTTCTATATTTTGTGTTTTTTGGGTGGATAATTATAGTGAAGGTAATATAGGATGTCAAAATCTGGTGTTTAATGTTTTGGGTTGGAGTCATGATATATTGTTTTCTTAATTATAAGGTTGCAATACAACATATGATATTTTATCCATGATATGGGATATATAATATTTAAAATATATAATAGGTTGTCATCTATTCCATAATTGAATCATTACATCATGAAGGCCATATTGAAGAACAATTTCCACCAAAAAAATGTTTTTATTATGATATTTAATTAATGGTTAATGTGATAATAATGAAATGATTGTAACGATCATATGAAATT
This sequence comes from Viscum album, assembly GCA_963277665.1. Lineage (NCBI taxonomy): Eukaryota > Viridiplantae > Streptophyta > Magnoliopsida > Santalales > Viscaceae > Viscum > Viscum album. The sequence goes on from OY728152.1 coordinate 1,257,174,294, forward strand.
GTGACCGTGGAAGTTTTTGGAAATGTTTTCAAATTCTTACTCAGTATGGTGCATTGCGTTATTACCTATAAGGTCGCTCAAAAATGTGACCATTAGTATGGGAACTGTGTTGTAACCCCTATAGTTATAGTGGAACACAACTACTATGTATGTTTTTATATTTTTAGTACATTCATTAAAATATAATATTATTTAATGTTTAATTAAAATAATGGAGAATTCATGTGTTCTTCAGAATAGAGAGCATGACCCTCTACCTCTCTCTCTGTCTCATTCACCACTCCCCTATAGTAGAATCTCTACATCCATAGAATGATAATATTTACACAAATAATAATTATTAAAAGATCACCCAACACCTCACAGGTCTCAATTACACTTACATACCTCAAGGGTATCTATATATTCTTATATACCTATACAAAAAGGGTATCTACCAAAAAAATGAATCTAATATATAAACCTCTCATCCATAGGAAGGTTTATCATGTTACATAAATACTATCTTTAATCATTATGTAGTCATAGATAATATTTTTGGTAATCATAATAAAAATGGAATCACAATAGCCAAAGCATTAGAAAATAGTGTGTCACCTATATAAGTTCAAATGTTATAATTCATGTCTCAAATAAGATCCCCCAAAGATTTTTTCACAATATAGTGATATTGGATTTACAATTAAGAACATACTAATGGGGGAATTTTGTTGAGATTGTAAGAATAATATAACCATGTGAACACAGGTTTTGATGGGATGTTTTTATTATTCACCATTAGTATGGTGAATTGTATTATGACTTATATGGTCACATATAAATGTGACCCTAGGTAGGGGAATTGTTATATCACCCTTGTGGTCACATTATAACACCCTTATTATGTATACTCTTTACATTTTAATTAAACTATATAAATGATAATATTATTTCTTAGTTAATTAGAATTATGTGGTATTCATTTTTTCTCCCATACCGAGATCATGATCATTTACCTCTCTCTCTAAAACACTACTCTACTAAAAGGGAAATATATCCATTGTTATAATTTTATTATCATCTCAAAGGCCAATGATGAAAAACTAATCCATCACATGCCTAGTGTCAAATTCTCATTCATATCACAATGGTATATGAAGGTTCATATATACCCACAATGAAAAGGGAATCTACATATCATATGAATATGGTTTAACAAATCCTAATCCAAAGGATGTAATATCCTATATCATTAATATTTTCTTTCATCATGGTGTAGTCATAGATAACAATCTAGTTAATCAAAAAAATGAAAAAAAAATCACCTAAACAATGGAAAATAGGGGGTTACCCATAAAATATAAAATATACCAATAATTTTCTCCAATAATACATTTATGATATTATTTTATTCAACAATGATTTTGGTAAACCCATGAAACACTGAGTAAAGTGGGAATTTTATTGTGATGGGATGTATCCTATGAAATTAAGACCATGTGTTTTTTTGGGAATGTTTTCTTATTTTTGAAGCAGTACAGTGAATAACATTATGAATTATAGGGTTACTCTATAATGTGACCCCATATCGGAGTGATTTTTTGTAACCCATGTGGTCAAACTTCTACAACAATCATATCTAGATTCCAAAAAAATTAAATACCATAATTAAATGATAATATTATTTAATGATTTACTAAAATTATGGGGAATTAATTTATTCTTATCAACTTATATCTCATCCCTCTACCTATATATTTCATTCAACACCCTCGCTAATGGGGAACCTATCAATTAATAGAATATTAATAATATCCAAAAGTCTTATAATGAAAAACTCACCCATCGCACGACTGGTCATAGTAACATGTACATATTTCAAGGGTATTTGAAAGTTCTTATAGTCCTATGCTAGAAATTAAATAGGACTAACATATCAATCAAGTTTAACCAAATAATTATCCCTAGAGAGGCTTCTAATTTATCATTGATACCATCATTTATCATGATACTTTAACATATAACATGACTGGTAATTATAAATAAAAAGAAACCCAATATTAAAAAACTATGTATCACCTATATAATGTCAAATGTAATAACCATAATACATAGTTCATGGTCTTCTACAGAGATATCATTATGCCAAATAGTTATAAATAAATTCACATCAAATTGGAGAAAAATATCATCTACTTTTTTTACACACACTAAACAAACCATTTGAGTGACATACCGTAAGACATGAATTTTTAAAATAAAATAATCAATACTTTCCCAGAAACCACTATATTTTTCATGTGATATATGAATCAATATAAGGTGATTCCAATATTTTTCTATGTAATAACACCAAAAATACCTAAAATTATCAAACTTGTATTTATATAAAGGATGAAGAAGCAAAAGGGTGGAAGTGGATTACTAATAACCTGGATATTCCAAAAATAACTCAATTAAATAATATTAAATTAATTAATTTAAGGGATCAGGTCCTAGAATCACTTTCTATTGTGTGTTGTTGGTGTGAGAGGCACCTGAAGGATGTTCCATGGATTTTTGAGGGTAAATGGGAAGGGAATGGGTGCTTCCACATCCATTTTATATAGGTATTCTATGTAGAGCAATGGGACATTCCATAAGCCACTCATATATGTTGTGGTCTCAATCATGTGGCATAGGGGATATTAGAAGGATTTTTTAGATACATCACAAATGGAGGTGGTTGTGCATGGTTTCAGAATATGGACTAGGTCATTCATAGTGGTGAAGCACTATGGTGTGGATCTCATAGTTTCTTCATAGATGTATTTGGGGGATCTACCATTTTAAGTGGTCAATGTAGTGTGGGGTTTATGATGCACCGTAATCCACCCACTAGGTAATGCAGATCTACTCCATGGTGGGATGATCGATTTATGAAAATGCTTTGAACAAGGGGGTTTTGACATGGTCCATTGTGTTGTGCCATTGTTCACCCCATGGCAGGTGATCATGCATCATGATTTTAAGGGCTGAGAAATTATCTTATAGAAGCAATCCTTCCAATAAATACATTGATGCCCATCCAAACCCACTTTATAATATTACATTAAATCTGACAATTGGTTCCATGGAGTTATTTTTATGGTATATTAATCCCTAATTGATCATGATATGCCCCTAGATTCTTGATATCAATTATTGGTGATCCAAGGTATGTCCTTCTTTTATTATTAATTGGTATCTACTATTTGATCTAGTTTTCCCCCCTTCATTCATTCCCATCAATGGAGTATAATATCTATCATTCTAGCTTATTTTATTTACCATTTCTTGTATTTCTATGTCTTGACATCCACCATATATTATACCTTTATTATGGAGGAGTTGATAGAAAATACCCATTGGTGTTCTATCATCATCTCAATATCCTCTGAATATTGAGGTGGGGGAATTGTTGATTATACTATCCATTTATGTGAAATTATATATTGATATTGGATAATACATTTTTATAATAGAGTAATTAACCAAATAAATAATTGATAACATTTATAATTAATTGGTTATTGTTAGTGGTCAAATGTGTTTTCACAGTGATATAAATTTTCATCTTGATTTTCTTGGTAGGATGTTATAAATAATTTATTTTTTAGAAAATCGATGATTCTTGGATTATCTTGTGGTTCTTTATTAAACTGTTAAATAATGTAGACATAATAATCATTTTTGTTAGATTATGAATCAAGGAATATGCATGTACAGTAACTATGATATTTCTTATAATTTTACAATAATCAAATTGATGCATGTTTCATGTAAAATTAATTTTTTATTACACATTTTACTAGAAATTGGTTAGGAACATTATGTATGAAATCCTTTTTTAGAGAATAATGACTAATGGAATGATAATGAAAATTGTTTTTTATCTTATTAATGACAATAATTGATATAGATCAGGTTTATTTTTATCTATATTGTGATATAGATGATGCCCCTTATTTCTTATATCTAGAACATATGATAATTGAATTGGAAAATTCATGATAGAAAAAAAAGTTGTTGTTTGGTAATGATAATTTTATATGCATGACATATTATGTTAATATATGGAGGAAAAATACCATGTGGTGGGGTCGAGAGATCCCATATTCATGTAAAATTTAATCACCTTATTTTAGGGACAATTTCACATGCATACTATGAAATTTGATTCTAGATTTTATGTGATATGGATATGGTCCTTTCTATGGGATGTGATATTATCCTAGAAAAGATGTCGAGATACATATATGGTGTGTTTGTGGAATTATTTGATTCATATGATGATGAGATGTATAATGATACAAATCAAGGTGTTGGGGATGTACTTGGGATGACATAATGGGTTTATGTTGTGATTACCTATGGTGATGTTGAAACTTGGGATACATATTCATTGAATCTATTTAAATGGATGATTGTTAAGTTTCTTGTTTATCTTTATTCATTTCCACCTACATGAGTTAGCACTATGTTCATGGTTTAATCTCTCTTACTGGTATCTTATAATGTCTTCCAGGTGTACCTAGAATTTTCCACTGTTCAAATATTGTATAATAAATGAATTAACCAACGGGATAGTATGTGAAATGAACAAGGTGAGTGATATTGAGAAATTTTAGACTCTGTTAGCTTATTCTATTAGTGAATGGACTTCAAATTATGGTTTTATAAATGTAACATGGATAAATATTGATAGATACTGATTAAATAATGAATTAATTATTGTGAAATTAAATTTCTAAAAGTTATAGAAGTTATTTGATATAGAACCTTAAATTCTTCTTCACGTATAGGATTTCTAGTCTATAGTAATGGATGTAGTGGGTCTGGGTGATGTTTGTTGTAGTTGAGTGTAGGACTAGGTCAATTCTGATAGTATGGTTGTGATATATATTATATCAAGTATTTTTTCTGATTTCATATGAATCCCAACCCATATAAGTTATAGTGACTAATAACTAGTGTCCCCTAGGATGTTTTTCCCTCAACAACTTTTTCAGTGAGGGACGTATGACCATCTAAAACCTCTTTCCCCACTCACATCTTCTGGTAGTATTTTGTGTTGGTATGCACTTTGGTTAGTTTTCCCATATATGTGTGTAGAGGGATATAATGTATTGTGGTTATTTCACACATATGAATCTTAGGATATTTTATCTAAAGTATTGTAATGTGTGTAACATTTATAGGCATTGATAATTTGAATTATCGTAGTTAGTGTATGGGTTGTGATGGATTGACATATTATATGATATGTATGGTACACATAATATGGGAGGCAGTGGCTCCCAAAAACTACTCGGTTACTATATTGAGATCTAATAAGGGGCGATTGGATGATGTGATGATTGAGATGCATGTTGTGATGCGTTATCCCAGATTTATTTATCTTGGGATACTTTTTTGAGATGAATTGTTCTATTTGTATAATGTTGGAGAATATTAGAAATATAGTGTAGAAGTGGTATTAGGGTACCATTTTTGTTATATTAATATAATAAATGATCGCTCATATGTGATACATAGTAATAGATTGACATGTTTTGGATGGCAATGTAACATAACTATTTATGTGATGAGTTTGCTTCACTTTTTGTTCACTGGTATTTTGTATTCATTAAATACAATATCTACTGGTGGTTCCCAGGAAAATTCTACTAAGTATACTTGTCACAACCCAACCCTACCCGAGATCGAGCCGCAACTACCCCGACCCCCTCCCATCAAAGATGCCCCTCCTGAGCTGGCAATGGTGAAATGGAGATAATGACCTCCGAGTCCCGTCTCCAGTAGGCCCCGGGTTGGCAAAAATCACCAAGGGTATGAGTTTTCACAAATGTGAGAGGCATTACCCATTTTATTTTTTAGGATCAGGAAATAGGACAAGTCAACCACCAAAAACAAAAAGAACAAGTGTATAGAAATAAACCCAAACCAAGCCCACATGCATGTTTAAACAATTTTATAACAAGGTACAATTACAAGAAAGCTCAAAGTACAATACCAAAAGAAAACAAGAGTAAAACAACAGAAACAACTCCAACTGTCCGACTACCAGGGCTCCTGTCACGACCCGCCTTCACCAAAAAAAAGGAAGGTCCTGGCAATATGCTGACCCTTCCCTCCTTTTGGTGAAGGCAGGTCGTGACAGAGGATACCAGCTCTGAAGGCACCAAAACTCAGGGAGGCCTTTGCCTAAGTACCTGTACACACGCACACACAGCACACTCAATGGAAAAGTGCTGAGTAAGAGAAAAGACAAGTAAAGAAAAGGTAAAAACTGCTATAAATAACCATGAGAGTGCATCCAACTCTAAATAGTAAAAAGTAAAAGCTGAAAATAAAAGGTGAAAAACACACGCCCAACCAGAAAAGCTCCACAACACGGCAATAGGTAAAACAATAGAAACAACTGGAAGGGTCCCCCTCCTGGATCCCGACTCCGACCACCGCACGTGGTCCAAGCTCCCAAGTTCCTAAGCTCCTATGAAGTCACCCTCCACCTATATGTCGTCTTCAAGGGCACACCAAGTGTGGGAAAAGCCCAAGAAGGGGTGAGTATGAAATACTCATTAGGATACCCCAAAAGATCAAAGGAGTAACAAAGGAGGTTCCTAATGGGGAGCAGTAGAGCAAACGAGAAGAGTAAATGAGTACAACCGACAGTGCAGTAAAGAGTAATAGTAAAGAGTCTAGATCAACCCAACAAGATAAAGGAAGTAGACTCATCCAGACACAAGGATCTGGAAACGGTTAGAAGATGAACTTCTAATAGAGTCTTCGCTACCTATAACAGGATAGTAGACTCGTCCAACCAAGAGAAGCTAGACACTAAAAGTACGTGGCATACCCTGTGCGTCTTCGCCTATCCTGGAGGGAGAGTAACCAAACCTCAAGAAGTGGGTACTAGAAAGAGGTATATATATATTTTCATATGCTTGAAAAGAAGCCCGAACAAGGTCATAAGGGGATCTCCATCCCGTAGCTCAGCCCAAAAAATGAGTAGCCAAAAGTCCAAGAGATAAAACCATCGATGCACAGCATCCCGTATGTCTGCCCCGAACTACAAGTCAAGGGCTTAATCACTGCACCTTGACACTATCCGCTTTGGGCGGCACTAAATCACCCGCATGGTTTTAGGTCACGTCACAAGGACGCATCTTGGTGGGGAAATCGCTCCTCATACTTGAGAGTTCTGGGGGAACATCAAACCACAACCCGTCGTTGCCCCGTAGTCGAGAGGTCTCCTCAAAGTCAAACCTGTTCCATCACCGACCCATACAACAAAGGGTCCCGCTCCAGTGATCATGGAGGAATGCCAATGACTAGACTAGTAGAATGGAAAGAGTCTGAAATGTCAATGGGTGTCCCACTTCCCAGCCCTGCTGGAGGGTAAACCCTAATACATCATCAGGTGAACCACTGCCCAGCCCCGCTGGAGGGTAGACCTTAATACATCATCAGGAAACCCACTACCCATCCCCGCTAGATGGTAGACCTGGAATAAGTCGACAGGCGACCCACTGCCCAGCCTTGTTAGAGGGTAGACCTGAAATATGTCGATGGGTGACCCACTGCCCAGCCCTGCTAGAGGGTAAACCCGGAACATGACGACGGGCAACACATTGCCCAGCCCTGCTGGAGGGTAGACCCTCTAGAGTCGTCGGGTGAACCACTTCCTAGTCTCAGATAGAGGGTAAACCCTGAACAAGTTTACAGGTGACCCACTACCCAACCCTGCTGGAGGGTAGACCTGAAACAAGACGACGGGCGACCCACTGCCCAGCCCTGCTGGAGGGTAGACCCTCAAGAGTCGTCGGGTGCCCACTGCCCAGTCTCTGCTAGAGGGTAAACCCTGAGAAGTCGATGAGTAACCCACTGCCCAGGCCCACTGGAGGGTAAAACCAAAACTTCTCTGGCCATCACTACTGGATGGTACAACACTGTCCAACCGAACACAGAGTGGGTATCGCACAACCATCTGACTCTGAAACAAGACCAGGGGAAACCACTCAACCCTGCTGATCTAAACCATCAAGCACAGATCCGGGGGAAAAACTCAACCTCTCTGGTCGATAAACGAGAACCGAGGGACCCTCTACGTCGTGAGAGGTCAAATGTACGCAATGTAGAACACGACATGCACTTGGGGCCCACACGACGTGTGGCCCCAAGTTAACCCCAACCAAGCACACAACCGTCTCAAGATCAAACCACACGTACCTCCAAGTTCTCCCATATAATCCCAGAGTATACCTCACTTTCAACCCAAGGTATATCGTGAACACATCACCCAATGTCAACATGAAGGCGTGACGTAACATCTCTAACTTACCGCCTAAATGACTGGGGCATGACCAACCACATCTATTCAAGCATTACATCACTCACACCGGAGTGCACACGATCACACACCAAGGGTCCTCTACAAACATAGTAGAAGAACCGCCCCTAGGGCACCTTCACATTTCCACATTTAATAAGATCGTGTAAAAGGCTCTGCTCGCCTGAACAGATCACACCGTTGTAATGCTCACGGAAAAACATGCGAGATAGCTCGCCTCAAACGGATATCCAACGAAAAATCCACCAACACATCCTCACTCCCGATCGGTGTCATGTGATCCCTAGCCTCGGCCTTGAAAATAGTCGGGCGCAACGCACCATTGTGATCCCCTCGGGAAAACACGTCAAAAGCACTACTCACATGAGTGAAACGCATACCCGGAGAAAAAGGTGCATTCCGGCGCACCCCACACGAATGGTGCTTCATGGGACCCGCATCCTGGTCTTGAAACACAATGAACGGAGCACACCGTTGCGATCCTCTCGAAAAAGCACACAAGATGGACTATTCACTTGTCCAAAATGGTCACCCGGTGATAGAGAGAGAAAATAACTGTTAAGGCCCAAACAGCCCTCATGGGGCCCGCACCATCATGCGGAATTAGAGCGGGAAGATTCTACCATTACAATGCCCTCGGAAAACACCCAAAAATGACTGCTCGCACACCTCGAACAGACATCCGATGAAAAAGTCGTGAAACGCTGCACACAGCTCGAAAGACGGGTTGTGGGGCCCACGCCTCAACTTCGGCCACAATGCATGAAACCACATTAGAATTCTTCTCCTCAGTGTCAGGGTCCCAATGCCACTAATGGCGCTTAAATCGTACGCCAGACGCATCTGCGACATCCAAAACAAGAATTCCCATGAAGCCCGCTAAGCGGCTCTTCGCACGTGTCGTGCCCCCGAGCCCCTCGTCACGGAAGTTAAAACTCCCAAAACCACCTCAAACATTCAGTCACGACGTCAGGTCTTCACCGTCGTAGACGGCACGCAAAACGGACGCCCCTAGCTCAAAATACGGTCGTCCAAAAGTCTAAGGGGGGATTACCTTTGGGCCGGACCGGCCTGGTTCGTCTGGTCCCCCCTGCACGGACCGGCCCAACCGTGGGTCCGGTTCACTCCGCCATAGCCCACTGGCCGCGGCACGCTGCCACTGACTGGCCGACACGGCCGGTCCTTCCTTGGAATGACCCGCCTATAGCGGGTCTTGGTCTCCACCGCGGGGTCGTGACTCGACCCCGGTCCTCCCGAGCGCCGCCGAACCCCCAGCGCCTGCGGCCGCTCGCCGTCGCCCCCAGCGCCCGCTGCCGCCTGCACCCTGGACCACCAAGATGCCACCGCACCGGAGATCCCCGAACCACCGCATTGTAGGTGCACTAGAGCTCCCCAGACCATCGCGCTGTCGCCGCACCGGAGCTCCTCGGACCACCGCGCGAGCCACCGGAAAACTCCAAAACCCGCAAACTTCGGCATGCGTTTTCGATCATCTCTGAACTCATATTTTCATTCCGAAAAAAGGGCTAGAAAGCTCCTAAATTATAATACGCATCCATGGATTTTTTTCGAAGATCAAACCACAAATAGATGATATAATTTAGGCTCAAAGGTGGTGCGGGAAGGAAAAACGCAACAAAACCCTACCTCGTGGGCGTTTCCCGGAGCTTCGCCTCCGAACCACCGCCTTTCCGGAGTTGCCTCATTAGATCCAACTCACCGGAGTGGAGGAGGAGAGGATGGAGGAGGATCTCCTTCTAGGAGATGAAGAAAGGAGGAGAGAGGGGGGGGGGTTAGTGTTTAAATAGAAACACACTTAACCACCCGCCCGCCCGCCCGAACCCGAACCTCTGGCGGGGTCGAGGTTAAGCATCCCCTAGGCCAAACACCACCTCCCGAGCACAATGGAGGCCTTGGAATTTTAATCCTAGGTGCCTTTCAAAAGTTATAAAACTGAACGCCCAAAGCCGCCAAATTACGAAAATTCCCCTGGAGCCATTTTTCACAAAAGGCCCGCTCCTGCTAAAATTACACCCCTCCTTGGGTAAACGGCATGCTCCGAACTCAACGGTGCCCTCAGTTTCCCAATCCAAGACACCGTTTAAGAGATACATTAGTTTCACCATTAAAGGAATAAATTAATTAATTAATTATCCGTTTAACATTCTGAAAGCGAGTTAGGGGTCTAAACGTCCCGCGCTGACATATTTTATGTTGTTCCTAGGGTAAACAACCCATTCCGGACCCATCCATACACTCGGATCTCTGATCTGGATCACCGTTTAGGATTTATCCCATTTATTTGGCATTTCCAGTGTGAACGCACTAAAAATTAAATTCCGGCAACACCGGGGCTCAGAATCGCATGTTGTCTGATGGTGTTTCCCTGGAATATCATCAAGAGTATTCCAAAGTGTTTCCCAGCAAAAACTGGGTTCATAAATCATTCCCTACTTCAAGTGTTTCGTCCCTGAAAAGAAAAACCAGGGAAAAACTGAGGGTACTTAGCCCGCACCTGGTTCCTCCGTACCCAGAAGAACTCATGCACAGCTCTACGCCACCACACACAGACCAAAGGACTGATCCATTCACGTGACGTATAACCTCGCCGTTGTCGTGCATAGGAGCACGCACACCTCTTCTCAGGTGAGTCACATGGGAGACGTCGTGCACCCACTCCAGACTTTGGGGTTAGGGCAAGGCGGTAGGGAACCTCACCATCCCTTCGCACGGTCTCACATGTCCCGAAGGCTCTTGGGGGTAGCTCACATCCTTGAACAAACCTCTACATCGCATGCCATGACTGGAATGACCGCCCAAACCTGGAACAAGGCCCGGTGATTCCCTCCTTCAGAATATCCATATGGTGAAACAGCCAAGGATATCTGGTTACGCAAGATTTCACAGCCGATGTCTATCAAACAAGACTCTCTTACACGCTTGAAAGGTGAAGGATTCGACACCATCGACAAAAGAAAAAGGTCCTACACCCCTATTTTTCATACCAACACAGGGTTACACCGAAGCCTTGCACCACCCTTGTAACACCTCAAGCAAGTATCATGGAGGAAATAATTCCACACACAGTGTCTAAAAATTCTACTGCAAAGAGTAGAAGAGTTGTAGAGTGTACCTCTTATTACCTCATGCTCTGCGGAATCGTAGACATCCAAAGATCACAACTGTCTGTGGTCCCAATTGTCAGCTCCTAGAGCCTGACGTGGACCGCCTAGTGGTGATGGGAAGACCTAGTAAGGTCATCCTACTCTTCCATCTCCTCCCTCTCCTCAGATAGAACCACATCTCTGGGTACTACTCTGATCACGACACTGCCTCTATCGTGGTGCTACACCTGCTGCCTTCCCGAAGCTCTCCGCATGCCTGGTCGAGCAGTCTCGTGCCAGGTGACCTCACCCATCGCAAGCATAGAAATGACTCTCTCTGGGCTGCACTGGTGCCCTACGGTGCTAATGTGGTTATAGACCACACCCCTGAGTCTGGTTGTCATAAATCCACATGCGTCGAGGTTCTTCTTGTCAACGCCCGCTAGCTGTGACAGATGTCTCAACTCCAACGGGCCTACTGCCAACACCAAATCTAGAACGTGAAAGGATGCTCACTGTCACCAGCGCCTGCTCTAGCACCCTGGTATATGTGGAAATGCCCAAGGGTACAATGACAGCAGGAATCTCTCAGCGGAGACCCTGCTCAAACTTCCGCGCTCGGAAGTTATCATTGTGGACCAAGTCCGGGTAAAAGTGTGCACGGTCTGCAAAACTAGCCGCGTACTCAGCCACCATCATCCCTCCCTGCTGAAACTACAGGAGCACCTGAATCCGAACGGAGCACAAGAAGGAGGGGAAAAACTCCTCACAAAACAACAACTGAAAGTCACCCCACGAGAGTGACGACTCGTCAAGAAATTGATTCACCAGACTCCCCCAATGCCAAGCTACTCCACGAAAAAAGTTGGCGGCCAAAGCCACCATAAGATCTGACGGCGTCTGCACAACCCTGAAAAGGCAAACAACTATCTCTAGCCAATCCTCTGCTGCCTGAGGGTCTGGATCACCACTGAACCTCAGTGGTCTCTACCACTAGAACTCACGGAGCATGCTCAACCTGCACTGAAGCTCATCCTTCTCTATCAAAGCTGTCTGCTTCTCAACAGGTGGGGGAGCTGCTACCAGACCACTCGGAGAATGGGGCTCACATGATGGGTCCTAGACTCTGGCATCGTCGCTCACAGGGTCGTCGTCACAAACCAGAGCTGGTATCCTATCTGGATATCTTCGCAGAGACATCCTGATTATTATCAAGGAGTTCCGCGGTCAGATGAGCATATATGTATATACCAATATCAACAATGGAGAGCTGACTCAAGAAGGACAGTAAAAGACTCAATCCTATGTGATGCACAAAAATTTTTTCCCTGTAATAGGTGTCTCAGCATGACGAGTTGACAAGAGGGTTATCAGGGGCCGGGTGAATGGATATGTCGTCCGCCGCACCATCACTGGACTCCCTAGCCCAAGAGCCGCTCTCGAGACATGTTAACACTGTTTCCCTAAATCCCAACAAATTCCTTTTATTTTAGGGATATTCGAACAGCGTCCCAAGGAACGAACCACCTCTGATACCACTTTGCCACGACCTGACCCTACCTAGGCTTAATCCGCTACTACCCCAAGCCCGCCTCCATAGGCCAGGGGCTAGCGACCAGCACCGAAGGCACAAAAACTCGGGGTGGCCTTTTCCTAAGTACATGTACAAACGCACACGCAGCACACTCAATGAAAAAGTGCAGAGTAAAAGAAAATACAATTAAAGAAAATGTACCAACTTCAACAAATAACCACAAGAGTGCATCGACCTCTAAACATTACAATGTAAAAGCTATAAAGGAAAGGGGAAAAACACACACCCAACTAGAAAAGTGCCACAACTCGGTAACATGTAAAACAACAAAAATAGCTAAAAGGGTCCCCCACCTAGATCCCGACTCCGACCACTGCACACGGTCCAAGATCCCAAGATCCTAAGCTCCTCTGAAGTCATGCTCCACTTGTCCATCGTCTGCAAGGGAAAACCAAGTACGGGCAAATCCCAAGCAAGGGTGAGTATAAAAATACTCAGTAGGATACCCCGAAGAATCGAGGGAGAAACAAAGGAGGTACCGAAGGGGGAGAAGTAGAGAAAATGGGAAGAGTAAAGGAGTTAAACTGAGAGTGAAGTATTTTGTAATAGTAAAGAGTCCAGCTCAACCCAACAAGAGAAATGAAGTAGACTCATCGAGAAACAAGGAGCTAGAAACAATGAGAAGATGAACTTCTCATCAAGTCTTCACTACCTATAGCAGGAGAGTAGACTCGTCCAACCACGAGAAGCTGGACATGGAAAGCATGTGGAATACCCCGCGTGTCTTATCCTCTCCTGGAGGGAGATTAACCAAAACCCAAGAAGTGGGTACTAGAAAGCGGTATATATATATATTTGCATATGCTCGAAAAGAAGCCCAATCCAGGTCGTAAGCGGATCTCCATCCTGTAGCTCAGCCCAAGAAATGAGTAGCCAAAATTACTAGAGATAAAACCATCGATGCCAAACATCCCACACGTCTTCCTTGAACTACAAGTCAAGGGATCAATCACAGCACCTTGACACTATCCGCTTTAGGCGGCACTAACTCACCCACATAGTTTTATGTCGCATCACAAGGACACGTCACGGTGGGGAAAGCGCTCCTCGTACTTGAGAGTTATAGGGGAACGTCAAACCACAACTCATCGCTACCCCGTAGTTGAGAGGTCTCCTCAAAGTCAAAGCCATTCCATCACCGACCCGTACAACCAACGGTCCTGCTCCGGTGATCACGGAGGAAAGCCATAGACTAGCCTAGTAGAAAGGACTGAGTCTGGAATGTCAATGAGTGTCCCACTACCTAGCCCTGCTGAAGGGTAAACCCTAATACATCATTAGGAGACCCACTACCCAGCCCCGCTGGAGGGTAGACCTTAATACATCATCAGGCAACCCACTTCCCAGCCCCGTTGGAGGGTAGACCTGGAATAAGTCGACAGGCGACCCACTGCCCAGCATTACCGGAGGGTAGACCTGGAATAAGTCGATGGGTGACCCACTGCCCAGCCCTACTGGAGGGTAAACATGGAACAAGATGATGGGCGACCCACTGCCCAGCCCTGCTGGAGGGTAGACCCTCAAGAGCCGTCGGGTGACCCACTGCCTGGTCTCTGCTAGAGGGTAAACCCTGAACATGTCGACAGGCGACCCACTGCCCAGCCCTGCTGGAGGGTGGACCTGAAAAAAGACGACGGGCAACCCACTGCCCAGCCCTGCTAGAGGGTATACCCTCAAGATTAATCAGGTGACCCACTTCCCAGTCTCTTCTAGAGGGTAAACCCTGAGAAGTCGATGAGTATCCCACTGCCCAGCGCCGCTGGGGGGTAAACCCAGAACTACTCTGGCCATCTCTACTGGATGGTACAACACTGGCCAACTGAACACAAAGTGGTTATCACGCAACCATATGACTCTGGAACAAGACCAGGGGAAACCACTCAAACCTGCGGATCTAAACCATCGAGCACAGATTCGGGGGAAAAACTCAACCCCGCTGGTCAACAAACAAGAACCGAGGGACCCTCTACATTGCGAGAGGTCAAAAGTACGCAAAGCAGAACATGGCACGCACCTCGGGCCCACACGACATGTGGCCCCAAGTTAACCCCAAGAAAGTGAAAAACCTTCTCAGGTACAAACCACACGTACCTCTAAGCAATCCCATATACTCCCAGAGTATACCTCACTTTCAGCCCAAGGGTTATCGTGCACACGTCACCCAACGTCAACGCGAAGGCGTGACGTAACATCTCCAACTTGCCGCCTCAACGACTGGCGCAAGACCAACCACATCTATTCAAGCATTACATAACTCACATAGCAGTGCATGCGATCACACACCAAGGGTCCACTACAAACACAGTAGAAGAACCACCCCTAGGGCACCTTCACATTTCCACATTTAATAAGATCGCGTAAAAGTCTCCACTAGCCTGAACAGATCACACCATTGTAATCCTCACAGAAAAACATGCGAGATAGACTACATACTCACCTCAAACGGATATCCGACAGAAAAGCCGCCAACACAGGCTCACTCCAGATCAGTGTCCCATGATCCCGAGCCTCGACCCCGAAAACAGTCGGGCGCAATGCACCATTGCGATCCCCTCGGGAAAACACGTCAAAAGCACTACTCACTTGAGTGCAACGGATATCCGGAGAAAAATGTGCATTCCGGTGTGCACTACACATGAGTGGTGCTTCATAGAACCCACATCCTGGTCCCAAAACACAACGAATGGATCACACCGTTGTGATCCTCTCGAAAAATCACACAAGATGGACTATTCACTTGTCCAAAACGGTCACCTAATGATATAGATGGAAAATCATTGTTAATGCCCAAACGGCCCTCATGGGGCCCACATCATCATGCTAAATTAGAGCGGGCAGATTGTGCCATTGCAATGCACTCGAAAAAACACCAAAAAACGACTGCTCTCATGCCCCGAACGGAGATCTGATGAAAAAGTCATGAAACGTTGCACGCTGCTCGAAAGACGGGTCGTGGGGGTCGTGCCTCAACTTTGGACTCAAAACCTGAAACCACCCTGGAATGCTCTGCCTCGGTGCCAGGGTCCCAATGCCACTGAAGGTGCTTAAATCGGACGCCGGATGCGTCAACGCCGTCCAAAACAAGAATTCCCAGGAAGCCCGCTAAGCAGCTCTACCCATGTGTCGTGCCCGCGAGCCCCTCGTCTCGAAAGTTAAAACTCTTGAAACCATCTCAAAAGATTTGTCTCAACATCAGGTTCGCGCTGCCATAGACTGCGCACAAAACAGACGCACGTAGCTCATAATACGGGCATCCAAAAGTCTAAGGGGGGGATTACCCCTGGGCCGGATAGGCTTGGTCTGGCCGGTCGGCCCCGCTCTGGCCGGCCCGCGGAACTGCGGCCCAGCCCGGACCGCTAGCCCTTGGCCCGACCGCCAGTCAGGTTCGCTCTGCCACGGCCCACGGGCTGCGGCACACTTCCCTCGACCGGAAGACACGGTCGGTCCTTCCACCAAAGACCCGCCTATGGAGGGTCTTGGTCTCCTTCGCGGGGTCGCGACGCGACCCCAGTCCTCCCGAGCGCCGTCGAAGCCCCAACGCCCGCGGCCGCTTGCCGTCGCCCCTAGTTCCCACTGCCGCCTTCAACCTAGACCATCGAGCTGCCGCCGCACCGGAGCTCCCCAGATCACCGCGCTACCGCCGCACCGGAGCTCCCCTGACCACTGCGCTGCCGCCGAACCGGAGCTCCCCGGACCACCGCGCGTGCCGTCGGAAAACTCAAATACCTGCAAACCTCGGTGGGCGTTTTCAATAATCTCTAAACTCTTCTTTTCATTCCAAAATAACCAATATAAATCTCATAAATTATACTACACATCCATGTGTTTTTTTCTAAGATCAGACAACAAATCGAGGATATAATTTCGGCTCAAAGGAGGTGCGGTAAGAAAACGCAACAAAACCCTACCCCATGGGCGTTTCCAAGAGCATCGCCACCGAACCGCTGCCTTGACGGAGTTTCCTCGCCAGAGACGCCTCACCGGAGTGGAGGAGGAGAGGATGGGGGAGGATATCCTTCTAGGAGATGAAGATAGGGGGAGAAAGGGGGGTTAGTGTTTAAATAGAAACACACTTAACCACCCTCCCGTCGGCCCAAACCCAAACCTCCAACGAGGTCGAGGTTAAGCATCCCCTAGGCCAAAAAACACCCCCCAAGCACCACGTCGGTCTCAGAATTTTAATCCGAGGTCCCGTTCAAATGTTATAAAACTGAACGCCCAAAGCCACCAAATTACAAAAACGACCCTGGAGCCATTTTTCACAAACGGCCCGCACCCGCGAAAATTACACCCCTCCTAAGGTAAACAGCACGCTCCGAACTCAACGGTGCCCTCAGTTTTCCAATCCGAGCCACCTTTTATGAGATACTTGAGTTTCACCCTTAAACGAATAAATTAATTAATTAATTATTCGTTTAACGTGTCGAAAGCAAGCGAGGAATCCAAACATCCCGCGCTGACAAGTTTTATGTCATTACTACGGTAAACAACCCATTCCGGACCCATCCGTACACTCGGATCTTTGATCTGGATCATCGTTTAATAATTATCTAATTTATTTGGCGTTTCCAGTGTGAACGCACTAAAGATTTAATTCCGGCCACACCGGGGCTCGGAATCGCACGCCGTCTGAAGGCGCTACCATGGAATATCATCAAGAATATTCCAAAGTGTTTCAAAGAAAAAACTGGGTTCTTACAGTACTATTATTATTACTACACATATATATAAACTATTTTTTTAGGACTGATTGATTTGGTTGGATTTTATGATGGATTTTACAAAATCATTGTTTTTCAAGATCTTTAGGGGCTTCATGGTCATCGATGAGATTAACTTTTTGGAACATGTAGTTTCCATTCCTGGTTTTCTATTTTTTATAGTGTGAAATGTATATTATTTGGATTGTTTTTACCATTATTAGATGTTGTTGATTTGGGTATCTATCTTATTTATCACTTCCTCATGTGCCCTTAAAGGTTAATGCCTCCATTTTTTATCTTCAGCATACCCTCGGTGCATGTAGATAACTTGTGGCCTATTAGTGGTGGGATTTTGGAGATTACCATTTATGTTACCTCGTCACCAACAATACAAGGATAATATTTATGGAGAGGGGGCATGACAGAGTGGTGTTGAATTTTTAATTGGAGGTATATGATGGTGTTGGGAGGTAGGAATATGCGTGGATTACATGTTTTGTTTGGGAAATAAGATATATATATCATAAGAAATGTAAACATAAGAGTCCTATTGTAAAAAAGGTATATAGGTACCCCTATGATATGATTCATGAACCTTTATATTTAATGAAACTACTAGATAAAATGATATTAGTTGGGATGTAGAGACTTTCAAATGTACTATGCACCATTCTTCTATGTCTCGGTGTTAGAAATTAGTAGACCTTGTGAATATTATAAACCATAAATTAAAGTAAAAAATATTTTTACTTAATGAATTTTGAATATTTCATTCTCTTGGATTAAGAGTCTAATTATTTTTTAATTTACATGTATGGATGTTGGTTGATTTCCTATTAAGGTTCATGCTGATGATGTTTGGAAATATATGCTAGTAGATCGACATGGATTAGAGGTCGATGAAAATGAAAATCAGAGTAGGATGTTTCATGATTTCCTATTCTATATCCTATTGAGGAATTAGGGGTCTATTTCTGACATAGTGATAGAATAATGGTTGGTGGATGTCAATATAACATTTAGTCTGACCATTTCTCGAAAGGATCACAAGTTTTCAGTGGATCTGAAGATTTTACATGGAGAGTTGAGGTAGTGGTGTACCTTATTCCCTAGAAGTATTGAGGATTATAAGGTCTCATGGGATATTTTTAGGAACCACTTCCTAGCAAGGATTCTTTCTTGATCCTTGAAGGCGTATAGACTCTTGGAATTTTATACCCTTTGTTAGGGGAGTTGCAGTAACCCGGAGTTCAGATTCCACCTCAAAACTCTTCTATGACATGATGAAAAAATATTTTTTTTATGATGAGGATAGATTGAGGAATTTTAATGTGTTTTTTAATTCATATATCTAGGACCAGGCCATCGTGATTATATTATTGACATATCACGAGCTTTTTCAATATCAATGTTACTTTTGAGAATTCTATACAGCACTAGATCGTTAAAGTAGGGAAGTCATTACGGATACTCTTGAATTTGATTTTTTGTCCAAGGTTCACTATTTCATGTATAAAATAACTTCCTAAAATTTTAGGGTTGGTACCAACTACAAATTATAATTATCATATAGGTGATTTAGTAGTAATAGGATTTCCTCGAGATTATTCAGGTCCTAATAGAGTATAGCACGACCAATGATGTGGTTTTCATTAGTGTCATATAGTCAATTGAGAAATTTGTGGTCAGAGTTAGGATTTAGTGTTTCTAGAACTAGGAAATAAAAATGTCATTTGATAAATAAATTTATTTTTTTCTACAAGGTTGAAGTTATTTTTTTTGGGAGTGATGTGCCCCTTCAGATCACCTACCCCAGTCCATACAATAGGAAATGAGGTGGAGATGCTTCCATTTCCCTTGGAACTAATAACTGAAGTTTGAGTTTGATCATATATATTTTTTATGTTGGGACTATGAGATAGTTATTAGGTTGTGATACTATATTTTATACTTCTATTGTTTATAGATATTACCATATAATTCATACGTGTCATGGACTATCAATACATATTACAGTTTATTTCGGATTTCATTAGGATGGGTGTTTCCTTTAATGATTCCCATAGATAATATTTTATGTTTCTTAGAATGAGATACCCTTTCATAGGTGATTGGAATGTTTTATCCTGGTATTAATTCTTGGATGATCTAATATTATGTCTGTCATAGGATTTACCAATGGTGATTCCCATGGTTGTGGAAGAGTACCCTGCTGTTTTACCTAAGGAGGTTGTTGAATCACTCCATCTATTGGGTATTTTGTTCAGGTGATATAGTTAGTCGTATGATTCTCATATCGAGATGTACCCATATAGGATGTAATTATATAATTTTCAGTACAAATGGATTTAGATAGATTATTTTTTGCATTATTGTTTTTTGGTCAAGTCTGTAACAAGATGGTGCACTATTTTTGATTATAAAGAAGTATTAATGTCATTTTAGAATATGTAATGATTATAATCTCTTGAACTAGGTTATATTTAATAATTGATATACCCTACATGGACTGAATATTTATTATATCGGTTGATAATATCTATTTGGTTTGTGTTGATTGACCAATGATTGAGATATAATCAGATGTGGGTGAATGATTAATATATTATGAACATAGTTTTTATTTATTTTTTTCATTATTATTATGAGTATCCTAAATTTCCATTCAGTGTGGTGATTGATATAGTCATGTTCATGGGTTTAATGAACATATTTTACAATGATTTCATTTACCCATTAATGTATTTTTCATCGATTACATCACTATTGTATAATTCTGACCTCTTCAGGTGATGACTCGGGCTTGATTTTAGGTATTGTTTTTAATTTTTTTGGGAACACCTTGATTTTCTTAACATGAGGTGAGTTGGGTGAAATATGATAATATTTGAATGAGTGAGTTTAGTACATGGGTGGTTCATGATTTTACTTAACCCTTCACCATGTACAAACAAACTATACATCCCTGGATAAAGGGAAATTGCACAAATGGAATACATTTTGTGAAACCTTCCACCCTCTTAGTAGTAACTATTAAAGCATATAAAATATGTGAATAGTTTAGTCACAATGTTATGGAAAACTGTGTGCCCATACCCAGTAAACTGTGCATTACAATTTAACTCTCACGAAACAATTATTTTTAATCACCCAAACCCCAATTTTAATCCCAAATCTACCCCCATTCAACAGTAATGAATATTTAAAGAAATTTCACACTCCTTGAAAGATTACATGACTTTTCTACTTCATTTATTTTTGATTTGAGGATCAGTTAAATGATTTACACCTCTCCTGATAACTGAATCCATTACATCTTCGCTTCCTATTCCTCTTCCTTCATTCTCCCATCAAAGAAAGGGTTATTATTCATATTTATATTATATTTAGATAATATTTTATAGATTAAAATCGATTCTTTTATATGTATATCTATATAAATTGATATTGATATGTTTTATATTGATTTGGGGTTTTAAATTTGGAGCTTGTTCAACGTCATTATGCCGCTCAAATTTTGGGGATTCCCGGTGGGTGATCATTCATCAATGAATTGAGGTTTGTAGAATATAATTCAAATCCCAATGAATTTATTGAAATTATGTGTATGTAATTTATAATAGATATTATATTGTTATTAATGGAGTTCATGATTTGATTAATTAAATTAGTGAATTAATTAATGAAGGAAAAACGGGAAATTATTGAAATTGGAATTGTAGATTGTGGGTTATTAATTATTAAAATCATTGGGGGATATTGAGATTATAAATTTGAATAATTAATTATGGTATTAATTATAGGATAGTAATATTTTGAATTTGAGTTAATAATTGTGGAATTAATTATATGATAATGATATATTAAATTGAATAAAATTTATGTAGTTGGGGTTTGGCTTAGTGGTAAGCACCCCATAATCCAACATGAAAAATGGGGGTTCGAAACTGATGGGGTGCAGGTGCTGTAGTAGTACTGTAGAAATGTTGTAGATGTGGTGGTACTGTAGATCAGCGACTACTGCAGCGGTAGCATGATATGATGCGGCAGCAGGGCACTGTAGCGGCAGCGGGTACTGTAGCAGCCAGGTTACTATTCACAGAATGCGCCTTAGGCCAAAATTTTGTCATACAGGCTATGTAATGGGATATATGCCCACTGGGCCTCCAGGCTATGTAATGGGTCTCCCCCTACCGAGTTAATAGAGGTCCTTGCTTTGCATTAATAACAAAATGAGGCTTCGGCCCCAACCTTTAAAAAAATTAATGAATTAATTATTGGATTATTGGGATGGTGGTTCTGATTAGTTAATGGGTAAATTAATTATGGGAATTTATGTGATAAAATAATTATTTAATTATTAAATATTTAATAATATAAATTAATTTTTTATTTAATTAATATGATTGGAAAGATTAGTTAATGGTTATCTTAATTAATAAGATTCAGAATATTATTTAATTGTTGAGTTATTTATTGGTATTGAAATGTTAAATTAATTGATGAGTTAATTATTGACATAGAGATGATTATTTAATTTTTTAGTTATTTAATTATATTAATAATTTTAATTAATTGTTGAGTTAAGTAATTAGATTGAAATGATTATTTAATTATGTGGTTAATAAAATATATTGATAAGATTAATCAAGTATTGAGCTAATTAATGGTATTGTGATGATTAATTAATTGTTGAATTAACTGATGAAATTATGAATGGTAATAATTGAATATATAAGTTAATTGAGATCTATAATGGTCATAATTAAATTTTAATAATGAGATGAGATATAGAATGGTAATATTGACATTCTATGATATGTTATCCCTTGGATATAGTTTAGACTCGAACATGGGTCGAATAAGGTATTGTGGTTTGGGTGTTCTTGGGAACCCATGTAGTTAATGTGGTCAAATAATGAATAATTACATTGTGTGATAACTAGTTATTTATTCATTTTACATATTACTTTAAACAACTGCATACCCTTACTATTGAATTGATATTGTTTTAAACACCTTTGTTGGTGGGATACTGAGTTATACTCACACCCTACATAGGCTTTCAGGTAGGTACCCAATGATATTTCATTGAATCAATATAGGTTTAGTGGAAAGGCCCTGTTTTAGATGGGTAATTTTTGAATTGATCATGAATGAGGGAACTAGATGTAGTTCAGTACACAAATGGGAGTTGTCAGTGTCTTTACTTTGACTAATATTTTTACACTTGTTATGTAATTTTGTGTGACATATTTACTTCATAGATTTGATATTTTATTTCCATTTTTGGTTATCTTTTTATACTGTTATTTTTCTAGTTATGATACCTTTGGTTATTCAATTGTTACTATTTAGTTATTTATTTTTGTTTATTACACTGATAAAACATGGTATAATCCCTCCATGATTGATATTAGACCCTCACTACTTGTTAGAAGCCTCTCTCTTAAGCAAATGTGTGCATGTGGTCATGTTACCAACTATTTGGGGGAACCGACATGTGGAACCAGGGTTTTGATGTTACAAAGTGGTAATAAAGGAGGTTTCTTTTCTTTTCTTTTGTCTTGCTATTTGGGAAATCTATATATGATATTTTGGAGAGTCCAGCCTTCTACATTAGTTCGTTCATGGGAGTTGAAAACCCATGAATGATGGAAAACCCAAGTACCCATGGGGTATTGCTGTTATAGATGTGAATGTTTATAGTTGGATATCGTTTCACCATGGGTTATGCACTAATTGTGTGATGTGTTTATTATTTAAAATATTTTTTAAAATTTTGTGATTGGTGACTCATGGCTTGATAAGGAATAATATTTGAGTATCCATGCTTGATTCTGGGCACTTAGGATTATTTTGTGACATTTATCATTTTATGCATTCATGGGAAAATGGGGTTTGGGTATATTTTTAAAAGTTAAATTTTTTTCCTTACATGCGTAATTGAGTTAAAAATGGTGGATAATACGAAAATAGAAAGGGTAAATGATGAAAGATGATATTAATTGGGGTTTATTATGAGAAATTTGATTAATAAAAATGATTTACCATTTCATCTCCTTAACCTATATGTTTTATGGTTAAGGGATGTGTTGCAATCTTGATACTGACCTTGTGGTGAATTTTGGTGAAAAATACATGTTTGGCCTTATTATCTATTCCCATAACTATGTTTATGAATGTATAATTTTTCTATGGTGTGTTTTTATCGTTATTTTATGCCTCCACGATGACAATTGTTGAGAGGAATAAAGGAGTACAGGGATAAGGATGATCCTCCACGGGTGGAACCTGAGGTACCAATAGTTTCAAGTGAGGAAGTAGGAAAGATTTTCCAAGAGATCATTTCTCAGTTTAGGAAATTCATGGTAATACATTATCCGGAGAAGGTGGATGTAAGTGAGCCAAGTCCTGGACTGAGTATATCTTCAATATACATGACCACTTGGAGACTCTTGCTAAAAATATGTTCAAGTTAGATTCATATATGCTACGAGGAGTAGGGAAGTATTTGTGGGATTTTCAAGGTCAAACTAGATAGGATTATGGTGTGTTATGGAGGACATCTTAGATATGTTCTTGGAGAACTTCAATCCAGTAATGTTGTGGTAGGATAGAGTATCTAGGTTCGTTAGATTGAATCGAGGAGTAAGTATGTGACAGACTATGATGGATTATTTATAGATTTTTTGTGATTTGATCTATCATTAGAAATAGTTGAGGATACATCAGCAAAAAATATTGAAGGACATAAGTGTGAAATTAGTTCATAGGGGAACATATTTATTATATTTTTTTTCAAAAGTGGTGAATCAGGATCCCATAGCTAATGGGAACAAAATTTAAGAATCCAAGGCATAATAGATGGTTGTTGTTAGATTATATGGAGGAACGTATTCTGAGATCCTGAAGCATTGTTATTAGAACATTTGATAAAGGAGTGGAAAACAGATTTTATGTGGGAAAATTCAGTTACACATGACCCATAATAGGTGATTTTACACTACTGATGTAGGATTGGAAACTATCATAGACATTCTCCACGACCACTAGTGGCATGTCGATCCTTTATCAAGATGGAACATCTGTAGAAGTTATGTAAGAACCTTTGATAAACATGTAATGATGGGGAAGCAAGATAGAATCAAAGTGTTGTAATGTGATCATAAAAACCATTTTAGTATAGATGTTGGAGTTCTATTGGTTATGGTTGTAGAGGTATTAGATGCAATACTTTTGTATAGGATCTCCCATATTAGAAAAGTGGTGTATCCTAAGGGACTAAAATAAAATCATAGGGAAGATGGGTGGGATAATTTACAACCATTTACTCTAAACTTGTAGATATCAAGGTTAGACTATCACATGTTTGAGCTACTATTCATATATATTATAGGTTATCTAGGGCCTTATTTTATACTGGTTCCTCTCATTCCTTTATTTCTCCAAAACCAAAAAATGGTTTGTGTATATAGGTGGAGTTTGTGAGTGGGGTGTTGATGATATATACACTGTTGGGAGCGCTTCCTAGGGACATATTCATATGAAAGGGATGCTCCCTCGAAGCTGGAGGGTATCATTTTCTTGGGGATCTCTATATACTATACATATATGTAATGGGCCCAATTTTGGGATTGGATTTGTTAGTAACATACCAATTGCATATTAAATATTACCATAGGAGATTGAAATTCACATCTCTTATGGGTGACACCAATATTAATTGTGGAGAGTGGGATATTGAGGTAGGAAGAGTGGGGCCAATTACTCCAGAACTGTAAGAGATCATAGCCCACGTTGCTAGTATATTGTTGGATGATGGAGGTGTAAATCTGGATGTCTTTCCACCATTAGTGGACAAGTTTTGGGATGTGTTTCCTGATGTCTTCTAAGGTATTCCACCTAAGAGATTTGTGGAATATAAAATTGAGCTATAGGTAGGAGTTGAATTAGTTTCTATTCCACCATACATAATGGAACTTGAAGATCATAAAGATCTCAAAACTTAGATAGAGTAATTGAGGGATTTGGGGTTTATCGGTTTGAGTACACCACCGTTTTCGATCACCAATGTTGTTTACAAAGAAGGTTATTGATATTTTATTCTTGTGTGTAGATTATGAGAATTTAAAACAAATGACCATGAATAACTTGAATTCTCTTATCCAAATCAACCATTTTTTGACCATTTGAGATGATCTTGTGTCTTTTTCAAGATTGAATTGAGATTTGGGTATCATTAATGGAGATTTTGGACTTTTAATATACCTTGGAATGCTTTTAGATGCGTGAATTCCCTTTATAAAATTGTTATAATGTTGTTCTAGTTGACGAATGCACCGACATTGTTTATGGCCTTGATGAACATATTCTTTTATTCATTCAAAGATCATTTTTGTAGTATTCATGGATTATATCTTTGTGTAGTCCATGAATCAGGATGATCATTCCCAGCATTTTGACATCATCATGAGTACACTAATTGAGAATCAACTATACACCAAGCTATCAAAGTGTCAATTTTTGAATGATCAGGTACACTTTCTGGACACATCACCTCTGATGAAGGTGTGTATTTGGACCCATAGATGGTTCATGAATTTGTGTCTTGGGATTATACCTAGCATGTTTTTGGTATGTTTAGTTATTTTCGGTTATCTATATTTTATCAATTATTATTTAAGGTCTTTTCCTGAGTAGATGTGCCTATTTTTTCTTGACAAAAAAGGGGATAAATTATGGCTTTTCATAATCATGCGTGAATGCATTCAAGGAGTTGAAGAAGTGATTGAAATAAGCATCGATCATGATCTTACCTAATGTAGGTGATGAGTATATTGTTTATTGTGAGGCTTCTAGGAAAGGTCCTAGAGCAGTGTTTATGTAGGGAGATCGAGTTGTGGAACATGGGTCTTAGTAGTCGAGGCCACATGAAT
This sequence comes from Viscum album, assembly GCA_963277665.1. NCBI lineage: Eukaryota > Viridiplantae > Streptophyta > Magnoliopsida > Santalales > Viscaceae > Viscum > Viscum album. Next base: position 1,257,200,987 of record OY728152.1, read on the forward strand.
GGAATTACACAACACGTGATCTTGAGTAAGCTATAGTGGTTTATGCATTAAAGTGTTACCCACATTATTTTTTTGGTGAGAAGTTTATAGTGTTTATCAATCACAATAGATTAAGCTGCATCATCTCATGGTGGGATTTGAATCTAGGATAGAGGATATGGGTTGATTATACATAGTCTTTTTATTTTGATATAGCATATACACCCAGGTAGGGGAAAAATGTTATTAGATCATTATATAGGAAATATCAGACTCTGGAAGGCCAGGAGTCAAGTGTTGTGTGGAGGATGATGACTCTACTAGCTGAGATGCATGTGGTGGTTCAAGAGAGTTAGTAGAAGTTGAAATTGGTATCAATTTCAGTGGATTCTAAACATTTTAGACAGATCAGGGACATTAAGTATTAGGATCTTAAATTTTTATCTTTGAGAGATATCCTTAAGGTTGAGAGGCACCTATAGATTGGTTTTATAGATTAGGATGAGAACTTTTATGTTTGGAATCAGTTTTTTGTTCATAAGAGTATGATAGAGGATTTGAGGCATGAATTTCATACTTTGAGGTGGGTGCTGCATCCTGGTGTGACCAGAATGTACTGTGACCTACATTCATAGTTTTGGTGGTCTTGCATGAAAAAATATAAATCAGGGACCAATACACGATTCTACAACTCTCAGTATATGAAGGTTGAGTATTAATGACCTAGATGAGTTTTGTATTCATTGTCCATTATTGAATATATGTGGGAAAACATGACTATGGACTTTTTGGTGGGTCATTTGAGGATTTCATGGAAGAATGAATCTACATGGATTATTCTAGACTATCAGAAAAGTGTAGTTGATTTCCAACATATACATGATATTTTTTAGGGGTAGTTGGGAGAACATTATTTTGAGGAGATATTCTATCTTCATGGAGTGACACAAAACATTGTTTTAGATCATGATTCTCATTTAACATCATGCTTTTGTAAAGGCTCACAATAGTTTATAGGTAAGCATTATTTACTGAGTACAATGTTCCACCCATAGATAGATGGGTAGTCAAAGTGTAATAAATATCGGCATGAGCATATTCTTAGGGTGTGTGTTATAGAGTTATGTGGATCTCGGGAAATGAATTTAGATTTTATATAGTATTCTGATAAAAACAGTTATCAAGGAACAATATAGATGGTACCAGATGAGGTCCTTTATGGTAGTCCTTGTAGATCACTATTATGTTGGATGGAATCATGTGAGTCAGAGTTGTTATGATAGAGTCTTATGTGGGAGATGTTATAGCACGTTTAGTTTATTCTAATAGAAATTTATATAACTTAGAGTATATAGAAATCGTATGTAGACATACATAGATGACCGAAATAGTTTTAAAAAGGTGATCGTGTATTATTTCGAGTGTCTATTAGATTCTTTCACCATAGTATACAGAGACAGAGAAAGTTGGAACCATGATATGCTGGAATGTTTGATGTTGCATAGAGAATCGGATAGGTTGCATATCGATTAGATCTTACATAGATACAAAGTAATATTCATGATGTTTTTTCATGTGTCCCGATATCAATGGTATCACCCTGAACCATCTCATGTTATCAATGTGGATGATGATGATCAAGAGACTGATGTGTCTTTTGAGGATCAAATGATACATGTGATGGATCGTAATGAGAAATCATTATGGGGACAGAATGTGTTGATAGTTCATATATTGTGGCATCATGGGTGTTTTTAGGATGAATATTGGGGGAGAGAAGCAGATATGGGGGATCATTGGCCTGATATTTTTAGCGTGAAATATTAGAGAGGCGTGTCGTTTAAAATTGAGGTAGATAAATTATATGGTGGGAAGATTGTATGATCCTTTTCTTTTTTAGAGATGACTCGTGATTGATTTTAGTTATTATTTTATCTTAGTTTGAACAAACATTTATTTAGTTGTACCATATATTGGTTTTGGGTGAAATTTAAGAAAAAATGAAAGGAGGGAAGTGTACGGGTGGATCATGGTTTTACCTAACCATGCGCCATGGCCTAGTAAACTTTTCAACCCTATACAGAGGGGAATTCCATGGATGGAAGATGGATTTTGAAACTATTCCCACTCTTAGGAGTAACCATGAACCCTTTTAAAATAGGTGCACAGTTTTTTTTCATTGTTAGTGAAAACCAAGTTCTCATTCCCAACTAATTGTTCATGACATTTTAATTCACTCGAATGCTAGATTTTTAATCTCCCATATTCTAATTTAAAACCAAAATTATCCCCCATTTGGTCCTATTGCCTCTCTAGTTATTTTGGATCCTTTTGGATGAAATCGAATCCTTCTCGGCCTCCATTAATTATAATTCAATGATCATATAGAATATCTACACTTCTTCTAGTAAGTGAATCCCATCACACTTGGTTTCATATTCCTCTTCTTTTCTTCTCCAATACAACAAAGGGTATTTATTGATATTTTTATTATACCTAGATCTAGTTTTGTGGATATATATATGGGATTATATATATATATATATATTAAATAGATATAAATTTTTCTATCTTTATTTAGGGTTTTTAAATTTGGATCTTATTCTACGCTTTTGAGCTTCTAAAATTCTAGAGATTTATGTTTGGAGATCATTTGTTTAAGAATTGAGGAATGTGGTCTATAATTTATATCCTAATGTATTGAAAAAACATTTTTTATTTAAATTTATAATTTATAAAATATTTCTATCAATGTAGTTAATTATTAAATTAATTAAATTGGTGAATTAATTAATAAAATTTTTTGGAAATTTGAAATATTAGAATTGTATATTTTCAGTAATTAATATTAAAATTAATTAGGGATATTGAGATTTGAATATCAATAATAAATATTTAATTATTTATAGGATAATTAGGTTTTTGTTTTGAATAATTAGATCTAGAATTAATTATGTGATAATGATATTGTGAATGGAATAATTAGTTATTGAAATAATTCTGGGATTATTGGGATTGTTTATATTGATTAATTAATTAGGAAATTAATTAATGGAAATGATTTGATAAACTAATTATTGAATTTATAATAAATTGGGAAGATTAATTAATAGATGAGTTAATTAATACAATTGTGAAGATTAATTAATTGTTGAATTAATTAATACGATTGAGAAGATTAATAATCTGGGGAGTTAATTAAAAAGACCAATAGAATTAATTAATTAATTATTTAATTAATGATATGGAGAGGATTATTTATTTATTTATTTATTTAATGATATTGTTAATATTAATTAAATTTTGAGAAAACAAATATGATTGGGATAATAAATTAATTATTGTGTTAATTAAGGATACTCAGAAGATTAATTAAATATAGATCTAATTATTGGGATTTAGATGATTAATTAATTGTTGATTAATTAATGAAATGGTGAATGTTAAAAATGGAATTCATATAAGATTTGAGATATATAATAGTAAAAATGTAATTATGAGATGTATATGAGATATAGAATTGTAATAGTGGAATTCAAAGATATGGTATCCCTTAAGGATGGTTTACACAATGGCATGGGAAAAAGAATTTTTTGAGGTTCTACTATCCTTAGGAACATGATATTTTTATTCAATTAAATAGAAAATAATTTGGTAATTTGATAATTATTTATTTATGCATTGAGCGTCTTTGTTTATACAAAATCATACACTTTTGGTTGATTGGATATTTTTTTAGACATCGTTGGTGGTATCCTACTATGTTCTACTCACACCTTAATCATGATTCCTATTCAATACCCAAATAGAACTCATTGTTTCAGGATAGATTAAGGGAAGGCCCTGTGTAAGAGGGATTATTTGGGAATGTACAATGGATGTGGGAACTAGACGTGGTTCGGGACTTGCTTGGTAAAAAATTAATTGGAAAAAAAACGTAATAACAATTAAATAAAATATTTAAATAACATGGATATAATATATTTAATGATATTTTAATTTAATTTGGTAGTATGTACACCATATATAATTATTTAGGTGCACAACAATAATGTATGCCTCATAGAAAACAAGTAAGACAAAAATCCATTAAATTGGGTTTCCATTTAGGTAAACATTATTTAACTCACTCTATAGTAAAATTATGTTAATTTAATATCTTCTTTAAAACCTTTTTCTTGTTTATAATTAATTTTATTTCCCTTTTTACCATGTCTTATACTACTACTTAAATTGTTCAGTTTATATTAGGTGTTTTGAACAAATTCAGTTTGTGTGTAAAAAAAATATTTGGTAGATCATATATGGTCAAAGGGGGGGGGGGTTCATTATATAATATATCAATACTAATAATAATGAAATAATTATCATATTTATACATCAATTATAATTTTAAAATCATTTATTAAATATGGTTATGAAAAATAAATCAACATTACAATCATGGACACTCTAGGCTGTATACATGCATGAGTAACGTTCAAATTTTTCAATGACCGTTATGGAAAGAAGGTAAATAAAATTTTATCATTACAGAATGATAATTATATCATAAATAACATATTGTTTAAAAAATATACTTATATATATAATTCATGTGATGTAAAGGTAATAAAATCATCACGAGGAGGCGGTAGCCCACACATCCACGAGCGTTGATATCTCTTTTAAAGTGTGTGAATGGGTAATAAATAATATGGTATATATGAAATTTATAAAAAGGTAATTATGTAATGAATACCATATATATGTTTTTATTTAACATATGTTTAACTATAACCATCATTTATACATTCCATGGGTCGTGCGAATGAATCACATCTCTTCGAGGGTGTGATAGTCCACACTTCCTCAAACGATGTTATCGTATTATCATAAAATGGAAGGTATTAAATGTATGTATTATAAAATATTTAATTAATTATAAATACATAATAAATATAATATATAAGATATATAAATAGGGTGTCTATTTTAATTTTAACAATGACATGTAGTAAAGGATAATTGAACAATCATAGTTTCGTGAGGTAGTAGTTATCCGTACATAGACAAAATATGTTCATACCAATTAGATGTAGGTGATTCTAATTTCAGGTCACAAAAATTTCAGAAAAAAATCTTAGAATATTGAGGACACTATTTTAGTTATAAAATAAATGAATAAGAAAATTTTAGGGGTTGTATAAGGTAAATTAATCTTAAAATATTGAGGGAATATATTACCCCTTAATTGAGTATCTTTATTTGGTGTGAACCGACAGTTTCCATGCATTTATTTTTTCCCAAGGGGAGGATTATATAATGATGGGAGGTATTTTTTTAATACTACAAGGTGGGTTTTGATGATCTAATGTGTCTTGAGAGGTGTGATTAAGGGGGGATGGGTGGCCTTTTATAAGAAATAAATAAGGCTTACTTGGAATTTTTAGAAACATGTTAGGTGTACACATGTTGTTACATAAAAAAGTCATACCAATCCAAAAAAACTAAATAATGGAAGGTAAATTGAAGAATTGTGGATAAGAAATGGGTGTTGGGAATTTTTCAAGATAATCTGGACCCCCAAATATAGGGTTTGGTCCATTTTTAAGTCCAATTACTCCTAAATCAGTATAATTAAATTCAATTACATTCAGTTTTCATTTTGGTCAAAAAAATAAGTTGATCATATTAAACTCAAAATAGAATTTGGATTACAATGGTTTATTTTTTTTTATAAAATTAAAATCATAGAAGTGTGAAAATTAATATTAATGATAATCGTGCAGACAAATGGCGTAATTGGTTTCAGTAGAAAAATATTCAAAACATTGGTGAGTTTTCATAATCAACTTTTATATCAAATTTATTTTGTAAAATTAAATTAAATTAATATATGTATTATTCAACAAAGTTTACTTCATAAAAAAATATATATTTTAACTTTAGTAATTATTTAAACAAAAAGGCAATTTTTACCTTAAATATGGTATTTTCATTATTCAAAAAATGATGATGTTTTCCAAAACAATTCCCAAAAATAACCATAGGATAATTTTCACATTATTATATCTATAATAATTCTTATTTTATCAAATTATATTCATTATAGAGTCAAAATAGTATTTAAAATGAGTTTTCCATTAAAAGGTGGTAAATTTTCCTCAAAAATATAGGTTTTCATGTTTAAAATAGGGTTTTTTCATATCTTATTCCTATCAAATAAATTGGATTAATATCAATTTTTGAATTTAAAATATAAAATAAAATTTTTATTAATAACATTATCTAAATATTTATTAAGTCAAAACTCATTTGGATGCATAAAAATAATAATAATACATTTCATATCTAATTGGTTGTTAGTTTCATTTCTCATTAAATGGTAACCCATTAATTAATTTTATATTTATATAAATCATATATATTTGTATGTTAGTCAATATTTTTCATAACTGCTCACATAAAGGCTAGGTTACATCCTTAAATAATAATATTTTAATAATACATTGTTTTTTTGTGAAACAAGATCTTGCATGCAACACAAGATATCATGGATGAACACTATTCTATGTAACAAAATATATTGAGAAAGTTTATCCTTGTGTGTAACACAAGCTATCGAGTATCTCTTTTGTGTGTAACATAAGCTAACACTGTGATGCATTATTTGAAATATATAGAATCTATTTTCAATATTAAATATAAAATAAAATATATATTTATTATATTACGTTATACACATTCAATCACATTTAAAACATTCTATCGAAAATAATGTTGTACATTATATATTCAGGGTGTCACATTCTCCCAACCATAATTAAATTACATACTCACAATTAAATATTTATCTTTGTTATAGTATAATCAATATTTTCTACATTTAAATCTCACATTTTGAGAAGTGTTCATATAAAATCTTCTAGAAAAGAGAGAATATGAATTACAATGTTTAGATACACCACCATGTAACTAGGTCTATTTGTATTAGAACATTAATGAAACTTGAAACTATGGACTTGGAGGAAAAGTGTTAATATTTATAGGTACCTAATGAGGTTATAAACCATAAACAGGTGATTTATCAATAGAAAGTTTAGGGAATCAAATCCATTAATTTTTTATGATTTAAAAGACCATCATTTCAACATAAATTACGGTATTTGTGAAATTGTTTACTTTTAAGTCATTTTACTGATGTTGGGTAATTATTTTACTGAACAAGAATATAATAAAATATTCTTACATGATATGTTTTAATCTCATATTAGCAATAATAACATTTTTTGTGCTTCAATCCAATTCTAATTAACCCCTTTACTCCCAAAAATAAATTTCCAAGAATGAATTTGTTATTCTTTAAGCACTAAAAGAAACATTTAATGCATCATAAGGATAATAAAAGAGTGATAAGTCTAGTTTTTTTGTACAACTTTCTTCCAAACAAAATATCATTAAAATGTTAATCAATAATCCCCAAAAGTGATATTACCAGTCCATTATTTGCATTTATTCATGAAATTATTTAACAAAAACAAATAAAAATTTACCAGGGCATTGTGTAAGTTAGTGGTTGGTGTCAAACCCTTATCGTCCATCAGTCATGGGTTCAAGACCCAAGGACTTGTTGGACTTTATTGGTTGTCACCTAGAAAATAGGTCATCTTTTTCTAAAACTAAATTAATATATTTTTTTAATAAAAATGATGTGAATCCTTGAAATTATATTAATCAATAAATAAACATTTAATTATGGTTTTCAATACATCCTCAAACTTAAATAGATCAGCCATTATCATTACTCATAGGTCCATCCTTGATAAAGGGTTCACCCATAATATCATTATATGGATTTCAAAATCATAAAACCTTATCTTTAATCTAAAACAACATAGGATTGATCTAGGTGGTTCCTGGTCAAAATCATATCAAATTATTCATAATTGGTTTTAAATAAATAGTTGATTATGCTATGAAAATCCCCTAGGAGTTTCATATTAGGTGGATTGTAAGGCTCATTTTTATGTACCAGGTAACCCTAAGCTTGCCCTGGAAACCCTGTAGGATTTGTTACCCCTATGTAAATTTGTTCCAGAACCATGCCCACTTGTATTATCTAGACACAGATGTATTTCAAGGCAGACCCACATAATCTATAAATTATCAAAACAGAAGGGAGTTCTTTTATACATATCATGAAATTCTACTTTAGTGTAATTTTATCTAACCTCTATTTCATAAATCTAGTTTACAAGGTTGTTATTACACTTCACTAAATACCAACTACAGTAACCTGACCCGAGATAGCCTTGATCGTGTTTCTTTTATTAGTTATGTTGGCAGGATTACAATAAATCATTCCCTGATATATTGATCAGTTTAGTTGTCTTGGTAAATCATATAAATATATGAGTATTGTATTAAAAATTACTACACTAATTACAATATTTTTTATTCATTCTAAACAAATAATTATAATTGAGGAAAACTATAATACATGTAGTAAATTCCTGCATATCATTCATAGTATTCTTCTTGGATTCCTATTGAATGAAACATAATAAGGGTGAGATGAAATGATCTGTAAGAATAAAATGTATCATAATCAATAATGAATAGTTGAGAATAGTCAAAATTGAATGCTAAATTATTGAGCACACATTCAATGTATTCAATAAATTGAATGGAAGTGCATAAACAATATGGGAAGGTTGTAAATGGAAATACTTGCCATTCAAAAAACATGATAAGGAACAATAAATATGGGAAGGTATGAAACTGAAACACATGAAATTTAATTAAGGATCTATAATGAAATGTACCCATAGATATGTGGATACAAAATCTCATCGATAAATAATAACTAAAACTGAATGAGGGAATATTAATAATTATTGGAAGACATGTTTCCTATGAACATGACACATTTACCACCAAGAGATTATTTAATCTTTTATAATTTGCATGACCAATTCATCCCATGAGACTACCTATGCATTTTGAGGATTTTATTAACCAATACTCAACTCGTAGAGATTGCATTAACTGGTCTCTAACTCTTATTTCTTTCATTAACCGGTCCCCAACCTGTAATGTTCATGTCCAAATCATTTAAATAGAAAAAATTTCATATAAAATAACAGTATTGAATAAAGGATACATTTTTTACAATATTTTCTTAAAAAATAAAATAACATTCAATTTAAAGATCGTCTAAAAAATCGTATACGGTTTAGGAACTAATGTTATCCATGAAAATTTTATATGGATATTTTGTGTAATTTCAATATCAAAGAGTTATAGGTAACTGAATATTTAAAGGCAATTAAAAGGAATTAATGAAATGAATGAAAATACTACCCTTCTCCAAATAAATCATAAACCATCTAGAGGAAGATTAAGGATTATATCAATAAAACATACCCCACGTTTAGTAAAATAAAGGGTTGTTTTTCATGATGAAATAAATTAACAAATTTTAAAAAATTTATTGAAAAAAATATCCTCATATATTAAAAACACATTTGAAAATATTTTTCATTGAAAATCCTCTTTTAAAAAATTTTACTTAAAAATAAACCCTATAAACTTGAAAAGGATGCATTAAAGAAGTGGCAGTGGATAAATCTATACATGTAAAATGAGGTAAATAGAATATTTTATTTATATGGTAAAATGGTAAGAAGTATTTCATGTTTAGAAATAGATAATAATATTTTATTCAAAACATTGGTAAAAGAAAAAAAATGGAAAAATGACTTTACCAAATAATTTTAAAAACATTTTTGAAACCATTTTATTAAAAACTGGTTTTTATAAGAAAATATGTTCTCTGACTAAAAAGATATATAATGTCGAGTTTTCGAAAAAAACTTTCTAAAAAATCTTATTATCCAAGAGTGATAAAATTATATTAATTAATTTAATTTTTTATTAATGTTAGAGAATAATGAAAGGGTAAATTGAGTAGTTGTATTATAATTTTCTTGAATGGAAATTTAGTTGAAAGATCATATTGATAAGTCTTGATGAAAATTGTATTCAAACATTCTAAAGTGTCCCATACCACTTTGAAACATTATAAATAATAACATCAGGATAGAAGAAAATTAAATAATTGTTATAATAGAATTATATTATGTTGATTCATGATATATCATGAAAAAGGGCAGTACAAACACCATATAAAATAAAATAGGTTTATAACAACAATTAAGACTTAATGTAATGTAAATTGATATGAAAATCCCTTACCAATGTGGAAACAAATGAATTGGATAACAAAAATGTAATAATCATTAAATAATAAATTTATATACCAAAAAGATAATATAATTCATGATATTATAATTCTATATAGTAGTATGTATCACCCACAATTTTGGGTATATAACCCCGTTCATCACATTTTTTCTAATTAGTGTGTCTTTGATTGGGATTCTATAAAATAGAGAGTTTCCTTAAAATAGATAGTTCCTATAAAATTGAATGTTTCCATAAAATATATAGTTTCCATAATATATAGTGTTTCCATAATATCTAGAGTTTCTAAAAATTTGGGTGTTTCCATAATGTTGGTTGTTTCCATAAAGTGGGTTGTTTCCTTAAAGTGGGGAATTTCCATAAAGTGGGAGGTTTCCATAAAAAATTTGTATCCATAAAAATGTTAAAGGTGAAGTATGGGAGAGTTTGGGAGTTTTATAAGGAGTTTTGCGACTAAATGTAAGGCCGGATGATCCACACATTGCTGGCCCAAACTATGTGGTTAAACCATTCGCAGAGGTCAAATCTATATCCTATTTTCTATGAGATTAATAAATTTTGTTCTATATGTTAACTTTTGGCTTCAAAACGATCATAATTTGGGATTACACACCCTAGGTTACTGGAGATCCCTCCGCACATGAGTTTGAGCCAGCCTTGAGCCTTCCCTCCGTGATTTCGAGTCCGATTCTTGAGGTATGTCACCATTCTGTCCAGATTTGTCATGTTTTATTAGATCTGCATAGATCTAATTCTCATATCTCCAAAATTTATCAAATCTGAACCTATAGTTGGTGGATCTAAGTTTTTTATTCCAAATAATTCAATGTTGAGTCATGATCTTGCTAAGATAAGTGAACTAAGGTCTTTCTTGGAGAATCGACCTGCTTCCTTGTGTGTTCTTCATCTATTGTCAATGTTTCATCAAAACCATCAAGGATGGTGGTTCTCTTTTGACTCCCCTTGATAGAATTTATTTTATTAAATTAAAATTTGTTTATTTATTGTGAAATTCATTGAAAAATCTTCATTAGTGATGATTTATGGTTTTTGTAAATTTGAATGGTCATGGTGAATAGTTGTGCAAAAGTGGGTTTAGATTCATGAATTTGAAATGATGATATAAAATTATGGATTTTATGGAATTTCTAAATGGTTGATGAAAATGATATTCTCAATAGAAATGGTTTTCAATAAAAATGGGGTTTTATTTAAGTGGTTTGGAATTAAAATGGTTTGGCATTGAAATGGTTTTTAAGGAAATGGTTTTCAATAAAAATGGTGTTATTATTTAAAGGGTTGTTTTGGCATGATCATTGGGTATATGTGGTGTGTTTTCATGTTTCATATATGGGGATTGGTTGAAATATAAACATGTTCTCAGTTCCAAAGGTTTAATGGAACATGAGAATTTCATACATAGGGCTTGGTTGAAATATGGCCTTGTGCTCGGTGTCAAAGGGTTAATGGAACATGGAAACAATTACCTTGTGAAGACATGGTAGATCGATGAGAAACCTCTCATGAGTATGGAATTTTCATAACATAGCATGCATGGTTGGTTTCCTGGGTTTGAAGAATTTTTGGGTATGTTGATAAAGGGATATTGTGAAATGGTTTTAAAGGTTATTTAGTTATTTTTTTGGAAAAATATCTCACTTTGAAAATTGGTTTCAATTTCACATGTATGCTTTTGGCAGTGAAGGGGTTGGGAAATATATTTATATTTAGTTATAAAATGTTTCTAATAATTTGTATTATATAAACCATTTTATATAATTATTGATATCTCTTCTATCCTATTTAATTGAGTAGGGAAGTCATTGGGTAAAACCAATTATGTTTTATACTCACCCCTACTTTGGAACTTTGATGCTTTTGTTGATGCTATCTTCTAGGAAAAGGGAAAAGGTAATGTTTCACACATTTTTAGAACTACCTCATGATGTTTGGTCTGTACAGAGATTTTGGATCTTGGAGTTGTGGAGCATGGAATCTTGAGGTCTTTTTAGTGTCCTCTGTAGTTTATCTGCTCTGTACATTGATACTTGGATATTCTTCCACAGTTGTTTACTTTGACGTGATTGTGAGATACATGAAGTTGTTGAGTTGTCTTTAGTTTTTCTTGAATCATAGACGGAATTTTTTGTTATGTTTGGTAGGTTTATAAGTTTATTTCATAAAGGGTAAATCATCCCCAACATGTATTTGAAATCCATCGACATTTATTTCCAACCATTGGCGTCTTGGGGATGTCACATAAAGCCTAGTAATGTCTCGTATTACTCTGAATCCAATGAGAATTGGTGGGTCATTACAAATAGTATCAGCTTGTTTGGTCCTTCCCTAACATGTAGTAATTGAGGTTTCTAGTTTTGCAGATGAAATACCTTGTAGTCTATTTCATGATTGAGAATCTTATAAAGGAGTAGGACTCTCTGAACATGAAATGTATAGCATAAAAGAAAATTTCTAACCCTTTTATGTTGAACTTCAAGTTTCTAGGGAGTAGGGTAAATAAGTGTTTGGAGACACTTCTAGAATTTTGAAATCTCATTATCATGGGTTTAGCCAATGAGACAAGCTTGCCATGCATTGTAGAGGAAGTAATTCCCACATGGAGTGCATACATCATTTCGAGGAATGATTCATGTTGTGAAAAAAAAATGTTTTAAATTTTGGAAAAAGAATGGAATTGGTTTTCAAATTAATGATTTTGAAAAAGTGAATGCTTATCGTATTTGTAAAATGATTTAATTTTCAAAAGCATGTGTAGTGTTTTAAAAAAATCGTTGAACATTTAAAAAAGGTTATTTCGGAACATATTTTTTTGATAGTTGATGTGAATGAATTTTAAATTCTAAGGCAACAGTTTATAGAGAGTGGGATTAACGGAGCTTGTTGTTAGTTTAGAAAATGGAACCCGGTAGGCATCGTCGAAACAAACCTGAAGAATTTTCGGGGAATGTGGTTGCACCTAAACCATGTGTGAACCAAGATCTGTTTTAGAGTATTGTCCAATCATTTCAGGTTGTGGAAATAGAAAACCAGAGGAATGATCCAAGACATGTGGATCATACCATCTAGTTCATGAAGCAAAATCCACCAAATTTTCAGGGTGACTCTAAACCAGATAAGGAAGAGCTGTGGCTATGTAGGATGAATGGTATATTCGACATCATCGGCAGACCAGAAGGGGTAAAGGTCAAATTTTTCACGTATATGCTCCAGAATCTTTCACGTTAGTGGGGGATTTAGCAAAACAGGCTAAATTGGATGAAGGGATTACATTGGTGGATTTTGAGGAATTGTCCAAAAAACAATTCTATCCTCACAAGTTCACAATCCAGAAAATGGAGGACTTCTTCAGCCTGTAACAAGAGAGTCTCTCTGTCACATATTATGCGTCTATGTTTATTAATATAGTAAGCTTTGCACTAGATGTTGTGACAGCTGACTCTTTCAAGGCACACAACAACAAATTTGGGCTACGAAAGAAGATTCAATCTATGATTTTAGTACTTTGTATTACATACAATACAGAGATGGTGAACAGAGAAACTATGGATGAACGTGATATCTTGGGATCTCTGTGAGGAGGCATGGTGATAACTACATGAAACGGTGGGAACTCAACCACTGGGAACAAGTGGAAAAGAGAAACCTATTTCCAAGGTGCAAGTGAAAATCAGAACCAGATGGATGGATCAATAAACCTTCCTACACAACCCCAGGCATGTTTTTTTCAATGTGGTTTGCATGACCACATAAAGATAGATATTATGGAACAACCTAGGGCATGTCATAATTTCAACAAGATGGGACATCTTCAGAGCTATTGTCGCAGTACTTCAAGGTCAGGTGCTTGAGAAACTTCTCAGGCGTCGTAAGAATCATATGCTTCAACTTGATAAGGACAACAAAATCAGTATCATTAGAAGAGAATATCTAGACATGGAGATAATAGAAATACCATGACTCCACAACCAGGGCAACCCCAATATGGAAACAAGGGGAACAATGTAGAGAAGAAGCAATTGTATGGAGCTGAGGATATGCTTTTTGATGATCAAGCTGGACCATCTGTAGTGAGAAGTACAATTATTTTGAATTCTACTTTTGATTAAGTTATGTTTGTTATTGGTGCATTATATTTCCTTCATTGTTTGACATTCTATGAATAAAAGTGTAAATTAGGCCTTCTGATTTGAAACTAAAAACTCCTCTCCATGAAAGATAACTCCAAGCCTTCGTGTGTAGATCATGTTCTATAACTATTGATGGAGCTAAGCTAAAAAGGGACATCTTGATTTGGATATATATATCTAGGATGTAATCATGATTATTGATTGGCTATCAACGTTCAAGGCTCAAATAAATTGTTATAGGAGAATAGTTAGTTTCATGACTTAGGACAACATCGATCATCTCTTTAGAGGATAGAGGATTGTAATGAAGGGTGAAAAGATCTGGTCGGAGCCTATGAGGGGAAGGATATATTACCAATTGGTATCATTGAATTTTTAATAAATGGAAGATACTAGTAAAAATAGTTTTCCAGCTGTTGTGGATCTATTTCAAAATGTCTTACCCAATAAAATCTTAGGGATACAACCTCTAAGGGAAGTGGAGTTTACGATTGACCTTCTTCTAGGGACCATTCCTTTTTCCCATCCATCATATAGAATAGAACCAACAGATTTATGGGAATTGAAAATTACGTTAGAAGAGCAGGAAATAGAGGGTTTCATTTGACCAAGTATGTCTCCATGGGCAGCACCAGTTATGTCCGTGAAGAAGAAAGATGTAACTAGTCGGTTGTGTGATTATTATCATAAGCTTAACCAAGTAACAATAAAAAACGAATATCCGCTTCCATGAATTGATGATATATTCGATCAATTAAGGGGATATGAGTGGTTCTCCAAGGTTGAATTGCGATTAGGATATCACTAATTGAGAGTTAGAAAAGTGGATATTCCAAAGACACCTTTCAGAAGTAGATATGGACACTATTGTCACGACCTGTCCCAGTGGGGCCTGAGCTGCAACACCCCAAGCCCGCCTCAAATAGGCCAGGGTCTGGTGACTAGCACTGATTAGGCATGTTACTAACATGGGAGGCATTTCCTATAAACCTGTACGCATGCACACACATCTCTAAGCCCACAAAGCTGAAATTTAAAAACTAAAAAAAGGAAAAGATGCATGCATACACTAAAACCCAACCAACAGGGTATGACAGGAAAGGAAAGTAAAAAAAAGTAAAACCCTGGGCCAAAAGTACAAGCCCACCAAATGAGAGTCTGCAACAAATTCCAACCTATAAAGAAAGGTGCTGGGACTACGGTCTGTAGTCGTAAGAACACACCTCAGCTTGTCTGATATCACTGAGTATCATCCGGTCCTGGTCCGCCTAGAATCCGGTCAAAGGCTCGCTCTTCTGCACAAGACATGACACGTGAGAGAAAAGATCATTCAGGGGTGAGTATAACAATACCCAGAAGGGCACCCCGAAACCACAAAGGAAACACAACAAGGGAAAATACCACAAAGGAAAGATGAAGCCATCTCTACACAGAATATGTCTACCGAACATATAACAAGAATGTCCAGATATACTCATGAACGATCGACTATCTTGAATACCACCACTAAGATCTAGCTCGAAGATTACACTAAGCACGCAATAAGGAGAACAAACTCCTAGGTCTGATGAGAGAGAGACACAATGTACTCATTCCGAGAGAACACAATCCACAAGTACTTGGGAACATGATGCTCAGATAAGGGTCACAACCAATAGTCATGGGGTGATACCAACAACTCAGTATAAACTAATCCGCTAAGAAGAGGATCGTTTCATGGGTAACGTTGGTCTCATCGATACCAAGAACTCTACCTAGGGTTCTCGGAATGAATAGAGGATTCGGATCGAAGTCTCATAGAGGGGATTCCAACAACTTTATTCAGGAGATCCTGCTGAAAGGATCATACTCCTATATGTTGGAAATGATACCGGAAACCTTCAAGAGAAAGACTAAGGGGACAAACACTAAGAAAACTAGTCCAATTAACAAAAGGAAACTGGATTAAGCCCTGTGAAACAGATTATATGGCGTATAGAATGGTTACACATCATGTTCCATGACTTCGGGTACTACTCGTGTAAATGGCCCGTGTCATCTACCCAAGCTGTGTGAAACTCAACTACACAGTGTTTAGAATAATCACACGCTGTGTTCTTTGACTCTGGGTACTTCCCGTGTAAATAGCCTGTGTCATTTGAATCATCGTATAGAAATTAACTACATGAAATGTAAAAGAAACACACGCCGTTTCCAAGCACCGGGGGCTCGCTCTATGTACGCTGGCTATGTGCCCATTCACAGTCTTCGTCCGTGTTGCATGCCTATGTACCAGTACACTGGGTATCTCGTGTATCTAGCCGGGTCTTGTCAGGGAGAGGTATAAACGTTGTGTCCTTGGCCATGTACCCAACCCGTGTCTGTGTACTCCCAAAGTACATGCCATGTGGTCCATCGACGAACACACACCGTGTAGTCCGGATTTTTCCAGAAACACCGTATTCCTCCTCACTCTACAGCCGATCCTCTGAATCCACGGTTTCTCTTCTTTTTTTCCTGATACACCAGGGTTTGGTTTGTTTCATCATACGAACACCGATACGGGGGTTTTCGGCTCTTAAATCAGATCATAAACCCAGAACGATCCATTCGAAGAAAAATGGCTAAAAACACATATCTCTTGATCCGCTCTGATTCGTCCACTGAAACTGTTTTCATAACTCCATGACATCTCTCCAGGGTTGGATCTACAATCTCGGATCGTTGCACCAACAAATGAATGTGCGATGATCGATTTCCTCCAAGAACGCGTTGATCGCAATGAAGAATGTGAGGGAGAAAAAAAAAATACAATGAATCAAACAAGAGGAATGAACCTCGATCATTGTTCGTGACAATCCAGGTTTGTCACCATTATATGCAAACCACAAAAATCAAAAGATCATAAATCTCGTGTATTTGATTTCTCGATAAAACCCCAAATCACACCTGCCTGCAAAACGATCAAACCGCGGGCTTATCGGTTCGAAGATTAGTCCTTGTTTGTTATAAGAATCAGGAACGGTGAAAGGAAAACCAAGGACAAACATCCTACCTGGATTCCACGGCGTTCATTGGTGAAGATCTGGTCGTTGTGTCGTTGTCACCGACGAAAATCATCTGGAACATCGTCCTCGTGTTGGAGGTTTTATCCAGGGCCTCCAGAGCCTCCAAGGGTTTCAGGGTTATGAGGTTTGTAACCCTGGACCCCTGCGCTAGACATTTATAAAAAAAGGATAATGATATACACTGTAACAGATTTAATAAAATATTTAAAATTAAATATTTTATTACAGTTACGTCTAAAAACCAGATTTCGCCACTGGCCTGCGTCAGTCGATGTTTGGTCTCTTCGAGGGTAAACCTGCCACTCTGAACGCAACGGTGCCTTAGGATTTCTTACCTGAGCACCCATTTGGGATTTATTCCACTTTTCAGGAAAACTAGACACGCACGTAATTTAATTATTTAGTTAAATTCAATCATTTGTATCGGGCTCACCGGGCCTCGGAACTGCACGCCTTCTCAGAGCCTGGTCTCAAAATAATTCCCTTAATTTTTTCAGAATAAAGTATGGAAAATCTAAGACATTACAACACACCCACCTTAGGGATTTTACGTCCACGAAAATCCAAAACAAAGGCTACTCAAAAAGATGTGGGTACTGCACACGTATCTGAGCCTCCCGCTCCCACGTGCTCCCATGAAGATTCTCGTGCTGCCACCGGACACGCACCAAGGGAATAGCTTGTCCACGAATGATTTTCTCCTGTTGATCCTTGATCTCCACTGGGTACTCAGCAAAGGTCACATCATCATTGATGTCCGGCTCGCCCCAGTCGATGACATGCAATGGATCATGCATGTACCTTCGTAGCTGCGACACATGGAAGACGTTGTGTTCCCGGTCCATCTGAGGAGGTAGATCCAAGTGATTTTCCACCTCACGAACTCTACTCAGAATCTGAAAAGGGCCGATGAACCTCAGAGATAGCTTGCTGCCTCGGAAAAATCTCTACAATCCTCATCGAGGTGAGACCCAATGGAACAGATGGTCTCCCTCCTCGAACTCCAAGAACCTCTACCTCCGGTCGGCATAAGACTTTTTCCAACTCTGTGCAGTCTTCATCCAATCCTGGATGACTTGCACCTTCTCTGTAGTAGCTCTCACCATCTCTGGGCCCATGAATGCTTACTCTCCTGGGTCAGTTTAGAAAAGTGGTGACCTACAAGGTCGCCCGTACAAAGCCTCGAATGGTTCCATACCAATAGTGGAATGATAACTGTTTTTATAAGAAAATTCCACCAGTGGTAGGTGATCCTCCCAGCTTCGACTGAAGTCAAGTATGCAAGCTCGTAGCATATCCTCCAGAACATGGGTGGTCTGCTCCATCTGACCATCAGTCTGAGGATGAAATGATGTGCTCAAGCATAACTAAGTCCCAAAAGATTCACGCAATCCCTTCCACAACCTGGATGTGAATCGAGCATCACGATCTGAGACAATCATGGATGGAACTCCATGAAGTCGAACTATCACTTGTATGTAGAGGCATCCCAAGGTCTCTACTAAACTCTACTCCCGTATGGCTAGGAAGTGGGCCGACATGGTGATTCAATCAATAATCACCCAGATGGAATCATGTATCTTAGACGTACATGGTAGACCCATCACGATGTCCATGGAGATCCCATCCCACTTCAACTCTGGAACCTCAAGGGGTTGAGTCAAACCTACTGGCACCTGGTGCTCACCCTTTACTTGCTGACAAGTAAGGCACCAAGAAACAATCTCTGCCACACTCCTCTTCATTCCTAGACACCAGAACTGATGTCGGAGGTCCTGGTACATCTTTACCATTCCTAGATGCACTTCTAAAGGAGATATATGGAACTCCCTCAGAACCTCCTCCCGCAACATCACTGGTACTACTGTATGCCCTCTAAAAAGAACAACGTGCTCTCCACCTTGTGAATATCCATTAGTAGCATCAGCTATGGATATCTAAGAACGTAGAGTCTCACATATAGAATCCTCATGCTGTGCTTCCCGGACTCGCTATAAGAGTGGAGGGATAACAACCATCAATTGAATGTAAGCTCCCTCATCTCCATCCACAAAAGATAACTGTACGGAGGCCAACTTCCTCATCGCCTCATCTAGCAACTGCAAACTGGATTTTCTGCTGAGAGCATCTGCCACAACGTTCCCCTTCCCAGGTGTGTAAATGATCCCAAATTCGTAATCCTGGAGGAACTCAATCCATCGTCTTTGTCTCAAATTCAGATCCTTCTGAGAAAAGATATATCTCAGACTCTTGTGATCAGAGTAGATGGTAAACCGCTCGCCCATCAGGTACTGCCGCCACATATTCAATGCGAAGACTACCACTGCCAACTCATGATCATGGGTCGCGTAGTTCTGCTCATGTGGCCTCAACTGATGTGATCCATAGGAAATAACTTCTTGCCTCTGCATAAGGACACAACCAAGCCCATTTCCTAATGCATCGCATAACACTACATACTCGACACCCTCCTCCGGTAATCTGAAGATCGGGGCCCTCATTAGACTCTTTCTCAACTGCTAGAAATCCTGCTGGCATCTCTCAGTCCAAACGAAAGGCTTCCCCTTTTGGGTCAAAGATGTCATGGTTTCTAAAATCCTGGAGAAATCAAGAATGAATCTTTGATAGTAGCCTTCCAACCCAAGGAAACTCCACACCTATGTCACGCTCCGGGGTGGCTTCCATGCTAGCACTGCCTCTACCTTGGCTGGGTCCACTGCCACTCCATCTGCTGAGATGACGTGTCCCAGAATGTGGACCTCTTGTATCCAGAACTAACACTTCGAGAGTTTCGCATACAACTGGTGCTCTCGAAGTGTGTCCAGAACCATCCTTAGGTGTCTCGCGTGCTCCTCCTCAGACACGGAGTACACAAGGATATCATCGATGAAGACCACTACGAACAGATCTAGATAGGGATGAAAGATCCGGTTCATGAGTCTCATGAACACTTTCGGGGCGTTCATCACGCCGAAGGGCATCACCAAGTACTCATAGTGACCGTACCGACATCTGAAAGCCATATTTGGTACATCCTCATCCCATAATCGCAACTGATGATAGCTGAATCTTAGATCATCCTTCGAGAACCATCGTGCCCCTCTCAACTAGTCGAAGAGGTCATAAATCCTCGGTAGTGGATACCGGTTCTTCACAGTCACCTAATTCAAGTGCCGTTAATCCACACATAGCCTCAAGGTCCCGTTTGCCTTCTTGGAAAACCACACTGGGCCGCCCTGGGTGAAACACTGTGCCTTATAAAGCACTTATTCTACAAGACTTCCAGCTGCACCCTCATCTCACAAAGCTTTGTAGGAGCCATCTAATATGTTGATGCTGATATTAGTGTCGTCCCATGTTTCAAATCAATGCAGAAATCTATCTCCTAACGGGGAGGTAGTCCGGGGAAATCCTCTAGAAAGATGTCCTCGTACTCAGTCACTAATGCCAGAAACAAGAAACTCATAACATCTATTGTGCCAAGGGATAGGCTATCCAACTGATAGTATATCGGTTGCACCTTCCTATGCACGATTCCATCCAGTGCTTCCTAGGTCTCTTTATCACCGACAAAATAGAACCTTGTTCCATCACTGCGGA
This sequence comes from Viscum album, assembly GCA_963277665.1. Taxonomy (NCBI): domain Eukaryota; kingdom Viridiplantae; phylum Streptophyta; class Magnoliopsida; order Santalales; family Viscaceae; genus Viscum; species Viscum album. The sequence goes on from OY728152.1 coordinate 1,257,222,009, forward strand.
CACACCGCAACCTTCGCCTAAAACAGTCAATATGGGCATGAACTGTGGATAGCCACTCCATACCAAGAATGACATCGTATGGCCTCAACTCTACCACCTTGAGTTTCCAACAGAAACTCTCACCTCCACGGTTCAGGTCTCACTATCTACAAAGGTGTGTGATCTCTAAATCTTCTCCAGTGGGTGTTTCTAAGCGTAAGGGTCGAGTCAACGACTCAACTGGAATCTCAAGGACTCGAACAAGATAAGCAGCCAGAAAGGAATGACTAGAACTTGTGTCTATAAGTATGGTAGCCAAAGTAGAAAAGTCACATATTGTACCTCTAATCATTCTGGGAGTACCTGGGTCACACGCCTCTGCCACCTGCAGCTGTCCCTACCTCTGTCCACATACTCCCTGAACCTAGGGTGGACCTCCTGGGGGTGGTGGTGGTGGTAAAGGGTCAAAACGCCGACCACCTTCAGCTGCTCTCCCAATTCCCCTACTGTGTCCACCACCCCATGGATCTGTCTGCTCCACACGTTGCCTCTGCCTCAATGGTCCATCCCCTGCTCTTATGTCAGTAGTACGCGGGTCAGACAATCTCGAGCAAGATGTCCCCTACCATCACAGGAGTAGCATCGCCTCTCTCGAGGCTAGCTGGATGCGCCCGGAAAACCCAGTATAGTAGATCCCCTATCCTAGGATCTCCTCTGAAAACGTCTCCCACGCCAGGTTACCTGGCGTTGGCTCCCTACTGTCGAGGTCTCTGCTCCAGCTCGCTCGCTGCTGACAACTGTTGGTTGTCTCTGCACTGCCAAGAATCTATCGACCATCAAAGCCCACTCGAGAACCCCAACATAAGTAGGAATGCTCACTGGGATGATTCTAGATCAGATACCTCTGTGCAGGCCATGCTAAAAAGTATGATCTCTGAAGTACGGATCTCTGACCATATCCATCGATTACCTCGAGAGGTCTCTAAACCATGATGAATAGTCAGCCACCTTCATGGTCACCTGCTGGAGCTGAAGAAGAATCGGTATACGTACTGCTCTCATGGTAACCGGTGAAAACTCCTCTCTGAAGAGATGCTCAAACTCCGACCTTGCATGAGTCGCCTCGTCATGAGTCTGGATAACCAAACTCCACCATTTCCCTACCGAGCTTTGCAGAAGGATAACTTCCAGGATCACCATCTGTTCTGCTGGTGTCCTGACCAAACGGAAGACTCTGGTCACTGCCTCAAGCTAGTCCTCTGCTGCTTGAGGGTCAGGCTCGCCTCAAAAACGGAGGGGTCTCTGTCCCTGAAACTTGTGGAGTGCACTCAGCCTACGCTCCTCCTCCACTGGAACAACAAACACTAAACACTACTCCACATGTGGGGGGATAACTAGCACACCACCCGATGGTACAACTGGAGGATCTAGTCCCTGAATCGATGCATCAGACCTGAGGGGGTCATCCTCATGATTGAGCTGCTAAATCCTAGCGGGTGTGCATCGCGGAGGCATCCTATGGAGAAACAAGATGTATCTCAGCTAGTGAGTATAACTGGAGAGCTGACTCAAGAAGTACATGGAAACCTCTACACATTCCTATATGATACATGTACCATTATTTTCCCCCTGCAACTAGTGTTCTCATGTTCCGAGTCGAAAAGAAATTTATCAGAGTGTTGGTGTATGGATACGTCAGCCGGACACACCAACACTAGGGTCCTTGGCCTGAAAGACGAACTTGAAACACTGAACACTATTTCAACAAACCAAACTCACAAACTCTCGGTCCTAAGGTAGAACCGACCGCCTCAGATACCATTATATCATGACCCGTCCCGGTTGGGCCCGACCCACAACTCCCCAAGCCCGCCTCCAATAGGCCAGGGGCTGGTGACTAGCACCACGTACGCATGTTACTAACATGGGAGGCATTTCCTATAAACATGTACGCACACACACACACATCTCTAGTACCACAATGCTGAAAAGTAAAAACTACTAAAATGAAAAGATGCATGCATACACTAAAACCAATCCAACAGAGTACGACATGAATGTAAAGTACAAGAAAGTAAAACCCTGGGCCAATAGTACAAGCCCACCAAAAGAGAGTCCGTAACAAATCCCAAAATGTAAAAAAAGGTGTTGGGACTGCAGTTTGTAGCCGTAGGAACACACCTCGGCCTGTCTGATCTCACTAAGTACCGTCTGGTCCTGGTCTGCCTAGAATCCTATCAAAGTCTAACCCATCTGCATAAGACACGACACGTGCGGGCAAATCCTATGCAGGTGTGAGTATAACAATACCCAATAGGACACCCTGAAACCTCAAAGGAAACACAACAAGGGAAAATAACACAAAGGAAATATGCAGTCATCTCTACACAGTATATGTCTACCAAACATATAACATGAATACCCAGATATACTCATGAACGATAGACTATCGCGAATACCACCACTATGTTCCAGCTCGAAGATTCCACTAAGCACGAAACAAGGAGAACACACTCCTAGGTCTGAAGAGAGAGAGAGAGTCACGAAGTACTCATACTTGGAGAACACACTCCACAAGTACTTGGAAACATGATCCTCAGATAAGGATCACAACCAATAGTCATGGGGTGATACCAACAACTCAGTCTGAACTAATCCACTAAAGAGAGGATCAATGCCTTGATAAATTTGGTCACGTCAATACCAGGAACACTACCTAGGGTTCCAGGAATTAATAGAGGATCCGACACCAAGTCTCACAGAGGGTATTACGACAACTCTATTCAGGAGGTCCTAATGAAGGGATTATACTCCTGTATGTTGGAAATTATACTGTAAACCTTCATGATAATGTCTAAGGGGACGAACCCTAAGGAAACTAGTCCAAGTCATAGAAGGCAACTAGCTCAAGCCATGGGAAATGGGTTACACGACATGTAGTACGGTCACACACCGTGTTCCTTGACTTTGGGTACTGCCTGTGTCATATACCCATGCAGTGTAAAACTCAACTACACAGCGTGTAGAATAATCACACGTCGTGTTCCTTGACTCCGGGTACTTCATGTCACGACCCGACCGAACGGGGCTCAAGCCGCAACTCCCCAAGCCCGCCTCCAATAGGCCAGGTGCTGGCGAACAACGCCGAGTAGGATATCACACACATGGGAGGCATTATCCTAAGGTACCTCTACACACGCACCCACAAACACCTCCATGAAACAGTGTAGAGATAAAGAAAACAGAAAAGTAAATGCATGCATACACTATCCCACAACCAAAGTACAGTAGAAGTACAAAAGGGAAAAACAGGGCCCACCAAATGAAAAATACAAGCGCATCCAACCTGCTCTGAAGAAGGGGGACACTGCCACAAACACCGCTAGAAATCTCCCATGGAACCGCACCGGCAAACACCCCAGTCAGTCTCAGTCACTCAGCTCCTCCTACTCCGGGTCCTCCTGGGACTCCGTCGAAAGGCATGTGGTCTGCACAAGACACAAACATGTGCGGGAAAAGCCCATTCAGGGGTGAGTATAAACATACTCAGTAGGCACCCCAAAAACCCAAAACCAAAGGGAGCAACTGAAAGGAAACAGTCCGCTCATCCCTGCCAGAGGGAACCCAGAAGAGAGAGAAACTCTATCTCATGACCATCTTTAGAAAAATACAACTCATCAGCTCAGCTCAAGTGTATGCCCATACATACACATTGAACAATCGAGATATACTTAGCTCACGCCACAAAGCCACAAGAGTTACCGACCTCATCACCAGCAACTGTCCACAACAAAGAGAGTACACTCCACGATCACTGTCATCCCAGATGACACTCATCCGAGAGATACATTCCATTGGGTTTCTCAAAAACCTCTCAGACGCTCACCCGAGAGATCATGCTCGTCAAATAGCATCACTGAGGAAGCATCGCTGAAAAAACATAACCACCAAACTCCTCGGATAGGGGATCACTCTTAGGGCCTGCTAGGGGATACCAGAACCCACTCTGGTATACATAGATCACAGATAGGCGATCACTCCCAGGGTCCGCTGGGGGATACCACGACCCGATCTGGTATACGTAGTTCTCACAGATAGGGGATCACACCCGGGATCCGCTGGGGGATACCACAACCCGATCTGGTGCTCGACAGAAGCACGAAACGCAGAGAGAGGATCATCGCCCTTATAAAGATGGTCATGATGATTCCAGAACCCTATCTGGTATAACTCGCATTGTAGGGGATCGAACCAACGATGCCGCAACCCTACCGAAACCACGCACTGAGTAAGGGATCACACAACCAATGATACCGCACCCCTACTATACACCTCATGCGGAGTAGGGGATCGTATACCCGACGATTCCACAACCCTACTGAGCACGGGCCACCGCGTAGGGGATCATATTCCCAATGATGCCACAAACCCTACGGGGTTAACCAGCTAGATATGGGATCTCCACCCGTGAATAAGCGGTCACAGTGATACCAAGAACCCGATCTAGGGAAAAGATTCTAGAGGATCCCGCTCCAGGCCCACCGGAGGGATGCCACAACTCCAACAGTTTAAACATCTCATCGAGAGGATCACAAACCTTTACGAAGGTTGTGATTCCACACGAACCCTCGTGGGAACGAACCAAGGGAGTACCCTCAACCACTACTGGTCCAAAATGTCGCTAACCCGAGAGACCCACAACAACGCCACACTGCGCACCTCCAAGGTCAATACTGAGGCCACCATCACAGTCTACGCAGAAAAACATGCAGGATAGGATGTTTACTTGCCCGGAACGAAGCACCGATGAAAAAGGAACTATTCACCGTAGGTAGATCGTGCGGGGCCCACACAACAATCCCGAAACCCATCGAACGGTTCATACCACGGTGATCCCCTTAGAAAAACAAGTGGAATCGACTACTCCCTCGTCCGAAACGGACACCCGGTGAAAAAGGTACTATTCACTGAAGCCAGCTTGGGTGGGGCCCATGCCTCGATCCCAAAACTCATCGAACAGATCGCACCATTGCGATCCTCTCGGAAAAACACACAGGATCGACTATTCATCCGTCAAAATCGGACTCCTGGTGCGAAAGCTGCATTTCTCCGCAAACGCCAAATCCTGGCCTCGTGGGGCCTGCACCCCGTTCTCAGTCCCAACACCCAAAAACCAAATCAAAAAGTCCGTCGTACCATCAGGGTCTCAACGCCACTGACGACACGTCATTCGGACGCTCCGGGTAAATGTTACGGCCGGTCAAGTCAGATAATAATTTAAATATTAATATTCTCCGACGTTTCGTGACCCTGGGCCACGGACCCTGCCCGAAAAATTCCCGAACCTATCCGAAAAAGGTCTGCCTCGATCCATGGGTCGGGTTGCTGTAGACGGCACGTAAAACGGACTTCTGGTTTGCGGGATACAGTGGTTTCCGTAAAAGCCAGGCTCGTCGGCCCTCCACCGTTGGCCCTTCCGGAGCCACCGTGCCACCTCGCCGGACCACCGCGCCAGAGTCGCCACACGACCGCGCCGGAGCGCCGCCGCCTTGCCGGAGTGCCGCTGCTCGCTGGAAACCCTCCGGAATCGGCCCCCATTGCTTGAAAACTTTCACGGACCACCGGGAGCACCCCGGTGGTCCCTATTTCAATCCGGAAGAAACTACGTGTCCCTCGGGACCCCTACTACACTGCTACGAGTTCGATTTGAAGAAAAAAACAGCATAAATGGGATTAGGGATTAAAACACCAACTGCCTACCTCATGGGAGAAACACCGAAGCTTCGGGTGCATATCGACGCCGACGACGCCCGGAAGCTAGATCCACTGACGAACGGCGCAGAAAACGGATGATTCTAGCTCGATCCGGTGAAGAAACGGTGGTCGGGAGGAGGGGTTCCGCCATGCTGCACGTTAGAGGTGAGTGGGGAGGAGAGATAGGTTTTTTTTAAAACCTTCATTTAAATCCACGCTCCCGACTCCGCGCCCGATGCAGAAAAAATTAAGGTCACCTCTAGGGTAAACATGCCGTTCTGAACGCAACGGCGAACTCGGATTTGAGATCCAAGACTCCATTCATAAGTTATTCGAGTCAACGCTCGCAAACAAACTTCTCCATTTATTTACGAAAATGCCCCTGGTGGCGTTTCTCACCATAGGCCCGCGCCCACAAAGTTTATACCTCGCCTTGGGTAAATGGCTTGTTACGGACGCAACCGTACCCTCAGATTCTTGATCTGAGCTACCTTTTAGGAGATATCACACCCCTTCCACGTCCATATTATAAAAATACTTAATATTTCTATAAAATTTATTTCGGGCACACCGGGCCTCAGAATCGCACGCCGTCTTCACTCTTAGATCTGTAATTATTCATAGAAATATTCCAAGGTCTGACAAGGCCAAAAACCTGAGTTGCTACATCCTCCCCACCTTAGAACATTTCATCCACGAAAATCCCTAAGCACCAGGAAAGTGAGTGGACACTCTACTCGGTCTCACACACCAGCGAGTTCGCCAACAAACACCCCTGCCCGAACGCATAAGTCAGAGGGACTCATCCACTACACCTAAACACTATCCACTTTGGGCGGCACTAACTCACCCACACAGTTTTAATCGCGTCACAAAAACGCATATTTGTGGGGGAAGGATCCCTCTTCCTCACGCATTCGAAGCATACCAAACAACACCCACACAGGGTTTTACCAACGCCCTGAAAAAACCCCAAGCAAGCAACAGAAAAGAAGGGTACCTCTCAACTGTGTCAATCAAACTACTGGAGAAGGGAGAAAAGACACAAGGTGTACCCCTATCCATTTGCGGTGCCTCTGGGTCAACAGTCTCTAGGGCATGCAGCTATCCTCACCCTCGACCACTAGCTCCCTGACCTTGGAGTGGACCACCTGGGGGTGGGGGTGGTGGCATCTAGTACTGCCTACCACCTCCTCCTGCTGCACCCTCTCTGCCGCCATGTTTACCGCCCTGCGGACCTCCATGCTCGAGACGCTGCCTCTGCCAAGTCGGTCCATCAACTGGCTCCCTCTCAACAGCTCGACGAGTCGTACAATCTCTAGCAAGATGTCCCCAACCGCCTCAAGCATAACACTGCCTCTTCTTCGGCTGACCAAAACTGTCCTGTGAGCCCTAAGCCTCAGATCCTCCATCCTGGGGTCACCTCCGGAAACGTCGGCCATGTCCAGACCCTTGAGTCTATCGTCGGCTACCAGATGTCGAGGTCTCATCCCTCACGTGCCCAACACTAACAGGGGGGATCTGCTCAGCCAGAAAACTCTCCACCACCAATGCTCGCTCTAGAACACCAGCATAGGTGGGCAGGCACAAGGAAACCACAACAGCTCGGATGTCCCTCCGTAATCCATGCTCGAAGGTCCGAGCCCTAAAGAACGGGTCACGAACCATATCTAGGGAGTAGTGCGGCAGGTCTGTAAACCTCGCTGAGTACTCTGACACAGTCAGCCCCTCCTGCTGAAGCTGTAGAAGATTTTGGATCTGCACTGATCTTAGCGTCACTAGATAGAACTCCTTCCTGAAGAGCTGCTCAAACTCTACCCACGTGAGTGTGTCCTCATCATGGGACTGTGTCACCAGGCTAAACCATCGCCCTGTCGAACCATGAAAAAGGCACGCCGCTTGGACCACCATCTGATCAGGAGGTGTCCTCACTTGTCGGAAAACTCGGGTGACTACATCAAGCCAGTCATCAGCTATCTGGGGATCCAGATCACCCCGAAACCTCAGAGGTCGCTGCCTCTAGAACTCGTGCAGTGCACTCAGCCTGCGCGGAAACTCGTCCTGCACTTCCGGCACAACCAGCTACTCAACAGGTGGTGGCTCAACAACTAGACCACATAGAGGTGCAACCTCAGAACCTGCGCCCTGCTCCACAGCCTCTACACGGGGCAGGTCATCAGCAAAATCCTGCTGCAGAACCCTCTCTAGCTGTCATCGTGGAGGCATCCTGAAATACATTCAAGACACACCACACTCAAAGAGTTTATCTGGAGAGCTGACTCAATAAGGACAAGGAAAACCCAAAACCCATTCCTAAATGATGCATGTACCATTATGTCCCTGTAACCAGTGTACGAATGTCCCGAGTTGAATGGCGGGTTATCAGAGTCCTGGTGTATGAATACGTCAGCCGCCGCACCAATACTGGAGTCCCTGGCCTGAAAGCCGAACTCGAAAAATCCTAACACTTCAGTTATGCAACCCTACCCAAAATCACAGCTAGACCAGCCACGCTCTGAGATCCCTAAGGAGGAACCTCATGTGATACCACTCTGTCACGATCCGACCTAATGGGGCTCGATCCGCGACTCCCCAAGACGGTCTCCAATAGGCCAGGGGCTGGCGACCAACGCTGAGTAGGATATCACACACATGGGAGGCATCAGCCGAAAGTACCTGTACACACGCAACCACAAACACCTCCATAAAACAGTTCAAGGATAAAGAAAACTAAAAAGTAAATGCATGCATACACTATCCCACAACCAGAGTACAACATAATTACAAAAGGGAAATATAGGTCCCACCAAAAGAAAACTACAACCACGTCCAACCTGCTCTGAAGAAGGGGGACGCTACCAAAAACACCGCCGGAAAGCTCCCAGGACACCACACCGTCAAATACCCCGGTCAGTCATGCTCACTCAGCTCCGCCTGCTCCAGGTCCTCCTGGGACTCTATCGAAAGGCCTGTGGTCTACACAAGACACAAACATGTGCGGGCAAAGCCAGTGCAGGGGTGAGTATAAACATACTAAGTAGGCACCCCAAAAACCCAAAACCAAAGGGAGAAACTGAAAGGCAACAGTCCACTCTCTCCAGCCAGAGGGAACCCAGACGAGAGAGAAACTCCATCTCGTGACCATCCTCGGCTAAACACAACTTGTCAGCTCAGCTCAAGTGTATTCCCATACATACACCTTGAACAATCCAGATATACTTAGCTCACGCCACAAAGCCACAAGAGGTACCGACCTCATCACCAGTAACTGTCCACAACCAGGAGAGTGCACTCCATGATCACTATAGTCCCAAATGACACTCTTCCGAGAGATACACTCCATTGTGTTTCTCACAATCCTCTCAGACGCTCACCCGAGAGATCATGCTCGTCGTATATCATCACTGAGGAAACATCGCTGAAACAACACAACCACCAAACTCCTCGGATAAGGGATCGCTCCTAGGGCCAGCTAGGGGATACCAGAACCCACTCCGGTATACGTAGCTCACAGATAGGCGATCACTCCCAGGGTTCGTTGGGGGATAGCACGACCCAATCTGGTATACGTAGTTCTCACAGATAGGGAATCACACCTAGGATCCGCTGCGGGATACCACAACCCGATCTGGTTTTCGACAGAAGCACAACACTCAGATAGAGGATCATCGCCCATATAAAGGTGGTCATGATGATACTGAAACCCTATCTGGTATAACTCGCGATGTAGGGGATCAAACCGACGATGCGGAAACCCTACCGAAAACACGCACTGAGTATGGGATCGCACAATCAACGATACCGCAACCCTACTATACACCTCATGCTAAGGAGGGGATCATATACCCGATGATGCCACAACCCTACTGAGCACGACCCACCGCATAGGGGATCATATTCCCGATGATGCCCCAAACCCTATGTGGTTAACCAGCTAGATAAGGGATTGATGCCCGTGAATAAGCGGTCACAGCGACACCAAGAACCCGATCTAGGGAAAAGATGCTAGAGGATCCCGCTCTGGGCCCACCGGAGGGATGCCACAACTCCAATAGTTTAAACATCCCATCGAGAGGATCACAAACCATTACGAAGGTTATGATGCCACACGAAACCTTGCGGGAACGAACCAAGGGAGTACCATCATCCACTGATGGTCCAAAACGTCGCTAACCCGAGCGACCCACAACAATGCCACACTGCGCACCTCCAAGGTCAATACTGAGGCCACCATCACGGTCTACGCGGAAAAACACGCAGGATAGGCTGTTTACTCGGCCAAAACGGAGCACCGGTGAAAAAGGAACTATTCACTGTAGCTAGCTCGTGTGGGGCCCACAAAACGATCCTAAAACCCATCGAACGGATCATACCATGGTGATCCCCTCAGAAAAACAAGCGGAATCGACTACTCGCTTGTCCGAAACGGACACGCGGTGAAAAAGGTACTATTCACCGAAGCCATCTCTGTGGGGCCCACGCCTCGGTCCCAAAACTCATCAAACAGATTGCACCATTGCGATCCTCTCAGAAAAACACACAGGATCGACTATTCATCCGTCAAAATTGGACTCCTGGTGCGAAAGCTGCGTTTCACCGCAAATGCCAAAACCCGGCCTCGTGGGGCCCGCACCCCGTTCTCAGTCCCAACACCCTGAAACCAACTCAAAAAGTCCGTCCTATCATCAGGGTCTCAATGCCACTGACGACACATCATTCGGACGCTCCAGGTAAACGTTAAGTTCGGTCAAGTCAGATAATAATTTAAATATTTATATTCTCCGAAGATTCGTGACCCCGGGCTACGGCCCAGCCCAAAAAATTCCCGAACCTATCCCAAAAAGGTCCGCCTCGATCCAAGGGTCGTGTTTCTGCAGACGGCATGTGAAACAAACTTCTTGTTTGCGAGATACAGTGGTTTCCGTAAAAGCCTAGCTCGTAGGCCCTCCACCACTGGCCCTGCCGGAGCCATCGCGCCCCCTCGCCGAACCACCACGCCGGAGTCACCGCACCACTGCGTCGGAGTGCTGCCGCCTCGCCGGAATCAGCCCCCATCACCGGACAACTTCCACGGACCACCGGGAGCTCCCCGGTGGACCATTTTTCGATCTGGAAGCAACTGCGCGACCCTTGAGACCCCTACTACACTACTTCGGGTTCGATATGAAGAACAAAATAGTAGAAATGGGATCAGGGATTAAAACTCAAACCACTTACCTCGCGGGCGAAACGCCGAAGCTTCGAGTGCAGATCGACACCGGCGATGCCCTGAAGCTAGATCCGATGACGAATGGCGTAGAAAACTGACGATTTTGGCTCGATCCGACTAAGAAACGGAGGTCGGGAGGACGGGTTCCGCCGTGCTGCGTGTTAGAGGTGAGTGGGGAGGAGAGATAGGTTTTTTTAAAAAAAACCTTCATTTAAAACCACGCTCCCGACTCCGCGCCCGATGCGGACAAAAGTAAGGTCACTCCTAGGGTAAACGCGCCGTTCTGAACGCAACGGCAGACTCGGATTTGCGATCCGAGACTCCATTCAGAAGTTATTCGAGTCGACGCTCGCACACTAACTTCTCCATTTATTTATGAAAACGGCCTTGGTAGAGTTTCTCACTACATTCCCTCGCTCGCAATGTTTATACCTCACCTAGGGTAAACGGCATGTTCCGGACGCAACTGTGCCCTCATATTCCCGATCTGAGCTACCGTTTGGGAGGTATCACACCCCCACCATGTGCATAGTCTAAAAATAAATAATATTTTTATAAAATGTATTCCGGGCACACCGGGCCTCGGAATCGCACGCCGTCTTTACGCCTAGCTCTCTAATTATTCGTAGAAATATTCCAAAGTCTGACAGGGCCAAAAACCCGAGTCACTACACTTCACGTGTAAATGGACCATGTCATTTGACTCGTCGTATAGAAAGTAACTACATGGCGTGTAGAAGAATAAAACGACATGTCCAAGAACCTGGGGCTCACTCCGTGTACGCTGGCCATTTGCCTGTACACGGTCTCCGTCCGTGTCGCCTGCCTGTGTACCAATACACGGGGTATCCCATGTATCTGGCCGGGTCTGGTCAGGGATGGGTATACACACCATGTCCTTTTCCGTGTACCCAACCCGTGTCCATGTACTCCCGGAGTACACGCCATGTGGTCTGCCGACGAACACACGCTGTGTAGCCCATACTACACGTCGTGTAGTTGGGATTTTTCCAAAAACACCGTCTTCCTCCTCACGTCGTGGATGATCCTCCGGATTCATGGTTTCTCATCCGTTCGTCCTGATACTCCAGGGTTTGGTTCATTTCATCATATGAACACTGAAACGATTGTTTTCGGCACTTAAATCGGGTCATAAACCTGGATCGATCCATCCGAATAAAAATGGCTAAAAACTCATATCTCTCGATCCACTCTGAATCGTCCATCGAAACCGTCATCACACCTCTGTGGCATTGCTCTGGGGTTTGATCTACAATCTCTAATCGTTGATCCAACAAACGAATGCACGACGATCGATTTCCTCCAAGAACACGTAGAACGGAACGAAGAACGCGAGGGAGAAACAATACAATGAATCAATGAAGAGGGACGAACCTCGATCATTGTTCGTGACGATCCGGGTTCGTCGCTGTTAGATCAAAACCACAAAAATCAGTAGATCATAAATCTCAAGTATTTGATTTCCCGATAAAACCCCAAATCACACCCGCCCGCAAAACAATCGAATTTCGGGCTAATCGTTTCGCAGATTAGTCCACGTTCATCGTAGGAATCAAGAAAGGGGAATGAAAAACCAAAGAAAAACAGACTACCTGGATTCCGCGGCGTTCATTGGCGAAGATCTGGACACCGCGTCGTCGTTGCTAGTGAAAATTTTCTAGAATATCGTCGCCGCGTTGGGAGGTTTTTTCCAGAACCTCCAGAGCCGCCATGGGTATTAGGGTTATGTGGTCTGTAACCCTGGACCCCTACGCTAGGCTTTATTTAAAAAAGGATAAAGATATCAGCTGTAACATATTTAATAAAATGTTTTAAATTAAATTTTTTATTACAATTATGTCCAAAAACCAGATTTCGCCACTGACCTGTGCCATTCAATGTTAGGTCTCTTCTAGGGTAAACCTTCTACTCTGAACGCAACAGTGACTTCAGATTTTTGATCCGAGCACCCATTTGATAGTTATTCCACTTTTCCGGAAAACCGCACGTGGGTGTAATTTTATTATTTAGTTAAATTCAAACATTTGTCCCGGGATCACCGGACCTCGGAACTGCACGCCGTCTCTGAGCCTCGTCTCGAAATAATTCCCTTTATTTTTTTTAAGAATAAAGTATGGAAAATATGAGACAATACAACTATGAAAATTTAGTCATACCTTTCGGTAAAATGAATGTACCAATGGTCTTCATGGAATTGAGGAATCAGATATTTCAACAACAGTTGGATTACATTGTTGTGGTGTTTGAGGATGACATTTTGGTCTATTCAATGACAAGGGATGATCATGAGGTGTGCCATGATACATTGTTACAAATATTAATAGACCATTGTTTGTATTCCTAATTATCAAAGTGTAATTTTTGGATACATGACGTATGTTTTCATGGCCATTTCATTTCTGAGAAAGGAATTTATGTTGATCCTAAAAAGATAGAATTTGTTATCTCTTGGAAACAACTGAAGAATGTTTTCGAGATACGAAGTTCTCTTGATCTTGATGGTTACTATAGATGCTTTGTGCATTATTTATCATGACTAGATTCACCAATGACACCTCTTACAAAGAAGAATGATGCATTCCAATGGAAAAAGGAATGTCATAAGTCATTCCAATAACTAACAGTTCAGCTTACATATGCACATATCTTGATCTTTACAGAATCAGTACAATGGTATGTGGTGTATTGTGTTGCTTCAATATCATGGTTGGAAAGTGTTCACATGAAAAGAGATCATGTGGTTTTATATGGTACAAGGTAGTTGAGGGTGCATGATAAGAATTACCCAAAAAATGATTAGGAGTTATCTACAGTCATCCATGCATTGAAAACAAGGAGGCAGTATCACTTTGGTGAGAAAGTTACTTTGTTTACAGATAAAAAAAGCTTGGAAAACATTTTCTCATAGTAATATTTGAATATGAGGAAAAGGATATGGATGGAGTGTCACCAAATGTTTGACTTTGACTTGATGTACACACTTGGGAAAGGAAATTTGGTGTTAGATGCATTGAGTAAAAAGTCTTATGCTCAGTTAACGAATGAAGCATCAGATGAATGAAAGTCGATGTTAGTCTTAGCGGACATGAATGTGGAATGTGAAGACTTTGGTGATGTGGAAGTTTACTTTTCAGATACCCTTGTCCTTGATTTAGAAAAAATTATCCAATAGGCATAAATATCTAATGCATAATGCATGGTTGTTCAAAACTCAATGGTCGGGAGACCATTGAGGGCTGGAAAATTGATGGGGGTTCAGTTTTTTGTTTCATAGATCGGATGGTTGTACCTATATTTTTTCAAGAACAACTCCTTAATTATTACCACCATTCTATATGTGTTGTACATCCAGGTACACATAGGATTTATAATGTGTTGAAGGCACAGTTTTGGTGGAGTGTTATGAAAAGGAAGGTGGACGAGTTCATCATGTTGTTCTTAACATTTCAGCAGGTTAAAGTAGAGCATCAGAGACCAGCTGGTATGTTAAAATATTTTCCCATCATATTGTTGAGATGGGATTATATAGAAATGGTTTTTGTTAAATGTCTTCCAAGAACTGTCCAAAAACATGATTCCATTTGGGTGACAGTGGATCCTCAAACAAAGTCAACCCATTTCATACTTATTCGTGAAAGTAATACAGTTGAGGGTCATTCAAATATATATATCCAGGAAGTGGTAAAAGATTCATGTTGTACCATTGTCAATGGTCTCAGATAAGGATATTATGTTTAGGTCTCGTTTTTGGAAATCCTTTCACCAATCCCTTGGGACTCAATTTACTATGAGCCTGGCGAATCATCCTCAGACCAATGGGCAATCCAAGAGGATGGTAAAAACATTGGAAGACCTGATGCAGACTAGTGTAATGGATTTTAGTGTCTCATTGGAGGATAATATACCATTATTGGAGTTCTCATACAATAATCGATATCCATCCTTGATACAGATGGCTCTGTTTGAAGCATTCTATTAGTGTCCTTGTCATTCTCCACTATGATAGGTGGAAATGAGTGAAATTACACTATTCAGGCCAATTCATGTAAAAGAAAGAACGAAGAACATCTAGTTGATTAGAAATATGATGGAGAAATCTCAAAGTCGTCAGAAATCTTATGCAAATCACTATTGAAGATCGTTTTCGTTCATTGTGGGTGATCAAGTCTTTTTTAGGATCTCTCCAACGCTTGGACATCATAGCTTCAAGAATATGTGAAATTTATCTCCTTGATACATTGGCCCTTTTTAGATAATAGAATGGGTTAGAGAGGTCACATATTAGTTGTCATTACCACCACAGTTTAATTTGGTGCATAATGTGTTCCATCTATCCCAGTTGTAATTATATCACCTCTATTATGACAATGTGATCAAATGGGATCACGTTGATCTATAAATGGAGGCATAATTGGTACATATCCTAATGTGGATCATGGATAGACAAGATAAAGTCCTCTGTGGGAAAATCATCAGCCTAGTGCAGGTTTTCTAGAAACATGGTGATATTCAGGAAGTGACTTGGGAACATGAGAAGGAGATGAAAGAGTTGTGGATGAAACTCTTTTTATCTAGTGGGAATTTTCTACTTTCTGAGGACAGAAATACCAATCATGGGGAGAGTGTAGTACCCCCGGTTTTGGTTACCTAACCCCATTCCTCACGTTTTTTAAATTGGAGTGTCTTTGATTGGGTTTCCATAAAATAGAGAGTTTCCTTAAAATAGATATTTTCCATAAAATAAATAGTTTCCATAAAAATAGGGTTTCTATAATATATATATATTCCATAATATAGTGTGTTTCCATAAATTTGGGTGCTTCTATAATGTCACTTGTTTCCCTAAAGTGGGTTGTTTCAATAATGTGGGATGTTTCCATAAAGTGGGATGATTCCATAAAAAAATGTATTTCCATAAAATGGGTAAAGGTGAAATATGGGATAGTTTGGGGGTTCTATAAAGTGTTTTGGGACTAAAAGGAAGGTAGCAAGATCTATACATGGTTGTCCCAAACCATGTGGTCAAACCTTGCGTAGAGGTCAAATCTAGATTGTATTTCCTAGGAGCTTACTCATTTTTGCCCTATATATTTCGTTTTGGATTCAAAATGCCCATGTTTCGTGATTACTCTCCCTATATAGTTATATAACCCTCCATACATGAGTTGGAGCCAACCTAGATCATTCCTTTGGTGATTTCGAGTCCGATTCGTGATGTCTATCACCATTCATTTCAGATTTTTCATGTTTTCTTAGATCTTCTTAGATCTACTTCTCTGATATCCATTATTTCTCATATCTGAACCTATAGTGGATAGATCTACGTTTTTGGATGCCAAATAATTCAATTTCGATTCAGGATATTTCTAGGATAAGAGAACTAAGTCTGTTCTTGGAGAATTGACATGCTTTCTTGTGTGTTTTTTGTCTGTTGTCAACGATTTGTCAAAACCTTTGACGTAGGTGGCTTCTATCTCTACTATTATTGATAGAATTGATTATTTTAGATTCAAATTGGTTTAATTATTGTGAAATGGATGGAAATATCATCATTTTTGGTGATTTAAGGGTTTTTTGTGAAATTGCGTGATCGTGGTGAATAGTTGTGCAAAAGGGGGTTTAGTTGCATGAATTTAAAATGAGGATTTTAAATAATGGATTTTCTAGAATTGGAAAATTGTTGATGAAAAAGTTTTTTTCAATATAATTATTTTTTAAAAAAATGGAGTTTTATTGAAATGGTTTGGCATTGAAATTGTTTTGACGGAAATTTTTTTCAACAAAAAGTGTGTTTTAATTGAAAGGGTAGTTTTGGCTTGATCTTTGGGAATATGGGGTGTGTCTTCATGTTTCATATATGAGTCTTTGATTAAATATGACCTTTTTCTTCAGTTAAAAATCTTTAATGGAACATGGGAATATCATACATTGGGCTTGGTTGAAATATGAATTATTGCATGGTGCCAAAGGGTTCTTGGCACAGGGGAAACAATTACCTCGTGACAACTTGGTAGATCGATGAGAAACCTTTCATGAGTATGGAAATGTCATAATGCTTCATGCATGGTTGGTTTCATGTTTTTGAGGAATAGTTAGGTTTGCTAATAAAGGGATAATGTGAAATAGTTGTAAAGAGTTTTTAGTTATATTTCTAGAAAAATATCTTGCGGGGAAAACAGGTTTCAATTGTTGTTGTATGTTTTTTCCAATGAATGGTATTGGTATCTTGTTTATATTTAGTTATAAATTTTTTTTCAGAAATTGTCTTATATAAAATATTTTATATAATTGTTGCTAACTCTTCTATCCTAGTGGCTTGAGTAGGGATGTCATTGGGGAAAACCTACTAATTTTTATACTCACCAATGCTTTGGAACTTTTGTGCTTTTGCAGATGTTGTCTTCCAGGACTAGGAAAAGGGTAATGTTTCACATGTTTTTAGCACAACGTCATGATTTTTTGGGTTGTTTTCAGTTGGAGCTTGGATCTTGTGGATAATGGTTTCATGATGTCTTTGGAGTGTCCTATTTAGTTTATCTACTGTGTACATTGATAAATTTTTATTCTTCTGTTGTTTCATACATTGATGTAGTTGTGTGATACATGAATTTTTTGAGAAGTCGTTTTTTTCATGAATCATATAGTGAATGTTTGGTTATGATTGTTAGGTTTATTAATTTATTTCTAGAATGGAAAATCATCCCCTACTTAAATTAGAAACACTTCGGTATTTATTTCTAGCCTTTTGCGTCTTGGAGATATCAATTAAGGCCTATTAATAACTCATTTTACTCTCAACCCAATGATAATTGGCGGGTCATTACATAGTATGTACACAATATATAAGAAATTAGGTTCACAATAATAATGTATTCATCACAGAATGAAAAGTAAGACAATAATCTATTAGCTTATTTTTCCTTTCAGATGCACATTATTTAACTACAGGTACAACAAACATATGTTAATTTTCAACTTTATTCAGAACCTTTTTAATATTTACAAATAATTTTACTTCACTTATTACCATGTTGTATAAAACTACTTAATAAATTATGTTCAGGTCGGGCGTTTTTACCATATTCAGTTTATGTGTCAACAGGACATTTTTAGATCAAATATAGTAAAAGGGGGTCATTATATAATATCTAAAGATTAATAATAATTAAATATTTATCATATTTATATATCAATTGTATTATTAAAATAAATCATTAAATATGGTTTTGAAAAATGAATCAATGTTACAATCATGGAGATAGTAGGTCGTACGTATGCATGAGTAATGCCCCCTTTTTTCAATAATCATTATGGAAAGAAATTAAGTAACATTATATCTATATTGAATTATCATTATATCATAAATAAAATATTATATAATAATATATTTTTATATATATATATCATGTGATGTTAAAGTAATCACATCATGTCGAGGAGGTGGTTGTCCACACATTCATGAACGACGTTATCTCATTTAAAGTGTGTGAAAGGGTAATAAAGAAAAAGATATATATTATATTTATAGAAATATAATTTTAAAAATAATATAATTATCCATGTAATATATTTTTAATTATAACCATCATATATACATTCCATGTATTTTGTGAAGGAATAAGATCGCTTTGAGGGGGCTACCGTCCACACTTCCTCAAACGATGTTATCATATTAACATAAAATTGAAAGTATTAAATGTAGTTATTATAAAAGATTTAAAAAATTATAAATACATAAGTAATATCAAATAAAACATTTATAAATGGGGTTTTCATAATAATGGCCACCAAGAGAGGTGGTATGGGAGAATTAAACCATCAACATTTCCTGAGGTATTAGTTCAGCGTAAACAGAAACAATTTGTTCATTACACATTAAATGGAGTTGTGTGAAATTGTAGGTAAAAAACATAGGATAAAAAATATTTTATATTTTTGATAATTTTTTTGTTATAAAATAAAACACTAAGGATATTTGAGGGTTTGGAGAAGGGAAATAAAACTAAAACTCTTGAGAGAATTTGTTACCTATTAATCGGTTAACTTCTTTTGGATTGAGCCAAAATATTCCATGGATTGATTTATAACCAAGGGGAGGCTTATATTTTTAAGGTAGGGATGTTGGAAGACTAAAATTTCAGAGGTTTTATGAGAAACTGTGTCTTGAGATGTGTGGGAAAGGGGGAGAGTTGGTGGCCTTTTATAGGGAATGAAAATGACTCACATGGAAATTTTGGAAATGAGTTAGTTTTACACATGTTATTACCTAATAATAGTTATAAAAAAACCAACACAATAATGGGTGGTTCATTTCCTAGTTAGGGACATAAAATTGAATTTTGATCGGTTTATAGGTCATTTGGGCCGTTAAATATAGGTGTTGTCCATTTGAAGCCTAATTACACCTTAATCACTCAAATTATTTTTAATCACTCTCACTAATAATATTGTTAAAATTAAGTTGAAATTATTATACTCAAAATAAAATCATGATAAAAAAAATTTGTGTCCTTGTTTTGAAATTAAAATCACATAAGCGGAAAAATTAATATTACTGCAACTCTTGCAGACAAACGGTTTAACTGGTTTTAGTAGAAAAATGTTCAAAATATTGTTGAGTTTTTATATTCAAATTAAATGTTAAATTGATTCTAGTAAAAAAAATATTATTAATAGCTGTATTATTGATTTAATGTGAGTTTTAAAAAAATAAAATATAAGTTTTCATTAATAATTATTTTAATGAAAACAATTAACTAAAATGCTGTATTTTGCATTATTCATCAAAATATGAAGTTTATCCACAAAATAAAAAAAGACCACCCTAGAATTTTTTTTGAAATTATGTATTTAATAATTATTTTTACATTATCATATTAAATTTATAAGAGTTTCAAAATTAATAATTAAAATCTGTTCTCCATTAAAAGGCAGTAAAACTACAATTATAAAAATATAGGTTTTCATGTGTGAAGTAGGGTTTGTTATAATCTTATGAATATATAATAAATTTTATTAGTATCAAAAAAATTTTATTGAATATATAATATATTACTTTATTATAAATAATTAACCAAATTTTAATTTAGACAAAATTTATTTGGAAGAATAAAAATAATATTATTTATTTGTACATCCAATTAGTTCTTATATTCATTTCTCATTAATTGGTAACCCGTGAATTTATTTTATTTTTATATAAACTATATATTTTCATAATTTAGTTTATACTATTAATAACTTATAATATAATTTCTAGGATACATCATTAAATAACAATATTTTAATAATAAATTTTTATATGGTCAATACTTGTCTTGTGTTTAGCACAAGAAATCATGGAAGGTCTCTCATTCATGCCACACAATATATCAAAAATTGTTGTTCTTGAGTGTAACACAAGATATTTAAAAAAAGTCTCTCTTTCATGTAACTGATGTTATCGAAGATGGTTGCTCTTTCAAATAACCCAAGCTAATTAAGTGTTGCATGCATTAAAATATATAGAATCTATTTTAAATAATAAATAAATTCTAAAGTATCACAATTATATTATATTACCTTATGTACTTGGTATTCCATGTTATACTTGCTATTGAATACAAAGTTATACTTTAGTATTACAGTGTGTTACAAGAGTGTGCCATGTTTTAAAAATAGTTTCGATGTACATTGAATTTATAATAAATCATTAATGATATGTAAAATAACTGTTGATTTTTTATGTGTTGATGTAGAGATTAATTAATTAAACCTATGAGGACGTCGATTTCTTATAATCTTCTATGAAAGTAGCATGTGTGAATAAAAACCACATCTATATAATACTAAAAAAATATTGATTTTATTTTATTGTTTGGAATAAAAAATATTTATTTTTATTAAATATATTTTTAAAACAAATGTTTATAGTATTTTATACCATTAAAATATATTTAAAGGCAATAATGGTATGTTTTTATAGGTTAATAGGTCCTATTGAATCTTTAATTGAGTTATCTATAATACTATGATCATGTATGTGGGGGTATCCTTGTGATTTCTATAAGAGAATACATTGTTAAAACTTGTGTACATGCACATTCTTATTGAGATATTAGTGAATTAAATGTGATAATATACATCATCATGGATTGATTAAATTATAAATACAAAATAATAAAGAGGAAACATGTATTAATGGAATTCATTGGATAAAGGAATCAATAACAATTTCTAATGGATCCCAAAAAACAATACAAAATGATATGTACCACTTTTATTTTGAGTTATTTCACCCAAAAAATTCCTAACCCTATAATGATTATCATTTTCCTAATTTTTTATAATATATTTGTTGAAGAAAATGATATATAATTTAAATATTATAAAATATATAATGTTAAAATTGATAATTATTTATATCTATCAACACCCACACACCACACTATACTAAATGGTTTATTGTGTAATATTAAGATGATACCTTTTACAATACAACACTACAGTTTGGGCATGTAAGAGTTGGTAATTATTAATCCCTCAAGAAATAAGCTACTATACATATTCCCATTGATGAATATTTTATGAAAATAGTGGAATATGTTATTAGAACCTTCATATAAATCTATTTAAATATTATAATGGTAAATTATATGAAAGGAATGTGAAATTTCTAACTAAAATAAATTCATTATCATTTGTAATGGATATAAATGGAATTTTTTTAATTATATAAAGGGACTAAAAAAGATAGGTTATGGGAATATAGTGAGAAAATTTTACAACCATAGATGTTAACCCAATTCCTTACATTTTAATTACAAATAAATATGGTAAAATTATATATGTGATAGGTTCTTGAAAAGAAATTGTTGTTTGATTGAAATAAATATGATATTATATTTAGATTAAAAATTTATAATTTATTATCAAGATAATATTGTTTTTCATGGGGTAAAATGATTCTAAACAATGGCTAGTTAGGATCCCTATCTATTTGGTTATGTATTTGGTATATTTTTATAATCATTGTAATTATTAATTACTATACATGTTTTATTAAAATGTAATATTATTATTTATTTACTAATATGTATATGAAATTTACATATTTTATACTAATTAAACTAATAAATTTTAAATTTATATATCCTTCTTACTTCCAATGAATATAGTTGGTTTAAAAAACAAGATAATAAGAGCAGAAACATTGCAGATGTGTTTAAAGTGTACTTGCTAAATGGTTGAATTTTTTTATCTCCAAAATTAAAAGGCTAAAACTATATAATTTAATTAAAACTATGATATTTTTTATACAAATAATTTAATAAAATATATATTTTTATTGAAAACATTAATCACACGATTAGAAAAATCTATTTTTGAGAGGGATATATTTTAGGGATCCTATGCTTGGATATCATAAAATTGAAAAATCATGTTGAGAATTTTATACAGTAATACACCAACTTCTATATTTTATAAATATTTATTATCAGATTAATTGACTAGTTCCAAATGTCCTTGGGTTCAGTTTCTTACACAGAGTAGTGGGGGTGGGGCTTATTCCAGAAGTAACTATTTTTGGAATTTCCATATCTATACCAATCAATAGGATTCATCATTGTATAAATTTATATCAAACTATTACTAATATGGGTAATTTTTATTATTTGTGTAGAAGTTATGAACTCATATGGGTTCTAATCTATTTAATAATTGTGACACTCTAACAAAAAGACTAACACAAATGTAAAAAAAATACATGATTTTCATTGTTTGGCCAATGCAATCTATATTTTATATTTAGTATTTATCTTTAATCTTGTAACATTAAACAGGAATTCACTTATTTTTCAGACATTATATTGTAATTCCATCCATGTATATAAATATAATATAAATAATTTAAATTTAATATTAATATTTTATAACTATACAAAA
The DNA here is from genome assembly GCA_963277665.1 of Viscum album. NCBI lineage: Eukaryota > Viridiplantae > Streptophyta > Magnoliopsida > Santalales > Viscaceae > Viscum > Viscum album. Next base: position 1,257,244,897 of record OY728152.1, read on the forward strand.
AAAGGTCACATCCATATAGTTCATTACAAAATATATTAGAATCATTTAATGAAAGGGGTTTCTCACTATGATTGTTTCACTACAACAGCATAATATACTGACATTATTTACTAGAATCATATTTTAATTATTAATTTTTCAAATGGTTACTAAATTCACAATATATTAATCATATTATCACACATGAAAATATATTATTTTTTAACACCTAATTTATTATGGCTTCATTGTGATTGAAGATCTAAATGTACTTTTATAAATCACATAGTATTCCATGGCCTCTCTAATGTGATATATTAGTAAGAAAATTTATATCATTATTTACACACACACACACACACACATATATATATATATATAATGTTCTCGATGTAAACAATTCTTCTCAGGCCACACTTATTATAAAACCCGTATACATGAATTTGTTAACATAGAATTTCATCAATTTTTAATTTAGAATTATGGAAACATTTTATATTCAAAATTTAAATTTAGAAAAGATTGTTTAATTCTTGGATAATTTAATATAGGATAAATATTATATTTATCATATCACACAAGTCTTGAATAATTTTATCATGCATGTACGCTTCATTGATCAGCCTTTGGTAAATTTCATTTTTTAAAACAGGACAATTTTGTATAAGTATTTCTATACTAATTTAGTATTGTATCTTGTATTTAAGAGAGGTGTCCCATATTCTCTCATTATATATTAATACATAAAAAAACCATTATAGTTAATAAAATATATAGTTCAATACATTTTTAGTGAATCATATCATTCAACACAAATTATATATGTCTAAATATTTTCTTTTACAATATCACTGTATGATTTTATAAATACTCAGTAATATATATATATTTTTCTTAATCGAAAAATATGTTCACCATAATGATATTTTAAATGAATTTTGATCAATGTGTTTTATTAGAGTGTGTGATATATATTACTAATGTAATTGATAATAATCGAAATCATGAATATACTATCTAATAAATAAGAAAACAATGAATAGACCAAAATAAAATATATTCATTTCTATAATTTTTAAAATATACTATATGTATTAAAATGATGAGAAATAATTTAACTACTTTTTAAATATAATGAGATTCATTAATGGAACAATAAATCTATATATATTCTAACATAAAAGGATGAAAAAAATATAGGGAAAATCATATGCTGGGTAAAACAATTATGTGGAAATTTTTTCATAAGAAATATAAATTTCAAGAAATTTTTAATTAAAATCAATGAGAATATTTAATTTTTTATTTTTACACTGAGTTTATGTTAAATTTATTTTTGAAACATCATATACACATCATGAAAAATAGGTTTTTTAAATTATAAATTCTATGTAAACTCTGACTGATCTTTCTGTAGTGCCCAAATGTATTATATGCACACCATTTTATTTTGAGAAATAAATATTTTTAGGCCACACCACCACTAAACCATAAAGATTATTGACATAGTTAAAATTTCTAAAATAACCCATTTATTGATGTCATAACGATTTTGTGGAGATAATTTGGGGCATTATATTTAGTTTATAGTCAATTAAATCATTCTCAATATATATATCCATATTATCTCCCAAATAGGGAATCATTCTAATAGAATAATTTTATATTGTTATTTTACACCAAATAAACCATATATCAATTATCCCCATGAACTTTTATAAAATTTTATGGTAATTGTGGAAAAATAATAACTCATTTTATGAATGATAGTCTCCAGTTTAGTCATTTCATCCATTTTTTATCCTCTCCAAATCATCCACAATTATAAGGTTTTATCCTTGAATAATTCTATGGTAATATGGAATTTATGTTCAAAATTGTTTGACGTGGAATAGAATAGAGGATTTTTGAAAAGATGTATTTCACTCAAAATGATTGAAGTCAATAAATTGTTTCCTTTCTACATATCTGACAACATTGAACTGTTCTTAATTTATATCATATTATTTCACACTTTAATAACAACATGTTTATCTTTGATAATAGAAAACAACAATATATTCATTTTTGTGACACCTATGAAATTGTTATAGAACCACCACACATATATATAATAATAATTTATTCTTCATATGCTTTAAAATTACAGAACAAAATATTCATGAACATAACCATGTAATCATATCCTTAACTTAAAACACATATAAAAATTATAACTTCTATTTAAGCATCTCAGAACCCACATTATATCCAAATGAATATAACTTATTAGAAATTTATTTTACCTATTCCAAACTCATAAAATAGGAGGTAAGTCAATTCATATAAAAGATATTACATTGAAACTCCCTATTAATGATGTGAATGGAAAATTATCATTATAGGAACATTAATTATTTAACATTAGTGAAAAATGTTTTTATAAACTGGAAGGAAATATAATAATAATTGAATATTATGTTTCTATGAAAATATTAAACATTATCAAAACCATCTCTACATTGGATGGTTATAGCACCATTAATAATCTAGTGACATGGGGTCAAGTAATTTTCATCCCAATAATATTCTTCTTTCTTCCATGATCATTTAAGTCAATTTAAATTGATCATTTAATCTTTAAAACAATATTCCTTCTCTTATCAGACATTACTGATACAATATCATTCACATACAATATTAATATGATATCAAAATTGAAAATATATATCAAATAGATATATGTATCTTTTTTCAAAAATATATAATCATTATTACACATGAATTCTATTAAATTTACATTCGACATCTTCAATTCATCCATTATTAAAACAAAACTCATGTTATGTTTTAAAAAATAATAATATTACCCAAAACATAGAGAAAAAATTTAGTTACAACACACACACACATAGAGATATATATATATAAATACACACCACCATGTCTCCATTAAAGAAGGAAATGTTGAAATCCATTTTCTATAAATATAATCCATATGTATCTACAAAACATAGTAAAACTCAAATTACAAATAACATAATTAAAACATAAAAATTTAGTGTAATACACAACCTTAATATATTAAAACCCATTAAAAAATGTTTAATTATAACAAATATTACTATAGTTTTGTTTCTAAATATAATTTTACTATTTATTATTTAATGTTTTCTTGCATTCTATAAGAGTATAAATTTTGATTTTTATATAATTTAATGAATAATTATAATCCTTATTTATGGATTCCCACTACCATTAATCCTTTAGAAATATTTACTATTTATAAAATATAGGTTCTATAATTTTTTTCAAAAAAATTACAACAATATTCATATATTCTTAGAAATATATATATAATTGATGATCTCATTAGATAAATTGTTATATTTTGGCAAACATGTGTTTCAAATATAAAACACTACCATATGCCTTTAATCTCAAAATTGTCATTTCAAAAAGTTTCTTTTAATCTACAATCACATTTAGTAATATATATATATCCTTATAATTATATTATTAATAATATATTAAATCCATGATTTTGATTGAAAACATATATTCATCATCAATGATGTGATAAAAACTCTTCATTCATATATAAAATTAATATATTTTATTAATAATAATAATCCAACTTATCCTGATAATGTAAATCAATATGAAAAAAAGTAAGAAATTAATGGCATTAAAATATAATATATTTAATTATTTTTAATATTAATCAACCACAAAAATTGTAACTACTAATTATACATATTTTTCTTAGTTACTTATGTGTTTGTCCATGTAAAAAATAGTTTAAAACACCATGTGTAATCTATCATGAATCCTTATACTATTTATGTGCTAAATCATTGTAATATTAATAGTCTCAATGAAACTATTATTTACGAATTTTCTAGAAAATATTATCTGAATAAGAATTTAGTATGATTAAATTATATATATTTTTTCAAAAACACTATCTTTATGTTAGTTTCAATTTTTACAATGCAATTTAATTATGAAATCAATGAGAAAAATCAGGATTATTTTTTTAGAAAATATATCCTTACCATTTGAGTTGGGTAATTAAATAGTGTCATATAATAATGTGATCCCCTAAGAGAATATATTGACTAAGTCCCCCAGATAAGTATTCATAAAATATAGTTTCTTACATTCAATTATCTTCCTTCTTTATTATATTATACAATAATATATTTTTCATGTATTTAATTCACATTTAAAATAATTAAATTCATTTTTTATTTAGTATTATTCCATTTTCTAGGGAAATAATACCCCATTTGAACTTAATAATCTAGTATGTGATTCTAGGTTTTAGATACAGTATGGGAATTCAATAAATGTATACATTTTAATATAATCTTCTATCATGTAATGAGTTTCATTATTTACTCCCTAAGATATAACCAAATAACATCTAGTGGTTCCCGATTACTGTTTACATACTGTTGAAAGATATCCATTATCATCATATTGTTTAAAAAACATTAAATTTAATTGTCATGGAGAATATATATACCATAATTTAATTTTATAATAACTCGGTTTTTGTTTTTATTTCCTTCATTGACATTTAACATAATAATAAAATGATCATAATTGGCTTGATGTATATTAATAAAATTTACCTTGATATAATATCATATATATTCCCTCCATATAATTTAATCAATAAAAATTATGATTTCCAATATCTAAGAATCCGGAGTACTATATACACTAACCACATATAATATTTTATATGTTACTATACTAGTGTTTAAAAATCCAGTAATTGAGGAATTATATTTCCCATTCGTTACTTATTGAGATCAATATTACTTCCATATCCCCAACAAGTGGAAACTTCTCCTCCAGAATTATCTCAGCAACATTATCCTTATTTAGAGAGGCATATGAAGTTTCTTTAATTCATTTATTTTCCATCATCATTATAATTCATAAAAGATTAATATAATTTATTTAATTATATTAATTTTATATAATTAATTTTTGATAGATGAAAACCCTTCATTTAACAACATTTGTAACGACACAAATTAATTGATTATCACTATGACTATCATATTCAAATTCTACAATAATAATGATATTATAAGGAAAATACTGAATTTATTCTTGAAATCAATCTATATTGACATGAACAATTTCTAAATAGTATAGATTAAAAAAATGTGAAATATGATATACTTACAATTATACAATAACAATTTGAATAGTCTATGAATCAATAACATGTTGTTGATATAGTATTTGTTTCATACATGTGTGAAAAAGTAATTATTAATAAAATATTTTTATTCCCCAATTTAAATATCAAAAAAACATTTATTTCCAATGAAATATTTATAATCCTCCACAATTCTTAATCAATCAATGACTAATTATGTTCTATAATTATTTTAGGCTTTTCATCTATAGTTGTAATTATATGTTCTTAAGATTCATATGGTTTTAATTATAAATGATCTAAAATAGACATTCATTTCCATTTATTTGATTGATCTTCATATATTATTCATCTATTGATACATTTCAAGAAATCAAATTGTCCATAAAACCTTAACTAGGATCTTATACAACTTGTGGTTTAAATTGAAAAATGAAAATCAGATATTCAAATGAATTAATGAAAACAGTTTAAATATCACGAGGAATATAATCTATATCCATAGAGATTATAAAATTTTTCATTAGTTTTTAGGTATATATGAAATTATTTTTATTATATTTACTCTATATACATTCTATATTACCATTTATGAATTAATATATATATAATATTTATATTGGTTAACAAATTTCCATGTGAAACTTCTTTTAGTAAGAAATAAATTTTCCAGTGTATCCAAGTAAAAAAATGTGAATTTAACTTCAATTATTTAATGTGAATAATATTTGAATTTTATAACATATATCTATGAACCCTTCGTTGATCTTTTTTTATTTATCTTCATTATTATCTATACCCATAGAAAATTGAACTCAAAACATCACATTAAATATATAGCTATAATGTTATATATAATTTTTTCAGGTCCTCCATATACTAAGCTCTCTTCTTGTTTATAAGGTGAACTCAATCCCTTGAAACCCTAATGAAATCATCTCTATGGTTGAATTGAGATCGCTTTGGTATTATTGTATATTTTTTCCACATCAGTGAAAAAAATGAATTATCACGTACATATTCAAAAATTATATATAAACTATCCAATGATTTTTTACATCTATATAATACATGTTACCTTTCTCGCCATGTAAATTCATCATCTTTGAAGACTTTATATAGTGTATAAATTCCTCAATTGTTTAATAAAAATCATCATTATAATTTTTCATTATTTTTAGGATTCAATGAATCTTCCTCCAGTTAAATTATATATCTTATAATAGTCCTCTAAGAAAATAGTGAATCAGAAAAAAAAAATTAATTATACTAAGATGGAGTACCTTCTACATAAATAAATATATATATATATATATATATATATATAACACTCAAACTATCATAATAATACATTTTATTCTTCTATATTATCTACCTATTTAACAGATAATCTACCATATAATCTCTAATCTGACATCTATAATATAAATATATTCATATTACATATTATAAAATGAAAAAATATTTTAAAATTATTAAAAACAACTCAGAGTTATATAACCACAGCTATAAACATACCATATAATGTATATGATTCGATCAAAATCACTAATAACAATAATTATTATTATAACCATATAAATTCATAACTTCAATAAAAAAAATAATTATCATTGATAAACATTGAGTATTGTATCACCCACCTCATAACTTATTAGTGAATCATTTATAAGATTTGGTATGCACCAGCTAACAAGTATTGTTATATGTGTTTTATTACATTGAGTAAAAACTATAGGATGCATAAAAATCCTTAGTTTTAATCCATAATATATTTTTCCTATGTAGTCACATTCACTATCTTACTATTTTGACTACTCATTTGATATCATTAAATGTCTCAAAAGTGGAACAGAAACTATATTTTCAAAAGACCATATTAAAAATTATAAAACAATTATCTATTTAAATAATTTTCTTCCAAATAATATTTTACACATTTATAAGATACATTATATCAAATACAATTAATAATTATATGTTTTATTAATAACTCATTTTAATAATAAAAACATTAATGAGAATAACAACTACACATAAAAAAATATTATATCAAAATTATCAAAATATTTGACCTAATAAAATTGATTCATTTTATATTAATTTAAATTTTATTTTCCAAAAATTGGATTGATTTTTTTACCGTACCTGGATTCATTTTCATTCCATATAGAGTCATGTTATATATTAAAACATGATCTAATTTCATAGGGATAGATAACTATTCTTCTTACCTATTGAAAATATCATCTATTAAGTCTATATGAAGTGAGGATATCGTAACACCCAATAGGTAAAGTGTAATTCATATAAAGTTGTAGTAAATATTCAAACATTGGCTGTTTTTAATATAATAATGGATAAAAAATTATAGATTTATCACTACCCTCCTTCAATTGATAATCCTTTATAAACAATGTCATCAGATCCATTATTTGTCCACTGTATTCTTTCTTGATATACCATACATATTTAGTTATGATATTAATTATTCCTTTATGTAAAAATAAAAATTTCATTGGTTATCTTTTTATAAAATCATTAAATTTCATCATTTTCATCCAATTACAACGTTTTGAAATTCTTAACTTGGATTTATTCTTCATTGTCATCGAATGATATAGTATTAAATGATAAAAATTGTAGTAAAAAAATTATGTCATCATATAATTTTTATACCCTTATTGGCCTCTTAAGAGAAATGAAATATTATAGCTAATCCTTAGGATGACCATTATTATTAAAATGAAATTCCATAAAGCCCAACAATATCACCGGAAAAATTATATTTATTTAAACTACAAATGTAATATTATATCTATTCATTTAATGAAAACAATCATTAAATAATACAGACACATAATCAGTTCTATTTAATATTTTTCAACATCCCATATGTCGTATCTATTCACATCAATTCAATAAATAGGGAAGAATGATTTTCTCGATATAACATCAAACATAACCCATGAATTTAATTAAGCATAGTCATAAGCTATATAACTAAAAAACATTTAGTTTTGAATAAGGTTTCTTATTATTTTCATCTAATTATCATTTTTATTTCATGGAATTTATCAGTTCCTATTAAAATTATGTGAATTTATTTAGAGGATAAGTTAAAATTAATATATATTTTATGAATAAATATACATTTTTTAATAGAACCATAAAACATTAAATTTATACTTAATATAGATTTTTATTCAGAAATAGAATACATGGTTGATACTAGGATGAAATTTTCATTAAGGATAATTGTAAGGTACCATACCATACATCCCATTACATTTCAAAAAATTTGATGATTGAGGTGTCTGGAGGTAGTCTGGGGTGTTTTTGGGATATGTGAGTCGTTACAATGGTGGCTCATTTCAATAGTTTGTCAATTTTTATGTTTTCTAGTGGTTTCTCATCATAGATATATCATGTCCTAATCGTAGCTCATCCTGGAGATGACTCACTAGCGATGAATCCTTTGGCTGTGAATCGTTAATGATGATTCGTCTGGTGGTGACAAATCTAGCAGTGAGTCACTAGCAGTGACTTGTCCGGCTATAATGTGCCTCAAGGTGACTCGCTGGTGGTGACACACTTGTTGTGACTTTTTTATTGGTGACTCAATTTTGGTGACCCATCTGTAGGTGTCTCACTATCATTGACTCATCTGGCAGTGGTGGTGAATCATTTCAACAGTTTTCCCAATTTCCACAATTTTCTCATTTTTCCAGTTTTATAATTTTTATGTCTATTTTTCCCATAAATTATTTTAATGATAAAATTGATGGGTTTTATGTCCATTTAAAAGTATATGAAACATACCATAAATTTCACCAATGATTAGAGACTTTTCAAAGGTCAAACCATGTGTTTTATTGAGATCCACCATTAATTTAAATTCTAAGTCAATTCAAATGGTTCAAGTTCCAGATCTATTCCTTCTAAGATGGATACCTTGATTTTGATAATTCATTCTCCATATATTAATATGAGAGGTTCCAAAACCATCTTATCAAAGGATTCATGTATCCTTGTTGCTGAAATTGGTTCAAGATTCCTGAGAGAGTTTCATGATTTACGCGCACACCTGTTTTGGTGCAACAAGGTTGTGTCGACCCTCTTTCTTCCAAGTAGGGTTTTCTTTCAACTCTCCTTATGTGTATAATATGAGATGTGTTTAAAGTTTTCTACTCCTTTGAATATTGTTTCATCTAAATTAATTAAGATTAAAAAATTTGTATGAATTGACCTAAAGGGGTAGGGTAATGTGATGTATGATCCTACTATTTTATTGATAGTTTTATTGATATTGAGAATTGAATGAGCTAACTACCCTCTGAAAATAGTGTTTATTAGGGTTCCTTGTTTGTGAACTAGTTTACTGGTTTTAGAATACATACATGACATGTGGCTATTAATGTCACATAATATATAATTTTTAAACCATATATATTCGGTTAAAATAATTTAATTCCCCATGATAATATGGTTTGTGTGATAACACCATTAATCAAGACAGTGAAATTAAATAAGGGATGCCTTGCTAAATATAAAAAAATTGATCTGTTAAGTGTTGTATAATGATTTTGGACATTGTTGTGTTGTGTGTTTGTTTTGGTAAAATGATAGATTGTATATGACTTTGTTATGATGTGTGGGGGTAGGGGAGGAGATGTTTCATATAGAGGGGATATAATGATTATTATGGGGTGGATGTGTGAAAGGCAGAAAAAGTGGATGTGGATATAAATTATTGATTATGTGTGATTATTAGTTAGAGTAATAAAGTGTTGTTGAGTTGTGATGCTTTATATCTATTAGTTATCATATTGTGGGATTTTATTCTTCTTCTATAGTAAGTATGTAAGTAAAATTGAATATTATTTTTAGGGGAAGAATCTGAAAAAACAGTTTAATTAAAATATAATTTGGAATGTGAACAAAAAATGACGAAATAATAACATGGTAGAATTTAATTAACCAATGTGCTATTAATAAATGACTATTTGATATTTGTGAAATCATTTAATTAGATAAATATGGATTAAATGTATAATGTGAGTTTTGGAATTTCTTCTATTGGAATGATGTCTTGGATATAAATTTAGCATCAGAGGTGTTGGACCTTATAAGTTGGTTTGTTTCTTATTTTTAAACCCATATGATGGAATAATTTTATTCAATAATATATATATATATATATATATATATATCTTTTTTTCCTTGGGATTTCAATACGCACCCCAATAATGTGGAGAATCATGTTTGAAACATCCGTATAATCACACAAGAGGTGTCATTCCCAAATATATTGGATGGAGGATAGATGGATGGACACCTGATCTTCCCTAATCCATCGTCAAGGTGATGATATCCTATGATTCTTTATGAATGATGTGATGATATGTGGTATTTGAGATTTCTTCGGGATGAGTTTTGATGTGGTGTCCAAACTATCACTAGGAGAAGATGTGATGTGATTTTTCTAGTGATTTCGGGATGAAGTGTACTGTGATGTATGACTACAGTGTGTGTGGAAAAATATTTCTGGTGGGGCCCAACTATCTGGGGGTGAGGGATGTGTTGTGAGGGCTAGGTGTGTGTGGGACGGTTTCATTGTGGTTCCCAGACTTGTGTACATAGGATGTGATGTGGTATATTTGGAATAGGTAGGAGTTCCAGGACATTTCCTATTATTATGTCGATACCTTATCTTTCCTTCTTTTGGGATTTAAATTGGAACCTTCTATATTTATAGGTTTTTATTTACAAATTCATTTTGGGATGTTTTATCCTTATTTTATAATTTTTCATGGAGTTTATTTTGGTTGATTTACCCTATCTCATAATTCGGTTTTTATTATAAAGGGTAATTCCTCACTTATTTTAAGATCTTTACACCCTCTGTGATAGTTTCCAACCGAGGACCTACTGGAGGTAGGACTTAGGGGACATTATCACCCTTTCTAAAAAAATTTCCTAGGAGGGGTCTCTTTGGAAGGAGGTTTTCATGAAAGAATTGTATAATAGGCTGATGGTTGATAGATTGGGTGAAGTTCAGAGTTATGTATAGTGGGGATTTCATGTGTTGTTATGGAAACAGTGTCAGTTGGCCATTTTGTGTGAAATAGGATAGAGATGCCTAATAGGATGAGGGATTTTGGGGCCCCTCAAGATCTGATGCAATGACTCTAAACCTTGAGAACGACCAAGTGAGGTGAAACCTCTTGCTAAGTAGATACCTGAGAGAGTTACATACATCATGATGACTTGTGTTCTTATTTTAATTGGGTGAACATGGAAAATTAAAATGAATTAAATGATTCATTATGTTTTATTTGTGTTTATATCACAGTCTCTCATACTATTATTTCTAAACCATGTTATTTTTTTAAAAATTGATCAAATTAACCTAAGTGGAAAAGATTAAAATGATAGTTAACCGGTCAGAGCTATTTATTTGAATCCTTCTTGGGGATTGAATGTGTTTTTATCTTTTCCTGTAATAGCATGATTCTTAATGTATTTAATTTTTCTTCATTTTTATAATTTTATAACATGACATCTAGTATTTCTAATGTATGAAAATGTAAGAGAAGAATGCTCAGTGTATTTTTTCAAGATCAAATGTTTAATTATAAATACAATTATAAACCACGAAACCAAGAAATAGATGTCACAGATTCATGTTAAAATAAATTATTTCATAATATATATATAGAAGTATTAAAAAATCTAGTTGGGTAAATATTTCATTTGTTTCTTTCCATAATAATTTATCTTTATCGTGTGTTATTTAGTTGATGTGAAACATAGTTTTAAAATTTCATTTATGAAATTATTGAAAATTTCTATCTTAATTTTTTATAATACATATGAAATTATAAACCTTGATAACAATAAATCACTCCATACATGGCTTGAATTCAATTACACATCATTGATATAACTATATGTTGTAATGCATGTGTTATTCTGAAAATTATTATGACATTAATTTCATAATATTATAAAATGAAGATAATTCATTATGGTAAATCGTGTAGACATAAAACTATTTACATGATTAAACATGTTATTTCAAAATTGATAATAATATTTAGGTACTAAAATAGACTTTCATTATATGTTAAGTCATGAGTTGTTTGATATGGTAAGAATTCCTAATGTTGAAAGCGTTTGTGTGGAAGTTGTGGAAATCCTTATATTTGTGATGTGAGCACGTATCATGTTTGATACATTGTTTGTAAATGTATATTTATAATCATGTTATCCTTATTACGTCATAAAATCATGTTTACCTGATCAATGAAATTATAAATGGATTTTTATATTGATCATGATTAGGCATAGAACATAGTAACACAACATGTTCAGTTTTAAATTTGTTTGCAAGAAGTATGATTTATTTTGACAACATCAAAAGCATGTTGTGTAAGTCATGTTTTATTTTAATTGAACATAATAACCTAGTAAGAAAAAACATTCAAATTAATATATTAAATTCATTTCATTGGTAATAAAATGAACCTAGAATGTTCTGTTTAATAATATTAAACATAGTGTATGAAGATAACTTGTGTAATGTTTTTTCATTACCATGAATGTATGTTAGAACTGTTTGAATTAAAGACATGAATTTTCATTGTATATAACCTATAAATTTTTAGTTTTGTTTTTGGTTTCATTGTAATCACTACATTAATGTGTTAATATCCCTTTCTAAAAATAGAAGTTGTTGGAAAACTAGTTTTTTTGTGATTGTTGTAGATTATGAGAGCCTTGATATGAATGCCTATTAAATATCACCATAAATTAAAATGATTATCACATATATATGGATTGTAACACCCAAAATATTTAAAAATAAATTTAATATAGAATTTAATGCTCTCTGTAAGGGCACAAATTCATAAGCTTTGACACTTTTCAAGTTTTTGACGATTGAAGTTCTCATAGGAGGCTGATAAAAAGTTTGGAGAAGGTAGGTTTTGTAAAACAAGAAAAGGGGGGATTACACATCATGTAACTTTATTACATGACATGAAATCATATTTCATTGGTTGTTTTATGATGTGTAATATTTTATCACAATGTTTAAATTTTTGGGGTTTGAAAGTAAAATAAAGTGTTGAGGCGACGCATTTTCAGCAAAAACTGATCCTCAGTCATTACATGAAGTGAAAGGGGACTTCATGTCCTGTAATAATCCAATATTTTATGTTTTCAAAACTTTTCAAAAACTCATTTTTTCACAAACCTTATGGATGCAACATTCTCCCTTGACTGTTGGTGATCTGATGACCCTCTCTTCATCGTTTTGTGGATTCCTTCATCAAGGAACAACCCCTAGCTCCCTCCTTCAATCCATAATGATTCATATTCAATCCAAGGTATGATATAACCCTTTTATTTTGGTTTCATTGATGTTTTTTCTACAGCTAATATTTCCCTTGTGAACACAGGTAATATCAATGTTTTTAACATAGTTTTCTTTGTGGTTGGACTGTGCAGTTGTTCTGTGACATCCTCGGGTGGATGAAATTGTTATGGGAGAGGTGATAGAGATACATTATGTAGATCCACTATTGTAAAAATAACTTATAAGAGATTTTTAGGTAGGGTATTCAATTATTCTCTATTTATTTACATGTAATTTTGGATTTTGCATGATTTAGCCCCTTGTATCACAAAAAATTGACCTAATAAAATAATTGAGCAGGATTAAATAATTGGTATTCATCATATATCGATATTTTTTCATTATACTATGATAAGGGTTTGTATCCAGATTTTGTAGATAGTGTGATATCTATTTCTTCCATGATTTACCATTTTATTCTTGATGAAAGTTGGTAAAGAATATATATACGAAATTAATTTTTAATTAGATGGATAATAGATAAAGAGGCATGTATAATGAATCTAGTTATCATTGTTATAAATTGATTTTATCAAAATTTATGTGAGTATCCATGATTAATTGAATTATTTAATGAACCTAAATCATGTTGAATCTTATTGAAAAATATTTAAAGAAATGTTAAATTAATTTTTTTGAATAATTTTTGGTATCTTGTGATATATTTTTTCTCAGGTATCTTGTAGTTAGAACATGGGAATAATGAATCATCTAATTTAAGATTGATTAAATAAATGGTTGTCTAATAATGATAATTCCGTTGTAGGGATGGAGTTTTCTGCATTCTTGTAAAGGCCAAGTGCCTTATACTTTCGATCCACGAGATATCATTGTGTTTGAAGGTGGGATGCATATTTTAAGTCCAATATCACGGTTTCTTGTTAGTTTATAGATATTTATGATGTGACATGATCTGGTGATGTCTAATCCTGGAGGTTTTTTGTATTCTTGGGTTAGGGAGGCTTAGTTTTTTTTTGCATCAGTTGACACCTAGAGCAGATATATTCATTAGTTTATACATGTGTTGTTAGGAAGGACATTGTAGATGATGGAACAAGATGAATTTGGTCTTACTTATTGATATGAGAGTTGGATTCTTGTTGAATCTATGGGTTTTTATCTTCTTTTCATTCCAAACAACATAAATTAAATGGCTTTTTTACTCTTCTTCCATGGGATACAAAGATGAATGAGCTGTGCCATATGCATTCTGAGTTTAGCTTCTCATCATTGGATGGGTCTATGCTCCTGCTATAGGTTCCAAAGACTCGACGGGTTATTCGCCTACTCACTGTGGTGAGGACCTTCTGTTTGATAGAATATAGTGTTTTTCTAGAATACCTTGAAATATGTAAAGTAGTAATGATTGTTAAATAAATGATTAAATCGTTAACACATGGGGCCAGAGCTTTCTGGGATGCAATGCTGAGGTTATATTTTTGGGAAACCGTGGACTAAGATTAGTTATTACTAGAGGGAATGAAACATTTTTTTGATGAAAATATAATGAAATGTGGAAATGATAAGGGTTAATTAATGTTCAAATAATTAATTAATTTAAATTTCAACTGATTAAAAGGGATAAATTTATTTAATGTATCTTTTTAAATGGTTGCTTGGTTATAGGTTATCTAGTCATAGAGGTGGTAGGTGAGAGTCCGAGAGACATTAGCTTAATTTGAGTCTATAAAAATGTATTGACCATAGTTGGGTTATGGTTTATATTATATAATCTACATTTTTTTATATACTACTAAAACTTACCAGTTAGAGAAACTGACACCCCATGGATTTTGATCCCTGGGGGTGTTTTCCTCAACATCTCTGTGGGAGGATGGAAGGTTGAATACCCTTTTGGCTTCATACTCGTCAAATGGTAGTTACTTTTGCTAGTATGTATGATGGTTATTTATCCCTATATATGTATATTGAGGTATATAAAGTCTTGTGTATATTCACACACATATATTCTCTAAATTGTTTCCTAAAGGATAATACAAGTATAAAATATATGAGAAATGATTGCTTGAGGATCCTCACATAGTTTTTTGGGCAATAATGGACTGAGTTATAATAACATATGTATGATTCATGTTATGTTGGATATAGTGGATGTTAAAAAATACATTGTAACATTGGTAATGTGGAAATGGTGGTAATGTGGAAATGGTGGTGTGATACACGAGGTGTATGTTAATGCATGAGGTTCATGTTGTGGTGATTCTTCTATGTGTTTACAGGATGTACTTTTTGGAGGGAGATGTTGAAGATGTGAAATTTTGGAAAAAAGAGTCATACCAATGGGGAAGTGATAGTGGGTTACCCTTGATATTATATATTATAGTATATTCTATTATATGTGATACTTGTTCAGAGTTTCCATTTTGAGGATTAGAACATAGTATACCTATTTAGATGACGAGATTATCTCACTTGGTATTTTCTATGGTTTAGCATGATTTCATTAACTTTTCTTGTGAGGATACATGGTTGATCCAAGTAAGTATACTATTATACTCACCCTATGTATATATAATCATTTTTTTTTGTTCAGAAAGAGTATATTGGAGATCAAGCTGGTTACTACGAGCTTGTGGGTTGCTGGAGCAGTTTGGGATTCGTGGTCGTTGTCCTATTTATTTTCCTTTTTGGTACCGATATTTTTTCATTTCATTTTTTTAGTTATTTCATGACAACAAATTTTTGTACATGCTTTTATTTTATATTTTAGTTTGATAAAGAGTTGGTTGGTTTCTATCAATCTCTCTCTTCCCCATGTGTGTCTTTTAGAGGGTAATGTCTTCTATCTACATGTTTATTATATCCTTGGTGATAGTCTCCACACCAAGGCCTACTATAGGATATACTAAGGGGTCACTATCTCCCATATCCCATTTCTAGCCCAATAGGGGTACACATTGTTGGGAGGGGGTCATGATAGAGTGGTCTTATAGGTCTGGTTGAGGAATTGGATGGAATTTAGAGTTTGGCACACATGTGGTTAGATGGGATGATGGGGAAATTGTTTAAACAAAGATTAGCAATCACATATTACATGGTAGGATGAATAAGACATTGGTATTTATGTACCCCTGTAATCTAATGAATGATCATTTAATATTATAGTGGCTACTAAATGAAGTCATACTAGTTTCAGTGTAGAGATCTATGAATGGGTCATGCAACATTCACCATGAACTTGAGTTTTAATGGGTAGACCATGGGATAGGTTAACCTAACGTGAATAAAATAAAACAATTAATCAATTTTAAATTCATTCA
Organism: Viscum album; assembly: GCA_963277665.1. Lineage (NCBI taxonomy): Eukaryota > Viridiplantae > Streptophyta > Magnoliopsida > Santalales > Viscaceae > Viscum > Viscum album. The sequence goes on from OY728152.1 coordinate 1,257,261,740, forward strand.
TATTTTATTTTTTTGATATCTAATTTATTGTTCATTTATAGGTATGAATCAATGTCAATGTCCTCATCAGGTTCACTCATAAAATGTTCTGTAGGTTTCACCAGAAGATCGCCATAGGGTAGATGATGAAGGTAAAAAAACATTGAGGGGGAAATCTGAGAGTTTAAATACAAGATAATGATGAGGTATGAGGGATCCATTTTAGATGTAGTCATAGAATACTGTTTAGAGAAAGTCGAGATATAATTCAGTTCTATCCATGATCGGAAAGAGAAATGGGTGTCATTGGATATAATGATGTTGTGTGTGGAAGTGAGGTTATGGTGGTATATATTCCTCAGAGATTGTGTGGTCTTAGAAGTCTCTTGGGTGGAGATTAGAGACCTATTCGGAGATGAGTTTGTTTCCAGGATCATGAAGATGGACAGTCTCCAGGATCTTCTTACCCTTTCCGTTGGGGAGCAGAAGTGTGATATAGTTTGGAATCTATTTCATAAAACTTCTGTCATATGATTCTAACCTATTTTAGGATGAGGAGGCCAATGTAATGACTTCTGAGAGGTTTGGAATCCAATGATCTAATGTTAGGTCACCCTTTTTTTCTTAAGACATTCCTCTAGGTTCTGGAAATAGTAGAGTTCATCGAGAGGACATTATCCAAAATATTATCATCATGATAGGGGGGTTTTAGGATACCTCATGAAGCAGAGATGTGGTTTTGGGTTCCACGTTTTTATAAAAGAAGATATTTTAGTCTACCGGGGGTAGGTTAAATCCCTGGTCATCTCGTTTCTCTTGGGAAAGTGACTCTCAGGCCTATGAAAATATATTAAATGTGGGATTTTCTTATAGAAGTTGAGGTCATCTGTAGTGACAGTTTCCAACCCTTCTAAGTAGTTAGCATTCACCAAGTGTTCTACTACAGGTTCCCCCATTGAGGTAGTTCTAAAAAAGTCATCAACAACAAATTGCATAAGTTTTGGATCACCAGAGACCAGATGGGGTAGGTAGAGGACTACCCCAAGATTCTCCTTGTCCTCATAGAGTAGAGTGTTGTCGTTGAGGTGGTGTTAGGCACGGTCAGAGAAGTTCTGAAGCATGTTATTGTCATCTTCATGAATTAGCACTACCAAAATTAGGAGAACCAAACAAAATTTGAGTTATCCTTTAATGTTTTATAATTGGGTTCATTCCATGTTAGATTCTGGAGTGACTTACTCCTTCAGTTACCCTACACATTTCGATGCTTTGAAACTTGAGGTAGAGAGACTTCCGGTTCCTTTTGTGTTGACCACACCAGGTGAAATTTGATTTGACTTGTTTGAAGTATTTAGAGACTTCGAGATAGTGTTTTAGAAGAACCACTCTTTGTGATATTTCCTAGGATTATAGATACAACCATATGAGGTCATCCTAGAAATGGATTGGTTGTATTCATTTTTTTCTATCATGGATTTCATCAAGGGGATGGTTGAGTTTTACAATGGGGATAGAGACCCAACAGTGTTTTTTTGAGAGCAAGATGCTCAAATGGGTCCAAGGTGGGTTCCATCCTTGTCATCATTGATGGATGAACTGATTCTATGTTAATTATAATTTCAGCATTTCTCATGGTCATGTAAGAGTACCCTAATGTCTTTCAAGAATACATTTTAGTGTTATCCCCCTCCCCACCACGATGAGTGATCTTGTTTGGGATCAATCTACAGCCAAACGTGTCTCCCATATCCATGTATGCATATAGGATAGAACCTTTTGAGTTATAGGATATTTGGATACATCTCTATGGTTAGTTTTATTGAGGTTTTGATTTGCTGGGTTTGTCACTATGGGGACATCCATCTTTGTTTTTAAAGAATGCTAACATCAGTTTGCATTTGTGTGTCAATTATCATATCTTGAAAAAAGTGATAGTTAAAAACTGTTACCCTCTTCCACAGATTAATGATTTCTTTAATCAAATTAATAGGGATAGTTTTTTTCTCAAAGATCGATTTTCGGTTACGATATCACCAAATACGATTAATGAATGAAGATATTCCGAAGTCTTCTTCCCATTGTCGTCATTGGAATTACAAGTTCATTGTGATGTTGTTCTGTGTGATGAATTCTCCAGCTATGTTCATGTTCTTAATGAATGTCATGTTCTATGCGTTCCTGGATAAGTTCATTGTGGTTTTCATTGATATCATCCTTGTGTACTCAATGTATGAGGAAGTGAATGTTGAGGATCTGCATAATATTTTGTGGGTTATTTTATATCAACAGCTATTTGGGAAGATATCCAAGTGTGTGACTTTGGATTGGGAAGTCCATTTAATTGGGAAACTCATTTCTCAATAGGGAGTAACTATGGAACCATCAAATATTGAATCAGTTGTATCATGGCATACCCCTCGATAGTGGTAGATGTGTGATGCTTCAATGGTCTGGTAGGATATTATAGGAGGTTCATTGCTGATTGCACTCATTTTTGAACACTTCTAATAGTGTTATCCATGAATGATTAGGTGTTGTTTTGTACTAATTAGTGTCAAGTGGATTTTTATATCTAAAGGAGGTGTTAGTTAGTTCTCTAGTTCATTGTCTTCCAATAGAAGGTGTTCAATTTATGCTTTTATTGGATGCTTCCCATTTGGGGTTGGGATATGTTTTGATTAATTAGGGATTATAAATTTATTATGGTTCTTGATAGTTACATCCCCGTGAATGTATATATTCCACCCATGATCTCATGATTCCCACATTTTTGTTTTCTCTAATGTTTTGGAGACAATACCTCATCGATGAGAACATTGTGGTCTTCAATGACAATAAAATCCTGATGTAGGTTTTCTCCCTGCCTGAATTTAATGTGCACTAGTTTGTATGGATGACATTATTATATGATTATAAATTTGAGATTTAATATACACCTAGAAAAGGTAATGGTTTGGAAAATTCATTGAGTATGAAGTCCAGCAGCGATGGATTGCAAAAATCTCATAATTCCTGGAGAGTAATGGAACAACATTATTCATTACATCGGGATGCAATAAGAAGTTGAGGGTATAGGTATCATTTTTTAGATTATGTTGTATTCATATCTAATGTATTAGGTGAAGGAATCCCATATTGGGAATATTGAGATGGAGTAATGGAGATACCGAGTTGCTTGTGGTGAGGCCCCTAATAGTTGGTATAAGGATGAGAAACACCGATTGTTGTTTTAGGGGAGGCAATTTATTTCTTTAGCAGTGTATTAAATGGTTCTCAGAGAGTTCCATAGATTTCCCTTTGCAGTACATCATGGAGTGAAGAAGATGTGTTGATATTTGAGTGGTTTGTTTTTGTGGAATGGTTTGAAGCATGATGTTTTAGAGTTTGTGTCTCAATATTTTGTGGTCAAGAAGATGAAATCCAAGCACCATGTTCATGGGGGTTTTATACAGCCATTAGATATTCTCCATTGGATGTGGGAGGACATCTTGATGGAATTTTTTACCGGTTTACCTCACCATCAGGGAGGATCTGATGTTATACCGATGGTACTTAATTGTTTTATGAAATGATCCCACATTATAGTGATCAAGTAGATGAAAGCAATGTATTTTTTGTGTTGGATGTATCTAGTTGAGGTGGTGACACTGCATGGAGCCACGAGGATGATCATTTCTGATTGAGATCATTGTTTTACCTATAGGGTGTGGAGAGGTATACATCATTCTCTAGGTTCTCAAGTATTCCTTATAAAAAATGTCCTTCAAATATGGATGGTTAGACAGAGCAAACCATCTAGACATTGGAAGACATTATCCGTTCTTTTGTCCTGGATTCAGATGATCTTGGATGAGGAACCGAAGATTGGAAATGTAATCTTACAATAATTTTTTTACTCCAACATCGTTATGGTGACATTTTATGCCCTGTATGGCCGACCTTTTCCTTCAACATTGTGCTGTATTAGGGTCAAGGATTTAGAAATTCATGGTCCAGAACTAGAACAAAATACGCCATAGATTTTTCATTTGATTCGTATGACGATGAAAGTAGTGAATGATCATAACAAATCTTATGTTGATCAAATGAGGAGTCCTCAATAGTTTTCTTTTGGGAATCATGTGTTCTTGAAGGCGACTCTAGGTCGAGGGTAGTGGTGGGTTAGTCAATTAAGTAAGAATTATCTTCAATTTATTGGTCCTTTTTAGGTATTGGATCAAGTTGGAGTAGTATTATACCGGGTAGCACTTCCCCCATGGATGAGTTGGATACATTATGTTTTTCACATGCCGTAGGTCCTTCATTAACTTTTTGACAATTATCTCATCATCTATTAGGACGAGATCGATGTTGAAAATGATGAGACATTCTAGGATTTTCATGTAACTATCTAGGACTGCTAGGATAAGGTTTCTTTAAAGCATGTTATCCCCTTGGTTCATGACTAATGGTAGAATGGTGGTGTGGAAGATATTACCATGGAACATTAGTCATAGATACATGCTCAGTACACTAAGTTGTTTCATTTTTATCTCTTCTCTTGTAAAATTATTTTTTTAATTGTTATAGAACCTTTCTATTTAAGAGAACGAATTCTCATTTTTATTATTGTAAATTTCTCTCTTTATTGATGTATCACCCCCAGGATGTTTTTTAGGAGTTGATTTTGGTTTTTGTGTGGTTTTATTCTTTTTTCTATTGTGTTGTGGAGACAAAATCATGGAGAGGTATCACAAAGTGTGTCTATTAAGTTAAACACTTTATGTTTCCATTATCATTTGTTTTTGGAATCTAAAAGATCAGAATATTTTTATATGTATCTAAAGGTACGGGATCCATGTAGATCAACCCGTTGTTGGTTTTTGAAGATTAAAATGATCAAAGGAGTCTCGTATGATGTTTGGATAAGTTTGTTTAAGTAAAACCTAGAAATGGGGGGATTACATGTCGTGTAACTATGTTACATGAATGTAAATCTTGTTTCACTAGTTCTTTCATGACATGAAATAGAGTTTCATGTCGTGTATGATTTCAGTTTTTGAAAAAACAAATAAAGTATTGAGGGGATGCGTTTTTTGGTAGAAGATTATATTGAGGCATTGAAAAAAGTGAAAGGGGATTTCATGTTATGCAATCCCCCCACATCTGTATATTTTGAAAACAATTCAGCATCTCATGTTTTCCCAAACCTTATGGAAACAACTCTCTCCCTTGGCCCTAGGTGACTCGACAACCCTCTATTCAGTGTTTTGGTGATTCGTTCATTATGGAACGATCCTTAGATTACTCCATTGATTTTTAGTTGTCCATCTTTAATATGAGGTATGATCTACCTCTTTTATTTTGGTTTCATTGATCAATTTTCTCCCATTTCTCTTATTCATGTGATGGTGCATAATCTTTATGTTTCTAATAGAATTTTATTGGTGATATTTTGGTGTGGTTGTTTCTTGGTGTCCTTGGGTAGATGCAGTTGTTGCGGGATAGGTGATTGGGGTCTGTTGTGTAAATATATTCTCATATGTAGAATATTGACGATATTTTGTGATAGGGTGTTAAATGACTCTTTATTTATTTATTTGATGTTTTATAGTTATCATGATTTACCCCCTTAGACCATAGTGAAATTAACCTAAGTAAATACTTGAATATGATTAAAATTTTGGTATCCATCGAGTAGTAATGTGGTTACTTTATACCATGATAATAGTTTTCCTAATGAATTGATAGTAATTATTATATCTATTAATTTCTTTATATATAATTTCATTTTTTATGTAAATCAGTAAATAACATAAATCCATAATTAATTGGTAATTAATTTTATACAATTTAAAAATTCATGCTTAATGCATCAAGTTATCATTGTTATGATTTGATGTTAATAAAATTGATGTGAGAATGAAAGATTAATTTAATTGATTATTGAACCTGAATCATGCTTATTCTTGTTGATAAATTATTAAAGGAATGATAAATTAGATTTTTAATTTATTTTTTATAGCTTGTGATTGATTTTTTCTTAGGTTTCCTGTAGTTGGAATATGTTAATAATGAATTTTCCAATTCAAGAAGGAATAATAAACTGGTTGTGTTATAAATATAACTCTTTTATAGGGATTGATTTCCCCATTTTCTTATAATGTCCAAGTGACTCGTTCTTTGGATCCATGGGAGCTCGTTGTGAGTGAAAGTCGGATGCCTTGTTATAGTGCTAAGAGCCCGATTTCTTGATTGTTTCTTTCTACTTTTGACGTGAATTGATCTTAGGATGGCTAGTCCTGGATGATAATTATGGTTGTGGTGTAGGGAGTCCTGGTTTTGGGGGAATAATTAGATACCAAGAGTAGTGAGATGCATTTTTTATGCATGTGGTGTTGGGGATTACACTAGAGATGATGGAATGGGTTGAATCAAGTCATTTTCGTTTATTTAAAAGTTTGATACTTGTTGAATATATTATTTTTATCTACTTTTCCCCCCCACTTATTGAGGTAGGTGGTTTTACATAATATCTTTCCAAGGGAGGAAAATATACATGGGGTATTCCACATGATTTCTATGTTTATCTTCTCATTGTTGGATGGGTTTACACACCTCCAATAGGTGGAAGAGACTCGATAGGTAGTTCATCTACTCACCGTATTGGTCCACTTAAATTTGATATCATAGAATGTTTTCTTAAAATAATTAGATATATGAAAAGTGGTAATTATTTTTAAATAAATTAATAATTGTTTAACCCATGGGGTTAGAGCTTGCTGGTATGCAATGTAGACATCATATATCTAAGAAACTCTGGAATCCATTTTTTATACTTAGAACGACATATAACTTTTTTTTACCCAAATGTAACAAAATGTAAAGATGATAATAGTTAAATTATATTTAATGAATTATTTAACATAAAGTTAATCTTATAAAAAAGGATAAAGTGAATTAATGTATCTCTTTAAATGGTTATTTTTATTGGATATCAAGTCTTAGCGGTGGATTCTAGGATTCTGAGAGACATTAGCTGTAGTTGAGTTTAAGACTAGGTTATTAGAATTGTGTGGTTGTGAGATATATTATACCAAATAATTATAGAGTTTCTATACACTAATCCATCCTGTCGGTTAGGGAAACTAAAATCCTAGGTATTTTGAGCCCTAGGGGTGTTTACCCTAACATCATGGTTTGAGGATGGATGACTGACTACCCCCTTTGTCCACGCTCTATTAATTTGGTAGTTACTTGTGCTGGTTTGAAAAGGGGTTAGTCTTATCTATATATTTATGTAGAGGTATGTAATGGATTTTGTTTATTCACAAATATATATTCTTGATATATTTTCTTAAAGGAAACTATTGGTATAACGTGTATGGGATGTGATTGCTGGAGGATCCTAGCTTAGTGTATGGGTTGTAACGACCGGAGGTATTATAATTGATGTATAATACACATTATAAAATATGTGGTGGCTCTTGAAAACTACATGGATTATTTTTTTATTAGGAAATGGTGGTTTGATGCACGAGTTTCATGTTGATGCATGAGGTACATAGTGTGGTTCTCACCGAGGTGTCTATAGAAAAAATGTTATGCAAAGTGATTCTTAGGACGCGTGAAGTTGGATAAAAGATGAAGGCCATTGGGGAAGTGGAAGAAGGGTACCCTTGATGTTATTCTTAATAATATATTATATTATATCTGATACTTGGTTATAGTAGTGGTGGTGAGGCATGTAATATAGTATACATGTTTTGGTGACGAGTTTGTTTTACATATTGCTAACACGACTTTAGAATGCAATCTTCAATTTTTCATGTGAGGATTTAGGGAGGATCCATCTGTGTATACTATTATACTCATGATACGTATATATAAACTATTTTTCTTATCAATTGGAGCTGGTTATAGAGGAAGCGATTTACAACTAGCTTGTGGGTTTTAAGAGCAATTTGTGCTTCATGGTCCTTTTCATCATTACTTTTTTTTGGTAATGTAGTTTTTACTTTCAGTTTTAGTAATTCTTTGCTGACATTACAATTTTGTACTTGGGATTATTTTTTATTGTAGTCTAAGTTGGAGTTTGTTGGGGTCTATCTTATCTCTCTCTTCTGCATGTGATTATCTGAGAGGGTAATTCCTTTCATTTAATGTCTATTATACCCTTAGTGCTAGTTTCCATATTGGGGCCTACTGATGGTTAGGATTAGGGGTCACTATATATCTTCTCTCATTGCTAGAACATGAGTGGTACACTATGTGGGGAGGGGTTTGTGACATGAAAAAAACAAAGACTCTATTAAACAACACTTATTTAATATATGATTGTAATAACCATGTAATTAAATATAAATCTTCCACTTCTGTGAATTTAATTTAGAAAAATGGGCATACACATTTGTGATCAATAAGATATTTTGTGTCTGATATAATCAACTTAATTTTTTTGTGAATAGTAACTTGACCCTTTTGAATAGTAGTTTTACCCTTATGAATACTAATATGTCCCATATGAATTGAAAATTAGCCAAATGGATAGTAACCTCACTTAATAAAGTATAAATAAATTTTTATCATCTTATAATTGATTGTATGATAAGATTATATCATAGTATAGGTAAATGACTATTTTAAAAATTATTAATTATGTGTGGGTATTCTTGTGAGTCATAAATATTTAATTGAAATTGTTTCATTAAAAAAATAATTCATTATCATAATAAGTATTCATAAGTCATGATTTTTTTTTCTTTTGATAATTTTATGAGCCCTTAGATAATTTTTTAAAGTGTTGTAAAATAAGTTATAGATTTAAAATTATTTTTTGAGTAAATGGTGGTTTTAATTAAAATTTAAATTTCATATATTTGGAAAATTATTCTCCTGAAATAGAGTTCATATTTGGAATATATGCATTGAAAAATGGTCAGGTTGAATTTTTGGGATTTTTCTAAAACAATTGAATTTTCAGTGATTAGTAAAATATAGTAATTTACAGTATTTATACATTATAAGTTATATAAAATATTCTGAACATCATGAATAGTGTAATAACCCTTGGATAAAAACAACATTCACTTATTAGAGTACGTATTCACAATAATCAAAACTATTGCATTCCTTGAGAAAAATAATAAAATAATGAATAAAATAATGATAAATCACCCCCACTCCTCCACTATAAATACCCCCAACACCAACTCTTCTCCTCACATCGTCTAGTCATTGGGCCATGAAACATTTCAACCCAATATTCTACCCAATCCTTTTAAAAAACTCCAGGAACCCTTGGTCTCATCAAAACACCAAAATCTATCCCCTTATGGAGGTCTTCAAGGAAGATAATTCAATAGGTAGAATCCTCTTCCTTTTTCCTTTCAATTTCATTTCAAGTCCTCTCCATTTATAATTATCTCCACACCTCATCTATCCAAATGTTCTTGATAACTCCATTATATTATATATAATGTAATTCTGTCATGTTAATGGAATTTCCTACATCCAAATCATTTCTCTCCCTCATTTATTTTAATAACAAAATCATCGTCTGTGAGGTGCCAATTTAAACCTTCATGGTCAACGGATTTTCATTCATCAATATATCCTTATAGTATGGTAATAAAACAATATTTATAGAAAAAAATACTATTATATTTGTATTATAACCTTTATTATGTTCTGAAAGTAACATATTTAAATAATACTAAAAAATAAAACAAAATGAATTTGTAATGATTAATAACTATCATAATAATGTAAATAATTATCAGTAAATGTATTATCTAATTATTCATCATCATAAAACATAACCAATAGATATATATCCATTTAAAAATATTTATTTTAATTAATATAATTTAAATATAATTCTAGATAATTATATCAATCCCACATAAACATTCGTACTCATATACAAGTATACCAATTGTGAAAACCAATGAAACAAGTTCTCCCGAGCAATAAAATTGTATATTCTAACTCATCAAAATGTCCATAAAAACATTAATAAAATTATAATAAATATAATATAAGTATAAAAGCTCCTAAATTAGTTAATTAATTGATTTTATTATCTAGGACAGTAAGGTCATCTACAGAACACATTCAGACATAATGTATAGGGTTTCTCATCTCAATTTTTTCTGTGAGATTTCTATTATTCACCACATATTTCTTGTATGTGGTGTATTTATAATACTCATTGATTTTAAATATAATTAATCTATTTATATTAATGGTATTAAATTTATTATTTTATGATCATAAATTTAATGGGGCATATGGTTCAAAGGTTTTGAATGTGGTAGCTGTTTTCTTCCCGAACATCCATTTTCATTTGATTTATGATTTCCTCCACAATAAACTAATGTAACTCATTATTATTTTTATATAATTTCTAGAAATTATATAAATATTTTCTGAAATCATATTTTAATATCCTCTCATCATTATTAATGGGACAATAAATGTTTTAAAAGGTTCCCTTATCAATTCCTATCGATAAACAAGCCTGATTCAAGGGAACTTCCCAAAATATTACCTATTTTAAAGTTAACTATATAATATATTTTAGTATAAACTTATTTTCATAAAATAACTCATTTTATTTTTAAATTACTCTCTTTATAGTGACCTAGGATTCACATACATTGATATTAAATATTTTTAGATGAAAATTTATCACATTAAAAATATACATGCCAGAGGACCATAATAGTATAGTGTCTTTGGGAACTTGAAAACCAAATATTTTAACCCAATGAAATATCTTAAAAATATACCTAATAGATTTAAACCAATATTACTTCTACCTATAACCTTTCTTCATTACCATGTGATTTGAAACATAAGAAATGGGGGAGCCCAGATGCTCAGTATGGGTAATCAAGGGAGATATGTAACAAAAAACATTAAGATATTGGTATGATAACACAACCATAACATTAGGATATCATAAACTTCATATCAAAGATCATAAATATGAGTTTTGGGATAATAATCGGTAGTTTATAATACATTAATCATAAAAAAACATCATGATCCCTAAAATCATAAAAATGGAATAAGAGATAGGATTTGAGTAATTCATATAAGAATAAAAACATTTACGTCAAGTATACCTACCAAGACCATCAAAAAATATTATGATTGGGCTATGATCCATTCACCTAATTTGGGCTTGGTCTATAAAATTGTGCATCCACATTATTTTTTCTTTGGATACATCCAATGTGTCTTATTGTTTTAGTGATTGGGTTACTACCTTTGTACCTTGTTTCATTTAGTCTTGAGCTATAACCCTTAAACCATATTTTTTTCTGGCTTAGGATACATCTAATATACCATATTTATTTTTGGGATTGGGATACAACCCATATACCCACTATATTTTTAGGCTTCAACAATAACACATATTCCCTCCTTGTTTTTGGGATTGGGATTCAACCCGTACACCTCCATTCTTTTTAAGATTGGGCTATAACCTGTAGACACTCATTCGTTTCAGGAAAGAGCTACAACCTGTGAACCCATCGATATCATATAAAACTTATCTTTACCCAATGAATTGATGGTAGATATAGGTCCATCCATCTCTTTTTAAAATCATTCACACATGTTTCACATGATAATAAAACATTCATCATATCAAGACCCAAAAAATATACATCCTTTAAACCTCAAATAATAACCCATAAAAATAAATGGCTATATCCTAAGTGGAGACTAAATCCTTGATCCTTCATGATTCCTTTCTCGGTAAAGGATCTATCCCTTGGTCTACATCGATGTGGTTAAGAAATGTCGTGCTCTCTTTCGGGACTACATCCAAGTGACTCACACATGGAATGAGTGGAATAAGGTTGCAGATTACAAAGCTTATATAGCCAACAAAATCTTCATAAACACTTTTCTTATATATATTAACTATTTGAAACTAGAAGGTGTCAACATGATTAGAGAGGATTCCCTTGTTTTGCAATATTTTAGACCTCCTTCATCCTAGTGTTGTTGTGTTTCCCTATTTCATTGAATAAAATATTTAATTGAATGGATGTAAAAGAGAATGAGTAAAATCAACTGATGACATTTTATGTGGAATTTTTTTGTAATATCTATCAGAAATGGCTCTTGAGGAAAATATCATTACTTATTTGAAAAATAATTTTTAATACATAAATAATATAAATATCCTTTTATAATAAAATACATTAAAAAATGATAAAGAAGACATGAAATCATCTTTAAAACTCATTTCCTTGAAAATAAATTTTAATTTTTTTTAAAAAGAATAAGATTTGAAAATTGAAATGGAATCTTCAATGGAATGACTATCGGTAAATCATTCCATGTCGTATGAGGTAAAATGAATAGTTATTTTTCATTGTAATAATGATATAAGGAATTCCTTATTCGGAAAGATACCTGAAGAATACCTTGAAGAGATTGGTAAAAGATAAAAATGGTAAATGTTTCTTTTAAATCATATTTGATAATGGTATAACATTCTTGGAACCCATTTTTAGAAAACATAGATTTCTGAATGAAGGGAGTGTAAAGTGGGGAATTATTATAAACAATTTGTTAACTATATTTTGGATAAAAGAGTATAAAAACGGTAACAATACTTTTTTATTTCATAGATAATCTGAGGATAATAAATATCACGAATTATCATGATAGATGGGTCATAAAATTTCATCAAATGATGTATAAACCTAAACAATCTCTAAAATCGATGATATAGTCACAATAATTCTTTATAACATGGTATCTTTGGATAGTACTCTCCATGTAATAAACAATATTAAATTAAGATAAAAATTTCATAAAAATATTTATATTCCTTATATAACTTGTAAAATGGAAGTATATACACCTCAAATAAAGAGTTTAGGTACATAAAAAATGATTCTTGATGAAATAAAATTGAGACAAAACTATTTTTCTGATTTGATAGCATTTGAAACATAAAAACAATGAAGGAATAATAATAAAATTTACATGTGAATGACTATAAATTTAAATATAATATACATAAGTTAAAATCATGGGGAGTAATAATACCATACAAAAATTAAAGGGAGGGGAAAAATACATGTATCTAATGGAAAGTAAAAGTGAGAATAAATCCCCTTACCTTCTTTCTTGATTCTCTTCATACTCTTAAAATATTCATGTTTAGAAAGTATAAATTAGTTATAAAAATTTTAAATAATAGTATTCTTATATATATTTCCAAATATTATTTTATGATGACCTTATATTACCCACATGTTAACAATCCAATGTTAAGGTTTTACTTCCGGAAATATACGATTTGTTCTTCACATGTGTATTAATTTGTTATATCATCGGTCCTTATCCTTATATCATGATTAGAAAATGAAAATAATAATAAAAAATAGAATTTTTTAATATAATATTCATATTATAATAATTTATATCATGAATAATTATGCAATGGAATACACGGTTAATGGAGAAGGTAAGCCATGCGTACGCATGAACATTGTTTCCATTATTATTGTCATATTGAAAGAAAGTACATAAATCACATATGTATATATATATATATAATTCTTCTAGTATCATGAATATATCATATATATGTTATATGTTTATTAATCCTTCCCCTAATAAATTCAATGTGGCGTGTGAGCGAATCACATCGCTTTGAGGGGGCAGTGGTCCACACTTCCTCAAATGAGATTATCATATTAACACCAAATGGAATGTAATAAGATGTGTTTTTTAAAAGGAATAATTAATCTTAAATAAATAATAAATATAATATATGACATAAATAATTATTATTTCTAGCATAATAGTCACCATGATATATGGTAAATGAAAAATGAACAATCATCGTTTTGTGAGGGAGTAGTTCTCCATACATAGAAACAAAATGTGAGATATCCATTATATAAAGGTTTGTGTATGTTTAGTTAATTATATTGTCCTAAAAAATCCTAATATATGTATGATACTAGTTTTTTTTAACATAAGAATGGAATAAATAGAGTGGATGGGGGAAAATGAAAATAAATGAAAGGAGCTTCAGAGAAGATGTTGCCTCTTAATCGGGTAACTCCTTTTGGTTTCTTCCAAAATTATTCCTTAAGAAGACTTATGCCAAATGTTATGATTATAGGAGTACTATATATAATTAGGAATCTTATTTGAGAGGACTTTGGGTGATCCAATGGGATTGAGAGGTGGGAGGAAGTTATAGAGTGCTAGCCTTTTATAGTGGAGAGGCAGTGGCACTCTGGTAAATTCCAAATGGTATTCACAATTAGGTGGTCTAACATACCTAATGTTTCTAAAAAGTAGATAAATAATGGATTATGTATGAATAATGGTCTATAGAAACCCCCACCACACCAAAATATGTGAATTTTAAAAATTTGGTTCCTTAACTTATATGAGTTCCCAATTTTATCATTTTGGATTTTATTAAAGAATCCAGTTTTCCAATCTAATAAATTTTACCATTAAAACAAAACTATATTTGGATTTGCTAAAAAATATATAGACACTTAATTATATATATGATATATGATTTTTAAAATAAAATTCCCTAGTATTTTTTAAATGAATATTAAAACAAGCCCACATGACGTGCTAAAACACAGGTTACACTCAGACCATGTTAACAAAAATTTTACAATATATGGGTAAAAATGATAATATTAAAAGAACATTTATTACATTAATAGAACATATATAATATTTATTGATTGAATAAAATCACTTTTTATGATATAGAATTTTTATTAATTTCAAATAATTTTATAAAATTTCTTTTATTGTAAAATAAGAATAATATGAATTTAAACCTTATTTATTTAATGTTAATTTTAAAATAACGATATAATAATGGAATGAAAATATATTAGGTTTAATTTTTATTAAAAAGATATATTCATCTAAATAAATAAATAAATACAATAATTTAATCAATTAACTTCACATTTAATATTTATTGTTTTATTTATTTTAGTTAATTATTAACTAAATAACCCAACATTGGAATTTTCTATTAATTTTAAGTAACTAAATCATCTATAATTCTATTGATATATTATTATGATAATAATATCCCATTTATACTTCAAACAGATATGTATGACTGAAAATATGATTTTTTGTACAAGTACTAATGTTTTATAAATGTTAAAGGCATGGAAAGTTCCCTTTTTGTCATTTTCATTACATAAACTTTTATATAGGGAACATCTATTTAATAATATCCCAATTACACATAAATTTAAAAACATTGGAGGATATGGTCCAAATATTGGTATTGAATGGATTTTGCAAAATATTCAATGTCAATTTAGTCCTATTGATAATGGATTATTCCCGAACTAAGTTTAATCATAACTCAATCGCCGTAATTAATTTCAATCACATTCACTAATAATTATGGAAAAATAATTAAGTTGATCTAATTAGACCAAAAATATCATACTGAATACTTCTGTGTGTGTCATATTTTCCAAATTCAAATCATTTAAATGGGAAAATTATGATTAACAATAATACTAAAGACGGGGTGAAATAACGGGTTTTAAAAGTAAAAAACGTTCAATGAACAACTAGAAAATTCACCTGTGACCATGGTATGGTACCATGGAAATAGGCCCAAAAACCATGGCAATAGCCTATGGCCACAGATTGGTAAAACATTGGCTGCTATCGTTGGGCCAGTAGGTCTTACCTATGACCACAGTTTTAACTATGGTACTAGGAAACCTACTTCCATGGTTAAAACCAAGGAACTAGGTACCATACTTCCATAGTAAAACCATGGAACTAGGGCCCGTAATTCTATGGTTAAAACTATGACATTAGGCCCCTACTGTCACAGTTAAAACTGTGGCTATATCATTTATATTTTAGAAAGAATGAATTCAGTTCCCCCAGTTCCAGCCCCCCATTGCCAGTTTCCCCTCCCCCTGCCAGACCCCACCCCCTTTCCCTCCCCTCGAACCCCCACCCCTGCTAGTTCCCCCCACCACACCCCTGGCCCCTCCTCCCCTCTACAAGTCCCTCCTGCGAGTTCCCCACCGCTTGCCAGTCCTCCCCTCATGTTTCAATCACCCCCTACCCCTACCAACCCCCTTACGAGTTCCCCACCCCTACCAGTCCCCCCCCCCCATGACAGTTCTCCACCTACCAGCTTCTCCTGCCCCACAAGCTAGTTCCACCCAACCAGTCCATCACCCAATCATGTCCTCCCCCTTGAACCCCACACCTCATAGTGTACCCCTCTAGTCCCCCATTACACCCACCCACCCTTCCCCTTGCACCCCACCCAGCCTGCCCCTTGAACCCCCATGCACGCCCATCCACCATGCCCATTGCACCCCACCCCACCTTTCCCCCCTTCACCCCACCCCTTTTAGTCCCCCCTTCCAGTCCCCCCTCCACCCATACCCGCCCTGCCCCTTACACACCCCTCCCCCTATTAGTCCCCCCTTCCCCTTTCCAGTTCTCCCGTACCCATACAAATTTCCCCGCCATGCACCCACCCCTTCCAGTCCCCCCTTCCATCCCCCCTTGGACCCCCAACCAACCTTCCTCTTCCGCACCATACTAGTCCCCTCCCTTGCTAGTCCCCCTACCACCTTTTCAACCCCCATGCACCCCTTCTTGGTTCCCGCTTCTATTCCCCACTTGTACCCCCACCAAAATTGAAAATTTCACCCCTCCCATCCTAGTCCCCTCCCCCTTATATTTCCCACCCTCTCCCAGGCCATTTTCCCCATCCCCTACACTTGCTTGTTTTTCAATCCCCCTTGCCAGTACACCCAACCGTACCAGTTTACCATCCCCTCTCCCCCTTCTACTCCCCCCTCCCCCTGACAGCCCCGTTGAACCCCCACCCACCATTCCCCTAGCACACCCTTTCTAGTCCCCACCGCATTACAGTCTTCTTCTAGTTCCCCCCCCCACTTATATTCCCCCCTCTCACTTTCTAGTCCCCCTCCCCTTCTAGCCCCTCTGCCAGTTTCCCATCCCCGACCCCTACCAGTCCCCCTCCCCCTGCTCCAACCAATCTCCCTCCTTATTAACATCCCAAACCAACCCATTGTCTTGTATGATGTTAGAGGATATAATAATAATTAGTAAAATTTCATAGACACTAAATATATTTCATGGGTCGAAAAACAATGTAAAAAATGATAAGGAGTTATTCTATTTATCAGACAGAGGATCAATGTGGTAGTCACTGTCCAAATTAAATTATACACAAAATCTATACACATAATATGAATAAAATAACTCCAAATATAAAAAACCACATAACTACACTTACATGAGTCTATCTATAAGACAAACTATCAATGAATTCTCGTGTTATATCACAAGTACATACAACAAAATATAGAGCATAGTAGTGCCCATCCCCTAATATTATGGTAACATCTTAGAAAATTCAAAAATAATATAACTCAATAAAAAAGAATAGTGTATTCATATGACCAAGAATAATATAATTAATGCCCCATGTATATGAAAAAAAAATCGGTCTCCAACTGTACTAATGTGTGACAGATAAATTTTATTTCATGTTCAGATCTGTATTTCTTAACGCGGTAGGTTCTCCTTTGGAGTTCCATTGATATTTTCTATAAATATCTCTAATGAAGTCATTATCACAAGGTTCATTCATAGATCATATTATGAAGTTATAAATCTGAAAATTCCATGTGAAATAATATTCACATTTAAAAAAATCATGATTGGATAATAATGATGTAATTTAATACCATAAGAAAAGAAACAGACTAGTTTTTTCCATGGTGAAGATAGAGAAGTAGTTGGGAAGGCCACACCCATCAAATAAGGTATTATTCTGTACATGATTCAATTATAATGTTCATTTCTATATTAATAATTCCAATATTATCTAGGTAGACTCTATAGTAATCATCTATAATACTTGTGTGAAGTAGACTAGTCCAAAATGGCTATAGAATAAGACATGGTTAGAGTGGAATTATTCATTGAAGATATATAGTATAAGAAAAATGATATGGGAAGTAAAAATAATAATTTCTTTGTGCTATATTTCATAGTGAAGTATTTGTATCTCAGTGTGAAACATGAAATCCCACAACACTCATGGTAATGAGTGATGTTATCCATGGGTTTCACGTCAAAATTGAATGAGGAATAGAAAAACACCCATAATTGACCATGATGTGGTTGAAATTATACATAAAAATTTATTAAAATTGGTACTATAAATTTGTGGTTCACCTTTTGGATGTAAAATATATCATTTTTTCAATGACATGATATGGTTTAAGCTATGTACATGAGTTTAATTAAGTTACAAATTGATTTACCAATCTGTATTGTTGGAATATATAATGTCTCAAAAATTTAATCTCGGATGTTGTTTTTAGAATCATCCTATATATCTAAAATATCAACATGACAAAATTTATTGGATTGATCTAAAAAATTTATAGATATTGTTGAAAAATGTTTGATCATTTAAAATTGAAATTATAATTCAAAAATAAGTAAGGAAACTGTGAAAAGTAGTACATATACACAAAGAATAGTAAATAAATAAATTTGAGTGTATAACAGAGCACTAATTGAAAATTTGAGAATAAGAAGTTTGATTAGATTATAGTTTGATAGTATCATTTAGAGGACATAATTTGTAGCATCGTGAAGAGAAGGATTTAAATAATACCATTTCTAAAATAATTATATTTGTGTGTGTTACATGTTTGATTGTGATCTTACATGGAACATAACTAGAATACATACTGTTTCATGAATCCAATTGAATAAATACAATGATAACAGACTCATACACTGATGTTGAATAAAAGATAAGAATGAAACAGTTACTGTGTAAATTAGTCTTAAAATAAAAAGAAAAATAAATAAAAAAGCGTAAATAAGTTGTCATTTTAAGTAATAATGATCATGATTATTCAGTAATATGAATATAAGTAATTGTGTTATTTTTTTATATAAAATAGAATATAATAGACCATGACATGTTTACGTACAACTTAAAGTGAATAAATAAGAATGGAAACAACATATCCAAAACCCTGTAGTATTTTTGAGGAAGACACATTGGTTGTTTTTTGTAAAAATGTGGATCTATTTGGGTTACATTATAAACATGAAATGGGGTTATTTAGAGTATGGGATACACAAAACATGGGAAAAGGTTTAAACCTAAAAAAATTTCCTCATGGGTTGATACAAGCCAATGATATCATCAGGGTATAATATATTCCATCAAGTCTGTCTCAAATAGAAATTGAGGGTGGATACCACCTTTTGGATTCTCAATTGGAATTAATGATTTTTTATTCCCCACGGATTGAATTCCCATTTTAATATATATTCTCATTGAATATTTATTTTTCAAATAAATATTATGAAGTGAAATTTTTGATATGATATTTCTTTTTCATGATATAATATTGTTTCTTCCTAGATATTGATTAACCCTAAAAAGAATGAGAATACAATGATGAAGAATATTTACCTCTTGTCTAAATATAAATAATCGTAACGATCTCCTAGAATGTAAGATAGATCAAGCATCAAAGGAAAATAACTTGTAGTTCAATGTAACCTAAAGGATATGGAATTTTTTTACCTAAATGGTTTCAATTTTTCTATCCAAAGGAATTTACAAATAATGATTTAAAAGGAGAAGTATTCAAGAGGTAAAATTTTATTCCTTTTCCATTAAATTTATTTTCATGTTCTCCTAATTTATTATTCTATCCACACCTACTCTGTCAAAATGATCATGATAAATCTATTATAATATATATAATGAAATGATGTCTTGTTAATGTAATTTCATTCATCAAACTCCATTCCCTATATCTATCTTATTTTAAAAATGAAATCATCGTACATGAGGTGGTGATTTACAACTTTTGTGGATGATGAATTTTCGTTCTTCAATTTATTCTCTAAGGCTTGAAATGAATACATTTTTATGGTTAAAACAGAGAATGACATATTTTTACAACCTTTATTTTGTTATGGAGGTAACATTTTTACATAATAATAATTGATAAAACAAAATCATCTTGTTATGAGAAATAAGTACAGTAATAATGTAAATGATTGTCACTAAATGTCTTATTTAAGGATTAATTCTCATATCATATAAACCAATGACATATATAACAATTTAAACTTCTGTATATTAATTAATATCTTATAAATTCAATTCTATATAAATATACAAATTCCACATGAACTTCTATACTTTATTGAATGTGTTACCTTCAACTGTGTTATTGTTATTGTTTAATTTTTTAGAATTTCATACTAGGATTTTTATAACTATCCATGTAACTATGTTATTAATGTTTGATTGTTATGTATTTATTAATAGACTTTTTATATCAATTTGTGTCATTGTTTTATTTTTTGAGAGGAATCTCCCTCGAGAGATTGTGTTTAAAGTATTATGTATATTTTAACATTATTCACTAGTGGTTTTTGTGTTTGAAATATATCGAGAAACATGAGAGGTATCTCATGGGATGTTAGTTTGAACCACCATTCTCGTTCCTCTTAGTTTTTTTAATTATCAAGGATTCACCTTTCCCCTAGTTCATGTGTTTTGGAGGCATGGATGCCTAGAGTTCGGGATTCCCTTATACCTATGTTCATGGATGTATGTTATGTTATTTGTTGTGTGTATTTGGGGTAACATATTTAGTTGTTGAAAATGTTTTTGGAGTAATGAGATCCCTTAGAGTATCTCAAGGGATGGTTGTTCATAACCATCCACTAATTTCTTATGGGTTGGATTAGAATTTTCTAGGGAGATAATAGTTTGAATATTAGATGATGTTATAGATCAATCCATTTGACCCATTACATTTCCATAAATCTGATTCATGAGGTGTTCGGGGAAAGACTAGTGTGTATTTCGACATGTGAGTCATTTTTAGAGTGAACCATTTCAACAGTTTTTCACATATCTAGCAGTCCAATTGTAGCCCATGTGGATGGAAGATCATCCTGGCGGTACCTTATCGTAGCGGTGACTCATCTCGTAGTGACTCGCTAGAGGTGACTCATCAGGGGGTGACTTGCATGTGGTGAATCTTCGGGTGGTGACATGTCTAGTGGTGACTCATCTGGTGATGACTCTCTGGCAATGACTCACTGGTGATGACTAATCTAGCGATGAATCGTCTAGTGGTGACTCACTGGTGGTGACTCACTGGTGGGGACTCGTCTTGCGGTGACTCGGTGGAAGTTACATTATTTTTAATACTCATCTAGTGATGGGTAACTAATAGTGAGTCATTGTGTTGACTCATATAGTATTGGTGGTGACTAATTTTAATAGTTTATTAAATTTCCAAAATTTTCTAGTTTTCCACATTTTTACCTTTTTATGTCTTTTTTTAAAATAAATTAGTTTAATGAAAAAATTGATGATTTTTGGGCCAGCTCAAAGGCTATCAATCATGTCTTAAATTTATCAAATGTTCAGAATCATTTAAATGGTCACAACATAGGGTTTATTGAGATCCTCCATTAATGGAAATTTTAAACTCGTTCAAATCTGATGAGTTCTAGATCTAATCCTTATAAGTCAAATACCTTATTTTTCGCCATTCCTTCTCTTTCTATAAATATGGGTGGTTCAAAATACAACATCCCATAGGATTTATGTAACCTCTTTCATAAAAATGGTTTGTGACTCCCTAGATAGTTTCTTATTTTACGCGCACCCTTGTTTTGGTGCAACAAGTTTGTTTCGACTATCTTTCTTCCATGTAGTTTTTTTACTTCTTCTCTACATATATGTATCATATGGGGTGGGTTTATTAATGTTACATCATGTGATTATGGTCTCATTCAGAGTAATAAAGATTAATAATTTGGATTGAATTTATCAGAAGGGGTAGGTGAATTTTATGTATGATCCTACAATTGTATTGATATTTTTATAAATGTTTTGAATTTTATAGGCTAAATTCAAACTGAATCATGTTCATTGGGAGTCCTAGTTTGATAGATACTTTACTATTTGTTGAATACAAGCAAGATATGTGGATATTGATGTCACTGATTATATAATTGGTTAACCACGTCTGTTTTATTAAAATAAATTAACACCCCAGGATCATATGGGTTGTGAGATAACACCCTTAGTCAACAAAGTGAAATTAAATAAGTGAAGGATTTCAAAACAAGAAAATACATTTTGGTCTCGTATGTTTTGTAACATTTTTGTGGACAAGTTTGAGTGTTTTTTGTTGGATTTGGTGGTATGATTGATGGTATTTTACTTTTTATGATATATAGGGGTAGTGGATGAGACGTTTCTTATAGAGGTGGTGTAATAATGGTTATAGTTTGGATTTGTAGTAAGGTTGTAAAGTGTATGTGGCTAATAATTAGTGATGATGTGGGATTATTGGTAAAAGGAATAATGGGTTGTTGTGTTGTGATAATTTATGTATTTTGGTTATAGTATTGTGTGAATTTATTAGAGTTTCTTGGAAATTATGGAACAAAAATTAAATTTATTTTTCTTAGTAAGAATTAGAAAAAATATTAATTTAAATAGAATGCGGAATGTGAATTGAAAATGAATTAATATTAACAAGGTGTAATTTAACGAACCAGTGTTTTGTTAATAAGGTATTATTTGATATTTGTGAAATCTGTTAATTAGTTAAATATGGGTTAAATGTATAGTGTGAATTTTGGGTTTTGTTCATCTTGTATAGTTTCTTACATATATCATTAGCAATAGAGGTATTAGACCTTGTGATTTGGTTTGTTCATTAGTAGTAAACACAAACGACTTTATTATTTACATCAATAATATATGTATTTATTTGGTATTTTACTTGTTATTTAAATACACTACCCACCCATGTTGACCACCATATGTTGAACACCTACATAGTCATGAAATGGGAATATTTACTATACATCCCAAAGAGAGGATGTATTGTCGGCCACCCACTCTTACCTACTCCCTCTTCCAAGTGATGACTATCCATGATTCTTCAAAAAGGATGTGATGATATGTGGAATCCTATGATTCTTTCAGATGAGATTTTATGTGGTGTCCCTAGTGTCTTAAGAATGTGTTGTGATGTTCTATCTCAGGTGTCTTTAGAAAAAGATTTGTTGTGCTATTAGTCCCAGGGGTGTGTGGGCGGAAGAGCTATGAGGACTAGCTCTGTGTGGGAGGGGTGTATTGTGAGGAACAGGTGTGTGTGGGTGGGATGTGTTGTGAGGCCCTTGTGTATGTGGGTTGGATGTGATGTGGTATATCTTGAAGAGGTGGGAGCATCAGGTTGTTTGCGGTTGGTTTGTAAGAGCCTCTAATTAGTGGGAAAGTGGTGTGAGGTACTGTATCATCGATGTGGTTCATATTATTTATTATTATATTTGGATGTGTTATTTTATGTGCATGCCTTTGTGAGGGTGGGTTTTTGGTTTATAAACCAGTTTGAGTTCTTTTTGGTTCTACTACATTCACATGGGTGGATTAGAATAGTCTTTTCACATGTGCATGGGAGATATTGGTTTTCCTACAATGTTTACATGTATTCTCACCCAAAATATATTAAAAAAAGGTTTATATGAGGACTTTGTAGACCATGCTGTATATTTCATGTTCGGACCATTGGATATGTTTCTATGTTTCTAACTTAACTTTTATTCATTTGGTATTTCAATTGGATAATTTTATATGTTCCAGTTTTGATTTATACATGCATTGTGGGATGGTCAAACTTATTTTACAATATTTTAGGGAGTTTTTTGTGGTATATTCATTATATACCTTGATCATGTTGTTATTATAAAGGGTAATTATTCCCATATTGAGAGTTCTTTATACCCTTTGTGCTGGTTAGAAACTGGGGGCCCACTAGAGTAGGAAATCGAGGGTCATTAACTCACTTTCATCTTTACAATCCCAAAATGTTCCTCTTTAGAGGGAGACGGTCATGTCTATAATATGTTCGGTAAGTATTAGATATTGTTAAAATGGAGTAATTTTTTTCATCATAATTAATATAAACAATTAAAATTTAACAAAATTATATTTGACCAAATTTCATCAATATAGTCATATGTTATTTCATTTTGATTTTAATATAGGGAAATATGACTTTATTATTTATGAAAAAGGCTATTGGAGGGGGTATGTTATAGAATAATTAATCTTAAAATTATTCGATGTAATGTTTTATTATTTAGATGTATTAGTTTTCAAATATAATATCCATTATTTCCTTCTAAATATTCTTTTATTTCTTTTAATATTCTTTTATGTTTTAGAATGTTTTTTAGATTTGATAATATTTTTATTGAAAATAAATCACATATATTTGATGAATTAATTATTTAAGAGTATAGAAAATTTTTTAGGGATTAAAAATTATGTCATCATTTTGATGGAATTATTGATAGAATAATAAAAATTATTTGGTTAATTTAATATATAATTAAATTAATCAAATTGTTTTAGAATCATCAAAATCTAATACATGAGTTTTTAAGATGTTTTTGAGGGATTTTGTAGGGTCATATTTTTTATTTTGTTGATAAAATTTTAATTTAAAATAATAATGTATTTTATACTATATCCCAAGAATTATATTATTGTTACCCAAGTAATTTATTTTCAATATAATCAAAATATATTAATTTGGGAGAATATATATATATATATATATCAATTTTGGTAATTTTATAATTTTATCATCAAATTGACCTAAAAAGTTATTAAATTTATGAAATGATGGGTCATATTCATGATAATATTTTTACAAACTTACTGGTGATATATGTTTTCCATGTGATTCCTTTATGTCTATGTTTTGGTTTTGTAAGATAGTTGGAAGTAAGTGATTGTGATAAATTCGATGAGAACGATGTAGTTCTGTAAATAAATTAGGACTATAAAATCTATTTAAGGGATAATTGATTGGAATTTGTGATAAAACTATGAGAAATGAGTGATGTAGGTTCATTATTACTAAATTGAACATTTTATCTCCTAGATCAATTGGTATCCAAAGGTCCTCAGGCCATGTGTTGTAGTGAAAATAGATGCAATGTAAGATAATAGTGGACATAGAATCAATGGATTAGAGAAATTCCAATGTGGGTGTATGACCCAATAAGGGGAATAATTTAAGTTATAATGTGATATTAAAAAAATGATTTAATCACCATGTAGGAGGTAGTGTTTGATATTTCCTCCATAGGAATGTGAGGAATGTGGGATTTTATATGGAATGTCAGATTATAAGAGAATATTATGGGTGTGCAGGGACATTTGTGAGATATTATTGACACTCTAAAATTTATTTTCTCTGATATCAATAAATAATACTTAATCAAACATTATTTGATTAATTTTGGAAGCGTAAAGATAATTAATTTAGAGTGATACGTTAAATAAAATTTAAATAATTATATAAAATATTTTTAGTAAAATATATAAATATTTTTTCATTGTACTCCAATGAAATGATATGAATAAATAATTTCTTTACGAAAACATATGTTCATATGGGAAATCAGTCTAAGGTGGTGTGAACTAGAGAATATAATGACAAATTTATAATTACATGAAATATTTTTATTTGATAATAATAATAATATTATATTATGTTATAATGACAACTATGAGTCATGGTAAATAATAAGGGATGTGTAAATAAATTACGAAAAATAACATCTAATGAATATGAAATTTAATTTCCGTATTAAAATAATAATAATTAATAAATCTATTTATAATATAAATATTATAAATCACTAAAAAATACACTATTTAACTTAATGGTGATTCCCTATCATGGAAATTAATTATCATATTTTAATAATTGATATGGGTAATTATTAATCATTTTTGAGTAGAATAAATTATTGTTTAATATATTATACTAAAATCATATCATATTAAATATTATAAAATAGAATAGTAATTAAAAATAATTAATGATTTATATAGTTATATTTTCATAGCACTGAGTGTTTATTTTAATTTTTTTAGGAATATGTGAATTATACATAATGGATCTATGAAATGAGAAATAATATCAATAATGAACTTCATATAGAAATATAAATATAATTATGAAAGGAATGGCATGTAATTATTATGGGATTTATGGGGAAGACAAAAAAATTTGATAGATGTATGTCAACAAATTAAATGAAAAGAAATTCTAAGATAAACACGTGCTAATCGTAAATGTGAAATTGGGGAATAAAATCACTAGATAAAACCAAATTGTATGTATATATATATTGTCATGATTTTTATTGAAGCCTTTATATATTGGAAAAAATGATGAATTAATATTTTCATTAATAATGAAAATATTGAAATATAGTAAATGGACTAAAATGTTATGTTTTTCATCTATAAAATACTGTGAAATTAATAATGAAGTACCATTACGATGGAATTAGTTGTGTTACATAGATGACCTATATTCAATAGGGATATAATTAATTATGATATTAGTGGATTTTTGAATTAATTTGGAAGATAACTTCAAACAATAATATAGTAATTTTGTGAGAATTATGATGTAATGAAATTAATGGAGTTATGTTTGAAAAAAACATATCCTATAATATAAATAATTATATAAACATTATTTTTTTGTGGTTAAGAGAATAATTAAATAAGTAACACTTAAATGTTATTAAATTATTGTAAATATCTTCTTAAGAGTCAAAATTAAAAAATTCCATTATGTATAAAAAAATGGTGAAAATATTTATTTATATGGTCTCTAATGGTTGAAAGGTAGATACTTGATTTGAGCATAATGGTTTATTTATCGACTAATCTAGTTTGTGATGTGATATATTATAGTAATAAAAGAATATATAGAATAATGAGATATCATTTTACATTAATTTACATTATTCATTTTCCTAAATTAGAGTTGTTTGATGATGACCATTACCTTTCTCTCCAATTTTAATGGGTACATACCAATATTGATTCACACTTGTATCTATTCCTACAATCCACACGTCTCATTTTTTGGATGATTAGATACTCATTAATAGATTAAAGTATATGTGTAATCCCTATACAATATATGGTATATGATATGTGGGGATGAAAAAATTTTATATCCTCTAAAGATATTTGAATTTGGTAGAAGAAAATTCACACATGGGTTTTCAATATCACACTCCTAAAACATTTTGATTGATGTTTTTAGTTATAATATCCATATTATATATTATTATAAAAACAAAATTGATCTTCATTGAATCATATATATTACAATAGACAGGAACATTTATATTTCCTCCATTATTTAAATATTCAGTAGCATATGTATTGACTTTTATTTTCCAACATATCAATATTTATATAGATGAATATCTATATATGAGTATTTTCACTAGTAACTCATGTTCAAGTGGAGTTATGTATTTTTATTAGAAACTAGATAAGTTCTTATTGGATTAATTATCTTGAATTAAAATAAATTAAATATTTAAGAAAAATTTAATATTTTTTGGGGGTTATTTTTCTTTCATAGCTAAAATCAAAAGTTATGATAGATGAGTTCTGATATATAGGTTGTTATGGTGTTTTAAAAGGGCACCACCACTATCAAGAGGAAAATAGGTTTGTTTTATAAGATAATTTTAGACCCTTATCGGATATAGTATAAAGAAACCCTTATACTATTATTATATATTCATTATTAGAATATAATTATATAAATATTGATATTCAATTTGTGTGATCAATGTGAGAGCTGGGTTTCTTCATAACGATTGATCATGAATATCACAAACGACTATTTATTATGGTAGGTGATTTTTGGGTATTCCACATAATAATTGTTTTTATTGAAGAATATAGACACTAGATGATCATATAGTAGGCACACTAATTCGGAAGACCATATTTTGTACAACTAATCAGGGAGTCTAGAGACAAAAATTGTTTATAGTTGTTTATGGAAGACATATCACATTTTGATTACAAATATTATTTTTTGGTGATTGTGGTAAAAAAATTATATTTCGATGTTTTATATTTCATGGTTTTCAATCATTAATAACATATTTGGGGGTGTTTCTTGATAATAGTTGAACGGTTATATCTATATATACTTATTCTTATAGTTTATGAAGATACCATAGTCCTGGTAACTATCCGATGGCATTATGGTTATTGTAATAGTGATTCCAATAACCTCTATATAAGGATGTTATAGGTAATTAGTAAAGAGTTTGGATAAGGATTTATTTATGTTCATGATTAGAATTTTTGGGATAGTTATAAAAAGTATTATATGGGTTTCAGTTCATAGATTTTGAAGGGTTTTAGGAAAAACATATTTTTTAGAACATGGATCATATTGATAACTCATGAAAAATTCCATTGTATGAAAAATTGGATTTTAAAGGAAGGGTGGGAGGTAAACATTCATCATATAGTTTTAGTCCCTGGATGTAATATTTTATGATTAATTTAATTAACCATTCAGATAGATTTTTTATGGAATAATAGTTGGAGACCTATAAACCTCTACACTATCCAATATAAATTTGAGACTGAGATATCCAACATAGATAAGGGAAAATAATATTCTATATAGAGAAATTACATTTTATATATGTGTTTTGGATTTAAATATAAGATTTATAATTTATGTAATAGGATATGGAATTTCCCTATGAAAATAATTCTCAAGTACTAGAGTAGTCTCATGTCTTTTTCTTTCTATACAGTAAAATTTACTTGTAAAAAGTGACATGGAAAATAAGTAATATATTCTAAATTTATCACATCCTTTATATGAATTTGTTGAAATAGTTAATTCTCATTTTTTGTGATATTTTATATTCTCTTTAATTCTACATTAATTTTTAGGGTTACAAAATGATGTTTTTAGGAATTTAAGTTCAAAAAATGATTTACTTTTTACATTTTTAATCTATCTATGTTAGAGTTTTGTAGTGAATTTCTTTTTTATAGTTATTTAGTTTTCAAATCGAAATCGGTATTTTCGGAGATTCCATTCAATATAAAATTTATTATGGTTAACAGACATGTGAAAACATTTAATAGGGATGTAAAACCTTTATGTGTACTACGTTTCTTTTCGAGGGATCTGCATATGTAGATCTTCTGTTAAGCTTCTCATTATGATAAAACTTATTAGTTTTATTTTTATGAAATTATTTATTATCCATCATGATGATTATTTTTAGGATATTTATATTCATTATTATGTTATTTAATAGGATTCTCAGTGTCTCTCTATTAATATCAGTTATTATAGGTTTTTAATAAACCACATATTTTCTTATATATATGGATAAGGAAACCCTATTAACATATAGTTTTATGGTACATTATAAAAATATTACCAATGTTATAAAATGGATGATTTTATTGGGATGAAGATACAAAATTCGATTTATCTTATGTTCTATAAAAGAGCAATGATCAAATAACCATATAATTATCCAAATATTCTAAATATTATTACTAATATAAGTTATTGAAGTCTAAATACAATATGAAGTAAGTATAGATGAAGTAATATCAGTATCATATTCATTAATTTTTAGTATAGATATATTTAAAGGATAAATGTTTGGAGTAATCCATCTTTAATTTTTTTAAAAATAATTTATATAGTACATATCTCACGTGGGTTATTGGTTATAAGAATCTCAAAATAAATACAATCATTCATTATTTAATACAAGTATTATAATAACCCATTGTTTTTATAAGATTTCAGTGGTAACTTCTACGGATTTTATTCATGGATATGAACAATATTTTAGTAAATACTATTTTTATCTCCAGTAATAACTCATGTACAAGTGGTTCTTACATGTAGTTGAATGACTCTAATGAAATAATTGGGATTTCTATTCTTAATTTCCATATGGAATTGAATTATTATGAATTTTTTTTTGAATATATAGAGTTGGTATAGTGGAATAATTTATATGCTATATAATCAAGATATGTTTCATGGTCCTATAATAATGTTATGAAATACTAATTTCTCTTGTAAGTCACCAATCCATTGATTTTAGAGTTGAAAAAAAAATTAAGAGGTGTTATCGAAAAACAGATATTTTTTCCAATTATTTAGATCATTTGGAATTTCAGTAATTGGATAGCTCGTCGAATTTAAAAGGTTCAACTTTTTATGTGATACTTTTTGTTGATATGGTGAATTTTTTGTTGTTGAGAAGGTGAGTGTGCGTGATGTGTGGAATCATTTAATTTACCGATCATGATTTATTTAATTCTCATTGAAAATTTATTGATGAATTAACAAATCATCAAAAATTATATCTGGGTAATAAAAATGTTTTTTTTCTTAATGGTGGGGTCATAAATGAAAATTCCATGGAATGATACTAAATTCAACTGAGAAATGAAGGAAAGTTCTTTGAACATCATACAACATTGGATTGTGATATCCAAAATGTAGTAAGTCTAAATACATTAGTCATTTATCATATATAATCTATTAAAATGTTCTTTACTTAATCAGTTGTGAGGGAATATCTATAATAGTAGTCCATGACAATAATCGTTATCATATTGATTTGAATGTTCATTAATGTTTTTTCACTCTAAAATGAATTAATTATGGTAATTTTTGTATTGATCAAGCCACATGTGGATTATTTATTTCCATGAATGAAAATGTATTAGGTGGGGAGAATGTATTAGCATGGGTTTTCACCTTGTATGACCCTTTGTATATATATATATATATATTTCCATTTTAGTTTGAATTTCATTGAATTTATTTTTACTTATTTTAATTAATATATGTACTTTAGGGGCCTATTTTAAAACCCAAAAAACAAAAAGGAATTACAATCTTTATGTAGTTGAAATACATCATTCATTTAAAACAGAATTCTAGACTATGAAAAGGAAACAACCATTGAGTATAATATTTATTTTTTCTATTGGATCACTATCTTGATAATTTTTTAACATTTCTAATATAGTGTGTAGTTGGAAGAATGATAGAACTATAAATATGTTCAAGATATGTTTATTTAATTTTCATGTATCATTATCTATTATTTTATATCATTGACATCACTATTCTTGTTCTGTTGATTATTTATAAAATCAAGCAATTAAATTTGAATATGAAATTTGTATATTTAAAATGGTTCATGTGGACTATGAATCTCATAAATCCGAGACATGAATTGTGGGATTATAGAGGGATGTTTTATAGAAATATATTTATCACAATTTTCCAAATTTCATACATTTTAAAATACGTTAAAATTTTTTATATTCTAATACTACATTACTATACAAATTAAATTATTTTTTATTGATAAAAATTTATTTCAGGAATTTAATGAATATACAGATATAATTTTTAGCATTAATTTTGATTATTTGTTAGCTTTTTTTGATGGTCAAGAATATAAAAACATTTCATTAGTCCTTAGATGAATTTTTAAGATATTAAACTAATATATTTGGACTACTAATAATTTTACAAGAATTTTGAATGAAAAATTGGAGATATTTTTTTATTATTTTAAAATTCCTCCATTTAATCAACATATTGAAAAATTGATTTTTTGGAAAAGGGATGTTATATTTCATATCATTGTCTTTTTAAAATGTTACTAGAGATATATTTTATAAATTAACTACATTATAGATATTGGTTTCAACCATTTAAGGTGGTCCTTAGTGAGGTGTTTAGATAATGGTAATGAGATCCATGTAGTTAAATTAGGAAAATGTTATCATCCAATCAATTGATCAGTTGGTAAGATGGTAGCCACATCATCCCTATATGATACGAGAGATATTGGTGGATCTATCATTGATAGATCATTTGATTAAAATTATGAAACCATAACTGCATGGTCATTTTGGTGAAAAGATGATTCCCTGAGAAATATGAATTTTGGTCATCAGATCATTGTATAAAATTATTGTTTGTGAGGCATAAAAACATGGATCAGCCTATGAAGGGATATATAATAAAATTCAGAAATGACTAGGGATGAGGCATGAGGTAGATAATTGCGTAGAACATCCATATAATTTATAGGCATCATATGGAACCCCCATATTTCCATAGGAAAGACAATACATGTCCAAGAGTAATAGTATGTATTTGGGCACTAAAAGTTTTATTGGACACCGATCAGTACGTCGGACAAAATAGAACATTATTTTGGTGATCTTTTGAAAAATATAGGATGATAATATAATTAGATTATGTCAATTAATCATTGAATAATTATGGAAAATAATTTTATTATTAAATAATATTATTTGGTCTTATTACACCCATGAATTAATAGTGATGCACCCAATTACTGTATACATTTACATATATATAATTGAAGATAAAAACATGGTTTCAACAAATATCTGTTGTTTTATGAACATGTTCTTTGATTTTGGGGATTCCTTTTACTTTCATGAGATTTCTGGCTAACTACACGAATCAAGGGATGCATGTGAAAATTTTGAAACTACACGGCATGTACTTTTATACACGCCCCGTACATCCAGGCAGGGACACGGACCGAAGGAGGGAGTACACGCCCATGTCACCAGGAAAAAGATACATGCCGTGTGTGGTGGCGATGCACGTCATGTACTACTTTCTAGAAACGGTAGTTGCCAAAGAAAATTCCACACGCCCATGTGGTCGTTGATGAAGACACGGCATGTTTGAACTTTTACACGCCGTGTCTGCTATTCTAGAAGGTGCTAGCGGCCAAAATTTTGATACTACACGCCATGTATTGCGGCGCTACACTCCGTGTACACTCAACTTGCAGGCGACCCCGTGTTCAAAAGTAAAAAACCACGTGCTAGGCCACCTACCAGCGGAGAAACTGGTGCCAAAATGCGCTGACGAAAAGTACATAGCGTGTACTTTCAATACACGCCATGTACTTTAGTTTCCAATAAAAAGAGGCCTTGGCCTACGGATTTTGTGAGTTCGAAACCTTTGGAGGAGAAAGGATGTTCTGTTGCTACCATTTCCCGAGCCACCGTGGTCCCATCACTCCGCCATTCCACCTTCCGACACTCCACCTCAACGCCTACATGATAAATCAATCTGGTTTCATGTGTGTCGTTTCTCTCCCACATTCTATGTGTAACTAAACCTCTCATGTTGGGGCTGTGGATGATGGGATCATAATTTGTATGTTGTTTTATATAGTTGTGTTTGAATTGTTTTAATTCATCTTACTGTTCTTAAACCACTATCTAATATAACTGAGAATTCTTAGACGGACCAAGGGATGGATTCTCGGTGATGTAAAAGAAAAGTAATAGTGAAAACATCAATGACCATTGGAAGGCTTTCACCGATTCAAATAATAGACTGGATGTAATAAATAACTGAGAACATTGACTACCGGACCAAAGAGTCAGCTGATCTAATTCCAAACACGAGGAACCGGACCAAGGAAATCTTGTAACAAAAATGAAATCCATAATGATTGAATTATTGTGAACAACACAACCATTTAAACAATCTGCATAATAACTCCTTATTCACCACATCCCCGACAAGTCTTTTATTTCCTTTTTAAAAAATCTTTAAATTTACCCGTTTTTTTCTTTAAAACTGTATCCATTTCATCAAAGTAAATCAATTTAGTCTCAATCAAAAACCCAAAATCAGCCCAATCAATTCTAAATTATGCATACTTAAACTAATTAAGTATTAACTTAATTGAATTCACGCATGCCACGGTTCCCTGTGGATCGACCCTGAACCTAAGCTATACTAAAGTTCTAAGAACGTGTAATTAATTTGGGACGCATATAACTTCAATCAATGACAAGCGAGACCAAATTTTGGCGCCGTTTCTAGGGACCACTATTTGGTTTTAGTGCTAAGATATAAATTGTGTTAATAATTGATTTAAGTGAAAATAAAAATAAAAAAATATCCAAAATCTCTTTTATAATCCCATTTCAAATTTTCTTTTTTCTTTTTCCCTTTTACGCCTGGTTTTCGTTTTGGTGTTGTGAAGAGCTTAAAGTGTATGTTTAGATGTTTTACACGATCTAGAAGTGTCGAGTCTTCGGAATTAGTTCCGCTTGACCCATAAATCGAACGGACCTTGCTTCATCGTCGGCGTACACTAACAGAAACTCACAACCATCAACCACAACCCATGGAGAACAACAAAGAGGGAGCACCAGCCGTTGATGCTGTGACTGAGCATCAGTACCAGGATTAGTTACCTCTCACTGCTGGTCTACTGGAGAAACCTCCTGGAGCCTTCATGGAATTCCTCCCAAGGGATTACCAATAGCCGCCACAACAACTCTTCCCACGACCATACTTTGCCCCTCCGGAGCAGCTTATGAAATCTCCACCCCATCAACAAGAACCTCCAAGACGTACCCTTATGGAGTACGGACTTCCATCGATTCACGGAGCTGGTACGGGCATTGTTCGTCCTCAAGTCCAGGCTCCAAACTTTGAGATCAAGCCTGCTATCATGCAGCTGATCCAGAACATAGTCTAGTTTGGAGGCCTGGCCAGCGAGGACCCGAACACCCATATCTCCAACTTTCTGGAGAACTGTGACACCTTTCGGTACCATGGCGTGTCCGAGGACGCCATCTGTCTTTTACTATTACCCTTTTCTCTATGGGACAAGGAGAAGGACTGGATCAAGGTGCTGCCACAATGATCTATCCTCACCTGGGAGGAGCTCGCCCAGGTGTTCCTGTCCAAGTACTTACCAACATCCAAGATCGTGACACTCCAGAATGAGATTAATAACTTCCAGCAGCACGACTCCAAGTCATTGTACGAGTCATGGGAACACTTCAAGGAGATGTTATGAAAATTCCCCCACCACGGACTCCCACTCTGGATGCCAGTCCAGACCTTCTACGGAGGACTTACCAAGAATACCAAGTCTATGGTGGACGTTGTTGCTAGAGGTACGGTGAAGCGGAAATCCCCTGAAAAACTATTCGAACTACTGGAAGACATGTCAGCCAGTAGCTTCCAGTGGCACTCCGAGCGGGGGACTCAAAAGAGAGGTATGCACAACATTGACGCTACCACTATGTTAGCTTCTCAGTTGGACGTTGTGTCCAAGAAAATCGACGCATTGAACCTCAACGGAGCATCTCATGTTCATGCGGTGAACAATCTAGCATGTGGCGACTGTGGTAATAACCATATCATGGGAGAATGCCCGGGTTCTGCTGGAGGAACCTCGACGAGCGAGGTGAGTTATGTTGCCCAAAATCGAGGGCCCAACCAGTACCAGCAGTACCAAAACCCGGCATGGAGAGATCAACAGAACACAGGCTGGGGCCAACAACAGCAGAATCCTTCGACCCATCGACCACCCAGCTATAACCAGCCTCCATACCAGAACCAATACCAAAGGCCGCAACAACCCCAGCATGGTCCTTATCAGCAACAAGGGTATCAAAACCCTCGTCCACAACAGCCATGACAGCCACCTCCTCCACCGGCTCAACAACCACCTCAGCAGGAGAACACCTCAAGGTTATAGGATCTGATGACTAAATTCATATCTACTACTGAGACTGGGTTCCAGGATCAGGAAGCTTCGATCCGAGGCTTGGAGAATCAGATTGGTCAGGTGGAAAATCAACTCTCAGGGAGGCATCCCGGTACACTACCGGGGAAGACGGAAAATAACCCAAGGGGGGAGGCCAATGCTAACATGATCCGGAGTGGAAAAGAGCTCCACAGGAACCAATCGTCACAGCAAGGGTCATCTGCACCCATTGTTGGTGAAAAAGGTACCAATACCGATCCCTCCTCGTTCAAAAGCCCGCAGAAGGAGGATTTATAAAATAAAGAAAAGGAAGTAATCCAACCATTCAATCATGCCTTACCTTTTCTGGAAAGATTGAAGCAGAGGAAGCTGGACCACTAGTTCAGAAAATTCATGGATGTTTTCAAGAAGATACATATCAACATACCATTTGCAGAGGCCCTGGCACAAATTCCAACATATGCCAAATTCATGAAGGAAATCCTCTCGAATAAGAGGAAGATGGAGGATTTGGGCCTTATTTCACTAACGAAGGAGTGCTCCGTGGTGGTTCAACATTCTATTCATCCCAAACTCCAAGATCCAGGTAGTTTCACCATTCCTTGTACTATTGGATCCTGCGTGTTTGGAAAGGCCCTCTGCGACATAGGGGCCAGAGTGAACCTCATGCCCCTCGGAGTTTTTAAGAAGCTGTGACTCTACAAGCTCAATCCTACACGCATAGCCCTTCAACTTTCTGATCGATCCATCAAGCACCCAAAGGGAATACTAGAGGATGTACTGGTCAAATTGGGTAGGTTGATTCTCCCTGCTGATTTCATCATACTCGACATGGGGGAGGATCCGGAGGCCCCACTTATTTTGGGAAGACCATTCCTCGCCACTGGGAAGGAGCTCATTGATGTGCACCAAGGAGAGCTTATTTTCCAGGTAGGAGATGAGAGAGTCTCCTATAATGTTCTCAAAGCCATCAAGCAGGCATCATTGTCCGATCATGAGGATTGTTCTGCAATAACTACTTTGGACGATCACCTGGTAGATGATATGGTATATTTTTATATTTCTGATAATTTTAACATTCCACATATTCCTGTTGAAGAAGTTCCCGAGAATTTTGAACTCCTGGATGGAAAGGGTGGCCACTATTGGGACCATTATCCCTCGTAAATATCAGGTAGCAAGGTAAGTAGGTCGAGCCAATGACCTAAACCAATGGCGCGTCCTGGGAGGCAACCCAGAGGTTTCACGTTGTGTCCCACTTATTTACACGGCATGTACTTATCTTTTTAATTTGTAATCTTAATAGTATAAATCTATAGAATAACAAATAAATAACCAGGGATGATGCTGGTACTGATGGAAAAGTCACTGGAGTTTATTTGAGCCGTCCTCGGTTTGAATCCTCTTGACCTAACTTCGGCACGGGGTTCATCCTTTTAATTAGATGATGTGTGTGGTATTTTCCATCTATATATATATATATATAATTTTTTTATTAAAACCCATGATGTGGATGGACCAGTTTTCTAGAATCATAATCCGGTTTCAAAAGACCCGGGTTCGAATCCAGACAACCGTCTCATTTCCATCATTTGTTCTTTTAATAAAACCACAAGACGTGTACTCCAATATACGCCATGTGTGCCATGAATTTTCAAATATAAATTAAAAACGTTTTAAAAATAAGAAATTACATTCAGGTGAAGTTGGAGGAATGGAAAAGTCTCGGCACCAGGTTCACAAGACCCGGTTTCGAATCGCGCTAATCTCCCGGCTTCACCCCCATCCTTTACTAAATAAAAACCACACACCGTGGTTTTCTTTCTTTCCATGTGTATAGGCCGTATAGAATAAATATATAATAAAATTATATATGAACAGCAGAACAACCTTTTCTCTAGTGGGTGAGGGCATTCCTTCGAATCGGCCATTCGCCGGTTCGAATCCCGCCCCATGCACCGGACCAACGGTTTGACTACTATTTTTCTCATTTTAAAATACACGGCGTGTATTTCCCGATATACATCGGGTATAGGTTTTTATAATAGAATATGTATATATATCTATTTTATTTTAATTATTAATAATTATTCTATAGTTTACTATAATAATTAAATTTATTTATATAATTAATTAAAAAAGAAAAAAAAGAAAAAAAATGGGATACACGGCGTGTACCAAAAATACACGTCGTGTACCGTGGCTATATAAGGAACGGGCCACCTGGCTTGAGGTCGTGTCACACGACCATCCCAATTTCCTCCCCTCTTCCTGTTTCTTCTCCCAAACGCCACCCGAACCCCCCCTTTTTCTAGATCCGTCGATTTGGGGCGTTTCAAGTTCTGATTCTTCTCACATTGTGATCCTCAGTCTAGGTACGCCGTTCTGCACCCTCTATTTCAACTTTTTAGAATCATTTAGGGTGTTTATCGGATCGGCTGACTATTCGGCTTCCGGAAGTACACGACCACGAAATGAAGAACCCACGCTGTGTATTTCTGAACACGACCTCACATAGAATTTTTCGAAATTTGAATATACACGGTGTGTATGTTCGGTACACACTGTGTCCTTTTCATCGTGCCTGAGTACACCTTTGCAGACGGCCTCACACACCATTTTCATTTACACAGCGTGTGTGTTTGGTACACATCGTGTCCGTTGTTTGTGTTGGCCCCTCCATTTTTGGCACATAACACGGCATGTCAACCCATGTTCCCGAACACAGCATGTATGTTTGGTACATGTCGTGTACATTTTAACTGTCACCGGCCCGTGTTTCCCATCTCCACGGCCACTCAACCTATTTTTCTTTACATGGCGTGTGTGTCCGGTACATGCCATGTCTATGTGATGTTTGACCGGCCCGTGTCTTCCCCTCTACACAGCCACGTTTTTCGTGTGCAGTCCATGCCCTGTCCAGTACCTACACGGCGTGTATTGTTTTCTCTGAACTGATAAAAAAATGGCTGTGTCATTTGTTCCACACGACCACCAACACTTTGAGTGAACATGGCATGTATCTTCGGTACATGCTATGTACTTTTCCTTGGTCTGTTTTCACCCTTGGCGTGTCTGTCCAGAGAATACGGAATACTCTCCCTTTTTGACTACACGCCGTGTACCCTAGAGTACAAGCCGTGTACTTTTCTTTTCCAGTTTTCTCACCTTTTCCCTTTTTTGTTTTCTTTCCTTTTTATTTTTCTTTTTTTGTTTTCTTTTTGTTTCTATTTTCGGATATGGTAGATCGTGATCCTTCCCACAGTAAGCGGCTAGACTCTGCCACCGAGGGCAAGAGGTCTAGTTATCGTCGGATCCGACTCCGACCACCTACGCAGCTGGACCTCGACGCTCCGGTATTTGAGCTCCCTCCGTTGGCCATTCTACCGCCACTCACTCCCTCAGATGAGGCGGGGCCTACTTCTGCTACACCAACTGCCACTTTCCCAGTATCATCATCTTCATAAGATGGTCCCACTTCGATCACACCTTCCACCGAGCCACCTTCCTCTTCGGTGGATCCACCTCCAGAGCCAGATGTTGCCGCTGCACCAGCACCTGGCCCAGGACCTGCAGGTGCTCCCTATCCCTGCATGGTATTCCTGGTCACTGACCTCGCATACGACAGGATCTGACGCTTCTCTCGTCGGCTGATACCATTGAGCGGTCGGTACCATGACAGCATCATTCCGTAGTGGCTCGGTATTTGGGAGGAGTTGGAGGTACTTCTCGGGCACACCGCACTCCTCTAGATTTTCCAGGTCAGCACTCCTGTGTTCTGAGAATTATTTTTGGAGTTTTCATCCTCCTTTGAGTTCGATGGAGCAGAGTACTGAGAGACACCTGGAGATGTGGTGCCAGTAGTTCGATTCCGGCTAGGCGGTCGACGTTTTTCTCTAACGATGATGGTGTTTGGCCGAGGGTGTAGCTTCTACCCCCATCCTATCACACCACCCCCCATTTCTGACTGGACCTGGCCCGAGCGCTCTGACCTCGTTGCCATGGGGCGGGAGACCGCTGGGCCTGACCACCGGTACTCCCCCACTTCTCAAAAGAGCACTCTTATAGCTGACTCCGTCCTTCGCATCACCCACCGGTGCTTCAGTGCCATCCTCTTCCCCCTCCATGAGGATATGGGGGTCATGACCGACCGTGACATGGAGATTCTTATCTGTGTCATCCGGCATGCCAACCTGGACCTCCCCTTTCTTGCCGCCTCCTATTTCCACTCCATGTTTACCGGCCGTCAGGGCAACCTGAACGGCGGGTTTTACACCACCCGTCTTGCCCACCACTTGGGATTATTCTAGCCCTCATTACCTCATGACTTGATAGGTTCACCCCAGCAGATGGAATTTCTCATTCTCATTCACATGGGATTGGTCCGGAAGCAGGGGTGCCTACATCCTTGTTCAGGCTTGATCCCCGCCACCTGCTGACCCCACTACCCCACATACTAACCCTACCCCAGCTGCTAACCCTACTCCTCCTTTGTCACCCCCTCCAGCTTCTCCACCTCACCCACCTCCTACTGAACCCACTTCTTCTAACCTTCCTTCATCTGTCCCATCCACCATCCCACCTACCCCCACACCCTTAGTCGATCCGACCCTTTCCGTCAGCCTAGCCACGATGGAGTAGATGTTCGCCCGTATCATCAGCCGCCAGGACACCATTGTATGCCATTTGATTCGTCTGGATGGCCGCCAGGATCGAATGGAGCATCTGTTGGTGCATATTTCTCATCATCTTGGTGTTCCACTGCCTCAACCACTAACTTCTACCTATGTTCCCGGCCCTTCTACTGTTGCACCACCGTTGTCTCCTGCGCTGGCCATAGATTCCATTCCGATGACTACGATGAGCTCTACTGCTGCCACTTCTGCCGGGCCAGGGCCTACTATTGAGCTTCGGATCCCGAGTCTAGCACATGCGGCTCCTACTTCTTCAGCTACCCTTCCCAATGCTGAGTTAGAGCCTTCCCCTTCCACGCCTCCTGCGCCGTCTCTACCGGATGATTCTGTACTGGATGATGCCTCCCATGAGGTGACCCCATGATAGTGACAATTTTATTTATCTTATATATCTCTTTTGTCAT
The DNA here is from genome assembly GCA_963277665.1 of Viscum album. Taxonomy (NCBI): domain Eukaryota; kingdom Viridiplantae; phylum Streptophyta; class Magnoliopsida; order Santalales; family Viscaceae; genus Viscum; species Viscum album. The sequence continues at coordinate 1,257,302,412 of OY728152.1, forward strand.
TTTCTGTGCTGTGATGTTATGCATTTTTGTGGTTTTCCTTTTTCTCGACAGTCACAGGTACGGGCATGGAGCGCCTTGGGCATCATTTTTCACGAGTGGAGTATTTTTCTATTTCAATTTTATTTCTTTTTTTTTATTTAATTCTTCCACTGAATTCCCTCATTTTTTCCCCCATTTCTCCTGTTTCCCACCCTTTACCTTTGTATTGAACTTGGTGGTCCATGTGCCTTCTTCAGTGTGGGGGAGCATCTATCTCTTTCCCCTTAGTCTCTTCCCTTAAACTAATCTAGGAGACATCATTATTAGACTCTATTTTTTACACTGTAAAGCAATTTTTCTTAATCAATCTTATAAATTCTAGAGTTATTAGTAGGAACTTTTGGAAAGGTTACATGCTTATATTAGTTTTTATGTATTTTAAAATGATTGCTGATATAGTTTCAATTGCAACCTTTTATCCCTGATTAAATTACATTAATTTGGATAATCATTATTATGCATGTCATGACCTGATTGTCCCTTTATTATTTTTCCACTCCTTAGAGGTATTCTAAACCCTTTTTTGTATTTCTTTTCTAATACCGTCTTTCTTGAGAGATTCTTAGGATATGCATCACTACCAGAATTTTCAAGTTTTTTTTTCGAAACATGACGAAATTTTTGAATTACATTTACATGATTGAGGCATTAGATTGTTTCAACCCCTTTATACTGAGACCTACCCTACATTTAATCTTCGTTAAACCCATAGAATCCATGAAAATCCTTTATAGGATGCCACATTGCAATACTATTTCCCTTCCTACCCTATTTCTTTTTAAACATTGCATGATTATTCATTTAAGATTTAAAGAGGGAGTTGGAAATTCATGGCATATTTTTGGGTACAACCATGAAATAAAGTGTGGGGGAGTGCCTCTTGATTATTTGGGGCAGAATAGGTTCCAAACATCTACTCATTGTATTCATAAGGGATGCCCTTGTGTTTCGTTGTAAAACAAACAACAACAACAAACACACAACAAGGGAACCTTATGCTTATTTTCCCATGAACCCTACTTGCCTAAGGAAGATGGTGACGATTACAAAAGCATTTAACTGAGCTTTTGAAGGATGAATTTTCAGTGATATTTACTTTGAATATCATGAAATGTTGTTTAAAGGAATTATCCATCCTTTTTCGAGCCTCTGAATTTATTTTCACATCTGAACTTACCAACCCTTAGCCACAGAAACATCCGAACCTTATTGATAAAATCCTCATGAGCTTTGTAATTAAATTTTTCTGAAGTAGAGAACAAGATATCTTGCAGACCTATGGATAGAGTGTATATACCTTGGACTGAGAATATCTTTGATTAAAAACATATTGAGTGTGGAGTGTGATTTTAACCGGCAAGGTAAATCATCAAGTGGCATGCTTATTTTTGAAAGGTTGAAAAATGCGTTGAAAGAGGATGAAAGTAGTTAATTACATTATATATGAGGCATGATTTTAATATCATATGAATTGAATTTGTTTGTGCCATTTAGAATTTTTCCTCAATAACTTTATCAGTTATAAATTTGATTAATTAAATTCATTCCTTTTAAATTATAGGCTCTCTTAATTAGATGTTGAGATTTTGCTTGAGGGCAAGAAAACGACTATGTGTGGGGGAATTTGATACACCCAATTAGTGTATACATTTCCATATATATAATTGAAGATAAAAACATGTGTTCAACAAATATCTGTTGTTTTATGAACATATTCTTTGATTTTGGTGATTCTGTTTACTTTCACCGTCTTTCTGGCTAACTACACGAATCAAGTGATGCATGTGAAAATTTTGAAACTACACGACGTGTACTTTTATACACGCCATGTACATCCAGCTAGGGACACTGACCGAGGGAGGGAGTACACGCCCATGTCACCAGGAAGAAGATACACACCGTGTGTGGTGGCGCTACACGTCATGTATTACTTTCTAGAAGCGGTAGTTGCCGAAGAAAATTCCACACGCCCATGTGGCCGTTGATGAAGACATGACGTGTTTGAACTTTTACAAGCCATGTCAGCTATTCTAGAAGGGGATGGCGGCAAAACTTTTGATACTAAAAGCCATGTATGGCAGCGCTACACGCCATGTACACTCAACTTGCAGGCGACACCGTGTTCAAAAGTCAAAAACGGCGTGCTAGACCACCTGCCAGTGGAGAAACTGGCGCCAAAACGCGTTGACGAAAAGTACACGGCTTGTAATTTCTATACAAGCTGTGTACTTTATTTTTCCATAAAAAGGGGCCCTGGCCTACGGATTTTGGGAGTTTGAAACCTTTTTAGGAGAGAAAAAGTTCGGTTGCTACCATTTCCCAAGCCACCGTGGTGTCGTCACTCCGACATTCCATCTTCCGACACTCTACCTCAACGCCTACACGATGAATCCATCAGGTATCACGTGTGTCATATCTCTCCCACTTTCTCTGTGTAACTAAACCCCTCGTATTGGGGCTGTGGATGATGGGATCATAATTTGTATTTTGTTTTATATAGTTGTGTTTGAATCGTTTTAATTAATCTTACTCTTCTTAAACCACTATCTAATATAACTGATAATTCATAGCCGGACCAAGGGAAGGATTCTCGGCGATAGAAAAGAAAAGTAACGGTGAAAACATCAATGACCATTGGAAGGTTTTCACCAATTCAAATAATGGACTGGACGTAATAATGAATTGAGAACACTGACTACCAGACCATGGAGTCAGCTGCTCTAATTCCAAACAAGAGGAACCATACCAAGGAAATCTTGTAACAAAAATGAAATCCAGAATGATTGAATTATCATGAACAACACAATCATTTAAACAATTTGCAGAAGACCTCCTTATTCACCACAGCCCTGACATGTCTTTTCTTTCCATTTTAAAAACTATTTAAATTGACCCGCTGTTTTCTTTCAAACTGTCTCTATTTCTTCAAAGTAAATCAATTTAGTCTCAATCAAAAACCCAAAATCAACCCAATCGATTCTAAATTATGCATACTTCACCTAATTAATTATTAACTCAATTGAATTCACGCATGCCACGGTTCCCTGTGGATCGACCCCGAACATAATCTATACTAAAGTTCTAAGATTGAGTAATTAATTTGGGATGCATATAACCTCAATCAACGACAAGTGAGACCAAGTAGTAAATAATTATTCTATAATGAAATGTTATTTTGTTGTAGGAAATTATTTGAAGGTGATGTAAAGTTTGAAAAATTAAAATTTATATTTACATGGAGTGTTATTAACTCACAATAACATTTCATAAATATATGAAACGTATATAGTGTATAAGAGATAATAAATAATAATGGAATAGTTAATGTATTAAGAAAATGAAAATATAATCTATAAGAAGAGTCATTTAATTACAAAAATAATATTTTTTTGAATAAATATTAATTATATATATTGGAAATATCATAAAACATTAATGGTTCCCCATAAGGTTCATTTCCATGTCATAGAATGTAATTTCTATATTTTAAATATTAACATTGGAAATTGTTAGTCATGGTTCAAAATAATTAATTATGGTTTTAATAATTATAATTAAATGATTTTATATAAAAAATGTTATAAGGATTAAATAAATAAAAATGTATTATTTATCAAGTGAAATAGTGACTTTAATAAAGGGGTGTTATAAAATTCAATATGATTCAACAAATTAAATATTTGTTCTTTTTATAAAGTAAAATAGTGTAAATAGTGAATTAAAAATATAAAGATTAAATTCACTAACAAATATAGGGAAAAATATTTTTATGGGATTTAGTATAATTATTAATAATTAATTATTGATGTTAGTGAAGTAATTAAATAATATTGAATTATATGGGAAACTTGTGATTTCGATAAAAAATATTGAGGAAGAAAAAAATGGGGAACCCAAGTGATATATATGTGCATGATAAAATAATTATAGAAATTAAAGTCATTTATTGAAATTAATAAATAATGGCACAAATGTAGATTTATAACTAATGTTATTATGAAAAATAATGCTGACATGATATATATAAATTGAATTGATCATGTATTTTAGGAAAAAATAATGTTAAGTATGGAAAATGGGTGTTTTTTGACAAAAAGATCTGTCATATTAAATTATGTAAAAGTAACTTGTAATGTGGAAATCGATAATTATTTTTTCTTTCTACTTATATAATTTAATTGATATTTTTTAATTTAATTTGAATTACTATTACTAGCTTCCAAAATTATTATATAGCTGAAATTTCTATGGGATGATATGATTAGTTTTGAAAATATTAATGATTGATGTGGAGGCTAATACGTGTATCCTTTATTTTAGTGTAATGATTATTTTGTGAACATATCTACATTTTTTGTGATGCAGTCCAATGGTTGATAGATATCTATTGAATCGTGATACAACCATGACTACCCTTAACCTCAACCAGTATATAAGTCTAATCTAGATTGATAGTGTAATCCACCCTCTCACCCTATAATATGGGTGGATATAGATAATTATCTAATCGTGTATTTATTCATACTCACCTATATCAATTTTTAGAGGAAAAGTAGATAGTCACACTAAGATTGCTGGAGATGTGTAATTCCTACAAAATATCCTATATAAAGTAAGTGTAGATGTGTAATTTCATAGAATCCAAATTATAAGAATGTTATTTATGATAATTCACCCAAGAGTGTAAACTCTTTCTCTCCTACACCTAGAGGATTTAATTATATGATGATAAACCAAATATTATATATTATTTTACCCATTACACTATGATTGCATGAACCTTATATACTATTATAACCATTAAATATTGAATTTTCTCTAATATATAAATATATACCTATAGATCTCGAGATATATATTTCCTCTAGAATCAGAAGGATAGTTAGATATTTTTCTTCATCAAGAACCCATATGGGTGAATCAAGGGTGAATGATCATGTCAGAAAATAATTATATTTTGACAAGAAATATAATTATTTTTGATGTAATTAATATTTTTTTACTCCAATAATCATATGGGGTGAATGAATTAAAATATATATAATATTTTTGGGAATATATTATTATTGTATTATCATGGTCTCTGTTATTTCCCTAGTCCAGATCTCTGAAACATAACCATAGTAAAGAGGGCCACATGACCATAGGTATGCTCCAACAAATTCTAGAGGATTCAGATAAGAGGATTGAAACTAATATATTTGAGGGGATACAAATACTATCAATTATAAAGAATCAAGATAATTTTAAAATTTAATGATAATATGGAATGAAATATATATATAATAGACACACCAAATTTGTTAGATAAATGAAAAATAGTCAAATAAGGTATTCAATTTTCTAGAACATATAAATAGTAAAATGAACTCTATGTTGGATTATTTATAAAATATAAATAATAATCGAATTAATAAAGATAAATATTTTTATTTGTATAATAATGGCAGCCATTAGTGTGATAAATTTGTTGTAACTGTAAAAAATAATGTACAACATCCCTTACCCCAATGTAAATGGCCATTTACTAGTAAAACTGGGACTATCAACAAACTAATTGTCATGTGACTTGAGTTTCATTCCATGGTGATACATATTTTTGAATTAATCATGATGTTATACATTTGGAAAAATAAACCCATGATGTGTACATGGGTAGGGGAGATTTTAATGACCTAGTATGATTACACCACATTTGGTGACACCTCAAGTGTAAGTGATCTAGTGAACATATATTAAATTCAGCAGACAATGCAAGTTAGTGCCATGTCCTTTTTACAAAAATGAGTACATAACATGGAAATACGATTAAATATTTTCTTTTAAACTAATTGATATAATATACATTCACTCTCGGTATATCTTTCTTATATTTGATGACTCAGACACCCATATAACTCAATGAGTCCTTCTCACAATCACAATCTTTTCTATAGTGGTAACATTCTATGTTATCCAAACATCAACCATACTATCTCATTAGAGTCTGACATGACACATTAGTCCCCAATTTTATAATTAAAAACCAAAAAAAGATGACGAAATATAATTATTGAAACAAGAATCTCAATTAGGGGTATTTAAAGTTGGACCCACTTACAATCAATACATAAATGATAATTAAATATATAACATGGATGACTAATAGTTCATAAAGAATTAAAATAATTGAAAAATATAATTATAAAATAAATATGAAAACTATATATTTGGTATAAATAAAATTATGTATCAATAACTCTTAGATATTATAAAATAAGGCCATTATGTTCAAAAACATATATTACACACAACATCGTGGTTAAAAAAATTAATAAATATACTTATATATATAACCATTATATCATAGTTGTTGAATTTAAGGGTATGAATATGATTAACCACATTATCAAATACATATAAAGGTCACAATGAATACAAATATATTGATTGAATCATAGAAAAATAGAACTCAGTTGTTTGAGAAGTCTTTTTATTCATAAATACTATATTTTCTTAATAAATGGTATTTATTGATTTTGTGAGATAATTTTATATTTATTTTTTCAAAATTTAAGAACATTTATTAGACAAAAATGAAATCATAAATGAAATAAAAATAAAAAATTTATCCTACTATAATATTTTTTGGTTTTTTAGAAATGTCTATTTTTTATTGAACTGTGAAAAATACTATTTTTATTGAAAAATGTATTTTATTTTAAAATATTTATAAAGTGAAAATTTAATTTTATTAGTATTAAAATGAAATTAGTTCATTTTTATTAATTATAATATAATTATAGTATTATGAATGTTTTATTTATTTTATTATTAAAAAATATTAATATTTACAGGGCAATTTTTTTGAAAAAAATGTTTTCTATCATGTTTGGAAGATTTAATTTTAAATTAATTTCTACTACTTCAATGTTATGAATTTATAAGAATAGATTCCATATAAAAAATTATAATGTCAATTTTTGTTAAATATTTCTATTTTATATTTACTCTGTGTCAATAGTAATCATTGATAAGTTTACCTCGAGAAAAGAAAAATTACTTCAATAATGGTTACAATAATTTGATAAACACATGAAATAATCCCTAAAACATTCCATAATTTTACTGTAAGAATATATTTCAACCAAAATATCCTAAAATATAAATATATGACCATTTTTTCTATGTGAATGATTTTGAACATTATAATATATTATGTAAATAAGACTCAAAATTTCATTCACATCATTTTATTGTCATTAACATTTTTACAAATAGATCCAAAGAAGGTATGATTAGTCATAAAAATTAATATTAAAGATAAAACAATACATAACTTCTTTACATCATAATTATTGATAATGGAAGCATTACTCATGCTTATGTACATATTAACATGACCATAATTTTAATATAGTTCATTTTTATAACCATTTATCATTGTTGGATTTGAAATTTTAATCGATTTTTAAATATGATAATTATTTCTAGATTATTATTCTAGACATGATGGAATAATTACCACTTTGACAAAATTAAAATTACCAATGAAATTTTATATATATGATCTAAATATCATCAAAATTTATAATTTGTGAATGATTGATTAATTGAATATATCATGGTCTAAGGAATAATTAACAAGAAAATGTTTTTAACAAATTAAGTAATTTATTTTATTTAATTATTCATCAAGATAAATATTGTAGAGGATAAGTTGGACTCGACATAAAGGTATTTCTTTTAGAAACGATATTTTATTATTTCAATTAAAACAATATTTATATTCCATGAACATTTTTAAAAAAATTATTTTATGGTATTATTTATATATAAATAAATGGTATATAAATGAAATATTTTGTCTAGTTTTTACATTCATTAAAATGTTACAAATAATTAGTCTTTTTAAAATTTTTATAGATATTTTTTCACATTCATTACAAAACAACATTTTTCTATATTAATGTATACTATGACAAAGAATTTAACCTCCATAGTTACTATTAATTAATAGTTTTCATCCATTATTATATTCTATTATTTCATAAAATAAAAAAAATCATTTTCCTTTATTCTAGGAATTTTAGTTTTGAAAATTGTTTTTAAAAGGAATGTGATATATCAATATCTGAAAATGATTTATTATAGGAACATATAATGATTCTATGGTGAAGAATTCTACGTGTTATGATTATGTAACGGTTCTTGGGAATATTTTAAGATGAATGGTGGATCTATTATATTCTAATGATTTATGGGTGCAAAATGGAACTCCAACAAATTGGGAATGATTTTTTTGGTAGTTTACCATTACAGTTTTTACTTATGTAACCATGGTGGTTATTAAATTATTAACCATGTGGGTTATTACATTTAAAACCATTATGGTTTCTCCACATATTAGACTGACAAGAAAATAATTCTTCATGTTAGCTACATGATTTATTTAATCTTGCTATCATTTTATAGCAATAAAATGAATTTTTAGAGTATGATAATGAGTTTTTGAATAATGAAATGTATTTTTGACATCATATGTGTGAAAAGTATAACATTTGTAAAATGGAACCTATAAATTTAAATATTTCAAAGAAAAAAATTTAAATTTTATTTTTTTATTTTAAATTTATCCTAAAATATTTTATTGAATAATTTAAACATAGAATTTTATTTCATGGGAAATTAAATGTATATTTTGAAAAAAAATTAAATTTTGGAAACAAAAAAATATTTTAGGTCTTAATAGACAAAAATAATAATTTTTTATTTCCCTTACTATGATTTTTGTGATTATACCATAGTTTTCAAAAATAAATTAATAGTGGTTAAGTATGGTTAAGAACAAATAATAATTCAAGTTTGAAGTCATAATGATTACTCATTAATACAAAACATGTTTCATTTTTAATGTTTTATGATTTGGAAAAAATGGATACTAAGTTTAAATTTCCACACTGCATTTTATATGTTTTTTATATATGATTTATGACCAAATACTAAAAAACTATAATCCTAAAATATATTTAGAAATTAATGAATATTATTTTTTTCTGAAAATGTAGGATATGTAATCTTCCAGGATATGTCCTTGTAATTGATATTTGAGTGGGGTTTAGAAAAAATTATAGATTGTTATTTTTTCATGACAAGTTATCTTAAATGTCAAACTAACCATCATAGTTTGATGATTCAATATATGATTATATATTCAATGGGATAGTCATACCTTTTGAGGTTTTAAGTGATATTATTTTGAGGTAATTAATGATTTTTTTACTATACTTTTATTGGTTGAGGTATATATAATCCTAAAACATAATATGAAATATTATTTCATATGAATGCTATTACATTTTTGGGATTTATGTAGAAAGGTATGACATAATATTTTTTTGTAAAATATTTTTTATTATTGATTTTGTTAATGTTGCGTTTGATTATTTAATTGTTAATGATTTCTATAATTTCTATGGGTATTTTCAAAAAAAAAGTGATATATTCATTTTAAAATATAATAATTCATTTCATGTTATAATGATATTATTTTATATAGATTTATGATCATTCATAAAGATGAAAATAAAAAAAATTCAAAAAACATTCTTTCCCCTTACATATATATTAAAAATCAAAATCATTGGAAATTATTTCATAAATTATTTTTAAATATTTTTAAAAATATATATCAACAACAAGAAACTATTTGATCTATCAAAAAAAAATTACCTAAAATTTATATGTATCCTTCCATTTCATTTTTTTCTTTCATAATCTCAACTCATCCATCCCAATTGTAATGGGAATTTCCACAATGGACTTGTGAATTAACTTTTTAGAGATATAGTCTACATACATGAAGGTATTGGGGATATGAGAAACATTAAAAAATATTGTGATATCTTGATTTATGTTATGGATTATTTCCTTATGTTCTGTGTTAGAAAAAAATTTGGATTTATATTGTCAAATCATAAATAAAAATTTTATATCATTATTTTTTTGTGAAAAAAATATTAAATAATAAGAATAATACGAATGGTTAAAGGATTAAGAAGGATATTAAATTAATTATTTTTATATCAATAATAATATGATATATTTTAATTATTATAAGAATCCTGAAACACCTTTGGATTATTCTATAGTAAATTTTCTTCAATATATAGAAACATATATAAATTAATATTGGTATAAAGGAAAGATGGTGTAGAAAAAAGGTGATATTTTTAGAGTCTATCATTTATGGATATATTATAATGGGATAATAAATAATTTGGGATAAAATGTTCTTAATGTTTTTAAAATGATAGTCAATTAAGATTATTTTATTTCCAGACGAATATTCTATTTCAGAAACAATAAATGTAAGAAACTTATTTTAATATGAGTTAAATTTTTTAGGATTCTCATTATATTTTTAGAAGTCTTATAGGAATTATATTAATATAGTTTTTGTAAATAGAAAAACAATATATTGGGTGATAACCAATCGCATTTGGTTGGGTAGTAGTGTATGAACATGAAATTAGAAGGAGATAATGATGTAATGACTTCCACATGTATATTTGATTTCCTAATTAGTATGAATTTACATAAGCCATTTTAGAAAATAATTAAAATATTTATGATGGGAACAAATGATTTATGACATTGATAAATGTGGGTCTAAAATTATTTTTGTTTGTTAATTGATTAATTTAATTTAGGAAATAAATCACCATATTTTTAGGGAACATTTTATGAAATACTGCAATAAAAAATCGTGTTAGTCAAACACTTTTATAGAGAGAAAATAATGATTCAAACACAGAAATAAATAGTAGATCTATTTAAATATAATCAAACTATACTAGAATAAATATCCCTAAAAAATTTCCAAGAGATGTTTGTTACCTGAGTGTCTATTTCCACCATTAGCCAATCTTCAAAGAGTATGAACAAATTTTCAAAGGATGGGATGTACTTCATGGTGTAGATATTCCACCTATTTAGAATCGAATGAATTATTAGATCCTTATTATCAATCCAGAAATATTTATCCTCATTGAGGTCCACCCTCAGTGACCTCCCCATCATTTAAGACACTTCCTCATAAGTTTTATTAAGAGGCAGAATGTGCTCAACCAATTCCTCTTCTGGGATCAAAAAATATCCAAGGATTTATCAACTACATCACATTACTTCCATTGTAGTAAGTCAATATTTGTTTTAGTCTTCAAAGATTTCATCTTATTTTCCAATAATGTCTCAATTTGAGGTGGAAATAATGGAGTAGTTCTTCCACTATTTACAGAGGCCCTTTCCACTCCTCTTTCTTCATGAGCTCAGAGACTTATATCCCTAAACATCCTCCTCTGATTCACATATGCTAGTCCAAATTATAGTGTCCTTTATCCCATCCATTATTGGCCTGACCGGATCATCTACAAACTCATGTTTTTTTTTCATTAATTGTAAGTCATTTAAATCAATTTCCTACTCAATGGATGCCACCTACCGATTTGGCCTACCAACCACTTGGGAATAGAACCGCTGCATATGATGCCCCTAGGGGGTGTTGGGGGGATCCTCATTCACTTCTTCTTACCCTTCATTAAAAATAGAAACTCTTTCCATCTCTATATGAGATTATTGAAACATATCTACAGCCCATTACATCATAGATTGATTAACAAATTTCACCCTTTCCATCATATATTTATTAACTGTAACGTCATGGTTCAGGAATCCACCTAGAGGTGCCCTGTACCCGGTTTTTCACATGGCCTCAAGAGAATTTCCCCAAACGCCAGAGGCTGAGAACTAGCAGTGAGCTCCTTGGGTGTGATAATGGAGAATCTATGACCTCATTGCTAGAGTAACATACCCTATGTAAAATAGATAGAAATATCGGAAGCAGTAATAATACCATAAAATAGTAAACATCGGAAGACATAATTTAATAAACAATAGGAGAACATATAAAAAACCATTCACGATACATGTGTCTTGGAAAATAGAAAGACAAGTTACAATGATGGAATATAGTAATAATCCAAATACAAAAGAAAACAGGTAAACAACTCCTCAGCATCGCAAGACTCATCTTGGTCTGATGCTCTCCAGCTCTAAACCAGTCATGTACCAAATTAGAATGGAACATTTCATAATCTATACCTGAAACAATATAATCTGTTTGGCCCCAAAATCCTGGCCCAAATAGGGTGTGAGACTAAATACTAGTAGGAAACCTCCCCAAGATCTATACCAAATAGTCAATGAATATATATGGTAGGTAATAAGCAAATAGAAGCAATAAATAAGAAATTACTCAGTAGAAAAAATCTTACAGTTCAAAGCATTTGAATACCTCATATCATGTAAGAAGATATTCACAAATAGGTAAACCTCTTGGAGGTACACCCAGCCTAATCCCCTTTTGTCCTATCTAGAAAACACAAGCATCCCTCTGGGAATTACAAACATTGAAACACCTTTATTTCAGCTTTAGCCCAAACTCCCTGAGGAAGAACTCACTTTCAATTCCCCCTAGAGTCTCGTATTGGTATCTAAAGGGACTCTGGGGAAGAACTTGCGTCTCATTCCCCCTATGGCTCACGTCAAGGATCTAGAGACACTCTATGGAATCACTTATGTCAATTCCCCCTTTGGTCTTGCATTGTAACAGTAAAAACACCATCGGGAGAAGCCCTCACCTCTATTCTTCCTATGGTCTACTACACCAGGTTCTCATGGCCCTGTGTAAGTCAAACAAGAAAAGTAATACGTTGAAGCCAATGTAAACCCCAATAACTAAATGGTTAAACAATCTACAGAATAACAACATGTTATATAATAATCACTCCACCCTGAAAATACATGCCATGGGAAAAAATAGCAGCATAACCGGCAAACTAGGCCAAACAGTCAAAACAAGAAAACATGGGCAAAACCTCCATAGCATGGAAAAGTAAAACCATATTCCAAACAAATAACTTCTATCCAATCAACCAAGGCATAAAAATAAAACAATATGGCCAAAACAATAAACACTCAATACCTCCTTCAGGGTAATTTGGCACTTTTTTCACATATAACTCAAATACTAACTATGGAACATAAAAAACCACCTAACTAAATGTTGCCGGATCGTTATACATTATCATCAATTATTGAATTTCCCACAAAAATCGTAGATCTACAAAAACGTCCAAAATGTCCAACAAAAGATAACTTGAGAAAGATGAAGAATCGTGAAATGAATCTCTAGAATAAGGTAGAGCTTACCAATGTCATCCTAATGCAATTGACGGTGATCGATTCGGAGAACAGATGCTCGATCAGGGGCTTAGAGAAGTTCAGTGGCCATATGGTTTCTCATAGATGAGACAAACCTAAAATAAAATGGTTCTGTCAATTAGACGTGAACCTAGTACATTTAATGAAAAAAATGAAAGAAAATGGTGTGTGCTTTTGAAGTACACAATGTGTATATGCCTTTTCTGTCCCCCATATAAGGTGGTCTCCAGGTCACCACAAACGGTTGTGTGCTTAGCCATTACACGGCCAACACACAACAACATGCGGCAAAATTGTACATGAAATGTACGTATAAGTACACGACGTGTACTTCCAAAATTTCTAGAAACTCTACTTTTTATCAAAACACCAGAAAAGAGAAAAACATACCTGAAAAGAAGATCCAAGTTCTTACAAACATTTCCCATTAAAGATATTCATCCCCAAATTTCCCTAGCAAGACGACGTATAAGAGGAATCCCCAAAAATCTCCGATCACTGTGATCGTACATTATCATCCCACTCCTTGGTCTTGTCCAGTACTCTCCAGTGCTGCCATAACTTCCGTACAAGAGGAACATATCAGCCATGAAGAAAATTCATACATTGATCAAAAATTCAGATATGATGCTCCTCAAATGAGGTGCCCACCACTAACTCAACCCCTTCGGGTTGAAAAACATGAGACATGCCTGATAAGTAATGTTGAAGCTCAGAAATGTGAAATATGTCATGCATAGCCCAGTACCTCTGAGGGAACTACATCCGATAGGCACCCCGCCCGACTCTCTCCATAACCTCAAATGGGCCGACATACCTTGGTGGAAGTTTACACTATATCCTAATCCTTATGTGTCACAACCTCGGTATGACACATTGGAAAACATGATCCCCGACCTCAAACTCCAGAGGTCATCTCCACTGATCAACATAAGACTTCTGCTGAGACTGTGCAATAGCCATCCTCTTCCGAATCGACTCTATATACCATGTGGTCTCCTAAACAAGATGAGGTCCCAACATAGCTACCTCTCATGTCTCCATGCAGTATAAAGGTTATGTCATGGACTACCATAAAATGCCTCATAAGGTTCCATATTAATAGTTTCATGAAAACTATTATTACTGGAAAACTCTATAAGAGGTATCTTCTTCTCCCAAGAACCTCTAAAATCCAGGATACATGCTCGAAGAAAGTCCTCAAGCAACTGAATCGTACGCTAAGACTAACCATCTGTCTAGGGATGGTACGTTGTACTTAGATGTACCTCTGTACCCAAAGCTTTCTATAATCCTAGCTAGACCCAAGAAGTAAAATGGGAATCTTTTTCCTAAACAATAGAGTGTGGAACTCCATGTAAGCGTATAATATCTTAGATGTAAAACCATCCCAACTCATTCAAACTGAAGTTATCCTTTATCGGAAATAAGTGAGCAACCTTCATGAGTTTTTCAATGACAACCCACACTGCATCGTTCCCTCGAGGCGACCTCGGTATACATGCACAAAATACATCGCAACATAATTCCACTTCCACTCGGGAATGGGTAATTGCTGAAAAAGACCTGCTGGTTAGTGATGCTCCACCTTCAACTGCTGACAGATGTAACATCTCATGAAAAAACTAGAAACATCTCTCATAATATCAAGCTAAAAATACTGACAGTGTAGATCAAGAAACATTTTTGTAAAACCAGGATGAACATCCCAAACTGAAGAATGAAAATCTCGCAACAACTCCTCGCATGTGTCTGCTAGCACCCACACACGTACATGAAAATTCATGATCTCATCCTCGCCTACTTCCAATATAGGAATAGGGTCCTCTCATGAAACACTCTCTTGTTGGTCTCAACCTTTTTAATCTGATAGTTTCCTCATTCGCACAAGATCAAGTAGAGTAGACGTAATAGCTACTGAAGAAAGGAATGTATGTCCCTGACTGTCGTGCACCTCCAGATGCATCTCAGAGAACATATCAGTATGTTTCCACACACTGATGGCCACCAAAACTATATGTATATGTGTCCTCCTGCTCAATGCATCAACCCTAGAGTTTCCCTTTCTAGGAGTGTATGAAAGTTCAATGTCAATGGACTGAAGGTACTCAACCCACCTTTGTTGTTCAAAATTCAGACCACACTGAGTGAAGATATACCTGGGACTCTTGTTGTCATTGAAAACCAAAAAATTATCTCCCATAAGATAATGTCTCCAAAAACGTACGGCATGATCAACTACTTCCAACTCAAGATCATGCGTCGGGTAATTTCTCTCACATGGCCTCAACTCCCGAGACTGGTATGCAACGACTCCTTCTCCCTACATAAGCACTACTCCCATCCAGGTACTTGATGCATCACAGTAAACAGTATAGCTCTTGCCCAACTATGGAAATACTAGTATCGGTGCTATAGTAAATATCCATTTCATCTCCTGAAAGGTTGAATCGCAAGAGTCTAACCACAAGAACCCTGCACCCTTCTTAGTTAGGCCCGTCGGGGGTGATTCTAAACATGAAATGTCTGGAATGAAATGCCTATATTATCTAGAAATCACTACAAAACATCATACCTTAATGACGTTCTTTGGTTTCTCCCAGGAGACTACTGCCCTCACATTCCCTGGGTCCACTAACACTCCATTATATGAGATAGCATGACCAATGAAGTAAATCTGGTCCATCCAAAAGTGGAATTTTGAGAGCTTAGCATATAAATGATTCTCTCTCAGTGTACTAAAAAATATCTCAAGATGTGTGGCATGGTCGTGTCGAGTGCAAGAGTACACCAAGATATCATCCACAAGGACTACCACGAAATAATCCATTTATGGATGGAACACTCAGTTCGTTGGTCCTATGAAAAATGCAGGTGCGTTCATGAGACTGAATGGAATAACCACTTACTCGTATAGATCATACCTACTCCAAAAGGATGTCAGTGGTATATCAGATGGTATAACATGAAAAGGATGATAAATGGATCTCATGTCAATATTCAAGAACACACAAGCTACTCAATGATGATCAAAGAGATCATCAGTCCTCGGGGAGTGATATCGGTTCTTGACTGTCAACTAGTTCATCTTACGATAATCCACACAAAGCCAGAGGGTACCGTATAAATTTTTCACAAAAAGGTTAGGTGAATCCCAAGGAGAAGTGCTGGGTTGGATGAAAAAATTTTCATGCAACTCCTCCAACAACATCTGTAGCTCCTGCAACTCTGGTTTATCCATCCTATCAGGAGGAATGGACATCAGTGCTACTCCTAGCACATGCTTGATAGAAAAGTCCACCTCTTGATCTAGAGGAAAACCTTAAAATTCCTCTAGGAATGTATCCTTGAAACATTCCACCACCAATGGAAATTTCATCTATGAAGTCCCCTGGTCATCCAGATAAATACTAGCAATATAGGATATAATTCCTCCCTACCCATGATGCTCGGGCCCTTCTCTGCTCCCTTGGACATCCCATTCACCATTATGAAGAAACGATCCGTGCTATGATGATATAAAAATCATCATACAGTGATAGAAATCGACAACTGAATGGAAGGAAAATAACCAGCCCACTCCAAGAATGACATCACATCATGTCATCTCTAGAATATAATGTTCCCATAATATGTGATTCCCACCATCCTCTAGAGGGAACTACTTGAATTTCTATATAGTTTTTGTTTTTCCCCCAACGGAGTGTCAAATTTCAAGATAATAGTAGGAGAAAAGATACAAAACCCAAAGATCTCTATAACAGAAATAGATATAACGCTATGTGAAGCCCCTGTATCAAAAAGCACAGAAGTTTAAACCAAGGAAACTAGAATTTTACATCGAATTGTAGAGGGTCTTAGATCCTAATCATACTGGGTGGGCTCCACTACAAAACTCTGGCATGTACCATGGCCTTATGACCCTACCGAACTTCTCTATGTTGATCCACCGTATTGTCGCTAAAAGCCTGGTGATAGGCTTCCACGACCACGACCTCCACCTTAGCCTGAATGGACAAAAGAACTCCAGTTCCAAGATTGATGAGAAACTGGTTGTGTGGCACCCAAATGAAGAGTCATAAAAGAACCCCTATTACTAGCTGCTCGTGTGAATATCTGATAGAAGCACTAGAGATGAACCATCTTGTCGCATGATTATCACTCCACTGGGTCTCTTGGGAAATGTAACCCCATATGACCTCTCTTCCCACACTGGTAGTACCCCACTTGGCTACCAAAAAATGTGTCATGCACCCTCAGATCCTTGCACGTAGATTCCCTACAGCGCGTCCTACTATCATTAGGATGGATAACAACTCTGAATGTCCAGCCGTCCTAGCTCACAACTCCATAATTTCTCATATTTCACTCCGAGATCAGTTCTTGAATGACTATAGAAGATATGGAAGTCAACCCGAAGATGTTCACCAACGATCAGATGTCATGCTGGACACCATCCTCAATCTTCCTTACCAAAAATAACTCATCGCCTCCTGGAATAGGCGTGAAGCATTGCAACTCTGTGAGGCGAGAAGAATACTCTATAATAGAAAGAGTACCCTGCTCCAGACTCATGAACTCTCGGGCTTGATCGCCCTTGAAGGTCTATAGGTAGAAGTAGTCATAGAAGGCATGTTGTAACTCATCCCACACAATAACCTATTAGCATCCCACCTGTGAGATCACATCCAACCATCTCATGGAAGAGTCCTGAAGCATATACATCATGGGCTTTACCCTCCTCATTAAGTCATCTCCAGATGCTCGAATATAGATAGCATTCCTTCTAACCATGACTCTGCATCATGAGGTCCTCCTTCCCCTGTGAAGTTGGGAAGATGCTGCTGCTAGAAAACCCGCATAAACTCTTCCATAGAAGTGGCATGATGCAGTACTCCTCAAAAGGTCTTCAATAACATCATGAATCCCTCTCAAAATAGTGCATCGACACCTGTATCTAGAATAATTATTGTTTACAAGACTAGAACAACAAGAGGATATGTTGGTAGTCCCTGATCTGCCAAATATGGTGTCTGATTACTCCCTTGTAACTGGAGAACTACCAGAGGACATCTTATTGGTATCACTCTGCAAGGTCAAGAGCACACCTTAGATCAAGATTAATAGGGACTGAAACATAGAAGTGTGAGAAGGGAACAACATAAAAAAAAGAATTTATGTTTTTTAAAACATGGATACATGGAATGTATAATGACTACACAACATGTTCACTTAAGACTTCCCATGGGCATGTACTTATGCCAACCCAAGTCGTGTAACACCCCATAGGCTTCAGACTAGCATTGAGGTCCTTGGGTGTGATAATGGAGAATCTATGCCTTCCTTGGTAGAGTAACATAGCCGAAGTAAAACAGATAGCAATATCAGAAGCAGTAATAATACCATATAATAGTAAATAGAAGAAGACTGAATGAAATTAACAACTAGAGAACATATAAAAAATTAGTCATGATACATGTGTCTAGGAAAATAGCTAGACAAGTTATAATGATGGAATACAATAATAATACAAATACAAAAGAAAATAGGTAAACAACTCCTCAGCATCGCAAGACTCATCTTGGTCTGATGATCTCCAACTCCAAACCAGTCAAGTACCAAAAGTAGAAGGGCACTTTTCTTAATCTATACCTACAATAATATAATCTGTTTGGTCCCAAAATCATGTCCCAAATATGGTGTGATACTAAATACTAGTAGGTAACCACCCAAAGATCAATTCCTAATCGTTAATGAATATATATGTTAGGTAATAAGCAAATAGAATACATAAATAAGAAAGTACTTAGTAGCAATAATCTTACAGTTCAAGCATTTGAATACCTCATATCAAGTAAGAAGATATTCACAAACAGGTAAACCTCTGGGATGTACTCCCTGCCTAATCCCATTTGGTCCTACCTAGAAAACACAAGCATCCCTCTAGTATGTACACACAGTCTAACACCTTTAGTTCAGCTTTAGCTCAAACTCTCTGAGGAATAACTCACAATCAATTCCCCCTAGAGTCTCGTATTGGTTACAAAAGGCGCTATTGGGAAGCACTTATGTCTTATTCCCCCTGTGGCTCATGTCAAGGATCTACAGAAACTCTGAGGAATCACTTATTCCAATTCCCCCTTTGGTCTCACATCTAACTATAAAAACAGACCCTCAGGAGAACCCCTCGCCTCCATTCTCCCTATGGTCTACTACACCAGGTTCTCATGGCCGTGTGTAAGTCAAACAGGAACAGTAATACGTTGAAGCCAAATTAAACCCCAAGAACTACATGGCTAAACATTCTACCGCATAGCTACATGTTAGATAATAATCACTCCACCATAAGAATACTAGGCATGGGAAATAAACAGTAGCACAACTGGCAGACTATAGCAAACAGTCAAAACAAGAAAACATGGGAAAAACATCCATATTATGGAAAAGTAAAACCTTATTCAAAACAAATAACCTCTATCCAATCAACTGAGGTATAAAAAGAAAACAATATGGCCAAAATAATAAACACTCAATACCTCGTTCAAGGTAATTTGTCACTTTTGCACATATAACTCAAAGAATAACTATAGAAAGGCACAAACAACCTAACTCAATGTTGCAGAATCATTATAAGGGGACATCAACCCTTGAATTTACCAAGAACATCATAGAGCTAAAAAAACATCTAAAATGTCAAACCAATGATTACCTGAGAAATATGAGGAATCTTGAAACGAAGCTCTAGAATAAGGTAGAGCATACCAATGTGATCTGAATGAAATTGAAGGTGATCGATTCAGAGAAAGGATACTCGATCAGGGGCTCGAAGAAGTTCGGTGGTCGTATGATTTCTCTCGGGTGAGACAATCCAGAAAGAAAAGGGTTATATTGATTAGACGTGACCCTGGTACATTTAGTGAAGAAAATGAATGTACATGACATGTTCGTTATATGTATGTGATGTGTACATGACCTTATCGTCCCCCACATATGGTGGTCTCCAGGTCACCACAAACGGTTGTGTGATCGGCCATTACACGTCCAACACACAACAACATGCAAGAAAAATATTACATGACATGTACATATAAGTACATGAAGTGTACTTCCAAAATTTCTAGAAACTCCGCCATTTCTCAAAACACCGGAAAAATGAAAAACATACCTAAAAAAGATCTGGGTTCTTACAAACTTTCCCCCTTAATGTTATTCGTCCATGAATTTCCCAAGTTAGGCGGCATAGAAGAAGAATCCTCAAAAAGCATTGGCCATTATTATTGTACATCATCCTCCCTCTCCCAGGTCTCGTCCTATACTCGACTGTGCTGCCATATCATTTTTACAATAGGAACATATCAACCATGAAGAACTTTCGTACATTGATCAACAATTTGGATATGATTCTCCTCAAATGAGGTGTCAACCACTAACTCAACCTCTTCGGGTTAAAAAACATGAGACAAGTCTGGGAAGTAACATCGAAGCTCAGAAATGTGAAAGACGTCGTGCATAGCCTGGTACCTCTGACATAACTGCATCTGATAGGCAACCGGCCCGACTCTCTCTAAAACATAAAACGAACCGACATACCTTGGCGGAAGCTTACCGTTTATCCTAATCCTTATGTGTCGAAACCTAGGTGTGACATAATGGAAAACCTGATCCCTAAACTCAAACTCCAGAGGTTATCTACACTGATCAATATAATACTTCTGTCGAGACTGTGCAGTAGCCATCCTCTTCTGAATCAACTCTAACTACCACGCGGACACCTAAACATGACAAGGTCCCAACATAGTTGTCGCTCCTGTCTCTAGCCAATATAAGGTTTATCGGCATGGACAACCATAAAAAGCCTCATAGGGTGCCATCTTAATTGATTCATGAAAACTATTATTACTAGAAAACTATACAAGAGGTTTGTTCTCCTCCCACGAACCACCAAAATCCAAGATGCCTGCTCAGAGAAAGTCCTCAAGCACATGAATCGTATGCTAGGACTGCCCATCTGTCTAGGGATGGTACACCGTACTCAGATGTACCTGTGTAGCCAAAGCCTTCTGTAATCATGGACAGAACTGAGAAGTAAAACGAGCATCTCTATCATAATCAATAGAGTGTGGAACTCCATGTAATCGAATAATCTCTTAGATTTACAACCTTCCCAAATCTTTAAAACTGAAGGTATCCTTTAACGGAAAGAGGTGTGCAACCTTCATGAGTTTTTTCAATTATAACCCTCACTACATTGTTCTCTCTAGGAGACCTCGGTATACCTATCACGAAATACATCGCAACATCATTCCACTTCCCCTCAGGAATGGGTAACTGCAGCAAAACCCCTACTAGTCGCTGATGCTCGGCCTTCACCTACTGGCAGGTGGAACATATCATGAGAAAACTAGCAAAATCTCTCTTCATATCAAGCCAACTTTATTGACAGTGTAGATCAAGATTCATTTTTGTAAAACCAGGATGAACTTCCCAAACTGAAGAATGAAAATCTCGTAACAGCTCCTCGCATGTGTCTTCTAGAACCCACACATGTACATGAAAATGCAAGATCTCATCCTCACCAACTGCCCATCTAGAACTAGGGTCCTCTCATGAAACACTCTCCTGTTGGACTAGGCCATTTGAATCTGATATCTGCTTCATTCACACTAGGTCAAGTAGAGTAGAGGTAACAACTACTGAAGAAAGGAATGTATGTCCCTAACTATCGTGCACCTCTAGATACATCTTAGAGAATATATCCATATGCTTCCACTCAATGATGGACTCCAAAAATATATGTATCTGTGTCCTACTGCTCAATGCATCAACCCTAGAATTTCCCCTTTCATGAGTGTATGCCAGATCAATGTTAATAGACTAAAGGTACTCAACCCACCTTCTTTGTCTCAAATTCAGACCACACTGTGTGAAGATATACTTGAGACTCTTGTTGTCGGTGAAAACCACAAAATTATCTCCAATAAGATAATTTCTCCAAAAACATACGACATGATCAACTACTTCCAACCCAAGATCATGTGTCGGGTAATTCCTCTCTTGGGGCCTCAACATTCGAGACATGTACGCAATGACTGTTTCTCCCTGCATAAGAACTACTCCCAGCCCAATACTTGATACATCACAGTAAACAGTATAGCCCTTTCCCGACATTGGAGATACTAGTATCAGTGCTAAATTAAATATCACTTTCATCTCTTGAAAGGCAGACTCACAACCGTCTAACCACAAGAACCCTGCACCCTTCTTAGTTTGGCCCGTCAGGGGTGCTTCTAAACATGAAAAGTCCTGTATGAAACACCAATATTATCCACCAGCCCAACAAAACATCGTTCCTCAATGATATTCTTTGGTTTCTCCCAGAAAACTACTGCCCTCACTTTCTCTGGGTCCACTGACACTCCAGTCTATGAGATAACATGACCCAATAAGTAAATATGGTCCATCCAAAAGTGGCATTTTGAGAGATTACCATATTACCGATGCTCTCTCAGTGTACTCAAAATGATATCAAGATGTGTGGCATGGTTGTTTCTAGTGTGAGAGTACACCAAGATATCGTCCATAAAGACTACCACAAAATAATCCAAGTTTTGATGGAACACTCGGTTCATCAGTGATATGAAAACTGTAGGTGCATTCACGAGACCTAAAGATATAACCACATAGTCATATAGATCATACCTACTCCAAAAGGTTGTCAGAGGTATATCAGATGGTCTAACATTAAAATGATGATAATTGGGACTCAAGTCAATATTCGAGAACACCCAGGATTCTCAGAGCGGATCAAAGAGATCATCAATCCTCGGCAAGTGATATCAGTTCATGACAGTCAACTAGTTCATCTTACGATAATCCATACAAATTTATAGGGTACCATCTTCCTTTATCACAAAAGGACAAGAGAATACCAAGGAGAAATATTGTGTTGTATGAAACCCTTTGCCCGCAACTCCTCCAACTACATATAGAGCTCCTGCAACTCTGGTGTATCCATCCTATAAGGAGGAATGGACATCGGTGTTACTCCTATCAAAATATTGATAGAAAATTCCACCTCTCTCTCTGGAGGCAAACATAAAAATTACCCTAGGAATAAATCCCTAAAACATTCCACCACTAAATTAAATTCCATCTATGAAGTCCCATGGTCATCCAGATAAAGACTAGCAATATAAAATATTACTCCTCCCAACCCATGATGCTCGGGCCCTGGTCTGCTCTTTTGGACATCCAATTTTCCCTTATGAAGAAATGATCCGCCCTCTAGTGATGTAAAAATCATCAAATGGGGATTGAAATCGACAACTAATTGGAAGGGAACTAACCAGTCAACTCCAAGAATGACATCATAGCATGTCATCTCTAGGACATAATGTTCCCATAATAGGTGACGCCCACCAACCTCTACAGTGCAATACTTGAACTGTTGTAGGATTTTCGTTTTTGACCCCAAAGGATTTTCAAACATCAAGATAATAGCAGGTGAAAAGATACACAACCCAAGTATATCCACAACAGAAAAAGATATAATGCTATGTGAAGCCCCTATATCGAAAATAGAAGAATCTTGAACTGAAGCAACTAGAATTTTAACTCGAATTATAGAGGGTCTGAGATCTTGATCATACTGGGTGGACCCCACTATAAATCTCTGGCATGCACCATGACCCTATGAACCTACCTAAACACCCAATGTTGATCCACCCTGTTGTCCCTGAATGCCTGGTGACAGGCTACCACGGACAGGATCTCCACCTTATCCTGAATGGCAGAAAGAACTCCAGTTCCAAGATTGATGAGAAACTGGTTGTTCGGATCCTGAACGCGGAGTCATAGAAGAACCCTTATTAATAGAAGCTGGAGAGAAGATCTGATAGAAGCACTAGAGATGACCCATCTTGTCGCATGATGATCACTCCATTGGGTCTCTCAGGCAATGTAACCTCGTATTTCAGCTCTTCCCGCACTGGTAGTACCCCACCTAGGTACTAGATAATGTGTCCCTCCTCCTCAGATCCTTGCACGTAAAGTTCCTAAATCACTTCATACTATCACTAGGAGGGATACCAACTCTGAATGTCCATTCCCCCTGGCTCACAGCTCCAGAATTTCTTAGATTGCACTCCGAGATCAGTGCCTGGATGACTATAGAAGTGATGGAAGTCAACCAGAATATGTTCACCTGCGATCAGATGTCATGCTCGACACCATCCTCAATCTTCCTTACAATAAATAACTCATCACCTCCTGGAATAGGCATGAATCATTGCACCTATTTGAGGTGAGAAGAATACTCCATAATTGAAAGAGAACTCTACTCAAGACTCATGAACTCTTGGGCTCGATCGGCCCTGAAGGTCTCTGGGTAGAAGTAGGCATAGAAGGCATGCTATAACTCATCCCACACAATAGCTTGTTAGCGTCCCACCTATGAGATCACATCCCACCATCTCTTGGATGAGTCTTGAAGCATATACATCATGGGATTTACCCTCCTCTATGGAGGCATCTCTAGATTCTCGAATATAGATAGCATGTCTTCTAACCATGACTCTGCAACATGTGGTCCTCCTTCCCCTATGATGGTGGGAGGATGATGCTACTGGAAAACCCGTGTCAACTCTTCCATAGAAGGGGCATGATGAGGTACTCCTCAAAAGGTCTTAAAGAACTTCATGATTCCCTCTTGGAATAGTGCATCGGCACCTGTATCCAAGATAATGGTTGGATCCAAGACTGGAACAACTAGAGGATCTTTTGGTAGTCCCTGATCATCCATATATGGTGTCTAATCACTACCTTGTAACTAACAGACTACCAGAAGACGTCTCATTGGTATGACTCTACAAGGTCAAGAGCACACCGTAGATCAAGATTAATAGGGATTCAAACATAGAAGTGTGAGAAGAGAACAAGAGAAAAAAGCATTCAGGTTTTTCAAAACATGGATACACAACGTGTATATTGACTACACAACATGTTACCTTAAGCCTTCACATGGGCATGTACTTCTACCAACCCAGGTCGTGTAACACCCCATACAGAAGGTGGGTTGTCCTGACACACGGCGTGTACTTGAATCCTCTTCCCCTACCTTAATTCTTCTTAATGGTTAAGCCACATGGTTCTCATTGACCAATACAACACATCATGTAAGTAACAGAAACGATGTTTAATAGATGAACTTCACTAACCTATGTTGTTAGTCACATGGCCGGTTACACTACTCACTCTACATAGCGTTTTTGTGCCAGACACAACGTGCAATAGAAAGGTTTCTTCAACCAGTGGGGTTCGCTACAAGGAAAAATACTTGGGTTACACTACATGGCGTTTTCAAACATGAAACGACATGTATGAACTAAGCATTATCCATATTTTTTCATTAGTCACACGGGTAGACACTTGATCTAAAAAGACATCGTGTACTTCCGGTACATGGTGTGTCCCACCAATATTTTTACCAAACCTATGTCGATGCCCACACATCTAGTGACGCGGTTACAGACTACACAACATGTACATAGAGTATACGACATGTACTTAAGAAAACAGCTTCTTCCTGAACATAAGAACACATGGTGTGTATTCATCACTACACGGACTATATTTTGGGTTTTTCTGAAATGTAATCCTCAGAAACAACCCTGAATCCCTAAAAACACCGGAACAGACATTTAAGTTCCAAATTCTGATCCTTGAGGGCCTATACTTCATGCGAATCATAGCATTTCATCTTATACTTGTCATATACAAGCATGAAAGATTAATGATCTACCAAATTTCGATCCATGAGGGCCCATAACACCTCAATAACCAATGATTGGCGTTCATTCAATCAAAACCATACACAAAATTAATACCCTATAAAAAGTAGGTATTTTATCAAGGAAACTATCACAACAACTTGAAATCACTAATGCATCCTAAATGGCATGGAAAGAATGCATGAAATGTGTGCTCTAGAATGTTCCAATATGATTCATGAGATGGCATGCCCTCATCTCATTGGGTTGCCGAAGAAATAAAACCACCAAAATGTCAAAAATAATAACACAAAACATGTGAATCACCTAATGGTGAAATCAAATCAACTATAATAATTTCAAAACCAAAAAAAATTCAATAATGAGGTAAATTCACTTTTACCTATACACGGGTTAGGTACTCCCGATCACATCTTATTACGAAGTACATATTCCTTCATATCCCTAGCTATTGGCTCCAAATAGTAAATCAAGAAGAAACGAATCACTCTGATACAAATTAGTAATATACCAGTTCTAAAAGCCACCTAGAGATTCCACGTACCAAGTTGGTCACATGGCCTCAAGAGCATTTCCCAGAACGCCAGAGTCTGCTGACTAGAAGCGAGGGCATTGGGTTTGATAGTGGGGAAACTATGCCCTCATTAGAAAAGTATCACAACATATTCCAAATAGATAGAAATAACGGAAGATGTAATAATACCATACAATAGTAAACAGTGAAAGGATGAAATTAATAATCCACTAGATAACATATATATAATGATGCATGATACATGTGTATTGGAAAAGATCCAAACAAGTCACAATGATAGAATACAGTAATAATCCAAATAAAAAAGAATAAAGGTAAAAATACCCTAAATCCCAAGCTTTAGCTTGTTCCCATGCTCTCTTTCTCTAAAGAAGTCAAGTACCTTATTTAGAAGGGTGATTTTTTTTATCTGTAGCTGCAAATATATAATATGTTTGGCCCCAAAAGCATGGCCCAAATAGGATGTGAGACTAAATCCCAGTAGGTAACCACCCCAAGATCTATGCATAACTGTCATTGAATATATATGGCAGGTAATAAGAAAATAAAATTAGAAAACAAGAATGTATTCAGAAGCAACAATATTATAGTTCAAAGCAATCAAATACCACATATCAATAAAGAATATAGTCCCAAACAGGTAACCATATGGGATGTTCTCGGTGCCTAATCCCCTCTGGTCCTTCCTAGAAAACACAAGCAACCCTCTGCAAAGTACAAACAGTCTAACCCCTCTGGTTCAGTTCTAGCATAGACTCTCTGAGGTAGCACTCACCTTCAATTCCCCTGATAGCTTCATATTAGTAACTAAAGGTGCTCTTGGGAATCACATATGACTCATTCCCACTATGGCCCAAGTCGAGGAAGTACAGACACTATGAGGAAGTACTTTCATCAATTCCCTCTATTTTCATGCATCTTAACAGTAAAAATAGACCCTCTATATAAGCCCTTACGTCCATGATCCCTATGGTCTACTACACCAGGATCTCACGGCCCTGTGTAAGTCAAACGAGCACATCAATACATGGAAGCCAATATAATCCTCAAGAACTACTTGGATAAACAATATATATCATAACACCATGTTAGATTACAATCAATCCACTCTAACAATACTAGTCATGTGAAACAAACAACATCCTAATAGGAAAACTAGACCAAACGGTCAAAACATGAAAACATGGGAAAAACCTCTATAGGATGGAAAAGTAAAACCTGATTCACAACAAATAACATCTATCCAATCAACAAAGGCATAACACAAAAACAATAGGGCCAAAACCATAAACTTTCAATACCATGTTCAAGGGTATTGGGCACTTTTTTACATATAACTCAAAGACTAACTACGGAAAGGCCCAAACCACCAACCTCAGTGTTGTAGGATTGTTATACATGAACCTTAAGCCTTGAATCTCCCATGAACATCTTAGATCTACAAAAATGTATAAAACATTCAACCAGAGATAACTTGAGAATGATGTGGAATCAGGAAACGATGATTTAAAGAAGGTAGAGTATACCGAGGTTGTCCCAATGCAATCAACGAAGATCTATTTAGAGAATGGATGCCCGATTAGGGGCTCAGAGATGTTCCCTAGACGTACGGTATCTATTGGATGAGAAAAACCTAAATTAAGAAGGTTCTGTATATTAGATGTGACACCTATTTATTTAATGAAAAAAAGTACAAGGCGTTTACTTTAGAAGTACACAACATGTACTTTCCCTTATCGGCTTGTGCGTACGGTTGTCTCCAGGTCACCACACATGGTTTTGTGCTCAGCCATTACACGGCCAACACATGGCTACATGTGTAAAAAGAGTACACGACATATAATTATATGTACACATCATGTACTTAAAATTTTTATAGAAACTTCTATTTTTCTCAAAAGACTAGAAAAGAGAAAAACATACCTGAAAAGGCTATCCATGTTCTTATAGTAGCGAAAATAGTATCAATGTAGTCACCTGAACCCACTAAATTTCCCTATATTACCACTTCCACTGGATGATTCAATCCATTAAGATCACCAAATAGTATTTTGAATACATCCTTGGCCTTCAGGTCAAGAGATAGAGGCCTAGATTGCTTTGGCCTTAACTGGAATCATCACTAGAATTCGAAGTACAAACATTCTGGTTGATCGATATAGAACATGGAGCATCCCTCATAGTGTACATAGCATTCATCCCCCTTACACAATTAATAGGTAACCCATTAGATACCTGCATGAAATTGTATTCCCTTTATATGGAGGCTTGCTGAACTGGTTTCCCACACCCAAAAGCATCAGGTTTGTGCCATTAGTTGCACAAATAACAAAAATCATACCACAAATAAAATAGAACATACTGTTTATGCCTGTACTCCTCACTAACAGCCTCATATAACGAATCAATTGGCATCATCGACACATCGATCTCCACACTGATCCTCAGTGAAATGGGATGGCGTACAACTTTAGTTAGACTCTCAGAACAATATTACCTCCCAACATGGTTTCCAAACATATGAAGTATAGCTATACTTTGAAAGGGAATATGAAGGTGAGGCAATCTTAGCCAACTCATGATAGATGGATAATCATTCCCATATAGAAATTGTACGACCATTTGATGTGAAGAAACTAATAAGAATTGTGGATTCACGATGTTCTCAACTAAAACAATATCAAATCCACTTCCGAAGAAATTATAACCATGATATGTTTGGATTATAAGAGGTTTATGGTATCATGATCCTGTAATCTGTAGGAATAAAAAAGAAAAAATATGAAGGAGCCAAACAAAGTCTGATGATTCTTCAATCGTGATATCAAAGTAATATGAATAAAATCGGGGGCATCCATAAATTTTAGGGACGAAATCACAAACTATGGTGATCCATGAAATAGACCACAAAACATTAGGCTGAGCAAAATCGAAGAGAAGGGAGGAATGAACTCAGGGTTTGATAAATGGGAGAATCTCGATGGGTGATTTTTGTAGAGGTGTAAAGGAGGAATATACCACACCAAAGAGGGATGTGCTAGTTTGAAGCCCATTAAAACCTTGTTCATTGGGGATGACCATGCAGGAGATATCCCCAAGAGCTCGATCACTCAACTAGTTATCGAGAAATAAACCATAGACATAAACATATTGTAATTGGATTTTATTTTAGGATTAAATGTGGAATTATATATCAGAAGAAAATATGAATTTATTTTTACTTTCTGGTAATTTAGGTCATTTGTAGAAATGATAATTATGCCATAGAGATCATATGAATATGTCATATACATTTTTGATAATGAGACATTCTGGGTGATTAGTGTAATTTTAATGTTCATGTAAAAATAATATGTGAACAAATAATTATATTCTTTCGGTTTCAATCAATGTATAGAATATGTTGAATAATTTTAATAGTTTTTATTTATAAAATGATTTAGTTTTTAATTTTGGTAATATTATTTAATTTTTTAGATAAATGTATTATTTTTTCATTTAATGTTTTATTCATCTAGGGAATTATCGTAAATTATGCTAACCATTATGTCTGTGTTTAATTTCACGGGTCAAGAGGAATAGATTTTTATCCATATTTAGAATATGTTATCTATTATTCATTGATTAATGCTACAGGAATATATAATTCATCTTAAATTCTCATCGTTTGGAGAAAATGGTTATATTGGTATGAATATTTATTAAATGATGAAATTGTACATGTCATGTAATAATATTTCTCTATTTTCGTAGTCTATATGATAATTTAAATTCTAAACAAATGGAAAATTATCTTCAATCATACATGTTTTCTTATTAAATTAATTTTTTTAATCAGTAGTATTTTTCACCTCATCATAGTTTTTGGTTTTATAGTCTATATAATTTTCATGGTCATTCCATTTATAGTGATCAATGATATCTATCACTCAATATAATTAATTACAATTTATTTTTTTCTTGTATGTCCATTTTTTCACATCCCACTAATGTTTTCCTCTTTTTAAACTATGTTTTTACAGAATAATTTCATATTTCACTTTCCGTCTATTGAGGATAATGTTTGGAAAATACTTTTAGATTGTGGTATTTCAAAAAATTTGTTTTCTGTTTGAAAACCACTTTTTACTGATATCATGTTTAAATTCTAATGAAAAATAATTGTGGAGGGGGGGGGGGTTATCGTAACACCGTATTATTTAAAAATAAACACTTTAGGTTAGGTAATGGGTATGCCACTCAACACCATGAATAAACAAAACTGGAAATTTTACTATTTAAATACTATAGTTATAACATAGCTGTTGAATTTGAATTTATTAATAGGATTAACAAAATTATGAAATTTATATCATTTTCTTAATTTATAAAAATGTATAAAATGATACATAGGAAACAAACCATCTATTTTTAGAGAAGATATTTTTTTTAAAATAATTAGTAATTGATTTTTGTGAGATTATATTATAAATATTTTTAAAAATATTTATAAATTTTATTTGATGAAAATGATATTTTTCTTAAAAAATGTCATATGAAAATTATCTTATAGTGAATGTTTTTTATTATTATGCATGGTTTTATTTGTCCATGAATATTGAAAAATACTAGTTTTTATTGAAAATGATATTTTAATTTAAATTATTTATAAATTTAAATTTTATTTTTTATCATTACAAAATTTCATTAGTTACTTTTTATTAAACCTATTCAATTTTTTTTACTTTGGAATGAATTTTATAGATTAAGGTACTGTAAATAAAATTTAGTACAAAAGAATATTTTCTAAAAATTATCTCTTCATTTAATTATGAAGGATTATTTTTAAATTAAATTCTTTCACTTATATTTTTTTGATCATGTAAAATGGAATCCATATTTTGAATTTTGTTGTCCAAATTTCATAAAACATTCATTTTTTAGTCCTTATAAATAGAAATCATAGAAATTTTTTGCACCACAATAATGGTAAAATTGTGTATTTAAGTTAAACATAATTTGATAATGACAAGAAAATAATACTAAAGGATTACATAATTTTATTAAATTATTATATATTAACCATAATCATCCCTAATCAAAATACATGACCTTTTTAGAAATATAAGTAATTTTTTGTTTTATAACAATTTATGTAATGAAAATTTAAGAATGTTACTCTAATTGTTTTAGTATTAATACATTATTGACATTATAATAATATTAAGGTATTCTGTGTAATAAATATAAATTTTAATGATAAAAGTGTACATTTGTTATTTCCATTATGTTCATTGACAAATGGAATTTATGCTCTATCTTATGTATGGTTTACCATCTCTATAATTGTTAAACAGTTCATTTTTAATGGCCATCATCAATGTTTGGATTTAAA
Source organism: Viscum album (assembly GCA_963277665.1). Classification (NCBI taxonomy): domain Eukaryota; kingdom Viridiplantae; phylum Streptophyta; class Magnoliopsida; order Santalales; family Viscaceae; genus Viscum; species Viscum album. The sequence goes on from OY728152.1 coordinate 1,257,334,411, forward strand.
ATTGTAATTAAGGAATAAATATAATAATTATACCATGGTTATTATTCTACTGATTATAGAATATTAACGTACTATACCAGATTCAACCCAAGAAAGTCATTTTGGAATATGATTCGATAATTGTTAAAATGGAAAACATGAACTTTATTGATTATGTAATTGATTATAACAAGGACGAGGGAATTATTAACATTAATATTGTTTCAATTAATTATACAATTAATTTTGTTTTTATTATTAATGAATATAAGGAATATATGATCTAATTCAAATTGAGGTAATAAACATTATTTTAAAAATATGCATTTAAAGATTCTATTAAAATTCATTTTTTCAACCATATACATTTTTGAAAAAACTATTTTATGGATTAATTTAGGTGGAAATAAATGGATTATACTGGAAATTTTATGTATTTCTTTAATTTCGTGAATGTTTTTAAAAATAATCCTTTTAATTGTTTTAAATGTCTTATTTTGACTTTATTTACAAAATAAAATAGGAATGTTCTATTTTAATATGTACGGTGACTATGGAATTTTTTGGATAATTTTATACAAAATATACACAAGAGGGGGGTGAATTGTATCTTTCAAAACATCTCTAGAAATCTTGACGATATTTAATTCTGTCCTTTTATCTTTATCACATTGTTTACATAGTGGATATAAATAGATACCATGACTCAAATATTTATAGTGATTTGAGGAAAAAAATACCCTAGTCCACTCAACCCATGCTCTTATCTACAAGCTTGGTGATTTTCCCTAGTCGGTCAATTTTTCACAAGAAAATCCACACCTGAGTGCAGGTAGTTGACAAATTTATAGTTTGATGATAAAATAGAGCCTTCTGGTTCTAAACACCGAACTAATAAAACAATGTAGAATGAGAAGAAGATACTCAAAATAATAGTGTATTTGAAAACTAATTTCTATTTGATCTTCACAGTTGTAGTAGTACACAACTGAAAGTGAATGAATCGTTTTTTTAGAATGGATAATCTTTAGATAAGAGTAGTTATGAATCGACATGAATGAAATTGATCTAAAAATATATTCAGAAACAAATCAGTAGTAGTTTCACGATATATTTACATTGTTTAATAAGTAAATATTCAACATTTCGTTCTCTAAAATAAAAAAGAATCTGATTGTTCTTTATTGCAACAGATCTATAAAACGTATCATTAAATAATTTGTAGGTATCCAGTTTTTGTGAAAATCAATTATCTCCATATTTTAATCTTTTAATAACCTTGAAATTCAAGAAATATCTTTTCACCCTTATATATTAAAAAAATTCAGATAAAAATATTATATATAATAATGATGAGATATTTATTCATAAATTTAGATCCACAAAAGTCACTTGACAGATCGTAATATTCAAAAAATTTAATAGTAGAGAATTTGTAACATCCATTAATAATTGTCACAAAGTACTCTTCTTACATCAACACTTTGAATTGAGAATAAATGGCTTTAAATCATTTAATGATGCACTTTAAAATCAAACCTTGAATATAGATTGAAATCAGCCCGATATTTCGCAAAATTCGTTTGCGCAATAAAGTCATAAATTCAAATATATGATACCTGAAGAAGTTAAATGTACGGTTCCAAACTTATGGTTAATTACAAATGTAATAATGATGACTGTCATCGCCTTTAAAATGTATGGAATATAATTCATATGATTCTTTTCTTCTGAATATAAGGTACATGATCCATAATTTTGGATAAAACAAAAGGTACATTACAAAATTAGGGTTTATAATCCATACATTTGTGAAAAAAACGTAATGTTCCATACTTACATAAGATTATTCATCCAATATTTTCTCATATAAAAAACATAAGGTACCTTCCAAACATAAGGTTCTTTTACCATACATTTCTATTTTTGTAAAGTTTATTAAACCTACTTTTTTGAACACTCATAAAATAAACATAGGATTTAATCGTCACGCTTCGCTCTCCAACATATAGTATGAATAGTGCTTCCAAAACACACTGAATGGCTTTCTAAACTCTTTGAAAAATATCTCTCATGAATCACATTATTTAATATTATTCCAAAATGGGAAAAATAAATAATAATAATTTCATGAAATATACTTAAATTAAAATCATTAGAATAACAAATAAGGGTATTTGTGAGCACTAAAAATCATCATAAAAATATAGAGTATTTTTTAAACAATACATTATCAATAATATCCACATTTTCGATGATCACAAAAACAATAAAAATTATTTACATGAAATGTATAATTTTATAATGATAAAAACAATATTTAATAGTTTCTTCCAAATGTTTCTCTTGAAAATACTTTATCTCCTCCCCCAATGGTCTATATATAAAAATCCTTTCCTTTTTATTTATAAAACATTCATTATAAAATTTTGTGTTTATCCAAATTTCTCCCTCTTTTGGGACACCAAACAGAATGATAGAAAAAGGAATATAAAAAATTTAATTTAATACTCCTATTGTTTGAAAATGCTATAAGAAACAGTTTATCAATAAACACATCCTGATGTGTGGATGAAATTAGACATATTCATAAACAAAAGTAAAATCCCATTAGATAGGATATATAATAAATTTCATTGATAAAAAATTTACATTTATATGAATTAACATGAATCATGGTTGTTGGGATAAGGGTTTGACAAGAGGGTATATCAACAACTTTGAATAACATCAATTAACTCCGCCAACTGAAACCATACTCGCTTCATTACACCATCTCCTAGCTGAATGATCAGATACCTTATTTCCAAGGTCAAATGAATATCTTCAATTAGGTTTACTCTGATAAATTCATGCAACTGTTCTTCCTTCTCCATAAACTGATTTATCTTCTCAGTGAATCTATCCGGTAATTGACTAATACTCAGTTCACCTAAGGTAAGATGATCTATAAAGAATTTCTGAATGTCCAACAAGACAGACAAAGGAGTGATATTACACTTTAATTCCTAAAACCTTTCCCTTATGTAATGACCTATAATTTCGATGTGTTTTTTTAATTAAATGGGAATTTTACGAGTCCGTGAAAATTTACGCCACATGATTCTGCAGCCTATAGTGCCCAGAATGAATTTATAATCTTTTTTTGGGTACATCCAGTAAACCTGCGAGCGGGATTTTCTAGCTTTTGAATCGATGCATTGAATTGAAATTTGAGGTCACCGTTGCACTCGCAGTGCCAGAATTAGCTTAAGAAGAATTTCACCTCGACGGAAGTTGGTCGAGGATAAAAGTTAGTTTTTGTGTTTTTCATGGAAATAATAAAATAAAATAAGCTCATATTTTATTTTATTTTGTTGTAACCACCCATGATTTGGATGTTCAGGGGTGGGGTACACCAGAACTAAACCTCATATTCTTTTATTATTGTTGTGGGGACCACCCAACCCCCTATTAATGGGAGGATAGGAAAACCACTCAACCCCCCTCATAAATGTGTGGGCTGACTCTTCAACACCTCTACAATTTTTTATTGTGCCAAAACACCTTATTAATTGTGCAAACACAGTTAAATTGTCATTCCACTTTTTTAAAAAATTATGTAATAGCATCGTTGGTATTTAGGAAGGTTTCAGATAAATGAACAGTCATAAATTCCATTATCGTTACCTACCTTCCCCATCTCCTATATATAGGGAGCTTGGGAGGAGGATTTGGGATGGCTTCAACAAGTTACAAAGCACTGGTAATGTGACGTGACACCCAACATTTGGAGGATTACGCTCTCCAATAAAGAACGCGTTCTCCAACAAAGAACATGCTCCCCAATGAATAATTCCAACCTTCTTAGACCTTCTTCCTCAGGACTTATTCCGATGTGGGACTTCCTCATCTATGACAAAATGATACATGAGCTTGGGATTGGAAGTGTGTGGCGGACGTGACGAACAATGACAACTTCACCATCTTCCCTCTTCACCGACACCATCAAACGGTCAGGTAGGGGGATGATTCCCTTGATAATAAATTTCCTATTTCTCTTAATTTGGTTTCATTTTCAGTTTGGGAATGAAACGATGCATGAATTTATAAGCTTGACGTTATTATTTTCTTGTCGAACCATTTGCTACGACTCTAAACGCGGAGGGTGTGGGCCAAACTGACATGGCCCCACACCCTCCACCGTTCTTCTCTGTGGTGTTCTTCGGAATGAATGAAGACGATAAAGGAGAAGAAGGAAACAATGCCGCCACCTGTGGTCACTACACCCCATGCTTCCCCCACGACACTCAGGCCTCCAGGCTGAACCTATCGCATTCCCTCACCAGGCCGCGCTGCCCCGAGCCGCCACTCACCACGTCGCCGCCCACCAGCTGCACCACTTGCTGGGTGAACTGGTTGTGCTGCTTCCGGCCTCCCTATCCACCTGTTCCGGCCTTGCGACACCCTCCCAGCAATCCGGCCTAGCGTTTCACTCCCAGCCGAACCGGCCTCACAGCTCCCTCCCATCCGAACCGGCCTCGTGGCGCCCCCTAGGCTAGGTCGATCCACCCTGCACCCTCTGGGCCAAGCTTCCCATGTGGCGCTCTCTGGGATGAACCGTCCTCGTGCCAACCCGCGGTAGTTTTGCGCCCTTGAGGACAGTTCGTGCCCTCATGGCACTCCACAGCTCCTCACGGACTACTGGGCTGGGACAGGCGGGCCGGGCTGAACCCAACGGGTGGGTCCGACTGGGTCGGACCGGACCTAGGCCCACTACGACCCTTTATCTTTTTTGGGCCATATCTTTGGCACCAGACGGTTTTTTGACTAACAGCCAACAGTGCTGGTAATCTTGGAGCATGAAATTACCTTTGAGTATACCCCACTAGGGTTAGGGATATAGTTGAGATACGATTAAGTTAGATCATGCACAGAATCTAACCCGGCCCCCGGAACTAAAATGTTAATAACTCACAGATCGGGCATCCGGTTGACGCGTCGTCTATTGCGTTGATAATCCAATGACATGGTGGAACTTTGAGATACTTCTTTGTGGAAAATCGTGATAGTTGGAGTATTGACCGGTAGCTCATTGATCAGATCCTCCCGGAGATGAGCGAGCGTAGTGCGGAGACCTAGTAGCAAGTTGAGACATGACGACTACTGATCGTTTGACTCGGAGTGAGTCTATTAGCCGAGTGGGGAGATCCTTGGTGTCGTGGTAGACCCATGGTGGAGGAACACTATTGGTTACATGGAAGACCCACGGTACTCGACAGGAGGAGTACCTCAGCATGCTACAAGGTGGAGCGCGCTTGGTGACACGACATAACCTCGGTAGGGAGCACCAATGTGTGACACCGAATACCCGCGATAATCGAAAGTAGAAGTACCTCTACAGTCCAAGGTTAGTGGGAAGCATGCTTGTGTCATGGCAGGCCCACTGTACTCGATTTACCTGGAGTTAGTAGTACGGGTTTTTGCATTGAAAATGTGGTGAAACTATCTGATGGGCGAGCGTTTTACCATGTACTCTGATAACAAGAGTCTTAGGTAGATATTCTCCCAGATGGACATGAACCAGAGACATTGACATTTTCTTGACTTCCTCCTAGACTATAACTTAGAGATATTATATAATTCTGGGAAGGGGATACGTTTTTGTAGATTCACTCAGTCGAAGATCATGTATATAGCTACTAGGCGAGGCAGCAGAGCAGCTGGATGCTTTGAATATATCCTTGGTGGATAAAGATGGAGAATCTTTTCTTCAGTCTCTTACAGTCACTCCCCCCTTATTCAGGGAGTCAGGGAGGCACTGTGTGGGGACATTGAATGTGAGACATGATGTGCTCAGATATCCGTAGGGTAGACACCAGAGCGATTTTCTAAAGGTGGGGAGAAAGTCATCCTCTTCAGAGGACATATCATGGTACCAGTGTCACTTTTGGAGGAATTGTTGAGGGAGTTCCACATATCCCCTCTAGTGGTACCTCAAGGAGTGGTAAAGATCTACCTGGACCTCCGACGACAGCACGTGTGGCCGGGAATGAAGAAAGAAATTTTAGAGTTTGTCTCTCAATGCCTCTCTTGTCAGCAAGTGAAGGAGGAGAATCATGTACCAGCAGGCATGGTTCCACCTTTAGAGGTCCCATAGTGGAAGTGGGATGGGATATCCATGGACATCATGATGGTTCGTCCATATACATCCAACGGATATTACTCGATTTGGGTGATCGTTGAAGGATTCACAAAGTCGTCCCACTTCCTAACAATCAGAGAGATGGTTTAGTAGAGAGCTTCGGATGCCTCTATGTGCAGGTGATTGTGTGAAAAAATGGAGTACCTTCAACAATTATCCTCGAACATGATACACTTCTTTCTTCCAAGCTATGGAAGGGGTTGCAGGAGGCTTTTGGGATGCAGATTAGTTTGAGCACCACCTTCCATCCTCACACGGATGGCCAGACTGAGTAGACCCTTCAGACCCTCCAATGAATAACATGCTCCCCAACGAAGAACGCCGACCTTTTTCGACCATCTTCCTCAAGAATTCTTCCAATGTGGGATGTCCTCATCTACGACGAACTGACGCACGAGCTTGGGATTGTAGGTGCATGGTGGATGCGATGAACGACGAAAACTTCACCTTCTTCTGTCTTCATCTACGTCATCAAATGGTCAGGTAGGGGGATTATTTGTGTGATAATACTTTTCCCATTTCTATGACCTTGGTTTTATTTTCAGTTGGTGAATGAAACGTTTCAGGAAGTTATAATCTTGACATTATTCTTTTCTTGTTGAACCCTTTGCTACCACTCTAAACGGGGAGGGTGTGGGCCAAACTAACACGGCCCGACCCCCTCCGTCATTATTCTTTGTGGTGTTCATTGGAATGAAGGAAGAAGATGAAAGCGAAGAAGGAAACGATGCCACCAACCACGGCCACCATGCTTCGTGCCGCCCCCACGGCACTTCGGCCTAACAACCAAACCAACCATGAACCCTCACCACACCGCGCTTCCCCGAGCCGCCCCAAGCCGTTGTTTTACACGCCACTGCTAGCCAGCCATGCCACCCACCGGGTGAACCGGCCACACCACTTCCGGCCTCCCGAGCAGGCCGCGCCGACCTCGCAGCGCCCTCCCGGCTGAACTAGCCTAGCAGAACCCTCCCGCCCGAACTGGCCTCGTGGCGCCCTCCCTGTCGATCCGTTCTCATGGCGCCCTCCAGCCCGGGCCGAGTCGCCCCGTGCCCCCGGGGCCGGACCGAGCTTCCCCACACCCCCCGGGATGGGCCGAGCCACCCCGTGCCCTTCGGGCCAAGCCGCCCATGCGGTGCCCTCCTAGATAATCCTCCCTCGCATCGACCTGCAGTCGGTCCGCTCCCTCACGGCCGGTCCTCACCCTCACAGCTCTCCACGGCCACTCATGGCCTACTGGGTGGGGCCCAGCGGGCCGGGCCAAACCCAAGAGGCTCGTCAATCTAACGGGATGGGAAAAACCCAATCGGTAGGTCTAGACTGGGTCGAGCCAGGTTGGTCCGACCGTGTCGGACCAGACCTAGGCCCACTACGACCCTTTAACTTCTTTGGGCGAAGTCTTTGGAACCCGACGTCTATTTGACGAACCGTCAATAGCACTGGTAATCATGGAGCATGACTGTCCCTTTGAGTACACCCCACATGTGTTTGAGGGCTAGCTTAGATACGGTCAGGATAGATCGTGCACGAATCCAACCGGAACCATGGGACTAAAAGGTTAGCAAGTCACAGACCATGCCTCCAATTGACGCATCGTCTGTTGCGTTGAGACCCCTATGATGTGGTAGACCATTGAGATACTTATTCGTGGGACTTTGTGATAGTTGGAGTATCTACCAGTAGGTCGTGGAGCAGATCCTTCCAGAGACAAGTGAGCATAGTGCAGTGACCTAGTAGCTGGATGAGACCCGATGATAGCTGGTCGTTTGACTCAGAGTGACTCTACTAGACCAGTGGGGAGGGCCATGGTGTCACGGTGGACCCATGGTGGATGAGAGCGCATGGTGACTCGGTTGAACCACGATTCTCGATAGGAGGTGTACCTCAGCAGGCTACGATGGGGAGCGCACTTGGTGACGCAGCAGACCCATGGTGCAGAGTTCCTCTGTGTGACATGGAAGACCCACATTACTCGACAGGTAGAGCACCTCAGCAGTCCAAGGTTAGTGGGAAGCGCGTTTGGTGTCGCGGCAGGCCCACGGCACTCAATTGAGTAGGATTTTTCTAGCAGCTGAGGTTTCGATAATGTGACTGGAGATGTTACTTGATACTACCCCAAAAATAAAATCATGGTTGAGTTGAGTCATTTTTTCTGTGTTTTCCTCATGATTGAGATAAATCACATGATAACTTAGGTATAAGTTTGGGAATATAACAATGTATGGTTATCTGTTGATTTCATACTCTGTGGTTTATCCCAGTTGGATATTGTGGGACATTGAGGGTCTCAGGGTCCCTACTGAGTATCGTTATACTCACCTATGCACGGCCAATTACCACACTTCGTTGTGTTGGATGAAGATGACAGACATCACTGACGGAGGCTATGAGTACCAAGACTGGACTATACCCAGAGGTGGACCACACAACATGTCGGTACCCAGAGGAGACGGACGGATGTGGAGTGCTGAGGAGGCGATCTGTACCGACCATTCAATTATGGACCTTGGAGGATGATCCAGTAGCTATCTTTTCCCTTTCATTAGTTGTATTTCATTTCAGTTGTACTTGTACCCTTACTATTGGGCTTGTATTTTGGACCCGTTTTAATTTCACACTCTTTTGTTATACAGTTTACTTGGTGTTTCATCCAGATGTGTGCTTTCTTGTGTGTGTGTAAATAGGTTATAAAGGAAATGTTTTCCCAGTTTTTGGGGATTTTTCCTATGGTGCTAGTTGATAGCCCCTGGCCTATGGAAGGAGGTTATGGGTTAGTCACGACACGTGCCCCAGTGGATTGGTCGTGACAACTTAGGTTGCTCATTTCTGATGTAATGGCATGGAATATCTCGATTAAATTAGGAGAAGTACCTGATGTACTTCTATGTTTTCCTGTGACAATTGCAATCTGTTTCTATAGAAATGTTTTCAAATATGCCAAATCTGATATCAATACAGCATCATATTTCAACTTTATAATAACTATCAATAATTATTTCTTAAAAATAACATCTTCTTCATGTGACATAGAACTTTCTTTCAGATGTAGAAATATATGTCTCAATTTTTCAAAATCATTTACTAATGCAGCATTTTTTTCCTTAGCTCTATTAAATTGTCTGACAAGTTCATCAACAATATCAAACATAGAATCAGAGGGACCCTATAAAAGATTCACAACTAGATCTACCAAAATTAGTGGTAATGATTAAAAATATGATTCTTCTTCTTCATACTGCTCCAGTGGTTGCTCAATCTATTTATCAACAGAGTTCTCAACAGAGAGAAATTAATTCAAAACTTCTGTATGGATTTCATATAAATTTTCGTGAACTGGAAATTTTTCATTCTCTATATTTAAAGGATGGTGCTCATATTGACCAATTTATTCTTGTATTTAATCTTGAATTTTTTGGACAGAGTCAATATGATCCTCACATTGATCCAAAATTTCAATATCTTGAGATTTTTCTACCAAAAGAACATCCTCAATTATTGTCTCTGCCTCATCAAGAAGAAAAAATTTCTACTTCTGCTCGACAATCAGGTTATTCTTAAATTTATTCTCAAATAGATTCTCTCTGATCCCCACATTGATAAAAAATTTCCATTTCTTGAGATTTTTCTACCAGAGGAACATCCTCAGTTATTGTCTCTGCCTCAGCAAGAATAAAAAATTTCTACTTCTTCTCGACAATCAACTTCTTCTTAAATTTATTCTAAAATCGATTCTCTCAAAAACTTATAACATAAAATGTTATTCGTTTTATGAAATATCTCTATAAAAGGTTCCTGAACAACTATTCTCTTTATAGATAAAAAAAGTAATCCGTGAATTTTATCATCAATAGGTTCATCACCTATTTCAAATCTATGTTTTCTTGTAGTAATAAAAACTTCCCCTGTTCTTCATTCAGCCATACCTTTTTTATTTTTTTCTTGTTTCTCCCCCCTGGAATGATTCCTGATCCTTATCAGCTCCAAAAAGCATGATTTTTCCATTTATAATGATCTATAAAAATCAATGATTTCTTAAGGATCCAAAATTCTGCACATGACTATGATTGCATATGAATCTTTCATCAATCACCCTCACCATGTCTTTCATAAACAACTGCTTTGATATAATCCTTCTATATGGATAGAAACTCATCCTAGCCTCTGGTTGACAGTATTAACTCAAATACATAATCATGTATCTTGGAAAATTCAGCATTATATTACATAAAAACAGAAACATAATATACATATCTGGAAATAGAATTATATCCATTTCTAACATCTTTGGGGATATCCTAGTCTAAATAAATTTAACTCCAATTTTCTGATCAGGTTCTAAATATTTGACTATCATTTCCATGATGATAGTATAAACAAACATGACAGACATTATATCTTCGGATTTGTGATTTTTATCCCTGATAGTCTTAATATCAAAATAAGAAACTCTCTCGTGTAGGTTGTTCAAGAATCATGCAATTTCAACAGAAGTGATCGATAACTGTCTGTCTTCAATCTTCAAATCTATCGAATATTCCATATCTTCCGAACTAAATTGAATAGATTTAATGAAACATATCAACTCACCTTCATATATATATTTAATGTATTACTCACTAAAAATTATTTCAATACCTTGAATGTAAAACAATTTCTTTAGTATCAGATTCGTCTGATATATCCATTCTAGATCAATGACATTACATGAGGTATTTTCCATCCAGTTGACCATTGAAGCCTTTCATCACTGGGTTCTCATTCTTGGATTCTCTTTGTTTTTTCCATTTTCATCAAAAAAAAATTAAATGTTTGAAATTATACAATTTTGAAGGTGTGAGAAAATAAAGATGAAAGAGGTGAATGGTTTCGGTAGTTTGAATGGTTTTGAGAAATAGAGTGGTTTTGGGAATTCAAAACAGTTTCTGATAGAGCCTTGATTCCTATGATATAACATACATAATAATCATTATAGAATTTAAAAAAATTGTATGTGGCATATTTAAAAATTTATTACATGATAAAATTAAAAGTATATGTAATTATAAGATGAATAAATATATTATTTTAAAATAATATGATCAAATAAAACAAAGACTAAAAATAAATATAATTCTATAAAAAATATTATTTAATATTAAATAAACCTAACTCCCCCTTAATAAAATCAATACATGCAGTGGGAAGTGTTTTAGTAAAAATATCAACTAATTGAAATTCTGTATTTACAAATTCATAAAATAAATCCTTTTTAAGAACATGATCTCTTAGAAAATGATGTCTAATATCAATATTCTTAGTTCTAGAATGACTTATAGGGATTTTTGTAATATTTATAGCACTAGTATTAGCACATAAAAAATGTGTGTTATTAAAATGTAGTCCAAAGTCCTTAACAGTGTTTTTCATCCACAAAACTTGTTCACATCAACTGCCTCATGATACATATTCTGCTTCGGTAGTTGACAAAGAAACTGAGTGTTGTTTCTTACTAGACCATGTAAATAAATATTTTCCTAAAAAGGGATAGGTTCCTATGGTAATTTTTCTATCTAATCGACAACTTCCAAAATAATTATCTGAATATAAAATTAAATTAAAATAATATGTTTGGGATAAAGAAGTGATTAAAAAATAGTTTGTTTTAATTATCTAAATTTTTTTTTGACAACTGTAAGATAAGATTCCTTATGATTTTATTGAAATTTTGCATAAAGAATTCTAAATACATAATATCTTTCATTCTAGTAGTAACCTATAATAAAGTACCCATCACACCTCTATATAACTTTTTTTATACAGGTTTTCCAGTTTCATCAAAATCAAATTTTATATTTATACACATAGGAGATGTATATGACTTGCTGTTTTGATGTGCATGTTTTTTAGTAAATCAGTAATATATATTCTTTAATTCAATGCATTTCCAAAAAAAATTCATTGATTTAATATCATAAAAAGAAATTTAGTTCTCCCATTATACTCATTTCATATTGTTTTTTCATTAAGTTTGAAAACTCATGACATTATTTTATTTGTTGATTCCAAAATTACATCATCGATATAAATTTAAACCAATTTAATATTAGAATTTATATTTTTATTAAAAAGTGTTGGATCTTCTATAAAAACAGTAAAAAAATTTCAAAAGGAATGAACTTAATCCTTCATACCAAGCTCTAGGTGCTTGTTCAAGGCCATAAAGAGCTTTAGTATGTTTGAAAATAAACTCTGGTTTTTGATAAATTTCAAATCCAGGTGGTGGTTCTACATCGAATTCCTCAATTAAATAACCATTTTAAAAAGGTAGACTTAACATCCATCTGAAATAATTTAATTTTCATATGTGATGTATAAGCTCAAAGGATCCTTATATCTCTTAATCTTGCTATAGGTGAAAAGGAATCATCAAAATCTATACCTTCATCCAGATAATATCATTTAGCTACTATTAGATCATTATTTCTAGTCATAATTACCTGACTATATTGCTTATTTATGAAGACCTATATAGTTTCAATAACACAATAGTTCTTTGGTCATTCAACTAATTTCCAAACATCATTTATTTTGAATTTTTTTAGTTCTTCTTGCATTATTATCATCCGAATTTCATCATCTAAGGCTTCTTCTATTGACTTAGATTATGATTGGGATAGAAAGGTAGAAAAATAAACTAGATTTCCTATATTTCATCTTGTTTTTATTCTTATATCTACGTATCCTATAACAGTTTCAAAAGGGTGATTCTTTAGAGTTCTTGACTATCTAGGAAAACACTATCAATTTTATTAGTGCCATGTTCTTCTAAACTGGAATAAATTTTGTTTATATTATTTTCAAAAATAATCTTTTAGGTTTTCAAGTCCCATGTTATCATTAGGGCCAAATTATTCAATTTGATCTTTCATTTTGTTTACAGGGTCATATTCCTCAAATTTCACATGATTTGATTCCTCAATAATCATTGACACTGTATTAAAATATCTATAAGATTTAGAGGTAACAGAATATCCTATGAAAATTCCTTTATCAGATTCTAGATCAAACACTCCCTCATTTTCCTCAGTGTTCAAGATATAATCCTTGAATCCAAAAACCATTAAGGTATTTTTCATTAGGTTTTCTTTAATTCAATAGTTCATAAAGAGTCTTTTAGAAAATTGGTCTTATTAAAGAAATATTAATTATATAATAGGCTGTTATTATAGATTCTACCTAGAAATAGGTAGGAAGACTATATTCATTTATCATTGTCCATGCCATTTCCTAAATAGTTCTATTTATTCTTTCAACAATTACTTTCTATTGAGGTGTTCTTGATTCAGAGAAGGTGTGTTTAATACTTATATTTGAGAAAAAGGAATTCAATCCATGATTCTGAAATTATCCACCATGATATATTCTTTGTGAAATTATTTTAAAATAATTTTCATTTTGAATAGCTTTTAAAAAACATTCAAATATGTTAAAATCTTATTTTTGAATATTTTAGAAAATATATCAATGTAAATATAGAACATTCATCAACTAAAACATTTACAGATAATTTACTAGCCAAACATGGTACTCTTGAAGATCCAAACAGATCCATATGGATTTGTTCTAAAGGTTTAGATGTAGAAATTTTTTTTAAATTATTTTAAGGGTGATTTATATTTCTTGTCAAATTGACAACAATCACAAAATCGTTCACTACTAAATTTATGACTAGGAATATCATAAACAACAAATTTCCTGGAGTACTTATTTAATGAATAAGTATTGAAATGTCCAAGTCTTCTATGCTAGATCAAGGATTCATTTATTTTAGTATTTAAACAATTTACTTTTTTTTAACACAAGGAATTTAATTCTATGGTATAAGCGTTGTGAGTTATGGGTACTCTAAATTTATTCAATTTATATTTAAAAATAGAAAAATAGTTCTTAGAAAAAGCATCATAATAACCATCATCAAAAAGTTGATAAATATATATTAGGTTTGTTGAGTCAAAAGTCCTCTTTTGACTTCTATATCATGTATTGGAAATCACAAATGCATTCTATCATATTTCGGAAATTACAATTGTCTTCTATTATGTTTATTGTATCGTACAATGTTGATCGTACTGACCATATCGTATCGAACAATATTGATCGTACTGACCATATAGTATCGTACAATACTGATCGTACTGACTCTGTCAATCATACCATACTGACTTTGTCAATCGTATCATACTGACTCTGTCAATCGTATCGTACTGACTCTGCTATTCAGATGTTCATTACTTGTTTTGGTACTTTGTCAAAAGCACTTGTTTTATATGAATCGTACCATTGCTTATCAATATATATATATATACCCTATTTTAACCAATACGATGTCATTGAGTTAGTTACAAAATAATCAAAACGATGTCGTGCTTTCTGTTTCAATATGACCGTTATGATGACAGGTGTCCAAGTCCCTCCAAGTTTTTCAGAGAAATATGACCGTTGCAGGCAACATGACCGTTGGAACCCAAGGCCTATAAATAGGAGGTTATTTGAAGCTGAGGGAAGAATAGTGAAATGAAAAAAAGAGACTTCGTGAACTACCAAGATTCTAGAGAGAGACACTGTGACTTCTCTCATCTTCCTTGTGCGTCCGATTATCATATCGAGGGCTGTCATGTGATTGAAAGACAGAGGTGCCGATTACCTACAGAATCGAGGGCTGCCAGGGATAGGCAGACAGACGTATCGATCATCGTATCTAGGGTTGTCGGGGATAGGTAGACAGACGTGCCGATCATCGTATCGAGGGCTGCCAGGGATAGGCAGACAGACAGTCTGATCATTGTATCGAGGGCTCACCTAGGTGTTGGTGAGACATACCTTTTATCCTAGGTGAAAGGATAACCCTTCTCTTTGGGTTAAAAGAATTGTAATTATTTTACATTTCCGCTGTTACTTGTATTAGAAAGGAATTTGAATTGTTTCCATTCTTCTTTACATTTTCAATTGTAATTGTTTCAATTACAATCATTCTATTACATATTGTATTGATTGATTCTATACGCTTTAAGGTAGAATCATTCATCTTTGTATTACTCTGATTATTGTGTTCATCTTGAATACAATTGTTTTACATTACATTATTATTACAATACATCATACCTTTTTATATTCAATACAATTTTGGGTGTTTGTATTTGTATTTGTTTAATATTTTTTAAACTAGTCTCTTAGTTTCTAAAACTCACAGGTTTTTAAACCTAAAATTCACCCCCCTCTTGTATTGTACCATCTAATAGACATACATATCTACATATTCGATCCAACAATTAGTATCAGAGGGGGTTTTCCACTGATTTGTATTACTAGCTTTATTTCTTTCCTATTACTATCTTAAATACATACTACACTAACATGTGGAGTGGAAAAGTTTTTTTGTTTTATTAGATGGTAGGAATGAGTATCGGGTCAATAGACAATCTGAATCCTTCTAGACCACCAATCTTTGATGGGAATGATTATGATTATTGGAGAGATCGTATGAAGACGTTCGTTATCAATACTGGTGTAGACAATTTTATAATGCTTACTGGAGGTTACAAAATTCCTGACAACGAAGTCAGTACTTTCACCAACTAAGAGAAGAAAGAATATCAACTGAATTACAAGGTACACAATACTTTATTATGCTCTATAACCAGGAATATATACAGTCAGATATCTTCATGTGAAGCAGCCAACTGTATTTGGAAGAAATTATAAGTCACTCATTTTGGTACATCCAAGGCTATAGAAACAAGGAGAGAAATGCTTCGAGCAGAGTATCATGGACTTGTTTTTCCTTATGGAGAGTTAGTATGTAAAGTGCAACAAAGGTTTATGACGATTGTAAACAGCTTACAATCTATGGGAGAAAAAGGTCTTGATGATGAAGCTCTTGTTGATAAGATTATAGATATAATTCCAAATGAATGGGAGTCAAAAAGAACAGCTATTGATGAAAATAGAAAATTTTCTTAGATTACTCTTGATGAACTCTTTAGAACTCTTCTACAGCACGAGACAAGAATGAAGAGAGATGCTGATTTCAACAAGAAGAAGAATGGGAATGGAAGTGTAGCCTTTGCATCTAAAGCTAAAACACCCGAAAGGCTTACAAGATCTAATTCCATGAAAGTTGTTATATCTGATTCAAGTGATTGTAATCTTTCGGATAATGAGTTAGCCAATCTTTCTAGAAGGATGAACAAGATTATGGGAAAGAAAGACATTCAATATAGATTCAAAAAGAAATATAGGAAGGATAGGAAAGATTCATAGGTAACTTGTTATGAATGTAAGAAAGCAGGACATATAAGGACTGATTGTCCTTTAATGAAAAGGAAAGATAGAAAGGAGAAACACTCTGAAAGAAACAAGAAATGGTTTTATAAGACAGAGAATGTCTTGAAAGAAAATGATACGTGGAGTGAAAGTGGTAGTGATTCCTCAGATGATTCTTCAGAATATGAGACATCAGGACAAAGGAATATCGGACTCTTAGCCAGATTACCAATTGAAGATCATTGTCTCATGGCTAAGGTACATAATTCTGAAGCTATTACAAATGTCTCTTTGAATTCAAATTGTACTGATAATAGATATTATGAATCTTCAAATGATGAATCCTCATCATCATAGGATGATACATTAACTTCTTTTGAAGAGGTCTCTAGATTTTCTAAATTACTTGAAAATGAAAATTCTAAACTCAAAAAGAGATTTGAAATAGAAAATTCTAGAATTTCAATCTTGACTAAAGAAGTATCAGATCTTTCTAAAGATCATGATGTGAAAACTTCTGATTTTGAAAGTATTTTAAAAACCCTTGATAAAGTTAAATCTGGTAAGGATAAACTTTCTAAGGATCTTGAAACTGTAATTTCAAAGAAAAATATGTTAGAGCCTAACTCTAGTTCAAATTCAAATGTTTTGGAAAATAATAATTTGGTTTTAAAACTAAAGTCAGAGATTTTATCCTTGAAAAAATGTTTCTCAAACTTTACTCATGGAAAAGAAAACTTTGACAGGATGTATTCTCAAATTAGACCTTTGAGAAATCGTTCTGTTCTAGGTTATACTTATTCCAAACTGGTTTTTAGTAACAACTATTTTGTTCCTCAAAAAACCTCTTTTTGTTCTAAGTGTCAATGTGGTGGACACTGTAGAAGAGATTGTTCTATTAACAAAACTCAATCTTTAAGATTTCATAAAGCTCATTTTTCAAAACAAATGTGGATTCCTAAAATTATTTTATCTAACCTTTCTGGATCCAAACAAGTTTGGATTCTGAAAAACTAATTGTTTCTTTTTCAGGAAAATGAGAAATGTACCAATAAGAATATTTGGTACATAGATAGTGGTTGTTCTCGACACATGACTGGAAACAACGATCTCTTTTAAAAGGTTATCAAAACAAAAGGTGGAAATGTTACCTTCGGAGATAATTCTCAAGGAAAGATTGTTGGTATAGGTAATATTGTTTTTCATGGAAAAGCTCTTATCTCAAATTTTTTGTCTGTTAAAGGTCTTAGGAACAATCTCATCAGCATAAGTCAATTATGTGATGAAGGTTACCTTGTGAATTTTAGAAATGATAAGTGTCTTGTTCACAATTCCAAGGATGAGTTCATTCTATCTGCCCACAGGCAAGAGAATGTTTACACTATTAACTTAGAAGACTTTAGGAACCAAAACATACCTTGCTTAAGTGTAATATAAGACCAATCGTGGCTATGGAATAGGAGACTAGGACACTGTAATCTGAAAAACCATAGTAAACTCTCAAAGAAAAGACTTGTAAAGGGGATACCAGATCTTAGATATAATTCATCAAATGTCTGTGATCCTTGTCAATTTGGCAAGCAACATAAAACTAGATTTAAATCAATAAATGAAGTTTCATCTTCTAATTCATTACAGCTAGTGCATGTGGATCTTTTTGGTCCTACACAATCTGGAAGCATTAGAGGCAAATACTATGTATTTGTTTTAGTTGATGACTTTACTAGATTTACATGGGTTTACTTTCTCACAAAGAAATCTGAAGACTTTTCCTATTTCAAAACTTTTAGATCCCAAGTTAAAAATGAGAAAAACCTACCATTGATAACTATTCATAGTGATCATGGTAGTGAATTTCAAAATTCAGATTTTAAAACTTTTTGTAGTAAGAAAGGTATTACTCACAATTTATCAGCTCCAAGAACTCCTCAGCAAAATGGTGTTTTTGAAAGAAGAAATCGTATTCTTCAGGAAATGACTCGAACCATGTTGGGTGAATACTCAATTGCTAAGCACTTTTGGGCTGAAGCTGTTAGTACTGCCTGTTATACTATAAATCGTGTTTTAACTAGACCATTTCTTAATAAAACCCCTTATGAATTATGGAATGGCTGAAAACCAAAAGTCTCATACTTCAAAGTTTTTGGATTCAAAGTATTCATTTTGAATACAAAAGATAATCTACACAAATTTGCACCAAAATTTGATGAAGGAATATTTCTAGGCTATTCTACAACCTCTAAGGCCTATAGAGTTTTCAATAAAAACACATGTACTGTTGAGGAAACAGTACATGTAAAATTCGATGAAACTGATCCATTTGTTTTCAACCAACCCAATCCTACATCCTCGGATGTGTTTTCTAAAAATGTTTGTCAACCTTTATTATAAGATCATTCTGATAAGGAAAATGTTCAAGAAAGTATTCTTGAAACATTTAGCACAGAAGATTTTTAACCCTATGTTGATGAACAGGCTTTACAAAACCCAAATCAATTGTTTCTTAGAAATCATCCCAGTGATAACATCATTGGTGATGTAAATCAACCTGTAAGGACCAGAAATTCCTTAAGGAATGAAATAGAACATCTTGCTTTTCTTTCCCAATTTGAACCTAAAAGTCCGAGTGAGGCTTTAGGTGATGATTATTGGATCAAAGCAATGCAATATGAACTAAATTAATTTGAAAGGAATCAAGTCTGGACTTTCGTTGATAGACCTAATGAAACAACTGTTATTGGTGTAAAATGGGTTTTCAGAAACAAATGTGATGAAAATGGAATCATTGTAGGAAATAAAGCTAGACATGTTGCTAAAGGCTGTAATCAACAAGAGGGAATAGACTATGAAGAAACATATGCTCCTGTAGCTAGACTTGAATCTATTCGTATTCTATTAGCCTTCGCAGCATTTTTCAATTTCAAACTATTTCAAATGGATGTAAAATGTGCTTTTCTAAATGGTTTTGTTCAAGAAGAAGTTTTTGTCGAACAACCTCCAAGTTTTCTAGACCCAAAACATCCTGATCATGTTTATAAACTTACCAAAGCTCTATACGGTCTAAAACAAGCCCCTAGAGCATGGTATGATAGACTTACATGATTTCATTTACAAAAAAATTATACAAAAGGTACAGAAGATCCAACCCTTTTTAAAAAAATGGAAAACAAAAATGTTTTGATTGACCAAATCTATGTTGATGACATCATATTTGGATCAACTCAGAAATCATTAACTGATTCTTTTGCAAACATAATGAAATCTGAGTCTGAAATGAGTATGATGGGTGAGTTAACATTCTTTTTAGGTTTTCAAATTTCTCAAAAACTAGAAGGAACTTATATATCTCAACATAAGTATATTAAAGACTTACTCAAAAAGTATGGATTTGACAAAACTAAAAGTATTAGCACTCCAATTTGTACCTCAAATACTCTTGATCTTGATGAAACTGGGAAACCAGTAGATCAAACAATCTTTAAAGGTATGATAGGAAGTTTCCTATACTTGACAGCTAGTCGACCAGACTTGATGTTTTCTGTATGCTTATGTACAAGATACCAATCTAATCCAAAAGAGTCTCATTTAAAAGTTGTATGGAGAATATTTCGGTATTTAAAAGACACTATGGATTTATGTCTTTTTTACTCTTCTGGGAATGATTTTGTTTTAAAAAGATTTTCAAATTCTCACTTTAGTGGTTGTAGAATGGATAGAAAAAGTACATCTACAACATGTCACTTCTTAGGAGATTCCTTGGTTTCTTGGTCCTGCAAGAAACAACACTCAGTAGCACTTTCCACTGCTGAAGCTGAATATGTAGCAGCTGGAAGTTGCTGTGCTCAAGTATTGTGGATGCAGCACACACTCACTGACTATGGATTGAGTTTCTCCAAAGCTCAAATTCTTTGTGATAATAAAAGTGCCATATCTCTTAGTAAGAACCCAGCACATCACTCTCGTGAAAAACACATAGATGTTTGGCATCACATTCTTAGAGATCACACACAAAAAGGAGATATTATTTTACAATTTATCGGAATGCAAGAACAACTTGCTGACATTTTTACAAAACCAATACCTTCCGATAGATTTGAGTTTATAAAATAGAAGCTAGGAATGATTACATTAAAATAATCATTCATATCTACTTCATGTTTTACAATTCTCCTAACATTAAAAAAACTACTTTTGAAAGGGGGAGGATATTTCTTTCTATGTTTTTATATTTCTTTTATCTAATGTTCTTTAACTATTTACTCTTTGGATGTGTGTATTCATTTTTCTGTTTATCGTATTGACATTTTTATCGTATCATTCATTTTTCTGTATCGTATTAACAGTTTCCTCATATCAACTGATGATGGTAATCAAATTATTTTCCATCGTACTGTCTGATGAGGGTAATCAAATTCTTTTCCATCGTACTGACCGATGATGGTAATCAAATTCTTTTCCATCGTACTGTCCAATGATGGTAATAAATTTCTTTTCCATCGTATCAACCGATGATGGTAATGATTTTCTTTTCCATCATATCAACCTATGATGGTAATGATTTTCTTTTCCATCGTATCGACCGATGATGGTAATGATTTTCTTTTCCATCGTATCGACCGATGATGGTAATGATTTTCTTTTCCATCGTATCGTCAGTTCATGGTAACAAGATTGTTTTCCATCATATCGTCAGTTCATGGTAACAAGATTGTTTTCCATCGTATCGTCAGTTCATGGTAACAAGATTGTTTTCCATCGTATTGTCAGTTCATGGTAATGAGATTGTTTTCCATCTTATTTTCAGTTCATGGTAATGATATTGTTTTCCATCGGCATGTCGTTTGATACTTCTATTTAATTTTATTTTGAACGTTTGTATTTTCTTTTGAAATCTACCAAAACCAACAACTACCTTACGTTCTCCGACATGTAATTTCCATTTTTTCTTTTTTTTTCGTTTTTAATCCTAACCATTGATCTGTTTTCCTCTAATCCTGACCGTAAAAGATCAATGGTCACCCCTTTTTTGCCTATAAATAGCCACTCCCCCCTCCCCAAACCCACATTGGATTTTCAGGTTTTGAGACGAAGCTCTGCTCCACCAGTTATAAATCATCATATGATCTATCATCGACATCATCTTTATGTCTCAATCCTCTTCTAATACTCCCGCCAAAATGTCTTCAAAGACTTTTACAGAGAAAGACTTTAATAGAGAAAGGTTAGTTTCTTGGGACTTTTTTGATTTGTATGATTCCACAATCAGAAGAATCATTTTCTTTCAAGGATGGGAACATTTGTGTGTTGAAATACCTGTTTCTCAAGATCCGGTTCTCTTTGATGAAGTTTTTCAGTTTTATAAAACAGTATCGTTCGACAAAGACATGACTATCAATTTTACTGTATACGATAGAAAATTGTCTATGTCTGTAAACAAGCGGCACATTTTCTGAATGTTTCTGTAGAAGGGGATTCTTTCTATCCATCTCACAAACTACCAGAGGAAGTTGGTACGTTTAATAGAGAAAGTACTGAAAAGACTTTGTTTGTTATTAATGAAGAAAAGAGAAAAGTGTCACATCTTTCATCGGAAAATCGTTTTGTGACTTTATGGATGCAAGGTTTTCTTATCCCAAGGAAAGGGGATAGAGAAACTCTGAAAGTTTCTGATATCTTTATTCTTGACTATCTTGTAAATATGAGAAAAGTAAATCTCATGGGGTATGTTTTTGAAACCATTAAGAATGTCAAGACATGAGGGATTAAGTCCCAAATGATTATGTATCCAGCCATCCTTACGAAATTCATTCTCAGAAGTATGAAGTTTTGTAACATTCAATTGAAAGGAAACCCCATAGATTTGAAGCCCTCATGGATTAGTAAGAGTACTATGAAGAAGTTGAATGTTTGCTTTGATCCAAATTCAAAACTTTTTGTCAGAGATGTAGAAGCTGAATTGGCTCAGAATCAATCAGCACCTATGCCAGCCAAAGACATTCAATCTACTAGTGTTACTCAAAAGTCTGATCCGAATACCAGTTCAATGCCCAAGAAGAAGCCGAGGTACAGTAAGGAGGTTGTAGCCAAATGGAGAAAGGATAAGGAACAGAGAAAGGAAGGTGATCCAAAGTTTGGAATTGACCCAGCTGAGGCTTTTGCAGAAAGAATAAGGGTAGAAGAAACCCTTAATGCTGAAAGGAAAAAGAAAACTGTTTTGAAAAGAAAGGCTCAAGACTTTGATATCTCTAAATTCTTGAAAGCAGTTGAGGGAGCTAGTGCTCAACTTACCACATAAGTGCTTCAAGAGCCCATCGTATAGAGTCTCCCTGAGAAAGGAAAACAAAAACAAGTTATGGAAGAGATAGAAGTAGTGGAAGAAGAAGAAGGAGACTTTCTTTTAGAATTTCTTCAAATTTCAAAGAAGAGTAGAGAGGAATCAGTTCAAAAGCTGAGTGAAGGTGTTCAACAAACTCCTCATGCCGATCAAGCACGATCTCCGGACAGAATGTCATCTCATGAAAAGCAAGGTCCTCAATCCTCTCACACTGATAAAGTTGTTTTCATTAGTGACAGAGTGGAAGAACAAAGAAACCAGAAAGAAAAATAAACAGGAAAACAGCTAGTCGTTGACTCAAGCAGATCGTATGAACCAGCATCGTACGATGAAGATACTGATTCAGAACATACAATCTCTCCCAAGAAGAGTGATTACATTGTTCATGTTTCAAGAAGGGTTGAGAAGACCATTCCATATTTTCCGAGGCTGGAAGGGAAGATTGATTTTATTACTGACAATCAAAAGAAGAAGTTTGGCTCTGTAAAAGAATTGAGGAAGAAAGTTTTGTCAGTAGAAGCCGATTTGAATGTTCTTTTAGAAAGTTCGGTTGCTCATAAGAAGGCCTGCAATAAGATGACCAAGTGGTCGTACAAAAAAGAGAGCTCAATCAATGATCATGAAATATCTATTGAAGATATAAGAAGGTTGTCAAATGAGCTTGCAGTTGCTTTCAATAATCTTGACAGAGAAATGGTTGAAAGGTTGAATCTTTTGTCTTTTCAACGAGCCGATGTTCCTTCAGTAAAAGACTTGCAAGAGAGAATGCATGTTTTTCAATCTGAATTCTCGAAGGTTTCATATTTCAAAGATGAAATGGTTTTGTTGAAGAATCAAAATTCTGTGTTATCCAAAGATAACAAGAATTTGCAAAACAGAATTGATACCCTTGAAGAAGTAATCAGAGTCCAGGAGGAGACTATCAAGAATCAAGATCAGATTTTTGCGGATCAACAAGAACTTCTCAGAACTCAGGGTGAATCTATTTCTGAAGACAAGAGAGAAATCAAAAAGATGAAATCTGTTCTTCATGAGATCATAAAGAAGGAGAAGGAAAGGGAAAAAATGACTTGTATTCGTTTTCCTTTGAAAGTTGTCTTTGTTTTGTAATAACTTTTATGATCCTTTTTTCTATCCATTGTCTTGTGTTTTTTTCTAACTCCTTCAGACAATTCAAGATTACCTCTTTCTTTTTGTAAATCACAAAGGGGGAGAATGTTTACAAAGGGGAGAATGTTTTATAAAGAGGGATAATGCTTTACAACACTCTTAAGGAAAATCTACGAATACAATCCTTAGGAATGTCCATACCTAAGGGGGAGTTAGTTGTATTCAAATTCATATTCAGAAGAGTTTCCAAAAACTCAGGGGGAGATAAGTATTTCTTGATACATTTACTTTGTGTGTTGTGCTTTCCAAAAAGGGGGAGATTGTTGAGTCAAAAGTCCTCTTTTGACTTCTATATCATGGTTTGGAAATCACAAATGCATTCTATCATATTTTGGAAATTACAATTGTCTTCTATTATGTTTATCATATCGTACAATGTTGATCGTACTGACCATATCTTATGGAACAATATTGATCGTACTGACCATATCGTGTCATACAATACTGATCATATTGACTCTGTCAATCGTACTATACTGACTCTGTCAGTCGTATCGTACTGACTCTGTCAATCGTATCGTACTGACTCTGCTATTCATATGTTCATTACTTGTTTTGGTACTTTGTCAAAAGCACTTGTTTCATATGAATCATACCATTGCTTATCAATATATATATCCTGTTTTAACCAATACGATGTCGTTGAGTTAGTTACAAACTAATCAAAACGATTTCGTGCTTTCTGTTTCAATATGACCGTTATGATGACAGGTGTCCAAGTCCCTCCGAGTTTTTCAGAGAAATATGACAGTTGGAGGCAACATGACTGTTGGAACCCGAGGCCTATAAATAGGAGGTTATTTGAAGGTGAGGGAAGAATGGTGAAATGAAAAAAGAAACTTCGTGAACTAACAAGATTCTAGAGAGAGACACCGTGACTTCTCTCATCTGCCTTGTGTGTCTGATTATCATATCGAGGGATTTCATGTGATTGAAAGACAGAGGTGCCGATTACCTACAGAATCGAGGGCTGTCGGGGATAGGCAGACAGACGTGTCGATCATCGTATCGAGGGCTGACGGGGATAGGCAGACAGACGTGCCGATCATCGTATCGAGGGCTGCCAGGGATAGGCAGACAGACAGTCCGATCATCGTATCGAGGGCTCACCTAGGTGTTGGTGAGACAGACCTTTTATCCTATGTGAAAGGATAACACTTCTCTTTGGGTTAAAATAATTGTAATTCTTTTACATTTCTGTTGTTACTTGTATTAGAAAGGAATTTGAATTGTTTCCTTTCTTCTTTACATTTTTAATTGTAATTGTTTCAATTACAATCATTCTATTACATATTGTATTGATTGATTCTATACGCTTTAAGGTAGAATCATTCATCTTTGTATTACTCTGATTATTGTATTCATCTTGAATACAATTGTTTTACATTACATTAGTATTACAATACATCATACCTTTTTATATTCAATACAATTGTGGGTGTTTGTATTTGTATTAGTTTAAGATCTTTTAAACTAATCTCTTAGTTGCTAAAACTCAAAGGTTTTTAAACCTACAATTCACCCCCCCCCCCTCTTGTATTGTACCATCTAATAGACATACATATCTACATATTCGATCCAACAAGGTTATGTTTCAATCCCTATACATAATGTACTTTATCTATTGAGACAATTTATAGATCTCCAAGAGTTCCAATACCAATAATTTTTTATTTAGTGTTGTCACTAAAGGCGACTAATCCACCATCATATAGAGTAATGGTTTTAAAGTTAAATGAGTTTCCACTCATGTGCCTAATGAAACCATTTTACATGTGCCATATTTTATTTCAACTTATGTGACCTGATTCTTGAAAATTTATTTAAACAAAGGATTGTTTTGGTTCCAATATTTTCTGGGTTCCAGCGATTTTATCTAAGAGTGATTTGGCTATCCAGATTTGATTTGTTTTTCTATAATCATTAGATTAAAGTATAGAATTTGAAATAAAGAACTTAATAATTCCACTTATTTATAGATTTCAAAAATATTATTTTTTAGTTATATGACTTTTTGTTCCATAGTACATAAAAATTATGCTTTTTTAATTTGGAACCAAATTGATTTTGTATAGTTTAGGTTTCTCACCTCTACTGCCTATTCAATATAATTCTTTCTTAATAACATTCTTACCAAAAATATCAATTAAAGTATTTTCTCCTTTTATAAAAAAAGAGATAAATAATTTTTTATGCTTCAACATCATATTGTAGTTTTATTATCTTGGTTTCATAATATACACTGTTTGTGTTAGATGAGTTATATTTTCAATTAACTCTTGATGTTGCTTTATCGAAGTGTCACATTATCCTAAAATTGAATTCTGATTTTTTTCAGTTATTTATGCTTTTTTAATAAGGATTCATATCTTTATTCTATCATGTTAAAGAAGACTGTAAGTTTCTTATTTTAACAGCTAGGCATACAATCAGAATTGGAAGAGTAATAATATTGTACCTCATTATCTTCTTCCATGAAGCACATGTTTGCTTTTATATTAATTTCTTTTTTTTCTAAGTCAGCATTTGATGATATGTTGGAGTCTTCTAAAACAATCCATGTATCATTCATTGCAATTTTATCATTCTACTCATAATCATTATTTTTGGAAAACTTCTTTTATTTCCTTTCTCTATTTAGTAGAGGATAGTCAGGTCTTATGTGACCCATTTTCTTGCATTCATATAATATAACTTCCTTTAGACCTTTCTCATATTTTTTGAAGGATTTTCTGAATCCTTTATTATATTTATAAAATTTTCTGAATTTTCAAGACATTTATGCGAGTTCCATTTCTAAATCAGATGTGTCAGAACATTCTTCCTTTTTGATCTCTTGTTTAATCTTATTTCTCTTCTTCTTATGATATGTAACTTTGATAGTAGTGTTTTCTCTTTTTTGTAAAGGCTTTATACTCATTGGATTCATTATCCATCTTCGAATCATACATCGTTATGGTTTGAATCAATATTAATATTATAATATTTTTAATAGGTTATGATTTCATAATGGATTCTCATATCCCATTACATTTGTTTAAAATTACTCTCAGTACTTTCAATGATTGACATGCTTATTTAATAGGTTATATCATGGAAGTAATGTTGTTGACTCTCTCTAAAATATTTTTATTCATTTTTGTGATGATTTCACCATATAGAATTCTAAATGTATAAATTTTAGTTCTTCTGTAGCATACCTCATTTGTCTCACATTGTCATATCCTTTATAGGCAACTGAAATTGTATGCCATATCTCATATGTAGTAGGGAATTGAGATACTCGATTAAAATCATCATTTCCAAGAACACATATGATTACATTCATAGATTTTTAATTTATTTCATACTCTACTTCAGTAGTTGTACTCCATGTTTCAGGATTCTCTGTACTTTCATATGGAGTAAAAACTATAGTAGACCTTATATCCATGATTCTTCAGGTAGATGATCACCCTCGATTTTCAACATCCATATTTTTCACCATTGAAGTACAGAGCTCAAATCATTGACATTACCTCCCATGTATCACCAATTAAGTTATCTATATAATCCTTTACATTCATTTTGATATCAATTTTTCAGAAGAACCCTCATATGATACCAATTGTTGGATCGTGTTATACAAAATATGCACAAGAGGAGGTGAATTGTTCCTTTTAAAACTTCTCTACAAATCTTGATGATAATTAATTCTATCCTTTTATCATTATCAAATTGTTCATGCAGCAGAAATAAACAGATATTAGGATGTAAACATTTATAGTGGTTTGGGGAACAATGATACCCTAGTCCACTCCACGAATTCTCTTCTCTATGAGCCTGGTGATTTTCACTAGTGGACGGCTTTTCACAAGACCATTTACAACTGAGTGCAGTCAGTCGACATATTTAATGTTAAAGGCTAAAATAGAGCCTTATCATTCTAAACACCAAACAAATCAAACAACATAGAATGATTATTTGGTACTCAAAATAAAAGATTATTTGAAAAATACATTCTACTTTATCTTCAAAGTTTCATTAGTACACAACTGAAAATGAATTAATTGTCATTTTTTGAAAGGTTGTTCTTTAGATAAGAACAGTTATGAATTGACCAGGTTAGAATTGATCATGAAATATATTCAACAACAAATCAGTAGTAGATTCATGATAGATTTCCAATGTCGAATAAGTAAATCTTCAACGTTTCTTTCATTAGCATAAAACGGAAAAGTGGTCTTTCTTTTTAGCAATAGATCTATGAAATATCTCTTTAAAGAGTAATTATGTCTCTGTTTTTGTGAAAGGGAAATATCTACGAATTTGAATCCTGTAATCTCTGTGAAATTCAAGAGATTTATTTTCACCCATTTTTATTACAAAATTTCAGATACACAGAATATATATAATAAATACAATCACTTTATTCAAAATTCATATCCACCAATGTTTCCTAACAGATACTAATATTAAAATGTTTGAATAACAATGCAGTCATTATATCCCTTAGTAATCAGCATGAATTCCTCCTCTAAAATCTATCATTGAATTTCGAATAAATGGATTTAAATTGGTTAATGATGCACTTTAAAATCGATCCTTGAATCTTGCTCGAAATCCGCCTGATATTCCGCAAAATACTATTTCACAATAAATTCATAAATTCAAATCTCCAACACCAGAACAAGTCAAACATAGGGTTCCAAACGTAAGGTTGATTAAAAATGTAAGGTTGATGATCTATACTTTTTTATTTTCCTTAGAAACATAGGGTATATAATTAATACTTTTATTTAATTCATAATGTAAGGTACTTGATCCAAGCTTTTTGATAAAACAAAAGGATCATTACAAATGTAGGGATGATGATCTATAATTTTGTGAATCAAACGTAAGGTTATATACTTACGTATGGTTATTTATCAAAAAATTTCTCAAATAACAAATATAATATGCCTTCTAAATGTAAGGTTGTTTGACCTTACATTTATGTTAACAAAAGGTTGATTAACCATACTTTTCTAAACTCTCATCAAATAAATGTAGAATTTAATACATATGCTAAGCTCTCTAATGTATGGTATGGACATTGTTTCTAGAACACACTGAATATGTTTCAGAACACTTTTCAAAATGTTTCTAGTGAATCATATATTATGATGTTATTCCAAAATTGGAAACATAAATAATATAAATTTCCTGAAATATACTTAATGTAAAATCATTAGAATAACAAATAATGGGATTTTTGAGCTTTAAAATCATCATAAAAATATAGAGTATTGTTGAATCAATACATGCTCAAAAATATTTCCCTCCACCGTAATTGTTTTTTAGTACTTGAATTCCTCAATATTCTTAAATTTTTTCATAAAATAAAAAACTCTTTGACTTTATTTTTTAAATTTTTGTTTTAAAATTAGGGTTTTAAAAGGAGAGGGATATATCAATATCAAAAAAATAATTTCTTATAGTTACAAAGAATGGTTTTATGATTCATGATTTTTTTTATGGTTATAAGGAACATTTTATGATTATAGGTTGTTTTTATATAAACCAATAATGTGTTTCCTTTATTACCCTCGAATAAATTTGTAAATATTCATTTTTGGAAGTTTAGTATGAGGGATATTATAGGTGTAATCATGATGGTTTTTACATGTTTAAGTGTGCGGTTTGTTCCATTTATAAGAATGGAAGTCACTATATATTTATGAGTGATATAAAAAAATTCATCAAGCAACATAGATTTTTGATTTATTCATTCTATGTTATTTATTGGGATATTTTGACTTCACACGGAATGCTAAAGGGTTTATGTTTAATGAAAATTATTTTATATTTGATAAGGGTAAAAAGTATAACATTGTGAAACAATTTTCATGAATTTTTGATATTATAGATAAATTATTATGTTTTTATATTTTTGCTTTAATTTTCCTCAATTTTTTTATTTATGGATTTTTTAAAGAAATTCATTTTATTGGTATGAAAATGTTTATTTCGAACCCAAATTTTATTTTGAATATATGTTTTTTTAATTTTAATGGACTAATTTTTACATTATTTTTTTATACCCATTAATAATATTTTTGTATGCATCCCCTATTTTTAAAATTATTTTTATAGAAAGTATGGGTGGCTAACAACAAATTAGAATCCATGTTTAAATTCATGATGAGTAGTCATTAGAATAAAACAGGTTTCATTTTATATGTATTATCCAATGGGATAAATTTATAATGATTATAAGGCTCAACATAATAACTAAGGGGTTTTTTATTTAATTTTTATTACCTATTTTAGTAAAAATTTAAACATTAATCATCTACTGGAATATAAGAATTTTAATTCATGTCAACAGATACTAGAATTTGTATTGTTATTGGTCGTATCCTTATAAAAACAAAAAAATCA
Organism: Viscum album; assembly: GCA_963277665.1. Lineage (NCBI taxonomy): Eukaryota > Viridiplantae > Streptophyta > Magnoliopsida > Santalales > Viscaceae > Viscum > Viscum album. The sequence goes on from OY728152.1 coordinate 1,257,364,782, forward strand.
CATTACCAACCCCATATCATCTGCTTAGTCCTTTATAATGTTATTTTCTAGACTACCTTTATAAAACTATTGACTATATCAGTTAAGTATAACGTTTTTATAGGTATTTTATACCACTAAATGACTATATGTATATATATAATCTGATAAAACTGGATCCCATAGATTGTAAATAACATTCACCATCAGTATCTACTATGTGTTTCAAAAAACCTTACTCATGCCATTAGTTTGTTTATTTAAGGATCTATTTCAATACTATATTATATAATCCACCACTGCATCCCAATGTTTATCCACCATCCTGTGTAGTGCCCCTTCATCTGCCACTCTATGTCGGGACACCCATGGGGAAGAGGATATATATGATAATTTGTATCCCCACTCAACATATTATATAATTTACTTGACCACACAAATAGTAATACACATATTCATTGAGATAAAAATCCATCCTAAAGGCCATCCTATATACACATACATTATTTATTGAAATTCCATCAGTGGATCTATGAAATGAGGCACGCTAACTATCAATAGAAATATCAACAAAATGGTATATAATTAGTATATTAAAATATCCAACATGTGGGAGACTCGCCATTACTCTCCCAATAAATCATAAATGAAACACATAAAATCAATTCTATATAAATTTATATACAAACACTCTTTTAGTCATTACTTCCAATACTCATGAATCTATAATAAACTATTTTTGGGTGTCTAGGTGTATTGTAGAAAACTTTTGGAACTATATTTGGCTAGAAAATGTGTTTTAACATCTATTTTAGATGTTATATTGGTTAAAGAATGTGAAAAAACAGTTTTTAATCTTTATTTTGTGTGTCATACATGGAATAAAATAAAAAATAGGCCATTAATTAATATATAAAATTATGTCACAAAAATGGGATATGAAAAATTCAAATATTAAAGTTAGAATTTGGAAAAAATATAACTGGAGGATTATTCAATGATTTCATACTCAAAGGGGGTGTCATTCCACATTGATACTACATTCATTTTAAATCCTAATATAGTGTAGGTCATTATGCATTGATGGGATGATCAAATCACAATATGATTCTAGGCTATCGGTGGTTGGGTTTTCCTGTTCAACCCTAATCAGCTACATTTTTCTATAACCCATTGTATAATGCTATAATGTGAAGCTAGGAAGTGGAGTTATTACATGAACATTGTATTCAGATTACAAAAACTCACTTATATAATTAGTTTTATTATAATTAGACTAATTAAAATGTTAAATTAGTAAAGGTTTAACTACAATGTTGTAGTGTCATTAACTCTTCAGATAAATTAGGTCAAAACTTCACGTTTATTTTTCATTAGCCTCATCTAAAATAGAAATATATATTTTTCTGATATATTGTATATTGGATATATTATTAGTAGTCACTATTTTTAAGGATCTATGTTATCCCATGTCTATTCCTGGTGCGATTTTCATTATAATGGGAATATCTATTTTAGGATGTTTTCTTTGGAAGTTATATTCATTCTTCCACCGATCAAATTAGTCCATAATATTTTCAAAAAAATCCAATAAATATCAGATATGTGGTACAAAAATATCTCATTTTTTATCCATTCTTATATTATGTGATTTATATTCATTTTTAGGTATTGTACGAGTTACTAAGAATGAAATCAGTTTTGGGTTCCATTATTTAATAGCTGCCAATAATTTTTTTGCTAGAGTAAGAAGGTTGAGATACAACGACTGTCATATTTTATATTATTATTTTGATGGATTTAGATAATTTTTTATGTGATTTTTTGATCTGTTTTTATAGAATTATTGCATTAAATATTTATTAGGTGATTTAGGATTAACAGGGTTGTGACTATTGTATGTTATTGTTTCTAGAATCTATTGGGGGCAAAGACTGTGGGGTTACATACTCATGAAGATAACCTGCAGAATGGTTTCCTAGTGTGATAATCTATATAATAGTAACATTAGGTTATGATATTGAGAATCTAACATGTATAGGGTTAAACTCCAAATATTTTCCATGGTTTAAATGTGGAGATTTTCATCACAAAACTTAGGTGACAAGCACATCAAATTTATATATCCAATTTCTCTATTTGAGGTTCATTTATCATTCACATAGCATTAATTTTCAAAATGATTCATCATTAACTAAGTGGTTATGGGAGTTTTTATGAATAATATTCATGGTCATTATATTAATTATAATAGATCATGAATAATTTAAATGTGTTTATATTATGGGTATATCTTCACATTCTAACAATGGTTGAAACAACAATGTCTCTATCCCATGTAATGTTATAAAAAATGTAGAGCGGTAATTTTATATACATATTATTTTCTATATTTATCAATTTTTACACACCCATATTCTTGTGAATACTGTTTGTAGAAAATATTTGTTGTTGTAGAATGCGTTTACACTCACACCACACATGGGCACCCTAGTGAATATTCAAATTTTGTTGTCCACCATCGATTTATTAGAAATCGATATAAGATAGATATTGGTTAGAGGTGATATGGATGTAATGATTTGATTTCAATGCTTCTATATACGATAAACATAGTAAATCCTCTTTTCTATGTTGAATGTTTTTCTCAATTTTAGTTTTTTGAAACAATTTACCTGATTTTTTCACTAGTGGTGATTTCTTTTTTGTGAATTCTTGATATTGTTGTTTCTAATTATAAAATAACATGTTGTATGTTATGTAGTTTTATGTTTATTTGAAAATAAATGCAATGTATTTGATTCTGTATCATGATTATTTATATTAGGTCATATTTTTCCCCATGATCACATATAGACCCATTTCACTTATCAACAACTTTGGCATAATGTGGCACATTTAGATGGTATGTGAATCATTGTTTTTATCCATGTGGAGGTGAACTAAGAAATGGAGGTTATCTATTGCTAATATATAAAGTTTTAATTTCATTACTTCTATGTGGAAGGAAATGGATTTTGACAGATAATACACATAAATGATCCTTATATATGTTTGTGTATAAATATTTTGTTGGGAAAGTATATTAAACTAGGGTTATTGATTCATCACCTTGTTTAGACAACATTTTCTAGTTATTTCTTAAAAAAAATTAAGTTTTATGGTAGTTCATGATATAGAGAAAGCTTCCACCTATAGAAGAAAGATGGTGTGTTTGTCCATGAATGAACATGGGTATATATTAATCGTATGGTCTGAGTGTGCCAATGTGTTTTTTATTATCTAATTTATTAAAAAAGAAACAGTTTTTTTGTTAAAAATTAAGCTCAACATAATTTTCATGGATAACTTATTTGTGGAATATTACACCAATGAAATGGGGTTTCTATGGATATTGGTAACAATAGGTATATGGATCATGAAAGTGTGTGAGTGCTATACGTCAACCAGATATGTTTAGTTGGGCCTAGAGGGATTTATCTAAAAAGTATTTGGATGTATGAATCGTGATAATCTATTTTGATGTAGATTATATTATAACATTCCCAATATGAAAAACAGAAAATTGTTGATTTTTAATTGAGAATGGTATATTATTTTTAGTGTGATATCATAGGGTTATGTACCTATAAGGAACCCCTAAGGAAGGGGATGATCATACCATGCATGTGGAGGTTAATAGAAAACCATAAAAGAATATTTCACATGGAATAATATTATATTAACACTTAGGGGTAGTTTGGGGTGACCTATCTATATTATGAATTAGATTATTCATGGATTTGAGCTATATAAAGTGTTTTTGATTGGAGATATTCAGCCTTAGTATCAACCATTACTCAAGAAAGAGTTAATTCCCATTGAATTTGTGTATTGTGTTGGGTAATCTCAGCCCATGTCCTATTTAATTGTGACACCATAATGGATAATGGTAATTTCGTGATGTATTTATTTTGGTGGGCAGCAAAACACTAATGGGTAGTGAATGTGACATATTTTTGGAAGGATTTGATAAAATTAAAATATTTTAAAATGAAATTCATTGATAATTTATTTACCAAGACCTTGAGGGTGGACTAATCCTAGGAGTTCATCAATTTTTCTTAGTGGAGATATTTTTTTACAGATTATTAAATTTTGAATTGATTTTTTTTCATTTTTTTATGTTATATATAGATGAGATCATTAATTTTAAACATTATATATATTTAAATCAGTGTTACATTAATTTTCATCTAAATATTAATATATTACACTCATTATATAATCCGCTGAAAAATAATTTATAACAGTGTTCAATTTTTCAAATGGTAATATTTCACATATAACAGTTCCATTTGTTTGGCATTGTTGTGGAGACATGGGTATAAAGAACCATTAATTTGAGGAGACTTATTAGGTAATTCACAATAGATGAATGTATTTAACTCAATTATAATTCTCTTAATTTGTTTATTTTTAATGTGGGAAATTAGGACACATTCAAGCTCACTATGATTAATTATCTATGGAGTGCCATGGTTATGAAGATATTGGATATTTTTAATGTATTGACCTGGAAATATCATAGTTTATTTTCATTTTAGACTTGTGTAGACTCAGTATTATATATATACGTAAATGAGTGCTATAAAAAATGGTTGAAATTTGGATTTATAGAAATGATTTATTCATAAGTTATATGTGGGTTTATATAAGTATGTGATGTGTGTAGGAAAGTGTGTAAACCAATTGGAGGGGTTATAAATAAATAGGTTGGGGATCTAGTCAAAATCATGATGTTGAGCTGATACTTCTTGAGTTAGCTAGGATCCATTCAAACTGAGGGTTGTGAAATGATTTTGTTGGTTTTTTATTTACATTTTGGGTAATCCAAAATGATATATGTTATGTCGGGTGGAAAAATATGGGATTGTTTTGGTTTTGGTATCAGTTATGATTTAGGGTGATGATGTGTCTGGTGACCAATACAAAATGGTTTCATGCGGATGATCAAATATGATTTCATCCCCACAATGGTTTGTCTATCCATATCAACATTTTAAATTTATTATTATTCTATATGATATAAATATATATATTTATATTTTAGAATTCATTATTTATATTGTTATTAATATTTATAGTTGCTTTTGACTCATACTAAATATGTTGAGTGTGGGATAAGAAATACATTCTAGATATAGTCATTGTGGTTTAATAGCCTGATGTAATATAACTCATAGATGAGATACTATATTTTAGTTTTTTATAGAGATGATATTTATGTGGGGAATTTTAATTCTTTATTTTTCAATATTATGTGTTTTTTGACCAGTTTATTCAAGTAGAAGTAATAGAGGATGTCAAAATTATGTTTTTAATGATATGGGTTGGGATCAGGCAATATTTTTTTCATATTTATAAGGTCACATTAAATTAAAGTATATTTCATACTAGATATGGGATATATAAGACAAAAAATATATAATATGTTCTCATCCACTCTATAATTGAAACATTTCACTATGAATTCTATCTTTAAGAAGAAATTTTAGAGCATGGTGATTTTAAATAGACCTTGAACTAATGTTTAACATTCAAATAATTTTATGTTGGTAAAGATAATATGAAATTGTGACCTTGTATTTTCTAGGTAATGTTTTCAATTTTTTCCTCAGTATGGTGCATTATATTATGACATATAGGGTCACTCCAAAATGTGCCCACAGGTATAAAAATTTTATTTTGACACCTTTGGTCATAGTGAAACATGCCTACATTGTACCTTTTTTATATTTTTCTCTAATGATAGAAATATAAAATTTTTTAATGCTTAATTCCAATTAAGGGTAATTCAATTGTTCCCCCAACAGAGAGCTTGACCCTCTACCTCTCTCCCAATCTCATTCAACACTCCCCATATTGGGGAATCTTTATATCTATATAATGATAATACTTACACAAAAAATAATGAAGAACAAATCACTCATCACATTAATTGCCTTAATTAACAAACATGCCTCAAGGGTAACTAAAGATTCCTATATACCTCTTCAAAAATGAGATTCTACCTAAAAATGAATATGGTTTATAAACCATTCATCCATACGAATGATTCAAAAATTACATCAATACCATCTTTCATCATTATGTAGTCATAGATAATAATTTAGGTAATCATAATAAAAATGGAATCATAATAACTCAAGCATCAGATAATAGGGTGTCACCTAAATAATATCATATTTTTAATACATGTCTCAAATAAGTCCTCTAAAATATATTTTCAGGCCATTTTGTTATTGGTTGTATAATGCAGAATTGACTAATGTGGGAATTATGTTGAGATGGTAAGGATTATATGACCCAATGATCCTGGGTTTTGTTGGGACAGTTTTATTATTCACCCACAGTATGGTTTATTTCATTATGATATATAGGGTCATATATAAATGTGACCTGAGTTAGGGGAATTGTTTAATTAGCCATTTTTTCATATTATAAACCCCTATTTTGTAGACTCATTACATTTTAATTATACTGATTAAATGATAAAATAATTTATTTTTTAATCAAAATTAAGTGGTATTAATTTTTTTCTCCCATGTAGAGATCATGTTCATTTGACTCTCTATCTCGCATCAACTACTCTAGATAAAGGTAAATCTGTCTTATTGTAGACTTGTATTATCCTCTCAAAGTCCAATAATTAAAAACTCATCCATCACATGAAAAGTCTCAATTACTCATACATATATCAATGGTATCTGACTGTTCTTATACACTAATAATAAAAGTGTAATCTACATAACATATGGATATTTTTTAATAAATCATTATCTATTGGAAGTATTGTCCTATATCATCAACATTTTCTTTCATCAGGGTTTAGTCACAGATAATAAGATAGTTATTCATTAAAAATGAATAAAAAATATCTAAAACATTGGAAAATAGGGGGTCACCAATAAAAGATCAAATATATCAACACATTTATCTAATAAAACCTATCTGATATTATTTCACTCTAGAGTGATATTGGTAATACCATGAAACCCTATCTAATGTGATAATTGTGTTGTGTTATGATTGATCATATGAAATTAGAATAATGCCTATTTTTCAAAATGTTTTCTTATTCTGAATAAATGTAGTGTATAACATTATGAATTATTGGGAAACACTATAACATGACCCCATATAGGAGTCTTTTTGTGACCCATGTGGTGACACCTCAATAATAATCTAATCTGGTTTTATTAAATATTAAATACACTAATTAAAATAGAAAAATATTTAATGTTTAATTGGAATAATGGAGTATTAATTTATTCTTCTCAATTGAGATCTTGAGCCTCTACCTAAATAGTTCATTCACTAAAGCATGAAATGGGAAATCTCTCCACTAATAGAATATTAACAATCCTCTAAAGTCCTAGGATGAACAATTCACCCATCACATGACTAGTCATAATAACATATTCATATTTTATGGGTATATGACAGTTCTTATAGTCCTATAAAAGGAAAGGAATCTAACAAACATATGAATCTAGTTTAACCAACCCATTTTCCCTATGAATTTTTTTCATTTATCTCTGACCCTGGCATTCATCATGATGTTTTCACAGATAACATAATTGATAATTTTAAACAATAATGGAAACCCAAGAATAAAAAAACTACATATCCCTTATATAAGGTCAAATTATCAATGAAATTTATCTAATAACACCTATATGATAATCATTAAAAACTAAGAGACAATTTCTATTTTTAACAATAATTTCAAAAACTCCATTTATAGTACAGAAATATATCTCTAAAATTAAAATAAAAATTATTTTCCTTAAAATTTGACCTAAAAAAACAACCCTTTTATAATAATTTTAAATAAAGAGATACCATATATTTTCAAATCCTAATCGTGCAATTAAACAATCCACCAACTAGACCACCAAAATAGTATTGTCCATGTAACTACCAATTAACTCCATAGGATAATTTATAGATCATGTTGATACTTATTTCAATGTGATATCATCCAAATTTATGTGGATAGATCTAAAAATATGATAAATTATTTTCAAAAATGATGATAATAATAACACATGAGAAAAATATCCACAAATGTTCATGGAAATTATTAATTTAAAGGCTAACATCCACAATATCGTGGTAACTATTTTAACCATAGCTCATTATACAATCCAAAAACTCATTTGATAACCTATCTCAATCAAATCATTAAAAGTTGTATGATTAAATAAATTAACAAAAAAATAAAAAATGAAAAAATCGATACAAATATAACATGGTGGAAATAGGATGTGAAGATGATAATACATATTTTATAGTAAAATCCTATGATTTCATCATGCCTAAGAGTTACAAAAAATTCATATTGAATCAAATAAAAATATCTATAGATTTTTGTAAATACAATAGAGAAAATGTTGGTGTGACATACCTCATGATTTGAATAAAAAACAATAAAAATATATGACTTAAATGAATAACTATAAATTTCATGTGATATATGAGTCAATATATAGTGATTCAAATATTCTTATATATACAAACACAAAAAGTACCTAACATTATCGAACATGTATTTACGAAAAGGATGAATAAGGGAAATGGTTTAAGTGGATTACAACTAACCTTGATATTCCATTAATAGATCGAGTAAATAATATTATATTAATTAAATTAAGGGATCAGATCTTGGAATACCTTTCCATTGGGTGTTGTTGGTTTCATATTATCCTAGAGGATATTATAAGGATTTTGGAGTACAAATGGTAAAGAAATGGGTTGTTCCACATCCATTTTATGTATGCCTGCTATGTGGATCCTTGGATACACCATAATTTAATAATATATGATGTAATATCCCTACTATTAAATAGGGGATCTTCGTAGGATTTTTTGTTGATACTGTATAATTGGAGGTGGTTTTTTCATGTTGTTTGGATATGTAATAGGCCATTCTTAGTGGTTAAACACTTTGGTGTGGAGTTGATATTCATGATGTAGATGTTATTGGTGGTTCTACCATTTTAGTCAGTAGATTTAGTGTAGGGTTTAGGATGCTCTATAGTCAACCCCCCATGTAATACATATCTATTCAATTATGGGAGGATTTATTTATGGACATGCATCCAACACGGGTGTTGTGACATGGCCACCTATGTTGTTCCATATACCACCTGATGTCAGGTGATCCATCAACATGATCTAAGGGGTTGAAACATGGTCTTATAAAAGCATAACTTTCTATAAATACTTTTTCTGCCATCCGAAAACCACATTTCTCCTACTACATTATCTATAACAATAAATTCCCTAGAGTTATTTTTCATGGTCTTTGAATACCCTATTGATCATGATCCTGCCCTAGATTCTTAACATCAATATAAGGGGCTCCAAGGTATGTTCTTCTCATATTATTGTGGGTTATCGTCAATTTTATATAGTTTTCCTCAAATTATTCTTCCCATTATATGGAATCTAATCTCTTTAATTATAAGTTATTTTCATTTTCCAATGTTTTTATATAATGATGTCCTTGGAAGATCATAGTTTTATTATGGAGGAGTTGATCGAAGATATGAATTGGTGTTCTATCTTCATATCAATAATGTCGGAAGACTGTGTTGTGGGATTCATTAATCATCCAATTTATTTATGTGAAACTATATAATGATATTTTTTATCCCATTTTATAATATTGTACATAACATAATAAATAATTTACTAGATTTATAACAATATTGTTACGGTTAGTGGTCAAATGTGTTTTTCATAGTGATATTGGTTTTCCTCCTAATTTTCTAGACAATATGCTATCAATATTTGGTTTTTTATAATATTGATGATGTTTGGATTATCATTTTGGTCTAGATTGTATTTCTAAAGAGGGTTGAGATAATAGCTATGTTGATCAAATTTTGAATCAATAAAGAGAAAGGTATAATAACTTAGATGTTTCTTATAATTTGATTGTAATCAAATTGATGGAGGTTTAATGTTAAATTTATTTTTATTACAATATTTTATGGATATTGGACAAGAAAATATTGTTGGAAATATTGTTTATATGATTAATGACTAATGGAATGATATTGAGAATTATTTTATTTTTATCTTATTAATGACAAAAAAATATAGAGAGAATGTTTAGTTTATTTTATAGCACTATGAAAATGATACATCAGGATTCCCATATCTAGAACCTGTGATAATTGAATTGGTTAACCAATATTTAATAAAAATATGTTGTTTGGTAAAGATTATTTATTAGGGATGACATATTATGTCAGTTTTTGAATGAAAAATACCACATGGTGGGGTTAAGAGAGACCATATTCATGTAAAAGTTAAATGGATAATTTTAGGGAACATTCACCATTTGTAATGTGACCATATTTTCTACAATTTTATGTTCTATGGAAGTGATCCTATCTATGTGATGTGATATGATCCTCGTATAGTTGATGAGATATAACTAGTGTGTCATTGTGTAATTTTCCTATGCCTATAATGATGAGATGTATAATAATATACATGATTGTTTTAGGTTTGGAGTGAGAAATAAATAATGGGTTCATGTTTTGATTCACTATTGTGATGTTTCAACATGGGATACTTATTCATTTAATCTATTTAAATGGATGGTGGTTGAGAATATCATTTGTCAGTATTCATTTCCCCCTACCTGAGGACGCTCTATGTTCATGGTTTCATATCTCTTACTGGTAGCTTATGATTTCTTCCTTGAGTACATAGAATTTTACAATATCCAAATAATTTATAATAAATGTATTAAACCATTGGATGAAATTCAAAATAAAAATGGTGAGTTGATATTGAGAAACTATAGTCTCTGTTGGTTTATTAATAGAGGGAATGAACATTACATTATAGTTTTTTTAGGGTAACTTAGATAAATATTGATGGATAATTGATATAAAATAAATAATTTATTGTCACATTAAATTCGTAAAAATTAAATAATTAATTTAATTTAGCTCCTTTTAATTCAAATCAACTTATAGGAATTCCAATCCATAGTAATTGATGGTGTGTGTCCGGGTGCCGATTATAGTAGTTGAGTGTAGAACTAGGTCAATTCTCATAGTTTGGTTGTGATCTATATTATATCTTATATGTTTTGTGATTTCATATGCATCCCCACCCATATATGTTTGGGTGATTAAAAACTAGTGGACTCTGGGAGGTTTTTTACTCAACATCTATGTCGATGAGTGACGCATGGCCGTCTACCCCCTCTTTCCCCTCTCTCTTCAACTTGTAGTATTATGTATTGGTATGTAAGATGGTTATTTTCCACATATATGTGTGTAGAGGAATATAATTTATAGTATTAATTTCAAAAACATGATAATTAGGATATTATATCTAAAGGATTTTTATATTTGTGACATGTATAGGCATTGATAGTTTGAATTAACTTACTTAATGTATGGGTTGTGATGGATTGAGTTATAATATCATGTGTATATTACACATCATATGGAATTAATTGAATCCAAAAAACAACTCAATTAATATATTGAGATGTGATAAATGAGATGTATGTTTTGATACATCCCCTATGTGTCTTTAGGCTAGATTACATTTAGGGAGGGATATCTCCAGATGTATTATATTTCATAAGAGAATAAAACTTGGGAGGAATTGGTATAAGGGCACCATTTTTGTGTCATTACTATAATAAATGATCTATCATATGTGATACATTGAAAGAGGTACACATGTTTTGGTTGGTAATGTAATGTAACTATTTATGTGATGAGTTTGTTTCACTTGTTGTTCATTGGGATTTAGTATTCATACTCTTCCTTAGGAATAAGTGTTTCCACATATGATACTATAGAGCATATAATTATTCTCAATGCAGAAATATATAAATTATTTTTTACTACTAAAGGATTTGGTTGTAGTTTAGGATGGATTTTACTAACTCAGGGTTTTGTAGGAGCTTTATGGGATTCATGGTCACTGTTGATATTAACATTTAATACATGTAGTTTCCATTCCAGATGTTCTATTCTTGTATGGTGTGAAATGTGTATTCTTGGGGGGGTTTACCATTATTAGATTTTTCTGATTTGTGTATCTATATTATATATCTCTTCCTCATGTTCTCTTATAGGGTAATGACTCCCATTTGTATTTTTGTCATACCCTCAGTACATGTGACAACTAGTGGGCTATTAGAGATGGGATTTAGGAGATAACCATATATGTTAACTCATTACTAACCCTAGAGGGATACTCTTTGGTGGGTGGGGTTTTTGATAAAGTGGTTTCATTGTTTCAATTTGAGGAATATGATGCTGTTTGGAGTTAGGAATAGGTGAGGACTACATGGATTATATGACAACTGGCCCCCACTTATAGCACATAAACCCACGTCATAACCTAGTCGTTGGTTCCTAACATGACAGGTACAACCAGTTTCCCTACAGACACATGGTCCCTACCCTAGGGCACACCCACATGCTTGCACGGGTCATCTGACTAATGAAAATCCCCACAAGTAACACATGTTCTTTCCAATGTGCTTCCCCTCACATTAAAATACCCTGATAAACATCCCAGAAGATCACCCATCCTGATCACCACTCCTAGTCGAAGACCCTTTACTGAGAATTTTTAATCTGGTAGGATCACGAAAATAAAGATGCACTTTTTTTACTTGTTTCATATCATTTATTCATTTAACCCTTTATAAATTTGGGGTTTTACATCCCCCCTATGCAACAACATCCTCGTTGTGGGCCTTACCTCCCAACCCAGGTTATGCCATACACTAAAGGCCAGTTACCACATCTGATAAAAAATGTGACAACTGGCCCCCACTGATAGCACAACACCCCCACCTTCACATGGTGTCGGGTCCTTACCCGGTAGGTACCACCAGTTGTCGGGTGGTCCCTACGTCTCGTCTCAGGTAGAGCACAACACTTAAGGTCAGGTACCACCTCTAATAAAAAAGGTGACAACTGGACCCCAATGAAATCACAAAAACCCTGCCTTAACATTGTGTTGGGTCCAAAACCAGAAGGTACCATGAGTTTCCCCATAGATATGTGGTCTACGCCCTGGATCCCACCTACATGCCTGCATGAGTCATTTGACTAATGATTGTCCCCATAGGCCCACACATGTTCTTTCAACTCTATTTGACCTCACTCACACACACCCTGTGAATCTACCCAGAAGGTCACCCATCCTGGTCATTACTGTAGCCCAAACATGCTTAACTGTGGATTTCTAATCCGGAAGGCTCCCAAAAATAAAGGTACGCCTTGTTTACCTGAGTGATATCATTGTGTAATTTAACCCTTTATCATTCTGGGGTGTTACCGATTCGTAGGAAAATGATATAATATAAGTGTAGTGAGAAATGTAGACACAGGAGACCAGTTGTGACATAAGTATTTAGGGACCACTGTGATATGATTAATGAACCTTTATATTTAATTACAATAGTAGATAATGTGATTCTAGTTGCGAGGTAGAGACCATGGAATGTTCTATGCTTCATTCTTCTCTATGAGTGTGATAGAAATGGGTTAACCATTTGAAAATGTTAATTCTTAAATTAACATTAAAAATATATGTACATAATTAATTTTAAATATTTCATTCCTTAGGATTAGGAGTCCAAAAATTGTTTTTCTTTTAGAGTTACAGATCTTTGTTGATGTCCAAATAAGGTTCATACAGAAGAAGTTTTGAAATATATGCAAGTATATTATAGTAGATTAGAGGTCAATGAAAATAAAACTCTTAGGGGATGATCCATGATTTATAGTTCCATATCCTATAGAGGAATTAGTGGTCAATTTAAGATCTAGCGATTCAAGTCTAGTTTGTGGAGGTTGAGATAACACTATTCTACTCATTTCATGAATAGATCAATGGGTTTCAATGGCTGTGAAGACTCTACATGAAATTTGGATGTAGTGGTGTGCTTTATTCCTTGAAAATCATGAGGATTCAGGTTTTTCATGGGATATGTTTAGGTGTCAGTTCCTAGTAGGTTTCCTTTCTTCGTCCTTGATGGCATCCTATATCTAGGAATTTTATATCCTTCAACAAGGGATTTCTAGTATCCTAGATTTTTTAATCGAATTTAGAACCCTTGTATGATATGATTCAGACTTATTTATAGATAATGAGGATAGAGTGAGGCAATTTAATGTGGGTTTTAATTGAGATATCTCATACCAGGTCACACTATTTATATTGCATACATATCCTAAGTGGTTGAAATATGTAAGGTTATTATGAGAATTCTATATAAAACCATATCGTTGCAATATGGTACTCATTACTATTAATCATGAGTTTTATTTATTTCCATGTTTTATTGTTTCTTTTATAAAAGAACATTCTAGATGTTTATGATAGGTCCCAACTCCAAATTATGATCATCATGGAGGAGATGTAGTGAGAAAAGGATTGCCTTTAGATTCCTTAGGTCCTAATAGAGTATAACATGACCAATGAGGTTGTATTCATTAGGTTTATATAGTCAGTTGAGTATATTTTGGTCAGATTAATGCTTTAGTGTTTCTAGAACTAGGAAATCCAAATTTATTCCGAGATATACTTTGATAGTTTCCTATATGGGTGCATGCATTGTTTGATTTTGGAGCGATTCACCCTTCAAATCAACTACCATAGTCCTTGACTTGGGAAATTAGATAGAGAGGCTTCAATTTTTAATGGAATTAAGTACTCAATATTAAGTTTGATCTTATATTAATAAATTGTTTTGGGACAATGATCTAGTTCTTTGGTTTCCCTACTATTTTGGAGACATCCAATGTTTATTTATATTTTCATATGGCTAATAATTTCCATGGACTATCTATACATGGTTCAACTAATTTTATATTTCCTCATAATGGGGTATGCATTTAATGATGCTTATAGAAAATGTTTTATGTTGTTGGAAGGAGATACCCTCCAATGGGTCATATGAATGTTATATCCTTGTATTAATTTTTGGTCGATCTTATTCAATGTCTATCGAAGGATTAACAAAAGATGTTTCCTGGGGTTGTGGAAGAGTACCCTAATGTTTTACATGTCGAGGTTTTGGAATCACACCATGATGGGAGATTATATTTGGGATATATTGGGAGCTATATGTGTCTCTTATCTTGATATCACCATATATAGAATAATATGAGTTTTGATATATATATATAGATACAACATGAGGATCTATTGAATCATGGATTTTTTTGTCCAATAGTGT
The DNA here is from genome assembly GCA_963277665.1 of Viscum album. Classification (NCBI taxonomy): domain Eukaryota; kingdom Viridiplantae; phylum Streptophyta; class Magnoliopsida; order Santalales; family Viscaceae; genus Viscum; species Viscum album. The sequence goes on from OY728152.1 coordinate 1,257,380,047, forward strand.
CACCTTATGGTGAAATAGTATTGATTCTGAAGAAGTATTATGGCATTATGTTTCTCTATATAAATTATAATCACTTGAACTGGGTTATAATGAATAATTGATATCCCCTACATGGAATGAATATTTATTTTATATGTTGATATGAGCTAGTTGGATCACATTGATTGACCAATGTTAGAGATATCATTAGAAAAGGGTGAATTATAAATATATAATGCACATTTTTTCATTTTTTTCATCTGTGTTATGTGTTTCATATGATACTATTTAGTGTGGTGAATGATCTAGTCATGTTCATGGGTTGAATGAAAACAGTTTAAAATGATTTAATTGATCCATTCATGTTTTTTTATCAATGACACCACCACTATAAGATCCAGACCATTTCTATAGATGGAACAAGAAATTTTTTTGTTATTATTTTTTATTTTTTGGGAATTAATTATTTTTAACTGGGGTTAGTATGAGTGAAATTTGATAAAATTTTATAGAGTGAGGGCAGTACACGGGTGGCGCATAGTTTTCCCAAACCGTGCACCATGTCCCAACAAACCATGCAATCCTACCTTGAGGGAAATTTCATGAATGGAATCTATATTTTAAAACATTGCACCATTTTATTATTAAAAATGAACCCCTATATAATAGGTTCACAATATAGAAACTTATTTGGAAAAATTGTACTCCCTTCCCATCTAACTCTGCATTACAATTTAATTCTCATGAAACATATATTTTTTATCTCCAAAACCACCATATTAATCCCATATCGACCCCAATTCAACCATAATTCCTCTTTAATGATATTGAAACCTCTTAGGCAAAATTAAATAGGTAATTACCTCTGTTTTTTAAGATTTGATGTTCAGATCGATGATCAACACTCTCCTGGTATGTGAATCTTATCCTACTTTTTTCATGTTCCTCTTTCATTATTCTCATATATTAGAAAGGTATTTTTTTTACTATTATGATTATATATTGATCTAGTTTTTTTGGATATAGTCCTATATTATAGAGATATTGATTTTTTATCTTGATTTGGGGTTTTAAATTCAGATCTTATTCAATATCATTTTCCCACATAATCTTTTTTATTCTTAGTGGGAGATTATTCATCAAAAAATTGAGGTAGGTATTACATAATTCAAATACCAATGTATATATTAAAATAATATGTATATAATTATATATTGGATATTATATTTTTATCAAAGGGTTTCGTGATTGAATTATTTAATTAAGGAAAAAGGGGAAATTGCAGAAATTGGAATAGTATATATTAAGTAATTAATTGGGGAAATAACTAGGGGATATTGAGAATGGGATTTTGAATAATTAATTTTGGAATTAATTATAGGATAATTATATTGTGAATTTAAATAATTAATTTTGGAATTAATTATATGTTAATGTCATTATGAATTAAATAATTATTTTATGAATTAATTATGGGATTATTGGGATGATGTATTTTGATTTATTAATTTCGAAATTAATTAAGTTAATTGATGTGATAAAATAATTGCAAAATTATTAACAACTTAATAATATTAAATTATCATAGATTTGATTAATATAATTACAATAATTTGTTAAGTTTTTATTTAATTTATAAAAATGTGAATATTATTTAAATGTTTAGTTATTTAATTAGATTGAGAAGATTAGTTAATTGATGAGTTAATTAATGGGATTGAGAATATTAATTAATGGTTGATTTATTAAATTAGATTGAGAAGATTAATTAATTATTGAGTTAAATAATGATATTTTGAAGAATAGTTAGTTGTTGATATAATTAATGAGATTGATAAGATTAATTAATTTATGTGTTATTTAATATGATTAATATGATTAATTAATTGTTGAATTGAATAATTAAATTATGAATGGTATCAATGTAATTCATATGAGAATTGAGATCTAGAATGGTAAAAATGGATTTATATAATTAAAATGAGATATAGAATGGTAACTCCATCATTATTGGACATAGTATCCCTTAAAAATTATTCAGACTCATGTGTGGGTATAAGAAGGTATTGAGGTTTGGGTGTCCTCGGGAACCTGAGATGTTTATGTGGACTAATTAGGCACAATTTGATAATGTGATAACCATATATTTAAGCATTGTAATAATTTATTTATACAATAACATACACTTCTTATTTACTTGATCTTATTTTAGACACCATTTCTTGTGGCCTACTGAGTTGTACTCACACCATACTCATGCTTCCTGATTAATATCAAAATATATTTCATTGCTTCATGATAGGTTTAGTGAAAAGGCATTGTGTTAGATAGATTATTTGGGAATAGAGAAAGGATGGGGGAATCAAATGTGGATCAGTACCAACATGGGATTTTTTTTCAGTTTATTAACATTGATTTACATTTTTACACATGACACATACATTAGTGTGACATATTTACTGCATAAATTTTACATTTTATATCACCGTTTTTGTTATCTGGTTATATTGGTATTTTTTGGTTATGGTATCCTCTAATTATTCAATTATTATTGTTTATTTATTTCCTCTAGTGTATTACTTTGATAAAAGAGGTTATATTCTCTCCATGATATATAGGAGAGCATCACAATTAGTGGGAATCCACTGGAATATGTGGAGGTGTGCATGAGGTCATGTGGATGACCAGGTTGGGGAACCTGTGTTTTGAACCAGGGTCAAGACATTATTATGTTTTATCAGAGTAGTTTTCTATTCTTTTATTTTGTATTAATATTTGGGAAATGTATACAAGAGATTAATGAGAGTCTTCCCATGGACATGACCTCATGCATGGGAGTTGCAAACCTACGTATGGGGGAAAACCCATATACCAATGGGGGATTGCTATTATTTATGTGTGTTGTTATAGTTGGATATGATTTCACCTTGGGAGATGCAGCTGTTGTTTGATTTGATTATTATTTCAACTAATTTTTTCTAATTTATGAGTTGTGAATAATCGATCGATAATGAACATGAGTTGAGTATCCATGCATCACTCTAGGAACTCCGAATTCTTTTATGACATGCATCATTTTATGCACACATGGGAAAACATGATTTGGGTATGTTTTTTAACATGAAAATTTTTCCTTGCTTGTGAAATATAATTGCAAATGGTTTCTAATATGAAAATTATAATGGTAAAATGATACAAGATGAGAATAATTGGGTGTGTAAATGGTATACTTGAGTAATGAAAATGAGTTACACTTTTTCAGCCTTAACAACGATTAAGGATGGTTACGAGTAGTGTTAGCCCCTCAATTTTGACCATGAGGTAGAGTTTGTGGGAAAATAGTTATTAGGACTTATTATGTCATCCCATTAATGTGATATTGTTCATAAATGTTTCCTAAGGTGTGTTATTCGCTTTTAGACATACGCCTCCACAACAAATCTTATTAAGAGAAAGAAAATATTACATGGCTAGGGATGATCCTCCAGTGCTGGAAATTGAGGAACCAATAGTGTTAGGTGGGGATGATTCGAGAATGTTCTAAGAGAACATTACCATGTTCATTAAATTAATGGAAAATTCTCTAGGGTGGTTCAAGAATATCCTATCTAAATTGAAAAGAGAGTTTTAGTTGCATCACCATCTAAAATTAGCTGGAAAAGGTGGACTTGAGGTAGCTGATTTCTTGATTGACTCTATCCACAAAATAATTCACAACATTGAGATTCTTACTATGAATAAATTCAAGCTACATTCATATATTCAAGGATGAGTAGAGAAATATTGGTGGGATTTTCATGCTCTGACTGTACATGATGATGGTGTGTTATGGAGGACATAATATAGATTTTTATAGAGAACTTCTATCATGAGATTATGAGGAAAGAGAGAGTATATGGGTTCATTATATTCACTCAGTGGAGTATATTTGTGATGTACTATGATGGAAGATTTATATATTTACATATCTTTACTCCATTTCTCGATGAATATGAATCTACTTCATAAAAATGATTACAGGAAGGAATTATGTGTGAAATTAAGTTCTAAGTGAACATATTTTGGCTGAATAAATTTTTAGATGTCATGAATCCAGATATCATAGCTAAGGGGAACCGAAAGGAGGATTCTAATATAGGACATATGGTAGTTTTTGTATAATGAGGAGGTACCACTTCCGAGATCAAGATGCATTGTTATGAGAATATTATCTTGAGAAGTGGAAAATAGAGTGGATGGGAGTATGAGTCAGTTACATAGGACCCTTCTCAAGGGAGTATACACTGGTGAGGTAGGATAGGAATCAATCATAGAAATTCTCCCTGACCACCAGTGGAGTGTCGATCTTGTTTCAAGATGGGAAACCTGTAGAATTTCTATAGCAACCTGTGGCATGGATGTAATGATGGGGATGTTAGACATAATCCATGTGTAGGAATGGAATATTCAACACCTTATCATGCTATTAGTTGGGGTTCTACTGGTTATAATGGTAGAGGATGTTGATGGTGTAATTTTTTGTTTGAGTACCCATTACAGTAGAGTGTTATAGACCACAGAAGTCAAACTGAATCACAAGGAAGATGGAAAGGACAATTAAACAACATTTGACCTACACTTGGGGATAGAGGGGTTGGACAATCAATTGTTAGAGGTACTATTATTGTATTTTATATTATCTAGGCCCTTATTTGATACAATTTCCTCTCATTATTTTATTTATAAATAACATTTCAATGGTTTTGAGAATCATGGTGGAGTTTATAAGTGGGGTGTTGACAAGAGATACAATATTGGGAGTGTGGTCTAATGATATATTTTTATGCAAGGGATGTTCTCAAGAATCTGGTGGGCCATCCCAGTAGGCCGTGTAGGGCCAATTACAAGGAAACTGGAAGAACTCATAGCCCATGTTTATATTCTATTGTTGTATTATGGAGGTGTAAATCAGGATGTATTTCAACTGGTACTGGAATAGTTTCAGGATTCGATTCTTGAATACTTTTCAAGGATTCCACCTAAGATAAATTTGTAATTTATTATTGATGTGAATATTGGTGCTAAATCAGTTTATATTCCACCATATAGAATGGAATCACCTGAACATCAAGAGCTCAAGACTTAGCTAGTGGAGTTGATGGATAAGTGTATTATCTATCCGAGTATGTCACCTTGAGGATCACCTATGTTTTTTTGTAATGCAGTATAATGATAGTTTGTTCTTGTATGTTGATTTCAAGAATTTGAACCAAATTACAATGAAGATCTAGAATCTTCTTCCGAAAATTGACCGTCTTTTTGAACAATTGAGATGGACTTGTATATTTTGAAAGATTGAATTCATAATAGAGTATCATTAGTTGAGAGTTTGTAATTTGGATATACCCTATGCAACATTTAGATGAAGGAATTTCCTATACGAGTTTGTCATAATTCTGTTTAGGTTGATGCATACACATATAGTGTTTATGGAATTAATGAATAGATACATTCATCAACAACTAGATCATTTTGTTGTAGTATTCATGGATGACATCTCTGCATACTCCAAGACTCATGATGATCATTATCTACATCTTGAAATCATCATAATTACATTTAGGGGTATTGAATTTACAAAAATCTATCAAAGTGTCAGTTTTGGATTGGTCAGGCATAATATTTGAGACACAAAATCTCGAAGTAAGGTGGGTATATTGAACCATATAAGGTTAAAGTAGTCATGTATTGGGAGTATACCATGAATGTTTTTGTTATTTGTTTATTTCTGGGGTTAGATATATATTATCGAAGATTCATCAAGGAATTTTCCCGATTGGAAGAACTACTTTTTGGCTAGACAAGGAAGGGGGAAATGATTGAATATTCGAAATCATGCTTGAATTCATTGTTGTTGTTGAATATGTGATTGAAATAAGCACCAATAATTATTATACCTATGCTAGGTGAGGAGTATACAGTGTCTTGTGGCACTTCAAGGATAGGTCTTGGAGCAGTGTTGATGCATGGACATAGATTTTTGGCATATGGGTCTCAATAGTTGATGCCACATGAATAGAATTACCAAATGCATGGCCTTGAGAAAGATGTGGTGGTTTATTCTTAAAAGTTTTGGAATATATAATTGTTTGGTGAGAAGTTTAATGCGTTTACTAATCAATTGTGATTAAGGTACATCTTCTCATGATAAGATTTGAATCTCTGACAGTGGAGATTGGTTGATTATATACAGTCTTTTGAATTTGATATAGCATATATTTTCTAGGAATGGGAACAATGTTGATGGAACTTTAATAAGGAAAACTCAGAATCTGGAAGTCCAAGAGTCTACTATTGAGTGGAGGATGAGGGCTATACTTGCTGAGATGTAAGTGGTGGTTCTATAGAGTTAGAAGATGATGAATCTAGTTTCAATTTTAGTGGATTCTACAATTTTTAGATAGATTAGGGAAATTAAATATTAGTATTTTGAAATTATATCATTGAGGGAAATCCTTAATGTGGGGAGGAAACATAGACTATTTTATAGAAGGGGATGAGATCATTTCTTTGGAATCATGTTGTTGTTATTACGATTATGCAGGAGGAGTTGATGAATGAATTTTATGCCTCAGAGTGGGAAGTGGATCATGGTGTGACAAAAATGTATTGTGACCTACATTTATAGTTGTGGTGGTCTGGCATGAAAAAGGATACAACATGGCTCATTACACAATTCTACACCTATTAGTAGTTGAAGGTCGTGCAGCAACGACCTAGAGGTTTGCTGTAGTCATGGACCATTCTAGAATATAATTGGATGATATTACTATAAACATGGTGGTGGGTTTCCTGAGGATTACATTGAAGAATGACATTATTCCGTTGATTCTGGACTATCTGAAAATGTAGCTCATTTTCTACCAATAAGATAGAGTTTCTTGGAGGAGTATTTTGAAGAACATTATGTTTGGGAGATAGTACATCTGTATGGAGTTCTATAGACTATATTTTCAGACCATTAATTGTGTTTTAAGTCATGATTATGGAAGGTATTATAAAAGTTGATGGGTATATAGGTTATAACGAGTATTAATTTCCACCCATTGACAGATTGGAAGGTAGAGTGTATTATACCGGTGCTTAAGGAAATGCTTCTGGTGTGTGTCCTAGACATCATTGGATCTTTGGAAAATAATTTAGATTTTATGGAATTTTCCTATAAAATAGTTATCAGGGGACAATATAGATGGAAGAATATGAGGAACTTTATGGTATGCCCTCTATATCACTGTTATGATAGATTGAATAAGGAATGTTGAAGTTGTTGGGACTGAGTCTCATGCATGAGACATGAGAGCAGGTTCAGTTCATTCGGAAGCATATTGTTGTGTCTCAGAGTAGACATAAGTCATATATAGATAGATATAGATGAACCACCATGTTTACAATGGGTGATTATTCATTAGATTGTCACCATGATTGGGCCACAAAAGGCCACATAGATCAGGAAGGTTGGAACCTAGGCTGATTGGACCGTTTGAGGTTGTGGAGAGAATTAGGCAGGTGGCGTATTGATTGTCTCTTCCCCAGAGTTTAGTTCTATGAATGATGTTTTTCATGAGTCTCAACATCAATGGTATCACACTGAACCATCTCATGTCATCAATGTCGATGATTTTTAGCATGAGGTTGATGCATCATTTCCGGATCATCAGATATGTGTGCCAGATCGCAGTGAGAATGCATTTTAGGGTCAAAACATGCTCATAGTTTGTATATTGCGGCTAAATGGATGTCTATAGGATGAATCTTGGGAGAGATAAGCAAATATGAGGGCTCATTTTCCAGATATTTTTGGCTCGGGATATTATTGATTCTTTGGAGTCCAACTCAAGTTTGGGCTCTAATATGGTGGGTAGATTGTAAGATCCTGACCGTTTATATAGATGAATCAAGGATAATTTTAGTTATTAGTTTTTTCTTTGTTGAAGAATAATTTGATTGGTTTTTACCATGGGGCATGTTTGGGTTCAATTTGAGAAAATCTAAAAGAAGTAGGGTAGTTTACAAGTGTTTCACAGTTTTCCCTAACTGTGTGCACTAGACCAGTAAACGGTGCAACCCTAGAATGAGTGGAATTGAATGGTTGGTACATGATTATTAAAAATGAGTACACTCTTATAAGTGACCATGAACCCTTATAAAATAGTAATAATGGTTAGATAAATGGTTAGTGGAAACCATGTGCCCCCGGCCACTTTATTATGTCCAATAATTTAATTCACCTGAATATTAGATTCTTAATCTCCCAACCCAATATTTCAATCCAAAATTTCACTCTATTTGGCTACAATGCCTCTTTTATCATTTTCAAACCTCCTAGATGAATTCAATTCCTTTTCGGCGTCCATTATTTGCGATTAACATCCCGGATTGAAGATCATCACCTCTCCATGTATGTGTATCCTATCCCACATGGTTTGTTTTTCCTCATCTTTTCTTCTCACATCCATGAAATGGGTTTTATTCTCATTTTGATTATACCTTGTGATGTTTTTTTGGATCTAGATCTATGATTTTAGTTCCGGATATATATTAAAGAGATCTTAATTTTTTTCTATCATGATATAGTATTTTTATATTCTAATATCATATTAAGTCATTCTACCAATAAAATATTAGGTATTTTTTTGGATGATCATTTTTCAATGAATTGAGGTAGGTGGTCTATATTTGAAGTCCCAAAGTCTTTTTGGAAATTATGTGTATGTAATTGAAGAATTTATATTATATGATTAGAAATAGAGTTCATGATTTAATTAATGAAATTGTTGAATTAATTAATAAAGGGAAAATATGAAATTGTGGATATTGAAATTATAGATTGACAGTAATTAATTGTGGAATTAATTAGGGGATATTGAGATTGTGAATTTTAATAATAAATTTTGGAATTAATTATAGGATAATTATATTTTTATTTTGAATAATTAATTATGGGATTATATATGGTATAATGATATTTTTAATTTAATAATTAATTAAAAAATTAATTATGGGCTTATTGGGGTGTTGGATATTGATTAATAAAAAAGAAAATTAGTTAATGAAATTGATGTGATAAACTAATAGTTGAATTAATATTGAATTTCGATGATTAATTGATAGTTGGGTTTATTGATACAACTGAGAAGATTAATTATTTTTAGTGTTAATTAATAATAATGAGAGGATTAATTAATTTATGAGTTAATTAATGAGATTTAGAAGTATATTAAATTATTGATTTAATTAATGATATTTAGATGACTATTTATTTATTTATTTCTTTAATGATATTGAGAATATTAATTATTTTTTGAGATAACTAATGAGTTTGAGATGATTAATTAACAGTTGAGTTAATTAAGGAGATCAAGAAGATTAAATAATTGGTGATCTAATTAATGGGATTCATATGATTAATTAATTGTTATGTTAAGTAATGAAATGGTGAATGGTAATAATGGAATTCATATGAGAATTGAGATCTAGAATGGTAAAAATGGTATTCTGAGATGTATATGATATAAATAATGGTAATAGTGGAATTCCCGGACATGGTATCCTTGGGTAATAGTTTAGATTACGGCGTGGGCCGAAGTAGGTATTGAGGTTGAGGTGACCTCAAGAACCTGAAATGATTATGTGGATAAATAAATAATAATTTGATAATGTGATAGCCATTAATTTATCAATTTTTCTATTTTTTAATCCAACAACATACACATTTTATTAAATTTATATTATTTTAGACATCGTTGGTGGTGGTCTACTATGTTCTACTCACACCCTACTTAGTTTGGCAGATCGTTACCCAAATAGACTTTATTTTTATATGATATGTTATGGGGAAATTCCCTATGATAGATGGCTAGTTTGTGAATGAAGAATAGATGAGGGAACATGACATGGCTTGCTACCTTCTTGGTAGATGTCAGTCTGTTTACTTTGAGTTTTTTTTAAAAACTGTAATATACATAAAAATTAATTATCTACTTCTTAAATTTGATATTGTATTTCTCAATTTTGTTATATTTTTATACATGTTTTTTTCTTGTTATGATATCCTTTGCTTATTTTATTGTGGTTTTTTATTGATTTTGGCTTGTGTATTACTTTGATAAAAGATGGTATAGTCTACCCATTATTGATAATAGATGAACACATCTAGTCACCGGCCTCTGGTTAATGGGAAGGCATGCTTGAGGTCATCTGACTGACCATTTTGGGGCACCAGTGTGGGTCACTCAGGTTGGGATGTTACAACTATATATTCTTCATTTAAGGAAGAGCCTACAGAGCATCTATATTTATTTTTGGGTGATTTTCATCATTAGTATCTATTCAATATGTTTTTTATGTTTTTTGTAATCACAATGTACATTTCAAGGGGAGTTTCATGAACCATAAATAAGTAGATGTGTATTAATCAAAAATAGAGGTTTTTAGGGGAACCACTGAAGATTATTATAGAGTTGTAGATATTCCATGTTTTTTAAAAATGTTATAAGAGGTTTGAAGTATATTTAACTATGTTTGGGAATCCTATTATAACCTTCCTTATAAAGGATCAATCATTATTTTGGAATGAAAATAATTTTGTATCTTTTGAGTATATAAAGGTGAAGTTGTTCACTACTCTAGTCCTTTATTATCTAGAATTGGGAGTGTAGTTACAGGTTTTCATTGATGCTTTGTGTTATGTATTGGGCTGTTTTATAATATCATAAAGATCAAAATTTTATTTTAATTATCTATAGTTACCTTATAGTGAGTGTAACTATTCAAGAGCTGATATATTTTTGTAGGTAATTTGTTCCCAAAAGTTTATTGTAAATTATAGAACCAGGAGCTCAAATAACATGCCCTTAGATAGAAGATCACTTGGCCTCAAATGATCCACCCCATACACCATAATATGTGGACTATAAGTGTGTGTCCAAGTTGGTATGAGGGTTATAGAATTCCATCATATCATAGTGGTGTAAAATATATAATAAATAAACAGCAGGAGAGGAAATATAATATAATAAAATGCATAGTGAAAACAATTATAATAAACAATGGTAGAATAAAAAATACCATGAAGCTAAAATATAATTAAAAACCCATTGGATGGTTCATATACAAATGATTCCATAGAATTATTATATATAAAAAGGGACACGATGGATATAGGGGATAGTCATAAACAACATTCTATACAAAAATAAAAAAACTAAAATAATTCTCCACTATAATCCTTGGAATACTCTTGTCCTCTCCTCCAATGATCCATGATTTAAGTAGATGAATCAAGCATATATAGTAGGTCACATTATATTATCCAAATATTCTGTAATGAAGTCTGTTATGGTACTAATGACATCCCAATTAAGGTGTGAGATAAAATCAGTAGGCCATCTATAATGACTCAGAACACTCTTGACCATTCCTTTGTGAAAATAAAATGTTTATGGCATTCAATAAGGTAACGATGGATTAATTTGAATGTTTTACAAAAATATAGTTCTTCCGAATGTTGGATCACTGAGTGGTGTCTCAACAAATGTTGATTCACTTCCGATAGTTTTCCAAACTTTTAGTTTTCCCCAATTTCTCCCATATTTCCCAGTTTCACAACTCTTATGTTTTATCTGACATAAATCTTATTTAGAGACTATTTTTGGAATTACTAAAGGCATTTAAAAGGATATTAATTATATCATTAATATCCTAATGCTTTAGAACTTTTAAATAATCCAACCACATTGTCATGTCCATGATCCAACTTTAATGTCCATGAAATATTTTCATGTTCTGTTGATATAAGATCTAGCTTTTTATAAAGATGGGGTCCTCTTTTCTCTTTTATCCTGGTGAACAAAGAACTTTTAATCCCAGATGAGATTTTGTCCTATGATATGGCCCCTATTTTCCATTTTTGCTTCGTGTTTTCTAATACTCATGCACTACCTATTTTGGCGCAAGGAGGAGGTTTGCTCTCTTGTTTTTCCAAGAATGGATTTCCTTCTTCTCTCTTTGATTAGTTATCTTGTAGGGTGCATGTACTATTATCTCCTTTTGAATTCTAGAGAACCCATTTTAAATAATATAATGAGGAGGAATAAATGAAGTGGGTGGTAGAGTGATTATGAAGATCACTTTTTTTAATGTTATCCTTGGTCCATGTCATGAATCATGTGGGTTGTGTTATGATGAAAATAATGGTCGTTGGTAGTCTTTTTGGTGCACCCATGATGGTTTATACATATCACTATATTGAAATTATTGTAAACATAAAATATTATTAAACACATAGATTTAGTTAAATAAAATGGACCCCCAGATTAAACATGTGTTGTGATCACCCATGAATTATGAATATATAATTAATGAAAGGTGTGGATCAAATATAAATCAGATCTTTTTATTTTTGATTGGGTGTGTGCTATGTATGGTTTTTTTTGGTTTTGATTCTTATGTGTGTTGTATTATTAGAATTATGGTTGCGGGTACATGGGTGGACCGAGGGGTTGGATACGTGAGTGAGGTAAGGTATGTTTGTATAGTACGTCTATGGTTTTGATTTTGGTTGTTATGGGATTTGTGTATAAGGTGGTTTAGGAGGTGTGATGGAATATTTGGTTGAGATATTAATTGATTCTGGAATGGATAGACTTTTCATATAGTGGGTCTCTTTTGGGGTAGTGGTTGGGTAGCGGGGCTGTAGGTTTTGGATATGTCAGGATTTCATGTTTATGGGTGTGCAGAGTGTGGTGTTGTTGTATAGTGGGGATGCCGAGTTTGGTTGTGGGAGGATTAATTAGGCGGTAAAACATTGATGAATGATTTGGGTAGTGTTGAGATATGAATTGGTGTTAAATTTTAAGGAAGAATGATTTGAGTTTTTTGTTGTGTGTTTTGTTACGGGAAGTGTTTTGTGGCATTTATCCTTCTGAGAACATTTGAAGATGTTGTGCTTGTTAGTTTCCTGGGAAGGGATGAGAAAAATAGATGACTAAATTGAGAAATGCAGAATGATAATTTTTTAAATGAATTTGCTAGCGGTATAATTATACATATAGAAGTGATCATCATTCATGGTGATAGATGCATGTAGGGTAGCAACAAGGGTAATTTTTGTGTCATCGTTGCTTGTTTAGAAAATCATAGGTTGGGTTGTGTGTTTTTTACCTATATATATAAACTCATAGATCAATTTCTTTTATATATTCACCACACCCGTGTTGAGAACAATGTTCAAGACACCCCCATTATTATGGGGTATTATGTCTTTACCAACATCCCACTAGGGGGATGTATGGACGGTTATTGGATCTTCTCTTCTCCCACTTCTATGATTTTACCACAAAAAACTCTTCATGAAGACTGTAATGGCTTGAGTATTGTTACCAGATCTAAGGTATTGGTTGTGTGAGAGGTGTTCCCCCCCCCCCCCACGTGTCACTGGGATGGTGCCCCGAAGTTTTTTGGAAGGGTTTGGCATGTGTGAAGCCCAGGTGTTTTCGGGAAGGAAGTGATGCGATTGTGGCTCTTGTTTGTGTAGGATGGTTGTGATAGTGGGGATTGTGGAAGAGCATGGTAGAATCAGGATGTTTTCCATTAGGGATGAGTAGTTAACTAGTTGGAAGTGGTTCGGGGTGTCCAAATACCGATGTGCTTATAATTTACATTATATGACATACATTGTTTGTAAAGCATGACTCAGTGAGGTTTGGGTGGATAGTTTTACTTGTAGAGTGATTTTGAGTTTTTGTTTTTTCTCACATGAGAACTAGTATGCTTCTCCCACATGGGCACATATGACTTTTGTTTTTCCTTATTGATTATACGTGTAATATTACCTTACATATGTAAAATTCATTTCAGCATTTTGGGGAGACTATGAGGACCATTCTGGACCTTACTAGCTCAGACGTTGGGGGAAATTGTTATGTCACTGCTTAGTTATATTTTGGTACATACCTTGGATTTTTCATTGTATATTCACCAGTTTTACTTTAATCATGCATGTGTGATGAATTTGTGTGATAGTATATATATATCAATCTTCGATTTTTTTGAGGTTCATACATCTTATCTCCAAATATTGGTTACTATAAAAATGTAATACTTCCCATCTTGTGAGATTTACGTACCCTTGGTGTTGGTCTCCACCTCGAGGCCTATTTGAGGATGGAATTAGGCATCATTATCTCTCTTTTATATTGAAGAACAAAGGTATCGACACCTCAGTAACCCTTCCCTCATCTTGAAAGAAGGTGGGTCCGGAAAGAAAGGTATTAGAGGTGATGATTGAGAGATAGGATAGAGCATGCAGTTAGGAACAGGGAAGATTACATGGGTTGGTTGGGAAATAGTGTTAGGTGATCTTGGTGCATGACACAGGAAAGGGATGACCAACTAAGACATAGTATTTTAGCCGCCACCCCCCCCCCCCCCCCCCCACCATGATTGGATTTAAGGACTTTGAGCTTACTGAATGACCAAGTGAGGGTATACTAATTTTGGGGTAGAGACCCTTGGAAAGGTTCATGCATCACGATGACTTGTTCTCTTGTTTGAATTGGGTGTTTCTAGGAAATTTAAATTAGCAATGATTCAAAATGAACACTAAATAAATTCTATACTACATGGGATTAGGATGTCCTTATTTAACATTCATCTATGGAACATTTTCTTCATCCACAAGAGGATTAGGTAGTGGAGGCACAAAAAGACAACCCATCTAATCAGTTGAGGGTTGATCTAGTAGAGGAGGATTACCAAATGAAGAAATAACTTCATGCCTTCCAATGAAAGACTTAGGGAAAGTATGGGGGTAGTGTCTCAGACATGGAGACAGAGAGTTGGCTCGAGGAGCTGGGGATCACCTTTATCTTTATTTGGGATCTGATAGATTATTGGTTTCTTTATCCAATGATCCTGATGAGTGGATCAATGTGTCAATGGTGGATTCTTTACCTTAGGGAGAGGAAGGAGGCTAAAGTTTCATGGGATGACTTTGAGAAGGAGTTCTGAGTGAAATTACTTTTTTTCTGTTTTGAAGTCCGAGATGAGGTAGGAGCTACACTCTCTCTAGTATGGGAGTATGTCAGTGAGGGAAGTGGGGATAAAGGTCAAGGATCTCCTAATTTTTCCACTAGAACTCTTTCCAGATGAGAAGTCTCAAGAATGTATCTTAGAGGATGCAATCTTCCCTTCCCTTCAGTATGTGGTTACTCTCTTAACCTTGCCAAAATACATAATGGTTCAAAAGGAGGATGATGTAGAAGAAAGGATGTACTCACAATGAGGTCTACCACAAGTGGAAATTATACCGAGTTCTTCAAAGTGGTAGTCTGTTAGCAGGAACTCTTCGACATTAGGGTCTTTCTTATTTCGACAAGTGGGGAGCCAAACCCAGATGTTTTAGTTCTAACCGTCTGATCCTTTCCCTTTTTCCATATTCATAGAGCTGAGGAATTATACTTTCATTGTCCATGTCAATCTATGGGGATAGTTTCTGACTGGATCTTAGTATGGTGGAGTTGGGAAGGTCCAGCGCCCACCTTTGTAGTAGTTGGTAGTGTCGCCTTTCCAATAATAGGGACACTAAGACCCTCATCCACCAAAGCTAGATAATGCTGGAGGTGGCTAATCTCTGGGTGATCTTTAGAGACCACAACCATGGTGTGGTTAGAGATGTGTTCAACGATAAATGGTAAGAGGATCTTGTCATCGTAAATTGCGCACCACGGAAGCAGTCATTCCAATAGGGCCAGATATCATTTGAGGTATGATTATTTTTTTGAGAACTATTTCTTTTTCATTGTTTTATTAAAGAACATAAAACTCCTTTATTTCACACACTCTACCCCAAACCTTCAGAAAATAACTATTGAGAATTTTTGTTCCCCTGGTTTTGAGTACACCCATCAGAGGTCAGACCATCTTGCATGATGTTTTATACAGAGGTAGAATGATGTTGGTGATCTATCAGTCTAGTGGGGATCTCTTACTAATATTTATGAATCTAAATTATTTAATCCATTGTATCAAATTGTTTATTTTTGTGCATGAAATTTTATAGTTATTAGGTAGAAGAGTCATGTTTTCAGATGTGAATAGCTATCATGAAGATTTTTTTGGTGAGCAGAGCTGTCGGGGGGGCAGCCGACGTGTGGATCCTCTTCATTCCAAATTAACAATAATGTTAGTGGGGTCGATAGAAAATGATATGGAAGTGATTACTAGGTTAATTGTAGAGTTATTGTATTTTTTTCTCTATGATGTTGTGACTATACCCCCTTGACAAGGCATTGAGTTTGGGACAGACTTGCAGCCTAGTTTTTATCTGATTTCGACGGATCATTATCGGATGGATCCTTCTGAACAGCTGATGTTTCAAATCCTGATTGACGTTCTGATGGAAAATGGATTTATTCTACCCATTGTGTCCCCATAGGGTTCTTCATTCTTGTTTTCAAGGAAGTAATATTGTGCCCTAGGGCTATGTATAAACTACTATAGTTTGAATCAAGTTACAGTTAAGAACGGTTACCATCTACCGAGGTTTACTGATCTTTTCATCCAGTTATAGGGAGAAATTTGTTTTTCAGGGATCTATCTATGTTTGGGAATCAATAGTGGAGTATGATGGAGGGTGATATCCTAAAGACTGCATTCAGGTAAAGGTATGGGCATATAGATTTTATAGTTATGCCATTTGGTGTTACGAACATGCCAGCCATATTCATGGGGATCAGGAACTCTGTCTTTTCTAAGTTCCTAGACCGGTTCGTTATCATATTCATTGAGGAAATTCAGATATAATCATGGTCATAGGAGGAGAATACTAAGCATATCAAGAATGTTCTATAAATCCTTCAACACCATCATCTCTACGAAAAGATGTCCATGTCAATGATTTGGACACTAGTTGTCCAGTTCCTTGTGAACATGGTGTCTCAGAAGAGCTTATACGTGGAAACATCGATGATCAAGGTAGTTGTTTCTGGGAAAGAACCCTAGAATGTGGTATAGTTTCATAGTTTTATCGGTTTGATAGGATACTACTGCAGATTTTTACCAGATTTCTCTTGGGTAGAAGCCCCATCGACAACTCTGATCAGAAAGGTCCCATCCTTTGTGTTGAGTGAGGAGTATGGGGTAGTTTTCACCAATTTGAAGGAAATTCTGTTCAGTGTCATAGTGATCTATTTTCCGGAGGAAGGGGTGATGTTCGAGGTATTCTGTGATGCTTCCCTTTTGGTATTGGGTTTCATGCAAATGCAATAATGGGGAGTAATCACATATGGGTCTAGGTATTTATGTCCCCATGAACTTAACATTTCAATCAATGATCTAGAACTTATAGTGTTCATGTTTTCACTGATGTTGTGAAGGCATTACCTCATCTAGGAGCACAGTGTGGTCTTCAATGATAACAAGATCTTGAGATATATCTCTTGTTAGTGAGATCTGAACTTCTTCCAGTAGATGTGGATTCATATTCTTTAGGATTTTGATTTCGGGATCTCATACACCTTAGTAAATTGGAATTTTGTAGTCGTTTCATTGAGTAGGAAGTCACAGAATGAACTTTTTCAGTAATCTAAGAATGCCTGGAGAACGATGGAGGAGTTTTCTACCATGTGACAAGATGGGGGAATGGAGAGCATTTGAGGATTCCTATTTAAAATGATAGTATAGTAATCTCTGAAGAATAATTTGATGGAGTCTTATTGGGGAGACTCAGAGGTGGAGGCGATGCTTGATTGCTTTGACCAGGGTAATACTCTAGAGGGACGGTCAGAGGATGGTCCAAACTGTATTTTATTCCATAGAAAGTTGTTAGTTGTAGTGTATGTATGTGAGGAAGTTCTCCATGAGTTTCATAGATCACTACTAGTAGTACACACAAGAGTTTCATGTATGTATCGTGGCTTGAGGTAGTAGTTTGGGTGGCTCAAGATGAAGTGGGTAGTGGTGTAGTTTTTTGAATGTTTCTAGGTGTGACAATAAGTGAAGACTGATCATTGTGTTCCTGGTTGTCTTTTACAACCCTAAGATTTCCCTGAGTGGAAGTGGGATGGAATATAAATGGATTTTATCACAGGATTACCCAGGTATTAGGGAGGATGTGATGAAATATTGGTATTATGGGATTGGTTGATGAATTAATATCACTTCATAGTGATCAAGGAGTCGAGCATAGTGGAAGACTTATTTCATAGGTATGTGTATGAGGTGTTGCAGCTGCATGGGGTTTTGAAATCTATAATCTCATATTGGGGAACACTTTTTACATCGTGGGTATGGATGGGGATTGAAACATGCCTTTGTCATCCAGTTACATCTCAACACATCTTTCCACCATCAAATGGATGGAAAAATAGATAGGATCATATATACATTGGAGCACATGTTGAGGGCATGTGTTCTGGACCTTAGTTGATCCGGGGTTTGAGATTTTCCCTTGGTAGAGTTCGCTTACAATAATATAAATCATTATACATCGCCATGGCTCCATTCAAAGATTTATATGGATGATTGTGTCATTCACCATTATGCTAGATGGAAGTTGGGGAGGAGCATGTTCCGGGTCAATATGTGGTGCAAAGTATGATAGAGAAGTTTAGGTTGTTTTTGAGAGGATAAAGGCAGTACAAGACTGATGGAAGTCATATGCTGATCACAGGAGACTGTCCTTGGTGTTCAAGGTTAGGGACCATGTATTCTACAAGGTTTCACCTCGACGTGGGAGGCAAAGTTTTATCATCGGGATGTATCTTTCCCATAGGTTTATTTGGACATTCATGGTTTTGGGACAATTTTATATGGTGGAATATTAGTTGGCATTTCCATCGTAGTTGGGGAGGATCCAGAACATCTTTCCTGTTTCCCAGCTTCATCAGTATCTTAACGATGACTCTCATGTCATTGTTTGGGGAATGTTGGGTATTTAGGAGGGTGAAACGTTCATAGAGCAGCAAGTGGGGATCCATAAATATCTTGAGAAGGTGTTTTGTGGGTGGATCATTCCCTTGGTTTATGTGTTATGGAGGAATGTTGTTCTCAAAGAGAGTACATGGGATTGAGAGGTGCGAATGCATGCCTAGTACCCAAAGATGTTTTGATTTACTGATTTTATTCCTTATTTTGATGTGATACTTTACCTTATATTCTATTATATGAGTTTTTTCCTTATTCTCTAATGTGTGAAGATTCTCAACACAGATGTAATGGGAGGACCTGATACCTAAACGAGAAATATTAATGTGGATGTGATTAAACCAGTATGGGTGAGTCCATGTCTCCCAATGCATATAGTTTCTTAGCATGGAGGAAGGATTCCCATAATCCATGTCTCTAGAAACTATAACATTTTGGTGTTTTGTGGTTGATTGGGGTAGTATATATTGTGAAGTTGTTGTTTTATTTCGAGGTTTTCACTCTAGTTTTCGAACAGCGCAAGCTAATTTTTCATTAAGAGGTATCTTATGGGGTGGTTGTTCGCACCCCTCCTTCTTACAGGTTTAGTTTTGTATTCTCAAGGATGAGAATAGTTTAAGAGGTATCTAATATAATTACCCAGACCCTTCCAGTCCATTCCATTTTGAAAATTCATTGTTTGGGGAATTCATGGAGGTAACGATGACCTAATTCTGGAGTTTTCCCAAAAATCCATTTTTTCCTAACAGTGGCCGACTATGTGGTGTCTCATTGAATAGTGGCTCACCGAGTTTTGTTTCACCGAATGGTGAATCCGTGACTCACCTAAAGTGCGTCACTTCTGGAATTTCCCCAAATTTCTAGTTTTCCCCAGTTTCTCCGGGATTTTCCAGTTTCTCCACTTTAATGTTTTATTTAACTTAAATTGAGATTAAATCCTTCTTTGGGAATTTATAAAGGCATTTCAAAGGATATTAATTATATTTTAAAAATCCTAATCCTCTATGGACATTGAAATAATACAACCATATGGTCATGTCCATGATCTAGCTTTAATGGTAGTGAATCTTTTTCCCATTCCATTGATATATGATATGGATTTTTTTAATTAAGAGGTCCCCTATTCTCTTTTATCATGGTGCGTGGAGAACCTTTCTTCCTAGAATAGTTGTGTGTATGTTCTATGCCCCCATCAAATTTTCCTTGGAGTTTTCTAGTACTCATGCACCCCCTATTTTTCCATAATGATGAGTTTTGGTTGCTAATTTTTCAAGGTATGTATTTTCTTCAACTCTCATTAATTTTGTCTCGTGTTGGGTGGGTGTACTCTTGGATCCATGTGAATACGATTGAAACCAATTTAAAGAAGATTAAAATAATAAATAAATGAAGCTGGGTGGGATCGAGATTATTATGATCACTTTGTTTTGTATGTTATCTTTTATGCAAGTGACATGAACCTATTGTGCAGTGTGACTAAATAAAATATAACCTATGTTAAAATTCAGTAAACTAGGTAACCTAGGATTTCCCTAGAGATGATTGCACACAAAATAGATGTCACTTTTAATTAGAGGAACAAATTGGTGGTTTCTGTGATTAAATTGGTTTTGGAAAAAAAATTAAAAATGAAATGACATAAATTAATAGAAGAAATGATTGAAAACTATGATATGAGAACAATTATTAGGTCAGGGTATATTTTATAATTTCAATTCTATCCTTGATGTATTTTATTATAACCTCTTCTGCTAAGTTTTTTAAAGTAAGATTCCACAATAATTTCCTCTCACTCCTTTCGTCGAATGGTGATGGAGAGAAAATTCATTACAAATATCTCAGTTTGGTCTACTCTCCTTTCATGTTCAAAATATCTATATTAAATATCCTCTATTGGATTGGGAAATACCTGATCGGGTCTTGTTTATCCCAAGAAATCAAAAACATTCACCACCACTTTCACACGCATTGACAATCACCGTATACTTCACCACTAAGAATTGGTCTATTCAATCTTATATAAACCAAAACCTAGTGGCGTGAGATAATGATCATTCATGAAGGAAAAATTAATAATGTAATCAAAAATCAAATATGGTCGCACTTGATAATAAAAACTTCTATATGAAATTGAATACTACATTTCAGAAAAGAGATTAAAGATTTATTCAATAAAGTGAATGAATTCAAGCATTACAAAATAGAGAACCTACCCATCAACAATTACATAAATGTTTACCCCACCACGGTAAAGCTAATAAGG
The DNA here is from genome assembly GCA_963277665.1 of Viscum album. Lineage (NCBI taxonomy): Eukaryota > Viridiplantae > Streptophyta > Magnoliopsida > Santalales > Viscaceae > Viscum > Viscum album. The sequence continues at coordinate 1,257,401,252 of OY728152.1, forward strand.
TTTTTTGGGGAAGGATAAGGAATTACAAAAAAATGAAAAATAAAATAATGAAAGAGAATAGAAGAGAAATTGTCTAGTAGATTCTTTTCTCCGAATGTTTTCTCCTATTATCCACATATCCTTCTCGAATCACCCAAAGTTCCCTTCTTAGGGAATTATACAAATAAATTTTTCTTTCATTCTGCCAAATTTAAAATTATTTTTTCTGTTATAGAAAAGATATGTAATATTAATTAAGTATGACGTTTTTCTTAGTGAGATTTCCAAAAAAACATCATTCAATATTTCCCATCCAATATCTAACATAATAAATCTCAATCCCCGCGATATTGAACTGAGATACGCATTTCTAAATTGGTTGACCATTACAATTGTAATCACCTTAATTAAAGATATTATGACCAATTTATTATTGATTAACTGATGTTCGGTCCACATGGTCGTCTAGAGTCATTCTTCACCTAAGTGAAATTGTTATGGTCCATTAATGGAAGAATTATATCTCATCCTAGAAGTACATGTTGTATCCAAAACTCAATGTTTCCAAACAAAAAGAATCACATAAATTGAGATTATATTATAAAAGATATGGTCTAATTACCCAAAAACATAAAATCAGTTTAATTCGAAAAATTAGGAAACATTCTAATTTTATCACAAAACAGACCATACATAAAAAAATGATGTAATTAAACATAAATTGATGAATTGGGGGGATGGTTAAATATTTTAAATAAATATAATTTTTTTGATAATATTAACTATATCAATTCCCCAAGACTTATCACTTGGACTCCTAGGCAAGTTGCCATTAAAATCAAATCAAAGAAAATTTTAAACCCATTGCCACAAGATACACTAAATCCACACCATGGAATGAAATTATATCGTACCTCATAAAATAGTTATTTAAAGTTATCCAATTATATCATTTATTATATGTCAATGTCATTCCTCATCACATGCACAAGAGAAACCTACCTAACATTAATTTTCCCTCATCTCACAAATGTGAATTTTTAACAAGGTTTTTCTCACCCAAACCTGGCTAGGGTCACCATAGTTTGATAAATTCCTAATTCTCCACCTGATGTGAGTCAAGGAAATGTGTTTATCAATATGAAATTTCAAGGATTATCTATGTATTCTGGTTGGTAGTATTTTTATGATAAAACTTTTGAGGCTGAATGAGGAGGGATTTGCTCTTTTTGAAGAAAAGTTGAACAATTCTAATTTTCAATTAAGTATGGTTTCCTCCTCACTCCCATTAGTAGAAATTTAGATCCATCATCATGAAAACTCTAGGAATGTTAAAAAATCTCAGAAATTTTGTTGCTACAAGTTAGATCTACTCAAACATGATTTTTATTGAATGCTCCAGAAAAAGCGCAACTTTCTTCCTCCGTAAGAAGCTCTAGAAAAGGCTCAGCATCTATTATCATCAAAGCTTCAAAAAAATAATAACATTCAATAGAATAATTTTTCATCGGCATTAACATCTCATTTACAATATATTTACCACCAATGGACTCACTGAATGAGGTAGGAAAACATAATACAACTTCCCCCACACATAGGATCAATTAGATCATGCAATTTCACTTCAAGAGCAGGTTGGATAGGGAAAACTGGCATGTAATGTGCCTAACCTAACAGGTTGTTCATGTATTATAAGGGCTATGAAGATTAAATGTACAAGGTAGTACATAATGAAAGGGATTATCCTGAAAAGGGGGCTTTAAAACAAATAAATTCCACAATCATTTAAAACACAAGTACCTCTAACCCTCTAGTTTTGAATGGAATAAATCTAATTCTGGTTAAACAAGAAAAATCAGGTTCTCTCTAGAGATGAGGTGAAAGAAAATAATTTGAAGAAAATGGTTCATAATCATCAATATAATGGGATTAAAAATATATAGAAAGTGAAATGCGACATTAGATTCAAAAATCAGAGTACTTTTCTTGAAATTCCCAAAGAATTTAACATGAAAAAAATCGTTTTAGCATCCATTTAAGCTCAATTCCATGGAATAAATTGGTTCACTCTATGAACGGGGTTTCAAAAATAGCAATGTTAATCATTTCATCTCAAAACATTCAAAAGCACACCCAAAAGAAATTAAAAAAGAAACACACAAAAATATGAAAACACACAGTTTTTTATTTTTTAAAACAAACAAAAAAGGTAAATACTAAACTAAAATGGTTTCCTCCCCCTCACTTAAATGGTGCAGTGTCCTCAATTCATTCAAATGGATGTAACATGTATGTTGAATTTAAAATGAATCAAACCAACAATAAAGTCTAAAGGAGAGGTACAACCTGATGGTTCTTATTGATAGAGAGGTTAGAGGAGTGGGATCTCTTTAACTAGATATAATGGAATGGTCCCATTTAATTTTTCCAGCCTATGTCAATTAATAGTGAATGGATATTTCTCTCTATCCTTCACAATATTCACATCACTGAAAATATATACATGTGTAACTTAGAGTCTTGAATTGAATAGTAACAATTTATCTCTATTATGGAATTCTTTTGGTCGGATCACCTTGTCATGATCCACTTTCGTTCTCTCTTTGTAAATACTGAAATTTTTAATTTTCTACTCTTCTAATTTCTTCCAACTACAAAAAGTACAACCTTAAATATTTCCCAACACTTTCAAGATCCATATTCATCTTCCTAACAACCCAATACACCTTTTTCTATTTTTCTATATGTAGGAGAAAATATTTCCCATAAGTCGGCCTATGTTGAGTCATTCCAATCGGGTTCTTGTAGGATGTCTTATAATCCCATATGGTGTAATATATCATCTGGCTCTAATCCTTCCTATTTGGTTTAACAGTCTTCTCTAAAATTCAATTGATTTACCTGTTGGACACTTCATCTTGACCGTTGGTTTGTGGGTGATTGGGAGTTGATGTGTTATGATGCACTCCATACTTCATCATAAAATCCTCTATTATCTAATTGAAAAAGTGAGTCTCTTGATCAATGATGAAGTCTCCCGCAATTCCCAACCTATAGGCTATGTTATGCTTGACAAAATCTCAACTAACATTAGCATCATTAGTCCTGGTGGCTTTTTCTTCCACCCATTTGGAAACATAATCAACCCCAAGAAATATATAAGAATTTTGAAATGGCCTTGGGAAATGGCCCATAAAATCTATCCCCCATAATTAATAAATATCGTATAAAATAAGTGGGTTTTTTGTGTATTTCATGTTTCATTGAAATGTTCCAAAAAACTGACTTTTATGACACATTTTTCAAAAATCATGAGAATCTTGAAAAAATGTGGGCCAATAATGTCCAGATTCTAAAACCATTCTTATTGTCCTTTGAGGTCCAAAGTGGCCTCCACAAGAATATTTATGCCAAAACCCAAATATAGAACCAATTTCACTCTCAAGAAATCATATTCTTATCACTTGGTTTTTGAAAATCTTATAAATAAATTGATCGTCCCTAATATAATATCTAGATTCATCTTTTAGTTTGTGAATTAGGTGATTATTGAACTGAGATGGGACCTGAGATGTTACCATATAATAGAACAGTTCAGCATACAAAGGAGCTTTTCCTTTAACCAAGTACAACTACTCTCCGAGAAGGTGATCATTTAATGGTTCTTCTTTGGGAATGTTAGCTTCAGTGGTGTTCAGAAGACTTCTTAAATTATCAGCCACATGGTTCTCAGATCCGTTTTTGTCCTTGATTTCCTTGTCGAATTCCTATAACATTAAGATCCATCTCCCTAGCCACGATTTATCATCATCCTTCTTCATCAAGAACCTGATGGTGGTATGATTGGAAAAAACAGTGACTTTAGTTCTAAAAATATATGATCTAAATCTTTCTAACATAGAAAAAACTACTAAAAACTATCTTTCTGTGGTTGTGTAATTTAATTGAGTTTCATCCATGTTTCTTGAGGAATATGAAATGACTTGTGGCCTACCCTCAATTTTCTGAGAAAGGAATGCTCCAACAGCTTGGTTGGAAGCATAATAATGTTTCTCAAATGGTTCTTCCCAATTTGGTGGCTGCATAATAGGTGGTTCAATCAATATCCTCTTCATCTCATCAAAGGATTGCATACTTAAACCATTGAAATTAAAATCAGAATCTTTCAAAATCAATGTAGATATATGGAGAGAAATCTTACTAAAATCCTTGATAAACTTCCTTTATAATCCTACATGTCTTAAAAAGATCTAACATGCTTCACACAAGTTGGTTAAGGAATATAATTCATCACATCAATTTTTTGTTTATCGAATTCAATTCCATTTTTGGAAATGACTTTCCCAAGGACAATCCCTCTCTCAACCATGAAATGACACTTTTAAAATTTGAAACATGAATCTTTTCAATGCATTTTTTCAAAAAAAATTCCATATTTTTTAAAAAATGGTCAAAATAGTTTCCAAAAACTGTGAAATCATCAAGGAAAACCTCCACGAAATCTTCAATGTGATCAGAAAATATACTTACCATACACCTCTAAAATAAACCTGGATAAATACAAAATCCAAATGGAATCCTTCTATCTGATATAGTTCCAAAGGGACATGTAAAATTTGTCTTATCTTGATACTTATGAGCAATTGGTACTTGATAATAACCTAATTCATCAATGAGTTCTACACCAACATCATGGGAATGTGAAAAGCATGAGTGATCATCTGATGAGTGCCTCATGGATTCCCAAATATTGAAGTGGATCATGCTCTCTCCAAACTCCATGGTGAGTTTCCCCTCATGGACATTGTTGATTTTTTTTATGTCTTCAAGAAAGGTCTCTCCCAAATGATGGTTGAATGTGAAGGGATCCAATCATCTTCTATATTGAGCAGGTAGAAGTCAGCTGGGAATAAGATATCATTGACTTTCACGAGGACATCCTCCAAAAAATATTTTCAGGAAAACTGTGGATCTATTTGCAAGCTGGACCACCTCTCTTGTGGGATTCAAGTCTCCCATCTACAAAGAATTTTATAATGAGTGAGGTAATACATTAATTGAAGCACCAAGGTCACACAATGAATTAGATAAATTTAAAGAACCAACGGAGCATTGAATGGAAAACATCCCAATATCGTGGCATATGGTTGGAAATTGTGGTATGATAAGGGTTAAGACACTTCTTCCCATGTTTGTTCTTTCATTAGCTTGAAAATATCATCTTCTTGGTACAAAGATCATTAAACAAATTAGCATACGTTGGAGTTTTTTTACTACTTCATGTAGGGGAATATTGATTTCCACTTTCTAGAAGGTGTCCTGAATTTCTTTTTAAAGTGCTTCCCCCTGTAATTTCTTTGATTCTATTATCGTTGATGGAAATGGTGGGGGTATGTCTTTATTCAACTTTTTTTCCTTTTCAATGGTAATTCTTGTCTTTTCTTCCATGTCTTATCCTTTGATTCTGTATCTTTCTTCTCTTCTTCCCAAGGCATTTCCATATAATTTTTAGAGATTAAATTTTCATTCTCCCTCAACTCAGGTGGTCATGTTTCAGGTTAATGGGATGCTGGTGGTGAGAGTTCTTTTCCTCATATTGTTATTATCATGATGAAAATCTCCTTTGGGTTTTAGATTGTTTGGGAAGGATGTTTCCCAGAATTTTTGGTTAGGAAGTACATGAGACATTCAAACATAGTGGACTAATCATTTAAAAATTCTTTCATCCCCTCAATATCGAATATCATGTGTTGGTTTAGAATTAAGGGTTGTGCACTAGTTGATGTCTTCTCATAGGGTCTTGGTGAAATGGGTGGATGGTGGTGTCAAGGATGGTTATAGTGTTGATTTTTTTGAAGTGGTGGTGGGTTTTGGAATTGTTGTAGGAATGGGGGATGGTTTTTGAACTATTTTTGGTTCAAGGGTCTATATTGATTATACTGATTTCCAAACACATATTGAACATGGCCAGTGAAATGGTATAGTGATTAGCACAAACCACATATCGTAGCTAGTGATTGTTGGTCACCCACTTGTTTCAAGTACATCTGTCTCACCAAACCGTTTGGATTTTCAATATTATTTTCTAGTAAGGTTGATGGATGGGAAGTTAATATCTCATGAATACCTCTTATTCCAGTTCCTCTTGTACCAAACTGTTGTGAGTTGTGAGAAATATCCTCAATCAATTCTTTGGCTTCTTCTTGTGTTTATTCAATCAATTCACCTCCATATGATGAATTGATAATTTTTCTATCATTGTCCAGTAACCCTTAATATAAGAAGACAAGAAAGGGATGCACCTATATGTCTTGATGTGGTAAGCATACACATATCTTTTTAAATATTTCCATGGACATGTAATGCGTTTCTCCATATGATTGTTTAATAGCTTAGATCTCCTTTATAAAGGATGTGATTAAGGATGTGGGGAATAATCTAGGCATGAATCGTCTTACCATGTCATTCCAACCATCCAAATATTCTTGTTGTAGACTATTCAACCATTCTTTAGCAGCTCCTTGAAATGAAAATGGGAACACGTTCCCCTTTACTTATTCCTTAGCTACTCTGCATGGTCTAAAAGTTGAGAATACATGTGTGAAATCTATAATAAGTTTGTTGGGATCTTCACCTATCAAGCAATGAATCATTGGAAACAATGGTATCATTTTTGGTTTCATCTAAAAATAATTTTTTAACACTGTCATGACATGTTGATTATTCCGATTAAGGAATTGTGGGGAACAAAGGTCTCTATGGGTTGGGTTTTGATTTCCAGCCATGATGAAAGGCTCATAGTGAACACTTGAAGTTTCACAAAAAGTCTGTAAGATAAATTTCCAATAATTCATTATTTAAATTGAGGTTTCTAAGCATATACAACAATGTTCATAAATTTCCGGATCTATGTGGCAAGGTTCTATGTCTGAGGTTCTAGTCATGAAAATTTGGAATGAATAGACGAAAAGGGAAAGGAAAGTGAAAATAAAAAAAAGTTGTCACTACCTCCCCGGAAACAGTTCCATATTTTGACACAAGATGTCATGGGGTGGGACAAAAACAAAAAAAAACTATGTTAAAATGTATTAAAGTGGGTTACATAGGGTTTCTCCAGAGAGGAGTGCACACAAAATAGTTGTCCATTTTAATTAGTTGAAAAACTGGGTGGTTTCCAAGATTAAATTGGATTTGGAAAGAAAATAAAAAATGGAACGAAAAAAATTAACAGAAGAATATATTAAAAACTAAGATATGATAAGGGTGATTAGTTCGGGTTCAGTTTTCTAATTGCAATGAAATCCTTGTTTTATTTTATAATATCCTCTTCTCCTATGTTGTCTGAAGTGAGATTCCACGATCATTTCCTCTCACAAATTTTGTTGAATGGTGATGGTGAGAGAATTTCATACCAAGATCTCAATTTGGTCAAATATCCTTCCATGTGAATGAGTGTTATATCAAATATGCTAAATTTTCTAGTGAAATACCTGATCAGGTCTTGTATATCCCATGAAATAAAAAACATTCACCACTGCTTTCACACGTACTGATGATCGGCAAGTAATTCACCACTAAGTATTGGTTTATTCCATAATATATATAAAAACCTAGTGGAGGGAGATAATGATCATTGAAAAAATAAAAAATCAATAATAAAATCAAAAATAAAATACGATTACACATGAAAATAAAAACCGCTATATGAAATTAAAAACAACATTGTTGAAAAGAGAGAGAATTTTTATTCAATAAAGTGCATAAACTCAAGCATTACAAAATAAAAGACCTAACCTTCCCCAATCACTGAAACTTTTACCCCACCATGCTATATGTAATAGATATTGATGGGGGAGGACATGTAATTACCTGACTATGAAAAATAATATAACAAAATGGAAAAGAATAAAAACTATCTTGCCGATTCTATCCTTCGAAGGATTGCTCCTCTTTGGCACCACTACTTCATGAATCACCCATAGTTCCCTTCTTATATAATTCTCAAAATTCAATTTACTTTCGTTCCTCCAAATCTCAAATTAATATAATTGTTATACAGAAAGATATGTAATATTTATTAAAGGTGACTTTTTTCTCACTGAGATTTCCAAAAATATCCATTCAATGATTCACATACAATATCGTACTTAATAAATCCTAATATAAATGATATTCAATTTAGGAACGAATTTTCTAACTTGTTAGACCATTACAATTGGAATCACCATAATTGGATATATTATTACCAATTTATGATTGATTAACTAATGTGAGGTCCACATGGTCATCCAGAATGATTATCAAACTTATTAGATTTTGAGGGTCCCTTGATGGAAGAATTATATCATGCCCCAGAAGCCAAAATTATAGCCTAAAAATACAGGTTTCCTCCAAAATAATAATGACATTAATTGTGATAATATTATAAATTATATGGTTGAATTACCAAAACACATAAAATAGATTAAATTCCCAAAATCAAGAAACATTCAAATTTTAACACAAAAAATTCCATAAATCCAACAATTTATGTAATTAAACATAAATTGATGAATTGGGGGGGGGGGGGTTAAATATTTTAAATACATATAAAAAATGTCAAAAATATTAACTCTATCACAATTTTTTGAATCACGCGGGTTGTGTTCTTATGAAAATCATGGTCATTGGTGGTCTTCGCTTCTTCATCCATGATGCATTATAAATATTTCTATGTTGAAATTATTTTTGAAAAAACAATGATTTACCACATACATATTATAAATTAAAATGGACTCCCCGTGATTGAACTTTAGATGTGACCACCCATGAGTTATGAATGGGTAATTAAAAAACATTGTGGATCAAATAAAAATATGCTCTAATAATTTGGAGTGGCTATGTGTAGTGTATATGTTTTATGGATTTGGTGACTTGTGTGGGTTGTGTGATGATGATTATGGTTTTAGGGACCTGGGTGGACAGAGGGGTTGGCTAGGTGAGTGGGGTTGGTATGTCTAGGCAGTGAGGTTGTATTTTTGTTGGTGGTTGTTGTGGGATTTGTGTATGAGGTGGTGTAGGAGGTGTGATGGAATATCAGGTTAAGAGATTGATTAATTATAGAATGGATGGATTTTTTTTGAAATTGGACATCTTTTGGGAAATGGTTCGGCAATGGGGCCGCATGTTTGGGTTGTGTCAGGATTTTATGTTTATGGGTGTGTAGGGTGTGGTGTTGTTATGTCGTCGGGATGTGGGGTTTGGTTGTGAGAGGATGAATTTGGTCGGATAACATTGAATAATGATATTATAGGTGTTTGGATATGAATGGGTGTTAAATGGGGATGAAGAACTAACTGGGTTTTTTGCTTTTTTTTTATTATGGGATGTGTTTATTGTCTTTTTTCCTTCTTTGAAGAGTTCCAGATGTTGTGTCTGTTAGTTTCATAGGTAGGGATTAGTCAAATAGAAGACTAAATTGTTAAACATCGAATGAAAATTGGTTAAATGAATTTACAGGGGGTATACATATACATAATTAAGTGACCCTCATTCATGGTGATATGTGAATATAGGGGTAGTAGCAAAGGTGGTTTGTGTGGGTTGGTTTTTTTTGGAAACTTATATGTTGGTATGTGTTTTTGTTTACCTATATGTATAAACTATTAGTTCCTTGTGTTTTTTATATTCACCCCACCCATGTTGAGTACCTTGTTCTGAACACCGACATTTCTATGGGGGAGGGTGTATTTCCCAACATCTCGATGGGAGGATGGTTGGATAGTTATTGGATATTTTATGCTCCCACTTTTAGGAATTTACCACTCAAGAATCTTTGGGGTGGATGTAATGGCTTATGGTTTGTTACCAGGTATGTGGTGCTGGTTGGGTGAGATGTGGTTTGTTTATAATGAGTCTTATGGATGAGGTCCATGTTTTTTTGGGTAGGGTGTGGTATGTGTGAATCCCAGGTGTCTGTGGGTTGGATGTGATGTGGTTATATCTTGGGTGTGTGCAGCTAGTTTGTGATAGTAGGGCTTGTGGAAGAACACTGTTGGTGTCATGAAAATTTCCATTACTGATGAGCAGTTAACCAGTGGGAAGTGGTAAGGGGTACCCAAATACCTATGTGATTATACATTACATTAATTAATATGCATTATTTTGTGAGCATGACTTGGTGAGTTTGGGGTGGATAGTATACATTGATAGGTTCTTTTGAGTTTTGGATATTCTCTCATTGGGGAATTAGTATGCTTCTCCCACATATGCATGGGTGACTTTGGTTTTTCCTTACTGAGGGTACAATAATTCTTAACCTGTGTATATTAAACTAATTTTTTGTTTCTAAAGACATTATGTTTACCGTGTTATACCTTACTAGCTCGAGCATTGGGAACAGCTGTTGTGTCGCTGCTTAGTATTATTTTTGTACTTACCTTGGATTTTTCTTATTTCAGTAGTTTTACTTTAAACATGCATGTGGGATGAATTCTAGTTTCTATATATATATATATATATATCATGATGTTGTTTGAGGTTGATATATATTATCTCCTAATATTGGTTACTATTAAAAGGGTAAAACCTCCAATTTTGTTAGATTTCCAAACCCATGGTGCGGGTTTCCTCCTTAGAGCCAATTTGTTGCAGGTATTAGGGGTCATTATCTCTCTTTCATCTTGAGAAAGGGTGGTCTCAGCACCTTCCTAACACTTCCCTAATCTTGAAGAAGGAAGGTCATCACACCGCCCACAATTGTGTCTATAATAATCGATATAGTGTTCATAAAATCATAGTGTGGATGCATAAAGAATAATTTACAATTATTGTAACACCCCAAGCTTCCATGGTACTATTCTCTTAGAATAATACAGTAGCATGTGTTGTACGCAACTTCGAGTTCTAACACACACCACAACCAATCAAACTTTCCGTTTTGAATAGTAATACACACTTTTTGAAATTCTATAAATTTTATCTTTTAAAATGGACTTCATTTTTTGGATTCGGAATATCGAAATTAGCCTAGGGTGAAATTTTGGTTTTTTTCTGAAAACATTCATATTTTGATGAATAGTGTAAATTACTAATTTTTAATTAAAAAAAAATTTTAATCGAAATAATTAATAGTGATTAATGTTTAATTTGAGGGGTTTTAAATTATATTTAGAATATATTTTTACCATTTAATACAGTGTTGGTCATTGGGAAAAATTTCACATTTAAACAGGACATAAACAAGTGTCAACCTTTTGATTGTTATTATTTCTTAAAAACATGCTTTTTTTTACAGCGGGAATTAATTTTAAATTAATTTCTGAAAATTATGTGTTTTGAATTTATAAAAATTTATTCCATATTTAGAATTAGGAGGTCCAAATTGTGTCAAAAGGTAACTTTAATTTTTATAAATTTTGAATAATTACTTCGGTAAATATTTTATTTACCATGGTTAAAGGGTAAATTCAGTAAATAAGCATAAAATATTATATTATAATAATACTAAATTACTCTAAAACATGTCATAATTCTATTTTTTCATACATGACTGACCATGGTCATCTTTGGGTCGATTGTTGGACCCCATGGAGCCACTTGTAAGTGATAATGACACATTATATTAATTAAGTTAATGTAAACACAAAAATGACATAAGCATATATCATTTAGAAAAAAAATTTACATAGAGTTATATATGTTATATTTTAGACTATAAATATTAATTAGAAAGAAAAATAGATTTCCTACATCATGGTAATTTTTTTAAATTTTTATACAAATAATAAACTAAATTATTTAGGACACAATAATGATGTAGTGTTTACCTCATTAATAAATGATTTAAATAAATAAGATTATAAAGACTACAACAATACCAAAAACCTATCCAATTCTTATTTAATGACTTCATTTTGATCATGATTCATCTTATCTTCATCTTTAATGAGTTTTGGACCTTTATAAAAAGAATATCATTATATAATAAAATAATATTTTCAATCCTTCCTAAAGAGCCCCTCCTCCCCCTTATAAAAGGAAACCACTTATAACAAATTTCTCAAACCTCTCAAGCCTTTTGGATCATCCAAACTATGCCCAATTAAGCTCTCTACATCCCTATCCTCATCCTAGAATCCTTACCTTAGTCATAAGGCATGTCAAGAGTCCTTTTTTCAAACCAAAGGGAGTTACCCAAATTAAAGGTAATGATTTCTCTTAGTTTCTTTTTGTTTATTTTACTTATCCAACCCCTAAACTCTACTTATTCTTTACTTTTGTAACAAAAACAGTTTAATAAATCTAATATGATATGTTTATGAGAATTATTCTAACTACACTTACACACACCTCCATCTAATGGGTGAAAAACATAATGTTTCCATGGATGGAAACCACACGCCTCACGAAATGATGATTGTTCAATTATCTCCCACCACATCTTATGGTGGCCATGATGATGGAACTGTAATAATTATTATATTAATGATATTTATTTTATATATAATCTTATTTAATTCCATTTATATCATACCATTATTTTTTCCATGTAGTATATATATACGATAATTTCAATTGAGGAAGTGCAGACTACCGCCCCCTCCAAGTGGTATGACTCGTTCATAACATACATGGAATGTATAAAGTTTGGTGTTAATGAACATAAGTAATATATATAATATATTATATTATACTAGAATAACAATATACCTATGTATTATTTGGATTTTATTCCTTTTAAAATGAAAAATGAAATGGAAGTAGCGTTCGTGTGTACGTATGGATTACCGTCTCCAGGAATGCGATGAGATTCATTTCCCCATCATATCCATACAAGAAAAATTTTAATTTTCAGATTAAAAGTAATGTTTAAGGACTTTATATAATTATTTATATGAATAAGATACAACCTATCCATAACAAACAAGGATTACGTAACAAATAATATAAAGGAAAACGAATCAGTTAACACCCGAAACGACGATAATACTAAAATATTATTAACAAAGCAATATTAAAATATCATATATGATATCATATTTATATGTATTATTCTTGTATAATATAATAACAGTGATTTAGCTATTATATAAGAGGATAGCTTACCCTCGACCAAGTAAAAGTACAAGGTAATGGTTTATTTCACAATCACTTCATTATCTGAGGTTTTTTATACGTAATTATCTACTGAGACATCTTTATCATCCACATCCATGTTTCATAAAAATGTATTTCAAATCATTCTTACAATATTACAAACTATGGTTTAAAGACATTTATACCCTTGTTGACTTTTTATAAGATGTTTATAAAGGAATATTTCATTTTTTTTCCAACAATGTCCATTTTATCCTTTTCGACAAAATTATGGTAAGAATGTCTTTTTTAACTTATACGGTGGGTTTGGCTATTATCTGCCATTATAAAATCATCAAACTTCCCTTACATTCTTATAAGAAAATTTTCAAAGTAAAATTTTTCTTTTATAATTATGTGACTATTAAATGATTTCAAAAAAAGAGATATGTCTCTCAAATATTTTTGATTTCCTCTATGTCAACATCATTTGATGGATTTTAAGCTTATTTGAATTTTATTTATTATGATTCAACACATCCATATTGTATTAATGGTTTTGTTATATGTTTGACTGTGGATGTGTTATTTTTATACCATTCATGGTTTATGGAGAAAGCATTGACATTTCGTATGCTATTTTTAATACGAATGTTTATGTTATGTTCAAACCTATTCATATGAAGAAGGAATTGGACTTAATAAGTGACGGGTGGAGCCCGCTATAGCTCCTCGATGCGTTGGTAGGTCTCATGAGACAAACTAGTGTCTTAGAACAAGGCCTTGACAAAATATTATTTGTAGTCTTGGCATGAGGCCTTGACTATGTGGTTATGATAGTCTGGCATTATCCATTCCATCATTATGAAAGTGGTTATTGATATTGCATGTGATTATTTGACTTGTATAATATCCATGTGAATATGTAAATGTCATTATTAAATTTTATTTCTTCCATATTATTCTGAAGTTCATGTTTAAAAAGATGTTGTTTTAGTTATACATTGCCTTAAATGTTTATGCTTATTTATGAAAGTTTCCGCTATATTGTTTTCCTTAATGGGAATTTGTTCTCACCCCTTTCTATGTTTTATTTTTCCCAGAATGTGAAGAAGTTTTTTATGAATGACCTGGAGGTATAGTATAAGGGGATTTGGGTGTGGAGACAAGATGTTGTTGTAGTTTTCACTTTATTATGTAATGTAAACTTCGTGAATGTATCTAGTTATTCCAAGGCTGCTAAACTAATCGGTCCTTTGGGACATGATCTTTTGTGATCATTCCGATGTTATGTAACAACACACCGACTCTGGGTAACTAATGTCAGGGCGTTACAGTTGGTATCAAGGTAAGTTTATTAAAAACCTTGGAAGCTATATTTAGATAAACTCAGATTATAGGACAGAGCCCTAAGATATACATTAAGGATTAGTATAGAATAACTTCCTAGAATTTTGGTATTGTAGATATTTTGTGAGTTTTCCAAAAAATACATCCCTGTATGGATACAAGAACGTAGAGGCAGCTCTAGCACAGATGTACCTAGGGGTAAAACCCGAAAACACCTCTTTGATCTAGTCTCGAATGGGAACTGGTGCATGATAACGGGCCTTACTTCACTCTTGGTTACGACACTCCCGGGGGATATGCTGAGGATAATTCTCATTTTCTTTACAAACCATTATGAAGGGTTTATGAGTATATACTTCCTAAAAGAAAAAATTTTATGATTATGGATTATATCCAAAAACTGTTCAATTCATGTTATGTGTTTTAAAAGTTTGGATTTATGTATTGTGATTCATAAAATAATATAGTGTATGTCATTGTTTAGAAATGGTGCCTAGTGGATGAAATTGAAATCATATCAATGCACACACTCCATGTAGGGATTTCCCTCCTTCTAGAGATAATTATAGTGGAGCTGGTGATGCAATTGGTGCTGATCAGCTTATCACCATACTAGGACAACTCACTTAGGTTATGAATAATAACCTTACTTGTATGGATCACCCTGATCCACATCGTGGATGATCAAAGTTATATCTCTTCATTAGGAAAAGACCACCTACATTCCATGGGAGTACAAATCACTTAGTATCTGAGCAATGGATAAATTTCTTATAGAAAATATTCCATACCTTGGGGAGTAGTGAAAGGGAAAAAGTAATCATGGTAGTTTACTGCCTCACTGGATATGTTGATCAACGCTGGTCATTTATTCACAACACAAAGGAATAATATGAAGTATAAAATATGGAATGGAGGGCGTTAAAAGAGATTTTCTTAGAAAAATACTTTCCTTGTGACCACATAACAGATATGGAAAGGCAATTTCTGAGTCTGAGACAAAAGGAGGATGAGAATGTTGCAAAGTATGAGGCTAAAGTTACAAAGTTAGAAAGGTATGCTGGAGATTGTATACGTAACCCAAGAAGTATGATTGATCATTTCATTGATGGGTTAAAACCATTTCATTGTTGAGCATTAGTCTCACAATGCTTCTCATCGTATGAAGACATTGTATCATCTTCAATCAAGACAGAAAAAGAATTCTCTATGTCTTATAACTTTAAAGCAAAGCAAGAGAAGAAGAGATCTACTGATCACTCTGGGAATGGAAATAAGGGGAATAAGGGAAAAGTTGAATATCCATCCTTTAGTAAGTGTGGGAAGAAACACCCCGGTACATGCTTAAATGGAATTGGAGTCTGTGACAAGTGTGGTGAAAAAGGCCACCATGATCTTGATTGCAAGGGGAACAAAGAAGCTACCGATGTTCAATGCTACAACTGTAGGGAGATGGGACATTATTCAAATGAATGTCCTAATCTTCAGGGGAACATACCACAGAAAAGTCCAAGGGATCAAGGCAAAGCATATTCCATCACTACTGCTGAGGTAGAAGCTCTGAAAGACGTGGTGGTAGGTAATTTAATAGTTTCCTCAAGTATAAAAAATTCATTATTTGATTCTGGATCATCTCATTATTTAATATCTTCCTAGTTTTCTAAGAAAATTAGATATTTCCAATTTCATTTAACAAGGTATTTGTCAGTTAAAACTCCTAAGGGAAGTATCATTCCAACGATGTTTTGTGAGTCAGTCCCCATTAGAGCACATAAATGTTCTTTATCTGTAGATCTCATCATCATACATATGATTGAGTTTGATATAATCCTTGGTATGGATTGCCTTTTGGACCACGATGTGAATCTTTATTCTAATAATAACGAGGTTACAATTTTTGATGATGATGATGATATAGAACACATTATATTTAGAGAAGAATCATCACCACCTAATTATTATCTAGATCCACCCCCAGTAGCTCAACTAAATTCAATTGTTGGGGTGGGAGAGAATGAAATTAATATGGGTGAGGAAAGTAATGTCCAAATAGAATATGTACCTATTGTGATAGAATACGTTTATGTGTTTCTAGAAGATTTACGTGGACATCCTCCAAAACGAGAAATTGAGTTTTCCATTGATTTAATTCTTGTATCAAGGCCCATATCGAAGACCCCTTATAGAATGGCCAATGTGTAATTAGTTGAACTAAAGAAACAACTAGTGGAATTGATTAATAAGGGATTTATTCTCCCTAGTGTTTCTCCATGGGGAGCCACTTTCCTTTTTGTTAAGAAGAAATATGGATCTATGAGGTTATTTATCGACTATTGGGAGATCAATGCTATTACAGTAATGAACAAGTATCCCCTACCTCACATAAATGATTTATTTGACCAACTACATGGAGATCAATACTTTTCAAAGATTTACCTTAGATATAGATACCATCAGTTGTGTGTGAAGAAGGAAGACATTCTGAAGAAAACATTTCGAACCAGGTACGGGCATTATGAGTTTACAGTAATGCCTTTTGGGATGACTAATGCACCCTATGTTTTCATGGATCTAATGAACATAGTTTTCAAGGAATATCATGATAACTTTGTAGTGGTATTTATTGATGATATCTTCGTATACTCCAAAATCTACAAAGACTATTAAAATCATTTTCACATTATATTTAAGACTCTGAGAAGACTTGAATTATTTGGGAAGTTTTGCAAGTGTGAATTATGGCTTCAGGAGATTTCTTTTCTTGGAAATATTGTCCCTAATTATGGAATATTCATTGATCCTTCTAAGAAAAGAGAAATCCAAGAATTGCCGGAA
Source organism: Viscum album (assembly GCA_963277665.1). NCBI lineage: Eukaryota > Viridiplantae > Streptophyta > Magnoliopsida > Santalales > Viscaceae > Viscum > Viscum album. The sequence continues at coordinate 1,257,418,472 of OY728152.1, forward strand.
TCCTCGAGTTTAACTAGGGTACACAGTTTTATTTGTTTAGAAGCTTATTATCGAAGTTTCGTCCAAAATTTGTCCCGGTTCGCTAACCCATTAACAACGCTCACACGTAAAGGGGATAAATTTGTTTGGACAAAAGAGTGTGAAGAATGTTTTGAATAACTGAAGATAAAATTAGTTAATGCTTCTATTTTGACTCTACCATCGGGGAATGATGGGTTCATTATTTATAGTGATTCATCGATTAAAGGACTTGGTTGTGTCCTTATGAAGAATGATAAAGTTATTGTCTATGCATCACGACAACTGAATGTTCGTGAGAAAAACTATACTACTCATGATCTTGAGTCAGATGCTGTAATTTTTTCTTTGAAGATATGGATACATTATCTCTATGGTGAAAAATGTGAGATTTATACTGATCAGAAGAGTTTAAAGTACATTTTCTCACAAAAAGAACTCAACATGAGGAAAAGGATATTGCTTTAACTACTCAAGGATTATGATTTCACAATACACTACCACCCGGGGAAGGAAAATAAGGTGGCAGATGCTTTTTGCAGTAAAGATCATGGAGTGTTGATCATGATGTGAATTGATAGGGATCCTATTTACATGGATCTAGTAAAGTTGGATATGGGAATCACCATGGAAGGTGAAACATCAAGACTTTTTTAAATGGATTCCAAACCATCTTTACTAGAAAGGATAAAGAGTTCTTAGAGCGAAGATGAAGAGTTTGAAAATAAGATTAAAGATGTGAATGATGGGAGATTGAGTGAAATTGTGTATGAACATGGAATTTTGAAATTTGGGAGGATACTTTGTGTTCCCAATATACCTGATCTAAAAAGTTAATTATTGGATGATGCTCATAGTTTCAATTTCTCTATACACCCTGGGATCACGAAAATGTATAGGGATTTGAAGGAACATTTTCGGTGAGACAACATGAAGAGGGAGACTGTTGATTTTGTGTCATAATGTCTGGTTTGTCAACAAGTGAAAGCTGTAAGGAAATGACCTAGTGGAGTATTGCAACCTCTTCCCATAACTGAGTGGAAATGGGATAATATCATGATGGACATTTTCATGGGACTACCAAAGACTCCTAGAAGTAACAATGCAATATGGGTCATTGTTGATCATCTTACCATGTCAAGAAATTTTATTGCTATAAGGGAAGATTTACCACTTGAACATCTATTTCGGGTCTGTCTCGAAATTCCCAAAGGTTCCGTATCCGATGACACGTGGACCAGCTTTCTAAAGGCCGGTGTTTGCTGGGTGTTTTGACCAGTGACACTTTAGAACTCGCATTGGTTGAGAGGATGGGAATTCAGGATCATCGCACCCTTTTGGGGGGGAATTATTGCATGTTCCGGGAATCTCTTATAGATTTAATACGTATTCATATGTTCGTGAAACTTTGGTTTATACCCAAGCATTGTATCCACGAACTTCTCCTGGTGGGAAATGGTCGGTTGGACACAGGGGTTCAGAATCATTTAGGCCCAAGGTTTACCATCCCTCGTGTAACAGCCCAAGATTTTATGAAAAATATTCTTTTTAATTTCATTAATGTCTTGTGTTGTACGCAACACAAAAAGGAGCTTGCACAACACGCATCCTTGACTTGCCTTGCATTACACATAATCGCAACCTTCCTCAATAGCATGTGTAGTACGCAATACCGAGTTTCACTAAACAACAATATGCTATTAAAATATTATTATAACTAGCCGTTATGAACAGTAATAACCACCTTTTAAAATTTTAGAAATTTTATTTTTCAAAATGGACTTCATTTTTGGACTCAGAATATCGAAATTAGCCTAGGGTGAAATTTTGGTATTTTTCTGAAAACTTTCAATTTTTGATGAATAGTGAAACCACTAAGTGGTAGGTTAAAAACTGAATTTTGCATAAAACTTAATTTTACCTCTTCTGTGAATGGAATTTCAAAAATACGACAGACACGGTTGATATCAGTAAGTAAAATGTGGTTCAATGAGATAAAAATAAATTTTTGGTGAATAGTAACTTTTTACTTTTTTACCGCGGTTAATAGTAAATAAGGTAACTAAGGGTAAATATGATATTACTATTACCCTAACACATGTACTAATTCTATTGGATAAGTGTAATTCGACCAAAAACAACCTTACGAATAAAATATGACCATTTAGGCTCACTTGGATTAGATTAGGACATTTATTATTAATTTATTTAAAGAAGGGTTAAAATAGTTAAAATCAAAGTTTAATAAGTAAATCATTTTTAATATGGGGTTATACATAAGATACATTCGACTATAAATATTAATTATAAAGATAAAAATATTTCCTACATAATGGTATTTTATTTGTAATTTTTAGACATTAAATAATTTAATTTATTTATGACACAATGATGATGCAGTAATTATCTTATTAATGAAATATTGACATAATTGATGTTATAAACACCAAAATAAATGTAATTTGAGACTTTTTATGAATTCCACTAATTTTCTAGGTTACTATGATATATTAATGTTGATTTAATCAACTTGGTTCGAACATATAATTCTGTTATGACTTTCACAAAAATCATATATCAAATAGTTTCAAAATTGACACAAAATAGTTTTTAAATAAAATATTATATTATTAATTGTTATTTTATTCCTAAAAATCTAAGGCTCGGCCAAATGACTTAGATAAGGATAAATATATTAATAATAAACAATTTGGGGTTCGTTTGGCATGTTATAGTAAGTTTATTAACCATATAGTGAAAGAAAACAAAAGACACGGTGAAAGTTAAATTATTTAACTTAGAGTTAAATCTAATTGATAAGGATAAAATAATACCCTAAACTTTTCTAAATCCTATTGGTTGATAGGATTTCGACCCATCCCCACTAGATCTTCGAAATAAGACCCTTCGGAACCATTATAAACCGATTTTTACTTTAATATAAAATAATATTTTGAGATATTCCTAAGGTGCCCCTCTCCTCCCTTATAAAAGGGAACCTCCTCCCCCTCCTCCTCACACCAATTTGAGCACTCAAGCTCGGCCAACCCATGTCATTTTCCCTTCTCCACTTCCCTAGAATAATCCTAGAGGTCGTGGTCTTCTTTAAAGACCAATCTTAGTTCCCTAAGTGAAGGATTCAAAGAGGCGTTTCAAAGAAGAGGTAATAACCATTACCGATCTTTTCAATTTCTTTCTTCTTCAACATCTTATTCTTTAGTTGTTTCATGATAAAGTAATAAAATCAGTATTAATTACATACTTATATTTTATTATAAATATGAAACAACTCTAATTAACCTTCTATCCATCCTGCAGAAAAAGGAAATCACCGCGCGTGCGTACGTACGGAATACCGTCTCCACGCCGTGGTGTAATCTATTTTCCGCCACCACCTTAATTGGATGGGTATAATGATTTAATGAGTAACTATATATGATTATTATAAAGTGATATTGATACTGAAATAGTATAAATACACTTCAACGCAATTCCACGACCATGGGAACGATATCATCGCTCGTGCGTACGTACGAACTACCGTCTCCACGACGCGATGAGATTCATTCTCAATGATTAACCATTAATGAATGAATATAAAGTATATATAATAAGTACTAATGAAATATATTACCTAATAATGATACTGTAATTATTTATATTTATATGTATGTCATCTACTTAATTCCATTCAATTCAATAAGGAAACGAAAACAACGTTCATGCGTACGTACGGACTACTGTCTCCATGAACGGTGTATTTCTTTCCATTTACTGATTTATTATATATGTATATCCTGAATATATATATATAAATCATGTTTTATATTATGTAATTAAGTAATCATGATCTAAGTAATCATATGAATAATTACAAGTTAAAAACACAAACGACAAATGAGACGATTTTACCCAAAACGCTACTTTAACATGAATTTACAAAAGAACGGGTAATATAAAGTCATAAGTGGACCATATATGATATAATAACAATGAATATGATTCTGTAATAATTCAATAACATGATTTAAATCATTATATAGGAGGTTCAGACACTTACGAAGCAAATCGGACCTAAGGTAAGGGAAATATCACAATCTCATTTTTATCCGAGATTGTTTATTCGTAAGTATTTATTGGGATGTATTTTATCATCCAAATCCATGTTTCATCAATATGTAATATTATTTCCATCCACCTACAATTGTTTAAATCCATTTTTACCCTTCTGTGAGTTTTTAGTAATATCTATGAAAGGAATCTTTTGTCATACGAGGTACTTTTTGACTTTTCCGACAAAAGTACGAAGAATGTTTTTTTTTACTTATACGGCATGAATGGATTTTTAATACATTATTTCCAAGAAGATTCCTTTACAAGTTTTCAAGTTTATATTTAATCAACGTCTTTTATTTTAAAGTTGTATGACATGTTATGAAAGGAAAAATGTTTTTGAAGAAGAAAGGATATTTTCCTCAAGAATGGAGTTCAAGTGTTTTATCAAAATTATTTTCCATCTAAGATAATAAAGGGTTCTGTTTTTATCCCTATTATTATATTGATTTGATCATGTTGTGATGGAATTATTTTTATGAATTCCTTTATCTTATATGAATTGATTTATGATGTCATGATGTTTCAAGAATCCCATTTTTGTTACATGTGTTATGCGATGATGTATGATTATGTGGCACACATAAGAAAGGATTCATTATAAGATGGGTGGGACCTATATCTCCCTCCAATGCATTAGGTAAAGATTTTATATCTCATGAGATAGACAGGGCTGGAACGGTAGGTTATACCGGTTCAGTGAAACAGGACTGAAACGAGGGTTACTCGATTCAGAAAGGGACTTTGTCCACTAAGATAGTCTTGGCAATGAGTCTTGAATAACAAGAAATGATTCTCTATGATTATGTGTGTATGCCACAAAGTTTCAAGTTTTATGTTATGATTATGGGGATCTCATGCTCACTTCTATGATTTATTCCATGTTAAGATATTATGATCTCTTTTCCAGGTTATGATTTTCAAAAAGATATGATATGATTTTTAGTTCCTTTATTTGCCTTGCTGAGCATTTGAGCTCACCCTTTTATGTTTCCTTTTCCCCAGGATATAAAGAAAGGTTTTAGGTAAAAAAAGGGAAGATCTTTATGGGAGATATTGAATATCTTTCACCACGATTAGAAGATTACGTTCTGGGTTTCCAAAGACACTAAACTATTACGATCCTTGTGTGTTTGTTTTTTGTTATGTACTAAGTATTCCGCAAAAGTAATGTAATGTCCATGTACGATAAGCTTCGGGTCTCTACAGTTGGTATCAGAGGAAAGGTTTAGTCAACCTTTGGAAACTAGGATGCGAAAATGTTAGTGAGATCCCTAGAGATATTTCTAAGGTATGTCTAGGGATGTCCCTAAGGTTAAGTATACGTATAGGTTATAGTACTAGAATTACTCTAACGATCATAGAATTAAACCTAAGATGTTAGATATTAAAGGTACTCCCCCTTTATTATGTTGTTTTCCCTAGCATGATTGTTGCCTCTCACACTATTCTTTTTGGGTTTTAGACGATGGCTGGAACCCGAAGGAACCATGTTGATCAATGCAATGGACAATGCAATGATTGTCCTCCTGAACAAACAAATGTTATGGGAGATGGACTGCAAAATCTTATTTCTATACTTACACAAGTTATGAATCATTCTGGACTTCCAAATGAGTAGAGAAGGGAACAATATTCTATTGAGTCCTTCATGAGGCAACGTCCAACTTCTTTCAGTGGGTCTTCTGATCCACTTGTTGCTGAACAATGGATCAGTACCACTGAAAATATATTTTCAGTTCTTCAATGTTTTGAACATGATAAATTCATCTTAGCAGTATATCGTTTGGAAGGTGAAGCTGATCAATGGTGGAATCTTATCAAGAATACAAGGCAAAGAGATGAAATTGAGTCCATGGAATGGGACGAGTTCAAGAACTTATTTTTCAATAAGTACTTCCCTCGTATTCTTCGAACAAAGATGGAGAAGGAGTTTCTTGAATTAAAGCAAAAGGGTGATGAATCTGTTGGTATATACGAAGCGAATTTTACAAGACTTGCAAGGTATGCATCTGGCATTATCATCCAACCTGAAAGCAAAGTTGATCGATTTATCAGTGGCTTAAAACCAAGTCTTCGAAGGGCATTAGCTATAAGAGACTTCAGTAGCTATGAAGAAATTGTACGTTGTGCTATCAAGGTAGAAATGGAAGTTGGTGTTACATATCCATGTCATGGTTTTGACAAAAAACGAAAGATGGAGTTCAAGGAGAAATCTCAGAATAATGGTGAAAAGAAGATGAATGTTTCCTTATGCACAAAGTGTGGAAAGAAGCATGGTGGAGATTGTCTTAAAGGGACTAGAAAATGTTTTAAGTGTGGAAAAGAAGGTCATCGAGCAGCTGAGTGTCTAAATAATGGAAAAAGGGTTTCTAATGATGTGAATAAATCAAACACTATAGAGAACGCACCACCAACACTTCAATGCTTCAAGTGCAAGGAAATGGGGCATTATGCTAATAAATGCCCTAATCCAAGGGTTAGTGATGATCAAAATGAGCAACCACTGAAGGCAAAGGACAAAGGGAAGTCACATGCGATCACTATTGGCAATGTTGAATATGACAACGATGTGGTGGAATGATTAAGTGTTTATGTAATGGGATTTCGAAGTAATGTTGTATCATTGAGTATTGCAATATTTATTGACGTGGTATTCAAAGTGATTGATATATTTTGGAAATAAGATGATATGCGCATAATGAAGGGAAAACGAGAAAATGAAATGTTTAATAGTATTCATGAGCTCATGATTGATATAAGGACTAAGTGATATCATGGTTTGAGAATATAGAATTTTGAGGATTTTGGTATGTGGAAAGTGTTAACTTTTAACTGCATTCATGTTTTCACTATGGTTCAATGGGTATTCAAAAGAATACATGATTAAGGACTTTGAATGTTTGGAATGTGACCAACAAAACATATTTTATGATATATGGGGATCAACGATGGTATTAAATCTCTGGTAATCGTTTTCACTATGTTATGAGAGTGGACTGCAGTATTATGGATAAGCCTAAAGATTGAAATGGATTATGTTGGACATAAGTGAGTACTGTTTAAGGATAGACGTTTTTTTTCGATATTATTGATGGGATGTTATAGTAATGTAGTTTTAGAAAAGGACAACCTGCAGGACGGGCGACAGCCCATCGCTTCGGACAAGGCTGTGGGAATTGAACCCACAACCGAAGTGCGACTGGCCTTTATCGCCTACCACTGGCCTACAGGAAGTCCCTGTTTAGTAGAAACTAGTCTTATTATATTAAGCAGTATGATATATGAAGTATAAGTCCATTTTAGGAACCATATGTGATTAATCTCACTATAGATCGACTTACGTATATAATTTTTGCTAACCTTTTGTTTGAGACAGATGGAATGACCCGTCATTCTATCACATGATCTGCTAACACTTCACGAATAACAAATTCAACTTCATTTATTTAAGAGATGAAGTGGAAATTGTTCAAGGCATGAACAACAGTGAGATTGTACCAAAATAAAGAAAGTATTTATTCTAATTCAAATTTTTTAATTTAGGGAAATGATCTTGAAAACCAAAAATGTTGTCCTAGTGATCTTATACCCGATGAATCGGATGGTTCCTTAGATCGTCACAAATTTATGGATTTGTGATTTTTGGCTTTTCCATAGCCATGTTCTCTACCACTCTCTATCAGAACATGATGGTTAGATTTTTCTTCCATATCCATATTTTCACCTATGTGGAAACCCAGTGATTAGTTTATTTGGGTAATCGTTACATTTCATACTTTAGTTTTTAAAGACAAGTTTTGGTATTCCTTTTTACGATGTGGGATTCTATTAAAGAAACTTTCGAATAGTAAACTATTTATAACCCCGACGAATTTCGAGGGCGAAATTCATTTTAAGGGGGGTAGAATGTAACAGCCCAAGATTTTATGAAAAATATTCTTTTTAATTTCACTATTGTCTTGTGTTGTACGCAACACAAAAAGGAGCTTGCACAACACGCATCCTTGACTTGCCTTGCATTACACATAATCGCAACCTTCCTCGATAGCGTGTGTAGTACGCAATACCGAGTTTCACTAAACAACAATATGCTATTAAAATATTATTATAACTAGTCGTTATGAACAGTAATAACCACCTTTTAAAATTTTAGAAATTTTATTTTTCAAAATGGACTTCATTTTTGGACTCAGAATATCGAAATTAGCCTAGGGTGAAATTTTGGTATTTTTCTGAAAACTTTCAATTTTTGATGAATAGTGAAACCACTAAGTGGTAGGTTAAAAACTGAATTTTGCATAAAACTTAATTTTACTGCTTCTGTGAATGGAATTTCGAAAATCCGACAGACACGGTTGATATCAGTAAGTAAAATGTGGTTCAATGAGATAAAAATAAATTTTTGGTGAATAGTAACTTTTTACTTTTTTACCGCGGTTAATAGTAAATAGGGTAACTAAGGGTAAATATGATATTACTATTACCCTAACACATGTCCTAATTCTATTGGATAAGTGTAATTAGACCAAAAACAACCTTATGAATAAAATATGACCATTTAGGCCCACTTGGATTAGATTAGGACATTTATTATTAATTTATTTAAAGAAGGGTTAAAATAGTTAAAATCAAAGTTTAATAAGTAAATAATTTTTAATATTGGGTTATACATAAGATAAATTCGACTATAAATATTCATTAGAAAGCTAAAACGATTTCCTACATAATGGTATTTTATTTGTAATTTTTAGACATTAAATAATTTAATTTATTTATGGCACAATGATGATGCAGTAATTATCTTATTAATGAAATATTGACATAATTGATGTTATAAACACCAAAATAAATGTAATTTTAGACTTTTTATGAATTCAACTAATTTTATTGGTTACTATGATATATTAATGTTTATTTAATCAACTTGTTTCGAACATATAATTCTGTTATGACTTTCACAAAAATCATATATCAAATAGTGTCAAAATTTACACAAAATAGTTTTTGAATCAAATATTATATTATTAATTGTTATTTTATTCCTAAAAATCTAAGGATCGGCCAAATGACTTAGATAAAGATATATATATTAATAATAAACAATTTGGGGTTCTTTTGGCATGTTATAGTAAGTTTATTAACCATATAGTGAAAGAAAACAAAAGACACGGTGAAAGTTAAATTATTTAACTTAGAGTTAAATCTAATTGATAAGGATGAAATAATACCCTAAACTTGTCTAAATCCTATTGGTTGATAGGATTTCGACCCATCCCCACTTTAGCTTCGAAATAAGACCCTTTGGAACCATTATACGCCGATTTTGACTTTAATATAAAATAATATTTTGAGATATTCCTAAGGTGCCCCTCTCCTCCCTTATAAAAGGGCACCTCCTCCCCCTCCTCCTCACACCAATTTGAGCACTCAAGCTCGGCCAACCCCTGCCATTTTCCCTTCTACACTTCCCTAGAATAATCCTAGAGGGCCTGGTCTTCTTCAAACACCAATCTTAGTTCCCTAAGTGAAGGATTCAAAGAGGCGTTTCAAAGAAGATGTAATAACCATTACCGATCTTTTCAATTTCTTTCTTCTTCAACTTCTTCTTCTTTAGTTGTTTCATGATAAAGTAATAACATCAGTATTACTTACATACTGATATGTTATTATAAATATGAAACAACTCTAATTAACCTTCTATCCATCCTGCGGAAAAAGGAAATCACCGCGCGTGCGTACGTACGGAATACCGTCTCCACGCTGTGGTGTAATCTATTTTCCGCCACCACCTTAATTGGATGGGTATAATGGTTTAATGAGTAACTATATATGATTGTTATAAAGTGATATTGATACTGAAATAGTATAAATACACTTCAACTCAATTCCACGACCATGGGAACGATATCATCGCTCGTGCGTACGTACGGACTACCGTCTCCACGACGCGATGAGATTCATTCTCAATGATTAACCATTAATGAATGATTATAAAGTATATACACTACTGGAAATCAGATCTTTCCCAACACTTATATACACCCTTTCCCAACGGTTCTCCCAAACCGTTGGGAAAGGGGGGTCTTTCCCAACGGTTTGGAAGAACCGTTGGGAAAGGGGCCTCAAAACACCCCTTTCCCAACGGTTTGGGAGAACCGTTGGGAAAGGGGGGGTCTTTCCCAACGGTTTGGGAGAACCGTTGGGAAAGACCCCCTTTCCCACCCCTTTCCCAACGGTTCTCCCAAACCGTTGGGAAAGACCCCCCCTTTCCCAACGGTTTGGGAGAACCGTTGGGAAAGACCCCCCTTTCCCACCCCTTTCCCAACGGTTTGGGAGAACCGTTGGGAAAGGTCCCTCTTTCCCAACGGTTCTCAAGAACCGTTGGGAAAAAGCATAAAAAAATCCAGCATTCGACCAGAAACTTTACACCCAACCAGAACCTATCCCAACGGTTTTGAAAACCGTTGGGATAGGTTCTTTACTTTTTCCAGATCCACTAACCGAGAACATTATATAAATCAAAATTTAATATAATTATGATAATACATATATATATTTATGAAATTATGTTTACAAAAGTGATGTTAGTTTAGTGGTTAAGTCGTTCGATTATAAACGAGGGGTCCTGGGATCAAATCCCAGCGGATGTTTTATTTTTGGAATTTATATACCAACGGTTCCATTACCGTTGGTATAGATTTCATATTACCTATACCAACGGTTCCCAAAACCGTTGGTATAGGTCTATACCAACGGTTTTTGGAAAACCGTTGGTATAGACCTATCCCAACGGCTTACTTGGCTACGGTTCTCCAAACCGTTGGTATAGGCTATACCAACGGTTTGGAGGCCTATACCAACGGTTCCAAACCGTTGGTATAGGGTATTTTTCCAGTAGTGATATAATAAGTACTAATGAAATATATTACCTAATAATGATACTTTAATTATTTATATTTATATGTATGTCATCTACTTAATTCCATTCAATTCAATAAGGAAACGAAAACAGCGTTCATGCGTACGTACGGACTACCGTCTCCATGAACGGTGTATTTCTTTCCATTTACTGATGTATTATATATGTATATCCTGAATATATATATATAAATCATGTTTTATATTCTGGAATTAATTAATCATGATCTAATTAATCATATGAATAATTACAAGTTAAAAACACAAACGATAAATGAGACGATTTTACCCAAAACGCTACTTTAACATGAATTTACAAAAGAACGGGTAATATAAAGTCATAAGTGGACCATATATGATATAATAACAATGAATATGATTCTGGAATAAGTCAATAACATGATTTAAATCATTATACAGGAGGTTCGGACACTTACGAAGCAAATCGGACCTAAGGTAAGGGAAATATCACAATCTCATTTTTATCCGAGATTGTTTATTCGTAAGTATTTATTGGGATGTATTTTATCATCCACATCCATGTTTCATAAATATGTAATATTATTTCCATCCACCTACAATTGTTTAAATCCATTTTTACCCTTCGGTGAGTTTTTAGTAATATCTATGAAAGGAATCTTTTGTCATACGAGGTACTTTTTGACTTTTCCGACAAAAGTACGAAGAATGTTTTTTTTAACTTATACGGAATGAATGGATTTTTAATACATTATTTCCAAGAAGCTTCCTTTACAAGTTTTCAAGTTTATTTTTAATCAACTTCTTTTATTTTAAAGTTGTATGACATGTTATGAAAGGAAAAATGTTTTTGAAGAAGAAAGGATATTTTCCTCAAGAATGGAGTTCAAGTGTTTTATCAAAATTATTTTCCATCTAATATAATAAAGGGTTCTGTTTTTATCCCTATTATTATATTGATTTGATCATGTTGTGATGGAATTATTTTTATTAATTCCTTTATCTTATATGAATTGATTTATGATGTCATGATGTTTCAAGAATCCCATTTTTGTTACATGTGTTATGCGATGATGTATGATTATGTGGAACACATAAGAAAGGATTCATTATAAGATGGGTGGGACCTATATCTCCCTTCAATGCATTGGGTAAAGATTTTATATCTCATGATATAGACAGGGCTGGAACGGTAGGTTATACCGGTTCAGTGAAACAGGACTGAAACGAGGGTTACTCGATTCAGAAAGGGACTTTGTCCACTAAGATAGTCTTGGCAATGAGTCTTGACTAACAAGAAATGATTCTCTATGATTATGTGTGTATGCCACAAAGTTTCAAGTTTTATGTTATGATTATGGGGATCTCATTCTTACTTCTATGATTTCTTCCATGTTAAGATATTATGATCTCTTTTGTAGGTTATGATTTTCAAAAAGATATGATATCATTTTTAGTTCCTTTATTTGCCTTGCTGAGCATTTGAGCTCACCCTTTTATGTTTTCTTTTCCCCAGGATATAAATAAAGGTTTTAGGTAAAAAAAGGGAAGATCTTTATGGGAGATATTGAAGATCTTTCACCACGATTAGAAGATTACGTTCCGGGTTTCCAAAGACACTAAACTATTACGATCCTTGTGTGTGTGTTTTTTGTTATGTACTAAGTATTCCGAAAAAGTAATGTAATATCCATGTACGATAAGCTTCGGGTCTCTACACCTCGTTTGATAAATGACTCCGAAGACTCAAGACTCATTGAGATGGTACTAGGAGTGGCGCGGTGAAATGATGTCAAGATAGTTGGATCGATTGGTGGTTGGTCTTGAACCTCAGAGAGGTTTCCTAAGTACCCTGCCTAGGTGACAAGGATCAAAGTCCACGTAGTTCAAAATGGACTGTCGGAGAGCTGACGTGAATGTGAACCCGGGGGTCTGATGGTGATCGGGCTTGACCCTCTTAGATGTTTCCTACATATTTCTGTGGTGGGGAATCAAAGTCCTCCTAGTTCGAAATGTATTGGGTCTTACACTCTAAGGAGGCCCAGTGCAATGGATTGGGGATGACACTCTGAGGACGCCCATAGTAATGCATTGGGGCTTACACTCTGAGGAGGCCCATGGTAATGGATTGGGGATTTTACTCTAAAGAGGCCCATGGTAATGGATTGGGGCTTAAAATCTGAGGAGGCCCATAAGAGGATTTCATAATCGATGTTTAATCTAATCCCACGTGATTCATTCTTGGTGTGAGAAACAAGAGGCAGCAGGGACCAGACAATCACGTCGCAAAAGGTGCGTCTGTGAGAAGTGGAGTGGGGATTATGCATAGGGTGGCCCGTAAGGTCGGGGCTTACTCCAGGATGGATGCCCATGGAGACATCCTCATGACTAGCCATGAGGTCATCCCAACCCATTGGTGGGTTGAGGAATATAATGGGGGACAACGCCTATGCGAAATTGCACAAGAGGGATAACCCAAGGGTGTTGGAATCAGTCCGAACAAAGGGAGATGATAAGTGTGAATTACATGCCCCAAAATTCAGAACGCAATGAGGGTGGCATGGAGATGGAGAATAAATAATGACCATGTTCAGCACACAGTATCCATATCGTGTTAGCCTGAAATGGGGAAAAAATTTGGATCGACTACTGACCATGTTTGAAACACAGGACCTGACTCGAAGTGTTTCCCAAAGTCTTTCGGGGTGTTGGCCCAGGACAGTAGTTGAGCCGATGCAACATGGGACCAGGCCATTAGGGGTTCCCTTCAGACATGGAAGAAAATGAAGATTCGAATGAAGGATGTCCAATGTGTGATGCAGAGTGATTGAATGTTTGAATGGATTCCAACACTCTTGAAATTATTCCACTATAAAAATGGCACGAGGCATCTTATGCTTGGAGCATAAGGAATCTCTTTCATGGAGAAAGAGACATACAATTATTGAATCATGGGGAATTCTACAGTTTACAGTCATGTAGGGAGTACTGTTTCCATATTGTTTAACGTCATATGGATAGGATGAGGGCCATATAGTTTAACATCATGTGGTAAGGACGACTAGGTAAGAGAGACCTAGAAATGGTTGGTGTGGGACTTATGAAAGGGCTGCCCTTTCTGGATGAACCTAGAAAAAGGATCTTGGTAAGGGGGTTATAGGAGAGTCATGATCAGTAGCTCAACTCATGATATGTATAGGACGGATGTTGGGGCGACGCAAGGGTGCAATGTAAAATACTATTGACCCGGCCCGAAAAGTTCACGGTGTAATGCTCGATTTTTCATGGGGGATAGTGATGGTAGGAAAGGGACCGGCCCGGAGGGACGGGACCATACGTAGGCATTGACCTTGAGCGGGGGAGTTGGGGCGCAACCCTTGCTGTATGGACCAATGAGTGCATGGGGTTTTCCGTGAGAGACTGGCCGCAGAGGAGCTGTCCGCGAAGGACTAGACAAGGAGGAGTTGTCCATGTAGGACTGGTCGCGAGGGAGCCGCATGTGGTTCGCGGTTCGGTTTTCTGCAAAGGGTGTATGCAAAGGAGCTGGCCGCGGAGGAGATGGCCATCCACAAAGGATGTTGTCCGCGAAGGATGGCCGCGAAGGAGGCTATCCACGAAGGATGTCTGCAAAGGGGCTGGCGCCCATCCTACTTCGTGCCCGCGGAGGGGTTCCCACCTCCATTTCATGAATGAAACTGGTCCATGATGGGGGTGTCCGTGGAGGGACTATCCGTGAAGGAAATTACCGTATGTGGTTCGCTGTTTGATTTATACTCTATGCGGAAGAGTGCATCCGCGGACGAGATGGGGTCCGCAGATGGTCGCGGAACATTACCGCTGGGAGCGATTTATCCAGCATCTCCCCACAGGTTTTCACCTGGCCTTCTTCTCTTTTTTGGTGCCCCTCGGTGAATATTTATAGATTCACGAAGGGGATATGGCACACAACACTTTTTGTGGGAGCCCATGATAGAATCCCCACCCGCGAACGACTCGGTCGACCAGCTATTTTTTGAACCGAGTTTTGAGTTTTTTCTCCATGGTCGTACACCACTCCGCCTTTATCCCATGAACGATAGCAGTCCACAGATGGGGTGGATCGCAGTGGTGGACCGGCCTGATGTCCGTCCCGCTTCGTGGCCGTGAAGGGGCTTCCGCCTCCATTTTGAGGATGACAGCGTTTGCGGGAGGGCGGTTCGCCAATCCAACCGCGTGCTGTTGCTGGGATCTAGTGTGCGGACTGGTTTGGTCCTTTTCCAAGTCTTTCGGTAATTGGAATTCCCCCTTAAGTAATTTTCAGGGCCCTACAACATCTAGAAAGGGTATATCTTAATGAATTTGTGAGACTTCATGGAGTACCTCTATTGAATGTTTCTGAACGTGATCCCCATTTTACTTTGAGATTATGGAAGAGTCTTCAAAAGGCCTTGGATACTAAAATTCGTTTGAGCATTGCCTACCACCCTCAAATAGATGGACAATCAGAACAGACTATCCAATCCTTAGAAGACATGTTGAGATCATTCTCACTTGACATTCAGGGTATGTGGGATCAATATTTACCTCTGGTGGAATTTTCCAATAGCAATAGCTTCCATTAAAGTATTTGGATGGCACCATATGAAGCGTTATATGGAATGAGATGTTGCACAACAACCTGTTGGGATGACATTGGTGAAAGAAAACTTATAGGCCCAGAACTGTTGGAGGAAATGATGGAAAAGGTAAAGGTAATCCAAAGCCACATCAAAGCAGCTCAAAGTAGGAAGAAGAGAAATGACAATAACCAAAGGAGGATTTTAAATTTCAGGTGGGAGATCATGTTTTCATGAAGGTATCTCCCTATAAGGGAGTTGTACGTTTTGGTAATAAAGGTAAATTGATTCCCAGGTACATCAGACCTTTCAAAACTATAGAAAAAATTGGGGATGTAGCTTACCATTTGGAAATACCACCAAGTCTCTCCAAAGATCACGATATGTTCCACGTATCACTCTTGGGAAAATACATGCCTGACCCAACACAAATAATCACCTATGAAAAATTAGAACATGACCCGATTTGTCTTATTACGAAGAGCCTGTCAAGATTTTTGATACGAGATAACAAGTACTGAGAAACCGGACGACTCGCCTGGTAAAATTTTTATGGAGAAACCATAAGATGGAAGTGGCAACATGGGAACCCGAGGAACATATGATGAAGAACCAACCAAGTCCTTTCATGTGGTTGTATTCTATAAATTTCAAGGACGAAATTATTTGAAGGAGGAGAGAATATAACACCCCAAGCTTCCTCAGTACGCTTCTCTTTGAATAATATAGTATCATGTGTTGTACGCAACTTTGAGTTCTAACACATACCACAACCAATCAAACTAGCCATTATGAATAGTAATTCCCACCTTTTGAAGTTTTATTAATTTTATCACTAAAAATGGACTTCATTTTTGGATTTTTAATATTGAAATTTTCCTAGGGTGAAATTTTTTTATTTTTCTGAAAACTTTCATATTTTGATGAATACTGAAAATTACTAAATTTTAATTAAAAACAAATTTTTAAATCGAAATAATTAATATTGATAAATTATGAATTTGGGTGGTTTTAAAGTATATTTAGAATATATATTTACCATTTAATAAAATTTTGGTCATTAGACAGGATTTCATATTTAAACCAGACATAAAAAAGTGGCTATCTTTTGATTGTTATTATTTCTTAAAAACACGCTTTTTGTTTTGACAGTGGGAATTAATTTTAAATTAATTTCTTCCACTTATGTGTTTTTAATTTAGAAAAATGGATTCCATATTTAGAATCATGATTTCCTAATTTTGTAAATAGGTAACTTTTATTTTTAGACATTTTGAATAATTACTTCTGTAAATATTTTATTTACCATGGTTAAAGGGTAAATACAGTAAATAAGGGTAAACAAATAATATTATAATAATACTAAATTACCCTAAAATGTGTACTCAACATCTTGGTTGATACATTTCCGAACATGGGAATCTTTGTGTAGAGTTTGGGACCCCATGGAGCCACATGTAAGTAATAATGACACATTATATTAATTAAGTTAAAGTAAACACAAAAATTACATAAGCATATCTATTTTTGAAAAAAAATTACATAGGGTTACATATGTTATCATTTAGACTATAAATATTCATTAGAAATCTAAAAAGACTTCCTAAATCATGGAAGTTTTTTAGAATTTTTAGACATCTAATAAATTAAAATATATATGAAACCAAAATGATGTAGTGTTTACCTCATTAATAAATGATTTAAATAAATAAGATTATAAAGACTAAAATAAAACCCAAAACCTGTCCCGTTAACATTGTATTATTTCAATTAGATCATGAGACATCTTATCTTCATCTTTAATGAGTTTTGGCGCTTTAGAAACCGAATATAATTATATAATTAAATAATATTTTCAATCCTTCCTAAAGAGCCCCTCCTCCCCTTATAAAAGGACACCACTTCTAACCAATTACTCACACCTCTAAATCCATTTGGCTCATCTAACCTCTTCCCAATTAATCTTCATACATACCCCTCCTCCTAAGAGAAGCCTTACCTTAATAAAAAGGCACTTCAAGAGTTCTTATTGGTTTAGTGCAAAGGGAGTTACCCAAATTAAAGATAATGATTTCTCTTAGCTTATTTTCTTTTATTTTACTTATCCAACCCCTAAAATCTTATTATTTATTTATTTTGTAACAAAAACTGTATACAAAATATAATAGAATATTTTTAGGATATGTATTATAACTACACTTACAGACACCTCCATATAATGGGTGAAAAACATAATGTTTCTGTGGATGGAAACCAAACGCCTCACGAAATGATGATTGTTCAATTATCTCCAACCACCTCTCATGGTGGCCATTATGATGGAACTGTAATAAAATATGATATTAATGGTATTTATTTTAAATATATGATTCTGTAATTCCATTTATATCATACCATTATTTTTTCATGTTGTATATATATACAATAATTTCATTTGAGGAAGTGCGGACTACCGCCCCCTCAAAGTGATAGGACTCGTTCATACCATACATGGAATGCATAAAGGATGGTGTTAATGAAATTAAGTAACAAATATGAGATATTTTATTATACTATAATAATTATATACCTATGTATCATTTTGTTTTTATTCCTTTTAAAATGAAAAATTAAATGGATGTAGCGTTTGTGCGTACGTACGGATTACCCTCTCCACGAATGTGTTGAGATTCATTTTCCCATCATATCCATTGAAGAAAAGTACAATTTGATGATTAAAAGTAATTTTTAAGGACTTGATAACATTCTTAATATGAATAAGATACAACCTATCCATAATAAAAATGACTTACGTAACAAAGCATATAAAGAAAAACGAATCAGTTAACACCCGAAACGACGATAATACTAAAATATTATTAACAATGAAATATTAAAAGATCATATATGATATAATATTTATATATATGATTCTTGTATAATTTAATAAAAATTATTTAACTATTACACCAGAGGTTAACCTACCATCGACCAAGGAAAAGTACAAGGTAAGGGTTTATTTCTCAATCTCTTCATTATCCGAGGTTTTTTATACGTAATTATCTACTGGGACCTCTTTATCATCCACATACATGTTTATTAAAAATGTATTTCAAATCATTCTTACTATTTTACAGACTATGGGATAACGTTATTTATACCCTTGTTGCCTTTTTATTAGACTTTTTTAAAGGAATATTTTTGTCGTTTTCCAAACAAGGTCCTTTTTAACCTTTTCGACAAAATTAAGGTAAGAATGTCTTTTTCTAACATATACGGCAGGTGCGTCTATTTTCTTCCATTATAAAATCATCGAAGCTTCCCTTAAATTCTTATAAGAATATTTTCAAAGTAAATGTTTTCTTTTATAATTATGTTACTTTTAAATGATTTCAAAAAAGATATTTTTCTCTCAAATAGTTTTGATTTCATCTATGTCAACATCCTTTGATGGATTTAAAGATTATTTGAAGTTTATTTATTATGATACAAAACTTCCATATTGTATTAAAGTATTTGTTATATGTTTGACTGTGGATGTTTTATTTTTATACCATTCATGGTTTATAGAGAAATTATTGACATTTCGTATGCTAGTGTTAAAACAAATGTTTATGTTATGTTTAAACCTATTCATATGAGGAATGCATTGGACTTAATAAGTGACAGGTGGAGCCCTCTACAGCACCTCGATGAATCAGTAGGTCTCATGAGAAAAACTAGTGTCTTGGAATAAGGCCTTGACAAAATCTTATTTGTATTCTTGGCATGAGGCCTTGACTATGTGGTTATGATAGTCTGGCATCGTGCATTCCATCATTATGAAAGTGGTTATTGATATTTCATGTGATTATTTGACTAGTAGAATATACATGTGAATAAGTAAATGGAATTATTTCATTTTATTTCTACCATATTATATTGATTTTCAAGTTTAAAAGACTTTTGTTTTAGTTATACATTGCCTTAAATGTTTATTCTTATTTATGAAAGTTTCTACTATATTGTTATCCTTACTGGGTAATTGAGCTCACCCCTTTATATGTTTTCTTTTTCCAAGGATGTGAAGAAGTATTTTGTGAATGACATGCATGGATAGTATAAGGGGATTTGATTGTGGAGACAAGATATTGTTTTATTTTTTACTTTATTATGTAATGTAAACTTCAGGAATGTATATAGTTATTCCAAGGCTACTAAACTAATCGATCCTTCGGGACATGATCTTTTGTGATCATTACAATGTTACGTAATAATGCACCGACTCTAGGTAACTAGGGTCAGGGCGTTACAATTCTAAAAAATAAATACTAGTCAGATCATGTTCCTAAAGGACACCGAGTAGACTCGACCTACTTCAACATAGGATAATTTTTTTTCTCTTGGTTAACATATGTATCTATAAATATTCATATAAATATTCATATAAATATTCATATTTTTTATGTATAAATGTATATTCACTAGACATGTGAGGAAATATGTTGGAATATAGGCGGATACATGGTGCTATATGGACCTGGGTTCTAACTCATGCATCTATAACTAGACTAACAAACTATAGAATCCAAAAATGTTTGAATCCCTAAATCTCATATGAATGGGTGATATATTTACCATCAATAGAAATATTTGGGTGAGTCTTAATGCCTAAAACTCAATTTATTGGAATGAAGATCATCATGGTCATCATCTAGATAAGAGTATAATTTTTTGAGGCATCGTGTACATCAACCAACCAAATGGAGCTCAAAACGAAATCGTCATTAGGTCCCTTATTAATTTTTCCACAATCATAAATCATTGAATTCTAATAGTAATAAAAATTATCTTTTATTTATAAGTAAATATAATCATTTACAACTAATAAAAAAGGGTTGAGAATTTATATAATTTATTTTTATAAATATATATCATGTAATCTGGCCTTGCCACACATTTTCATTTAATCAACTCATTCCATTTTATTATGAAAGAAAGGAAATTAAATTTCTATATCAATATGAACACTTATTATGTTTTTGGTCATTTACTAATATATATTAAATAGGTCAATGGAAATTTCCACACCCAAAGGGGTGGAAATCAATGAAGTCTACATCCTATGAAGTAAACAAAATCTATAAGAGGGTTTAAAATTGGATCAATTAATTACATAATGAAGAAAAATATTTTATGAAATTTCCAAAAAATGTATGTAATGTATAATGGTGATGAGAATATGAAAATACGTTGAATTTTATAATAAATTTTTAGTCTGAATTCCATAAATCTATAGATGATCACTCATTAGGTATCTACCTTTAATTAAAATTGGAATGGAAGAAATCATAATATGGAACGAACACACTTAAAATAGGTAATATTATGTTACAAAAAATTATCAAATTATATGGGAATATTAAATAGATAATGAATAAATAGTATTAGAGAGATTTGTTAGCGTTATCCAATGCTTTTGATGATGGAGAAAAATGATCTTGGATGGAGGGAATGTTGAATAACCTTGGATGAGGGCATGGAGTTGGTATCCCATTCAGATCATGTTGTGTGTGGAAGGAAAAGATGAGACTCTATCAAAAATATGAGGCTCTCCCTCTATTTCAAAAAAAATGGACAATGGTAATTTAATATATTTTCACACATTATGTGTAGTGTAAAGCTCAGGTTTTTTCCTCTCGGGAAATCCACAGGTCACGACATTGGGGGGGGGGGGTGGACCATCCCTTACAATTTTTCTATCTAATACACATAGTGTATTTAAATTAGACATCTAGAATTTGGTAAACATTGTGTATAAGGACTTTAGCTAGCCTCCCACATCACTGATATCTATTTTCCAAAAACACATTGATTGGTCCTCTGACATGGTTTATGTGTTCCACCAAACCTAAAAATGAAACGTACCTCATAGAAAATCCTTGTCATTAAAACATCCCATCCTTAATGAAACTCTACCATGATTTTTTAATCTAAGGATAAAGAGGTAACATCTATGAAAAGATAATTACACTGGAGTTCGACCATAGCTTCCTGCCCCTATGTCTCTTATTATACCATGTTGTGCTACTATAGCACCCATTATAATGGAATTGGCCTACACTGGAGTTTCATCACACTCTGATCCAAAATAGAAACTGGAATTGTCTTTATGGAATAATACACATCTAATATAGCTTTTATGGGGTATATTACATGTGAAAGGTCTGGAAAATAATGGTTGAGGTGAGAAACATGAAAACAATTATGCATAGATAGATATCTTTGATGATGTGCTAGATAGTAAGCCACCTGTCCAATTTACTACACAAAAATAAAGGTTAAAACAAATCTCAAATCTTATTTACAAATCCTATTAATATGTCAATTGCATAACCTTGGTGAATCACAAAAATAACAAGATCCCCATCCACTAACTGAAGAGGTTGTCTGCATTGATTTCTATATGAATACTATATGGAATGTCCTATCAATTAAAACTTGATGGTCAAAGGTACCTTATATTAAGTCTCATAGATAAGATGTTGTGAAATCAATTTTCCTCCACAAACTCTATCCCAATGATAGGTGATTTTTATGGAATACCATATATGGCCTCATAAATAACCATCTTGATGGTATCCTAAAAGTTGTTATTGTAATAAAACTCTAAGAGGGGGATATTATTTTCCTAATAAACACTGATGTTAAGGAATCATGCATGGATCATTTACTACAACATCTAAATCATGTTTTCTTCATGTAATTTGGTACTAGGGTGATATAACATTCTTAGAAGCACATTTGTACCCAAAATATTCTACAACCCATAATAGATATGATTCATGAAGCTTGAATCGCTATCAAATATAATTGTATTAGGAACTCTATGATGATGTTAAACGTCCATGGAATATATCTTCCCAATCATATCTAATAATAATGTCTCCAAACATGGTCAAATGTGTGTGACCTTCGTCAATGAATCTATAATAACCCAAATTGTATCATTTCCTAGTGGAGATCTGGTCACACTGGTTACAAAATCCATTAGATACTTCATCACATTTCAACATTGGAATATAAAATGATTGTAAAAGTACAAACATTCATTGATTATATGAATTCACTTATGTACAGTTGAAAAACAAAGTGATCAATTTGAAAATCTCCCATTTCATACTAGGCCACCCGAATAAGTGATGTAAGTATAGATAAATTTTGGTGACACGGGTATGTACTATACAAACTAAGGCATGATATTCCTAGATTAGTTCCTCTTAAATGTTTCTATGGAACTAGAAATTCCCATTTCTTCCTAAGTCTACATCCACATCCATGTTCCTACCAAATCATGTATCATCATCTAAGATAATCTTTAGGAGGACTATCCCCTCAGGATTGGAAGGTTTCCTCATTATCACCCATTATAGACGGGTAGAGGTCCCTCCAAAAGATAATAGGATATTCTTACCATGATCCTCTTGAACATCTACATTCATATCTGAAAATAATTCCTTAAGAATCAACTCACCAATGGCCTCCTTAACTGCCAATGTTTGTGTCTTCCAATGTAGTGTATCAGCTACATTGTTTCATTTCATAGTTATATAAAAAAATGTTCAATGATTTAAGGTAATTAACTCTTCTATTTTTCTTGATATTTAGATCATGTTGTCTAAGGATATACCTGAGGATTTTGGTATTATGAGAAAAACAAACAATTCTCCCCATGTATGCAATGCCTCTAATAGCATAGAGTATGCACAACAACAGTTATCTTGACGGTGTGTGTTGGGTAAATATGCTCGTAAAAATTTAACCAAAGAGACCTATACACTACGAATCAATCATCCTATATCTAAATAGCCCCATGTAAACACTTGATGGTCTCAATAAAGATTGTAGTTCCTACCCAGCATCTGGAGAATCAGGATTGACCCTGAAGTCAACCTACACTTCAACTCCAAAAGGCTATTTCTTAATATTCTAACCATGTGAATTTAACACCCTTCATAGTGAAGCCTACAAGAGTCACTTCTAGGAATCCTAAATGTTTTATGAATAATCTTTAATACCCTAATATCTTCATGAATCACCACATATAAAATATGTTATTGGGATTATCCCAAGAAACTACATCTCTCAAATTTACTTGGTCTAAATATACCCATGACTTCAAGATGTTGTGACCTTGGAATAAATTATTTTTTGATGAAGATGTGTCATTTGGTGTGGATATCATAATTGTTGTGTTATCTCATAGTATTCAGCATGATCTTAAGATGTTTTTTATTTTCGTGATAAGAATGATAATAAATTGACACGTTTAATCCAAATATACTAAATTGAATAAATCTAGATGATGAAGGAAAACCTAATTCATCATGAAATAAAAATCTGAAGCATGTTGATGTGGTTGAAATAAAATAACATGTATGCATAATTTCCATACCTAATTTGTAATGATGTACAATGTATGTTTGATGATATGTCATGCTCGAAATGATCACCTGAACTAAAATCAATCATTTAGAGAACCCTCACTCCTCATAGATGATTAGAGGTGTATTCTATTTAAAGTAGTTGATATAGGTTCTTTACCATAATATGGTTCAACCATCAGTAATCCATGTAGAATTTGATGGTTTCATCTTCCTTATAGAAAATTGGGTCGTTGAACCCCATTGAGTGGTACTGGGGAATATAAAACCCTTATCCTAGAGGTCTTCCAAATAATTCATAAGATATAGAATCTCTATAGGGGCCATCCTATAAAAAGTAATGGTTAATAATTCCACTCCTCAAACATTATCATTGGTAAATTAATCCTCTCTTATTGTAGGTATACCAGAAAAGTATCAAGGGAATACTTTCTTAATATAATCCCCCACATGATGGACAAAATAATTTTGTACCCCCTAATCATCTATGAAGAGACTATCTATCTGGGTTGTTACTCTACCAAGACCCAAATACTCCCGTTCAACTTGAGAATAATTTACATTCCACTCTCACTTGTGAAAATGGAAACCATCCTATAGTGATATAAAAATCACCCTTTGGTTAAAAAAATTAATATGGACTTGGTAGATAGTATACTAGTCCATTTCAAAAAATATTTTTAACCTAGTATTTTTTAGGGAAAAAATATTCCACAAAAAAACATATACCCCTATCTCTATGGGAAACCCCTTATATTAGAGAATAATATCTAATCAATTACCCAGTAAGGTATTGAGTTTAATTACTCAAAAAATTCATTTAATTATAATGTCTATACTCTCCATAATTGCCACATATATAAAATAGCGTGACACAACTATGTAAAATAAAGAAAACTCTAATGTTGAGGCTACTAGAATAGTTTATAAAATTTTATAAGGCCCATTGATTATCCCATCAGGAACACATTAGACTTCATCTAACTAGGCCATACCCCAACATTATGTCACAACCTGACTTCCATAAGCATGGATTCTATTCTAGAAATGTTGATCATGAGTCTCACTCCAACTTCCATGACCACTTCCTTAGTCTATGTAGATAATAGTATTCTAGCAGCATTCCTAGAGAGATAATACTGACCCACTCTAGATTTTGGGGTAGGTGTCGATCCCCACTCAATATAAACTGGTGGAAAAGTCTTATAGAAGAGATGTATATTCTTTATCTTGCTGCAACCTTTGTACTACACTGGATCTCTTATTTACTAACTTTTTTTGTCTATCCCAACTTTCCTAAATAGTTACTTATAAGGAAACTATCAATGCACATTGCATAACTGCTACTTCCCCCATGAGAAACCATGAAATTCAATTCCATCAACTAGATGAAACACATGATGGTGTGTATTTTTAACCACCCCAGCATGCATCATCATCTTCCATCAAATTACTCTATGTAATGGGGTATACTTTGACTATCTCAGAAATAGTATTCAATAATTCAAAATTGACCTACAATCGGATGGAATATACTATCCCATAAATTAATCACCACAAGTTCATAAGATAATTCATATATAAAGTAGGTGAAAAAACTATAGTTCAGTAAAATGGGAAGAATATTCTTGTATAAAAATGTCTCCATACATTATGTTCATAAACTCTCTAGACCAATAAACACTCAACATCTGTGGAAATAAGTAATCAAAGAAGAACATCTATAAATCTATATAGATCAGAAATTGAGGTCTTTATTCAAAGGTAATGGCATCCCACTATCATTTGACAGAACCACATAATATATAAGAATTCATCTTGAACCTCCACTCTAAAAGAATCTCCAAATTTTCAATGATTTATGGAATGGCCTCTATCCATGACTCATCATCTAGTGGTCTTCCATCCCTTTAATTAGTTGTCTGATGATGCTACTGGATCTTTTGACCCAATAATTCTATATTCAGGTCCAGTCGGGAAACACATTACATAGACTCCTCTGAACAAAATAAACCCTCTAAAAATTGGGTTCCAATTCCCATGTCATGAACAATATGTGCTTCCATATGAGGAACTACATACGGTATCACTACCTAATCAATTACCACCTCCTCCAGAGTATATTTTTCACTTCCCTCTTAGTAGGAGAATCGATGGAATATTTTTGGAATGATTATACAATTCCAAATGGAAGCATCATAATAGAATTTAGGTGTTGAAATATTACAAAAAAGAAATTAGGATAGGTACATAGTGTTCCTCTGAAGGAGATCACACGACTCTTCCTACTCCAAAATACATGTCTATGTGATATGTAAAACCATAATAGGCTATCGTAAACATAAAAATACACCTAACTACCTAATAGTAAGGTCATTTACTAGTATAAGTTACATATCAAATGATGTAGGTTCTAGATTATGGATTATAATTACACGTTATAGAGGGAAAATCCCTTTACATTGTAATTGGAATGCGCATGTAGTGGTCTGAGTTTCTTTAAATGATTTAAATTAATTAGTCTTCATATTATGATTTATATATATATATATATTCAATATAAACTCATCATCATTTCCAATTTATAAAAATCATATTCCACATATTTTTCAACAATAGATTTATATAACATTAACATGTACTTTGCATCTGGTATGACGATGCATTAAATTATAT
Organism: Viscum album; assembly: GCA_963277665.1. Classification (NCBI taxonomy): domain Eukaryota; kingdom Viridiplantae; phylum Streptophyta; class Magnoliopsida; order Santalales; family Viscaceae; genus Viscum; species Viscum album. Next base: position 1,257,445,176 of record OY728152.1, read on the forward strand.
GAAATGATTTGGTTACATGAATCACCTTTATGATTTATATAACTACTTTCTCCATAAATTTCCTTATAAATTCATGTAATCCAATCATATATGTTTGAATCCATGTAACAAATAATCTAAGAACACACAACATGTCATATTTGTCCAATTATGATGTTATCACCACTTTATATGGGAAAACACCATTTATATTATTTTAGTAACTTTAATTAATCCAATTTTATTATCCTTGCATGAAGTGTTTGAAAATTCCCATAAATATTATTCAATGAACAAAATAATGAATGAAAGAAATGAATCTAAAAAATAATTGTGGAATGGAAAAAATGTAGGGTATATTAGTTTTAAATTGTCTATAATTATGCATGAGATGATAATTAATTGTCTTAAAATGCCAAGGGAAAAGTCTGTAATGATAAAAATATCAAAAATAATTGTATCATTCCTAGCCCGATTAGCTATGAAAATAGTGATATTGGTTTGGGTTCCACTGGCCTTATGCGCACCACAACAAATTCCAAAGGATGAAGACCACAAGTGATGGTGTAAAGAGGGATAGTGGGTAGGACATACAATTGATTGATGATATAATAATGGTATGATTACATAAATATAACATACATTGGAAAATTAATGAAATAGAAGACATGAACTAGATCTGTAAAAGGTGGAAGCACATCCAATATCATATAAAAACAAAAAAAATAACCAAACAACATCTGTGGTAATAATATCCAAACAAACAACTTGTATAACTAAAATATTTCATGCATACAATACAGGTCAAAAGTATCAGTATATCAAAAGGGGTCTCAAATGGCTGACCATAATATGATAAATTAATAACAATCATTATGAAATAGAAAAAGGTGAATAAAAAGAAACTCTATCTGAGGAAGGACCTCAGCTTCCCTTACCAACATCCCATTCCAAATAACCACTAAGATCTATCTACTGATCCTAGACCTTTACCTAAACACAAAAATATTAATTATTCGCATGTCCTGAGGGGCCTATGTAGGGTGTGTGAACGAGTCCTAGAAGGAAACCACACATGTGTGCATAAACAAAAAATGTGTTTAAGAAGGTTTTATCTATAATAAAAAGTAATGCAAAAAATAAATAAATAAAATTAGACTTACTTGGTGCTCAACAAACACTAGCAATCCATCACCTTCCTCAACCAATGCCAGAATCCATTGAAGAGGATAAGGAAATTTATCCCTTTTCCTAAGGTATCTCCTAATGTCAAAAATCTATGGTGAACCCTTAGTTCGACATCAAAATAGGTAATCTAGAACCATGTTCATTGTGACACCTCCTATCTTAGTAAACCACAGATGTCCAGAATGTATATCCAAGAAAAAAATATGATCCCTCTGGCCCCTTTTTAAAATTAATCATCAACTAGAATCCTGACATGTGGAGGCACAACGATATCTGTTTTCAAATAAACACAACTATTTTATTATAGAATTATTTTCTTAGGATCAATGATCTCCATCCTTCCAAAATAGTCCAAGCTCAATGGCCTGTATACAGTGAGCCTCGGCTCCCAAATGGCAGCATCATCACTATTAACCAATGTTTAATCACCTTCCCTATGGATTTCAATAGCAAGAACCTCCAAACAATTTCAAAATATGCACTACCATGGGCCTCTATCCACTCAATTGGTGCACCTTATCACTAAGCCATCTTGTGTTCACTAGACTCTAATCGGTGCTTTGGCTATCATAGGTTATCAAAAATCACAAATATAGTACCTAATCCATATCCAACCAATACATCGTTCCCTATAAACCATGTCTCTCAAGTCCAATATCCATGGAATCCAATACAATAGACCATTCCCTCAATATGATGACCACATCACCTCATCCAACATCCATTATTCCCAACCAATTGTAAACACCACACAAATAACTTGGGACAATACCAACCTGAGGAAAAACGCCACCTCTATTCTGAGGGCCATGCCACACCAATTCCATGGGCTGATCCCATCACTTGTAATTCAAATATGCATTAACAAATTCCCATTAAAAGGAAATTTATTTTAATACGATTGAATTATACAACTTAGGTAAACATAACAATTAAATTAAATTTCATTCAATAGATCAATTTAAAATTAAAAAATCAATTTAAATATAGAAATGTACCCCATCCTAACCACCCAAGGTGGTATTGACCACTAAAATGACCTACGACATGATAATATGTTATGGGTGTTCCCAACGACATACCATAGCATAACATTAACCATTTAATATTAGGAAACCAAAATAAAAAGGGTCCCACTCACCAACGAAATTGAATGCTAAAAGTCACACCCCAAAATCAATAATGAAATCATGATGAAAGGTATATAACACATACCTTTTAATTTTAGATATATGCACATTCGGTATTATCCAATAACTCGAAGCTGTTTACAGAAAATTGATGAATTCAGCAAATGACTTGAAAATTCTGTAACTTGGATATGAAGGATTTTATAGTCTACGAGGTTGTATAAAAATAAAATATAAACATGTGTTTTATAATACATATTGGTATAGTTCTATACCACATGATGACTCAATGAATGGATCACCAAAAAAGGAGGTAGCTCAAAATGAATAGTACAAGGAAAGGGTTGATCCTTCGGATTCATTGTATGACCAAGAAGGGAAAAAGGAACAGAAAAACCCAAATATAGAGGAATAAAAAAATTAATCTCGAAAAAGTCTCATGGTTGGATCTAACAGTTTGGAAAACCAAGTGCCAACTGTACGATCCACATTTCCCAAATATTCAAGTCGTATGGTCTCCAAAAATAGTTTTCCAAACTTTGTGTAAATTGTGCATGAGTCCTCTATGAAAACTAAATATATGGTCACAAATCCATGTACCAAACCAGACCAGTTCTTCCAACCCATGATCTGTACAAAAAGGGGTCTCATGGTTAGCTGTAAGAGGCTGCATGGTTTTACCCCAAACAATTCTCTTTGACTTACAACTCCCAAAATTGATATTTAGGAATCAAATTCTGACAAAAACATTATGAACATACAAGAATTTATAAAGTACTATAATCCTAAACAAAAACATGATTTTGAGTTGAGGGAAAACCCTGAATTATGTTTTGATGATCGAAAATAATTTGGCATACCAAATAATTCAAAAATTAAAAAGAGGAGAGGTTTTCAAACTGATTCAAAAACCATGGGCATTAAAATATTCCCACATTAACGTATATCATACACAAGATTTAACACATTAAATATAGATATAACCAAACATCCATACATGTTTAGAATTTATCCAAAATACCTCTTACATAAGGGAACATGTCAACTAGCTCAAGGGAACCCCACCTTATGAGGGTCCTACCTCGGTCCATCCCAACTAAAACTAAAATAATAAAATTGTTCATCATCCAATTCTCAGACTCAAAGTACTCTAGTAAAACATCTTCATTCATGTACATCATCAGGTTCTCCTATTCCATATCAGACACCCATATGAATCTCAAACTGCATCGGTTCCCACCTCCTTCCAATGTCAGACATGGAACTATCATGGTTATGCATCTCAAAAGATGCTCAAAAGAGTCCTTATTACTATCACATCAATCGTCTACCACAACTAATGATTTTTAGATGACAATTCACCACATGTAAATTCATCTCTTTGATGCCCCAATTCCCACACATCTCAATAATCCATGTACCTAATGGTGCTCATGTATATAACCTCGTGCCCACACCCCAGATATATTTATATATATTTTTATATAATTCACCAAATGTCTTATCCAACTAACCAAAATCTATTTAGTATATATATATACAACCCATGTAACTTGTGCAACCAGAACTGACATTCCTTAATTGACATTCAAAAATAAAACATAAGGAACTGGCTATGCGCACAGAGTACCTCTAACTTTTGTCAGCTCATGAACCTGCTCAACACCTACCATCTTTAAAACATTTAGCTAGCCTGAAGCCCGAAATCCTTAATCCTAACCTCCCTATGGTGTTATTCCATCCATGGGCCACTGACCCCACACCTGTGTCCCCATGTCACTTTTATGACTCCCATGTGTGGCTGATGCTTGGCTACCCACACCTTGTACCAATATAGGTCTGATCTTAGATCCTTGAGTCAACCCAATTACTTGAACATAGAAAATATTATAAGGATTCATATAGATCCTCTAGAGATTCGTGACCTGTTAAAATGTTTGATACACATTTGGAAGCCACACACACTGATTTTGGACATGTCTGTCATATCTAAAATGAATGAATACCATCAAAGACCCGCTGTGAAGTGGTCTGGATCAGTTTTTGTCTTGATCACCCTACTGGAATGCACCCTTATTTTCTTCCTTCGATCTAATTATTCATTATTTAAACCACACGAATTTTATTCCTAGTTTTGAGTGTGACATCTCCAACAAGTTCCCATCAGCTATGAGTTCTTGGTTGACAACCTTTGAGAATCATTCCAACCTAAAGATGTTTAATTTCAGCTAAATGGAATGACATAAATCATCCTGAAATCACCTCATCCTCTAAGTGTCAACGCTCATCATGCTGGGTGTGAATTAAAAAAAATTTCTAAACATCACTACATAGTCCATGATAGAAATGTCACCTTACTGAGGACTCAATAACTCCAAAGATCTCTATTCCCATAGAGGCTCTGGGAAGAAGTTGTTGAAAATCCTAGCCTAAAAATCCTCCTTGGATAGTATTCCATGCATTATTTCGTACACTTCACTTCCCACCAATACATTATCAGTCCTTTGATCGTGATGGTTTATAGTTTCTCCATCCCCCCTAGAGGCATCTCTAGCTTTTCAAAAAATCATTTTCATCGATTCGATCCAATTCGTTGCCATGTGTGGACCACCCACACCCTAAAAAAGTGGAGGGTGCAATGAATTGAAAAATTGAATATGTTATGACATAAATGGATATGCTCCCTGATCTCCCATGTCAGTACACTAGATAACCACTATTGGTGTTGATCAGAGCTCCTCATCAATATATTTCCCCATCACTGAAAAATTAGTTGCCTTCCCCACCTGCACTAGAACATATTCCTAATCCTATAAATGTGTTCAAGCCTGACCCTAATCTTATACGAGGTCTTTCTAACCCTTAGGGGTCTAAACCTGCTAATACTTTTGTGGAACCTTGTCCTCACCTTCCTGACGCTCCATCTGATCCATCAATGTGGAAACTCAAAAAATACCAAACATGGTCAGGAAGCCCATATAAATATATATATAACCTTGATAGGGAATGTAGTAATTGGAAGATCATCCTCACTACCCTTAACATTTCCTTTCATAACCATGCCATAGGGAATCTCATCCTCAAGGCTTCCTTACGCACCCTCAACATATCTAAGTATCAAACAAGCCACGTGCCATGCCCATCTGGATGAACCATGTAACCACAATTTAATAACCCCATCACCCAAACTCAAGATCAACATCACACCATGTAATCATACATGCATTCTATATTATATGTTCTAGGACCATTTCAAATATCAAAATATATTAACTTCATAAGCACATGCAAATAGTTATCACCCATCAAACTTTACAATGAAATTCCATATAATAGGAACTTTCATAATAAAAATTGATACATACCACCATGTGCCTAATCGGAGGCATTACAAGAATATCATACTGAACACACCTTTCATTACTAGGACATGGTTCCAAATCGCATTCCTTATTTTATCCAGATGAGTATTACAAGTCACCAAAATTAAACAGAACATTTCAAGAACACCACCCATGGAGGAAATAATATAAAACATAAAATTAGAAAAAAAAACTACAACATTTCCACCCCTATAAACTGAGTCTATCCCCCATAAAGGGGAGTTAGACAAGTAAAAATAATCCATAAACCTATTTACAATAACACTTAATCTATGGTCTACTCTTTCCCAAATAGTTTGAATAAGAAAAAAGAATAATACAAGAAATATAAATATCATTAGTATCCATCCTTACATTGCTGCTATATCCCAGTCAAGTACTACGATGATACAACTTGTATAATCATAGAACCAATCAGTCACACGAATAGTTCTATTGGTCTAGGTACCACTAGACTTATGCACGCCTCCCCAAATATAAAATTATTTTTACTATATTAGAGTGGGAAAAGTAGGATAGTGGTGTGGATATACCATCAGGCGATCATATAATAATGGTTTGAGTACATAGATAAAACATGAAATATAAATTTCATGACTCAACAGATGCAAATGAGACCAATCAATTGAGGAAGAACATCTAATAGCTTACAATAGTGAAAGAAATAACAAAACAAACACAATGGAAATAATAACCAAGCACAACACTTGTACAACTATAATAGATCGTGCATTCAATAAAGGGAATATATATCAATATACAGAAAGGGTCACCAAAGGATTACCCCAATACAATATATAAATAATATGAATTCTGAAAGAAAAAACATAAACTAAAAAGAAACTCTCGAGAAAGTAAGACTTAATCATCAATTGACAACATACCCTTCCAAACATTCACTAAGATACAGTTCCCAAGCCTAGAAAATTACATGAATACAACAACATAATGACTACATGCATCATGAAGGGCCCATGTAGGGTCTAATAATGAGTCTCAGTTAAATATAACCAATCTGTGCATACCACTCATAAGTTTTTATGAAGATATGTTAAATAATAATTAGTTAAGAATCACATTTTTAAGTAAACACATACATCCCTTGTTCTCAACGGCCACAAGGATGCCATCACATTCCTCAACCAATGTCAGAATCTCTCAAGGAGGAGATGATCCTTATCCCACAGCCCTAGGTCTCCCCTAATGTCAAAAATACCAGATGAACACTCCAGTTACACCTCTAAACAAGTAACTGAACACTACGTGCCTCCCAAATCCTCAGGTGTTAGAAAACTATTAACTTTCTGAAGTAACAACCATAGAAAAACAATCCTATCTATATCGACTAGAATCCAGAAATCTATATGCATATAAATTTTGGGAAACACCCCATGGTTTAAAAAAAATTGAAATGCATGAAACTATTTTTAAGTAGATAGTTATAAGTGGACTATAAATATATTTTTTCCTCTTCTGTGATTTGAATTTCAAGAAATGCTGACTAATGTTGTGATCAATAAGCTATTTAGAGTCTGATAAAACAAACTTATTTATTGGTGCATAGTAACATACACTTATGAATAGTAATAAGAACCACATTGATAGTAAATCATATTAGTATTTTATTTTCTTAATGTAAGAATATAATGAGATGTTGATTAATATTTCAATGTGTTAAAAAATGAGTTAGAGATTTAAAATTGTAACACTTGAATAAATTATTATTTTATTTAAAAATTAAATTAATTAAATATAAAAATTTTTATATGATAAATGGAGTTCATTTTTTAATTATACCCATCAAAAAATGGTCAAGGGGAATTTTTGGTATTTTTATGAAATTCATGAATTTTTTATGAATAATGAAATATGGTAAAATACCATATGTTCAAATTATTAGTAAAAAACACTATTTTATACATCATGGATGATTTAATATGCCTTGAACTAAAGTAAAATTATCTATTTAGTATTTTTATGACAATACTTAGGATTATTCATAGTCTTTGAATGAAATATTAAAATAGTGATTAAAATATTTCAAAATCCCTCCTTTCATCCTCTATAAATACCACCCTAATTCCCCTCATCCTCTCACAGCTCTCAATCCATGATAATTGTATATGTTAAACCAAATCCCATACCCAAGGCTCTTCCACATGTCCAAGACCTTCTGGTCTCACCAAAATACCAAAACCAAAGTCCTTAAAGAGGATCTTGAGGAGAATAGATCAAGAGGTGAGAATCCTCTTCCATTCTCATGTGTTTTCTTTTCAATTCCATTATTTTCTTATACTATCATCCCCTCCCCATATCTAAGAGGAATTAAATCTCTAGAATCATATAAATTTTTTATGTTGTCAATTTCATGTAATACAGTTCTTCATCTTTTTTACCCTCCTCTCCCTCTTATTCTAAAATAACACCATTCGTGAGTTGTTTTTTACCAAAATTTGGGATGATGTGATTTCAATTTACATTAAATCATTAAAATATTGTCATAAAACCATTCTAATGGTTGAAACAGAATTTAAATTTTTTTATGTATACTATTTTATGGCCTTTATATAACATTAAGGAATGACATTAAATTATATAATGCAACAAGTTCATGATTATCGAGGAACGGAAAAATATTATCTATACAAATATCGTTAATGTTTTATGTAATTATCCATAATAATATATGATAAAAAAATGATTTATGGTATCATTATTTATTTTGGAAACATATCAATAAAATTTCATTCCAATTCCAGAATCTCATTTCTATATGACATGAAAGTCAAACATAAACTATCCATGGAAATCATGTATAGAACGCACCCAAAATAATGGAAGGAAAAATACTAATAATTAAAGGGTGAAATGATGTTATGAAATGAAAATATAAGGTATTATAAATGTTAATATGTTTCTTTAATATATTAATAACACTCTTTTAAAAATTATAAATTATATTTAAACAAGTTTCATGTAAGAAAAATATGAGGTAAAGGAATTCTTAATCCAATTTTCATTCTTTAGGTTGACCTTCTACTCCATTATTTATGTGGTATTATAAATTTTTTGTGATTATTTTTTTTATTATGTGTATTATTAGTCTATATACATATTAAATTCACTATATTATTTCCTACATAAATTATATGATATTTGTATGGGGAATCTCACTAAAAATATTCTTTTAAAACTATGTTTTACAAAATTCAAAAGAATCATTTTTATGAAATTGTTCTTGTTATATAATTATTTTCTTGAACATGGTAATTATTTATAAAAAAGGGTGGGACCTATATCTCCCTTCAAGTCAATGGGTATGTGTATGTTTGAGGTTGGTCATATGGTTACTCCAAGTATAACTGTGATAGTTACACAAAAAAGTAGTCGTGAGGGTTACATTGTAAGGTATCCATGAGGGTTACAATTCATAAGGTACCCAAGAGGGTTACAATATAATTATGTAATTCCCTAAGATAAATTTAGGATTATATTAATGTTATTTATGTTTTATGGAAATATCATAAAAATATGATGTTTCACAAAGTATGTTTATATTGGTGAAAAGTATGTCTTTTTTAAATGTTTTCATACGTTTACAAGTATTACTGGACTAATGATTTGTTCTCCTACTTTTTCTATCATTTACATAGATTATTGTGTTCATAACAAGTTTTTAAATTCTTTTCATAGGTTATAAAGATTTTTAAGTAAAATATGGAATCCAAGTTAAATGTTATTAAGATTTAGCAATGAAATCATGTTTTATTTGAAAGGTTTTATATTATGGAAGAAATAGTTACTAATTTGTGGTATCTACTCTATTTGAATGTGGAATGTTATTTATGTATTATACCCTAATTATCTAAAAATATAAACATGAAAAGATACTCAATATCAAAGGAAGTGAGTTCTTGAAAAAATCAATAGATTATGTAATGGAATAAGGCTGAGTCCGTATTTTTTGTATCATAGGATGGTTTAGATAACATTAGGGGATATGATTATGTAAATAGAATACCATAAATAATTTTTTACTTTATGTTTCATTATAAATGATATAGAATTTAAATATTAAAATGTTTCTTCGATAAAGATATGTTTGTTCAGAATGGTTTTCTACAGAAGAGACAAAGAAGTTGAAGTGGAGTGGCACCGACAGAACGATATCTTTTCGAATCTATAGCCTGAAATGGTTGTAATAGGAAACATATATTTTTTATAGTAATAGATCACCTAACATTGGAAATAAATTATGATGTAATCCATGCATGATAATAACCAAATATACCACAATGTAATGTGATGAAAGTGAATATTTTATGAGGAAACACCCTCCTGCTTTTAGTTGATCTTATGTCCTAGTAACAGGTGAAGGATGAATTAAAGACCTTGGAAAGAAATTTGATGTTATGGGATTTTCAGATAATTAAAATTTAATTCCTTCTATTTATCATTTTTAAGTTTAATCTAATCAGTGGTGTTCAATGGTCAAATACAACAGGGAGAAATAAGATATTGAGGCCTTAGAGTGGGATGAATTTACGCCTTTTCCATGAAAAATATTTTCCTAAGGTATTGTGACATAAGACAGAGAAGATATTACTTGAATTGAAGAAAAAGGGGGAAGATTCAATGGATTTTTATGAAAAAAATTTCATCTACCTAGTGTGGTAATCTCCAAATCGTATTCTAGGTTATAATAGAAAAATCAGCTACTTTTACTCAAAATTAAAGCCATGGATGGAATTGGCATCCTGTGAATTATAAAGTAATGAGGAACATTTCCAATGTGCTGAGAGGGTATAGATAGTGTTTTCCAAGGATCACATGAACTTAAAAAATGGACTAAGTGTTCTATATGGTAAGTGATGGGTAAAAAGCAAAAAAAAAAGAAACTTGAGGGTATGAAATTCTAGTTTCAAGTTTCTGAATATTGTTGAAAAAAGAACCCTAGAGAATTCCAAACCAAAACTGATAAGTGTTTTCAATGTGTTATGATTGTACATATGGCCCAATATTGTAATGAATATGTTCCTAAGAATAATATGTCTATGAAAATTGTAAAATAATTTAATTGTGGTGATATAGGTCATTATGAAAAGGAATGTCCCAAAATAGATCGAAATGATCAAAAAAATATAGACTATAAGTATAAAGGTATAATGAGATCCTATGTGACTACATTAGTAGTTGTTGATTCATCTAATAAAGTTGTATCAGATACCTTTTTGGTTCACATATATTTTTTTAATTTTTAGTTTGATATGGGGTCTACAAATTCCTTTATTTTTGAAGAATTTTCTTTTAAATTTAAAAAATCACCTTAACAAACGAGACAAGAACTTAATTCTAAAACACCAGGGTGGATTTTTTTAGAAAAAATAATTTTAATAATATTCCTATTATTATACTTGTAAATACATTACCTAAAAACCTTGTGGGTTTTCCCTTTATAGTGTTTGATACCTTTCTAGGGATGGATTGACTTTCTATTTATTATGATAAGATTGATAGTAGATCAAAAGAAGTTGTTTTTCATGAAGAGATTCAGTTTTTCTACCGGAACTAACCCATATTATTGAAAACATATCAGGAAGTTAATAAAATGTTGAAAGATGGAAATTAACTTTATATTGCCCATATTTTTTAAAACAAGGGAACTGTTCAGATTAATGATGTGTTAGTTGTAAATGAATACCCTTATGTTTTCCTAATGTGTTACTCATTGTCATAACAGATCGAGAATTCAAATTCACAATTGAAATAGATCCTGATTCTAAGATAATTTCAAAACCCTAATATCAAATGGATCAAATTAAACTTATAGAATAGAAAACTCTGTGGTAGGACTTGCTTGATAAATTCTTCATTTATCCTATCCCATCACCATGGGGTGCTCATATTATGTTAATTAAAAATAAATATGGTTCCATGAGACATTTCATTGATTAAAGATCCTTGAATGAAATCACTATTAAAAACATGTATCCTTTGACTCAAATCTATGACTTATTTGATTAGATCCAAGGAGTTTAGTACTTATAAAAGATTAAACTGAGATATGGATACCATCAGTTGATGGTGAATGAGGATGACGTCATTTAAACAACTTTTTGTACTAGATATAGGCATTATAAATTTTTTGTTATTCGTTTTGTTTAACATTCGAACCTTCTATATTAATGGACCTTATGAATATAATATTTCACGAGTTCTTGGATAAGTTTTTGGTTGTGTTTATTTGTGACATTATGATATTTTCTAAGAGTATAGAGGATCATTAAAAACATTTAAGGGTTGTTTTGAAAACCATTTAGAAAAAAAACTATATATAAAATTCAGAATGTTTGACTTTTGGTGGAAACATATTTCATTTCTTGGGAACAATTAAAATAACAATGGAACAACAATTGATCCTTCCAAAATAATAATGTTTAACAAATGGCCTAGACCAAAACATGTTACCAAAATTCATAGTTTTCTTGGATTAGTATGTTATTATCAATGTTTTGTTAAAAACATTTCATGGTTATCTATCTTTCTAACTAAGTGTACATGAAAATGGGTTAAATTTGTTTTAATAGAAGAATGTTATGTTTTTTTTCAAGAACATAATAAGAAATTGTCGAATGTTGTATTTTTGGTCTTTCCAACCTAAAATGGTGTGCTTTTCATTCCTAAGGATTCTTCCTGGAAGGTACTTGGTTGTGTTTTGATTGAAAATGATCATGAAATTTCTTATTATTTAAGACAACTAAAACCTCATGAGTTAAATTTTCCCACACATAATTTTGAATTGGATTCTATGGTTTTTTTTCTTTGAAAATATGGAGTAATTATTTAAATAGATCCAAATGTCAAATATATTCTAACAATAAAAGTATTATGTATATATTCACTTAGATGGAATTGAACATGAGGAAGAGAAAATGGTTTTAATTGATAAATATTATGATATCATGATAAATTACCTTCCAAGAAAAGAAAATATTATGGTGGATTCCTTGAGTCAAAAACATCACGCATCAGTAACCCTGTTACATTTAGAACAAGATTCCTTGATTAATGATTTGATAAATTTTGTCTTAGAAGTTTTTTCTGGAGGAAATAAATCTATATTGTTTCAGGTTTTGAGTTAGACGTCATATAAATAATATTAAGAAAGCATAAAAGGAAGGCCATGAACTATAAGAAAAGGTAGATTTGGTTAAAATGTGTATGTTCCCCAAATTCAACCCTAATAAAGACTATGTTTTGAGATTTAGAAAATTATTGTGTGTGCCTTATGATTCCAAGTTCAAGAAATATTTGTTATTTGAAGCTCATAGTTCTCTATTTCTAGTTAATTCTGGTATTAATAATATGTACAAATTGAATTAATAGTATTACTAGTTGGATGGAATGAAAAGGTATATTGTATATTTTATTGTAAAATATTTTACATTTCAACAGGTTAAATTAGAGTGGAAATTACCGAAGGGGATGCTTCAGCCACAACCAGTGCCAGAGGGGAAATGGGAGAATATATCTAGGTACATAATGGTAGGACAACTTAATACTTATCAAGGTAACAATGTGATTTGGGTTATTATTGGGTGACTAAATAAATATGTGCATTTTATCCCTACTCGAGATACAATGCATTTTGATCAGCTTGGTTTGAGTTGGATGGTGTCTTCCCTAACATCTTAGTTAGCGCTGAATGGATGTATGATACCCCACCCTTGCAAGATTGGGAAATAGACACCCAATGGACTCTAGGATGGTTTTTTCCCCAACATATTGGTTAGAGTTGGATGGATGTATGACTACCCCCGCTAGCCCTAGTCTCTTCTCTGTGTAGTATTACATTCATGTATGCAGGCTGTATAGTTTCTCTATATATGTGTTTAGAGGGCTTTAATGGATTTTACTTATTTCAGACACATGTATCTTTTGAAATAATATCAAATTAATTATTATTGGCATGATGTGTATATTCTTTGATGGATAGTGGTATTTTACATTGTCTATTAGTTATGATGTATTGAGGTGTAATTCACGAAGTATTATACACAATGTAATGGTTTTGGTGGATCTTCGAAACTATGCATTCACTATATGGATATTTGATATGTGGTGATGGGATTATAATATGCATGATATATATAATATGATACATTTTCCCATGTTTCATTTGGAAGGATTAATTTTGGAGAGTGATGAATCATGATATACACCTTTATGGAAGTGTGGAAAACTAGCGGGGAATTAGTAACACAATACCCTTGAAGATTCATTATGAAAATATATGATAACATTATTTGATACATGCTGAGAGATAACCATGGTGAGGCAGTTAACATAGTATAATAGTTTAAGGGGTGAGTTTATTTTAGTTTTTTTACAACATGTATAAAAAAATGTTTTCAAGGCCATTAATAAATGTTTGGGGAGCAAGATATATTTGACAATATCATGGTTAAATAGGATCTATTTTGGCTACGTGTTACCTATTGAGTTTAACCATTTTGTACTTATTGTTTCCTCTCCAATTGTTTATTCATCTATGGAAATAAATGTACATACTTATGATTTCATTTATCTTTATGATATGCTTTTTATTGGTGTGTATATCATTTCCCCCTCTTCTACATGGTCTCTTAGAGGTCAATTCATGCTATTTTTATTTTCATTATACCTTCTATGCTTTCCTCCGACCCATGGTCTATTAGAGGTGGGCATGGGGGGTCACTATCTCTCTTACCTCACTTCATTCATTGGATTTAAACTCATTGGGTTAGTGGCTCTGAAAATAAATTACTAATGGGAGAACATAAGGTGAGGTAGAGGTGGAGAGCTTGTGAATAATGTATTTGTGAAACCACAATCATATTAATTTGGGAATGGGTATTTATAATAAAATAACAATCTAATATATATTAAGAAACAAAATATCAAATTGGATGTCTGATATACCTCCCCCAAGTACCATGTAGCCCCATAGGTACACGATGGATGTCACCATCCACCTTAAGTCTACTATAGAGGGATTACCCCACCAAAAAACATGGTACTTTATGGTCCAAGACCAGGTAACTTGTGCGATGGAGATACTAATACCCTCTCTGTTTCCATTCATCAACAATAGAGATCGAATTTTAATTGATTAATTAAACATATTCCACACTAAAAAACAATTAAAGTGTCAAAGAAACACTAAAATAAATAACACTTTGATATTATATCTAAAATCAAATTTTGGAATCCACCAAAATGACTAGAAACAATTTATTCTTCTAGTTCATCAACAAATTTATCCTTGTGATGTTAAAAAATAGACACCCCAATTGTTCTCGTTCACAAGAATCTGTTATGGTCTATCGATGATAATATTAAAATAAATATATAATAAATTTATTCAAAACTCATCTAATTCCAAATTCTAACACTAATACAATTTTTAATACACAAATTCAGTCTTAATCTCACTATTTATTGAAAGACTCATTACCAAATAATTGATACTCCTACAGGACTACCCATGAAATTTAACACATGAATAGAGATATTTTACTTTGATAAATACATCAATTATCTAAAAGACAAAATCGATTTTCCTATGATGCTTATTATATCGGAGTACAAAAATAAAAAGATGGTTCTCAATGATTCCCATAGACAAAAATATACAAAAAAATAACCCTAACATATAGTTCTCCTACACACTATTAACTAATCAAAATGGTTGATTATGACTAGTGGTTCTCCCCAAAAAAGGAATTTCCTATTAAAAGAACATCCTAATTTGTATCATTTAAAAACCCCTTTAATCACATACTTGTAAAATATGAAACAACAGAAAAACCTAGACCATGACTCTAAGTCAAATGGTAATAAAACAAATAATTATACATAAAAGATACCACACATTTAAGAAAAATTTAGTGAATCTATAAAAATAATTAAAAACAAAATCAAATGACATAACATAATATATACCACATTATTTTTCAATTATTTCAAATAATTTTACAAAAACAAACACTCATAAGAGTTTTTGAATACACCACTAGACATCTATGTTTTCTTAAGGAAAATATAATGGTTATGATTTCATGCATTTATTGACTTTTCCTAAAAAAGAAATACCATGTTAAACCCCATTAAAAGGTTAACTACAATAATATTTTCCATAGTTTATTAAAATCAATAAAAATAGTAATACATTTACATTTTTCTCATTCCATATTATCCTATTTTCTATTTAATTATTTTTTATTCCTTATAAATTGAACGTCATTGAAATCATTTCTCTATGATGGACAATAATTAAAATAAAAAACCAAATAATCAAACCATTAAATATGTATTAATATTATTATCCCTTATTATTTGTTTGAAAAAATGTTGTTCATTATAAGATATTTGAATAAATATTTTGTGTATATCAGGCAATATGTTTTCCAGGACCATCTATAGGAATGTGTATCCTAACATAAGCATTCCACTATCATGTTGAATAAAAAATTAGACTGGCTCACATGTGATCTATATGACTCTTCCTAAGTACCATATTTCTTATGTTGGGATTCTTACTCCAACAACACACTCATTTTATATTTCCAACTCCCAAAAACTTGAAATTCATTAAAAACATGGGCTTTACCAAATTCCATGATTAATACAAATTCTCTTAGTTTATCAAATTAATAAATATATACCAAATAATTCAAAAACTAACACTATCCCAACCAACAAAATGGTTTGATTCTGATTATTATTACCCAATTCTAGATAGACAAAATGACACCAAATGAGGGGTCACTACATGACTTCATTTTTTACCATGTTTTCAATATGTTTTAAAATTATTGGAAATGTCCAGTTAAGTGATCAGAATATTATTCTATCAACTATAAAGAATAAAGGTCATGTAAAAACAATTTGATAATATGATATGCCTCTTATATATAATTTTTATATTCAATATTCCATATAGATTAATCAGAATCCTAGAGGGTGTTTTATAGAAAAAATATAAATGTAGAAAAATATTGTATATGATGAATTGATACAAATAATGAAATAATAGTATATATAAATAAATAAAATATAATAAATAATAGAATACAGTAGGTCCATAGTATAATAAATATGTAATAAAATTAAAAAATAAATGTATAATAACCTTGATCACTACTACTATGACGATGTCTTACAAAACCCCTAGCCACTCAAACATGACTCATCCCAATCCACAAGTCCGTCTTTAATATGATACCTACGCCTAAAAGAAAACATTAGAGTAAAACCATGCATATAAACACTAAGGAAATTTAAATTGGTAGAGGGTAAGTCTAATGTCTCAAAATGAATTCCCTTCTCACCTTTATAAACTGAGTATAACTGATCATGTCGACGTCAACACATAGGTTGAGAGTGTGAAAATCATTTTTCAGTGAAATTCACACAAATAGAGATATAAATTGAAATGAACATATAATCTATACATATTTACCCACAAATTTATGATAAACATACCCCTATGATGCATACAAATGAAATCCAACTCATGAAAGGTCCCTAAATCCCGTAATGGATGACTCTAATTTCGTAATGATCTAATGGGGTTTTCCCATAACATCTATTATACCATGAGTTTTAATTTTATATATCTATTATAAAACATATGCCTAGATATCTTACCATAGACCCACATGACCCATTGGTAACATTACAACCAATCTATAAAATAAATTGCAAGAAAATACATCATATATAATGGTGGAACCAATAATCGTACAAATGGTCACTCAATGAGGACCTATCAATGAATCAAATGTCAAAAAATATTGAAACCTCAAATTGATATGTTAAAAATGCCCCAAAACAATAGTGAAAATTAGAATAAAACAACCATAAAAATATTCAAATAAATGAATATGACCCATCCAAATCAAATTGAAATCATTGAACTCAGGACCCACCCCATCTCATCTGCCAGGTTCTCTCAAGAACCATTTTACATACTACCAATATTACATCATTGACTTAATCCCATTTGTTCCATGTTGTCCCAAGGTACTGTTACCACAATATTATGGTGAAAATATCCATATTCAACTTTAATTTTTATGTCATTTATCAAAAATTCCCTAAATATAAAACAATTATATTCTATGAACATGGTCTATTCATAGAGTGTTCCATAGAAGGATCTATATCAGATCAATTTATTATATTCAACTGTCACCTTATAAGGTTAGACAACCATCTTTATTAGTGCATGGTCATACATTCCTCTATATCAAGATTACCATATGGAGGTGAACATTTTTTATGATTGTTATAATAGTTTAGTAGATCCAAAAACATACACATATTCAAAATTATTAATAATAATTTTCCATCAGCGTAAAATAAATATTAATTTTCATCTTGAACATGAAAATCTATGAGTATATAATCCTCTCAAAGAGGTCCTTCATTCATGTGTCACTGATTCTCTAGTTATGTGGAAACCACTTGGACAAATTATTCATAAGACAAGTCATATAAAAGGGAAATCCACTATAATTCTCTAAATTTTACAATGTGTAAACTCATATATATTTTCCCATTTGCACATCCATACCGAGGATAATATTTCACTTATAACGGTATTTATAAATATGGAATAATAAATTGATTGTGTAAATCTATGACTATTTACCTCTTCAACCACTAATTCTAATGAAAAAATCTATCATATAAAAAATAATGTAGAAAAACAATAATCAAAATATACTAACACACGCTGAAAGGTATATCATGAACAACTCACACATAACTTCATTAGTCTTACTGACACCTACCCCTCCTAAGGGTAGCCCATCGTTCCCCTAGATCTATGAAAAAAATGGATCCAATTATTGTCTATCATACAGTACAAAAATGATTATTACATAATTTTAAATATTTTCATATATATTATTATAACATATAAAATTGATATGATTAATATCTAGGGATAACTATTTGTATATAATATAAAAACAAATAAATAGTCACAAAATATTTTAATTTATCTTAATATTTTTCCAACATTATTTAATAAAAGATTCAGTTCAACAGATCACTTAATGAAAAAAAATAGTTATGTAAAGCCTTTTATGTAGAGGAATAATAATGAGGGACATGAGACATTAAAAAATACATGTTTATTGGTGGGTATAATAATAATCATCACCACCATATCA
The DNA here is from genome assembly GCA_963277665.1 of Viscum album. Taxonomy (NCBI): domain Eukaryota; kingdom Viridiplantae; phylum Streptophyta; class Magnoliopsida; order Santalales; family Viscaceae; genus Viscum; species Viscum album. The sequence continues at coordinate 1,257,464,079 of OY728152.1, forward strand.
TAATCATAATATCATAATAATAATAATAATATATAAATAATTTAAGATAAATGTATAATTTTTACATGAATAATAGTGAAATATCAAAACATTATGGGAAATTATCACTGTGACACACCTATGAATAAAATTTTTTCAATGATAACGTCATGTTCATAGATTATATCTATATGAAGTAAATTGAATCAGGTTAATAAAAATAATATCATGTTCATTAATAATAATCTAATGAGATACACTATTATAACCATTGAAATATAGGGATAAATAACCATAGTACCACCCATAATAATAATAATAATATTTAAATAGTCATGTATACCATATTGAAAGGATAATGTACATAAATCAATAAAACAAAATGAATCCATTATAATAGAATGGGTGTCATAGTGTTTTCAAAATTAATATATCAATGAATAGACATAGTTTATCCTAAAATATGAATAGAAAACATTATTTGAGATATTAAAGGGTAAAAATTTACATTGATAAGATCATATGTCATGTAGAGGATAACAATAAACATAATAAGAATGAGTGAGAGATTTCAAAAAAATATCATCAAAAAAAATTCATGAAGTTAGATTATAATGAATACAAATTAAACAAATTAATTAATATACCCCCGAAACTACCATGATATGTTATATATATTACATTTAATCTTTAATTTAGAATCTCCTTTAGGAAATGGTGTGGGAATAAAATATACATCCAGTATAGAATTTTAAGGCTGAGTGTGCCCTTACCATTGGACCCATTTTGTGTCATTAAATTTACACATCTTATATTGTAATATAATCATTATTCAAATATGGATATAGATGTTATTAAGATTTTTTTCTTAAAATATATCTATTATAAGGATTGTGATTTCATTTTATAGCCTTTTAACTAAGATAAATGGATTCATGACATGTATCTATGAATTATCCATTATTCATTTTTTTATTTTGTGGTTTTCCTTCATTGATAATAATTCATTATAAAAATTGTTTCTAAAATATTAAAATATCGAATTTAACCAGAAAAATTGAAGGATATGTTATACTAACCATTTATGAAGTTTTTGACAAGTAAATAATTGATCGTTTCCTCATCAGATGTAAATTTTTCATTAGTTAGACTTCATACAAAGACGGAGATAAATATTGTATGTGTTATAAATAATTTACAATCATAAAAAATAATTATGTATTCATACTTTCAATATATTAAAAAGATAATTTAAAGGGATAAATAATAATAGACTCCATTTTCAAAGGTGGATAAAATATACTATTATTGAGATGTATCAAAACTTGTGAGAGGGATTATATTTATATATATTTTTTATAAATATATTATAAATATTTATATAATTATAATTAAATTAATATTAAATTAATATAAAAATATCATTTCTGCTGTGTTTTGTATATAGTTGGATTGGAAAATAGAATAATTTAAGTGGAAATATAATTGGAATAATAAAGGTAATGATACCTTTTTTCATTGATGATTGATCCTTTTCTTGAATTGTAATGTATTTGAATCTAGGTAATAGAATGAATAGTATTGTTCCCAAGTCTCTTTTGAGTTTTTGGGAAATATAATATTGTAGATGATGGGAGAGGTGATAGATTTGGGATTTGAATATCTATATGGGTGAAAGGGATATTTATACTTAATGGAGGGTGGTATTCTATGTTAAAATAATTACTAATATATTATTTAATGACTAAGACTCCAAATATAGATTTTATTAGTGACTATAAATATTATTTTAATAGAATAATATTTTATGGCTTTGAACCACTTATTTTATAACTTCATAAAATTCATTGGGTGGAAATATATCTTTTATTTGTTTTATACATTATGTTTTTTAACATTAAAAGATATTTTCTTATTTTTAAAATAATTATATTGTTAATAATTTTATAATTTATACCATTGATTTATTTGGTTTTTAATACTTCATATAATTTATTAGGTCATTTTTACATAATTAATATTATATTGAATAATTTATATTCGAAATGTAGTATTTTATTCAATTCCACAAAAAGAAATTCTCAAAAATATCCATATATTCACCAATGGATATTTTAAATGTGTTGATTATGGGAATACAAATCCTAAGATTAGAATTATTTTATTTCAAAAATTATTATATTATTTAATTATTACAATAAAAATAATGCATTTATGATATTATTTATACTCACTTTATCAAAAATATAAACTTAAATAACATTTAATTCATAAAATTTGATTTTTATTTTCAACCATTATACATATTATTTTTAATAAAATTATAATTAAAAATATTTTTTATATGACAATTTACTTTTCCATTGGACAAGGTCATATTTTAGTGGAAATTTTACTAGTTTAACAGTCCTATTAATATTTTAGAGGATATGTTTACTATTACAATCTTAATATTTTTTATAATTATTTTAAATTCCCATTATTTACATTAATAATAATTTATGTAGTGTTATCTATATATTTTAATGATAATTTTTAAAATATAAATCATATTTATAATATTTTATTATCTATTTATAGTCTTATTCCCTAATGTAATACTTTAAGGTGATTGTGACCAGTTGAAATTTAAATTTCATCATTTTTTAAATTTTATTTATTGTCCTTTATAATATTTTTAAAATTTATAGGAAATATTTAGTCTACATGTGTAACATTCTATATGGATGAAATTGTTTTTTGTTTTTATTATATGATATGTGTTATTTACATTTTTCCTTATACATAAATTTAACACACACATATATATAATTATAAATATTTATATATATTAAAATTTTAATAATGACTAGTCAAGGTCATTACATTATATTTTATAGAAATTTATACAAAAAAATTACATATCATATCTTCAATTTGGAATAGGTGAGGGATATATTTTTATTTAATCTAAAGGATACCATGTTTCATCTTTATAATTATAGTTTTACCAAATCACTTTCACATGGTGAGTTATCATGTGGCAGTGTACATTGTCTCTAAAGTCCATGATATTCACTAGCTACTCTTCATAACAGGTTTTTTTCTCTAGTTGTACTAATTCTGAATTTAGGACATGTAAGGCTCAAGTATGTACTAAATCATGAGATATATACAGAACACATAATGCACTCAACCCATGTTTATTGGATGTTATAGTGGATATTCTACAAATCATATAAAATAATGGATTCAAGGGGGATAAATAACCCAAGAAAAATCATTATGATCGTTTATAAAGTCATGAAAACCTTTTATGGTGATATTCAATGGAACACATTATCTTGATCATAAAAATCCATGTCTTCAGGGATTTTTATCATAGATCATTTGTGGACACTATAAAACATTTTTATTTAACTAATTTATTGAAACATCTCAATCATTTCTTACCCATGTTTGGGAATGCGTATATATTTTTTCACCAATATCCTCCCAGAATGTTATATTACTACATATCGTCCCATATAGATCTTTTTAATGTAACATTTATATTCCAATGTAGACTATGTTGTTTTATGAGAACTCAAAAAATAGAATATATTGATTCTAGCCTCCTTGTAAGTATATGTACCAGTCGCTAATCATATACTTATGTTGAGGGTGATATGATATATTGAAGTTAAATGAAATGATTATATAATATTTAAGACTCTTATAAAACATGGAGGGAAGAAACAAATGTTGAACAAATATTATCAAAAGTGGATCCCTATGTAAAATACAAATTTCATGTTATATTTTAAAATGTTGATAAAATAAGAAATTTTCCCTTATAGTAACAATGTAGTCTATCTTTTTTCATCAATATAATAGAAACCATATGTAATTATTTATATTATATGTATTTTTAATACCCATAAAAATATATTAATATTATTTTATCTCATTTCCATGTTGGTATGTCTAATGGTTGCATTATCCTATTGGAATTTTGATGTATTTCCTTCACATTATGACATATAAATAACATTCATGTGTGCATAATAATATCTTGAATAATGTTATCCATTTAGTAGTGATCTCTATTGTCTCAGTGTATCTTAGTTCTTCTTTGGAGGATAGATAAATATTATCAATATCTATCATCATGTAACACATTGAGAATATATTATCATGATGGTACATAAATTTAGTAAAAAACAAAATGAATCAATTTTTTTATTCCTAATTCATGACTTTTTTTAATACTTGTATTCTCTCAGATAATTTTAAATATCTAGATCAAAACATTGTTCCCCCTGTATTATATATTATATAGTTTATTGGATCATAATTTTTTTAAGGTAGGATATCTTCTAATCCATTATGATTTCCAAATCTATACTTTTCATATCCTTGATGATTGGTTCTTTATAAATCCTCATGATAGATACGGTTCTATGGTACATTTTATTTTCTGCAAATACAACCTTATTCAACAACCAAGGTGGTAGTGTATTTAGAAATACTAGTCATTGATTTACTCTAAATTTCTTTTTTACAACAGGTTTATCCCCTATAATTATAATATATACATAAAACACTTATGATAAATATATATTTCCTAATTATCATTAATGAACATCTAAGTATTTAAATAAAAGATCATAGTTACTAATTATAAGTGCCGATTTTGTCGGATTTTTTCATGAATAATTACCTATTATGATTAATAGTCAGTTAGGATATAATTTTTCTTGATTGGACAGCCAAAAAAAGACATTGATGTATCATTTCATATCACAAAACCATTCATAATTGAAGGTAGTTTTTGTGAAGGTTCCTGGAGAAACCTATTACCAAGGACTTTATAAATTTATTCAAATTATCTTATCTATAAGTAAATTACACATTTATAAGATAAATTAGTTAATGGGATCAAAAATTGTGATCAATCTGTCAAAATGTTTTTTTAGTATCAAATATATACAATGTGATTCGAAATCACTATAACATAAGATATTTTATTTCACTGATAAATTTAAATTGTTTTTAAAGGATCTATAGAATTAAATTTGTCTTATGATCACATTCTTAAATATTTTATCTTTATTAATTCTTACATTAATCATGAAAAAAATAACATAAAATTTACCACTTCATGACTTAATCATTATAATAATTAGACATTTATCTTTTTATTCCTTCTCATTATATTATATGAAAATAATAATAATAAAATATTTATCTAAGTAGTATCTTAAATGTATTTTAATAATGTCTTGGAATATTAATATTGTGTTTATAGGGCCAAATAAAATCATAATAAACACATACTGACTCAATAAAATGTGGAAGGATTTGTTTCAAAATAAGGAGGAAAATAAAGGCCTAAATTTGTGGATGAGAGTAGACATATTATAAAAGTTCAGAGGGAAAAAATAGAAAAAATTCAAGGAATCAAATTAATAAAAGAACACATAGATGATAAGAAACCCTAGTTTCTTTCCGATGAATCTATCTTATCCAAGACTCAAATAATAAAAGTGAATAAATATCATTATCAAAACACCAATCCTCTTTTCATGCAAATTATACCCATATTCTTATAACAACACCAAATCTTCAAAACATAGTATGTCATAACAATAAACCAAATAACCTATCAAAAAATTATACTATAAATGACAACATTAGACATGAATGATTTAACCACACCACACTAATAATAATGTAGTATAACTCCATACTTTTTTGGTATGGTCCCAGCTATCACAATCTAATTTCTCTAGTAGTGTATTAAAAGAAACTATAATATGAAACAATAAAAAAATAAACTTCTAAAAAAACAAGTCTAAAATATAAATATAAATATTAAAGACAATAATAAATAATGACAATGTAAATACACATGATTCCCACTCCATTATAATGAATCCTTTATGGGATGCAACCAATCATGGGAATCATAAACCACCCGAGAAGGGTCATCCACCTAACTGTCAGCCGACATAGATAAAACCATTATATAATAACCTAATTGGTATAATATTCCCAATATATTATCATATAACTATTATATATATAATAATATTCCATTAATCAATATTAGATAGAATACTTTCCAAAATTAAGTATAAAAACTATCTCCAATCAATGAGAAAACTTAACCAATCAACCAAATAAAAAATTAGTAATGAGGAACCATTAAATATTAACACATATTAATATTTACTATATCCAATCAATCAAAATTGATATTTTATGATTATAAATACATATATAGATACATGTAGATATAAGGGACTAGAAATAAACCCCCTTAGGAATCCACATGTAAAAAAAATAAGGTATATTAAAACCAATAACTTCCTAGCATCAAACATTATTGTAGAATAGATAATAATAACTAGAATAAGAGGGGTAATAAAGCAACATTATCAATAAAATATAAACAAATAATTTAATATAAATTGAAATAATATCACATGAATCCATAAATATGAGTCTATGTACTATAGGGGGTAATAGTTTCTCATTATAGAAAAAAATGAACACCACCCTCAAGGGCGTGTTTAGGAAGTTAATCCAATTTTCCCATCTTTTATGGAACGTAATACCACTATGGATGATCCATCATAATAAAATGAATTTAATAAATATTAATTATATTTAATAGAGTGACTTAAATAGTTTTAGTGTTCTTATTAGAAAAAAATGTAATTTTTTGAACCAAAATCTACCAAAATATATCCATTAATGACTAAATAGTATGGGTTCCATTCACAAAGAGTTTTCCCAATTTTGGTGATGATTTTGTAATATTTATCTACATAATCTTTGTATTAGGTACATATTTAAATTGATTTTAGTTTATCCAATAAGGATTGGATGACTAGAATTCATATTAACCATGTTTTCTCATAGATGAATCATTAGAATCTTAGTTGTTCACTGAGTGGTTTATTCCCTTCCTCCACTATAGAGAGTTCATCTCATGACTCAAAATATGTTTTATTCATTATTAAATTATTTTCAATTGTTGAATATTTAATTTATTCCAATGAGGTAATTTTGTGGGTGAATATTACTATTTTTTGACATGTGGTATGTTGTATTTTTCCCCTCCATTACCATTATCATTTGATCCTTTAGATTGAAACTCAATTATTCACATATTTTTTAGATATCAAAAGTATAAATCTATAAACCTTGTATATTATTTTAGGGAACACAAAAATAGGTATTCAATTAACCCAAACTCAAGGATTGTGAGATTATTCTTGAAATCTGGTTATGATTCACTATGGAATCCATATATTAATATATTTTAGATGATGAAAAATAATAATTTTCACCATAAATGGATAAGGGAATTGAAAATTTTGGTTGTGATTATTTAATCTTCCAATTTTATAAATTTTAAATTGTCTACACTATCATAGTACGTAAATTTTGATTAAAAAATTATTATGATATAATTTCCTAATTTCTTATAGGTGAAATTCTCCAGCTATATCATTCAGCTTTATGTTTTTGATCAACTTCTATAGTTAATTATTATTTTTAGCTAAATGATTCATAGAAGGATGAAATTATTTTCTTTATTATATTAAATAATGAAAATTTTAATTTCTATAGAGTTTACACATTGTTTAATAATAGTGGATTAATATATACTAAACATATATGAGGGTATTGTCTCTTATAAGATCCAGTAGTTAGATTATCCCTTTTTAGTGAAGGTGGTCCTTCAAAAAAATTTATGGTATTGTTCATAACCTAAAAAAAGTATTTAATTACTAATAAATGTATTTTAAATCCACCTACCAATTAATTATGAGGTCCCCATAGATAAAAATTAATTTTTCCATTCCATTTTTAATGGATTTATTTATACATGTTCACACCAATTTATAAATTTAGATACATTAAAATAAAAAATGCCTCACCAAAGCATAGATAATATCTATATGATTATGATGGTTCTTCATTTTATTAAAGGATTAAATAATTATATTGTTTTAATTTTCATCGATGAATAATATATATATGTCATTCCCTTCAGTGTGGTACGTCTTCATTCACCATTGGGCCTCCTCTTCTCACATCGCCTCATTTTCATCATCCATTTTTGGATCTATTTCTTCTTTTTCCATCAAAACATTTTTTAATATTTTTTCATCATATAATCCAATTATTTTTAACTCTCTTTATGTGTCCTAAATAAATTTCACTTCTACTCTTTTTGACATAGTAATTTTGAAAATAACCCATACAAAACACAATGACTCCCCTCCACTAATAGCCATCCAAGTTTGGCAGTGAAGATACGAGGTGACCCTAAGGTCTCTCCCCAAGTATGTTCTATGTTGGTTATAATAATTGAGGGTGTAGAAGAAAAATGTGGAATGTATATAAATTTTAAAATAAACATTGTTGGGATAGAAGGTAAAAAACTTCAAAAACACCACCACAGATGTAACACCCCAAAATTTTATGAGATAGTTTTTTTACTTTCTTCGATGTCTCTTGTTGTATGATAAACCAATATTTCCTTGTGATATACAAAACATCGTATTATATATTATAATATAGAACAAAATTCTTAGCTTATGTTACACGCAAGTGCGACCATCCTCGATAGCTTGAATTACATGTAAGAGAGACCATCCTCGATAGCTTGTGTTGTATGCAAAACCGAGTTTCACTAAAAAATGATATATTATTAAAATATTATTATTTAATGATATATAAATTATCCGTTATGAATTTTATTAAACCATTTTTAATTTTATATTAAATTAAAATTCATCTAATTTATTTTCTATAACATTATATAGGAAGAATTACATTTTTTCGGATAAAAGATGTATTTTTTTAAAAAAATGCAATTTTGCTCCATTTTGATAGTAAACCTATTTTATATCTTGTTTTAACACTTTTAAATATTATTTTTGACAAAATAGATGTATAATTCGGAATCGGGTCATAAAACTTTAATATGGTCTAATTTATGGAATTTTTTCTGATAAAATTCATATTTTAATGAATAGTGAAGAATACTACTTTTTAATTCAAAAATTCTTTTTCGTCTAATATAATTATATAGTTTTATTATATTTTTATTTATTTTTAAAGTATTATTATATTTTTTATCATTTAATCCAATTTTGGTCATTTTAATTATTTTAACATTTAAATTGGACATAAATAAATGACAATCTTTTGATAACTTTTTATGTATCAAAAACCGCCTTTTTGGTTTTTTACAACATGAATTATTTTTAAATTAATTTATTTCATTTATTTGTTTTTAATTATGAAAAATGAATTCCATAATTTGAATTAGTGGGTATGTATTTTTTAAATAGGTTTATTTTATTTTTTGGATATTATGAATTATAACTATGGTAATTTTTATTTATCACAGTGAACGGTAAATCGGGTAAATTAGGGTAACTAACCATATCATAAAATTACTACAATTACCCTAACAACATAAAACATATTATTAAATGAATTAAAGTTTGTAAATATAACCTATGGGTCAGAATTGATTCATTTAATGTACTATTTTCCATGAAAGTGATATAATTATAATTAAAAAAAGAAGGCAAAATCATGTACCTATCATATATATTATAAGTATAATAATTTTAATATAATGATAAAAGTGATAAAACATCAAAAATAACTATTATACAAAAAAATAATGAAATTATCTCCATCATTTGATTTTATTTATAATTTTAATTAATTAATTATTTACTATTAATGATGACACAATAGTGATGTAGAAATTGTTTTTTTTGATAGAAATACCAAATAAATGCTTTTAAAAAAATTACAATAAATAACATATGAATTAATTAATGTGGTAAAAAAATTTATAGGTTAATATTACATAATAGGAGTGTATTTAATATTTTGGTATGACTTAATCTATTATGTAGATTTTATTTAAACTGAAATAAATGAATTGTTTCAAAATTGAAACTACTGATATTTTATAATAATAAAAAATTATTAAATTATTTAAAAATCCCAAAAAATGGTTAAAAATTATAAAGTAAAAATTATATGTTCTACCATTTCATAATTTATCTAATTATATAAAATTAAAAATACATAATTAAATATTTATAACCATTTAATATTTAAAATATGATTACCATAAATTAAATTGAAAAGATTAAATAAGTATAAATAAAAATGATAAGGTTTAAAATAAAATCAAAATAAGTATAATTTTTATTGTTTGGGATTATTTTGACCCATAATCGTCTTATAATTGAAATAAATTAATTTTGAAGAATTATAAACCGATAATGAATTTATAATAAAAAAATATTTTAAGAGATTCAAAATGTGGCCCTCCATTCTCTTATAATAGGGAACCCCTCCTTCTCATTTAATCACACCAAAAAATCCCTATCTATTGGCCAAAACCTGCCCAAATAACATCCTAACATCCCTCACATCATTATAGATGCCACACATTGGGTATAAATCCATCTTATGGATTTATTTTGTGCGTACCAAAAAAAGATACCCGAAAAAGAGGTAATTGTTTTATCACCTCTTTCAAAAATTATTTTTTTCTTCCACATAAACTTCTTATCTTGTTCTTATACTAAAGTAATAAATACAGTATCATACACATTTTTAGATGTTATTATAATTATGGAAGAATTATATACCTCCTTTTTTCAATAATACGAATAACAATATCACCAGGCGTGTGTACGTACGGCTTACCATCTCCACACCGTGAAGTAATATGTTATTCAACAAAACGAAATTTGGATGAGTATAATGATGAGTATAATGTATAAAAATAATTTATATAATAGTATAATTATTCTTCATAATTAATATACAATCCAATTAAATACCATTTAACCATTAAGTGAATGATATCGTCGCTCATGCTTACGTATGACCTACTGTCTCCACGACACAATGAGATTCATTCTCAACGTTAACCATTCATGATTGATTATAAAGTATATATAATAAATAATAATGAAATATATGAAATAATAATTCAACATTATTTATTTATATAAATTTCATTTACTTTCTTCCATTCAATTCAATAATGATACAAAAACAGTGTTCATTCATATGTATAATCTACGGTCTCCATAAAGGGGGTATTCCATTTCATTTATCTATCTATTATATATATAAATACATAATATATATCATATATAAATCATTTATTACATTATAGAAGTTATTAATTCATGATTAAAGTAATAATATAAATAACATCAAATCAAAACACATACGATAAATAACAGAATTATTACCCAAAACTTTGCTTTAACATGGAATTGATAAATTAACGGGTAAAATAGTTACATAAGTGAGTCATATATAATTACATAAATATTATAATAGTTATGTTAAAAGTAAATAATATTTTTAATCCCACTATATAGGAGTCGAGGATACATATGAATCATATCGGACCTTTGGTAAGGGATAATTTTGCAATCTCATTGTTATCCGATATAGTTTATATGTAAGTATTTTCTGAAGGGTATATTTATCATTCATGTCCATGATTTCTAAAAACGTTTTTATAAAATTTTTATTTTTCTTCTATGTATTTTTTAATCCATTTTTACCCATTTTTTACTTTTACTGTATGGTATAGAAGGAATCTTTCTTTTGTTTAACATATAAGGTACTTTTTGACTTTTTCGGAAAAGTACGTGGAAAATTATTAATTTAACTTATACGCATGAATGTATTTTTTACATTTTCATGCAACCTTATTTCCATGAATCTTATCCTACACTATTTCATGTTTTTTTAATAAATATATTTTTTTTTAAATTTCTTGGCATTTTGGGAAAAAACTGTTTTTGAAGAAGAAAGGTTATTTTCCTAATGAATTTAATTCAAGTGTTTAATCAAAATTATTTTCCATCTAAGATGGCACTCATACATAGGGTTATTTTTATATAATATTTATCACTTGGATTTGATTGTATTAATAATGGAACGATATTTTATATGGAAAATGTTTTGATGAAATGATTTTTAAGAAACCCATTTTATTTCTCGGGTTTTGTTGTGATGAATGGTTTATAATTTTATGGAACATGTAATAATGATTTCATTTTGAGATGGGAGAGACATATATCTATCTCCAATTCATAGGTTAATTATTTATAACTCATGATATAGAAATGACAAGAACAATAATTAAATCTGGTTTAGTATTACAGGGATGAAACGAAAAGTCATTCTAGTTCAGTAAAGCATGGATGGAATGACAAGAAAAAATAGTTTAGTAATGGAATATGTCCACTGTGATGGTCTTTGATGCAATTCCATGGCTAATATAGAAATAATATTATATTATTATTTATTTTCCACAATTACATGTTCTATTCCAATACAATTTTATCATGGGTAATGTCCCTTTATAATCTATGGTTATGTTCTGCAATGATTGTTTTCATGAATCATGATTTTGATATTAAAAATTTATGTTCCCGTTTTGACATTATTATATTAATGTTATGTTTTATGTACTTCATGTTTCCCCTTACAGAGCAATTGAGATCACCCTTTTTATATGTTTTCTTTTCCCAAGATATAAAGAATGGTTTTATGTAGTAAAACAAAAGGGGAAGAATTTTATGGGAGATGTTGAATATCATTCACCAAGTTAGAAGATTATGTACCATGTATCCAAATAATCTAAAATAATAAAGTATTTTTGTGTCAATTTTTGTCATGTGTTACATATTCTAAAAAATTAGTTTAATTTCTATATACCTCAAGCCTGGGTCATTAGTTTTGGTGTTAGAGAAAAGTTTAAGTTAAACTTTCGAGACTAGGTTTTCGAAACTTAAGTGAGATCCCTGGAGATATTTCTAACGATATGTCCTTGGATGTCCTAAGGATAATTAAAATATAGGATAAAATCCTGGGGTTTTTGTGATAATGATGACTAACCTAGGTTTAAACCTAAGATATCATATATTGAAATATTATAAGTAATTTACCTTACTTATATGTTTCTAATATGTGATATATATTTATCACACCATGATTTACAGTCTTAGTCAATATCCATAACTACATAGAACATAGTTAACCATTTAATGTTTCACATCTGAAATGTATGGGAATTATAATGATTTATTTCCAATGAGAAAAATCATGATGAAAATCATGATGATGTAATGAGTATTGGTCATACTAATGAGGATAAATAGATTTTAATTGACACGTGAAAGGTATGTGATTTTCATCTAGTATTGTTTACAATAATCCTAAGAAGCTTAAGGTTTACAATCCTTCAAACATGATTCATATATTAGGAATGATGAAGATGATGAATCATGTTTAATGGTCTCAGAATAAATTTTTATTATTGCGGTGTATATGTTTCATAATTAAAATATTATGTAATATGAATAATGAAATATAAAAGTGTTTTCAGTATAACTTTTTCATTAAGGATTGGTAAGGATATGTTGAATAGATCTATGGAGACAGAAAAGTGATTTAAGGTCAAGGTGATATACTTAGAGAGCACATGGTTAAGAGAAATATAATCCTCAATATTTCCCTTATGTTAAGATAATGATGCTTGTATAAAAATATGTTGGATTTGAAAACGTAAATAGGATGATGCTAGTTTCATAAGATCTAATTATGGGGTTATTGAAAAGAGTGTTGTGAAGTCATGGATGAAGTATAAAACTTTTTGGGACATAATGAATATATCAAATAAGCTTTGGATTAAGTAAACATTCATGTTTTCAAAAAGGATATCTAATAATTCAGGTTTTTACCGTGACTCAATAGAATACATGATGAAGGTGTTCCCATTTTTGGAATGTGACAAGTTAGAGATATCATTTGATATATGGGGGATTAGTATTTATCCTATTTTGTGATCCCTTTTATATAGTGTTGGAATTTCATATTTCTTAATGATTGTAAGGTTATTAAATTTTTCTAATGATTAACAAAAATTAAAGATGATATTTTGTTAGAATAAAGTATTATCTCACCATATAAGGACTTATTCATGTTTGATAACATGTGATAACATTTTTTATGAGATATATGGAATTTCCAATCATTTTATTTATGAATCACATGATATTATCACACTTAAATAATGAAAAATGAAACATCATTTAATTGAATTAAATATGAGGTGGAAATTGTTCATGGAATTACCAACGATGATATTGTACTAAAAATTAGTAATGTACTTTTTCTCATGTTCTTCATCTTTAAGAAATGGCTCTTAAAAAAAATGTTTTCCTAGTACCTTATTATCTGATGAATAGTATGGTATCTTAAATATTTGATCATTCATGGAAATATGGTTGTTAAATTTTTATAATCCATGTTCTATATCATTATCCATCAGAACATGATGGTTATATTTTTCTTTCATATCCATGTTTTCACTTCCCACTTATGTACTCCTATGTGGAAACCAAATGATGATTTACATTTTGTAAGTATTATTTTTCTATCTTAAATTTTTAAAATTATGTTTTAGTATTCCTTTTTACAATTTGGGTTTTTATGAAAGAATATTCAAGTAGTAAAACTTTTAAAACCTCAACGAATTTCAATGGGGAAATTCATTTTAAGGGGGGTATAATCTAACAAAGTGAGATTTAATGAGATAAAGACTTTTTAATTTCTTTGATGTCTTTTGTTGTATGCTAAATCAATAAAATATTTCACTATATTCAACACCGTATTATCTTACAAAATACACAACACTCTTCATTGCTCGTGTTACATGGAAGATCGTCCTTCCTCGATAGGTTACATTGTATGCAATTTCGAGTTTCACTAAACAACGATATATTATTAAAATATTATTATTTAATGGGATATAAAATAGTCGTTATGAATATAATTAGCAAATTTTTTAATTTTATATAACATTAAAATTCAACTTATGTATTTTTGAGATCATTAAACAAATGAAAAATTCAATTATTCAGATAAAAAAAGTTTTTTTTCTAAAAATAGAATTCTTCAGCCTTTTGACGGCACACTAATTTTAAATCTAGTTTTTGACATATTTATTTATTTTACCAATTAAAAATTTTCATTGGAAGTGGGATATCAAAATTTAAATTTGTTTAATTTTTGGTATTTTTCTGATAAAATTCATATATTAATGAATAGTGAAAAATAATGAATTTTAATTCAAAACATCCTTTTCATCTAATTTATTTATATAGTTATATTATATTTTTAATTAGTTTTAAATTTTTATAGGATTATTTTTTTATCATTGAATCCAACATCAGTCATTGGATGTAATTTCACATTTATATTGGACAAAAATACATGACAATCTTTTGATTAGTGTTTTCTTCTCAAAAACCCGCTTTTTGGTTTTTGACAAGCGATATAAATTTTATTTCAATTTCTTCCAATTACCTGTTTTAAATTATGAAAAATTGCTTCTATATTAGGAATTAGTGGTTCTTTATTATGTTAATAGGTTTATTTTACTTTTTTGAATATTATGAATAGTAACTATGGTAATGTTTATTTACCATAGAAAAAGGTAAATCAGAGAAATTATTGTATCTAACAACATGATAAATATAATAAAATTACCATAATGCCTCCCAAAATCCAATTGAATGAATTAAATTATAGAAATATCATATATGGGCTGGAATTGATTCATTTAATTGAATTTTTTCCATGAAAGTTATGTAATTATAATTAAAACAAAATATGGTGACAACATGTAACTCTCATATATCATATAAGTATAATATTTTTAATATAGTGATATAAATTGTCAAAAATCTAACATAAATATTCTAAAAAAACCTAATAAAATTATCTACATAATGTGATTTTATTTATAATTTTTAGATTTTATATTTGTACCATTAATGATGACAAAATATTATTGAACAAAATATTTTATTTATCGAAATATCAAATAAATGGTTTTAAGAAGTATTAAAATAAATATCATATTAACTAATTCATGTTCACCAAGAATTTTCTAGTTGAATATGATTTTTTATTAGTGTATTAAATATTTGTTCAGAATTTATATTCTTTTTGGATTTTATTTAATGTCAAATAAATGAATAGTTTTAAAATTGACACTATTGATATTTAATAAAAATTACAACTTATTAAATTATTTTAAAATTACAAATATATTTAAAAATTACAAATTTAAAATTATATTGTTGATAATTTCATAATATATCCATTTATGGACAATTAAAAACACATAAGTAAACATTTATAACCATTTAATATTTAGAATATTATTTCCAGAGATTAAATTAAATAGATTAAGTAAGGATAAATCCAAATGATAAGGATTAATATATAAAAACCAATATAAATTTTATTTTATGATATTATTTAGACCAATAATCATATTATATTTGAAATAAATTAGTTTTGGGGCATTATAAACTGAGAATGAATTTATAATAAATTATTAATTCAAAAATTCCAAAGGTGACCCTCCCCTCTCTTATAAAAGGGAATCTATCCTTATATTTTATACACACATACACTGCCCTTTGGATTAGAAACACACTCCCCAAATCACCTACTAACACCAATAACTTCATCATAGAGGCCACCCATTGGGAAGAAATCCATCTTATGGAGCCTTTTTGTGCCTACCAAAAGGAGATACCCGAAAAGAGGTAATTATTTTATCCAAACTTTAAAATTATTTTCTTCTTCTACTTTTCATTCTTATGTTGTTCACATAATAAAGTAATAAAAATAGTATATTATAAATTATGAGATGTTTTTAAATTATGGGACAATATTATAGCTCCTTTCATCCATCCTATGAATAAAAATATCACCATGCATGTGTACCTACCACTTACCGTCTACACACTATGGTGTAATTTGTTATTCAATAATATATAATTTGGATTGATTTAATTATGAATACAATGGAAGTAAATAATTAATATACCATGACAATTATTCTTTATAATTAATATATCATCCAATAATATACAAATTATCCATTAAGTGAATGATATCATGGCTTGTGCATACGTATGACTTACCGTCTCCACGACACGATAAGATTCATTCTCCGCGTTAACCATTCAAGAATGATTATAAAGACTATATAATAAATAAGAATGAAATATAAGACATAATAATTCCACTATATATATGTGTCTGTGTGTGTCTGTGTGTGTGTGTGTGTTTGTGTTTCATTTACTTCCTTCTATTCAATTCAATAAGGAAACAAAATCAACCATCATGCATACATATGACCTACTGTCTCCATGAACGGTGTATTCCATTTCACTTATCTATCTATTATATATATTTTTACACTAAATATATATGATATATAAACCTTTTTTTTACTTTATGGAAGTAATTAAATCATTATATAAGTAATAATATAATTAATAACAAGTCAAATCACGTATGATAAATAAAACAATTATCACTCAAAATGTTGCATTAACATTGAATTCATAAATGACCGGGTAATATAATGTCATATGTGAATTATATATGGTACCAGAAATATTATTATGGTTATTTTACAAGTTAATAATATGTTTAAACCCACTATATTGGTGTTTTGGATACATACAAAGCATATCAGACCTAAGGTAAGAGATAATTTATCAATCTCGTTTATATATGATACTGTTTATACTTACGTATTAATTGGGAATATATTTAGCATCCATGTCTATAATTTCAAAAAATATTTTCTTAATTTTTTGTCAATTATTAGATATATGTTTAATATCATTTTTTCCCATTTTTTAATTTTACTATTTTATATTGAAAGAATCCTTCTTTTGTTTACTATACGACGTACTTTTTGTCTTTTCTAAAATAAAGTATGAGGATAATGTTTTTTACTTATACAAAATGAATGGATTTGTTACATTTTCATGACTCATTAGTTATATTAAGAATATTCTATACTATTTCAATCTTATTTTTAGTTAAATTATTTTTGCTTAAAATTGAATGGCATTTAGGTAAAAGAAAACATTTTGGAAGAAGAAAGAATATTTTACTCAAGAATTATTCTAATGTGTTTTATGAAAATTATTTTCCATATAATATGATGATCTTAACCAAGGTTATATTTATATACCAATTATTACTATGATTTTATAGTTTTAATGATGAAATGGTATTTCATATGGATTATGTTATGATGGAATGATGTTTAAGAAACCCAGTTTATTTCTTGGGTTATGCTATGATGAATGATTTATATTTTTTTGGTTCACACGTAAGAATGATTTCATAATGAGATGGGTGGGACCTAAATCATAGTAAAATTCATTTGGTAAAGAATTCTATCTCATGAGATAGACATGGTTAGATGGGAAAGTAGATCTAGTTCATCAATACAGGGATGGAACAACCAGTAAATCCGATTAAGTAATGCATTGATGGAACAGAAAGTAAAACCGGTTCTATAATGGAATTCTTCCACTATTATGGTCATGGTAGAAATTCATTTGCTACTCTGGAAATCATATAATCTACTTACTTGTTTTCCATAATTCCATGTTTTCTGATAATGTTATTTTATCATGGTTAATGTTCTTCTATAATCTATTTGTTATGTACTACCAAGATTTATTTCATGAATAGTGATTTTGAAACCAAAAATTTTTGTTCATGTTTTAACATTCTTATGTTTATTTTTTGTTTTATATACTTCATTTTTACCCTTACTGAATATTTGAGCATAACATTCTCATATGTTTTATTTTATCTATGATTTAAAGAATGGTTTTAGGTAGGAAAATAAAAGGGGAAGACTTTTATGGGAGATGTTGAAGATATTCACCATGTTAAAATATTATGTTCCATGTTTCCAAAGACACTAAAATAATATGGTCATTGGGAGTCTGTTTGTGTCAGGTATTTAGTATTCCACAAAATTAATTTACATTCCATGTATATCAAGCCTAGGTTGTTAAAATAGAATATCTTAAAAACCAACCCATGCCAAATATATATGTCAAGAAATTCATTTGATGATATTAAAAATAAAAAATAAGGGAAAACGTATAGTAACAATGCCACAATAGATTCAAAAACAATATAATAATGTCTATTCTAGGTCCCTATAACTCTTCAAGAATCATGAAATTAATTTTATATGTATATGGTGAGAATAAAATTTATACTATATAAGATAACATCTTAGGAGAATCATGAATCATTGAAAAGAGAATATTAAGGTACCAGTGAAAAAACAGATAGACCAATAAGAACCAATATTGGTTAACAAATCATCTTAACCTCATTATAGTTCTCTCACATAACAATACCAGAATTTAGTATGGTAGTATCAAAAGAACATCGATGAATTCCCCCCACATTCATTTCTACCACTGATATTATTCTATCAAGCCCTAGTAAACACCTTGTACACAGAACCCCTAAATTTAATCTCCCCACCACATATCCAAAAATATCTAATATGGAACACATCATAAACCTACCTAATAAAGCATCCCCCCATGGCTCAAAAAGTTTTACTTTTTTTATGGTAACCATACATATCAATCATAACAAAAACACATCAGAATTTTAATCGTCACACATCCATCTACAACATCACAACCATAGAAGTATGGTATTGTGAATGTGAATGATTTCAACCTTGTTCTATCCACTTACATTTCATGAACCCTTCTAAATATCACAACCCCAATAAATTTTAATCACCACTAACTATGTTTTCTTGATGGGATATGTTCTGAAAGAAAATACACTATTTCCTACTACTACAGTTGATGTATGTGTGGGGAATAAGGGATAATCAACCATACATTCCACACAATCAATATATTGGTGATCCCCCCATATAAAATAGATGTTAGTATATAGTACTCAACATAGGTGGGGTGTGTATAGAAATAACATGAAAATTAATATATATATATATATATACATAGAAAAATAAAACACAAAAACTAATATTTTCACATCAATAAATAATCATAACTACCTTATCATCCAAAACATACTATTTATACCACCAAATTCATTTCTCTAAATCTAAGACACCACACAGAACAACTAGAAACATCCAATAATTTTTGTTATTTTAATAACAATTTCAACATCATTATACATTATCACATTAATAGACATCATTAAAAAAATTATTCAATTTAAAATCATATTTTATGATATCCACAAAATATAAATCATGTATATAATTCCAATTAAATTTAACACTTTTAAAAGAACTCAATTATGAAACCGACAAGTAAAGAAGTTAATGGGATAGTAGTGAAATCATGGTGTTACCATTTAATATTACCCCTCAATGTCCCCATAATTTTTACTATTAACTGGAAAATTTAACAATTAATTTTGATAAAATTCCATTATAATATAAAAGAGATCTGGAAAAATATAAAAAAAACCAAAAACCTCAATTACATAACATAAAAAACAAAACAATCCAATTTGTGTGTGAAAAGAAATACATATAACATTCTCCATAATAAAGCCATCATGAAACCTAAAAAATAAATCTATAATAGATTATACATCCATGTCACTAAAATCCTCATCGATCAGTAAAACCCTCCTATAATCTTGATATATATATATATATATATATATATATTTAATATAACATGTATACTCCATAGTATTATACCCAGGTATTCATTTACATATGTGTAAATGTCGCACTTATGAATATATGGATGGATTAATGATGGAATAGATAATGATATAAATATATAATGAGGGAAATGAATGATTATATTGGCTCCATCATAAGATATTTTGGTCCTCTTGGAGGGTTGGGTAGGTTGGGCCGAAAATCAACCCCCATTATTGAAATTTCTATACCTAATAATGATATACAATTGAAGGGATGAAAACACGTGAAATTATACATTGGGTTTTTATATAACAAACTAGTTGGTTGAAGTGGATATGAGGCATATTTATAATTGATTACAAGTTATAATCATAGTAATTAATTAATTTATTTTTTTTTGAGATATACTTAGTGACAATTGTATTGGTTGTTGACTAGTTTCTGTGAATATTGGTTCTATTATTTTATCAATTGTGAATTAGTAATCTTTTTTCACATTATCACAAGATACCAATTGTAATATCCTAAAGAAAATACATGTGAATCACATAATATGTATAGAAATACTATTAAGAATCAGGGGGGGATTGGGGGATCCTAGAGACATTTTAGTTTAGAGAACATAGACATTATGATTTTTCTCTAGTGGATTTTACTTGGTTTTATTTTTGAGGTTGTTGTATGTATTTATTGACATATATACTAGTTATTTTTTGGTTTCGTATATATTAGTTGATGTATTTGTTCATTAGTATTTTGTATTTTCATTCTATCCATTTTATTTAATTATAGTAATAACTTCCATTTTTGTTTTCTACACTAATGGGACTTGTTTCTAACATGAGGTCAACATGATGTTGGTATTGGTGGATACTAATTCTCTTCGATACCATCATATGATGGGTATTTGTGAATGGGGTGGAGTTCTTACAATGTAGTATCAATGTTTTTTGCTGATGTATTGTAGGGAGTATAATGATTGGTATTGGTGAGTCTTGAATTGGTTGTTAGAGAAATGGAGAAATTTGGGAAATGTGTGTCAAGTGGATATGGGTAAAAACTAAGAAATATATTATAAATAACCAAGAATTTCCTAAATAAACTTTACATATTTTATAAAGAATATTTCATACATAACATTATGGTTCATGCTGTTATTATAAACATTTAGTGTCTTTAGAGACTAGAAACACACATATATTTTTTAGATACATTCTTGATAATTTATAATAATTTTCTTTTCACATTGTAAACTTCAACATATTCTATATGTAAAATATTTCTTCAAAACACGGGGATTGAAAACATAATAATGGATGATATTAAATGAAAAATAATGGCAAAAAACAGAGATGTTAATATATAATCATATGAAAAAATATGATATAAGGGTATAATATCATCACCATTATATACATGGTTAATACCCTATCATTCAAGGATCATAGATATAATTCATGGTATAAAACATAATCATTAAAAAATACATGAATCATATGAGTGAGAAATAATAATAATTCAATCATGAAACATATGTTTATTTCATTATCATATCCTAAAATATGGAACAATAATAAACAAATAATCTAATAAATTGGTCAAGTATAACTATTGAAATTATAAAATCCGATTCGTTCAGGCATTAACACCAGTTTCCCATATCATAGTGGATTATAAAATTATCACCAATTTCCTATTTTGTATTTCCATACACTACTTGTTACCCATAATGGATCAATTTTATTAATATGAATCACCAAATTACCTCATGAATATTAAGGTTTTCCCAATTGATTATTGGGATATATAATTATGGTACCACCCATCACATAATTAGAATCGTACATATTTGTGACATAATAACATAAGAAAATATTCATTTCATCATATTGTATCCCATGAAAAAAAGTTTTGTTATCATTTAATAAATTAATCATATAAGAATCCATTGTATATAAATTAGGTTTCATCATCATCTCATTATCATAAACAAAAACCATAGGAATAATGAAAAAGGTTGGAATATGATAAACATTCAATTGATTTGTCTAAGATATATTTATATTTAACTAATATATATCACATTGTGTATCCCTAGGGAAGGCCTGAAGGAGACATATGTTTATCTATGTGATTATTATAAAATCATATTTTTTATGAATTTAATATAGGGAATTAAAACATGAAACGGATATAAAGAATATTAAATGAGAATGAAAAAAATGAAAAAGATAATTGAAAAAATTACGAATGTGATGAAAATAAAGATAGGAAGAACAAAAATTTACATTTTTGTACACTATACAATATATCGATGACCAACAAAGATTAAACCACCCATGATTAATATCATGTTTCACATGCTCTATATGTTGAAACATGGACCTCTCTATCTCTGATCAATGAAAAGACATAAAATAGTCTATTATTTTGTATGTGTGCTTTCTGAACATTTAATATAGGATTTATGAGACATAAATTTTTCATATAATATATTTCATGAAAATGTGATGATCACTAGCTCAAAAAATAATAAGAAAACTCCTTAGATAAAATTTTGAAAGAAACAACAATAAAGAAGTAAATGAAGAATTATTTGATAGTATAAATTCAACCCCTTTATTTTTTGAGCTCTCAAATATCCTCATTTCTCATGAACAACTTGATGATAATGAATAGAAACAAAATGAATAGTTGATTATTTATCTCAAAATTGTATCAAGCATCGCCTCCTAAAACTAGGTAGGTAAATTATCAAATCGCGACAAAATGTTTTAGATCACACAAAAATAAAATTACAAAAGAAATAAATTTAATATTTATTTATAATCTAGATAATTATAGAATAGATAAGGATGAAAATAAGGGAGAGAGATAGAATATCGAGAATATAATGTGGGGTCAAATTTACCCAGACATGATGGG
Organism: Viscum album; assembly: GCA_963277665.1. Lineage (NCBI taxonomy): Eukaryota > Viridiplantae > Streptophyta > Magnoliopsida > Santalales > Viscaceae > Viscum > Viscum album. Next base: position 1,257,487,588 of record OY728152.1, read on the forward strand.
TTCCTCCCATATTAAAAAATTATAGAATAAAATTTTCAAATCAAAAAATAAATGTAATCAAAATCCATATGGAATTACATATGGTTCGACTTCATCATAAACATGTTCTAATCTAGTAAATCTAATAAAACTTCTCAACTGATTGTTCATAACCCACATGTACGGAAATTTTTAGGTAATTTTTTATTATTAAATTCCAAGGATCCTGATATAGAACATTAAAATTAGTTACAAATTATTTAAAAGAATTTAAAATATATTCATGGATAGAAATACAATATTAACATGTATTGATATGGATTAAGTAAGAGGATAAACTAGACACCCTTCAATCAGCATCACAAAATCAAAAAACGTTTTTAATGGAAAATTTAATGTTAATATTAATCCATCATGACATACTAATACAAACATTATATTAATTGTAATTTTAGTCCCCAGTTTCCATTTGTCACTATCCACATTGCTATTACCCAACTTGATCTCTATGAGTAATTTCACTAAGAAAAAAATAGTAACAAACTATAGATAAAATTTGATGTTACATTAGAACATTGAGGCCTCATAATCAATCCAAATCAAAACTATAATAGGAATCAATAACAAGTGGACGCTAGGCAATCACATTGGATAAAATATTTAAACATCTATTGGATTCATCAATGCACTTGAATCACAGGATTCTCAAAAACATTAAACCATTTTTCATTTTCATCATGATATCTAATCCAGATTAGTGGGTATCACAAAATTAATCAAAAATATATCCAAGGATTACTTGGTATAAATATCGATCAATCCAAATCATAACATCTTTAACATATCATAGGTTTTATTTTATGTCTCCATGGTTTCAATTACTGTAGATACTAGTTCATAAAATCTTGAATTGTTGACTCAAACTCGATTGGAAATCATGATATTGGGGTTTCTTCTCTGTATACATTATTCTTTACATGAATTTTTTTTTATTTTTTTTCAACCTTCCCAAGACTGTTCCCCGATCAAGAAACATATAATTTTTCACTTCTTCATTGTTGGTTCAAATTCAAACATGCATCTTCCAGTCTCAATTGGCATTCTATAGTTTAAAACAAAATTATATTCTTAAAATAATTAGGTTGTAAATTGGGTACAATATATTCACGTACCTAGTAAATCAGAAATGTTTATTGCCCCTATAAATTTTTTTCTATGAGATTACTAAATTTTTATACATTGATTCACTAAAAACCCCTTACGAAAAAATTTGGAAATGTGAGATGTGAAAGAAATTATATGTGAGTGAAGATCATATTTGGCCATGTCATTTAGAGAAAAAAAATATACATACGTGAATACATCATGTAGATAGAATTATACATACGTAAAAATTACTTAAATGAAAAAAATAAATTGAAATTTCTATAAATAATGAATTAATTAATTAAAAAAATAAAAAATAAAAAATTATTAAATTATTAAATTTAAATTTAAAAATACATATTTTTAAATCATTTATGTCATTAAATAAAAAAACTCGTTTAACAATAAGTAATACATTATTTAAATAGAAAATTTAAAATAGACGAACACAAATTTAAATGGAATTTATAATTATCATTTTTATTGACACATAAAAAATATAGAATAAAAAATACAACAAAAATAATAATGTAAATATGAAAACATAAATTAAAAAATATTCATTAATTAAAAAATTTAACTAAAATTTAACAATAAGACATTAATAAACTAATTTAAGAAATATTTTCACATTAAAAACATTTTATAAACTCTAATAGTTATGTGGAAAAGTGGATTTATTAATCTCCCCTTCAGAATCATTGGATCATGTCCTAATTTAATAATAAAGACAATCAATGTACATTATCATAGTTGAATATTCCGTTAAAACACTTCTAGATTATTTCTTGAGTAAAATACCATATTCATATTGAAATAGATTATTTAAAATCAAAATATTTATAAAATAATATGGTAAAAATTTTATTTGAAATGAACCATGAAAATATTTTGGGGATGATTCAATAAATTGAGTGGTCTGGATGTCACTTAAATCATTTAAATCCATATACATTAAAGAAAAGATTTCATTTATTTATTTATTAAAATCTCAAAATACATAATTAATAAAATGATAAAATTTCTCCTATGAAATGTTTTAATAAAACATTATACATGAGGAAAGTTATTTTTAACAACCATTGGGGAATAATAAAAATCATTCATAAAATCATATTAATGAAAACATTGAATTGGGAGAAAATGATTCTATATATAATTGTAAAACCTTGTCCTTTGTTTGTAAAAAATTACTTACAGTGTCTTGAATACTCATTGTGTCGAAAATGAAAGGAAATAATTTATTCCCCATAAATTAAAGGTGTAAAATAAAATTTAAAGTTTTTTATCATGTTAGAATAACATAATTTCTATAATGGTTATCTAAGGGAAAATAATTCAAATGAAATGGGACTGAGAAATAAATCAGTTACCTTAAGTCTCATATTTCAAAATACATGTAAATAAATCCTTTATAATAAATATATATTTCTTATTAATATATTATGAAACCATAATATTATATATAATATCATATATTATTAAATTATAACATTTTATCACCCATTAATTATCAATTGTTTCACTAAAATAACTATTCCAGTTGATAACTACTCAGTTTTCCATAAATGTTTTGATTCAGTAGTCCCTATCTATATACATTGAAATTTTTTTCCATCATATCATGAATTATAAACATGATATAAATATAGTATATATTTATTATATATATTTACATTAATCTATAAATAAAAAAAAAAGAAAAATGTGTTACACCATTCATGGAGATGGTAGGTCGTATATTCGCATGAATAATGATTCTATTTTTTTACGAATAAAAAATTTAAAGGTATATAACTATTTAACATTAGATAATGATTTTAATATAATATTTTTTTTTAAAGTCATTAAATTTATTCTTATTACTATCCATGTAAAATATAAGTGATATATGAATCCTATCAATTCGTATAGGTCGTAGTGAACAAGTATGCTTGAGAGATGTTATCATTTTTCGATGGATCAAATGATAGTGAATAATTGGTTTAAAATAATAGAACAAGGCTTATCATATATATATTACATAATATTTCATGATTATTAATTTAATTACAAAATCATATTACCAAGGATCATAATATTTAATTGTCAATAGAAAATTGGATACACAAATAACTAGTCCAAAGATAAACCACATCATCTCGACTATGATCATTATAACTGGGACCTATCATAAAAATAGCACACATAATAAATTTATTTATAATCGTGGGAAGTGAAACAAAAGAAAGGGTTACCTCAGCTTCTCACTGATCCTAAATAAGGGAGATACGTAAGAATAATATGAACATAAGTGTATGAGAACATGAGAATAAAATTTTAAAACCATTCCCCTCATATCAATTATCATAATCATGGGTCATGGAATAATTTTTGGAATTTAATAATACATGAATCACAAAGGAATCAATGAACATGAACCAAGAGAGTGTAATAGTAGTATAAGATATAGATGTGTCTCAAACACATAAACATTGAAAATTATTTTCATAGTAGTAAATGATCACTGCCAAGGATATCATAATAGAATGGGTTCACTCCCCAAACCATCTAAGTAGTCATGGTACACTACCCATACAATAATTTTTTAAAAAAATCCCATTAAGGAACCAGGTTTTCTCACCATTCCATTCTTGTCTATCTGATGAGATATAAATCATTATATAATGTATTATAACAAGATACAAGTCCCACCCATCACATAGTTAAATATATACATATGTGTTCCACAAGGACATTAAATATTTATTAGATCATATCCCTTGAAATGAAATTTTTTTTCTAAAAATTATATTATATAAATGAAAATATAATGGTTACATAATCATTTCATCATTTTATCATAGCAAAAACCATTAAAAATATCTCGTTTCATGGGAATTTTGTCATGGTGTTACCCATAGAAGAGAAGTGGATTTAATAAAAATCATTCTTTAATAAATATAACCCATTTCTAAAAACAATAAGAATAGTTTCCTTGGACAATATCCTTAGTAAATCATATGTAACATTAATTAAGGACATCCATGATGGAAAATGGTTTTGAATAATCTGTTAAAATATAAATTGAGGAAAATATACCGTTTTCATTGAAAAAAACTTTTTAAAAGATAAAACATGTTGAAAATATTTTTTCTTGAAAATAAAATTGAAAACATATAATTTAATATTTATTAAAAATAATTCTCATGATAATGCAATGTTTCATTCATGACATATATGATAAAAAAAGATTATTTACACATTTTCAGAATAATACCAAGGGGTCTTGTTTGTAAAATGAAAAGAATATTTCATTAAAATTATAAAAAATAAAAAAATGGTAAAATATCTTTTTAAAATTATATGACAATAAGAAAAAAATTATTTTTTAGGAAACATTGTTTAAAAAAAGAGATTTCTAACCAAAGAGAGAAATAAATTAAGATTATCCTAAAAAGATTCCCAAATATTTTTAGTAACAAAGATTGGATGTTATATAATATTAATTGAAAATATAATTAATTAATATATTATAATAAATTTTATGATTTTATTTAGAGATTCTTCAGATATCTTTATCATCATAAACATAATAAAAAATAATCCGGATAAATGAGTAGATTATAACATAACATCGTGGCATATTTTGTAACATTGAATCCTAATCCCAAAAAATTAATTACATGAAATGAAACATAAAATATTATAAATATGAATTAATTATTTATTTTATATGTAATGTTTTAAGTATATAGACATCAAAAAATAATAATTCAGCATAACATAATGCATATCTCAAATAACGTAAATTTAGAAAAAATTCACTTAACATAACTCCTGAATTCCATTGTACACATTAAATCCTCCAGTATAATAATCAAAATTCAATTATAAATCTATATAAAAATACAATTTATTCATAACATAAAATATTTTATTTTATTGTGATCTTTTATTACCCATTTATAAAAAATTCCTTTCTAAAGTTATATTTTCTGTAATAACCTCTTTGTTTTTTCTATATGTTTTTTAATTAAAATTTTTGGCCCTATTATATGGATCATGGGTCCATTACCTCCAGAATTATTATTATTATAAAAATATATTATATATTTATTATATATTCTTTATAATAATATATAAATAATTTAGATATAAAATGAATGACATTCTTTTAGGGAGACGATAAGCTGTACATATAGAAGAGAAATGATTTAATTTTCTTGAATTATTGGAAAAAAAGATGCCAAAATGATATATTATCACTATAAGATCATTTTTATGACATATATATTAGAAGTATTCACTAAAATATTCTTTATTACATTCTTTAAAAAACATGAATGAATCATATCTTTATGAGGTTGTAGTCCAACATAAACACAAGAGACATTATTTTATTAAAAAAAATCATGATGGTATCTATAATATAAAAATTATATAATCTTAATAATATCATAAATATCAAACAAAAATAACTAATCCATCATTATCCATATTCCTGAGAACTAGTAATGGAAAAACAAATGACATTGGTTTGGGAGGCAGCATGCCTCTATATTCCTGAGTGATGACATTATAACCCATTTGATAGAAGTGTAAATGGTAATATGATATGAAAATACCATCTAAATATATCCTTATATACAAGATACTACATTTTTATATAATCCTAGTATAATAAAAAAAATTAGTGTGAGGAAGAAATAAAGAAAAAATGCTCATTGATATATGTTACACCTTACTCAGTATCATTCCTAGGTTTGCACAAAAAATTATTCCAAGATTATATTTTTGTAAAATATAAGGATTATAGGATGAAATGATGGAATTTGGGATTATATTTTTGAAAAAAAAAGTCATACCAAAAATAACTTTAAAGAGTGTTGAAGATAAGATAATGGGTAGCCTTTTATAAGTGAAGTGAGTGGACAACCGATTATTATTTTGATGAAATAATTACACCTATATATTTCATGTAATAATCAGGAAATAATATAAAATTTTATATACCATTAGGTATAAGTTCCAAATATGTCTATAAAATAGATTTTAGACTATTTTATATGCATTTTTAACAATTATTATTTTTTGTTTAACCCCAGGAAAATGCATTTATTCCTTACTCAAAATATTTAATTTTTTCTATTTCCATATTTCTTTTTGGTCAAAATATTATTTGACCATATTTTATTATATAATTTATTATTATTCTATATATAGACTCTATTTTTCTAAATTCAATTAATAAAAGTGTAAATTTTCAATTTAAAATTAATCTTGTAGATGTTAGTAGAAAGCGTGTTTTTCTAGAGAAAAATGTTCAAACTATAACAATGATTGTATAGAAAAATTCATTATAAAATTAAATCTAATGACATAAATTGGATTAAATTGTTTATAATATATGTAATTTTTCATTAAAATCAATATATATTGTTATCTAAAATTTTAATTATACTAAATTAAAAGGAAATTTTTTATTAAAATTTAATAATTTTCACTATTCATCAAAAAATGATTTTTTAAAGAAAAAAACAATTATCAATAAGATAATTTTAAGAGTTTGGTATAAAAAGATTACATAATTTTTTAATTTGAATTTTCTTATTTTTTCGACTTTTTTTATTAATGTTCATGATAATAACACAAAATCATTTTTAAAAAAAATAAAATTTTCATACTTTAGTAAAAATTAAGTACTTTTCTAGAAATATTTTTCCTTTATATAAAACCATTATTTTTAATATTTAAAAAATGTTTTTTACTATTTATATCAAAAACATTAATAGTTTTGATATAATCATAATGTTTGTATAATTATATTTATTATATTTCATTATTTTGTTAAAACCCAACGTCATGTGTAACCTAATGTAACATAGTCTTGTCTATAGATGAATCTTAAAATTATGTTGTGTGTAAAATTATATACCAAATAAATTTAAATCAATCAAAAAATCACAAAAAATAATGATTTTACATTCTATTCTCCTTAAAATGAATAGATCCCTAGAAATTAATCACACCCATACAAAAGAAATGAGCATACACATGAATCATCATATACTGATATTCCCATGTAGCATACTGAAAGTAGTAATTTTCCAACAAAATTTTACACTGTTAGTGGACTAGTTTTGTTTTAATTTCAATGTATGATACATGATCACTACCAGTTTCTACTCATAAAAAATTTCTTGCTCCGGTGGTATGTTCATTGAGTTCAGAATATGAGAAGGGCTAAGTATGTAATTAAACTAGAGATATACAAAGAGAATATCAAGGAATTGAGAGGGTTTTTGTGGAAGTTTCGTATGATTGGATACCATTCTAATAAGATCAATAATATCAAAGGGACCTATATACCTATGGATTAGTTTCCCATTCTTTTAGAATATCATAATATTATTCCATGGAGATATTATTATAAACAATTTATCATCAATTTTAAAATATAGATCATGCCACTAATCGTAAGCATAACTATTCTACCAACCTTAAGCTTCTTTGTGGTTTTTTGAATGGATGTAACATTGACTCACATATATTGTGCTATATCTGGTCCCAAAAAATTTTATTCCCTATATTCATTCTCTTACATTGGACCTCTACACTTTTTTTATATAGTTATTCATAAATAGTCATATAAATTCATGAGTGAAAGATACTATTGTAATAATCTCAACTAGAGAAAGGTGTTTATTCCAACCACCAATTAAATCCAATAAAAAAGATACAAATAAATCCAATAGGGTTTTATTTTTTCTCTCAAAAATTTCATATATCTTAGGATAATACAAAATACTTGAAACTCAACCCCCTATCAATAGCATGAGGATGAATTCCCAGAACATTGAGGTAATCCTTGGACTGTGATAAGAAAAAATGAAATATCGAACTCTCTAAAACATTACTACATCTAAATTATATATCATTGAATATTAATCCGTAAATAATTCTTCTATGATAATGATAAAGTGTGATGACATTGTATGGTGATCAACTAAAACCCATATAGCTATATTACCTTTATAAGATTGTAGAGTCCATTGACCAAATCCAAGGAGATGCATTACCCTATACTCTATGTCATGTGTAATGGAAAAAACATCCCTATATAATTTTTTCTTTCTGCCTTCACTTTGAAACATACCATGCCCTGAGATACAAACACTATTATATTTGTATTTATGATCTCCCACAAAAATACTCTTTAAAATCACTATACATATATGTACAACCAATATGAATAGATAAGATTGAAATAAGAGCTTCCTCTAACAACTCCTTCTTCAAATCAATTATGGACAGAACACATACATGGATCCTGAACAATATCATTCCATCATTATGAAGGTTAAACAGAGGAATATTTCTAACCTTAGTTTTTTGATCTACATCTTCCTTCTATGCCTCTCTAAAATTCAATTAGATTGATTTTTGAACATTAATTTCGGAAGAGAAATATTTTACCTCTTCCTTCAAGATTTCCTAATCCATCCTTTTAAAATCTAGTAATATTGGATTTATTATTCCCCATCCAAGATCATATAGAACTATCCTGTCGACTCTAATCACATGAAACCTTAATCTATTTATGAGGGTGGTAATGTATTGAGTAGTCCCAATATTTAATCAACTCTATCCATATAATATGGTTCATATTCAACTAATTTTTTGAATATATACTTCAATATATTTTTATCAGTATATACATAAAACATGTCTCTATAAAGACAATTCAGAAAAATTATTAATGAAAATACTACCACAACTAAATCTAAATCGTGATATGGGTAATTTGTCTCACGAATCATCAACTTTTTTGAGAAACAATCCATATATTTTGGGGAAATATATCTCAATGGAGGTGAATTATCACTCTTCGTGATGACAGATCCCGCAGTTCTGGTTCCTCCACCACCACCGGGGGAGGGACCTTTTTATTATTCATCCTCTAAGGACGTGGGGCCTTTCTTCACCTCCTATTCCAAAATAGAGCTTCTTCCCCATTTTCTGCAAATGTTTTTGTGCTCTAAGGTTCTCGAGCTCCATGGTGGTTACCTGAATCTTCCGCTTTCGATCACGGAGTTCAATGAGGCCTCGATGCTTCTCAATATGTCCTTAATCACTTTCTTTCTATGGAGAAGACTATCGGTTAACACTAATGATAGGTATTTGGTTTGTTCTTGGGGTCTTAAAAAAAGAGATACAGTGGGTTTTATTGGAAACAGATGTATCCTAATTCGATTCGTGACGGGGGAAGAACTCATCAAAGGCTGGTCAAGCAGGCCACAGAGCTAAAACAGGGCTCACTTCTTCCTCCAATAAGGACTTGTGATTTCCATATGATGCGGGACTCACCTATGGTGGCGATATGGGTGAGCTTCCTTAATCTCCCACTTTCTTTTCAAAATCCCTCGATTATTAGGATGCTTGGGAATCTTGTCAGGAGATACCTTGGCTCTGATCATCAAACAGCAGTAGTATGTCATCCAGTGAACCCTCATATGTGTGTTTAAGTAGATTCTTCAAGGGAACCTCCAGATTTTATTTGTATTACAATTTGAGAGGATCATCGCTATTGAAAATGTGTGGTGAATGAATCATGGGCTATTTTCTATACTAAGTCCAAGCGTTTGGGTCATTCACCGATGATATGAAGATGTGGAGCAGGGAACCAGGTTTCGGTAACGGACATGCAGCCTTTGGATCCTGGGGATGGTGCCGCTTGTGAAAGACCTTTGGGGGTGCCTTACTGTGGATCAATTGCTCATGGAGGGATTAGAAGGGGGTGCTCAACCATGCCCTAGACACTACAGCTGAAGGATGTGTGAGGGGAAATGTGGGGTTCTCTACTGGTACTGTGAATTCATAGAGTCTTGTAGGGGATCCGGGTATTTTTAGTGGTCTAGGGGTTGTCCCTAATGTAGGTATGGTGATGTTAGAGGCTGCTCAAGGCCGTTATTTTCATGATGATAGAAGATAGGAACAAATTATGGACTCTCAAAAATGGAATTTTCACTACAGTGATGGAAATGTGTAGGAGGTTCTCCTTGATTACCATACAGTGGATTGTATGATGATTCTTCAGGTTGGCTCGGATGTTTCTCTTGCGGTGAAGAAAATGGTGCCTCAAGAGAATCCAATGATATCAAAGTTGGTCACCAGGTTGAGTCGGGAACTGGATGGTCCTACCAGTTATAGCTTACAAGAGGGTAAAAATGTTGTTATGGAGTAGATGGAAGGAATTGAGGAGGTTTATCTTGCATTTTCTCCCATGGAGGTGGTTATTTCATGCGGTGGCGATTTGTGTAAGGGGAGGCAGGGGGTTCATCACCTCGGATTTGAACATCCATTCACCTGAGCAACTGGTATGAAGGACATAATGAGGCAGGATTGTGTTCGGACCAATCTATCCCGATGTGTGTTGATGAGGTATGCATGAAGGTGTTCAAAGCAGATAACCCAAGCCATTCAAGAGGTGAAGCTTTAAGTCTGATGAGTAATTGGAGTTTTAGGAGGAGGAATGATAGGAATAATTACTCCTCTTTAACTCCTTCATTGGAGACTCATTATAAAAAAAGGTAAATGACAAGAAGATACACATTGATATTTTGAGCCACCAGAATTTAGGGGACCAGGCTGATCAACCCTTAGACATGCTTTTATGTTCCGAAGATGAAGTGGTTGAAGAAGTCTTGTTTCTTAATGAAATTGATTAGAAGGTGGCTAAATTGATGGGGAATCCTCTAAGAGTGACTATAAATAAGGATCAATATTCGTGGATTGATAAGAATGTCCTATTTATGGTTAGAGGTTCCAATAATATAAATATTAGAATTGAGGAATACATATGGTTCTGGGACCAGCTAGCTTCTGAAATTGAAAATCTAATGACAGAGTCATCAGCAATCCAGGTTTCATCTTTATCCTAGACATTTTTTAGGAAAATAGATTCTGGGAATCTCAAATTACTATTCAATGACTCTATTTAATGGATGGTCTTTGTTGTTGGGTTTGGGGAAGGCAGGATAGTGTTCTGTATGCTTCTGGTTCAGCTTCAGCTTTATGTTTGATGGTGATATGATGTTCCGTTTCTACGATGCCAGCACTCTACTTAGATCCTCTCCAGATGGGGTTCAGAGTAGGAATCGTTCATCGGTGAATTTCATTTAGAATTGGATGATCTAGAGGGTATGGCTATGCCCTCAGAAATGTGCCCGTGAATTCCAGCACGGGACTGCTTGCCGAGTGGTCATGCTTTGATGAAGGCATCATCATGGCGCAGTTTCAGGGGAGGGGTAGGTCCGGTAGTTTGTTCTAGGTTTTTCTCTATTTTTTTGTATGCGGTTGTAATGATGGATCTCTTGGTTTCTCACTATATCCTCAAAAGTGTTTTGATAATAAAAAAATGTTACTTTTCAGTCAGGGAGAAAGAATCCATAACCATTCTATTATTTATAAGAATAAATAAAAATCCCTTAATGGATTTCAATATATAGATTACAAACCCTTATACACTCTTGGGTAATGTAAACATAGATGTGATGACAAATCATTCAATATTTTCTTTCAAATATTCCCCAAATTCATTTTTCCAGAGAAACATGGTAGCCTTTTGACCTTACATAGTAATATTATTAGATATTCAGGATAAATTCTCCAAAAAAACATCAATAATATCCACCTAAACCAAGAGAACCATGTATCTTAGTCATTATAGTTGTTATGGTCCAACAATAAATACCCTATATCATTTATCGGTGTACTGTTATATCTTCTCTTGAAATTATATGATCATAAAATGAATCATTTTATAGCCAAAATTCACACATTGAAATTTTTTCATATATTTCCTCATTCTTTATGGTCTTTATTAAAACTCTAAAGTGATATTCATGATCTTCATTTCTCTTTGAATATGTATGAATATTGTCTACAAGGAATACCAAAAACCAATCAAGGTAATATTTAATAACTATTAAATAAATCCATGAAGATGGTGGAGGAATTTGTAAGACTCTTTGGAATCACAATATATTTTCTGTCTAAAATTGGTACAGAATTATATATATTGAGAATATAACCATTATTGACCATAAATTTAAGATAAAATAATTAAGGTAATTCTTGGTAAAATATGTACCTCAATATATTTAACTGAATAGGTCATTAGTATAGGGTATTGGATACTTGTTCATGACCATGATCTTGTTTTAATACTAATAATCAATATATATTTTCATTGATCCATAATTATTTTTCGAAAAAATAACATGTGAATCCTAAGGTGAAACAATTATTTAAATGAATACTTTTTCATGTATCTATTAGAGTAGGTTCATTAATTACTATTATTAAACCATAACAATTTAATTTGGAGTCATTATAATTGGTGTGGCACAATGTGTGAGTTCTGTTGAGAATTTAACTTCATATTCTTTTGGAATACTAGGAGTCCTCTGTACAAATACATCATAAAACTATTCCACAATAGGTTTATCATCTATTTCATGTTTCACCCCAACCATTTGAGATACATATCCTTTCTCCAATAGAATTAAAATCATAAAATGGATGTAATATCTATCGGATGTTACTACTGATAATCACAATTATAGAAAATCAAAGGTTGGATTGATGTATCAAACCTGACTTCTATTCCTCAACAATTTATTTACTATTTAATAAATGAAATCTAATCTATGACAAAGATAACATAAAAGTTGACAAGAAGTGAATGATGACATTTAAAGGTTGTGAATTATCATAAAGATCAACAGATGATGAGTCATATTATTTTGATGCAATCATCATACCATTAAGTATTTCACTACTAATTTCACATACAATCATTTGGTTGGTATCTTGATAACCTTATAAAATTAAACAGTTATGAGTTAATGTGTATATTCATAGTAAAATAATATTTTAATAGTTCTAGAGTGGATGGTATGTTCCCCTTTAACCATGTCCTTATCACACCCCCATCAGAAACATTTATTGCATGTTGTTTCACCTTTTCCATTATCTTAATAGGATACTGATACAGATCATCATCATTAAAATTCAGGTTTGAACAGTGGTTATCATAGTTTCCATAATCCTTCAACATGAAATACTATATTATGTTTGGTTAATTTGTTGGAGCATTTTCCCTATTCACGTCTTTATCTTTCATATTCTCATCCCTATGAAAATTAATTTCTGGATGACCACATCTTCCACACTTAAAGCATATTCAAGTACACATAATAACATTTCTAGCATGTTTCTTCCAAATATTTGTGCATAAAAGAAAATATAATTTTCTTCTCTCCATTTTCATTATATTTTTTTAATTCCTTTTTCACTTTCTTGTCAAGTACAAGAGATTGGTTTGTAACCCCAACCTCTATTTACACCTTGATATCACATCGAAAAATCCATTTTTAGCTACTAAGGTATCTTATGGATATCTCCCATTAGAGAATTAAATTTATGCTGCTAAATAATCAATAAACAACATATTTGGGTTGGATGAAAATAATATATGAATAACAACTAATTTATGAAAAAAATTCCCTCAAAGGCCCCAACAAATTCATCATCATTTTATGTTAACTAAAAGAACTTATTCTCCATATTCCTCTAGATAATAAGAGGAAATTTTATTTTTAGAAAAATAATTGAAATCATCAAAAGATATGAAGTCAATTTAATCATATTTCATCATATTCATGATATGTCTCCACCATTGATCCTCTTCACCTCCCAGATGGTATAAATACATAATAAATATTTCCCGTTTTGAACCGTAGAGAAAATAAAATCTAGTTTTAGTGGGACTAATACATTTTTCAATAAATAGTGTATTTGTGGTTTCACATAATAGAATGTGGAAATTGCCTCATGAAGGACTAAATAGAACATTTTCTCCTCCTTTTATCATTTAAAAGTGTAAAATGATTCAAATCATGAGAATGTTTTTTTGAGAATTGAAATGATATTTTCCATTCCAACTCCCATAACATGTGTCTAGTCCTAAAGAAAATCTTTACATTCTTTGTTATAATATGAATTAACAATATTTCATTGGGTTCCTCCAATTTACTAATAATAAAAAAATAATGTAACAAATAGAAATCATGATACAAATCTAGATAATCATGAAAAACACTTGTAGGATGTATTAATCTGGATACCTTCATATTTAATTTTTGAAACCATTTTATTATCCTATGTAATTAAATTTATTTTTATATTCAAATAATTCATGATTTTTTTATAGATTTTAGGAATTTCCAAATCATATCCCTTGGGAGTGTCAAACAAGGTTTTCAAAAGGCATATTCTTTTTCCCCGAGTGAAGACCGACTCTGATTCAAGGTAACATTATTAGTGTTGTGACACTTAGGTACCTCTATGTCATATACACATCATCATATTATATCTAGAAAGGGGTGTTGTTTTTTTGAGACCACTTTCTTTATCCTTTAGAAAATTCAATGCCATTTCCCCATAATTTGACAAATCCATTTACTTATCCTTATACATTTCTGTAGGGATCTTACTAAGGTTTTCTTATCCTAGATTCAAAAATTTAAATAAAACCACCCCATTATAAAATTTATATCAACCAAAACTAATCATAAAAATATATTACATCAATTTTGATGATTATTCTATTTTTTACACAAACACATGAATGATGACCATAATTTTTTTATGTCTTTGAAACATAGAAACAAAGGCAGTTGGTAAGTAGGTAAAAAAATCACATGCAACAATATTAATCATAACCACGACCCAACATAGGCATATCGTTTTCAATATATTTCATCATAACCTATGAAAAAGAAACAAAAGAAATAATGTTCTATGATTCTCAGAAAATTTATAATGAAGGTGGTATATAAGCATAAAATAACATATGGGTAAGATAACATGGTAATATTTTTTTAAAGCCATACCATACATATCAAAGATCAGAATAATGTGTCATGGAACATAAAATGTATTTTCATATGAAATTAATCACATGTGAAACAAAATAATTGAGAAATGAGAGCATAATATTAGAATAAGAAATAGATTTTGGGAATAGACATGAGAATGTGAATTTTATTCCATCGTAGTAAATTAGAACATAAAAGTCTATCATTGAAAAATGGGTTCACTCCACAAACCATCACATTAGTAATGGTTCACTCCCATGACCATCACATTGGACAAATAAATGTACTGAACTTGGTTCACTTCCCATTCCAGTAAT
The DNA here is from genome assembly GCA_963277665.1 of Viscum album. Taxonomy (NCBI): domain Eukaryota; kingdom Viridiplantae; phylum Streptophyta; class Magnoliopsida; order Santalales; family Viscaceae; genus Viscum; species Viscum album. The sequence goes on from OY728152.1 coordinate 1,257,502,955, forward strand.
TTATATATCATGAGATATAAATCATCACCCAATATATTGGAGGGAGATATTGGTCCCACCCATTACATAGAGAAATTCAGTCACATGTGTGCCACAAGATCATTAAACATTCTTCATATTAATACCCATGAAATGAAATAGTTTTACAAAAACATTTCATAATATCATAACCTATATAAAAGAGATATGTTTCATAATCATTTAATCATTTCATCATAGACATACCCATGGGAAAATGGGGGATTACAATTATAATTTTGTTATGGTATAACTTATATAAGAGAAACGTGATTCAAAGAAAATCATTCCATTATATATATAAAACATTAAAAGAATAATGGAATTGTATCCCCAAATCAGATACCCAATCAATAATATGTTACAGTAATAAATGTCATCATAGATGGAACATGATTTTCATCAATTATTTAAATAATTGTTTCTGTAAAATATCTATTATATTTTGAAAAATAATTTTAAATTTTTTTATAAAAATAATTAAAATTGAAATTGAAAACATGTAAATAAAGTCTCATTGATAATAATGGTCATCAAAATTAGAAGTTTTGTTCATTCTCTATATGTTCAATAATGACTCCCATGTTTTTGGAAAATTCCAAATCAGAATTTTTTTGAAAACAAACAGAATATTCCATTCATTTTTTTAAATAATTCATACATGAATAAAAATTCCTTTTAAAAATAATAGGATAATATTAAATCTTATTTTGATACATTTTTTTATAAAACCTAGATTTGGAAGAAAATTGATTTCCAACTAAAAGTAAAATAAAGACATTTTTCTAGAATAAATTCTAAATCATTTGAATAAAAAAGTATAAGAATATGTTAATATTACATGAATATATCATTAGTGGCCATAATATAAGAAAATGAATGATTTTACTAAGATATGGATGATTATAATTTATCATTTAAAACATAATCATAAACAATCCCAATAGATGATGAGAATGTAACATAAACACTTTTCCAATTTAAAAAATTTCTATCATATTAACTATATTGTAAAAACATAAAATGAAACATAAAATATCATATTTATGAATAAAATTAATATTCTACAAGTAAAAGGGCCTCTATATACACCTCAAGAAGGAGAATATGTACATAACATAACATATGTCACAATAAAAGAAAATTGGTATAAAAATACCATAAAATTAGTCTTAACATTCATCATACATGCTCAAACCTTCACTATAATAAATATAATTTTATTATAAATATATTAAATAAAAGTATTTTTACATATCATACAATATTTTATTTTATTAGAAATTTTTATTACCCTTTTACTAATAATTCTTTGATAATGTTACATTTCATCTAATAATCTCTTTGTTTTTCATTTAAATTTTGATTTGTTATTTTTATTCCCCATATATTGGCCATGATTCAAAAATCTACATAATGTTATCCATGATATAAGCATTGTATATATCAAATATATAATTACTTATAATTTATAAAACATAGAGATAGAAAATGAAATACATTGTTCATGGAGATGGTAAGTTTTAGGTATATATGTATCATGATTCCATTTTATTGACTTATAAAAAGAAAGAAAATTATGAGATAAATAATTAATATATTGTCAAGTTTATTTCTTAAATTTCGCATGATTTCACTAACCGGATCTTTATTAAAATAATTTTAATGTTTGAACAAATCACATCGCTTCCAAAAAAGGTAGTCCACCCTACACACGAGCCAAATTATATTTTTCCAAAAAATTAAAAAGAATGAATAAATTATTTGAAATATATTTCCAGAAGAATAATAATATCCAAAAAATAATATATAAATAATATTTTCTTACCTAATTGGTTGTAATCGAAAAATTAATGATATCAGTGTGTGAGGTGATTGTCTTTCGTGTATATGAATGATGATATTGTGACCGAGTTGAAAGAAGTTGAGATATGTGTAGTTAATGAGCATAACATAAAATGTATTTGTATAGGGATTATATTGTGGTGATTATATCATAGCGTTAGAAGAATAATTTACGGATGTGGATGATTAAATAAAACAAAAACACTCGTTGAAGAATGTTACCTCTTCTTTTGGTATCCTGATCTGGTTTTCACCAGAAAGCCTTCCAAGATTGGAATTGTGTCCAACTATGGCTTCTACGATGAGAGTATGGAAGTAGGAAAGTGATTTTGGATGGTATTGGAAAATCCAAAAGGGTTTCATTTCGTGATTAATAAAGGATATTATATATCCTTTTATAAGTGAGGTGAATGACACGATATTAGTTTTTTAAAGGAAATAATTTCAACCACATTTTTTCATGTAAAAATGATCTAATAATGCACCATTCTTGATCGTATATGGGATAATGTCAAAATTTATCCATAAAATAGTTTTTATAAATGTATATAGTACATTTTTTACCATGTCATTTTAGTTTAACAACTGGGTAAACCCAATTTTACCTTAAACGTGGAAATTATTTTTTATTATTCTCACTAAAAATTTTAGTCAGAAATTATGTAAAACTTATTAGTTCATATAAATTTAGCTGATTAAAAATATGGAGTGCATTTTTTACAAATTTAATAAAATAAATAGAAAAATTTTAATTTAAAATTAATTTTACACATGTAACGGGAAATATTGGTTTTAAAGGGAAAATGTCCAAATGATTGCAATTTTTTATATCAAAATTCAATATGATATTGATTAATATTAATTAATTTTGATTAATGGTAGTATAATTTAAAACATATTGGATTAAAAACAATTTAATATATAATTTACTTTTAAAATATATTAAACATAATAGTAATTATCTATTAAAATTCATTATTTCTCACTACTCATTAAAAAATGTGACTTTTTAAAAACAACTAAAAATTAACCATAAAATAATATTGAAATTATGATTTCAAAATTGATTTTTATTTTATCAAATAAATTTTATGAAATTTTGTAATTTTAATTTCATTAATTTCCAAAAAAATTAATAGAAATCTAATTTTTATAAAATAGTACTTTGGAATCACATAAAGGTATTACATAAAATTAAATAATAATTTATCAATATAAGTCATTTATAAAAAACCATTATAATTAATATTTGAAACTATATATTACAATTCATATCACTGTGTTTAATTTACAGGTTATTACTGTCCAATTTATATAACAATATTAATAACATGTCATGGTTTTTTTAAAACACAAGGTAGTTTTAATACTAGATAACCCAATTTTATGTGTAGTGAAATTGTAATGTGTTGTCGCGTGTAACACAAGATATTGAATAAATGTAATTAATTTTAAAAAAAATTAAAAAAAAATTGATTTTATTTTAAAATTTCCACAATAAAAATTATTATATTTAAGATACCATATTAATTATTTATAAATAGATACCATTGACTTATACAAGTTATAAGAAGAAATAAATTTTAAAATTCTCAGCTATGAGTTATTCCTCTTCATTAGGAACCCTTCATTGTCCTAAACCAGAATCCACAAAAGGAATTAATTTTGGAATGATGAGAAGTTCTAGGATAATCTTACTGAATCTAGAAATACATTACAGTAGGGATTGGTCGATCTAGAAGTCTAAAACATCGTGAGTAATGAAATATATGAATTTCCCTTTTATAAGTGAGTTTAGGGAAACTCTAGAAATTACATAATGAATATTATTAATATAGATTGTTTTTCGTTGAAAAAATATATCTATGTTGATATAATTAAAATTTTATATGATTATTAGTAAAAATAATCTTTGACTATAAAATTTGGACATGTTTTTTAAGGTATTTACAATTATCTTGATGTTTTTAGCCCAATTAATCCATTTATAAATTATTAAATTTTAAATTTTAACTACTTTTTAATGGTAAATATTATTACTTTATGTGTAAAGTTACTCATAAGAGGACTATGGTCGATATTTTAAACCAAATCCTATTAAATTTTCCTAATATCGTATTTTTATGTTTTTTTGTCACTTAATAAATTATTATTAAGTATAAAATATAATTAATATCATTTTTTTAATATATACATTTAATATGACTTTGAAAACAACATGAAAATAATGGAATTTGAATATAATCCTTCGGGACATCAAAAATATTTTACATTAATCAACAAAATATTTGGGACACTATAATACATAAATATTGTCTTACATTTATTATTTTTAATATCATTTATTTTATTTTTAAGTTAATTTATTTAATATTTTCATGGTGTTGCGTATGAATTTTAGGCAATTATTTAGTAATTAAAAATATTATTAAATTACACTGATAAAATAAATTATTAAATATTCAAAATGAATACTATTAATTATAATTATCATCCTATTATTATTATTAATAAACTCTAGATATCTTTACGTCACAAGAGTTGCATTTTTTATTTAATATTTTTTAAAATTAATATAAAGGTCATAATTAAAGAATAATTCCACTGAGTTAGAATATATTCAAGTCTTATATGTAAATTTAATAAATAAATTAATAAAATAGGATAATATAAAGGGGTTTATTGAATTTATTGTCTTATCACATTAGTTTTAACCCAAATTAGCACATTTTATTTTAATAAGGTTTAATTTTTTTATTATTGTTACTATTAATATTGATCAGAAATAAAATGGACCTATTTACAAAATACTTACTTCTTGATTAAAAATATTTAATCCAAGTTTCAGGATTCAATATTTAGAAGTGTTAGAAAATAATTTAGGACGAAAATAAAAAAACATATTGATATTTTGTATTCAAAAAATCCCTTTTTAGTTAAATTTTTTTTTATAAGAAACACAGTAATAATAATTAATCCAAAGTACCCAATTTTTTTATTAAAATTTATTGGATATTTTTTACTTTAAACATATGTTTTATAAAAATTAAAGAATTTAAAATATGTAAAAAATATAATTTAAAATAAAAATCAATTCATTTCAAAATTCCCTTGAAAGTCATTTTTTTTCAGAAAAATCCCAAAAATTCCCCCTTGGATAATTATGAATATGATATTTTTAAACAAGATATTATTGTACCAAATAGATATTATTAATTTTCTTGAATTAATTATAATATTTTCTTCCAAAAGGTCATAAAACCCATTTTTTTAGAAATTTATTTTTGTAAAATGAAATAACTTTATTAAAGATGCATTACCTTAAATATATTTTTTTCAAGTTAGAGCATTATATATATTTCATGATATGTTATGTCCTATTCATATCCTAGAGTTCAATAGCTATGTGAAAACTATCATATTTAATAATAATATTTCAATAGTAAATCATGCATTGTTTATAATTTGTATTGTGTGTAAAGAAATATATCAAAGAAATAAATTTATTTATATTGAGTAATAAAATAAAATATTTTTTATTTTCATTCTTCCCCCCATAAAATGAGTTTCATCATTGAAAATATATATCATAAATATTAAAAAATTATAATTTTTCAGTTTCATGACATCCTAAGGTTCCTATGTTTCTTCTTCTAATTTGGGGTCACTCCAAAAAACATTGACCAGGTGGGTGATATTGTTTCATAGAATTTTCTCTCCGTTACATAGAATCTCCACCTATTATTCTATATAAAATATAAATTTCTCCAGTGGTACTTTGAATGAGTTCAGTATATATGAAGGATCAGGTATGTACTTCCTCTGGAGAGATAAATGAAACATATCATGAACTTAATATGTGTTTTTTGGAGTCCCCATTGCTATGTTATTAGATAGATATTATCAAGAGTTTAAAATGGAAGGATTTGTCTGATTCTCAACTATACATTTTTCAAGTATCATAGTCTGCTTTCATAGACATATTTATATAAATACCTTTTCAATATCTATGACCTCCACATCTCACCAACTATTTGGAGAATAACTTTTATTTTGACTCAAAATTTCCATTAAATATTATTTAATGGATATTACTTTTTCTTCCATCTCTTCAACTTTGTTTGGCCCCAATAGATTATTTTACCCAACATCACCCAATTATGTTGGACTTCTGTCCTAATTTCAATAGAGGGATCATAAGGATCCATCTAAAGGCTTGAGAGAAAGCTATTTATATGGAAATATTTATTTAGGGATGTGTTGATACCATGAACCTTTGAAATCCACAGAAACATATTTCAATATATCCTGAAAGGTTTGAATGGTTCTACCAGACCGACCATCAATATAATGATGAAAAGAAGCATAAAACCAAACAATGTATCTAGATCTTGTTGAATACTTCTCAATATGATCAAGATAAACCTTACTGTATGATTTGATATATCAGAATATAGAACTCTATAAAATCTCAACACCTCCTCAATGTATATCCTTGAATGTTGAACAATTGATAAAACTTATCTCATGAAAAGAAAGCCAATTAAATTCCTAAAGAAATCAAATATAACTAAAAATTAATAGTGATAATTAGCTATTTTTTGTGGTCTATTGTTTAAATCCATTCTACTGTTTTTTCCATATCAATTGATGATTTTGTATGTTTTTTAACATCTTCTTAGACATATCCCTCTCAATGATAACTTAATAACAGACCAAACATAAAGATATATACTTTTAAATAAACCTTTAAATGTTTTCTAAACATAAATACCATTTTTGATATCTGTATATTTCTTTACATAAAGGAGGAATGTAGAATGATCAACTTTTAAATTAATCTATTAGTTTCCTTTTTTCAATTTATGGTATATATGGTTCACATACCTGATTTCTGAACCTTATTTTTACAACATAATTAATATTGAACTATAGAAATTTTCATTATGTCACCTATTTTTCAATATCTTCCTTTAATACCTATTAGATTCTCACATGGAATGATGGTTGAACATTAATTTTAGAAGGATAATATTTGTATCCTTTAATCTAGATATCATGTTCTATAATATAAAAAAATTATAGATATTAGATCTCATTTAATTATTATCATGGATGAACTAGCATGGTTCTTCTGGATCAAATCAACATCTACCTTGTTCAACTTCCCATGGTGGTGATGTAATACGTATTCATAATATTTAATTAATTCCAATAATATTCTATATAACATATTAAAATATTTATATGTAAATATTTAATTCATAATATTATAATCTATATATGTAACAATATTCACAATAACGATAATACATCTATATCATTAAAGAAAAAATTAAAGCAGACAACTCCAAACCATGAGACAATTAATTTTTCTCAATTCTTTTCAATTATCATGAGGCATATCCAATTGTTATTTCATTGTGTAAGAGGAAACATCCTATTACCTTATTTGATTCTTCACTATTGATCTAAAACACTTATCCACTATAGATTTGTGTTAGTATTGTTGGATTTGAAATCATTGCTTTCATATCCTTGAAATTCTCTCCACATCTATCTATCCACAATAATATAATTCCCTTCCAAGTCATCATAGTGAGTGGTTTATATATTCATGTGAAATATCATATAAAGGATTATAAATATTTTTAAAACTCAAAAAACAATTTATCTATATATCAATGGTTAGTTTGTGATATATATCGTTAAATTATATATATTAATGATCCACTAAATTTCATTAACATAATATTATTCCACATAAAAATGAATCATTTTGAATCCAAAATTCACACTTAATAAATGTTTCATACTAAACATCCATCTGTAAGATCTTTAGTCAAATTCGCATGGGATCTTGTTGTTATTCTATATGTTTTTAATATATAACAATATCATCCATAAATAATACCCCAAATTATTGAATGTAATTTATAATGAAACTATTTACTAAATCAATAAAAATATAAAGGGAATTAGTAAGTCCAAATTGAGTCACTACAAATTAGTAATGCCCATACCTAATATGAAAGGTTTTCATGGGTATATCTTTTTTCTTAAAACTAAATTGATGGTGTATTATAATGAGTTTCAATATTGGAATGGTATTCATGTCATTTTAATTGATCAATTAAATCTACAATATAGGGTTGATCATATGTGTTCATGATTGTGATCTTCTTATGTTCTATATAGTAAATGTAATTTTTCATTGACCCATAATTATTAATTAAAATTAATTGGTGAATACTACAGTGGTGAACTATGGAATATGAAACCATTATCTAGAATACAATGGAATTTATTATTCATTTCATGTTACTCAATATGGGATATTATATAAGGATACATTGAAAAAAGTTTATCACTAGGTGTGAATTCAATTGAAAACATAACTTTAATATTTAGAGGAAGGCTAGGAAACTATTATGAAAGACATAAAAAAATTCTCAAAATTGGGCATACAGTAAATTTTGATTTTCTCCCTAACCATTTTGGATAAATATTATTCATTGGTATGAATTAGGACACACAAGATAGATGTCATTTTTATTAGAAGTCTATGTTTACCCTCATAGAAAATAATGATAATTGGTTCATTATGAATATAAAATATGAATATCTATCCTTAGAAATAATTATTAGCTCTATATAATGAAATTAAATAAATTCCTAAAATCAAAAAAATAAATAGGGGATAATTAGAATATTTTCAGTATGTATATTCCTAAATATATCAATCAGTGACGATCTATATACTTTATATGTATCCATCATAAAATTATGTGTTTTCACTGCCAAATAACCATCTAATTATTATTTTTTTATAATGTTTTACCCTTAAAAATTAATAATATATAAAATAATTGGAATATCTTGAATCAAATTGTACCATATATGTGATAGAGTGTATGATAAGTGTTTATTATTGAAAATTTATTCTTGAAATCCACATCAGTAGTCTTGATTTAAATAGATTTACAATTATCATTGGGTTTATGATATTATTGAAATAAATAATCATAAAAACTATTTGATTCATGAACTAATTTTTATAATTTTATAACTCCTTATAATTGAATCATTTCATTATATATTGTACATTAATTGGAGACTCAATTTAAATCATTTCATTAATAGGTTTATTCATCTCTTTTTATCATTAAATGTCTTAATGTCCAACATTCCCACATTTAAGGAACCTCCCAGTTCTATTCATTAAATTTTTTTAATGTTTCATCCAACTTTTCTGTAAATTTGATGGCTTAGATTTAATTCCACCATTTGATTTATTCTTGTTTTAATGAATCTTCAACTTCCTCTTAGTGTTAAAAATCTTTGAATGGTTGAGATATATAATTACCATTTGAACCTTGAGTAAAAATATGGTGATCACTTTATATAAAAAAAAGAATATTATAGATAATTATATTGAGATACATTGTTTCAAGCCTCCAAAGAATTGATCAATTTATATTTCAAGGATTATAATTAGTTTTGAAGAATACCCATCAGTTCTTATAATATATTCCTCGTAGGTTAAAAATTGATTTATCATACTTTTTCTATATGTTAGGAAATTGTTTTTTTATTTTATTTCATAGAATATCAGGGATGTAACTACTAAAAAATATCATCTTAAAAACATCCCATCAAATGGAGTCATTTTATTCCTTTTTCTTCATAATATTAATAAGAATTCATAACTAATCTAATTTGACTTCTAAATGGAAAATGGTAAGTATTAATTTTCATGTTTCAAGAAATGGGGAACAATAAATATTTTGAAAATGTTTTTTATCCATATCATATCCAAAAGTTCATCTAAAATCCCACTAAATGAAGGTGAATGATTCCTTAGGAAACAATCAACAGTATGTTACTCCCTCCATTGTTCATCTAGATTCATATCATGACTTAATGATTGATAATATTGTGTAAGAATGGAAAAAATATTTATTTTTCTATCTCCTTTATCATTTTATAGCTCATGTGGAATAAGAATTTCATTTTCCACCACATTTGTTGATTAATTTTTTCAATTAGTTCCAACTGTTGACTACAACCTAAAATAAATTCTTAAATATACTAAAATAATAAATAGAGTGATCTATCAAATAATCATGAAATTTCATTCATAGGATTATTAAATTTGGAATCCTTCTACTCAATATATGGAACCTTAGTTTTAACTAAGGTTATAAATGATGATTAAAAAACATTCAAAAGTTATCCAACATATAAGATTATCCTCGTTGTTTTAACTAATGTTTTCTAACACCAACATCTGGTAACTAAATAAAATATTATTTATAAAAACAATAGTGTCTCAATATTTTCATTAATATATATTCCTTCTTTTTTAGAAGAATATTCAATACATTACATTAGGATGAACACCATAAATGTGAAGGACTTTTGTTTTTTGAGAGTAAATTTTTTATAAAATATTTTTGTAAATTTATAACAATTTTTCATAATATTCTCCTCACTGTGTACCCTTATGGGAATACCCTACATAGAATATTTCTTCATAACCTATGGAAAGAAAATAAGTGAAAGGGTGAGCTTAGATACTCTCTAAGGGTAATAATTAGAGATAAAATCATTTATCATATGAAAGAATTAGTAAGTTATTGGAAAATTATATCATGATCAAAATATACATTTTATCATACCCAATATGTTAATTATCATAAATATGAGTCATGGATTAAAACATTATCTTTCAAAAATATATGAACCATAAAATTGGAAAAACCACCTAAATAAATCATAAACCATATGTTCAGATCAAAATCGTGTCCTATAAGTATGGCAACATCATTTGTTTAAAAACCATTTTTATTTCAATGTTAACTACCAAGGACAACGAATCATAATGGAATAGGAATAAACACCTAATTCCCATATAACAACAGATCTCGAATAATCACCTATTTCCCATAGTGGATCAGTGATACCTACATTTTTCCCATAATTTAACAAGTAAACAGACATTATTTCATAATAATATCATGATATAGAAGATATTACCAAATAAATTTTTTAAATATAAAATTCTATACCCACACATCACATTATGAAAATTATAAATATGTCTCGAACCATATCATAAAAAAATCATATCATCATATCAAAAAATGTGTAAATAAATTTTTTTTAAATATATTATAAATTCATCATAGTAGAACCCATGGAAAATTAATGCGTTTTCTAGTAATCTCATTATTATAATAATATACCGCCCATTGAGAAATATAGATATTATAATTGGATCATATCCATATTAAATCATAAATAATATAAAATAATGTAATAATATATAAAAACTCCATTAAAAGATCACTAAAGTATTTATTAAGGAAAACAAGCATTTCGTTTTGAAATAACATATTTAAAATCCCAATATTTATAAAATACAGTGGAAAAAAATTTCATCAAAAAAACTATAATAGCTTGAGAACCACACTATATGATCCAGTACAAAAAAACATTATATTTTTTTCTTTGAAACTGTTAAATGTTATAAAATTCCTCCCATAAAAATGTATGCTGTAAAAGGAAGTATTATTATCACATGAATTTCCAAAAACCTTTATGGTTTTGTATTATAATGAATTGTCCTAAACTCATGAAAAAAATTATTGATAGAAAAAAAGTTCATAATGATCAAAATCATCTCCCACTATACCCACCATTTCATACTACAGGTTATTCCTTTAATATATCCCACACAATTCTTCATATATGTAACCATTCAAAATAGAAATCATTTATAACCGTTCTCCAAAACTTGGAAAAAGGAAACATAATAAGTTATTATATCTTATTCTATGATATTCTATACACGAGAGATATCAATGACTGGACATATGAAATTATATGATAATAATATGGGTATTTGGTCATTGTAAAAAAATATTATGTTCAAACTCAATCTAACAAAGATCATAAAACATTAGTTTTATAATAAAAATTAACATTTCAAAATACATGAATCATAAGAATAGAAAATAATCATAACTCAATCATGAATCATAATTTCATTTTTTAAATCTTTATAGAACAATATTAGGTGTTGAAACAAGTTCATATGTCAACGATAACTAAAACTACTATAATATTAGTTATCCACAGAAGTTTCCCTTTATACATCATGAAAATAAACTTGTTTTAAAGAACAGATCGAGTACATCAACTTGTTTCAAATAACTAATAAAATAATTCAACTATCTCCCATAATTATATAATGATATATAATATTTTACATAATGAATTGAATGTTGATACAGGTCCCACCCATCATATATTGATAACCACACATATGTCAGTCACTAGATAAAAAAATATTCATAATATTAAAACACGTGAAATGAAATGGGACTTATAATCATTTAAAATTTTCATAATAAACATAGTCCATACATAAAAATTATATGGATGGAATATATGGTTAATGTACCATATAAAAGATAAGTAACATCAAATGATTTTATATTAGAGGAAAAATTATTTTGAAAGAACTCTTGAAACAAAATATGGATGGTAAAATCTTTTTCATTTTAAAAAATCCAATCTTTTAAATATACATGAACTTATAAATGAAAATATTTTCATTTAAACTAAAAATGTAAATACATAATGTAAATTTAAAATAAATGAGATACTATGATTTTTGTAAAACAATTTCAAGTCATATAAGTTCAAAAAAAATGATCTTCTTGAATTTCTGATGCAAAAATACTCGTTTTAAAAATGAAAAATAAAAATCCTTCAAAACCATTTTATAATAAATATAACATGGGTAAAAACTAATTTAAAAAAATATTATAGAATATTATGTATCCTTTTTTCTTCAACAATTTTAGAAAATATGGACTTGTTAGGGATATATTCTCTAGTTGGGACTTAAACAGAAATAATCTTGAATAATGATGACATTTTGTTAGAATCCAATACAACTTAGGTAACTTGTGAATAAAACTCCCCATGGAAAACAAATCATTGGGATACTATTATTCCATAATTTCCAGGATAATAATCATAAAATACATTCATTGGTGGTATATACAGAACAGTAAACAAGTTGTCTATAAGGCATGTGTTTAGTAGAAATAAATGTCAGATAGAAATCCATTACATTGAGTCTAAAACAACCCTTGGTTCTTTTTAATCCTAAATAATAAACATAGATTAATTATTTACATACATTATATCCTCATTCAAATTTATTAATCCTTTTATCCAACTTATTACCATATTCTAATAATTAATTAATATTTTATCTTCATGTTATAAGTTGTAATGATATTTGGTACATAAGTATAAAATAGATTTGTGAGGCTGATTATGTTACAAGAGTCAATTATTAAATAATAAAAAAAATGATAATAAATAAATAGTAATCATTTTTATAAATAAATTATACCTTTAAATAAAACCTGTATATATGGTTATGAAAAATGAAATATGTTATAATCATGGAGATAGTAGGTTGTATGCAGGCATGAGTAACATTTCAATTTTTCAATGATTATTATGGAAAGAAGGCCTATATTATTTTAGATTTCCAGAATTATAATGATATCATATATATCATATTAGATATTTTTATATGAATATATATATATATCATCCATGTGTCGTGTTCATGAAAAATGAATCACATCAATTCATGCTGGTCGTAGTCCGTATGTACACATGAACGATGTTTTCATTTTTCAGTGCATGGATGATAAGAATTTATATTAAATTTTTATAATGAATATATGGGATTAATATAAAATATAAACATTAATTACATCATTATAACCAGTATTGAGATACATATATGAGAAATAAAATACATTAGGTTGCAAAGTGGTAGTTTAATGTACACATTAATGATGAATTCATTTACCATTTTATGGATGTTGGTGATATATATGGGTTATTACATTTACATAATAACATCTAATTATATGTATGATACTGGTTTTATTATTTTATCATGGTTTAATAATAGTTTAATGGGGTGTAAGAATAAATAAAACCAGAACACTCGACTAAAAATGATACGTCTTATTTAGACAACCCTTTTAACAATTATCGTGCAATAATTATTTTTACTCTTGATGTTCAATGTTATAGATATAAATGGAAATAATTCCAATAAGTGGTTCCTGATTGATATTGTTGACCATATCCAAATATCTTTCCTATATCTAAATTTTTATATGAATTTTATATTGATTTTAAAAAATATATTTTATTGTAAAATACAAATAATATTAATTTTTAGAACAATTCATTACATTGAATTTAATAATATCAAGATAACACATATAATTTTAAAATAAAATATTTCATTATAATCATAACATGTAATGGTAAAATATAAAATTATTTAATTACTTTACTTATCTAAAATTATGTTATTAATATTATTTTTCATATCATTTATTTTATTTTTCTATTAAATAAAATATTACCATATAAGAGTTTTAAAATAATTTAAGTTATTTATTCAATTTAAAAAAAAATAAAAAAAAATAATATGTTCAAGATAAATATTTTATATTTCTAAAAAATATAATCAAACATATACAATGGAAAAAACAATATTAAAAATATTATATTTATTAATAATAAAATTGTGATAAGGTTGACATGTCTTACATAAATTACTATAAATTACATAATCTCAACTCAAAATCCATCAAAATATTGAAGTCAAAATATTGGATGAATATGTATAAAATTTAATCACTAAATAATTTTGAGGCAACTACTGGGGTTCATTTATAGTATATATCAATTTTTTATTCGATTTAATTATATTATTTACACTTTACCAAAGTAAAATAATAACTATGGATAATTATCATATTGAAAAAGACATAAATTGGTCCAATATAAAAAATTTATAATTAATAATTAAGAATAAGGAATAATTTTTAATAAATTCACAAAAAATTAGTAGTAATAATTTATTTAAAATCAAACTGTTAAAATGTGATGAGAACTATTATTCAGAAAAATACCCTTTTAACATATATATAATGTTTTTATAATAAATTATAGTATAACAAACCTTTTTAAAAACCTTTAATGAAAAAATATAAATCCAAATTATCTAATTTAATAATAATAATAATGAAAAATATATTTTCACTCTGAAAATATGTTAAAAGGAAAAGAAATATTTAAAAATATTAGTATTTTGATTACTCATTGAAAAATCAACGAGTTCGGAAAATTATAAAAACTTTATCTGAAAATAATTTTTTCATACTGAATTAAAATACTAATTTTATTTTTCAACTATATTTTCTAGATATACTTGATATTATATATGATATTCACTCATAAAAAGTATGAAAACATAATTCTTGGATAAAATTATTTTTTTGAAGAATAAATTTACTTTACTAAAAAGTGTTTGATTAAGTATGTATGAATGCTATTTCATTTTTAAATATATAGAAGAACGAATTAAAATTAAAATTCACCTTCAAATAATCATTATTATATCATATATATTATATATATTCATTTCATTTATCTTTAAAACCACCCATGTTAAATAGGAGTGAATAATGAATCACATTGCTCATATAGATGGAAGTCCACACATAATCAGGAGAATTGTTATGATTTTCCAATGAATGGAATTAATGTGTATAATGGTTCTTAAATAATAATTATAAAAATTCATTATATTTAAAATACTAAATTTTCTATTTCATAGTAGACACTGTATATTTTTAGGATGTATCATAAGAAATAATTTTTAAAATGATTGGTTATGATTTATACCACTTCTTCGAGAAACCTTCTTAAGCACACACCTATAACCATTAAATGATATTTTTTTGGAAGAGATAAAGCTATAATATATTTTAATGGAAACTAGGTTGATATTAGGTTATATATATTCTTAACATGAAGCCTCAACCTTTTGAAAATTGAAGGAGAGGATGTCCACTTTAAAAAGCTAGGGGAGGAGCACCCTTGGAATTACCTAGTGTATTGAATAAATATAAAAAAACATTTAAAACAAAATTTGATCCAAATTGATTGTATTTGAATATTATATGTGGATAATACAAAATCCTCTAATTCAATAAAATTTTGACTTGTTTTTTCTTCATGTCAGTATGCTTATCTCTTAGTTTCAACCCCTGGTAACCCATTTGAAAATTACATATATATAAGTATTTTGTAAAATTTATGGTTTAATAATGATAATTTAAAAGGAAATGTGACTCCTTAATCGACCATGTATTCTAGTTTCAACTATATCCCATTCAATGTATTAAAGAAATGATTTATATAAATTTTTAATAATTTTTTAAAATATTGTTTTTTGAAAAATATAATAAATTAAATTGTTGGAAATATAAATTTCATTTTAATATAAAAAACATGAATTGTAAATGAATTATAATATAAAAATTTAAATCGTCCTTAATATTTTGTATTTTTCAATGAAATTCGTCTCACAATATAACTCATACATAGATTATAAATTATAATATTGATGATATCAAAAATTTTATTTTTCTATTTATGGAATAAATAATGTATTGTAGTATGATAATCATTTAGAAACAATCATATCCATTTTTTACCCCTATGGAAAAAATTTATATACATTAATCCAACATAGTGACATTTTACAATTTTTATTTTCATGAATTAATATAGGGGACATAATCAAAGGAAAATTTCCCAAAGTACCCTTATATAGGAGAAATGTAAATAAATAGATTATATTAACTCATAAAATGGGATATATGAATGTTTATGAGTGAATTTGAATCCTTATAACATTAGATATAATCATAATTATCTCATTTTAACATTACCATGCTAACAAAATATTATTGCAGTTTCTATTCATGTAGACCTAAAATTGAAAGGTCAAATCATCCAAATAGGAACTTATAATTATAAATATTAAATCCACTTTTCATTATTAAATATAAAATGTTCGATGAAATTTATTTAGTATAAAAATGAAAAATAAAATTTAATCCATTTTTCCTAAAAATGCATTTTAATTTTAAAACTATTATTATACTACATTAAATAATAAAATTGATTCCAAAAGAGATAATTTGAAAATTAAAAATATAATAGAAAAAATATAGCTTATATATTTTTTTTAAAAAAACAACATCTTAGATATATATAATATAAATTCAGTTTTAAATAAAAATCCTTATTTATTTCTATTAAAAAACCAGTATTTTCTAAAAAATCATAAGAATCCACCCTAAGCCAATTCGTATTTTAATATATTCAAATTTATAATTTTTTTTCAAATAAATATTCCACAAATAAATTATAATATTCACTCCCAAAAGGTATCAAATTTATTCTTGAAAAATAAAATCAAATTACAAAAAAATGAGTTCTTATTAATTTTTTATTTAGTATGACTTTTATATAGTTATAATAATGTGGTTAATCCTGTTAATAAACACTAATTAAATGTCTAGGTGATTACTATTACTTTAAAATCATTATTTCAATAGTACTACATAATTTTTTTAAAATCAATGTTGTGTGTAATGGATTTTATAAATGAAATAAAATTTATTTATATAGAATAATTTCTTAAAATATCGGTGTATTACATAAGAACTTTTTTTCACACTAAAATCCAATCCATTGACTTCAAGCACACTATCTAGCCAGTGTAATATAACTCTAATTCATGTTTAGAAACCTTAGATAGGTGCACACATCTTTCTTTTAATCATTTTTTATTCAATAAGAAGTTTTGGGAACCAAAATGTATTTAAATATTAAATCTACAAAATTACATGATACTAATAATATATATTCATCCCCTATTATTTTCATTGGTGGATCCTAGGTGTTGTTTTTTTCCTTTTAGGTGGTAGAGTTTCGATAAGTTAGTTCATCTAGTCAACAATGGACTGATCTAGAAATAGAGGATTAGATGTGGAATAGGGCGTGGCATGATCGCAACAATCTAGTCCACAAAAAGTATTTGGGTTGTGTGTATTAACTAATGATGGATCATTAGATGGAGGATCAAGAGATTTAATTTCGTATGATTTTGGAATTTTTTTTGTAATAGTTTCCAATGTAATTAATTAAAATATGGGGAGTGACACACTAGTGGTGGACATTGTATCTTGGAGGGAAGAAGTAGAAGAATTTTTCTTTCGTAAAATTTTAGAACGAGAACTCTCTATAGTTCTTGTTAGTGAAAATTATGTTATGTAAATGGAAATAGTTACTCTCATTTAGCATTGGAGCCCAGGAAAATATGAGATATGAATTATGTTTATGTTACTCATATATTTTAATACGGATCTATTTCCAGATAAAGTATATAGAGCATTAAGACTTGATGGGGTGCTGATGTAAGGGGTAAAATACGTAGTCCCCAAAATTTTACTTTCTATGTATCTTTAAAAATAGATGAATTTGAAAATGATAGAATAAATAAACACATAGGTTGGAGTTACTCTAAGGGTTGCTTGTATATATTCTTAGGGAAAAGAGCTTTAGTCGTGGTTCATAGATATTAGGTTATTCTAGGATCCAATCACTAGAGAGACAATTAAAATAGACTTCATAAAACATTTATAGGGAAATTGGTTCATACATGTCTATATAAGGATTAAAATTTTTATTATATTTCAATGGTGTTTATTAGCAACATGATATTCATTTCCTAAATTCTAACTGAATAATGTCTTGTTAGAGTCAATAGCTAAATCTTTAACCACAATAGAAATTGAGGAAACTACTATTTGTTCAACAGTTGAGGGGAGAATTATATTTTAGAAGTCATCCCTGTGATGGTCCTCATCCTTAGGGTACTATGTCAAATCATGGTGGTGTTGGTCATGAATTGTAAGATCCTGATTTTCCTGTCAGGAATGTATCCTTTAATTTTCGGTCTAAATTTTTAATTTGGACATAATAGGGATGCCTAATGAGTTAGTAAAGGTTCCTAGAGTATTGAGAGCTTGTTCAGATCCTATATCCCATCTTTTTAGAGAAAACAATCATTGTGCATGGTTTAGAGTAAACCGTGTGGAATTCTACATGGTTTGTAAAACCATGAAGACTGTGTTTTTTCCGATAGAACCACCTCACACAGTTGGCGCACGATCGTGTGACCTAACTTTGTGAATTCACATTTTTTTCAGGTACTTATTCATGTCTTATACACAGTTTGATCAAACCATGTGGAAAAACCATTCTGGAAGAACCTTCTTGCACTTTTTGCATACAGTTTAAAAAATTGTGCAGACAACCGTGCACATGCTAAATTTGTTGGTAAATTTATAGTTTCACCCTTAAGGATCTATTAAGACAACCCTTCCTCCCTAATCAGAGAACCAGCAGGATTAACCCTTTTTCTATAATTTTTGGATCTTTTGAAGGCCAAAGATAGGGATCAAGATATCTCTATCATCTGACATTTGATTGATATTTAGTTTGTCACATTGGATGTGTAAAAGTATGTACTAAAGTCCACTTTTTCCATTCTTCTTCTCTCTTGATCTCAACCTAAATAGCTTTAGTTGAGTTTTTTTCACATATTCATAGATCAACTTCGATCTGTGGAAAATAAATAGCACATACAGGAGGAGGAGAGTAATAAAAAACCTAAGGTTGGTGGTATATAATTTATCCCTATAGATTATAGTTTTTTGAATGTTCTTGTGGTGCACACCAATTTTATTAGAATCCATTTCTTATGTTTACATTCTATGATTACGAATGATATAATCATATGGTTATCCTCTTTATAAATATGTTATTATTTGTTAGTGGTTACACCGACAACTCAATCCACCATATGTTGAAGGTTATGACATATTTGGAATTTTACTGTTTCAGCACGTTTGAGCCACCATTCCGGTGTGCCATTTCCTGACCATTCTAAAGTTGAGTCATTCCATAATAAATATATTCTTATTAAGGAGGGTTGCATAATGCCATGTACCATGTATGCTCACCAATTGACCCTCCTAAGGTATGTGGTTCAAATAGATTATTAAATGTGAAATGTAAAATATGGAATGCCAAATATACATAGTTTTTATCTTGGAAATATCAAAAGAGATTTAATAAAGGTAAAATATCTTTAGAACCCTTATCCATATTGATGAATGGAAGTGGAGTGAACCCCAATAATTTAATATAGCTTAATGGTAAATTAAGACATGATTAAATTGTGCATTGATACTTGGGAAATCCACACTAGTGGGATATAGGGCTTGGACCTATAAATAAATGGTTGAAATACAAACCATCATATCCAAACTAATAGAAGGAAAGGATTTATCCTAATGAATGGTTACATGATTACAATATAAAATATGAATGTACTGACTCGGACTCACCATGGATTCTAATAGGAGAATACTATGGGACTTAGCAACCCCATTCTGATTCAAGGATATGGTTTGCTTAGGTCAATACCCACATAGACTCTGGTTATTGAATATTCCTTGGATTCCCTGTATACTTCTGTAGGGTCCTTTAAATTATTACAAGATACCTCAGATACATGCCTTGGATCTAGCATTGACTTGTGGGTTCCATGGTGAAATCCCATAGGGCCCTGTCTTTTCTTAGCCCTGTGTTACCTTGGTCGATCACCTAGGACTCTGTAGGTGCTTTATTGTGGAATACATTGGATTACTCTCCATGAATTACACACTTACCCCTTATCTATACTATGATTCTACTGAGTTACCATTCCACGAGTTATCAGTTACCTTGGTTAATACCTTGGAACTCCCTCACAGGATATCATTTCTAGTTGCCTTATTACATCTTGGGACCTCCACTACTTATATGATCATTAGGTGATGTTAGTGCTGGATATGCCTCACATGGCCTATAAACATTAAATGGTCATTGAGTAATTAATAAACTAGTTATTTGCCAAGACACCAGTCGAGGGCTAATGCAGGTACTTTGGTATTTAGTTGTATTATACTGCTTTCTATAATTTATATATGCTTTCCAGCACATTCTATATTTCATTACACATGCTGAATTTTTAGACATCATTGGTGGTGGAAAATTGATATTTCTCTCATACCCTCTCTATGTGAAGTTTGGAACTCGAAGTAGATTACATGACTATATTTGTTAATAATGGGAATCATACAACTTTGAACACTTTACTTCATAGGGATAGGATGGATCATGATAGCAGATGACCAAGTTGGATCTCAGGATTCTTGGAGTAATATTTTTCTTTTATTAACTATGTGGAACATGTAATGCCTATTGTCTTAAATCAATGTCTTGCAGTTTTCTACTAACATGACATTACATCATCACTGTTATATTTGACATAATTATTGTTATTATTGTTTTTCTATTGGATCAATTTTCTTAAATTATTTATTTATATTGCTTTCGCTATTTATTAATATTATTTATATTCCTTCTATTGTGTTACAATCTGCTAATAAGGGCATTGTCTTTCAGCGAACACAACATAGGCACTCGTCGTTAGTCGAAAACCACTAGCATTTGGGGAGATGTGCTTGAGGCCATGTGGCCCACTGGGCTTGGGGAACCCATTAAGTGGAATCCATTTCTGGGACGTCAAAAAGTGGTATTAGAGGTGGGGTTAAATCCTCCAGACTAGTAATAGTTCTAAGGGTATCTGGGAAGTCACAAAGTGGTATTAGAGGTGGGTTTAGATCCTCTATCCTATAATAGTTTCCAAGGGTGTATGGGGCTTGATCGGAGGCTCAAACCCATATTTTTAGATAAAATAGACATGGCGTATGATTTAGAGGAACCCATGAAGAATTCTGAATAGTTTGTTATACTGTGCAGATTGTGTTTTCTCAGACCGAGCCACCTCGCACGGTTTACACATAGTTTGACAAACCATGTGGACAAATTGTTTGCATGATACATTTATAAGTAAATTTCTAGACCTTTCCTCAATGATATATTATGCCAACCCTTCCTCCCTAATCCACGTTCTAGCAATATTAACCCCCTTTTCTCTCATTTTTTTGGATCTTTCAAAGGCCAAATTTATGGATCAAGATATCTCTTTCGTCACACATCTGATCGAGCTTCTGTTAATCACGATGGATGTGAAATTATATGTACTTGAGTCCTCTTTATCCATTCTTCTCCACCATTTATCTCGACCTAGATATATTCAGGTGATCATTTTTCACTTTTTTATAGATCTACTCTAATCCGAGGAAAATCAATGGTCGATATCATAGGAGGAGAGTTGCATTACCCTATAGTGGGTGGTTTATAACATATCCCTAAACATTATTTTTTAGAACGATCGTGTGGGGCTCACTGATTACATCATAATATATTTCATATATAAGATTACATTACATGATTATAATTTATAGAATCAAGTTGTTATTCTATGTTAAAATATATGATTATTTTTTAGTAGTTACACCCACAACTCAATCAGCCCCATGTTGAAGGTTAAATCATGTTTTGGTTTTTAGTTTTTTGGCATGTTTCTTCCCCCATTCATGTGTTCATTTGGATGAACATTCTAAATGTGAGCCTTTCAATAATAAATGGATTTTTTTTTATTTATAATAGCATAATGGAATGTTCCATTTATACTCACTTCTTGACCCGCCTAAGGTAAGTGCTTCAAATTGATTGTTAAATGTGTAATGTGAATTTTTGAATGCCACATATACTAAGTATATAACTTGGACATTTCAAAAGACTTTTAATAAAGGTTATGTGTCTGTAGAACCCTTTTACATATTGATGGAAGGTAGCAGAGTGAACCCCAATAAATGAATATACTTTAATGGTTAATTGAGACATGATTTAATTGTTGAAATGCTAGTTGGCCTATACACAATAATGGGATACAAGGATTGGACAATAAATAAATGGTTGCAATGCTACCTAGAATAACCTAACTAATATAAGACTAGAATTCTGACTAAATAATTATTACATGATTACAATATAATGTATGAATGGATTGACTTGAGATCACCAAGGATTTTGAGAGAAGAATACCTTGGGACTCAAGAACCCTATTCTGATTCAAGGAGTTGGTTTTCATAGGTAGATAACCACATAGACTCTAGTTATTGTCTATTCCATGGACACTAATTATACTACAATAGGATCCTTTATGTTATTATAGTATACCTCAGATATATTCCATAGACATAGCATTGATTAGTAGGTGCCATGGTGAAAGCCCATAATTCCCTATCTTTTATTATCCCCATTCTACATTTTCAAATCACCTTAGACTCGACACGCACCTTACTTTGGACTGCATTGGATTATGTTCCTTGGAATATGCTCTTAACACTTAGCTAGACTCAGATTCTATGGTGTTAGAGTTCTGTGAGATCAAAGTTACATTCGTTATTTTCCTGGAACTCCCTCACTGGATATCATACAAGGTTTCCTTATCGCATCTTGGTTCCTTCAAAACTTATACTATAATATGGTGATGTTAGTTTTGGAAATGTGTTATGTGACATATTAATAATAAATGATAATTTCATAATTAATAAACCGTTTACATGTTCAGACATCAGCTGAGGGATGAAGTGGGTACTTTGGTATTTAGTTATATTGTAATGATGGATTTAATTTATATTTACACACCTACACATTGATATATTCCATTACAGTAGCTAGATTTTATAGACACCATTGTTGGTGGCCCACTAATATTTACCCCACACCCTCTCTGTGTGCTGATTGGTACCTGGAGTATATTATAGACTCCATGTGTTGACAAAGGGAAGCGTATAGCTTCAAACACATGATTTCTTGATGATAGGATGGATCTTGATAGAAAATGACCGACCTGGATTTTTGGATAATTGGAGTAGTCTTTGTTTTTCATTACATTGTGGAACATGTTATTACAATTTTCAGGTATCCCTATTTTATAGTTTTCTAGTAACATGACATTACATCATCACTATTCCAATTGAAACAATTATTGATATTCTTATTTATCTATTGCATTAGTTTTGTTCCAATATTTATTTATATTTCTTACACTATTTATTAGTATTAATTATATTACTTCAACTATGATACACTCTAAAAATGAGGGAATATTCTTCCCATGAACACACCCTAGGCTCTCGTAGTTAGTCGGAAGCCTGTGGCATTTGGGGAGATACTCTTTTGCCCATTTTTCCCGCCATGCTTGGGGCACCCATAATGTGGATTATGAGTTTGGGATGTCACACCATTAGTGGGGTAATTTTGATAGATATGGGTAGGTTCATACAATGAAGTTGCAAATAACAGATGTATTGATGGTATTATAATTTATCATCACTTTATCATTTAATTTTGTTTCATAATTTTTTAATCCTGATATTCACACTCCATTATTTAAGCATATTTTATGTATTGATTGGGAAGATATGTTGAGAGATTTATAGTAGCCAATGATATATGTACACAAGTCAGATGACAAAATTTATTATTAGATTTATATTAGTTTTATAGGATGGTAATTGGGAAGGATCATAATTTTGGAACTTCTTCTTATTACAAAAATATATTTATGATTTAATATTTGGTGTGGAATGGTAGTCCTCTATTCATGTTATTGCGGAATTCATTTGGAAGGAATTCATATTTGCGTATGTCGGGGGATGTGTGTGGAATTTTTTTGATAATGAAGAAATGAAATGTGTATTATATGCTAAAAGAAACTTTTATCTCAATTTGGTGAGTTTCTAGTAGAGTCTTAAAAATTTGTGGCTCCCAATTTTTTTAGGATTCATTTTATGTCTTGCTATATGATATTATAAAACTTCCCCATTAATGTGGCATCGAGTAAGTAATTTTTTAAAGGTATGAACTTAACTAATTTTGAGGGATTCTTTTTATATTTCACAAGAGTTATTGTATGATTTGAGACTCTATATTGATAATTACTACATAAGTGATTCATTCATCCTAGCGTATCTCCCCTAGGTGACCTAGTGTTTTCTCATAGAATGATAATATTTTTTTGATCATTTATATATAATACTAGTTGTTTAATTAGGTGAAGACCAAGAACCATTACCTAGTATTGAGAATATATGATATGTTGGACTAGATAAAAAACATCAGTTGGTTTTAGAAAACTAAATTTCACTCTTGATACCACCAAATTAGTGTTAAGTAGGATGATAACCTAAAGGATATCATTCGGTGAAAATCTGGAATATTTTACATTGTGATGATATTGTTCAATTTCAAAACACTCCATCTATGTTCATATGTCTAATAGACACTATATTATGTGAATTACTTATCATGTTTTCACTCTTTTTAAACATTGATGTCATTATGTACTCCATGTTATAAGAGGGGGATATTGGGAATCTCAGTCTAATGCAACAGGTTATACATCACCATCAACTCTATAGAAATATATAAAAGTGCATGATTTATAGTGACCATGGATTCTCATAGATTGATATTAAATCCTTTTATATGAATCGTAATTACATTATAGAAACCCACACCTAAGGATCATAAAGGTATATTTCCATTAGAAACATGTGAACATAAAAAACTGTTTCATAAGAGTTCTACATTATTTCCCACTATGTTTCTCATAACTATAACCACACATAGACATATAAAATTAAATACCCACCACTATATCATATTGAAAAAAAACATAATAAATGGAGAGATCATATTCTTAGTATTTGTAAACATGAGAGATATTAACATAACATAATAATAATGGTATCCGTACATAAGAATAAATTTTTAAAAACAATACCATGAATATCAATGATCAGAAACATGATTCCTGAAATAAATATTAGCAGTTCAAAAGAAATTATTAATAAAGTATTCAATAATAATTTTCCATGTGAAAATAACACTTCCATAAGACATAGATTTGTGGAAAACCACTAATAATATAAAAATATTTTTAAGGATACCAACTAAGGAAATAAACACATGTTAGGATTGCAATGACCACACATGTACTTGAATTAGGATTTAGATAGCCTCCCATGTACCAAATATTCTAAAATTGTAGAACCTATCATGTAACATCTTTTCTAAGATAATATAAACCTGTAACTAATCCATTTTAGGGAAAGATTAGTCCCACCAATCACGTAATAAATATTATACAGATTAGTCCCACCTTCTCATAATATATTCATCATTTCATAAACCATTAAAAATGACGTTCATAAAAATTTAAACCATGAATAACATATTGAAAAGTAAAAGGTTTCATAATAATTTCATTATTTTATCATTTCATACCCCTAGATTAAGAATCGTGTTTCATAATAATTTTATCATTGTATAACCTATCGAAGAGAAATGGTTTTAATAAACATATTTTTTTCATAAACATAATTCATTCATAGAAATAATAGTAATGGTATCATTGACTAATATCCTTAACAAAACATAATAAACAAAAAAATATTTCATCACTGATGTAAAATAAATTTGAAGGATCATGTCATGCAATTATCAATAAAAAAATACTTTACACTTTTAAAATAACTTTTAACACTAATGATTGAATATAATTTTCAAAATATTTTCCATTTAAAATAACTATGGAATCACATAAAATAATATATAAAGTCATCTTAAAACATTACTTGTGGAAAATGACCTTTTCACACTTAAAAATACTTTTTATAACAAAATATTTTTTCTAAATACTTTTCCTTCAGTATAACCACGGAAAATTAAAAAGAACACTTTAAAAATGTTATAAAATAATTATTACTGAAAATATCATTTTAATTTTGAAAATGATATTTTAAATTATAAAAAATATTTGATTTTATTTTATTTGAAAATATACATTGAAATTTATAAAATATAATTCCATGAAATTAATGGTCATGATGGGGGGTCATTTTTTCATGTCGTATACATTAAAAAAATAATCCATTAACATTTTCCTTAAAATCAAAATGGGTTGTGTTTGGAAAATAGAATGAAGATTTTCTT
Source organism: Viscum album (assembly GCA_963277665.1). Lineage (NCBI taxonomy): Eukaryota > Viridiplantae > Streptophyta > Magnoliopsida > Santalales > Viscaceae > Viscum > Viscum album. The sequence goes on from OY728152.1 coordinate 1,257,529,814, forward strand.
TAAAATACATTGTAAAAATTCATGAATGGGAAAAAAGTTTCCAATAAATATATTTGTGTAGCTATGAAAGATATTTTAAAAAAATTATTATACACAAATATGGAGAAAATGGGTTTTTGACCATAGATTGAAATAAAGTTGATATTTCTTAAAAACATACATTTGTTATTCTACATAGTTAAAGATATAAAATAAAGCTAAAACATGTATTATATTGAAATAAATATATGGGAAAATTTTAATGATTTTTTTGGGATATAGATCATAATATTTTATCTTTAGAAGTAAAAAATATAAGATATCCTAATAAATGATGATATTGTGTGTTAAAATCATTACAACTTTGGTAACATTAAATTATTATCCTTTTGAATGAATAAAAATATATGAAACAAAATATATCAACAAATTAAATTTCAAATGGACTATATATACACCTCAAAAAAGAATATAGGTGAATAACATAACATATGTCTCATAGAAGGATAATTGAGATAAAAACCCATTTCTTTATGTCCGGACTTCATTCATTCATGTTATAACCTCCTGTATAAAACAATAAATCATCATAAATATATTATATAACCATTTAAATGTATTTAATATCATATATTATTTAGGTATGACTTTTTATCACCATTTTATTAACATCTCTATGCTTAAATCACATTTTTGGAAATCACTGCTTTGTTTTTTATGTTTGTTTTTAATCATTATTTTAGGTACTCTTACATTGATCACAGTTACATAATATAAATATTTTTATCAGTGATATAAATTTCATATATATTCAGTATATATTTAATTTTTGTATTCTTTAAAAGATAGATACAGAAGATGAAATACAAAATTCATTAAGACAGTAGGTCATATATACCCATGACAATTGTTTCAATTTTATTGATTGATTTAATTAATATAAGGTAAAAATATATTTCCATTACAAAATATTTTTTCATGTATATAACATATATATATTTAATATACCCTATTTGCATTCTATAAAAATAGTCACTAATAAAATAATAGCATCTCTTCATGAGGTTGACGATTTTCGTAAACTTGAACGCTGTTATTGTATCCCTAAAAGAATGGAATGTAAGGATGTATATGTGAAATAATAATTTAAATAGTATAAATTTAATTAAAATATCATATATATTAATTTAATCTATCCTTATATCCATCCTGCTAAAATAATGAAAAACACATCAATCAGTTTGTGAGGTTGTAGTATGTCGTACACCGAATTGACGTTATTATTTTCCAAAGGGTTCGGAAGTAAGATTTTAGATGTGGTATTGTATTTATAGATTTATAATAATATAATAAGTAAAATAAATATAAATATAAATAATTTCTATCATTATATCCAACCATGATATGTTGTGTTGAAAAAACTAATAACATCTTCTCGCGACGCGGTAGCCTGTCGTACACATGATAGATGGTTTAAATTCCCATTTTATTGAAGAGAAAAAGGATAAAAGTTATTAAATTTACATAATATAATATAATTATATTTTATATACCTATTTTTTATTATATAATAATAATATGTGATGATTTTATGGAGTAATAAGAATAAATAATCAATTAACGTATAGTTTAAAACATTTCCCCTTCTTTAGAAAACCGATTTTCGTTTAAATATAATATTTCGTTGAATATATATATGACCACACCAAGGAGTCTAGTATGTGGATATAGATATAAGGAACATATTTGGGTTTTTTTTATAATATAAATTGTGTTTTATGCTTAAAAACTGTGGAAGTGGAGTGTCCTTTTATAAGTGGGGGATAAGACACACTTGAAATTTTGAAATGAAAAAATTGTACCCATGTTTTTTAAATGACAAAATTCACCATAATGGGTTATTATCAAATATTAAAGGTGATAAGGTCTATATATTTCCATAATAATGGGTTTTTACATTGTTCTAGGTCATTTAACCCCTTATATTTTTGTTTAACCCCATGTAATCCAGTTTTTATCATAACCTCAGTACTAAATTTAAACTCTTATTAATAATAATTTTGAAAAAAATTAAATTATTATAAAACAAATATATATTTTTTTATTAAAAAAATTATTCTATTTTTTTAATTCAATTCATAAAAGTGTAAAAGTATAATGTATAATTTAACCACCAGATGAGATGAGAATGTAGTTTTTCAAAGAAAAAATGTTCCAATGATTAAAAATATTTTCCATAAAAACGAATTATAATATTTATTATAATACACTAATTTTGATATATAAATATATAATTTTACTATTTTTTCTTTTAATAACATATTAAAAAAAATCATGTTTTGAAATTAACTAAATGAAAAGAGAATTATGAATAAAAAACCTATTTTCCCCTATTTACTGAAAATTTTATCTTTTCCCCAAATTATCTATTATTCACTCTAATATAAATTTGAACAGTTGATTTCAATAATGTAGTTAATATTTTAAAATAAATTTTAAATATGTTCCATTAATTATAATTATTTTTTTAAAAAAAATATATGTAAATTTTTTTTGAATTATAAAATTTTTTAAACAAATATATATTTTACTATATTATAAAATTAATGTCAAAAAATAATGTTAATATTATATCGCAGTTTGTTAAAACTAGGTTTTGCATATAAAAAAATATATCAAATAAATTAAATTTATTAGAAAATAAATATTTTTTAAAACACTTTTTTTATATTCTAATACCATTAAAATGAATTTATTCCTTCATATATTGTCATATTGAAACAAATAGATGAGGATTACTCTAACTCTTTACATTCTTAGGTTCCCACAAATCTCCCTTGAGCTAGTGGTTTTGCTAAAAACCATTCACCAGTTGAGTGGTCTTATTTCACAACACAACCTCTACATGATCCAGAATCTCTCCCAGTTGTTACTCATAATAATTATCAAACTCTAATGGTTTGGCCTCGTATTTTAGTACATATGATTATTATTGTATGAACTGCCTCATTAGAGATTTCTTGAGCACATCATGGTCCAGATATATAATCAGTGGAACCAATAATGAATAAGATATAATTCTGATACAATCATGAATTTAAAAGGGTAAATATATATATGTATATAAGTTTCATTATATCATAATCACAATTTCATTTTTGGTTTTACCTTTATCATAGTCCGCTTAATTTCATAGTCCATAAAATTGGAATTCATGTTGAATTTTTCTTACCTAGAAAACTAAATTTTTAATATTAATATTATGTGATTTCTTCAGACATTAAATATTTAAAAGAGGCAAAATGATTTGAAAAGTAATTACAATAACATCCAATGTTAAACATAATACATTTCTTGAATAGTTAAAACAACGGACCCTCCATATTTATTCATAATTAAAATCAATAAATTCAGATATAATGACATAATATTTGAAAAATCATCTAACCCTTATTTCCCCAAGAAACTATATGTTTATCATAATGTTGAATAACCTATATCTTAATGAAATGAAATGATATTTTCTAGAATAATTGTAATATATTGAAAAACGTGTATGACAACATAAACTCGTTCAAAAATTAACTTTTTACTCATTCCTTATTTTAAATAGTATATAGTTCAATATAACAAATAAATCAAAAAAAAATTTATATTCCATTAACGATTACATATAAAACATTATAATCAAATAATTACACAATTCCAAGGATGTCAATAATATCCAATTTATATTATCCATATCAATCTTCTCATTATCCTAATTTTATTATATCAACATTAGGAACATATTAAGGGTTATCTTTCCCTTAATCATTTGTCTTCCATATAATATCACATTTCCAATCAATGGCATTTATATGTCTTTACTTCCCTAGATCATTTTCTTGAAAAACATTAATGATAAAATTGTAAATTAAATTCCATTTATATAAATATCAAAATTCATGAATTATAATAAAAAAAACTTGAATCGTTCTAATACATTATAAAACCGTTATCTAGGATTCATCAACTTATTACATAATACCCCTTTCCTTTCATATATCATTATTGTATCTACCTCAAAAAAAAATTTACTTGTACCACCTTTTTGTTCCTCTTCTGGAGCTTCCCCCTTGGACTTGATTTGTATAATTCCCATAACTTATAGATTTATAAAATTCATCCATTAATGATACCTTAAGGAACAAATTATTTTTATACAATGGGTTAACAAATATATTTATTTTTTCACTACAATAGCTAAATTAGTGTCCTTATTCTCCACACATAAAACATCTTATCATTCCTTTGAGACATTTCGTTGAGTTATTCTTCCCACATTCTTAATATATAAGAAACTAAATCTTTTTTAAGACATGGTATCCACAACCTGAACTCTTAAAGACCGCTATCATTCTTCTATTAGTTGATTTTGAGTGTTAGTTATGGTGCACGTTTTTAGTGATATATCATGATAAAAGATCTGGAATAATAAAAATATGCTCCAATCTTATCATCATCTCAATTTTGGGGAAATAAATTGATTTTATATCACCTTCAATTTTAACAAAGTTCTATATAGTTCTTGTTATTGAGTAAAATAAAAAATAGTAGTGTGGATACATTAATCATTGTGACAACCACATAATCATGGAAAATATATATATGAAAACTAAATCATCACACCTTATTATCCAAATATGACACCATAGGCTCAACACATCTCATTCATAGTCATTATTCAAATCCTACAATATGGTTCATAAATATTTTTTGAATTTCAAAAACATATCCCAAGGTTGTGTCATATTAGGTGTGAAGAAAGACACAATTATATACACTAGTTGAAGATCGAGTTCATCTCAATGATCCTTTTAAGTGTTAATACACATAGGTGATTCTGTAAAAGAGACAGATCTAATTATTTTATTTAGATATTGATGTAATTTCGTGGAGACCACTCGCTCTATCCTTTTCAAAAATTTGTGTATTGTTTCCTATAATTTGACTCACGTTTAAACATATACACAAACATATACCTAGACATGTCCCTATAAATATCCAAAGGGATCTCACTAAATCCTTTTCATCATATTTTATAAAGGATAATTAAACATATCTTATGATACCAACTATATACAACCATATTTTTCTTAATCATCAAGTCATATTAAGATTATGAAATTCAATGAATGAGTTAAATGGTATCCTTGAATCATATCCCATGTTAAACATATGTATCTTAAAAGGATGTAATACTTTATGAAAAATGGTTATGATAGATCATAAGGAACATTTCAGATGAAAATAGAACATCCAATTTGAATCTCATATTTAAAACTAAAAATTTATAAAACATTATGAAGATAAATTTCATTGAATATAACATTAGAATCACAAAAACAAATATTTAAATATAATTTAAAACATTTCATAAGGAAATCAAAATTTTCACAATGGAAAACACTTTTTAAAACCAAGATTATTTTCAAATTACTTTTATTTGAATAAAAAATTAGAAACATATAATGTAACATTGAAAAATGATTTCAAACATTTCTTGAGTAAAATAACCATTCCATGTTGAAACAAACTTCAATATAGTAATCATTTTGAAAATAATTTTCATTGAGAATAAAATTTTAAAATTATAAAGTAATAATAAATTAAAAAAATATCCATTATATAAGGAAATTACGTTAATTCCATAAAAAAATAAAATAATTATTATCTTCACATTTTTAGAAAATGAAAAATGGACTTAGTTTGAATAAAACATGAATATTCCTTTTAATCACATTTTATAAAGTATAAAATTTGTAAAAAAATAATTAAAATGATCCTTAAGGGAATGTTAAAACATTTATGAAATAATTTTTTCAGAACATATATATGGACATAAAAGGATTTCACACCAAATAGAAAAATAATGAAAACTTTTCATAAACACATTATATTTAACTCTTTAGTACATAATCTGATGATAATCAAAGGAAAAAATTTATTCCATGTATATATATACAAATGGAAAAAATCATGAGTTTCTTGAGAGGGTGACTATAAAATTTAGTTATCCTAAGAATAAACACAAACAATCCCAATAGATGAAGAGATTGTATCACTAAACTATTACAAATTGGTATCATTGAATCATAAGCCCCGCGAAAGAATAATATTAAATGAAAAGTAATCGATCCCAGTAATTAATAAATTAATGATATTACATTCAAATGGGTTTATATATAAACCTAACAAAAAAAGATAGGTTCATAACATAATATATATCTTAAATAAGTAAAATAGAGGAAAATCCCTTACCTTAAGTCTTGAATTCCTTCATTCAATTTTGATCCTCCAATTTAATAAATATATTTTTATATATATATTAAATAAAAAAATTATATATATTTCATACTATATATTTTTCTTATGAACTTATATTATTAGTTTATTAACAATTTTATGTTAAAATCACGTCCTAGACAATAATGATTTTGGGTAAATTTTGATATTTTATTTTTGGTCTACCTATATTTTAGAATTGTTCTAAAATTTAAATAATGTTTATAATTAAATAAATATAATATATTTCCATTATATGTAAATTTAGATTATTCTATAAATGATAGAGATAGAAAATTAAATACATTAATCATGTAGACAGGGGTTCATACGTATGCAAGAACATTATTTCCATTTTTTCAGTGAATAAAATGAATGAAAGAAAAATAATATATTAAATTTATATACTAATGGTAATTTCATGTATATAAAATAAAATCCTTAAACATAACCTGATTAAATTCAATTAAAAGTGTTAGTGAATAATGAATCACATAGTTTCATTAGGTTGTAGTACGTCGTATACAAAATTGAAAATAATAATGTTTTTTGATATAATAATTACTTATGTATAATTAATTTAAAAATATATTATATTTTGATTTCATATATCATTATTAGCAACCATTAAAAAAATGAAGAACATTTCCCATCAGTTCGCGAGGTATGAGTCTAACATAGACACGAGAAACATTACTATTTTCAAACAGATTGGAATGTAAGAAGCTATATGTGGTATTAAAATTCATGAGGTATAATAATATCAAAAATAATATATATATATATATATATTAAATCTATAATTATATATAACTATGTGAGTTTAGGATGTAAAATTAATAACATCAGTTTGTGAGGCGGTAGTCCATCATACACATATTTGAAACATTATATTCCAAATTGTTAGAAGGGGAAATGTATATATTATATGCCACTAACATATTAAAATATAATAATATTATATATATTTATTACTATATCATCATAGTTTAATAAAATTTATTTTTGTTTGAAGAATAAGAAAAACTACAACACATAGTTTATAACATTACTTATTCTTCAAATGAGTTTATAAGTTTATCCAAAAGGAATGTTATATTGGATTTATGAACTCTGAATATAATCGTTGATGGGATGGCATATTTGAGGAATACATTTTGTTGGGTAATTAATGGACTAATGTGTTATCGAAGTCCGAAGAAGAGAGTAGATGGGGAGCCCTTATATCAAAGGGGGAGAGGACACCCCTTGAATTTTTTTAAAACAATAATGGTTTCCCATATTTTTCAAAAAACAATTTGAAAAAATAGGTCATTAAATAAACTTATAGGTTATAAGATATATATATGGTCATATAGTGGGTGTTGGAAAATTTTATAGTCTGTTTTCCCCCTTATCATTTTACTTTATCCTCCTCGCAAACCCTCGTAGACCATAACCATAGTAATTAATTGGTATTGTTTTATGATACATTTGTACCAAAAGTTCTGTTTACCTAATTATATAATATAAAATATTATTATTACAAATATTGAATCCATTTTTAATAATTACATTCTTAGAAGTAGAAATTTTTAATTTAATATTAAACCCACCAACATGACAAGAAAGATGATTTATAAATAAAAAATGAAAATAACTATTAAAATTATTTATATAAAAATTTATTATGAAATTGGTTAACGTGATATTAATAGGATTAAAAAAATTATAACTTAAAATTTTTTATTTGTAAAATTATCAAAAAAAATCGTTGTTTTCAAATTCTTTAGATGAAAAGACAATTCTTAATAAGAACCATCATTTTCCCCTCTTCAATGTAAATTTTACCCTTCAAAAAATTATACTTTATTCACAATATAATATTTTTGACATGATGATTTCAAAAATGAATTTTTTTTTTCAAATAATTTTTATAAATGTTTCAAAAATTACAATTATTATTTTTTCACAGAAACGAATGAAAACATTTTTTTATTATTGTATTTTCAAAACATAGTAACACTTAACTAAAAATTTTGTAAATTTTGGGAAAATGAATTAATTATATAAATCTACTGTAGATAATATTTATAAATTATTTATTCATTTTCATACTATTATGTTTAACCGTTAGGTTTCAAAGGTTATATTAATGAAATAACATTAATAGTATAAAATAGTTTATTAATATTTAGTTTTGGGTATTATGAAAGCTATAGAAAAATATCATTTCTTATAAAATAAAATATTTCAAAAAAGGGTTTTTACATGTTTTGTAAAAGAAATATTTATTCCCTTGGGAATATGAGTACATAGTAGGTTGTGGTTGTGGACACATTGAAAAGTGAGGTATTTTTCTCTTCAGTGGTACCTGAGAACTTGGTATATGTTTCCAGGTTCATTAGAATTTGAGGATATTACTAGTGGTTTATTTCAAAAATCTATTATATTTTATCCCCATTTATATATTTAATATTAATGGGCAATACATTAATTATTACTAATAGGGTTAAGAAGCTTTTGACTACCTGATGCTTTGGTTTCCTGAGGATGGGTTGATGCCCGAGGTATATTTTTTGTATCTTTTGGGATTGTAATGATTAATAATGTTGTAAAAGGAAGTTATCATGTTATTATTTTAGTAATTTGTTTCCCAATTACATTTACTATTTATATTAAGGAATGTAGTTAAAATAATTGGTTTGTTCTATGAAGTTATAGTGATATTACCTCAATTGGAATTTATTTATTGTCCTCATTGTAACATCCTAGGTAAATAAAAAATCTTAAATTTTCATATTTATTAATATTGTTGAATTAAATATTAATTTTACTTTAAAATATATTCTATGTTATATGGAGTACCTGACACACAATAATGGAGTTCGCAGATGTCTTATATTGCACACAATGCTGAGTCATACTGGAAAAATAATAATATAATATTATTATATTAAAAAGTAGTTATCACTTGGCCATTTTATTGGAGGGAATGAATAGAACTAATAATATTATAATTAAACATGTTTGTTAAATGTTTTTATATTTATCTAATAGAATTTAGAGGAATAAAATGAGAATTAATCCAACATTAAGTATAAATACTCAAATATTTTTAAAATGCAGGTTTACCAACTTTTGATGGTGTACACCTTTTAAATATAGTTTTTTTCTCTTTTATATGTTATATTTGACAAAAAAACTTCTTATTTAGGATTGGTATATCAAAATTTTCATAGGGTAAATTTTTGGTATTTTTCTGATAATGTTTATTTTAAAATAAATAGTGAAAATTACTGCATTTTAAGTCAAAACTAACATTTTATCTGAGATATTTATATGGTTGGATTATCTTTTTAAATGAGTTCAAAGTGTAATTGGATTATAATTTTACCGTTTAATACAATATTGGTCATTTAAAGTAATTTCACTTTGAAATTGGACATAAACCCATGTCAATATTTTTTATAGTTTTTTTACTTATTAAAAAGACACTTTCATGTTTTGACAAAAGAAATTAATTTTAAATTAATTAATGAATATTATATGTATTAAATTTGGTAAAATAGAAATAATTTTTGAATTTGGAATATCAAAATTACCTTCGTATGAACTTTTGTAATTTTTCTCAAAACGTTCCATTTTTTGATGAATAGTGAAAATCGCCACATAGTAGTTAAAAAATAAAATTTGTCATTTAAATGAAATTTTAACACTTCTGTGAATTGAATATCAAAATTTATACATAAATGTTTGTCATAATTATGTAAAACTTTGTTCAATTGGATGAAAATAATTTTGGTGAATAGTAACTTTTGATTTTTATTTACCACAGTTAAAGGTAAATACGGTAATTCAAGGTAAAAATAATATTATAATAATATAAAATTACCTTAAAACGTGTCATAACATTATTTTATGAGACAAGGATGACCAATACAATCCCTGGGGTGAACTTGTGGCCTTTGGAAGCCACTTGGGTAAGATAATGAAATTAATAATGTTTTATTTAATGTAAAAATTAAAATATCATAAACATGTGTTATTTTTTTAAAACAATTTTAATGAGAGGTTATATAATTAATACCATTTAAAATAAATATTCATTAAAAATAAAAAAAAATATTTCATAATTAATGGCATTTTATTTATATTTTTTAGACATCAAATAAATAGATTTATTTATGAAAAAATGATGAGGTAATAATTGTCTCATTAATGAATGTTTTAGAAAAATGAAATTATAATTTTTAAAATAAATTTATTTTGTAACTTTTTATTTCATAAAATATTTTTATAGATGATTATATTTTTATATTTTAATTAATGAAGGTTTTTTGAAATAATAATGTTTTTTTATTTTTTAAAAATTCATGTTAGGAATAGTAAAAAAATTAACATAAATGAGTTTTTATTTTAATCAAGATTTTATTAAATGAAAAAATAGTATTAAAATATAATAATAGGCGAAATAAAATATATGATATTAAAAATTCAATTAATGACTCATTTTGTGTCTCTTGGAATTTTATAGTAAATATAATAACTATATAGTATAAATACACAAGAAGATGTAGTAAAAGATAAGTAAGTTAACAAAGGGCTAAATAAAAAAGATAAGGATTAAAAATATCCAAAAAGTATCCAATTATTATTTGATGATTTTATTTTTACTTATATTCACTTTATCATAGAATTTATTGAATTTTGGACCCTTTGAAACTCAAACAGAATTATAATAAAATAATACTTTCAAACATTCCAAAAGATCCCCTCCACCATCTTATAAAAGAACACCAAATCTAACACATTACTCACACCACTAAATCCCATTGGATCATCCAACCTCTACCCAAATATTCTTTTAAAATACCTCTCTTCCTACTAAAATCAATTCAATATGAATGAGGAAATTTAAGATTTCCCTTATGCTGAAATCTAATGATGTTACCCGATTTAAAGGTAACGTCTTCTCTCAAGTCCTTTTCTTTTATTTTTCCTTCTCCAAACCCATAAATTATCTTTATTCCATTATTTTATAACAACGCCTGTATCATCAATATAATAGGATTTTTTTTTTGGAATTATTAAAACTATACTTCTACACACCTCCATCAAATGGATACAAACATACTGTTTCTATGGATGGAAAACTATTGCCTCACGAAACGATGATTGTACAATTATCTCATACCGCCTATCATGGTAGCCATTATTATGGAACTGTATTTAAATGTGTTATATAATATATTTATATTTTCTCTAGTCCTATATATTTTTCATTTAAATAATACCTTTATGGTTTTTATAATGGGTAAATACGATAATTTTATTTGAGGTTGTCTGGACTACCGCCCCCTCAATGTGATATGAATCATTCATAACAAACATGGAAAGTATAATGGATGGTGTTAATGAACTTATGTAACATATATAAAATATTATATTACACTTCAATAAAAATATACCTATATGTAATTTAGTTTTTATTCCTTAAAAATGAAAAAAATGAAATGAAAGTAGTGTTTATACGTGCATACTGCTTACCCTTTCCATAAATAGAGAATTTCATTTTAATATATCCAAATGACATGGAATATTATAAATAAATTAATAATGGATATATTTGATATATTTGATATCTATGAAATTAATATAATTCAGGACATAGTGTAATTTTTACGTCACGGAAATTATGTAATTTTAACAAGTTCATTTTTTACTCAAGTTCTGAACGTCGACAAAATGTCCAATAATAACTCAAATAATTAACTAATTGTTATATAAAGGTAATAGGTGATATAAAAGAAATAATAAACATGAAAAAGGTTCTTATGAATGTATAAATTATCTTATGTTTGTTATTCAGGAATAACATGGATCATACCAGATAAGTCGGACATGAGGTAAGTGGTTTTCATATCATTTTTTTCCTATGAGATTCATGCCATATTAGCCATTATATCCATTTGTGTGGTGTATGTACTTCCCATGATTGAATTATTTATGTAATATAAATTATTTTATGGGTATTCAATTCATCATTGTGTGATCATTCTTTCATGGGGTGTGTGTTTCATAAGATACGAAATCGGTAAGGGAACCTTTTACCTTCCTCTTTCTATCAATGACTTCTTTTATGTCATGTATTTAAATTTCAAATTTTTTTGTTGGGATATGTTCTTATATATCCCAATTATTTTATATTTTATGATTAAGTTTTTAGAGACCCTTTTCTATCCCATCAACTCATTTTCTAAATTTTAATGTGACGCCATTAGGCTAGCATATTTTCATAAGGACTTTGTCTCAATCTCATTCATTGAAGCATATCTTGAAATTGGGAATCTTTTTTATCATATATTGTTTATATTCATCCCATTGATATAATATATCATGAATTTACTTATTCTAGTTAAATTATAGTATTCTTTTTATGTTATTCATTAATTATTTTTATTCAAGAGTTTCTATAGTGGTAAAGGATTCTTTAAATAAAACATCATTTTAAATGTTTTAATGAATTAATCTTATAAATAATTATATTTAATTTCCATGTTTTTTAAAGGATATTAAGGATTTATTTATATGTACATGGGTTTTTTAAAGTTTAAATTTCATTCAAATTTTTTAGAGTGGTATGGGACATATTGATTCAAAACTCATATTTTTGAATGTTTTAATTGAATTGATTATTTCAATATCTTGAAATGATATATTATGATTGCAATATGGAAATGTTATCTTTCGTTTATGTAGGTATTATGTGTTATAAATACATTATGGATATTGTGATTGTGTATGTATATGAGTGGTTCCATAATAAACCTAGGGCAGGTGAGCCCGAGATTTCTATCCAATGCATTGGGTAATGTGACAGAGGTAAACATTGATGTTTCTCCTTAGATATTTAATGAATATATTGTGATGGGTATTCCAATGTAACTCCCTACATAACTGTGAAATCTACAATGTATGTATGGTATGGATTACACAAGTTAACTTTATGATTTACAATTTCTATATGTTATTTATAAATCATATGATTTCATGCGGAATGTTAAAGAGCTTATGTTTTGTATGTTTTCATGGACTAATATTTTAATTATTTATCTTATAACCCTTATTGAGGTTTTTATAATCATCCCATGTATTTGAACTATTTTTCATAAGTTATAAGGAATGATAAGAGAATTTAATCATTCATGATGACTTATATTAAGAAAATAATTATTTTGTGCTTTGATAGTTTTTCATGACAAAAATAGATACCGAGTAGGAGTGACTACTTTGTAATTTTTGAAATGTAATGTAACAGTTATGGCCTAATTATTTAAAAATATAAACATAAAAATATCCTCAATGTGAATTGTTAATTTAATTCATGATAATGATATGTTTACGGATGGGGCCTTACAGTTGGTATAATCAGTTGATTTAGACAAATTTAGGGATTATGAGTTTTTGTTAGAAACATGGTTAGTCTCTATGTCTAATATTTATGTTAAATAATTATTTTTTAACTTTTTGAGACCATGTAAATTCTATTATAAATTGAAATATGAGGATATAAAATTACATTTCTATCCCTTCCTGATGACTTTCTTGCAATAATTACGGCAAAGGCATGTCCTGACGATTTTGAAATATTTTCTTACATACAAATCACATGCGAGCAATTTTTTGAGATATCAATCACCTATGATATACCTTGATACCATCATGGATCATGGGATGTATTTAATCAAATCATATTTTCTAAATATTCTCATATTTTCAAGAAAAGTCAATATTATCAATGAATTTTAAATTATTTTACCATATCATTATATTTGGAATCATACTATGATTTGGAAAATGGTTTTAAAGAAGGAGACCCTTGAACAACCTATTTATATTTGTATTTAAATCATAGTATTTCTAAAAATTATTATCTTACATCAAAAGGAACATTTATTGAATGTTTCATCTCAAAAAAAGTTCCACTATTTTATAGAAATCATGTTTCATCATATGTTTTGAAATTATATGTCATAAATGATTATTTACCGAAACTATTTTTTTTGAACACCCATATAACCCAAGTTGTACGCAGTGTATTTGGATAAATGAAATATATGATTTTGAAGGATATCTAAATCATTTTTTCAATGCAAGGACTATCTATATATGTGAACATGAAGACGATGAATCTCAGTGAACACCATAATCATGGTATGATGTTCTTCGTTTGGGAATAGTGTTACTTTATAGAGGTAAAAAATTTCAATGTATATAATAATTCATGAATTAAGTTATTTAGGTCATTATGGGTGGGAATGAAAATAAGAGGTATAATACAACCTTTGAGGTTAAATCATTTTTTGGTTATTTTATAGTTTTATAAAAAAACATACAGACCATGTGACAACCCATCGTGTTAGGCAAAGTAGTGGGATTCGAACCAACAACCAAATTTCAATTCAGATTTATCACCTACCATTGGCCTGTGTAATGTTCCTGGATAGTATGACTTATTCTTTTTAGTTAAATTATTTTATTGATCAAGAATAAGTTTATATGGGATCTTATGTGTTATCAAATGGATATCCTTAGTGTAAGAAAATGATTTGGCGATAAAGTGATAATGGTTATTTTGGAAGAGTTTTTATCTTTTGGGACCACTATATGCCTATGTAAAATATGATACATTGTAATTTTAATTGATTAATGATGGAATTTTATTTTGGAAGAATCTTTGTTTTATGGTGGACATATAGGGATTCATGTTATTATTGTAAATTATTATCCTGTCTTGGAGTATATGTGATTAGGTTAATTACTTTTAAGTATGATAATTTATGTGTAGTTGATGTTATTTGGTGTTAAATGTTATAATTTTATGGGAATACTATGTGATCAAAACCTTCTAAATTATGGGTTTAAAACATATTTTGGATTATTTTGAATAATTTTAAGGGAAATTGTTTTTTCAGTGGTCTTTGTTGTACATTGGGTATTGTTGGTTTAATATTGGATATTAAGAGAGGTGTTTTTTATTAAGGATTATACTTTGTGTGTATTATTTAATCTTGTAAAAACCAATTTGGTATTAGTTAATGTATAAAGATAGGAGAAATATATAATTAATATTTTTGGGATTATTTGATTCTATAGAAGTTGATTCTAGTGCTTCAGGTGTGAACAAGTAATTTTAAATTCTCATTGTTTGGAGAAAAGATGAGTTTTTATTAGAAACTTATTAAAGGTTGAAACTATACATGAAAAGTGAGTATATTTCCTTTTTCCTTATTCAATATCATAAATAAATTATTCAACATTATTAAAGGGAACATAAAACAAAAAAACGTTGTTCTTTTAGTTTTCCAATAGGAGAATCGATGACTATTTAACCTATCACAAGTTTGAGGTTTTCTAGTGGTTAACTTTCTCCAGATCATGATTTCTCTCACTCTCCCTCAGAATATAACACTTAGTTTCTCTTACATATCTAAGTTTTAATGGAATCCTAGTATGTGTTATCTCGAGTGACCTTTTTACTTATCATTATTTATTTTAATGTGAGAGTTTTATTGACTATTTTTCCAATGTGGGACATTAAATTATGTTTCCAAGCCCCATTTTGAAATTGTGAGGATGTAATTTCCAAAAGTGGGTAAGGATGTAACATCCCAGCTAAATAAAGAATATGAAATTTTCATATTTATTTATATTTTTGAATTAAATATTAATTTTACTTTAAAGGTGATTCTATTTTCAAAGGCGTACCCAATACACAACAATGGGTTTCTTTGAAGTCTTATGTTACACACAATGCTAAGTCATACTGAAAATAATAATAATATAATATTATTACATTAAATAGTAGTTAACACATACCCATTTTATTGGCATGAATAAACAAAATTAATAATAATTTGATTAAACATTTTTTACATGTTTTTACGTTTATCCAAAAAAAATTATAGGCTTAAAATGAGAATGAATCCATCTTTAATCGTAGATACTCTAATATGTTTAAAAGGAAGTTTTACTACCTTTCAATGGTGAGCCCATTTTAAATCTAGTTTTTGTAACTTTTATGTGTTGAATTTGACGAAATAAACTTCCTTTTTAGAATCGGGATATCCAATTTTACTTTGGGTAAATTTTTGGTATTTTTCTGATAAAGTTCATTATTTAATGAATAGTGAAAAATACTTCATTTTATGTCAAAACTATATTTTAGTTTGACATATTTATATTAATGGATTAAATTTTTATATGGTATTAAGGTGTAATTTTATTATATTTTTACCAATAAATCCAATGATTTCCATTGGAAGTAATTTCACTTTGAAATTGGACATAAACCCATGTGAATATTTTTGTAGTTTTAACTTCTTAAAAACAAGATTTCTAGTTTTGACAACAAAAATTATTTTTTAATTAATTAATGAAACTTATATGTTTTGAATTTAGTAAAATAGAAATAATTTTTTAATTTGGAATATCAAAATTATATTTGGATGAATTTTTGGTATTTTTCTGAAAACGTTCCATTTTTTTATGAATAGTGGAAACATTACATAGTAGTTAAAAACTGACATTTTTAATGAAATTGTACTGCTTTTTTAAATTGAATATCAAAATTCTGACATACAAGGTTGTCACCAGAAAGTAAAATGTGGTTCAAGAGGATGGAAATAATTTTTGGTCAATAATAACTTTTGATTTTTATTTACCGCGATTAATGATTTAAAGGGTAATTCATGGTAAAAATAATATTATAATAATATAAAATTGCATTAACATTTTACCTGACCATGTTGGATGATTCATGGCTGAAAAATAAAATCCTTGTGTAGAACTGTTGGCATTTGGAACCCACATGGGTAAGATAATTACATTAATAAATTTTTATTTAAGGTAAAAATAAAAATATCATAAACATGTATTGTTCTGAAAAAACAATTTTAATGTGGTGTTATATAATTATTATGTTTGAATATAAAAATTATTTTTAAATCTAAAAATATTTCTAACATCATGATATTTTTATTATAATTCGTATACATCAAATAAATAATCTTATTGATGATACAATGATGGTGTAATAATTACATCATTAATGATTGTTTTAAATAAATGAAATTATAAATATTAAAATAAATTTATTTTGAAAATTTTTATTCAATACAAAATTTTTAGATATGAGGATGAAATTTTATATTATAATAAATTATGATTTTTCAAAATATACAAGTTGTTTTAAATTTTTTAAAAACTCATGATATGAATAGTATAAAAATTTACATAAATCAGTTTTTAAATCAACCAATGTTTTCTTAAATGATAAAATAGTCCTAAAAATCTATGATTCATCCAAATAAAATATATGAAGTTACAAATTTAATTAATGGTACATTATGGATATCTTGGAATTTTATTTTAAGTATATTAACCATATAGTATGAATTTACCAGAGGACATGGTAAAAGTTAAATAAGTAAACAAAGGGTTAAATAAAAAATATAAGGATTAAAAAATATCCATGACCTGTCCAATTATTATTGGATGATTTTATATCGAATTATATTCATCCTCTCATCTAATTTAGTGAGTTTTTGTCCTTTATAAACAAAAAAATAGTTTTATAATAAAATAATACTTTCAAACATTCCTAATGATCCCCTCCTAATTGTTATAAAAGGACACCAACTCTAACCCATTACTAACACATCTTGATCCCCTTGGATCGTCCATCATCTACAGAAATAAGCACCCAACATCCCACCCTCTCTCCTAGAAGCCTTTATCTAGGCAGAAGGCAATTTAACGGATCCCTTAGTCTCAAATCGAAAGAAGTTACCTGATTTAAAGGTAATGACTTCTCTCAAGTTCATTTATTTTATTTTTCCTTATCCAACCCACTAAACTCTAATTATTCAAATAATTTATAAAAACTGCAGTTTTGTAACGCCCCGACCTCAGCTACCCAGAGTCGGTGCATTACTTCGTAACATTGGCATGATCACAAAGGATCAAGTCTCGAAAGACCGATTAGTTTAGTAGCCTTGGAAACACTAGATACATTCATAAGTCTTTCATTACATCAAAAAGTGAAAAACTACAATAACAAAGTCTCCATAGACCACACTCATATCCTCTTCTGACTATCCCTGCAGGTCATTCATAAAATACTTCTTCACATCCTGGAAAATATTAAAACATTGAAAGGGGTGAGCTCAAATGCTCAGTAAGGATAACAATAATGCGGAAGCTTTCATAAATAAACATTAACATTTAAGGCAATGTATAACTAAAACAAAAGCCTTTTAAACATGAACTTCAACATAATATGGCAAAAGTAAAATGAGATAATTCCATTTACTTCTTCACATGGATATTCTACTGGTTGAATAATCACATGCAATATCAATAACCACTTTCATAATGATGGAATGCATAATGCCAGACTATCATAACCACGTAGTCAAGGCCTCGTGCCAAGACCACAAATAAGATTTTGTCAAGGCCTTGTGCCAAGACACTAGTTTGTCTCATGAGACCTGCCGATGCATCGAGGAGCTATAGCGGGCTCCACCCGTCACTTATTAAGTCCAATGCATTCCTCATATTAATAGGTTTAAACATATCATAAACCATAACATAATCGTATCACATAAAACATGCATAAAGGAAACATAACATTTCCATATTTCAATCACAATATATCAATACAACACATTGATATAATAAAAATTCTTTCAAAACCATTTTCAATACCAAAATAAAAGAATGTTAAAACATTGTATTTATTTTTCTTTTTTAAAAAAGGTATGGCTTGTAAAGGAAGCCGAAACTCAAATCATGTTCACGGCGGCGGAGAAGTCGTTGTCGCCGCATAAGTACGGAAAGAAAAACATTCCCTTTTTGTCGTTTAGTAAAATGCTTCGTATAAAAAGATTCCTTTTGAATAAACTTAAAAGTCAAAGGGGTTTATACACCGTATAAAAGAAAGTTGTGTATAAAACCAAATATGCCTCAATGAAAGGAGATTGAGACGAAGTCCTTAAAAAGATCATTTTTAAAATAAAATAGATATATTATGTGTATTCACTATAGGTACACATAAAGAAAGTAAAAATACAAAATAAGACATAATAATATCATGACATAATTTGAAAGTAGGAGATTAACCCAAAGAATGGAAGTTGGGTTAAGAAGTTCCCTTACCTCGTGTCTGACTTGACTCAACCGTTCTTTAACCTCCTGAATAATAAACTAGAGTTAATATATACCTTATTAAGAACCATTTTCAACTTCATTATCCTTATTATATCACTTATTACAATGATATGAACATTATGTAATTATTTAAGTTAATAATGTTCATTTTGTCGGTATTTGGTTCTTAAGTCAAAAATAGGCTTCTTACACTTACATGTTGTTAATTTGGTCAAAGGTTCATTATATCCAGAATGGTATTCATGATGTAGATATCATATATGTCATATATATCCAGTACATACATTCATTTATAATATTACATCACATTTAGAGGTAAGAAATGAAATGCACCGTTCATGGAGACGGTAAGCCGTACGTACGCATGAACGCTACTTCCATTTCTATTTCATATTTTCTGGAATGGAATCATAATGATATGAGAGTATATTATAATTCCAGTATAATAACATATATAATATCATTAACTTTATCCTTCACACATCCCACATATGGTATTAACGAATCAAATCACTTTCAGGGGGCGGTAGTCCGCGCTTCCTAAAATGAAGATATCGTGTTTTACCCATAATGGAAACCATAAAGGTATGCCCAAAATGAAAAAAAACAGAAGCTTAAGGAAAACATAAACATATTATATATCATATATAAAAATAGTGACATCATAATGGCCACCTTTGAAGGTGTTAAATGAGTGTTGAACAATCATCGTTTCGGGAGGCAGAATTTCGCCATCCACGGAAACCTTATGTTCTTTAACCATTTGATGTAGTTGTGTGGAAGTGTAGCTCAAATAAATCTTATAACAACATCCTAGTATATTTAAGATACTGGTGTTGTTACAAAAGAAGTAAATAAAAAGAGTTTAGGGGGTTGGAGAAGCAAAATAAAACAAAAGAACATGAGAGAATGAATTACCTTAAAAAGTGTAACTCCTTTTGAGTTGAGCCTAAAGGCTTCCTTTGAAAGGATTCTGCCCAAAGGGAATCCACTAGGATAAGGAGAGGGATGTGGAGAGAGCAAATGGGCAGGGGTTGGCCGAGCCAATGGCTTGAAGAGTGTGTGAAATGAGGTAGAGGTGGGGGCCTTTTATAAGAGGAGAGGAGGGGCACTTTTGGAAAGTAAAGGAACATTACATTATTTGAAAATGTGTTTCGGTTTTAAAAGGTCCCACATTGATAGAATTCGTGGATAAGGTGATAAGGCATCTAAATCCACTCATCCAATTGGTTTTGGCCATGTGTAGTTCATAGATTTTATATTATCTTTCCATTTTATTTAAATCGTCAAATAATGATGTCATCGCTGCATCATTATTATGTCATAAATAATTAAATTTATTTAATGTCTAAAAATTATAAAAAAAATACTATGATATAGGAAATCTTTTTATCTTTCCAATGACTATTTATAATCAGAATTTGGACTTGTGTAACCCTACTTAAAAATTGTTTTAGTAAAACACTTTATGTTAGTGTCATTTTCACTTTAACATTAAATAAAAAGTAATTTATGTTATTTCCCAACAAAAGTGGATCCATGGGGTCCCCAAGTTAGGCCATGGCTTGTCTTGGTCGGCCATGACACAACCAATGAGGTTGGGACATGTGTCTAGGTCATTTAATATTATTAAAGTATTATTTATACCTTAAACTACCCTAATTACCACTAATCGCGATTAAGAACTTAATAAGTTACTATTCACCAAAAAATTATTTTTATCCCATTGAACCACATTTTACTTCTTAATGACAACCATGTATGTCGGATTTTTGAAAATCAAATCACAGAAGTGGTAATATTTCATTTAAACGAAAAATCAGTTATTTAACAACCACTTAGTGGTTTCACTATTCATCAAAAATTGAAGTTTTTCAGAATAAGGCCAAAATTTCACCCTAAGCTATAATTGATATTCCGAATTGAAAAATGATGTCTATTTTACAAAATTCCAAACATATTAGTTGCATTAATTAATTTTATAATTAATTCCCGCTGTCACAACAAATAGCGTGTTTTTAAGAAACAATTTATATCAAAAGATTGGCAATTGTTTATGTCCAATTTCAATGTTAAATTAATTCTAATGACCACCATTGGATAAAATGGTAAAAATATATTCTAATTATACTTTAAAACCATAAAATATTATAATTTATCACTATAAATTATTTTGATTAAAAAAGTTGTTTTAAGTATTTTTCACTATTTATAAAATTTTAGAAGTTCTCAGAAAAATACCAAAAATTCAACATAGGCTAATTTCGATATTACGAATACAAAAATGAAGTCCATTTTGACATATAAAATTTATAATATTTCAAAAAGAAGGTATTACTATTCATAACGGCTACTTTGATTAGTCGCGGTGTTTTAGAACTCGAAGTTGCGTACAATGCAAGCTATTGTATTACTGAATGAGAAGCGTATCGTGGAAGCTCGGGGTGTTACATTCTCCCCTCCTTCAATAAATTGCGTCCTCGCAATTTGAAATTTTTCTTGGAAAAATAAAAGGTTGAAAATAGAAAATACCTTTGTGGAAAACCCACATCGGAAATAAGGTTAATAGAATTTAGTCTTAATAAGAGGGAAATGGAAATAAGAAAGTCACCACCAAATCATGATCTCGATAAGGAGAACATTGGTGGAAATTAGAGACATATAATTTGAGGAAAAACGTAAATATTTGTAGGGATTGATTGAGGTCATCAATCACAATCAACTGTCAAATTGAGGGCCTCAAAGCCTTCAATCTATGTTGATTTAAAATATCATCAGTTCAACAAAACATAAGTTATTAGGGTAACACATTTTTTTTGTTTTAATATCCCTTTACTAAAGTTTAAGAATTAATTTATTCATTGAATAAGAGATAGGTATATATATATATATGTGTTTGACATTAGAGTTTCAACCTTCAACTCATCTTTCACTCAAAAGATAATAGAACTCAAAAATATTATACTTATCCTAATTGTATAAGGTTCCAAATGTTAACACATACCATTTAGATTAGTAAAATTATTTTGTAATAACCGGGGACTTCCTGTAGGCTAGTGGTAGGAAATAAAGGCCTGTCGCACTATGATTGTGGGTTCGATTCCTGCAGCTTTGTCCGACGCGACGGGTTATGCCCCACCCTGCAGGTTGTCCTTTTCCTAAAACTATAGTATCATAATATTCCAAAAATAATCTTCATAAATTTTTTAACCTTAAACAATACTATCCATGGTTCAACTTAATCCATTCCAACCTTAATAGTTATCCAAAATACATCTGTCCAACTCACAGTCCAAATTTTATAAGGAAGGTAAACATAATGAAGATCCTTTATCCCACGTAACAACATGTGAGCACCTTCATCATGTATTCTTTTTAAACATACTGAATTACCATGATCCCTTATTCCTTATAGAATACTAGATATACTCCTTCTATCCAAAAATGTATACAAAACATCAATCAGTTTCAAGGAAGTTAAGTATATCCAATATAATTTATCCAAATCAATCACGTCTTATTCCAAAATCACAATCTCAGTATCAAAACCATATTATGGTTTATCTTTCTCTCAACCATATATTTTCCAAAAATTTAACCTACTGTGGAGTCACTTTTCTTGGTTCCACACAATCTCAAGTCCTTGATGAAATAGTACTGCAGTACAATCCTTATATACTCCATAATTATTATAACCAGTACATCATTGATACAACACTCAAATTAAAAAAAATCTTTAATAACAACATAAGAACTCTAATCATTACTCCTCATCTGTGGTAGTATCATAACTTGATTATTATCCAATAACATCATTTGGGGCATGCTCTGATGATTTGGACATTGGTTTGCGTAGTGTCCCCAATCCTTGCAGAAGAAGCATTGTACATTTGAAACCATTTTCTTACCCTTGCAGTCACGCACTTTGTGTCCTTTTTCTCTACACTTATAACAAACTCCCATTCCCTTTAGGCAAGTTCCATGATGTTTCTTCCCACAATTACCACATATTGGAAAATTCTTCTTTCCCCTCATCCCTTTATCCATCATTCTCTCTTCCATCCCTTTCATCTCTTGCTTCGCTTCAAAGCCATAGGACTCAGAGAATTCTTTACTTATCCTATTAACACATGATACTATTTCTTCATATGTTGAGAACACATGGGAGACTATTTCCCTTCGAAATGTTGGCTTAATACCGTGAAAGATACTATCCTTCTTACTCTTTGGATCATACGTACCGCTGGAGTTCACATTCCTTCTACTGGGCGCCATTTCTATACAACGGCATAAACTAGGTTAGTTTATGAATCAAAATACATAATTCCATACTTGTAAAACACTTTACATAAATTGAACTATTTATGGATATAATCCATAATCATAAAAAGAAATGTTTTCTTTGAGGAAGTATGTACTCATAACCCTTCATAGTGGTTTGTAAGTAAAATGAGAATTATCCTAAGCATATCCCCCGGGAGTGTCGTAACCAAGAGTGCAGCAAGGCCCGTTTTCGTGCACCAGTTCCCGTTCGAGTCTAGCTCAAAGCGGTGTTTTCGGGTTTTACCCCTAGGTACATCTGTGCCAGAGCCGCTTCTACCTGCTCGTATCCAGACAGGGATGTATTGCTCGGAAAAGTCATAACATCTCTATAATACCAAAATTCTAGGAAGTTCTTTTATACTAATCCTCAGAGTTCATCTTAGGTCTACGTGCTCTAATCAGAGTTTATCTAAATCTAGCTTCCAAGGTTAGTACTAAACTGCCTCTGATACCAACTGTAACGCCCCGACCCCAGCTACCCAGAGTCGGTGCATTACTTCGTAACATTGGCATGATCACAAAGGATCAAGTCTCGAAAGACCGATTAGTTTAGTAGCCTTGGAAACACTAGATACATTCATAAGTCTTTCATTACATCAAAAAGTGAAAAACTACAATAACAAAGTCTCCATAGACCACACTCATATCCTCTTCTGACTATCCCTGCAGGTCATTCATAAAATACTTCTTCACATCCTGGAAAATATTAAAACATTGAAAGGGGTGAGCTCAAATGCTCAGTAAGGATAACAATAATGCGGAAGCTTTCATAAATAAACATTAACATTTAAGGCAATGTATAACTAAAACAAAAGCCTTTTAAACATGAACTTCAACATAATATGGCAAAAGTAAAATGAGATAATGCCATTTACTTCTTCACATGGATATTCTACTGGTTGAATAATCACATGCAATATCAATAACCACTTTCATAATGATGGAATGCATAATGCCAGACTATCATAACCACGTAGTCAAGGCCTCGTGCCAAGACCACAAATAAGATTTTGTCAAGGCCTTGTGCCAAGACACTAGTTTGTCTCATGAGACCTGCCGATGCATCGAGGAGCTATAGCGGGATCCACCCGTCACTTATTAAGTCCAATGCATTCCTCATATGAATAGGTTTAAACATATCATAAACCATAACATAATCGTATCACATAAAACATGCATAAAGGAAACATAACATTTCCATATTTCAATCACAATATATCAATACAACACATTGATATAATAAAAATTCTTTCAAAACCATTTTCAATACCAAAATAAAAGAATGTTAAAACATTGTATTTATTTTTCTTTTTTAAAAAAGGTATGGCTTGTAAAGGAAGCCGAAACTCAAATAATGTTCACGGCGGCGGAGAAGTCGTTGTCGCCGCATAAGTACGGAAAGAAAAACATTCCCTTTTTGTCGTTTAGTAAAATGCTTCGTATAAAAAGATTCCTTTTGAATAAACTTAAAAGTCAAAGGGGTTTATACACCGTATAAAAGAAAGTTGTGTATAAAACCAAATATGCCTCAATGAAAGGAGATTGAGACGAAGTCCTTAAAAAGATCATTTTTAAAATAAAATACATATATTATGTGTATTCACTATAGGTACACATAAAGAAAGTAAAAATACAAAATAAGACATAATAATATCATGACATAATTTGAAAGTAGGAGATTAACCCAAAGAATGGAAGTTGGGTTAAGAAGTTCCCTTACCTCGTGTCTGACTTGACTCAACCGTTCTTTAACCTCCTGAATAATAAACTAGAGTTAATATATACCTTATTAAGAACCATTTTCAACTTCATTATCCTTATTATATCACTTATTACAATGATATGAACATTATGTAATTATTTAAGTTAATAATGTTCATTTTGTCGGTATTTGGTTCTTAAGTCAAAAATAGGCTTCTTACACTTACATGTTGTTAATTTGGTCAAAGGTTCATTATATCCAGAATGGTATTCATGATGTAGATATCATATATGTCATATATATCCAGTACATACATTCATTTATAATATTACATCACATTTAGAGGTAAAAATGAAATGCACCGTTCATGGAGACGGTAAGCCGTACGTACGCATGAACGCTACTTCCATTTCTATTTCATATTTTCTGGAATGGAATCATAATGATATGAGAGTATATTATAATTCCAGTATAATAACATATATAATATCATTAACTTTATCCTTCACACATCCCACATATGGTATTAACGAATCAAATCACTTTCAGGGGGCGGTAGTCCGCGCTTCCTAAAATGAAGATATCGTGTTTTACCCATAATGGAAACCATAAAGGTATGCCCAAAATGAAAAAAAACAGAAGCTTAAGGAAAACATAAACATATTATATATCATATATAAAAATAGTGACATCATAATGGCCACCTTTGAAGGTGTTAAATGAGTGTTGAACAATCATCGTTTCGGGAGGCAGAATTTCGCCATCCATGGAAACCTTATGTTCTTTAACCATTTGATGTAGTTGTGTGGAAGTGTAGCTCAAATAAATCTTATAACAACATCCTAGTATATTTAAGATACTGGTGTTGTTACAAAAGAAGTAAATAAAAAGAGTTTAGGGGGTTGGAGAAGCAAAATAAAACAAAAGAACATGAGAGAATGAATTACCTTAAAAAGTGTAACTCCTTTTGAGTTGAGCCTAAAGGCTTCCTTTGAAAGGATTCTGCCCAAAGGGAATCCTCTAGGATGAGGAGAGGGATGTGGAGAGAGCAAATGGGCAGGGGTTGGCCGAGCCAATGGCTTGAAGAGTGTGTGAAATGAGGTAGAGGTGGGGGCCTTTTATAAGAGGAGAGGAGGGGCACTTTGGGAAAGTAAAGGAACATTACATTATTTGAAAATGTGTTTCGGTTTTAAAAGGTCCCACATTGATAGAATTCGTGGATAAGGTGATAAGGCATCGAAATCCACTCATCCAATTGGTTTTGGCCATGTGTAGTTCATAGATTTTATATTATCTTTCCATTTTATTTAAATCGTCAAATAATGATGTCATCGCTGCATCATTATTATGTCATAAATAATTAAATTTATTTAATGTCTAAAAATTATAAAAAAAATACTATGATATAGGAAATATTTTTATCTTTCCAATGAATATTTATAATCAGAATTTGGACTTGTGTAACCCTACTTAAAAATTGTTTTAGTAAAACACTTTATGTTAGTGTCATTTTCACTTTAACATTAAATAAAAAGTAATTTATGTTATTTCCCAACAAAAGTGGATCCATGGGGTCCCCAAGTTAGGCCATGGCTTGTCTTGGTCGTCCATGACACAACCAATGAGGTTGGGACATGTGTCTAGGTCATTTAATATTATTAAAGTATTATTTATACCTTAAACTACCCTAATTACCACTAATCGCGATTAAGAACTTAATAAGTTACTATTCACCAAAAAATTATTTTTATCCCATTGAACCACATTTTACTTCTTAATGACAACCATGTATGTCGGATTTTTGAAAATCAAATCACAGAAGTGGTAATATTTCATTTAAACGAAAAATCAGTTATTTAACAACCACTTAGTGGTTTCACTATTCATCAAAAATTGAAGTTTTTCAGAATAAGGCCAAAATTTCACCCTAAGCTATAATTGATATTCCGAATTGAAAAATGATGTCTATTTTACAAAATTCCAAACATATTAGTTGCATTAATTAATTTTATAATTAATTCCCGCTGTCACAACAAATAGCGTGTTTTTAAGAAACAATTTATATCAAAAGATTGGCAATTGTTTATGTCCAATTTCAATGTTAAATTAATTCTAATGACCACCATTGGATAAAATGGTAAAAATATATTCTAATTATACTTTAAAACCATCAAATATTATAATTTATCACTATAAATTATTTTGATTAAAAAAGTTGTTTTAAGTATTTTTCACTATTTATAAAATTTTAGAAGTTCTCAGAAAAATACCAAAAATTCAACATAGGCTAATTTCGATATTACGAATACAAAAATGAAGTCCATTTTGACATATAAAATTTATAATATTTCAAAAAGAAGGTATTACTATTCATAACGGCTACTTTGATTAGTCGCGGTGTTTTAGAACTCGAAGTTGCGTACAATGCAAGCTATTGTATTACTGAATGAGAAGCGTATCGTGGAAGCTCGGGGTGTTACAAGTTTCCTCAATATACTAGGATTTTTTATGATAAAAATTATAACTACACTTCCATACACCTCCATCTAATGGATGTGAACATACTGTTTCTGTGGACGGTGAACTACTACCTCACGAAATAATGATTGTTCAATTATCTCCCACTGCCTCTCATGGTGGCCACTATGATGGAACTATATTCATATGTGATATATATTATATTTATATTGTCTCTATTATTTTATTATTTCTCATTTTTATCATACTTTTATGGTTTACATAATGGGTAAAAACAATAATTTATTTTGAGTAAGTACGGACTACCACCCCTCAATGTGATATGACTCGTTCATACCACACATGGAATGCATGAAGGATGGTTTCAATGAACATATTTAACTTATAATAAATATTATATTATATTAAAATAATTATCTACTTATGTGTCATTTGGTTTTCATTCCTTTAAAAATGAAAAAAATTAAATGAATTTAGCATTTATACGTACGTACGGCTTACCATCTTCCTTAACGGTGCATTTCATTTTCATATATCTAAATGACATGGAATATTATAAATACATATATATAGGATATATATGATATAAATGATATATAAATCCTGAATATAATTTTGGAGATAATTTATTTTTGACCACATGTACGATTTTTAATTATAACAAGTTCATTTTTTACTCATGTTCTGAACATCGACAAAATGTTTGATATGAACTCAAATAATTAACTAATTAATATAGAAATGTAATAAGTGATATAAAAGAAATAATAAAAAAATATAATTTTCTTAATCAATTATAAATTTACTTCCGTTAATTATTCAGGATGAACAAGGAACATACCATACAAGTTGGACTTGAGGTAAGGGTTTTCATCTCACTTTTTGTTCCCTTGAGATTCATGATATATTTTCCAATATTCCATTTTGGTTGGTGTATTTACTGACCATTATTGTATTATTTTTGTAATATAATTTAATTTATGGGTATTTACATCTTCATTGTATGACTCTTCTGGCACAAGGTGTATGTTTCTTAGGCTACCAAATCGGTAAGGGAACCTTTAACCATCCTCTATAAGTAAAAGACATATATTATGTCATGTCTTTTAATTACAATTTTTTATTTTGGTATATGTTCTTCTATATCCTTATTGTTGTAAATTTTATTTCCATGTGATGAGAGGTCCTTTTCTATCCCATCAACTCATTTTCTTATTTTTAATGTGACGTCATTAGACTGTGGAATTTTTATAAGGGACTTCGTCTCAATATTCTTTCATTAAGGAAAATCTTTATATTGTGCATATTTATTATCTTGTATGGTGTATATCCTAAAATTTAAAATTTTATATCATGAATTTCCTTATTCTCATGATATTATTGGTTTCTTTTTAAGTTATTATTTATTGTTTTTTATTCAAAAGTTTCTCAAGTGGTAAAGGATTCATTAACCGAAAGATCGTTTTAAATATTCTAATGATTTAATATTCTAAATCCTTCTCATTAATTTCCATGTTTTAGAAATGATTAATTGGATTTATTTATTTGTATATGTGTTTTTTAATGTGAAAATTTCTTTCAAAAGTTTCTGAGTGGTATGGGAAACTTTGATTCAAAACTGTTAATTTTGAATGTTTTAAATGAGTAGATTTTTCCAATATGGTGAAATGAGATATTTTGATTGCAATGTGGAAATGTTATCTTTACCTTATGTTGGTTTTATGTGTTATGATTTTTTTATGGATCATGGGAATTTTTTATGTATATGGGAGGTTTAGTGACAAAACTAGGGCAGGTGAGCCCGATATATCTCTCCAACGCATTGGGTAACGTCACAGAGGTAAATATTAATGTTTCTCATAATATATATAGGGAATATATTTTTATGGGTATTCCAACATAACTCCCCACATGTTTTGAAAGCTATAATGTATGTATGGTATGGATTCCACAATTTATCTTTATGATTTATGATTTATATGTGTTATACATAAATCTTATGATTTCATGAGGTATGTTAAAGAGATTATGGTTTTTATGTATTGATGGACCAATGTTTTCTTTCTTTATATTATAACCCTTACAGATATTTTTAAGATCATCCTAGGTTTTGAACTATTTTTAATTGGGTATAAGGATGGGTAAAGGAATGGAAGAGTTCAAGAAAATTTATAACGAGAAAATATTTCTTGTTTTCCTAAAAGGGTTTTTATTTTATTACAAAAATGGGTACTGATTAGGAGTGTCTACATTGTAATTATTAAGATATATTGAATTAGTTATGGAATAGTTATATAAAAAACTAAACCTGAAAGGATCCAAAATTTTAATTCTTAATATAATTCCAGATTATGAAATTCTATAGATAGGGCATTTTACTCGTTGTCCACAAGATGTTGTGATATAATTTTTCTCATTGGGACATATAGCAACATCAGTAATGTTGGGTGGATTTTCTCTAGTCATATAAATATTCAATCTCTTGCACCCCATAAAAGGGGAATATAGATAGTAATGAACTGTGCTGAAAATGAGGGGAGATATAGTTTGGGTATCATGGGATACATTAATATCAATATAAGTGGATTCAGTGTAAGTGGTTTTCTCTATCATATGATTGTGGAATGTCATTTTATATGGTAGGAGGTGGAGTCTCAATTAGGAAACTCCAAGCTAGAAGTGATGTAATCCCATGTAAGTTTTAATAACCCTATTCATTCATGACATACGAAATCATGTAAAATCCATCAATTTTTTTAAATGCTTAATTATGGCCTTTTATGAGTAACCATTGAGGTCATGGGTGTATCTGGGATATTTCAGTCTTCTTAAGAGACCAAAGACAACCTTTTTTGAAACAAATTTGTTCGTCACTGTTAGTAGAAACCGTTTAAGGCATGCCATATGGTTTCTAAAAACTATACAAGGGTAGATAGTGGGGTGCTACATGTGGAATGGTTTGAGGAAATCTTGTGGATGGAGGCGCATTCCCAAGTGAGCCAACTGTAATTTTTAGCATAGCTGAATCATTAATTTTATGCATGGTTGGTAAAACTATTTGAACTAACCATGTGAGGTTCCCTTCCATATAGTAGTGGGAACACTGTTATTGCATAGTTTGTCCAATTTCACGGAAAAACTATGCAGCATATGAATTTTTAGTAAAATATCCATATTTATCTTAAAATGTTTTAGAATCCTAAAATTGTTTTTCTTTTCTCTTTCATGGATAGCATCCCATTGGAGCTCTCCTTTGAATCTGAACCTAGGAAATGTGATATATTCTCTATCAGAGCATAGAATCAATTTTCATTCGTCTCTTTGGATGTATGTCATTTAGTAATTGATTCCTTTTATGAAATTATATATTATTATTTGTATCGGTTTCACTAATGATATATGAGCTAATATGATCTATTTTTTTTGTTTTCATACATTATTCATTTTCTCCCTATTTATGTCAAATCATGAACTAATATTTGATAACCACTCTACTCCAGACCAATAGTTGGTGGTATCATGATTTTCCAATAATGTTGGAGTTTTTATATTTATGATATTGTTCCGCACGCCCAATTTTTTGAGTGGTTACATTAGAATGGATTATGATCCTTGAATTAAAGGGTTAGGTACAACTGTTACAATTAATGACACCCATTGATGAATGGTTAATGGTAATGAACCTATAATTGTAACCAATCCTTGGGTTCATTGTTTATTTAATTGGAAAACCATGGGTGGAATATGAATTGATAACTTCAAAGTTCATCATTTACTCTATTCTATGGGATGATAGATGATTAATTGTAATTTTAATTTCAACTCATTAAATTATGGGAATGGAATATCATTCCACTAGGATATGGCCATGTAATTTATTGTTTAATCATGAATTCCCACAAGTCACTAAGTTCCAATGTGAGATAATTAAGAGTCTAAGCATTCTAATCATATCCCTTGGATTGAGAAACATTCTTAGTTGAGTTTTAAATGAAATGATCCCAGTGATTCCTTTTGAAAAAAAATAAATGTTATTTATTGAAGGATTTTAGGCTTTGGATGACTCATGGGTTCATATACGAATGCCATGGATAGAATCATTTGGCAGTTTCTCTATATATGCTCAAGTGGCACATAGACTCTATAGTGGTCTTCCAAGGATGGACTCAAAGGATTTGTTGATATAGACTCATGTGAGAAATTCAATCAAAATATTGACTTCCAAGGATGTACATAGAGGTAACTTGATTATATATTTCATGGGTGACATGTGGGATCCCCTAGCAGACTGCCAAGGATAGTCTCATAGAGAAGTGATGTTATAACACATCTATAGTTATACCTAGGTTTTGATAAGGATCTCTATAGATGGGATTTTATGGTGTTTGGTCTTTGATATGCCTATAGAGAGACATAGAATCCAAATAAGAAATTCTAATAAAGATATCAGATTCATAATTGAATATTTATTGATATGATTTATATGACTCATCTTCCAATCCCAATAACAAGGTTGGATTTAGTATGAGACTTATAACATTTTGAAGAAATGGTTAAGAAACTCTTTATTAAATTATTATGGGGGACATTGTGCTATACTCTAAGAACTAATCATATTAATTCAATGGAACATGAATGAATATTTATTCATAGACATTAGGGATAATGCTGATGTAGGTAGTATAAGATGGATTTCTATGAGAACCCAAAGAATTATGAGTTGTTTAATTTAAACATTTCTTTTAAATATTCTAGTACTAATTAAACATATTAATATTGTATATTCACTTTCTATATTGAATTAGACACCATTTGTGCTAGAATACTACGATTTTACATCACACCTAACTCATGCTTCTTTTAGAACCTTAGAATACTATATGACTATAGGTATGGATAAGGGAAAGAACCATGATAATGGTTTTTGATTGCTACTTAAGAGTAGAGGAGCACATGAAAAATATGAGGCTTGTGATGCTGAGTGGGACATTTCGTTGTATTTTTTCAAAACAATTACTTCTATTATATTGTTTTCTGTGAAACTATTATTGATTATTTTTAGATAAGTTACATGATCACAAAAATATAAATGGGGTTACTTATATATATTTTATGTGCATGTATTTGGATGTTATATTTTTTCTGTTTGGTATACTGCTTCCTTTATTGATTATATGAAAACTACCACTATGTTTCACTCTGATAAGAGGGAATTGTCTCCACACAAACACATTCTAGGTACTCAATACTAGTTGGAATCCTTTGTCATTTGGGGAGATGTCCTTGAGGCCCTGTGACCAACCATGCTCGAGGCACCTTTCGGTGGTATCTAGGACTAGGATATTACAAAGCAGAATCATAGGTAATTTTTAATAGTTGGGTTACTATTTTGACAAAATAGAATGTGATGGGAAGGAGTAGAAATTTATTAATGAGTTGTTATTGGGTGTATCTAACCAGCGTATCGGAAAAATCCAAATTTCATCGAATAAAAAATATTATCTGAAATTTAGCTATTCCAGTTGTCATGATTCCAATATTTGTTGATGCACTTGAATTGGGATGTTATCATTGATATGATTATGGGATATTTAGTTTTCATCCCAGTGAAAGGAGGTTATTCCATCTCATACATCATTTTAGGAACATATAATAATCACATTCCATGCATTATTCCAATCCCTAATGGATGCATTGTTAGTTTCGTGATATTTTGATAGGGTTCATGATATATATATACCTATTATTATGATATATATCTGGTTTAGAAATTGAGAAACTAGGATGGTACACTGATTGCCTATGCTAACCTATGTATTATTTTCCTGACGAGTCTACAACAGACACCCTAGCAAGCCAATTGTGGTGTATTGAGTCATGGACCAAGACTCGAATGGACTGAAACGTGTTATTGTGTGCATTAGGTGAACACCATGTTTTTGTTCATGAGGAGTATGGGCCCTTTTGAATTGTTATTTGGTGAACCATTTGTTTCGAAAATTTAATATGAAATGTGATACAATGGAAATGAATATGAAATGAAATGAAAATTGAATTGCTAATGGTAGAGAACTTATCCTGGTATCAACCATCATAGTGAATTGAATGTGTTATCTATTACTTTATTATGATATTTATGTTACCCAGAAAAAACTCATGGAGTTGTAATAGGGTGTGATTTATATATAGGAAGGCTTTAAATCCTATTTTAATGTCTTCACTTTTAGTTGTAAGCATTGATAATATACTTTTCTGAGTCTTTTGTTTGGTATTTTGAGGAAATCCCACCACCACGACCTCCATTCAAATTCCATGAGGTTTGTGATGGAAATTATATGGAGGTAGTGGTCCATGGGATACCGGTGGATCATCATATATTTATACCTATGACACTACCAGTTTTACAGCACACAGTTGAAGAGGCACAATTCTCCGAGGTTTTTTTCCGCTTCCTGCAAACATTCCATGGAGCAATGAAGCCTCCATAATTTGTGGATGAGCTAACACATGTGTTATTGAATCAAAATACAACTACCTTTTTATGGTATGGAGGGCCATTGTTTTTTGGTTTAGGGATAGAGTACAATCTATATGTCATCGAGCGTCTCGAGACTCCTCCCAATAAGAGGGTAAAACTCGCTACTTTTATGCTTTTTTATTCCACAAATATATGGATTGATGAAATTACCTAGATGAGTAATAATAGGGATATGGATTAGTGGTATTTTCATATATCCTTATAGGATTACTTATATCCAAGTACTATATGGGACTATACAGCCTCATATTTCACACACATGGAGCTAGTCATGTTATATGTTTATGATTGTTTAGAAGATTTTACAGAACTCAAGTACTTCACACCTTTTATTATATGTTACAAGTTATGTAATTATAGGATATTTTAGGATAGTATCATTTATGATATCCAATGAAAAAAATAATAATTTTTGTTTAATACTGTTTCTGGAATAGTTAACCATGTGATTATCATAGATCGTAACCCTAGAGAGGCTAGTGGTGCAAGACATGGTGTTTCAGAAGCTAGGATTGGTACTGCATTGACAAGCAGTAGGAATATTTTCTTGGATCTTATTCTTTATGAAATTAGTTTCCACATAACATTCTAAAGTATGAAAGAGAGGTTATAGAAGTTCCATAGACCTTGATATAAGATACATTAGGGGAACAGGAAACCGAGTAGAATGAAAATCATGTGTGAAGACAGACAATCTACAATGCATTGGTAGAACTATTCCAATATAAGATACTGAGAGATAGTCTACACAAACACATTATATAGGAGAAGGGTTAGAGAAATCTCTTTAAGGAAGGAGTTTGAGTACATCTAGTCAATAAGGATGAGGTGGTGGTCATGTTCCTGGTAGCTAGACCCTCAATTTGTAGAGATGGTGGAGAGGATATACATAGGGTAGTCAAGAAGTATCATAGTGTTGTGCATTAGGCCAGATATATGATGTGAAACTGAAAGATAAAAACAATAATCTTAGATTATCTACTTTGTGTGTCAATTTTCTGTTATCCTCTGATATAAAATATTCTCTTTTTGATATATTCATTTCTCTAAAATTTATATATATTCCCATTTTGGATAGCCTTGGCCTTAGTGTTCAGCATTTTGAAGGCATAATGATGATTGATACTTAATTGTGGATTCCAATGGAGGATTTAAATCATTTTAAGTATTACCCCATGATATCGGATGGTGTCACATAATATAGGACCTATTTTTTCACATGATAATCAGTTTTTACATCTTTCTAAAGTTGTATTGATTACTTTCCTTCAAGTATTTTCTTCCATTCTGTCTTCAATGGGTGACTTATACATCAACAGTGGGTGGAGAGTTTATTCGTAAGAGTGAATGGAATGTATAAGGGATATGATTTGGACCCGATCATCATGGGCTAAGAAAGATGGGAAATCATATTATGATTTTATATATGTATGATTAGGGAACACATCCGATAGATATTTATCCAGTGGATAATTTGTTGGGGAGGATTTTTGTGTAGAATTATAAGGACCACCTCTAGTCTAAGATGTAGAGTTCTCTATTGTGCTATGTATATGATATATACTTGTATCCATTCCTATTTATATGATTGATACAGGTGACATGCAAGAGCTGAAGTGGCTGCCAAAGTATTTAGAGGCAGTCTGGTTTATGCAACCCAGTAATTCTAAATGGGTTTCGTATTTCCTTTTTGTAAAAAGGAGGATTTTAACCATAGTCAATGTCTAGATTACTCGAAATTGAACTTGTTGATAGTTATGAATCAACATCCTTTTCTGTGGATAGGTGATCTCTTATTCAAGCTCTGCAGATCATGAGTATTCTCAAATATTTATTTGAGGTTGGGTTATGACCAAGTGTGTGATAGACCATTAGACATACCTCACACATCTTTTCATGGTAGTTATGGTCTATATGAAAATTTAGTTTCTTCGTTTGATCTCATGAACATGCCTATAGATTTCCTATAATTTATTAATTGAGCTTTCCATCCTTACCTAGATTTGTTTTTTGTGGTATTTTGGGATGATATCTTGGTGTATTCTCATAGTCAACATGATCATTCAAAACATATTAACAACAAAAGGGATATATTAAAAGAGAATCAGTTATATTCTATGCATACAACATTCCACTTCTAGATGGATCAAATTCACATATTGGGTGTTAATCACAGAGACAGGAGTATCTTTTAACCTAGAAAAGGTGAGAGATATTGTTTTCTCAGAGAATCCCAAGAATGTATTTGATGTAGGGAGATTCTCAGTGTTATATGAATATTATTGGTGTTTTTTATAGGGCATCTCTTATTTATAAGAACCACTCATGGTCTTGACTAATAATGGTGTTATGTTTATATAGAAAAATGCATGTGATCCAACCTTTCATGAGTTAAAAGGGAGATTGAATTGAGCACCAATATAGATTTTTCCCGAACCAAGATTAATTTACACTATTTATTGTATTGAATCAAGTATCAAGCCTTGATCTATTCATATCTTGGAGGATAGAGTCATGAAATATAGTTCTCAATAATTCAATCCACATTAAATGAATCACATGACAGACTGTCTTCATTTAGTCGTAGTTGTTTAGGGTTTTCACTATTAGAGAAATTACATACTTTGAGTGTTTTTTGGTGTAAATGGACCAAAAAATACTCACAGATATATTCAGATAGTATGATTTTAATATGAGGAAAAAAGGATGTTTGAGTGCCTAAATTATTTTAACATCAAGGTTACAGATATGCCTTGATAATGAAATGTAGTGGAAGATGTACTAAGCAGGAGAACTCAGATACAT
This sequence comes from Viscum album, assembly GCA_963277665.1. Taxonomy (NCBI): domain Eukaryota; kingdom Viridiplantae; phylum Streptophyta; class Magnoliopsida; order Santalales; family Viscaceae; genus Viscum; species Viscum album. The sequence goes on from OY728152.1 coordinate 1,257,567,178, forward strand.
TTTGTTCACGAGCCCAGTAGTGAGTGACAACTTATGGTTTTGTTCCCTAATTTGGTCTTGGAGGTGGATAATAGTTAGGGAAGAATTTTATTTCAATCTTATTTGTGACCTCTACCCTTCAGGACAATGTGAGGATGAAGAATACATATGATTATTGAAGGCCTAGTCCTATAAGAGTGTGTCTCAAGTGAGGACCCTCTTCCTGGATAGACTATAGGCTGGTAAGAAAATATATATATATAAGGTCTCATATGGGTTTCGGCTGACATGTGTAATACGTTGATATAATAAATTAATTCTTCATCATAGGTAGTTAATCCCAGAGTCACCTTGATCTAATTGGATTTACATCTCCGATACTATTGGTTGGGTATAAAAATCCATGTAGCTTATTTTTTTCATGATGTGTTCCACCTATCAGTAGGTAAAGGTTCAACACCATTAAACAGATGGAAAAATAATATATTTTTCCATTCCATTGTAGAAATGGGATGATGTTTTGATGGATTTATTTACTGGGTTACAGAGGTAACTATGAAGAAATGATTCCATTTGGGTTTTTGTTCAAAGGTTCACACATGTTTCTCATTTACTACCTATCACAGATACCTTTTCACAATATGGTATTTGGATGTTGTATATCCTTGAGAGATTTTGACTTCATGGGGTCCCTCATTCTATTATATTACATAGTAATGTTTGGTTCAATTCATGATTCAGTAAATAGTTATGTACTGTATTTTGTACATAAATGTTTTTGAGCATGATATACCACCCTCCGAATGATGGCCAATCATAGTGCATGATAATTGTGGTTGAGGACATGATATGGGCATCAATCTTGGTTTTGGTAGGCTCTTGGGAGTGTCACACTCCCTTGGATTAATCCTCTTACAACAATAGCTTTTAGGGTACTATGAAGATTGAAATTTATGAGGATTAGTATGGTTTTCCATGTTGATCTCCCTTGTACTAGTTTTAGGTATGGGAGATTTCTAGGCTTGGACCATGTCTCAAATAGGGTACTGTGGAATCTGTTCAGTTGATTCCAAAATAGAAGGCTATTGTATTGTCTCAATAAAAATCATACGACAATCTTTATCGATGAAATCTAGAGTTTCAAGGATGGGGATTAGTTATTTTTAGGTGCTTCCCTGAGGATGGTATATAGGTGTACCATGAGACAGGTTTATCCTTACGCATGATATGTGATTTCATTAAATATTTTATAAATAGTCATTCTGGTATCCATTTAGTTATAGTTACCTCAGAGGTACCGATCCATTCATGAAATCTTCCATGTATCGTATCTTTAATGTTATCATTCATACACACCTCATGATTTTCATCCTATGGGAATTGAATTATAGGTTGATGAATCCTTTGAATATATCATATTTATATTGTGGATTGTAGTAGGATGATTCTCTAAGGCCATTCAGTTCCACTAGTTTGGGTGTAATTGAAGAAAGGCCCTATAAAGGATGAGACCTAGGAGTAGGATACCGATGTATTAGCATAATGGCTGTAGTTTTTCACAGATTATGCTTCACCACCCATGGAAGTGAAATTTGAGGATGAATTTATTTAAGGGGATGTTTATAAGAACCACTTTTCTTCTTACGTTAAATAATCGTTTACAATCCATCAATTTTCAGTATAAATGATTAATTCCAACCATTTGTGATTTCATTATTCGCTCACAGGTGTATATGGGGTTTCTGTGTCATTTTTCAGATCATAGAACCTGGATTTTTTGAAGGGAAGGGAATGACGTGCAGATAGAAGAAACTATGCTGGGTAGGTTGCACAATTTTTACAAACCATGTGAGGCTATATATATGGGACCTAAATGATGTATGGTTTGAAGAAATCTGGCAGATGAAGGTGCTCGACTGAATGAGGCACTTTCAATTTTGAGCATAGTATAATTACATAGGTTGGGCATGGTTTGGAAAACTATGGGTTAATCCCCTCCATACAGCTGTCTATGCACAGTTGGTAAATATTTTTGGCCAACTGTGAGGCCCATGAAATTTTTTGGAAATGATGATATTGACCTTAAAATGATATAAAACATAAACCCTATATTTTCTCATTCATTGTACATAGGTTATCTAGATCTACATTGGTGATTATTCGATTCCTTTTGTGTCGTTATTCATTCTTCTTGGTATTTTTTTTTCTCTTTATGTGCAAGCTAATGTGCCATATTTTTTAGGTTTTCATCCATTATTCAAATTTCTAACAATATGAGTTGAATAATGAGTTTATATTGGATGATCACTCTACTACAAAATGTGGTATCATGATTTTACCTTAATGTCTTAGTTTTTATATTTATTTCATTCTTCCATGCACCCAATCATCCATGTTATTCCCTCAAGATGGATTTTAATCCTTGTTTGAAATGGATAGGTATATCCCATATAATTAATTATACCCACTGAAAATTTCTTAATGGTTATGATCCTTGAATTGTAACCACCCCATGATTGCATTTTTTAATTAATTTTTCCACTATATGTGGAATATGAATGGATTGCTTCTAAGTGTTCCCTTTACCCTTTCTATGGGATGTGAAAAGATGAATTTTAATTGTAATTGGAATTGATTAATGAAATGGAATGGAATAACATATACCTGGGATATGGTCCTGTAAATGGTTGTTTAAGCTTGATTTTCTTCTTATAATGAAATTCCCACCTATGAAAATTAAAAGGCTAAGACTCTTAGGCTTAGACCTTGCTTTAAGATACCTTATGAGGCGAGTTTTAAATGAAATGGTCATAAAGACAAACTTTGAAACAATTAAATTATATTTATTGAATGCTTGTATTCCTTTGGTGAAACATGATTTCAAATACCAATGAAATGGATGGAATCATTTGTCTATTTCTCTATATACTCCCAAGTGACACATATATTCCTTAGTGGACATACATGTATAAACTCTACGGCTTTGCTGATATACACCAGATTGATACTTGGACTCCTTATATGGACTTCCCATGATGGATTCATAGGTTTGTTGGTTATATATTCTAGTGGAGACAATTGGGATCCATTTGTGGACCTCCATAGATAGACTCAATAAGCGATGATGTTATACCACACATAGAGTGATACCTAGGTTCTGATGATGATTTCATTAGATGGGCTTATAAGGTGTTTTGTTTATCATATGCCTTGATAGATACCAGGATTCAAAATAAGGAATACCAAGAATGGGTTATGGTTCTTAATTATATAATTAATGATATGTTTTATTGGATGTGCCAACCAAGACAAATTACATGATTAGATTTGGTCAGATAATTTTACCATATTGATGGGTTATTTAGATAACTCTTCATTACATCCTTATGGAGGTGTTGGACTACACTCCAACCCCCAATAATTATTAATTCAGTGGTACAGGACAGATTTATTATTTAGAGAAATTCTGGCTATGGACGAAGAAGGTAGCAAAGGACATATTTCCACCGGATCCCAGGCCTTTATGGGTTGTATACATTCATCACTTCCTTTACATATTCTATTACTTACTACACATTGGAATTACTCTATGTTCATATACTAGATGGAATTGGGCTTCATTGATGGTGGAATACTGTGATTTTATCTCAAAACCTCATTCGGATGCCTTTGGAACCTGAGAAGATTATATAATGGTGGCTATGGATATGGGAAAGCACCCTTCTATAGGTATTCTATTTTTTCATAGTATCATTGGAGCAGAAGACAGAGAAGAGGATCCTAATGCTTACTAGGATGTATTTTTTTCATTTTTATTATTTTGTTACATGTATTGTATTATTTTATGTGAACCTATTTTAGATGGTTTACAGATACAAGGTATGATCATTATTCTGTATGTGATATTACATATGATTTTTTTATATAGATATATGCCGATGTTATTTATTGTCTGATTAATTTAATGATTCCACTATTGATTTTATGACTACTAACAATATTTTTTACTCAGATAAGATCTAATAATATCCCCACACACACAACATAGGACCCCATTTGTTGTTAAATGCATCTGTCATTTGGGGAGATACGCTTGAGGCCTTGTGGCCAATTCGGATTGGGGCACCTTTCAGTGGAATTTGGGAATAAGAAATTAAAAAATTCATAGTGACTCTCAGAAGGGGTGGAATGAGGATTACTAAAAATAGATATTGTTTTTAGGGATCCAAATTATTTTATTTTCAATTCCTTAGGTAGTTCAACATGAGTTTCACATCTCACCCATAGTGTTGCAGTCATATGTATCCAAAATGTACCATTATTTGTGGAGTTAGATATTGTAGCTTTTAATGAAGTAGTTGATGGTGGTGTTTTTGGAATTATGTACAGTTTTCAAGTAAGAGTATTTAAATATCCAAGTTTTTGAGGGTTTTTTTGAAACACATTGTTTTCCCGAAGTGGAATTATGAGGTCATCTAAATTGATTTTCTTCATTGGGTGACCCTAGGGTTAGGATGGTTTTGATGATCGTAGAAATGAATTCGGTTCACGTTACGGTATCTAAGGAGTTAATTGTTATGTAAGATCAAGTGATGTGGTACATAGATGAGGTTTTGGAATCCATGGGGCACCAAATACCAATGTAATGAGCCAAAATTAATTTTTTACCTCATAAGTTTAGAAAGGATTACATAATTTTTTGGTACCCCGTAAAACCATATCACAAATTCCCTTATCCAGATATATATGTTGATAAATTAGACCATGTAGATGATGAATGATATATTTTCAGAATGTGTCTCGGACTTGGAAAAATTATATTATACCCACCTATTAATGTTTCAGTTTTCAAACAACAAAAGAAATCACATATCAACCTGTCTGCATCCATTCAATAAATATTATGGTCATTATTTCATTTGCAATGGATAATTATGATATTGGGAATATATCATTATTATTTCATGATGTTTTGAAAATCATAACAGGGATGATCCATATGGTTTTATAGTATATAAAGGTAGCACAATACCTTTTGGAATTCCTATAAAGATCATAGTTGGAGTCCCATGGGGTTTTATATTAGAGCACATGTTTTCATGATGGTTTCCCCTAATTGGGGTAAATAATGGTATGGATGAGGGGGAAATCCTTCTTCTGCGTTATTTGGTCCTTTTGATTTTTTAGAGAAAATTAGAGAGGTGTATAAACTGTAGGAAATCACACCATAGCTTGTGATACCTCACATCATCTTCAACAAGTCTTATATTAAATATTATCATTAATAATACATTAATTCCATTATGTGGGGAGATTTACACATTGGGGATGATGTGACATTTTTTGTGTGACTGGTTGAGGTCTAGGTTTTCTGGAAGATAGTGTTTTGATGTGTGATTTATCTTATTGTATTATATATGGTGGATGCATAATGGCCTCAGGGAGAGCACATAGGATCTTGAATAACATATGTTTTCCCAATACACATAATATTATGATTATTTTTTATCAATTCTACTGAGATATTGTTTTTAACATTATAATTTATATGTGATTCACTTATTTCATTAGTCTATGATGTCTTATGGGAATGTATTTATTATTTAAATGTATGGTTGTGTTATTGTTGTAGAGGGATACTTGAGAGGTACAATGCGGGTGATGGTAAATACCCTCATTTCCTTTTTTATTATATGTTTTATTTTTATTCTCATGAATAGAATGATTTAAAAGAAATATTATGTAATGTTCCAGGTTCCCATAGTTATTCATTTGTGATTTCTCATGTACTGGAAGTGTTTGGAGGGTGTTCTAGAAATTTTTAATTTTTATAATTTCTCTGATTATTATCATGGTCACATGAAAGACAATGAAGGAACTTATTTCTCTATGAAGTTAGTTTGTTCTTTATTATAGATGTTTGGTTCCTTGTAATGGTGGGTTGGTTCTATAATGTGTCAAAATTACATCATGTGGATAGTTGTTTCAATATTAATGTCAGTTTCTCCTTAATGAAGTTGTTTTTTCTTATTACATTGAGTTGTTTCCCTTATGTGGTCAAATGGTTTCTTCTTATGGTATGTCAGTTCCTAATAGTGGTTGGTGGTTTCTTTTTTTGTGCTCTATTTTATCCATATTACTATGGGTTTTTTACTTTATGAGGTCAATTGGATATTTAATTCTATCTAATTCTTCCAGAATGTGTTTGGTTTATTCCTTGTTCGAGTCTGCTAATTTCTTCATGTTTTTGGTTTCTTAGCTTCAAGTAGTAGGGCCCTTATCCTGGACAGTATAATAGTTTTTAAAATTTAATTTTTTTTCATAATTTCTATATTCTCTAGAGTGATATAAAAAAGGATCATAATATAATATTCTGAAAAAAATAATATATATATATTTTTTAAAAAATATATTTTGCGAGTATCAAATATATTATTTGATTTTATAAATACTATAGTTTAGAATGGTACATTATAGATTTTTTAATATAAATAGAATTAAATGAAAAAAGAAAGTGAAGGTTTATTGTTTTAATATTAAGAGTTATTCCATGAGATGTGTCTCTAATAATATATAATGTATTTACTTGATTCGATTATTTTCTTAATTCATTTGAGTCTCAATGAACCAAAACCTTCCTCTTGAACCATTGATTCATCTATGAAATAAATAATCCATTCCACCACTGGATTACCTGCATAAATGATTGCTTGGAAGACTATTTGTTATATATGGATTTTAGTCAATTATGATGTAGTATTTTTCTATTCTTTTTATTATTCCATATTTCTCAAAATTTATTGTATTATTTATCAATCCCAAACCTTATGGATTCCCAGTAGGTGACATCTCCAACAATTTGATATATGTTTTGTGGAGTGTGTTTTATAACTCTATTTTAAGCCAGTAGATCCATGTTCCCTCTTTTTTTCATATGTTAAACTAGAATAATTTTTTCAAGTGAGTGGGAAGTATAGCTTTGATAATAAAAGTAATAAAATTGAAAAAAATTAATTAAATGGGACTATGTGTATTTTAAAATTTCAATAAAATAATTTTCATTTCTGTGAGTTAATTTTTGTCCGAGTGGGTATGTTTTTTCCTATGTGGGTGGTATAATTGTTATGATATTATTAATCCATATTGTGGATTGATAACCATTTATATGAATTTTTTAATTCCATTATAAAAAAATGGAATATTACATATTTTGAATTTTTGATGTGAAGCATTTAGGATGGGATTGTGTATTTTAAATATAACATTATATATGCATGCATTTTCATGTTATTTATATATTAATCCCATTAATCTTGAGTGCTATATCAAGACATTGATATGTTTTGTGGGGTGTTTTCCCAATATTTTAAAGGTGGAGAATAAATGGTCGATAACACCGTATTTTTCACTATTCCTTCGATGGTAGAATTGGAAAATTTCAGTTTTTGTAGTGAGGGTTCATCCTTGATGAATACATACATGCTATCATTTTCTTATAATGAGAGTCTTATATATATTATGGATATTTCACTGTATTATGAAGGAAAATGTATTATTTCCTTCATATTCCTAATACACTACATAACTAGTTGTGTTGTTGTGGATGGATATATGATGATATGGATATAACATAAGAGATGGGCCTTATGACGTTCATGTCATCACATGATGTTCATCCTTATGGGAGGATAGGGTATGTACAAGTTTGACTCAAACCTAATCAAAAATTTTGGGATATGTGGTGATGATATGGAATATAATGGATGGGAGAACATGATATTTAATTTTGGGGTGTGAGAGTGGAAACTTGGTTTGGAATCTCATATAGGGTACCTATATCAATGTATTTTTTATTATCATACTACATTGTTCTTTTATTATTCTTGTGATCCATGGTGATGTTGGGAATGATATTTTATTGGTTTATGTGTTTTTTGGGTACTACAGGTTGATTATCTCTATACTGTTATTATATTTAAACATTTTTATATGATATCATCGGTAGGATCCATCTATGAATACATGTTATATTAAACCAATGTATATACACTATTAAATTGGATTATAGGAGGGTTTTATGTAATTAATTGGAAATTACAAGGATATAGTTCAAATCTATTATGATATTACTACTATAGTATTTCTTATGGTTTTATTTTGGAGAGTGTTGTATGTAATTATTGAAATATAGATATGGGATGGTACATTTTCTTTTATGCTATATGATAGCATTTATTGGTGGATTTTTTTCCTTTTCTCTATATATATTCACATAATATTTGTAATTCCTATTATTTATGTGTTTTATACCCTCAGTTCTAGACTCTAACATAGGGGTTACTAGAGGACAGACTCAGGGCTCACTACTTTTCAACACTAATTTAATAAACGGTGAGCTATGGGTTTTTTAAACTATATGAGGAATGAAAAAATTTCATCTATTTGGGATGGTATTGGTTAATGTTTTTAGTGAAAATCCTCGTAGGGCTCAATCATCTCTAAACATTCAGATTATTTCATTTTTGTAGGTTTTTTTTATTTTCATCCCATATGTAGTTTATTTTTTGGTAGTGTGATCATATTCGAAGGAATCATCTTCTAACTTGTTTCTATTTATATCAAGACCTTTACTGAATACCCCATGCATGACTAGTTATTACTTATATTCATGGTTAATTGGAACTCTATATATATGATTATTTAATTTTGTTCATGTGATTGTGCATTAATAGTTTAATGTTCTCTCTGTTTACCATGGAATAGACTATTTCTCATTCAATCCTTCATTGGTTGGGTGAACTTCCAACTAAATCTACCTCACAACACTTACTCATGTATTGTAACAACCAAAACATTTAGAAATAAAATTCCATTTGTAATGATTGAATTACATTGTATTTAATGTATATATAGAAATCAAATGCACTACATTAGTTATTTTAAACCATTATAAAATTAATCATTTCTAGAAAAGTAGAACATTAAGAATCATAACAATTGACAATATAGAAATTCTATATTTACTATCATGATTATTTTATTTTATAGCTCATAATAACATCTCATTTATAGAAAAGGAAGAAGTAATGGCATCTACTAGTAGGAGTCTACCCTACGAAGTGCATGTATTGATGCTTTCAAGGGACATGAGCCATTTTTCACATTGCCTGACCATGAAAAAATTTAGACTAAACAACTTTAATATTGAAGAAACAATTTATAGGTGATGATAACCTCATAGATATAACCTCACAAAACATTTTCTATAAACCACCCAAAGAGAGTAAAACCATCACAAACCTTAAACTTCTGGTCTATACTGGTGTATTAAGGTGTTCTATAGCTAAACTATAGAAAAAATATTTTTAATTATTTTTAATAAAATAATGAATATTTTTACCCCTTTTAGTTATGAAAATATATATATATATATTATTAAATATGATTTGATAAAAAATATATTTTTTCACAAAGAATAAAAAATTATATATTTTAGAAACATGGACTTCAAATCAAAAACTAATTTTTCAAACATTAATAAATTATTTAATTAATGGTATATATATATAATATGTTTATCAAATAATTTTAATTTATATATAGATGACAACATAATTTAATGAATTCTAATGAAATTTTCATATGCGTTTAAAAGTTATAAATGTCGTAAAAAAAATATTTTTAAATATGATAATATTTTTATTAATATGTAGAAACTCTCATATGTAGAGATTTACTTTTTTAAAATAAATATTTTAATTCAAAATCAGCATGTTGAAGTTAAATAATGGTGAATTTTTCAAAATTTACTGATAGTGTCGCATTTTTCGGTAATAAGTAAATACATTATAAATATTTGGTATGAATAATGACATGATAATATCCCAAAATTAATGTAATAAATAATATTAAGGGAATTCATGAAAAAAAAATATTTCCAAATTAAAATAATTTTTTTGTGAATGTATTTTTTAAATTTACAACTCTCAAATGAATCCTACATTACCTATATTACATTTAAATTTCTAAAAACAATTCATGATAATCATGGATCACATACATGACATGAATGGTATTATTTTAATTATTTTCATTTGTAGAACAGTAAAAATATTATAAAGCACTCTTATTTGGTAGAAACTATTGGAAAAAAAATTGTATGTTTTTCTTTTTGATTATTTGTTTACAGAGACCAAAAATAATGTCTAAATATTAATTAAGAAGCCACGCATACATTGTCATAAATACCAACAATACCTAATACTCCTCTTATGTTAAAACACTTTTCGAATGAAAGTACTCTCCATCCCCTCCCTATAACCCTTCCATCATGTTTCCATGCAGTTAATAGTATCCTCCTTAGCTTTTAGAATCACCATTCATGTTATGGGATTCTCTATTATTCCTTTTAATTCAAGTAAGTTATTGGTATTCTGACCTTTTATTTGTAATTTTTCTATGGAAATTTGTTTTTACACATCCCTTTAATTTCATCATGATTCCCATTTAATTAGAGACCATGCTTTACTATCATTAATAATATCCATAATGTAATATATACACCCTTTATGTTGCAAAAAGTTTCTCATGATATTCAATCTCTATCTTTTGTGTTGTGAATACCCATCCCCTATTAAACCCATGTTAATTCACCTAGATTTATATATGCTTCATTGATTTAGGACATCAATATATTAACCACACGTAATTTAATCATGAGATTATATGTTATGAAATATATTCTTTTGTTATTTTATCTTTATGGAACACAATTTCAAGAACTTAATATAAATATGATGCTTATTCCCAAAATTTTATAACCCATTAATGTATTGGTTAATATTTTTATCTCATTAGATACCATGAATTTCTCACGATAAGTTTACCCAAGAGTATCTTGTTTTTTCCCTTGGTGGTTACCCATGAAATATGATTCTGATGTTATGTTTTATGTTGTTTCAACATTCAAATAATTCCAAGATTTTATCATGTTATATCATTTTTGGAGGATCATAAAAATGATTTTCACATTCTTATGTCACCATGTTATAGACCATGACTTACATGGGATGTGTTTCATATTTCTATGATTTTATTTTTACCTTATTAAGCTTTATAGATCACCTAATGTTTATTTACATCCCAATTTCATCCCATGATGTATTACAATATTGATTAAATGTAAGGGAATGGTGTGGAGTTCTAAATTTTTTTTCCCAATTTTAGGTTGTTTTTCTATGTATCTAATTTTCAAAACACATTATAACTCTCAACATTTTGGATTTTGTCATGTGTATATTAATGTAATATAATAATAAATAATGTGTAAAATGATTTTAGTTTTTATACTTCATATTATAGTAAGATATAAATATATTATAGGATTCTTATTTGAAAAAATTACTAAAAACTATGTGGATAATAAAAATATATATGAAACCATCTCTAATTTTTGTTAAACTATATAGTAATGGATTTATATGTAAAGGAATCCATCTCTGGATAATGAAGGTTGATATGGATCTATAATAGTTATTCCTAGGGGAAATAACCTAGAAAAATGCAGATAGGGAATTTATATGATTTTCATCTAGTTCATGATAAATATTCCTCACAACAAAACTGGTTCAAAAATCCAATAATATATTTTTGGGTTAGTTAAAATATCTAAATAAAACGTTATGAAGTTAAAAAAGTCATATAAAACATATTTTTTGAAAATATAATATGTATAAAATATATTGAGACATATAAATTAATTGGTTAATGAAAACATTTTATATGTTATTTTTTGTTTAATTTTCAAAATTTCCCATTAATTTTTTTAGAATTTTGAAACTTTATATTATTGATTTTCACATTATTTGAATCGTTCGCTGGAAATTGGTTGGAATAGAGTAAAAAATCAATGTGATGGGAAATTCAATGACTTTGAAAATTATATGACCAACCCAATGGTATAATGAATTAGGAACCCCATGAAAAAAATAATCTATTAAATCATATTTTAAATGGAATTATGAATCACTAGAATATACCACATCCACCTAAGAAAGAAGAACACTAAATTTATGACTTTATGAATTAATCCCTTTGTAAATGTATTAGATCTTATTATCCCATAAAAATAGAACAATTTATTGACTCCATATAATATAAAAATTACATACTTCAATTCACAATGAAATATAAGTACATCCCAGACATTTATTACATGGAAGGAGAAGTTTATCAATGGTTTTCATTGCTCAATAATATGATGCTTGGGGAAGAGATTAAATTCATTGAGTGAAATGAAATTATGATAAAAACTGTCATAAATATTTTCCTCACACTCTCCATTATAAAATTTATATTGATTTCAATTGAATTAAGAAAAAGGATGATGAATCTACATTGGCACATGAGGCAAAATTCCCAAGGCTTGGTCAATAAACCATTGGATTTTTCGTTAACCTGATATAAAATATTTACTAATTATTCAGTCCCATAAAAATGAATCTTTTAAATTCATTAGTGGTTCAGTACATTGATATATATAAATAATTTTTCTAATGTTTCGATGTTGAAAATGGAGAACAATGAATCTCAATGGTCTCATGGGTCAAGATAATCAAAATGGGGAATATCTTTTATTCTAGAGGAGTGATATATAAATATCACACTGGAAATAATTTACAACATCCTACTTGAAAAAAAAATGTTTGGAAAATAATCTCATAAATTTAATGAAGGGGATAAGAAAATGTTTTTAATTTGTTATAAAGGTGCATGAAGCTATATAATGGTAATTGGAGAAACCAACCAATGTGAAGGAATAATATAATGGTCTAATATACCCCCAACTATTCCAAATTTTTTATTCAAAAATAAATAAGGAAACTTTGAAAAAAAATACATTATGAAAAGGGATGTCAAAGATAACTAGTATAAATAACATCAAAATATTTGAGTAAAAGGGAAATCACATTCCATAACAAATATTGTGGTGGATCTTAGAAATGAAGTGGTTATAGATAATCCTGTTATTCATATAAGAGTAGTGATCATGTTATTTGATTCTAGTTCTAAACATTTATTAATAGAATTGAGGTTTAGTATAACTATTTAAACATTACCACAAATAATTAATGTTGAGTTATCAGTGAAAACAAAAAATGAGAAACTATTTCTTCTAATGTATATAAATTCTTCCCAATAAAAAATTCTAGGAAGAATTTCCAAGAAATCCTTGTGAAAAATCCTCTAGAATATTTCAATTTTATTCTTGGAATGATCTTTTTTCCATATATAGAGCCAAGATAAATTCCTAATATATGTAAATACCCATCTGTATCATGAAACCACTACCTATTATTTTCAATTGTATGATAGAGGATGGATATTTTTTTGAATATTTGTATGAATCTTGGATATTATTTACATATGATATAGAATATATTTCTTGAATGATTTATAATAAGGAAAATGTCAACCTTCATAACATCCCCATTATAAAAGAATATGGAGATGTGTTCGTTGAGGAATTTTGAGGTCCTCCACCTTATGGAGAGGTAGAGTACGAAATAGATCGTATACCCAAATCTATTCCAATATCCAAGAATCCAAAAATAATGCAAAAAATATATCATGATGATATGAAAAAGAAACTATAGGGGAATATGGATAAAGGGTATATACATCAATATTCTTCACTATATGGTGTATTGGTCATTTTCTCTAGGAAGAAGGATGGGTTAATGCACCCCTACATTGATTATCATCAGTTTAGAATCACCACAACAAAGAACACATGTTATTTTCCATGGATTATGACTTATTATATTAGCTATGTATATCATAGTACTTATCATAGGTAGATATTCAAAATCATTGTATAAAAATTATGAGTTCATTGTGATACCATTTGGACTCAATAATTCCATTACTATATTCATGAACTTCGTGAATAGATTTTTTTGAGATTACCTCAAAAAAATAGGGTATTATTTAAAGATTATATTCTTATCTACTCAAAAATAAAGGTGTAACAAGTGGTGCATTTGATTACTATGACGAAGACCATTAGAATTTAAATTATTTATGAAAATTGTATTAAATGCATGATTTGGATGGAAAAAGTAATATTTTTGTGTCCTACTATCACCAGTGAAGTGATATCAGTGGTAAGATTATATGGAGTAAAAATATAGGTTATATCTGATCAACATTAGAGGTTTACCTCAATGTTCTAGAGAAACCTACAATAAGAATGTGGTATAAACGTGAGTTTCAATAGTTATTGTCAAAATTATATGGATGATCTGTATCATAGAATCCTTCATACTCTAGGGAATATGATATGTTCTTGTTAATTTCATTTCTGTGGATGTTGTTATCAGCACCATCACTAGTGGAGTTCACATATTACAATAGTTTCCTTTATATCACTCAAATGGAATCATATGATGAACATTATAGGAAGATATTTCTAACTCCAACATATTGGGATCAAGTTAGAGTGTAGAATATTTTGGGACCTGATCATGTGGAGTAGATGGAAGGGATTTCTTTAACCATTAAATTTCATATGAAATCAATACAAATGATGATAGAATATTTACACATTAAATTGTCTTGATTCCCTATATATTCCAGTTAGAGTTAATGTGTTCCTCCATATATCACCATGGATTAAATTCATGGGGTTTTAGAATAAGGTGACACATAGTATGAGACACATCATCCACTTTTAGATATATTATTTCATAATATATGTTCCATATCTACTATAACACCAACCTAACCTATCTCGAGTAGAAAATTGTCTATATATCCCTCTTATGAAAGTACAAACCAAACCCCTCACAAGTACTGAATTAATATTTTGTTCATTTACAAAATAATACGTCATTTTAGGACCATCTAATGAAACCCTTAGATTATTTTGAAATCATTTATGAAAAAAATAACTCACATTGTAAATGTACTGTAGTAGAACCCCGCACTGAGGAGGAAATAGGGGAACTATAATAGGTGAGGAAAAAAAGTAATCTCAACTGTTTTAGTATATGAAATCGAATTTCATGAGTGACATTTATAAAGGGGTAGAATAATTTAATGGAATTATTTTAAATAAATTAAAGTCCCTTAAGAAATAATAGATGCCTTATTATATAATTCAAGTATAGGAAAAACATGAACTACATTTGTTATTTTGGACCGTTATAAAATATATCATCTCCAACATAAAATACCACTAATCATTACTGGTGTAGATAATACATTCATTCTATAGTTACCATTATGATTTTTTATATTATGTTTTATAATAATATCTTGTTAACATAGAATGAATAATTCATGTCCTTGGGCAGTAGGTTCAAAACCTATGAAGACCATTTTTTAGAACATATGAGATAGTTGACATCAATGGGGTTTTCCATTAACCTAGCTTAGGAAATGATTCAATAATGAAAATCTATATGAAACAATTTTCATGATAATTTAAAACTCATAGATGTCACCATCAATACCATGTTCCCCAAACCATCGCAAGATTGCACTACCTTCACACACCTTAACATTTGAGAATTCACACGTGCAATAAGGGATATTTATCTACACCTGAGTAGTATGATTTTTTATATTTTATTTTTAATTAAATAATTATTATATTGATCCCTTTTCAGTGTTACAGTATACATATATATAATTATATATCAGTTATTAGAAATGATATTTTGATTTAATGATATAAAAATTTTAATTTGGGGAAATATATTGTTTTAATTAAAACACTCTTTTTGATAACTAATGTAGTTTTGAAGAAGATTTTATTTCCATAAAGTATTCTTAGTAAATAATATTGATTACTAGATTAATTATAATATAATTTATTGAATCAAAATTGATTTTTTTGGGGTCAGAATGTTTTTTATCATAAAAACATTTATTTTCCAATAATCAATGATTTTTTAATTAATAGTGGAAATTCTAAAATTTAGAAAATAATTTTAGTAAAAAAATTTAATTTTTTAAATTTTCATGTTGAATTTACTAAATAATAGTTTTTTTCCATTTTTTTTAAATAATAGAATTTCTGGATAAAAATTAAATCTGTATTAATATGTGGTATGTTTTGTGAGATGATAATACCACAAAAGTTACAAAATAAATACTATAAAGGGAATTCGTGACCAAAAATATATTTCCCCTTTAAGATTATATGTTTTTATCATGTTTTTGGAGAAATTGTAATCACCCTAAAATGAATCCTCCAAAATAATTTTCATATTTTATATTTTCAAAATCATTTATTTATGATCATGACTCACTTCCAAATCATTATTTTAATTATTTTAATCATTTCGGTTCATAACCAGATAAATTGTTAAAAAAAAAATTGGTAAAAATTGTGAGAAAAAAATGGTAATTTTTGGGGTTTTATAATTTTATTTCATAAACTCCAAAACCTATGTCAAGATATTAAATAAGTATTACACCCTCTTTTTCTATGAAAAGCCGTACATAACCCCAATAATCTCCACTAGAAACAAATTTAAAATGAAATTAATCTTTCACACCCCCTTTAAACCCCATCGAGGTTGTTTCTATACCATCAAGAAGATCCCCCCGAGAATTCATAGTCTCCCTCTCAAGATAAGAGATTATCTCCTCCTGCATTACATTCAAGTACATTTGTTATAATATGCCATTTGATTTTATTTTTTTATGTTTTAATGCATTTATACAAATCCAATTGTGTTCTTTATGATTAAATATAATGATAGAACAGCTTTCACTCTCACTAAATCCATCCACAATCATTTATGTACACATTTTATGCTACCAAAACTATACTATTATATCACATGTCAATCATTTTTGTTACAAATACCCATCCCCATTATCAACCGATGGTATTCTCCGATATGTACCAATCCTAATTTATTGGGGTTATAAATTTATATAACCAATACTCTTTAATCATGGGATTAAAAGGGTTGAAAGTCATACATATGTTATTTGATCATTGTGGCTCACAAATGAATTTACATAATAAGAATACAATGATTGGTACAAAAATTAATTTTTCTTTCCAATGCATTGAGTTATTTTTATTATCTCATGTGGTACCACATTACATAAAGTTTTGAATTTTTTTATTCGCGTATTACTCTTTATATATGACCCATTTTTTGTTCTTATCCCTATCTTTTCTCAAGTTGTATTACAAGATAAAATGAATATACAGGTATGCAATGGAGTTTTTAAATTTTGTTGATGAATCCTTATTTCATGTTACTATGATATATATATATATATATATATCTAAATAACTATATACAATTTTTCTATCTATATTTTGGGAGTGTGTAATATATATATCAGAATGTAATATATGTTGAAATAGTTAATATTAATTATATGGGATTTTATATGGGTACCTCCCAGTTACATATATCGCTACTTGATTTAATTTTTAATAGGTCTAGTTACGAATTTTGATTTCAAGGGAACTTCACATATTCATCTCATTGATTACTTATATGGTATATGAAAAAATTATAGGTAATATTGTGTTAATTAGAAAAATTGTTCATTAACATGTTGTTAATTTAATTTAGGTTTGTTCAAACTTATATGTCGTGGCTTCATAGGATCTTTTTCTACTCAATTTTTAATATTATCAATTTTTAAGTGGATATTTGTTTCTTTAGCATCATAGAGTATGTCATTGTAGTTCATTTATGTTTCCTAATTCGGGTGATGATATATTATAAGTGTTTATTCTAGTGATTATTTTAATTATTCAATCAAAATTTCTTAAATGATGATGATCTGGGAAAACAAATTCGGTGTAGCCTATTGGTTTTTCATGTAGTGATAGATTCACATATTATGGGAGGTGGTGATCTTAACTATTTATGATAATAATAAATGGGTTTTTGGTCAAACCATACATTTCATGGATAATGTTGGATTATTAATTTAATTAATTGAATTTTTGAATGATTCCATTTTTACATTATCCTAATTTTCAAATGTTTGAAAATTTTAATGTTATTTTTCAAATTCATGTATTATATCAGGTTCTCGGATTTTTGAGGTGCATATTTTGTATGATATTTGGGTTATTAATTGTTCTTTTAAACCTCCCACTTTATTAAAAAAATATTTTATAATAAATAAAATGAATTGGCAGATACTGATTGGTTGAAAAAAATATTTATATTAGTATATCAATCATAATGTATTGACTTGCCAAATTTCTAAATCTAACATAGGTTGTCCATTGAAAACATATTTAAAAAACTAACTAAATATTTTTATTATACACATTTCAACATCCCTTATATTTACCATTTTTTAGATAAAAATCCATATAATTATAACTCATAAAATTGATATATTTTGTTTCTTTTGAAAAATAGGTCTTTCAACATAATAACATAGAAATTAATAAACATCAATTAAATCTATATTCATTGGAATCCAATAAGATTTATTTTTCATCTTTGAAAATTTTATAAATAACGAACCCACATCAAATAAATGTTTTGATGAATGTATTGAATATATATGGATAATAGAGTTAATGATGATATATTAATCAATATATGTACATGGTTGAGATTAATAATCATTATCATAGCACATTCATAAGATAATCATCATTATAATATTTAAATAATTCTATAAATACATTAAATTAATCACATGTATAATAATAAACTATCATAACATTATAAAAACATTAAATCCATCATCCCAAATACTGAACAACATGAAAGATGACATCATGTTCATCCGTTATAAGGTTAAAAAGATAAATACATCATTTAAAATATATATGATAACATTCATGAATAAAAATTTCATGATATATATTAATTTAAATAATTAATTTGGGGAAAATATAATTTTGAGCAGACCGGTCACAACATAATATTCCAAAAATCATGCATTTTTAATGGAAAAGAATATGTAAATAAATAGAAATCATGAAATAATTCCTTTATAAAATAATGAATTTAATATTTTTATTATGATTCATATTTTGATTAATATACTTATATATTTATTAACCAATAATAAAAAACATTATACAGAACATTTAAGGATATCATTAACAAATAAAAGGTAATATTTTATAAATAGGATAAGAATAAATATAATAATAATTTATGAGGAAATTTGAAAAAAAATTAAATCATAATGTTTACTACGAATGCTTAATTGTGAAATACATAAATGAATATCCAACATAAATGAAAATTTCATGTCATTTATAATACATTTATATGAAATTTTACTATATTTATATGGAAAGTTGAGAGGCATAGGGATCTAACCCAAAAGAAGAGGGTCGTACTGAAAGTCCCCTTTACATAAGACCTTTTTTATACCATCATCAGTACAATTTTTATATAGTATTTTTTGGTTCTTAGAATTTGTATATATATGTATATTATGTGTATTTATGTTATTCACGAGTAATTATATACACTAATTTATGTTTATTAACCTCATATTAGTGATGAAATGATTTGAAAAAAATGATTAAATTTACCTAGTTTTATTTTTTTCATGGTTTTTATGAATTATTTATCCATTAATAAAACATTATATAGAAATATAAAAATAAATAGAAATAAATTTTCATTATTTATATGTAATTTATTCAAATCATTGATGAAGTAAATTATATGTAATTGATAGAAACATACTTATTAGTGGTAACTAAATCATTAATGAGAGAATGTCAAATAAATGATAGAAAAATTTACATGTTATTAATAGATTTTAATCAAAATAAAAATTTATATATGAAAATATGATCTACACCACTGAATAATAAATTTTATAAAAAATAACAATTTACTACATAAACATTGGTAGATTTAACCAACAATTTACATGACATATAAAAAGGTGGGAGAGAGAATATATATTTAAATATCTATATATATTATAAATAGTTTTTAGTGATTTAATATTATCATAATAAAATTAATATCATTTCAATATACTAATACATTAATTTTAAGGGGATTGGATAATATAGAGAAAATATAATGGAATAATGGTTGAGGAAAATGAGGGGAAAATGAGAAAATGTTATCCTTTATTCATGATGCTTGAAACTTTTTTAAAGAAAAATTGACTTGAATGATTGGATTTTTTGGACCCAATAATTTATCCATGGATACTAGGAGTATAAGTGGATTGGAGTTGGATATATATATTAAAATTGGAAATATCTTTAAAGTAATTTTATAAGGTGGTGAAACAAGGTACACATGCTTTTTTAGGAGGGAGTTCATTAAAATACGTTGTAATATCTTATATAAAAAATAAGTCTATTAATAGGGATATTACTTTATATTATGAATAGTATTTCAATAATGAATAATTTTATTAAACATAAATTTTATGACCCACCCCCATCATCAAACTCACTTGGGCTTACATTGAATGTTAGATTGAACAAGGAGGAATGCCTTCAATGTCCCATGTGTCGGTGAGAATGGGATTTATTTTCATCAGAAATACTCGAAAAAAAGATAACAAGCACAATATAAAAAATCATAATATAAAAATAAATTTATGATATAATAATAAATCTTAATTCATGACAATTACATATAATATATTATCTTGAAATTGAAATACTGAAAACTAAAACTCTTATGAAGAATCTCCAACCATAACTCAAAGCTATGAGATAAAAAGTATTTTCATGACCTCCAAAGATACAATAGAGATACGGTATATAAATATTTATGTGTGTGTGTGTTTGATCATACTAGTATACACATTATAATAGTCCCTCTAACCTCTCATGCACAATTTATAAGAAGCATAACAGATCCCCGGTTTAAAAAAAGTACAACGGGCAAGCTGCAAACGAGGTTGATTATCACCACACCTTAATAAGGAAGAGTCACCAAATATATAATATATTTATAATAACATAATATCAAACAAATATAATTATAATATTAGTCAAAACCACTTTCCCATTATTTATTTGATCTCATCATCCAATAAAAAATATATTGGGTCTTATATTAAATATAAACCATAACATCAACACCCACATAATATATATAACAATTTACATATAAAGTGGGTCAAAACACATACCTACATACCACAACCCATATATTGTCCAATGAAATCCTTGTAAATTTTCTAAAACTATAACTATATTTCACCATCTTCTATGAACACAACATTCCATAATAGTATAGTATCATTAACCTAATTAAAATCAACCTCACCCCCCCCCCCCCACCTACCATGAATGACATCCACCATATAATAAATCACACTATAATCAACATAATATTCCTATAAAAAAACTAGTTTTTGAGAATATATTGATTCAACGATTTGAGTGATTTTTTTGGATATTCAAAAATTCCCACATTTATGTATCTAATCATTATTCATTACATGACTATTCAGTACATTATTATTCCTAAAAATACTAATTTTATAATTATTTTTAAGACACTAATAAATGAGAAATATTAATTGATGTATTGGGAATGTGTTTTACCATATTTTTGATACATTATTCAAACCGCACATTGGTAATCGTTGTGTAAGGAATGAATCCAACTTCTATAAAATTGGTTAAGGAATTATCCTTATAATAATAACATGGTGTATTGATTAGAAAAGCATTATTTTTTAGAAAGTATGGATAGGGAACCCTATGTTTGAATTCAACCCTTTGTTTGAGGAGACAAATGTATGGTACATAAACCCTAATTTTGTGATTAAAACTATGATTGGTATTTGGTTGTTACATAGAAGTACCATCTGTTTAACTAGTAATTGTTGGAGTTTTAAATACATAATATTATATATGGTTTGTGAAACCATATAGATGAATAATGATATACCTTCAAATACTTTTTTGGACTGATTCTAAGGCCTGATATAATTATTTTGGAATATCGTATTCAATGGGGGAAACCTTTTCTATTATTACAGGATGTTACAATGCTCTGCAATGAATTTGAATTAAAATATTCACAATTTATTTTAAAATATT
Source organism: Viscum album (assembly GCA_963277665.1). Classification (NCBI taxonomy): domain Eukaryota; kingdom Viridiplantae; phylum Streptophyta; class Magnoliopsida; order Santalales; family Viscaceae; genus Viscum; species Viscum album. Next base: position 1,257,589,208 of record OY728152.1, read on the forward strand.
TCTAGAGAAAGTTCTACCTAGATTTCATTGGCATATTGTATAAATATCAAGATGATCTTCATCATAAAGAAGAGACAATTAATGTAAATATATAAGGAATAAATATTTAAAAATAAAAAGAGAAGTTATACACAAGAAAAATTAGTGCGTCATTACCTATAGAGACATGCATCTTATACATACATGTTATGATCTATCTAATAAACTAGGTTATCATGGTGTCATTTCTATTTCACATTATTATTATTTCTCTTTCTACAAGAATGAAAAAAAATTGGTGAAGTTATACATTAGAGACATACATGTTTAAGAATTTTCATGGTGATTTCATTGCTTCTATTTGAAGAAATCATCTACTAAGTTGAAGATATATTTTTTGATGTGGTATTACGATGATATTATTTAATTGTTTATTTCTTGTAGCAATAAATGAAGAAAAAAATGTATTAATTAAAAAAATAAATCTCATTTTTTTAGAGTTTCAACTGATCATACATGTTTTTGTTTAACTGTCATATTATTACACTACGATTTGGATTGAAGGTTCCCTATAAATGAACTAGAAGGAATTGTAACATCTTATAGTATGGTATCAACTACCTATAATATTTTGTTTGTTTTAATCCCTTTGGATAAGGGGACCTAATAGTAAAATCACCAAGCCTTTGGAGTTCAGTGCCAGTTGAGGGGACCAAGGGATCTTTGGGCACAGAACCACTATACATCACTATGTTCATTTACATTATTATTTTCCAGTTCTCACTCATTTATTGAGATGGAATGGTTCACTTCATATTAAGGGATGTGTAAAGAATTCATCAAATTTTTTGATATACATAATTCATCCCCTTCTGGGGTCGTTGTCTTCATCATCGCCATCTTGGCCAAACAATTGGCATCATTTGTAGTGATCTTCAAGTATATTTTCTTTTTTAAAATTTTTTATCTAGATTTTAAAGGATTTCAAAAAAAATTACTGGCTCTAAAAAGGCTTGGTTAGGGAATAAAATGAAGACATATTGAAATGGTTGAATCTAGAAATGGTTTTTCTTTGATTTTTTCTCCATATTTTAATGGTCACAATTATGGAATCTAGAAACCCCAAATTATCATCTTTTTAAAAAATCATGGAATAAGGGTTTATTTTAAGGCTATTAAGCCTTATAATATTCTTAAAGAGGAATTATCAGATTGGGTTGATAATAAAAAAGTTAATATCATCTCAATTCCAAATATATGAATGTAATTTTGTTTGTTTTAAGATATTTTTCATTCATTAAAGTATCACAATGTCATATTGTATATGAGATGTGGCATACAATTATTTTTTCCGATGAAGGTACTAAAACTATCATACAATTATGGTATGCTCTATGAATCTAATTTTTGATACATTTAGATTGTATGAGGATGAATATAACTCTAAAAATGATGGAATATTGATTGATATTTTCGACAATATTTCTGCTTTAGGAAATTAAATTTTACAATCACATCAAGATTTTAAATGGAATATAATACTTAACAAAAAGTGGAATGGAATATCTACATCTATACAAAAATCTACTCCTCTGATGATTTTGGTTATAGGGGAATTTATTGGAAAATTAATGAAATGCGATGCTGAGATGTAGGATGAATATCAGATTCATACATTACGTAAAAAAGTTTCTCTTAAAATAACAATGGATAAATCATCTGATTCATGTCATCTAGATTTGGATAATTATTTATGTGAGTTATTTGAAAAATATGTAATTCTATAGAGAATGAAAAAAAAGATACTAGAGAAAATATTTGTTGTGAGTGCACAAAAAAGGGTTATATAAAGGACTACTATTCATTTATCAATACTCAATGAAAAAATTATTATATGATAAAAGGAAATAAAAATGAAAAATCTACTTCGATTAATACTTCCAGTTAACATTATGAATGACCAATAGATTCTGAGGATAATCATAAACAAAAAATGTTATGTATTATGTATCACATTGAAAATGAGTTATAATCATCTTGATCTCAAAATTATAAATTCAAAAAAAATTATTATGATGAGTAAAATATTGGTTACTTCATTTTATAACATAAATTTGTGCCTTAAAACAAATTACATAAAAAATTAGAAAAACATATGATACTATTATATTAGATAAATAAAATTTCTCAAAAAAAGTTTTAGAATTATAATTGAATAATTATAACATTTAATATTTTTTATATGATATTACAATTAAAGAATTATTGATTTCTGTCAATAAATTAAAACAAGCATCTAGTATGATTATTAATGTAGAAAAATATTTTAATAAAATCCTTGAAAAAAAATCTTCAAAAAGGAAACCATAGAATTGGAAGAAAATGTGAAAGGTAAAGAATATATAAGAATTATTTTGTTCTTGGATTAAATATTAAGAACAAATCTTCGATTAAATTTTTTTATTTTTTTATTAATAGTCAATATACAAATGATTATTGATTCAAAAAACCTAATTTTATTTGTTTTAATGAAGCTTGTTGTTCCATATAATATTTCCTCATTGATATTAGAACTTCGACTCAATCTAACCAAATTTAGTGACTGAGAAATTCATTTTCTAACATTTATGGACCTAAAAATCAGATGGGATCCAAAAATAACATTCATTTGACAATCTATAGGATTACTCCATCGAGCTATATTGTTAAAAACATTGTGTGGTTGATCGAATGGAATGAGTTAACAACTATGAAGAGGTTCACTGTAAAAAACCATAATATTAGAAACATTGATCCATTAATTATTTTATTGTAATATTTAAATATACTTCTAGAAAATTTACCACTTTTATAAAAATATAAATTTATCTTTCACATTTTGATAAAAAAATTCATCAAACATATAATTTCTTTTTAGAAACATTTAATTCTTTTTTGAATATAAAATATTTATTTATTATTAAATGTTTAGGTTTTTGAAATAATTTTTAATATAAATTTATTTTATTTATTTATGATAACTAATATTATTTATTACGCAAAATTTCTATTCCTGTGTAAAATATGTAATTATGATTTTATGTTTCTTATCTAAAAATATTGAATGTTATCTGGATTATGTCAGAAAAGAACATATCATCTTCTTCAAATACTTTTATTTATTTATCTTGTTCTTTAGAACATTTTTTTCTAAAATAACGGAAGCCTAGAAAATTTGAAGATGAAATGATCATGATCTATAAGTTATAATGAAAATATTTGTTATCAAAGAAGAAAAGGAAATCCATTAGATTTATCTGAAGAAGTCTTTTCTTTTCCATTATTATACATTAATTTAAAAAATATTCCAAAAAATAAAAATTTCATTATGATGAAGAACATGATGTTTATTCCACTAAGATGATTTATGAAAGTATTCTATGGAAAGTCATCATTTTTAATAAATTAAATGTGAAAATGAAATCTTCTTTGTATGCGTCTAGAAATTACTATAATAATATGTAGAAAGAATTTATACCGAAGATGGGTTTTCATTAATTTAAGAAAGATTGTCAGAGTATGAAGGATAGTTAAATTTAAAAAAAATCAATATTTTACAATAGAAAGGCTATGTCAGATATAAATTCTCATAAAATATGTTTTTACTAAGATAGATCTTGATAAGATAAAGTTAATTCTTCTTGAAAATCATTTTTCTTCTTCATATCAAATAAAAGAAAATTATCAAAATAGATATGATGAAATCTTAAGAGTTTTCAGATTTCTAAGATACATTGTTCTATGTTTATAATGTTCATAAAAATAGTCTACCTTTCAAAATTTTTATTATATTTGTGATAAAATGATATATTAACTTCATAGTGAAAACATTGTTAGGTGTTAATTCGTAATTTATTTTTTAATACATATGAATGATATTAATATTTATTTATTTATTAAATTATATTATTATTGTAAATAATACCTTTTGTTTTTATTTATAAAAAATTATTAATTTAAATGTTTTAAATAATATATAATGTTATAATTTAGGGGGGTTTAGAAAAATAATTTTATTATGATTTTTTTAAAATCAATCTTATGAAAGCTTAATTTTTAGGGGATTTAGATTTTATAGACATATATTATTGATTTCAAAAAAGGGGAATAAGTTTATATCTATTGAATAACTTTTAGAATATTTGTGAAGTCTATACTGAATATGTTTATATGTTTTAAAGTAGATACCGTTTTCATTTAAATTGGGGAGAATTTAACATTTACATTTTAGATTTCAACATATGAGAGAAAAAATTTCCATAATAATTTTATATTAAAGACTAAAATTACTCAATATTAATGGTGCTGAATATTTTTTATGATGTAAATATATTAAATAAAAAATATTTTGAATCCATTTTACATATTTTCTTATTTTTTTTATCATGGATTTCAGGATAATAAAAATGGGGATGATTTTTTAGTTTATTTTAATTGAACAATTTTAATAATTTATTATTCTTTTGTATGTTCAAAAACTCAGACATTTATGTCTCAATTGTGTTCACCTTATGTGACTATTCGAGAAATTATTATTCGTTTGGATATTTATTTCAAAATTATATTCATGTCATGGATCTATGATATATATTAGTTAAATCATAGGGAACATGTTTTAATGTTTTCTATAAACAATGTTCTTACCCTATTTTTGTAAGCATGGCATATATAATGAACCCTATGTTCAGAGAAACACACCTGGAATAAACCCTACATTGAAAACCAAATATATGGATCAACAACACTACATTGTCGATAATGAATCGTTAAAAAACATATGTTTAGATTAAAACCTACGTTTTTTGGAAGCAAATGTTTGGTATATAAGCCCTAAATTTGTGATCAACCCTATATTTTGTATTTTTTCATTACATGGAGGAACCCTAGGTTTGATTATTCGAGGAAAGTTTTTTAAATCTATGATATTATATGACATTTGTGCAATTCTCAAGACAAAAGAAGATATCATTTCAAGGATTTTATATTACCGATTCAAAGATTGATATAATTTTTTTAAATTCTCATATTCAACATATTAAAAAATTTCTATTCATATGAGATATTATTATGTTCATAAAATAATTTGAATTCAAATATTCACGATTTATTATGTGATATTTTTAGAGCTGGTTTGACATAGATTTTTTCAGCCTACTATATAAATATCTAGAGGCTCTTCATCATAAAAAGGAGACGACAAATGTATGTACATATAGATAAAAATATTGAAAAATATACAGAGGATTTTTAAATAATATAATATGTGTATCATTGCGTACATATTTCAAATTGGATCCATACATGTTTTGATCTATATGATCAACTTGCTTCTATTGGTTTTGTTTCTACTACTCTTTAATGTTGTATCATTTTCAACAATAATGAAGAAGAATTTGGTGAAGATACACATTGGAGACATACATATTTTAGCATATTTCTTTGTTTTCTTGGATGTTATTTGAATAAATACTATGCAACATTGAAGATATATTTTCTTTTATGTCATTATCAATATTTTATTTTATTTGGGATTTGCTAATGAAATCTGTGAAATCTAGATTATTCCAGTAATCAAATCATAATATTTTGATTTACGTGAATTTCAATTTATAGTACTATGTTATGGTTAAGTGTTTGCTTCCTGAACTAAGATGTGTATTTATAGTTCCCTATAAATGAAATATAAGGCTTTGTAAAGTCATATTGTAGCATGTCAATAGCTTGTACTTAGTTATGGATTTAATGGTCATAGGATAAGATGACCTTATAGTAAAATCTCCAAGATTATGGATTTGAGTGATAGTAGACTGGACTAAGGGATATTTCAAAACTGAATAACTATACATTGATATGATCATTTCCTTTATTATTTTCTGCTACTTTCTCGAATAGCCTGATGGCCTTCTTTTTATTGATTTTTGATAACCCCGCTTTCATGTGATGAGGGGGAACCCTTACAAGACCTGTAGTCATAGACATTACATGATATATAGGTCTTAGTAAATAAATAGGCTACAACTACACTGAAATGATCCTCCCCATCTTCTTCACCATGATATTTTCTTTCCACCTTTGAATGTCTTGTTTGGCTAGGGTTACCATGTAAGAAGAGGCCAATCCTGATGGATAATTCCCAACCCTCTCTTTTTGACAAATCCGCTTAAGCTTTTTCTTCAGTGAATGTGACATATCTAACTCCTCATCTGGAGTATGCTCCTTTTAGAGTCTTCTTGTTTGTTCAACACATTTTTAGGATCCCCAAAGGCCTTGAGGTGTCCATAAGGCCTTGTGGAGTCACGAAGTCCTTAAGGTTTTCCAAAGGCATTGAGGTGGCCCAAAGGACTTAAGGTGGCCCAAAATAGCGACTTGCCCAAATTATTTAGGTGTCCTGAAGGACTCAAGGCCCAAACAGGTGGCTAAAAATCCCAAACAGATGAGTAGTTCTAACTACTTCAGTACCTCCTACAGTACCTCCTAAAGTGACTACTACAATCTCTACTATAGTGTCTGTCACAGTGCCTGCTAGAGTACCCCTAGAGATTATGTATCTACCTTATTGTGAACTCGGGTCTTGTGGATGCACTTGCTGAGTCTTCACCAAATGGTCTAATACTCTTCTGCATTTTCTACTACATTCCCATTTTGAGAGAGGCAATGGTTTTCCTCATACTAAGAGATGTGTTGATAATTCATCAATGTTTTTGAAGTACAAAATTCACTCCCTATTATTTATTTTTCTACATCATAGCCATATTTTCCTAAAAATTATATTATTCATTAAATATCATTACACATTAGGAATAGAGAGTGGAAATAAGGGATTATTGATGCATTTATACCAACACCAATATAGATGTATGGGAATGATAATGAAACCCAAACTATGTGAGCATTAGTAAGGTTATCCATTATGTATTGTGTGAGAATATAAATCACCATTAAAATAGATTATCTATTTAGAAACAAACAATAATATCATAATTTTTTCACAAGTAATCAAAAGTTACCCACTATTACAACTTCCACACTACCCCCTCCATGAACTAACATAACTACTAATTTATATATATTAATAATAAGTCCCAATTTCGATGAAAAAATATCCATATTAAACAATATGATTTATTCAATTTTTATTTTGTAATAAACTAATTACATATTCTAATTTTACCATCCATATCACTATCATTAAGAAATTAAATTCCATATTCGATGATAAACTGTTTTTAACCATAACCAATTTTTATTTCCAAACTCAACCAATTCATTTTAACTATCAAAAATTAATTAATAGAACATGATTCATTAAATTTACTTCCATGCATATTAAAAAATGTTTTAATTGTAATCAAATTATACATCCACCATTAAATTATAATATAATCCTAAAATCAAAAAAAACTTCCCCTGAATTAATCCACTCAAATCTTATGCCAATCACTACCATGTACAACACACACTATCCAAAAAAATCCCCTAATTACAAAATATTCCAATGAAAATAACCAATTAATCTCTAACACTAGTAAAAAAGACATATATAAAATAAATAATCATTCTATAACCATATAAGAATATTGGTAAAATACCCCACCCCCATGAAATGGGGGTGTTCGTCATGAAGTTCTCCACATGGGTGGGGCCTTATAAGAAACCGAAGAACAAAATTTTATACATATAGGTAATCAAGCACTCATCCAGACCTAAGGGTCCCAAAACCTACAACTAGACTGCACACAACTACACTCTCTACTACCACTACATGCACCATTACACAATAGCCTCAACCAGAGAAAAACCCATTCCCGGAAAATATTTTCCTAGGATACACATTCTCATTATCATGTTCAAGTGATTTCATTTAAATATTCCTTCACTATTGGTAAACTAACATGCATGACCACAAGCATAAATAACAACTGAATGGAGAATTTCTATGTTGTTTTATAAGCATTCATGCTCAATTATCTTGTAAATAACCACATAAAAAATTGATCCCATGAGATCTATTAAAGTACTAGATCCGAAACAAGCCCCAAATTACCGGGTCGAGAATATTTATCGCTGGCTCCACATAGGCTTTGATTCAAAAATCAATAACCTCTAAATCATAGATTCTATATCAATCTACGTCACCCCATAAGGCATCAAATATAACAATATTTCATATCACCGTAATAGAGAAATGACATTTTCAAATTTTTCCAACACCATACATTAAGTTACTTATTTTCCATTTGGTTAACTGTGTTTGTTACACAATGGTTCTTATTCATAGGGCATCCATTTAAGAAACATTGTTTATTTGATTAATTAGTTTCTGTGTTACACTCATTCAATCAGAGGATCATTTAGAAAATAGAACTTCATTATTGTGCAAGAAGGACCACCAATGACCGGGATTTTTAGTGGAAGTGAGCTGATACAATTCACAACATAAAAATGTAAAACCCAAAAACATAATCATCTTTCCCAACCCTTCATTATTTAAAAGTCTGTTTTTTATGTTCATTAAAAAAATTATCTACATCCTGAGGTAATATTATCGTACTGACCCAACACGATGCATAGTAAAGAGTGATGAAAAATGAAACCCTACATAGATGATAAAGGAGCAATGTTTTCCTCCTTTCACCATGGACTGGGGTCTTCCGCCAAGAAACCCCAAGAATAACTGAATAGGAGGGATCTCACGGAGGAAAGACTTGTCTCTAGAAGAGGGACACCAACCACACCAAGAGGGAACATAAGATACAGAGGAAGAAGATATCAGTGTGATACAAAGGCATGATCCAAGAGTTATAGGTTATGTAATCTAGAACTGCTTGAAAAGTGGATCGTGGTTTGACCATGTGGTTGGGCTGTTTCACACGTTGGAACTAATTGATATTTAATAATCCCCTCGGAGACAGTGATATAGAACACCGCAAAGCATAGAGTTGATAGTTTACATTTCAACCGTGAAAAAAACATAACATGGGCATTACTGGAAACATGAAAGAGGGTGTGAAACTGATTAAAAGGACACATGTTTTTGTAAGGAAAGGGTTATCCCACTCTTAGGGGATCTATGATTTCCTTTACTATACTTAAAATGGCATTAATCCACATTAATAAAGGTAATAAATCATAAAATATGAATTATGAGAATACATGGGAAAGAACCTGGACAACCCTCATTGGCACTGATAGGTTTCAACACGGTGACCCTCGCCACCGACATTGATGCCCTCCAGACTCGTCGATGGTGTCTAGGACCGACCAAACACTAGAATTTGGACAATGTAATGGACCAGGGAAGTCCACACCATTACATGAGATACATCTCAAGAGAAAACCACCCTATATTTAAAACTAGAGGGGATTCCTCATCATCCAATAACACCTCTCTCATCTCTCTCTTGAAAACTATAGAAACAATATGTAACCACGAAAAAATAAGAAGTCACACTATTGAGGCATATGTATTAGGGAGTTCCATTCTCCATGTCAAGATACTATCCACTTTTGGCAGCACCGAGTCACCCTCATGGGATTAATCATATCCTAATTAATGCCTCTAGATTTTATGATCAGGTCCTCACCTCCAAATAGTTAGGTCATTTCCTAAACATTTATAGAATAAGGGAATCAAGTCATCTCATAAAAAACAAGGTCAAGATTACACTACAAAAAAGGCACAAAGAAAAACACAAGATCAAAGCTTAAAAAAGCACTGGGTATTGGGCACACATTTATAACTCTTGTTCCCAGGTACTCTCTTCGAGGCCTCCATGCCTCTATAACACAAAAACTGAGGGAATTTTCATTCCATGAAGCACCTTCTCCTCATGATCCTTGATCCTCACCAGTCATTCCACGAACATCAAATCATCCCCAATATCATGTTATCCCCAGTCGATGATGTGGGACTTATCATGTAGATATCGACTGAGTTGAGAGACATGAAAGACATTGTAGAACCTATCCAACTGCAGTGGAAACACCATAATATATTCCACCTTGTTGACATGTCCCCACACCTAGAATGGTCTGATGAACACAAGATAGATCATTCACCCCTTACCGAATATGTAACTCCCACATCGAGGGGAAAAATTCAAGAAAATGTGATCTAGAACCCCAAACTCAAAGGGCCTCCTCCTATGATCGACATATGAATTACATTGTTCCTGATCTACTTTCACCCTTTCACGTATATGTTGAACCTTTTCCGTCATTCTTTGCACCACCTCTAGGCCAAGAAAACCTACCTCCCCAACCATTATCCAACAAACAAGTGAATGACCCTACCTTCTATACAAGGTTTCGAACGGTTCCATGCTAAACGTAGAGTGATAGCTACTGTTGTATGAAAAATATACCCCGGGAATGTGTCATAGCCGTGATCCTCTGATGTTCAGAACACATTCTCGCAACATATCATCCAACGTATGGTTGGCCCTCTCTGTTTGGCCATCCTTATGAGGGAGGAATGTAGTGATAAGGCACAGCAGGGTTCCAAAAGCATGTTTTAATCCCTTCCAGACTCGTGATGTAATGTTTGTATCTCGATCCAAAATGATTTTTCTTGGAACTCGATGTAGCCACACTACTTCACTCACCTACTTCAATGATATGGTAACCACTGCACTCAACTCTTAAGCCACAAAATAGTGAGGTGATTTAGTTAATCAATCCACTAGTAACCAGATGGCATCACATCCTCCCTCGGACTTGGGTAGTCCTATGAACAAATCCATTGAGATGTCATCCCAGTTCCACTTGGTGACCTATATGGACTGTAATAGAACATCTAGAATAGGTTTTTCAACCTTCACCTCCTTACACATGAGGCACCTTGCCACAAACTCTACCACGTCCCGCTGTACTCCAACCCCCAGAAAACAACCTCTCAATCCCTAATACATTTTAGAGACTCCTGGTTGTACCTCCAGGTGTGAATTATGGAACTCACCGAGAACTCCCTCATATACCTTCACTGGGTAAAAAAACTTCTCAACGAAAATCATTTGATTTTAAATATCCTTTGACCATACCTCTATTGAATCATCCTAGCTAACATGATCGTGCATCACATCAACCTATGAGTCTCCCCACTGAGACTCCTCCTCTTACTGTTCCATGGAATATTTCATGACCATCTGAAACCAAAAGCCTCTAACATCTTCCACACTCATTCCATTATGTAGATCATCCAACTCCTCCATTTCTTTCCAAGCTTCTATTGACTCCCTAACCACATCCTTATGTGACATAATACTCACATAATCAACCACCATGTTCCCATTTCCTAAGGTGTAGGAGATCTATAAGTTGTAGTCCTGATGAAACTCCTTCCACTTTCACTGTTGCAAGTTTAGGTCTCGTAGGGAGAAGGTGTACATCAAGATTTTCTGATCCATGGAGACCCAGAATCATTCCCTAATGAGGTAATGTCTCCACAACATTAGTTCAAACAAATCCTCTTAAAGAACCAAGTTATTGGTGGAAAAGTTAATTTTTGAGGTCATAACATCCTCAAACCATAAGAGATCATTCCCTAATTTTGCATCAGCACACACCCCACACAAATGTAGGAAGCATCACAGAACACATAAAATTTCACCCATTCCTCTAGAAACTTCAACACTGGGGCACTGACCAGCTTCTCTTTCTGATAACTGAATGATTCAAGTCACTACTCACTCCATTCAAAATCCTGGTCCCTTCTGGTGAAATTTGTCAAAGGAACTTCAACTCAAGAGAATTCAGGTACGAACCTATTTTAATAACCTACCAAACCACAAAAACTAAAAACATAAACCATGTTCATGGGTACGTCCCAAGAAACAACTTTTTCAACCTTCTAAAGGTCCACTACAATTTCTTATTGGTACAGAACGTTTCAATGGAAGTGCACCTCTTGCGTCCAAATAATTCACTTGGACAACTTCCCGTAGAGCTGGTGGTCTCAAAGGACATCCAAAAATGTTCTTAGATACTCAACATGATCCTCCTCTAACTTTTAGTATATCAGGATGTCGTCAACGAACACAACCATGAACTGGTTTAGATACTCACAGAAAATAGTGTTCATGAGCCCCATGAACATAGTTAGTTCATTAGTAACACAAGGCGACATGACAAAAAACTCAAAGTGCTCATACCTGCATCTAAAAGTAGTCTTCGAGGTGTAACCCTACTTCACCCTCAACTACTGCTATCTACAACACAAGTCAATCATACAGAACCAACCTACTCCCTTCAATTGGTCAAAAAAGTTGTTGATCCTCGTATGGGGGTAATGGTTCTTAACCGTCACCTGATTCAGTATTAGATAGTCTATGCACAGACTTAGACCACCATATGCCTTTTTTAAAACAAGACTAGAGAACCCCATGGAAATGCTCTTGGTCAGATAAAACACTTCGTCATTAGGTCATCACTCTGAATAAACAACTCTTGTAACTCATAAGCCATCATCCGATAGGGATCCATCGAAATCAGGTGGGAACTGGGTTGTAAGTCTATCCTAAAAGCAACATCACATCAAGGGGGTGGAGTCACAACCTATTAAGGGAAGATGTATATAAACAAACTGATAATCCCCAGAACTTCCACCATCTCTGAGTCTATTGATCCTCCTGATAGCTCAGCTAACATGGAATTAAGGGGCTCTACATGCTAGCTGCCCTACTGAAAACTCTACTCTCCAAATAAACATACATGTTGGCCGCCCATATCTAAGAACATGAACCTTCTACAGATGAATTTTATAATATAGTAAATATAAAACAGCTAGTAAATTCCTACGATGACATCTTATGGATACATTTATAGAATAAAGAGATCCCCACTAGACTTATGTGACCCCACCATCAGTCCAATTCATAAAAAACATCAAACAGGCTAGTCTATCCTCCAACTGGCATACTCAACACCAGGGGCATGAAAATTGTCTTGAATTATAGACCCATGGTATGGGATAGACGGGGTGCAACAAAGTAGTTTGAAGCTCCTAAATTGAACATGGAAAAAAATATTACAAAAAAGATGAATCGTACATCGAACGACCTCTAGTTTGGAATGAACTATAGCCCCTATGGCGTGAAACTACCCACGCCCAAATTCTATTCACCTCAGTTGTCGGTACCCTCCTTGACCATTCTCTGGTTGAGGAACCGAAGGATCACCATGTGTTCAGCCTCCTTGGGCACCATCCTCCCTCGGTGGAGAGGGAGCTAGCTGCCCTTTCTACTAGAAGGGCCTGTCTGGAAACTATTGCTACTGAGGTGGGAAATTAACATGCCTACTGCCACCATACTACACATGGATAGGGTACTAATTCCAAAGATTACCATGGCTACCATAGGTAAATCACATCGGTCCTAGGCTTTTGGAGAAAGGGAGAGGGCTAGGAGATCAGAACAGGAACTCTTGATGTCTTCTCCCCACCATCCAAAACCTCGAAGACCCTGATACTGGAGGTGTGCTTATGAAAACCTTGCCCTTTAAAAAACTAAAATGTCTCCCCTATCGTGACACTCTTCCAAGCATGTGAATCATATCCACTATATCGTCCTTCATCTGATCCTCCATGTATGTTGGTATAGAGAATGAAGTAACAACATACTGAAGTGAAGGTCAGAGTGCCACCTCTAAGCTCCTTTCTGACGAATCATCTTCCGAAAAGTGGTTTTAAGGGAAAAAAGGATATCCTTGAACTTAATTCACAACTCCCTTAACAACAATCTCCCTTTATTAATGGAGATAATCAGCTAACTTTCCTCAACCTTTATCATAGAACAATGTAATTCATCCCATAACTCTTTCTCAATATCGAATAACAAAATATCATTTTCCTTCTACTCCCTGAGATAAATTGTCTACCACTGATGCACCTCTCCCCAAATATATCTCATAGAAAGAGGAAAAAATTAATATATCAAAGCTAGGATCTGGATGAAAGTGATCACAATATCATCAATCTATATCTCTGTCTCTATTTCTGAGACATTGCCCTCATACTTTCCTAGAGTCTGCCTTAGGAAGGTACGAAACATCTTCTTCCACTGGTCATCCTCCTCCTCTAAATCAACCCTCCTCTGATCAGCCGAATAATCCTATTGAGCCTCAACTTACCATACTACTAATGGATATCTTCTAGGTTACGTAGCTAAAAAAAGAAAACAAGAACTCCTAAGCTTGAGTAGTGTGGAAAATCCCTTTTAATTTTTTTAAATTTTTTTATATATATTAAATTACCAAAACACCCCATAAACACTTCAACATGAGTCATTATGATTCATGTACCTTAACTAGGGTCTCTACCCTACAACCTATGTAGCCTCACTTTGTTGTTCAATAGGTCCAGAGTCCTTGCATCAGATCATGGGACCCCTAAAAACCAGTGTCTTAGCCAGTCTTCCCTAGCCTATTTCATGCACCTAGATTGCGTAACATTGTTTCCCTACCATCTCATGAAATACTCATAGTACCTAACCCCGAACTCTATCTTATATCTCAGCCATAACTTCTGATACCATTCATTCATGTCCCACATTCTCTATGATGAGGGAAAGGATGGAAATATTCCCTTCCCTTCCTTCTTCAAGGTGAAGAAGAGATAATGACCTCTGAGTCCCACCTTCAGTAGGCCCCAGTGTGGCGACTAACACTAAGGATATAGAATCTATAACAAGTATTCTCTTTATTACATACGTAAACATTATTTATTATATAAAACCTTCACTTGATACAACAAAATAGATATAGAGGTATACTATCTTTGGGGCATAAGAAAATTACATAACAACATAAACCAAAGAATGCAACATCTATATCCTTGGAAATGTTGCAACAACACTTAACATCAGATTATCAAGTGCTAAGCCTCATTGCACTTGTAGCTTGAGTAAACCAACATTGAACATGAATCATGAGAAAACCATCATTGCACTTGAATTTGGAAGAGTAAACACTCAATGCACAACATGTATCATGATGCTATACTTTACCCAATGCATTGGAGCACTAGCAGGGTGGACCCTTCATAATCATTACATTTCATGCATATGTGTGCCACATAAATCATACAACATGGATTCATTAACATCATAATTCATTCCATTAATAGGTGATGTGGAATACAGAAATGTAGGTCCTAAATAAAAAAGTACTTGTTCATAAAGGTGAATACCCTTGATAGTGGACTGGGTATGGTATTCACTACACAATGATTTTGGCATGGATGTTTTCGTGTAATTCCAACAATATAACGACATCAAATAGAAATTCATAAAATGGGTTAATGGAATTGAAAGGGGCATCACATAATTAATACATTAAATGGAAAGTATAGGGATTTTTGGTAATAATATACCAACATATGGAATGGAATTTAGATGTATAATAGAAAAGAATTTCTTGAATGTAAATGAGGGGAGAGAAATTTCTTGCGGAATTTCAGCATGGTAACAAGTGTACATGGGAGGAATTAATGAGGGATAAAGGGGTCTATAATCATTCATACATAATGATGAAAGTATGGGGGAGGTTCTAAATCATACCCAAACATTTATAATTGAAAATAAAAGGGAATAACAATATTAAGAAACTTGGATAAAAATATAAAGGTATGAATTTCTTACTTGGAAGTGTGATCCCAAAGGCTTGGGAGATTCTTGAGAGAGGCTTCTTGGGATCTCGGGGAACCATGAGAAGATTCTAGAGAGAGGAGGGAAGAGTTTGGACGAACTCTAAAGGCTTTGAGTGAAGTGGAAGTGGGCTCTTTGGTGGGTTTATATAGGAAAGGAGGAAGAATTTTTTATTATTTTGTATTGGGATGCCACACAATGAACTAATCAAATCCACAAACCATCCCCTGGTTTTTCCCATGGTTTTTGGAAAATGGGAGTGGAAAAAAATATTTTATACATCCAATGGACGAACATCTTAAAATTATAGTGTTGCTTATGTGGAGGTTAGTCACACTCTCAAGGAAAACAATTTAAAAATACAAAATGCATTATAAGACGTGAAGGGTCCACTTAAGCTTTGTAAAATAAATCAAGAAAACCAAAAATCACATTACATTAATGGTAAAACATATATTGGCCGAAAATAATGTTTATAGTATTTTAATACTTCACTAATGTTTCATTAGGATGTCATAAAACTCATTATATGTTTAAATGGTATTTAATTTTTTCCCAAAAAGTTTACAGTCTCACAAAATTATGAAAAATACATAGTTGGATAATTTCAACATCCTGATTCCAAAAATAATATTCATTTTATCTAAATTATTTTCTAAAAATGTTAAATATTTAATTTTAATGTGAAAAATAATGTTTTTTGAAATTTTATGGGTTTTGGAAGAAAACAACTTTCAAACCTTAATAAAATTTACTATTGCATTCATAAAATTATACGATCATTTATATTTAATAAAAAAATTAATAATAATAATAATATATAATTAAAATATTATCTAATTCAATAATCCATTAATGCATCAAAATATATTTCTTAGTTTGAATATTGACTAAAAATATTATTTGTGCTTAAAAAACTATTTACAAAGTAACAATAATAAACAGAATGTATATTCTCTATACAAAAATAATGTACATAATCATATTACTAGGGTATTGTTATATAACCCCTTGAAACACCAACATAAGACCTTAGGGTATGGTGCACGATGGTGAGAGACTCTTGGGGTGGCTCAGATAACATTTATTGAGTGGTAATCACAACCAACTTTCACTTCTCTAGTAGGTCGTTCCGCACAGGCATAATGTATTCAAGATCGGCTTGGGCATGGTCAAGATTGAAGACCAATTATGTAACAACCTTTCCGAAATTCGATAAATGGGATTCGTATGGGGAAAGTCTACTAGAAGAGGCAATAACTTACTTTGTCTTCGTAAATTAGATTTTTTGAAGCCTTATATTTATACTAATCTTGTGATCACTGTTCAACAGATATATTAGCAATTGTCAAAATTCTTTACAGTATTTGAAAATGAAAAACATATAACAAAATAAGTTCATAAGTTTTACATAATGATATGAATACATTTAAATATACCAAGATGAATTTTAATTAATGAATTTTTGGGTCGTTACAATCATCCCCACTTAAGAAATTTCATCCTCAAAATTTTATTTTTCCCACATTAAAACAAATGTGTGTAACACTTATTCATCACTTCTTCTGAATCCAATTTCACTTATTCTATCTTGTGGTTTTTTAACAACACCATGACAAGGGGAATTGTCTTATTTTGTAGAACATTTTCTCTATGATCTAAGATCTTCATTAGTTACACCTTATAAGAAAGATCATCATCTAGTTGTACTACCTCTAAATTGAGTACCAGTGAAGTGTCTAGTGTGTACTTAATTAAGATGGATACATGAAAGACATCATGAATATTGGCCATATTAGTTGGAAGTGCGAGTCGATAGGCCACATCCCAAACGCGATAAATAATCTTGAAGGGGCCGATGTACCTAGGTCATAACTTCCCCTTCATTCCATACCTCATGACCTTCTTCTGTGGAGATATGCATAGAAATACCATTTCTCCAACATTAAACTCAACGTCTCTTCGATGGTTATTTTAATAACTCTTCTATCAACTCTGGGCTGTCTTGACATGCTACTGAATGGTTTTCAACTTCTCCACCTTTTATTCAATCATTTATGGTCCAAGATGCTTACGCTCACCAAATTCATCCCAACGTGACAGTGTTCTTCACCTCTTCCCATAAAGGGCTTCATAAGATGCCATTAAGATGCTTGAGTGGAAAATATAATTATAAGATAATTCAACCAGAGGAAGATATTGATCCCATCCTTCTTTAATGTCCATTGAACTTGATCTTAACATATCTTCTAGTGTCTGAATAGATCACTCAGATTGGCCATCCGTTTGAGGATAATAGGCCATAATGATATTCAGTTCAGTATCCAGAGCTTGTTAAAGACTCTTTGAAAACTTAGAGGTGAATCTTGGATCTTGATCAGGTATAGTTGATAGTGGTACACCATGCAGCCTTACCACTTCCCTGATATATATCTGTGCCAGTTGATCCAAGGAGAAATCCTACTGAATTGAAATTAAGTGTGCAGAGAATGTAAGACTGTCCATAACAACCTATATTATATTGTTGCCTTTGGATGTCTTTAGAAGTCCAGTGAAAAAGTCCATGGTTATGTTCTCCCCATTCTATGCTGGTATGGGAAATGGTTGCATCATCCCCTTAGACTTCTTCCTCTCTACCTTCCCATACTGACACACCATGCACATTTATGTACATCCAAAAATATCCCTTTTCATATTATCCCACAAATAATTCTCTTGGAGATCTAGATACATCTTCGTGTTTCTTGGGTGAATATATAAATTTGGACAATGTGTATCATCCTAAAATTAATTATTCAGGTCTAGACTTGATGGAACACATAGTCTTTCCCTAAATCTCACAATTCCTTCATTATTAACATTGAACACTGAGCATTTCCCTTTTCTAATAGCGTCCACATTCTTCTGAATTCCCACATCATCATTTTGAGCATCCATTAACCATTCCAAAAGAGATGATTGATTAATAATTTGTGAAAGGATTTATGATGTTCCTTTATTTTTGATTCCCATGTCCATCTTCATAAAATCTAATAAGATTGGATCATTCTAAATTCTCATCAATGATTGAATTATTGGGTCCTTTCTACATAGAGCATCTGCCACCTTGTTCGCTTTCCCATGGTGGTAATGGATCAAGCAGTCATAGTCTTTGATCAGTTTTAACCATCTTCATTGGAGCATGTTCAACTCATTCTATGTGAATATATATTTGAGGCTTTTGTGCTCAGTATATATTTCACAATTCTCTCCAAAGAGATAATGCTGCCAAAATTTTAAAATGAAGATCCCCACAACCAACTCCAAATCATATGTTGGATAGTTCTTCTCATGAAAATTCAATTGCCTCAAAGAATAATCAATGACATTGTAATTTTTCATCAACACACAACCAAGGCCCTTCTTCAAAGCATCAATAAATACCACAAAACATTCCCCACTTATGGGTAATGTGAGGACGGGTGTAGTGATAAGCCTCCTTTTCAACTCCTTGATGCTTTCTTCATAAACATCACTCCAAGAAAACATTACTCAATTCTGAGTAAGCTTGGTAAGGTGGTTGGAAAATAGTGAAAAATTTGTCACAAATCATAGATAATATCTCACTAACCCCAAAAAGCTACAGATATATGTTATAGATGTTGGCATCAGCCATCTCTCTATTGCATCTATCATGGAGGGATCCACAGATATCCCATTGTTTGTGATGATATAGCCCATGAATGAAACCTCCTTCAAACAAAACTCACACTTTCTATACTTTTCCTAGATCTTCTCCTTTTGCAAGGTCTCTAGTAAAGTTCTTAGATGCTCCTCATGATACTCCTTTTTTTGAGTATATTAGAATATCATATATAAATACTACCACAAATTTCTTGAGGTAATCTATAAAGACTATATTCATGAAGTCCGTAATGATTTCTAGAGCATTGGTGAGTTCGAAAGTTGTTATTATGAATTCATAGGGCCATTATCTTGTACGAAAGGCCGTCTTGGGGATATCTTCCTTCTTCCCCCATACTTGATAATATCCCGACCACAAATCTACCATGCAGAAGTATTTTGCTCTGCATAGCTGATCAAAAAAGTCATCAATTCGTGGGAGAGGACACTTTTTCTTTTTCATAATTTTGTTAAGCTTATGATAATCGATGCAAAGGGGCATTGACCCATCCTTATTCCTAACGAAGATAACTGGTGCACCCTATGGTGAATCACTTCGGCGTATAAATCCTTTATCCAGATTCCCATGTAGTTTTTTCTTCATCAACTCATGCTCTTCAATAGACATTCTATATTGTGTCTTGGATATTGGGAACACCCCAGGTATAAGATCAATTGATAATTAAACATCTCGTCTAGGAGGAAAACTAGGAAATTCCTCGGGAAACACATCAGCGAATTCCCTCACAATAGGCTTGTCTTCAAGAAAGGTTTACTCCTATGACAATATCATATGATCTAGATACGCATGATCATTGGGAAGTAATATCCAAGCTGGGGATGATGGAGCTAAAGAAGATTCATCTTCCTCCTTGAACTAGTACAAAATCATGGGTCGATTTTCCACATGGAGAGTGATTTCCCTCTCACGACAATTTATGTTGGCTCTATATAGGGTAATCCAATCCATGAGATAAATTCCATAAAATTACACTATAGGGAGTATTATGAGGTTCTCCGGGAAGTTCAATACAAAATTTATGACAGTGGAGGAGTTATATTCATGGGATGCAATGATGGTCTCATTTTTCATACTTACCGATACCATTACTTCCATGATTTGTGGTGGTGTTGGTATTGTTCTACTAAACTTTCAAGATATAAAATAATGTGTAGAACCTGAATCAAAAATTATTTTTTCAATTCTTGAATGAATAACTAGAGTACATGTCACCACTTTATTTTCGGGGATCACTTCGGTGGTAGTGATGGAAAAATCATGCCCTTGTTGCATTGGGGGTTGTAGGTCGCCTCCAAAAATCCATATCTTAGGGCACTGATTTGCAAAATGCCTTGGTTCATTATAGTAAAAGCAAAGAACAATTCGTTGAGATTCAAAATGGGTGTTCATCTTCTTTGTCACAACCATGGGTTTTTATTTTCAGTTGTTAATAGCTAGGTGTCCTTCTCATACAAACTAAAGAATTTCCTCATCCCCTTCATTAAATTTCTGGGGTGCCTCTTTCTGCACCTTTGGCAAGAGGGGTGCTGGTTCTTCATAATGATTTTGGATTTATAAATCAGACAACAAGAATTTTAATCCACGTTACGCTTATTATCCCAATGATACCGCTGAGATTCTTCGATATCTATTTTGGCCTTGAGAACACATCTGACTATTTCCTCACAACTGTCGAAGTCACATATCTCTAGGGATTTCTGTAGGCTAGGTTTCATCCCATCAAAGAAGTGGTCATCCTTTCATTTGGGGGTAATGACAAAGCCGAAGGTGTATCTTCCAAGCCTTGTGAATTTTTATTTGTACGATCCGATGGATTCACTGTCTTTTTTCTTAAGTGAATGGATGTATATTTCCTGCTTAAGCTGGAGGGTGTGCGGAAAATATTTATCAAAAAACATCTTCTGAAAATCCTTCCATTCCAACGCCTCAATATACTCCTTAGGCTTCGTATTGTTGATCAATTTCCACCATTGATCAGCTTCAACATCTATATGATAAGTATCCATGAGAACCATCTCTTGTTCAAAACATTTAAGGATAGAGAAGATCCTTTAAATAGATTTGACCCATTGTTTGCAGATTTAGGGATTCAATGATCCATTAAAAGTTGTATGTCTTTGTGTTATGAAGCTTTCGATTGGGACATGTTATTTATTTGGGGGGGGGGGGGGGTTGAACGTTCCTATTGACCAATGTTTCTATTCAATGGTTGTGTTAACTGAGATAGAATCGTGACAAAGTTCACAATTACTATTATCATCAGATTGTGAATCTCATTAACATAGTCATCACATTGATCTTCACATTGGTTGTTGTCCCGAGTCCTCTTATTACCAGCCATTGGGTTGAATAAAATATAAGTTAGGGGTAACACATAAAGGGTAATCCAAGGACAAAATAGATGACTTATAAAAAGATTTTATTTTATATACTTGTGAATCTATAGGCTTCAATATATGTTACCCATGATCTAGTTTCTAATATATATTCTTAGAGGAATTTTTTTTAATTCCCTTAATAATGGTACATACGCTTGGGAATTTACCAATGTGTATCCCCCACGAGAGTCATAACCAAGAGTGCAGTAAGTCCCATTTTCATGTACTAGGATACCTCGAGTCAAGCCTGAAACTCCTTGATAAGGTTTTCACCCCTAGGTATATATGTGCATGAGCCACCTCTACCTGCTCATATCCAAACATGGGTTTATTTTCTTGATATACCACTTACTCAATACCCACCAACACATAGGGATGTTTTTATTATACTTAGTCTTTTATCTAAGTCTTCACTAGGGTTTTCTAATCCTAATCTCAAAAATAACAAAACCAATCATTTGATTCCATTTACAACAACTCTACACTTTTTTACATTCTTAAACAAGATTTACTACATAAAACCTTCAGATGATACAATATTGAACATTGAGTGGTATAGTGTATTTGGGTCTTAGGAACATTACATAAAAACTTAAAGCATATAATGAAACATCTTATTTAAAGCATCCTTTACATGACCACTACATTCTGTCGTACTTAGCATTGCAGGAGATTCCTGAAGACATGCATAAGAAAAGGGTTAGCTATAATGCCTAGTAAGGTAATAAACATGGAATAAAATTAAGAATACAATACATGTTAGACAATACAAATATCAATGTAGGAAAAGAGAAACATGAAAATAAATCCCTCATAAATCATGATAATCATAACATGGAAATGTGGAAACAACACTTAACTTGGAATTACCATGATCCAAGGATCATTGCACATAGAGCATGAGTAAACCCTCATTGCACATGAAGCATAAGTACACCCTAATTTCTATTGAATTAGAATGATTAAAATATCATCGCAGAAGACTTTTCATGATAATATACATTTCCCAATGCATTGGAGTGCTATCAGGGCGCACCCTTCATAATCATTTAATTTCATGCATAAGTGTGCCACATATATCATACAACATTTACTCATTAACTTCATAATTCATTCCATGAATAAGAGATGTGGAATAAAAAAATGTAATTCCTAAATATACATGTAAATGTGAATAAATATGAATACCCATGATAGAAGAGTGGGTATGGTATTCACTACACAATGATTTTTGCATGGAAGTTTTTGTTTAATTTCAGAAGCATAAGGTCGTCAAATATAAATTTGAAAAATGGGTTGATGAAACTGAAAGGTGAATCTCATAATTTATACATTAAATTGACAGTAATAGGATCATGGGAAATAATATAAAAAAATATGGAATGAAATTTAGATGAATAATATAATAGAATTTTTGGAATGTAAATGATGATAGAGAAATTACTTAAGGAATTTTGGCACGGTGACGGGTGTACATGGGAGGAATTAATGAGTGAAAAATGTATCTATCATCATTCCAACATAAAGAGGGAAGTATGGGGGAGTTGTAAAATTATACCCCACCATTTAGTATTGAAAATAAAAGGGAATAACAATATTAAGTAACTTGTTTAAAATGAGAAAGGTAGGGATCTCTTACTTGGAAGTGTGACCCTAAAGGCTTGAGAGAGGCTTGAGTGAGGCTTCTACCGAGCTTGGGGAGCCTAGGGGGATTCTAGAGAGAAGAGGGAAAAGTTTGGATGAAATAAAAATTCTTTAAGTGATGATTAAGTGGTAGCATTGGTGGGTTTATATATGAAAGGAGGGAGAATTCTTTATTATTTGGGTTTGGGACACCACACATTAAACTAATGAAAACCACAGACCAGCCCATGGTTTTTGCCCAAGGTTTTTTCCAAAGGGGAGTGGAAAAAAATATTTCTGAAGTCCAATGGCCTAAATTCTTTAAATAATATGGTTTCTTATGTGGAAGTGAGTCACACTCTCAAGGAAAACATTTTAAAAAGACAAAATGTTTTATAATCCTTGAAGGGTCCACTAAAGCTTTGTAAAATAAATGAAACAATCCAATAATCAAATTATTTTAATATAAAACATATATTTCCCAAATTTAATTTATATATTATTTTATCACATAACTATTTAGTCATTATTATGTCATAAAACACAATATATGTTTGAACCGTATTTAATTTTTACCCACAAATTCAACTATTTATGGAAATTATGAAAAATTAGCTGTTGGATAATTTTGTAATCCTAATTCCAAAAATAATATTAATTTATCTAAATAATTTTTTAAATATATGAATTTTTACTTTTAAAATAAAATAATACATTTATGGAAAAATTATGGGTTTTGACAAAAACTTCTTTCAAACCTTAAAAAATACAATAGCATTTAAAAAATTATATGATCTTGTATATTTAAAGAAAATGTAATTTTATAATAATAATATTTTATTAAAATATAATTTAATTCAAAATTCCATTAATTCATCAAATTAGATCTCTTAGTTTGAATATTATGTAAAAATACTATTGAATCTTTAAAAACTATTTACAAATTGACAATAATAAAAAGAACATATATTCTTTATACAAGAATAATGTATATAATCGCAGTACTAGGGTCTTATTACATAACCCCTTTAAACAACCGCATAAGTCCTTAGGGTAATGTGTGCGATGGTGATAGAGTCCTAGGGTGTCTCGGATGACATTTCTCTAGTTGTAACCTCTCTCAACTTCCACTTCTCTCATAGGTGGTTCCGCTTGAGTTTAACGTATTCAATATCGACTAGGGCTTGGTCAAGAGCAAATCCCAATGACGTTAAAAATTTTCTATGCTCCAATAAATGGGATTCGTATGCGAAATGTCTACTAGATGAGGAATTCACTTCCATTTTTTGAGTAAGTTGGATTTGTTAAAGCCTTGTATTTATACTAATCATTTGATCACTTTTCGACTACTATATTAACAACGTTCAAAATTCTTAATGGTATTTTAAAATAAAAAACATAGAACCAAATAAATGAATACATTTTATATAACCATAAGAAGACATTTAAATAGGCCAAGATTAATTTTCATTAATAAATTTTTTGGTCATTAGAGAATCTCACACAAATTGAAGGCATTATCCTTTTGGTAGAACAAGATCGAGAGATAAGATGGTAAATCCTAGAAACACCAAGGACTATATATAGGAGTAAATATAAGAATCCATTACTACAAGCATGTTTAAAAGTTAAAAAATACAATGTAAAAGAAAAAATATAAGAAAAAGTACAAAAATAAAAGAAAATAATCCATGAAAACTGTTTTGGTGCCCAAGCTAGTTTGGACTGGCACGGTCCTCAATGTCCTCCTGGATACCTGAATGAAGTTTTATCTACATATGGTGACTATAAAAGCATATATAGTAGGGAAACCAAATTCTCTCTTGCACAAGTGGGGAGACATTATAATACCTAATGAGAAAAAAGCGATAACCAGAACACCTAGAAAAAAGAAAACTATCCACCCAGCCTTATAAAGGCACACTCCCCTAAAAATAAAAGTTTGGAAAAATAATAGTAATAGATCATCAAAATTAGGGTACCCCATACTGCATTCACACTGGTTATTTATAACATCCTATGCATCATAAATCCCTTGAAAATATCATTTCCATCCCACAACTGCACCCAACAACAACCATATGGGCCATCCCAACCACACGTTTGCCCCACCCACAAACACCTAGGCCACCCCAACCTCACTTCCAGCTTGTAGACAACTAGGCCTAATCCTAAAGACACCTAGGAAACAAACCTTCTAGCACACACCAAGGCCAAAATAGCCACTTCCACCCCCTTCCTGAAGAGTCTTGGGCCATAATGATCCTCAGGCCTTCCCACCCTGCCTGAAGACCATTGGGCTACCTAATAGAGGGATCAAAAGGAGTATTTAACCTGCCAATCAAAGGATTTTTGGTAAAAACACCCTCCCCTGTGAAATGGAGGTGTTCAACATGATGTGATGAACATTGGTGGGGTTCATAAAAGAAACACAATAACTAAATTTTATACATATAGTTAATAAATAAATCATCCTGGCCCAAGGGTCCATAAACTAACAACCAGCCCACAAAAAACACTCTTGCTACAACCCGTACATGCAGAAGTACAGAACAACCACAACCAGAGCACAGCCCTTTCATGGAAAATAGTTTCCAACTCTACTCATTCTTGTTTTCAAGTTCAAGTGGCTTCATTTAAATAATCATTCACTATTGGGAAACTAACAGGAAAGACCAAAATCGAAAAAAGCATCAGAAAGGAAAACTACCAAGAAGGTCTTTTTGCAATTACATCTAGTTCTCTAATAAATAAAAGTATCAAAATAGTATCACATAAGATCCATAGATGTATTGAAACTAAAAACAATCCCCAACTTAACGTGTCAAGAAAATTTAACACCGGCTACACATGATGCCAGAATCACAAACAAAAAACCTCTTAATTTGAGATTCCATTACAATCTATGTCACCCCACAAGGAATAAAATATAATTACCATTCATATCAGCAAAACAAAGATTGAATTTTTTCAGATTTTGTGAACACCATTCATTATGTTCCTTATTTTTTATTTGGTTTACTCGAGTGATCACACAAGGGTTCTTATTTATTGGGAATCCATTTAATAAACCATGATTACATGATTAATCATTTTCCATGTTACAGTCATTTAATCACAAGATCATCCAAAACACATATCTTCATTACTGTGCAATAAGGACCACCAATGGCCACTATTTTCAGTGGACATGAGCTCATACAATTCACCACATAAAAATGAATGTGTAACTAAACAACATCATTATCTTCTGCACCCCTTCATTCTTTTAATGTTATTTTATTTTCTTCGATAAATTTGGTTTCATCTATGTCCCAAGAGAACATCATCGTACCTGTGTCGTAATATGAATAGTGAAGAGAGATGAAGGAAGAACCTTTATTTGGATGATCAATCATCGAATTTTTCCTCCTTACGCCAAGGACTGGGGTTGCGTAAGAGGAATCAAAAAGATGAACTATACCGCAGGGCTCTCATGTAGGCATGACACATCTCCTAAATAGGGACTCTAATCACACAAATAGGGAACAAAATAGATAGATGTAGAAGAAATTTATGTTATAAAAAGGATCGATCCAAGAGTTACGAGATATGAAATCTGGAAGTGCTTGAAAAAATGATCGTGTTTTGACCATGCTACTGCATGTTTTCACACAATAGAATTAATTGAGATTTAATAATTCCCTCAAAGATAATGATATTGACCACTACACGGCGGAGAGTGGATAGGTTAAATTGAATCTGAGAAAAATGCAAAAGATGGGTTTTTCTGGAAACACGGAAAAGGGTGTGAAACTGATTAAAAGGCCACACGTTTTGGTAAGTAAAGGGTCTCCTCACTCTTAAGGGTTCCAAGATATCCTTTACCAGCCATAAAATAGTCTTAAACCAATTTAAATGATGTAAAAAACATAAAAGAGACGTTACATGAAAATTAGAGAAAGAAATCTGAAACCCATTGATGACATCATTCAATATTGATATCTGGCACCAATCAGGTTCAATCAGTTGCATTGATAGGTGACACTACGGTGACACCGCACCACCAACAATATCACCCTCATGACTAACCTATGGTGTCCTGGACACTCCCAAACACTAGAATTTTGGAAATGTAATAGACCAAGGAGGTCCAGGTAGTTACAATATGTAACATATATAACATAGATATTATACATAAACTATAACATAACTATGTTTCATATAGTTTTCATTCCATTAATATAAAAAATATAAGAAAGTAGCGCTCATGCATACATACGGTCTACAGTCTCCATTAACGGTGAATTTCATTTCATATCATCAAATGTTATGTACTACACTAAATACATATATAATGGATATAAATTATATTTAAATCATGAACAATATTCTAGAGATGATGGTATTTTAACAACATGCAATGTTTACATAAAAAGTTCATTTTAGATTCACATACTGAATATCAACAAACCATCCTATATGAACATAAATAATTATGTAATTTTTATAACTTTAGGATAATTAATTTAAAATGAATAATAAATTTAAAAATGTTTTAAATAATGTATAAATTTACATATATTTAATATTCAGGAATATAAAGAACAAACGAGACAAGTCGAATTCAAGGTAAGGGAACTTCTTAATCAAATTTCCATTCTTTAGGTTAATCTTCTACTTCTTCATTATGTTGTGATATGATTATGTGAGAAATTAATTTTGATATCCTATATTTTTTATACTTGATTTATGGGGATTTATTATGAAAACACACAATCGGTATATTTGATTAACATAATGATATTTGTAGGGGAATTTATAAACTCAATTTCCCCTCATTGGGTTTTATGCATACACCATTGATTATATTATGACAAGATTATGAGTGGAATCACTATTTATTTATTTATGTTGCAATTTACACATCCCTTTGTATTTATATGTTTTTTCAATATATAATAATTCCATTGATAAAATATTATTTCATTTATATGAATTTGTTAAGGGAAATTTTAACTCAATTTCAATTCCTTGAGTTAAATATCCATGTCATTGGTTTTGTTTTTTCATTAATTTGTGTGAATGACCTCTGGTTGTTTTACACTGAATATAGACTTATACCGGGTGTATTTATATTTTTCACACAAAATTATGTCATTCGTTTATCCTTAAACTAGGGATTAAATCTTGGTAATGGATCTCATCTCAATTTACATTCCATTGAGACTTATTTGGTGTTATTCACCAATCCAATTTTATATGGTGTATATACGCCACTTTGTCATATTATATCACGAATCTTATTAATATCATGTTATTATATGTTTTTTTAATGTTATTCTCTAATTATTTTTATTCAAGTATTTTCTCAAGTGGTGATAGACTCATTAACTAAAACAGTAATTTTAAATATTGTATAGATTTATTAATCTATACTTTTATCCCTCATGTTCATCTTTTCAAAATGGTTTAAAAGATTAATTTATATATACATGAGTGTTTTAAATTGTAAATTCCTTTGAAAATTTTCAAAGTTGTATGTGAAACTTTGATTCCAAACACTTATTTTTATATGTTTAAAATGAATTGATTATATCACTATCTTGAAATGATATCTTGATATTTCTATGTGTAAATTTTATTTTTCCTTTAATCTTGTTTTATGTGTTAATATTATGTTCTGATTTTGGGAATTTCTTATGTATTTAGGTGGTTCTGTGATAAAACTAGGGTGGGTGATCCTGATATAGTTCTCTAATGCATTAGGTAACGCGGCAGAGGTAAACGATAAATTTTCTCCAAGGAGATTTAGGGAATATACTCTGATGGGTATTCCAAATGTAACCCTAAAGGATAATCCATTTGTATCTGTGAAAGCTACAATATAAGTATTATATGGATGCCACATGGTACCATAATAGTTTATGATTTCAATATTGTTTTGTAGTAATCTTAATATTACATGATATAAACTGAGTATATTATGTTTTATGGGTGAAAAGTATGATTTTATGATAATCTTTTCATGGGTTTTAAATATTCATGGACTAATGGTTTTATTCCATATTTTTTATTCCTTACATAGTTTTTTATGCTCATCCAAAGCTTTTGATTGTTTTTTGACATTTTGTAAGGATGGACAAGAGAAAGGATTAATTCTCGAATATTTTATCAAGAAAATAATACTTGTTTTATTTAATGAGTTTTTTTGTGAATAAATTTTGATATATTACATGTGACTAAATTGTAATTTTTTCAAATGCAATGTGATAGTGATGGTCTAATTCTCTAAATACATAAACATGAATGGATCCTCAATGTGAATTCTATAATTAATTCATTATTATATAATATGTAAGGTTATGACCATATAGTTGGTATCAGAGGTCGGTTTAGACATCCTTATGGATTATGAGTACTGTATAACCACATGGTATGTCTCTATGTCAATTATTTTCCTTAAATCATTTTTTATAACTTTTCAGATCAGGGAATTTCAATTACAAATGGATGGAGGAGGATCTGAAGAAAAATTTCTAACTCTTCCTAATGAGTTGCTTGCAATAATTATTACAAATTCATGCTTGGATGATTTTAAAACTTTTTCTGACTTACAAATCACTGGAAATAAGATTTTTTGGATATCAATCACCACCATTATACCTCAACACCATCATGGATCATTGGTTGTATTTAATAAAATAATATTTTCTAAATAATATCATATTTTAAAGAATGGTAAATATTGTCAAGTAATTTTCAAATATTTTGCCTTATCACAATATTTTGAAGCATACTATTATTTTGAAAAAGGTCTGAAGAACGCTACCCTTGTGAAACCTATTTATATTTTCTTTTAAAATATAGTCTTTCAGAACATACTTATGGTATTTTGGATGTACCATTAATTTAATTTTTAAACTCAAACTCGATATGACTATTTAATAAAAAATTCTCTATCAGATGTTTGGAAATTATATGTCATACATAATTATTTTCAGAAAATAATTTTCATGTGAACACCCTTATGTCCCATGTTGTACAAGGTGTATTTGGATTAAAAAATAAAATTATTTTGACTGATCTCTAAATCATTGTTGCAATTCATGGACCTTCTATTTATATGAGCAAGATGATGATGAAACCAGGTGGACACCATGATCAATGTATAGTGTTTTTTCTCTTGGGAATACTATTATTTTAACATATAGATGTGAGAAAATGACAATATATATAAGACATCATGAATTAAGATGTTGAGATCATTATGAGTTGGTATGAAAATGATAATTATAAGAAAACCATTGATGTTGAAACATATCAGGGTTATTTTATTGTTTTTAAAAGGGACAACCCACAAGATGAGTGAAAACTTGTCATGTCTGGTAAGGAAGCTGGAACTGAACCCACAACCGAAGGGCGATAGTGTAGTATCACCTACCACTAGCCTAAGTGACATCCCTAGATAGCGTGACATATTTTTTTAGTTAAATGATTCTATGGATCATGAATAAGTTGATTTTGGGAACTTATGTTTTATCAATTTTTTATCCTAAGAATAAAAAATTGATTTGGTGTTTAAGTTATAAATGTTCTTTTGGAAGATGTTTTCTATTTTTTGAACCATATATTCCAAATTAAAGTAGAATAATATGGGATTTTATTTGAGGATTTATGATGAATTTTATTTTGTAAGAGTCTATGTTTATTATTGTGGACATATTGTGATTTGGGTTATTTATTGAAATGGTTATCCTATCATAGAGAACATGTGATTAACATAATTACTAGTAAGTATGAGAATTTAATAATAGTCGATGTTAGTTTTAGATAAATTTGAATATTTATTTTTTAAGACAATTTGATCAAATACTTCTTAATTTTTAGTTTCAATCTTAGTTTAAATAATTTTAAATAATTTTAAGGAAAACTGTTTATTGAATGGTCTTCATTTATCTTTGGGTATTGGTTGTTGAATTTTGGTGATTAAGAGTAGTATGTATTTTCATAAAGGATTTTTCTTTTTGGGGAGTATCTGATATATTACATACTGTTTTGGTTTTGGATAATGTCTAAAGATAAAGGAATTGTATAATTCATCTTTTGTAGATTATGTGATTCTCTAGAAGTTGAATTTACCACTTTAGGTGTGACCAAGTCAACTTCAGTACTCATACTTTGGATAAAAGATGTGTTTTTGGTATATATTTATAAAATTATGCCACTCTACATAACAAGTAAGTATGAATCCTTTTAATTTTAGTCAATATCAAAAATAAATTCCACATCTTTATGAAATGGACCTCAAAAAAACATTTTCATTTACTTTTCCTACTATGAAATCAATGAATATTTTACCCATCACAAGTTTATGGTTTTACGGTAGTTTACATTCTTTTAATAATTTTTTCTATTGCTCTCTATCATAACATGACACTTATTTTTTCAAACATATCCATGTTTGCCTACATGGAACTCTATTTTGTGTCTTCTCGGGTGACCTCTGTACTTTTCATTCATTCTTTTAATGTTGTGGTTTTATTAACCTTTTTCCGAAGTTGGATTTTTAATGAATTTATCAAGCCAAATTTTTAAATTGAGATGGAGAGTTTCCGAAATAGGGTAATGATGTAACATCCCATGTTTTAATAATGAATCACTATGTTCAATAGCATACCTGATACGCTACATCTATCTTAAACGAACAACTAAATATTACAATTTAATTGTTACCTTTATAAACTAGCCATTGGAATGGTAGTAATGAATAGTATCAAATAAATTATAAAAATATAGTTTACAAATGCTTAAATAATGTTTTATTTGTTACCAATTTTATTATAAATGGAAATAAAAACCAATTGAATATAAATGATATGATTTTATGAAAAAACTATTTAAAAATAGAATAATTGTGTCTATAAAATCATATCACTCTTTATGTATTTTTATTTGTTGAAAAATATATGTTATATATTTAATTAATAATTTTAAATTCATCTTATATGTTTTCTATATATGAAATAAGAACAAATTCAATTTTTCGGATAAAAGTAGTATTTTTCTAAAAATGCAGTTTTACCGACTTTTGATGGTGAACCCTTTTTAAATTTATTTTTGGAAACCATTATTTGTTATATTTGAAAAAATACACTTATTCATTAAAATAAGGACATAAAAATTTACTTTGGATGAATTTTTGATATTTTTTTAAGAAACTATCTCGTTTTGATGAATAATAAAAAATGCTAAATTTTTAATTGAAACCCACTTTGTCCATCAAGATAATTTATATAGTCAAATAATATTAGTAAATAGTTATAAAGTATAAATATAATAATGTTTTATCATTTAATACACTTTTGGTTATTGTAATTTATTTCACCTTGAAATTTTATATAATCACATGACAATCGTTAGATAGTTTTTACTTTTTAAAAAACAATCATTCTGGTTTTGACAATTGTAATTAATTATAAATTAATTACTAAAATTTATTTGTTTTGAATTTTTAAAAATGG
Organism: Viscum album; assembly: GCA_963277665.1. Classification (NCBI taxonomy): domain Eukaryota; kingdom Viridiplantae; phylum Streptophyta; class Magnoliopsida; order Santalales; family Viscaceae; genus Viscum; species Viscum album. The sequence continues at coordinate 1,257,622,053 of OY728152.1, forward strand.
ATTCCATACTTTTATTCAGAAGTTATCAATTGTGTAAATATGTACCTTTTATTTTTGGACATTATGAATAATAACTTCAGTAATTATTTTTATTTACCATAGTCAAAGGGAAAATCATGTAAATAAGGGTAAAAAATAATGTTATAATAATATAAATCTATCCTAAAATGTGTCATAATCATGTTGTATGAGTTATTTTCTACCATGATCATCATTATTCTAAACCTTTGGCAATTGGGAGCCACGTGGGAGTGGTGATGACATATAATAATAATTAATTTAAAGAGAAAATTAACATAAACATGTATCTTGTTACTAAAACAACTTTTAAATATGGTAATATAAGTGATATAATCAACTATAAATAGTAATTATAAATCTAGAAATATTTCATACATCTAGATATTTTATTTATAATTTTTTTACATTAAATAAATAAATTTAATTATGAGACAATGATGATACAGTGATTGCTTTATTAACAAGGTATTAAAATAAATGATATTATAAATATTAAAATAAATATTATTTGACATAATTAATGCTAGAAATGAATTATCAATGTCAATATGGAATGTTAGTATTGATTAAATGTTTTTAAGGAATCAATTTGTTATGAATTTGTAAAAAAGTCATGTATGAATAGTGTACAAAATTGTCATATTTCATCACTTAAAATATAAAACAGTTTATTAAATGATCTTAAATTCCAAAAACAATATTCATTAAAATTGTCAAGATAAGTCAATTAATTTCATTAATGACTTTTTCGGGTCGTTTGACATGATATGGTAATTATATAAACCCACAATTTGTAAATATTACGTTTTCACTATAAGATTAAAAAGGGTTAAATAAGGGATAAACCAAAAATATAAGGTTAACAAAATCTTCAAAAATTGTATAAAAATTATTGTAAGATGATCATTAGAACCAATATAACCTTATCTTTAAAATAAATGAGTTTTGGACCATTTTATTTGAAATTTAATTTATAATAAAATAATATTTCAAGACTTTCCTCATGTTCCCTCCCTCCATATTATAAAAGGCCACCAACTCAACCAACTTACTCACACCACTCAAGATCCACGGCTAATCCAACTTATAGTAAAATAATCTCCTGAAATCTCACCCTTATTTATAGAAGCCTTACCTTGGTCAGAAGGAAATTCAAGAAATCATTTTGGCTTAAATCAAAAGAAGATACCTGATTTATATGTAACATATTCTCTCCATTTCCATTACTTTATTTTCCTTCTCCACTCCGTATGATATTATTATTATTTGATTACAAAATATCACCAGTATAATAAATATACTATGTTTTTAACTACACTTACACAAACCTCCCTCTGAAAGATACAAACATATTTTTCAATGTACATCGAACTACTGCTTCACGAAACGATGATTGTTATACTTTATCCTACCACCACTCATGGTGGACATTATGATGGTACTGTATTTATATATGAAATATATATTATTTATATTTTCTATATGCTTATGTAATTTTAAATTTACAATATACCATTATTCCTTCCAAAATGTGTAAATATGATAATTTCATTTAAGGAAGTGTAGACTACTACCCCATCAAAGTGATATGAATCATTCATGCCATTCCTGGAAGGTATAAACGATGGAATTAATTAAATTAGGTAACATGTATAACATATATATTTTATTGGATTTATTACATACCTATTTATCATTTATTTTTCATTCCATTAATATGAAAAAAAAATGAATGTAGCGTTCATGTGTATGTACGACCGATAGTCTCCCTGAACGGTGCATTTCATTTAAATTCTCCATAAGTTATGGACTATTATAAATACATATATAATGGATATATATGATATGTAAGTAATTAATAATATTCTAGAAATTATGGTCTTTTGACCATATGGACAGTTTACATCAAACATGTTCATTTTCGATTCCAGTACCGAATATCGAGAAACTGACCGATATAAACATAAATAATTATATAATTTTTATAACATGATGATAATTATTATAAAATTAATTATAATCATGAAAAATGATATTAATATAATATATATTAAACTAATTATACTATTTAGGAATATAATTAATGAATGAGACAAGTTGGATTCATGGTAATAGAACTTCTGAACCGAATTTTCATTCTTTGGGTTAATATTATACTTCATGATTATTTTATGCTATGATTATTTTAGAAAATAACCTTTTATATCCTATCTCATTATGATAATATTTTAAGTGGATTTAATGTGAATATACCTAATCGATCTATATTATAAATAAAATGATATTTTAAAGAGAATTTACAAACCCAATTTCCACTCATTGGGACTTTCACATATTTCCTTGATTATATAATTCCAAGATTATATGTCAAATAACTTTTTCTTTAATTATTTTGTAATTTAAACTTCCCTTTGTGTAGATATTCTTTTTCTACACATAAATCCCCATTGATAAATTCATATTTTATCTATACAAACAATGTATAAAAATTCATAACTCGATTTCCATTCTTTGAGTTAAATGTCAATATCAATGGTTTTGTTTTTCCAAGAATATGTGGGAATGACCTTTGATAAAAATTCAGAGAATATCCACTTATATTAGGTGTATTGATATTTTTCACACCTAAATATGTCATTTATTTATCCTTAATCTATGGATATGATCTTTTAAGAGATTTCGCCTCAATTTACATTCCATTGAGACATATTTTTTGTTAATCAACAATTCAATTTTATATGGTATATATAATTTACATTGATATATTATATAATTAATCTCATTATTCTCATGATATTATATGTTTTTCTTAATTTTATTCTCTAACTATTTTTATTCATATATTTTCTCATATGGTATGGTACTCTTTAACAAAAACATTTTTTAAAATGTTTTAATGTATTGTTCTTCTTAATAGTTTTCATTCATGTCCATGTTTTCATATTGGTTTAATGGATTTATTTATATGGACACAACTTTTTTAAAGTGAAAACTGATTTCAAAAGTTTCAATGAGGTATGGGAAACATTGTTTCAAAACACTTCTTTTTTAATGTTTTAAGGGAACAGATTATATCACAATCTTAAAATGACATATTGTGATTGCAATCTAGAAATTGTATTTTTCTCATTATTCTTTCATTATGTGTTATGATTATATTATGATTCATAGGAATTACATATGTATATGGTTGGTTCCATGATAAACTGTGGGCAGGTGATCCCGAGATAACTCTCCAATGCATTGGGTAATGTGATGGAGGTAAATGATAATTTTTCTCCTACAAGATTTTGGGAATATAATGTGATTTGTATTCCAAATGTAAACTTCGTCGTTACTCACTAGATAGCAGTGAAAGCTACAATATAAGTTGGATATGAATTCCACAAGATAACATTATGTTTTATGGTTTCAATTAATTTTTGTATTAATCTTATGATTATACTATGTAAACTCTGTATTTTATTTATTATCAGTGAAAAGCTTGATTTTGAGAAAAAAATCATGGGTTTTAAATATTCAAGGACTAATTGTTTTATTCCTTATTTTATATTCCTTTCCATACTTTTTATGCTCATTAAATTTTTTTTGAAATGTTCTTCATATGGTATATAGAATGATAAGATAAAGGAAGAAATCAGGAATATTTTTATCAAGAAAAAAATTTCTATTTTATTTACGGAGTTTTAATAATGTGAAAAGGTTTTAATCGGGAAGAATTGTATACTTTGTAATTTTTTAGATGTAAGGTAATATTTATGTCCTAATTCTCTAAAACTATAAACCTGAAAATATCCTCAATGTGAATTCATGAATTAACTCAAGATTATGTAATGTGTAATGATGGGTCCTTATAATATAAATTTTATCCAATTATTATATAATATTTAATGAATTTTTAGTAAACTGATTTTATTTGTAAAATATATGATTTTGTCAAAAGTGATCATGCATTTATTTCATGAAAATAAATATTATTATAAATATTTAAAATAATTAAAAATTTATTTTGTAAATTTATTTTCATTTTTTCAATAGGAATATAAAAATTTACTTTTTGGGAAATTTCGGGACTTTTCATAAAATATTGATTTTCAATGAATTGTGAAAATACCAATTTTTAAAGATGTATTTGTTTCAATTAATTAAGTAATATAATAGTCCAAATATTATTTTAAAATGTTCCAATTTAATATAGGTATTAATTACCTATATTTAATGTACTTAATTATTTTTAATCAACATTATATCCATTTTATGTATATGTTCTTTTGGGTTTAAAAATGTTTTTTTGAACTATTATAAAATCAATAGTGCTTCTACAATTCAATTAAAATGTTTTAAAATAAATTTATTGGATATATATCTTCAAAAATTAATTTATTTTCAAATAATGATTATTATATGTAATATTGTTTATAAATATTCAGATTTTTCTAAAAAAACACTCTTCCAAGAAACCTATTGTCTCAACGTTCCTATAGAAATAATATTATATAGAAAATTTCCAATTAAATGTATTTAATTCATTGAAATTGATTAAATATTTTTAATAATTATAATTTATAATATATAAAAATGTAATGTTAATTTTGGACTATAATTATTACAGAAAACACTTAAAAATTATTCCCAGTGATTAAGGTTAAAAAAACCATACTAAGGGATTAAACATTAAACATAAGGAGGCACATATACATAGGAACATGTAAAAAACGCCATTATATGGAAATATTCAGACTTTATCCCTTATATTATAGATAATATATCATTATTGTGGCATGGGGGCATGAAACAAATTAATTTGGAATCCCATGTTTCAAAAATAATTACTATTGTTCCGCTCACCTCACTTATAAAAGGATACCTGCTCTCCTCTATTTTCAATTTGAAAAAAACCTTATTTAAGAAAATAAATTTAAAAATCAATTCTCATATTTCCTTATATCATATTAGGAGCCTTATTTTTTATAAAACCAACCAAGTATTTCATTTGTTGAAAACCAATTGTAGTTATATAAAGAAGACGTAACTTTCATCAATAATAAATTTTTTATTTGTTTCTTCAAAACAATTAATTTATCTTATAACATTATAATATAATAAAATCAGTATATTCCATATACTAATATTTTGTTATTTTAAAGGAATGAACTAAAACCACACAAACTTATATCCAATACATTATTAAATTATCATTCGTGTGTATGACAGACAACCACCACCCAGTGCAATGTCATTCTTTTTCCATTAGCATGTATCACACTTGGGTAAACAGATGTATATTGAGATTAGATATGATTTTTTTAAAATAATTAGACCTTTTAATTAATTTTACAACATATGTCCTTTTACATTCTATTTTTTAACGAGTATTATAAAGTTTCATGTGTATACGAATGAATATCACCTCGCAAAGAGGTATTATTAATTTTTTACTAATGTGTTACACGAAATGTAATTAGTTTAGTGATAATAAATATATTTGATATAACTGACATATTTATGAAATTAATTTCATATTTTTCATTATGTTAATATAAATTAACATTTAATTTTTACTTTTTATTCTCTGAGAAAATGATAACATTGTTCGTGGACGTGTGGGTTACCACCTCCTCAAGGAGATGTGATTCATTTTTCACCAACACGTAATATGATATATATATATATATATATATATGAGTATATATAATGAAATAATATTTTTATTTATTATTTAATTATAATTATATAAATATAAAATATTATATACATTTTTTTAATAATGATAATTGAAAAACTGAAATGTTACTCATGTGCACGTATTGTTTACCATCTCCAATATCGTAATGTTAGTTCATTTTTCATAATCATTTTTCATAATGGGTATAAAAAATTTAATTAATGTAAAAATATTATAATTATTTAATGACGATTATTATTTATATTTTGAAATAATTAACTGAAATCCCATAATCAACCCACCTTAGTCATTTTTGACACACAAATCTAAATATGGTCAAAACATCCCACAAAAACATATTTGATTAGGTAGTAAAATAAAACATGAAAAAGTATGCAATAAATGTAATAATAAAAATTAATAATTTTCTCATTAAATTAAATAGTTATGTTAAGTTTTTTCATGAATATAATGAAAATCATGATATGTCAGGCCCTAGTTAAGGGTTTTCTCATCTCACTTTTATTTTTAATGAGATATATTCCATGTTTGCCACATATTTTCATTATTTTTTCTATATAATTCTCATTGATGTATTTTATTATTTCTATACCTAGATTTATTTGAATTTACATGTCCATTTAAGGATCTCTATCTCATGGGGATTATAATTTCAATGTTATAATTGATGTTTGGGATTTTTGTCTCACACATATGTTATGTAATAAACCTATCCCATTTTATAAGGTGTATATAATTCTACATTTTTTAGGTTATATCAGGAACCTAATTATTTTCATGATATTATAAGTATATTTTTTTCATTATTTATTTGTTATTACAATTCAATGTTATAAAAGTGGGAATCATATTTGGTTATAATCTCATCATTTATTAAAATTATGTATGATTTGGTCTCTAATTTTGATATATAATAATTATAGTTATTTATATATATTAAGGTTATTCATGATATTTAAAAGTAACTATAGTATTATAAAAATCTTTGGTTCATAAATTGTTTGAGAAAGTGTTTAAAAAAATACATCTTCATTTCTCTATTCATTCATAAATATGTTTTCTTCCAAAACCATTTTTCCTAAAAATGAATGAAAAAAATTATTTCTCAAATAAAGAATGATATTTTCCTCAATAAATATTTCAAATAATTTTAAAACTTATTATTATAAATTTATTATGGTTATTCTAAAAAAATTGAAATGTTTTCTATTTTAAGATGTGAATTTTAAAATGAAAAGGGTTTTGTAATGACCCACTTATTCCCATTGTCTTGAGAAAAAAATAATTAATTAGAATTAAGAGACATACGATAGGTTCCAAAGGATGAAAATAAAAGATAAATAGTTTAAAATACAATTTAGGTATGATTTATCCTTAATGAAACAATCAACTCAACCAACAAATGATAACTAGACCATTAACTAAATGATGCATGATAAAAACCAGACCAACATATCTACTTTAATCATGATAAAAACAACTTCTATGTTTGCAATAGTGGAAGAAAAACCATCAAAAAAAGTAAATAGAGGAAGTAAAAAATAAAGACTCTAAGAAGACTACATGATTTTGTGCTCCCCAATCTCAATGCCCAATGATCACAAAATATCCTAAGTGTCCCGAAGTGGGGCTATGAACGTGTAGAACGTTACCTTTTCCCCTTCTCTGAAATATTTCATCTACAAAAGCACTAATGTTCCAAAGAATTGGTGAGTATAGAACACATTATTCATTCCCCAATGACTTCCCTACACATGTTATTAGTATATAAGAGTTACCAATATTTATATAAAATAGGTTATGTAAAACAATCCCCCAAAATAGATTATAAATAAATATAAACAATTCCCAAAAACCGGGGCAATCAAATGTATATATGTGGTTTCAAAACTAATTTTTAATCAAGTTATTTTTCACTAAAAATACTAATAATACTTTAAAACTATTTGACAATATCCTTTTTGGCATACCCAAACCATTCCACAAATTCATACTATCATACATGCATGCTTCATTATGACAATTCCATACTCATGAGAAGTTTCACATAAATCTACCAAGTCATCATAAGGATATTATATACCAATATCCATTAACCCTTTATCTCTAATAAAAAGGTCATATTTCATCCATGTACCATATATGAAATATGAAATCACATAGCAATACTCCCAAGGATCAAGCACAAAAAATCATTTCAATAAAATTACCTTTTTAGTGAAAATGATTTCCTTCAAAACCATTCCAAAACAAATAAAATTAAATTAAATTCTTTGTTTAATGAATACCAAATTCCCCAAAACCATTTAAATATTCCATAAAATCCATAATATAAATAAAGAATTTTAAATTCATGAAATTAATGCAATTTTCACAAAAATTCATCAAGATTTCACAATTTCCACAATGATGAAAAATCATCACTAAAGATATTTATTACATGGGTTAAAACAAGATTTCAGAATCAATTTAATTTAATTTGATCAATTTAAAACTGATCTAATCAATTATGGAATGATTATATGATAATGAAACCACCTACCTCAGTGGTTTTGACAAAACATGGAAACATAAAAAAGAACACACAAGAAGTCCGGTCAATTCTACACAAAAAAGATTTATATCTCTTATACTGGAATGATCATGACCAAAAATCAAATTATATTACATCCCAAAACATATATCATCCCATAAAATGTTTATATCTAAGAAATAAAGAGGATTGGATAAGAATATATATGTAGTTCTAAGAAAGCATGAGAGGAACAACGAAGACGTACCTTAAGAATTGAGATCAAGATTCCAAGAAACTATCTTAGATCTCCTCATATATCAATAAAAACAATAGATCGTATTTGATTCGATGTTAAAAATATTAGATCTACCAATATAGGATGAAGATCCACAAAAAAAATTGAATGGAGGGGAATGAGATCTATGAAAAAGAGCCAAAACATAAGAAGATCAGGAACTTACCTCGAGAATCAGTCCTGAAAACACAACATGAGGGCTACTATTGGCTCCAAATCATGTGGGAAAGGTTCTACAACATTCTATAGAGAAAATGATCGATTTTGGTCCATTTTTCAATCCATAACTAGTCAATTAGAGATAAAACGAGCAGCTTCCAAAAATATAGGTTCTAGTTTTTTATTTTGCGCACAGTTAGACCGCACTATTAGAGAAATAATGCACTAATAATGTGTTTTCTGTTATACTAAGAAAAACCTTTCATGTCCTTATCACATTGGCCCCCTAACCATGCATACACCATTCTGATGATACTTCCTCAAAAGTGCCCAACCCAGAACATGAATCATTTTTTTACTAATAGTTCATCACGATTTAAGAAAATAGTGAATAACCCATGCACTTATCCATTTTCCCCAAATAATTAATGAAAGTTAACCAAGATCAATTATTATTCACCCTTAAACATTATTCCATAAAAATAATCATGTGAGGGTTACATACTAGAAACTGAGGGTACAAAATTCTCCCCACCATTTTTCATTTCGTCCCTAGAAATTATAAAACTAACCTTTCTCTAAATGAGTTCCATCCATTTTTCTTTCATTTCCTTCATAACATACTAAGTCTCTTCCTGAATCTGACCATGCTTCCATAGATCCTGCACTAGACCGATTCTTTTCCAATGCAATACATTCTCTTTCCTATCTATAATCTGCACTGGGATATATGCCAATGATGCAATCAAATCATTGTCAATATGATCCCATCTGATCTCATGGTCAGGTTTAGGCTGATCCCTTTTCAACAAAGTTATGTGGAATAGATCATGAACCACACCAAAAGAAATTTCAATTCCTGCTGATATTCCACATCACTAACCCATTCTAATATCTCGAACTGTCTAATGTATCAATGAGATAACTTTCCATGCATCCCAAAATGATGATGTTCAAGAATTGGAGAGATCCTCAAGAACACATGATCACTCATGGAAAACGACAATGGAAATCGATGATAATATTAATCATATTTATATATAATCTGAGTCATCTCCATTATATTTATGATTAGTTAAATCTTCAATTATATTTCTTCGACAACGGTCGGCCAGACTAGTGTTGTTTCACCTCTTTCCACATTTCACAAAGTACATCGACAAGGACGTCCATACAACGCATAAAACATAGCCATATGTATTGAGGCATGATAGTTTTTATTATAGGATAACTCCACTAAGGGTAATTGATCCTCCCATGAGCAACCAAAAACCATTACACAAGTCCACTACATGTCTTCCAACATCTATATCATCTGTTAAGATTTCCCACCAGTCTGAGGATGATTTTCTATGCTCATATTCAACTGAGTGAGAACTGATTTCTATGAGGATTTCCAGACATTAGATGTGAATCTAAGAAATCTATCTTAGACTATTGACACTGATACACCTTGCCTCATTACCACTTCTTGTATATATATTTTGGACAAATAATAAACCGTATAGGTTCCACTAATAAGTGTAAAATGCTCTAACATGGTAAGATGATCCACTATCATCCATGTGGCATTGTGTTTATAGACCTCTCTTGTAGGGCCTATGACAAAATCCATAGCTATCTTAGAGCATTTCCAAACATGAATCAGTAAATACTGCCATATACCCTCCGGTTTCTCGTGCTCTGATTTAACCTACTCACAAGTTAAGCACCTCGAGATGAACATTCCCACCTTTTCTTTCATGAAGATCCACAAAAAACACACCTTCAATGCCAAATACATCTTCTATGCTCCTGGATGTACAACCCATCTCAAATTGTGGTAAGCATGGAGGCATTTTTTCTGAAATTATGTAGGTACAACCCTCTAATCTATGAATCACAAAAATGAACTCCCCTCATGTTTCTAGACCTCAATGGTTCCCCGCCATTGTGTTTTGATCTCATAACGAGATATTATGCATCAAATTTTTGTGCCTATTTGACCATATTTACCAATTAGGAACAATCATAGCTTAAAATAAAATGGTAACATCACCTCAGTCATCACATTCCCGATACATGTCAGCTAGGACAGATATCATCTACCATTAAAATGATGCTTTATTATCCAACTGATCATATGAGTTTATTTTAATTCATCTTCCATAAGATTCCATTTCCCCTATGTATACATAAATTCTAAGAAAATAATTTTATGATACTCCATCCACCTCCTTTGCATCATATTTAAATAATTCTATGAGAAAATATTTTTCAAGATTTTATGATCTGTAAACATAATGAATTTCTCACCATAGAGATATTTACAACAGGTCCTCATATAATGGATGTCTGCATTAAGAACTAAATAATGTGTTGGGTAATTTTTCTCATGTACTCTCAACTACCTTAAACCATAAGCCACAATAGGTTCCCCATGCATAAGAAAACTATCCAACCCCGATCCCAAAGCATTATAGTACACCACATATATCCATCCTGATTCTATAAAAACCATTATAGGTGCCAAAGATAGATGAACTTTCAGCTCCTAGAAAGACTTATGGAATTATTTTTTCCATTGGAATAGAGTATTCTTCTTTGACAAAGCTATCATTGGTATGGCTATCCATGATACGTCATTCAAAAATCATTGGTAATAAATATATTGAACAGTAATACATTGTATGTAAAATAAATTATTTGGTGATTTCCATGAGATCACAACTTCTAACTCTGTTAGATCCAAGGAAACACCTTTTTTGGGAATCACATGGCCCAAAAAATGTTCCTCTTATATTAAAAAATCACACTTAGATAGTTTTTCATACAAATAGTGATCTGTTAAGATTTATAACACTGTCTACAGCAGTTACTCATGCCCATACCATGTCATTGAATACACCATGTTTTCATCCAAAAACACCACAACAAAAGAGTCCTTATATCGCTAAAATATTTTATTCCCCAAAGGCATAGAGACTGTTGGAGCATTTGTTAGATCTAAAGGAAAGACAACATATTCATAGTGTCCATATCTGCTTCTAAAAGTTGTGTTCAGAATGTCTTCCTTCCAAACTCACAATTGATGATATCCTGATTTCACTCCAATTTAAGAGAACCACTCATCTCCCCTAAACTGATCAAAAAGATCATCAATTCATCAATTTTGATATCAATTCTTTATCATAACTTGGTTATGATTTTAATAATATTTTCACAATTTAAGAGTCACATCTTCATTCTTTACGAACGAGACTAGTGGTTCTTATGGATAATTACATAGTAGAATGAAACACTTTCATTCCCAATCGTATATCTTCACATTCAATTCCCTAAACTCTGTTGGTTCCATCCAATAATATGGAAAGGAATTATGACTGGTCCCTAGAATGATATAAGTCATAAACTATACTTCCCATATAGGTGGTAACCATGATATGTTCTTACGAAATACCTCTAGAAATTTATCCACTACTATAGGAAAAGTGACATCATGAATATCTTACATTGAATCCAAAGTCAATGTTACAAACTGGAAAATGTTATTTCCCACTTCCGGTGCCAAAAATCTCATTGCACCCCTATTTACAGCCTTCTCTCCTTTCAAGATATGGTCAACATCATCCTCATATGTGAAACTAACTGTTCAACTATAACCGCCAACATGATCCTTGAATGTGGTCAAAAAATTGAAACCCATGATTAAATCATATATATACATCTCTAACATCTAGAAGTCCCATATCATAATAGCTCCATCAATAGTTATAATACATGATCTACATACAAATTCTTGGAATTATCTTTCACCTAGAGGGTTTTGTAGTTTTATTACAGAGTGAATCATTTCATGTTTTAAACATAACAAGGCACCGACATGGGAACCAATAAAGGAATTAAATCACAATGTATCAAAAAATAATTTCATGGAGTTATAATTCAAAAGAATCTTATATCTCACTATACATGGTACATCATGATCCTCAACAATCATCTGCTCAGCTCTATACAGTTTCTTGGTCTCTACACTCTTCTCATTGTTTCCTTGTGGAGATTATCATTACTTAGGAGTCATGTTATTCTAAGAATCATGATTACTATCTTATCTCTGCTGATGAGACAGATTATTCTGGCCTCCTCATGTCAAAGCATATCATTCTTGAGACACATGGGAAGTGTCTCAAGCATAGTACCTCAGATCACTCTAAAATATGTTCTTAAAGTGTCTCATCTCATTGTAATTATGGAATTATCTTGGTGGTGTTGTACACTCCCTCTTTATGTGTTCAAAGGAAAAATCATTAGTAGAAACCCACTTTCTCTTTGTTCATGGAGTAATATTTAATGACCTTGCTGTTGGATCTGATTCTCTCTCCTACCTTGGAAATATCTATCTCTCATTCTCTTGCACCCAGAATTGGAGTTCCCACCATTTCGAGTACAGATAATCATACATCCTCATCCAATTTATCCTAGGATTTCTCACTCGTCCACATATGCTCCCTTCATAAACTCTATAAATTCATTAATATAGAGAACCATAATCATAGATCAAATTTCCTTCCATTTCCCTAATTCAATGATGTGTGATTTCAAGGTAGCACTCTCTGGATGTTCTGGTTCGAAGACTACTAAAATCATGAATTTTGATGCATATTCTATGATAGAGAGATTATACAGCTTTAGGATAAATATTTATGTCATCCAATAGACCTTAAATGCCTAAGGATATAATTATTTATTAAACAATTCCACAAAATCCTCCTATGTAAGTCGTGGATATGATTTAACATGGATTACTAGATCCCACCACAGGTGTGAAATATCTTCAATAATATACATCTCTAGATTCACCTTGAGCTCCACCGATGTATTGATGAACACAAATATAATATTCATCATACTCAGACACACCTATACCTTTTCAGGTTCAGAATCACCCTAGAATATGTGTAGATTCTGCTTGATGAACTAGATGGAATGGTCCACATGCCTTAGTGCATCCCTCTGGTTCCCCGTTTCCACATCCTGAAGTGCCTAGATGATTCTTTGAACCAACTATTAGTTCACCTATCGCTCTGGTGTAACCATATTCTCTATAAATTCTTTTGGCTGGTTCCTACGATGCCTTCCATTTTAAAAAGAAACAACTAACTCTGTAAGTCTCACTCTCTAGAAACTAACAGATTAGTATTTTAAATTCAATCACCTCAAATATCAAAAAAAATTCCAAAAACAAAAATTTAAATGATAAACCATTTTTTAAATATCAATTATTTCTTTTGAAAATAAAACCATTTTCAATATTCCATAACCATCCCCTTTATCGAAATCTTTTCATTGAAAAGAAATTTCATATTCTTAAAAAATCAACACATTTACACAGAATAAGTAATTACTCCAAATGATGTATGCACTCCTTGTTGGAAGTCATTCCTCTAATGTATGTCATCAACGTATCATTGGTTCGGCCCATGAAAATGAGATTTCAAAATCCTATATGTGTCTCGAAACACTTATATACGCAACTCCCTAGTAACATAAGTTCATCATTAAATGGATAGTTATGTCCTTTTATGTTATACATTTCATGTTCCAAAAATCCTACTCTTTTATAATATTCCACCCAAAGGAATAAAAAATAATGAATTTCAACTCCAGGACCATGAAAACTAAAAACAACTTGTTAGTCAAGGACTGAACAAGATGATACCATTTGTAATGACCCACTTATTCCCATTGGGTTGAGAATATAATGAATCATTACTTGGACTTCAAATACATCCCCATGATTCCCAAGGATAGAAATAAATTCCAGAGGATTTATAATACAAGTGGGGAAAATTTAACCTTGAATAAACAAACCACTAAACCAACACACCATAACTAATCCATTCACTAAATGATGCATAAGAAAAATCAAGAAAAAATAACAACTTTATTCCTGATAAAACAACTTAAAAGTGTGAAACAATGGAAGACAAACCAACTATCAATGTAAAAAGAGGAACAAAAACATAAAACTCTATGAAGACTACATGACTCTATGATCCCCAAGTTCCAGGCTCCAAGATCACTAAATATCATGACTATCGCGAAGTGGTGCTAAAACGTTTGAAACATTACCTTTTCCCCTATCCTGGATGATAGCATCTACAAAAGCAACAAAGTTCCAAATAAGGGGTGATTATAAAACTCATTTGACCTTCCCCAATGACTTTTATACTCATGACACTATGTTATTAGACTTAGCAACATATATATAATAATTTTAATGTAAAACAATTTCCCAAAACTACTTATAAATAAATATAAAGAAGTCCCAAAAACCATTGCAACCAGAATTATACAAGTTCTATTAGTTTTTTTAGAATGTTATAATTACATAAAAATACAAATAATGCTTTAAATCCATTTCACAATATCATTTTTTCATACCATAACCGTTCCACACATTTATATTATATTACATTCTTGCTTTATTAGTATTGTTCCATACTCATTGGAGGTTTGTCACTGACCTACCAAGTCATAACAAAGTAATTATATCCCATGTTCCATTACCCCTTTGGAACTAAGCACAAGTCCAAATTTTATCCAAGACTAGTATATTCAATATGAACTCACACACCAATATTCCCAAGGATTATCCCAAAAAACATTTTCAACAAAATTATCTTTTTATTGGAAATTGTTTCCATGAAAACCATTCCAAAACCCAACCATTTCAATAAAAAAATTTATTTAGAAAAAAACATTCCCAAAAACCATTTAGAGATTCCATAAAATCTATAATTTAAAATCACTATGTAAAATTTATGAAACTAAATAAATTTTGACAACAATTCATCATCGTTTCACAATTTCACCAAGAAATGATAAATAATCACTATAGAGATTTATTCCATGTATTAAACCATGATTTCACAATCAATTTAATTCAATTTTACCAATTTAACACTAGAATAGTAAATTTTAGAAATTGGATATGAGTGTGAAGCCACCTACCTCAAAGGTTATGACGAAGCATGTCACGACCCGTCCTCGGGGCCCGTGCCGTGACTACCCCAAGCCCGCCTTCCATAGGCCTGGGGCTGGTGACTAGCACCACGGCGTAAATCCCGATAAAAACGGAAGGCATTGCCTTTTTAAAGTAAACAAACACCACAGAGTAAGAATGCGGAAAGTAAACACTAAGTGAAAGCAGAGTACAACTATAAGTGCGGAAAAGGAAAAGGGCCAGTATACAAACCCCAACTGAAAGTAAAGTACAACTCGAAATGGGAAACAACAACTGAAAAAGTAAAAGTAGCTACGTCGAGTCGTCCTCTGGAAATCCCACCGAAAGGGTGGGTATAGATAGCTCCACAGCTCCTCGGGTCCCGCCGTCTTCTCTGAGTACGTCCCGCCCAGTGGTCCACCTCAAGGTACCGTCCTGCTCTACAAGCCTCAACCACGATCAACGCTGTCCGTCGTCTGCAACCAACACAACGAGGTGCGGGCATAGCCCGTGCAGGGGTGAGTATAACGATACTCAGTAGGGACCCCGAGACCCTCAAGGTCTCACTAAACCATAAAGGATAACCACAAGAAGATCTCAACAGATAACCTCTACTTAGATATATGCCCATACATATATCTAAGTTATCAAGTAACTCATCTCAATCATGAGGAAATACAGGGATTGTGAAATCAACGGATAACCACTACCCAGGTATATGCCCATACATATACCTAAGTTATCAAGTGACCCATGTCAATCATGAGGTAAACACAAAGGATAAAAGTCTCAGCTCAAACCAGGATTTTCATTATCAAAACCGTAACTGCTGAAGAGCTCCGTCTCTGGAGTGTACAGTGGTCCTATCATGACTTCGAGGTACTGCTCACTAACCTAATACTGCTGAGGTACTCCTCCTGTCGAGTACCGCGGGTCTGCGGCCAACTACCGGGTGCTCCGTCCGCTGTGGGTCTGTCGCCAAATACCGGGAGCTCCCCCCAATAGCCTACAGAGGTACTCCTCCTGTCGAGTACCGCGAGTTTGCGGCCAACTACCGGGCCCTCCGTACGCCATGGGTCTGTCTCCAAATATCGGGCGCTCCGTCCATTGGGCTAGTCGACTCACTCCAAGTCGAGTCGGTCAAGCAGTCATCAGGTCTCAGCCGGCTACACGGTCTCCGTACTCCGCACGATCATCTCTGGGAGGGTCCGCTCCACGAGCTACTGGTCAATACTCCAAGTATCACAAAGTCCCACAAAGAAGTATCTCAAAGGACCGCCTCGTCATAGGGGTATCAACGCAACAGACGGCGCGTCAATCGGACGCCCGGTCTGTGAGTTATTAGCCTTTTCGTCCCAGGGGGCCCGGTTGGTTTCCTGTGCGAACCAAACCGGCCGTAACTCAACTATACCCCAAACACTCATAGATTATACTCATAGAGACCGTTCCTCAACGAGAACCCCAACGCCGCTGACGGTTCGTCAAACGGACGTTCTGCCAGAAAGGTATCAACTTTTCAGTTCCAGGGACCCGGTTAGATTTCGGGTGCGATCCAACCCGGCCACTACCAACTGTATCCAAAACTCGGGCGAAGAATGCAAAAAGTTCCGTCTCATCAAGAGGGATTCAACAAAACAGACGGCGCGTCAATCGGACGCCCGGTCTATGAGTTATTGGCTTTTTCGTTCCAGGGGCCCGGTTGGTTTCGTAAGCGAACCAAGCTGACCATACTCTGACGACATCCAAACCCCGAGCGGATTAAGCCAAAAGTTCCGTCTCACTTAGAGGATTCCATCAAAGTCGATGGCACGTCAATCGGACGTCCGGAACTCAAGTTACGAGCGTTTCTGCTCCGAGGGCCTGGTTGGTTTCGTGTACGAACCAACCCAGCCGAACCCACAGTTCTCCGAAACCTTGAGTGCGATATACCGAAACGACCGTCTCGATCCAAGGATCGTGTTTCCGCTGACGGCGAGTCGTTTGGAGGCACGTAGCCCATGTTACGGGCATTTGACCGAAAGCGGTCCGAATACGGGGGTCTGGGCCCGGCCCGAAGAGCCGGCCCGGCCCGAAAGCTCGGCCCGGTCCGGTGGCGAAGGCCGGCGCGGCGGCGTGGTCCGGGTGCCGCGTGAGCGCTGCGCGCGGGGGCCAAAGCCCCCGCCTTTCCTCAGCTGGCGGCGCGGCAACCTGCCGCACCTTGAAAAATAACGACCCCCCTCACGTGGGGGCCTGCCTTCGAGAAAACGGTGGGGCCGCCTGCCCCCCTTTGTGAAACCGACCCCCCTCATAATGGGGGGCCATTATGGCTGGCCGGGGGAAATTATTTCCCCCGGTTTTCTCCTTTCCGTCCGGCCCGACCTGGCCGGCCAATTCTTCCTCAAGGGGACCGGCAACGCCGGTCCCCCTTCTGGCTTCCGACACCGGCGGCCCGGCTGGCCACCGGTTTTCTCATTCCGCCGCGGCCCGGAACCGGCCGCGGCCTTCGTTGTCCGGCGAGGTGCAATGGCACCGCGCCCCTCCACCGCGGCCCCGCTCCGGCCGCGGCACCTTCAACTTTCTTCGACGCGGCGCGACGGCGTCGCGTCCTTGCATTATTTTACGACGCGGCGCGATGGTGTCGCGCGTTTCTTGCCGTATGATCCTGCGTGGTGCGACGGCACCGCGCCACACCCGTTTCAATCCACAACAGAATCAACAAGAATAGGAGCAGGTTCGGCCGTGTTCGTGCGGTCCGGCCCCCTCGCATTATTTGCTAACAATCGGCCTTTAATGAACGATAAACTTTCACAATATTTTAAATTAAATAAAAAGATTTGGAATCAAGGCCCGACAAATATAAACCTTCAAGTTCGAAGGAGAGATCCACTGATCTTTAAAAAGTTAAAACCCCTACCTTGATTTAAGAGGTGACGAGATTCGGCATCGCAAAAAGGGATGTCGCGGAAGAAGACGTCGTCGGTGTTGCGGGTATGGCGTCACGGAAGACAGTTCCCATGAACGTGGCGTTCTTCTTCAATGTCTGATTGTTCTTCGCGTTCTTTGTCAAAAGGATGAAGAAACTTCAAGACTTCTAAGACTTTTCTTCCAAAAGCTCTCAAACAACAGAACACAACCAAAAGAAAAATTTTCTCCACTTATTTTATTAACTTCACATGGCTTTTTAAATTCAAGTGTTTGAAATTCACAAGACTCACACAACTCACCACATTAAATTAAACTCATTTAAGACATAAGTTATAACTAAGTTAAATTCATTTAAGTGGGAGTTGAGGGGTTTTAGGGGATATGAAGAGGTGGGGTTCGTGTGAGCCCCACCACCCTCATAACCTCCCAAGGGAGGTTGGGTGGTTACCCAACTTCCACCATGAGCTAACACTTAGAGTAAGTTAATAAAAATTGTAGTGTAGTTATAAAATAAACTTCCACAATTTTTATAATCAACACTCGTGTAAACGAAACTCCGGAACAGGAGTTCCTACGAAAAAATCCGCACTGTGAGTTCATTGGTGCCCTCGGAACTCGATTCTGATCACCGGTTCAAAAGTTAGAAATTCCTGCTCGTTCGTTCACTGAACGTACCCGAGCCAAACTTCGGAAATTAATTCCGGGCACACCGGGCCTCGGAATCAGGCGCCGTCAGAAACTGCATTCTTGAAAAATTCCAATAAAATTAAGAAAAAATTTTCCTTGAAATTTCCAGGTCTTTACATTACTCCCACCTCAGGGCTTTACGTCCACGTAAAGCTTAAACACAAACTAGGGTCACAAAAGCGGTACAGAGCACGCATCTATGCCTTCCGCTCCTATGTGCTCAGCTGGAGGTTTCCGTACTGCCAAAGAAAATGCACAAGAGGAATCGACCGTCCTTGTAGGACCCGCTCCCGTCGATCCTCAATCTCTACAAGAACCTCCGTGCATGTCGCCCTGTCATCGACGTCCATCTCCTCATGGTCGATAATATGCGGAGGTCGAGCACGTATCTCCTCGGTTGGGATAGGTGGAAAACTTCGTGCACCTAGTGGAACTGAAGTGAATGGGTCAAGTGGTAAACCACCTCGCCTACCCAGTTGAGGACCTAGAATGGTCCGTTGAACCTCGGAGATAACTTGCCTCCCTGGCCACATCTCCGTAAACCTCGTCGAGGTGAGACTTGTATAAGGACGTGATGGTCATCCTCGAACTCTAGAGGCCTCCAAGTCCTGTCAGCATAAGGCTTCTGTCGGCCCTTTTCCATCCTCATCCGCTCTTGGATGACCTGGACCTTCTCTAGTCTCACAAGATCTGCTATGATTTCTTCTTTGCCGATAAGAGAAATCCGGTCTCATCCCCTGGATGAACCACATTCGTTGCCTAATACAGTCAATCCTGACATGAATGATGCATTCATGCCATGGATGACGTCGTAAGGCCTCGACGTAACTACCAAGAGATCCAACTGTCACTCTCGCCTCCAAGGGTCGAGTCACACTGTCGGCATCAGTGTGTGGTCACTAGGTCTCCTTCAGTAGAAAACTCGAAAGTGAGGGTCAAGTCAACAGTATTAACCGGGACCACTCAATATCATCCAAACAAAAGGACAGGAAAGCAAACAAAGATAAGTGTCTTTTTATTATTGCAGCTCATAGTACAAGACACAAAGCAACTACAGACAGATATCAACAAAACCAGAAGCAACAGGATCAATAGCCTCCAGGGCGGAAGCTAGTCCCACTCCAGTCCATCTGCTTCCGGAGCTCCATGACCGTAGATCTCAGCTGCCTGAAGCGGAGCTCTCCCATGTCCTCCTGTCCCCTGCGGTCGGGGTGGGCCTCCTGGTGGTGGTGGTGGCAATATTCTGAAGCGTCGCCCACCTCCAGATGAACGGCCAGCTCCTCTGCCATGGCCGCCTGCTCCTTGCAGTCCGCCCTGATCGAACCTTTGCCTCTGCCTCAGTGGTTCTTCATTTAACTGCTGGTCATATGCATGGCGGGTCGGACAGTCACGTGCCATGTGACCCATTCCGCCGCAGGAGTAATAATGTCCACTCTCGGCACGTCTGGCCCTGACTCCACCCCGGTTTCCCCGCACAACTGAACCTGAGTCGTGCAGTCGGCCACCGGTAGGTCTGGTCCTCTTGGACCTCTGCGTCATCTGTCTACTGTCTGCTGCAGAAGACTCTGCCGCAAGTCAGCTAGTGGAGGGTCGTGCTGGTGGAGACTGCTCAGCAAGGAAACTCTCCACTAAGAGGGCTCTCTCCAACACCCATGTCTGGGTCGGAATGCTGTGAGAAACAACAAAAGCTCTAATCTCTCGCCTGAGCCCCAGCTCGAAGGTTCGGGCCCTGAAGAACGGGTCCCGTACCATATCTGTGGAGTAGCGCGAGAGGTCTGTGAACCTCGATGAATACTACGCCACTGACATGCTGCCCTGCCGCAGCTGAAGTAGCTCCTGTATACGCACCGCTCGAATGGTGGCTGTTACAAACTCTGCCCGGAACAGGCTCTCGAAGTCTACCCAAAGAAGTGTCGCCTCGTCATGCATATGGAGCATCAGGCTCCACCATCTGCCTGCTGCTGCTTGAAGAAGGCTGGCAGCAAGGATCACCATGAAGTCTGCCGGCATCCCCACTAGCCTAAAGACTCTCACCATAGCCTCCAGCCAATCCTCAGCTGCCTGTGTGTCCGTCCCTCCCTGAAACCTGGGTTCCCTCTGGCGCTGGAACTCATGCAGTGCGCTCAAGCCACGTGCATCCTCTAATGCTGGGGCTGGTGGCATCGGTGGCCGAAAGGGTAGTATTACCACCGGTGCCTCAACTGGGATAGGGCCTTGTACTGAGGCCTCGTCGCTCGGCGGGCTGTCAGTACGCACCACTCTCAGGGATCTAGCTGGTCGTCCATGGGGAGGCATCCTGAAGGAAACAACGTGACATGGTCAAAAGATTATACCTGGTGAGCTGACCTGGTTTGAGCTGACATTAAATAAAACTTCTGGAAAACACACACGCAATAAGTGTTTTCGTGCACAAAGTCAGAAATCAGTTGTCCGGGTCCTGGTGTATGGATACGTCGGCCGCCCGCACCAACACTGGACTCCCTGAACTGAAAACCACACTCGATACTCTTAACACTATTGCTTCACATAAAGAAATATCAGAGTTATAGGTTCAGCAGTAGAACCGAACTCCTCTGATACCAATTTGTCACGACCCGTCCTCGGGGCCCGTGCTGTGACTACCCCAAGCCCGCCTTCCATAGGCCAGGGGCTGGCGACTAGCACCAAGGCATAAATCCCGGTAAAAAGGAAAGGCATTGCCTTTGTAAAGTAAACAAGAACCACAGATTAAGCAAGCGGAAATTAAACACTAAGTTAAAGCAGAGTACAACTATAAGTGCGGAAAAGGAAAAGGGACAGTATACAAACCCCAACAGAAAGTAAAGTACAACTCGAAAAGGAAAACAACAACTGAAAAAGTAAAAGCAGCTACGCAGAGTCGTCCTCTGGAAATCCCACCTGAAGGGTGGGTACAGATAGCTCCACAGCTCCTCGGGTCCCGCCGTCTACTCCGACTACGTCCCGCCCAGTGGTCCACCTCAAGGTACCGTCCTGCTCTGCAAGCCTCAACCACGATCAACGATGTCCGTCG
The DNA here is from genome assembly GCA_963277665.1 of Viscum album. Lineage (NCBI taxonomy): Eukaryota > Viridiplantae > Streptophyta > Magnoliopsida > Santalales > Viscaceae > Viscum > Viscum album. The sequence continues at coordinate 1,257,644,336 of OY728152.1, forward strand.
TCTTCAACCAACACAACGAGGTGCGGGCATAGCCTGTGCAGGGGTGAGTATAACGATACTCAGTAGGGACCCCGAGACCCTCAAACTCTCACTAAACCAACAAGGATAACCACAAGAAGATCTCAACAGATAACCTCTACTTAGATATATGCCCATACATATATCTAAGTTATTAAGTAACCCATCTCAATCATGAGGAAACACAAGGATTGTGAAATCAACGGATAACCACTACCCAGGTATATGCCCATACATATACCTAATTTATCAAGTGACCCATCTCAATCATGAGGTAAACACAAAGGTCAAAAGTCTCATCTCAAACCAGGATTTTCATTATCGAAACCGTAACTGCTGATGAGCTCTTTCTCTGGAGTGTACAGTGGTCCTATCATGACTCCGAGGTACTGCTCACTAACCTAAGACTGCTCAGGTACTCCTCCTGTCGAGTACCGCGGGTCTGCGGCCAACTATTGGGCGCTCCGTCCGCTGTGGGTCTGTCACCAAATACAGGGCGCTGCCCCCAATAGCCTACAGAGGTACTCCTCCTGTCAAGTACCGCAGATTTGCGGCCAACTACCGGGCACTCCGTCTGCCATGGGTCTGTCGCCAAATACTGGGCGCTCCGTCCACTGGGCTAGTCGACTCACTCTAAGTCGATTCGGTCAAGCAGTCGTCAGGTCTCAGCCGGCTACACGGTCTCCGTACTCCGCACGCTCGTCCCCGGGAGGGTACGCTCCACGAGCTACTGGTCGATACTCCAAGTATCACAAAGTCCCACAAAGAAGTATCTCAAAGGACCGCCTCGTCATAGGGGTTTCAACGCAACAGACGGCACTTCAATCGGACGCCCGGTCTGTGAGTTATTAGCCTTTTCATCCTAGGGGCCCAGTTGGTTTCATGTGCGAACCAAACCGGCCGTAACTCAACTATACCCCGAACACTCATAGGGTATACTCACAGGGATCGTTCCTCAACGAGATAACCAATGCCACTGACGGTTCGTCAAACGGACGTTCTGCCAGAAAGGTATCATCTTTTCCGTTCCAGGGGCCCGGTTGGATTTTGGGTGCGATCCAACCCGGCCACTACCAACTGTATCCAAAACTCTGGCGAAGTATGCCAAAAGTTCCGTCTCATCAAGAGGGATTCAACGAAATAGACGGCGCGTCAATCGGACGCCCGGTCTATGAGTTATTGGCTTTTTCGTTCCAGGGGCCCGGTTGGTTTCGTAAGCGAACCAACCCGACCGCACTCCGACGACATCCAAACCCCGAGCGGAGTATGCCAAAAGTTCCGTCTCACATAGAGGATTCCATCAAAGTCGACGGTAAGTCAATCGGACGTCCGGAACTCAAGTTACGAGCGTTTCCGCTCCGAGGGCCCGGTTGGTTTCGTGTACGAACCAACCCGGCCGAACCCAATGTTCTCCTAAACCTTGAGTGTGATATACCAAAACGACCGTCCCGATCCACGGACCGTGTTGCCGCTAACGGCGAGTCGTTTTGAGGCCCGTAGCTCATGTTACGGTTATTTGACCGAAAGCGGTCCGAAAACGGGGGTCTGGGCCCGGGCCAACCCGGCCCGACCCCCCCCCCCCCCCCTGGGTCGGCCGAACCGGGTCGACCCGGCCCAGGAGGCGGCCCGGCCCGAGAACCCGGCCCGGCCCGGAAGCTCGGCCAGGTCCGGCGGCGAAGGCCAGCGCGGCGGCGCGGTCCGGGTGCCGCGTGAGTGCCGCGCGCGGGGGGCAAAGCCCCCGCCTTTCCTCAGCTGGCGGCGCAGCAACCTGCCGCGCCTTGAAAAAAAAAACGGCCCCCCCTCACGTGGGGTCATGCCTTCGAGAAAACAGGGGGCCGCCTGCCCCCCTTTGTGAAACCGGCCCCCCTCATAATGGGGGGCCATTATGGCTGGCCAATGGAAATTATTTCCCCCGGTTTTCTCCCTTCCGGCCGGCCCGACCTGGCCGGCCGGTTCTTCCTCAACGGGACCGGCAAGGCCGGTCCCCCTTCCAGCTTCCGACACCGGAGGCCCGGCTGGCAACCGGTTTTCTCGTTCCGCCGTGGCCTGGAACCGGCCGCGGCCTTCGTTGTCCAGCGCGGTGCGACGGCACCGCGCCCCTCCGCCGCAGCGCCTTCAACTTTCTTCGACGCGGCGCGACGGCATCGCGTCCTTGCATTATTTTACGACGCGGCGCAATGGCGCCGCGCGTTTCTTGGCGTATGATCCTGCGCGGTGCAACGGCACCGCGCCACACCTGTTTTAATCCACAACAGAATCAACATGAATAGGAGGAGGGTCGGCCGTGTTCTTGCGGTCCGGCCCCCTCGCGTTATTTGCTAACAATCGGCCTTTAATGAACGATAAACTTTCACAGTCTTTTAAATTAAATAAAAAGATTTGGAATCAAGGCCCGACAAATATAAACCTTCATGTTCGAAGGATAGATCCACTAATCTTTAAAAAGTTAAAACCCCTACCTTGATTTAAGAGGTGACGAGATTCGGCGTCGCGAAAAGAGATGTCGCGAAAGAAGATGTCATCGGTGTTGCGGGTATGCGTCGCGGAAGATGGTTCCTGAGAACGTGGCGTTCTTCGTCGATGTCTGATTGTTCTTCGCATTCTTTGTCAAAAGGATGAAGAAACTTCAAGACTTTTAAGCCTTTTCTTTCAAAAGCTCTCAAACAACACAACCCAACCAAAAGAAAAAGGTTCTCCACTTATTTTATTAACTTCACATGGCTTTTGAAATTCAAGTGTTTGAAATTCACAAGACTCACACAACTCACCACATTAAATTCAACTCATTTAAGACATAAGTTATAACTAAGTTAAATTCATTTAAGTGGGAGTTGAGGGGTTTTAGAGGATATGAAGAGGTGGGGTTCGTGTGGGCCCCACCACCCTCATAACCTCCCAAGGGAGGTTGGGTGGTTACCCAACTTCCACCATGAGCTAACACTTAGAGTAAGTTAATAAAAATTGTAGTGTAGTTATAAAATAAACTTCCACAATTTTTATAATCAACACTCGTGTAAACGCAACTCCGGAACAGGAGTTCCTAAGAAAAAACTCGCGCTGTGAGTTCATCGGTGCCCTCATAATTCGATTCCGAGCACCGGTTCAAAAGTTAGAAATTCCCGCTCGTTCGTTCACTGAACGTACCCGAGCCAAACTTCGAAAATTAATTCCGGGCACACCGGGCCTTGGAATCAGGCGCCGTCAGAAACTGCGTTCTTGTAAAATTCCAAGAAAATTAAGAAAAAAAATTCCTTGAAATTTTCAGGTCCTTAAAAAGCATGACAAAGGAAAAGGAACCCCCAAGAAGCTGGGTTGATTCTATAAGACAAAACCTTAGATCTCTTCTCATATAAATTTCATGACCATAAATAAACTTATTTTTCATCCCACAATATAGATCTACCCAAAATATGTGTATATATGAAAAAATATAAAAAAATAATTTCTATGTAAAAATAAGATACATTGAGAGTAATGACGAAGAACGAAGTCGTACCTCAAGAATCATGGTCAAGATTCCATAAAACTGGCATTTATCTCCTCCAATATCATGAAAAACACCATATATGACTTTATTCTATGTAAAAAATCATAGATTTATCCAAAAAGGGTGTAGATCTGAGAAAAAAATTGAGAAGATATGGAGATCTAAGAAAACTAGACAAAACCCAAGAAGATAGGGAACTTACCACGAGAATCGGGCTTGAAAACACCAAGGGAGGGATCTATGTTGGATCCAAAGCATATGGGAAAGGTTATAAAGCCTTCTATGGAGATAAATTTCTTGTTACAACCATTCTTAGAGCCAAAATGAGTCCATTAATGCAAAAACGGGCAACTTCATAAAATATAAGATCATGTTTTTGACTCTACGCACGGTTAGACCGCACGGATAGACAATCCATGAACTAACCATACATTAGCTGCAGTATTAAGGAAACCCTTGCAAAACCTTCTCATAGGGATTCCCAAACGGTGTGAAAACCATACCGATGCTACTACCTCAAAAGTTCCCAACCTAGAATAGGTCATATGGTTTCTACTAAGATTTCCACACATTTTAGGTAAACCATGTGCAACATGTTACCTTCCCTTTTTACCCCCAAAACATAAATAATCTTCACCAAGATATCCCATTCACCACCCTTAATATTTATAATCATAAAAATCTTCATCTAATGGTTAAAAAACAGAAATAAGGGGTACTATAATACTTTCATTGAGAATGTTTTTAATGATATTTTAATGGTATTTCAATTCACCAACATCGATAACCATTTTTGATATTTATGATCCAATGGGTATTTTTTAAATGATATCATACTCATTAATTCTATGGAAGAATTAGTATTTTTTAATAAAATATAATTTTAGAACCCGTTAATTTTCTATGTGTTTATCATGTTTAAGAGAGATTGTTATGGGACATGTTTCTTTCGCACATGTTAATGATTCTACAAATATATTTTTAAGAACCCATTTCATTTCCATTGATAAATAATGATTCAATGAGATTGAAATGAAACCCATTTATTTTACTTTGGATAATAATGTTATAAAATAATTGTTAATACATATATGTATTTAATGATAATTGGTCTATGTTTTTTAATCGTGTTGTGGTTCTTGGAAAACTCATATATTGGGGCGGCTGAGCTAGCATCAGGTGATCCCATTACAAAATCTTTTATGGGGAGACCTAGATAGCACTGGTTGAGCAAGTTACAGCTTATATGATGGTGTAACCCAAATAGAATTTGGTGAGCCCACTATAACATATGTGATGGGGTGGCCCAAATTACATTAGGTGAGACTAGTATAGCGTATAGCATGATTACACTAAGATAGGACTCCAATTAATTAAGAAATGTACCTATTCATATGAGGAATGAATGAGGAAATTAACGGAGGGTTTCTACTACGACTCCAACTAGTATATATTTATTTATTACATGGATTTACCATGATTTACAATGAAAAAATTTCAATATACCAACAAATTTTTGTTATTATTTATATGTGTTTAAAATATTTATTATGATCAATGTTGAAATCACCTGGAACAAGATTATTGACTTGTATGACTCTTTCTTTTTTCATGTTTTCATATTTTATGATTTTCGTACTGATATTTATCAATTATTTAATTTTTTTCTCATGAACAATGATTATACCCAAAAACGCTTTTTCAATTTTTATTTCCATTGATGAAATTAAAATTTTAATTATTATGTTTATCCTTACTGATCATTTTAGATCACCCTTATTCACATCTTAAGTTCAATGATGAAATTTAATTTCTAGTTTTTATGCTTACCCTTACTGAGCATTTGAGATCACCCTTATTATTTTAACTTTTTCCCCATGATATAAAGAATAAGGTTGAATGAATCATATCTAGAAGGTATTTCATATGGGTGAAGATGACTTAATTTGAAATAAGAAATTCTTGGATATGTGGCATAAATTCTATTTTGAAGACACGGTTATCCTAATTCACTAATAATCAATTCTTGAGAGGTCATACTGAATATCAGTGACCCTAATTTTGTTTTTTATGTACTATGGTTTGGATTGATAAAATTCTTCACAATTATCATCATCAAAACATAAAATGTGATTTTGATGATTTTAACACCATATATGGGAGTGTGGATTTTGGGTTGTTATATTTGGTATTAGAGGAAAGATTTGAATATATTTAGAGAGTGGGATTTTTCACTTGTGGTTATACTAATAGTTAAGGATACCATCATAGATATTTAATGTTGAGGTTGATTAATAGAAGAATGTCTTACACACCCCATTGTTAGGTTCTAAGTATAATTTTTTTATATTATTAAGAACATTTTTTAACACTTTTTGGGTTGTGGTATTTCTAAACCCTAGTATCAGCATTAATTTTAATCAAGGTATGAATTATTTTTCATTTTTAAATAAAAAACGACAACCCTTCTAGGGGGATACTACCCGTCATATCTGGTAATGTAGTAGGGCTTCCAACAATGACCGAAGGGAAAGAAGGGCTTTGCGCCTACCACTATCCAATGTCAAACCATGGTAAGTATAAAATTTTTATAGGAAAAAATAATTTTTATTTTAGAAACAAATGGTATTTCATTTGAGGAATAATTTTTATTTATCTTTGAATAATAAATGATCAACTCATTCTAATATTTCATATTCAATCATATTCTGGAATTTTTTTAATATTTTTATAGGTTGTTATATATGGAATTATTTGGTTTAAAAATTTGGAATTAATGTTTAAATTTTGATATCATTGCATGAATGTCTATTTTTTAAATTTATTACATGCAAACCATTTGGGTTTTGGTTATTGTTTAGTGATATTGGGAATATATTTTTATCCCTTTTTTGTTATGTGGTCATTAAAATTTGATATTTTTGCTTCGATAATGAAAATTTCATCTAGAATACACCCCATGGGAGAAAAATAATAAATTATGGTGGAAATATATTATTAAATGATATTTTACACATCAAGTAAGTATATTTCCATATTATGTAACTCTAGATGGTAAGATAATTCCTAAACTCTAGGAAAAGGATGTTGAATCCAAAATTTAATCCTTGTACCATCAATTCTATTGATCTAATGAAGTTTTTGTTAAACATAAATTTATTGATTTGAGGCCCATAACATTACATTTGTCATTAATTTTTTAGTGAATGATAACCTTGATCATTCTTCATAATTATTTATCATTTTCCTCTATTCCCAACTATGTTGTCCATTTGGAATCCTAGTGGTCTATTATTCGATATAACATTTGAACTTCCCTTTCTCTCTTATTAAGAGGATGTTACGTTAAAAATTTTAATGGGGTGGGTTTACAAAAAAATTAATTTCATGCTTCAAACATTTTTTTATATAGATAATTTTCAAATTGTGAGTACATAATTTATTAATGGGGATAGGATATAATGCCACATTATTTTAAAAGAACAAAATTTTATTCAATAGAGTAAAGAACAAACAACACACAATTTATATTGAATTAACATAAATATTATGTTCATTTTGATGTACATGAAGCACTCAATTTATCTTTAATTAAAAGAAACATTGATATTTTTATGTTTCATATCATGTTCAACATGAAACACCAAACAAAAACATCTCATGTCAAATATTATCATTATAACCTAGATGTTAAATTCGATGGTGTGAAAAGTGTTAAAAATTTGAAGATAGGTATATGTATATATATATATATTACTTAATAAATATAAATTATTGATAAATGAATAGTAAATAATCAATCATTTTTTAGTATTTTGATTTTATTCTTTAAAATAAATTTTTCTCTGAAAGTGATTTTTTCTTTTCATGAAAAAAATATTATAATTTTTTTGGAACATTTAGAAAATATATTTGATAAAATTAAGTTTAGTTTTGGAAAAATTATATAAAAATTCACTTTGGGTTAAATTTATGGACTTTTTTTAAAAATATTGATTTTTCATTTAATAAAGAAAAATATCCATTTCAATAAAAGAGTTTTATTTTCAATAAATTCTGTAATTTAAAATTCCTAAAAAACATTCAAGTAACCTAAGTAATAATTATTTATATTTAATACAATTAATTAATTTGAATTAAATTTATATTGGTTTTTATTATAAGATTTGTTTTTTTTTAAATGGTTTTTTCTAAAAACTATTATAAAATACAAAATGTTTCTATATTTTAATTAATGAAAACATGCCATAATGGGTCATATTTTAAATCATATGAAAATAATAATTATTAGTAAATTTTTATTTATTTTTATAGAATGATTTTTATTAGTCATATAGTTAATATATAATCATTTTATTTTAGAAAAAATACATCTCTTCAAAACATGTTGTTTCACCATGTTTGCGGGGTAAATATTAAAAAAATATTTTACCAATAATGTGAATTTAACTAAGAAAAAAAGTATAAAATATTTTGAATAATTAAAAATGATTATTTTTTATAATTTTAAATTATTTTTTACCATAATTATTGGTGTGAATATATAAAATTTTTGATAGCGATTAAGGTAAAAACAGGCTAATTAACGTATTAAACAGTAAACCTAAAATGAAAATAGCCTAAAAATTCAAAAAAAACAATTTTATGGCCATATTTGGACGTTACTCCTTATAATCTAGTTCATTGGCCATTATTGGTGCCTATTATCATTAAAAAACGTTGGTGGAATTCACTCATTCAAATAAATTACAATTTTTCCACTCACCTCACTAATAAAAAGCAACCCCTACCATCCTCTCTTCATGATTTAAGAACTCATTGGTTTGGGAAATACATACCCAAATAAAATAGAATATTTCATAATCATATCCTAGAATCATTAGTTTATGAATATATCCCACCATGGAAGGGCTTTGGTGAAAACCGAAAGTAGTTACCCGAAGAAGAGGTAACGTTTATCAAGTAGATTTTCTTTATTTATTTCTCCACACCATTAAATTTGCTTACATAATGATGATATAAAAACAAAATTATATTCCATATAATACGTTTTTTTATGTTGTGGGTGAGATATATAACCACACACACTTCCATCATATAGGTTATGAAATCACTATTTGTGTGTACGGTGGACTACCTCCTCTTGAAGGAATGTCATTTGCTTTTTCATTACCACCACTCATGGGTCATTATGATGACGGATCTATTGTTAATATATGATATTTAAGACATAATTATACCTTTAAAATCATTATATAATATATACCATTTCAATTTCAATTCCATAAGGGATACAATAACGATGGTCGTGTGTATGGCGGACTACCACCTCGCAAAGCGATGTGATTCATTTTTCAATAACGCATTACATGGAAGAGATTAATGGTAATTATAATAAACATATGAAATTTAAATGAAATATTTTTGATATTAATGACATATTTATGATAATAATTTCATATTTATCATTCTTTAAATACAATATATCTCTTCTTTTTACCTTTTCGCTCAATGAAAAAAAAAGACAACCTCATCTGTTAACCTATGAACTATGACCTTCTTGAAGTGATATGATTTATTATTTAACCTGAAAATGAAAAAAATTAAATATTTGATTATATATAATTATATAATATGGTATTTATAATATTATGATCATTCAGTAAATTTAAAATATTACATACCTTCTTTCTATAAATATCATTGAAAAATGGAAATGTTACTCATCTATACATACAACCAACCTTATCCATTATCATAATGTTATTTCATTTTCATCCCATTATTTCATGATTCATTTAAAAATAATAATTTATTTAAAAATTCAAAAATTAATTACTTAATATTATTCTTTATATGTTAAAAAATTGACATCTTTGACCACAATCTACACACCTATCTTCTTTGACACATTAGCTAAATACGGTCAAACCAATAGATGTTAGCTCAATTGACTATGTAATAATATATAAAGTTTTAAAAATTAAATTAAAATTAATAATTATATTTTATTATTTTCTCCTGAAATTAAATAATTAAAATAATTTTATTATTTAAGAAGATATATAAACACCTGAAAAGTCGAACTTATTTTAAGGGTTTTCTTGTCTCAATTTTGATTCTGTGACATATAACTCGTATTCACTTATTATTTTCAATTTGTTCTGTGTACTCCTAAAAAATTCATTTTATGATTATTACAATTAATTTTATTGGTATTTACATATCTATTTGAGTATCTCTATTTCATTGGGTTTACATCTTCATCGTTACCGAAGCGGTAACAGATTGTTGTCTCAAGTTTCATTCTATGAGGCTTATATTACATTACACACCTATCTTCTGTTATTATATTTATATAATTATATATAGATTTAATATATCCCTAATATACATATTTTTATGAAATTATATGTATCATTTATTTTCATTCTTTCACTAGGATTATTATTCAATGTTGCCAAAGTTGGAAAAGAATTTTGTTATAATCTCATCATATATCGGGGTTGTGTATGATTAGGTCTCTAATATATAAATCTTATAGTAATTATTAATTATCTCAAAATCATATTATTTATTATATTTTCATTTAATTTTATCATTTCTCTACTATTTTCAACGGAATAGTTTTGAAAATGTGTTTTTAAGAATATTCAACTTCATTTGATTCATCAGTTGAAAATCTAATCTCTTCGAAAACCATGTTTTGAAAAAAAATTAACAATATTTTTTAAAAAATATTAAAATATTGAAGGATATATTCCTCATGAATTTTTTAAATGATTTTTTGATGTATCCATTATATTTATTCAGGTTTATATACAGTGAAATGTTTTTCAAAAAAAATTCATTCAAAATGTGAGTTTCAAAATGAAAAATAAAAATTTTATAAAGTTTTTGTAATGGTTTTTAGTTGTATTTCCATTAATTAACATCAAAAAACATATCTGTTAAATAAAATAAAATGGTTATATTACTATAATTATATAATCCTCATTTATTCTGTGGGTGAATTGAAATTGTTGCAAAGTGATTGTAATGGAACCCATTTTTTTCCATGGGTATATATTATTTCAAAGAGATAGTTATGGAACTCAATTATTTACAATGGTTTAATCAAGTTTAATATATATTGTCATGTAAATCATTTCATTTCCATCGTTCAACCATGTTTCAAGGATATTAACATCAACCTCATTTCTTTTACTAGGGTTAATTAGGTTATAAATGAAAATTGATATTTTCTTAGAGTTTCATTATGAAAGCATTGTATTGATTATTCAGGTTGCGGATCATGGGGATATTATATGAAGGGGTGTCCCATATAGTGGTTGGAGATCCCATTTTAGCTTATATAATGGGGTGTTCCTGATTGTACCGAGTGATCCCCTACAGATTATATTATGGGGTGGCCCAGATAGTGCCTGGTTGTCCTAATATAGCTTATATGACGGGGTGACCGAGGGAGCATAATGTTTGACCATTTTAACATATATGAACATAGTTCCCAAATATCAATCTAATACCTTGATAAATTAACCCTATCTAGAGAGGGAATAAATATGGAGTAAGATGAGGGTTTCTGCTATATATTTAAATGGGATCTAATAATTTCATACCCATATTTAACATGAGTAATAATGTATAATGTTCCAAGATACGAAAATAATTTTTTTTCTTTTTATGTGTTGAAATTTTCCTTTTAATCAATATATTTATTATATAGATCATTATTGTTGATTCTATTGATGTTATCCATTGAATTGTTTTATATATTTTTTGATCTATGTATTGAAGGGTATGGGTTCTATTATTATTTTCTCATGCATACTGATTATGTTTTCATGCCCCTATGTAATTATTAATCATATTGATGACAATAAATTTATAGTGCTTATGTTTACCCATAATTATTATTTGAGATCACACTTCTTATGTTTCCATTTTCCCATGTTATAAATTATTATGTGGAATTATTTTTGAATATATGGGATTTCATATGTATCATGATGTTGAATTAATGTGAAATAAGAAAAGTTGGGTTAAGTGGGATAAATGACATGTTAGTGATATGGGTACTTAATAAGTAGGATTTTGTCCTGATAATCTAAAAATCTAGAACCATAAGGTCCTAAAGAATGTAAGTCATCCAATTTTTCCTCTTGATTTTGTAATGTTTTGGTGGAAAAAATGGGTCACAATTATCGGCATTAAAACCATAAATGTAAATTTTTTTATTTCAACACCTAATCAAGAAGGGATATTTATATCCAGTAATAATAATATCATTACCACCTCCCAAAAATGCCACCACATTCACCCTCTCAAATCTCATTGTAGTCATAAAAATAATGAAATGAATTCTATCCAACGACAAACAACAACTACTCTATTTTCAAACACAGTCTAATGCACATACCAAATTCAATTTCCCGATTGTGACAATAAAATTTCCCAAAAACAATAAATATGATAATATAAACACATAATAACCAATTAAAAGAATAAACTACAACATAAATTCCCACATTAAATTGTTCTTTCAAAATAACATAATATATCTTGCATGATTGTTTAGAGTGTTATTAGATATTTAATAGAAGTAGTTCATCACTATATGATTATAATTATAATTATATTGATAGGGACAATAGAATTGAAATAATATTAATTTCAAGAAAATACAATAACAACCACATTGATAAGTTTTTATGGTAAGCAATAAATAAAAACATATTAAATATAATAAAATATATAATTACATGCGAATCTGCCCTTATATATATTTGTGTCATGTCGATTTCAATATAATCACAAATTTAATCCCTATAATTATCCATACTTAATAAAAATATTGATACTTCAATATCACACAATGAAAAAGATTTTACTTTAATCTCTAACATCATTTGATGTTTGAAAGTAATTTTGCACAAATTGTATGAGGAATCATTGGTCACATGGATTAAATATTGAAATTGGATTATCATAAATTTAAATAATAAAAATAACCATGAAGACTCAACTCAAATCCTATAAAACCACTAAGATACAACTAAAACCTTCTCATAAAATGACCTAAGATATAACCAAATGGAAAATGTCATGGAAATTCACCATGAGATCCAAAGAATCATATCTGTTGATGCCTTGATTTAGTATTAATGAATTGGTGATGAAATGTCTCTAGGGTGACATATTGGGTTTCCTATGGTTTGGAGAATACAGGGGTAGAATATCAATTTCTATGGGATTTTATATATGTACAAGTATTGAAAATGGTATCTCCATGGTGTCATTATTCATATTCACACCGTGATATAGGTAACTTCATCGAACAAAATGTAACAATTCCACAAATCTCCAAAATATCTACCCTCATTAACATAATCTAAATCACATAATTTGATATCACTTAGGATGGTTCTCTCTATGAAAAATGTTTTAGGACATAAATACCTTAAATAAACTACCAAAATATGCCTCTATATCATTGGGATATGACTATGGAGACAACTCTAGGGCATAAAGTCGAGAAACATAATGAAATCAGCCTCCCCAACACAATTCCATGATGGATATGGATACACCCCCAATATCATCCAAAAATAACATATATAATAAAAATTAGATTCCTTCTTGGTGAAAACAAAACCCATATACCATAAATATAAAATTAGGATATCTATATTTATAGTGGTAGTAATTCAAATTGTATGAAAAATAAAAAATCCCCATTCAATACGCAACATAAACCCACTTGAAAAATTCAAAATTGTACATACCCATGGTCTGAAAACATAATTTCAAGATATGATGTTACTACATGTTATAACACCATTTATACTAGTTCACTCTCATTGTGTGATTACTACGACCAAGCCATCACCTACCTCTCCTTGCTAAAATGTCAGCTCTAAAGAGAGTTTTCCTATTATCAGATCCTCCCATAATAAAAAAGTTTCAAAAAATAAAATATATAAAATTGGAAAGGGATTTGGGACTATATTCATTCACTAAGATTATTTTATTATAATGAAATATCAAATTTTTAACTATATAATTTTTTTTAGATTTTCTAAACTTCTACATCAGATTGAAAATTATGGTTTTTTGTTTAAAATGATTAATCTATCTTCACACCACAATTTTTTATGAATAATAATTTAATTTTTTATTAAGAAATTATTATATCGATATTATTTTATAAAACATGGAGTATTTGAAAAACATTAGTTTTCTGTGACCCAAAATATTTTTTCAGAAAAATACAATAAATTCGCTTTTTATAAAAAAAATTCTCTTGACAATACAATATAAAATATTTTTTTCATTTTTTTGCAGTTTTAATAACTAATAATTACATTAAAAATTATGTTTTCATATAAATAATTTAAAATAATGAATTTTGAAAATTTCAACTATAGTACTTTTGAGTGAACTAATTTTAATGTTTATTTTATATCATTATAAAATTAATTTTTACTATATTTTAATAAAATATTTTAGTTATATTCTTTATATAGCATTAGAAAATATAATTTTCTAACATTTAGTATTATAATCCATTATTAATGTAAATAATAAATTTTCCATATTTACCATTCAAATAGTCATATTTTTTTATATCTTATAAATAGAACTTATATCATTCAATAATAATTATATAAGTTTAATCTCTATGTTCTCAATTACATTTATAGAATTTGAATTATATTTTTATTTTAAAATAATTTATTTACCATATTTATTATTATTATATGTATTGGTGATAATGGATCAATTTTTTTCCAAATTAAACATTATTTTTCCACTAATAATCTATTCATATTGTTATATTTTTTATTTTTTCTTGTATACTTTTTATATTTATGTAATATTCTATATTGAAGGAATAAATATTTATTTTTATTTTAGTATAAATAGGATGTGTTTTTAATTATAACATATTGATATATATATATACATTTATGTCGAATGTGAAATAGAATATTTAAAAGTACTATCAGTTATACCATACAACCATCCCAATTTGATATAACCAACCAATTTTTAACAGAAAATTATTCCTAATAGCTTTTGTAATCTTTTTTATTGAAATACTATCATACATAACAAGTCCCAAAGCCCTATATAAAATAAAAAACATAAGATAATAAGATTTAGAAAAAATTTCTCCAGCACATGTTCAAATATATAAAAATAATTTTTAAACTATAACACCCCAAGGCTATAAAATATATTTCATTTTGAATAAATTTTAGTTTTTCCAAACATTATGATGCATGGAACACCAGATTTAAAAGACAATACCCTTTTAAAATATTATAATAAAATGACAATAATAAAATATTAGTTATGATGGAGGCTATTAATATTATAAACTAGAATATTAATATTGTGATTATCAAATAGAAATAAAATTATTATCACTTTATATTAAAATAAAATTTTCCTGTAAAAAAGTATTTCAGATAAATAATTTTAGTCACACATCACACATATAACATTATATTAGTTATTATTTATTTTATAAAAGTTAGAAGAAAAATAAAAAACATTTCTTGAATCATAATATCAAAATTATATTAGAATGACTTTTTTTTATTTTTAGTGATTTATTGGAAATGTTTCTTTTTCGAAGAATTATATAAAATACTTATTTTGAATTGAAAACTTCAATTTCAGTAAAATTATTTATAATTTAAAATTATATTTTAATATATTTTATAGATAAATAATTTCAATTTTATGTCAAATAATGGAATTTAGGACATTTTAATAATTTCAATATTCAGTATTTATATAAAAAAAATTTAAATTGTTGGAATTTTTCGATTTAAATATCATCTTTCTCATCATGTCTACGGGATAAATTTTAAATTTAAATTTTCTACTTGTGTGAATAGATATTTGATAATTGGATTACGTATTTCAAATTACAATAGTTTAAATATTTTATAAAGTCAAAATAATTTTTACCCAAATGAATGGTTAAAAATTTAAAAATAATCTCATGGTTGAGGTAAAAAAATTATTTATATGGGATTAAACTACAAGAATAAATTTTAAAAATGACCCAAAAATATGTATAAAACATATTTTCTAGAAATATTTTGATCTTATATATTTTTTGATAGATTATTACACTTCTTATAATATTTTTTTAAGATAAAAATGTGGGTATTATTGAATATTTTCAAAACATTTCAACTTTTCCACTCACCACACTTTTAAAAGACCACCCACTCTCCATTCCTCTTCAAAACATAAAACCTATTTGTTTTGTATTTTACCTCACCAAATAATATACCAACTACCTTAACCTCATCTTTAATGACTTGGTTTGGTTATAAATCAATCCTAGGGAGGATTGTTCGTGAAAACATTAGGATGAGACCCAAAAAAGTGGTAAAATTATTGAATGACCATTTTTATTATTTTTCATTCTCAAAATCCTCTAATTAAAATTAAAAAATGTTGATATAAAATAATTAATACATCCCATATATTGGAATACTTGTATATCATGTTAATGGTCTAAAACCATATCCAATTTTATCTAATGGGTTACAAAATCATCACATGCCTATACAGAGGAATACTGCCTCGTGAATCAATATCATTCGTTTTTTCATTACCAACATTTATGGTTAGGTATAGTGAAGGATATAAATTATATATATGATATTTATAGAATTATTTTAAATTTTGAATTATTATATCATATATAAATTTTATATATTCCATTCCACATGGGATATGGTAACATCTCTTGTGTATACGGCAGACTACCACCTCACGAAGCAATGAGATTCATTTTCACAAACACATTATATAGAAGGTGATATGTATAATGTTAATTATTATATTTGATATACATAAAATAATAATGATTTTATTTACATATTTATCATTCATATAATATAATATATATCCTTTCTATTTTACCCTTTTCACTCAATGAAAGATGATAACATTATTCATTATCATGTGGACTACCGCCTTCACGAAAAGATGTGACTCTGTATTTAGAACCACACCATATGGGTGATATATATAAGTATAATTAATGAAATAAAATATTATATATGATATTATAAATATTATTTGATGAAATTATATCACTTATCCTTTATCAATATTGATTATAGGAAAATAGAGATTTACCCATCCATACATATGACTTATCATCTCCATGAAAGAGACATACTTCATTTCTAAGTACAATCAATACTAATTGGTGATAAGATTATTTTTGATATATAAATATTATAATAATTTCATTATTTTCATTCTATAGATTATGAAACTATAAAATATGCACAAGAACCACTTCATTCATGGAAAATCACGAAGTATTAAAATAGGGAATTGACATCTAAAATAATGAAAATAATGAGATATTATTAATGAACGTGTGATTATAAATAATAAAAGGATAATATATGAAATTATAAATATTAATATGGTTATTTTATAAGTAAATAATTTTTTCAAATCCATTCTATAATATGCTGAATAACCTTCAAACAAAATGAAATGTGAGGCAACCGATTTAATCTTAATTTCCTTTTACTAAGTAATATTTTGTAATGTTCAGAACCTAATTTATTTTATATGGTCTATATCATTCCATTTTACAAGTAATTCCTTGATTCATTCATAATTATTTTTGTTTATATTTTAATTTTAATTAATTCATCATAGTGGAATTGCCTTTAAAATGCAAAGTGGTAAAAGTTATTATCTAATCTCACATTATTTGTGATTGTTAATTTTCACATGAAAAAAATCACTTTCATATGATAGATTTTATTTAAAATTTATTTAAATATTTAATATATATTTTTCTGTGACAAATATAATTATTTTTTAAAACATATATAGTTTTTTCAGATAGTATTTTCAATAAATGTTATTTTTTTAACTGGGGAAATATTGATAAATTGTATACTTTACTCAATATGGATATTTGATGATGAGGCATATTGATTACTGGGATAAATATATAATTTCATATATTATGGGTGTTATGGTCATGTAGTGAAATGTGGGACCCATATTTTATATTTCCCCTTGATGTGTCTATAAGTCTTATGAGAATCATTTGGAGTCCCAAGTAAATAGTTTTCCTACATTATTTTTAAATTGTCTAATAAATTTTTGTGGTGGTAAAGGGATCAAGATCCCCGATATCATGACGTCTAATAATAAATATTTCCTTCAACAACAATTTAGAAACTAATATCCATAATATTTTCACTATGATATTATCTCTAGATTAATTTCATTCTCATTTATTGATTAAGTGACATGTTTATTTAATTATTTACCTATATATATTTATTGTTAATATCATATCATGATATTCAAGTTATTTAAGTTGAATGTTTTCTCAATTATTTTCTATTTTGTATTAATTATTGTTTAGTTATTCGTGATATCTTGCATTATACTCAACCCTTACTAAGAATTTGAACTCACCATTATTTTCTTTTCTTTTTCCCAAGATGTGATAAAGAATTCATGAAATGATCTTTCAAAAATGTATTAAATTTTATATTATAATATATTATGTTTTATTTTCTACTCTAAATAGAAAATGGGTATCATGTATGTATCTAATTCTCCAAAATTGATAAAATTAATAGTCCTTAATGATTTGACCCTTTGTATCTATGCCAATGTAATAAATAAAGACACTGTCTTTAGGATATTAGAGTCGGGGTCATTACAGCTTGTATAATGGGATGGTTAGTAAAATCCAAGGAACTAAAATTATGAAATCATATGTTTGGTAACATAACTCTATGATAGAATATTAGGATAATATTTTAATAATATACTAATGATTTTTTAATGTATAGATTTTGTGTTATTATAGTCATACATCCTTATATAGATACTATAAGTGGACGTGGTTATAATAAAGAGGTACTTATGGTTAAAAACTCTGAGAAGGGTCCATTGGTCATGACCAGATCACCACCATGTGCATGGAAACATTCATTAATGTGCACTCAGTTTGACACTCCTAGAAGATATACTTGGGGCAGTTCACATATTCTTTATAAAAAATTATAAAGGATTTGAAAATAATTATTTCCCCTAATAAAGAATGTTTATTATACTGATATTTTAAATTCATAATTTTTAACTTCTAATAAGTATAATAAAATATTTAGAATATTATATTCTGATTTTAACTTCATATTTTTATGATCTAATATAGTATATTTCATTATTTAGAAATGGTTCTTTGATGGATAAATTGTATCAATAGTCATTGAAAATGTAGATATTTAATTATTGAGAAATATAATGTTTCTAGTATTGGAACTAATTAATTTATGGGTACATTTGGGAAGCATAATCTGGTTATAAAAAATAACAATTCTTTGATGGACAAACATATTCAGCATCGAGATTCTCCCATTTTCAATCACTCTATGTGACATAAGCCTATATCATTTATTGGGACTACTAATACATTAGTGGCTAAGAAATGGATTTTTTATTTATATATGATCATTACAGAATTGAGATATGGGAGAAAGGGAAAGGATACACTTATAGGGAATTATCTCAAATGTGATGTTAATCAATATGGGTCATTGATCTAGACTACTAGGGAGAAAGAGGAAATATAACTCATGGAATGGAAATCACTTAAGGATAAATTCTTTTATAAATGTTTCACTCATGAGAAAAAATTGAAATGATTATAAAGTTGCTTATCTAAAATCAATAGTATGATGAAATTATTTTTGAGTATTAAACTACATTTACATAGTTATGCTGGTATGAAATAGATTATATATGAAACGAGGAGTGAATGATTGACTTTTTCATTTATGGGATTAATATAGGTATCTTAAGGGTGAATGTCTCTCAACATTATTCATTATTTGATAAAATAGTTTTTTTCACAATAAAAATAGAGAATAAATTATCTAATTATTACACATTTAAGGGGAATATAATGATGAAGATGGTATTTCAACACTACAAAATGGAAATGAATCAAATAAAAAGAATAAATCATCGTGATTTCTATCTTTTGAAAACTACTGAATGAATCACCCGGGGAAATTCCAAATGGAATTGAGAGTTTTTTATAGGATTGAAGATAAGATCCACTGGGGCTGATGAATTCAAGGTGAAAAGAAATATAAATTATTTTTGGATCTTCATTAGTAATGAGATGGGGGACTATAAGAATGAATTCCCCATGTATCAATGAAATACTCTATAGAAGAGGCCATAATGAGGATAACAAATATATGTGATCACTACATCTGATGTGTAAGTACCCAATATTGTGGTGGAACATACATGAATGTTACATTAAATTTATATATATTTAGATTATTTATGATCCCAACACTCATTTATATCTACCCAATTATTCATTAAAATTGTAAAATTCACTTTTTATTTAAGTATATTATTTTAGTAAAAATTATTATTGGAGGTTTCACAATAAAAAGTATGTTTTAGTACATACCCATAATGACACATAATCATGAATTATTTATTGACATTATACTTATACCTATATTTTAATTTGAAGTAATCCATGGTATCGATTTTATTTCAAAATCTCATGCATAAATAATTGCAAGAAGAAATTATGATATGGGAGGAGGATATATAATTACTTATCATTAGAGTAAAGCCTTCATCATTAGAATCATACCTAAAACAACCCCCTATATCATTACTGAAAGAGATTCATTGGTTTTGTGAGGAAAAAATTTAATAAACACAACCCCAATAGCCTAGAATCAGTTCGTAACATTATTAAATTGGAATAATATAAAAATATTTTACATCCCTAAGGACTTAATAATTTAATATTTTTTGAAAACAAGATAAAAACATATGTTTTAAATTAAAAAATGAATAGAAATACAACACCAAAACTATTTTGGAATCATTCCAAATCTCCAAGATTAGTCCTACCTGTAAATCCTAATATACATATCATAATCTTGGGGGGAAAAACATAAGAAAGGGGTGATATCAGACGCTCAGTAAGTGTATAAAATAATTTAGGATCTATCATAAACATAAACAATAAGGCATGGTGAATAACTTAAAAATGTACCATTAAAATATAATCTTTACCAAATATGGATGGAATAAAAGCTGAAAAAATAATTTCATATTAATAATCACATGAGAATGAAACATAACCATAGATATTCTACTATTCATATAATAACATGGATTTTCAATTACTAATATCATAATGAGGAAATTCATAATGTGGGTGTTCATAAATAAACAATCTGGACTTCTTCCAATACACTATACATAAAATATGTAAAAACCCAGTCAAGTTTTTATCCTGAGACCTACCAATGAATATAGGGGAAATAGAGGGCCCCAGCCATCACTTAATAAGTCCATTACATGCCTCATATGAAAGGATTTGAATATAATTAACATATAATATCATATTCACACTAATATATGAAATATTAATAAATTTCCCCAAACAATAAACAAAATTATAAACCATCTAGAGTAATATTGAGACTAGTATCAAGATAGTACATCCCCAACATAATCATAAACCATTGAAAATATTCTATATGACAACAAAACAAATAAATATCAATAAACTATAGGATTAAATAGATTTTATGAAAATAGATGAAAATATTCTGATAAAATCATTGACAAAATCTTGACAGAAATACCTGTATCAATTTGGAAAGGAGAGTTATTTTTAAAAATCATTTGTATTTATCAAAAAAATAATATTATAAACATGTATAACATATAAAATAATAGTTATGAACAATGAAGATTTAATATAAATTTTATAATATGTTTTAACTAATATAATTGTTTTAAAACTAGCCTTGAATGATGTATTATAAAATGAACTATCATCATCCATGAAGGTGGTGAATCAACACCTCACAGAATTTTTTATCATTTTTAGAATACAAATGATAGGGGATGATGTTTCATGAGGGATATTTCATTGAAACAAATTAGTATATTTAAGATACTAGAGTTATCATGTCACATGGAAAAGTAGATATGAGGATATAATAAGAAATGAAAATAAAAGAAATGAAATTAAATGAAAATGAATGAGGATATTACTTCTTGAAATTATTCTTATTGAAAACCTGATTAGGGAAATTAGCCTTGGCCTTTTTTGAGAAAAAGGATCCTGAACATGTGGGAGATACAAGGGAGTAGTATTGGGAAGATATTTCACAATCTTAAATTCTTGTAAGGATTGAGGATAAGTGGTGGTGAGGGTGGTATTTATAGCTGGAGGAGTAGAGTTTTTTTTATTATTTTATTCATTAGTGTATTATTTTAGCTAAACACAAGAAAGAGTGATAATTACAATTAATAATTATATTAAATAGGGAATTAGGGTTCCAAATTATTGTCTTACATCATCCATATAACAGGCAAGACTCAAGAATTCATGTTTTTGATAAATATCATAAGATACTGTATTTAACTATTCACAAAAATTAAACTATTTTAGAAAAATCCATAAAAATAACCTTAACCATTTTTTTATCATTAGAATATAAAAATGAACTCTATTTTATGAAAATAATTTTTTAAATATGAAAATTTTAATTTTTATATAAAATCAGCCCTCAATCTAAAAATATATATTTTAATATTAAATCTTATTTTATAACACATTCAATAATTAATTATGGTCCCAAAAATTATCTTATACTTATAAGGAAAAAATATTAATTTAATAATATATTTCATGAAAATAAATTATTTTTTAAATCATTATTTTAATTAAATAACATTGAATAAACATATACCCTTCATAAAAATTCCAATACTTAATTTTTCATTTTATAAAAATTTATTTACTTATTCTATAACCTAAATATATTATAATTACATTCATAATATACCTATATTATATGTATACTTTTACATGTCAGTTTACTATTCTATTGGGAGGATTACTATTCTTAATGGTTATTGTAAAATTATAATTGTCTGGTTATTATTCCACCGATAGATGTTTCAGTATTTTATATAAATAAAACTTATTTCAGTCATTCTTCATTAATAAATATTTTCTTGTGTCCTATATGTGGTTATTTATGATTAAAAAAATTTTAAATTATTATAGGATGGGAAATTAAAATGAAAATTTTTTGGGTCATTACATTCTTCCCACCTCGAAAATTTTCATTTCCAAAATTTCCAAAATATCACATCAGAAAAATAATTTGGTAGTTTTTCATCATAATTTCCTATGGCTCCAACATCACCAATTTAATTTTATGATTTTACACATTAACAATACCAGCTGAGTCATTTGATTCCTCAACACTATTTGTATAGTGTAAAGAATCTAGATACGCTCTTTATAGTAAGATAAATCATGTTCCAATACTATTCCTTAAGAAGTGATAATATGTGTAGGGTCAAGCATGTACTTCCTTAAAAAAGTGGTGTCGAACATATCCTGAAAATTAGATAGACCTTGTGAAATTTCTAATTGGTAAACTGAATATCTAATTATATCAAAATTTTCAAAATTTCTGATATACCTATGGCTAAATATCCCATTCTTAACGAAACTTATTACACCCTTTTGTGGATATACTTTCAGAAAGACATGTTCTCCAAATTGAAACACTAAATCCATTCTTTAGTTATTAGTATAACTCTATTTCCTACTTTTATATTTTATGATATGTTTTGGAATATCCTTTAACATTTCTGGTGTTTCCCTTATATGTTCTGGTCCTACAAGATTCCTTTTACAAACATTATCCAAAAAACATATTACATGACATATATTTTCATATAATTCTTCCTACGATTTCATTTTAAAACATGAAAGGAAACTATTTTTGTTGGAAAAAATCTACCAAAGGGAAATAATAATACCACATACATTGAAATTCATGTCATCAAGATCTCAACATGGCTTCTATACTTTCTATTGTCAATTCATTTTTTCCATCATTTTGATGGTGATTAGAAGTACTCAAATGAAGCTTAGAATCCAATGATTATTGAATAATTTTCCAAATTATTAAGTTGAATCATGGATTATTATTGTACATAATTTAAATTAATTCTCCCATAATTCTTACAACTTTATAAATATAGATTCATGTCAGTCCCTCCAGTGGAAAATCATCCCTAATTGTGAGAAAATTTGTAGATTGAACACTGTTAAAAAATGAAACTGCATACCATAGTTATGTTAATTGGTTTAGAAAATTGAACTATGTTATTATTCATAGGATCAACTGATAGTCAATATATAGAGACAATAAGTCCATGAAAAGAAACTATTTGAATCCAGAATACCTGCCTGGTAAACATCCCATATAACTCTTTTCTTCTAAGATTCTCCAGAATAGTCTGTAAGTTATTCTCATGGTCCTCAAAGCATTTGGAGAACAAAAATTTATCATCAATAAATACCATAAAAAAATGATTATGTTATTCGTTGAATACTCTATTATATTACATCGATAAATATAGAGGGTACATTAGTCATTCAAAATGGAATTACTCTAAATTCATAATTTACGTACCCTATTCGAAATATTTTTCTTGTAATATACTCATTCGTTGCATAGAATTTTTGATATTTATAATGAATTTAAATATTTGAAAACTAATTATGTTTATGAGATTGATCAAGTGAGACATCAATGTGCGGAATATTATACATGTTTTATATCATAATAGAATTGTTCTCTAAATAGTCAATGCACTACCTCATAAATCCATCTTTCTTTTTACAGAAAATAACCAGATCTCTCCAAGGTGAAATACTAGGTCATATAAATCCTTTATCACTAAATTAATCAATTTGTTTCTTCTACCCCACTAATTCCACATTATCAAATCTATAATGATTCTTTGATATTTTTCTCTCTTATGGGATTATTACAATTAAAAATTAAATTTACCACTCTAGAGGATGTCCAGGTAAATCTTATGGAAATATATCAATGTATTCAATCACAATAGGCACACCCTCTTTTTTAAGATTGAATTTTCATTAGTAGGTCTTATTTACTCTTACTCTATAATAATATTATTTTTCATAGCTACTATAAGTGGATCTAGATATGAAACAAATGACCAAGTCTCCCCTATAAAGCTAAGAAATTCCATTCCATCATCATGAACAGTAATTTTATTCATTAGGTAATTAATTATTAATTATACATTGAAATCCAATCCATACCAAGGATAATATAAAAATAAAACATTTGTATGATAATAAAATAATGAATTATATAATTTTTATGATTCATAATAGAAAATGGTCGACACATATATGTTGTAATAAATTTTACACTATGTGTTTTGACCCACAACACTCTCATTAAGGTGAATTTGAAATATCTAATTTTTATAAAAACTGAGAAGATATAAAGTAATATGTGGATCCAAAATCAAATAATGGTTTTTCTTAATTAGAGGAGATGATTAATGTACATTCCAAAACATCATTAGTAACATCTAACTCATCTTTTGTGACTACATAAACATAGTCTTTTCCCCTTGTCCTTTTCTATGAAAATATTTCTTTATGTTATGGAAAATCATACGAATACTGTCCCAATTTATTTTAACTTAATCATTGAACATTTTTTGTGTCTTTCTTGACAATAAAATCACGAGAATGGTGTCATTTTTCTCCACACTATTAAAAAAATATATTTCCCAATAGGCTTGTTCCATGAGTTTTCATATCACATTTATTGTATGTTCTAAATTATAACTTCCCCTTCTTTAATTTAACATTATTTCCTTTTCTAGTATACTCAGTACCAATTATCATATCTATCATTCCATCAAATATATATGGTTTGGAAAATTCCTTCTGTATCTTGATGGATAATGATATTATATCCTCATATGATGATGATTTTTTTGGAGACTTGTTCCCTTTGCATAATTTTCTTAAGAGTATTAAATAATAGTCAATCATTCTTGTTACATTACATGTGTAGTCCAAGTCATGCCTTGTTAACCATGTAAATTTTACATTATAAATAGAAAATTTTCATCATGTTTCTATCTCAAAATAAATAATTTCCTCTTTATATTTTCTTGCTATTTGTGAGGGAAATATTTTTCAAAGAAAATTGTTATAAAATAATTATATTTAATATTTACAATTTCCTCCTCCTCCTTTGTGTTTTTAATTAATAACCATCATTGATCTACATATCCAAATAGACGATAAACTTCCATGAAAAATGTAGGTTTTATTCACATAAAGCGGTTTAACATTGTTATAACGTTTTTCTGATCATGATCGTCTATGTGAGTACAGTTATTTCTTATAAATTGAGTCAGTTTTTCGATTAATATTATAATTTTTTCACATACACTTTCAGATCCTTCTCTAGTATCATTACCTTTAATAGGAGTAAAATCCATACATGGGATACATGTTTTGATAATGTTTACATTCCTCCAACTACGTTCCATTTATAAAAAATTTCATACACTATATTTGATCATAACATAATGTGCCATCTCAGAACTAGTGAATCAAATAATCCATAATAAAAAATTTAGGTATAAATGAACTCTAAATCATAATATTCATTTATTTGGGAATATTTCAAATTTTAATAATAAGGTTTCATTTTCTGTTATATATTTTCCCAAATCTAGTTTCTAATGTTCTATTTGGATTCCTATGATACTAACTATAATGACCTAAACCCTGTTAGCCTAGAGTGGGTACATTAATTTATTAAATTAGTATAATAAAAGAGAAAGACACATCTTGATGGACTGAATAATTTAGTATATTTTGAAAACTATATACAGACATATGTTTTACATTATAACATGACAAAAAATTTATTCTACAAACTCGTTTGGAAACATTCAAAATCCCCTATATTATCCCTTCATAAATGTCGTAATAAAAATCTTGGAATCATATTGAAAATGGAACATAAGAAAAGGGTTACCCCAGATGCTCATTAAAGGTTTGAAATGTAGTAGAATCTATCATAAACATTAAGAATATGAAAAAGTGAATAACTAAAAAACATAAAATTAAAATATAATCTTGAGCATACTGTGGTATAAATAAAATATGAATAAATAATTCCATATAAATAATCACATGAGTATTAAACCAAATCATGGTTATTATAGTAGTGGAATAATCACATTGATTATCAATTACTATTATCATAATGAGATAATTCATAAGGAAAGATATCATAAAAATATTGTCAAGGATCCCTCCAAGTCATTATTCATAAATGGGTAAAAACCCAGTTTACATTATCCCATGAGACCTAATGATTCATCGAGAGGACATAGTGGGATCTACCCATCACACTATAAGTCCATTTCTTTTCTAATTTTAATGTGGTGGAACATAATCAATAAATAAATTCATATTGAATATGGATTATGAAATATTAATATCTTTCCCCAAAAAATAAACACAATCATAAACCATCTAGAGTAGTATGGTGATTGGTATTAAGGTAGTAAATCCCTAAAAATAATCATATACCATTCAATAAAATATGGTTGATGGTAACATAATAGATAAATCTCAATAAAAATAGGAATCAATGTAGTTTTTCAGAATTCAATAAAATTATTCAAATAAAATAAATGAGTAATTCATGAGATAAATACAACTTTTAACATGGGAACAAAGACTTATTTTGGAGATTCATTTGTATTTTCAACAAAAATAGATTTTAAACATATATATACCAAAAAAATGGAATAAAAATTATATTTGAGTAAAAAATTATGTCCAAATAAAGGAGAATCATGTAAATGGAGTTTTTATGACATATAAAAAATGGGCCACTTTAGTGTGTTTTGATGGAAAATATAAAAGAGTCACTAGAGATGAAAAAAAATAATTCTTTTCATAAATTTATAAATGAACTAAAAAATTTTTTCATAATAAAAATAGCGATTTCAGAAAAATAATTCTGTATAAAAACATATTATTAAGTATTCTTGAAATTCTGTAAGAAATTGAGAATTTCCATTTATCTGGGCTTGCTTATTGGGGGAATTGAAGAAGGACTACATAAAACGTTTACTTCCAAGTAAAAAAAAAAGATGAATTGACAAAGTTGCATATTTTTGGAAAATACACACTGAATTTAGTTGGATTACAAATATGAATTTAGAATTACATTAGGGTAAAGAGGGAGAAAGCGTAACCTGAAGGAAAATATAGATATTTTAGAAGAAACCCTTAACTTATGTCTAAAAAAGTTTTGTAATTGCACATAATATCCTGGAAAATTAAATTATATTCAACAAAAATTTAATTCATAACCTCTTAAACATGTATCTGATTTATTATTATTTTATTCAGTCCATTTGTGGGTTTTTTGATGAGTTATAATATTCATTTCTCCATTTGGGACTATTCGTTTCATTGGTTTTCAAGTTTGGTTCACATGTATACTTGTTTGAAAGATCATGTAATATATGAATAGTTATTGAGAATAATAATTATATGTTATTCATGAAATTAAATAATATTAAATTGTCTTATATATCATTTTTTTGGATATGAGGATGATTCCTGAGATAAACCATTAATGATAACTTTTTAAAATATTTTTGGGATTTTTTGATCATCACACACAAGTTTTGTTTTATAAATTAATTATATATAAATATTGTTCCCAAAAAACTAAATATGTGGTAATATAAATTTTAAATTTTTTACAACTATAATTTTTTTGTACCATCCTTGTTGTTGGTATTAGAAAACAAAATATAATCATCCATGAAGGTAGTGAATCAACACCACATAGATGATATTTTCATTTTTTTAAGGGTCAGGAGAAGATCATTGATAACATATCTTAAATTAAAACAATAATATTCAATTTTATATAAATTAAGGGAATTAAAATTTCACTAGGATAATGGGAGGTGAGGAGAGGATATGAAAAGAAAATAAAATAAATGAAATTAAAATAAAATGAAGTAGGATTTTACCTTATAAACTTATTCTCCTTGATAACATCCATAGAGAAATTGGGTATGGGGTTTATTAGACAAAATGATCATGAAAATTGGGTAGATACTTGAGCAGGGTGGTCTGAAAAAATAGTATAAGCTTCAAGGTTTGGAATGTTTGTGGAGAAGGGGTTTTGAGGGGTGGTATTTATAGTGGGGGGAGAGGTTTTTTTATTATTTTATTCATTTTATTGTTACTTAGGATCAAGAAAAGAAATACTAGCTATTAACATGAATATATATAGTAAATATGGAATAATATTTTTAAATTATGTTCTTACATCATCCATAAATTAGTCGTGAATGAATAATTCATGTATTTATTAAATAACATAAATTTCAGTATTTCAATATTCACAAAAATATATAATAGTTTAGAAAACCCCCAAAAATTAACAGTAATTATTTTTGGATGCGTATAATTAAAAACTATTAATCCATTTTATGAATATAATTTTCTAAATACAATACATTTAATTTTTATTTAAAAATCATTTACTCGAAAAATAAACATTTTAATATTATAATAAATTTTATGAAACTTTCATAAATTAATTAAGGTCACATAAAATTATGTTATAATAATAAGAAAACCAAATATTAAAAAATTAATCTATTTCATAAAAATATTTTTTATTTTCAATCATTATTTTAACAACAAAATTGTGAATAAAAATTTTTTGTTTCACAAAAATTCCAATACATAATTTATCAATATTAAAAAATTTATTAACTTATTCTATGATATAAATATATTATAATTTCATTTATAGGAATCCTATATTTTATTTATGATTTCATAGGTTGTGTTTTTATTCTATTGTCCACTTTATTATATGTAATTTTCACATTACTTTTCCAACTGTCGTGTTACTGTTCCTTCAGTATAAATTTTTAAATTTCTTTAAATACATATTTCATCATTCATTCGTAATATATAAATTTTTTATTTTTTACTTTTTTGATGTTTTCATATTTATATTATATAAAATAATTATAATATAGTAAATTTCATTATTAAAATTTGGGGTAATTACAAAATTTCTTAGGATGGAAAAGGCAATCTTAAAATTGGAAATGTACATATTTTATGGTAACACAATGGGGAATTTTATGAGGATTTACATAGAGATTATATATTTAATAATGTTTAATTTTCCGTTGAATTAAACCCTAATGTAAGTCAAATATCAAATACTCAATAAAGAGTGGTCAATTTGGGATTAGTGGAGTTGAAGAATAAATTAGTGGAATTTACTGATAAAGGATTCATTCCCCCGGGTGTTTCACTATAGGGAGACCATGTACTATTCATTAAGAAAAATGATGTATACATGAGGCTATACATGGATTATAGGGAAATAAATTTTATTTTTTAAAAGAAAAAGTATCTTCTTCTTTACATTGATGACTAATTTGATCAACTTCATGGTGCCTAATTTTTTCATTGATTACCTTACATTCAAAGTATCATTAATTGCACGTAAATTAATAAGAAATTGTGAGTGCATATTTTCTAATGAGTTATGGGCATTATTAGTTTTTAGTAATTCTAATTGGATTGACTGATTTTCCCTATATTTTTATAGATCTAATGAATATAGTATTACAGGAATATCTTAATGGATTTTTTGTTGTATTAATTTATGGATTTTTTTATTCTATAAGTTATGAGGACCATAATAATTGATTTTCTATTATTATTGAAAGTCATATAAGTAATTGTTTATATGGAAAATTTTAAGTGTGATTTATGACTTTATGATTATTCTTTTCATGGACATAATATCTCCAATGATAGAATCTTATTTGATCTATAAATGGATATGGTATTCGGAGAATAGCCAATACCAATGAACACAACTAAGGTTTGTATTTTCATTACTTTAGTTTATTAAAATCATTGATTCATTCTAAATGTTTCTAGATTGGCAAACCCATTAAAATAGTAAACACATAAAATGGTAATGTTTATTTCATGAAAGAAATGTGAATAATGTTTTAATGATCTAAACAAAAGTTTGGACTATTCTATGATTTATAATCTACGATCCATAAGTAATTGTTTTTTAATATATATTTATTCATTAATAAAGGTACTTGGTTTTTTTATAATGAAAAATGATAATTTTATTCCATATTCATCTTGGAAGTTGAATACTCCCAAATAGAACAATCCAACACCTGATCTTGAGTTAGAAACTGTAATATTTTGTTTGAAGATATAGAAATTTTATATCAATGGTGAGAGATATGAGATATACACAAGCCATAAAAGCCAACAATACATCTTTTTATAGAATGAGATCAACATTTTGAAATTTTATAGGATTGAGCTATAGAGGGATTATGAATTCCCAATACACTAATACCCACTGAAAGAAAATAAGGCAGTGGATGCATTGAGTAGGAAAGATATATATGGGAATTTTTATAGAAGGGGATATATAAATTATTTTTCAAATGATTGTAATACCATTTTATTGGAAAGGATATAATTTTCTTTATATGATGATGAGAATATTAATCATAAAATTAAAGCTACGAGTGATTAGAAATTAATAGACTTCATTATTGAAGATAGTGTTATAAACGTGGTGGAGATATTGTCTGTCATATATGTACATGAGATAAAAATGGAATTACTATATGATTCTCATAGCTCAAATTTCTATATACACCCTCTTAGCATAACGATGTATATGAATTTAAGGAAACATTTTTGTTTGGATAACATGAAGCCTGAAATTTTAGATTCTATATCCAAATGATTCATATGGTGAAATGTTAAATATATATGACAATGTTGTAGAGGATTTATGCTGCCTCTTCCAATTCATGTGTAAAAATTAGATGACATTGCTCTAGAATATTTATAGGACTACAAAAGACTAATATAAATAATAATGCAATATCAGTTATCATTGATTTCCTAACCAAAAATACCCATTTCATTTCTTTAAGATAATATTTTAATCATTATATACTCAAAAGGATCTATATTAATGAATTTTAAAGACCTCGTGGGTTACATTTTACTATTGTTTCTGATCATGTTGACCATTTTAAATCAGATTTCTAGAATGGTCTTTACAAGACTCTTGATAGAGAGATTTATTTGGAAACTACCTAGCATACTCAAACTGATGGATATTCAAAAGTAATATACAGACAATGTGAGATACATTGAGGTCATACTCACTTCACTGTAATGTGATGTGGGATCAATATTTACATTTTATTGGGTTTTCCTTAATAATATTTTCCATTAAAGTATTGAAATGGTGTCTTATAATGAAATATATGGAAGTAAATTTCATTATACAGTTTTTTTTAATGAATTCGGTGAAAGGGAAATCATAAGCACAAAATATGTTTATGAGAAAACAACATAGGTAATTATTATTCAGGCTCACATTAATGTACCCCAAATTAGGCAAAAGAATTATAAATCTTATCAGAGGGAGTATTTGGAATTCCTATTGGGAGATCATATTTTATTAATGGTATATATATTTTAGGGTGTTATAAGGTTTAGAAATAATTTAATACTAAGACCCATATAAATCACACACTTTTAAATCCATGATAGAATTAGAGTTGTTTCTTATCGTTTTGAAAAGCCACTATGTCTCCCAAAAGTGTCTGATGTTTTCCAAATATCATTGTAAAGGAAGTATATTTCAAACCCAACGACTGTTCTAGCATGTGATTAAAATAAATTATATCATAATAGATGTCACTAGGAATAACCCATCCATATTATTGATATTATAGATTATGTATTGAGGAATCAAACAACCGATTAGCCAAAGGTACTTTAGAAAAATCACAAAATTGAGGAAGTGACATGGGATATAAATATTTGTATAAAGAAGAGATACCCTAATATGATAAGAATTTATTACCCAAGAAATTTTTATAGAACAATTTATATAGTATGGGAGAAGGAAACACCCCTATAATTTACAATATAATTCATTTATATTAATTTAATTTTCTTTATAGCATGCAATACACACAAAATCAAAATTAAATGAATTTATTAAAATATTATTAAAACATGACCATTGATTTCCATGGTTAATATAAAGACTGATTTTCTATGGGTTAAAGGTTAAAGATATAGGTATTAAAATTCACAAAAATATATATTAAAAACCAATATTAATTTTATATTTCTACCTTATCTCTTTTAAGATCTATAATGATTCATTATAAATTATTTTTCCATGATAAAAATGTACTTATGGTCATATACTTTCAAACAATTATAATCATGCAACTCACTACACTTATAAAAGGCCCCCCTATCTAATCCTATTCACACCATTAAAAATATTGTTTTCATAAAATAATTAAAAAAATAACGTCCCAAATTCCATAAATATGTAATATTTTTCAAGTTTTCGTAATAAATCCTTCCTAGGATGGTTTTTGAAGCAATCCTACAGTGGATTCCCGAAGAAGAGGTAATGTTCTTTAATGAAACATTTTTTACGAGGATATACACCTATATCAATTCTTATTAAAACATGATTGTATAAAAAATTAATTATATTCAATATAATCTGATTTTTTTTAATATGTTAATGACCTAAATCCATTCCAAATCCATCAAATGGTTTATGAAATCATTGTTCATGTGTACGGCTGTCTACCACATCACAAATCGATGTCATTCATTTTTCTATTACCACCATTAATGATTGTAAATGCGGATATGAAATATATATATGATATTTATGATATTAATATACATATATATCCATTATTTCATCTATATGTTTTTTTACGCTCTATTCTGTATGATATAAAATAACTTTTCTTGTGTTTACGATGAAGCAATGTTATTTTTTCACTAACACATTACATGGAAGGTTATGAGGATATTGTTAATGATTTTTTGTTATATACATGTTATAATAATAATATTAATGAAATATTTATAATTATGAATGAATAATATATATTATTTTCTTTCATAACATTTCACTCACTGATTGATCATAACATTATTCAGGTCCTTGTGGACTACGACCTTCACAATATAATGTGAATCTCTTTTCATCACCAACCCATGAGGGTGATATATATAAATATATTAAAAGAATAATAATGTATATATGATATTACTATTATTTAAGGATAATATATTACTTCCCTTTTTTATATAATGATCATTGGAAAATTGAAATGTTACTCATGCACAAGTACGACCTATTGTCTCCCTGATCGAGATGTAATTCATTTCTAAAACCCAAATTTCATGATTACTCATAATGTTATAATCTAGGGATTAATGTTATAATAATTTATTTATTTATATTATATATATTATGGAAAAATATAATATACATAACAACTGAATATTTATTGAAAAATCGTGAATGAGTAAACAAGGAAATTAACACATTAATAAAAGAAAAAATTGAAAGAAAAATAAAAAAAGTGATAAAATTATATTAAATGATCATATATAATAATATAAAAAATATTAATATTTTAGTATAAGTTAATAACATGTTTAAAACTAATATACAATGGTTTAATAAATATATAACCATAAGTAAGCATGAGGTAAGGGACATTATCTCAATTTCCATTCATTGTTTAATGTTCTAATGTTATCCACCTATTTTCTTTTTTATGGTATATACAATTCCCATTGAAATTTTATATCAATATTTTCTCATAATTAATTTTATTTTAAGATTCAGTTTGAATTATTTCATCCTTGGGGTTTGGACATTAAAATTACCAAATGGTAAAAGTAATTATAGAATCTCAATTCCTTTTTTGATTTTTAAATTTCACTAAAAACATCACTTTATTATGATAAGTTTTCATGTGAAATTACATTTCTCTTAAATATCGAAAATCTATTATGATTTATGTGAATATTTCCTAAAAATTATACCATTTTTAAATAAGATGTTCATATTGAATATTAATTAATTAACATGGGAAATACAATTAAATCAATTTCAATTATTCAATACACACATTTCATGATGAGGGATATTGATTCATGAATTAAATTGATCATTTGATATATTTGGGTTGTTGGGTAAATGTATTTATTCTTGGGACATGGATTTTATATAGCTTATCATTTCATTGGTATATTTCATGATATGAATCTGTTGGAAAAATTAAATGGGTTTGTACTTATTGTTTTAAAACCATATTGTGAATGGTAATGCCAATAGAGGTGTTAGGATGCCAAAGATCATGATGCATAATAAATCATCATTAAATTAATTAATAATTTTTTTATTATTATCCATGATATTTTCTCTATAATTTTATCCTTGTATTCAATAAAATGTCAATTACTGATTTAATGGAATGCGTGTTTAATTGATTGTTTTTCCATATTGATTATTCTTTATTAATTCATTATATATTCCACTATTCATAAACCTTACTAAGCATTTGATCTCATCCGTATTTTTTTCCATTCCCCAAGGTATAAATAATAATTCAGGGAGTTATTTTTCAAGGATGTAGATCATTTTATTTTGGTATATATTATGGAATATTATCTATTTTAATGTAAAATTGTTATTATGTACATATCAAATTCCTCAAAACTAAAAAACTGATCACTCTATTTCTATTTTATTCTTTGTATCGATGCCAATGTAATAAAAAACATACAGGATCTAGGATACTGGAGTTCGGGTCACTATAAAAATAACCCCTCCCTGTATTCCACTAAACATAATGTAAAAAATACCCCTTTTGTTTTATGTTTCATTAATAAACCATATGTTTTATTTTCATTATTGTTTTGGAAAATTCCACCTCAATTCCTTTTCCATGAAATCCCACTTAAAAAAATAATACCCCATTAATTTTTTTTAAATAATGTGGCTAATCCTTCATTACCAAGGAAACTCCTTCCACTAATGATGTAAAAATATTTGACCAGAAAAACTCATTCAACAAAGAAACCACAAATAAACCATTTTGAACACTATATTATCTATATTAAATAGTTTTCATATAAAATAAAATCCTAATATGTAGAGGAAATATCACACATTATGATGTTTTTTCCAATAAAATGATAATTATTTTTTCAAAAATGTAATATCACTGTATGAATATGATAATATGTAATATAAAATCCACCTACCATAATCACATTATTCATAATGAACTATGTTATCATTCCAATATCAAACCACTATAATAATCTATTGCCACATCATAAACACATTAAAATAAAATTAATAAATAATTTCAATAGAAACATACATAATGATGTAAATGATATTAAGATAATTGAGTGGACCGTCGATGTAGAAACCTTATGTTATATGCTGTGATATAATTTAATTACATCCATAAATAAAATAAATATAAAAACACCAACTTATCATTTCAAGTTGATGAAAATTTTGACCCAATTTTATCTAAAATATATTAAAATACATTTGGATTAAATTTCTCAAAATAAAAATTTTAATACAATAAAAATATGATTTTCCCATGAACCATCATTGAATCAAACAAAAAATCATATTATATAGAAATTGCTTCAATTTTTTTTCGTGGAATCACCCAAAAATCATATATTTATTTAACAGAAAATATGGAAAATGAATATGACTGTAGAATGGGATAATAGAAGAACAACTATTCTTTATTTTCCATGAAAATTTCCCTAAATAAACCCCTAACCTAATGTAATAAAATGTATAGTGAAATTTGGAAGGATTGGGGTAAGGGTAGGATGATATTTCCGTTTAAAATTCAAAATCTCATCTAATATAGAAAGGGATGTATTATAAAATTTTATCCCATCCCATAAAAACTAAAAATGGTATTACTAGTTTCAAAATTGACCTCGACCAATTAAATGATTTCCCTTATGCACCCCATGGAGGACGACTGATCACATAATGTCTAATATAGTGGGTCAAACTCACTTGAAATCAAATAAGGTACCTATTTTTCATATACAAGGTACCTAGTGGTACAATCATATATCCACCACCCATGTTTCCCACAAACACACCTAATAACTCAGTTTTTTTTGTTTTACATTAATCCCTCGCCCCTAAAACAACTCATTAATAATTATTAAAACATACAAAATAATATTTCATTGAAACAAAATTAAAATTTTAAATTCACCCATGTAGACAAATACTAGATAGAAAACACTTTTAATAGTTCACCAATACATAAATCATCTAGTTGTTACATGTCATATATGAATGGATGATCACCAGATTGATTTAAAAGATAATTATTACACACTTAAAAGTTTTATTCTATGATGGATTACTTATTATAGTTATGTAACTGTTCATATATTAAAAAATTTCAAAAACCATTATTTGGTGATCCTACTGAATGTGGGATATGGGTTTGTTTATAATAATTGATCACAAACTATAGTGTGACAAGTGATAAAATCCGATTATGTTCGTTTACTTATTGTTTTTGTTTTGTAATTGATGAATGTAGTTGATAAATATTCTAATAGTCAACTCACTTATTGGGATAACCATACTATGTATTACTTCTCAACCCTGCATGTGTATGTTCATTTTTTAGTTTATGATCATGTTGATCAATTGAAACCAGTGATGGAAAATCATAGAGTTCAATGAAATTATTATTTTTAATGATGTTGATGGAATGAGGTTCACATTTGAACACCGATAATTCAATATTCAAATTTTTCCATTTCACCTATTTTATGTGTTTCAATGTATCAAATTATTTATTTTTACTACCTTACATGTTATTATAGTTTTTTATTATATATGAATGGTTTCTATATCATCATTACTGATTAATATATTTCATGTGGAATTAAAATCTATGATATATGGTGGAATTATATATCCATAGGTAATTCATACCATTATTTTTGGTCAATACCTCATCCCAACTTACCACCTTCAAGCATTGTAGGGGAAGTCATAGGGATTTCACATACCAATATCCAAAATCCTCGAATGAAAAGAAATCATAGGATTTTAAATGTTATATATTAAAATCTCTTATAGTTAATTTAAACATAATCAATCTCTCCCAATATTATAGTAAAAGAAAATGATTTATCATGTTTAATTTAATTTTAACTTCTCAGCCAAAAAACATTATGTAATCAAAATTGAAACCATATAATTCTAGATAACTGGATAAATATTCAATTTTAGAAGTAAAACAAAAAAAAATTGTGTATTTTGGTACTCCATTTTTTACACCCCAATATTTCATATTACGTTAGTTCTTCAAAGTAACTCGATAACTTACACTACATGCAACATCGAGCTCAAGCGCACCGCGACATACCAAACTAGCCATTCAAAAGTGATTATTAACAGTATTAACTGAATTTTGAACTATATATAATCCTTATAATTTTAGAATCCATATTATGAGTTTCTTATACATAATGTAAGAACTAATTCATTTTTTCAGATAAAAGAAGTATTTTTCAAAAAATCTACTTTTACAGACTCTAAATAGTGAACCATTTTTAAATCCAATATTTGAAACATTTATATATTTAATTTGAAAAAATAAAGTTCTTCTTTATAATAGGGACATAAGAATTTATATTTAATAAATTTTTGGTGTTTTCCTGATAACTTTCATATTTGGGTGAATAGTGAAAAATACTATATTTTAACAGAAAACAACATTTTCAATCAAATTAATTTATACTGTTAAATTATAAATATTAATTGTTTGGAAGTATAAATAGATTATATTTTTACCATTTCATCCAATGCTAGTCATTGAGTGTAATTTCCCTTTGAAATTAGACATAAACCAGTGTCAAACTTTTGATAGTTATTATTTCTTAAAAATACGCCTTTTGGTTTTGGTAGTGGGAATTAATTTTAAATTAATAAATGAAACTTCTATGTTTTTAATTTTTTAAAATAGATTTCATTATGGAATTCAAAATATCAAAATTTTCTTAGGGTGAAATTTTTGTATTTTTCTGAAAACTTTTAATTTTTTATGATTAGTGAAAAACACTAAGTTATAGTTTAAAACCGAATTTTTATTTAAATCATTATTTATTTTATTTAAATTTATTTTAGATAAAAATAGATACATAATACTTATATATGTTCAATGCAATTCATTGGAGTCAGTTTATAATAATTTTAGATATATAAAAATTTTATTGAACTTTTCACCGTATTTTACCAACCTCCTAGGAGAATTTGTAAATTCACATAAAACATAATTTTTCCACTTCTATGAGTTGAATTTTGAAAATCCGAGAGACATGGTAAATATCAAAGAGTAAAATGTGGTTCAATAAGATAAAAATATTTTTTGGTGAATTGTAACTTTTACTTTTATTTACCACAGTTAAAAGTCAATAGGGTAATTAAGGGTAAAAATGATATTATTATTACCCTAGAAAATGTCCTAATTATATTAGATAAATGTAATTTGACAAAAAAAACAATCTTAGGAATAAAATATTACCCTTTATGTCCATTTTTTTATATTAATACATTTATGATTATTTAATTTAAAGAATAGTTAAAAGAGTTAAATCAATGTTTAATAACTAAACCATTTTTAATAGAGGGTAATACGTAAGATAAACTCGACTATAAATATTCATTAGAAATCTATACAGATTTCCTATATAATTGTATTTTATTTATAATATTTAGATGTTAAATAATTAAATTTATTAATGACACAATAATGAGGTAGTAATTACCTTATTAATGAAAGAATCAAATAAATGTTATTATAAATATTTAAATAAATATAATTTCAAAGTTTTTATGAAATACACTAATTTTATAGGTAAATATGACAGTTTAGGGATGATTAAATGTATCCTGTTAGAAGTAATCAAGTTGTGATGACTTTCACAAAAACAAAATACCAAATAGTGTCAAAATTGACATAAATTAATATTTAAAAGAAATACTATATTATTGGTTGATATAATATTCCTAAAAATTTAAAGTTAGCAAAAAGTGCTGAAATAATAATATATATGTCATTAATGAGCCACTTGAGGTTCTATTTGATGTTTATAGTATGTTTATTAACCATATAGAGTAAGAATACAAGAAGACACAGTAAAAGTTAAACTATTTAATTAAGAGTGAAATCTAAAAGATAAGGTTGAAATAGTAACCTAAACTGCTCTAAACCCTATTTTTTGGGTGGAGTTCGACCCATAACCAGCTAAGGCTCTAAATAAAATCATTTGGAACCATTATAAACAGAATATGATCGTATAATAAATTAATACTTTAATCTTTTACTAAAGTGACCCTCACCCATCTTATAA
This sequence comes from Viscum album, assembly GCA_963277665.1. NCBI lineage: Eukaryota > Viridiplantae > Streptophyta > Magnoliopsida > Santalales > Viscaceae > Viscum > Viscum album. The sequence continues at coordinate 1,257,684,181 of OY728152.1, forward strand.
AAGGGTACTTCCCCTTATCTCAAATTAACACCTCCAAAGCCATTAGGCTCTGCCAAAACATGCCCAAATATTATCTCAACTATCGTAAATTTATCCTGGTGGCCTTACTTTGGTCATAAAGCCAACCTATTGGGCCCTTTTGATCAAATCAAAAGGAAGAACACGAAGAAGAGGTAATGATTCCACCACCCTCTTTTAAGTTCTCTTATTCTTCTACTTACTCTTTCTTTGTTTTTCCAATATGAAATAATAGCTCCAGTATCTTCTATATACTATGATGGTATTATAAATATGGCACAACTATATTCATTATTCTATACATATTATGAATGAAAATGTCACCATGTGTGTGTACGTACGGCTTACCGTCTCCACGCCATGGTGTAATTTTTTATTCAACACTATGTTATTTGGATGGATATAATGATGAGTATTATATATATAAATAATAAAAATAACATGCTAATGTCTTTGTAAAATTAGTATATCATCCAATTCCAGACCTTTTTAAAAATCATATTATCGCTCATGCGTATGTACAGATTATTGTCTCCACGACACGATGATATTCATTTCAATGTTCACCATTCATCGATGATTATAAAAATATATATTACAAATAAGTATGTGATATATTACATAATAATTCTACTAGAGATATATATGTGTGTGTGTGTGTGTGTTTTTGTGTACTTACATATATCTTATTCACTTAGTTCTGTTCAATACGATATGAAAACGGAAACAACGTTTATGCGTACGTACGGACTACTGTCTCCATGAATGGTGTTTTTCATTTGATATATATATATGTTTATTATAAATATTATATTCAATATATATATATTATATATAAATCATGTTTTATATTATGGAAGTATTTAAATCTTTATCTAAGTGATACAATCACGAGTAACAAGTTGAAACACGTACGATAAAGAAAACGATTATTACCCGAAATGTTAATTTAACATGGAAATTATTGTTAAAAGTATAATGTCATAAATGAATCATGTATGATATCATAAATATTAATATGGTTATGGTATAGTTTAATAACATAATATGATCATCATAAAGGAGTTTAAACATACCCTTGACTAAAGGAAAGTGCAAGGAAAGGGTTAATTCATCAATCTCATTATTATCCAAAATTGTTTATGTGTAAGTATTTACTAGGAAATTTTTATCATCCATGCCCATTTTTCATAAAAATTATTTCCAAATGAACATTTTAAGTATTTATGAATTGAACTCATTATCGAGATCAGAATTATAATTATTTTAAAGATTTATCTTTGAATTTTTTTTTCATTAATGTCCATGTTTTCAAAATGATTTTAAGGATTTATTTATATGGACATGAATATTTTGAAATGATAATTATTTTCAAAAGTTTCAAAGTGGTATGGGACACTTTGATTCAAAAACATATTTTAAATTACTTCCTTTATAAATGTGTGACTTTTAAATTACTTTACAAAAAAAGATATTTCCCTCAAAAAGTTTTACTCGTAATTTTCAACTATGTTAGCATCCTTTACTAGATATTATATTTGATTGAGGTTGATTTATTATAATACAATCTTCCATGTTGTATTTAACGAGTTACGATATGTTTCACTATGGATGTTCTATTTTTATACCATTCATGGTTTATGGTTAATTTAATGACATTTCGTATACTAGTTTTAATACGTATGTTTATGTTATGTTTCAACTTTTTCATATGAGGAATGCAGTGGACTTAGTAAGTGATGGGTGAATCCCGCTATAACTCCTTGATTCGTCGGTACATATCATGAGACAAACTAGTGTCTTGGAACAAGGCCTTGACAAAAAATATATTTGTAGTCTTGGAACAAGGCCTTGACTATGTTGTAATGATGTCCAGTGTTAAGAATTCCCTCATTATGAAATTAGTTATTAAATGTGATTTTTAAACTAGTAGAATATTCATGTTCATGTTTATATGTTAATGTTTGACTTATTTTTTCATGTTATGTTCAAGTTTATATTTAAAAAGGCTGTTTTTTTGTCACACATCTTTCCATAAAAGTTTATAGATTCTACTAAATTATTTACTCCTACTGAGCATCTAAGCTCACCCCTTTCTAATATTTTATTTTCCCATGATTCCAAGAAGTGTATAATGATTTATATGAAGGGTTAATCTAATGGGAATAATGGAACTCTCAAAGAACTATTTTTTTGTATTGTTTGTTAGAAAGTGTAATGTAATGTTTATGTTTACAATCTATTTTCCAAGATTGCTAAACTGATCGGTCATTCAGGACATGATTCCTTGTATTCATGCCAATGTATTAAAATAATGAACCGACTCTGGGAATCTATGGTCGGGGCATTACAGTTGGTATCAGAGGTAAGTTTTTCAATAACCTTGTAAATTAGATTTAGATAAACTCTAATTAGAGCACATTACCATAAGATAGACTTTGAAAATTAGTATATATGAACATCCTAAAATTTTGGTAATGTAAGGATTTTGTGATTTTTACAAACCAAATACATCCCTCTCTATACGAGCGGGTAGAGGTGGCTCGGGCAAAGATGTAACTAGGTGAAAACCCATAAAACACCCCTTTGAGCTAGACTCTAATGGGAACTGGTTCACGACAATGGGCCATGTTGCACTCTTGGTTACGACACTCCCTGGGGATATGATTAGGATAATTCTTCTTTTCTTTACAAACCATTATGAAGGGTTTATGAGTATATACCTCCTCTAAGAAAACAATTTTATGATTATGGATTATATCCATAAACTGTTCAATTTACTTTAGGTATTTAACATGTTTGGAATTATGAATTTCGATTCATAAAATTAGATAGTGTATGACATTGTATAGAAATAACACCCAATAGAAGGAATGTGAACTCCATCAATACGTATGATCCAAAGAGTAAGAAGGATCATGTCTTTCACAGTATTGAGAAAACATTTAGAAGGTAAATAGTCTCCCATTTATTCAAAACATATGAAGAAATAATACCACGTGTTAATAAGATAAGTAGAGAATTCTCTAAGTCATATGGCTTTGAAGGGAAGCAAGTCAAGAAAAGGATGGAATAGGGAAGGACGGAAAAGGATGGAATAGGGAAGGACGGATAAAGGGAAGAAGGAAAAGAAGGATTTTCCCATATGTGATAACTGTGGAAATAATCACCATGGTAAATGCTTAAATATAATGAGAGTTGGTTATAAGTGTGGAGAAAATGGACACCAAGTACGTTATTGCAAGGGTAATAAAAATTTTCAAATATACAATGCTTCATCTACAAGGCATTGGGAAACTAAATGAATCAATGTCTCAGTAATCTAATTATACCTTAAATGATGCTATTGGATAATAATCAAGTTATGATACAACATCATGTGAAGAGGAATGACCAGTGTTCTTATGTTGTTAATATAGAATTATTTCATTTGAGTGTTGTATCAACAATACACTCGTTATATGAATTATGGAGATAAATAAGGATTGTACTGTAGTACTATTTTATTGAGCATTTGATATTATATGGTTCTATGAAAAGTGACTTAATAGCAAGATACACTTTTTGGAAAATACATGGTTGAAGGAAATGTAATATTTAATATGGTCCTGTTAATGAGGTAGTAAATTTGGAATAAGAGATGGTTGATTTGGATAAATTATATTGGATTTTCTTGACTTCCTTGAAACTGATTAATGATTTGTATATTCCATCATTGTTGGAGTTTACAACATTTTTTGGTTTAAAAGAGTATATCCAGTATTATATAAGGAATAAGGGAGCATGAATATAATCAATAAGGTTTTATGGTAATTCAGGATGTTGCGTTGTTTTAAAAGAATACATGATGAAGGCGTTCACATGTTATTACCTAGAAAAAAGGATCTTCATTGTGATTAACTTCCTTATAAATTTTGGACATAGAGTTTGGATATATGTATTTTGTATAAGTCTAAAGGTTGGAATGGACTAAGTTTGAAATGGGATGCTATTGTTAAGGTTATTTTTGGATTGTTATAAAAAGGAAAACATAGAGGTCGGGCGACTACTATTCACTTCCGGCAAGGCCACTAGACTTGAACCCGCAACTGAAGAGCGACAAGGGTGCATCACCTACGACTAGACTATGTGATGTACTAGTTTGTATAATTTATCTTTTTTTAAATGGTTTGATAAATGAATTATAAATTGATTTTTTTTGGAACCCTATACAAATAGGATAAATAAATTTTTTTAAAATATTTTGGAGTGAAAGATGATTTTGTGGTAGGAATTAGTTGAAGGGTGAAACTCTACTTTTCAAGTATATATATATATATAATTTTTTCCCTCTTATTAAGACTAAATTTTATTAACCCAATTTCTGATGTGGGGTTTCTCACAAAGGAATTATCTATTTTCAAACTTTTATGTTCAATGAAAATTTTCAAATTGCAAGGACGCAATTTATTGAAGTAGGTAAGAGTTTAACACCCCAACATTTCATATTACGTTAGTTCTTCAATGTAATTCAATAACTTACACTACACGCAACATCGAGTTCAAGCACACCATGACTTACCAAACTATCCATTCAAAAGCGGTTATGAATATTATTAACTAAATTCTGAACTATATATAATCCTTATTATTTTAGAATCCATATTATGAGTTTCTTAGACATAATATAAGTACTAATTAATTTTTTTCAGATAAGAGAAGTATTTTTCAAAAAATGTACTTTTACCACCTTATAATGGTGAACCCTTTTTAAATCAAATATTTGAAACTTTTAAATATTCAATTTGAAAAAATAAACTTTTTATTTAAAATTGTGACATAAGAATTTAGTTTCAATAAATTTTTGGTGTTTTTCTGATAACTTTCATAATTGGGTGAATAGTGAAAAATACTATATTTTAACTGAAAACAACTTTTTTAATCAAAATAATTTGTAGTGTTAAATTATAAATTTTAATGGTTTTGAAGTATAAATAGATTATATTTTTACCATTTAATCCAATTTCGGTCATTCTAAGTAATTACACTTTGAAATTGGACATAAACAAGTGTAAAACTTTTGATAGTTATTATTTCTTAAAAATACGCCTTTTGGTTTTGAAAGTGGGAAGTTATTTTAAATTAATAAAAACAACTTATTTGTTTTTAATTTGGTAAAATAGACTTAATTATTGAATTCAGAATATCAAAATTTTTCTTAGGATGAATTTTTGGTATTTTTCTAAAATATTTTAATTTTTGATGAAGAGTGAAAAACACTAAGTTATATTTTAAAACTGAATTTTTATTTAAATAATTATTTATTTTATTTAAATTTTTTAGGACAAAATATATAGATAATACATATATAAGTTCAATGTAATTCATTGGATTCTATTTTTAATAATTTTAGATATATAAAAATTTTATTGAACATTTCACCGTCTTTTACCCACCTCCTAGGAGAATTTGTAAATTCACATAAAACATAATTTTACCAATTTTGAGAGTTTAATTTCAAAAATCTGAGAGACACAATTAATATAAAGGTGTAAAATGTGGTTCAATAAGATAAAAGTAATTTTTGGTGAATAGTAACTTTTTACTTTTATTTACCATATTAAAAATAAATAGGGTAATTAAGGGTAAAAATGATATTTTTATTACCCTAACACATGTACTAATTATATTTTATATGTTTAATTCAACAAAAAAAACCTTTCGAATAAAATATGACCCTTTAGGTCCACTTGTATTAGATTAATACATTTATTATTATTTAATTTAAAGAAGAGTTAAAAGAGTTAAAATCAATGTTTAATAACTAACAAATTTTAATATAGGGTTATACATAAGATCAATTCGACTATAAATATTCATTAGAAAGATAAAAATATTTCCTACATAATGGTATTTTATTTATAATATTTAGATATTAAATAATTATATTTATTAATGACACAATGATGATGCAGTAATTACCTTATTATTGAAAGAATCAAATTAATGATATTATAAATATTAAAATAAATATAATTTAAAAGTTTTTATAAAATAAACGAATTTTCAAAGGGAATATGACATTTTAGGGATGATTCAATTTATCATTTTCTAAGTAATAAAGTTTTGATGACTTTCAAAAAAACAAAATACCAAATCGTGTCAAAATTGACATAAATTAATATTGAAAACAAATACTATATTATTAGTTGATATAATATTCCAAAAAATGTAAAGTTCTGCCAAAGGGCTTAAATAATATTATATATGTCATTAATGATCCACTTGTGGTTCTCTTGGATGTTTAGAGTATGTTTATTAACCATATAGTGTAAGAATACAAGAAGACACGGTAAAAGATAAACTATTTAACTAAGAGTTAAATCTAAAAGATAAGTTATAAATGGTAACCAAAACTATTATAAAACCTATTGGTTGAGTGAAATTAGACCCATAACCACCTGAGTCTATAAATAAATTCATTTGTAACCATTATAAACCGAATATTATTGTATAATAACTTAATACTTTAATCTTTTCCTAATGGGACCCTCACCCCTCTTATTAAAGGTCACTTCCACTTCTCTCAAATTAACTCCTCCAAATCCATTTGGTTCCCCCAACCCATTCCCAAATATCCTCCAATCTATCCTACCTTCATCTTATAGGCCTTCCTTTGGTCAGAAATCCAACCAAAAGAGCCCATTTGATCAAATCAAAACGAAGAACCCGAAGAAGAGCCAATGATTTACCCACACTCTTTCAAGTTCTCTTATTCTTCCTCTTACTCTTTCTTTGAAGTTTCAATTATAAAAAAATAACTCAAGTATCTTCTATATACTTTAATTGTATTATAAATATGGAAAAACTATATTCATTATTCTATCCATCTTATGAATGATAATGTCACCATCTCTGCGTACGTACGGCTTACCGTCTCCACAACATGGTGTAATTTGTTATTCAACACTATGTTATTTGGATGGATATAATGACAATTAATATGTATATAAATAATTAAAATATCATGATAATGTCTTTGTAAAATTAATATACCATCTAATTCCACACCATTAAAGAAATGATATTATCGCTCGTGCATACGTACGGATTACCGTCTCCATGACGCGATGAGATTTATTTCCACGTTCACCATTCATCAATGATTATAAATATATTTATTACTAAAAAGTATGTAATATATTACATAATAATGATAATATATATATATACATGTACTTACATATATCTTATTCACTTAGTTCCATTCGATACGATATGAAAATGAAACAACATTTATACGTATGTACGGACTATCGTTTCCCTAGACAGTGTTTTTCATTTCATATATATGTCTATTATACATATTTATATTCTAAATATATATGATATATAAATCATTTTTTATATTATGTAAGTATTTAAATCCTGATCTACGTGATACAATAAAGAGTAACAAGTTTAAACACGTACGATAATGAAAACGATTATTACCCGAAATGTTAATTTAATATGGAAATTGTTATTAAAATTATAAAGTCATAAATGAATGATGTATGATATCATTAATATTAATATGGTTATGGTATTATTTAATAACTTACTAAGTTCTTCATAACGGAGGTAAAACGTACCCTCAACTAATGGAAAGTACAAGTTAAGGTTTAATTCCTCAATCTCATTATTATCCGAGATTATTTATGTGTAAGTATTTACTAGGACATTTTTATCATCCATGTCAATTTTTCATAAAAATTATTTCAAAATGAATATTTTAAGGATCTATGGATGGTACTCTTTATCAAGATCATAGTTTTAAATGTTTAAAAAGTTTAACTTTCTAGATATTTTTAATTAATGTTCATGTTTTCAAAATGATTTTACGGATTTATTTATATGGACATGAATGTTTTGAAATGATAATTCTTTTCAAAAGTTTCAAAGTTTTATAGGACACATTTATTCTAAAATATATTTTAAATTACATCATTTATAAATGTGTGACTTTTAAATGATTTTACAAAAAGAATATTTCTCTCAAAAAGTTTTACTGATTATTTTCGACTATGTCAGCATCCTTTACTGGATATTATTTTTGATTGAGGTTTATTAATTATAATATAATCTTCCATGTTGTATTGAATGAGTTATGATATGTTTGACTGTGGCAGTTAAATTTTTATACCATTCATAGTTTATGGTTAATGTATTGACATTTCGTATAATAGTTTTAATATGAATGTTTACGTTATGTTTCAACTTTTTCATATTAGGAATGTAGTGGACATAGTAATTGATGGTTGGAGCCCACTACAGCTCCTCGATGCCTCGGTAGGTATCATGATACAAACTAGTCTCTTGGCACAAGGCCTTGAAAAAAAAATTATTTTTCATCTTGGTACAAGGCTTTGACTATGTGGTAATGATGTCCAGAGTTAGGCATTCCCTCATTATGAAATTAGTTATTAAATGTGATTATTAGACTAGTAGAATATCCATGTGCATGTTTATATGGTAATGTTTGGTTTTTTTTCATATAATTTTCAACTTAATTTTTAAAAAGGCTATTGTTTTTATCACACATTTTGCCTTAAAATTTTAATGCTTCCGCTAAATTATTTACCCTAACTAGGCATCTAAGCTCACCTATTTCATATATTTTATTTTCCCAGGATTCAAAAAGTGTAGTATGATTGATATGGAGGGTTAAGATAAAGGGAATAATGTCATTCTTAAAGAACTATTTTTTTATTGTTTGTTAAAAAGTGTAATGTAATTTTCATGTATGTAATCTATTTTCCAAGACTACAAAACTGATCGGTCTTTCGGGTCATGATTCTTTTAAATCATTACAATGTATTAAAATAATGCACCGAATCTGGGAATCTATGGTCAGGGTGTTATAGTTTGTATCAGAGGCAGGTTTTGTAATAACCTTGTAAATTATATTTAGATAAACTCTGATTAGAGCACATTACCGTAAGATAATCTTTGATTATTAGTATAGAAGAAATTCCTAGAATTTTGGTAAGTTAATTATTTTATGAGTTTTCCCATGAAAATACATCCCGGTCTGGATACGAGCAGGTGGAGGTGGCTATAGAACAGATGTACCTAGGGGTAAAACCAGAAAACACCGCTTCAAGATAAACTCCAACGGGAACTAGTGCACAACAATAGGCCTTGCTGCACTCTTTGTTACAACACTCCCAGGGGATATGCTTAGGATAATTCACAATTTCATTACAAAACACTATAAAGGGTTTATGAGTATATACCTCCTCAAAGCAAACAATTTTTTGATTATGGATTATATCCATAAACTGTCCAATTTACTTTAGGTATTTTACATGTTCGGAATTATGAATTGTGATTCATAAACTGACCTATTGTATTCCATTATATAGAAATGGCGCCCAATAGAAGGAATGTGAACTCCAGCAATACCTATGATCCAAAGAGTAAGAAGGATCATATCTTTCATAGTATTAAGCCAATATTTTGAATTGAAATTGTCTCCCATGTATTCTCAACATATGAAGAAATAGTATCATGTGTTAATAAGATACGTAATGAAATCTCTGAGTCCTATGGATTTGATGGGAAGAAAGACAAGAAAAGAATGGAATAGAGAAATATGGATAAAGGGATGAGGGAAAAGATGGATTTTCCCATATTTGATAACTGTGGAAAGAATCACCATGGTAAATTCTTGAAGGGAATGGGAGTTTGTAATATGTGTGGAGAAAAAGGACACCATGTATGTGATTGAAAGGGTAAGAAAGAATTTAAAAAGTACAATGCTTCATCTACAAGGCTTTGGGAAACTAAACGAATCAATGTCTCAGTCATCTTAGTATACCTTAAATGATGTTATTGGATAATAATCAAGTTATGATACAACATCATGTGAAGAGGAATGACTAGTGTTCTTATGTTGTTAATATAGAATTATTTCATTTGAGTGTTGTATCAACAATATACTCGTTATATTAATTATATAGATAAATAAGGATTTTACTATAGTACTATTTTATTGAGGATTTGATATTATATGGTTCTATGAAAAGTGACTTAATAGTAAGATACACTTTTTTGAAAATACATGGTTAAAGGAAAGGTGATCCTTAATGTGGTCTTGATAATGAGTTAGTGAATTTTGAATAAGAGGTGGTTGATTTGGATAAATTATTTTGGATATTAATGATTTCCTTGAAACTGATTACTGATATTTATATTCAATCATTGTTTGAGATTACAACATTTTTTTGTTTGAAGGATTATATCCAATATTCTATAGAGAATAAGGGATCATGAATATAATCAATAAGGTTTTATGGTAATTTAGGATATTGTGGTGTTTTAGAAGAATACATGATGAAGGCGTTCACGTGTTATTACATAGAAAAAGGATCTTCATTATGTTTAACTTCCTTATAAATTTTGGACAGAGAGTTTGGATATAAGTATTTTGGATACGTCTAAGGGTTGGAATGGATTATGTTTGAAATGGGATGTTATTGTTAAGATTATTTTTGGATTTATATAAAAAAGACAACATAGAGTTCGTGCGACTACAAGTCGTATCCGGAAAGGTCATGAGACTTGAACCCGCAACCGATGAGTGTCAAAGGTGCATCACCTACGAATGGACTATGTGATGTATTGGTTTGTATAATTTAGCTTTTTTTAAATGGTCGGATAAATGAATTATAAATTCATTATTTTTGGAACCCTATACGATTAGGATAAATATTTTTTTTGAAATATTTTGGATTGAAAGATGAGTTTGTGGTAGAAATTAGTTGAAGGATTAAACTCTACTTGTCAAGTATTTATATATATATATATAATTGTTTTTCCTCTTATTAAAACTAAATTTTATTTACCCAATTTTTTATGCGGGTTTTCCCACAAAGGTATTTTTATTTTTCAACCTTTTATTTTAAATGAAAATTTCAAATTGTGAGGAAGAAATTTATTGAAGGAGGGAAGGACGTAACACCCTAAGATTTCATATTACATTACTTCTTCAAAGACATTCAATAACATACACTACATGCAACATCGAGTTCAAGCACACCACGACTTACCAAACTAGCCATTCCAAAGCGGTTATGAATAGTATTAACTAAATTTTTAACTATATATAATTGTTTATAATTTTAGAATCTATATTATGAGTTTCTTAGATATAATGTAAGAACTAATTCATTTTTTTCCAATAAAAGAAGTATTTTTCAAAAAATATACTTTTACCGAATTTTAATGTTGAACCCTTTTTAAATCCTATATTTGAAACTTTTATATATTCAATTTGACAAAATAAACTTATTCCTTATAATCAAGACATAATAATTTAGTTTCAATAAATTTTTGGAGTTTTTCTGATAACTTTCATATTTGGGTGAATAATGAAAAATACTATATTTTTACTAAAAACCACTTTTTTAATCAAAATAATTTATAGTGTTAAATTATTCATTTTAATGTTTTCGAAGTATAAATATATTATATTTTTTACATTTAATCTAATGCTGGTCATTGTAGGTAATTTCACTTTGAAATTGGACATAAACAAGTGTCAAACTTTTAATAGTTATTATTTCTTAAAAATACGCCTTTTGGTTGACAGTGGGAATTAATTTTAAATTAATAAATGAAGCTTATAAGTTTTTAATTTCGTAAAATATAATTCATTATTTAATTGGAAATATCAAAATAATCTTAGGGTGATTTTTTGGTATTTTTCTGAAAACTTTTAATTTTTGATGAATGGTGAAAAACACAAGGACATAGTTTAAAACTGAATTATTATTTAAATAATTATTTATTTTATTTAAATTTTATTTTAGGTCAAATTATATACATAATATATATATATATATGTTCAATGTAATTCATTGGAGTCAGTTTATAATAATTATATATATATATATGTTTTATTGAACTTTTCTCCGTCTTTTACCCACCTCCTAAGAGAATTTTTAAATTCACATAAAACATAATTTTACCACTTCTGTAAGTTCAAATCAAAAAATTTGATAGAAATGTATAATATCAAGGAGTAAAATTTGGTTTAATAATATAAAAATAATTTTTGGTGATTAGTAACTTTTACTTTTATTTACCACGGTTAAAAGTAAATAGGGTAATTAAGGGAAAAATGATATTATTATTATACTAAAACATGTCTTAATTATGTTGTATAAGTAAAATTAGACCAAAAAACAAACTTAGGTATAAAATATGACCCTTTAGGTCCTAGTGGATAAGATTAAGACATTTATTATTATTTAATTTAAATAAGAGTTAAAAGAGTTAAAATCAATGTTTAATAACTAAACCATTTTTAATATAGGGTTATACATAATAGAAATTAGAATATAAATATTAATTAGAAATATAAAAATATTTCCTACATAATATTATTTTATTTATAATTTTTGGATATTTAATAAATAAATTTATTTATGACACAATGATGATGCAGTAATTGCTTTATTACAGAAATAATCAAAGAAATGGTATTATAAATATTAAAATAAATATAATTTCAATGATTTTATAAAATACACAAATTTTATAGGTGAATATGACATGTTAGGGATGATTCAATGTATCATGTTCTAAGTAATCAAGTTTTGATGACTTTCACAAAAACAAAATACCAAGTAGTGTCAAAATTGGCATAAATTAATATTTAAAACTAATACAATATTATTGGTTGATATAATACTCCGAAAAATGTAATGTTAGTCCAAAGGGATTAAATAAAATTACATATGTCATTAATGAGGTACTTGACATTATCTTTGAAGTTTAGAGTATGTTTATTAACCTTATAGATTAATAATACAAGAAGACACGGTAAAAGTTAAACTATTTAACTAAGAATTAAATCTAAAAGATAAGGTTAAAATGGTAACCTAAACTTGTCTAAAACCTATTGGTTGAGTGGATTTTGACCCATAACCACGTAAGGCTCTAAATAAATTCATTTGTAACCATTATAAACCGAAATATGGTTTCATATTCAATTAATACTTTAATCTTTTCCTAAAGTGACCCTCACCCCTCTAATTAAAGGGCGTTTTGCCTTCTCTCAACTTAACACCTCCAAAGCCATATGGCTCGGACAACCCATGCCAAAAAATCCTCCCAACAATCCAGCCTTCATCTTAGAGGCCTTATTTTGGTATTATAACCATCCTAAAGAGCCCTTTTGATCAAGTCAAAAGGAAGAACTCGAAGAAGAGGAAATGATTTCACCACCCTCTCTCAAGTTCTCTTATTCTTCCACATACTCTTTCTCGGTTGCTTCCATTATAAAATAATAAATCCAATATATTCTATATACTGTGATGTAATTATAAATATGGTACAACTATATTCATTATTCTATCCATCTTATGTATGATAATGTCACAATGCGTGCATACGTACGGCTTACCGTCTCCTTGTCGTGGTATAATATGTTATTCAACACTATGTTATTTGGATGGATATAATGATGAGTAATATGTATATAAATAATTAAAATAACATGATAATGTCTCTGTAAAATTAATATACCATCCAATTCAACACCTTTAAGGAAATGATATTGTCACTCGTGCATACGTACGGATTACCGTCTCCGCAACGCAATGAGATTCATTTCCACGTTCACCATTCATCGATGATTATAAAAATATATATATTACTAATAAGTATTTAATATATGAAATAATAACGGTAATGGAGATATATATATATATATATATATGTACTTACATATACCTTATTCCCTTAGTTCCATACAATACGATATGAAAATGGAAACAATGTTTATGCATACGTACGGACTACCGTGTCCATAAATGGTGTTTTTCATTTCATATATATGTATATTATACATATTTATATTATAAATATATATGATATATAAATCATGTTTTATATTCTTGATGTATTTAAATATTGATCTTTTTGATACACTCAGGAGTAACATGTTAAAACACGTACGGTAATGAAAATAATTATTACTTGAAATGTTAATTTAACATGGAAATTATTATTAAAAGTATAAAGTCATAAATGAATCATGTATGATATCATAAATATTAATATGGTTCTGGTATAATTTAAAAACATACTATGAAAATCATACACAAGGTTAAACGTACCCTCGACTAAAGGAATGTGCAAGGTAAGGTTTAATTCCTCAATCTCATTATTATTTGAGATTGTTTATGTGCAAGTATTTAATGGGACATTTTTATCATCCATATATATTTTTAAAAAAACTGATTTCAAAATGAATATTTTAAGGATTTTTGAAAGGTACTCTATATCATGATCATAGTTTTAAATGTTTTAGTGATTTATCTTTCTTTATCTTTTTAATTAATCTCCATGTTTTCAAAAATGATTTTAAGGATTTATTTATATGGACATGGATGTTTTGAAATAACAATTATTTTCAAAAGTTTCAAAGTGGTATGGGACACTTTGATTCAAAAATCTATTTTAAATTTATTCCTTAATAAATGTGTGACTTTTAAATGATTTTAGAAAAAGGATATTTCTCTCAAAAAGTATTACTCATCATTTTCAACTATGTCATCATCCTTTACTGGATATTATTTTTTATTGAGGTTGATTTATTATAATACAATCTTCCATGTTTTATTAAAAGAGTTATGATATGTTTGACTGTGGATGTTCTATTTTTATACCATTCATGGTTTATGGTTAATGTAATGAAATTTCATATACTATTTTTAATACGAATGTTTATCTTATATTTAAACTTTTTGATATGAAGAATGCAGTGGACTTAGTATGTGACGGGTGGAGCTCGCAATAGCTCCTCGATGCAATGGTAGGTATCATGATACAAAATAGTTTCTTGGCGCAAGGCCTTGACAAAAATTTTATTTGTAGTCTTGGAAAACGGCCATGACTATGTGGTAATGATGTCTAGCATTAGGCATTCTCTCATTATGAAATTAGTTATTGAATGTGATTATTCGACTAGTAGAATATCCATGTACATGTTTATATGGTAATGTTTGAATTATTTTTTTCATATTATGTTCATGTTTATGTGTAAAAAGGATTTTTTTTTATCACACATCTTTCCTTAAATGTTTATAGCTTCTGCTATATTATTTACCCTAACTGGGCATCTCAACTCACCCCTTTCTTATGTTTTATTTTCCCAGGATTCCAAGAAGTGTATTATTATTGATGTTTAGGGTTAAGCTAAAGGGGATAATGGTGTTCTCAAAGTACTATTTTTTTGTATTGTATGTTTGAAAGTGTAATGTAATGTTCATGTATGCAATCTATTTTCCAAGACTGATAAACTGATCGGCCTTTTGGGACTTGATTCCTTGTAATCATGACAATGTATTAAAATAAGGCACCGACTCTAGGAATCTAGGGTCGGGGTGTTACACCATTCGATTTTTATGTTTTTTTGTTAAAAAATAAGTAAAACTTTTCAATTTTTACATTACATATTTTTTAAATCCAAAATATAATATATATATATTTGTATTTTAATTTTTATAATGAAATTATTTTTATAGAATGCAGAGACAACATTTTTTCATTGTATGACTATGAGATATTTCTACATATATTTTCATATCTAGGCACTAAGACGCCATGCAATTTCAGGGCCCATTGTTCACAAAATTAATTTTATAAAAATATTAAATATATTTCATATTACATGTATGTGTATTCTTATTGAAAATGGGATAACTCTTATATGGTTTCTTGGATTAGAAATTTGAGACCCTGATTATGTTTGGAACATGATTCATTCCCTTGGAGGATCCTAAAATAGGCTGGCATGGGGTGTTCTTATAAAACGCTATTGTGGGTGGTGCATTTAGTTAAAATGAATAATTTTTTTTATTATCTTATTTAATTAAACTTATTTTAATATTGTATACTAATATGACATTATGGTAATTCTCACATGGTTAGCCACATAACCCAAGGACTACTGAGAGGCTTATTCTTCCCCTTTCATTGGTGAATCATAATGAGATGATTAAAAGACTTCAAATTGAAGAATATGATGATGTTATGAACACTATGATTCCATTTATTTGATGGGGAGTTTGTTATTCGATGATAAATAATAAAATATCTATGTAGGACTCATCATGTCCTGGTTTATGACCCGATTGGTGAAATTGATTGATCATAATCCTTAGTTTCTTAAATTTTTTCCAATTAAAAGATGTTACATGCACCCATGTATAGATTTAAATGGTTTATTCTATTTTTCTCACTCATGATAGTCTTCTTTGTGTTTTTTGACCAAAAAAACATGGAAATTATAGTTAAAAGATTGATTTTGATTCATTTATACCTGATATTCTTCATGTTATTAATATTTTGACCATGGGGTCATGATTCGACATTGTTTGGTGGGACTGGGCCCAATCGGACCCCAAAAATTCATTGTATAATCAAGTGCAATGAAGGGATAAAAGATCAATGATTAATGTGGGGATGAATCATGGGATGCATATTATTGTTTTGTAAATCCGTGATCATAAAGGAAGAGCATAGTGACATGGGAATCATTCGAGGTGTGTAGGATGTATGGAAATCTCCCATGATGTAGAATAGTTGATTTCTAGATTATGGATGGATGGAAACAATGAATAGAGAAAATATCCACAGATTTTGGGTGGTGTGGAGGTGATATCCATGATAGAGTAGCTGATTCTAGAGAGCAGAGGTCAGATTTAAGATTTTGGAAAAAACATGACTTTGTATCATGTAGTCCGATATACACAGCGTGTAGCCCCTACATCTACGGTTCTAGGGTTTCCATGGAACTATAAGTATCATACACCATCTATGATCGCCACACTCTGTGTGAAATGTCTGATGGTATCCCAACATGCAGTTTGAAATTTCAATGGCATGGGAATGTATAAATACTTTCCATGTGATGTAGTATACAGAAATGGGTAGAATACTAAAACACTTACAGGGAGAATAGGTAGGATCCCAAGTGGCCCAGGCACGCTATGTCAATCCACTACATGTTGTGTATCTTGACATGGGAAGTGAGTAGTATACCAGTAGGGACACAACTATGTGATAGACTAGGACCACATTACCTATGGGTCACCTTACATGTTTTGTACCCCTTCTTCCATTTTAAGAGAACATTAACCTCTGATATCCCTATTTTTTAGACTTAGTTCATGTCCCATGTTTATCCTATTTTGAGTTTTTTCCTGCAGAAAAGTGACGGTGTCTACCGTAGTGTATTTAGAGATACTATTTGTGTTGTTTTTAGTGATACACTTAATTAAGTGATCCTTCATGTTGAAAATTATTTAGTAATATCACCATAGGCTTTAGAGGGGCATGCACTAGTTGGGATGGGTGTTGGTCCTCAACCCATCTATATAGTGGTACCTGCCTGAGGGATAAGGCATGATTCCTTGATCTATTATTTGAGTGGATCCCACATATTGAGAGAGGTCGTGGGTTCCCTACCTATCCACCATGTGGAACTATCTTCTGAATTCAGGGAATGGGTTTATGTAATGCCCAATTTTTAAATAAATATTTCTCTTTTAATAAATATTTATCTTTAATAACTTCTGTTGCACGGAACCGTGTGTTTAAAAGAACCTTATAATATTATATTTCCATTATAACCGTGCCATTAAATTATAGGTAACAAGTGTGAATTACTATTCTATGAAATAAATTTAAATTTCCAAATCAATTTGAATGTATTGATAAATACTTGAAAAATAAATGGTCAATTTCTAATAAAATCACTTTAATCTTTAAAAAAAAATTTCATCATAAATGAGTTTATATTTATATGAATGAATATTAATTTTTAGAATTTATAAAAAATGGATTTGAAAAAAATAATTTCATTTTTTATTTCATCATTTCAACGTTATTTTAAAATTATTTTATTATAATTTTATAAAATTATTTATTTTTTATGTAAGAATGAATATAATGATTTTTATTGAAAAATGTATTTTATTTTAAAGTATTTACTTGGTAAAATTATTTTTTGTATTAGTTTTAAATTTTATGAGTTGATTTTAATTTAAAATAATATAATTTTTGTTTTTTTAAAGTATTTTATGAATGAATTTATCATAAAAAATAGGGTTTTAAAATGGATTTTTTTTGAAAAAACTGTTTTAAGGACTTTTACTAGTTTTATCTTAAAATTAATTCTAAAAACTTATTAGTGTTGATTTTTAAAAAATGGATGAAATTGGTTGATTCATAACGTCAAAAATTAGTGAATTGGTCACATTTATTTTTGGAAAATATGAATAGTAACCACAGTGAATTTTGTAACCATGTTCAAGAGTAATAGGATAATTTAGGTTAAAAAAATATTATAATTATACAATGACCCTAACACATTACCAAATTTTATTGTTTGAATGTAATTCGAACCTTAATACCTAATGATCAAAACAGTGTTGTTTAATGGACACGTGTCAATGAAAATGGATTATATAAAATTTAAATAAATGAAAGTCAAAAATGTCACATTCGTTATTTTAAAGATCCCTTATATATTCATATGGGGAAAATGTATGTTATGAGTGAATATAAATATAAATTTTTAAATTAATAAGAATTTATATATTATGAAAATTTATTTTTGACTGTTTGGGCCACTTAGGTGATATTATGATATTTTTAATATTTTTTAACAAAAATTTTAAAATGTCACATTCTAGTTTTAAATAAAATATAGTTTTTAATATAGGGTAAACCAAAATATGTATTTTAATATATGTATAATTATTAAATCAAGATGATTTATATTCATCATGTCATTTTATTTTTATTTTTTATGGACGAAAAAAGTATATTAAATAATTACAATGTTCTAATGGAGTAATTATTTTATAAATGGAAATATGAAATAATTTCAGTAAAACAATATTAAATTAAATATAATTTTAGATAATTACTATGAAAAAATAATTTTATATATGAACTTGACATCTTATGGATATAATAAAATATATTTTTTTAAGTTAACTTCTTATCTAGAAAATTTTAAATTTCTAGGTAAATAATTGTGTCAAAATATATGCTAGATATTTTTTATCAAAATAATATATTATAAAATTATTTAAATATAATATAAAATAATTGAAAATACAAAATAATTATAATATATTCTAAATTATTATAAATTTTTAATTCATTTCATAATTTACATCACATAATTACCAATTACAACCTTTTAATATTGAAAAGTTTGTTAACTTTGTTAATGTCAAAATAAGTTAACAAAGGGTTAATCAAAATTGTACGATTTAAAATATTGTAAAAACATGTCTAAAATATATTGTTTTGTGAGATTAAATTTTTTTTCTCAACATAGATTATAATATATGTTATTTTGGATGAATTTGAATTGATATTGAATTTTTTATAAATTAATAATAGAGGAAATTTCCAAAAGTGCCCTCATCTCAACTAAATAATGGCACATCCTCCCTCACTTCTTCACAACACAGTGGACCTTCAACATCGACCAACCCCTAAAAATTCCTCTTATAAATTTATCCAGATATATTTTTGAGGTTCTAGAATTCTTAAATTACTAACCCTATTATCTCTAAGAGGATAGCTAAATGATGTTTAAAAGGGAGGATGTAATCATCTTTATCGACCCATTCAATATTATTTCTTCTTATACTTCGTCTTCACGTGTTTTTTCCATTATAAAGTAATAAATCTAGTTTGGAATATATTATAAGATGTTATTATGATTATTTAATAACCATATTCTACATTTTATCTATCCTATGAAAATAAAATCATCGCATGTGCATACATACGACTTACCATCTCCATGCCATGGTGTAATCGATTTTTCATCAGAACAGTATTTGGATAGGTATAATTTTGGAAATAATATATATATATATATATGATAGTTATATAATTATATTGATTCTATAAAAAATTAATACATTATTAACATCATTCCCAATTCACCACTAAGGTAATGATACCATCGCTCATGCGTATGTACGGCCTATAGTCTCTATGACATAGTGTGATTAATTTTCCAAGTTCACCATTTTAGAGTGTTTATATAAACTTATATAATAATTAAATGTGATATATAATACCTTTATATTATTTTGGAGATAATGAAACTATATCCTATTAAAAATAATAAAAACTAATTTGATAAATATTTCATAGGAAAATGAAGTAGTTAACACCCAAGAGATGGTTAATAATGAAATATTGTAATAAAATGGGAGATAAGATGATATTATAGGGTAATATATGTTATCATAAATACTAATTTTTTTATGGTATAAGTAAATAACATTATTTAAACCTTTTTATTGGAGCTTCAAAAATGTACGAATCAAATCCAACCTAAGGTAATGGATAATTCTGCAATCCCATTATTATTTGAAATTTTTTATCCATAACTATCTGTTGTGGAATATTTCTATTCCATGTTTATGTTTTAGAAAACTGTTATGTAATTTTTTTTACTTTTCTTAGAAAAATTTTTAAATTCATTTTTACACTTGTGTTAATTTTTACTAATTTATTTGAAAGGAAAGCTTTTTTCGTTATCAAGCTGTGTTTCTTTGTGAAAAAAGTATTTTTTAACTCAAATTAAATCAATGAATTTTTCCAATTTAATGAGGACTTAATGCATTGAATCATCCCTTATAATATTATAGGGTTTTTAAAAAAAATTCTTTTTATTTTCACGAAATTTGAAAACATTATTCAAAATGGGAATGTTATTTTCCTCAAGACTTATTTTCTAGTGATCTTTATAAATAATATTCCAAGAAATACAATGTTTTATGATGTTACTTATGTTTTAATGGGCATATGATCGAATAATAAAATTATTATTCTTACTCTAAATGTTTTTTGTTTTTGATGAAATTATTATTATAATTTCTATTTTATTTTCATAAGTTATGTTATGATAAAATGTTTATGAAACCCATTCCCTTTTATAGGTTCTGATATAATGAATTAATTAGGTTTTCATGGAATACATGTGAATGGTTTTCATTATGTAATGGGTGATAGCAATATATTCTTCTAATTAATTGGGTAAAGATTCATATCTCATGTAATATGAAATAAAATAATGGGAAGTGAACCTGGATTAGTCATACAGGACCCGAACAGGAGTAAACATAGATTAGTATATAGGGCTTGGACAAAGTGTGAAATAATTTCTGTAAGGGAAATTATCTTTTGTGATGTTCTTGGCTATGAGTCATGACTAATTTGAAAAATATTTTATATTCTTATTTATTTTCCACAATTTTATGTCTTGTGTTATTCTCTGAAAAATTATGTTCTTTGATTTTTTTGTAATTCATGTCTTATAAACATCAATGATTTATTCCATGACTCAATATCATGTCCCTTTATATGTGGGATATAATTTTGAAAAGTTATTTCTGTGTTCTTATTCCTATAAACATATGTTATCTCCCTTCATTTACCATAATGACCATCTTCACTCAGTCATTATTGTCTTTCTTTTCTTTATCATATAGACAAATATTTTAAGTAAGATGTTTCAAAAAGGTTTTAGTTATGAATGAATAATCTAGATATGATATAGATGTTTCAAGAAACTGTTTTTATGTTTCTTTGTTTCGAAAGACAATAAAACTATATGGTACTTGCGTGGTTTTGTTTTTTTATGTAATTAATATTTTTCCATTTAGATTTAATATAAATTTATGAATAGTATAGTCCTTTTTAGTTGGTATTAGATAATGGTTCAATTAACCATTAGAAAATAGAGTTTTTAAAATGGTTATAAATAAACAGGAATAAATCCTAAGGATTATTGAATTGATATTTTATAAGTAATTTCTATTGATTTTTTTGTTTTCCCACTATGATTTGTTTTTCTCACAGTATGATATTTCGTTTTATTCTAAGGATGCAACCTGAAGGTACTGCATTAATGCTAAATGAAACAGGAAATTTAATGATTTTCCAATAGGGAAAATGAATTTTAGGGGAGTTTTAATGAAAAATATTATTGATATTATCCCACAACTTTCTCAATCTATGAATTATGTAGGACATTCCAACAGGGAATGGTGGGAATAAAATTCTATTAATTCCTTTATAAGGTAGCTTCCACCTTCTTTCGATTTGTCTTCTGATCTAATCGTGGCTAAACAAAGGATCAATACCACTGATAAGGCATTTCTATATCTCCAAAGATCAAAACATGAGAGATTAATTTTGTTAGTCTATCATTTTGAATGTGAAGCGGATCAAACTTATAATATTTTTAATAATTTGAGGCAATGAGATGAAATTAACTCCATGGAGTGGGGTAAGTTCAAGAACTTATTTTTCAATAAATATATTCCTCATACTCTTCATATAAAGATGGAGAAGAAATTATTTTAGCTTAATAAAAAGGATGATGAATCATATGGTACATACTTAAGTAATTATAAAATACTTGCAAGGTATGATTCTAGAATTATCATCTAACCTAAAATTATGGTTAATTTATTCTCCAGTGTCTTAATCCCAATTCTCTGATGATAATAGATTATAATGGACTTTATTTGATAGGAAAAAATAGATCAATTTTCTATCATGTTTGAGATGATGATTAAATTTCCCATCAATCTTATGTGTTTTATAAGAATATAAAAATGGTATTTGAGGAAAAATACAAAAACCTGAGTGAAAATAAGTACATATTTCTTTCATGCCAAATTTTTGGAATGAAAAATCGGGGAAACGTACATAACGGGACAAGTAAATGTATTTAGTGTGGGAAAGATGGTCATCATGAAATTTATTACCTATTTGATGGGAAAAAAGATATCTAAAGATCAGAATAGAGTAAAGGTACTACAAAATTCACCTCCCACATTTCAAAGCTTCAAGTGAAAGTTAAATTTTAATTACATTATCCAATGCCAAAATATTAGGGTTATCAAGGATGATAAATTTAAACAACCTCTTAATTCTAATGATGAAGGAAAATCTCATGTGATCATTATTTTCAATTCATAATATTCAAATGAAGTGATGAATGGTACACTTACCATCAATTAAAAAGTATATGGTGATCAATTTTATTCTAGATCATCCTACACTTTTTTATTTAATGAATTTTCTAAGGGTATCATTACATTACCTCATCAATTAGATTTTTAGTTATCATGGAAAAAGTCTTATTGTGTAATAGTTGCATAACTAGTTTAAAATTATTTTATTGTTGATATTTGTGGGAAAGTTCTTCTTGTAACTCCAGTGATCCTCCCTTTAGTTGAATTTTATGTGATTATTGGAATGTATTCCTTTTACATCTATGGATCAAATATAAAATTAAATGGGAGGTAATTCACATTTCACATTCCAATTGAATCTATGATCATATATCAATGTAATGATGGATATGGATATCCAATGGAAATTAATTAGATGTAATGGGTATTTGTTCCTACAAATTAAAGTTATTTATCTCCGATGGTTGGGAAAAAACACACCTTTATGTATACAAATATTGTATGTTAGTTTTTTATGTCATTATGAAATAATTTCCTACTATACTACTGATTCGTGAAGTTGAGTTTTTAATAGAACTCATTCTGGTTGTTATGGTTATTTCAAATACTCTTGATAGAATAGCCCCAATTGAGTTGCCAGAATTGATGAAGAAACTTCAGGAGAATCTAGAAAAAGGGTCGTATATATCAAGAATAAATAGGGATCAATGAGACACTTGAATGATTATCGAGAACATAACAAGATCACTATCGGGAACAAATATCATCGCCCTCATATTGATGACTTATTTGATCAACCTTATGGAGCTCAATACCTTTCTATGAATGATATTCATTAAGGATATCATCAATTATGGTTTAATAAGGAGGATATTCCCAAGAAGACATTATGTACAAGGTAATGAGACTATAAATTTTTAGTGATACCATTTGGTCTTAATAATTCCCCCACTATCTATATAATTTAAATAAATATAGACTTTTGTGACTATCTTGATTAGTTTTTTCTAGTATATGAAGTCAATATTTTTTTATATTCATAGTTAATAGATGAAAATGATGATTACATTACTATTGTACTGAATACCCAAATAAATGATAATCTTTATGAAAATTTTCACACATCTGAATTTTGGATTCTGGAATATTCATTTTAGGGTGACATAATCTAAATAGAGTGTATATATTTGGATCCAGAAAATGAAGAAGTTATTGAATATTTTCCTTGACCAACAACAGTAACTGAGATCAAAATATTTCTTGGTTTGGATTGATATTATTGACAATTTTTTAAAAATTTATCATCATTATCTAATCCACTCACCAATTTGACTAAAAAGAAGTTAAGTTCATATGGATAGAGGAAGTGATGAAAATTTCAAGGAGCTGAAAACAATGATAGTTAGTGTACCCGTTCTCACACTACTCTATAGTGGAGAATAATTTATGATATATATTGATGCATCCCAAAATGGAAAGGGTTGTTTTCTCATGTAAAATTATATGGTGATATCTTATGCCTCATGAAAATGAACAATCCATGAGTAAAATTAACCAACTCGTGATTTGGATTTAACTGTAGAAATTTTTCATTAATGATATAGAGGAATTATCGTTATGGATAATGGTGTGATGTATGCACTAATAATAGAATATAAAATTATATTTTCACTCAAAAAGAGTTTAATGTGTGACAAAGAATATGGTTGGGGTTTTTTAATGACTATTACTTCTCAATAAATTTCCACCCTAGGAAAGAGAAGATGGTGGTAGTTGATTTGAGGAAAAAGGTATATTTTATCCTATCTATGTTGAGGGCCAAAAAAGATCCAATATTTAAGGATTTTCAAAGGTTGGATTGTGAAAATCATAAAGGAATGGGAGAAATCTATTCCTTACAAAATAAATGTTCAACCATCTATAAAATTGTATATTAATGATCGATAGAAGGAATATGTACAGATAAAAAAAGAAGGTGATAAATTTTCCTGAGTTTAATTGTTATTGTGATGGAATAATAAGGTTCAGAAACCCTATTTGTGTCTCTTTTATACCATATTTAAATAGAGAGTAGTTGGAGAAGGCTCATTCTTCGCCATTCACTATACATCATGGATGTACAAAGATGTATAGGGGCCTGAAAGAGTATTCATGTAGGGATGGCATGATGAATGATATTATAGAATATATTTCATAATGATTGGTTTTAAGAAAGTTTTGTCATATAGGAAGAAGTATAAGGGGATGATACAACAATTAACCATACAAGAATTGAAATGGGAAAACATCACCACGGATTTCTTTCATTGGACTTCAAAAAACATATAAAGTCTATAATGTTATATGAGCTGTAGTTGATAACCTTATGAATGTAGAAAAAAAATTTCTATCTTTTTAGATTTATCTCCCAATCAACTTTATCAGTTATATATTCAGAAAGTGGATATATTCCACGGAGTACCACTTTATATTTTATCTGATCGGTAACTAAGGTTTAACTCAATTGTCAGGATATGTATTTAAAAGAATAAAGATACCGAGCTATGTTTCATCACTTCTTATTTTATTTAGATAGATTCCTAGTCTGATTGGTAACTGTGTTTTCACTCATGAACTTCCTTTAATTAATTTGTTCCAATCTCCCTTAATTAATTCATTCTAACTCTCATGAATTAATTAGGGGGAGCCAATTAATTTAATTCTACTTTTTGAATTTTTGTGCCAATCAAATATTAGATAACTCAATATAATATAATTTCACTTGTCATTTGGTTGGAAGTTTGGAAAGAGGAGAGCTTGGTAGGAATGGAATTCTCCGAACTAAGAACGATGGACAAAAAAGGGTTCTTCCAATGAAGAACACTGGTGACAATCCTTCTTCGAATTCTTCCCCGAACACCTACCAAGGTGGAACGTCTTCCAAAGCCGATGCAGATCGGGTTTGGAAGCGTGTGGCAGACAAGAAGAATGATGATTCTCTTTATATAATTTTCGCAACTCCGTCAACGAATAACAAACGACAAACAAAAGTAGGGGGTTTACTTTGAGTAATATTCCATTTATTTTTCTCATCTTTGTTTGAAAGGAATAGATGCGAATTATTGTAAATAATTTATGTTCATCATACTCATTTAATGAACCAATTGTTATCACCCCTAAATGCGGATGGTTCGAGCCAAACAAACAAGGCCCAACACCCTCTGCCGATCTTTTTGTGATGTTTCTTCAGCATGGAGATGAGGCGACGAGACAAAGAAGGTAGTGACGAGAATGGTTGTGCTTCATGCGTCCTCCGCAACCCGCCCCGTCTATCTGTGCGCCCCAGCTGAACCCCGTCGAAAACTGCCGGCCCTGCCCGCGCCCCGTCGGCCTGCCCATGGCCTCCCGAGCACCCTACATGGCCTGCTTGCGGCCTCCCGCACTCCCCACTGGCCAGCCCGCATCCTGCCACGCCCTGCCCGGCCTGCCCGCGGCCTCTCACGTGCCCTGTCGGCCTACCCATGGCCAACATGCGACCCGTCGGCCTGCCCACGACCTCTCACGCGCTCGGCCTGGCCAGCCCGCGGCCTCCTGTGTGCCCTTCCCGGCTGCCCTCTGGCCTCCCGACCTCTTGTGCCAGCCCGCGGCATCCCTCGTGGAGTCGTTGGCCGAACCGGGTCAACCTTCCAGGCCGAACCGCCCTCATAGTCCCATGGGCTGGGCCCAGCAGACCCAGATGAACCTAACAGGTTGGCCCGTCCAATGGGCCATGCCAGACCCAACAAGTCTAACTAGGTCAACCCAGACCAGGTCAGCCCAGACTGGGTCGGGCTGAGTCGGTCCGACCGAGTCAGACCGGACTCGGCCCAACTACCAACCCTTTACTTCCTTTGGACATATCATTGGCACCGGTCAACCATTTTAAAAACCATCAATGGAACTAGATTAAATGAAGTTTGACTGTCCCTTTGAGAATACCCCATTGGAGTTTGTGTTACAGTTGAGATACGGTAAGGTTGGATCGTGCACGAACCCAACCGGGCCACCGGGACTGAAAAGCTAATAACTCAATAACTGGGCGTCTGATTGACACACCGTCTATTTCTATGAGATCCCTATGAAGTGGAGGACCTTTGAGATTATTCTTCATGATAACTTATGTTATTAGAAGTATCGACTCGTGGCTTGAGGATCATACCCTCCCAGAATCAAGCATGCCTTGTGGAAACCTAGTGGCTAGCTGGGCTCTGACAACTGTTCCTGGATCTGGTGTGGGTCTGACAGTTCTGAATTCTGTTCCTGGATCCTATGTGGGTTGGACAAAATAGATGGTCTTAGATCCTGTGTGGGTCTGAAAACTCCAGCTACTATTCCTGTATCCTGTGTGGGTCCGAAAGTTCTAATCTCTTTTCCAGGATCCAATGTGGGTTCGACAAAATAGCTGGTCCTGGATCTTGTGGGGGTCTGACAACTCCTACTACTATTCCTGGATCATGTGTGGGCCCAACAGTTCTGACTTCTATTCCTGGATCTTGTGTGGGATCGAAAAAATTGCTAGTCCTGGATCCCTTGTGTGTTTGAAGCTCCAACTACAATTCCTGGATCCTGTGTGGGTTCGACAGTTCTAACTGCTGGTCCTGGATCCTTGGTGGGTCCAACAGCTTAGATGATTTAGTGGATATATCTGATCATCTATATCTCTCTATATATATTGTAAACCTATGTGAGCTAAGTTAGTGACTTCTATGTTTTCCTCATGATTGAGATGGGTTACTTAATAACATAGGTATATGTATGGGCATATACATAAGTAATGGATATCGGTTGAATTGATACACTGTGGTTTATCCTTGGTGGATTTTGAGAGACCTTAGTGGTCTTGGGGTCCCTACTGAGTATCTTTATACTCACCCCTGCACGGGCTATGAGCGTACCTCATTGTGTTGGTTGTAGTCGACGAACAATGTTAACTGAGGATCAGAGTATCAGGACTGGACGATACTCGGTGGTGGACCTTACAACGATTCGGTATAGGAAGGAGACTGATGGATGTAGAGTGTTGAGGAGGCTATTTGTACTTTCCCATCTTGTAGGAATCCCCAGAGGATGACCCAATAGCTACTTTACCTATTTTTCATTTGAAATTTTACTTTCTTGTTGGGCTTGTATTTCCGACCAGATTTACTTTTCAGCACTCCTTTGTATACAGTTTTTCTTAGTGTTCTACTTCCAACACGTACTCTGTTGTGTGTGTTTACACATTATAAATGCAATTCCATCCCGATTTTAGGGATTTTATTTTTTTTGGTTCTAGTCGCCAGCCCCTGGCCTATGGAAGGCGGGCTTGTGGTAGTCATGGCACGGGCCCCGGGGGACAGATCGTGACAAAATACCCCCAGGTGAACCCTCATGTTCCACCTCTAAAGGTCACATGGAACCTTATGCTATCAACCACGCATCTAATGTAGTGAAGGAACACCCAAAAAAGGAATCTTATCCCTAGTAAACCTATTTTAAATAACCTATCAACTCGAAGATCGAAAGCTAGAGGTACATCGATACATGTCCTCAAATAGTAAAAATCGTCATCTCCACGATGAACATCCCAAATAACAGGGATCCTTGTCCTAAAAAATGATCATGGATCAACTACCTCATTCACAAAAAGCCTCAACCTACAACTGATATCCTCAACATTATCCTTCTTTTAATCCACACCATCCACATGGCTTTCTACGGTAGGCACCCTATCCTTTTACCTAATCTGTAAATATAAGGGGCCTCTACCCTAATGGGTGGTCAGTACCACCTCATCATCTCAGTCAACCTATATACACCTATCTATTAACAACACATTGGCCAATACATTTGGGTGATAATAAAAAAAAAACCTAAGACAAATCAATTCTAGCACCTCATACCCCTGTGACCAATCCTTTCAAACTGATGGCCAATCCATTAAACATAACAAGTACATTGCATGTAAACTTATGAAATTTCCACCTCAATATATGAATGTGTCTCCAAACATGTCATTAACATCTACTACTAGAAAAATACCCTATACCAAGGGTTTGGAACCGTTGGTATAGGCCTCCAAACCGTTGGTATAGCCTATACCAACGGTTTGGACCACCATTTCCAAATAATCCTTGAGGATAGGTCTATACCAACGGTTTTGGGAAAACCATTGGTATAAGTAATTTGAAAATATATACCAATGGTTCCATAAAACCATTGATATATGTAATTAAAAAAATAATCATTCAGTTGGTTTTCATCCCAGCACCACATGTCTGTGATTGAACGACCTAACCACTGACCTAACATACTTTTGTGAACATAATTTCTTAAATATATATATTTATTATCACAAGTATTTTCAATTTTTATTTATTTAATGTCTTTTTTAAGAATATTCTATTAAAAATACATGAATCTATACCAATTATTCTCAAAACCCTTAGTATAGGCCTATACCAATAGTTTTGAGAACCATTGGTATAGGTCCAAATTAGTGAACTGTACCAATGGTTTGCCCGAAACTGTTGGTATATGTCATTTTTCCAGAAGTGATCACCCAGAAATTATATACTATGTGACAAGCCTAGCCTGATGATTACAATACCTCAACTAGGTGGTCATCAACACCTCTGTCCTCATCCCTCTCCCACACATTCTCATCACCTCAATTTATATATATGTATGAATATATATATATTAATTCAAATCAAATTAAACAACTCAATGTAATATAATTGAAAATACTTAATTACAAAAAAAAATCAATTTAATATAAGGTAACACACATCGGCCTAACAGCCCAAGGTCCAAGACTAACGCATGGCTCAAAATCTTGTATAATCATGCAATAATTCACTTTGGAATGTTACATTATTCGATTTAACCAATTTAATTCAGCCATTAAAATTATATTTTCTCCCTCGGTCTACACAATGGTGCGCTAAATACACACTCTTGAAACACTCAAAAGAGAAAAATTAAAGTTAAGAACCACCAAAATTTTGTTCATAGGAATATACATGTCCTATAATAGCTTTAAATTTAACTTATTTTGAAGAAATTGACTTTTCTGATGAATACCCTCAAAATAAGGAAAAACCACTCGCATGGATTTAGCAGTCTGTATGCCAAGGTAAAAAATGAAATGAAGCAAGAGGATGGATATCTTTACCAAAACCTTTCCAATGCAATTAAAGATTCAAAAAATAGAGTTTGGATAGAAAAGACAGCTCACACCCTAGAGGAGGAGGAGAAGCAACCCATACCACCTAGAGGAAGACGACCGTGTAAGGGGGGAAGAACAGAAGGAAAAGAAGAAATATGTGCAGGGGTAGAATATTCATTTCACCACTTTAATGATCCACAAAGTTAGATCGAGTGATTTTACAAACCATGTAGCAACCAGGTGTCTCCTACTTCTAAAGAGACAAGCCCCACAGGGTAACTCTCATGATTAGGCCTAACTGTGCATAAACATTGTGTTCTATAGTGCATGGGTACTACCCAAATTGCACTAATTCTTCTTCTTGCACATGGTTCCACAAACCAGAACAAACTATCTGAATTACCTCTACAACATGTTGTAGAGGCCTTGTATGGTTGTGCATTCCATCCTACACAGTTTCTCAAACCTTGCTTAGTGAAAAAAGGTTCTTCATGGTTTTCACAAAGAAGCCAAATAGTTAAATTTAACTATGTGCCTCAGCCTGCACATTTCCAAAATCGGGCCTTTGGGACTTTGATACGCCCAATACCCAACCGAATAGCTAAGTAATTTTCCACGCATCTTAGACAATATAAATCAATGTTTTGGGAAAATAAAAAACTCATAATTGAGATTTGTTAAATAAGAAATGAGTTGGTACATCCATAAAACTCAAAAAATTCAAAACTAGAAAGGAATTCAACCTACCCCAAAAAAACGAGACACGAAAATCCCATACCTTAACATTCCTTATCCACAAACTGTAAAACAAAATCCAAAGATGTTACTAAACACACTAATAACATTAATATTTTCTTGAACTACCCCGGTCATAAGGGCTTATGTCAACTACCTAAGGGGCCGCCCAACCATAGGATTTACCTACTCCAATCGCATCCCAACCCAAAACTGAAAGAATATAAATGTTCCACTAAACTCCCTCATACTCAGTTTCCTCCCCTAACTCATAGTCACTCCATTACCTCATCAGGTTCTACCAGGTCATACCTACCACACATCATAATTCATACACCAAATCAATTCCCAACTCATGGACACGCAACACATGACAACTATGAGGTATTATATCACAACAAATGCACAACGGTCTCCATGGATCCCACCTCAAACAAGTCATACATGTCACTGAAGCCCAGAAATGAACGGAACTCAAGTAAACTATATCTCTTTGATTCCCTCAAGACAACACACCCCAAAAATCATGCATCTAATGATGATCACATATATGACATTGTGTCACACACCTCATACATACATCCATATATATTATATATATGAATATATAACACACATGAACCGGTTAAAACCTACTAACCCACATCTGGTCCATCCATAAGCACATCTAGCATACCTTATAATCCCAAAATAGACATTCCCAAATAGTCAATTCCAAAATAAAACAAAATTTCACCCTAGTCATACCCACTACATACCTCTAACTATCGTCATATCTCTAATCTTCTCTGAACCTAGTAGCTCCATACATTCCCCTGGCCTGAAGCCCATATCGTTGAAGCCTAACCGCCCTACGGTGGGGCACCATCCACTAGCCCCTGACCCCACTATTAGGTTCCGTTGCCTTTACCATTACCACCTCATGTAGCTGAGACTTGGCCACTGTAACCTAGCCACACTCCCAATTTAGTCTTATAACCCTGATTCTACCCCTGTACATTACTACCGATGATTTGAGAAGGATTCCTACAAAAGCTCAAAATATGTGTAAACTATCCACATGCCTTGAACTCCATGGGTTGTTTCTCACACTGACTCTATAAATTTCCCAACAAACTTCACTAGATTCACATTATCAATTATTTGATTTGAGTGGTCGACTCAAGTCCTTGTCCTAACTTCCCTGATGGAACTTATCTCAACCTCACATCATGCTATCTGAAACATCCCCACTAGAATCACATGAATCTGTCACCTGGATTGAGTAAGATTGATTTGTTAAATTACCCTCATCTATGATGGCTTGACTCACCACCTCTGATAATGAATCCAACCAAAATATGATTACATACACCCTAAGGGAATGTCATAAACCATCCACAAAATGCCTCACCCTCAATGTGTCATCACTCAGTGTAGAGACCCAAATCTTGACGTACATGGAAATTACATCACATTAGCGGAATACTTAATACATAACAAAAACAGACACACAAGGACCGTAATAGTTTAGTGTCTTTGGAAACTCGGAACGTAATCTTCTAATCGTGGTGAAAGATCTTCAACATCTCCCATAAAGATCTTCCACTTTTTTTTCCTTACCTAAAACCTTTCTTTTAATCCTGGGGGAAAATAAAACATAAAAAGGGTGAGCTCAAATTCTCAGTAAGGGTAAGCATGGATAAAATAAAACATACCATATACATTTGAACGTAAAAAAACATGAACATAATGTTTAAACATCAAAATCTTGAGAAAATACATGAATCATGGAAGTACGTAAGGAATATATCATAAGGGAACATCAATCATGAAAAAATTTCATGGGAATAAAACATGTAATTGTGGAAACCATTAAGCACATTATATGATTTCAATAGTATCCAAGGCATTGCTGCCAAGACCATCTTAGTGGACAATGTCCCTTTCTGAATCGAGTTCACTCCTCATTCCAGCCCTGTATTACTGAACCGGTTTAACTTTCCGTTCCATCCATGTCTATCTCATGAGATATAAATCATTACCCAATGCATTGGAGGGAGATATAGGTCCCACCCATATCATAATGATACCATTCTTATGTGTTCCACAAAATCATAAACCATACATCATTGCATAACCCATGTAATAAAAATGGGATTCTTAAACATCATGACATCATAAAACAATTCATATAAGATAAAGTAATTCATAAAAATAATTCCATCACAATATAATCAAATCAATGTAATAATAGGGATAGAAACAGAACCCTATATTATCTTAGATGGAAAATAATTTTGATAAAACACTTGAATGCCATTCATGAGGAAAATATCCTTTCTACTTCAAAATCATTTTTTCACAAAATTTCATGAAATTTTAAAAGAAATTGATTTTTTTGAAAATAGTCATGAAATTCTTTGGAGTAAGCTTCATGAAAATAAGGCTTTATAAAACCGTAAAAATTCTTTCATTTTGTATATGTTAAAAAAACATTCTTCTCGTACTTTTGTTGGAAAAGTCAAAAAGTACCTTGTAGGGTAAATAAAAGAATGATTTTTTCCATACCATTGGGTAAAAGTCAAAATGGGTAAAAAAGGACGCTATACATACATGAAACCATTTTTATGAAACATGGACATGGATGATAACAATAACCCTAGTAAATACTTACGAATAAGAAATCTCGGATAAAAATGAGATTTGAAAAATTATCCCTTACCTTAGGTCCGATATGCTTCCTACGTATCCAAACCTCCTGTATAATGATTTAAATAATTTCATTGACTTATTACAGAATCATATTCATTGTTATTATGACTTTATATTACCTGTTCTTTTGTAAATTCTTTTTAAAGAAGCGTTTTGGGTAAAATCGTTTCATTTTCCGTTCGTGTTTTAACTTGTAATTATTCATATGATTACTTAGATCATGATTACTTACATCCAGAATTTAAAACATGATTTATATATAATATATATTCAGAATATATATTTCTATAATATATCGATAAATGGAAAAAAATACACCGTTCATGGAGACGGTAGGCCGTACGTACGCATGAATGTTGTTTTCATTTCCTTATTGAATTGAATGGAATTAATTGGATGACATACATATATATATACATAAATCCAGTATAATTATTATGTCATATATTTTATGATTACTTGTTATATATACTTTATAATCATTTATGAATGGTTAATCATTGAGAATGAATCTCATCGCATCGTGGATACGGTATTCCGTACGTACGCACGAGCGATGATATCGTTCCCATGATTGTGAAGTTTTATTGGATTGTATGTATACTATTATAGAATAAATATCACTTTACAAGAATCATATATAGTAATTATTTATACCATTATACCCATCCAAGTAAGGTGGTGGTGGAAAATAGATTACACCATGGCGTGGAGACGGTATTCCGTACGTACGCACGCGTAGTGATTTCGTTTTCCGTAGGATGGATAGATGGTGAAATAGGGTTGTTTCATACATATAATAACATATCAGTATATGAGTGATACTGATTTTATTACTTCATAATGAAACAACCTAATAATAATAATTGGAAGAAGAAATAAAGTTGAATGAATCGGTAACGGACATTACCTCTTCTTTGAAGCGCCTCTTTGAGACCTCCTCTTATGGCACTAAAATTGGTCTTTAAAGAAGACCAGGACCTCTAGGATGTTTCTAAGGAATTGTAGAAGAGAATTTGGTAGGGTTTGGATGAGCTTGAATTCTCAATGTGGTGTGAGGAAGAGAGGGAGGAGGTTCTCTTTTATAAGGGAGGAGAGGGGCACCTTTGGAAATCTTAAAACTATTAATTTATAATAAATCTACCCCACTTAAATAACTCCAAAAATGACTCATATTTAATTATTAGATGATATAGGGTTGTAATCTCATCAACCAATAAAATTTAGACATGTTATGAAATTATTTTAAGCATTATCAACTTGATTTATCCTTACTTAATCAATTTAATTTTATTTGTGGTAATAACATTATAAATTTTAAATTATAGAAAATAATTAATAATTTGTTGTGAATTGTCCATAATTAGATACTTTATAACATTTTAGACCATATTAATTTAAATTTATATTTGTTTTATATTTTTGTGATTTTTACACAATTTTATAAAATATTATTTTTATAAAATAACAATAGTGTCAATTTTGACACTATTCATTTATTTGAATTTAAATAAAATATATATTGAAGATATGTTAGAAATAAAAGATTTAATATATTCATAAAAGGTCATATGTATCTATAAAATTAGTGGAGAACATTAAATAGTTCATATAATATTTATTTTATTATTTTTAAAACCATTTATTTGTTTTATCTCTTAATAAAGTAATTACTACAACATTTTTGTATAATTATTTAATATACTTATTTTTTGCATAAAATTAAAAATAAAATAATATGATGAAGATAAATATATTTCCTTTCACATTAATATATTTAATAGAATTTATCGTCTTAAAACCAGAATATTTAAATTGTTATATTTATTAAATTATGAAGGTGATAACTTTGGCATCATTTAAAATAAAATAATATAAGTGTCATAATCACTTTTATAAGACTCCAAACGGTTATATATTAGGTAATTGGATGATTATGGTGTAGATATACACTACCAATAAGTTTTGGTCAGGTTTGTGGGTCTTTTAAGGGGTATTATTATTTCAATAAAAACTATATTACTGATTTTTCACTTAATAAATATTTTCTGCATCATTAATGTATCACCATTAATGACAATTATCTAATCCCAAAAAATTCAAAATAAATTATCATGATGTAGATACATTTATTATCTTTCTGGAGACTATTCATGTTCTAAGTTTTATTATGTTTATCACTAAATTAAAATTATTATACTTATAATATTTAAGAGAGTGACATGTTGTCACTTTCTTTGGTTTTGATAATAATTAAATTATTTTCATGGTCAAAAGTCCATAAAATGAATCTAATACGACCCTTAGGTGATATGGGTATAATTTTAGACATCCCATAGAATTTTGGCATGTGTTAGGTTAATTTTATAATATTATATTTACCCTTAATTACCCGATTTACTTTTAACCATGGTAAAAAAAAGTAAAAAGTTACTATTCACAAAAAATTATTTTCATCTCATTGAACCATATTTTAGTACTTGATATTAACCGCGTCTCTCGGATTTTCAAAATTCTACTCACAGAAGTGGTAAAATTAAGTTTTATGAAAAATTCAGTTTATTTTAACTACCACTTAGTGGTTTCACTATTCATCAAAAAAATGAAAGTTTCCCGGAAAAATACCAAAAA
Source organism: Viscum album (assembly GCA_963277665.1). Lineage (NCBI taxonomy): Eukaryota > Viridiplantae > Streptophyta > Magnoliopsida > Santalales > Viscaceae > Viscum > Viscum album. The sequence goes on from OY728152.1 coordinate 1,257,720,484, forward strand.
TTAGGCCTAAGCTATATTTGATATTATGAATTCAAAAATGATGTCTATTTTACCAAATTAAAAACATATCAGTTACATTAACTAATTTAAAAATTAATTCTCGTTGTCAAAACAAATAGCGTCTTTTTAAGAGATAATAACTATCAAAAGATTGACACTTGTTTATGTCTGGTTTAAATGTGAAATTACATCCAATGAACAACATTGTATTAAATTGTAAAAATATATTCTAAATATACTTTAAAATCACTCAAATTAATAATTTATCACTATTAATTATTTTGATTAAAAAAAATTGTTTTTAATTAAAATTTAGCAATTTTCACTATTCATCAGAATATGAAAGTCATCCAAAAAGTACCAAAATTTCACCCTAAGATAATTTCGATATTACGAATCCAAAAAAAGGTCTATTTTGAAAAATAAAATTTTCAAAATTTCAAAAAATGGTTATTACTATTTGTAATGGCTAGTTTTAATAATATTTTAATAGCATATCGTTGTTTAGTGAAACTCTGTATTGCGTACGACACAAGCTATCGAGGAAGGTCGCGGTTGCATGTAAATCAAGCCAAGCTAGTGTTGTGTGTAGTGAAAGATTCCTTTGATGATTTATATAACATAAAAACAAAATATTTCTCATAAAAGTCTCAGGTGTTACATTCTACCCCCCTTAAAATGAATTTCGCCCTCGAAATTCGTCGGGGTTATACATGGTTTTCTACTTGAAAGTTTATTTAATTGCAACAGACATCGTAAAATGAAATACCAAAACATAACTTTAAAAACTAAAGTATGAAAATTAATGGTTACCCAAATTAACTAATCACTGGGTTTCCACATAGGAGAACATAGGTGAAAATATGGATATGGAAGAAAAATCTAACCATCAAGTTCTGATGGAGAGTGGTAGAGGACAAGGCTATGAAAAATCCAATAATCACAAAGACATAAATTTTTGATTATCTAAGGTACTATTCTGATTAATTGGATATAGGAGCACTAGGACAACAGTTTTGGTTTTCAATATCATTTCCCTAAAGTTGAAAATTTTTAATTAAAAGAAATACTTGCTTGATTTTGGTACAATCTCACTATTATTCATGCTTTGAACAATTTTCCACTTCATCTCTTAAAGAAATGAAGTTTAATTTGTTATTCGTGAAGTGTTAATAGATCATGTGATAGAATGATGGGTCATTCCATCTATTTCAAACAAAAGGTTAGCAAAATTTATCAAATATGCATAAGTCCATTTATGGTGAGGTTAATCATATATGATTCCAAAAATGAACTTATACTTCATATATCATACCGCTTAATAAAACTAGTTTCTACTAACCAGGGACTTCCTGTAGGCCAGTGGTAGGCGGTAAAGGCCAGTCGCACTTCGGTTGTGGGTTCGATTCCCACAGCCTTGTCCGACGCGATGGGCTGTCGCCCGTCCTGCAGGTTGTCCTTTCTCTAAAACTACATTACTATAACATCTCATCTATAATATCAGAAAAAGTTCTATCCTTAAACAATACTAACTTATGTCCAACATAATCCATTCCAATCTTTAGGATTATCTAAAATACTTCGGTCCAAGCTTATAGTATAGGGAAAATTATTACTTGAAATGTCATATAACAATCACGTGAATGCCATAATTTATCCCCAATATATCATAAGATATATCTTGTTGGTGAAATTACAAACATGTGAATACCTTAATCATGTATTCTCTTGAAGAATGAATACCCATTGAACCTTAGTGAAAACATGAATGCAGTTAAAAGTTAACACCTTCTACATACCAAAATCCTCAAAATTCTATATACTCAAACCATGATATCACTTAGTCCTTATATCAATCATGAGCTCATGAGTACTGTCAAACATTTCATTTTCTCCTTATCCCTTCATTATGTGCATATCATCTACTTTCCAAAATATTTGAATCACTTTTCATGGTTACCGGTACCATAAAATTATTGAAAACCACAATATACTAATACAAAAAATATTCTAATACACCATAAAAGTACCTCAACAACATTATTCTTGAATACCAATACATAAACACTTCAGTCCATCCTCTTCAATGATTGTCCTGGAATAAGTCCTTCCTTGATTTAGAAGTAACTTTTTAGGTTAGGGCATTGAGTTGGGTAATGCCCATGTTCTCCACAAATAAGACATTGAACTCCATAACAGTCTATCACTCTATGACCCTTTTCTCCACACAGATAACATCTTCCCCTCCATTTGAGGTATTCCTCAAGGTTCCTCTTCCCTTCTTTAGAAATATCAATCTTCCTTTCTTAATGCTCCTCAACATGCGAACATGCATAAAAGTCTACCTTCCTCTTATTTGATGAATTAGGCATACCACTAAATTTCACTGTGTTAATCATATATCGTGATGACTGATTCGGCATAATCACAATATCATTCTCTCTAGGAATTACGCAATTTTGTTGCTTATAGTCACCATTTTTTCCATTGGATTCAATGTTAACTGAATTCCATCTGGTTCCCTCCATTGACTAAAACTCAAAAAAAATTATGTGAGAGGCAAAAATCATGATAGGGAAAACAACATAGTAAAGGGGAAGTACCATCAATATCTAAAATCTTAGGTTAAATTATATGATCGTTACCGTAGTTCTAGGACTATATCCTATATGTATACTTATCCTTAGGGATATCCCTAGACATACCTTAGAAATATCTTTTGGGATCTCACTAATGTTTTCGCATCCTAGATTCCAAAGGTTAACTAAACCTTTCCTCTGATACCAACTGTAGAGACCCGAAGCTTGACGTACATGGAAATTACATTAGTTTAACGAAATATTTAATACATAAAAAAAACAGACACACAATGACCGTAATAGTTTAGTGTCTTTGGAAACTCTGAACGTAATCTTCTAATCGTGGTGAAAGATATTCAACATCTCCCATAAAGATCTTCCACTTTTTGTTTCCTTACCTAAAACCTTTCTTTTAATCCGGGGGGAAAATAAAACATAAAAAGGGTGAGCTAAAATGCTCAGTAAGGGTAAGCATTGATAAAATAAAACATACCATATACATTTGAACTAAAAAAACATGAACATAATGTTTAAACATCAAAATCTTGAGCAAAGACACGAATCATGGAAGTACGTAAGGCATATATCATAATGGAACATCAATCATGATAAAATTGCATGGGAATAAAACATGTTATTGTGGAAACCATTAAGCACATGATATGATTTCCATAGTAGCTAAGGCATTGCTTCCAAGACCATCTTAGTGGACAAATTCCCTTTCTGAATCGAGTTCACTCCTCGTTCCAGTCCTGTATTACTGAACAGGGTTAACTTGCCATTACATCCATGTCTATCTCATGAGATATAAATATTTACCCCATGCATTGGAGGGAGATATAGGTCCACCCATCTCATAATGATACCATTCTTATGTGTGCCACAAAATCATAAATCATACATCATTGCATAACCCATGTAATAAAAATGGAATTCTTAAACATCATGACATCACAAAACAATTAATATAAGATAAAGGAATTCATAAAGATAATTCCATCACAACATAATCAAATCAATGTAATAATAGGGATAGAAACAGAACCCTATATTATTTTAGGTGGAAAATAATTTTGATAAAACACTTGAACTCCATTCTTGAGAAAAATATCCTTTCTACTTCAAAATCATTTTGTTTTCACAAAATGTCATGCAATTTTAAAAGAAAAGGATTTTGTTGAAAATAGTCATGAAATATTTTGGAGGAAGCTTCATGAAAATAAGGCTTTATAAAACCGTAAAAATCCATTCATTCCGTATACATTAAAAAAACATTCTTCTCGTACATTTTTCAGAAAAGTCAAAAAGTACCTTGTAGGGTAAATAAAAGAAAGATTCCTTCCATACCATGGGGTACAAGTAACAATGGTTAAAATGACTTTAAACATACATGAAACCATTTTTAGAAAACATGGACATGGATGATAACAATAACCCCAGTAAATACTTACGAATAAGCAATCTCGGATAAAAATGAGATTTGAAAAATTATTCCTTACCTTAGGTCTGATATGCTTAGTACGTATCCAAACCTCCTGTATAATGATTTAAATAATTTTTTTGACTTATTATAGAATCATATTCATTGTTATTATGACTTTATATTACCCATTCTTTTGTAAATTCATGTTAAAGTGGTGTTTTGGTCAAAATCGTTTCATTTGTCATGTTTTAACTTGTAATTATTCATATAATTACTTAGATAATGATTACTTACATCCAGAATGTAAAACATGATTTTTATATAATATATATTCAGAATATAAATATATATAATATATCGATAAATTGAATGAAATACATCGTTCATGGAGACGGTATGTCGTACGTACGCATGAACGTTGTTTTCGTTTCTTTATTGAATTGAATGGAATTAATTGGATGACATACATATATATATACATAAATCCAGTATCATTATTATGTCATATATTTTATGATTAATTATTATATATAATTTATAATCATTTATGAATGGTTAATCATTGAGAATGAATCTCATCGCGTCGTGGAGATGGTATTCCGTACGTACGCACGAGCGATGATATCGTTCCCATGATCGTGATGTTTTATTGGAGTGTATGTATACTATTAAAGAATCAATATCACTTTAAAAAAATCATATATAGTTATTATTTACACCATTATACCCATCCAAGTAAGGTGGTGGTGGAAAATAGATTACACCATGGCGTGGAGACGGTATTCCGTATATACGCACGCGCGGTGATATTGTTTTCCGTAGGGTGGATTGATGGTGAAATAGGGTTGTTTAATACATATAATGACATATCATTATATGAGTGATACTTATGTTATTACTTAATAAAGAAACAACCTAATAAGAATAAGTGGAAGAAGAAATAAAGTTGAAAGAATCGGTAACGGACATTACCTCTTCTTTGAAGCGCCTCTTTGAGACTTCCTTTTATGGCACTAAAATTGCTCTTTGAAAAAGACCAGGACCTCTAGGATGTTTATAGGGAAGTGTAGAAGAGAATTTTTCAGGGTTTGGCAGAGCTTGAAGGCTCAATGTGGTGTGAGGAAGAGAGGGAGGAGGTTCCCTTTTATAAGGGAGGAGAGGGGCACCTTTGGAAATCATAAAAATATTAATTTATAATAAATCTAACCCCACGTAAAAATCTCCAAAAATGACTCATATTCAAATATTAGATGTTATAGGGTTGTAATCTCATCAAATAATAAAATTTAGACATGTTATGAAATTATGTTAAACATTATCAACTTGATATATCCTTACTTAATCAATTTAATTTTATTTGTGGTAATAATATTATAAATTTTAAATTATAACAAATATTTATTTATTTGTTGTGAATTGTCCATAATTTGATACTTCATAAATTTTCAGACCATATAAATTTAAATTTATAATTGTTATATATTTTTGTGATTTTTACACGATTTTATAATATGTTATTTTTATAAAATAACAATAGTGTCAATTTTGACACTATTCATTTATTTGAATTCAAATATAATATATATAGAAGATATGTTCGAACTAAAAGATTTAATAGATTCATAAAAGGTAATATGTATCTATAAAATTAGTGGAGAACATTAAATAGTTCATATAATATTTATTTTATTATTTTTAAAACCATTTATTTGGTTTTTCTCTTAATAAAATAATTACTACAACATTTTTGTATAATTATTTAATATACTTATTTGTTGCATAAAAATTAAAATTAAAATCCTATGATAAAGATAAATCTATTAACTTTCACAATAATACTTTTACTAGAATTTATCATCGTAAAATAAGAATATTTAAATTGTTATATTTATTAAATTATGAAGGTGAAAACTTTGGCATCATTTAAAATAAAATAATATAAGTTTCATAATCACTTTTATAAGACTCCAAACGGTTATATATTATGTAATTTTATGATTATGGCGTATATATACACTACCAATAAGTTTTGGTCAGGTTTGTGGGTCTTTTAATGGGTATTAGTATTTCAATAAAAACTATATTACTGATTTTTCACTTAATAAATAATTTCTGCATCATTAATGTATCACCATTAATGATAATTATTTAATCCCTAAAAATTATAAATAAATTATCATGATGTAGATAATTTTATTATATTTCTGGAGACTATTCATGTTCGAAGTTTTATGATGTCTATCACTAAATTAAAATTATTATACTTATAAGATTTAAGAGAGTGACAAGTTGTCACTTTCATTGGTTTTAATAATAATTAAATTATTTTCATGGTCAAAAGTTCATAAAATGAATCTAATCCGACCCTTAGGTGATATGGGTATACTTTTAGCCATCAAATAGAATTTTGGTATGTGTTAGGGTAATTTTATAATATTATATTTACCCTTCATTACCCGATTTACTTTTAACCGTGGTAAAAAAACGTAAAAAGTTACTATTCACCAAAAATTATTTTCATCTCATTGAACCACATTTTAGTCCTTGATATTAACCGTGTCTCTAGGATTTTCAAAATTCTACTCACAGAAGCGGTAAAATTATGTTTCATGAAAAATTATGTTTTTTTAACTACCACTTAGTGGTTTCACTATTCATCAAAAAAATGAAAGTTTCCAGAAAAAATACCAAACATTAGGCCTAAGATATATTTGATATTATGAATTCAAAAATGATGTCTATTTTACCAAATTCAAAACATTTCAGTTATATTAACTAATTTAAAAATTAATTCCTGTCGTCAAAACAAATAGCGTGTTATTAAGAGATAATAACTATCAAAAGATTGACACTTGTTTATGTATGGTTTAAATGTGAAATTACATCCAATGAACAACATTGTATTAAATTGTAAAAATATATTCTAAATATACTTTAAAACCACCCAAATTAATAATTTATCACTATTACTTATTTCGATTAAAAAAATTGTTTTTAATTAAAATTTAGTAATTTTCACTATTCATCAGAATATGGAAGTTGTTCGAAAGGTACCAAAATTTCACCCTAAGCTAATTTAGATATTCCGAATCCAAAAATGAAGTCTATTTTGAAAAATCAAATTTAAAAAATTTCAAAAAGTGGTTATTACTATTCATAACGGCTAGTTTTAATAATATTTTAATAGCATATCATTGTTTAGTGAAACTCAGTATTGCGTACGACACAAGCTATCGAGGAAGGCCATGGTTGCGTGTAAAGAAAGAAAATCTAGTGTTGTGTGTAGTGAAATATTCCTTTGATGATTTATATAACGAAAAAACAAAATATTTCTCATAAAATTCTCGGGTGTTACACTCAGCATACTGAGTGCAAGTCATGAAAAATCAGTGAATGTTGATGTATATTCCATGATGGACATGTCACCTTTCTCAGGGCTTATGAAGTAATGATCTCTCTCTACCCTCTGTATATCCAAAAGGATGTTATCAATCAACATGACCACAAAATATTTTATGGCTAGTCCCTCATTTCTGTCTTCCTACACCTTCACATCCAACCAACGTTTATCCAATATTATGATTATGTAAGTCTCTAGCTTTAACCTCCACCTTGGAGGAATCTCTATCTTCTCGAAGATCATCGGTATCATTTCAATCTAGTTCCCAGCCGTATGTGGACCACCCACATTCGGGAATAGTTGTGGTTGTTGTGAGTGTTGCTCCTACATGATATATTCCATGCATGGCTTTGTTCCAAGAGATCCCTAATCGATACCTATGATAACATGTACCAATCCTGCTCTGAACTTCTCTTTAAGACACATTCTAATGGATGTAAAATATGGGGGTTTCTCAACATATACTAGAGCATGTACCTATGGTTGTTCCTATGAATCGTGATCTTCCGACCCTCAGGGTACTCAACATTCACTTGATCCTACAACACCACATCGCCGCCATATGACGCTCCATATGAATCTATCCATGTGTTAACCCACTGAATACCATTACATGGTCATACATATTGGATAACGCATATATATACATCATAGATAGGGAAAGAAGTAAAAAAAAGTGTCAACTTACTACCCTTACTCTCCCCCATCACAACCATTTCAAGAGACATCCTAGCCCCATGTCCCCCTTACCCACCCATATCATAAGCAAGTATCAAATATTCCTCAGGCCACACCTGTTATGATAAACTAAATCAGCTTAAACCAAGGACCATATTGCCCAACTTGGTGATCAACATCACCTAATTTCATTGAACATTCCTTCTCTAATATTCTCCATGCTCATAACACATCACAAATAATTCATATCATGGCACATTCATATATATAATTAAATATCCAATAGGATTACACAAAATCCTAACAAGCATAATATAAATACCCCTGCCAATCAGGCCTTGGGTCCAAATCTCTTTCATTGTCATACCAGGAGATGGATCAAAAGTCTTAAAAAGTAACACTCACATTCAAAGTTAACAACTAGAGGTGAAAATCATATCAACTATAAAATTAGTAAAAGAAAATATTAATCATCACCCGTAGAAACAAGGTTCATCCCATATGCATGGGGCTGTGGGCCCCTAAACACGAGTACTAAATAGAGTTCTGAAAAAATCCAGACCTACAATCTACCATGACCCAATTAGTAAGAAAAGTGGAAAATAATCATTTACTACCATTATTATTCATCAAAACATAACTATAAATACTACTAAAAACCCTATTTGATTCCATTTATATCAACCCGACCCGATTATCAATCCAAATAGTTCTTTTGGGTCGAGTTTAATTGGCCTTAGTCATACCTCCATATATGCCAAAGGATACACATTATAAGATAGCATGTAAGTTTTTGATAGTGGGGAGACTAAACCCTCACGTGATAATATAATAATGGTATATATATATATTTAATATGAAATAGAAAAAATGAATGATAGACTCTGGACCAGAAACCATCTAATGGAGAAAAAAATAACATAAAACATCGAAAGCATAACTAAAAAAAATATCATAATAATATAAACAATCTAAACATTCCATTTGTAGATAAGCAAGCATATTAATACAATCCACACGTATTAAAAACCAAAAGTGAAGTTACTGGATGACTAGAGTATATACATACATAATAGCATGATAAAAAAGGAAACAAAATAAAACTCTATCTCATGCAAGAACCTATATAACTTACCTTCCATCCCATGCCAAACAGTTTAATTCTGAGGTCCATCTATTGAGCCTAACCCCTTACCAGATCAGAAAGACATGAAGTCTTCACGCATCCTGAAGGGCCCATGTAGGATGTGAGAACGATTCTCAATAGGCCACCACCAATGTGTTCCTACCTTTCATTTATTATAAAGAAGCTATGTATAAAAATAAAGGAAATAAAACACATGAAATTTAAATAGAAACAAGTTTCTTTGGATATTAGAAGCCACCAAAAAGCTATCACATAATTTATCCATCGCTAGAATAACTGAGGAGGGGAGGATTATTATCTCATAGATCAAGGTTTCCTATTATTTATTATAGGCCTAGGAAAACACTAAGGTTACACCTCTAAATTTAACATGGAACATCATTCCATGTACAATGTAATGGATGTCCCAAAGGCATGCCCACACGAGGAATTTGATACCTTGGAACCCTACTCAATAACACTCATTGACCAGATGCATGAAACCTAGAGATACATCTATAACAATCCTCAAATACTAATAAAATTCTTCTCAATAACCAAAATACCAAGGAATAGTGATTCCCAACATCCAAAATGATCTTGGCTCAATGGCCTCAAGAACGGAAAACCATTACCCCCCAACTAACCCCCCCCCCCCTAATTGTCTTCTGAAGGCTCCTCACCGTCCTCGTGGATTTATATGGAACGGAACCACATCCTTTTTACCTAACCCACAACTATCTAGGTCCTCTACCCACATAATAAGATCATACCACCTTATCATCTGAGTCAAACTATGTTCACATGACTCCAAATAGTGCATTGGACAATATGGTGGAGTAGAAATCACCAAATAGAATATAAGACCCTTCATTCAGGCGCCTCTTACTCTTGTGACATTTTCGATAAAACCGATGTCTAGGAATTCCAACATCACATAAGACATTCAAATAACTACGTGGATTTTCTACCTCAACTAATAACCTTGTCACTCATCCTGTGATCAACATCACCTCGAAATTATATAAAACATTGTGATCCCATACTAAAGATTACATCACCTCATCCAATTGGTCATCACCACCTATATCCTCCAGTATCTTTCATCAAAGTCATATAAACACAATATATATATATATATATCAATGTAAATCAAGTTAAACATCTCGATGTACATGAATTGATCAAATTGAATTTCTTAAATACATCAATTTAATATGTGGAAAAACAAACAGACCTAATTGACTAAGGTAAAAGACTCTATCATGACTCATCCACTTGTAGACTATTGAAATCATTCATATAGGAATATCAAATGGCTCAATTTAATCATATAAATTCAACTATTTAAATTATAGGATCTTTCTCAGTGAACACATTGGAATGATAAAGATTCCCCCATGAAACACTCACAAAATCACAAAGAAAGGTAAAAACCAGCTATCTATTAGTCATTGACAATGGCATGTCTGATCATAACATCTAACTCAAACCGATTTGGATGAAATTGATGTTTATAATAAGCTCTTTAAAAATAAGACAAAATAGCTTCCACAAATTTAGTGGTATGTATGGAGACATCAAAATAAGAAATTAATAAAGTGGATGAAGAGACATACCGAGATGGTTCTAACACAACAAACTAATCGAATAAAATAGGTAATACAGAGAGGATAAGTGACACCATAGAGAAGTTGTAGGGGAAACACATGGTGCCTAGAAAAAGGATACTATGTGCGAGAAGAATAAAGGAAGGAAAATAAAAATATATATGATTTGTAAAAACATAATTTGTCCCCATTAATGAGCCAAAATGTTTTCTCAGATAGTTTTCTGAAATTTACAGCAGTTTTATGACTCCTACTGTTTAAGATAGAAGCCTTGAATCTTTACTCACATGATTAAGCCTTACCGTGTGCAATCCTTATGTGCTACATTGCATGGGTAATGCCCAAATGGAACTAATCATGAGACTCAAACATTGTTTTCCATAATGATGTTAATACAGTTAGAATTGCCTCTACTAATAACTGTAGTGGTCTCACATAGTCATGTTCCCCATCCGGTATAGTTTCTCAAACCATTCTTAGTTCAAAAGTAGGTGTGATGTCTTATCATAGGAGGCCGCACAGTTAAATCTAAACATACACATCATACTGCACTTTTCAAAAAGAGGAATTAAGGCCTCTAAAATAGCCAAAATCCATCTTAACATGTTAGGAACATTCCACACCAAATAACCAATCTAAAAATAAGGATTTGGGTTAATAAAAAACTCATATTTGACAACTTTTGAACAATAAAGGAGTCATAACACCCACCCAACTCCAAAAATTCAAAATGGATGAGGATTTTGACCCACTCCAAAAACTCAATATATTTAAATATTTCATCCGAATATGATAACCACTAGATAATGATTTTTAAATCTGTTGAGGTTGAATAAAATAAAATAAATTGATATTTCCACCAATATTACTCAAATCATATGATTATTCTTATATGTGTAAATTTTTAAACCCATGAATAGTGTAACCCAAAACCCATACCAAATAAAACTACCCAAATGATGAGGTATTTATTTTATATAGAAGCATTTCAGAATTACCTTCTGCTATCATTAGGGTTAAAACCAAGATTCACTACACCACACTCTCACTAGGGTCCTGACATGTTCAGTCTATGGGCTTCCATGTGGTTTTTGGACCAACCTATGCATATCTTCATTCATACCCTCCATGGGACTTATAAATGGGGAAACAGTCAATTTTTTGGAACTATTAATGCCCTATAATTCCTTTATTAAGGGTCTTGAGCTGATCTCCCAAGGGTGTAGTTGACATTTGAGTCCCACATGTGCTCTTGTTCCGGTTGACATGGCTACATGGTGGGTTGACTAATTTTTTAGTAAGACTAAGAATAGTTTCTATGTGAAATATCATATTAAAAAAATAATAGACCATTTTTCATTTTTATGGAAGAACTTATTTATCTTTATTAAAATTGTAAATACTAATTTCATGCATTCCGTTAAATCCTTCATGCAATGATAATAAAAATTCATAATTCTCTTTTATAAAAAATAATATTTTTAATTCTTTTCAAATCACCTCTTTCATAGTAATCATAAGTTCCTCTTATTCTATTTTTTTTAATTTAAATTTAAAATATATTCATAACATAAAAACCTTATGGAAATAAATATTTACATGATCTTTAACTTCTCTTCATAACCAAATGGTTTGTACATCAATAATTATCATAGTTATAGACAATGTGTCACCTTTAATACACGAAAATTAAACATAGAATAAGTTAAAAAATTATTTGAGTTACTAAAAAAATTATTCAAGGCTGACATCTGATGTCATTTAAATAGACCATAACAGTTATCTTAGAACAACGCTGGAAGTACAATGTCTTCAAATGATTTATATTTTTCATCAAATATCATGACTTTAGGAATTCTTGTAAGTGTCATTAAATTTAAAAATCCTTAATCATAATGTCATCAAATAAAAATTCATATTTCATTGATCTCTATTTATAGCCAAAGAAAATAATGGAAAACATATACAACTTATACAAAAAGTGGGCACTTAAATATCTCCCTTTTTTTCATAATACCTTTAATGATTATTCCTAATAAATGTGTAAATATATGGATCATTATTTTCACTATCCCATTCACTTTTCTAGAAATTAATTTCACTTTCTCAAACAATTATTTACAATAAGGACTATGGTCATGGAAAAATGGTATAATTCTATATGTAAGCAATGTTTTCAACAATCATTTCACTCGAAGTATACTTGAGTTGTTCTTGGTGTATAAAATAAATGAATTTTTATTATACAATAATATTTCCCCTTACCAACTGATCATGATACTTCATGAATTGATAATTAATTTACATATATTAATGTATTTTATACTTTCATTTCAGGATGAAGGCACTAAATAATACATGAAAATGATCAAATTTTCATCCTAAACGCATGCACACACTTCAGAAAATAGATCAAAATTATTCAAGTTAAATAGGAAAGATTAGTTAAATTAGGGAACATCCATTATTCTTATCTCATTAATTAATTCTACAACTACCCCTTTGTAAAATAATCATTATTTTCATTAACCAAGTATGATATTTTAAGGAAATCATACCCTTTTCATCGAAATGGTATTCATGAAATTTCCAGAATAATTTTGTTTTGATAACAATTGAAATAATGATTCTGGTATCTTTTTCATTTATCTCCCCCTCAAGGGAAACACATTTATGTCTGTTCATAATAGTGTATCTCATCAAGAATTTATTTTAGGAAATTACAGTTCATAGAATACACAATAAGGGATCTTTACCTCGTGACTATCTATATAGTACAATCTTCATAAAATCACCAACGATTTTATTCTTAAACAGTTTTTCTTTAGTGTACAATGAAAAAAATAAAATCAATATGGTATATCATTATCCTAGATATCTACAATAGTATATCACATTTTTCAACTTCATCGAATATGAACCTACATAATATTTATATTTGAATATCAAATTGGGGAATCATTCAAGGATGGTGACTTCTTCAACTTTTCTACATTGAATTGGGAACACTCACCTATTTATCCTTTTATTATATATATTAAAAACACATATACAATTAAAAAATAATAAGGAAATAAGGTGGATCCTCCTTGTTTCAAATTAGAATAGTATGTTTGATATAGTTTTCTCTACCTTTTTTATCCATTTTATATAAATTCATTGTTTAACAACTAATCTTCAATTATGATTTGGAATTTTTGGATATTATCACTTAATAAATTTATTTTTGTTTTAGTCTTCATTCTTCAAGATTTTATCAATAACTTTTATCTCGTAGTAAAACCTTCATCATCTTAAAGTGTTATTCTATTAAAAAATAATTTCAAGAGTTATTCTTAATTAGAAGGTTTGGATCTTCCACATGGGATATTTTGGGTGCCATCCATCTTAGTAGTTATATTGGATAGTGAAATGTCATTGAAATTATTGGTTTTGGAATACAATATCTTATCACTCATTTTTAATGAAATATTTTTGGGAGAAAATATGTTCACAACATTATTTTAATTTAGTTCCAAGGTTGATTATCTATTCATATCTATCTATTGTAGTCTTATTTTCTCCTAATCTTTGAATACATGTTTCAATGAGTATGTACTAGCCTTGTGACCACTTCCATTTTATACATCACTGATTTTATTAATATTTTGAAATATTTTTGTAGTATACAGATTCTTATGGACCTATGGATTTTTTATCTAAAGTTTTTCCTTGATACCCCTTCATAGAGGCTTACTATTTTCTTTTCCATTTGAAGATTTGTAAAAAAACATAATATATAATGACTAAATGTTTTTCAGCAACAAATTGACCCATAATCCTTGATCTTCATATTTATTCTCTATAATTTTTTGGGTTTTCTTCATAGATTTTTATTTGTGGGGGGGGAGAAGGTAACCATCATCTAGAATATTTTACCAATCCACCCTAGTCATTGTGATAGGTTTCCTATCACCATTATTCATCCATACATTATCATATTCTATTTTACAACATGAACTATTAATGATAAAAGTTTTAGAAACATGTTTTCAAGATACTATAGATGATAAATTCACCATCTAAGCTTTATGTGATAGATAATTAAATGAATTCATGATATTTTTATCATATGTTATAGGAAATTAAATAATATAATACTCCTATGGGAATTGAATTTTAGTAGACATTGTATCCTTATTTCTTGAATTTCCAACATCTATCTTCTCAATATTGGACAACTGTTCTTCTAAATATAGACATTTTATATTGAGGGTGATTTTTTTAATTTCAATAATCATAATATTTTCATCCAAATTTTCTTATTTCTACCAAAATAATCTTCATGCATATTAAATTTAATATAATCAATGCATCATGTTCCTTGAGCTTCATGGATAATTATTCCAATAGTCAACCCTTGACATCCATGCAATTTTTAAATTTTTCTTCCAGTGCATTGATATTTTCTTCTATATTCTTTTGAATACCTGATTCACCCCTTTCATAGGGAATGGGGAAAAATTATTTACTTAAAAATTCATATATACTAACTATGGTTGTCTCACTTCAGGATATTTCTATGTTGTTCACTCAATCTAATTCAACTAAACTAATTATTTTTTGTTGTTTTAATTTAATGTCCAAAGGAAATTGAATTTAATTGGTAGAAAGGATAAAACAAACATGCAATTATGAAATAGAATTAATTAATAATGAACTTGGAATTTATGGGTTGGTTTATGGGTTTCACCGTTCTCATTTTTTGGTGTTTAAATTATGTTTGATAATTCAATTCTGATTTATCATTCATGTTTCACTATTATTTTATTTAGTTGTGTTAAATCTAGAATTAATTTTCCAAACATAATTAACCCTCCTACTATAATAATGGTTAATATTACGCCTCTACTGAGAGTGTGACATCTTCCAATACATGGATCAATCGTATGTCGTTTCATCTAAAAAATGGATCAACTCCCTCGTTTAAAGAGATTGTATCCAATAGAATGGATGGAAAATATTTAATAAAATAATAAAACTGAGTTTTAGTTTATTTTTGTGGAGGATGATCTCCAAACCCTTTAATTCCACTCTTTATTATCATTAACATAACAAAAAATAAAAATTTAGGTGAAGAAGAAATGAAATTTCAATATACCTCACCCAGGCCAATCCTCAGGTTAGCTACTCATTTTTTAGGGTATGGTTTCATGGTGGAATGAAAATTAAATTGTGAATGAAGTTTGTGTTTGAATACAATGATAAATGGAATGATAATGTGGAAATTCATTAATTAAAAATTTCAAGCGTTTCCTAAGAAAAGAAAACTATAGTAACAAAGAAAAGAATAAAAAAATCACGGAGAATATGTGTCATCCATAACTTCCTATAATATTGATATCCCCTTCATAAACCCTAGACTCATATTTATAGAAATGGATTTTTCCTTGTGTTTTCATAAAGGATCATTAATTTTTTTTTCTTGATATATTGGTAGTCAACAGTTGAAATATCTCTTATGGACATTTTCTTCGAAATAATACACCTATAATCCCCATAAAATGGTCGTATTTTTGAAAGGTGTCATCATGAAACTTGTTCTAGAATATATTTCATTAAAATGTACTCAAAATTACATCATTCTTGGACACCTCTAATTGAAGTTATGTAATTATTGTTGAGCATGACTTTCTCTATCTGAGAGAACCTGGAAGCTTTTTTCTATTGATATCATCCATTTGCCAACATAATGGTCGTAAAACTCCATGGATATTTTTGGGAGACTAAAAATATGATATTTATTTCATATCCAGGCCAAATCACATCAATGTTAGATGTGAAGACTGATTTATACATCCATTACAAAATCGGGGTCCATGTTGTCTGCCCGAACAAATTTCCAGCGTGACTTATTTTTTGGGGGCACAAGATGGTCGAATCATTTATTTTTCATGAAGAAAATTTTTAATAGAATTAATAAAGTAATCAAAAAAATCAATCAAATTGGAATTATAGTTAAAACATTATTCCCAATATACTGCAGTGATTAAAATCTATTAAAATTCTAGAAATAATAAATTTTCACATTTTTTCTCAAAACACACCATAAATCCAAAATTGATCAAAATAAGCTCAAATTGATAAATTGGTAGAGTTTAAAAAGTTTATATACTTAAAAAAGGCTAAATTATTATCTCTATCAAATACCCCACAGTTAAACCATGATTTCCCTCAAGTAAAAAATCACTATATAGAATTCAGAGGACACCAATATTACTAATATTCAAATTTAAAAGTAATAAAATAAAAAATAAATTTCAAATAAATCATTTAAAATTTCACATAAAATATCAATTTAACTTCTCATTTTCATAGAAAAAAAATTCATGTATTTTACCTTTTCTATTTGAAATATTATAAACTTTCTCCTTTCATTCATTCAAGAATCATAATTTATTATTATAAAACATACCACATCATTATTTACCTCACCTTTAAATCTTTCATCTCACCTCTCATGATACAAATAATGTAGAAACATGAAAATATAATTAAAAAATGCTCCTTATCCATATTCATGTAAATTAAATATTGTATCTACTTTGTTATAACAAAAGACACATAAAATCCTAAGGACATGCAATAAATGTTTAGATGACTCTATGGCTTAGTGTTGGTAGGATTTATTGCTTTTAAAAATTAAGGATCAAAGAGGTGGTATATATTTTAAATTAAATGCATGATATCAAAAAATTGTAATGAAATTATCCCCTTCAATGTAACAACACCCTTTTTTTCCGAAACTCAATGTCAGGTCGTGATAAAGTAAATCATGTTGAATGTTTTTCTTTCGCCCTTTGATTTTTTTAAATAATTTTTTTAAATTTTATTCTTGAATAATTCCTGAAATTTATAACCTAGCCACATATGATTAAAATAATCGGTCTAGAAAAGGTTATTTTTTTGTTTCCCAAAATCGCAACCCATTTTGTTTCATTTTTTCTATTTTTTATTCTAGTGCTGAAAATAAAAAAGAGTACAAGTAACGAATCAAATTACCATTCTGATTACCCAATATAGAATCCCCACAGTTATTCCTTACAATTTATATCATCCCTTCCAACATGATTCTCTTTAACCCCACACATTAACTTTAAAACATCATGAAAATACCCAAAGTAGGGTAGGAATGGATAAAAATGGCTTGAAACATTGATCATACCTATAAATGTCACTCCGTGTCTCTATGGGATAAATAAGTATTTATGTAAATGGTTTATTTTAAGTATAAGGAATTTTTGGAATATAAAAAATCATTTTAAAATTTTCTTCCCAGTCATAGATTTGAAAAGTCCCAATTTATGTTCTGGCAGGTAATAAGTCCGAACATCACTCATGAAATATTCTCACAAAAAAAATAGGAAGTAATTGTTCTGTAAATCCTCTTATGAATGTGAATATAACATGGTAAAATAATTCAAGTAAAGATTAATAATAACAATTCAATTCACATGATTTTAAAAAAATTATTGCAATAAAAATGGTTGGGAAATTTCATTTACATGAATAAATCAATTATCTCAAATCATGAGTCCTAATTTAATTTTTCCTAGTTCATTTTAATCATCAAATTCTACATTTTACTCATTCAAGATAATTTAAATTTAAATAAAAAATGGAATTACTAGACTCTTTAGAAAACCAAATATCCTAGACAAGTAAATCACAATTCACGTGTTGACATACAATTTGTAGTTTAAATATCTAATCACAATCTCTAGAAAAAAATGTATTGTGTTTAGAATGAAACAAATTAAATATTAAACCCATTTTTTAAATTAATCTTTGGTTCCCCTCGTCCATTATTTTTGGCCTTAATTTTCCAATCATGATCTTAAAAAAGAAAATAACTCAATTAATCACTAGGATCATGTGATTTAATCTCAAAATTAAAAGTGTGAGTGGGCCACATGAAGGACTTATATAAAAAAATTAAATTTATATATGAATTAAAAAAAAGAATTTAATGATAAATCTTGGATTGATCACACAAGTGAAAGCATAATTTTTACTTCATATAGAAGAATGTACTATCTATTATCCATAATTATATGGTGTTTGGAGCTTCATGGAATTAAACCACCAAATTTTTTTCTTAAAATCATTCACATAATCATTATTAGTGAGGAAAGATCCATTTATAGAGTACTTCGGATCCCCCACCCCTTCACAATTAGTCACACCTAGTATGGAGGGGGTAGGATGAAGTATGCATCATCCTTATTTATTTATACATTTAAAACAACTTTTTATTAGTTCAGTGGATTATCTGATGTGACATAATGTATGGAGCTTATAGATTTGGTTCCTTTTGAAGAGCCATTAGGATCTCTTCTTATACTCCCTCAAGTAATGTTTCATTGTACTCAGGGAACTCTAAATATCTTTCAATAGGTTGATTTAAATTTTTATTTTCTTCATCAAATTAATCATACAAGTTATCTGAATATGAAAATTTAAAATTATTAGTCTTGGTACTCAAATTAGTTTTAATAAAATAAAATATTTTTCAGTTTAAGAATGTATCATCTCCATGAGTGAGTTCATCTTGAATCTCCTCTTCAGTGGAAAGAACCTATTAAGGTTGAGAAATAGTTTATAGAGGTAGGTCGGTAGGCTTCTCCATTCAATTGATCTCCTCAAAAAAATCAGGTAAGACCAACTAGGAATATTCTTGTTCCTTTTCTAATTGATAAAATTCTATAAATTAATCGGAGAACTCAGTTATCTCTAAAGCCATCACATCTAAATTTTCTGGGCTCATGTAATCACTCATCCCAGCTATGAATTCCTAAAATTCCATCTCCAAATTATTTTATTTCCAAAATAAACTCACATGTCTAACAAAAATAGAAACACCATAAATCATGGACAAGGGTGAGTCAATAATTGGTTCATGCACCTGGGGGTAACAATTCCATGAATTGAAAAAAATAGTCTTTTGTAAACATCATGGAAATAATATTATTGTTTTTTAATGTATAAATATCTATATAAAATGTGAAAATATAATAAGTAAATAAACTATTTATTATCACCCCAGAAATGGCACCAGGTTTGATGCACACCTATTATTGATGGTGGAAAAAGAAAAGTATTTTCCAAATGTCGCATAGAGGCTGATCAGGGACATCTCACTTGAGGAAATTTGTCATTTGTTCAATTAATTAATCTAATTCAATAAAAAATATTCTTTGTAGTTGTTTTTATTTAATCTAAGAAGGTAATAGAGTTTTATTTAAATAATAAAGAAATCTAAAATGCACTGAAAAAATGTAATTAATGTTGAAAGAACTTTTCCTTTATGGGTTGGTTTATTGGTTCCATTATTCTTATTGTTGGTGTTTAAATTAATTTTGATAATTAAATTTTGGGATATAATTCATCAATTACTATTATTTTATTTTATGGTGTGAAATCTCAAATTCATTTTTCAATCTTCATTCCACCTTTTCCAATTATCAATGTTAATGAAACAACTTGATTGAGAGTGTGACATTTTCCCAGATTGAGCTCCATCGTATGCGATTTCTTTTACTAAATGGATCAACTCCATCATATGAAGAGATTTTATCTAGTATAATGGAGGGAAATGATTTAATAAAATAATATAAATGAGTTTGAATCTATTGATGTTGTGGATGATCACCACACCCATGTATGTCAGTTTTCCTCGTCACAAACTAAACAAAATTTAAAAATTTAAGATCAGAATAAATGAAATTTCCACATACCTCCCCCAAGACAAGCCCTAGGTTATCCTCTAATTTTTTTGTGTAAGAGGTAATAGTAGAATGATAATGAAATAATGAATAAATTTTTTTTTGTAATATAAGTATATATGGTCAAATAAATGTTAATCATTTTAATTAAAAAAAGAAGCACGTGTTACATGAGAAAACAAAACCAAAGTAAAAAAAGAAAAGAATAAAAAATGTATTAAAAATTTGTGTCATAAAAGATTCCCTCTCTCATTAAAATCCTCATAATACACCCTTATCCTCTTATATATAGTCATGGGATAGTTCATGGGGTGTTATGATGGATCATTTAATTTTTTTTGGACATAATAGTAGTCAACAGTTGAAATTTCAGTTATAGATTCTTCCTTTTAAATAATCCACTTATTATCCCCATAAAATGGACAAATTGGTGAATTTATTCTTCATTAAACCTGATATAAAAAAATTTCTCATTATTCCTCAACATTTTTCTTTATTAGACATTCCTAGAAGAAGTTATGTAATTAATACTAAGCTTGAATTTTTATTGATTCAAAATCGTTGAAGATTCCATCTATATATATTATTAAATTTCCATTTTAGTGGTTGTAAAACACAAAGGAATTTATTGGGAAAAATTTATAGGAGCTTGATTTCATATAAAAGTTGAGTGACTTAAATTTCAGATGTTTAGACAGATTTATAATCTATTACAGAGGTGGGTTTCATGTTATCTCCCTAAACAACTTTTCAACACGACTGAATTTTTTGGGCCTTAAGATAGTCAAATAATCTATTTACCTAGATGATAAAGTTGAATAAAATTAATCAAGTAATCCAAAAAAATAATCACCCAAATTGGATAAATATTTAAAAAGGTATAGCCAAAATACCCTTGTGATTAAAATCTGTTAAAATTCCATAAATAAGAAATTTTCACATTTTTTCTCAAAACACACCATAAATCCCAATTAATCAATATAATATCAAATTTATAAATTTTGGGGGTTTAAATAATTTATAATAATATAAAAAATTATAAAAATATTATTTCTGTCCATCCATTATTGTCTTAATATTTCATGGAGGCATTTTGAGGAACTTACTTGAATTTTATCCTTTGTTTCTTCAATGATTCCAACCTTTCATGAGAGATTTATACATTCTATATTTTCTTCTTTTAAGTATTTCTCATAAACATCAAATTAATCATCCATATGGGTTATCTATACCTTTATAAATTGAATTAATACCAAAAACAAAGGAGGATCTTCCTTTAGAAATTCCTTGTATAAAAACACTTTAATTTATCAATAAATAATTATGTAGAAGTAGTAAATTGATAATAATCTCCACTACTTCGAGCATAATATTCATTAGTACGGTTTTCAATTTTACTATCACATACCTCTTGATCACTATATAGAGTAACTTTATCCATCTTATTGGTAAGAATTTGAGTAACCTTCTCTTCACTTTCCAATAGATATATGTATTACTTGTTTCAAAGGCATGGAGAAACATATAATTACTCTTATTTAAATGAGAGGGACTTCTTATTTAACATTTTATTTTCATATTTTCCCTATTCAAAATGGTATTCTTAGAAAAATAATATTTATAATAGATAACTAAATATTCACTCGAACTGTGCTTCATTATTTACTACAGAAAGAAACTAAAATATTAAAAAGGCAATAGCTTCATTGTAGATAACCCGATAGTGGTGAGACTAAATATTGATAATCTTTTAAAGAACAAGATTGATATATTCCAAATACTGAGAGGGGTGAATTAGTGATCATTACTTTCAAATATAGTGAAAAAAATTGTCTATTTTCCACTTTGACCATTTAGGATTATGATTCTCTTATTCCCTTTTCCATGTCGCATTAAATATTAGGAAATCAGTAAAATATAGCAGATGATGTTTTTTTTTGTTTCACTACTCATTAATAAGAGATAGTCCTTTACAACTATGGTGATGTATAGTAATATTATTTTCCCAATATAATGTATTAGAATGTTAAAGTGGTGTTTCTAGTAGAAAATAATTTATCTAGTGTTGGTACTAATACATTAAGAGGGGGAATGAAATAATTCACATTTTCAAGACTGCTGATGACTTTTTCTGACGTGAATCTCATTTATGGTTCTTTATACATCCTTTAAAGAAATTATTGACCATATTTGTTAAGTTAATTTTTAACTCCATGAAATTTATCCACTTGATGAGACTTTTATAGATATCATGATAATGATATGTTACGTCACAAACCTATTCTTTACAAGACTACTTGAAAAGAAGTGGGAATGAAATGATTCCTTTATTCATAATAGAAAATTAAAATAAAAACCTCATATTCTTTTGAATTATCCAAATAATATTAATATGGTGTGTAATGATAATAATGGAATTATTATTTGATCTAAATGATACATGACATATATTTATTTTCTCACTAAATTTTCCCCTCTTATCCTACCTATATTCTTTAGTGAAAAGATGAATTCACTAAATCATATTCTTATAATATTTTTAGAATAAAAAGAACTCCATTATTATTATCAAAACACTAAAGATCATATTAACATAGAACTTTCATAATTATTCTACCCTGAAAAAAAATTAATCAATAGTTAGACACACCCTATTCTTTATAGACTCAAAATAATAAGAAATTATATTGCATTGTGAAATTATCATTCTTGAGTTATCAATATCAAAAAATGAGTGTGTTGTTTCACATATGTTTTTACATAATAAAAAAATATTTAATTAATTTTATTTTCAACAAACATTCATTATCCATTCATTTTAGAATGATCATAGATAAACACATATTCTTCTCCTCTGGAATTCATGACTAAATACCTTAATGGTTCATGTTCATCTCTTATATCCATTTTTATCTTTATCATTTTAAGTATTCATATAGATTTAATCTCTCGTTTTTAAAATTTCACTTATTCATGTTTCATTAACACATTAACTATACTTCTTATTACCTCTTCAATCATCATTGAACTAAAACTGTGTCAAATTATCTTTTTATTGAAAGGAAAAAACCTATCACATATATAGATTATAATTATTACTTATTTTATTTAGTATTTATGTCATTAATATATGTGATAAATGAAATTAATGATTCCACTATAATATTGTTGACATAATTTTAAGGCACCCAGTTTAACAACCTTTTCTCTTTGTGCACACCAAGTTGGATATAAGATTCATTAAACAATTTCTAGAATGAATACTTATATGTATTATACCTCCTCCTACACATAAGGTTTTATATGTAGATCAACTTCACATAAAAGAATTCTAGTTACCAACTTAATCACAATATCATGGAAACTATTTTTCACATAGGTAATGAGTATAGGATAACCCTATGTGCACTATATCTCTATATCTTCATGAAACCCTCGAGTGTGTGAATCACATAATAAGAGGATGTAATTCTTCTTCATGATACCAAGAAGTTTCATGGAACCTTATCTTCAGGATACCCTATGACGGTGTGAACACAAGTTGAGTGTTCATGAATCATCTTCCTCATGTAAGTTGGTAAATATAATACCCCACTTCTTGATTCCAAGGAAGATCATAGTTCTATGATTCCTCTTCATATAATTATAAGCCATAGAGGAACTATTTGTCTAAAAAATTAGAGCTATCAAAGGTTGTCATGTATGGCAGTAGTATTTTCCTCCTCAGGGCTAATGTATTTATAGTTAAGTGTTGATTCCTCTTCCTTACTTAGTCACAAAATAAAATGCCCACAAGTCATGTAGTGTTGATGACTTATTAAACTCGTGATGATATAGGATCTGGAACCTTTAATCCAAGGGTCTAATTGTGTGCCTAATATTAGATCGCATTTTTTACGCAATTATGATCAATTTGATTTCATTAGAAACCTCATAAGAATTCATTCAGGAAAAATAAATAAAATCCTAGGATTGAAGTCTTTTATAAAGACCCGACATATGAATGGCCTCAGATACATCATTTTTATACAGTTTCCAAAATTAAAAATTAGTAAAAACATCAAAACATACATGCATGTCAATTTTTATAGTGGTCTATCTCTCTAAATGATAAGTGATCAATACCATTGATCATTGTTCAGCTACCATAGATGATCACCACTAAATAACAATAGTGAAGTCTATGGAGGATCAAGATGATCATATAAAATTATCAAGTATATGAGATCAATCAAACCGTATTGTTACTCTTTTAGGTTCATCTTTTTTAATTGTATGAATATTTTCTCTCAAAACCCATCCCACATCAAACTCAACATCGGTTGACAAATCCCTATTATATTAGAGCATTTCAGCAGTGCCTCAAGCCAACACTAGGTTCATCACTTGGATTCTATAAACCTCATGCCAACATGGGCCAAGAAACACATGGTCCATTTCCTTTCATATGGTATTATGGGCCAACATATGTGATGCATCATCCATGCCCTCTAAGGGCCTTATACATGGACCCAAAAGAACTTTGCGAAAACTATGCCTACCCTCTTCCAATTTTCATAGGTTTCCTGAGATGACCACCCATGGGTGTGGTTGACCTTCTAGTTGCACAAACTCTCTTTTTGAGGTTGTCCTGGCTATGTTATGGGATGGAAATTTTATTAGTAACACTTATAATAAATTATAAGTGAAATATCATCATATAAAATCAAAGGCCCCAGATTCAAATACATGTAAAATATACTCCGTTCCATGAGATTTTTAATACATCTTTCATGAATTTCTTTTCATCCTTCATTAAATACAAATAATAATACATGGTTATCTGTCATGAAAAATAATAATTTCCATTATCTTCAAATCACCCCTTTCATGGTTCTCATAAGTTCATATTTTTCTACTATTTCTATAATATAAATTAAAAATAGATTATTTATATAAAAACCTAATGAAAAAAAATATTATCATGGCATTTAAATTATATTAATCCAAAAAATGGATGGTATTTCAATAATATTCATTATTGTATAAAAGTTTTCACCCTTGGAAAATGTACTTTGAACAAAGAACCATTTCAACAATCTTCAGAGTTACAGGGAAAATTATTAAACAATAACATCCAAATTCATATAAAGAATCTATATAAATTCCCCATTAATCATCTTGGAAACTCAATGTATTGAAGCCATTTATATATTTCCTCAAATATCATGACTTGAGGACTTCATCTAAGGTCCATTAAAATTGGAACTTTTTCATGTTATTTACATCAATGAAATTTTACTATTTGATTGATCACAATTGAAAAACAATGTAAATCATTGAAAAATATATAAATCAAACACAATGTAGACTCCTCAAATACATATGACACTCTTCTTTCTATATAGATCATTTATAATTTTTTTGATCATGAATGTCTTTGGATTTCCAAGAGATCCAATATCAATGATTTTTTATTTATTATTATACACAATGGTAACCAAGAATCTATATTCATTTTACATTGTATATAAATTTGATGAATATACAATAGTATAGATTGTGTAGACACTTTACATATTCCATATTGCAATTTGTTCATGTGTGTCACGACCTGACCCTACCCGGGCTCGAGCCGTAACTACCCCATGCCCGCCTCCATAGGTCAGGGGCTGGCGACAAGCGCCGAAGGCTAAACAACTCGGGGAGGCCTTTTCCTGGGTACCTATACACACACATGCAGCCCATTCAATGTAGACGTGTAGAGTAAAAGGAAAAGTAAAGTACCAACTGCTATAAATAAACCACAAAGTGCATCGACCTCTAAACAGTTTAAATAAAGTGCTGAAGGTAAACTAAAAAGAAAAGGGAAAAACACGGTCCCTACCAGACAAGTGCCACAACATGGCAATAGGTGAACAGAGGTAAACAGCTGGGAGTGTCCCACACCTGGAACCCGACTACGACCACCGCATGCAGTCCAAGCTCCCGAACTCCTATGCTCTGCTGAAGTCACGATCAACCTGCCTGTTGTCTACAAAGGCACACCAAGTACGGGAAAAGCCCAAGAAGGGTTGAGTATAAAAATACTCAGTAGGATTCCCCAAAAGCTCGAGGTAGAAAAAAAAAGAGGTATTGAATAGGTGAGTCGTAGATCGAAAAGGGAAAAGTAAAGGAGTACAACTGAGAGTGCAGTAAAGAGTACAGCTCAACCCAACAAGAGGAAGGAAGTAGACACGTCCAAACGCAATGAGCTACAAACGGTGAGAAGATGAACTTATCATCGAGTCTTCGCTACCTATAGTAGGAAAGTAGACTCATCTAACCATGAGAATCTAGACACGGAAAGAATGTGGCATACCCCGTGCATGTTCGCCTCTCCTGGAAAAAGAGTAACCAAAACCCAAGTAGTGGGTACTAGAACAAGGTATATACATAATCATATGCTCAGTAAAGAACCCCGAAAAAGATCGTAAGGGGATCTCAGTCCCATAGATCAGTCCAAGAAATTGAGTAGCCAACAGTCCTAGAAGTAAACATCATTGATGCCCAAAATCCCGCACGTCTGCCCCAAACTGCAAGTCAAGGGGCTTAAATCACTGTACCTTGACACTCTCCGCTATGGGCAGCACTGACTCGCCCCCACGGTTTTAGGTCACATCGCAAGGACGCGTCTTAGTGGGGAAAGAGCCCTAATACTTGAGAGTTCTGGGGAACGTCGAACCACACCTCGTCACTGCCCCGCAGTCTATAGGTATCCTCAAAGTTGACAGGCGACCCCCTGCCCAGCCTCGCTGGAGGGTAATCCCTGGAAGTCGATGGGTTCCCACTAGAGGGAGACCCAGCAAAAGTCGACAGGTGCACATTGCCCAGTCCCGTAAAAGGTTATTCCATTGGAGGGATACCCGGCTATAGTCGTCGATGAGTCCTAATGCCCAGTCCCGTAAAAGGGTACTCCACTGGAGGGAGGCTCGGAACTGTCATTGGGGACCACTTACCAGCCTAGCTGGAGGTAAACCCGGCATTGGGGACCACTTCCGAGCCCCATTGGAGGTAAACCCGGAACCACTCTGGCCATCCCTGCTAGATGGTACTGCTCGGTGAACACCGTTTTACTGGCCATCCCTACTGGATGGTACCGCTCTAGCCATCCCTGCTGGATGGTACAACTGGCCACCCATTCCGGATGGTAAACCACTGGCCATCCTTGATGGAAACAACCTCCTGGCGAGCCTTGTTGGAAACAACCCATTGGCCAACCCTGCTGGAAACAGCCTCCGGGCCAGCCGTTCTAGAAACAACCTCTTGACCAGCCCTGCTGGAAACAACCTCCTGGCCAGCCCTCCTGGAAACAACCTCCTGGCCAGCCTTGCTGGAAACAACCTCCTGGGTAGAGGATCGGTGCCCGCGTAATGTGTTGGTCATGCCGAATCCACAAAAACTCTACAAGGGAACATGAAGCTACTATGTCTCCAAACCATGGATAACGGAACTAGGGGAAAACCAATTAACCATTCTAGTCAAACAAAAAAGAACAGAACCAGGGGAAACTCAACCTTGCTGGTCAAAAAACGAGAACAAAACTATGGGAAAACCACTCTACCCTGCTGGTCGAAACCGTCGTGAATAGGACAAGGGGGAAAACTCAACCATGCTAGTTAACAAATGAGAACAGAACTAGGGGAAAACCACTCAACTCTACTGGTCGAAACCATCGTGAACAGGACCAGGGGGAAAACACATCCCGACTGGTCAACAATCGAGAACAAAGGGACCCTCTATATCGCAAGATGTCAAAGGTATGTAAAGCAGAACATGACACACACATGGGGCCCACAAGACGTGTGGCCCCAACTCAACCCCAACCAAGCGTACAAACATTCTCAGGTACAAACATCCACATGTACCTCCCAGTGTTCTCGTATACTCCCAGAGTATACCACGTTTCCAGCCGAAAGGCTATCGTGCGCATGAGTCCCAATGTCAACATGAAGGGCGTAAACGTAACAACTCCAACTTTCCACCTCATCAGCACAGGAATGGCCAACTATATCTCTTTAGACATCAACTTCACTCACACGGGAGTGAACGTGATCTCACGCCAATATCTCGCTTCCGAACACAGCTTGTAGAACCGCTACCGGAGCACCCCTCATATTTCCACATTTAATAAGATCACGTAAGAGGCTCTGCTCGCATGAACATATTACATCTTTATAATCCTCGTAGAAAAAACACTCAAGATAGACTACTTACATGCCTCAAACGGATATCCGATGAAAAATTAATCCAACACCGCTTTTCACCCAAACGACGTCCTGGGATCCGGAGCCTCAGCCCCGAACACAGTCGGGCGCATCACACCATTGCGATCTCCTTGGAAAGACACGTCAAAAGGACTTCTCACTTGAGTGCAACGGATAATCGGAGAAAAATATGTATTCCGCCGCACCGCACATGAGCAGTGCTTTGTGGGACCCACATCCCGGTCCCAAAGCGCTGCCAACGTATCGCACCGTTGCGATCCTCTTGGAAAAGTACACAAGGTTGACTAATCACTTGTCCAAAACGGACACCCGGTGATAAAGCTGGAAATCACCGCCAACTCCAAAAACAGCCCTCATGGGGAAAGCAAGAGCGTGCAAAATTAAAGCGGGTGGATTACGCCATTGTAATGCCCTCGCAAAAACACCCAAAATCAACTGCTTTCACACCCCGAACGGATGTCCGATGAAAAAGTTGTAAAGTGCGGCACACAGCATAAATGTCGGGAGGTGGGGCCCATGCCTCAACTCTGGATTCAATACCCAAAAACTCCATGGAAATATTCGTCTTGATTTCAGGGTAACAACGCCACTTATGGCACCCAAAACAGACATCGGATGTGTCTGCACCGCCCAAAACAACAACCCCTGAGAAAACGCCAATTCACTTAATGGCGTGATTCGCCCCCGAGGCCCCTTTTTTCGGGAATTGAAAATCCATGAAACAATCTCAACAGCTTTTCCTCGACGTCTAGAGGTCACTACCATAGACCGTATGTAAAAAGGACACCCTTACTGGGAGATACGGGTATCCGAAATCGAGGGGTGTGAGCCCCTTGGACTGGACTGGCCTGGACCGGCCGATCCGCCCATTCTCGGCCGGTGCGTGCCGGCCGGCCTAGCTCGCAGCACTAGGCCGTGGCTCAGCCGCGTGGGTTGGTCGTGGACCCGTGGTCCATGCGCAGACTAGCCCTCATTTCCGATCACCCCATGGCGTGAAGACCCGCGCGACGCGGTTCGTGTCTCCCCCGCAGGGTCGCGCGCCGCGACCCCGGTCTCCCTTGCACCCCAGCGAGCTCAGCCTCACCGCCTGAAGCCGTCGCCTCGCCCTGCCTGGAGCCACTGACTCAGGTCACCACCCTCGATCCTGCGGCCTGGTGTCACCGCCTCGTACCGACGCCCTAGACCCCGCTCGCGCTGACGCCTGCCATCGTGAACCCTCACCGGACTGCTATCCTTGCTCACTAGAGAACCCAAAACTGCCAGAAAACCTCAAAAACCCGCGGACTTTTGGCAAACAACCGCAAACGCCTCAGGACTCATATTTTCAAACCGAAAGATGTGTTTGATAGCTCATAAAAATTACTTCACAAACATGGTATTTTATCGACCATTCGACGGTAATTCGAAGTGATAAATTGAGCTCAAAGTAGTTACAGAAAATTAAAATGGAAACGAAGAATTCCTACTTTGTTGGGCGTTGCCCAGAGCTTCGCCGCACGTGCCGCTACCGCACCCACCGCTCGATGCCGCCTTGATTGAAGGAAGGAGGTAGAGGCGGATGGAAGAGGATATGAGGTTGAGGGTGAGGGAGTTTTTCCAGGGGGAGGAATGAGGATGGGGGGAGAGGGAGAAGATAGTTTAAATAAAAAAACTCTTTAATTAAAAAAACTTGGCCCCCGGAAAACACCTGCATCCAAAACCCCCGACGTTGTTAAAGATAGGACGCACCTAGGGTAAACACCAACTCCTGAGCACAACAGATATCTCAGAATTTTAATCCGAGTCCCCATTCAAAAGTTATAAAACTGAATGCCCGAGGCCACCAAATTATAAAAACGCCCCTGGCTGCATTTTTAACAGAAGGCCCACGCCCGTGAAAGTTACACCACTCCTAGGGTAAACGACAAGTTCCGAACTCAATGGTGCCCTCAGTTTTTCCATCCATGTAACCGTTTAAGAGATACCTATGTTTAACCATTAAAAAAATAAATAAATTATTTTATTTGTCCGTTTAATATTCCGTGAATGGGCGAGGGGTCCCAAAGTCCCGCGCCGACATGTTGTATGTCATTACTAGGGTAAACACCCCATTTTGGACCCATACGTACTCTCAGATTTAGGATCTAAAACCCTATTTAGGAGTTATCCCATTTATTTTTCATGTCAAGTGTGAACGCACAGAAAATTTAATTCCGGCCACACCAGGGCTCAGAATCGCACGCCGTCTGAAGGCGCTGCTCTGAAATAACATCAAGAAAATTATAAAGACTTTTATAGCAAAAACCGGGTTCTTACAATGTGGAATTTTACATCTATAAAATACAATATTAACTTGTTTTGGTACCCAAATGATATTGGGTCCAGCTATGTCAGCAATCCAGGATATGGGTACTAAAATCTACCTAATTTAACCAATGTTTATTGAACTATATTCTGAAATAATGGATTTTCATATACCAATAATCAATGGATTCATCAAACTTTATTTTCTCTCATAATTTCATTTAATTCCATAAAAACATGTAATTATATATAAGTTTTGTTTCTTAGAACTGGTAACATAATAGTTTACCTAGTTTAGTGTAACACCACATGATTTCACAATATGTTGTCTATTTAAAGTAATTTAATAGCTTATATTACATGCAACACCGACTTGACATGCATTATACACAAGATTGAATTTCTGCAAAACAACACAATAATATTATAATTATTTAAACAATATATTTATTTATCAATTAAATATTGTAATATGAATAGTAAAAAAATAATTTTTAAATTTTATCTATATGATTTTAACATAAATAAAACATATTTATTTGAAATTTATATGTTTTTTTTAAATAGTTATATATTTTGAAAAAAAAATCTTAAAAGAACTACTTATTTTTGTGTTTTGGTGAAAAATAATAAAATTACCTTTAGAAACTCTTAAAATTTTAATTTGGTAAAATTGAATTAATTTTTGAATTCAGAATATTTAAATTATCTTATAATGGATTTTTGGTATTTTTCTAAAAACATTCGTTTTTTAATGAATAGTGAAAAATAATGCATAGTACTTAAAACACGACTTTTTCATTCAAATAATTATTTTTAATTTTAATTTATTTTAAATGTCAAAATAGATACATAGTACCAACATTATTCCAATTTAATTCATTTGAGTCGTTTTATAATAATATTATATATATATAATTTTATTAAACATTTTAACGTCTTTTACCCACCATCTAGGAACATTTTCAAATTTGCATAAAACATAATTTTACCAGTTCTATGAATTGAATTTCAAAACTCCGAAAAACACCGTTTTCATCAGTAAGTAAAATTTGGTTCAATTGGATAAAAATAATATTTGGTGAATAAAAACTTTTGAATTTTATTAATCATTGTTAAACGTAAATAGGGTAATTAAAGGTAAAAATAATATTTTAATAATATAAAATTACTCCAAAACATGTCAAAATTTTTTTGGATAAATGTATTTAGACAAAAATAAACCTTAGTACAAAATATATGATCTATTTTGATCTACTTGGATTAGATTAGGATATTTATTATATTTTACAAAAAGAAGAGTAAAAAGTGTTAAATTCAAATTTTAATTTCTAAAACAATTTTAATACAGGGTTATGAATAAGATAAATTGATCAATAAAAATTAATTATAAATATAAAAATATTTTCTAAATCATGGTATTTTATTTATAATTTTTAGATATTAAATAATAAATTTTATTTATAACATAATGACGATACAGTAATTACCTTATTAAGGAAATATTAAAATAAATGATATTATAAATATTGAAATAAATGTATATTGAAACTTTTTATTCCATACATGAATTTTATAGGTGAATATGACTTGTTTGGGATGATTAAATTTATTTTTTTTAAAGAATCAGGTTTTTATGAATAAAAAAACAAATACTCAGTAGAGTCAAAATTGACATAAATGAATATTTATAACAAATACTATTTTTATTAAATGATATAATCAACTTAAAAATATAATATTAGTAAAAATGACTTATATAATGTTATATATGTCATCAATGAACCAATTTAGGTTCTCGTAGAATTTTATTGTAACTATATTAACCATTTAGTATAAAAATACAAAAAGACATGATAAAAGATTAACTATTTAATAAGGTTTAAGTATAAAAGATAAGGTTAATATGGTATCCTAAACAAGTATAAAACCAATTGGTTGTGATTATATCGACCCATCCCCACATTATCTTCTAAATAAATCAATTTAGATCTATTAAAAACCCAAAATAATTGTATAATGAATTAATATTTTATTTTTTTCCTAAAGTTCCCCTCACCTCTCTTATAAAGGGTACTTACCCTTCTCTAAATTTCACACATCCAAATCCATTTTTCCCTACCAACCCCTGCACAAATATCCTCCCAACTACACTCACTTAATCATAGTGGCATTAATTTGACCATAAAGCCAACCTAAGGAGACCTTTGTTCAAATAAAAAATAAACAACCAAAGAATAGGTAATTATTTCATCAACTCTTTCAAAGATCTTTTCTTCTCCTACTTCCTCTTTCATTGTTTATTCAAAATAAAATAATAACTACAATACCTTATAAATAATGATATGTTTTTATAAATATGATACAACTACATTCATTATTCTATCCATCCTATGAATGACAGAGTCACCATCGGTGCGTACGTATGAATTATCATCTCCACGTTGTGGTGTAGTTTGTTATTCAACACTTCATTATTTGGATGGGTATAATAATTAGTTTACTTTAAGAAAATAATAAATATAACATGGTAATTATTCTGTATATATAATATAACACGCAATTAAATATAATTTCACTATCAATAGAATGATATTGTGGCTCATTTGTACGTACGACTTACCGTCTCCATGATGCTTAATGTATAAGAACTAAATATCATTCTATATATGATTCAAATACTTTATATCCATAATAAACATGACCTATGTGACAAAGAATATAAAGGAAAAAAAATCATTTAACACCCTAAACAAGGATACCACGGAAATATTTTTAACAAAGCTATATTAGAGGATCAAATATGATATATTATTTATGTATGTGGTTCTTCTATAATTTAATAAAAATGAATTACCCATTATACCGAATGTTAAACTTACCCCTGACTAAAAGAAAGTATAAGGTATGGGAATTCCATCTCACTTTTACTTTTTGTGAGATATAAAGAATTTTCACCACCTATTTCTTGTGTGTGGTGTATGTACTGCCTCTATTGCATTTAATATCTTGAATACATTTCTCTTCACGGTATTTATAGATTAATTTGATGATATTAGGCCTATGATTTAAATGTTCAGTGTGGTATGAGATTCTTTTAATGTTTAAAGAATTAATCATTTCTCCATTTCCATATTCTTGATATTAATTTATAAAATTATGCCTTTGAATATAAAAGGATTATAAAGTGAATTTGATGTCTATTTTAGATTTTCATTCAAATTTTTTATAAAGATGAATATTTTATGATATAATGAAAGGGAATCATTAAATATAACATCATTTTAATGTTCTAAATATTTATTTTTCAAAATCATTTTATTTAATGTTCTTGTTTTAAAAATGATTTCAATGATTTATAAATATGAAAATTTTCGTTTTAAAATATAAATTATTTTCAAATTTTTCAAAGTGGTATGGGACACCTTGATTGAAAAACATCTTTTAAATGATTTTAGGAAAAAGGGATTTTTCTCTCAAAGAGTATTACTGATATTTTCATCTAAGTCAACATCCTTTATGGGAGATTATTCTTGATTGATGTTGATTTATTTTAATAAAAATTTCCATATTATATTGAATGAGTTATGATATGTTTGAGTGTGGATATTATATATTATTTCATTCATAGTTTATGGTTATAGTAGTAACATTTTTTATGCTAGTTTGATAAGAATGATCATGTTATGTTTCACCCATTTCGTATGAGGAATGCATTGGATGTAGTAAGTGATGGGAGGGGCCCGTTATAGCCCCTCATTGCATCAGTAGGTATTATGAGACAAACTAGTGTCTTGGAATAAGGCCTTAGAAAAAATTATATTTAGGGTCTTGGAAAGAGGCATTAACGTTGTGGTTAAGTTGTCCATCATTTTTAATTCTATAATTATGAGTGTAGTTATTGATGGTACATGTGATTATTCAACTTGTAGAATATTAATGTGAATAATTAAATGACATTATTTGATTTTACTGTTCTATAATATGCTGAAGATTAGGTTTAATGGTCATATGATTCAATTTTATATCATTCCATAAAATTTTATGATTATTTATGATAGCTTCTCCTATATTTTTTTATCCTTACTGAGCATCTAATCTCACACCATTATTATGTTTTATATTCTTAGGATTCCAAGAAGTGAATTATGAATGATATTTAGATTTAAGCTAGGGGAATAATGTCATCCTTAGAGGATTATCTATGTTTTATTTTCTGTTATTAATTGAAATGTTATGTTTTTATATTTAATCTATTTTTCAACATTGCATAACTGATCAGTCCTTTGGCACTTTATTCCACGTAATCTATACAATGTATTAAAATAATATACCGGATATGGGCTTCTGGAGTTGTGGCATTACAGTTGGTATCAGAGGAATTTTAGCAACTGCTATTGAAATATATTTCTAAAACGTAGATTTGGGATCATAACCCTACGGTTGATTTTTTGAAAATGTATAGAGGAACCACCCAGAATTTTGGTAAATTAGGGATTATGTAGATATTCCAATAAATACATGACATTATAGATACTACAAGTGGACGTGGTTATATTATGGATGTAACTAGGGGTTAAAACTCCAGCCATGTTATTTGGGATTTTCTCAGGGTAACCTGGTACACGACAAAGGGCCTTACATTGAACCTGTTCTGACACTCTTGGGGGATATGCTTCAGTTATTTTAAATTTCCATTAAAAACCATTATGATGGATTTATGAGTAAATATGTCCTTAATGGAACCATATTTATTTTTCTGAGATTCGATATGCATATTTTTTTCAATTTATGTTCAGTATTTCACAAGTTTAGAATTATGAATTATGATTCATAACGTAATCTAGTGTATGAATTTTGTTTATAAATGGTGCCTAGTAAATGGAATGAAAACCCCACCAATTCACATGTTCTAATGTGTTAGAAAGATCTTACCTTTCATGGTCTTATTCCATAATTTAGAAGGGAAATAACCTCCCATGTATTCACATCGTATGAGGAAATAGTTTCATTTGTTAATAAGATATGTAATGAATTCTCCGAGTTCGATGGATTTGAAGTAATACCAGAGAAGAAGAGGATGGCAGATAGAATGTTTGATAATGTGAATAAGTGAAGGTAAGACTATTTTTTAGGTGATAACTATAGAAAGAATCACACCGGGAAATTCATGAAAGGATTGGGTTTTTGTTATAGGTGTGGAAAAAAGTTTCATTAGGAAAAAGAATCAAATGGATGAAAGAAAAGACTAATATTCGGTGTCTCAACTGTAGTGAAATGGGGCATTATACGAATAAATTTCATAAGCGTTAAGAAAATATAGCTCAAAAGAATCATATTGATAAAGTTAAAACAAACGTTGTTACTACAGTCGATGTGAAATAATTAATGTATTTGTGCTTCTGGATAAAATAATTATGTCATTTAAGTGTTGTATCAATGATTTACTGGTTATATGAATTATGGAAATAAATAAATATTATAATACAATACTATTTCATTGAGGATTTGAGATTGTATCGTACTAAGAAAAGTGACTCAATAGAAAGTTAATTTTATTTGTAATATGAATCATTGAGGGAAAGAAAAACCTTAATATGTTCTTAATACTAAGATATTGATTTTGGAAAAAAGAGATGATTGATTTGGATAAATTATATTGGAATTTTTTTACAACCTTGGAACTAATTAATTGGTTGTTTAATCCATCAGTGGTGGAGTTTTCTATATTTTGGGATTTAAGAAGTATATCTAGTATTCTATAAGGAATAAGGGAGAATGAATTTATTAAATAAGGTTTAATGGTAATTAAGGTTGTTACTATGTTTTAAGATAATACATGATGAAGGTATTATCATGTTATTATGTGAAAAAAAGATATCATAATTATGTTTACCACCCATATAAATTTTGTTAATTTGGGTTTGGAAACAAGTGTTTTAGAGAATTCTAAATTTTGGAATGGATTAAGTTGGTAATTTGATATTTTGTTTGAGGTTAATGTATAATTAATTGGATACTTAGACCTAACTATTTAGATATCAGTAAACATATAAAGGATTAAGGAAATACATTAGGGCCTTATGATTTATAAAATGTGTTTTAGGCATTAAAAATTCATTTTGAACATTCATTTCATAGTGTTAGGTATGAAGTGAAAATAGATCGAAGAACAACTGAATTAGGCGATTATGATTATGATAGGTAATGAAATCAAGTATGTTTTCTTGAGTTCTTATTGTGATAGTAAATTAATCCCTCCACTTTAAAAAATAATGTATCTATCAAATGTGTTATCCTAATACCTTGTGTTTTGTTGAAATAATGATATTTTAAATCATCATATATTTATGGATTTGAGGCATTCAATTTTCTATTTATTGTTCACTAGTTTATGACTGATGACCTCAATCACTTCTTATAAATATTTACGTTTTTTCTCTAATTATGTGTATCTAATTTCTACTAATTTTATCTTATTTGAGATCCTAATTTTGTGGTGACTTTTTCATTTCCCTTTCCCTCTTAGTAGGAGTAAAAAAAAATTACCCTATCTCTGATTTGGGTTTTACCCAAATGTATTTTCTATTTTTAACCATTTATATTGAATGAAAAATATCAAATTGCGAGGAAGTAATTTATTGAAGGAGGGTAGAATGTAACACCCCATGATATCACAATACATTGTATCTTTAAATTAATTTAATAGCTTATATTGTATGCAACACCAACTTGTCTTTCGTTATATGCATGATTGTGTTTTTGGGAAACAACACAATAGTATTATAATTATGTAAATAATAAATTTATTTAAAAATTAAATTTCTGTAATATGAATAGGAAAAAATAAATTATAAATGTTATTTATAATTTTTTTCACATAAATAACAAATATTTAAAATGAAATTTATAAGTTTTGTTAAAATAGTTATATATTTTGAAAAAAATATTTTCTTAAAAGAACTACTTTTTATGTTTTTTTGTGAAAACTAATAAAATTAATTTGAGACACTCATAAAAATTGTATTTGGTAAAATATAATTCTTTTTTGAATTTGGAATATCAAAATTAGCTTAGAGAGATTTTTTTTGTATTGATTCACAAACATTCAATTTTTGATGAATAGTGAACAAAACTGCATTGTAAACAAAAAAACATTTTCAGTTAAATAATTCTTTTTATATTAAATTTATTTTAATGAAAAATAGATACAAAATTCCTATATTAATCCAATGTAATTCATTGGAGTCATCTATATATCTTTTAAAGTAAGCTTTTTTCAGCCTATGTGTCACCACCATAGACTTCCACGCCTCTCAAAGCCATGTCTCCATAAAAATTACCTCCATCACCAGGCATTCCACGCATATCCCTCCATTGAAATTTCGTTCCCTCATTCTAGGGTTTTAGCTCTCTAACTATCTGGCTTCCCTGGCTTCTCCGATCTCAGTTCTCAGGTACCGCCTTTGGCACCCCATCACCCCATCACATCCCTTCTACCGCTACCCTCTCCTCCATATTCGCCGCCTCCACCTGCTCCTCTTTCGTCTGCTCAGCGTCGTGCTCCTCCACCTCCTTCTGCTCGGCTTTTGGATCCTCTGTCTTTGATTTTTGTGCCTTCAGCTATTCCGACTATGGATCCTCCGACGCCTCATGCTCCGCCTCTAGATCCTCCACCCCGCCTGCTCCACCTCCGTAGTTCTCTTCCTCCTACTACTCTGAATCATGCTCCTCCCCCACTATCTGAAATGTTTCAATTAATTTTTTTTCAATGTGAGTGTGGTTTATATAATTAACATAGGCTTCCTTCCATGAATTTTTCTTACAAGCTCCACAACTTGCGCACAATGCCTTTTTTTCTGGAACGGTAGACAACTACAGCGACAACAATGGGGGAGGCCGCCACTCCGCTCCTCCAGTCTCTCCAATTAATCCTCCCTCCCTTTTTGGTCTATTCCCGAACATCTACACGGATTCTAGGGTTTTTGAATATACGATCGGAGAGTGATCAGAGGACGATCCAGGATGTCAAGGAGACCACTAGGAATCACAGTGGCTGCTAAAATTTTGACTCTAATGTATCTTTCATGGGTAGGGAATTAAAATCATGAAGTGGTAGAGGCCTGCCCCTTTTCTTAAATCCTATAAAAGTTATAGGGAACAGGTAAATAAGCAAGGTATTGTGACTCCCCCACACCCTAATCACCTCCCAAAATCCCTACCTAATTTTTCCATCAACTATCTGATTGCGAATCATAATAACCATTTCCTCCAAGTTCATGCACAATTTTTATGAATGTTCAATCCACTTTATAGTTTCTATTTCATATTCTTGTCAATGGTTTATCCATAAAATTGTTTTAATTTTCATTTATGCAATTGTTTCCAGTTATTTTCATTCACATCTATTTTCTTCATGGTGTATCTCATAGTTTCATATCAAATATAAATATTTTATCTTAAAAAATGCTATATTGCATATTTATTACCGATTTTTTTATTTAGGATATTTTGGTGGTGTATTAGTATTTGTTATAGGGGGAAAAGATATTGATGCTTCTGTCTACTTTCTAAATGAAGAAACTCAAATTAGCGGATGAAATTCTGCAGGTGGGTATGTCATGTATTTTATATAATTCAAGAAATATTTTGGTTGTTCAACTCCTACTATATACAATCATACTTAGATCATAGTATTGTTTCAACTCCTCAAATGTTGTGATAATTATTCTAGAAATGTTTTAGTAATGACAGGAAAATACTTCATATTTTGAGGAATATATGATTCCATGAAGAAGAATAGTTTGTTGTTGTATTTCATTAATAATAAACCTTACTGTACATAAATTGTACAAAATAGGTTCAACTACTGTTCGATAAATCTGATATGTACTTCATAAATTGGATATATCTTTGCAATATTAATACATGATTTATTTATTTATTTATGATATATTGTTTTCCTGTAGATTCATGTTTTTGAAAAATCATGTTACAAAGGGATATTTTGGACAGTAGATGTCTACATGGATTGGGTTTCTATTGTTAGAGCTGGGTGAGAAGCAATGCTGCTAGAGATTTGTGACATTTTTTAGCATACTGTTTTGAATAAATAACATTGGATCTTGATGGATGTTTTAATATTTGGTAAAACATTTTGATACCTGTAGGAGCATCAAAACCCGCTGGACTCTTGGAAATTGATGCATTTTCATA
This sequence comes from Viscum album, assembly GCA_963277665.1. Classification (NCBI taxonomy): domain Eukaryota; kingdom Viridiplantae; phylum Streptophyta; class Magnoliopsida; order Santalales; family Viscaceae; genus Viscum; species Viscum album. Next base: position 1,257,760,809 of record OY728152.1, read on the forward strand.
TGATTGTAGAGAGGTCACACACCTTAACTATAAGTTCTACTGTAAAATCTGCTTTTTTAAAATCTGCTATTTTTTAATTGTTATTTTTAAATAGTACCTTATTAACTGTGAAAATTATTATTATTGAAAATATTATCATATGATTGCAGGGATGACACACACACCTTCCAACAATAAAGCATGCTTCATGGAGAGTAGGCTACAAAGAGTATTATTCATACTGAGAGGTGTGTATGTAATATTTTTAATTTTATTTTATGTGATTGTCTGCATGATATATAATCTTTTTAAATGATCACCCAAATTATAGGTATATCTTACAGAACTGATGAAATGTAGGACCTATATCATTTATCAAGGTTTTTCTCTTACTATACATATTTATTTTAATTCTAACCGAAAAAAATTCTTCAATGATGTTTTTTCTGTATCAATTGCAGACTCACAAAGTGCACATTCATTTACATTTATCTTAATTTATTTTTTAATTACATAAATTTTGTCTTAGATGTTCAATAAAAGTTTTCAAGATGGATGTTCCCTTTTTAAAACATCACCTTCAATAATAGTGTTCAATATTGATGTTCCCATAAATCAGTTATGGTGTTTATGTAAAACTTTGTACTCATTATTCTATTCCCCTTCGATTCATTCATGATTTGTTACTAAATTCCAAAGCAATGTTTTTGGAATCTTTATGCACTTATGTGTTTGCATCCTCATTTTTTATAAAACAAATTCTAAAGGTTTTTAGTATGTATAATAGATTACTGTGTTTGAAGCAAGCAGATTCTAAACACCAAGGATTACTTAGTTTAAATGAGTTTTTTATAGCGATGCAGGATGCACTTTATTATCCCTTCAATGCATTTTTCTTCATTCATTTTATTCAATGGTTTAAGGCATACCTAGGTTGCATATAATATGTTTCAAACGGATGATTTCCTTGGCATAAGAAGGATATTAATTGACGAAAAATCTCCACATTTTTTCAGGAAAGAAAATTAATTTTGAGAGATGATTTGTTCCCATCCCATGGTATGAGGCATAGAGACTTCGAATCCTCCACTATTTTAAGGTGTTGATTCCCTCTCCATAGTGAAAGTAAACACTCTGACGAGTAATGATGAATCTCAAGTCAATGGTCAGTTTATCATCACTAAATAATTAATTGGTAACTTTCGTTTCTTGACTGTAAAAAATTTACTTTATAGTGACTTTACGATTAAAGCATTTACCTTTCAAACAATAATTTACTTCAACATCTCAATAGCGGGTAATGCATGAACTTGTAAATAAAACTAGATGGAACGGATCATAGTTTCTTTTTTTTTGTAGATAATATTAGATGTTGTTATATCACTAATTGATGGGTTGAAAAGATGGTACATTTAAAATCTTAAGCCACTAGAAGTTTCCTATCATTTCAATGATTTCGGATCTCCCTTATTGGTAAGAAGATTTACATATAATGAAAACATGTTGGTTGTTTAATTTTTTTTTCATCTCTATTTTCTGAATTCCTAATGGTAGTAATATATTTAACACATTTTGTATAAAACACAAACCGTATTTCAAATTGTATTCTACTCATTCATTTGATTTATGATATCCTTTATATATTTATTTCTTTGTGAATACCATGTACCAAGACATATCTACAATCCTCTATCTTGTTTTTATCATGTCATTTTTTAAAACAACAATATTTAGGCACTGTACATACATGTATCTAGAACATGCAGGATATTTGATTGAAATAACTATTATTTTATCATTTCCAATCTTTTCACTACATTTTAACAATACCTTATTTTGTATGCAGTACAATCCCATAAAATTACATTTCATTTCAATTCCATGTTTTAATGGAAACTGTATATTATATTTCCCAATAATGAAATATGTCCCAATTTTATGCAATGATACATGTAGAATACTTTACACTACCATAATTTGATCCTTTTTCTTGATAAAACAACATTTTTCACATTCCAAGATTACTTGTTCATGAGGTATATTTAACTACTATAGGAAAGTACTCTATAGTAAATCAACATGAACAACTACAGGATCATTGCAGCAACAATGCAAGACACTACTGTCATGCTAATAATAGCAGAGAACATCTATTATTTTAACCTTTCCAATCTTGAACCAGAATTTTATAATTTATGTTACAGTTTTCACAAATGTTTTTGAAGATTAAATGGAGAATCAAGGTATCTAGACTTACTATATGATGATATTTTCTACTAAACATGCATTAATGGTCAGTATACCCAGTCCATGTTCAATTTTAGTTTGTCAGGTCTTCTAAAGTGGTTGAGAGCTCACTGCTCAAGCTTCTTATCCTGGGTGAATGTCTCTAATAAGTGAATAAGGTTAGGGTAACCCCTATTCTTACCCACTATCTCTATTCAGGTGGGATTTAACAACAACAAAATGACACTCTTGATCTACTTCGAAGGCTCAGTTCAGGTTTTCTTGCATGCTGAATGTTCAACCAATTGATGGAACTAACTGTTAGAAGATAATATGTTTTAACTATTCTATTTATTACATTTAATGATCTATTTTTATAAATTAAAAAACACCACTTTCAATTAGTATATATTCTACAAAAAATGGATCTATATTAAAAAAATAAGGGTTTTTTAAAATTTGCTGGTATATTTTTTCCCACAACTTAAAATTGGTTTTCATTGAATGATGTTGTCTGGATTAGTGTTCCTTAGTCTCAATGCCTATAAATCATGTAAGGAAACATAATACCTTATTAATGATGATAAAACTATTTTTCTTCGTGTTTTGTAATTGGTTTATTAAGCATTATGTACAGATTCAACTCTTATGGAAGGAGAGCACTGGGATGTGACATCTCGTGGAAGTAATGAGATGAGAGTTAAACGTAGATTATGTACATAACAAAACACATTCAAAGTACTTATCATCGGGAAAAATGAAAATTACATCAACAATTTTAATTGAAACTTTTCAGACAATAAGGTACTGCTGGTAACATATTTCTAATTTCATTTCAAAGCATAAACTGTATAACATTACTGTTTTTGTCATTTTTCTATAGGATAATCATATTTGTGGCTCCTAGGGAGTAAGTACTGGGATTTAACAATAAAAGGTACAAAGGTTTTAAATTCCTCCAATTTGGATGGTTAGAATGTAAATATCACCTTATTGCTATATTCAATTTATCCTTGCATAATAGGATCATCCGAGTGGTGGATATTTTTGACAAAGTTAGAACATTGAGACTAGATTTCTTATATCAACCACTATTATTTAATCTACTTAGGTATATAACTATTATCATGAATAAATATCATTTTCATGACATCATTGTAACTATGGATAAATTCATTTTTCATGTAATTTAAATTTTTTATATATTTAAACTGTACATCGGTTTTCATCTTTTGAGATATCTATTTTTAACATTTTCTTTTTTTATTGTATCATTTGAATTGTCACCTATATTTATTAATAATTCTTTTAAATACAATTTCTATGTAAAAAACATGTCTTCTAATTTTGATAGTAATGATGGGGTTCACCATAAACTTTCAATATCTCCCGACATTGCGCCTACAACAAACCAAGCCAGAGAACTGCACACTCGAACAAAGGAAAACAAAGAAAACAAGAGAGAATATGTTCACCCTATTTTTTGAATGAGCCTCTAGCATGGATACTGCATAACATATATTCCATGTTTATGTGTTTTATAAGATCCGTATAATGTTTAAATCATCCATTTAATGTGGTTACTTCACATATCAGTTGAACAAGTTGATGTTAGATATCAGTTGAAAATGTTTCTATTTCAAAATAATTTTATTTTCTAATATCTATGACATCTCCACAGCACAGATACCGGTTTAACCAGTTATTTACAACACTGTATCTGTACATTCAATATAAAAATTTCAGATCCTTATATGTTTATTTGGATTAATAAATTTTTATAGGATGTATAAAGATATTCATTACTTGAAAAACTACCCACGCAGATGAATAAATTTGACATATTAGTGAGAAAATAGACATATTTTTGAAATATACATCACCTATTAATAGAAGCTTACCAAAGATCTTTTTTGGATCACACTTTGTGGACTATAGGGGTTTATTTTTACATTCATATTTTGTTGATGGATTTAGCATGTTCATGGGGGAATTTGAGCGGATGTTTGCGACCTTGAAAGCCATTGTGTGAGTGCCATTTTTAGGAAAATATTCCATATGTACGAACCATTCAGAAATTTTATTTCTTATTACATAGATATTCTAGATAATTCAAGTTTAGATAGAATTGATCAAAATAAGCTATTATTTCCACTATCATGGGTTCAAAAAACACCAAAGGCTCATAAATATTCATGGAGAATAACTCATGAGTTATTCATATTATTAATGTAACTGTATAGATTTGTTTTCATGGATGATACCATGATTCTAGTACCAACTAATTATTTTAGACATAACAAAATATATTTTATATATGTTAATAATGTTAAAATATACTATGAAATTAAATCAAGGGAGTGTGATAATATTGTGTATGAAAAAGTGGAATTTATTTATGATGATGATATGTTAAAAATATAAACTTTCATCTACATTACCTTTCAATGATACCACACTAAATGCAACCATGTTTCATACTAATCCTCTCCCCAACATTTTCGCAATCCCATCCACTCCAGTCAAAATCAAGAAAATGTGAAACTCTCTCTAGGTTTCCTTTTATCATTTATCAAAATCTCACCACTTTCCCCCACCTCTTCCCAAACCTCCACCTTCAGTTTCATCTATATATATTATCTCTACCTCTTCCACTCCATCTTGTTATATCTCCAAAACAATTAGTCTTTACTTCATTTCCTTCATTCATGGTTAGCCTACAAACTTCATTATCATCTTTTTCTTCTAGACATTATATTACGCACGACAAAAATAAAATTTTTAAATGACACAAAACCAAATGACTTGAATGAAAATTGAAGTCCCGCGCATTGGCACGGGTGGAGTACAAGTTTTATAATAATATTAGATAGATAAAATTTTATTAAACTTTTTAACATCTTTTACCCACCTTCTAGGAACATTTTAAAATGTTCATAAAACGTAATCGTAATGCATCTATGAATTGAATTTAAGAAATCCAAAAGAAACAATTTTAATTAGTAAGTAAAATTTGGTTCAATAGCATCAGAATAATTTTTGTTGAATAATAACTTTTGAATTTTATTTACCATTGTTAAAAGTGAATAGGGTAATCAAGGGTAAAAATAATATTATAATAATATAAAATTACCCCAACACATATCTTAATTCTATTAGATAAGTGTATTTAGACCAAAAATAACCTTAAGGGAAAAATATGATCCATTTTGTTCCACATGCATCAGAATATGACATTTATTATATTTTTTAAAGAATAGTTAAAAGTGTTAAATTCAAATGTTAATAACTAAACCATTTTTAATAAAGGGTTACACAGTACATAAATTCGACTATAAAAATTAATTATAGAGATAAAAAAATTTCTTACGTAATTATATTATATATATAATTTTTTGACAATAAATAATTAAATTTATTTATAACATAATGATGATTTCGTAATTACATTATTAATCAATGATTAAAATAAATGATATTGTAAATATTAAAATAAATGTAAATTTAAACTTTTTATGCCATATACGAATTTTCTACGATAATTTGACATGTTATGGTTGATTAAATTTATTTTTTAAGTGGAATCAAGTTTTTATGACTTTAAGAAAAACTAAATACTAAATATAGTCAAAATTGACATAAATGAATATTTAAAACAAATACTAGTTTATTAAATGATATAATAGCCCTGAAAATTTAATATTTTTCTAGATTACATATATATTGCTATATATATCATTAATTATCCACTTTATGTTTTCTTCTCATTTTATAGTAACTATATTAACCATGTAGTATAAAATACAAAAGAGATAGTAAAAGTTAAACTATTTTACTAGGGGTTATGTCTAGAAAATAAAGGTTAATAGAGTGACCTAAACATGTCTAAAACATATTGGTTGAGATTATTTCTACCCATAACCACCTTATCCTCTAAATAAATCAATTTTGATATATTAGAAACTAGAAATAATTTTATAATAAATTAATATTTCGATATTTTCCTAAAGTTCCACTCACCTATCATATAAAAGGGTGCTTCACCTTCTCTTAAATTCACACCTCCAATTCCATTTGGCTCAGCCAACCCCTTATAAAACATCCTCCCAACTACCATAACTTCCACCTAGAGGCATTAATTTGATAATAAAGAAAACCTAAAGAGACCTTTTGTTAAAATAAAAAGGAAGAACCCAAAGAAGAGTTAATTATTTCATCACCACTTCCAAAGTTCTTCTCTTCTTATACTTCCCCTTTCTTTATTGTTGAAATAATAAAATAATAAATCCAGTACCTTCTACATGATGATATGTTATTATAAATACAGTATAACCGTATTCATTATTATATCCATCCTATCAATAACAAAGTAACCATATGTTCGTACGTACGACTTACCGTATCCACTTCGTGGTGTAGTTTGTTATTCAAAACTTCATTATTCGTATGGGAATAATAACGAGTATAATTGATGTAAATAATAAATAAAACATGTTAATGATTATTTTATATAATATACCAACCAATTACATACAATTTCACTATCAATATAATGATATTGTTTCTCATGCATACGTACGGCTTTCCCTCACCACAAAGCGAGGAGACTTCGTTCCCCGTCGTAACCATTCAAGAATAATTTTTATTTGATGATTAAACAATAATGTTTAAGAAATTAATATCATTCTAGATATGAATCATATACATTGTATCTATAACAAACAGTAATTACATAACAAAACATATAAAGGAAAATAAATCAGTTAACACCCAAAAAATGATACTACTAAAATATTATTAACAAAGAAATAATAAAGCATAATATATGATATCACATGTATGTATATGATTCTTGTATAATTTAATAAATATTATTTAACAATTATATAGGAGGTTAAACATACCCTCGACTAAAGTAATGTATAAGGTCATGGAATTACATCTCACTTAAAAATATTTGTGAGATACAAACAATGTTCACCACCTATTTCTTGTGTGAGGTGTATGTACTATCTGTATAGAATTTAATATCACAAATACATTTTTTTAGTGTATTTATATATTCATTTTAATATATTGGGCCCATTATATAAATGTTCATAGTGGTATGGGATGATTTTAATCTTTAATGAATTAATCCTTTATCGATTTCTATATTCTTGAAATTATTTAACATAACATTTTACTGGAATGTAGAAGGATTATAAAGGTATTGTTATGTGTATTTAAAATTTAATTCAAATGTTTTTAAAATATGAATCATTGAGGGTTTTATGGAAGGGACTCTTTGACTAGAAAATCATTTTAATGTTTTAAATATTTATTTTAAAAATAGTTTTAATTAATATCCATGTTTTTAAAATGATTTAAGGATTTATTTATATGAAAAATGTTAATTTAAAATGTTAATTACTATCAATAGTTTCAATGTGGTATGAGACACTTTGATTCAACAACCCCTTTTAAATGAATTCATTTATAAATTGTATGACTTTTAAATTATTTTATGATAAAGGGATATATCTCTCAAAGAGTTTTAATGTTTATTTTCATCTAATTAAACATATTTTATTGTATTGAATGAGTTATGATATGTTTGACTAAGGATGTACTATTTTATTGTATTCACGGTTTATGATTATAGTATTAACATTTTGTATGCTAATTTAATACAAATGTTTATATTATGGTTCACCCTTTTATATGATTAATGCAATGGACGTAGTATGTGATTGGCAGGGCACTCTATAACCCCTCGATGCATCGGCATGTCACTTGAGACAAACTAGTGTTTTGGCAGAAGGCCTTCACAAAATATATATTTAGGCTCTTGTAACAAGGACTTCACATTGTCGTTAAGATGACCAAAATTATGCATTCCATAATTATGAATTTAGTTTTTTATGTTACATGTGAATATTAGACTAGTAGAATATCTATATGAATATGTAAATGGAATTATTTGATTTATCATTTTCATATTATGCTGAATGTAATATTTAAAGGGCTTGTGTTTAAATATTAGACCTTTCCATAAAAGTTTATGATTATTTATTATTGCTTTGGCAATATTGCTAATCCTTACTAAGCATCTGAGCTCACCCCTTACTTAGGTTTTATTATATTAGAAATACAAGAAGTGAGTTATTAATGATATGTACATTTAAGCTAGGGGAATAATGTCATCATCATATGATTATCTAGGTTGTATTTTATGATAGAAATTGTAATATTAAGTTCTTAAATGTAATATATTTTCCAAGACTGTAAAATTGATCGGTCCATCGGGACTTAATTTTTTGAAATCATACCAATGTATCAAAATAACGCATCGGCTATGGGATTCTAGGGTCGAGGTGTTACAATTCGTATTAGAGGATGTTTATCAAAAGACATGGAAATAGATTTGTAAAACATAGATAAGGGATCATAACCATATGATTAAATTTTAGGATAAATATAGAGGAACCCCTAGAATTTGGGTAAAGTATTTTTTATACGGATATTCTAAGAAATACATCACATTATGGATACTAAAAGTCGATTTAGTTTTGGTATGGATGTACCTAGTGTTGAAAACTCTGACATGGTGTTCTAAGATTAAATTAGGGTAACCTAGTACAAGACAAAAGGTCTTTTTGTGCACTTGGTTTGACACTCCTAGGGGATATGCATAGGATAATTCATATTTTAATTAGAAACCATTATAAAGGATTTATTAGTAAATATGTCCACAAAGAACCATATTTATTTTTATGAGATTTGATATTTATTTTTTTCAATTTATATTAAGTATTTCACATGTTTAGAATCATCACTATGATTTATAACCTAATATAATGTATGAATTTTTTTTTTGAAATTGCATCTAATATAAGGAATGACTACCCAACCAATGAAAAAGTTCCAATGTTTTAGAAGGATACGATCATTATGGGTCTTAAACCATCATTTTGAAGGGAAATAACCCCCATGTATTCTCATCATATGAGGAAATTGTATCCTGTGTTAATAAGATATGTAAATAATTCTATGAGTCCTATGTATTTGGAGGAAATACTGAGAAAAAGAGTATGGAAGAGAGAATATTGTATAAAGGGATGAAGGGAAAGAAGGATTTTACCATATAGGATAATTGTGGAAAGAATCACCCTTGGAAATACTTTAAAGGACTGGGTGCTTGTTATAAGTGTGGAGAAAAGGGTCATCAGGAAAAAGAATAAAAAGGGAAGAATGAAAAATATAATATTCATTGTATAAACTGTAAGGAAATAAAGCATTATGGAAATAAATTTCCTAAGCATCAAGGAAATATAGCTCCAAAGAATAAAAGGGGTTGAGTTAAAGCATAAGCTATTACTACAGTGGATGTGGAATAATTAATTTAATTGTGTTTCTAGATTGAAGAATAATTTCATTTGAGTGTTGTATAAATTATGTGTTGGTTATATTACATATGTAAATAAATATAGATTGTATATAAGTACTATTTTATTAAGGATTTGAGATTGTATGGTACTAATAAAATTGACTCAATAGAAAGTTAATTTTTTTGGAAAATTCTTGGTTGAGGGAAATATAAACCTTAATATAGTCCAAATAATGAGGTATTGATTTTGGAATAAGAGATGATTGATTTAGATAAATTATATTAGATATTCTTGACTACCTTAGAAATAATTATTTTTTTTATTCCATTATTTTTTGAGTTTACAACATTTTTGTATTTAAGGAGTATATCTAGTATTCTATAAGGAATTAGGGAGCATAAATGTATTCAATAAGGTTTTATGGAAATATAGGGTGTCACCATGTTTTAATAGAATACATGATGAAGGTAATCACATGTTATTATGTGGAAAAAGAGATCTTCATTATATTTTACTCCCATATAAATTTTTAGACAGTGATTTTGGACATAAGTATTTTGGAAAATTCTAATGGTTGGAATGGAGTAAATTGAGAAATTGATATTTTGTTTGAGTTTAATGTATAATTTATTGGATGAATTGACCTATCCTTTTTGATTTTAGTAAACATGTATAATACTAATGAAATAATTTTAGGCCTTATGATTTATAAAATGTGTTTCGTGCATTAAAAAAATTCATTTTGAACATTAATTTCTTGGTGTAAGGGATGATGTTAAAATTAATCAAATCATAACCGAACGATGATAATATGATTATGACAGGTAATGAAATTAAGTATGTTTTCTTGAGTCCTTATCTTGATAGTAAATTAATCCCACCTCTTCAAAAAATGAACTATTTAAAAAATGTGTTTTCCTAATATCTTATGTTTTGATGAACTAATGATATTTTAAATAATTATAGATTTATAGATTTGAGCCCCTAAATTTTACATTTATTGTTCACATGTTTATGATTGACGACCACAATCACTCACTAAAAATATTTATGTATTACCTCAAATTAGGTGTATCTAATTTCCACAAATATTCTCCTATTTGAAATCCTAATTTGGTGGTGACTTTATCATTTCCATTTTCCACTTATTAAGAGTAAATTTTATTAACCCTATATTCTATGTGGGTTTTCCACAAAGTATTTTCTATTTTCAACCTTTTATTTTTGATGAATAGTTTCAAATTGTAAGGGCGCAATTTATTGAAGGGGTTAGAATTTAACACCCCATGATTTCATAGTATGGTGTGTCTTTAAAGAATCTTAATTTCTTATATTGAAGACAACACCGACGTGGCTTGCATTATATGCATGATTTATTTTCTTCGAAATAACACAATATTATTATAATTTTTTAATCAATATAATTATTTTTCAATTAAATAATGTAATATGAATAGTAAAAAATAAATTTTAAATTATATTTACAATGTTTTTACATAAATAAAACATATTTATAATGAAATATATACATTTTGGTAAAGTATGTATAAATTTTGAAAAACTATTCTCTTAAACGAACTACTTTTTATGTCATTTTGTGAACAATAATAAATTTAATTTTAGAAACTCCTAAAAATTGAATTCGGAAAAATATAATTCATTTTGGAATTCGTGATAATAATATTTTCTTAAGGTGATTTTTTTGTATTTTTCTGAAAACATTCATTTTTTTGTGAATGGTGAAACTTACTACGTAGTAAATAAAAACCGAATTTTTCATTTAAATAATTATTTTTAATTTAAATTTACTTTAACATAAAAATATATACATAATACCCATATTAGTCAAATTTAATTAATTGGATTCATTTTATTATAATTTTAGATATATAAAACATTATTAAACTTCTTAATGCCTTTTACCCATCTTCTAGGCACATTTGAAAATTTTCATAAAACAATATTTTACCACTTCATTGAATAAAATTTAAAAAATCAAACAGACATGATTGTCATAATTATATAAAATTTAGTTCAATATGATGAAAATTATATTTGTTGAATAGTAATTATTGAATTTTATTTACCACGGTTAAATGTAAATAGGGAAATTAAAGGTAACAATATTATTATAATTATATAAAAGTGCAACATAACATGTCCTAATTCTATTAGATAAGTATATTTTCACCACAATAAACCATAAGAAAAATATATGATCCTTTTTTATCCACTTAGATTAGATTAATACATTTATTATATTTTATTTAAAGAGGAGTTAAAAGTGTTACATTCAAATTTTAATAACTAAACCATTTTTAAAATATGATTATACATATGAGAAATTCGACTATAAGTATTCATTAGAAATATATGATTATTTTCAACATCATGGTATTTTTTTATAATTTCTAGACAACAAATAATTAAATTTATTTATGACATAATGAGGATGCATTAATTAACTTATTAAAGTAAGATTAAAATAAATTATATAAAAAATATTAAAATAAATGAAAATTGAATCTTTTGATGCCATACACAAATTTTATATGTTAATATGAAATTTTAGGGTTGATTCAATGTATTGGTTTCGAAGGAATAAAGTTGTTATGACTTTATCAAAACCCAAATACTAAATAGTGTCAAAATTCACACAAATGAATATTTAAAACAAGTACTATTTTATTAAATGATATAATAGTCCTAAGATACTAATATTCTTCCAAATGACTTATATAATGTTATATATGTCGTTAATGAACCACATGATGTTATCTTTTCATTTTATATTAACTATATTAACCATGTAGTATATAAATACACGAGTCTATGGTAAAAGATAAACTATTTATCTAAGGGTTATGTCTAAAAGATAAGGTTAAAATGGTGACTTAAACATGTCTAAAACCTATTGGATGAGAGTATTTAGACCCATACCCACATTATCTTCAAAATAAATCAATTTTTATCTATTATAAGCCAAAAATATTTTTATAATAAATTAATATTTCAATCTTTTCCCAAAGTGTCCCTCACCTTTCTTATAAAAGGGTACATCCCCTTCTCTTAAATTCACTCCTCCAAATCCATTTTTCATTGACAAATTCTACTTAAACATCCTCCAAACTAACATCACATCAACATAGGGTCCTTAGTTTTTTCATAAAGAAACCCTATGGAGCCCTAAAGTTCAAATCAAAATGAAGCACCCAATGAACATATAATTATTGCATCACCTCTTTAAAATTTCTTCTCTTCTTCTACTTCCTCTTTATTTGTTTTTTCCATTCAAAAATAATAAATTCAGTATCTTATACATTCTATAATGTTATTATAAATATGCTATAACCATATTCGTTATTCTATCTATCCTATGAATGACAAAGTCACTATATGTGAATAAGTACAGGTTACTGTATCCATGTCGCGGTGTAGTTTGTTATTCAACACTTCATTATTTGTATGGATTTAATAATAAGTATAATTTATGCAAATAATAAATATAACATGGTAATTATTTTTTATATATAATATACCATCCAATTACATACAATTTCACCATCAATATAATGATATAGTCGCTCGTGTGTACGTACAGCATGTCGTCTCCACGACGCGATGAGATTATGTTCCCCATCGAAAACCATTCAAAAATAATTAGCATTTTATGATTAAAAACTTTTTTTAGGAACATAATATGATTCTGAATATGAATCAGTTACATCCCATCCATAACCAACATGACTTATGTTACGAAACATATGATGTAAAATGAATCAGTTAACACACGAAACTAGGATACTACTAAAATATTATTAATAATAAAATATTAGAAGATCATATATGATATCATATTTATGTATGTGGTTAATTTATAATTTAATAACCATAAATTAATGATTATATTGGAAGTTAAACTTACCCTTGACAAAAGGAATGTATAAGGTAAGGGATTTCCGTCTCACTTTTAATATTCGTGAGATATAAACTAGGATCACCACCTATTTCTTGTGTGTAGTGTATGTACTCCCTCTATTGTACTTAATATCAGGAATAAATTTAACTTAATGATATTTATAGAATCATTTGAATATAACAATCCTGTAATTTAAATGTTCAAAGTGGTATGGTATTCTTTGAATGTTTCAATAATTAACACTTTCTCCATTTCAATATTCTTGATATTATCTTACATAACTATTTGTTTGAATATATAATTATAATAAAAGGGAATTTATTTTGTATTTTAATGTTCACTAAAGTGTTTTTAAAAGATAAATCTTTTAAGGTTTTGTGGAAGTGATACATTAACTAGACACCATCTTAATGTTTTAAATATTCATTTTTATAAATTGTTTTAATTAATTTCCATGTTTTCAAAATGATATTAAGGATATATTTATATTAAAAGGATTGATTTAAAATGTTAATTCCTTTCAAAATTTTCCAAGTGGGATGGGAAACATTGATTTAAAAAGCACTTTTAAATGAATTCCTTTATAAATTTTTTGACTTTTAAATGATTTCATAATAAAGGGATATCTCTCTCAAAAAGTTTTACAAATTATTTTCATCTAAGTCTATATCCATTAATGGATATTATTCTAGATTGAGGTTGATTTAATGTAATAAAATATTCCATATAATATTGTATGAGTTATGATATGTTTGACTATGGATGTAAAATTTTATGTCATTCATGGTTTATGGTTATATTATTAACATTTTCTATGCTAGTTTGATACGAATTTTTTATGTTATGATTCTCTCTTTACATATAAGGAATGCATTGGACGTAGAATGTGATGGGAGGGGACTGTTATAGGCCCTTTATGCATCTGTAGGTCTCATGAGACAAAAGAGTGTGTTGGCATAAGGCCTTGACAAAATTATATTTATAGTCATGGAATGAGGCCTTGAATTTGTGGTTAAGATGTATGGCATTATGCATTACATCATTATGAGTTTATTTATTGATGTTCCATGTGATTATTTGACTAGTATAATATCTATGTGAATTCATAAATGGCATTATTAGATTTATCATTCCATATTATGCTGATGTTTATGTTTAAAGGTATTTTGTTTCAATTTTATACCTCTCTATATAATTTTATGATTATTTATGATATTTTCCTCTATAATTTTTATCCTTATTGAGAATATAAGATCAACACTTTATTATGTTTTATTTTCCCAGGATGCTATGAAATGAATTATGATTGATATAAAGAATTAAAATAGGGGAATAATGCGATATTCAGAATATTATCTATATTGTATTTTATGTTTGAAATTTTAATGTTATGATCATGTATGTAATCTATATTACATGACTTCTAAACTAATCGGTCCTTTGGGACTGAAATCCTTGCAATCATGAAAATTTATTAAAATAATGCACTGGGTTTTGGAATTTGGTGTTGGGGCGTTACAGTTGGTATGAGAGGAAGTTTAGAAATAACCTAGGAAAAAGATTTTTAAAACATAGATTATGGATCATAACCCTATGATTGAATTTTAGGATAAGTACATATGAAACCTCAAGAATTTTTTAAAAGTAGGGATTATGTGGATATTCCATGAAATACATCACTTTCTTGATACTACAAGAAGTCGTGGTTCTCGAATGGATGTACCTAGTGGTGGAAACTTCAACAAGGTGTTCCATGTTTTACTCAGGGTAACCTGGTACACAACAACGGGTCTTACTATGAACCTGGTTTGACATTTCTCGGAGACATGCTTAAGATAATACATATTTTTATTAAAAACCATTATGAAGGATTTATGATTAAATATTTCCTAATAACCATATTTAGGATTATGAGATTAGATATTCATATTTTTTCAATTTATGCTTAGTAGTTCACTACTTTAGAATCATAAATTATGATTTATAACCTAATCTAGTGTATGAAATTGTTTAGAAATTTCACCCAGTAGAAGGAATGACTACCCCCACAAATTCACATGTTACAAAGTGGAGGCAGGATCCTATCATTCATGTTCTTAATCTGTCATTTGTAAGGGAAATAACCTCCCATGTATTCTCATTATAAGAGGAAATAATATCATGTGTTAAAAAATGATGAATTATCTGAATCCTATGGCTTTTAAAGAAAGCCCAAGAAGAAGATGATGACAGAGAGCT
This sequence comes from Viscum album, assembly GCA_963277665.1. Taxonomy (NCBI): domain Eukaryota; kingdom Viridiplantae; phylum Streptophyta; class Magnoliopsida; order Santalales; family Viscaceae; genus Viscum; species Viscum album. The sequence continues at coordinate 1,257,776,541 of OY728152.1, forward strand.
AGATGGATAAAGGGAATATGGGAAAGAAGGATTTTCCCATATGTGATAACTATGCAAAGTATCACCCACAAAAAATCTTGAAGGGACATGGTGTTTGTTGTAATTGTGGAGAAAAGCTTCATCAGGAAAAAGAAGTCAAATGGAAGAAAGAAAAGACTAATATTCAGTGTATCAACTGTAGTGAAATGGGGCATTACGCAAATAAATGTCCAAAGCATCAAAGAAATATATATCAAAAGAAACAAAGGGATCTAGGTAATAAATAGTCTTTTACTATAGTCAGCGTGGAATAATTATTGTATTTGTGTTTCTGGAATGAAGAATTCTGTCATTTGTGTGTTGTATTAATGATGTACTGGTTATATGAATTATGGAAATAAATAAGGATTGTACTGAAGTACTATTTCATTAAGGATTTCAGATTGTATGATACTAAGAAAAGTGACTCAATAGCAAGTTAAATTTTTTGGAAAATGTATGGTTGAGGGAATGATAAACCTTAATATGGTCCTAATACTAAGGAATTGATTTTAGAATAAGAGATAATTGAATTGGATAAATTATATTGGATATTCTTGACACCCTTTGAACTAATTAGTTGTTTTTTTATTCCATAATTTTTGGTGTTTACCACATTTTTGGATTTAAGGAGTATATCCAGTATTCTATAATGAATAAGGGAGCATTGTTGAATTCAATATGGTTTCTGGTAATTCAGTGTGCTACCATGTTTTAAAAGAATATATGATGAAGGTATTCGCATGTTATTATGTGGAAAAAATATATCATCATTATGTTTATCTCCCATATAGTTGTGGCCTTATATTTACACAATTCGACACATCCTTTACATTAATATTTAATAATGTAATTAATTAATTCTTCACTTTCTTTTAAATATACGCTCTTTTTTATTTTTATGTTAAATGTTTTAATTAATTGTGTGTTTTTATTAATTTAATTCATTAATAAATGAATTGATTAAAATTTATATGTTTTATAATGTATTATTTAGTTTTGAAGTGTGACTACTTTATTAAAATTTGACATTCTTATTATTTAATCAATTAACCAATGTATTTAATATAATTAATTAATTCATTACTTCAACATTTAATCATGTAACTTTATCTTCTAAATATTTAATAACTTTATTAATTTTATTGAATCACATTTCAAAATTTTAAAACTTCTAATGCAATTTATAAATGAATAATTACTTTCGATATATATTTTCTTAATTTAAATTTATTTTCATAGTATATTTACCTTAATGATTTCTAATTTATGTGACTATTTAGTATTAATTTATGTTTTATAATTTGATGTTTTTATTAACTAATTTAGTTTTTCATTTTGCTAATAAATTTAATTTAATTTATTAGTTCTTTAGTTTTTAATTACATTTGTTAATTCTTACATTTAATTAATTATTATTTTTAGACTTGATTAAAGTTTTATTCTATTTATAATTATTTCATCTTTTTGTAGTGTAACAGTGGCACCGTCTGCACCTCACGGTTTGACCCAGTTTCATGGTGCCACCGTCAAATTCCTTGGGTTGCCTTATTGGTTCCATGCTTTTCTCTCACCATCATCAGTGGCACAGTTTCACTGTCAACGTGCCTCAGCAAACATCCCATTATTCTCTATCAACTGTGGAACCATCATTCTGCCAGTAGTTTCTCCCTCAAACCTGTTCTACGGCAACTCTTGGGTCTATCTTCTCCATGCACTATTTCCCTTCCTTTTAATTTTCCATTAGTTTTTGATTCTACACTGCTACCACCATTCCACCATTTATTTTTCTACCGACAAAGCGTTGGAGTCAGCCTCTTCTTTTCTCGCACCAACGCTGCTTCCCATTCATTTCCCCTTTTCAATGTCAGTTTCATCGACGACCTTTTTCGTCAGTGTCACCATTCACACACTAGTGGCTTCGCGCTTACCCACTTCTCACAATATTTTCCGAGGCACCGACACCGGTGCGTTCATACTTCACAGCTACAGTGACATTGTCTGCAATGAGGAGAACTCACCGCTGACCCACTGTCTGCGACATGGAGGAGCTTCTTCCATCACAATGACTGGCAAAACAGGGAGTCGATGTCGCCATTTATAAAGAACCTCATTGCACTACTATTGAGGGACGTTGCCGAGTGAAGGGGTGTGTTGAGCTGAAGCCGCCGCCTTCCTGGAGACGAAACCCAAAGTCCTTTTCCCCCATTGCAGCGCTTTGTAGAGAAATTAAAAATAAATAATTAATAATTAATTAAATTAACAATTTATGAAACAAATTTAATGACAAAAATAAATAAATAAAATATATAATTAATAAAACGTATATATTTTAAATGTTAATATTGATTTTTAAAATTAATCAATTTTAACTAACATAATTAATTAAACTATACATTAATATTTAATCATTTATTATAACTTAACTTTTATTAATAAATGATAACAATCCTAATTATAGTAAAAAAAATTAATTAATAATAATATAACATAAAAATATAGTTGAAATAGATTATTATCAACATACTAATCTGGTTAAACAACATAGTAAATATTGAATAAACTAATATATATAATGACAATTATTAAATTAGTTTTTATTTGTGATTTTTACTATTTTAATTGTTCTTTCTTCTGTAGGATCAATGTAGAGTCAAAAACTCATCCACATCCATTGAACTAACTCATCGAAAGTTATTTACAAGGGAATATCTAAAACGACGTGAGTTTCATGAAAAACATACACGAGGGTGATGGTTAAGGGAAGGAAAGTTGATGTCGGTGAAAAAAGGGGGTGACATGCATCTTATAACAACAGGATATAAAATCAATGTAGTGGGAATTATTGAGGGGGACTCTGATTTGACTTTCACAACACGATCCTTTAGAGAGCATGGTGCATTCTTAGGAGACACGAAGGGAATCACTAGAGATTTGAAGTTGCAGGAGCAAAGCAGTAGTAAATGATCTTCATTCTCTTAGGGAGGATCTATATTCCTCTATTCTACTTCATTTTTTCTTTATTTGTAATTGAATGATTTTTTTTGTATTAGAGATAATGTTAGGATAATTCTTCTAGTTAGTGGATAAATTCTAGTCTACTGGTCATATTTCTTCTTTCTTCTCCGGCATTATCATTAATGTGATAAGAACTGTTCAGCAAGATCAATTCTGAACAAATTTGCATCGTACCATTAGAATTTAATTTTGAAACTCTATAATCATTGGGTGAGTCTAATTGTGGATTCATTTTCATAAAAAATTAAATTGAAATTAAAACATTAGAACTAGTGGTGAATTTTTTCTATTGTACTTTTTAATTTGAAAGAAAACAGTTGAACCTATCATGGATTGGCGAACTCCTAGGTTATTTGGGTGAGAGACTTATTTCTTGGGAAAGGAAATAATTCAATATATTTCATCGGTACTAGTTACAATAATTAATGTGTGAATAAATACTTTTAAAACCAGTACAATGGATATTTTTCACTGGGAATTTCTTTCTGATAGTTCATTTTTCATTGTCATATGTTTTTGTAGTTTACTATTTTCAATTTGTTTTCTGTTTCATCATTTTTTAGATCAAAAACTAAAAAAATGTGTAGTTATTTTATTTCATTAATAATACACCAAAAATATAAAATGTTAAAAAAGTAAGCATTTTTATTTCCCAATGTTGGAAACAGTGGGGTGTTTAATGTTTTATTAGAAGAAAAGTGGTCTAATCACCTACTTTGATGGTTCGACCCTACTTTCCACATATACAGTAGTTAATAGAAAATAAATATTAATCATTGACGGACATCAACAACAGTCTATTCACGTATTTGGCACCATTTCTGGGGAAGGCATGAGCCATTCATTTAAAAAAAAATAAAAAAAAAATCAAATATTAAAAATCACCAAAAAAATTGAAAAATTGAGAACTATATATAAGAAAATATAATTCATCTTATATTGATTTGATACTATTATCTATTTTGTTGAGATTCTTTTTACTATTGTTTGTGATGAATTTCCCTTTTTGTTACTTATTTCATTAACATTAGGTCTACTACTGATATATTTGAGCCCTTGAACCCTGAATTAGATAAACATTTAACTACTCTAAAAATGAAAAACAAATTTGAAATGGAAAATCTAGATGAGAGGGTTCCTACACCTAATGATTTTCAAAAACATAATTTAAACTCATCGATGAAGTAGAAATGCGTAGGATGAGGGAGTTCCAACTCACTCAAGTTTCATGCAATCCTTATTCCATTAGGTTATCTTCTAGAGCCTGAAACTATGATCTGAAACAATCAGGAATTTCATTGTTTCCTAATTTTAACGGGATCTCTAATGAGTACTCAATTGCCTTTATAAAAGACTTCTACAAAATTGTGACACAATAATCACTTCTTGGACTCACAAGGAATGAAATGAGGATGAGAGTTTTTTCCTTTTTTGTAAAAGGGAATGATAGAAACTGGTTTTTATGATTATACGAGAACATTTTTTAAAACTGGGATCAAGTTTACAATTCATTCATTATGAAATTTTATCCCCAAAGACTTAATGGTGAACATAGAACAAATATCACTAGTTTTTATCAAGAGGATGGAGAATCTTTTTGTGAAGCATGGGATAGATTTAGGGTTCTTCTTAGGCAGTGTCCCCATCATAAAATCCCTTCTCACTTTCTCAAGGACACCTTCTATGAAAGGCTATGCTCCTCTGGGTAGGATAAAGTTGATCAAGCTGCTGGGGTAGCTACAATGAAAATACTGTTGAAGAGTTGATACAAATCATTAATAATATTTCCCAGAAATATAAACATAAAAACTCTGGATGAAAATGTGTGAATAGAAACCCAAAAACTGGTTCAATGAATGAAACTCAATCTCTACTTGATGAAATCACCAACCAAATGCAATCTTTAAGGAACTGTAACTCTACGAACACAATTAACCAAATTGGATGTCAAAACACCAATCAATAATTATGAGAAAAATGTTCACAATGTTGAATGCTTGGGCACATAGATAACTTTTATCCTAACATTGATATACCAGCCCAAGAAAATTAAAGCTCAATCATTGCCAATTATGGTCCTAGAATTCCTCCAAATAAAGATCATATCTCAAATAATTACAATCAATTATATAGGAACCATCCAATCTTTTATTGTAAATATCAAGGTTTATTTAAGAAATCCACTGACCCTAAATATCAGAACCAAACAAGACCAAACAATCAAAATCAACAAAGTGGTGAGTCTTAAAATGCACAAGGATGCAATTATAACCAAATGTATTCATTGATGGATCTAATTTCTTACAGAATAATCTCTAAAGGAGAAATATATAGGACACAGCTAACCAAGCATCAGAATCAATGCGTTAGAAAAAATGCCAAATTGTGTGAGAAATTTCATCTAGAGAAAATGGTATACTTCCAAGCACAACTGAAAATAACCCTAGGGATAATTACATGGTGGTAGTAACTAGAAGTGGGATGAATATGCAAATTGTTGCTGAAACATTAATTAATAATGCCCAGAATAAAAATCATCTCGAATTTAGAACAAAAAATATTCTTTCTTAACATTATGGAAATCAACAGAATGTTCTTGAAATTGAAGAGAATCTGAATTTTACACCTAAACTAAAGATGTTGTCTTAAAAAAAATGAAAAGAAAAAAGGAAAAGAAAAAGCTGAGGAATAAGTCGGGGGATATACCCACTTTACTTGAATTTTTTTCCCACCCATCCCTTCCCTGAGAAGCTGAATCCTCAAAGTAACAATAAGGATTAACTACATCAGTTACTTGGTATCCTTTCCATACATTAGGTAAAAATTCCTCTCATTCCAGCCTTAATTATAATTGCATCTTATTTTAAATCACTGAAGAAAAGTTTTTCAAACAAAAACACCCTTGAAGGGTTTTCTACTTACAGCCTCACCAAAGAGTTTAGTGTTGTGCCCCAAGAGAAAATCCCACCTAAATTGAAATACCCAAGAAGCTTTGTTATCCCCAAATCCCCAGGAAATTCTGATCAGCTCAATTGTTTGTGTGATTTAGGTGCTATCACTAATATGCTACCAAAATAACAAGTTCAAAACTTGAGGTAGGGTGATCATTAACCCACCACATTCATACTGCAGTTAGTTGATATATCTTTCACTCATCATGTGGGGAGGGTAGATGATTTGTTAGTTGGGGTTAGGAAACTGTTTATTCCTGCAAACTTATTAGTCTTCATTATGGATTGGGATCAATAAGTGCCCATAATATTGGATATGACCTTCTAGGTTATATGTGGAGTTTTTATTAAAGTCTCTAAGGGTTATCTTATTTTCAAAATTGGAGAACAACTAGGAGAATTCAATGTGTTTAATAATGTCAAAGGACCAAACTTTTCTGAAAATTGTTCAATGATAAAGTCCTTAGAGGATGAGAACTCAACTAAAAACATTGATAAATCTAAAAATCAATCATTTATTAAATAAACTCATATTGAAGTTGAAAATCGGGGCTTACACGTTTCACTAATTGGAAAATCTGATCAAACACCAGATCTGGAGAATTCTCCAGAACTAGACTACTGTCTAGTTTCTGCTGTAGAAGAGTCCTCTATTTTTGACCCCAGGAGAATTTTGAGTGAATTTGAGGGTGATTCTACTGTCACCAACATTAATGAGAACTTTGATGTTGTTGAGGGAGGAATTATAAGACAACTTGATGATTTTTCTTTAATTAACCTATTGAGTTCTAACATGGAATGTATGGACAGTATGTTGTCCACTTTGAAAAGAATCACTGTTAATTCTGAATTTGAGAATGAAAATGAAAAAATTTAATCATTCAATACTCCTTAAAAGAGATATGTTGAAGATCTAGGACCTCCTAGGCCTAAGAGTCTTCCATCTAGTGTCGAACCACCCACTCTTGAACATAAACCACTTCTTGGTTATTTAAAATATTCATTTTTGGGTGAGGATTCCACTTTTGTGGACTTAATTTCTATTGAGTTGATTGAAAATCATGGAAAAAGACTATTCAATGTGTTGAAAATGTTTAAATCTTCCATAGGCTAGACCATAGCTGATATAAAGGGTATTAGTATGTCATTCTGTTTGCCCAAGATTCTTACGGAGGCGGACCATAAAACTAAGGTAGAGTGTCAATGAAGGTTAAACCCAAACATGATAAAGGTTCTGAGAGGGGAAGTGATTATGATGTTAAACACTTGAATAATCTATCCCATTTCTGAAGGTGCATGGGTAATCTCAGTCCATGTTTTCCACAAGAAGGGAGGTGTCACTGTAGTAAAAAATGATAAAAAAAAATGATAAAATCCATGTATGTAAAGACACAAAATGGAGTGTATGTATCGAATATAGGAGGATTAATGGATCTACTAGGAAGGACCATATTCTAATTCCCTTCCTTTATCAAATGATTGAGAGGATTGTTGAAAATGAATTTTTCTTTTTCCTGGATGGGTATTCTAGTTACAACTAGTTTCATGTCTCCCTAGAGGATCTAGAAAAGACCACTTTTCCATGCCCTTTATGACATTGGCCTACTGGCAGATGAACTTTGGGTTGTGCGGAGCTCAAACAACCTTTCAATGGTGTATTATGGTTATCTTTTCAGATATTATTGAAAGAATCATTGAGGTTTTCATGGATGATTTCTCCTTTGTGGGTTGCATTTTTATACATGTCTTGGAAATATTGAATTAGAAAAAGAATGAATCATTGAAAATGACCTTATTCTTAATTAGTCGAAGTTTCAATTAATGGTTACATAAGGTATATTTATTGTTCATAATGTATCAAAGAGAGTTCTGGAAGTTGATACTGCAATGATAGAAGTCATTCAAAATATGCCACCTTCTGAAAATGTAAATGGTATTAGTACTTTCTTAGGGAATGATGGTTTCTATCAGAGATTCATTAGTGAATTTTTTAAAATAAAAAAGCAATTTTGTACTTTTATTATTATGGATTCACATTTTAACTTTGATGAAAACTATTTGAAATCATTTAATTTGTTAAAAGAGAAACTCGCTTCATCACCCATCATCACTACACCATATTGTAAACTACAATTTGAACTTATGTGTGATGCTTGTGATATGTTTTTAGGTAATGTCCTCTTACAAAGATGATATAGGAAGTTACATGTGTTTTATAATCCATTTAGACTGGTAGATATGGCCTAAAAGAATTATACCACCACTGAAAAAGAATTACTAGCTACTATTTTTTCCCTAGATAAGCTTATATAGTATTTGTTAGGTTTAAAAGTAATCATTTTCACTGAACACCCTACATTGAATTATATCTTGTCTAATAAATAAACTAAACCCAAAATAATTATATGGATTAATTTGTTACAAAAAATTGATTTAAAAATAATAGATAAACAGGGAGTTGAAAACGTAGTTGCTGACCACCTATCTGGGCATCCTCTTACTCAATCTGAAGATCCTCATGAAATAAACTCTTACATTCCTGATGAAAATTTGTTCACTATTTATAATAGGAAGTATTCATGGTATGCAGACTTTTCCAACTTCTTTCCAACTAGTGTCTTTCTCAAAAAATTTCCAAAAAACCATAGAAAGAAAATCATTTCGGAACTTAAATATTATCTATTGGATGATCCCTTATAATATAAGAGATGTGCTGATGGTATTCTTAGGAAGTGTGTTCCTGTAGAGGAAATGCTACCTATTTTATATATTTCTCACTCCTTTCCATGGAGAGGTCACCATGGTGGTGAATGGATAGGTCAAAAAGTCTTTCAATCAAGATTCTTTTAGCCTAATTTTTTCAAAGATGTGAGGATCTTTGTAGTTGGCTATGACAAGTGTCAGATATTAGGATATGTGGGTAGGAAGCCAAAGTTACACCAAAATGGTATTCTAGAGATAGAAATTTTTGATGTTTGCGGTCTATATTTCATGGGTCCATTTCCATCATCTCATGTGAGTGAGTACATACATGCTGCTTTTGATTATATATCATAGTGGGATGAGGCAGTGGAACTTCCCAATAATCAATCCAAATCAGTAATAAAACTAGTTAAAGATAACAAATTTTCAATATTTGGAGTTCCTCAGACCTTTATCACTGATAGTGGAACATTTTTTAAGAACTACAAATTTAATGTTTTGAAGGAAAAATATTTTTGTGCTCATAAAACTGGAATTTCTTATCATCCACAGTCCAATGAACTAGTGGAAATTTCAAATTGTAAATTGTAATAGATACTGGATAAAAATGTGTCAAATTCTAGGAAGGATTGGCCTCTTAAACTGGATGACTCTTCATGGGTATATAGAACTGATTTTAGGACCCCAATAGGTATGCCTCCATACAGTCTGTTGTTTGGGAAATGTTGTCATTTACTTGTGGAGTTTCCAAACAAGTCTTAATTGGCAACTAAGGCCTTTAATTTTGATCTTAAGAGTGCCAGTGAGAGAATATTACTTATGTTGAGTGGGTTAGATGAGATAATAAGAGAGAGTTATACTAATTAAAGTATTTATAAAGAGAGGACAAAAATCATTCATGATTCTATAAATCAAGCCAAATAATTGAAACTGGGATAGAAGGTCCTCCTCTTTAACTCTAGATTTAAAAAATTTCTTGGAAAACTGAATTCCAAGTGGTTCAGACCCTTTAATGTTGCAAGAGTACTTAAGAATGAAGGTAATGAAATTTTAGGTGAAGTGAACAAACCAATGTTGGTTAATGGGAAGAGAGTGATGCTTTATTTTGAGGGACATCTGAATGGCTTGATTGTATTCACTGTGCTTGAAAATTGATCAAGAATAAATTTTAGTTAAAGGAATTAATCTTAGCACTGTATGTCAGGTATCACATGGATCTTGTTTTGCCTTTTTTGTTATTTCATTTTTCGAATTTCATTAAAAATACAACATACTATGTTTTTGAGACATCCTTGTTATTTTTTTGTCCTATATCCAGGTTATTGTATACTATGCTAGGATATAACTATTGTGTCACATGGGAGTGAAATTTCCTTGCTGAAGATTTAATGATAAAATTTGATTCAGGGAAGTACTATATTCTATAGTTTTCATTCATTTTTCTACTCATTCACTTTAATAAAATTTACTGCACGTCACATTTATTACTATTAGTGATTCATTTCCTCACTCATTCACATGAACCACCATTAAAATGTTGTCAGTGAATCATTAATGTTGTTTTCAGTGACTCATTGATATTATTATCACTGCGACAGTGATTGTTACTTTAAAAATAAATCTTTTATTAGAAAATTATGCTAAATTTATTCTTAGAAAACTGTTGAATGTCATTTTCATCTAAAATATTATGCATGTGCCTCTCATTGAAATTTCAATTTAATTGATATATTAAAATCACTCACTGCGTGAAGTTATGTGTGTGGGGGGGGGGGGGTACATGCAGGCTGAGAAATTTTTTTATTGAAACTTCTTTAGGTTGAGGTGTTTTAGAATTCATTCTTTTGCTCTATTGAACATATTATTTAACTCAATCTATTTAAATGCTTACACAAAATACACAGTGCACCCATGAGTTGCATTCCATGTTTAAACATTAATGAAAAATCTGTGTCACTTGACTTAAATGATTATTCATGTACTTGTTTTAGAACCAGCTGTAAATTAATCATTCGGGCAAACAGTTCTTCTTAAAATTCATTGAGACCCTTTAACATGTCCCCAATTTGTTAAATTGAAAAATCTATTTTTGACATAAACTGTTAATTTTTTCTCCTCCTTATTTGGTTTTCAACTATGGGGACAAAGTTGGGTTTCAAGTGTGGGGGAGGGGATTACACACTTTTTATTTATTTATTAAAGTAATCACTTTATTGAGCCAATTTAAATGGTTTTTTATATAGACATTTTGAAACCAGAGTAGTCTGGGCATCTGGGATCCCATGGTGAATCTCTGAGACCCTAGATGTTGGGTGCGCTAGTCCTATGTACACCTTGAATAAATTCACTTTCACAGTGTTTATCACATGATACATGGCTTGGGAGTGAAATTAAATAAAGTGTTTAGGGTAAAAAAACTAGTTTATTCATGTGAGGGGAATGGTGAACGTCGAATGTAGAAGGGGACAAATTATTTTTATGAGAATCATTTAGGTTTTATAAATAATGTGATTCTGAATAAAAAATTATTTAGTTTTAGAACTTAGGTGAAAAGTCAAAGTACAATGTTCTGGGGGATATGTTCTTAATTCCACATTTGTTTACCTCTGTTCATTTTTAGATATAGAACTTGAGCTGGGATTGAAATGATTCATTAAGTTTTATCGCATATGAGGCATGACATCTTCATTATTTGATGATTCATATATTCTTAGATTACCCTTGGAGTATTTTTTCTAGGGAAGAAATCATTTGAGCATATTATTGAAAAGCCTTTTGACATGTTTTTGTGGACTCTTTCAAATTGCTTAACTTGTTAAAATTTGAACATAGTTATCAATAATCAATTATGTTTTCCAAAGATAATAAAACATGGGATTATTTTTGGAAAAACAATTTTTAAGTGTGCAAAAATTTTATTTGGCCATATCTTTATATAATTTTCCACATATTTTACTTTAATATTTAACAATTTAATTATTTAATTCTTCACTTTCTGTTAAATATATTCACTTTTTTTTATTTATATTAAATTTTTTAGTTAATAATTTTTTAGTTAATTGTGCATTTCTACTAATTAAGTAATTAATAAATGAGTTGATTTAATTTTACAGGTTTTATATATTATTATTTATGATAGAAGTGTTATTACTTTATTAAAATTTTAAATTCTTTTTATTTAATCAATTATCATAAGCATTTGCATTTAATTAATTAATTCATTACTTCAACATTTAATCTTGTAAATTTATCTTTTTAAAATTTAATATCTTTATTAATTTTATTGAACCACTCTGCTTAATTTTAATACTTCTAATTCAATTTATTAATGATTAATTAATTATGATATATAATTTTTTTAATTTAAATTTAGTTGCTCATTATATTGACCATAATGATTATTAATTTATATTTCTATTTATTTTTAATTTGTGTTTTACAATTTTATGTTTTTATTAATTAATTTTGGGTTTATTTCTTTAATAATTTTTTTTAGTCTTTTTTTCCTCATTTTTCAACTATCTTTGATAATTCATCATTAAATTAATTAATTTTTTAGACTTGATTTAAGTTTTATTTTATATTTAATTTTTTCTTTGTTTTGCAGGGTAATTGTGGCACTGTCTACACCACACAGTTTCACCACTTGTCAGGGTGCCACCGTCAAATTCCTTGTGCTACCATACTTGTTCCAGGATTTTATCTCACTGTCATTAGTGGCACTGTTTCACTATCATGATGCCTCAACGAATTTCTGTTTCTTCTCTACCAAAGGTGGAACCGTCATTCTTAGTGTGTGAGGCCGAGTTATCATGTCGAGATGAAAACCTCTACCTCCGCCACATTTCATGGGAGGCTAAGGTTTATTGCGATGCTGTGAAGATGGAGTGAGTCTGGGAGCTATGCCATAGGGAGTTCAATTAGAGTCACATCGCCTGGTTGAAGAGAACTCACTACTGTCCCGCTGACTTCTGCTTAGAGGAGCTTCTTCCAATGCAATGATGGACAAAACATGGATTTTTCATCGCCGTTTGTGAAGAACCCGGTCACGCTATATTCTAGGGATGCTTCCGAGTGAAGGGGTGTTCCGAGCTGAAGCCACAGCCTACCTGGATAAGAAACCCGAAGCCCTTCTCCCCCCTTGCAGCGCTGCAGATATAAATTAAAAAAATTAATGAAAAATTGATTAAACTAACAGTTTATAAAACAAATTTAATGACAACAATAAATAAATAAAATATATATTTAAAGAAACTTACAAATTTTAAATGAAAATACAGATTTATAAAATTAATCATCTTTAATTAACTAAATTAATTAAACTATACTTTAATATTTATTTATTTATTATAAAATAACTTTTATTATTAAATAATAAATGTCTTAATAATAGTAAAAAAAAATTGTTTAATTAATAATTATCTAATTTAAAAATATAATTTTAATATTTTATTGTCTAAAATACTAATCTAAATAAATAATATAATAAATAACATTATTTAAAAACTATTTCATAAATTAATAACTATAATGTTAATTATTCAATTAATTTTTATTTGTGTTTTTTACTATTTTGTTTGTTCATTCCTGTGTAGGTTCGAAGTAGAATAAAAACCATGTCCACGTCCATTCCACTAAATCCTCAGGAGTTAGTTTTGAGGGAATTTCTAAAACGATGTGAGTTTTATGAAAAAAAAATGCATGTGTGCAGTGCTTAATGGAAGGACACTTAAAGTCTGTGTAAAACAGGGGGTGACGTGAAGCATATGACGGCATGATACAAATGCAGAGCAGCAAGAATTATTGAGGGGGACACTGATTCGACATTCATGACTTGAACTTTTTAAGAGCATGGTGAAATCCTGAGAGAAATGAAGGGAAATATTGGTGATTTGGAGTTACAGGAGAAAATCATTGGTGAACAATCTTCTTTCTCCGATGGAGGATATCCATTCCTCTGTTTTACAACAATTTTTGTTCTTTGTAATTAATTATTATTTTGCATAATAGAGATAATTATAGGCTAATTATTATAGTTCGGGGATAAATTCATGTCTGTTGGCTATTTTTCTTCTTTATTATCATGTAGAATCATTAATGTTATTAGAACGGATCGACGAGATTAGTTCGAAACACATTTGCATCATACCATTAGCACATAATTTTGAAACTCCAAAATCATTTAGCGATTCTAATTATCAATTCATTTTCATATACATTTAAATTTAAATTAAAACTTTAGAACTAACAGTGATTTTGTTTTGTTGTAGTTTTTAATTTGAAATGATACAGTTGAACCTATCATAAAGTGTAAAACTCCAAGGTTGTTCGGTTTGAGCAACTTATTTCCTAGGAAAGGAAATAATCCACTCTCTTTTAGTGGTACTATTTGAAATCATTTACATAGGATAGTTCATTTATCAGCATCCTATATTTTTTTAGTTTATTGGTTTCAATTTGTTCTCTAGTTCAACTTAGTTAATATCAAATCCACACCCAAAAATGTGTAGTTTCTTTATTTCTTTAATAATACAAAAAATATAAAAAGTTAAAAAAGTAAGAATTTTTATTTCCCACTACTGAAAATAGTGGGGTGTTTAGTGTTTTATTAGAAGAGAAGTGGTATAATCTCTTTCCCTGAGGGTTCGACCCTACTTTCCAAATATATAGTAGTTAAGAGGAAAATAAGTTTTCAACATTTACTAAATTCAATGATGGTTGGGTCACATATAAATTTTTGGACTTTGAGTTTGGAAAAATGTATTTTGGATAAGTCTAATGGTTGGAATGGCTTATGTTGAGCACTTGATATTTTTTTGAGGTTAAAGTATAATTTATTGGATACATTGACCTAACCTTTTGGATTTCAGTAAACATATAGACGATTAAGGAAATACTTGCAGGCCTTATCATTTATAAAATGTCTTTCAGGCATTAAATAAATTCATTTTTGAACATTCATTTCTTAGTGTAGGGGATGAAGTAAAAATTTATCAAAGCACAACCAAATGATGAGAATATGATTATTACAGGTAATGAAATCAAGTACATTTCCTAGAGTTCTTATCTTGATTGTAAATTTATCACTCATCTTCGAAAAATAAAGCATCTAATTTTTTTTCCTAATACCATTTGTTTTATTGAACCAATGATATTATAAATCATCATAGATTTTTGGATCTGAGGCCCCCAATTTCCATTTATTGTTCACTTGTTTATAATTGATGACCTCAATCACTCCCTATAAATATTTACTTTTTTCCTCCAATTATGTGTCTCTAATTTCTACCAATGTTCTCCAATTAGAAATCCTAAATTGGTGGTGAATTTTTCATTTTCCTTTCCCTCTTATAAAGAGTATATTTTATTACCCCTCTCTCTGATGTGGATTTTTCACAATTGTATTTACTATTTTCATCATTCTATTTTTGAAGAACAATATAAAATTGCAAGGACCCAATTTTTTCAAGGTAGGTTGAATGTAACACCCCATGATTTCACAATACATTGTCCCTTTAAAGTAATTTAATAGCTTATATTTCATGCAACACCGACTTGGCTTGCGTTATATGCATGATTGAGTTTCTTAAAAATAGCACAATACTGTTATAATTATTTAAACAATATATTTATTTATCAATTAAATATTATAATATGAATTGTAAAAAATAAAATTTAAATGTATTTTTTAATGCATTCTCATAAATAAAACTTATTATTAATAAAATGTATATTTTTTGTTATATTTGTTTTATATTTTGAAAAACTCCTTTCTTAAAAGAAGTACATTTTAGGTCTTTTTGCAACAACAACAAAATTAATTTTATGCAATCCTAAAAATTGAAGTTGGTAAAATATAATTCATTTTTGAATTTGGAATATAAAAATTATCTTAGGGTGATTTTTTAATATTTTTCATAAAACAGTCAATTTTTTTGAATAGTGAAAATATGACATTGTAAATAAAAACAGATTTTTTCATTTAAATAAGTATGATTAATTTAAATTTATTTTAAAGTCATAATGGATACTTAATACCTTTATTAGTCTAATTTAATTCATTTGAGTCATTTTATAATAAGATTAGATATATTAATTTTTTTAAACTTTTTGACGTCTTTTACCCACCTTCTAGGAACATTTTCAAATTTGCATAAACCATAATTTTACCAACTTTGTGAATTGAATTTCAAAAATCTGATAGGAATGGTTTTCATTAGTATGTAAAATTTGGTTTAATAGGATAAAAATAATTTTTTTCTAACAGTATCTTTTCAATTTTATTTACAACATTTAAAAGTAATTAGAGTAATTAAAGGTAAAAATAATAATATAATAATATAAAATTACCCCAAAACATGGTCTAATTCTACTGGATAAGTGTAGTTAGACCAAAATAAATTATAATACAAAAATATGATCCTTTTTTATCCACCTTTATTATATTAAGACATTTATTATATTTTATTTAAAGAAGAGTTAAAAGTGTTAAATTCAAATTTTGAAAACTAAAATATTTTTAATATATGGTTATACATAAGACAAATTCGACTATAAATATTCATTAGAAATATAAAAATATTTCCTACGTCATGGTTTTTCATTTAAAAATTTTAGACATTAAATTATTATATTTATTTATTACACAATGATAATGCATTAATTACCTTATTAATGAATGATTAAAATAAATGATATTATAAATATTAAAATAAATGTAAATTGAAGCTTTTTAGGTCATCCACAAATTTTATATGAGAATATAGCATGTTATATTTGATTCAAGCTATTTTTTTGAAGGAATAATGTTTTTTTGAATTTAGAATAAACGAAATACTAAATAGTATCGAAATTGAAATAGTTGAATATTAAAAATATACTATGTTATTAACTGATATAATAGTCCTAAAAAACTAATATTATTAAAAATTACTTTGATAATGTTAGATATGTGGTTAATGAAACACTTTAGGTTATCTTGGAATTTTAGAGTAACTATATTAACCATGTAGTATAACAATACAAGAAGACATGATAAAAGTTAAACTATTTAACTAAGAGTTATGTCTAAATGATAAGGTTAATATGGTGACCTAACCTTGTATAAAACCTATTGTTTGAAATTATTTCAACCCATACCCACATTATCATAAAAATAAATCAATTTAATTATATTATAAACTGAACATCAGTTTATAATAAATAAATATTTCCTTCTTTTCCTAAAGTGCTGCTCACCTCTCTTATAAAAGGGTACACCCCCTTCTCTAAAATTCACACCGCCATTGCCATTTGGCTCAGAAACTCCCTGAAGAAATATCATCCAAATGACCCTCACTTTATCCTAGTGTCCTTAATTTGATCGTAATTCCATCCTATGGAGCCCTTTTGTTTAAACCAAAAGGAAGCACCCAATGAAGAGTTAATTATTTCATCAACTCTTTCAAAGTTGTTTTCTTCATCAACATTGTATTTGTTTGTTGCATCCATACTAAAATAATAAATCAAGTACCTTATATGTTTTGAGATGTTTTTATAAATATGGTACAACTGTATTTATTTTTCTATCAATCCTACGAATGACAAAAGTCACCATACGTGCATATGTACGGCTTATAGTCTCCACGTTGTGGTGTATTTTGTTATTCCACAATTCATTATTTAGATGTGTATACTAATGAATATAATTGATGTAAATAATGAATATAGCATTTTAATTATTCTATATATATAATATAACATCCAGTTATATACAATTTCACCATCAATTTATTGATATTGTCGCTCGTGCATACGCATGTATTACCCTCTCCACGACGTGGTGAGATTTCATTCCCCGTCATAACCATTCAAGAATAATTTTCATTTAATGATTAAAAATAACATTTATGAACTCAATTCCATTTTGGATATGAATCAAACACATCCTATAGACAAAAAAAATGACTTACAAAACAAAACACAAAAAGGAAAATGAATCAGTTAACTCCACAAAACAATGATACTACTGAAATTTTATTAACAATGAAATATTAGAGGATCATGTATGATATCATATATAAATGTGGAACTTATATATTTTAATAACATTGATTTTACCATTATAAAATAGTTTAAACAAAACCTCTACTAAAGTAAAGTATAACATAATGGAATTTCGTCTCACTTTTAGTACTTGTGAGATATAATCATAGTTCACCACTTATTTCTTAAACAGGATGTATTTACTGCCTCTATTGTATTTAATATCTGGAATAAATTTATCTTCATGGTATTTATAGATTCATTTGAAGATATCAGGCCTATGATTTAAATGTTCAAATTGTATGGGATGATTAGAATGTTGAAAGAATTAATCCTTTCTCCATTACAATATTCATGATATTATTTTACATAACTATTTATATGAATATAGAAGGATTATAAAGTGAATTTGATGTCTATTTTAATGTTCATTCCAAAAAATAAATGAGCTGAATCTTTAATGTTTTATGGAAGGGACTGTTTAACTAGAATATCATTTAATTGTTTTAAATTTTTATTTTTATAAATCGTGTTAATTAATGTCCATGCTTTCAAAATAATTTTGATGATATATTTAAATGAAAATTACTATTTTAAAATGTTAATTAATTTTAAATGTTTCAAATTGGTATAGAACACATTGATTAAAAAACCTCTTTTAAATTAATTCCTTTATAAATTGTGTGACTTTTGAATGATTTCATGATAAATGGATATTTCTCTATAAGAGTTTAACTGACTATTTTCATCTAAGTCAACATAATTTATTGGATATTATTCTTGATTGAGGTAGATGTATTGTAATACAATCTTTCATATTGTATTGAATGAGTTATGATATGATTGACTATGGATGTTCAATTTTATGTCATTTACTATTTATGGTTATAGTATAATATTTTTTATGGTATTTTAATACATATGTTTATATTATGATTCACCCTTTTCATAAGAGGAATGAATTAGTTCTAGTATGTAATAGACAGGGCCCTCTATAACATATTGATGCATTGGTAGGTCTCATGAGAAAAACTATTGTCTTGGCACAAGGCCTTGAAAAAAAATTATATTTAGGGTCTTGGCATTAGGCCTTGACATTGTGGTTAAGATATCATACATTATGGATTCCATCATTATGAGATTAGTTATTAATGTTACATGTGATTATTCGACTAGTATAATATCCATGTGGATAAGTAAATGGAATTATTTGATTTATTTTTTCCATATTATGTTGATGATTATGTTTAAAGGGATTGTGTTTCAATTTTTTATGTTTCCATAAATGTTTATAATTATTTAAGATAGCTTCCGTAATATTATTTATCTATACTGAGAATCTGAGAACACCCCTTTCTAATGTTTTATTTTCCTAGGATGACAAGAAGTGAATTATTATTGACATTTATATTTAATATAAGTGATTATTTTTATCCAGAGAGGATAATATATGATATATTCTATGTTAGAAATTTTCATGTTATGTTCTTGTATGTAATCTATTTTTCAAGACTGAAAAACTGATCATTCCTTCAGGACCTAATTCCATGTAATCATGCCAATGTATTAAAACAATGCACTAGCTCTGAGCTTCTGGGGTCAGGGTGCTACAGTTGGTATGAGAAGAAGTTTACCAATAACCTTTGAAATAGAATTGCAATACATAGATTAGGGATCATAACGTTATGATTGAGTTTTTGGATAATCATGGAGGAACTCACAAGAATTTAAGCAAAGTATGGATTATGTGGATATTCCATGAAATACAACACCTTTTGGATACTATAGGTGAACATGGTTTTGGTATGGATGTACCTAGGGGTTAAAAATCTAACATGATTTTCCAGGCTTGACTCGGGGTATCTTAGTACACGACAATGGGCCCTCATGTGCACCAGGTTTGACACACCCGTGGGATATGCTTAGGATAATTCACATTTTCAATACATACCATTATGAAGTATTTATGAGTAAACATATCCTCAAAGAAATCATATTTATGATTATGAGATTATATATGCATATTTTTTCTATTCATGTTAAGAATTTCACTAGTTTATAATCATGAGTTATGATTCATAACCTAATCTACTATATGTCATTGTATATAAATGGCACCTAGTAATTGGAATTACTACCCCACCAATGAATATTTTCCAAAATATAAGAAGGATCTGATATTTTAGGGTCTTAATCCATCATTTTGAAGAGAAATAACCTCCCATGTATTCACATCATATGAGGAAACAGTGTCATGTGTTAATAATATAAGTAAATAATTCTTTGTGTCCTATGGATTTTAAGGAAATCCCTGGAAGAATAGTATAGAAGATAGAAAGATCGATAAATGGAAGAAGTGAAAGAAATATTTTCCCATATGTTATAACTGTGGAAAGAATTTCCCTGAGAAATGTTTGAATGGACTATGTGTTTGTTATAAGTGTGGAGAAAAGGTTCATCATAAAAATTAATACAAAGGGAAAAAAGAAAATAATAATATTCAATTTTTAAACTTTAGTGAAATGAGGCATTATGCAAATAAATTTCATAACCGTCAAGGAAATATAGCTCAAATGAATCAAAGGGATCTAGGTAATTCATAAGCTGTTAGTATAATCAACATGGAAAAATTAATGTATTTGTGTTTATGGATTAATTAATTAGGTCATTTGGGTGTTGAATCAATGATGTACTAGTTAGATGAATTATGAAAATAAATAAGGATTGTACTGTAATACTATTTTATTGAGAATTTGAAATTGTATGGTACTAATTAAAGTGACTCAATAGAAAGTTAATTTATTTTGTAAAATGCATGTTTGAAGGAATTATAAACCATAATATGGTCCAAATAATGATGTATTAATTTTTGAATAATATATGATTTATTTAGATAAATTATATTGGATATTCTTGACTACCTTGGAACTAATTAATTGTTTGTTTATTCAATCATTGTTGGAGTTTAAAACATTTTTGGATTTAAGGAGTATATCCAGTATTCTATAAGGAATAATGCAGAATAAATTTACTCAATGAGGTTTTATTTTAATTCAAGGTGTTACTATCTATTAAGAAAATATGTGATGCATGTATTCACATGTTATTTTGTGGAAAAATAATATCTTCATTATGTTTACCTCCTATATATATTTTTGGACTTTGAATTTGGAGACAAGTATTTGGGATAAATCTAATGGTTGGAATAAATTAAGTTGAGAACATGATATTTTTTTTTAGGTTAATGTATAATTTATTGGATACTTGGACCTATCCTTTTGGATTTCAGAAAAGATATATAGGATTGAGAAAATACGTTTGGGACTTATGATTTATAAAATCTATTTCAGACATTAAAAAAATCATTTTGAACATTCATTTCATAGTATAACGGAAGAAGTGAAAATAGATAGAAGCACAAAAAATGGTGGAAATATGATAACGATAGGTAATGAAATCAAGTATGTTTTCTTGGGTTTTTATCTTGATAATAAATTAATCCCCCCCCCCCTTTAATAAATAGTATATCTAAAAAATTGTGTTATCCTAATACCTTATGTTTTTTGAACTGATGATATCTTAAATCATCATAGATTTATTTATTTTAGGCCCTCAATTTTCCATTTATCATTCACTTGTTAATGATTTATGACCCCAATCACTCCCTATAAATATTTACCTTTTTTCCAATTATGTGTCCTTAATTTCCACTAATTTTCTTAAATTCGAAATCCTTATTTGGTGGCCAATTTTTCATTTCCCTTTCCCTCTTATTAATAGTAAATTATACTAACCCTATCTCTAATGTGGGTTTTCCATAATGGAATTTTCTATTTTATACCTTTTATTTTCGAAGAACAATTTTAAATTGCCAGGATGCAATTTATTTAAGGAGGGTAGAATTTAACACCCTATGATTTTGTTATACATTGTCTATTTAATGTAATTTAATAGCATATATTTCACTCTACACTGGTATGGCTTTCGTTATATGCAATATTAAATTTCCACAAAAAAAACAATAGTATTATTATTATTTAAGATATATATTTATTTATCAATTAAATATTTCAATATTAATAGTAAAAAATAAATTTTAAATGTTATTTGTAATGTTTTCACATGAATAAAACATATTTATAAATAAATCTATATGTTTTGTGAAAATATTTTTATATTTTTACAAAGTATTTTCTTTAATGAACTTATTTTTATGTCTTTTGGTGAACAATAAAAAATTAATTTTAGAAAATCCTAAAAATCGAATTTGGTATAATAGAAATCATTTTTGATTTCATAATATCAAAATTATCTTAGGTTGATTTTTTTTTTATTTTTCTAAAAACATTCAATTTTTTATGAATACTGATAAATACAGCATATTAAAAAACAAACTTTTTCATTTAAATAATTATTTTTAATTTAAACTAATTATACAATAAAAATATATTCATAATACTTTTATTAGTCTACTTTAATTCATTAGAGTAATTTTATAATAATATTAGATATATAATTTTTTGTAAATTTTTTTAACACCTTTTACCCACCTTTTAGGCACATTTAAAATTTTTCTTAAATTTTTTTTTACCACTTCTGTTAATTGAATTTCAAAAAGGAGACCATCCTAGTTGTCATCAGTAAGTAAAAAGTTGTTCAATAGGATGAAAATAATTTTTTTTAATTGTAATCATTGAATTTTATTTACCACTATTAAAATTAAATTGGGTAATTAAGGGTAAAAATAATATAATAATAATATAAAATTACCCCGAAACATGTCCCAATTCTATTTGATAAGTTTATTTCAACAAAATTCATCCTTAGGATACAAAATATGATCCTTTCTGAGCCCCATGGATTAGATTAGGACATTTATTATATTTTATATAAAGAATAGTTAAAAGTGTTAAATTAAAATTTTAATAATTAAACATTTTTAATATAGGTTTGTCCAAAATATAAATTCAACTATAAATATTAATTAAAAATATAAAAAAATTTCCTGCCTCATGGTATTTTATTTATAATTTCTAGCCCTTAAATATTAAATTTATTTGTGATAAAATGATGATGTAGTAATTACAATATAAATGAAATATTAAAATAAATGATATTATAAATATTAAAATAAATTTAAATTTAGACTTTTTATGCCATTCACGGATTTTAATGGTGAATATAACATGTCAGGGTTTATTAAATTTATTTTTATCGAAGGAATCATGTTGTTATGAATTTAACAAAAACCAAATACTAAGTAGTGTCCAAAGAGACATAAATGAATTTTTAAAACAAATAATATTTTATTAAAAGTTTTAATAGTTCTAAAAATATAATATTATTCCAAACGACATATATAATGTTAGATATGACATTAATTAACCACTTTAGGTTCTCTTGGAATTTTATTTTAATTATATTAACCATGTAGTATAAAAATACAAGAAGAGATGATAAAAAGATAAACAATTTAACTAAGGGTTTAGACTAAATTATAAGATTAATATGGTGACCTAAACATGTCTAAAACCTATTGGTTGAGCTAATTATGACCAGTAACCACCATATACTCTAAATAAATCAATTTGGATCTATTATAAACCGAAAATAATTTTTAAAAAATTAATATTTTAAACATTCCTTAAAGTGTCACTCACCTCTCTTATAAAAGGGTACTTCCCCTTCTCTTATATTCACACCTACAAAGCCATTTTACTCCACCAAAACCTACTAAAATGTTCTCCCACCTACCATAAAATCAACATAGAGTCCATACTTTGATCAGTAATTCAACCTATGGAGCCATTTTGTTCAAATCAAAAGGATGCTCCCAACGAATAGGTAATTATTTCATCATCTATTTCAAAGTTCGTTTGTCCTTTTACTTCATATTTCTTTTTTTCTTTCCATACTAAAATAATAAATCCATTACTTTGTACATTATGAGATGTTATTATAAATATGGTAAAACTATTTTCAGTATTCTATCTATCCTATGAATGACAAAGTCACAATACATGCATAGGTATGACTTACAGTCTCCATGTCAGGGTGTAGTTTCTAATTAAACACTTCATTATTTGGATGGGTATAATAATGAGTATAATTGATGTAAATAATAATTATAAAATGTTATGTTTTATATGTATATATATAATATACCATTAAATTTCATACAATTTCACCATTAATAGAGTGATATTGTCGTTCGTGTGTATGACTTACCGTCTCCCCGACGCGATGAGATTGTTTCCCTATTGTAAAAATTCAACAATAATTTTCATTTGATGATTAAAAAACAATATTAAAGAACTTAATATTGTTAAGGATATGAATCAAATACTCCCTATCCATAAAAAAAAGACATACACAACAAAACATATAAATGAAAATGAATCACTTAACACCAGAAACAATGATACTATTGAAATGTTATTAACAATGAAATGTTAGAGGATCATATATGATATCATATTTATGTATGTGTTTTTTTATAATTTAATAACAATTATTTAACCATTATACAAGAGTTTAAACATACCCTTGACTAATATAATGTATAAGGTAAAGGAATTTCGTCTCACTTTTAATATTCGTGATATATAAACTATGTTCACAACCAATTTCTTGTGTGTAGTATATGTAAAGCATCTATTGTATTTAATATCATGAATACATTTATCTTCATGGTATTTATAGATTCATTTGAAGATATCATGCAAATGATTTTAATGTTCAAAGTGGTATGGGACACTTTGTATGTTTAATGAATTAATCCTTTCTCTATTTCAATATTCTTAATATTATTTTACATAAATATTTATTTGAATATAAAAATATTATAATTGGAATTTGATGTCTACTTTAAATTTCATTCAAATGTTATTAAAATATGAGTCTTTTATAGTTTTATGGAAGATACACTTTAACTATAACATCATTTTAATGATTTAAATATTTATATTTCTAAATAGTTTTAATTAATATCCTTGTTTTCAAAACGATTTTAAGGATTTTTTATACAAAAATGAGAGTTTTAAAATCTTAATTCCTTTGAAAAGTTTCAAATTGGCATGGAAAACATTGATTCAAAATCATCTTTTAAACAAATTCCTTTATAAATAGTGTTACTTTTAAATGATTTCATGAAAAAGGGATACTTCTCTAAAAGAGTTTTAATAATTATTTTCATCTATGCCAACATCATTTATCAGATATTATTCTTGATTGAGGATGATTTTATGTAATACATTCTTCCATATTGTATTGAATGTGTTAGGACATGTTTGACTGTGGATGCCCTATTTTATGTCATTCATGGGTTTTGGTCATAATATTAACATTTTGTATGCTTGTTTAATATGAATATTTTTGTTATGTTTAACCATTTTCATATGAGAAATGAATTGGATGTAGTATTCAATGGTAGGGGCCTGATATAAACCTCTGATGCATCGGTAGGTCTCATGAGACAAACTAGTGTCTTGGGACAAGGCCTTGAAAAAATTTATATTTAGAATCATAGCACGAATACTAGAATTAATGGTTATGATGTTCAACATTATGCATTCCATCATTATGAGTTTAGTTATTGATTTAACTTGTGATTATTCGACTAGTAGAATATCTATGTCAATAAGTAAATGGAATTATTTGAATTATAATCCCCATATTATGCTGGTTTTTATATTTAAATGTATTGTGTTTCAATTTTATACCTTTCCATAATTTTTTTGATTATTTATGATAGCTTATGCTATATTGTTTGTCTTTACTGAGCATCTGATCTCACCCCTTTCTTATTTTTAATTTTCTCAAGATTCCAAGAAGTGAATTGTTATTAATATGGAGATTTAAGCTTGCGGAATAATGTCATCCCCAATGGATTATCAATGTTGTATTTTATTCTTGAAATTGTAATGTTATGCTCTTGTATGTGACCTATTTTCCAAGATTGGTAAACAGATCAGTCCTTCTAGACATGATTCCTTGTAGTCATGCCAATGTATTAAATTAATGCACCGGTTCTGGGCTTCTAGGGTCAAGGAGTTACATTTTATGAATTTCACCATTAATTTTAATTTCATATTTTTATTTTATATGCATATTATTTTCTATTAATATGATTCAAACAATATTATCTTATAATAATTATACAAGAAACATTATAAAAGATTCTACAACAAACTATAACACTATAATACTATTTTCATGCATAATATAGTTTGATGAATATTTTCTAAATTAATTATTTTGATCTAAATATTGTTCGAACATGAAATAATTTCTCATAAAATTACATTTATAAAATTTATTAATGATTTAAACTTTTTTAACAAGGTTTCTTTTTTTTCTACAAGCACGGAAAAAAAGATTCTTGACTTGGAATTGAGTAGAAACCAGAATCATAAGTAGAAGAATAATTGGATTGCACTAATTATTTTATCATAATGAAAATTATTTCACCATACTTCATGGATTTTTCTCAATGCTAGAACATAAAGAAAATTTTGATTCCCTATAAACACACTACATAGCCTTTATATCATTTTTACCTTTACACTCATAAAGAACATTAATTTTTTACTTATTTAATTTCTTTTACATTCGTATATTATCTTAATTTAGCTATGATAAATCGAGTATAATATTCCTCCTCTATTTTAATTCATAACATATATATTCCTCAATTTCATGGCTATTTTTATCAAATCAATGAATGAATTTATGAATCCTCGCTTCTTCTAATAAAAAATACTAAATCTTTTGGTTATATGAAACAGATGCATTCCAAAATGTGAACATTATGAAAAATTTAACGATTCATCAACCTCCATATACTTATTTAACATTTTTGAGTTTTAACATTCATTGTAGAATTATATCATTTTATCATTATATTATATTTGAAATATAGTTTCATTTCAGCTTCATATATCAATAAACAGCCAATAAATTCATTAATAGATATATTTTGATGGGGTTTAATTGACTACTTTCTATAGATATTCCACTAATTCTTTGGAAAAACCTTATGAAATTTTTTCACCTGATCCAGTGTAGCAATTGGAGCTCGCAAAACAACAACACCATTTTATATTTCAGTCAATCATCCATTAATTTGGGTGATTTATTCAACATTATAAAATCTAGAGGTGTTGTAGTGTTGTCTATTATCTATCTAAATTTTTAGTTCCTTCATAGTAAACAACTATAGTATTTTAGATCTCATAGGTAGTAGCACAATGATAAACCTAAAAAACCTCATCTGGAACTAGTGAAACAAATGATTTTATTAGTTTCTCATGAATTTTAACAAGATTATGATTTATTTTGAGTATCAAATGTTTCTAGTTTATTATAGATTTTATATGTATTGATAATATTAATATACACTTTGAAATCAATATTCTTCAAATAGTTGATCATTGTGGACTTCCATAAACCATAATTTTTACTATTGAATTATTTTTCTCTGATCATGGACATTCCTTAATTATGTTCCGCCATAGACATATTTATAAAAATGTACTACCAACTCCATATTTTTAGATAGTTTTATAATTATTCAAAGCTAAAAAAATTTGAAACGATTTGTTAGGTATGAATAAAATGAAGAGACAAGAGGGGGTGAATTTTTTCATTTTAAAAATCATAGAAAAATAAATCATAATCCTTCATTATGATTTATAATTATATGAATTTTTATTTTACATAAATATACTATATAGATAAAAGTGAATAAATATAACTTTTAATTTTTGTAGTGGTCATGGTTACAATGATCTCATTATCAACTCCACTAAAACTCTCCTAGCGAGTATGATGATTTTCACAAAAATAGGTCCTTTTATCTAGGGACCTCTAGAACTTAATACATATAGTTAAAACCTATTAAAAAATATGATTCTTTTATAAAGAACACTGGAATCGATAGATTAGAACAAGAATCTAACACTCATTAATGAGTGAGTACCAATAGTCAAAATTTCAACATAACGATATGTGTTATTTATGGAATAACAGGTTTAATATACTATTTTTTCAGAAACAAATAGAAGATAAGTTTTCTTCATTATAGAATAAGTTATTTTTGGAGCCATTGCTCTAATTTAATAACTGGTTGTATATTACCTTCAATTATATATATAAATAGAAAAATTACAAAGATCGGTATAGAGAACAATCAGTACATTATAATAAATAATGTATTTATAGTGTATCTATAGAAATATATTTAAAAAACTATAAAAATCCTATTAAAACACATATAGTAGTGATAGTATAATGAACCAATAGAAACATATCAAAACATGTATGTCTCCAAAATGTTTCTATTCAGATAACTAGAGACCATCACATATGGAATATGTGACCCAAAATATTTAAAATTTTTCATGATTTTCACTTGGTCAAAAATAGTTCTAGAAATATCCCTAGATGAATCACAACATTTAAAATACATTGTTCAATTAAAATTTTATTTTAAATTTCCATTGATATCACAACATCTGTTAGAAATATGAACGGTTTAATTAGTTTAATAGAGTTATTTGAATCAGTATTTACAAATATTTAGGGAGTTAAAAATACTCTGATGAAAACATTGTAAAAATTTCAGAAAATAATCCATAATTTTTCATGTCAAAGACGACTGAGTAAAATTTAGGGTTTCACTATTAATGTATAATATTTAAAATTATTTAAGCAATGTATATTTTAGTTTAGACATTAGGTTTATGAGGCAGCCATTAATCACACAAATTTTTAGTGTATTTATAATTTTTGGTTCGTAATCCCAATGTTCACTTCAAATATATGTTTATGAAAACGAATCCAGAATTCACTAAAATGATGAGAATAAATTAAAAGGTAGTCATCATTCACACTAAAATAAATTAACAAAAACATAAAATTCACATAAATAAACTTCATTAGTGAAACAAATTTTGGTTTTTGTGAGCATCAAAATCACTGAGAATTATTAAAAATATTGGATCATCACCTTCCCAATAATTCCTGTAGTTAATATCCATATTTCATGTGTCCATGTGAATGAAATTTCAATCATGTTTTATGATAATATTTTTACCCATTTCATGTTTCAATCTTGGTTATAGTTTTTGTTAATAGTTTCATTGAAATTAAAAGTGGGATTTCATGGGTTTTTATCAAATAAGACAATAATGAACAATGTTAAAGTCTTTTTTTCAATAGTTTTATAGTTGAAAATAAGAAAGGGGAAAATCAAATATCTAATTTGTTGTCCTTGGGAGTGGTTTCTATTAGCTATACCCTGGTTTATCCCACTGTACACAATTTTGATGTTGTGGTTGGTGTAAAATATAAATTATGTTGGTAGAACACTATAAGAAAATCTATAATAGGAAGCATTTCCAAGAACACCATGACCATTTCTAGGCCATGGTTGAGGGTGGGGAGAGAGTGGGTAATGCCATAAAGTTGATTAAACAGTTTTTCATTCATCATATCTCCATCAATGCGCAGTGTTTGGTCTTCAAACGTTTTTTTAGAGTAATGAGTGATTCTTAATACCTTCCTTACTCGTTTTTCATTGATTAAATAACTTTATTATTCATTTCAATTTGGGATAAGCGATCTCAAAAATTTTATTGATAGAAGTATGATCGGTTTTTCTGGACATCACATCATCATCCATGATTGTATTAGAAGGATAGAGTAAGATGGTATGAATAATATTGTCTCAATAGTATGGTGCATTTTTAGTCTATGAAGTTGTTTTTATAGAGTTATTGTTACAAAAAACTTTTGATATGATCATTAGTGTTCTATAATGAATTAGTTATGTTTCGTATGATTAGTATTCTTTATTGAGTCTCATAAAATCTATTCTTGATGATCCTGTCTATTATATGTATTCATAATATCCCAAGATACATTTGAGATGATTCATAGGCTCACTGGGTGTGAGCATTTTTATGTGACTACCTTCATCAAAAACATTGATGTTGAAATCTACAATATTGAGTAAGGATTTTTCTTACCATTTAAGTCTACTCATATGATCTTTTCATGATTTTATTTCTTATTATTGATACCCATCCTTGATAAATTTTTCATGATGGGAGTGACTGGCCCTTGAGACCCATTCATGATATGTTATCTTATGATTTATGTATTTCCAATATAGAACTATTATTGATATTCCTTATTGTTGATTTCTATGATAAAAATTTCATGGAGCTTTTTATTTCCCAAGGAACATTTCTATAGGTATTCGGATAAATTGTTTGCTCAGTATTGGTCAGATGACCCCTTAGAGGGGTAGCATAGTGATTTGAAAATGCTATGAATTAAGGATCATTTGATTTCATATTTCTGATGAAGGGGTGTCAGCTTAGGTGGGAGTATACCATGCAGTAGAGTTACATAATTCTAATATATAGGATGATATAGTAGATTCTCATTCATGGATGATGCATTTATCTAAATACATTAGAAATTTCTACTAGGACATACCACCATCCATCATTTTTGACAACCTTTATGATGGGGCATGTGGTGTTCCCGTTAATGAATACCATTATGGTTAGGGATATGGCATCTCCAAAATTCGAATCATGGGGGAAATATTGATTGGTGAAGGGTTTAAAATTATTCTAGGACACGTGGCATATCTTATGATATTTAGTGACAACCATTGATATCATTACTGACATCATTAAAAAGTAGGTGGGGCCAGGGTTCTTCGTAGATTAGTTAGTGTATATGATGACTTTACACATTTGTGGACGAATGTTTATTGGTTTGTTTAATTTATATCCTAATAGATCCTATTATATATTCATGATCTCTTATATTAAGGATGCATTAATGGTGTGCTACTTGGTTCATTCCCACAACCTATTTGGGAATCTCAATACCCATGGAATTTCATGATAAAGGACCCAGGGAAAGGAAAGGTCATAGTGGTTGGGAGCTAAGATATCGAGCAATATGTTCCGAGGTTGTAATACAAATAACATTATATGGATGCCACAATGTTTTATTTACATTCTTAAAATTATCATATTCTTTCATATACTTTCAATTTATGGAAAATGGATTTTTTATTATATAGGATTTTATGTACATTCCATTTCATTTTTTATATCATTTTCTATTATTTTTTCAACGTTATTAATTATAATTTTCTTTATATTTCTTGTGGGTATAGTCTCCCCACTAGTAATGATTAGACCATCATTATTATCCTATATCCAATTGTTTATGGTTAGGCTCCCATGAGGTTATGTGGAATAAAATATTTGATATAAAAATTGAGTTTAGTCATTAAAAATGGTATCAAAAAAGGTTTTTTAAATTTCTTTATCCTTCATGATGGTTTAGGGAACGGAATAAAGGTGTTAGGTTATATGAGAAATAATTTTTCATGTTTCTTTTGTTCCTAGACAACACATGTGTAAGAAACCATTAAGGTAGATTTTTTTGGACATCTATACCAATTATGTTTTTTTGATTCTTTTTGATCCAAAATATATTGTATTGTTATTGTTCTATGGTATATTTATGTGTTCATTCATTATGACTAGGTACTTAAGATCACATGTGATATTTTGTGTTTTCTATTCTAGATAGCCCTATATTTCACTATTAATTGATATATCTATATTTCGTATTACAAATATATATTTCATGGAATTTTTAAGTTGAATCTAATCATGTAGTCTTGTTTGTATATATATTAATGTGACAGAAATTCAAGCATAGAAGACTAGGCCTTAGTTATGTATTGCGTCAAAGGAGAAAGATTTTGTGTTATGATATAATGATGAGGACCTATTTTAAACTAATGACTTTATATGATTTAAAAATAATTTTAGAATATTATAAATGCTTTCATAGAGATATTTGATGTGACGATTGACATAGCCATCCCAGGATAATCTCATTTAGGAGGACATGCCTATAACACCACTACTAGTGCATTAGGATATAGCCTATCATTCTCTTCTATTGGCATTAATGATTCAGGATGCTGATTCATTTTAACTTGTGCATCTTCATATTTTACCCATATAAGGCAATAACTTTCAAAATACCAAGAATAATATATCATAGGAATTCATAATCTAGTATCAACTATAATTTATGGGTACTCGAGGCTCATATGATGTAAAGGAATGAATATAATTTATAGAGATAATTTTATACCTGGTCCAGACATCTGTAGATCTAAAAGATATACTAGAAACAAGCATGTTATAGTGATCTATAAAGATATGGTGTAATACTATGAATCTTTATATATGATGAGTGGGTATTATACGTATGACTATCAATGATCTATTTTAATAGATATATTAACATTATATGATGATGATGGACTATTCCCTTGATTTGTTAGTGTTACATTATGAATGTATGATTGTTATTTTATTTTTTTCAAGTTTCATTGAGATTCTATATTTCTTCGCACATTTTGTAGGAAATGTGTCACTAAAATCCAAGAAGTTCAAGATAGGAATATATCATATTATCAGTTTATGTTTATCATAATTTATTAGAAAAAATAACTAGAGGTTATATACAAGGACTTTCCATAGATAAGGGCCTAAAGAAGAAATGAGTAGCTCGATTACATCATATCCATAGCATACCTATGACTGAGATTCGTATAACTAATATTCAAGACTTTATTTGTAATAAGAAGATGAAATATGACCATGAGTTTTAAAGAAAATATAATATGGGTCAATTATGACTTCTTTAGTGTCATCTTTGGGAGATGACTCTACTGGGTACTTAAATGATTGACTAATAGTGAATCTTATAAATACACAAAAGAATACATCTCTTAGAGTGCTCTAGTTTTGTTGTCCAAAATGGTTGTTGATACTCTCTAGATACGTTTGGATTACTAAATGTTAAACAAAGTAAGTGTAATGGGATAGTAATCTATTCATGGGATAGGTGATCTTTTCGATCATTATTTATGAGATCATTAGTTTTATATGATCTAACTATATTTAGGTGATCATTACCTTCTATCATAGGACAAATATGTGCCTAATATGTTTAGTTGTAAGTATAGATTACATGAGTTCTTCGTGATTTTATTATTTTATTAATTCCCCAAAGGATTTCCTGATCCTCACAAAAATTATCTTTCACCCATAAATTGTCTTGTTCATCATTTTATCAATTAACAATATCATTATGAATTCACTGATGATAGAGTAGATATCCAAGCATCATGATAATATCTTCAGTAAACAATGTGTACATAGGATTTATGTCAAGATATCAAAGTTCCCCTTTTAGATTTTGGAGGTGTATTTCATAGGGAATATATAGTATGAGGTTTGAATTTATGTTTCTTCAGTTAATGTTGAGGAAATATTGTCATGTTTCCATCCTCATAAAGTATTTTATATCAATATTTTTATTGAGTTAATAGGAATAATACTCAATTTTTATCCATTATATTTATCATGTTTTGATGCCAAAAAATATATATAATTGGATAGTGGTGAAGGCTGAGGGTGAGATTATTTTGGGAATGTGATTATTGAGATTAATAGGAGGTTGATGATAGCCCCTTTTTCGACATTTATAGAACCTATTACACAATTTGTATGCTTTTATGATAACATAGGAAGTGTATTATAATTTATGCCGATACATGAATATTAGAAATAATATTATGATTCACTCCTGATGTGACCGCATGAGTGGAATTATCAGTCCCATGACATGGATTTAGAATCTATGGTCTAGAGTTTATTTTCATTGAGACACTATCTTATTTAAGAGAGGTTTGTTGATTTCATGTATCATAAGAGTCTCAACTATGTTTCTCAATGTTAATTATAAGTAGAGGCACTGGGTGGTTTATCAATAGATTTTCTTATTAGAAATGGATTATAGACTTGGTAAGTGTAGAGTTGTTGAATATTATATTAGTAAGAAGGCACATTATGCTCATGAACATAGTGAGTATCACTATGAATTATAGTGGAGTCTAATGTGATTGTTAGATGATTAAAGGATAGATGTTTCTATGGAGCGAGGGGCAGTGAAATGTGCCCAATTATTTGACATGTTTTATTTTGTGGAGAAGGTAAAAACCAACCATTATTTATATCCCATGTGTGTTGTGATGAGATAATGGTTTTTGAGTTATCATTTTTACTAGATTAGTACATACATGATGATAATAGGGTTTATGTCTAATGGGGGGTTTTTGTTACTGATCCTACTAGTAAAGAGATTATGAGAGACTCTCATGTGTCACGGTGGATAGTGCATCTCATGTGAATGAAGATGTACCTTGACATCAGATGATTATTTTTGTGGTTCATTATGAACTGGTATTTTAGTGGTTTTGGTTAATGTTGTCTTACCAACCAAAAATTAATGTTCTAGACTCATAATCCTAGTGATTTACTCGATCCACTTTAAGATCCCATGGTGAAATGTGATGATGTAATGAATGATTTTTTAATTGGTTTTCCAAATACCACAAGGAAACAAGATACTATATACTTATCAATGTGATATTTTTATGAAATATTTCACTTTAACAAATTTTATATCATCAATAAATTATATTACATGCAACATAGAGTTTAAACATACTGTGTAACATTAATAATATTTTATGTTTCCATTATCTTCTTTCCATTGGATCAGAAGTTTTGAATAATTATTAAAAAATTATTCAAAATATATTGTATACACATGTTTCATATGAATTCATTAGTTATCAAATTATTAATATTTTGTAGAAAAATATTGAAAAATAAAAGGGATGTTTTTCATGGAAAAAAAAATTTTATGCACACAATGTATATTTTATTAATAAATTAAATTAATCGTTAGTGGATTATTTTAACCAAATTTTTATATTATTTACTTTAATTTTTTTAAACAATCAATAAATGTTTTTCTATGAATATAAAATTAATAAATTCGTTTTAATGCTTAAATGGATGGTTTTCTAGAAAACAATCCCTATCACATTTTATCCACTAACATTAAAACTAATTTCATCCATTTATAGTTAATTAATTAGAAAAAATTAAAGACATATTTATAGTTTGGGAGTTAAAATTTGGTAAATAACCACTTTTTATTTTTTGTTAATATTAATAGTAACCTTAGTAAAATTGATCACCTCTTCAATGGGTAAATCAATTTAATCTAGACCAAAAACTACTGATAAGGCCTTGATTATTCTTCCTTATTATTATTATATTATAGGAGTTAAACCCTTATCAAATTATAAACATAAATATATTTTTTGGTGGAATGTTTTCCCAGAAAATGATAAATATATTATTAAAAAGATAGAAAATTACAAAATATTACTTTGGCGGCAAGAAGATGTGGCCACCTGGCCACATCGAATGTTCCCCATGGTGAAAAGTCATGGCCCCCAGTTGTGATTTGGACCTACAACTTTCCATGGATCATGTGGAAGAACTTGTTTTCCTGAATAGAAAAACTGGATGAGGATGCGGCACCACCTTGTCACTGCGTGGCAACAAGAACTGGACATCGCTCTTTGTCTATGACTGGGGATAACTGACTCCCAGATGCAGGCCATGCTGGATGGGGAACTGTGCCACTGGGTGGCCCTACTGAACAGAATCTATTTGACTAAGTCAGAATAGATCAGATGAGAACCGTGTCGGTGGGTGACCAGGTGGGTTGGACACATGGCCAAACCGGTCCAGGTTATGCAAGGCCCAATTGGCCTGGCCACTAGGTCAGGTTAGCCTAGGTCGACCGATATAGCTCACATATTGATTTACCCCTGATCTGGGTTGGTCGGGTCAGTCTGACCATGTCGGACTTGGTCCAGATAAAACCAGTCCCTATTTACTAAAATGAAAAAATCTATTCGATTAACGCACTGTCTACAGTGTTGGGTCCTTTGTGACGAGACGGTCCTCTAGGTTTACTCCAAGTGATAATTCATTGAAATTGATATAATTTTTTTTAAAGGTTGGGGCCGAAGCCTCATTTTTATTATTAAAGCAAAGCAAAGACCTCTTTAACTGGGTAGAGGGAGACCCATTACATAGCCCGAAGGCCCAGTGGGCATTTAGCCCATTACATGACCCGTAGGCCCATTTTTTTTGACCCAAAGCCCATTCTGTGAATAGTACTGCTATAGTACCCGCATTGCTACAGTACTGCACAGTACCCGCCACTGCTACAGTGCTCTGCCGCCGCTACAGTGCCCGCCGTTGCTACAGTGCCGCCGCTGCTACAGTACGCTACAGTACTGCTACAGTAACCTGCACTAAGGAGCAGGAATCCTATGACTTACCATGACACGAAGGATATAAAGAAAAGGACCTCAGTGATCCAGTAGATTAGTGGCCCTCAATGGTCTAGCTGCGGAGCAGACCTCAATGGTCTAGTAGCCTAGAGGACCTCAATGTTCTTGTAGCTCAGTGGACGATAGTGGTCTAGGAGCTAAGCAGAACATTGTGGTCCAGCAGCCGTGTGAACAACAACGGTCTTGTATGGGATCAGACCTCAGTGGTCCAACAACTGAATTAACCACAGTAACTCATCAGGTATGATCCCCTCTGTAGTAAAAGATGATTCAAGTTTACGACTAAGAATCATATCTTCTATACATTGAGTTATACCTGGTGTGATAAATCTTGGATTTTTGGTCTTACATTGTGTTCTGGAATTGGGATATTTCCTTTGGGGTTTGGGGTCTCTACTGAGTGTTGTGTTACACAACCCTACATAGGCTTCACCCACACACGTCGTATCTCATGTAGGTGATTGACACATCGAAAGAGATCTTAGTGGTCTAGTACTAGGTGGTTCTCAGTGAGACGAGACGGATGAGTGTACTTCTATAGCTACATATAGATACACTTCACATGCCCTTTATGTAGGGTCTCAAGTGGATGGACCATGGTAGTTTTACTTTCCTTTGTGGTTTTGGGCTTGTATTCTATCACCTTTTTAAATTTAGTATTATTGTTATC
Source organism: Viscum album (assembly GCA_963277665.1). Classification (NCBI taxonomy): domain Eukaryota; kingdom Viridiplantae; phylum Streptophyta; class Magnoliopsida; order Santalales; family Viscaceae; genus Viscum; species Viscum album. The sequence continues at coordinate 1,257,813,262 of OY728152.1, forward strand.
TTAGTAGATTCCTCAATGATATTTGGGGTCTAATTTGGGTCATTATTATTCATTTTTTTCTTTGTGTGTGTGTATAGGTTTAATAGAAATTTCCTCCCATTTTGGGATATACCTTTTCGAGGATAATCGCCATCCCTTTTCCTTTGGAAGTTGGGATTAGGGTATTCATGGCACAGGCCCTGGGGGATGGGTCATGAAAAAAAAACTCAAAATATTTCCATTATAAGATCCCCTATAAACATCTTATATATTTTTGCTTCCCAATAGGCCTGTCCTAGATCCCTTAGAGGAGATCTATATGATTGATTTCAAAGAAGAGGTATTCTCCTTAACTAATCTCCATATTTTTTACTCCTCTTTAACTAATATATATCTATGGTATTTATCATAAAGTAAAATAATTATTATCATATATATTCTAAAAATTTATTAATATTATGGAAACACCATTATAAATTGTCTTACTACCAAATGATACATGAAAGTATAACTCATGTTAAAGTACGACATACCATCTCTACTAAACGATACAATTCATTTTTAATAATTACATTTTATGGATTTGTTTTATGAGGGGTTTCATGTATATTTATTATAAATATGACATAATTATACTTGACTAATTATAATATCACATGTGCCTACTTACCATAACATCCATTGATAAATGATAATGTCATTTGTGTATGTTTCTACACTTTCACCTCCACAAAGTAATGCCATTTTTTTCATTTATAGTTTACATGAATGGTAATGAGTTAGAATTAGATAAATATATACTATATATATTACATTATAATAATCCTATATTGTTGAATTAATATTTACCCTTCTTCATTCCATCCTCTAAAAAATGAAAACATAATTCACGTGTACGTATGGCATGTCGTCTCTATGAACAGTGTAATTAATTTTTAAATATCTATATTTTTTAATGACAAAAAACAAATATTTAATAAATATACTTAATATTTATATAAAAAATGATATATTTATAAAATGTAACCATTATTAAAATAGATAGACCACCAATTCCTAACCGAAACATATGGAAAAAAATAGCTGATATCACGAGAAACATTTATCTTAATAAAGAAATTTGAATAAAAAAGTGATGAAATATTATAGGTAAATAATATATTGTATCATATTTTAGTCTTTTTCTATAAAATATTTATAACACTAATATATTTATTATAAAATATATTAAAATGTATAGGTTGGCAGTGGGACATAAGGTAAGATATTTTCTTCTCAAATTTATTTCTATAGGCCATAAGCCATATTCACCAATTGATTATTTTTTGTGGTGTATCACTACTACAAAATTAGGCTATAGCCATGGTTTTAAACTGTGTCTCTAGGCCCAAAAACCATAGCTATAGTTTATAGCCATGGTTCCTACAACAATAGCTGGTATTAGCGTGGCTATAGGGTAAAACCTATAGCCATGGTTCCCAGCTGTGGCTATAGCCCTATAGCCGTGGTTCCTAACCATGGTAACAAGGCTAAATCCATGGTTTTTAACCCATGGCTAGGCTAGAATCACTCATCTCCTATATCCACAGTTGCAACCATGGTTATAGATCTATAGTTAAAGTTATGAACTGTGGCTATATACCTAAATCTACTGTTTAAAACTATGGTTATAGGCCTACACATTTTGTAAAAAAACCAGCACTGTTAAGCTGGTGCTGGCCCCTTGAATCCTCCCCACTGCCCCATGAAACCCCCTGGATGCCCTCTAGATAGACCCACTCATCTTGGACACCTCCTCCCTCCTAGAAACCCCCTTGATAGACCCCCCCCCAATGATAACTCCACCTAGACAGCACCACCCCCAGCTGGACACCCATTGCACCACCCGTGTTGGACCCCCACCCCCCTCCTGGACATACCCCTCCCTCCTGGACAGACCCCCCCCAGACAACTCCACCCAGACAACAGCCCCCAGATAGCATCCCCCACTAGACACCCATGGACAGACCCCCCCCCCTCCTAGAAACTGCCAGGACAACCCCACCCGGACAGCAACCCCCCCCAGACAACACCCCCCCTCCACCCCACCCCTTTTTGACAACCCTTGAATCACCCCAGCTGGACACCCCCCTACTAGACACCCCTCCCCCCTAAAACCCCCCCAGGACATCCCCACCCGAACACCCCCCCCCCCACCCCCGACAGACCCCCCCCCCCTCCTGGAAACCCCCTGGACAGACCCCCCCGGACAGCAGCCCGCCCCCCGCCCCCCCACACCTGCACCCCCCAGACAGACACCACACACCCCGACCTCCCACTACACATCCCCCCTTACACCCCACCCTGGGCCCCCCATGTACACCAGCACAACCCCACTGCATAGCCATTCCCCCCCATACCCCTTGCACCACCCCTTACAGGTGGAATTTTGAAATGGCACTAAAGAAGGAATGATGGTATCCTAGTTAACACATGGAGACCTTAGGTGTAGAGAGTCATAGTGGAAAAGGTGTGGTATCATGAATCAAGCCTAGGTGTGGTATCATGAATCACCAGATAACAGAAACCACAAGATGATGGCTTTTACTACATCATGTCATATACTTTGGTGCATATTTACCATAATCTACCACTTCCAGATATGTATCATAGGTTTTATTCATATCATTGAAAATCATTGTGAAATGATACCAAGTCTTTTGAATATGATCTTCATATAAACACACTGCTACATTAGAAGAATACATTGAACAAAAATTGTGAGAAACTGGAATTCCTCTATGATCATTTTGGTGGACATATTAGAGTTGTAAAAGATGAGAATATTTGTTTACGAGGTGGATGATAAAATATTGATGTGGCCATGGAGATGGTTGGTTTTACTATTGATTAACTACTTGGTGCTATGGTGTCAAGAATAAGGGTATTTCATTGGGAATGAATTCCTGAGAAGCACTCGAAATGATATAGAAATAGTGGTTATATTGTACAGAATTGATAATCTTATGAATTATAATTTCATATAAAACTTTTGTGCATAAGTCTTTCCTAAAATAATTCAAATATCTAAAATATGATATTTTTTTACTATGTGATCAAAGAAGATTTGTAAATATACCCTAATAGGTGGGATTAAAACTACCCCCCCCACCCCACACACCCCATGCACCCCCATTTAACCCTCCCCTTTCCCCTTACAGACCCCCGCACCACTATCCCAAAGGGGGTTCTTGATACCCCCAAGCAAGATACTAATACATGGTTATTGAGAAAACCCTTTTGGGAATGATTTCTCCCATGAATATTAATGTAAAAATAAACAAACAATGGAAAAAAGAATTAAAAATCCTTACAAACCTTGTATAAGAAAATATCCATAAAAGGATATAGATTCAGCTGAAATAAAACAATGCACAAGAAGATACATAAATATAATAGGATAAAAAAGGCCGTACTACAATCCAAAATCAAAATAGACAGAGAAACGTAACCAAAAGAGCTCTGATAACAAAACCTATGAAATCTTACCACTCATCACTTCCCACTAATCTATTCATAAATAAACCCAAAACAATGAACTAAAATAGACCGCCAATTTCAAAAAAAAAATTTAGAAACACTAAAAAATCCATAAGGAAAGGTACCTCAAGTGAAACAATGAACCCCCTAGACAGAAGCCCCCCTGCTGGACCCCCCTGGACAGAATCCCCCCTACTGGACCCCCCTGGACAAAATCCCCCCCACCCTACTAGAAAACAGACCCACCCCCACCACACATGCCTTGCACATATCATAAGGGATCGTTAGTTAAGAATACTGACCAATCAGGTGAGCTTCATGATTTTCCTTTAGATGTACCTAACAAATCGAACCCTACAGAGGCTACTCTACCAAGTTTTGAGAGAGTTGTTTCCATAGTGCCTTCAGATTTTGTATCCACAGTATATTTATAATATTTTAGAGAAAGACCTCTTTTAGATTTCGGTGGAATTTTGAGTTATTATGAACCTCCTAATATTGCATCTACATCTAGTGCTCCACCTCCCTCGGCTTTAGTTGATGCTGATTCGATCTAGTCTATAGTCAAATAGTATCTACATGTTGTTATAGGTGATGTGAATTTATCTCATCAGGATTAATTGAGGCATATTCTATAGAATGGGTTTTCAAGGAATAGGTTAACCAGTTGAATGTGATGACAACTCTACTCAAGATATTCATGGAGGAGAAGATTTATTTAGTAGTATAGAGAGATGAGGAAATATTATCATATAGTTTTTCAATATTGTAAATCCTTTTCTATATGTATCCAATACTCTAGTAGCTGCCTTCTGGAAGTCAAAAGTGCAATAGTTATAGGCCACAGGCATTCGGCTGAACCGGATCTGGACACACCAATCGAGCAACCTCCGTTGTTGCATCCCTTGATGAGAAGAAGGTTAAGAGTGACCTTTTTTCTCTAAATAATTAGAGTTTAGCTTGTCAGGATGGGTTCAAAAATTAATTTTTTGTGTTGTATTGGGACATATTTCGTGATGAGATCTTCAACGCTATGAGGGAGTTCTTTAACCATGCCTCAATACCCTATGTAATCAACTCCAATTTTATTACCCTGATCCTAATGAATTAAAATGATGTGGATGTAAAGGATTCCAGACCTATTTCTATTGGGAATACATTTCCAAAAATCATTAACAAAAATATTTCTATGAGTTAGGTCCCATTGCACGTGGGTTTATCTCTTCAAATAACCCCCTAGATAGCCCTTGGTCACACCCAAGACAGTCCCCCTAGACACACCACCTGAACTCTTCCTCTGCCCTACAGAACCCCCCGAACCCCCCGGACATCCCTTTGATACGCCCCCTGGTCAACGGTTCCTAAAAACCCCACCTGCACCCTCCCCCTTCCCTACAGACCCCCCCGAACCCCCCCCCTCGGACAGCCCTTGGACACCCAACCTGATCTCGGCCCTGCTAACCCCCCCGAATAACCCTTATACATTCCCCCCATGGACAGCCCCTCCTAGACACCCCACCTGCACACTCCCCCTGCCCTGTAGACCCCCCACCCCGTCACCCCCAGACATCCCTTGGACACCCCACCTAGACAGCCCCTCCTACAAAATTCTATATCCATCATCACCTTCACTTCATTATAAAATAATTCTAAATGAACAATGCCTAGAAACTTTTCCAAGAATAGACTTTGTCTGGATTAGTCTGAATAATTGAATTCCACTACTTATAACTCAGACCCTATAGTAGGATAGTTACAAAAATAACCTTAGGAGACTCATAAAACTAAATATGGATAAAATTATCCTCAACCCTCAGTACCAAAACCAATTCATCCTAAGAATCTTGTTACCCAGGAATTATTGTGGGGCTACCATCTTGATTCCAGGGTTCCTAGGTGGCCCTACAAGATCGATTTTTACATGGCTTTCGATTCGGTCAGGTGATACTTCTTATGGGATGATTTGGATCTACTCAACTATTCGGATAAGTTCGTATCTTGGGATAAAAGAGGCATCTGTACCCCAATGTTCTCGGTGAAAATTAAGGGTAGTTTACATGGCTACTTCTTGGGGAAAAGAGAGCTCAGAAAAGGGGATCCACTTTTGCCTTTCCTTTTTTTGATGTGCATGGTGTTTTTCTCATGCATCCTGGAATGCAGGAGGCTGGGGGCTGGTGCGGGATGGAGTGGCTAGTGCGGTGGCTGGTGTGGTCTGGAGTGGCTGGTGTGGGTGGGAATGCTGGTAGTAGGGGGGATGGCTGGGGCTGGTGTGGGCTAAAATGGGGTGCAGGGGGCTGGTGTGGGCTAGATTGAAGGTGGCTGGGGGCTGTTGGGCATGTGGTAGGGGTTGAGGAGGTCTGGCATGTAGGAGAATGGGGATGGGTGAGGGCTGGAACTGGTGGCTGGGGCTATTTTGCAGGTGATAGAAGGCTGGAATCATTGTTTTGCAGGAGGCAGGGGGTGGTGACTGGTGTGGTGTCTTGTGTCGGCTGGATTGTAAGTGGATGGGGGCTGGTTCAGGCTCGAATGCAGGTGGAAGGGGGCTGGATTGATGGTGGAAGGGGGATATTGCAGGCTATAATGCTAGTGGAAGTAGGCTGAAATGAAGGTGGAAGGGGGCTGGTGTGAGCTGGATGTGGTTGGAGTAGGGCCAAATCATGGAATTACCGCACAACGTGACTGTGGCATGACTGCAGCGTGACCATGGCATGACAGCGGTGTGTGGGCTTGGTCTAGTGACATCTGTGGGGCAACATCTTCCGTCCAGGAGTGAAGGGAGTGGGAGGAGGTGGGGAAACATTCTGACCATCGCCCCGCGAGAATAAATTGGGATAATTCATTCTCAACATTGATCACAATACTCATGGAATACCTTCTATACGAACCGCCACAGGGTGTCGTCCTGGAGCAGGGCCAAATCACAGAAATACCACGGCGTGACCGCAATGTGACCACGACATGTTGGCCTGGTCCAGCGACATCCATGGGGTAGCATCTTCTAGCCAGGAGCGAAGGGATCTGGAGGTGGCAGGGCAATATTCCGGTCGTTTCCCCTCCAACAAAAATTTGATTAGTGATTCTCAACATTGATCACCGGACTCATGGAATACTATCATTGAAAACTGCTAAGGTGTGTCATCCTAGAGTAGGGCTAAATCATGACGTGACCACGGCGTGTTGGCCCAGTCCAGGGACGTTCGCGGGGCAGCATCGTCCGGCCAGTAGCGAAGGGAGTGGGAGGAGGCAGGGCAACATTCTAGTCATTGCCCAGCCAACAGAAATTGTTATTAGTTAGTCGCAACATTGATCACAGACTCATAGAATACTATCACTACGAAATGCCACCGGGTGTCTTCCTAGAGTAGGGCCAAATCATGGAATTTCCTCGGCGTGACCACGGTGTGTTGGCCCAGTCCAGTGACATCCACGGGGTAACATCTTGCAGCCAGGAGTGAAGGGAACAGGAGGAGGCGGGGAATCATTCTGACTGTCGCCCCACCTGAAGATGGTAGAACAGATCAACTATTTAATATGCTATGACATGGGATCTCCAGAGAAGGTTGTAGTGAGAAGCATAATAACCCAACGTCTAAAGGGAAACAAAACGACGAAAAACAATCATACACCCTAGACGAACCATTTTCAAATTCATTCACTTTGCCTAAATATGGAAATTTTATTTATAAAATTTGAAGCATGAAAATGAAAGTTTCTTGGTCATGGTATATGCCTACTTGGGCAATGTCATTTGAGTTAAATGAGTCTGATAAGCCAATTTATGTTATTCAAAGACAAAAAACTAACTAGCTACAAAACAAACACCAACAAGAGGATTGTGAAAGACTCAAACCAAATCTAATCATGATACAAATAAATATCACTACTCTTTGGTTTAGAAGACAGCGCACCTCCATTGGAGGGGTTTAATTTTAAAATCATGAAATTTCTTTATCACTCAATTCATTTAATTATATTTAACATTTATTCTGAAACTCATTCAGCACAAATCAAAAGGTATAATTTAATCAACTGGATCAACATAACTATCAATGTTAGTTTTCACAGACAACGCTCCTCCATTGGAGGAGTTTTATTATAAAACATGACTTTATTTATCAAATGAAACAATTATATTAAAGAACACTTATTCAAGATAGGAAATTCAATGTAATTAAGTAGAATTACGAAAGAAGAAAAATTCAATTTAAAGCATTCTTGAATTAAAGAGGCTAGAAGAGGGATCCTACCTCAAGGTGGAACCGAACCATCTACTTTGGCTCTTGGATATTTCTAACTAAAAGTTGGTTCTCCCCCACTGGGTATACGCACCTTCACAGACATGCAACGACACCTAGCCCCAATGCACACACCCGCATGACTATGAGTATGTGCAAGGGGATCCTTGCACATATCCTTATATGCATATACCAGTCTCCACTCACCTATGTATGCATTTATATATATATACATGGGCACACATATCCCCATACGTGCATAATCAATGCCATGGTTGATTATACATGTAACGGGGGAACCCACAGACATATACTTTCTTACATATGCACATGCAGGTGAGTATCCCTTAATGTGGCTACCCGAAACCAACGAGTAGGGATCAACGCACTACACAAAGGATATTAGGAACATTAAAACACATAAAGGATACTACATAGCCAGTGTGAAACCAACCAACGACATTAAAGCCTTTTCTCAATTGGGAGAACCAAATCCACCCAAACGAACATGAAATGATCAAACTCCCTATTGAAAAAAAATATGTAGCCAAAAACACTGAAATCCCCAAATAAATGAGGTTCGAGACAAGTGGTTACTATATAATAATACCTCAGATCAAAGCCAACAGAATAAATCAATCTGAACCCCATTTTCCACCCTTTAAAGAATATAATTTCCCTTTGTCCATATAAAGAAGTAAAATACCTAAGTGGCCAATGTGTTAAATAAAATAAAAACTAAATTAAAACATACATTTCACCTCCCACTATACACGTCACCGCCCAACATATCAGAACCACAATGCCCCAGGGGTCAAATCATGATCCTGAAAGCATGGTGTAAATAGATCCATGTTTCAAAATGATAGCACCAAATAGAACATTCCTATTAATTATCAATTATTCTCCCCCTGCCATGCAGACCTCCCCCCCTCCCCCACTCACAGCTCCCCCACCCTACACAAGAACCCCCACCCCCTACACACCTCCCCTGCCCCACCCCCCTGCACCCTTCCCCCTACACACCCTCCCCCGGACACGCCTCCCAACTCCTTCCGGGACAGACCCCCCTCCCCCAGATATCCCCCCCCCCCAACTCCTTCCTAGACAGACCCCTCCCCCCAGACACCCCCCAACTCCTTCTTAGATAGACCCCCACACACACACCAAGCACAACACCCCCCTCTCCCCTGGACACCCCCACCCCCCTTCCTGGACACCCCCTCCTGGATAGACCCCCCAACTAAGTTCTGAATTTTAGTAACCTCGGTGTGGGAAATGAATTTTGACCTAGATAGTTTTTAGCCCCTTATGCATTCTGCTACTTCAAGACATAATATTTCTAATAAATGAAAACCTCTGGTCAATCGCACAATAGTACCTAGATCTATCCTTAATGTTGTCTTACACCATGGAGACATCTCTGCATAGACTATCCTTTGGGATACCAAACACTTTCATATTCACATTAAACACGTCGGTTTCCAACTATATGGGGTACCCAAAACTAAATCCCCTAGTGACCTACTATCACCACCTCCTTGGAGATCATCTACGTAAATAGAAACATTCTCAATGGTCATCTCACCACCTCACTCTATCGTTTCAATGGACCCCTCATGTAACCACAATGTGAATTTTCATGCACCAATTCATTCCCGTCAAGCCATGATTACACTACTCTTTACTATAACATAGTTATTCCCCCATGATTTAAGGACCTCCAGACCTAGACACACATTCCATCACATTTTTCCCCATTCTTGCAGCCTTCAAATCACTATCAACTATCTCATATTCATATATCTAATATTAATATTTTTTCTATCATATTGATCTTTCTCAACATCATCATAAGAAGATTTTTCTTGCTCCTAATTTTATTTAATCTTTAGATCTTCAATCACTTCCAGTGCCAACATAAATGGACTTACCTCTTCCACAAATTGTTTTGTTTTACTAGAAGATCTGGTAGCCAAGGGAATCAATAAATTTGAATAATACTTACAATTAATTATTCTTTTCCCTTTAATGACTGGATAGTTCCATGACTCATATATGTCTTTCTTCAAATTCCTTATTCCAAACCCAAATGGAACTATCGAATGATGATCCTACTCATAGTCTAACGAAAATTCAGAATTGGGTTAGTTATCACTCAGATCTGGTTCTGTGTAGAGATTTGAACCAAACTTCTTCCTTTCTCAACTTGGAATGACTATCTTACACCATTAAGGATCTTTATCACCCTTGAAATTTTCATTCAAATATTTGAAATGGCTGTGAATATGAATTGAGTAGGGGGGACTCACATCTCAAAATACAAATACATTTCAGAATCACATGTATCTGGACCATAAAATGTCTGAGGATTTAGTTCGTCCAAATTTTTTCCAAAAAAAAGATATAATAATACTAGAAACACAAACCAAGAATGTTGAAATATGAACCAGATCTAATGGAATCAGACTAGAGTCATTCCAAATTCTGAAATTTGTGATCAAAACAACACCATCATCAAGCTCCCTCCATTTTCAACCATTTATAGAATTCATGGATTGGGAATATGTGGATATAGATATGGAAGAGCTTGGCTCTGCCTCTGTCATGAATTGAATAACCCACTTGTATCTTTCCAAGTCTTTCCTGAAACAAAAAAAGATATATGTGACCCTTAGTTCTAGTTGTAGTGACCTCAACCCCTTCCTGTGAGAACCATTTATTATGATACCTTTGATTTATGAGTTATCAATTGAGAGGCCTACATGATGTTAAACTTTCTCCCCATGCTGGAAGTTGGATAGATCATGACCCATGTGTCTATATGATGAACATAAGTCATCCCAAGATTCATAGAAGATCTGCTGCTTCCAAAAAATCTCCCCTTCAATATCAATGCAGATAAAATCCATTTTTACTTTTGATACATCGAAATCAACACATGTTTTTGGAGAAACATGGTGGAATAAAGTTATGTTGGGATTATTAGTATAGAAGAAGTGGCCCAAAATATTACCGATCAATTTAAGAATCACCAAATTCTAAAATGGGGGATATAGGATAGGGATGGAAATTCAAATAACCATGAAGGGAGGATCCTATTTTAGGTGGAACTTGAAAACCCAATAAAAAATAAAGAAGTTTATTCTAGTGAAAGCATGTGGAGAATTCAATCAGGCAGAGATAAGGGTATCTTCAGTTGAAAAATGAATCAAAAATTTCCACATATCCATAATCCCTATAATCACCCTTTCAAGAAAACCAAATGAATCAAAAATAAACCTATCAAAGGTATCCATCAAGGGGAGACACTTACCGAAGTGATCTGATAATGTGATATTAAATAGAGAAGAAGCATTTAAAAAATAAAGTGGTAAACTACAATCTTAATAATTTCATCATTTCATGAGAGAATTTTAGGGAACATTTCAATTTTGGTAAGCTGGGAAAAAATCTAGGGTTGATTAAAGGGGATAATGGTCAGAACTGTGAATCTGGTGTAGTCGGTATGAATCCTCACCCCCCCTCGGGAGAGGGGGGACAAGAGGGGAATCCATGCAGCCTACAACATTATTGAAGGAAGCCTCATGATCAGAATAGGTCTATCATTAGATGTAGACACACATAAGAGTTCAGTCAAAAATAATTTCATCAAAAAATCATATTAGTGCTTGCTTCCCAATATGCCTAACATCTCAACTGTTCCAAGTCTAATCAGACAACCACCCATCAACTAGAATCGTCTCGAACCTTGTGTCTATACTTGTACTCTATACATCCAATATTAGACCATTTGGCATCATAATCATTAACCTCATTGGGATTCATACCCAAAAATAGTGAGGCCAAGTATCCTACCAATCCTTCCCTTTGAAATCCTAACCTCAATACTGAAATTCCTAAAGTGGTTTTCATCAAGGAAGCCTAAAGAATCCCCAAGCCTACAACACATACTCGATAGTACCTATAATTCACCAATATCACAATTTAAATCATCTACCTATGATTTTGTCTCTAAAGGAACTAACAATCCCAGGATAATGCCTCTATTAGGTTACTATGAGATACCATATCTCATCTCAATCATAGTACCCGAATAAACAATATCTTGAGTCATATATCAAGGGAATTATGCCCTCCATCCTAGCTCAGTAACCACATCTCACATAGGTCAAAGATCATAGGGAAACATCTATTTTTTCCCATTTGAAATATCTTGATGCAACTAATGTTCTAACACCCGCTCTAAATTTCTCAAATATACGCATATCAAGCATTACATGCAAATCACAATCCTACTAGGGAAATGATCCAAAAATAAGATTCTACTATCATCCCCAATCCTCACCTCATCCCAATTTTCTATATCATCCATGATATCTCAATCAATCTTGAAACTATAGGCTTCTTCTGAACCTCAACCTACGATTAGTGAATTATTCTCAGGTACCCAAGCATAATGACCACCCAAGAAGTGTTTGAGTACAACTAAGTAATGAATCACCAATGGGGTACTCTACATAACTCGTAAATATAGTGTATGGGTAAATCATATGCTTAGTTGAATATAAACTATGGAAGCATAAATAAATACACATCATTGTTTGTTTTCTTATAACATTACACTCAGTATTGGTTACACCTGCTTTGGTTATTGTTAGAGTTTTTTTAGCATGTCACATGATCGTTTCCACTAGTATGGAGCCCAATAGAAATGTATTATAAGGTGAAAGCATCGATTCCTTGGATGTAATTATATTAAATCTAATTATATCAAGCCCATGCCTAATTCCAAGGAGTGTGTTCCTGGAAATCTTGTAGAATCGAGCATAAAACAGATTCCTAGGGGGATAGGCCTTGGAAATCCAGTAGTATCATCAATAGAATCGATTCATTGGGAGATGAACCTAGTTAATCATATTGACCAAAATATGGAATCCAAATATCCTCATAATTCTATATAAACCAAAATATGGAATGTAAGGGGATTTCTCAAGGCATTCATATTGTATCAGTATCAACAGCCAGAGCCTAGGAGCACATCCCATGCATCCTATTTTGACCAAACAGCTGAATTCTATGTAACCTCTTGGGTATTCAACTTTAAGCATTGAGGGTAGTGTGTCCCTCTGATAATATATCATATAACACATTATATACAGGTTTTCAATATTCTCAAACTCAACTAAAAAAAGGTTTTCCCTCTCAAGCGCATGACCTATCATCATCACTAATGCCATATATAGCTCACACACAATTGATTTGGGTTCCAATGTGACACCCACAATCATCTATAATCCTTATTTCATGCACCCTCACAAGGGTTAAAATCACTGAGGCACCCTCATGGGTTCCCTAGGTTACATTATAGCACGAAAACCCTATGTGGATTCTTTTATCAAATTCACATCTATCATGTCAACACCCACAGGGAATCACATCCCTCAAAATAGTCATAAACATATCACGACCTCACGATACTCATAAGAAATAACTTACTTACATAGGTTTAAAGAGATGGAAACCTTCCCATATCACTTTCCAAGTCACACTATGTCGGTATGCTCACCAAACCTATCATCAATTTAGCTATATTATACCCACCAAGGTATCTATACCTCATTAGGGGAGAAACACCTTCACGCACTAATCTCTACTAGAATGAAGTTTTTAAGGCATATTCATGATCATTCTTGGCCTACTCGGTATAATGACTATATCTCATCACATTCATCCACTTGAATGTCACCAAGGATCCTACACTAAGGTCCACTATGATTATATAATTCACTTTATTTTATATACACCCCGTACGGGGTTCATGTTTTTCAAGGAATACAATTATAATTATACTCTTAGACATCGATGGTCGAGATATATAGCTAGTGAAAAATTGTCCATCATAGACCTTGGCACTTTCCACATCTAATTAAAATGAATTCCATTAAAATTAAACTAATTAATTAATTTATAAAGGTTAATCTCTTGAGGTGGTGAAACTGCACACATCACATTTCACATAAATCATGTATAAACCGTAGGGTTATGCCGAAGAAACCACTGAACTTAATTGAAGTTATTTCTTTTAAAGAAGATCGACCACCTTCTAATCTTGTATAAGATCTAGCATCAACTGAGGCTCCTAACCGGGCTCCAAAATTACAAATAATAAATTATAACATTTTATAATTAATTATCTTATCAAATTAAATTAATTATATTGATTATAATTAATATCATAATTTAAAACAAAAATACATAAATGCTTAATAAATCACTAGGCTTCCTCAATGAACCCAAAATATGAACAAACACACAAGGAGGTTCCATGGAATAAACCTGATACTATCTTGGGAAAATCCAAAAAAATGGTACCTATTTAATAGGTCATTTGAGTAAATTTAGCTGAAAACCATAAATAAAATCATCAGGTGACTTATCATTGATGAAACATCATGAAATATCATACATATATTTTCTCAAGACATCTTCTATCTACACCAGGAAAATCCCCATCATGTGGGACAATTTCCACCATCCTTTGGTGGAAATTTCCAATAAACCCCAACATAAATCTCCAAAAATCAAATACTATGGATGGAAACCAAAACAAAAGGAAAGATGTGGAATAACTCACTTGAAATGAAAATTAGGCTCCATTAATCACATGAACATGGGTTTCATGGAACAATTTCCCTTTCACCTGAGCAGCTTTCGTGAAGGAGTAACCATAGAAATCATCGCAGAAATTGTAGGGGCTGGCTCACGTAGATCCAACTCAAAAAAGGTCTCAGTTCAGCCGATTCATTGATTGGAGGAGGAATGCGCGATGAAGTGGGTGGATGAGGAGAGGGATGCACGATGAAGGGGATGGGAGGGATCACACGAGGGAGGGGTGAACCGAGTGGAGAATCCGGTGAGGATTGGCCGAGGGGGAATTGACCAGTTCACGATGAGGTAGAATGGTTTCACAGGATGGAGATGAGTCCCCATGAGGCAGGAGATGTGGGGGTGAGATGATTCATGATGGTGTTAAAACCAATTGAGGAGCTGTTTCCATAGGAAACATTTAGCCATAAGTTTATCTATTCTAAATCCATGGTTTTCAAATAATTATGTCTATATTTTAATCTATAGCCACAGACCAATTAAACCGTGGCTATAGGTCTGTGGCTATAGATCATTTTTCTAGTAGTGTATAAATTTCCATTGACATTATTTTATTATACATATAATTAAATTTCATACTTAAATATCTATATAATTTTCGTTCATTCATGGGGATTACAATATAAATTTAACTGAAGTGGTTTTACAATCCCATTCTTTAGGGGATTGTTTATGATAATGTTTATAAAGATTAAATATTATTATCCATATCTCAAGAAAATCATGAATTTTTATAAACTGTACATATTAATTGAAAATAATTATTTTCCATTAATTTATTTCCCCTTATGTACTCAGGTGACAGAAAATGTTTTTTGAAGGAAAATTGACTTCATTTCACACTTCAGTAAAAAAATATTTTTCAATTAAATCCACATTTTCTAAAATATTCTTAATAATTGTTTTTAAAATTATCATATGAATTATTAATGACATTTTTACCAATGTTTTATTTTTTATAAAATGGTTTGAAAGGAATCCTCTTTTCATATTCCCAATATGGTACTCTATGATTTTTTTGACATATGAATATAAGGAATATTTTTAACTTATATGACATGAACATATTTTCCTGAAATCATGGAAAATATTTTTTGAATATTCTATTACAAATTTAAAAATATATTTTTAATGAAAATGATTTCCTTTATAGTTTTTCAGGGTTTATAATAGGTGACTTCAAAATATAATGTTTTTTTCCTTAAGAATATTTTCCAGATCATTTCATGTTATTTTTATTGATCAAATACAACCAAACTTGATTTTAATTATTATTTATTTGGGATAGGAACTAATTATATCCTTCTGAATCATTATCTATATGGTTTATTAATATTATGATTCAATTTTTATGAAACCAATTTCAATTCCATGTTTTTTATATGATGTAATATTTATGAAACCTATTTCTTTTCATGGGTTGTGATATAATAAATGTTTGATGATGTTGTGGAACACATTTGTAGGATTTTAATTATGTGATTGGTGGAAAATTTATCTCCCTACAATTTATTAGGTAAATATTTTTATCTAAATAGATAAATGAGATTGTAATGGTGAGTGATCCTAGTTTATTATTGTATTGTGTTCAATATGATGGTCTTGAGTGTAATCCATGTCTAATATGATGGATTACAGAGTAAACCCATTCCACTATCATGTTATTGTAAACAATCGTTGACTACTAAGGTAATGATTTTCTATGCTTATGTGTATTCAAAAAATCGATTTCTTATGATTATGTTAATATTACATGGTTCACATTCGTTAATTATATTGTGATTAATTTCAAATGAACTACTATGATTTATAACATGACATAAGATCATGATATTTGATATGTAGGGTATGGTTTGAATATATTAAGATCATGTTCTTATACCATTATTCTCATGCTATACTTATGTAACAACTAATACCTCCCATGTTTTCCCATATAGAGAATATGAGATCACTATTTTCTTATGTTTCCATTCCACTAGTTTTGAATAATGGTATTATGTATACTATGTCTATGAATAGTTTTGGTTATGATGAAGAAATTGTGAGATGATTTTGATATTTTATGAACCAATTGTTCATATTTCCATAAATCCAATTATACTAGAACTAAATGATTATGGAATGGAACTTTATGTAATGTAATGACCATTAATTTAATTAGTTATAATACCAGGGTATGAAAAGTGTGGGACTATATGGTTGTATTTAGCATAATTTTCAGTTATCCTTTAGAAACTACGATCAGTAAACAGTAGTAAGAAGCCGTCGGAAAGTTATATGTATAGGATAAAATCATAATGTTTTTGTAATTATCATGAATGGACTAGGAAAAATATAATGTTTACTAGAAGATGGTTTCATGATATTGACATCATATAAATGGATTTTTATAATTATATTTTTTAATGCAATGATTATTGTTGGTCAAATGATTAATTTTTGTTTTACCCTATTATTGGAAGCTAAAGTAATCATGTTAATTGTGAATATGATGGACAATGAAATTATTTTACTCCTAAGAAACTGAATATTATGGGATATGTAATGAAAAATATTTTTCAATGATCCCACAACATCATAAAGATATGAAACACATATAACATTCAAAAGATAAATGGAGGGAATACTCTTTGATTTAGTTCTTTATGAGGTAATTTCCCCTTTATTTTTTTGGTCCACAAATTCACTAGTCAATGATAAAGGAATTAGTACTATTTAAAATATAATTTCCATTCTTCATTGTTCATTATTTGAGAATTAAGCTCTTACTATTTATAATTTGAATGGAGAAGAGAAAATATATTGATCACTTCTCAAGAAAATGAGGAAAAATGGTTAAATTGAATCCATTAAGTGGATGAATTTAAGAAAATATTTATTAATAATTACATTCTCCATATTATTCGTGTATAGATGGAGAATTAATTACATGAGATAAAGACAATGGATGATGGTTCCATTGATACTAATGAGGAAATTTTTTACAAGACATTTAATGTGTGCTTCTCTTATTATCATTAAACCTGAATGTATGATTGATAGATTATCAAATGGAATAAAAACAAGTTTCTAATGGTCATTATCAATAAGATACAATAATATAAATAATGAAATTGTTTATTCTTTCCTCGTGTTAGAGACAAAGAGTGGAGTAACCCATCAGCCTTGTTTTATTGTTAAGAAAAGAAAAATGGAATTAAAAGGAAATTCTAAAAAACAATATAGAGTACAATATGAGCTTTCATTTATTCTTGAAGAGTGTGAAGAAATATTAGTTATTTTTTTATATAGAACTGGAAAATGTTTAATGTGTGGAAATGAAGTTTTTCTTGTAATCGAATTCTGAAGTGATTGGAAGATGTTTGCTAATAATATGAATATAGATAAATCACCTCAAAAAACACCACCCATACTCAAATTTTTTAAATGAATTGTTTAGGGGAATTATGATAATATATCCCCAAAAATTATGATTAATGAAGATGCTCATTGTTAATAAACTCTTTATCCCATAGACACTGTAAAATCTCTTGTGATCACTATTTTTAGTGAAGGATATAATAAATATGGGGTGAAAGGTAATTATATCATATACTCTATAACTAATAATGTCTTATTTGATTCTATATCTACACACTCTTTTATAACTAATTATATTTAGAATAGTAACATAGTACAACCTCAAAAATTAGATATTGAATTGGTAGTAAAACCCCATAATGGTACGATGAACACATCCTATATTTATGATTACTCTCCCATTAAAGTTTGTGGGAATTTGTGTCCCAACAAATTTTTTATTCTTCCTTTTTTTTAATTGGATTTTATTTTTGGCATGTATTGGATTTATTTAAATAAATCCCAAACCAATTGTCAGATAAGGGAAGTTACATTTTATATTCTAAACCATCCTATGATCGCCTTGAATTATAAAAAAAATGTACTTATAAAGGAAATTAAATCCATATTATGGGTCATAAATCTTATTAAAAAGGATATT
This sequence comes from Viscum album, assembly GCA_963277665.1. Lineage (NCBI taxonomy): Eukaryota > Viridiplantae > Streptophyta > Magnoliopsida > Santalales > Viscaceae > Viscum > Viscum album. The sequence continues at coordinate 1,257,831,667 of OY728152.1, forward strand.
ATATCTTTGAATTTTGGGGATAAACTCAATATTAATGATATTCTAATTGTGTGGGTGTCCACTGATGTCATTTTAGATTGTTTTTTTGGACTTCCATCTAGCCTTAAAGTTTAGTTTTCCAAAAACTCATACATGGTGCTAGAACTATCTACAAGAAGTCATACTTAATAGACCCAATTGAGTATAAATAATTTAAGAATAATTCCTAGGAGAATCTAGAAAAGGTATTAATTTATCAAACTATGTCACCTAGGGGTTCACATATTCGGATTGTTAAGATGAATAATGGCTCAATGTGACTATTCATGTATTATTGAGAAAATAATATGATCAACATAACAAAAAAGTATTATATAAACCATATTGATTACTTTCTTAATAAGATATATAGAAAAAAAATACTTTTCCCATATTTATATTCATTCTAGATATTATAAATTTAGGAATGAGGAGGAGGATATATGCATGATGTCATTTTGAATATGGTATGGACATTATGAATTCATAGTGAATCTATTTTTCCTTACTATTTCCCCCATTATATTTATGGATTTATTAAATTTATACTTTCAATATTATCCTGATCAGTATTTAAATATGATATTTTAATTTATTGAAAGATAAAATAATATAATAACTATCAATTTATAATTGTGATAATGACATCAAGGAACGTTAATCATTGTGATTATTTTTCCAATTTGGAATTTTTTCTTTTGAAAGATTAATTCCTAAGTTATATAATTTCATGTGATGATATATTCGTAGACCCTTTAAATAATAGAGTTACTGAAATTTTTCTAGTCCAACCATTATAATTGAGATCTGTAGTATTCTTGGTTTGTTTGAATTTTTTTGGTGCTTTATTAATATTTTTTATAGTTATCTAGTCTTCTCATCTAATAAACTAGGTATTTAACCATGTTACTTTGGATGGATTAATGTGATAAATGTTTTAAGGAACTAAATATTAGGTTTCCATATTCACCATTGTTTAAACAACACTATTGTGGAGAGGGGTTTGTAAACAATAATGATTTATCAGATAGGGTTCAAGGATTATTCGTCATGCATTGTGATATGTTTATAGATTGTACCTCATAAAAACTGAAGGTACATAAGAAAAATTATCCAAATCATGATTTGGGGTTAGCTACAGTAATAATACAATTAAAGATATGGAGGAATTATCTCGATGAAGATAAGTGTCACATATATACTAATCACATAATTTAATTGTATATTTTCAATAAAAAGATCAGAACATGAACATGAAAAGATGGATGGAACTAGTTAATAAATATGACTTCTCATTATGTTTCCAGCATATAAAAGAGAAAAATTTCATAGATTCTTTAAGCTGAATGTATTATACTATCTTGATGATGATAAGGTTGTGGAAATTATTTTTTGTCCCTTCAGAAATAAAATGAATAAGGATTCTATAAATGAAGCTCATAGTTCTTAATTATCTGTCTATCATGGTAGTATAAAGATGTATATTGATTTAAAAGAGTATTTATGGTTGGATGAAATGGTGAGTGACATTGTAGAGAATGTTTCTCATTGCATGGTATGTTATAATATATAGGGGGATGTTACAACAATTACCCATAGAAGACTGGAAATGGGAAAACACGACTATATATTTTTTCATTGAAATCCCCAAAACATAACATGGAATAATTATATTTGGATTCAATTTTATCACTATATAATTTTAGAAAACTTAATTTCTATCAGATATGATTTCTCACTGGATTAACATACTCTGTTATAAATTATAGAAGTGGTGAGATTAAATTCTGTACCATAATCAACTGTATCTGATAAATATATGATGTTTAAAACAATGTTTTGGAGAAATCATAATTTATATTATGATATAGAGTTTGTTTTAAAACTTACTATAATACACAAATATATGGATAATTTTAGAGGACCATTCAAACACTAAAACACAAGTTGGTATATTTTCTTATGTATTTCACTGGGGGTTGGGATCAAAACCATTAATTGGTTGAGATTTCTTACCAAAATAGATTTCACTCTGGTATTTTGATAGATGCTTATGAAGTACACAATGGAATGAAAAGAATAAATCCAACATACATGAATAAATTTCTAAAATGAAATCTATTTTGACCTGATCTAATTGAGTAAATGATATACAAAGCAAGATTCACTAAATAGAAAAAAAGAGCATCTCTGAACTGAGACTAATTTCATATTGAAAATCGTCAAAAAGATCTAGAGTTTGAAGTTAATGAAAAGGTATTTCTAATTAAATAACTATAGTGGTGGGTGATTATATTTAGAAATTATAGTATGTTAAAACCTATATATATTGGTCCTTTAAATACTTTTAATCATATAAGGATGTTATCTTGTCTATTTACACTTCCAACGAATCTCTCTAAACTTCATGATTTTTTTTTGAAGTATCCCTCATGAGGAAGTACATGCCTCATCCATATCATGTACTGAACGAAGAGTTTATAACACATAGATAATGGTATTTCATATAAGGAAAAACTAGTAGAGATTTTATATTGTAGATATAATGTGAATGAAAAAAGACTACTCAAATGGTCAATGCTTTGTAGAAAACCCACCAAATTAAGGAAACTATGTGGGAACTGAAGGATGTAATGAAGAAGAAGTGTCATCATCTATTTTTATTAGAGTAAATATTTTTGATGTATAAATTCATTTTATGGGGGATATAATGTAATTCCCTAATATACTCATGAAATATTTCTCTTAAATTAAGTATATTTCTTCAATTGATTGTATTTCTAGAAATAGTGAGTTTAAATGTACTATATAATGCTCTTAAAATATTATGTGTCCATTATTTCATATCCATTGGATTGGGGAGTATGATTAGTAATAACTGAATTATGAAAAAATGTTCTATAAATTTTAACATTAATTCATTAGTTATCAATATATTAGAATTAAAAACAAGATTTATTTGAAAATAAAAGTGTTGTTTTTTTATAAAAGATTATTTTTATACACATAACATATTTTATATTAATAAATTAAATTAATAATAGGTGTAACAACCCAATAATTTACAAAATAAATTTAATATTGAATGCATGAAAACACTATGTCTCTACAAAACAACACTTTTTTATAACCTATCAGTTGAAAATAATTTTTCTACTTAAGTGATTGGATTTCGAAAAACTGACACACACAGTTGCGATTTGTATGATATTTAGAGTCTCATAGGATCAACATAAATTTTTTATGAATAGTAACTTACCCTTCTGAATTTTAACTTACCCTCATTAAAAGTAATATAACCCTTATGAATAGTGATCTCACCCATGAAAGTATAAATAAAATAGAGGCACCATATAAATGAGTTTGAATGTTTTTTAAATTAATAATTAAGTGTTTTTATTTTTGTGAGTAATAAATATTTAATTAATAAATTTATTTGAAATAAAATTTATTTTCCTAAAATGAATTCTTAAATAAATATATTTTTTCTTTTGATCTTTCGATAATTTTATGAGACATCAATCAATTTCTGAAAGTATAATAATATAAATTTTAAACTTAATCGTTATTTTTCATGTAAATAATGAATTTATTTAAAAATAAAATATCACATCTTTAGAATATTACTATGAAAAAATGGATTCCATTTTTTAATTATACATGATAAAAAATTGTTATGATTAATTTTTTGCCTTTTTCTAAAATACATGTATTTTTAGTGAATCGTAACAAATGATAATTAATGATAAATGCTAAATGCATGATTTTTTGAGTCATTGGTGTTGTATGAATGATTTAATAACATTTTTTTTGAAATCACATGTACTTATTATAGTTTTTGGCCCCAATAATCATCACAATTTATTTTCTTGAGAAAAATATTTAAATGATGAATAAGATATTCAAAAACCACTTACTCCTCCACTATAAAAAACCCCTCACCCCGACTTCCTCTATCACCAGTAAATCATTATTCCTAGCCTATGTTATAAAAAATACTCTTCTGAAGCCCCTTCCCCACATCCAAGAGCTTATGGTCTCACCATAAGGCCAAAACCAAAGGCCTTAAGGAGGAGTACTCAAGAGGTAAACCTCTCTTCATTTTTATTTCAATTTATTTCACAAGTTCTACTATTTTGTTTCTCTATCCTCACATCCCCTTATCTATGTTATATGAAAATTATATTACCATAAATATACTATAATATTGTTATGATTATATAACATTTCATTAACATGTCTCTTTCACCCTCTACTTATATTAAAAATCGAAACACCATCTGAGATGTGTTAATTTATCACATTCAATGATAACAAGTTTTCAATTTTTATTAACATATAAAATTTTGGTCATCACTAAATTTTTATGGTTGAAAAAAGTAATAATATATTTAGTAAATCCTAATTAATGTTCTGGAGTCATTTTTTACACATGGTATTAAATTTTATAACAAAATGAGTTAGTGGTGATTGAAAAACTTCAAAATTAATCCAAATGTTTTTTATTAAAATTTTGTCTATTGATTAATCCTCTACCAAAATAACCGTAGCATTTATATTAAAATTTTACCTTATATATGATAATTAATAACATATAACTTCAATTCTCTATTTCAATATCTTTTTTACATGAACTTTCATACTCTTATTCAAGTGAACTCGTCCTGAAAACTTTGAAAATGTGCACTAGCAAATGATGAAATAGAATCTTTTAACCCATATAAAATACCATAAATTCACTTTATAAAGATATATAAAATAAATTACTTTTATATAAGGATATTTAATTATAAATTAATGAATCTACTTTGATTATTTATGAAATTAAGATCAATTGAAGAATACATTCAGACATATGGTGTGGGTTTCCTCATCTGACTTCCATTTTTCTAAGATATTCCTTATTCAATTATATAAGTTTATTATGGTGTATCTATACCTCCCATTGATGTATAATATCATTAATCGATTATTTTAACAGTATTATATTTATAATTTTATGATTTTTACTTTTTTTGCATATGATTCAATTGATTACAAAGTGGCAAGGATTTTCTACCCAAACCTTGATTTTCATTCTGGTTACTCTTATTCTCTACTTACCTTAAAGAAATTATTTTTTATTATTGATTACTCCTCATAGATTTTATTTAACTATTCTATATATTTTTACCAACCATAATACTTCATTATATTATTGGTAGTTACATGTTTTAAATGGATCTTCGGAAAATATTCCTCCAGGATACAAGCATGCTTCAAGGGAACTTCTCAAATTCTTAACTATGTTCATGTAAACTCTATAATCTGTTTTTATCCAAAATATTTTTTTAAAATAAATAATTTTAGTGTTAAAAAACAATATTATTTGACTTCTAGTTTTATAAAAATATTCTTCCAAAAGAACGCATCTTTTCAGGTAAAAGTGTATTCATTTCAAGAATAACTCTATGATTTTATAAGAGTATTCTTATTTGATTAAACAATCTTATTTATTATTATGTATAATTGTGAAAAATATTTCATAATATCATCCAATATATTTTATTTAACGGTTGATGATTAGTTTGACTATGTATGTGCTATCTTGAAACTATTCACTAAATTACTCTAAATGCTTAGTGTTTGGGGAAAGTTATTTCATTTCATATGTTAGTTTAAATATGAATGTATATGATGTTATGTTTATCATCATTAATATGAGGAATTAATTTTATCTAGTATGTGATGGGAAGGGCCCACTATACCCCCTAGATGCATCAGTAGGTCTCATGAGACAAAACATATATGGACTTTTCTAAGACCTTACCCATTTTCAGATATGGGTTTGGCTGAGACCGTAACCATTTTCATAAGTCTTGGTCGATGCCTTGATGGTATATTTCAAAACTTCAAGCATTATTCATTTCCATTGTTTTGAAAACTTATAGTCCTTGAGGTTATTCATCTAGTAAGATAACATTGTTTGTTCATTATTATGGCATTATTCGGCCTTATTCTAGCCATATTATATTCAAGTTCGTCTATAAAGGAATCTATTTTTAGTCATTCACCATGATTAATGTGTATGTTTATGATATCTTATACATTATTGTCTACCCTTACTGAGAATTTGGGAATACCCCTTTCTTATGTTTTTTCCCAGGATGTGAAGAAGTAAATTATGAATGACCTGTAGGGCTAACCTAGGAGTTATAGATGTTTTTAGAGGATTTTCCATATTGTATTTCATTTAAAGTTGTAATGTTGAGCCTTTTTAGGTATTTGGTTTTCCATAAGTACCAAACTAATTTGTTCCTTTTAGATATAAATTTCTTGTAATCATTATAATGTAATTAACTAAGGCACCAAATCCTAGAAACTGGGGTCGGGGCTTTATAGTTGATATTAGATGATTTTTAGTAGAAAACATGGAAACTTGATTTAGAAATTATAGATTAAGGAACAAAACCCTAAGATATTCCTTGAAAATAAACATATAAGAACACCATGAAGTTTCTCATTATGTGGATATTTCTAGAAAATACATCAGAGTCAGGACACTATAGGTGGATGTGGTTTTGGAATAGATGTACGTGTGAGTAACAACTGTGACAAAGACTTTCAGGGTTTACCTGGGGTATCCTAGTACACAACAATGAGAATTACTGCCTAGATGGTTTTTGATAGTCCGAAGTGGATATTCTAGGGATAATTCACATTTTCATTAAAAACCATTATGAAGGAATTAAATGTAAATTATTCTTCAATGAAACCATGTTTATGATTATGGGATTAGATATGGATATGATTTCAATTTCTGTTATGTGTTCTTTTATGTTGATATTATACATAAACTAATATATTGTATTCCATTATAATGAAATGGAACCTAATGAAATGAATGGAAACCAAATGAACACATGTATCCCTTTTTGGTATTTCCCCCCAATTCTAGATAATAATGTTAGATCCGGTGTTGGGACTGGTGTTGAGAAACATATAAATATACTGGGATAGTTGACTCAGGTAGTGAATAGTAAGATTACCCATATGGAGCATCTGAATCCAAAAAGTGGAGAATATATGTTAGACGACATTATGGGACAATATTCTCCATCATTAAACATATCTACAAAACCATTCGTTGTAGAACAACAGATATGTTCTTTAGAAAATATTTTACTCACTTTTAAGATGTAACAAATGTGAGAAGGTTTTCATTGTAGTTTATAATCTATCGGTAGATATGGATCAGGGGTGGTGTTTAATTAAAAAAACAATGGAGGAGTAATAAATTGAAGAAATATAATTAGGGATTTTGGGGAATCATTTTACCGAAATACATCCTTTGTGAATAATGAGTAGACATGGAATGGAAGTTTCTAAATCTGAGGAAAAAAGGATGAGAATGTTTCAATGTATGAAGATAATGTCCCAAGGTTAGAAATAAAAGTTTCAGAATATATAGATAATCCTAAGAGAAATATTGGTCTATTCTTTGATGGTTTAAAACTATTCCTCTAAAGGGAACCGTTCTCCAAAAGTATCTCATCATACAAAGATATTTTATCATGTTCTCTCTTCCTAGAGAATGAATAATCTATGTCTTATGACATTGAGGAAAAATAATAGAATAAGATGGTGGCAGAGGATATAATATATAAAGGGAAGAATTAAATAGTGAATTTCCAAAAAGTGATACTATTGGAAGGAAGAACCCTGGTGCCTTCTTAAAAGGAAATGGATTGTGCTACATGTGTGGAAAGAAAGTCCATCATGCTAGTGATTTAAAGTATAAGAAGGAGGTTATCAATGTGGAATGTATAATTTTATAGACATGGGAAGGTATGCTAATGATTTTCTAAATTATCTGGGAAACATGCCACAGAAAAGTCTAAGAAAGAAAGGCCTTGCTTATGCGATCACACCTGCTGAATTTGAAGTTCTTAATTATGTGGTGGTAGGTATTGTAATAGTTTCCTAAAAATTTTCCAAGGCTTTATTTGATTCTAGATCATCATATTTCTTTATACCTTCTGTGTTTTATTAAAAATTAGATATTTCCATTTCCCATTAACAAGGGAGTTATTAGTAAAAACCCCTAAGTGAAGTCTCCTTACAACAAATATGTGTCAGAGAGACCCCATTATGGCCTATAAATATACATTATCATCTGATTTTATTGTCATTCTTGTGGTTGAATTTGACATAATCCTTGTCATGTAATGAATTTCAAAATATAATGCTATAAAATATTGTAAGAAAATGAGAATTAATATTTGTGAGGAAGGTTTAGAATCAATTATCTCTTGAGCAGAAACATAGCCATGTGATTCTTATCTATATCCATCCAAGGTAGCTCTAGTAAATTTAATTACTGGTGAGGATGAGAATGAAATTTCTATGGGTGAGGAAATAAATAATTAAATTTATAATGTACCTATGTTCCAAGAATATATTGATGTTTTTTCAGAGGGTTTACCAGGACATTATCCATAGCAGGAAGTTGAGTTATCTATTGATTAAATTCCCAATTCTAGGAATATATCAAAGACACATCATATAGTTTCCACAATGGAATTAGTAGAACTCAAGAAACCACTAGGTTAATTGAGTGATAGTGGATTGATTTTCCCTAGTTTTTCTCCATGGAGAGCCCCTGGTCTATTCTTTCGGAAGAAAGATGGATCTATTAGACATTGAGTTGACTAAAGAGAGATCAATACTATTATAATAAAGAACAAGTATCCCTTACCTCACATTGATGATTTATTTGATCAAAATCATGGAGCCCAATATTTTTTGAGGATTGGCCTTTGATCTGTATATCATCATTTGTGTGTGAGGATGGAAAATTTTCCAAAGACAACTTTTCGAACAAGGTATGATCATTACATGTTCACAGTATTTCCTTTTGGACTAAATAATTTACCCTCAATATTTAAGGATATAATGAATTGGCTTTTCATGGAATATATCGATGAATTTATTGTGTTATTTATTTATAATATCCTGGTATACTCCAACAGATAAAAATATATTGAAAATCACTTGTGCATTATTCTGAAGACTCTTAAAAGAAATGAATTATATAGGAAGATTAGCCAGTGTGTATTTTGGCTTCAATAAATTTATTTTCTTGGTCGTATTATCTCTAAGGATAGAATACCATTGATCATACAAAGAAAAATTATGTTCAATAATGTACTACACCAAAAAACATAACTGTGGCATGCAGTTTTATTTTTTCAGTAGGTTATTATTGCTGTTTTTTCAGAACATCACACGGTTATCCAACCCTTTAACCCTTCATACTATTAAATGGGTTATGTACATTTGGAAAAAATAATGTGAGGAATGTTTAGAATAATTATAAAGGATATAAGTGAGCTCTTTGATCTTCACTCTACCATCATAGAATGATGGGTTTCTTATCTATAGTGCTGAATCAAATAAAATTTTTGGTTGTGTCCCTATGCATAATGATATATTTATTTCTTATGCATCAAGGAGATTTAAAAATACATGATCAAAGCTATCCTAATCATGTTCTTGAGTTATCTATTGTGATATATTATCTAAAAAACAGAGAGAAAATATTTCTACAATGAAATTTGTGAGATAAATATAGATCACAAGAGTCTAAAATATACATTCTAATTGAAAGAACCCAGCATAAGGTAATGAAAATTTCTATAATTACTCATGGATTATGATGTTCCATACAATACCTCCCAAGAAAGGAAAATAAGGTATCTGATGCATTTAAAAGAAAGGATCATAGATTCAGAAACTAATTTAGGATTGAAATGGGTCATATATATATAATCCAAGTGAGGATGGATATGTGAATTATCCAATAAGGTGGAACATCATTACTTTTTCAATTGGTTTCCAAATCATAGTTATTATAAAGTATTTCAACTTCTTAGATTGAGAATGAGAATCTTAAAAAGAAAATTAAAGGATTGAATAATGGGAAGTTGGAAGAAATCTTGTGTGATGATGGAATTCTGAAATTTGGGAAGAGGATACTTTTTCCCTCTATACCCGAGATGAAAAGGTAGTTTATTGATTATTCCCATAGCTAGAATTTCTCTATACACCTGGGTAGCACTAAAATGTATAGATATTCGATGGAATATTTTTGGCGGGACAATATGAAGCATATAATTGATTATTTTGTATTAAGATGTTTAGTCTGTCAACTAGTGATGTTCAAATGAAAACATCCTAGAAGAGTTATAAAAACTATACCAAATACTAAATTGAAATGGGGTGACATCACTATGATTTTTTTGCTGGATTACCCAAATATCTAAAAAATAATGATGCAATATGGTGAATTGTTGATGACTTAAGAAATATGCACATTTACTCTCTATAAGGGATGAATTTTTACTGGAGCTCCACATATGACTCTATATCAATTAAGTTGTAAGACATCATGGAGAACCTCTTTCAGTAGTGTCTGATCATGGGCCTCGATTTACATCAGAATTTTGGAAAAGTCATCAGAAAGATTTGGACACTAATCTTCATTTGATTCTAGCTTATTTCCCCCAAACTAAAGGGAATCAGAAAGTAAGGTCAAAAAATTAGAAGACATGTTGAGATCATTTTCACTTCGTTTTCAAGGTAAGTGGGTTCACTATTTACATTTGGTGGTTTTTATCATCAATAATAGTTTCCATTTTAACATTAAAATGGAACTATATGACATATTTTATGGAAAGAGACTGTGTAAACCAATATTTTGGGATGAATTCAGTGAATTGAAGCTTTTGGGTCCAAATATTGTAGAGGAAACAATAGAGAAGGTAAATATTATTCAATCCCATATTAATATAGATCATAATAGCAGAAAAAAAATTATGTTAATAATTGAAGGAAGATTTTATAATTTAAAGTGGGAGATCATGTGTTTATAATAGTAACTCAATGGAAGGGTGTTATAAGATTTTGGAGGAATGGGAAACTGAACCCTAGGTACATTGACCCATTTGAAATTTAGGATATAATTGGAGTTGTGGATTATCTTTGGGAAATGTCACATATCCTATCTGAATTACACAATGTGGTCCATATCTCTTTGGTGAGAATGTACATACCAGACCAAATGCATTTCCTCACTTCTGAAGGTATAGAATTGGAACCTAACAAATATTACTGTGAAGAACCTATCCGGATTATAGAAACTAAGAAACATGTATTGAGTAATCAGAAGACACGACTGGTAAAGGTACTTTAAAAAAATCATAAAATTGAAGAAGCAACATGGGTGCCTGAGGATTTTTTGATGGGGAACTACCAAAATATTTTTATGAGGTAAAATTCTAGAATGTGTTGGATGAAATTTATGTCAATAAGGGTGAATGTAATACCCCATGACTTTAAAAATACATTTAATATTAAATTCCTTAAAAAACTGAGTCTCTACAAAACAACACATTGTTATATCATAGCCAATGAACATAATTTTTCCGCTTATGTAATTTGAATTTTAGAAAAATAGAATACACTGTGGTGGTCAATAAGATATTTGTAGTCTTATAGGATCAACTTACATTTTTTGGGAATAGTAACCAACCCTTGTAAATATTAACATACACTTATGAATTTTAATTTACCCTTATTAATAGTAATATAACCCTTATGACTAGTAATCTCACCGATTAAAGTATAAATAAAATCTAGAAACCTTAACAATCAGATTTAATGTTTCAAAATTTAAAAATTAAGGGTTGGTATTTTGGTGAGTAATAAAATTTAATTAATAAATTAATTTAAAATAAAATTCATTTTCATAAAATGTATTCTTAAATAGATATTTTTTCCCATGATCTTAGTATAATTTAATGAGAACTTAGTTAATTTTTGAATGTTTTATAAAATCTATTTTAAATTTAATATGTATTTTTCAAGTAAATAATGAATTTATTAAAGAATTAAATTCTTCCTATTTAGAGAATTATTTTGATAAAATGAATTCCATTTTTTGAATTATTCATGTCAAAAAATGGTTTGGGATAATTTTTGGGATTTTCTAAAATACTTGAAATTTGATTAAATAGCATAATTTTTTAATTAATGATTAATGCTAAATACTAGATTAATTGAGTCATATGTGATGTATTGATGATTTAAGAATACATGGTTTGAACTCACATGAAATTATTAATGTTTTTAGTCAAATGAATCAACACTATTTAATGTCTTCAGTAAAATAATAAAATAATTAATAAGATATTAAAAACCCACTCATCTCCTCCACTATAAAAACCACCCTCACCCCCTCTTCCTCTCACACCAATTAATCTTTGAACCTTTCCTAAATTCAGAAAAATACTCATCCCAAGCCCCTTCCCCATGTTCGAGACCTGATGGCCTCACCAAAAGGCCAAAACCAATGGCCCTGAGGAGGCTCAAAAGGAGGAGTACTCAAGAGGTAAACCTCTATTCCTTTTTCAATCAATTTATTTTACAAGTTCAATTATTTTGTTTCTATCTCTTCACCTACCCACATCAAAATGACATTATAATTATAGTACCTTATATTTACTGTAATTTTATTATTCTAATGGAATATTTCATAATAATATCTATTTCCCCCTCCTCTTAAATTAAAAATTGAAACACTCTCTGAGATGTGTTATTTTATCACATTCAAGAATGACGTGTTTTAAATTTCTATTACAATATTAAATTCTACTCATAAAAAAATTTGTATCATTGAAACAGATCATAATATATGTAAAATATCCTACTTAATGTTAGACAATCATTTTTTACACGCGACATTTAATTATAAAACAAAATTATTTTGTATAGATCGAGAAATCTCCAAATTAATCCAAGCATTTATCATTAAAATGGTATCTGTTCATTCATCTTCTCAAAAAATAACCAAAGGATTTATTTGATAATTTTACCTTATATATGATCAGTAATAACTCATAAATCCCATTCTGTATTTCATTTTTTATTTTAGATGAATTTCCATACTCTTATACAAGCGAACTGATCATGAAAACTAAGAAAAATGCCCTCTCAAATGATGAAATTTAAACACTTAAGCCATCTAAAGAGAAAAAAATTAACTTTAAAAAGATATAATAAATAAATTATATTTATAAAATATTATGTAATTATTAATTTATTAATTTAATTTCATTATTCATGATGTCAATATGATTTACTAAATATATTTATTTTCATGGTATTAAATTTATCATTTTATTGTTATTAATTTTGGGTCATATTATTCGATTGATTAAAAAGTGGTAAGGATTTTTTACCTGAACCTCTATTTTCATTCAGGTTACTATTATTCTCTACTTACCTCAATGAAATTATTATTTATTAATTATTACTTCTCATAAATTCAGTTTGAATGTTTTATATGTGTTTACCAATAATAATCCTTCATTATATTATGGGTAGTTACACATTTTAAAAGAATCATCCAAAATGATTCTTCCAAAAATACAATCTCGATTCAGTGGAACTTCTTAAATTATTAACTGCATTCATGTACAATATATAATCATTTAATGGACACCACTATTTTTCTAGAATAAAAAATTTTATTTTGAAATAACTATTATATTTCACTTCTGGTTTTATACAAATATTTTTTCAAAATAATTTTTTTTTCATGTAAAAGAGTATTTATTTTAAGAATTACTCGATGATTTTATATGACTAGTTATATTTTTTCTAATGCTCTTATTAATTATTATATATAGTTGGTTTTAATATTTAATGATATCATCTACCAAATTATCTTTATTTTTTTAGGATTAGTTTTTCTATGGATATGGTATCTTTAAATCATTCACTATATTACTCTGAATGGTTAGTGTTTTGAGAATTTTATTTATATTTTATATGTTAGTTTCAATACGAATATACATGTTCCTTATTTTTATTCCATTTGATATGAAGAATTATTTAGACCTATAATGTGACGGTAGGTGGCCAATATACCTCATAGATTAATCGGTAGTTCTCATGAGACAAAAAAGATCTATACATGGTTGGGGCCTTTCCCATTTTCAGATATGGTTTTGGCCGAGGCATTAATCATTTTGAGATGTCTTAGACAAGGCCTTGATGGTATATTTCAGAATTTCCATCATTATGCCTTTCCCTCATTATTTAAATTGATTGTAAAAGATAATATTAGACTAGTATAATACCAATTTTTATTTTTAATTATTTCATTATTAATCCTATATTCCAAACATGTAACGTTCAAGTAAATTTTTAAAGGTCTTTGTTTTTCGTTATTCTACATTCCCAACGTTTATGTTTATGATATCTTCCACTATATTTCATACCCTCAATGGGTATCTGAGATCACCCCATTATTATGTATTATTTTTTCAGGATATAATGATGAAAATTATGAATGACCTACGTGGGTAAACATAGAGTTATAATTGTTATTAGAGGATATTCTATATTGTATTTCATTTCATGTGGTAATGTTGAACCTATGTATGTATCTGGTTTTCAAAACAACTAAAATAATTTATTCCTTTAACATATGAGTTTATTTTTATAATTCTAATGAAATGAAACAAGTAACTAGCTGTCGGATACTAGGATCAGGTTTTTACAATTTTTGAATTATTTTAATGAATGGTATATATTATTTAGTTAATCAATTTATGTAAACATTAAAAATTTATTTTCATATAATTGGATAATAATAAAATGATATTTGGGATTAAAAATTATTTTTCTGATAAATTTATTTCTTCATTGGGTATACTAAAATATAAATTATGTTACACCACTTATAAGTATAGAGTTAGAAAAAATAAATTTCCTATTTATAATAATGAGGATCAAATTTTAAAAAAATTCATTTTTATTTTTATCAATCTAAACCGTAACCATTGAAAAATATATCACCTCTATAAAGGGTAAATAAGGATAATATATATTTGAAACAATTTATAAGTATATAAATGTTTATCCTAATTCTTATTGGAGAAATTAATTTTATCTCTATAATCTTTGCCTTCAAATTATTTTTTTTATGGACACTAGTCCAAAAAATCCAAATATGTTATTTAAATCAAATAAAGTTACAAAATATTATTCTTTTTTTTAATGTCCATAATTTTCTCACATTGGGATAAAAATAAGTTATGAAAAAATATTGTTTATCTGTTTTTTACATAATAAATTTTTTTTTCGGGATGAACATTTATTTATAATTTTAGGTACTATATAATTAACGAAAATTCTTACAGAACACCAAAATAATATTTATTCAATTTATTGAAAAGAAAAATCAATGAAATTGAAAATATTAAAAGAGATATAATTTGATTAATTAATAATGATACATGGATTTAATAGTTGAATATTAAATATTACTATCCTGTTAAAGGATCTTTTTTAAATTAAAACCATTTCTTTATGTATTTAATTTCAAATTAAATTAATAGTGTCAAAATTTACAACAATGATAAATTATAAAATTATTTAAATATTATTTAAATATATTAATAAGACAATATTTCTATGATATGATCATAAATAAAATAAATTGACCATTTATTTCCCAAATTTCACTAGATAAATAAAACTTACAATCCTTTAATATTGAAAATGTTATTAGTATAATTAAAATTAGTTAAATACGGGATAAAAACAATTATAAGGATTAAAATGAAAAAATTCGTGCAAATTCAATTTTTGATAGTATTACAACCCTATATCACTTTAGTTCCAAAACCATTACCATTTTCAAGTATTTACCTTGTGAATCAACTTTTTATTATTTATTATTTTATGAAGTTCCAAAAGATCCCCTCACCTAATCAATAAAAGGGATTATCCTTCCGAACTAATTTACACTACATTGAGCCATTTAATATGTCCAGACACTAAAAATTTCCCTTATTAAATATACCATCAAAAAATATAGATTTTTTTAATCTGAAAAATATATCCCCAGATCCTTTGGTAGGAAATCTAAAAGATTTATTTTCAAAAATAGGTAAACACCATAACCAATCACTTTCTATTAAAAAATTCTTTACCTACAATAAATATATGGAATTTATAATAATTTTATATATTTAGTGTAATAAATATTATAAAACGTTATTATTGTTATAAGAAATCCATTATACCCTTACTTTCGCAACAAACTAGCTGTAGAAGTATTGCTTGTCCATGTGTACGGATTACCATCTCCATGTAGAGATTCAATTAAATTTTTATCACCATAGGGTATGGGAGGGTATTATTATGGTTATAATGTTTTAATGTGATATTTATGAAATAATTTTAATTCTTTAATAATTTTTTAAAATATACCTACTGTTTACACCATCTTTTTGGAAATGATAACTTTTTTTGTGCGTATGTGAGGACTACCACCTCCATAAAGAGACGCAGTTCATTTTTTAATTCATATTTTTATTGGATGGTAATGATTAATAATTTTATGAATATATATGATTTATATATGACATAATAATGATCCTATAAAGGTGAATTAATATTAACCTTTTTTCATTATATATATTGAAAAAACAAAACTAATGATTATTTGTACGTATGACCAACTATTTCCATGAATGGTTTTATACATTTTTAATACTTATATTTTATGAATGAAACTAAAAATATATATAATGAATGTAAATTATATTTATATTATTATTAATATTTTTAATATTATTGAACCATGATCAATGTACGATAATCAAAACAACTCAACTGAATAATATGAGAAAAAAGAAACAAATATAACCATAAATAATGTTTTCAATAAAAAAATTATAATCATGTGATAATGGTCATTAGTGAATAAAATATGGTTTGATATATAGGATTATGGATATTTAATAGATATTTAATAAAACTAAATTTATTATTCTGGATATTTCAATGAGTACAAACGAAGTTGGACCCATGTTAATGGATTTTTGTCTCACTTTAATTCATGTGGGACACATGCCATATTTACCACTTGTTTCTTTTGTGTGGTATAAATACTACCTATGAATTTAATTTATAAATCATAAAACTAAATTTATGACATAAGTATCTATCTATTTTTATTTATTTCATGGATCTTATGTTTCAAATGTTATCAATGTGGTATGGGGTTTATGTCATAATCTCGTTGGTTATCTGTATTTTTTATAACTAATATTCTAATGATGAAAAATTATGATATATCTCAAAACAAGTTAATTAATTATCTTCTTATATGGTTATATCATAAAAGTTAATTTTTTCCTATTCAATTCATGTTCTTTAAGTACTCAAGTGTCTGCAAATTTATTTTCAAGAAAAATAACTTCATTTTCATCTTATGTCAAACCCATTATATTCAATATACGGGTTTAATAAAAAAATAAAATAAGGATTTAAAATTATTCTATGACTTTTTATTTCATTTTTACTCATGATTTACTATTTATAAATAAATAAATTAATCTTCCTATTTTTTTATAAAGGTCGTACTTTGTGATTTTTCTTAAAAAATCATGTACTGAATGCTTTTTTAACTTATAAGAATTGAATTAATTTTCCCTCCATAATGACTTTTTCTCTAAGGATTAATTTACAATATTTCATGGTAATTTTTAAATAAAATTTCTTCATTAATATTTTTATATTTTTTTATTATGTGAATTCAAAATGGAAAATTCATTTTCCTCAAGAATATTTTAATGGTATTTTAAGGATATTTCTTTTCATCAAAGACCAATACCCCTAGTTTTACTAATTATTTACTAGGGATATAATCCATGAATTCCATACTTATTCTTTCTCTGGATGGATTATGAATTTGAGGAAATAAGGTATATGAATCCCATTTATTTTTATAGGTTATTCATGATAAAACTTTTATGAAACTCATCTCTTTGAATGGATTTATATATGATTAAATCATTAGGATCCTTTTGAAAATATATGTATTATTTTCATTAATTCACTTTTGGGAACTCTACCTCCATCAAATACATTGGGTAAATATATATATCTAATGAGATGAATGGGACTATAATAGGAATTTAACCTAGTTCAGTAAGGGACTGTATCCAATATGATTTTCTTGTGAGTAAACCTTGATTACTAGGATGGTTTTGAAATTAAAATCCTTCTATTTTGATATCCTTGGAAATTAGGCATGATTAATAAGGAATTGATTATCTATGCTTATGCACTGGAAAAAAATCATTGTCTTATGCCTATTTTATGATTTTAGGATTCATATTCCATGATTCTCTTATTATTCATCTTTTAGGAATAAATAAAAAACCTTATTCAGGGTTATATAAGATATTCTTGGGCCCGCTCTTATTGGATAAATTGGAGGATTCTATGTGGGGATTTATTTAACCATCTTTTCATCAACTAATCTCATGTTAGGGAAGTTCTCCTTTTCCACTGATGACTTTTCCTAACCTTTTATCTACTAATTTCTCTCATAGTTATCATAGTTAGCTTCCTCCACACACTTTGAGTCCTTCCTGACCAACTTCATTCCCATATTTATTTTAGATATGATATCCATTGATGTTATTTGGCATTCTTTCTCCATGTATTGGAGGATTGATGATCAAATTGTGATTTTTTGATCGATGCTGACAATTTGGAAGATCTCACTGGCATCAGGCGGTGTTCCATTTCTTTTGGAAGTAGTGTAAAGTGGTAAAGTGGTAGAATTTATAAGAGAAAAACATCAGGGTTCATGTATGTCATATATATATTTCCTTATTGTGACTGTATGGGTTAATTTGGATTTTTGTGTAAGAGAATGTGGTTCTTGATCTCTTTGTTTGTAGCTGGTTGATGATTTTGGTTTTTTTTCTTCCATAACAAGCCTAGTATTTCTTATTATATATTAGGACAGGTTGGTTTAAGGGTTCAAAGATGTTTCTATGAGATTTGGTTCTTATTTCATCACATTAGGTTAATGGTGCTTCTTCTTACAACTTCTTCTAGGTGGGATGCCTTGATATAATGATGGTTTTGCTGACACCCATCATCCAACCCTCTATTCTCCCTATTATTGGATGGATAGGAACCCGAAATAGATTTTTCACATTAATTTTGGTAATCAGTTGTGTTTCATCAGTTTTACTCTATATGAGTTCTTTACAAGATATTTCTGGCTGGTGACTCAAAAGAGGGATAGGTGTGCTATAACCTATCGTTTGGTCCTCCCTCTACATGTTAATGTGTGTGGGACTGGTGATTTGCCTAATTTTGATTCCTGCATGATGAATCTTCTTGGAATAGGGGAACACATTTTATTTGAATAATTTCACTATTTCATTTTCTATCAAGGGTGATGAAACTTTTTCCCCTTCTTTTCTTGATATTTTCTTCCCATTGGGAGTCCGATACACTTTAAATTCTTTGCGTCTAGTTTCCTAATAGATATTTTTCCACTTTGTTTTTATTGGTTTTTCTCTTTTCCCATTACTCAAGTGTGGATCACATGTTTTTCTATTTAATAAAGTTGTATTTTCCTTCAACCTATTAAAATAATATCTTATTAATAACTAAGAATTATGTTATGTGTTAATATTATGATCATTCATATATAGGGAATGATTTCAAAATTTTAAATCATATGGTTATATCAATATTTTTTTATTATGATTATGTGATCATTGATATATCCCTTTTTACAATAACTATGAATATGAACTCATCCATTTCTTATGTTTTCTTTCCCCATGTTTTAAGGAAGTGAATTAACTATGATATGTCAAATATGCGTTGTAGTTATGAAGAAATAAGTGGAAGATTATATAGATATCTTATGAAACTTTTTTATGATTCCATGTATTTAAATATACTATACCTATATGTTTCTATTGTGTATCATCTTTTCATGTAATGATTATTCATTTGTTTAGATGAAATATATTTTAATGAAATTTATGGTTCACTATAATATTGTTCATATTATATTGACTAACTAAGGTGTCTCATTTCATGATGACCTTAAAGATACCTTTTTTATTAGTTGGGAATGATTTATATTGATGTGATTTTTTTTCATGGGGTTCCCATGATAATTTTTTAATGAGATGTTTGTTTAACATCAAGTTTATTTTAGGTATTTAAAAAGATTGTAGGGACTCATCTTTGATTGACCCTGATATATCACCCATAAAAATATGGATAGTCTGAGATGAGGATCTATATTCTCTAGTATATTCTTCAAGCATGATTTATAATCATTCAATGATTATTGGATTAGCATATGTACATAGTGTAGTTTTATTATAATAACATTTTATCTGATTCTTTCCAAATTGAACCCTATGAGGTTCATTATGGTCAACCTTTTCACACGCATTTATAATGGTGTGAGGTCAGGGAGGTAGGTGTTGTGGAACTGAACATGGTGATCAAGTCTTCAGATATTTTACAGTTGATCCCAAAGTGGTTTTATAGTACTTATTGAAGATATAAATTGTATGTCAACTATAAGAGGAGACCACTGGAGATTGCAATAGGTGAACAAGTTCCCTTATGGGTGACACCTCATATTAATCATCAATTTCCTCAGTAGTAAGGAAATATATCATCATGTTTTTTTTGAACATTTCAGACCATTGATTTTATATTCATAGTGTCATACCATTTGGTTCATCCTAATAATTACAAAAGTGGGAATAATATGTTCCAAATACCTCATCTTTGGATATACAAGCCTCATATGTTGCATCTTATAGGTTATGAGTATATTAAGTTAAATCTAGACACATCATACAAGGAATTTCCGGTCTATATATTCTATAAAAACAAGGATGTTTTATAGGGGATGGTAGTTCCACTTTTTATATAATACAGAAGTAGTGATGGGTCCTTGGGGAGATTTGGTATTGAAGCTATGAGATCTGGGCATAATTCCCATAGTTATATTGGGTTCACTCTAGAGATACCTTTCTATGATGATAATTCCTTAGGGAGGGATAATTCTAACATTTTAGTTTTCAATGGTTTTATTAACATAGGTCATAGCATGTATTAAGTGATGAATTTGAACATTATGATAGATGAATATTTGTTAATGTTCATGATGGAAGTTGTTTCGATCGTAAAATTCGGTTTTGATTATTTTTTGTGAATCATTTCCAACACCATACCCAAGTGAAATATGTTTTGGCCCATGTTTTCTCAATAACAAATTGGATAGGGGAAAAATCTATGGCTATGGAATGGTACATAGTGGTGGATACTAGTAAAAACAGTTTGGGTGACACCACGACACACATTTTACAAGGTGTGGTTAATGGAATTGGACTGGTTTGGTGTATCACTACATTATTTAGGACATATCATGTTTTGTTTTTAAAAACCCTAAAACTATGGAGAAGCTATGGTGGAGAAAGTGGTGGGGTTTATGTTGGAAAGAAAATGACCAAAATGAGTACTTCTTCCTTGGATCTCCATCAATATTTTTTGTGGTCTTTAAACCATTTTTTGATTAATAAGGGGATTTTTAAATCCTTCTACATTATTTTTCACTTACATTAAATCACTCAATTATTCTCCCCTCTTAGATGTTGGTAATTTTTTAAACATTTATCACACAGTGAAAATTAGTGTGGTTTTGTTCTTTGGAGATGAATTTATTCCAATATTTGAAGGGTCTGTCCTTCTCTTTGATTTATCTAAGGCATCATTTTTTTATTTTTTTATGGTGTGTCTTGTTTTAGATGAATATATTAATAACTCAGGTGATACGTTCATGTTCAATTAATTCTCATATTTCCCTCATGGAAAATCATGGATGAGACTATGGTTATTTGTGTAGTGTAGCATTATTTTTTCTAAAATCATGTAACGATAAACTTTCAAAAGAATTTTTGGTGTTCTATAATATCATGATGGTGTTTTTATTGGTGTGTATTCTATGTTGAGTCCCATATATTATTATCTTGATGTTCATTACTATAATATGAACTCTTGGCATATCTTGTGTATTTAGATCATGTTTTAGGGTCTTCGGGTGTGATCCTTTTTCTGGTGACTAACATTATAGGAAGCCATGATGTTAAAATCATTGATATTGTGGTAGATGTTCCTCAAAATATATGGCCCTATATATGATGTTTTCGTAATCTGATTCTTATATTAGATACCCAATGGAGATAAATGTTATATGTGGATGATTGAGAGGCCCATGAGACTCTCTCTTGACATTTGATATTATGAATTATATGTACCCTATTAAGAACTATTCCTGATATGCCTTATCATTCATTGGTTTGATACGTATTATTTTCTATATTTAATATCTTAAAAAACATTTTATAGTTTTAGGATGAACATGTTTCTCAATATTGGTTATATAAAATCATTTTTGGGGAGAATGGTGATATGAAAAGGCTATAGACTATAACTCATTTGATGGGATGTGTTAGATTGTAGATTTGTTAGCTCATATGAGAGTAGACCATGCAGAGGGTTAATGTATCCTTCATCTATATCTTGAAATGGGAGAATTCCATGATGGGTGATGTATTAATCATAAATAATTAGACTTTTCAAATGGGACTTAATATCTTAGGAGTTGTATGATCTTTTTTAGGGTGTTTCGTGTAGTGTTCACATTAGCAACCACCATCTTGATCATGCGTAAAGCATTTAAATAAGGTGAAAATTAGAGAAATGACTGATAGGTGTAGGGTTATAACTAATTATAAGACTTATGAAACATCTTAAGATATATTTTTACATTCATTGACATACATACCAACATCATTCCCAAGAATATTAGGTTGAGTCTTGTGGTTGATTGGTTAGTGCACTATGACTTGACGCATGTGTGGTTACAAGATTATTTTAGAATTTACATTATATAATGAAATAAAATATTATATATTAATTTTAACTTATGTTAATGAAAAATTACTAGTGTTTTAAATGGCTAATAGTCACACCATACATGGGAATCATGATGCGCATGAAAATGTTAAGATGGGGGGCCCATGGAAAGAAAAATTCCAAATGATGGGAGATAAGAGATGACGTGTGAAGATAAGAGATTTCGTATTATATTACCCATATAATTTTTTTTAGAATATTGTGAATTTAAAACCTATGTAAATAGAAAAACCTATATATATATTGAATAGATTATATGATTTTTAAATCATAGACATATAAATTAGTATTTATAATTTGATGTAATTGAATCACAAAAAATAAAAGAAAGTAATATAAAACGGAATCTAGAAGGATAATTATTCATTATGAATCTCATTTTTATAAACATGGATGAAAGGTATATTTAATAGGGTTTTCAAATGTCCAATCCCAAATTAAACACAATAAATTATGGTTTGAACAATACCATATAAAAGAGAAGTTTATGGTCATTGAGATTTCCACAAGATCAATTCCAGATAATTCTCCACTCAAAACAGAAAAAAGAGATAATACTATACTTCAGTCATACGATGAAATTATAAGGGTGTTTGTAATTATAAATTATGAATATATTGAAATCTAATATATATTTATAGGGATATATATTTAATGATTCTTTTTATTTTTGAATAAATATTTTTCTAAATTCACTTTATGAATAAAAATTTATTTTTTTATAAATTGAAATTTTATATTACAAAACAATTTTTCTATGAATTAATAATAAAAATATATTTTTACAACAGATTAATTATTTATTTGAAAAATAATATAGTTAATATAAAAAAGTCATTTTTCTATAAAAAATAGATTTCTCTTAATATAATTTTATTAATTATTAATAAATTTTAAAATTTTAGTTTGTAGGTTCAAAAAATTAAAAACCATTTTTTATTTATATTTATTATATTATCTTAATAATAATTTATTATAACTTAAATAAAAGTTTTATTTTATTTTTAAAAATTGTGGGATATATGAAATAAATAATTTCAATGATTTCATCACAATATATGAATAACCTAAATCAGTTAACAACAATTAATTAAAAAAATATGAAATTACGGAATGAATCTGTGAATTTTTAATTTTTATTTTTACCTAGAAAACCTATTATAAGTATTTTTATAATTAAGACAAATATAAATTTATTAATACGGTTGAAAACCCATTTTCATAATTAATGCATTTTAGTTTAAAATTAAATTTTCATATATGTATAAATTTTATTTGATAGTTTTTTAATTTTTAATTTAAATTAGAACCATTAAATTAGGAAATATATTCTTTTATAACGTTATCAATTAAAATTAATTTATAAGGATAATATTTAGTTACCCCATTGAAAATACAACTAGTAAAAAGTATTACAATATGGGTGAAAGACCAAAACATGTTAAATTTAATTTCCAAGTTGATGGTTAATGTTATAGTCAACCAAAATACACACCCTTTCCTCATTTATCAATTTTTTAATCCCTTGATCTTTTTATAGTGAAATTAAATAAATAAAATTCAATTTGAACATCAAACATTACCATTGTTTTCACTTATTAAAAGATATCACTTCCTCCCCAAAAATAATTATCTATAAATTGAATTAATCATTGATATTATGCCACTTTACACTCACTATAATGAAATCCTATAATAATATTTCCCTGGACACTCATTATTATCACTGTAAATTAAATTTCATGGATACTTGAAAAGAAAAATCATCTCTCAAATGTAATTATTTTCTAATTTTGATGTTTTTTTCTTATTAATATTTCTCTTTTGAATATCATATAAGAATAATTTTTTGATACTATAATATCATTATTATATTGATATATTGTTACATTAATTGAAAAAACCCATATATATTAATTTTTAGTTTCTTATAAAAATTGAGGAACATCAATCATGCTTGAACAAATACTAATGCCTCCTCGAAGAAACATTTTTCATTTTTATTATAGTTCTTCATTCGTTTTCCAAACATATAAAAATATTTTTTTAACATTATAATAAAAATCAAAATATTAATATTATTATTATTATATAATTATTTTTTCAATAGAAAAACCACTTTAATCATTCTCACCCATAGAGTTAAAGACCTTTCATGTTCAGGTCCATTTAACTCCCTACGTAAACATTGAAACAAAACTATACCATTCATAAATTTTAGAAAATATATAAAAATAATAATATAAATTAATAGGAATGGAATTTTTTGTTTTTTTACAATGGTTATACTACTCTTTTATATTTTAATTTAGATATTATATTTGATCACTTCGATAACAAAAATAAGCTAACATAAATTCAATTTTCACACAAAGACAAGGAACAATTATATAATAATTAAATATAATAAGATGATAAATTATAAATAATAAATTAAATATTATAGAATAATGTCCCTATGAATATTTATAAAAATCATAATTGGATTATTTAGGATGTTAATCACATAACCCAAATAAATCTAGAAATAGGTAAGGGGTTTTCATCTCAAATTCCACTCATTGAGTAATTTGTAGTATTAAGAAAAACAATTCTCATTTAGATGGTGTATATGATGAATAATTGAGATATAATATAATTAATTATAATTTAGTATTAGTAATCAATTTTTAATTTCATTTCTTATCTTTCTTCTGGTTTTTATTTGAGGGTCTCTAAATCCATTAGTGATTCATCTCAATATTGAGTTCTTTGAGACAAATTTTGTTTTATCTATATAATTTTTGTTAATTGGTGCATATAATACCTATTTGAGATATTATATCAATAATTTCCTTTTATTCAAGATAATTTACAGTTAATTTTAATCTCTAACTTTAATGAGGATTAGATTAAAATGATCCTCATATTGTAAGTGGTTTTCATTACTATAATCCTTTCATGGGTCATTATAACTCCACTTTGTCTAAAAACAATAAATATTAATTTATTCTTTCATTTGATAATTTTATGATTTATTTAAAATATTCATTATTAGGAATAAAGTTCCATTATAAATCTTTCATCCTTCGTGATTATAGTATTTGAATGAAAACTCATTTATTTTTAGAGTAATTATTATTTATTTAAAGGGATTTTTATTATGTTACCATGTATTTACATCCCCAAAATTTCCACATTTACCTAATGGAAACTCATTTTTCCACTCTAATCCTTTTCTATATAGATTTTTAATCTTTTTTATGATATTGGGTTTAAATGATGGTATTTATGAATAAGTTAAAGGATATTCTTATAAGTTAAATTATTCACATTTAACTCTCTTTGAAATATTATTCATATATTTTGATGGTATATTTATTTAATTTTTTTGGATAAATATTTTATGATATTTTCTCTTTATTATAAAAAAGTATTTTTGTAATATTAAATTAAAATCAAGTCATTTAAATATAATATTAAGAAACACATTTTAATATAAATTCCTTTTTTTATTTCTATTCCATTTTTAAAGGAATTTTTTAAAATAAAATAGTGGTTTCTAAATGAAATTATATGTTATCTTTTTAAATATTTATTTTGGGTGTCCATGATTTTAGTATCAAATGTCAATGTTTTTTATGTGATACCATTTTGAAATGTTATGAAACCCAATTTCCTTCTATGGTTTATGTATGATATGATGCATGATTTGATTATATGTTCGTATCATGTGCATGGATGATGAATGGTGGGGTCCTATATCACCCTTAAATTCACTGTGTTTTTTCTTATATCTCATGAGATAATATGGTAATTGGGTATGTAAATCTCACTCTACTATGTGTATCGAGTATGTAATGCTGACATTACTATGATAATAAAATGGTTATGCATACAAAAAAAATTAATATTTACTTATTCTTATGACTATCCCACATTATTTTTTCATAAAGTGATTCTTTATTTCTCAGATATTCTATATTTATAGGATATTCCATGTTATAATGATATTATATTTTCTTATGTTATGATTTCAGGTTTTTTTTATTTTCATCATTTTATTCTATTTCATGTTTTTAGTGAATATTCATTGGCATTTTGTTCTTATTCCATGATTGTTCTTTCTCAATCTAGTATGATATATATCACTTATAATTTCATGATATTATTATCAAATATTTAAAGCATTATATTTTTTCCCACATGTTTGTGATCTAAACATTATGATTGCTTAATATGTTTCCTGTGTGGAGAATATCAGCTCATCATTTTCTAATGTTTCATTTCCCTCTATCATAAATACGATCATATCTGATGAGATGTTTAAAATAGTGTCTTGGGGATCATAAATATGTGGTAATGTTAACATGTTATGTAAAATAATATTTTTTGTTAGCTAGTTTCCAAGATAATAATCCTATCAGTCCATGGGTTGTGTGACTATTTTTTGTATGTATTAATTAAATAATTTTAGAAATGTATTATTCATTTATATTGAAAATGGGTTACTTTATATGGTATCAGTGGGATTCATAGTTATTGTTGGATATTATTTAATTTATGTTTATATATTTCTATTATATAACATTCAAAAAAACAGTTAGGATAATTCTAAGAATAGGATAAGATTCTAATGATTTGTTAATGTTATGAGTATATTTTTTCATAGAAATGAATCCCTATCTAGATAATGTCTATGGATGTAGTATATAGAACATATTATCCTAGTGGTAATAAAACTAAAAGTGTGTATTGGTTAATAACTCAATCATCACTTGGTTCATGAGAAAGTGTCTTAACTACACACTAGGTTTGATGTTGCTAGGGAATATAGTTTGGTAGATCATATTCCCCATACAATACTCATGAAGTAATTATTTCATAGTATATTTTATGAGAAAAAAATAACCCAACATAACTGAACCTAGATTAGAGTATGTTTGAAACAATTTAAAATAAAGAAATAACGGGACAATGTGAAAATGTAAAACAAATGGAACATTTAATGTTGTATTATATTTTATTATTTTTATAATGTACCCATAGTTTAATTTTTTGTCACCCCATCCAAAACCTTTGGTTTTAGTAATAGATTGAACTAGAAGGAACCATAGAATATAGGGACATTTTAGATATTATCTCAATTAACAATCAATTATAATTGGATCTTGAGTCAGAAAACATATGATTATTTGAAACTATCCATCATTGATATGATTAAAAATTTGAAAATAGTTGATGTACAAAACACACCATAGAAGTGAAAGATGGAGTATCATGAAGGACCAACTGAAAATGATGATGAAGTAAAAAAATTGTTATTTCTATTTTTTTATTAATGTATGTAGAAAAAAAGGTAGTTTTTTCTAAGGTACTATAAGATGATTTAATTTATAAAAAGGATATCATTTAGCATCAAACAAGTGTGGGAAATTTAATAGGTATATTAAGGTGATGGGGGTGTAAAATATATATCCAAAAGTACCACTTACAGTATGATTCATTTTAAATGAAAATCATGTACATTACCTAACTTAGTGTTATGAATATATGGAGGATATGAATGATTGGTGTGATCAAACACTACAACCATGGGAATAGGCTTGATCCTACTTAATGACCTCTAATTTTGTCTACTGTGATAACTAAATATTCTAATATTGAATTTTGGATATGGTAAATTTCCTTGAATCTATTTTTCTAGGACTTTTCTCTACATGTTCTGCAATGATGACTTCCTATAAAATAAAATATATAGTTTTTAATGATTTAAATTCAATATCTTCTTTTATGAAATTTTAGATCTTATAACGGGTCCTTTGTATGGACTTGAAAAATTAATTAAATATTTCAATATATTAAATATAGTCAAATATAGTGGATATATTACACACAATATCCTTACTATTATAATTAATGGTTGTGGATACAGTAACTGGAACCTGAAACAAATATATCATAAAAAATTTTCAATATAATTTTACACCAATGAGTCATTTTTTTCTATCATCCATCAATGCACCACCACCACATATAGTCCTTGATGTATCGAGTGAAGTTAAAATCACCATGATCATGGATAATTAAAAATATAACCCTATTCAGTAGCCACTAATTCCACATGACATGGTGGTCATGATATTAAGGAAGACATATAATGATATCAAGGGTTAGAGTAACTCTATAGTCATTTTTTATTACCAAGAGCACATGATAACTTGTGAAGAGTTTGGGAAAAAATTTGGGTCTTGGAACCCCATTTTTTACACTAGAAATTTCACCAAAAGGGGATATTGATTGGTATACATTACCTTTAAACTATATCTGATAGTGTTTTTCAGAGTGAGATGCACTAAGGGTGGTGGAAAAAGTAGTCAAATAGATGTTTGTTTATCTATTGAAGTTAGAAATGCTGATGCGAGATAATATATAGAGAGAGAACTATGATGTAATGTTGAAGGCTACCCTAGAAAGGTCTAGGAGGGGTCTGAAACATTATTATATGGATTATAATAAATCTAAATAATCTTCATCCTTAGATCTCAAAATTCCAGTGACAACTCCATGTTGAGAAACCATGGTAGATGATAAATAGGTTTTTTGTGGGTTAGTTATTATAAAAATAGTGAATCATAATTCATATCTTAATCTAATTTATGATGATTCTTTAATGGTAAAGAAAATAAAAATTAAGGAAAATAAAATAGATCATAAAAACATACAATGAGAGGACTTTAGATAAAATAGTTAGGAAGAAGCACAATATTGGTATTATTATTATTATTATAAGTTAATGGAGTGGTGATGGTTATTTGGGAGGTACAGGGTTCGAATCCTGGGAGTCCACTTTCGGGGTGAACCTCTCCCCTGGGATCCACTCACCTTGTCGTGTCACCCGGTTCTAGACTAGGTGGATAAAATGAGTCACAACCCACCTGTGCTGATAGATTTTTGTATCGAACCATCACTGCTTGGTTCATCACCCTCTGGGATGCTCTTCCATCTGAGCTAAAAATGGCTCCTTCTTGACCGAAGATCTATCTAGAGTGATCCCATCATGGGGAGGGGTGTTTCCTGGTGTGGAGGGTTAGAAAATACCACACATGGGAAATACCCTTTTAAGAAAAAAATATTATAAGTTAATCAATGGGATTGATACCACTTTAGAAAAGCAAATATCATGTCATTATAAAAATACCCTTACCAAAAATTGATGGTAATTAATAATTAAAATTTAGTGGATATAATTTATTTAATGTATGGTGGGAGAATTAAATGACCTCTGGTTTTAATATATATTATCCTTATATAAACATTTTCTTTAAAATAATATTTCATTCATTATAAATTACTAAAGGGAGACCCAAATATATATTATTAATATTATATATGACCACTAAAACATAAAATGTTAAATTTTATTATATAAATTTATGTAACCATATCACAAAAACTAAAGAATATAATAATAAAAGGAATCTATATGAAGATTCCTTTCTTATGATAACCATTTACGCAATAACAAAAGTGACTTAACTTTATAAGGTGTTTCCCTTTACCAATCCCAATACAATCTTGAGAAATTATAGTATGAGAAAACCTCTATATAATAGAAGTTCAATCTCATAGATATTTCGAAAACATACAAGAAATGTGAACCACCACCAAAAATGGAAACTAGAGATAATAAAATTTTTAGGTATTTCTAGGAATTCATAAGGGGTTCTATAATAATAAATTACAGTTATATAAAAATGCAATAAAATATTTATATTTATAGATATATCATGAATTTAGAAACTTTTAGAGAGGAAATTTTTATTAAATAATTTTATGGATAAAAATGTATTATTTATAAAAGAAATTATTTTTGGATTTTTTTTAATTTTACTCAATGATAATAGGATATATTATTACTATACTAATTAATTCTTAATAAATATAATATATATAATATTATAAAAGTTGTTTTTTTATTAAATTAGTATTCACAACATTGAATTAATTGAAATTAAAATAAAATCTCTAAATTTTAAGATGTGATTTTTTCAAAATGAAAATTATTTTTGGATTTATGAAGTAAATATTTTCTTAAAATTAATTCTTTGAAATTTTCTATGAATTTTTATTTTTACTGAAAAAATAACAGAATTATGAATTCTATAATTTTCATGATTTTATCACAATGTAAGAGTAACATAAAATATTAAAAAATGTATTAAAATATAAAATTATATAATAATAAAATTAATGTTTTTATATGAATTTTATAAATAAAAAATATGAAAATCATTTCTAGTATTGTAGACAAATATTACTCTAATATAAAAAACTATTTTTGGTCTTCTCTTTAAAAGAATCTTTTTCAAGGAAAGGATTAATTTGTACATTCTTTATAAGACTTTTGAATTTTATTCTATTAATAATAAATAAATTTGTGACTCTAAAATCAATAACCATGAAAAAAATATCAAATATAAATTTAAAAAATTAATATAGTTATTTAGAAAAAATATTATTTATGGATTTAATAGTTTTTATTTTAATATTTTGTTTTTATACCACAGGGAATATTATTTTGTTAATAGGTTTTTGAATTTGAATCATTATTTTAAAATTAGATAATCAGTTAAATTTTAATTTTTTTCATTAAAATTAACTACTAAGGTTAAAATTTATTTACCCCAGTAAAACTAAAAAATGTCAAAAATTAATTTACTAAGGTTGAAGGGCCTGAGCATGTTAAAAAATATTTCCAATTAGATGTTTCTAGTTTGGGTCAGCCAAACCACATCCCTTTTACTCATTTTCCGTTTTAGAATACATTTTTCATTTCATAGTGAATTTAAATTATTAAAATTAAATGGTTATTTCCAAAACAACCCTTCTATTAGCTTATAAAAAGGTACCACTTCCACAACTACAAGACTCAACTATTCCTTGAAATCTATCATTATAATCTTCCATTTTATTCTCCCTAAAAAAAATATCCCACAAACATATTCCCTTGTTAAATCATAGATATTCAAATCCATTTAATTTCAAGGAGACATCCATTGATAAATTAGTTCTCCAACGTAAGTGTTATCCCCTTCTTGAGTGCTTTTATTAATAATATTACCCATTAAAATATTTAATCAACATTATAATGTGATGAATTAAATATTGTTAGTATATTTATATGTCATTATATTAATTTTTAAACCCTTATTTATGAAATTCTATCCACTTATCAATATAAATGAACATAAATCGTGTTTGTGTACCGACTACTGCCACAATAGTAATCATTTTTTCATCTAATTTTTCATTTTATATAAAAAACATAAATTTTTTGTTCAAACAATATTTAAAACAAAATAATCCCATTATACATAATTTGTACTAATATTATATTAAAATATACATCTCCTTATCAATATTCACCCATTTAGTTAAACCATGTTCACGTTTGGGTGGATTTAACCAGTATATTAAATAATGCTACAAAAATAAATCTAAAAATTACTATGTGATCATAAATACTAATGTTCTTATTATTTAATAAGAAATTAAATATTAGTTCATGTTTTTTGAATAATCATACACATTTTTTTACTTATTATTACAATATCATCTCAGAAAGGTATGATCGCCAAAATAATCCAAAACTGATTAAATTTTCACAAAAAAAGAGGGAAAATTTTAAAAAAATAAGTCTAATATTTTGATAAATTGTCTATATTAAATTAAATACATAGGAATATGTTTTATATAGAGGTATCTAATGATATTATTTTTATTATTTGAGATGTTAAGAATAAGAGAATAACATATCTGGAGAAATGTAATGGATTTTCATCTCTAATGTCACTATTTTTTATTTTTTTATGTCACTCATTTCATTTATCTAGTGAATATAGTACTTTTTTGAGTTTTAATATCAAGAATTATAATTTTAAATTTTTATTTTACGTTCAATTCCAATCCTTATGTTTCATTGAATTTTAACTTGAAAATATCAAAATTTGAAAGGGTTTAAAGTAAAAATTTCCTTCTTTAAGACATAATTTATTTTATACACCTAATTGAATTTATGAGGTGTATATACAACATATTTGACATATTATATCATTAATTTCATTTAATTAATGATAATTTAATGTCAACATTAATCTATATCATTAATAAATATTTTATTCAAATTGCTGTCAATCTATAAGTGGTTTTCATGACTCAAATTCTTTTTTGAGTCTAGATCCGTCATGTTTTTTAAAATCATTATTGAATTTTGTAATATAATCGATGATGATTTTATGTTTTATTTTTAAAATATTTTTATTGAATCTATGTTTCATGACTAATTCATCATCCTTCATGATTATTTTATTTTGTGAAATGTTATTTATGTTGAGAATCATTCGCATAATATGTTTTTACATCCCACCATTGTCATGTTATCCTAAGTGGGAAATGAAATTGTTTAATCTCCAATGATCCTTTTTAATTTTAATTAGTTTTATAATAAAGGATTATGTATCCTATTAATGATGTTGGATTTTAATAAAATTGATTTTCTAAAATATATTAATGGATTTTATTATTGGTGATATTATTATATTATAATTATATTTTTTATATCTGATTAATTATTTTATATTTTTTTCTATGAGAATATATCTGAGGAAAATAATTTAGTTGTTTTCAGATGTTTTATCTTCATTTTCAAAAAAAATGTTTTTGGAACGTGATTTTAAAATTATTCATTTCAATATGATATTAATAAACACTTTTTATGAAATATTTCTTTTTTTATTACAATTATTTTTTATAGGATTCATCTATAATAAATTAGTGTATTATAAATAACCTAATATGTGCACTTTTTAATTGATTATTTTGGGTGATCTTGTTTTAGATATAAAAACAATTTTTTTAAGTGATTCTATTTGGTAATGTTATAAATCCTATTTTTGTTCCACTCGGTATTTAATATTTAATGAATAATCTGATTATATATAGAACTCATTTGTATAAATTTTGATATTCAGGGTCCGATATAACCAACCAAATCACTATTTAAGGTAGTATTGGAATTTATTTTTGGAATACCCTCTATATATATAAAAAATATGGCCACTTGGTGCTACTTTTATTTGATTTAGAAATTTATATTATTTTATAAAAAATATAAATAAAACATGTCAGTATCTTGAAATTAAAATCTCTAAAGTTTTATTATAAGGATAAAAAGAGAAAATGTTCATTTTTAAATGTTTATTTAAAAAATGTATTAAATTTCTTTATCATGGTATGTTATTTAAAATTTTCGATTATTGAAAAATTACCTTAAATTCATATTCATCAAAAATATTGTATTTTTTGCATTATTTTAAAAATAAAATAAGTGATTTTAAAAATATATGAAATAATACATTATGAATGTCACGACCCGCCCTCGGGGTCCGTGCCGTGACTACCCCAAGCCCGCCTTCCATAGGCCAGGGGCTGGCGACTAGCACCAAGGCGTAATTCCCGGTAAAAAGGGAAGGCATTGCCTTTGTAAAGTAAACAAACACCACAGAGTAAGCAAGAGGAAAGTAAACACTATGTAAAAAAAGAGTACAACTGAAGTGCGGAAAAGTAAATGGGCCAGTATACAAACCCAAACTGAAAGTAAAGTACAACTCGAAAGGGAAAACAGCAACTGCAAGTAAAAGCCGCTACACTGAGCTGTCCACTGGAGATCCCACCTGAAGGATGGGTACAGATAGCTCCACTGCTCCACGGGTCCCACCGTCCGCTCCGAGTACGTCCCGCCCAGTGGTCCACCTCCAGGTACCATCCTGCTCTGCAAGCCTCAGCCAAGATCAACGCTGTCCGTCGTCTGCAACCAACACAACGTAGTGCAGGAATAGCCCGTGCAGGGGTGAGTATAAGCTACTCAGTAGGGACCCCGAGACCCCTCAAGGTCTTCCGAAATCCACAAAGGATAAACCACAAAGAAAGGTACAATCCCGAAGTAACAACCGACACTGCTTAGGTATATTCCCATACATATACCTAAGTCATCAATTTCAAATACGCTCCAACCTCCAAGCCCAAGTACAACTCAGTCCACACAGGAAAGTAAATGTATTCCACACAGGAAAGTAAAACGTAATCCACACAGGATAGCACAACACAATCCACACGGGAAAGCAACAGGATTCAGCTCACACAGATATACTTCTTCAAAGGACGATAAAGATGATCTCTGATCCATCTAAGTTGTCGGACCCACGAAGGATCGATAGGTAACTAACCCCCGCAAAAGACCCACACAGGATCGGGCCCACATAGGACCTGTAGGCGCTGGTTCACACAGGACCGCTGAGCGCAAAGACCCACACAGGATCGGACCCACACAGGATCGGGCCCACACAGGACCTGTAGCACTGATCCACGTAGGATCGCTGAGTTCTGTAGTCGTCGTCGTCGAATCCACACAGGATCTCTGTACTGTCGTCGTCGCAGTCACAGTAGCAGTAGCAGTAGCAGTAGTAGTCACAGTCGCAGCCAGCACTAGGGTTCCCGCACACAGCAAGCTCGTTCGGAGGGTCCGCTCCACGAGCTGAGAGGCTGATACATCAACTGTCACAAAGTCCAGAGTTGATGTATCCAAAAGTTCCGTATCGTCAACAGGAACTCAACGCAACAGACGGCGCGTCGATCGGACGCCCGGTCTGAGAGTTATTGGCCTTTTCGTCCCAGGGGCCCGGTTGGTTTCTAAGGCAAAACCAACCCGACTGTACTCCACCTGCTTCCAAACCTCGGGCGGAGTATGCCAAAAGATCCGTCTCACTAAGAGGAATTCAACGAAATAGACGGCGCGTCAATCGGACGCCCGGTCTGTTAATTATTGGCCTTTCTGTCTCAAACCCTCCCTGAGAAACTTCCCAGGAGGTCACCCATCCTGATCACTACTCTAGGCCAAGCACGCTTAACTACGGAGTTTTAACCACGTAGGCTCCCGAAAAGGAAGGTGCACCTTGAGTATAGTATACCGAAACGACCGTCTCGATCCAAGGATCGTGTTGCCGCTGACGGCGCGTCGTTCGGAGGCCCGAAGCTCAAGTTATGAGCATTTGAACGAAATCGATTCGAAAACGGGGGGTCCGGGTCCGGGCCGACCCGGCCCGACCCCCACCCTGGGTCGGCCCGAACCGGGTCGACCTGACCCGGGTCCGACCCGGCCCGGCCGGCGGCGCGGCACGACGCGACGGCGCGGTCCGGCACGGCGGCGCGGCCCGGCCGGCGGCGGCACGGCCTGGGTGCCGCTCGGGTGCCACGCGCGGGGGGCATGGCCCCCGCCCCTCTTCGCTGGCGGCGCGGCTGAAAGCCGCGCCTTTGGTGAAACCGACCCCCCCTCGTGGGGGCCTGCCTTTGAGAAAAACGGGGGGGCCGCCTGCCCCCCATTATGAAACCGACCCCTCCTTAATAATGGGGGGAGCAATTAACCTGGCCGGGGGAATTCAATTCCCCCGGTCTTTCTCCTTCCGGCCGGCCCACCTGGCCGGCCGGTTTTTCTTCAACGGGACCGGCAAACCGTTCCCCTTTCCGGCTTCCGACGCCGGCGGCCCGGCGAGCCGCCGGTCCTCTCGTCCCGCTGCGGCCCAGAACCGGCCGCGGTGTTCGTCGTCCGGCGCGGTGCGACGGCACCGCACCCCTCCGCCGCGGCCCCGCTCCGGCCGCGGCGCCTTCGGTTTTCTTCGACGCGGTGCGACGGCGTCGCGTTCATGATGATCCTTCCACGGCGCGGCGCGACGGCACCGCGCAATGCAACCGTGCGAATTCCCGCGTGGTGCGACGACACCACGCCATCTCGTCATCCACAAGAAAATAATAATAATCACGAACAGAGGGGGGATTCGGCCGTGTTTGTGCAGTCCGACCCCCTCTCGTTAGATGAAAACTCTTAAATAATCATCCACAAGACTATCATGCTAGAACCAAGAACGAGAGTAAATAAATAATCAACAACAACCCCTACCTCGGTTTCAAGTACGATGATTGTCAATGACCCGCGGAAGGCAAGCGTCGCGGAGGTCGGGCGTCGCGGTAATCGTTCGTCAATTCCGTTGACGAAGAGGTACGTCTGAAGAGGTATGTCGTTGGTGAATCTTCGTAAGCCGACGAAGGACGTCCGAGGAGGAAGCGGCGTTCCCTTTCGTTGACACGGAAGGCGTCGTCGATCTTCGGAACAACCGGCTACAAAGAAGAGGGGAGCGGCATTCTTCGTCGGAGCTCGAAGGTTCATCGCGTTCTTCGTCAAAGTTGAAGAAGAAGAAGGAGTTCCCAAATCCTCTCAAGAAGGCTAGAGAAATCTAACCAAATAAAATAAGCTAGAGTCTTATTTTATTCACACACTTAACAAAATGAATTTCAAAGGTTTGAAATTCAAACAATTCAAATCCATTAATTAACAAAGTTGTCATGTCATTAAAAGAGGAGTTTAAGGGAGTTAAAAAGGAGAAGAAGAAGAGTCATGCTTCGGGTGGGCCCCACTACACTTAATCCTCCCAATGGAGGTTAAGTGGTTGTGGGTTCCACCACTAACTCCCTTTGGGAGAAGTTAACCATAAGTTAAAATAAAAATTTGTAATCCACAATTTTTATTTAACTTATTCTAAACTCCCAAAAACTAACTCTCAACCCGAAATAAACGCAACCTCGGAAAAGGTCTCCTTAAGAGAATATCGGTGCTGCGAGTTCATCGGTGTCCTCGGAATTCAATTCCGAGCACCGGGTCAAAAGTTAGAAATTCCAGCTCGTTCGTTCACTGAACGTACCCGAGCCAAACTTCGGAAATTGATTCCGGGCACTCCGGGCCTCGGAATCAGGTGCCGTCAGAAACCGCGCTCTTGTAAAATTCCAAAGAAAATTAACAAAAAATTTCCCTTGAATTTTATGGGTCTTTACATTACTCCCACCTCAGGGCTTTACGTCCCCGTAAAGATACATCAAAAACTAGGGAAACAAATGAGGGTACTGTGCACGCTTCTGAGCCTCCCGCTCCCATGTGCTCTCCTGGAGGTTCCCGTGCTGCCATCTGATACGCACAAGAGGAATCGATCGCCCACGTTGGACCCGCTCCTGTCGGTCCTCTATCTCCACTGGGACCTCCGTAAAAGTCGTCCCATTGTCAACGTCAAGTTCCCCATGGTCAATGATGTGCGTCGGGTCGTGCACGTATCTCCTCAGCTGAGACACGTGGAAGACGTCGTGCACCCGGTGCAACTGAGGTGGTAGAGCCAGGCGATAAGCCACCTCGCCAACCCTGCTGAGGACCTGGAAGGGTCCGATGAAGCGTGGAGATAACTTGCCGCCTCGGCCAAATCTCCGAATACCACGTCGAGATGAGACACGCAAGAAGACGTGGTTGCCATCCCCGAACTCTAGTGGCCTCCGCCTCCTGTCAGCGTATGACTTCTGCCGGCTCTGTGCTGTCCTCATCCGCTCTTGGATGACCTGGACCTTCTCTGTCGTGGCATGGACCATCTCTGGTCCCACAAGTGCTGATTCCCCAGGGTCTGTCCAGCACAAAGGAGATCTACAAGGTCGGCCGTACAACGCCTCATAAGGTGACATCCCTATGGTGGAGTGGTAGCTGTTGTTGTACGCAAACTCCACCAAGGGTAGGTGGTCCTCCCAGCTACGACCAAAGTCGAGGACACATGCGCGGAGCATGTCCTTGAGAGTCTGAATGGTCCTCTCCGTATGACCATCCGTCTGAGGGTGAAAGGCTGTGCTCAGACGTAGCTGCGTCCCGAACTCCTCCTGCAACCCCTTCCAAAGTCGGGAAGTAAAGCGAGCATCTCGATTGGAGACGATAGATGATGGCACACCGTGGAGCCGCACAATCTCCTGAACGTAGAGACGTCCCAAGCTCTCTACTAAGCCCTGCTCTCTGATGGGTAAGAAGTGTGCCGACTTGGTGAGTCGGTCAACAATCACCCAGATGGAGTCGTGACCTCTAGAAGTGCGTGGAAGTCCAGTCACGAAGTCCATAGATATGCCGTCCCACTTCCACTCCGGAACCTCCAAGGGCTGTACCAAGCCTGCTGGTACCTGATGCTCTGCCTTCACCTGTTGGCAGGTGAGGCATCGAGAAAAGAACTCTGCTACAGCCTTCTTCATGCCCGTTCACTAGTGCTGTCGTCTGAGATCCTGGTACATCTTCGCCACTCCAGGATGTACCGCCAAAGGAGAAGTGTAAAACTCTCTCAGCACCTCCTTCTCGCAAAGTGACTGGTACCATGGTACGTCCTCTGAAAAGGATGTCGTGCTCTGCTCCAAGGGAGAAACCATCAGGTGTCTGTCCCAAGGATATCTGTGCACGCCGTGTCTCACAGTCAGTGTCCTCACGCTGTGCCTCTCTGACCCGCTGCAGTAGTGGAGGGGTGACTATGAGAGACTGGAGGTAGGATGCTCCATCTCTATCCACGAAGGATATCTGCAAAGAGGCTAGCTGCTCCGTCGCC
Organism: Viscum album; assembly: GCA_963277665.1. NCBI lineage: Eukaryota > Viridiplantae > Streptophyta > Magnoliopsida > Santalales > Viscaceae > Viscum > Viscum album. The sequence goes on from OY728152.1 coordinate 1,257,871,044, forward strand.
TCCTCAAGTAGCTGAATGCCCATCCTCCTGCTGAGGGCATCGGCTACTACGTTCCCTTTCCCAAGAGTATAGACTATCTCAAAGTCATAGTCCTGGAGGAACTCGAGCCATCGCCGCTGTCTCAGGTTCAGGTCCTTCTGCGAGAAGATATACCTGAGACTCTGATGATTGGAAAAGAATGTAAAGCGCTCGCCCATCAGATAGTGTCGCCATGTCTTCAGAGCGAAGACCACTGCTGCTAACTCCAGGTCATGGGTAGAGTAGTTCTGCTCATGCGGCCTCAACTGACGTGATCATAGGCGACCACGGCCCGCTCCTGCATCAGAACACATCCGAGTCCGGTCCCTGATGCATCGCAGTAGACTACGTACCCTACTCCCTCCTCAGGCAACCTCAAGATAAGTGCGCTGGTCAACCTCTGTCTCAGCTTTTGGAAGCTCTGCTGACAACTGTCTGACCACACGAAGGGTTTCCCTTTCCTCCTTAACGTACGGAAAAGCTGCAAAGATTTCTCCTTTGCCGAAAAGTGAAATCCGGTATCATCCCCTGGATGAACCATGTTCCTTGCCTAATACAGTCAATCCCGTCATGATTAGTTAATTCATGGCATGGATGACGTCGTAAGGCCTCGACGCTGCTACCAAGAGATCCAACCGTTACTCTCGCCTCCAAGGGTTGAGTCACACTGTCAGCATCAGTGTGTGGTCACTGGGTTTCCTCCAGTAAGAATCTCGCAAGTGAGGGTCAAGTGAACATTTTTTAACCGACACCTCTTAGTAAAAACAAACTAAAGACAAGAAAACAAAAGTCACCAAGGCAATTGTCTTTTATTAATTCTACTTAAAGTACAAGGACACAAAGCAACTCAAACTACGAAGCTAGAGGAATTATGGGCAAAGGCCTCTATGCCTGGAGCTAGTCCCGCACTAGTCCACCCGCTTCCGGAGCTCCATGATCGTAAGCTTCAGCTGCCTGAAGCTGTGCTCTCCCCTGAGGCCGGGGTGGACCTCCTGGTGGTGGTGGTGGTAGAGCCTCAAAACGTCGCCCACCACCTGCTGCTCGGCCAGCTCCTCTGCCTCGTCCGCCTCCTCCCTGCGGACCGCCACGGTCGAACCTCTGCCTCTGCCTAGGTGGTTCCTCAACCGTCTGCTGCTCCTCAGCACGGCGGGTCGGGCAGTCACGAGCCATGTGGCCTTGCCCGCCGCACGAGTAGCACTGGCTGCCTCTCGAAAGATTGGCTCCTCACTGTGTGCCCCGCACTGCTGAGCCAGTGTCCTGAGGTCGTCTGCCTGAGGGTCTGGTCAGTCTGGACCCCTGAGTCATCCGTCGACTGCCAGCCGCAGAAGATTCTGCCATGTGCCGCCCTGCGGTGGGTCTCGGTGCTGGTGTAGACTCAGCAAGGAATCTCTCGATCAAAAGGGCTCGCTCCAGTACTCCTGTCTGAGTCGGTATGCTGAGGGAGATCAGCGATTCCCTGATCTCGTGTCTCAAACCCTGCTCGAAGGTCCCGGCCCGGAAGAATGGGTCCCGTACCATGTCGGTCGAGTAACGCGAGAGATCAGTAAATCTCGCCGAGTACTGAGCGACCGTCATGATGCCCTGCCGCAGCTGAAGAAGCTCCTGGATACGCACCGCACGAAGGGTGGCTGGGACGAACTCCGAGCGGAAGAGGTTCTCAAAGTCCGTCCAAAGTAGAGATGCCTCATCGTGCACCTAGAGCATCAAGCTCCACCATCGTCCTGCTGCTGCGTGTAGTAGGCTCGCAGCAAGGATCACCATGAGGTCTGCTGGTGTCCTCACTAGCCTAAACACACGTACCACTGCCTCCAGCCAGTCCTCTGCTGCCTGGGGATCCGTCTCCCCGCGAAACCTGGGTGGTCGCTGGCGCTGAAACTCATTCAGTGCGCCAAGGCGACGTGCGTCGTCAGCGGCTGGTGCTGGAAGCATTGGTGGCTCGGCGGGTAGAGCTACCGCCGGTGCCACTGCTAACAAAGGGCCCTGCACCGAGGCCTCGTCGTTCGGTGGGCTGTCGTCACACTCGACTCTCGGAACCCTAGTTGGCTGTCGTCATGGGGCCATCCTGAAAGGAAACAGGTGCGCCACGGTCAAACAGTATACCTGGTGAGCTGACACAAAGAAATCACAAAGAAAACTTTGAAACACACACGCAATCAATGTTTCCGTGCATTAAGTTGGAAATCAGAAGTCAGGGTCCTGGTGTACGGATACGTCGGCCGACGCACCAACACTGGACTCCCTGGACTGATAACCACACTCAATACATTAAACATTATTCCTTCACATAGAAAAGATCAGAGTTCGCGGTAGAACCGAACTCCTCTGATACCAATTTGTCACGACCCGCCCTCGGGGTCCGTGCCGTGACTACCCCAAGCCCGCCTTCCATATGCCAGGGGATGGCGACTAGCACCAAGGCGTAATTCTCAGTAAAAAGGGAAGACATTGAATTTGTAAAGTAAACAAACACCACAGAGTAAGCAAGCGGAAAGTAAACACTAAGTAAAAACAGAGTACAACTGAAGTGCGGAAAAGTAAATGGGCCAGTATACAAACCCAAACTGAAAGTAAAGTACAACTCGAAAGGGAAAACAACAACTGTAAGTAAAAGCCGCTACACTGAGCTGTCCACTGGAGATCCCACCTGAAGGATGGGTACAGATAGCTCCACTGCTCCACGGCTCCCACCGTCCGCTCCGAGTACGTCCCGCCCAGTGGTCCACCTCCAGGTACCGTCCTGCTCTGCAAGCCTCAGCCAAGATCAACGTTGTCCGTCGTCTGCAACCAACAAAACGTAGTGCGGGCATAGCCCGTGCAGGGGTGAGTATAAGATACTCAGTAGGGACCCCGAGACCCCTGAAGGTCTCCCGAAATCCACAAAGGATAAACCACAAAGAAAGGTACAATCCTGAAGTAACAACCGACACTGCTTATGTATATGCCCATACATATACCTAAGTCATCAATTTCAAATACGCTCCAACCTCCGAGCCCAAGTACAACTCAGTCCACACAGGAAAGTAAACGTATTCCACACAGGAAAGTAAAACGTAATCCACACAGGATAGCACAACACAATCCACACAGGAAAGCAACAGGATTCAGCTCACACAGATATACTTCTTCAAAGGACGATAAAGATGATCTCTGATCCATCTAAGTCGTCGGACCCACGAAGGATCGATAGCTAACTAACCCCCACAAAAGACCCACACAGGATCGGGCCCACATAGGACCTGTAGGCGCTGGTTCACACAGGACCGCTGAGCGCAAAGACCCACACAGGATCGGACCCACACAGGATCGGGCCCACACAGGACCTGTAGCACTGATCCACGTAGGATCGCTGAGTGTTGTATTCGTCGTCGTCGAATCCACACATGATCTCTGTACTGTCGTCGTCGCAGTCACAGTAGCAGTAGCAGTAGCAGTAGTAGTCACAGTCGCAGCCAGCACTAGGGTTCCCGCACACAGTAAGCTCGTTCGGAGGGTCTGCTCCACGAGCTGAGAGGCTGATACATCAACTGTCACAAAGTCCAGAGTTGATGTATCCAAAAGTTCCGTATCGTCAACAGGAACTCGACGCAACAGACGACGCGTCGATCGGACGCCCGGTCTGAGAGTTATTGGCCTTTTCGTCCCAGGGGCCCGGTCGGTTTCTAAGGCAAAACCAACCCGACCGTACACCAACTGCGTCCAAACCTCAGGCGGAGTATGCCAAAATATCCGTCTCACTAAGAGGAATTCAACGAAATAGACGGCGCGTCAATCGGACGCCCGGTCTGTTAATTATTGGCCTTTCCGTCTCACACCCACCCTGGGAAACTTCCCAGGAGGTCACCCATCCTGATCACTACTCTAGGCCAAGCACGCTTAACTACGGAGTTTTAACCACGTAGGCTCCCGAAAAGGAAGTTGCACCTTGAGTATAGTATACCGAAACGGCTGTCTCGATCCAAGGATCGTGTTGTCACTGACGGCGCGTCGTTCGGAGGCCCGAAGCTCAAGTTATGAGCATTTGAACGAAATCGATTCGAAAACGGGGGGTCCGGGTCCGGGCCGACCCGGCCCGACCCCCGCCCTGGGTCGGCCCGAACCGGGTCGACCCGACCCGGTCCGACCCGGCCCGGCCGGCGGCGCGGCGCGGCGCGACGGCGCGGTCCGGCACGGCGGCGCGGCCCGGCCGGCGGCGGCACGGCCTGGGCGCCGCTCGGGTGCCACGCGCGGGGGGCATGGCCCCCGCCCCTCTTCGCTGGCGGCGCGGCTAAAAGCCGCGCCTTTGGTGAAACCGGCCCCCCCTCGTGGGGGCCTGCCTTTGAGAAAAACGGGGGGGCCGCCTGCCCCCCTTTATGAAACCGGCCCCTCCTTAATAATGGGGGGGGGGGCAATTAACCTGGCCGGGGGAATTCAATTCCCCCGGTCTTTCTCCTTCCGGCCGGCCCACCTGGCCGACCGGTTTTTCTTCAACGGGACCGGCAAACCGGTCCCCTTTCCGGCTTCCGACGCCGGCGGCCCGGCGAGCCGCCGGTCCTCTCGTCCCGCCGTGGCCCGGAACCGGCCGCGGTGTTCGTCGTCCGGCGCGGTGCGACGGCACCGCACCCCTCCGCCGCGGCCCCGCTCCGGCCGCGGCGCCTTCGGTTTTCTTCGACGCGGCGCGACGGCGTCGCGTTCATGATTATCCTTCCACGGCGCGGCGCGACGGCACCGTGCAATGCAACCGTGCGAATTCCCGCGTGGTGCGACGACACCACGCCATCTCGTCATCCACAAGAAAATAATAATAATCACGAACAGAGGGGGGATTCGGCTGTGTTTGTGCGGTCCGACCCCCTCTCGTTAGATGATAACTCTTAAATAATCATCCACAAGACTATCATGCTAGAACCAAGAACGAGAGTAAATAACTAATCAACAACAACCCCTACCTCGGTTTCAAGTACGATGATTGTCAATGACCCGCGGAAGGCAAGCGTCGCGGAGGTCGGGCGTCGCGGTAATCGTTCGTCAATTCCGTTGACGAAGAGGTACGTCCGAAGAGGTACGTCGTTGGTGAATCTTCGTAAGCTGATGAAGGACGTCCGAGGAGGAAGCGGCGTTCCCTTTCGTTGACACGGAAGGCATCGTCGATCTTCGGAACAACCGGCTACGAAGAAGAGAGGAGCGGCATTCTTCGTCGGAGCTCGAAGGTTCTTCGCGTTCTTCGTCAAAGTTGAAGAAGAAGAAGGAGTTCCCAAATCCTCCCAAGAAGGCTAGAGAAATATAACCAAATAAAATAAGCTAGAGTCTTATTTTATTCACACACTTAACAAAATGAATTTCAAAGGTTTGAAATTCAAACAATTCAAATCCATTAATTAACAAAGTTGTCATGTCATTAAAAGAGGAGTTTAAGAGAGTTAAAAAGGAGAAGAAGAAGAGTCATGCTTCGGGTGGGCCCCACTACACTTAATCCTCCCAAGGGAGGTTAAGTGGTTGTGGGTTCCACCACTAACTCCCTTTGGGAGAAGTTAACCATAAGTTAAAATAAAAATTTGTAATCCACAATTTTTATTTAACTTATTCTAAACTCCCAAAAACTAACTCTCAACCCGAAATAAACGCAACCTCGGAAAAGGTCTCCTTAAGAGAATATCGGTGGTGCGAGTTCATCGGTGTCCTCGGAATTCAATTCCGAGCACCGGGTCAAAAGTTAGAAATTCCCGCTCGTTCGTTCACTGAACGTACCCGAGCCAAACTTCGGAAATTGATTCCGGGCACTCCGGGCCTCGGAATCAGGTGCCGTCAGAAACCGCTCTCTTGTAAAATTCCAAAGAAAATTAACAAAAAATTTCCCTTGAATTTTACGGGTCTTTACAATGAAAGGATAATTGTTCTCCAAGAATTTTATAGGAAAATAAAACAAATAAGGAATGTGTAAAATGAATAAATTAGAATTAATTTTATATAATGCTATATTTAAAATTTAATTAAATGATTTGTGTTAAAAAATGACATTGATGATATTTTATTATAATTATAATCTATTAAAATTTTTAAAAATCCTACATATCATGAAAGAGGAAAAGTAGGATAGAAAATGGTCAAAATATAATCCATTTCCCCTTATTATATAATGGATAACTTATATATATAATTATAAAAATATAATAATAAATACTTTAATATTGTGTATAATATTAAAACGGTTATCCTAAGGAGTTAAATAAAAATATAATATCTAAAATGACACTAAAAACTATCTGAATCTTGTAAGACAATTATATTTCAACCAGATCCTCTTCATCTTTGATTCTATGACCATTTTCCATAATTTTTAAATAATTAATTAATAACATTTTTTTTTATTATTTTTCATTTCAAAGTTATTCATTTTCCTCCCTTATAAATTGAAACCCCTTTTATCTTTTATTTAAATCACCTTGAGCAATTAATCATTGACCAACCTTTGTCACATTATCTTCTCAACTTCTCTAGACACAAATTTGAGGTATTATCCTTCCTGAAAGACTATTACATGTAAAATTAAGATTATATCTAAAGTATTCCAACTGAATAATAGGATGTTAGAGATATTTCAAATCAATTCAAACTTGATTTAAAGGATGTATGTTATAATATCATTATTTTTAATAAATGTTTATGTTTATACACATGTGGTTATCCCAAGACTGAAAGAGGGTACATGGGAGATTATCCAAGGTTTTAATCAATACATAAGTAGTTATCCCTAGACTAGCATGTTACAAATGTCTTGGTGGGTATCGATGGAATAATATTTCTTGTATTATAATTATTATCCACATTATGAAACTCTTTTATGAAATGATATTATGATAATGTTATGATATCATAGGTCATGTTATTTGAACCATTTATAATTAATCTCTTATGAATTTATAGGTTTTATTTCATGACACATTTAATGATCTATAATTTTTTTCAATGTTTAAGATCATCTTCTCATACCCATTATGCTATAGTTATGTCAAATGGTCTTTGGTATCTCCCATATTTTCCCTTATTGAGAATATGAGTTCATCCTTTGTTATGATTTCTTTTCCCCATGATATGAAGAAAATATTAATGTATGATTTTTCTAATATTGTATATAATTATGATGAATGAAGTGGGAAATGATGTATATATGTTATGAAATATTTTTTTATATATCTATGTTTCCAAAGATAGTAAACATTTATGACTCTGAAATAGATAGTAATGTTATTAATTGAATATGAATCTAATTAGATGCGATACTTATATATAAAAACTATGGTTTATTATAATTTTTAAGAAATAAAGGATTAGTTACCATTGGAAACTAGAATAAATTTTTTTAGTGAAAACCCTTATAATATTATAGTATATAAGAGAACATCCTATGATATGGCAGGGAAAGGGGTTTTGTTGTCCACAAAAAATGTCCCTATCTGGATACTACAAGTGGATGTAGTTTTGGAACAAATTCATTTCGTGCTAGTAACCCCAAAAGGAGTTGGATGAGTATATCTCAACCATTATTCTTCTACACGGTAATTGATCCCTCACTCCACACCCTGTTTAACACTCTTAAATAATATTCTTTTGTTAATTCAAATTTTCTTTCTAAACCATGAATATGGATTTTAAGAGATGATGATCATGGATGGCCTAGGTTCAACCTAAGGATTCATAGATTAAATATATTATTTAATGATTTATATATCCTATAATTTTTTTGAAGATTATATGGTTTATGATTATGATTTTTATTTCTCGAACTATGATTTTTGGATTTAGTCAACGGATGTAACCTAAATTAACCATGTCAATGCTGAATGTGAATTAAAATGAAATAGTTGTCCTCCTAGGAAACCAAATGTAGTGGGAGATGGAATGAAAAATATCATTGTTATGATTTTGAAACATTCTCAATCATGGAATAATTCTATGCTTCTAAGAAATAAAATGAGTGAACAACATTCTTTTGGAGTACTTCATGGGAAAATATTATCCATATTTTAATGGATTTAATAATGCACTACATCCCAAGCATGGGATCAGTAGAATTGAAAATTTATTTCCCATTATAAAGTCTTTATATCATGAAAAATAAATTTTGGTTTCCTTTTTTTAGAATAAATTAAAGACAAATGGTGGATTGTCATCAGGTACATAAGGATACTTGAGGAAACTTACACTAAGTTGTAGGATGACATTATAATATTATTTTTTAACAATTAAATCCTATTGTTATTCATATGAAAATGTAAATTTGATTCATTAAATTAGGGTATAATGATGGCTAGTCCAATAATGCATACAATTAAAATTCTACAATACTTGAAAGGTAGACATCCAATATTATCTTTAACAAGAACATAATGTAGATCAATTGTTTATTTTAATGTATAAAAGTATCTTAAGGGTGTTATCCATAATGGAATTTATTTGTTAAGAATAAATCCTTCAATTTCATAACTAGGTATCAATTGATATTAGAGTTATTGATCACTCTCTTGGTTTGGATAAGAAAATAAATATAGAATTAAAAGTAATTCCTAATAATAAAAACAATTAATGGGGAAAGTTACTCATTGCATTAAGCTCAAAGTATGGGTATAGATAGTAATAAAATTTCTATATGGTGACTATTAAATTTATTATATGTGGAAATGAGGGTCATCATGAAATAACATGATGTTGTAATGGGAATTGTTTAGATAAATATAGAGGAAACTCCCCATAAGATGCACTACCCACACTCCAGTATTTCAAATGCAAGTAGTATGTGAATCATAAAAACTAGTGATAAAACAATATAGATGATGATGATGATGATCGATATCTAAAACATATTATGCCTTTATAAAAAAGGAAATTACATGATATTAGTAAATATAAAGAGGGGTATGAAAACGATGTGGTGAAAGGTACACATAAAATCCATTCTAGAATTGGAAATGTATTTTTTGATTTTACATCTACCCACTCTTTTGTTTATAAATACATTAGTAAGGGTATAATAATTCCTCCTAAATAATTAGATATTTAATTTTATTTGAAATCCCTTAATTATTTGGTGATCACATCTCAAGTATAAAATTCTTCTCTGGTATATATCTATTGGACTGTTCACCCAAAAAACACATCATTTTCCCTCTAGTTGAATTTTATTTTCTCTTAGTCATGGGTTGGATTTCAATACATAAATCATACATTATTTCATGTTGAATTGAAGTCACTTTTGATATTCTAACCCAACCTAGGATCATTTATTATTATAACTATTAATATTAACATCCAAAAGAAATCACATCCATTAAAATTTTCTTAATTTTTATTCTTAAGGGGTCTTTTGCTAAAATGAATAGTGTGAAACTAAACATAGAATATATTCCAACTATGAGGGAGTTTTATAATGTCATTCTAGAATCGATTACTAGTATTCTAAAAAATCATGAAGTTTATTTTTCTATATAACTAATACCATGTTCTGTAAATATTTCAAGGACTCAATATAGAATGACACCAATTGAGTTAAAACAATTAACTGAATAACTCTAGGAGATTATTGATAAAGGAATAATTTGTAAAATTGTATCACCTTGTGTTACACCTATTCATTCTATTAAAAATTATGATGGATACATTTGAATCTGCATTGACTAATGACAACATAACAAGATCATTATCAATAATAAGTGTCCTCTACCTTGTATTGATATGATGTTTGATCAACTGTGTGAAGATTAATACATTTTCATGATCAACCATTATTCTGGATAACATCAATTTAGGTTCAATATTAAGGATACATATAATACATCAACACTTAAAAGCTATGGAAACTAGTAATCCATCATGATTCCATTTTTTCTTCTTAATTCCCCGTTATAATCCTTAATATAATGAAAAGAATATTATGATATAACATTAAAAATTATTTTTTTAATGCTTATAGATAATAATATTATATATTCAATGTGAAATGAAGAGAATAAATGTCACTTATGGATTATATAAAAGACACTAATGATGAAGAAGTTGTGTGAAAAATTTACAAAGTGGGAATTTTAGAAACAAAAAAATCATTCTTAGGTCATATAATCTATATTGAGGGTATATAACTGGATCCATAAAAGATATAATTTATTAAAAATTTCCTTAGAAAAACCACTATAATTGAGATCGATAGTTTTATTTTTTAGAACCCCTATGGTTACATCAGCCTATAGTGGAGAAGGTTTTGTGAACTATATTGTTTGGTTGATGAAGGGACTAGGATGATTCCTCATTCAGAATGACATAGTGATAGCTTATGCCTCACTATAATTTATGGTTAATGAGAAAAATTACCCAACATAGGACTTTGGTATACCTTCAGTTATTTTTCATTAAAGATATATAAGTATTAGATTTATAGATAATGGTGTGATATACATTCTGATGATAAAAAATAAATATCTATATTCACTCAAAATGTGATAAATATATTCCATAAAAAATTGTTGGAGTTGATTATAGATTATAGATGAATAATACATTACAATCATTGGAAATAAAATGAGGGGGATGATGCTTTGACTTGAAAAGGACATGCTAGATTATCAATGATGAGAATCAATAATGAGACAACATTTCAAGATTTACAATGTATGAAAATAGAAATTCATAAGGGATGGTAGAATCTAATCTTTCCCAAATTAGTGGTCAACCATCTATCCTTGTGAGGATTAATGAACCATAGGACGACTATTTGGAACTCCAAAATATAGTTTAAAATTTTCTAGTGTTAATCCTTGATTATAATGGAATGATAATTTTTAGAAACCATGTATGTGTTTAATCCATACTGTATTTGAAGACATGGTTATTGGATGAGGATCATAGTTTATTATAATCAATTAATCCTAGAGATAGGATGATGTATAAAGATCTAAATGAGTATTTATATAGTGACAACAAGGAGAGATATTTTGTAGATTTCTATCTCTGTGATTTGTATGTTAGCATGTTAAAGAATATAGATAGATTATGAAGGTGATTCTAGAACCATTACCAAAAATATAATTGAATTGGAAAGAATCTTCATGTATTTTATCATCAGAATCCCAAAAACATCTAAAGGGAATACATTTATTTGTGTTTATGATGACTACCTTACAATGTCAGCACAAATCCACGGTATGAAAGATGATTTATTTCTTGATCATATATACATACTATAAATAAAAAAAGTGGCATGGTTGTATGTAGTGACACATTTTATGATAACTTATTAGGATATGAGGTTGATCATGATGTATTAGAAATGTATTCCATAGGATCTGGAGAAAGAATTGAGTTTTAGTACTTCTTATCATCCTCAAATTTATGTTATTTATGAGAGAACCATTAAAACCCAAGAGTATATTATGAGATATTGTTCTATGTATATTAATGGTGTTCAAGATCAAAACATTCCTAGAGATTAGTTTTCTTACCAAATTATATTTATCTCAATAATTTATATGAATCTCTATGAATCTCCCTATAGACTGTAGTGCAGAACTCCAGTCTATTGGGGTGATGTTTGATAATGAAAACTATTGGGACCTATGATAGATGATGAAATTATTCATAAATTCAGTGTTACTCCCACCATGCCACTATGGTTTTTATTTTATATTGTTTTATGAGTTTGAGCCTTAATCTATGTTTCCATAGATTTTTATCATAGAACACAAAAATTTTAAAATAATTCCTTTTATACATAGTATGTTAATGGTTAATCCAAACTGTGTAAGTCATAAGAGAAGTCATGTGGGGCCTTTGGTGTGTTTGGAGTATAGCTTAAAAAATTATCATTGTTATGTAAACCACAAGACAATCATGTAGATCAGCTATATCATGTGGTAGTTCCAATTATCATGGTTAGATAATGGTTTGTTCAATTGTGTTTCCCCTATAAGAAACCATGTAGGGTGGGATTCATGATATGTTGTTTCATGTGCACCATTGACGCATAACTAGGAAAATAATTTGGTTGATATTGGGTTTTCATAATTTTGTATTCTCTATTTTATTTATAATTATTTTTATTTACTTATAATTAAATCTCATAAAATAAACAGACACCACACCATCACCCCTCAACCCCATAATGAGAGACTCCCCCATGGACTCCCAATTACTTCTTATTACACAACCCACTCCAGTTACCCTCCTCCACCTCATGTACAGATGCTTCCCCCTCCACTTTTCATCTCCCTCATGTCAACCCTCCATCAAAAAATACTCATTCCCTTCATCCTATCCTCTTTCCCATGTGTAACACCACAAGACTAAATACCAAAATTCAGATCCCCACCTTATGTTTTCCATATTTCATGTGGACTAGTCTCATTTTTATTCATGATCTACGTTCAATTCTCCATGTCAAAGAATCCACCCTAATTTTTTTTATACTCTCAAGTTCATCCTTCTCCGACACTGGGATTTGATTTAGTCAAACTATAGTTAAATTATTTTGACCTAATTTTTTTGTATCATTCAATAGCATGGCGTGAGATGTTTCATCTAGGCCACATTATTTCATGTCTGTGTGTCCTTCACAGATAGCGATATGATTGAAACCATTATGGATCACTCACCATTTATTTAAGGTGGTTGATTATATGAAATTATTTAATTTTGAAATTTAAAGTGAACTTTCTCATTCAAAATGTATTTTTCATGAAATAATGAATATATGTTATATTCTTATAATGATTTAAAATTGTTTCATTATGTTTCTATATTCGCATAATTTTGTTCCTTTAATAAATTAAATGTTTTCATGTTTGAAATCTTATTTCTTTAGGTCATCATATTTTATTCAATTCCTAATATACCTTTTGAATATATTTTGTATTTTTTCATTGAATTTTACTTCGGTTTTGGTTTTCAATGGGTAAATACTATAATTAAATGATTTTATTATTTAAAAGAGACGTTTTTACCTCAAAATAATTTCTAATAGTCATTACTTATTGTATTTAAAATGTTGATTTGGAATTTGTGTTGGATTTAAACCTCTGATAATTGAATAAATTGTTATTTGAAAATGTATCTAACGTAAATGGTTGGCCTTTCACATTTTTAGGATGTCATAGAAGAACACCTTTTTTTAAGGGTGGATTTGAAATATATTAATGGGTGTTTGTGATTTCCATAATTTTTAAGAAATATTTAATTTTTTTCAAAGGAAATGTGAAAGAGAAGTGATTTTATGTGCCATTTTTTAGTGTTAAAGGTTTTTTATTACCTTGAATTTAAATAGTGGTTATAGATGACACCCCTTGATTACACCTTTTGATTTTATTTACATCCAATTTTGATTTTGTATAATTTTTTTATTCTTGTTGATCCCCTTGTGTGGGATTTAGTTAATTATGTTGTGGTTCATGACATATTTTCATGGATATTTTTTGTTTGGTTATTGGGGTGAGGGTAAGTTATTGCTTACGCCTTATGTGTTAATCAGGGATTTCATGTTATTTCATATCACTTATTAATTGGTGATGGTAACCCAGGTAGCTAAGTGGGAGTCTAGGACTATGCTTTTCTAGGGTGTATCACACCACTAGTGTCCTCCCTAGCTTGAAATAGGGCTCAATTTTGTGTATCTCTCTATCGAGGCCTTGTGTAGGCTAGTTTGGTGGTGGGGATATTATTTAATTTAGGAAAAATGGTTGGATCATTGATAAAATTATTTGAATGTATGGAATTTTAAACTTGGGTAGATCTCATGAAAAATTATATTTCCTTATTGGTTTTTAATATGGTGGTTTTGATTTGTATTTGTTTATATAATCTCCCATGTTTATATTGTAATGGGACTATTTATTTATTATGTTTGTTTTGTGTCCTATGATATATGTTTATTTATTTATTTTTCACGAACCATCTGCGTTAGATCAAATCCATATAAAAACTTTTTTCAAAGATGTTTTAAAAAGAAATTTTGAATTTAAATACTTTTATTTGGGTTTCTAAAATGGGTTTTGAAATGATTTTTCTAGATTAATGATGTCATCATCAAGTTAAATTATTTAAAAGAAACCATTTTCATTTAAATAATAAAATTTATTTTTTTATAGATGTTATTTGGTGGGTGATTTATGAATGGACTAGGATGATGAAATTGTTTTCCAAGAATGTGTTTTCAGTTTGGGAAAATAAAGTGAAATGTTTTTTGAAGTTATTTTGGTACTATTTTGGTTTTTCCTATGTCAAATTGGTGAAAGTATATATTCTAGTTTAATTTCCAAAAATAATTTATGAATTATCTTTCGAAATGAATTTCCCATATTTTTGGTTTGTGGTGGTCTACGAAGAAATTTGGTGATCGTGAATATTAATTTTTAAGCCTTAGGTTCTATATTTTATTTCAAATTACTCTTGAAATAACTCATCAATTGTTGTTAGTAATTATTTAATATAATTTATACATTTTTTCAATTATATATTTTTAGTACCTCTATTTAATTTTAATAGAATGTTTATGAAGTTAGAAATAATATGATTTTTTGTGGGAATTATACTTTTTCTTTAGTTTTACAGATGGAGGGTATCTATTTTTAATGGAGAGAGAAGAAAATACATTGTCAGGGAATTATTTACTTGTAGGAGAGGGTTTTATGAGGTTTAGGGAGGGTTTTGGTACTTCCTTTTGTTTACATCATTCATAGTTTTTATATTTGTTTTGTTTCCAATGCTTTTCTCAGGCATTGACATCAAATGAAAATATGGGTCATAATTGAATTTTATTTATTTTACACAAAATTCATTCCATATTATTCTGATGTTAAAATCATTACCATGTGGTTCTTCATTGATTACTAGGATCATGTGTTAGTCAATCGGGATTAGTAATGTTATTTGGGAAATTGTTGGACCTATTTGGGATTTAGTTTGATAGATGGATCAATTCAATTCATTTTAAATTGTATCGATGCTTTGGGTTCATCTTTTTCAAATGATCCTATCTATTTGGAACTAACTCTTTTTATTCAAGGAGTCAGGGTAATATCAGGTAAGAATATTTCATTGGAACTCAATAGGTAGGAGTAGGTATGATTTATCAAACCCATTTCAACCATAAGCCTTTATTTTCCATCAGAAGTGGGATTTTATTTTTCAACTTCAGATTTAGTTGGATTATGATTAGATTCTATAGAGTTTATAGAATCCCAGGCTCCTCATACATGGATATTACACCTTTTTATAAGAATATTCAATACCTTACACAAACACATTCCATAGAACCGTAATATTTTTGTCCCTTTAAAAATATATAAAATAATCTTCTTAATTCAATAAATATCTTCGATATCTACCATAAATATATTCCCCATTATTACTATGACTTAAAACATTTCATCATTACCTATAGAAAAGATAAATAAAATTTTTTGATCTCATATGATCAATATGGGTAAACAAAGGATACACATAAGCATAACATGTGCATAAAAGTATTAGATTTTAGAAAAAAGCACTAAAAACCATAACCTGCATAAAATATATAAAAATATTTTGTCATGGATAAAATATTGGCACATCTTAATACATGAATGATAAGGAAATCAAAGAACACAAGAGATAAGATCATAATATTTTAATAATAAATTTTTTTCTCACATACACATAATCATAGAAAAAATTATGTCAAGGATATCCAATAAGAAATTTATAACATGTTAAGCTTGGGAAAACCAACTGTGTACCTTCTTCAAGCATGGGATTACCTATCATATACCCTCTTCTAATATAGGGATAACTAACTATGAACCCACTATTTTAAGAATGGTTTAACATATAAAGTACCCTATTTTAGGGATTGGGATGAACACATATGTACCCTTAGATCTAATAGAACATTATGCAGAACAAAATTCATTGGAGGTAGATATTTTTCTCACCCATCACATAATTAAAATCATACGCATGTATTTCACAATATCATAAAAAATTCAACTTATCAGAATCCAATATATGATATGGGCTTCATAAACATTTCATCATATCAAAACATGCATAATAGAGACAAATTTCATAATCACTTCATTATTTCATCATAAAATAACCTATGGAAATAATTGGTCATAAAAACTTTTTCTACCATGTTATATCTTAGGGAAGATAAGTTATTTTCAAAAAATCGAAATCATCATAAAAATAAACCATTTATAGAAGGAATAAAAATTTTATCCTTGGATAATACCCTATGAAAATCAAATTTAACCAAAA
This sequence comes from Viscum album, assembly GCA_963277665.1. Lineage (NCBI taxonomy): Eukaryota > Viridiplantae > Streptophyta > Magnoliopsida > Santalales > Viscaceae > Viscum > Viscum album. The sequence continues at coordinate 1,257,887,316 of OY728152.1, forward strand.
AATATATCATTTTAGCTGTTGAAGTATTTTTAAGTATCACATGGAACATTCTGTAAGGGGAATATCCATTCTTTGAAAACCCATTTGGAAAATTAAAAAAAATTCAACATAATTATCATTTCAAATAACATTGAAAAAATATAAAGGAATATTTTAATTATCATTTAACATATTTATTGAGGAAAACCACCTTTTCAATTTGAAAAATAGTTTTTTTAAATAAAAAAATAAGATCATTTAATTTTAACATAATCATCAAAACATCTAAAGTATTCTAGAAATAATTTAATCATCCAGATGGTGAATAATTTTTTCCATTCCATACACATTAAAATAAATATTTCTTTCACCTTTTAAAAAAATCCAAATAACAATTATTTGGAAAATGGCATAAAGATTTTTTTCAAAACCTTTTTTAAAATGTAAATAATTGGTAAAAATTTACTTAATAAATAATTTAAAAAAAATCAAGAAAAGTTTTTAAATCATTTTAAAAAACATTATTTTATAACAAAAAGTTTTTTATAGAAAATATATACTATAGTACCCCCTATTGTGAGTACATAAACCCTTTCCTCATTCTTTTTTAAATGTTGTGTCTTTGATTGGGTTTCCATAAAATATAGATTTTCCATAAAATAAAGTGTTTCCAAATATTAGTGAGTTTCCATATATATATATTTTCCATAATATAGAGAGTTTCTATTAATATATGTGTTTCCAAAATGTGGTTTGTTTCCATAAAATGTGTTGTTTCCATAATTTGGTGTGTTTCCGTAAATGGGGTGTTTCTATAATGTTGGGTGTTTCCATAAAGTGAGATTTTTCCATAAAAATTTGTTTCCATAAAAATGTAAATGTTGAAGGATGGGAGATTTTAGGGGTTTTATAAATATTCTTAGGACCAAAAGGAAGGTCTCATGATCCATACACGGTTGGCCCAACCTGTGTGGTCAAACCTTGTGCAGAGGTAAAATCAAGATCTTTTTTATAAGAGATTACTTGTTTTTTACCTTTATATTTCGTTTTGGCTTCAAAACGACCCTATCTCCATATTACAATCCCTATAATGTGGGAGGACCCTCTCCACATGAGTTGGGTCCAACCTAGAGCCTTCCATTGGTGACTTTGAGTACGATTCTTGAAGTATATCACCATTCATTCCTAATTTTTTATTTTTTTTAGAACTTCTTAGATCTACTTCTCTGATCTCCATTAATTCTTAGATATGAACCTATAGTGGGTAGATATACGGTTTTGGATGCCAAATAATTCAATGTTGATTTGTGATCTTTCTAGGATAGAAGATCTAAGGCTTTTCTTGGCGAATAGACCCACTTTCTTGTGTGTTCTATATCTATTGTCAAAGTGTCATCAAAACATTAGAGGTAGGAGGCTTTTCTCTTGGATAATATCTCTATAATTGGTTGTATTAGATTAAAATTGGATTATTTATTGTAAAATGCATGTAAAAATATTCATCTTTGGTGATTTATGGTTTTTGTGAAATGTCATGATCTTAGTGAATAGTTAGGAAAAGGGGGTTATGTTTCAGTAATTTAAAATGATGATTTCAAATTATGAATTTTCTAGATTTGATAAATGGTTGATGAAAATGATATTTTTAATATAAATGGTTTTCAATATGAATGGTGTTTTATTAAAAAGGTTTAGATTTGAAATGGTTTGGCATTGAAATAGTTTTGATGGAAATTATTTTCAATAAAAAGGTGTTTTTATTTGACAGGATTGTTTTGACATGATTTTTGGGAATATGTGGTGTGTTTTCATGTTCCATATATGGGGAATGTTTGAAATATGACCTTTTTATCAGTGGTAAAGGATTAATGGAACATGAAAATTTCATACACATGGCTTAGTTGAAATATGGCATTGTTCTTAGTTCCAAAGGGTTAATGGCATATGGGAAACAATAACCTAGTGAAAAATTAGTGTATAGATGAGAAAATGGTCATGAGTATGGAATTGTCATAATGTAGCATCAGTGGTTGGTTTCATGGTTTTGAGGAATGGTTTGGTATACTGATAAAGTGATATTCTGAAATGGTTTTAATGATTGTTTATTTATTTTTCTGGAAAAATATCTATCTGGGAAAATTAGTTTCAATTCTACTTGTATAATTTTGGTAATAAATTTTTTTGGAAACTTATTTATATTTAGTTATAAACTATTTTTGAGAAATTATTTTCTATAAAATGTTATATATAATTGTTTCTAAATCTTCTATCATAGTGGAATGAGTATGGAAGTCCTTGGGGAAACCCTACTCAGTTTTATACGCACCCCTGCTATGGAAATTTGGTGCTTTTACTGATGTTATCTTCCAGGACAAAGGAAAAGGTAATGTTTCACAAGTGTTTATCACTAACTCATGATGTTTGGGTTGTTCAAATATTATAGAGCTTATATATTTCTGAGGATAGAGTCTTGAGGTCTTTGGAGAGTCTGGGGTAGTCTATCTGGTGTGTACTTTGATACTTGGTTATGGTTGGTAGGCTTATTGGTGTATTTATTAAAGGGAAAATCATCCCCCACTTGAAATATAGAAGTGTTTTTCAAATGAATTATTTAGAAAAGGTGAATTCTTATTGAATTCTAAAAATGGATTAATTTTCAAAAACATGTGAAGTGTTTTAAAAAATGGTTGAACATGAAAAAATGTAGTTTTTTAAAACAATGTTGTGATAGCTGATGTGATAGAATTTGAAATTCTAAGCCATCAGTTGCTAGAGAGTGGGACCTATATAGTTTATTATTGGTTTAGAAAATGGCACCTGACACATGTCATTAGAACAAATATGAAGTGTCTATTGGGAATTTGCTTTCACTTGAGCTACAGGTGAACCGCTAGTTGGTCCAAAGAATCTATCACAGTGTTCAAACCAATGATTTGGTACTACAACTGGATACCCCATTTATGATATTTTTCACTGAAGAAAATCCATGTGGAGGAAGTACGGTTGTCTTTTTTAGAGGTTCCATGAACTCTAGAACTATGATGAAGAGGAAGTGTGGCACCTATTATCTTTTTTTAAAACTTTAAATAATGCCTTCTATTTTGAAATTTATAACTTCCCTTAGTAAAAGATAATGTCTAGACTTTGTTTGTTCTGCATGTGCTATAACTATTGATGGAGTTGAGCTAAAAAGGGACTTCTCAATGTTGGAGATGGATTTCTATGATGTAATCATGGGTATGGATTGGTAGAAAAAGTTCAATGCCAAAATCGATAGTAAAAAGTGAACAGTTAGTTTCATGACTGAGGACAGCATCGAGCATCACTTCAGAGGACAATGGATTTTAAAACAACTTGGAAAGATCTTGTTGGAACCAATGGTGGGAATGATATATTATTAGTTGGAAGCATTGAATTTGGCATCAACGAAATAGATCAAGGAAAAAATATTTACAACTATTGTGGATCAATTTTCAGATGTCTTTCCCAAGAACATCTTTGGGTTCCACCTTTAAGAGAAGTAGAGTTTACGATTTATCTCATTCTAGGGACTTGTCTTATTTCCCATCTATTTTATAGTATGGCACCAATAGAGTTATGGGAATTGATAGTGCAGTTAGAGGAGGGGGAAATCAAGGGTTTAATTTGACCAAGTATGTCTCCATGGGTATAACAAGTTGTTTTTGTGAAGAATTCCTACGTAACACTTCATTTGTGTGTTGATTATTGTAAGATTAACCAAGTTACGATAAAGAAAAGATATACACTTCCATTCATTTATGATATGTTTGATAAATTAAGGGGAGCACAGTGGTTCTCCAAGACTGAATTGCGATTAGGATATCACCAATTGAGAGTTCGGAAAGAGGATATTCCAAAGATATATTCAGAAGTATAGATGGATACTATGAATATGTAGTCATTCCTTCAGGTATAATGAATGGACCAACGGTCTTCATGGTATTAATGAATGAAATATTTCAAAAATATCTGGATTCTTTTGTTTTGGTGTTTCTGGAAACATTTTGGTCTATTCAAACCCAAGGGTTGATCATGAGGTTCACCTGGAAGTAGTGCTACAAATCTTTAGTGACCATCGTTTGTATACCAAATTATTAAAGTGTGATTTTTGGATACAAGAAGTACATTTTCTTGGCCATGTCATTTCTGAGAAAGGTAATTCTGGTGATCCTGAAAATATAGAAGGTGTTTTCTCTTGGAAACCTCCAAATAATGTTTTCAAGATAAGATGTTTTCTTTGTCTAGTTTGTTACTACTGACGCTTTTGGCATGATTTCTCAGGACTAAATTCCCTAATGATAGCTCTGAAAAAGAATAATGCTCCATTACAATCGATGGAGGAATGTCAGAAGTCCTTCTCGGAACTATAAGTTTTGTTTACATCAACACCTATCTTAATCATTCAAGAATCTGGAAAGTGGTATGTGTTGTATTGTGATGCTTCAAGATCAGGTTTTGGTTGTGTTCTCATGAAAAGAGATCATGTGGTTGATTATGTTTCAAGGAAGTTCTGGGTGCATGAGAAGAATTACCCTACACATGATTGGAGTTAGGTAGGGTCGACCTTGCTTTGACATCATGGAGACATTATCTCTTTGGTGATAAATTTAATATGTTTGCAGATCACAAAATCTTTAAACACATTTTATCTGAATGATATTTGAATCTGAGGAAAAGGAGATGTATGGAGTATCTCCAATTGTTTTACTTTAACTTAATGTACACACCAGGGAAAGGAAATTCAGTGGCGGGTGCATTGAGTAAAATTCATATGCTCAGTTGGTGAAAGAATATTCAGATGAATGACAGTTGATGTCAGTATTAGCCGACATTCATGTGAAATGTGATGACCTAGGTGATGCTTTTATTTTCCTTTCAGTTACGCTTGTTCCTGATTTAGTAAAAATGATCAAAGAGGCACAAACATCTGATGCATAATGTCTGGTCTTAAAACTCAATGGTGGGGAGACCATTGAGGGATGGAAACTTGATGGGGGTTCAGTTTTATGTTTCAGAGATCAAATGTTTATACTTATGGTTTGTTAGGAATAAATCTTTCATTCATACCACTATTCAAGATGGGCTGTACATCAAGGTACGCAAAAGATGTATAAGGAATTGAAGGCACAATTTCGGTGGAGCGGCATGAAAAATAAGGTGGTCGAGATCGTCTTGTGGTTCTTAACTTATCACCTTGTCAAAGAATAGCATCAGATGCGAGCTGGTATGTTACAATATTTTCCCATAATAATGTGTAAATGGGATATGATAGAAATGTATTTTGTCATAGTTCATCCAAAAAAGGTCCAGAAACGTGATGCCATTTGGGTGATAGTTGATCTTCTAACCAAGTCATCCCATTTCATCTCACTTCATCCAAATTCATGAAGCTCATACAGTAGAGGATATTTCAAAAATATATATTCAAGAAGTGGTAAGGGGCATGGTGTACCAGTTTTAATAGTCTTATATAGAGATTTTAGGTTCATTTCTCGTTTCTTTAAATCCTTACAGTAAGCCATTGGGTATCATTTGACAATAATCACGGCATATCATCCTCATATGGATAGACTATTCGAGCAGATGATAAAAATGTTGGAATCTATGTGGCGGGGTTTTGTAATAGATTTTGGTGTCTCATGGGAGGATCATATACCCTTAGTGGAGTTCTCATACAATCACAGATATCAATCCCCGATACATGTGGTTCTATTTGAAGCATTTCATGGGTGTCCTTATCGATATCCACTATGCTAGGTGGAAATAGGTAAAACATCACTAGTTAGGCCAAGCCTTGTCCAAGAAACAATGTAGAAGATCCAATTGATTATAAAGATGATGGAGATGGCTCAGAGTTGTCAGAAATGTTATGCAGATCACTGCTGAAGACCTTTGTCCTTCACTGTGGGTTATCATGTCTACCTGAGGATCTCTCCAAGGATTCCACATTATCGCTTCAGGAAGCAGTGAAAGTTATCTTATAGATACATTGGAACTTTTATGATACTAGAATGGGTTTGAGAGGTGACATATCACTTGGCATTAAATCCAGGATTTAGTTTGATGCATAATCTATTCCATGTATTATAGTTGAAAAAGTATCACCTTGACCCTAACCATGTGATCAGATGATATCACATTGACCTAGAACCAGATGCATCCTTGGTACATATCCTAGTGAGGATCATTTATAGACAAGAGAAAGTCTTGTGTGAGAAAATCATCTACCTACTATGGGTTTTAGGGAAACATTGTCAAATTCAAGAAGGGACTTGGGAACGTGAGAAGGACATGAAAGAGCAGTGGACGGAACACTTTTTGGCTAGCGAGGGTTTTCTACTTTCTGAGGATGGAATGAAAAATGGTGGGGAGAATGTAGTACCCCCAGTTTTAGGTACATAATCCCTTTACTCATGTTTATTTGAATGGTGTGTCATTGAATGGGCTTCCCTAAAATAGAGAGATTCCATAAAATAGACTGTTTCTATAAAATAGAGTGTTTCTATAAAATAGAGAGTTTCCATAATATTGAGAGTTTCTATAAAATCGAGAGTTTCTATAAAATATTGAGTTTCCATAAAATAGAGAGTTTCCATAAAATAGAGATTTTCCATAAATTTGGGTGTTTTTATAATGTGGGTTGTTTCAATAATGTGTGTTGTTTTCATAAAGTGTTTTGTTTCCATAAAGTGGGTGTTTCCATAAAGTGGAGTGTTTCTATAAAGTGTGATGTTTCCCTAAAATATTTGTTTCCATAAAAAGGGTGATGTTGAAGAATGGGAGAGTTTGGGAGTTTATACGTAGTCTTGGGACCAAATGGAAGGTCACATGATCCATACACAGTAGGCCCAAACCGTGCGGCCAAACCTTGCCCATAGGTCAATCTAGATCCCATTTTCTTAGAGCTTACTCGTATTTTCTCTTTATATTTATTTTTTGCTTCAAAACACCCCCATTTAAAGATTACTATCCCTAAAAGTATCGATAACCTTCCCCAGATGAGTTAGAGACAACCTAGAGCCTTCCCTTGGGGATTTTGAGTCCAGTTCTTGAGGTATGTCACCATTCATTCCTAATTTTTCATATTTTCATAGATCTGCATAGATCTAAATCTCTGATATCTGTTATTTCTTATATCTGAACCTATTGTGTGTATATATATGTTTTTCGCGGCTAAATAATTCAATTTTGAGTCATTATCTTACTAGGATAAGATAACTAAGGTCGTTCTTAGAGAATCGACCCACTTTCTTTTGTTTTCTTTGTCTTTAGTCAATGTTTCGTCAAAACCATTGAGGTAAGAGGATTCTATCTCCACTCCTCTTGATAGAATAGATTATATTAGATAAAAATTGATTAATTGATTTTAAAATGAATGTAAATATGTTCATTTGTGATGAATTATGTTTTTTTTTGAAATTGTGTGATCTTGGTGAATAGTTGTGAAAAAGGGGGTTTAGTTTCACGAATTTAAAATAATGTTTTTAAATTACGGATTTTCTAGAATTTCTAAATGGCTTATGAAAAAGATATTTTGTATAGAAATTGTTTTCATTAAAAATGGATTTTTATTGATATAGTTTGGAATTGAAATGGTTTGGTATTGAAATGGTTTTGACCGAAATAGTTTACAAAAAAATGTATTTTTATAAAAAGGGTTGTTTTGACATGATCGTTGGGAATATGTGGTGTGTATTCTTATTGTATATATGGGGCTTGGTTAAAATATGACCTAGTTTATGGTGCCAAAGGTTTAATGGCCCATGGAAATTTTACACAGGGGGATTGGTTGAAATATGACCATGTGCTCGATGCCAAAGGGTTAATGGCCCAAGGGAAACAATTATCATGTGACGACAAGGTAGATCAATGAGAAACCACTCATGAGTATTGAACTGTCAAATTATGGAATTCATGGTAGGTTTCATGGGTTTGAGGAATGGTTGGGTATGCTGATAAAGGGATATTGTGAAATGGTTGAAAATATTATTCAGTTATTTTTTAGAAAAAAAAAATATCTGGTTGGGAAAATTGGTTTCAATTTCCCTTTTATGCTTTCGGTAATGATTAGTTTTGGAAACTTGTTTATATTTTGTTATAAACTTTTTTTTTGAGATATTTTTTAATATAAATTGTTTTATATAATTGTTTCTAACTCATCTATCCTAGTGGTGTGAGTAGGGAAGTTGTTGGGGGAAAACCTACTGAGTTTTATACTCACCACTACATTGGCACTTTGGTTCTTTTTTAGAAGCTATCCTCCCAAATAAGGGTAATGGTAATGTTTCACATGTTTTCAGAAATACCTTACGATGTTTGGGCAGTTCAGAGATTTTGGAACTTGGATATTTTTTATCATAGAGTATTTGAGGTCTTTGGAGAGTCCAGTGTAGTTTATCTACTATTTTCATTGATACCTAGTTATCGTTGGTAGGTTTATTGGTTTATTTATTAAAGGGTAAATCACACCCCACATATATTTGAAACCCTTCAAAATTTATTTCTTGCCTTTGGAATCTTGGGGATGCCTCTTAAGGCCTTGTAATAACTCATTGTACTCTCAATTCAATGAGAATTGGTGGGTCATTACATAGACTTTCTTAAAAAAATTACTTTTAAATTCATGAGTACATATAGATAGGTAAATGAATGGAAAAATTTTAGTCTCTACAAATATATACATGATAAAAAAACATCTGTGTTTTTTGAGAGGTAGATGATAAAATTTCATCGTTTTAATAAAAATCATTTTCATTCTTGATAAACAATGAGATTATAACATAAAAAATTGACCACTTTGGTAACTTTGAATCATAAGCCCCATGAATGAAAGAAATAAAGATAAATATGTAATATAATTATAATAACTAAATTAATAATATTAAATTTAAAATGGGTTTTATATATTCCTCATAAATAAGGTATGTGAAAAACATAACATATGTCACAAAGAATGATTATTTGGAAAAACATTCATCACAACATTGGTAACATTAAAACATTAATCAGCTTGAATGTATGATCATAAATTAAAAATTTAACTAAAAATTCATTTTGTTATAATAATCTTAAAATAAATTAATTGTGACAATACACACCATACAAAATAAAAGAGTAGTGAATTTTTATGTTTCTCAGAAATATAAGTGAGTCTTGAAATCCCATAACTTGTATGTTGGAATTAATGATAAAATTTAAATAATCATGTCTCATAAATATAATTTTATAAATAATATATCAAATATATATATATATATATATCATACCATATATATTTTTATTGTGTCCTTCTCTAACATGTTTGTTATCAATTACTTGTTAATGTTGCATTTCAGGTATTAATGGATTTGTTTTTCATGTAAGTTTTGATTTGGTATTTTTTACTATTAATTTGATTATGGTTCCATAATATATTGAGTTTCAATCACAATATATATATCATATATAATAATATATGAATTTATTTCAATCAATAAAATATAAGGACATATAATAAAATACACTGTTCAGGGAGATGATAGCACATACATTGGCATGAACATTGTTTACATGTTCTCGATGTATTGAAATAAAGAAAATTAAATGAAATTTTATCATTGTATAATAAATTTTTTCTTTCAAAAGTATTTATTTTTTGAAATTTATCCTTGTTACCTTCCTTGTTAAGCGTAAACAAATCACATCACTTCATGAGACAGTTGTTCATCGTACACACGTGTGATGATATCATACACCCACAAAATAGAAATAATGAAGGTATTTGTGATATAGTAATTCAATTAAAATATTTATATTATAAATAACATATATAAAATATAAATATATCATTACGTTATTTCAATGTGGGGGTAATTAAAAAACAGATGACATCAGTTTGTGAGGTGACATTCTTCCCTACACACAAACGATGATTTCAAAACTCATTTTATGGAATTGGAGATGGTTTTAAATAATTACCTTATCATACAAAAATTAATTAAATTTTATATATTGTGGTTATTATATGTTTATGGTAAAATGAGAATTTATTGGGGGGAGAAATAAATTCAACAAAAATGATCGTTGATGAATGTTACCCCTTCTTTGGGTATCTTCTTTAGTTTTTCACCAAATTCATTACTAGGATGGAATTGTATTGAAAATATGTATTCTAGGATTTTTTATGTAATTTTTAAGGTATTTTGGTAGGTAAAATCTGATCCAAAAATGTTTAAAGGGTCAAAGAGGAGAACAAAATGGGTGGCCTTTTATACTGAGGTGTGTAACACACTAGAAACTGTTTTAAAATAAAGAATTACAACCACATTTTTTTACAAAAAAAGACCCCAATAATTGATCATTATCGATAAAATGAGTTATAAGTTGGAAATAAGTCCATAAAATTGGGTTTTTACATGTATTGGAAATTTTTTACCCCTATCATTTTAGTTTAGCCCCCGATAAAACTATTTTTAACATAACCACGGTAATTAATTTTTATTAATTTCACTATTTGTTTAAATAAAAAATATGTTCAACTTATTAGATAATAATTTTTTTTATTATTTAACATATTTAATCCATTTTCCCAAATTAAATTCATAGATGTGTAAAATTTTAATTTTATATTAATCCTGTGGACATGATGAGAAAGTGAGTTTTGAAAGAGGGAATGTTCGAAAGATTGTAATGTTTTGATACCCAATTTCAAAATTATATATTTTATAGTACACTAAATTGTATTAATAGATATATAATTGAAATAATTTACTTTTATACCAATTTAAAATTTAAATTATTTTTATAAATAATGTAAACAAAAAGGTATTTTTACATTCAAATTCATTATTTTCTACTATTCAGCAAAAAAAAATTTATTATATGAAAATTATAAAAAATTAATCCAATGTATTTTTTTATTATGATTTAAAAAAATAAAAAAAAATAAATTATTTTTTTTTAAATTTGAAAAATTCAAATTTAAATAAAAATACACATACCTGCTGAAAATTCCGGTTTTCAAGAAGTGTATTTTTTAAAAGTATTAGATGATTTTTGTTAACTCTAATTCCAATAATAATAATTGTATTAATATAAATTATAAATTATTGATATATAATATTAAATTCAAATTTGATACCTTAATCATTAGTGGTTATATTATTTAATTATAATAGAGAATAATTATGCACTTCAAAAGGGTTTTAAGAAAAAAAACCCTTTTAAAGACAAGGTGAACTTATACAAAAACAAAATATTAATTAGATTAAAAAGTAATTATTTTGATTTAACATATAATAATAATATTTATTTTAATTTAATACATAATGTGTAAATTATATACTTAATTAATTAATATTAACCTGTAGTTTAACAAATATCTATATGTATCACTATTCAATAAAAAATCTACATTTTCTGAAAAATACAAAAATTTAACAATAAGATAATTTAGATAATATTTATTAATAAATTAATATAATTTTATCAAATAAATTTTCCAAAATCTTTATAATCTACTTATAATATTTTCCCATAAAATTTTAAAAAAATTATGAAAACATATTTTTGAAGAGTAGAATTACATTGCTAAATGTAGCTGGATTGTTCAAAAATAATTTATAAATATAATTATATTTAGTAGGTAATTTATATTCATATTTCAAAAATTGATGTTTAATATTCATATTATCTTATTTAATTGATAGGTAATAATGTTCCAATTTAAAATAATATTATTTCATGGTTCACTGTAACTCGGTCTCAGGTGTCATGCATGTTATCATTTATGCATGTAAAACAAGCTAAAATAGGTGTTTCTTTTAACATAAGATATAATTATTATTTCATGTAACAAATTCTAAAACTAGTTTTTGAAATGAAAAATCCCAAAAAAATCAATTTAATTGAAAAAAAAATCACAAAATCTTAGTGTGTCACATTCCATAACCCTTAAAATTAATTATGTCCTCAAAATTCATCTTCACCATCAATGGTTTAATATTTGAATATTACTTCTAGAATCACACATCTCAAAACGGGCTAATAAAGAATAATATCAAAAAAAATATAATGGATTTTTTAGAGGTGATCTTGAATTTCAAATTCTAGGTTTCCAAATTAGATAAAATATGTGGGAAGTGGGAAAAAGGAAATATACGATAAAAACACATGCATAACGGTGGAGGGCGAGGAACATTTATCACAATAATGTGTGTGATACAGAGAAGGTTAAATACTAAAAAACAAATTATGTGTGAAAATGTTAATTGATATCATTTGAAATGATGATAATAGGGAATCATTGTATTTCATGATCCTTTTCCCCAATTCTAGGGATTTCCATTTTCATTGTGACATTTAACATTTCAAAAATTACATACTAGATTTATTTTAATTTCATAGGAACAATTTCATCTTTGGTTGTGCATTGATCAATTTCTACTTCATATCCTTCTTTAAGATGAAAATTGTTCATGTCTAAATTACTAAATAAGTTCCATAAAATAATGGTAAGTTGTTCCTTCTCTCTATAGTAAAAAAAGAACACTTGCAATAATGTTTGTAATAATATTCATATAGTGAAGAAATAAATTGGGTTCTAAAAACTATTCCAATGTTAATCTTAAAATATTCCTTGAATGGTTTACCATATGACCCCTCCAAAACTAAAAAGTTATAAAAAAGGTAACTAAATTTATCATAATCCACAAAACATTAAACCTCCAAATAACATTAAAAATCTCTTAATGGTCACCTGCCAAATATGTTAATACCTCATTTATTTTCATGAGGCCTGGTAATATCCATAATTAACATAAAATATAAATGAACACATGAATTATTCCACATTTCTTGAATAAAACCAAAGATTATTTAACATTCTCCATATATTCAATAATGTTATAAACTCCATCAATGATAACATAAACCGCATTGTCAAAAAAAATCTCTCATTGGTTCTAAGGTCATTAATAATATCCAATTTACATAATCCATATCAATCATCTATTTTTCGATACTAAAAACCATTTTATCAACCTCATGGATATATTACGGTCTATATTCCCTTAATCTAAACCTCATCTTTCCATTAAATCACTATTCTATCCATTAATACCATCATATATATTTTTTCAAATACTTATTGAAAAAAATATATGTAGAAATCATTATATATTAATTTATTCATAAAACATTATCCCCAAATTATATGCTAAATACTTCATTCATCCCACTTCTTTCTCAAACCATTAACAGGGATTTTTCAACTTATTTCATAACACTCATTTCCTTTTATATTTCATTTGTATCCTCTTCATTATCATAAAAATAACCACTACTACAACCTCCATGTTGACTCTCTAATTGAGATTTCCCCATAGGTGATAAATATTAATAAATCTCATAATTTACACATGTAAAGCATTCATCGATTTATAAAACCTTAGTGAGATTTAAATTCCCATCCATTATACTGAAATAAATCTTTATTTTTCATTTTTAGGTACTTTCATTGAGTCATTACTTTCAACAGCCAAAAAATATTCTCATCCCTATAGGACATTACCATGAGGTCTTCATTCCACATAATTGACATATAAGAAAGTGAATCTTCTTTCCTCTATAGTCTCCATAATCTTACTCTTATTGAAATATATGGATGAATGAAAATTGAATTTTTTATATCCAAAAAACTTTTAAGGAAAATGTAGGAAGCTAAAAAAATCTGATATTTAGTGAATGAAACCTAGAAAGAACTCACAAAATCATTATAGAAAAAAAAATTGTTGGAATTACTCACCCTATATAAACCCCATTACAACATATTTACCAATGTATCTAGATTATCCATGATAGGATGTTGAAAATGGTTGGTCATATTGTCCAATGTCCAAATATATTCAACCAAATTAATCTTCCCCACATTGATTCCACATGCCAATATCTAATCTTTTTGGTTGATTCACTCTAGTTGCTCGTCATTTAGAATAAAGTGAACGAATATCTCATACATCCTTTCAGCATCCCCATTTAAAACATTGATATGGGTTTCTTCACCTAACATCACATCCTCAAAGTGTAGGAGAAGGACTCGGGAAACCTCCTCATCACCAGGAGGTACTATTGTCCCACATAGAATTTCACCTTTATAAACAACGTTTTGGTCATACCTAGCTTCTACCTCTTTTATCCTTAATTTTTCAGGTAATCTGGTGATCATAGGGTTTAGATGGCTCGAGCCTTCTTTTAACTACTTATTATCCTTCATCTTATCGAATAAACATTTTCCACAAGTGACGTTTCCTTTCATCCCATCCCTTAATCCATATCTAGTAGCCGTTATGAAATGTTGATAATGTTCCCATTCTAAAGTAGATTTTGGGTAATATTCATTATCTCAAACAAGATGATGGAAATTTTGTAGAAAGACTGTGGAATCCTCTGTTGGTACCTTCTACGGTGAATCCAACATGTTCCTTTTAGATTTAACCAATAATAATCCATTAACATCATCTTTACCTATGTTTTTATCTCATAATATTTGGAACAAATTATGAATTTTAACTCATATAATCACTTTCTACATGGAATCTACTATAGAATTTTCATCATGGGCTACAAATTCAATATAAGTTTTTTCCTATTGAAGAGAATCCTTAGGTGAAAGAACCAATATAGATACCTTGTTTTGTGCATAAGAATAAACTCGCCCTTTTCTTGGGAATAGAGCACCGATATCGTTTGCACCTCTATAATAATCATAAAAACTCCTCTTTCCTCTAGGTAAAGATACTAAGACATATAAGACCTCACTAATTCCAGAGACACATGCTATACATAAAAAATTAGATATGTATAATAAGAAATATAGCAGATTAGACCTTGCCTACAATCTTATTGGTGATGTATTTGATTAATGCATGAGGAGTATAAGTCCTTCCAATATTGAAACCTCACAACCTACATAAATCGGTGCTGTATTTTAGTCTCAATCCAAAAAACTAAAATGGAGGCTTCTAAAAATCAAGATCAACTCAAATATTTGGAGATATAAGATGTTTGAGGGAGAAATATCGACTATCAAAGCATAAAAATATTACAACTAAATTTTCATGAATAATGACGATTGACTTGTTTTGAAATGGGAACGAAAGAATTGGAAAACATACCAAAATTTGAGCAGTCAGAGGATCTAAATGAAATATAAAATTGAAGGACCACAATAGAACAAGAAATTGACACCATTAACATGATTATTGATAATCATGTTCCATGATAAATAATTAGTAATAATCACACAATTTTTCACTCCATTCATCACCCCATCTTCATTCTCATCAAACTATTTTCTATCACATTCATTGTTAAGACAATTCTATTGGGATCTCACCAATGACTAAAACCAAAAATCATAGTGTTATACACACGAATTAGAATGGAAAACTATAGAATTCAGAAAAAAACTTCTAGAATGTATAAATAATTACACCATATTTTAAATCTATAACACCTTATGCCTATCCTAGTTTATACATGATCATTATAAATTTATATTCTTCATGATAGTTAATAAAGAGTCTGTCAATTTATAATACATATCACCGAAAAGTGTAAAATTAGGTTTGTAGAAAGGAATATTATCATGCACTAGGTGATGATAATGTCCTTCTTAATGTGCCCTTTTGGAGTTATTTCCCTAAGGTTCTTCTTTTCCAGACCCAAATCCACTTTTAGTATCTAGATAGGGATGTAATTTCATGGAAACCAATCTTTTTATCCTATACCAAAATTATTGGAGAATTTATTATACCTTGACTGGTTCATAGACTTATTTATCAACATGTCCATATGGATATAACTAAATTTTTATCATCATAGTTTCCAAATAATAACTAAACATATCCTATAATAAAAACAATGAAGACCAAATCTTCTCATACATTGAAATCACATATTTTTAGATGAATATTCAATAAATTAAACAAGAACACGCATGAGGACCATAATAATTTATTACCATTAGAAACATGAAATAGAGTATTGTTAATTTATGAAATATCTTAAATTTCTCGCATATATATATATATTCCCTTATTTTACTCCTACATACAATATTTATTTATAACATACAGAAAGGAAACATCAGAAATGATGATCTTAGATGGTATGTAAGTGTAAAAAAGGGAATCATGTATGCACAATTTGAGAATAAGGGTATGAGAACATGATAATTACATATAAAACCCATACTATTCATATTAAAGATCATAATCATGGGTCATGTCATAAATATTGGTAGTTCATAAGATATGAATAATTAAGAAATAAACAAACCTGCTCAATGAGAGTAAAAATTTGGAATAAGACATAATTTCATGGAATACACATAATCATAGAAAATATAATTTTATGCAAACCTACGAAGACATTCCTAACATGTTAGGATTTTTCTAAACACCTGTGTACCTAATTCAAACACTTTATGACATCTCTTTTAATCTCTTTTGGTATTCGGATAACCTCTAATGTACCCTCATTTTTGGGTTTCAACTGGACACTCGTGTACCCCAAATTTCAGGCTTAGGATAACAACCCATGTAACCTCTAAAGTTGTTGAACATTTATAATTAACCAATGCATTAGAGGCTGATATAGAACCCATGAATAAAATAATTAAAATCAAAAACATATGTGCCATAATATCAAAAAATATTCATCATATCCTAACTTATTAAATTCAATGGGATTTATAAACATTTTCTTCATATCATAACACAAAACATATAGAGAGTTTTCAAAATAATTTCATCATGTAATAACCAATGAAAAGAAGTGGGTTTCATAGTAGTTTGTTATAGTTTAACCCTTGAAATAGAAAAACGTTTTATACACATCATATCATCATAATCCTAAAGTACTCTTAAAAATAATAATAATGGTATCCTAGGAAAATGTATCCATTAAATCATAAGTAACATCAAAATAATGAATCTTATATAGATATATATTTGGAAAGATCAATTGGATTTTTTGGTATGGGAAATAAAATTACATTGAATATTACTTATTAAAGAATAAATCATTTTCAAAATACATTTCTTTTCAAATAACATTGAAAAAATATAAATGGAGCTTTTAAAAAAGTTATTTCTTAAGGAAAATAACAATTTCAGTACGAAATTTTTTTTAAGTCATAAAAAAATGGAAAATAATTTTATTTTAATATAATATTGAAAAAACAAAATTTAAATCATTAAATAAAATTAAATTCATGATGATGTGAAATTTGTTTATTCCAAACATGTTAAAAAAAATTCGTTTCAATTTTTTAGAGATAGAAAAATTGGAATTGATTAGAAGATGGCTTGAAGATTCCTATCAAAAAAAATTAAAAATTATTATATGGGTGAAAACTTATTCAATAAATAATTTTCCAAAGGTGATAATATCATTTTTGAAAACATTTTTGGAAAACATTGTTTTGGAAGAAAATTTGTTTTCGATGTAATGAAAATCTATCAAAAATAGATTATTTTTAAAATCCAAAGTACATAAAGACAATAAAATTAAGAGGAAACATGTATTCTCTAAAAATAACCATATTAAATGAAAACAAAAGAGTTTCTTTAGAGTAATATTATTTTAATTCATCATTGCAAGCATAGTCATAACCAATCTCGATAAATGATGAGATTGTATCATATAATCCATACCAATATGGTATCTTTTAATCATAAGCCTAATGAAATAGTAACATTAATTAAACATATAATATCATGTAAATAAATATATTAATGATAATAAGTTTCAAACGGGATTCTATACACCACATAATGATTTAGGTGCAAAACATAAAATAAGTCTCAAAGAAGGAAAATTGTGGCAAAAATAAAATACCACATTTCTATCTTTTAAACTATAAACCTATTGAAATATGGGTCCTTAAATGAATATTTAAATCATATTACTATTTAAAAAAATAATAACAAAAAACATTAATGGTTAATATAAACACCACATAAAAAAGTGACTGTTTAATTTTTATATTTCCCATAGGAATAAAAGAGAGACTTGAAATCCCTTACTATATGTCTTAACATCCATAAAACATGTTCAAACCTCATGTATAATAAATATAAGTTTATTAAAAATATATTATTGAAAATTATTTACATATATCATACAACATATTATTTTATTTTGATATTTTATTACCCATTAATTATCAATTCCATGTTAATGTTTCATTTGATTAATAACTTGCTTATTTTTCCAGGAAATGTTTATGGGTTTTTAACCTCATAAGTTGTTCATGGTTACATAATATTCATAATATTAATCATGATAAAAATATAGTATATATTATTTATATATCTATTTATAATTATTTATAAATTCTAGAGATAGAAAATGAAATACACCATTTATAAAGACTATAGGCCTTACGTACACATGAACGATGATTCCATATTCACAAAATATTATAATAAATAAAGGTAAATGATATAGTATCATTATTTCATTAATTTTATTTCTTATATATAACATGTCCACATTATATCCTTCATTATCACTTTCCATGTAAAGTGTGAACAAATCACATCGCTTTGTGAGGTGGTAGTTCATCGTACACTCGTAAGACGTTATCATATTCCCAAAAAATTGATCTAATAAAGGTATTTGTGAAATAATAATTAAATAATAATAATAATATAAACATATCATATATAAACAATATATCCATCACTATTTCATTCCAAGATAGGTGTTAATGGAAAAATGAACGACATCAGTTCACGAGGTGGTAGTCTGCCATATAGATGAATGAATATTTAATAACCCATTTTATGGAAGAAGATATGGTTTTAGGTCATAAATTTAACATAAAAACATAACATTATATATAATATAATGATCATATTATATCATCTAGGTATAATAATAATTGACGGAGTTTGAGGAATAAAAATAACAAAAATGCTCTTTGATGAATGTAACCTCTTCTTCAGTTATCCTCCTTATATTTTCACTAAAAATTTTTATAGGTTGGATTTTTTTCCAAAAATAACGATTCAAGGATTGTAGGAGGTAATTTGATAAGGGATTTAGGTAGGAAATGGATGAACGAAAAGGGTTTGAGTGTTTTAAAAGGAAAGTAGAAGGGATAGTCTTTTATAAGTGAGGTGAGTGTAACACGTGTAATTTTTTTCAAAAGAAATTATTCCAAATATTTAATCCATTTTACAAATCATATTAATATATGTTTCAAATTTTAATTGAAAATTAATCTGCAGACATGATGATAAATCAGTTTTTTGAAGAGAGTAATTTCAAATATTTATAATGTTTTTTGGTACTATTTCAATATAAAATTGATACCAATACCTAAATGGGATAAATATATATATAATTGGACTCATATTACTTTAATATCAACATTTAATATAATTTAACTTTATACATAATTAAAACAAAATTTCATTTTTCAATTAAAATTTAGCATTGTTAACAGCTCATCAAAAAATTGACATTTTCATAAAATTATCAGAAAAGAACCCTAACATAATTCTGATATTTAGATTAAAAAATTAAAAATTATTATTTAAAATATATTTTATTAAATTTTGAATAAATTAATTTTAAAAAAACCTAGAGACTTGATGAAAAAAAGTTGGATTTTAGAAAGTGTATTGTTCTCAAGAATGTCATAATTTATATTGACTATATGCCTAATAATATAAATTATGTAAACAAATTATTATTTACTTATATATACTATATAAATTTAATTTAATTATTTCCTCATTATGTATTATTTTAATTAATTATGACTGAGAAACATTTTTCACATTACAACAGTTTTCTAAAAAACACAATTTAAAACAAAACAATTATACTAAAATCCAATATTATGATGATTAAAATGTAATTAAGTGGATTAAATATTAATAGATAATAATTTTTTTACATTAAAATAAATAAGATATTGAAATTACTTAATTTATTGTATCATTGATGCAATTTTAAAATTATATTTATTTTTACTATTCATTGTAAAGTCAACATTTTCTAAAAAATCCTAAAATTTGACTATAGGTTAATTTTGATATGATTATTTATAAAATGAAGTTAATTTTATCCTATAAATTTTCTACAACCTCAAAAAAGTAATTAAAATATTTTCTAAATAAATGAAATAAAAACCATTTTTGGTGAAAACATATTTTTGAAGAATATAATTACTTTACAAAAAAATAGATTACTTATTAACTAATAATTTATAAATAAATTTATATTGAGTAGTAATATGATATATATTTCATAAATTAGTGTATGCTAATCAGACCTTGTTATTTAATAGCTATTTTATAATAGTCTTAATTAAAATAATATTGATTAGTAGTTTACTGAAGCTCAGTGTCTCGTGTCATGCACACAATTGTTTTTGTGTATAATGTACAAATAACTTATTATTTCATATAAAAAATCATTACCCAGTATTTCTTATAGAATATTATAAAATTAGTGTTTAGTGTTACACAAAATATAAAAACTATAAAATTTAATGTAAAAAATAAAAAAATCTCTCGGTGTTACAAGATTGGTGTTCTGATCATCATCGTTATAGTAAGAGAACCATAGGTTGTCCTAATGATATTTTGGGATGTTGATAATGGGTGATATAAATATATTTGGTCTTTCTTTGGGACCTATTAAAGTATTCGATATCCAAATTCTTTATTCTAGATACTCTTTAGGAACAAATAGATAACGGTCATGCGATAGTCAAGGATGTGGCAAATTCAAGTGTAGTTTTGTATCCAAGTTGATTTGTCTATTTGGATATCTTGACTCTTGGATTGCCTTTTTTTAGAAATAATATGATATCCATGTTTATAATTTTGATGTGATGGAATCTTTTGATTTTATCTGGATGAGGTGGGTGTTATTCCATTGTTTATTATATTGTGAATATATTGTGAAATTCATTTTGTGTGGGTTAAAAATATCAATTTCATTAGAAATATTTTTCCACCATAAAAAATGTCCTAAGGAATTTATTTATATTGATCAAGGTTTTATACAACATTTTGAAAATTTAATTTAATTTAATATTTGAAATAAGTTATACATCTTATTGATTTATCTAATCTAGTAAACATGGTGTTTTATATGATTATTTTACTATTTTTAGAGAAACCAATGAATTTAAAAAATGAAATTTTCCCTTGGGGATTGTGTCTTAAAATATTAAATGATTTTAATTTTCTTAAAAAAATTGAAATTGTTGGATTTATTTTGAATCATGTAATGGTTTTTCTAAAAAAAGATTTTTTTTTTGGAAATCAGTATTTGAAATGTTGTAAAATTAACTATGTTATGAAGGGGAATGTGGTTTTATTTTTCAACTGTTTCCATATAATTATTAATGAAAGAAGCCCTAATTTTAATAGTACCTAGGATTTCAAAAATTTATTTTTGAACATATGTCTTCATTGAAAAATCATATGATTTATTTTGTATCTTTTCTATTTTGGGAGTAAATGGTGAGATATTAGTTTCATGAACTTATAAGGGTCTATGACTTAGGTTGGATACTAAGACCCATGAAAAAGGATAAGATATATAATGAGATTTTTATATGTGGGGTTAATCCTCATTATTTTATCACTTTAGAGGCTCAGAATGATGCTTCATTTGTCGATTCCTTCATAGGGTTTGAGTCTTACCATGTGGATCTTTAGAAGATTTTTGGGTCCAATGGTTTTAACCTATCAATATTTGTAGGTGGTTAATTAGTGATAATAATTTTTCTTTTGGACTCCCTCATTTGATAACTAGTTTTATATTCTAGTTTATTGAAAATAGTGAAATTTTATGTTTGATACCTATGTGGCCATCATTTAGTGTATCCTAATGGGCCATAGTTTCATCTCTTATGGGTGGAATACCATTTTTTTAATTATTCACATTGAGATTAGATTAGTTTTTGATTGAGGATTCAATGCACCAATATTTCTTGGGTTCTTTTTTTGTTTCTTTTTTTTTGGTGTTTCCTTTGGTATTTTGTTCATGCTTCATTTTTTGTTGTTTTTGATTCACTTGGGTGTCTGGTGATTGTTTCAATGGACATGGGAATTAACTAGAGAGTATAAATGGATATGGGGGGTTTTTGTTTCATTTTTGGTTGAGCTACCGATTCCATCACACTATTTTTTTCATCATAATTAACATGTGATGGTATTTTAGGAATTTTATTATAAACACTCTCATATGAAAGTTGTGACCCCTAGGATAGATCCTTTTAATTTCTTGTCGAACCTTGTTTACCATTATGAGCACCTTGTGAAGATGCCTTGTTTGGTCAGATTTGGTTATGTGATCATTTGTGATTTTTCTACATGTAGGTTCGTCCTTTTGGTTTTTATCCTATTGAAAGTGGACATCTTTGCCCTGTACGTTTTTCTATTCCATCTGGAGATTTGGGGGATGTATTTTCTTGTTGAAATTTTATATTAATTTTTAAGAGATTACTTAATGTTCCACCATTCTAGATTAATTATAAACTACTGGGAGACCACTACTAAGTCTCCATTTCATTTTTCCCTTTCATTTATTTATTTTTTCTCTAGGAAATTGGTTTTAAGGATTTTATGATTTCGTACGAGTTGTTCTAGGTGTTCACTCCCATTTTGAATACTACATTAACATTAGAGATTTTGGGGATTGAAAGTGTTATGGTGTGTAATTTTTTCACCATCCATGTAACTATGGGTTTTTTGTTATATTATTTCCAGAATTTGATTGTCACACTCGGTTTTTGAGGATTTTGGTTATATAACATCAGATATTTTAAATTTATCATTTTATAAAAGGGATGACCAAGGTTAATTAAAACCGTGAGACTCTTAAGAAGAACCTTGTGTGGCCATTGGTGAGTCTGGGCTGTAGTGAGTTGCTTTTGAATAGTTCGGTAAGCTGTGTGGTAGGCGTGTAAATCAACTCTATCATGTTGATGTTCTAATTGTAATGGTTATAGCATGGTTTTTCCAATCGTATAGTTCTAAAGACAAAAGGTGTGGGTTGTGGTTTGGCCTGGGTAGTTCATTTCATATGGTTGGATCATTGTTTAAAAACATTATGTCATAACTATGTTTTTTACTTAAGCTTTTAAAAAAATTGGGTTTTCCCTTTTATATTTAATTTTTTCATAATTCTAAATTAAAACCCAAAAAATAAAAAAAATGCCACAACCTTACCCCTCTCACCCTATCATGTGATACTAACATTATTAGACATATTCCTTCATACGAAACCACCCCTCTTGTGTCCCTCCTCCTACATGCACTATGACATTTCCCCCTTCTCTCATCATTTCTATCATGTCACCCCACCCTTTCCATGGCACAAGTCTTTCATGTATCCCCTCTCGAATGTGTGTGACAATAATAGGATGAATTTCTTGGTGTGTGTCCCCCCAACTTCTAAGTCTCTTCTTCCACAGTGATTCTTCCTCATTTATATTCTAAGTCACGGTTCTCTCTCCCTGGTCAGGACTCATCCCTCTCTTTATTATTTCTTCTCAATTTCATCCTACCCGAACACTATCATTTGATTTGTTTTAATACTAGGTAAAACGTGTTTTCTTTATTTTTACGATTCATTCAATTTTAGTGTGCTCGATGGGTATTTAATAAATCCTTATTTCATCTTTGGGTTTTCACCATCAAAGGATTTGTGTTGCATATCCTTCCAGTTCTCCCACCATCAATTTGATGTATATTTTACTATTTAAAATTTTCATTTTGGAATTAAATTTGTACTTATGATTTCTAATTTTTTTAAGTGATAGTATGAATATATGTGATATTATTAAGAAGATTTAGAAATGATTCATTTTCATTGGACCTTGGTATAGCTAGTTTCTTTTATAAATTCCATGTTTTCATGTATGTAATGGAATTTCATCAGGTTATAATCTTGTATAAATTTCATAAGAGGAATTTTGAAATATATTTAACAATATGCATTATATTTTAGTCACTTTTTTCTTTTTATTGGATTAAAAATATTTTCTAAAGAGTATTTTTTGTAAAAGGTAGGTGTTGACCTCAATATATTTATAAAAAATAGTTATTTCTAATATTTAAATTATTGATTTGATTTGTGTGGGATATTTAATTAATTTTACACCTTATATTGGATTCATATAACTGTTTTATTCTTATTTATCCCCTACTATAGATATTTCTTATTTATTCTATGGTGGATGAAGAATTTGCGGGGCTACTCTTTATTACGATGTTGGAGTTAGGGTCATCCATTATGTGTTCCTTGGGTGTTAGTCATGTCTTGCAAGTTATTTCACCTCACTTATTTATTGTTAATGGGAAACTAGATATCATATTGAGAGTCTTGGGTTATGCTGAACTAGGTAGTCACACACTGCTAATGTCTCCTATATTGTTGAATATGGGTAGTTAGGGTATTCCACATTGATGAGGTTGGGTGTAGTCTAGTTGAGTGGTGATGATTCAATGTAATATAGGTCAGTAGTTTAGTCCATTTAAAAATTTCTACGAATGTATCATGATATGACCTAGGGTAGATCCCATTAAACATTCTATTTCCTTGTTCATTATTGATATAGATTATTATGATCTAGCTACTGTTTGTATAATTTCCCTTGTTTGAATTGTTTTTACACTATTCCTTTCTTTTGTTTGTTTTTTTATTGATATATGGTGCCAACTCATTTGTCCCTAATACATTTTTCTTGGGTAGATTCCATTAAAAAAAGTTTTCTCAAATATTTTTGTAGAAACAAATATTGAATTTAAAGACACATTTTTGGGTTTTTACATTGTATTTCAAAATAAGTTCTCTAGAGTAATGATGGATTCTACCAGTTAAATATTACATCTGGGAATATTTTCATTTCATTAATACAATTTAGTTTTTTTGAGATATGTTAAAATGTGGGTTGTGTTGATATATGTTGGGATAATTGAAAATATATACATGAATGTGTTTTTAGTTTGGGGAAACAAGGTGATTTTTTTTGAAAAGATACCATGGTATTACTTTGATTTTCCTTAAGTCATATTGGTAAGGGCCTATAATCTAGTTAACTTTTAAATATATTAATGAATTTTCATTAAAAATTAATTGTATATATTCATAATGTTTTAGTGGCCTACTGAGTGGTTAGTGCTCACACCTAATATTATTTCAGTTCTTCAATCATAGTTCTCCTCAGACATCTTTTGAGAGAGTTAATTCAATGAGGATAGTATTTATATTATCAAATTCGGCCAGTGTACATGTTACTTGTTTTATAAGTCTATAACATTACTTTTTACAGAATTATTGGAATGTTTCTTATTATATTATTTTCATTTCAGAAGTATTATTTTATTATTTTATAGGATCATAAAGTGCATATAACTACTTTTGGACAAATAAAATCCACTGGGGGGTGTCTTAACCTAGAAGGAGAGGGATATTGGTGGTTGAGGGAGGTAAATTGTTATTACTACTATTTATCTCATTCAAAACTTTTGATATAATTTTGTATTTATATTTTTTAAATGGAGTGGACATCATATGTATGGATGTTTCATACAATAATTTTATTTATTATCGTATGCTTTCTATGATTATTATTAATTAGGGGAAATCATTCCTAGGTGGTGATTCCACGATTCCTAGGAACCTGTTCCTACTTGTGGTGATTCGGAACACCCATCATGCAAGTTGAGGGCCCATTTGGGAATTCATCAAATAGACATACCAGGTCTAATAATTATAGATTTATCCATTCATAGAATCTCGATGTCAAAAAAAATTTAGGCAAATAATGGTAAGTGACATATGGAATCCAATGTTAGCTAGGTTAAATTTCTATTATTTTCTCCATGGAACAAGGATATGAGATTTTGAATGAAAGGAATTTTGATCCCTATGTATATTTCCCTCTTCAAGATTATTTATTTCTCCGGGATATATATTATCAATTTTTTCTTCCCTCGAACCACTCATAAGTTCATAGTGTGTTCTATGTATATCTCTCGAGGAATTACATACCCAATCCATCAAATGTATTGAACACATTTTTAATACCACATATGTGTGAAAATTCCTAATAATGATAACTTGTATAAATACTACATCATAGAGATAATGTTCTATGGAACAATACTACTCACGTCATCAAATATCTCTGGAGGATTAAAAAAAATCATAGAAGAATCATGGGAACCTAATGATGTGATGAAACATTGATGTCGATATTTTTCTATATAAGAGTGATGTAATTTAAAAGTTAAGATTAATTTAAATGTCATTAGATGGAAACACCTCAATATATTTTGATATATTCCCCCATAAACAAAATTTATTTCCTCTATAGCATGATTTTTTTTAACACCGAGTTTTAATAAACCGTGGTATACTGATGAAATATTGATATTTAATGTGGATATTATTTACTAGAAATTAAATAGGATGGAAATAATATTTTTAGATAAATTTATAAAAAAGGATAGTTTAAAAATATATAAAATGTATGTATTTTTCATCAATTTATTAGGAATGAAATTAAAAAACCTATAATGTAAAATTTTTGTGCTTTAGAGACATGCTTTTTAGGTGAAACTTTTTTTATCTTAATAAATGAAATTACTAACTATTGGAGAACGATTTTAATGAATTTTTTATATTATATATTCTATATTTTTTAACATTCATATATTCATTTTTTCTATAGATTTGATAAGAATAAATCCATTTTCATTATAAAAAATTTATTTTTCTAAAAACCATTTTACATCATATTTTGTGAATTTATTTTAAAATAAATCCCTTTAAAATATTGTAATTTATTCACCAAAAATGCATTCCATATTTAGAGTCAATACATTCATATTTGGAAAATAGATCCCATTTATTTTTTTTATTATGATTTGTAATCTTGGTAAATTTTCATTTGATTTATTTTAAAAAAACTGGTAAAATAAGGGTAAAAAATTCATCTAAGGTTTCAAAATTCCTCAAACTCCTCAAATTATCTGATAGGATGAGTGGAGTCCGATCAGTATTATCTTAGTCTAAAAAATATATCCACTTGGTTTTATTTATAACTTATTATGAAAATTATATTATTTTCTGAAAATAATAAATTTAAAATTTCACTTTATTGTATTTAATAAATATAGTATTATTTAATATGGATAAAATGTTGAGATTTTCAATTATAAATATCTATATGAATGATTAACTAAATGATTTATCATGTTAAATTATTTAAAAATTTTAGTGAGTAAATAATTAGATTAAATGATTATATAACTCATCCCCAATACTTTTCCAATTAATAGAAAAATAGAACAAACTATTTTAAAAATATTTATATTAATGTACTTATTGTGATTTTTTCCATGAATTTTATATATTATAAATAAAATATTAGTAATTTTACAAATATTTAGATTCAAATTCCATTTTTTAAAGTTGTATTTAATGTTAAATTTCATTTTTAGTGTAAAATAGAACATTTGATATATTTTATTTTGAATAATAATTTATTAAATTATTTAAAAATATAAAAATAATTAATGTGGGGAATTAGTATTACAAATTGTAATGAGGGGAATTAGTATTAAAAATAGTCTAAAATTACACCCTTTTCTTTTAGTAGAAAAATTTTACATTATATGTAAATTATTACCCTTTAATATTATGAATGTTATTTCGATGGGTAGGAATAAATTTTATTATCCAAATGGATAAGACATCATGTATGGATTAAAATGAGACTAATACATGTCTCAATTTCATTGGATGATAACATATCAACCTTATCCTCTATGTATTTGAATCTCTAGAAATTATGATAAATATTTTAATAGATTGACTTATTAATATTTTAATCTTTTTTATAATTATAGGTGTGTCCTTTTCCCCTAGTAAAATGACAACCCATATCACTTTTATTTATAACACATTGAGTTAGGTTGCGCAAATAATACCTGAAAATTTCCATTAAAATTTTATCTATCAAAAAATTTGAGGTGATTGTATTCTTGAAATACCGCTACAAGGGTCATTAAAAAGGGATCTGAAGGAGGCCTATCGAAAAATGGTTGTTTAGAGCACATTCAATGAAAGTCTAACCTGATATATCAGATTTATGTTACAAAATTATTTTTTATCACGATTGATATTTATTATGATTATAATGAGGTAATATCATGATCTATCTCTCCTTAATCACCTAGAAATTATAATCCTCGAGTTATTTTTTGGCATTTGATGCTTTCCAGTCATTTAACTCATTTTATGCACTCATGATACTGAAATAAAATTTTTATTGAAAACGGAAATTATTTATCCTCTAGATCAAAAATAAATTTTCTTCCATATCCATGTTTTCTTAAAATGTTTTATAGAATTTTTAAATAATAACTTCCAATTCTATAAATTTATTTTTATATATGATTTATTTAAAACACTAAGATTTTGTGAATTGGTTTCAAATTAATTTAACCTTTTTAATATTTTTCAATTTATGAAACAATGAAGATAGTTAATTTTATATTAAATAATTGTGTTTAGAATGTGTTATACATAACACAAGTTAATCATGCACTACATGTAACATAATCATTGTCCTTCTCTACACAGAACACCGAGGTTAGCCTGCATTAAACATACCATTGAGTTTCCTTGATGAAACCTGTTACATGCAAGACCAATTTTATTTCAGTAAAAGGGAATTCCCATGTGTGGTCTTTTCGAACCCTCCACACGTGGTCATCCCCCTCCCCCACGAAGGGGTAACTACCTGAAGGTAGAGACCCATCCAGGGAAGGAGTCATTACCAGCTGAGATGGTAGAGCATCCTGGAGGGTAACGGTCTGGTCGGCGATAGTTCGTCAAATAAATCTGTCAGCATAGTGGATCGCACCTCATTTTTTCCCACCTAGTTGAGAGAGGGTGACCCGGAAAGACAGGTGGACCCTAGGGGAGAGGCTCACCCCAAAAGCGGACTCCCAGGATTCGAACCCAGAACCTCTCAAATAATGACGTGTTTAGGCCAATCACCATCACCACCGCACCACCACCGAAGTGGCAACACTCAAGACCAATGTTTACCAAAAATGAAATATTATTAAAATATAATTATATAATATAATAATATAAAACCTTGATTTTAAATTAGATGTTATGAATAATATTAACTAATTTAGTAAAAAATATTTCTTACACAATATAACATGAATTCATAGGTTATAATTAATTATAAATGAAAATGAACACCAATTGAATATAAAAAGGAATATAATTATGGTCACAGATATATTTTACCCTAATAAATTAAATTTTCATTTATTTCTTGAAATGAACTAATAAATGCATTCTTTTCACATGGAAAATCTACTTGGCATACTTTACACACAATATCGAGTTTCTGCAAAAAATTATTTTATTGTTATATTTATTTAAAAAATATTTTTATAACATATCAGTTAAAACATAATAATATGAATAGTAATACATACTTCTCAAATATTTTAATAAGTGTTTTATATAAATAAAACATATTGAAAACTAGAATTATAATTTCTATTAAAACCTTTATATGTTTAAAAATATTATTTTCTCAAATGAATTACATTGTGAGTCCATCTATGAAAAACATTAAAATTATTTTTTGAAAATTCTATAAATTTAATTTGATGAAAAAAATTAATTTTTTATTCATAACTTATAAATTATCCTAGGGTAAATGGTTTGAAATTTTCTGAGAAACATTATTTTTTTATGAATAGTGAAAACAAAAATATTTTATTTAAAAAATAATTTTTTTCAATAATTATAAATGTTAAATTATACATTAAATTTGTATCATGGTAAAATTAGATCAATTTAATATCTATTAATAAAATTTATTTCATTATAAATAACTTGACTTCGAAATTCAATATAAAAACATAGAAAACTTTTGATCATTTTTCTACTTTGAAAACACGTAATTTCATCCCATCTGTGGGATTAGCATTAATCTTATTTTTCCATATTATTTGAATTTAATTTCAAAAAACATAAATCCACTATAATAATAAGAAAAATATATAAATTCTAATAATAACAACTTAATTATTTACTAAAAATATTATTATATGTGATTAAAATTAATCATAGTAAATATGGTCAAATTAAACTTAATTAATGAATTACCATAAACATTAAGTGACAAAATGACCATGAAACTTATTAAAAACCCATTGTATTTCCATAGTTAGTCAAAAAACCTTATATTTTTTATTTATGTTGTTTTTTTATGATTTATTTTGTAAGGAATTGTGTACACCTAACTTGTTTCCAAAAATTCCAAGCGAGTCTTTTTCCTTCTTTATAAAAGGCCACCACTACTCCCTCTTCTTTACAACTCAAAAACCTATAATATTCACAAAATACTTACCAAATATACTTCCCATATATTTCCCCTTCCTCCTAAATTACATCCCTTGCACATAAGGCAATCCGAGGAAGCCTATTGGCACAAACGAAAAGGAGTTACCCGATTAAGAGGTAATGTTTTCTCTTATGTCCTTTCTTTTGTTTTCATTATCCACCCCCCTGAAACACTCTTTATACAATGATTATATAATAAAAACTATATCCCTAATATACTAGGATTTTTCTATGTTAATCTAGTGGCCTACACTTACACAAACCTCCATCTAATCGGTAATGAACAAAATGTTTCTCAATACCGCAAACTACCGCATCATGAAACATTGATTGTTCATTTTTCCATTACCACATCCCCTAGTGGCCATTTTGTTGGAAATTTTGTTTATATATGTCATATATTAAATTTATTATAGATTTATTATTATCTATTGCTTTTTAAAACAAATATCTTTTTACTTTCTAATTTTTCTTACTATGATAATTTTGTTTGACGAAGTGTTGACTATTAACTACGCAAAGCGATATGACTCATTCATGAACCACATGGATTTTATTAAGGATGGTTTTAGTGAATATAGAAAATATATATGCTATAATAAATATATATTAATAATTATATATATATATATATATATTTATAAAAATAAGTATTTTACTTCCATTATATCAACACGATAATTCAACAGAAATAGTGTTCATGCGTATGTATGGCCTAACGTCTCCCTGAATGGTGTATTTAGTTTCATAAATATATATTATATATATTATTATAATAAAAATATATGTGTATAAATGATATTTATATCCTAGTTTAAATTATATAAGTCTTGATATAATGTACAAATATAAAATATATTAAAATTAATATATATGTGAATAATTAAACAAATATTACATGAAGTGAAACCTTAACACATTATTGTAATCAAGACAGTAATATAAGGTCATAATAAAACCATATATGGTGTTATATTTGGTAATATGTTTCTTAAAAATATTAATATTAAATTTATATTTATTATACATGTTTTTGGAATGTGTATAATGAGAGTCCAGACACACGGTAAGGGGATTTCATCTCACTTCTTATTCCTATGAGTTAATTTCAATGATTTACTCTCCTTCCTTTTATGTGGTGTAAGCACTGGACATGGTATTATTCTTTTTATATTAAACCTAAATTTATGGGTATTAACATAACATTTTTATGAACTTTCATTTATGGGTTTTTAGTTTCAAATTTTTATGAATCGGTAAAAACAATTTGTCTCAATTACCTTATTTGAGACTCTTGCTTTATTATTCACCTAAACACTTTTTTGAGGTTCATATAATTATAGTTTTACATGTCATATAATGAATCAAATAACTTTAAAGATATTTTATGTCTAATTTAATTTCATTTTCTTACATGGAGATTATTATCCCTGGTTACCATGTTATAAGAGTTTATTGAGACAATCTCATCACTTTTCAAGATTATTTATGTTTATGCTTACTTTTAATAATTCTAATGTTCCATATCTAAATACATTCATAAATTTTATTTCCTTGTAGACATTCATTATATATTCATGTTGTGGTATCATTTACTACTATATAGTACATAAGATAGTTATGAAATTGTTTTTATGAAATCTTGTCATTACACTCTCTTCGGCCAAAAATCTATGTTCTTTAAAAACCATGTTTTCAAAAAAGTCTTTCCCAAAATAATATAATAATATCCTATGATAATTAAATGTAATTTTTACCATTTTTTTAATTTACCAATTTTTTAAAAGTAATCTTCTTTAATCATTCCAAATGAGGCAATTTTATATACTTTTTACCTTTCAAAAGCAATGTCCTTTTTTCCATGTACAATATATATAGATTTACGTGCCATCAATCCATTGAATAATTATTTTCATGTTTAAAGTTAATTTTTTTAGAAATGTTTTTTAAAAGATAATTTCAATGAAAATGTTTCTCAAAATGTTTTCAAACTTATTTTATATATTGTCAAGGAAAATGATCTTTAAAATGTTTTGAAACTAATTTATATGTTTTCAAGGAAAATTTATTTTAAAAACTTTTCATGCATCATTTACTGTTTTTAAAGGTAAATTGATTTCAAAACATTTTAAGGATTTATTTATAGTTTTTCAAATTATATTAAAGGAAAATATTTTTTAAAATGTTTTCAACCACAATTTATATGTTTTAAATGTACTTTCAATGAAATGATTTTAATTTTTTTCATGCTTTCCATTTATCTTTTCAAGGTGTTTTTGATGAAAAAAATTTGAAAAATGTTTTAATTTTATTTTATACATTTTTAGGGAAAAGGGTTTTCTAATTAATTTCAGTATTCTTTATATGTTTTAAAGGTATTTTCAATGATAATGACTATCAACTGGATTAATGTATTAAAAACTCTTTAAAAAAATTAAAGAATATTTTCCTCAAGAAATGTTTTTGAAAGATATTTCAAAATTATTTTCCCTCTAAGATGACATCAGTTGATGTTACTCAGGCCCATATATGAAATAATCTAAAGGTTCCATTCAAATCATTTCTATGAATGGGATACTTTTAATGTCATGGTATTTCTGAAACCCATTTCCCATCCATGGATTTTATGTTTATAAAATGAAATCTCTTTCATGGGTTATATGATTATGAAATTTCCTTAACTTTCACAAGTTGTGTTTTGATGAAACGATTATGAAACATATATCTTTGTCATAGGTTATGATATGTTTACATTTTTAGGATACCAATTTGATTTCATAGATTAAAATATGATTTTTTAGGATTTTTTGGCACATATATGTATGATTCACTATGAGACTGGTTGGACATATATTTCCCTCAAATTCAATGGTTAAAAATTTATATTTCATGAGATAGATAAAGGTGGTCTTCTGAGTAAATTGTGACAACTAAGATGGATATTAAAGTGAACTATTACCACCATTATAGTATGAGGAGTGAACTCATGCTACTAATATGGCTATGTGAGTCAACCATGAATAAAAATATGTTATGAGGAGTGAACTGATTCAACTAAGACGTCCATGAGACTGAACCATGACTACCAAGATGTTATCAGTAGTGAGCCCATACTACCTTATTGTTCTGGGTAGCAATTTATTGGCTATTATGGAAATCTTATTATACACTTATCACTCTTTAAATATTCCATGTTTTATACATATGTTATGATTTTATGTATTATATTCTTTATTTCCATATGATTCATGTCTTATGAACTTCCATGATTTATTACATGATTCATTTATATGATCTTTGATATGTAGGGGGGATATTCTATTTTCAATATCTTGTTCTCATACCCTTATGCTCATAATTATTCTCACATATCTTCCTTATTTACCTATACTAAGAATCTGATCACACCCCTTTCATATATTTCCTTCACCTAGATTATCAAGAATGGTTTTATATAGGTGTAAATAAGGTGGATATATTTATATGAGATATTGAAGATCTTTCACCATGATAAAAGATTTGTTTTCCATTATTCTAAAGACACTAAACTATTACGGTCCTCATCTATGTATGTTTTTTAATATATATAATATTTATCTAAATTATTTAATTTATATGTATGTTAAGAACATATCTCTATATAATAATTTTAAAAAATTTGGTTAAAATGAATATTCTTGTTATTTTTTGAATGAGTTTCTTTTGTATTTTATCAAAAATGTGAATGATATAATTGTTTTCATTTACACTACATGAATTTAATTTCACACATTCACGACTACTAAACTCATTAAATCCTTCATTAAAATTTTCTAGGATTATTTTCAAATAAAATGTCACAACCCGTCCTCCGGGCCCGTGTCGTGACTACCCCAAGCCCGCCTTCCATAGGCTAGGGGCAGGCGACCAGCACCAAAGGAGTAAATCCCAAAAAAAGGGGAAGGCATTGCCTTTAGAAAGTAAACAACACCACAGAGTAAGCCAGCAGAAGTAAACACTAAGTAAACTGAGTACAATTAAGTGCGGAAAACTAAGTGGGCCAGAATACAAACCCAAACTGAAAGTAAAGTACAACTGGAAAGGAAGTAAAACAACTGAAAAGTAAAGCAGCAACGTCGTGCCGTCCACTGGAAACCCCACCTGAAGGGTGGGTATAGATAGCCTCCTCAGCTCCTCGGGTCCTGCCGTCCGCCCTGTGTACGTCCCGTCCAGTGGTCCACCTCCAGGTACCAACTCTCCGTGAAATCCACCTCCGGGCACCGACTCGTCGTTGGTTCCTCCTCCAGGAGCCGTCCAGCTCTACAATCCTCAACCTCGATTAGTGATGTTCGTCGTCTGCAACCAACACAACGTAGTGCGGGCATAGCCCGTGCAGGGGTGAGTATACGCTACTCAGTAGGGACCTCAAGACCCCAGAAGGTCTCCCCGAATCTACAAAGGATAATCCACAAGGAAAGATACAATCACGAAGTAACATCCAATACTACTTAGGTATATTCCCATACATGTACCTAAGTCATCAATTCTAGTTTGGCTCCAACATTTGATCCCAAGTTCGATCACGTCCACACATGATTGCACAACCAATCCGCCCAGGATAAAACAACCCAATCAACATAGGAAAGAAAGTCAATCATAACGCAGATAATGATTGAAAGTCAAGACTCAGCTCAAACCAGGATTTAAATCATGATGTCAAAACCATAGCTGCTGGGAAACTTCTCCTCTATTTAGTACAGTGGGTCTGCCGCTACAACCAAGCGCTTCCCATTTACCATGGACTGTTGTAGTACTCCACATGTCGAGTACTGTGGGCCTGCTGCAACAACCAAGCGCTTCCCATCATGGGTCTACCGCTACAACCAAGCACTCCTCTGTCGTGGGTCTACTGCTACAACCAAGCGCTCCCCCTCATAGCCTCCAGAGGTACTCCTTCTGTTGAGTACCGCGGGTCTTCCGCTACAACCAAACGCTCCTCCGCTGTGGGTCTGCCACTACAACCAATCGCTCCCCACTGGGCTATCTCAAACACACCGAGTCGATCGGCCAACAGTCATCAAGTCTCAGCCAACTCTAGGGTTTCATAATGATTGAAAGTGCCATAGTTATCACCACCGAACCCACGGAGGATTCCCGTACGGTAGTCATCGTCGTCGCAGACGCAACCAGCTCTAGGGTTTCCGTACACAGCATGCTCGTTCCGGGAGGGTCCACTCCACGAGCCAAGAGGTCAATACATCAACTGAAACGTAGTCTGGATTTGATGTATCCCAATGTTCCGTCTCGTCAAACGGAACACAACGCGACAGACGGTGTGTCAATCGGACGTCTGGTCCGAGAGTTATTGTCTTTTTCATCCCAGGGGGCCAGTTGGTTGTTAAGTCAAAACCAACTCAACCACACTCCAACTTCATCCAAACCTCGATCAAAGTAAGCCAAAAGATCTGTCTCACTAAGAGGAAACCAGCAAAGTTGACGACACGTCAATAGGACGCCCGGAGCTCAAGTTATAAGCGTTTCCGCTCCGAGGGCCCGGTTGGTTTCGTGTTCAAACCAACCCGGCTATACACAAAGTTCTCTGAAAACATGAGTTTAATATACCAAAATGACCATATCGATCCAAGGATCGCATCACAACTGACGGAGCGTCTATCAGAGGTCCGTAGCCCAAGATATGGGTAAAAGACCAGAAATGGTCTGAAAATGCGGGGTCTGGGCCCGGTCCGACCCGACCCAACCCCCATGGGTCGGCCCGCACCGGGTCAACCCAAACCGTGTCCAGGTCTGGCCCAGCCTAGGAGGATCGGTCTGGCGTGCTCGCACGGCCCTCCTGGCCAGCTTGGCCACGCCGAGCTGTGCGGAACAGGGGGGCGCTACCCCCTGATTGGGAACCCGCGCCCCCCACATGGGGGGCCGCTCCTTCGGCCAGATGGGGGTTACGACTCCCAATTTCCTGGAAGCCGACCATCCCGGTCTGGCCAGCCGGTGCTACTTCTATGGGACCGCTAGGGTCCCGCCCCTCCGAGGTGCCGGCGGCCGGTGGTTCCGGCCGCCCCGCCTTTCACCGTCGCGGCCCTTTCAGACCGGCGCGGTGCGACGGGACCGCGCCCCTCCGTCGCGGCCCCGCTCCGGCCGCGGTGTCTTCATGGTTCTCCGGAGCGGCGCAATGGCGCCGCGCCCCTTCACTTTGGCTCGACTCCAGCTGCGGGTTCGTTTGGCCTCAACGGCGTGGCGTGATGGCATCACACATCTTCACTACTTTTTCCCATGATTTTGCGCGGTGCCATTGCACCGCGCCGCCTTCTTTAAAACCGCAACAAACAAAATCATCAAAGGGGGAGGAGCGTCATCCAAGTTCAGGCTATCCGACCTCCTCCCATTATTACGATAACAGGCGGCCCAAATAGAAGTCCATGAACGGAAAAAAAATAATTCACGGGTAAAAAAATTAACCCCTACCTCAAGGTGTTGTCAAACAAAGGATCGTCACGGGAAAGGGATATCGTGGAAGACGGTGTCATGGAAGGAAGATCGTCGGCGTCGCGGTACATGGCATCATGGATGGAGGATCATTGGCATCGTGGTACACGGCATCGCATCGTCGATCTCCGAGGAATCAGCGTTTATTCTTCGTCCTTCGTCAGAGGTCGTCGTTGTTCTCTAGAGAGGATACGATTTCCCCAAGTGTTGGGCATCACAATACTTTACCAGCGCTTCGTCGCTTGGTGAAGCCATCCCAAAACCTTCTCCCAATCTCTCTATATATAGGAGAGGGGGAGAGGTATGTAACCATCATGGAATTTATGACAGTTCATTTATTTGGAACCTTCCTAAATTCCAACGATGTAGTTACTTAATTTAAAAAGGGGGGTCAGGCGAATTAAATTGCGTTGGAGCAATTTAAGAGGTGCGTTGGCACAACATAAGAGTGCAGGATTCCAAGATGTTTCCCCCACATAGCCTACGTCAAAACACATGACTCGAATTAATTTTATGTTGACACATAAAATTAATTGACAGCAAGTAATTTCACGTCGACACTTAAAATTAACTCACAACAATTAATTTTTACGTCGAACCATAAAATTAACTGACAACAATTAATTTTTACGTCGAACCATAAAATTAAGTGAGAGAAATTAATTTTACATCGATACATAAAATTAACTAACAACAATTAATTTTCCATTGACCCATAAAATTAACTGACAAAAATTAATTTTATGTCAACTCATAAAATTAATTGAGAGCAATTAATTTTACGTCGACACATAAAATTAATTGATGGGGGGTTTGAGAGGTTTCCTCTCCCTCCCCATTAAATGGGAGGTTAGGGTGTGGTGGTACCACCACTAACTCCCAAGTGGAGCTTCTAACCACTTTATCCACACTGCATGTGTTTAACAAAATAAAATCAATTATTCACTTATTTTATATTATTAACCCACTAAAAACCCAAAAAACTAAATTTCACAACCGATCATCTGCCGTTGAGGTGAAAGTCTTATTATGTGAATATCGTCACTGCGAGTTCAACTGTGCCCTCAGAATTCGATTCCGAGCATCGGTTAAAAATTTATAAAACGCCGCTTGTATGGTTACTAAACGTACCCGAAAAAAAGGTCGGAAAATTATTATCTGTCACCCTCGACCCACTGTGGTCAAGGTTAGGCTCTGACTTGGAGAAAAACGCTCCAAATAACTCAACGGTACTCTCAGTTTTTCAATTCGAATTACCTTTTAGAAGTTATGAATTTTACAATAAAATAACTATCACTTAAATATTTTACTTATGGCCAAAATATAACTTTCTCAGGTGGCTCGTGCCGGCCAAAGTTAGTATCTGCTTAAAGAAATCATACCCTCACGAGTTCAACGGCAGTCTCGTATTTTAAATCCGAGTTACCGTTTGTGAGTTATAAGTATTTGAATAATAAAATAACTTTATTTAATTATTTTATTTACGGTTATGCCATTTTCGGGTTTTCTCACAGGAGGCCTGCGCTGACTAAACCTAAGTCACCCATAGGTTAAACCCGCTATTCTGAGCACAATGGTGACCTCAGATTTCTGATCCGATTAATTGTTTAAGAGTTATTCCACTTTTTCAGGAAAACTGCTTATGCGTGTTAATTTAAGCTTAACAGAACTTCAGAAAATTATTCCGGGCACACCGGGCCTTGGAATCAGGTGCCGTTAGAAACTGCGTACTCGTACAATTCAAAGGAATTTAAGAAAAAAAAAATCCTTAAAATTTATGAGTCTTCACACTGCTCCCACCTCAGGGCTTTACGTCCCCGTAAAGCTACAACATAAACTAGGGAAACTAAACGAGGTACCAAGCACGCATCGGAGCCTCACGCTCCCAAGTGCTCTCCTAGAGGTTCCCGTGCTGCCAACGAATGCGCACTACATGAATCGACTGTCCACAAAGGACCCTCTCCTGTCGATCCTCGATCTCCGCTGGAACCTTCGTGAAGGTTGCCCCATCGTCGATGTCTAGCTCCCCGTGATTGATGACGTGGGTCGGGTCGTGCACGTACCTCCTCAACTGAGATACATTGAAAGAAATCAAGCACCCGGGGGGAACTGAGGTGTAAGGGCCAGATTAAGCGCAGAGATAACTTGCCATCCCGGAAAAATCTCTGTAGTCCATGACGAGGTGAGACCCGTAAGAAAACGTGGTCTCCATCCTCAAACTCTAGTGGTCTCCGTCTCTTATCAGCATAGGACTTTTGTCTGCACTGTGCAGTCTTCATCCGCTCATGGATGATCTGCACCTTCTCCATCATAGCCTACACCTTCTCTGGTCTTACAAGAGCTGCTTAGATTTCCCCTTTGCTGAAAAATTGAAATCTTGTCTCATCCTCTGGATAAACCACATTCTTTGCCTAATACAGTCAATCCCGACATAGATGATACTAATCCATACCAAGGATGACATCGTAAGGCCTTGACGCAAATACCAAGAGATTCAACCATTACTCTCGCCTCCAAGGATTGAGTCACACTGTCGGCATCAATGTGTGGTAACTGGGTCTCCTCCAGTAGGTATCTCAAAAGTTAGGGTCAAGTCAACAGTTTTAACCGGAACCTATTAGTATCAACCACACAAAATGGAAGGAAATAAAACGTCACAAGGACAAGTGTATTTTATTACTGCATCTCAAGTACAAAGACACACAACAACCACAAAGAACAACATCAACAAATCTAGAAGAAACATGAACATAGGTCTCCATGTCTGGAGCTATTCCCGCTCCTGTCCATCTGCTCCCGGAGCTCCATGATCATAGGCCTCAGCTGCCTGAAGTTGAGATCTCCCCTGTCCACCCATTCCCTATGGTCGAGGTGGTCTCCCTGGTGGTGGTGGTGGTAGGGCCTCAAATTTTCATCCACCACCCGCTGCTCAGCCAGCTCATCTGCCTCACCAGCCTTCTCCCTGCGGACCGCCATAGTCGAACCTCTACCTCTGCCTGGGAGGTCCTTCGTTTATCTGCTGATCATTTGTATGGAAGGTCAGACAGTCACGAGCCATGTGACTAACCCCGCCACAGGAGTAACAATGTCCGCTCATGGCAAGTCATTCTCCACCCCTAGGTTCCCCACACAAACGATCATGTGTCATGAGGTCGACCACCTGTAGGTCTAGTCCTCTTGGACCTCTGCGTTATCTGTCTACTTATCGCTGTAGAAGACTCTACCGCATGCTGACTAGTGGTGGGTCCTGTTGCTGGAGACTGTACAGCAAGGAATCTCTCCACTAATAGGGCTTTCTCCAACACCCCTTTCTACGTCGGGATGTTGTGACAAAAAACTGAAGCTGTGATCTCTCACCTGAGCCCATGCTCAAAGGTTCGGGCCCTGAAGAATGGGTCTCGTACCATGTCTGTGGAATAGTGCGAGAGATCGGTAAACCTCACTGAGTACTGGGCTACCGTCATGCTGCCTTGCCGCAACTGTAGTAGCTCCTGGATGCACACCGCACGGAGGGTGGCTGGGACGAACTCTATGTGGAAGAGGCTCTTAAAGTCCGTCCAAAGAAGAGATGTCGCGTCGTGCACCTAGGGCATCAAGCTCCACCATCTGCCTGCTGCCGCGTGTAGGAGGCTCGCTGTAAGGATCACCATGAGGTCAGCCGGTGTCCCCACTAGCCTAAAAACATGAACTACAGCCTCCAGCCAAACCTCAGCCGCCTGTGGGTCCGTCTCTCCGCAGAACCTGGGTGGCCTCTGGTGCTAGAACTCGTGCAGCGCGCAGAAGCGGCGTGCATCACCTACTGCTGGGGCCAGAGGCATCAGTGGGCCAATAGGTGTTAGTACCGCTGGTGCCTTCGCTAGTTCCTAAACTGGAAGAGGGCCCTGTACTGAGGCCTCATCGCTCGGCGTGTTGTCAGTACGCACAAAACTCATAACCCTAGCTGGCTGCCGTCGTGGGGCCATCCTGAAAAGAAACAGGTGTGACACTATCAAAACAGAACCTGGTGAGTTGACACAAAGTAATCACAAATAAATCCTTTGAAACACACATTCAATCAATGTTTTCTTATATTGAGTCAGAAATCATAATTCAGGGTCCTGGTGTACGGATACGTCGGCCGCCGCACCAACACTAGACTCCCTGGACTGATAACCACACTCAATACCCTTAACACTATTGCTTCACAAAGAAGAAAGATCAGAGTCCTGAGTTCTGCGGTAGAACCGAACTCCTCTAATACAGATTACCACGACCTGTCCTCAGGGCCCGTGCCGTGACTACCACAAGCCCGCCTTCCATAGGCCAGGGGATGGAGACCAGCACCAAAGGCGTAAGTCCCGACAAAAAGGGGAAGGTATTGCCTTTAGAAAGTAAACAACGCCACAGAGTAAGCCAGCATAAGTAAACACTATGTAAAATGAGTACAAGTGAGTGCGGAAAAGTAAGTGGGCCAGAATACAAACCCAAAATAAAAGTAAAGTACAAATGGAAAGGAAGTACAACAACTAAAAAGTAAAGCAGCAACGCCGAGCCGTCCACTGGAAATCCCACCTGAAGGGTGGGTATAGATAGCCTCCTCAGCTCCTCAGGTCCTGTTGTCTGCCCTGTATGCGTCCCTTCTAGTGGTCCACCTCTAGGTACCGACTATCCGTGAGATCCACCTCCGGGAACCAACTTGTCATGGGTTCCTCCTCTAGGAACCGTCCATCTCTACAAGCCTCAACCTTGATCAGTGATGTCCGTCGTCTGCAACCAACACAACGTAGTGCGGGCATAGCCCGTGCAGGGGTGAGTATACGCTACTCAGTAGGGACCCCAAGACCCCCAAAGGTCTCCCAGAATCTACAAAGGATAATCCACAAGGAAAGATACAATCATGAAGTAAAATCCAACACTACTTAGGTA
This sequence comes from Viscum album, assembly GCA_963277665.1. NCBI lineage: Eukaryota > Viridiplantae > Streptophyta > Magnoliopsida > Santalales > Viscaceae > Viscum > Viscum album. Next base: position 1,257,929,163 of record OY728152.1, read on the forward strand.
TATGCCCATACATGTACCTAAGTCATCAATTCCAGTTTGGCTCCAACATCTGAGCCCAAGTTCGATCACGTCCACACAGGATTGCACAAACCATCCACCCAGGATAACACAACCCAATCTACATAGGAAAGAAAGTCAATCATATCGAAGATAATGATTGATAGTCAAGACTCAGCTCAAACCAGGATTTAAATCATGATGTCGAAACCATAGCTGCTGGGAAACTCCTCCTCTATCGAGTACAGTTGGCTTGCCGCTACAACCAAGCGCTTCCCATTAAACTTCGACTGTTGTAGTACTCCACCTATCGAGTACTGTGGGCCTACTGCTACAACCATGTGCTTCCCACCATGGGTTTTCCGCTACAACCAAGCGCTCCCCTTCATAGCCTGCAACAGTACTCCTTCTATTGAGTATCGCGGGTCTGCCGCTACAACCATGTGCTCCTCTGCCATGGGTCTTCCACTACAACCAAGTGCTCCCCCTTATAGCCTCCAGAGGTACTCCTTCTGTTGAGTACTGCGGGTCTACCGCTACAACCAAGCGCTCCTCCGTCGCGGGTCTGCCGCTACAACCAAGCGCTCCCCACTGGGCTATCCGAAACACACCGAGTCGATCGGTCTGCAGTCATCAAGTCTCAGCCAGCTCTAGGGTTTCATAATGATTGAAAGTGCCATAGTAGTCACCATCGAACCCACGGAGGATTCTCGTACGGTAGTCAACGTCGTCACAGACGCAGCCAACTCTAGGGTTTCCGCACACAACACGCTCGTTCCGGGAGGGTCCACTCCACGAGCCTAGAGTTAAATACATCAACTCACAAATAGTCTAGAGTTGATTTATCCCAAAGTTCCATCTCGTCAAAAGGAACACAACACGACAGACGGCGCATCAATCAGACGTCCGGTCCGAGAGTTATTGGCTTTTTCGTCCCAGGGGCCCAGTTGATTTTTAAGTCAAAACCAACCCGACTGCACTCCAACTATGTCCAATCATCGAGCGGAGTAAGCCAAAGGATCCGTCTCACTAAGAGGAAACCAGCAAAGTCAACAACACGTCAATCAGACATCCAGAGCTCAAGTTAAAAACGTTTCCGCTCCGAGGGCCCGGTTGGTTTCGTGTTCGAACCAACCCGGACATACACAAAGTTCACTAAAACCTTGAGTATAATATACTAAAACTACCTTCTCGATCCAAGGATCGCATCACAACTTACGGAGCGTCCATCGGAGGTCCGTAGCTGAAGATATGGGTAAAATACCGGAAATGGTCTGAAAATGCGGGGTCTGGGCCCGGTCCGACCCGGCCCAACCACCCCTGGGTTGGCCCAAACCGGGTCGACCCGATATGGGTCTGGGTATGGCCTGGCCTGGTGTGCTCGTGCGGCACACGTGGCCAGCTCAGCCACGCCGAGCTGTGCGGAAGAGGGGGGCGCGCTTCCCCCTGATTGGGAACCCGCGGCCCCCACGTGGGGGGCCGCTCCTTTGGCCAGCCGGGGGTTACGACCCCCAATTTTCTGGAAGCCAGCCGGCCCGGTCCGGCCCGCTGGTGCTACTGTCGTGGGACCGCTCCGGTCGTGGTGTCTTCATGGTTCTCCGGCACGGCGTGATGGTGCCGCGTCCCTTTGCTGCTGCCTGACTTCGGCCACAGGTTCATTTGGCCTCAACGGCGCGGCGTGAAGGCACCGCGCCTCTTTGCCACTTTTTCCCATGTTTCCGCGCGGTGCCGTTCCACCATGCCACCTTCTTTAGAACTGCCACAAACAAATCATAAAAGGGGGAGGAGGGTCTTCCGTGTTCATGGAGTCTGACCTCCTCTTGTTTTTACGATAACAGACGGCCCAAATAGAAGTCGATGAACGGAAAAGAAATAATTCACGTGTAAAACAATTAACCCCTACCTCAAGGTGTCGTCGAACAAAGGTTCTTCGTGGGAAAGGGACGTCACGGATGATGGAATCGTGGAAGAAATATTGTCGGCGTCGCGGTACACGGAATCGCGGATGGAGGATTGTCGGCATCGCGGTACATGGCGTCACATCGTCGATCTCCGAGGAATCATCGTTTATTCGTCGTCCTTCATCGGAGGTCGGCATTCTTCGTTGGAGAGGATATGATTTCCCCAAGTGTTGGACGCCACAATACCTTAGAAGCGCCTCGTCGTTTGGTGAAACTGTCCCAAAACCTTCTCCCAAGCTCTCTATATATAGGAGAGGGGGAGAGGTATGTAACCATCATGGAATTTATGACAGTTCATTTATTTGGAACCTTCTTAAATTCCAATGATGCAGATACTTAATTTAAAAAGGGTGGTCGGGCGAATTAAATTGTGTTGGCGCAATTTAAGAGATGCGTTGACACAACTTAAGAGTGGAGGATGCAAAGAAGTTTCCCCCATATAGCCTGCATCAAAACACATGACTCAAATTAATTTTATGTTGACACATAAAATTAATTGACAGAAATTAATTTCACGTCGATAGTTTAAATTAACTCACAGCAATAAATTTTTACGTCGAACCATAAAATTAACTGAGAACAATTAATTTTTACGTCAAACCATAAAACTAATTGAGAGCAATTAATTTTACGTCGACACATAAAATTAACTGACAACAATTAATTTTATGTCGACCCATAAAATTAACTGACAACAATTAATTTTACGTCAACTCATAAAATTAATTGAGAGCAATTAATTTTACGTCGACACATAAAATTTATTGATGATGGGTTTGAGAGGTTTCCTCTCCCTCCCCATTAAATGGGAGGTTAGGGTGTGGCGATTCCACCACCAACTCCCAAGTGGATCTTCTAACCACTTTATACGCACTTCATGTGTTTAACAAAATAAAAAAAATTATTCACTTATTTTATTTTATTAACCCACATAAAACCCTAAAAACCAACTTTCATACCCAATCATCCGCCGTTGAGGTGAAAGTCTTATTAAGAGAATATCAGCATTGCAAGTTCAACGGTGCCCTCAGAATTCAATTCCGAGCACCGGTTCAAAAGTTATAAAACGCCTCTCGTACCTTTACAGAACACACCCGAAAAAAAGTTCGGAAAATTATTATCAGTCACCCTCAACCCACTACGGTCATGGATAGGCTCTTCCATAGATAAACCTGCTCCAAATAACTCAACGGTACTCTCGGATTTTCAATTTGATTTACCGTTTATAAGTTATGAATTTTATAATAAAATAACTGTCACTTAAATATTTTATTTACGGCCAAAAACTAACTTTCTCAAGTGGCCCATGCCGGCCAAAGTTAGTATCTTCTTAAAGAAAGCATACCCTCACGAGTTCAACGGCGGTCTCAGATTTTTAATCCGAGTTAACGATTGCGAGTTATAAGCATTTGAAAAATAAAATAACCTTATTTAATTATTTTATTTACAGTTATGCCATTTTCGGGTTTTCTCACAGGACGCCTGCGCCAACTAAACCTAAGTCACGCCTAGGGTAAACCCGCCATTTTGAGCATGACGGTTCCCTCGGATTTCTGATCCGAGTAATTCTTTAAGAGTTAATCCACTTTTTCAGGAAAACTGCTTATGCGTGTTAATTTAAGCTTAACAGAACTTCAGAAAATTATTCTGGGCACACCGAGCCTCAGAATCAGGTGCCGTCAAAAACTTCGTACTCGTAAAATTCCAAGGAATTTATGAAAAAAAATTTCCTTACAATTTATGGGTCTTTACATAAATTTTTTTACATAATATTTTGTAAATTTTTATATTCTAAATATTTGAATTATTATTGATGTTTTTATGATCTTGTGGATTATAAATATGATAATTTAAAATTATGTGATGTGTGGGCCTAGAATTAGATACCCCTCCAACTCATTAGAGGTTTATTAATGTTATATAAAATCAAATGGTTCATGGGATATTATCTGGAGATTATAAAAATAGGGTAGACTATATGTTTTCTAAAGCCCGAAAGAGGGTACAGAATAAGTTATCCTAATCCTGAAGGAGGTACCCATGTATTCAACCTGAGACCATAATGTTAAGAATGTATTTGTGAGTATCCTTGAAATAATACTACTTTGGCTTATGATTATTCAACACCTAACGTGGCATATTTTGGACATGATGTTATTACAGTATTTTGAATTTGTGGCATGTGTTCTTTGATCCATTTACGATTCATGTCATATGATCTGATATGATATTTGTCATTACACGTGTTTATTATCTTTGAATTGTTTTATATGGTTCTAAAATGTTATTCTAATGTTACCATCAACATTATGATCATTTTATGTTAATATAATAATTGATATCTCCCTTGTTTACCCCTATAGTGCATCTCAGGTAACCATTTATTATGATTTTCATTTCCCCTGACATGAATTATTGTTTTAAATATTATATTTCTATGAAGGGTGATTTATATGAACAAATAAGTGGGAGATATAAAGAAAAAAGCATTTAATATAGAACTATTAAATCATTTTAGATTAATATTATATATATAATATTATATTCTATTTCGTGACCCTATAGTTTTTGTTTCACTGGAGACTGGATGCAAAAACATGTTATTTAGGAAAAATTTTCATCATCTCCCTTTTAATTTTTCCTACATTATTACCATTCGGAAAAAAAATCCATAAAAAACATTATAAAATAGGGGAATGAAACATAAAAATTAGCTAGCTTATATGCTGAGTAAGGGAAACCATGGGATATATCAATCATTTATCATTTGAAATAATAATATCAAAATTAGGGTATGAGGTATTGAAAATTACATAATATGTTCAAACCCCATCACTCCTAAATCATAAACATGAGTCATGGAATACACCTTTTCCATTTCAAATGATATTATAATTAAGAGTGATAAAACATCATAAATCTACAATGAATTTTATGTTATAAAAATAATCAATTCATAAATTTAATGCCCCATTACTAGCATAGAAACCATTTCATTTTTTATGGTAAACTACTGGTACCATCCAATCATATTGGGTCAGGTAACAAGAACTTTTTACCAAATCATATTATATTATGGATTCATCACTTGTGCACCATTTTGGATCAATCACATCGACTTTTTTACAAAAGTGGATCATGAACATCGACTTGTTTAACATAATTACCTCAATAGATATAAAACATCACTCAATAGATTATAGGGAAATATAATTCTCCTTTCACCTATAACCTATGAAAATAATACATATATTCTCCACAATATCAAATATTTTTTTCTATATCATCATATCCTAACCTGTGAAATGAAAAAAATAATAAGAATTTCATAATTTCATCATAGCATAACCGAGGGGAAATAAATGTGTTTCCAGAAAATCTAATTATCATAATCCTAAACCCAAAAGAGAAGGAATAAAGATGGTATCGCAATATTATATCCCCACTAAATCATAATATTCATCAATCATGTTGTCGTATATGGAAAATATATTTAAATATCACAAGAATGTTTCTTGAGAAAAATACCATTTGATTATAAAATTAATATTTCATAAAAAATTTACAAAATATTAAGAAAAACATTTTCAATTAAAAAAACAATGTAATATTATAATGGAATGTTATAGTATTTTATAGGTCATGAAAATATAAATTTATTTTCATGCCATGTACGTTAAAACAAATATTTCTTTCATATTTTGGTAAAAATTCAATTGTACCTCATTTAAAATACAGTAAGAATAACACATTGAATTTTTTTTAAAAAAAATAATGTGTAAAAAAAATTAATAAATCGTATGTGAATATTAAAATATTACTGTATAAATTTTGATGAAAAATATAATAAATTGAAAATATTACTAGCTGGATAGTAAAAGATAATTGGTTTTTCATAAAAATATTTTTTGTCACTAAAGGACTTGATGTGAATAAAATGAAAGGTAAAAATGTAATATATATAATTAATTATAGTACAATAAAAATGAATTGAATTTATATGATAATAATCATACAGTTTCTTCATTTTAAATTCTAGCAAAAACAATCCTATAAAAATGTTTTTGGGATGTCAATTTCTTACCTAAAGTGTTATCTTTCATTGTACACATATAAACAACCAATATTAAAAATATTTATTTTTTAAATATTTATTTAATAACCATTGATATATATATCATACCATATATAATTTAATTATAACATCTTATCATCCATTTATTGACCATTCTTTATTAATGTCACTATTCTTGGTGAAAACTACTTTGTTTTTCATGCATGTTTCGGTTCCGCAGTCCCAATCCTTATAAAATGATCATCATTCCATATTATCCAAAATTTTAATAATAATATATATATCATATATATTAATTATATATATATATTGTGTAATACATATAGTTTAGATATAGAATAATGAATTACGTCGTTCATGAAGACGGAAGGTCATATGTATTCTTTCACATAGTTATCACTTTTCAATGAATGGAATGAAAGAAAGTTAAAAATTTATTCACCATTCTAGAATAATTGTTATATAATTAATATTATATATATATATATTAATTAAGTTTATCATTTTCCTATCCATGTGACTAGTAAATGGAAAATTAATATCATCACTTCGTGGAGGTTGTAGTCAACATGTACACACGAGTGACGTTATTATCTTCCAGCGAAAGGGAAGAAGGTGGATAATGGTTTTCCCATCATCATAATAACAATTGAGAATATTTAATATATTTATTACATTATTTAATATTTTATACCATATAATTATAGGATTTATGTGATGAAATAAAATTAAAAACTCTCGGTTAAGAGTTATACCTCATTGTTGAGAGACCTTCTTTTTCTTACACATTAATCTAGAGAAGGATGGACATTTTAAAATAATAAATTCTCCAGGATTTGGTGATGTAATATATAAATTTATTGTTTTTGGGTTTTTTAATATATAATTGTAAAACGTTAGGCCTAATAGTGGATAAGATGATTTCTATTATAAGTGAGGGGACGATCACACTTTGAATTACCTAGATTACTAAATTTATATAAAATTATTCTTATACCAAGTGAATAAAAGTGGATATTTTTTAAATTTATATTGAGTATAAATACAAATAATAAATTCAAATTATATTTTTCAATGTTTTAATGTTATTTCAACTGTTATATATTAGTATTAACCTCCATTAATCTTTTTGATATTCCATCAATATCAATGTTTCTACACATTAAGGGTTATGATTTTTACCAAAAAATGAAAGGTGAATAATATTTAAACCATGGTTGATATTTTTATCCTTATATGATTCATGTGGATAATGATAGTATGTTTATGAATTTTAAATCATTTAACAAAACAATAGTTATTATAAAATTTTATTAATGTCATTTTTTAACTATTCATTTAATTTGACTTCAAAAGTTGCATGAAAAAAAAGAAATAAAATATGAACCATTAAAACATCCCTAATATGTTATATTTATCTATGAAATTAATTACACACAATAATTAATCCATATTGTGTTAATTATAATATTTTAAATAACAGTTATTTAATTTATCTATTAATTGAAATGACTTTGTGTCGGCATTGTGTATTTATTTAATGTAATTATTAAATCATTAAAAATAAAAAATAACTTACCATGAATAAAAATTAGTTATTATTTATGTACACATATATTTTTAATATTATCCCATTTTTTCCTTATGTTAAAATTATTGAGTTCTTAAATTCAACATAGTGGCATTTTGTATATTTCCATTTTTAAAATTAATATAATTGTCATAATCAACAAATAATGGCATAATGTGTTCATATATTCAATAAATTGAAGAAAATTTCTAAACTAAACCCATATAATAGGATACAAGAAATTGTTAAATCAATTTTAAAACCTTATCCAAGAGTTTAAACTTTATTTATAAATATTTTACTCATAGAGAGGTGATAAAAATTTACTATGTTTATTGTTTAGATTTAACATGGAGAAAAGGAAACTGTTTTCAATTTATGTATATTCACATTCAATATATGGAATCAATTTATCTTGATTCTATTTATATAAGTGAAAAAAATCAATTTTTTATAAAAACACAATAATTAATGAAAGCCAATTTTTCATATAAATGATTTTTATGTATAAAAATATTTCCATACCAAATTAAACCATTAAATTATTTCCAACATTATTAATAGGATTAATAGTAATTTAAAATTACTAATGTTACCTTTAATTAATTATATAATATTATGTATCTTTTTAAATGATTAAAAACTAAAAATAATTTTTAGGATAATTCATTATTTTCATTATTCACTACAAAATATATCTTTTCAAATTTACAAAAAAAAAACCCTAACTGAATTTTTATTAATTTATTACATTGTTAATGTGTTTAATAAAATAAAATTTATAAATGTTATATAATTTAATTAAAATATTTTCAAATAAAATTAAAAAAAATTAGTTTTTATGAAAAGTGTATTTTTAAACAATATAATGACTTTAGTAAACAATATTTTATTTACTAAAATTTTTATGCAATATTTTAAAAAAATATTATTATTAATATAAATTAAACCAATTTGGAGGATATAAGAAAATAGTAACATTAAATAATTTTATATTTTTTATTATATCATGGTTTATTTAACTTAATGTTTTGTTAAAGAAATAATCAAAAGAATTCAAATTTTTTTATAGATAACTATATTATAAAATCTATGTGTGTCAAAATATAACCTCTATAAAATGAATTTTCCCACGAAATTATATATCTCAAATACAAAAATAATGATGTCTATATTACATTGGAACCTCAAGTTCCCAAGTAGATTCTTTTAATTTCTTATTCCTCCAGGGAATACTATCTACATACATTTTTCTTCATAATAATTATCATACTCTAGTGTTATGTCCTTTTAATTAAATATATGTGATGGATCAGATATGTTCCTCCTCAGTTGTGATACATATAACAAATCATGATCTTAAGAGAGGTTTTTTGGAAGTACCAAGTGATAAGCTACCATGCATACTTCATCAAGAATCGAGAAGGGGTAAATATAAATTTCTACAAACATTAAATTATCTCCTAATATTAAAACCTTATTCAGTCTAGATATTCAAAGGAATAATTTTTTCCATCATCAAACTGTTGATCTCATTGTTTATTGTCAACATAAAATTTTCTATCGACTTTGAGCTGCTCTTATGTGTATCGGAATAGATCTAACCCTATTTTATTTCAATAGAAAAAATTTGGTCTTAATATCATTTGTTATCCATATTCATCCCTGTATGTAGGATTTCATCACTTCCTTCAATATAGGGATTCATATAGAGAAATTTGGATCCTTCAGTGACATTATTTATCACTACTAGAAAACAGGGCATTTGAGCCCTGTTACCTATAGCGACCTCCATTGGCGGTCGCTAAGCCTCCTTAAAAAAATAAGGGGCTTCCGTGCACCCCCTCTCAACTCGATCGTGCCCCCCCCCCCGCCACGCGCCCTCCTCGCCGCCCCGCCGCCGTGTGCCCTCCCCGCCGCCCCGCCGCCGCGCGCCCTCCCCGGCGCCCCGCCCTCCGACGGCCCGCCCTCCGCTGGCCCGCCCTCCGCCGGCCCGCCCTCCGCCGGCTCGCCCTCCGCCGGCTCGCCCTCCGCCGGCCCGCCCTCCGCAGCCCCACCCTCCGCCGGCCCGCCCTCCGGCCGGCCACCCTCTGGCCACCCTCCGCCCTCCGGCTGACCTCCGACCGCCCTCCGGCCGCCCTCCGCCAGCCCGCCCTCCTCCGGTCGTCCTCCGCCCTCCGGCTCCGGCCGCCCTACGCCCTGCGGCCGCCCTGCGACCTCCCTCTACCCTCCAGCCTCCCGCCACCCACCTCTGGCAGCCCTCCTGCAGCCCTCCAGCAGCCCTCCGGCCGCCCTCCGCTGGCCCCGCCCTCCCCGGCCACCCTCCTCCCTCCGGATCCGGCCGCCCTCCGCCCTACGGCCGCCCTGCGACCTCCCGCCACCCACCTCCAGCAGCCCGGAAGCCCTCGGGAGCCCTCCGGCAGCCCTCCGGCCTTCGGCCTCCAGCCCCTCCGGCCTCCGACCTCCACCCTCGGCCCTCCGCCCCCTCGTCCCTCCCCCCAGCACCCCGAACACCCCCCCCCCGAACCCCGCCAACCCCCGTCCCATTCGTCTTCTTCCCCTCCCTCGCCGCACCACCGCCACCCATCCCCTCCCTCGCCACACCAGCTCCGGCTCCGGCTCCCCACTGGTCCTCTCCCTCAAAGCACTATCGTCATCTCCCCTCCCTTCCAGGTTTGTAGCGCAATCAGGTATGACATGAGCTTTCACTTACATTATTATTTTATAAATGGTTCACAAACAATTAGTTAGTATTTATTTTAAATATAATTGTTATCAAAAATGAAAATGTAATAAGTCTTATGTAAATGTTTGTTATAGGGATCTTATTATGGATAATAGTTGGATTGATCTTCCAAATCGAACGTCTAGAGAGTATTTCAATGGCATTATGCTTTTTATGGACTTCACGAGAGGATTTGGAAGTGAATATATTAGTTGTCCATGTAGAAAATTTGCTAATAGATATCAATTCACACGAGATACTGTGAGGGAGCACCTTTTCTTTAATGGATTTATGAAAAATTATAAGTGTTGGACTCGTCATGGAGAAGAATATGTTCGTTGTCAAAATACAGATGCAGCTCAGATGGATGTTGATGCAAGGATGACTGATCCAATGCATGAAATGCTTACTGAAATGGTACGTGGGTTTGATCCTGAAGGCATTGACATCCAGAATCTTGAGACCGGTGAGATAAATCTTCACTCTGGTGCAGATCGTGATTCGAGGAGGTTTTATGAAGCACTTGATGATGCGAAAACAGAATTATATCCTGGATGTACTTCTTACAATAAACTATCGTGTATCGTGGAGTTGTTTCATTTGATGACTTTGAATAATTGGTCAGACACATCATTCGACATGCTTTTGGTTTTATTGAAAAAAGTTCTTCCTGTCAACGCTAAGATTCCTGAGTCATATTACTATGCTCGTAAGTTGACAGAGAACTTAGGTTTTACATATGAGACCATAGATGCATGTGCAAGCAACTGTATGTTGTTTAGAAATGAAACCGCCCATTTGGATATTTGTACGGTTTGTGGTGCTTCCAGGTGGAAAGAGAATAGGGGAAATAATACTCATCAAAGTTAGATTGCGATACAGGGGAAACTGATTACCGTAAAGCAAATGCGTTACTTTCCCCTTAAAACCAGGTTGAAAAGATTTTTTATGTCATCTAAAGTTTCTAATTTAATGAGATGGCATGCAGAAAGAGTTCATGAAAGTGATATGTTAACCCACCTAGCAGACTCTCATGCATGGAAGGAATTTGATAAGAGACATCCTGACTTTGCTAAATATGTTCGTAATGTCCGATTGGGATTGGCAGCAGATGGTTTCAATCCATTCAAGTCTATCGTTGGTGCAACTCATAGCACATGGCCCGTGGTGTTGGTTCCATATAATCTTCCTCCGTGGCTTTGTATGAAGCAACAATTTATATTACTTTCCACTCTTATTGATGGACCTAAAAGTTCGGGGGATAAGATTGATGTTTACCTTCAGCCATTGATTGATGAGTTGAATGAATTTTGGGGCGATGGTGTGATGACTTATGACTGCGAAACGAATGAAATTTTCAAACTGCATGCTACTTTATTGTGGAAAATCAATGACTTCCCAGCTTATGAAAATTTATCAGGCTGGAGTACGAAAGGGGAATTTTCTTTCCCTTGTTGCAATAAAAGTAAAAAATCGGTATGGCTTAAACATTCCAAAAAATGGGCATACATGGGTCACAAGCGTTTTCTCCCTCCTCAACCCAGATTCAGAAAGGATAGAGTGACATTTTATGGTTCTAGAGAGTTCATCCCAGCACCAATGATCATGACAGGAGTCGAAATGTTATCGCAGATTGAGGAAGAAAACATCCGCACGGTATATGAAATTCAGGATTTGGTGGCTCCTCCAGTACGTAATATTTGTGCTGCGGGTAGGCAGCGCAGTCACAATTGGAAAAAGAAAAGTATTTTTTATAGTCTTCCGTATTGGAAAAATAACATGTTGAGGCATAATTTGGTTGTCATGCACATTGAAAAAAATGTTTGTGATAACATATTATGGACCATTTTAGGTGTCACTGGAAAATCAAAGGACCATGTTAATGCACGCCGTGATTTGGAAGAAATGGGTTTAAGGAAACAGTTGCATTTACAGTTAGCTGAGGGAAACAAGGCATATATGCCTGCTACACAGTATACGATGACTACAGAGGAGAAAGAAACATTTATTTCCATTTTGAATATGGTCAAGGTGCCTGATGGTTACTCTTCTAATATTTCAAAGTGCGTGAATCTGACGAGCAAGACATTGCAAGGGTTGAAAAGTCATGATAATCACATATTACTTCAGCAGTTGATTCCAATCGCAATTTGTGATTGTTTATACCCCAATGTTGTTCATCCCTTGATTGAGATGAGTGATTTTTTTAGACAGCTTTGTTTAAGAAATCAACGAATGAGTGATTTAAAAAGTTTGCAGGACCGAATTGTACTTACGCTTTGTCACTTTGAGAAACTCCCCCCCCCCCTATTTTTTCGATGTTATGGTCCAATTGACATTTCACCTAACTGATGAAGTAATGACTGCTGGTCCAGTGCAATTCAGGTGGATGTATCATATTGAACGGTATTTGAGTACATTGAAAAGATTTGTACGCAACAGAGCTCGTCCAGAGGCATCAATAGCCAATGATTATTTGATGGATGATTGTACTACCTTTTGTGCAGAATATCTTACAGATGTTGAAACAAAATTAGATAAGCCCTCTCGGATTCATGATGGTCTAGTTGGAGAAGGAACCACATTTGATATGGACAACATCGAGTGGATACAAGCACATTGATATATCTTGTTCAATACTCCATCAGTTGCACCATTAATGCAGTAAGTATCTTATCAATGTGCTTGTATAACCTTTACATGTTTTGTTTGCATAAGATGATCTTTTAAACATCGCGTTATCATTTACAGGAAACAAATTAATGAGATAAAAGAAGCGATGCATCGTGCGACTGAGTTGCAAATTCAACAATCTCATTATGCGTCATTTCATGATTGGTTCAAGGATTATGTATGTATAAATTGATTTTCATTATGAGTGACGTATTATACTATTCTTTCTGCATATATCAGTATTTATTTTTATAAATTATGTAGGTTCGTAAGCTGAGGGAGTTAGGGGACCCCACGCTACCTGAAGTATTTATCCAACTGGATGAGGGTCCATCTATAATGGCTCGTCGTTATAAAGCTATTGATGCTAATGGTTTTCGATTTCGCATTAAAGATGTTGACGACAAACGAGCAACACAAAACAGTGGCATCGGTTGTCCCTTTGTCGATTCTGGTTATTACTATGGTCAATTGATAGTCATCATTGAAGTTGTATACACACATGGTTTGAAGTACATATTGTTAAAGTGTAATTGGGTTGATCCAGTGCGTGGATGTAAAGTCGATCAATATCAGTTTTCATTGGTGAATTTTAACTATATGTTATACAGAAATAATGAACGAGTTGAGAATGAACCTTTCATTTTGACATCACAAGCGGAACAAGTATTCTTCGTTACTTTGCCTTCGGATCCAAGTTGGCAAGTTGTTGTCAAAATGTCTCGGCGAGGAGTGTTTTTATTTGAAGAAGATGAACCCGAGACTGTTCCGTTTTTTTTTTACCAACAACTTGATCAACATACAGTAGTTCAACATGAAGAAGATATTTATTGGGTCAGAGCGGCTGTTGAAGGAGAAACGGTCGATTTTCATTTTTAATGAAAGGTATAATTGTTTTCCCGCTATTCAGTAGAATGTCCTAGGATATCATAAATTATCTAATCATTTTATAAATCTTTATAAGTTTTAATCCTCACTTTTGTAAGTTATAATTAAATCATAAATATTTAGGTTGTTTTTACTCTTGATTTATTGATGTTATGGTCGGTGTATCATCCCTTTGAGGTATTCTTCATCTGATTCATGTGCTGCTTGAATTTTTATTAGTTCTATCTGAAATTTGGATATGCATTGACTGGTTTTGTACATAATTTGTATATCTGTTTTATTACCTTTCTGATTTTTTAAAATTCATTCACAACTAATTATTCAATCCATTTTTTGTTTGATTAACAGTTGTACAAGTTTGATTTTTAAGAACAATCCAATTTATCTTTTAAACACTTTGGACTCATTACTGATGTTTTATATGACTGCAGACAAGTCAGGGGAAGAGGCAGAAGATCCACATCATCTATCTGAGGCATCTACGTCTTAGGGTCGAGGTATGTTTGAATGTCATTGTCTATATTTTTTATGTAATTGACATACATACATACATATATATATATAACATTTGTCAATTTATATATAAAATTGTTTTCAACAGGATCAGACTCGGCTGCTTCTTCCTCTCGCAGGAGAGGCCCTGGTCGTGGCATATTATCATGGAATTCTGACACGAAGATAGGTGTTTCATTTGATGAGGTTTTTCATCCTGTGGGACCGAATGCCCCGGCATTTATTCGTCAGCTGGGTCATATCATACGTGACCCACATCGATTTCCATTGACCACGGGTGACTGGGCTTCTATCCCTCAGGACACATTAGATCGTCTATGGAGGGAGGTTCAGGTAAGAAAATCATTTTACTTTATTTTCTATGTATAAAGAATACTAATATGTTTGATTATTTTCTTTATAGCAAAATTTGAAAGTATGCCCTGAAGAGTTTCGGCCCGTGTGTATGAGAAAATGCCGTAAGATGTGGAAAGATTATAAAGGCAAAGTGAAGAGGGACCACTGGGTACCAAATGTGGGTGCCCTAGACATTTTGGAAAAGTCCCGAGAGGTGTCCTCCCGGCTCAGTGGCATGACTTGGTTGCATATTGGTCTACTGAGGGTGTTGCGGTTTGTATAATAATTATTTTGGTGTATATATATTTTCAAGAATATGTGATTTTTTTTTGAAATTTGAATGAATTGAATGTAGGAGGTGTCAACACGCCATTCTAAGAATCGAGCGTTGTAGGGACCACCTCACAGGCTCGGGACTCGTCACATGTCTCAGATCCGACATGAGGTATATATTATTCATTTTTTAATTTATTAATTAATATGGTTTTGTGCTTATATTCTTTTAATATACAGTTGTGAGAGCAAGGTGCAGCAACTGATAAAATGTCGGTGTGGATGAGGACTCGTGATCACGATGATCCAGAGGTTGTAGCATTGATAGTAAGTGTATGTACTTACCAATAATTACATAAATCTATATATTAACATATATATATTTATATATATTTAAATATTTCACAGGTTCAATTTGAAGCTGAGTTAGAACATCTGCCAGAGGACCAGCGACAGCTTCCCATGCGACAGGATGAGATCTTTCATCGCATTGTCGGTCGGGACGGGCATGGCTATAGTTTGACCTATGGAGTAGGGATTCCTCGTTCTGTAGTGTCACGCGCTGCGGTTGTCGGTCCTGCTGTTGCTCATATGACACAGCAGATGTCATATTTTGAGGCACGGCTGCGCGCTTTCGAGGTGGAAAATGCACAATTGACAGCTGAGGTTAGAGCACAGCGGGAATATGTGCGTCGAGCTGATGGTGCAGGGGATCATACGACGCAGGTATATACTGTATTTATTTATTTAATTTAAATTATTTTTGTTATTAAAATATTTATAATGTTTATTTTTTGTAGGCCCCTGGCCCACCAGAAGGAGGTAGCATTGATGACAACGCGTGACGCATCATATATTCACGAAATATGTTTTTTGTTTTTACTGGTGGGGTTGACATTGATGTACTGTATGTATTCATTTAATTTAAATTAGAAGGTTGTGTACTTATAATTTCTTTCTTTTCTTGTTTATTATATGATAGCTAATATTATCTAAGTCGTGCATTTAAAAACTCTAACCCCCCGTACAGCCCCCCCCCCCACACCCCCGAACAGACCCCCGCACAACCGTACAACCCCCCGCACCCCCGTACAGCCCCCCCCCCCCCCCCCCCCGCACCCCCGTACAGCCCCCCGCACACCCGTACAGCCCCCCCGCACCCCGGTACAGCCCCCCGCACCCCCGGAAAGCCCCCCCCCCCGCACCCCCGTACAGCCCCCCCGCACACCCGTACCACCCCCCGCACCCCCGTACAGCCCCCCGCACCCCCGTACACCCCCCCCCCCCCCCCGCACCCCCGTACAGCCCCCCCCCCCCCCCCGCACCCCCGTACAGCCCCTCGCACCCCCCCCCCCCCGAACAGCCCCCCCGCACCCCCGTAGAGCCCCCCCCCCCCCCCCCCCCCCGCACACCCGTACAGCCCCGCACACCCCCGTACAGCCCTCCCCCCCCCTCGCACCCCCGGACAGCCCCCCCTCCCCCCCCCGCACCCCCGTACAGCCCCCCCCCCCCCCCCCCCCCCCCGCACCCACGGACAGCCCCCCCCCCCCCCCCCCGCACCTCCGTACAGCCCCCCGCACCCTCGTACAGCCCCCCCACACCCCCATACAACGCCCCCCCCCCCCCCCCCGCACACCCGTACAGCCCCCCGCACCCCCGGACAGCCCCCCACACCCCCCGTACAGCCCCCGCACCCATGTACAGCCCCCCCCCCCCCCCCCCCCCCCGCACCCCCGTACAGCCCCCCCGTACAGCCGCCCCGCACCCCCGTACAGCCCCCCCGTACAGCCGCCCCGCACCCTCGTACAACCCCCGCACCCCCGTACAGCACCCCGCCCCCCCGTACAGCCCCCCACACCCCAGTACAGCCCCCCGCACCCCCGTACAGCCCCTCCGCACCCCCGTACAGCCCCCCCGCACCCCCGTACAACCCCCCGCACCCCCGAATGTGTCGTTTTCAGCAGCGCGGCGCGCGCTAAAATGGCGCGTTGGGGGGTCAAAACCACTCGAATGACGTCCGAATGACACGAAACCGCACGAAAATAGCTGGTGCGTGAATTCTGAAATGTTCGGCCAGACGGCACGTCATTCGGAGGTGCCGTTTGACCGCGGCGGCCGGAAACGCGTTTCCGGCGCCATAGAACACCAAAACGGCGTGCGGCGGTCCAATTCGGAGCAAAGGTGCTCCGAACGACCTGAAACCGCACGATAACGATAGGAATATTATTCCTGAGATGCAGGAGGAGGCGGAACGTCCATCGGACATGCGGTGCGCTCGGCACGACCGAATGCGTCGTTTTCCGCAGCTCGGCGCGCGCTGAAATGGCACGTTGGGGGGTCAAAACCACCCAAACGACGTCCGAATGCCACGAAACCGCATGAAAACATCCATTGCGTGAATTATGAAATGGTCGGGCAGACGGCACGTCAATCGGAGGTGCCGTTTGACCGCGGCGGCCGGAAACGCATTTCCGGCGCCATAAAACGCCAAAACGGCGTGCGGCAGTCGAATTCGGAGAAAACGTGCTCCGAACGACCTGAAACGGCATGAGAACGATAGGAATATTATTCCTGAGATGCAGGAGGAGGCGGCATGTCCATTGGACGTGCGGTGCGCTCGACACGACCGAATGCGTCGTTTTCAGCAGCTCGACGCGCGCTGAAATGGATTGTTGGTGGGTCAAAACCATCTGAACGACCTCCAAATGTCACGAAACTGCACGACAACATCCGTTGCGTGAATTGAGAAATGGTCGGGTAGACGGAACGTCAATCAAAGGTTCCGTTTGACCGCGGCGGCCGGAAACGCGTTTCCGGCGCCATAAAACACCAAAACGGCGTGCGGCGGTCGAATTCGGAGAAAACGTGCTACGAATGACCTGAAACCACATGAGAACGATAGGAATATTATTCCTGAGTTGTAGGAGGAGTCAGCACGTCCATCGGACGTGCGGTGTGCTCGGCACGACCGAATGCGTCGTTTTCAGTAGATCGGTGCGCGCTGAAATGGCGCGTTGGGGGGTCAAAACCACCCGAACGACCTCCGAATTTTACGAAACTGCACGACAACATCCCTTGCGTGAATTGTGAAATGGTCGGGTAGACGGCACGTCAATAGGAGGTTCCGTTTGACCGCAGCGGCCGGAAACGCGTTTCTGGCGCCATAAAACACCAAAACGGCGTGCGGCGGTCGAATTCGGAGAAAACGTGCTCCGAACGACCTGAAACCGCACGAGAACGATGGGAATATTATTCCTGAGATGTAGGAGAAGGCAGCACGTCCATCGGACGTGCGGTGCGCTCAGCACGACCGAATGCGTCGTTTTCAGTAGCTCGGCGCACGCTGAAATGGCGCGTTGGGGGGTCAAAACCACCCGAACGACCTCTGAATGTCACGAAACCGCACGACAACATCCTTTGCGTGAATTGTGAAATGGTCGGGTAGACGGAACGTCAATCAGTGGTGTCGTTTGACCGCGGCGGCCGGAAACGCTTTTCCGGTGCCATAAAACACCAAAATGGCGTGCGGCGGTCGAATTCGGAGCAAACGTGCTCCGA
This sequence comes from Viscum album, assembly GCA_963277665.1. Classification (NCBI taxonomy): domain Eukaryota; kingdom Viridiplantae; phylum Streptophyta; class Magnoliopsida; order Santalales; family Viscaceae; genus Viscum; species Viscum album. The sequence goes on from OY728152.1 coordinate 1,257,947,732, forward strand.
ACGACCTGAAACCGCACGAAAACGATAGGAATATTATTCCTGAGAAGCAAGAGGAGGCTGCACATCCATCGGACGTGCGGTGCGCTCGGCACGACCAAATGCGTCGTTTTCAGCAGCTCGGCGCGCGCTGAAATGGCGCTTTGGGGGGTCAAAACCACCCGAACGACTTCTGAATGTCACGAAACCGCACGACAACATCCGTTGCGTGAATTGTGAAATGGTCGGGCAGATGACACGTCAATCGGAGGTGTCGTTTGACCGCGGCGGCCGGAAACGCGTTTCGGGCGCCATAAAACACCAAAACGGCGTGCGGCGGTCGAATTCGGAGCAAACGTGCTCCGAACGACCTGAAACCGCACGAGAACGATAGAAATATTACTCCTGAGATGTAGGAGGAGGCGACACGTCCATAAGACGTGCGGTGCGCTCGGAACGACCGAATGCGTCGGTTTCAGCAGCTCGGTGCGCGCTGAAATGGCGCGTTGGGGGGTCAAAACCACCCGAATGACCTCCGAATGTCATGAAACCACATGACAACATCGGCTGCGTGAATTGTGAAATGGTCGGGAAGACAACATGTCAATCAGAGGTGCCATTTGACCGCGGCGGCCGAAAACGCGTTTCCGACGCCATAAAACACCAAAACGGCGTGCGGCGGTCGAATTCGGAGCAAACGTGCTCCGAACGACCTGAAACCGCACGAGAACGATAGGAATATTATTCCTGAGATGCAGGAGGAGGCGGCACGTCCATCGGACGCGCGGTGTGCTCGGCACGACTGAATGCGTCGTTTTCAGCAGCTCGACGCGCGCTGAAATGGCGCGTTGGGGGGTCAAAACCACCCGAATGACCTCCGAATGTCACGAAACCGCACGACAACATCCGTTGCGTGAATTTTGAAATGGTCGGGTAGACAGCACGTCAATCGGAGGTGCCTTTTGACCGCTGTGGCCGGAAAGGCGTTTTCGGCGCCACAAAACACCAAAACGGCGTGCGACGGTCGAATTCGGAGCAAACCTGCTCCGAACGACCTGAAACCGCACGAGAACGATAGGAATATTATTCCTGAGATGCAGGAGGAGGCAACACATCCATTGGACTTGCGGTGCATTCGGCACGACCGAATGCGTCGTTTTCAGCAGCTCGGCGCGCGCTGAAATTGCGCGTTGGGGGGTCAAAACCACCCGAACGACCTTTGAATGCCACGAAACTGCACGACAACATCCGTTGCATGAATTCTGAAATTTTCAGGCAGAAGGCACGTCAATCGGAGGTGCCGTTTGACCACAGCGGCCGGAAACGCGTTTCCGGCGCCATAAAACACCAAACCGGCATGCGACGGTCGAATTCGGAGCAAACGTGCTCTGAACGACCTGAAACCGCACGAGAACGATAGGAATATTATTCCTGAGATGTAGAAGGAGGCGGCATGTCCATCGGACGTGCGGTGCGCTCGGCACGACCGAATACGTCGTTTTCAGCAGCTCGGCGCGCGCTGAAATGGCGCATTGGGGTGTCAAAACCACCCGAACGATCTCTGAATGCCACGAAACCACACGACAACATCCGTTGCGTGAATTCTGAAATGGTCGGGTAGACGACATGTCAATCGAAGGTGCTGTTTGACCGCGGTGGCCGGAAACGCGTTTCCGGCGCCATAGAACAGGAAAACGGCGTGCGGCGGTTGAATTCGGAGCAAACGTGCTCCGAACGACCTGAAACCGCACGGGAACGATAGGAATATTATTCATGAGATGCAGGAGGAGGCGGCACGTCCATCGGACGTGCGGTGCGCTCGGCACGACCGAATACGTCCTTTTCAGCAGCTTGGCGCGCACTGAAATGGCGTGTTGGGGGGTCAAAACCACCCGAACGACCTCCGAATGCCACGAAACCGCAGGACAACATCCATTGCGTGAATTCTAAAATGGTCGGGCAGACGGCACATCAATCGGAGGTGCCGTTTGACCGCGGCGGTCGGAAATGCGTTTCCGGTGCCATAGAACACCAAAACGGCGTGCGACGGTCGAATTCGGAGCAAACGTGCTCTGAACGACATGAAACCGCACGAGCATTATAGGAATATTATTCCTGAGATGTAGGAGGAGGCGGCACGTCCATCAGACGTGCGGTGCGCGTGGCACGACCGAATGCGTTGTTTTCAGCAGCGCAGCGCGCGCTGAAATGGCGCGTTGGGGGGTCAAAACCACCCAAACGACCTCTGAATTCCACGAAACCGCACGACAACATCCGTTGTGTGAATTCTGAAATGTTCGGGTAGATGGCACGTCAATCGGAGGTGTCATTTGACCGCGGCGGCCGGAAACGCGTTTCCGGTGCCATGGAACACCAAAACGGCGTGCGGCTGTCGAATTCATAGAAAACGTGCTCTGAATGACCTGAAACCGCACGAGCACGATAGGAATATTATTCCTGAGATGAAGGAAGAAGTGGCATGTCTATCGGACATGCGGTGCGCACGGCACGACCGAATGCGTCGTTTTCAGTAGCGCGACGCGTGTTAAAATGGCGCGTTGGGGGGTCAAAATCACCCGAACGACCTCCGAATGCCACGAAACCGCACGACAACATCCGATGCGTGAATTCTGAAATGGTCAGGCAGACGACACATCAATCAGAGGTGTCGTTTGACCGCGGCGGCCGGAAACGCGTTTCCGGAGCCATAGAACACCAAAACGGCATGCAGCGGTCGAATTCAGAGCAAACGTGCTTCGAACGACCTGAAACCGCACGAGAACGATAGGAATATTATTACTGAGATTCAGGAGGAGGCGGTACATCCATCGGATGTGCGGTGTGCTTGGCACGACCGAATGTGTTGTTTTCAGTAGCGCGACGCGCGCTGAAATGGCGCGTTGGGGGGTCAAAACCACCTGAACGACGTCCGAATGCCACGAAACCGCATGACAACATCCGGTGCATGAATTGTAAAATGGTCGGGCAGACAGCATGTCATTTGGAGGTGCCGTTTGACCGCGGCGGCCGGAAACGCGTTTCGGCGCCATAGAACACCAAAATGGCGTGCGACGGTCGAATTCGGAGCAAACGTGATCCAAAAGACCTGAAACCGCACGAGAATGATAGGAATATTATTCCTGAGATGCAGGAGGAGGCGGCACGTCCATCGGACGTGCGGTGCGCGCGGCACGACCCAATGCGTCGTTTTCAGCATCTCGGCATGCTCTGAAATGACGCGTTGGGGGGTCAAAACCACCCGAACGACCTCTGAATGCCAAGAAACCGCACGAAAACATCCGTTGCGTGAATTGTGAAATGGTCGGGCAGACGGAACATCAATCGGAGGTTCCGTTTGACCGCGGAGGCCGAAAACGTGTTTCCGGAGCCATAAAACACCTAAACGGCGTGCGGTGGTCGAATTCTGAGAAAACGTGCTCTGAAAGACCTGAAAACGCACGAGAACGATAGGAATATTATTCATGAGATACAGGAGGATGTGGCACGTCCATCGGACTTGCGGTGCGCTCGGCACGACCGAATCTGTCGTTTTCAGCAGCGCGACGCGCGCTGAAATGGCGCGTTGGGGGGGTCAAAACCACCCGAACGACCTCCGAATGCCACGAAACCACACGACAACAACCGGTGCGTGAATTATGAAATGGTCGGGTAGACGACACGTCATTTGGAGGTGTCGTTTGACCGCGGCGGCCGGAAACGCGTTTCCGGCGCCATAGAACACCAAAACGGCGTGCGACGGTCGAATTCGGAGCAAAATGCTCCAAAAGACCTAAAACAGCACGAGAACGATAATAATATTATTCCTGATATGCAGGAGGAGGAAGAATGTCCATCGGACGTGCGGTGCTCGTGGCACGACCGAATGCGTCGTTTTCAGCAGCTCGGCGCGCGCTGAAATGGCGCGTTGGGGGGTCAAAATGGGCCGAACGAGGCCCGAATGGCCTGAAATCAGACGACATCAAAGGGTGAGTGAATTGTGACGTGTTCGAGAATACGGAACATCAATCGGATGTGTCGTTTGACCGTGGTGACCAGAAACGCGTTTCCGGTGTCATAAATTGCCAAAACGGGCGTCTGACGGTCAAAGTCATAGCGGACGACATCGGATTGACCTGAAATCACAGGTAAACAATCTAATTATTATTTTTGATGTGTACGCGTAGACGTCACGTCAATCAGACGTGCGGTCTGCACGGTAGGGCTCATTATGCGTTCTTTAAGTGTTGCACGCGCTTGATAAACACGCGTGGGGGGGTCCAAACGGGCCGAACGAGGTCCAAATGACCTAAAATCAGACGACATAAAAGGGTGAGTAAATTGTGACGTGGTCGAGAAGAAGACACGTCAATCGGCCGCACCGTGTGCCCGCGGTGACCGGGAACGCCGTTCCGGTGTCATAAACAGCCAAAACGGGCGTCTCACGCTCAAAATCATAGCGGACCACATCGGATTGACCTGAAATCACAGGGAAAAAATCTAATTATTATTCGTGACGTGTACGCGCAGACGACATGCCAATCAGACGTGCGGTCAGTGCGGTAGGGCTCATTATGCGTCCTTTAAGTGTTGCGCGCGCTTAATTGTTTTCCATTTTTTATGATTGTTACCTTTGTTTTATGTATGCTTTTCCACCGTGAAGAAAAAAAACACAATTTGTACATTTTATTTAAAAAATGAAAAATATTTTATTTAATATTATATATATAAATATTTTCATTAATATATATATATAAATATATTATTTAATAAATAAATATACATACTTTATTTAATATTATATATATCAATATTTTCGTTATTTTATATATATATATATATATATTTGATTTAATAAATAAATAAATATATATATATATATTATGGTATGCATATTTTAAATTTTTTTTTTCAAGTTTAGCGACCGCCTCTGGCGGTCGCTATAGCCTGCCTGGCAGGCAGCATTAGCGACCACCATTGGCGGTCGCTCTAGCCTGCCGTCCGGGCAGTATTAGCGACCGCCAATGGCGGTCGCTAATGGTGCCCGCGAGTCAGCCTACAGCGACCGCCAGGCGGTCGCTTATGGCGGCATTTGGGCCACCTATAGCGACCGCCATTGGCGGTCACTAAAGACCTACAACGACGGCGCAGAAGCGACCGCCAATGGCGGTCGCTAATGGCCTTTTTTTAGTAGTGTATGTATGAAAATCCCATTGAAATAAGATTTTAACCCCTACCACCATTGTAATATAAAGAGAAGGATCTAAAAATAAATTTTATATTATGAATTTTCACCTCAGAATTGAAATCTATTAGAGGATGAAACACAGTAATGAAACTAAATTGTGGAATGCCATGATATCTCAATGCATAATGTATAACCTACAATGTTTCTCTAGAAACAATTATTCCCCGATAGATATTAAGTGTGTTTTCTTCATAAGGTGATAAAATCCAACCCAAATATCATTGAACATTTTAGATTTTTTGGGGAATCTAATGATGAAATACAGGATAATTTTTTTCATATTTACATTTATCAATGGGAATTGTTATAACATCACCTTATATTAGTATCCCACATTGTTAATATATTGACATACCTAGAATAGACATATGTACTCTAAAAAACCCTCATCTTGTGGTCCTACCACAAATACTCTACGGGATCTCTATAAATCAATATACTTCAATGGTGAATAAAGAAATGAACTAGGAGATTTATAAAATAGATATTTCTTCAAATATAGCACTGAAATAATACATACATGGTTTCTGAAAATTATCATTCATTTACCATAAAGGTTGAGATCTGAAACATTATTTACATTGTTAAAAATCTCTATATCTTTATAATAATCCTATTTAGTGTTGATTTGGATAGATGGTTGTAAATTAGTCTTATATAGATAATATTTCTCCCTTTGCTTCAAAATTTCAATGTCTATCCTTTTCAAATAAAAAAATATTGGATATTTCTTGGTCCCCATAAAAAATATTCTAGAATGATTCTTTCAACCTAAAGAATATTTCAATGTGTTCACTTTCTTGGAGTGATAATGCATTAATAAATCATAATAATTAAACAAATTAGACCATATTCATTGGTTTTTTCTCAAAACCTTCTGAGTAAATATACACTTTAAAATTTTATGATGCATATATATGTGCTAACATTCACTATTAAGAAAACACATCAATATTTTTAATGAAAAAATTACTGAATCTTGCTCCAAATCATGAGTTGGTAAATTTTGATCATGAGCCTTAAATTTTAATGAGGCATATGATACAACCATATGATTATGCAAGAGGATGCATCTCAGTTTTTTATTTAATGAATGATTATATATTACGAACCATTCTTCACTATTTGGTAGTGTAAGAGCAGTTGAACTAAATATCCTTATTTTTAGTTCCTTGAAATTTTCTTCACATTCATTTGTCTAAGGGGACTCGAATACCCATCATGGTAAAATAAAACTGGATTATATATCCTTGATATATACTCTACAAAGAATCTATAATACCCATACAAACTATGAAAACTATACATCACAATTATATAGTTTACTCTAGGAAAATGTTAGAAAACTTTGGACTTTGATGGATCTATTGATATACCATAATAGTAGATTTTATATCCCTATAATAATACTTTTTGGATATAAAACTCGATCATTGATATTTTTTTATACAATTTATTCTCCCATAGGTTCTATAGTGAAATCCTTAATTGATAATTATTCTCTTCCTTTCTCATTGAATATATAAGAATATAATCAATAAATACTGCCAAATAATTGGTCAAGATAATCTATAAAGACATTATTCATTAAATATATGAATATAGTGGGGCCATTAGTATGGGAAAATGGAATCACCTGAAATTAATTATGCCCATACCACATATGTAAGGTTGTCTTGGGTATATACAACTTCATATCCGTAAATTAATAATAAAAAAATGATGTAAAATCATAGAAAAGTATGGATCTCTTCATATTTGATAAGGATAATTATTATTATAGGGTATATAATAATTTTTAAGACATTTATCATATTATGTTCCTAATAATAAATGAAATGATGTATTGACTGATATTAATTCTTCACAAAAAGAATAGGTGAACCCTAATGGGAAATTCTTTGTTAAATGAATTCCTTTCCATGATTCTACTTTATTTTCTTCATCAATTCCCACAACTCAGTCAAATCCATTATTTATGGATTCATCATATATTTGAAACATTGTGTTTGATATCTATTTAAAATTCAACCTCATGATTCAGTGGAATACTAGGTTAACACTTATATAAATACATCAAAAAACTTCTACACAATATTCACATATTTTATAATGATTTTCTCACAAATAATATGACATAAAAAACCATTTTTAATAGGAGTCATCATCAATATAATAGATATAACATCCATTAGAAAAATATATTTATTATTCTAATAATATATGATTGTATTTTTGTTTAGAATATAAAATATAACATAATTTATTTTTGAATTTATGTGGGATTTATGTAATGATACCCAATACATGATTCAGATAGCATCAAATTATACTCTAGGGAAAATATCAATATTTATAGGAAGTTTATTTTAACAAACATTAGTTATCCAGTAATCATAAACTTGAGATATTCTCAAAATTAAATAAGGTATAATGATTGATAATTTATCTTATAATCATTGAGTCAAAGAATGAACAACGTTAGAGGTGTTTCACAATATAAAATAATTCATTTGACTAAGATCAAATATTATATTTACTTATTAGTGTGTATCTATCATAACCTCAACTTCCTCATTATCTCTTTAATATATTGTAAAAACAATAATGATTTGTGAGACCATAAAACAACATTAATCAGAGTTTCCAATCATATAATACTAAAAAACAATCACTGGATGTATAAATTATGACACATTTTTTAACCTATGACACCATAGGTATAAACTTGGTCATCCATGATCATTATCTAATCAAATCCATTATAATAGTTCATAAAAAATTGGAATTAACACAATAATATCCCATATTAGTGTTAAACTAGCTGCAAAGTAAGTGAACACTCACTCTATACCACAATAATGGTTGAGATATACTCAAACAAAACATTTCAGGGTAATAATCCTTAGATGAATCTATGCCAAAATCACATCCACTTTTAATATCTAGGTAGGGATATTTACTAGGAAACCACACTCCTTTATTTACCCAAACATAGGTCACTCTCCTTTTCATAGTCTTATGGTAAGAAGTCTCACTGTAGTTTTTCATCTTAGTGTCCAATGGTAAGTAATGATTTTTCATATACCTACTATAGAGACTCGAGCATTTCATAAAAAAATATTATATCATTTTAGATAAATATTAAACAATAAATTGTATGAATCATTCAAAAGTCATAATGTTTTTTTTAATTTGAGGACTAGATACATAAACATATTATTTAGGTATATTCTTCACTATATCCATTAATTTTTATAAAAATATTTACCGTTCTTTAAAAATCCTACATAAAATCTCTCTCCAAAACCTATGAAAAGTAAACATAATAAAGGGGTAAATTACATTCCTATTATGGGTGAATGTGAGATATAACAATTAATGTTCACATGAAATCATAAGAAAAGAATAAGGGTATAAGATCATGAACATAACATTAAGAGTTCATACCCCATCTTTTATAGATCATAGAAATCAATCGGGTAGTATAACATTATCCTTTGAAAAGACATGATTCATAAGAGTGAGAAAAAATTATAAATCAATCATGAACAATTAGTACCAATCACTATCATGTCATAATAGTATGGAACCGTCATTGATATAAAGACTTAATATTATTTCAATGTTATATACTGAGACTATGCAATCAAAGTTAATGTGGAAAAAATTCATATTTACCATATTATAATGGATCTAAAATTATCATTAGTTTCCCATATTTGATCAATAACATCGACTTGTTTAATATAGTTGACAAAGAACATTGACTTGTTTACCTTAATTATTTCATGAGATTTAAAACATCACCTAATACCTTTGGGAGCTATATATTTTTTTGCCCAACTGTCACATACTTAGAAACCAATATATGTGTTCTACAAGGTTATAAAATACTAAACTTTTCATTGTTTTATAACTCATGAAAATAAAATGGGTTTTATATACATTTCCTAAATTAATCAAATCATACCCAATGGAAGATAAAAAGGTTTTTTAAACATGCCATCATCATAATCAAAAAGATATTAAGGAAGGTTTATATATGCTAACATTGGATCATATCCATAATAAAGCCTAATATTAATCAAGGATATTATTATAAAAAAAACATTAAAATATCATGGGGATATTTATTGTGAAGAATTAAATTGGTATTCACATTGTTTCTAAAATGATTAAAGTATCTCATTCTAAAAAACTAAAAATATTTATATTTAATTTATTATGGAAATTAAAACATGGCTAAACATTACTTTTAAAATTTATATAATTACATTAAAAACATTTTTGAAAACATTTAAAATAATAGATGGACATATATTGAATAGATTCCTCAACAAAAAAGTAAAACATAGTAAAATTTCAATAAATACATTTTGTTAGTGTCATGAGTACTAAAAGTGAGGAAAATGAATGAAAAAAATGCATTGACCATAAATATATAGATAAAAATAAAAATAAAATGTATTAATTAGAAATTAATCAATTAATTTAATTAATAAAAATTAAATAAAAAACAATACCAAATAGAATATGATTAAAATGTAAACCGCTTATCTCAAGTATCATATTTCAATATAAAGGTTCTTATATACTGCATAAAATTTATAATATTTTTTATATTTTAATTTTAGAAATATATATGTATATATATCATGACCCATATTATTTACTTTTTACATCATATCATCGGTTTGATAATAATTCTTTATTAAAATCATTATTCTCTGTGATAAATTCTTCGCTTTTCATGAATGCTTCGGTTTGGATATCCTAGTCCTTATACTTTGATCAGGGTTCCATAATATCTATAATGATTATAATTTTATTAATATAAATTTATGTATTATATATATATATAGATTCATACATTAATTGGATGAATAAAAAAGCAATTACACAATTCCTGGAGGTTGTATGTTATATGTACGTATAAACACTGCATTCATTTTTCAACATATAGAATGAATGAAATGTAAATAATAATTAAACATCATATAATATTTATTATATCATTCGTATAAAATATATTTATTAAATTTAACCTTATTACCATCTATGTAATGATTAAATGAAAAACTAATCACATCGCATTGTGAATGTTGTAGACCTCACATACACCCGAGCGACGTTCTCTTTTTAAAAAAGATGGGAAGATACTATATAATGTTATTATACCTGAATAATAACAATTATAAATAATTATTATACCTAATTACTTATTTTATAATGGATATCATTGATTTATATGAGGTATAATATGAAATAAAATTTCTAATGCTCTCTTATGATTTATATGTCTTCATTGAGATAAATTATATTCAATACACATTATTCCCTGAAATGATGGTAGTTTTGGAATAAATAAAGCTCTATGATGGTTTTAATTAATCGAGAAATTTTTTATGTCTGGTCATGTTTGATCTATAATGCTCAAAATGTGTGAGTGAGAGTGGACAGTCGGTGCACTTTTATAAATGAGTGGAGGGGAACTCAGGGAATTACCTAAAGTATTAAATTAATATAAATTATTTTTAATAATAAAGAATCCAAATACTGTTATATTTCTAATATAATGAGTATATGTGGTAATTATTTTATGAAATATTATTTAGAAAAATTTAGATGTTGTTTTATTCCTTAACCCTTAGTTTTATCCCTATTAACCCTTTTCAGAATTATCATAATATCAATATTTTGTATAAGTTAAGGTTTAAACATATTACCATGAAAGGACATGTGACCCATAATTGGACCACAATTGATATTATAAACCATATCCCATTCAATTTTATAAACATTTCATTTTATGAATTTTAAATAATTCTAAAAAATATAAATTATTATAAAATATTATTAATGCCATTTTTGAAACTATTATTTTAATTTGAATTTTAAAACGACATGATAATAAATAAATTCCAGTGCTAACCTTTTAAACATCTATAATAGTATATAGTTATCTTAAAAAAATTAGATCACATTAATCCCTTTAAAAAAATTCTTTTAATATTTTTGAAATTATTTATTTTATTTCTCTATTAATTGAAAAAATAACATCTCAATATTGCATAACCATTTAATGTGATTATTCAAAAACTAAAATTAAAAAAAAATATGACAAAGAATTAATTTATCATTGAAATAAACACTTATGAAAAAATTTATCCCTTTTTAACATTATAAAAAAATTAGTGATATGAATTTCAATAGAGTGACATTACATATTTATTGTTTTCTTAAAAAATATAAAGCCCTTTATCAAATAACAATGGAATTAATTTTCCATATATTTTAGAAAATAATGGATATTTTTTAACTCCATCCCTATAATAGGATAAATCTATGTTTTTTAGAAATACTATATCCATATCCAGAAGTTGTAAACCAACTTTAACCATTTCACCCTGAATGAGGTGGAAACAATTCACTCTAGTTACTATTATAATTTATGAAAAATAAGAGTCCTTTTCATCAAATTTGACCCTCCAATTAACAATATGGAATCAATTTTTTATTATTTTTTCTGTAATTGGTATATATTAATGTATGATAAAATTTAAGAACATGAGGAGACAATTTTTTAGAAAGATGATTTTTATATTTAAAAATGATTTCTTAAAAAATTCAATCATAAAATTAAATCCTATAAAAATATTTTTATTTTTTTAATGTAATAGTTATAGTGTCACTTTTAAACCATTTTGAAATAAAATTTAACATTTTAAACTCATGAAATTAAAATACAGTTTTCTGTAAAGATCTGTATTTTTCCTTATTCATTAGAAAATCAATCATTTCTAGAAAAAAATCATACTATGATGATTTTTAGATGTCTATTTAAAAAAAATATATACTATTAATCAAATACTATTTCCAAATTTTAAATAAATTAAATTTAATATTCAATCAAGAAAAATGAAATAAAAAATATTTTTGAGGGAAAATGTAATTTTTCAGCATATAACGAATTTAATAAAAAAAATTCCTTTTTATAAAACTTTTATGCAGATTTTTTTAGAATGTTTTATTCCAATTAATTTATCCAATTTAATTTCTATGAGATAAATATCACATTAAATTATTATGTTTCTATATTATATCATGGCTACTTTTAATTTTTTGTTTCATTTAAAATATAAAATCAAAAAATAAAAATTAATATCAAGAGAACTATATTATAAAATCATAGTGTATAATAGGAGATGACGTAGATATTCGAGGAAACTATTTTTTGTGTATCCATGTTTCTAAAGAATATAATCCTTTATTATTATGTAGTTGATATTATTTATAACGACCCATACTTTACATACATTGTTAATACTTCAAAATTGAAGCACACTTATTACAACATATGACAAAACCACAAAGGACCGTATAGGTATAGTGTCTTTAGAAACTGGGAAAAATAAACAACTGGTTCATAAATCTTCTACAGTGTCTCCCATTTATTTCATCATATCTAGGGTCCCTTTTAGCATATTCTACTTAATATCCATCTTCCTGACCTGGGGAAAAGAAAACATACAAAAAGGGTGAGCTCAAATGCTCAGCAAGGGAAAATAAAGGAAATAAAAATCATATCATATCTTTTTGAAAATCATAACCTGCTAAAGAGATCATAATATCTTAACATGGAATAAATCATAGAAGTGAAAATGAGATCCCCATAATCATAACATAAAACTTGAAACTTTGTGGCATGCACACATAATCATGGAAAATCATTTCTTGTTAGTCATGACACATTGCCAAGACTATCTTAGCGGACAAAGTCCATTTCTGAACCGAGTTCACTCCTCGTTTCAGTCCTGTATCACTGAACCGAAATAACCTTCTGTTCCAGCCATGTCTATCTCATGAGATATAAATCTTTACCCAATGCATTGGAGGGAGATATAGGTCTCACCCATCTTATAATGAATCCTTTCTTATGTGTGCCACATAATCATAAATCATACATCATCGCATAACACATGTAACACAAATGGGATTCTTGAAACATTATGACATCATAAAACAAATCATATAATGTAAATGACTTCATAAAAATAATTCCCTCAAAACATAATCAAATCAATGTAATAATAGGGATAAAAACAGAACCCTATATTATCTTATATGGAAAATAATTTTGATAAAACATTTGAACTCCATTCTTGAGGAAAATATCCTTTCTACATCAAATACATTTTTCCTCTCTTAACATGTCATTAAATTTTAATCTAAAAGAAGTTGATTAAAAATAAGCTTGAAAACTTTTAAAGAAAGCTTCTTGTAAATAATGTTTTAAAAATCCATTCATGTCGTATAAGTTAAAAAAAACATTCTTCTCGTACTTTTGTCGGAAAAGTCAAAAAGTACCTCGTACGAAAAACGCCAAAATTTTCCTTTCATATCTTTTACTAAAATCTCACCGAAGGGTAAAATTTGATATAAACTATTTTAGAAGGATATAAATATTACATATTGGGGAAACATGGATGTGGATGATAAAATACACCCCAGTAAATACCAAAGTATAAACAATCTCGGATAAAATGAGATTGTGACATTTCCCTTACCTTAGGTCCGATTTGCTTTGTACGTGTCCGAAGCTCCTGTATAATGGTTTAACTAATGTTATTGACTTATTCCAGAATCGTACATATTTATATGATATCATATATGGTAATATTCTTAACTTCTTATTAGTAATATTTCATTGTTACTTGTTACTCGGGTCTTTATTGCCTTTTGTTCTTATGCGTGTTTTGCTGAATAAATTCTTATTCTTATTTTAATGTTATAGATACCTTATATCCAGAATGGTATTAGTGTAAAATATATCATATTTATTCATTCAATTCATTTATATAATTATATTTAATGATGATCATGTAGAACGAGCCGCATCTCATCGTGGAGAGGGTATTCCGTACGTACGCACGAGCGATGATATTGTTCCCATGATCGTGGAATTGTATTTAAGTGTATTTATACTATTTCAGTATCAATATAAATTTATAATAATCATATATAGTTACTCATTACACCATTATACCCATCCTTGTAAGGTGATGGTGGAAAATAGATTACACCACGGCGTGGAGACGGTATTCCGTACGTGCGCACGCGCTGTGATTTCATTTTTCCGTAGGATGGATAGAAGGTGAATTAGGGTTGTTTCATATTTATAATAACATATCAGTATGTAAGTAATACTTATGTTATTACTTTATCATGAAACAACTAAAGAAGAATAAGTTGAAGAAGAAAGAAATTGAAAAGATCGGTAATGGATATTACCTCTTCTTTGAAACGCCTCTTTGAATCCTCCACTTAGGGAACTAAGATTGGTCTTTGAAGAAGACCAGGACCTCTAGTATTATTCTAGGGAAGTGGAGAAGGGATTTTGTCAGGGGTTGGCCGAGCTTGAGTGCTCAAATTGGTGTGAGGAGGAGGGGGAGGAGGTGCCCTTTTATAAGGGAGGAGAGGGGCACCTTAGGAATATCTCAAAATATTATTTTATATTAAAGTAAAAATCGGTTTATAATGGTTACAAAGGGTCTTATTTCGAATTTAAAGTGGGGATGGGTCGAAATACTATCAACCAATAGGATTTAGACAAGTTTAGGTTATTATTTTAAACTTATCAATTAGATTTAACTCTAAGTTAAATAATTTAACTTTTACCGTGACTTTTTGTTTTCTTACACTATATGGTTAATACACTTACTAAAACATGACAAAAGAAACCCAAGTTGTTTATTATTAATATATATATCCTTATCTAAGTCATTTGGCCGAACCTTAGGTTTTTAGAAATAAAATAAAAATTAATAATATAATATTTGATTTAAAAACTATTTTGTGTCAATTTTGACACTATTTGATATATGATTTTTGTGAAAGTCATAAAAGAATTATATGTTCGAAAAAAGTTGATTAAATCAACACTAATATATCATAGTAACCTAAAAAATTAGTGTAATTCATAAAAAGTCTCAAATTACAATTATTTGAGCATTTATAACATCAATTATGTAAACATTTCCTTAAAAGGGTAATTACTGCATCATCATTGTGTCATAAATAAATTAATTTATTTAATGTCTAAAAATTATAAATAAAATCTCATTATGTAGGAAATCTTTTTAGATTTCTAATGAATATTTATAGTCGAATTTATCTTATGTATAACCCCATATTAAAAATGTTTTAGTTATTAAACTTTGATTTTTACTATTTTAACTATTCATTAAATAAAATAATATTAAATGTCATAATCTAATCCAAGTGTACCTAAATGGTCATATTATATTAATAAGGTTGTTTTTGGTCGAATTAAACTTATCCAATAGAATTAGGACATGTGTTAGGGTAATAGTAATATCATATTTACCCTTAGTTACCCTATTTACTATTAACCGCGGTAAAAAAAGTAAAAAGTTATTATTCACCAAAAAATTATTTTTATCTCATTGAATCACATTTTACTTACTGATATCAACGGTGTTTGTCAGATTTTAGAAATTCCATTCACAGAAGCGGTAAAATTATGTTTTATGCAAAATTCATTTTTTAACCTACCACTTAGTGGTTTCACTATTCATCAAAAATTGAAAGTTTTCTGAAAAATACCAAAATTTCACCCTAGGCTAATTTCAGTATTCTGAATCCAAAAATGAGGTCCATTTTGAAAGATAAAATTGCAAAAAGTGGTTATTAATATTCATAATGGGTATTTTAAATAATATTTTAATAGCATATCGTCCTTTAGCGAAACTCAGTATTGCGTACAACGCAAGCTATCGAGGAAGGTCGCGATTGCGTGTAAAGTAAGCCAAGCTAGTGTGTAGTGAAAGATTCCTTTGATAAAAAAAATATTACTCATGAAAATCTCAGGTGTTACATTCTACCCCCCTTAAAAAGGATTTCTCCCTCGAAATTCATCACTTTGTAACAAACAGATGAGGATACTTCTCCCTCATCATATCCTCAAGCTCCCATGTAGCTTCCTCAAGTTGGTGGTTCCTCCATAAAACTTTCACCAATCGAGTGGTCTTGTTTCGTAGGACTTTTTCGCTACGATGCAGAATCTCTATCGGTTGTTCTTCATAAGAAAGATCTTGCTCTAGCGGTACAACTTCTAAACTGAGTACATGTGAAGGATCAGGTATGTACTTTCTCAGGAGAGATACATGGACCACATCGTGAACTTGAGAGAGATTCAGTGGAAGCTCCAATCGGTAAGCTACCTTTCCAACACGATCCAGTATTTCGAAAGGACCGATATATCTAGGGATCAACTTCCCCTTCTTTCCAAATCTCATAACCCTCTTCCAGGGAGATATTCGTAAGAACACTTTATCACCCACTTCAAACTCTAGGTCTTTTCTTCGGTTGTCGGCATAACTTTTCTGTCGACTCTGAGCAGCTCTTATGTGTTGTTGAATAGATCTGACCTTTTCTGCCATTTCATCAACGAGATCAGGTCCTAATAGCTTTCATTCCCCAACTTCATCCCAGCAAGTTGGAGTCCTGCATTTCTTTCCATAGAGAGCTTCATAAGGAGCCATCTGAATACTGGAGTGAAAGCTATTATTATAAGAAAATTACACCAAAGGTAGGTGTTGATCCCAACCTCCTTTGAAATCCATAGAGAAAGCTCTCAACATATCTTCAAGGGTTTGAATTGTTCTCTCAGACTGACCGTCTGTCTGAGGATGATAAGCAGTGCTGAAACTCAACTCTATATCTAGAGTATGCTGAAGACCTCGCCAGAACTTTGAGGTAAATCTCAGATCCCGATCAGATATAATATAAAGTGGTACTCCATGCAATCTTACCACTTCCTTTACATATATCCTGGCAAGCTGATCTAGAGAGAAATCCTCTCTAATAGCAATGAAGTGTGCAGACTTTGTAAGACGATCAACTATGACCCAGATAGCATTATTGCTTTTGGATATTTTAGGAGGTCCTGTAACAAAGTCCATAGTGATGTTTTCCCATTTCCATTCGGGTATGGGTAATGGTTGTAACATCCCCTTAGACTTCTGTCTCTCAACTTTAACTTGTTGACAAACCAAGCATCGAGAGACATATTCAGCAACATCTCTTTTCATGCCATCCCACCAGAAGTACTCTTTCAGGTCCCTATACATCTTCGTGCTTCCAGGATGAATAGAGAATGAAGAACTATGAGCCTCATCCAGCAGCTCCTTCTTTAATTCAGGGATGGGAGGAACACAAACCCGATTCCTGAACTTTATTATCCCATCACAGTCAAGGTTGAATTCAGGAAGATTTATCACCTTCTTTTGTAACTAGACATCTTCTTTCTGTGCCTCTTTAATCTTCACATGTATATATGGTTGAACATTTATTTGAGAAAGATAAGATTTTTCCCCTTCCATTATAATTCCAAGATCCATCCTTTGTAAATCCATAACTATTGGATCTTTTGTGATCCTAATCATGGATAAACTAGCATGGTCTTGTCGACTTAATGAATCTTCCACCTTGTTTGCTTTCCCAGGGTGGTAATGGATTGAGCAGTCATAATCCTTAATCAGCTCCAACCATCTCCTTTGACGCATATTCAGCTTCTTTTGTGTGAAAATATACTTTACACTTTTATGATCAGTATAAATATCACACCTTTCACCATAAAGGTAATGCCTCCAAATATTTAATGCAAAGATTACCGCAGCTAACTCCAAATCATGTGTTGGGTAATTTTGCTCATGGATTTTCAACTGTCGTGAGGCATAATCTATCACCATATCATTTTGCATAAGAACACACCCCAATCCCTTCTTGGATGCATCACTGTAGATCACAATCCTTTCTCCACTACAAGACAGTGTGAGCACAGGTGCACTGGATAACCTTCTTTTCAACTCCTTGAAATTCTCTTCACATTACTCTGTCCAAACAAACTTAACTCCTTTCCGAGTCAACTTGGTGAGTGGATTAGATAATCGTGAAAAATCTTTTACAAAACGTCGATAATATCCAGCCAAACCAAGAAAACTTTGGATCTCTGTTACCGTTGTTGGTCTCGAACATCTTTTGATAACCTCTGTTTTTGCGGGATCCACAGATATCCCCTCTTTTGAGATTATGTGACCCAAAAATGCAACTTTTTGAAGCCAAAATTCACACTTGGTAAATTTGGCATAAATCTTCTCCTTTCTCAGGGTCTTCAATATAATTCTCAAGTGATCTTCATGATCTTCCTTGATCTTTTAATAGACAAGAATATCGTCTATAAAGACTACCACAAATTGATCAAGATAGTCTCCAAAGACTCTATTCATTAGATCCATGAAGATAGCAGGGGCATTAGTAAGACCAAATGGCATCACTATAAATTCATAGTGTCCATACCTTGTACGGAAAGCCGTCTTTGGTATATCGTCCCTTTTGACCCTTAATTGATGATACCCTGAACGAAGATCAATCTTGGAAAAGTATTGAGCTCCACATAGTTGGTCAAATAAGTCATCAATGCGCGGGAGAGGATATTTGTTCATGATAGTGATCTTGTTAAGTTCTAGATAATCAATGCAAGTCTCATTGATCCATCTTTCTTCTTAACAAATAGAACATGTTCTCCCCAAGGTGACGCACTAGGGCGTATGAATCCCTTATCAAGATTCTCTTGGAGTTGCTTCTTCAATTCCTACAACTCAATTGGGGCCATTCTATAAGGTGTCTTTTAAATAGGAAAAGCACCCGGTACGAGTTCTATTGAAAACTCAACTTCACGATTTGGTGGAAGACCCGGTAATTCCTCCGGAAAGACATCATCAAACTCCCGTACGATGGGCATATTCTTAATCGCGAGTTTCTCACCAACCATTTGAGATAAATAACCTTCATTTAGTGGAATCAATACCCATAAAATGGAAGAAATTTCCACTGGAAGGTTATGTTCATCCTTGCATTGATAGACGATCATAGATTGATCTGGAATATGAAATGTGACTTCCCTTCATTGGCAATTGATATGAGATCCGTATAAAGAAAGCCAATCCATGCCAAGAATCACATCGAATTCCACTAAAGGAAGGATCACAAGATTTGTAGGAAGCACTTTCCCACAAACGTCAATTGGAGAAGAATTATAAAATTTTGATGCGATTGATGTTCCATTAGGTGTTGTCACAGCTAACTCAACATCGAATTGTTGAGGTAATACGGTGATACCCTTAGAAAATTATTCAGAAATAAAAGAGTGGGTGGATCCAAAATCAAATAAAACATTTGCTACTTTAGAGTGGACGGTAAGTGTACCTTTCACCACTTCGTTATCGTACTCCACATCACTGATAGAAATTGCATGTGACTTTCCTTTGTATTTAGCCTTAAGAGTTTGTTGACGTCGACCATCATCATCAACCCTTGTATTTGGGCATTGATTGGCATAATGCCCCATCTCCTTGCACTTGAAACATTGAAGTGTAGTATGTTCATTCTGTGTATCCCTTCCTTTTTTTGCATCATTAGACATCTTCTTCCTATCATCGTGACATTCAAATGCCCGATGACCTTCCTTTCCACATTTGAAACATTTATTTGTCCCTTTAAGACAACTCCCTCCATGTTTATTTCCACACTTTGAGCATAAGGGAAAGCTCATCTTCTTTTCAGCGTACTCTTTAGATTTTCCTTTGAATTCCATTTTCCTCTTCTTATCAAACCCATATGACTGATGGGTTACTCCAATATCAATCTCGACTTTGAGAGAACATCGAACGATTTCCTCGTAGCTATTGAAGTCCCTTATGGCTAACACCCTTCGAAGACTTGGTTTTAAGCCACTAAAGAATCGATCGGTCTTACTCTCAGGTTGGATAATAATACCAGAAACGTACCTTGCAAGTCTTGTAAAATTTGCTTTATAGGTACCAACAGATTCATAATACCTTTTCTTCAGTTCAAGAAACTCTTTCTCCATCTTTGTTCGGAGAATACGAGGGAAGTACTTATTGAAAAACAATTTCTTGAACTCGTCCCATTCCATGGACTCAATTTCATCCCTTTGCCTCATATTCTTAATAAGATTCCACCATTGATCAGAATCTCCTTCCAAACGATACACTGCTAGGATGACTTTATCATGTTCAGAACATTGAAGAACTGAAAATATCTTTTTAGTATTACTAATCCATTGTTCAGCAACTAATGGATCAGTAGACCCGCTGAAAGAAGGTGGACGCTGCCTCATGAAGGATTCAACAGAATGTTGCTCCTTCCTTTGCTCGTTTGGAAGTCCTGCATAATTCATATCTTGAGAAAGTTGTGTGAGCATGGCTATAAGATTTTTCATTCCAGCCCCCATATCGTTTGGTTGCTCAGGGGGACAATCATTGCATTGCCCATCGCATTCCGCATTAACACGGTTCCTTCGGGTTCCAGCCATTGACTAAAACCAAGAAGAATAATGTGAGAAACACTAATTATAATAGGAAAACCACATAATTCAAGAATAAAATTTTCACTCTTAAGGTCTTATCCTAGGTTATTCATGGCCATTTCTAAAACACTAAGATTGTGTTCTATGCTTAGACTTATCCTTAGGGTTCTTACTAAGGCTTTCACATCCTAGTTTCCAAAGGTTGACTATACCTTTCCTCTGATACCAACTATAACGACCCATACTTTACATAAATTGTTAATACTTCAAAATTGAAGCACACTTATTTCGACATATGAAAAAACCACAAAGGACCGTATAGGTATAGTGTCTTTAGAAACTGGGAAACATAAACAACTGGTTCATAAATCTTCTACAGTGTCTCCCATTTATTTCATCGTACCTAGGGTCCCTTTTAGCATATTATACTTAATATCCATTTTCCTGACCTGGGGAAATGAAAACATACAAAAAGGGTGAGCTCAAATGCTCAGCAAGGGCAAATAAAGGAAATAAAAATCATATCATATCTTTTGGAAAATCATAACCTGCAAAAGAGATCATAATATCTTAACATGGAATAAATCATAGAAGTGAAAATGAGATCCCCAAAATCATATCATAAAACTTGAAACTTTGTGGAATGCACACATAATCATGGAAAATCATTTCTTATTAGTCATGACTCATTTCCAAGACTATCTTAGCGGACAAAGTCCATTTCTGAACCGAGTTCACTCCTCATTTCAGTCCTGTATCACTGAACCGAAATAACCTTCCGTTCCAGCCATGTCTATCTCATGAGATATAAATCTTTACCAAATGCATTGGAGGGAGATATAGGTCCCACCCATCTTATAATGAATCCTTTCTTATGTGTGCCACATAATCATAAATCATACATCATCGCATAACACATGTAACACAAATGGGACTCTTGAAACATCATGACATCATAAAACAAATCATATAAGGTAAATGACTTCATAAAAATAATTCCCTAAAAACATAATCAAATCAATGTAATAATAGGGATAAAAACAGAACCCTATATTATCTTAGATGGAAAATAATTTTGATAAAACATTTGAACTCCATTCTTGAGGAAAATATCCTTTCTACTTCAAATACATTTTTCCTCTCTTAACATGTCATACAATTTTAATATAAAAGAAGTTGATTAAAAATAAGCTTGAAAACATTTAAAGGAAGCTTCTTGGAAATAATGTTTTAAAAATCCATTCATGTCGTATAAGTTAAAAAAACATTCTTCTCGTACTTTTGTCGGAAAAGTCAAAAAGTACCTCGTACGAAAAATGCCAAAAGATTCCTTTCATATCTTTTACTAAAATCTCACCGAAGGGTAAAATTTGATATAAACTATTGTAGAAGGATATAAATATTACATATTGGGGAAACATGGATGTGGATGATAAAATACACCCCAGTAAATACCAAAGTATAAACAATCTCGGATAAAATGAGATTGTGACATTTCCCTTACCTTAGGTCCGATTTGCTTTGTACGTGTCCGAAGCTCCTGTATAATGGTTTAAATAATGTTATTGACTTATTCCAGAATCGTACATATTGATATGATATCATATATTTTCATATTCTTAGCTTCTTATTAGTAATATTTCATTGTTACTTGTTACTCGGGTCTTTATTGGCTTTTGTTCTTATGCGTGTTTTGCCGAATAAATTCTTATTCTTCATTTAAGGTTATAGATACCTTATATCCAGAATGGTATTAGTGTAACATATATAATATTTATTAATTCAATTCATTTATTTAATTACTATGTAATGATGATCATGTAGAATGAGTCGCATCACATCGTGGAGACGGTATTCCGTACGTACGCACGAGCGATGATATTGTTCCCATGATCGTGGAATTGTATTTAAGTGTATTTATACTATTTCAGTATCAATATAACTTTATAATAATCATATATATTTACTCATTACACCATTATACCCATCCTTCTAAGGTGATGGTGGAAAATAGATTACACCACGACGTGGAGACGGTATTCCGTACGTACGCACGCTCGATGATTTCATTTTTCCGTAGGATGGATAGAAGGTGAATTAGGGTTGTTTCATATTTATAATAACATATCAGTATGTAAGTAATACTGATGTTATTACTTTATCATGAAACAACTAAATAAGAAGAAGTTGAAGAAGAAAGAAATTGAAAAGATTGGTAATGGATATTACCTCTTTTTTGAAACGCCTCTTTGAATCCTCCACTTAGGGAACTAAGATTGGACTTTGAAGAAGACCAGGACCTCTAGGATTATTATAGGGAAGTGGATAAGGGAGTTTTTCAGGGGTTGGCCGAGCTTGAGTGCTCAAATTGGTGTGAGGAGGAGGGGGAGGAGGTGCCCTTTTATAAGGGAGGGGAGGGGCACCTTAGGAATATCTCAAAATATTATTTTATATTAAAGTCAAAATTGGTTTATAATGGTTCCAAAGGGTCTTATTTCGAAGGTAAAGTGGGGATGGGTCGAAATCCTACCAACCAATAGGATTTAGACAAGTTTAGGTTATTATTTTAACCTTATCAATTAGATTTAACTCTAAGTTAAATAATTTAACTTTTACCGTGACTTTTTGTTTTCTTACACTATATGGTTAATACACTTACTATAACATGACAAACGAACCCCAAGTTGTTTATTATTAATATATATATCCTTAGATAAGTCATTTGGCCGATCCTTAGATTTTTAGGAATAAAATAACAATTAATAATATAATATTTTATTTAAAAACTATTTTGTGTCAATTTTGACACTATTTGATATATGATTTTTGTGAAAGTCATAACAGAATTATATGTTCGAAAAAAGTTGATTAAAGAAACACTAATATATCATAGTAACCTAGAAAATTAGTGTAATTAATAAATGTCTCAAATTACATTTATTTGAGCATTTATAACATCAATTATGTTAACATTTCCTTAAAAGGGTAATTACTGCATCATCGTTGTGTCATAAATAAATTAATTTATTTAATGTCTAAAAATTATAAATAAAATATCATTATGTTGGAAATCTTTTTAGCTTTCTAATTAATATTTATAGTCGAATTTATCTTATGTATAACCCCATATTAAAAATTTTTTAGTTATTAAACTTTGATTTTAACTATTTTAACTATTCATTAAATAAAATAATATTAAATGTCATAATCTAATCCAAGTGGACCTAAATGGTCATATTATATTCATAAGGTTGTTTTTGGTCGAATTACACTTATCCAATAAATTAGGACATGTGTTAGGGTAATAGTAATATCATATTTACCCTTAGTTACCCTATTTACTATTAACCGCGGTAAAAAAAGTAAAAAGTTACTATTCACCAAAAAATTATTTTTATCTCATTGAACCAAATTTTACTTACTGATATCAACCGTGTCTGTCGGATTTTCGAAATTCCATTCACAGAAGTGGTAAAGTTATGTTTTATGCAAAATTC
Source organism: Viscum album (assembly GCA_963277665.1). Taxonomy (NCBI): domain Eukaryota; kingdom Viridiplantae; phylum Streptophyta; class Magnoliopsida; order Santalales; family Viscaceae; genus Viscum; species Viscum album. The sequence continues at coordinate 1,257,971,865 of OY728152.1, forward strand.
AGTTTTTAACCTACCACTTAGTGGTTTCACTATTCATCAAAAATTGAAAGTTTTCATAAAAATACCAAAATTTCACCCTAGGCTAATTTCGGTATTCCGAATCCAAAAATGAGGTCCATTTTGAAAGATAAAATTTCAAAAAGTGGTTATTACTATTCATAACGGCTATTTTAAATAATATTTTAATAGCATATCGTCGTTTAGTGAAACTCGGAATTGCGTACAACGCAAGCTATCGAGGAAGGTCGCGATTGCGTGTAAAGTAAGCCAAGCTAGTGTGTAGTGAAAGATTCCTTTGATAAAAACAAAATATTACTCATGAAAATCTCGGGTGTTACATTATTTATAGTTATTGATTAGTCATCAAATTATATGTGATATTTATGTGTGAAATGTATGGGTTTCTTTAGCAGAGAATTATTTTATAGGGAGGATTTATATTATGGTAAAATTATCTCTCGCATGTTAGATTTTGGTAGTATGTATCCTTGAAAGGACCTTCATAGAGAAGAGTGTCAAGGGGTGGACCTTCTTCTCATTTGATCATTTGGTTGTTATGAGTATGTGTATAGCTAAAATCATTATAGAAGTTACTATAATCACTTATAATATTTATATTTGGATAATATTTGAATAAGATTCTTTGGGGATGAAGTCTAGATATACTGGTAGAAGTATAGAGGGGAGGACCATGAAAATTGTAGCTAATTATTCATTTGGATGATGAGTCAACTTAATCATGAGATAGTTTTAAAATGATATTTAGGGAATTAAGAAGACCTATATTAATCAGATAATGAATATAGTCCAACACCATAACTCTAGGATTCCCCAAGTGAGAATTAATTTTAGATACACAATGATTGATATCCAGAGTTCTATGTTGTGTACAAATAAATTATTTTGTGGGGGACTTCATAGATGAATCTCATATTTCTGTCATAAAATAAAAAAATACTTGTCAAAAAAATATTCGAATGTATGAGTACTTCTTTGTTTCTACAAGGATATGATGAATATATTACATACAAATAATTGGATAAGTAATATAAACTAATACTTGAATTAAATTTTGAATATGGTGGAATGTTCATGAATATTTTTATGGGATATTTTTCTAAATTGATTCACCAATTGAGCTATGTTATATATGTCTAGTTGTAATGGGACTATGTGTCTACTCTTATTTTTTAGTCCTCTTAGGGATATTCTAAATATCCTTTTTAATTACAGAAGAAATGTGTGTTTAGTCATGAGTATCCCTTGATATATGTTAAAGATCGACTCTGGTGGCTGAGGTGGTAAACTTTCATCCTCATAGTTAGCTATAGGGATATGATAATGGCCATCATATGATTCCACTATGTGGAAAAGATAAATTTTTTGTATGCTGTGAGAAGGAATGTTGAAATTAACATTTTATTCTACCAAAATGAGTTGACGAGATACTAATTTTGGAATGGAAATTTATTTCCAATATTTAGTGGGAGAAGAAATATGTTCCCACTCTAGTACATCAGTTAATATAAGGATATGCTTATTATATTAATGTGTAGGGTTGAGAATTCATTCCCTCTCCCTTTTACCATCATGGTAAATCTAGTTTGATTCCTCTAATATAGCTAGTTATATTGGATGTCTTGGTTTGTGGGATATATAATGTGTTCCTACTCATCAGTTTATTCTAAAATATAACTAGAATTTTCTTCACGTGATGTAGGGTTTGGGTATGCTCTCTATAGATGGTAGAAAACCACACCTAGAGATAATTACATGATGTTCAGGCATACGTGATCATATGAGGAAACCATGGGGTGTTGTCCTAATCATTTACAGAGGGATTAATATATCATGACACTATTGGTGGTGGATTTTTATATGATCCATCCAATGAGACTTTTATGCTAAGGGGAGACCAAGGTCAACCTCATGATCCACCTCCATTAGATATGGGAGGGACATATTTCATTCTTATATGGAGATTCTCATAAAAATATTCGAGGTGGATCTAGGAGATATACTTATTACAACAACACATTTATTAGTGGATTCCTATTGTAACATTAGGTCAATGGGGGTTTCATGTAAAACTTATAAGGACAAGATAATTCAATAATGGTGGTACTCCTTCACCATTTTATTCATCTCCTAATACATAAGTGCATGTGTGGGGGAAAACAACATTTTTTGTCATAGTGCCCATGCATTGGAAGAATTTATAGAATATAACATTTGTCTAGATGATTCCATGATTTTATATTTAAGGTTATTCTTCAATATCTATAATGAATAAAAACCGAGACCATATAACTCATAAATGGGACCTCACATGGTATAAACATGTTCAACTAATCATTTTAATAGATTAAGTCTTAATGTCACAAATTTTGTGTCTGTGTGATAATCACTAGACATTATGTTGTGAATGTCTATCATAGTTCAATGATTCACAACTAGTTTAAATTTATTTTTTTATTTCTTATGGTAATTATATTCATGGAACCAGAAACATATAACACCCACACTCCATGATTATATGTCATGAACATCATTATAGTGCTCCATTCCAATGAAAGGTAGTCACTAGGAATGTTTTTCCAGTGAACCATCATAATACACATTTTTTTATTGGTTTAGAGGTCAGTATCATGACTCCTTTTTATAGGAATATTGATTAATCTAAGACAATTTTTTAGATTTAATATATACATCTTATTTATTTTCTATATTTCAGTGTGTAATTGTTTACCATTGTTCCAAAATTTTCTCACTTGAAATTCATATATGTAAACGTCTACATGTATCAAAGATATACCATAAACATAAAAATATATGTGTATCATAGATTATCTAATTAATTTTACTATTACATGGTGATATTTTGTTTAAAAGGGGTGTGTCTAAAATCATCATAGTTGGGAACTATATATTTTAATTCCATCTTAGATAGTAGAAGATATTTAGGTTATGTGAATCAGTCCCATAACAAGGGTATCCTTTTATCCTTATAAAGGCAATTAGAAACCATAAAGTTCTATCTCTTAAAAGGGAAACATAATAACTTTTAATTTTATATGATGAAAACAAATTCATGAAATTCATTTTCATATTTTGAGGAGGATAAGGCCTAATATTTCTAACACTGGTTGGTGTGGAATTTATAAATGGTAATCCCATTATGGTTGACATAAAATGGTATCTGGAAAAACCATAATGGGTTTAGGTCTCATAGGGAACATTGCCCTTTGTGGAAAATATGGGTTCATCAGGATATGAACAGATAAGGTTGGTGTGGTGGTCACCCTGAAGGAATATGAAATTCCATGTAGTGGCATGAACTTATTTAGAGTATGGTCCAATAAAGAGGTTCTACCATGAAATATGTATTGTGATAAAGTTATTTCTAGGGTTGTGGGAATATACTCGAGTTAGGGAAGGTTTTATGTTAACATTTTTGTAATAACAACCCCCTAAGGATGAAAACAAAGGATAAATATATTTTGATCCTCAAAGAGGAATCCTACATAACCTTACAGAATATAAAAAAGCACTCACATAGTTTGAGTGATATATTTAAAGGTATTATGGTGGGAACATACCATGAATATTTACATCATGTGATAAGGATGTTTTCACATTGTTTAACATTGTGTTAAGGGGACATTGGACATATCATTTGACTTCATAGAATTGGGATTACTCGGTTATGTAAGGTATAATAATAAAGGATTGAGAAGGTCTTATAGATACGGAACATCTATATAATCGCATTCTTTGAGAATGTGGTCCTTTGAATATATAAAACTCATAGGAAATATACACCCATGATGGAAATGTGTTGAGAATTATGTAGTGGGGTGACCGAAATATGCCTTACAAAATAATAGGTTTAGGATAAGTCATGGAGTGCTCAGGCATATACCTATGGTGGAGGCCCATAAGGAATGAATTTCAATTATGCTATCACAATGAATATCTTGGGTATTTATTCCAATGAGATTTATTATCTTTGTGAGAAACAATAGATAAATGAATATTGAGGATATTATGTCAGAGTTCACAGTTACATTTTACTAGGGATTATACCGTAATAGAAACCCCATTTTATATCATTATCTATGATGTTAGAGGAGTATATGTATGGGGTTTGATCATTGAAATGGTACTGGAAGGGTACATATAGGCCTTATGAAGTCTTTGGTTTCCTATATCATTGATTGAACCTAATCATTTACAAATCACTCATTCCAATAAGGATTGGTCCTAGGCCCAGAAGATTTTGTTGTATTAATGTTTGAAAATTACAATGATCTTTAAAAAATAATGATAGTTTTTATTATGGGAATCTTCATTTATATTCACCATGAGGATTTTAAATATCTCTAATGAAAAACAAGAGAATAATTTTTAATGGGACTCCATGATTGATGGGGTACGCGCTGATGTAAACTCCTTGAATGTGTACATGTATTATCTTTTAGAGTGGTCATGGGATGACCAATTCTATATTTTTACCCATGATGAAGAGATCCATGGGGATCATTCAATTATTCATGAAGGGGAAATGGTGAAGAAAAATTCTCTACATGATCTAAAAATATAGAAGGTGATAATTGAATGTCAAGGGACTCTTTTTTTCAAAAGGGACATGCTATATAGAATGGGTTTCTCCTAAAATGATATCTTCATCAGAGGATCCACATCATGATGATATTATTCTATGTAGGATTTTTTTGTATGTGATGTTTAAAGGATTTTCCATAAAGAGAATATATAATTATTCTTCCATAAAGGACCTCATATATATAGTGTATGTGTAAGGGTTACTTACTAAAGGTAATGTTGAGGGGAAATTTTTCCAATGTAGTAGGATAATTACCTAAAGATGATTTACATTGATATCCAAATTTTTATCTTTAGGAAATTCAATTTCATTATATCTAATTGGTATTCTCTTTTTCTCTCATGTCCTCCTACATTGGGAAGAACATGGGGATTTATAGTTTGTGTTGAGTCAACTAATTCTCCAAAATTCATAGCCATAAGGTGGTCCTTGATTGAAGAGAGTTCGACATAGGAGAAGTGCATTACTCCATTATAGGGATTATTTAATTTAAATGGGTATTAAACATAGTGTTATTTGGTTGAATGGAAATCCCAAAAATTTAGCCATAGGTGAATAAAATGTTTTGTGGTCGGCCCAAAATTACAATCTCTCTATAACCAGCTATCATGGGACACTTAATTCTATAGAGAGGGAACAATAATCAATTTAGTTACCCCACCTTTTCTAGATTTTTAAACTAAAACTAAAAAATTATAGGGAATAAAAACTACAGCATCATTCCACAAAAAAAATTATGTAGGATAAGGAGGTTTGTGTAGAAATTTTACCTCTTTTCAGATGAGGAACTCAAAAAGTATTTCGTTTTTTCAATAATAAGTTCATGATATATGTTAAATCGTTAATTTTTTTAAATTTTAAATATAAAATCATATAATAGGGGGTACAAAAAATAACTAACAGGCCAAAATTGAAAATTAATTGTGTGAGAATAATATTTTCATATAAATGATGAAGATTTGTAGATGAGAGCCACAAAATGATTGGTTGATTTGAAAATAATTTCATTTTATATGAAAAGTACATCCCATTTCCAAATTTTGTATCTCAACTTAAAATAAACAAAAGAGTTGATCAGTATGTCTAATTAGGTTCCATTACCAATAAAAACATACCATGTGAAGCATAAAACACCCTTATTTATGTGGTATACACCCAATAAATGGGTTTTAGGCCTATAAGTTCACAAAGGACCCATGAAAGGGGTTTTATGGGTTTAAACACCTATTCATTATTAATTTAGGAAATCCATTACCAACTCTTAGATGGAGGTTCACACCACTACATTACCAAACTATAATAAAATTTTCAAGGTTATTTATCATCTATTTTTTCATTCCATCTGGAATTCATTGATAATTTATTAGATTCATCTTAGGGTTTATATAACCTTTCCACTCAAACTCAACTTGTGTTGATTGATTTGGGATCTGATTATGAATTCTATAAAAAATATCATGGAATGAATTTTTTTATGAGAAAAAAGTTCCATTTATTTTTTTCATGCCATAATTGACTTCATGATTATCATTTCCTTTTGTTTTATATACCAAAGAAATCAATTTAATTGAGGTGTCCTTGGATAGAATAATAAAGGAGACTTTTTGGACGATTAAATAAAATTGATGTTTTATTTTTGTACATCGGGTATTATGTGCCAGATCAAAATACATTAAACATAAAAAATACATGGAAAGTTTAATGTAATGTTTTGATATGGAAATTTACTAATAATTTATTAAGAAAAATTTGGTTCACAATATGATTTCATTATTTAGATGACTTATTTTCATACCACCTGATATTTTTTATTTAATCATTTTTTTTTCTTGTGGTAATAACTTTATGATTTTGATATATTAATGAATTTTTTATGTTCTTGTGGCCTAAATTTGTAATTATATAATTTTATTTTATATTTAGAAAAGAAATTATAATATAGACGAATATTTTGGGTGGGGTCTTGTATCTCACGACACTACAATGTTTATGGGAGACAATGATTGAACCTAATCAACTATTTCTTGTTTATATTAGGAGTAAAATCAATATATTAATTTTTTAGTATATTTTTTTTCCATTAAATATGATTTTCTATGAATATATAAAGGAATATTTTTTTTCTAGTTTTTGTTTCTATGATTAACTAAATATGATTTCATTTTTCAATTATTTTATTCTTTGATTATGTTGTAGCATTTACATATTCAATTTATTCCCACTCATTTATTGTACTATTATAGATAAAATATATTAAATTATCTAATTATTTTCACATTGCTAAGAATTTTATCCCACATTTATCATAGATTTCACTATTTACCGAGCTAATTAAAAAAATATGACACTTCTAGAATCTATTCAGTTATGGAATTTTTCTGGATGAATTTTATACCATAGCTTGGTATAAGAATGATATATATATAATATAAAACGAACTATAACCTTTTATTTTTGGAGATATATTATTATCATTATTATTTATTTATAATATTTTAAATTGATGTAAACTATATATATATTGTGTATAGATGAAAAAAATATTGGATCTTTTTTATTTGATTTCTCCAAAATTTATCATCACGAATAATAAAACCCCCTCAAGTATCCCAAAGTCAATGATATTCCTATACCATTTAAATTCATAGTGTATACATATAATTCCATAATTATAATCTATTAATATATTTAAAATATATCATTTTAGAAATTGTTATTTAAATTAATTTGTAGGTTTTAAAAAATTTCCAGTCTAATCACCACATTCGATATTTTTGGTGGTTATTACATGAAGAGTAATATATGTACATCATTTATAAACTCAATTTGTGCCAAAATAATTAATTGTAAAATAATATTTAATTTAATAATTATATTTGACCGAAATTTAATTCTATACATCATCATGTTTATTAATCCACTAAACAATAATAGATTGTTATGAAAAATTATTTTCATACATATTTGATATAGTTTATATCAATTTTATTGATGTATTCTACACCATGATGTTGAGCATAAATTTTCCCCCATCATTAATCATATAATTCATTGGGATTTTCATTTTTTGAAATCACATTCATTATAAAGTATTGTTTTTTTTGGTTTTTTCCCTTATGAATAATGTGTATCTTCTTCGGATACATATTTTCTTGAATCCAAATATTTTATAAGATAAATGTTCATCAATAAAATTTATTTTCCTTCTGCATTAATTTATATATTTCCATTATTCCTAATGAATTTTCATCCTTCAGATATTAATCATGATCCAATACCAATTATTGTTGAAATTATAGTATGAATACAAAAAATAGAGAAATTTTAATATAATGATTTAAGTGGACTATTAAGTATACCCTATAACCATATAGGAGATTAAATTTGCTCTAATTTTTAATGTGTATTATAATTATTTTTATATCAATTTTTTTTCATACAAAGTATTAAAATTTTTAGAAACTAATTTATATATAAAATATAACTATTAAAAAAAATTGGGGAAAATGTTTTCTCTGTTATATAAATTTTACAGTGTATCCATGTTAACAAAAATGAAAATGTTTAATTTTCCTTTTCTACATATACCGTTAATGAAAATTAATTATGTGAATGTATTTTTAGCTGATAATAAAGTATTTTATCTAGATTTTTTTATGAACCTCTTATGAAATTTTCATCAAAAAACACTACATTCCAAATTTAACATATATGATTTTTCTAATTTTTTGTGGTCTTATGACCATATACCGTAACCATCCTTATATGGGTCACAATCATCTATATCACCCATGAAAAATTATCATCTATATGGAATAAAATTTTTTATAGGCTTATTTACCAATATAATTTGTATCAAATCAAGATTCATCCATATATAAATATTTATCATTGTTTTAAATCATTCATAGAAATGCCCATGGTATGGATCAAACATTTATTACATCCTATGATAAAATGATAGATCAAAATCTATGAAATTAGCCTCTAGTTTTCCCAAATTTATACTACCTTATATGATCCATAGTGTTGGAATTATTATTTATTACTTCACCTAACAGCATACAAGAATTACGTTAAAAACATATCATAACCCACAATATTCACTATGATAATATGAGTTTTATAATGAACCACAGTACAAAAAGAAAAATTCTCAATAATCATTTCTTGAAGATAATAAGTAACTAAATTCACTTTAAAATAATTAGTACCACCCATGTTTCTTCTCGATTTAATCTCATATTATTGTTCATGAGTTCTCCCTAAATAATCGATTGAATTTTTTATAAAACAATATATGTGTAATATTTCATAAATTTGAATAATGTTTATATATAAATCTAATAGAGGATAATTTTACTCTTTCTCTCTATTAAAAAAATTCATTTAAATCTTGTTCACAATATCATTCGCTTCAATTCCTTCTCAATTTTTGATTATATGTTTGAGTTATTGGAAATTATTAGTGTCCTCACATTCAATACATTGAAAAAATAATAATTATAGACTAAAAAACTCTATATATGCATTATAAACTAATAATATATATTAATAAGGATAATTAGGAAATATATACAGCTTAAAATATACTTATCCATCGCTTTAATTATTTTTTTGAAAAACAAAAAGATCCTTTTAAAGTGTACCCAAATACTCTAAATATATGTAACAATGATGTTCTATCTATTATAAGATTACACATAAAGTATATGATATTATTCAATTAGACTGTCATACATATCAATCATTATGAAATTATTTTAATGATCTGAGAACATATCCAAATGATTAATTATATTATCTTCTAATAAACCAAAATTCAAATATTATCGAAGAAAATAACTAAAATGTAACATCTTTTCATTTAATAACATGGTAATATCATGTTACTCATTTAAATTTTTAATGGGTTTCTGAAAAAATGTTCTTTATGATTTTTCATAAAATATTTTACTATCTCAAAAAAATATTTCAACCCTCATTCACCCAAATATAAAATATCCAATGAAATATGAGACACAATCGCACATATATCATCTAAATATAATACTTATCAAAAGCTATATGTGTATACAAAATAATTTTCATATACTCTTGAAAAATGTAACTCATTTAGTAATAGTCAATAGTAACATATCATCAAACCATATATTTTGGCCATCAAATTATACCTTTATAAAAAATATCATAACACTAATTATATCTTAACAAAATCATTAAAATATTTCAGACAACATTTAGACCACACTTTATTCACCATTATTTAAAACATTACATACTATTTTTTATAGATCATGGTCTACTAATATAATCATGATCCATATAAGAATATTTACAAATCATATTGGTAAAAAATATATATTAATACAACACACACTCTTTTATTAACACAATATATGTGATGTAAAACTTTAATTATTGCATAGGGTGAAAATTTTTTATATATTGAATAAAATTTAATAATTTTCATCACTTATTTATAATAAATCCAAATCCAACACCCATACATGATGGAGTCTAAAAATAAACTCTTCTATAATTTTCAATCAACTAGTACGAGAGCATCCATAAATTTGATATCAAAATTCAAATAAATTAAAATTAGAAGAGGATTCTTCATTTAGTAAGAGAGTTTACTTAAAAATATCAAAGAAACATTTAATAAGTTTTCTAATATTGCATGAGTCATGAATCAAAAAAGGAATTTATTTAATTAAATAATAAATCATTGATACCCAACATACATCTCTTTTGAATTTTCTTAATTTGTAGAATTATAACGATGTTATATTTTATATAACATTATATAAATTTATGAAATTAGTCTATGAATTTTTTACATTTCGAATAAAAAATAAGAATGAAAAAAATAACTAAACTAGGATTGGTGCATTGAATAGAATTAGAGAATTAAAATTTTCTTAATTATCATGAAACATTATATATAAATATTTAGGTGTCCAAATAGATATCTACATTAATCCTCAACTAATTGACTAATCTCTATTATTTAAAAATAGTACTAGTATAATATTATTTTTTGAAAAATATTTATCCATACTACAAAAGTAAGGGAAATAAATTAATAAAACATTTAATCTTCAAAACATTACCCCTAATTTTCAAGTAAAATAATAATTTTATTTTATTATTCTCATTTATATAATTTCAAATTCCCAATAAAATTCATGGACATATAGATGATCCATGTAGATCTCTTTATAATAAGTTTTATTGTTGAGCTCTATAAAACAAATTAATTTTTTATTTTAGATTTTATTTACAGATCCTTTTTATATTGGTAATGGAGTGATTTAAGTAATAAATTCACATAAAAAACTATTTTCTATTATTTTATTCATTAATATTTTTAATTGGCTGGGGGATATTTTCACAGTTACTATTTTTAAAATAATTTCACTTTTAAAATTTTCATCCCTTTTAAAACATATCTAATGATAATAATCCACAAAATACAAATTGATAATAATAAATCCACTGGGGAAAAATTATAACTATATATTACTCAAATATAGATATTTTTCAATTTTTATTTTTATTACATTAAGGGTCCATGCTTCCCTCTAGAACAATTTCATCATATATGTAATTTTTCCTTAAAATATTTAATTTCCTTCATAGAAAGTATATTGATGGAGTAAATTTTGTGAGGATAGTCAAATGTAAATTTAGAATCCATAAATATATAAAAATATCTACCTTGGGGTTACCCTCAAAGAAGTAGCATCAAATACCCTAGTGGTCTTCCTAAAACTCATTTAGTGTTTTTAAATAATTTGAATCTATTAAATGAAATGAACATCAAGTAGTGTTGAAAAACAACAAGGAAGTAGGTAACAAAGTGATTAAATTTTCAAAATAGATAAAAAGGTATGTAAAATACAAACGTAAGAAACAAATTAGGAAAATCAATGAAAAAAAGAGAAAAGAAAATTTAGTGATATCCAAACTAATTCCTGAAATAGTGATCATTACACTTACTGTCACCTATATAAATATTTATACTAAAATCAATTAACTATAATACAATATGTTCTTTTTTTATCATCACAAACACATATTTCTCTTTAAAGAGTGAACAATCATGCATATAATGTATTTCTGTTCATAAAGTATTTCTTAAATGTGAAATGACTCATATATTCAAATTAAATTCTCTAATATTGTCATCCCAGAAAACGTGATCATCATATGGTCATAGAATAACACAATCTATCTTCATATTCAATATCCATCATATAGGTGAAAAAGAGGAAAATTAATCATGGAGAATAATGATAAAAATAGTTCATATGAATGAGTGTGAGGTTATATACCCTCACTTCACATAGAAAATTTACCAATAGTGAAGAAGAATCCAATGACCGATAAGATATTAAATCACTAGGACGCTTTGATTATCATCTCCTATGAATTTCTCTATAGGTTTTCCATCCATATATATAGGTTTAGGATGATACCTAAAAGATTGATAAATGATCATGTATATAAAATCTTGTAAAAACATAATTACTACTATAAACCAAGTTGGGGATCCATCCAACCCGACACCCAACCCAACCCATGGAATGGACCAAAGGAAATTATAAATCCCCACGAGATGGAAAATGGTACCTGGTCATCAGACACCACACTTTGGGAATAATTTCTCCTCTATATTTAACCATAAACATCGAATAAGAAAAAAACAACATCACATAACCATTAACCATAAACAAGAGTGATAAAACTATCAAACATTAAAAATATTAGTTTTTAACCAAAAACTAATATACCAAAAATGGGAGGGGGACAAAATAGACCAAAAACCAAAATATCCATTAAATAAGAGGGTCATAAACTCTTCAGAAACCTCCAAAAAAACAAAAAAGGATAGGAACCACTAGCAACCATATCCACCATCACCACCACATAATAACTTTCATTTATATGGGTCAAACATAATATGGTCTACACACACCTGGGGTTATGTTGGGTGTGATCTAGTACCCATAATTATAACAACTAAAGAGATTCCATACAACATCATTATAAGAAAAATTAATATATAAGTGTTTATGGAAAAGGAAGAAAACATTTTTGATGAACACTTTTAAGGAAAACATTATAAGTAAAACATCCTTCCAATATTGAATGAAAAGTAAAGTCTACAATATTTCAAAGATAAGAATAACATCACGTGAGTACTATGGGTAAATCGTAAATGTACTAGAAATAGTGAGACCCAATGAACCTCATACCTTGGTGATATGGTAAAGAATCTATGGCCCACAACATCCTCATACACAAGACACTAGAGATGATTCCATACAATGTTCTAGTGCACTCCAAACATTATATATTAGTAATTTTGGAATCGATGATCTTGCTAAATGAAACTGGTCCTTGGATTCAATAATTTTATAGAGTAGTACTCTTAGACCACCCACTTAGATATCTAGGACTCCCTTTGTTCTCAATTTTATTTCACATGCCATATATGCCACCACTTTCACATACTCACACCAAAAAATATAAACACACAAAAAAAATACCATTTTCCCTTAAGAAAAACATTTTTCGAACCCATACACACACCAAACCCATTTAACATCATGTTTCTCACGAACCTCACAATTCATCGTACATATTTATAAATATCATAAATCATACAAAAATCAAATAACAATGTTGATGTATGGATTCACTTACCTAAATCTTGGAATCTTCGAGAATATGGTGCAAAAACGTATCCACACAACAATGTAACCCTTTAGAGGAAAAGTAAAACCAAAATACATCAATATTTAACTCAAAAAACCATCATGATTGAATAATTATAAGGTCAGCCAATCTATTAGATAATTAATAACCAAATAGGAAGGAATGTGGAACTAAGAAGAATGACAAAGAAGGTTAATTGAGGGAATTACTTGAATTTTTTCAATATTTCACACCAAAACCACCCAATATTTGGATAACAATGGGATGCACGAATAGATAGAGAGGCACCGAGGGATAATAATCCTAAATGGGGGTGGAAATGGGAGGATTTGGGTTAAAATCGGGGAAGGTTAAAAATATAAATCCAACATTTTTAATAACCTAGAAAAGTCATTCATCTTGGATGCACGGTCTTCCAAATAGTGTCGAAAATGTGATGCTTCCTATCTCCAAGCGGAAAAAGGTAACATAGTTTTCTTATGGAGGGATTACACCCATGTGGGAGACCATGTGTCTCAGACAGACCCACTAGCCTTGGTATGTGGGTAGACGCACACCTGTGTGGAAGGTTGTGCATCCTAGATAGTCCCACTGTCCGAGGAGTATGGTCTCTTCTTGGATGGAACATAGTTTCCCCTAATTGTGCACCAATTGTGTGCCACTTGTTGTCTGATCCAAAAAGAATCTATTTTTCACCAAAAAATATTGATAAATTCTATAAATAAACATATTTCCAAAAATAAAAAAAAACTAATATCTCAAAATGAAACCATAGATGTGACACTTCTCTCCACTATGAAAGCATTTGGTGCTCTTAAATTCATCCAAAAGTTCGATGAGTAAAAAAATGGGTATTGCTCCTCAACCCAATATTTATGTTCCCATGTCTCATACTTATCATTTCTATGATACCAATGGTCCTAAACTAAATGGAATGGAATTCCCCCAAGTGACATTCTCTTGGGAATCCTCAATCTGCACTGGTCACTCGATAAGATGGATACTGGCTCCAATACTTCCCAATTAAAAACATTAGACGAGTTCATATTATACTTCTTTTACTACAAGATATGGAACACGTCATGAATTGTAGTCAACTAATATGCAAAACCTGAAAAGTATACCTCCTTACATACTCTCTCAGTAATATCAAAAGTTCTAAAATACATTAATGTTAGCATACCCTATATACCAAGATGACGGTGATCCAAAAAGGGTCAACCTTCAGAAACACTCAACCACTAATAGATAATTCCATGTCTTAGTGCTGATTATTGGTATGAGACTTGTAGAGGCTCTTTGATATCAATAAATGTTACTGTATCAACATTATTGTATCCAAAATCTCTTGCACAAGGTTCGATCTAAACAAAGAGGTCTCACCCACATCTACCCAGCAGGAATAAGACTAACACGGCCAACCATAAAGCACCATGAATATTTCCATTCTTATCAAGGATTGGAAACTACTATTGAATGTAAACTTTACCAAGCCTGAATGGATATCCCATGATCTTTAAAAATCCAAAACACTTTCCTAAAATATTCCCTCTATGATTTTATTTTCCCAATCTATCAGAACATCCATTTGATTATGGCATACCATACTCAAATTGATCTACGACCCCATTGAATTTTGAAGTACATCCAAGAACAATGAGGTGAAATGGGTGTCTCTATCTCAAAAGGTAGTCGATAGAACACCACGAAGTATTACTATCTCCGGAATATAAATCATTCCCAACTAATCCACCTTAGTCAAGCCTCTGAATATAAATAAATGGGCGGATTGGGCTTAATGGTCAATCACTACCCATATTTTATTTCTTCCCTGAGATGTACAGGGAAACCAAATGATGATATCTATGTCGACCTCATCAAAATTTCAAGTAGTAATGGGTTGTGGGTGAATAAAACTGGGGGAACTTTGGTTCTATTATTTAACCTACTAATAGGGATAACATTCGGATAGAAAGATGACTATATCATATCCCATACCTACCCACTAGAATCGATTATGCACATCATAGAACATCTTGGTGGTCCTGGGATAAAGGGACCAATGATGATAGTGTAGATAATGCATCTCCACCTTCTTTAATGAAAATGGAACCATAATATGGACCTTGAAACACCTAACTCCCTCGAGAGACAATCACTATTAGCAAGGTACCCCCCACCCACTATTTAGTAACTTCTTAGAATACTTGAACATCTCATCACCTGGATGATATTACCAAATCATCTACAGAAATGAATTTTTTAGCTGAATACTAGCTATGAAGACACCTCTACTATGAGCCCTAGCCTCCAAATTCATCTAGGAAAAATCCTCCACATGGTCCACTCATTACTGGACTCTCAGACTTATTTCACTGGAATATTCTTGCTCAAATCATCTTTTACTCCTTTACCATTTCCCTTGGTATACATGAAATCAAAATGTATCCCTGATGGTGCTCCTCCCAATGACACTGCCTCAAATTTAGATCCTTCCAATAGAATATGTAGGCTATAATATTATGATAAAAATAAAACAAAAATATCTCCCCAAAGAGTTGATGGAATCATTTCATCATGGCATGAATCACTACCTATAGTTCCAGGTCATGGGTTGGGTAATTATTTTCATATTGAAAGAGTTGGTGAGAACCACACCCCACTATACACTAATCCTGAATTAACATACACCAAATAACCATACATGAAGCATCACAATAGACCACATAACCCTTAAAAAGTTATACGTTGATCAAAATTGGATATTTGGTTAGATGTCACTTACACACCTCAAAAGAATTTTGACTTTCTAGGGTCCATTCCAAATTTACCCCTTTCTGGATAAGGGAAACCATGGGTAAAAAAAGTTGAGATAAGTCTCTAATGAACCATTTTGAATACCCTTCCATAGCCAAAAAGTTCGTGTTCTCACAAACAGTTTTTCACAACTCCCATGACATTGTTGGTTCAATCTTCTTAGGGTCCGCCGAAACACCACATTTTGAGATCACATGACCTATAAAATTCACCAGCCTCATCCAAATGGTAAATATAAAAAACACATCCTAGATATCGTGATCTAGAAGAGTTCTAAACACAATACTCAAATGCCTCTCATGATCCTCCTCAGCCTTGGAGTTGACCATGTTCTCAACCACAAATACAAAAATAAAGGAATCAATATACTAATGGAACACCCTATTCATAAGTACCGTGAATACCATTGAAGAATTAGTTAACTAAAATGGAATAACCAAATACATTAAATTGGTATATCATCTTTGGAAGGATATTTTATGAATTTCTTCCTCATTGTTCATGGACAAGTGGTACCTGAAATGCAATTCAATATTAAAGAACCACCTTTCCATGTTGATCTGATCAATGAGGTCATCAATACGGGGAAAGGGATATTTATTATTTATTTCAACCTTATTAAATTTCAATTAATTTATAGATAATAAAAGAGATCCATTATACTTATTTGAAATTAAAAATGGAGATGACTAAGGTGAGATGCTCGAGTGAAGGAATCCTTTGGATTCCAAATTGTTGAGTCATATCTATAATTCCCTCAAATCGGTGGGGAACATATGGTGTGACAGAAGATTTATCGGTTGGGTCCAAATCACAGAATCAATGGTGAACTCTATATCAAACATCAGAGGAAAACATGACAAATAATATGGAAATACCTTGGTATATTCATCCACCACAAGAGGTATTCCACCCTCTAAACCCCTATCATCATCCTCCAACATGAGTGAAGATATCTAAAAAAATACTTACTATTTCTGAAAGTAGAGGTCCAGTAAATCTCGATTGATGATCCCAATCACCTTGAAAAAAGGGGTACTACGATCTCGTCCCACAAAACTCACTCATCGATGATAGTAGTTGATGTTAACCAGAAAATTTACCATCCAATCCATTCCAAGGATCACATCACAGAAGCCTATTTCCAAAACCAGTAAATCGCATTCCATCTCTACCCATGACAGAGTGAGTACACAATATAGATACCTGAAACTCTAATCTCTATTATTACCAAGATTTTTTACCAAATTCATTGTATATATCATGAAAATAGTTGGAAATTTCAACAAATCAACAAAATGGGTACAAATAAAAGAATTAGAATAGTAGATATGGATGATGAAATAAGAATCAAACCTAGAATATTTGTGGATCCTACATCTGATTCTACTGGTTCCTAATCTATAAAATGAAGCATCCAATTCTCTCCCTGAGCCTCATAATGACTACTGACCTAGAAATCATCCTTAAGCTGACTCTTCCCAGAAGATGATAAATCTATACTGTCATGACCTCTAAACTAGGAACTTGTTTTCCTCATTATCTCTTACTGGGCTTACATACATATAGAGGATGTGAAAGAAAAACCACCCTGATATAGACTTATATCTCTACAAAACTGCTCTAAGTGCCCCATAGTCCCACTATGTTGACAATGTCTTGGTGGTTTTGACCACAATGAAAACATATGTCCCACCTTCCCAAATTAATGGCATATAATTGATCCATCATATGAAGCCATAGATTATGACTATTGGGATGGATGAACTAATCTTCCAACTCCCCTATTTTCACATAGACCTCACTTCATCCTCTTTTTAATGAACTACCATTTCCCTGACCATATACTAAATCAACCCTTGATAAACTAGACATGCAACTCTGATCGATATCTACCATCAAGGAATGATAAACCACATCATCATATGTATTCATGTTATATAATAAGACTTGGGATTAGACATCTGACTATAACTCTATATCAAAATTTTGATCCTTCAGTTGCTTATTGTAAACTACCTATGGTGAGAAATGATCTAACATAGATAAATGGTTGGCATACTCCAACACAGTCTGATACCCCTGATTGAGATCCATAAATTATTGTGTCTTGGAAAATTCCAAGGTCTTGGGGAAATAATAATCATTGAAGATGACCTTGAAGTCCTTACAACCAATCTTCTCATGCTTTCTAACATAAAAAATGTTGTCCCACCACCTTTGACTGGGACCTTCGATCAATAACAAAGCACATTTCATATTATGTTCCTAAAGAGTATAATGAAACCCAAATATCATTTTTATTTTATCAATTCACTCCTCTTATTTACTGGGATATATGGTAGACCAAAAATAATGAGGCTTTTTCTTCATAAACTGTTGAGATTTATCCTTTTCAGGACTTGGTTTTTCTTCCCTAACATGAGTAGGTCTAGGGCCCATTCCCTGAGATAATTCTCAAACATCCCAAACCATCACATACACTAGTCTCTGATCAACTATTGAGGGAGAATAATCTCAATACTCTTCCCATAGTTTCATAGTAAGACTCATATGAGGAATCTTTATACATCATGAATCAACGACAAAGAAAAAACAATCAATTCCCATTCTGAATTTTTTTTAATGAAAACCACAATCCCCACACACTTCAATAAATCAAATCAATCCCACATTCTATACAAAAAAATCCAACCCATATTCCCATGCTTTCTAATTTAATCTTTTTGATATTCTTTATTTCGCACAATAATAAATATACCTTTGGTTATATGAAAAATAATATGTTTGGCTAGCGTAATATGAAACTACCAGATAATTTTTCACTACACACAACATAATCTTAGCTTGTGGTATATTCAACACTATGCTAGGTTTCTATTACACAAAATTTCAAGTTCCCTCGATACCTAGTATTATACTCAAGATCTAGTTTTACCAAATAATAGTATATTAATATTTAATATAGTAAGATATAACCTCTTCATTAAATTGGATATTATGAATATCATTATCAAATTTATGAAAATATAAGGTTCATAATATAAATCATTTGGTTACTAGTTAATTAGAATTGAAAATACAAACCAATTGATTATAAAGGAAATATTTTTATTTTCATGATCCCAAATTAATTTTAATAAATTAAATAAATTAAAATTAGTGAATGATATTAATGAAATATAGATGATAAATATTCAATAATTTTTTTTGATATTTATCTATTATATTTTATGGGCATAAAATAATAACCAACCATGTATCATGCATAAAAAACTATACTTTTCAAAAGGGGATTCCTATCGCCATTTAATAGGGAACCAATTTTTAATCACTTTTTTGACATTGTTAGAGTTTATATATGATAAAATAAACATATTATTTAAAATAAGTATTTAAAAATTTACTTTGTTTTATTTTTGTTATTTTTATGGGAGGTTTCATTTTTTCATGAATAGTGATAAATAATGAAGTTTAGTTAAACACTGCATTTTCATTTAAAAAATTATTAATTATAAATTATTCATTAAATTGGTTTTTTGTGTCAAAAAAGATCAATTATACATATATTAATCCCAATTATTTCATTGGAATTATTTTTATCTTAAAATTAAATACTAAAAAATTATTTAACTTTTGAATGTTCTTTTTACCGACTTTCTCGCCGCTTATGCAGGATTAACATTAAACATAATTTTCATGGTTTTATGAATTGAATTTTGAAAAATGGACATACATAGTGGTAATAAATATGATATTTAGATTCTAATAGGATAAACTTATTTTTTTTTGGATTTTATGAATAGTAACTTTAGTGATTTTTTTCTTAAGACGGTTAAGGGTAAATCATGTAATTAAAGGTAAAAATAATATTATAATATTATAAAATTACCCTAACAGTTGACCTAAATTCATTGGTTGAGTGGGTTTCAACTATAACTAGCAATAAGATGAAATTATAACCTTTTTAAGAATTTTTATTTAGAATATGAAATTTATTATATTTTATTTAAAGAGAAGTTAAAAAATATCATAAACATATTTTTAATAAGTAAATAATTTATAATATAGTTTTTTACCAAAGATTAATTAGACAATAAATAGAAACATTAAATACAATACATTTTTCTTCATCATGATAATTTATTTTTATTATTTTGAGAGGGAAAAATTTATTCAAAGGCTAGCATAATGATGATGCAATTTTTTTTTAATTAATGAAAATATAAAACAAATTATTTTAAAAATATTAAAATAAATATAATTTAACATTATTAATTAAATCGAATAATTTTGTTGATAACATTTATTTTTTAACGATATATTATAAGTTTTGCTTCGATGTTATCAAGTTGTTAGAATATTTTTAAGAAAAAAATAATGAATTGTATCAAAAATGACAAAAATTATAATTGAAAATAAATAGTATTTAATTAAAAGATATAAAATTAATATTTAATGACTCAAATTTTCTTGATTTTCTCTTTGAAAATTATTTCGGATAATTTTGAGACCAGGTGCTGAGACGGCGTGCGATTTTACTGCCTAGGTTTCCTAGAATTATTACATGAAAAATATTTCATTTTTAATAGCACATGTGCATGAATTTTATAAAAAAAAGTGAAATAACTATTAATATATTTCCCATATTATAAATCAGAGGGCACCATTGAGCTCAGAGCTGTGACTTTACTCTAAGCATGACCTAATATTGGTCGGAGATGGTAATCTGTAGAAAAAGTCACCAGGGTCGTAACCAAAAATAAAATAATGAAATAAAAAATATTTTATTTTGAAATCCTAATAACTCACAATAAATAACTCAAATTAGAAATATGAGACCACTATTGATATCATATGGGGTTTTTTACAAAGGTGAGCCCTAACGTCGACTGGTGTGGGTTGGTAGTAAAAGATAGTTTTTGAATGTAAATGTCGTTAAAATATTTAATAATACTTTTTTATTTGGACATTATGTGTTGATTCAATGGTGGTTTAATTTTTTAAAAAGCCTGGTCTGAGAAATTCAGTGTTATCCCCATAAAACTGGAATTCCCATGAGGTAAAGAGCTAGAAGCTATCTCCTATCGATGAACGATGTCAGATCAAGGATAAACGAAGTCAAGTAACTCCGTTCTTCATCAATGACCGGTCTATTCCACTAGGTAGTGTGTCGATCTCTTTGTGATTTATTTTTCGCTTCTTAGAATCACACAAGGAACATGGACCAACATTGGAATAAGTTTATCTATGGTTCTATCATTCTTGAAAGAGTGATAATTATTCCATGAATAAATAGAATAGATCCAAGTGATTATTCTATTGTTGGTTTCATCATGATCCTACTATCATGAATGAATCAGGGTTGAACTATGAAGGACAATATCCATTATTTGGTTTTTATGATGCTCAATAACTCATCCATAAATCTATCACATTCTTCATTCAGTTTTTTCTCATTGAAACTCTATGTGAAAGATCAATCGTAGTGCCCACGATCATTGGTTCAATGATCTGAGACCGAAGGTTCTGATCTGCAATGACATTGTGGAGGTGTGATGAGAGAGAAATAGGTAGGTGGAAACCCATGGAAGATGATGTGACAAACGATGGGACGTTGTTAGGGGGGTTTTTAGTGAGGGAGGAGGATATCCTGGTGAGTGGTTGGGTTCCGGCGGGGCACAAAATCACGGTCCAGTGGGACCACGCCAGAGGATGAGCCCGCTGCAGCGCAGGCCATGGGTTATGGATAGGTTCCACAGCAGGACGCTGCAACAGTGTCTGTGATAAGATGAAGCTCAAAGTCGATGTCAGAGTAGGACCCTATAAAATTAGAGACACATGAAAAGGGACCGGGATGCGATGGAATCTGCATTTAATGTGGTGGCTTTATTGACCGAGAGTGCACAATTGAGCCATGTGATGAACAAGTCAGCCCACATGCAGCAGGCCAGGCTGGGAAACCGGGTCGGGGTCCAGTTCCCTATTGGCCCATAGGGCTTGGCTGGGAACGTTTGGGCTGGCCTAGACGAGGTCATGTCGGGTCGAGCGAACTGACTCGGGTCAGGTCGGTCATACCACCTCAAGACAAACCTAGACTGGACTAGACCCTTTTTAGTAAATTGATCATATCATTCAAACCGTGTGTCCATTTGATGAGATATTTGCAGTTTTGGGACCCTTGTGACAAGATGGTCCTTTTGAGATACTCTATGTGAGTTTTTGTAAAATTTTTATTACTACCTAATGTCTTGGGAAGTAGTTTCTCCCAAAATAAACGTGATATGAGAAAAATCATACTGATGTTTGTGACAATGTGATCTTGGTGATTATGTTACTTGGTGGATGCATGAACCATCGATGCTCCATGATCCATTTACCCTCTATACACCATCGATTCTCTTTGAGCCTTTGAGGCCATGTGCGCCATCAACGCTCAATGTTCCATTGATGCTTTATGCACCATTGACGTCCCATATGCCATCACCAATTTGGGTTCCAGAAAAACTCTATGAACCATTAAAACTCCATGAAATATTAATTAATTTTGTTTTGATGATGCTCCATGATCCATTGATGCTCCATAAGAAATTTATAATCTATGCGAAAGCAACACTTCATGTCTCATAGAAACTCATAGATTTGTGTACTAAAACTTAAAATCCTTCTCTTCTTGATTTAGATTTATACATGTGTGAACTCACCATATTGACTGTACTTCGTGTGATTCCTCTATGGTGTAATTAATTTTTTTCCTTTGTGGCATACTTTCTCTGTTTCCTTTTTGGTCCACTTCTTGTAATTTGTAGTGGTATTTCCCATTGCGGTTTTAGGGTCCCTACTGAATATTGTTTTTCTCACACTTTCAAGGGCTATGGGTGTATGAGTCATTTCTTGGGAAGATAACTGATGATTTGATAGATTCCTTGGTGGATCGGAGCATAGTGGTTCTTAGAGAGAGGCCCAAGAGATGAGGTGTTCTTCAATTACCTCAGACAATTCTTTCTATACATACCCTTCAGGTAGGGTTTGATACAGATGAATTTCATAATATTGTACATGTCCTTTTGGTTGGGCTTGTACTCCGTACCCATTTTCTTTTCAATGTCATGATATTATACTCTACTATTGGTATCTTAGTTGTATGCATGCTTTTTTACTTAGTGTTTCCATTTCAATAATTTTTCTTGTAGATGTGTACATTTATACATGAAATTAAGAAAATTCCTCCCATTTGTGGGATATGCCTACTCGGTTCAGGTCTTTATCCAATGTCCTATTGAAGGTGGGCATATGGTAGTCATGGAATGGGCACCGGGGTATGGGTTTTGATAGAGGGGTATCAAAGGGGTAGGTCGGTGTGGAAGTTGAATAATCCATTCACCAAGACACTAAAATCTGCTTTATAACTCAGAACATTATAGGGAAAATAATGGAATGTGTAACATGTAGGATTGAGTGTGTTCTCATGCCCTTCTTGAGTCAGTGTCAACCCACCAGGTATACTCTATTTACTGTGGTACGTATTGTTCTATTTTTGGATGCCTCCACATAGATAGCCATATAGGATTCTAATGCATGATCCTGAGGATGATCCGCCTAGGGTTGAGGCATTTGTATGGGGACCAGTGCCAGAGATAGCACCCATGGGTGTTTTACTAGTGATACCACCACCCATAGAGTAGCAGATACTAATAGTGTTACTAGTAGATGATGCACGTAGGCTATGTGTGTTTCATGAATTCTAGAGGCAGTGAACTCACATGTTATAGGTGAGCCAGAACCCAAGGAAGTGGAGGATTGGATGGATGCGGTTACACTTGTCTTATGCCTAGTGAGGATGCCTCCTGTCATTATATTAGTCATAGTTTTTAGTCTTCTATATGGATCAGTGGGGAGATGGTGGATCTAAGTGATGCAGATACATGAATAGACAACCCTTACATGGATAGACATTGAGCTTCTTTTTAGGTAGGAGTTCATCTATGGGATGTTACACTCTGTGCATATACAAGAGCTAGTTGATCTACAATAAGGAAGCCACATAGTAGAGGAGTACTCTGTGATATTTAGGGATCTTTCTTTCTACACCATAGATATTGTGCAGGACCAATTCTTCAAGTCCCATAACCTTGATCAGGGACAAAATCGGGAGACCCGGGAATCCGTGATATCCCTTAGAATCCCTATATATGATGTGGTACTAGAGCAAGCACTTCTTGTACATAGTTTTCTAGGGGAGCAGACACTGGCAGTGGGAGCTATAACCAGGCATCGGGTAGCTGAATCATCAATAGAAGGTAGATTATAATTGACACTGATATCCTAGTGGATCATAAAATTCATTGGATGACCCCAAGATATGGGGTCAATGGTGTGAGGCTCCAAGGGAATAGAATTTCAGGAAGAGGATATGCTATACTACTTATGCAGTGGTCAGGGAAACATAGCCTTAGATTTACCAACTCTTTATACAGATTATCAGTAGATTATTGAGGGACTACTGAGGCATATGTGAAGGAAAGAATAGGGTGGTCCTCTATGTGTTGGGCATGGAAGAGGAGCTGGATGGGCATCAGAAGTTGGATGGAGGTTTGAGGTACTACCACCACCACCCCCTGGTGGTCCACCACTGGCTCAGTGAGATAGTTGATAGGGATGAGTCAAACTTTAGGTGATGGAGGCCCATGACCCCAGGCTAGAGATTATTAGAGGTACAATAATTTTTTTCCACTTTAGCTAGAGTTTTGATAGACATAGGTGTCGTTCACTCTTTTCTCACTAGAACACTTGTTCAAGACACAGATATTCTAGTGGAACCATTAACTCGACCCTTATTCTTAGAGAATCCTATGGGAGGAGATTCAACAACAACAAACTAGTGCCGATAGTGTGCCCTTACTCTTAGGGGAGAGGGTTTCGGTTGGGATATCTTGGTGGAATCTTCTAGGCCTTATGACATAATTCCTAGTATGGACTGGATATCTATAGTTCATAACAAGATTTACTATTTTAGGTGCCTAGTGAAACGTGTCTGCAGAGATGGGATTTTGTTGTTTGTTTTCAGAAATAAGGTAACTCAATAAGCGTTTGATGGATTCTCACATAGAAGGGTATAGTCGATCACACACAAGTTGGCTAGCACGACCCTCGGTGCATTGGATTAGAAGATTCCTCAATTTACTACCATAGTGGATGATTATGAGGACAGATTTTTGGAAGATGTTCTAAGATTACATCCTCATAGGGAGGTGGATTTATGAATTGATCTATACCCCGGAATGGCCCTAATATCTAAACCTACAAATTGGATGGATCTCATAGATATTTGTAAGTAAAGGGTACAGATGGAGAACTTGTATAGAAAGGGAATCTTGAGACACAATGTTTCACCCTGGGGAACCATAGTTTTGTTTGACAAGATGGAAAACTGGAACTTGAGATTATGTGTGGACTTCCAGATCCTAAACCAAGTGTCCGTGAAGAACAGGTATCCACTAATGAGGATTGAAGAAATATTAGATCAACTGAAGGGAGTGAGGTGGTTCTCGTAGATATACCTCAGATTTGTCTATCACTAACTTCAAGTACAAGATGATGATATCCCAAATGCAACATTCGAATGTCGATACATGCACTATGAGTACTTAGTGGTGCTATTTGGCATGAATAATTCCCCATCAGTATTCATGGGACATGTGAATAGGATCTTCCAGCCTAATATAGACTGGTTCCTTGTGGTATTCATTGATGACATCCTAGTGTACTCGGTGTCTGAGGAAGAGAACACGGTACACTTGAGGATAGTCCGGGACACACTCTAAGAGAACTAACATTATAGAAGGATCTCAAAGTGTCATTTATGGATAAGAGATTACCAAATTATAGGACATGTCATTTCAGAGGCTTTAGTTAAAGTAGATCCAGTGGGGATTGAAGCGGTTCTATCCTGGGATCCACCCAATATTTTTATAAAGGTGTGAATTTTACTGGGTTTTGTTGGATTATATCAAAGTTTTATACCCAACTATTCCAAGTTAGTAACACCCTTGAATTCCATGACCAAGAAGTGGAATACTTTTTTTAGACATAGAACTACTAGTAATGCTTTTAGAATTCAAGGTAGAGGTTGAAGCTGCTCCCATCTTTAGATTACCAGAACAGGGTGTGGAGAATGTGGTGTTCTGTGATGCATTAGGGGCTGGTCTTGGTTGTGTACTAATGTAGGGGAAATAGGTGATTTCTTATGGTTTTCACTAGTTGAGGTAGCATGTGTATAACTACATGACCTATGACCATAACCAAGAATTAGTATTCATCGTGGTGAAGATGTGGTCACACTACCTGAGGGGTTAGTGGTGTACGGTCTACTCTGACCACATGAGTCTCATGTATATAGTTTCACAGAAATATCTCAACATGGGGCAGAGATTATGGATATATTTCCTCTAGAAATATAAAATTAAGATTTCATATACTACTGGAAAGGGGAATATAGTGGAAGATGATCTTATAAAGACATCGATACTGCAGTTGTTGAGTGAGGTGTTGAGAGCAGTTAGACACATTATAGATATCTTATATGGATAAAGATAGATCATCTAATCTCTAATAGATAGTAGTTACCCCTCCATTATTACAATGACATAAGGATTCATATATCAGAGATACCAAATTTGGGACTTTATGTGCTCACATGTCCATAGGAAATTCCCTTGATGGCTATTTGAAATGTGGGGAGCTCATCATTCATTTTATAAGGAACAAAATAGTTCCAATGACATTGTGAGGGGAGGTTTTGGTATGTTCCACACATCCCATTTGGCGGTACATCTAGTTGTGGAAAAGATGTATTAGGACCTACAACATTAGTTCTGGTGGCTGGGGATAAAGAAGGTAGTTTCAAAGTTCATTTCTCTATGAAAAACGTATTAGAAAATGAAGGCATAGCACAAGGTTCCAACGTGTTTGACTCAACCCCTTGAGATGCCATTTGTGGTAGTGGGATGAGATATTGATGGAATTCATGATGGGTTTACCATACACGTTTTGGGGACATGATATCATTTGGGTGATCATTGACCGACTCACCACGTAAAAACACTTCTTATAGAACTGTGAGTAATGTTTTGTAGATAGATTGAGATACCTCTATGTATAGGGGATTGTTCAGCTTCATAGAGTGACATCAATGACCATATCAGAATGTGGTGCTCTCTTTACATATCGGTTGTGGAAGGGATTGGAGGAGGTGTTTGGGACTTAGTAGAACATGAGAATATAATTTCACCCCTAGATGGATGTCTAGACAAAGAGGACAATCCAGGATATAGTGGAAATTATACATGCTTGTATCTTAGACATTGGCCATAGTAGGGAGGAACAACTACCTCTAGTGATGTTTGTGTATAAAAACATCTACCACTCCACCATTTGTATGGCACCATTTGAGGACTTGTATGAGCAACCATGCAGTTCACCACTATGCTAGATAAACTGATGAGGGTTAGTAGTCATTGTCCTAGATTTGGAACATGAAACCATTGAGGAGGTGAAGATCATCTAAGAATATATGAGGATAACAAAGAGCTAGAGGAAATCATTTGCTGATAGGAGGTGGAGGCCTCTAGAGTTTGAGGAGGGAGATCATGTGTTCCTCCAGGTATCACCTCGATGGGGATTGCAGAGATTTTTCTAGGGCGTTAAGTTTTCTCTGAGATAAATCTTCCATTTTAAGATTCTAGGCAGCGTTGGTGTGGTGCCATATGGCCTAGAACTAACCCTGAAGTTTCACTATGACCTTGTTGTATTCCATGTGTTACACCTAAGTAGGTATGTGCATGATCTATCACATGTCATCAACTAGGGAGAGCTGGACATTGATAATGTTGAGACTTTTGAAATGTACACAATTTTGATAGAGGATCAACAATATTGGATCCTTCATGGGTATTTGATTAATCTAGTGTGTGTTCATTGGAAACACGAGGATATCTAGGAGTGCACATGGGAGTGGGAGGCTTAGTTTTGGGCTCAAAACCCTCATATTTTTTATAATTAGACCATGTTTTGGCTTTAGAGGGCATAAATCACTAAGGTGGGGAGAATGTAATGGCTCTTATTTTCCTGATACTATTTTTAGAAATCATTTGGGAAAAATATGAGACCAGGTGTAGAGATGAAAAGAGATTCCAAGGCCTAGGGTTCCCAAAATGATTTTTTGAAAAATGTTATGTTTTTAATATGATGTGTGTGTGAACTTTATGAAAAAGTGAAATAACACTTAAATGGTTTCCCAAATTAGAAATATGAGGGAACTCTTGAGATTGAAGTTATTTTTTTACCCTAAGAGAGAATTATCCTTGGCTGGTGTGGGTCATCTGTTGACAAAGTCACCAGGGGCGTAACCAAAAATAAAATAATTATATAATTTTTTTTGAAATCCTAATAACTTATATAGGTTACTTGGATTGGAAATATGAGACCAATGTTGAGGTCTTAAGGGGGTATTTAACAAAAATGTTTTATTTTGACGTTACATGTTGAATAAGTAGTGGTTTCCTTTTTTAATAATCCATGTCAGAGGAATTCAGTGTTTTTTCATAACCCTAGAATTCCCCTGATGAAAGAAGAAGGAATCTCTCTCTCGATGAAGAATGATAGTGGATCGAGGAACAACAGCGACACAGACCTCTATTCTTCATCAACAACTAATACAATCCTTGGGGTAGATTTTCGATCTATTTCTGATTTATTATTCCCTTCTTAGAATCAAATGATGAATGTTGAGCAACCCATGAAATAATTGATCCATGTTTCGATCATTCTTGTAGGAGGGTTATTTATTGTTTGATTAAATGGAATAGATCTTGGTGATTATTCTATTTTTTTCTTCATGATCCTTCTAACATGGATGGATTAAGGCTGAATGAATAATGACAAGATCTTTTATTTGGGTGTCCATGTGCTATATCTCTCCTTTGTAAATATATCTCATTCTCTGTGCGTTCTTCACCCATTGAAACCCTTCATGAATGATCGATCATTGCATTCAAGATCCCAGGCGCATTGATCTGAGATAGAATGTTTTGATCCTTAACGGCATTGTGGTGGTTCAAAATTAGTGTAGAAGGTAGTCGGGGGCTCATTGCGGAGGTAATGAGGAATGGTGGGATACCGGTAGGGTGGTACGTAGCGAGGGTAGCACATGGACCGGTTGGAGTCTGGGTTCTGGAGGGGCACATAGCCATGGTCCAACAGCACTACACTAGAAGTGGAGCTTGTTGTGGCGGCTATGGTGGGATGTGGCTCGGAGGACAAATCAGATGAAGAACTCACCACAATATGGCCACAGGACTAGGGTATGAGATGCAGTGCCATTATTATTGAACGTGGTGGTGGCATTGACTAAGATCGCATGACGAAGTCATGAATTGAACAAGCAGGCCCACATGTAGTGGGCTGGGATAGGAAAACATACTACATAGGTGGCCCAGAGGTTCATCAAACCTAGCCGGTTCGGGCCATGTCAGAACCAGACCAGATCAACCCCTTTTTACTAAATTGGTTGTATCTTCCAAACCATTTGTCCGATTGATGAGACATTTATGGTGTTGTGAACCTTATGATGATGCAATCCTTTTCAGATAATCTAAGATATTTTTGTGGATTTTGGCTTAGGACCAAATGTATTGGGGAGTAAATTCTATTGGAACAAATGTGCTATGAGTGGAATCACATAGCTGACAATGACTATTTGATCTTGGTGACTATGTGACGTGGGGTCTACATAACCCCAGAACGCTTTGTTCCCCATCGATGCGCCATGGGCCATTGACACTACATGCATCGTTTATTCTCTGTTTCCCATTGACTCTTTATGTACCATCAACGTTCTGGACATCATCACCGCTACGATCGCTACTTAAGCTATGTGCATCCCGGATGCTTCATGCACCACCAACGCTCTATGACCCACCAATTCATTGTGTGCCATTGAATCTTCATTCTCCAACGATGCTTCATGTTCCACTTATAGATCATGTGTCATAGCGAATCAGAGATCTATGGACTACAACTGGAAGTTCTTTTCTTCATGATTTAGACTTATACCTATGTGAAATACCTAAATGGATTCTACTTTGTGTGTTTCCTTTGTGGTGTACCTCGTGTGTTTTATTTTGTGGAATAATCTATGTTCATAGTTTGTGGTATATTTAGTTTATTCCTTGTGGTATTTTTATTAGTAGTTTCGGGGTCCCTATTGAGTATTGTTTTACTCACCCCTACACGAACTATGCCTGCACATGTCGTGTCATGTGTAGAATACTGATTCGTTGATAGATTCATTGGTGGATCGGGTCAGGTGGTTCTTAGAGAAAGGCATGAAAGATGAGGTTTTCTTCAATGAATTAAGACATTTGTTAATATACCTACCCTTTACATAGGGTTTTTTGAGGATGAATTTCAAGAGACAGTACTTTAAATTTTGGTTGGTCTTATATTCCCACCCCGTTTAATTTTCAGTTTTTTAAAGATGTACTTTGTTGTTGGTATCATTGAGGTATGCATGTTTGTTTACATTGTTTTTTAAATTCCACACATTTTCATGGACACGTGTGAATGTGTACATGTACTGAGAATAATTCCCCCTATTTTTTGGATATTCCTACTTGATGCTAGTCACCATCCCCTATCCTATTGGAGGCGGGGATGGGTAGTCAAGAAACGCTCCCCATGGGATGCTTTGTGACATTATAAAAATATAAAATTCATCAAAATTAATTGAATAAGGTTAATTATGCTATAAATGATCCATTAGGGGTTTTTTACATTTTATAGTGAATATGTTAACCCTATAGATTAAAAAACTCATATTTTCAAGGTAAGAGTTAAAACATTTACCTAAGGGTTAAAGCCAATATAGATGGTTTATATTGTGAGATAAACATGTATAAAAATAATTTTTCGAGAGTATTTAGAACCATACTTATCTTATATTTGAAATAACTCACTTTTTAGAAATTTGAAATTTAGAATCAATTTATTTTAAATTAATATATTGAGAGTTTCTAAAAGATCCCTTATCCTCTTTTATTAAAGGGAACCTTGCCTTAACTTTTATTAACACCTATAGAGCCATTAAGATTGACCCAAATATGACCAAGTATCCTCCAAAATTACTTAAACTAACCCTAGAATATATAATTAGGGTATAAATCTGACCAAAAGAGTAATTTTGTGAAAATAAAATGGATATTCCAGATGAATAATAATATGTATCAACAAATGTTTTTATTTTATGTCTTCCTTGAACTCCATCAGATTTTTTTTCAGGTTTATATAAGAAAATAAATGTCATAAATATACTAAGATGCTTTTATATTAATTTTTTTACATACGCTCACACACACTTCTATCTAATGTGTAATGAACTTATTGTTCTTGTGTACAGATAATTATCGCCTTAAAAAAATATGTTGTTCATTTTTCCTTTACAACCTATCATGGTTGGAAATTATGATCGAAAAACTATTTTTATTTGATATCTATGATATTTAAGATTTAATTATACTTCTTAAATTATTATATCAAGTCAAAAATTTTACAATAAAATGTTTTGGGAAATTGATAACGTGTCTCAGGCGTACATATGGCTTACCATCTCCATGTTAGGATGTGATTTGTGATTCCCATATATTTCATGGATAGAAATAAGGATGAATTTTTGTGAATAAATATGTTTTATATGAAATAAAAAAGATTTTTAAGGATAATACATCATATATTGTCTTCTATATTAACAGACAATAAACTGGAAACAACATTCATGTGTACATGTGGCCAACAATCTCCATGAATCGTGAATTCCATTTTTTATATCAATATTTTATGAGAATATTATAAATTTTAATATATTGAATATATATGATATATTATTCATGTTTTACATTTTTCAAATAAGTGAATTATGATTAAAGTATGAGGATCAAGATAGAAATTTCAAAACACATACGATAAACAAAGGGATAACATTACTTTAACATGGGAATTGCTAAAAAATGGGTAATATAAGGTTATAAGAAAATATTATATGGTATTAAATAAATGAATACAATTATGTTTTTTAATATATAGTAAACATTTATTTATTATTCAGTAGGTTTAAATGTGTATGAAATAATTCAAGAATTAATGTAATGGAATCTCATATCACATTTTATTTCTATGAGATACATGCCTTATTCACCACAAGTTTATTTTGTGGGGTGCACAAACTACACATGGATTTATTCTATGACTTTTATACATTTATTTATGCATATTTACATATCAATTTGATCATTTATATATCATGGGGTATTTCATTTCCAAACATACCAAATGAGTACAGTAGTTTGGTTTAAATTTCCCTTCTTTTGAGACACAATTTTTTTATGCACCTATGTTCTTTTATGAGGTCTATATAGTGACATTTGAATTGGAATATCAGAAATATCCTTATTTTCATTATATTTTATTCTTTTATTATTATTATTATTTCATGGGGGATTATGATTCAAATGTTTGAATGTGGTATGGGATACTTTGATGTTTTTAAAGATTATTTCCTCAATAAATGTTATTAAAAGATCTTATAAGATCATTGTCATGGAAAAAAGAATTTTAATGACATGTTATATGTTATAATTTTTTTCATGGATTCATTTATTGTTTTTGAAATATATTTTTTATGGAAAAATTATTTAAATTTATTTCTATCATCCCTCATATTTGTTCAAGGAAAAGGGTTTTCAAAATGTTTTCAATATTTCTTTAATAGTTTTCTTGATTTTATAAAAAAGGTTTTGAAAATGTTTTATGAATTAAAAAGTGATTTTTCAGGAAAATTGATATTACAAGTTATAGTTAAATATTATTCTCCATATAATATTAGCTAATTCATTACAGTTCATGAATACCATTCATATTCATTCTCTGAGTGGTTTTTGTTTTGATGGCATGATATTAAGGAATCCCATTTATTTTCACAGGTTATGATTTTTATGAAGTCATTATGAAACATATATATTTTCCATGGGTTATGATATAATTACATGTTTATGAAACCCATTACATTTTATTGGTTCTGATATGATTCTTTATGATCTCATGGAAAATGTATGTATAATTTCACAATGAAATGGGTGGGACTTACATAAACCACCATTGCATTTAATAATGATTTATATCTCATGAGATATAATAATATGGTCTTTAGTGTGATCCTGTACTAATAAGATGGATAGGGGAGTGAACCATGACTACCAAGATGGTTATGAGAGTGCCCATGTGTGCCAAGATAGTATATAGAGTGAACCCATACTATTTTGATGGAATTAGTAATGACATCATGACTACAATGAAAATCATATTATATTCTTATGTTTCTCCCAGAAATTCTATGTCTTATTTTTATATAATTATTTCATGGATAATGCTATTTATTTCCATATGATTCTAGTCTTATGTACAAACAATATTTATGCCATGAATCATGTATGTGATCATTTGATTTTCATGGTATGATCATAAAATGTTATGCTCCTATTTTCATACCGTTATGTTCTTTTTATACTTATATATCATCCTTGTTTACCATTACTGACCATCTTCCCTCACCCTTTTCTTATGTTTCCTTCTACTGGGTTTTACATAAAGGTTTTATGTAGGAGTACAAAAGGTAATGATCACTATGGAAAACAATAAAGATCATCCACATGACTAGATTTTTTGGAGATAAGTTTCCAAAGGTAGTAAACTATTATAGTGTAACACCCCAAGCTTCCATAATATGTTTCTCTTTGAATAAGGCAATAGTATACGTTGTACGCAACATCGACTTCTAACTCACCAAGACCAATCAAACTGGTCATTTAAAAAGAAGTTATGAATAGTAATATCCACTTTTTTAAATTTTATAAATTTTATTTTTCAAAATGCACTTAATTTTGGGATTCAGAATACCAAAATTATCATAGGTTTATTTTTTTTGTATTTTTCTTAAAACATTCTATTTTGGATGAATAGTGAAAAACATCACATTATTATTTAAAACTTACTTTTATTTAAATAATAATTATTTTAATCTAAATTTATTTTCAAGTAAAAATAGTTACATAATACCTATATTATTAAAATTTAATTCATTGGAGTCATTTTATAATATGATTAGATTTATATAATATTATTGAACATTTAAACGTCTTTTTCCCACCTTCTGGGCACATTAACAAATTTGCATAAAACATAATTTTACCACTTTTGTGAATTGAATTTAAACAATATTAGAGAAACGGTTGACATTAGTAAGTAAATGTGGTTCAATAGATTGAAAATAATTTTTTTTTTGAATATTACCTTCTGAATTTTATTTACCAAGGTTAAAAGTAATTAGGATAATTAAGTGTACAAATTATCTTATAATTACCCTAACACATGTCTTAATTCTATTGGATTAGTGTATTTCAACCAATATAAACCTTAGTAATAAAATATGATCTTTTTTTATCCACTTTTATTAGATTAGGTCTTTTATTATATTTTATTTAAATAAGAGTTAAAAGTGTTAAATTCAAATTTTAATAACTAAAACATTTTAATATAAGGGAAATATATAAGATAAATTTGACAATAAATTTTAATTATACAGATAAAACTTTTTCATCCATCGTGGTATTTTATTTAGAATTTTTAGACTTTAAATAATTAAATTTATTTATGACACAATGATGATGTAGTAATTACCTTATTACTGAAAGATTAAAGTAAGTGATATAATAAATATTAAAATAAATTTAAAGTTAATATTTTGATGCCATCAAAAAAATTTAGTTTAATGTGACACGTTATGGTTGATAAATTATATTTTTTTGGAAGTTACAATGTTTTTATGACTTAAAAAAATATTAAATAGTGTCTAAATTGACATAAATGAGTTTTGAATACAAATAATTTTTTATTAGATGATAAATTACTCCTAAAAAATATAATATTAGTCAAAAGGACTTAAGTAAGTTTATATATATCATTAATTTACTCCTTGGGGTTATCTTGTCATTTCATAGAATGATTATTAACCATATAATACAAAAATACAAGGATACATGGTGAATGTTAAACTATTTAACCAAGAGTTAAATCTAACAGATATGGTTATTATGGTGACCTAAACATAACTACAACCTATTGGTTGTAAGGATTTCGACCCACAACCACCCTATACTCGAGATAAATCCATTTGGAGCTATTATAAACCAAAAATTATTTTAGAATAAATTAATATTTCAATCATTTCCTAAACTACCCCCCACCTCTCTTATAAAAGGGTACATCCCCTTCTCTCAAATTCACACATCTAATGATTTTTGGCTAGAAAAACCTACGCAAATCTCCTCCCAACAGCCCTCAATTAATCCTAGAGTAATTACATTGATCCAAAATCCAACCAAAAAATCATTTTTATTCAAATAAAAAGGAAGAACCTGAAGAAGAGGTAACTGTTTAATCACCTCTTTTAATGATCTTTTCTTCTTCCACTTCCTCATTCATTGTTGTGTCCATTCAAAAATAATAACTTCAATACCTTATAAATACATTGATGTTATTATAAATATGTTACAACTGTATTCATTATTATATCCATCCTATGAATGGAACAGTCACCATACATGCATACGTACGGCTTACCGTCTCTACGTCATCATGTAGTTTGTTATTCAACAATTCATTATTTGGATGGGTATAATGATGATTATAATTGATTTAAATAATAAATATAACATATTAATTATTCTTTTTATATAATATACCATCCAAATATATATGATTTTACAATAAATGGAATGATATTGCCGCTCGGATGTACGTACGGCTTATCGTCTCCA
Source organism: Viscum album (assembly GCA_963277665.1). Classification (NCBI taxonomy): domain Eukaryota; kingdom Viridiplantae; phylum Streptophyta; class Magnoliopsida; order Santalales; family Viscaceae; genus Viscum; species Viscum album. The sequence goes on from OY728152.1 coordinate 1,258,007,958, forward strand.
CGACGCGATGAGATTTTGTTCTCCATCGAAACCATTCAAGAATAATTTTCATTTTATTATTAAAAATAATATTTAATAACTTAATATAATTCTATATAGGAATTAAAAACATCCTATCCATAACAAACATGAATTTCTTAATAAACAATATGATGGAAAATCAATCAGTAACACCCAAAACAAATAATACTAATGAAATATTATTAACAAAGTAATATTATAGGATCCTATATGATATCATATTTATGTATGTGGTTATTTTATAACATAATAACAACTATTTAACCATTATATAAGAGGTTAACATACCATAGACTAAGTTAAAGTACAAGATAAGGTGTAAATTTCACAATCTCTTTATTATCTAAGGTAACTTATACGTAAGTATGTACTAGGAATTCTTTATCATCCACATCTGTTTTCCATAAACATGTATTTCAAAAAAAAATTACTATTTAATAAACCATGGATTAATTTCATGTATACCCTTTTTATCTTTTTATAAAATTACTTGAAATGAATCTTTTTATCTTTTTCCAAACAAGGTACTTTATGACCTTTTTGACAAATTAAGGAAAGAATTTTTTTAACTTATACCATGGGTGCAGCTATTTTATAATGTTAGAACACCTTCAAAGCTTCCCATATATGATTATAAGAATATTTTAAAAGTAAATGTATTCTTTCATAATTACAATAATTTTAAATTATTTAAAAATAGAAAGAGATATTTCTCTCAAATAGTTTTGATTTCGTCAATGTCAACATCCATTTTTTTATTTTACACTTGTTTGAATTTGATTTATTATGATTCAATCTTCCATATTTTATTGAAGTTTTTTTAATATTTTTTACTATGGATGTGCTAGTTTTATACCATTCATGGTTTATGGTTAAATTATTAACATTTCTTACGCTATTTTTAATGTGAATGATTATATTCTGTTTCAACCTTTTCATTTGATGAATGCATTGGACATCGTAAGTGATGGGTGGGGCCCGCTATAGCCCCTCAATTCATTGGTTTGTCTCATGAGACAAATTAGTGTCATGACACAAGTCCTTGACAAAATTTTTATTTGTAGTCTTGGCATGAGGCCTTGACAATGTGGTTATGATGTCCGACATTATGTTTTCCATCATTATGAAATCAGATATTAATATTACATGTGATAATTAGACAAGTAGAATATCTATAAAAATAATATAATGGAATTATTTGATTTATCATTTCCATATTATGTAGATTTTTATGTTTAAAAGGATTTTCTTTTATTCTAATACATTTCCATAAATGTTTGTGATTATTTATGATAGTATTCGCAATATTGTTATCCTTACTGAGCATCTAAGATCACCACTTTCTTATGTTTTAATATTTCCTAGGATGTGAAGAAGTATATTGTGATTGACCTATATGAATAGGCTATGGAATATGAGTGTGATCAAAGGGAACAAAATGTTTTTTTCTTCATTTTATAATGTAATTTAAAACTAGTGTATGTATCTAGTAATTGCAAGCTTACTAAACTAATTGGTCTTCTGGGACTTGATCTCTTGAGATCATGCCAATGTTATGTAATAATTCACCAACTCTGAGTGACTTTATTCAAGGCGTTTACATATATTATTTGGTAATGTGTTTTCGTAATGTATAAAATGTTCTAAAAAAGTGTTGTAATGTGAATGTATGTAAATATTGTGTCTCTATAGCTTGTATTAGAGTGAAACATTAGTCAACCATTGTAAACTCGGATGAGAAAACAATAGTGGGATCCTTAGGGATATTTCTAAGGATATTTTTAGGGGGTTTTCTACAGATAAATCTACATATGAGTTAATGTTTAGGAAAATGTTCATGAATTTTGGAAAATTAAGTAGTGAGTGGATTCCAAGCATTACATCCATGCATGGATACTATAAGTGGATGTGGCTATGGAACAAATATACTTTGGGGTAAAAAATCTTACAAGGTGTGAAGTTCATAACTTGACCCTAACCTGGTACATGACTACAATCCTTGATGGATACTTGGTTTGACAGTCCTAGAAGATATGCTTTGGAAATTCAAAAAATCCTCATGAAATATCATGAATGACTTAAATGGAAATTGGATATTTAAAACCTAGGATAAACCTAAGGTGTAATAGATTAAGGAAGGTGTCATAATTTTGACATCCTATAAGTTATTTTTTTAGGATTATGTGGTTCATCAATATGATAGTCTATTCTTACATAGTGATTTATTGTTATAGTAATTGGAGGGAACCATAAAGAACTAAATTAACATTGAATGTGATAGAAAATTAACCGATGAGAAGCTAAATGGGATGATAACCAGAGTGAAGGATGTTGTGATCTTGACTAATAAGTATTCATGGAACCTGATTAATAATGTGTACCTTTACCAATAGTCATACCCACTAAAAAAGTGAAGGATGGAGTTTGATGAAAGTGTGGGTAATGGACACCATAAAGGAAAGCAGATTTGGCTTCCTTTGTGTCATGAATATGGAATGAATCACCTAAGTTAATGTCTTAATGGAACAATAAAATGTTTTAACTATGGAAAAAAAGGACACAAATCAAGTAACTAAAAAGATAAAATTAATGGTTTAGTTAACGAAATTTATAGGAATATTTTCCTCCCTATAAAATCATCAATGGATAAATTCTTTAACTATGAAATGAATGGTCATTATGAAAATCAATGTCCTCAGTGGGAATCTACCAAAGAGAATAATAATGGTAGTATGACTAATTGTTATATTGTTGATGATGATGAAACTATAGATGAAATATGAAAGGATACAATTATTAAGTAATATGATGAGTTATCCTTCTTATAGATTATGGATTTTGTTAAATAATAGACGTTTCTATGTATTTGGATATAAAAAATATGTTTTATAAATAGTGAAATATATAAGGAATGTTCAGTTTGAGTTTTTCACTTAGGATTTACAAGATTATGTTGAGTGTTTCTAATGGACTGGAAAAGTGATTTTCCTGGAAAGGTGACATTTTTACTAAATGAATATAACCCATAACATGTTTCTTATGTTAAGATAAATATATGTTGGATATGAATAGGTAAATAGGATGGTACTGATGACCTTGTCACTCTAAAAGGACATGATGAAAAGTGGTTGTGAAATCATTTATTAAGGTTACTAAATTTCTGGATTTAAAGAATTTATCTAACACATATTAGAATATTGAAACATGCCTATTTTCAATAAGGTTTTATGGTAATTGAGGTTATTACCATCTTTGAAGAGAATACAAGATATTAGTTTTCAAATTTTTTTCTTTAGAAATAAGATCTACCTAAAGTTTTTTGTGGACAAATGATAAGTTGAAATTGGAAAATTTAGTGAAATTATTTTTGAATGTTTTGGATTTTAATATTTTGGAAGGATCACAAAGGTAACCATTTATGAAATTGTATTTTTTTTATAGAATAATGTATTATCTCTCCATATAATTATTTATTCATATTGGATAACCACTATTAACCTTTTTGTTGTGATGATAACATATCATTATTCGAATCTCATATGGTTCAAGAATGAAAAAAGAACCTTCATTTCTTGGAATTATGGATGAAGTGGATATCAATAAAGTAACAATGAATGAATGAGATTATACTTAATCAAGTAAATATTTATTCTAAAAAAATATTCAACTCTAGGGAAAGGATCATGAAATCTAAAAAAACCCCAGTATCATCTTTTCTGATGAATAAAATGGTCCCTTAGATTAGCATGGATTTATGGATTTGTAATTGTAAAATTTCTCTTGAACATGTTTTCTATCACTCTCCATCAGAACCTGATAGTTAGATTTCTCTTCAATGGTCATGTTTTCACTTTCCACCTAGGTTTTCCAATATATAATCCCAGTTATGAGTACTCCGGGTATCCTTTATGTTTTCAAATTTTGTTTTTTAAAAGGATGTTTTAGTATTCATTTTTATTATGTGGGTTTCAATGAAATAAACATTTTAGTATTAATCCTAGGATAAAACAGATTAATTTCGTTGGATAAATTCATTGTTAGGAGGTAGAATATAACATCCTGTGATTTTGTCAAATATTTTTTTCCTATTAATTTAATCTTTTTGATATTTTTCCATTAAACATAATACTGAATATAGATTTTGTTTTACAAAAAACACTCTATTTGGCTTGTGTTATATATTACATCAAGATAAGTTTTTGCTACATGAAACACAAGAATAGCCTATGGTATACACAACACTATTTCTGGCTTATGTTATACATAATGTTGAGTTCCCTTGATGGCTGTTGTTACAAGAAAGGCTAGGTTTTACCAAAAAATAGTATATTAGTACTTAATATAGTAAGATATTTCCTAGACATTAAATTATTTGTTATGAATAGTATTAACACACATATGAAAATATATGATTTATAATATAAATTCATTGGTAAATATTTAATTAAAAATAAGAATATATACCAATTTATTATAAAGGAAATAATTTTACTTTTATACCCCCAAATTCATTTTAATAAATTAAATAAATTACAATTAGTCAATGGTACTAATGAAATAAAGAAATTAAATATTCAATAAAATATTATTTACATTTATCCAATATATTTTATATGAATATGATAATAACTGACCCAATTTCATGCATAAAAACATATATTTTCTAAAAGGGTAGTTTTATCTCCTTTTAATAGAGACCTTATTTTTAATCAAAATTTTTACACTTTTATAGTTTTTATAGGAAAAAACAATCTTTTTATTTGAAATATGGATATAAAATTTTACTTTGGTTAAAATTTTGTTATATTTTTAGAAGTTTAATTTTTTGTTCCTCAACACACTAAATATCTATTTTTATAAAAATTCATTTTTATGGAAAAATTTTGAAACCATCATGTCCAACCAAACCATAAAGAACTAAAAAAATATATAAGAAATATTAAAAATTAACTTAAACATTTTTGGCACAATCCCCTTATATAAAATCCAAAACAGAGTTGTTACCGTTTTCTCATAGTCGTTAATGATAAAAGCATTGAATTGAGAGTCCATCTTGTCCCGTGCTTGCAAGAACTTTTCCACTGATATCTTATTGTTGCTGAGGCCTATAATGAGTGTAATGTATTGTTTTTCAATCCACTCACCTAGCTATTTTCTTGTTCCCACTTCAATAGAACGTCCATTCATTCTTTCTATATCTTCATTTGAAGCATGAATGATTTGTACATTCTCCATCATCTCTTCCTCATATTCTATGAGTTGCTCCCATGAAATTTCCATAACCTCAGACTCTATATCCTATAGCTAGACAACCAAGATAGACACGGAGGTATTAGCATCAACACTACATAGTTCCTCCTCTCCTACCTTAGAATTAGACAATAGATCCAATTGATGAATAGTGAAGAACACTATATTTTCATTTAAATAATTATTAATGATAAATTATATTTTAAAATTGGTCTTTAATGTTACAATATATCCAGTATACATATATTAATCCAATTTAAATCATTTTAATCCTTTTTATATTAAAATTTGAAATAAAAATTCATTGAACTTTTGAAGGTTCTTTTTACTCGCCTTCTAGACAAATATGCAGGATTAACATTAAACAAAATTTTCATGTTTCTGTTAATAGAATTTTGAAAAATTGACATAAATTGTTATAATAGGTATGATATTTAGAGTCTAACAGTATTAACCTAAATTTTTGGTATAATGTGAATAGTAACTTTAGTAGTTTTTTATTTACCATGGTTAAGGGTAAATATGGTAATAAAAGGTAAAAATAATATGTTAATATTATAAACATAGCCCAAAACATGTCCTAATTTATTTGTATGAGTGGTTTTAGAACAAAAAACCTTATTCCAAACTTATAACCTTTCTATACCACTTGTGTATGGATATGATATTTTTTTATTTTATTTATAGATAAGATAAAAATATAATAATCATATTTATAATATGTAAACCATTTTTAGTATTGGTCTATACATACCATAAATTTGACTATAAATAGAAATCTGAATGATAAACAATATGTGTTTATCATGATAATTTATTTTTAAGTTTTAGAGATTAAATAATTTAATTCAAGGGTTTTATACTAATTGTGGAATATGTGTTTAATTAATGGAAATATCAAAGAAATTATTTTTAAAATATTAAAATAAAAATAATTTAATATAATTAATGAAAAAACATAATTTTATTGACAAATTATATATTTTAGTGGAATTTTAGAAATGTTTTTTTGGAGTTTATCTTGTTTTTTGTATATTTTTAAAAAGGAAAATAATTAATTGTATCAAAATTTGCATGAATGATACTTAAAAATAAATAATAATTTATTAAATGATATAAAATTCATAAAAATCTAAAATACTGGAAAATCACAATAATAAATTTAATTATGACATCAATGATCCATTGTGGTTATTTTTTCACTTTATAGTAATTATTTAAACCATAAAGTGTAAAGAATTAAAGTTGTCACACAAATACTTAAAGGGTTTAACAAAATGTTAAAGCAAAAATGATAAGGATTATATTGTGACCTAAACATGAATAAAAATAATTGGTTGAGATTACTTCGATCCATACTCATCTTAAATCCTAAATAAATTACTTTAAAGCTATTTTAAATCTAAAATCAATTTATATTAAATTAATATTTTGAGAGTTTCCAAAAGTTCCCCTCCCCCCTCTTATAAAAGGGAACCTATCCTTCTCTTTAATTAACACCTCTAAATACCTTTTTCTCAGACAAAATCTGTCCAAGACACCTCCCAAATTAGTTCCCTTTATCCATGATTTGTTACTTTTCTCATGAATATACAAAAATGAGTCCTTCTGTTAAAATCAAATGGAGATACCCGAAGAAGAGGTAACGTTCATCAATCAACATTTTTATTTTATGTCTTCCTTGAACTCATTCGGTTATTTTTATTTAATGTTAATATAATAACCTTAGTATCCTAAATATACTTTTATTTTGTTATATTAGGGTTTCGATCTACACTCCCACACACTTTCATCTAATGGGTAATAAACTTACCAAGCCTTTGTATGGAAAACTACTACCTCATGAAATGATGTTCTTCATTTTTCCTTTACCACCTCCCATGGTTGAGAATTATGATGGAAAATATATTTTTATGTGATATATAAGATATAATTATAATTCATTAATCATTATATCATTTCAAACTTTTATTATCTAATGTTTTGGGGAAATGATCATGTCCCTCATGCATACGTGTGGCTTAACATCACCAAGATACGATGTGATTCATTATTCACTTGTATTGCATGGATGGTAATAAGGATGAATTTGTATGAATATATATGTTTTATATGACATAAAAATTATTCATTAATTATAATATATCATATAATTTATTCTCTTTTAACCACAATATAAAATAAAAACGTCGTCCACGCATACATACGACCTACCATCTCCATGAATGATGTATTCTAGTGGATATAACAATATTTTATAATATTATTATAAATGTGTATATAAAAAATATATATGGTATATAAGTCATGTTTTACATTATTTTCCTAAGATAATCATTTTATGTGTAAGAGGATCCAGAATGTCAAGTGAAAACATGTACGATGAACAAAGTGGTTATTACCCAAAACATTACTTAAACATGGGAATTATTAAAAAAGATGAAATAAAAGTTTATATGAAAATATTATATGGTATTATATATATGAATATGGTTATTTTTTAGAGATATAATAATATTATATTTATTATATATGTTGTTTTAAAGTGTATGAAACAATTCACGACTTAAGGTAAGGGAATTTCATCTCACGTTTTATTTCTGTGATATACATGCCTTATTCACCACTCATTTATTTAATAGGGTGTACAAGCTTCCAATTAATTTATTATATGGTTTTGATACACTAATTTATTTTATTTAAATATCCATTTGACAATATATATTTCATGGGATTATACTATTCAAAAGTTACCAAATGAATAAGGTAGTTTTGTCTCAATTTTCATTCTTTTGAGACAAATGTTTTGTTATGCACCTATGATTTTTTTTGAAGAGTATATTCTGCTATTTGAAATGTTATATATTGAATATACTTAGTTTCATTATATTTTAATATTTATTCAATGTTATTATTTCATGGTAATTATTATTCCAATGTTTCAGAGTGTATGGGACAATTTAAAATGTTTAAATATTATTTTCCTCAAGAAATTTTTTTAAAATATCTCTTAAGATCATTTTCAAAGAAAATGATTTTTAAAAAAATGTTTAATATTATATTTTATTTTTTAAGGATTCCATTATAATTTTTAAATGATATTTTTAGAGAAAAATGATTTAATTTTTTTTTGAATATTCTTTCATATGTTTTTAAGGAAAATGTTTTTCAAAATTTTTCAATATTTCTTTATATGTTTTCATGTTTAATTTAAAAAAATGATTTTGGAAATTTTTTATGATAGAAAAAGTGATTTTTAATGAAAATTCATGTTCTATGTGATCTTTGAAAATAATTCCCCCTATAATATTACTTGCTCATTTATAGTTTAAAAATTCCATTCATATTATTTATCTGAATGGTTTATGTTTTGATGGATTTATTTTTAAGAAACCTAATCATTTCATGAGGTATAATTTTGATGAAATTATTATGGAACCTGTATATTTCTCATAGGTAATGTTATGATAACATGTTTATGAAACCCATTCCATTTCATTTGTTGGGATATTATTGGTTATGATCTTATGGGACATGTATGTATGATTTCATTATAAGATGGGAAGAGAATATATCTCCCTCCAATACCTTAGGAAAAGATTTATGTCTCTTGAGATATACTAATATGGTATTGGGAGTGATTTTTGACTACTAATATGGACATGGGAGTGAACTATGACTACCAAGATGGTTATGGGAGTGTACCATGTCTACCAAGAAAGTATGGGGATTGAACCCATACTACTAAGATGGCATTGTATGTGATTCCTAGACTATAATAAAAATAATATTATATGATTATGTGTCTTCCAAAATTCCATGCCTTATTCTTATGGTATGATTTCATGGATTTTGTTCTTTATATCATTATGATTCATGTCTTATGAATTTCCAATATTTATTCTATTACTCAAGCATGTGATATATTTATATACAGTGTGTGATATTAAAATGGCAGGCTCATGTTTTTATACAATTATGTTATTATTATGCTTACATATATTCCTTTTTTACCATTAGTGATTATATAAGCACACCCTTTTATAATTTTTCCTTTCACCCAGTTATAAGGAATGGTATTAAGTAAGGGTACTAAAGGAAATGATCTTTTTGGGAAACAATGAAGATATTCCACGAGACTGGACATTTTTTCCATGTTTCCAATGTAACTAAACTAATACAGTCTTTGGGAATGTGTTTATGTAATATATGAAATGTTCCAAAAATGTGATGTCATGTTAATCTACGTTAATAATGGGTTTCAATAATCTGATCTGTCACCCTACCCAACCTGTGACATGGATGAAAGGAATTTCTTGATCCCCATGGGATGGAAACTAATGTTCTGGCACCAAACATCGCACTTTGGGAATTATTTATCCCATAAAATAAACCATTAACATCCAAAAAAAATAAAATATCATTACTTGACCATTAACCATAAACAAGATATATAATAACATCACATGTTAAACCATTTATGTGTTTAAAAAATCATGACACAAAAAATTGGAGGGGAAACAACTAGACCAAATCAAAATACCTCCATGCTATAATAGGGTTATCCTCACTCAATAAACCTCCACAAACATAAGAAAAAATCAGAACCATTACAATCTGGATCCACCATAAACATCATAGAATAACATTCCATTATTTCTTTCAAACATAAAATGGTCTACCTACTCTAGTTGGTGTATGTAGGGTTTGATCCAATGCCTGGTAGGATAACACACAAATAGATTCTGTGTAACAACAATATATGACAAATTAACATGCATATTTTTATGAAAAAGGAATAATATTTTCTAAGAACACTTTTAAGGGAAATAATTTTAAGGAAAACATGATTAACATTTAACATGAAATGTATGTTCCGTCATATGTCGATTGTAACTATAATGTCACATGAGCACCATGGGTAATCCCTACAATTACTAGAAATACTGAAACCATAGGAATATTGAATCCTAGAGATATTGTGTAGAAACCATGACCCATAGTGTCCTCAGGAAGGATCCAATAGTGAGGAATCCATCCATGGTTCTAATTGTCTCTAAACATCATGGTTTAGTAAGTGTTGTAGCGTCAATCCAACTAGACGGAACCAGGCCTCATCCTGGCTGATCCAAGTAGCGTACTAACCCTAGTCTACCCACCAAAATTCCTAGGACTCCTATCATGAACTTGGATAGGATTATATCTGACCCGACACATAACACAGTCTATGACATAGACCAAAGGGTGTTCCCAATCACCACAAGATTTAGACTAGCACTATGAATTAGTTTTATCTTAATGGGAATGATTTAGCCTAATTAAATCCAATATCAAATAAACCTAATAGAGAACAAATAAATTAAAAAAATAACAGAATACTAGTAAATAAACTAACCAACTTTGATACAATAGTTGAACGAAACAAAAACTGAATCCATAACTAAATCTGAACCATGATAACATGATCCACACATGACCTCATTGTCACCACCAACCACAAAAAAAAACCAAATCCAAAGGAAAACCGAACAAAAAACCTGAACCTGCAAAATAGCTCAAGTCTACTAACCTTGAGTGGAACAAGTAAGGTGTGAGCTTAAATAACTCAGAAGGTAATCACTATAGATTCCATAAATTTCATTTCCCAAAACATTTCATAAACTCTAAATTGAAACACATTGATAAAATTGGATTTTAATAATTTTAAACAACCAAAAATATATTTCTATGGATTCTATTTTTAAAAACATCATACGCAACATTCCTTTTAAAAAATGGTTTCCTAGTAAAATGCATAGTTCAAAAACCAAAACCCCAACACAAAATCCATAACAGATGACAACATGGGATATGTAGAAAGTAAAGGGAACAAAAAAAGTAGATATAAACTAGTAGGTCCAGTAATCAAATTAATCTGAAATAAAAAAACTTACAGATAGATAATCGTGGTAATTTCCTAAACATCTCTAGATGAAATCCCTTTTAGTACTCAGTTCGGAATCACCTAACTGTATATGGAGAGACTCTACACTCAATAACAAACGATCCACACTAAACTATCTAATCTGGTGGCACAAACCCCCTATCCTCTCACAAAATCTAGTGGGCATGACCAGTCTAATTGGGGTCAGCAAGAAACTATCACTCGACCCTATATAAGATATTTAGGAATATCATCATAATAGTACTCTATGAAACATGGTAAAGTAACTGTAACCAACAATGTCTTTACTCATGAGACATTAGGGGGCACACATCCCTAGTTTTAGTGGTTTCCAAACATAATCCAAAACCCACAGTGTTCATGTGCCAGACCCACTAGAGGGGAAATGCATCCCATTGTCTAGTAATCTCTAAACATAAGTCGAACATCATTAACATAGACATAAAAATAAATTTCTATGACAATCACCTTTAACCAATAAAATTAGATCATATAGGAACCACCATTTCTGAAAATCAAACACTCATTCCAAAACATTTTAAAATTCCAACCAGACCTTTAAGCTACCCTATCCTTTAATCTATTTTTCAAAAAATTACAAGGTACCAATTGGGCCATCACAACATGTCACATAAAAACCAACTTCCCAGGACATAACAAAATGAAAACACGACCTTTAACATTTCTAATACCAATGTGATTAAAAAATAATTTTCAGAGCAAGGAGAAAGCATGAAACAACTTGGAAAGTGCCAGATGGGACATTACGACTATTATTCACCAAAAATATTTGGAAAGGCCAAATAGACCAAGCATTAGAAAACACATTTTATGTCTCATTTAAACTCATTCAAAGAACCAAGTCCATTTGAAAATACAATTCTCACCACATTCCCAATTCAGAAAACCCGTTTGGAAACATGAAAAGAAAATCACACATGAAATCAAATCATTTCGGTAGGAAAATTATCTTTCAAATCCACATGCACACAAAACCCATTTTTAAATTTGATATGCACCACTTTAAAAATTCACCGAATGCGTTTAAGAGCACAAAAAGGAGGATCACATGCAACAAAACCCCATATTATTAGAAAATCAACATTCATCACATTTATACATCAAAACCATTTTAAAGCATAGTTTTCACATTTCAAAAAATCCATTGAACACATTTATAAAGCAAAAAAATGTGGTGATCCCTAAACACAATCAAATTTTAAAATCGACCTTCTAATAAATATGTATTTCAGATTACTCTATAAAAAATTTCTTGAATAAATTATTTTTAAAGAAACAAATCTTGTTTTAACACCAAATACATCAGGCCACACATAAGGGTCAAAGAAAAAAAGTCACTGATTTCCAAATACAATAACCAATTCTAAATCCACCCATAATACCAAAACATAGCCATGTTAAAGACCACAAAAACCATTAAATTTCACTTTGAAATATCAATTGACATTTTATTAAACACATTGTTTGAATATGTACATATACATGTATAAGAAAGCCCTTTTAAACCCATTTTCACCCACTTTTCTTCACGAATGAATAAAAATAAATTATACTAAAACACCAAAGGAATGATTGTAACACGTTTAAGACATTAATGGAAATATAAAGAGTTAATTTAATGTGTTGGATAAGAAATTTATGGAAATTTCTATGTCAACAATGTATTAAATCAATACAACTTTGGGAGAAGGAATAATATACCCCAAGAAACAATAAATACACCCTAACATAAATGAAATAAAACCATACATGAACCATAAACCTTAGGGTTAAGATAATTTGAAATCAACCAAGTAAATACCCAAAATCTAAGAGAGGAGAGGCGGGAAAAGTTAATAATGGCCAAAAATCACAAGAACATAGCTTATATCCGAAGGAGAATCGAAAAAAAAGGAAGTGAGGCCAATGGTAGGGAGCTTAGGAGCCCCTTAGTGTTCCAAAAATGATTCAAGTGGGAGAAAAAAATGAAATATGGTTAAAACATATGAGGGAAAACATGGAATTTCATATATTAATAAATATGAGCAACACGGACAGATTGGATGTAGGGTTTGACAAACTGTGCACCAACCATGTGCACCTTACTAGGGAAAAGGGGAACACAACATGGTTTGACCACACGGTTTGGTAACCGTGCGCTAATGGTGAAAAATTCCCCTATCCAAACTATATAACTCCTCGCATAGTTGTGGCATGATTTCCTATAGTTGTGTGCCATTCCCAAGACACCAACCCTCATGATGCACAGTTTCCCTTAGGTCCCACATGGTTCTGGTCAAGCCATGAACAAAATGTGGAAGTAAAAACATGCAAGAATAAAATTAATTAGAAACATCCTAAGCATTAACAATCCACATGGTTAACCCATAAACACTACTCACAAATCGTGCATAGGCAAAAAAATAACCCAAAACATCCAAATATTAAAAAATTTAAACTCGAAACTCATATCATCTTCAACCAAAATATCTGAAGAAAAAAACAGAATAAAATAAAAGAAATTTCATGATCAGGGTGTGAAAATTCTCACCTCCAAAAACACATTCCTCCACAAGAAAGTTACATGGACACATGAAGGACAAATCACATGGTTAAAATGATATGAGATCGAATGAAAGTATGGTCTACGGTGTGACCTTTAACTACACAAGTCACAACCAAACATTTATATAGGAAACCACAACATGAATAAAAATGAGAGCACACTATAGTTGTAAAGAACCGTAAAAATCAAGGGAAATTTTTTCTTAATTTTCTTTGGGATTTTACAATATTGCGGTTTCTGGCGGCACTTGATTCTGAGGCCCGGTTTGCCCGGAAATTCTATCCGAAGTTTAGTTTGGGTACGTTCAGTGAATGAACGAGCGGGTTTTTCTAACTTTTGAACAAGTGCTCGGAATCGAATTCTGAGGGCACCAATGGTTTCACAGTGCCGGTAATTGCGTAGGAACACTTCTTCCGGATTTGCGTTGACATGAGAGAAGTTGATAAAAATTGTGGAAGTTAAAATAATAATTTAACTACAATTTTTATTTCTAAGTTGTTAAAGCTTTGGTTGGAAGTTGGGGGAAACCCCCCAACTTCCCTTGGGAGGTTATGAGAGTGGTGGGGCCCACACGAACCCCACCCCTTCATATTATCTAACTTCTTCAACTAACCATTAATTTTGATAAATAATATTTATTAAATAGGTGACTTTAATTTGAATGTTTGAAATTCAAATGCTTAAGTTATGTTAATAAAATAAGTAAGGGACTTATTTTATTTTTGTTGGGGTCTTGTTGCTTTGAGAGTTTTTGGAAGAAAAGCTAAGGAGCTTGAAGAACTTCTTCCTCTTCGACGAAGAACGTGAAGAATGTGAAGAACACTGGATTCCTCGGAGAACGACGATGCGACACCGTCCCCACGACGCGACTCCCTCCTTCCGCGACGTCTTCTTTCGCAATGGTTATTTCCACGATGAACCCTCGCTCAACGATTCGACGAGGTAGGGGAATTATTATTTCGTTTGTTCCTGATTACTTCATCTTTGGCTTATCATTTATTTGGGGCGTCCTGTTATCGCATTAATGGGAGGAGGTCGGACCACACGAACACGGCCGACTCTCCTCCCGTTTTTGGTTGTTGATATTGATGTGGTGCGAGCAAGGCAATGCGGTGCCAAAGCACCACGCTGGAATTATTAAGGGAAGGAGGAGAAGCGCAGCGCCGTCGTGCCGCACCGTTGAAGACGAACCAAAGACGCGCGCCGTCATGCCGCGTCGAAGAACCACAAAAGCACCATGGCCCGAGCGGGGCCGAGGTAGAGGGGTGTGGCGCTGTCATGCCGCACCGGAAAAACCAAGGCCGCGGCGGAGCAGGGGAACCAGCGGTCGGTTCCGGGCCGCCGGCTTCGGAGCTGGAGGACCGGCCTTACCGGCCCCGTGGGGGAAACAGCCGGTCGGCCGGAGCGGGCTGGCCGGATAGGGGATGAGCTGGGGGTTAAAACACCCAGCTGTCCATCTTGAGTGTCCCTATTAAGGGGTCCGCGATTACAAAACGAGTGGCAGACCCCCCCCCCTCATCCGCTCGGCCAAACGGCCGAGCCACCTGCTGGCGCCAGTGCGCCCTCGCGCCGGGCCTGCTGCCCTGGCAAGTCCGCCCGACCGGGCCGCCTAGCCGGGCTGCGTCTAGGCCGGGCTGGACCCAGAATCGGGTCGGGTCGACTCGGTTCGGGCTGACCCAGGGGGTATCGGGCTGGGTCGGACCGGGCCCGGACCCCCTAATACCGGACATTTTCGGTCTTTTACACATAACGTGGGCTACGGATGTCCGATCGATGCACCGTAAGTTGCGTAGCAATCCTTCGATCGAGACGGTCGTTTCGTTATATTATACTCAGGGTTTCGAAGAACTTTGGGTTCGGCCGGGTTTGTTCTTACACGAAACCAACCGGGCCCCCAGAGCGGAAACACTCATAACTTGAGCTCCGGACGTCTGATTGACGTGTCGTCAACTTTTTTGGATTCCTCTTAGTGAGAGGGATCTTTTGTCTTACTCCGCTCGAGTTTTAGATGTAGTTGGAGTCCGGTCAGGTTGGTTTGGACTTTAACCAACCGGGCCCCTAGGACGAAAAAAGGCAATAACTCTCAGACTGGGCGTCCGATTGACGCGTCGTCTGTGACGTTGAGTTCCTGTTGATGATACAGAACTTTTGGATACATCAACTCCAGACTATGTGTCAGTTGATATATCAGCCCTTCGGCTCGTGGAGCAGACCCTCCCGAACGAGCTTGCTGTGTGCGGTAACCCTATAGTCGGCTGCGACTACGACGATGATGACGACTGTGTAGAAATCCTCCGTGGATTCGACGACGATGAATACAGCACTCAGCGATCCTACGTGGATCAGTGCCACTGATCATGTGTGGGTCAGATCCTGTGTGGGTCAGCGCTCAGCGGTCCTGTGGGGGCCAGTGCCTACAGATCCTGTGTGGGTCCGATCCTGTGTGGGTCATTTGCAGGGGTTAGTTACCTATCGATCATGTGTGGGTCAGATCCTTTGTGGGTCATTGTGGGGGTTAGTACCTATCGATCCTGTGTGGGTCCGACAGCTTAGATGAATCAGTGGAAATATCTGATCATCTCTATCGTCTTACGAAAAGGTATACCTGTGTGAGCTGAATCTTGACTTGCTTTCCTATATGGATTGTGTCATGCTATCCTGTGTAGATGTGATCGAACTTGGGCTTGAATGTTGGAGCAAACTGGAATTGATGACTTAGGTATATGTATGGGAATATACCTAAGTAGTGTCGTATGTTACTTCGTGATTGTATCTTTCCTCTGTGGATTATCCTTTGTGGATTCTGGTAGAACTTCAGGGGTCTCGGGGTCCCTACTGAGTAGCTTATACTCACCCCTGCACGAGATTTTCCCGCACTATGTTGTGTTGGTTGCAGACGACGGAGAGCGCTGATCGTGATTGAGGCTTGCAGAGCAAGTCGGTACCCAGAGGTGGACCACTAGGCGGGACGTACTCGGAGCGGACGGCTGGACCGAGGAGCTGTAGAGGCTATCTGTACTCACCCTTCAGGTGGGACTTCCGGTGGATGGCTCGAGGCTACGTCTTTACTTCAGTTGTTGTTTTCCCTTTCCAGTTGTACTTTAATTTCAGATTTGGTTTGTATTCTAGCCCACTGACTTTTCCACACTTAATTTTGTATCAGCTTTGACATAGTGTATTCTTCTTCTTCTTGCTTTCTCTATGGTGTTTGTTTACTTTACAAAGGAAATGCCTTCCCTTTTTACCAGGAATTACGCCTTGGTGCTAGTCACCAGCCCTTGGCCTATGGAAGGCGGGCTTGGGTTAGTCACGGCACGGGCCCCGAGGACGGGTCGTGGCAATAGTGTTCTCCCAACCACAAGAACTTGACTAACACCACCAAAAATGAAACTACAAGCATAGATAAAAAGACACAAGAAACACAACATGAATTAGCCCAAAAATCCCTATACAAGATAAACAAAATGAGCACCATAAACATATAGGGGGAACTCTATTAAAACAGAAAAAACCCACAGTTCATCAACTCCCAAGACTCAAACACCTCTAAAGTGAGCATGACCAAAAACAAGAACCATACCTCTAAAGTCTATTTACACACAAGAAGGATCATGTAATTAAAACATTCATTTAAAAATGCACCACTACTAGAATTCCAAAATAAACAAACCAACAAGGTTCTTAAGAAAAATAGGAATGTCATAATAGTTTATAAAATTACAACATAAAAACTATTACCATATCCACTCCAACACTGGAGAAAAATACTAGGCCATGTTTCCCCCACACACCCAACACTTCCTAATTGTATGCATGCAACACTTTATGGCATATAGTAAGATCTCTAATGTCTGATGAATCCACTGCCTCGTAGTCGTAAGCTAACATAAATTGGCCAAGACATCCTTTTTCTAACTATTTTCCTATATAAATTCTATATATTACTCTAATATCCACATCAATGACAAGATTTTGGAGAATTATGATAACATGGATTTAAATTAGCAAATCATCCTAACTAAAATCGCATGAATGAAAAGTTCTATGAGTGAGGATTTGGAGTAGTTGAATGATATTTTTTAGAAATAGGCTCCTCTAGAACTCCTCTCACTATATGAGGAACATTTATAAGCACCAAGAATGATTAGTTTACTAAATGCCACCAACCAAACTTTAGGAACCAACTCATCAAAGTACGCCTCATCCACTAACTTCTTGAACTGAACTTCATTTGATGAGAGAACTCTCTCCTTGATCTCTATATGAAAACCCCAAATAAAAATAGGATCTTTAAGCTAGCTCTATGATTCTATATCTAAAGAAAATAAAACTATATCCTTGAAGCAATCAACATAGGCCATTACCGTTAGCTGGCCTTTGTGAACTCCCAATATCATTTCCACTTTCTATACCTTCACCTCCTCAGGTGTAAAATTTTAGAAAAAATTAGTCTTAATCACTTCCCATGAAATAACATATTGTAATGATGTTGGGATGATCACATTAGATTTATTTGACGATGGATACTAAAATGACCCTATAACAGCATGGGTCTTAACAATTTCGGATGTTCCCAATAGCATGAAGAAACCATCAAATTTTCCATACCATTCTTATTGCCTCCAACAGACCACAATTTCAATGAAAGACCAGTAACAACTAAGAATAAATCATTCCCACCACTCCACTTGGATTCTAGGAAAATAAAACAACCTAATAAGGATCACTAGAAACCTCTCGGTCATTTTTGGGTGTTATATTCTGAATAAAAGAAGATCACAGAACCAAAATCAACATCACGCAAAAACCCAACCGAAAAAAAACTGAGGCAAAAAAACCGTGCTCATAATCCTAACATCATGAAAAAACATGTTTATGAAAACAATCATATTCATTCCAATTCCAAGCCCTATTTCTTACTACCCCACATTCCAAATTCCAAAACCCATTTTCTATTCCAGCCAAAACATAAAATTCTTCTTTTGTAACAACTCATGCCCAAAAATTCATTTCTTCTTCTTTTGAAAGAATCTTTTTCAAAAAACCATTTTCCATTTTAAATTCCACTCAAATGAATAAAAACCAACAAAAAAACAAATTACATAAAACAATAGGGATGTGGAACTAGTGGCCATACATAAGAAAGTGACATGGTTATTGGGTTATGCCCCATGTACGAATCAACAAATAAGAGGAACTTGAACCGTTCATTCAAACTCCATATGGGTTCGTACTCAATGTGAGATCACAACATGAAATCAATTCCTCTCCATTCCCATTCCTCATCCATACCCCAAAAAATAAAACAAAAGACTCAAATCTCAAACTACCTCTAGAAAATCAAGGATCAGAATGAGTAAGGGTTCATTAATTCCTTCATATACCTACCTCTTGAGTCCCCATAGTCATAATATTCGGTCTACCTAACACCCCAAATAAAAAGATCCTTCTTTTTTAATATTTTTTCATGAACTAAACTGGGATTCCATATGACATGACCCTCGACTCAGTCCATGAGATGTCCCAAACAGTATTCTGAGTCCCCACAATCTGGCAACTAGCACCGAGATTCAATGTTATCACATTGGGAATGAGTTATCCTAATAAAACCCAGGGTTAATTAAGCAAAATAGATAACACATCAATAAACCAATAATAACTAAATATCAATAAATATAAACACCCATACAGATAAAATAGTTGAACAAAACAAAAACACAAAACTAAATCTGACCCATGCTAACTCAATCTCAACATGACCTATTGGTCACCACAAATAACAAGATCAACCTTCTCTAAAGTCAAACTGAACCAGAAACATGAACCTTAAAATTAGGTTACGTATATCGATGCCGAGAGGCACAAGTAGGGTGTGAGATTAAAGAGCTCATAAAGTAGTCACCTAAGAGTCGATATATTTCCTTTATTGAAAGAATCCACAAACACAACTTCTAAATACATTGATAAAATATGATTTTAATAATTTCAAACAACCAAACACAACTTTCCATGAATTCTCATTTTAAAACCACACACACAACTTTCCTCTTAAAAAAATGGGTTCCCACTCCAAAACCTAGTTAAAAACCAAAACCCAAATGGAAATTCATACTTGGTTAGAAAAAGGGATATGCAGGAAGTAAAGGAAATAGTACAAGAAGATATAAATTAGCATGGACAAAAAACAAATTCATTAGAAATAAACAGAGAATACAAATAGATAGTCGTGGTAATTTTCTAAACATATTTAGATGAAATCCCTAGATTTACTCATTTCAGACTCACTTGTCATCATATGGAGTGAAACCATAGTTAATAACCATATATATTCTCTAAATGGGTATCTCTAAATGACCAAATATCAGGGAATGTCCCACCTGGACTCTCTGTAAATCAATGAGTAAACCCCTTTAATCCTGGTTAACAAGTAATAATCACCTAAACCCTCTAGATGATAGCCAGGAATCACATGATAATACTACCCAATTAAACATCATAAAACATATTTAACTGCCAGTATTCTCATGCATAATCCACTAGAGTGGAAATCTTTCACAAGGTCCAATGGTATCAAAACATAATCCAAAACCCACAACGTTCTAAAGCATGATCCACTATTGTGGAAATAAATCCCATGGTCTATTGGTGTCCAAACATAAGTTGAGAATATAAAACACACACATAAAACCCATTTGTTCATAATAATGTTTAAGCAAAAATTAATGCTCACTTTTGAAACCACCATTTTTCATAATCAAAAACACTTTCCTAAACATTTTAGAAGACCAACCATCCCTTCATGCTACCCAAACATTCATTACATTTTCCAAAATAGTACAAGGTATAAATAAATACTTCACACCATTTCACATGAAAACCAACATTCTGACACAACACCACGTTACAATTGGTCCATTAACATTTCCTATTTTAGGGAGATTACAAAACCATTTACAACCCAAAGTGAAAACACGCAACAACACAAAAAAGTGTCAAACAAGCCTTTACTCCAATCATTCACCAAATCATATATTGAAATTCAAAACCATCCAAGCATGATAAAACACATTTGATTTCATGAATAAGCTCGCTCAAAGAATCCAAACCATTTAGAAACACATTTCTCACTGATTTCTCAATTAACAAATCCCATTTGGAATCACAATAAGAAAATCACAAGAGAAATCAAATAATTTTCATAGGCAAATCCTCTTTCAGACCAAATGCACACCAAACCCATTTTAAAATTTCCTTTGAACCACATGCACATTTCAAAGCACATTTTTAAGAAGAAAATATTGAATCAAACATGCAAAAACAACCCCACATTATTTATAAAACCAACTTTCAAAACATTTTTTCCTCAAAACCCTATTAAAATATATTTCAGAACATCACAAAATCCAATGAATACATTTATAAAGAAAAAAAATAGGTGTACGTGAAACAATTTAAAAATTATTAAACCATGTCCCAATATGTAAACATTTAAAATTAATTTTAAAATAATATTAGATTAAATAACCATTTTTAAAAAAGCACTACTAGTTTTACCGCAAAATACAACAAGCCACACATAATGGATAAACCACAAGAGTCATGAATTTCCATTTACATCACCCAATTCGTAGTCCACCCACAATACCAAAACATAACCAAAGAAAAACATCAACTAAAGAACTTAATTTCACCTTTAGAGATAAATTGATATTTTATTAAACAACTTTTCTCTATGTATGGATAGGAATATTTAACAAATCCATTTAGAAAATATTTTTCACTCACCTTCCATCATGAAAACACCAAAAAAACATTTTCTAGCACACCAAAAGAAATATTATAACATGTTTAAAACATTAAAGGAAATATCATGAAATAACAGAATGTGTCAGAATGTAAATGGATAGAAACCCCTACCTTAATGATGTTTGAATGCAATGAATCTTTGGGAGAATGAAGAATCCACCCCAAGAGACAATACAAACACCCTCAAATTAGATAAACTAAACTACATACACCATACCCATTAGGGTTCATCCAAGAGATAATCCACTAATTAAATACCAATAAAACAATAGAGGAGAGGAGAGAGATGGGAAAAGTATCCAAAAATCACAATAATTCACCATAGATCCGAAGGAGAAGTATCAACAAGGGAATATGGACCAAGGGAAGGTATATTGGGATCCCCTTCAAGCACTAAAAATGATCCAAGTGGGAGAAAACCTAAAATAGAGTTAAAACATAAGAAATAACACTTGAAATTTCAAGTATTATAAAATATTGACAACTCACACAGTATTACAAATTGTGTTACAACCGTGTGTACCGTACTTGGGAAAAGGGGAACCTCACATGGTTTGGACACATGGTTTGGGAACCATGATACAACAATGAAAAAAATCCATTGTCCAAACTATAACACCCCTCCCACAGTTTCCACCTGGATTCCTTTAGACATCCATAAGCCGAGCTCCAGACCCCATACACCAACCCTCAAGCCACAAAGTTCCCTTATACCCCACACGGTTTAGGCCCAGAAATTCTCAAACCTTTAATGTCAAAACATTTAAGAAGAAAATGAACCATAAATATCCTCTTCATTAACAAGTATTATGGTTAACCCTTAAATTATGCTCACAAACCATGTACATGGCAAAAACTCATATGAATATTCCAAAATTCGAAAAATTAAAACCAAAAACTCAACCCGAACTTTAACAAGAATATCTAAATAGAATAAAAGAATAAAATAAAATAATTTTTATGGTTGGGGTGTGAAAATTAATTTTATTCTTGATTACATTATCTATGTCACATAGGCCACCACATTTACATACACACACTAAATAATATAAACACATATGAAAAATCACCCTTTTAAAATATGTAGAAGTTATTTCAAACCCATAAACACACCAAAACCATTTATAATATTGTGTCACACCACCCACACAATTCATTGAAAATATTTAGAAAGAAAATTATGAATAAAAAATCCTTTGATAATGAAAAATCATGGAATCACCTAAATCAATCTTGGAAACTTCTGGAATCTAGAGGAAAAACACAACCACATCATAGAAAGAATATATAGTGGAAAATGAAAACCACACACATCATTATATAACCCAAAAATAAAGATTAAATCCTTATTAGTTCAACCAATCCATAAGATAATGACGACCAAAATATTGTGGATGAAGGAACTGGGAAGAAGGAAGAAGAAGATGAATAGAGGGACTTAAGTGAGTTTTCATGAAGATTCCATGCCAAAACCACCCAAGATTTTGAGATAAAATGGATCCAATAGGAGAGGGAGAGGTTCTTATGTCTTAGAATCAAAAATGGGGGAGGAAAGTAGTGGATTTGTTTATAATCGGGGAAGGTAAAATCAAAGGTCAAATATTTTTAATGATCTAGATAGGTCACAAAGTTTTTCTAGGGAGGGTGTATGCTCGTGTGGTCCATTGTGCACCTTATACAGACCCACAAGTTTTGAAACACAGTCCTTTTGGGTAGGAAAATAGTTTCCCCTAAACCTATGACACCTATTTTTTGGTCCAAAAACATCATTCTCACAAAAAACACATTCTGTAAAGACAAGAGATAATCATAGGACAAAAAATAAACAAAAGTATATCTCAAATTGATACCACAAATGTGAAAATTACCAAATGGGAGAAATGAGGGACATGAGAAATATTTGAAGGAAACCAAGGTCATGAGAATTGGTATTAAGCATCAACATAGGATAAAACATCCTTTATTTGAAAACACATAGGGGAAAACATTGGCATCCTAACTAGAAGGCATTGGAAATCTACATGCCATGCCTTCAAGTTCTCTTTATCAACTCTGAATGAAGTCTTTGTGAAAATATCCAATATCTCTCAATGAACCATGATTCCCCTCATATATATGATGAAATTCCCCCTGATCACCCATCTTGAAAAATTATTTTATACAATATAAATAATCAAGTCATTAAACATTTCGTAAATTGGATATCAAATTTCCCTAGGGAAGTTTATTCGGTGGGGATTATAATAATTTTTTTGGGTCATTTAGTATTTGTCACGCATGCCTAGATCCATTCATATTTTAGGCTAAGATGTAACTAGTTGAAATCAAGTGTATATTATTATATGTATACATATTTTATTACATATATATTTTTATTAATGAAATTAATATATACATATATAAAAACTTATTATTGTTGTTGTTGTTTTTTGTTCTTATTGTTGTTACATATATTATCAGTATAAATATATAATTTGTTCTTTTTATTTTCTTACACACATGGAACATGATTTATCTAGTATTAAGTGTAGTTGAGATACTTTAACCACCCTAGATTCATCTCCTTTAGGTGGTTCAGTCAGGACTGTTCCCACATGCTTTCATGTGCATGCGGTTTGGGTTGTTCATCTTTTCGAGACCTTCCTAATTCATGATCAGTGTCTAATTTTGATTCTTCTATCCTTGGTAGACCTAGTCTATGAAAACCCAGTGGTGGGGACTACATGAAATAGGGTTTATGGGTCTTGGCAGTGGTCATCCCATATATTAATAGCTTCAACCAGATCTGGTGTGGCGGGTTTGTGGTTTCAGGATAGTGGAGGATCGACTATTGGGCACAAACCCAAGACCCATATCATATTAAACAATGTATAGTGACACACATATAATCTATGATGTGAAATTATTCCAATCATAAATGGTTTTTAGGATAGAACCATATAAATACCTATGTATTGGTCCTGGGAGACATAGGGTTGGGGGAAATCGATCCTGAAAAGTGGTATCAGAGCTTTGGTGTATCCTAGGTATGATGTAGAATGGAATATTCCCCTAACATGTTCAAAAATGATAAAATATTCTCATATGAAGAATGTGAATCCATGGTGCCTTGTGTCGAATTTTTTCTTGATAAATTGTGGTCAGGCAGCGAGTCCCGGTGATGAGAGAAATGGTTGTTTAAGAAGGATGGATCTAATGGATTATCATTGATGGGGAGGCATGGGTGGTGTTTGGTTTTAGGGGAGAATTTTTTGTTATAAACCCATGTCCCACATCAGAGTCCTCCAATGATTAAGGATCACATATATTCTTTGATGGAAAATTCCATATATCACCCATGGGTTTTAGGATGGAACCCCAAAAGGGCATATGTGTTTGGCCCGGGAGACCAAGGGCTGAAGGAAATTGATCCTGACATCGACTTCCTTGGTAAGCTCAGTTTCTTCAACTGACTAGGATTCTTCCCCCTCTGCGAGCTTGGACCCAGTTTAGTGTCTTTGTTAATGGTGTTTTGTCCATCATTTAATATAGTGGATTCATTAGTGTGGTGGAAAGAATCATAGACCACATGTGTTTCATCCAACCATTCTGTCATTGTTCTCTGGAGGTAGACCTATGGATCAATATTTCTATAATGAAGAAGGCATATCCTCCAGTGATGGCATTAGGTGTTTGTTCTTCTATAACTAGCTATTAGATATTCTCAAATATAGGTTTATCTATTTTCCATCATGTTCAGTAATAGATATGAAGAGGAATCTAAGGTATTTTTTTATGAAGGCATGGGATGTGGCTAGTTGGAACTGGTAATGAGGTTTATCAGTCCTGGTAGGTTGAAGAAAAGTTTAGGGGATCTATGTTGGGAGGCACAAAAGGTTTTTTGTTTCGACACATTAGGTTCAAATTAAATGGCACGGTATGTTTATGAGAGAGTCACATAGTGAGTAGGATTCATATTCATGGTCACAACATCAGATAGGCATGGTAGGTCCAACTTTGTCCGCAGTCACTACTGTAGTTTTTAAATTTCTTGGGTGTGGTCAATTCATTTTTCATGCATGGTGAGTATACTAATTGTGTCACCAACATTTCTAGAAAAAAAATAGACAAATCAGTAAATCATCCTACAAATAATAACAGAATAAATAAAATTTAAAAGTTAAAAACAAATTATCTACAAAATGAAGAAGAAAAGAAATGATTGATTTCATTTAGTACATAAAATAAATTTAAAAAGTTTAATAACATAATAAAAAATTAATTACCAAAATAATTAATTTCAAATTTTCAAAGAAAACTTAATTAATTACAAAAAGAAACTATTTAAAATAAATAATTAAAATCTTAAATCAATATGAAATAATTTATAATACATATAATTAAAAATTATAAATAGAATTGAAATAAAAATAAATGAATAAGAGAATGAAATTTAATCATTAAAATTATTATTTCGAAACAAACAAAAAGAATCATGACGATATAAATTAAAATAAATAAAAAATAATAATTATGATTAAAAAATACATTAGAAAAATAGTGATTAAAGATAATTTATTAATTTAAATACTATTTTTCTACATGACTAAAATAAACATGTGAATTGATATTTTAACATTAAATTCGTTGTTTAAATAATTAAATTTATAAATTTCAACTGTTGCAAGATTTTCAAAAAACATATTAATTTGAAAATAAAAAATTAATTAAAATAAAAAATGTGGTAAAAAGAGTTAAAGAAGAGTCCCATGAAATTTTATCACACTCACTCAGTTGAAATCCTAAGAAATTGAATGCATTTTATTTATTTTCAATGAATCATAAAAATAAATGAACATAATTTGTATGTTCTAAATCACACCAAAATAAAAGGAATTAAAAATCCCATAAAAGCATCAAATAATAAATCCTCCTAATGAATCTCATTTACTACCTCATTTCCCTTACAAATTGGGTTCTACATCATTAAGTGAAACTTGCTAGATGAAATTAATATTAAAACATTCAAAAAAGACACTCTCAATTATCACTCTCTCTTAAGTTCCAGTGATCAATGATTCATTTTTCAATTAATTGATACAAATCAAATTATTTCCATATAATTCACTTTTCCATTTCATTATTTGAATTCAAAATTAATCTCAATATAATGAGATCATTTTTTGAAATTCCCTATTATTTTAATTTTTCCAGCTAGTGGTTTGTTCACCGCCCTACACAATGCACTTAGGGAGTTCGGAAATTATCTATTTATAGAAATGTAATCTTTTCCCTTATCACAATGAATCATCATTGGTCCCAATTTCCCATTTTACTCTCTATTCAAAAGACTTATATTACAAGCATTTCAGTAGGCTCAACATGGTGTTTTCTCAAAAAGATGAGTCACCCATATTTATGTTCAAGTTTCAAGTTTTGTCAAGATATAACACCAATTCCTCAAAAATATATCCCATCACACTAAATTTCTCAGTTATTAAATAGAATGACCATTAAAGAAGTATGAACACTCAAAAATCACACTACCCAATCAATTTTATATTTAATGAAACCCTCCATCTAAGATTGAAATTATCACCTTGACAAGAGGTGATTGTTTTGTTTTTTTTGTTTTTTATATTATTTAAATAAAATCATAATTTTTTTTTTGACATGGTTGAAATTTGAAAAAAATTTATTAAGGTTTTTTATGGGTTTACAATGAAATCCAGTAAACCACATTAAAGACCCCTCCCCCACACTTGAAACTCAATGTTTTTCCCATTGTTGAATCTCAATGTGGTAAAAAAAAGTAAAAAAATATATTAAGAAAATTAATAAATGTAGTATAGAAATTTTTTTATTTCATTGGGTTATAGGGAGTCTCAAACAAAGAACAATTTCTCATAAAAATCAATTTAAAAAAATATTTGCAAAATGCCCCTACAGGAAATTTCTCAGAAATAATTTTTTTAAGATAAAAGATTTTAATGTGAAAATTAAATGATTTTAACTGTTATAATGATAAATTTTAATTCTCATGTCCTATTAAATATAAAATTTTAAAGAAAATAGGAAACAAAATAAAAAATTTTAAAATCCAAATACATTTAGGGGGTGCTTTCCACATTCTGAAATATATACCAAGTTGATTTTCAATATTTTTTAAAAAACATATAGACACCCATCTAATAAAATAGGTTTTTTAATGGGAAAAAATTTCTAAATGAAATTTCCTTTATAGTAAAATAAAATTTCTTATTATGAAATGAGGTTATATAAAACACATGCACTTATTTGTTTCTTTTAAATATAATAACATTTCATATTAAAAATCCCATTAAGAATCATAACCATTGATAATATAATAATTAAATAGTGATATTAAATTTTTTATATTATATTAGTTTTGAAAAATTAAATATTAACACACAAAGGAAATGATGGCCACGGTAACATCCTTGGTTTTTTTTGGAACATGTGGTTTTCATGGTAAATTTCAATTTCTGTGTGTAGTGGGCGAGCCAGTTATTTTAATGATTATATAAACCTAATTTTTTATATCTTGTTAGACCGGAGGAATTGATTTTAGAATTATTTTTAAGGATCAAGAAGTGAATTTGGGTTTCATGTGAGTTTTCAGTGTGGGAGGGCCCGAAAACACTGTTTCAGATGTGCCAAACTGGGGAGCATGGTTTGAACAAGCAATAAGGCTTCCTAGAAGTAACTGTGTGATCCTCTAGTCATACTGAGAATGATTTGAGATCTATGTAGGAGGGTCACATGAAGATTAATGACCTCTGAAATATTTAGAAGAGGGTATTTGAAAGATCTACACATGGTTTTTCAACTAGGTGCCTAGATCCTGTGAGTTTGGTGCTTGGGAAGTGGGTACCGTGTGGTTGGTGTATGGTTTTCCCCACCATGGAGTAACCATGCGACCTATTTAAAATGAAAAAATAACCATTTTCAGCTTATTATAATTTATAGTTTTTCCCTCTTTTCTTCTCCCATGTGTCTTCTCCTCCCATTAAGTCGTGGGGAACTTCATCTCCCTCAATTTGGCTTTGTGCCATTCTCTTCATCTGATCTCTGACCCTCAATCCTTTGGTGGATATGGATTCAACTCAATAAGTCCTTAAATCACCTATCTAATTTTCCTTATTTCTGGGGCCGTATAGGGTGATAATTCCGTTCAAGATCTTTTACCCTATTTTTATGGAGTTCATATAAAACATAGATTTCTCTTGATTCTACTCGATTTTAAAGTCAATATCAGATGAGAAAATATCTACCAATACTTAGTATGTTATGGCACGAATTATCCATATTTTTTATAGAATCTTGGGGTGCGATCTATATAAAACATTTTTTATTCATTGAGACCCAAGTTAAATAAATTATTGTATTTATGTTGTTGAATTAATGAAGTGAGAAGTCTATGGTAATTCTCCTACTACATTATTAATGGTCAATCCATGTAAGGGTCTTGGACCAGCTCAGGCCATTTAGGCTGGGGATAAGTTTTATTTAAAATATATGGAATTGTTGAATTACATTTTGTATATTTAATTGTATGGTTTTGTGTAAATGTGACCGGAATGGATTGAAGATTGAGGTGGTGCTAACCACCTAAACTAAGGTTATTTAATTAATCGAAATGGGATTTTCCTGGGTTACATGGGTAATGATGATTATTGGGATAGGGTACATAGTTTTCTGATTCAGATGATGAGGTTTTCATAATTGTGGCATCACCCAGATAACTTGATACTGTGATAAATCATGATAAAGAGACATTTTTGTAGGGGTATGAGGCTCTGGATGACATTTATTAGGTTATTTGGGTAATTTCATCTCAACTTGATTGGACAAGAATAGTTGGAGTCGTGTGAAAATATATTGAACTAGATGAGGTGGTGTGGACCACTTGAATGGTTAGAGGCCCCTGTAGTCCTTGGGGATTAGATGATGGTGTTTACCAGTAGACATTTTAGCGGTGTGGTCACTATATAAATCCACGTGGACAGTGATGGACCATCAATTGATGATGATGAGACTGTAGGTTAAGTGATGAGGCCTGTCAAGATGCTTAATTCCATTTGGCCAGTTTATTGAGAGGAAAGTCATCATTTTTCCTTGGGACATTGGGATTTGAGCCGATAGGAGATATTGATAAGGAATCTAAGGAACAATTACTAATTTTATTAAGAGTTCCATTTGTATGATGATATAATTGATAAAGATCACATTATAAGATTCCCATTTTTTATTGAGTTATAGATTATTTTATTTTCCGTTGAAATATTCCTTATATTTTTTTTGGATTATACCCTAATCTTGGTCGTCAAATAGTTGGGTAGTTATTTTATAATGGAATAGGTATGAGGGATATACTTTGGCTTCAGAAATATTATGTGTAATGTAATTGGGATACACAAAGTGTATGAATTACATTGCTTGTAATGGTTTTTACAGGATACTTCACAACCTGTGAAGTGATTTTCTTGGGAGGAATACCTCGATCATTACATGATGTGTAAAATATTTCCACACCTAGTAAATACTCAAGTATTTTTTTTTTAAAGTAGAGGCGGGCCTCTATTTTTAATAGAATCTCTCCCTCTCTTGCAAAAGAGGAACCAAGGAAGTCTAAATTTGATCTTGGATACCATTTACAGATTTAGAATCCATTTCAAACACATTTATTCTCATTGAATTAATGTCGGTATGTTCTCTATTCCACTTGTTTCATTCTACATTTGTCTTGGTATTAGATACACCATTTCGGTGTGATATAATATTCCCTATTTTTAGGTTCTCCATTACTTTATTTATTCTTATGATCTAGACTAAATTAGAAGTTGATACTAGAGGACTGCTCTACTACAGACCTATGGTAGGTAGTATATACCTTTCTCTCAGCATTCTATGTTTTAAATGAATACCTTTCATTGTGCTGCACATCATAATTCTGGACGACACCCTTAAAATGAATTGAATGCCATGTTCTTGCCTCATCTTAGGACACTTAAGGGGTGACCCTTTGTATTTTCCTATTGTTATACCACCCAAGGGGTGTGTTTGTTATTATTATTTAGAATAATCCCTTGATATATTTAATTAAATTGAAATGATATATTAGGAAATGGTTTTCTACTTTTTCTATGTTATACTTGTTGTGGCTTATTAAACTGTAAAATGTGAATTTTTATATGAGTGTGATGAACTAATGGATTGAAATTTAAACTAAATTGAATGATGAATGATTCTACAGGACCCCATGGGTGTCTTTCAACATGTGTCATGATATTGATATTTGATTCCTTGGATGATATTTCTCCTTGGGTCTTGATTCAGTGGGATTTCTTGGGTAGTGATACCCCTTAGATCTATATTTCCACAGCTCATAGAGAACATGGTCTGTTAAAAATCTACTTGAAAATCATTATAATTATAAGAAGGTTTCCATAAATATGCTCTTATTACTCGGAGAGGGATCCTTGATATTATATACCATGGATTTGGCCTTGCAGGATTTGACACATTCGGTTATATGGATCATCCAAGGTAAATATGAAACTTCTGATTATGTGGATTAGTTGTGGTAAATGTGTAATATTTTATTATATAGGTTGGCCAACATTGATGGTATATAGGTTTTTCAGAAAGGTTGTGGTTTATATAATATATTGTTTATACATCCTAGTCATTGATGATATGATATAATATGTATATTACATGGTCATGGTGTTTACCTCAGTTTTATTTATAGATTCCATATAATAGGATCTTGAACCATGATTTGTAGGGAGCCTTCCTTGGCTATATAGCTTACTTTAGTTGTTTCACATATACCACGGTAACTTCTTTCATTTCTATTATAACTGTGAGGTACATTGAAACCACTTAGATTGCATTGCATATACAGAATTTTTTATAAACACTATTGGTGGTGTCCACCTGGAATATTATCTCACACCCTACCATAGATCAGCATTGGGTACCTTGAAAGACTATACGGCTGCAAGTACGATCCAGGGAATGTTCCCACAATATGAGGCTTTATTTGTGCTATGTTTAAGAGAAGGGGAGCACATGACCGAGCTAGGCACGTGATGCTATTCGGTGATAGTTCTTTTGGTATTTTTGGTTTTTTGATACATGTATTATACCAATGATTATATAACAACTTAAGATTATTTTGAGATACATGAAATGAAAAAGCATATATCATATGAGATTACTTATGTCATTGTTTATTTATTCTTGTCATAGATGTTTATCATCTATTCAATTATTATTATGCTGTTAGTTTTCACTGAGATGATTATACAATATATTACACTCTAACATGAGTTCATATTATCAAAATAGAAAAACCCTAGGCACTCTCTACTAGTCAGAAGGATCCATATTTAGGGGACATGTACTTGAGGCAAAGTCACCCATCAGCTTGGGTCACCTTTTGGAGGTATCCGGGTTTTGATTTTACAAAGTAGAAAAAAGTCAATTAGTATTTTTTAGATACTATTTTAATACAATATAAAGGGTATTAGGAAGGAATTGGAATTTATTAATGAGTTTTTCTATGGTGTATCTAACCCATGTACTGGAAGAAACCAATTTTTTGGAACAGAAATTGATGCTTTCTGGATTTGACTATTATTGTCGATTTGATTCTACTATTGGATGATGTACTTGTGGTTTTATGTTATCATTTATATCATTAAGGGTTATATTTTACTTTTACCTAATTAGATTATTGAATGAATCTCATGAATCATTTTAGTCGCCAATTAGATTTCATATTTTATGCATTATGGCATTCCATAAAGGGTGAATTTCTTGACTCTATGACTTTGTGATATTTTTTATGTGAGATATACATGTTTCTTGATAAATATATTTTGATAGAAACTAAAAATACTATTTAGAATGAATAGTTCATGTTGTTACATAAATATTATTTTCCAAATTATTCTACAATAGACACCCAAAGTAGTCATCAATTATTGTTGATTCATGGACTGTATGGCGCATGGATTGAAAATTGTTATTGTATGGATTAAGTGGATATTATATTTTGGTTCATGAGTAGTATACTCCATTTTTTAGAAGAAGTGGTGAATAATTTGGTTCATCCATTAAAAGAAATGTGTAAAGAATATGAATTCAAATAGAAATTAACATTTGTGATATAGGGAAAGTATCCTAGACCTGGGTTTTGAGTGGGAAGTAGGTAGTCTCTCTGGTGAAATTAGTGGTTGATTCTTTTAACACTCCTTGAATTATGTGCACGCTGTGTGGTACGAACAATTTATAGGAATTATTAGACAAATCGTAGACTTTTAGATGCAAAATTTTGATATAAATATTTTTTGAGGAATGTGTTTTTCATTGTAGAGACATGCCACCACCACAACATCTAGTCATATGTCAAGAGGGTGGAGATGACCATGCTTTAGAGGTGGTGATCCATGAGATACCAGTAGATCCTATAATCATGACAGCTGAGTCAATAGTAATTTTAGCAGGCATTAGTTTGGAGGAAAATTTTTTTGAGGGGTTTTTATGATTTTGAGAACTTTTTAGGGAATACCAGAACTTGGATATTCTATGAATTAGATGAAGTGTGTGATCCAACAGCATCATCCACTTATGTTTTTTAAGGATGGAGGTACATAGGCTGCTAATATGTGCCCTGAGATTATTTCTTTGATATTTATGTACCTAGAGAAACCCCCTTATATGGAATTGAAGCACAATACATATCTGAATCGGGGAGCATAAAAGCACTATTTGGATGTTTTAAACCGGTATGACTGGATAAAAGGCATGGTTTTGGGTGATTTACAAAACATGTTTTATGAAGAATTTTTCCCTAAGACTCTAAGATTATATGGGTCAAGTGAGCTGAATCATCTGAAGCAGGGCACAATGATGGTTATTGAGTATTAGGCATTCTTTACAGAGTAGGATCATATTTCACTGATATGTCTTACTAATGAGATATCAAGGGAAAGACGATTCAAGTAAGTTATTAGATAAGTTGTTCAATCTCATATCAACATGTTTAAGTTGATGAATATAACTGAAATTGTGAACAAAGAACTGATTATAGAGTGGAAGCTAATCCAATATGGGTGTACAGAGTAGAGTAGTTCAGTCCATCAGCCTAGTAGTTCATCTCCCAATGGGAGGAAGTGATGTTTTGAATTTTTTTGTGAACTGAGTACCAACTAGGTTATCATTTATGGTAGATCAATTTTCATTTATCAATGTGGAAGATGACAACATGTATAGAATCTATTTGATTCTGACCTTGTCAAGTTTCAAGCTTGTAGCAGGATAGACCTTGTTCAATATTTTTCTAGAACATGTTGAAGAACCTTTGTGATGTTTTTTTAAATTATTTTTTGAAAGAAAACCATTTTTGAAAATAATTTTTTTTCTTTATGATCAAACCCAATCCATTCAAATTATTTTTTTATGATAGTTGAATGTTGCTGAATGTTTCAATCAAAACACCAAGGGGGATTTTTTTTTGTCTTTGAGAATGTTTTTTTCAGACATAGGTTCTTAGATTGAGAAGTACTAGATGCCGAAGTTGTAAGGAAGATGGATTCTAAAAGATCTATTAATTTTTTTACTGGACAAACCATGGTAATCAGATCCATCAGCATGATGTTCAAGATTTATCAGAATCAGCATTGATTATAAATTTAGAATATACAGAGTGAGGAAGTCAGAATGATGCTGAAGATATTGAGGAAAGAAAGTGATTCCAGGAATTAGAAAGTTATTAAAAATTCTTACCATAATTAATATGATAGTTTACTGGTAGTGGAGTTCCCATAAAACATGAAACATTATCATGATAATGTCTTTAAAATAAATGGGGGAATCATAAAAATTATTTTAGTTCCACAGTTCTAGACAATGTATTCATCAAATCAAAAATTACCAAAATGAGATGTCCTTATAAATATAACTAAGTAATATATTATATGCGAGGAATAATTTAAATGTTTCTAAGTGGAGGAATTATTGAATAAATTCCATCATAATTGGAAATCCATTATATTGATCAATTTTATTTTAATAATATTTCATCGGAATGATTCTGCGGAGGAATTTTAATCAGGTTGGCTCTAAGGATGAATTTCCATCAAAATGATTTTATATTAGAAAGTCATATCATAATGATCGTAGGAATTAAGTCATATTGTAATGATAAGAGGAATAAAGTCATATCATAATGAGTAGTGGAAGAAATTAATATCCTAATGATAAGAGGAAGAAAGTCAATCATAATGTGTAGGGAAAGAATTCCAATAGTAATCAGTAGATGAAGAAAGATAGATTGTAAAAAAAATATGAAGAAAGTGACATCATAATGAGTTGAGAATGTTCCATCACACTAAAAAATAGTTGGGATATTTGAGAAGACTGGTTATTAAGAAGACTCAAAATGATTCAAATATTGATAATGTTTGAGGAATTTAGTGTTGAAGAATAAATGTTAGTGTTTTTAAGAGATTTGTAATTTGAGTAAGTGGGAAATGTTTTTTAGTTTCCCTCCTTCTCTATTTTATGTCCCCTATAAATGGAAGAATATTAAATTCAAACTCTATAAAAAAATCACTAGGGAAAAAAAGTTAAGTTTCTTCAGATATCATGTCAAAGTTATCTTTCTAGATAAATATATCATTATAAGATCAAACAACAAAAAAATTTCTTATTGGGATGAGGATGATCAGACTCAATAGCTGAGATGTGTTTGAGAAGTGCAGTTTGAGAAAAGGGGTCAGCGTAATGAGTCCATCATAATGAGAAAAAAAACTAAGGCAATCACACCCATGGTCATGGGACAGAGGTTCTAGATAGATTTTTGAAAATTAATTATTGATCCTTTAATTTATGGCTCAAATTTATCCTAAAAAACATTCCAAACTGACAAGAGTCAGTATAAATATTCTTAATGGGTGATAGAATATTTCTAATGGGATTTGAAAAATGCTTTATTGACTTCATTATTAGAGTAAATTTAAATATACCCAAGGGAGTGGATATGTAAGGATATAGGTTATAAAATAGAGGACAAACCATGTAAATAATGTGTGATTTACATTCTTTTCTACTTTTTCATGCATGATTATTTAATAAAAGATTTTATGTTTATGAGCTTTTGCAGATTTTAGGGGTTAGTTTATAAAAGTACTCAAACTTATAAAAAACATAATAACTTATTCAACCCTTTACCTTATGAATTGTTACTCGATCCTTTAGGACTTCAATTTTTATTAGATCCAATGGTCCCTTAATGAATCATCATCATGGACAATCTCAATTCTATAAAAAGTTGAGTATATCCTATATTTGATGCAAAATATTATTACAGATGGAAAATAGGATGATACCTTATCTCTTATATCTTGGTCTAGTAGTTTTTGATGCTACAACAATTAGTTTTCCACTTATTGAGATAGATTATCCTATGATATTTATTGCTAATAGAAATATATAAGATTATGTAAATTCTAGAACCATTATCCTAATTTTCGTATCAGAAATGATTATATGAAGGTGATGAGTCTCAAAACATCACAAATTATGTGGGTCAATATGGAATGTATATTTTAATGGAATACTAAAGTGAAGGAATTAAAGCGACAAATAAATAATAATAAGTATAAAGATATAATAATGAGAGATGAAGAATCAATTGATGAACAATTAACCAAAATAGATGAAATTGTTTGCAACATCCGAGGTTTTAAAGTTATCCTGTAAGATTCTATAATTGTGAGGAACTCATTCAAAACATTCTAAATATTTTGTTTCTAAAATTTATTCTTTATAAGATATTGATGATTTATCTATTAATGAATTTCAATAATTTTCTTATTTCTAATGAAATGAAAAAATATATATTGTTTAAAAATAATATGAAATATTAAATTTATTTTGAAGCTATGATAATGATGAAAATTCAAGATATTGAAGAAACTAATCCTTGTACTTTTGAAGATAAAGATGATGATGAGTAGAATGAAAAGATCATGTCTCTTAAATTTGAGAACTATTTCAGAGTAAGGGTGTAATATGGAGGTAAAATTTCTCTCAAAATTTTTGAGTGTGGTAGAATTATTCACTTTTCTATGAATTTCTTCTGAAAGAATGTTGAACAATATCAACATGATTTTGATAAAAAATGAGGGAAGAAGTGAAAAAAAAAGTTTCCAAGAAGAAATTTCATCTAACAAATATAAGAAAAAACTCAGTAGAGACAAAAAAAAGTATGATGTGTAAGAAAGATGAATCAGACTCAACTAACAATAATTCTTTGGAAGATGGATGTTCATAAATATTATAACCTTTATTGAAAAATCTGATAAAACCAAATATTCCTCATATAGTAAATAAGTTGGTGAAGAACCATATAGATAGTATCAACTCAAAACAAAACTTCTTCCATGTCTTGATTAAAATAGAACACTCAATTATGATATTATATTAACAAAGAAATATTTTGAAGTAGTAGTTGAAGGAATAAAAAATATCATCAATAAGAAGGAAGAATACATTGAGTAGATATTATCTTGTGAATTAAAAATTGATGAATAGGGAAAGGTGGTTGAAGATATTAGTAGAAAATTTGAATATATGGAATAATAAGATAATAATTTTCAATAAAAACTTATTTATTTGGAATTTACCTTTAGTAATATGATTTAAAACTTCAAGAAATCTTCCTAAGTAAAATATAAGACTTATAAAGTTGTTGAGAAAGCTCAAATCAAGAATCACGTGAATTCCTCACCTTCCCAAAATAATATTTCATCTGACTTTTCTAACATTTTTGGTTATAAGAAAAGTACTAGGAAATATTTGGTGGGGAAATTATTTGAGAAACCTATCACATCCACAATAGTTTAAAACTCACCAAGAAGGAATGATAGTCCACACCAAGATTTTTTTAGATCAGGTAGAAGTTATCATCCTCAACAACATATCAACAAAAAAAAATCTAAATTCATTAAAAAATATGGAATTGATGGTTTCTATACATACTGTAGAATCTATGGGTATAGGTATTATAATTTTAATCATAACATACACTTCCTTGAAGAAGTTTTGAATAGATTTAATGAAATAGTGAATGGATAATGAGTAACGTTACTATCTTACAAAAAGTATAAAAAGTGAATTCTCATGATGTTAGAAACCTTCCAATAAATAATCTGTTTAACTATCATGAAGAAATTAATAGATTATGTTATCAGGCTGCTCATGAATCTGAAATATGAACCACACTCCTTTTGAAATAAGTTTCTTATGATAGAAAATAAAAATCTTGAAATGAGAATTTTTAGGAAAGAGAATTTGTTGATGAGATTGATTTAAATGCAACTAAAAAAGGAAAATCATGGAAAATTTATGGTTGTTTTTTTATAACACATGATAAGTGATTTATAAATCGTGAAGAATGTTTAAAATTATAATGGATTTAATATTACCTTTAGTAATGATAGTTCTCTAAATTTAAGTGAATAATAATGACTTAGAATGAGGCTAAAAAGTTGAAATTGATGGGCTAAAACCTAACATACATATTGTAATTCAACATTGTGATGATGGAAAATAAGTGATCTTCAGAAAATATTCATGTGTTAAAAAAATTGTTTAATATGGAAAACATATTAAAAATGATAAATAACTTGTGGTAATCTCTTTCATATTAGAGAACATAACTACTCATGTTATCTAAGTGTTGAAGGTGAGAATATGTTGTGGCACCAAAGACCTATCCACCTTGGAAAAAAATGTACGAAAAAACTCAAAAAGTTGATGATACATTAAATTTTCTATAATTTAAAATAATAAAATGACATGTTTGTTTAACTTGTTAGAATGTGAAGATAAATAATAAAATCCATAATAAAGTTGAGATTTAGTATACAAGGACTCTTGAACTTATTCATTATAATTTATGTGGAATGGTGAGACATTAATAAAAAAATTAAAATTTAGACTTTATCACTTTTATTCATGGTTTTAATCATATGAAAAACATTATGTTTGTGAAACACAAGTCAGAGGCTGTAGAAATGTTCAAGTTTTTCAGAAAATAAGTTCAGAAACAAATGGGTGTCTATATAAAAATATTGAGAATAGATAATGGTACTAATTTCCAAATTAATACTTTTTAATGTTATCAAGGAATTAATGGTATCAAAAATCATTATAGTGTTCCCATGCTCCACAAAAAATGGATTATTAGAAATAAAGAATAGAATTTTTATGGAAATGAGAAGAATTATGTTAGAAGAATAAAAACTACCAAATTTAAACAGGAGAGAAGTTGCTAGTATGACTATAAATATTTATAATAGGTGTTGGTTAAGGTCGGAATCCAACATGAATTCTGATAAAAAATGGTATAACAGAAAAACTTTGGAAGTTTTTTTTAAAATTCAGTGGAGTCATATGACGTGAATGTTATTGGGAATATGTCCCCTTTAACAAAAGTCAATAAAAATATTGAGGAAAAAACTATACATTTCAAATGAAAATGAATGTGAGAAAATTATTATGCATAAATATTCAGATGAATCATGTGATGAGGATAGTGATGTCGGAGGTGGAACTTTGAATTTTCCTAATTTACAAAAAAATTGAGACTAATAATATTCTTGGGAACCATAAGGCTCCAATTAATTCGATAAGAAAACTGATATTAGAAAATAAAACATCACTCGTCTCAAATGTCAAACCAGAAAATATTTCAAAATTTATTCAACACAAATAATGGGTCAATACAATTAATTAATGGTTGGATCATATTGATAAAAATTAATCATGGTAAATTAATCCATTTTTGAAAGGTAAATTTTTTTCGATAAAATTGGTTTATATGAACAAGTTGAATGAACATTGAGAAGTTCTATGAAAAAAATCTGGGATTTTTTGTAAAGGCTACAAATAGGTGGAAGGTGTGGATTTTGATTAAATATTTTCTCCCATTACATTGTTAAAAACTATTTGGTTGTTTCTAGATGTGCCTACTCACTATAATTACAAAGTTTATTAAATAGATGTAAAGTTAACTTTTCTCAATAGAAAAATTGAAGAGGAATTTTACAGAGAAAAACCTTATGGAATTATATTTGATGAGGATGAAAAAAATGTTCTTAAATTGTAGAAATCTTTTTATGGGCTAAACAAATCTCCACATGCATAATATTCTAAAATTGAAAATTGTTTTAGAATGATTAAATTTTCTAAAGGAAAGGTTCTCAAAAACTTATATGTGAAAGATTTTAACTCATGAACCCTAACCATAATTATTTATGTGGATTATATAATTTTTTCTAGGGATATATAATATGTTTGTAAATCATTTTAGAGAGAAATGAAAATGGACTTTTGGATTTCAATGATAGGAGAAATAACATTCTTCCTTGGTTTACAAGTTCAACAAAAAGAAAACTACATTACCTTATCTCAAGAAAATTTTACAATAGAATTGTTACAAAATTTTGTCATGGAATATTCTAAAGAAGTTTCTACATCTATATTATTGGGAATAAAGATGAATAAATATGATTCCTGAAAAAGTGTGAATCAAATAGTCTTGATATTTTTCATGTTGTGAATTTGTGTTCCAAGTATCAAAGTAATTAGAAACAAACACATATGTTAGAAGAAAAGATAATTTTGAGATATTTCGAAGGAAAAACATCACATGGGTTTCTATACAAAAGAAATTGTGAGAAGAAGTTTCATGGTTTTATTGATGTCGATTAGTCTAGAGATTTTAATGATATAAAACCATGCTCAGGAGAAACAATTTTAATGGGTGAATTTTGTGTACGTTTTCTTAGTAAAAAACAAAATTTAGTAACTTTTATTACAATTGAATCAGAATATATATCCATTACTCTTAATTTTACTGATATGTTGTGGATGAAAGTTTAACAGGATGATTTGACAGTAATGGTTTCTAAACAATTAATGACACTTTTTGATACTCCGAGTGAAATTGATCTTTTTAAAAACTATGTCCAACATTCAAGATCAAACCACATTTATATAAAGTTTCACTTTATAAAAGTGAAAGTTGATGTGAGAGATGATTTTATGGAATATATATCCGAAAAGTATCAAATTTTGGGTATATTCAAAATGGAAATAATAAAATAAATGTTTGTTGAGTTGAGGTTGAATCAACATATTTATCCTCCTCCAATGGATTCCAAAATTTCATAAGGGAGTCCCCTACAATGATTTGTATTATTTTGAAAAAGGGGGAGAGAAAGTAATGGATTTTTACTCTTTAAGAAGTTTTTACTTATCTTTATTTTAGGAATCTAAATCAACGGTTATCAGATAATGGGGGAGAGGAAAATAAAAATTAGATAAAAGGATAAAAGTGAGGGGAGTTTATAATAACTTGACCACAATTTTTTTTCACTGAGGGATAAAATTCCGTAAAAATTACTTTATCGTGTATTTTAGTTACAAAACACTCTCATATTAGAAAAAGATTTGTTTTGGTAAATTTCAAAAAAGGACTGGAGTTGTTTACAAAGTTTGAGTTGGGAAAATATTCAGAGATCTGAAAACTATGTTGATGAGTGTTGCCAAAACATTAAAAGGGGGATATTGAAGAACCATTATAAGGTTTTGTTTTAACAAAGTTTTTTATTTGTTCAAAAATAACAATTTTTAAAATAATTTCTCTGTTCATCAGCGTTAGACCCAATTCATCAAACTATGTTTTTTTAGAATGATAACTTGTTCTGAATATTTGAAAACAAACACTGAGGGGAAGAAATTGTTTTGTATTTGAGAGAGTTATTTAAAAAAAGGTTTCTAGACTATGAAGTAATAGACATAGTATGTGTAAGGAATATGGAAGCCTAACGTCCTGTATATTTATTGACTATATACAACATCAGGCTCATATCCATAAGAATTAAGTTCAAGATTAATTGGAATTGGCATTGGTTAGAATGTCAGAATTTGTGGAGTAAGGAATTTAGAATGATGTTGAATATACTAAAGGAATATAATGATGCTAGGTATTATAATGTTCTTAAAAAATAAAACCTGAAGTCAGATGATTTGTTTCTAAAAATGGAGTTCTCATAAATCATAAAAATTATCATGATAAAATATTTTGAATAAATGGAAGAATCAAAATGATTTTACCAGTTCTATTGTTCAATATAAAGTTAACATCGGATCTTGAAGAAGTAGACATAGAAGTTTTCAGAATTTCTAATGAGTTATATCTTATAATATTTTATTAATTTAAAATTTTCTTATTGGATTCACTATTTAATACCTTCCATCCAATGAGAAATTCATCACAATGATAAATTTCATCATAATGGTTTTTCATTAGACTGAGTTCAAGGAGGAAATTCAATCAAACTGACTCTTATGAGGGAGTTCAAATATAATTGAGTTTTATTAGAATGTCCAATCATAATGGGAATAGGACGAAATTAAGATCATAATAGAAAGATAATGAAAGTTGAATTGTAATGAGGAGAGGAAGAAATTGAAATCGTAATGAGAACATGAAGCAATTAATATCGCAATGATATGAATAAGAAAGACACATTATAATGAGTTGAGTAACTTCTATCATACTGATTAAAAGTTGGGATGCTCAAGAATTCCAATTACTAAAAATACGGGTGATGATTCAAATCATGAGATGATTTTAAGTAGTAAAAGATGATTTTTAAATGCGATTATTTTTCGGGGACTTGATATTTTCGTTATCTAAATAAAATCACTTTCCAATCATAGATATTCTATGTCACCTATAAACATATGTGCATTACATTAAAACATTAAAACCTTTTCACCGGATCATAAAAGGAGGAGCATAATAGAATTTTTGTCAAAGTTATAATTCTAGATATATATCTCATTAGAAGATCAGAAAATTGAATTTTTTCATAAATAAATGAAATTAACATTGAAAATAATATATGGAGATTTTTTCTTTCAATTATTATGAATGTGAAGGTAAATAAAAAATATGATTTACAATCTTAGTGTGACTTGGTGGATTGGGGAATTAGAACATAATTTTATCTTATGTGTTTCAGTAAAAATAAATGTAATGTTCTATATGATTCTTATGTGGTGAGACTTGTATAAAAAATTTATTTCTAGAAGTACAAGAGACTATTATTGTTCTGGATGGATATTCAAGAATCATTACAAAATTGGTCAATTGAAGAGATTTGAAGATGAAAGATTTTAAGACTCATGATTATTACATTCTTCTATATGAGTTGATTCCAAGAGAAATCTATTATCTTTTGTCCAATAATGTTACAGTTGTATTTACTCAGTGGTTTCATTTCATTGTATATATTTATGATTATATGTTTTTTAAGACTTTCTTTTAAAAAAAGGTTTGTAGAGACACCGTAAATTTTTTGTGAGTTCAAAAAAATATTTCCTCCTTTATTTTTCACATGCAGGCCACACCTAACTATCCATTATAAAACCAAAAAAAACCTAGAGGACTTGCTGTTTTCATTTGATGTATCCAGGTAAAAGAAATATGTAAACATTGAAGTCTTATGTCTGATATTGGAATCATATCTAAGTTTTTTTCATGGAAGGATACTTTTCTAAATTATATATATATTTTTATTTTATGTATTTGTCTCATATGACTATGATATAAAACATACCTATGAGAAATGAAGAAGAACTATATAAGAAAATTAAACCCAGTTTTCCATTACTTCTCTAAATAAGGGTGAATTCCTAGATCATAAACATTGACAACATTAATCCTTGAGGAGCGAGAGATGGCACATCATATAGTTTTTTTAACTATTATTTTTTTATGAATACATCAATTAAGTAAATTGGTCATGTATATGTTGTATAATTTCATTTACATTGACATATCTGTTAAACTATTTCTACTTTTTTTGGAAGGTAACATAAACACATGGAAAATAGAAAGCATCATTATTAATTTTTTACAAGGAGAGAGAATTTTCATAAAAAAGAGTTTTCTTCTTGGTTGAAATTTAAGGTTGAAATATTATTCGTAAAAATTTAATAAAATCAATAGTTAATTATGTTTAATATTTATATATATTTTAGTTGTTGAGTTTTTTTACTGACAATGTCTCTGAGGAAAAAAGTGCTTTAGATTTTCATCCTAATTATGTGGTTCTTGAATGAAAATAAATTTTGATCAATGGGTATATATTTATTATCATTGAATGAGAAATGAACATGAGAACACAGCATGATGGTGTAATGGTAACTACCTCAAAATATTGTTGTGCTAGTGCATTAGATAGTTGTCCTCGATTTGAAAATTTATCTTATTATAGAGTCATTGAGAAAATAATAATATCATATTACTACTCTCACAGTTGAGTCACTATGATGAAATTCAAGTGGCTTGATTCGATGATGAGGAAAGGAACATTTATTGACGATTTTGGATTTCGAGTTATTGACATGACAGACACTCTTGCTACTAATAAACCTTATGTATTGGCATCAATAGTGATTTTTTTTAAAAGATCATATTTGACCTGAATTTTGTGTCATTATTTAATTAAACCCAAGGCATATTTTTTATAATTACGATGATGGAATTGAAACCATTTGTGCTTCCATTTCCCCATATCCATTTATTTGTTTTGATGACTCTAATAGTTTATTTTCTATATTTAATTGTGAACCAAATTTTTTTTTGGGAAATATATTGAATTATCCATATGTGTTCTCAGTTCTTCTTTTATATCTACATTTTTTTAAGTTTAGTACTATTGAAATTAATTTATAGATGCTTTAAAATAATTTTTATCCAACTTTCCCATCATGTTCATTTTAAATATTTATTGGTTGCATTTTTCTTTGAGTTCCATTTTCTAATATTTAATCGTAATGTATTCCAATGTACTAGACTAAAAATTTTAAATAATTAAATTAAAAATAAGATGAATTGAATTGGAAATATTAATCAAATATGAAATAAAATTCAAAACCAATGTAAATAAAGTCCTAACCA
Organism: Viscum album; assembly: GCA_963277665.1. Taxonomy (NCBI): domain Eukaryota; kingdom Viridiplantae; phylum Streptophyta; class Magnoliopsida; order Santalales; family Viscaceae; genus Viscum; species Viscum album. The sequence goes on from OY728152.1 coordinate 1,258,052,601, forward strand.
AAAATTGAAAAATAACCTAACCCAAATTATGAACCAATTTTTCAAAGAAAAATAAAAAATTGCAAATGACCAAATCAACTGAAAAAATTCTACCGAATGACCAAAGACAATTAAAAATTGGAAAATGATCTAATTAATTGGAAATAATGAACCCAGTGACCTAACCAATATTGAATCAGATATAATTGAAAATATAAGAAAACTATATCATTCCTTTTCTAGAAATGTTAATTTAAAAGAATTATTTTGTCTAGGACATGTATTATGTTTTGATATTATTCCCCCAAAATATAAAATATTTTTTTATATAACTACATATCATGTATTATGTTGGAAAATTTGTATTATTTAATTAATTTATGTCACGTATTATTCTTATTTGGGATACATATTTTTTATGGATTTCAAATTAATTCCATATTTTTTTCAAATATTGGAAATGAAAAGTAATGATTATATTTACAGAAAATGAATGAAATTAAATAATCACAAAACGAGGGAGATGGGAATCACTACTTTATAGCATGTTGGATGTTTTTTTATTGAAAATATATATTTCAATAAAATATAATATCATGTGATAAATTTTGTTTTTAATATTTAATTAGGTTCCACCATCTCGAAGATAGTTATTATCCAACTATACTAGAAGTTCCAATGCTTAATCTGATGATATGAGGGGGTGGTACTAGAGTAAAGATCACAAGTCAACATACCTGATCATAACACATCCCTCTCCCTTACATACAATCTACCACGTCTTCTGATTCCACAATGCTATTAGAGACACCCATGATATTTATTTTTCCCATGTTTCTACCACCATTTTTATCTAATCCTTCTCACATATTTTTCCCTTATGTTCCCCATTAATAGGGGTCTAGATACTAGCACCAATATTATGGGATTATATTTATAGAAAAATTTACCAAAATCTAATTATATTCAAAAGAAATGATTAATTCTATTAAAAATCGGGCATGATCTTTCTATATCACTTAAATTTCCTAAAATAACATATCCACATATATGATAGGGAGTTCCCAATAATAAATAAAAATAATTTGATGAAAAAATTAACATATATCCCATATATATATATATATCAAAAATGATCATTGTATAAAAAATAAAATTATACCATTGACAACATATAATAGTAGAAATCATAAACATAATAAAACTATAATGACATGAAAATTTTCCAAAAAATCAACATGACAATTCCATCAACCAGAACTCAAAGTATTAGTTGACTATAGCATATAATTTTTTTACCATAACCCATGAAACATCTATGTAATAATTATTTGATACATTCTTGTATATAATATTATATATTTTAATCTACATAAACCTAGAGATTCATATGTAGGGTGAGACTAGGTAACAAAAAATGAAATCACAAATACTTCCCCTCTTATAGTAATTTATAGACATGAGTGTATAATTAATTTTATATGAACTACTATAATAAAATCCTAACTGAATAAAACATACATTGATTAAAATACAACATAACGAAATGATAAAAAACAAAACCAACGTGATGAAAAACAAACAATAATGAACTGTTCATAATTGAAATAAATGAACCCAAACCAAACTAAACTTGTTGGAACAAAACCAAACAGACCTAAACTGAATAAAAAATCCTCAATGAAATCATATTAATCAAGATAAAAATAAATTAAATGCTAAAACCCATTTTTTTAAACCCACAAGATGATTCAAACATATAAGAAGAAATTAAATGGAGACAAAAACATCAATCTACCAAGGTGTTTTTGACCAAGAAAAAAAAATAAAATTGATCATCGATACAATACCAAAAAACTGGAATTCGTAGATTTATGAACAAAGAATAATAGAAGTAATAATATAACAGAGGATAGATCACCACCAATGGGGAATAAATCCAAATATGACTTCTAGGGCTCAACTACTCTTGATGAAAATGTGTGGGGAGGAGGATCTGGAGGAGCACATGGTATTTGTGGGAAAGGATATACAAATGGATTATGAAAACCATTAGAATGGAACCTTTATACCAGTGGTTTTAAAACCCCATTGGTATATAGTAACCTATAGAAATAGTTTTTTAAAACCAATGGTATTGTGAAATATATAAAGAGGTTATACCAACGGTTACACAAAACTGTTGGAATAAGGTTCAAATATTAAGAAATACTAAGGGTTTTTGGAAATTGTGATCATATTTAAATTGTAATAGGTGCTATTTTTAATAGTGTTGAGATTAGGTGTGGGTTTCATAGCTCAACATTAGGCAAGGAGTAAGAGCAGTGATGGTCATTCGGGCTAAGGTGGTGGTTGTGGCTGGGGTGTCCAAGCACCCCTAGTGTATTAACAATATATCGTTCTTGATATAAGGGGGGAGTTTGTTCAAAATGGACATGGATGAAGAAAAATATATTGTGTACGTCCTATCATAGAGTAGCAGAGCACCAAGCCATCTATGGTGAGATGTAATATATCATTATCCATTACTCTTTTGTTGAATCTTTTTTATAAAGGTTCTTCACATAGTTTCATATATGGAATTTTTATGAAAATCTTGGGCCCGTGATTTAGTTTTATAATGGCATGATAAAACTTTATGCCATTTGAGATCATAATGGATTATTTATGTCAGTGAAGGGAGTTACCCTTTGAGGTATGTGGGTTTTACTTCATAAGGAATCTTTCAGTCACTGTGATGATCAGGTTTCAATTCATACTCATGATGGGATACCTAGTTGATTACCAAGAATTGGTTGATTTTTATCATCAGAGGGTGACCTTCACATCTCTATATGGAATAGAATTTATTCAAAATTCAGAATAGGATGTCATGGAGAGTGTATCTAGACAAAATTATCATGAGTTGGGTAGGATGATAGCCCCAAATGCTAGTTTATTTCTAGATGATCATGGATCACATCCAGTAGATTTCCCTCATGTGGTTTATTTTTTTAGGGATGTGTTCCCATAATATTTTATTGGTTTACCTAAAGATAGGTATATGTGGATTTATCCATTTATAAAGTTCCAAGAGTTTCTTCAGAATCTATTCCTCCTTATTGGATAGATACTATATAGTTGCAGGAGCCTAAAAGGCAGTCCGAGGACTTGGAAGAAAATGAGTTTACATGACATTGTACTTCTTCATGGGGTTCAAAGATCCATTTTGTAATAAGTGGGGATGGTACCCTCAGGCTATCTATGGTTTATCAGAAATTGAACCACATGATGGTTAAGAACTGTTATCCCTTGTCATGGATAGATTACCATTATTATCATCTATAAGGAGCTGAAGTTTTCTTGAAAATTGGGTTGATATCGAGTTATCATAAGGTTCCTTTTCAACCTGTATACATACATCATATTAAATTTTAGGTAGTTAAAGTCTATATGTGTATTTGTTCACGTTTTTTGGTCGTATAAACACACCAGCAGTTTTCATGGAACTGATGAATCGAGTTTTCTATCCATATCTTGATTCGCCTGTGGTGGTTTTCATGGATGATATTTGGGTGTATTCTCAAAATATAAATGACCATTCCAAATATCATGAAATCATTTTGGATAAACTAAGAAGGAATTAGTTATATTCTAATCCTCTAAAATGAATCTTCTTGATAGATAGCGTTCACTTCCTAGGTCATATTATCTCAATTAGAAGAGTATCAGTTGACTCATAGATGGTGAGAGTTGTCATTTCCTAGGATCATTCCAAGATTTTATTTATTATATAGATCTATTAGGGTTTATTATATATTATAAAAGATTCATATAGTACTTCTCATGATTTAAAGTTCTACTAAATGGGTTGACTAAGATGGTTTTCATGTTTTATGGTTAGATACCTACGATATAGCCTTTCAGAAATTGAAAGGGAGAATCTCCTCAGCATCAGTTCTAATTCTTCTAGAGCTGAGTAAAATATAAATTTTTTATTGTGATTCATCAGTTATTCGTCTTGGGGAAATTTTAATACAGGGGGATAGAGTCATGGTGTAAGGGTCTCGTCAGTTGAGGCCACGTGAGAGGAACTACATGATGCATGATCTTGAATTAGTAGTTGTTGTTCATGATTTGCGTTGTTGAAGACATAATTTACTGGGATAGTGTTTTGTGGTGTATATAGACCACAAAATCCTCATCTATATATTTACACAACATGATCTCGATCTAAGGAAGCTATCAGATTCTAATGTCCAAGACTATAGGAGAGCGTGCAACGTGAGAACCCACCTCCTGATTGGATTTTAGGTGAGGATGAAATCCAACTCATCCATGGTCGCATTTGGGTTCCAATGGAAATATATGAGGAGATAATGTTGGATATTTATGCTTCAGTTCGGGAAGTGTATCCCTACATTATTAAGATGAATCATGATTTACATCGTTAGTATTAGTGTTCAGGGATGAAACGTGAGGTATACGGTTTTGTTATGATGTGCTCCACATTTCCGTGGGTAAAGGTGGAACATCAGGAACTAGATTGGATTTTATATAAGTAATCCATTCTTGAGTGGAAATTGGATGATGTCGCGATGGATCTCCTGACCAGTTTTCCTCAATTTCCTTGATGTAGTGATGTTGTGTGGGTTTTTGTTGATAGGCTTGCAAAGGATTCTCATTTACCACTAATGAAGGATTCCTTTAGTTTAGATGATATTGGGAGGCTATATATATTAGAAATTGTATCACTTTATAGGGTCCATTGTACTATCATTTTAGATAGGGAATCCTACTTTACATGTTATTTAAGAAGAGTTTGCAAAGGGTGTTGGGTACATAAGTTCATCTGAGCACAACATACCACCCTCAGACTGATGGTTTGTTACAGTGTACAGTTAAAATGCTTGAGGACATGTTGTAGGCATATTCCCTCAATTTCTATGGCTCTTGGGAGAGGAATATACCCCTAGTTCTATTTTTCAAAAACAATAGATGTCAAGAGACTATACATATGACACCTTGTGAGGTAGAATCACTGGTCCATGCACGGAATATTCCATGTATCTCAACACTACTATTTTCTATCAGTCTTTTCTCACAATCTGCAACCCAATGAGGTGGAGTTATAGGTTAATACATCCTTTTATGAGTATACTATACAAATCATTGATAGGAGCACCAAGGTTTTCTACGGTTGGTCAGTTTATCTAGTATGGGTTCTATGGAATCAAGGAAATTTATAGGATGCGAATTGTGAATGGGATACCAACATATTTGCTTAGTGTTTAGTGTTATTTTGTGGATATTCCTGACAACCCATGACAGGGAAAATTGATGAGGAATTTCTTTTAGGGGTGATTATTATAAGATCCCAGGGTTTTCTTATGGTACATATTCTTTTATTTCCAATTGAACTATTCCTTATGATCTCTTTGTCTTAGTCCCTCAGTCGGATCATGGGCCAGTTGGTTAGTTTTTTTTGAAAGGAAGGCATATGGGGGTTATACTTTTACTAAAGGATAATTACACACTATGTAATTCGGATTCCCAATGTTTATTAATTATATGATGTGTTGTGGTTTTGCCAAGATATTTAACACTATGTAATGGTTTTTTCTAGGTTGGAAGACCCTGATTTTTATACGATATGTAAAGTATTTACATGTTGTGTAAATATATGAGTATCTTTTTTTATTGGAGGAATGACCTTAATTTTTAATATAATCCTTCCCTCTCTCACACATAAGCTACTAAAGAAGCCAAATTCAAGGCTTAAAACCCATTTAAAGTTATTGACCTCATTTCAAATGACATCAGTCTCATTAGATACCTGCCAGGGAGTTCATTATTCCTATTGATCCATTAATAATTTGTCTTTGTATTGGCTTCACATGTTTTTTGGGACTTAAGATGCTTTTTATGTTATTCATACATTATTCATTTTTATTCTGGTCTGGATAAAATTAAAATCTTATACTGGACAGTTGCTATACTAATGACCTATAGTATGTTGTGTAAACCATTCCCTGGGGGTTTGGTGTTTTATAAGCATTTTTAAATTAAGAAATGTTCCATACTTCCTGATGGAACCCTTAAACTGAATTTAATTCCACGATTAAATGAATTGGAGCATGTTAGGGATTCCCAGTAGTTTCTTTGAGACTATGGAAGGTTGTTTCCCCAACCCAGACCAACCATGGGGGGTGCCCTTATATTTTACTATTATCATACTACCTATGGTGTGTGTGTGTGTGTATTTTCCTAGTTAGTGGAATCCCTCGACAAATTGAATTGAATTGACATGAGATATTTGGAGATGGTTTGCCGCCTTTTCCATTTTATACATTATGTTACATGTTTAACCATTAAATGTGAATTATTATATGAGTTATATGAACTCATGGAATGAAATGATAATTGAATTTAATGAAGAATGTTTCCATAGGAATCCATGGGTGTGTTATACCTTGGATCATGATAGTGGTATTGGAATCCTTGGAAGAGATTTCTCAAGAAGTCTTGATTCCATGGGATTCTATAGACCTTGCTACCCCTTGGTTCCAGATTACTTGGGATCATAGTGGACATGGTATGTTGACATGATCCTTATACCCCATTATTTTTCTAAGTTAGTTTCCATTGAGATGATCTTAGAACTTTATGAGGATGAATTTGTCTTGTATACCTTGGATCTGGCCTTATAGGGTCTGAATATTCTGATTGTATGGCTCAGGTTTAGTAAATGTGACAGTTTTCATTATATGTCATGGCTGTGATGGATGATATATAGGTTATACAACATTTCAATGGTTCATATGATATAATAGTTATACATTTTGGTTTTGGATGATATGATATACTATGTATACTGAATATATGTGGTGTTTAATTTTTTTTGCTTTACAATGGCCTTTTTAAAAAATCTTGACCCATGTTTTACTGGGAGCCTTGTTTGGAAAGTCAGTTTACATTTCCTGTTAGGAATATTTCATGGGCCATTATTTAATTTCTATTATACCTATGTTATTCATTTCATAATACTTAGCTTAAATTTCATTACCACAATTTGTTATTGACACTTTTTGTAGTAGCCTATAGGGATTTTATCTCACACATTATCTCGGGTTATCGCGGGGTAACTAGAAAGACTATATGGATGTAAGTAGTGATTTGTGAAATCACCCACAGTAAGAGTATTGATTTGTTCCATGGTTAGTATAAGGAGTGCATAGGATGGAGCTAGGCTCTGGATGTTGTCTGGTGTTAGTGTTTTTTGGTATTTTTGGAATTTTGAGGCATGTATTATACTAATACATATATGCCTATTTTGAATTATTTGTAGAGACATGACATGGAACTTCAAATTTTATATGAGATTACATCTATCATTATTTATTTTTTCATTTCTTGGATGTTTATCTTCTGTTTCGTTATTATTTTTCTTTCTCTTTTGATTGATATGATTTTCCACTGTGTTACACTCTTCTATGAGGAAATAGTATCCCCAGAGACACACCCATGGTCCTCAGTTCTAGTCAACATCCTATAGTGTTATGGGAGATGCAATTAAGGCCATGTGACCCATCATCAAGGGTTACTATTTAGTGGCATTTGGTTCGGGACGTTACACACATGGTGCTAGGTGATAATTCTTGAGGCAGAACCTAAGGGTTCACCTTAGCTGCATTTTCATCAAGGGATACCTTTAGCTTTATGATAAGTATCCTCACCACTATAATTATACATATGAGGACATGTGTTTTATTACATATGTATAATTGGGGGAATTTGGTATACTAGTAGTGGATGAGGCAAGTATAATGATTACTTGATACTACAATTTTGTTTTCATTGTGTTTTTATATTATTTAATTAAAATACTAAAATTATATTTGATTGGGATGAATTTTAAAAACAATATTATGTTTTTTATGCGTTCAAAATTAAATTACGTTAATCACATTAATGTCCCCTCCCCCACACTCAAAACTCAGTTTTGTTCCCATTGTTGAATTTGAAATTGGGATACACAATTAAACTATTTCATTTAAAACATTAAGAAATATAGTACAGAAATTTTTTCATTTAATGGGGTGGTAGGGAGTCTCAAATAAAGAACATTGTTTCATAAAAAATATATTTAAAAACCAAAATATGAATAAAATGTCCTTAACAAAAGTTTCTCTGAAATCAATTTTTTCAAGATAAAATAGTTTTTTGTGAAAATTTCATGCATTTAATTTTTATAAATAGACATTTGTTTTCCTCTGTTATCCTAAATAGAATAATATTTAAAAAATGAGGCCAAAGAAAAAAAAATTAAAATCCAAATTCATTTTTGGGGGTGCTATCCAGATTCATAAATACTTCTCAAATTGAATTAAAATTTTTCGGAAACAAAAAATCTAGACACATATTTAATCAAACATGTTATATGAGGAACAAAAATATTATCAATGAAATTCCATTTGTGGTTAAATTCAATTTTTTATTATGAAAATAATTTATATAAAACACCTATACATATCTGTTTTTTTGGAAATATTATAACGTTTCATATTCAAAAGTACACTAAGCACCATATCCCTGGATTATATAGTCATTTAAGAGTGATTTTATGATTATTATATATTAGGGGTATTGAATAATCAAATTGAAACCCAGATAATAAATGATGGCCATGGTAATATCCTAGGTTTTTTTTTGGAAAATGTTGTTTTTATGGTAAATTTTAATTTTTATGTTTAGTGAGAAGGATATTTTTTTACTGATTTTCAAAACCCAATTTTGATATTTTTTTGAACCCAAGCCTTTTTTAAAAGGTTTTAAAGGCTAGGAATGTGAAATTGAGTTTCAAGAGAGTTTTAGATGTTGTAGGGCCCAAAAACACAGTTTTGGATGTGTGTAGATTGGGGAGAATGGTTTGAACAAACTATATGGCTTCCAAAAAGTAATTTTGAAACCACCCAGTATCCCTGAGAATAGTTTGAAAACCATTTAGGAGGGTAAAACAACCATGAAAGACCTCTAAAATTTTTATAAGGGGGGATTTTAACAGTCTTCACATAGTTTGGTAAACTATACGCCCAGGTCATGCGAGCCTGGTGCTTAGGCAGTGGGCACCACATGGTTTGTGTATGGTTTTCCCAACCACACGGTAAACATGAGACCTCTTTAAAATTACAAAAGATCTATTTTACCCTTATTATATTTTATAGTGTTTTCCCTATTTTCTTCTCCCACACGTGGGTCTCCTCCCATATAGTTGTGGAGATCTTCATATCCCTCACTTCGGCTTTGACCCAATATACTCGTATGAGCTTTGATCCTCAATTTGTTGGTGTCTACGGATTAATATTGATAATGACATCAATCCTCTATCAGATTTTCTTTATTTCACTATCCATAAATAGAGATTACTATATGTGAGATATTTTACCCTTTTTAATTGAGTTTGTCTAAAATTCCGATTTCACTCAATTCGACTTGAGTTAGAGGTCGATATCAGACAAGGGAACATCAACCAGTACGAGGTAGGTGGTGCCTGGATTTATCTATGTTTTTTCTATTATTTCTAGGGTGTTATCTATGTAAACCATGTTTCTTGATTGACTGAGACCCAAATTAACAAAATTATTTTTCTTAAATTTTTTAATTAAGGAAGTGTAATGTCTATGGGAATACTCCTACTAGTCTATGAATGGTAATGTTGTGTAATGGTCTTGGATCATATTAGTCCATTTATGCTGGACAAATGTTCTGTTTAAAATATGAGGAATTATTTAATTAAATTTTTTATATTTAATTATATGGTTTTGTGTAAATGTAATGCGCATAGACTGAGTATTGAGGTGATGTTGACCACCTAATCTAAGGTGATGTAATTAATCAGGATGTGATTGTCCCAAGTTACATAGGCAATGATGACCACTGGTATATGATACCTGGTTATTAGATTCAGATGATGATGTCATCCTAATTGGGGCATGAACCAAAAAATCAAAATGGTGATGACCATCATGACTGAGTGACATGGTTATAGTGGCAGGAGGTTCTGGATAACGAGGCATGGGTTGTTTGGGTAATTTCCACTCATCCTTATTTTCCAATGCACTTAGGGAGCTGTGTGAAGACATATTAGACTCAAATGAGGATGTTTTAACCACTTTTGTGGGTGGATATCCCCATAGACCAAAGGGCATATGTGATTTTTTTGACCATTAGACATGTAAGGAAGGTTTTCACCAAAGAAAAGAAACATGGATTATGATGGACCATCGATTGAAGATGATAAGACCATCAGTTTGTGAATGAGGATTTCTAGGATTCTTGAGGCCATCTTGTAAGGTTATTGAGGGAAAATATCATTTCTCCTTGGGATCCTAGGATTCGATCCAACATGATTTTTTTTCGCATGGGATTGAGGGACCAGGTACTTATTTTATTGGGAGATCCATTTGGATGATCATATACTTGATATAGGGAACATTGTAATATCCTGAGTATTTCTTGAGGTATAGATTCTTTTATTTTTGGTGAAAATATTCCTTATGTTTTTTTTGGCTAAGAACCTAAGTCGGGTAATGGTCCGATTTGGTAGTTTTTTTGGAACAAAATTGGAAGATGGGATATACTTTGGCTGCATGGAAATTAGTCACCATGTAATTGGGATACACAATGTGTTTCAATTACAAGTTGTGTAATGGTCTATCCAAGATATTTCATATCATGTAAAGGTTTTTTCTAGGGAGGAAGAACCTGATATTTAAATGATTTTTAATGTTTTTTCACACCATGTAAATACCTCAGTATGTTTTTTAAAAAATTGATACAGAGACTATTTTTAACAGAATTCCTCCCTCTCTCCCAGAAGATAATCCAAGGAAAAAAAGTCTATTCTTTTCTCCAATTTTCATATCTAGACACTATTTCAAACCCATTATGTCTCATTAGATATGTTCTGGTATGTTCTCTATTCCACTTCTGTCGTTCATTATTTTTCATGTTATCAGATGTGATATTTCAATGCAATCCAATAAGCCCTATATTTGGGTACTTAATTCCTTTTATTTTACTTCCAATATAGACCAAATTAGAAGTTGATACTAGAATAGTTATCTATTATAGACCAACTGTACATGGTACATACCTTTCCCTCAGGTTTTGGGGTTTTATTATCTTACTTTTCATTGTGTCGCACATCATAATTCTCAATAGCAACCTCATTATTAAATGACTTGGAACCTATTTGGTATTACCACTAGTTTCTTTGACACTATTATAGATTTCTTCCCCAACCCCAACTACCCATGGGGTGTGCCTTTTTATTTTCCTATTGTTATACCAATCGTGGGGTGTGTGTGTTTCCCTAGGTAGAGAAATCCCTTGATAAATTGAATTGAATTGAATTGACATATTAGGATATTTTTTTCCCATTTTCAATGTTATACATGTTGTGACTCATTAAGATGTTGAATATGAATTATTATATGATTTGGATGAACTCATGGAATGAAATTATAACTAAATGGAAGGATGAAAGTTTCCATTTGATACCATGGGTGTGTTTCACCCTGGGTTATGAAAGAGGTAGTGGATGCCTTGGAAGAGATTTCTCCTTGGGTCTTGATTGTATAGGATGCCTTGGGCTTTGCTACCCCATAGACCTAGATTTCTTGGCCTCATAGTAAAAATAGTCTGTGTTAAAGATCCTTGGAACCCATTCAATGTCTTACAAAGTTTCTATCAAGATTATCCTAGGACCCAGAGAGGGTGGATTGATCTTATATACCTTGGATCCTTCTTTACAGGGTCTAACACATATGATTATATGGTTTATCAAGTGTAAATACGTCACTTCTTATTATATGGATTAGCCTTGGTAAATGTGAAATTTTTTGAAATATGGATTGGAAATGTTGGATTATATATATGTTATACGACAATAATGTGGTTCATATAATATAATGGTTATAAGGTATGGTCATGGATGATATTACATACTATGTATACAACATGTTCAAGGTGTTTACTTCAATTTTTTATAGTTTACTTGTTATAAGATCTTGTCCCTTGTTTTGTTGAGAGCTATTCTTGGATATACTATTTATTTGTTTAACATATGTCATAGGAACTTGTTTCATTTCTGTATAACTGTGATATACATTGAAAAATACCTAGCTTGTATGGCATGGTTTGAATATTTTGTAAACACTATTGGTGGTGGCCGACTAGAATTTTATCTCACACCCTATCTCTAGATGGTGTTGGGTATCGATACATACTATATGGATTTAGGAAGGGACCAGAGAATACTTCCATAGTACGATACTTGATATGTGACATGATTAGGAGCAGGGGAGCACATGACTGATCTAGCCATGTGATGCTATCTGGAGATTGTTTTTTTTAATATTTTATTTTTATTTTGATATATGTATTGTAATGATAATTTTATAAATGTTTTGGAAACATTTTGGATACATGAAATGAAACATAATATAGCAAATGATATTCCTTCAGGAATTGTTTATTTATTCTCATCTTGGATGTTTATCTTCTATTCAGTTATTATTATGCTTCCACTTTTTACTGATATGATTTTTTACTCTATTACACTATAACAATACGAAATAGTCTCTCCTAAGACACACTGTAATCCCTCTCTACTAGTCAATAGCCTCTATCTTCGGGTGATATGTGCTTGATTCCATGTGACCCACCGGCTCGGGTCACCATTTGGTGGCATCCAGTTTGGGACATTACAAAGTGGAATCCGAGGCAGTTACTTTTCTGGATTTACTATTATAAATATATATATATGGGATTATGAAGGAATTAGAATTTGGTAATGATTTGTGCTAGGGATTATCTAACCCACACATAGGAGAAACCGTAATTTCCTAGAACATAAATTGATGTTTTCTGGATTTGATATTCACATTTGATTTGATTCCACTATTGGGTGATGCACATGTGGTTTTATGTTATCATTGATATTATTGATGTTTATATTTTAATTTTACCAGATTATATGAGGTTATGATTCTCATTATTCATTTTGGGGACCGGTTATATTTCACATTCTATGCACTATTCCTTTCCATATAGGGTGTATTGGTTGACTCTATGACTTTGTGGTATGTCCCTACGAGATATACCAGTTTCTTGATAGATATTTTGGGGTGGAAACTAAGATACCTGGTTGTTACTGATATTTATTGTTGTAACCTACATATTTTTTTTCTGATTAGGCTACAACAAAAACCCTAAGCAGTCAAATATGACACGTAGAGTCATAGACCATTGGGTGTATGGACTAGAAAGTGTTATGGTATGGATTAGGTGGAGGTTAAATTTGGGTTCATGAGGAGTATGGGCCCATCATTATCAGAATAGGTCAACCATTTTTTCAACCATAGAAAAATAAAGGTGCAATGAATGTTAATTCAAATAGAAATTGATTTTGGTGAAATAGAGAACTTGTCCTAGACAAGACTCTTGTGTGGGAAGTAAGTGGTATATCTAGTGAATTTTGTGGATATACCTTTCAAAAATCCTTGCTTTAGGATCAGGCTATGTGGTATGAAATATTTATAGGAATTTTTTGATCTATCTTGTAATTTTATCTATGAAAATTTGATATCAATATTTTCTAAGGCATGATTTTGGAATTGTTGAGACATGCCACCACAACGAACTCTAATCTTACACCAAGTGGGTGGTGATGACCATGCTCTGGATGTAGAGACCAATGAGCTACTGATTCATCCTTCTATAATGTAATATAGGGATCTATCTATTTTATTAGACACAGTTGTTGAGACATAGTTACATGATGGGTTTTTACGAGTTATGAAAAAAATAGGTAATACCGCATCTTGGCTCATCTATGGAAGAGATGAAGTGTGTGTTCAAACAGTAGCATCCTATTACATTTTTAGGGGATGAAGGACCATAGGCTATTGAGATTTTTTTGTGGATTATGTTTTTGATATTCTAAATCATGTAGAAACCTCCTGATATGTGATTGAATCTTGGCACATATCTGATTCAGGGAGCAATAACAAACTGGTGGGATTTTTTGAACCATGCTGATAAACTGAAAGGCATGGTTTGAAATTATTTAAAAAACATATTTTATATTAAATTTTTCCAAAACACTCTAATAGTAGAGAGGTAATTTTATTTTAAGCATCTTAAGTAGGCTGTGATAATGGTTTTGGCGTATTTGGCATGCTTTACAGAGCTACAACATTTTTCACTGATATATCTTGCTGATGAGCTATCAAGGGAAAGACACTTCGATGAAGGTATCATACATGTTTTCATATTTTAATTCAACATTTTTAGGTTGATGACTATAACTAAAATTGTAAATCAAGTGCTTATTATAGATCAGAACCTAAAGTAATATGGGTGTACAATGTAGAGTAGTTCAATCTATCATCCTAGTAGTTAATCTTACAATAGTATGAACTGACATTTTGAGACATTATGTGAGATGAGTTTGAGATAGTATATGAGTGAAGGTGGATCAATGATCTTTTACCACTATGGTAGATGAGTTAATATGAGGAATTAGTTTTATCATGACTTAGTCGACTTTCAAACTTGTGGTGGGATAGGCCATGTGTATTATTTTTTCCGAACATTCTAAAGAACCATTGTGATGTTTTTTTATAACAAAGTTTTGTATTTGTTAACAAATAACCTTATTGTAAATTAATTTATATTTTTTTTATGATTTGAACCAATCCATAAAAATGAGTTTTTTAAGATAGCAGACATTTGTTGAATTTTTGAATCTAAACACCATGAGGGAAATGTTTTTTTGTTTGAGAATGTTGTTTTTTAGACAGAATTTTTCAGATTCAGAATTACAAAATGAAGAAGGTGTAAGGAAGATGAAAGTTGTAATTTATATAAATTTTTTGATTGGATTTACCATTGGTCTCAGATACATCAAAATGATTTTCAAGATTCATCACACTTAGTGTTTCTTAGAAATTCAGAATCTATAGAGTGAGGAAGTCATAATGATGAAGAAGATATTGAAGGAAGACAACGATGTTATGAAATAGAATGTTCATAAAATTTATAACCTTAATACATTTTTTTTCTGGCCATGGAGTTCTCATAAATCTTAAAAATTATCATGATAAATACTTTTGAAGAAATGGAGGGATCATAAATAATGAATCATTTCCAAATATCAAGATAATGTTTCCATAGGATATGGAAGTACCAGACATATAAGTATTTAGAAATATAAATGATTTATATCTTATATGGTTTGTAAAATTTCCAAGTTTCTAATTGGGTTCACCATTGAATACTTTCTATCATAATGGTAAATCCATAATAATGAGAAATTTCATCATAATTAAGTTTCATTGGACTAAGTCTGAGGATGAATGTTAATGGAAATGAATATGAGGAGGAAAGTCAAATCAGACTGAGTTTCTATTAGAAATTCAGATCATAATGAGCATAAGATGAAATTTAGATCGTAATGTGAAGAGGATGTAATTCATATCATAATGAGAAATGGAATAAATTAATATCATAATGAGAAGTGGAATAAAGTCAATCTTAATGAGAAGAAGAATAAAGTCAGATCATAATGAGTAGATTAAGAAAGTCATGTCATAATGAAAAGAGGAATAAACCCACATTGTAATCATATAGGGATGTTCCGTCATACTGAAGAAAATTTTGGATGTTTGAGAAGGATGATTACTAAGAAGACTAAAGACAATTAAAATCTTGATAAGGTTTGAAGCAGTAAAAGATGAAGCATAAATGCGAGTTTTTATCTAGATATTTGAAACATCAGTAAGTAGGAAAAGGATTTCAGTTTCCCACCTTAGCTATTTTGAGTAGCATAAAAATAGATGCATAGTACATTAATATTTTTAAACATTTTCACTATATTGGAAAAGTCGGAGTGTTTTGGAACTCATGGTAATGTTATCTTTCCCGAAACAGATCTCATTAGAAGATCAAACAACTAATAATTTTTTTATCGTACTGTGTAAGATCAGACTAGGTAGTTGAGCCATGTTTTAGAAAAAGGTTCATTGTAATGTCTTCATCGTATTGAGACAATTGGACTTAAGCAATCATACTTAGGGTCATCATACTAAGGTTCCAAACAGCATTTTTAGGAGTAAACATTTTGGTGATATTTTCTTTTATGGATCAAATTGTTCTTAAAAATTTCTAAACTGATGAGAGTCAGTATAATGATTCCTATCAATAGATACAAGGTGTCTAATGGTATTTGGGAAAAAATTATTCACTTATTTGTTATAGTGTATTTCAATAGTCCCATGGGAGTAGCTATGGGAGGGATATGGACACTCACACTAAGGCTGAACCTTGTAAATCATGTGTGTTTTACATGCTTTCCTAATTTTTCATTCATGAGTATTTAATAAAATATGATAAGGTTATGATATTTAATACGTTACAGTGGTTAAGTAATAAAATTATTGAAACATATAAAAAATTTAACAACGGATTCGACCCCCCACCCTTCTCAGTTGTTATTAGATCCATTGAAACATCAATTGGTATTAAATATAAGAGTACCTTATTGAATTCTTATCGTGAATAATATCCATTATATCAATAGTATATTAGTTCCTATGTTTTATGGGAAAAAATTATTATGGATGGAAAAAGGATGATACCTAATCTCTTATCTCTTGGCCTAAAAGTTATTGATGTTGCTACAATTTTTTTCCATCCATTGAGAAAGATCCCCCTATGAAGTTTGTTGATTAAAAAAATATATAATTTGTGGGAAATTCTATAAATTATATCCTTATGTCTGTATCATAAAATGTTTATATAATGCTGATGAGTCCCAAAACATTGTTGGCACGAAAATATGTGTAGAGGAAAAGAATTCCAAAGAGAAAACCAACTCTAAAGGGGATACCTCGTGATGAAAATTTGTGGAGCCCTGCACCATGGCCTGCATGATTCCAAAACCCCGTATCATGGTCACCATGGAGAAAAGAGGTGGGATGCTCCGCGATTATGACACACTTGACCCGATGGATCACACTGGAGAGGAATTCAAATCTACCTCCACAAACCTGTTGTACTTGTTGTAAGCCTCCACGAGTGCTGTACAGAGCATCTAGAAGATCTCTACACTGAGAAAGGGATGAAATTTGACTCTGTGGTTATGAAGAACTTGATTTCATACATGGCCGATCACGGAGCGCCATGTGGCTTTGCACCGAGTTGTCCCGTCTTCGCACCGCCCCTCACCTATAAATAGCGGGATCCCCCTAATCCCAAAAGAAAGACACTCCAACCTTTTTCCTTCTCTACTCTAAAATTGTAAATCACCTTCTTCTATGTAGAACCATAGAAAATTAATTCTTCTAGGTACTTTAGCATTGTAATGTACCCTTCCCTTAGCTCAAAACAGCCCCTCTTCAGTTAGGGATTCCCTTCATAGAGCCCATAGGTCACCACGAAGGATAGGAGATCCTAACGGGGACTCATGTCATCACAAAGCAGTCATTCTTCTTGAAGTACCCTCCATGCACATGTGAACCATATACTGAGGTAGGGACACTGTGCTTCACAAAGCACATTGCTTCGCAGTTCTATGATTTCCAAACTACCTTGGAATCTTGATGTCCTACTCCACAAAATCCTTTCAGCTTTGTAAAGCACCCTCCATATGCACCAATACCCTATTCCTTGTCTAGGACACTTTACCTCATAAAGAATACCCCTTCTCGAAGCCCCTTTATTACATAGATCACCAGAGGTTCACAAGGTCATTTCATGTGCACCAATTTTCATCACAAAACTGTCTCCCGTACAAACCTATAGGTTAATACAAAGTGATTTCAAGGTCCCTTGGGCGATGCTTCATGTTGAGTTTCTTAGACCTACGGTTCTTTACATATGCATGCTAATGGATATTGATTATTCACATATCCATGCTCTCATGGGCCCATCAATGGATCACTCCACAACCCCCCCCCCCCCCCACACCACCATGGCATTTTCGGTGCCTTTCTTTCACCAATGTTTAAAGTGTGCCAGTTAGGTAAGTATTATGGGTGCGGAGAAAACCCGAAATGTATGAGATGTAGGATGTTAAACATCCAAGAACCATCATCCCTAGCATATGATGTTAAACTGTGGCCTTTCCCCGCGCATCATAGGTGGGTTTCCCTATCTCGTACATTCTCTACGCTTACTTATCTCCACATGAGTGGTATCTTCTTCACATGGAATGAGATCCTCTCTGCTAGAGAGGAACCTGTCTATGGGGATGGGAAACCATCTTGGTGAAATCCCCTAGAATTTCTTGTTGGAGGCAGAACCCCTACACCTCCTTTCTTCTTCGGTGCTAAAGACAATAGGAGAGATGGACAGAGGGACCTTCGTTATCTCGTCCCTCTCCCTCTGGGCTTTATCGCAACTGGGCCTCCACCCTGGAGTAACTCCCAATCTCTATCTCCCTAGGCTGTTAACCACATATAAACCCATATTTCCTCTTTTGGATTCAAACCAAGCATAATCCCTTATTTCCTTCATGGGCCTCTAAACACATTTAAGCCCCATTCCACTTCCCGTGGACGCACCTTTTGTGACGTGATCATTAGGTCTTTCTTACTTCTTGTTTGTCACGTCGATCATGAATCACGTTGTCTTAGAGTAAGCACTGACCAAGGAATCCTTCCCGATCCACCCTAGATTGTAATCCCCCAAAAACCATCCCTAACTACGTGGACTTTGATCCTTCCCAACACAAGGAACATAGAATGTCTCCATGAGGTTGAAGACCAACATCTACATGTCCCAACCTCTTCATGTTAGTTCAACATTGTCCCACATGACGTTAAACTACATCCACCATCTCTAAATATGAGGACTTTGATCCTTTCCAAGTTTAGGTATATAGGATCCTCCCTAAGGTTCAACCCCAAAATCGACATGTCTTGACCCCTTCACGTCGGTTCACCTTCATCCCACATGATGTTAAAATGAATCAACTGTCCTGAACTACCATATCTTTGATACCTTCCAAGGAAAGGTATATATGAAGCTTCCTTGAGGTTCAAGCCCAAAATCTACATTTCTCGACCCCTTCATGTTTGTTCACCTTCATCCCTCGTGACATTATACTGCATCCACAATCTTGGAATTTTTGGAATTTTAACCTTATCACTTATATAGGGTACATAGGAAGCCTCCATGAGGTTCAAACCCAACACAAATTGGTCCTAACCACTTATCATTGATTTACCACCATCCCTCATGATGTTAAATTGTATAACCCTTTTGTCCTGTAAGATGCTAAACTGTACCCATTCGAGATATGTGGGTTTGATCCCTATCATCTACGCATGGTACATAGGACACCTTCATGAGGTTCAAACCCATATGGAGGTAATCCGTTGGAAGGCCATCCAATTGTATGTTGTTGGAACCCCAACCAGCAGTAAGCTGTTGGGACCCCATCCAACGGTAAGCTGTTGGAACCCCATCCAGTGGTAAGACATTGGAAACCAATCCAGACAGGAAGATGACGTGATCCCCATCCAGATGGTAAGTCGTTGTGAACCCCATATGATGGTAAGATGTTGTGAACCCCAACTGGTGGTAAGCCTTTGTGAACCCCATCCAGACGGTAATCCATTTTTAACCCCATATGATGGTAAGTCATTGTGAACCCTAACCAACTATAGGCCATTGTGAACCCCATCAAGCAGTACACCATTTTGATCTCCAACCGACAGTAATCCATAGTTAACCCTAACCAGTGGTAAGCCGTTGTGATTTCCAGCTGACAGTAATCCATTTTGTTCGCCAACCGATGGAAATCCATTTTGATCTCCAATCGATATTAATATATTATCATCCCTCATATGAAGGTAAGACTTTTTAAGATGAAATATGTTGGTTTTACCCCTATCTCCTAGATAGGGTATGTAGGAAGCCTCCCTGAGGTTCAACCCCAAACATAGGTAACCTTGGGTGACCCCCCTGTTGGGACTCACATCTTTGGTCTAACCCTTGATCATTAGACCAACCTAGGATGATAACCATTCATAAGCCCCATTATATCATCGGGTCATTTTCCTATGGGTACTCCCCAATTTTATACACCCATTCTGAACTACATGGACATTGTTTCCCTTCCACAGGGATACATAGGAATTATCTTCGAGGCTCAAGCCCAACATCACTACCATCCTCATGTTAGTTCCATCCCACTCTCCATCCACTCTCAACCATCCATATCAATCCTAATTCTCACCCAGGCCGCCACATCCCAATGAGATCATGTCACCCGCATTCTCACTACTTTTATTAGTAATCAAGGTACTAACCACACGTTAGACCGAGAATCAGTGTTCCCTCTTGAGGATGCACCCATCTGATCCACTCTTATTTTCTTTTTGATCTATCTGATATGAATCCTCTAGGTGTAAAACTTGTAGCATACCCTGTGGTAAACATGGGAATCAAAGGAAAACCTCATAGGCATGCCTATGGCATAAAATTCCCTGCATTAGATATGGGATGCCTCAAAATATTTCTCCCTTGAGAGGCCCTATCATAAGGGGAAGAAACCTAGACGCATAATTGTTCCAGCTTCCAGACACGCCATCGATTTCCAACGTGACTACTCCCATGAACAACGGTTTCTACCCTAGATATACACCAAGGAATGTCCTGGAAGAAGAAGTGTAATTAACCGGAATCCATAAAGACATGGCACTAGGAAGGGTTTCACGAACAACATCTTAAATCTATAAGGGATACCCAGACTAGGAAACAAGTTTTGAGGAGGAATCCATAGAAGGAGGAAGCAACATTCCATTATCCCATTTTGATCAAGGAGAAAATGTACCTAATTAATTGATGAATATCACCTGCCTTTGGATAGAGGTAATGAGGGGAAATAGTTGCATGCCCTCCAACAGCTAGATGTGTGCCCCGAAGAAAGCGTCGGAAATGGAAATGGTGAACCTGACGTAAATTTATTCTCCCCAATGTGGAGATTAGTAGCACTGAAGACATCAGTGGATTATCATGTCACCAGATCCAGTTTTCCAGTGTTAGGTCCCACAATACAAATAGTCGGCCTCACATGAATCTCAGCAAAATTTGGGGTAGTTGAATGTTGGACATCCCATTCTGCGACATTGCCAAGGTGGATCATTCTTAACAACCATGGAATACATAATGAATAGGGGGCACTGAATATCACTTTCCTTCTTTTCACACAAACGGTTAAATCTCCTTGCTTTGTAGGACCCAAGCTGTCATGAAAAGAAACTGATCACCACCTTCCCACCGATACAGGAGTACGGGAAATGTCAACATGGAAATCCCACACAGCCACATCTCCACCATGGTTTCCTCCAAATCCACATTTTTGGGCCCCCATGCCCCAGATCCCCATCTAAAAGAGTTTAGAGAAGGGTGAATAATAACCTCATTTGACTATATGATGAGGAGGATATTATCCCAACCTAAGATATGGCCCAACAAGACATAGAGGCTTCTGCACCTCGTCACCACTACTGCCTCCAAGGGCTACGTAGTTTGCCACTACTCCCCAATCCGAAATATACTAATTTTGGGAGCCTCTAGCCAGAACGCTTCGACATTTCCCTCCCCTATGATAATGAGGTGAGGGATGTCTGGGCCAGCCAAGATGGGATCCCATTCCAGGGGCTCCAACCATGCCACGTCAACACTATCACATGGCCCCACAGGATGAGGAGTAAGTGAGCTATGCGCCTACAAAACTAGCCCCCAGCAAGGTTGACTTGACTCCAGCATCAGGTGGAAGCTGAGGAGGATGGATGCTGAGGGGCTTCAGTGTCAATGATTACCATGGCCTGTTCCACCAATGTTGCATACCATCCATCTCCTATTTCTACCGAGCAGGGGCACACTTGCGCCAGGCCTAGATCAAAGCCCCAACCACCCCACCGGTAGTCTGGGTTGAAAATCTAGATCATTGACATGGGTGGCATCTTCCGTAGGCCAACCTGCACAATGAAATCCTGTACGGAGGTCCTCCCCATACCATCACCAATGGGTGTGCTGGCCCTCCCTGCTCCCAAGCTAGATGTGGAGGTCCTCCTCATGCCACCTAAAATCTAAATGAAGGTCCTCTGTACTGCATTGACACCCAGTAAATAAGCCTATTCTGCATCCATGACCTCAGGTATGGATCCGTTCCTCCAGTCACAGGTCACCTATATAAAAATGCTACCTGTCAGTTCAACCAGCATGGGGGTCTTCCCCATGTCCTTGCAGCAACTGATGAAGGTACTCCTCATCCCAGCAATTAGAGAAGAGGAGTATTGCCTTGCTTCATGGGCAACCAAAAAGCAGTTCCTACCTGTGTTTATTTCGACCAGTATGAGGACCCTCCTTGCATCGACACTGCCAAAGGAAATAAGCAAGGGTTCCCTACCAATTCTCCCACTAGCTCTTGTGGAGGTCCTACCCGCTTCAACACTTCCCATGGAGATTCCCTCCACACTTCAGCAAGTGGTCATGGATGTCCTCCCCGTGCTCCCTTTGAAATATTTCTAGGTTTTCCTTGCACCCCAACTCATCCCAGAAGAGGTCCTCTCCACCACAGAATAGTCCAGTCAAAGGTCCTCCGCGCACTAAGAATCTAACCTATCTCGAAGAGCCATAATTGGGTAGGAGGGCGTGTCCTCGATGCCATAATTAGAATACTGGGAAGATTCATATTGAATTTAAACCCATATGCTTCTCAGATTTTGA
This sequence comes from Viscum album, assembly GCA_963277665.1. Taxonomy (NCBI): domain Eukaryota; kingdom Viridiplantae; phylum Streptophyta; class Magnoliopsida; order Santalales; family Viscaceae; genus Viscum; species Viscum album. The sequence continues at coordinate 1,258,075,365 of OY728152.1, forward strand.
GGCGGAATGTGACTCATCAATGGATCCCTCACCATGATCCTCTATGTCAAGGGTCGGGATTGAAACGAGGCGTATCAGCATTATCCTTCTGGAATGTGAGGTCCACCAGATTCTAGCCTCCCTCCGCAGATATATTCAAGAGGAAAAGATTTGTCCACTTTCCTGGGCCTAGCTATGCAATCCTCCCTATTTTCCATAGGGTCATTCTTTGCTTCAAACAGAGATCAGAGAGAGTGGTTATAGGGATCAATGGATTATGAACAACAGCATGGTCCACCATCAGTGACCGTGACCCCTACGTCGGAAGATGTGGTTTCTACCACGTCTTACCCATATATTATAGACAAGTCACTGCATTCATCACTAGACATCCCGATATGTAGTGGCTTGTCATCCAGTTCTATGTATTCTCAATTCTAAAGTCTACCATATCAGCTATCTACTTTAGTGCCACTATTATTCCCTCGGCCTCCCCCAGTTGATGAGTAATGAAACCAAGGGTTACTTCTTATGTCTAAGCCAAGGATCATTTGGAATAACCTTCTAGTAGATCATTTGCCATAAATGTTCTGTTTTGTTATGACTACAAACATTAGTGTACTGGAATCACTTAACCAGGAGGAAGTCATGTACTTTTTCCAAACCCTATGGGTGAAAAACTTTGTAACGACCCAAACTTTTAATAATGTAAATTCATCTTGAAAACTGTTTTTCTCAAAACCCATTAATTTTCGAGAAATGTCAGTTTTTATTTTAAAAGTGAAAATTCACATATTTAAAAAGTTATTTGGATAAAATTAATATTATTTTTTGAATTTGGACATTTAAATTATCCAATGTGGATTTTTTCCTAATTTTTTGAGAGAGCTGAATTTTTGGGTAAAAATTAAATACCGTTTAAATATATAATGTGTTTTATAACATCATAATGACTCAATAGTTATGTAATAAAATACTATAACTAGTATTATCGAAAATTAGAAGTTTTATAATTAAAATAATTTGATTTTAGGATTGTTTTATTTATTTTACAAATCCTTAGTGGACCCTCCAAGACTTATAAAACATTTTAGATTTTAAAATTGTTTACCTTGATAGTGTGACTCACCTCCACATAAGAAACCATATTATTTTAAGACGTTAGTACATTGGACATATAAAATATTGTTTTCCACTCCAATTTGGGAAAAAACAAGGGTTAAAACCATGGTATGGTTTGTTGTTTTCATTAGTTTAATGAGTGGTGTCCCATGCCTAAATAATAAAGAATTCTCTTTCCTTTCCTATATAAACCCACCCAAGATCGCACTTCCTTTTCAATAAAAGACTTTTAAGTTTGTCCAAACACATTATTACTCTCTCTATAAACCTCCCATGGTTCCCCAAGCTCCCAAGAATACTCTCTAAAGCCTCTCCCAAGCCTTTGGAATCACACATCCAAGTTAGGGATTCCTTGCATACTCATTTATCAATATTTATTAATATAGTTTTTCCCTTTTATTTTCAATTAGAAGTATTGGGGTATGATTTCTCAACTCCCCCATACCTCCCTATTTATTTTATAATGGTGAGATACCCCTATTATAACTCATTAATGCCTCCCATGTACACCTATTACCATGCCAAAATTCTATATGGAATTTCTCCCTCCTCATTTACATTCATGAAATTCTTTTGTATTATGAATCTAAATTACATTACTTATGTTGGGACATGTATATATATTACCCCATTACATTAAATTTCATGTACATATGATGAGTCACCCTTTTATCTCTCATCAACCTTTTTATGAAGTCTTATGTCATGCCGTTATGCTGTCGAAATTGAACCACCATTTTCCAATCAAAATTCATTGTGTTGACAATATCATGCCCATTTATCTATCAAGTCTATTCACATTTTTGACCACTTACTTATTGATAAAATAGTACCATTTATGAATTCCACATTCCATTACCGTGGATAAATTATGATGTTTAATGAATCTATTTTGTATGATCTTGTGGCACACTTATGCATAAAATGAAATGTTTAAGTAGGGTGCACCCAGATACCACTCTAATGCATTGGGTAGAGATTAGTTTCATGATATGTCAAGTATAATTAGGATTTATTAATTATAATTAAAGTGAAATAAGGATTTTATCATGTCAATTCAAGTGAAATAAGGGTTTACTTAGGCTCCATGTGTAATGAGCCTTAGCTCATACTAATTCCATGTTTAGTGTTGTTTTCACATTTCAATGTTATGATAATCTTGATATATCATGATTTTGAGTTCATTTTTTTTATGCTCCACTGATATTATTATTTTATTACATGTATTGTATTATTCATGTTATGACTTTTATTCCCTTACTGGGCTTTATAGCTAACCCTTTTCACTTGTTTGTCCTCAGTTTATCCCATTCAATGCTAATTACGAGGTAATTTCGTGGTTATGTAAATGTATTTTTAAATAAAGAAGAGGTGATTTTTTTGTTTTAATTTGTTATGTAATTTTCATAATCCCCATAGACACTATATGACTCAATATTCCATGTTTTTTCAAGTTAATTTCATGTAATATACTAGTTTAAGTGTGTAATAAAGAGCAAGGTTGTCATAGTTGGTATCAGATGATATGTTTAGTTATTTTTGGGATTAGGATTAGAAAAATCTTGTTAAAGACTTAGGGATAAGACTAAGTATAATAAAAACATACCTATGTTTTGGTGAGTATTGAGTAAGTGGTTTATCAATAAAATACTTCCTTATCTGGATATGAGTAGGTAAAGGCAGCTCTGGCACAGATGTACCTAGATGTGAAAACTCTGACAAGGTGTTTCAGGCTTGACCTGAGGTATCCTGCTACCTGAAAATGGGCCTTGATGAACTATTGGTTACAATGCTCCAGGGGATATGCTTTGGTATATTCAGAATCTTTGTATGAACCATTATTAATGGAATAAAAAAATTCCCCTAAGAATATATGTTCTAAAGTAGATCATGGATAAAATAAATTGAATCCTATTGATTCATAAGTTAAAGAAAATAAAATTTATTTATAAGTCAATAGTTTTGTCCAGGGATTACCCTTTATGAGTTACCCCTAACATTACTTTTATTTTAGCCAATGGATAGTGATTGGAGGACTTGGGCTAACAACCGATTCGAATATCAATGTGATTGTTGTTCTAATGAGATGCCCAATCCTATGGGAGCAAGAATCGAAAACATCATCATGATACTCTCTCAGTTAACTCAATATTTTAAAAGAAACATGGTTGAAGAGGAATTTTCACCCCCCCCCCCAAGAGAGAATAAGTCGTTATCGAAATATTCATGAGACAACGACCTCCTACTTTTAATGGATCATCTGATCCCTCAATCGTAGAATAGTGTATCAAATCTATTGAAAGGATCTTCTCCATCCTTTAATGTTCTGAACAAGAGAATTTTATTTTGGATGCTTATCATATGAAGGGTGAAACCGATCAGTTTTGGTCATTGATCAAAAATATGAAGCCTGAGGAGGAGAATGATGCATTGGAATGGAAGGATTTCCGAAAGATGTTTTTCGATAAATATTTTCCAGCCACCCTCCGACCAAATATGGAAAGGGACTTCCTTGAAATCAAGAAAAAAGACATCGAATCCAACATAGAGTATGAGGAAGACATCACAAGGCATTAATGATACGCCTCTGGCTTTGTCATTTCCTCTGAATTATAGGTTCACCTCTTCTTTTTTGGGATGAAACCTAGCCTGCGGAAATCCCTAGAAATCCATGACATCGAATGCTATGATAAAATTATCAGATGTGCCCTCAAGTCCAAAATGGAGATCAGATAATTTTTGGGGTATCATTGAGATAAGAAGCGTATGGTGGAATTCAATTCTGGCAGTCCGATGGATAAATCCAAGGGGGCTAAAAAATCCAGCACCCCACATGCCAAAGGTGTGGGAAAAAGCACCACGAAAATTGTGTGAAGGGGATGATAAATGCTTTCGATGTGGAAGAGAAGGTCACCTAGACATTAAATATTGACAAGAAAAACCCTATTCTACAAAAGAGGAGAGGAACGCTCCATTCGAAACTCAACACATTGTTCATTGCTTCAACTGCAACGAACTAGGGCAACTTTCAAATCAGTTCCCCAATCCATGGGTTTTCGGAGGCAACCAACAACCTCCTAGGCAGAAAGAGAGATATTTTTTCCATCACTACCTCCAAAGTGAACCCCGACAATGAATTAGTGACATGTATACTAATTATTCATTCATGAATAGAAAACTTACTTTTTTATTATTGTTCTATGAATTCTTTTGTATCCCGAAAGTTTAGTAGATCAATCCCAGCACCACCACAAATCATGGAAGTAAATATGTTTGTAAGTACATAAAATGGGGAAATCATTGAATCCCATTAATATAACATCTCTCCTACCATAATTTGTGGATTGAACTTCCTGGAGAACCATTTCAAACTCCCTTTGGTGGAATTTTTTGCAATTCATTGCATGGATTTTCTTTCCTTATATAGAGCCAGCATAAATTTCCGTGAGAGGGAAATCCCTCTCCATATGGAAAATAAACCCCCAATTCAATACAAGGGCAATGAGGAAGATTAATCGTCATTAGCTCCACCATCTCAAGAATGGATATTACTATCCTATGGGAACGCGCATATAACTGAGATGATTGAGTCTAAAGAGGCAACCATCCTTGAAGGCATGCATATTATGATGGAATCTGCTGAAGTGTTTCCCGAGGAATTGCCTTGTCTTCCTCTGAGAAGAGAAGTTGTATTCTAAATTGACCATATACTTGGGGCTTTGCCAAAATCCAAGAATCCATATCGAATGGCTGTTGTGGATCTTGACGAGCTAAAAAACAACTATAGGATAATCTAGATAAAGGGTTTATTCACCCAAGTGATTCACCATGGGGTGCACTAGACCTCTTCATAAATAATAATGATGGTTCTTGGTTTCATTGTGTTGATTATCATGAGCTCAACAAAATAATGATAAAGAACAAGTATACTTTACCACTAATTGATGACTTGTTCGATCAATTATGTGGAGCACAATACTTCTCCATGGTAGATATGCAGTTGGGATATTTTCAAATAAGGGTGAAGAAGGAAGATACCCCCAAAACTGTTTTTCATACAAGATATGAGCACTATTAATTCATAGTAATGCCTTTCAGACTCACTAATGCTCCAACAATCTGTATAGAAATGATTAATAGAGTCTTTAGAGATTACCTCGATCCAAAATTGGTAGTCTTTATGGATGATATTTTAATATACTCCAAAACCAAAGAGGATCGTGAAGAGAATCTAAGAAGTGCACTATAGACCATATGGAAGGATAAGATCTATGAAATTTATAGAAAGTGTGGGTTCTGGTTGAAGAAGGTCTCATTATTTGGTCATATTATCACAATCAATGGGATATATGTGGATCCGTCCAAAAAAACTATAATTGAGGGATGGATAAGGCCAACATCGGTAATAGATATCGGTATATTCTTGAGTTTAGCTAAATATTATCACTGATTTGTGAGAAATTTATCATGATTTTCTAACCTTCATACCAAGATAACACATAAGGTAGTAAAGTTTACTTATAGTGATGAATGCGAAGATAACATCAAGGAGTTGAAAATAAGGCTTATCACTACGTATGTGCTAATATTAGCCCTGAGTGGACTACTATTTGTGGTATTTATTGCTACTTTGAAGAAAGGAATGGGTTGTATATTTATGAAGAATGAAAACGTTATTGCATATGCCTTAAGGATGCTGAAAATCACTGAGAAAAACTGTCTCACACATGATATGGAGTTAGTAGTTATGATATTTGCATTGAAAATCTTGCGGCATTATCTCTATGTGGAGAAGTGTGAGATATATAATGATCACAAGAGCCTCAAATATATATTCACACAAAAAGAGATTAATATGAACCAACAAAGATAGATATAACTCATCATGGATTACGACTGCTCAATCCACTACCATCCCAGTAAGGCAAACAAGGTGGCAGATTCTCTAAGTAGAAAAGATCATGCATCTTTATCAATGATGAGAATTGAAAAGGATACAATATTCTTAGATTTTTAGAGGATGGACTTGGAATTCATTAAGGGAGGAAAATCATCAATCCTTTCTCAAATGATTTCTCAACCATCCCTCTTAGAAAAAATAAAGGATTCTCAAAGAAAGGATGTGGAAATTATGAAAAGGGTGGAAGATATCAGAAATGGGGAATCCTCAGTGTTTGTGGTCGAAAAATAGGGAATTGTGAGATTTGGGTCATGATTATGAAAAAGGATATTGATGAATATAAATTAATGTGCCTGGTATATCAACATGTGAAGGATGAGAGGAAAAGGTCTAAGGAAATGATGCAACCACTTCCCATACCAACATGGAAGTGGGAAAAAATTACCATGGACTTTGTCACTGTAATTCCAAGTAAATCTAGAGGAAACACTGCTATATGGGTCGTTCTGGATCCTCTTACGAAGACAGCTCACTTTATCGCGATTTCAGAGGACTTCTCATTAGATCAACATGCACAGATTTACATCAATGATGTGGTAAGGCTGTAAGGAGTACCATTATCTATTGTATTAGACCTTGATATGAGATTCCCCTCAAACTTCTAGAGAAGTCTCCAACATGCTCTAAGCACTAAAATGAACTTCAGTATGGCCTATCATCCTCAAAATGATGGACAATCTGATAGAACTATATGGAAACTAGTATATATGTTAAGATCATGTTCTATGGACTTCAATGGATGATGGGACCAACATCTTCCACTGGTTGATTTCTCCCACATTAACAGTTTCCACTCGAGCATTTGAATAGCACCATATGAAGCCCTCTATGGGAGAAGGTGCAGAACATGAGTGTGTTGGGATGAATTCAGTGAGCGTATGATTCTAGGACCTTAAATGTATGAAGAAATGGTAGAGAAGGCGAAAACCATTTAGCAGCATATCAACGTAGCCCAATGATGATATAATAGTTATGAAAATAAACATCGATGAGAGGGCTTCATTTGGTGGTATTAGATCGTAGAGAAAAATTTCTACAAAATAAGACAATGCCCCTCATCAAGGTGTTGTGGAGAAACCACAAGTTTGAAGAATCAATGTGGGAATCAGAGGAAGTGCTGAAACAGAGTTACCCACATCTGCTTTAGTGTGGGAAAATGAAATTCTGAGGGCGAAATTTCTTAATGGGGGAAGATTGTAACGAACCCAAATTTTAATAATTGAAATTCATATTGATCTAATTAAATGTATTATTATTTGAAATGGTTATATAACATATGAACTACTTTAGTTTTAGGATTTTGGTTTTTATCATACCGATATCAATTGTGACAATTGAAAATATAGTCGTTGAATAGTGAACACATGATTAGTATAAATATAGCGATTTTACAAATCCTATTTACTCAAAGGAAGCGATGACCTCATCCAGTAGACATGACCCATATGAAGACCATTTTTCAGAGCTCAAAAAGGAGGTGGATTCATTGGGACTCTCTCTTGACCAAGCTAAAGGCGAGCTTCAACATGTTTTTCTCAAACCGAATCGCCTATGGGAGAAGTAGAAGTTGATAAAGATTACCACCTGAGCGATGTTATCTGAGCCACCCAAAGAGTCAGTCACCATCGCACACCTTACCCTTCAGTATTATGTGGATGTTATAAGGGGTTATGTAAAAAGACCTCAGAACTATGATTATGTTCATTATTTTTGTATATAATAAAAAATATACATCCATTTTAATTATTGTTGCTTTTTAAATAGTTAATGCACAAATAGTATTTTTAGTTAATATTCAACTATGAAATATATTTTGATAAATTAATAGATTTTTTAATTAAATAATATTTTTGTAAAATAGTATTATTATTAAATTAATTTTTATTAAGTATAAATGGTTGTATAATTTTTATGAATGAAATTGTAATTTTTAATATGATTTGAATGTTGTTTTTGTTAAACCCCTTTCATTTTCAAAAAATATCGGTTATTATTTTAAAAGTGAAAATTCACATATTTTGAAAATTATTTGGAAAAAATTAATATTATTTTTGGAATCAGGACATCGTAATTATCCAATGGAGAATTTTTCATAATTTTCCATGATAGTCGAATTTTTGGGTAAAAATTAAATACGGTTTAAATATATAATTTGTTTTTTGAAATCATAATGAGCCAATAGTGAAGTAATAAAATACTATAAACATTATTTTCAGATAATATATGATTTACCATTAAAATAATGTGATATTAGGTTTGTTTTATTTATTTTACAAATCCTTAGTGGACCCTTCAAGACTTACAAAACAATTTATCTTTTTAAATTGTTTTCCTTGAGAGTGAGACTCACCACAACAAAAGCAACCCCATTATTTTAAGAAGTTAGGACATTACATATGTTGGCCTATGTATCTATATGACCCCCTTACTTTACATTTCATGTACATATGTTGAGACACCCTTTTCCCTCTCATCAACCTTTTTTATAATGTCTTATGTCACGCCATTATGCTGTTGAAATTGCACCGCCATTTTCCAAGACAAAATCATTGTGTAGTGAATACCATGCCCATTTCTCTATCAAGAGTATTCACCTTTATGCTAATTTACTTGCTGATGTAAGATTTCCATGTATGAATTCTGCATTCCTTTACTATGGAATAAATTATTATGTTTAATGAATCTTTGTTGTATGATCTTGTGGAACACTTATGCATGAAAAGAAATATCAAAGAAGGGTTCACCCTAATAGCACTCCACTGAATTGGGTAATGATTAGTATCAGGTAAATCAAGTGAAATGAGGATTTACTCGTGCTAATTCAAGTGAAATTAGGATTTAATCATGCTAATTCAAATGTAATGAGGGTTTACTCATGCTCATGTGCAATGATCCATGGTTCATTATAATTCCATGTTAAGTTTTGTTTCCACATTTACATGTTGTGAAAATCATTCTATATCATGACTTTATGTTCATGTTTCTTTTAAGATCCATTGATATGCCTATTTCTTATCATTTTTTTAATTATCCATGTTATGACTTGTTAAATACCTTACACGGCTTTATTGCTTACCCTTTTCACATATATGGCCTCAAGTTATCCCATGCAATGCTAAGTATAGGGGAATTTCATGGTTATAAAGGAAGATTTTAATAAATATGTGTTGTGTTTTATGATTTAAGATGTTATGTAAGGTTCCTAAGCCCCAAAGACACTATACCTATTGATCTTCAATGTTTTATCAAGTGAATTTTATGTAATAATCCAGTTTAAGTATGTAATAATGATCAGGGTTTTCATACACTTCCTTATCTATTATCAGCAAGTGGCTTACCCTAAGATTTAGGAACACTTTGGGACATTCTCTATCAATTCCATATAGTTGACTTCACCACACTCCCTGTGGCCCATCTCCATGAGTCGAATGGTTTCCACCAAACCCTCCTGAAACGATGCATTTTGTGCTTTAAAGTGCTCCATAGAATTATCAAGGAGGCTTCTCACCCATGTTATGATTTGTAGTTGGGGACAGTATGTTTACCTCCATTTAATTTCAATATGGTGATAGCCAAACTAGTCAGGGGGTATCGAGGACATTATTTTATGTAGAGTCGCAGTTAACATGGTCGATATATTGTAGGGGGAGAACGAGCTAGAGCACCATGACGAGAACTTACCCACCCCCCAGGGGCGTACCACACCAATTAGATCTGTTGGGAAGGTTTACTCACTAGTAGATAAATCTAATGGGTCTTCCCATGACCACTGAGGCATTAGTCCTCATCCGGAATCCCAATAAGGGAAAAGATCACCTTGGAGCCGTCAAACCCTCTAACCTGTATGGCTTAGTGCAAAATATGGAGGATGATCCTAAAAAATACACATTGCGTTAACAGGTCAAGGAGCACAAGAAGATGGTCAATGAACTCCTCGTTGAATGTGCCACAGAGTAATGGAGAGACTACGGTGGAACTTGGTCGGGGAAGTAGGGGCAGGTAAAACTTCCCCCAGTGAGTTTCTTCTAGGAAACCCTAACCATCTGACCCACGTAGAAAGGATATAGGCTGTGACTTATGAAAAGAGGGGAGGTATGTGTCCCCAAATCCACATGAGAAATGTGATAATCCCCGGGACCGAGCTTAGGATCCCCCAACCACTCCACAAGTCATCCCACTAGCCTCTCCATGAGAAATCGATACTGCTTATCATTTTGTAGAACTTACTAATGAATTGGTGGTTAGGGATCCTCAGCAAGATCGGATCCCCATTCCAGATGATCTGATGGTAGCATTCATTACTCGCCTTGAGGCATTGGAAACTCAAGAGGTGGAAATCTCAACTAATGACATGCCATATCTGGTGTGGGTGGATGATATTCTAGCACACCCGAGTTTCATAAATCCCACCTTCTCTCCCTTTAATAGGACAGGTGACATGCTACAACATCTAACCCACTTCATCTAAAGATGAGGACCCATGATGGGAACTCCAAAGCAGCAAGAAGATGCCAAAATCTAGTGCTTCATACAGACATTGGAAGGACATATGTTTTCCTGGTACAACCAGCTACCTATTGGGTTAGTCGCCAGCTAGGATGATCCCTGTAGAAATTTCTTTTACTAGTTCATCCCTACCACCCAGAATATAGTTATTGCAGACCTCTCCAAGTGTAAGTAGAGTCTTGATGAGCGTGTCGCGGACATTGTTGCTTGGTGGAAAGGTTGCACCTATTTCTTGGATATGCCTCTGACTCAGGAACAACTACTAACAATGTGTGTGGGGAATTTCCAGACTGAACTAGCCCCCTCTATCATTACTCAAAATTACCCCTGGGGATTCTGAGACTTCTCTTTTAAGTTCTAGTTTCTAGAGGAATCCATGCAGTAAGCTAAGTAGTAATGTCTGTCGCCTACAGAAATTCTTGTGATAAGATCTGCCAAGGATGAGCCCACCACGATGGCCCAAATTTAGGCCCCCAAGAAACTAGATTTATTACTATTGGAGCCACTTCCACATCCTCATAGGGTCCCTCCACCCCAGGAACAACCTCTAGCTCAGTAGTGCCCACCACAGAATCGCCAGGTGCCCCCGTGTACCGTGCCACCACCCAGAAAAGATAACCAAGTTCCACCTCCTTGATTGGCCCCTCCATCCCCTCATTAGGGCTGGTCTCCCCGAGCCCACTTTCTAGATAGTAGAAACTAGAACTACTCATTCAACGAGGCTTAGGACCCCAGTTATTTCCAAAGCACCTTGGAACATGGTCTTCTATGTTTTCTTGAATGCAGAAGGCCTGAAGAGGTGGATCTCACTGATCACCCTAATTACTACCCTAATCACTAGATCCTGAGGCACACCCTAAAATAGTTATATGGGATTAAAGACCAGATTTAATACTAAGTTGATAATAACATAGTCAGGTTAGGTTGTGATCTGTCACAAGTGGCATGTGTATTCGTGAAGCCATATAGTTGCAGTGGTAGCGAAGGTGAGTGGGATCAGTTTCCTAATTGTGGGTCCTAAAAGTAGGAATAATGGATGTATCATATGATATTCACCCATTCCCATGGTATTATATGTGCATGTTTGAATCTATCTGATCATTTAAGAAGAACTGAATCACTCGTATCTAGTACTTCTGCGTCAACGGCTGAGCCTTCCTCTTCCCTGAAGAGCGGGTATTGAAGACGCAAGGGAAAACAAATTTCCCAATCTATGTCACCCTCATCACATACTCTCAGTGAAATAATGCCCCCAGAGATGGAAATTCCACCCAGAATCCATCTTTTCGTGGAGGATTTTTCAGGTGACAATAAAGGGTATGCCCTAGTAAACACTATGATTCTAGTAAACCACTACATGATTTCTGATGGAGAAGAGTGCCAAAAAAACCCTCCCACTATTCCCATCCATTTCTAGCATTGACAGGGACGTTGATATATGGGCCATTGGAGTTTTGTAGTCACTAATTCCATCTAGGTTTTGTATGCAACTGAAACGAGACAATAGGACCAATACAGATCTTATCATGCGCAGCCTTCTCATCTGGTGTCATCAGGTCCCCCATCACCACCATTTTTGTTACTTGATTAGGTAAGGACACCTCAACCATGCCGAAATCACTCACATGTTGTTACAGACTGACCTTAGTCATCAGGACCACATCAATTTTTCAATCCAACACCAATGACTGGGGAGCAACGAGATATTCCCAACACCAGCCAGCCGTCAGTTCAGCTGGAAGGGCCTGTCATACCCTCTGTTGCAGAATGACCTCATGTATGAATAATTTCACGATTGGAATGGATGTATGAAGTCCTTAAGTATCTTACCAACATTTTTTCATTTTTTATATCCATGAGTCCCTTATCCTATCAGCAGATATGTGTCAATCCCTCACCGATTCTTTAAGAAGCCCCCTCCTGTTTGCAAAAGAGGTAGCATCTGCAAAAGATTTTCATGATGAGGTAGTAAAGCATTATTATTTCTAGGACATTACCTCTTTCTCTTTAGATGAGTAAGGATCTCTTGTACAAGGGAACATCCTCCCATTGTACATCACCGGCTACTTCAATGGCATGGAGGTGCGTCATTGTCTTGTCGATATAGGTACTAAGATTAACCTAATCCCAACCCGGACACTTTGATATATGGGGCAGTCAGAGGATGTCATGAGTCTCTCTAACCTGAAAATTCATGGTTTTGACAGGACAAAACAAACACCAGTCATAAAGATCTTCTTGAAGACCCAATTCATTGGTTTTTTTCCATCACCAAGTTTATGGTTGTCTCGTAGGACACTACCTACAGTGCACTGATGGGTAGGCCATGGCTTCAACTGCATGTGGTGGTTCATTCATCATATCACTAATGTCTTAAATACTCTCATAATGGTTGAGTAGGAATACTCCAAGGTGATTCATCTCCCTTTTCCTTATGTGAAGTCTTCTATTTGGATTCTAACTATTACAAGAGCAAGGACAGGTAGATCTAGGCTAAAGAAGTGGAACATGCTCTCGTAGTGATCGAACCGTGGACAGATCTGGATAATGCCTAAATTTTTCTAATACATTGATTAGATGCTAAATTCCTAGATCTAAGTCATTGAATCATTGTTTCAAGAACGATTGGGAAGCACATCCCCAATTCTATGCAACATCAAAAGATCACCTCGTATTCCAACATAGATTAGGCTTCGGTGATCCTAGAGCCCCCTACACCCATAAGGTATCAGAATGTCTGCCCCATGGAAATGGTGATACATCATACTTTATTATTTCACATGGATGGGATAAATAGGATCAAGAAAATGAGTCACTATTGCTTCAACAACATCAAGAGAGGCCTCTTGGGCTGAAGACCTGATGGGATCAGATCATAAAATTTCATCGTTATGGTTTTGAAAGCACAACAGTCAACAAATATAGTGTCTACCACCACTCAGGATGGCACCAGCATCCCATCAGGATCTTTTGACGTAGGGGAATCTCCTCCTACAAAAAATCACTCCTTCATAAGTGAAGAAGATGATTTTTAAGTTGCACCTCCCACTTTTGAAGAGGTTGTCTAAGCCGCAGTTGATCAATTGGTACTGGTGAGCCTCGGTATTGAGATATATCAAAAACCCAAATTGATCAGTCCCTCTATGTCTTTTGATGATAAAAAATTGTACATGTACTTCCTAAAGAATAATAGCGATGTTTTTACCTAAAGTTATGACCAAATTCCAAGACTAGACCCTTAGGTTTCAATCCACCGCCTCATTCTCCCTTAAAATCACCATGGGTTCAAACAACCTTCCATAAAGATGCACTTTTCTCACGGTTCGATGGTCGAGGATGAAGATGATAAGATCATCTGAGCATATTTCTTGAAAAAGGTCCAGTACCCCATATGGTTAGCCAAAATTTTTAGTATTAGGAAGAAGAACAGACAGATCAGAGTCTGCGTCAACTTCTGGGATCTCAACTATTACTGTCCAAATAATGATTTTCCCCTTCTTGTGACAGAACTATTGATTGACACCACAGATGGGTGTTAGTCCCTCTCCTTCATGTATGGTTATTTTGGGTATAACTAGATTTTAATGACCCCTTAGTGTAAGAACGTGGTTCTTATTCTTGAGGTACAGGTTTCTTCTTTTCCTTTTTTCCTTACGTGTTTTTGAGAAAATAGGAAAAATGGGGAAAAATCACAAATTTTTTGGGTACACGCCGTGTACTTTTCCACATGTCGTGTACTTTGGCCATGTGCGATGAGTATATAGGGAGTGTAGCCCTGTTACTGATGAAATGGGTAAAAACTGACTACACGCCGTGTAGGGGGTATTTACATGCCGTGTAGTCAGTAGGTAGGTGAATAGTAATGCAGTGGGAGTATCCACCAGCTAAGCAACAGCACACACTGTGTATTTGGAAATTCACTCCATGTACTCATGTCAACAGACGAATAGTTTTGTGGTGGAAAAAGTAGCCACCCGAGGGACAGTTAAATGAGAAAAGTACATGCCGTGTACTTGAGAGTACACGTCATGTAGTTTTTTTCACTTAAAATGGGTGGGGGCCTCTTATGTTCATAGAGGAAGAATAGAACATTATTGGAGCTCGGGAGGAAGTCCGGAGCTTGGAGGATCTCTCGACCGCACACTGGTAACCCTATTCTGTATCCGTCGATCTCCTTGGAACAACACGGGTGAGTTCTCCCTTCTCCTTGAGTTATTCTTACCATTTCTTCCTCTAAGGGATGTCATTTGCATTTGAATGGGCATTCTTTAATCCCAGATATATGTCGTTCTTGGACGATTCGAGAGGCATCATTCACAGATACTGATCAGAGACGATTAAGGTAGGTGGACTACTGTTTAAATTCCAAATGTTGTGTGTTTTGTGTACCACTGTGATATGCCCCCATGTTGGGGGTGTCGTATGGATGAGGCCTTGCATAATTAAATACCTAGAACTGCAGAGGCTGTTTAATGAATATGTATAACTAATGATTGAGATCCCTGTTGAATCCAGGACCACCCCAGGGGTGTGTTCCTCTGTTTATCCATTTGGTCAGGTTTCCTGAGGGTATACCATAAACTTTAGCATGCATTAAATTACCTTGAGAGTAATTTTATATAATTTCTTTCTTATCATTTGGGCTCGACCCGGTTACTTGTGCTTGAGGGAAGTGTTATATTTAGCCTGAGGGCAGTGATCTTTTTAGCTTGTGGGAAAGGTTATATTTCACTTAAGGTCAACACTTCTTATGCCTAAGGTAAGTGACTTATATTCCTGAGGGAAATATCTCATATTCCTGAGGGAAATATTTGATAGCCTGAGGGTAAGCCTAATGGCATAGTTTTATTATATTAGCCTAAGGGCAAGGTCTTGATTGGCATGAGGTCTTGGTTTTGATGAGCACAAAATGTTATTAAATTAAATGGTTAAAATGAATATTAAGATGGCAATGATACTTATAGTGATAGTTACTTTTTAATACTTACTAGTTTACTGCACTTACTTTTACACACTGCCGGTGCATATTTTCACCGACAGTTGGGAACGCACCTTTGATGGGTGCCTACTGGGATTTATTTCTCACACCCTGTTTGGGGTCACGTCTTCGACCCCAAACAGTTTACATTTCAATAGGTATGGATAAGGTAAATGGTCCCTATACAGGTACTTGATTGTAGCAGAAGTGTAGGAGACCATGGGGCCGAGCTTAGGCTTGCGATGCTGGTTCGTTTTGTTTACTCTTCTTTGTATTGTTTAGTTATACCTTGTACATTGAGTTCAATTGTATTGTATTGTCTTGTATTGCAGTGTATCATGTTCTGGTTGTTTTCATAGAATTAATGACATGCTGCATCTTTACATATATGACTACTGATTATCTTTTACTTCAGTTGTTCATTTCAGTTGTACACTGTATACTACTTCTGCTATTTCATGATATTTATCTTTTCTGCTGCGCTTCACTTTAACAAATGAGGGCATAGTTTCCCCACTATCAGACCTTGTACCTCTCTGTTAGTCTATAGCCTCTAGCATTTGGAGAAATTCACTTGAGTTCGTGTGACCAATCTAGTTCGGGGCACCCATTGAGTGGCACCCAGATCTGGGAGGTTACAAAGTGGTATCAGAGGGGTTCTCTCCTTTGAATTACTATTTGGAGCCTTAGTCCGGGATAGGATGGAATATGTATTTGGTAATAATTTGTTCCTGAGAGTAGCTAACCTGTGTTTAGGGAAAATCCAATTTACCTCGTATTGCAATTTTCACTGATTTTGCAATTTTACAGTTGATTTGATTTTCACCGTTGGGTGATGCACTTGTGGTGTGATATTAATATGTTATACTTGGGTTATCTTTAGTCTCAACCTGATGATATGAGGGTATACCATCTCATGCATCATTTAGTCACATTCTATAAATCACATGTCAGTCATCCTTCCATTCCATATAGGTGAATTAGAAATTGCATGTTGTTGTGATAGCTATTGTGCTAGAAAATGATGTTGTTGTGATAGCTACTTTGATAAATACCTGCTATTTGATAGGGTATTTATATGTGAGACCTTGATTGAACGAACACCAAACTTTGGTTATTGAGGAGTATGGGTCCTCATTGACCGTAATTTGGGGGATCATTGGCTATTTACCTTATTTATGACACAGATAAGAGGCCAAGATTTGATTCACGAGGAGTATGGGCCCTCACGGATTAGAATTCCGCACATAGGTGTTGTTTTAGTGTTTTTATGGGTTCTGGAGTAGTTTCGGAGGCTTACTGTCTGGAAAACCCTGGGTACATGCCGTGCAGTCTCTTCTCGTGTCTTAAACCGTGTGGGCACTGACACGGGGTAGGGAATGACTTGGGGGAAACACATCGTGTATTGGTTGTACACGCTGTGTAGTTTAGACCTGGGGTCCGCCCGTGTAACTAACAATATGGATGGAGAAACCATAATACATACATGTCATGTTCACCTTGAACACGCCGTGTGGTTTGACCCAGGTACCCGGCCATGCCACTAACAACACGGGTCGGTGTTACCTCTTCTGGAACACGCCGTGTACCTGTGGGACAAGCCGTGTAGTCTTCACTGGGGAAGGATCGTGTGGACCTGGCCATGTGGTTGGGAAGACGGAGTGGTGTACATGTCGTGTGCGGGTGTAACACGCCGTGTAGTATTAGTCGAGTAGTCGGGCATGTTAAGAACGACATGGGCAGTTGGAAACTAAAACATACACGTCGTGTACATGTTATACACACCGTGTGGTCTTGTTCAGAAGAGATCCATGTGGCTAAGCCATGTAGAAGGACACGGGCAGGGGAAGAAAAGTTAGGTACATGCTGTGTAGTTAATATACAGGCCGTGTATTCTTGTTTTTCAATCTTGAATGCCTTGTTCCACTTGTTCCCTTCCTGGTCCCCTAGTTTTCAGTCTTTGATAAACCTAAATCTAAGGCGTCATTTTGACCTTGTAGGGTCATGCCACTGAGAAGACCACCGGTTGTTCACCAAGAGAGCGGTAGCGATTATACTCCAAAAATGGTAGGTTCTAAGCTACCGATGGATCTTCCAGCAGTGCCAGGTGTGGCGCCAACCGTTATAAAGGACACATGAACGGATGCACATTTTTGTGAAGGATTTATCCAGTTCATGTAGACCTTTCTGGGAGCACCGAAGGCCACCACATCTATGGAAGAGCTGACACGTTTATTCCACCATTAGAATCTGCCTACATTTTCAAGGGATGGTGGACCATAGGCTTCAGAGTCATTGCTGAATTCAGTGCAGAATATTTTTGAGCATCTAGAGATGCCTCCAGGGCAGAGGGTCAAGCTTAAGACTTATATGCGGAATGATTCCAGCAAGAGATGGTGGGATGTTACCACTCTGTCTGAGCATCACCGATACATGGCATGGGAAGATTTTCAGGCAGTCTTCTATGAATTCTTCTTTCCTAAGACGCTAGGGGCAGATCAAGCTCGAGTGTTCATGAATCTGCAGCAGGGTGCTATGTGAAAGATGGAATATTCTACCCGCTTCACCGAGCATCAACGTTTTTCACCTGTTCTAGTGGGTGATGAGATGTTGAGGGATAAATGCTTTGAGTATGGTCTTCAATATGAAATTCGAGCACTGGTGAATGTTTTTAGGTTGTCGACAGTGCATGCTATAGTGAACCAGGCACTGATTACCTAGAGGAACCTATGGGAAGCTAGTAGTGTGGCCCAGGGCAGTTCAACACCAGTTTCTGGTACTATTTCTACTGGGAATAGGAAGTGACAGATGAGTTTCTATCACAGTGGATGTACTATCCAGGTAGTTACTTCAGGTGGCCCGGTCATTTGCTACTAGTGTGGTAGAGAGGGGCATAAAAGACCTCAGTTTCCTTGAGTCCTAGTGGAGTGCCGAGCTTGTGGCAAGATGGGTCATCTGCAGCACTTTTTTAGTGTGTTCTAGCCATTGGCTAGTGAGAGGGGTTCTGTGCAGACTTCGTGTGTAGGAGTAGGACGGTCACCATCGTCCCATTCAGGAAACTGGGATACGTCATGATGTACAGGAAAAGGTGGTGGACGTGGTCGTGGTTGCCAGACACCACGATCTCAGAGGCTGTAGGGCAGGACAGCTCAGGGTTCCTAGGTTGGGTCGTAGGGCCGCGGCACTGGGCAGGCATATGCAGTGCAACAGACCCAACATGAGCAGGATCTCGAACCTTCTACTGTCAGAGTACTATTCTATTAGCTTCTAATTTATCTTCTTCACTTTTCAATATGGGTGCTACTCATAGCTTTATATTTATGCCCATTGTGGAGATCCTTGGGCTCAGTGTTTCTTTTTCTTCTAATGTTATGATTCTAGACACTCCATTCTGAACTAGAACGGCTGGTGTGTGTCAGTGAAAGGAGTGTCCCCTAGAGGTTGGTGGGTGTCACTTTCTATGGGACCTCTATGTCTTAGAGATGACGAGCTATGATGTCATTCTCAGGATGGAATGGTTGGTTCCCTTTCGATCCTTTTTGGATTTCTATCATTGTAGGGTGAGTTTCAAGTCACTAGAGGGCAGAGAGTTTCTATACAAGGCAGAATGGGATGTCCAGGTGAGATGAGCTGGACCTGACCATCGCGGGCAATGTGGTGTGACATCCTAGATTTCGAGTTTATCTCTGGATGATAAGGGCCAGTGGTTGATCATTTCAGGGTTGTCTTCGCGGAAAACCTTTTGGGTCTACCTCCGAAGTGGGAGGTGGATTTCTCTATTGAGCTTGTGCCAGGAGCATCAACGGTGTCCTGTAGGTTCCGGGCGCAGTGGAAGCACGTTGGTATGTTAGCCCAACTTTTATTTTAGCATTAAAAAACGTTCAATCCGAGATTCGTCATGATATAAAACACTGAATCTTTAGAATAGAACGAAGAACGAATAGAAAAGAAGAGTCCCAGAACCCTTAAGGAGGATCATCATATGTTGATTACAATTAATTTAATTAATGCATAAGAAATACCTCGTTGGAATTCTTTCTTTGTTGATGTGTCCGGTCACGATTCGGTGATCCATCATTGCATTGTAGAATCCAAGTGTAGGATTCCTCTAGCGGTGATCCACATGTGTGTGACGTATCTCCGGACGTCGCCGAAGGGATCTCCGAGTGCTAGCACAGAAGAACCTTCGCTTGCGATGTCCGCCTTCGACCGCCTGGATCCGGTGGGGGATCTTGCTCTCGTAACATAAGGGCGTTCTTAGTTGAAAGGGAATTCTCTCTTGGCTTGAGAGTATTTCCAAATCCTTTATGCACAACAATATGGCTATCCAATATATTGGGGTTGCGAGGATATTTATAATCAGGTTTGAGGTTAATAGAGTTATGACAATAAACAAACGCGTTACGCGTTTTATTTATTTCATTAACTCTTATTTAAAACCCCCATGTTGAATTATTAATTCCTTGACAAGCGCCCACACTAATTATAATGAATATCATTTAATAAAACAATATTAAATCCTCAAAATCCCAAATGGAAAAACTACACGGCGTGTAATAATTAATACATGGTGTGTACTTTTATTTTCCATTTTTCTCCACCACATTTATTAGACCTTGAGTAATGACTATTTATTTCGTAAATAAATTTAACTGAATTACTCACTAATAAATATATTATTTCATACACAATATATTCTCTCGAATAACTAGTGTCAAAATAAATGCAATCATACATCCTTAAATAATTATTAAACCACTGTCGGGAATAATATTTATTTAACTTGTTAAATTAATATTTAACTGAGATACATGGACACACATAGTGTTTGAACCTCGAGGCCTCTTTCTCAGTGGCATTAGGCTGAGCTTGCCTAAAGTCCAAGGTTAGCGTCTAGCAACATGCCAAGGCAGCCATAGAGAAAGAAGTTAATGCCGCAATGACGTGTCACCTCCTATAAACGCTTACCGTGTAATATAATCCCTTTGTTTTGATATCTCCAATCAAGCGGGTTGCATGCAAGTGCCATCAACCCATGTGCATGATTATTCTTTCTTTGACTTCCTGGAATTGAACTTGCCCATACCTTAACATGCCCATGGATTTATTTAGGCTATATCTATTCCATCAAAGGGCCTGAGATATCTACTTCTGTTATGGAACGGAATGGACAAATCCTTTCTCGCATTATCTATTAATGTGTTATTACTCGTGACGCACCCAACGTATCCTACCTCACTGCGAACAGTGTGTCGTCACAGTTTTCTTCAATACATCTAAGTGCGCGAGTTATAATACTCGTTAATAATAATCTTAAAGTTTAAGGATCAATACACACTTCCGTAGATAGGAACATCAAATGACACTATGAAATGTGGATTTCCTACTAGCGGGTCTCGTTCTCATAACATCCTCCTGGATATTACCAAGGGAGCACACCAAGATAATGTGCCTCAAAGTTTTATGAGTCCTCACCCCTAATGATCTGTATTATTTGTGTCCCTTAAATAATATCATTTGTCCATAGAACATATATTCAAGAACAGTGTTATGGAACTTCCGGATTCTCATCATAGTAGGGATCCACTACAACCCTTTAATGCAATAGCTGTCCTTAGGACATTATCACAGGAAATGTCATGTAGAAGAACAATCAAGATGTGATAAGGTTTTTTATTTAATGAATAAAGTACAAAGTAGTTGGTTTTAGACCACCAACTCCAACAGACTCCCACTTGGACTGGAGCCAACTGCTAACAACCTTTAACCCGCTAGCTCTCACATGATATTCATGCTTCTGTTGAGATAGGCCTTTAGTCATGGGGTCCACAACATTCTCTTCTGTGGACACTCTACTCATTGAAAATTCACACATTTGATAGAAATCACTCAAGAGGTGATACTTTCGGAGTATGCTCTTTGTCCGTTGATGTGACCTTGGTTCTTTTACAAGAGCCACCACTGCAGTATTATCACAATACAATGTAATGGGATCTTTACTGTTAGGCACCACATAAAGCTCCTAAACAAAGTTCTGAATCCAGACGGCTTCCTTGTCTGCATCAGAAGCCGCTATATACTCGGACTCCACTGTAGAATCGGTGACAACTGGCTGCTTTGAACTCTTCCAGCTCACAGGTCCTCCATTGAAACAGAAAACATATCCAGACTGCGACTTCTGGTCATTCTGATCTGTTTGAAAACCAGAATCAGCATTCCCTCTGATGACAAGCTCCTCGTCTCCTCCATAAACAAGGAACATATCCTTAGTTCTTCTCAGATACTTAAGGATTGTCTTAACAGCAGTCCAATGTTGTTCTCCTGGATCTGCTTGATATCTTCCTACCATGATCAATGCATAGGCAACATCAAGCCTGGTATATAACATGGCATACATGATGGATCCTATAGCTGAAGCGTATGGGATCTCGCTCATCCTATCTTTCTCCTATTGTGTCTGGGGACACATTTTCTTATAAAGATGTAAGCCATGTGACACTGGAACCAATCCCCTATTGGATTTTTCCATACTAAATCTCTTTAGTATCTAATCAATGTATGTACCCTAACTTAGTCCAAGCAGCCTCTTGGATCTGTCATGAATGATCTTGATCCCTAGAATGTAGGCTGCTTCTCCTATGTCCTTCATGGAGAAACACTTGTTCAAGCAGTCCTTAACTAACTGTAAGGCTGGTACGTCGTTTCCAATAAGAAATATTTCATCAACATATACCACTAGGATGATAACTGCATTCCCATTAAACCGCTTATAAACACATGGATCACATTCTTTCTTAATGAAACCAAATTCCTTTATGTCTTTATCAAATCAAATGTTCCATGACCTGGATTCTTTCTTCAATCCATAAATGGATTTTTGCAACTTGTAAACCCGTTTGGCTTCACCTGGTGTCACAAACCCTTCTAGTTGTGTCATATAGTCATCTTCCTGACAGTTCCCGTTAAGGAATGCTGTTTTGACATCCATCTGCCAAATATCATAGTCCGGGTAAGCTGCTATGGAAAGTATGATTCTTATGGATTTAAACATGGAAACTGGTGAGAAGGTTTCATCATAGTCAATTCCTTGACGTTTTCTGAATACTTTAGCCACTAGCTTTGCTTTATAGGTGCTAACTTGACCTTCCATGTCCAGCTTTCTTTTAAATACCCATTTGCATCCAACAGGCTTTACATCAACTGGCTCATCGACTAGAAACCAAACTTGGTTCTGATACATGGAATCCATCTTTGAATTCATAGCTTCTAGAAATCTTACAGCTTCTGAGCTTTCTACTGCTTCCTTGTAGGAGATAGGTTCATCATTGTCCAACAATAATGATTCACCAACCTCGGTGACAAGGAAACCAAATCTCTCTGGTTCCCTTACCTGTCATGAGCTCCTACGCAGTACTTGTGTTTCTGGAACCTCTTCCACGGGGACCTGTGGAACTTGTTCTTGTACCAACTCTTGTGTATCTTGAGCATCAACTTCATCGAAGTCAATCTTGATCCCACTATCCTTCTTGAGGATGTGCTCCCTCTCAAGAAAGACGTCTTGTCTGGCGACAGTCACTTTCTTGTCTTGAGGGTTATATATGTAATATCCTTTCGTTTCATTGGGATATCCTATAAAGATACACTTCGTGCCCCGGGGTGCTAGTTTGTTGCCTAATAAGGACTTAACAAATGCCTCGCATCCCCATACACGTGTGTGCAATAAAGTGGGTTTCCTTCCATTCCATAAATCAGATGGAATTCCATTTTCCACCTTAGTTGGTACTCGGTTTAATGTGTATGCTGCAGTTTGTAATGCATATCCATAAAAGGATAATGGAAGATATGCATGACTCATCATCGACCTGACCATGTCCAACAAGGTGAGGTTCCTCCTTTCACTTAACACCATTCCATTGTGGTGTATAAGGAGGAGTGTGCTGAGATTGAATCCTAGACTCCCGTAGAATATCGATGAACTCTTGGTTCAAATATTCTCTACCTCGATCCGGTCGAAGCTTCTTTATCTTCATACCAAGATGATTATCTACTTCATTCTTGAATTCCTTAAATTTATCTAAGGACTCTGACTTATACCTCATTAAGTATACATAGCCATATCTACTCAAATCATCAGTAAAAGTAATGAAGTAAGAATATCCACCTCTAGCTTCTATAGGAAATGGTCCACACACATCTGTGTGTACCAATCCTAGAAGCTCTGTGGACCTTTCACCTTGTCCACCAAAAGGTGGCTTGGTCATTTTTCCTTGTAAATAAGCGTGACATCTATCAAGTGGTTTTAGATCAGTATAGTCTAAATAGCCATCTTGGTAGAGCTTTGTCAAATTCTTCTCGTTCACATGACTAAGGCAGTGATTCCATAATTGGGAGATGTGTGAGTCATGTGATTTTGTTTCATTATTGATTTCCAACACTTGGTTTTCGTAATTCAATACATACAAACCATTATTTAAATGTTCCATACCATAACATATGATGTTCTTATGGAAGAGACAACCCATATTTCCAAATTTGAAAACAAATCCATCCATACCCAGACACGATACAGAAATTATGTTCTTGGTAACACTAGGCACATAATAAAAGTTATGTAAAACCAAAATCATCCCAGTCGATAATGAGAGGTGGTAGTCGCCAATAGCCAACGCAGCCATCCTTGCGCCATTGGCAGCTCGATAATCCACCTCTCCTCTGGTGATATTTTTAAATCTACTAGGTTCCTATATTTGAATACAGATGTGAGCCCCACAAGCTGTATCTAATACCCAATGTGTAGAAATAGAAAGATTGCACTCGATAACAAACGCAACTTTTGCGTCCCCGCGCTTCTGGGTGCAATTCCTCTTCCAGTGGCCCTGCATGCAACATGCAAAACACACTGCCTCCCATTCCTTGCCCTACCTCTGGATCTTCCCCTTCTTGGAGGGACGGTTCTCGGGGGCTTCAGACCATTTATAAGTCTTTGGACCATTTGCCTTGTCCTTCCTTTTCTTGTTCACCATAAAGACCGTGGGTTTGTCGCGACCCATGTCCTTATCTACCTGGAAAATCAAGGTCAGAAGCTCTGATATACTCTTCTCATTTCCGCTCATGTTATAGTTGACAATTAAGCTAGAGAAGGTCATAGGCACTGATGATAGGATGAGAGATGTACGCAACTCATCCGGGAATTTAATCCCTAATATGTCAAGGCATTCAATGTAACCAATAAGGTTTACTACATGAGGCCCAGCTGGCGCAGACTCTCCAAGATTCGTGGTAAACAAAGCATTGGAGATCTCATACCACTCATGTCTTGCCCTCTCTTGGTAGATATCTTTAAGGTGAGACATCATGCTATATGCGTCCATGTTTTCATGTGGCTTCAAGATCTCATTAGACATGGCTGATAGCATGAAACACTGGAAATCTGTGGCATCATCCATGTGTTTCATGTAGAAAGATAATTCCTCATCACTAGCCTCTTTCCCAGGCGCAACTGGAATAGGCTCTTCCATCACATATAATTTTATTTCATGGCGAAGGAAGACACGTAGACGCCTCTGCCACTCCTAGAAATTAGTGCTGGTGAGAAGGTTTTCTTTTTCAAGTATGGTGCACAATGATATGTTTGAAGTCATTTTCTTACCGTTACTACAAATTAAGATGAGCAAAGGTTTAGTACTTTATTACAAAAATTGAGACAAATAAATAAATTAATACTTATTAGTCTCCCACTATTTTATCAAAATCCAATAACCCTCAACATTAACTTCGGAATATTCTATTGCCTGAATATTCTAGTGGCAAGGATCCATATTGCCCTTCGAATTACCCCAACTAGGGTTTGTCAAGCAACGTGAGGGGTTTTAGGTAGGGATTCCAAATGCTAACTGCATTAACTCGTAGCTCCTTGATCCGCTGAGTGGACTCCCCAATCCTGAAATCCTTTTTGGATTTCCTCAACCATTGACTCTTGGTCACACCAAGTCCTGCTGTGGAAGTCAACCCTTGATGCGAACCAAGTCAAGTCAACCCAAACCCTTGAATTTGAATTCCCCAATAATTTAAAACACCCCAACTAGGGTTGGTCAAGCACTTTGAACTATGGTTTGATTCTAACCAAGATTATGGAAGGCTATCCCGACTTAATATTTATTTTGAGGGATTTTATCCTTATACATAAATTTCCATTTTATTATCTTTTGTTAAATTCTTGTTAATATTAAGTGGGATATACTTAAGTGATTAACCATGTATAATAAAATACTTACGTATAAGCCGGTTTTATTTTAGTTCCATCTTGCATGCTCGTTTAATTCATTAATTTTGTGATCGTGACAACACACCCATAATAAATAACCATGCAACTGACAGAAATAAAATAAATGGTGTGATCTTGAGCTTTTCTATTGGTTAGTTTATCTATCGGTTGATAAACTAACCGAAGACATAGGGTAGAAACACCTTGAACCTTTTAGGTTCGTGTTTACAGCTTTCCACATGTCCACCTTTGTATCTTCATGGATTGGTTTCACTATGACTCCGGACTTGAGATGCCCCCACTAGATTAGAAGCTCCATCCATTACATATGCATTTATCTCACATGAATGTGAGGGGTAAAAGGGGTTTTTACATAAAATAATCCTTGGGCGTGCAAGCCCTACATATTAATGAGGAGATGGGTCGCAGGCCAAAAAATTTAATTTAAATAAATAAATCAAAAGAAAACATTCACATACAATGGTCTCGGTCTAGCTCATGATCATCCATACATGCAATGATATTTAAGCATAAATAAAAACTAGAATTAAATTCTTTAATCGTACTTGTTTAAGATAAATCACACTCAAATCAATTAATTATCTTTAATTAATCAATCCTTTTATATTAAATCCCTTTTCTAAATTTTATTCAGATTCTCATCCATCATAATTTTAAACAAATGAATTCATTTAAAATTATCCTTGTATGTAACTTGTACCTTGGAGGAAACCTGGTGAATTCCCATTTATTATGCAGATGTTAAATTAAAAACATATATATAAAACACCTATCACCTGTTGTGCCTAAGCTTTACGCCTGCACCATGGTATAGGTCTCAAGGGTTTGTATAATATAATAATAAATTTTAAGAAATCTGTGTAATTTGGGTGAGTATATGGCGTGTAGTTCTGACTACATGGCATGCACTTTTCTTCACCATCCATCCAAAGTACACGCCCGGGGACAGGGCGTGATAATGTACTTTGGAAATTTTCAGAGTACACTGCGTGTACAGTGGGACACACACCGTGTAGTTTCCACGTTACATGGTTTCAAGCCGGGCAGGCCGTGTACGGAGTACACGACCCAACCCTAACCCGAAGGGACTACATGCCGTGTTCATTGGACCACACGGCGTGTATTCTGAAAACCATGTGCCACCTGTTTCTAGTCAACACACGGTGTCTTAAATTCTTAGAAAGAATCCAATACACGGCCTGATTTGGCGGATCATTCAATGCGTTGAACCTAGACTACACAGAGTGTACTTACGAATACACGCCGTGCATTATGGTTTTATACGTCCATAAACGTTTGGATCCTCCAGATGAGTTCCTCTATTTTATTTTAATCAAAATTAAAAGAAAAAATCGTTTCTGTGAGGTGAACGAGAAATGAGGGAGGAGGAATAGATCTCGATATTCTAATTTCCATAACGATTAAACATAAATTTAAATAACTAAATTATTAAATGTGTAAATTACCAACGAAAAACTAAATAATTATAATCAAAGATATAACCTCCCTCTGATACAACTTGTAGGTTCCGGGTGCAGCAGAAGCGCGTTGGTATGTTAGCCCAACTTTGGTTTTAGCGTTAAACAACGTTCAATCCGAGATCCGTCATGATATAAAATGCCGAATATTCGGAATAGAACAAAGAACGAAAAGGAAAGAAGAGTCCCAGAACCCTTGAGGAGGATCATCATATGTTGATTATAATTAATTTAATTAATGCATAAGAATTACCTCGTTGGAATTCTTTCTTCGTTGATGTGTCTGATCACGATTCGGTGATCCATCGTTGCGTCGTAGAATCCAAGTGAACGATTCCTCTAGCGGTGATCCACACGTGTGTCACGTATCTCCGGACATCGCCGAAGGGGTCTCCGAGTTCTAGCACGGAAGAACCTTCGCTTGCGATGCCCGCCTTCAACCACCTTAATCTGGTGGAGGATCTTGCTCTCGTAACTTGAGGGCGTTCTTGGTGGAAAGGGAATTCTCTCTTGGATTGAGAGTATTTCCAAATCCATTGTGCACAACAATATGGCTATCCAATATTTTGGGGTTGCGAGGATATTTATAATCAGGTTTGAGGTTAATAGAGTTATGAAAAGAAACAAACACGTTATGCGTTTTATTTATTTCATTAACTCTTATTGAAAACACCCATGTCGAATTATTAATTCCTTGACACGAGCCCACACTGATTATAATAAATATAATTTAATAAAACAATATTAAATCCTAAAAATCCCAACTGGAAAAACTAAAATATGTGTAATAATTAATACACGACGTGTACTTTTATTTTCCATTTTTCTACACCACATTTATTAGACCTTGATTAATGACTATTTATTTCTTAAATAAATTTAACTGCATTAATCTCTAATAAATATATTATTTCATCCACAATATATTCTTTCGAATAACTAGTGTCAAAAATAAATGTGATCATACATCCTTAAATAATTATTAAACCACATTCGGGAATAATATTTATTTAACTTGTTAAATTAATATTTAACTGAGATACATGGACACACTTAGTGTGTGACCCTCTAGGCCTCTTTCTCAGTGGAATTAGGCTGAGCCTGCCTAAATTCCATGGTTAGCATCTGGCAACATGCCATGGCACCCATAGAGAATGAATTTAACGCTGCAATGACGTGTAACCTCCTACGAACTCTTACCGTGTAATATAATCCCTTTGTCTCGATATCTCCAATCAAGCGGGTTGCATGCTAGTGCCATCAACCCATGTGCTTGATTATTCTTTCTTTGACTTCTCGGAATTGAACTTGCCCATACCTTACCATGTCCATGGATTTATTTAGGCTCTATCAATTCCATCAAAGGTCCTGAGATATCTACCTCCTTTATGGAACGGAGATAAATCCTTTCTCGCATTATCTATTAATGCGGTATTACTCATGACGCACCCAACGTATCCTACCTCGTTGCGAACAGTGTGTCGTCACAGTTTTCTTCAATACATCTAAGTGCACGAGTTATAATTCCCATTAATAATAATCTTAAAGTCTAAGGATCAATACACACGTCCGTAGATAGGAACATCCAATGACACTATGAAATGTGGATTTCCTACTGGCGAGTCTCGTTCTCATAACATCCTCCGAGATATTACTAAGGGCGCACACCATGTGAAGGTGCCTCAAGGTTTTATGGGTGCTCACCCCTAATGACCTGTATTATTTGTGTCCCTTAAATAATATCATCCGGACATAGAACATACATTCAAGAATAGTGTTATGGCACTTCCGGGTTCTCATCATAGCAGGGATCTGCTACGACCCTTTAATGCAATAGCTATCCTTAGGAAATTATCACATGACATGTCACGCAGAAGAACAATCAAGATGTGATAAGGTTTTTTATTTAATGAATAAAGTACAAAGTAGTTGGTTCTAGACCACCAACTCCAACATGTCCATTCCTTCTTATAGGATGGCTACACCAGAGTTTCAGGAACTCAAGTGATAGTTAGAGGAGTTACAGGAAAAGGTTTTCATCTGACCCAGTACTTCTCTTTGGGGTTCTCCTGTCCTTTTTGTGAAGAAGGCGGATGGTACCCTCTGATTTTGTGTTGATTATCAGAAGCTGAACCAGTTGACGGTTAAGAACTGATATGCCTTGTAGAGGATTAATGATCTTTTTGATCAACATCAAGGAGCACGAGTGTTCTCGAAGATTTACTTGAGATCCATATATCATCAGTTATGCATTAAACCATCAGATATACCGCTTACATCTTTTCAGAGTAGATATGGTCTATAGGAGTACTTGGTTATGTCATTTGGACTCACGAACCCAGAAACTATTTTCATGGCTCTGATGAATCGTGTGTTCCACCCTTATCTGGATTCTTTTTTTGGTAGTCTTCATAGATGACATATTGGTGTACTCTCACACTCGACACGACTATGCTACCCATCTTGATATTGTATTGAGTACATTGAGAGAGAATCGGATTTATGCTAAGCTCTCAAAGTGCCCCTTTTGGATGGACCAGATACACTTCGTGGGTCATATCATCTTAGAGGAAAGAGTTGATGTGGACCCAGAGAAAGTGAGACCAGTAGTTTCCTAGGAGCAGCCTAAGAACATGTTTGAGATAATGAGTTTCTTAGGAATGGAGGGTTACTAGAGGTGCTTCGTACATGACTTCTCCCACTTAGAAGAACCATTGAAGGGGTTAACTAATAAGGGTGTGAATTTCATTTGGTCATAATCGTGCAAGATAGCCTTTCAATAGTTGAAGGGAATGTTGACATCAGCACCAATCCTGATACTTCTAGAGCAAGGGAAGAGCTATACAGTTTACTGTGATGCATCAGGTATTGGGCTGGGAGCAGTGTTAAAGCAGGGTGATCAAGTAGTTGCATACGGGTCTCGACCGTTGAGGCCACATGAGAGGAATTCCCTGATGCATGAAATCGGGTTGGCTACAGTCTTTCATGCGTTGTGCTATTGGAGGCATTATCTCTTGGGAGGGTATTTTGTGTTTTTCACCGACCATAAAAGTCTTAAGTACATTTTTACTCAATGTGACTTGAACTTGAGACAACGAAGGTGGTTTTAATACCTTCAGTCCTTCGATTTTGATATTTCCTATACACTAGGTAATGGTAATGCAGTTGTTGATGCATTGATCAGGAAGACTCAGATACAAGCAATGAAAGAGGACAGTGATGAGTGGCAGCTTACTGCTTTGTTCTATGAGATGCATTTGGGGGTGCACGACAGTTAGGTGCAGAGGCCATCCAGACTATTACAGCAGTTACCCATTCCAGAGTAGAAATGGGATGATGTCATGATGGATTTCCTGACGGGGTTTCTGAGGTCACCTTGAGGCAATGATGTCATGTGGGTTGTTGTGGACATACTTAGGAAGGTATCTCACTTTTTGTCGATCAAGGTGACCTTCAGTGTTGACGAGCTTGATAAGTGGTATATCTGAGAGGTTGTACGTCTTCAGGGGGTTCCTCGTTATATTGTTTCATATAGGGACACCCGTTTTATGTCTCGTTTCTGGTAGAGTTTTCAGAGGGCACTGGGTACACAAGTACTTTGGAGCACAACTTACCACCCTCAGACCAATGGCCAGTCACAGCGTACGAAACAGGTTCCTGAGGACATGTTGCACGCATGCGTCCTAGACATCGGTGGATCTTGGGAGATGCACATACCCCTAGTTGAGTTTGCCTATAATAATAGTTTTCAAAAAAAACTATCGAGATTTAACATTATGAGGATTTATATGGAAGTCCATGCCGATCACCCTTCTGCAGGTTAGAGGTAGGTGAGGCAGCTTTGATCAGACCATGCCTTGTGCAGGAGACTTCAGAGTAGGGCCAATTGATTCAGAAGCGGATGGCTACTATGTAGTCTTGTTAGAAATCTTATGTTGATCGCCGCAGATGACCCTTGGAGTTCATGGTTGGGGATCATGTTTTCTTGCGTGTTTCACCGAGGTTAGGACACAGGCGAATTAGGAGACAAGATCAAATTTCACTGATGTATGTGGGGCCGTTTGAGATTCTAGAGAGAGTTGGGCCAGTTGCCTATCGTTTGTAGTTACCACAGATGTACCGGTCCAAGAATGATGTCTTCCAGGTATCTCAACTATGTCGTTATCATTCATACCTGTCTCACCCCTTTCAGCCTGAGGATGTTGAGCTTTAGATCAATGTGTCCTTCGAGGAGCATCTGATTCGTATTGTTGATAAGAACATAGAAGTTCTCCGAGGCTGGTCAGTTCCTCTCGTATGGGTGCTATCGCAGCATGGTCAAGTGCAGGACGAAATGAGGGAGTGGAAGACCGACGTACGTGCTGAGTGGCTAGATTTGTTCTGAGCATTATCATCACTGCCCTTGGAAGGGAAATTCAGGGACGAATTTCTTTAAGGGAGGATAATATAAGAACCTAGTTCTTATTCTTGAGGTACGAGTTTCTTATTTTCATTTTTACTTTAGTGTTTTTGAGAAAATAGGGAAAACTGGGAAAATCCCAAATTTTGTGGGTAAACGTTGTGTACTTTTCCACACGCAGTGTACTTTGGTTGTGTGGGATGAGTACATAGGGATTGGAGCCCTATCGGTGATGAAATGTGTAAAAAATGACTACACACCATGTAGTGGGTATTTACACGTTGTGTAGTCAATCGGTAGGTGAATAGTAAAGCGGTGGGAGTAGCCAACAGCTGAGTGACAGTACATGCTATGTATTTGGAAATACACACTGTGTACTTATGTCAACAGATGAACAGTTCAGCGGTGCAAAAAGTAGCCACCGAAGGAACAGTTAAATGATAAAAGTACACATTGTGTACTTGAGAGTACACACCGTGTAGTCTGTTTTTTTGGATTAAAATGGGTGGTAACCTCCTCTATTCACAGGGGAATCTTAGAACATCATTGGAGCATGGGAGGATGGCCGGAGCTTGGAGGATCTCCTGACCTCACACCAGGAACCTGATTCCATATTTTTCGATCTCCTTCGAACCGCACGGGTGAGTTCTCCCTTATGCTTGCGATGTTCTTACCAATTCTTCCTCTAAGGGAAGTTATTTTCTTTTGAATGGGAATTCTATTATCCCATATCTATGCTGTTCTTGGATGATTTGGGAGACGTCGTTCATGTATACCGATCAGTGACGATCGAGGTAGGTGGTCTGGTGTTTAAATTCCCACTATTGTGTGTTTTGTGTACCACTATGATACGCACCCATGTTGGGGGTGTCGTATGGCTGAGGCCATGCGTAGTTTATTATGTAGAATTTCATAGGTAGTTTAATGAATTTTTATAACTGCTATTTGGGATCACTACTTGGATCCAGGACCACCTAGGTGGTGCGTTCCTCTGTTTA
Source organism: Viscum album (assembly GCA_963277665.1). Lineage (NCBI taxonomy): Eukaryota > Viridiplantae > Streptophyta > Magnoliopsida > Santalales > Viscaceae > Viscum > Viscum album. The sequence goes on from OY728152.1 coordinate 1,258,108,070, forward strand.
ACCGTTTGGCCGGGTTTCCCGTGGGTATACTATAAAATATAGAATGCTTTAAATTCCCTTGAGAGGAATTTTATATAATTTCATTCTTGTGTGATGGGATTGTCCTGGTTACTTGCGCCTGAGGGCAGTGTTCTATTTATCATGAGTGAATTTCTCTATTTAGCTTAAGGGAAATTTTCTATTTATCCTGAGGGAAACCATTTTTATGCCTGAGGGCAGTGACTTCTCTGCCTAAGGGAAATATCTCTTACACTTGAGGGAATTATTCTATATCTTGAGGGTAAGCCTGAGGGTGTAGTTTTATTATATTAGCCTAAGGGAAAGGTTCTGATTGGTCTGGGGTCTTGGTTCTGATGAGCACAAAATGTTATTAAATTGAATGGTTAAAATGAATATTAAGATTGAAATGAAACTGGTAGTGATAGTTACTTTTGAGTACATACTAGTTAACTACACTTACTTTTACACAGCGTTGTTGCATTTTTCCACCGACAGTTAGACACGGGCCTTTGGTGGGTGCCTACTGGGATTTATTTCTTACACCCTATTTGGGTTCATGTCATCAGACCCAAACAGATTAAATTTCTATAGGTATGGATAATGGAAAGGGTCACTATACAGGAACTTGATTGTAGAATAGGAGTAGGAGAGACCGAGCTTAGGCTAGCGATGCTGCTGAGTTTTGTTTACACTTCTTTGTTTTTTTTGTACCTTGTACATTGAGTTTTATTGTATTGTATTGTATTGTATTATAGTGTATCATGTTCTAGATGTTTTCATATAATTAGTGACATGTTGCATCTTTACATATATGAATGCTGATGATCTTTTTCTCCAGTTGTCCATTTCATTTGTACACTTTATACTACTTCCACAATTTCATGATATTTATCTTTTCTTCTGCGCTACACTTTGAAAAATGAGGGCATAGTTTTCCCACTATCAGACCTGGGACCTCACTGCTATTCGTCATCCTTTGTGTTTAGAGAAATGCACTTGAGGTCATGTGACCAACTGGGTTTTGGGCACCCATTGAGTGGCACCCGAATCCGGGACGTTACACTTATGATGATGAGTCTACAGCCTTTAGGGCACCACAAGGTAATTTATGCTACCAGGTAATACCCTTCAGTCTAAAGAATGAAGGTTCCACTCATCAGTATTCCATGCATCACATATTTAAGCCTATCCTCCTGACATTGGTCAAATGCTATGTGGATGGCTTGGTGGTCAAATTTTACTAGCTTTAGGACCATATCAATGACCTTGATAATGTGTTTGGATTCCTCCATTACCACCATATGAATATGAACCCATTGAAGTGTGCCTTTGGGGTCACCTATAGAATATTTATCAGCATTGTTACCAGATACAGTGGCCTTGAGATCGACCCATATAAGATCAACGCCATCATCTAGATGTCTCCCTCGAGAAACATTCTGGAGCTTTGAGGCTTTAAAGTCCACTTGGCCTAAAAACACCGATTCATTACAAATTTGGCTAGCAAGTGTAATCCCATTTCACGGATCCTGAAGAAATGCACTATCTATAAATGGGAAGATGAATTTCATACTGCTTTCATGGAAATCAAGCATTATCTACTCCAGCCTCTAGTCCTGATGCTACAAATTTTTAGAAAGTCACTAGTCCTCTCAATGACCACCTTGGAATGATCTCTCGGTGTCTTGCCCAGAAGAACAATGAGGGGCCGAAGAATAGTCTTTACGATCACAGCTGCATTCTCATCAATAAGGAGACTATATACTACACTATCAAGAAGAGATTCCTTTCACTGTTATTTTTAGTATATAAATTTCCACATTACTTGTAGAACAATGAGGTACAACTAGTGTCATAAGTGGATTCGATGAAGTACATCCTGAACTGCCCCATGTTGACAGGTCTTCTAGCTTGGTGGGCAGGGATCCTCCAGCAGTTTGACATCATGTTTTTCCTTCATAAATCTATTAAGGGGAAAGCACCGGAAGACATTCTTGTGCACATCGAGCTCCTGCTGACTAGTCTCCGAATCATGATATTCCGGATGAGGAAATCCTCTTAGTAGACCAAGACATTCTATGTTGGAAAATTATTTTTGATGGTGCTTCCCGGAGCCCTACTGAAAGAATGCTCAATGACCCCAGACCCAACAAAATAGGCCTGGGAATCATCTTCATTATGTCAACACAGACCATTGTTCTATACTCATTCCTGTTATTTGAAGGATGTGCCAACAATGAGGCAGAGTATTAGGACCTCATCACTGGCCTTGACCTGGCCCCTGAGATTGATTTTCCCCACTTGCATGTGAAAGAGGACTATAAACTAGTCATCAAAAATATCAACGGTGACTATGTAATTAGAAATCCAGAGATCGTACTACTGTTGGAACACAACCTCTAGGAGATGGCCCAGTTATCATCTCACACAGAATTCACCCATGTCCCTGGATCCTAGAACAGTCGAGCCAATGCCTCAGCTATCCTGGGTACATCTCATATAGAGCCTGATCGGGATGATTTGATAGTCTACTTGGCACACCGAAGATTAATTTCGCCCATCACTCTAGAAGATGATTATATCCTACAGGTAGGTCACCTTACTGCTGGTGCCTCCACGTCATGGCCCCCAGGCCCCTCGGATGTAGTGCTGGAATTGACTCCTGACAGGAGGGCCCCCTTTGTCTAGTACCTCCACCACATTAATCTCCTAGGAGATCAAGCTATGAATGATTGAATCTGATGCCGGACGTTACAGTTTTCCCAGAAATGCATCCCTAGTCTCGAGAAGATCCTCCACAGGAACTGGTTTAATGGGGTCCTCCTCTATTGGATTCAAGGAGTTTAGATTTCTCAATTCATGCAAGAGGTTCATGATGGTTCATGTGGGGATCATCAGATTGGGAAGAAGTTATCTCACAATATTATAAGGATAGGTTTTTTTTTGCCCTCCCTGATCTGTGAATGCATCTAGTTTTCCAAGAGTTTCTATACATGACAAACCCATGATAAATTTTTTCATCTATGGCCAGTGCCTCTCCACAATACCATGTACTCTTGGCCCTTTGTGGTCTGGGCACCTGATGTCATGGGACCATATACACCGGAAATAGATCGCCAGTGAAGGTTCATCCCGACCGCTATGGATTTCATTACAAAGTGGTCTGAGGCAATTCTTCTCAAGTAATTCTAGGAATATTCTATATTTGAATTTGTGACCTCCAACATCATCTACAGATTAAGGGTCACTCAGTCCGTCCTCATCGATAACTGCACCATCTTCCGGGCATCTGATTTAAAGAAATTTTATGCCATGTAGAACATCTGTTCTAACCAAACATCCCATTATCATGCATAAAAATATGAGCATATCAAGGCATTCAAAAAGAACTTATCTAACATTACGAAAAATATGGTTGATGAAAACAAGAAGAGTTGTCCAAAAAAACTCCCCAACGCCCTCTATGACTATCAAAAAATGATACTCAATTCCAAATAGGTGATCCCATATTCATGGGTTTATAGAATAGATTCCATCCTCCCCATCATGATTCAATTTCCTTCATTATGATCATCATGCACTAGATAAGGTAGTTGAAATCCATCTGGTTGAATTGGGAGCGCATGACGAGAATAGGCTTCATGCCATACACAATCTGGAAAGGCATCAGAACAAGATATATAGAGCATTCAACAAGAATTTTTTCCCCTCCTCATTCATGCAAGGTGACCATGTGTTATATCTAAGAACACCAATGATACCTAGTAGGACACCACCCAAGCTAGAGCCCAAATTTGAATGACCTTAAATGATTCACAAGGTTTACCCCAATGGTGTGTACTCCCTAGTTACCATCGATGGCGAGCATATAACACCTCCCACCAATTCCGAATTCCTCAAGAAGTACTTTTCTTGATTCAGCGATGCTAAATGACCTTAAACTGCTTTGTATTGAAATTCATTAAACTTATTTTCCATAAAACATGACAATAAACTGCAAAACAGTCTGAGCTTTATGACTATAATCTAAGATTTATACTGTCCCACATGACCTTAAGTTGTTACATCTTCTCCATGGGATGTTAATATGTGTGATTCTTCGGAACTGAAGGATGTAAAACCACTCATCATTCAACCTCACCACACGACGTTATAAGAAATGGAACCTTCAAGAACTATGTATGGACTAATTCCCATCCTTATGGGATACAAAGGAATGCTCAGACACCTCATTTGAGTCCATCCCCTAGACTCTTTTCTTTGACTATCCCCCAAGGTATAGTTTCCTTGGAGGATATCACATTGTATAGGGCAGGCTTCTTTGGACTGCACTCATATAGGGATTATGATGATTGCACTATGTTCCCCTCCTTGTTCTTCTATCTTCCCACGTCCTCCCCACATGATTTTATGCTGCATGGCTCTATCAGAACAATGTATCGCTGGATTCATATCCTCATGGGATATGTAGGAACACCTACATATTTCATCTATAGGCCTAGCCCCTACTTCAAGATCTCACCTTGGGGAAAAACACATGGTGTGGTTCAGGATTTTTCCCTCTATCACATCAAGTTCATCATGATTGTACCATGTATCCTTGTCCCTGGAGATATATACATCTTTCGTCCTCACCGCAGGACATTAAACTGAAAACTGGTTAGGACATCCCATCTTACATACCTAATCCTTTTTAACCCCATAGCCCATGTTCACTTTTGGGATTATATGATGTGGTATGGGATTATGATCTCATTCATTTCAGGTTACTCACTGTGTTGTACACATCCCTCGCTGAGATATCTTTCCCCTATCTGCATCTTTTCCACAAGACGTCAAACTGCATAGCTTCCTTCAGAACTATGTGTGACTTGATTCCCATCCTTATGGGATTTTTAGGACCTCTCGAACATTTAGCCTTTGGGTCTATCCCCATCTCTTAGAAGAATCCTTTTCTTCCTAGCCCCCTATCCTGAGTTCTTCTAGGAGAGGGGCATGCGGTGTGGTACGGGGTTTTTTCCTCATTCACATCGGGTTTGTAACAACCATGCCACATACCTATTTCTCCTGAGAGCTTTTAAACCAACTATTCTATACTTATCTCCTCGAGTCACCATCTCATGAAGTGGTTCCCTTGACCTTTTTTGACAATTAACCAATGTTCCCAGGAGCACTAAAGTTCAGCACCTAGAGTGTTGGATTCTACATAGACAGGTTATCTCCCTTCCCCAGGCTTCATTATCCCCTTCATTTTGGATTTCATCATATTTCACATCCAAAAGGGCCCCCGAACGATATCGATAATTAGCCTAAGGGCTCTCCTATCATTTCAGGCCAACATTCTTGAGGACCTCAAATGAAAAATTGAAACAAGTCTCGCATTTCGAGTATGGTTAGCAGTCCACACTCATTTGTTGTTCCCATTTCAAGACACATGATATGGATTTTGTGTTTTGAAAACATTCAATAGTTAATGTCCTTCATCACACCACCCCCATCAAGCCTTAAATATTGGTTGCATGATTCACATCATTTTCCACTCTATCATGTCCAAGTGGAATTTTGAAACTCTTAGTATTATCCTTATGTGTGCATTTTCACGTTAGAACAAGTCCATGGTGAGGTTTCATTCGAGGCTTTGTGTTGATGTCCCCTTTTCTTGTATTCCATGTGATAGAAAGACCTTCCCCACAATTGTTTCCCACATCTATCATAGCTCACACGGGCTAAGGGATTCAGTTGAGGTTTGCACCCATTTGGAAGAGTCTCGCTTCCTTATGGTCCAAGCTCTTAGACTTTAAACTAATATCTATCTATGTCTTTTCCGCAAGGCGTAAGAACCACATACCCTAGGAACTAGGTATAGCTTGATTCCCATATTCATGGGATACATATGAACCCCCAAGCATATCGTCTTCATGTCAATCTCATGTTCCACTAATTACATTTTCAATTCAGCCTCTTGGCCCGGACTCTCATGGTATTTTGTGGTGTGGTGTGGGCTTACATCCTTATTCATGTGAGGTTTGTAATATCTGCACCATATACTCCCCTTATAGGAGCTAGTCTATCCTGTAACCTTGTCCTGCATGACATTAAACTGCACAACACCTTCTAGAACTATGTACAACATGATTCCCATCTATATTGGATAGATAGAATCACCTAGATGTTACCTCTTCGGGTCCAGGACCATATTCTATGACCTTTTACGCCCCTCCGCTCAAGGTTTCTTCCCCATGACTATGCATGGTGTGGTGTGGACCACTTCGTCATTCATGTCAGGCATGCTCTATCACACCATATGCATCCCCCCCCTAAAACCTTGTTTATTCTTTATGTGTCCAAGATATATGAGTTTAAACAATGTTGTCCAGACCCACATGACATTAAACTGTTGTGTATTTACTTCAAGACGTTATAATGAAGGGGTTGGTCCTATTATATGACCCTAAACTCTGACATTAACATCCTGGGTGCATGATTAAAAATAGCACTACATTGTGATGTCCTTGCTCGAGGGGACATCATATTGGGTATCGATCATCCACCATACAATTTTTCAAGGCCTACATGTGGATTTATTTCTATAGTAATGCATGGATTCTCCATCCTAGGTATATCGCTTCCCCAAAAAACACATCCATCCTAATAAAAAAACAAGATCTATCAAATGCTGCTTCTTTTGGTGTGTGATCCAGACCCGCAAGAATGTGTTGTCCCTAGCATTGGTGCTCTTCCATGCCACTTCTTGAACTACATATGGTTTTATCCCCATCATAATTGGGTATGTTAGAATTCCCACACACATTACCTCCATCCCAACCCAACATTCATTTTCAGTCTCTCGACCTAAATCCTCCCTCGTGAGAAAATAGTGTGATATGGAATTCTACCGTCCTCATTCATGTCAGGTTTTTCAGTCATCTCACCATGTTTCTATGTCCCTCCATTCAATCTATGGTCCTTGATCTAAGTCTTTAAAACTAAGATCTCTCTACATCCTTATCGCAGGACACCAAAGTGTGCAACATTTTTCAGAACTACGTGTTGCTTGATTCCCACCCTCATGGGATACGTAAGAATGGAAATACATTCCTTCTATAGGTCCATCCCCATTAATCTTAAGTCCCACCCTTTTTTGGACCCTTTTCCCAAACTCCATTCAAAGCATGTGGTGTGGCAAGCACCTCTTGGGTTCTCATTCGCGTCAGGTGTTTTGACAACCACACCATATTTCTTCATTTTCTCCTTCTAGTCTGTTCCACGCTCAATGACCATAAACTAAGATCTCCTTATGGGAACTATGCATCAGGTTCAACTACATCACCACCTTTCAAAAATTCCATTAAATTGGGTCCCATATTAATGGTCCACTCTATGACATTAAACGAGGAGCATGAGACCCTCGGACCCTTGTCCTTGTAAAGGGATTCGATCTTCTCTATATAATTTGTCTTATTGATATATTCAAATGAATCATGAAAAAGATCCTAAAGTGTGTAATTTTCACATGGAAAATTCCTCGTTTCATGTCCAAGCTACATGAGCCATTATTTAGATCCCCGTCCTCTTCCATGTTTGACAGGACCCCCTTTTATTACCCGGTCTCATGCCACATTATCTCACCTATCATCTTGGGCCAATACCCCTAAAGACATCAGAGAACATTTTTCACTGGTCCCATCATTCGAACATGGTCAGTAGTTGATCGTCATTTTTTTCTCTCTATTCTAGGATAACACGAAACAAAAACAATGTTTTGAACATGTTTAGCTGTTATCCTCTATCATCACACCACTATCATTATGATCCAAATCTTGGGAATCATGATTCACATTTTTCCACCCCCTTATGTTCATGTGGAATCCCAATATACTCGGTTTTATTTCCCTTATGCATGTAAGTGCATTAAGAAGTAGGGTAAGTAATAACAGAATGTCACTCACCCAGTGTCTTATCACTTCTAATGTGTGCCACCCAATATCTGGGAAATCCAATCAGTACTCCTTATTTCCCACATTGATCACAACTCGCGTGGACTTGGTTTTTTGGTAGGGCATGTAATGGTCAAAGTATGACAAACAAGCCTTTTTTCCCACATGAAATAAAATTATGATTGAAAAACTACGTGTGCCTTGATTCCCATCCTAATGGGGTACATATGAATGCCTGAGCACTTTGCCCCATGCCGAGCCTAACTTTAACTTTCAGTCTCTCGACCGAAAATTTACCCCTGAGGATACATGGTGGGTTGCGGACTACTTATGTCCTCATTCAGGTTGGGTTTATAGCTACTACATCATGTACTCCCCTTTTAGGATCTCCCCCTTTACTTCACGTCATGTCATATGATGTTCAACTACATGAGTCCAAATGTCCTCAACACATGACACTAAACTACGATTCTACCCTAAACAATTTCAAGATGACCCATGTTAATTGTGGGATATGGCAACTTCCTCGCCATATATAATTATCCCTATCAGTGTTGGTTTGTCACCATGATGTGATTTAAGATCTACATTTGGATTAATTATCATGCATAAGGAATACATGGTGACTTCTAGGCCTTTCGACTTGGGCCCAACCCAAGGGTAATTAACCCTCATGGCCCCTCAACCCTGATCTTGGTCCAGACATTATGAACTTAAAACTTTGTGCACCATCCTCGCGATATGATGTTTAAACTATGTGTTTATTGTCCTTATTGGTATGACATAAAAATAAAAGGCACTCCAGGTCCTTATCAGAAAGGTACTATTTGAATGTAAGTTTGATCCCTAATCAGACCGATGCACCCACCTAATGTGTTTCCACCATGATGGTGTGATCTCAAGAGTGTTGGAATCTATGTGAACTACCAATCACTCCACCCTCCACGATTTGTGTGTTCTTTATTTGTACCCTCATATTATTTCACATCTAAAGTAACGCCTAAATAGTATGGATGCTTGGCCTATGGCTCGCCTACAATCCTAGGCTAACGTCTAGGATGAATAAAAGATGACATTTTGAGTGAGGCCCCTTGTTTCGAACATGGACAGCTATCTGGCCTTATTTTTCATCCCCATTTCAATCTAACTTAATAGGCATACTGTGTTTTGAACATGGTAAGGAGTTATCCTAATTGTCATGCAACCCCAACAGTTTTCATAATTTTCGGTTTCACGATTCTCAAAATTCATTCCCCTATTTTTGGATTGATACTAACACCCCAAGAGTTAATCCACTCATGAATTAGGGGACATTGTGAAATTGGAAATTTGACTATTCTTATAATCTTATCCTCTAGTCAAGCCTCCATCATTCTTCCCAGGAATATAGGTTTTTTGTTTAAAACCCCAAATTCCCAAAGCTTTGTTGACACCATTGTGTTCAGACAAAATAAGGAAATAGTCATCCATTGTTTCTCACATCAGGCATGACCCACATGAGCTGAGGTATTGATCACTAGATATTTCAAGAATGTGACAGAAATGTAGTAATAAAAAAAAGAACCAGTGCAAGCATCCATCATAAATGATCAAAGCATGAAATTACGTTTAAAGGTTTACACATGTATCAACACCCATGGATCGACCCCACCCATGGATTGATTGACCGCTCAAATAAAGCATTGAAGCTCTGCCACTCTTTGGCTTGTGGAAACTACGATCCACTGTCATATCTCTGTCTCTTGCTCCTTGTTGGAATCAGTGGGTAGTAGTTCATCAATTGGGGTCTGGGCCCACTCCACCTCAGTTCTGATGATTTCCATCTCTTCAGAGGCTCGCTTCATCCATTATTCATCCTCCGACAGCTTTTCCATTAAGCATGACACGAGCTACGATTTCACATTGAGGAAAAATGAGTGCTCGTTCGCTCATTCCCACAACCACTGAAGCTCACATTTATCCTCTTGGAGCCTCTTTATGTTCACGGATTTCCTCCATTACTAGCCCACACCATGTCTACAACCATGCTCTCGAATCATCTCCCCCATGAAGTCTCGAATGAGTATATAAGGAATCATGGAATCCACTCCCACAACGCAGAGCTCGCACTGCCAGGAATGAATCCTCCTGATCAGTTCTATCCATTATGGTTGAGGGGTCTCCCTAATGAAGTGATTTATCTACTTTCTTGACCGACGATGGATGATATTTTTATATTCTTCATCAGAAGTCATCTCCTCCTGGTCTACGGGGTCTGTGGGTTCGTAGTCGTGGAATGCCCTTAATAAATCATCAAAAAGATCATCATCTGGCGTCTGGTTGGGTAGTTCAGGACCCATGTTGTTCTGTTGATCCTCGTTGTCAGGCTCAACCTCAGTGATTTCAGGATCGGTCCTACTGATGGCCCCACTTGTGATTTGGAGCAATGTAGTTTGGTCAAAATGGGGATCCGCTTCAATGACCACCGATGTTCCCCCTAGGAAAGGCAGGACCAGAAGCTCCAACCAACCTCACCAATATGTGACACAACATTTGAAGAATTGTTCATACAAGATGCACACAATCATCAATTAACTCGATCGATGGATGACAATTACGAATTAAGTGAAGAATACTTACATAGATCGAACAGTTGGTATCTCTCCTGAGTCTTTGTCATAGAAACCATGAGGTGTGGCCCTGCATATATTTTTTAAAAGTCCAAAGGCTCAGGGAGTACCACCCTGGATGTCACAACCCTTCCAAGAATGATGATCTCTATAGTCACTGGACTGAGTCCCGAAGTCCCCACAACTACATCTACTGCCGAACGGGAGAAGTTTTTGCGTATGACGCCCTCCTGTACAGGTCAGGTGTTAGTTGAGAAGTATTAGACAACCTGGATGGAGACTACAAGGGAGTGTTTTAAGGTTTACCTCAAGGGACTATACAAATGCTTATAACTCTGGGTCTGAGTATCCAAATTCCCCCTCCTCTAGAGAGATCCCACCACTAGCCTCCTCCACCCTTGAGGACACATCTGAATCTTCTGATAAATGGAATCACTCTCTTAGTTCGGCAGCCGATAACTACGGAGGGGTCGTTTGATCAAGGAGCACCTTTACTCGATCTTTAATTCAGCGCAGAGCACCCTAGTAGTGCACAACGTCCACTTTCTCAGCAACCTATTACTCCCCCTCTACCTGGGATACCACAAATCTAGCCCTAACCGGACCGATCCCTGGAAATTTCATCCTGAGATGATTCTAAATGTTTCCACATATCAAATGGGCTGAGGAACTGTCTATTGAAATCCCATATGTCCCAATCCTCTAGAAACGATGTGTTATCAGGGATGCCTATGTGGCACTACTATTTCTTCAGGGCCTGGGTGGGTATCCTACAAAATCCCCTGGGAAACCTCCCCTCTAGACAACGTTTCTCCACTGGGACCACTGGATCTTCCACTGCTGCCTGCCTCTCGTTTGGTGCAGCTCTCACTGCCACTACAACCCTGCCACTCTAAGATGTCCTCACCACTTTTTGGCCCTGACCTTGAGGATGGAGTGGAACTTTTTCACTGACACAGAAGGTCTACATCTATATAATTTCTACTAGGTATCTTTCCTCCCATCTCATGGTTTATTCCTTCACCATCCCATAGAATACTTTGGGCAGAGGCAACTCGTTCTGTATTTTCTCATCCGACCATGTGAACATGAGCCACATTTTTCTCATCACACATGGGTGATCCTTATGGAGCACTCCTAATTATACCCATAGGGTCGGCCTCAACATCCAATATAAATACCTTGTGAAGCGGTGCGGGGTGTACGACTCGTACAGTGGCTCGCAGTCAACCCATACCACCAGGGCTCCACCACAAAAGGCCTAGAGGTTGGACCAATGCTCCTCCGTTACCTGAACATTGTTGATGAACACACCTATCGACCGTGGTAATGGGTTCATGTTGAACTTGTCTGCCTACCAGATCTAGTTCAGTACCAACTGTAGGCTCATCTTGGTCGGGAAACTCCCCACCGCATTTAGAATGGCTTGTCAGAAGTCCAACTCTAGAAGGAAAATAGGATTTGGATATTCATACAACCACCCTAATATGCACGAATATCCACCCATATAGAAGATGGAATGGACCACATATCCTCTGTGGATTCTTCCCCTCATATATGTGACACAACAACTTATACAGCTTGGCGGGCATCGGGATTCCCAGGTTGACCTACTCCCTGGTCTCCAATGTGGATGCCATGATGAATGGTCTCGATCACAAAAACTATATTTGTGTCCCTCGCCAGCAGAATCCAGCTATAAATAAGCACCAAGATGAATGCAGTCAACCTAACCATCAATTTTTTCTCAGTACTAACACTGAATCCCCATGTCTTCCAATGGCTGTCCTCCATGAGTCACCAATATGAGTTCTCCTTGCCGCACTGAACCCCCTTAATGTAGGTCTTAATCCTCACAGGGAACTGTCTATCTTTAGGGATATTTAGGAACTACTTTAACCACCGCTTGAAGTGCAAATCCATCACTAACTGTTTGTCCTCCGCCAGCACCAGGTCCATCAAGGCCTTTGCCAGCGGCGACATCTACTTCGGTTCTTTCCTTATATTCATGGAGGGGAGGAAATCATCATATATTTCCCTGAGTATCCGGACCCCTAAGATCTGGTGAATTTCCTAGATTTTGATACCAACCTCCCAATGGTGAATAAAGAAGGTATTGGTCCTTGAAAATCCCCTACATAGAAATTACAACATTGGCTACTTTAGTTGTTAGATGTAAAATTGGGAAGCCCAAGCTACCTCATACAGGCCCACTCGCCTCAACTCCACCTCGATCCCCTCACACAAGGTGTTTACCCAGAAGGCCCATGCCCAGTCGTCCATGAAGTTTTTTCCCTGGCATAAAACGCACTCATCAGTCCATCACTTCTCCAAGTTCCCTAAGGTCACATTCAGGATGGAGTGGTATATCAGAGGATATGTATCCAACTGCAATGACTTCCCATAAACATTATTCACATGGTTGTACATACATTCATCATTGACGAGTGTGAAATCCTCCCATGTATGGCTGTTTGCAACCCGGAACCACTGGTGCTAGCACGAAACACTCTTGAACCAATAGTCTGACTCATCTCTACTCACTTCAAAATTGAAATTTCATCCCTCAGACCAAATCCATATAAAGGAAACATTTTTCATAGATGACAGCTCTTTTGATCCTCTAACAATAGCTCCACTAGTGAATCAGGGTCTGAATAGTTCTGTTTTTGTTCCCCAATGCCGAAGTTATTAGCCATTTCTTCTCTCTGGGCAGCATCCGCAACGACCCCTTGAAGCTTCCTAATAAGCCATTTAGTCTTCAATTTTTTTAAATTTTGTCCTAGATCACAAAGCGTGATCCTGAAGCTTGACCATAGGGATGGTTCACAAGATCCTCTTTATAGACCTAGCAGACACAATCCGTAGAGCTCAACCACATAGAGTTGAAGGAATTACTAAGTTCTGTGAAGCGGAAAGGCCCAATTCGCAAAGAACAATCGCAGAGCATGCGGAGCTCCGCAAATCAAGAGCACAACCTCCAAAAACACAATGATGAAAAGGGGAAAAGGGAGGTCATAATTCTCTTTTTATAGGCCATTACCCTCTTTTCTATGCAGTGCAACTAGAAGCAGTGAGCTCATGATGCTCTCAGCCCGCATGCCGCCTCTCCGAAGTGTGATCCTGCTTCGCGACCTTGCTTTGCGATTGACCTAATTTTTTTAGTGATTGACCCTCCTTCATTGACCTTCATTTTCTCCAATTCTCAATGTTTGAGGAAAAAAATTTTATGGTGACAAAATATGGGTAGAGGAAAAGCATCGCAAAGATAAAACCAACTCAAATGTGACTACCTCATGAAGACCATTCACGGAGCCCCACACTACGGCCGTCACAAAGCCAAAACCCTGCACCACGGTCACCGTGGAGAAAAAATAAGCGAGGCTCTGTAGTTACAATGCACTTGACCAAAAGTTTTGCGCTATAGAGGGAGCCAAATTGACCTCTGAGAACCTCTTGTACTTGACAGAATCCTCCGAGAGCACCGCGCAGAGCATCCAGAAGAGCTCCATTATGAGGAGGGGATGATGGTCTACTCCACAGTTATGAAGTACTTGATTCCATACGTGCCTGATTGTAGAGTTCCATGTGGCTTTGCACTGGGTTTTCTCTAATTCGTGCAGCCCCTCTCCTATAAACACTGGGTTCCCCTCGAGCCCAAAGGATGGACACTCCGACCTTTTTCCGTCTCTACTCTCAAATCGGGAAGCCCCATCTACAATGTGAATCCTTGAGAAAAATGAACTCTTCTGGTACTTGAACATTGCAAAGTACTCTCCACTTAGCACAAATATAGCTCTAATTCAAGCAGGGATTCACTTCACAAAGCCCATGGGCCACCGCGAAGGAAGGAGATCCTCAAGGGGACATAGGTCTTTGCAAATCACTCATGATTCACGAAGTACCCTCCATACACACTGAACCATATGCTAAGGCGAGGTCACTGTGCTTCATGAATCACATTGCTTCACAGTGCTATACTGTGCAAAGTATGATGACTTCATGAAGTCCTACTCCGCGAAAGCATTTCCACTTCGTGAATCACCCTCCATATGCACCAATACCCTATTCCTAATCTATTCCACTCCACTTTGTGAAGAATACACCTTCGCGGAGCTCCTTCATTAGATGGTGCACCAGAGGTTCATAGGGTCCCTTCCTATGAACCCATTTTCTTCACAAACCCTTATCATGTATGACTCTCCAAGTTTGTATGATGTGATTTCAAGGACCCTTGGGCGGTGCTTCATGTTGTGTTTATTAGCCTTATACTTCTTTCCATAGGAATGATAATGGTTATTTATTCTTGGTATAGCCAGGCTAACCTGGCCCCCTCAATGGATCACTCCACAACCCCCCTCCCCATGACAATGTTGGTGCCTTCCCTTCACCAAGGGTTAAAATGTTCCGGTTATATAAGTAATAGGTGTACAGAGTGACCCACCTCATCCGAGCTGTAGGACGATAAACTTTCAAGCAACGCCATCCCCGAGACATGACGTTAAACTATGGACTCACCCCATGCATCATACATGGGGTGCCCTATCTCGAACATTTTATATGTCTGCTCATATCCAAGGCGGTGAGATCTTCCTCACATGGAATGAGATCCTCTCTGCTGGAGTGGTGCATGTCCACAGAAATGGGTGACCATCTTGGTGTAAGCCCCTAGCATTCCTTGTAGGAGGTAGCACCTCTGCTCTTCCTTTCATATTTGGTGCCAAATACCAAATGAGAGATGGGCACAGGGACCTTCATTTTCTCATCCCTCTCCCTCCGGGATTTATTTCCACTGGGCCTCCATCCTAGAGTATGTCCCAATAACCATCTCCCTAGGCCACTAACAATGTATAAGCCCCTATTTCCTCTTTGAGATACTAACCATGATTAAGCCCCTATTTCTTTCATGGGCCGCTAAACACATGTAAGCCCCAATCCACTTCCAACGGATGCACATTTTGTGACGTGATTAGTAAGTCTTTGCTGCCTATTGTTTCTCAAATCGAAGATGACTCACATGGGCTTGGGGTAAGCATTGTCCATGGAATCCTTCCTAGGCCGCCCAATAATGTAATCCCCAAGCGCAATACCAAACTATATGACTTTAATCCTTTATAAGGAAAGGTATGTAGGAAGCTTTTCTGAGGTTCAATCCCAACATCTAAATGTACCGACCCCTTCATATCGGTTCACCATCATCCTGTATGATGTTAAACTGCATCCACCATCCCGAATTACGTGATCATTGACCCTTGCCAAGTCATGGTAAGAAGGAAGCCTCCCTAAGGTTTAAGACCAACATCTATATCACCCAACCCCTACAAATTGGTTCACCATTCTCCCGAATGAAGTTAAACTGCACCCACCATCCCAAACTATGTGTACTTTGATCCTTGCAAAGGCAAGGTACGTAGGAAGCCTCTCGGAGGTTCAAGACCAACATCTATATGTCCTGACCCCTTCATGTCAGTTCTCCTTCATCCCAAATGATGTTAAACATCATCCAACATCCCAAACTACCTTGTAATTTGATCATTTTCTCCTAGTCAGGGTACGTATGAAGCCTCCCCCAGGTTCAAACCCAACACCCATCAACCCCGAACACTTCATGTTGGTTCACCTTCGTCACTCATGATGTTAAACTGTATACCCCTTGTTGTCCCACATATCGCTAAATTGTACCCATCTGAACTACATGGGTTTGATCCCTTTCTTCTAGGAAGGTTATGTAGGATGAATTCTTGAGATTCAACCCCATCTAGTAGTAAGCCGTTGGAACCCCATCTAGAGGTAATTTTATGGAACCCCATCCAGTAGTAATCCATTGGAACCCCATCCAGCGGTAAGATGTTGGAACCCCATCCAGCAGTAAGCCATTAGAACCCCATCCAACGGAAAGCGGTTGGAACCCCATCTAGTGGTAAGCCGTTGGAACCCCATCCAAATGGTAAGATTTTTTTAACCCCATACAAATGGTAAGTTTTTGTGAACCCCATCTGACGGTAAGGTATTGTGAACCCCAAAAAGTGGTAATTCATTGTGTACCCCATCCAGAGGGTAAGACATTGTGAACCCCATCTGACGGTAAGCCATTTTGAACCCCAACCAGCAGTAAGCCTTTGTAAACCCCAACCAGTGGTCAACATTTCTGAACCCCAACAAGCGGTAAGCCGTTGTGATCTTAAGCCAACAATAATCCCTTGTGAACCCAATATAGTGGTAATAAATTGTGATCTCCAGCCGATGGTAGGCCGTTGTGATCTCCAGCCGACTGTAAGCCACTGTGAGCCCCAATCGACGGAAATCCATTATTGTAACAACCTAAAAAATATACTTCTTTTATTTATGGATCTCTTTTCTTTTAATAACTTTTTATTATATTTTATAATAAAAGTACATCGAATTACTTTAGACCCAAACTGTAGATTTAAAAAATGATATAATTATTATAAACAATTAATTTATATGGAATAATGATTATTTTAATTAAATAGAATGATTAAAACACCCCTTTTAAAATTTAAATGATAAAATAATTTTACTTTTTTTTAGGTTACAAATTTCACTATACAATTTCACAGTTAATTTTCTATTCGCTATTATTTTAAATAACTAAGTATTTTTATATTTAAAACTCAAATTTCTCATACTTAGAGAATTATTATGGTTATATAAACATAATTTTTGAATTCCAAATTTCAAAATTAATCTAGACTGATTTTTTATAAGTTTTCAAAGAAGTATCAATTTTTTATATAAATAGTATGTTCTTTGAAGAATAGTGTGGGATGAATAGTTTTTATTGATTTATAGTATTTGATGAATATTGTTATTTTGATTAATATTAAAAAATATTTTATTACTAAATATCTTTTTCTGTGAAATTATTTTTAAAAATCTGTCATACATGGATGTAATAATTGTGGAAAATGTGCTTCAATGAGATCAAAATAATTTTTGGTGAATAATAACATACCCTTATGAATAGTAATGAACAGTACATCGGCCAAAAAATTAGAAACTTCACCCATTAAGGGATAAAGATAAATTTGTCTTCTTAAAAGTTAAAAAACAATCATAGTATAAGTATTTGTGTTTTTGTATGTCATAAATACTTTATTTACAATTTTATAAT
Organism: Viscum album; assembly: GCA_963277665.1. Taxonomy (NCBI): domain Eukaryota; kingdom Viridiplantae; phylum Streptophyta; class Magnoliopsida; order Santalales; family Viscaceae; genus Viscum; species Viscum album. Next base: position 1,258,125,751 of record OY728152.1, read on the forward strand.
TAATTTCCTAATTAATTTCATAATTAAAAATGAAAAAAAAATCATAAAATTTAATCATAAATTTTTACTTTATTGTCTTTTAGTTATACACTAATTTTATGGGACCTTGATTACTTATTCAAGGTGATACAAAACAAGTTATAGTTTTAGAGTTGTTTTTTAAATAAATAATGATTTTTTCAAAAAATTAAATTAAAAATATTTAGAAAATTATTTTCAAGAAATGGATTTATTTTTTCAATTTTTATCATCGATATTAGGTTTGGATGAATTTTTGGGATTTTTCTAAAATAGTTAAATTTTCGGTGAATAGTAACAATACAGTTTTGAGTTTCGGGTGTTTAATGACATCATTGATGATGTAATCATGATGTAATAATTCTGTTCGAATTGTGAATAGAAATATATTTTATGAGGTGACCTAAGTGTCCATTACCATGGGGAAATACCATGGGAAAGCCCATGGTTTTTAAAATACCAATGATGAGTGTCCCTAGGAAATTAATTAAATATTCCCTCACTTTTTCTATAAATACCAAGCCATTCTCTAATTAATTTCATTCCAAAATCCTCCTAAAAAAAGATATGGTCTTTTGCCTCCCAATAAGTCCTCCCAAATTGTCCTCAATCCTCCAATGTCACAACCTTTAAGCTTTCTAAGTTACTCTTCATGGTAAGGGAACCTTTCACCCTCCACTTTTAATTCATGACTTCCTTTATGTTATATCTTCTAGTTTCTATCTTATTTTGTTAGGGTATGTTATTATATATCCTTATTATTTTCCATTTCATTTCAAAATTATTATATACCCTCTTCAATCTCATAATTGTATTTTATAAATTTTTATGTCATGCAGTTAGGCTGCTGAATTTTTGTAAAAGAAATTGCATCTTCTCTTTTCTTTCAAGTTTTCTTTCCATGTGGTATGACATTCAAATATCCATTACATGTACATATTTATATTTTATTCTATCTTTATACTATATTATAAGTTATTTATTAGTGTTTTACCCCTGTCCCCTCTCTTTTTATTGTTTTCTAAAACCATGTTATATAGCTGTTTTGCTGGAGAAATTTCATCTCAAAATTTCTCTCTCTTTCTCTTAATAAATTGTCTTATCTTATTTATGTGAATACCCCAACCTATTTAGTCTCTATGGGTGTTCGTAAAAACATAAAAATTATATTCTTGATTCTGTAATTGAAATACATATAACCCTCAATCCATTTCCATGGGTTATAAATAATATAATGGTCTTATTTTTAAGCACTTTTAAAACGTCATGATTTTGAAGTGAAACCCATTTATTTTTCTCACATTGGGTTATTAATGAAACGTATGATTATTATCTATGTGAACCACATGAAAATAAATCCATATTAATGGTGTGCCCTGATATCACTCCAATTAATTGGGTAAATAATTTAATCTCTAGAGATGACAAGTTTTACGATACCTTAGTGAATAACCTTGGTAATTTTTATGACAACTTGGGGATGAACCACAGGGATAAGTTCATGAATTTCTAAATTATATGTTGTATCCACATATTCATGTTTTGGTTCATTTTATTTTCATTATGTAATGCATCTACTTCCAATGATCGTGTCTTTATGTTTTTCATAATGTTCTTATTGATTTCACAAGCAAACTGACTCTCTTGCTTTTCTTACGGGGCCTTTTGCTCTCCCTTTCCTTTGATGTATGTCTTCAGGTTATGAGATACAGTAATTTACATAGGATGAGCATTTCATGAATATTTTATAGGTTATCTATAATGATGTTTAATGTTTTCATAATTATGTTACAGATTTCTGAGACACTAAATTTCAAAGATCCTCTATTTTTAAAATGCAATGAAAAGTTATGTAATAAAAAGGGTGGGATGCCATAATTGTTATCAGTGGATAGTTTAGTTATTTATAGAAATTAGGATATAAAAACTCTAGGAAAAACCATATAGAAAGGTTTAAATATTTAAATACTTCCTTGTATTTTGGTGAAATATTATATAAATGGTTTCCGAACAAATAAATCTCTTTCTGGATATGAACAAGTTGATGGGATCTAGAATAGATGTACCTAGGAGTGAAAACTCCAACAAGAAGTTTCAGGCTTGACCTGGAGAATCCTAGTAATGACAAAAGACCTTGCTGCACTCTTTGTTTGACACACCTGGGGGATATGTTTGGTTAATCAAAAGATTTTTATGAATCATTATGAAGGGTTTATAAAAAAATTGTTGTTATAGAATAATATCGATTTTAAGCATGATTTTTTTGATATAAAATTACTTTATAATTATATGATTCGTAATTGTATCAAATTTATAATAACAAAAAATTGCAAGGACACAATTTCTTTAAGGGGGGTAGAGTGTAACGACTTGAAAAAAGTACTTCTTTTATTTATGGATCACTTTTCTACAAATAACTTTTTATTATGTTTTACAATAAAAGTACATCGAATTACTTCAGACCCAAACTATAGAATTAAAAAATTGATAAAATAATTATGAAAAATTAATGTATATGGAATAATTATTATTTCCAATAAATTTTTTGATTAAAACACCCCTTTTAAAATTTATATGATATTATAATTTAACTTTTTTTAGGTTAGAAATTTCACTATGTAATTTCACTATTCATTTTCTATCTGATATTATTTTTAATAACTAAGAACATTTATATTTAAAAGTCAAATTTCTCATACATAGAGAATTATTATGGTATAAACATCATTTTGGAATTCCAAATTTCAAAATTAATCTACACTGAAATTTTAGAAGTTTTCTAAGAAGTATCATTTTTTATATAAATAGTATTTTAGTTCATGAATAGTGTTGTATGAATAGTGTTTTATTTATGTAGAGTATTTGATCTATAGTAAGAATATATTTTATTATTAAAAATCTTTTTCTGTGAAATGATTTTCAAAAATCCTTCATAAATCGTTGTAATCAGTGTGAAAAATGTGGTTCAATAAGATCTAAATAATTTTTTGGTGAATAGTAACATACCTTTGTGAATAGTAATGAATTTTAAATAAGCCAAAAAATAGAAAATTTACCCATGAATGTATAAATATAATTTAGACCTCTTAAAAGTGAAAAAACGATCATAGTATATGTTTTGGTATTTTTGTATGTCATAAATAATTTATTTACAATTTTATAATTAATTTAATAATTTAAAATGGAAAAGGTTTTTTCATAAAATTTAATCATAAATTTTTACATTATTTTATTTATGGTTATATGATAATTTTATGTGAACATGATTACTTTTTCATGGTCTTGTAAAATAAGTTATAGTTTTAGATTTGTTTTTTTCGAATAAAAAATGATTTTATATAAAAATAAAATTAAGAATATTTAGAAAATTATTTTCATAAAATGAATTTTATTTTTTTAATTCAAAGCATCGATATTAGATTAGTGTGAATTTTTGGGATTTTTCTGAAATTGTGGAATTTTTAGTGAATAGTAAAAATACAGTTTTGAGTTTCTAGTGTTTAATGACATCATTGACGATATAATAATGATGTAATAACTATGGTAGACTTGTGAATAGTAATATATTTTATGATGTGTCCCAAGTGGCCATTTCTATGAGAAAATACCATGGAAAAGCCCATGGTTCTGTAAATACCACTGAGGAGGTGTCCCTTGGAAATTAATTAATTATTCCCTCACTTTTCCTATAAATACCAAGCCATTACCACATTCATTTCATTCCAAAATCCTCCTAAATTAAGATATGGTCTTTTTAACTCTCATGGTTCCCTCAAGCCCCCATGTTCCTAACCTTGAAGCTTCCGATGTTACTCCTCAAGGTAAGTGAACCTTTCACACTCCTCTTTTATGTCATTAATTCCTTTATGTTATCTCTACCAGTTTCCATCTTATTATGTTGGGGTATGTTCTTATATATCCTTATTATTGTCCATTTCATTTCAAAATGATTAGATACCCCCTCCACTCTCATAAATTGTTTTTCTGAATTTTTAAGTGATGCAGTTAGGCTGCCGAATTTTTGTAAAAGAAACCGCATCTTCTCTTTCCTTTCAAGTTTCTTTTCCATGTGGTATGTCATTAAAATATCCATAAAATGTTTTTATTTATATTATATTCTATCAATATACTATATTATAAGTTATTTATTATTGGTTTAACTATTTTCCCCTCTTTTTAATGTTTTCTAAAACCATGTTATATAGCTGGTATGCTGTAGAAATTTTGTCTCAATATTTCTCTTTCTATCAATAAATTCTCTTATCTTAGTTTTGTGAATATCCAGACCTATTTCATCTCTATGGGTGTTCATAAATACATCAAAATTATATTCTTTATTCTAGAATTGACATACATATAACCCTCAATCCCATTCCATGAGTTATAAATCACATAGTGGTCTTATTTTTAATCACTTTTAAAACATCACGATTTTGTAGTGAAATAAATTTATCTTACTCTCTTTGGGTTATTTATGAAATTTATGATAATTATATATGTGGATCATATGAAAATAATGACATATTATGGGTGCGCCGTGATAGCGCTCCAATGCATTGGGTAAAGAATTTAATCTTGAGATATGACATGTTTCATGATACCTTAGTGAATAACCTTTGTAATTTTTATGACACCTTGGTGATGAAAATTGGGGATATGTTAATGAATGTCTAAATTAAATGCTGTAGCCACATATTCATGTTATAATTCACATTCATTTCATTATGAAATGCCTCTACTTTTATTTCACATGTCTTTATTTTTTCATCAAGTTCTTATTGATATCACAAGTAAACTGACTCCCCTTCTTTCCTTACTGGGCCTTTTGATCACCCTATCCTTTGATGTATGTCTACAGGTTATGATATGCAGTAATTTTACATAGGATGAACTTTTCATGAAGCTTTTCAAGGGTATTTAAAATAAAGTCTAATTTTATCATGTATTATGTTCTTGATTTCCAAGATAGTAAACTTTAAAGATCCTTTGTTTGTAAAATGTATTGAAAAGTTATGTAATAAAAAGTCTAGATGCAATAATCTTCATTACTCTTACGACGATAAGCCATTGTAAGATGATCTACATGGGATTGATCCATTTTTCCTATACAAGGTATGTAAGAAGTCTCCATGAGGTTCAACCCCAATCACTGGTAAACTTTTGTGTCCCCCCTATTGGGTCCCACATCTGTGGTCCGCCCCTTGACGGCTAGACCAACCTAGGCTACTAACAACGTGTAAGCCTCAGTATATCTTAAGGTTGTTGTCCTATGTTTACACCCTGATTTTAGACCCCCATTATGAACTATGTGTACTTAGATTCCCTGCCATGGGGATACGTAGAAAGTCTCTTTAATTCCCAAACCCAAATCATTATCATCATCACACAGGTTCCATCTCATTCTCCATCAACTCTCAATCATCGATATCCATCTTGATTCTCACCTAGGCCACCACATCCTGATGAGATCACATCACCCACTTTCTCGCTTCTCCTAGCAGTAATCGGGTAACTAACCACACGTTAGCCCGAGCATCAGTATTCCCTCCAAGGGTTTCACCCATACGATCCACTATTATCAGTGATTTGATTAGTTTGATGCATCTTGGCAAGACATTAAACACATGGAATACCCTATGTTAAACTTTGGAAGATGAAGAAAACCTCAGTCTCATGCCTATAGCATAAAATTCCCCCCATTTTACATGGGATTACTCGGGCTACGGTGCCATGGATAAGCGCTGTAAAAAGGGGAAGAAACCCAGACATATTAGTGTTCCATTATACAGACAAGCCAGTGATGTCCTCTATGACTACTCCCCCGACTGAAGGTTTCTGACCTGGCAGGACCCCTTGGAATGTCCTAGTAGAAGTAGTGTAATTAACTAGTGTTCATGAAGGTGTGGAACTGGGAATATTTTCACAAAAAATATCTAAAGTTTATGATGGAGACCTGAACTTGGTAATAAGTTACGATGAGGAATCCTCTTAAGGAGGAACCAACATCCCATTATCCCATTTTGATCAAGGAGAAAACAACCCTGCATTATCAATGAATGTTGCCCGCCTTTGGAATGTGGGAATACAGGGCAATAGTTGATCACCCACCAACAGACAGATAAATGCCCTATCAAAAGCATCAGAATCAAACATCAAAGACTATTTGGGATAGGTTGGATAGTATATTCAAATGGAATACTAAATTGAAGGATGAAAATCTACCAATATGTCAAAGTAAGTATAAAAACATAATAATGGGAGATGAAGAATCAATTTATAAATACATCACCAGAGTAGATAAAATTGTTTGCAATAGCAGAGGTTTTGGATATGTCCTAGAAGATTCTATAATTGTGAGGAAACTGATGAGAAACTTTTTAGACATGTTTGATTATAAAATTTACTCTTTTGAAGATAAGGTTGATTTATCTCCCAATGAACTGAAATGTCTTTATTATTTCTTATAAAATGTTAAAATCTATAATGTTCAAAAAATAATGATAAAATGTAATTTGAAGTTGTGGGAAAAAATAAAATTCTTTATGTTGAATAAATTGTTCAATATGATTTTGATGCTAAAGATAATGATGAGTTGAATGAAAAAAATCATGTCTCTTATATCTAAGAACTATCGAAGTGGAAGATGAATTTATAGAGGTAATATTCCTCTCAAATGATTTGTGTGTGGTATAATTGGTCACTTTTCTATGAATTGATTCAATAATAATGTTGGATAATTTCAAGATGATTCTGATGATTAACCATTATCGAAAAAGTTGAACAGAAGTACTAAAGAAGAAAATTCATCCAACAAATATAATAAAAAAAATAAATATAGACAAAAGGATTATTATGATTTATAAAGATTAATTGGGCTCAATTGTAATAATTTCCTTGATAGATAATTTTTTTTAAAAGATTAAAACCTTTATTGAAAAATTTAATAAAACAAAAAATTCCACATATAGTGAAGAAGCTTGTGAATAACCCTATAGATATTATCAACTCAAAATAGAACTTGTTCCATTTATTGAGAAAAATATAATTCTAAAGAATGACTTTAGGGTAAGGAATAAATATTTAGAATAAGTTACTGAAGAGAATAAAATATTTCATCAATATGGAGGAAGAATACATTCATGAGATCTTAAATTACAAATTAACAATGGTTGAACAGGGAAAATGGTTCAAGAGGTTATTAATAAATTGGAATCTAAGGAATGATAAGTCCATAACATTAAATACAAATTTATTGAGTATTAAATTCCCTTGATTAATATGAATGAAAATGTCAAAAAATATTCTGATGTAAAATATGAGACATCTAATGTTGCTGATAAAGCATTGATCAATAATCTGGAGAATTCCTCACCTTGCAAAAATAATGCTTCATCAGATTTTTCTAACATTTCTAGTGATAAGAAAATTACAGGGAAAGATTGAGAGGATGAAGGATTTGGTAAACCAATAACATCTATAAAATTTGAAAAACCACTCAAAAGGAATGTTTCTCTATAGATAGAGTATGTTAGAGCTGGTAGAAGTTATCAAAAAGAACAACATTTCAATAGAGAAAGATCATAATTCAATATAAAATCAAGAATTGATGGTTTTTGTTAGTAATGTTTAATCTTTGGGAATATAGATTATAATTTTTGGAATAAATTGTAACATATTAGAAGAGGTTTTTAATATATTGGACGAAATAGTGAATGTTGGTTGACTAACATTACTAATAAAAAGATTAAAAACTGATTTCTAAAGATGATAGAAATGTTACAATGAAGAATCTGTTTGACTATCTAGAATTATTTTATTAGTGATATGATTAGTCTATTCATCATGTCAAAATATGTATCACTATATTTCTACAATAAGTTTCTTATGAAAGAAATGAAATGGAAGCTTAAAATAAGAATGATGAGAAAAGATCTTTTATTGTTGAGACAACATTGAAAGTAAGTAAAAATGGATGAAACCAAGGATACGTGATAGTGGTAGTTCATCACAAATTATATGTGATTTAAAAATCTTGAAACAAGTTGAATATCGTGATAGAGTTGCTATTACCATTGAGAATGAAGGTTCACTAAAATTTAATGGATTCAAAATGGTTGATATTGAAGTTGAAAAGATGAAATATAAAGTGGTCTTATTTGTCGATGCGATAAAATGTAGCATACATAGTTTAACTCAAATTTGTGAAGATGGAAAATAGTCATCCTTTAGAAAGTATTCTTGTGTTACCAATAGTGTGAATGATAAAAAAGGTATTTCAAAAGAATAATGAACTAGTGGAACCCTTTTTTAGATTTCAGAAATTAAAAAATCATGTTATCTTTGTGCTCAATAGGAGAATAAGTTGTGGAACCAAAGACTTGTACACCTTGGTAAAAAAATATATGAACAAACTCTAAAAAGTTGACAGTACATGAAATTTTATAGATTTTAAAATGAGAGAAGAAGATGTTTGTGTAACTTTTTAGAAATGGTAGATATATAATAAAAGTCATGAGAAAGTTAAAATTTAGTCTATCCGGACTCTTGAACATATTCATTCTGATTTATGTAAAAAATTAGACTTTAATAAGAAAATTTATATTCATAATTTATCGATTTTATTGATGATTTCACTCACATGAAAAACATCATCTTTATGAAACACAAGTTAAAGGATATGGAAATGTTCAGGTTTTTCAGAATATATGTTGAGAAAGAAATTGGGGGTCTATTTAAATGTTTTAAAAACATATAATGGTACCAAATTCACAAGAAATATTTTTGAATGATATATGAGAAAGTATGCTATCAAAAATCTGTATAGTTCTCCCTATAGTCCACAACAAAATAGAGTAACAAAAATAAAGATTAGAGGTTTGGTGGAAATAGGAAGAATTACATTAGAATAATACAAACATCCAAAGTTATAATTGAGAGAAGATATTATTACTATGTTATATATTCATAACAGGTTTTTTAAGTCCAAAATCCAACATGACTTATTCTGAAATGTGGTATTATAAAAAACCTTCATCGATGTACTTCAATGTTTTTGGAAGTCTATTTTTTACTTAAAATGATAAATCTTCATCTGGTAAATGTTGATTTGAATGTTCAGGAAGGAACATTTATAGTTTATTCAAATAATAGAAGAAGTTATAAAGGTTGGAAAAAACTTCTAAAAATTTGGGTGGGCTCATAGGATGTGAAAGTAATAGAGAATCCTACTTCTTTATAAAAAGTCACTAGGAATAATGAGGAACAAAAACTGAAATATTCCAATTAAAATGAATGTGTGTAAATTAATATGAATGAAATTTCATATGAATCATGTGATAAAAAATGTGAATTAGAAAAAGGAACTCTTTGATTTCCTACTTTACAAAAACATATTGAGACGAGAAATATTCTTGGGAATCATAAGGCTCTAGTTTAGAGTAGAAGAACACTGAGATAAGAAAATCAAATATCACTCACCTCCAAATATGTACCCAAATCTGTTTCAAAATGTACTCAACACAAATAACGGTTGAATGTGATGAAGGAATACTTGGATAAAATTGATAAAAATTAATAAATGGAACTTGTTTAATGTTTTAAAGGTAATACTGTAATCTAAAAAAGTTTTTTTACATTATCAAGTTAAATGAACATGGAGATGTTTCATGAAAAAAAGTTAGGTTTTTTTCTGAAGGCTATGAATAGGTGGAAGGTGTGGATTTTGATGAAAAATTAATCTCTATTTCAAATTTAGAAAATATTTGGATGTTTCTATCAGTGTATTCTCACTGTAAATAAAAATTTTATTACATTGATGTAAATTTATCATTTCTCTATAGAGAAACAGAAGAATATGTTTTCATTCAAAATCCTTGTGTGATGTTACATGATAAGGATGAAAAAATGCTTGAAAATTGAAGATAAATTTTTATTGGATAAAATAGTATCCAGATGCATGATATTATAAACCTGAAAATTGTTTGATAATATTTAATTTTTCTAATGTAAAAGTTCATAAAAACATATATGTGAAAGATGTTAACTCATGAATGCTAACTGTAATTGTTTTTGTCGATGATATAATTTTCTATAGGGATATAGAATATATTTGTAAAACATTTCCTAATGAAATTAAAATGAACTTTGAGATGATAATGTTAGGAGAAATAATATTATTCCTTGGTTTACAACTTCAAAAAAAAACAAAAATATATTTTCTAATATCAAGAAAAGTATGAAAAGGAATTGATAAAAAAATTTGGTATGGAAGAATATAAAGAAGTTTCTAATTATATATCAGTGGTTATGAATATGGTTAAATATTATTCTAGAAAAAATTATAATTAGAAAGACTTTAGGAAGCTTGTAGGAAGTCTAGTTTACCTTACATCCCCAAGGTATGATACTATTTTTGTTGTGTCTTTGTGTCCTAGGTATCAAATTAATCCAAATGAGAAACATATGTTGGATGTAAATAAAATTCAGATATATTTCAAAGGAACCACTTCACAAGGGTTTTTATAAAAAATAAATTGTGATATGAAGTTTCATGGTTTTTTTATGTAGATTGTTCTATAAAATTTAATGAAAGAAAATTATCCTCATGAAGGACATTTTTATTGGGTGAACGTTGTGTAAGTATTCATATTAAGAATGTAACATTATTAACTTTGAGCATATGGTTACGAATATGTTTCCATTACTCATGATATTACTCAAATGTTAGGATGAAAGTTCAATAAGAAGATTTGAATGTAATGGATTCTAATCCATTGAAGATACATTTGGATAACAAGAGTGTAATTTATCTTTCTAAAAACTCTATCCAACATTCAAGATAAAAAAAATTGATATAAATATTATCTTTACAAATGATAAAGTTGATGTTGGAGATTTGTTGCATGAATATATATCAATATAGTATAAAATTATTTATATCTTCAAAATGGAAACGGAAAAAAATAATGGTTTGTTGAGTTTTGGTAGCATCATTATATTCAGCCTCCTCCAATGGCTTCTTTATGATTTCCAAGACCGGGATCCCACTTAATGGGTACCCCAAGCCCTATGGGCCACATGGACTCAAGCACATCTCCCCAAACACAAAAGGCTTCCAACTAGCTGTGAGGGCCTCAAGTGTGACCGTGGGGAGACTATGCCCTCATTACCAAAGATTAAAGCAACTGATAAATATTAAAATAGTTAAATAGTGGAAATAATATAATTAAAAGAAGGAATAATGGAAAATAGGGACAACAACAACAATAACTGAAAAAACTGGAATAATATACAACAAATGATGATGATGTGCCATTTATCAAGTAAGATTGAAAACATGGATACGAAGTATAATGCATAAATGTTCAAAAAAAAGTATAAAGGAAATGAAAAATACTCTCCCAAGCTTGCAAATATTTGGCTCAGACATCTACTATCATGATCCATAATAGAAAGAAATAAATCAAGTGTTTGAAGCAGTATGCTTCCCTCTATCAACACCTATATATATATGTAATCTACCCTAGTTACCAAACAATTCCTAGAGAGGGTGTGGCATAAATATCAGTGGGCCACCACCAATGGTGTTTGTAACATTCATCTTGTGTAATGAATATGTAATAGTATGAAAGCATGAATATATAAATTAATGTAGAATAATGTAACTAAATACCCAAGCACCTGCTTCATCCCATGGTTGGTAACTAAACATATAACCAGTTCACAAATAAGTCACATGATATCCATAGTGAAGGTTCCAAAATGTAACAAGGGAACCTATAATGATTTTTAATAATGAATTCCCAAGGTAATAACTAAGGACACATATACCTCTATGGTTTCCAACTCATTAATAACTAAAGACTAGTAAGGGGTAAGAATGTAATCCAAGTAGCATAGTCCATGGAATTCTACAAAAAGATGCCTAGCGAGTTTAAGGAGTTAATCCAAGGTAAAATAAGGTAAATTATTGACTACATTTGATGTTCATTAACGATGGAACCTAATTTTGATTGAGAGATCCAAGGAGTGTATCCAATGCATCCTGTTGTACTACATGAGGGATCATATAGTGTCATACCAGGCATCCATACATAAATAAGGACCATGTTTTAGGTGGGTCTCAAACTAAGAAAGTATTATCCTTGAATTTTGAGTGGGGTCCTTGAGTGATTAAGTAAATCCCTCTGAAATACAGTGTGATCTTGAGTCAGGCCTCTTAAATTTTATAATGAAGTATTATATAATTCAAAAGGTTCTAGTCGTTACCATCCATTAGTGTGACAAGGATAATTAAGCATGAAACCATTAATTTAATCCATTAAGTTATTTTCAATAATCAAGGATCACTCTACTAATGTCCATTAATATAGTAAGGGGTGCTATAAACATGCAACCTATTATTCTATTATATTCAAAAAGGTAAATTCATATACTTAGTATACTTTCCAATTTACATTTAACATTTGTTTTTCAATTGAAGCACATACTTTAGGTGGGTTATGTGGTTAGACTACATGGTACTTTCGATTATAAAATTCACAACCTAAGTCAACTAATTTAAAATTGAAATCTTACCCTTAGGAAGTTCATGCAAAGTCACACTCAAACGGTGGATCAAATGTGTCAAAACAATAAAACGACAACTATGTAATAACATCTAACAAGGGATGGATGGAGTTGTGGGAATAAGCACTAATAACCAATGAAATATTTTGAAATATAGTTACCATATGATTATAATGATTATATTCATGGAACATATATTTGACAAATGATACTTGATGAATTCAGCATGTCCCACACAATAATTCCAAAATCAACGACCATGAGGGATGAGTTATAGACCACCCACCATAGGTCTGTATGACTCTCCTCCTCCAATATTGGCCAATGATTTGTCTTGGATTTAAGTATATTTTAGATAAAGGAAAAAACACACAAACCATGATAACTAGGTTGAGAAAAAGAGAGAAGAATAATGGATCCAATGGACATGATTAATTACCATTGTGCATCCAACGACATGAACGTATGCTTGATCAGATCATGGATGAAAGAGATTGCATGATCCCAACTGTTGGCCTTCAAAATGATCAAAAATGAGAGGAAAGAAGGGTAATCCTTATGTAAATTGGATTAGGGAGGAAGGGGGGACTTAATTAGATCATTAAAGGTAAAAAGTAAAATTTCTCAAAATTTAGCCTGTGCATGTTCAGTCTGGACAGTTTGAAAAAAAATGTGCAAACCATGTATGGGTTGTAACAACTGGGTCCCGCTGACAGCACATCCACCCCGCCTTAAGAGAGCCATCAGGTCCTGGCCCACCAAGTACCACCAGTTTCCCCACAGACACGTGGGACCAACCCTAGGGTCCACCCATGTCCCTGAACGGGTCATCTTACTAATGATAGTCCGCACAGACCAACACAAGTCATTTCCAATGTGTTTTTTCCTCAATCAAACACACTCTGGAGACTTCCTTGAAGGTCACCCATGCTGATTACCACTTCAGGCAAAGCATGCTTAACTATGAAGTTCTAATCAGAAATGCTCCTGAAAAGGAAGGTTCATCTTGTTGACATGGGTCATATCATTTAGTCATTTATCCCTTTATCATTCTGGGTTGTTACAATCACTCCCCCCCCCCTAGAGCACAACATCCTCATTGTGGGCCCTATAACTCAACCTAGGCAGTGCACCACACTTAAGGCCGGGTACCACCTCTAATACCAAAGGTAACAACTGGGTCCCATTGACAACACAACCACCCCGCCCTAACATGGTCGTTGGGTCATGGCCCCCCAGGTACCACCAGTTTCCCCACAGACACATGGGGCCCACCCCAGGGTCCACCCACGTGCCTGGACGGGTAATCTTACTAATGATAGTCCCCACAAGCCAACACAAGTCCTTTCCAGTGTGCTTTTTCCTCACTCACACACACTCTGTGATACATCCCATAAGGTCACCCACCCTGATTACTACTACAACCCATGAATTATTAACTATGGAGTTCTAATGAAACATGCTCATAAAAAAGGGGGTACCTTGTTGACATGAATCGTATCATTTAGCTATTTAACCCTTTATCATTATGGGGTGTTACATTGGTAACCTGAGAAGTGGGGTACTATAATATTTTGGACATATGGTTAGGGAAACCATGAACCAACCATCTAAGATGGCTCTGCATAAATATGTTGACTATATGCATGTTTAAATCTAATCGGGCGGCCCACCTGCTTGGTTTTCTCTAACCATGCAACTGGCCCTATTTTACCCAATTTCTGAAGTTGTCTATGCCCTATCCTAGGCAACACCCAACGGATAACACAATCCCAAAACCTCAAAATCTAGATGTTTTCAATCACGATCAGTATAGGATTTCTGTCAAGACTGAGGAGTAGTCATGTGATTCCGGATCAGCTAAACCTATTTAGAAGTCTCCTATAGGTGATGAGGACCAAGTATGTCTACCTCAAATGCCTCCAGATAGCATAGGGGTGAATGATATGGCCTACTATATAAGGCCTCAAATGTAGCCATCTGAATTTTCATAAGAAAGTTGTTATTGTAGGTGAACAAAATGAGAGGTATATGTTTCCCCTATGAACCACCAAAATCAAGGAAACATGGTCAGAACATATCCTCTAAAACTTATATTGTTATTTATGATTTTCCACTAGTAGTAGGGTGAAAATATGTTCTTATAAGAACATATGTTCCCATTTCCTTCTGAAATCCCTACTAGAACCATGATGTGAAACAAGCACCAACATATAAAACAATAGTACATGGGACTCTGTGTAGTCATACGATCTCACAGACCTACATCCTTCTCATCTCTTTAACTGATAATTTCTCCCAAATAGTAATGAAATGGGATGATTTTGGTAGTTAGACAACTTATACCCACACAACATTTCTATACATCGGCGACATGTGAAAACTGACAATAAATTCCATGAAAATAACTTCTTATTTCCATTTTGTGATTGGAAATGGCTATATAAATACTATAGGTCTTTGGTCCTCCACCTTCACTAGCTAAAAGGTGGAACACCTAGTGATAAAGCCCTCTATCTGAAATTTCATCCCAGGACACCAATACTAGAGTCACATATATTTACACATCATGGAGATACCTGGATGAACATCCCACTTAGAAGCATGGGAATATTCCATAAACACCTCTATTATATCTACATGAACCCATACTTTTCCATGTATTGGTAGGATGCTATCTCTATCCATAGACCAATCCAAAGGTGGGTCAGCTCCTGATGTACTCCCATGAAGAAGAAATCCCTTAGGATCTGAAAATTGGGTACCCATAACCTTCTCAATGAGGAAAGATGTAACTATAAAATATGAGAGTTTTGACAACTCGTTACTATCGTGAAAATCCATATGCAGCTCATATAAGAGGTTCATTAACTTTCGTTCATCACTGGATTCTTACCTAGCTTGTGATTGAGTTTTCTGACTCAGTGCATCTGTAACCACATTTCCCTTCCCAAGCGTATAAGTAAGATCAAAATCAAGGTATTATAGATATTAAAACCGTATTTGTTGTTTTATGTTCTAGTCACACTGTGAAAAGATATATTTTAGGATCTTTTGGTCTATGTACACCACAAATAGTTAACCAAGTAGATAATGTCTCTAGAAACGTAAGACATGGAAAACAACTGCAAACTCAAGGTCATGTGATGGGTAGATTCTCTCATGAGGCCTAAACTACTGAGATCCATATGAAAAGACTCTATCCTTTTTCATCAACACCACTTGTAGGAAAGTGCCTGACATCACACAAGATAGTATAACCTATTCCTTTCTCTAGAAGATTCAGAATAGGTGATAACACAAGCCTCCCTTTTGTGCCCTTAAAGGCTTTCTTGCATGCTTTTTAAAAAAGGTACATAACACCCTTCTTTGTAAGGAAAATAAGAGGTTATGAAAGGGGAGATAAGTCATGTATGAAATATCTAGAATATCCATCCATCCTAATGAAACTCTATATATCAAACACATTCCCGGGCTGCTCAAAAGAAACTACAGCACTAACCTTTTCATGGTCAAAAGATACACATGATTCTAAGATAATATGACCAAATAAAGGAACATTGTCAGTCTAGAAGTGGAAGTTAGAAATCTTGGAGTATAAATGACACTCTATTAGTTTATTTATAATGATATCAATATGATTGGTATGATCGCAACGAGTGTGAGAATACACCAAGATTTCATCCACAAAGACTACGACAAAAGAATCTAATTAGGGGTGGAACACCCTATTCATTATATCCATGAAAATGGTGGGTATGTTTGTAAGACCAAAAAACATAACAAGTTACTCATACTTACCATACCTACTACAAAAAGATATAAGATGTATGTGTGTTTATTGTACTCATGCTTGATGATAACCTGATCTAAATTCGATCTAATAGAATATCCTAGTGCACCAGATATGGTCAAAGAGAACATCTATTTGAGGTAGTGGATAATATTTCTTCACTGTAACATAGTTCAAGATTATGTAATCCACACATAGATGTAATTTTCTATCCACCTTCTTGGTGAAGATCTCAAGAGAACCCCAAGAGGATGTACTTTTTTGTAAAAACCTTTGACCTCTATATCCTTTAACTTCCTCTTGAGCTCCTGGATCCCAGTAGGTTCCATCATATATGGACAAATAGACACTAGATAAGATCCTAGAATAAACTTGATTGTAAACTCTACCTCTCTCTCAGGTGGTAAGTGAGAAAATTTATTAGAAAATACATCACAGAAATGAGCCACTACTAGAGGGAAACCATCTTGATGTAAAACCTAATCATATTAGAAGATATTTGAGATCTGGGTGGTCTGGGTGGTCTATCCACCTCTACCATGATGCTCTGGTCCTTCTCTACTAGTCGAGACATCCCACTCACCCTTATGTAGATAACCCCCTCCTCAGGGTGATGTAAATGATAACCTTTGACGATAATAGTCTAGAATAGTGTGATGTTGAACCAACCAATCCATCCCAAGAGTGATGTCAAAGTAAGTCATCTTGAGAATGAAGAGGTTCTATAATAATGGGTAATTGCCTACCTCAAGGGTACAGTCCCTAACTTGGTGTATTCCCTCACACCACACTCTTTACTGTGTATCTAGGGTCATTACACCACCATAATATTGTATCCCCGGTCTGAGAATTTCCATGATAGATACAGTGAGAAATTTTTTTGAAGCACCTGTATCAAATAAAGAATAAACTATAGTAGATACCACAAGAATAATACCTCATACTATAGATGGTCTCATAGATTGATCCTTAGGTATTGGCTATAGTGTGTACAACTACCCCAATCCACAGTTTTGTATAATAGCTAGATTACCGTGGTCAAAACTACTATGTGGGCACAAATGGTGTTTAGGGGTCCAACTACCATGGTCAAAACATCCTCCTCAACCAAACATGTCATGAAAATTCCAACTCCCAAACTGACATGGCACCTAAGAACCTGCTCTTGATGTTAGATCTGGTGTGGATCCTTTTCCCCTTAGAGCTGGTGGAAAGGACCTTCAGAAATTCTAAAGACGCCTCATATGGCCTAAATCCCAGCACTCCATTTGGTCTTCATCATAATGAGGCTTCATGTTCCCCATCATCCACACTAATGAAACACCATGGATCTATAAAAATAGGTATTATGGTTTTCACTTCCTTGACAAGAAACCTCGAGGGAACACTTCAGGCCACAATAAGAACTATTTTACTACTACGATAGAAATCTAATATGCTCGGTGTTATTGTCTCCCCTCAGATTTTGTTTACTGATAGATTCCTAATTAATTATTTCACTTGTGTTTGGATAGCATACACAAGACTATCCTCAATCTGTTTTTTACAGAAATTATCATCACCACCTAGAAGTGTTGAAAATCACATTAAATCTGTGAAATGAACTTAATTTTCCATAACTAAAATAGAACCCATCTTGATATTTATATACTCTCTAGCCCTATCATCTCTCATAATCTAAGGAAATAAATCATCATATAAGGAACTCTCGAAATCAACCCATAACATGCCCTAATGACGACCAACGTGAGAAATCACATCCCACCAGCACTTGGTAGAATCATGAAGCATGTATGGGGAACGTTTGACCCTCTAATCTAGAATTTTGGAAAGATGCTCAAAGATAGATAGGGTGGCCTCTAAAAAACAACTACTGGCCTCTGGAATTCCATCCCCAAGAAAGTCGAATGTTGTTGATGCTAGAACTCATGATTCATATCAATCATCATATGTGAAATGAGTGGAGCACCAGTCATGTAATGAATCACACATAGAAAACTATCTTAAACATGGGAGTGAATTCCCCAATATGGTACAATAGGCAGTGCACGTCACTCTTGGAAGTAAGACTAGTGGCCTAAATCCCACCACATCTGAGGCATGATCGCCACCACCTTCCTGGCAAATTATTCGAGGACATCATGTTGGAAATGGTATAAAAATGACTAAAACACGCCTCAAGACAATATTTAGGCAGAAATAATGCATCAGTAGAGGAAGATGAACATAAGAAAACTCAATCCCCAAGGCATACTACCCCAACTACCTGCTTAGTTGGTTAGGTATTGGTAAGTGAGGATGTATAAGATTCATTTTATTTTAAATTTAATTACCTTGTTCAATCTTTTAACTTTCATAAACTTGAGAAGGTGGGGTAAGGACATGAAATCATTTCAGATTAGAAGTCATTTTTTACTTTAAAATGGATATTCATTCCAATTTAAACTGTTCTTGTACAACATATCAATGAAAATGACACCCATTTGTTTATATTATAATGTCTTAACTCGATAAATTACTCACCCCAACACATGAGGACCCAAACACCTCATAAATTCATATAGGAAACCACTCTATCATAACCAAGAGTAAAATAATCATAATTTTACTATCATGACATCACTAAATAATCATAGGCATATCATGAAATGAAAAGCTATCAAATACTCCTATATGGAATTGAAATATGCAATACACAAAAATTATAGGTGCCTATAATGATTCAAGAAACAATTCACATTTCCCTCATATGATCGGTCCAAGGAAGATTGAAATCCTAAAAAAGGGTCATAATCAAAAACACCACAAAGTATGTGTTCCACCCAATAGTGAAATAATGTCAGCTGTAATAGGAAAAATAGAAGAACGACTATACTTTTATTGGTTAACGTTCCTTCTACCCCAAATATGGGATCGTGATTCCCAATCATGGATTATGAACAAGTCCCAATCATTCCAAACCTCAAATATATTAACTACAAATAGAAATTCAAGAAAATAACCCACTATGATACCACTTTGTGATATACCAGACCCGGATGCCTCTTAATGGGTTCCAAAATCCTAGTGGGCCACATGGCCTCAAGTTCCACCCCCCAATTGCAAGATGCTACCGACTAGCAGTGAGAGCCTAGGGTGTGACCGTGAGGAGACTATTCCCTCATTACCAAAGTGTATCATATTGGTTAAATACAAATAGACATAAATAGAGGAAGCAATATAAGTAATATAAGGAACCTTAGAAAATAGGGATGATAGAAATAATAAATGAAATAAATGGTATAACATACAATAGTTGATGAAGACATGTCATGTATCTAGTATCCTAGAACACATGGATGCAATGTAGAATATATTACATGCTCTAATAAAGTATAAAGGAAATAAAAAGAAAATCCATATAATCCTGATCTCTAGCTCATTCATATACTATCAACCACAATCCTCAAATGTAATAAATCAAGTGTTCAAAGCTTTATGTTTCCCTTTTTCAACACCTACACACATGTAATCTACCTCAGGTACCAAATGGAACCCAATGAGGGTGTAATATAAATCTTTGTTGGACACCACCAATGGTGTCTACAAAATCTGGCCCATGTAATAGAAATGCAACAGTTTGAAAGATTACATATATAAAGTAAAGAAGTACAATGTAACTAAATAACAATGTACCACCTTTAGCCCTCGGTTGGTATCTTAACATGTAAAAAGTTCACAAATAACTCACTGGATAGTAACATTGAAGGTTTCAAGTTATAATAGGGTAGCCTATAAGAATATTTAATAATTATGTCGCAAGGTAGTAAACAAGGAAATGTATACTGCAAGGATCTCTAACTCGGTAATAACTATAGCCTAGAAAGGTGTAAGAGTGTAATCCAAGAATCCTAGTCCAAGGAATTCCAAAATAAGATGCATATTGAGTCCAAGGAGTTCATCCTAGGTAAAATGGTTTTATGAAATAACTCGTCTTGATGGGATTTAACCACGACACCTGCTTGTCAATGTTGGATCCAAGCAGTGTATTCAGGGAATCATGTAGTACAACATGAGGGATCATGTGGTGTCATCTCAGGAATCTAAATTTAGATAAGGATTGGGTTCTAGGTAGGTCATAACCAAATAAAGATGTATCCTTGAATTTGGGATGGGGTCCTTGAGTTCTTATGTAATTCCCTTAGAAATCATAGGTGATATTGATTTAGGCCACTCTTATTTTGACAAATAAGTCATATATAATTCATAAGATTCATTTCATTACCTTTCCATAGTGTGACAAGGAAATTTAAGCATTAAAATATTCCTTGAATCCATTTAAGGAATTTTCAAAAATCAATGATCACTCTTATACCTTCTATTAACATGGTAAGGGGTTCCATGGACATGAAACATATTTTTCAATTACATTCAAAATTTTAAATTCATATACATAGTGTACTTGATAATTTCAATATAAACATTTTTTAACAATTGAATCCCTTTACTTAGGTGGGTCAAGTGATGATCATACATGGTAGTTGACATTATAAAATTATCAATCTAAATCAAGCCATTTAATATAGAAATCATTACCCTTATGAAGGTTAAGAAAAAGCACACCGAAATGATGGATCAAACGTGTGAAAACACTAAAACCACAACTATGGAATAACATCCTTCATGGGATGGATAGAGTGGTGGGTGTAACCACTAGAAAATAATCACATATTTGGAAATAGAATAAACATATGATTTTAATGATTATATTCATGGAATATAAATTCAATAAAATAACCTGATGAAATATGCAGGCCCCTCACGATTATTCAAAAATCAATGAACTTGAGGGATGAGTTATAAACCACCCACCTCAGGCTCGTACGACACTACTCCTCTAGTATTAGTCATTGATTTGGCATGGATCAGAGTAGATCTAAGAACATGTTTAAAATTCTCACACCTTTATTGTTAGTTCAAGAGATGGAAAATGAAGAATAAATCAAACATACTCGATTACTTACCGTTACACGTCCAACATGATGAATGAAAGCTTGATCAGATCCTGGATGAAGGTGATCTATTGATCCTTACCTTAGGCCTTCAAAATGCACCAAAATATTAGGAAAATAGTCTAATCATACATGAAATCATATTAGGGAGGAAGGAAGAGATTAATTATATCATTAATGGAAAAAAGGTAAAATTACCCAAAATTTTACCTGTCCATGGTTTTCCCACATGCTTGAAAAAACCATGTGAAAAACCATACATGAGTACCTGGGGAAGAGGGGTAGTAGCACGATTAGGCCAATGGTTTGGGAAACCATGCACTGACCATGTCATATGGCTTTCCCTGTAAATTCAAACTGTCCACATTGTTATATCTAACCATGCGGCGTACCTACATGGTTTTCTCTAACCGTGAAACATGCATATCTTTCCCCAAATGACATTTTTTGGGATCTGAAAAAGCCTTGAACACCTTCGTAACCTTCACTAACTCATTAGGAATACATGTTAGGTCAAAAATAAATAATTACACATAAATTTAATGGATCTATACGTGAGTGAAAAATCATATTCTTACAGTCCTAAATCTCATAAGGGAGTCCCTCACTGTTATTTTAATTATGTTGAAAATTGGTATAATTAACCAATTTTTCCTCTTCAATATGTTCTTACATATCTTTATTTTATGTATCTGAAGCCGTGGTTATCAGATAATGCGGTTCAGAAAAAGAAAATTGAGAGAAAAAATGTAAAAGTGAAGGTGAGTTTACCTTAACATGGACCCAAAATTTTCTTTTCACTGAGGGTTGAAATTCCATAAAAATTTACTCTTTCAATGGGGAACGTACCTTAACATGGACCCAAAAGTTTCTTTTCACTGAGGCTTGATCACCCTCCAATAGACAGATATGTTCCCCATCGAAATCATCAGAAACAAACATCAAAGACTACATGGGAAAAGTTGGATAGTGTATTCAAATTGAATACTAAAGTGAAGGATGAAAAGATACAAATATGTCATAGTAAGTTTAAATACATAATAAATGGAGATGAATAATCCATTGATGAATATATCACTAAAGTATATAAAATTGTTTACAATATCAGAGGTTTTGGAGATGTCCTAGAAGATTCTATATTTGTTAGGAAACTGATGAGAAACTTTTTAGACATGTTTGATTATAAAATTTACTCTTTTTAATATAAGGTTGATTTATCTCTAGATGAATTGAAATGACTTTATTATTACTTATGAAATGATAAAATCTATAATTTTCAAAAAACTAATGATGAAATGTATTTGGAAGCTGTGAGAAAGATGAAAAGTCCATATATTGAAGAAATTAATCCCTATGATTTTGAAGATATATATAATGATGAGTTGAATGAAAAAATCATGTCTCTTATATCTAAGAAATATAAAATAGGAAGATTAATGTATAGAGGTAATATTCCTCTCAAATGTTTTGAGTGTGGTAGAATTGGTCTCTTTTCAATGAATTAATTCAATAATAATTTTGGAGAATTTCAAGATGATTCCTATGATTAAATACGATGGAAGAAGATGAATAGAAGTACTAAAAAAGAAAAGTCATCCATCAAATAAAATAAAAAAATTACTAGAGGCAAAAGAAGTATGATGAGTAATAAAGATGAATTGGGCTCAACTGTAATCAATTTTCTGATTGGTAAAATTATAGAAAAGACAAAAACCTTAATTGAAAAATTTTATAAAACAAAAAATTCATCATATAGTGAAGAAACTGGTGAATAACCCTATAGATATTATCAACTCAAAATATAACTTGTTCCATTTATTGGGAAAATATAATTCTCAAAAAAACAGTTTAGATTAATGAATAAATATTTTGAATATGTTTCTGAAGGAATAAAATATTTCATCAATTTGGAGGAAGAATAAATTCATGAGATCTTAAATTGCAATTAACAATTGATGAACTGGGGAAATGGTTCATGATGTTAGTAATAAATTGGAATATAAAAAATGATAATTCTATAACATTAAATAAAAATTTATTGAGTTTGAAATTACCTTTTTTAATATTAATGAAAACATCAAAAAATAATTCGATGTAAAATATGAGACATCTGAAATTGCTGATAAAGCATTGATCAATAATTTGGTGAATTCCTCACATTGAAAAAATAATGTTTCATCAGATTTTTCTAACATTACCAGTGATGAGAAAATTACAGGGAATGATTGGGAGGAGGAAGGATGTGGTAGACCAATAACAGCCATAAAAGTTGAAAACTCACTCAAATGGACTGTTTCTCCACAGCTAGAGTATGTTAGAGCAGGTTGAAGTTATCAAACACAACAACATTTCTAAAGAGAAAGATTGTAATTCAATATAAAATCAAGAATTGATAGTTTTTGTGGGTAATGTTGAATCTATGGGAATATGGATTATAATTTTTGTAATTACTTATCTTTTCCTAGACGAATTTTTTAATATAGTGGAGGAAATAATGAATGTCAGATGAGTAACTTTACAAATAAAAAGTTTAAAAACAGAATTCTGAAGATGATACAGATGATACAATGAAGAATCAGTTTGACTATCTAGAAGTAGTTTATTAAGGATTTGGTTAGACTAGTCATCATGTCAAAATATGTATCACAATATTTCTATAACAAGATTCTTATGATATAAAATAAATGGATGTTTAAAATAAGAATGATGTGAAAAGATATTTTTTTGTTGATACAATATTGAAAGTAAGTAAAAAGGAATAAACCATGGACACTTGATAGTGGTTGTTCATCAAACATAAAAGGTGATTTAAAAATATTGAAACAAGTTGAATATCATGATAGAGGTTCTATTACCTTTGGGAATGACAATTCAATATAATTTAATCGAGTCAAAATGGTAGAGATTGAAGAAGAAAAGTTAAAATATAAAGCGGTCTTGTTTGTCGATGTGATAAAATGTAACATACTTAGTTTAACTCAAAATTGTGATGATGGGAAATAATAAACCTTCATAAAATATTCTTATGTTACCAATAGTGTGAGAGATAACAAAGATATTAAAAAAGAAAAATGAACTTTTGTAACCTTTTTTAGATTGGAGAAATTAACAAATCATGTTATATATGTGCTCAAGATGTGAATAAGTTGTGGCACCAAAGACTTGTAAACTTGGTAAAAAATGTATGAAAAAA
This sequence comes from Viscum album, assembly GCA_963277665.1. Classification (NCBI taxonomy): domain Eukaryota; kingdom Viridiplantae; phylum Streptophyta; class Magnoliopsida; order Santalales; family Viscaceae; genus Viscum; species Viscum album. The sequence goes on from OY728152.1 coordinate 1,258,150,313, forward strand.
CTCTAAAAAAATGAAGCTACATGAAATTTTCTATATTTTGAAATGAGAGAATAATATTTCTATGTAACTTGTTAGATATTCTATATAAATAATAAAAGTCATAAGAAAGTTAAGATTCACTATACCAGGACACTTGAACTTATTCATTATGATATATGTGAAAAAATGCGACATTAATAAGAAAATTAATATTTATACTTTATCAAATTTATTTATTATTTAACTCACATGAAAAACATCATGTTTATGAAACAAAAGTCATAGGATGTGTAAATGTTCAGGTTTTTCAGAAAATATGTTGAGAAAGAAATTGGGGTCTATTTAAATGTTTTGAAAACATATAATGGTACCAAATTCACAAGAAATACTTTTGAACGATTTCTGGGAAAGTATGCAATAAAAAATCTATTTATTGATCGCTACACTCCACAACAAAATAGATTAGAAAAAATAAATAATAGAAGTTTGGAGGAAATAAGAAGAATTATATTAGTAGAATAAGAACTTCCAAAGTTATAATTGAGAGAAGCTGTTAGTACTATGGTAAATATTCATAATTGGTGTTTGTTAAGTCTAAAATCCAACATGAATTCTTTTCAAATGTGGTATTACAAAAAAACCTTCATCAATTTACTTCAATGTTTTTGGTTGTCTATTTTTACTTTAAATGATAAATCTGCATCTGGTAAAGGCTGATTTGAATATTGAGGAATGAACATTTATAGTTTATTCAACTAATATAATAAGTAATAAAGGTTGGAAGAAACGTCTAATATTTTGGTTGGGCTCATAGGATGTGAATGTTATAGATAATACATCTTCTTTAAAAAAATTCACTAGGAATATTGAGGAACGAAAATTGAAAGTTTCCAATTAAAATAAATGTGAGTAAATTAATGTGCGTGAAGATTTATATGAATCATGTGATTAAAAAATGTGAAGTTGGAAAAGGAAATCTTAAATTTACTACTTTACAAAAACTTGTTGAGACCAAAAATATTATTGGGAATCATAAGGCTCCGGTTTAGAGTAGAAGAACACTAAGAGTATAAAATCAAACATCAATCATCTCCAAATATGACCCTGAATTTGTTTCAAAATGTACTCAACACTAATAATGGGTGAATGTGATGAAATAAGACTTGGATAAAATTGATAAATATTAATAAACTTAACTTGTTTCATGTTTTAAAGGTAAAACTATAATCGAAACAATTTTTTTTAAATTAACAAATTAAAAGAACATGGATATGTTTCATGAAAAAAAGTTAGGTTTATTTCATAAGGATATGAATAGGTGGAAGGTGTGGATTTTGATGAAGAATTAATCTCCATTTCTAATTTAGAAACTATTTGGATGTTTCTATAAGTGTATTCTCACTATAATTACAAAGTTTATTACATTGATGTAAATTTATAATTTCTCTATGGAGAAAAAGAAGAATAGTTTTACATTCAAAATCCTTGTGGGATTTTACATGATGTGGATGAAAAAAAATATTTGTCAATTAAAGAAATCTGTGTATGGGATAAAAAAGGATCTACATGCTTGATATTCTAAACATTAAAATTGTTTGAGAATATTGAATATTTCTAAAGTAAAAGTTCAAAACAACATATATGTGGAGGATGTTAACTCATGAACGCAAACCATAATTTTTTATGTCTTTGATATAATTTTTTCAAGGGATATAGAATATGTTTGTAAAACATTTCCTAAATAAATGAAAGTGAACTTTGAGATGTTAATGTTAGGTGAAGTAACATTCTTCCTTGGTTTACAACTTCAAAAAAAACAAAAATACATTTTCTAATATCAAGAAAATTATGAAACAGAATTGATACAAAATTTTGGTATGGAAGAATATAAAAAAGTTTCTAATTAAATATTAGTGGTGATGAAGATTATTAAATATTATTCTAGAAAAATTAGAATCAGAAAGCCTTTTGGAAGCTGATAGGAAGTATAGTTTACCTTACATCCCCAAGGCATGATACTACTTCTGTTGTGGCTTCTTGTCCTAGGTATTAAAGTAATCCAAATGAGAAACATATGTATGATGTAAATAAAATTATGATATATTTATTAGGAACCACTTCAAATGGGTTGTTATAAAAAATAAATTTTGATATGAAGTTTCATGGTTTTGTTGATGTAGATTGGTCTATAGAATGTAATGATAGAAAATTACCCTCATGAAGGACATTTTTATTGGGTGAATGTTGTGTAATTATTCATATTAAGAATGAAACATTATTAACTTTGAGAATATGAATCTTAATTTTCTTCCATTACTCATGATATTCCTATGATGTTGTGGATGAAAGTTCAATAGGAAGATTTTAATGTAATTGATTCTAATCCAATGAAGATAAGTTTTGATAACCAGAGTGTAATTGATCTTTCTAAAAATTCTATCAAACATTCAAGAAAAAACAAATTGATATAAAGATTAACCTCATAAATGATAAAGTTGATGTTGGAGATTTTTTTCCGGAATATATATCAATAAAGTATCAAATTATTTATATCTTCACAAAGGCAAAGGAAAAAAATGTTTTGTTGAGTTTTGGTTGAAACTGCATATTCATCCTCCTCTAATGGATTCTTTATGATTTCCCAGACCAGGATCCAACTTAATGGGTGACTCGAGCCATGTGGGCCACATGGCCTCAAGCACATCTCCCCAAACACCAAAGGCTTCCAACTAGAAGTGAGGGCCTTGAGTGTGACCATGGGGAGACGATTCCATCATTACCAAATATTAAAGAAACTGATAAATATAAAATTAGTTAAACAGTGGAAATAATATAATTAAAATAAGAAACAATGGAAAATAGATCCAACCAAAACAATAAATGAAATAACTGGAATAATATACAACAAATGATGATGATGTGTCATTTATAAAGTAAGCTGGAAAACATGGATACAAAGTAGAATGCATAAATGTTCCAAAAAAGTATAAAGGAAATAAAAAGACTATCCCAAGCATGAAAATATTTGGATCGGACATCTACTATCATGATCCATCCTAGAAAGAAATAAATCAAGTGTTTGATGTGGTATGCTTCCCTCTATCAACACCTGTATATATATATTCTACCCTAGTTACCAAACAACACCCGAAGATAGTGTGGGATAAATATCAGTGGGCCACCACAATTGGTGTCTATAACATTCATTTTGTGTAATTGATATGTAATAGTATGAAATTGTGTTTCTATAAAGTAATTTAGTATAATATAACTAAATACCCAAGAACCTTCTTGAGCCCATGGCTGGTATCTAAACATGTAACCAGTTCACAAATAAGTCATATGATATCCATAGTGAAGGTTCTAAAATGTAACAAGGAAACCTGTAATGATTTTTAATAATTAATTCCCAAGGTAATAACTAAGGAAACATAGACCTCATGGGTTTCCAAATAATTAATAACTATAGCCTAGTTAGGGGTAAGAGTGTAATCCAAGTGTCATAGTCCAAGGCATTCCACAACAAGATGCCTAGCGAGCTTAAGGAGTTCATCTAAGGTAAAATAGAGAAAAGGATTGACTAGGTTTAATGTTCATTAACCATGGAACCTACTTTTCAATGATAGATCCAAGTAGTCTATCCAATGCATCCTTTTGTACTACATGAGGGATCATATAGTGTCATACTGGGTATCCAAACATAAAAAAGGATCATGTTTTAGGCGGGTCACAAACTAAGAAAGTATTACCCTTAAATTTGGGGTGGGGCCCTTGAGTGCTTAAGGAAATACCTCTGAAATCCAAGGTGATCTAGATTCGGGCCACTTAAATTTTTATAAAGAATTCATATATAATTCCTAAGATTCAAGCCATTACCATCCATTAGTGTGAAAAGGATAATTTAGAATGAAACAATTCATTTAATCCATTTAATGAATTTTCAATAATCCAGGATCACCCGGCTACTATCCATTAATATGTTAGGGGTGTTATAAACATGAATCCTATTATTCAATTACATTAAAAAAGGCAAATTCATATACTTGGTATACATTCCGATTTCCATTTAACATTCGTGTGTCAACTGAAGCACTTACCTTAGGTGGGTTATGTGGTAAGAATACATGGTACATTCCATTATAAAATCCATAATCTAAATCAAGTAATTTAAAATAGAAAATCGTACCCTTAGGAAGTTCATGAAAAGGAACACTCGAAAGCTAGATCAAATGTGTCAAAACACTAAAACGTCTACTATGTAATAACATCCAATAAGGGATGGATGGAGTTTTGGGAATAACCACTAATAACTAATAAAATATTTAGAAATATAGTTACCATTTTATTCTAATGATTTTATTCATGGGAAATTTTTTTAATAAATGATACTTTATGAATTCATCAGGACCCACACAATAATTCCAAAATCAACGACCATGAGGGATGAGTTATAGACCACCCAACATAGGATTGTTTGACTCTCCTACTCCAGTATCAGCCAATGATTTGTCTTGGATCTAAATATATTTGAGATAAAGGTAAAAACACACAAACCTTGATAACTAGGTCGAGAGCAAGATAGAATAAGAATGGTTCCAATAGACATGATTACTTACCGTTGCGCATCCAACGAGACGAACGTATTCTTGATCAGATCATGGATGAATCAGATTGATTGATCCCTATTGTCGGCCTTAAAAATGATCCCAAATGAGAGGAAAGGAGGGTAATTCTATGTAAATTTTATTAGGGAGGAAGAAGAGGCTTAATTATATCATTAGGGGTAAAATGTAAAATTACCGAAAATTTTAGCCAGTGCTTGTTCAGTCTGGATAGTTTGAAAAAACATTCACAAACCATGTGTGGGTAACTGGAGAAGAGGGGTACTATAATAGTTAGGCCATATGTTTAGGGAAACCATACACAAACCATCTGAGATGGATCTGCCTAAAAATTTAGACAATCTGCATGGATAGATCTAATCAAGTGGCCCACCCCCTTGGATTTCTCTATCAATTCAAATGGCCCTATTTTCCCCAAAAGATGGTTTTTGGGAACCGAACAAGTCCAAGACTCCCATGTAACCTTCTTTAACTCATTAAACATCCATTTTAGGTGAAAAATAAAGAATTATATCGAAATGTAAAGGATCCACAATATAGTGAAATTATGGGTTCCTACAGTCTTCTCCCCTTAAAAGAGATCATCCCCAAGCTCACCTTCCAATGGGGGAGAAATACCGTGTAAGAATAAATCTATCCATTAAGAATTTATGTCTACCTCCTACTCCCAATTATCATCCTAGTTGTGTCCATGTGGCCACAACGCCCATACTAGAGGGACATAAAATCCTCAAAGAGCCATTGTGTTCCAGTCAACGATGTGTACTCGATACTCTTCAAATGTAGCATTAGCATTTAATTCATGTTCCTTGGAATATAAGATATGAAATGGGTCAACATGATATTTGTGAGGTTGCGCAACATGGAATACATCGTGCCTAGAATGGTACCATTGAGGTAGTAGTAACTTATAGGATTCTAACCTGACTCTCTTTAGAATATCTAACCGACCTACATAATGAGGGGACAACTTCCCCTATTTTTGTAGTTGTCTATGCCCAAGCCTAGGAAATACCAAAATAAAAACATGATCCACTACCTCAATCTCTAGATTTTTTCAATCACGATTATTATAGGATTTATATATAGACTGAGGAGTATTTATTTGCATCCGGATCAGCTGAACCTATTCGGAAGTCTCCTATATGAGATGAGGACCATGTAGGGCTACCTCACATGCCTCCAGATAGTATAGGGGTAAAAAGGATATCCTACCATATAAGGCCTCAAAAGAAGCCATCTTAATAGTCACAACAATGTTTTTATTGTAGGTGAACACAATGAGAGGTATATGTTTCCCCTACGAACCAAAAAAATCAAGTAAACATGCTCATAGCATATCCTCTAGAACCTATATTGTTCCTTAAGTTTTTCCATTATTCATAGGGTGAAAATATGTTCTTAGAAGCACATGTGTTACCATTTCCTTTTGAAATCCCTACTAGAACCATGATGTGAAACGAGCACCAATATATAAAAAAATAGTACATGAGACTCTATATAGTCATACGATCTCACAGACCTATATTCTTCCCATCTCTTGGACTGATAATTTCTCCCAAATAGGAATGAAATGGGATGATTTTGTTACATATTCAAATGATAAACGTACAACATTGCTACACATCGGCGACCTTGGAAACTGGACTGAAAATTCCAGGGAAATAACTCCTTATTTAAATTTTGTGACTAAAAATGGCTGTAAAAATACTATAGGTCTTTAGTCCTCCACCTTCACCAGTTGAAAGGTGGAACACCTAGTGATAAATCCCTTTATCTGACATTTCTTCCCAGGACACCAATACTAGAGTCGCAAATCTTTACACATCTTGGAGATACCAGGATGAACGTCCCACTTCAAAGCATGGGAATATTTCGTAAACTCCTCCCTCATATTTTCATGAACCCATACTTGTCCATGTATTGGTAGGATTTTGTCTCTTTCTATAGACCAATCCATAGGTGGGTCATCTCCTGATATACTCTCATTAAGAAGAAATCCCTTAGGATTTGAATATTATCTAACCATAACCTTCTCAAAGAGGGAAGATGTAACTATCAAATATGAGAGGTTAGACTGACTGTGACTATCTTGAAACTCTATATGCAGCTCAGATAATAGGTTAATTGACTTTCGTTCATCATTGAATTCTTTCCTGGCCTGTGATTGAGTTTTCTGACTCATTGGATCTATAACCACATTTCCCTTCCCAAGCATATAAATAAGATCAAAATCAAGGGACTATAGATATTAAAATTGTATTCTCTGTTTTATGTTCTATTCATACTTTTAAAAGATATATTTCAGGCTCTTGTGGTCTATGTACCCCATAGAGCTTTCACCAAATAGATAATGTATCTAAAAATGTAAGACATGGGAGACTACTACAATCTCAAGGTCATGTGCTGGGTATATTCTCTCATGAGGCTAGAACTACTAAGATCCATATGAAAAGACTCTATCCTTATGCATTAGCACCACTTATAGGTCAATGTCTAACATCACAAAAGAGTGTATAACTTATTCCTGGCTCTAGAAGAGTTAGAATAGGTTATAACACCCGCCTCCATTTTATCCCCTTAAAGGATTTTGAGAAGTGGAAGTTATAAATCTTAGAGTAAACATGATTCTCTCTTAGTGTATTTATAATGATCTCAATATGATTTGTATGGTCACAAATAGTGTGAGAATACACCCATATTTCTTCCACAAATACTACAACAAAAGAATCCAAATAGGGGTGGAACACCCTATTCATTTTATCTGTGAAAAAGGTGGGTATGATGGTAATACCAAACACCATAACAAGGTTCTCATATAGATCATACCAACTACAAAAATATATATGAGGTATGTTTGATTACCTTACTAAAGCTCGATGATAACCTGATCTCAAGTCGATCTAATAGAATACCCTAGCTCACCAGAGATGGTCGAAGAGAACATCTATTTAAGGTATTGGATAATATTTCTTCACCGTAACCTAGTTCAACCTTATGTAATCCACACATAGACGTAAGTTTATATACACCTTCTTGTTGACAATCAGGAGCGAACCCCAAGAGGATGTACTTATTTGTATAAACATTTGACCTATATATCCTCTAACTGCCTCATGAGCTCCCGGATCCCAATAGGTGTCCTATTATATGGAGGAGTAGACATTGGATATGATCCTAGAATAAACTTGACTGTAAAATCTACCTCTCTTCCAGGTGGTAAGCTAAAAAATTTATTGGGAAAGACATCCCTGAAATGAGCCACTACTATAGGGAAAATATCTTGATGTAAAACCTGGTCATATATGAATATATTGGAGATCCGGGAGGTCTCTACACCTCTACCATGATGCTCTGGTCCTTCTCTAATAGTCTAGACATCCCACTCACCCTTATGTAGATAACTGCCTCCCAATAGCGATGTAAATGATAACCTTTGACAATAATAATCTAGAAAAGATTGATACTGAACCAACCATTCCATCCTGAGAGTGATGTTGAAGCAAGTCATATTGAGAATGAAGAGGTTCTATAATAATGGTTAACTGCCTACCTCAATTGTACTGTCCCTAAATTGGTGTATTCCCTCAGACCACACTCTTTACTATGTATCTAGGGTTATTACACCATAATAATATTGTATCCCTAGTCTGTGAATTTCCACAATAGATAGAGTGAGAATTTTTTTTAAGAACTTATATCAAATAAATAATACACTATAGTATATGCCACAAGAATAGTACCTCATACTATAGATGGTCTCACAGTCTGATCCTCAGGTATTGGATATAGTGTGTCCAACTACCCCAATCCATGGTCAGGAATAATATCTAGATTACCACGGTCAAAAATGTAATGTTGGAATAACTGGTGTTCAGGGGTCTTTCTACCATGGTCACAACCTCCTCTTCAACCAAACATGTCATTGATATTGCAACTCCCAAACTAACATGGCACCAACGAAACTGAACCTGAAGGTAGATATGATGTGGATCCTTTTTCACTCAGAGATGGTGGAAAGGTCCTTCAGGAATGATAAATATGCCTTGTATGTCATAAATCCCAGCACTCCATTTAGTCTCCATCCCAATGAGGTTTCATGTTCCCCTATCATCAATACAAATGAAACAGCATAGAACTATAAAAATGGGTAATATGGTTTTCACTTCCTTGACAAGAAACCTCGAGGGAACACTTCATGCCATTATGAGAACTATTTTCATAGTGCGACAGATATCTTATATGCCTAGTGTTATTGTCTCCCCTCAGATTGCGCATAGTGATAGAATCCAAATGGACTATTTCACTTGTGTATGGATAGCATACACAAGACCATCCTCAATCTGTTTTTTACACAAAATATCATCACCACCTAGAAGCGGTGAAAATTAAATTAACCTAGTGAAATGCACTGAATATTCCATAACTAAAATAGAACCCATCCTAAGATGCATAAACTCTTTGGATCTATCATCTCTCAACATCTGAGTAAATAACTCCAAATAGAAGGAACTCTGGAAATCAACCCATAACATGCCCTAATTATGCCCAGCATGAGAAATCACATCCCACCAACAATTGGCTAAATCTTGAAGCATGTATGGGTAATGTTTGACCCTCTAACCTGGAATTTTTTCTAGATTCTCAAAGATAGATACGGTGTCCCTTAGAAAAAAACTAGTGGCCTCTGGACTTCCATCCCCAAGAATGTATAAGGTTGCTACTTCTAGAACTCGTGAGTCATATTAGTCATCATATGTGAAATGATTGGAGCACCACTAATGTACTGTATCAAACATAGAAAATTATCTTGAACTTGGGATTGAGTTCCCTGATATGGTACAATAGGCAGTGCATAGCACTCCTAGAGGTAAGACTAGTAGCCTACGGCCCACCACATATGAAGCATGATCTCCACCACCTTTTGGGCATACGATTCGAGGAAATCATGGTGTAATTGGTATAAAAATGACTTGAACACGACTCAAAGAAAAATTTAGGCAGAAAGATAGCATCACTAGAGGAAGATGAACATACGAAAACTAACTTCCCAAGGAATACTACCCCAAATACCCGCTTATATGGTCAGAAATTGGTAAGTGACGATGCATATGATTCAATTGATTTTAAATTTAATTACCAGGTTTAGACTTTTAACTTTAATAAACACGACAAGGTGGGATAAGGACATGAAATCATTCCATATTATAAGTCATTTTTTACTCTAAAATGGATATTGATTCCAATTTAACCAGTTCCCATACACATTATCAATGACAATTACACCCATTTATTTATATTATAATGTCTTGACTTGGTAAATTACTCACCCCAACACATGAGGGCCCATACACCTCATAAATTGATATAGGAAACCACTCTCTCACAACTAGAAGTAAAATAATCAAAATTTTACTATCATGAAGACACTAACTAATCATAGGCATATCATGAAATGAAAAGCTATGAAATACAACTATAAAGAATTAATATATAAAATAGAAAAACATTATAGGTTCCTATAATGATGTATGTAACAATTCTCATTTCCATCATATGATAGGTCCAAGGAAGAATAAAATCCTAAAAAATAGTCATAATAAAAAACACCACAAAGCATGGGTGCTACCTAATAGTGAAATAATGTCAGTTATAATAGGAAAAATAGAACAACAACAATACTTTTTTTGGTTGACTTGCCTTCTAGCCCAAATCTAGGTTCGTGATTCCAAATCATGGCTTATGAACAAGTATCAATCATTTCAAACCTCCAATATATTATATCCAAATAGTAATGTAAGAAAATACCCCACTCGGATACAAATTTTTGTTGTCCCAGACACAGATACCTCTTAATGGGTTCCCAAATCCTTTTGGGCCACATGCCCTCAAGTGCCACACCCCAAATGCTAGAGGCTACAGACTAGAAGTGAAAGCCTAGGGTGTGACCATGAAGAGACTATGCCCTCATTACCAATGTGTATCATATTGATTAAATATAAACAGACATAAATAGAAGAATCAATATAGGTAATAGAAGGCACCTCATAAAATATGGATGATAGAAACAACAAATGAAATAAGTGGAATAACACACAATAGTTGATAATGACATGTCATGTATCTAGTATGCTGGAACACATGGATATAATGTAGAATATATTCCATGTTCCAAAAAAGTATAATGGAAATAAAAAGACTATCCTAAGAATCCTAATCTCGGGATCATTCATATACTATCAACCACCATCATAAAAATTAATCAATCAAGTGTTCAAAGCTGTTTGTTTCCCTTTTTCAACACCTTCATACTTGTAATCTACCTCAAGTACAAAATGGAACCCAATGAGGGTGTGATATAAATATTTTTGGTCCACCTCCAATGGTTTCTATAAAATATGGCCCTTGTAATAGAAATGTTACAATGTCCTATATTACATATATAATGTAAAGAAGTACAATGTAACTAAATACACAAGTACGAACTTTAGACCACATTTGGTATCTTAACATGTAACAAGTTCATAAATAAGTCACAGGATAGTAACACTGAAGGGTTCAATATGTAATAAGGAAACTTATAAGGATATTTAATTAAGAAGTCTCAAGGTAGTAAACAAGGAAATGTATACCTCAAGGATCACTAACTCGGTAATAATTATAGCCTGGCATGGTGTAAGAGTGTAATCCAAGGATCCTAGACCAAGTAATTCCACAATATGATGCATATAGAGTCCAAGCAGTTCGTCCAAGGTAAAATGGGTTTATGCAATGTCTGGGCTTGATTGGATTTAACCACGACACCAACTTGTCAATGTACGATCCAAGGTGTGTATTCAAGGAATCTTGTAGTACTACATGAGGGATCCTATGGTGTCATCTCGGGCATGCAAATTTAGAAAAGGATTGGGTTCTAGGTAGGTTGTAACCAAATAAAGATGTATCCTTGAATTTGGAATGGGTTCCTTGAGTTCCTAAGGCATTCCCTTATAAATTCAAGGTGATCTCGAGTTAGGCCACTCTTATTTATTAATAAGTCATATATAATTCATAAGATTTAAGTCATTACCTTTCATTAGTGTGAAAAGAAAAATTAAGCATTAAACCATTCATTTAATCCATTTAAGGAATTTTTAATAATCAATGATCACTCTTCTACCTTCCATTAACATGGTAAGGGGTTTCATGGACATGAAACCTATTTTTCAATTACATTTAAAAAGGTCAAGTCATATACATAGTCTACTTGCTGATTTATATATAAACATTTTTTAACAATTGAACCCATTTCCTTAGGTGGGTCAAGTGGTGATCATACATGGCACTTGACATTATACAATTATCAATCTAAATCAATACATTTAATATATAAAACTTTACCAATAGGAAGGTCAAGAAAAGGTACACCAAAATAATGGATCAAATGTGTCAAAACACTAAAACCACATTATGTAATAACATCCTACATGTGATGGATGGAGTGGTGGGTGTAACCACTAACAAATAATCACATATTTGGAAAGAGAATAAATATATGATTCTAATGATAATATTTATGGAATATAAATTCAATAAAAGGAACCTGATGAAATCTGCAGTCCCCACACGATAATTCGAAAATCAATGAACATGAGGGTTGGGTTATAGGCCACCCACCTCAGGCTCATATGACACAACTCCTATAGTATTATCCATTGATTTATCTTGGATTAAAGTAGATCTGAGAAAATGTTAAAAATTCTCACACATGGATTAGTAGGTCAAGAAAAAAAAGGAAGAAAAGCTCAAACAGAATCGAGTACTTACCATTACACGTACAACATGATGAATGAATGCTTGATCAAATCATGGATGAAGGAGATCTATTGATCCCTACTTTAGGCCTTCAAAATGAACTAAAATGATAAGAAATTAGTTTAATCTTACTCTAAATCAGATTAGGGAAGAAGGAAGATATTAATTCTATCATTAATGGAAAAAAGAAAAAATTACCCAAAATTTTCCTCGTGCATGGTTTTTCCCCATGATTGGACATACCATGTGAAAAAACATACATGGGTACCTGGGGAAGAGGGGTAGTTGCAAAATTAGGTCACAAGGTTAGAGAAACCATGCACTGACCGTGTCAGGTGGCTTTCCCCAAAAATTCAAACTCTCTACATGGTTATATCTAACCATGTGGCCTACCTGCACAGTTTTCTCTAACCATGCAACAAGTAAAGCTTTCCACAAATGACATGTTTCAGGCTCCGAAAAATCCTTGAACACCCTCTAAACCTTCACTAACTAATTTGGAATACATATTAGGTCCAAAATAAACAATTACAATGAAATTTAATGGATCCATATGTGAGTGAAAAATCTGGTTCTTACAGTCCTAAATCTCATAATGGAGTCCCTCATCGTGCTTTGAATTATGTTTAAAATGGGGAGAAGTAACAAATTTTTCCTGTTCAATAAGTTCTTACTTATCTTTATTTTATGAATATGAAGTTTTGGTTATCATATAATGAGGTGTAGGAAAAGAAAAGTGTGAGAGAAAAATTTAAAAGTTAAGGTGAGTTTATCTTAACATGGACACAAAATTTTCTTTTCACAGAGGATTGAAATTCAATAAGAAATTAGTCTTTCAATTAATGTGGTGTTAAGCACTATCTATTGAGAAGGGATGGGTTTTGGTAAAATTAAAAAAATGTGAGTTTTCTGTAAAATCTGATTTGGTAAAAATATGTGAGAGTTGAAAAGATTGTTGATGAGTGTTGTCAAAAAAATTTAAAGGGCAACATTGAAGATAATTTATGATATTTTTTTTAACTTTGTTTTGTATTTGTTGAAAAATATCCTTTTTAAAATAATTTATTTGTTCTTCAGGATTGGACCCAATCCATCAGAATTTTTTTTATAAAAAATATTAAAGTTGTAGAATGTTTGAATCAAAACACCGAGGGGGAGAAAAGTTTTTGTCTTTGAAAAAGTTTTTTTATAGACATAGGTTTTAATAGTGAGAAGTACATGACATATAAGGTTTATGGAATCTGGAATCCTAATGTCTTGTAATTGTTTTGACCAGACACACCATCAGACTCAGATTCAATGGAATTAATTTCATGATTAATCAGAATCAGTGTTGGATTATAAGTCAGAAGCTATGGAGTGAGGAACTCAGAATAAAATTGAATAGATTGAAGGAAGACAATGATGTGTGGAATTAGAATCTTCATAAAAATTATAACTGTAATTCAGAATATTATTTTTTGGTCTTCTATTTCTCATAAATCATAAATGTTATCAAGATAAAATATTTTTAAGAAATGGATGAATACTAAATAATGTATCGGTTCCAGAGATCAAGATGAAGTTTCCATCTGATCCAAAAGTACAAGTCATATAAATTTATATAAGTCTAATTAAGTTATAGCTTACAATTTTTGATGAATTTTAATGTTTCTAAGTGGATTCACCAATGAATAATTTTCTTCCTAACGATAAGTCCAACATAATGATAAATTTCGTTCTAATGATGTCTCATCAGACTGAGTCCAAGGAGGAAGTTCAATCAGATTGACTCTAAGAAAGAAAGTCAAATCAAACTGAGTTTCTATTAGAAATTCATATCATAATCAGCATAAGAAAATATTTATATCATAATGTGTATAGTAATAATGACATGTTGTAATGTGAAGAGGAATGAAGTTGTATCATAATGAGAAGAGGAAGAAAGTCAAATCACAATGATAAGAGGAATAAAGTCACATCATAATGAGTTGAGGAAGTTTCATTATATTGAAGAAAATTTGAGAAGCTTGATAAGCCCAATTAATATGACTACACAAGATTATTCAAATATTTATAAGGTTTAAGGATGTTAAATTTTCTGTTTAAATTTCATAATTTTTTTGGAGACATGAAATTTGAGTAAGCTTGAATAAAATTTCAAATTCTAGCTTAGAAATTTGGAGTCTCTAATGAATAGAATAACATTACATTAATACTTTGAAACATTGTCACCATAAAAGAAATGGAATAGCACTATATAATTTGCATCAAATTTATCATTCTATACAGAGACCTCATTAGAAGATCAGACAGTTGAATGTTTTCCTACCAGGATGAGAATGATAGGACTGAGGAAGATCAAACTGTGCAGTTGAAAAGAGTTTGAGAAGTGTATTTTTAGAGAAGGGTTCATTATAATGAGTCCATCATAGTGATAAAATAATACTAAGGTAGTCATACCTAGGGTCATCAGATTGAGGTTCCATACAGAGTTTTGTGGAGAAAACATTTTTGTGATATTTTATTTACTGGTTCAAATTGTTTGTAAGAAAATAATTTAAAATGATGGGAGTTTTTATAATCCTTTATATTGGGAGATATAAGGTGCCTAATGGGATTTGGCCCAAATTTTATTCACTTATTCATTATAGTGAATTACCATATAACCATTTAAGTAGCTATGGAAAGGTTGTAGGTTCTCACATTGAGGCCAAAACTTGTAAATATTATGTGATTTACTCACTTTACTACTTTTCAATACATAATTATTTACTAAAAATGAAAATGATATAAAATTTAATAGGTTGAAGGGGTTCAGTTATAAAAGAATTGAACCTTATAAAAAAGGTTAACAGCTGATTCAACCCCACCCCCTTCTCAATTGTTATTCAAATATTTGGAACTTCACTGTCCCTCCAACAGTTGGTGGAAGGGGTTCATCTTCGACACTATGCTATAGTAATTCAAACCTATACAAATCGTCCAAAACCACTGGTATAGGCTGGAGAACCACTGATATATCCTATACAAATGGTTTTCCAAAATATTGAAAATTAGACTATTGGGAACAGACAATTCTAAAGGTTCGTAGTGTACCATTGGTATAGGGTCATCCTAATTTAGTTTTAACCAATGGTTCACAAAGAAATATTGGTATAGAGGTATCCCAATGCTTCATAACTACTGGGATTATTCTATATTAAGGTTTATTTGTAAACTGCTTGTTTTATTATCTACCAAGGGTATTAAAACCATTAGAATAGACCCCCCACCCAATTCCTATCCCTACAACACACCCAACCTACCCACGGAACCAAAAAAATGCAGCACAAGATGCAGAAAAAAATATAACCACCCACAAATCCTCCAATCAATGAAACACAATATACAGACATACAAAAATTGGAAAAAAACAACATATCCTGTAATAAACAACCACCTACTCAAATAATCCACACCATGACCCCACCATATTTAATTAAGTACAAACGTACATCACCGACCAAAAAACAGATAATGATAACACAGGAACAAAATTATTTCATTCAACCAGTGATAACACACATACAAAACGTCACATATATTAATTCAGAACAAATCATGAATCATAAAATTTCATAAATATCAGTAAAAAATGTATTGTGTCAAAATTCCCCTAATCACAATCATTATCAGTACAAACATCCTTGACCTCATCCTTTCCCTTGTCCTCATCCTCATCCTTATCCTCACCATCATCCTTGGCCTCATTCTCAACCCTGTCCTCATCATCATCATCTCTATTACCATTGCCATTTACAAAAATAACATCATCTAGACCACCACATGAAATACTACAAGGTGAACTATATAATTTATGTATCATCAAAATATATTGATCAAAAGTCATGCCATTATCTTTTAGAAGTGATGGACATGAATCTTCTATAAATTTCATAAATTCAGCATCTTCCCTTTGATTCTGTTTACACTCCTATATGACCATTTTTCTGCAGTTTCTTCCATGGACTTATACTGTTCTATCCATGAATTATATTTTTCCAACCCAATGCTACCTAGACTGAATCATGAAGTGGAATAATTCTTCTTTGGAAAAATACTCTTCCCTAGTAGAAAACATACTCTGCCATGGTTCTCATCCCCCATACCTGATGTAAGTTACTGTTGGACCCAAAGTTGTCATATTCATTAGAATCAGGTGCCTCCAAATCATTTTGTTACTAATATAAAAATACTATTAAGTTAAAAAAAGATAATAAAATTTTAAATCGTCAAAGTTAAACTTAAAATTTTCTAATATGTTGGTTCATTTATCCTGCTTTAACTTGTTTCCTATCTATTCAAGAAAAACAATTTTTCTCTAGGCACACACAAATCAATATTATAAACCTACCCCTTCAATTACATTAAATGAAGAAAACCATATTTGAAAATATGTTATTAATAATGAATTTATAAACTAATGTTAAATGTATATTAATTCTAAATGAATCAAAAATTAAAAACATATGGTAGATGAATCATAACTGAGTATCAATGAATGGGTTATCAATAGATATAACATATATATAGGTGAAAAATTCATCACAATTATGAATAATAAGGTGGTTTTATGGTCACAATAATTAGTGATATGATCAACTGGTCCACTATAACAAAATTTGTATGCATGAATGGGTTATCATCACTATAATCATGACCAAAGGTGAATGGGTTATCACTTAAGAAATATTTTTAATCATGATAAACTAGTTATCATGGTAAAGGTAATCATAACATGGTGAATGAGTAATAACCATTTTTGAATGATTATGGGTGGATAGCTTATCAAAACTCTAGGAACACCCATAGGTGAATGGGTTATCACCATATGTATAAAAACAATAATGGGGAATTGAATGTTGACATCATGATTTACATTTCCATTTCAAACCTTAAATTTACATTATTAACGGTTATTAGGATTAATTTAAATAGATATGAATCCTTTTAAATCCACATTTAATTCATTTATTTTTGTCAAATAATATTAAAACATTAGGTTTTAAATATTTTAATTTTTTTATTATAGGATAATGTAAATTTGAAATCACATGAATAAGTTGGATAAATAAAGGCTAAATTGAACAAAATCCTAACTACATAAGTTGAATAAATTAAATAGTGTATAAATTTTCAGGTCTAATGGGGTTACATTTCAGTGTATAAATCCCATAAATTGTGTTATATAACTCCCTAAAAGATATAATTTCATATTTTATCCATTTATATTACCAAATGTGGCATCATTAGCTAAATTCAAAACTGTTCACAATCTAGAGTACATATTTATATTAAAGTAATATATTTTATTATAGAATCACAAAAACCCCCAAATTTTTTTGGATAGATAGTAAAGAGTTTGGAATAAAACCCCAGTTTTTTTATAAGAAATGATAATGATATTTACATATCCAAAATTCATCAAAAATTGTATTTTGAAATCAACATACAAATACCACTCTCTCCCATGGTCTATAAATACATACCATGGTTACTTCATTTATATGTTTTTGAAAGGGAGTAGAATAAAATAGTTTTTTTAATTATTTATCATCATTGGGAGATCATGGTTGAAGATTGAAATTCATTGAAGCTTTATAATCTTATATATGGTGATCTCAATTGTGATTGAGCAATATCAGGGGGATAAAAACTTTGAGATTGTGTTTTAGTACATTCATTTCAATTATTTTGATTTATTTTTATGTTACAATGTTTTAAAATTAATATTATTATTATTTAAAAATTATTTTTTGGTGTGATTTAATAATAAACATTCAATTCCATAAACGATAATTTTAAGATTCAAAATGTATTGCTTGAGTTTTTTTTTTGATTTATTAATACAAGTGAAATTGTTTTTCTCTATCACAAGAATTTCTAATGTTTTTTGGAACACATCTTTATATTATTGTGATCCAAATCAAGATTATAATAATTCTTTTTCATGGTATGTTTCTAACTGTGTCCTTATAAATATATGAAGGAGAGTTAAGACCATATTCATCCTCAAACAAAAAATTATAGAAATCCTTACAATTTCTTCAAAATAATGAACTCAGTAAGGCATATATAATGTTTTCAAGGATTTCCATACAGCATACCTTTAAATTATTTATTTTAATTTCTAAATTTTAAATTCATTATTTTAATACATTATTTATTTTACATTTAATTGTTATCAACACCATATTTTTATTATATGTTAAAACTATAAATACTATATAATATTATTATTTATCACTCCTTGATAGATATACTTCTATCTTCCCAATACCATAACATATCTTATAAAATTAATTATATTGACAAAAAATGATAGGATATGAAATTCTGGGTTGCCTTTAGAGAATCGAATGATGAGTAAAGACATTAAACTTTCCATCATTTTTTTCTACATTTGATTAGACCATGTATTCATAGAATGATTTTATTAATGGAAATTTTATTTGATTAATGTGGTATAACACATACCCCATTGAATTATACGATCATAGTGATAGTGGAAGAATGAAAGGGGAGAAACCATACCTATGTAATTGATGTTATTAATGTTTTCATGACTTATTATATACTCCATTTACTTTTTTTGTATGAAACATTCATAATTTGGATGAAATATTAATGTTTTAATATTAATTATAATTTTTTAGTATTTTTAGAAGTAGTCTAATTGAGTAAGTTTACTATTTTATTTATAACTCCCCCACCCTACAGATCTAAATTGTGTGGATCTGGTTTTTTAGGATTTCTAATTCAATATATAACATTTCATTAGAAGGGATCATGGGATAATTCTTCCATTTGAAGTCTCATATGGATCACACAAGAAGGCTTATAGAATCTGTGACGAAACTGGACCATCCATGTAGATTTAATTTCTAGGCTCATTTAGGAAGTCTAAATTACATTATCATCCTCCAAATTTATAAAGACAATGTAGGTTGTCTTGGATAAAACATTCAAGGCACAAATCCAAGCAAAAGGATCCCAAATGATTCATTTAAACTCAGCCCACCATTCTGGATGGGAATTACAATCTGTATAGTATTCATGACATTTCTCCTGATATATTAAACAAATCAAGAAGTAATTTTGTAGTGTGAAAGAATAGATATAGGTGGAAGAGTTTTTTGAAGAATGCATTCAGATTTGAAGGAATCTTACTATTAAAAAATCCATTCACATTTTGGCCATCGAAAAAGCATGGATAGAAATGGACAATTTAATATTGTTTATTGAAATTGTCATAACTTTGGCTCCATAAGTCCAAATGCATCAAAATTTTAATAGTAGTCAGGAAAAAATATTATTTATATAATTTAATAAGGAGATATCTTGATATTTGGCTATCTATATGTCCAAATATCCATGCCAAGTGGAGGGACCGATTGGGAATGAAAACAGTCCACTTCCTTGTGCAATAAATACATCCCCCTCCTCTCCTTCAAAGGGGTTTGAATTTCAGAATAGATGAGAACATATTGGCCCGACCAAAGACTTTCCAAGGGCTTAGTAGGACCTACCATAATCATTTTTTCACTTGAGATATCTTTCCTCCTCTCTTGGTTTCCTTTTACTTTTTTGTTATTCAATATTGTAATCTTTAGAAGTCTTTTTTTTAATTCTGTTTAAATTCATGTTTCTTCTTCAATATCTCTTATTATTATCCACCTTCTATATTTTAATATTAATTTTCAAAAAGTAGTTTAAATAAAATTGAATCCCCTTATTTTCTTTTGATTTCTCAATCAATCTAATGTTCATTTTTAATTATCATCATCGTTTGTATGTGTGTTTGACTTGCCAATTTTTTCTTATCCATTTCTTTTTCTTGTATTCTAAATTTATCTTCATAATATTTATAACTAGATTAATAATCATTTCAATGGATGAGTAAATCTCTCATTGAGTGAATTGTAATTTAGGGATGTTAAGCAATTGAGATCTGTTGCTCGATAAGTGTTCTTTTAATTAACATTTTGTATGTTTGACTTAACATTTCATGGAATAATGAATTGTTTTGTTTAACGAGTGGTTTCCATGGATTATTGGAATGATAAATACAATACCATAAACAAGATATGATTTTGATTAGAACCCTAAGTTATGTTAAGGCTTGGATTAAATCCTTAACACGTGGGAATTACAATCAACTTCAACTTGTGACATGAGTGTTAATTTAATGCAATATTAAGCGAAGAACAGGGATATCACAACTTAACTACCTAAAAATGAACACAGTCCAATATTTATCAAATTTTTAAGTCAAACACTAATCATTTATCACTTCATTTAAGATCATCAAACAACCCCCCCCCCCCAATCAAAATAAAATGAACTAAAAACAAAATACTATTAAAAAGTATCATCACTGAGGATTCGACCCGAGTGCTATTATACACATTAGTAGAGCATTGGAACATTTAACGATAGATAGAAGACAATTTTCCATGCTTTAAAATGGCTCCATTTTTGGGGATGGTGTAATTAAATAGTCTTTATATTTTGGTTATTTAAAAAAAACAAAAAAACAATCTTTTAAATAAAATTGAAATAAACACAAAGAAAAGCATGCCTTCCTCATAAAAATCACAGATGGAAAATAGAAAAAGAAAAACACATTGTCCTCTTTCTCCCAAAATCTCTCTAAATTCCACATAAACTCCCAAATAATTCCTTGGATTTTTTTGACCCTGAAATTGAGTGAACACTTTTCCAATATAGGAGGAACATTATGGATAATCAAATAATTCAAGAACACATCCTTGTCCAACCAATTGAATTAGATATGGCCAATCCTAGGGAACAAAAATTTAAAGAACTTTCTTCCCCTAATATGAATTACTATCCTGTTAGTATTCTGTATCCAAACATAGAAGCTACCTTCAAACTCAAATCGGGTTTGATTCATCTTCACCCTCATTTCCACGTGATAGCCGATGAGGATCCACATTTTCATCTTAAAGAGTTCTAAGTTGTGTGATCTACCATGAAGCCTCAAGGGGTTCCTAAGCAACAAATAAATATCTGAGCATTCCCTTTCTACCTATTTTACAATGCTAATTCATGGCTCTACTACCTTCCTCTCGGTTCCATAACCACAAGGAAGGAAATGAAGTGACTCTTCTTAGATAAATTCTTTCCTGGTTCTCGTACTACTTCTATCTAAATGGAAATAAGTGGTATTTGTTAGTTCCCAAGTGAATCACTCCATGAATACTGGGAGAGGTTCAAAAATGATTTTCCACCTTCTCACACCACCAAATCCCTAACCAACTATTGATCCAATACTTCTATGAGGGGTTATTGGATATGGATAGAACCCTCATTGATGCCTCAAGTGGTGGAGCTCTTGTTAATAAATCTCCTGCAGCTACAAGAGATCTTATAAGCAACATGGATGCAAACACACAACAATTCCATACTCGAGCACATGATCAAGTAAAACAAGTCCAAGACAACCAATACATAGAGCAGAACAAGATGACTGGGTAGATGAGTGAACATACAGGTCTTGTACGACAACTAGTTGTGGCATCCAAAGCCCCAACCTCATCTTCTTCACAATCAATGTTTCCTAGACCTGTCAAAAATTAGGGAATCTGCAACTCACCAGCTCATCTAACTAACACATGTCCAAAACTTCTAGAGTATTAATATTATTCATATTGACCAATGGAGCTCAATGCAGCATATGCTCAGTGGAACCCCAACCCTTAACAATCAGTTCAGTTCATTATAAACTTCACCCAACCTCACTCTGATCCCTTCTCTTCTTCCTATAACCAAGGCTTATGGTATGGTAATCTTGTCTCTCATCCCCCTCAATTCCCTCCTCAAAACCCAAACTAGTTTCAATATGGTCAAGGTGTTGGTAACTTCCAAGGACCTTATCCTTTTGTTCCACAAAAACAATGGAACAATCCTCCTCCTGGATTGTACTATCTTAGTGAGCCTTCTCAATTCCAAAAAGGTACAATCTCTTTCCCAAGAACCAAAATCATGGTAATCCCAATCCTAGACAAGCTTCTTCTTCCACAAAACCATGGGTATGTGAAGTGTTAAATATTGCATCATTCGCCTGTTCCAGCCTCAAAAACATTGAAAACCAAATTGGTCAACTTACATCACACATAATGCAGCAACAACAATAAAATTCATATCCACTTCTAACTCAACCACTACCCAACCCCAAGTGTAATTTAAGTGCAATTTCACTTATATTGGGGAAGAAAATTTCTATGACTTAAGATAAATCCGTCAACCCCCTTTAATTTTTGACATATTAAATGAAAAGAAAAATATCAATACCTTCTTCATTTCTTGATAAAATGCTAGAATGATTAGCTATAAAGTCACACTTTTGCTTTCTTGATGGATACACAGCCTATTTCCAAATCCCAATCGCACCTCCAGACCAAGAAAATACTACATTCACTTGCCACTTTGGAACATATTCATATATGAGAATGCCTCTTGTCCTTTGTAATGATCTTACAACATTCTAAAGGTGTATTATGAGTATCGTTTAGGAATACATTGAACACTACTTGGAAGCCTTCACAGATGATGTTACCTTTTATAGTGAGCCATTTGAATATTGCTTAAATTCACTCTCTCTAGTCCTTCAAAAGTGTGTCAAGTGTAACATTGTGTAAAATTTTGAAAAATGAAACTTCACGGTAGAAAATTGGATTGTTCTAGGGAACATAGTCTCAAAATATGGTATTGAAGTTGATCCTACCAAAATTGAAGTGATCCAATCACTTCCTAAACCCACTTCTATTCAAGAAATTTGTTCATTCATCGGACATGCCAGTTTCTATCGGAGATTCATCCATAAATTCATCATAATCTCCCTCCCACTCACTTGGTTTCTCCAAAATGATTTCACTTTCCATTTCGAGGAGGTTTTCAAGAGAGCCTCCATTGAACTCAAAACTATTCTTACATCTACCCTGATAATACAACCCCCAGATTTTTCCTTACCCTTTGAGTTGATGTTTGATACTTCTGATATACCTGTTGGGGCTATTATTGGTCAAAGAAAGGAAAAAATTTCTCAGGTCATCTATAATGATGCAAAAAATTTGATGAAACTCAATCCCACTACACTGTGACTGAAAAAAAGGTTTTAGCAGTAGTTTTTTCCTTAGAAAAATTCCTTACCTATCTCTTAGGTTCCAAAATCATCATCATCACAGACCATTCTGTTATAATGTTCTTACTCAAGAAATATGATTCCAAAACAGGGCTAACAAGATGGATCCTTATGCTCTAAGAGTTTGACCTTGAAATCAATGATATACCAAGAAAAGAAAACCCTATGACTGATCACTTGTGTAGAATTTCTAATTCTTTTCACTCTAAAATCATCTTCCCTGAATTCCCCACAGATCACCTTTCATCTCTCACTCCAAAAATACCATGGTATGCCCCAATTGTAAATTACTTTGTTTTAGGTGTTTTTTCTTGAAATTGTTTCTAAAGATTAAAAAATGAAGATGAAAAGTGATTCATAATACTATTTTTGATCAGAAAATAAACTTTCAAAAACTGGGGTAGACATGGTAATTAGAAGATGTGTTGATTAAAATGAACATTCTTCTATGTTATAGTTCTTTCAATCAATGGATTTTGGTGGATACTTTTGACCAAAAAGTACCTCCCAAAAGGTCCTAGACTCTAGATACTTTTGGCGTTCACTCTTTAAGGACTCACATGAGTCCTGTCAGTCATGTCCCACTTGCCAAAGGTTGGCCCAATTTCAAAGAGAAATGAAATTCCCCAAAAGTCTTTAATTTTCTGTGAGATCATTGACGTTTTGGGTATCGATTTCATGGGACCATTTCCCCATTCCAATGGATTCTCATAAATCAATATTGCATTTGATTATGTTTTTTAGGTGCGTCAAGGGCAACCCCACCAGAAACGATGATTCTCATACTATTTGTTAGTTCTTAAAGACACATATCTTATATCGATTTGTCACCCCACATGCCTTGATTAGTGGCTTAGGAGCCCATTTTTTGTAACAAAACCATGGAATATCTTTTAAAAAATAATCGGGTTATACATAAAACTTCAACTACATATCACCCCCAAAAAATGGTAAGGCTAAACTTTCTAATAGAGAAGTGAAAAGAGTGCTTGACAGAATTATCAAACCCACCAGAAATGACTGGCTGGAAAGACTTGGTGATGAACTTTTGGATTATCGGACTTCCTATAAAACATGCATTGGGAAGTATCCTTTTAGGATAGTTTTTAGTAAAGAATGTGATATTTGAGTTGAAATCCAACATAATCCATTTTGGGATATGAAAACATGTAATTTTGATTTTGAAAAATGTAGTGAAGAAAGACTGTTGCAATTGGCTGAATTGGAGGTTCTTCGACTTGACTATTTTGAGAATTCCAATATGTACAAAGAAAAGGATAAGGAAATCCATGGTAAACACATCCTGAGAAAGGTATTTCAGCAAGGTGAAACGGTAATGATTTTCTACTCTAAATTTCAACTTCACCTAGGTAAGATTAATTCTTGTTGGGAAGGTCCTTTTGTTATTTCTATTTTTTACCCATTTGGTGCAGTGAAAGTCCAAGACCCCTCTTCCAAATGGACATTCACAGTTAATGGATGTCAGTTAATTCATCACCATGCGAGGAACCACAATCCTGGTACCACATCAACTTCCATAGAATCCCGAACTTTTATAGTTGACCCACCACTAGATGGAGATGACAAACCACCAAATCCAAACTAGGGGCACCTCTTTCCATTTAACTCATATTCTCTCTCTCCCTCTCTTTGTTCTTATTCCTCCATCATTATCATTTTGTTTTTTACCACTTTCCTCGTCACATTTTTATTAACTTGTTCTCTTTTTTGTGGGTGTGTAATTTGAAAACATAAAAAAACAAAAAAAAAATAAAAAAATGAACAATGAAAAGTCATACTTACTCACCTTCCAATTTTTAAATTTTTTCCAACAATTTTTGGAGTCAAAAGACATGGTTTCATCTCAGAAAATTTGTGGTTTCTTCATAATTTTTGATAAAAAATATTGTTTCAAAACTAACCAATTTTGAATATTCAATTTTTGATTTGTAAAATGATTTTCCCAAAACGTGAGGAACAAAATTTTCTTTCATTCCAAGGACACCTATGGCCATATTTTAAAAAGGATTGTTTTTTTCACACCCATTTTTGAATCTAGTGTCTGTGGACTTTCGAGTTTAATTTCTTACTTTAGTGTGCATTAATACTATAGAGGATTTTTCCGAACCACATGAGAATTATAATAGGAAAATAGCCTCCCATTAACCATACATTAATCCTCCTTTTGAAAGAACCTTCAAGCCTATGAAAACCTTTTCTCCGATAGCCATATTACAATCCCAATACCTTATCCCACCTAATATCATCATGGATTTTAATTTCATAATTTTTTAAAATTTAGGTGTGGGGGGGAATGGATTTCATTGTTTGGGTTCCCTTTTATTGATTTTGAACGATTTATCATATGATTGAGGGAAACCGTCCATTTTAATGTGGGGGATAGATTTTCCTTCAGTGGTTCTTGGGAATATATATATGCTTATGACATACTGTTCAAATTTTAATGACATGTGTTGAAAACAATTAATTAACAATCAAAAAAATAAAAAAAATAAAAAAAACAAATTAGGTTTTATCATTGGTAGGTCAAAAATCAATATTTATCAACCTTCAATCTTATTATAACTATTAAAATTAGTGTCTTTAGGAGATCAATCATGGGTTGGGATATGAGTGTGAGATTTGTATCAAGTTCAACTTTTGAAAAAAACATTAAAAAAAGAACACTTGCATTATATTCTTATATTATTGGGAGAAGTTTTGTGTTTGACAAATATTCCATATTCCCTTAATATTTCCTTAAACTTTTATGTCTTATTTCACATTTTAATTACCTTGTAAATATGTGTTTCCATTTCCTTTAATGTATCATTTAAAAAAAATTGTGCATTGATTTTTCCATGTTGGTTTTTTGCATCTCTTCTTCTCTCTCTTGGACGTTATATTCCGACCATCCCATATCCACAAAAAAAACCCCTTCAAAAGACCTCTTGATTCCTGTGCACTTAGGATAGGGAGTGGAAGCTGAGATCTCTTTCAAACTCTGAGATTTTCACTTTAGGTTGGTGAATGAGTGAAGCTCCATAAATTAAATTTATCATCTTGTGTGGAGTAAGTTTTATCTGCCACAATTTTACATTTCTAAATTTGAGCATGAGAAAAATGAATTGTTTTTTAACATTGTTTCTATAAAAACATGTTGTGGAATTCAATATGGATGAGTGATATTGTCTAAACCTCCCTTATTGGGGAAAAAATTAATATTTCATGGTGAGTGAAAATTATTTTTGTCATGTTTTTATATTTGTTGCACATGATGACATGAACAAGACTAAGTGTGGGGTATTTTAGGTTATTAATAATTTTCCTGAGTTATTATATACTCCATTTACTTATTTTATATGAAACATGCATAATTTTTGTGAAATATTAATGTTTTAATGCTAAGTATAATTTTTTATCATTTTTAGAAGTAGTCCAATTGAGTTAGTTTACTATTTTATTTAAAACACTACCCCTGCTAATACAAATTGTTTGGTTTGTCTTTTTTAGGATTCCTAATTTAATATAAAACATTTCATTAGAAGGGATAATGGGCCAATTCTATCATTTCAAGGCCTACATGGACCGCACAAGAAGGCCTTCAGAATCTATGAAGAAACTAGACCAGCAATGATGATTTAATTTCTGGGCACAATAAGGAAGTCCAAATTCGATTATTCTCATAAAATGATCGGGGAAAATTTAATAAGTCTTGGATAAAAATTTTAAGTCCCAAATCAAAAAAAAACTGTCCCAAATGATTCATTTAAACTCAGCCCACCATTCTGGAAAGGAATTAAAATAAGTACAGTATTCATGACATGTATCCTGATATAATCATCCAATAAATATGATACTTTTCAGTATGAAAGATGAGATATAGGAGGCCTAATTTTTTTGAAGAAATCATTGGGATTTGAACGCATCTTACAATTCCAAAATCCATTCACATGTTTTCCATCGAAAAAGAATGGATAGAAATGGACTGTTTGACATTGTTTGTTGAAACTGCCATAACTTTGTATCCATAGGTCAAAATGCCTCCAAATTTCTATTTTAGTCATCCAAAAGCACTATATAAAACTTTTCATAAGGATATATCTCGAGATTATGCTGTCGGGATGTCCTAATCGTCGATCCAAGTGGAGCGGCAGATTGAGAATGGAAACAGTCCACTTCCTTGAGCTATAAATACATCCCCCTCCTCTTTTTAAAAGGGGTTGAAATTTCAGAAGAGAGGATAACATATTGGCATGACCAAAGCCATTTCACGGTCTTGGGAGGACCTTACATCCTCTTGTTTTCACTTTAGAGATCCTTCCTCCTCTCTTTGTTTCAATTTAATTTTTTGTTCTTCATTATTCTAATCTTGTAAGTCTTTTTTTTGAAATTATGTTTTAATTGAAGTTTTTTCTTAAATATATCTTATTATCATCCACCTTATTTAGTTTAATATGAATGTTCTTAAAATATTTTAAATATAGTTGAATCCCCTTCTTTTCTTCTACTTTCTCAATCAATCTAATGTTCATTTTTAATTATCATCATTGTTTGTGTGTGTGTTCGATGCACCACTATTTTCTGATCAATTTATTTTTCTTATATTCTTAATTTATCAGCAAAACCTTTATATGAAGATTACAAATCATTTCAATGGATGAGTAAATCTCTCATTGGGGTGAGTTTTAATTTAGGGATGTTAAGCGATTGAGAGCTTTTTCTCAATGAGTAGTCTTTGAATTAACATTGTGTATGTTGGACTTAACATGTCATGGATTAATGATGTGTTTTGTTTAACGAGGGATTTAAATGGATTATTTGAACCATAAATACACTACCATAAACAAGATAAGGTTAAGATTAGAACCCTAAGTTAAGTTAAGGATTGGATTAAATCCTTAACATTTGGGAATTCCAATCAACGTCAACTTGTGAAATGAGAGTTAATTTAATGCAATATAAATCAAAGATCAAGGATATCACAAGTTTAACTACATAAAACTGAACTCAAACCAACCTTTATCAAATTATTAAATCAAACACCTATCATTAATCACATCATTTAATGTCAGCAAACAAACCCCCTAATCAAAATACAATCAACTAAAAACAAAAGACTATTAAAAAGTATAATCACCGAGGATTCGACTCGAGTGTTGCAATACACATTAGCAGAGAAATAGAACTTTGATCATTCAATAGGAGAAAATATTCTATGCCTTCAAATGGAACTGCCACCAAGGATGGTGCAATTAAATAGTCGTTAGTTTCTGGTTATTGTAATAAAACAAAAAAACAAAATTTTAAAAAAAATGAAAAAAACACAAAGAAAACCCTGCCTTACTCATAAAAATCATAAATGGGAAACACAAAAATAAAACCCCATATTCCTTTTTCTTCCAACATATCTCTAAATTCCCCATATCCTCCCAAATAATCCCTCATTTTTGTTTGACCCAGAAATTGAGTGAACACTTCGCCTACATAAGAAGAACATTATGGATAATCAAATAATTCAAGAACCCGTCTTTGTCCAACCAATTGAATTAGTTATGGCCAATCCCTGGGAACAAACACTTAAAGAACTTACTGCAACTGATATGAATTACCAACCTCTTAGTATTCAATATCCAAACATAGAGGCTGACTTCGAACTCAAATCGGGTTTGATTAATCTACTCCCTCATATCCACGTGCTAGCTAGTGAGGATCCACATCTTCATCTTAAAGAGTTCTATGTGGTGTGTTCTACCATGAAGCCTCAAGGGGTTTCTAAAGAACAACTAAAACTCTAAGAATTATCTTCTCTCCCTATAAGACACTGCTAATTCATGGCTCTACTACCTTCCTCTTCATTCCATAACCACATGGAATGACAAGAACGGACTCTCCTTAGAGAAATTCATTACAACTTCTCGTATCGCTTTTATCCGAAAGGAAATAAGTGGTATTCATCTATTCCCAAGTGAATCACTCCATGAACTCTGGGAAAGGTTCAAAAAGCTTGTTAAAACCTGCCGACACCACCAAATCTATTACCAACTCTTGATCCAATACTTCTATGAGTGGTTATTTTCTATAGAGAGAACTCTCATTCATGCCACAAGTGGAGGTGCTCTTGTTGATAAAACACCAACTGCTGCAAAAGATCTTATAAGAAACATGGCTGAAAACAAAAAAAACTTCTACACTAGAGCATTTTATCAAGTAAGTAATGTCCAAGACAATCAATCCATAGAGCTGAACAAGATGACTGAGTGGATGAGTGAACATATAGGTCTTGTGCGACAACTAGTTGTGGAATCCAAATACCCAACCTCATCTTCTCCACAATCAATGTTTCTTGGACATATCAAAAAATGTGGAATCTGAAACTCACCATCTCATCCAACTGACACATGTCTGTAACATCAATAGGATAAATTTGATTCATATTGACCAATGGATCTCAATGCATTATAAGCTCAGCGGAACCCCAACCCTCAAAAATCATGTCAGTTCATTAGAAACTCCAACCAACCTCACTCTGAGCCCTTCTATGCATCCTGTAACGAAGGCCTTGAGAGGACCAGTTTGGGATATGTATAACACTGAGAAGGGGGGTGAATCAGTGTTGGGGACATTTTAAACAAATTACAACATTTATCCCTGTACCTCATGACCTGTTAGGATCTTGATTCTCTTATTCTATTTTCCATGTCCCATGCAATAATAAAAAGCAGTAAAAATATGCACACAAAATTTTTACAAGGTTCACCACTCAATAAGAGTAGCTACGTACTTTCCATGCATGGGTATGACCACTGCATGGATTCTCCATTATAATGTGATATGCTTTTACAATGGAGTGCCTGGGAAAGAAATCCTCTAGCCCGTGTGAGTCCCCACACTTTAGAGGGGGGTGGGAAACAATCCTCTTCCCTGGACTGGTGATGACCTAGCCCAACTTGCAGTGTCTAGCTGGTTCTTTATACTGCCTATGGAGACAGTCTTCTTCCTTCTTAGAAAGGTAGGTTCTGCTCTTGATCTTCTTCAGTGCTCTTCACTTGATTACTTTCAAAGTAGTAGGCAAGCAATTCTTCGTGTCTTCTTCTTTTATTCTTCTCTAGTGCAAAACCAGCTGCACTAGGACTTCTTCTTCTTCTTTAGTGCAATAACAAAATGCCCTAGGACCCCTTCTTTATTAGAAAGAATCACATGTACCAATGTGATTAATTTGGAAATGAAGACCATCTTACTTGGCATCATCAGAGTGAGTTCTCCTCTTGTTCATAAATGCATGTGATCATGCATATGGAATGTAGTTGAACTCTTTTCCTTGTTCTTCTTTCCTCTCCAGAAGATGGCAGAAACGCCTGGAACAAAACTGCTTGCGCGCCCACTTCCACTTGCGCGCCCTATACTTGTGCGCCTCTTCTTGCATGCTGCTACTTGCGCGCCACTACATGCGCGGCAAGACTTGCCGAAAAAAATTGCGCGGAAACACTTGCACTGCAGACTTGCGGGGCAACACTTGCATGGAAGACTTGTGTGTCAACACTTGCGCAGTAAAACTTGCATGGCAGACTTGCGTGGAAACACTTACGCGGCAGACTTGCGTGGAAATACTTGTGCACCATATAAATAACACTCAACTTGTGTGCCACTTCAGCTTGCACGCTGCTTTCTACACTTGTGTGTTCAGAGTTCAAATTTTTCTCTTAAGTGTTTAGCATTAAAAAATGAGGTGTCGAGTCATCTATTTATAGTCATTTTTGTAACTTGCGCGACCTAGACTTGAACGCCACCACATGTGTGCCACCACATGCTGCCACCACTTTCACGACACACTTATGCGCCAATACTTGCGCGTCAAATACTTGACTTGCGTGCCACTTTATTTCCTTTTCCATATTTCTGAAATAATTCTCTTTTAAAATATGACTTGCACGCCTCTATATACTTGCGCGCCTACTACATACTTGTGTGCCTACTTCTTTCCTTTGCCATATTTTTCATATGATGATATTTGGGATATGACTTTTCCAAAAACACTTCTTTGTCACTCCATTTCCTTCACAAGTCTTGCATCACAAGTTCTCCAAACTTATGATATTTGTGAAATATAAATCAGTAAAGCATCGTCTAGTTTTACAAGTCCTTTCCTTTTGGAATATGAATTCCAATGTATTTATTCATCCTCACTCCAAATCCTAAAATCCATTTGGAGTGTTAATTCCGATGGACTCCAATCATCTATCTTCATCCAAAAGTGGAGGCTTGAGGCTTCTTAAAACACCTTCAATGTTGCAGACAATGTATCACCTTTGATACATGTATTTGGAACTTTGAGACCAGTGAAATAATCATTTGATTTCAAGGAAATGTGTAATTCATGACCTTCTCAGAATGACAAGCCCTTCCATACTCTCTCTTCTTCTTCAGCCATCATTCTCTACTCCATGATAATCATATGATTCTTTTCTTCAAGTAAGCTCTTTCATGGTTCTCATGCAATCGTGAAGAATTGTATTATCCTCTTCAAATCCTCATTCTTCTTCAACCATCCTTAGATAGATGATACTTCACCATTCTGCTCCAATCATCCCCAAATGGATGATACTTATCCATTCTTCATTGTTGTAAACAATGTGTCACCTTTGACACAAGTTCTCTGAACTTAGGATTAGTTCAACAATCGTCTGAATTCTTCTTCTTATAGAATTACTCAAGTATGTCATCCAATGCTATGATTTAATAATAATTCTCCAAGCATCCTCACTTCATCTGATCTCCATTAACTTTTGAGTCCTTCTTTATCTCCTTCTTCATTTTGACTAGTATTGACAACTTTTGACAACAAATACAATCTTTACACACAAAGTGGTCCCAACAATCTCCCACTTTGTATTTTGTTGTCATTACCACAAAGTCTTCTCAAATGAATGTGTCAATGTCAAAATGAGAATCTTATCTCTCCCTTTTACTTATATCTCTCCCCTAGAATTTCATTTCATTTCTCTCCCCCTTATTGACAAGAAATGCAATGTTCATGGTAGAGAGGGTATCATTCTATACTTAAGCAATGTGCCATCAATCATTTCACTCTAAGTATACTTGAGGAATGATCGACATAGAAAACAAGAAGATTTTATTTAGACAACAAAGTTGTCCATTACCCACATAATATGACACCTCATGAGATGAGAACTCATACACTTGTCTTCAAGGGTTTTTCACTTTCATTCCAAGCCGAAGCTATTGAGTGCGAAAGAAATAATCAACCTGAAATTCCTGAACATACTTCAACAAATGGATCAAAAACATTCATGTGTAATTGGCAGGATAAGTGGCCTTGGATCACATTCACTCTTCTTATGTCATTGATAATCTTTGTTACTCCCCCTTTGTAGAATGATCTTTATTTTTAGTAACCAAGGATGAATGATTTAGAAATAACATACCATTTCCAATGACATGATCTTTAGAAAATCTTCAGATTAGTTGAATTTAGTACTAAATGAAATTGATACTTATTGAGATAATGACTCTGGAAGCTTCTTCATGTGTATCCCTCTATAGAGAAAACTTCTCATCACTGAATCTCAGGTTCTCCCCCTAAGATCTTGCATCACCTTCAATTCCCTATATTTAAAGAAAGAAAAAAAACAATACACAAAGATTTAAGGGAATATGGTGGATCCTCCATGCTTCTTCAATGTGAGCAGGAGGGCTGAGATGATTTTCTCAACCATGATGCTCCATTTTCTCCACTCCTCACACTTTCCCATTTGATCATTAATTTTGAATGTAGCTGTGTGGATCACAATAATTATTCTATCTCTTTATGTGTGAATCTTATTTCTTCAAGAGAATTCCAAGAACTAGAATCTCTTGGTGGAACATTCATCCTCTTCATGAATTCTTGTTGGGCTGGAATAAATTCAAAGCACTTTCTGACAGTGTGACCAGCCTTGTTGCACCTCACACACAGAAGTTCTTTGTCTTCATGTAGAATCTTCTTTTTGTTTTTATCACTAGCCTTAGCTTGTGCATCTTCCATTTTGCTCATTCTTTCCAAATATTCTGGCCAAATCACCAAAATATCATTAGGGACTGAGGAATCAAGATTGGATCTTCTACATGGATTCTTCTGAGTGGATTCCATCATAGTATTTATTTTGGATGCACCGCCCTTCACCTTCTTGGACATGGAATCCAAGGACTTCTCAGTTTTCCTCATTCTAATCTTCTTGGGATCATTTTCTTTTGCAACATACTTATGA
This sequence comes from Viscum album, assembly GCA_963277665.1. Classification (NCBI taxonomy): domain Eukaryota; kingdom Viridiplantae; phylum Streptophyta; class Magnoliopsida; order Santalales; family Viscaceae; genus Viscum; species Viscum album. The sequence continues at coordinate 1,258,184,164 of OY728152.1, forward strand.
TTACATCCCAAGATTTATTCTTCATTCTTCTCCAGCTTTTGTGGTCTTTTGTTCTTATTAGCTTTGAATACATTTTGAGATAGGCATCCACCATTCTTGTGACCACTCCCATTGCATACATCACAGATGTTGTCCAGCATTCCAAATCTATTTGCAGTATACATATGTTTCTGGATCTATGGATGCTGCTTCTTATTCTCTGGATTTCTCCCCCTTGAGATGGGCTTTCTCTTTACTTTTACATTTAAGGGATTGTACCAACAATCCAGTGCACAATGCCCAAACCTGTTGCAGCACCAGCATTGACCAACAAACCTTAACTTCTTTTCATCTTCTTGATAAGTTTGATGAGTCTTCTTCTTCTTGGTATGTTGTGATTTCTATGGGGATCTATCTTCCACACACTTTACCTTATCCACCCTATCCATGGTGATAGGTTTCATCTCACTTTTCTTCATCCAAACTTGTTTAGAATTTTTCTTCCAACCTGCACTTTTTGTAGGAGCAATTTTAGAAACATTAATACAAGTTGGTATGGATGGTACCTTTACTTTCTCAACTGCTTGTGATAGATCAATGAGTGAAGTCATGATATTCTTATCACATGTTGGAGGTCTTTCGATAGTAGAATCCTCCAGTGAGCATTGAGTACTAGCAGCAACTATTACCTTATTTTGTGGAGACTCAATATGTGTCTTCTCAAGATTTTTTAGTTCAGCTTCTAATTCTAGACATCTCATATTGAGGATGACTTCCTGGTTTTCAATCATAGTCATATTCTCTTCACAAGCCTTCTTTAATCTTTCAACTTCATCTTCATTCATCTTTACTTTGTTTTGTAATTAAGAGTCAATTTCATTGATCTTCTTGGAGTTATCTTCCAAATATAACTTCTTGACTTCATTGCCCCTTTTCATCTCATCTTCTAGTTCATGGATATTCTCTTCTAGAGTCTTGTTGACTCCCTCCTGTTCTTCAACATCTTTGAGCCACTTTGAAGAACTCTCTTCAAATCCCCTCTTTGTTGCTTCAAAGGCTCCAACCTGTCTAGAGAGATTTAAAAATTCGGCATTTTTTTATTGTAATCCTTTCTCCAAAATATCAGTTTCTTCTTCCAACGGAGTGATATTTTCTTTCCTGCATTCAAATACCTCGCAAACCAGGGATGCACTCTCTTCATGAATACCATGCAGAATAATTCTTAATCTATCAACTGATACTTCTTGAGATGTTGTAGATTTTTCGTCACCACTTGTGCTAGCATTTTCATTGTGAGGGTAATTTCCAAATGTACTAACACATACCTCTTGATTAGTTGAGGTAGGCAGGTTGTCCATCTTCTTGGTGGGTACTTGATCCACCTTCTCATTACTTTCCAAATCTGGTGTGTCTTCAATGTCAGCCAGATATGGAGAACCAGATGCTTCCCCTTCTTTAGATAAGAGAGAATTCTTCTTCAATTTTGTCTTCTCTTTATTTTTACTATTCATCATAGTCTTGGTAGATATGTCTTTCTGCTCAGAGATAGCTGAATCTTTACAAACACTGCTCTTCATTGTTGACTCAGGAAAGGAACTCATGTTTTCAAAAGAGAATAACTTCATGGTAGAGAATCCAACAGAGGTGAACCTGTCCCTCTGATATCAATTGAGAGGACCAATTTGGGATATTTCTAACACTGGGAGGGGGGTGAATCGGTGTTGGTGACTTTTTAAACCAATTCCAACTTTTATCCTTGTACCTCGTGACCTGTTAGGATCTTGATTCTCTGATTCTCTTTTCCTTGTTGCATGAAATAATAGAAAGTAGTAAAAATATGAACATGATATTTTTACAAGGTTCACCACTCAATAAGAGTAGCTACATCCTTTCCATGCATGGGTATGACCACTGCATGGATTCTCCATTATAATGTGATATGCTTTTACAATGGAGTGGCTAGGAAAGCAATCCTCTAGCCCGTGTGAGTCCCTACACTTTAGAGGGGGCTGGGAAACAATCCTCTTCCCTGGACTGGTGATGACCTAGCCCAACATGCAGTGTCTAGCTTGTTCTTTATACTGCCTATGGAGACAGTCTTCTTCCTTCTTCAAAAGGTAGGTTCTGCTCTTGATCTTCTTCAGTGCTCTTCACTAGATTACATGCAAAGTAGTAGGCAATAAATTCTTCGTGTCTTCTTCTTTTCTTCTTCACTAGTGCAAAACCAGCTGCACTAGAACTTCTTCTTCTTCTTTAGTGCAATAATAGAATGCACTAGGAATCCTTATTTATTAGCAAGAATCACATATACCAATGTGATTAATTAGGAAATGAAGACCAGCTTACTTGGCACCATCAGAGTGAGTTCTCCTCTTGTTCATAAATGCATGTGATCATGCATATGGAATGTAGTTGAACTCTTTTCCTTGTTCTTCTTTCCTCTCCAGAAGACGGCATAAACTCCTGGAACAAAACAGCTTGTGCGCCCACTTCGACTTGCGCGCCCTATACTTGCGCACCTATAACTTGTGAGCCTTTTCTTGCACGCTGCTAACTACGCACCACTACTTGTGCGGCAAGACTTTCCCAAAAGACTTGCGCGACAGACTTACACGGAAACACTTGCCTGGCATACTTGTGTGGCAACACTTGCATGGTAGACTTGTGCAGAAACACTTTCATGGTAGACTTGTGTGGAGACACTTGCACGGAAGACTTGCGTGGAAATACTTTCGCGCCGTATAAATAACACTCAACTTGCCCGCCACATCATCTTGCGCGCCACTTTCTACACTTGCGCGTTCAGAGCTCAAATTTTTCTCTTAAGTGTTGAGCCTTAAAAAATGAGGAGGTGAGTCATCTATTTATAGGCATTTTTGTGACTTGCGTGACCTAGACTTTCATGCCAAATACTTGACTTGCGCGCCACTTTATTTCCTTTGCCATATTTCTGAAATGATTCTCTTTTAAAATATGACTTGTGCGCCTCTACAGACTTATGCGCCTACTGCATACTTGCGCACCTACTTCTTTCCTTTTCCATATTTTTGATCTGAAGATATTTCTGATATGAATTTTCCAAAAACACTTCTTTCTCACTCCATTTCCTTCAAAAGGCTTGCATCACAAGTTCTCCAAACATATGATATTTGTGAAATACAAATCAGTAAAGCATCATTTGGTTTTACAAGTCCTTTCCTTTTGGAATATGAATTCCAATGTACTTCTTCATCCTCACTCCAAATCCTAAAATCCTTTTGGAGTGTTAATTCCGATGGACTCTAATCATCTCTCTTCATCCAAAAGTGGAGGCTAGAGGATTCTTCAAACACCTTCAATGTTGAAGACAATGTATCACTTTTGATACATGTATTTGGAACTTTAAGACCAGTGAAACAATCATTGGATTTCAAGGCAATGTGTAATTCATGACCTTCTTAGAATGACAAGCCCTTCCATACTCTCTCTTCTTCTTTAGCCATCATTCTCTACTCCATGAAAATCATATGATTCTTTTCTTCTAGTAAGCTCTTGCATGGTTCTCATGCAATCGTGAAGCATTGTATTATCTTCTTCAAATCCTCATTCTTCTTCAACCATCCTTAGATAGATGATACTTCACCATTCTGCTCCAATCATCCCCAAATGGATGATAATTATCCATTCTTCATTGTTGTAAACAATGTGTCACCTTTGACACAAGTTCTTTGAACTTAGGATTAGTTCAATAATCGTCTGAATTCTTCTTCTTAGAGAATTACTCAAGTATGATATCCAATGCTATGATTTCATAATAATTCTCCAAGCATCCTCACTTCATCTGATCTCCATTAGCTTTGGAGTCCTTCTTTATCTCCTTCTTCATTTTGACCAGTATTGACAACTGTTGACAACAAATACAATATTTACACACAAAGTGGTCCCAACTGGCCTGAGGTATGGTAATCTTGTCTCTCATCCCCCTAAATTCCCTCCTCAAAAGACAAACCATTTTCAATATGTTCAAGGTGTTGGAAACATCCCACAACCTTATCCTTTTATTCCTCAACAAAAAAGGAACAATCCTCCTCCTAGATTCCTCTATCCTAGTGAGCCTTCCAAATTCCATAACATATACAATTTCATTCCCAATAACCAAAATCAAGGTAATCCCAATCCTAGACAAGACTCTTGTTCCAAGAAACCATGGTAATGTGCAGTGTAAGATCTTTCCTCATTCACCTCTTCCACCTTCAAAAACATTGAAACCAAAATTGTTGAACATGCATCCTACATGATCCAACAACAACAATAAAATTTTTCCCAACATCCAGCTCAACCATTACATAACCCCAAGGTTAATGTATGTGAAACTACACTTAGATCGAGGAAACAAATTTCTATGCCTCAAGATACGTCCTATGACCCCGATTCAAATTTTGACATAGAAAATGAGAAGAATAAGAAACATGAAAAGGAATCTGAAGTCTCACCCTCACCTCCTTCCTTTCCACTTAGGAACCCAATTCCTTTTTCTCAAGCCTTCTCTAAGCCAAATATGTCCTTTGAACCTGATCATGAAATTCTCGACTTGTTTAGACGTGTTGAAGTGAACATTCCCCTATAAGATGCCATTAAACAAATTCTTATGTATGCCAAGATTCTCAAAGAGTTGTGTACCCATAAGAGGTATCGTAGGACCTTGGAAAATGTTTCCACCCAATATCATATACCCATAAAGTTCAAGGATCCAGGGACCTTTATGGTTCCATGCCAAATTGGAAGTTCCAACTTTGATAATGCATTCATATACATAGGAGCCTAAAATTAATGTAATGCCAAAATCCATCTTCTCTGACAATGGTCTAGGTCGCTTACATCAAATGGTTATTTTCATTCAATCAGCCAATCGAAGAACAACTAGTCCTAAGGGTATAATCAAGGGTTTCCTTATTCTTATTAATAATATTATCTTCCCAACTGATTTCTATGTCCTTGACATGGAAGCTGAGACAAAATCTTCTTGATCTCCACTAATTCTAGGAAGACCATTCCTCATGACTGCTAAAACTAATATTGATGTCCATTCAGGCGTCTTATGCATGGAATTTGGTGACCAAATGGTCAAGTTCAACATTTTCCAAGCCATGCATTACCCATATGAGGATCACTCTGCATTCTCAATCGATGCTTCTGAGTACACTTCTAAGAGTCAATTGAACCCCGATCCATCTTGTTCTTCATGTTCAAATGATAAAGGATCTTGTGAAATTTGAACCATGATTAACCAAGTCATAAATGGTAAAGTTGATGTGGACCTCTCATTCATAAGCTCCATAAATCTAGTAGAACTTTAAAACTCTCTTGAAACCCACATCAACACTGATATCTACTGCTCCACCATGGACAGTATTAATGAAAAAATAATTTCAAGCAACAGAATTCCCTTCCTCCATTATTGAGTTTTCTAAACCACAAATAAAAGATGAGGCTAATCTGAAACATCTTCTCAAACACCTAAAATATGCATTCCTTTTCAATGATCACTCTTATCTTGTCATTATTTCTAATTCACTTACCGAAACTGAGGAATCCAAATGTGTTCAAGTGTTAATGGATAAGAAAAAGGCCTTATGTTGGACCCTAGATGACAAAACATGAATCAACCCGACTCTTTGCATGCATCACATACATCTTGAGAAATCATCCAAACCATTTAGACAACCAGAAGGAAGACACAATCCACACATATATGAGGTAGTTAGGGATGAAATCACCACGATTCTTCAATCTGGTATTATCTACCCAATATCTGATAGTGAATGTGTTAGTCCAATTCATGTTGTACCTTAGAAAGGTGGGATAACTTTTGTCATAAGTGAACATGGGGAGGTAGTCACTACTCGAGTGAAAAATTAATGGTGTGTGTGCATCGACTATAGAAAATAGAATGTTGAAACAAGAAAAGATCGCTACCCTCTTCCATTCCTTTATCAAATGCTAGAACGATTATGTAGAAAGTCACTCTATTGCTTTCTTGATGGACACAATGGCTATTTACAAATCCTAATCGTACCTCAAGACCATGAAAAGACTACTTTCACTTTCCCCTTTGAAGCATATGCATATAGGAGAATGCCTTTTGGCCTTTGCAATGCTCCTACAACATTCCAAAGGTGTATGATGAGTATATTTGGTAAATTCATTCATGACTATATGGAAGTCTTCATGGATGAATTTACCATTTATGTTGAGTCATTATAATCTTGCTTAAATTCACTATCTTTAGTCCTTCAAATGTGTGTCAAGTGTAACCCTATGTTAAATTTTGAAAAATGTCACTTCATGGTTGCAAATAGGAATGTTCTAGGGGACTTAGTTTTAGAATATGGTATTGAAGTTGATCCTAAAAAAATTGAAGTGATCTAATAACTTCCTGAACCCACTTCCCTTTGAGATATCTGTTCATTCCTCAGTCATGTTGGTTTCTATCGGCGATTCATCCATAAATTCTGTAAAATTTCCCTCCCACTCACTCGGTTTCTCCAAAATTATTTCACTTTCCATTTTGATGAGGTTTTCAAGAGAGCCTTCATTGAACTCAAAACTACTCTTACATCTACCCTGATAATCCAACCCCCAGACTGGTCCTTACCATTTGAGTTGATGTGTGATGCTTCTGATAGAGCGGTTTGGGCTCTTCTTAGTCAAATAAAGGAAAAAATTCCTCATGTCATCTATTATTCCACAAAAATTTTGGATGAAACCCAATCTCCCTACACTGTGAATAAAATGTTTCATTTAGAAGTGGTTTTTTCATTAGATAAATTCCAACCCTATCTCTTAGGTGTCGAAGTCATCCTCTTCACAAACCATTCTACTATAAATTTCTTACTCAAGAAAAGTGATTCCAAAACATAGCTAATATTATGTATCCTTATACTCCAAGAGTTTGACTTTAAAATAAAAGATAAACAAGGAAAAGAAATCCATGTGGCTGATCACTCGAGTAGAATTTCAAATTCATCCCATTCTAAAATCATCAATCATAAATTACCCACGAATCACCATTCATATCCCACTCCAAAAATACCATGGTGTGCACCAATTGCAAATTACTTGGTTTCTGGTGTTTTTCCCAAATATTTTTCAAAATAACAAAAAATGAAGTTGAAAAGTGATTCAAAATACTATTTTTGAGAAGAAAATAATCTTTTGAAAACTAGGGTAGACATTGTAAGTAGGAGATGTGTTGATTAAAATGAACATTCTTCCATCTTAGAATTCCTTCACTCAATGCCTGGTGGTTGCCACTTTGTACCACAAAGGACCTCCCGAAATGTCATAGACTCTTGATTCTTCTGGATTTAACTCTTCAAGGAATCACAAGAGTTCTGTCAATCATGTCCCACCTGCCAAAATTTTGGCACAATTTCAAAGAGAAATGAAATGCTCTAGAAGCCTTTAATTTTCCTTGAGGTCTTCGATGTTAGGGGAATCGATTTCATGGGACCATTTCCCCCTTCCAATGGATTCTCATACATCCTTATTTCTTTTGATTATGTTTCTTGGTGGTTCAAGTCCAAACCCACTAGAAAAGATAATTCACATACTGTTAGTGAGTTTCTAAAGACATGTATCTTCCACCGATTTGGCACACCACGTTCCTTGATTAGTGACTTAGGAACCAATTTTTGTAATAAAACCATGGAATCTATTTTAAAAAATAATGGGGTTGTACATAAAATTTCAACTGCATATCACCCCCAAACAAATGGCATGGCTGAACTTTCTAATAGAGAAGTGAAAAGAGTGCTTGAGAGAATTGTCAAACCCACCTGAAAAGACTGGCCTAAAAGACTTGTTTAAGCACATTGGGCTTATCGAACTGCCTATTAAAACCCCATTGTGATGTCTCATTTAAGGCTAGTATTTTGGTAAATCATGTCATCTTCCAGTTGAATTCCATCATTAGTCATTTTTTGCTATGAAAACATGTAATTTGGATTTTGAAAAGTCTGGTGATGAAATACTATTGCAATTTGATGAATTGGAGGTGCTTCAACTTGATTCTTATTATAATTCCAATCTGTAAAAATTAAAGGATAGGGCACTCCATGACAAACACATCTTGATAAAGGTATTTCATTAAGGTGAAAAGGTAATGCTTTTCTTATCTTGATTTTGACTTCACACAGGTAAGCTTAATTCTCGTTGGGATGGTCTTTTTGTTATTACTAATTTTTACCAATTGGGTTTAGGGAAAGTCCCAGACCCCTCTTCCAAAAGGAAATTTACTGTTAATGGACATCAGTTAAATAATCACAATTCTAGGACACACAATTTTGGAACCACATTTACTTCCATTCTAAAGTTGACCCACCACTGGATGGAGATGACAACCCACTAAATCCAATCTAGGGGCAACCTCTTTCCCTTTAGCACCTATTATCTCCCTCTCTCTCTCTCTTTATTCTTCTCCCTCCCCCATTCTCAATTTGTCTTTTTTTCACTTTCAGCATCACATTTTTATTTATACTTTCTCTTTTGTGTGGGTGTGTAATTTAAAAACACAAAAAAACCTAAAAAATTAAAAAATTAACAATGAAGAGTCATACTTACTCAGCTTACAATTTTCAAATTCTATCCAACCATTTTTGGGAGTCAAAAACACATGGTTTCATCTCAAAAATTTTGTGGTTTCTTCATAAATTTAGATAAGGTATATTGTGTCAAAACCAACGAATTTTGAATGCTCAATTTTTGATTTGTAAAATGATTATCGCAAACTGTAAGGAACAAAATTAGATTTCTGACCAAGGGAACCTGTGGAAATCCTATCCAAATGAGTGTTTTTTTCACCCCCATTTATGAATATAGAGTTTTTGGACTTTCGAACAGAATTTCTTACTTTAGTGTGCATTAATATGATAGAGGAGTTTTCAAAACCACATGATAATTATAATAGCCAAATAGTCTCCCATTAACCATACACTAATCCTCCTTTTGAAAGCCTCTTTGATCCTATGAAAACCTTTTATTTTATAGACACAATACAATCCCAATACCTTATCCCACAAAATAAAAACATGGATTTTCATTGCAAATTTTTTTGTAATTTTCATGTGGGGGGAATGGATTTCATTGTTTGGCTGACCTTTTATTGATTTTAAATGAGTTATCCTATTCTTGAGATCAAGAATCCATTTTAATGTGGGGGAGAGGTTTTCCTTTAGTGGGTTTTGGGAATTTATATATTCTTATGACATATTGTTCAAATTTTAATGACAGGTGTTCGAAAAAAATAATTAAAAAATTCAAAAAAAAAATAAAAAAATTGGTTTGTGTCTTGGGTAGGTCAAAAATCACTGTTTATCAGCCATTGATCTTGTTATAACTATTAAAATTAGTTTTTTGGGGAGATCAATCATGGGTTGGGAAATGATTGTGAGATCTGTTTCAAATTCAACTTTCGAAAAAGAAGAGAAAAAAAAAAGAACACTTGCATTATATTCTTATGTCATTAGGAGAAGTTTTGTGTTTTGTAAATATTCCATCTTCTCATTACCTACATATTTCATACCACTTTTGTGTCTTATTTCACATTTTCATTCCCTCATAACTATATGTTTCCATTTCCTTTCCTGTCTCATTTCAAAAAATATCATTGTTTTTTCCATGTTTGTGTTTTACCCCTCTGTTTCTATGTCTTGGACATTATATTCCGACCATCCAATAGCCACCGAAAAACCACTTAAAAGACCTCTTGATTCTTGTGCACTTTGGATTGGTATGGGATTCCTAGATCTCTTTTAAACTCCATGATTTTCACTTCTTGATGGTGAATGAGTGAAGCCCCATAAATTAATTTTATTATCTTGAGAGGAGTAAGTTTTGTGTGCCACCATTCTCTATTTCTAAATTTTAGAATGAAGAAAATGAATTGTTTTTTTAAAATTGTTTTAGTACCAACTTGTGGTGGAATTCAATATGGATGAGTGATATTGTCTAAAGCTCACTATTTGAGGAAAACAAAATTTTAATATTTTATGGTTAGTGAAAATGATTTTTGACATGTTTTTATATTTGTTTCACATGATGAAATCCACAAGACTAAGTGTGGTTTATTTTATGCTATTTATATTTTAATGACTTATTATATACTCTATTTACTGATTTTATATGAAACTTGCATAATTTGTGGGAAATACTAATGTTTTAATTCTAAGAATAATTTTTTTATCATTTTTAGAAGTAGTCAAATTGACTGAGTTTACAATTTTATTTATAACTCTCACCCTACTAATCCAAATTTTGTGGTTTTTCGTTTGTAGGATTCACAATTAAATATAAAAAATTTCATTTGTAGGGATCATGGGAGAATTATTCAATTTGAAGGCCCATATGGACCACACAATAAGGCTTACAGAATCTATGAAGAAACTGGACTCGCAATGAAGATTTAACTTATGGGCTCAATAAGGATGTCCAAATTACATTATTCTCCTACAAATTTTGGGAGCCAATGTAAGGAGTCTCGGATAAAAATTCAAGTCCCAAATCCAAAGAAATGGGGCCCAAAGGATTCATTTAAACTCAGTCCACCCTTCTAGCTGGGATTTAAAATCAGTACAGTATTCATGACATGTCTCCTGATATAATCATCAAATCAAGCTGATATTTTTCATTGTGAAATATGAGATATAGGAGGCCGAATTTTTTGAATAAATCATTTGGATTTGAAGCAATCTTACTATTCCAAAATCCATTCACATTTTGGTCATCAAAAATCATGGATAGAAATGGACAATTTAACATTGTTTGTTGAAATTTCCATAACTTTGTATCCATAAATCCAAATGCCTCCAACATTTGATTTTATTCTTCCAACATTATTATCTTCAACTTTAAAGAAATATATATCTTAGGATTAGACTTTCTGGATGTCCAAATCCTCGATCCAAATGGAGGGACAGATTGGGAATGAAAACAGTCCACTTCCTTGGGCTATAAATACAACCCCCTCATCTCTTTAAAATTGGTAGGCATTCCATAAAAGAAGATCACATATTGGCAATAAAAAATCCTTTCCAAGATATTGGGAGGACCTTCCATACTCATTTTTTCACTTGAGAGATCTTTCCTCCTCTCTTTGTTTCCTTTTACTTTTGTGTTCTTCATTATTGTAATCTTATAAGGATTTTTTTGTAATTATATTTTAATGAATGTTTCTTATTTAATATATATTATTCTCATCCAACGTATGTATTTTAATATTAATTTTCTTAAAATAGTTTAAATAATGTTGAATCAGTTTCTTTTCTTTTGCATTACCAATCAATCTAAAGTTCGTTTTTATTTATCATCATTGTTTCTGTGTGTTTTCAATGCACCACTCTTTTATTATCCATTTATTTTTATTATATTCTTAATTTATACTCAAAGTCATTATAAACAGATTACTAATAATTTCAATAGTTGATTAAATCTCTCACTGGGGTGAGTTTTAATTTAGGGATGTTAAGTGATTGGGAGCTTTTTCTCGATGAGTATTCATTGAATTATCATTGTGTATTTGGACTTAACATGTTAGGGATTAATGAATTGTTTTGTTTAAAGAGTAGTTTACATGGATTATTGGAACTATAAATACACTACCATAAATAAGATATGATTAAGAATAGAACCCTTACTTAAGTTAAGACTTGGATTGAATTGTTAACACTTGGAAATTCCAATCAACGTCAGCTTGTGAAATGAGTGTTAATTTAAGGAAATATAAATCAAAGCACATGAATATCACAAGATTAACAACATAAAAATGAATTCACCCCAATCTTTATCAAATTTTTAAATCAAACACCAATCATCAATAAATTCATTCAATCTCTGGAAACAAACCCCTACAATCAAAATACAATCCAAAAAATCAAATGACTATTAAAAAGTATCATCACTAAGGATTCAACCCAATTGGTGTTATAGACATTTGTAGAGCATCGAAACTTTGACCGGTCAATAGGCAACAATCAGCCATGCTTTCAGCAATTAAACATGAATGTTACTGAATATTGTGTTTAAAAAAAGATGGATAAATAAAGTTCAAGTCCAAATGAAATATAATAAATAAGTGTCTTACAATATTTTTCTCATGGTCTGGAATTATAGTCTTCCCCAATTTGGGGTGTTATTTTATAACATCCTTATTTTTTATTTCTTCCTAATAATTCCAAAAAAAATCAACAATACAAAAGAGTGTATTATTTCAAATCATGGAAATATTCTTAAAAACCCTCAAATTTGATTAATTCCACGAACTCAGAACATTTCCAATGAGAGATAATTTCCCATTGATATTCTATTAGAAATTAATTCATGATATCCATGGCCTCTAAATCCATAAAGACTCTAGAATTCCATCTAATATACAACTCATTCTTATACACTCTCTATAGCACACCTAATTCCCTATGTTGTTTTTTCCTCATAGCCTCCCCACTGGGAAAAATAAAATGAAGCTGGACCCAAAATATCAATTCATATAAATATAATAATAATATAATATTAAATCCAACAATTTTTTCTCAAACTTGTGCCCAAGTGTTATATTTTAATTCATTTTGATGGTGTCATAAGTAGCGTTTCCCAACGGGAATGATGTTTGAGTATTTTGGAAAGAACCACCAAAAAAACTTATACCTTATTTCCCTATTATTACCATAATTTTGTCGTCTTCATTGAACTCCACCATCAAATGTGTGTAGTGGTTCCATAATTCATGCATGTGTGTATTACCACGATGCTTATCAAAAGATCCAACCATTAAACAAGGAAAATAATATTATATCAATACATATTATAATGAAAATAAATAAGGGTAAAAAAATTACATGGGTAATGTAAATATACCTGATTTATGGGTTCCATTGAATACTCAGACATTGAAGTGTCATCAACCTATATAGATGGAGTTGGTCCCAGTGTATTCTCCATAGGCTCTGAATGTGTCAAAGAAATAGTCAAAGAATAATGAATGTAGAATCTTAGAGAGAAGAAAGTAAAAGGAAAATAACATGTCATAGATGTCTATGAAAATGAATAATATGGATGAGGAGTAGGAATTATAGTGGGATAAGGGATACTTAGGTGAGGAGGTTTTGATTAAAATGGTGGTGAAAACATGGGTGGACTAAATATTTTGGGTGTCACTAAGAATATTGTTGGATAAGAAGGTGTGTTAGATGTTATGTCTGGGAGAGGGATGGTGTGTGATTGGTTATGCCGACTAGTTCTCCTAGATCTAGTACCACCCCCTCATATCATTAGAGAGAGCATTGGAACCACTACTCTAGTTAGAGAATAAATGCCTCATACATGGTGGGTCCTGGTTAAAAGTTAAAAACAAAATATCACATGTCATTATATGTTATTTATATATATATAATTAATAAAATACTCAGAAGATGAACTAAAGGAGGGATTCCCATCTCACTCATTTATTTATTATTTTATATCCGTTTTTTATTTATATATCCTCATTTTTTTCATTTCTCGTATTTGAAAACAAATATAGAATTAATTTCATATGCATAAATAATGTTTAACCCAAAAAAATAATATGAGACATCAATTAATTAATTAATACCACTTTTTAAACCAAATACAGTATATATAGTGATATAACAAAAAATATTATATTTAGTGGGAAGAATATAAAAACATAAGACTTTTCATAGACAAAACAATACATTCAAATAAACATGTTTACCATAGGTTTGATATAGTTCTCTTATACATTCAACTCAATCCAATTCAATTTTGGTTAGATAATTTGGTTCATTTGTGCCAACTGATTTGGTCATTTTCCCATTTTAATTTTCCTTAAGTCATTTGGTTGTTTTTTCAAATTAGATAGGTCATTTTCACATTTTTTTGTCTAATATAATTTGGTTCATATTTTAGTAAAGATCATTTTTTCCGTTTTTAGTAAGGTTATTATTTTTTTGGTTTTTATTTTTATATCAATTTGTTTAATCTACCCAATTAAATTCATCTTTATGTTTTTGTAATTTAATTGTTTCAGTTTTTTTAGTCTGGTAGGTTTGAATATAGTTCAATTCAATATTAGAAAATGAAAACCAAAGAAAAATGCAACCAATAAATATTAAAAATTCGCATGATTATAATGTTGGATACAAAATATTTTTAATCAATAGTAAAAAAATTTATTTTTATCAACCATAACTATAAAACCCCAAGCTTCCACAGTACACTTCTCCTTGAATAATACAGTAGTGTGTGTTGTACGCAACTTCGAGTTCTAACACACACCACAACCAATCAATCTAGCCGTTATGAATAGTAATACTCACTTTTTGATATTTTATAAATTCTATCTTTCAAAATGGTCTTCATTTTTGATTCGAAATATCAAAATTAGTTTGGGGTGAATTCTGGGTACTTTTCTGATAACTTTCATATTTTGATGAATAGTGAAAATTACCAAATTTGAATTAAAAAAAAAATTTAATAGAAATAAATAATAGTGATAAAATATTAATTTGAGTGGTTTTAAAGTATATTTAGAATATATTTTTACCATTTAATCCAACGTTGTCCATTGTACATAATTTCACTTTTAAACTGGACATAAACAAGGGTCAATCTTTTGATAGTTATTGTTTCTTAAAAACATACTTTTTGTTTTGACAGAGGGAATTAATTTTAAATTAATTTCTGCCACTTCTGTTTTTTGAATTTAGAAAAATGGATTCCATATTTAGAATTATAAGGTCCTAATTGTGTAAATAGGTAAGTTTTATTTTTAGATATTTTGAATAATTACTTCGGTAAATATTTTATTTACCATGGTTAAAGGGTAAATCTGGAAAATAAGGGTAAAAAATAATATTATTATAATAATGAATTACCCTAAAATGTGTCCTAACCCTATTGGTTGATACATGTCAAACCAAGGGAATCTTTGGGTCGATTTTGGGACCCCATGGATCCACTTGTAATTAATAATGACACTTTATATTAATTATGTTAAAGTAAATACGAAGATGGCATAAGTGTATATATTTTAGAAAAACAATTTTTACATAGGGTTATATATGTTATCTTTTCGACTATAAATATTAATTAGAAATATAAAATTATTTCCTACATAATGGAATTTTATTTATAATTTTTAGGCATTTAATAATAAATTTATTTATGACATAATAATGATGCAATATTTTCCTTATTAATGAAAGAATCAAATAATTTGTATTATAAATGTTAAGATAAATATAATTTGTAAGTTTTGATGACATAACACAATTTTATTGGTTGATATGACATGTTAGGATTTATTAAATGGATTTTTTTCGATTTAATAAAGTTTTTAAGACTTGTAAAAAAATTAATTATTAAATAGTGTCAAAATTGACATAAATGAGTTTTTAAAAAACATATTATATTATTAATGGATATTCTATTCCTAAAAATATAAGGATTCTCCAAAGGAATTATATAATGATAGGTGTATCGTTTATAAACCACTTGGGTGTCTCTTGGAAATATATAGTATGTTTATTAACATATAATATAAAAATAAAAAGAGACATGGTAAATGTCAAACTAATTAACTAAGAGTAAAAACTAAAAAAAAAGTTAACAAAGTGACCCAAACCTATATAAAACCTATTGGTTGAGTTTTTTTCGACCCATATCCATCATATCCTCGAAATAAATTATTTTGGAGACATTATAAACTGAATATGAATTTATTATAAAATAATATTTTTGAATTTTTTCTGAGGTTCCCCTCACCCCTCTTATTAAAGGGCACTCACCATTCTCACTTATTCACACATTAGAAGCCTTTTGGATTGTCCAACCTCGCCCAAATATCCTCCCAAATTACCTCACTTCAACATATAGGCCTCAGTTTTATCATAAATCCATCCTAAGGAGCCCTTTTGATCAAATCAAAAGAAAGAACCCGAAGAAGAGGTAATGATTTCACCACCCTCTTTCAAGTTCCTTTCTTCTTCCACTTCTTATTTCTTTGTTATTTCCATTATAAAATAATAAATCTAGAATCTTATATATACTGTGATGTTATTATAAATATGGTACAACCATATTTAGTATTTTATCCATCCTTTGAATGACATGTCACCATACGTGCATACGCACGGCTTACCGTCTCCACGCCGTGGTGTAATTGTTATTCAAAACATTATTATTTGGTTGGGAATGATAATGTTGTGTAATTGATGTAAATAATAAATAAAACATGATAATTATTCTTTATATATAATATACGATCCAATTTTATATTATTTTAATATCAAAATAATGATATTGTTGCTCGGGCGTACGTATGGACTACCGTCTCCACGAATGCGATGATATTCATTCCCCATCATATCCATTCATGTATAATTATCATTTGATGATTAAAAATAATTTTTAAGGAATTGATATCATTTTTTATATTAATAAGATACAACCTATCCATAAAAAACATGTCTTATGTGACAAAACGTATAAAAGAAAACAAGTAAGTTAACACCCAAAATGACGATAATACTAAGAAATTATTAACAAAGCATTGTTAAAAGATCATATATGATATCATATTAATGTATATGATTTTTTTATAATTTAATAAAAATTATTTCACCATTATACAAGCAGTTAACCTACCCTTGACCAAGGAAAATTACAAGGTAAGGGTTTATTTTACAATCTCTTCATTATCTGAGGTTGTTTATACGTAATTATCTACTATGACATCTTTATCATCCACGTCCATAATTATTGAAAAATTATTTCAAATAATTATTACTATTTTACAGACTATGGGTTAATTTCATTTATGCCCTTTTTGGACTTTTTATAAAATGGTTTGAAAGAAATCTTTCCGTCGTTTTCCAAACAAGGTCCTTTTTAACCTTTTCGACAAAATTTAGGTAAGAATGTATTTTTTTTAACTTATATCGCAGGTGCGGCTATTTTCTGCCATAATAAAATCATTGAAACTTCCCTTACAAGATTATAAGAATATTTTCAAAGTAAATTTTTTCTTTTATAATTAAGTGACTCTTAAATGATTTCAAAAAAAGAGATATTTCTCTCAAATAGTTTTGATTTCATCAATGTCCACATCATTTTAAATGTTTTAAAGATTTATTCTTCTAAACCATTCCCATTAATTTCCATGTTTTCAAAATGGTTTTAAGGATTTTTTAAAGGGACATTAATGTTTTAAAATGTTAATTACTTTAAAAAGAATAAAAGTGGTATGGGACACTTCGATTCAAAAATGTCTTTAAATGTCTTCATTTCTAAATTGTGTGACTTTTAATTGTTTTCATGAAAAGGGATATTTCAATCAAAGAGTCTTACAAATCATTTGCATCTATGTAAAATACTTTAATGTATTTTAAAATTTTTTTAAAGTTGATTTATTATGATACAAAACTTACATATTGTATTGAAGGTTTTGTGATATGTTTGGTTGTGGATGTGTTATTTTTATACAATTCATGGTTTATGGTTAATGTATTTAAATTTCGTATCCTATTACTTATACGAATTTTTATGTTATGTTTCAACCTTTTCATATGAGGAATTTATTGGACATAGTAAGTGACGGGTGTAGCCCGCTATAGCTCCTCGATGCATCGGTAGGTCTCATGAGACAACTAGACGTGGAATTGGCTGAGGCCTTTTCCCAATTTGATTTATGGTTTTGGTCGAGGACTTAAACATTTTTAGATGTCTTGGATGAGGCCATAAAAAATGTTTTAGAATTTCTGGCATTATACATTCCGTCATTATGGAAATAATATTGGTGGTTCTTGTGGTCATTTGACTAGTAGAATACCCATGATTATGTTTTATTATGGAATTATTTACTCAGATCATATTCTTTCCATAAAATTATTCATGTTTATTATTCGTAACGGCATGCCATTTCAATTATTCACCACGCTTAATATTTATGTTATTTTACACTATATTTCTTACCCTTAATGAGAGTTTGAGCTCACCCCTTTCTATGTTTTATTTTTTCCAGGATTCCATGAAGTGTATTGTGTTTGATATGAAGGGTCAAGCTAAGGGAATAATGGCATTGATAAAGGATTATTTATATGGTGTTGAATGTAATAAAGTGTAATGTAACATTCATGCATGTAATCTATTTTCCAAGACTGCTAAACTAGTTGGTCCTTCGGGACTTTATTCCTTGTAATCGAGCCAATGTATTAAAATAATTCACTGACTCTGAGTAACTGGGGTCAGGGCGTTACAGTTGGTATCAGATGAATTTTAGTACAAACCTTGGAAACTAGATGTAGATAAACTCTGATTAAAGAACATAGCCCTAAGATAGACTTTGAGGATTAGTATAGAAGTACTTCCTTCAATTTTGGTAATGTAGATATTTTGTGAGTTTTCCAAGAAATACATCACTGTCTGGATACGAGAATGTAGAGGCGGCTCTGGAAGAGATGTACCTAGGGGTAAAACCTAAAAAACCACTTTGATCTAGACTCGAATGGGAACAGGTGCATGACAACGGGCCTTGCTGCACTCTTTGTTACGACACTCCTAGGGGATATGCTTAGGATAATTATCATTTTCTTTAAAAACCATTATGATGGGTTTATAAGTATATACTAACTCCAAGAAAATGTTTCTTTATGATTATGGATTTTATCCATAAACTATTGAATTTATGTTAAGTGTTTTAGATGTTTGGAATTATATATTTCGATTCATAAACTAATCTAGTATATGCCATTGTTTATAAATGGCACCTAGTGAAAGGAATGGAAACTATATCAATGCACGCACTCCATGTAGGGATTTCCCTCCTGCTCAATGTAATTATACTGAAGTTAGTGATGTAACTGGTGCTGATCAGCTAATCACCATACTGGGACAACTCACTCAGGTTATGAATAATAACCTTACCCATATGGAGCTCCTAGATCCACAGTGTGGAGGATCAATGTTAGATCGCTTCATGAGGCAACAGACACCAACATTAAATGGGAGTAAAAATCAATTAGTGGATCAGCAATAGGTAAATTCCTTAGAGAAAATATTTCATTCCTTGGGGAGTAGTGAAAGGGAAAAATTTGTCATGGGAGTTTACTGCCTCACTAGAGATGTTGATCAATGGTGGTTATTGATTCAAAAAACAAAGGAGGATGGAAACGTATCATGTATGGAATGGAGGGAGTTTAAAATGATTTTCTTAGAAAAATAATTTCCTCATTACCATGGAGCAGATATGGAAAGACAATTTCTCATTCTTAGGAAAAAGGAGGATGATAATGTTGCAAAGTATGAGGAAAACATTACAATGTAAGAAAGGCATGCTAAAGAATATATATGTAACCCATGAAGTAATATTGATCATTTCATTGATGGGTTAAAACAATTTCATCATTGAGCTTTAGTATTACAATCCATATCATCATACGAAGATATTGCCTCATGTTCTATCAAGATAGAAAAGTAATTCTCTAAATCTTATGACAATAATGTAAATATAGAGAAGAAGAGAGCGGTGGATCAAGAGACAGGTAGAGGGAAAAAGTTAAAGAAGGGTTTTCCATTATGTGAAAATTGTGGGAAGAAACACTCTGGTACTTGCCTAAAAGGAATGGGGGTCTATTAAAAGTGTGGCGAAAAAGGCCACCAAGCTCATGATTGTAATGGAAAGAGAGTATATTTCAATGTGGAATGATATAATTGTAAGGAAATGGGGCATTATGCAAATGAATTTCCTAAGTGCTAAGGAAACATACCTCAGAAAAGGCCAAGGGAGCAAGGCCAAGCTTATGTTGTTACTATAATTAAAGTTGAATAATTATTGTATTTGTGTTTTTGGATTCAAGAACTATATTTTGGTTATAAGAATAATGTGATATATATAAGGATTGTAATGCAGTATTATTTCATTGAGGACTTGAGATTGTGTGGAACCAAGAAAAGTGAAACAATAGCAGGTTAAATTTTAGGAAAATATATGTTTGAGAGAAAGATAAACCATAATATGGTTCGGATACTCAGGTAGTGATTTTAGAATAATTCATGATTTATTTGGATAAATTATATTGGATATTCTTGACTACCTTGAAACTGATTAATGATTTCTATATTCCATAATTGTTTGAGTTTACAACATTTTTGGATAGAAGGAGAATATCCAGTATTCTATAATGAATAAGGGAGAATGAATGTAATCAATAAGGTTCTATGATAATTCAGGATGTTGTAGTGTTTTAAAAGAATACATGATGAAGGTGTTCACATGTTATTCCACAGAAAAAAGGATCTTCATTGTTTTTATCTTCGAGATAAATTTTGGACTGTGAGTTTGGACATAAGTATTTTAGATAAGTCCAGTTTGAGATTATTTTTGGATTTCCATAAAAAGGAAAACCCAAAGGTCGGGTGGCAACTCATCGCGCCTGTAAAGGCCGCGAGACTTGAACCCACAACCGAAGGGCGACAAGGTTGCATCACCCAACACTAACCAGCAAGCTGTCCTGGATTGAACAATGTAGTTTTTTAAAGGGTTTCTTGGATGAATTATAAATTCATTTTTTTGGAACCCTATACGAATAGGATAAATTGAATATTTTTTAATTTCTATTATCTGTTAAAGTGAAAGATGATTTTTTGGAAGAAATTAGTTAATGGATGGAACTCTACTTGACAAGTATACATTTTTTTCTTTTATTATTCTATGAAGAAATAAATTATTGAACTTTATTTAATGCATCTTAAAACCAAAAATGTGTTATCCTAATAGCTTACGTTTTGTTGAACCAATGGTATTTTAAATCATCATAGATTGGTGGCTTTGAGGCCCACAATTCTACAATTGTTTGTGATTGATGACCTCAATAACTCCCTATAAATATTTACATTTTCCCTCCAATTATGTGTCTCTAATTTCCACCAATGTTCTCCTAATCGAGATCATAATTTGGTGGTGACTTTTTCATTCCCCTTCTCCTCTTATTAAAACTAATTTTTTTACCCATTTTCCGATGTGGGTTTTCCCACAATGGTATTTTCCATTTTGAACCTTCTATTTTCAAAGAACAAATTAAAATTGTGAGGAAACAATTTACGGAAGGATGGGAGAATGTAACACCCCAAAATTCCATGGTACACTTCTACTTGAATAATACAGTAGCATGTGTTGTACGCAACTTCGAGTTCTAACACACACAACAACCAATCAAACTAGCCGTTATGAATAGTAATACACACTTTTTGAAATTTTATGAATTTTACCATTAAAAATGTACTTCATTTATGGATTCGGAATATCAAAATTAGCTTAAGGAGAATTTTTGGTACTTTTCTGATAACTTTCATATTTTTATGAATAGTGAAAATTACTAAATTTTAATTAAAAACAACTTTTTTAATCGAAATACTTAAGAGTGATAAATTATGAATTTGAGTGGTTTGAATGTATATTTAGAATATATATTTACCATTTAATCCAATTTTGGTCATTGGACATAATTTCACATTTAAACCGGACACAGACAAGTGTCAATCTTTTGATAGTTATTGTTTCTTAAAAACACACTTTTTGTTTTGACAGCGAGAATTAATTTTAAATTAATTTCTCAGATTTCTATGTTTTGAATTTAGAAAAAAGGATTCCATATTTAGAATCAGGAGGTCCAAATTGTGTAAATAGGTAACTTTTATTTTTAGACATTTTGAAAAATTATTTTGGTAACTATTTTATTTACCATGGTTAAAGGGTGAATCCAGTAAATAAGGGTAAAAATAATAATATAATAATAATAAATTACCCTAAAACGTGTCCTAACCCTATTTTTAGATATATGACCGACCATGGGAATCATTGGGTCGATTTTGGGACCCCATAGATCCACTTGTAAGTGATAATGACACTTTATATTAATTAAGTTAAAGTAAATACAAAATTGACTTAAGCATATATCTTTTAGAAAAAAAAATTAATTAGGGTTATATATGTTATATTTTCGACTATAAAAATTCATTAGAAAGATAAAAATATTTCCTATATAATTTAATTTTATCTATAACTTTTAGACATTGATTAATTAAATTTATTTATGACACAATAATAATGCAGTATTTTCCTTATTAATGAAAAAATCAAATAATTGGTATTATAAATGTTAAAATAAATATAATTTGAAAGTCATGATGACATCCACGAATTTTATTGGTTAATATGACATGTTTTGATTGATTAAATGGATATTTTCCAAATTAATAAATTTTTTAAGACTTTAAAAAAATCAATTATTAAATAGTGTCAAAATTGACCTAAAGGAGTTTTTAAAAAAATATTATATTATTAATTGATATTCTATTCCTAAAATCTATGTATCAGCCAAAGGACTTATATAATTATATGTGTATCATTAATGGACCACTTTGAGGTAGATTGGAAGTATATGGTATGTTTATTCACTATATAATATAAAAATACAAAGAGACAAGGTAAATCTCAAACTAATTAACTAAGAGTTAAAACTAAAAGATAAGGTTAATAAGGTGACCCAAACCTGTCTAAAATCTATTTCTTGAGTTTTTTTCAACTCATATCCATCTTATACTGGAAATAAATTGGTTTGGAACCATTATAAACTGAATATGAATTTATTATAAAATAATATTTTAAGTTTTTCTTAAGGTCCCCCTCACCCCTCTTATAAAAGGGCACTCCCCCTTATCACTAATTCACACAATTAAAGCCTTTTGGATCGGCCAAAATCTACCCGAATATCCTCCCAACTTCCCTCACTTCAATATAGAGGCCTTAGTTCAATCAGAAAGGCAACCTAAATAACCCTTTTGATCAAATCAAAAGTAATAACCCGAAGAAGAGGTAATAATTTCACCACCCTCTTTCAAGTTCCTTTCTTCTTCCACTTCTTATTTCGTAGTTATTTCCATTCTAAAATAATAACTACAGTATCATCTATATACTATGATGTTATTATAAATATGGTACAACCATATTCAGTATTCTATCCATCCTTTGAATGACATGTCACCATATGTGCGTACGTACAACTTACCGTCTCCAAATTGTGGTGTAATTGTCATTCAAAACATTATTATTTGGATGGGTATGATAATGTTGTGTAATTTATGTAAATAATAAATATAACAAGATAATGATTCTTTATATATGATATAACATCCAATTATATATTATTTTAATATCAAAATAATGATATTGTCTCTCGTGCGTACATACGAACTACTGTCTCCACGGACGTGATGAGATTCATTCCCCATCATATCCATTCAAGTCTAATTATCATTTGATGATTAAAAATAATGTTTAAGGACT
Organism: Viscum album; assembly: GCA_963277665.1. NCBI lineage: Eukaryota > Viridiplantae > Streptophyta > Magnoliopsida > Santalales > Viscaceae > Viscum > Viscum album. Next base: position 1,258,207,520 of record OY728152.1, read on the forward strand.
TGATATCATTCTGTATATGAATAATATACAACCTATCTATAACAAACATGACTTATGTAAAAAACATATAAAATAAAACGAGTAAGTTAACACCCAAAATGACGATAATACTAAGATATTATTAACAAAGAAATGTTAAAAGATCATATATGATATCATATTAATGTATATGATTATTGTATAGTGTAATAACAATTATTTCACCATTATAAAAGAGGTTAAACTATCCTCGAACAAGTAAAATTACAATGTAAGGGTTTATTTCACAATATCTTCATTATCCGAGGTTGTTTATACATAATTATCTACTGGGACCTCTTTATCATCCACATCCATGGTTCTTAAAAATGTCTTTAAAATCATTATTACTATTTTAAATACTATGGGTTAAAGTCATTTATACCTTTTTTTAACTTTTTATAAAATGTTTTTAAAGGAATCTTTCCGTCGTTTTCCAAACAAGGTCCTTTTTAATCTTTTCGACAAAATTAAGGTAAGAATGTCATTTTTTAACTTATACGGTAGGTGTGGCTATTTTCCACCATTATAAAATCATTGAAGCTTACCTTACAATCTTATAAGAATATTTTCGAAGTAAATGTTTTATTTTATAATTATGTGACACATAAATGATTTCAAAAAAATAGATATTTCTCTCAAATAGTTTTTATTTCATCAATGTCAACATCATTTTAAATGTTTTAAAGATTTATTCTTCTAAACCATTCTCATTAATGTCTATGTTTACAAAATGGTTTTAATGATTTATTTAAAGGGACATGAATGTTTTAAAATATTATTTACTTTAAAAAGAATCAAAGTGGTATGGGACACTTTGATTCAAAAATGCCTTTAAATGTCTTCCTTTCTAAATTGTGTGACTTTTAAATGTTTTCATGAAAAGGGATATTTCAATAAAAGAGTTTTACAAATCATTTCCATCTATGTCAAATCCTTTAATGGTTTTTAATCTTTTTTTGAAGTTGATTTATTATGATAAAAAACTTCCATATTGTATTTAAGGTTTTGTGATATGTTTGATTGTGGACGTGTTATTTTTATACCATTCATGGTTTATGGTTTAAGTATTGACATTTCGTATCCTAGTTCCTATATAAATGTTTATGTTATGTTTCAACCTTTTCATATTAGGAATGTATTGGACATAGTATGCAATGGGTGGAGTCTGCTATAGCTCCTCGATGCATCGGTAGGTCTCATGAGACAACTAGACGTGGAATTGGTCATGGCCTTTTCCCAATTTGATTTGTGGTTTTGGACGAGGATTTAATAATTTTTAGAAGTCTTGGACGAGGCCTTGAAAAATGTTTTAGAATGTCTGGAATTATACATTCCCTCGTTATGGAAAAAATATTGATGGTTCATGTGGTCATTCGACTAGTAGAATACTCATGATTATGTTTTATTATGGAATTATTTACTCAGCTCATATTCTTACCATAAAAGTATTCATGTTTATTATTGGTAAAGGAATGCGGTTTCAATTATTCAACATGCTTAATATTTATGTTATATTTCACTTTATTTCTTACCCTTACTGAGCTTTTGAGCTCATCCCTTTCTATGTTTTATTTTTTCCAGGATTCCAAGAAGTGTATTGTGTTTGATATGCAGGGTTAAGCTAAGGGAATAATGGAATTCATAAGATATTATTTATGTGGTGTTGTATGTTATATAGTGTAATGTAACATTCATGTAAGTAATATATTTTCCAAGTCTATGAAACTGATCGGTACTTTGGGACTTGATTCCTTGTAATCAAGCCAATGTATCAAAATAATGCACAGACTCTGGGTAACTGGGGTCGGGGCATTACAGTAAAAACCCATGTTGAGCTAAACCAAAAGAACAGGGAACATATTTCGGTGATTCTATATATTTTCCACCACCACATTGGGTTCACTGTCAACACTAACAATTGAACTAATGAATTCATCATAATTAACAAATGGATTAGGGATAATGGGAGAAGGTATGGTGTCAACTCCGTCATCACCATCATCAAAAATATGTCAAGGGATTACTTCAATAATGAAATAAAATTCAGTTCAAAGATTATCTTTCACAAATAAATATATTTCACCATTTATTCTAATACATATGGTTTATTAGTAGAAAGATTGTGAGTCATGTTAATAATAGAAAATCCAAAATCATCAATAAATGTACCAAGCCTCATCGTTGAATCAAACCAATTGTATTTCATTATATTTACTCAACCATGATAGTAATAATATGATATTATTATTTTATCGATGAATCGATAATAAGATACATCTTGAAATTGAGGAATACTATCCAAAGCACTAGCATAAATTTTTGTTTCAGTAGTTAGAATAACACCACCAAGTTCTGTTCTCATATCCATTTCTTCTATAGTGAAATTAAAATATACCCATTGACAACAATTTATTTTCATTCACGAACCATTGAATTAGGACCAAAATACAATGCTCTTATTTCCTCTAGGGCAGTGTCTGTACGAAAAATCAACACCTAAAATATAAATGAATATTAACCATAATTTACTAATGATTTTATTAATTTATTACATTAATATTTTAGCCTTCAATTTTAACAAAGAAAAAAACTCTTTGTTATGAAAAAACACTATACTTGTCAATGATAAAGGACGATTCCTTCTATAAGTCATTTTATTATGTTTCCTACAAAAAGTAGTAGAAATAGTTTAACAAATATGTAAAATTACATGATATGAGATAAGAAATATATGATTAATTTACATACTTTATGTATTCATTGAAAAAATCATAGTTAAACAAAACTATGCAACGTGCCATATCCCGCTCTTTAAGGCCTAATGTGGTCAATGTATATGATTCCGTAATTCCCCCTATATGGGGATGTAATTGAGAATTGGTTTAAATTTTTTAATATTTTTCTTCTTCATTTCTCATTGTCCTATTCCATCTTGTCGTCAGATTAGAAAAAAATATTGAATAGAAATCCATACATTCTTGAGAAAGTAACCTTTCACAAATGAAATTTGAATATAATTCCTTTTTTGGACATATGACATAAATTTATACATATTTACATCAACTGGATATATCCAACCAAAACAACAAGTCCTTCAAGATTTTTTTTGGTCGGAAGATGGATAGTTTGGTATGACATGCATGTAAAAACGGTGGAAGAAATATTTTCTCTAACTCACACAAAATTAATGGTTCCTATGTAAACATTTTTTTACAAAAATACTTAAAAATAATCTTAGAAAAAAATATCCCAAAAGAAATGACACAACTAAATAAATAAAACACCTTCATTATTGGATAGAATATTCCATATTTCTTTTGGAATCAACTCATGCATAAGGATGTGATAATAATGAGTCTTAAAAGATTTCATCTCCAACTCTCTTCTGTTGAACCATTTTAATATGTTTCTTGAATATGAAATAGGAACATTAATAGTCTCTATTACATCAAAAAATAAATTTTTTTCAGGTTTCACCACATAATAAGAATATAGAACTTTAAATTTATTTTCCCTAACACACATAGGTGCAATTATGGTCTAATGCCCCAATCCACCATGTCATAGTGATATTTTAAATCTTCTTTTGTCTTTACCTTGACATTAAATATAATTTAAAGAAACATTTCACAAATATTCTTTTCAATGTACATTACATATAAGTAATGATTTATAAAATTTGTTGACCTATAATAAAACTAAATGGATACACTTGTATTCTTCCAATTGCAATGTGTTTTAGTGGAAACATTCTTCCTTATTTCGAGATTTCATATAACCCTTCCTAAATGAATAATTGAAATCTTGGAATTTAATAAGCACAATAGTTCTAGACACACACTAAGGTGGATTGTCGATCACCATAGTATTTTCAACTAATAAAAGTTTATTCCTATATGGATGGTCTGTTGGTGAGAAAAATCAATATCCCATAAAACTAAAAGTATAGTGATATTATTGACCAATGGATAATGTATTCCAGAAAAAAAAACATTTCAGGATTATTTTCCCTTCATGATCTATCCAAACATCATTGCATAAGTAGTAATATCATGGATTGTCCACATAAGTATATCACACTTCTAAAATATGTCTTAAAAATTCAACATATGTTCTCACACAAAAATTCCAAAGATTCTTCAACACTCTTATTAAAGATTACATGTATAGATATATATCATTACTAGGATATAAAGGTCGGGATATGAATATAGTCATAAACAGGAAAGGTTTTTTTCATACACATCCATGGTGGAAGGTTATAAATGTGTAAAAAAACAATACCTCTGATGTGGGAAGTAGGAATCTTCCAAAACATATTAAAATTGTGACATGAAACACCCAACCTTGAATAACACATATCAGCTATGAAATCAAGATATCTAGCATCAAATGTCTACCATGAAAATCCATCTGAAGTGTAAACCAAATCATCATTATTCTTATTTTTCTCAGTAATATTCCATCAAATTTTTATTGATATTTCATCTTAGATAAAAATATTATAGAGTTTGGGGAACATTATAATGTTCTAAATTACTTTTTATGTAACATGGGATGGCTTTCCCGCATCTTTCAAATTCTATTAGTATTTTCCACATTTTATATAATCATTAGGTTCCACAGTTTCCTCCTAGAATGAGCTAAAATCATTCTGGTAATCCATAATATTGTTTTCTAAAAATTCAAATTTTTAAACAAAAATTCATTCTATATAATAGTTTGATGGATTATCTTCATCATTAGAAAGTAATTCCTTAAAAAATTAATACTTTAATCAATGACAATATTGGAAATCCCATACAAGTTTTTCCAATGAAACAGTTAGATTAAAAATTCCAGCAATTTCATTTTTCCACATTGCTGATATACTAGAGTCGTGACAGTATCATTCAATTTTTTCACACTTTCAACATAATCATTTTAATTACATTAATCATGTGTGCTCATATAAAAATTTTCTTGGGTCAGAATCCCTTCCTTATCATGATGATGAGTAAATGGAAACCAGTCATCTAATAAATTCTCTAATGTATTCCCCTCAATCATATCAAGAACATTTTGAGATTTCATTTTCTCCCCATTATGATTACACATATATTATATTGTTTAAAAAACATATTTTGTTATATATTTTATAACTTATTCAGGACTCAACTATGGTATTCCAATATAATTATAACATGGGTAGTGTATGTGACCACTATTTTAAGCATTATTAAATTCAAGACCTAAAAATATCTCTAACTTGTTTTGAAAATCTCTAGATATCTGATCAGTTTTATACAACCTTATTTTATACATCCTGTAAAAAAATAATATTCCATGTATTAAAAATAATGAAATAATATTGAAGTTAAATCGAAAATATATTTATGGAATTTATAATTGTTCACTTTATATGAAATAATAACTGACAAATTAGTATATTTGAGAATCAAAATATAAAAGGCCACAAAACTATATATTTAAAAAAATTATATTAATATGAAACCATGATATTGAATTAACAAATATAAATGACTAATAGTTATACATAATAACACAAAAAATTTTGTTTATAATTTTTAATTTTATTTTTTTCTATTTTTCAACTCACTTTTTTACTAAAGTCAATATTATTCTATAAATTCATGTATAAAATATTTCAATTACTAGGTAACCATCCTCTACATCATAAATAAATTATGATGTTAGGTTTTATAATTCCCAAATTATTGGTTTTTCATTTTGAGGGATGATAAATTGAACCCTACCTCACCATTAGGTCAATATAAGAAAGGTGATTCGATATATATTGTTGGTAGGATTATGCATTGAATTTATTTGTGGAATTCACCTTTAGTAGATGTTCCTTTCTATCGATGAAGGTTTGGAGGAAAGGATAATTTGGATACCTAACCTTGTATTGTTTTTATTTTATAGTTTTCAATGGGATGGTTGTTGATGGCTCTAAAAATGTATACTTTAGGTGGAGAAAGTGTGGGTTGATGTTGTTGATTATGGAATATTTTTAATGTGGTGAGTTTCCATGATTTAAACTTTAGCATGAGCTAGAGGTCCAATTTTTTATAGAAGTCTGAGGAATTTCGAAGGGTGATGAGGAATTCAATGTGGGTTATTTTGGTTCAAATCAATTCAATTTAGTTTGGTTTAATCAATTTTATTTGGTTTTGTTGGTGTTATTTGATATGGTTCAATTAAATTTGGTATAGTTTGGTTCTATTAAAGTTGGGTTAGTTTAGTATGACACCAAATATAAATTAATCATAGAATTTTAATAAATTACATATTGTTTCATTATTTAACTAAATCCCTAAAATAAATATTAATTTTTCAAAAATTGTTTCCCAATAATTTTACAAAAATATTTAATAAAATAATTTTTTAAAATCACAAACATACATGAATATTTCATGTAACCATATATACCAAGTATGATATATTAAAAAAATGAAAAATCATTATACATGAATGGACTATAACTTATTCCCTATTTCCACAAGTATATACTCGTGATATTCAACCCAAATTCTCACTCAACACTATGATTCCTCTTTCATATTTGAACATCCCCTAATAACCTAACCTACTACTATAAATAGCTTGACCATGTCACATTGTTGGATACTTTTCATGTCTCAAAACCATCATATTTTATATATATAAGGTACCTAGAATCCCAGATAATACTACAATACAAATGTGACTGCTAGTGCTCAGCTCCTCTGGATGGAAATGTGATGGGAGGACGAGGTGGAGGAGCCCATGGTATTTGGGGGAAAGGATATACCAACTGTTTATTAAAACTATCAGTATAGAACCTATATACCAATGGTTTCAAAAACCCATTGGTATATATTAACCTATACGAACAATTATTTAAATCCATTGGTATAGTGAAATATATAATGAGTTTATACCAACAGTGACACAAAACCATTGGCATAAGTTTAAAATATTATGTTATACCAATGGTTTTAAAAAATTGTGGGTATATACACACTAGTATCAGTGTTATTTTCAATAGTTCCCAAATCATGAGTGGGTTTTATAGCTCCACATTAGTATTGGAGCTGGAGTAGTATCGGTCGTTCAGGTTGAGGTGGTGGTTGTGGTTGGGGTGGTTATCCACTAGTGGTGTGTTGAAAATAGAGCAGGCTTGCACCCGGTAGTGAGGTTCTATTATAGGGCCACTATTCAGAAAAAATATATTTTTTACATCCTACCCTAGAGGCGCAGAGCAATGGGCCATCTACGATGAGAGGTATGATCTTAGTAGCCTCAAATTTTGTATCAATTCCTTTTGATATAGGTTCTTCACATAATTTTATATATGTAGCTATTGTAGAATGTCTTGGGCACATGGTTTAGTTTTATGATCGCATTATGATTCCTGACACTCCCTTTGAGATTAGAATAGAGGATTTATGTCAGCGAAGGGAGTTCTCCCTTGAGGTTGGTGTCTGTCACTTCATATGGAATCTTTTTTCCCTGGAGATGATAGGTTTTGATGTCATATTATTGATGGAAAACAAAGATTATTATCAATAATTTATTGACTAGTTCCACTAGATGAGGACCTTCAGATCCCCAGAAGGAGTAGTGTTTATTCAAAAAAGGATATTGGGATGTCTAGGTGAGTCACGATGGACCAATGTATCATGGGATGGGTGGGATTATAGCCCATAATTCTAGTTTATATATGGATGATAAGGTTTCATGTTAGGCACATTTCCCTCCAGTGGTTGATCAAATCAGGAATGTGTTCCCACAAAAATTTCTAGATTACCTATAGAGAGGGAGAGGTGGATTTATCCCTTGAGAAAGTTTATGTAGCTTCATTTTTATCCATTCTTATTTATAAGATGGATACTATGGAGTTGCAAGAGGTCAATGTATAGTCAAAGGAGTTGACCGAAAATGAATTTATATGACCCAATATATATTCATGGAGTTCACCAGCGTTTTCCTGAAAAAGGATGATGGTATCATTAGGATGTGTGTGGATTATCAGAAGTTAAACTAGTTGATGGTTAAGAAATAGTGTCCCTTATTGTGGATAGATGGAATTTATTATCATCTCTCAGGATATTGAGTCCGTAAAATTTTATTCAGATCTAATTATCATCTAATTTATGGTCAACCTATATATATACCTCATACAGGTTTTCATAGCAGGTATAGTTAATATGAGTATTGGGTCATGTTTTTCAGTCTTACAAACACTCCCGCATTTTTCATGGAACTGATGAATCAGGTTTTCAATCCTTATCTGGATTCATTTTTAGTTGTTTTAATGGGTGATATATGGGTGTATTCTCATAATAAATATGAAAATTTTAAACATCTTGAGATCACTTTGGATACACAATGAAAGAATCTGTTACATGATAATCCCCCAAAGAGAAACTTCTAGATGGATATAATTCACTTCTGAGGTCATATTATTCAGATATAGGAGTATTAGTTGACACATATATGGTCAGTTTTGTTTTTTATTTGGAGAAATCTAAGAATTTATTTAACATGTGGAATTTATTAGGTTTTTAATAATATTACATGTGATTCATATAGAACTTCTCATGCTTAGTAGTGATACTAAAGGGATTGACTAAGATGGGTGTGATGGTTTTGTGGCTAGATTCCTACGAGATAACCTTTTAGGAGTTGAATTGGAGAATAACCTCAGCATCGGTTGGTATCCATCCAGATCCGAGTTGAAGCTACAATATATATTATGTTCAATCAGGCATCAGGATAGAGGAAATTATGATATAGGGGATAGAGTTTTGGAGTATGGGTCTTCTCAGTTGAGGGTACATTAGAGAGGCTACATGATTCACAATCTTTAATTAGTTGTTATTGTTAATGATTTTTGTTGTTGGATATATTATTTACTATGAGAGAATTTTGTGGTGTACACATACCACAAATGGATCAAGTGTGTATTTACACAACATGATATGAATATCAGGTAGCTATACGATTATTTGGTTCTTGTACTACGAGAGAGAGTGGAAGGTGAGGTTCCACCCACTGGTTTGAATCTATGTGAGAATGATATCCTTCATAACCATGGTCACATTTGGGTTTCAATGGACATATACGAGGATCTAATGTGGGAGCTTCATGCTTCAGTTTTGGAAGTGTATCCTAAAATTACTAAGATGTATCATGATTTCAATTTCTAGTATTTGTGGTTAGGGATGAAATGTGAAGTAGTTGTTTCTGTAACGAGGGGTTCTACCTATCAGCAAGTAAAGGTGTAGCATCTACAACCTGATCCTATTTTATATAATTTACCAAATATTTAGTGGAAATGAGATGATGTCATGATGGATTTCAAGACCGGTTTTCATAGGTTTCCTTGAGTTAATGATGTTGTGTGGGTTGTTGTTGACTGGGTCACAAAGGTTACTCATTTCCTACAAATCAAGGATACCATCATTATTGATGAGTTTGGTAGTTAGTATATTCATGAAATATTATGACTTAATAGGATCCCATGTAATATCATTTTAGATAGGTAATCTGGGTTTACCTTTCACTTATAAAAGATTTTTCATAGGTCATTGGGTACGCATGTGCATCTGATCACAAAATTCCACCCTCAGACTGATGGACAGTCATATCATACGATTCAAGTTCTTGAGGACATGTTACTAGAATACTTCCTCAATTTCAGGGGCTCTTTGGAGAGGCATATACCCCTAGATGAGTTTTCCTACAACAATAACTATTACGAGACTATATAGAAGAAACTTTATGAGACTTTTTAGGGAAGTCCATGCTGATCATCCTGGTGTTTCTTAGAGTCACATAGATTGGGACATATATGGATTAGGATATAGGGTAATATTTCACTGTGATATGTCCAGCCGTTTGAGAATCTAGAGAGAGTCCGGCCTAAACCTATCAGTTACTGTTACCATAGAGGTATCTATCCATGCATTTCATATTCCATCTATCTCAATTTTGTTGTTATCACTCATATATTTCTCACACATTGTAGACTAATAAGGTGGAGTTACAGGTTAATACGTCCTTTTATGAGTATCCTACACATATCATTGACATGATCACAAAGGTTTTCGGAGGTTTTTCTATTTCTCTAGTATGGATTCTATGGTAGCATGGCTATTTACACGATGAGACTTGGGAATAGAGAAAGACATACATACTCAGTGTTTGGATTTATTCTCTAGATATTCCTGACCAACCATGAGAGGGGAAATTGGGGGGGAATTTATTTAGGGGGAGATTGTAAGATCCAGGATTTTTCTTGACATATGGATACTTTTATATTTAGTTTGACACTTTCTAAGGATCTATTTATCTTAATCCCTATACTGGGTCATGGGCCAGTTGGGTATTTTTTTGTAAAGGAAGGGGCAGGTGGGTTTTACATTGGATTTAGGATAACTACATGTAGTGTAAATTGGATACAATATGTGTATCAATTAAATTAAATTTAATAGTGTGGAAAAGATCTTTCACCCCATGTAAAGGTTTTTTCCATGGAGGAAGAACTGAATGTTTATGTGATGTGTAACATATTTACATGACATGTAAATACCTGAGTATTTTTTTAAATCGAGGGAGGGTCAGTACTTTTAATAGAAACCCTTCATCTCTCACATATAAGTAACCGTGAAAGTATAAATATAGTCTTGGATCCCATTTTCAATTTCATAAAATGTTTCAAACATTGTGCATCTCAATGGATCTATTCTAGTGAGTTCAATAATCCTACTGAGCCATTATTCAATTGCCTTCATATCAGCTGCGCCAATATAGTGTTTTCTTTTAATTTTTATGTAGACCTATAACCTATTTTAATACACAAAAACAATGATAACATTTAATTTTTCTATAACATATTTCCTTCCATGTTATGAAAATTTAATCCCTTACAAGGACACCACTTTATCAAAAAAAACATTATCAAGGAAAATTTTATAAATTTCATTAAATTGTCTTATGAAAATAAAAAATGAGCTTCTCTAATATCATTTAGATTTTCAATTTCTTTTATTTGGTCATTACAATCCATCATTATCTTAAATAAAAAATCTAATTTAATTTATTATTATGATCATCAAGTTTTTCCATATATTTCCAAAATTTAAAACATGTTTTAAAGAAACATGACCTTTTAATTCTCATAGATATATATTTCTATATAATCCATAACCATTGTTCAATTTTCATTCACAATATTTTTTTATTTCAACTATTCTAGTTTTGAAAATATGTTATTATTGATTATATTTTTCAATAAGATTAATAAAAATAATTTTCAAACAAATTTTAATCTCTAGTAATATTTAAAATAACTATTATAGGAATTGTTTTACATATTCATGGTACCAATTTTCAATCCATGTTGAAAAATTATATTTTTTTCAAGTTCAGTATAATTTTAAAGATATATTTCATCTATGAAGGAGTGATTAAATTCCTAATGGATTTATTCAATTATTTAAAAATTACATGTTTACTTATCTAAAAAATACATACTATCTATTGTATTTATGTACAAACTTGTTTAATCCAACAAAAAAACCCTTCTTTAATAGTTACATTAACATTTTCAAGATTTATCATCATAAATTTTGTGTCTCCATACAAATGTTTATCAAAAATATCTTAAGATCGAAAAATCAAATATTTTTATGTTTTAGTATTATAAAAATAATTTCCATAATTATATTTAATGAAAATTTTCACTTCATATTTATTTTTATTAGCTTTGTTTAATTATTTCATTCCTATATATTACATTTTATTATAATTCACATTCAAATAAAAATGAGTAATCATATGTTTAAAAAACATAAAAATAGGTATCAAAAAAATTTACATATAATAATATACCTCTGAAATCCCGAAGGCCTTATATTTTATTTATAATAAACATTTTAAGGGTTGAGGGGGAACCCTTACATGAATTGTGGGCCCACAGGCCTAAGGCTCATACATGACCCGAAGGCCAAGAGGCACAAGGCCTAGTACATTTCCTTTTTTAACTCCCAAGACCAAACTACACTTTGGAACTACCCATCCCTAGAATTTGTATATTTAAAGATTCCTAGTTCCCCACATCATGTGGCTGATCTGTTAGCATTTCCCCTTAAAGAGCTGTATGGTGCCCATTATGGATGGCTAGGTCCATGCAATATCATTATTACAATTTAGTTATATCAACTTTGGTGGATGATGCTTACTCTAAATCCTCTTATAGGGCATGTTCATTTTCCATATCAGTTTCCCAAAGGCCTTCGGTGTCCTTAAATCAATGTGGCCTGAAGGCCTTTGGTGGCCTGAAGGCCCAAGGACCATTAGGCCCAAACCAGTAGCTTGAATACCCACATCAGATGAATAGTTATATCTTCTATAGTTTTTCATAGTACCTACTATATTAACTATTACATTACTACTATAGTAACCTAGAAATTCACCTCCACATGGATTTAATCCAAGGTCTTTTGGATTACAAGCTTGATCCTTTACAACTCCAGCACAATCTCATTGGAGAACCTCTTTTTGTGGGTAGAGGAGACCCATTACATGACTTATAGAATCAGTGGTCATTAAATCCCATTAAATGTCCTGGAAGGCCCATATTTATGGTCTAAATTCCCTTTGATGGATAATAATCCTATAGTGCCCTGGATTCTATATTACCATCACTGCTATAGTTTCTGCTACAGTTCCCACCACCGCATGAAATAATGGGTGGGATGGGTGGATAACATATTGTTCATATTAAAATCATTAAAAGTATTACTAATCAATATTCTAACTCCAAATATTAGTGAAACTTTTCCTCTTAGTACTTATTGATTCCATGATTCTAAATTTACTTGTTATGCAATCAAACAGGTTCTGATTCATCTAAAGAATGCAATACATTCCGATATAAAACTATATAATTTAATGCATGAAAGCATTACATTGTTTACCCAATTTAGGATAAATTAAAGGTGCAAGTGTTCTTCTCACTCCAATTATTATCCCCTTGATTTTTCTTTTTATTTAATAATTATGTTGGGTAATTTATTAATGGATACTACCTAAATTTTATATATATATAATTTTAAATCTAATACTCTTCAGTGGGTTAAAAACTTTTTTGGATAAAATCTATATAATTCTCTCTGAATTATAATAAGAATCTATAAGTGAAAAAAATTTGAACTATGAAGATGTGATTCATTTTCAATCAACACATGGATAATATAATTTTATCATATTAGGACATTACTCTTATAGAATTTAAAATGAATTTTTTGTATCTATATATTATTATTAAATACAGAAATACGATACATCAACCCTTGTCTGGTCAACCCAAAAAAACTCTAAACCTTTGATCCATGTTATCTTAAGAAGGTATCTTTATATTCCATATATTTTAGACTAGTAATAAGTATTGATAAATACCATGGAGAGACTATACCCTCTAATAGGTAATGATAATTAATTATGAGTGGAAGATAAAACATTCTCTTAAATCAAAAATATATTATTAAAATTTCATATATAGGGTGTACTTATGAAATAATAATTGTGATCAATAAAAATATATATATACATTAAAATTTCATACAAGGATAACACCAAAAGTATAGAATTTTTACAAACCATCCATAAACATAAAATCATGCCAAAGAACCCAAAATAGATTATAAAGTCATAAAATATGTTGTTATTGATCAATTAATCCTTTTATGAAACATGCATGTCCATCCATTGCAACACCCTTACCATAACCCATTTCCCTAATCATAAATTCTATGAATACATATGAGAAATATTTTAGGGATTGATTACAACATAGAAGGCCACCACAAGTAGTCTCCCATAAATAATAAAGAATATATATATATATATATATATATTGTAGGAAATTATACTGAGTGATATATAATAACACACCCATTATTTCATGAACAACATAATATAATGTCTGATAAATTTCTATATTAAATAACCCATAATATCATTCTATTATTAATAAAAGAATATATATCTCACAATGTATATGTTATTATGTTTTATAATGTAATCCCAGATAAGGAAAATTTTATTTTTTACCATTTCATGGAATAATATTGACTATAACATATTGGTACAACACTGAGATATAAATAAGTAATAATAATACAAAGATAACTATAAAATCCATAGGATTGAATTTTCCCATGATTATCACACCTGATATAAAATTATTGAATGTAAAATAATAATTTGAAATATTATTTCCATTTTAAAGGGAAGTGTAGGTACTTTTTATATGATGTAATGAATGAAAAATTATTATAATGGTGGAGAATATATTTACTGTGTAAAAGGAAAAGTTACTATTAGGATCTGATAATTTCCTAATATGAAAATCTTGAAATTTTACCATTAGCCAATAAGATCATTCGATATTATGTCCTTTTTGAATTAGGACCCTTGGTAATAATGAAACCTTTGTAATAAGCATATTTAAAGGGTAATGGTGAGAGACAATTAATGTAGAAGGATTAATTGATAACCATATATAGTTTGATCATTACTTTTGAGGAACTTTTATTTGGGCCTCCAAGGGAGGTATCATCATTATGTTTCTCATTTGACCCATCCCAAGAAGATCATCAATAATAGATTATTGATCATAAATTATTATGGTAAAACATCATGATTTTACAGATTAAAACCATATCAATGTTTGGGGAACCAATCCATGAGAGTACCACAATAATAAAATTCACCCTTAGGGAATATGATGGCATTATAAGGGGTTATTTAAATCTACCAAAGTAATATATGGGTGAAAATTTTCATATTAGAATTTTAAAATTTGTTATTCCAATAAAATCTTTTTATTTTTTTAAATTCACTTAAATATAAGATGAATGTGATAAATAAAAATATTGGATAAAAAGAAAACATAATTGTTTTTTGTAAAATATATTATTAAAATTAAAATATTTTTTATAAAATTAGTGATTTAAAAAATGGTGTTTCCTTGGAATATTCTTAAAAATAGTATTCATTTGAATATAATTGGAAATATTATTTTATGTATAACAATGTAATTTTTAAAGGGGTTCGAAAAGTTAAATATTTTATAAAATAGATGTTTTCAATAATAATTTTCATCTAAATATTAAATATCATATATTTAGTTTCTTTATAAAATAAATTTCATTTTTGAAATTAGTATTTTATAATTTCTCAAGAGATATTTTTTTATAATTTTTAGAGATTATCAACTTTTGGGGAAAGAAATAAATATGGTATAAAATAGGGTAAATATTTTGAAAAACTAGTGATCTAAAATGAATGTAATAAATAATATAAAGTAATTATTAACAAAAATTATAATTATTAGTTATAATAATATATTTCTATTTGATAAAACTAATTTTATAAACTTATAATGAATCCTCCAAAACCAAATGTACATTTTAAAGGTTTTAATATCAACTAGATATCGAAAATAAACAATTCCACCATGAAAATATTATTAATTAAAGAAGATGGGTTTTTCAGATATTAAAATATTAAAATATTCTCACCCATTAATAATAATATAGAAAAAAACTTCCTAAGGCCCATATATTTTACTTTTTTAAAAAACAATATTCAATTAATATGCTTCAAAATTAATAATGGATTCATATAATTTTCTAATAAATACACACCCATCATCCCATTCACATTCACTACAAATCCCTTTAGTAAGAAACACCTCTTATTTTCTCTCTATAGATATTTTCCAAGTATTTTTTATGTTTAAATGGGCCTATTCTCAAATATTAGGAAGAAAATATTCATATGAGGAATTCTCTTCCTTATTCCCTTTTTTTCATGTACTTAATTGTAATATGCCTCTTGGTTTTCAATTTATTATATTATAATGTGTTTATAAAAAATCCATTACTATCCATTTGATTCCTTAGTAATGAGATTCATCCCTATAATCTCATTTATGCCATTTAATAACCCATTTATATACTCGTTATGTTGTTGAAGTGATTCATTCATTTTCCATTCCACTATTTCATATTGTGAATATCCAGCCAAATTATCATTTAACGGTATATTTTTTTAATTATACATAATTAGTTGATTTCCATATGGAAATCCCACATTCCCATCTCATGGGTTTATTTGAAATAAATTTCAATGTATTTAATCACATATAAAATCAATGTTTTTTTATAAAACATGATCATTATTTCCCATGGGTTATTGTTAAAGTTCTCTATTATGATAATTTACCTATGTGGGACTCATGAGTTTAGAGATATAAAGGGTATACCATAATAGCACTATAATGAATTTTGTAAGGAATCAATCCCTAGAGATAGCATTTTTTATATTCATTGCTATCAATTTTTAAAAATCCTTAGTGATGATACTTGTTGGTATTTTTTTGAATATTTGATTTTAATATTTTCCCAAAATTTCCATGTATGTATCGTCAATATATATATATATATATATATATATATATATATATATGATTATGCTCACATGATATGCCTCATGTTTGTTGCATGATAACCACACATGTTAAATTTCATCTGTTTATCCCTTATCAACCATTATTCCACCCATTTATATTGATGTATGTCCCAATGAAATCATTTAATTAGAGTTTACCAAGGATGAAAAAAATAAAAAGTCCTTCCAGAGTATTAAGTAATAATAAAGTTCACTTTTTTCTTCAAGTACATAATTTATTATATAGCTGTTTACCAAGACACTAAACCTAAAATGATACTTAGAAGTTAAAAATTTAATATTTTGTTATGGATTTATATTAGAAATTATGTATGAAATAAAGAGGGAGCCATAGTTGGAATCATAGAAAGGATTATATGTTTTTTGAATTTAGTAACTGAAAAAATTAGTAAAATATAATTTATTTTCCAAAATATTGGAAAAATAAAAATAAATCATAAATAATATAGAGTTAGGTTTATTATAAATTGCATCCCATTTTGGATAATGGATAGTACATTAGATATAGAACATACATAACTAAGTTTAATCACTTTAAAAAAGTAATGTTGAGTATCATATTTATTTTCCCTTAGTGCATGATCTAGTTCCTAAAACTACACACACAGATAAATACACCATCAGGAGATTAATTGGTTAATCTTGTGATTATTTCAAACTAATATGAAAGATATATATTTATAAAATTTAATTATTTCTAAATAGTGAATTATAATATCCAAGAAGAGTGTTATTATTAAATGTTAGGAATATTCCTTAAATTAGAATTTTAATTATATTACTTCCAATATTATCAAAGTTTTCACATATGTCTTCTTTTTTTAGTGAAATAATAGGAAATAAAAGGAATCATATATGTTATAGAGACAATGTAAAATGTAATGTTGATATTCCTAATATGATAGATGACAAACATGAAACCTTCATGCTGATAATGAGTCTGTTAACTCACACCATGAATAAAAAATTAAATCAGGTGGACCATCTCACATCAATAATGAATGAAGAATGAGTAATTTAATCCTTTCATGATTCAATGAGAATTTAATTTTAGTGGGGCCTCTAATCCAATAATCATATAGTAGTGGATTAATAATATAGAAATGAAATTTTGTTCTACATTTTTATATGAAAGAGAACATTACTCCAGTAGTATATCTTTTAGATGGATATGTTGATCAGTGGTAGAGATAAATCATGAACTATAAGATAAATAATGTGGAGGAATATATGTAGTTGGAAGAGTTCAAAAATATAATTTCGAATAATTATTTTCCTCGTACCCTTCCAAAAAATGAGAAGTGATTTCCCTGAATTGGAAAAAATAAAAATTTATTTTTGGGATGTTACTATATAATATTTAAAATGATTATGTGATGCACTTTAATATTTTACATTGACTCATATGTGATAATTGATCAATTTATTAGTGTACTAACACCTCATATATAGACATCTTTAGTAATCTGAGACTCTGTGTGTTACAAAGAGATAGTGAATTCTTACTATGAAGTGGAAATGGATTTTATTGTTGTGTAGTGGTCTCACAGACTAAATGATAAAAAAAGAAGGATGTAAATAAATTCTTTGAATAATTTTTTTAATGAATGAGATGAGAAGAAATAAAAACTAATTATATAAAACATGTTTGGAAATAATTGTACAAGAAATTATTTTGAAGGATGTTTAATGTGTTACATTTGTTTTGAATGTTTATATATAGAAAAAACAAATTGTGGATATGTATAGCATGAAAACTAAAATTGATATAAAAATGGATTATGTTACAAGAAAAACTTGTAATACAAAGCATAAAGTGTGGGGAGAATTTTCATTTTTCTTATTAATGACTAAATTGGAATACAATAGAGGAAATACAATATTTACCCAAGTATAGGAAAATGGATAAATGAAGTTATTTTTCAGTCATTATTTCCGAATTTGATGTTTTGAATAATTTAGTTGTAATTAAAATAATCATACACTAAAATCTATATAGTATAATTTTTCATTCAAGTTATATGTGTTCATTTATTTCAATTATGAGCATCAATCTAAACCCGGAACTGCTAGTATTTTGAGTTATGAGTCAAAACTATAGAATGATATATTCAAGCATCCATTATATATAGATATTTCAATATTTACTTTGTTGAGATCAAACTCTCTACAATCCTAGTTTTCATTACAATGGTCGGATTTTGCATCAAAATATGGATTGATTGGTGGTCAAAAATGATGGAAAGAACAATTACAGTTGCAATGAAATTTCAACTGTCTTAAAGGGAAATCCCTTTTTTATTTTCAACGTAGGGTTATACCATATTTAGTATTTTTAATAGAAACCTTTTATATAACTACTTATAAAAATGAATGGTGAAGAAGCGGAATAATTTGGATGTATAAAGATAAGATATGTGCCAATTGTTTTAGAGTATATTGATTAATTTCTTAATAAATTAGATAAAAAAAACTCCTATAAATATATGTAGAATTTTCAATTGAAACCAAACATGGATAAAATAATTTTAAAAGTATACTTATATAGTGGAATTTTTTGAGTTAGAGTAATTAAATAAGAAACTATATGATCCTTTAGAGAATAGTTTTATTCATCCTAGTGTGTCTCAATAGAGAGAACATGTTCTCTTTGTAATGAATATGGATGGATCAATGTTTAACTTAATTTATTAGATATAAATTGATTGGATAATATTAAATAATCAATATTATACTCCAAATATTGATGATTTTTTTGGTCATCTTAGTGGTGTTTAATCATTCTCCAAGATTGAATTCGGATCTGGTTATCATCAACTGCGTGTGAGGAAAGAAGATAATCTGATGTAAAATAATAAAAAATGATACAGAGAATATTACTTTGTTGTCATTCCATTTGGATTAATTAATTATACTAAAATATTTATATATTTTATCAAAAAAGTCTTTAAGGAAAATCTTGAAAATTTAGTGTTATTATTTATTAATTACATTATGATATATTTTAAAATCTATTAGGAACATGAGGATCAAATATGAGTGATATAAAAAACTCTTAGGAAAGATATTTTTTTTAAAATTTAGTAAATGTGATTTCTAGTTTCAATAAGAATCATTTTTAGGACATATTGTGACTAGTGAGGGAATACTGATCAATTATGAAATGAAAATTCCTCCTGAGGATGGGCCTTATACTATAATCATAACTATGATTCACAGTTTCCAATTTCATTCAAGATACTATAGATGGTTTATGAAAAAAGTTCATGTATTTCAAATAAACAAATAAATTTAACTTTAAGGGAGTAATTTTTATCTAGAAAAATGAGTGTGAAGAATATTTCTATGAACTAAAGAATATATTGAGGAGTGCACTGATACTAACATTACCCTATAATGGGGAAGGATTTTTCATTTATATTGATTAATCCTTAAAAGGCATTAGTTGATTACAAATGAAATTTAGAAAGGTGATTGTCTATGCATGTTGATACTTTTGGCTTCATGAGAAAAATTATCAAACCCATGAATAGGAGTTAGATAGCGAAATATTTTCAATAATTATATGGAGACCATGTCTTTATTTATATAATTGTGATATATACGTATAACATCATTTTTTGAAGTTTAAATTCATAAAAAAATGAACTAAAAATGATACAAATAATATATTTATAGATTAATAAGTATTATGACTACTCACATTATTATCAGGATAGAAACAAATATAGAATCTTTAATATTTAGACTAGAAAGGAGGATACATATTTTTAATTATGATGATTAAAGGAGATCCATTGGTCATTTACCTGGTAAAGATGGAAATATAAGTTATATGGAGAGGTAAATTATCATTTGGTCATAAATGTTTCCCCAAAAATTAATTATAGAGACTATAAATAAAGATTAAATAGTTGATCCTATATTAAAAAATAAGATATATGCTACATAAAATATGATTTTTTTTAGTTCAATGTTTATAAATAGGGAGCATATAGGTTTCGTAAAATTTTATGTATCCTTTAAATTATAAATTTAAAGAAAAAACCGAAGGATGAAAATAACTACTTTAAGATCTCTATATGTCACATACAAACCAAAATGTATATAGAACTATGAGATCATTATTGGTGTGATAACATGAAAAGTAATATTACAGATTAGACTGGATAGTTTTTAGAACATCATTAATTGAATGGGTAATGGAAAATACCCCTAGTAGTGCTTCAACCATTACCCATTAATTTAAAGACGTGAAACAACATCACTATATCTAAGACACTAAATATTCTAGAGATGTATCATACATGTTTTTAGGTATTCAATTACCTGTGTTTTGATAATATCTTTGTTGGGTATTAATTTGGGGTTGTTTCAGGTAAATGTGGAGAAATTTGGAATCACATGGATCTAATCTTGGTTTTCTCATGATTACAGAAAACCATATAGTTTTTATAGGAAAAAGTGCAATGCTTTTTGGAGCCACCGAAGGTGGCACACGATTTGACTAAACAACACGGTCTCCCTCCCCCAACTATGAACCCTCAGACAAAGGGGGTTTCAAAGACGACACACAATTTTTCAAAATGTTCTCCCTTATAGAATTAATTTTTAAAACCCTATAGGTGATACTTTTAGTGACATGGTTTGGAAAATCATGATCCATACCTATAAAATTGTGTATGAAGGATTTTATACCACTAAAAATAGATACAAAAACCTATACCCCCTATTTTATTCCCATTCACTCATTCCCAACCAAATATAGTTTCTTTCAATTTTGGATTCTCCCTGGAAGATGTCTAGGATCCTTTAACCCCTTTATTGGAGAACAAAGAATTAGGTAGAAGGATTGAATCCTCTTTCACAAGTGTTTTCTTCTTCGTTTGGTTTTCAACCTATCACCACTCTCTTTCCTGATGGAGAGGGATTGTTTTTTTCAACCATTTTCAATTGTTTAGATATAGGTTTTAATTAATCCTATTTCATAAGATCATGTTCCCATATATTGATCCTCGATATTCCACACTATTGTGATTTCTATATTTTTGTATCAAATTGAGGGTTCGGATTTGTAGGGTATTTTTCAATGATCTTGACATATGTGGTATAATTTATCTTTCCTATAGTCTTCTTTAAAATTATTTTTATGTAATTTTTTAATTTAAATTGTCACAGTAGGGAATTTTATTTTTAATTTAATTGATTAATTAATTTACCATGTTATTATAAAACTAGAGGAATAATGGTATTATGAAATTGGGGGAATACAGGACTATAAAATTGGATCAATAATGGGATTATGAAATTGGTTTAATAACATGTTAAAAACATGGTTTATAATTGGTTTTAAATTTAGAACCAATATTTAGGATTTTTGTGAATTATGTGAAATATGTGTTATGGGATAAGGATTATTGATCCATTATCAATGGTTTATATCTATGTTTTAATGGATCCTATTTTATAGGATCTTGATCTAAATTATTGATCTTAGATCTTCAATGCTATTTTGATTTATATCTATTGACATGAAAATTTGGGTTATGATTTGAAGAGTGCATGTAAACAATCTTGAGGTAGGTGGTGTAATTAATATTACCAATAATCATGATTAAAATTATGTGTATCTAATTGTGAAATTGAAATTGTCACATTGGGGAAATTTATTGTTAAATTAATTGATTAATTAATTTTTCGCATGTAATTATAAAATTAGTGGAATAATAAGATTATAAAATTGGTTGAAGAACATGTTATGAACTTGGTTTATAATTGTTTACGAACGTGGAACCATAGTTTTTGATTTTTTTGAATGGTGTGAAAAATGAGTTATCGGACAAGGAGTTCTACTCAAAATACCCATGGGGGGCCAGAATGATTCTCAAGGTCCCAATGATATTTTTTTTTCATGTGATCACTGAGTTCTGGGAAAGGGACTACTACTCCAAAAACCCATAGGGTACCAGACTTCTACTTTAGTCCCCCAATGTATGAATCTGTAATTAGGATTAACATTTAAATTGAAAGCCCGTGAAAGATCCCTATGTTATATGGTTGAATTGGGATTTAATATGGGTCATGGATGAGGGGATTGTATATGATCTCAGGACTGGGCTAGTATTTTTTTAGAGTTTATTTATTTTAGGTTTTCTTTATGAATTTTACAATGATTTGATATTCCATATTTTATACTTTGGTTTAGGTATTTTTTCCCACTTTTGGATTCATCATGTCTTGTTTTCTCTTATATTGTTTTTTGTATTATCTTGGTTATTACTTATAATCATTTGGGTATTGTATATTGATTTATTTTATTGTGATGCTTTGATAAATAGTGTATACTCATCCCATGTTTCATATAAGACTATTTCTAATAGTTGGACACCTCTGGATTATAGTGAGGAAAGCATAAGGTCACGTGATGAACTAGTTTGAGGAATCAGTATATGGCCCATTGGTCTGGACATCACAATGTGGCATCAAAGGAAATTTATTTTTATTTTCAGTTTTACTAATATTTTTTAATAGGTATACATGAGAATATGATGATTTTATCCTTTTTCATGAACTCATGCATGGTAGTAACTAACTCATGTACAGTGGGGAAACCCAAGTACACATGGTGGGATTATTATTATTTTTGTTTTTATTATAATTGGATGTTATTTCACCATGGTTGATTCACTTGTTGAGTGATATTATTATTTTCTGTGGTTTTAATCATGGCCCTATATGGCCTGAGAATTTATTATCCATGCATCAATCTAGGTACTTATGATTTTATGAGAAATTCATTATTTTAGGTATGCATAGAAAAAAAGGTTTTCATTTAGTGGTTGAAATGGAAACACTTTTCCTTATTTGGGTATTTTAAAAATTAAATGGCTCCAAATATGAAATTGATAATAGTAAATGATGCTATATGTGGTAACTGAAAATGGATAAATGGGTGCTTGATGGGATATCATGAATATGAAAGTGGTTTACCCTCTAATATCAATTACCTAGTTGAGGGTGGTTGAGGGTAGTGATTTTTCATTGATTTTTACCATGTGAATCAATTTTCTATATGACTTATTACAGCATCACACTACCATAAAATTGGCCTTTAATAGTGAGAGAAATGGTCTTTATCTGTGCTAGAAAAGTACTGAAAATGTGTGTGATATTAAAGTCCCAGTACTTTTATCAGTGCAGATAAAAGGAACATTAATCAGTGATTCTTAGTGTCCTGCTACAATATTTGTATATCAGTGATTTAAAAAGTAGGGATGATAGGCCAAACTACATTCTGTTGTAACAGAACACAACAGCACCACTTTAGTGTTCTGTTAGAGCACATTGCAACACCAAAAGTCTCAAAAGAACCGTCATAACACTAGATATATTAAAAAAACAAGTCCCAATACAAAATTTAAAAGAAATTAAATTTGGAACCAAAGTACCAGAAAAAAAATTACATTATAGACATTTAAAAAAAATTATACAATTACTTAAACATAAATTATTACTTTCACTCAAAAATAATCCTAACTATCAATGCTACCATGATTTCCATTAACTTTTTTGTTAAACTTCCAACACTGCATGAGCATCTTCGAAAAACCCACATCAAATTGAAAAAAAGAATCCACTTATATAAGAAAACAATTATTATGTAATTAATACAAAGAATAAATAAATTAAACATAAATATTAAATAACTCATTAATTATATGGACAATAATTTTTCTGTGCAAATATTAATATTACCTTTGTGACTATGTAGAGGCAGCATCATTTCTCTTCCTAACAAGGAAGTGGAGGTAACTTGAAAGAAAGTGATAAATGCACCACTACATGGGTAAAAATATTTTAAAAGACAAGAAGCATGAATATAGGATAGAACACACCAACTCGAACAAAATAATGCACCTATAAAAGAAAAAAATTATTATTTGTGTAATACTAAAAATAAATGAATTAAACATAAATATAAAAAAAATAAATTAATTTTATAGACAATGATTTTACTATGTAGACATCAGGATTACCTAAATGATTTATTAGAGGTAGCATCATTTATCTTCATGCAATGTTAGTGAAGGTAACTTGAAAAAAAAGTGATAAATGAAACACTATATGGGTGAAAATATTTTAAAGGAGGAGTATCATGATAGTTGGACATAGCACCCCAACTCGTACAAAAGAATCCACCGATATAGGAAACTAATTATTATGTGAGTAATAGTAAAAATAAATGAATTAAGCATAAATATGAAATAATACATTAATTCTATGGAAAATTATTTTACTATGAAAACGTCAATATTACCTTCGTGATTGACCAGAGGTAGAATCGTTACTCTTCTTGCAAAGGAAGTGGAAGTAACTAAAAGTAAAGTGATAAATGTACCACTACATGGGTGAAAATATTTTAATGTATAAGTAGCATGAATGTTGGACAGAGAACCCCAACTCAAACAGAATAATCCACCTGTATAAGAAAAAAATTATTATGTGAATAATACTAAAATGAAACGAATTAAAAAAATATGAAACAATACAATAACTCTATGGAAAATTATTTTACTATGAAAATATCAAGATTCCCTAACACAGCACAATTAAGTTTCCTAGTTTCCTAGAATTCCCTTTTATTGCTGCACTATCAAGTTTCACATTCAAATTTCTCTATCACAACACATTTGCAAACAAAATTCATTTCAAACAAATGGTTAGGGTTTTTAAAATAGATCGGGACAATTTTATGATCACTTATAAATAAGCATTGATAAATATAAATTTTATCATCATATAAAAAAATTTCTGAAAAAAAAGGAATATTTATCCCTGTTAAAATTAGAGTGTTGATAAATCTCCATTTTATCAGTGCTTTATATAACACTAAAATTACAGTGCTGATAAATCTTCATTTTAATAGTGCTTTATGTAGTTGGGGTTTGGCTTAGTGGTAAGCACCCCTTAATCGTATATGAAAAATGGCAGTTCAAAATCCATTAGGTGCAGGGATTATAGTAGTACAGTAGTGTACTGTAGTAGTGGAAGAACTATAACAATGGTGGTAACTGTAGCGTGGTAGGTCATTGTAGTAGAGGTAGGGTATTGTAGCAGCGGCGGGTACTGTGCGGTATTGTAGCAGTGCGGGTACTATAGCTGTTATATTTACAGAATGGGCTTTGGGCCAAAATATTGGGCCTATCGGCCATGTAATGGGTTAAATGCCTATCAGGCCTTCAGGCTATGTAATGGGTCTCCCACTACCTATTTAAAGAGTTCTTTCCTTTCTTTTAATAATAAATGAGTCTTCGGCCCCAACCTTGTAAAAAAAATTATTAGTGCTTTATTTAGCACCAATAAATTCTCATCTTTACCAGAACTTTTTTGGCAATGTTAAAGGGTTTATAATTTAAATTATAAATAAAAAATTGTATAAAATTATAAATACTTAATAAATATATATAAATATCAATATAGTAAATATATTTCTTTTAAAATATATTTATTCTAATTTTATAATTATTCATTTCTAATTGCAGAAATATTTTTAAAAAATAGTATATATATCATTATATATATTTATATAATTATAAAAATATATTTAATAAATATATAAAAATATAAATATGATAATTATATTCATTATTTAATAAAAATTGTTTTAAATTTAATAATTATTTAAATATACATAATTATTTATTTAAAATTACATAAATACATTAAAAAATAATTATTTATGTATAATAATAAATCTATAATTGTATAAATATAGTCATCATACATTTATAAATATATGTATTTATAAATATTTTTTTACAAATATATTTTTAACATTATTAATGAATATATGATTTTTAAGTGCATATATCTATGTTAAAATTGAGTGAAAATGAATAAATTAAGAATAATTACACTTTAAAAATATTGAAAAATGGATAAGTTTGGTGAATTTGTATTATATACAAAAAGGAATTAATTATGTATATTAAAAATCAATATAACACACAATTTATCAATGTTAAATTTAAAAATAAAAGGACATTAAATTATATTTCAAGTACAATGCAATTATTATCAATATTTTTAATTCATATTATTTTTTAGTTATAAAAAATTATTCAATAAACATATGACAATTTAATGTGTAGCGCATATATGTTTTTTAATATTTAAATCATATTTTATATATAAATATATATATCTATATATTTATGCCAATGAGCCTGTATCCAAGTGGTACAGGCCCCTGCTTGGCATCTAAAATATAAAGGATGAAATTTGGGTAGGGATAAAATTTCGGAACTGTAGAATACTGTAGGAGGGGGAACTTTAGCATTACTGTAGTAGCGGTGATACTATAGTTGTGGAAGCACTGTAGGAGGTACTGTAGTCGGGCGGGTAGTGTAGCAATACAGTTCACTGAGGGGTCCTTTCGGACAAAAAAATGGGCTTTCAAGCCTTTTATTCATGACACTGGGCCTTAGGCCTTCAGGCTATGTAATGGGTCTCCCTCTACCCACACTAAATAGGTCATTGCTTTAAATAATAAATTGAGGCTTCGACCTCAACCTTTTAAAATATATATATATCTATATATTTAATGTAATGTCCCAAAAATTCCATATCAATTTTTTTAAAATTATATGTGATTATTTTGAGACAAGGCATTGAGAAGACACGTGAATCAGAGTCCTAATGAGCCCATAATAAATGTTTTATCTTTCTTAAGTTATTTAAAATAGTGTGTGTGCATTGTTTTGGAAGCTTATAAATGGGAGCCCAGATTAAGGAATCCAAGGCACAATTCCATTTGGAATGAAGAAATTACCTAAGAAGGGACCTTACCTTGATTGGCACTGGTCAAGGGTAAAAGTTAATTTTCGATCATTTTAAAGAAAAATAAAACAAACTTAAGAAAATTTATTTTTTTCGAATTTTTCTCGAGGAGATGCAACGTTGATCTGGATATTTCATTTAACAAATGAAATAATATAGTATCACAGAAAATGAACTGTAATCGAATAGAAATAGCAACGCTAAAACGTGTTTCACCAACTAATAACTTAAGAGGGACATGGGGTCGTTGGAGAATTCTGGATTTTCTCTGAACCACTAGAGGACTCGCATTTGCATGAAAGGAATGGATATGGAAGATGAATATCCACAACAAGAAGCACTCACCCTCCTCCTCTAGACATCTCATCGACAACGATGGATAGAGAATGCTTACAGATGGATCGCCGTCAGACAAAGAATTCTTTTCTCTGATAGATCATGTTTTCTAGGTAAGTGGGTTGGATTTCCGCGTGGTCTCCCTCCCCCCCCCCCCCTTGTACTTCTTTTTAAAGTTCAATCACATGTAAATCCACTAACAGATTGTCCCATCGATTAGTCGACTAAATGGGAAAGGGAATCGGTATGATGGGATTAAAGAGGGGATTATTATTGTAGTGATATTTTTAATGTCTCCCCTTTTTATTCCAACAAAATGAATGAAGGCCAAACAAACAAGTTTTAATTTCATTTCCAAGGGTGATCATTTTGACCTCCTCTCCCTCCTGTGTTATTCGTCGATGGACCCTCGTGGCCACGTCATACTCTTCTCAAGAGGTTATGAACATGGTTGAACCCTCATATCGACATAGAGATAGCTTGAAGCACACAGTAGTGGAAGTGGTAACTCAAGGATCTTAGTGGAGTTTCCAGATCAGAAAACAGACCACCAGAGAAAGTCTGATGGCCCACGGAGGAACCCGTCGGCACGCTGGTGATAATGTCAATGGCCCACAGCGGTGGGGAACTGCGGTGCAGGAAGGGTACCACACCAGGCCGGAAGACCCACGGTCGGGTCGTGGAAGTGTGATGTCATGCGGTCTCTGGGACTGCCTACGGGGGGAGGTGCCCGGTCAGTTACCAGCCTCGTGATGCAGATCGAACATGATGCCTTCCGTGTCTGGGCGGGACAAAATTGTCCTGCCAGTGCGGGTCAGGCCAGAGGGGGAACAGGGCCCCTAGTGGCCCTGTTGGATAGAAACTGGCATGCATGTGTGCGTCAGGCCAGAGGAAGGGGACTGGGCCGCTAGGTGGCCGCGCAGGCTAGACCCACAGCATAATGGGCTAGGTCTAGTGGGCCCAAATGGGACTTTCTAGACCAAGTAGGCCTAGACCTGGTCAGTTCAGGTCAGGTCGGCCGAACCGGGTCGGGTCGGACCGTGCCTAAACCCAAATGACCCATTTTCCCCGAAAGGCTCATAACATTCAAACCATATGTCTGATTGACAATCCATTTATAGATTTGGAACCCTCACAACGAGGCAGTCTTTTTGATACACACAAAGTATAAATTCATGGAATTTGAAATACAAATTATTGTGTGAGGTGTGGACTCTCCCAGAATCAAGGCCGCTACAAGTGGGGATCCTACGGCTGGTTGTAATGAGAATATTGTGACCAGTGGGTCTAGGTGACCAAGTAGGACAAGGAGAAGAGTGGATCTAGGTGACCCAACATGCCAAGGAGATGACAGGGTCAATCTAACCTAGCTGGACTAAGTGATGACTGGGTCTAGGTGACCCAGTAGACCTAAGAACTCATCAAGGGTCAGTTCTTCAGTTGTACAAGGTGTTAAGTGTTATGATTATTAATCTGGCTTTCATTTATTTAGTTTATACCTATGTGAGCTGACTCTTGTGACTCTCTCTTGACTGTACTTATTAAAGGATAATCTCCATGCACCTCTTTGGGAGTCTACTTTGTGCATACTTTCCATTGTGGTATTACCTTTGTTTTTTAGGGTCCTTTCTGAGTACAGTGTTACTCACCCCTATGTGGGCTCCTCCTGCATGTGTCATGTCTTTTGCAATTGAAAAATTCCACAACAAATACCTTGGTTGTCTGAGACCAAGTGGTTCCCAGTGAAATCTAACAGATGAGTCATACTTCTATGGCTTCAGGCGGAACCCCCTTCTCCTACCCTTCAGGTAGGGTTTACCGTAGACAGACTTCATGATCTTGTACTTGTCACTTGTTGGTATTTTCGTATATCCCCTTTAATTGTAGTTTTTTACTATTACTCTTAGTGGTTTTCTTAGTAGAATGCTTGTTTACATTTTGGAATTGTGGTTTGGGGATGTTTGTGTGTGTTCATGTGTAAAGGTACTCAGGAAAATTTCCCCCACTTGTGAGATAATGCCTTCGGCGCAATTCACCTGGCTATCGAGAGGCGGGCTTAGGGTAGTCACGGCACGGGACCAAGGGGACAGGTCAGGACAAAGTGGTATCAAAGTAGGTCGGTTCTACCTTAAAGATCGAGAGTCTATGGTTTTCTTTAGGGGTAACATGGTTGAATGTTTCGAGTTTGACTTTTAGACTCGTGGAATCCAGTGTTGGTGTGGTGTCCAACATATCCATACAACAGGACCCTAAATTCTATTTCTCAACTCAGTAAATGAAAATATTGTTTGCATGTATCATATATGAATTGAGAGTGTTCTCATGTTCTTCTTGAGTTAGATTCAGCTCACCAGGTCTGATCTATTGATTGTGGTTCATCTTGATCGGTTTTAGGATACCTCCATGAGTACATCCATCTAGGATCATGATGTGGTACCATGAGAACATCACACCTAGTGATGAGGCATCAGTTCATGGACTCATGTAGAAGTTATCCCTACCAAATGGTGAACTATTGCTGGCACTACCCATTGACCATAAGTTCCTACCAACCCTACTGATAGAGGATGCATGCAGGCTCTGTTCCATGCACGCATTCTAGAGGAAGACGAATCCTAGTTTCAGGGGTAAGACTGACACCCATGAGGTCGAGGATTTCCTTGAGGTGGTTACATGAGTCTTTCATCATGTAAGGACACATATATACCAGACTTTGATCTTAGTAATGTGCCTTCTGCAAAGCTCGACATGGAGATGATGGAGCATGAAAATCCAGGCATATGATGAGGTGAACCTCAGCTAGACATAATTCGAACACCTCTTCTGAGAGGACTTATTTCTTGCAAGGTTACACTATACATATACAAGAGATACCTCACCTATTGTGGGTTAACATGATAGTAGTAGGGTACTCAGTGAGATTTGATGATCTTTCTCACTAATATATAAACATGGTGTAAGACCCATTTTTCTGATTTCAGGCTTTGGATAGGGGACTATAACAAGAGATAAAGGATAACATGGTATCTCTTAGCATACCTACTCAGGCTAGGGTTCTAAAGAGATCTCTACTCCGAGAGAGCTTCCTAGAAGAGCAGGCGCTAGTAGTGAGAGTGACCTGTAGATACCATGCAGCGAAGCCTTCAGCAGTGGGTAGAAGGTAGCTAGCGTAGAGACCCAATATGATCAATCCATTTTGGGGATGACCCCGGGACATAAGATTTGTGGTGCGAGGCCCCCAGGGTATAGGGACTCAAATGAGCAGGGTGTGTTACTTGTGCGGTGGTTAGGGATACATGACTCGCGATTGCCTAACTCGACATGTAGATAATCAATGGATGATTGAGGGACCACTAAGGCAGAGGTAAAGGGTTGATCAAGGTGTTCTATATAGAGTCATACATGGAAGGGGTTAGGGAGAGTGGAAAGTGGTGGATTAAGGTTCTAGGTACTACCACCACCCCCAGGTGATCCACCATGGGCTCCGAGAGCAGGTAGACATGGGCGAGGCTAGCTTCAGGTGATGGAGACTTACGACCCTAACACTCAAAAGATGATTAGAGATATGATATGTGTCTTCTTCTCAATAGTCTTAGTACATATATACATTGGTTCCAGTCACTCTTTCCTTTCCATGGACCTTGTTTGGAGCTCATATATTCCAGTGGAGTTGTTGGCTCAATCATTATGATTAGAGACACTTGTGAGAGGGGATTTAATGATCACACACTGATGTCAATACTATGAGATTACTCTTGGAGGTGATAACTTCTACTGGGATATCCTAATAGCAGTGTCAAATCCTTTTGTTTTCATTATGGGCATGGACTGGTTATCCACATTCCATGCTCATATTGACTGTTTTAGGCATAGATTGTGGTGTGTCCATGGATATGGAACCAGGTTCTCCTTCAGAAGTGAAAATGGAAGGCTTACAGCATAGTACAAACTTTATTAGTGGAGAGTGCAGCTGATCACACGCCATTTTTCTAGCCTTACCCTTAGTGCAGTGTATGTGAGGAGTCCTCAATTTCTTGTATTGGTTGATGAGTATGATGACATCTTCCCTGAGGATGTTCTATGATTTCTTCCCCATAGAGAGTTTAACTTCTACATTGAGTTTAACCACATGACAACACCAATATCCAAACCAGAATATCATATGGCTCCTATGGAGCTTCTTGAGGGGAGGGTATAACTAGAGCACCTACCAAGTTAGGGCTTTTTCAAACCCAATGTTTTACCTTGGTCATCCCATGTTTTGTTTTCCAATAATGAAAATAGGAGTTTGAGGATGTGTGTGTACTGTTAGTGCATGAATCAAGTGACTGTAAAGAATAAATATCAACTTCTGAGAATCGATGACCTATTCAACCAGATGAAGGGAGAAAAGTGGTTCCTGAAGATAAACCTCATGTCTGGCTACCATTAGCCTCATGGTGGCACTACCTGATGGGTGAGCGGTTTTCCATTTACTATGACCAAAAAATTCTATGGTGTATCTTCTCCTAGAAGGACCCAAATATGAGACAACAGTGGTTTCTAGAGTTCCTCTAGTACAATGACTTTGATATATTCTATACTTATTGGAAAGGTAACATCATGGCAGACGTGCTCAATAGGAGATTGGGTTATAGTTTCTAAGTGATGCATCAGAGCAGTTAGCTACAATGCAGATATACTTCATAGATGGTGATGTGGAAGCTTGCATTCAGTTGATGGTTTTCCCTCCCGCACTCGTTCAATGAGTTAGGGGGCACATCATGGGAATGTCAACAATGAGGTTGAAATTCTCAGTAATCTACATGACATTCCCTTGACTGATATTTGATAGGTGGGAAGCATGTTGTCCTTTTCAAATGGTGCACCATTATACCAGTGACGTTGCGTGGGGAGGTTCTGTGGGAGGTCCACACCTCCCCCTTGGTAGTGAATCTAGGAGTGGAAAAGATGTACTAGGATATTCGATGTCAGTACTGGTGGTTAGGGATCAAGAAGGGAGTGGCGGAGTTCATTTCTTGAATGCTCACTTGTTATTAAGTGAAGGCAGAGCATCAAGTTAAATTAGGCTAGACACATCTACTCGAGGTATCATTGTGGAAATGGGATGGTATATCGATGCAATTCTTGATATTTTTACCACACACGTCTAAGGGACATGATACCATATGGGTGATCATTGACTGACTCACCCATACATCCCACTTCCTATCCATCTGGGAGGAGGGTTCCGTAGAGGGCTTGGGACTTCATTATGTTCACGAGATAGTTTGGATTCATGGGGTGCCTTCAACGATCATTTCAGACTATGAGGCTCACTTCACATCTCAATTGTGGAAGGGACTATAGTTGGTGTTCAGGATTCAGCTACATTGGAGCATGAAATTTTACCGCTAGATGGATGGCCAAATAGAGAGGACTATCCTCATTTTAGAGGACTTTCTTTGTGCTTGAATCCTAGAATTTGGTTACAGTTTTGAGGATCACCTACCGCTGGTATAGTTCTCATAAAAAACAATTACCACTCCACCATTGGAATGGAACTATTCAAGGAACTATATGGGTTACCATGAAGATCACTATAATGTTGAATAGACCTAGAGGAGTCAGCACTCATTGGTCCTAAGTTATTATGGGCTTCTATGGAGAAGGTGAATATTATCTTGGAGAGGATGAGGACTACATAAAGTAGGCATAAATCTTATTTTGATAAGAGATAGAGGCCCTAGGAGTTCTAGGGGGAGACCATGTGTTCATTCAGGTCACACCTCGAGAGGGATTGTAGAGATTTGGTCAGGGTGACAAGTTTTCTCTGAGATTCATTGTCCCTTTCTAGATTTTGAGTAGATTTGGAAAGGTGGGATGCCACCTAGATCTTCCCCCACATATTCATTGGGTCTATAATGTCTTTCATGTGTCTTAGCTAAGGAGGAACATGTATGAACAATTTCACTTCATTGACTGGGGAGTGCTGGACATTGACGATGGGGATATGTTTACAGATGTCCCAATGGATATTGAGGATTGATAGGAGTGGATCCTTCATGGGAGGTCATTTTCACTGGTGCATGTTTGGTGGCAGCATGGAAATATCTAGGAGAGAAATTGGGAGTGGGAGGCTCAGATTCATGCTTAGTATCCCCTTTTTTTGTTTAGCCCTTTTTTGGATTTTGAGGAAATAAATCTTTAAGGTCATGAGAATGTAATGTCCCCCAAATTCCATATAAATTTTTTTGAAATTATATGGGATTATTTTGAGACTAGGTGCTGAGACAGCCCATGATTCTTAGGCTCAGTGATCCTAGAATAAAGGTTTCAACATTCTTCTAATTTTCTTAAAATTTTGTGTGAGCATGGTTTTAAAATATTATAAATGGGTGCTCGGATAAAAAAATATGAGGGCACCATCACATCTAAAATGAAGACATTATCTAAGAATCTACCTAACCTCGACCAGAGAGGGTCAAGGGTAAAAGTTAGTTTTTGATCATTTTAAAGAAAAAAATAAACATAAGAATATTTATTTCAATTGAATTCATTTCACTATGATGCAATTTCAATCCAACTATTTCATTTAATAAATGAAATAGTATAGTGGAACTAAAACTAAACTGTAATGGCATGGCAGCTCAACGTAACAGAAATGATGAAATGTGTTTCTTCAATTAATAACTTAAGAGGGATATGATATCATTAGAAGTTTTTGTATTTTCTCTAAACCTCTGGAGGACTTGCGTTGGCGAGTGATGAACAATAAAAAATGACGAATAACCAATGAAAACGAGCACCCCCCCCCCCCTCTCTGAGATATCTCAACCATGATAATGGATAAGGGACACTCACGAAAAGATCGCAACCAATAAAGAATTAAATCCTCTAATTGATCATATTCTCTAGGAAAGGGGTTTTTATTTCTACTTGGTCTCCCCCCCCCCCTCATTGTTCTTTATAAATGTTGAACATGAGTCAATCCTCTAACAGATTTACCCATGTATAGGCCAACTCTGTGGGAATGAGAATCGGCATGTAGGGATTAAAGAGGGGATTATTGTTGTAGTGATATTTCAAATGTCTCACCTTTTTATTATAATGATACGAATGAAGGAAAAACGAGAAGGTCTAATATTAGTTGCCTTGGGAATTCATTGTGACCTCCTCTCCCTCTTTAATTCTTTGTTGACAGACCCCCATGGTTGTGTTGGACTCTTTCTGAGAGGTTCTGAACACGGAAGAACCCCCAAATCAATGGAGAGAGAGCTTGGGGCATATGTTATTGGAGGTGATCACTTGAGGATCTTAAAAGAGCTTCCAGATTAAAAAGAAGACCACTGAAACGAGTTTGGTGGCCCGCAGAAGAATCTTCTGGCATACCAGTGCCAGTGGAAGTCATATTTGGGAGGGGATGCATGCCGGTGGGGCAACGCGTCAGGTCGGAAGAAATGCGTTCAGGTTGTGGGTGTGTGATGGCATGTGGTTCATGAGACTGTGTGCGGGGGAAGGAGGTCAGCCATATACTGACCGCGTGATGCAGATTGGAAGTAGAGCCTATAGAATCTGGGATAGAAAGAATCAGACTACTAGTGGGAGCCGAGATAGAGTGGGAATCGGGCCATTGGGCGGCCTGGCTGGATAGAAACTGGCCCGAAAGTGTAGGCTGAGCTGTAGGAAGAGGACCAGACTACTACTTGGCCTAACGGGCTGGACCCATGGACCAATGGGCTATGTCCATCAGGAAAAAATGGGCTTGGCCCCTCAGCCTAGTCAGGTCGGGTCGCGTCGGTTCAGCCAAACCGAGTTCGGCTAGGTCAGGTCGGCTTGGCTCGGGCAAGTCAAACTGGGCTTGAACCCAACTAGCCACTTTTAACTAAAAGGATAATAACATTCAAATCATATATCGTATTGATGAGTTATTTTTCAGCGTTGGGACCCTTGCACCGAGTCGGACCTTTTAATACACACTATGTGGAATTTCACAGAAGTTGAGATATGACTGATGACTTGAGGAACTCTCATAGAATCAAGCATGCTATGAGCAGGGATCATGTGGCTTGTTGTGACGAGAATACTGAGATGAGTGGGTCAAGGTTACCGAGTAGGGAAAGGAGATGAGAAGATCTAGGTGGCCCAAAAGGCCAAGGAGAAAAGTGGGTCTAGGTGACCTAGTAGGCCAAGGAGAAGAGCTAGTCTATGTAACTCAGCAGGCCAAGGATACTAGCGGGTCTAGGTGACCTAGGTGGCCTAATTGATCAATGGGTCTACGTGACCCAGTAGGCCTAATCACTCATCAGGGATGAATACTTCAGTAGTACAAGTTGTTACGTGTTATGACTGTTATTCTTTCTTTCATTTCTTTAGTTTATACCTGTGTGAGCTTAATCTAGTGACTCTCTCCCGACTGTACTTCTTAGATTCTACACTTCGTTCACCTATTTAGTAGTTTAATTTGTGCATACTTTACTTTATGGAATTACATTTCGTTTTTGGTGTCCTTACTGAGTATTGTGTTACTCACCCTTACACGGGTTCCACCCTAACGTGTCTTTTCTTGTCTAGATGACAGATGCTTCGACATAGACCTTGGTGGTCTGAAAACAGGTGGTTACTATAGAGATCCAATAGATATAGTTTACTTATACAACTTCAGGTGGCACTCCCTTTACCAACCCTTCAAGTAGGGTTTTTCATAGACGGACTTTAGGAGGTTGTACTTGTCTTTCATTAGGCTTGTGTTCTGGACCCTTTACATCTAGTGTTGTACTGTTACCCTCTATGGTTTTATATGTAGAATGCTTATTTACTTTTCAGAATTATGGGTTGGGGATGTGTGTGTGTGTGTGCATGCATATAGGTACTCAGGAAAATTCCTCACATTGCAGGATAATGCCTTTGGCACTAGTCTTCATCCCCTGACCATCGGGAAGCGAGCTTGGGGTAGTCACAGCACAGGACTTGGGAGATGGGTCATGACATTTAATATATACAATTAATAACATTAATTATCATTTTTATCTAATCATTAAATTTTTTAATAATTATTAATGTATAATCAATATATTCAGTTTTGTCAATAATTATTTAATTAAGGATATTTGTAATATTTTCTTCATAATCTCATATATATTTTTTATTTATTTTTTTATTTCATTTTATTTATATAAACATTAATCAACACTAAAAATAAAGTGCTAATAAATGATACCATTTATTAGTGATAAAACTAAAGGGTTGATAAACAAACCCCTATCAGCGCTAAAAATAAAGCGCTAGTAAATAATACCCTTTATTAGTGCTAAAAATAATGTGCTGAGAAAGAATAACTTTATCAGTGCTAAAAATAAAGCACAGATAAAGGTTATCTTTTATCAGTGCAAAAAAACGCACTGATAAAATGTAAAATTTATCAGAACTTCATTTATAACTGATCAATATGTCATTTATCAGTGTTTTGTTATAGTGTTGATAATTACCAATACTGTTAAAGGCGTGTTTTGTAGTAGTGTCAGGTGAATACATATTATCTAAATGTAATAATGATTTGTTATGTGTCCTAACATGTGTTTTTGTAAATTTAGTGGCATGCCTCCTTGATGATTTTTTTCAATAGGACGATAGGAGGACACTGATGGAAATGTACCTCAAGAAATGGAACTAGATGTTACGTTAGTTCCAGGTGATAGAGAGGGAGATCAGTTCCGTGAGGAATTTTCTTTCTTTATAAAATTTATAGATGGAGACCCATGGAAGACTATGAGGAGTTTGTCTGACTTGACCCTGGGGTTTCAGTTGTAGCACCCTACAACATTCATTGGAGAGGGTGAACCTAAAGTAGCTAAGTTCTAGATTGAATATATCTAGATGATCCTTGTCTTCCTCATCATATCTTTAAGTTCCCATGTATCTTCCTCATGTTAGTTGTTTCTTAGTAAAACCTTTACTTGGATAGTGGTATTGTGTCATAGAACTTTATATATATAATATTAAATCTCCACAAGTTTTTCTATATATGAAATATCATTATCTAATGGTATGAATTTTTTGTTTAGTGCCTGTGAAGGATCAGGTATGTGCTTTATTAAGAGAAATACATGGAATAAATCACAGACTAGAGAGAGGTTCATTTGAAGCACCATGTGATAAACCATTGTACATACTTGATCAAGAGTCTCAAAAGTGTTACTATACCTAAGTATTATCTTCCCTTTCCTCATGAATCTCAAAA
Organism: Viscum album; assembly: GCA_963277665.1. Taxonomy (NCBI): domain Eukaryota; kingdom Viridiplantae; phylum Streptophyta; class Magnoliopsida; order Santalales; family Viscaceae; genus Viscum; species Viscum album. The sequence continues at coordinate 1,258,245,462 of OY728152.1, forward strand.
GATTATTCCATGGAGAAATTCATTGAATAACCTTCTCACAAACTACATACCCTAGATCCAACTGATAATTGTCTGCATAACTTTTCTATCAACTTTGATCTACCTTGTTGAGTTATTGAATTGATTTGAATTTTATATTCCATTTACTTGGCTATCTCAATTCCAAATAATTTTTTATCCAACATCATCCTATCACGTTAGAGTTATGAACTTCTTTCCAAATAAGGAATCTAAAGGAGCATTCTGATAGCATAAATGAAAGATATTTTGATATGAAAATACAACTAGAGGAATTTTTGATCCCTACCAGATTCGAAATCCATAGAAAATGATCTCAAAATATATTATAGTATTTGAATTTTTCTCTCAGATTGACTATATGTATAAGGATGATACATAATAATAAAAAAATTATATTTAAATATAATTCTAAATAAATCACAAAAAACATTATAGTAAACCTCATATCCCAATTTGATAAAAAAGAATATGGCACTCCTTGCACCCCTAACAATTTCCTCGATGTATATAATCTAAAACTAATCGAGAGAGAAATAATATATGAGATCATTGAAATATTCTAACATTATAATGCGATCGAGTATAACATGTACAGTATTGTGACCTTCATATTTTTAGAGGATTTCAATGAAAAAAATACTTGTCAATGTTTTCCTATTTTTATTCTGGTATGGGTAATGATTTTGATATCCCTTTTGACTTTTTTCTCTCAACCTTAACTTACTGAAATACCAAGCACCAAGAAACAAACTCTACAATATCTATCCTGATGATATCCCCCCAAAAATATTATTTTTATTCTTCATACATTATAATTAATAGAGAATGAATAACTACATGAATCCTATAACATCTTATTCTATAAATATGGTAATAAATAAACACATAAATGAATCATAAACCATATTATCCCATCACAAAAAAAATGAACTCTATAATTTTTATCTCATTTTCTATATCTCTACATCATACTTCTATGCCTTTTTAATTTTGAAATAGATAGATGGTTGAAAACTAATTTGAGAAAGTATCCTCCCTTCCTTCGTGATTTCTGGATACATTCATTGAAATAAATTGAAATATTAGATATTTTTTATTCTCATCTTTGATAATCTAGCATGATCCTTTTGAGTCAAAGCATTATCCAACCTGTTCTCATTCCTAGTGGGGTAGTGTATAAATTAGTTATAATTATTATCTAGTTTTAACCATCTTCTTTGGAATATATTCAACTCCTTCTATGTGAACATACACATTAAATATTTATTATTAGTATATGTATCACACATTTATTTGAATGATAATCCATCCATATATTCACTTCAAATATTATTGTAGCTTAATATAAATCTTGATATGTGTAATATTTCACATGAACCCTCCATTTTTAGGAGGCATAACACACCACCATATAATTATACATAAGGATGCATCCTAACTCCTTCAAAAATCACTATAGATTATAAACCCTTCTACCCTACAGGTTAGTGTATGTGCATGTTCTTTGACTAATATTGAATTAGTTTCATAAAAATTTTCATCGCATTAATCTATCCCAAGGAACTTGTCTCCATTCTAAGTTAACAGATCGGGTGGATTCGATATCCATGATAAATTATTCACCAACCTTTGATAATATTTTATTAAACCATGAAAACATCATATCTTAGTCATAGTTGGTGGTTTTTTCTAATGCTAAATAGCCTCCATCTATGATGACTCCCATAATATCGCATATATTGATATTATTTGACCACAAATGATGATTTTTGTAGAAAAAATCCTACTTATTATATTTTTCTTACATGTCCTCATTCCTTTTGGTTTTTAGTACAATCCTTAAATTATATTTATCATCTTCCCAATATCATTGAATATATAAGAATATCATCTATAAATACTACCAAAAACTAATCAAGGTAATCTATATAGACACAATTCATTAAATCCATGAATATAGTAGAGGATTTAGTAAGACAAAATGTGTCACTATATACTCTTAGTGTCTACAACTTGTACAGAAAAATGTCTTGTGTATATCATCCTTATTTACTCTCAATTTTTGATATCCAGAATGAAGTTCAGTTATTGAAATGTATATACCTTTGTATATTTTTTCAATAAAAATTCATTGATATGGGTTTGAGGGAACTTTTTCTTGATTATGATATTGTTAAAGATCTCAAAAATCAATGTAGAGTCATATAAATCTATCATTTTTTCAACAAAGAGTATAGGTGAACCCTAACATGAAAAACTTTTCCAAATAAGCCCATTATCAGTATTCTCCTATTGTTCCTTCTTTAATTAAAACTAATCAATGTGGGTCATTCTATTGGGAGTCTTCGAAATATATTTTACATCATGTTTGAGTTCTATTGGGAATTATACTTCATGATTAATTGGAAGACTTAGGGAATTTTATAAAAAGACATAAAAAATTACTGAAAAATAAAAAAATCATTTTTGTTGAGTTTATCCCAAACTAGATAAGTTAAACTGTCCTTTTAATTGCAATCAGTACCCATATAATGGATTTGGTTTCAATTAGTTTTTCATATTTTTCATCGCACTAATAGAAAAGTTTAGGTTTGAATAGAATATAAAATGTGTCTTCCCTTCTCCAAAAAATGATGGGGGATTTATATAGTGAAATACAATCAATGTAATAGATATCATCAAAATCAACTAGAGGAAGAAAAATAGGAATTGTAAGAAGAACAATCCCATAAAATTCAACTGGATAAGAATTATCTAACTGAGACACAATCATCATACCATTATAGGTTTACAAAAATAATTTAACATTGAGTAATTGTGAATTGAAATTCATTTAAACATTTCCTTATATAAAATATTTTATATAAATAATATGAAATATGGTACTTCTTTATTTTATCATACCTGTTACCACCACAACTTTATCATTTTATCTTCAATCCCATACTTATTCCAAAATTGTTAGCATGATGATCAATAAAATTTTATTCAAGTGAAGAATCATGAAAAGTCATTTATATGGTATCTAAATCAAGAAAACCTATTTTAAATTTGTATAACACAAGGTTTATCCTATGTAATTCATAGTAATTATCTATTCAAATCCTTCATGACGTTTCATAAAGAGTTTGTGAATTTTTAGACCATATATCCCTTGCATTTCAAACCAGTTCTCTAAAAAGTCCCATTATTATGCATCAGTTGATTATTGATTTAGTGCCTAATATTCCCATTTTTTGTTATTACCCCAAGGTAAAACTTGTAAAACTCCTTATCCACTTTTATTATAAATACAGTGATGTAATTTCCTAGAAACCACTCATTCTATGAATCACCAAAACCCCATGATATCTTCCAATGCATATACTCATACTTAGGGTTCTCACTAATGTTTTCTCAACATAGTTTCCATATGTTAACTAAATATGGTTTTGATACAAACTATAAATACATGAACTACTCAAACAGGGATATTGCTTCTTAATATATTAATATTCATTACATGAAAAAGTAATTGATAGTAGAATCTTATAATTCTAGTTCCTTTGAAAAAATTGATACATAATCAAAAGATTCGTAAGTGAACTGCATCATCTCACACTATGTTTATCCTAACTAGCATCATTCATAGATATATCATATATAATACCTTTTTACAAATCCTTAGGAATATAAACATAATAATGGGTGAGATCATATTCTCAATAAGGGTATGTAATCGAGATATCAAAATTACATGACCACGATATTATGAGAACATGATAATAGAATTTTAAAACACTTCCCTAAACGTCATATATCACAATAATGATTATTTTCATAAATCATAGAATTTAATTAGATAATAATCATGAATTAAAAAATAACCTAGTCCATCTTAGTATTACAGTAGCACAAGACACAGATTTGTTGCATACATATATTCATATAATATATTATACCCTGGATACCAACAAAGACATACATATCATGATAATATTGGGTTAACCACTCGTGTAACTACATTTTACCTAGGATAAAATCTCCCTTTTCATTATATTTGGATTGGTGAAAACTCCCATGTATCCTATTTTTTATTCATGGGATAACCTCTCATGTACATTCTTGTTTCGGGCTTGGGAATCCTCATGTGCATCCTCCTTTTTCAGGCTCGGGATAACATCCCACATACTATTTGATCTCATTGAAAATTAATCATTACCCAATGAATCAGAGGGAGGTATAGGTCTTACCCATCATATAATTTATACATTTGTGTACCACAAGATTATAAAACATTCACCATATCATAATCCATATAAAGTAAATGGGTTTCATAAACATTTCAACCTAACATAACTCATGGAAAAGAAATGGTTTTAACAAAAAAACATTAATCAAATAAGAATCTAGTGAAATAATAAGGATTTTATCACTAGATTATATCCTCGATACATAATAAGTATCATCAAATTTTGTAATCTTAGAGGTAAAATGATTTTGAAGGATGATGTGGAAAATTTCCTTGGGAGAATAACCTTTCCATTTTGAAATTTCTTCTTTAAAATGTAATGATTTCCCACATATAATAGAAAAGAAATATTTTAATAGAACCATGTAAAGTTATAAAGGGATATTTAAATCATTTATTATCCATTGAGGGGTTAAATACCTTTTATTTAGTACATGTTAAAATAAATATTTCCTTCACATTTTTAGGAAAAAAGTCAAAATTTCATTACCCAAAAGTGAAAATAAGATTCCTTTTAACCCATTTAGTAAAAATAAAAATATAGGTTTAAATGGATTTAAATATTGATTAATTAATTCTCAAAAACATATTTAATTTTTTTGAAACATGGATATGGAAGAAAAAGGATATTTGAGTGAAGAGAGAAATAAAATCATTTTTTGAAAAAAACAATCGTTCAATATCTTGAGTAGTTAAATTCATAAAATTGAAATAGGAGAGATTTATTCCCAAGAAATAAATATATTTTAAAACAATAAAATAATTTAGCAATTGATAGTTCAAAATAATTCATCATCAGAACCATAATCATAAAAAAATCTAGGTAAACATTCAGATTGGAAAAAAAACTATTTCTGCAATGGTAAATTTTTAATCATAATATACAAGAAATAATCAACCTTATATCAATATTTATATCCCATAGTATTCATGGTAATAATCATGAAATACATTTATGGTTAGTATATATAACCCACAAAGGCAATATGTTCTGAATATAGAATGTGTCTCAAAGAAATAAAAGTGGGATGAAAATGCCTTACATGCTTTCGTAACTTTTGAATTATAGTCCCCACAAAATAATAACATTAAATTAAACATTTAATATCATTATAATATGTAATTTCATGATATATGATTTAAAAAGGGTCGTAATTACACCTCATAGAAGGAGATATGTGTGTAACATAACATATTTCTCAAAGAAGGAAATTTGAGAAAATAAATCCTTACCGTTTTGGATACACTGAAATCCAAACATTATGAAAGTTGTAACCTAATATAGATATGTAAATACTCAAAATTTTTATTTTAAGGTTCATAATTAGCATTCACAGGTAGTATATACACCACATAAAATAAAAAATTAGTGAATTTTTCATATGTCTCACAGAAATAAATTTGAGAGGAGAATCCCTTACCACAAGTATAAACCTTCATCCTACAAAATAAAACCACCTATATAAGAAATATAGTTTTATAATACTTCCATTATATAAATCTAATAACATATAAAATAACATATTTTATTATATTACTACTTTTATTACCCATTTATTAACAAATATTTTTTCAAATTACATTTCAGGAAATAATTACTTTGTTTTTCATGTATGTTTTTGTTTTGAATTTTCCGTACCTATTCATTTATCATAGTCCCATCATCTCAATAATGTTAAAAATGATATAAATATATTATATATTCATTAAATACATATTTAGAGTAATCTACTAAAGTTAAATATATAAAATTAATTACACTGTTCATGGAGAGTGTAGGTCATACGTACGAATGAACATTGTTTCCATTTTCTCAATGGATGGAAAGAAAGAAAGATAAATAATAAATCATTTTTATTGAATAATTTTTTCATTTATAAAAATTATATTCATTAAATTTGTCGTTGTCACTATCCATTTGAAAATAAAATGGAAATATTATCATATCTCTTCATGGAGGCGGTAGTCCACAAGTTCGCACGAGTGAAGTTATTGTATTGCAATTGATTGGAGGATATGAATTTATATATAAAATTATAATTTAATAAGTATAATTACTTCATAATTATCATATAAACATGTTCATCCCAATATTGTATTTATACAAGGAAGGTGGTGATGTAAATAGAATTACATCATTTTGTGTGGTGGTAGTCCGTCATACAAACGATCAATGAATTTCTTTCCTTATTGATAGAAGGGAAGAAAGATATAATTTATGAAATAAACATGATAAAATATATTTATATGGTTTACAAATATATTATATTAAAATCATTGTTTAATAATATTTAAAGGATGGGGAATATGAAATTAAAAAACACTCTGTTAAAAATGTTATCACTTGTCCATACTACCTCCATAGGTTTCCACTAGAATCCTTAATAAAATGTTTTCATAATCAAAAAATTATTGTATTAAGTGTAATAGTATGTAAATAATTGATATGGGTAGCAATTTTCTAACCCAAAAGGATTTGTAATTATAAATGGGAGAGGATACAGTGTGCCCTTTTATAAGTGGGGGAGGCAACACACTTGTTATTTTTGAAAATAAAAAGTTATACCCACATTATAAACATGAAAAAATGATCCAAAAATGGTTCATTATATAACCATAGATTCTATAATTTATAAATATTTCCAAAAAATAGTAGCGGAAGAAGTATCTAGGTAATATTTACAAATATAATTTTGGTTTGACCCCCGGTAAACTCATTCTAACCTTATGTGTAAAAATTGATATTTATGGTTCTTAACATTCATTTTGTACTTTTTTGTAATTATTATATAATATTAAAAATTATGATTAAAAATATTTAATCTGTTTTTTCAATTTAAATTCAAATATGTGGCATAGTTAAATATAAAATTAATGTTTTAGCCATGACAAAAAATGGTTTTTCCAAAGAGAAAATCTTTATTTATATAAATATTTTAATATCATAAATAAAAATTAAATTGATTAATATGAACCAAATTGTATTATTTATAAAAAATTAAGTATTTTTTCTTTTTAATGATTTTAAAACAATATTTAACTTTGTAAATTATTTAAACAAGAAGACATTTTTTAGTAAAATTCAATATTTTTTAGTATTTATTGAGAAATTAATCTACTCATAAATTACTAAAAAATTCACACAAAGATAATTATTATATGTTTATTCCAAAAGTTATGTTTATTTTTATCCTAAATTTTCTAGAAGTGGAAAAAAATTATTATTCTTTTTCAAAAAAATAAATGAAATCATATTTGAGAACAAACGTATCTTCTAAGTATATAATGATTTTAAAAAAAATTAATAAATTATTTTTCAATATATATAGATTATGGAAAAAATTACATTTAATTATAAAAATGAGTTTATTACTATTCAGGCATATATGATTAAGGTCTATTATATAATGGTCATGTTTATTTAATAATATTAATTCTATTTTTGATCGTTAAAACATGGTGTCTCGTGATTCACATGTTATCAAATAAATTAAAAAAATGAATTTTTTTACATAAAATCATTACTTGTAAAATTATATCCCCATTAAAATGAATTTAAACATAAAAATTATATCACTATAACACAAAAATTTGGGGATACACATTCCTTCATACATGCTCAAACCACCTATAAAATAAGTATAGTTTTATTATAAATCTATTAAATAACAATAATAATATATTTCATACCATATATGATTTACTTACATTATTTTTTCACATGTTTATTGAAATTTCTTTGATAGACTCACTGTTTTGTGGATAATTGATTCGTTTTTATTTTGTATTTTGGTTTGTTAATTTTGAAAATTTTACTTTTATATTGTTCACATAATATAAATAATGTAATTCTTGACTTAAATATCATATATATTCAGTATTAAATTAATATTAGTAATCAATAAAAGTTATATATTGAAAATGTGTCCCACTATTCATGGAGATGGTAAGTTGTACGTACACATGAACGTTGTTTCAATTTTGCTCGATGGATATAATGAAAGAAAATTAAATTTTAATCAACCTTTAATGAATAATTATTATGTTATATATTAAATTTATATTTTTTTAATCCATCTTTAAAACCATCTATGTAAAAATAAAATGAAAAAAATTTCACATCATAATCTGGAGGTGGTTTTCCGCACATACATATGAGAGACGTTATTTTTTACCAAAGGATTGGAAGGTTATAATCTAGACGTGATATTATATTTCCAAAAGTATGATAAAATCATAAATATCACATATATTCATCAATTTTATCCTTACTACCTTCAATTTAAAGTGTAATAGAAAAATGACTCACAATGCTTCAAAAGGAGGTTGTCTATTGTACAAAAAATCAACATTATCATACCCCATAGAATGGTAAGTAAGAATGTATATGTTATACAATAGTTATGTAAGTATAATAATTTCATTAATATCATATAAATAGTCTCAATCAATCATTATATCCTTCCCTGATAAGTTGTGATGAAAAACTAATTACATTGTTTAGCAAGACGGTACTCCGCCGTATACACGTACAACTAATAGTTTCTTCTCCAATTTGGTAAAAGTGAAGATGGATATAATTTTTGACATTAAAATAATAAAATATTAATATATATAGCATTCTGGTTTTATTATATTAGCATATTTTAAGATTTTTTGAAGGAGAAGGAGGAAATAAAAAATCACGTTTAAGAGTTTTACCTCTTCATCAGAGAGCCTCTTTTGGTTTATACCTAAATCCTTAATAGGACAGATTTTTAAAACAAAATATGGACTATATTATATGGTAAGGGATTAAATTAATATTTATGGGTATTTATTTTCCAATCCAAATGGTTTTTGAAGTTTCAATAGGGGTAGATATAGTGTGGTGTTTTATAAGTTGGAGATAGGACACAGATAGAATTTTTTAAAAGATAAAATTAAAACCATTTATTTATCTTGAAAACGAATCTAAATTAGGAGATTCATGATAATTAGGGTTTAAAAGGTTTAAATAATTCCATAAAATTTGTTTTTTACAATTTTTAAGTCATTTTAACACATATCATCTTAGTTTAACCTATGGTAAACCTATTTTTACCATAACTATGGAAATTAATTTTTAATTTTTTTCACTATTAATTATGGTAAAAATTTACTTTGAACATTCTGAATAATATAAATTATTCTGATACCAACTGTGGAATTCATTATTACAAACTAAATTAATAGTTTTTGTAGTATTCAATTTTAAATTAAACTCACTGGAACAATGAAAAAAGCAGTTTTTCCAAAGAAAAAAAATCAAAATTTTGAAATGATTTTTAGACTAAATTTAAAAATAAATTGATTAAAATTAAAAAAAATATTTAAATTGTAATATAATTCTACTAATTTTACTTTTAAACCACATTAAAAAATATTTTAACTTTTAAAATAATATTAATGAAATGTTAATTTTCAATAAAAAGTTTTATTTTTCACTATTCAACTAATATAATAATATATTCAAAATATTATCAAAAATTAACACAAATATAATTTTGAAAATTAGATTTTAAAAATTAAGATTATTTTTTCGAATAAATTTTCTAAAGTATATGACATTTAATTTTAAATTTTTTGTGAAAACACAACTAAACTACCTTGTTGAATAAAACATTTTTTCTAAAAAATATTTTTCTTTCAAAGGATTCTTGTTTTGTTTATAATCCATAATTATCCATTGAAATTATTTTATACATATGTATACCATATAGTTTTCATAATTTAATTATCACTATTCATACCCACCAACATAACAGTTAGGTTATAATGGTAATATTAAAATAATAATATTTTAGTAGAGTGTCATGTGTCTTCCAAAGCTGGTGTTGTGTACAGTGAAGGCTATCGAATAGATTGAATTTATTTAAAAATTAATATATCATAAAGTCTTGGTTTGTTACATTATCTTATATTCTTGGTGTTTTGTGTAATATAGGCCATCAAATATGATATTCCTCTTTTAAAATAATGAGGTGTTACTTTCTACCCCCTTAAATAAACTATGTCCTTGAAATATATTCTTGATCTCAATAATCAAGGGTTTGAAATTTGAAAATAAAATTGTTTGAAACCCACGTTGTAAATACAGTTAAAATCCTTCTCTTCATAAGAGAGAAAGGGAAGTATGATGGTTATCCAAAAGAAAAAATAACTAGGTTTCCATTTAGGTTATCATTGGTAGGAAATGAAGATATTTTCAATAAATAAAAGTGTAAATAATTATGGAGATTGATAGATATCATTTATCATAATAAATTTAATGATAATGAAAATTTAATGACCACAATTACATTAAAATTTGATGAGTTAAGGGGCCATATGATTCATTAGAAATGGAAGTATTGGGATGTTTTTTTTCAAGATCTTTTCCTAGAGTTTAGGAATTTGGTAACCATTAAGATGGAGAATATCAGAATATATAATTATAATTTCATATGTTGGTTGTGGATCAATCAATTCCTAATTCAAGTCTTACTCCAAGAAATGAATACCCAATAGAGTTTTTCCCATATCTAAAGCACTAATAATAACATTTAACATATCATTAGATAAATAAAAGATTACAAAGTCGTTCATGTTATCTCTAGATATTTTTCAAAACCAAATTGGTTAGAATAAGTTATCCAATATCACCCAAATATCAACTTAACCCATTCCATATATAGTTAACCTTATAAATCATCTAAAATATGTCTAAAAAAATTAAATTTTCAATAATTTAGATGGAATTCCGCTAAATCATCATTATATTCCCCAAAAACTATAATGCGGATTTTAATGTCACCATCAAAATATGTGAATACCTTGATCACCATAAAACCTTAATGAAAACATACGTTCTCCCAAAAATAAAATAGTAGGTTATCTATAAATTGAAACATGCAGTAAACTCAAACAAAGATAACATAAACCATCAAATCACTAACCAATTTTAAGGTCACCAATACTATCTCATAAACATATATTTATCATTATTACCACAATATAGACCACATATTAGTTTCTTTATTCCCTAAATCATGTGTTTTCTTAGATTTTCATCTTTCCAATGAATCACTTTTCTTGGTTATTTTTACCATTCGATATATGCTCTAAAATACTTAAAGAAAACATAATACAATACAATCCTTGTACATTTTATAATTCTTATAACTGAGATATCACTGATAATAATACTCCTATAACATAATTCTTGAATCCAAACATAGGAACATTAATCATTCCACTTCTTTTATAGTAATACTATAAGCTTTATCATGATCCCTTAGCATATTCTAAGGTATATTTCCTCAACACTCAGGGAATTCATTTTTGGTGTGCCTTATCTCCTTATAGTGTTAGTATTGAACATTAGAAACATCATTCTTACACTTTCAATCAAGATCATTGGGTACTTTTATCCAAAATTTTAGTTAATTCTTATTCCCTTTAATAAAGTACTAGGTTTTTTCTTTCTACAATTATCAAATATGGAAGAATCCTTCCTTCACATCTTCCATTTATCCATATTTTTCTCTTCCATAATCTGCTTCACTTGTTTTCCTACAAAGCCATAATACTTGTATAATTATTTCTATTTCTTCATAACACATGATATTATATCCATTTATGATGGGAATATTTGGGACACTAACTCCCTTTAAAAAATTGGAATTTTCCCATCATTAAAATGATCAATCTTTCTATTTGGATTACATATGTAGTCTATAGCATGCATTAATAAACTTATAATGTTGAATTTATAATTATCAACATTTATAATTATCAACATTTTAATATCCCTTTTGCTACTTCCCAAAGATAGTTATATATTCTCTAACAAATTTATAAATTTCCCAACTTCAAAGGGATTTGTAGTCCAATTGAATGATGCATTTTTTTGACACATAAATCAGTCTAACATTATTACACCTCATGGTTTATTTTCACGATACTCTATACGAAAAAGGATATTTCTCATAACCCGAGTTAGAAACCCTATTATTGTAATTTACCTAACCTAGAAGCCACTAACCGGTGCCCAAGCCGAGTTTACATGTGACCTCAAATGCACCTCCCCATATGCCAGAGGTTTCCGACTAGCGACACTGGTCTGATATAACATGTGAGGAGACTACACCCTCATTATTAGAGTAATACACATTAGATAACCATTATAAATAATGTAAGTAGTAACAAATAAAAATAAACATGCATTGTCATCCACTTCCCAAACATGGTGCAAACACATCAAATAGTAAATATGACATGTCATGCTAATAGTTCTATAGTGTGTAAAATCCCAAAATAAATAGAAATGAATGAAACTCCAAAAAAAGGTTCTAAATACAAGTTCAGATCCCCATCCATGCACATGCCAATCCTGACTCAACTCCCTAGAAGAGGGCCCTTTCCCCATCCTGGCCTGCAATATTGAAAGCAGCCAATGTACCCAATGGAATCACGAACATGGTGTGAGTACAACTTAGTAGGGAACCACCAACAGTGGCTAAAAAATATCCAGTCTACACAAATAGTGATTGAAAATAAATAAATGAATGAAAAGATAAAAAAACTCAAGATCCATTTTCTAAAAATATTCACTTAGTCCATTTCCCTTTACCATTTCCATTTAAATCAGTTATATCATCTTTAATACTAAGTTAATTTTCAATACATGTTCTATGGTTTTGGAATTTACTTCATTTACACAATGGCCTAAAGAACAATTCACTTTTCATAAGGGGATAAATAAAATTCCCTATCTCACTAGGGAAAACATATCACAAACAAATACATCACAATTACCTTGGAGAATCAGGCCAGATATTTTCATCCAATGCAACTATTAAGGGCATAGAGACTTAGTCTAACTCCATAACCCATGAATTATAGGGGTGGGGTTTAGAGCCTAAGTCCATCCTGACCCATGGGTGTAAAACCTCAATCAAATACCCTCACATACTTCCAAGCCATTTTCACATGTTTATTTGGACATTTTTTCACATATACAATATCCTAATCCATAAAGATCAATAAACAAAATATCTATATTTCCTAGTCATTTAGCCTATAGAATTAGCAATTATCCTTAACCCATTAGCTTATTTAGTGATTACATTGCATAAACTGTTTAACCAGTTTCTCTTTCCCATTCTTTAACCAATTTAAGTGTATTCATAAATTCACATAAATTATCATAAACAACATATTCATCGATTACATTAAACTAACCATTATATCACATTTATCAATTCACATGAATTTACCCATTTATCATGTTTACCATTTCATATTCATTAACACACTAATGCATTTCATTTACATATCATAAATCACTTAGCACAATTACTTTTATTATAACTTACTCATCTCATGTCAAGAAAAACAATCCATTATACCATTAAAAAAGAATATACACCGCCATTAATATTCCCTTTTTAAATAAATCTATAATACCAACATGTTCATCATGTGCTATACTTTGTCACAAATCAATTTCGTTCTTGGAAGTACCATTTTATATGTTAAGAGATTCTAGTCCACCCCATGGTTGTCCCTAAATTGGTTTAGTCAACCTCAACGCACCCCATGGGGATAATGAGGGATTCAAATCCCAATTTAGACATCCATTTTTATAAAATAATTCTAAGAACATTTAACGCATAATAATAGAGAAGAAAATGCACATCAAATCAAGAACTAATCAACATATAGACTATATGAATTGACTTTTAGACCACCTACCATGATTCCAAAGATGAAGACACCCTTGGCCTTAGTCTAAGATCTTGATTAAAACCCCCTTTGAAGCACCAACCTAATATACATAAGGAAAAGAGGGTTTTAGTGTTTTTTAAGAAGAACAACAAATGTACAATAAATAAGGTATGTAATTTAAGAATAGTGATCTATTAGATGATTGGAAAGTGTTTGGTTTGATCCTAGTGTTTAGAGGAAGATAAATGTACAATAAATAAGGTATGTAATTTAAAATACTAAGGTAGAAGTTTCAAAAAAATCACTTTTTAATGTGGAATAGGGTTTGGCTGGAGAGTTTTCCAAATCATGTGCAAATTGTGTTCCATCTTCTGCCCAAGAAGGGTTAACTTCAAATGATTCTTGGGGAGTCCCACATAGTTTAGTAAACCATCTTCCAACCATGAGAGGAACCTTGATCCCAGGTTTCAATGTTTGGCTTCACCCCTCACATATTTTTTCCTAACCGTGCACACACCATGTAACATGCAGTGAGTAGCCTGATTTCCCCTTTCTTTTATGTCTCAAGCCCCCAAAACACCCCTAAACTTCCTTAAACACCCATAAAAAAATTATTTAACCAAATTTATAGGATTAAAACCAAAACTAAAATAAGTATGTACCTTCATAATGTTTTGGATCTTACAACATCTCCACCTTAAAATGGATCATCCTTGATCCACAATTCCAAGAATCATCGAGATTCTGAAGTAAAGATATTAGGCCACTAAACATGTATATCCAAATCCATCTCCCAAGATTCCTCCTGAAAAATACCTACTACCATAAAACTAAAACCAATTTCAATGAATTTCCCCACAACAATTTCTCACTACAATCCACAATACGAACTGAATGCTCCTCAATGGACGCATCAGCCTCAAGTTCAATATATTCAACATAAATCACAGGACATGGGTTAAGGTGATACTCCATATGTAGTCATTCAAGAAAAACATCAGGCATACCATTATACCTTAGTAGAAGATCCCATAGGTATGTCTTCGGTCTGATACTCTCCACAGTGTCAAATAGCCCCACATACATGGGCACCAACTTGCCCTACTTCTAGATTAAACAGTGACCCAACCTTGGCGACACCAAAAGGAACATGAAATAACCCACCTTAAAATCAAGAGACCTATAGAGCTGATCTACATTTGACTTCTACCTACTCCGAGTCATTTCATAATGTATGCAGATCAACTGAATCTGTTCTAGCATCTCCTATATGATACTCGGTCCCAACATCCCAGCTTCCCCATCTTCTATCCAATATAATTGAGAGTGAAATGGTCTACCATAAAGTGTCTCATAGACTACCATCTGAATCATGTCCTAAAAATGGTTGTTTTATGAAAACTCAAATAGTTTCAAAATCTTCTGCTATGATCCACCAAAATCTAGGACACAATCTATCAACATGTCCTCTAACACAAGAATAGTACTCTGACGAAAGCCCATGAAACCATACTATCTCCCAAACATACAACTAAGCCAATCGATCCACAATTAAATTCTCTTGAATTAGAAAAAAAATGAGCCACCTTAGTTAATTGATACACAACTACCCCAATCCAATCCTTTTTCTGTAGCGTCCATGGAGGACCCACAAAAAAAATCCATCATCACATCATCTCATTTCCATTCTTTATTGTGTAATGGATTTAGCAACCCATCAAACCATTTATGTTCAACCTTCAACTACTCACAGGTATGCAATCGCTCCATGAAACATGCAGCCACCTTCTTTATCCCTAGAAACCAATAGTTTATATAAAGATCACAGTACATTTTGTTCAGTCCATGATGCACTTACCAATTTGATGAATGCAATTAGCACATCAAATCTTCTCACATAAATTCTAGCACAACAACACAATAATGAACACAAATGATTCCATCAACCCCAATGTTCCAACCAAAAGGTGACTCCCTGCCTTAAGAAATTACCCTCAATGTAACACATTAAGGATCTTCAAACTGTATGTCATTAATCTGACCCAGAATCATGGAATACACTATTAAAAATTAAAGTAACATCTTTCCTTGACCTTTATTCACCTCAAGATTCATCTCAGAAAACAAAAACATTATTATCCACTCAAAACTGGATTCAAAAACTACATGATTTTGAGTTTTCCACCTCTAAGAATCTGTAACATTATTTCCATTTCCTAGCATTAAAAGTAGATCAAAATCAAAGGACTGCATGTAATCAATACATCATTTCTGATAGATATTTAAATCACACTAAGATAACATTTACTTATAGATCTAATGATCAGTGTACACCATAAACCATTCTCCCAACAAGTAGTGCCTCCAACAATTTAAGGCATACACCGTCGCGGCTAATTCCAGGTCATTCATAGGGTAGTTTCTTCCATGAGGCCTCAACTATCATGAACCATACACAACAACCCGACCATCCTATATTAAAAACACCCCAATAAAAACACTAGATTAATCATAAAATAAGGTATACTCTTTACCTTGATTGGGTAATTCTAGAACAGGTGTAGTATCCAACCGCTTATTTAACTCTTGAAAAGCACTATCACATACCCGAGACCATTCAAACATTATGACCTTCTTGGTAAATCCTGTATGAGGTGCATCCAAATGATAGAAATAAGTTATTAACCTTTGGTAATAGCTGGAAAACCCCATAAAAATAAGGACATTAGAAACATTATTAGGTTTCTCCTAAGACACCACCTCTTACACTTTCTTCGGGTCTATGGACACACCTTACTCTAAGATGATGGGTCCTAATAAATGCACCTTCTCAATATAGAAATGGAATTTGGATATCTTGGAATATATTCATTCTCTCTTAGTATACTTCGGATGATGTCATGATGTTTGGAATGATCATCAAGAGTTTTGGAGTACATCAATCTGTCATAGAAAATGACCATGAATTGATCCCTGTATGGGTGAGATATTAGATTCATCATGTCCTTAAACACGGTTGGAACATTGGTCAACCTGAATGACATAACAACAAACTCATAAAACATATTTCTTCTTTTGAAGGGGGTCCACAGTATATAATAAGATCTCACCCAGTCCGGTGATATCCCAACCTCAAGTCATTTTTTGAAAACACTGAAGCACCTATCAGTTGGTTAACAAGTTCATCAATGGGACATGGACTCTTGACTTTCATCTGATTTAGCTTCCTATAATTCACACATAGTCACAAACATCAATAATATTTATTGTAAAAGAACACTGAAGATATCCCATAGGAATTCCTATAATGTATAAACCCATTATTTTCCAATTTCTTCAATGGTATTTTAAGCTCTTGGAGTTCTTCTTGTTCCATTCTATATAGCAGGATGGAAACTGGTTCTTATCCCCTAAGAAACTCTGCCAGGAACTCAACATCCCTCTTAGGTGGCAACCCAAATAAATCCTCTGGAAATACATCTTGAAACTGATCCACCATTAAATTATTGACGGACTGATACACACCCCCATAATCAAGCATGAGACAATCTACATTGGTTGTGCTTTCACTAAATTTCTAACAAAATGGACATGCACGACTTGATCAAAAATCCCTTTAATCGGGATAGACATACTTGTAGACCTTAAGAGATGTGAAAATTATCTTATAACAGTAATGGTCAATATAATCTGTGTACAACACCATCCAATCCATACATAGGATCAAATAAAAACCCAACATCTCAAGCACAAACAAGTTCCACAAGAACTGGTATCCATCAATTTTATGGGAACACCCCTTACACTACCTAATATTTTATGCTCAGACCCCTAGTAGTGTATCAATCTATATGACTCCACACAATCACTCAACTTCTAGGCCCATCAAAACCAAAAACTAAGTATAAATAAAATAATTTAAGGCACCTCTATTGAATAACCCAATAGAAAGCATGGAAGTTATAAGGATCATACCTCAAACTATAAATAGTCCAGTCTCACCACCTCTAGGTGTAGACTTCACTTCATGGAACCAACCCATTCCTCTACCCAGAGCTCCTATTTAAGTTTTATGTGTTTCACTTCCCTGGTTGAAGGGATGCTCTCCCCCTAGGGTATAATTCCTACAACCTTGACCAGTATATCTAGTTGAACTCTAACTGCCTACCTGATAAGGGGTAACTAATCCAATTCCAGCACGATGTACTAGCCTCGGTCCTCCATCGGTACCCAATGGTCGAGAATTCCAATAGAACCAATATAGATGCCTTAATCTTCTATACTCCTGAAACTCAACTACTGGGCAAGGGCATTGACCATGCATATGTTTTGGATTTTCACACTTATAATAAAATCCATGATCACTACCCTGAGAGGCAATTTACCTTTTCAGGATACCCTTCCCGCTACAGCCTTGATGAAAGCTGTCAATGTGGTGCTTCCTACCATCAGAATCTACACCAATGGATTTTTCAATTGAGACTTCACACCCACTATCAGGGGCCTCCTTAATATTTCCTTAAAAAATAAGGTCCTCGTATACCAATTCAAAAAAACCACTTCTCATACCCTACCAAAGCTAGAACAAAACGTTGAAAGTTAGTGAAACAGATAGAATAATCCATCACTATCATATTCCCTAGAGCCAGACTCATAAACTATGTCTCCTTCCACTACCTCAAGGTCTCCGGGTAGAAGTGTTTCAGAAAATTTTCTTTGAAGGCCTAATACAGATTACCCTCTACTTTATTTGTCTAAACTATGATTTCCCACCAGAATTTTTTTTCCCTTACAACATATAATCCACCAACTTGACTCAATTCTCAGGAGGAGTCTCTAGGTGATAATGAATTTTCCGAATGGACTCTATCCAGAACATAATAGCATTAGGTCCACCCTCTCCAAAAAAAGGTGATGGGTATTGTAGTTTAAAATCCATAGTCATCTCAAATATGCTCGTCACAACCCACCCTAATTCCCATTCCATCAAATGTATAAAATGATCAAAGTTCTCATGAAACTAATCTTCTCCCCTATTACACTGATTCATCAGGTTCCTTTGTCCCATATCTATTGTATCATTCTCAGTGACATCCTCCTATCATCCAACCATCACATATTGATGTCATTTAATCTTCCGATAATTCCAAGCACGATTCCTAGAGAATATAACATATAGTTTCCAAAATTATCATAAAATAAGGATTTAAAATAGTTATAAACAACTCATCCTTAATAGAATATCCTAATGAAAATTTTTAAATTTAAAACACTACCATCAACCAATACCACCATGGTTCAGGGATAACATTTGATAAACCAACATACAGAGTCATAAGTCCTTTATTAGACAACCTCTTAAACAATTTCCACACTCACAAAAAAAATTGTTCCTTTGGAACATTTTATCATTTCAAAACTTGTTAAAAATCACATTTTAACTCATTTCCCACCTTTATTAGGAACAACTCTTTAACATTCCTTCTATTTTTCCATTTTAATAATCTTTATTAGACACCACTTTATTCAAATTTTCAAGATAGTAAATTGAATCCTACCCTTTATATCCCACACACCCATCCTCTATATTCCTATCATGATGCTTTCCACTTATATTCTTAGGTGCCTATAATGATGCCTGAATGCACAATGTTGTACCATTACGTGCACGATATTAATATCATAAAACAATCAAATCACGCAACACGTGCATCACCCAATGGTGATATATCATTCAACAATAACAATACACACCCAACGAAACAATCCCACCCTTAGTGACTTGGGTTTACCTTATACATGGTTTACCTACTTTACCACCCAAGATTATTTCTAAGTCAAAACACATCCTAATCTCTCATCCACCATCCCTAAATTGTAAGGCACAAAAAAGACGTCCACCGATATCACTTTGTAATGTTCCCAACCTTAAATCCACTAAGGGATGCCTCAATCCAGGTCTCTGCATGACATCAAGAGTGCCTCCTCATATGCCATAGGTTGCCAACAATTGGTGAGGGTATAATGTAACACATAAAGAGACTCTACCCTATTTTTTGAGTAAGCTGTAGAAGATAACCATAATAAATAGTGAAATAACTAACAAATAAATATAAACATCCATTACCATCCACTCCCTAACGGGGTACAAACATACCATATAGTAAATATTCCATGTTATGCTAACATTGTTATAGTGTGTGGAAACCCAAAATAAATAGAAATTGATAAAATCCAGAAAATTGGTCCTGAATCTAAGTCCAGATTTTTATCCATGCACATCCTGAGACCAACTCAACTCCCTTGCATATGTCCATTTCCCAGACCCAAAACCATGAAATCTACTTGGGTACCAAATAGTGGACTTATAAGGGTGTGATTAGTACTTAGTAGGCCACCACCAATAGTATCTACCAAATACCCATTATACATTGATAGTGCATGAAAATAAATAAATAAATGACATGATAAAAAAAGAAATCTCATGATCAATTAGGTAGGAATATTCACTTATTCCTTTTCCATTTAAAATTTCCATTCCCATAAATTATATCATATTCACTATTATGTTCATTTCCAATACATGTTCTATAGTTTAGGAATTTAATTCATTTACACAATGACCTAAGGAAAAAAAAACTATGCATAAGGGGATAAGTCAAATTCCTTATATCACTAGGGAAAAGATATCATAAACAAATACATCATGCTTACCTTGGGGAATCAGGCCAGGTAGCTTCATCTAATGAAACTGTTAGGGGCATAGAGACTCAGTTTGACTCCCTAACCTATGCATTCTTGGGGTTTGATATAGATCCTTAGTCTAACCCGTCCCATGGGCATGGAACCTAAAGTCAATACCCCACATACTTCCAATCCATGTACACAAGCTTATTTATCAATTTACCACATATACCATATCAGAAACCAAACAAAAGTAATAAAAAACATCCATATTTCATAATCATTCAGCATGTAGAATTATCATCCCGCCTTAACCCATTAGTATATTTACAGATTACATTGCATAACCCGTTTAACCCATTTATCTTTCTTATACCTTAACCAATTTAAGTTTATTCAACAATTCCCATACATTAGCCTACTCAACATAATTATAAATTACCTTATGCTAAACCATTTAATAGATTCCTTAATTCAAAATCATTTACCAATGTATCATGTTAACCATTTTACATTAATTATACCACTTATGTACTTCAAGTAAATTTCATAAATCACTTAACACAATTTCCTTTATTATAACTAACTCAACTCATATCAAGAAAAACAGTTCTTTATGGCATTACAAAACTCTAGAAACCGCCATTTATATTCCCTTATTAATTGAATTAAATTTAACAAAATGTTTTTAATGTGATCTACTTTATAAAAAATCAATTTTGGGATTGGCACTACAATTTTCTATGTTCAGGGATGTTGTTGCATGCCATGGGTGACCCTAAATTATTCTAGTCAACCTCAACACACCCCATGAGGATTATGAGGGATTCAAACCCCCATTTACACATCCATTTTTATAAAATATTTTTAATAACATTTCACACATTACAAGTGGGGAGAAAAGTTTCAACCATGCAATAACCAATCAACATATAAACTATGGGATATGACTTGAAGACCACCTACCATGAATCATAAGATAAACGCACCCTTAGCCTTACTCTTAGATCCAGATTCAAACCCTATTGGAATCCCTAATCTAAAATCCATCAGGAAAAGAGGGTTTTAGGGTTTTAGTTGAATACCAACAAATTTATAATACATAATCCAAAAAACAGAAGCAAGAGGAAGATTAGACTAACATGGAACATTGATCCATGACTAACAAAACTCCAAATGGACAAGAATAAATAGAGAATAATCCCTTAGAAGAAGAATAGGTTTTAGTTCATTCCTAGGGTTTAGAATAGGATAAATGGGGAATAAATAGGGTGAATAACTTAAATCAAAAGGTGTTAGTTCTGTAATTTTTTACTTTTTAATGGGGCACACGGTTTGGCACCACAGTTTTTCAAATCATGCGCAAACTGTGTTCCAGCTTCTACCTAAGACGGTTTAATTTACATGCTTTCCAAGGGAGGCTCGTATGGTTTAAAAAACCATGTGATAATCCTTTTTCCATGTTTTCATAGTTTGGATTCCCCCTTGTACAGTTTTCACTAAATGTGTGTAAACCATGCAACCTGAACTAAATGGAATGGTCTCCAATTTCATTCTTGTCATGATCCCACAAAACTCCATGGAACCTCTTAACACGCCAAGAAAACATTTATTTAACCAAATTTAAGGGATAAAAACCAAGATTTAATCAAGTAAAACCCATTACAAAGTCTAGGATCATACAAATATGGTTATAATTTTTTCAGTTCAAGCTACTATTCCAACTTTAGCTTCATTATTTTTCATTAGAGGGAAATACCTATATGAGTTACATGAATTGATATATTTAAAATTACTTATACTAAATTACCTTTATAAATAATGGAATGCACTAGATTAGATATTAATATTATTATGTATAATGTATAGTCCCAATAATAGTAAAAGAATTAAGAAAAATTGAAAAAATTATACATGGCCAATCTCGCAATCATAAACATTGTTTCTTGGTAAATGTTTTCAAATTCTAATATATTTTCAAATCCTTTATAATGGTTTTTTAAGGAAAATTTTAATTAACCAAATAGTATCCCCCAAGAGTGGAAAACCAAGTGCATAGTATGGCATGTTGTCTTATACAACGTAATGCTTAATTCAAGGCCAACACTCCTTTTTAGTGTCATTACCTCAAGGTAAATCTGTGAAAAAACCAAGTTCACTTCTAGTATCTAGAAATGGAAGTATTTATTTAGAAATAATATAATCTAAACCTTAATGAACTCTATGATTTTTTCTAAAACTTATCATTGTCCTTAATGTGACTCATAGGGTTATATTCCATAATCTATGTTTTACTAAATTCAGTTCTAAATTTTTCTACTAAAATTTCTTTGATACCAACTATAAAGACCCTAAACCTAGTTGACTAGAGTCATTGACTACCTTATTGCATTGGAACTAGATATAAGGAATCATGTCCCAATATAATTAATAGTCTAGTAGTCTTGGTAAACTTGATACATAGATTAATTTCAAATAAATTTTAAAACATAAAATACACAAAGTATTTTCATTGAGAACACAATTATTCCCCTTAGCATATCCCTTTACATCAATCAAAAAACACATCCTGGTATCCAGATAAATGAATTTTGAGTGATTAGATTATAATTAAGGGTAATCATAAAGTGTAATATATTATGAATAAATAATCCAAATAAATATGGTATAGTAAATAACAACAACATATTCTATTTAAATAAAAACATGTGCATAACATGTATATAATAAATGATTGTAAAATAAATCTACATATATAATCACATGATCCTAAAAAATATACATGGATATTCTAACTAATCTAATAATCACATGTACGTCAATAAATAATCTCATAATGAGGGAATTTATAATCCTATTCATCTAAAACTTTTTTTCAAGACCATTCGCAAGAAAATTTAATTATGCGGGAAGAAACCCATCTAATTGGGAAAACTAATTTGTCTCACTTGAATGGTTGTTTCATTGAGGGGTTATCTATAAATGGTCCTCACAAGTCACTTCTTAAGTCTAATTCATTCCACATATAAAATGAGTGAAAATTTATCAATATAATCAATTGTATTGAAAAAACTAACTTTTGAAACCTAAATAATTTTCCCAATCAAATAAACAATAAAACAAACCATCCCGAGTAATTGGGTGAATGGTTTTAAAATTTTACATATTCGGTCAAACTGAATAAATACCATCAAACTGGTTAATAAAGATGATATCAATACAAAATATCCCCATCATGTCATAATAAAGATAAGGGGATGATATATTTTACAAATAGAAATATCATAAAAGTGTCACTAAAATGTTCTTGAAGAAAATAACCATTTTTACTTTGATAATATTTTTAAAACTAAAAGTTAAAAAACTATTTTTTAAATAATTTTTAGTGAAAATAAAATTCAAAACTTATAAATATATCTATAATAATTTATTGGTCATGATAGCATAAATTCTGTATACACCATACACATTAAAAAAAATATTCCATTCATATTTTTTGTAAAATACAAATGGACATTGAATGAAAAAAAAACATGGTGATTCATTTAAAAAAATATTGTAACAAGTAAAATATGGTTAAAAATGAATTTTATAAATCATTTTTAGATTTTTCAAAAAAAATAAAACATTCAAAAACAACATTTATTTTGATGAAAAATGTTTTTTGATCAAAGATGGAAATAAAGAAATATTTTCTTAAAAAAAATTCTAAATAATTTTAAGTTACAAAGAGTGTAAAATGGTTATATTAATCAAAATTTTCATTAATAATTATAGGAAAAGGAAATATATATTTTAATGACATAAATACAATAAAATTACCTCGAGGTAGAATTAAATAAAAACAATCTAGAATAATGATGGGATTATGAAATAAACCCTTACCACTTTGGTAACTACTGAATCAAAACCCCGTTAAAAGAAATAAAATAATATGAAACTATAAATTTCTTAAAGAGAAATATGTTGATGAAATATAATATCAAAATTGGATATTTATATATATATATACATCATATAATGGAATAAGTGGTGAATATGGTGTATGTCTCATTGAAGTAAAAGTGAGTCAAGAATCCCTTAACTCCTTTCTATTTCCTCCATAAGTGTTTGACCCACTTGTATAATAAATATGGGTGTATTATAAAACTATTAAAAATAATAATAATATATGTTAAACAATATTTTATTTACTTATAGTATTTTATCATCTATTTTTTAAAATTTCATTACTAAAATCATTCATTTTAATTATAATAGAATCCTTTTTCATGTATCTTTTTGTTTGAAAATTTTGGTTCATTTACATTGATCATGGTTCCATAATCTCTAAAATTATTACCAAGATTTAAATATCATACATATATATATATATATGAAATTTATTAATCAATACAAGTTATATATTAAAAATGGATTACACTATCCATAGAGACGATTAGTAGTACAGACATATGAACATTATTTCCCTTTTTCATTATGGGTCGAGTGAAAGGGAACTAATTGTTAATTCGCCATTAAAAAATCATTATTAATATATATATATATATATATATTATTTATATTAATAAAACTATCCTTATTACCATCAATGTGAAAATAAAATTAAAAACATTTCACATTGCTACGTGAAGGTGGTAGTCCACTCATATGCATGAGCGACGTCATTATTTTCCAACATATTAGATTTTAAGAAGTTAGATTTGATGTTATATTTAAATACAAAAATTTAATTTAAAAATATCTCATATATTCATTAATTTAACCCTTACTACCTTCCATGTAAATAGTATGAGAAAAATATATCACATCGCTTCGCAAGACAGCAGTCTTCTGTACACACGAGTGATGTTATCATTTCTCCCATGGTATGAAAATTTGGAAGCTATTTATAAAATAATAATTTTATAATTATAATAATGGTATAAATATAATAAAAATATGTTAAATACCTCATTATATCTATACTTATATTTTGGTGATGGAAAATGGATTACATTAGTACGTGAGGCGATAGTCCACCATACACATGACCAACGCTTTTATTTCCCATTTAATGGATATAGAGTCAGATCTAGGTTATTCAATTAACATATTAAAATATAAGGATTTTTTATAAAAAAAATTATTATATTATGATAGATTAATATTATTTTATGGGGGTGGTAGAAGAGATAAAATAAATATGTATGCTTAAGAAATTTACCTCTTCCTAGGAGAGCATCTTTAGATTTATACCTAAAGCCATATAAGAAGGGATTAATAATAAAAATAAGGCCTCTAATATGTCTATATTTATTTTAGTAATATATTCTTTCTTGTATTGTTCAAAATAAAGGGTTTTGGAATTGTGAAGAGGTTATAAGAGGGGTGACCGTTTATAAGTGGTGAAGGGGACACACATAAAATTTTTAAAAAGGTAAATCGATACCCATATTTTTATCATTCCAAAAGAATCCAAAGTTGGTCATTAATAAATAAAATATGAGTTATAAGGTCTAAATATATCCATAAAAATAGATAGGTTTAGGTCATTTTTAACTCTCATCTTATTTAGTTAACACCTTGGTAAGACCATTTTTACCTTAACTGTGATAATTAATATTTTTTTATTTTTTTATTAATTATTATAAAAAATTAATATTAACTTATTATATTATAAAAATTATTATGATTAGAAATATTTAATACATTGTTTTCTATTCAATTCATATAATTGGTAAAATTAAATTTGAAATTAAGCCCACTAGAGTGTCAAGAAAATGGTTTTTTAAAAGAAAAACATTTAACAGTTTAAATGTTTTTTATGTCAGAATTAAAAATAAAATTGATTCAAATGACTGAAATTAATTAAATTTTAATATAATTTAACTATTTTTACATTAATACAAATATAAAAAATAATTTAACATTATTAATAATCTAAATAAAAAGGCATTTTTCAATAAAAATATGTATTTTTCCCTATTTAATCAAAAGATTAATCATTTAAAAAATTATCAAAAATTCACCCATAGGAAATTTTAGATATTTAGATTAAAATAATTCAGTTTATTTTATAAAATAATATTTTCAATATTGTTAAAATTAAATTTAAATTATGTGTGTAAAGAAATACTAAAGTTTTTTTTTGAAAAAATACATTTTTGTGAAAACATTTCATTTTCATTCAAATATTATTATATTATTAATCATCCACAGCTATACATTAAATTTATTTTATACATATTAATGCCATATACATTTCATAATTTAGTTATTAAAATTTATTCCTTCTAAATTAATGTCATGGTTATAATGGTGACATTTAAATAATAATATTTTAATAGATGATCAGGTTTCATTCAATCTTGATGATGTATGAACTACAAGCATTAAAAGAGATTGAGTTTACAAAAATGGAAATATCATATAAATTATTAGGAATTATATTATATTATAATATTATTTTTGATTATCATATACATTATTGAATATGATGTTACTCTTTTAAAATCTTTATGTGTTACAGTATGACTCAAAGCTTATCTCTGGACCTAAAAAGAATATTGATCAATTATTTTGTGGATTTAAATCCTATAGTAGAATAATATTAACAATAAGGTACATTAATTGATTTGAATTTTTTATTTGCACTTAAACTTGAAATCATATATAGAGACCCACTTGATTCTGGAGAAATGAAAATAAAGATGGAGTATTACATAATCCCTAATGAACAGTCTCATTGGGAAAGAAATTCCAAATATCAACATGTAAAATATATAGGCGTAAACACTCAGTTAATTGAATTATATGATCTATAATATTTTATAAGTGATTTAAATAATACAACCTTGCTTCTGAATACCTAGGTAATTGAAAAATGATGAATAACACCATTGAGGGTCAAAAGACCATAATAGATGCTCTAATTACTCTTCAATGCTTCAAATTCCTTAGATATTGGACTTATGAAATATATAAAGACCATAAATTTCCATGTAAATTTTTTTTTTAAATAAATGGTAATTTTACGAGTCTGCAAAATTTGATGGTGCATGATTCCGAGGCCCGGAGTGCCTGGAATGAATTTCTGAACTTTTGTTCAGGTATATTTAGTAAACGTGAGAGCAGGTTTTTCTAAATTTTGAACTAGTGCTCGGAATTGAAATCTCAGGGCATCATTGAACTCGCAGCACCGGTATTCACTGAAGAAGACTTTCACCTCAACGGTAGTTGGTCGAGGGTGAAAGATAAATTTTGGGTTTTTTGTAGAAACAATAAAATAAAATAAACACACATTTTATTTTATTTTTTTGTAATAACCCTCCATGTGTAAGTTGAGAAGTGGGGACCACTAGACCTTAACCTCCTGTGAGATGTTATGGTGGTGGGGGCCACCTGAGGTCTAAACCTCCGCAACTCCCTCATTAATGTGGAGGAGCCTCTTGAGCTTCCTCCACATTAATTATGCCAAGCCTCCCTAATTAATTGTGCAAACCATTGGTATCCGCCAATGTGAATTTTATGCCAACTCAACCCATTTATTATTGCCAATTAAATAATCCAACTTTGATTTCCAAAATATTAAATAGATAAACATATTTTATTTTGTTTCCTATTCATTTTTTGGCAAAGCATTGTTGAAGGAGGATTGGTAAAACTTGGGAGAAAGCTCTCCAACGAAGAACGCTCCACCAACGAAGAACACAGACCTCCTATGACCTTCTTCCTCGGGGCTTCATTCGATGTGGTACATCCTCATCTATGGAAAATCGACGACCGTACTACCTTCTTATGCCAACATCATCAAGCGAACGAGGTAGGGGGTTTATTTTCATGATAATACTTTTCCCATATTCTTACCTTAGTTTCTTTTGTGGTTTGGTAATGAAACGTTGCAGGAAGTTGTGAGATTGACGTTTTTCTTTCTTGTTGATCCATATGCTACCACCCTAATGTGGAGGGTATGGGCCAAACCAAAATTTCCCAACCATTCCAAAAATCATGTGGTGTTCTTCGCGATGGAGGAGGACGACAACCATCCAAGGTTGGGGCACGAGAACGGTGGCCAGCACCGCCACCGGCCATGATGAAGGCGATGGTGCAACCGCACCACCCCGCGGTCACCGTCGGCGCCCTGCAACCTTCATGGCCACCGCCACCATCCACGGATTTGCACCACCCTCTGGCCGGATGAGCCACCCGCCTGTGGCTGGACCGACTCCCCGTAATTGTCCAAGCCGTCACCCCATAGCTGGTCGTGCCACCACCTCGCGGCTTGCCGAGCCTTCGCCCCGCGACCGAGGTGCCGCCCCGTAACGGGTCGAGCCGCCGGCCTGCGGCCGGACCGCTGCCTCGCGGCCAGTCCACCGATCTGCGGACGGTCCTCGCCCTTGAGGCTGTTCCTCCGCCCTCACGGCCAGTCCGTTCCATCTCCCTCGAGGCCGGTACGCCGCCCTCGCGGTCGGTCCGCGGCCTCGCAGCCGGTCCGCGCCCTCACGGCCGGTCTGTCACCCTCGCGGCCAATCTTCCACCCTCGTGTCTGGTCTTCTCCCTCGCGATACCAGCGGTCGGTCTGCTCCCTCGTAGTACCCTATGGGTCGGGCCGCACTGCGGGCCAGGTCGGTCCGACCGGGTCGGACCGGACCCGAGCCTACTACGACCCATTTACTTCTTTTGGCCATAACTTTGGCACCAGACACCCGTTTGATGAACCGTCAGTGGCACTGGAAATCTTGGAGCGTGGTGTTCCCTTGAGTATACCCCACTAGAGTTTTATATTAATATGGGTAATGGTCAAGTTGGATCGAGCACGAATCCAACCGGGGTCCCAGGACTAAAAGGCTAATAACTCACAGTCTGGGCATCCGATTGACGCACCATCTGTTGCATTAAAACCCTAATGATGTGTTGGAACTTTGGGATACTTATTCATGGGACTTTGTGGAAAGTTATGTATTGACCAATAATTTTTGAAGAAGATCTTCTCATAGATGAGCGATCATAGTGCGGGAACGTAATGGCTGGATGAGAATTGATGACTGCTGACCATTTCGACTCGGAGTTACTCAACAAGCCCAGTGGGCAGCGCCTTGGAGACGCGGAAGACCCGTGGTGGGGAGCGCCTTGGTGACACGGCAAACCAATGGTGCACGATAGGAGGCTTACCTCATCAGGCCCAGTGGGGAGTGCCTTGGTGATGCAGTAGACCCATGGTGGGGAATGCCTTAGTGAAGTGGAAGACCCATGGTACTCGACAAGAGTACCTCAGCAGTCCAAGGTTAGTGGGAATCACCTCTATGTGATGAGGCAGGCCCACTGTAATCGATAGAGGAGAGGTTCTCCAGTAGCTGAGGTTTTCGACGTTGTGACTGGAAATGTTACTTGATAATACCCCTAGAATAAATTCTGGTGTGATCTGAGTTAGTACCTCCGTGTTTTCCTCATGATTGAGATGGATTATTTGATAACATAGGTATATTTATGGCCACATACCTAAGTAAGGTTATCTATTGATTTTATACTCTTTGTTTGTCCTAGATGGATTTTGTGATACCTAGAGGGTCTCGAGGTCCCTACTGAGTAGTGTTATACTCACCCCTCCACGGGCTATGCTGGCACCTTGTTGTGTTCAATGCAGACGACAGAAAGCACTGACTGAGGCTGAGAGTACAAGGACTAGATGGTACCTAGAGGTGTACCATATGACGTGTCGGTACGCAGAGGATATGGGAGTAGGTGGAGTGCTGACAAGGTGATATGTACCTACCTTCAGGTAGGAACCTCGGAAGACTATCAAGTAGTTTTCTTTCTCTTTCTTCATTGGAAATTCATTTCACTTGTACTTGTACATTCCAGTTGGGTTTGTATTCTGGCCCCTTTTTTATTACTGTACTCACTTGTTTACTATACAGTTGACTTGCATTCATATCTTGTTGTGTGTTTGGTTGTGTGTGTTTACAAGTTATAAAGGCAATGCCTTCCCAGTTTTTGGGAATACGCCTTTGGTGCTAGTCGCCAGCCCCTAGCCTATGGAAGGAGGGATTGGTGTAGTCATGGAAAAGGCCCCGGGGGACGGGTCATGACAAAATCAATTCCCTAAACATGGAGTTAATTAATTGTTTAAGAATCAAAATCCTACTAATCCATGGATAATGGGAGTTCATATGAAAGTCACTACTTAATAGGGGGCCTAATAACAACTTGGTAAAAGTTATACTCATTCTAGACTCTTGAACTGTGAATGCATTATTTGATACTAGTTCAAAATATTTTATTATATATTATATGTTTTTTTAATATGGAATTACTACCTAAAAAATTGAATATCAATCAATCCCTGAAAACACTTGGTTGTATTCTAAATGAATTTATAGTGTATAAAACGTATCCGATTGATATTTTTAGAAAGATACTTCTAGAAAAACAAGTTCTTCTCCCCATAATTTTATTTCACATAATTATGGGTATATACTATCTTTCCAAATATACATCTCATATCAGTCATAGTGAAAGGGACATCTCATTTAATATACTTAATCATCTAGTTATCTAGTATCAATTCAAGCTTGGTCGTATGGTTTTTTCAGAAGAAAATTCTATAATATGGTCTTTGATACACATAAAAAGGGGTTCCTAGATCATATTATTAGGGAGGATATCAACATTGATAACATGAATATTTTGAGGGAATATTATGATGAATTTTGGGTAATTTTTTCTTCTTTCCCTAGAATGTGATATTGAATACTTAGTCAATCTCATCCCCAAATCATTTCCTATCTCAAATGACTCTCTATATAATAGATTCCATTTAAATAGTGGAATTGAATAAAAAATTACAAGAGAATATTGAAAAATATTTTATAAGTCCTATAGATTCACCATGGCGAGCACTAGTACACTATAAAAAATAATTATGTTTCAATGTGTTTTATATCATTGATCAAGAGCTCAAAAAAATACAGATAAAAAATAGTTATCCTCTACTACACATTATTAAATTGTTCTAGCATCTCAAAACAGCTCAATTATGCTCATCAATTTATCTCCAATTTAGATTTCGTCAACTGAGGGTAAAAGGTGTGCATATTCCAAAAAAAAATCTAAAAAAATGGAAATTATGGTTTTATAGTGATTCAATTTGGAATTACCAATTCCCCAACTATCTTCATTGGTCTTAGGATAGAGTTCATAGAGATTACCTGGATCAATTGGTGGTAGTATTTATACCAGATATAATTATTTATTTCCATTGTAAGTAAGAGTATGAATATCACAAACGAACTCTATTGATGACCAATAGGACGGAGAGACTATATTCCAAACTAAGTAAATGTGAATTCTAGTGACAAAATCTATCCCTCTTCATCCATGTAATCACAAGAGAGGGTATATTTGTAGATGATTCAAAGATATAGGTAATTGAGTAATCAACTAGACCAACCACTAAGACTGAAGTAAGAAATTTTTTAGGGATATATGTATATTATTAGATAATTGTGAGGAATTTATCCTAGATATCTAATATTTTAACCATATAAAAACAAAAAGGGTCATGTTCCCTTAGATAAAAGAATGTGAGGAAATCATTATGATTCTTAAGGAAAAAAATTCACTAAACCCTTTCTTACATTACCTGATAGTGGTAAAGTGTTAGACATTTGTAGGGATACATCCATTAAATTCATGGGATTACTCCTCAAGTAAAATTAAATGTTAGTTTCTTATACCCCATGCCAATTTAAGACCCAAGATAAAAATTACCTAATAAGTTATGTGGAATTATCTAATGGGATATTTTCATTGAAAATTTGAAAACATTAACTTTATAGTGAGAATTGTTAATTATACATTGATAAAAAGTGATTGAAAATATCTTAACATAAAATGATATAACCATGCATGAAAGGAGATGATTAGAGATAATCAGTGATTATAATTTCTCGATACATTTTCACCCCAAAATGGAAAAAAATATGGTTGATTATCTGAGTAGAAAGGATCATGTTAAATTTTCCTTTAACATGATTAAAAAAGACTTGATACTCATTGATATAGAAAGGAATAATCTAGAATTCATAAGGGATGGGGAGAAATATTACCATTCCCAAGATTCTCCCCAACCCTATTCACATTCAAGGATTAAATAATCCTAGAAATGAAGATGTTGTGCTATAAATACTAGTATATAGTATTGTAGATATAAATTTGGATATATAAGGTGTTTTACTATCTAAAGATCAGATATTTTTCCCATATATAGCAGAATTTAGGAATGAGATTTTGGATTATACACATAGATCATATTTCTTTATCAGTACCATCACAACAATGATATATAAATATATGAAGGAAAATTTTAGGAGGGTTAACTTGAAAATGGAAATAAGAAAGTATATATCTTGACACCCTATAAGAGACCATTTTAATGTAGTGAGAAAGAATCATGAAGGGATGATAAAACTATTACTATTACCTATATGTAAATGGAGTAATATCCTCATGGATTGCATTATAGTCCTCCACTTGACATCCAAAAGTCATAATGAAATATGTGTTATAATTAATATATTTATAAATTAGTCAAATTTTATTACAATAAGAAATGATTTCTCGATTGTTAAAATTTTTATGATATACATTAAAGATCTGGTTATGGTTCATGTGGAAAACCTCTCTATTGTATATAATCTAAATATGTTGATTAAAATGAGTTCCTAGAAAAAGAATCAGCATGTTTTAAGGACATAGATGAATTTTACCACTTCTTACCACCCTTATACAATGGTAGAGAATAAAAGAATATTTCATAATCTACCCAATATGATGATTTTTTATTCAATAGATTTATAATGATGTTGGGATTAAAATCATCATCTATTGTGTTCTCATATAACTATATTTTCCACTCTATAATCCAAATTGCACCACATGAGGCCATGCATGGGAAGATATGAAAGACTCTATTATGTCGAGATAATGTTTGGGAAAGAAAGAAAATGTCACCCATATTTTTTCTTCAAAATGATAGCTAGGGTCCAAAACATTTTAAAAAATATAAAAATGGAAAAATATTGAAAGAAAATTGATAATGATAATCCCAGAAGAAATAATAAATTTATTTGTTTTTGATAATTTATTTCTCTAAATATCTCTATGGAAATGAGTTATGATATTTGCAAAGAAAGTGAAGTTGGTCCCTAGATACATTGGTCCTTTTGCTATTCTTGTTCATGTCAAAGTCGTATCATATAGCACAATGTTCCCTCCTCTCCTATCCCAAGTCCATGATTTGTTTTTTGTGTCATTCATGTGTAATTACATAACAAATCTATCGCATATACAAAACTCAGAAGTTGTGTGCCTATAACATGAACTCTATAATAAATAATTACACATAGTGATCATATATTGAAGATATAGTGTGTTATATAATAGGACCACTCATCTGAATAATGTTCTATGTATAATTCATTTGTTTTAGGTGGTTGTTTTGGAACCTCAGGATGTGATGATAGAAAATTACCACCACTTTTTTCTTCCATGTAATGAAATTTCATGGTCTAAATTATATTAAGGGGGTAGAATGTACAAAACCTTTTTTTCATACTAAAATATATACTATGGTAGATATATTTCTTAAAATGCTCTTCCAAAACTAAATAAATATAGACATTTTGATGGTATCCATAGAATTCAAAGGTATAAACAGTGGTAATAAAATTATGAATATATATTTATATATAATAAATTTCACTATAAATATTGACTGAACTAGTGTAACTAAGAAAATGAATATATACATTTATTAAAATTTACCTATTTCTAGTAATTATATATTTTGATATGAATATAGAACTATTACAAGTTTTATTATTAATTTATAGTAAATAGTAAGAATAATAGATAATATAAAAAAAGATTTATTTTATGAAAATTATTCACCTTGTTTTATGTTTTTAAATAGAATTAAAATTTTGGACTTTAATTTGACAACATTAAAATCATGTTTGGATTTAAAATGTTCATTTTAGTTTAAGAGTAACTTTTGATAATTTTCTAAAATAATTTTTTATGTGAAAAATGGAAAGTGCCATTTTAAAAATTACATGACATTATGACATCATTTTAATAAAGGTATGAATTGAAAATTTACTGCACTTTTTAATAAGTGAAAATATTTTTTTATTAAGTGACTCTATTATTTTTAAAAGTCTGGTTTTAAATTATGAAATAATAGTTTATATTTTATAATTTAAGTTATTTTTTATAAAATAAATTGATTTCAAAACATTATACATTTAATTTTTCAATAAAAAGTCACTAAAAAAATTGATAATTTAAAAAGATTTAGAATTTGGAATCATTATTTCTAAATTATATAATAAGGGCCACATTATTCTCTTTTCATAAATGAAAAATTAACAAAGTAAAAACAAGTTACCATGGTGAAAACAAAAATGGAAAAATTAGATAACCTTATAGGTAAAGGGATTAAAAATTTTAAAACAAGTTTTTAATGTAGTGATGGAAGTGTTTCTAAAACTTATATCTTTCTTAATCCATTATTTCTCTATTTTAGAGGAACTTTATTAGGGATTCACTTTCAGTTATTGAGATTTTTGACGTATTTTCAAAAGGGCCACTCCTTTTAACCTATAAAATGGGTACTCCTGTCTTCAATTACCATCACACTAAAACCCCTTAATATCATCTCAAAATCTATAAAAAACTCTTTTACACAATATTATATACCATAAACAGGCAATTTTATTATAAAAATACCATTTTAGAGGGTTTTAATCCCACTTTGAAATGGGATAATACAATAAGTGAGGTATATGTTCTTAACTACTATTTTATTTTCTATTTATTTTATAACATTTATTATTTCCCAAATTTCATTCACCATATAAAAATTATAACATTAGTACTATTATTATACTTGTATTTTACTAAAATTATTTTAGAATAATTTACCTCCCTCAACATTTTACCTTAAGAAAAAAATGAAAAGCGTGAATTGCGCGTTGTGCATACTATCACCTACATGAAGAAATGTGTTTTATTTTCCATCGCATCCAAAATGGATAGTTTTATTTTATATTGGATGAGTATATAATATATATATATATAATAAAGATATATATATCATTAATTAGTTTCTTTTTTAATAACACAAAATGTAATGATTGTTATAAGGCAATCCACCAATATCGCTACATAACCCAAAACTAGTTCATCATTGTTTTCATTATCATGAAACATGGATAAAAATACCATGTATTATTAATGTAGAAGTTTTAATTTTTTATAAAATAATAATTATTTTACCTTTAATGGTTTTTTAGATGATGATATTTTGGTGACAAAGGAATATTGACACATCATTTACAAACTCAGTTCAAAACAGCCTAGATTTTTAACACCTGATGATTAAAAGAGATAATAACAACATAATAAATGAAAATAAATGTTCTTAATTAAAATTATAAATTAAAATGTAAATTAATAAGTTTTATAAATAGTTAATTAAGATATTTATCTTTATGATACATGAGGTTCAAGAAATTATTTGGAAATCATGGTTAAAAGTATGGGTCTTGGTTACTCAAAATACATTACAAGAGTAATAAAATTTATTATTAAATTTCTTTTCCAAACATTCCATTTTAATATATATTTTAACTTTTCTAGGGGTAAAATTGTTTAAAACAAAAATTATTTCCATGTATTTTTTTCTTTCCAATAATTTTATAAGAAAAACAAAGGAAACTACTTGGAATGTGAGTTTTCACTATATCTTTAACAATAATTAG
Organism: Viscum album; assembly: GCA_963277665.1. Taxonomy (NCBI): domain Eukaryota; kingdom Viridiplantae; phylum Streptophyta; class Magnoliopsida; order Santalales; family Viscaceae; genus Viscum; species Viscum album. The sequence continues at coordinate 1,258,281,933 of OY728152.1, forward strand.
TATTTAAAAAATCTATTTTCAAGATTTTGTTTTTATTATTAAAAAATGATCTACCCAAATGGATTTTTTTTCTTGATTTAAATTTTATGTTATAATATAATGTATCATATTTTGGTGAAGATGTTTTGGAATATTTTAATTTTAAATTTAAATCTATTTTATGAGATACCATTTGATAATATCATGGATAAAAATTATTCTTTCTAATGAGATATAGTTATTATGTAAATATATTAGTGAGTATCTAGGTTAAAATTCCGAGTGTGTTAGAGTTTAACTCTACTCATAATTTTATATATATGTAGGTTTGCAAGTAGTTTGGTTTAAAAAGGGTGAGTGTGATGTAATATAGCTATAAAAATGTCTATGTGAAAATGGGTTGGTGTGAATGTTGGTACAAAATGATAATAAATCCTATATTTATGAGTATACTACTTTCTTTCCAACATTCTATGGATCATGTTATATGGTTCATGTTTTATTTTATTATTTCATGGTAAATTTGTTTTTAATTTTAGATGATATATCTATATTTCATGATTATATTTAACAATTCTTTATTTTTGTTCTCTTAAATAAATATTTCTCCATGTGCATTTGTTTCCATTTTCTTATTATATAACCATTATGGAATATTTCATGGTATCCCTTACTAGGTGTTTTATATTATCCCTTAACATATTTTCACTTCCCAAGATTTTTAATGATGATTATATCTCATAGAGATTCTAAGATTTGATTTTTTTAATAGAGAAATTATCATGCCACACAAAATAAGTGTTATAATGTTTATATTATTCAAGAAACGAAACATTTAGGTTCCTTGATTGTAAGAAAATTTCTAGGATGTATCAATTAAATTTGTGTACTAATTTATTATTTATTTACATTTATCTTATCTCACGTCACTTTTTATTTGATAAAAGTTTGGTTAATTCATACATTAGGATTAAAAAATATTAGAAAACCCCTGAGGATGATTTAAATATAACATTCTTAAAATTTTGTAGATTATGGATTGTGTGGATATCTTATTCAAAACCTACATTTATAGATACAAAAAATTGGATGAAATCTCTTGCATAGTTTTACTTAGGGGTAGTAACCTCGAAGAGTTATTGTTGGGTAATAACTCAATTTTGACCTACTACATGCCGAATAGGTATAACTACACACCTGTGTAAGAACACCCATTGGATATGGTTTGGTTAATTCAAATTTTCTTTGATGAATCATTATGATATATTTATTCATCATTTCAATTATTATGGTCAAGAAAAAATGGTTGGAAAAATAACCATAGATAACCAAAATGGAAACATATTGAGTTGTTAAGGAAGAGTATAAAGATTATTTTTTATTGATTTCTTCAATGATCATAATTTTATACTTTATAAGTTAACCAATTTAAGAATAATTTTAATTAACATTTCTCTATCAAGGATATGGAGGGAACTACAAGGAACAAATCTAAAAATGAATGAAATAGATAATGTATTTATATTCCAAATGTGATGTGAAATGAAGTTAAAAATAAAATGTAAATTCTCACTCAAATCTCTCATTTTAGGAATAATATAATGCATAATTTGAATAAACCAAATATATTATTAATAGAATAACATGACATTAGAAATTTTATACATCAATGTCTATCATATATTAATGTTCCTTTAAACCCATTTATGTTTGAGAAATTTATTAATGTGATAGAGAATGTAGTTTCTCTACTGCAATGCTAAATGTATGAGAAATATGTTTGAGTTATCTATCTTCTATGAGGTGAGGTAGACAAATGGTAGAATATCATTAGGAATATAATTATAATAGTTTAATTTGAGTCTTAGGTGTCGAAGGATTTCAAGGGAATATTCCTTTCAATAAATTTCTTTGGAATATGATAACTAAGATTAAATAAAAATTCATAGAATTGAAATAAAATGTACATGATCTTATCAGTTCTTATGAGGATATATTCACAAGACTTGATAGGTTCACATCATAGATCATATCTGAACTAGAAAATATGATTGATCTATTCTTTAGTGTCTTAAAACCATGTCATTATAATCCACTAACTATATGTGTATTTTGATGTTATAAGGATGTTTTTGGATGTGTTATTAAGGATAAATTCAAGGTCGATACCTATAAGATTCTGGGGAAATGAAAATAATGATAGAGTTCCATGGAAGCTTTAATGAAAAGTCTATTAGTGGAAATAAATTCAAACTATCCATATATAGAGGATGGAGGAAGAAACACATAGTTAATTAAATTATAGGGTATTGAATGTGTTACAAGTGTGGTTAAGCCTTACCCCATTCTCATGACTTTATATGTAATAGAAGTATGACGAATAAAACTAATGTTTTGAAGAAGGCACTGACATATGTTCCAGATGGTCTAAAATGATTCAAATACATAGAGTATAGGCACTATGAAAATCAATGCACTATCTATGGGGTTAATGTTGGTAATATCCATCATTATCCTCTAAGAAAAAGGAATAAAGGGAGGGAATATGTAATCACAACTATAGAGGTTGACCATAATAATGATGTTGTGAAAGGTACACTCATCCTTCACTCTATAACGGTAATTGAGTTATTTGATTCATGTTATTTTCATTATTTATTTCTTATAAGTTTTCTAAGAATATTTTATCCCTAATTAAAATCATAAATATAAAAAAATACATGAAAAAAAATAGAGTGGAACACTTAATGTATCAAAGTGGTAAAAAAAATATCTAATTTTGATTTATAAGGAGACACTTCTGTAAAAACAAGTTCTTCTTAGTGAAGTTTAATTTGACATAATACTAACTTTGGAATAGCCTTCCTTAATTAAAACTCATATAAATTACCAAGAAAGGTAAATCTACTTCCATAACCCTAATCATTGAGTAATCATCTATCAATTCATGAATGATCTTACACCTTCATCTAAAGAAAATTCTATAATTTAGATCTTGATACCCAATAAAAAGTTGTTCTTAGCTCATATTATCATGGAGGAAGCCATCATAGAAAATATAACTATTATTCTTGAATATTTTGATGTATTTTTAGATAAAGTTTCTTGTCTTCCATTAGAATGTGAGTTTGAATTCAAAATAGAACTCCTCACAAGAACATTACCAATCTATAAGACTCACAATAAAATATATTCTATTGATTTAAACTAATTGGTGAAGAAATTATAATAAAATTTTGACAAGTATTTTTCAGGTCCTAGAAATTATTCATGGGCTAAAACAGAACTATTTGTTAAATAATGAATGAATCATTGTGTTTTGTATCAATTATATTGATATCAACAAAGAAAAATATTCTATAAAATATATTTATGACCTATTAGGTTAACTCAGAGGATCTCAATTCGTTAAAAATGATTGACCACTAATTTAGATATCACCAACTGAGTGTAAAAGTGTAATATATTCAAAAAATACAGAATTCCAGAAATTATATGAACATTATCAGTCTATAGTGATTATATTTGGATATATCAATTCCCATAAAATCATTATGGATATAATTAATAGATCATTTAGTGACTATATAAATTAATTTGTGGTCATATTTATAGACAATATACTTAGATATTATAAAGGAAATTAAGAGTATAAAGATCACATAAGGACTATGATAATGAACTTGAGGAGGGGAGACTATATGCCAAACTTATCAAATTTAGAATTTTATTAAAAAAAAGTCTTTTTCTTGCTTCATGTCATCACAAGTGAGTGTTTATCTATATATTGGAAAATTATTGTGTTTATTATGTAATAGACTATAACAACTAAAGTAACTTAAATCCATAGTTTTCATGGTTCAACTAGATATTATTCATGCATTTTCAAAACATTTCTCTTGTATATAAAATCCATTAACCAATATAACATAAAAAAAGTTGTGTTCCTTTGGACAGAATTATATAACAAAACAATCAAGTAATATGAATAAATGTTGTTAAAAAAACCAATTCTTATATTAACATGTTGTGGCGAAGGATTTTTACTTTACAACAAGGTATTATTAAATGGAATACGATGCATCCTCATGAAAAATGAAAATTTAATTTCTTATTCATCAAGATAATTGAAAAATCAGGAGATAAATTACCCAAAACATGATTTTGAATCAACAATGTTGATATTTTAATTGAAAATTTGGAAAATGACCTTTATGGTGAGAAGTGTTATGTATACACTGATCAAAATATCATAAAACATATCATTATTTAGGAGTAAAACATTATACAATGTAGATGTGTATATCTTATCTCATCAATGATTATAAATTCTTGATACATTGTCACCTAGGAATGGAAAAAATATGGATAATTCTCTTAGTAGAAAATATTATGCTACATTATCCATGATGATGATTGAAAAAGATCAAATACACATGAATCTATAAATGATTAATCATGAATTCATAAGGGAAGGGGAAAAATCTGTCCTTTCCATGTTTTTACTAAATTCTAAATTAATGTATAGACTAAAGAAGACAAGAAGGATGATGTATAGTTATAAAAAAAGGTATATAATATTACAGAGTTAAACATTGAAAAATAAGTTCTGATGATAAAATATTTAGAAAAACCAAAAAAGGATCATTTGGATTACGCACATATATAATCATTATATATCCATCATAAAGGCTCAAATATATGTATAGATCTAAAATAAAACATATTAGAGGATAAATTGATGAGAGAAATCATAGAGATTATATCTTGATTCGTGGTATATCAGTATGTTAAGGTAGATTAACAAAATATTAAATGGATGATGAAAAAAATACCCATGATTGTATGGAAATGGGATAACATCGTCGTGGAGTTTGTTATAGGATTATGCATGATATCTAATGGTTACAATACCAATTGGGTTATAGTTTATTTCCTTATAAATTAATCACATTTTATTTTCAATAGATATTATTTCTTACTTGATAATATTTACTTGATATAAATTAAAGAGGTGGTTGTGTTTCATGGAGTACCCCACTCTATTATATCTAATCAAGTATAAGTTTTTCCCTAATATTATGAAATGATTTTAGTATGTCTTGGGAATAGAGCTTAATTTTTTCATCACACACCACCCAAAGAAAAATTGATATTCTGAGAGAACCATTCAAACTCAAGAGGTCATGCTAAGATCATTTTAAATGGATTTCCAAGGATTATGGGATCAATATATTCCTTTTATAGAGTTCCAATATAACAGAAGTTTCCATAATGTCTTCCAAATAGAAGCATGGGAGGCACTGTATGGAAAAATATGCATCACTAATTATGCTAGGATGGTATTGGGGAAAGAAATTTGATTGGTCTTGGCCATGTCAAATAAATGATGGAGAAGGTCCTAACCATTTTTCAGCATATAAAATAGTGAAAAATTGAAAAAAGATCTATTCTAACAATATTAAAATATATTAAGAATATAAAATTGGTGATATGGTATATATTTTAATTTATCTATAGAAATAATTTATGAGATTTAGTAAGAATGGGAAGTTATTCCCCCAATATATAATTCCTTTCAAGATCTTTGATCGTGTTAGTGTCATAGATTATCACTTCGGAATTCCTCCTTACCTCTCTTAAGTTCAAGATGTCTTCTATGTATATTTTGATATGATTCAAATACCCGATATATCAAATTTAATAAACTCAAATGTTATACAACTAGATAATGATATCACCTATGATGAAAAAACAATTGAGATAGTGGATAAAAAAGAAAAGTTGATGTGTAATAAGACAATTGAGTTGGTCAATTATCTTAAGAGAAACTGAGAGTTTAAAAATAGTTTGTGGGAATATGATGATTTGATGAGAGAGAATCACCACCACATTATTTCTTTAATGTAATGAATTTTACCGGATAAAATTATTTTAAGGGGGATACAATATAATGACCTGAGTTTTTTCTCCTAAAATAAATACTATGTTTGGTGGTTTTTTTCAAAAAAAATATCAAAACCAAAAAAACTAAACCATCTCAAAATATTCAATGAGTTGGAAATTTTCAATAGTGGTTACAAAACTATAAATATATATATATATATATATATAAAGTAAATTTTACTTTAAATATTGACTTAACTTATACACGTAAGAAAATAATGAAATATTGTAATAGGAAAGGTAAATTTTTTATAAAATTTGTTTATATGATCATTATTAATATTTTACATAGTTATGTTCATTATAAGAAAATTAGGCAGTTTTTCGATCAAAAGGAAAAAATATTATTTCTCACCAAATTTGATTTTCATGTATTATATGGTTTTTTTAATATTGATTTTAAAATTTAAAAAATAATAATTAGATAATTAACTTCATTTATAAATTCATCATGTAAAATTATCTTAAGATTAATTTTTGATAATTTTCTTAAAATTTTGTTTTTTCAATAAATAGTGAAAATATATATTTTTATTGATTTTTTTTATTTTAAAGTATTTATAAAGTAAAATTTAGTTTTTATTTAATTTTTAAAAATAATTACTTCCCAAAAATTTAAATTAATTCAAATATGGTTTTTAAATGTATTTTATACATGATTTTCGTATAAAACATTTTATACTTAACAATGACATTTTTCTAAAAAATTGTTTTCCATTGTATTTTCCTATTTTAGTTTTAAATTAAATAATCCCATTTTTGTGTTTTGAATTTTAAAAATGGAATATATATTGGATAAATAAGGTAAAATTTTTATAAATATGCCCCTCTTATTTTTGGCCAATATGAATAGCAACCTTAGTAATTTTTGTTTCAATAAGAAACGGTAAATCTAGTAATTAAAGTAAAAAAATAAAATGATAAGGACTATAAAATGAATTTTACAACTAGATTAATTTTATTGGATGATCCCATTTAATCCATACTCATCCAATATTTGGTTTTAAGGATTTTTATTTCTATTTGGATGAGATTTTAACCATTATAATATTTCATTTAATGAAAAGTCAAAAATTTTACACAATACTTTTTAATAAATATAATATTTTTGGTATTGGGATAATAGGATAATTGTTTTGGTTAAAAATAATTATATGAAATATAAAATATTTTTCATAATAATTGTTATTTATTTTAAAATTTTAGAGAATAGAAATTTATCTTCAGTGCTTATAGAACATTAATGCAATAATTATTCCATTAATAGAAAAATAAAATAAATGAGTAAGAATTTTAAATGTAATATAAAAAGAGATAAATCTAGTTGAAATAATTTGTAGATAACCATTAAATTTAATAAATATGTTAAATTATTTTTTCTTAATTTTACTCTTTTTATGGATGTTATTAAAATCAATTTAATGAATAGTTATAAAAATTGACATTACTGATATATTAAAATAAATAATATTTTATTATGTGATATAAAATTCCTACAAATATTAATTTTAGAAAATTAAAATTAATTTGATTGTGATATTGTTTATATTATCCATAATGGACCATTTATGAGATTTATTTCCATTTATAGTAACTATAGTGACCCTCAAAAAGTAAAAAACATTGTTGTCATGGTGACTGTTAATTGGGATAATTAAGGGTTAACACAAAATTATAAGAGTAAAAATTCAATCAAAAATATCTAAGTTTTATTTTATGAAATTGTTTTGACACACCCATATAGTAATTTTAAAATAAATTATTTTTCATCCAATTGGAATTAATAATATTATATTAATTTAATATTTTGATAAGTTCAATGATTGATCCTCCCCTCTCTTATAAAAGGGAATCTCTTATTCTCAGTTATTACCAATTCCAAACTAGTTGTATTCATCCAATTCCTAAAAAATACATTACTATAATCCCTCTCTTTATTATGGTGATATTTTTTTAGACAGAATACCAATCATAGAGGGTTAAGGTTTTAAGAAAAAGAGTTTTTCAAAAGAAGAGGTATAATTTTTTACTGTATGTTTTTGTATTATTTATTCATCCTACTTAATAAAATATTCTTCAACTATGATAAAATAAATGAACTAATATAATACATATACTGATATTTTATTATGTTAATGTAATTTCCTATACACATCTCCTCTTTCACAAATGTAAGTGAAACCGTCGTTCGAGTGTACGATGGACTACCACCTCACAAAATGATATAATTAAATTTCCATCAAAATATTTCATTTATGGATTATAAATATGGAATTAATGTTTATATATTTAATTATTGAAATATTTATCATTCTTAAATGATAATATATCATTTAACTTCTTACCTTTCCATTCACTAAAAAATGACAACATTGTCAGTGAGTGTCTATGGAATCCACTTATATGAAGCGATGTGATTTATTTTTCATCACAACATCTCATGGAATATATATATATAGTATAATTATAAAATTATTATGAAATTTATGATATTATTATCATTCTGTACTAATAATATAATACTTACCTACTTTTCATAATGATCATTGAAAAATGGAAATGTTACTCATGAGTACGTCTGGCCCACCATATCCATGATTAAGTAAATATATATAGAAATGTAATAGATGAAATAAAAGGGATAGTAAACATAATTTTTTTTAATAGATTATAAATTAACCTAATTTTATTATTCAATATGAGAAATAATGTACGTGGAAGGTCAGGATCAAGGTCGTTGAACCCGTTATAGCTCTCCAATGCATTGGGTAAAGGGATAAAGTAAACTTGTTATGTTTATCCTAAGATAATATATGAACATACTATGATTGTTATTATAAATATAGAATGGATTTACCCTATTATCTTTATCCAAATATATTTTATTAATATACTGTAATATTTATTCTTAGTATAATAGTGATTGTTATTTCAAGTGTAACTACAATGGTTACTCCAAGTATAATTGTGATTCTTATTTCATGTGTAAGAAATAATGATGTGAAAAAATTCCTCATGTTATGTATATTATTTATCTATTATAGATATGTTTTTTATAGAAATCATCTTATTTTAAAAGGTAAAGTAAATTATGTGCTACTTTTTAAGGATGAAAGATATATATTTGTGAGAAATTGATTATAAGCTTTTCATGATATCAGTTAAAAATTTATGAGTTTTATTTTTACTTTATGATTTATTATAATATTTATTATGAAAATAATTGGGTAGAGAATGTAATATCTTGAGTATTAAATTCTTTATTTTGAGTCAAATTTTTAATTTAAAAAAGGAAATTTTTTTATATACTGATGGACTAATGGTTTATTTCTTTTCTAATGTTACTTTCTGTGTTTTTTATAATAATTATGTGTTTTAAAATGTTTTTAAATTATTAAGTATGGGTAAGGGAAACTAATAAGTCACATTAAAAGTCATGAATATTTTTCATGAAAATAAAACATGTTTTGTTTTAAATATTTTATATTATGGAAAATTAATTCTAATTAGAAGTTTCCACTTTGTATATATATCTGTGTGTGTTTGTGTTTGTGTGTGTGTATGTTTGTTACATAAGATTTATTACATAACCCTACAGAACTATAAACTAAAAAACCTTTGGAATGTAAGAAAGTGAATTATAGTTTGAATTTACTAGATTATCTAATGTTTATGAATGGGCCCTTATGGTTGGTATCATAAAGAGGTTAAGATAACTTTAGATATTAGTGAAATGTTTTTAGAAAAACATTAAAATATATTACTCTATGGTTAATTTTGAAATGATACTATATTTAACTAATACAATGTTAATTCATCTAAACTATGTCCAGTCAGAATGGTTTTCAATAAAGGGGACATGGAATCTGAAATAGGAAGGCACTAAGGGGACGATATACTTCTAAATTATAAACTTGGAATGGTTATAATTTAAATATATTAGCTTTTTATTATGATGGATAAGTTTATGTGAGATATAAATGATGGTGGTTTCCATTCTAGTGATCATCTATATCTCCCATAATTTAACATGATGATAGTGGATCATTTTATGGGGAAATACTCTTTTTAATTCAATGGATCTTCTAACCTAATGGTAGTTGAAGGATGGATTAAAGATTTAGAAAAGATATTTGATGTCATGGGATATTTGGATCATCAAAATAAAAGTATTTTTAATTACCTTTTTGATGGATAAACTAATCAATTATAGAAATTGTTATAGATTATAAAGAATGTGGAGATATTTATTGCTAGTAATGGGATTATTTTAAGAATATATTCTTTGAGAAATATTTTTCTATAGTGTTTTGTCATAGGATGAAAAATAAATTCATGGAATTTAAACAAAAGGAGGAACAATATGTGAATGTGTATAAAGAAATAATAACCTGATTGTCAAGGTACAAACAAAAGTTTATACATGATCTTGGTAGTAATATTAATCAATTTTACACATTAAAGAAGTCAAGGTATCTAAGGGAACTGTCTTATCATGAATTTAAAAATTATGAGAAACTTCTGCGATGTTAAGAGATGGTGGAAATGGATTTTTTTTATGATCATGATTATGTCAATAATACACATGAAAAGATGTCCATGTGTAAGTGAAAAGGGATGAATGTAACAACTTAATATGATGGTAAGAAAATTATGCTTTTATATTGTGAGATTTTTTTAAAACCCACACAAGGTAATGACTTATGAATTCTTGTATGTGCTTCTGATATGGTAAGATAAGGTATATGGGCCATAATTAAAATGAAAAATTCATGGTAGCGGAAATTCTAATTTGGATAAAAAGGAATTAAAATATTTTAATTAAAATCTGATGCGTTGTTATGAAAATTATTACCCAAAGAAAACCTTGATTGATGAAGAGAATATAGACAATATGATGAAAGGTGTGGTGAAATATTTTTCAACCCCTTAAAGGGAAGTTGGGACATCAAAGCAAGTGGCATCATGTATAAAAAATATATTCACATTATGCGAACATCTTGTATGATTTTCGGTATACAAATTATTAAAAAAATTAAAATATCCAGGTAAATTGGGAATTCCATCTCATTAAATAGTTCTAGAACATAAAGTAGAAACACATGGCGGAATTATTAACTCAAAATGAAATTATATGAAACTTCCTAACATTTTTATTAAATAAATTTCTTGAAAACTTTGATGTATTTCCCCAAGTATAGATTTATGTAATTATTGGTAAGGATTGGATATCTATTTACCATTCTAAGATAGACTGTAGAGGTAAAGAAGTTATTTTTTAGAAATAATTTTAGTTTCCATATAATAATGAGCCCATAACTTTTTTAAAATATTAATAAGAGTAGAAATAATTAAATTTCATTATAAAAATGTATCCTTCACATGTTGTCGAGAATAAGGGAACTGTACATATTAGTGGTGTTCTAGTTGTAAAAGAATAGCTGAATATTTTTCCAGATGAGTTACCCAGTGTTATACATGATTACATAGTTGAATTTTATATTGAAATAGTTCTTGATGATGATATAATTTAACAATCCTTTTATCATTACTAAGTATAAATTCTAGAATTGAAAAATAAGTTTCATGAGTTTCTTGATAATTTTTCCATTCATCATATAACTTGACCATGGGGTGCTCCTATTTTTTTAAGAAATATGTTTCCATGAGGATTTTCATTTATTATAGAAAATTAAAAAACAAAATTATTATAAAAAGTATTTATTTCCATATATCAATGACTTGTTCGACCATCGCAAGGGAGATCATTTTTTATAGGTTTACCTAAGTTTAAATTAATATCAAGTAAAGGTGGATGAGGATGACATTCTCAAAATAGCATTTTAGACTAGAAATAAACATTAAGAGTTTTTAGTTATTCCATTTGGGATAAAAAATTCCCTATATGTATTTATTCATATTATTAGTATAATACTCAATGAATTTTTAGGTAATTTTTGTGGTTTTTTTATTAATGATATCTTGAATTGTTAAAAAATTTATGAGGATCATAAAATTTATTTAAGTACTCTTCTATAAACCCAAATAAAAAAGAAGTTATACAAAATGTTTAGAAATGATTTTTTTGCTTTCAACTGATTTTATTCCTTGGAAACAACATAAATAAAGAAAAACCAATAGTTTGTCATGTTAAATCTAAAGTTTTTATAAAATGGCCAAGACCAAGACATAATATTAAAATTCATAGTTTTATTTGTTCTGTAGGATCTTAAAGACAGTTTGTTGAAAACATTCCATGATTATCTAGATAATTGAACATGTTTACTCAAAAAGGAGATGAATTAATTTGGAATAGACAATGTGATGAATCTTTATAGGAAATAAAAAAGAATATTGGTGAAAAGTCCAATTTTGGCCTGACCATCTAGGAATAGTGATTTTTTCATCAGTAGTGGTGCTTTATTGAAGGAATTTGGTTGGGTCTTAATGCAAAATTATTTTGTAATTTCTTATGATTAAAATAAAAATAAATCACATGATTTAAATTATTATAAACATGAACTATAATTTTCTTAATTTTTTTCTTGATTTACAAATTTAGACACCTCATTTATATGAATCAATCTATGAAATATAAACTGACCAAAAATGTTTGAAGTACATATATTCACTCTGAAAGAGTTGAACTTGAAAAATACGATATGGAAGGAATTGATATAGGATCATAACTACACAATTCATTAAAATCCTAGAAAATAAAACAATATATTTGATTCTTTGAGTTAGGAAAATAATGCTTCATTAACCATGTTACTTTTTGAAAATGGAAATTTGGAAGATGATTTGATTAATTTTTTCCTAAAACTTTTGGATACAGGAACTTTCTCTATTTTGATTGTAGTATCGACATAATAATACCTATATAATGTAATTAAGATATCTTATAAGTAATATAGTGAGTTATAGAAAAGGGTTTAATAAGTTAAAATTTTATGTTTGGTGAATTACAAATTGAAAAATATTATGTCTTGAGATATAGAAATATATTATATAATCAGTGTGATTCCTAGTAGAAGAGATAATTATTGAGTGATGATCATAGTTTCATGTTTTCTGTTCATCCTAGTAGTAATAAGATGTTTATAGACTATTGATTATATTATAGGTGGGATGGAATAAAAAGAGATATTTTTTATTTTACCATAAAATGATTGACATGTGAATAGGTTAATATAGAATGATAATTTATGAGGTTGATGCTTCATCCATTTCCTATAATGGGGTAAAAATGGAAAAATATATCCATCTATTTAATATTGGGATTTCCAAATACATCTTGAGGTAATAATATGATTTGAGTTGTTATTAATCAATTAAAAAATCATCATATTTCCCTCCAACTTGAGATACACTCTCTTTAGATAAATATTGTATACTTTAAAAAAAGGAGATATCTAGTTTACTTAGACATCCTCTCTCTACTTTATCTGACCATTATCCTAGGTTCACTTCAATGTTTTTAAAATAGATTCATTGACTTTTCTTATAAGATCAATTTTGATTCTATTTTACATATGGCTCATTTTTAAGAATTTTATGGAATGACATGTCAGACTCAATATTATTGGAATGAAGTATGTGAATGTAAATTGATGGGGAAATAATTATAATGGTAAATGGTAGATAAGTAAAATTTAATTTATTGAAATTTTATAACTATTCATTTAAGACATTAATATTATGTGGATAATTGGTGGAATGGTCTCTCTTTCATGGTAAATGATCAGGTTTTTTTAAAGCGTCTCCATAAAATAATGTGATTCATTTTGGTAAAAAGTGGGATATAAATACACAGTTCATTGAAACAAATTAAATAATATAGAAAGTTAGATCAGTTACTAATCTAGTGGACTTTCCTTTGAGTTTATCCTAGGACCATAATGTTTTTCCTGTTTTGAGGTTAAAAATGTATATTCTTGATTCATCTAGTGTTTTAACCCCAAAGGTAGTTATGTTGGAAGAGAACCTTTATTACCAGGAACAACCTATTCAATTTAATGATCATAGAGTTAAATTATTTTAGGAGAAGAAAATTTACAAGGTTGAGGTTTTTTTTTAAACCCATATGGTGGAAGAAACAACATGGGAGTCTTGAAATTCTTAGTGGGAAAGGTATCCCCACTTGTTTAATGAGTGAATAAAATTATAATGATAAAATTAACAAATGGGGTAAAGGATGTAAAATACCATTTAATATTTATATGAATAATTTTAATATATTCATTAGCTTTATTTTATAAATTTATAGTCATTTTAAAAATATTTGATAATTTTTCAATTAAAAGTAAAAAATCTTTATTTCCAAGCAAAGTGGAATTTATCTATTATACGATTTTATTTAAAATATTGATTTTTAAATTATATAAATTAAATTTTATTGAAAATTAAGTTCATTTATGAATTTATCATGTCAAAATTATCATTAGATGAATTTTTTAGAATTTTCTAAAAAATGTGATTTTTAAATGAATAGTGAAAATAAAGCTTTTTTAAAATATTATTTTATTTTAATAGATTTTGATGTAAAATTATATATTCATTGTGTTTTAAAATATAATATATTCCTTTTCATTTAAAACAATCCAATTATGGTATTTAAAATGAATCTTATTCTTGAATTTAGTATAAAATCATCTTTTGTTAAAACGGGCATTTTTATGAAAAATTGTTTTTCATTGCATTTTTCATGTTTAATTATATATAAAATTATTATAACATTTATTTTTAATTTTTTAAAAAATATTTTATATTTGGAATCAGTTTTAAAAAATGTATAGATCATCTCATTTCATTTTTTGGTCAATATGAATTATAACCATAGTAATTTTGGTTCCCACAGTATATGGTAAATCAAGTAATTCAAGTTAAAAATAAATTTATAGGGACTACAATATGACCTTAATACTTCTATTATTTTTATTTTTTGAATAAAAATCATCTAAAATAATTATATATTTTTTTATATTACATTTTTGATTTGGATGAGATTGTAGGCTTTATAATATTTTATTTCAAAAAAAGTAAAAAATGTCAAACTGTTGTTTTTGATAACTATAATATTTTAATCATAGGGTTAACCATAGGATATGTTTTTTTATAATTATTAGTGTAAAACCTAAAATATTTACCCACATAATGATAATTTATTTTAAATATTTATCTAAGAAATAAATATCTTAAATCCATACACAACGCTACAGAAGTGATTATTTAATTAATAGATAAATCAAATAGATGATATTAAAAATATTAAATGTATTATAATTTTTGATAATCATGGTTATAAAAAAAATTATATATTATAATGGAAGGCTAAGTATGTATTAAAATATTTTTTTTAATTTTAATTATTTTTTGAGGTTATTAGAATCAATGTAATTAATACTACAAAAAATTGAAATTAATGATATATTATAATAAATGATAATGAAATAAATTATATAAAATTACTAAAAACCATATGATAACAAAAATTATTATTCTATTATTTTTAATATCTTCCATGGTCTATTTATTTTATTTTTATTTTTCTAATTTATAGTAACTATACTAACCCTCAAAGAGTGAAAAGCTGTGTTGTAATGGTAAGTGAGAATGGGGTTAATGAGGGTTAAAACAAAAAGGTAAGGGTAAAAGGTTTTAAAAACATACCTAATTTTTATTTTTTTAGATTTCTTAATATCACCATTATTATATCATTTAAATAAATATGTTTTAATCCAATTATATAAAAAATCATATTAATTTAATATTTATAGAAATTTCAAGAGTTCCCCACCTCTCTCTTATAAAAGTGAATATTTTTTCTAATTTATTAACACTTAGGAAGCCATTTTTTTCAGAAACTACCTACCCAAATACATTCCTATACTCCCTACCATAATTCTTGATGTCTTTTTTACTCATAATACCATCCTTAGAGGTATTAAGGTGTTAAAAAAAAGATGTTTTCCAAAGAAGGGGTATAGTTTTTAACTACATGTTTTTGTATTATTTATTCTTCCACCTCCTTTAAATATTATTAAACCATTGTAAAATAATAAAATCCATATAATCCATATATATATTATTATTTTTATTCAGTGGGATTTATCTATATTTTCTTTCATCATATGGAAATGGTACCATCATTCATGTGTATGGCAGACTACCACCTCGTAAACTAATGTAATTTGTTTTCAATCACCATCTATAGTAAATGGTGTATAAGTATGTAATTAATTTTTATGTGTGGTATTGATTAAAAATTTATCATTTTTAAAAGATAATATATAATTTACCTTCTTAAATTTTGATTCACTAAAAAATGATAACATCGCTCATGGGTACATGTGGATTATCACGTCCAAGAAGCTATGTGATTCATTTTTCATCCCCACATCACATGGATGATATAAATAGTATATTATAAAACATTATATGATATTTATGGTATTATTATCATTTCTTGTATATAAAATAATACTTACCTTATTTACAAAATGATCGTAGAAAAATGTAAATGTTTCTCATGTGAACGTACGACCTACCATCTCCCTATTGTAACATAGTTAATTTTTTATAGCCAAGTTTAATGGTTTAAATTTAAAAGTATAATTGAGGTAAAACATGAAAAAAATAATGATTATTACTTTGGTGATTATGAATTAATTATCATTTTGACTATAGTCAATATACCTAAGTCATTTTAGACTTATGAACTGAATATCATCAAAACATACGATGTGAATTTAATTAATTATGTAATATATATAGCAAGGTAAGAGAAAAAATGTAAGGAGAAATAAAAATGAAATGGTTCAAAATATTTTATAAAATAACTTATTTTTATTATTCAATATGTCAAATAAATTATGTGATTAGCGAGACTCAAGGTAGAAGACTTTATTTTAAAAAAAAATCTTTAATATTTCCATAAAGTTCCACTTTTTCTTTTGTATCATTTTGACTATTTTATTAAAATTATTTAAAAAATATACTATTATTCTCAGATTTTTTAATTCATCTAAAACATGTTTTACTTTTTATAAAATAATTTTAAAGGAATCTTTTTCTCATTTTCCAAAATTGGTGATTTGTGACTTTTCAGAGAAAATTATGGAAGGAATGTTTTTTAACTTATACAGAATCTGTGCATTTTCCTACCATCATGACTGATATCTGATTTGAATCCCCCTTTAAATTTTTATATGCTTTTTTTCAAACAAAATTTATTAATTTTTATGTACCTATTTTTTTAAATAAGTTAAATCAAATAGAGAGATTATTTTAATCAAGATTTTTCTAATGTTTTTAATGGTATTTATATTCATAAAAAAGAAAAAAACATTAATTTCAATTATTTTTTATAATTGAATAAAATCTATTTTTAATTTATTTATGTTATATTTATTTTGAATTTTTTAGGAGGAAGGGTGGTTCTATAATAAACCAAAGGAGCTTAAACCCATTATAGCTCACAAATGAATTAGGTAAAGAGAAAAAGTTAACATATTATATTTCTCCTAAGAGAACATGGGAATATACTACACTTTTATATTGAAAATATGGAATTTATTTAACTAATTTGGTTTAACAAAAGAGATTATAGGAATAAACTATGATGTTTTTTTCAAGTATAATGATGATGGTTATATCATGTGCGGTTGTGATTATTACTCCAAGTATAAATATGACAATTATTCTATATATAAGTAATAATGATACGAAAATGATGCCTCAAGATAGATTTATCCTTTCATGATATTTGTTTTTGTGGGAATATTCTGATTTCCATAGGTAAAAGAATATATGAACTACGTAATAATATTTCAATATTTAACCCTATGAAAAAGTTATAATTAATTTTTCAAAATCACAAGGGAAATTCAATGAGTGTTATTTTTATTGTATTATTTCTTATTATATGTTTTATAAGAAGAAATGGTTATATCTTGGATAATAAAATTTATATTTTGAGCCCAGTGTTTATTTTAAAAAATTAGGTTTTTTTGTATTCATAGACTAACGTCTTATTTATTTATTTTTATATACCTTATTAAAATTCTTGTTATCATGTTTCATTTTAAATGTTTTTATTGGATTAATTATGGGAAAGGGAAAAGAATAATTCAAGATAAAATTCATGAAAAAAATTCATTGAAATAAGAAATTATTCATTCTAAAAGTTTGATAGTATATAAAAATGGATACTGATTATAATTACATGTCAAATATATATATATATATGGGGGGTTTGTTATGTAAGATTTATAAACTAACTCTCTAAAACAATAACCCTAAAAGATCATTGGGGATATATGAAAGTGAATTCTAGTTTATGATCACTTGAATAAGAAATGATTAAGGATGGTTACTTTTAAATATATTTTAAAAAAATTACATCTTTTCAAGAATATTATATTCTTATATAAATAAAGTAAAAACATCAGTTTAGTCACTAATTTATAGGAAATATGAAGAATAATTGATAAAATACAAAATATATATTTCCGGTAAAAAATATCTCATTATATTTTATATTTTTAAATAGAATAAAATATAAATTTTTCATTTGAAAAAATTATAAACATTTATTTATTTTTAATTATCATGTTATCTTAATATAAACTTTTCATATTTTTTAAAAATATTGATGTTTAGTTGAATAGTGGAAAATGTAATTTTTAAAAATAACAATACTTTATGAATTTATATTTATATATGAAAAAAAAATTAATTTATGGAAACAAAATCTAGGAAAAATATTTATTTTAAATTGAAATTTTAATTTTAATAAACCACATTTTTAACAATAAAATCACAAGAGAAATTTTTTAATTTATGTTTGTTTTTTGGAAAAAAAAAATTAATGAAGTATACATAAAGTATTTTTAAATTAAATTTCATCACATTAAAAAAATTGACAAAAATGGATTCCAAATTTGGAATTATTAGGTTCATGTTATATAATATTGGTCATTCTATTTTTGGGACAATTGGATAAATTTTCTATGAAAAAACTAGATACCTTTGTGGGAAAACAAAAATGATAAAAATGATTGTCCTTAGAGGTAAATAACAAAATTTGCAATTATTATTTCCATTATTTCTCAATTTTACAAAACAATATTGAATATCAGTAAATAAAAATTCAACTCATTTTTCAATTAAATTTTTTGAAAAAGGGTAATTTTTAATTATCACATTAATTTCCCAAATATAAAAAATTAATTTTAATACTAATTTTAGGAAAAAATTTCAAAATATTCACAAGCTCTTTTAATTTAATATAATATAACAATTCATACAATGTTTCTTATGAGTGGACTTTTCCACTGAATAACACTACATATTTGAAT
Organism: Viscum album; assembly: GCA_963277665.1. Classification (NCBI taxonomy): domain Eukaryota; kingdom Viridiplantae; phylum Streptophyta; class Magnoliopsida; order Santalales; family Viscaceae; genus Viscum; species Viscum album. The sequence continues at coordinate 1,258,301,219 of OY728152.1, forward strand.
AAAGAACACTAGCCCCTACTGGGTTCTAGACCCAATACTTCACAAAAGAAGATGAATCCATTGAACATGGTAAATCTAAAACTATAGTAAATTCATACTATTAAAGGATGACTAAATTAAAAAAACTCTAGTATAATACATTAAGACCCATAATTTCACTCACTCTAAAATATTAAAGCTTTATCCCCTCTCAAAAATATTTTCCTATACTTTTCAATTATAGAATTTAAGAAAGCCATGTCATAATATTAACCTTAACACCCTTTAACTAATGATGGTGATTCCCATTAAATTCCACTACCCTATAAAGGGGATATTTTATTCCTTTTTAAGCATCCCTCATTTTCATCCCATGATTCTACCATATAAAAGTTACTCATTATTGAATTTTTGGGTTCTAAGAAAAATTAAAATTCAATTCTCACAAAAGACATTCTACAAATCGACTCCATAACTAACTATTTATACTCTCAAAGTAGATTCCACGATCACACACAATATATACTCCTCATTAAATCCCATTAATTTCAGCCACATGTTAAACCCCTAAAAAATTGGAAATAAATTCCCTCTTTAAAAATTTAGTATACTATTCCCAAGAAAACTCAACTGGGTGAGCATGATTCATTTTTAAAAAACATCTTGACACATCTTAAATAAAAACCACAACCAAGTAATATTTAAATAAATATAAAGTCAAAATTAATATAAATTTAATATCAACCTCCTATATCTATTATTAAACATAGATACCTAACACTCCACCTAGGAATGTAGGTACTCTTAGGTATAATAAAACAAATAGCACTATTTCCCTTTAATAACCCATTAATTATCATGATAAATTCATCAATAATTATCTCATGAAATGTATTTAATATATACCTCTAAATCAATGATGTAAATTCTAGTAAATTAAATCACACATCAATAATTTAAAAAAATATATATAATAGGAATCACACTCGTCACATCTATATAAAACCAACTCAACTACTATAATAAAACTTGGTCATAATTATTACTAATTATTCCTCCATCAAAAAACAATACTGACTAATGATTTACAAATCATAAATGGGTAATACATTTAATAAAATATATTACCAAAAAAATCCTCGCTCATTTCACTAATCATTCCAATAAAAATAACAAAAATAAAACTCTTCAGTAATCTCTTCTAAGTCACCTACAACCAACATCACATAATTTCATCATTTCCATCAAAATTACTTCATTCATAAATAAAATAATAAAAAAATATATCTTTAAATTAATATTATAAAAATACATAACTTTTTTGTCAGATTAAATTTTCTATAATGTCTTTAAACTCAATGATTTATATTTCTTATTAACCTCCATTATTTCATTAAAAATTCTTCCCAAAATCTATTAAAAATGTATCATAAAAACATTTTTATAACTATAATATAATGAAACCAATTAAATGATATCTAAAATCCGATTGATAATATCTATTTTTTAAATTTTAAAATTGTTCATTAAAAAAACATATTAAAACTTATTATATATTTATATAAATAAAATAATAAGAAAACTTACCATAATATAATTCAAACAATAATTCACACATAATTAAACATATCAAACATAGTTCTATATATTATTTTTTAAAAAATTTAAATCAATTTGAAATAATTAATACTCATTATAAATACTCAATAAATAAAAAACATTTTGTTACTTTTCATATGTAATAGTACATACGAAGTTAATATGTTGTGAAATTTTTTACTTAATTTTTTTCATATTTTTTATTAACAATAATCTAATCAATACCAACAACTTTAAAATTTTCAAAACATAATTAATAATATGATTTAATATTAACTCTGAAATCCTAAAATAAAAAAGACACAATACATTCAATATATTAAAAATTCAGCTCAGTTGGTTCTTGTATACATCTTATATTGCTTGATATACAAAAAGAAATAATCCTTCCGATTCATAATTTTTTTTTAATTGATTACATATTAAAAAAATATAAAAACAGAAGGTTAAAAAATTTTAAATCAAATTTAAGGGTCCATTAAATTACTCATATAAAATTAATTATTAAGAACACACCATAATGGTCACAAAAATAAAAAATTTGAGAATTGTTCATATAAACTTCGAATCAATTTCACCAATGTCTAGGTTTTTATTTTTCAGTTACCATTACCTTTAATGAATATTTTAAATTCATAGAAATAAAATTAAATACTCATTTTATGCCTATTAAGTGATATAGGAATATGATAATAACAAATATATCAATATAATATATATATCCTTTGTAAATATCAATGTATAAAATTATTAACAAATATTATATACAAATAAAACATTATAAGTAATTTATAATATGAAAACATTAGTTAAACTTTATGATAAACTGATCAAATATTAGCATAAATTATAAAAACTATCCTAATTAGCATCTCATACTCCTAATACCTTCATTTCAATCTCAAACCATTAAACAAATGTCAAAATCCCATGAAAAAAGAATTTATTTATTTCATTTAACTTAATTAAGTTTCCATATTCCTATCATATTCTCCCTCATCAACCAAAATAGAAAACTTTTATGAATCATGTGGCATAACTATGTATCAAACCCATAATTATTGTTATCATTTTAATTATCCATACCATACCAAACCTATAATGCATGATTTATAATATTTAGAGGTGTCAATAGGATGCGTGAGGAGACGATAATGGAGTTGAGTTGTTTTTTTAGCTGGGATTGTGAAACCCTCCATTTCACATTTTATACTTAATTATTTATTTGATATTATATTGAGTTTTTGTGAGATTCATGGATTTTTAAATTGAAATTTTAAAATAATAAAAAATTTTGTAGGGGAACATGGTTAACATGTATGGTTAGGAAACCATGATGAGCCCATGAATTTGGATTTTCATTTAATAGTTCCATTATTCGTTGATAACAGAGGGCCCAATGAACCACGTTAAATCTCAAGAGTAACCATGTGATAGTGTTTTGGGTATTAATTGGGAGTTAAAGTTTCATCGCATAGATTGAAAAATCATGAAGGTAATCCATGGGGACTTCCTAGAGAATAAAAGTAATTTTTTTTATTTTTTTATTTTTTTTTTAATTTTTTCATAAAAAAATATCAACCCATTTGATCCTCTGACATTTTTAACACCAAGGTATAATCCCCTCTATCACTCTTTAAACCCATCCCTTACTGATCTCCCTAATGTGGCATGCACCCTATAAAAAGTTTCCATCTATAGCACTACTAATTGGAATGTATCATCTCTAAATTATTTATGTTAGTCTCCCTTATGACTGAGACCACTCCCCTAGGCAAACCACCATCCAAGAATTTTTGTCCCTTATAACAACACCTTTTTGTATGAAAAATAATTTCATTTCCTTCATGATTAAGGATCACCTCGAAAATTTAATGTTCCCCTTCAGTCTCTATCCATTTTTCCTTTTTTTAATTCCTCCCAATCATTGAGTGTGATTTGGCATAACCCTAAGTAATTGGTCCAACCATATTTTTAGTGATTCATTGTTTTTAGGGATTATAGAGTGATTAAATTACTTTTTAGTGCATTTTTTTCAAATGTGATTATTTTTTGTTTAAATAACTTTGGTTCCAAGTTGTTTTCCCAAAACCAAGCATTTAATTCTTTAGTTGTTGATTGTTTGGTGATCTAAATTCATGTGATATTTATCTAAACATGGTTTGGAATATTCTTATTATATTTCTAAGCATGAAATTTTTATATCATTTTGGTTTTCATGGAAATCATGGGGTTTCCTAAATTTTTAGTATTGTTTTAGATTTTTAAAATAAACATTACCTATAAAAGAAATAGCTAAAATGAATGAGAGATCCTTAAATGGTATTTTAATTTATATATATTCTTTTGAGAATTCAAAATTGATTTGTTAAATATTTTACATTTTGTTTTAGGTTATACATTAAAATAAAATTATTATTAAAATGTTTCATGTTTTATTTCAAATATATTGTGTGGCTTAATGGTGTTTTAACCCCATTTTTATCATGGTCTAAACGAAAGAATGAGTTTCAATAATTTTAAGGTATTATAATGTAGGGTAGTAGATTTATTCAATTTATTTATAGTTCAAATTTATGTCTAATTATTTCTAAATTTTTATAGAAATGGTATCAAATGGTTAAAAAGTGACATGTCCCTTTTGAGTGGTTTAGTTGAAGGGAACATTTATTCCAAATAAATTTGGTTGAAATTCTGTGAAAATATCTTATCCTTCCACTAAAATTTTGTAAATATTGTTCTACACATTTTAAGAAATTATTTTATAATAAAATGTATGAAAATATATTTTTAATCCCCATTTAATGATTGTACCTTTTGTGGAATATAAATTATTGGGGATTTTTAGAATATATTACATTTTATTGTGGAATGATTATGCATGTGTGTGTTTGGATTTTCTCCTCATGAGGTTTCATGATGCATTGTGTGAGTTTCTATCAAATGTTTTACACTTGTTGTACAAGAAATATAGTAGTATACATGTATAAGTGGAAACCCTAGTACAGATAGTTCAACGATGAAGGGGTGTTTTCCGGATACTCTTAGATGGGTAAACTGAAAATATTAGTGAGACTTATGAGTTTGTAATTTTTTCACATCTTAGAGAAGTAGATTTAGGGGAGTTTTAATTCTAGATAATTTTATATGACTAACAAATAAGTGACAGATCCAATAGTTACATCATTGGTTCCTTATCACTAGTATGATCCATATTACTAGTGGTTTAGAATGATTCCCATGAATCATAGGTCCTTATTAGGATTTTCTAGGGGATTTAATTTGTTCGTTGATTGGATCTTCTACCAGTTGATTTTTTATATGAAATATATATATATTTTCAATTTGTAATGTGTGTGATGTGTATGTGCCAATTGTGACTTTTTTGATGGATTGTCTTACTTTAAAATTGGGGGTTGAAATATTTTGGAATTTGAGTTATTAAAATGAATTTTATTTTGGTTTATTTATTTAGTAAGTTTTAAAATATATATATTTATAATAGATTTTTTATTAAACTCTAGTTATGATGGAATATTTCAAAAAATATATAATTTGTTATTTTCCTTATCTATAGTGTTATTTTTAATATTAGTCACTCTATGTATTGAAATTCATAACAATCCTTATTTTAAATTTATTGAAATAAAATATACTTTATTAGTAATTTTATTAATTTTCATATTGTTATGTTTATTTTATAAATAATGTGAAAATATATATTTTAGAATTGTATTTCAAAATATAATGAAAATTATTTCGTAGTTAATAGATTTTAATGTATAATGGTGAGTGCTGTTCTATTTTATATTTTTCATTTCAAATGATTTTCCTTCCCCATGTAGTATTCTTATATATTTTTATGGTTTATGCTAACTATTTATGAAATTTCCATAGATAACCACTACTAGAGGATATTCGAGATGGGAGGGTGTTTTTTGGGTTAAGATAGAGTTTATTTCTTCATATATTAACTACTATATGTTACCTTCATGTTATTATATTTTTGGTGCAGATGTATTAATTATATATGGGAAATTATATATTTTTGGGAGAAATTTTATTATTTTTTAACTCTAGTTTAAGAGTTTAATGATTTCCACTATGTGTGTTTGATTCCCTAGAACATATTTCTATCCAATTTGGATCTGAAATGACCCTTAGAAAAATTCCTGGATGGTTTGAATACTAGCTTATATATTAGCTAAGTCATATTCATTATAAATAATATCAAATGAAGGATTGCCCGTGGGATCCTAGGTTCGTGATTTTAACTTTTTTTATTCAGGGTTTTAATGTAACATCAAGTTAGAACATGTGGTTAGAACTAAAACTCCACATGCAATGGAGACTATCACAAGAACTCTTCAATTTATAGTGTGAAATTTCAATGGGTTTTTAGGATTTGAATTTTGAATTAAGATATATTATTGATTACTTATGTTTTTTTAACCTCATTAGCATGGTTGATTTTTTTTGGGGTTTTAGATGATATTGGGATGAAAAATGAAATGATATTATCATTGTGAGGTGGGTTTTCATGGCCTTCTAAACTAGGTAGTTATCAAATGGTTGAATGTGGAAATATATTAATAGTTATTTATGACTTGATTTTGCCTATCATGTGAGTTGGTTGAGTTATTTGTGATTATTCATCCTATTTGGTTTTGATGTCTAGAAATCCCTTAAGTGAAATTAAGTGATGAGGGTTAATTAATGAGATTTTAATGATATGTTGATTATGGTTTATATTTTTATTGGTGTTTTTTGTTGTTTTGGTGGTCTCTTATATTAGTAATAAACATTTGGGAAGAAAAATATGATTTAAAAAAGAGTTTTTTTAGTCCAATTTTGGTAGGTTCTAATAGATTAATTTTGATAAAATGTTATTTAAAATAGATTTGGTTCCCAAAATTGGAATGATTTTATTTATTTAAAATATTATTTCTAGTGGTATATTTGAGTAAAATGGATTTTAAAATAGTTATCAATAATTCATGGATTATAATGGAAAATGATAATTTTGTGGTATGTGCTTAATGCACAATGTTTTGGTTTGTTTATTTATTTTGGATTTATACATTTGTTGAGGTGAAACATATACTATGTGTGTTCACGTCTCATGTTCCATAGGTTATGCCTCCCAGATAAATCATGGAAATAATGGATAAGTTTTTTCTAGGATGAAAGATCAAGAAATTCCATTGTTTGTTAGGTGTGTCACCCCTAGAAGGCAGCAATATCTAGACATAGAATTGAGTGGTAGGACTAGATTCATTCATTGAATTTAGAATATAGTTCTATGTTACCTAAATCATATCCATCCCCTCTTTTTTGGGAGAACAGTTTCATCCTGACTATGTGGTAGAAGCCTATTTGAGTGTGTTGTAAATTATAGTATGTTTTATTATTGGGGTGTTTCTCATTTTTATAGATTGAGAGATTTTGTGATCCTATGATGTGTATTGATCCTATTTGTGACTTGGGTGATACATACTTATAGGGTTATTTTTTTAGGTGAGTGTAGATATTTATTTAAGAATGTAATTCTGAAAGTATGTGATAGAGTTTTTGTAATCCCCCCCCCCCCAATTAGTGGTTGTGAAGGTGTTCATTTCAGATTTATTATAAGATTTTGGTTATTTTTTGGTACTTGTACCTTAGTAATAATTATGATTCTTATGGATGGTTTTTTTGAATTGATTCGTTATAATTTACTAGATTTCATGGGTTAAACATGGGAACCCTTTGGGTATATTATTGGGTGATAATTACGGGACAATCCTTCAAGTTGTTGGTAACTTGTGAGTGACGATTTAGTTTTTATGTGACTACTATGAGATAGTGTCCCTACTTGAAGTCCAAGATTACTCATTAGGTATAGTGTCATGAGGTTCATTCACTAATCATTATTCTAACACAGTTATGATATTGATAGATTTATTTATTTATTTTTGTGGTTGTGTCGTTGATTATTTGGTTCGTTCCTCATTCTTTGGGATAAAATATTTCTTCAATTGATGATTTTTTTTCTTCTTATAGTTATCTTTTTGTTTTTAGGAATGGTGATATTCATTGGGAATTATATGAAGATTCTTATTTCTTAGTTTTGGGCCTTTTGTAAAGGTGTTTGTGCTATCAAACCACCACATTATACAAAGAGTATTTTATGGTGATACCCTAGTAGATCTCATAGTTATTTAATACTCATGCCCCATGATTGTTGGTTTATTTATTCTTTGAGATGTTCGATTTTTTTAGGATGATATTCTATAATTTAGAGGAATATATCTACTAGTTATAACCTTCAATTCAAGGTTCATTATAATATCTAGACCCTTTTATCACTCTTTTAAACTGTTGGGGTTTTGATTTTTTATTGACTTCCATCCTTTACCTATGAATTTATCAGGGTAGAATGAATTATGATGAGGAGAATTGTGACACCCCATGTCACCTTAATTTATTTAATAATTAATTATATTTTATTTGATATTATTCTGAGTCTTATTATAATTCCATGACTTTAAGACTAGAATATTGAATGTTTTAAATGTTTTTTTGTGGTTACCAGTTTTCCCGCACAATTAGTAAACTATGTAGGGCCCAGGAATCTTGATATTTTTTTGGATAGTTATAGTTTATAATAATTAGAACATGGTCTGTTGAACCATTTTTACTCCTATTATTAACCATGTGAAACTTTTTGTTTGTATAGTGGGTTTTTCACCAGTAATTCATGGTTCATAAAATCATGTGAGTACACCATGCAAACTAGTGAGTGATTATAATTTGTATTAATATACTTATTATCATTTTACCTAAAACCTCTACCCCTCCCCACTTTATATAGGGTGAAATACCCCCAGGGTTGAGCCCAACCCTCATGGTTTCACCCCATTTCTTGTATATATCCATCACACAACCTCCTACCTCATGAAATCCCCCATCTACTACTCATCATCTGGGTATTCAACCCCTCTCTATTTGGAATGTGTGACTCTCCAATGTTGAGACATATCCTATGTGTCACACCCTAGTCAAGAACATATTCTTTCATGATGAATCACATTCCAATAATTATTAATTTCATTTCATTAATGGTTTAGGGTTGGCTCACCTATGTAACGTTCCTCTTCCCACTTTCACCTTTTCCCTTTTTCATGCTTCACTCGTGTTACTCCACTAGATTTAGGCAATCCCTAGGGTTCCAATTTGACCTACTTTTTGGAATTTTTTGATTCAAAGTATTATAAGGGTATTATATTTCTTGTTGGAGGATTTACTATTGAATGAGAAACATTCTAGCTTGATATCTACATGTTCAAATGAGCTTTTCCCCTTCTCTAGATTTTAACTTTGAAACCATTGATTTCTTAGTATTATATGGTCATATTTTAATTTCATAAAAATGGTATAACATGTTTCTATTTTATTTAAAGGAATAAAGATGTATATCATTATATTTTTCATTGAAAGAATGGAGTTTTTACAATATAATAGTTTGATTTAATTTTTTTTAATAAACCATACATACCATGATATAACTAAACTTCCCAAATGATATTTGATATAGGGATTTGAATTTACAAAGTTTCTTTATATGGTTTCAAATGGATTTTTCAAATGTGTTACATCGAATTTGATGTGATTCTAGAAATTCCCAGAATTGTTAAAATGTTTCATTGATTATTTCAAATATATTACACGTTTTAATGTTCTTTTGATCCCATTTTTATCATGGTATAAATTAATGAATGATGATCAATACTTTTTAAGGTTTTATAAACAAGGGGAGTTGATTTCTTCAATTGATTTCATGGGAACATTAAATTTTAACGATTTTTAATGTATTTTATAAATAGATTCAAATGGTTAAAAAGATACACATCCTTCTAATTAGATTTTGTGAAAGGTTTATTTAGAACATCAAATGGTTTTAAAATGGTGTGAAAATAGAATAGCCTTCTAAGTAGTTTTTCAAATTCCCAATTGGTACCTTTAATGTTAATTTTGTGTCATAAAAATGGGTGAAACCATATTTTGAATCCCCATGTAATTTTTTTTTATTGTTTAGGATGTATCCCCTTGAGTGATGTTTTAAATTTATTGAAATTTAGTATAAAATTATTAGGAGTGTGTGTGTTCAAGGATACTCTATGCGATGATGTAGGAGGTGAGGAGAGAGTGACTTGAAAATTCTCTATATATTTTTTATTTTATTAACAATTTCTTAACTCATTTTGATATTTCATGGTATTATAATGATTATAGTGGGTTATATGTAAAATGGATAACCCTATAATAGATAAATAATCTACTAGGGAGTGTCCCTCAGCTACTCCACTATGGTTAGACTGCTAGGGTTTATAGGCCTTGTGAGATGGTGCATTTTTTCTCCCATCATAATAAAGGATCTCCGGGGATGATTATTTATAGATAGTTTGATGGGACCATTGTGGACTAGATAGGTTCAGTTTAAAGATTAGTCTTATCAATTAACCATTTATATATAATTGAATGACCTTGGTGATTGGAGTTTAGTTTTATTTTATCAAATTCAACCTATTTTTACTACTATATAATTTGGTATGTCATTCTTTTAATTTCATAAATTGTCCAGTGTGTAGACCTTTAAATGATTGACCTTGACCATGTAGTCTAGTTACTAATTTTGAAAATTAAAGGCATACAATTATTGTAGTTTCCATCTATTTTAACTATTCAAAGACTTTTTATAGGTCACGGAATTTTGTAGACGAGCTAAGAGATTATTTCTTCATTTTCTATCTACAGCTTATTTTTTACGACTTATCTAATTTTTTTTCAAAAGTCCTACTTGTGGGTGGGTCATAGTGGATTTCCAGGAGAAATTTTCTTATTATTTAAATCTAATTTATGTGATAAAAGATTTCATTTATGTGTATTTGACACCCTGCCACTTTTTTATTTCCCTTATGGATCATGAGCACCCCTCATGTCAGTGGTTGGCTTATTTGGGTACTGATTTGAATAGTATCATGGTCGTTCTTGTTAGATGGATATTAATTTATTAGTTTAGTTATATAAAATATTTTTTTTAATAATTAATCTGAAATACTAATGATAGGAATTAGATAAATTGGGGACCAAATAAGAAATATTGATTCCTGAAAATAATAATTAATTTTTAGGGATGAAATTGGGTGATTGATTGAATTGTTGTTTCTTAAATATTAGATTAAAAGAAAAAATAATATCACATGTTTAGTAACTAGTAAATATGGAACTGGTTAAATTATATAGTTAAATGAGCATCATAGTTTCTATTTTTTATAGTAGATGGGATATTTTGTTAGTTTTTAGTCATCAATGATGAAAGAGATTCAGAGTGATGGTGTGATTGCAGTGGTAATGTAGAAGTGTTGTTGGATGAAAATATTATGTTGGGATTGTGTATGGCTAAAACTATACTTGTATTTTCATTTTGATTTCTATACTTTCCCCCACATGAGTTGGATGCCTTTTTAGACACCCAGTATAGATTGGGTACAAGGTGATTCCCCCTAACATCTATACTGATGAGGGAACAAATGAAGTAAATCTCTCTCTTCCTTCTCTCTCTACCAATTATATTATAAAATTTTTTATCTTGAGGTATTTTTGATCTTCCTAAAAAAATTTCTGGTGTAATAGAATACCAGATAGGTTATTGGTCGGATAATGTGTATGTGATGCAATAGAAGACCCTATAGGGTATGGGTGAGGAGGTACTTATGTATTGGAAGATCCAATAGGGTATTGGGATGATGATATGGGATTGGTGCATCAGTAGACCTTGTGAGGTATTGGATGAGACTATATTATATGATGGTGGTCATGCTTGGAAAGAATAGTTCTGGAGGATGATTTCATTCATGTCCATGATATACTAGTGTACTATATTTGGTAATTTTAGATGAAAGATGATGTATTTCAGTATAGTCAAAGATGGGATTGGGAATATGTTGTTTGGAATTGTAGTATGAGACAAAAACACAAATAGGTTAGTTTTTCTTGTTTTTATTTATCTTTTTATTATTTTAGACTATTTTATTATTCTTATATTTTATATTTTGTGATTTATTCTTGGTGAATCTGGGTTGTAGTATACCAAATAGGTTCTTCTTGGGTTTTTGGTTTGTTCACTGACATATAAGTATGATATTTTCACATTTAAATTATTTGTATAGGTTTTTTTACAACTGAGCATACCTTTCATGCTCATAGCTATATATATAAACTTATTCTTAGGTTATTAGGGTGATACGGGGGACTAAGTAGGAAATATTATCTTTGATCTTAGGTTTTACTACACAATCATTGCATTAGTAATCTATCGGTATTTTATTTTCGATTCATACTTGTTATACATCATTTATTTAGTGTGGGTTCATTTTATATCTTAAATATTTATATTTTGATGTTAACTATTGGATAACTTCATTATTACTTGTTTTTATAAGGATAATTCCTCTCATTTTCATGTTTTATAACCTTAGTGATAGTCAGTAATCCATGGCCTATTTGGGGGTATCCCTAGGGTTTACTCTCAATATAGGCTTGGGAGGTGTTCTTGGTTGGGGAGGGTCATGATAGATTTGTATTAGTTCTTTTAATTGAGAAGTAGGATGGAGATTTTAATTAGGCACTTTTGAGTAATACATGGGAATGAAGGGAAACAATTCTGTTAGAGCATAGTATATGTGATAATCTAGGTAGATCAACTAGTACATAATATTTTATGACCAACCATAATCCAAAATGAGGATCCTAATTATACTTAATAACAATGTTAGGGGGTTCCTTTTTTAGGTTAGATACCTATGAGTGGAAAATGCATCATTCTTTGTTGTTATTGTGTTTTAAATGAGGTGATTTTGGTAAATTAAATACATCTAACAAAATGAACATGATTAAATGAATTTTGGGTTGTTGGGATTAGGTATTTTATTCATTTTTTATAGATATTATGGCTGTTCATAGTCTTCACATGGCTCTGGTGGGTGAGGTTCATCAGGATGACCCACTAAATTATAGGAGGGTTGACCTAGCTAAGGAGGACGAGCACTGGAGTAATATATTCTATGTGTTTCAGTGTCAAGGAAGGTGAATGTTTGAGGTTAGAGTCTAAAATTATTAAATCAACTACTAGATTTAAGATAATGAGATTATTATTAGATAGTTCAATGATAAAGATATGGACCAAGCCCTATTATTTTTAGTCAGATGAAGGGACTGGTGTTATAGTTGTGGATCCAATTTTTTAGAGGGGTACGTGGGATGATTTTTAATCCTATTTTTTCACTTTTTTCTATTTTTAATGATGATGTATGTGAAGATTGTAGACTACAAGACCTTAAATTCTAGATATTTACTATGATAGATATTTGGATTAGGTTTAGTGAAATCCTTAACTTATCCCATGATATGTTCCTTGATGATAAGTCAGTATCCTAGTGCTTGGGGGTGGTTCTCTATCCATCTATACAATATCCTATCAGCCCATTTATATTTTGAATGTACTTATAAGTGATAAATATGACTCATGTCATTTAGAGGATGAATAATTATATTGTATCCTGTTGATATGGGATCCTTTTTAGTTTCTCATGGGGGTGAGTGGGGGATTCTAGGTGATAGGGAAGTCAAGGTTTTAGCTAGTTGAGAGTTGATCTCAGTTGTATTATTCCTTATGTTTTGATTAGTCCAACAGATCTCATGAACATATCATGGGATCAAAACCAATGTGTTAAGAATATGGGAGGTATGGTCATCAGTAGTATTAGTGCCCAAATATCATGTAGTATTAGTATTGTATGGTTATTCATTTATAGTTTCAATACAAGTAGAAGTTGTATACTCACTTTATTTATTACTAGTGTGGGTAATATAATTTTATTCTACCTTGAGGTGATTTAGCTGGTATAGGTAATCAATATAATATCCCTCATCCTAGGGACATTGAGCTGATTTTGATAGTAGAGTTTTTCATCAATAATGTGGTTGTATAGCTATACATAGACATCTTCTCGCTATGGTTGTTACAATAGAAAAGTGATTAGATAACACCTTAGGTACCATTTACTTGGCTACTACAATTTTTATGCCTAATTTTTTTCCAGAGTGTCTCAGTAATTTTTTTACCCACCATAGACCATGTTATGGGACTCACTGTGGAGGGACATCCAATGAACCTTGTTTTTACTATGTTGGTTAGTGTTCAAATGGGTCTTAATGATGTTCATTGTGGTTATAAGGTAATGATGTGAATATTTATTCATCTGGGGAATTAATTCTTCATTAGATACCATCTTTCAGGATCTGACATCCTCATACCATGAACTTGGTCATCTAACCGCCATGGGCCTCCAATACTACCTTGGTTTTCTTCCCATCACACCACATGCCGTTACCCACCAATATTAATTAGATATATAATGACGTTAAATATCTTTTACATTCCATGGGAAACAATCTAAGAGTCCACCCATCCCAGCACTACTCTATGTAAAATCATTCATAGTTATGGAGTTATAATCATGATGAATCCCAAAAAAGGTGTACCTTGTTGACATGGTTAATAACATTTACCTTACTAAGTCAAAAATTTTAGTGGGGTTACACTATCAACCCCTTTAATAAAAAATTCAATCATTATGGACCCCCTAACCAAAACTAGGAAGTGAATCTACACATTTGACTAGGTATATCATCATATATATTTTTTCATGACCCAATTTCCACATGATATAAAATATTTCATCTAATACTGATGGATCTCCTATAATACCTTGGATTCCTTCACAACACACCACATGTTATTACCAACCAGGGTAAATTATCAAACTAATGAAGGTCCCCATATCCATACACATGTTCTTCAACTATGATTTTTTCCCACATACACACACCCTGACAAACATTCAAATTCCCTATCCATCTTGAAACTACTCTAGGATAAGCACTCTTAAATATGGAGACTTAATAAGTTAGGATCCTAAAAATAAAGGTAGACCTTATTGACATATGTTATAATATTTAGGTTTTAAATATATATTTTCTAGGTGTGTTACATAATCATGTTATTTCATTCTTTACATTGATTAGTTTTATTCCATGCATACAATTATCAATTGATTATAGATGATGCTCTTGTTCTATAATATGGATGGCCAGAATATAGTGTTCATTGGTGAGAGGGATCATCAGAACAACCATATATGTTTGGATTCATTACTCTCTTAGATGGAATCTGTATCAATAGGTTCAAGAGGGATATATTTGGTTATTTTTTCTAATGTCATGGAGTAATTTTCAAACACCTTTTTAAAGGTGGTTTTAGGTTGTCCACCTCAACAATATATCATGTTTGGGATCCCAATTCACCCTAATGATCCTATGATTTTGATGTATTCTTATTTGTTGGAAGCTTCTATGCTTCTAAATTTTAGAATTATGATTGATGATATGATGAAAAAAGTATTTTCCTAGGCTGGTGTTCCATCATTAGGTGCTCAAATATTGTTCACCAGAATGGTAGAAAACAATAAGTGGTTATGTGTAGGATATTTATAGTTTAATTGAGTGACAATTTATAATTGTTATTATATTCCCAGGACAGATTATCTGTTCAACTAGATGAAGAAATATAGATAATTTTATAAGGTTATTCTTCAATTTAGATATCAAAAAATAGAGTTTAAGAGGAAAATATCGCAAATAATTTTTTTCAAGATCCACAAAGGTGCATTGATTTCATTTTAATGTCACTAAATATCACAAACTCCACAAATATTTTTATTGGACTCAAACAATTTGTGTTTATTGTGATCCTAGATCGGTTATGGGTTTTTTCATCAATGAATCCCCATATATATGAGATATGTGGTTTGGAAATTTATGAATATTAGGACTATAATATAAGTTTTTTGACATAATTTTCTTTTTATGATGTTTTATATGTGTATGTTCAAGATGTTGGAGGAGAACTTACATGGTATTTTGGTGTCTAAATGGTGATGGTGATGGATCCACTGAATAATGATGTGGTTATATCATGGATTGAACACATAAAAAATCTTTTGACTGCCTGAATGAGAGGATGATCATTACCCACATGATTCAGTTTTCAGAGGACGATGTGATGTTTGGGAAATTCTTTAATACTATTGTTTCATTTTTCAATTTTTATTGTTCAGTGTAGATAATTTATATCATATACATTTATGAAATTAAATTATCATGATTAGGAATTTTCCACTCACGTTTTAACGTTGATGAAAATTTTTCCCTTAAATCTATAGTGGAACCACCTCCATAGTGAGATCTTTATTACATGCAATAATATCATATAGAATATATTTTTATTATCATGATCTGAATTTGTAACAATAAAGTTTGATTTAGTTTTTTTAGGATTATGATTTTGAGATCTTCCAAACCATAGGGAGGATAAATGGAGATTTTGATTCAATAAGCAGGATGCCCTGAGAATAGCTGATCAAGAATCTTGATAAATATTTATAGGGATATAGGTTTCTATGGTTATTCTCATTGATATATTGAAGAAATGTGGAATAAGATTACTATTTTAGATGACAGTGTAGTGTTCCTCAATGCATCAGTTTTAGAAGCCTTGTTGGGGAAACTCCATGGTAGAGGTGATGTAGCACCATGTGACCTATGAAACTGATTTAAAGGGATAACTAAAGATGTCTAAAATTAAATTATTTTTTGGGGAGGTTGGTTATTTTGTCATTGGTGTATGAGGAAGCTCATCCTGAGTTTGTTATATCAACAATGGTAGTGCATACTGGGGTGACTATACATATCATGCATTAAGAGGATAACATTGGTGTCTAGAGTAGATTATTTTTGTAGAGGATTTCATATCATGGTTCACAATCTGTCTTTTTGTGAAGGAGGATAAACATGTTCTGGTAAGGTTGATACATATTATTTATATCTCTAAGTGGAAATTTTATGGCATCTTAATGGATTTTGACTCTATTCTACCATAGGTCTGAGAGGGATTTAATTATATTTTCATTATCATGGATAAAATAGTAAATTCATCTCACTTACTAGAAATTATAGAATCAGGTGATATGATGTTTTTTAAAGTGATATGTGAGTGAAGAGATATGGGGGAAATATCATTTTTATAAGGATCCTTAATTTACCCCATGAATTAGGAGACACTGTTATCATTATTTTGGATCTCATTTGTGTATGAGCACTAATTTCCATCCTCATATGGATGGGTATATAGAAGAGACTAACTAGGCATTGTAGTATATAATACAATCTTGCATCTTGTATATTGGTGGATCATGGGAGAATAATTTCCCCTTAACAAAATATTCTTATAAAAGTATATCTCACTCATTCATTATTAAGGATCCATTATAGGAATTACATATGTGACTATGTAATACTACATTATATTGGTATAAGGATATGTATTCATCATCACTTTGACCATACACAGTGTACAACCCAATAGGGAATATTCAAGTTATTTAGGATTGGATGAAGGGGCTATAGGACAGTCATAATTCTAATACAGATAAAAAGTGAAGGGAGATGGGTTTTGAGATTTTTTATCACGGGTTCTTGAGGGGTTCCCTTCATCATGGGTAGAAATGGATTAGTTTGGGTAGTAATATGTACCCCCACTTTATTAGTCCCTTGTGATTTTATAGTTCATTTTTAGGTGATATATTAGTTTGTGATACATCCACCAATGGATTTTATCCATGAAATTTTCCATGCATCCTAACTCGTTTGATAGCTTTCCTATGATTTTTATGTCATCAATTAAGAATATTTATTTGTTTATAATAATTCAACACTAATATAGTGGAAGTTTGAGATCTCAGATCTTCAGGTGAAGTTGTTGATATGGAAAGAAATTTTTTTATTTTTAGTTACATGTAGGCATGACGTTGTAGAGAAAAGTACAAGGGAATGTCAATAATTGATGAGGTATTAGCATCGCAATATTTTTTGTTCTCTTATTTTCATTATTGATGAAATTCTCTATTTTTTATTAGATTGAGGGAATTGTTTTCACTTAGAATCTTCCTTGAGTTTTTTTACCTATTTTTTCAGGATTTTTTGATGTAATCTTCTATCTTGAGAGGTATCTTCCAAGGATTGATTGGTTGGTGGTGTTGGTTGTTTTCCTTCATTTTTGGTTCGAATTCTTAACTATGAGAATTGTTTAGATGCATCTAACTTAAATTTATAAACCTTGTGAACTCGTTACTTTCTGAGTTATTGGAGTCAGTGATTTTTGGTGGTCTAAAGAGAGATCTATGAAGTTTTTATGGGTTTTCAACTAGGGGTGACCTTGCAATGTGAAGGTGTGTGCTGTATTTTGAGAGTACAGTTGAAAGGAATGGTTAGTCATTGTTTTGGTTGTTACGAAATATGGACCTTGATATTGGATTTCAGTGGCTTTTTAATCCCATGAATCATTGTGAGATAGAGTTTTGTTGTACCATAATCTAAGTATGATTATCTTTAAGGGAAATCTAAAGGCATTTAATTTTGGTGTGGTCCTCAGGGATACATCATGGAACTCCATGGATTGGGATTTAGTGTATCTTCTTTATCGAGGTTCGTTAAAGCACCATTTCATGGTTGTACAATGGAACTTCATTGGGATTGTAAGATATAAGATATATATATTACATCATTTCATGGGTTATTATATTTGAGGGCCTTTATAATATATAAAATTAGGTTACACCTTCGTTTTTTAATAAAAGAATAGAATTTGGGATGTTTCATTTATTATTTTATCAGTTTATTCTATTTTAAATATGGGGTATAAATTTGGGGCTCTCGTGAATTTAACACTTTAACATATCCATCTATTGACTATTTATTATTTCCAAGGTATTTTTAGAAAATATTTTATCCCTTGTATCTTAGATTTTTATCATGGAATTAGGGGGTTCGAAGTTGGAGATCTATTTTTAGTCCTTCCCCCTACAATCATGGATTTCTCTCAATTCATTTTTAGATAATATTTTTGGATGTGATGTAAGGTTAGATTATAGTAGGAGGATCAAGCATTTGATTATGGATGTTCTTCGTTTTGTTTTTTGATGGATTCACTACGGTGATCTGGATATCTTGGTCATCTTTCCTGGCCTTTTCCTACACTGAATATCATGATACTCCTGTTGAAGGGAGGTATTAAAAAACTCTCATTTATTTTATAAATTTTCAAATTAACATGATTTTATTTCCATGAGAAATTTTTATTGAATTTACTAATAAATATAATGAACTAGACTGATGGTATTAATTGGAGAGTGGTGTTTCACATGTGTTTACCTTCGTTCATAATGTGACTTCACTCTAAGGGGTTTTATATATGATTGATGTGTTTAATATGGATCTAGGATCATGAATACCTAATATACTCTTCCTTGATATTTCTTTTCAAAGTTAATTAGCTCTACCTCTATTCTTGAGGTAGGTGTTTCTATACAAAGGGATAATTCTATGGATTTTTATTTTTATTGTAAATTATATTGGGTAATTCATTTAAATTAATTGATTTGATATTGTAATTTATTTTTTGAAAAGGAATCATGTTTATAAAGTGGTTTGGCTTCAAATTGGTTTGTATACACCAGGTTTTTTATAAAATGTTTAAATGGCAAGTTTGGTTTAATAATGGGTTCTTAAGTGCCAAAGAGGATTATATTTTATTTAAAATTGTTTTATTATTTGTGAGCATGGATTTTTAAATGGTTGTGGAAAAACATATCACATTGGGTAACCTTGGGTGTGCTAGTAATAGACACATCACTCATAGTGTTTTTAATTCCATTTGAGGTTTTATTTCACTTTAGTATGTATAATTCCACAAGAGGTTATTCTGATTGGATCCACTATAGAAATTTATTAGGCCTTTTATTTTATTTCTAGTTCATATACACAAATATTATATCCCCAATGGTGTGCTTTTTCATTTTTGATTGGATTGTCACATTATGGATTGGTCATTGTTATTTTCTCATATTTTTAAACTAATGGATTAGTCATGGTTTTTTTCTCGCATGTTTTCAAATAATGGATTGTTTCATAATTATATTTCTTAATTCTTATCTTATGGGGTACCCATGGATTTTATTGATTATACTTTCATTATTATCAATTGAATTTGTAATATTCCTTATCTTTTGAATATTAAAGGACTTTATGAAAACAAAAGGATGGTTAAAATGGTTTTGATTTTTTAAAATTATTTTAAAACTATATTTTTTTAAAATATATAACTACATCATTACTTATTTGAGAGTTTGTAAAGATTTTGTGGTGGAATCCTATTGTGATTTTTGATCATACCCTAATTTTTTTCCTTTGGGTTATTGTAGATGTTTTTGTTTAATATTAATGTAAAGGGAAGGTAATTATGTATCATAATGTATCATCTTGTCTTCATTCCCATGTTAATGATATGTTTTTGAGATTACAGTTGGTCACATGGAACCTTGTTGGTCTAGTATTTTCATAATTTATAATTTGGATGATTTGAAAATGATTTTTTAGATCTTGTATGTATCATTTTCTTCTAAGTTTTTTACTAGTTTTTTTTCTATTTTTTATATGTGAGTCTTTTTTCCATCTTGTTTCACCACACCACCATGATGGCCCTACTCAGGTGGCGTGCTAGTTGGCTCAGGTTGGTTTGTTAAACAATGTTATAAGAATTATGATTAACCTAAATTGTGTTAACACTTACAATATTTGGAATGTTTCTTAAGTAAATAAGTGTTAGTACTATCATAATTCATGTAGTATGTGTGGGAGTTTTACTATCCTACTCACATCTGTGTTTGAACTTTAGTTACTATAGATAGTTGGAATTTGTTTACCAAGTTTCAAACGTGGAGTCAAAGTTAATTTTAATTAACATTATGGGTAGTTTATTTAGATGTACATATTCATTTATAACGTTTTCTATTTCATTTTTAGAATTTATATTTCATTAAATTATCATTATTTTAAGGCATTGGCAGGGATTCTTGAAGCGGGTCATATAATTTTGGAATATTCTATAAAGATGGTTGGCCATTATCTTATGGTTAATAGACAATACCTCCAAGATAGTGTCAACCAAAAATGAGATATGGTTCTATGTGATAGGATCCATAGGAGAAAACAATAGTGGGCCTTTCTTTATTTGAAGCTTAAATTCATATAATTCTGAATATGGGTCATGTGGATTCCAGGAACCTAGGATGAGCTGTTGATCATGGGATAGAATTAAATAAGTAAAATCCACACATATTTTGTGGTGAAAAAGGAACCCAGGAGTATAATGAATTGCTGGTGAAAACTGATAGGATCTTCAACTTCTTAAAGAATCTTATGGAATCTAGGGTTCATTTTTATAGGTACTTTATTGATGGAATAAGAAGGAGATTGTGGGACTCTATTGTGTATGTTATGTTGTAGAAGGATGTAACCTAGAATTATTTAACAAAATATTCAATCCTATATTTTAACTTAATATGTTAAATATTTAGAAGAATCATTAGTGTCAGACCTTAGTGAATGGAGAGTGTACTACTCAGGAGTATTCCCCCTATTTTTCTTAGTAGGTACATTAGGCACCATAGCTAGTTACAAATGAGTAACTAAAGGTTAGGAGTTTAGTGTTGGGACTGAGGCCTGATATTTTTCCGATGTTGATTCTCATGTTCCTTATGAAATTCATGGAGGTATTAAAAAAATCTTCATTTGTGGAGTCTAACATAGTTGTAATGACTGGTTAGGGTTGAGCATCATTTTTTTCTAGGGTGTTCCTTATAGCAATAAAAGGAAGTGAAAGGGTGGTTAGTTTTCTTCAGGATCTGTTTCAAGGTCTTTATTAAGAAAAAAACCTTTTCCCCAATATTAATATTGAATTTATGGTCATAACAAGCCTAACTATATAGAGACTCCTAATACTTTTCATCGTTACAGACTATCCAGCCATATGAGGAGTTTTTGTTAAAGAATATCCTAGAGAAGTAAGGATGAATCATCTCTAAGAAAGGGTTTTTAGGATTTTATTGATTATACCAATGGTAGTGGGTCTAATACACATGTGAAGGGGATGTTCATGTGGTTAATATCAGAAAAATTTATGTGGTGGAGTTTTTTTAGTGGAATCTAAAGCAGGTCCAGATACTATTATAAATATTGTTTTTATTCTGTCTTATATGGTGATAGATTTGTTTGATATAGGTGATGATAATTTTTTATATTTACAAAGTTATTATAAAAGTTAGGATGACATTATAAACTTATTCCATTATTACTATATCTTTCCATGCATTTTGGGAAAAGTTTCAAACACGGTTTTAATTATCTCATGTATTTGGTGATGATAGCTGACATTGAGTTGGGGTGGGGATTTTTAGTTCTTGATGTTGATATCTTTGACCTTATACTATATATGGATTGTTTGATCAACATTCAGGCCCAAATAGACTATTATCATCACCAGGTTTAGTTTTTATCTTCTAATGGGGCCATTCATGTTTTTAGGGTGAGTGTGATCCTGTATTGGGATGGGAAGGGCATTGTGTTCCTTATTCTAGGGTAATCTCATGATAGTTGTCATAGATGTTTCTTGGGGATATTAAACCTTGTCTGGATGTTTGCTTCCAAAAGTTTTGTGTGTGTGCACCCTGAATTATTTCAAAATTATTTTTCTAGATTATAACCATAGAGAGGGGTCAAGTTTACTATTTAAATTCTCCTAGGTAAATTGACCATTTCTATTCCATCTTATATAATGTAAAGTGTTGAGTTTATGCAACATAAATTCAATACTATGGACATAGAGGATAATGTAGCTATTCTCTTAGTGTGTTAGCATTGGCTTCAGCAATAATCTTTGTTATGAAGGCATATGAGAGTCTAAGACATTTTATGGATAATATAATGTTGAATAAGGTGACTATTAGAAAATATATCATTTTCTCAGTATTTATGATCTTTTTAAACTACTTATAGGAGAACATTGTCTTTCAATGATTATACATCAGTTAGGGTATAACCAGTATATTGTTTGAGAAGACGATATACCTAAGACAATTTTTAGGAGCTGTTTTGGGAACTTCGAGTTTTTGGGTTATTCCATTCAGTCTCACTAATGATCATACTGTATTTTTTCCTTGATGAATAGAATATTTCATAACTTATTTTAATCTTTTTTAAGTATGTGGATGATATTTTGTTTTACTCCAAGTTAGAGGAGTCGCATAGGGACCATTTGGATATCATTATTCTGACATTGAAGGTAAATCATCTATATGGTAAGCTTTAAAAATGTGTGTTTTGAATATTAAAATTATAATTTCTAGGGCATTTCATATCGTAGATGGGAGTCTCAGTGGATCTTAATAAAATACAGGTTTTTATATCTTAGGAACATCAGAAAAATGTGTTTAAGATCTAGAGAATCATGGGTTTTCCTGGTTACTATAAACGATTTGTTCAGGATTTACCCAATCTAACATCATTAATGATAGCTTTAACCTATAATAGTGTTAATTTGGAATGGAATGATAAATTATAGAGATCATATACGGATTTTATGGTGTGGATAAATCCAACACCAGTTCTGATTCTTCTAAAACTAGTTTGGGATTATGATTATTTCTATGATGATTCTAGTATGGGCTTGGGATGTGTCTTGATGTAAGGTAAAATTAGTGGTAGAATATTGATCTTTACAATTATTTCATTATCGGAAGAACTACCCTTCCCATGATCCTGATTTGGAAATAATTATTCATGGGCTAAAAATGTGGTTTTATTATCACTTTGGGGAGTATTTTATAGTTTATTCTGATTATAAGATCCAGAAATAGATTTTTACTCCAAGAGATCTGAACATGTTATAGAAACATGAAGTGGAGTATATTCAGACATTTGATTTTTTAAATTTCATACCCTTATGGTAAAGGGAATTTTGTTTTTGATGTGTTGATAAGAAAATTAATTACACAAATCATGAAGGAATTAGTTAGGGAGTGGTCACTAATGAGTTGGTTTGCTGAGATGATCTTAGTAGTTGAAGAGGTTGGTTGATAGGTTTTCTGAGAATTAAATAAAGATGAATCATCTTTCGATGAGAGATTTCTACACAAATATTTGATAGGCACAAACTCCAATTATTTAGTAAATTTTTTTAAGGTGGGTAGACCTTGGGTGAGTGGCCTTAGTATCCCAGTATAGCATTGTGCTTCCGTTGAAGGTTGGTTGTTCTGATTTCTATAAATCATGAGTTGATGGAAAGTGGAAATCGATCATGTTGGTCTCTAAAACTTGGGGATACCAAGAAGTATAAAAACATGATATTCCTTTATTGGTGTCCAGGAATGAGGTGGTCGACTGTAGATTTTGTATCACAGTGACTCATTTATCAAAAACTTAAGGTGGAACACCAAAGACTTGTTAGTTTGTTGAAACCTTTCCTATTTTGGTATGGAAGTGGGATGATATTTTCATATTCTTCATTGATGGGTTTCCATTGACACCGGGTGGGAAGTATGTGAATTGAGTGATTAATGATAAACTATCAAAATTAGTACACTGTGTAGTAATAAAGAAGATGTTTAAAGTGGAACAGTTCGGAATCTTGAACATCTAAGATATTATGAGACTTCATGAGGTTTCATCTATTACTATATCTGATAACGACCTGAGGTTCACATATAGGTTCTAAAAGGCTTTGATAATGATGGAGTCCTTTGAACCATTGTATGGGTGGCCATGTAAATATACCTTATGATGGGTAGAGTTAAGAGATTTTTTCTTGTTTGGGATGAGTCTCATTTAGTAGATGACAGAAATGGTTCAGTTGATCTAGAAGAGGTTAGTCACAGCACAGTGATATCTGAAACCTTATGTGAACCATCTTTATCATCCACTAGAGTTTGAGGTTGGTGATTGTGTTTTTCATAGATTTTTACCTCACTTAGGATATCATAAGTTGGGTAAGTAATGTATATTGGTACTAAGGTTTATTTACCCCTTTGAGTCCATGGAGTGACTCACTAAAGTATAATATTGGTTTTAATAACCTTCTCTTTTGACTTTGATTCATGGAATTTTTCATATTTTGAAACTCAAGAAGTATTGACCAAATCCTTCTCATGTAGTAGAATGGGAGGATATTGATCTTGATCCCAATACAACTTTTTTGAGCTATAACTTCATATTATGGATCATCAGTATATGGTATTATGATGTAAAATGATTCCCTTGATTCGAGTACTATGGTGGGGATGATTGTATACACACAAGATGTCGGATCAAAAATAATTAATGAGTAAACAATGACATTCACTTTTTGTGGGTCCAATATCTTGAGGAATTTCTATGTGCATAATTATTTTATGGTGGGTAGAATTGTATCACTCACTGTATCTCGAGTATGCATTAATTTAAGATTGGTTTTTATTTAATATCACTCTAGATGTTTCAGTGGAATGAGGGTTGAAAATTTATTTTTTTGGAGTAGATCATTGATGCGCATGACTAGCACGTAATTACTAAACAATGTGTGGAAACCGTGTGGTATGGATATTTGTTTTAGAAAGGTGTTTTTTCACATTTTGATCGTGGATAGAGAAACCATGAGGCTCACCAGGGAAAAGTGTGTGGGGAATAGGTGTTTTTCCATGGGGGTTTCTTGATTTAAAAACCCATGAGTCTTGCCCAAGGATACCATGAATCTTGTAGTTTTAAGGATACAATATCCATTCTTGGTTAGCACATTCTCTTCACAGTCGTTTCTCATAACTATGTGTCGCACTCCTAAGATTAAAAAAGTTGTATTTAACCCTATTTACCTTTGTATTTTTTATGCCTAATGACCCCCTAATCGTATTTAGTCTTGACCTAATCTATAACTTGAAATATAGACACTTATTCCATGAGATTATAGGTGTATTTTCTTCATTCTTGGTATATCATATTTAGGTATATTTATATTTTTATATGGATTTTCCTTTTCTTCGTAGATCTTTGTTCAACCTCATGTCCTATCATCTTTTGGAACCCAAAGGGGGTGTTTATACCATATCCAAGGGGTTTGTAAAAGTTGTGATGTGTTTCTTCAGGATCTTGGATCATGAAGACCTGATCTACTCTCTCCCACTATCTGTTTTCAAATTTGATTAATTCAACCTCCGTTCATGAGGTAGGTGTCTCTATACAAAGGAATAATTATATAAATTATTTATTATTCTTGTAAAGTAATTATGTTTTTTCAATTATTTGGATTAATTATTAATTATAATGAATTCTTTTGAAATGAATATTTTTTAAAGGTGGTTTTCATTAAAAACATCATGTGTAGACCAAGTATTTGATAAAATTCTTAAATGGTGTTTTGGGTTTAAAATTTTTAGTTCAATAACCAAATTGGATTTAATTTTATTTGAAAATATTTTATAAATTGATATTATGGTTTTTTAATTTGTTTTGGAAAAACATATTACAATGTGTAACCTTGGGCGTATCAGGAGTAGAAATGTCACTCATAGTGTGTGTAATGTAATTTGAGGTTTTCCTTCACATTATTGTGTGTAGTCCCACTAGAGATTATGTTGGTCGAATCCACCATAGGACTAGATTGGGGATTTATTTTTCATTTCTAGAATTTATACCCATTTGTTAGAGTGTGACTCCCCATTACCTTTATATCAGGTATGATTTATACTTTATTCTCTGTTTCCTTTTTTGTTCGATGAATAATTCCAAACAAGAAATTGGGGGACACCTAAAATGGTGAATTCATGGATTTGTGGTAGTTTTATAGCTTAAACATATAATGTTTCTATTAATTACGTGATTACATATTACTTAATAGGAGTAAACAATCTGTAATAGCATCTAGGAAGAATATTTGAATAGGATACATATTGTGATAAGTTTGAAACTCTGTAAAGGGTTTACATTGTGTAATGGAGAATATCATGTTTTTAACAAAAAGATGATGGGTTTTTTAGTTTATATGAGTTTTGTGGATTGCATGACAAGTAAGGGGATTACATGCCACGTAAAAGACACAAGTTGCGATTTTAGGGTTTTGTATGAGTGGTTTATTATTTCATTCATTTTGAGCTTCCATTCTCTCATAATATAGAGATTTTCTATGTGATTTTGGGAGATTTTGATGAATTTCATCCCCTACATATCAATCTTTCAGTAATTAATCGAACTTGATGTTTTGGAGTGCCTTTTCAGTTAGGAGTTCCTTTTTTCTTTTGTTAATGTTAGTTTTGCATTGTTGTTGGTAATTTTTTTGGTTTGGATTCAATATTGGATAGTGATTTATATCAATCATTTAAATCTTCTTATAATTATTTGTTTTTTAAAGTCAAATCACATGGTTTCCAATCCCCATTGTTGAAAGATGTTAGGATATATTTATTCTTGAGGTAGGTGGATCTATTAAAGTGTTCTAGTTTCTTTAATTAATAGTTGTTTGTATTGATAAATTTTGGTGTTGAAATAGATATGAATGCATTGAAATTGAAAGTCATGGTTTCATTTTTCATAAGGTTTTTTGGCATTGAAAATGGAATTTCTATGATTTGGAAATGAAATTTAAAACCCTGAAGTATCCTATCTAGTATTTTGAAATGTTTCATTAAAAAATGTGAGCATGGTTTATAAAATATAAATTGAAAAACATAGAACTTCAAGAACCCTGGGTGAATTGGGGAAGACACACAGGTAGCCTTAATGTGTGTAGATACCCTAGGAGGTAACCTTTTGGATATCAATGGATTTTGGTAGGAATCAATGTTGGTTGGATCCAACATTATTCATTTTTAGTCTCTTTAGTGTCTAGAATGTATTTTACCATAGGATGGTGACTGAATGGATAGTGCTTTGAACTTTCTAATTTTTTTATTGCATGATATTCTATTCCATGGATATTTTCTCACATGTTTATAGAATGTTTACCTATTTTACTTGGATAAGAATTTTGTGGATAAATCAGATGAATGTTTAATGAAATGTTTTAGGAATGTTTTTAAATTTTTTGTTTACAAAAGTTCATGTAAAGCTAGATTTTTTTAAACATAAAGATTTTTCATTATCGATATTATAACCTATATAGATGCTTTGGTGGTATCATATTGGGATTTTTTCTCACATAATAATTTTTCCATTGGAACGTTGTAGATGTTATATTGTAGGATTTAGGTATATGGTAGGGAATATTGTATCATTATATCATCTTTTATTATTGTGGGCCTCAATGTGGATTTTTCTAGTGGTGACCTGATGGTAATGTGGGGATTTTAAATAATTTCTATATTATCCTTTTTGGAATGGATTTTATATCTTTGTGGTTTCTCATCTGTTTCCACATTTTACCCATATTGTATTTCTTATTTTTTTTCTTATATTCAAGACTAATTGTTTTTCCTGTCTTACCTATATTATGTGAATGGTCACTTTGGGTGTCTTATAAAGTTGACCTGGTTTGTTTTCTTACAATTTGGTGTGAAAGGAATTACTCAGCCTAAACTATGTCAGCACTTCTTGAGTTCTGTTTTCTATCTTGGGTAGATAGGTTATAGGACCATCAGAATTCAGATATTAGGTGGAGAAAATGGGCATGTCCATCTCACTTATGTTTTTGTACTCGAGTTTCCATGGGTGGTCGGATAAGTTTTACTAAGTTCAAGACCTGATATTTAGATTCATTTGAATGAATTGTATATGTATTTTTCTTAAGTAGACCTATTTAATTTGATTGGGACATAGGGTGTGTCGGGTCATTTGAATAAACTGGAGGGAAATTTATTTAAATGGATTTTTCTTTCTTCAAAAAATTCATTAATTTGAAACATTCTTGTTTTATTTAAACTCTTATTTTAAAGATTTAATAAAGATATATGAACTTGGTTCTATGATGTTTGGAATTTTCTCATGCTTGGTTATTCATTTCAATGTGTTTATTAGAAATTGTCTCTAAGAATAGATCATTAAAATCTAAGGGAGGGATATTTGAGAACATATTTGTAGGAGAATCCTCCAATGGAGCATTCTATGCTTAAAGATGTTATCTAAACCATTCAGACTCAAGGTAATTGTGGGTGTTAGGAACATGGGTTGAGTAGTGGATTATGACTCATAATTAGCCATGAAACATCCACCAGTATTCTATTGTGAAAAAGTCCCTTGAGAATCTGAGGATTTTATTGAACGGATTGAGAGGATATTTAAATTTTTTAAGACTCCTGAGGACTCTAATGTGGGATTTTCCACATATATGTTTGAGGGGATAGGATGGATATGGTGGTACTCAATTATGAAAGTTGAGTTGCATGAATATATTACGTGGGATTATATAAAAAACTATATTTAACTGGTAGTTTTATCTTAAGACATTACATGTGGAAGAGACATGATATTTTTTGAAGTTGGAGTAGGAAGAGTGTTCCATTCTTGATTATTCCACCCATTTTACTAAGTAGGTGTATCTAACACCAGATCTCATCAATAATTAATAGATAAAGGCTCAAAGTATTGAGTTGTGATTAAGGTCATATATTTAGTCAGTGACGATACTCATGTGCCTTCTGACCTTTTGGGGATCTTTTTTAAATTAGCTTTTTCAAAGGAAGACGTATCTAGAAAGATAGTTTTGGGAGGAGCTTAAGTTGGTGTAGGGGTTAGCCAAGGGGTTTCATCCAGATATAAAAGGAAACTCCTAGGTGGTCAGTTTCCTATAGGACAAGATTCAGGAGACTCATCATGATATAATTATTTCATCTACTACCAGTGAGGTAGGTGTTTTCATACTAGGCCAAACTATACAGTGGCTCTATATAATTTACATCTTTTTAGAAGATTGTTCTCTCTAAAACATTTTTGTAAAAGGATGTCCCATGGGAGGTTGGATCCACATTCACCAAGTTTTTTAGGTTTATAATGATACTTCCAAGGTTTCTGGGTGTAATCAATAGGAAAAGTGGATATTCATGTGGCTAAGACCATATGAATTTATATGAAAGTGTAGGAACCAAAGGAATTCGAGGCGGGGCCAGCTACTTTTAGATGTACAGTGTTTATATCATCTTTTATAGAGGTAGATTTTTTTGATATAGATGTTACTCATTCTTTAATATATTCAATGTTATTTTACATGTTTGGATTGTGTTTGGAGCATATTCCATTATTTATATATATTTCCACACCTTTGGGAAAGAGATCTGACTAATGATATAGTTTACATGTGTGGTGGGTGATGATGGCTGACTACATGGTGGTGTGGGACTTTTAAGTGATCGATCTTTACATCTTCAACATGATTATAGTAATGGATTAGATGATCATTTTTTATTCTAGATAGACTATTATCATTATTGGGTTCAGTTTTTATCTTTTAATGGATTCACTCATGTCTTTTATGGTGAGTGAGACTCCAAATTGGGAAGGGTGAGACCTGTTTTTATTTATGATGGGGTAATATCATGTGAGTAATCAAAGATATTTCTCAATGCACTACTGGAAACTACCCCTTTCCCAATGCTTCTTTACCAACGGTTTAAAAAAACCTTTGGTAAAGAACCCCTTTCCCAATGGTTCAAGAGAACCATTGGGAAAGGGGTACCCCTTTTTCAACGGTTGTCTTAAACTGTTGGTAAAGGGGTGTCTAACACACCATTTCCCAATGGTTCTTGTAGAACCATTGGGAAATGGGCACCCTTTACCAACGATTTGTTTAAACCATTGGTAAAGGGTCTCTTGGAGACCCCTTTCCCAATGGTTTTTAAAAACCATTGGGAAATATTTTCCCCAAATACAGAATCGGCCACTGTCTCCCCCATTCACGACAGAACCCTAATCTGTCCACGGCTCCGCTGCTCTCGTGACTTCCCCATCTGAACCTGTCAAACTACATCCAAATCGTCTCAAATCAGGTATTCTATTCTTCATACACATAAAATATTTAATTTCTACCTTGTTTTTATTATTATTCATATCATATTTTAGTTTTATGTTTTGATTTTGATGTGTATATCATTTTTTTGTTTTGATTTAATCTATACTTTATCCATTCCAATCCATTTAATTAATTAAATCCTTAACCCTCCATCGAAGAAGAAGCATAAAAATTCATTTTCGTTGGATTCTATATTTTCTAAGTTAGTGTTTTTATGATTTTTTTCCATCTTGTAATTAATTGTTACTGGGAAATTTATTTATATGTGTTTAATAATTTTTAGCAATGTTTTTATGAATGTTTTCCTAAAAATTCCACGAGGAAAGTGTTTCATTAAAATGAAATTTTATTTAATAAGGTTTGTGTAATGTAATTTGTTATAGTACACTATGTGACTATGTTTGGTATTTAGTAACACATGAGATAACTGGTGTGTGAGAATGTGTTGTGAAAGAGATTCCATGGTTGGTTCAAGATTTTATTTATGTTTAGAGCCTACTAATGAGTTGTTTTAAAGATATTTTGAGATATTTACCTTATGTTTATTGGTGAAAACTTGGATTTGTAGAGGTGGTTCATGATTAAGACATATAATTACTGCTAAACATGTGGATAAACCTTTCATAGTAGTTAATTCTTGAAATTTTTTATGTTTTTAGTCCTTTTTTATTTGGAGTTTATTTTGATGGTGATATTGTTACCTATGATGGGAATTTATTTTATTTTCTAAATCGGCTGAGACTCCCCCACCATGCACAATGAATACAACCTCTACCCTTATTTAATCATTCTGTTTACATAGCATATGAAACCTCTACCTCATTTAATCGGTGAACTCAAGTAATTAATTTAAGCCTTCATTCTCACTATCATGTAAGAAATTGAATGATGTAAACCCATCCTCACATGATTTCTTACCATAGATAGTTTCCAACATATGGAATAAGAGCTTATGAATTCATCAGTTAACCAAGATCATATATTCCATTTCCCCAAAGATGATTGTACAAATATAACTTTAGGTTCAACTAAATATGGTTCTCATTGTACATTGTATATTATGTGTCCTTCTTAGCCAATACTCACTTTTATGAGGGTGGGTTGCTTTTCACTATCCATTCTAGCATGTGTAAACAGCCATAAAAATGTTAGATAAGTCACAAGTTTAATTCAGTAATGTTGTTACCATTGACATACTTTATTAAGAATTTCAAATTAAAAAATAAATGTTTTTGTCTATACTTAATGAAATTAAATCTTTCTACAAGCCATGAACAACCTATTAGTGTAGAAGCCTAAAATTTATTCACCCATGGGGTGCGCTTGACTTGGGGAAGTAATTGGGTAATGAAAGGTATGGCCATAGAGGTGTCAATAATGAGTTATTCAACATGAGTGAATGATTTGGGATGCCTATAACACATGATGGGACCTGAGGCATGTGCCTTTTATAGACCTAATAAAAATGAATATAAATAAATTTTAATTTAATTTATGAGTACTTATTCTTTACATTATTTTAATAGTTCACTACATCGACTAGAAACTTATTCTTTTTTCGTTTAATTAAATGTATTTTCTATTAAAGTCCAATCCTATTGATTTTTTTATGACAAAATGAATTATATAAATTCTTTTTACAGAATGGACAGAAGTTGTATGTATGAAACCGATTGGATCTCAATCGATTTTCAAAAAAAATGGAGAGATTTATAGATTTTTTATTTCACAATGCTTCAGAAAGTGGTTATATACACTGCCCATGTTCCAATTGTGTTGATAGACCTTGGTTGAGCCGTGAAGAAGTCAGCTACCACATAACCAAAAATGTTTTTCAAGCAAACTACTTTGTGTGGTATCACAATGGGGAGAAAATAAAATCTCAAATTGGTGATGATCGAAATGAAAGGACTGGAATGGAGAATTTGTTAGATGATCAGTTTCCATTTATTCGTCATCATAAAAAAGAAAGGATTTCGACTCGATAAGACTTCGATATGAGCACAGCTTATGCATCTATTGAAAATGATGATATTGATAGGGTGAAAAAATTGAATGATGCTACCACGAATCCAGTATATCGACATTGCGATAAAATGAAAAAGTTGGAATTTTTAATCCGATTGTTTCATGGGAAAACTATGTATGGGATTTCTAATACAGAAATCGATTACATTCTTACCCTCTTGAAGGATTTACTTCTAGATGATGTAGATATTCCCTCAAACCACTATATGGCATGGAATTTAGTTGAGGATAATGGATTTTCAAGAAACAAAATTCATGCTTGTCCGAAAGATTGCAGTTTATTCTAGGAGGAAACCGCTAAACAAAATGATTGTATAAAATGTGGCACATCCCTCTGGAAGTCCAAATCTGATGGAACACCATCCTGTATTCCACAGAAAGTAATGTGGCACTTTCCATTGATCCCCATACTCTAGAATCTTTTTGTGTCTGATGACATATCAATAAAAATGAGATGGAATGATACCTAGAGAAAGAATACTAATGATGAGTTGGTTCATCCTGCAGATAGATTTTCATGGCATAGATTTGATGCTCGACATCCTAATTTTACAGCTGACATGCGTAATGTAAGGCTAGGTCTTTCATGCGACGGTTTTAATCCGTTTGGGAAGATGTTTACTTCGCACAGCACATGGCCAGTTTTTATACACATTTATAATCTTCCCCCACGATTGTGTATGAATAAACCTTTCACTTTCATGATTATACTCATATCCGGTCCTTCTGATCTCGGCATTGATATTGAAGTATACATGCAACCGTTAATAAAATAGTTGAATCTTCTTTGGGATGTGGGTGTGCGCACATACGATGCATGTTCTAAAGACATATTTCAGATGCGTGTTGCGCTTATGTGGATGATCAATGCTTTTCTAGATTATGCAATGATGTCTGGATGGAACATGAAGGGAAATCTGTCATGTCCAATTTGTATGAAGAATACACAATCTAGAAGACTGAAACATCAATGTAGTTTCAGTTTTATGGGACATCAACGATTCTTGACAAAGGATCATCCATATAGAATGAATCATCGAAGATTTGATAATACCATAGAGACAGATGATCCACCTCAGTGTATGTCTGGAACTGACGTGCTTAATGAATTGAAAGATTTCAGTTTTTCGTTCGGGAAGGGTCAAATGAAATATGGAACGAGAAATAATGTTTCCACTGAAACCTGTTACAATTGGAGGAAGAGGAGTATCTTTTTTGATTTTCCTTATTAGTCAACCAATTTTTTATGTCATTTCTTAGACGTAATTCATACTAAAAATAATATATGCGAAATTTTTCTTTCGGTTCTTCTAAATGTCAAGGGGAAGACAAAAGATGATTTACGATCTCGGCATGACTTGGTGGATTGGGGCATCAGACCATAATTGCATCTTGTGCGTATTAGTGAGAATAAATGGCAACTTCCATGTGCTTCTTATGTGATGAAACCTACGGATAAAAAAATTTCGGGAAGTATTAGAGACTATTAGAGTTCCTGATGGCTATTCAAGAAACATATCTAAACAGGTCAACAGAAGAGAGTTGAAGCTAAAATCATTGAAGACGCATTATTATCACGTTCTAATACATGAGTTTCTTCCAATAGCAATCCATCATCTTCTTTCCAATAATTTAAGAGTGGTTGTTATTCAGTTGTGCCATTTTTTAGAGATCTTTGTGCTAAGAAGTTGTCCAAGTCTTTCTTGAAAAAAATGTTGACAGATGCCCCCATTAATTTTGTGTGAGTTGGAGAAAATATTTCCTCCATCATTTTTCAAATGCATGATGCATCTGACTGTCCATATTCCCACTAAAATACTTCTCTGAGGACCTTTTTCTTTTCGTTGGATGTATCCAACTGAAAGAAATATGTTCACATTAAAGTCTTAAGTTCGAAACAGAAATCATCTCGAAGGTTCTATCGTGAACGGTTACCTGGCTCAAGAATGTATGGATTTCTGATCAATGTATTTTTCTGATCTTAGAACAAGATTGAACAGACCAATGAGAAATGAAGACGAATAGTATGAGAAAATTGAACCCAGTTTTCCATCACTTCCTCAAACAGGAGGAATTTCTGGATCATATACATTGAAGTCATTAAGCCATGAAGAGCGGGAGATGGCACATCGCACAATTTTTTGTTCAACTGTGATTTGTTCAATGACTATATCAGGTAACTAAATTGATTATGTATATCTTACATATATATATGTAAAACTATTCATATTTTTTATCCACATGGAACATAAAACAATGATAAATAGGAAGCATCATTCTTTATATTTGAGTAGGAGAGAGACTTTGCATAGCAAAGAGTTTTCTTCTTGGTTAAAATTGAAGGTAAAAATATTAATGTTTAAAATAATTATATCAATATTTAACTAAGTTTAATAGTCATTTATATTACAGGTATTGAGTTTGTCTGCTGACTCTGTCTCTGAGGAAATAAGAGCTTTGGATTTTTGTCCTAATATCGTGGTTTGTGACTGTAAATCAATTGTTATCAATGGGTACAAATTTATTGTCACTGAAAAAAGAAAAGAACATGAGAATACAACATGATGGTTTTATGGTTACTGCCACAATATATTTTTATTCCAGTGCATCAAATAGTAGGCCACGATTTGAAAATGTGGGTTATTATGGAGTTGTTGAGAAAATAATAATATTGGATTATTACTCTCATGGACGAGTCACAATGATGAAATGTCATTGGTTTGATTCGATGATGAGACATGGCACATTTTTTGATGATTATGGATTTCAAGTAATTAATTTGACTCGCACTCTTGCTACCGAAGAACCATATGTGTTGGCATCAATGGATAAACAAGTTTTTTATGTCAAAGACCAACTTCGACCTGAATTTGGTGTCATAGTTGAAGTAATTACAAGACAAATTTTTGATGATGGTGATGATGGAATTGACACTGTCCCTAGTTCCATTGAAACCAATCAATTTATTTCTTTTGATGACTCCAATAGCTCAATTGTCAGAGTTTATTGTGAACCTGAAGTTGTGGTTGAAAATATATAGAACCATTAATCCATGTTCTTAGTTCTTTTGGTTTACCTCGAGTTGGGTTTTTAAGGTTAGTAATATTCAAATTGATTTAGTATTTATCACAAATATGTTTTAGCTGACTTAACCATTATGTAAATTTTCAATGTTTATTGGTTGCAGTTTTATTTGAATTGCATTTTCTAATTTGGAATTGAACTGTACTCAAACCTAGTGAAACAATATTTCTAACTTGGTGAACATTACAACTAGTATGATTTATTAAATCCATTCAAGATCTTCTAAAACAATTGATATCTAACTTGACCGTTATGTGAATTTTCAATGTTTATTGGTTTCAGTTTTATTTGAATTTCATTTTCTAATTTTTAATTGAACTATATTCAAACATAGTCAAATAATATTTCTAACTTGCTGACCATTAGAACTTGTATGATTTATTAAATCCATTAAAGATCTTATAAAACAATTGATAGCTGACTTGACCATTATGTGAATTTTCAATGTTTATTGGTTGCAGTTTTATTTGAATTACATTTTCTAATTTAGAATTGAACTGTATTCAAACATATTCAAACAATATTTCTAACTTAGTTAACATTATAACTTGTATGATTTATTAAATACATTCAAACTCTTCTAAAACAATTGATAGCTAAATTACCAATGAATCCCCATATTACCTCATATATTTAGTTTTTTGGGTTACACATTAGTTTCCTTTTTCTAATTAATTACATATTTTTTTTCAAAAGTAGGAAATGAAGCTAATTGAAAAGAGACGAAGGAAAAAAATTATGGAGAACAATCGTCGTATAACGGAGTTGGGAATTCCACCATTAGTTCCTGTAGTGAGTACTTTATTTCAAATTGATATATTTAAATAATATATAATGTCATGTGATTAATGTTTTTGTAAAAAAATTTGTAGGATCCACCTATACGTCGACAGTTATTCGACGAGGATCCTAGTACAGGTCCTAGAACTCAGGTCGGTGGTACGAAGAGGGTTCGTACCAGAGGTGGACAAGCAGTTGCGCATACCCGACTAGACCCCGCCCCTCCCACTGACATGTCATCCTTCCCACATTCTGATCTCGGTGTTTCGTTAGGGATACACGGGATATTTATGCCTCCCATGTTTTCACTAACTTCTGCATCTTCTGGCCCATCATTTTCACATCGCATGAGGATTCCCACTCCCCAGTCAGCATCTGATCAGACAGTTGTCCCATCTTCTTTTCCTTCTACATCTATCTCTCTGATCTTCTATATTCCATCCTCTTCAAATCTTGTTCCACCATAGGGTGTTCCATCAGTTTCTATGGATCCAGCGGTGCTCAGCGATCAGACCGGCATAGGTATATTTATAGAACCCTAACAAATTTTTATAGCAATATTTATTTTCATTATAACATGTTTTGATAAAATATGTGTTTTTATTTCATGACAGATACATCTACTGACAGGAGGCGTGGGTGGGGGCGTACACATATGCGTTCGGTGTGGAACCACCACACACAGGTTATGGTGGATTATAATGAAGACAATCAAATGGTTGAGAAAACAGGGCAGTAATGTCGAAGTTTTTTGGCGACGCTTGCCAAATACTCTGAAATCATTCCTGTCAGCCTGCTATCATGGAGACATTTTCCACATGAGGTCAAGGATAGATCTTGGGCAGAGATATGGGTAAAAAAATCTGTTCTATTTAATTCCATGAATTATTTTTGTATTTATATGAATTAATATTTTGATTTCAGTTTCGATTTAATTTTCCCGATGGTGAGGGTGCATGACCGGAACGTCTAAAGGATTTAGGTGAGATTTGGAGAGCCTACAAGAATGAGTTGTATATTGGCTGGGTTTCTAGAGTTGGCACTGAGTTAGAGGTAGTACCAGTGGTGGATTATTGTCCTATAGATCAGTATCGTCCGATGATTACTCATTGGACGAGTACCCAGTTTAAGGTATTAATAACATTTGAGGTATTTAAATAATAACGTTCATGTTTTTCATTAATATTATCTGTTGCATTTTCGAATTTTATTTAGGAATCATCTGGAAAAAATAAAGAAAAATTGATGCAAAAAAATACCTCCACACACTGGGACGCACTACGATGTCGGATCATGAGAGGAAGGAGGTATGACAATTGTTTATAAGTTTTCTTTACGACTTACACTCTCTTTTGTTTCCTAAATTATTTAATATTTTGCTAAAGTTTTCATATAACTTTATTTTTCAATGTCATTGTAGAGGCAAATACAGAATATTGAAGGACGTGTGCCTCGAGAAAAACTATTTTTCTTGAGTAGATTTAAAAAGGATGGAAGTGTTGTCAACAAAAAGACTCAGCAGTAGATTTTAAGTTTTAATCTGTTTAATTTATATTTTAATATCTATTTTGTAACTTAATGATATATTTATATTTGTAACAGGATGCTTTAGAGGCCCTCGATGCCCAAGAACCAGACAATTTTGGGCCAACATATCACTTACATCAGGTGTTGGGAGAGGAACATTCTGGCAGAGTACGCTGCCGACCTAGGATAGCCCAGACGAGGTATTGGCCCTCCTCAGGTACGAGCTGTAGTGCCACTGAGCTGCAGCAAGTTAGGTCATAGGAATAATAGGCTGAGAAAAGGGCCATAGAGATGGAAGAACATTCTGAGAGGGAAAATAGTGCGTTTATAAAATTTATTGAAGTTCTACGTCCAACACTTCCAGCAGAGGCCATCCCAGCTTTTTATGAATATATGTCGTCGATACGTTATATATATGGTGAACCGGGTGGAAGTTCTAGTGGTGGTCAGGACGATGTCTAGCTTGACGATGATGATGGCGAGGAGTCTGATGCGGAAGAGGAGGAAGAGGAGGAGGGCGAGGCTGGTGGCGAGGGCGAGGAGGAGGGTGAGGGCGAGGAGGATGGCACTGAGGAGGGTGAGGATGATGATCGGGATGAGTACAAGGGTGATGATGATGGTGATGATGGTGATGGTGATGTGGGACAAATTGAACCATTACATTGTCGACTAATATTACTGAGATTTTATATTTAATCTATTATAGTTGTTGGTTTTATCTAGACTCATAGTATAGTATTGTAGTTGAGTTATTTTTATATATTATCTGTTTTTATGGATTTTGTAGTCTTTTAGAGGTTGTGTGTTTGGGAACCCCCCCCCCCCTCCTTCCTGGACCCTAGAAAACCCCCCACCATCATCCTTGGACCCTGGACACCCCCCCCCCCCCAGACAGCCCCCAGATAGCCCCCTGGATAGCCCCCCCACACTCCTCCCTGGACCCCAGACAGCCCCCCGAACAGCCCCCTAGACAGCCCCCCAGACAACACCCCCTCCCCCCTGCCCTCTTCCTTTGACCACGGACAACCCTCCGAACACCCCTCAGACAGCCCCCGGATAGCCCCCCCCCCCCCACCCTCCTCCCTGGAACCCAAATAGCCCCCCATATAGCCCCCCTCCCCCCCCCCCACCCTCTTCCTTGGACCCCGTACAACCCCCCGAACACCCCCCCCCCCCCCCCCGGACAGCCCCCCGAACAACCCCGGACAGCCCCCGAACAGCCCCCCAAATGGCCCCCGGACAGACCCCCCCCCCCCCCCCCCACCCTCCTCTCGGGACCCCGGGCATCCCCCCAAACACCCCCCAGACAACCCCCCACACAGACCCCCCCCCCCCCACCCTCCTCCTTAGTCTCCGGACAGCCCCCCGGACACCCACTGGACAGCCCCCCTGACAGCCCCGCCGGACAGCCCCCCCACCCTCCATGATTTAATTTAATACTATAAAATCTATAATATATATTTTATTTATTTTATTTATTTTATTTATTTTCATCATGATAATCAATGTAAATCACATTTACACATCTAATCAATATCATTGATTCTTGGTATGTTATAAAAGAGATGTATTCATTGGGCATGACATTGTTAGCTCTGAAATGTTTCATAGCATGATAAAATAAAATCTAATCCATACTAAGAATGATATAAAAATATTTTTTATGAATGTCCACAAGATTTTAAGTAAATACAATTCCACTAATAGACACATGAGGATTCTCATAAAATGGACAACATTTTAAGTATATAAGGAAAACCGACCAAACGCATTCGGTTTCTGTTGAAACTTTAGGAGAATGATTCGTGGGTCATATGTGACGTGTGAAAATTAACCCCACCTCAATATGAGATGTGGTGTGGCCAGAACCACTCAAAGTGTTTCTCTTCTGTTTCAAAAGGATGTCACTTTAATTGAAAAACATCAACTGGCATACGGAAAACTGACCAAATGCATTTGGTTTTCATTGAAACTTTAGGAGAACGATTCATGGGTCATATGTGACGTGTACGAGTCAACCCCACCTCAATATGAGATGCAGTGCGGCCGGCACCACTAAAAGTGTCTGTCTTTTGTTTCCAAAGGACGTCATTTTAAGTGAAAAACACCAACTCGCATACGGAAAACTGACCAAACGCATTCAGATTGTGTCGATACTTTAGCAAAAAGATCCATGGGTCATATGTTATGTGTACGAGTCAAACCCGCCTTAATCTGAGGCGTGGTATGGCCGCCACTACTCAAAGTGTCTATCTTTTGTTTAAAATTGGAAAAATTTTAAGTACATATGGAAAACCGACCAAACACATTCCGTTTTCGTTGAAAGTTTAGGATAACGATTCATGGATCATATGTGACGTGTACGAATCAACCCCGCCTCAGTCTAAGACATGGTGTGGTCGGCACCACTCAAAGTGTCTATCTTCGGTTTCAAAAGGATGTCATTTTAATTGAAAAACATCAACTGGCATATGGAAAACAGACCAAACGCATTCGGATTATGTCTATACTTTAGCACAACGATCCATGGGTCATATCTGACGTGTATGAGTCAACCCCACCTCAATCTGAGGTGCGGTGTGGCCACCACCACTCAAAGTGTCTGCCTTTTGTTTCAAAAGGACATCATTTTAATTGAAAAACATCTACTGGCATACGGAAAACCGACCAAATGCATTCGGATTGTGTCGTTAATTTAGCATAATGATCCATGGGTCATATGTGATGTGTACGAGTCAACCCCGCCTCAATCCGAGGTGCAGTGTGGCCGCCACCACTCAAAGTGTCTGTCTTTTGTTTCAAAAGGACGTCATTTTAAGTGAAAAGCATCAACTGACATACGGAAAACCAACCAAACGCATTCGGATTGTCTCGATACTTTTGAACAACGATCCATGGGTCATATATGACGTGTACGAGTCAACCCCGCCTTAATCTAAGGCACGGTGTGGCTGGAATCAGTCTAAGTGGATCTCTTTTGTTTAAAATGGACAACATTTTAAGTACATATGGAAATCCAACCAAACGCATTCAGTTTCCATTGAAACTTTAGGAAAAAGATTCATGGGTAATATGTGGCATGTACGACTCAACCCCACCTCAATCTGAGACGTGGTGTGGCTGGAACCACTCAAAGTGTCTGCCTTTTGTTTCAAAAGAACATCATTTTAATTGAAAAACATCAACTGGCATACTGAAAACCGACCACACACATTCGGATTGTGTCTATACTTTATCAAAACGATCCATTGGTCATATGTGATGTGTACGAGTCAACCCCGCCTTAAACTAAGCCACAGCGTGGCCGCCACCACTCAAAGTGTCTGTCTTTTGTTTAAAATGGACAATATTTTAAGTACATACGGAAAACCGACCCAACGCATTCGATTTTCATTGAAACTTTTGGAGAACGATTCATGGGTCATATGTGATGTGTACAAATCAACTCCGCCTCAATCTGAGACGTGGTGTGGCCGAAACCACTCAAAGTGTCTGTCATCTGTTTCAGAAGGACATCATTTTAATTGAAAAACATCAACTGGAATACGGAAAACCGACAAAATGCATTCGGATTGCGTCGATAATTTAGAACAATGATCCATCGGTCATATTTGATGTGTATGAGTCAACCCCGCCTCAATACGAGGCGTGGTGTGGCCGCCACCACTCAAAGTGTCTGCCTTTTGTTTCAAAAGGACATCATTTTAATTGAAAAACATCAACTGGCATACGGAAAACTGACCAAACGCATTCGAATTGTGTAGATACTTTAGCAAAACGATCCATGGGTCATATGTGACGTGTACGATTCAACCCCGCCTCAATCCGAGTCGCGGTGTGGCCGCCACCACTCAAAGTGTCTGTCTTTTGTTTCAAAAGGACGTCATTTTAATTGAAAAACATCAACTGGCATACGGAAAACTGGCCAAACGTACTCATATTGTGTCAATCATTTATAACAATGATCCATGGGTCATATGTGAAGTGTACGAGTCAACCCCTCCTTAATCTGAGGCACGGTGTGGCCGGAACCACTCTAAGTGGCTCTCTTTTGTTTCAAATGGACAACATTTTAAGTACATATGGAAAACCAACCAAACGCATTTGATTTCCATTGAAACTTTAGGAAACAATTCATGGGTCATATGTGAAATGTAAAAATCAACCCCGCCTCAATGTGAGATGCGGTGTGGCCGACACCACTCAAAGTGTCTGCCTTTTGTTTTAAAAGGACGTCATTTTAATTGAAAAACATCAACAGGCATACAGAAAACCAACCAAACGCATTCGGATTGTGTCGATACTTTTGAAAAATGATCCATTGGTAATATGTGACATGTATGATTCAATCCTGCCTTAAACTGAGGTGTGGTGTGGCCGAAAACACTCAAAGTGTCTGTATTTTTTTTAAATGGACAACATTTTAAGTACATACAGAAAACCGACCAAACGCATTCGGTTTTCATTAAAACTTTAGGATAACGATTCATGGGTCATATGTGACGTGTAAGCATCAACCCCACCTCAATCTGAGATGCGGTGTAGCTGGAACCACTCAAAGTGTCTATATTCTATTTTAAAAGGACGTCATTTTAATTGAAAAACATCAACTGGCATACGGAAAACTGACCAAACGCATTCGGATAATGTTGATACCTTAGAACAACGATCCATGGGTCATATGTGACATGTACGAGTCAACCCCACCTCAATTAGAGGTGCGGTGTGGCGGCCAACACTCAAATT
This sequence comes from Viscum album, assembly GCA_963277665.1. Taxonomy (NCBI): domain Eukaryota; kingdom Viridiplantae; phylum Streptophyta; class Magnoliopsida; order Santalales; family Viscaceae; genus Viscum; species Viscum album. The sequence continues at coordinate 1,258,343,979 of OY728152.1, forward strand.
GTCTGCCTTTTGTTTCAAAAGGACGTCATTTTAATGGAAAAACATCAACTGGCATACAGAAAACTGACCAAATGCATTCAGATTGTTTCTATACTTTAGAAAAATGATCCATGGGTCATATATGATGTTTACGAGTCAACCTCACCTCAATCCGAGGCGTGGTGTGGCCACCACCACTCAAAGTATCTCTCTTTTGTTTCAAAAGGACGCCATTTTAAGTGAAAACCATCAATTGGCATACGGAAAACCAACCAAACGCATTCGGATTGTGTCTATGCTTTAGAACAACGATCCATGGGTCATATGTGACGTGTACGAGTCAACCCCGCCTTAATCTGAGGAACAGTGTGGCCGGAATCACTCTAAGTGTCTCTCTTTTGTTTAAAATGGACAACATTTTAAGTACATACGGAAATCCGATCAAACGCATTCAGTTTCCATTGAAACTTTAGGATAACGATTCATGGGTCATATGTGATGTGTAAAAATCAACCCCACCTCAATCTGAGACGTGGTGTGGCCGGCACCACTCAAAGTGTCTGCCTTTTGTTTCAAAAGGATGTCATTTTAATTGAAAAACATCAAATGGCATACGGAAAACCAACCAAACGCATTAGGATTGTGTCAATACTTTAGCACAAAGATCCATGGGTCATATGTGACGTGTATGAGTCAACCCTACCTCAATCTGAGTCATGGGGTGGCCACCACCACTCAAAGTGTCAGTCTTTTGTTTCAAAAGGACATCATTTTAAGTGAAAAACATCAACTGGCATACGGAAAGCAGACCAAATGCTTTCAGATTATGTCGATACTTTTTAAAAACGATCCATGCGACATATGTGATGTGTACGAGTCAACCCCACCTTAATATGAGGCACGGTGTGGCCGAAATAACTCTATGTGGCTCTCTTTTGTTTAAAATGGACAACATTTTAAGTACATATGGAAAACTGACCAAATGCATTCTGTTTTCATTGAAACTTTAGAAGAACGATTCATGGGTCATATGTGACGTGTACAAATCAACAAATCCTCAATCTGAGATGCGGTGTGGCCGGCACCACTCAAAGTGTCTGCCATTTGTTTCAAATGGACGTTATTTTAATTAAAAAACATCAACTGGCATATAGAAAACTGACCAAACGCATTCGAATTGTGTTGATACTTTAGAACAATGATCCATGGGTAATATTTGATGTGTACGAGTCAACCTTGCCTCAATATGAGGCATGGTGTGGCCTCCACCACTCAAAGTGTCTGCCTTTTATTTCAAAAGGACGTCATTTTAATTGAAAAACATCAACTGGCATATGGAAAGCCAACCAAACGCATTCGGATTTTGTCAATACTTTAGAAAAACGATCCATGGGTCATATGTGATGTGTATGAGTCAACCCCATCTCAATCTGAGGTGTGTTGTGGCCACCACCACTCAAAGTGTCTGTCTTTTGTCTCAAAAGGACGTCATTTTAAGTGAAAAACATCAACTGGCATACGGAAAACTGAACAAACTCATTTGGATTGTGTCGATAATTTATCACAACGATCCATGGGTCATATTTGACATGTATTAGTCAACCCTGCCTTAATATGAGGCACGGTGTGGGCGGAATCACTCTAAGTGGATCTCTTTTGTTTAAAATGGATAACATTTTAAGTACATATGGAAAACCGAGCAAACACATTCAGTTTCTATTGAAACGTTAGGAGAACGATTCATGGGTCATATGTGACATGTACAAATCAACCCCGCCTCAATATTAGATGTGGTGTGGCCGGCACCAGTCAAAGTGTCTACCTTTTGTTTCAAAAGGACGTCATTTTAATTGAAACACATCAACTGGAATACGGAAAACTGACCAAACACATTCGGATTGTGTCGACACTTTATCACAATGATCCAAGGGTCATATGTGACATGTAAGAGTTAACCACGCCTCAATCTAAGGCGCGGTGTGTCCGCCACCACTCAAAGTTTCTGTCTTTTGTTTCAAAAGGACGTCATTTTAAGTGAAAAACATCAACTCGCTTACGGAAAACTGACCAAACGCATTCTTATTGTGTCAATACTTTAGGAAAAAGATCCATGGGTCATATGTGATGTGTACGAGTCAACCCCACCTTAATCTGAGGCACGGTGTGGCCGGAATAACTCTAAGTGGGTCTCTTTTGTTTAAAATGGACAACATTTTAAGTACATACGGAAAATCGACCAATGCATTCAGTTTCCATTAAAACTTTAGGAGAATGATTCATGGGTCATATGTGATGTGTACGAATCAACTTCGCCTCAATATAAGATGTGATGTGGCCGGCACCACTCAAAGTGTCTGCATTTTGTTTCAAAAGGACGTCATTTTAATTGAAAAACATCAACTGGCATACGGAAAACTGACCAAACGCATTCGGAGTGTGTCGATACTTTATCAACATGATCCATGGGTCATATGTGACGTGTATGAGTCAACCCTGCCTCAATCCGAGGCATGGTGTGGCCACCACAACTCAAAGTGTCTGTCTTTTTTTTCAAAAGGACGTCATTTTAAGTGAAAAACATCAACTGGCATACGGAAAACCGTTCAAAAGAATTCAGATTGTGTCGATACTTTAGAACAACAATCCATGGGTCATATGTGACGTGTAGAAGTCAACCCCGCCTTAATAGAAGGCACGGTGTGGCCGAAATCACTCTAAGTGGCTCTCTTTTGTTTAAAATGGACAATATTTTAAGTACATACGGAAAATTGACCAAACGCATTTGGTTTCCATTGAGACATTAAGAGAACGATACATGGGTCTTATGTGACATGTACGAATCAACCACACCTCAATATGAGACGTGGTGTGGCTGGAACCACTCAAAGTGTCTGCCTATTGTTTCAAAAGGATGTCATTTTAATTGAAAAACGTCAACTGGCATATGAAAAACTGACCAAACGCATTCAGATTGTCTCGATACTTTAGCACAATGATCTATGGGTCATATTTGATGTGTAATACTCAACCCCTCCTCAATCTGAGGCTCGGTGTGGCCGGTATCACGCCAGGTGTATGTATTTTGTTTAAAATGGACATCATTTCAGGTAAAAATATATGGTATACTAAAAATTGATCAAATTATGAATTGACTTCAGGATTCCACATATAATTGTCATCTAAATTTTAAATTGAATTCTAAATTAATTATGTATGTTTATAATTATGTTATGTATTCTAATTTAATTATGGATGCATAGTTCCGGGATGCATTATATGTTAAATTTGTATGAATTTTTTAACTATATGTATGTGTTAGTTGGTTATTACAGGTACAATAATTGTATATGTATGTGTTAGTTTATTGCAGGTACAATAATTGGATTGAAAATGGGATTGCACAAAATGAGGCTGGCTATGAAAATTGCAGACCTGCTGTGCAAATTGCAGGCTGTTGTGCAATTTGCACAGCATAGCCTATGGAAACGGTTCAAAACCATTGGAATAGAATCTTGGTTCCTTTTTTACCAATTGTTCATTGAACCATTGGTAAAAAACCTCTCCCAACAGTTCATTGAACTATTGGGAAAGAGGGGAATCCTTTGGATTTCCCAATGGTTTAAGCCAAACCGTTGGGATAGGTTAGGCTTTCCCCACCCTATCCCAACGTTCACAGTAAACTATTGGGAAAACCTTTCCCAACGTATTACTTCTCTATGGTTTTCAGAACCGTTGGTATAACATATACCAACGGTTCTGCAGCCTTTCCCAATGGTTCTGAACCGTTGGGAAAGGTTGTATTTCTAGTAGTGACGCAGTTGAGCCTTTCTTGGGTACTCAGCTACCTTCAGTTGTGTAAGAATACCGTAATGTATTCCTTGATTATCTTTATAGTTTAGTGATAGATATGGAGGTTGAGTTTACTACGGACCTTGTCCCATTTATGATGCTCATATCTATGCAATCTTATCGAATGGAACCTACTAAGTTAGTAGAAATTATAGTCTAGCTTGAGAACTAGTGGATAAGGGATTTATTCATCCTAGAATTTTATCGTGGGATTATCATTTCCAATTTTTTTAAAAGGAAAATAAGATCCTCATACATTGTAGTGATTATTAAAAGTTAAATTAGGTTATTATTAAGAAAAAATATCATTTTAAAAGGATTGAAGAACTATTTCATCAGAATATAGGGGCTCATGGGTTTTCTATGATTGGCCTTCATTCAAAGTACCACCATTTGAGAGTCTGAGAATAGGATATACTAAGGAAATTGTTTATGAGTCCTTATAGGCATTTTGAGTATCCGGTTTTACCATTAGGTATCTCTAGAACGCATGTAGTTTTTGTGGTTTTGATAAACCAAATATTTCATCAGTTTCTAGATTATATTGTTATTGTATTTGTGGATTATATTTTGGTGTTCTCCAAGTCAGAGGAGGAGTAAATGGACCATTTGTATATTATTATTTGAACTATAAAAAACATTTTATTTATGGTAATATTTCAAAATTTGATTTTTGGATCTAAGAATTGGTGTTTATGGATAATGTGATATCTGATAGGTATGTCTCAATGGATCCTTGAATGGTACACACATTTATGTCTGGGGATCATCCCAGAAATGAGTCTAGGGATTGTCAAAGTTATTGGGTTTGGATGGTTATTATAGGCTGTTTGTTTGGGACAGCTCCAAGATCATATATCTGATGATAGAATTAACCTATAAGGGTTTAAAGTTTTAGTGAGATGAAAACTGTGAGAGAACTTTTGAAGGGGTTAAGTTGAGGATGAATTCAATCACAATTTTGATTCTTTCAAAACCAAGTTTGGGTTAAAAAAATTTCTATGATGATTTTGGTATGGGATTGGGATGTGTATTGGTGTAGGGAAAATAGGTGGTGGCTTATTTCAATCGATAAATAACACCACATGTGAAGAACTACCATACTGATGATCTAGAGTTTGCAAAAATCATCCATGCACTCAAAATGTGGAGTCACTTTGCAAGGTCTTGGATCCACATGGATCAACCACTTTTTCATTTTCAAATATTGAGGTGCTCAAAGGAGGCTCAAAGGAAGTCCATAAGAGTTCAGATACTAAGAAATGGAAGCAAGGGAAGGATTTAAAATCGTGTAACAGATCGATGTTTGAAAAATAAAATAAATTGAAGAGGCGATATGTTTTTTGGTGAAAACCGAAATCCAAGGACTAAACAACGTGAAAGGGGATTACATGTCATGTAATTCCCCATTTCTGCATGTTTTTACACATTTTAGCCTCTTGGGTTTTTTATAAACCTTATGGCTGTAGTGGAACCCTTCCTCGTTCAAGTAATCCTACCACCCTATCCTTTATTATTTTTTATTCCCTTCAAGGGGGATTTATCACTGGGCTTCCGTCTTCGATCTGCAGTGATCTGTGGTAATCCAAGGTGTGTTCCTCCTTTATTTTCTTCTGGTTTCTTCTGATTTAATCTTGTTTCATGTTGTAACTTCTTGTCATTCTATTTAATTTGTTTACCCGTGGCTCTAATGGGATTTATTTTGGTTATTTTTTGTGTGGTTTTGACGTGGCATCCTCATATGGATGTAGTTCTTACAAGACGAGTGATCAGAAATCCATTGTGTGGTTTATTCTCCTACAAATAATGTCGATGACCTTTTTTAGGAAGTGGATTTATTCCTTCTCTATTTAATTATGTTCAATAATAGAGTTAGCATAATTTATCCCCGTGGATCGTAATGAAATTAACCTAATAATTACTTGAACCGGATTAAATAAATGGTATCGATCACATAGTAAAGTTGCTACTTTGTAAAATGATAACTGTTTGTATCTTGATTTTATAGATAATGTGATTTCAATGCCTTTCTTGGTTTTTCATGATATTTTTAATGGAAATTGGTAAATAAATTATAGTAGAAATTAATTGGTAACTAATTTAATGAGAAAATTTTAATTTTTAATTAATGTTTAAGAATTAATTAATTTAAATTTCAACTAATGAAAATGTGATAAAATAACATAATGTATCTCTTTAAATAGTTGTGTGCATATAGGATATATAGTCTAAGTAGATGGATTCGGGAGTCTGAGAGATATTAGTTTCAGTTGATTCTAAGACTAGTTTATGCCCATAGTGTGGTTGTGATCCATATTATATCATGTACATTTTTTATACACTAATCTATCCTATCAGTCAGGGTAACTAAAACTGTATGGATTTTGAGCCCTAGGGGGTGTTTTCCCAAAAATCATAGTGGGAGGATAGATGGATGACTACCCCTATTGGCCCCACTCTCTTCCCTTGGAAGTTACTTGTGCTGGTATGCAAAGTGGTTATTTTCCCCATATATGTGGGTAGAGGGTTGTAATGGATTGTGGTTATTTCAAACACATGTATTCTGGATATAGTTTCCTAAGGACTATTATAGGTATAATGGTATATATTGTGATATCTTGAGGATCCTTACTCTGTGTATGGGTTGTGATTGCCTGATGTATAATACCAGATGTATGATACGTGTTATGTAGGCTATAGTGGATCCTAGAAACTACTTGGTTACTTTTGGTTATGAGGACATGGTGGTGTGATGCATGAGGTGCATGTTTTGGTGCTTCTCCCAGGTGTCTATGGGATAGCCTTTTGTTGAGAGATGCTTAGGACTTTCAATGTTGTGGAAAAGTGGGAATCCAATGGGGAATCATTAGCAGGGTACCCATGATATTCTTTATCATATGTCCGTGTACGCGATACTTGTTGAGAGTATCCCTGGTGATCCTGGGAACTTAGTATACCTATTTACGTGATGAGTTAATTTCACATTATGTTCATTGTTCTTTAGCATGATTTCTTTACTATTTTCATGAGAGGATCTAAGGAGGATCCTATTGAGTATATTGTTATACTCACCCTACATACATATAAACTGTTTTTCAAGTCAGTTGGATTAGGTTGGAGATTAGGATGGTTACTACTAGTTTGGTGGTTTTCAGTAGCTTTTTGGGCTTTATGGTTTCCTTCGTATTTACTTTTGTTTTGGTACTTGTAGTTTCCTTTCATTTGTAATAGTTTTTTCTAGACATTAAATATGTGCACCTTGGGTTTTCATTTATATTGGTGTATGAGAAAGAGTTTTTTGGTTTCTATCTTATCTCTATCTTTTTCATGTGTTCTCTTAGAGGGTAATTCCTTCCATATTTGTGTTTATTATAACCTTGATGCTAGTCCCCAACCCATGGTCTACTAGAGGCCGGACTCGAGGGATCACTATCTCTATTCTCCCACTACTGTTCTAGTAGGGGTACACCATGTGGGGAGTGGGTCATGATAGAGTGGTATCAGAGGTTTGGTTGAGGGATATGATGGATTTTTGGAGTTAGACACATGTGAGGTTGCACTGGCTGGAAAGGAAATGGTGTTAGCTAAGTTAATCATGCATTGTAAACATAGGAGACCAGATGAGACACATGTATTTATGGCCCCATGTGATCTGATACATAGACCTTTAAGCTTACAACGGCTAATAAATGAATTGATATTGGTTACAAGGTAGATACCTAAGAAATAATGAATCATCATTCTACTTTGTGAAGGTGTTTGAATGAAAATATCTTTGGATAGTTTAACCAAAAATTAATAAAAGAAATAAATTAATTAATGTTAAAGTATTAAATATTCTATGTTTAGGAGATAGAACTTTTTTTTAGACATGGTTCTAGGTTTACGTCCTCATCAAGTTCACGTAGAAGATTTTTAGAAAGTTTCACCAATAGATTACTGTAGAGTAGAGGTTGATGATGAAGACACCTAAAATAGGACACTCTGAGAGTTACATCAGAAAAGTCTATATAAGTGTGAGGGATCTATTTAAGATACAGTCACAGAAGAATGGTTTTAGGAGGTTTATATATCCTTCAATTAAATTTTTTCTCAGAAGGAGCATTGGGTATCATTGGTTGTGATGATACTGCATGGGGCAATGAGGCAATAGTGGTTCTTATTCCTTATAGATCATGTGGAGTCCGAAATCTCATGGAAGATTTCTGAGACTAGTTTAGAGTTGAGTTTCATTACTCAACTATGAAGGTGGCCAAACACTAGAATCTTTTTAAACTTTGGTTAGAGAGATCCGACCTAAGAGATTTTGGGATCTATTTTAGGAACCTTCTGTGATATGCTTCAGACCTCTTTCCAGATGAGGACACCAAGGCAAGTAATTTTGAGGAGGATTTACATCTAGAGTTCTATCACTAGGTCACCCCATTTATGTTGAATATGTATATCGAGGTGCTCGTGAGATTATAGGTCATTGATAGGATGTTAGTCAGAACTGGGTCATCACACAAGGGGAGTCTTTAGCATTCCTCTTGAGCAGAGATATGGTATGGGGTTCCCAGTTGTCAGAACAAATGAGCTTTGAGTTAGTCGGGCATATATCCCATACCTCAATGTCTCATTTATATAAGGACAACCAATTTCAGGCCTATTCCAAGGGATCATATGCATATTTTCTTATAGAGGATAATTTCATAAATAGGTAGAGTTCATGATCTTTTTGAGTAGTTAGTGTGCGCCAGTTGTTCCACTTCAGGTTTCTATACTGAGTTAGTTTCATTTATGGTAGAAACAGTAGGTTTCTCTAGTTTGGGGACAGTATATAGTAGTTGTTATAGAAAAAGTACAACCCTAGGACACATATCGTCCCCAAATAGGAGAGCATAGTTTTGGAGGTAGTTGTCATCAGGGTCAGAGAGGTTGTAGAGCAGGTCATGGTCAGCTTCATGCTATATGATTGCCTGTTCCAGGTGATCCAGAAGTCATTTGAGCTACCCTTTTCTTATTTTATACTTGGTTTCATTCCTTGTTTGATCTAGGAGTGATGCACTCTTTCATATCACCTTCCCAATTCCATTATTTGGGACATGAGGTAGAAAGGCCTCCAGTGCCTTGGCATTGACTTCACCAATTGGAGGTCGATATGACTTGTTTAATGTATGCAGAAATAGTGAGCTACTTCTGGGGAAGTTCCTCTCTCAGAGATATTTCCTATTTTTACGGATACGTCCATATTAAATCATCCTCAATATGGATTAGTTGAAATTGGTGAAGCCTATCGTGTAATTCTTGAGGATGCAAGTTGGTTTCTTCGATGCTGATGGAGATTTAGTGGTGTTTTTTGGTGAGATAGACATTTATATGGTTCAAAGGAATGTTCCATCCATGTCATCCTTGATGGATGAGACGATGCTAAGTTTGTCGAAGGTTTAGTATTCAGCGTTTCGTAGGGTCTGGGCAGAGTACCCTAATGTATTTTGAGCGGATTTTTTAGCATTACCCCCTCAACGATAGATCGAGTTTTTGATTGAACTATATCTAGGTGTGCCACATATCTCAATGTAACCATATAGGATAGTGCCCTCTAAATTGAGGGAGTTGTGTATACTGCATGATGGTCAGTTTTAGTGTGGTTTTTTTGGCTAAGTGTGTCACAGTGGGATGCACCACTTTTGTTCTTAAAAATTTGGATGGTAGTTTGCGGTTGTGTGTTGATTATCATCACTTAAACCAAGTGATAGTGTAGAACCTCTATACTCTTCCATGTATTGATGATTTATTCGATCAGATGAAGGGTGAAATTTTTTTCTCAAATACTGATTTTTGGTTAGGATATAATCAGATGCATGTGAAGGATAAGGATATCCTGAAGATTACTTTTCGCTGTCGTCATGTGATCCATGAGTTTTTTGTGATGTCGTTCAGTGTGAAGAATTATCTAACTATGTTCATGGGGTTAATGAACTATGTGTTTAGTGAGTTCCTATATAATTTTTTGGTGGTTTTCATCAAATAAATCTTTGGGTACTCTGCACCTGAGGTGGAGCAAGAAAAGCAATTGTGTGCCCTTTTGGGAGTCCTTCACCATGAGAAGTTGTTTTGAAATTTTCTAAAATGAGATTTTTCAGCTCAAGAATTCTATTTCTTAGTGAAAGTTTTATCCCAGTAGGTAGTACCTATAGATCTATCGAATATATAGTAGTTGTGTCTTTATAATCCCCTATGATAGTGGTAGAGGTGTGAGGTTTCCTTGGTCCTGCGGGATATTATAAGATTTTCATAGCTGATTTATCTCGGGCTGCAACTCCTCTGACAACATTGAATAGAAATTATAATGTGTTCATGTGTATGGAATAGTTTCATACACCTTTTGAGTATCAAAAGTAGAATATATTTTGTGCTCTAGTTCTTGGACTTCCAGTAGAAGAATTTTTGTTTGACATTTTTTGTGATGCTTCACGTCTTGGGTTGGTCTTTTTCTAATGCCGTAGAGATCATTCATTTATTATGGGTCTTGTAAGTTACATCCCCTTGATTGTAACTATTCCACCCATGATCTTTAGTTGGTGGTGGCGGTGTTTTCCCTAAAGTTATAGAGACATTACCTCATAGGTGATCATTTTTTGGTCTTCACTAATCATAAGATCCTGAGGTATGTTTTCTCCCAATGTGACTTGAACTTGTGTCCACATTAGTGGATGTAGTTCATATATTATTACAACTTCAAAATTTATTATAAACCAAGAAGGGGTAATTTTGTATCATATGTGCTGAGTAGGAAGTCTCACAGTGATTCAGTGTGTGCATCAGGTGATTCTGGGAGAGTGATGGAAGAACTTTCAACATTACATCTAGATGGGGAGAAGTCGGGGTATAGGTTTTATTTTTTAGATGATAGTGTATTCATCTCTAGTGAAACATTTGGAGGAATCCCGATTGGGGGATATTAAAGTGGATATATGGAGAGAATTAGTTTTTTGTGGAGAGTCCCATCATGGTTAGTCTAAGGATGAACAGCACTGAGTTTTGTTTCAGGGAAGGCTTTTCATTCCATTTGCGATGTGTGAGATGGTTCTCAGAGAGTTCAATAGTTCACCTTTTGTGGTACATCCTAGCTTGAAAAATATATAATGATCTTTTATAGGTTAGTTTTTGGGGTCTAGTATGAATCGTACAATTGTGGAGTTTTTGTCTCTGTATTTAGTCTACAAAAAGGTGAAAACCGAGATCAATGTTCCCAATGGTTTTATCCAGCCATTAGATGTTCCTATGTAGAAGTGGGAGGACATATCGATGGAATTTTTTACTAGTTTAACTTTATCTCAGGGAGGTTATGATGCAATATGGGTGGTAGTGGATCATTTGACGAAATATGGCCACTTTATAGAGATCAACGAGTTGAGCTCAGTATAGGTCTTGTCAAGGCAGTATCTAAAGGAGGTGGTGAGACTCCACGAATTCCAGAGGGCAATCATTTTTTATCTAGATCCTTATTTTACCTCTAGGGAATAGATAGGTATACATAATGATTTTTTATCATCTATTCCTTAGCATGTATTTTCATCTATATAGGGACGGTTAGATATAGAGGACTATCCAGACTCTTGAAAACTTGTTTCACTCTTGTCTCCCAGATTTTGTAAGTTCATGGATGAGTCACCTGTACTTGGTAGAGTTTTCTTACAAAAATAGTTATCACTCCACCATCGATATGTTATCATTTGTATCATTGTATTTCCAACCACGCTATTCACCATTGCGTTGGATTGGGGTTAGGGAGTCTGCAATTATCAGGGTAGAACTAGTATAGAATAAAATTGAGATGGTTCAGGTGATTCGTGAGATGATGAAAGCAGCACAGGATCATCAAAAATCCAATATCGGGTAGAGGAAGAGACCTATTGAGTTAGAATTTAAGGATAATGTGTTTCTGTAGGTGAATCCCTTTCATGGGAAGAGAAGGTTTGTTCATGGGAGTAATCTTTCTCTCTAGTATGTTGGGCCTTTCCAGGTGTTTTCTCATGTTAGATATGTGGCATATCGGATAGCACTTCCCCCACATATGATCTAGATACATGATTTTTTTTACATGTCACATCTCCATCATTATCTTCATGATGACTCTCACATCATCTGTTGGGGTGATATCGATGTGGATGATAATGCAACATTCAAGGAGAGGCCTGTAGAGATCTAGGACCACTAGGAGACAGTGTTACGAAGGCATTTTATCCACTTGGTTTATGTCTTGTGGAAGCATAGTGGCATGGAGGAGGGTACTTGGGAACGTGAGTCATAGATACCTAATCAGTACCCCGAGCTATTTAATTTTTATCTCTTTTCTTATAAAACTTTTTGTTTTTTGGTTATGGACCTTTTTTTGTTTGTGAGATGGTTTTCCCTTGTTGCTTGTTGTGGTTCTCTCTCTTTTGCGAGGTATCTCACACAGGAGAGTGTTTAAGAGAAAGTTGTGTGTAACATTATAGAAATTTCTAAATGATTAATAAATGGGTTATAATTTATATAAATTAAGTATCCTCTATAAAACTAATGAATTTTAGCTAATCAAAATAAAAAATTTATATTTTTATTATTTTCGAAAAATATCTTATTTATTATAAATGTTAAAACATTAAATCATTATACATTTATGAAAAATATAGGTTTCACATATTATGATATTTTTATATAAATTAATAATTTCAAGACATGAAATTTGATTTTAAAATTATAATACAATAGCATTTTTAAACATAGTAATATTTTATTATGAATTTATTAGAAATAATTAAAATACATATTATATTAAAATCAATAAAAAATGTGTTTTAATAAAATCTTTTTAAATAAATTGATTTTTATTAATGGGTGTTGAGTATCATTTATAAGTTGACATATAAATTCAGTAAAATCATATTTTATTGATTTATTATATAAATAATGTTTTAAATAGATAAAAAATAAAATTTATAAATTTATAAACTTTTCAATTGTGGTTAGATAATTTTTAAACAATTATGAGTTTTTATAAAACTATAAATTATGAAAATTTAAATATAAATGAAGTTTTATTAAATAAATTAAATAAATAATAATATTGAATGATAAATCGATATAATAAAAAATGGAAAATCAAGAATAGGGGTATTAGGGTTATGTGAGGCATCGGTTTTCTAGGTTTAATGGGGTTTTAGGTCAGACCTTGCATAGATAAGCTTAAGACTTCATGGGAGGAACTTAGAGGGCTCATTTCTAGGTTGTTTTCAATAGGCACTTTACTGGAGGATTTTAACCCACACATGGATCTAGGGGCAGTCACCTGTATGGACTCACATGGAATGGAGACTGACCACTAGAAAGTATGATCTGAGTTATTTGGAGGTCAGTAAGGGTAGACTAAGGTATGATACATATAGGGTTTGATCTGAGCCTAGGGGTTTGATTTTTGTTTTTCTTTAACCGAGGTAGGTTGGTGTTTTCTTTATAGATCCAAATACTCTAGTTCCACTGTTTTCATTTTTTTTCTTCCTCCAATCTCTATCCTTGTGTTTTTTTGTGGTCATCATTTGAATTGGACATTAACTTTGAATATGAGGTTTTTTTCTAGTATAAAAATGTAGTTTTATTTGTTCCTTTTTTAATTTTATATTTATTTTATCAACGTTTTTTTGTGATCAATTTTCTTGTTGTTTGCATAACCATAAACACATCTTTGTCTACAAGATCATATGAGTCATTGTTTTGAAATCTTTGAAGATCTGCTTTGATCCAAGGTTTATACTTTTATTTTTATCACTTCATATTATAGGTAATGGATATAAAATCATTACACTAATGTGAAAATAAAGATGGAAAATAAAATTTCATATATTAAAAGTTCAGATAGTGTTCCAAGTAGTATATCTCCTTCTATTTGTTTTTAAATAACATAAGGATATGTATTTATCAACAAAATATGTTTTCATTAAATTCATTTTAAATTTACTATAAGGGGTAGATTTACCATTTTAAAATTTGTGTCTCTCTATGGATTTATGATATTCAAACACAAATTATGAAATTCATTCTTATTTTCTCATGGTAGTAGGATATTTCTTTTAATTTTACACTTCAATTTATAATTTATGTCTTTGTAAGGAAATTTATTTATCAAAATTATGTTTTAATTTGAAATCATGATTCTATGGTAATGGTTATTTTTTAAAATTATGACTATTAATTTATGATATTCAAAACAAAAGTGTTAAATACATACATATGATCTCTAGGAAGTAATCAATTATATTGTTTTTTATCAAAAAAAATATAAAAAGGAATTTATTTATGCTGTTATGCATATAACAATTCCATATCTCTTATCTATGTATATATTAATTTCTGGTTTTATGTTGATTTTATACTTATATATATACATATTTAACCATTAATACCTTATTTGAAATCCACAATCAAATCATGAATGAATATTCATTAAGTTTCAAATCAAGATCTTGTACAAGATTATATTTTCAATTTACTTATGGATAAAATGCTTGATTTAAAATGATTATTTTATAATTTAATGTGCATTATTAGGATTAATTTTCTATTAATATATTATTTTATTTTATATGAAGTCTTTATACATTCATGTCATTAATTTATAAATAGAATCAATTAATCAAATAAGCCTTTGATATTTTTTATTTAAGACTAAGTTTTAAATAATAAAATTAATACTTTATATAAAATTCATTTCATGAATTAACGAATGAAATTTTGACTACATTGTTGTTTATGCAATGTCTAAGTGACATGAGTTTTGTGTGTATCAAAACTTTCAAGATATTTTCAAGTAAAGTTCATACTTATATATATATATATACAGAAATAAAAGTTTGTTTAGTTATGATTTAAATTAAAACACCCAATGAGAAATTTATATATAAAAGTCAAGCTCAAAATGTGTTTATAATGTTCTCATATGGAAATGGTAAACATGATAGGGAGTGGGGAGGTAACCTATCCCTCAAGAAAGTGGGTAGTCCTAGACAATCTTTAAAGTTTCATGAGGCCTTATGGTTTATTTTTCAAAGGCTTGATTATTGTCTTCAGAAAATAATTGGAATGTGTTTAAATAAATTTTTGAATGTAAGTATTTTTAAATGTTCTATAGTATTTTCAAGGCATATTTAATTTCAATAATGTTTGCAAAATGTATTTCTAAATGTATTTTTGAAATTAATTTCAAAAGAATATTTTAAAAGTAATTATGAAAGATTTTAAATCTTCTTATTGGGAAATTTCATTCCCAACCCATGTTTTAAATGTTTTCATAGGTATCTTAGAATTTTTAGAATGGATTTCTTGCCTTGTGTATTTAGTGCATGCACAGTGAAGTAGAACATTTTATTCTTATTAAACTATGATGAATTGTAATTTTTTATCTAATTCTTCATAATCGAGACTAAATAATATTTTCTATTGTATAAAGTGTTTTGTATTGTTTAAATTCCTTTTATATAAAAAATACACATCATGTTAATCACTAAATCCAGAAGTGTGGTTTCAGAACAATATATTATGTTTGTTTTTTGATATTTCACTATTCCCCTTGTGTGGTGGTTGATCTCATGCGATGATGAGAACATTGATGGTGGTTGTTCAGATTCCCTTATCATGTTTCATCTCTAGGTTGGTTTTTGATTCTTAAGGATGATAATGTTTTGAGAGGTATATAACATAAGGTCCTAGATCCATCTGGATAAACCCTTTGTGTGTTTACAAAGACCGAGGTGATCGGAGGAGAATTGAAGGAAGTCTAGAGAAGTTCGGCTGGTAAGAGTTGGAAGAAAGGGAAAGATTTAATGTTGAGAAGAGTTACACAATGTGAAAGTGGATTTCACATTCTATAATAGATTGAGGTATGAAAAATAAAATAATGTGATCAGGTGATGCTTTTTTCAGTGTAAATAAAAAATGAGGATTACACAATGTGAAAAGAGATTGCACATTATGTAATACCTTAATGTTGTATGTTTTTAAATGTTTCTGACACTTGGGTTTTTCACAAACCCTATGGCTATAGTGGAACCCATCTTCATTCTATGAATTTAGAAACCCTCTCCTTTATCATTTTGGATTCCCTTCAAGGGGGATCGATCCTTGGGCTTCTATCTTCGATTCATGATGATCTGTAGTGATCCAAGGTTCATTATTCATTTGTTATCTAGATGTTTCTCCCAATTTTGTCTTGTTTAATATCATATATTCTCATTGTGATTTTTTGTTTTCTTACCCCAAGGATATAATGGGGTTTCTCATGGTTGTTTTTGCCACATCATTCTCAGGTGGACGCATTTCTTGAAGAGGATTGATCGGAGATTTGTTGCATGGTTCATTCTCATCCGAAGAGCATTGACGACCATTATTAGGTAGGTTATTTTTTCCTTCTCTATTAAATTACATGAAATCATAGAGTCAGTGTGATTTATCCCCTTATAATGAAATAATTAACCTAATAATAACTTGAACTCAATTAAATAATTGGTTTTGATCACGTAGCAATGTTTCTGCTTTGTACAGTGATAATGGTTTGCCTCTTTATTTCGTAGATAGTGTGATATCTATGAATTTTGTGGATTAGCATGATATTTTTTATGTAAATTGGTAAGGAAATTAAATCCAGAATCAATTAGTAATGAATTTTCTAGATGAATTAAATTTCTATGTTTAATGAATTTGGTTGTTGTTGTTTTTGTTGTAATTTGATGATAATCAAATTGATACAAGTGTACATGTTTAATTGAATTATTTAATGAACCAGAATCAAGATGATTATTATTGATAAAGAAATTAAAGGTAAGTTAAATTAATGGTTTAATAAATTTTTTATTGATTGTGATAGCTTGTTGATTAGGTTTCCCATAGTAAGAACTTATAAATAATGAATTGGTTAATTCAATATAGAATAAGAACTGGTTGTGTAAAAAATATAATTCCTTTATAGGGATCGAGTTTCCCATTTTATTGTAAAGTCCATGTGCTTTGTGCTTTAGATCTATGTGAGCTTGTGTGTGAAGGATGGATTCCCGGTTTTAGGTCTAAGATCTCATTTACTATGTTTGTTTCCTACTTCTTATGATATACTGTGAGCCTAGGATAGCTTATCCAAGAGGGTTGTTGTGGTATGTGGGGTGGGGAGGACCATATGTGTTGTGATACTGGGATGTATGGGCCTAGAGGTATGTTTTGGTATGTGGGTCAGGGAGTCCCATATGTGTTGTGGTCCTGGGAGGGCTGATCGTGGAGGGATGTTATTGTATGAGGGTCCCTAGTTGTTGACGCAGCAGTTTATGCCAAAAATGTTTATATGTATTGGTATATACATATGGGTGTCAAGGAGGACATTGGAGATGATATACTGGGTTGAGGTTGGGATAACCCATTGTTATGAATGTTGGATTCTTGTTTGAATTAGTTACTTGGCTGACAACCACGTTTTTTGTTTATCTTCTTTCCTTTCCCCACGGCTTGAGGTAGATTTTTTTCATTACTCTTCTTCTAAGAGACGAAAATACATGAGGGGTATGCCACATGCTTTCTGTTTTTAGCTTCTCGTGGTTGGATGAGTCTATGATCCTACTATAGGTGGCAAAGACTCAACGATTAGTTCACCTAATCATTTTGTTTATCCCCTTGTGTTTGGTTTCTTAGAATGTTTTCATAGAATACCTAGTAATATGGAAAATAGTGTTGTTAATAAATAAATAAATTTTTAACCCATGGAGTTGGACCTTGATGGGATTCAATGCTACGGTTGAAATTCTGAGAAGTCATGGACTCGGTTTTCTTATTCCTAGAGGGCATGTATCTTTGTTATGATGCTAATGTAATGTAATGTGTAAAATGATAATGGTTAATTAATGGTTAAGAATTAATTTACATAAAGTGAAACTGATTAAAAAAGGATAAAATTACTTAACATATCTCTTTAAATGGTTGTGTTATTATAAGATATCTAGTATTAGTAGTGGTAGTTGGGAGTCCGAGATACGTTAGAAGTAGTTGAGGCTAATATTATGTTATGCCCATAGTTTGATTCTGAGCTATATTATATCATGTACATTTTTTTGTTTTTATACACAACTCAACCTTGTCGATTAAGGAAACTAAAACTAGTGGAATTTGAGACTTGGGGGTAGTTCCCCACCATCCTAGTGGATGGATGTATGGATCACTACCCCCCTTTGGCTCCACTCTCTCCCCATGGTAGTTACTTGTTATGGTATGAACGACAGTGAGTTTCCCCATATATACATGTAGAGGGTTTCAATGGCTTATAGTTATTTTTCACACATGTATTTTGGATATAGTTTCTTAAGGACAACTATATGTATAACATCTGTAGGTTGTGATGGCTTGAGGATCCTTACTCAGTGTATGGACTATTGTGGCTTGAGGTATAATACCCAATATATGATACACGTTATTCAGGCTATGGTGGCTCCTAGAAACTGCTTGGCTACTTTTGGTTGCAAGGGTGTGGTGGTGTGTTTCATGAGGTTCATGGTGTGTTGTTTCACCCAAGTGTATGCAAGCTAGCCTTTTTATATAGAGAGATGCTCAGGATGTGTGATTTTAGGGAAAAGTGGATAATTGGTGGGGGAGTGGTAGCTAGGTACCCTTGATATTCCTAATAATATTTCCTTGTATGTGATACTTAGTGAGAGTAGACATGGTGAGGTTGGGAACTTAGTATGAAAGTTTAGGTGATTAGATAGTTTCACATGTTGTTCACTGTCCTTTGGCATGATTCATTTACCATTTTCACAAGAGGCTCTTGGGATGATGCTACTGAGTATAATTTAATACTCACCCTACATATATATAAACCATTTTTCATGTTAGTTAGAGAAGGTAGGAGATTGGGATGGTTACTACTAGCTTGGAGGTCTGTAGGAGCTATTTGGGATTAATGGTTGCTATCGTATTTACTTTATTTTGGTTCTTGTAGTTTCCCTTCATTTGTAGTAGTTTTTTCATGACATTACATATGTTCACCTTGGGTTTTATTTTATATTGGATTCTAACCATGAGTTGGTTGGTGTCTATCTTATCTCTCCCTTTTTCATGTGTTCTCTTAGAGGGTAATGCCTCCCATCTGCATGTTTATTAAACCATCAGTGCCAGTCTCCAACCTGGGGCCTACTAGAGGTGGGACTCAAGGGTCACTATCTCTCTTCTCCCATTATCATCCTAGAAGTGTACACCTTGTGGATAGGGGTTCTTGACACACTATTACTTTGGGGAGTGGTTTTCAGGGTAATCATATCATAAGGACCTAAAATATATTTTTACTTATATGGGTCTAAATTTTTCACAGAGACTCTAGGTAGAGTATACTAAGACTTTTGACTCTGATATTTCTTGTACCCCTATAAAAGGGAATGTGTTCATTGATATGTTGAGTAGAAAATTATCGACACAGGCTATGAAGGAATCAGTTGACGAGTGGTATTTGATGAGTTTTTTCCCTAAGAAGATCATGGAAGAGTAAGTGGTTTGTGGATAGTTTTTATTGTCTTTGATGAGGGATGAATCGCCATTTGTTGAGAAAGTTTCGAATGATCATATGTCTGACACCAAGTGACATACTTTTAGTGAAATACATTATCATGGGGAGACCATAGAAGTTTAGTCTCAGTCTCCCATTGGAGCCTTATGCTTCTATAACAATTTGGTTATTCCTTTATCCCTGAGGTATGAGTTTTTGGATAGTGGGTGCTGGTCATGTTTATTCATGCTCCATAGATCTACCAAGATGTATCATGATTTTGGATTTTGTTATTGGTGTTTGGGAAGGATGAAGTATATTGAGGATTTGGTTTCACGGTGTCTCACTTTTTAGAAAATTAAGGTGGAATACCAGAGAACTGCAGGTTTTTTGTAGCCCCTACCCATTCTGGTATGGATGTGGGATGATATTACCAGGGAATTCAGAATGGGTTTTCCTTGAAATCCTAATGGTAAGGATTTTATTGGTTTGATCATTGAATGACTCAAAAAATTGTATCATTTCCTACCTATCAAGGAGATAATGAAAGTGTAACAGCTTGAGGGCTTGTATTTCCATGAGATTTTGAGAATTCATGGGGTTCCCTATTCAATTTTTTCACATAGGGATTGAAAATTTACATCTAGGTTATGGAAAGTTTTACATGTGGTGATGGTTTCCTTTTTGAAATTGAGAGTGGTATATCATCTGAATAAGAATAAATATATAGAGAGAGTTATCTAGCTACTTGAGGATATTCTCCAGAATTGTTTTCTTGATTCTTGTGGTTCTTGGGATAGGTATTTGTCTCTATTCAAATTTTTCTATAAAAATAGTTATCATGTTTTATAAGTATGGTGACCTCTGAGGATATATATTGGTAGCCATGTTGTTCTCCATTATGTTGGGCAGAGTTGGGAGAGTGGTCCTTGGATGGAATTGTCATTGTTTTTGAGATAATAGATATAGTGTAGTTGATCTAGAGGCATTTGATCATGGAACAGAGTCATAAGAAATATTTTTTGGACCATCGGTGTTAGTCATTGGATTTTGAGGTTGGTGACTAGGTCTTTCTCATAGTTTCACCTCACCTCATACATCATCAGTTGGGTAAGCAGGGTATGTTGGAACCCAATTTTTTGGGGCCCTTTAATATCATTGGATGACTCAGGAGAGTGTCTTATCCATTGTAATTTTCATCACAATTTATTTACATTCATGATGTGTTTCATTTTTTAAAGTTAAGAATTTATTTACCAAGACAATCCCATGTTATTAGATGGGAGGATATTGATCTTGTTCCTGATACCACTTTGCTTGTGCAGCCAGTTCATATTATGGATCGCCCAGATAAGGTACTACATGGTAAAATGATCCCCCTAGTTTTGGTGTTGTGGTATCTCATATAGGATATCCCTAATACATGGGGTTTGGAGTCATTTATGAGATAGTAGTGACCTTATATTTCTTGCATATCCAGGATCTTGATCAATTTCTGGGGATAGAAATATTTTATAGTGGGGAGATTGTAATGCCTTGTTACCATTATTTTAGGTCTCCCTTAACCATTTTTTTTGGTTTCCTTTAACATTGGATGAATAATAATGAAAAATAAATTGGAGGATACGTGTAATGGTGAATTTAGGTATTTGTTAGAGTATTTCATATTAAACCTGTAGTTTGTGCAGATCATTATGTGATTAAACACCATGTAATGGGAGTATAAGGCATTTAATTGCCACCGATAAGAATCTATGAAATGGTTACATATATTTATAGGTTTACATGTTGGGTAATAGGTTCACATCATGTAATGGAAAATATCAGGTTTTTACCAAAAAGAAGATAGGTTTTTAAGTGTATATGATCTTTATGGATTTCATGACATGTAAGTGGATTACACACAATGTAATAGTAATGAGTTGGGATTTTAGGGTGTTTAATGAGTGGTTTATTATTCCATTCAGTGTAGGATTACTTAATATCAAATCGCAGAGAATCCTTATGAGATTTAGGGTGATTTTGGTGATCCATATCCCTTTCAGGTCATTCTTTCAATGATTGATCATCCATGTGGATGCAGTGTGTCTTTCTAGGTAAGTGTTTTATCTTTCCTTTTTTCATTAGTTTTCATGAGGTGTTGGTGATGTTTTTTTCGAAATTCATGATTGTATAGTGATTTCTATCAATCAATTCTAGTAACTTGTCATTACTTGTTTTTTGAAGGTCGATCTCATGGTTTCCAATCCCCATTGTCGAAGGTGGTCAAGTTATATTAGTTCTTAACGTATGTTGATCTATTCAAGTGTTCTAATTTCATGAATTTATAGTTGTTACCATTGATTCCTTTGGGTTTTTAAATGGATATGCATGTGTTGAAACTAAAAGGCAATGGTTAAAGTATTTTAAAGGGGTTTTGGCTTTGAAAATGGATTTTCATTGATTTTGTAAATGAATTTTCAAACCCTAAAGCAGAGTAGGTTGGATTTGTAAATTTTTCATAAAAAATGAAACAATAGTTTATAAAATAGAAATTAAAAAAATACCACATCAGAAACCTTGGGTGCATCGGGAAAGAGAAACAGGTATCCTTAGTGTGTGTAGAATCACAAGGAGGGAACCTTTTGGATATTGATCAACTATGGAAAGACTCGATATTGGTTGGATCCAACATTATTCATTTTATGTACTTTACTGTCTAGTATGTATTAAACCATAGTTTATAGAAATAATGGATGTTTCTTTGTCATTTCAAGTTTTTTTATTTCATGATAGTTTATTTCATGGATATTTTCTCACATTTATATAGTATGTTTACATTTTTTTAGCTTGATATGAATTTTTTTTTAAAAATAAAACAAATGTTTAAAGGAACTTTTAGGTAATGTGAAAATTATTTATTTTTAAATGTGAATGTAAAACTAGATTTTATTTTAAATATGGAGCATTTTCATTCCTAATATTATAACTTCTATAGATTATTTGGTGGTATCCTACTAGGATTTTTTCCCACACACAACTTTTTTTTGGGTGGTTGTAGATGTTTTCTTATTGGATTAAGGTAAATATAAGGGGATATTTTTGCATGTTGTATACTATTTTTTCGGGCCTCTGATTTTGGTTAGTCTGTAGGTGGCTTACTATTCATGGGTGGATTTAATGTACTTTTAATATTATCTTATTTATTAATGGATTTTATGCCTTTGATTTTTTTCATTTTTTCAACTTTATACTCTAGTTGTATGGATTGTTTTACTTATATTAAAACCTATTTTTTGAATATTATTTTATCTATTTTATGTGACTGAATAGTGCGGGTGTCCTATCTATTTAACCTAGGTTGGTTTTCTATTTAGAGCCACAATGACATGCTTTATAATTTTTCATTGGTTTATCACATGATGGATTGGTCATGGTTATTTCATCACATACTTGAACATGATGGGTTTTTCTTGGTTATTTTCTCACATGCTTTCACATAATGGATTGTGTCATGTTCATATTGCTTACATTCCTATTTCATGGTGTACCCATGGATAATATTGATTATTCTTTTATTCTTATCACATGTACATATCATATTCCTTATCTTCAGTATATAAAAGGATTTTATGAGAACCTAATGATGAATAACCAATGTTTTTTATTTATGAAAATTATTTTTAAGAAGATAATACTTTTATAGCTAGAATTCCAGGATTCTTGGTTTTAGACATTGAATAGATTTTGTGGTGGAATCCTTCTAGGATATTTGCTCACACCCTAAATTTATTTGTGATTGAAGATGTTGTTTTATAGGATTAATGAAATGGTAAGTTCATTATATAGCATGTAGGATTCTATTTTAATCATTTACTTTGTTGCATAATGGTTTAGAGGTGACGTTTTTTCACATGGAGACTTATTGGTCTAGTTCGGTCATACTTTATGATTTTCCCAATTTGGGTTTAATTGAATGGTTCTTAGATTTATATTTTCCTACCATATTTTTTTCTAGGTTTTTTTATTATTTTATAATATAAAAGGATAGTTTTTGTTATCTTTTTCCAGCTCACCACCATGATGAGCCATATTTGGTGGCTTGTCCAGTTGATGTGGGGTTTTTATAATATTGTTTGAAAATGTTAAATATTGATATAATTAAATAGTATAACAAAATGGTCATATTGTGGCTATTTTTTATGATATATGTGATGACATGTTATTTTCCTAGTCAGTAGTTATAAATTTTCATGTATTTGATATTGTTATGGTAGTGGAAGTGTATTAGTGTAGTCAAATGCACCAACATGGATAGGATTGCCTATTTTTATAATTATACTTATATTTTCCATGTGATTTTTAAAAAGCACCACCTATGTTAGATACCCTTATTAACACTTAAACAACATTGGGTACATTGTGTCTTCCCTTAATATCCTAGTTGTCTAGTGAATTGATTACTGACATTTAACTCTTCCCCTCTCTCTATTCTAGGTGTAGTATGAGCTATGATGGATCAAGGAAATTAATTACATATTGATGATGCATGTTGTATACTGATGGTACCTATGAGATTTTAGTTTTATAATAGGTATATTAGGTACTAGTATACCCAACATGATATGGTTAAGGAGGCATAAGTGGGCTTGATGGTCTTGTGGGGTGTTGAGATATGGATATAAGACAGGTTCACCATCAAAGAAAATGGGGTATTAGAAGAGATGGTATTACACAATGGGGATTATTCATGTTAGGAGTAAGACATGAGGCTGATTTCATGTATGTTCATGATATCAAAACATTCTGGTTATTATATTTGAAAATGATACTTGGTATGTTTTAACATTTTTATTGAAGGAATTGGGGAAAAAATACAGTTAAAATGGAGTATAATAGGGAAAAACTATAAAAGATGAACTTCCAGGATAGTCTCTCATTGTA
This sequence comes from Viscum album, assembly GCA_963277665.1. Lineage (NCBI taxonomy): Eukaryota > Viridiplantae > Streptophyta > Magnoliopsida > Santalales > Viscaceae > Viscum > Viscum album. The sequence continues at coordinate 1,258,368,262 of OY728152.1, forward strand.
TTTCTTGATAATATTTTTTAATTCCTAGATGTGATATTTGGTGGGTATGCCCTGGTGAGGCCAGATGGTAGATGACCTAATATGTTTTTGTGGTTAAACTATTTGTTCACTAATTCAATAGTATTCTCTTTTAATATATTTCCAAGAGGTCTTGGGTATAGTCCAAATGAGAATACATGTTATGCTCACCCATGTCTATACAAAATGATTTTTAGGTTTTTAGGAAAAGGTTAGTGACTATATTAGAAAATACTATCTTGGAGCTTCGCTATTGTTACAAAGTCACTTTCTAAGAGTTATGTTGATAATTAATTTTATATTTTTACTTTAATGGCATTACTTATGCATTTTGGATTTATGGGGGAGTTTGGTTATTTAAATACCAATTTTTATTAGCATATTTATTCTATATTCCCAGTTTTTACGAGGGTGATGCATCCCTTTATATGTTTATACCCTCCACCCTAGTCACCAAACCATGTCCTATTGGAGGTGGGCTTCTAGTATCACTGTAATATTCACTACATGGCCATAATGGGGTTTTAGTGGGGGAGGGTGATGATAATATAAATTCCTATGATTAATGAACCCAATGTATTTGAGTCAGATCATAGGGACCCTAATCAACTTTTTCCTATCTAGTCTCCCTTACCACCATCATAATCTATGATTGGTAGATTTTTTCCCCCTATAAATCCAATATAGTACAAACCGGTAACTAATGTTAAAGTCCATCATACCTCCCAATAATAAATTTGATACCACCATTTGATGATCTATCCCATCTAGAACCTAACCTAGTGTGGTAGAACATCTAACTAGAAAACATAAATCTTACCACCAATAATCTTTGAGTTTGAAACTACCTATAAGGGTATAAAATACACATATGGGAGAAATTAAAATTATAAATACTGGGAAAAAAATACAAATACAAAAATAAATATCCATATAATGTGAAATAATTGCAATCCAAAAATATATTTTTTGTAATGCATTAACAATAACAAAACAAAATCATCTACAACTACAGTTGATCTGAATCCATTGGTCACAATGTTATAGTAATGTTTATCATGGTAACCAAATATATCCGGCAAATTTGATAAATAGATATTTGATATAGAAGTCTGTATAATAGTATTCTTAGTTGGATCCCGCCTAAAATTACTCATGAAAATCTATAAAAAAAAATTAGAAACCTCATTTTAAAAACAATGAAACTTTATTAATTTTTATTCTAGGTCAACTAATTTCCCATCCTCATAAATACTTAGTCAAAAAATATTTATAAAATTAAAAAAAAACATAATTACATTAAAATATAAGTTTTGTTACACAACATTCCCTTCCTCACTAAACTAGAATCCCACACAGCCCCATTATCTTAAATTTGGGGGCTATAATTTTTATTTTATAGATTCCAAATATTCCACCCATTAGTTATTTTTTGTAGTTAAATATTCACATATCAAAACCATTCTATATTCAATCATACATTTATTCCATTTTTTATACATTTTATTTTATGTTTTTAAAATTATCACCACCATAACCCATTATTATTTTGATAATACATTACAATACTTGAGATTTTATAATATATTATAGAAATGAAACCTATATCCATAGCGCATCAAAAACAAAACTAGCTCATTAAATAACAATTTCATAAATTCCACCTCTTAGTCATCATTATCCACTATATTTCTCATGAACCGTAACAAACTACCACCATAATAACAACAGGATATAATTTAATTATCATAAAAAATGCACCACTAATTTCCCTTAGCTAGTTTAATAACAATACCATAAACATTAATAATAATAAATTCCTCAATTACACTTTATTATTATTAAAAAATCATTTATAATTATTGTAAATATTAAAATATAAATACCATACCCCCTTTTCATTAATATTTTGTATATAAAAAACCAATTATTATATTATCTAATGTGTTAATAATAAATATTAAAATATATCATTATATCACAAAATCAAATAAACAAATGCATTATTACATGAAAAATAATAGTGAATTCATAATAAGATCTTTATTTTTACATATCCCCATTAAATTAGATTGGACCGATTTAATTTCATCATTATTTTAATTTAAAAAACTTACACATTGAGAACATAGACATGGTCATTCAACATTTAAAACATAATAAATTAAGTGTAGTTCCAAATCTATAATATCAAATAAATAATTGAAAATTCATATAAAAGAATGTGAAGATGAAAAATGAAAATAAAAAAAATAAGAATAAAATAGTAAACCTGATAGAGATAAAATTTTCATTATTTTACATAGGTTTTTAAATGATTTAACCCCTTCCAATTAATCAATTTGAGCTGATTTTTATCATTTTAGTGTTTTGGTGAATTATGGGCTTAATTGTGGAAATTGGTTAATTCGGGAAATTTAACAGTATTTAGGAGCTAATGTATTTCACGAATATCCTTTACATTTTTTATCCAAATTGTGTGATTCCTTTTTTAGGATTTATATTGTCGTGGGATTCAACTTTTCCTTCTGGACTAAGGACCAATTCGGTAAAAAATGGCCCAGAAAAATTCAACAATTGGAAAACGTTTTCTGGATGATAGAATGGATCCCACCATAATTAAGGAGGAATATCTCAGCCTACATGTGTCCAAAGTATGTAATTCAAGCTGGAAGAGAAATAGGACTCCAATATTATCTTTAAAATTAATTTTCATAAAGCAATTAGGTCATTAAGGTAGTCATAGAATGCGACCAAAAAGAGGAAGTTTAAGAGTCACCTCGGGCATAAAAATATGTCATTAGTAATTAAAGGATAACCTTTGTAACACATGTCCAAATTCACTGAGATTTTGAGGAAGCATTCAAAAGATATAGTTGAACAACATTTATGAATACACCATCCCGAGATTCATCCATTTATTATTCCAACCTAACTCAAAGTTTCAGTGAAGTAATTTTGGAGGGAAATTCTCAACTCCAAAAACCTATAAATAAGAGTGTTCACTTCCATTCAAAGGGGTTGAAGATGGTGCAATAGGTGATGTGATGGAGGATTGAGTTCTTGAAGTTCTTTATATTTTATATTTTCTTTTTACTTAGTTTCATCGTGCTCTCTTCTTCCCCATTCAACTCTATTACCCTTCAAATGGAGGGGTAAAACCTTTGACTAGTCGGGGAAGGGGGAGTTTCACTTTTGTAATGTCAGAGTTTTATGATTAAATGTAAAACCCTATTTTTCTTTTGAAATACTTCTATTATTATTGTTTCCCAATTCTATTAATGTGATCATGTTTTGAGTTTGTGTATTTATTTTTAATAGCTTTGGTTAAAGACTTTTAATCTCCCTCCGCCTAGTGTAATTTGACTCGATCGATCATCTTGTGTTAGGTGGTGAGTGTCCAGTGATAGTTGGAACATGTGTAGAACTAGTGGACTTCTTCTGGAGTTAAAAAGATAAAAAATCCCAATTGGGACTTTCCATGTTTGTTTAGGAATTTTTTATGAACTTCCATGCACATAAGAGTGAGTTCCATTTCTTTCTTCAACCAAAGGTGATTGATAACTCGATCAAGGAGTATTTCATTTTTCATTCAAAAGGAAGAGAGGGAAGATGGCCTTTATGACTATTATGACATTGAAAAGGTGATCCTACCCTGACCCCATCACTCTCTTTATCCATTTGTGTTCAACCTTTCTTTTCAATTGCTTGCTTTATTTTTCAAAACAAAAAATTTCAAAAATAATCTCTTCTTTTTTCTTTAATTTAAGTGACAAACGTTATTTTTGTGTACTACTCTCTAAAGACAACCTAGGTTGCCCAAATTTCTACATTTTAACTTAGGTAATATTTATTTGTCAAGCCCCATGATAGGAATGTGTCAAAACTTGGCGTCGTTGCCGGGGAGGTAGTGCCAATAGTTTTTTTCTCTTTCTTTCCAATTTTCTTATTTTCATTCCAAAGTTGCATGAATAGAACCTCAAACATTGATCCTTTCCCCACTGATCCTGAAATTTATATAAATTTATTGAGTAGGATCAGAAACCTCAATTTACAACCTGAATTTGAGGAAATTTCTCTTACATACTCGAGTGAAACTTGAAGTGTTCACTCTGAGCCTATCATCAAGGCTGGAAATAAAAAACCCAACCCTTAGAGACCTTTGTTCCCCACAATTCCTTAATTAGAATAATCAACTTGTTATTCCAGTGTTACAAAATGATTTTGAGATGAAACCTAATATGATACAATTTCTCCAAAAGTTTCATGGCTTCCCAGGTGAAGATCCCAACAAACATATCAAAGAATTCACACATGTCTGGTCAACCATTAGACCACGTGGAGTAGTTAAGGGACAAGTAAAGTGGAAGGTGTTACCATTTTCATTAGAAGGATCTACTAAAGAATGGTTATATGTCCTAGAACCTGGATATTTGGATGATTGGAATGACCTGGTGATATGATTCATGCAAAGATCTTTCCCCACCTCCAGAAGCATAGCCATCAGAAAGGAGATCTATGCCATCAAACAATCATCTGGAGAAACCCTTTATGAGTACTAGGAAAGATTTAAAAAGCTATGTGCCAGCTGCCCACATCAATCCATTGAGGATCATCACTTTCTTTTCTTCTTCTATCAGGACTTACTAGACAATGATAGGAACATTCTTAATGCATCATCTGGAAGTGTATTGATTGACAAGTCCCCAGAAGATGCCAAATGTTTGATTGAGAAAATTTCTCATAACTCACAACAGTTTGTTAAAAGAGGTACTGGCACAAGAGGTATTCATGAGGTATGAACTTATCATCCATCACCCTTACTAGAAACTAAGATTGAAGAGCTAACCAGTTTGGTGAGATAGATATCCTTGAAACAAGTGGGTGACCAACAAGCACCAGCTAAGGTATGTGGTTTATATTCATCACCTGATCATTTAACTAACCAATGTGCTGAAATACAGGGAATATAAGCTTGTGCGACATCATTTTATCAAAGTCAATTCCAACAAGATCAAAGATGGAGAGAGCCAAACCATGTTCAATATGGATTTGGTAATCAGCAGAATCAAGCTAGACCCCCATTACAGCAACAATTCCTAAACCCCCCACTATTTCAACAAAATAAATCTTATATCTAGCCTTCTCACCACCAACCACCCACTTTCATAAAACCCTATGAGCATCCATCAACCAGTGAACAACCCATAATTTTGAACCAACAGCATATATCTGATATTGAGGGGCTGAAAGGCTCTGTTAAAGATTTGACCACCAAGTTTGAAGGCCTCATGGACTTCCTAACCAAAAATCCTAGGAAACTTCCTTCCCAAACAATCCCAAACCCAAAGTAGAATTTCAGCATGATAATAACAAGAAGTGGAAAATAGCTCTCTCCACTAGCATCCCATGAATCTGAAACAAGACCACCTAGGTTAAGGGAGAATGAAGTTGTAAACTCTGAAAATTCTATGAAAATTCATTGTGAAGAAGAGAATAAAGAGGAGGAAGAGAAGTCTAGTTCAAGGAAGAAGAGACAAGAAACACCATTTCAAAGGAGAAAAGGGAGAAGAAATACTTACCCCTTCCATTTCATCAAGGATAAATGAATCCAAGAAATTTCAAGAGGAAGCACTTTAAAAATAAATTCTGAACACCTTCTAGAAAGTGGAAATCAATATCCCCTTACTTGACACAGTCAAAAAAATTCCAAATTATGCTAAATTCTTCAAGGATATGTGCACCAAGAAGAGTAGACCTCAATGTAATGAATGGATCAACTTGGTAAGAAGTGTCTCAGCCCTTATCACACCACAATTGCCAACCAAATGTTAAGTCCAAGGACATTTTCTATTCCATGCACCATTGGTTCTTTAAATTTCTCTAATTAATTATGTGATCTAGGTGCCTCAATTAATGTATTGACTCACTCGGTATACACTTATTTGTATAAGGGAGACTTGAAGCCCACAAGAGTGGTGGGCCAGCTTGCAAACAGATCCACAGTTTTCCCTGTAGGAGTTTTAAAGGATGTCCTTGTGAAAGTCAAAGATATCTTATTCCTAGCTAACTTCTACGTGATAAATATGGAAGAAGATAGGATCCCTTCATATTCACCCGTCATTTTGGAGATACCTTTATTGATGACATCCAAAACCCTCATCAATGTCCATGAGGGGGCACTCACCATGGAGTTTGGAGAGAGCACTATCCACTTCAATATTTTTGAATCCATGAGGCACCCATCAGATAATCACTCCCTATTTTCACTTTCCCATGAAGTTGGTGCAGAACCCATTTAAGAATCAGGCATGCTCTATGAATTCTTAGACATAGGAGATACTTCTTCCATTGAAACTAACATTGAACATGTGGATGCCCAAGATGTTGGAGATTCTGACTTCATGTGGGAGGAAGTGGTAAAATTTGATTTCTTTAATGATTTTCTAAATGATGAGGAAGATTATATGGTTTCTTGTGTGCAGGAGGTCCAAAATTTGGAAGTGATAAATGTCAATTAAGTTTCATCCTTTGAGCATCCCCCTGATTTTGAACTCAAACCACTCCCTACTGATTTGAAATATGTGTACCTTAGGGTGGGAGAGAAAATACCATTGATAATTTCTAATAATCTCTCTGAAAACCAATAAAAATCATTAATTGATATTTTGAGAGAGAATATCCAAGTGATAGGATGTACTTTAGGTGATATTCCAAGAATCAAGCCAAATATATGCTCACATATAATTTTTCTTGAGGGAGATTCCAAACCTATCAGGCAACCCCAAAGGAGGTTGAATCTCACTTTAATGGAGTTTTTTAAGAAGGTTATTGATAAGCTATTGGAATCTGGGATCATCTATCCCATCTAAGATTCAGATTGGGTTATCCCAATTCATGTAGTTCCAAAACAAAACTGGCATAACCACTGTGAGAAATGAAAAGAGTGAATTAATCACTGTGAGAATTCAAAATAGCTGGAGAGTGTGCATTGATTTTATGAAGTTGAATTAGGTCACTCGAAAATATCATTTCCTCATTCCCTTAATTGATCTGATGTTAGAGAGACTGGTTGGGAGAACTCATTATTGCTTTTTTGATGGATTTTCGGGTTATTTCCAGGTACCCATTGCTCCTAAGGATTAAGATAAGACAACCTTTACATGTCCCTTTGGAACTTTTTCATATAAAATAATGCCATTTGGATTATGTAATGCTCCAAGTACATTTTAGAGGTGCATGGTAAGTATATTTTCTAATCACATTGAATATTTATTTGAAGTTTTCCTGGATGATTTCACGGTTTTTGGAAACTCATTTGACCACTGTTTGAAAAATCTGGAAAAAGTTTTGAAAACCTACATTGAAAAGAATCTTGTTTTAAATTTTGAAAAGTGTCATTTCATGGTTGAGAGAGGTATTTTCCTTGGGTATGTAATTTCCAAAAAGTTCATTGAAGTTGATAAGTCCAAAATTTAAGTGATAAATTCTTTGCCTTACCAAACTTGTGTTAAGTATGTTAGATCTTTTTTAGGACATGCAAGATTCTACAAGAGGTTTATCAAGGATTTTAGTAAGATTTCTATCCCTATCTCTAGATTTCTTCTAAAAGATGCTGATTTTTAATTCAATAGTGCATGTAGGTAATCCTTTGATGAGCTGAAGAGGAGATTGATTGAACCACCTGTGATGCATCCACCAAATTGGGAAGAACCATTTTAGCTACTTTGTGATGCTTCCAACCAAGTAGTTGGAGCATTCCTTTATCAGCGAATTGAGGGCAGGCAACAATTCATTTCATATTATTCAAGAACCTTATATGTGGCTCAATTCAATTACACAAACTTTGAAACGGAGTTTTTAGTAGTTTTTTTTGGGTTTAGAAAGATTTAGATCATATCTACTTGGAATTAAAGTCACTGTATTTTCTGATCATGAAGCTCTTAGTTAATTGATGAAGAATGTTAAAGCTAAAACAAGGCTAGTGAGATGGGAGTTACTAGTAAAGGACTTAAACATAGAAATCAAGGACAAAAAGGGATCTGAGAACCAAGTGGATGATCATTTAAGCAAACTTTCCAACACTGCAGAAGCTGAAATTCCATAAAAAGAACCATTGAATGATAACCTTCTAGGAGAGCAGCTATACATGGTTGAAGGAGAAGTGCCTTGGTATGATTACATGTTCAATTATCTAGGAACATCTCAGGTCCCATCTCATTTCAATTCTCATCAAATTAACAAACTAAAAGCTGAATCTGGGTATTACATTTGGGTTGATCCATTTCTTTGGAAGATTTGCAATGCCAAGTGATAAGAAGATGTATTCATGAGAGTGAAATTGGTGTTGTCTTTGAGTTTTTTCACACATTAGCTTGTGGAGGCCACTTTGGACCTCAAAGGACAGCACGGAATGTTTTAGAATCTGGACTTTATTGGCCAACCATTTTTAAATATTCTCATGAATTTTTCAAAAGGTGTCCAAAATGTCAGTTTTTTGGAAAACTTTCAAAGAGACAAGAAATACCCCAACAACCAATAAATTTTCCTGATATTTTTAAAGTCTGGGGGATTGATTTTAGGGGCCCTTTCCCAATGTCATTTGTAAATTCCTATATCTTGCTTGTGGTTGATTTTTTTTTCAAATCGGTGGATGCAAAATCCACCTGGACTAATGATACTAAATTTTTTTGTTATTTTGTCAGGAATAACAAATTTTGTAGGTTTGGAGTGCCTAGAGCAATCATCAATGATCAAGTTACTCACTTTTGCAATAGGATAATGGAGGCTTTGCTGAATAAGTATGGGGTGTATCATAAAACATCAACTCCTTATCACCCACAAACAAATGTTCAAGTTGAAGTGTCAACAGGGAAATCAAATGAATTTTGGAGAAGAATATTATACCAAACAGGAAGGATTGGAGCCTGAAGCTGGAAGACGCATTATGGTCTTATAGGACAGCCTATAAGACCCCGATTAGAATGAATCCATATAGGCTGATTTATGGGAAAGGTTGTCACCTACCTGTAGGACTGAAGCCTAAGGCATATTTGGCTATGAGGAAGATGAATATAGATCTTGAAAGTGTTGGGAAATAGAGAAGTTTGTAGTTGTAGAAGTTGTAGGAAATTAGAAGAGAAGAATTTGAAAATTATTAGATTTACAAAGAGAGAACAAGAGTGGCTCATGACAAGTTGATCCAACCGAAAGAATTACATCCTAAAGATAATGTGCTGCTATTCAATTCAAGACTCAAGCTGATGCTAGATAAACTTCATTCTCGATGGGAGGGTCCATTTATAGTTACTCATGTATATCATTTTGGGGTTGTGAAGATTGTGAAGGATGGAAAGTATGAGCCATTCACTATTATTGGTCATAGGCTGATGAAATTCCATGGGTTTATTCCATTAGATCCAGTGGAGGAGATCCCGCTCCTCCAACCTGTTTATCAATAAGAGCCATCAGGTTGTACCTCTCCTTTACACTTGATTTCTATTGTGATTCATTTTAAAATTAGCTTGCATATTAAATCCACTTGAATTCATTGAGGACACTGCATCATTTAAGCGTGGGGTAGGGAACCTTTTTAGTTTAGGATTTTCATTTTATGTTTGTTTTCAATATAAAAAAAATGTGTGTTTTTAAATTTTGTGTGTTTATTTTTCAGTTTTGGTGTGTTTTTTGAAAATTTTGATCTGAAATTATTATCATTTCCATTTTTGAAACCCATGTCATTGAGTGAACTAATTTATTCCATGAAACTAAGCTTAAATGAATACTGAAAATGATTTTGATTCAAGTTTAATTCTTTAGGAATTTCATGAAAAGTACTAAAAAAATTTAATCCCATGACACATCTCACCGTCTTTATATTTGAAATCACTTTATTGTGAGGATTCTAAACCATTTTTGTTTTATTCTATTCATTCACCTCACTTCTTGAAAGAACCATACCATTCTTGTTTTAACCAGAATTTGATTTATTCCTTTCAAAACTTGAGGGTTTGGGGTACATGTGTTTTAAATGATTAAGGCATTTCTTTGGTTTTAAAGCCCCCTTTTCAAGATAATTCCTTTAATTATGGCCTACCTTGTACATTTAATCCTTATGGAACATATAATCCTTGAAAATCCTGTTAGCTTAGAAACATTACAAGCCAATTTTCCCTATCCAACCTGCTCTTGAAGTGAAATTGCATAATCTAGTTGAACTTAAGTGTAGGGGAAGATGTCTTCGGTTGTGCTAACTTGTGTGGTGAAACTTTGGGTGGAAATTAAAATGCTGAAGAGATGTGTATGCAAATGAAAAATAATTCTTTTGAAATTTATGCCTTTTCTAGAGCTTTCATGATAATAGAAGTTGTGCCTTTCTGGAGCTTCCAAGGGAAAAAGAAAGTTGTGCCTTTTCGGGAGCTTTTAAGAAAAATCATGTTTGAGAAGATTGAAATTTTTTCTACTGAAATGATGATATGTTTGAAAATTTCTTGGTATTTCATGATGATGGAGCTTAATTTCTACTATGAAGAGTGTGGAGAATACCATACCTGAGTAAAAATTAGTATTGTGCAATTTTGTTTCAAAAAGAGCCAAGCCCTCCTCATTCTGCCTCAGAATTTTTCACATAAAAATCCTACCAACCAAAATCCACATAACAACCTTGAAAATTCCACATTAAAAAAACATGTAATTGACTCACGTCAGGTGGATAAGCAGAAGTTTTTCAAACCAATGGTGACCCTTTCATTGGTTTGGATGCGAAAAACATTGTCGAAAATTGATATTTGTGAGATGAGAGAAAATTCATGTGTGGTAGGAGTATTGTGTGCATGGGAGTATAAATAAAGAGGAAAATATTGAATGATATGATTTGAGAACATGGAAAAATGGTTTTTGATGATGCGTGATATCTTTTATTTCTTGGTGTGGAATTGGTGGATCTCAATGGCATGTGTATTGAATTTGCTTGGATTTGATTTTGATTTGGACTTGTCCAGGATTCCAAGTGCTAAGTGTGGGGGAATTGATAGAGATAATATTTTCATTATTTTTCATATGTGTTTCAATTAATTAACCCTTCCAATTAATCAATTTGAGCTTATTTTTATCATTTTAGTGTTTTGGTGAATTATGGGCTTAATTGTGGAAATTGGTTAATTCAGGAAATTTAACAGTATTGTGGAGATTTTGTATTTCATGAATATCTATTAAATTTTTTATCCAAATTGTGTGATTCCTTTTTTTAGGATTTATATGATCATGGGATTCAACGTTTCCTTAAGGACCAAGGACCAATTCGGCACAAAATGGCCCAGAAAAATTCAACAATTGGAAAACGTTTTCTGGCTGACATAACGGACCCCACCATAATTAAGGAGGCATATCATGGCCTACATGTGTCCAAATGATGTGATTATAGTTGGAAGAGGAAGAGGAATCCGATATTATCTTTCAAATTAAATTTAATGAAGAAATTAGGTTACTAAGGAACTCATGGAATGCGACCAAAAGAGGAAGTTGAAGAGTCACCTCGGGCAGAAAAAGATGTCATCAACACTTCAAGGATAACATTTGTGTCACTTTTCTAACTTCTATGATATTTTGAGGAAGAATTAAAAATATAGAGGGAAGCAACATTTATGAAGACACCCTCTCTAGATTCTACGATTTATTATGCCAACTGGAATCAAACTGTCGGTGAAGTAATTTTGGAGGGAAATTCTCAACTCCAAAAGACTATAAATAAGAGTGTTCACTTCCATTCAAAGGGGTTGAAGAAGGTGAAAGAGGTGATGTGATGGAGGATTGAGTTCTTAAAGTTATTTAAATTTTTTTTTACTTAGTTTCATCATGCTCTATTCTTCACCTTTCAACTCTCTTACCCTTCACATGGAGGGGTAAAACCTTTGAGTGATTGGGGAAGGGGGAGTTTCAATTTTGTAATGTCAGAGTTTTGTGCTTAAATATAAAACTCTATTTTTATTTTGATTGAATTATATTATTATTGTTTCCTAATTCTCTTAATGTGATCGTGTTTTGAGTTTGGTGTATTCATTTTTAATAGCTTTGGTTAAAGACTTTTAATCTCCCTCCGCCTAGTGCAATTTGTCTCGATCGAGCATTTTGTGTTAGGTGGTGAGTGTCCAGCGATCGTTGGCACGTGTGTGGAACTAGTGGAATTTTTATAGAGTTCTGAGGAGAAACAATTACTAATCAGGACTTTCCTTGGTTATTTGGGAATTTTTTATGAACTTCCATGCACATAGGAGTGAGTTCCATTTCTATCTTCAACCAAAGGTGATTGATAACTCGATCGAGGAGTCTTTCATTTGACATTCAAAAGGAAGAGATGGAAGATGATATTTATGACTATGATGACATTGAAAAGGTGATCCTACCCTGACCCCATACACTCTTTAACAATTAGTGTTCGAACTTTTTTTTCAATTGCTTGCTTTATTTTTCAACTCAAACAATTTCTAAAAGAACCTCTTCTTATTTCTTTAATTTAAGTGACAAACATAATTGTTGTGCACTTCTATCTGGAGACATCCTAGGTTACACACTTTACTAAATTTTAACTTAGGTCATATTTGTTTTTGTCACACCCCATGAGAGGCACATGTCAAAACCATAAAAACTTATGGAATATAAATCACCATCAATACCTAGACCAATCATGACAACATATGACAACACATATCACCACATTACATGTAGAATGTATAAGTAAAATATATCAGATAAGAGAATAGAATATGGTAAAGGAGTGATGAGAGAAGCTATTACCGTATTAAATTGAAAATTATAATCCAAGGAAAAAATTTAATAAATTAAGGGTAAGAAATTTCCAAAATTTCACAGAAATATCCCAAGGATTTATGGAAAGAAATAGGTGATAGAAAATAATTAAGAAGAAACCAAAATTTATAGAAAAAATTATTTTCATTGAAATCATGTCATGGTGAATGATTTCACTATGAAAAATATGTTTTGACTATGAATCAAGATAAAATATCACAGATTTTTAGTGGTTACAACCACTTAATATTGATATAAATGAGGAAAATAATTTAAAAATGGGCACTAGATTTATCAAAACTCTAACATTTTGGAATCATAATGTCAAACTCAGCATCTCATTCTCAATAATAATAACCCCTAAACCAAGACCATGGTTTAATTATGTGAACTATAATGAAAAATTTCCCCATAGAGTGACATTAAAATTTCATGGACATGCTCATCATAATGAAATAAAAATATCTATGTAAAATGTGACAATTTTGTCCTGTTTAAAAACATTCCATCCATAGGAACACAAAAATATAATGTACTATACATATCTAAACAAGAATATTCTTCATGACACAATACTAAAAATAAAAATAAAACCAACCATACCCTAACTTCAATTATTATATATCTAACATATCATGATTAAATAAGTGTAGTTTTTACATCATCTATGATTCCAAATGAAATTTCATCTAATTTATGTCTCTCACAAAAAACATTCAAATATAAATCCATCACTAACACTTATATCATGTCAAATACAATAATACTATTACTTTAATTTTATTATCTCAATGCAATTCTTGTACTTTTCATATAAAAATAGATATGCTCTATATAACTCAAATATAGAGCTATGTTTTGTTTACACTATTATAAATGTTGATGCAGCTACCTCTAATTATTGTGGATAATGAATTCTCTATTTTTCTATGTTGTCTATATTTATTATTTTCTCAAAAATGAAACTATATTTTATTTTGTAGTTTATGAACAAATGATGAAGATGGAACAATGATTGGGCATTGATACCACAACCATCAACAAACAAGAGCACTCTTGTAACCAATTATATAGTGTTTATGTTAATTTATTTAGATGATCATGGAACAACCAACCTCACTTAAAAAATACACTTATGCAAACATCATTCTGATATAGACTATAAAATTCATTTCAACTTGATTATCTAAAAATTTATTCTATCCATTATGGTCCACTGCATGCCTCAACCATTGTTTATGGGAGAAGTTATTTATCAATGGATATTATATTCAATGGTTGATTGGATATTTCAATATGGACATGTTATTACTCAATGGACCTAATTTTTATTAATGGATGGTATTTTACATTGTGGAAAAGATATCCCATACTAGTGAGATACTATTGATTTATGAGTAACAATTGATTAATTTGTTCCATCGATATTAATACCAATCTTGGATGAAGGTGGGGTTTAATTATTTTTGTTTCATGGGAATTATTTTTTATTTATATTAATTATTAGTGAATTAATATTTTTTAGTTTAAATATTTCTTGTTTATTATAAATTAAAATTATTTTTTGTTATATATTTAAATGTGCAGAAAAATAATTAGAAATACACTAATATTATTCCATATATAATTTCTGATAATTAATTATACCTTGATATAATTTCTAATCATATCCATAAAATGTAGTTCTTACTACATCAAACATTACATGTTATATTTCAGGTATTGAGTGGTATATAGATACTACTACGGATGCATTACTAGTTTTCAATAAATTTGTTTAGTAATAGTGTGATTGAGACTCAACAAGTTTTTGGATCATGGGAGATAAGATTTAGATATATGAGTACTTAGAATATCTCCATAAGTATTTTCACTATTTTGGAGTCTGTTAGTTGTTTTTCTTTCATTGATTTATAATATATAATCCTATAAAACATATATGTTTTTTATCTAGTATTCATTTAGAATAAAAGTAAAAGTATTATCCTAGCTACCTTGGCAAAAAAAATATACTACCTAGTGAACATGTTAAAATATTTTAATTTATCTAATATGTGGGTTGGTAATTATTTATTTTTTATTGAATCTATTAATGACTAAAATTTAATTTTAATGATGGGAAATAATCCCCTCAATAATATTTAATATACATTTCACTAGTCACTAACCTTGGAAATCATTAAATGATATTGGGGTTAGTGCCACAATGATTCGGGTTGATGAATAGTCTAGATTGGGATGTTACAAGTAATATGAACATGGTGATCATGTTTTTAGATTTAATTAGATAAAAGATGGGATTTTCAGGACTTTAATGGTAACCCATAACATTTTGGATTATGATCTTTATAGAAAAAGATAATGTTACTAATGTTGTTATAGTCATTAAGTATGAACTATAGTATTAAGTGTTATTTTTTAATAATACCTCACATATAATATGGTGGGAATAAAATATTGTGATACGGTTCAAATGAAATCTCAAATTACTATTTGATTCCTCAATTATCAGTATAGAGGAACAATAATATATGTAAATTTTATTTTATACATTCACAAATAAATTTTATTAATGCTAAATAATTATAAAAAAATAAATAAATTATTTATTTTTCACTAAAAACATTATTTGGGATAGCAAAATCTACTAAATTCATTCAAATATGTTTGATTAATAATCGTGATAGTTCTTTTTTTTAATTTAATATTGTTATGAATGATTTATAATTTTAATATAAAATATAAAAATGATGAACTCATAGATTTTCTTTTTTATTTTCTCCTGAAATAGTTACGTAAAACAATTTTTTATTTTCAAAGAAAAGAAAACTTATTTTTATTATTTTAATGGGAAGGGTTTTTTAATTTGAATACAATTTATAAAGTAAAAAGTGTTTTTTTAAATGAGTATATAAAATATGCTTGTTTTTTGAGATTAGTTTTTCTTTAAATTAAATTATATGTGACTTTTGAATTGAAATGGATTTTTGTGGAGAACATTTTGATATAATGAATTTATAATTGTAATCATGAAATTAAAAAAAAAGGAAAGCCCTCGGTTATTCAAATGGAAAGGATCAAAGGCTAGGATTAGCATAATCATTTTTATTTTGGGAGACTTAAGTTCCTTATCCATAAAATTTATATTTTAATATTTAGTATTTAGTGGTTTTTTTTATTTTTAATCTTGTGCACTGAGATAATGAAGAATGTTTTATAATGTTGTTAGTGAGTTAGTTTGAAATTATTGATTAATATGGAAAATGAATCATGTGTTATGATATGGTTTGAATTATTATGTTGAATATGTTTTATAGAATAATTTTTCTAGTAACTCGTGTATAGAAATGTTAATAAAGTTAATTTAAAGAAGGATCAAAAAAATATTGAAGTAAGGTTGTTGTTTTTTGGATTCTATAAAACCCTAGTTTGAATGGGACATTAACAAGACAAAGTGTGAATCAGTGGCCTTCATTTTATGAATTCTTATCCTTTTTAAATTCTACCCCATTAAATAGTTAATATTCTAGATCCACTCAAATATTTCTCATGGACACACCTCAGGATTATTAATTAACTATATGATATCAATACACAATATTTACAAGAAATGGATAAAATAAAACTCATTTCCATGATTATTATACCCCATGTCATATATTATTCACTATATCAAACAATTGTTTTACAATTTAGTATTTTTCTAGTTATATCAATGTAGAGTCCACTATGATCCATTAAACAATTACCTCCCAAAATAAAATGAACTATGTTCCCATGGTTTCTATAATCTACTGGAAGAGAGATCACTTTTTCAATAATGATTTTTTATAAATGGATGACTTGAACCTATTTATGATATTCCCCCCTCCATTATCAGAAATATGAGTAGGTCGACACATGTATATCCTTCAATAATATCAGTAGTGGACAATATTGATTAGCACTGATTGTATCTAAAATAATCCAATAATGAAATATTTTATCACTCCCCCTTCATCAAAATACTCAATAATAAGTTCTTGTTCTACTGTGAATAATCTCTAAACATTATAGTTTATATTTATTTGATACTAGAAAATTTTCCGGCTCTTAGTAAAAATATTGATGCATAGGAAACATTAATTTATTAAAATATTCTAGATAACTAACATTTGTTTTTTGTATTCACAACATGTTGTCACAAATATTATCACCTTGTATTCACATGTTCTTCATTCAAGAATATCAACAATTACCAATAGTTATTAACACTGCTATTATTGAAACTCACAAAAATCATGTAGGATATGAGTTATCCTCCTTCTTTAGAATACTCAGGAAGTATTTCAACTACTACAATGAATTATCTACCAACTTCATATGTTTTCTTTCAAAGTTACAAGGCAAAAAATCCACTCTATAAATTTCAGAAGTCCTATAAATACTTAATTATTGAACATTTTTTCATCACCGACATTTTTTTTATATTCACAAAATATTATCACAAATATTATTATAATTATTTCATGTTAACATCCTTCAAGAATAGAAGTAATGAATAACAGTGAATAAAATTACTGGTCTTGAAACTTACTCAAATCTTGAATGATTTGATTCCTCCTCCATATTTGAAATACTCGGGCAATAGTTTTTCTTTATAGAATAATGATCTCCCAATTTTATAATTTCACATTCATTAATACTAGAAAATTTTAATGATCTCAGTATATTTAACAAGTCTTTAAAATCATAAATACTTGAAAATTTTATTTATAACCAATATTTTTTTATACAAAAAAAAATTTGTCACAGATAGTATTTTTATTTATTCAAGTATATAATTTGATATTTAATAATGAAAAATTCTTGATAGGTTCTTCCTTTTATTCTTCTTCCCAAAAATCTCTTGATGTATTAGTAAATTTTATTTAAATTATCAAATGAATTGCATAAAGACTTATGATGTTTCCATTCCATAATATACTAATATGTCAAATATTAATTTAATTCTTCTAAGACTACAAATTTATGATCTCATGAATTTATAAGTATTACAATCTTTGAATCCAAAAAATCATAAAATATTAATATTTCATTTTGAATACCACATGTGCATGGAATCATTAACCCTACAACATAGGACCCTTGAAAATCATTCAAGATTTCATTATTTTTTCATCCTTAGAATGAAAAATATCTCTATGGAGATTGGAAAAAATAATTTTCATATTTTATAATACTCATTTATCTATCAATATATTTCAATAAAATATAACCTTTTCTCATGTAATAATTTTTTTATGTGTTCAATGAAACAAGGACACTTTTCATTTGTGGTGTGGGAAACATATATAAACCTATAACAATGATCTCATCTCAAAATAGCCTTCCATTATATTACAATATGGTCATGTTACATTTTTCTAACAAGAAAACCCCTCTTAAAAAATGTCACGTACTATGGTGTGTCTTACACTTTCCCCCTATTTTTCATTTCTTAACTTCTCAAAATCTCTAGTCGACTTCACTGGATCGATCATCACCCATGTCAGGATTAAACATTCATTAATAAATTATAAGGTAAGTCCCAATAATATTAAATTACGCATGTTTTATTTAGTATATAAATTTCACTTTCCTCCAATATCGACCATTCCTTCTTCAAACAATAGTGAAAACCAGGATTTATCATAAGACACCAGGGTCAACTTCATGGCATGAAGCAATCATGCCTTCATTATTTTTCAATTTTCTAAAAATATATGATTATTAGTGTCTCTAATAACTATAAAAATATATACTAAATTATCCTTATGAAGGTATTATAGATGGAATATTTACCTTAATGAATTTGGTTCATACCATTACTCAATTAACTGTAAAAAAATTAACTTTATGAATATCCTTGTATACAATTGTGAGGGTAGTATATCCTTCATCTAACCTTTAAGATGATAGTTAAAATAATACATTGTGTAATGTGACCATTAAATAAATTTTTTAACTGCTTATATAATATTATATATCCTTCATATCAATAGAATGACCTTAACATAATATATTGATGACCATTACACAATATAGTATCAACTCAACATACTCTTACATCGGTAAGGCCTACCATTATGTAGATTAATAAATGTTAGTCTTAAATTTATTTACCCTTCATAGATATTGTATTACTTTTAAATATATACAAAAACTCCTCAAAATTTATTCAACTACATTCTTGAGAAATAAAAACATACATTTGGCATGTACTAGATTGGGTTCCTTTACCGCCCAACTCATATTCATTAATTTCTTTTAATATCATCACATAAATAATCACAATTATACAGAATAAAAAAATCTAGTATTAAATTTATGTAACCCTTATATATCATATATTACCTTTAAATGTATACAAAAGCCCCTCTAAATTTATTCTAGGGCATTATTAAAAGACATAAATATTCTTTCAACATGTAGTGGACCATTTTCCTTCATCCAAAATCACTTATTCATTGATTAATTTGAATATAAACAAATAAGTGATCACAATTTATTTTTTGAGGATATAATACATATAAAAACATCAAGAATCATCACATTTAATAACTAAAAACGTATTTAAAAAAATGAAAGAAAGCAATTTTGGCATAAAAACTACACATTTGGAAATTGTTCTCAATATCACTTCACATCATTAATGTAGATATGTGTACTCGTTTCATTATATCATTTCACGTTGTTAATTTAAATATATGTACTCATGTATTCATCCACATTATTTATAATAAAATGAAAAGGGGCTATGATGGGTCTTGGTATCTCATATGGATTCATTAAAAAATATAATTTACCATTTTTTGAGATCAATAACAGCCCTACAATCCTTGAGTCAAGAACAACATAAATTGTTTTCATACAAAATATCCAATAATTATACTTCTATGAATCTATATGATGGGAAAAAGTATGATAAAAAATAAGTTACAAATAAAAAAGTTGTTCTACACTAGTTATAATATCACCAACATGTGATACCATGTTGTGAATCTAATTTTAGTGACTGTAAAAAATAATTAGTTATCATTAAAAAATTGGATTTGTACGCATCTCAAAAAACCATAAAAAATTAATGTTAATTTTCTAAATTTTCCACTTAATATATAATTTTCTGACCAATACCCCCCCTCAATATGTTTAGTTAATATAATCATAAAAATTGTTTTATATGTGATGAAAAACTTTTAAATATCATAATCATATTAAAAAAATGAAAATAAAGACTTATAAGAAATAATATTTTGATGGACTTCTGATTATTTATCATCCCTATCAATACATACCTCATATTCTTCATTATTATGTTGAATTTTCTACTATGCAACATCATGGTAGGTTCATTTTATTGACAATCCAAATGTAAAAACCTCATTATAATCCATCAATTACAAAAAAAATAGATGAAACAAGTTCATAAATAAGGGAATAAGGAGATACATATTTCCTCAATTAGAAGAAACATTCATGCGAAGACTTTTCTCTAAATAATTTCATCTTCTTCTTTCCAATCACAAAAAAATTGTTTTTTTTGTGAAAAATATAAATAGGTTGTCTACTTATCATTTTGATTCAAATGATTTTTTATGATAAATATATTCACTCTAATAATATATAAACATAACATCAATAAATTCCACATGCATCACTCTATTCATGATTTCTTCCTGGGATTGTTGGATAGTCATTCGGTCCTCTAAATAATTTCCACCTTGATTAACTATCTCAAAATTATTTCCTTGGATTTTCAATCCATTACATATTAATTATTCATTATCTATGATAACATTATTTTATTTATCATTAGAACAAGATTCTGATTCCTCCATCACATTATCCATGTCCCATTTATTAAGCCAAATAATTTGTCATTCTTTCATGACAAGTTTAGCTTCTTTGGGATTTGAAAATTAATTCTCAAAAATCTCATAATTTAATGACTTTTAAAAATTAACCTTGAAATTTTTATCTATTTTTCATCATAAGGAACTTATTTTGATACATTAATCATACATTATTAACATTAGTGACCGTCGAGTCCATATATTCGATAAATATCATTTAATGAATCAAATATAATTTTAGTGGACATATTTGCTGATGATATTCTCACAACATTATTCTACTATGTTTTTATTTTTAATTGAACATGAAACTCACCTATGGATCCTATATCTTCCATGAAAAAGAAATATTATACTTATAAAATAAATCTTTGTGTATATACATCCAAAAAACAAACAAAACCCGCTGAGGTGTGATATTTAATATTGATATAAAATATATATATAAGTAATATGGGGTTTTATTACATCATAATTAACCTATATTTTCCTTAATATAGTTGTTTTAATAGAACATATTTCTCCTCCCATTAATTTTGAAAGTTTTCACTCGGCCTTTTTCATCCAAACCTCAGTATATTTGTTTTTAACACTAGAAATTTTGGAAAGAAAATATATATTTTTAATTTGATTAGGTATATATTTACCTCACTCATTTAGACCTTACATATTAGAAAATTAAGATGAATCTCATTTAATTTTCACTAACTTCATAAATTATTCTATTTATTTATTCAACTCACAATAAACTTTGAGACCTATGGATTTCTAATCAAAAAAAAATCTTCCATTACATGTAGTTTATCTTTATGATCATTCAAAATTTTATATTGTATGAATATATTTAATTTTTAATTTTTAATCTCATAAAAATATGTTTCCTCTTTTGTAGAATTCCCTACATTCACTTATACAATGTTTTATTTATCAAGAACTTCCTTTTTAGAAGACAAATTCATATTCGAAATCTCTATCATCAACTTTTCAATGAAGAGCTATGTAATCCTATCAAAAAAGATTCTAATATCTCTTGCATTTACTATTCAAGAATAGTCCTTTATTCTCCATTATCATCACTTATTGTTGAATCAAATTCTTTTTTATCATGATCAAATAAGATGACCTCTTCATCTAATGAATAAATTGGGTTTTCTATTCCTTCTACCTCATTAAACATATTATTTTTATAATGAAATAATTCTTCATATTTTGACCACTTTTTCAAAAAAAATATGTCATCATCCTCATCAAATTTAGATTTGGAAACATGATTCTTTGATTTTTTTTAAATGGTACCAATACCATCAAAATTATAAAATATAATAATTTTTTATGTTTCTATTCTATTTTTCATTTCTGTGTAACCTTCTAAAAAGATATATGATATTTTTATATATTAATCAGCTTCCTCTTATTCTAAATTACGTGATTCAATATGTTATTCTTCATTGACATTCACCTTTCTAATATATTCAAATAAAATTTCATCTGTAGATTTATTTTTGAAAGATGGAGCCTTCCACATTTCATAGGCTATGAGGATGTTGTGATTTTTATCCTTGGTTAAATCATCCCCACCCGCTAAATATGAATCATTGTGATCAAATATATTTTTTAAATTTATTATTTTTTTATACACAATGATTGAATCCCCAATCTTTAAACCAAATCCTATAATTTTTATAACTATATCACTTACCCTTGTAAAATAAAAATTTATATTCTCATCATCATCTATTTTCATGTCTTCAATCATGCTCCTATAAAAATGTAGTTCGGTTTCCTAAACATAGATATTTCTATCATAAATGTTTCTCAATTTTTCCCTACTTTCCTCTGTATATCCAAGAACCATTACAATTGTATATAAATTTTCAAATAGACACAATAAGATATAATTTTAGGCTTTTACATATATCTCTATTTTCATCTTGTAAATATGGTTCATAGAAACACCTTAAACAATATGTGTAAATACTAGTTTAGTAGAAAATCAATCATCCGTGATGAGTAGAAGGAGGTTGGGATTCATTGTATTCCTCTAAATATAATAATTCAATAAATTGATGTTATACACTCCTTGGTTTTTTATAGAATTGATATTCAACCTTAAAAACATCATTGTGTATTTATATGGAAAAAGATCTAATTTAAAAAATAGAATACAAGGTTGGATAGACCCCTTAAAGGTGAGAGGGGTGAATTAGTGGTATTATTTTTATTAATTGTTATCCTTTTAAATTTAACCTCTTAAAGTAGTTGATGTTTTAAATCCACCCACTTATTTCCCACATCCTTGCCTCAGGTAAAGTAATTAAATGAATGTTATCGGTATATAATATTTACATTAATTTTATAAAAAACTAAATATTTTCAAGTTATTAATACCCCCTCGGTATGGATTATCAACTATCTTTAAAAAAACTCTTGCAACCAAGGATAGTTTAGTCCTATCAAAAATGAGTCCAATACATTCCCTTAAATAATTTACTCCCAACCCAAAATCTCATTTGTTCCTAGGACTTTAAAAATAAAATTGAAGTGAATTCACTTATTGAACATTGAATACCCAATAAATAAATTCTTCTACCTCTTCAGGATAATCCACATCCATGAGAATATAGATTAGTGGGTCTCCACATGTACAATATCCAAGAACAGTCATAACAAAAAATAGTGATTAAGACTACTACTCTTGAAACTCACTCAGATATTCATTGATATGGGTCAAATTACCTAATTTTAATACTCATTCATCAGTTATTCATCTAATTCAAATGATCTCCTAGATTTATAATTCCTCTCTCTTTATTGATGGAAATTTTTAAAACATCAAAAAAATAATAAGGGTTTATAATTGATTGCTTTTCATATATCTTCATTATCACCTGTATTCTATTTTTTATATTAAAAAAATATTTTTTTTATTTATTAAAAGATATAATTTCATATTTAAAATCACCATTTTCTCAGCATGATTTATTTATTCTTCTTTGTTCATCAAATATCTTGGTGGATTGGTGGTTTTTACTTAACATTATCAATGAATGGGCTCAAGACTCCATATTTATCCTTTATAAATAATATTTAAATATAAAATATTTAATTAAATTCATTTAGACTAAAAATTTATTCTCTAAAAAATATCATATTTTATTATCTCATAATCCAAACAAATATCTTACAGTATTCATATTTCATTTTAAATTCCCCACGTTCATGGAAACATGTGTCTTCATATGTAGTACTCATTTATAGACTTTGTGAGTCCATTCATTGGACATCCTTATCATGAAATATATATCATTGAATATTGGAACAAAACATCATCTTATTGGATAATTATTCTTTTTTTATCAAGATACTATAATAAACTTTAATCCATTTCCGCGTAAGTGTGAATGTATGTGTTAAATACAATATAGATAATTTTTATCTATAAGGTGGAGTTCTTACCTTAGCCTTACATATTGTGTGATTATAAAAAATGTATCCTAATAAGAACTATAGTTTAGTCAAGTTACTCATTTCTTATAGGTGATCTTCTCTTCTAGAATATAAGGTACTAGGTTATGGCCTGCACATGATCCCATTTTGTTTTTTTTCATCATCTCATAATTTGAAATCAACCACACTGGATATATTTTTGGACATGGAATGATCAACTTCTTATAAATATTTGATTTAGTTATTGGGTCATTAATGAGTTTAAACTTGATGTGTTTAGTGAATGGACCATTACGTTCACTTGTATCGATCATGCCTTATTAAATCAAATGCACCAGGATGGATTGATCATATGGTACTAGGGTAGAATACATGACATGATGCAATTGTACCTTTATTTTTCTCAATTTAATCGAAATATATATTTATATTTCTTAATTAATGACCTTTATATGGTCTCTGTGAGCCATAAATAGGTAGTTTAGATAGAATATTACCATAACACAACCTAGTTATGACCTTTAAGAGCTCACTAAAATTTCATTTTTACCTTGATACATCTCATGGCTTTCCTTGACAAAGGTATTGAATGCTTTATTTAACCCTTATATAAGTTATATATTGTTTTTTACCCTTATATATCTTGTATATTTTTTCATTACCATTGCATAGCAATAAATTCATCAGTAGAACCTTTTTATAATAGATATGTGACCTTTACATGGCACTGTATAAACATCGCAAACTCTTATATAAGTAATGACCTACCATTCTGTAGAATTTAGAAATTATGGATAACCTTTTTATAACCTTCATATATTTGGTATTACCCTTATATAGATACTCAAAATTCTCCAAATTTATTTTAGGACCTTCTCAATGATTTCAAAAATACTTCCAACATTTAGTTGTCTAATTTTGAACATCAACCCACACTAAGTTATTAATTTCATTTAAGATCAGCACATCAATCTTAATAATTAATTTCATGAGCATTTAATCCATAAAAATACTCCAATAACAACCACTCTCCAAAAAACCACATATTGACTTAATGGAAACAAATGAAACATATACCTTAAAAAATTAATATGTTAATTTTAAAATTAAAGGATTTAAATAATAATATTTTTTATACATTTAATTGGATTATTTTAGTTTGGATGTCCTACTAAAGCTTGAGAATGGTTATTAATGAAACAAAGTCTCCAAATGGATCAACATACCACATAGTAGTTAACCGGGTACCTAGTGAAGTAAGATATAGTGAGGTATAATAAGGTTGACTACTCTCCAACTAAATTTAAGATAACAGGTACCCTATGGCACTAAGATAGATTAGTTTTTAAATTATGAAACTACTATAATTTATCATTAAATAATTTCACACTAACATGCTTTACATTGACCATATTAATGTCAAGATGACGGACACGCCATATAGTGATCATTCACGGCTCTCTTCCCTCTTCCATTTCTAAATTAAATCAATGATGTTTCCAAATGATTTAATTTTTGAAATCTATGTAGAAAATATTATATTATATTTTTCTTCCCAATTCATTCATCATTTTCTATTTATTATCAAGGGGGATTTGTGAATTAAATTTTGATTCCACCAATGTGTGGTAAAATCACATTATAGATTTTGAATTTTCAATTTCATCATTAAAAGGATCTTAAAATGGTTATTTTATTTATATTGATTGATTTTTTTTATAAATAATTCACACAGTTAATTTTTATGAGTATTTCATGGGTTCTATTAGAATTTGATATTATTATATGTTAGGTAAATTAAGGATTTTAGTTTTTTTGGTTTCCCAAGTTCCACTGATATTTTCTATGATTATCTTTAATATTTTTTCAATTTAATTGATTTTTAATTCATTTCTAAATCTCAATTTGGTAATGGGAAATTTTTATATTGTCATTAGATGATTATTAAGTGCATTCAGGAGCATACGGTGCTCAAAAATGTGTGGTTGTGGTGGGTAGTATTAACCACTTTGTTTTTTTATTTAATTTTATTATTGAAAGTTTTTATATATTTATCTAAAAACATGATAAATTTTAAATAGTAATTTTAAAAAGTAACATGGTGAGTTAATTATGGAATAATTTATAATTTATGTTTCAATATTTTCCATGAAAATATTTACTGAATTTTAAATATAGTTTTTGTTACAAATATTTTTTCAAACCATTGATAATTTTTTAAGAATATTCTAGTTTTTATTAGTGCATTGGTTAAAATTAAAAAATAATTTTACATGGTAATTTATATAAATATTATTTAGAAAATTTCTCATTTCATTAGATACATTTTTCCTTAAACTATAAATATTACCATTTTAAAATTACTTTTAATGTAATTTTATGTTGATGTGGTAAATTCATATAATTGTTAACAAATATATATTTTTTATTTTGAAATTGAAATGGGTTTTATATAGTTATTTAAAAAAATAATTAAAATTAGTTGAATTTATATTATAATGGTGTTCGGTATGAGTTGATTCATAAAATAAAATTTCATCATATAACTTATTCCCTGTATAATATGTTTTATTTGGATTATTTAATATATATTAAATGATAAATAATTTCATTATACTTTTACAACAACCAAATATTTGTCGATGAACAATTGGTTACCATAGTTAAGTGGTTGTATCAGTTATAAAGTAATGTTAGGGTGTGATAAAGTTGGATTGAAGTAATGTTAGGTTGTAACTATAAGTGGTTGTATCAAGGATGAAGTAATGTTTTGGTTATTAAATAAAATTATATGAAATTAAATTAAATTTTCTTATTTATATAGATTATCAAGAAAACCCTTATCATACCAAGTATTAAAAATCTAGAACCAAACCTGCTAAGGGTGAGTATATTAATGTATTACTATATTATGTTACATTTTTTAGGGGATTTGTTATGAGGTGATCAGGTTTCCCCAAATATTTATTCTTCTATCGACTAATCTTTATGATGCCTATTTAGAAGGTATATAAAATCATAGAGTTGATATGAATAAATTTATTTTCGTTTTTTATTTTCTATAATGATAATTCATATTCAAGAGGGAGTGAATTGATCATAATTTAAATTTTTAGATAGAAAAAACAAAAGTAACCACACATGTTACAGACCATAGTTCAGATAAACTTATCCAATGTCGACTATTTACACCCATATACACTTTGAGAGATATTAAACATGAAATAAACATGAATTTTTAGGGGGAGTCACATCCACTTACAACCTTTATTTTCTATTGAAGGAAAAACCAATATACTTCATTCCTTTTAGTCAGGTTTCAAAACCAATTAAAAAACAAATTCCTTTAATGGAAGTATAACCAACACATGACATTAATTTGTATGGGAAACCATAAACTAAAAATATTTCATAAAAGATATAAAATATAAATAATAAGTGGTATTAAAAGATATAACCAAACAAAATTGTTTTTACACAAACAAATGATGTTATAGGATCACATTTAGATATGAATATCATCCTTCTTGTAGTAATAAAGGTAGTTAAATAGAATGGTATTTGTGATTAAGAAATGAATTTGTATCCATTTGGAAGCTTTTAATCTTGTTTTACATAGTGATATTAAATTATATTCCCAGAAATTATCTATTTTCAAAATTTTGATTCAACGATTAAAATGATTTTTGTTTAAAAAAATGAAGTAAATGTTGTCATGCATGAATCTCAGACATTATAATCATCATACATTTTTTATTTAATATAATCTTAGTTAATAATAGATATTATACAAAAAATAATATAATATTATGCTATTAACTAAAATTCCATTATTTTAGTATTGTATTCAATTTTATCTTCCTAGTACTTTGTTATCCACCTGATGTAGGTTTATTATAATCGATTATAATGTTTCTATTGTTCCAATGATTAATTTATTTGAAACATCTACATGCCACAATCACAACACCATATTCCAACAATATCACTTGGAGTTACGTCTATTTGGAAAAAGATCCAATAATATATCCTTAATATTGTTTTGATGACGAAATATCTTATTTTGACTAACTAAAATTCCATTAGCACTAATACACTTTCACAATAGAACAGGATACCTTGTTACCATTATAGAATAGCCTTCAATTTATTTTTTAAATACCAATTATACTTGTTATTCTTCAATATAGTCTTATTTAACTATTAAACAATAATTTAATTCCAACATATATATAATCTCACATCTGATCAAATTCCATTCTTTATCCCTAATATTATAGGTTTCCCTATTTTGGTGTCTATGTGGTCAAGTTATACATCCCAAAGACTTTTTAGGTGATAAAACAAACAAACCAACTCTTCTAGACTTTGAGTTCCCCAAGAATATTATGCCCCAAATTGAAATAAATCAACTTTTACCAAAAAAATAAGTTTCAAGTTTAACCAGATCCAAATATATTGTACTATCAAATCTAAAATATTAAACCTTTAATATAAACATGTAGACTTTCAATTAAATACATATCTATAGATCCTATAAATTCTTCTAGACTACTAATTGAAATTCTAAACCTCACCTTTGTGATAAAAAAACATGGTGTTCTAGGAACAGTCTCCTAAAAATAATTGAAAATACACTAGAATACCTTTTAAAACACCAACAACTTTCAAAATATTCATCTCATATATCTCAACCTCAAGTATCTCCATTATACTTATCTATCTACTACACTGTGGTTCCTTTTTGAGGAAGGATATAAAACCCCTCATAATATTTCTTGAGGAAGAAACACGCACACCCTCATTCTATATATTTCATTGAGTTATAAAGTAAAGTTTCCCTGTGAGAACAATTTGAATTATTTAAGATTATAATAAACTATTTCCTATCCTTTTAGAATAAGAACACATTCGAAATTCTCACATTTATGTAAACGATACACCTATGACATATCCTCCTAGTTCAATAAGTCTATTTCAATGGAATTAATTCTCTTTTTGAAATACCATTATGATGAAAACCTATGACTTTTTACACAACTATGTGGACCCTATATTTGAATCCCATTCTATCCAAAAATATGCATCTATATCTCTACATTATCAAGGAAAAATTCTGTTAAAAATACAGGGATTGTGTCGTACTCCCTATATCCATGTAAACCTCCATTATAGAACTCAAAAACATTATATTCACCAAGTATCATGATCACTTCCCAACCTAATATTTTGGAAGTAGAATCAAACTCCCCAGATCCAACATCCATGACTAAATCAGGATGGAAACACTTGGAATCAAAAACTTCAAACCCTTATCTACTATTGGATTTTCAAAACCTATAGAAATTACCTTCCAAAATAAATATTTTGGTCCCAGTAATTTCCTACCAACCCCTTGCTTTCAAAATTTCGGATGTCGAACCATACACCATCCAAATTTCATCACCTCATTATTTCAAATACTTAATCATATCATAGTGATTTTCATATTACTTCTAGGTCATGAAACGTCTATCCAAGTTACAGCTTCTAAAAAAATCATTTTGTTCTTTCCTATCATGGTTTTACATTTTTCTAAACACCTCACTTCTTGCTGACTCTCCATCAAACAGAACTTCTAAAATTTTCTAGAGTATAAAAACTAACCTTCTCTAAAATACTAGGATTCCACCATCGAACTTTCAATCCATACCTTAACCATTTTCATTCCTCTTGAAATAAAAAATCTCCCACTTAATTTGAAAAGCATGTATCAAGGATTTCATCCCAAAATCTCCACCATTTTTCCATCTAGATTCTGAATTCCACCTAAATAATAGAACAAACCTCTGTACAAAAGGTTATGGATGTATTTTGAAAAATATAAACTTCTTGGTACCATCTCTATATTAACAGTGAAAATATTTTAAAATTAGTAAATAAATCAAATAGAAGGACCAAGTAGTCTTCCAACCTTGTTCAACACCAAAAATATATGGTTCCTCTAATAGTAAATAAACTACTCATTGGATGATTTGAAACCAAGTTCAAATACCATTTTTTATATATATCAACAATTATAATACCATTGGAACTCTAACTCCTTTTTTAAAAGAATTCAACCTACTACAACCATCCAAATCTCATGCATCTCATACCACGTCTAGGGAATTCAAAACCAGAAAATTAGAACCACCCAACACCATGTAACATGATGTTTCTTATGGATCTAAAATTATGGAACAAGGCATCCATAAGGGTCCAAATTTTCATGACATATCTAATAATTCAATGTTTGTCACTAGAAAGACCAAGTACCCAATACCCCATGTTGATCTACTCCTCACTCCAAATATGGTAACTTATGGTCTTTGATAAGAACATTCATAAATAAAGACCAAGAATGAATAAACACATGATAAAAAAGGAATAATCCCAACACATAGAATCAACAAGGTTCATAAAAAGTCCTACTCCATGGGATAACATGATACATATTTCATTAATGGGTGAAATTGAGTTACAAGTGATCCCTCCTTCAAAAATCCCTACATAGACAGATTTATAAAGAACCGTGTTCTGGAACCCGACTAAAAAATTGGACAAAAACCTTGAAACACACTCCAGGAAAAATATCTACCAGAAGCACTCAAATTATAAGTTCTCCCATAGGAATAGATTATAATCCACCATCATCTAGATTATTGCTCAATTGTACTTGTATTTTTCACCCTCAAACAAATGATGTAGAACCCTCTCTTTATAGAGGTAATTTATAGCTTCCAATGGGTTCCACTAGCTATAAAACCATTAGAACGTCATTTTTATCCCTCTATTTGTTTGTTTTTTGGGCCTATGAGTGGAACCTCTCTCAAACCACGGCACTCTAGGGTTTCCTCAGTAGCGTTCTAGAGGTGGGAGGCTTGTATATCCTTGGCATCACCCCCCCCCCCATTCTTTGGATTTTGTTTTTATCCTTTTTTCAGGTTTTGGGTTCCTTTGTTGGGTTTGGGTTCGATGTTTTGCGGGGGATCTTACGGCGGTGACGGCGTCGGAGTGCCCTATTCCTTCTCCACGGGCCCCTTCGGCTTCACAAAGTTTGTTCAGTTAGAAATCTGATGCGGGTTATTCTGTGGTTCGCTATATCCTGCTCCAACCCATAGAGGCATTTTTTGTTCAATTCTACTCGGTTCCTCTCAATGTTGAAGCTACCTCGAGTTGAGGTTGGGTATTACAGTCATGAGGGGATGATGAATCGGCTTCACACTACCTGGTTCATCTTCTACTCTGTTTTTCTGTGTTTTGGTTTGGAGGGTGTCTTGTGGACATGTTGGGGTCTCTGGTTTTAGTTCTAGTGGCGGGTTGTAGCCATCAATGAAGGTTTGTTGGTTTATTTTAAATATGTTGCTTCCATGAGATTGATGTAATTGGCTCAGGCCGTGGATGGTCTTCAGTTGAGGGATGATGTGTGGCTTTGTGCGGTTTGCACATTTGATTGGTAATGAAGGATTCTCTGATGGTCGTGATTTGGTTTGTGGTGTTGCTTGTGTTTTTATAGGTTCTTTAGTTTTATAGGTCCATGCTCTTGGTAATTTCTAGGGTTGATGTGGGTTACTTTGTAGTTTCCTTCAATGTTGTGATTTTGGTTTTGGCCTCATTAGTATGTAGCTCAAGGTATTTAGCACCCAATTATCTAAAATAATCTGTTCCATATGACATGTAGGGCAATGACTTCCCACTATTTCATGGAAATTCATAATTGGATGTTTGAGAGGGTATGGCATCAGCCATCCATACCAGGACCATGCCCTTTTGCAGGGGAAAACTATCCATTCTACTCTAAGATAGTGGAAAGTGGACTTAATGTTTTGGTTTCTATGTGGAGCTTCATTCTTATAGTATACAGTGTTTTTAGTCTTTAGTCGTTGGTCTGTTGGGGTTGTTTATATTTTCTAAGTAAATGATTTCATGATGGGTTTACCGCCATCCCATAAAATGGGGTTATTCTCAATAAAAAAATAATTTTCATTCAATAGCCTTTGAAACACTAAGGACTTTTTGAAACAAGACCATTTTATTATCACATAGCCCCATCAATGAAATTAATTGACTAATAATTTCTCTACTTGCTTTATAATTCATAGGAAATATATTTAATATCTTATAAGAGTGAATATTGGATACACTACCAATATCCTAGATCTTTATTCTTCTTATTGAAGGCGAACTGATTTATCTTGGTTCTTTAAGTGTCCTTCCTTAAATTATAGTTCAATAAGTTACAAAAAAATTAACCAAAAAAATAGTTCTCACACCAAAACCTAGTAACTTTTTCCCACTAATATATGAAACTCCATGAACAAACCTAGCCATATATTTCTCCGAAATTTTCTACCAAAAGTGTCTCTATAAACTATGGAACTTTTTTTTCAAACCAATATGGACTACCATTTGTGAGATATGAAAATATCTCATCACATCATTGTATATAGACATTGGAACATAAATATTCTTATAGTGATACAGTGGAGAATCACCGGCAAACACCCACCTAGGAATATAATCCCTACCATAAATATTTACTTTATAAACATAGAACTCAAAATCAAAACCATGGCCTTCCTTCACTTATTAAATCTAGTGATGGTCAATGTTTCTAGAATAGAAGGACCTTATTCCTCAAAAACATCAAGATACAACTCTAAGAAAAGAGTCATAAGTTGTCACTCCTATTTTGATTACTAAACAAAACCCACCTGATAATTCTTTCTCAGTTGATTGATAATAGAATTCTATTTTTCAATAGTATATATCATCTAAAAATCAAATAATTGTGTGACATCCTCAAATTTTATAAGTCAAGTTTATTTAATTTTCAGTATATCTTAAATGGTGTTTTAAACCTTTTATGTTTTAACCTGGATCCAAAATGAGTTAAATGTTTCTTGGTGGGATAATACAATTTTTTAGCTCATTTTAATCCTAGAACCCACTTGTGAGATATAGGTTGATCAATACACCCATGAATGGTCGTGGTATCAAGTGTGTAGTGTTGTGAGCCTACCTATGGTCCATGTAAAAAGTAGCCTTACCACACCATATTAGAAGGATTATTGAGTCCAAAAGAGGTTGGGTGTTGAAATCACACCCTAGGGGTTAATCGTGTTAGGTTTTATAGCTTATCATTTTAAAATTTTCCACGGTCATGGTGGGTATAACCACTCTATGATGAAGGTTGTTTTGGGAATTGAAACAACTGATTCAGTATTGGATCTCTCATGGGAGTTATGATTGTTAATGGAAACATGAAAAATGATTAATAAGGGTGTTTAATGAGTTATTAACTAATTCATACCTCTATTAATTGACTCTTCCTTCTCCCAAGTGAGTTCTTTAGATCTGGATGATTTTATGAACGAATATGGGATGAAAATTTAGAGATCTTCCTTCTTCGTCCATTAGAATAGGGTGATTACTTTCTATAGATGATTTTTTAATTTGATCAAGGATTTTAGAGATCTCATCATATTTATATCTAGTCATTATTCCAAGAGTGATGGGTTTTATTTATTTGAATGCAACTAAAAACATCATTGGTGGACCATTATGGATTAGTTATCCCTTAGAGAGGGAGAATGTGTGATGAGCAGTGATGATGAATATAGAATGAAACACTAGGTGGAGGAGTCCTAACCAGAGGTAGTCCCAGGATATGATGGAATATTGTACTAACCTGAGGTAGAGATTGGGAATGATGGTCTTTTGTTTTGAATCGTGATAGAGATGAGGCCCAATGTACTTGTTCCCCAACTCAAGATTCATTAGCCTTGTGTCTGCTGAAAGATATATGGGGTGGCCCTATGGACAAACCTAATTCAAGAATTATTTTATGATTTTCCATCTAACTTGGATCAAAATCCAGTACATCTATGCTTTATAGAGGCTTAGTTATCACATAACTAATCTATACATAATTTATTTTTGGGTATTGATAGTTTACCTATTTTAGTGGTATATACCTCTTATGCATGAGGATATATGTTAAAGATACATTGGTCATGTCCTAATAGGTTCATAATCACACCATACAGATGATCTTGATGCACATGTAGACTTCATGATCAAGGATCTGGGGAAGTGAAAGGGCCCAATGGCAGTGAACATAAGAGATAGAGCATGGGGTTCAAAGTTGATTCTACTATTGACTTCACAATACTGTTTTAGTTTCTTTATTTACTTACATGTTGTTTCTTATACTCTTGTTTGACCTACCACTTTTGGGGTCCTTGATTTATTACATGCAAGCCTTGACATGTCATCTTGTATATTATTTTTATCACTCAATTTTGTTATGTCCTTTTTGTTATAATTATTTTCTTGACATATTTATGGTGTTTTATATTTTATACTTAAGTTATATTATCCCCACTGATGTTTTTCAACCCCTTGCTGCTAGTCGGCAACCTCTTGCATATGAGGTGGTGTGCATGAGGTCATGTGGGACTCCATCCAAAACTGGGTGATTTTAATGGGGGTGTTTCAAATTGGTATCAAAGAATGTTTTTCTTTTTTTCTTGAATATTTTTGGGGTATTTTATAAATGAGTTTGGATATAAATAACTTATGTAGGGGAGTCACATAAGTGGTCATCCAGTTCTTAAGTGACAAACCTCTGAGTAACTAGTGATGGGAATACTCTTGTAGTTGTGATTTTATGATTTCATTTTAATCCAAAGAATATTTATTTTTTATATTTTATAGTATTTTTGTGTGTTCAATTGCCATGATTAGTTATGTATAATCACATGTCATATATATATACATGTGTCTTGTTATTCATGGTATTTATTTTAATTAAATTTCATGACAGTACTTTGTAATCCTATGATATATTGTGCTGACATTTAGATTATTTGTACTTTAGATACTTGTTTCTGTATGTATATAACTATGACTAACATGCAGGTATAGAGAACTAGGGTTGAGACATGGGTAGTTCTTTGAGGGATAAACCTTTTTGTTATGGGAATACTCTTATGATAGTTTTCCCATAGAGACCCTTATGTGTGTGCCTATGAAATTCATAGGTTGTTATCCTTAGTAAGCTATTATAGGAATTATAAGCATGTAACGACCCAAAGTTTTTCAATGGGGAATTCCCTTCTTATATCTATGTCATAAAGACACAAAAATAATGAACTACTAAGTGATAAGTGACCTTTAAACATAATTTTGTCACCCCTATGTTTGGAATTTTAAAAGTCCAACATTCACGGCTGTGTTCGAGATAGTATTTGGAGTCCAATGAAACAAAAATAACTTTTGGAGAATAGTAACTTACCCTTATGAATAGAAACCTACCCTTATGAATAGTAATATGAACCTTATGAATAGTAAATAAGAGTAACATTACCTATGAATAATAAAATAAAATTTAGACATCATAGAAAGTGATAATTTGACCTTAGTAAACGTTTTTGGTATTTTATAAGTCATAAATAATTAATTATAATTAATTAATTAATTTAAAAGAATATTTATTTTCCTAAAATATATACATAAATTATTGAATCAATGTCTAATAGTTTTTAGATAATTTTATAAGACCCTAAGTAATTTTCTAAAGAATTGCAAAATCAGTTTTAATTTTAAAAGCTATTTTTTAAGAAAATTATGATTTTAATTAAATATTAAATTAATAATATTTAGAAAATTATATTTGAAAAATGGACTTCATTTTTGGATTCTACACGTCGAAAAATGGTTGGGGTAAAATTTTGGGATTTTTCTGAGATACTTGAATTTTTGATGAATAGTAGAATACATTAATTTATCATATCAATACATTTTAATTAAAACCCACTATTCCTAACATCACAAGTGATGTAAGAACCCAAATCCATAATTCTCAAGTCAATTTTACAATTATTAGTCATCCAAGACTCACTATTCCTTGTCTTAGGTGAAATTAATAAACTAATCAATTTTATATTAAGGAAACCCCTCTCCCCTCCACTATAAAAGCCACCCTTCACTCCCTCTTTTCCTCACACCTCTCAAGCTCCAAGACTTCTCTAAATTCTGCCCAAACACCTTCCATAGCTCATCCCACACGTCCAAAAGCTTCTTTTCTCATCAAAAGACCAATACTAGCTTCCTTAAAGGGGATCTCAAGAGGAGGATTCTAAAGGTAATTTCTCTCTCTCTTCTCCTTTAATTTCCTTTCAAGTTCAAGTTCCTTTCTTGATCTCTACCTAACTATCTTCATCCAAATTGTTCTGTAAATCCAGTATTATATATATAATGTAATATTATGATTCTAATGTTATATTATATCACCCCACACCCTTTCCCTCTTCCTTTTATTTTATTAAAGAGAACGTTGTTCATGTGGTGATAATTTATCACCTTCAAAAACAACATGCTCTCTTCTTTCATTTATACCTTCAATCTGGTCATGAAACCATTTTTATGGTTGAAACAGAATGTTTTATATGTATTATGTTCTATTTTAAGTTATGGAAATAACCTATGGTCATACTACTAAGTGAAAAATTAAAATGAGTTGGTTGTGATCCAAAAACCGCTCAAATTAGCCCAAATAATCTTCATTTAATTCTTATCTAATGATTCGGCCACATGAATCTAATATAACTCATTATAAAATCATTAAATATTATTTAATATCATTAATTACATATAATATCAGTTCTGGATGTTTACCCATGATCTACCCAAACATCAATTTAAGAATACAAGTGGACCCCTCAAGAAAACCATAAAAACGAACATCCCCGATAAATGTTTTTAAACTCTATAAGTCATCCAAAGGAACATAATATGAAATAATGAAACCAGAATGAACCCTATTAATGTATAAAAGGTTCTGGAATTTCTAATTAATGAATATAATTTCATTATACAGGACATTAAAGAGAAGGAGGCATTCGAGTACAAGGTAGGGGGAAATCTCGAACCCAATTTTCTTCCTTCGGGTTCTCCCTCTTTCACTCCATTTTTGATATGGTTACTCCTCAAAGGTCTATTGTCCATCTTTTCCTCTACTTTTCTGGGATATAAATTTTTTTCACTGGTTTTAATGTCCATCAAAATGTTTTCCAAAAGAACTCTTCTTTCAAGATCTCACCTTTTACCTCTCATTCAAGGTTGATGGTTCTTATATCAAGTATGTTGTTCCCTCTTTCTTTTGGGAACCCAAAGCTTATGAATGTGTTATTATGAGATGAAACCCATTCCTTTACATGGGTTATTTATGTACATGTTTGATATGTGTTCTATGTGGCAAGCATGATAATGATAATGTTATGATGTGACGGGTGCGCCCGGAATTATATAGCGCAATATGAATGTTTAAATGTGACGGGTGCGCTCGGAATTATATAGCACTCCAATGCATTGGGTAAAGTGATGAATCTCATGAGTAGATGTGAAATGATGCGTGAACATGATGCTAGATTTTTTCACAAGTACGTGTGTTAGTTAACCACTAAGACATGATGTTTCATTTTTATGCTTTTCCACATTACAAGTTTATTGTTTATGCTCCTCTCATGTTCAAGATCTTCTTCCTATGTCATGATTATGCTCACCCCATGCTATATTATTCTTATCTATCCTCTTACTGGGATTTTAGATCACATCTTTTGATGTATATCCTCAGGTGGCTACATGTACTAAGGAGAGGACAAGTTCTACTAACAAGCTATAGAAGAAAAGATTAAATGAATTTTTATACTTGATGTTGTATTTTCTATATATGATCCTAGTTTGCCCAAGACACTAAACCTATGGATCCTCCAAGTGTAATACTATTATGTTGTTTATATTTGAAATGATGTAATAGTAAAGTAAGAAAAGGTCGGGTCGTTATAGTTGGTATCAAAGGAAAGGTTTAGTTAATTTGGGAATTAGGATTAGTGAACCCTAAAGAAAACCTCTAGCATGAGATTAAGTACAAATATGCACATAAGGATATTTACCTAGGGATCCCATATGTTATGTTTTTGGTATAATTTTTTAAAAGGATAAGTTATTCATGACTTGTTTACTTATGTTTTGTTCTAACCTTTTCTATTTTAGAAAATGGTGGGAACCAGGAGGAATCAGGCCAACAACTCTTGCGAAGGCCAATACAGCAATTGCCCGAACAACATCCCCAATGATTTTGGAGGTGGAGTTCAAAACTTCATGGTTATGCTTACCCAATTATCTCAGGTTATGAATAATAACCATAATAATGGGGAACTCCCTCCTTCACCAAAGAGGGAGAAGATAGCTATCGAATTTTTTATGCGGCAATGACCACCGACGTTTTGTGGATCTTCTGATCCACTAGTTGTGGAACAGTGGGTCAAATCCATGGAGAAGATCTTTTCTGTTCTTCACTGTTCCGAGACAGAGAAGGTGACTCTAGCCGTTTGTCATCTAGATCGAGAAGCTGATCAATGGTGGGCTTTGATTAAGAACACCAAGCCAAGGGAGGAAATTGAAGAGATGGAATGGGAAGACTTAAAGATAATGTTTCTTAATAAGTACTTCCCACGAACTCTTCACACAAAGATAGAGAGAGAATTCATAGAGCTCAAGAAAAAAGAAGGAGAATCTGTCACAACCTATGAAGCGAATTTCACAAGGCTCGCAAGGTATGCTTCGGGTATTGATATCAACAATGATAGCAAAATTGATAGATTCTTTAGTGGATTAAAACCAAATCTTTGAAAGTCTCTTGAAATTCGAGACTTTGGGAGTTATGAAGAAGTTGTTCGGTGTGATCTCAATGTGGAGATGGAGTTTGGAGAATGTTCCCATGGCTATGGTGATAAGAAAAGAAAGATGGAGTTTCAAGCTGGTGGACCTAATGACAAAGATGGGAAGAAAACACAACGACCCACATGCCAAAAATGTGGGAAGTTGCACAATGGGAACTGCCTCAAAGGTATGGGGAAATGCTTCAAGTGTTGGAAAGAAGGACACCTAGCTCATGAGTGTCGAAGAGACATGAAAAGGAAGGATAATGTATCTGATGAAAGGAGAGAACCACTCGTGCTTCAATGCTACAACTGTAGGGAGATAGGGCACTATTCAAACCGGTGCACTAAACCTCGAGCTCTCGAGGGTAATCAGCGCCAACAACCACCAAAGCCCAAGGAACAAGGGAAGGCTTATTCCATCACTACTGCAGAGGTGGAACATGATAATGAAGTCGTATAAGGTACACTTCTTATTCACTCAAGAATGGAAAAAGTCTTATTTGATTCTGGTTCTACGCATTCCTTTATATCTTGCAAGTTTTCTAGAACTATAGAATCGAAGCCCCGAAACCTTGAAGTATAGATATCTATAAAAACACCAAGTGGTGCAATCATTGCAACCCAAGTGTTTGATTCTTCTCCAGTTGATGTATGTGGGAAGATTCTTCCAGCAAATCTCGTAATACTTCCCTTGCTAGAATTCGACGCTATAATTGGAATGGATTGGCTCTCGTTATATAGAGAACATATCAACTATCGAGAAAAAGAAATATATTTTCATATTCTGAACCATCCCATGCTCCTCTACAAATGTAAGGAAGATCATGAATCTCCTTTTAGAAATACTTCAATGGTGTGGGTGATGATTCCCTATGAAGAAGCATACCTCACCCAAATGTTTGAGTCAAAGGAAAGTTCCAACCTTGAGGAAATGCCCATCGTAAGGGAATACGGCGATGTATTTCCCGAAGAGTTACTCAGAATTCCCCCGGATCGTGAGGTATAGTTCTCAATTGAACTCATACCCGGAGCTACTCCTATCTAAAAGTGCCCCTATAGGATGGCTCCTATAGAACTGGAGGAGTTAAAGAAGCAGCTGCAAGAGCATCTGGACAAAGGGTTCATACGCCCTAGTGCATCACCTTGGGGTGCGCCAGTGCTGTTTGTGAAGAAGAAGGATGGAACCATGCGGCTGTGTATCGATTATCGGGAACTCAACAAGATCACCATAAAGAACAAGTATCCTCTCCCAAGGATTGATGACTTGTTCGATCAGTTAAGAGGAGCTCAATACTTCTCAAAGGTGGATCTTCGTTCTGGATATCATCAAGTAAAGGTGAATAAGGAAGATATTCAGAGGACTGCATTCCGTACAAGGTATGTGAACTATGAGTTTTTGGTGATGCCCTTCGGACTTACTAATGCCCCTGCAATCTTCATGGATTTGATGAATAGAGTCTTTAGACATTACCTCGACAAATTTTTGGTAGTGTTTATCGACGATATTCTCATCTACTCCAAGAGAAAGGAGGAACATGAAGAACATCTAAGACCTGTGTTGGAGACATTGAGAAAGGAGAAGTTGTATACCAAGTTCAGAAAGTGTGAATTTTGGATGAATCAAGTCACATTCATGGGACATGTGATCACAAGCGAGGGAATTTCTGTGGACCCTTCAAAGACAAAGGTGATTGAAGAATGGCCCAGGCCCTCTAGTGTCACATAAATCCGTAGTTTTCTTGGATTAGCTGGGTACTATCGACGTTTTATGAGAAACTTCTCACGATTTTCAAGCCCGCTAACTAAGTTAACAATGAAAGGGGTAAAGTATGTATGGACGGAAGATTGTGAGGGAAGCTTTAAGGAG
The DNA here is from genome assembly GCA_963277665.1 of Viscum album. Lineage (NCBI taxonomy): Eukaryota > Viridiplantae > Streptophyta > Magnoliopsida > Santalales > Viscaceae > Viscum > Viscum album. Next base: position 1,258,409,022 of record OY728152.1, read on the forward strand.
CTAAAGAGAAGGCTGATCACTGCACCGGTACTCACACTACCGAAAAGTGGAGAAAGTTTTGTGATATACAGTGATGCTTAAAAGAAAGGCTTGGGTTGTGTACTCATGCAAAATGATAATGTGATAGCCTACGCCTCATGACAGTTGAAGATCCACGAGAAGAACTACCCGATGCATGATCTAGAGCTGGCAGCCGTGATTTTTGCTTTGAGAATCTGGCGGCACTACCTTTATAGTGAGAAGTGTGACATATACACCGACCACAAGAGCCTAAAGTATATATTCACACAAAAGGAGCTCAACATGCATCAAAGGAGATGGTTAGAGCTAATCAAGGATTACGATTTCCCTATTCACTATCATCCTGGAAAGCCGAACAGGGTAGTAGATGCTCTAAGCAGGAAATAACCTGCTACTCAATCCATGTTGAGGATTGAGAAAGACCCTATCTTCTTGGATATGCAGAGGATGGATTTGAGAATCGTAAGGGAAGGGGATACATCCTACCTTTCCCAAATGATTGCACAACCATCCATCCAACATAAGATTAAGGAAGCACAAAGGGATGATGTGGAGATACAAAAGAGGGTGAATGCAGTAAAGGAAGGGAAGCTGCAAGAGTTCCATATCGACAATGATGGTGTGATTCGGTTTGGAACGCGGCTTTGTGTGCCTTCATCACCCGGAATAAAGAAGGAGCTATTGGATAATGCACATAGCTCAACTTTATCTATTCATCCTGGAAGTACCAAGATGTATCGTGATCTCCAAGAACACTTCTGGTGGGATAACATGAAGAAGGAGATTGCGGAATATATATCAAGGTGCTTGGTATGTCAGCATGTTAAAGCTGAGCGGAAAAAGTCCAAAGGTATGATACAGCCATTGCCTATACCCATGTAGAAATGGGAAAATGTTACTATGGACTTCGTCATGGGTCTCCCAAAGACGTCAAGAGGAAATAATGCGATATGGGTTGTGGTTGATCGACTCACCAAGACTGCCCATTTTATCGTATTCGGGAATACCTCTCACTTGAACAACTTGCAAGGATATATGTGAAGGAAGTAGTGATATTTCACGGTGTTCCACTCTCGATTGTCTCTGAACGTGATCCAAGGTTCACTTCTAAATTCTGGAGGAGCCTTCAACATGATTTGAGTACTGAATTAAATTTCAGCACGGCCTATCACCCCCAAACTGATGGCCAGTCTGAAAGGACTATTTAGACACTTGAAGATATGCTAAGATCCTGCTCTCTTGAATTCAAAGGTGGTTGGGATCAGAATCTCCCATTGGTTGAGCTCTCATACAACTATAGCTTCCACTCGAGTATTCAGATGGCTCCGTATGAAGCTCTTTATGGGAAGTGATGTAGAACTCCAACCTGTTGGGATGAAGTTGGAGAACGAAAACTACTTGGTCCCGATCTTGTTCAAGAGATGACAGAGAAGGTTCAAGACATACAGAAACATATCAAAGCTTCTCAAAGTCGGAAAAAGAGCTATGCTGACAATCGTCGAAGGGAATTGGAGTTCGACATTGGAGATAAAGTCTTCCTTTGAATAACTCCATGGAAGAGAGTCATGTGATTCGGGAAGAAAGGGAAGCTAAGCCCAAGGTACATTGTCCCCTTTGATATCCTTGATCGTATAGGAGTCGTGGCCTATCGTTTGGCACTTCCACCGAATATGGATCAAGTTCATGATGTGTTTCACATATCACTACTGAAGAAGTACATTCCAGACCCCTCAAATGTACTAAACTCAGAGGTGGTACAGTTGGAAGATGATCTCTCATATGAGGAGCAGCGGGTAAAAATTCTGGACCGAAGTGATAAGGTTCTACGCAACAAGACAACCCGACTTGTCAAAGTGTTGTGGAGGAACCAAAAGTTTGAGGAAGCAACTTGGGAACCAGAAGAGGCAATGAAGGAGAAGTACCCTCACCTGTTTGTGTAAAGTGAAATTTTGGGGGCGAAATTTCCTAAGGGGGGAAGAATGTAATGACCCAAAGTTTTTCAATGGAAAATTCCCTTCTTATATCTATGTCATAAAAACACAAAAATAATGAACTACTAAGTGATAAGTGACCTCTAAAAATAATTTTGTCACCCCTATGTTTGGAATTTTAAAAATCCGACATTCACAGTTGTGTTCAAGATAGTTTTTGGAGTCCAATGAAACAAAAATAATTTTTGGTGAATAGTAACCTACCCTTATGAATAGTAACCTACCCTTATGAATAGTAATATGAACCTTATGAATAGTAAATAAGAGTAACATTACCTATGAATAATAAAATGAAATTTAGACATCATAGAAAGTGATAATTTGACCTTAGTAAACGTTTTTGGTATTTTATAAGTCATAAATAATTAATTATAATTAATTAATTAATTTAAAAGAACATTTATTTTCCTAAAATATATAAATAAATTAATGAATCAATTTCTAATAGTTTTTAGATAATTTTATAAGACCCTAAGTAATTTTTGAAAGAATTGCAAAATCAGTTTTAATTTTAAAAGTTGTTTTTTAAGAAAATTATGATTTTAATTAAATATTAAATTAATAATATTTAGAAAATTATTTTTTAAAAATGGACTTCATTTTTGGATTCTACACATCGAAAAATGGTTGGGGTAAAATTTTGGGATTTTTCTGAGATACTTGAATTTTTGATGAATAGTAGAATACATTAATTTATCATATAAATACATTTTAATTAAAACCCACTATTCCTGACATCACAAGTGATGTAAGCACCCAAATCCCGAATTCACAAGTCAAATTTACTATTCTTAGTCATCCAAGACTCACTATTCCTTGTCTTAGGTGAAATTAATAAACTAATCAATTTTATATTAAGGAAACCCCTCTCCCCTCCACTATAAAAGCCACCCTTCACTCCCTCTTTTCCTCACACCTCTCAAGCTCCAAGCCTTCTCTAAATTCTGCCCAAACACCGTCCCTAGCTCATCCCCCACGTCCAAAATCTTCTGGTCTCATCAAAAGACCAAGCCTAGCTTCCTTAAAGAGGATCTCAAGAGGAGGATTCTAAAGGTAATTTCTCTCTCTCTTCTCCTTTAATTTCCTTTCAAGTTCAAGTTCCTTTCTTGATCTCTCCCTACTTATATTCATCAAAAATGTTCTGTAAATCCAGTATTATATATATACTTTAATATTATGACTCTAATGTTATATTATATCACCCCACACCCTTTCCCTCTTCCTTTTATTTTATTAAAGAGAACGTTGTTCATGTGGTGATAATTTATCACATTCAAAAACAACATGCTCTCTTCTTTCATTTATACCTTCAATCTGGTCATGAAACCATTTTTATGGTTGAACCAGAATGTTTTATATGTATTATGTTCTATTTTAAGTTATGGAAATAATCTATGGCCATACTACTATGGGAAAAGTTAAAATGAGTTGGTTGTGATCCAAAAACCGCTCAAATTTGCCCAAATAATCTTCATTTAATTCGTATCTAATGATTCGGACACATGAATCTAATATAACTAATTATAAAATCATTCAAGCTTCTGTAATATCATTAATTACATATAATATCAGTTCTGTATGTTTACCCATGATCTACCCAAATATCAATTTAAGAATGCAAGTGGACCGCTCAAGAAAACCATAAAAACGAACATCCCCGACCAATGTTTTTAAACTCTATAAGTCGTGAAAAGGAACATAATATGAAATAATGAAACCAGAATGAACCCTATTAATGTATAAAAGGTTTTGGAATTTCTAATTAATGAATATAATTTCATTATACAGGACATTAAAGAGAAGGAGGCATTCGAGTACAAGGTAAGGTGAAATCTCGAACCCAATTTTCTTCCTTCGGGTTCTCCCTCTTTCACTCCATTTTTGATATGGTTACTCCTAAAAGGTATTTTTTCCATCTTTTCCTTTACTTTTCTTGGATATACATGTTTTTCACTGGTTTTTATGTCCATAAAAATGTTTTCCAAAAGAACTCTTCTTTCAAGATCTCACCTTTTACCTCTCTTCAAGGTTGATGGTTCTTATATCAAGTATGTTGTTCCCTATTTCTTTTGGGAACCCAAAGCTTATGAATGTTTTATTATGAGATGAAACCCATTCCTTTCCATGGGTTATTTATGTACATGTTTGATATGTGTTCTATGTGGCAAGCATGATAATGATAATGTTATGATGTGACGGGTGCGCCCGGAATTATATAGCGCAATATGAATGTTTAAATGTGACGGGTGCCCTCGGAATTATATAGAACTCCAATGCATTGGGTAAAGTGATGAATCTCATGAGTAAATGTGAAATTATGCATGAACATGATGATAGCTTTGTTCACAAGTATGTGTGGTATTCAACCACTAAGACATGATGTTTCATTTTTATGCTTTGCCACATTTCAAGTTTATTGTTTATGCTCCTCTCATGTTCAAGATCTTCTTCCTATGTCATGATTATGCTCACCCCATGCTATATTGTTCTTTTCTATCCTCTTACTGGGCTTTTAGCTCACCCCTTTTGATTTATATCCTCAGGTGGCTACATGTACTAAGGAGAGGAAAAGTGCTACTAAGAAGCTATAGAAGAAAAGATTAAATGAATTTTTATGCTTGATGTTGTATTTGCTATATATGATCCTAGTTTTCCCAAGACACAAAACCTCTGGATCCTCCAAGTGTAATACTATTATGTTGTTTATCTTTGAAATTATGTAATAGTAAAGTAAGAAAAGGTCAGGTTGTTATAGTTGGTATCAAAGGAAAGGTTTAGTTAATTTGGAAATTAGGATTAGTGAACCCTAAAGAAAACCTCTAGCATGAGATTAAGTACAAATATTCACATAAGGATATTTACCTAGGGATCCCATATGTTATGTTTTTGGTATAATTGTTTAAAATGATAAGTTATTCAGGACTTGTTTACTTATGTTTTGTTCTAACCTTTTCTATTTTAGAAAATGGTGGGAACCAGGAGGAATCAGGCCAACAACTCTTGCGAAGGCCAATGCAGCGATTGCCCGAATGACATCCCCAATGATTTTGGAGGTGGAGTTCAAAACTTCATGGCGATGCTTACCCAATTATCCCGGGTTATGAATAATAACCATAATAATGGGGAACTCCCTCCTTCACTAAAGAGGGAGAAGCTAGCTATCGAATGTTTTATGCGGCAACGACCACCGACGTTTTGTGGATCTTCTGATCCACTAGTTGCGGAACAGTGGGTCAACTCCATGGAGAAGATCTTTTCTGTTCTTCACTGTTCCGAGACAGAGAAGTTGAATCTAGCCGTTTATCGTCTAGATGGAGAAGCTGATCAATGGTGGGCTTTGATTAAGAACACCAAGCCAAGGGAGGAAATTGAAGAGTTGGAATGGGAAGACTTTAAGATAATGTTTCTTAATAAGTACTTCTCACGAACTCTTCGCACGAATATGGATAGAGAATTCATAGAGCTCAAGCAAAAAGAAGGAGAATCTGTCACAACCTATGAAGCAAATTTCACAAGGCTCGCAAGGTATGCTTCGGGTTTTGTTATCAACAATGATTGCAAAATTGATAGATTCTTTAGTGGATTAAAACCAAATCTTCGAAAGTATCTTGCAATTTGAGACTTTGGGAGTTATGAAGAATTTGTTTGATGTGCTCTCAAAGTGGAGATAGAGTTTGGAGAATCGTCCCATGGCTATGGGGATAAGAAAAGAAAGATGGAGTTTCAAGCCGGTGGACCTAATGAAAAAGATGGGAAGAAAACACAACGACCCACATGCCAAAAATGTGGGAAGTTTCACAATGGGAACTGCCTCAAAGGGACGGGGAAATGCTTCAAGTGTGGGAAAGAAGGACACCTAGATCACGAGTGTCGAAGAGACATGAAAAGGAAGGATAATGTAGCCGATGAAAGGAGAGAACCACTCGTGGTTAAATGCTACAAATGTAGGGAGCTAGGGCACTATTCGAACCAGTGCACTAAACCTCGAGCTCTCGAGGGTAATCAGCACCAACAACCACCAAAGCCAAAGGAACAAGGGAAGGCTTATGCCATCACTACTGCGGAGGTGGAACATGATAATGAAGTCGTACAAGGTACACTTACTATTCACTCAAGAATGGAAAAAGTCTTATTTGATTCTGGTTCTACGCATTCCTTTATATCTTGCAAGTTTTCTAGAACTATAGAATTGAAGCCCCGAAACCTTGAAGTAGAGATATCTGTAAAAACACCAGGTGGTGAAATCATTGCAACCCAAGTGTTTGATTCTTCTCCTATTGACGTATGTGGGAAGATTCTTCCAGCAAATCTCGTAATACTTCCCTTGGTGAAATTCGATGCTATAATGGGAATGGATTGGCTCTCCTTATATAGAGCACATATCAGCTGTTGGGAAAAGGAAATATATTTTCATATTCCGAACCATCCCATGCTCCTCTACAAATGCAAGGAAGATCATGAATCTCCTTTGAGAAATCCTTCAATGGTGTGGGTGATGATTCCCTATGAAGAAGCATACCTCGCCCAAATGTTTGAGTCAAAGGAAAGTTACAACCTTGAGGAAATTCCCATCGTAAGGGAATACGGTGATGTATTTCCCGAAGAGTTACCCGGAATTCCCCCAGATCGTGAGGTAGAGTTCTCAATTGAACTCATACCCGGAGCTACTCCTATCTCAAAGTGCCCCTATAGGATGGCTCCTATCGAACTGGAGGAGTTAAAGAAGCAGCTGCAAGAGCATCTGGACAAAGTGTTCATATGCCCTAGTGCATCACCTTGGGGTGTGCCAATGCTCTTTGTGAAGAAGATGGATGGAACCATGTGGTTGTGTATCGATTATCGGGAACTCATCAAGATCACCATAAAGAACAAGTATCCTCTCCCAAGGATTGATGACTTGTTCGATCAGTTAAGAGGAGCTCAATACTTCTCAAAGGTGGATCTTCGTTCTGGATATCATCAAGTAAAGGTGAAGAAGGTAGATATTCAGAAGACTACCTTCCGTACAAGGTATGGGCACTATGATTTTTTGGTGATGCCCTTAGGACTTACTAATGCCCCTGAAATCTTCACGGATTTGATGAATAGAGTCTTTAGACATTACCTCGACATATTTGTGGTAGTGTTTATCGACGATATTCTCATCTACTCCAAGAGCAAGGAGGAACATGAAGAATATCTAAGACTTGTGTTGGTGACATTGAGAAAGGAGAAGTTGTACGCCAAGTTCAGCAAGTGCGACTTTTGGATGAATCAAGTCACATTATTGGGACATGTGATCACAAGTGAGGGAATTTCTGTGGACCCTTCAAAGACAAAGGCGATTGAAGAATGGCCCAGGCCCTCTAGTGTCAGATAAATCCGTAGTTTTCTATGATTAGCTGGGTACTATCGACTTTTTGTGAGAAACTTCTCACGATTGTCAAGCCCGCTAACTAAGTTAACAAGGAAAGGGGTAAAGTATGTATGGACAGAAGAATGTGAGGGAAGCTTTAAGGAGCTAAAGAGAAGGCTGATCACTGCACCTGTACTCACACTATCAAAAAGTGGAGAAAGTTTTGTGATATACAGTGATGATTCAAAGAAAGGCTTGCGTTGTGTACTCATTAAAAGTGATAATGTGATAGCCTACACCTCACGACAGTTGAAGATCCATGAGCAGAACTACCCGACACATGATCTAGAGCTGGCAGCCGTGATTTTTGCCTTGAAAATCTGGCGGCACTATCTTTATGGTGAGAAGTGTGACATATACACCGACCACAAGAGCCTAAAGTATATATTCACACAAAAGGAGCTCAACATGCGTCAAAGTAGATGGTTAGAGCTAATCAAGGATTACGATTGCCCTAATCACTATCATCCTAGAAAGGCAAACAAGGTAGCTGATGCTCTAAGCAGGAAAGAACCAGCTACTCCATCCATGTTGAGGATTGAGAAAGACCCTATCTTCTTGGATATGCAAAGGATGGATTTGGGAATCGTAAGGGAAGGGGATACATCCTACCTTGCCCAAATGATTTCACAACCATCCATCCAACATAAGATTAAGGAAGCACAAAGGGATGATGTGGAGATACAAAAGAGGGTGAATGCAGTAAAGGAAGGGAAGCTTCAAGAGTTCCATATCGACGATGATGGTGTGATTTGGTTTGGAACGCGGATTTGTGTGCCTTCATCACCCGGAATAAAGAAGGAGCTATTGGATAATGCACATAGCTCAACTTTCTCTATTCATCCTGGAAGTACCAAGATGTATCGTGATCTCCGAGAACACTTCTGGTGGGATAACATGAAGAAGGAGATTGCGAAATATATATCAAGGTGCTTGGTATGTCATCAAATTAAAGCTAAGCGGAAAAAGTCCATAGGTATGATGCAGCCATTGCCTATACCCATGTGGAAATGGGAAAATGTTACTATGGACTTCGTCACGGGTCTCCCGAAGACGTCAGGAGGAAATAATGTGATATGGGTTGTGGTTGATCGACTCACCAAGACTGCCCATTTTATTGCTATTCGGGAAGACCTCTCACTTGAACAACTTGCAAGGATATATGTGAAGGAAGTAGTGAGATTGCACGGTGTTCCACTCTCAATTGTCTCGGACTGTGATCCAAGGTTCACTTCTAAATTCTGGAGGAGCCTTCAACATGCTTTGAGTACTGAATTAAATTTCAGCACGGCCTATCACCCCCAAACTGATGGCCAGTCTGAAAGGACTATTCAGACACTTGAAGATATGCTAAGTTCTTGCTCTCTTGAATACAAAGGTGATTGGGATTAGCATCTCCCATTGGTTGAGTTCTCATACAACAATAGCTTCCACTCGAGTATTTAGATGGCTCCGTATGAAGCTCTTTATGGGAAGTGATGTAGAACTCCAACCTATTGGGATGAAGTTGGAGAACGAAAACTACTTGGTCCTGATCTTGTTCAAAAGATGACAGAGAAGGTTCAAGACATCCAGAAACATATCAAAGCCGCTCAAAGTCGGAAAAAGAGCTATGTTGACAATCGTCGAAGGGAATTGGAGTTCGACGTTGGAGATAAAGTCTTCCTTCAAATATCTCCATGGAAGAGATTCATGCGATTCTGGAAGAAAGGGAAGCTATGCCCAAGGTACATTGGCCCCTTTAAGATCCTTGATCGTATAGGAGGCGTGGCCTACCGTTTGGCACTTCCACTGAATATGGCTCAAGTTCATGATGTGTTTCACATATCACTACTGAGGAAGTACATTCCAGACCCCTCACATGTACTAAACTCAGAGGTGGTACAGTTGGAAGATGATCTCTCATATGAGGAGCAGCCGGTAAAAATTCTGGACCGAAGTCATAAGGTTCTACGCAACAAGACAACCCGCCTTGTCAAATTGTTGTGGAGGAACAAAAAGTTTGAGGAAGCAACTTGGGAACCGGAAGAGGAAATGAAGGAGAAGTACCCTCACCTGTTTGTGTAAAGTGAAATTTCGGGGGCGAAATTTTTTAAGGGGGGAAGAATGTAACGACCCAAAGTTTTTCAATGGAAAATTCCCTTCTTATATCTATGTCATAAAAACACAAAAAAAATGAACTACTAAGTGATAAGTGACCTTTAAATATAATTTTTTCACCCCTATGTTTGGAATTTTAAAAATCCAACTTTCGCGATTGTGTTCAAGATAGTTTTTGGAGTCCAATGAAACAAAAATAATTTTTGGTGAATAGTAACCTACCCTTATGAATAGTAATCTACCCTTATGAATATTAATATGAACCTTATGAATAGTAAATAAGAGTAACATTACCTATGAATAATAAAATAAAATTTAGAAATCATAGAAAGTGAAAATTTGACACTAGTAAACGTTATTGGTATTTTATAAGTCATAAATAATTAATTATAATTAATTAATTAATTTAAAAGAATATTTATTTTCCTGAAATATATACATAAATTATTGAATCAATGTCTAATAGTTTTTGGATAATTTTATAAGACCCTAAGTAATTTTTGAAAGAATTAAAAAATCAGTTTTAATTTTAAAAGTTGTTTTTTAAGAAAATTATGATTTTAATTAAATATTAAATTAATAATATTTAGAAAATTATTTTTGAAAAATGGACTTCATTTTTTGATTCTACACATCGAAAAATGGTTGGGGTAAAATTTTGGGATTTTTCTGAGATACTTGAATTTTTGATGAATAGTAGAATACATTAATTTATCATATAAATACATTTTAATTAAAACCCACTATTCCTGACATCACAAGTTATGTAAGCACCCAAATCCCGAATTCTCAAGTCAAATTTACTATTCTTAGTCATCCAGGGCTCACTATTCCTTGTCTTAGGTGAAATTAATAAACTAATCAATTTTATATTAAGGAAACCCCTCTCCCCTCCACTATAAAAGCCACCCTTCACTCCCTCTTTTCCTCACACCTCTCAAGCTCCAAGCCTTCTATAAATTCTTCCCAAACACCTTCCCTAGCTCATCCCCCACGTACAAAGGCTTCTGGTCTCATCAAAAGACCAATCCTATCTTCCTTGATGAGGATCTCAAGAGGAGGATTCTAAAGGTAATTTCTCTCTCTCTTCTCCTTTAATTTCCTTTCAAGTTCAAGTTCCTTTCTTGATCTCTCCCTACCTATCTTCATCCAAATTGTTCTGTAAATCCAGTATTATATATATACTATAATATTATGATTCTAATGTTATATTATATCAACTCACACCCTTTCCCTCTTCCTTTTATTTTATTAAAGAGAACGTTGTTCATGTGGTGATAATTTATCACCTTCAAAAACAACATGCTCTCTTCTTTCATTTATACCTTCAATCTGGTCATGAAACCATTTTTATGGTTGAACCAGAATGTTTTATATGTATTATGTTCTATTTTAAGTTTTTTAAATAACCTATGGCCGTACTACTAAGTGAACAGTTAAAATAAGTTGGTTGTGATCCAAAAACCGCTCAAATTAGCCCAAATAATCTTCATTTAATTCTTATCTAAGGATTCGACCACATGAATCTAATATAAATCATTATAAAATCATTAAAGCTTCTATTATATCATTAATAACATATAATATCAGTTCTGGATGTTTACCCATGATCTACCCAAACATCAATTTAAGAATACAAGTGGACCGCTCAAGAAAACCATAAAAACGAACATCCCCGATCAATGTTTTTAAACTCTATAAGTCATCCAAAGGAACATAATTTGAAATAATGAAACCAGAATGAACCCTATTAATGTATAAAAGTTTATGGAATTTCTAATTAATGAATATAATGTCATTATACAGGACATTAAAGTGAAGGAGGCATTCGAGTACAAGCTAAGGGGAAATCTCGAACCCAATTTTCTTCCTTCGGGTTCTCCCTCTTTCACTCCATTTTTGATATCGTTACTCCTCAAAGGTCTTTTGTCCATCTTTTCCTTTACTTTTCTGGGATATACATGTTTGTCACTGGTTTTTATGTCCATCAAAATGTTTTCCAAAAGAACTCTTCTTTCAAGATCTCACCTTTTACCTCTCATTCAAGGTTGATGGTTCTTATATCAAGTATGTTGTTCCCTCTTTCTTTTGGGAACCCAAAGCTTATGAATGTTTTATTATGAGATGAAACCCATTACTTTCCATGGGTTATTTATGTAAATGTTTGATAGGTGTTCTATGTGGCAAGCATGATAATGATAATGTTATGATGTGACGGGTGCGCCCATAATTATATAGCGCAATATGAATGTTTAAATGTGACGGGTGCGCCCGGAATTATATAGCGCTCCAATGCATTGGGTAAAGTGATGAATCTCATGAGTAAATGTGAAATGATGCATGAACATGATTCTAGCTTTGTTCACAAGTATGTGTGGTAGTTAACCACTAAGACATGATGTTTCATTTTTATGCTTTTCCACATTTCAAGTTTATTGTTTATGCTCCTCTCATGTTCAAGATCTTCTTCCTATGTCATGATTATGCTCACCTCATGCTATATTGTTCTTATCTATCCTCTTACTGGGCTTTTAGCTCACCCCTTTTGATGTATATCCTCAGGTGGCTACATGTACTAAGGAGAGGACAAGTGCTACTAAGAATCTATAGAAGAAAAGATTAAATGAATTTTTATGCTTGATGTTGTATTTTCTATATATGATCCTAGTTTTCCCAAGACACTAAACCTCTGGATCCTCCAAGTGTAATACTATTATGTTGTTTATCTTTGAAATGATTTAATAGTAAATTAAGAAAAGGTTGGGTCGTTATAAAGCATGAATTAGGGATTTTTGATAATTTCCCCTAGAATACATCGGAGATGACCAACAACGAAATTAATTTCAAATGGTCCCACTAGAGAAAATGTTCTTGTACCTTCTTTAGTGGATCAAGTGGAAAACCAGATATAGAAAGGATTATTCTTTATAGTGTATGTTTGAGGTAGATGAGTCCATAGGATAATGGTTGATTATTCCCCAGCCTTCTATATTCAGTATCCTACAACCTTATAGGGAACAAGAGTCCCTTGAGATTTTGAGGATTGGATTTATTCAATTGAGAAAATATTCAATCTGGTTGATGAACTGGGGGATTTATTGGATTATTTGGTCACTTTCATGCTTTAGGGACTTTCCTAGAGATGATGAGGTCTCACGAACTAGATGATAAGATGTGAATTCTTACTTGGGTGGAATAAAAATAAATATTCTTTAAGGATTTATTTATAAGTATACTGAATTCATTTTGTGTCATGTCCCACCTTCCTATACTACTTATCAGTACTTGTACTGGTGGAATGCTATAATGCATCAGGTGTTCCTATAGCGACCCTACTTATCTTACATTAATCTTACATCGTTTTAAATATGAACAACATAAAAACATTACACAAATACAATCAAAAGGCTTAGTTTCTTGGTAAAACTAGGACTATACATAACATTTACAACATAAAATATAAACATTTATTAATTCCTTCTTCTCTATATTCTTATTTGCCCTTGATTTATCTTTAGTACAAGTAGTCACATGAGGACATAAATCAAAAAGGGGTGAGTTAAAATCCACGTAAGAATATATATAAAAACATGAAACAATATATCAAGGGGTTATAATAATCAATCTCATCATAACATAGTCATAGGATCATAATCATAAGAGGAATCATTAAGAGAATACTTGAAATGTGTCAATGCCTAAAAATGAAACATCATGTCTTAGTGGTCAACTACCACACCTTGTTGTGAACAAAGATTGCATCATGTTCATGCATATTTCACTTTACTCATGAGGTTCTTCACATTACCCAATTCATTAGAGTGAAAAATAATTATGGGCACTCCCATCGCATCATAACATTTACATTGTGCTATATAATTTTGGTTGCATCCCTCACACCATAACATTTACATTATCATGCATGTAATATAGAACATATATAAATCATGAACATAAATAACCCATGGAAAGGAATGGGTTTCATCTCATAATCAAACATTAATTAAATTTGGGTTCCCAAATGAAAGGGGAAATAACATACTTTGTGTAAGAATCATCAACCTTGAGTTAGATGTAAAAGGTGTGTTTTGGAAGAAGAGTTCTTTTGGAAAACAATTTGCTTGTAATAAACTCTACTATAAAAAATTATATCTAGGAAAAGGTAAGATAATTATGAATAAATTGTTTTTAAGGAATAACCATACTAAAAGTGGAGTGGAAGAGGTAAAACCTAAAGAAAGAGGGTCGGGTTCAAGATTACAACTTACATTGTATCTGAACACTTTATTCACTTTAATGTCCTATATAATGACATTATTTTCATTAATTAACAACTAAATAACATTTTATACAAGAATATGGTTCATTATGGTTTCATTATGTACTTTTATGGGCCTTTGTAAGAGTTATAGAGTTTAAATCTATTGTTTTGGAGTGTTCTTTTTCGTAGTTTTCATGAACGGTTCACTTGTCCACATGAATAGAAGTTCATGTTGAACATGGATGAACATACAGAATTGATCTTAAATGTTATTAATTAACTTATAGAAGTTTAAATTATCTTATAATTAAGTTTTTTATATACCTTGAGGATGAATCATTAGATGAAATGTAATGATGATCGTTTTAGGTTAATTTGGGTGGTTTTTAGATCACAACGAACATATTTAGTTTTATCATTTAGTATTATGTATAAAAGTTGTTTCCAGAACATAAAAGGGGTTAAAAATACATATTACAATTTTTTTACTACTTAATGTTTTTATTGACATCCTTGAAGGTGTTGAAGGAAAATATAAGTGCATGACCCATGATGTAGGTAAATTAACACATCACAGGTGACGAATTAATTTTTATAAACAAAGAGAGAGGGGGGATAATAATGAATAATATTGCATTAACATGATATAATACCATTATATCAATCATAATGGAGTTATAATGAAATTTTAATAAGATAATATGAGTATAAGAGAATAAAAGAAATTAAATTTGAAAGTAAATTGAATGAAAAGAGAGAGAGAAATTACCTCTTGAATATATCTTCCTTCAGAGCCTCTTCAGGGGGGAGGTTTTGGTCTTTTTATGAGACCAAGGGATGTTGGACGTGGGTTAGGAGATTAGGAAGATATTTTAGTAGAATTTATATTAAGAAAAAGTCTTCATAGGTGTGAGTAAATTAGGTTGTGAGGGGTGGTATTTATAGTGGAGGGGAGAGGGGTTTTCTCAATATTATATTCATTAATTTATTATTTATTCACAAGACAAGACATGGTGATGATTCTATGACTAAATAAAATAAATTGAGAATTTTAGTTCTAAAAAATGGTTCTTACATCCTCATAACATCATCTGTGACTTGATAATTCTTGTATTTAGCATTTATCGTAAATTATCGTATTATAATATTCACCAAAAATTCAAGTATTTCAGAAAAATACCAAAAATTCACCCTAACCATTTTACGACATATAGAATCTAAAAATGAACTTCATTTTATAACAATAATTTTATAAATAGGAGTAATTTAATTTTTAATTAAAATCCTAATTTACTTGAAAAATACAAATTTTAAAATTAAAACTGTTTTTGTAAAACTTTAAAAAATTAATTAAGGTCACATAAAATTATCATATAAATCATAAGACTTAAAAATACTTGTTTATGAATAAATTTTATAAAAATAAATTTTCTTTTAAATTATTAAATTAATCATTAAATATTTATGACTTACAAAATTACTAACACTATAATATAATTATATCATATTGTCACTTTTAGGATGGATAAATATTATTTATACTATCATTGGTAAGTTTCCTATTCACATAGATAATTTACTACTCATAAGGGTCATATTACTATTCATAATGGTAAAATTACTACTCATAAGGGTATTTAACTATTCACCAAAAAAATAAGTTTTTCCTATCGGACTCTAAACATCTCACTGATTGCAATAGTGTATGTCAAATTTTCGAAATTCAAATTATAGAAGTGGAAAATAATGTTTAAAGGTCACATAAAATATATTAGTTCATTTAAGTGTGATGTGGAATTGTATTTCTTAATGTAATTTTATGTGTTTATACTATATAAAATTACAATAACAAGGGATAAATTACATTGATAAAATTTTATGTCGTTACAGTGCCTCTATGTATGCTATAGGCTACTGACTAGGAATGTTGATCTATAGTAGTACTATGGGGAGATTATACCCAAATATTATAGTATATCAATAAAAAAAATTACATACATTATCCAATGGAATTATCATTGAAATGAAAACCAATAAAGTGCCAACAATAATCAAAATAAACCATGCTATAATGAATGAACTATATATCGTACATTTTAGGTGGTCACACGACAATAACCAAAAAGGCCAAAAGATAAAACTAGGAAACACTCTAACAAATGGTCCTGACTCCCATCCTGATTCCAACATCCTATTCCCCTCCCTAGCTTCTATAATGATACTAAGCATCGGATCTATACCCAATACTATACAAAAAATCAAGTAGCATATGCTTGAGAACTCAAGTTACATGGAGGACTAAGAGGGGTATGGGTACAACTTAGTAAAACAAAACCAACAATGTCCCTAAATATAACAAATCTACACAAATTTAATGAAAAACTGTTCAAATTAAATAGTTTAATAGTATTTTAAATCAATTATAATAAAGTAATAAATAATAATAAAATATATGGGTTTATAGTGAAACCTGAGGATAGTTGTACCTTTTTCAATCCTTACTTTAGAAACTATGATTAACCATACCTTATTCAACTAATTTTGAGGTGGCAGAGAAATTTTTGGGGACCATTCCAACAATATAAATATCCCAAGTTTCTCCAAAATATAATTATTAACTTGGAACTCCCCAATGGGAGTTTTTTAGGCCTGGGGAATAATCCTAATAGTAAAATAGACCTTCCCTATAAGAATTATCTTGACATGGGGTATAATCCCAATAGGAACACATACCTCCCCTATGATTGTTTTTTCAACATATGGAATAATCCATGAAGTAACACATAATACCTCAATATAAATTTTTATTATAAAATAATGACCTCCCTAAATGGATTTTTACAATAAATAATCAACACCACCCCCAAGGTAATTTTCATTTAAATATAAATAATTATAGCATGTTATAAAATTCCTTCCACTTTCCAAAAAACCATTTCCATTTCACAAGAAAGTGCCCTTTCACATTTTCAAACTTTACAAAAACATTTATTTTAAAACATCAATTATATTTAAAAAACATTTAATCACACCTTAAAAATATTCTACAATTGCATTGGGTCTAATTACAAGGTGAATCCCATTTACAATTATATATTTTTCTTATATTTTATTTTATAACCATTGATTCATATCATAATTCAATTTTTAATTCATTTAGAACATGATACTCATTTTAAAGGATAATTCCATTGGTATTCTTAAAATTTCACATTTACATACTTGAAAAACTGTATCTCTCAATTAATCCAACCATGGATAAAAAACATATCGAATATATTCCTCCAATATGTGCCATTTTATAGGGATAAAAACATTTGTTTGGGCCACTTAAACTGGTGTCAATATATTAATAAAACATTTAATTGAATAAAGTCAATTCACAACATATATAGAACAACTTCTCAATGTACCACTAAAATTATAAGTCAAGACTATGGGTTAAATTAAATGGAACACCTACCTCATTAAATCCACTTCTTTAAAATACACATCCCAACAAACCACTACCCAATCTATTCTACGAACAATGGCCAATGATAAAACTACACACACTCTTATATCACATCCAAAAAAAACTGGATTAATTAATTATAATATAATTATAACTAATTAAAAACTTAAAACTATAAAACCAACTTAATTAAATAAGGAATAATTGGATACTTATTCACCAAGTCCTCATACTACACCTAAACCAAGACTAACAGTCTTCTAGAGGTTTGTGCCACACTCCTGGATCTAACCTGGGACAAAGACCTATCAATTGGAACCAAAACCATTAGATAATTCCTTTAATTTAACTCAAAATCCTTGAAAAACTCAGAGGATGTCATACCTACATCAAAATAATGGGTGATGGTGTGTATTTGTGGTCTCGAAAAACCCTCTAACTAGGTAGTATAGAAGACCCATCATCTGAGAATTCTTTCATCATGCTCTTGTGGAATCCTCACTCAAAACCCTAGTCAAGTGATCCAAATATTAGTGGTAAATGAGGAGAAATGGAATTATGATCACCATATCAATAAAATTACCAAGATTCTCTAAGGAATAGTTCCAAAACCACCCCAAAAAAGGGTGAAACAAGATAGGGGAAGGGGGATGGCGGATAGCCCCTCTAAAAACCTAAGGAAGGGTTAATTATAATTTACCCCACTACAGAGATGATGACTATGGGAAGGAAACATTCCACTTCTAGCCTCCACCGGCTTTCTGGAACATGGCCACTAACTAACCAATGCATCCCTAAAGACTAATAATCCCACTGACAAGGACATTTACATTTTGGTGGTAGTAGGGTGTAGCCCCAGCAACTCAAACTTTCTCTAATATATTCCCCCTACCTTAAACCATCTTTCAACCCAAAAAACCATGTCCAAAAAACCTTTTAGATGTTTCCAAACCATAATAACTCTATTTATAACCCCAATTCTGAAAACCACCCATCCACTAAATGAAATTCTAAATTCACCTTGGAAACCCAAACACATCCATTTACACAGGGTATTAAAAACTCCCCACCATAAAAATTACCATCCTCGAGATATATTGGTGGTTATTCAAGAGGATATTCCAACCTATGTCATCCACTAAAACCTAATCAGTGGTTATATTACAATCTCAAGTTCTCTATTCATTTCTAGAGTAAAAAAATTTAATTTAAGGCACTTAAACCACCGAAACACAATCTGCCACTTAAATTTATTATGGAAACACTAATAAGGTGTTTTCTCACACATTACTACCCAGATAGACATATGGTGTGTTCATAAAATTGATCATTTATCCTATGGGGCTCACAATTATAGGTCTTATCCCTTAGCCACCACTATTCAAGCAGTAGTTTCATGGGCCTCTGTAATTTCTCAACAAACTCATCTCACCAACCCATTCACAAAAATACTAGTCAGATGTTATCCCAATACCTCATTCTAAAATTATGACCACATAATGTGATCTAAATAGTTTTCAGACCACAAAATATATCTTCACACAAGAGTTTATGTTGAACTACCTTCTGTCGACCTACCTCAATAGCGCTCAGTATCCCCCACTGATAAATTTTTATGATGCGCAATCATGATGCCTTAAATCCCAAATAAATCTCATGATCATCCCAATACTCCCACTGAAGTATAAACCTAACTTCTAATGTAATTTTAGGATTAGATCCTAAACTGATCATAATTTTCATCATATTATTCTGAAATAACTAATCCCCCCCTGATCTGACTCCTACTCAGATCTCCAAACTCTACCACAATTCCAATGATAAAATTACAACTGCCTATAACACCATGTCTGAACTTCTAAAATGATAATATCTAAAAAACTAGGTAATCGTAGATTTATCTTCACACCAGAATTATAGAGTTACCTTCATTGTTTACCAACTGGTCTCACTACACCTATCGTCTCACTGAAATGAAACCTCATGATCGCTTATGATATGATACACCCCACCATAGGAGTATCCATGTTATCATTTTTTCAACCTGAAACTCCAATATACAAAGTTCAACCTTCATCCATATCTTCATGAAAAAACTGGATGTGACTACCCTGTGCATACCTGAGTGATGGAATGAAACACCAACCACCTTCTAATTTAATATTGTGGAAAATTTCATCCATGTAATAGATTATAACTCCATTAAAAAAAGTTTCACCCACCTTAACCATACAATGGTTCACTCCCCACCATATGTCCTTTCTCTCATTCCTCTATGAGTACAACCTCAACAAGTTTCATTGCCAAAAACTATGTTTCGCTCATTTAGAGACACATCAAACCACCATGTTAACCAATAAGAAGGGTTAATATCATTTTAATCATACCATAGCACCTTGAACCATCCATGATCCCACTCCCCATCAAATGGATACCGTTCTTCTCACCCAAAATCCATGGGTCTCCATACTCACAACCTTGGATTGAAACCACAATGACCTCATCACACATACAAGACTACTTTTTCACTTAATAACTTAGGTGAATTCTCCCATACCATCTGAACCATAATAAAAATAGCATAATACTTATATATCACATCCTTTCCTATGAAATTTCACTGAAGCTCAATGGTTTCACACCGCTCTATAACCAAAATGAAAATCCCATACTCAGACTCCTTAGATTCACGTTATCCCAAAAATCAATTCACATGCCCAATCCACTGGAAATGGATCTATATCATGCCAATATCACCAAACATTGATCACCCTCATCATTTTTTAAAACTATCATATCTCACCGAGCCAAAAGCATTTACATGGACACTCATAACCTGAGTGTTTTTTTGAAACCCAAAGCATCCAACCATGCACTACTCACTCTAGATTTAACCATCTATGATCATTATTGGCCAAAATTTATAACCACATAAGAAATTGGCAAGGTTAGGCATCGGAATAATCATTCCCTCCCAAAACTAGTCTCAAAACCAAAAAAAACAAGGCATCCACATTCCCTTTCTTGAACCCATCCAAGGACATCCTGATACACAAATAAAAATGGGCCCATACATTCTTGAGGGGTCTCACCAACCTCATATACACAATAACTGAACTTACCACACATAATTATCATAATATATTGTTCATTCTCATTCCTCGTACCTAAAGCTATACATATTCTCAAGAAACTCCCTTCTTAGGTTACCCTCTATCATCACCAGAAACAAACTCACCAAAATAGGATCATGTCTTAAGGTCCACTAGGTTATCATGAAAATTCCTACAAACCAAGACTTTCATGATCCATAGATCATGGAGGATCCTAGACTAACCACCCACTCAAGGGTTACACACACTGGTTCAGTCCAATTCAACACTACTCACTTTCTAGGGTCAGACACAACTACTAGGGTCATAAGTAGTCCCAACACATCATAATCCAAGGTCACTACTACAACAGACCCCATAAAAGGCAAGGAATTCCACTATTATACACACCCCACATTATAAGGACTCAAAAACTCAATACCTCATATATCCCTAAATATCCAAGAACATGGTCAACCCCATCTACCCATTGGGTACATATCACATATATATATATAGGATTCATATTTTTCACTTTCCTATTTTTATTTAACAATAATTTACCATAATAAGGGTCTAGTAAAATTAAATTCCAAAAAAAAGTTATATAAGAAAAAAATTTATATGTTTTACATGGAATTTTATTTAGATAAGGTCATGTGAAAACCAAAACAAGCCATCCCGTAATTTACTTTTAACCATTTACTTTAACCGGAAATTTTACACATATAAATCCTGGTTAAATAAGAAGTCAATTATAAGTTATATAGGAAAACAATCATTATGTTATAATTGGAATTTTATTTAGATGAGTCCTATAAAAAACCAAAACAATTCAACATAAATTTACTTTCAACCACATACTTTGACCAGGAGTTTCCCATAGCTGAAGCTCAGTTAAATTAGACTTAGATTACAAGTTATATAAAAAATGATCTTTAAGTTTTAATTAGTATTTTATTTAGCTGATTTTAGGTAATAATCAAACTAAATATCTCATAACATGTGTTTGTCCCATTATAGGGTTGGTTCAGTAAAATTTCACCATACACTTCTGAAAAAATACCATATAAATTGTCACAGACACTTTAAATAATTGACACATTTCATTGTCCAAGTAATGAGATAATAAACCATATGCAATTACACAAATATCATGTGAATCCTATTCACCTGAAATAATGCAATCACACACCTTCTATTTCCATACCAGGATAAGATACAAAATCTCCCTAAATCAATAACCTCATAATAGAGTTCGTCGCCATAGGTGAAATCAATTCAACTATAAAATTGAATAGCATGAATATAATTATCACCCTTATAAATATGAAAATCCCACATACATGTGGAGTCCATTATTAGGAATGTTTTCCATAACATATTCAAACACATTCCTACACTCCTTTCTACCTTTCCAAATAGTAAGACAAAAGAAAATTCTTGATACCACTTTATCATGCCCATCCTTACCTGACTATGTATCAGTTCCTAGACTAGAAGAATATTGAAAACCCACAAGAAAAAATCCCCATATGATAGAGGTTTCTCACTAGTATTGCAGGCATGTGGTTGTACATTAGGGAGGATATACCCACATATCAGACTATATCAACAACATAAATAAAATAAATCACATATATCATCCTATAGAATAAAAATGAAATGACAACTAGAAAAATACCAGAAAATTAAAATTAAACAATAATATAATGGATGAATTATATATTAGATATATTAGGTAGTCATATAATATGACCCAAAAAGGAAAAAAGATAAAACTACGGAAAATTACACATACAGTCCTGAGTCCCAACCTGATCCCAACATCTAGTGCTCCATCCTAGCATCCCAAATGAAAACCAAGAGCTAGGCCTCTTGCCAAAATTTTACCTAAAAACAATTAGAATATTCTTAGGTGCCAAAGTGACATGTAGTAATAATAAGGGTGTAATTAAAACTCAGTATACCACCCCCAATAGTATCCCTAAATACAACCAGACTATACAAATTTCATTCATAAATTCTCAAAGTAAATATTTTAATAGGATTTTAAAATAATTATAAGAAAACAATATAAAACCCCAAAATATATGGGTCCATAGTGACACCAGATGATGGTTATACAATTTTATATCCTTAGTTCTGGGACCATCATCTATTATACCTACTTCGGCCAATTTATAGGTGTCACTAAGCACGTCATGGGGACCACACCAACCATATAATAGACAAGAGTTTCCCTAGTATACAATGAGTAAAATGGACCTCCACTATGTGATTTTTATTATTATATGGTGTAATCCCAATATTGACATAGACCTCCCCTATGGTATTTTTCTTAGTCAAGGTAATAACCCTAATAGTAACATGGACCAACCAAAAGGGAGTTCTCTCCGCCTATGGAATAGTTCATAAAGTAACCCAGACCACCTCAAGGGGAAATTTCTTTATAACATCATAAAAACACCAATGGGATTCATCCAATCAAGCATCAAGGCTTCCTCTAAGTGGTTTTTCAATTATATATAAATAACTGTAACATTTTATAAACATGCCTTCCATTTTCCAAAACAACTCTTACCATTTCACAAGTAATTTCAATTTCGCATATCAACATTTATAAAAAATCACATTTAAACATCAATTCTATTTCTAAGTCATTTCTTCACACTATAACAACCTTTTACTATTATATTGGGTCTAATTACATGGTCAATATCACATATAATTATTGATGATTGTTAAATCCCATTTCTCAACCATCAATACATATTATAATTCCATTTTTTATCTATTTAAAAAATGATACTCATTTTAAAGGATCAATCCATTGGTATTCTGAAAATATCACATTTATATACATAAAATCTATAGTACACAATTAATATATCCTTGGTTCAAAATCATATCCAAGGTATTCCTCTTAGAAGTTCCATAATCTATGGTTTAAAACATTCCATTAATCTATTTAAAATGTGGTCAACCTATCCTTAAAATTTGTAATTAAAAGAATCTAAATGCATGAAAATGATGAAACGACATCAAGATGCACCCTGAAAAAAATTTAGGTGAGACTATGGGTGAATTTAATGGGGCCACCTATCATACTAAAATTGGTTCTTTTAAATCCTCATCCCAGCAACCCATTGTTCAAGATCATCTAAGACCAATGGTGAATTCTCAAGACACCCATGGTTCTATCTCATATCCAACCATATTATATTAATTAATTAAAAACATAAAACTAAAAAACCAACTTAATTCATGGATGCATAAACTGCTACTTACTCATGGGGTTCTCCCACCACACCTAAACTAAGACCAACGATCTTACATGGGTTTGTTCCATGCTCTTGGAACTAACCTAGGCCAAATACCTATTGAATGGAACTAAAACCATGATTAAATAAATTTAATTTAACTCAAACACATAGAAAAACCTCACCTCATGACATGCCTCCATCAAAATAATGGGTGATGGTGTGCAGGTGTGGTCTCAGGATACTCTCTAACTAGGTAGTATAGAAGGCCTATAAACCCAATACAATCCCACAATGCTCGAGTGGAATATTCACTCAAAACACTAGTTAGGAGATCTAAAGATTAAAGAGATATTAGGAGGAGGGGAATGTTGATCTTCAGATAGATAAACATTCCAAGATTTTTCAAGGAATAACACCAAATCCACCCAAAAAGGAAGGGTTAATAGGATAGGGGAGGAGGATACACCCCTAGTTTGTGTAATTAAAATAAAGGAGTAGAAGAGTAGATTCCCCTATAAAAACCAGAGGGAGGTAATTTTAATTAATCCCCCTAAAAATCCCACTAGTGATCCGGTGGAGGCAACCAGTTGGCTGGTGGCTGCAAGCTGCAGCCCAACAACCAGGCCTTTCCCCAATGCATTCTCACTACCTCCAGACATCTTATGACCTTAAAAACATCCAATAACACTCTTTTTAGGTGTTAAAACCTTTTAAACACTCTTCCAAAACCTATCTCATTAAACGAACCATCCACTAAATGAAATTCAAAATTCCTCCTGTAAATTCAACTCATATGTACATATGGGGTGTTACAAATCATGATTAGAAGTTTATGGAGATTCAGGAAAGATTGATTTTGGTGTTTACATACAATACTAATTTAATTTAATTTCTTTTATTAACTCTTATTTTGGAGAGGTATGAGGTAGATAATCCCTGAAAGTTTTAGGTTGGCCTCCGACCGAAGTTAAGGCATAAAGTTGGGAGTTTTAACCTAAAAACATATCAAAAGGTGATTTTCAAGGCTGTAACAATTAAGAAGGTGATGAAGAAGGAAAAATATATAGTAGTTCCTTCATTATTATATGGACTATTGAGTGGTTTCTCTAGTTCTACAGTCGGTGTCTTTTTTGGAAGTATTAAAATGAAGTTTGGGGAGATTCGTCATGGTGGTGATGGGAAATTGGTGTAGAGATGGGTTTCTTCATCCACTTCTATGGTAGAATGAGTTCCTCATATTTTAACTGTGGATAGAGTGGGAACCATTGAAAAAATTTCCCAGGTACTCAGATCAAGTGTCATTAGTGTGGAATCATTGGTAATCTTTATTGGTTTTATTCTGGTTCATTGTGGATAGGTTCTTATAGTAGTAAATGAAATATATGGTCTATGACCCGAATATTTGTCTAGGTTTCTCAATAGAATACTCTAACCTCATAAACATAAAAGACCAAGTCAAGTTATCTACCATAGGGGAAGTCCCTTATATTTGAGGTAAGAAGAGTGTATATAGTGTACCAGGTTCTAACTTGAAATAAAGGGGGCCATCAACTGTTTGAGGTATGGTCTTGATCACATCTATAATATATTCTAATTTGGTAAATAAAGGGGCATCCCTTTCTTTTAAATCTGATCAAGTTGTTGTTAAACTTGGATTACTAGTTAAGTTGTTTTCTGAGTTGTTTTCTCTTAATACACCCTTGGGGAAGAAAGTGGATTGTCTCCATAGATATAAAAAAATTCCCATAGAAGTTGTTGTCTTTGGAATTTATGGGGCTTATAATCTTATAAATTACTAGATTTGAGGTAATATTTGTCATAGATAGGATGACTATCTATCATGTGAAAATTGACTTCTCAAGAGACGTGTATCCTTTACTACACCTAGGGGAGAAGTTTATAATGATTAGTGAATGATATTCTATAGTTATAAAAAATAAAATCATATCAAATCCATATTGGAGATACTACAGCATATGTAGCTGGACTATCTCTTATAGAAAATCCAGTAGTAGCTCCATCCTCTTTTCCTCTAGTGTTAGATCGCTATCAGCAAGTTTTTATAGAGGAATTGTTAAGACACTCTCCTAAGATATGAATTAACATTGATATTTTATTTTTTCCTAGGTAACAAACTATAACAATACTTCCATATATTATGGTAATAGATGAGTTAAAGGAACTCAAGGTGTAACTTGATTATTTGGAAGTGAAGGGTTTTATCCGACCAAGAACATATCCCTAAGATGATCTGGTGTAGTTCAAAAATAAGGTGTATGATAGTATTTGATTATGTGTAGAAAAAAAGAAGATGAACCAAGTTACTATGAAAATTAGATACCCATTTTTGAGAATTTATGACTTGTTTAATCAATTTCGAGGAGTATGGTGGTTCTCCAAGTATGTCCTATGATCGGGATACCACCAGCTTTAGATCTGAGAAGATGATACTTGTAAGATAGTGTTCAATGGTAGATATGAACTATCAGAGTATCTTATCATTCCCTTCAAGATGATAAATCCATCAGTAGTTCTCATAGATCTCATGAATATGATCTTCCACCCATAACTTGACTCCTCAATGTGGTGTTTTTTTATAATATCATCAAATACTCATAGACCTCATAGATTCCTAATATACACCTATAGATTGCATTAATTACACTTTATGAAAATCATCTCTATTCCAACCTCTCTAAGTGTCACTTCTAGATCCTGGAAATATAATTCCTTTGGCTTGTGATCTCTAAGGATGGAATTTCAATGGAATCGAAGAAGGTATAGGTTTTTTTATCTTTAAAAACCTTAGAAATTTTTTTGAGGTCATGCACTTGATTATTTTAGTAAAGTATTATATAAAATTAATATAAGACTTCTTTTATTATTAAACACAAATAACAAGCCTGACAAAAAATAAAGTGAAGTTTGAGTAGATAGAAAAGCGTGAAGAGGCCTTTCTAGAGCTAAAAATGAGACTCACAACTGTTCTAATCCAAATATTTCCAAAGCATGGGATTTGATATATGGTTTATTATGATTCATAGGGTATCGTTTTATGATATTTTCTAATGTATAGTGATTAGTTTGTGGCTTATAGATCAATATATCTTTGACCACATGAGAAAAACTACCATATTTATAATTTGGAATTGGAAGATGTGGTCCATGATTTGATGTATTGGCATCATTATCTCTTCAGTGATTGGTTCTTCAAATACAAAAACCACAATATATTTCATTACAACTTAACTCATTGAGACTTCAATATTTGGTAGAGGTATTGGGTATATTATCTTTAGATGTTAAACTTTGATATAAAGGTAATGACATTGAATATGCATCAGTATAAAAACAAAGTATCTTTGAGAGAGACCTTTATAGGAGTAATGGAATTTGTTAATATTATTAGATGGTTGGTTAGTTGATAAATCTAAGGATCAAGGAGTGATGAAATTTTCTCACTTAGTTATTGCGTTAATATTGGTGGTATGGGTAAAGGCAATCCAGAAATTGAATCTCAAATGCTTAGTGATGTGGGAACAGTTGATAGGAAGTGACCCAGTTCTAGGATATTCAATAGAAAGTGATGATGTGGTATTTATTTATAGTATATTATTGGTACCTACTTCTATGAGTGAGGATTTAATGGGGAACAATCATGATAATATGTGGTAAGTGAACCCGGGTTTGATGAAGACTCATTAGGATATCAAGAGTCACTTAAAGTGGTTAGGAATGATGAGGGATATTGTGAGATTCATCTCTCATTTCCTAACATATCAGGGGATCCAGGAAAATATAATGTGACCAGGAGGATTACTTTATCCACTTCCCATGACTTTGTGGAAGTGTTATGAGGTTATGATTGACTTTGAGATGGGTTTTCCCAAGAAACCAAAAAATCAAGATATCATTTGGGTGATGGTTGATCATTTTCTAAAATTAACACATTTCTTACCAATTTAAGAGACTAATTTTGCAGATGAATTGCGAAAGCTTCATGTTTTGGAGATTTTATGATTGTATGGAGTACCTTCCAGTGTCATATCGAAAAAGGATTCATGATTTACAATATGGTTTTAGTGAGGTTTATATAAGGCTCTAGGTACTCAAAAGAAACTAAGTAGAGTGTATCATCCTCATACTAGTGTACAGTTAGAGTGGATGATCCAAATATTAATGAAAATAATTCAAGAATGATTCCTAGACTTTGGTAGAGCATGGAAGATCATCTATACTTGGTGGAGTTTACAAAAAAATAATTTCTAGGCATCAAATCATATATAACCTTTTTAGTCTCCTTATGGTCAAACATGTCGCTAACCACAGTGTTGGTATGAGGCAATTGAGGTAGTTTTTATTAGGATGAGTACGGTATAAGAGACCTCTGAGAGGGTGTGATTGATAAGTAAGATTTTGGTTATCACTCAGAGTATACAGTGATCATATGTTGACTGGAAGAGGTGACATTTTGAGTTCATGGTGGGTGACCATATTTTCATATAGGTGTTACCCCAATTAGGTAATTATTATCTATGAAATTAAGGGAAACTAGAAACAAGATTTTTGGAGCCGTTTTAGATCATCGAGTGTATTAGAGTACTATTTTATAATTAAACCTCCCTCCATGATATCGAGGTATGTGTAACGTATTCCATGTTTCTTAGATTCGGGGTATGATCTTAATATTTTGAATGTGGTCGACCATGGGAACATTGATTTGGAACCAGATGAATATTTTATGGAGGGACCAGTGAGAATTATATAATAGAGAGAAAAGGTGTTGAGGGAGAATATGGTACCACTTTTTCAAGTCTTTTAGTAGTATGGGTGGATCCAAAAGGATACTTGTTAGTGGGAGTCTAATGTTTAGTCACAATGGCCTATGTTAACCAATAAATACCTCTAGAGGCACTTCTCTAGGATGACAAGTCATTGAACGGAGGAGATTTATGACACCATTAATTTAAGTTTTGACATATATTAAATTTTGTTTTGAGAATTATATGGTTTAACATGGATCCCAAAAGTGTTTGAAGTTTCATGGTGTCATATCAGGTTTTTTGGGTGTTTTTGTGTATTCCAAAACTAGGACCATGCCATGGTGTGGGACATTTTAATCCTAGAACTTTCCTGTGTAAAAAGGAGATGATCAAAATTCCCATAATCGGGCATGGTCTTGTACAAATAGAATTATGAATCAACTTATATACCATGTAAAAGGTGAACTAAACATACTATGTTGAAAGGTGATGTGAATCCAAAATAGGTTGGGTGTGGAAACTACACTTTGGTGGGTGACCATGTTAGGTTTTTTAGGTTGGCATGTTTGAATCTACCACCATCATTTTAGGAATCCAAAGAGTGGTGATAACTATTTCAGAAATTCAAATGACTGATTCAACCATTGATATATCAAAGTAGTTATGATTATTTATGGAAACACATGTGATCATAAATAAGGGGTGTTTAATACATTATTAACCCATTCGTCCCTTTATTGATCATCTTTCCCTTCCCCCCTAATGAATTCCTTAAATATAGAAAAAAATTCCAAAGAATAATGAGTGTAAATTTAGACAATATTCTTTATTTAAACAATATCATAGGGTGATTCTTTCATTTAGGATCATTTTCTTGTTGATATAGGCTCATATAGATCTCAAACTATTCATCTTGAGTTGATGTTCTAAGAGTGATGGGTTCTCTTACTTTAATCATACCTAAAACTTCCATTGATGGTTTTTTTTTGTTAGGTAAGTTTATGTAGTTCTACCATATTATAATGATACACTTCTTGAATCTCATCCTATAACCCCCTATAATATTGGATTGTAATATTTTCTAGGGACTCTTGGCGTGTATGTTTGATCTAGTTAATGTGTAGATGTGTTTTGGGAACTGAATATTGTAAAATATTTATGTTGACAATAATGTATCTGAGTTGGGAAACTCCTTACCATATAGAGCCCATGTATATGGTTTTTGTCATGATATTATGGTGTATTCTTGTGTTTATTGAACCATTCTTGAGTTTTATCGCATGTGTGTGAGTGTGGCCAGTGAGACCCATGTTTGATGTTTATTACATGTGTGTGCATGTGTAGCCTGTGAGACCCATGTTTGAAATTGATCACATGTGTGTGTGTGTGTTTGTGTCTGTGTGGATGATGAGATTCATGCTTGATATTTTTTGTTACTATTATATGTGTTATGCCCAATTGTTTGTGAATTTATGGACTTTGGAGGTTTTTCTTTTGGTAGAAAATGATTGGAAGACCAGCATGGCTTGG
Source organism: Viscum album (assembly GCA_963277665.1). NCBI lineage: Eukaryota > Viridiplantae > Streptophyta > Magnoliopsida > Santalales > Viscaceae > Viscum > Viscum album. The sequence continues at coordinate 1,258,438,895 of OY728152.1, forward strand.
TTATACCTTAGAGATGGAGAATGTTTGAAGTTCATTGATGATTATGATGAACCAAAACATATGGTATGGTTTTAATGACATTAAGGTCTAACCCGATGTAGTGTTGGTATATGATGACCATGTGACTTCACCCAAGGTAGAGATGGGTATAATGGACTTGTGGCCGGACAGGTGACAGAGATAGGGATTAATGGATTTGTGTCTTATCTAGAGACTTGTTTCCCTTTTTGATTCATAGAGATATATGATGTGTCCATATAGACGACTCTAATTCATGACCTATGTTATGATTATCATTCCATATTGGAGTTGAAGTGGGTATAGATGGTGTTCGTGATGGCTTGGTCAGCGCATGACCGCTCAATACATGATTTATTATTATTGCTTTCACATTTACCTATTAGCATGGTATAAAAATCTTATGCATGTTAACCTATGTAAAGGAAACATTTGTGGCTTCCCAATGGTTTTATACTCGCAAACTACATGGAAATGTTGATGTGCATGCAAAATTTATGATCAGGGTTCTCAGGAAGGGTTAATCCAATGAAAGAGAGCTAAGGATATGGGTAATGGGGTTCAAAGGTGGTATTTGGAAGGAATTAAAAGTGTTGTCACAGTGTCTTTATATACTTTAATGTTGTTTTTTATACTCTAGTTTAACCTCACTTTATGGGTCCTTGATTTATTACTGGAAAGACTTGAGATACATGTCATGTCATCTGATATACCATATTCATTATTCACTCTCACTGCGTATTTTATATTATAATTCATTAATTGATATATTTATGTTTTATGGAATTTGATATTGAGGGTATAGTATCCCCACTGAAAAAGTTCGGACCCTCACTACTAGTTAGAAAACCCTTGTGTTGAGGGAGGTGTGTATGAGGTCGTGTGGAACTCCATCTCAGACTGGGTGATTTGAGTTGGGGAATTAAAAATTATATTTATTCCACATATAATCCATTTAAGGTATTCAAATAACTTCGATAAAATACATACTTTAAACTTTTATGATCACTGAATACCACAAACTTCTCATTGAACAAATAATTATGCCTTATTTTAAGCATGTGAACAGTTGCGGCTAAATAAATTTCATGATTGGGGTAATTTTTCTTATGTTTCCTAAGATTATGAGAACTATATTTCACTAATAAACCCTCTTGTATCAACACATACCAAAATCCCACATCATAAGCATGAAAATAAATCCCATAAGACTTCCTTGGATCCAGAAAAGTTATAATAGGTATTGATGTTAATCTCTTCTTCAATTCCAAATATTAAACCTCACATTTATCATCCTATAAAAAATCCATTCCGCTCATATTTAATATCATCATAAATATATCTATGTCATAAAAGTTTTGAATAAAATAGTGATAATATCCAAAAATATTTAAGAATATCAAGATCTTAAAAACATTATTGGGTATCATTTAAGAAATTAGTAGGGATACCTTCTCTAGATCCACCGATATCCCCAATTCAAAATAAAACTTACCCAAAAAACGTTACCTCCCAAATACAGAACTAGTAATTGTATATACTAACATAAAAACCGTGAATCCAAGATCTTATCCAAATTCTCCCCATGTTATTTATAGGATCATGAGTATATCAATATATCATTGAAAGATATTTTGATGAAAAAATCTAAATAAGTATATAAAACATTGTTTATCAAGTCCATAAACACTACTAGTCAATCTTTCACCATAAAAACATCACTAAGAATTCATAATGGTTATATTGGGTTTAAAAGGATATATTAGTAACATCCTCAAATTTTACCCTCAACTAATGATAACCCATTTGAATATTGATCATTAAAAACTACTAATCCCCTATCAACTTCTCAAGAAATCTTTAATCTCAGGAATAGGATATAAGTTATTAATGGTGACCTAATTGATCATATGATAATCCTTACATAATTACTAACTACCATTGGATTTCATAACAAAAAGAACTAGAGAATCCAATGAAGACACATTCTACTGAATTACTCCCTTGATTTCAAGATCCTTCAACTAAGTCTTTAACTCCCAGATCTTAGTTGGTTCAATATGATAGGATGGTAAAGAATAATGTGGAGGGTTATCACTCTCCACTGGTGATGGATCCTGGCAGACAGAGGATGGTCGTTTGGCTCTAATGTGGGTGATTTCAAAAAAGGAAGAGATGAGGTAAAGGGTGGAACTCAAGGGTGGACTGCTGATAGTGGTGAGGCTCTGACAATAGATGATGGCAGACAAGGTAGAGGTGATGTGGATCTATGGCGGTGTACACAAATGGGATTGTGATATTGGTCTAGTGGGAACTAAAAAATGGGTCTTCAGATCATGTATTGGGATTCATGCCTACAGGGCCTTCAAGCCATTCATTTATATAAATAAATAGGTCTTGATGGATGATATATGCCCTTGTGGGGTCATGGCCTACCTTTTTCACCTGTGTGTGAGGAGGTGTGTGTGTGATTGATGTACTTGTACCCAAAATCACCTGATATATATTAAAAATATAGGATGGAATAGAAATATGATTAGTACCTGGTACTAATTCAATAAAAAAAATCCACCTTCCTCTATGGAAGTAACCCCACAAAATCTTCATAAAATACATCCTAATATTGACCATCCATAGAATAAAAAAAACACTAAAAATGCCCTCATCCAACTCGAGAAGCATTCTTATTATGTAAGATGTGATTCTCCCCAACTTCCTTAGATCATAAAAATATTCACTAGAATGATAATCCAATTCCACTAGAAAAAAATATTCAACATGAGAATGATAGAATATCACTTGTCTATGGTAGAAATCAATATGCTCACAAAAATGAGACAACCATTTCAACCTAATAATCACATTGAGTTCCTTTATATTTAGTGCAAATAAATCCTAAATATGACCATATCCATTAAAATCTACAAAATATGAGTAGTATATCATGATAGGATCCAATTTTCTCCCCAACGGGGTATCCACAGATAGAACTTCAGATAGAGTCTTGATATCCAATTCCAGGTTGAAAACCAAACAAGTATATATAAAATAATGGGAAACACTATAGTCAAACAACACACTAATCAGAATAGAATAAACCATCATTGTACCTATCACCATGGAAGAACCCTGTTTAATAAATAATGGTGCCTTATCAACCATAAATAACTTCCTAAAACAGGAACCATAACCCTTCCCCTAGGATTCATGACTCCTTTTCATATCATTTACTCACTTAGCCTATCCCAAGGAACATATACTTCTTCCCTAATGATTATTCCTAGATAAAACATGGCTCATCCTCTACTATGATGCATTGTAGCACACCTAGTATGCTTGTGCGGAAGATGAATCATAAACTCCACAACCCAGAGAACCCTTCTAGTAAAATTTATGAAGATGGATAATCTTCCAATATTAGTGGTACTCCTTGTCTCACTAGGGAAAATAGATCTAGTATAGACCATTAAGGAACACTGATAATACTCTAGCAGTTCCTTTACCCTATAATAAAGATATGATACAAACTTCCCATAACCAACCAAACACCTACCATTCCTAGGAAAATCATCCCCTTCCTCTTCTAACCACTACCAGATATGCCAACTCTAACTAATACACTCTTATCTTCCTCATGTTATTCATAAAACATAAGATATTTGTTTAATTATTCTATAAAATTAAGTAAAGAAAAGTCACACACTTTTAATTCACTTTTCAACATCAAACAATTTTTGAACTAAAGGGATTTAGAAATATCATCTCATCCCAATATAGAAGAAACCCATAGAAACTTCACAATCCTGCAACCATAATCAAGGACAGACATATTCCCCATATTTAACTCTATAAACTCTTATCCCATATCTATCCTTAGTTTCTGAGGATATAAATTATTGAATTAAAACACTCAAAAAGACTCCCATGAAATCTTATATACACTCTTTTCATGGACTAGGATATACCAAAAATGTTTAGTTAGTCCCTCAAGCATAAAGATATAAAACATAACTTTATTTCCTTGGGAGCATCGATCAACTCAAAAAAGTTATCCACCTCCTATAGCCAATTTTCTATTCTACAAGTTATAGAATATCCTCTAAAGATATCAGGATGACATGATTAGAAATCTATAATCACAATGACCACCACCTTCACCTATTGAAGTAGTTTTTCTTCCATATTCTATATCAAATTTAACAATTTCTAGGATATCTTCTCCTCCACTAGATTTTTTGGCTCAGCCACTAAGGGTACATGCCCAATTTCTCCTTCTATATGTTCATTATTATGAATACCTTACTTAGCCTTCTTTAACTGAGGCCCATCAAAACACCTATCTGGTGTCATAGTTCTACAAAAAAATAAACACACTATATAGAAATAAACAAAAAAATCTCAATAAGAAAAGATGCTAAAAAAATATTATTTTACATGTTCACAATGTAATTATTCAAATTGAACTAATCTCATTAAATAACCAAATTAATTAAAAAATCAACTAATTAACCCATTATTAATAATATATTCAACAAAAAATTAGTTGGTTAATTGAAAAATCAATTATCCAACTAAATTTTTTAAATAATTAGTCATTCATAAACCCATGAACACACTCATACATTATGATTCTACATGCCAATATTTTTCATGAATACCCCCACTACTTACTCTCAATTGAGTGAGAATCATATCCCATAATATTTCAGAAAACTAAGAAAATATAATCTCACACACCTTAAGTAACAAATACTTATACTATGGTTATGTTTTCCATGAATACACACACACCTTTTAGGCCAAGATCTAACTCATAATATCTGCCATTACACATCCTAAATATTGAGACTCTTGAAAAGAATATATTTGATAAAATTTTATGATGTTACACTGTGGTTTGGTCATGCCATTGAGGTAAAGAATCACATACCCTTAAGTGTGATCCTAGATCTCCATATGTTGGACACTGGTGTTGAGGGTACAAGAACATTTCTTGGGGATATATTTACCCTAAAATGTTCTATTGTATCAAAAATATAAATATAGACAACCAATAACAATAAGTAGTGAAAGATAAAAATACAAAGCTCAATAAATCATAACTTCTTATCAAACATACCCACATATGTCATAAAACCAAACATGACTGAAGGTAAGATCCTTATTCCAAAATATATACAACAAAACTGAAATTGAATATAAAATATAGTGTTTATATCCCCTTCCACATGGCTCCATAAGCACATAGACACATCTCTAAGTGTCTCTAAAGAAACATCTCTAAGATATAGAGGCCACTTTCCTTTACTTTAAATTTCATTTAATTATTATATACACATACAAGGTGTGTAGATACAAAGAGTGAGAATAAAAATCTTAGTAGAAACCACTACAACCCCTTCCATCACAATCAATCAAACTGTAATAATATAAAAAAATTGTTGATCTCAAATGATTTAACAATTATCATTTTTATCTTAATACAAGGTATTAGTTACAATCCAAGACTCCAAAATAAATCAAACCTAATTTGGATATTTCTGATAATTATAGATCAAGGTATCCATGTTCATGGCTCATCACCATATCATGTGCCAATAACATGGCATCACATCACCACATATATCAAAGACATGAAAGCCCCTAGTTACCATGACCTAACATGAGGATAATCCAAATTCATGGTGTCTCATCTTTATCACATTCTTAACCTTACCAAACACCTCTATAAGTGTACAACTTCATTGAAATTTATCACAACACAAAATTTATAAAAACCAACTAAACACCCCTTTGATTTTTATCACAACATATTCAAATTCATTCGCATGTTATCCCACTTAAACACGTCAAGCATTTTTAAAAACATGTGTGAAATCCATGAATCTGCAATTTTAATTCCAATGATGAACATTAAAACTCAACAAGTTCTTACACACTAAAAATTCTAATTCTAGCATTATTTTTACACTTTAGTAAAAACATTATTTAACCCCAATTTTATCATTTTATCTTTATCATACCACTTTTTAAACCCAAGTTCCAAAAGGTTATGAGGTATAATGGAATTTATGGGTGGTACCCAATTTTTTCATCAATTTCAATAGATAAATATGAATAACTTGGAAAACACTACCCGAAAATCCACTAGAGAGAATATTTTCACAATTAATTAATAATTAATTTAAAACAAGAATTACCTCAAACCAATAATTCATTGTGATCAATTTTTTATACCTCTCTTATGTCATTGTTGTTTTTGAGGAGAATCCAAATTGGGATTCCTCTAGTCATGTCCACACATGCTCTATGAATCTTATAAAAAAATTCCAAGTATTTTGATTATCAGTTAGAGGAACCTAGAGCCCTACACTAGTCATTATTGATCATAATAAGGGGTTCTCTTATTCTTTGTATGTTCTTGGTGGGGTGGGCTAAAAACTTTCACCCAAGGGATTGAGAGAATTATTGAGTGTTTCTTCAATATGCACAACAACTCCAAATGAAAAATGATTTTAGTTGAAATTTATACATAGGTTGAATATTTGGTCATTAATGTAATGACCCTTTATCAAATATTTATGCTAAGTAATTATTTATGTATAATAATAATATTATTATTATTATTATTATTATTATTATTATTATTATTATCTCATCACATGAACTTGTTTAAATATAATTTATTTAATAAATAAATTAATATTTATTTAAATGATATTAAAGAAAATATATCATTTCCATCAGGCCATTAACTCGACCCATCAATCCTCCATGGAATTTATTGAACCTATAAATAATAAAATATTTAGTCTAATAAATATTTGTTTTTTAATAAATAAAAAAATATTATATTATCTAAAATCATAAATAAATATATATTTTAATGTTTATGTAACAAATATATATATATATATATATATTAATCAATTAAGTAATTTGGTGCATAGATAAATATTTATTTATTATGTTGCGAATAATAAACAACAGATAATATTCTCAACATATATTCTAAATTTATATATCAGGTGATATAATTTATATGATAAAAAATAGTTGAATAGTTGTTATTACACAATACAAGAATAATATTTATTATAAATATAAAATTAAATTGAATTTAATGAGATTCTGGATATACTTTGTGTGTTCCCCAATAGGTGTATTTATTAGTGGAATTATGTGAACTTACTTAAAGCCTATGATTAGCATCTAGAAACATGTTAAGGAACACATATATAAAGAAGTTAATTTTGTTATAATAGCCTTCTTATGAATTCTATTGTATAATATAATACATTTTTCTTGATATCTCTTTAATAAGGATGTATACTTGTGTCATCTTCAAACATGTTTGATTTATTTTTCTTTGACTTTCCAAAATAAAATCTTCAATGAACTACCATGGACATATATTTAATCAAATAATTCCATTTAAAATAAAGGGACAGAGATATATTATTCCATTAACTTGTAAGGGATAAATACTTTCTTAATTTATTTAATTAATATAATGTAAACTATGATGAACCCAATGTATGTTACCTCATCATGAGCATATCTCATCATAATTTTCATCCATACATCAAATTATGTGATTCATGATATACATTAATAATGATCTCAAGTCTAAAAACCAATATATATGTTCGTATATAGGAATTTAAGATACCTATTAAACATATGAAATTTATATTAGTGGATATGTCCTCATAACCTTATTTATTAGAGATTACTATGTGTGTGCTTTATAAGAAGAATTATCAGTGTCTTATAAGACGCCAACACCAGATAGTAAAACATTATTTTTTCCCTTTCTAGACAAATTTTTTCTATACCATAGGACATATGTTTAATAATATATTATAACATATATTGGTTCTCTTTATAGTGTATAATTTATATAACCTTTCAATGAAATAAATAATATAAGGACATTATTATATTAATGTTATGTGGAATAATAATAATCATGTGATAAGATATTTATTAATACTCTAGTAATCGAAAGTAAAAAAGTTTGTTGGTTCTCAGGAACCAACTCAAATATACTCCCACTTTCATTAGATCCACCTTTTAACTAAAAACTTGTTATATATCATGTAATAAATATTCTTCTATGGAGGTATAGATATAGTTTTTAGGACTTATAACATTTTTTCTAGTTACTCTTCTTGTTGCAACTTCACTTCTTTGAGTAACACTCATAAGAGGTGGTTCCCTAGAGTATTTACCTTTTAACCTCTATCATAAGATTTAAATGTTGGATGATAACATAGTCATAAGTTTATCATAATATATATTATCATATTAATTTACTATATTGGTGAAAATCCAAGATATTAAACAAATCATTGTATAAATTACTTCTTAAGATATATCAAAATTCACAACGTGCTCAGTATATATAGATATGGCTACCACTATCCCTAATAATCTTCTCTAGATTATTTCCTTAACCTTACTATGATAAATAAAATCAATTGATATATAAGAAAAATATTTTTTTTTATCCTTTCAATAACTAGTATTCCTACCCCTCCAAGCATTAGGAACTTATCTTTCACACTTTTTTAATTACTGTTGGAAAATTTTTACAAGTACTTTATGGAGTTCTCCTGGTTCTATTTAATATTTTCCCACTATAATTTATGTATAAGAAATATAAAATACTAATATCTATCATGGAACATGTGATATATTCAAACACATAATCTTATGTAATTATATTCATAATAATAATCTCTTCACATGCCTTAACATGTCATCTTATAGATATTTTATTCCATACGATATAGGAAACAACCCACTCTTGAATTATTTCATCTTGTATTTTTCAATACTTTGTCAATATATATTCTATTACTTTACCTAAACAACCTCACTAATATATCTTATTTGATTATATTCCCTAGAACATGGATTTATACTTTAACTTATCCTTAGAGAAATGATTTTATCTTAGTTTTAACTAAATGTAACACTAAGAACCTATTTTCCATATGTTATAAACATACTTTACTTGTAAAATAATGGTGATCCCACTAGCCTATAGGAGATAAAAGGCTCAAATTTAGTCTTAATAAAACCAAATTCTATTATAGCTTAAACAAAATGAATATTCCATGGTTATGATTCCCCCTTAAATTCATAAATAGACTTCTATAATGTTTAAATCTTATTCTAATTATTTAGTTTCACTAAGAGTTTTGGTCATGTAATATATAAATCTTCCTCGAGTCTTCCATTAATTAAAGTGATCATAATATCCGTTTTCCAAATAAAATTATCTTATAAGGTTTCTCTAACAATTATAATTATAATGTATTTTAACATGAAGAGACATGAAAAATGTTTCATCACAGATTATGCATAAACATCTCTTGAAACCTTCAGTAACCAAAAATCCATTATAGGTGCCAACATTACCGTCCATTTATTGTTTCTTCTTGAATACCCACTAAATACATTACAATATCTAGATAAACCACCAAAATATAGAACTATATTTTGGAATATTAAATCCATTTCTAAACTTGTATAAACTTTCTAATCATGTATTTTTTTCATTTATTTCTTCCTTGTATGATTCACTATTCTCAAAGAATAATATATCACATATATTGATAAATATAAAACCACCTCTTGGTTTTATCTTCCCTACATAGTATGTGTCACTAGAAAAAATAATTCCACTAAGTCTGGTGGATTTAGTGTTCCTATGACAACTCAAGTTTACTTGGATCCTACATTTTATTAAAGTCCAGCTTATCCCACAATCTGAAAATATTAATTTTTTCCTATTATAGAAACATAGTCAATCACTTGACTAATACCTTTCTATCTTAGGGATATTTTTATTCAAAATATATTTTAGGATAATTAATTTTGTTTCACTTGGTGTCTTCTTGATGTAAGTTTGTTGATAAAGTAAGATTTAACAAACAGTTCCCAAAAAATGTATAAAGCTATAAAATAATGGATTTATTTCATATTATAACTTATTTGACATCAATTAGTCAATTAAGTTAACATATGGTTAAGTTTTACAGATCTATTTTTGAAACATTCCTTGAAAATAATTATAGAATACTTGTATTACATATAAGACTCATCACTGATCCTCATTTTACTATCATCATCACTATGATACATATAAGGTAAGGTGAGTTTAGAAATGGATAAAATCTACATTTAAATGATTGATGAATTCTTTTTTAAGATATTCTATGACTAACAAACATAGAGGATTTTATATATTTTATCAAGTATATTCACTAATCTATTTTATATTCCAAAAATAAATTAAATGAATCTTAGGAAATATATGAATTTACCCTAAATTATCCTTATAATAGTTCACACATATCTTGATAAACTAATTCTATAATATTTGTGGATTTATGATATTTAATTCTCTTAAAAAATAATAATTTCATCAAAATACCTAAGATTTTTAGCTCCAAATAGGCCAAACACCGTTCTAGATAAATCCTTGACATTTAATTTTAGTTTTACTTAATCAAGAATTATCTTTCTATAACTAGGTATTATTTTAGGCTTGTATTTTATATTCATCATTAATTGAAAATATTAGACATTTGTGATTCATTTGTTATTAAAATATTAATCAAGTATGATATACCATAACAACATTCATTTAAAATATGAAAAAAAATCATTATGTCAAGGACTAAACACTGAGAAAATTTTATGAAAAATAACAAAAATCAGAATAAATATTATCGTAGCCTCTAGAAGTACCTAGTTCTGGTAGGATTACTGAGGGATGGAGGAGGTGAATAAGTGATCACTTTTATTTTTACAAAGTTTATACATTTTAATAAAATCAGCCTATATAGCTATTTAAAGTCTCTATCCTAACTTCATTAAAATCATAGTCATGACTAATTCAAATGAAAATATAAGCAAAAACAAGAACATTATGATTTCAAATGTTTGATATAAAATCTTACTCTTTACCATGTTGGTTATATAACCAAACATGGATTCTATACTAACTTCAACTATAATTTTTTATAAACCCAAAATATAATCTTATTTATATAGTTTATACACCCTTGTACTTATTCTATAATTGGTTATACACCCTAATTGAAAACTACTTTCATGATGGGTTATACACCCCAACCACAAGCCTCCAACAACCGGTTATACACCCCATCCACAATATCGTTCTTCAAATCTATTTCATTTTAGAATGATATTATTATTTAGATAGTCTTCCTCCACTAGAAATATAGATCACCTTAACCTGTTTACAACTTCTCCAAGATCATTAGAAACTTCCAGTAAAGAACTTTTGGTCTTGAAACTTCATTCGGATCATTGATGGTTCGGATCTACTCAATACTCAACTTTCTATAACTTTGTGTTTGGAAATTATTATTATGTAAAATATTCTTCTATAATGTTTTCATTTTTATTATTATAATTTCTGAACTCTATCTTCTTAGGTCTTCTTCTTCTTCATAAAACTTTTCCTTTATTTTCTTCTTAGTCAACCTTGTAACCTCTCATTATATTTTCAGTCAGCAACTCACTGTATAACATTCATGTAATGATAGAAATTACAGTGCACTACTATAATGAACCAATCCTCTTACACATTTTATTACATGATTTTTAATATAAAAATCCATTAATACGCCAAAAGGACCATGAAATATAGTGTCTTTGGAGGACTAGATTCATAATACATCAAAGTGATTCTAAAATAAAAAATATTTATTTTATTATCCATAATGACAACCTAGATTCTTTTTAGCTCATAAAATTTCATGGTACAATCTAAAGAATACATAGAAAAAATTTGTGATCTAAAGATACTAATAAATTAATAATCATGATAAGGAATTATAACTTGTGATTCAAAATTATAACATAATATCATAAAAGATTATGTTCGAGAGCAATATCATGAGAGCATAACATAAAGAACATTTTATCGTAAGATCATATCATCATAGGGAATGTGAAAACAACATGAAACATGAAATAAACATAAGTAAAGAATAACTTATAAGACAACATCTCATATTGGATGGAGTCCCATAATTGATTAGGTTTACTTCCAAATTCCATACATGATGCCTCATGAGACTAAAACATTACCTATTTCATTGGAATGATATATAATTCTAGGTCAAGCCATCACATTCATTTAATGTTCATGAATATTTATTCCATATAAATAAATCATTCATAAGACATGACATAATAATTTTCCATGCAAAGAAATGGGTTTCATAATCTAGTATTATAACATAATCAAAAGAGTTTCCATAATGAAGGCATTTGAGAGATAAACATAAGGCATGTATTTCCCTGTAAAATGATGGTAGATCTAGAAAGTTATATATGTAAGATAAATATATAACAATTTTAGAATCATTAAATAACATTAATGTATTTTTAATTGATGAATGGATATACTTTTTAAAATATTATTAAACATTCTTGAGGAAAATAACCTTTCAAATTTCAAAATCACTCTTTAAAAACAAAAAAATTATAAAAACATTTATAGAAAACATTTTATTCTAAAATAACCATGGAAAATTATAAATTATTGTTCAAAAAGATTATTCTTCATGATAATGGTTAATTTTTTATATGTGTAGTATGTTAAATTAAAGATTCCGTTCACATTTTTGTAAGAAAATACAAAAGTTCCTTGTTTAGAAAATGATTGGAATATTCCTTTTAAAAAAAATTTCAAACGAAATTCATGGCTAAAAATTACATTAAAAAATCATGGGAGAATATTAAAACATTTTTTAAAAACACTTTAAAGAAAACACATAAATAGAAGAAAAAAATGGTTTTTAAACGAAGAGAGAAATGATATTTTATTTTCATAAAACCATTTTATCAATAATTTTAAGTACCAAGGAGAGGAAAATAGTACTAATAATATAAAATTTTATGAATAAAAAATGAAAATAAAATTAAAGGGTTTTATTAGATAATGATCAAATAATTTCCTATAATGTAAATTCTACCATTAACAATCCCAAATAAAATGAAATTTAAAGATAAACCCTTGTCACTTTGGTAATTTTTGATTCATAACTATAGTACATGAAGTTGATAAATTGTAACATACAATATCATAAAATTTTAAAGATTCATGATATAATATGTATAATGGTATTGTATACACCATTAAAAATAAATTAGGTGTATAAAGGAACATGTGTCTCAAATATGGAAGTTATAATATGAGAACACCTACCTCAAGCTTGAATCATCACGTTCATTCAATATCTTCATAAATAATCTACATATGTTAATTATTTTCTTTGATTAATAAAAATTTTCAATTTTATTATTCCTTTTATTTTATTTTTTACCAATTCATATTAAATTACTTAACAAATTAGTTTCATTTCAGATGTTTTAACGATAAACTGATCATATATCCAAAAAAAATTTGGTAAGTTGAATAAGGTAAAAGAGATTATTATTTGATCATATATGGAATTTTTATAATGAAATTATTATAATTTTTATGCATAAATTATACTTTTAAAACCATCCATGCAATATGGTTTTTATAATAACCCATACTTTACATACATTGTTATTACTTCAAAATTGAATCACACTTATTACAACATATAACAAACCATGAAAGGACCACATAGGTATAGTGTCTTTAGAAACTGGGAAACATAAACAACTGGTTCATAAATCATCTACACTGTATCCCTTTTATTTTATCATATCTAGAGTACCTTTTGGAATATCTTACTTAATACCCTTCTTCCTGACCTGGGGAAAAGAAAACATACAAAAGGGTGAGCTAAAATGCTCAGTAAGGGCAAACAAAAGAAATATCAATTACATCATATTCATAAGAACATAACATTTTGGAAATATTAACCTGCAAAAGAGATCATAATTTCATAACATGGGATAAATCATAGTAGTGAAATGTAATCCCAATAATCATAAGATGAATCTTTGTGTAATACACACATAATCATAGAGAATCATTTCTTAGTAATCAAGACTCATTGCCAAGACTATCTTAGCGGACAAAATCCATTTTTGATCCGAGTTCACTCCTCGTTTCAATCTTGTATCACTGAACCGGATTAACCTATCATTCCATCCATGTATATCTCATGAGATATAAATATTTACCCAATTCATTGGAGGGATATATAGGTCCCACCCATCTCATAATGATACCATTCTTATGTGTTCCACAAGATCATAAATCATGCATCATAGCGTAACCCATGTAATAAAAATGGGATTCTTAAAAATCATGCCATCATAACATAAATCATATAAGATAAAAGGACTTCATAAAAATAGTTCCATCATAAAATAATCAAATAAATGTAAAATAGGGATATAAACAGAACCCTATATTATCTTATATGGAAAATTATTTTGATAAAATGCTTGAACTCCATTCTTGAGGAAAATATCCTTTCTACTTCAAAAACATGTTTCCTTTCTTAACATGTCATACAATTTTAAACTAAAAGAAGTTGATTAAAAATAAACTTGAAAACTTATAAAGGAATATTCTTGGAAATAATTTTCTATGAAATCATAAAAATCCATTCAATCCATATAAGTTAAAAAACATTTTTCTCGTACTTTGGCCGAAAAAGTCAAAAAGTACCTCGTACTAAAAATGACAAAAGATTCCTTTCATATCTTTTACTAAAAACTCACCAATGGGTAAATTTGGATTTAAACAATTTTATGATGATAGAAATAATATTACATATTGAAGAAACATGGATGTGGATGATAAATATTTCCTAGTAAATTCTGAAGTATAAACAATCTCAGATAAAAATGAGATTGTGAGATTTTCTTTTACCTTAGATCTGATTTGATTCGTACGTGTCCAAACCTCCTGTATAATGATTTAAATAATGTTATTTACTTATTCCATAATCGTAATAACTATTATTATATCATATATGATCATATTCTTAGCTTCGTATCAGTAATATTTCATTGCTACTTGTTATTTGGGTGTTTATTGCTTTTTCTTCTTATGCGTGTTTTGTCGAATAAATTATTATTCTTATTTTTAGGTTATAGATAACTCATTTCCAGAATGGTATTAGTGTAATATATATCATATTTATTCATTTAATTCATTTATATAGTCCTTATGCATTTAATATCATGTAGAACGAGTCACATCACATCATGGAGATGGTAGGTCGTACGTACTCACAAGCGATGACATCATTCCCATGATCATGGAATTGTATTGAAGTGTATGTATAATATTTCAGAATCAAAATCACTTTACAATAATCATATATAGTTATTCTTTACACCATTATACCTATCCATGTAAAGTGGTGGTGGAAAATAGATTACACCACGGTGTGGAGACGGTATTCTGTACGTACGCACGCGTGGTGATTTCGTTTTCTGTAGGATGGATAGAAGGTGAAATAGGGTTGTTTCATATTTGTAATAACATATCATTATATTATTGATACTGATTCTATTACTTTATAATGAAACAATTAAATAAGAGTAAGTAGAAGAAGAAATAAATTTCAAAGAATCAGTAAGGGATGTTACCTCTTCTTCGATAATCCTCTTTGAAGCCTCCTCTTAGGGCACTAATGTTGGTCTTTGAAGAAGACCAGGACCTCTAGAATATTACTAGGGAAGTGGAGAAGAGAAATTATCAGGGTTTGTCTGAGCTTGAAGGCTCAATGTGGTGTGAAGAGGAGAGGGAGGAGGTGTCCTTTTATAAGGGAGGAGAGGGGCACATTAGGAAAAACTTAAAATATTATTTTATAATAAAGTCATATTCATTTTTTAATAGCTCAAAACTGATTTATTTCGAATATAAGGTGGGGATGGGTCTAAATCCTCTCAACAAATAGATTTTATACAATTTTAGGTTACTATTTTAACCATATCATTTAGATTTAACTCTAAGTTAAATAATTTAACTTTTACCATGTCTTTTTATTTTCTTACACTATATGGTTAATAAACTTACTATAACAATTCAAACTAACCCCAAGTAGTTATTTATTAATATATATAACCTTATCTAAGTAATTTTTCTAAATCTTAGATTTTTAGGAATAAAATAAAAATTAATAATATAATATTTGTTTTAAAGACTATTTTACGTAAATTTTGTCACTATTTGGTAATTGATTTTTGTGAAAATCATAACAGCATGATTAGTTTGAAAAGGTTAATTAAATAAATAATAATATGTCATATTAACCTATAAAATTATTTTAATTCATTAAAAGTCTCAAATTACATTTATTTTGGTATTTATAATATCAATTATGTAAATATTTCCTTAATAAGGTAATTACTGCATCATCATTGTGTCGTAAATAAATTAAATTATTTAATGTTTAAAATTTATAAATAAAATATCATTATGTATGAAATCTTTTTAGCTTTCTAATGAATATTTATAGTCGAATTTATCTAATTTATGACCTAGTATTAAAAATGTTTTACTTATTAAACTTTGATTTTAACTATTTTAACTCTTCTTTAAATTAAATGATATTAAATGTCCTAATCTAATAAAAGTGGAACAAAAGGGTAATATTTTATCCCTAAGGTTGTTTTTGGTCAAATTACACTTATCCAATAGATTTATGACATGTGTTAGGGTAATAATAATACCATTTTACCCTTAATTACCCTATTTACTTTTAACCGTGGTAAATAAAAGTAAAAAGTTACTATTCACAAAAAAATATTTTTATCTTATTGAACCACATTTTACTCCTTGATGTAAACCATTTCTCTTGGATTTTCATAATTCCACTCACAGAAGCGGAAAAATTATGTTTTATGTAAATTTTCAAACTCTCCTAGGAGGTGGGTAAAAGACGGAGAAAAGTTCAATAAAAATTTTATATATCTAAATTTATTATAAAATGACTCCAATTAATTACTTTGAACTTATATAGGTATTATGTATCAATTTTGAACTAAAATAAATTTAAATAAAATAAATAATTATTTAAATAAAAAGTTTGTTTTTAAATAGTAACCCAGTGTTTTCACTATTCATCAAAAATTGAAAGTTTTCAGAAAAATACCAAAAATTCACCCTAGGCTAATTTCGATATTCCAAATCAAAAAATGAAGTCCATTTTGAAAGATAAAATTTATAAAATTTCAAAAAGTGGGTATTATTATTCATTACGGCTAGTTTTAATAATATTTTAATATCATATCGTTGTTTATTGAAACTCGGTATTGCGTACAATGCAAGCTATCAAGGAAGGTTGTGATTGCGTGTAAAGCAAGCCAAGCTAGTTTTGTGTGTAGTGAAATATTCCTTTGATGATGTATATAACATAAAAACAAAATATTTCTCATAAAATCTCGAGTGTTACAATTTTGAAAAATGAACTACGTAACAATCTTGGAGACGGTAGGGAATATGTTTGTATGAGTAACGTTTCCACTCTTTGAAGATCGTGATTTAATGAATTTAAGTGTTATTTTATCTATAAAAATTATAATTATATCATAAATATAAAAAAATTTCTTTAAATACACTTACATATACCATCCTTGTGATACAGTAATAAAAACGACTCATATCGTTTCGTGACATGATAGTCCTTTGTACACACGAATGATATTATTGTTTATTCAATGGATGGTAAGGTTGGACATTATATGATATATTTATTTTAAAAAAATTATTAATATTTCTATTCCCTATTACATTCCAAGTAAATTGTAGGTGGAAAACGAATCGCATCTCTTAGGGAGGCAGTAGTTCACCAAACACATGAGTGACATTATCGTATTCCCTAATGAATGGAAAGTAAGAAGTAATATGTGATATTATAATTATATAAGTATAATTATATCATAAATATCATATTTAATAATTAAATACCAAATTATATCCAGTATTTAGAATCTATGATGGAAATAGAATTAAATTGATTCGTGAGGAGGTAGTTCGATGTACACACGATCAATGGTTTCATTTCCCATTTGACGAAGGAGGATATGGTCTTAGGTCATAACATTTACATAATAAAATATTAGAATATTAAATATAATTATGTTATTATTTCATCGTATTTTATTAATATTTTAAGGAATTTTAATAATAAATAAAATAAAATTATTGGTTAAAGATGTAACCACTTCTTCAGACAACTTCTTTAGGTTTCCATAGAATGGATTTCTAGGTTAGATTTATGATCAAACCAATGATTCTAGGATAATAGGATATAATTAAGGATTTTATTATTGTAGGTATTTTCCAATACAATGGGATTATTAATTGTGAAGAAAGGAGGAGAGGGGAGGCCATTTTTAATTGAAGTGAGTGCTACACTTTGTAATTTTAAAAGTTTCTCAATAATTCTTTGTCACTTTCTTGAAAATAAGGATCCAAAATTTAAAAATCCCAAGAATTAGAAGATATAAGGTCTTAATATTTCCATATAAGAGGAATTATATGATTTTTTGGTCATTTTATTTCTTATATTTTTAGTTTAACCCTCCCCCCCCCAATAAACTCATTTTTGCCTAATCTACAGTAAATAATTTTTACTATTATCATTATTCATTATGGTAAAAAATTAATTTGAACTTATAAGATAATATAGATTATTATGGTTTCAAATATTGAATCCATTTTCCCAAATTCTAACCACATAAATAAAATAATTTAATTAATAATTAAACCTGTAGACATGTCAAATAAATGGTATTTCAAGGAAACCATTTTTTAAGGAAGAGATAATCTTATAATAACTACATGAAATGTAATAATAATTATACGAATATAAATTAATATTTATGGATATATGAAATATAAATTTAATTTAAGTAATTTCTCATTAGGTTTTATTTAATTATTTAAAATGGAGAAATATTATCCACTTTAAAAAAGTTTTCATAAAGAAAAGTGTGTTTAAGCCAACTAATAAACTTATACTAAAATCCAGTATAAAGATAATTTAAATGTAATTAATTGGATTTAATATAAATAAATCATAATTTTGTTTATTATAAATAAATTAAATGAATAATGGGAATTAATTTATTAAAAATAAATTGTAATTTAATAAAAATATTTATTTTTCACTATTCACTGAAAAATTAATATTTTCCAAAAAATACCAAAATTTCAACAGAAATTAATATCAGTATTCTAATTAAAACAAATTAAGCTAAATTTATCAAATATATTTTCAAAAGTTGGAAAAATAATTATATTATTTTCTCATAGAAAGTAGAAAAGTCATTTTGGGACAAAAATGTATCTTCGATGAATAAAATGACTTTGCTTAAAATTGAGTGAAAAATTAATTAAAATCTAAAAAAAATTATATTGTATAGGAACTTTATATAAATTTAATAAATTATTTAATCTTATTCATACATAAAAATTTAACATCTAGGTTATATCGGTCAAGTTTAAATAATATTATATCACAGTTATTTTAAACTAAGTATTTCATGTGGAATATGCTATCAAAAATAGTGTTCTTTAAAAATCTAGGGGAATTATATTATACCCTATTTAAATAAATTGTTTCATCTCAATTTAAAAAAATTATTAGTAATCAATGTTTTGACATTCGAAAATTCCTTTGTGGAAAACCCACATCGAAAAAAGGGTTAATAAAACTTCCACTTAAAAGAGAGAATGGAAAATAAAAACTCTTCTGTAATAACACATAATCAGGGTTAAAAATTTTATAACATTGTTGAGAAGTGAAAATATGGACATGGAAAAAATAAAAAAGATCTATGGGGAGTTATAGAGGTCTTTGATCACTAGAATGTGAATGATCATTAGAAATTCAACATCCAAAAAACCATAAAAATGTCATGAATTAAAAGTCCATTGATTCATCAGATATGAAGGTAATAGGATAATGTTTTGTTTCAAGATCATTTCCATATATTTGAGGTATTATTTTAAAATTATGATATAGAACACCATAAAATATACTTTCTTGATATCTTTTTATTACACAAACATAATTTCATCATTTGGTTGTGCTTCGATCACTTTCCACTTCACCTCTTACTCTAAGGAATGAGTATCAAATATGAAGTTTTTTATGCTTCAAGTACTAAAATTAAATTTTAATATATCAAAAGATATATAAAATAGTATCAATATATTCCAATTATATATATTAAAAACAAAATCATTCACACAATGTAAGATAATACCTAAAATAAATATGAATATATTAATATCCAAATTTAATAACAAAACCAAAGTTTTAGCATAGATCATTCCTTAAATAAATAACCATATATCCCAAATAACATTAATAACCTCAAAAAAATAAGGATTTAACCTCAAAGTTTATGTCATACACTTTTAACTTTAATCTCCAAAAACATGATATTATTCTTCATAAATAATAATTTACGTTAAACCTAGAGGTTATATATATATATATAAACCTAATAAAATGTTTCCCAAAATATAATTAATCACCTAAAAATCCTAAAAATTAAAAAATATTCGATCCTATAATATGTTTCAAAATATCAACTTAATATTTATCCACCAAACCATCTGAGTAAAAAAAAATTATATTAACCAGTAAATCACGAAGTCCAGTGGTAGGTGATACACCCTTATCATCCTTCAGTTGTGGGTTCAAGCAATGTATCCTTTCTAGATATTTTGAGTTATCACCCAGCATACAGGTTTTACTTTTTCTATAAGTATAATTCCTATAAAATTCCCAATAATATGACGAACATCCTCAAAATAACATTATTCATAAAATTAGTTTGTAACTACTGAGGTTTTTTATGCGGCTTTTTTCATACAATATCAAATAATATTAATTGAATATTATTACATTTACAACAAAGATAGGATACCCCATAAAGGTTAACCATACCATTAAAATCATGTCCATAAAATTTCAGGCATTCTTCTTTTATTAATTTTTTCCCTAAAACCCATACTAAACACAAGGGTTATGTTACCATAAATTTCTCCCAAACTACTCTTAATCATATTAGAGTTATATATCATAAAACCTCAATTGGGTTAATTAACCCTATAAAATTATGATCAACCTTAGACATATCAACCCCTGACACTTGAGCTTTAACCTAGTTCATCCATGATTATCATCTATTCAAGTCCATTATGATGGTTTGTAAAGATTCTGTGAATTTCCAAAACAAATCCATTGGGAGTGTGAAACAAGGTGCACAGTATGGTCCATTTTTGTGTATCAGGTAATGATCGAGTCAAGCCTGACACACCTTTTCTATAGTTATTACCCATAGGTACATCTATTCAAGAACCACATCAACTTTTTGTATCCATACATGGAAGTAATTTCTCAGAAACCACTCACTCTATACTTCACCAAGATTATAATATTATTTTCTATACTAAGTCTTATATATAGAAATATCCCTAGGGTGCTCACTAAAGTTTTTTCATCTTATTTTAAAAATGTTAACTAAAATTTTCCTTGATATCAACTATATAAGTCCGAAATTATTTATAGTGAACTAAAATTGATACCTATCAGAACACCCTATGGGAGGATACACCACCTAGGCGGGACACACCACCATCCCTAGTGGAATCCCTTTCCTCATGTATCCCTTGGGTGGAGATCCATGCTTCATCAAATTATCACACATGATAATTCCAAAGGATTAAAATCCTTTTCTATAATTCCAACTATAGAGACCCTGGCCTTTTACATGTATTATTTAATGATTTGTAAAAAAAATAAACATTAATACACCGTAAGGATCTTGAATCATAGTTTCTTTAGAAGTCTATATTAATAATACATCAAAGTAAGGCTAAAATAAAATTATTTATTTTATTCTCCATAATGAGATCCAATATTCTTTTAATATCCTAAAAACATATGGGACAACCTAAGTAATACATAGACAACATGGGTGATATAAAAATCTCAGTAAGGTAACAAATGTGACAAGGAAGTATAACTTATGAGTCAAAAGTATAAAATCATATCATAAAAGAGATGGCTCAAGATTAATCACATGGGAAAAAAAGGAACATGGTATCATAATATTTTAGAATTATGTTGATTATTAAAGAAACATAAAACTTGATATAAACATAAGTCAAGGCTAACTAACGAGACAACATTTCATGGTGTAAATACTCCCATAATAAATTATGTTCACCATCTAATCTCATACATGATGTCTCATGATATTAAAACATTACCCAATTCATGGGATAGATATATAATTATGGGCCTACCAATAACATTTATTTCATGTAAATGAATATGTTCTTTATATAATGAAATCATTCATAAGGCATAGCATGATAATTACCCAAGGAAATAAATGGGTTTCATAATCATGTCACATAACATAATCAAAAGTGGTTTCATAAAGAAATCATTTAAGAAATGAACATAAGGAATACATTTACCTATCAATAGAAATAAGAGTGAGAAAGGTATATATATATAGACATATATACCAATTTTAGAATCATTCAATTAAATTAATGGTTATTTTAATTGGTGAATGTAAATACTTTTAAAAATATTAAAAAGATATTCTTGAGGAAAAAAGCCTTTCAACTTTGGAAATCACTTTTGAAAAACTAAAAATTTCAAAAAAAAAATTATAGAAAATTTTTTATTTAAAAATAAACATGAAAACATATAAATTAATTTAAAAATATTTGAGTGTTCATGATAGTGTGTAATTCCATACATGTTGAGTATGTTAAAACAAAACTTCCTTTCACATTTTTCAAAGAAAAGATAAAATTGCGTTATTAGAAAAACAATAGGAAGATTTAATTTTAAAAAAATATGTAAAAATCCAATCATGGGTAAAAATTAATTTAAATAATTATAGGATAATATTCAAACATTTCTTCAATAGTTTAAAAAAATATGGACACAGAATAAAAAAGGGATTCGACCGAAGAGATAAATGAGGTGGTATTTTCTAAAAAATATTTTCTCAATAATTTTAAGTATAAAATAGAATAAAATGTAATATTACTTGATAATTTAATGAATATAAATATGAGAATAAAATTAAATTATTTTATGTTAAAATTATTGGATAATTTTCTATAATTAAAATTTAGGAATAAACATTCCCAAATAAAAAGAGATTGAAACATAAACCCTTACCGCTTTAGTAACTTTTGATTCATAACTCTAGTAGATGAAGTAGATTAATTGTAACATAGAATATCATGAAATATAAAGGATTCTTGATATATTATGTAAAGTTTTAGTATATAAACCATTAAAAATAAATTAGGTGTGTAAAAGAACATGTGTCTCAAAGAAGGAAATTTTAGACGAAAATACTTACCTCAAGCATGAATCGTCACATGAATTCATTATCTTATTGAATAATAAAATTATTTTTAATATTTGGTTGTTTAAAAAAATAGTTTTTTAATCATTTTATTTTATTTTTTAACATGTCATATTCAATTACTTATCAAATTAATTTCACATCATACATTTTAATGATAAAAAGCTCATATGTCCAAAATCACATTGGCAAGTTGACTAAGGTATATTATTATTTAATCATATCCATAATGTTAATAATGAAATAATTATAATTTTTATACATAAATTATACTTTTAAAACCAACCATGAAATATGGTTATGAAAAATAAACTATGTTATAATCATGGAGATGATAAGTCGTATGTACACATGAGTAACGATTCCATTTTTCAATGATAATGATGAAAATAAGGTAAGTTTTATTTTATATTTAATGAATTATAATTAAATCATAAATATCATATTATTTATTTAAATAAACTTAAATATACCATCCATGTGATGCGGTAAAAAACGAATCATATCACTTTGTGAGGCGATAGTCAGCTTTACACACGAACAACGTTACCATTTATTCAACGGATGGTATGGTAAGAAATTATATGATATACTTATTCTAAATAAATACTAATATTTAGTGATTATAATATATAAAAATTACGTTATTCATTATTAAATTCAATGTAAAGTGTAGGTGAAAAATGAATCACATCATTTTGTGAGGTAGTAGTCTGTCGCACACACAAGCAACGTTATCATATTCCATAAGGAATCAAAAGTAAGAAGGATTGTGTGATATTATAGTTATATAAGTATAATTACATCATAAATATCATATGTAAACATTAAATACATCATTATATCCATCCATGAGTAGCAATGATGGAAAATGAATTATATCGGTACGTGAGGCAGTAGTCCGCCATACACGCAATCAACGGTTTCGTTTCCCATTTGATGGAGGAGGAGATAGTTGTAGGTAATGCCCTTAAATTAACAAAATATAAGTATATGGAAGATAATTGGGTAATTATATCATAATTTTTTATAATATTTTAATCAGGTGGAAGAAAAAATAAAACAAAATGCTTGGTTAAGGACGTTACCTCATCTTCGGACCACTTTTTTAGGTTTTCATAGAAATCCTTCCTAGGTTGTCTTTATAATCAAACCAAGGATTTTAGTATGCTTTAAGAGAATTAATAAAGTGATTTGGGTAGGTATTGTTCAAAACAATGAGTTTTTTTAGTGTTAAGAGAAGAGGATATGGGGATCCCATTTATAATTGAGGTGAGTGGCACACATTGTATGTTTCAAATCTTCTCAATAATGACATGTCACTTTCTTGGAAATAGGGATCCAAAATAGTAAATATATGATAATTAGAAGATATAAGGTCGAAATATTTCCATTAAATTGGAATTATATAATTTTTGGGTCATTTTTAACACTTATATTTTTAGTATATCCCCTCATAACCTCATTTTTACCTTAACCATGGTAAATAATTTTTACTGATTTCACTATTCATTATGGTCAAAAATGAAGTTTAAATAATTATATAATATAAATTATGATTATTTAAAATATTTAATCCAGTTTTATAAATAAAAATCACATAGGTTGCATAATTTTATTTAAAATTAAACCCACAAATATATAAAAAAATGGTTTTTCAAAGAAGTCATTTTTTTTGGAAAAATATAATTTTATAAAAAATATATGAAAAGTAATCATAATTAAATGAATATAAATTAATATTTATATATATGACCTATTAATATAATATAAATCAATCCTAATTATGGGTTATTTTAATTAATTAAAATGGAGAAACATTATTCACATTAAAACAGTTTTCATAAAAAAGTGTGTTTAAGCCTAACAATAAACTTATACTAAAATATAGTCTAAAAATGATTTAAATATAATTAATTGGATTTAATATAACTAAATAATACTTATTTTATTTTTAAATAAAAATATAAAAATTATTATACTTAATTTATCAAAAAGAATTGACAATTTTATAAAAAAATTGTATTTTTTCACTATTCACTAAAATATTAATATATTACAAAATATCCCAAAATGCCATACTAAGTTAATATTGGAATTATGATTTAAAAAATAAATTCCATTTTATCCATTTAATTTTATAAAATTATAAAAAATAAATAAATTATTCTTTTATTTTCTCTCAGAAAGCAGTAAAAATCATTCTTTTTTAAGGAAACAATTTTTTTATGAATAAAATTACTTTACATAAAATTGAGTGATTGGTTAGTTATAATTTATAAATAAATATATTTTAACTAGTAATTTTATATAAATTTCATAAATTTTTTAATATTATTCACACCCACTAATTTAACAGTTAGGTTATATCAGATATTTTTAAATAATATTATATCGTAGTTCATTTAGACTCGAGGTTGCGTGTTAAATGCGCTATCAACAATAGTGTTATTTTAAGATCTTGGGGTGTTAAAAATACAAAAATTATATAAATTTTTTTTATAGGATCAACTTCCTTTATAAAATAAAGATAAATCACAATCTTAAAGTTTTGATTTCCCACTCAACATTTCCTTCGTTTGACCTTCTTTAAAAACTTCGTAAATAATCAGAGTCAACTTTCTTCATCAAAATTTTCTCAAAAATAAATTTTAACAAAATATTAAAATATTCCTAAAATGCATCCTATATTTTCCAATTTTAAAATAAAAACTCAACATAATCATAATAAATATGACTTCAAAAAAATTATCTGAAGTCCTTCTGGAAAACTCCTTTTGAAAATCTCCTTCTGGAAATCTACTTCTTCAACTCATCACTAATTTTGAACTTCACACTAAACTCCCTCTAGATATTCAAGTCCTCATGCACAACTCAAAAAAGTTTTTATCCTTCCTAAACATATTTTTTAGAATTTTCTTTTGAAATATTCTTCCAAAATTTTCTTTTGATAAACTCACTAATTCTCTTCCAGAATGTTAGTAGGGAATATTCTTCTAGAAAACACAATTTTCATCTTTTGGAAAACTCAAATTTCTTTTTCCAGAAAATTTAGTTTTCATATTCTTTAAACGTTCAACTTTAATCTTTTTCAAATATTCACATGTTTTCTACATTCATATTTCTCCATTAGTTGAACTCAAAAAACTCTTCTACAACACCTTCCAGTTGTAAGATCCCTTGTTTCTATTGAGTTGAATATTCAAAGGGAATTTTAACTTTCAATTTTTTGGGATAACCAAAATTAAATTGGAGCCTCTAAGTGTAATTTATTGATTTTTAAAACTCTAAAAAAATTTAGATAGGGTTTAAGTCCCAAAGGGTTCCTCGAGAGTTCGATTTAGCTTTGGGTACAAGTGGATTTGAAATATTAGGTTTCAGAAAGGCCAAGGGTAGTACATGGTTAGTGCTAACCATGGACCCTACCTTGTGTGACCATATAGGGGTTTCACATGGTTTTTTAAATTATTCACCCGAGGTCTCATGTCCGTGAAAGACCACTACTGTAAATTTCAAAGAGAAAACACACGATTGGTGTGTGGTTTTTCTAACCATGTTCCTAGCCATGAGAGGGGGTGTCCTTTTGAAAAATGGGTGCACATGGTTGGAACAAAGTTAGCCAAACCATGTTCCCATTTAAAAGGTGTAAAATTAAAGTTATACCATTGATTTATTTTAACCCTAAATCCATATTTCTTTCTCACATTCTACATAGCAGCCATTGTAGGTGGGTTATCCCCCTCTCTCACCTATGTTTCTTTAGATCTCCTTCATTTAGGATCTCATTAAAGAATTGTTCATAGTGTTAGTTCCCTATAAAAAATAGCATGATCCCTATTACTTATTTTATTATATTATTTAACTATAGTGGATGTTATTTCAACGAGAGCTCATAATACCTATTTTCTGAAAGTTTGTCTATTCATATGTTCTCTTTCATTTTAGCTCAAACCAAAGGCCTATATCATATGAGTAATGATTCTTAAGCACAAGGTAGGTGGTTCTTAGATATCTCCAATTTTATACATGGGTTTGTGTGACCCATGATAAATAGGCATAAGTGGGGTGGTCCAGGTGCTGTATTTTTATATTTTTGTTCTTGGGAGATGTCAAAGGGTAGTCTCGTGTGTGGTATAGTGAGATTAATCTGGGTATTGCATGGTAGGGGTGAAATGGAGTTTCATATTTCTTTAGTTAGTTCAAGTTAGTTGTATAATTTATTTTAATTGAGCTGATGGCTATACAGATTCTGTCATAATGTGTTGGGAATGGACCATGATATATTGTGTGATGCTAATCACCTGACATGAGGTGATGGGAATCATCAGGTTGGGGGGATTCATGATGACAAATGGAGTTGTTGGTCAACGTGGTTCGCAAGTGGAGATAAAGGTTAATTGGAGGCATATATTATGTTTTTTTTATTTCTACTCATTGAGGTAGGATGATAGCATCATTGGTGTCATGTGCACATATGATCAAGACCTAGTGAGGTGGTGTTAACCACTTGATGTGGGTGGAGGCCTCTGTAGACTTAGTGGCATAGGCGATGGTGATGAAAATCAGAATAGAGGATGTGATCACCATAGAAATCCACATGTTATGGTGTGTGATACCTTTTAATGGGGTTTTATTTTAACATCCTAGTATTTTCTAAAGGAAACACTATGTTATATAGCATACAAAATATGCCACATCAAGCTTAAACGAAAAACTAAATATTTTTATATGGAAATTATCTCCTAGCCATTATATTGGAAGGTATAAATAGGAATAACTATATTTTTTTTACAAATTTTTATAAAAAAATTAACATTTATTAAATATATTTTATAGGAATAATATAAGAACAAATCCAATTTTACACATTAAAGATGTATTTTTCTAAAA
Source organism: Viscum album (assembly GCA_963277665.1). NCBI lineage: Eukaryota > Viridiplantae > Streptophyta > Magnoliopsida > Santalales > Viscaceae > Viscum > Viscum album. The sequence continues at coordinate 1,258,467,170 of OY728152.1, forward strand.
AGGCAGTTTTTCCACCTTTTAATAGAAGACTAATTTTAAAATTAAATTTTGACACTTTAATAAATTTTATTTAATAAAATAAACTTCATTTTTTAAATAATAATATCAAAATTTACTTTGGATTAATTTTAGGTATTTTTCTAATAAGCTTCATTTTTTTGATGAATAATGAAATATATTGCATTTTAATTGAAAATTGTCTTTTCGTCTAAATTATTTATAGATTTTAATTATATTTTAAATTTTTTTTATGTATAAATACCTCAATTATAAATAAATAAATCTAATTAGGGTTATTGTAATCAATTTCACATTGAAATTGGAAATAAAAAACATTTCAAACTTTTGAACATTTTCACTTTAAAAACCCGATTTCTTATCACGTCTATGGGATTAATATTAAATTAATTTTATCCACTTATGTGTTTTTTATTTGGAAACATTTATTCCATAATTTTAATTATAAGGAACTAATTTATAAAATAGTTCCCTTTTCCAATATTAATAATAAATTTAGTAATTTTTTGTTACCTCAATTAAGGGGAAATTGGGTAATTAAGGGTAGAAATAATATAATAAATATTATAAAATACCCTAACACTTTTCCCATTTTTATTGGATGAGTATTTTTTATCCATAATAATTAAATTATCATTTATGTTTCTATTTATAGACTTTTAGATGATATTATAACCATTATAATATTTTATTCAAAGAAGATTCAAACTTTTCATACTTGTGTTTTTAATAAGTGAAATAATTTTAATATGGGTTAATATAGGAGATATATTCGAATATTAATATTATTTTTAAATATAAATTATTTATATTCATCATGTAAATTTATTTTTAATTTTTAGTGAAGAAATAATTACATTAAATAATTACACAATGATGATGCAGTAATTGTTTAATTAATGGAAATATTAAATAAATGATATTAAAATAATAAAATAAATATTATTTGAGATAATTAGTATCATAAAATAATTTTATATATTAAATTTACAAATTATTGATGTTTTAAAATATTTTTTTGAAGATATATTATTGTTACAATATTTTTAAAAATCCAAGAAATGAATAGGGTCAAAATTGACATTAATAATATTTTAAAATAAATAATATTTTAATATAATAATATTTTATTAAATGATATAAAACTCATAAAAAATAATATTCAAAACAATAATTGGTATAAGGTCTCAATGATCATCCATGGTTCATTTATGGTTCTTTTGGTATTTTATAGTCACCATATTAACTCTTAAACAGTAAAAAACAATGTTGTCCTGGTAAGAGTTAAAGGAGTTAAATAAGGGTTAAAGCCAAACGATAAGGATTAAAAAATAATAAAAACATATATAATATTACTTGGATGAATTTATTTCAACCCATAATCATAATATATTATAAATAAGTCATTTTGGATTCATCTTGAATAGAAAATTAATTTATATTAATTTAATATTTTGAGGAATTATAAGAGTGTCTCTCCCCTCTCTTATGAAAGGGAACATATTATTATCCTTTTTTAGACCTAAAAACATATTTATTTTATCCAATATTTACCCAAATCCCTTACTATAATCCATAATCACATTCTAGAGGCCTTATTTTAGGCATAACACTCACCTTAGAGGTGTTAAGGTGTTAATCAAAGGAGATCATCTGAAGAAGAGGTATCATTTTTAATCAAGTATTTTTGTATTATTTATTCTTCCACATCCTTAAAACTTTCATAAACCATGAAAAAATAATAAATACAGTATCATTAATATACTTAGATTTTATTATGTAAGTATCATTACCTAAATCCATCACCACTTCCATCAAATGTGAAAAGAAGTTATTGTTCGTGTGTACGGCGGACTACCACCTCACGAACCGATGAAAATTTTTTCCATCACCATCTCTCCAGATAGGTTATAATGATTGAATTAAATTTTATATATAATATTAATGACATATTTATAGCTATTAAAAGTTAATATATCATCTATTTGATTAATTTTTCATGCACATAAAAATGATAATTTTGTTTGTGCGTATGTGTGAATTATCACCTCCACAAAGTGATATGATTTGTTTTCCATCACCACATCACATTGATGATATATATAAGTATATAAAAATTATTAGTATGATAATAATTAAATTATTATCATTATTTAATGATAAAATAATACTTACCCTCTTTCCATAATGATCATTGAAAAATGGAAACGTTACCCACGAATATGTACGGCTTACCGTCACCATGATTGTAATGTAGTTCATTTTTCATATTCATATTTAATGGATGCATTTAAAAGTATAATTGATATATAAAATTGATAATTATTTCACTATTATTATTATTTATATGATATAATAATGAAAACTTTAACTATTGACATCATATAAAAGTAATTTTGGAATCAAGTACCGAATATCATCAAAAATATCTGATGTAAACTTAAATAATTAAGTAATTATTATAACACTATTGGCACCAATTTCCACATATAGTCACCAAGTAAATATTTGGGTGAACATAAAGAACCTTTAAAATCAATAAGATATTCCAATAATAGAAAGGAAGGTGTACATAAGTTTCGAGATGTGCTCACAAGATTGAAATTTGCACGCAAGGCTCTTGTGCACCCAATGCGACATATGTTGGTAATTTTTTGTGAAGTCTAAGAAAGTTTCCAAGGATGGTGAGTGTAAGTTTCAAGATGTTCTTATAAGATTGTAATCTGTATTCAATTACTTTATGCACTCAATTTGACCTCAAGCGACCCCTTAAGCACGCACCCAACGCAGCTCTGGATGCCGCTATGCGGAAGACCTCTTTCACACATGAAATCTTAAGCACTACTACGAAAGATTTTTTCCTATAAATAAAAGTGCACCCCCCCCCCCCCACACACACACACACACAAACACACTTCTTTGGTCTGATACTATTTATTTTGGACACTACTCTGATGCACGTAAGACTAATCTTCCAGACTAGTGTGGAAGAATAGAACCCTCCCTGTAGAGATCTTACGTGACAGGTCCCCTATGAGTTTTCCTTTGCGCGGGCCCATAGTGTTTTAATCCTCACCTGAACTCTTTTCCACATAATTTAGGTGTGTGTAGGAACACCTATTTCATGTGACCTTGGTCTTTCACACAAACCCAATCTTTCTTTCAATAGTGCTAAGGTGCCCAATCTTGCATGCACCACTACCACACTTCCTTATCTTACACCAATAGTATCCACGCACATGATCGTTGGTCTGTACCACAGGGGATGCACCCCCACATCCCCACTAGAGATTAGTTTCAGGGTACTATCCCGAGCCTCTGGCCTTGTCCCTTCACTACCATAATGGAGCCCCATTAAAAATAGAGAGTCACATTGTGAAATTTTCAGGATGGGTCGGAGACATTTTATCTTGTGCACCCAACATCCACCTCTACAATACCATGATTTGAGATACTCCTTCGAACTCCTTGAAACACATTAAGTTGAAATATCCCCCTTCATCTCATTCTCAAGTCTTGAGTTGAGTTTCTCATCATGGATTCCATGAGCACCTTCAGTCGATCCATTCCTCAAGAATTTCCTTAAACCTCATCACATCGCTCTTATGCAAGGTAGAACCAGAAAGGGTGGCTCTCATGTAAGTCCCACACCAACCATTTCTAGGTTCCTTCTTCCTATTATTCCTTGTTATATGACTTTAAAATATAGAATACCCTATGTGAAGAATATAATATGCCTCCTGTGACACACACAAGATGCTTTATGCATCAATAATAAGATTTCTCATGCCATTATCATGAGAAGAACACAAAGCAGTAACCATGGGATTCCTCATTGGGTGTAATCCCCTATCATATAACTCGGCCCACCAACGATTCATGATTCCCTCATTACCTGACATGGGGAAGTCTTAATGGGAAGATTCCATGAATAATCACCATATAACTCATCCATTCACATGACATTAAACTAAATCCTTACCCCATGAAATAAACATGGGATGCCCCAATGACCTGACATGAGGAAGGCTCCCAGAATGCTTCCACACATAATCCACATCCACATCATTTCTGTTTAATAGTGGAACTCAAGAGTCTCTCAAGCATAATACCCAAAAACATGCTTGGGCCTCCACCTCAGGTATAATCCCCAATGACCTCCACCAAAACAACATGGACTTTGATTCCCAATAAACAAGGATATGTGAGAAAACTCCCTAGATTCAAGCCCAAAATTCACTCCATCACCTCCCCCTAATCCTAATGAGACTATGTCATCCATATGGACTTCTCTTAATGCATAATCCCCAACTAACTAGGTAGATAGCCTTGCATAAGACCTGATTCCATTTCGAACTATGTGTGTTTTGATCGCTATCATCTAAACAGGGTATGTATGATGCATCCATGAGGTTCAATCCTAACTAATGGTAAACCCAAGTTTTCCCTCCTAGGGAAGAACCCTTAAAGTGTGACATATTCCCTTTCTGGGATAGACCTCATGGATCTTTACTCATAGGTAATTCTTATTGATCCACCTAGTAAACATTGGTTCCCCCCTCCCAAGGGTGCACACTCTCTGATCCACCACCATTAGTGTCTAGATCAACCTTCGCGGTGTGACATCTTCCCTTCATGGGACACACCACCCAGGGTCCTCTCTTATAGGGCGTTCTAATTCATCCACAGGTAAAATTAGGTGCAATATCCTAGGGATATACCCTCATGATGTGAGATCTTCCTTTTATGGTACACATCCCCCTAGATCCACATATATAAATTGTTCTGATCCATCTACCATCACACATTTCATCCATCATCTACCTAAATTTTACCCTAGGGAACCATGTCCCTGTAAGATCTTCAAATTCAACCACATCCTCTATGTTCCATCCAGGTCACCTCCTCAATTTACCCATCCCCAATCTGTATACATTTGGGCTGCTAGCCATGTGTAATCCCATATGTTATCCTGGACTACATGGAATTTGATTCCTATCTCCTACACAGTGTATGTAGGAAGCATCCCTGAGGTTAAATCCCATTATCCATTACCATTATTGTCTTTCCCTAAAGTCTCCATGTCTCGGGAGGATCATTTACCAACCAAGAGGTTCAACTTCATTCAGGTCCCCATCCATGCGCTCCATTCTCATGGGCCACCTTCTTAGGTGTCTCATCACCCAATCAAAACAATGTTAACATTGATACCTATCTTCTATATAGGTTATATAGGAATCCTCTCAGAGGTTCAATCCCATTACCCCTCACACTCTATCCATTCCTTCTACTCCATCTATATTCATCCTGATTCTCACCCAAGCTACCACATCAAGGTGATATCATGCCATCCATTTGAGTTGTCTTAGTGATTAAGCCCTATTCACCCCATCTATGCTCTTAGTATCACCCGGGAAGCTAACCGTACATAATCCCTATACAATCCATATCATCCAACCAAGATTTGATTCTCTTATGAAGGGAAACAAGCCCTATGTAAGCCCAATGCACCATCACCCTTTCAAATTACATGGGTTTTTATCCCTATATTATTAATAGGTTAAATAGGAATCCTTTATGAAGTTAAATCCCAGCCAATGGTAAACCTTGGTGTCCCCCTATTTGGGGTGAAATTCCCCAATCCTCCCTCAATGATGTCCATATTAGCCTTTATAGTGTGAAATCTTCTCTTTATGAGATGCACCACCTCGGGTCCACTCTCATTGGGAATTATGATCCACCAATCTAGTAAAATTTGGTTCCACCCTTCTAGGGATGTACCCCATCATGGTTTGAAATATTATCTTTATAAGATGCACTATCCTGAGTCCACCCTCATTAGGTGTTCAGATCAATCCATTTGGTAAACCTTCTAGGTATTCCCTCCAAGGGATGTACCTCTCTGATCTGCCTTCCCTAGGCATCCTGATCAACCACCCTCCATCTCCGCAAGGCATTAAACTCAATGCATACCTAATTTTAAACATAGTATTCCTGAGGAAAACCTTGGAATACATGTCTCTTTCATAATATACCTTGCAATCTCCACAAGATGCCTTGGGTTTTTTCACCCTTGAAAGTCCCTCTCTGTGGAAAAATATAGGTTCTCCAATGTTCCAACATCCATACATGCCACTAATTCCCAAAGTGACTACTCTATTAACTGAAATTTTATAACTATACTAGAACCTTTGGAATTTCCATATATAAGTAGTGTAATTAAATGATGTCCACGAAGAGATGGCACTAGGAATGAGTTTCCCAAATAATTTCTTAATCTATAAGGGAGACCCAAAATAAGAGACAAACTCCAAGGAGGAATACATGAAAGGATGAAATGAAATCCTATCATCCCATTTAGATCAAATAGAAAACATAGTTGAGAAGTGATAAATGCTACCCACCTTTAGAAATTACGAATGCGGGGTACATTGCAGTCTGTCAGTGAACCAGCGACACGCGTTGAGAAGACGCGCCCTATAGAAAGAGTAAGAAATAAAAATGGTAATAAGTGAAATAAAAGAAATAATAAACTTTAAAAAAATTCTCAAGAAAGTAAATAAGTAACATAAGTTTATTATTCATTAATACAGAGTACATATGTGATGAATCGGACTCAAGGTAAGGTACTTCCTCTCAATTTTATTTCGTTGAGGCATATTTTTATGTTATGCACTTATATTATTTTATGAGTTATATAAAAATCTCCATTGACAAGTTATATCATCAATTTATTTATTATCAATATATTTAAGGTTTTTTTAATGTTTGTATTTTATTTGGAAAATGATTCGATATATTACAAATTAGTAAGGGAATTCTTAACCCAATTTTCAATATTTGGGTTAAACTTTTACTTCTTAATTATGTCATGCAAATCTTATGTGTGAAATGGATTTTGAATATATTATATTGTGTTTCCACATTTTTTTATGGATTTATAGATGATACAGATAATCAATTCATTTGATTAATTCTCACTTCAATAAAATTATATTTTTAAGGTACTTCATCTAAATATCCTTTCATTGAGTCATATTTTGATGTTATACACCCACCTTATTTTATGAGGTGTATATACAGCCCCTTGGACATATCATAACATGAATTTGTTTATTCTTATTTTTTTAATATTTTTCTTAAATGGAATTCTTTCATGGGGCTTATGATTCAAATATTTTAAAGTTGTATGGGACATTTTGATTTAAAAATAACTTTTTAAATGTTTAAAGATTTATTTTCAAAATAATTTCATCCATGTCAATATTATTGATATTATTTTATATGTTCATTTATATGGATATAAAAGTATTATAAAGGATATTTTATGACTATTTTAAATATCATTTAAAGGTTTTCAAAATGAATCTTTTTATGTGTTTTATACGGAAATTTTTTACAAATGAAAATTGAGATGTTCTATTCTTAACGTACATAGTAACAATAAATTTTGTTTCACTGTGTATATTACTTAATATTTAGCTTCCTTTTAAAGCTTACATATTTCTGAAATGAAAATTATTTTTTTTCTTTTTGGGTATTTTGGAATTGAAAAAAAAATTAAAAGAAAATTCTATTTTTATACGAAAGTTCTTTTCTTATGGGATTAAAAGAGTTTTTCAAAGGGTTTTATGATGAATGTTTTTTACTCATGAAATGGTACTTGAGAATTATATAAAATGGGTGAGCATGATACAACTTATATGAAGGGTTTATCCCCATTATAGCTCACAGGTGATACTAATATAGCTTATACAATGGGTTAAACCCCATTATAGCTAATGAGAAATGGGTGAGCCCAATATAGATTATACAAAGGGCTAAGCCCCATTGTAGCACACAAGTGAGCCTGATATAGCTTATACGAAGGGTGATCCTCATTATAGATATATAATTCATTGCGTAATAATAATATTGTAAGTTGTAAATATGGTTATTCTAATTGAATAGGTTTCGAAATGGTTTTATATATATGATTATCTAAGTCATCTAAAGGATTTTTGATTAATTTCTATTAGTTTTAATGATTTTAATTAAAAAAATGTGTGTGTGTTTTTCATGTGAAATTTTTTTGTTTCATTCACTCAAAGTATATTAAGTGGGTTTTTATGTTTTTCACTAGACTAATGGTTTTATTTCTTTTTATGTACCTTATTAATATTTTTGTGCACATACAAAGTTATAAAATGTTTTCCATAGGGTTAAAGGATGAGTAAGAACAAGGATGAGTAAAAGATGAAAATTATAGTGTTATATCATGGAAAGAAACTATGTTTTATTTTAGAATCTTTTGTTTGGAGGGAAAAGTGGATATTGATTACAAGTTTCATCTTATAATGTATGGTTTTACTTTATAGGAGTTTGTCTAAATTCTCTAAAACTATAAATTGAAAAGATCCTCCAATATGAGTTCTTGTTCAAAAACATTAGAATATGTAATGTTTAAGGTTGGGGCCTTACAATTAGTACTGAAGGATATTTTAGACAACATTAGAGGTTAGGATAGTGTTAATAGAATTCACTTAAAATATTTTACTTAATAGATATTTTCAAATGATTTTGCATCTTAATATTACCTTGTTGCTTCATCTAAAGTATGTTTGTTCATAATGGTTTTCTACAGAGGAAACAAGGAAGATGTAGTGGGAATCCACAAAGAGGAAAATATCATTCCAAATCAGCATCCCATGATAGTTAGAATTGGAATAGAATAGTTTTTTGTAGTGACGGATTAGTGGAAACAAGCTATAAATAGTGGTGGTGTCCATGGTAGAGAGGGACCCATGTACCATGAAGGAACATTTCAATAGTAGAGTATTTCATGAGGTAACATTCTCGGTCATTCAATGGATCATCTAACCCAATGGTATCCAAGTATGGATCAATTCTCGGGGGAAGATATTTGAACTCGTGGGATATTCATAATGCCAAAAGTTAACTATTTCTATCTATTATTTTGAAGTTGAAGCTGATCAATAGTGATATTTGGTTAAGAATAACATAGTGAAAGATGATCTTCATCCAATGGAATGGGACACATTTAAGAATATTTTCCTTGATAAATATTTCCCTATGGTTTTTCATCTTATAATGGATAAAATATTCCAATAACTCAAGAAAAAAAATAATATTTCGTGACTAAATATAAATAAAAATTTAAAAGGTTCTCTAGGCATTTGTTTGGTAGTAAAATTAATAGATTTAACTCAGGATTAAAACCAACATTACAAAGATAATTGGATGCATGAGAATTTAAAAGTTATTAGAAAGTTGTTCATTGTACTGAGAAAGTTGAGATAGAGTTTTTTGAAACTTATGTTCGATGAGATGATAAGAGTAAGAAATGGTCAAGCTGGAAGGAAATGGAGAAGAAAACAAATAATAATTCTAGAGGTCAACCTAAAACTTGTTCCAAGTGTGGTAAAATACATTTTGGAGAATATATGTTAGGATCTATAAAGTGTTATAGATGTGGTAACTTTGTTCACAAGGTTCGTGATTGTAAAGAGTAAATTCATCAACAATCCGAAAATTAGAAGATAGATAGCTAGTTTATAGTGATATATTTTAATTACAATGATTTGGGTCATTATGCTAATGTGTGTCTGAAGTTACTTACTTTGTGTAGAAATAATAATGATCAAAAAAAAGGTTTGTGAAAATATTTTTCTACTGCTGCAGTTGATATTGAGACATCATGTGAAGTGATAAAAGCTCTAGGGATCCTGGTATTTTCAAAAGGTTAACCATGAGTTCAAGGTTTTAGACACTCCTTATGAGGCTTTAAGAGATGTTATCAAAATTTATTAAGAACCTTATGGGATATGTTTTTTTAGTTTTATGTTTACATAAATCTTTTTTTAATGATAATTATTCCTTTACTTTTGGACATGAGTTTAAAGGTATTCATAACCTTTAGGGTTTATATTATCTTTGATGATTAAGGTTATTTTTAGGTATGTACATCATAATTTTGGGAATGATATGTGGATGAAATTGTGCTTATAAAATAAAAATATATCAAGAAATTATATTTCCTAATGTTATTAGACAATAAAGGAATTTTTCAACTCTAGTGAAAATATTTTAAATGAAAAACATATTCATTTACTTTTCTTACTAAGAAATCAATTGCCATTTAATCCAACACAGATTTATAGTTTTCTTATGGTTAACATTATAATGAACATGTTCTATATCAGTCTCCATAATAACTTGATAGTTAGTTTTCTATTACATGCCCAGTTTTTTCTACTTGGAAACCTATTATGTGTTATATTAGGTGACCATTGTACTACCCTTTCTTTCTTTTAAAGTGGATTTTTTATTGGCCCTTGTGTCGATGTGAGAATTCAATGAAAGTATTTTGAATATTAGAACCCTAGTTACTAAGATGAGTTCAAATTATGAGGATAAAATTTATTAAATGTGGGGAGAATTTAACATCCCAAAATTTTTAAAAGGAAACACTATGTTAGATAGCATACAAAATATGCCACATCAAGATTAAATGATCAATGAAATATTATTATATGGCAGTTATTGTCGAGCCATTATAATGAAAGGTATGAGTAGGAGTAATTATATATTCTTTACACATTTTTATAAAATAGAATTAACATTTATTCAATATATTTAATATTCATAAGATAATAACAAATCAAATTTTAGGCATAAAAGATGTATTTTTCTAAAAAGGCAGTTTTAATGCCTTTTAATGGAAGAATTGTTTTAAAAATAAATTTTATAAATTTTATAAATTTTATTTGAAAAAATTAACTTCATTTTTGAAATCGGGATATCAAAATTTAATTTTCTTGAATTTTTGGTATTTTTCTAATAAGTTTCAATTTTTGATGAATAGTGAAAAATGTTGCATTTTAATTAAAAAATGGATTTTCATCTAAATAATTTATAATGATGAATTATATTTTAAATTGGTTTAATGTATAAATGGTTCAGTTATACATCAATAAATAAAATGTGGGTCATTGGAATCAATTTCACATTAAAATTGAATATAAAAACATTTAAACTTTTGAACATTTTCACTTTAAAAACTCACTTTCTCGCCCATTCAATGGGATTAATTTCAAATTAATTTTATCCAATTATTTGTTTTGGATTTTAAAAAATGAATTCAATATTTTGAATTAGAAGTTAAAAATTTATTAAATAGTTCCCTCTATTTTTTTCTACTATGAATAGTAAGTTTAGTAATTTTTTGTTACCTCGGTAAAAGGTAAATCGGGTAACTAAGGGTAAAAAAAATATTATAAGTATTAGAAAATAACCCTAACGCTTGATCCATTTTTATTGGATAAGTATTTTTTCTATAATAATTAATGGATCAGTTATTTTTCCATTTATGGACTTTTGGATGATATTATAACCTTTTTAATATTTTGTTCAAAAAGGAGTCAAACTTGTCATACTTCTATAATAATTAATGGATCAGTTATTTTTCCATTTATGGACTTTTGGATGATATTATAAGTATTAGAAAATAACCCTAACACTTGATCCATTTTTATTGGATAAGTATTTTTTCTATAATAATTAATGGATCAGTTATTTTTCCATTTATGGAATTTTGGATGATATTATAACCTTTTTAATATTTTGTTCAAAAAGGAGTCAAACTTGTCATACTTCTATTTTTAACAAGTAAAATATTTTTAATATGGGGTTAATATAGAGGATATGTTATAATATCAATAGTATTTTTAAGGCTAAAATATTCCCTCTTCATTATGGAAATTTATTTTTAACTTTTAAGGAATAAATAATTACCTTAAATAATTACATAACAATGATGTAGTAATTGTTTAATTAATTGAAATGTCAAATTAATAATATTAAAAATATTAAAATAAATTTGATTTAAGATAATTATTATCATCCAAGAATTTTTAAGATTACCTTGACCTCTTTCAGATGTTTTAAAAGAGTTTTTCAAAGATATATTATTGTTATGATATTTTTAAAAAGTCAATTAATGAATAGTGTCAAAATTGACATTAATGATATTTTAAAATAAATAATATTTTATTAAATGATATAAATTTCAAGAAAATATAAAAGTAGAAAAAATAATTTTGATATGTTTTAAATGATCATCTAGGATTCATTTATGATTATTTTATTTTATAGTAACTATATTAACTCTTAAAGAGTAAAAATCAGTGTTGTTGTAGTAAGAGTTAAAGCGGTTAAATAGGGGTTAAATACAGTATATAAGGTCTAAAAAATATTAAAAATATGTATAATTATCATTGGATGAATTTATTTTTACTCATAATTCTTATATATTATAAATAAACTAGTTTTGATCCATTTGGAATAGAAAATTAATTTATATTAATATAAATTTCTGAGGAATTCCAAGAGTGCCTCTCTCCTCTCTTATAAAAGGGAACCTCTTCTTATCTTTTCTTTATAATTAAAAACCTATTTTATTCAGCCATGATCTTCCCAAATAACTTCCTAGAATTACTAATAACATTATAAAGTTATTATTTTAGGTATAACACTCACCTTAGAGGTGTTAAAGTGTTAATTAAAGGAGATCGTCCAAAGAATATGTATCGTTTTTAATCATGTTTTTCTATTTTCTTTATTCTTACACTTCCTTAAAAACTTCTTAAACCATGATAAAATAATAAATGCACTATATATGATATACTAAAATTTTATTATGTTATTATCATGACCTAAATCCATCTCCACCTCCATCAAATGGGTAAATAAGTTGTCATTCATGTGTACAGCGGACTACCACCTCACGAACCGATGAAATTAGTTTTCCATCACCATCTCTAAATGATGCTTAAAATTAATAAATTAAAGTTTATATATTATATTTATGACATATTTATAATTATAAAAAATTAATATATCATTTATTTTATTATCTTTTACGACACATAAATATGATAGCATCGTTCGTGCATATGTGTGAATTATCACCTCCACGAAGCAATGTGATTTGTTTTTAATCACATGGATAATAAATATATATATAAGTATATATAAATTATTAATATTATAATAATTATATTATTATCATTATTTAATTTTAAAATAATACTTACCCTATTTCTATAATGACCATTAAAAAATGGAAACGTTGCTCATGCATACGTACGGATTACTATCTCCACGCTTGTAAAGTAGTTCATTTTTCATATCCATATTTAATGGATGTATTTAAAAATATAATTGATGTATAAAATTGATTATTTTTTCTTGATTGTTATTTTTATATGATTTTATAATGATTACTTTGACTATTAACATCATATAAAAGTAATTTTGGACTCAAGTACCGAATATCATCAAAAACGTCTAATATAATCTTAAATAATTAAGTAATTATTATAAAATGGTAATAAGTTAAATAAAATTAATAATAAACTTGAAAAATTTTCTAAATAAAGTAAATAATTAAAATAAGTTTATTATTTAGGAAGATAAAATACATACGTGGTGAATCAGACTCAATATAAGGGACTTCATCTCAATTTTATTTCATTAAAGTATATTTTGATATTATGAACCTATATTATTTTATGAGTTGTATATAACCCTCTATTAATATTTTAAATCATTAATTTTTTATTCTCATTATATTTAAAGTTTTTTAATATGTTACACTTTCATGTGGCATATGATTCGACTTATTACAAAGTAGTAAGGGAATTATTAACCCAATTTCCATTCTTTGGGTTAAACTTATATTTCTTGATTATGTCATACTAAGATTATGTGTGAAATTAATTTTTAATATATTATGTTGTATTTAAGCTTATTTTAGGTGGATTTATAGTAGATACATCTAATAAATTCATTTGATTAATTCTCACTTCAATGATATGATATTTGTAAGGGACTTTGTTTCAATATCCTTTAATTGAGGCATATTTTGATGTTATACACCAACCTTATTTTATGAGGTGTATATACAGTCCCATTGACATATCATATTTTGAATTTATTTATTCTCATTTTATTTAATGTTTTTATAAATTTTATTCCTTCATGGGGATTATTATTCAAATATTTCAAAGTGGTATGGAACACTTCAATTTAAAAATCCCTTTTTAAATGCTTAATGATTTAATTTAAAAATATTTTCCTCTATGTCAATATTATTAATATTATTTTATATATTCATTTATATGGAAATAAAATTATTATAAATTACATTTTTTTCTCTTTTTAATCTCATTCAAAGGTTTTCAAAAGGAATATTTTTATGTGTTTTATACATAGTGTTTTTATAAACGAAAAAAGGAATGTTTTATTATTAACATACATAGTGAAAACATACTTTCTGCCACTATGACTATTATTTAATTTTTAGAGTCCGTTGAAATATTACATGTTTTATTAAATGAAAGGCCATATTTTCCTTTTCTGGTATTTTTGAATTGAAAATGGGTTTTTAAAATAAAAAAGTTATTTTTATAAGAAAGTGTTTTTCATATGGGATTAAAAGAGTAATTCAGAGGGTTTTTAATGAAATTATTTCATTCATGAAATGGTTATTGAGAATTATAGGAAATGGGAAAGTCTGATATAGCTTTTATGAAGGTTTGAGCCCCATTTTAGCTCATGGGTTATCCTGATATAACTTATACAAAAGGATGATCCCCATTATAGCTCATGAGAAACAGGTGATCCTGATATAGATTATATAAAGGTTTAATCCCTATTATAGCTCATGTATGATCCTGATATAGATTATACAAATGGTGATCCCCATTATATATCTATAATGCATTAACTAATAATAATATTGTAATTTGGTTGTATGGTTATCCAATTGAATGGGTTTCGAAATGATTTTATGTATATAATTCTCTAAGTCACCTAAAGGAGTCTTAATTTATTTCTATTGGTTTTAATGATTTTCCTTTAGTAAAATTTATATAATTTTTTCATGTAAAAATTTTTTGTTTCATTTTATCAAAAATCATTAAATGGTATTTCATGTTTTTACTGTACAAATGGTTTTATTTCTTTTTATGTCCCTTTTTGAGATTTTTGTGCTCATCCAAAGTTTTAAAATGTTTTTCACAGGGTTAAAGGATGAGTTGGGACAAGTATGAGGACAAATGAAACTTTGGATGTTATATTATGGAAAGAAACCATGTTTTATTTTAGAATTTTTTTGGGAAAATGGATACTAAGTAAAAGTATCCACTTGAAATGTATGGGTTTTATTTATTGGATTTTGTCCTAATTATCTAAAACTATAAACTGGAACTTTCCTCAAATGTGAATTCTAGTTCAAAAACACTATAATATGTAATTTTTAAGTCTAAGTCCTTACAGTGATTCTTGTATATATGTTGAATCCAGTGGTTTTGGAATATGGAAGGATGAAAATCATCATTCCTTGAGATGTTGGCATGTTGAGCCAATAGTGATTTCATAAATGGAATTCTAATGGACTTGTGATATATTTATGGTCATGCCAAAGGAAAATAATTTTTACTCAACATTTTGTATACCTGGTAAGGTTTTTCATGTGATTTTTTATGTTATATAAATGGATGGGGGACCAGGGGTTGTTTTGGTATGATAGACATTGGATTCATTATTCCACTCTATCTTTGGTCAAGGCTGGTAAAGGCCCACTTGTGGTTATTGATGACAAGTGAAGTGGTTTGTGTTATGTGTGAGTAATTACTGACTATTTATTTTTTTTCATACACTAGTATATGTATGGATGTAAAATAGGAATGTGTTAGTGGTGACCTATGGAATTCATACTCACACCATGATTAGGCCCCTCTAGATGTGTGTAGACTTTATGGCTTTGATTGATATACAATGTCCAAGTTTGTGGTCTGGACCTTATTGATATGGGTTGTACCATGGGAATACATGATGATTTCATAGTCATTTTTATACATACTAGGTGTATTCTATGATGTGATATGGTGATCTTTTCGTTTTTTATTATTTACTTATATAATCGGGCCACTAGCGATCTTTCATGCTTTATGTTATTATCATGACATGTAGACTTTATCTATTATATTTATTAAATGTACTTTTATCTTGTTATTGATTCTATTTTATATTTCTTCTTTTGGGTTTATTTTTACACTTCCACAGTGTAGTTACTATAAGGCCCCAGCCTTAAACCTTACTTAATCTTGAGTTATTACAAGATTACACATTGAGGATCTTTTCAGGTTTAGAGTTTTAGAGAATTATATCATAAAACTTTCATTACATTCCGCATATAAACAAAGTGGTTACATAAAGATAGTATTCTTCATTCCCATCAATGGAAACACATTTAAAACAAAACATGGATTATTTCTTGACACTTCCTTGACACTATCATAATATCATGTACCTTTCCCTTGACCTGTGAAAAACATTTCAAAAAAACATGGGATGAGCATAAAAAGGCTCAGTATGGGTTATAAAAACATGGAAAGGAAACATGGGTACATATATACATAAGAATGAAATCATACTTTACCCATAAAACATAAGCACTTTAACATACCTCATCAAATCATGAATAAATAATAGAAATCATAAGACATAAAGGTAACTTGAGGCATTCATAACATTCTTACGTAGGGAGTAACCCTCTTGGTTATGTTTGGAATACCCATCACAATATATTCCCTAAATATCTTCGGAGAAACCTTAACGTTTCACTCCTTCGCGTTACCCAATGCATTGGAGAGCTATATCGGGCTCACCCGCCCTTAGTTTATCACGGAACCACTCGTCTTCATAATAATTCCCAAGAACCATAACATAATCGTATCACATAAAACATGCATAAAGGAAACATAACATTTCCACATTTCAATCACAAGATATCAATACAACACAAAAAACATTGTGAAAACCATTTTCAATACCAAAATAAAAGAAAAGTAAAACATGGTATTTATTTTTCTTTTAAAAAGAAGGTATGGCTTGTAGAGGAAGCTGAAACTCAAATAACGGTCACGACGGTGGAGAAGTCGTTGTCACCGCATACGTACGACAAAAACATTCCCTTTTTTCGTTTAGTAAATGCTTCGTATAAAAAATATTCCTTTTGAATAAACGTAAAAGTCAAAGGGGTTTATACACCATATAAAAGAAAGTTGTGTATAAAATAAAATATGCCTCAATGAAAGGAGATTGAGACGAAGTCCCATACCTCGTATCCGACTTGACCCGACCGTTCTTTAATCTCCTGAATAATAAACTTGAGTTAATCTCTTCTTGATTATGAACCTTTTTCAGGTTCATTATTCCTTTTATACCATGTTATGAACATCATGTAATCATTTAAGTTAATAGTGTTCATTTTGTCGGTATTTGGTTCTTAAGTCAAAAATAGACTTCTTACACTTACATGTTGTTAATTTGGTCAAAGTTTCGTTATATCCAGAATGATATTAATGATTTGGATAACATATATATCATATATATTCATCATATACATGTATTTATAATATTACATCACATTTAGAGGTAATAAATGAAATGCACCGTTCATGGAGACGGTAAGTCGTACGTACGCATGAACGCTACTTCCATTTCTATTTCGTATTTTCTGGAATGGAATAATAATTATATAAGAGTATATTATAATTCCAGTATAATAACATATACAATATCATTAACTTTATCCTTTACACATCCCACATATGGTATTAACGAATCAAATCACTTTCAGGGGGCGGTAGTCCGCACTTCCTAAAATGAAGATATCGTGTTTACCCATAATGGAAACCATAAAGGTATGCCCAAAATGAAAAAAAAAAACAGAATATTAAGGAAAACATAAACATATTATATATCATATATAAAAATAGTGACATCATAATGGCCACCTTTGAAGGTGTTAAATGAGTGTTGAACAATCATCGTTTGAGGAGGCATAATTTCGCCATCCACGGAAACCGTATGTTCTTTATCCATTTGATGTAGTTGTGTGAGATTTTAGCTCAAATAAATCTTATAACAACATCCTAGTATATTGAAGATACTGGTGTTGTTACAAAAGAAGTAAATAAAAAGAGTTTATGGGGTTGGAGAAGCAAAATAAAACAAATGAACATGAGAGAATGAATTACCTTTAAAAGTGTAACTCCTTTTGATTTGAGCCTAAAGGCTTCCTTTGAAAGGATTATGCCCAAAGGCAATCCTCTAGGATGAGGAGAGGGATGTGTATAGAGTAAATGGGCAGGGGTTGGCCGAGCCAAAGGCTTGAGGAGTGTGTGAAATGAGGTAGAGGTGGGGGCCTTTTATAAGAGGAGAGGAGGGGCACTTTTGGAAAGTAAAGAAATATTACTTTATTTGAAAATGTGTTTCGGTTTTAAAAGGTCCCAAATTGATATAATTCGTGGATAAGGTGATAAGGGTTCGAAATCCACTCATCCAATTGGTTTTGGACATGTGTAGTTCATATATTTTACATTATCTTTCCATTTTATTTAAATCGTCAAATAATGATGTCATCGCTGCATCATTATTATGTCACAAATAATTTAATTTATTTAATGTATAAAAATTATAAAAAAAATACTATGATGTAGGAAATATTTTTAGCATTCCAATGACTATTTATAATCAAAAATATGATCTTTATAACCCCATGTAAAAATTGTTTTTGTAAAACATATTATGTTTGTGTCATTTTTACTTTTACATTAAATAAAAAGTTATTTATGTCATTTCCCAACCAAAGTGTCTCCATGGGGTCCCCAAGTTGACCCATGGCTTGTCTTGGTCAGCCATGACACAACCAATGAGTGTAGGACATGTGTCAAGCTCATCTTATTTTATTAAAGCATTATTTTTACCTTAAACTACACTAATTACCACTAATCGCGATTAAGAACTTAATAAGTTACTATTCACCAAAAAAATTATTATAATCTCATTGAACCACATTTTACGTCTTAATGACAACCATGTATGTCGGATTTTTGAAATTCAAAACACAATGATAGCAAAATTTCATTTAAACGGAAAATCAGTCTTTATAAGTACCACTTAGTGGTTTCACTATTCATCAAAAATTGAAGTTTTTCAGAAAATTACCAAAAAATCACCCTAAGCTATATTTGATATTCCGAATTCAAAAATGAAGTCTATTTTACAAAATTCAAAACATATAAGTCACATTAATTAATTTAATAATTAATTCCCGTTGTCAGAGCAAATAGCGTGTTTTTATGAAACAATAAGTATCAAAAGATTGACACTAGTTTAAGTCCAATTTCAAAGTGAAATTGATTCCAATGACCACCATTGGATTAAATGGTAAAAATATATTCATATTACACATTAATACCAATTCAAAAGAAAATCTAATCATATAAATAAATTATATTAAAAAGCAGTTTTGATGTAAAATGCAGTATTTTACACTATTCATTAAAAAATGAACATTGTCAGAAAAATACCAAAAATTCACACAAAGTAAATTTTGATGTCCCAATCATAAAGAATAAGTTTATTTTGACAAACATAGTTTATAAAATTTTCAAAAGATATATTTAAAAAGGGTTTTCCATCATAAGGCAGTAAAACAATCTTTTAAGAATATTAGTGTACTCCATGCTTAAGATTGGATTTATTTTCATTTTAAGCCTCTAAAACACTATCTTAATCATTAATAGACATAGATAAAAATATATATTATTCATTACTTACTTGGGATGTTACATCCTTCCCCCCTTTAGAAAATTGTGTCCCCGCAATTTATTTACTTATCGAATAAATGGAGGTATTTATCCCTCATTGCATTTTCAGAGTCCCATGTTGCCTCTTCAATCATGTGGTTTTTTCCACAAAACCTTTACCTGGTGAATCACCTTATTCCGTAACACTTGCTCCCTGTGGTCAAGAATCTGGACCGGTTGTTCCTCATAAGATAGGTTCTCTTCCAGCTGAACTACCTCTGGACTCAAAACATGAGATGGATCTGGCATATACTTTCTCAACATCGAAACGTGAAAAACATTGTGTACCTGAGATAAACTCGGAGGTAAAGCCACACGGTATGCAACTGATCCAACTCTCTCCAGAATTTCGTATGGTCCAACGAACCTTGGACTCAACTTTCCTTTCTTACCAAATCTCATCACACTTTTCCAAGGAGAAACCTTGAGAAAAACATGATCACCTACCTCGAAAGATAGATCCTTCCTCCGGTTATCCGCATAACTCTTCCGCCTGCTCTGAGCTGTTCTCATGTGTTTCTGAATCAGCTGAACTTTTTCTGTCATCTCTTCTACCAATTCTGGTCCCATCAACTTCCTTTCACCCACTTCATCCCAGAAAGATGGAGTTCGACACCGCTTCCCATATAATGCCTGAAATGGTGTCATATGTATACTGGAATGAAAACTGTTATTATATGAAAATTCAACCAAAGAAAGATGTTGGTCCCAACTTCCCTGATAATCCATAGAACAAGCTCGTAGCATATCCTCCAATGTCTGGATTGTTCATTCTGACTTCCCATCTGATTGAGGATGAAAAGCTATACTAAAATTTAATTCTGTACCCAACGACTTCTGAAGGCCTTTCCAAAAGTTAGAAGTAAACATGGGATCACAATCCGATACAATGGAGAGAGGAAATCCATGTAACCTGACTATCTCTTTAAGATACAAACGGGAAAGTTGATCAAGAGAGAAAGTATCTCGTATAGCAAGGAAATGAGCATATTTGGTCAAGCGATCAACAATAACCCAGATTTCATTATTACCTTGAGATGTCTTCGGTAATCCCACAACAAAGTCCATGGATATATTCTCCCAATTCCACTCTGGAACTGGTAAAGGCTGAAGCATCCCTTTCGGTAACTGTCGCTCTGCTTTAACCTGCTGACAAGTCAAACACTTCACAGTAAAATCAGCAATATCTCTTTTCATTCCATCCCACCAATACTACTCCCACAAATCTTTATACATCTTAGTACTGCCCGGATGAACTGAAAACGGAGAACTATGAGCTTCACATAACAACTCTCTCTTCAACTGTGAATCACAAGGCACACACAATCTCTTCCCAAATCTCAAAATGCAATCATTATCAATGTTGAATTCAGGAAACTTACCTTTCTGAACCAGCTCTACCTTTTTCTGCAACTCACTATCTTGCTTCTGTGCTTGCTTGATTCTATCTGATAGATATGATCTCAATGATACCTGAAACAAAACAGAAGGACTTCCTGCACCAACAACTTCTATGCCAAATTTCATCAAATCCTTAACCAAAGGATCACGTTCCAAATGCAACATTGTTAATGAAGCATTACTTTTTCGACTCAAAGCATCAGCCACTTTATTTGCTTTTCCCGGATGGTAATGAATTGTACAATCATAATCCTTGATTAATTCTAGACATATCCTCTGTCTCATGTTTAACTCTTTCTGAGTGAATATATACTTTAAACTTTTGTGATCAGTATATATTTCACACTTTACTCCATACAAATGATGCCTCCAAATTTTTAAAGCAAAAACAACAGCAGCTAATTCCAAATCATGTGTAGGGTAATTTACCTCATGATTTTTCAACTGTCGTGAAGCATTAGAAATTACCTGATCATTCTGCATTAGGACACAACCAAGTCCTTTCAATGAAGCATCACTGGATATAACAAACTCACCATTCCTGGAAGGTAGTGCCAAAACTGGATCATTCCCCAATCTTCTTTTCAATTCCTGAAAACAATCATCACATTCTTTTGTCCAGATAAACTTAACACCCTTCCGAGTTAGCTTAGTCATTGGACTAGATAACCGTGAAAAATTTCTAACAAACCTACGGTAATAGCCCGCCAAACCAAGGAAACTACGAATCTTGGTTACATTTGTGGGTCTTGGCCATTCTTCCACAACTTTTGTTTTTGCAGGATCAATAGTTATTCCATCTTTAGAAACAATGTGACCAAGGAAAGAAATTTGTTGCAACCAAAACTCACACTTGCTGAATTTCCCATACAGTTTATTTTCTTTTAAGGTTTTCAAGATAACCCTTAAATGTCTTTCATGCTCCTCTTTACTTTTATAAAATACCAAAATATCATCAATGAAAACCACCATAAACTTATCCAAGAACTCATGGAAAATTCTATTCATTAAGTCCATGAATACAGCAGGTGCATTGGTTAGCCCAAAAGGCATTACTACAAATTCATAATGTCCATATCTCGTACGAAACGCGGTCTTCGGAATATCTGCCTCCTTTACCTTTAGCTGATAGTACCCAGATCTCAGGTCAATATTTGAAAAAAACTGAGCTCCCTGGAGCTGATACAACTTCATTTGATGGCCCGACATCTGCTGAAGTAGTTGCAAAGGATTTCACCACCCCTTTCTGCTTGTATTCTAACTGCTTCCCATCACTCAAGCTCTTTGCCGGACACTCGTTTGCATTGTGACCCTACTCATTGAACTTATAACATTTCACTAACTGTAAATCAAATTTTGTCTTACCTTCACCTTGATCCTTTTCAGTGCAATCACGAGCCTTATGTCCCATCTTACCACATTGGTAGCACTTTCCAGAATTCAGAAGACATTACCCAGCATGCCTTTTTCCACATTTATCACAAACTGGAAACTTAGTTTTCTTACCATCAGACTTTTTTGAAGAATTCTTACCTTTCTCCTGCCACCTCGGTCTCTTCTTCTGTTGGTTGTTATAGAACACTTGATCATCGGAAAACTCCATTTCCACCTTCTCAGCACATCGAACAAGCTTTTCATAACTTTTAATCTCACGAGAAGCTAATTCCCTTCGATATTTTGGCTTTAATCCTGAGTAAAAACAATTGATTTTACTATCAAGGTCTCGGATAAAATTTGGAGCATACCTTGCCAATCGAGTGAACCTTTCTTCATAGGTAGCCACTGAGTCTTCCTCTTGCCTCAATTCCAAGAATTGTTTTTCCATCCTAAGTAGAACAGCCTTAGGAAAATACTTCTCAAGAAACAAACCTTTGAATTCATCCCAGTCAAGAGCATCAATCTCATCGGCGTCCCTGATATTTTTAACCATAGACCACCACTGATCTGCTTCACCCTCCAAACGGTAAATAGCAAGACTAACCTTTTGATTGTCTGAACACCCCATGACATCAAAAATCTTCTCCAGTGCTTTAATCCACCCTTCAGCTATCACAAGGTCAGATGATCCTCTGAATGATGGGGGATGTTGCCTCATGAAATGTTCCACCACTGACATGTTCCTCTGCGGTTGATCTGGCTGATCTCGTGCATGAATACTACCACCATTTATAGCCTGAGTCAACTCTGCCATCACTACAACAAACTGTTCAGTTCCAATTCCGACCATCTCAGGATGCTGATTCGGAAGGTTATTTCCTTCTGTATGCCTTCCTAGCACTGCTTCCTTGTTTCCTCTGTGGAAAACCATTCTGAACAAACATGTCTTAGATGAAGCAACATGGTAATCTTCAAATGCTATATCATTTCAAAGAAAAAAAAAATTGGATAATCATTTAATAGAATTATAACTCATAAAGTTATCTAAACCGACCTTTGATACCAACTATAAGGCCCCAGCCTTAAACCTTACTTAATCTTGAGTTATTACAAGATTACACATTGAGGATCTTTTCAGGTTTAGAGTTTTAGAGAATTAGATCATAAAAGTTTCATTACATTCAGCATATAAACAAAGTGGTTACATAAAGATAGTATTATTCATTCCCATCAATGGAAACACATTTAAAATAAAACATGGATTATTTCTTGACACTTCCTTGACACTATCATCATATCATGTACCTTTCCCTTGACCTGTGAAAAACATTTCAAAAAAACTTGGGATAAGCATAAAAAAGCTCAGTATGGGTTATAAAAACATGGAAAGGAAACATGGGTACATATATACATAAGAATGAAATCATACTTTACCCATAAAACATAAGCACTTTAACATACCTCATCAAATCATGAATAAATCATAGAAATCATAAGACATAAAGGTAACTTGAGGCATTCATAACATTCTTACGTAGGGAGTAACCCTCTTGGTTACGTTTGGAATACCCATCACAGTATATTCCCTAAATCTCTTCGGAGAAACCTTAACGTTTCACTCCTTCGCGTTACCCAATGCATTGGAGAGC
Source organism: Viscum album (assembly GCA_963277665.1). Taxonomy (NCBI): domain Eukaryota; kingdom Viridiplantae; phylum Streptophyta; class Magnoliopsida; order Santalales; family Viscaceae; genus Viscum; species Viscum album. The sequence continues at coordinate 1,258,491,336 of OY728152.1, forward strand.
TATATCAGGCTCACTCGCCCTTAGTTTATCACGGAACCACCCTTCTTCATAATAATTCCCAAGAACCATAACATAATCGTATCACATAAAACATGCATAAAGGAAACATAACATTTCCACATTTCAATCACAAGATATCAATACAACACAAAAAACATTGTGAAAACCATTTTCAATACCAAAATAAAAGAAAAGTAAAACATGGTATTTATTTTTCTTTTAAAAAGAAGGTATGGCTTGTAGAGGAATCCGAAACTCAAATAACGGTCACAACGGCGGAGAAGTCGTTGTCGCCGCATACATATGACAAAAACATTCCCTTTTGTCATTTAGTAAACGATTCGTATAAAAAAGATTCCTTTTGAATAAACGTAAAAGTCAAAGGGGTTTATACACCGTATAAAAGAAAGTTGTGTATAAAATAAAATATTCCTCAATGAAAGGAGATTGAGACGAAGTCCCATACCTCGTATCCGACTTGACCCGACCATTCTTTAATCTCCTGAATAATAAACTTGAGTTAATCTCTACTTGCTTATGAACCTTTTTTAAGTTCATTATTCCTTTTATACCATGTTATGAACATCATGTAATCATTTAAGTTAATAGTGTTCATTTTGTCGGTATTTGGTTCTTAAGTCAAAAATAGAATTCTTACACTTACATGTTGTTAATTTGGTCAAAGGTTCCTTATATCCAGAATGATATTAATGATTTGGATAACATATATATCATATATTCATCATATACATGTATTTATAATATTACATCACATTTAGAGGTAAGAAATGAAATGCACCATTCATGGTGACGGTAAGCCGTACGTACGCATGAACGCTACTTCCATTTCTATTTTGTATTTTCTGGAATGGAATCATAATGATATAAGAGTATATTATAATTATAATATAATAACATATATAATATCATTAACTTTATCCTTTACACATCCTACATATGGTATTAACGAATCAAATCACTTTCAGGGGGCGGTAGTCCGCACTTCCTAAAATGAAGATATCGTGTTTACCCATAATGGAAACCATAAAGGTATGCCCAAAATGAAAAAAAACAGAAGCTTATGGAAAACATAAGCATATTATATATCATATATAAAAATAGTGACATCATAATGGCCACCTTTGAAGGTGTTAAATGAGTATTGAACAATCATCGTTTCGGGAGTCAGAATTTCTCCATCCACGGAAACCGTATGTTCTTTAACCATTTGATGTAGTTGTGTGAGAGTGTAGCTAAAATAAATCTTATAAAAACATCCTAGTATATTTAAGATACTGGTGTTGTTACAAAAGAAGTAAATAAAAAGAGTTTAGGGGGTTGGAGAAGCAAAATAAAATAAATGAACATGAGAGAATGAATTACCTTTAAAAGTGTAACTCCTTTTGATTTGAGCCTAAAGGCTTCCTTTGAAAGGCTTCTGCCCAAAGGGAATCCTCTAGGATGAGGAGAGTGATGTGGAGAGAGTAAATGGGCAGGGTTTGGCCGATCCAAAGGCTTGAGGAGTGTGTGAAATGAGGTAGAGGTGGGGGCCTTTTATAAGAGGAGAGGAGGGGCACTTTTGGAAAGTAAAGAAATATTACTTTATTTGAAAATGTTTTTCGGTTTTAAAATGTCCCACATTGATATAATTCGTGGATATGGTGATAAGGGTTCGAAATACACTCATCCAATTGGTTTTGGACATGTGTAGTTCATAGATTTTACATTATCTTTCCATTTTATTTAAATCGTCAAATAATGATGTCATCGCTGCATCATTATTATGTCATAAATAATTTAATTTATTAAATGTCTAAAAATTATAGAAAAAATACTATGATGTAGGAAATATTTTGAGCTTTCCAATGACTATTTATAATCAAAAATATGATCTTTATAACCCCATGTAAAAATTGTTTTTGTAAAACATATTATGTTTGTGTCATTTTTACTTTTACATTAAATAAAAAGTTATTTATGTCATTTCCCAACCAAAGTGTCTCCATGGGATCCCCAAGTTGACCCATTGCTTGTCTTGGTCAGCCATGACACAACCAATGAGGGTAGGACATGTGTCAAGCTCATCTTATTTTATTAAAGCCTTATGTTTACCTTAAACTACACTAATTACCACTAATCGCGATTAAGAACTTAATAAGTTACTATTCACCAAAAAATTATTATAATCTCATTGAACCACATTTTACTTCTTAATGACAACCATGTATGTCCGATTTTTGAAATTCAAAACACAATGATGGCAAATTTTCATTTAAACGGAAAATCAGTCTTTATAAGTACCACTTAGTGGTTTCACTATTCACAGAAAATTACCAAAAATTCACCCTAATCTATATTTGATATTCCGAATTCAAAAATGAAGACTATTTTACAAAATTCAAAACATATAAGTCACATTAATTAATTTAATAATTAATTCCCGCTGTCAGAGCAAATAGCGTGTTTTTATGAAACAATAAGTATCAAAAGATTGACACTAGTTTAAGTCCAATTTCAAAGTGAAATTGATTCCAATGACCACCATTGGATTAAATGGTAAAAATATATTCATATTACACATTAAGACCAATTCAAAAGATAATCTAATCATATAAATAAATTATATTAAAAAGCAGTTTTGATGTAAAATGCAGTATTTTACACTATTCATTAAAAAATGAACATTGTCAGAAAAATACCAAAAATTCACACAAAGTAAATTTTGATGTCCCAATCATAAAGAATAAGTTTATTTTGACAAACATAGTTTATAAAATTGTCAAAAGATATATTTAAAAAGGGTTTTCCATCATAAGGCAGTAAAACAATCTTTTAAGAATATTAGTGTATTCCATGCTTAAGATTGGATTTATTTTCATTTTAAGCCTCTAAAACACTATCTTAATCATTAATAGACATAGATAAAAATATCTATTATTCATTACTTACTTGGGATGTTACATCCTTCCCCCCTTTAGAAAATTGTGTCCCCGCAATTTATTTACTTATCGAATAAATGGGGATACTTATCCCTCATTGCATTTTCAGATTCCCATGTTGCCTCTTCAATCATGTGGTTTTTTTCACAAAACCTTTACCTGGTGAATCACCTTATTCCGTAACACTTGCTCCCTGTGGTCAAGAATCTGGACCGGTTGTTCCTCATAAGATAGGTTCTCTTCCAGCTGAACTACCTCTGGACTCAAAACATGAGATGGATCTGGCATATACTTTCTCAACATCGAAACGTGAAAAACATTGTGTACCTGAGATAAACTCGGAGGTAAATCCACTCGGTATGCAACTGATCCAACTCTCTCCAGAATTTCGTATGGTCCAACGAACCTTGGACTCAACTTTCCTTTCTTACCAAATCTCATCACACTTTTCCAAGGAGAAACCTTGAGAAAAACATGATCACCTACCTCGAAAGATAGATCCTTCCTCCGGTTATCCGCATAACTCTTCTGCCTACTCTGAGCTGTTCTCATGTGTTTCTGAATCAGCTGAACTTTTTCTGCCATCTCTTCTACCAATTATGGTCCCATCAACTTCCTTTCACCCACTTCATCCCAGAAATCTGGAGTTCGACACCGCTTCCCATATAATGCCTGAAATGGTGTCATCTGTATACTGGAATGAAAACAGTTATTATATGAAAATTCAACCAAAGAAAGATGTTGGTCCCAACTTCCCTGATAATCCATAGAACAAGCTCGTAGCATATCCTCCAATGTCTGGATTGTTCGTTCTGACTGCCCATTTGATTGAGGATGAAAATCTGTACTAAAATTTAATTCAGTACCCCACGACTTCTGAAGGCCTTTCCAAAAGTTAGAAGTAAACCTGGGATCACGATCCGATACAATGGAGAGAGGAACTCTATGTAACCTGACTATCTCTTTAAGATACAAACGGGAAAGTTTATCAAGAGAGAAAGTATCTCGTATAGCAAGGAAATGAGCAGATTTGGTCAAGCGATCAACAATAACCCAGATTGCATTATTACCTTGAGATGTCTTCGGTAATCCCACAACAATGTCCATGGATATATTCTCACATTTCCACTCTGGCACTGGTAAAGGCTGAAGCATCCCTTTCGGTAACTGCCGCTCTGCTTTAACCTGCTGACAAGTCAAACACTTCACAGTAAAATCAGCAATATCTCTTTTCATTCCATCCCACCAATAATACACCCGCAGATCTCTATACATCTTAGTACTGCCCGGATGAACTGAAAACGGAGAACTATGAGCTTCACATAACAACTCTCTCTTCAAGTGTGAATCACAAAGCACACACAATCTCTTCCCAAATCTCAAAACGCAATCATTATCAATGTTGAATTCCGGAAACTTACCTTTCTGAACCAGCTCTACCTTTTTCTGCAACTCACTGTCTTGCTTCTGTGCTTGCTTGATTCTATCTGATAGAGATGATCTCACTGATACCTGAAACAAAACAGAAGGACATCCTGCCCCAACAACTTCTATGCCAAAGTTCATCAAATCCTTAACCAAAGGATCACGTTCCAAACGCAACATTGTTAATGAAGCATTACTTTTTTGACTCAAAGCATCAGCCACTTTATTTGCTTTTCCCGGATGGTAATGAATTGTACAATCATAATCCTTGATTAATTCTATCCATCTCCTCTGTCTCATGTTTAACTCTTTCTGAGTGAATATATACTTTAAACTTTTGTGATCGGTATATATTTCACACTTTACTCCATACAAATGATGCCACCAAATTTTTAAAGCAAAAACAACAGCAGCTAATTCCAAATCATGTGTAGGGTAATTTACCTCATGATTTTTCAACTGTCGTGAAGCATAAGCAATTACCTGATCATTATGCATTAGGACGCAACCAAGTCCTTTCAATGAAGCATCACTTTATATAACAAACTCACCATTCCTAGAAGGTAGTGCCAAAACTGGAGCATTCACCAATCTTCTTTTCAATTCCTGAAAACAATCATCACATTCTTTTGTCGAGATAAACTTAACACCCTTCCGAGTTAGCTTAGTCATTGGACTAGATAACCGTGAAAAATTTCTAACAAACCTTCGGTAATAGCCCGCCAAACCAAGGAAGCTACGAATCTCAGTTACATTTGTGGGTCTTGGCCATTCTTCCACAAATTTTGTTTTTGCAGGATCAACAGTTATTCCATCTTTAGAAACAATGTGACCAAGGAAAGAAATTTGTTGCAACCAAAACTCACACTTTCTGAATTTCCCATACAGTTTCTTTTATTTTAAGGTTTTCAAGATAACCCTTAAATGTCTTTCATTCTCCTCTTTACTTTTATAAAACACCAAAATATCATCAATGAAAACCACCACAAACTTATCCAAGAACTCATGGAAAATTCTATTCATTAAGTCCATGAATACAGCAGGTGCATTGGTTAGCCCAAAAGGCATTACTACAAATTCATAAAGGCCATATCTCGTACAGAACGCGGTCTTCGGAATATCTTCCTCCTTTACCTTTAGCTGATGGTACCCCGATCTCAGGTCAATCTTTGAAAAAAACTGAGCTCCCTGGAGCTGATACAACTTTATATGATGGCCCGACATCTGCTGAAGTAGTTGCAAAGGATTTCACCACCCCTTTCTGCTTGTATTCTAACTGCTTCCCATCACTCAAGCTCTTTTCCGGACACTCGTTTGCCTAGTGACCCATCTCATTGCACTTATAACATTTCACTAACTGTAAATAAAATTTGGTCTTACCTTCACCTTGATCCTTTTCAGTGCAATCACGAGCCTTATGTCCCATATTACCACATCGGTAGCACTTTCCAGAATTCAGAAGACATTACCCAGCATGCCTGTTGCCACATTTATCACAAACTGGAAACTTAGTTTTCTTACCATCAGACTTTTTTTGAAGAATTATTACCTTTCTCCTGCCACCTCGGTCTCTTCTTCTGTTGGTTGTTATAGAACACTTGATCATCGGAAAACTCCATTTCCACCTTCTCAGCACATCGAACAAGCTTTTCATAACTTTTAAACTCATGAGAAGCTAATGCCCTTCGATATTTTGGCTTTAATCCTGAGTAAAAACGATTGATTTTACTATCAAGGTCTCGGATAAAATTTGGAGCATACCTTGCCAATCGAGTGAACCTTTCTTCATAGGTAGCCACTGAGTCTTCCTCTTGCCTCAATTCCAAGAATTGTTTTTCCATCCTAAGTCGAACAGCCTTAGGAAAATACTTCTCAAGAAACAAACCTTTGAATTCATTCCAGTCAAGAGCATCAATCTCATCGGCGTACCTGATATTTTTAACCATAGACCACCACTGATCTGCTTCACCCTCCAAACGGTAAATAGCAAGACTAACCTTTTGATTGTCTGAACACCCGATGACATCAAAAATCTTCTCCAGTGCTTTAATCCACCCTTCAGCTAGCACGGGGTCAGATGATCCTCTGAATGATGGGGGATGTTGCCTCATGAAATGTTCCACCACTGACATGTTCCTCTGCGGTTGATCTGGATGATCTAGTGCATGGATACTACCACCATTTATAGCCTGATTCAACTGTGCCATCACTGCAACAAACTGTTGAGTTCCAATTCCGACCATCTCAGGATGCTGATTCAGAAGGTTATTTCCTTCTGTATGCCTTCCTAGCACTGCTTCCTTACTTCCTCTGCGGAAAACCATTCTGAACAAACCTGTCTTAGATGAAGCAACATGGTAATTTTCAAATGCTATATCGTTTCAAAGAAATTTTTTTTTGGATAATCATTTAATAGAATTCTAACTCCTAAAGTTATCTAAACCGACCTTTGATACCAACTATAAGGCCTCATCCTTAAACCTTACTTAATCTTGAGTTATTACAAGATTACACATTGAGGATCTTTTCAGGTTTAGAGTTTTAGAAAATTAGATCATAAAACTTCCATTACATTCCGCATATAAACAAAGTGGTTACATAAAGATAGTATTCTTCATTCCCATCAATGGAAACACATTTAAAATAAAACATGGATTATTTCTTGACACTTCCTTGACACTATCATCCTATCATGTACCTTTCCCTTGACCTGTGAAAAACATTTCAAAAAAAATTGGGATGAGCATAAAAAAGCTCAGTATGGGTTATAAAAACATGGAAAGGAAACATGGGTACATATATACATAAGAATGAAATCATACTTTACCCATAAAACATAAGCACTTTAACATACCTCATCAAATCATGAATAAATCATAGAAATCATAAGACATAAAGGTAACTTGAGGCATTCATAACATTCTTACGTAGGGAGTAACCCTCTTGGTTACGTTTGGAATACCCATCACAGTATATTCCCTAAATCTCTTCGGAGAAACCTTAACGTTTCACTCCTTCACGTTACCCAATTCATTGGAGAGCTATATCAGGCTCACCCGCCCTTAGTTTATCACGGAACCACCCGTCTTCATAATAATGCCCAAGAACCATAACATAATCGTATCACATAAAACATGCATAAAGGAAACATAAAATTTCCACATTTCAATCACAAGATATCAATACAACACAAAAAACATTGTGAAAACCATTTTCAATACCAAAATAAAAGAAAAGTAAAACATGGTATTTATTTTTCTTTTAAAAAGAAGGTATGGCTTGTAGAGGAAGCCGAAACTCAAATAACGGTCACGACGGCGGAGAAGTCGTTGTCGCCGCATACGTACGACAAAAACATTACCTTTTTTCGTTTAGTAAACGCTTAGTATAAAAAAGATTCCTTTTGAATAAACATAAAAGTCAAAGGGGTTTATACACCGTATAAAAGAAAGTTGTGTATAAAATAAAATATGCCTCAATGAAAGGAGATTGAGACGAAGTCCCATACCTCGTATCCGACTTGACCCGACCGTTATTTAATCTCCTGAATAATAAACTTGAGTTAATCTCTACTTTCTTATGAACCTTTTTCAAGTTCATTATTCCTTTTATACCATGTTATGAACATCATGTAATCATTTAAGTTAATAGTGTTCATTTTGTCGGTATTTGGTTCTTAAGTCAAAAATAGACTTCTTACACTTACATGTTGTTAATTTGGTCAAAGGTTCGTTATATCCAGAATGATATTAATGATTTGGATAACATATATATCATATATATTCATCATATACATCTATTTATAATATTACATCACATTTAGAGGTAAGAAATGAAATGCACCGTTCATGGAGACGGTAAGCCGTACGTACGCATGAACGCTACTTCCATTTCTATTTCGTATTTTCTGGAATGGAATCATAATGATATAAGAGTATATTATAATTCCAGTATAATAACATATATAATATCATTAACTTTATCCTTTACACATCCCACATATGGTATTAACGAATCAAATCACTTTCAGGGGGCGGTAGTCTGCACTTCCTAAAATGAAGATATCGTGTTTACCCATAATGGAAACCATAAAGGTATGCCCAAAATGAAAAAAAACAGAAGCTTAAGGAAAACATAAAAATATTATATATCATATATAAAAATAGTGACATCATAATGGCCACCTTTGAAGGTGTTAAATGAGTATTGAACAATCATCATTTCGGGAGGCAGAATTTCGCCATCCACGGAAATCGTATGTTCTTTAACCATTTGAGGTAGTTGTGTGAGAGTGTAGCTCAAATAAATCTTATAACAACATCCTAGTATATTGAAGATACTGTTGTTGTTACAAAATAAGTAAATAAAAATAGTTTAGGGGGTTGGATAAGAAAAATAAAACAAATGAACATGAGAGAATGAATTGCCTTTAAAAGTGTAACTCCTTTTGATTTGAGCCTAAAGGCTTACTTTGAAAGGATTATTCCCAAAGAGAATCCTCTAGGATTAGGAGAGGGATGTGGAGAGAGTAAATGGGCATGGTTTGGCCGAGCCAAAGGCTTGAGGAGTGTGTGAAATGAGGTAGAGGTGGGGGCCTTTTATAAGAGGATAGGAGGGGCACTTTTGGAAAGTAAAGAAATATTACTTTATTTGAAAATGTGTTTCAGTTTTAAAAGGTCCCACATTGATATAATTCGTGTATAAGGTGATAAGGGTTCGAAATCCACTCATACAATTGTTTTTGGACATGTGTAGTTCATAGATTTTACATTATCTTTCCATTTTATTTAAATCTTCAAATAATGATGTCATCGCTGCATCATTATTATGTCATAAATAATTTAATTTATTTAATGTCTAAAAATTATAAAAAAAACTATGATGTAGGAAATATTTTGAGCTTTCCAATGACTATTTATAATCAAAAATATGATCTTTATAACCCCATGTAAAAATTGTTTTTGTAAAACATATTATGTTTGTGTCATTTTTACTTTTACATTAAATAAAAAGTTATTTATGTCATTTCCCAAACAAAGTGTCTCCATGGGGTCCCCAAGTTGACCCATGGCTTTTCTTGGTCGGCCATGACACAACCAATGAGGTTAGGACATGTGTCAATCTCATCTTATTTTATTAAAGCATTATTTTTACCTTAAACTACACTAATTACCACTAATCGCGATTAAGAACTTAATAAGTTACTATTCACCAAAAAATTGTTATAATCTCATTGAACCACATTTTACTTCTTAATGACAACCATGTATGTCGGATTTTTGAAATTCAAAACACAATGATGGCAAAATTTCATTTAAACGGAAAATCAGTCTTTATAAGTACCACTTAGTGGTTTCACTATTCATCAAAAATTGAAGTTTTTCAGAAAATTACCAAATATTCACCCTAAGCTATATTTGATATTCCGAATTCAAAAATGAAGTCTATTTTAAAAAATTCAAAACATATAAGTCACATTAATTAATTTAATAATTAATTCCCGCTGTCAGAGCAAATAGCGTGTTTTTATGAAACAATAAGTATCAAAAGATTGACACTAGTTTAAGTCCAATTTCAAAGTGAAATTGATTCCAATGACCACCATTGGATTAAATGGTAAAAATATATTCATATTAAACATTAATACCAATTCAAAAGATAATATAATCATATAAATAAATTAGATTAAAAAGCAGTTTTGATGTAAAATGCAGTATTTTTCACTATTCATTAAAAAATGAACATTGTCAGAAAAATACCAAAAATTCACACAAAGTAAATTTTGATGCCCCAATCATAAAGAATAAGTTTATTTTGACAAACATAGTTTATAAAATTTTCAAAAGATATATTTAAAAAGGTTTTTCCATCATAAGGCAGTAAAACAATCTTTTAAGAATATTAGTGTATTCCATGCTTAAGATTGGATTTATTTTCATTTTAAGCCTCTAAAACACTATCTTAATCATTAATAGACATAGATAAAAATATCTATTATTCATTACTTACTTGGGATGTTACAGTTACCATTTAAAATAATTATTATTATCACAAGAGGGTATAGTATCCCCACTATCACCCAATAGAACCTCATTACTAGTCAGAAACCTTTAGTGTACAGGGAGGTGGACCTAAGACCTTGTGGTACACCGGCTAGGGCACTGATTATATGGATCCAAGGTCAAGGTGTGATAAATTAGTATCATATCATGGGTGTTTATTAATTGGTATCAAGGTAGGTTGGTTATATGGTGGTAATAACATTTGGTTGGTTTCCAAGTAGTATTAAAGGTGTATTTCTAAAATGAACTATTATTTGTTCTATGGTAGACTAGAGCCTAGGAAAGTGTTAGAACTTAGGATGGAGGTTTTCTTGTGTGTTGTATATCACCTTCATTAACTGAAGTCCAAATAACCAGGTAAAATTAGATTATTGTTTTGGTTTTTCATGGTTACGGTTAAGCTATTTTATTTAGTTGAAGTTTTATTTTATACTACTGATATTTTTTTGGACTCATCATCAAATAGGTAAGAGGATGGCATTCATGCATCATGGTAGGCACTTAGTCTCATAATAAATATGTTTGTTCTTGTAATTATTACTTGTAACTTGAAATATAGTAAATATTTTGGTCTATTTTAAGTCTCAAAATAGGTTATACAGTGTTTTCCTTCATAGATCCTTGATTAAATTCTACTCATCCAGCCCAGGTATGTAGTTCCTTGTCTAATTTTTATATGATCCTATATGTGTATTGTGTATTTGGATCCAGAATTTGATTTGAGTATATATTAATAATTAAAAGGTTTGATCTAATTAAAGTTTGAACCGTATATTAAATAAAATTTTCCTACATAGCCTCTTGGTGGAATTATACTCATCCATTCCAAGCAGGTGGTTTCTGGTGTGATTGGTATGTGAATTCTGACCATGACATGGGTAGGTGGGAGTCCATGAGTTTGGATGATATGTTTTGTGGATGTGATAGGGAAGTGTAAGGGTGTAGTGATGTGCTACCCATTATAGATTTCTCTATTTATGATATGTGGACAATTATTATTAGTTTTGACCATGGTTTTTGGATCTCAATGTGATTCCACCTAGATGGTATATGGTGGAGCATTAGGGGTGAAGATGTAGTGCTTACATGGTGTACATAGGATGAGGCCCATGAGTGTGGTAGTGGTCATGATCCATAGGTGGAGGTTATAAGGTAGTTGGGATATCCATAACAGTTTGTGCATTTTGGGTCATGGATGGATGGGTGGCTTGGGGTGAGTTTGGTGCAAGTCATTCAAATCATTGATCAAGGATCTTAGAGAGATGATCCACCGATGGAATATTTAATGTGGGAGTTTTAATCACAACACCCAACTTTGATTTAGGTTAAGGGTGGAACATAGTAAGTAGAGTGTTGGATAGATTTTATGAAGACTATATTCAATCAGATTGAGACACCCCTAGGGTGGAGGGTAAAGTTAGCCACTAATATGATCATGGGACTAGAAAAGTGTTGGTGGGGAATACAGGTACATTAAGGTAGGTGTGAGGAACTTAAATATAAGGACTTTGAGTCTATTTTCTTCAATAATTTATTCCCTGATACGTTGAAGGAAGATCAAGCTCACGATTTTATGAACTCACAGCAGGGAGACACATCAGTCATGGACTATGATAGGTGGTTTACAAACCTATCATGTTTTTTACCCTCTATGGCAGAAGATTGCATCTAATATGTATTGTGTCATAACATTAGGGTACATTTGGACATCTTTATGTTGACTTTGTTCTTGAATGCATAAAATCAAGCGTTGATAGTAGAGGGAAACTAAAGAGATGGGACCATTCTGAGACAAATAGTGGCATTAGGTGAGCTAGGATATGGGGCTCTAGGTAATAATAAGTGATTTCATGGGACGTCTTAGTAGGGAAATCAATTTAGAGACTTTAGTAGGGTATCAATGAGTGTATCATAGATAGTATGTTTGTAGTGTGGTAAGTCATTACATGGTCGAACTTAGTGAAATAAGCCTCCAAATGAGTGTTGGTATTGCGGGAAGATAGGATATCTTGAGATTTTTTGATAGAATATGTCTTAGATAGCTGAGAGGTAGGGACCAAGTCAGACTCCGGGATCTAAGGTAGAACCAAGAGTAGTACTGGGAGCAGATAGTCGAGATACAAATGAATGTACAGAGTTTAGAAGAGAGGGAAGTGATTGGTAGTGGTTACAATACCATAGGGAGGGAAGGTATTAGGTATTTAGGATTTTTTCCAGGTGCATGCAGTTGAGTTGATAGGTTCAAATTTGATCGGGGATACAATAATGATTTTGAGGTATTCCATGAACATACTTACTTTTATTTTGGAATGATAAACATCAGTGCATGAGGTGGATGTGTGAAAGGTGAATTAAATAGATGTTGGTTAATATGTGAGTATCGATAGTGGTTCATGATTTATAGGGCATGAATAGGAATCAAGTTTATTTTGTGGGAATTATGTATGTATGATATAGGGACTTTTTGGAACCAGGTATAGTGTGGGACTTTTGGGAATCAACTGTGATGAATGACCTATTGGGAATCATATGTGACACTGATGTGGGGTGAGCATCTAATGAGTTGAAGGTTTGATAGTACGTGATAGTTTAGATGTTTGTGCCCAAGGGATGGTTATTTTGGAACCATTAGAATGATGGTATTATGTCAGGAAGCAACCAAGTGGTTGGTTCCTAAGGTGGGGAGTGTCGCGGAAGGAATCATCTGTGAGTAAGTGACTGAGGTATTTTGGGATATTATAAATGAGACAGATATGATCAGTATCATATCATCATATGGGTAAGTGGATAGTAGGATTCTCAGGTTGAGCGAGTGAGATCATGTCATCCTATGGAAAAATTGCTTAATGTCAATCTATGTAAGGTGGGAAGGTTGTACGATCCTGTGTTCTGAGTGAGTTAAAAATTCCTAGGGAATTTTAAATTTCAGTTTGGTGGGTGGACCAAATTTTAATTTGATATTTGGAATGTAATTATAAGTGTTATAAAACTTTAAATTTTCGTTTTTGGGTGGTTTTTTAAGGACCAAAGGGTGCCTTGGGAGTCCAGTTTAGTTCTGAGTGAATCGATATTTGAAATCTTGGGTTTTTTAAAGGCCAAGGGGGTATAGTTAGTGCACGGTTAGTGCTAACCATACACCCCAAACCATGCATCCCTATAGACATGTCACGGGCTTTGTTAAACCACAAACTGTAGGCCTCACAACCGTTTGAGTCCCCTACAGTAAATTACATTGAGAAAATTCATAGTTTGTCTATGGTTTTTCTAACTGTGTACCTAGTCATGCGAGGGGGTGTCCTTTTGGACAGTGGGTGCTCATGTTTGGCATGAGGTTAGCCAAACCATGTGGCATATCAATATGCCCCATTAAATAGGGGTAAATAATGATTCTTCCCATCATTTCTTTTTATCCAAAAGCCTCATTTATTTCCCTCATTCCACAAATCATCCACCACGGGTGATCTCCCCTCCTCCCTCACCTAGGTTACATTATATCTTCTTTATTAGGGATATGATTGAAGTATATTTCATCACATTGGATACCTAGCAGTAAGACTATGAGTCATATTTCATATTTTTTTATTTTCTTTAACTAAAGTGGATTTCATTACCATGTGAGCATATATGCCCTATTTTCAGAGAAATTTTCTATTATTCTATTTTCTCTCATTACAGATCAAACCAAAGGTTGATGTCGAAAAAGTTTAACTTCTTAGGTATGAGGTAGGTGGTTCCTAACTTTCTCTTATTTTATATGTGTATTTATGTGATGCGTGATAAATAGGCATGAGTGGGGTGGTAAAGGTGTGATGATTTTATATTAATTTATTTTCCTATTATTCCTTTGGAGATTCCAAAGGGTGGTCTCATGTGTGGTAAAGTGAAATTGAGAAAGGTATGGCATGGAAAGGTTGAAACAAAGTTCTGTGTTGGTTGAAAAAGATATTATTAGTTGTGTAATTTATTTTAATTGAGTCGATGGCTATGTGGTTTCCATGGGAACATGTTGGAATTGTCCCATGAGATCAGGGGTGATATTAATCAACAGACTTGAGGTGACATGGATCATCAGGTTGGAATGATTGGTGATGACCAAAACTAGAGTTGGGTGACGTAGTTCACTGGTGGTGACAGAGGTTCACTAAAGGTGTGTCTTAGGTTTTTAGTGATTTACACTCTTCAAGGTTTTTCAATATCACTTTAGGGGTAATGTTCACATAGGATCAGAACCTAGTGAGGTGGGGTTGACCACTCGATATGGGTGGAGGCATCCATATACTTAGCGGCATAGAGGATGGTGATGACTATCAGAATATAGGAGGTGGTCACCATAAAAATCCACATGTGATAGTGTGTGAGACCATAAGATGGTGGTTAAGACTCACCTGTTTACTAGGATTGATCGACCAGGAATATGGAAGACCAAATATCATTGTTCCTTGGGATCAAGCTATCAAGATAATGATGATTTTATAAAAGGAAGTCCAACAGACATATGATATAGTTATGGTTGTGTTGAAGGAATGTCGGTTTTATTCGACATGTTGTATAAGTGATAAGGGTTTTCATGTTATTTCATGTTTTATAGAAATGGATGGTGGTCGAGGGTTATTCCATCATAAAAAATAGTGGATGCATAATTCTACTCATGTATTAGATGAGGCAGGTAAAGTCTCCCTTTTTGCTGTTTAGCATAATTGAAGTAGGTTGTGTGATGTGTGATTAGTTGTTATTTATTTATGTTTTTACTTCATTGGTTTATGTATGTGTGTAAGAAAGGTTCATGTTTGTAGTGGCCTATTGAGTTCATAATCACACCCTACATGGGCCCCTCAGAGTGTATGAAAACATTATAGATTTTATTGTAGGAAAGGGATCAGGTTCATGGTCTAGACCTTAGTGAGATGGGTTGTGTCACGGGTGTATAGAATGATTTAATAGTTTTTTGTATATAGACTAGGTGGATCCACTATGAAAATGTCATGATATTTTTATTTTTTCTGATATAATTATATAATCGGCCCACAGGTGATATTTCATGCTTTGTATGACTTTCATGACATGTAGACTTTATCTGATATATTTAGATTGTATACTTTTGGATTATTATTATTTCATATTTATTCCATTGGGTTTGGTTGTGTGATTACATAGAGTAGTCATCATTTAGCAATATTATTATTATCACGATAGGGTATTTTCTCCTCACTATCACCCAATAGACCCTCACTGCTAGTCAAAATCCTTTGGAATATTGGGAGGTGTGCTGAAGGCCGTTTGGAAGACTAGCTCAGAGCACCAATTAAGTGGATCCTGGGTTAGGGAGTGACACTGGTGAAATCATGATTTTTCTTCCAAAACTCCTAGTATATTAAAAAAATAATATCTCCTTCTAGAAACTCAATTGTCTTATTATAAAATCTCTTTTCATAAATGTTATTATAAAAATTATATTAAGGAAATGTTCTTTAACAAGTGTGAAGTGCCCAGATCAGTGTGAATCACTGAGAGGGGGAGGGGGTGAATCAGTGATCCCTTAAAACTTTTTACTAATTGATTCCTTATCAATTAAACCTCTATGGCTGGTTAAAGCCTCGATCCACTCTTCTTGTATCTCTCAATCTTTCCCGGATAATGCAGTAATGAAAAGGCACAGGACACAAGGATTTACAAGGTTCGACACCAAAGGCCTACATCCTTGCCATGCTCTCCAAGCATGGATTCTCCCATTATAATCTGTTAGTATTACAATGGTCGATACAGCTTCCCACCGTATCTCTCCTGAGTCCCACAGGAGGGTCTTTATACTGCGTCCCACAGTGTTACCAGAGTCCCACTGGCCTGCTCCAGAATCCCACTGAAGACTTCTTCTCCCTGAGTCCCACAGGGTCTTCTCTTGGCTCCTCGAGTCACACGAGTAGCTCTTGTTCTCTTTAAGTTCTTCAAGTATCCTCAGCAGTCTGGGATAAAGACTGCTGGCCTTGCTCTGTACCTCTGATCACTTGTGATGATCAGGTCTTCTCGTCTTGCTCAGGCTTTATCACCTTCTTCTGAGGATAACCTGGCTTCTCTCCAACTACTGAATACTCGGACAAATGATGTCTTTAACTTCAGTCTGGTCCAGTCTCAGTTCAACTCTACTTCATGCACCGAGTGCATGGCAACTCTGCATCTTCATGCACTGATAGCATGGCCTTCTCAATTCTTCAAGAACCTCCTGGTCTTGGACAACTCAAATGCACACAACTGATTTAGCACTGTTCATGTGTGCACGTGCATGCATGCATGCATGCACTCTCCTCTTTCTCCTCTTGGTGCAATAAACCCTTAAAGGGTGTAACACTTTAAGCACACACCAACTCCTTGAACTTCACACACTTTATTCAATTTGGTTACACACTTAGAAGTGTGTTATACTCTAGTGTGAGTCCTCCCTTTTCTTCTTCAATGTGTATACACACTTCTTAGTGCACACACTAGGTTCGGCCTTCACTTGTCACTTTTGCACACAAACTTTGTTTTTCACTTTTGCACACACTTGAGCTTGGCCTTTCACTTCTTCTTGCACACACACTTGGCTACGGCCTAATCTTCAAATGCACACACAAAGTGTGTTCTTCAATTTGGCACAACCAAGGTATGCCCTCGGTATTCCTCCTATTCTTGCACACTCACGGCTAGGGTGTATGTCTTTAACTTGATGTGACTTTGTTCCTCACTTAGCACACAACCCGTAGGTATGTAATGCACTCCATCTTCATGTTGCACTAAGCACACACACTGCCTTCTTCTGTTTTTGCACACACAGCAAATGTAGTGGTCTTCCTCCTTATGCACACACACGGCCAAGTCTTGGGTTCTCCTTCCACACACACACAAGGTGTGTTTGTCTCAATATACCCGAACTCAAACAAGGCGCGCAAGGGGATGTGGCCCTCTTCTTGTCTTCAAATTCCGCGCAGGCTCACAAGGGTGCAAGGGCACAAGGGCCGCGCAAACACCTCCAGCCGCGTAAGTCCGCGGGCAGAGAAGGTAATGGCCTTGAGCGCGCAAGTGTGCAGCTCGGCTCCTTCCTGTCGCACAAGGGAGGCGCGCAGGGACCTCCTCTTCTCTTCTTTCGCGCAAGGAGTGCGCAAAAGGAACCTCACGGAGCCTCTGATGGCTCAGGGATTCACTTCCGCGCAGGGAGCGCGCAGGGCTTCAACTTCGCGAGGCACAGAGTGCTTCTCACGGGAATTTAACGTTTTTCTTCAAAAGATCAGCAAGCATAAACGAGAGCTCAGCCTCTCTTTTTATAGGCAGTGGTGAGGCGGTGCATCCGCGTGAGAAATATTTGATCACCGAAGATTTAGGATCTTCAAAATCTTTCCAATCTTTATTTTCCTTTCCTGTTTCACCGCGGGCTCATTTTTAATTTCCTCTACGTGCATGCGACTTAGAACGCATGCACGACCTTCGGTTAAGGATACTCCATGCAACGAATAAACCTAATAGCCTCGGCAACATTGTTTGCCTCGGCCGAACTCCCATTTTCTCCATTCAACGTGTGCATGCATCTTTTAAAGCATGGATGTGTTCGTTGTGGCCGGACGAGCTCAATGGTGCCTTCGGCTTCGAAAGAGACAGCCGGGAACTCAAAATCCGATGCTCGGAGAGCCACTGGTTCAGCGGGGGACGTCGGGTGGCACGGGGTGTCCTCGGCTCGAGCTCGAGGTGGAAGACGAGCCACGGCCGTCGGATCGAAGTTTTGGACAGTCGCGATCAGGATGGGCCGCGGCGGATTAGATGTGCGGCTTAGATCATCCGCGCGATCAGATGAGCGGCCAGGATCTCTTCCGCGGGAAAATCCCGCGTCCCACATCGAAACGAAGCCCGGTTTTCTCGCGGCTTATCAACTAAGCGCTGCCGAGAAGCGCTCAGTTGAACTTCCCCCCTCCCGGTGCCGCCCCGCACCGGGTTCTCTCTGCGGGCGCGCTCTTGCGCCCACTATGCTCCATGCGGGCGCGCCACTGGCGCCCACTATGCACGTTGTGACACTCTTGGGGGCGCGCTCCTACGCCCCTGCCGCGCTCCTCCGGGCGTGCCCCAGACGCCTAGCGGTGTCTTGGGTGCGTCCTGCCGCCCTGGACTCGCCCCACGGGTTCCCCCTTGGGCGTGGCGCCTTAGGCCCACATGTGCCTTGAGGGTTGAACCCTCAAGGTGTCCACGGGCTGGCCAATTTTTTGGCAAAGTAACAAATAAGAATTTGTCAAAAACAAAGTCCTCCATGAAAAATACCAATTCTAAATGCCAAATGCCTCCTCCTCTAAGCCATTCTTCTTCTACATTTTTCTTCTTCTTCATTAGAATTCATCATCCTTCTTCTACATATAATCAACATTTAAGAATGGAATTCCCGAAGGTTCTTCATCTTCAACCGAAGCTCCTGAATCAAATAATTCTCCAATATTCTTCAATGATCCAATTAGAGGTCAAGTTGGATCACATTCACATTGTCATGCACTAAGAATTAGTACATGGTCTTCTTCAGCTCACTTCATCCACTTAGAAGTTGTGGATGGCTCTCTTCATCTCCTCATGCATTGTCAGTACAATGCATGGTCTTCAAAAATTGTTGTGACATTGTATCCAGTTGATACAAGTTCTTGGAACTTTAAGGATCAGCTCAACAATCGTCAGATTTTCATGGAGAATGTTTCAACCATATTCTCCAATGCCACTTAGTGAATCTCCTAAGTGACATTCCTCTAAGTACCATGGCCATTCTCCTTCACCACCAACACCATCACAACCTTTGTCATTCACATCTTGACATTCCTTGACTTCCATTCATTCCAAGACAACTTCATGTCTCATTGACAACAAATGCAACACAGTGCACTTCAAAGTGTTATTATGAATATGTTCTTCTAGATTTCCATCTATTAAACTCACTAATGTTATTCAATATTTCTGTCTATTAAACTTGATACGGTTTTTTCTAAACTGATTCTAGTGAAATCATACTTGATACGGTTTTTTCAAAGTAACATTTTTTTCTTCAACTTATCCAAGAAAATTTTCCTATAAACACATATTGAAATATTCAAAATAAATTTAACCAACATACTTTGGGTAAAACACTATCCCCCTTTGTGATTCTTATCAATATCACACCACATCTTTGAAGTCAATATGTGTGATTATTTCTTTCTACATCATCTTGAAAATCAAATGCAAAGGGAAACATTGGGGTCTTCACAACATAAGTTTCTTAAGTTTCTTCTCAAAAACAAATTACCCTATTCTTTCTTTTAAATTTAAAGAGATGGATGATATCTCATGGTCCTTAGAAAAGATCCTTTAATTAATCAACTCTATATCTATGTAGGATAACATAGTGTATAAAGAAGGAGAAATATAACCGAGGTTGTATAAGATATACTTAAACATACTCACATGTTCTTCTACACTAAGGAACTCTTAATTTTATTTTTAGGTTTTTAAAAAAATAGATTTATCAATTAAATGTAAACTCATTGACTCACTTCAAAAAAATACATTAAAATTTCAGGTTTGAGATAATCAACTCCCATTTTATCTCATATTTTCATCAACCAAACACTCACCATTATTTAATACATTCAAGTATACTATATGATACTATGATTGGCATATCTAATGTTCAAAAGTTGTTTAATGTTTTCATGAGATATTACCTTCTCGAAAAACTTTTGTTTATATATTCTTCCCCTCAAGAGATGCACTCAACTTTTCCTCTTCATAGTAGTTTGTAAAACACTATAAGGGTTCATTCTTATTATTTTCTACCAATAATATCCTCAATAATCTCCTTATATTCCTTATAATTTTTTTCAAAAACACACAAAATTATAGAGAATAAGGAGGAACCTCTTTATTCTTTAGAAGCAATATTCAGGCTAAAAATTTCTTCTCAACCTAGGACATTCTTTCCTTCCAACCTCATTAGTTTTATTATGAATTTTCAAATCACCACTTATGGGAAATTACTCAATAATCTAATCCTTCTCATATTTATTTTCCTCGCATATAGATTTTATTTTATCTTCTTTTATTTCCATAGCCATGTATAGTTGGCATGGCCATAAGACTAAACAATCTTTCTTAAGTTACTCTATTTCTTTATGCTTCCCACATTGTTTCTCATTAGAATTACTATCACATGAATTTTCCCTTAATATATTCATTATTTTATTCCATTTTACATCATAATTAACTTCTCCTTAAAGTCTAGTCATTCAATCCTTAGCTTTGTGACCTAATAATCCACACCTATCACAAACATACTTTAAAATTTAAAATTTATTTTTTCATGTCCATATTAGATGCATGTATATTCATGGATAGTTTTTTATTGAAATTAATTCTTATTTTCTCACTAAAACTCCCCCTAGGTTCTTTCCTCTTCCTTAGTGAAGATATATTGAACCAATAATTATATTCTTTGTGCCCGAGTGTTCTGCAACACCAACAATACCCGTTGAATTTTTTTATTCGATAAGAATATTGATGGGTGTGCTAAAATTGAAGTTATTTTGAAAATTTTACTATCTCTATAATTTTTTGTGGAAATATTTTTTCATGAATCTAAAATGTACTTCTGATTTATTCAAATAATCAGATGAAATTATCATTCGGTTTCCAAAAGTTCTTATTACTTGATGAAATTCTTCACTATTATTCCCTTCATCCTTCCAAGTAATTGAACCAATAAAAATATTTGACTTGGATTTAGTGATATTATAAAAATAATTTTTAACCCCTTTAAAAATATGTATTTCTCTAGAAATCCTTGATGAGTTGACTTTAACTTTCATTTATTTACAAACATCTTCATTAAACTTCTTTAAGGATTTTTCAGTGACTAAGAACCTTGATTGAACCTTACCCAATTCCTCTACATTCATGGAATGTTTCCCATAATGTTATTTCAACATATTTTATTTCTCAGGGATTTTAATTTATATAGATTCAATTTCATCAAGATATTATTCTTCTATTCCAAGGAAATATTATTTTCCATAAATAGACTTATTTTTCTCCTTTGATAATTTTTTCTTCCTGATTTTTGTAAACACATTAATACACACTTCAAACTCATGATTTAGTTTCCATTATTGTTCAGTTTTACTTTCTCTATCATCATCACTTCATGATTTATAAAAACCTTTTCAAAACTTAGCAAGAATATTTATTTCATTATCCAAACATCTACTTGATTATGGATAATATTTTTTATGATTCCCTATTAAATTAATTTCCTTTAATTTATAATGTTTCCTCTTATTTTTATCCCATTTATATTTCCAAAACTTCTCACCATCCTCATCAATTTCAAATTCGCATATTTTCTTCTTTCGATAATCAAAATAAAGTGTCCAAGATCATAAAAATTCTAGATTTTTAATGATTTATTGTTCTTTAACTAAAATTTGCCTTTTTTAATCTTTTAGATTGAATAAAAATAATTTAATTGATGTTATATTCACCTTACTTGACTTTTGAATCACATGACGTGACAATTTTTTCTTATTTACATTTTAATTTTCTGATTTCTTCACATACCATCTCATCTTTTTTCCTTTTTATTAAAAACTGAAGTTTTTATCTTATCATGGGTTATGAGTATGTTGTGTAACTCATCTAGTGTCAAATACTCTCTTTCCTCCTAGACTACTTTTTTTAATAAAATTTATATTAGTAATTTCTCATTAATGTTTTTACAATAATTGAATGTTAAAAAGTTTCTTTGAATCTCCTAATATTACAAACAATTTCATTCACCTAGGTGAAGTATTAGTCAATAGTTTATTCTACTATCATTTTAGGATCCTAAAACTTACTTATAAAAAATAAATATGTATTTCCTTTACATTTACATTTCCTTCAAAAATACTTTCATGTTTGTTCAAATTTTAGTTGGTTGTTTATAGATTCATAACCTTTGTATAAATGTTATCTGACAAACACATAAGAATATAATTACAAGCCTTATCATAAACCTATAGTTATATTTAATTACAAAAATCCATTGGTGCATATTTTTCTCTTGGTAGAAATCCAATAGTTATTACATCAATAACTTCTAGGCTAAGAGGATGTAAATAGGGCATAATCATATTATTACATGCATGGTAGTTCTTACTTTTAAAGGTAGGAATTCCTCTTTTGTTGATTTAATTTAAATTACACAACCTCACTAAGTTTATCTATAGAGTAGTCAGCACTGATTCCAATTGAATTACCCAAGTTTGGTAGGATCACTGAGAGAGGGAGGGGTGAATCTATGATGTCTTTTATTTTTATATATTTTCTCACTTTTTATAACATCAACCTTTGTGGGTGGTTAAATATTCAATCCTCTCTTCCTTAAAATTTTGACATTACCTCGTATATATTAAAATGTAATAATGAAACAATAACATAAGGATTTACAAGGTTTGAAATTATATTCTACTCCTTTTCATGTTGGTTATACACTTCAACATGGATCCACCAAAAACTTTTGATGATTCCAGTCAAAGTAGAAGTGCCTTCGGTGGGAAATAAATTAAAATTTATTTAAAAATATAGTTTCTTGAAACCCTAATAGAGGATATTTTCGTGCTAAATTTATAATTAATTTATTTATGACTAGAAGAAAATGGTTACCTCGTCTTAGAATATTTCTTCAATGTAGATGTTTATCTTATAAAAAACATTTTCCACATTAACTTTGTTTCACTATAAGGATCCAAGTCTATAATCCCTCTAGTAGTGATCCACACATTCTCCTTTGATCTCTGAGTGATATTGATTGATTATCGGGCATTATCACGGTGAATCAATCATCTTTCATTGTCCATATTGATCACATCAAGATCCTTTGGGCTTAAAGGATTTCTTCTCATTATTGAGAATATGAGAGGAAGAATTTGAGAGAGAATTTCATTGTGTACAAAGATACTAAATTCTTATTTTTAGATTAAC
Organism: Viscum album; assembly: GCA_963277665.1. Lineage (NCBI taxonomy): Eukaryota > Viridiplantae > Streptophyta > Magnoliopsida > Santalales > Viscaceae > Viscum > Viscum album. The sequence continues at coordinate 1,258,514,752 of OY728152.1, forward strand.
TCTACACAATAGACATAACCATCTATTTAGAGAAATAGGGTTTAGGTTAAAATATTATTTAATTACATACCAAACATTAAGTAATATACTAATCTTTAACAGAACCCATGATATATAATAATAAAATAATATTATTATTTTATGGCATGTGTTAACATGTGCAATGATAAATATAATTTTACCTATTATAAAAATTAATATTTATCGATGGATGTAGTCTTGGTCCATTCTTTCTCCTTGATATTTGTTGAATACCTAAATAAAAATTGTATTCATAAATAAATATTTTAATCCATATATTAGTGAAAAAATATATATTAAATATTCAATAAAATAAATAAATATATTTTATTAACAATTTAGTGAATAAATATTTAATTAATTTATGCGATTAATAAAACATGAATTAAATTATTCCCCAATCTTGTGAATAATATTTGTTCCATTGGTTAAATTCAAGAATAATTTAATAAAGACCAATGGTAACACCTATTTTGTGACCCTCTAGGATTATTTATCATTGAAATTAGGTATGATTTTTTAAATTACAATATTACTATCTAACAATGGGTCAATTCCCCCAATAGAAATAAACTAAATTTTTCAATGGTGAAAACCATATTAAAATTATCATTATGTAATATAATCATTTTTTATCAATATCTCGTCAAGGCGGTTTCACATTTGGGTCATCAACCTATATTCTTAACATGTCTTTCTTTGACTATCTGAAATAAACATCACTACACCATGTCCATGGAATTTAATGTGATAATTATTTTTTAATCAATGGGTTGAGATATCAACTTCCATAAATATAGAAGAGACAAATACTTCCTCAACTTATTAATTAACAACATGTCATTTATGACTCACACAAAGTATCCAACTTCACCTTGAACTGTTATCATCATGGTTTATGTAACACATATAAGTGTGTGATTCATAACATGAGTTAATAATAATATTAAATTATAAGTACCATTACACATGCTCATAGATAATAATATACAATGATACCAAAAGATTTTCAATTCCAACTGGTGGGTTTATTCTCATAATCTCCCATCTTGTAGATTACAAAGTGTGAAATTTACGAGAATAATTGTCATCCACTTATGAGTAACCATGCCTGATAGTAACATTATATGTGTCCCTTTATAGAATTATATCTAACCGTAGAACTATATTTATGAATATCACTATAGCATTTCAAGGTCCTTATCATAATGGGGAACTATTATGACCTTATCAATATGAGAGATACTCTACGACATTATCACATCAATGTTATGAAAAAGAAAAATCAATATGTAATTATGTATTAATATTAATATTCACTTATTTCAATATACATGTAAACTAAAGTAAAAAATTAGTTGGTTCTAGGGCACCAAATCCCATAAAATCCCACTTGGGCTATAGACAGCTGTTAATGATTGGTTAGTCCTCACACGTTAAAAATGATTCTACTGAGAATGGATATAATTATTAGGCATACCAAATTAATGTGTCTATAGTAGTTGGGACACATGTCTATGCATTGAATTTTTTTACTAAAACATTACTATCATAAGAAAATTCCTCAAGTAGTGATATAACTGAGTGGAGGCACGATGTGGGGCATCTCTCTGAACGGATCGGTGAACCCTCAAAATGAAATCACTAATATTCATGAAGTCATAGATGTTTAGGTCTCTACATACTAAATAGATTGACTCATGGCATCCTTGATCTGGAATGGTATTTCTCCTTCGACTCCAGCTCTCAAGAAATGAAGGAGGAAAAAACCCATGTGGATGATTGTCCAAACCAAGTGCCAAATGTCAAAACGAAGTGGATCTCGTTTCTTGAGGCTCTATTCAAAAAACTAGATGATCGAGGGTTCTCTAAAGATTAAAATCCCAATTCACTTCAACAGCGGACCCAAATGTTTATGTTTTCAATTATTGGTCGCATTGCTTACTTAAAGGGTGATAAACCCTGTCCGTATATGGATCTTAAACCTCATATTTATCAAATTTGGGGATTCTCAAATTAGACACTCACCCCACTAGGTAAAGGTCATTTTCATATCTTTCTTACCTCACAGGATGATTTAGATCATGTATGGAGGATAGGTAATATTCAACTCAAACTTGGCCTATTGTGTATATCTGAATGGGATTTTTCCATTATCCTGAACACTCATAGGAACACTATAGAACTGTTTTGGGTTAGATTGCATGAACTCAAATGGTTTTTCTAGAACTAAAATATATTAAATGATATATCATATTGTATTAGAACTTCTCTAAAGATAGATCAAAGAACTTGAAATGAAGAATTAGGGCTATTTTCTAGAGTGGTGGTGGAAGTGAGTCTGAAATATATATTACCACAAAGAATTTCTTTTAATGATAGTGATTATAGGACTTAAGTGAAGGTTTAATATGAGAGAAAGGATCCATTTTCTTAGTGTTGAAAAATTATAGGACACTCAATACTAAATTGTAGGGTGGTGCACAAATAGGCTTCCCAACCAAATGGAACTGAATTGACCAAGACCAAAAATAAAAAGAAAGAAAAAGGTCATGCCTTAGATAAACCTGAACCCTCTAGGAAGAATAATGAAGAATGGATTATCAAATCCAACAAACTGAATCCCATAGAGGTTTAAGTAGGAAAATCTTGGTCTGATTTAGTGGAAGAATGGGAAAATGAAACTGAAGAATAGTGTATAATTTAGGAAATTTAAGCAATTAACATTAAGGTACTTAAATAGTCCCAAATTGAGCCTGAATATATGACTTTGGATTCAAACATGAGCTCCCCTAGAAACCCATAGAAGGATATTGATCCTTCAAGGTTTCCTCCTAAAGAGTAGGAATGTAAATCTCATACTCCAATGCACCCCACTAAGGATTTGAGTGAACTGAAAACCGAAATACCAAGGCTCACATCCAGTGAAGAACAGAACAAACTATTTGACACTGCTATCCATGATGAAGGCAAAAACCCACCCCTGCATCTCTCGGTATTTAAAATACCAACATTTAATTGGTTGTTCAGGAAACTTTTAACAATGGGAAGTCTGATTAGGACTACAGTTATAATGTCCCAAAGCTCACACCAAGTGAGGAACAGAACACACTCGTTGACAATGTTTTCCATGCTTAATGCAAAAATACACCCCCGTATCTTATGGTATTGAAAATATCAACATCAAATCAGTTTTTCCGGAACCCATTAGAAAAATTCAATCCAATCAGGATTGCAATTCTACTAATCTTGATATTTCCTAAACATCTAGAAACCTAAATTCATATATTGAAAATGGGAAGCCATAGGTTTTATCAATAGATGACACAAAGATCACACACTTCACTAGAAAATTTGATGTTTCTATATTAAATACTAAACAATCTATCTTGAAGGATAATCCATTGACTGAATCAAAAATTCAACTAGTTTCACGTTCAAACACAAAAATGGGTGACCCAATGTCTATTGAAGATACTACAGGTACTACTAACAATCTCCCTATTTCACCTATGATCATATAGGAGACGAAAACCATTCCAAACAAGGATAAAACTCCTATAAGATCAGCCATAAAAAATGGATCTAGGAAGAAGAAAAAAAGGGTCTCCAACCCCAAGAATAGGTTTTAATAAAAATTTTCTTTTGGAATTGTTAGGGTATAACAAACTATGAAACCCTTACTATCTTAAAAAGGTTTATCAATACTCATCATCCTAAAGTTTTTTCAATAGATGAACCAAAAATTAGTTTGCGTCTCGATTTTTGCATCTTTTCCAATTGGGTTTTACTTTCTTAGGATCATGTAAAAATTACTTATCAATTGATACTCTCTGGATCTTTGATCACTCTTCTTTAAAGAATATTAATATTTTTAGTATTTCTAAAAAATCCTTTAAACATGACTTTATATTTGAGGAATCACATATTTAAACTAATTTTATATATGATAAAAATAGATACCAAGATAGGAGACCCCTTTTGAATGAACACTTCCATCTTAGAAATAGAATTCATGATCCTTGGTTTGTTGTAAGAGATTTTAATTACATCCTTTCCCCAGGTGATAAAATGGGTCCTTCACACTCTACAATTTCTTCAAGGGAATTTAAATCCTCTATAGAATATAAATAACTTATTTAAATTAATCTCATTGGGGCCAATTTTATATGGTATAGATAACATTACAATAGGGTGGTTTCTAGAAAATTAGGAAGATCTTTCACTAATGTTCTATCTCTTCATAAATGGGACAACATCTCTAGAATCACCCTTCCTAAAATTACCTCTGACCACCATCCTATCCAGGTTAACTTCTAATTAAATATCATCAATCATGTTTTACCTTTTAGATTTAACATTTCTTGGTCTTTAGACCCTGATTTTTCTAACATTATAAAAAATCATGGTCTTCTATAAAAAATTGCAATGATTCTTTTACCTGTGCCTTTAAATTAAAAAATCTAAATCAGGTTCTTAATGATTAGTGTAGATCAAAATCTAAAAAAATGGAAAATGACATCCTTCTTTTGGAATAGGAATTTTCCCAAATTCATAATTCCACTACTAGTTCTAATTTTTTTTCTAACCCTCAATATGAAATTAATATTACTACTAAATATGTTTCTCTACCCACCTTCATGGATAAAATTAGAAAACAAATACTCAAAACTAAATGGCTCACTGATAGTGATATAAATTCTAAATTCTACAACTCCCTTCAAAGATCCAAGAAATATTTCAGGAATATTTCCTTCCTAAGGGATGGGGATAACCTCATTAATACTGAAGAAAGTATTTATAATCATGTCGTCTCCTATTTTGACAATATTTTCAATGGGGATGATGTTAATAAAGGCCTTTCTCCTGATTTCATTCTGTTTGTGGTGAATAAAGAGGATAACTCATTCCTTAATAGCATCCCTCTTGATCATGATATTAGATACACGGTCTTTAGCTTAAATCTTGAGAGTGTTTTGGGGCCTGATGGTTTCAATAATGGTTTTTATCAGCAATTTTGGAATGTGATACAAGATTATGTTTTCATATTGATCATGAAATTTTTTATAATGGAATACTCCCTTATGGGATGAACTCCAAATTCCTCATCCTAATACTAAAGTGGATAATGTTGTCAAGATTCACCTATCCATACCCATTTCCCTTATCAATTCTATTTACAATATCATTACCAAGATTCTTGAAAATAGATTATCTTCTATCATCAACAAAATTGTTTCTTGGAACCGATTTGGTTATGTTAAAGGAAGTTTCATCCAAGATTGTATTTTTCTTTCCTCAAAATGCACAAACCATTTGAATAAAACTAATATAGGTGTTAATGTATCCATTAAACTTGACATTCAGAAATATTTTGATACCATTGATTGGAGTTTTATTTTCAATGTTCTAAGGATCTTTAGATTTAATAACTCTTTTATCAATAGAATTAAAACACTTTTCAATTTGGACTTTATTTATATCCTTGTTAATCGATCTTCTAGGGGTTATTTTAAATACTCCAAATTGGTCAGACAGGGTGAAACCCTCTTGGCTATTCTTGTTTCGATTGCTGAGGACCACTTAAGCAGATTAATCACCCAACTAGTGGATCAAAACAAGCATAAACTGATTCATGCTTCTAAGAATTTGAATGCCCTCACGCATCTCTTATATGCTGATGACATAATCCATTTTTACAATTTTATAAGAAAAATATAAATAACCTCAAAATTTCCATCTCACACTGTGAAGGTGTTTCTGAAAAAACCATCATTTGGAGTAAATCTAGCATCTTGTTAGGAAATATATTTCCTTATAACATAAAAACCAATATTAACAATGTTCTAGGAATTAAGTAAGGGTCCCTCCCCTTCACCAATCATGGTGTTCCCATTTTTTGGGGAAAACCCAAATCTTATTACTTTTCTACCAATGTAAACCAAATTCTCCACCAACTCTCCTCCTAGAAAAGTAAATCCCTCTCCATGGATGTTAGGATTTGTCTAGTCAAGTCTATGATTGTTTCCAAAATGGTATATTCCATGATGGTTTATAAATAGAATGTAGGTATCTTAAATAGAATTAATGTTTCTATAAAAAAAATTGTGTGGAGTAGAAGTACACTTGAAATGAATCTGGTAACCATTCCCCGGTCTACCTGTTTCAATCCTTTGGATAAAGGTGGAATCGGCATCAAAAATCTAAAAACATTCAATGATTTCTTACAAGCCAGACTCACTTGGAATATCCTTCATAATAAATCTTCCTCCCCTGACTACCTCAAAAACTGATTTCTTGATAAATTAAATAACGGAAAGTTAAATTATATGATATCATCCATCTAGCCTTCCAGTAGGAATTCGTTTTCCAATATCATGTCTAACTCCAGATGGATGGTGATAAAATACTCTACCTTGAATTTATGGCTTTCCAATTGGATTGGTGATGTAACACCCTGACCCCAGAATCCTAGAGATGGTGCAGTATATTAATACATTAGCATGATTATAAGGAATAAAGTCTTGAAGGACCAATCAGTTTGGAAAACATGGAAAATATATTACATACAAGAACTTAACATTACAATTTCTAATATAAAATATAGCATTGATAATTCTTTGAGGATGACATTATTCCCCAAGCGTAAATTTTCATATCAATCAAAATTAACTTCTTTTCATCCTGGGAAAATAAAACATAAGAAAGGGGTGAGTTCAGATGATCAGTAAGGATAAACAATACAGTGGAAGATATCATAAATAATCATAAAATTTTATAGAAAGGTATAAAATTGAAACACAAGCCCTTTAAACATAAAATTCATCATACTATGGCAAAGATAAATCAAAAAATTCTATTTACTTATTCACATGGATATTTTAATAATCGAATAATCACATGTAACATCAATAACTAAACTCATAATGATGGAATACCAAATTTCAGACATCTTAACCACAAAGTCAAGGCCTCGTGCCAAGACCCAAAATATAAATTTTGTCAAGACCTTGTTCCAAGACACTAGTTTGTCTCATTATACTAACGGATGCATAGAGGGGCTATAGCAGGCCTCGCCCGTCACTTACTACATCCATTGCATTCCTCTTGTGAAAAGGGTGAAACATAACATAAACATTTGTATTAAACTTTAAAAATAAATGTCAATTCTATAACCATAAACAGTGAATGACATAAAATAGAACATCCACAATCAAACATATCATAACTCATTCAATATAATACGGAATATTTTAGTACAATAAATCAACCTCAATCAAGAATAATATGAAATAAAGGATGTTTACTTAGATGAAAATAGTCAGTAAAACTCTCTAAGAGAAATATCCCTTCTTAAAGAAATCATTTAAAAGCCACAAAATTGATAAAGCAATTCATTTAAAAGAGGTTTTTGAATCAAATTGTATCATACTACTTTGAAACTTTTCAAATTAAATAACATTTTAAAATAATCACTTTCATATAAATAAATCATTAAAATCATTTTGAAAACATGGACATTAATTAAAATTATTTAGAAAAATAAATATTTAAAACATTAAAATGATTTTCTAGTTAAAGAGTCCCTTCCATAAAAAAATTAGAAGATTCGTCTTTTAAAAACATTTTAATGAACTTTAAAATAGATATCAAATGCACTTTATAATCCTTTTACATTCAAATAAATAGTTATGTAAAATAATATCAATAATATTGAAATGGAGAAAGGATTAATTCTTTAAACATTAAAATCATCCCATACCACTTTGAACATTTAAATAATAGGTTAGATATCATCAAATGAATCTATTAATACCATGAAGATAAATTTATTCAGGATATTAAATACAATTAAGGTAGTGCATACACCACACACAAGAAATGGGTGGTAAACATAGTTTATATCACATGAATATTAAAATTGAGACGGAATTCCCTTACCTTATACTTTTATTTAGTAGAGGGTAAGTTTAACCTCCTTTAAAATGGTTAAATAATTGTTATTAAATTATAAAAGAACCACATACATAAATATGATATCATATATGATCCTCTAATATTTATTTTTTAATAATATTTCAGTAGTATCATTATTTCGGGTGTTAACCGATACCTTTTTCCTTTACATGTTTTGTTATGTAAGTCGTGTTTGTTATGGATAGGATGTATTTAATTCATATAAATAATTATATTAAGTTCTTAAATGTTATTTTTTAATCATAAAATGAAAATTATTCTTGAATGGTTATGACGGGAAATGAAATCTCATCGCGTCGTGGAGACGGTAATCTGTACGTACGCATGAGTGACAATATCATTATTTTGATGGTAAAATCCTATGTAATTGGTTGGTATATCATATATAAAGAATCATTAACATTTTTTTATTATTAACATCAATTATACTCATTTTTATTCTCATCCAAATAATGAAGTCTTGAATAACAAACAACACCATGACGTGGAGAAGGTAAGTCGTACATATGCACGTATGGTGACTTTGTCATTCATAGGATGGATAGAATAATGAATATTGTTGTACAATATTTATAATAACATCACAATATGTATAAGGTACTTTATTCATTATTTTGGTATGGAAACAACAAAGAAAGAGTAAGTGGAATAAGAAAAGAACTTTGAAAGAGGTGATGAAATTATTACATCTTCTTTGGGTGATTTCTTTTGATTTGATCAAAAGGGATAAATAGGTTGGATTTCTGATCAAATTAAAGCCTCTAGGTTTAAGTGAGGGTATTTGAGATGATATTTGAGTAGGTTTTGGCTGATCCAAATGGCTTTGGAGGTGTGAATTTGAGAGAAGGTGAAGTACCCTTTTATGATAGATGTGAGGGGCACTTTAGGAAGAGCTTGAAATATTAATTTATTATAAAATAATTTTCTATTTATAATAGCTCCAAATGAATTTATTTCTAGGATAAGGTGGTAATGGGTCAAAAAACTCTCAAACAATAGTTTTTAGATAAGTTTATGTCACCATATTAACCTTATCTTTTTTATTTAACTTCTTGTTAAATAGTTTAACTTTTATCATGCCTTCTTTCATTTGTATACTACATGGTTAATATAGTTACTATAAAATACCAAGTGAACCTCAATTGGTTAATTAATTACATATCTATCATTATATAATTCCTTTGGATGAATCTTATATTTTTAGGAATATTATATCATTTAATAAAATAGTATTTGTTTCAAAAACTCATTTATGCCAATTTTGACACTATTTAGTATTTAGTTTTTGTGAAAGTCATAAAAACATTATTACTTCGAAAAAAATGCATTGAGTCAACCACAACATGTCATATCCACCTATAAAAGTCTTTTATGGAATCAAAAGTTTAAATTTACATTTATTTTAAAATTTATAATATCAATTATTTTAATCTTTCATAAATAAGGTAATTACTACATCATCATTGTGTCAAAAAAAAATTTAATTATTTAATGTATAAAAATTATAAATAATATACCATGATTTAGGAAATATTTTTATATTTCTAATTAATATTTATAGTATAATTTATCTTATTTATAACCCTATATTAAAAATGGTTTAGTTATTTAAATTTGAATTTAACACTTTTAACTCTTCTTTAAATAAAATATAATAAATGTCCTAATCTAATCCAAGTAGATAAAAAAGGATAATATTTTAGTCCTAAGGTTTATTTGGTATAAATAAACTTATACAATATAAATAAGACATGTTTTGGGGTAATTATAATATTATTTTTACCTTCAATTACCCTATTTACGTTTAACTGTGATAAATAAAACTCAAAAGTTATTATTCATCGGAAATTATTTTCATCCTCTTGAACCACATTTTACTTATTGATGAAAACTATATCTATCAGATTTTTTAAATTCAATTCACAGAAGTGGTAAAATTACGTTTTATGCAAATTTCTAAATGTGCGTAGAAGGTGGGTAAAAGACGTTAAAAAGTTCAATAAAATTTTATATATCTAATCTTATTATAAAATGACTTCAATGAATTACATTGGAATAATATAGGTATTATGGATCTATTTTTAATTTAAAATAAATTTAAATAAAAATAAAAATTATTTAAATAAAAAGTCGGTTTTAAACGATAACGCAATGTTTTTTACTATTCATCAAAAATTGAAATTTTTCAGAAAAATAACAAAAATTCAACCTAAGCTAATTTCGATATTCTGAATCCAAAAATTAAGTCCATTTTGAAAAATAAAATTTATAAAATTTTAAAAAGTGGGTATTACTATTCATAACTACTTTTTAAACGGTTGGTTTTATTGGTCGTGGTGTGCTAGAACTCAAGGCTGCGTACGTCGCAAGCTATTGTCTTATTCAAAGAGAAATGTACTGTAGAATCTTAGGGTGTCACATTCTTACATCCTTCAAATAATTTCATCCTCAAAATTTCTAAAATATTACTGCATAAAAAAATTTGGGTGGTTCTTCATCATAAGTTCCTCAAGTTCCCATGTTGCCACTTTCATTTTATGGTTTCTCCAAAGAACTTTTACCAGACGAGTCTTCCAGTTTCTCAAAAACTTGTTTTTTGGTATCAGGAATTATGATAGGCTCTTCACAATAAGACAGATCAGGTTCCAGTTATATTTCTTCATAGGTGAGTACATGTGTTAGGTCAGTCATGTATTTTCTTAACAGTGATATGTGGAACACATCATGAACTTTAGAGAGACTTGGTGGAATTTCCAGACGGTAAGCTACAACTCCAAATCATTCTACAATTTCGAAAGGTCTGGTGTACCTGGGACTTAATTTACCCTTCTTTCTGAATCGTATAACACCCTTCCATGGAGATACATTCAAGAAAACATGATCTCCTACTTGAAATTCCAAATCCTTCCTTCGGTTTTTGGCATAGCTCTTTTTCCTACTTTGAGCTGCTTTGATGTGGGTTTGGATAATCTTCACCTTTTCTATTGTTTCCTCAACAAGTTATGGTCCAACAAGTTTTCTTTCACCAACATCACACTAAAAAGTTGGTGTGTGACATCTCCTTCTATATAACGCTTCATATGGTTCCATCTAAATACTTGAATGGAAGATATTGTTATAGTAAAATTCTACCATAGGTAAATACTGATACCACATACCTTGAAAGTCAAGTGATAAAGATCTCAACATGTCGTTTGAGGTTTGAATAGTCTGTTTTGATTGTCCATCAGTTTGAGGGTGGTAGGCAGTGCTCAACCAAAGTACAATATCTAGGGATTTCTGAAAACTTTTCCAGAATCTTGATGTAAAATGGATATCGCGATCAGAAACAATCAATAGGGGTACACCCTGAAGTCTTACAACTTCATTAATATATAGTCTGGCTAAATGTTCAAGTGGTAAATCTTCTCCTATAGAAAGAAAATTTTCCAACTTGGTAAGACGATCAACAAGGACCCATATTTCATCATTAATTCTAGGAGTATTTGGTATCCCCATGAAAAATTCAATCATAATATCGTCCCATTTCCACTTAGGTATGGGAATAGGTTGCATGGATCCTCTAGGATGTTTTCTTTCAGCCTTCACCTGTTGAAAAACGATACATATTGACACATAATCAGTAATCTCCCTATTTATGTTGTCCCACCAAAAATGTTCCTTCAAATATCTATACATCATAATGGTACTAGGGTTTATAGAGAAATTAGAGATATGAGTGTCATCAAACAATTCCCTTTTTAGATCAGGTATATCAGGAACACAAATCCTCTTCCCTGATTTAAAAATTCTATCTTCATATATTATTCAATCAATCTCCCATCATTCAGAGCTTTAATTTTCTTTTGAAACTCCTCATCTTCAGTCTGAGAACTTTTTATCCTTTCTAGTAAATATAGTTTGGTAATAATTTGAAAAATTATTGATGTTTCACCTTCCAGGGCTATTCCAATATCCATCTTTACTTGATCCATGAACATAGGATCCCTTTCAACTCCCATCTAGTTCAAAACACCATGATCCTTTCTACTCAAGGCATATTCCACCTTATTTTCCTTCCACGGGTGGTAGTGCATTGTGCAATCATAATCCTTGAGTAGTTTGATCCATCGTCTCTACCTCATGTTGAGTTCTTTCTGTGAGAAAATATATTTCAAACCCTTGTGATCAGTATATATCACACATTTTTTACTATATAGATAGTGTCTCCATGTCTTTAGATAAAATATTATAGCTGCTAACTCAATATTATGAGTAAGATAGTTTTGTTCATGAATTTTTAGTTGTCGTAATGCATAGTAAATAACTCTATCATTCTGCATAAAAACACAACCAAGTCCTTTATTTGAAGCATCACTATAAATAAAAAACCCATAATTCCTCGACAGTAGAGTCAATATATGATCATTAACTAATCTTCTCTTAATTTATTAAAAACATTCTTCACACTCTTTTATCAAAAAAAATTTAACCCCTTTTCGTGTGATCTTGGTTAATATGTTAGCCAATCGGGGAAAATTCTAGACAAAACACCGATAAAAAACTATTAGACCAATAAAACTGTGTACCTTATTTATACTCCTTGGTTTTTTCCATTCTCGGATTTCCCTTATTTTGAAGGATCAATAGAGATTCCATACTTAGAGACAATATATGCAATAAAATAAATCTCTCTAAGCAAGAATTCACACTTTCTAAACTTCCCATATAATTCATTTCTTCTGAGAGTTTTTTGAATAGTGCGCAAGTGATTTTTATGATCTTAATAGATTTTGGAGTATACCAACATATAATCAATAAATACTACTAAAATTTTATCAAGATATTCCTTGAAAACTATATTCATTAGATCCATGAAAACAAAGGATGCATTAGTCAGTCCAAAAGGCATTACTATAAACTCGTAATTCCCATACCTGGTTCAAAATGTTGTCTTTGGAATTTCTTCCTTCTTCACACACAACCGATGGTACCCATATCAAATTCAATCTTTGAAAAATGAATTTGGTCAAATAAATCATTAATGAAAGGTAGGGGATAATTTTTCTTTGTTGTTATAGCATTGATCTCCCTGTAGTCAATGCACAACCTCATATATCAATCTTTCTTCTTAACAAAAAGAATAGGGGATCCCCATGGGGAAACACTGGACTGAATAAATCCTTGGTTACTCAATTCCTCTAGTTTCTTCTTTAGTTCCACTAATTCCACAATGGCCATTCTATAAGGGGTCTTCAATATAGGCCTTGAACCATGAATTAAGTCAATGGAAACTCCATTTCTCGTTATGTAGGATGTTCAAGTAAATCCTCTGGAAACACATCAACATATTCGTGCACAATAGGTACATCCTATATTTTAACATTATTTTCTTCATCTATAGTTACTTCACTCCCTTCCTCCCCAATAATTGAATTTAGTAGATCTATAGGGGGTGGATCTAGATGAGAATTAGATGGTGAAGTTTCTTCTCTAAAGATAATGGATTTCTTATTATCATCAAAAATTGTAATCGCCTTCTTCTTAAAATAAATTTCCACATCATGTTCTAAAATCCAATCCATACCGAGGTTAATATCAAATTAAATCATGGGTATTACAATAAGATTAGAATATAAAGAACGTCTATATTCCATAATGGTAACTGATTGACAAAACATTGTTTTTATGATACTTACCTTATGATTTTTGACTGAAAACTCCCTTGTCAAGTCAAATTGGAAATATCTAATTTTTTGGAAAACTGGGAAGATATGAAATAATGTGATGATCCAAAATCAAATAAAGCGTTGGATAATTTTGAGGAAAGGATTAAAGTACCTACCACCACATCATTCGAAGCTTCAACCTCAGTAGTTGTGATCACATAATCTGGGCCTTTCTCTCTTGAAATTTTCTATGTTAAGTTTCCTTGATGCTTAGGAAATTCATATTCATAATTCTCCATTTCTTTATAATTTTAGAATTGAACATCGACAGCCTCTTTCTTCCCCTTGAAATCATGAACTTGATGGCCTTTTTCTCCACACTTGTAACAAACTCCCACCCCCTTTAAGCATGTACCAGAGTTTTTCTTCCCACAATTACTACAGGATGGAAATTCAACTTTTCCCTTCTTCCCCTTACTTCCTTTTCCATAGTTTTCAACAGATCTCTTCTTCCCTTGCTTCGCTTTGAATTCATAAGACTTAGATAATTCCTTATCTATCTTGATAACACATGATACTATATCTTCATATGATGATAAGGATTGTGAGACTAATTATTGACAGAGAAATGGTTTTAACCCATCAAAGAATCGATCAATCTTCCTTCTTGGGTAATGTATATAATCTACAGCATGCCTCTATATCCTTTTAAATTCTGCCTCATACTTTTGACATTCTCATCAACATTTTGCCTCATACTTTGAAATTTCCTTTCCATATCCACTCTATGTTCATGAGGAAAGTATTTTTCTAAGAAAATATCTTTAAACTACCTACATTCCAAATTTGATACTTATTCATCCTCTTTTATGTTTTGAATTAATAACCACCATTGATATGCATCACCTAAGAGGCGATAAACTGCCGTGAAAACATTTTCCCATTTGCTACTCCCCAAAGCATGAAATATTTTCTCTAAGGAACTTAAACATTGCTTAACTATAAATTGATTTATAGCCTCATTTAATGTTTGTGGTTGTTGTCTCATGAAGTGGTCTAACATTGATCCTCTGCGTTGTGGATAGGGGTGCTCCATATGGGTAAGGTTATTATTCATAACCTGAGTGAGTTGTCCCAGTATGGTTATAAGTTGTTCAGCATTAGTTACATCACCAGCTCCACTATAATTATCTTGAATATGAGGGTAATACCTATATGGATTATGTTCATTGATACGGTTTCCATTCCTTCCACTAGGCACCATTTCTAAAAAATATAATACACTAGATTAGTTCATAAATCGCAATGAATAATTCCAAACTTGTAAAATACTTAACATAAATTGAACAGTTTATACATATAATCCACAATCATAAAAATATTTTCTTTGGGGAAGTATTTACTCATAAATACTTCATAATGGTTTGTAAAGAAAATGTGAATTATTCTAATAATATACCTAGGGAGTGTCAAACCAGGTGCCTAGTAAGGCCCGTTGTTGTGTACCAGGATACCATGGGTCAAGACCAAAACTCCTTGTCATAGTTTTTACTCCTAGCTACATATGTGTCAGAACCATGTCCACTTGTAGAATCCATACAGGGATTTATTTCTTGGAAAACCAACATAATATCTACATTACCAAAAAAATTTAATTTTCTTCTATACTAATCCTCAATGTCTATCTTAGGGAAATGTTATCTAATTAGAGTTTTTCTAAATCTAGTTTCCAAGGTTTGTACTAAGCTTCCTCTGATACCAACTGTAATTCCCTGACCCAAGAATCCCAGAGACAGTGCATTATTTAATACATTGGCATGATTATAAGGAATCAAGTCCCGAAGGACCGATCAGTTTAGTAGTCTTGGAAAATAGATTACATACAGGAACTTAACATTGCAATTTCTTACATAAAATACAGCATATATAATCCTTTGAGTATGACATTATTCCCCTAACTTAAATCGTCATATCAATCATAATTCACTTCTTGGAATCTGGGTAAAATAAAATATAATAAAGGGGTGAGCTCAGATGCTCAGTAAGGATAAACAATATAGTGGAAGCTGTCAAAAATAATCATAAACTTTTAAGTAAAGGTATAAAATTGAAACGAAATCCCTTTAAACATAAACTTCAGCATAATATGGAAATGATAAATCAAATAATTCCATTTACGTATTCACGTGGATAATCTACTTGTTGAATAATAATATGTAACATCAATAACTAAACTCAAAATGAATGAATACATAATGTCAAACATCTTAACCACAAAATCAAGGCCTCGTGCCAATACCCTAAATATAAATTTTTTCAAGGCCTTGTGCCAAGACACTAGTTTGTCTCATGAGACCTACTGATGTATAGAGGGGATACAGTGGGTCCCACCTATCACTTACTATGTCCAATGCATTACTCATGTTAAAAAGGTGAAACATAACATAAACATTCATATTAAACTGGCATACAAAATTTTAATACTATAACCATAAAACGCAAATGACATAAAATAGAACATCCACAGTCAAACATAGCATAACTCATTCAATGTAATATGGAATATTATATTAAAATCAATCAACCTCAATCAAGAATAATATCCAATAAATGATGATGACTTAGATGAAAATAATCAGTAAAAATCTTTGAGAAAAATATCCTTTTTTTGTGAAATCATTTAAAAGTCACATAATTTATAAAGAAATTCATTTAAAATAGGTTTTTGAATCAAAGTGTCACATACCACTTTGAACATTTAAATAATGGGCCCCATATATTCAAATTAATATATAAATACAATGAAGTTAAATGTATTCATTATATTAAATAAAATAGAGGCAGTACATACACCACACACAAGAAATCAATGGTGAACATAGTTTATATCTCACGAAAATTGAAAGTGAGAAGCAATTACCTTACCTTATACTTTCCTTTATTCGATGGAAATTTTAACCTCATGTATAATTTTTAATAAATTATATAAGAACCACATACAAAAATATGATATTATATATGATCCTCTAATATTGATTTGTTAATAATATTTCAGTAGTATCATTATTTCGTGTGTTAAATGATTTGTTTTCCTTTATATGTTTTGTTACATAAGTCATATTTGTTATGAATAGGATGTATTTGATTCATATCCAGAATGATATTAAGTTCATAAATATTATTTTTTAATCATCAAATGAAAAATATTCTTGAATGGTTACGATGGGGAATGAAATCTCATCGTCTCATAGAGACGGTAAGTCATACGCACGTACGAGCGCCAATATCATTTTATTGATGGTGAAATTGTTTATAATTGGATGGTATATTATAAATATAGAATAATTAACATGTTATATTTATTATTTAAATAAATTATACTCATTATTATACCCATCCAAATAATGAACTAATGAATAACAAACTACACCATGACTTGGAGAAAGTAAGCCGTATGTACACACATATGGTGAATTTGTCATTCATGGGATGGATAGAATAATGAATATGATTGAACCATATTTATAATAACATATTAGTATGTATAAGGTAATGAGTTATTATTTTAGTTTGGAAACAAAAAAGAAATAGGAATTAGAAGAAGAAAAGAACTTTGAAAGAGGTGATGAAATAATTACCTCTTATTTTGTTGCTTCCTTTTTATTTGAAAAAATGGGCTCCTTATGTTGGATTTATGATCAAAGTAAGGAATATAGGTTGAAGTTATGGTAGTTGGGAGGATATTTGACTAGTTTTTGGATGATACAAATGGATTTGGAAGTATGAATTTGATAGAAGGAAAGTACCCTTTTATAAGAGAGGTGAGGGGAACTTTAGGAAGATCTTGAAATATTAATTTATTATAAAATCATTTTCGATCTCTAATAGCTCCAAATGGATTTATTTCGAGTATAAGGTGGGTATGGTTTGAAATAATCTCTACCAATAAGTTTTAGACAAGTTTAGGCCACCATATTAGCCTTATCTTTTAGATTTAACTCTTAGTTAAATAGTTTAACTTTTACCACGTTTTCTTGTATTTATATACTACATGATTAATATAGTTACTATAAAATTCCAAGATAACATCAAGTGGTTCATTAATGACATATATAACATTATATAAGTCCTTTGGTCGAATATTACATTTTTAGGAATATTATATCATTTAATAAAATTGTATTTATTTTAAAAACTCATTTATGTCAATTTTGACACTATTTAGTATTTGGTTTTTTTAAAAGTCATAAAAACTTTATTACTTATAAAAAATATAATGAATCAACCCTAACATGTTATATTCATCTAGAAAATTCATTTATGGTATCAAAATTTTCAATTTACATTTATTTTAATATTTATAATATCAATTATTTTAATCTTTCGTTAATAAGGTAATTAGTACATCATCATTGTGTCATAAATAAATTTAATTATTTAATGTCTGAAAATTATAAATAAAATATCATGATGTAGGAAATCATTTTATTATTATAACAAATATTTATAGTCGAATTTATCTTATGTATAACCCTATATTAAAAATATTTTAGTTATTAAAATTTGAATTGAACACTTTTAACTCTTCTTTAAATAAAATATAATAAATGTCCTAATCTAATCCAAGTGGATGAAAAAGGATCATATTTTTTCCCTGAGGTTTATTTGGTTGAAATACACTTATCCAATAGAAATAAGAAAAAAAAATTAGTAATTATAATATTATTTTTACCTTTAATTAGACTATTTACTTTTAACCACGACAAATAAAATTCAAAAGTTACTATTCACCAAAAATTATTTTCATCATATTGAACCACATTTTACTTATTGATGAAAACCATGTGTGTCAGATTTTTGAAATTCAATTCACAAAATTGGTAAAATTGTGTTTTATGCAAATTTTCAAATATTCCAAGAAGGTGGGTACAAGAATTTAAAAAGTTCAATAATGTTTTATATATATAATATTATTATAAAGTGACTTCAATGAATTAAATTGGACTAATATAGGTATTATTTATCTAGGTTGACTTTAAAATAAATTTTAATAAAAATAATAATTATTTAAATAAAAAATCGGTTTTAAACAATAACGTAGTGTTTTTCACTATTCATCAAAAACTGTATGTTTTCAAAAAAATACAAAAAATCACCCTAAGATAATTTCAGTATTATGAATCCAAAAATGAATTCCATTTTGAAAAATAAAATTTATAAAATTTCAAAAATTGGGTATTACTATTCACAAATACTTTTTAAACGGTTAGTTTTATTGGTCATGGTGTGTAAGAACTCAGGGCGCTGTACAGTGCATGTTATTCTATTATTCAAAGAGAAACATATCATGGAAGCTTGGGGTGTTACAGGTGACCCTATAATTTCTATGGTCTCACCCCCTTAATATCCTAAGCACTCTAATAATCCAATTAAAGATATGGTAATCTCTCAAAACTCTAACTTACCTTAAAATATTAAGAAGGTCATTGACAATCATCCATTTTCCACCATTGATGATTTTTTAATATGGGAGCTTTCTCATAGTAGAATTCTTGAATAAAAAAAATTATGATCATATTTCTAAAAACTCTAACAATAATTTGAGTTCACTATAAAAATTAATAAATTATGGTTGAAACCCTTGAGATTCAATCTTGTTTGGTGTATTGCACACAAAAGGGTCCCAACTGACACTTACCTTCAATATTTTGGGATTTAACTTTTCTCTAAATGTCACTTTTGTCACCAACATCAAGAAGACATCAATCACATGTTTCTTTATTTTTCTACGATAACTACTCTTTAGAATTATGTCTTTGATCTTTTTGAGTGAATATGGTCACTATATAAATCTATCAACTCTCAACTATAGTGTTTTGTGGATATGAATAACTCCCAAAAAATAAAGAATCTCTTCATAAAATCTGTAGCTAAGCTTCTCCTTGTGATCTGGTATGATATAAATTCTTATATTCATAAAAAATACTCATTTAGTCTTAATTCATGTAAAATGAGAATCCTAATTACCATTCAGGAAGCCACCTTGATTCAAAAGGATCTTTCCAGAAACAATATTAGAGACCTAGGGATTCTCTGACTTCTTGGGGTGAAAGGAATTTATCCCTAGTCTAGACACACTTTTGAAGTATTTTGGCAATCTCCACCTCCAGGATAGATCAAAGTTAATGTTTATGGTGCTTCTAAATGAAACATGGGTCCCTCATGTTGTGGTGCTATCTACAGAAACCACTATGGGCAGACTCTAGGATGCTTCTGTGGTAGTTACGGTGTCTCCTATTCTCTAGAAGCTAAAATGATGAGTGTGATTCATGGTATCTTTTTTGCAAAGCATCTTGGATGGAACTATATCTAGATCGAAAGCGATTCGACAACCATTGAGAAAGCTATTTATAATGGATTAGTACACCTTTCATGGACACTTACTTTATGTTGGATAGACTATCTGCATTTTATCATGGACACAAACTATATTTTCACTCATACATATTGTGAAGAGATCAAGGTTGCAGATGGACTCACTAATATGGGGGTCAACCATGACTTTACTTGGCTGAATGATATCCCTTTTTACTTACTTTCTCTTTATGATAGGGGCTGCAAAAAATCTTGTCTTTCAGACTCATGTAATTTTTTTCAATAAAATTAGTGTTTTGGTCTTTGACCAGAACACCATCGTTAAAAAAAGTGATATAATAGAGTGTCCATGTTTTATTTCCATGTAAAAGTTTTTACATCCTATCTAAGTCCATAGTTAAATATTATCATAAAAATATAATACTCTTTCTTTTGGTATAACCCAAAATCTGAATTGAAAATTGCTAAAACACTCCTCAAACTGTATTAGAAGCCCAAAAATACTCTGATATTATAGATATGGAAACTGTTGGATGTAATAAGTTTTTCTTGCATATTACCTTATCCATTTTCTATGATACTACATAAAATTTAACTAAGTGAATTCAAGTGTTCAATTACCTTAATCACTAGTATTCCTACTTCTCCAGACACCAAGAACTCCTCATGTTTTGCTTTTCTAAGTACTATCAGATAGTTATAACTACATGCCTTTGAAATTATATTAGATCTAATTAATATTCACCTGTTATGATTAATACATAATTAATATCAAACATCTATATATATCATGGAATATGAGACGAATTCCTTACACTTAAGCTTCTAAAATTCTTTTATTCTACATAATCTCTTCCTTTTCCCATGCATGTTCTACTGGATGGATTATATGCCCAAAAAAACTTGGTCTTGAGTTGTTTCAACTTTAATTTTTGCAAAAAATTGTTAATATATGTAATATTAAAATATTTAAAAAAACACATGGATCTACTTTTTAGATCTCATTCCTTAGAAAACTATTACAACTTTAAGTCATACATAGAGAAATATCATTCCTTAGTATTAACAAGTTAGTAATACACAACATCTATTTTCTATATGTTATCAATATATTTATCTTGAAAACTTATAACACTTCCACTAACTATTTCAAGACACGTGTCACTTATTCATTTCTAAATGAATATTATTTGATCATTATTCTTTATTCATTCATAAATTAATTTATGTTATATGCTTATCTCATTGGTATTTATTAATTTCATTGGAACATTTAGTTACGATAAGTTAACATATACCATTAGGTCTTCTTTTGGCCACATCATATAGACATCTTCAGTAAGGATTCCTCAAAATGAGGTGGCCTTGAAAATAAATATCCTGATATGATGATAATAGAAACATGATTTGATGAGTAGAATTTAAAAAAGTATTTTAGTCATGATGAAGGGTGGATAAATTTTATCAGACTAAAATTTTAATAAAATATCATGTTATATTAGTACCATCGTGTACCATCCATGGACAATTTATCTTGAATACTCACCAGTGGTATCCAGTCTTAGAAATAATCAAAATATATAATCCTTGAATCTTGATACATGGAGTCCATTACTCGAATTTATACATACTTTTCAAAGTTATCATACTATCATTTATTGATTCTTTATGGGAATCATTGTTCTGAAATAATAATACATGTATCACCCACTATGGTGAACATGATCCACAAATTTGGTTATAAATTCCTACAAAGTATGTGTATTTGGTATTACTCTTCCCATTAATCTCAGTGGAGTCCAGTATTCTTATGCCAACTCAGGTGCATCCAGAGACTTAGCCCATAGAAGTTAAGTCTTATCCCACTATCTTCAAATAGATAGGCTTAATTTATGGAAATATAGTATATCATGACTAGATGTTAATAGCCTAAGTGGCTATAGGATAATTAACTTATATTCACCTTAGTGTTTTTTATATTTTTTTATAGCTAAGTACAGCATTTAACAAAAAAAAATTCAATAACCACTTGTGGTAGTGTTATAATATATTCTTATCATATTACAATTTATATGATAACCATTAGACAATATAGTTGGCATATGGTTACTTGTTATACTTATTTTTGAAAAACATATCTTGGAAGGAATAATGGAATATTTGAAATATATATAAGACATGTCATTGATCTAATTTTTAATACCATCGTGACATTGATGTATATAAGGAAATATGAGTTTGGGATAACCATTAATACAAATATATGATCAATGCATATATAATCGATAATTACTTGGATAATTTGTTCACTAACAATCCATCTCATAGATTTATCAATCTTTAACAAGTCCACTCATCTACTTTACAGAGTATTTCTAAAATTTCTTAAAAAAATATCATGAGGTATATGAAGTTTCCTTTAGATTTATAATATTTATCAAGTCCATGTTGAACAAACTCTAAAAGTTTGTGAAAATAACTTTTTTTTAAATATTTGTATCTCTAAAACATAACAATTAGATTGTTTTTATATCTATAATCTTAGATAAACTGATATAAAAATACTTTAATCAAAATAAAAAATTCAATTACTTTCAGTTTTATTTGACAAAGAATTTTTTTGGCATAATTAGGTAAGAGTCTTATATTTTATATTCAACATTTATGACAATGAATATTTGTGATTAAATAATTACTAAACCATTAGTTTGGTATTAAAGTATTATAACAACATTTATTCTAAAAATTAATAATTTCCCATTATATCTATCCAAACATTGAGATAAATTTTTTGGTAACACTTATTACAAACTTGAATCAATCCATTTGGAAATGATAAATAGTGAGCTCCCCTTGACTAACATAGGAATCACCATTTCATAGAAACTTTTGAGTTAAACCTATAAAAATTCTATTATTTCTCATTTCCTACATTTAAATACATGTATATTGAAATAATATTGTATTTAATACACAATTAGAGAATAGAAACTTGATGAATATACCTGAATTGGTAGAAACTTCTAGCTTCATCCTCAATTCATTGTAATTTCTTTTCCAGTGTCCATTATTTCAACATAAGAAGAAAATAGCCTCATATTCATTCTTCTGCCTTTGAATCCATTTTCTCTCTAAAGTACGTCATAATGGATCTTTTGGATTGAGATTATCCTTAGTATCATCAGCCCTTTATTTCAAAATTCTTCACCATAAGGAGTGGAGAAACAGGTTTTAACCAGTCCTTATATTTTTGGGGAACTATGCACAAACGTTTCCTAATCAAATTATCCATTTCATTTGTTTGGGATTAGGTAAATAAGGATAATGTTATTAGTAAGGATAATAAGATAATATTAATGGACAATTAATTACCCAAGTGGAATCCCACTTTCATTAACTATTCAATATAACCTACAATTTCGAAAGCATGATTAGTATCTAGATTACCTTCTTCGAGTTGACACTAAAATTGTAAGACCCCAAGATTTTATGGTATTCCTTTTTTAAAATTTAATATCTTCAATATTTTATGCTTCATGCAACACTGATTTTAAAATCACCATATACTATTAAATATGACAGTTGGAATAGTAATTTGACCATTAGGAAGAGTATATGACCAATAGAATAGTAACTTCACCAATGAAGTTATACATAAAATTATTTATCTTATAAATGAAAATATAATATATTTATATCATCGAATAAGTAAATAAATGTTTTAAAAATGATAAATTAAGTGTTTGTATGTTTGTGAAACATAAATATTTATTTATAATTTTATAATTAATATAATGATTTAAAAGAAAAAAAATTTCAATAAATAGATTCATAAATTAATATTGTGTTTTCTTATGATTATAATATAATTTTATGAGATCTAAATTAATTTTGGAAGGTTTCATAAAATCAATTATAATATTAAAATCGGTATTTTTAAGTCAATGATGAATTTAATTGAAAATTAAATTTATCATATTTAGAAACTTATTTTTATAAAATGTATTTCATTTTTAAATTATAAACATTGAAAAATGGTTAGGGTGAATTTTTGTGATTTTTCTAAAATAATTGTATTTTTTGTGAATAGTGAAATACGGTAATTTACGGTGTTTAATAAACACGTGAATTATTGAGTCATATATGATGTATGGATAATTTAAGCTCATAATATCAAACTATCCTTAATTATTTTAATATATTTAGTGACAATTCTCAAACAATTCATATTCTTGATCCAAAATAATAAACAAATGAATAAAATATTCCCAAAACACCCCTCTCATTCCCTATAAATACCACCCCTCACAACCTATTTTCATCACAAATCTTATTCCATGAATCTATTCCAATTTCTACCCAATACACTTCCCAAGACTCTTCCCCGTGTCTATTAGGTTTTGGTGTCAACAAAATACCAAAACCAATTTCCCTAAGTAGGTTCTCACGGAGAAGAATTCAAGAGGTAAAATCCTCTTTCACTTTATTTTTTTCACTTTATTTTATTTTATTATACTCTCCTCACCTCCTAGGTCCAAACATTCATGATAACACTATTATCTTATATATAATTTAATTTAATTATTTTAATGAAAAATCCACCATCAATTCTATTATCCTTTTCCTTTTATTCTAAAAATGAATACATGGTCTGTGAGGTGCCAATTTACCACCTTCATGGATGATGTGTTTTCATTTTTCAATTACACCTTCAAGCCTAGTCATAAAACCATTTTTATAGTTAAAATAGATTATAATATCTAATTACAACCTATTTAATGTTCTATAACCATTATATATACATGATATTAATTAATGAAATATAACTAGTTTGTGATGATCAAAAACCACCAAAATAATCCAAATGATTATCACTAATGTCTTATCTAATGATTCATCCTCACCCTAAATAAAAAAATTAAATATATAACCATTTAATATTATATATGCTAATAAATAACATATAAATTCAATTCTAGATAACTATTCCCAATTTAAACGATCTTTCGTACATGTATACAAGTGAACCAATCAAGAAAACCAAGGAAAAGAACACTCCCAAACAACGGAATTAAATATTAAAACTCATAAAAAAGGCCATAAATGAACATAATAAGTTTATAATAAATCAAATACATGTTAAATATATTTTTAAATAATTTATTAATGAATCTAATTTCAATATTCAGGACTTTAAATATAATTGAATAATGCTTTCATACATAAGGTAAGGGTTTCTTCTCGAACCTCCATTTTCCATTCGGGTTACATTTTCTCTCACTTTACCCCCAATGTAATTCTTCATTATTTTTATATAATTATTATAAATTTGATGAATATTTTCCAAAATCATGTATCCATATTATTTAATCTTCCTTTGATGGTAAAATACATATTTTACAATGTTTCCTTCTAAATTATTCCCGATAAGAAAGCTCAGTTTAAGGGAACTTTCCGATTTTTTACCCATTTTCAAGTACACTCCATAATCTATTTTAAGATACCAATATTTTTATAAAATATATATTTTTATTAGGAAAAAATATATTATAACTTTTCTTGTTTTATTTAAACAATTAATCATTTGTATACTTTAAAGAATCTTTTATATTTTCCCTCAAACTACACTGAAATGACCCATTTCTAAAGTTTATTAAAAACACTTTTTACATGTTTTCACTTTAGTTGGATATCGTAATTGAATTTTCCTTTTTTTTTATATAAATTTTTATAATCTTGTTTTGTGAAAAATATAAATTATTTTTCAAAAACAACTCTTCTTTGCAAAGTAAAAAATGGGTATTTCTCTCAAGAATTCCTCGATGATTTTATTAGAGTATTTTCATCTTTTCCATCACCATCTATTAAATATTATGATTAATTAGGATTTATATTTTATTATATCATCTACCATATTTTATTTTATTTTATTTTTTTGATCAGTTTTAATTTGGATGTGATATCTTGATATCATTCACCATACTACTCATAATGGTTAGTGATTATGTTTAATGATTGGGGAAATTTATTTACATTTCATATGTATATGTTGTATATGTTTCACCACATTAATATGAGGAATTCATTGGACTTAAAAATTGATGGTTGGGGCCCTCTATATCCCCTCAATGCATTGGTAGGTCTCATGAGACAAAATAGATATGGACTTGGCGAGGTCTTGCCCATTTATTTCAAATATGGA
The DNA here is from genome assembly GCA_963277665.1 of Viscum album. Lineage (NCBI taxonomy): Eukaryota > Viridiplantae > Streptophyta > Magnoliopsida > Santalales > Viscaceae > Viscum > Viscum album. The sequence goes on from OY728152.1 coordinate 1,258,540,975, forward strand.
TTTGGCCAAGGCCTTAACCATTTATTTTATGATGTCTTGGTCAAGGCCTAGATGGTATGTTTTATATGTCCATCATTATGAATTCCCTCATTATGATATTAGTAATTTATAATCCATGTGATTATTAAAATAGAAGAATATGTATGGTTAAGTTTCTTTCTCATTTGATTATTTATGAAATTATTTAATCATATTTTATTCCTACTATATTATGATCAAGATTATGTTTTAATGGCATGTGATTTTATTTATTCACCATTTCTTATTGTTTATGACAGATTACTCTATATTTTTTACCCTTACTAAGCATCTGAGCTCACCCCTTATGTTTTATTTTTCCTTAGGCTGTGAAGATGTATATTATTAATGACTTGCAGTGATAATCTAGAAGTTTATAGATGTTTCCATTGGAGTTTATATGTTATATTTCATTTAAATATGTAATGTAAAACTTATTTTTGTATCTTATTTTAAAAATATACTAAAATATTCAGTACATTAGGATGTGACTACCTTGTTTATTATACCAATGTAATAAAGTAAGGCACCAGATCTGGGTTAATAGGGTTGGGGTCTTTACAGTTGGTATCATAGTAAGTTTAGTAGAAACCTTTGAAACTAGATTATAGAACACAATCCAAAGATAAAATTTGAGGATAAGCATATAATAACATCCTATAATTTTGGTATGGTAGATATTATGTGGGTATTCCTAACAATACATCCTTTTTTGGATACTACAAGTGGATGCGGTTCTAGCATAGATGTACCTAGAGGTAACAACTCTGACAAGATGCATCAGGCTTAACTCAACATAACCTGGTACATGAAAATAGTCCTTACTGAACACCTAGTTTAACACTCCCAGGGTATATGCTTAGGATAATTTGAATTTTATTTACAAATCCTTATGAGGTATTTAAAAGTAAACATGTCCCCAAAGATACCATGTTTTTTATTATGATATTATCTATGCATAAACTTTCAATTAATGTTAATAGTTTTTCTAGTTCAAAAATAATACATTATTATTCATAACCTAATTTATTGAATTATATTGTTTCAAAATGGATCATAGTGGAAGGAATGAAAATTCTATCAATGAATGCATTCCATGTATGGATTTCCCTTCTATACAAGATAATAATGTTAGAGAAGGAGCTGCAATTAGAGTTGATTAACTTATAAATATACTGGGATAACTAACTTAGGTTTTTAACAATAACATTGCTCATATGGATCATCCTAATTCACATCCTGGAGGAACAATGTTAGACTGATTCATGAGACAACGATTTATATCATTCAATGGTACTAGAGACCCATTTTTAAAGGAGAAGTGGATAAGTTCCTTAGAGAATATATTTCTCAGTTTGGTAAGTAATGAAATGGAGAAGTTTATCATCCTATTTTATAGTCTATATGGAGATTCATATAAATGGAGGTTATTAATTCAAAACACAAAGGAGGAGGAAGAAATTTAAAATATGTAATATAAGGATTTTAAGAAAAATATATTAGAAAAATATTTCCCCCATGAACAATGAGCGGATATGGAGTGACAGTTCTTAAATCTAAGGAAAAAAGAGGATGAAAATGTTTCCAAGTATGAAGATAACATTACAATGTTATAAAGGCATGATATTTATTACATACGTAATCCAAAGAGTAATATTTATTGATTGTTTGATGGGTTAAAATAGTTCCTCCAAAGGGAATTAGTCTCCCAAACATTCTCATCATACAAAGATATAGTCTCATGTGCTATCATGATGGAGAAATAATTTTCTAAGTCTTATGAATTTATGGGAAAATAATAAAATAAGAGGGTGGTGGAGAAAATTATGGATAAATGGAAGAATAAAAAATATAATTTTCCAATTTACGATACTTGTGGAAGGAAACACACCAGTGCCTTCTTAAAAGGAAAGGTATTTTTCTACAAGTGTGGTGATAAAGAAAATCAGGATCATGATGGCAAGGAAAATAAAGAAACTACCAATGTCCAATGCTACAATTTTAGGGAGATGGGATGCTATGTAAATAATTGTCTGAATCATCAAGTAAACTTTCCTCAAAAAAGGCCTTGAGATCAAGGAAAAGTTTATGAAATCAAAACAACTGAGGTTGATATTCCTAATAATATGGTGGAAGGTACTTGAATCATCTCCTCAAATATAGATAAATCTTTTTTTGATTTTGGATCATTGAATTCCTTTATATCTTCCTAGCTTTCTTTAAAAATAGTTATTTATAATTCACCATAATAAGGGAGTTATTAAAAAATACTTCTAGTGGAATCATTATTGCAAAAAAGATATCCCAAGAAGTTCCTATTATAACACATAAACATGCTCTAATTGTTGATTTTGTCATCATATCTATGGTTGATTTTGATATAATCTTTTGTATGGATTGACTTTTGAAATATAATGAAAATATTTATAGTAAAGAGAATGAAATTAATATTTGTGATGAAGGTATGAAATTTCTCATCTTTAGAGGGGATACTTCATCATCTAAGTCATATCTGGATCCATCTCTAGTAGATCTTCAAAATTAAATTCTTGGGGAAGAAGAGAAAACATCATCAATGGATGAGGAAATAAATCTTAAAATTGAGGATATACCTATTGTGTAGGAATACATTGATGTAACACTATAAGATTTAATTGGACATCCTCTAGAGTGGGAAGTTGACTTTTTTATTGATTTAATCCCTCATGCAAGCCCAATATCAAATACTCTTATAGAATGGACATTGCGTAATTAGTGGAGCTGAATAAACAAATAGAGGTTTTGTTTAATAATGGATTCAGTAACCCTAATGTTTCTCCATGGGGATCCCATATTATATTTGTTAAGAAAAAATATAAATCCATGATCTTGTGCATCGGATATATAGAAATCAATTCTATTATAATAAAGAATAAATATCATCTTCCTCGCATTGATGATTTATTTTATCCACTTCATGGAGATCAATATCTTTCTAAGATTAACCTTCAATATGGATATCATAAATTGTGTGTGAGGAAGGAATATATTCCTAAGATAGAATTTTTAATTAGGTATATAAATTATGAGATTATAGTAATTTCATTTGGAATGACTAATAAACCCTCTTTTTTTATGGATCTAATGAACATAGTGTTGAATGAATATATTGAAAAACGTTTGTGGTATTTATTGATGATATATTGATATATTACAAAATATATGAGGACCATGAGAACCACTTGTAGATTTTTCTGGAAACTCCTAGAAGCAAAGAGTTATATTGGATGTTTATAAAGTGTGAATTATGGATTCAAATAGTTTCTTTTCTTGACCATATTGTCTCTAAGGATGGGATCTTAGTGGATCCTATAAATAAAAAGGTAGTTCAATAATGGGATACACCAAAAAACATAACCAAGGTATGTAGTTTCATTGGGGTACCAAGTCACTATCTATGTTTCATTCAGAATTTTGCCCGATTAGCTAACATGTTAACCAAGATTACTCATAAAGGGGTAAAGTTTATTTGTAAAAAGTAATGTGAAGAATTATTTGAGGAATTGAAGAGGATATTAGTGAATGCTATGACCTTGACTCTACCATCAAGAAATGTTGGATTTTTGATTTATATTGATGTATCAAATAAAGGACTTCAATGTGTCCTTATATAGAATGATAGAGTTATTTCCTATACATCAAGGCAGTAAAAAACTCATGAATAGAACTATCCAACTCATGATCTTGATTTAGTAGTTATAATATTTTATTTGAAGATATGGAGACATTATCTCTATGGTGAAAGATGTGAGATATATATAGATCACAAGGGTTTGAAATATATCTTCTCACAAAAATAATTCAACAAGAGGAAAATATGATGCTTAAGATACTCAAGGATTATGATTGTTAAATACACTATCACCCAGGGAATGAAAATAACGTAGAAGATCCATTGAGATGTAAGGATCGTGAGGTTTTGAAAAAAATAAGGATTGACATAGACCCAATGTAAATAGGTCTAAAAAAGATAGATACTGGAATTATCAAGGAAGTTGAAACATCATTACTTTTACAATTGGTTACACAAACATCTTTATTGGAAAGGATTAGAAGTTCCCAATCTGAAGATAAGAATTTTAAAAAGAAAATTAAAGCTTTGAATGATGGGAATTTGGAAGACTTCATGTTTGAAGATGGAATTTTGAAATTTTGGAAGAGTATTTACGTTCCCTCGATACCCAACCTAAAAAATGGAATTGTTTGATTATTCCCATAGATCAAATTTCTCTATACACTCTAGAATCACTATGATGTATCGATATTTGAAGTAACATTTCTAGTGGGATAATATGAAGTAGGAAATTGCTGGTTATGTATTAAGATGTTTAGTATGTAAATAGGTGAAGGCTAAAATACAACATCCTAGAAGATTCAAGCAACCTCTCGATATCCCTATATGAAAGTGGGATGACATATCTATAGATTTTTTCACTATATTAACAAAAACTCCAAGAAATAATGATGTGATATGGGTAATTATTTATTTACTTACCAAATCTAAACATTTCCTCACTCTAAGGGTGTATTTTCCACTGGATCACCTTACAAAACTATGTATTAAGAAATTTTTAAGACTTCATGGTGCACAACTTTCAATTTTTTCTAGCCATGATCTATAATTTAGATTATAATTCTAGAAAAGTCTTCAGAAATATTTGGATATTGAGCTTAATTTAAGCACTTCATATCACCCTCAAACCAATGGGTAGTCTTAAAGGACCATTCAAACATTATAATAACTGTTGATATTATGCTCACTTGACTTTCAAGGTATGTGGGATCAGTATCTACCTTTGGTAGAGTTTTCCTACAATAATATTTTCCATTAAAGTATTCAAAGGAAACCATATGAAGCATTGTATGGAAAAATATATTATACACAAACTTGTTGGGATGAAGTTTGTGAAAGGAATATTGTAGGCCCAGACCCTTTATTGGAAACAATGGTGAAGTTAAATACTATTCAAACACATATCAAAGCAACACAAAGTAAAAAAAAGAGCTTTGTTTATAATTAGAGGAAGGATTTGGAGTTTCAAGTGGAAGGCCATCTCTTCTTGAAGGTATCTCCATGTAAGGGTGTTATAAGATTTGGAAATAAAGAGAAACTAAACCTCAGGTAGATTGGGCCTTTTGAAATCCTAGAGAGAATTGGTGTTGTGTCTTATCATTTGGAGAATCCACCTATCTTTTCTAAAGTACACAATTTGTTCCATGTCTCTTTGTTAAGAAAGTACATGTCAGACCCAATGCATGTCCTCACTTCTAAAGGAATGGATTTGGAACTCAATTTATCTTATAGTGAATAAACTATCAATATTTTAGACTCTAGAGAATAGGTGTTGAGGAATCTAATGACTCAACTGGTAAAGTAACTTTGGAAAAATTATAAAATTGAAGAGGTGACATGGGAACCAGAGGAAATTTTGATGAAGAACTAAAAAATATTTTTATGAGGTGAAATTATGAGAATTTAGAGGATGAAATTTTTTGGAGGGGAGAATGTAACACCACAAGATTTTATGCTATTCCTATTTTAAAATTTAATATATTAATAGTTTATGCTATATGCAACACTGAGTTTAAAATCGTAATATACTATTAAATATGACTATTGTAATAGTAATGTGATCATTATAAATAGTATATTATCAATAGAATAGTAAATTCACCTGTGAAAGTATACATAAAATTTATGTATCTTATGAATGAAAATATAATATATTTATATCATAGAATAAGTAAATAAAGGTTTTAAATATGATAAATTAAGTGTTGGTATTTTTTTGAAACATAACTGTTTATTTAAAATTTTATAATTAATATAATGATTTAAAAAAAATCATGAAATAGATTCACAAATTAATATTTTTTTATCTTATGATTACAAGATAATTTTATGAGACCTTAATTAATTTTTGAAAATATCATAAAATCCATTATAATATTAAAATCAGTATTTTTTTAGAAAATGATGATTTTATTTAAAAATTAAATTTAACATATTTAGAAAATCATTTTCATAAAATGGAATACATTTTTTAATTCTACATGTGAAAAATTTTAAGGGTGAGTTTTTTGTATTTTTTTTTAATTGTTGAATTTTTAATGAATAGTCAGATACGCTAATTTACAGTATTTAATAAATACATGAATTATTGAGTCATAGATGATTTATATATATTGTAAGACCATAATAGCAAACCCTCATTAATTATTTTAATATTTTTAGTGAAAATTATCAAACTATTCATATTATTGAGACAAAATAATAAACAAATGAATAAAAAATTCAAAAAAACGCTCCTCTCCTACACTATAAATCCACCCCTTACCACTTACTATCCTCACATATCTTAAGCCTTGAAGCTTATCCTATTTTTACCCAATCCACTTAAAAAACCTCTTCCCCACATCTAGGGGGTTCTTTTCTCAACAAAATACCAAAACCAATTTTCTTAATAAGGTTCTCAAGGAGAAGAATTCAAGAGGTAAAATCCTCTTTCGCTTTCTTTATTTTCCTTTCACTTTCTTTTCTTTTCTTATACTCTCCTTAACTCCTATGTATAAAAATGCATGATAAATCCAATATATTATAAATAATATAATTTCATTATGAAAATGGAAAATCTACCATCAAGTCTCTTCCCGTCTTCCTTTTATTCTAAATATGAAAACAATATCTGTGAAGTGTCGATTTATCACTTTCATGGATGACATGTTTTCATTTTTCAATTAATTCTTCAAGGATGGTCAAAAAACCATTTTTATGGTTAAAAATATTATAATATATGTATTACATCATTTTTAATGTTCTGGAACCATTATATATACATGATATAAATTAATGAAAAAAACTAGTTTGTGATGATTAAAGACCGCCAAAACAATCCAAACAATTATCACAAACATCTTATCTAATGATTCATCATCACCCACAAATAACCAAATTACTTATATACCATTTAATCTTTTGAATGTTCATTAATAAAATATAATTTCAATTCTAGATAACTATTTCCATTTTACATGATCTTTTGGACATGTATACAAGTGAACCAATCATGAAAACCATGGAAAAGAATACACCTGAACGACAGAATTAGATCTTATAACTCATTAAAAAAGGAATAAGTGGACATAATGAGTTTATAATAAATAAAATTCGTCTTAAATAGGTTCTAAACTAATTTATTGATGAATATAATTTCATTATACAGGATATTAATTAAAAGTGAAGAACATTTTCTCACATAAGGTAAGGGTTTCCTCCCAAACCTCCATTTTCCATTCGGATTACGCTTTCTCTCTCTTTACCCCAATGTAATTTTTTATTATATTTATATACTTATTCTAAATTCTGTGAATATATTCCAAAATCATGTATCTAAATCATTTCAACTTTCTTTGATGGATAAACGTATGTTTTACAAGGCTCCCTTATAAATTCTTCTCAATAAGCAAGCCCGATTAAAGGGAACTTCCTGATTGATTACCCATTTTCAAGTACACTCCATGATCTATTTTAAGAAATAAATATTTTTCTAAAATCCCTATTTTTATCATGAAAAACTATCTTATCTATTTTATAGTTTTATGTAAACAATTAATCCTTTTTTCTTTAAATACTCTTTTATATTTTCCCTCAACCGCACTAAAGCGATTCATTTCTAAAGTTTCTCAAAAACACTTTTTACATGTTTTTACTTCAATTGGAAATAATATTTGTATTTTACTTAATTTAGAGGATATAAATGTTTAAAATATGATTTTATGAAAAATAAAAATGATTTTTCCAAAAGAACTCTTCTTTGAAAATTAAAAGGGGGTATTTCTCTCAAGAATTCCTCAATGATTTTATTAGAGTATTTTTATATTTCTCTACACACTATATTGAATATTATGACTAATTGGGACTGATCATTTAGGATATGATATACCATATTTTATTAAATGGTTTATGATTAGTTTTACTGTGGATTTTATATCTTGATACCATTCACTATACTACTCAAAATGGTTAGTGATTATGTTTACTAATTGGGGGAAGTTATTTACATTTCATCCATATATGTTGTTTATGTTTCACCCCATTCATAGAAAGAATGAATTGGACTTAGTAAGTGAGAATCAGGTCCCGATATATCCCCTCTATGCATCAGTAGGTCTCATGAGACAAAACAGATATGGACTTGGCTGAGCCTTGCCCATTTATTTTAAAATATGGATTTGGTCAAGGCCTTAACCCTTTATTTTCATATGTCTGGGCCAAGGCCTAGATAGTATGTTTCAGATTTCCATCATTATTCATTCCCTCATTATAATATTGGCAATTGACAATCCATATGATTATTTAACTAGTAAAATACCTATGGTTAAGTTTCTTTCTCATGTTATTATTTATGGAATGATTTAATCATCTTTTATTCCTTCAATATTATGCTCAAGATTATTTGTTAATGGCATGTAATTAGTTATTCACCATGAATTATTGTTTATGATAGGTTACACTATATTTTTTACCCCTACTGAGCATCTGATCTCACCCCTTCTGTTTTATTTTTCAGTGTGATGTGAAGATGTATATTTTTAATGACTTTTAAGGATAATCTAGGAGTTTATAGATGTTTCAAATGGATTTTATAGGTTGTATAATATTTTTAGTGGTAATGTAAAACTTATGTTTGTATCTAGTTTTCCAAAGCTACTAAACTATTTGGTTCTTTGGGATGCAACCTCCTTATTTGTTATTCCAATGTAACAAAGAAAGGCACTAGCTCTAGGCTATTGGGTCTGGGGTCTTTACAAATATAGTGCATTGATAGTCTTATTTATTTATATAATTTCCTTCTCTTTCTCAATATAATAGAGATATGATATTAAGGTTTAATAATCCATGTATTTATATTGTATCATTAACTCTCTAGACATAGTTGATAATATAGTATAATAGATATTAGAATCATCCCCAACATATCTATGATAGGAATATGTTTCACCATCACTCACCAATTGGGGTGGTAAAACAGTAATAGGGGTTTACAAAACATAATACTAACTTTATGATAATAATTCATTTCATAAATGATTATACCATATCCAAAAATTTGTATTTGTAAGTACATACCCTGACTTAAGAAATGATCACACTATTTTTTTGGTTTTTTTTCATTTTCTATAACAATTAAAACATATTATTTGTAGTTTAATTGATATAAAATTATGTGATAAATATTAATAATTAAATTTATTAAGTCTCCCACTATTTTATAACGTATCAATATACCTCTCCATTGAACTATAAATTTCCCATCACTCAAGAAATTCTAGTGGAAAGATCCATATTTCCCTTCTTGATGGTCCATACTTTGTCCATGAAATCTATAATAAGGTATTTAGTTAGGTGGTCCTGCCAACTATGGGATTGAATCTCCTTGATATTTTGAGTGGAATCCCAAATCCAAAAAACCAAACTCATATTTCCTCAACTCTTGTTCCAAATTTGTATTTAACAAATTTTGGTCATTAAATTCAATACAATTCTGGTTTAGTTAGTTGAAAACTCTCATGATAACTCCCTGATAAAAGAAATAATCTAGAATTTGTCCATGTAAACACTTAGCTCTATGGTTCCATTCTTAATCAAGTAATTGAAGGAAAAGTTATAATTAATATATATTTGATGGATTTTAATTTATCATGCATAAATTTTATCTTTCTTTATCCTTTATAATTCTTTTTTATATTAAGTGGATTTTACTTAATTAATTAACCATATTGGATAAAAAAATTACTAATAATCCATTTATTTATATTCCATATTTTCACATTAATTCACTTATTTATGTGATCACATTCTTCCATCCATAAAATAAATAATGCATAAGATAGAAATAAATAAATTTCTCAATCATGATCTTACCTAATTATTGATTTATTGAGAGGATAATAAATCAACCTTTGACCTAGAGAAAAAAACGGATTATGATGGTCTTGGCATGAATTTCAGTATTCCACCTATCCACCTGTGCATCACCTGGGTTAGCATCATCTTTCCTCCATCTTAAACTACCTCCAAACGCCTTGGGATACCTCATTTATTACAAGTATTTATAACTCACATGCGGGTGAGGGGAACTAAAGGATTTGTTGATGGTAATTACATAAAAAAACTTGGATACACATGTATTGCATAATAATATAGGGAGGTTTGAAACACGGACCATCATATTTAATTTAATAATTAATAATAAAAAAATCATGCAACAAAATAATTTAAATTAAGCCAAAGCATATATTGGTCTTAGTTAAGCTCATGAACGGCCATGCACATGAAATGAATATGTAAAAGTAACAAAATGGTTAATATTCATTTCTATTGATTATTTATTATTTATATTTATATTTTTTCATTAATTAATTAATTAATTCCCTTTTATCTTAATGACCATCCGAATAAATTTAGAGATACCCATTATAAATTCATTTATATAAAATAAATAAAAGAACCAATAATTACATATTATTACAATAAATTAATTGAGAATTTTATCATTATTTAAAACTATTATTAAATTTTCAAACATGTCAAGTTCTAATCAAAGTAATAATGTTTTAATGTTGCAATTAGTAATTTAATGTAATTTAATTCTTTTTTTATTGGGGAACTATGCGGCATGTACTTACAAGTTACACATCATGAACCTTGATTATCGTGTATCTAGGATACATTTAGAGGGATTCAGTGTGTACCTTAGTAAGACTAAATGGCACGTAAAATCTAGTTACATGTTGTGTATCACACTTTCCATATATCTTCACAACCCACCAAAAGATTTGGTATGTTCTTTAGATGTGGGATTGCATGACATGTATGTCAACTACATGTTGTGTGGTCTATTTTCCATGTGTCCACTTGACTTTCTGAATGTCTTAGAATTTACTTTGGATATGAGAACTAATATACTACATGTTATGTATGCTGGATATTTTTCGTGTACTTTATTAATGTTTTGGACTATCAATATCACACAGTTTTGACTGTGTATTTGACCACATGGTTATCATAAATTTCACCATTAAACCATATATACTACATGATGTGGACGTCATTTTCACACTGTGTAATCGGAAAAACCATGTGCAAGGTTTTATTGGTCAACACGTGATATGAAATAAATGTGCCATGTCTAATTTACTTCTTAGCATGTCTTGTATCCTACAACATGACTAGTTGTAGTGCACTTGGGTCACAGTGTGTACTCACACTACACACCGTGTAATCCCATGTTATCTAGACATAATCCTCAGTACATCCTAATGCAATCTCTATTTGTTCTTCATATATTCTTAATCCTTTAATAAAATAAAATCATGAACAATGAAAATTAAAATGTTGAAAGCATGTAAATTAAAATATATTAAAGAACGGATAATCTAGAATGAAATATTTAACCACTATTGTGAATATAAATCAACAATAAAATAAATATTTATAAATTTGGGTGACCTCTCTGATACCAATTGAAGATTCTAGGTGTAGTGAAAGCTCCTTTGGTGGGCGATATATTAAAAAAATTATCAGAGCTGCCCAAAACCCCAATAGAGGATCCGTGCACATTAAATATATAATTAATTTCTTTATGATCAGAAAAAAAAAGGTTAACTCATGATAGGAAATTTATTTGATGTAGATGTTGATCTTCCGGGAAAAAAAATTGAATTACACATGTTGTACTATAATTATCCAAGTGTAGAATCCCTCTAGCGTTGATCCACATGTGCTCCTTTGATCTCCAAGCAATTCTGATTGATTTCTAAGTGCTAGCATGGTGAATCAATCATCTTTTATTTTTTGTCTTGATCAATTAAAGATCCTTTAATCTTGATGGATTTATTCTTTTCCTTGAGAAAATTAGAGGAATAATTTGAGAGAAAAGTCTGTTGTACACAACAATTCTCAATTGTTGATTTTTGATTCACCCTACACAATAGAAATAACCATTTATTTATATAGCTAGGGTTTAGGTTAAAATATTATGCAATTATGTATCATCCCATAAATAATATAATAATGTTTAACAAACCCCAATCCATATAATAATAAAATATTATTATTATTTTATGACATGTGCTAACTTACATAATGATAAATATTATTTTACCTATTGGAGAATTAGTATTTATCAACGATCAGGGTCTTGGTCTGTTCTTCCTCGTTGGTATTTATTGAATACCCAAATAAACATTTTATTAATAAATAAATATTTTAATCCAAAAACCAGTGAATAAATATTTATTAAATATTCGATAAGATAAATAAATATACTTTATTCAAAATCCAGTGAATAAATATTTATTTAATTTATTCAATCAATAAAAAATGAATAAAATTATTATTTGGTCTTGAGAATAATATTTATTCCATTAGTTAAATTAAAATAAAATTTAATCGATATCAATGCTAACACTTAGTATGTGACCCTCTAGGATTCTTTCTCATTTTCATTTTGTGGGTTTTCTAAAAATCCAAGATTATTGTCTAGAAATGGGTCAAGGCCCCCAAGTGGAAGAACTTAATGTCGCAATGATGATAACCACATATGAATAATCGCTTCATAATATAATACCCCTATATCAATATCTCATCAATAGAGTTTCACATTTGTGTTATCAACCTATATTCTTAACATGTATTTCTTTGACTATCTGAACTAAATTTCATTACATCATGACCATGGAATTTAATATTTCGGTAATATTTAAATCAAAGGGATGAGTTATAAACTTCCATAAATATGGAAGGGACAAATACTTACTTGATTTATTAATTAACAATATGTCATTTATGATTCACCCAGTGTATCCAACTTCATCATAAACTATTATCATCATGGTTTAGAAAATAAATATAAGTGTGTGAGTCATAACATGCATTGATAATAATATTAAAGTCTAAGAACCATTATAGATACTCACATATATGAATATATGATGACACAAAAACATTTGAAATTCCTACTGGTGGGTTTGTTATCATAGTATCCCATCTTTGAGATTTCCCAGTGTAAAATTCATGAGAATAAGTCCCATATACTTAGTAGTACTCACACCTGATAGTCATATTTTATGTGTACTATCATAGAATCTTATATAACCAAGGAACTATATTTAAGAATATCATCAAATCATATCAAGGTTCTCATCATAGTAAGGAACTGGTATATCTTTATCATTGTCATAGATACTCTAGGATATTATCACATCAATGTTATGTAGAAAAAAATAAATATATGATGATATATTTATATTTATATTTACTTTTTTAAATATACATGTAATCTAATATACAAATTAGTTGGTTCTAGGGTACCAACCCCAACAACTTCAATAGCAATTGGTTATACATTCCAAATACAATCTTCCTTTGACTGGCTATACACCATATCCCTTATTCAAGAATTTTTCATACACCCCAATTGAAAACTCCTTCTATAATTCATTATACACCCCAAACACAAGCATCCCACAAATAGTTATACACCTCAGACATAAGATCCTTCTTCAAAGATGATCCAGCATAGAAATATCTTCCTAATTAGATGGTATTCCCCCATAAGAAATTTGATCACCATAGCTTGTGTACTACCTTTTTAAGATATTTAATAGCTTCTAGAAAATATTTTTTGGTTTTTAAACTTCTTCTAGTTCATGGATGATCTTAATATACTCAATACTAAACTTTTGTAAACTTTCTATCTAGATATTATTCTTTCGGAACTTCTTATTCAATAATATAATCCTTTCGATTCTTCTTCTTCTATAATTCTATCCTCTCGGTTATTCTTCATCTTCTAGAACTCTGCCCTTATGGTTCTTCTTCTTCATCCTTATAACTTCTTAAAATATTTTCAGTTAGAAACTCACAATCTCACATTCACATAATGATATAAATTTCAGTGCAGTCCCCACATTATTTGAATGTGCTTAGTCATTTTTATAAAATAAACTTCCTTAGAAAAGTAGGGAAAAATCTTGAACTCAAAATTTAAATTTACCACTGAACTTTTCCATCATTAAGATTCATTTAGAAACTTTATAAATAATCAAATTAAATTTTCTTCATCAAATGTTCCTCAAAAATCATCATCAAAAAACTCTTCAAATATTCCTGAGATATCGGCTATATTTACAAAAAATATATAATAAATTCAGAATCATCATAATAAATGTGACTTCATACATTTTATGTGAAGTCATTCTAAAAAATACTTTTGTAAACCTACTTATTGAACTCTACTTATTCATCTCATCACTAACTTTTAACTGCATATATAACTCATTTTAGATCTTCCATTCATCCTACTCAACTCACAAAGTTTTTATCCTTTTAGAACATATTTTTTGGAGTGTTCTTTTGAAATATTATTCTGAAATGATATTATGATAAACTCACTAATGTTCTATAATTTTATTCTGTAATTTTCTTCTATAATTATCTTTTAAAAACTATATTTTCATATTTTTGAAAACCCAAATTTCTACTTCTTTTAAATTTAGTTTTCATATTCTATAAAATCTCAACTTTCAACTTCTATAAATCATTACATGTTTCCTTTCTCCATATTTCTCCATTAGTTGAACTCACAAAAGTTCTTCCAAAACACCTTCCTATGAAATCACAAATGTTCTTCTGAAACTCCTTATAGTGTATTCAATTATCTTATTCTAATATAGGCTTCTGAAAAATAAATTTTCTTCTTACAAAATATACTTCTATAAATTTTCTTTTAAAAATTTGTTTCTAAAAATTTTCTTCTGGTAATTTTCTTCTACAAATTTTATTTCAGAAATGTTCTTCTGAAAATGATCTTTTGCATTTCTATCTATTGAACTCATAAATGTTCATTTAGGTTTCTATCTATTGAACTCAGAAAGTCTCTTCTGAAATTTCTTCATGTAAGTTCAACTTCACATATTATAAATTTTTCTTCTCATCTTGAATCACTTTTATATCTTTCATCAAAGTGATGTTTCTTCCTTGAACTATCATAAAAATCATCGTCTGACATTATAATATTACTTTATTCAAAGAAAAAAATTTGTCTTCAAATTTTCCAAGCAACATTTCCTACAAAAACATATTAAATTATTGACAAAAAAATGAAACTAAAATTATTTGGGCATAAAACATCTCTAGGTTATCATTATAGCGGGGAATTGTTGTATTTATTAGGTTCTCATTATAAAATGGAATAATCATTAAGACACTAAGATAAATATAGTCATATAAGGATTATCATTGTATTTTTAGGTTATATAGGTTCTCATTATAGAGGGGAATAATAATTTTGGTATATCCATGTTTAATAATATTATCATAGTGTATCTTGGTTCTCATTATAGTATAGAATTGTTATAACTTTTTTATTCAACAAATACTTTAAGGACATTATAAAATCCATGTTACACTGAAAAAAATTCTCATGTGATAATATGTTGATTAATATTCTAGTAATTCAAATTACAAAGTCATATAGTTCTAAGGTACCAACTCCAACATTTACAAGAACCACACATCACTTAAATTTATACCAAAGTCGCATATACTTCACCAAAACTCAAGATTATAATTCAAAGTTAATCAAGTGTGTTTACCCCTTTTAAAATTCCATTTCACAATTGAATATACACATTATAATAGTAAACACATATTTAAAACACATAAATAAGAACAAATGCAACTCGTCAACATAACAAAAATTCAAAATTCAAAATTTTAGTTTTTATAACTGTAAACAACCCTTAGCACACCCATTTCCACATTAAAACACTAATTTATAGCCCTTTTTCTTTAAATAATATTTATCAACATCTACTTTAATTCCCAAAAAAATTATTTTTTCATGTAAAGTATTCAAATATATCTAGTAATATTTTCAATACCAGGTGCTGAGACGACACATGATTCTGATGCTCAGTAAGCCTAGTGTTAATGTTTAAAATATATTTGATATATTTGATTGCACACATGCACATTTTTCTTGAAAACTAGAATAAAACCCAAATGGGGACTCAAATCAAAAATCTAAAGCCTTTATTGAGTTAAGGGTGTGGTTTTTACCTTAATAATGACATAACCTAGGTGCACGTCAGATGTTCAAGTTGAGTATAGTCAAGGGAGTATTAATAAATAAATAAAATAATGTATTTATTTTATTAAAAAAATGGTTGTGACCTATTATTTTTCTATAAATATTTTATTATGGATAAATCCTAGGTTTATTCATATACACC
Organism: Viscum album; assembly: GCA_963277665.1. NCBI lineage: Eukaryota > Viridiplantae > Streptophyta > Magnoliopsida > Santalales > Viscaceae > Viscum > Viscum album. The sequence continues at coordinate 1,258,557,331 of OY728152.1, forward strand.
TAGAGATTTAAGAGAGGGTGTTGGAGGATAATTCACAGATGAACAAAAAGTGGATCATCAATCAATGTTCAACGAATCTCAAGGATCTTTATAATAATAATGACATGGATTCCTTCTTCCCATAGATTGATCTAAACTGAGGTAGAAAATATGTTTTATGTGGATTTATCCCCATTTTATTTTTCCTATGATGAACACAAATCAATCAACTATTGAATTTATTTGTGGATCAAACATATTGTGGGTATAGGTTAGATTAATCTAGGATTGGGGATTTATATTATTTCTTATTTATATCTCCTTGTTCAACATCTAACGGTAATGAATCAAGTCTAACACAAACATTTGTTTAGGTTCATTCCTCATGTTTGTGTTTTGTGCATTTCTTCCATCATTCTTCACATGTTTATCATGGGAAATTCCTTTGTACTTTAGTTAGATGAATATCTGGTATTTTATTATTTCAATACCATTCTTCAATGAAATGAATCAACACTAAAACAAAAAATATGATCAAGGATGTGATTGAGAGTCATGAAAATGAAGGATGATTGATCAGAACATATTTGTGGATATTTATTCTTCATGTTTTCAGTGTGCGATGATGGTGTGGCTCAACGAATGATTTATGAGAATATTGAGGTATAGTTTTTAGGGGAAAAAAAGTGGAATTGAGACTCAGTTGTACTAGATCCATACTTTCTGATGTGATTCATGATTGTATTGGAGGGTGGAGGAGTGGATGATGATGTGTGAAATGGTTTTTCAGGTTCTAGAAAATCCTAATATACACAGAGTGTAAATTAGGAATACAAGTAATGTGAGTACCTATTGTGGTTATAGGGTTTCCATGGAGAATATAAGTATTACATGGCATGTGACACATGTCAAAAGACATGTGATCCAACCTAGAAACTCATTGTGTTCTTTGGGAGTGTACGGCCAGGAAAACGGCTAAGCACATGGCCAGGCTAGTAATACACGGATAGAGATTTGTACTTGGACATGACCAAGTACACTAGCATGGCAAGGTATACATGAACATGGACACATGCATGGGTCATGATATACAAGTAGACCCATTTCTAAAGAGACACATTGTGGACTTATCCAAAGATGTCCCGGATCCCTTGTTCCCTTCAGCTAGGACAAGTTTCCCTAGCATGTGTTCCCTTGATCCTTTACCTAAGGGTTTATTATGAAATCAAATCTTTTGTATAGGATGGTGATCCCCTCTAAGGAACTTTAGTCATGGGAATATTTATTGGAATCCCACCATGAGGCCTAGAGTGAGATACTCTATCATCATCATCCCTAGATGGGGTTCTCAAAATCATTGAGAGAAACACTACTCGAGTATTGATCCCCTACTTAGTGGGTTAATATATATTGGCTTGTCGGTATACCCCATGGGATTGGTAGTGATTTCCATCTATGTATCAATATCTTCATACATCCAGCACATAATTCTTATGGTAATACTTAACGAGCATGACATCTGGATGGATTCCATTAGTGTTATCTGACTTGAGAATCATGTTCTCCCGGATGAGTGTTATATGAAACCTTTGAGTATGAATCCTAGGTCAACAGTATGGTTGTGACCTCACATTGATAATGTGTGTCTACTATGATTATATTTGTATGTTCTTTTCATGTATTTTTTTAACAAATCCCTATAATGAGATGACTAATATTCTTGCATCTATATGATTTTGGGGTTTCTAAATGGTTATTTTTATACTCACCCCTATATTTGATCTGCCCGCATTTTTCATGTCTTATGTAGACAATCATACATTTGATGGGGTTCTCAGTGGACCAGGAGAAGACAAAGCTTAGATTTGTGATAGATAGACTATATTTCATTCCAGGAGTAATATTTGACTATATTATCCTATGTTTATCAAGTTTTACTTATTTATAGTTCTTTATGAGCTTGTATTTGGCACTAATCACTTTATATTTTTTTATACTCTGATTATGGGATTTAGATATGTTCATACATTTAGTATCATTTTTATTTTACATTTCATCATTGTATGGGCTTGAATATGTGTGTGTATGTGTGTGTGTGTCTAGGTACCTTAGGATAAGGCCTCCCATGTGAGTGTTATGCCTAATCGGAACCGGTCCCCAACCCCTATCCTATTGGAGGTGGTCTTGGGGTATTCACACTCATATTATCACAAGCCAAACAGGCCCTGATGGGTCAAATTGTGACCGAGTGGTATTAGAGGAGGTTCTATCTTATAACTATAGTTTTTTTTTATAGTAGAGTGATTATTTTGGGATTAATGGAAATAGTGTTATGTGTTTCAAGTTTGACTCTTAGGATAGGGGCACCAATTTTGGTGCGGTGAATGATATATCCATACACCAGGACTCTGATCACCTACATTTTTACTTGGTACATGTATACATTGGTTTTAGGGAAAACATTGGTACATGCATCATGTAGGAATGGGTTTCTATTTTCATGTCCTTATTGAGTTATCTCTCCAAATATACTCATTGATCATGGTACGTCTTGTCTATTTTAGGATGTCTCCATGATGTTTTCTAGCTAGGATTCAACAACGGGGTCAAGAGTATCATCTCATGAGTTATGAGGATTTGATACAAGTACCTATTAAAGAGGTGTTACTTCTAGGTGGTGAACCAGTCATACCCCCACCTATCGAACAACAGATGGTATCAGTAGTACCAGTGGATTAGGTTTTTAGGTTGATCGCACTTCATGAGTTTTACCAACAGTGACCCCTTGGGTTTTATGGAAATCCAGATACATAGGCATATAAGGATTGTATTGAGGAAATAACATAATTATTTCATCTCTTCAAGACATCTATAGACTAGATAGTGTTCCTAGAATCAATCCTTCTCCATGGCTCTACAGAATGATGATGGGGTGTATTGACTTGGTCATAAAATAAGGTGAATCTTGCATGCTTATAGTTCAAGTGAATTTTGAGAGAGGAATTTTCTCCAACTATGTTGAGGGTTATGTGAATTCAAGATATTTTACATCTTCAGCAGAGTAGTATGATTGTGCTTGAGTATTCATGGAGGTTTTCCAACCTCTCTGAGTAATAGATTGATATGTTGTGTGATTAGTTATTTCATATTTAGAACCTCCAATGAGGTCTACATGGAGAAATATGAGTAATAATTATACATCTATGAATTCCTACCTATGTTGGAGTACTGAAGCATGATTTGGTGGTCAAAAGTTTCTTGGTTGAGCAGACACAGACAGTTGGTGCCGGAAGTGGGAACATATGAGGTGAGAATTTGGTAGCAGGAATTCGATGACAAATGCAGGTACATGTATGTGAAATATGTTTCAGGAGGAGATCCTAGAATAAAGGGTATATAGTTCATGTCTCACGGCATGGGTCCATTCATCCTAGAGATAGGTGGTGCTACTCTAATGATGATCATGGGCACCTTGCAGAAGATTTCCTGACCTAACATGTGTTTGATAGAGAGACAATGTATGCGCCACCTAGGTAGAGGTAGCAGTATGATTAGGAAGTTTTGAAAGCTATAATATGTGGAAGAGGACTTGAGAGAGAAGTTTTAGTAGGTAGATGTTTTGACTTGTTACCACCACCACCCCCGGGTAGTTTGTGATAGGTTCAGGGAACTAGGGGATAGGAGTGAGGGTAGCTGCAAGAAGTAGAGGCTTATGAATTATAGGTTTCAAGGATGATACGAGTTGTGATTTTTTCTTCTCTACTTTAGATATAATATTGATTAATGTGTGTATGGTCTACTCCTTTGTTTCCACTACTCTGGTCAGAAATTTATAGATCCTTGTTGATATCTTGGATCGACCCTTACAATTGGAGACTCTTACTGGAGGTGACTCGGTGATCACACACTTATGTTGGCAGTGTAACCTAACTCTTGGAGATGATAGTTTCTTTTGGTATCTCTTTTTAGTGGTTATGAGACCTTGAGATGTCATCTTAGGCATATACTGGTAATCTACAATTCATGCATACATAGAATATTTTAGGAAAAGGATGTGGTGGGTCTGTAGTGATGAGAGAAGGTTTCTTTTGTTGGTGAAAAGGAAACTCAGATATAGCAGGATGGAATCATGTGTAGGAGGGTGCATCCTATTAAACACTAGTTGGATAGCATGACCCTTGGTGTAGTGGATTTTATGAGTTTTTAGTTTCCTATAGTGGTGATGGTGGAGTATGAGGATGTCTTTCCTGAGGACATTCCAGACCTACATCCCTACCGAGAGATAGACTTATGAATTAATCAATCACCCTAATATAGACTCAATATCTTTACCAGTATATTAGATGGTTCTCATAGAGCTTCAAAAGTAGAGGGTGCAGTTGGATAACTCGCAGAGGAAGGAATTTTTCAGACCCAATGTTCCACCTTAGGCGTCCCCTGTGTTGTTCTCTAAGAAGGAGGATGGGAGCTTTAGGTTTTGTGTGGATTAACATTTCCTAAGCCAAGTTATTATTAATAACAAGTATCCACTTATAAGGATTGATGAATTATTTGATCAATTTATAGGGGCACAATGGATCTCAAAGATTGGCCTCAGATTTGGCTATCACCATCTATGAATACAGGATGAGGATATACTGAAGATGGCTTTAAAATTTCATTATGGTCACTATGATTACTTGGTTATTCAATTTGTAATGATGAACTCCCCAATAGTTTTTGTGGGACTCATAGATTGGATCTTAATTTATTTCATAGATTAGTTTGTGGTAGTATTCATTGAAGATATCCTAGTGTACTTGGTGTCTAGGGAGGAGCACAAGAGATACTTGTGAATATTCCTAGACATTATCTAAGGGAACTAGTTTTATGGTAATATCTTAAAGTTTCGGTTCTATATTTAGTAGGACTACCTTCTGGGACATGTTATCTTAGTAGACAGTGTAGCAGTGGACCCAAAAAAGGTTGAGGCAGTGTTATCTTTGGATCCACCTAATATCATAACGGAGGTGTAGAGATTCCTTAGGTTGGAAGACTACAATCAAAGATTCATATCTAATTTCTCTAGGATATAATATCCCTTTACAACTTTGACTTGAAAGGGGAAGTCTGTCTTGTGGGAAGAGAGGTGTCGGAAGGATTTCTAGGAGTTGAGGTAGAGATTAACAAGCGCTCTCATCTTGATATTTTCATAGGTGGGTGTCGAGTGTGTAGTGTTCTGTGATGCATCAAGGACCTTACATAGTATCGTTTTGATGCAAATGTAGGCAGTTATTTCCTATGGTTCACATCAATTGAGACCACATGAATAGAACTACATAACCCATGATCTTGATCTAGCAGCGGTAGTCTTTATACTAAAGGTATAGTGATACTTCCTTATCGGTGAGTGATTCACCATCTATTCTGATCAAAATAGTCTCAAGTATATCTTCTCTTAGAATGATATTAAATTGAGAAAGAGGAAGTGTCTATAGTTCCACCAAGACTATGAATTTGAGATTGTCTATACTCCTGGGAAGGGAAATGTGGTAGCATGAGATCTTGTTCACAATTTCTGAGAGATCCTTCAGAGTAGTTTTCCTCATTGTAGTTGTCCTTATTAGCTGGGAATGATACAGCTTACCTCCAGTTGATGGTTCTTACACTATCAATTCTACAGTGAGTTAGGGATTCTCAGCATGAATATACTAACTATGAGACCCTACGTACTCAAATATCCACTGAATGTACTCCTCGTGGATTTTATGAAGGTGGGGAGCATGTTATTATTTTAATAGGACACATGATGACACCGGTGATGTTGTGGGAGAAGGTTATGATATAGTTTCACATATTTATTTGGTTGTACTTGTAGGTGTGGCAAAGATGTATTAGGACCTCTGACATCGGTTTTGGTGGCTAGGGATAAAGAATGAAGTTGTGGAGATTTTATATCAATGCCTAACTTGTGAGTAAGTGAAGGATGAGTACTATGTTTTAATGGGTTTATTTAAACCCATTGAGTTTCTTGAGTGGAAGTTATAATGACTCTATTTTTTCTTACATGATTGTTACATCATTTTAAAGATAAAAAAACATAATAGTATACATTTAAGGATCAAAAGGTTTATTATCTTTAGAAAATTAGGATCATACATCACTTGAACATAATAAAACATAAACATTTATTTAAATTCTAATTCTTTATCCTTAAAAATCTCTCATGTTCTCCTTAATACATGTATTCACCTGAGGATATACATCAAAGAAATTGATGAGCTAAAATCCTAGTAAGGGGAAAGATAAATAAGAGACATGAATCGATAGAACATGGGTGAGCATCGCCATCATCATCATATCATAAGCATGGGTCATCATCATAAACATGAGGGAAGACATTTGGAAAAGTCATGGAATGTGGGAATGCATAAAAATTAAACATCGTGTCATAGTGTTCAAATACCATACATATTTTTCAACAAATATAACACCATGTTCATGAAAAACATATGTTCATAATTATAACATCATCATTATGAACAAAGATAGAATAATTTTTACACATAATACATAGAATATCATGAGATACATCACATTTACCAATGCATTAGAGGGTTATATAATTCTATACCCACTTGTTACATTATAATATTCACATAATCAGGCATTCCACATAAAACATATAACAATCATGGTCATGAAATAACCCATGGAAATAAATGGGTTTCAAATGGATTTCCTAAAGCATGCATTCATGGATAAATTTTGGTGTTCCTAAATTGAAAATTGAAATAATAATTTGGAATGAGAGATCATTTTTCTATGGATAAGAAACAACACATGAGGAGTCAAATATTAGTTTTGGAAAGAAATGATTTTTTGAAAAACCTTGGTAATTAGCTTAAAAATCAAGGTGGTAACATGTATATCCCTGAAATAAAAGGGAATACTGGTGAAAGGATATTTAAGAAACATTAGATGAATATACATACTAAAATTTATGTAAAATATGGATAACCCAAAGAAAAGGAGTTGGGTTCGAGAATCCCCTTACCATAATTCCCACTTTATTTCATTGCTTTTACGCCTCCTAGATAATAGACTTAGATTTATTAAAATATTGACCCAAAAGTGAATTACTTTCATTTTTACCAATATTAATCAATTATATTATTTTTATTATTTTTTAAATTTCCTTGATTAAAGGTAATACATTTTGATATCATGTTTTCCTTAAAAAGGTCTCGTTTTTCTTTGATTTCACTATTTTTATTCAATGTAATTTATACATTGGTAGAATTAATTTTAGAAGTTTAAAATAAATATATTTATAAATTTATATATCATAAATAATTTATAATAATCATACATATGGTTGGTGGTAAGGAAATAATTTTCAATTTCCTTGTTGGTGATTAACTAATCCTTAATGGGACATTATCGAAATAGAGGGGAAGGAAAGTTTGAAATTTATATATGTCATAAATATGATACTTACAGATGGTTAAAATTATTAATATAATTTTAAAATAATCACTAATTAATTTTATAACATCTGGTTTTCAAATAAATTGGGAATAAAAGAAATAGAAGAAGAAAAAGGGATAAGATTTGACATAAACTTACTCCTTCCTCGGTGTAGCTTCTCTTGTACGGCACTAAAACTCCCCTAATGTTTGGGGTTTTTTTACTCCAAAATATCCCTAGGTATTTTAAGGGGATTTATATGGAGAATTTGGGAAGATATTTATCTTTGGAAAGTGTTAAAGGGGTGGTTTTCTAAGGGGAGGGATAGGGGTTGTTTTTACTTGAGGAGAGGGGTATTTTTGGAATAAAATATTAAATAAAATATTATATCATAGGTAAAACATCTAATAGTAAATTATTTACAATATAAATCATATATAAAAATAATTTAATGGTTTTAGGACTTTAAATCACTTAATAATTCAAATTCACTTAGTTTATTGAAAAGGAAAAATATAATTTTAATGGAACACTTTTGACTTTAGGATTTGTAAAATAATTTTTTATTTTGGAAATTAATTTTATTGTATTTTAATGAATAATTTATAAAATTAAATAGTTTTCGGATAAACCTAAACTTTTAGAAATGATTAGGTCATTATTACATCATTAATGATGTAATTTAAGATATACTGATTATGAGAAAAACTATATTTTTACTATTCACCTGAAAAATTGAAGTGCTTCATAAAATTACCAAAAAATCACCCTTAGACAATGTTTATGTGATAATTTAAAAAATTATATTCATTTTAACAAAATAAATTTATAACATAGGTAATTTTCATTTTTAATATAAAAATTTTGATTTTATGAAATACTTTAAAATACAGTTTATTGAAAATGTGCTTATATTTTCTTTGATTTTTTTAATCATGATAATTATTTTTTGTCATTATAATATTTGTATTTAATTAAATTAACCATGATAAATATTATTTATATCACAATTTTTTATTTTTAGGTAAAATTATTATTTCAATGGTTAGGTTTCTATTATTAATGGTGAGGTTGCTATTCTCAATGGTCAAGTTACTACTCCAATAGTCACATAACTATTTCAATAGTCACATTAACTCTTATAATAACACTTTATTATTTCACTCAATATTCACTAAAATTCCTCCCAAGATTATATATTTTTATTTGATACGATTTTTATTGGTTTACTAATATTTGGTTTCATTTCTATAGTGTTGGATGTGGGAGGAAGGATCCTAACAGGTTGGGGTGGTCTATATTTTCCCATTTTAGCATTTCTATATTATATTTTTTGTCTAATTGTAATGTTTTTCATTTTCATTGGTTTTATAGGTGACTAATGTAATGATATTTATTAGTGATATAATTTTCTTTTTGTTTCTCTATATTTTGTATGTTTATTATATTATATAATATAATAAAACTCACATTTATTTAGAAAAAAAATATTAATAATAAACACTGTGTTATTACATTATTACCCCTTTAGAAATTTTTTCCTGGAAATTTCAACTCATATTCTCGGTTGAGAATAGATGAGGGTACTTCTATTTCATTATTTCCTCTAGTTTCCATATTGCCTCTTCATACTTATGGATCGACCACAACACTTTAACAATTTTATTTTTCTTGTTGTATAAAACTTTATATCTATGATCCAAGATCTTCATCGATTGATCCTCATTCAAGTGGTCATTCTTTAGTTTTACCACCTCTGGATTCAATACATGTGAGGGTTTTGGTATATACTTTCTCAGGAGAGATACGTGGAATACATCATAAACTTAAACCTATTTGATGGAAGTAAAATCCAATAGGCCACTGGTCCTATGTGATCAAGGATCTCTTAAGGGGCTAATGTACCCTGGGCTAAGCTTCCCCTTCTATCTAAACCATGTGACTCTCTTCCATGTTGATATTTAAAGTAAAACTTTATCTCTAATATCAAACTCTAAGTCCCTTATTCGGTTGTCAATATAACTCTTCTTCCGACTCTAAGAAGATTTTTATATGGTATTGGATGGCTTGAATCTTCTCTATAATATCTTGAGAATGATCAGGTCTAATTATCTTTTGTTCACCAACTTCATTCCAATAAGTTGGAGTTATACATTGCTTCCCATACAGAGCTTTATATAGACCCATTTTAATACTTGAGAGAAAGCTGTCATTGTATGAGAACTCAGCTAATGGAATATTTTGATCTCATCCTTCTTTAAATTCCATTTAGATGGCTCTTAGAATGTCCTCAAGCAGTTGAATAGTCCTTTTAAATTTTCCATCAATATGGGGGTGATATTCCATACTAAAATTTCATTCATTACTCAAATAAAGTTAGAGTCCTATTAATAATTTATATTTAATCCTTGGATCATGATCATAAATGATCGAAAGTGGTACCCCATGTAGCCTCTCAAATTCCTTCAAATATATCCTGGTAAGTTTATTAAGTAATAAATCTTCCTGAATAGAAATGAAGTGGTAGTCTTGGTGATTCAATCCACCATAACCCATATTGCATTATTTCCTTTTGATTCCATAAGGAGACCGGTGAAAAATTTCATGGTGATGTTCTCCTATCTCTACATGTTTATAAGAAATGGTTTCATCATCCCCTTGGACTTATTTCTCTCTACATTAACTTGATGACATATAAAACACCTTGAGATATGATCTTCCATCTCCTTATTCATATTTTCCCACCAAAATTTTATCTCAAAGATCATGGTACATCTTGGTAATTCTAGGATGGATATAGAAAGGTGATATATTTGCATTATCCAATAACTCCTTTATCTCAGGTGATCCAGGCAAACAAAGTCTAGTTCCAAATCTAATGACACCATCCTTATCAAGGTGTAACTCTTATAGATTCCCTTATTTTACTGATTTCACCTTATTTTGAATCTCCAAATCCTCCCTTTGTGCATCCTTGATCTTATCTTGGATAGATATTTAGTAAATAATTTAGTACATGTGGTATTTATTCCCTACCGTTATGATTTATAGATCCATACTTTGTATATCCATGAATATAGGATCTTTCTCAATCCACATCATGGATAAAGTAGCAGGTTATTTTCAACTAAGGCTATCATCTTCCTTGTTCACCTTTCTAAGATAATAGTGAATAGAGAAATCATGGTCCTTGATTATATCTTACCATATTCTTTTATGCATATTGAGATCCTTCTATGTGAAAATATACTTAAACTCTTGTGATCTGTATAAATGCCACACTTTTCACCAAATACGTAGGGCTGCCAAATATTCAAGGAAAATATCACAATTGCTAACTCCAAATCAAGTTTTGGGTAGTTATCCTTATTTATATTCAACTTTTGTGAGGCATAGTCTATCATTTTATCATTTTTCCTGAGTAAAAAACTCAATACTTTATTCAAATCATCGATGTATATCGAAAAATATTCTCTACTTATTGGTAGTGTGAGTATAAGTGTTGTGATTATTCTCTGATTAAAATCCTTAAATATTTCCTCACATTATTCCATCCATACATACTTTAACCCTTTCCATGTTAACTTAGTTATCAGGCTAGATAATCAGGATAAATTTCTCACAAAATGTCAGTAGTACCCTACTAATCCAAGAAAACTATGGATTTCCATGACACTAGTAGGTATGGTCCATTTCTTAATTACTTTTGTCTTTAAAGGGTCTACATAAATTCCCTCACTTGTGATCACATGCCCCAAGAATGTAACTTGCATCATCAAAAAGTCACACTTTCTAAACATAGAATACATTTTCTCTTTTCCTAATATCACCAACAGAATCCTTAGATATTCTTTATCTTCCTCATTTCTCTTAGAGTAAATGAGAATATCATTGATAAATACTACCACAAATTTTTTGAGGTAGTATCTAAATACTATATTCATAAAATCCATAAATATTTAAAGCTAATTAGTAAGTCCAAAGAGAATAACTATGAACTCATAGTGTCCATACCTAATATGAAAAGTTTTCATCTGGGTATATTCCTTCTTCACCTTCATCTGATGATATCCAGAATGAATATTCACCTTTGTAAAGTAATGAGATCCTTATAGTTAATCAAACAAGTCTACAATCCTTTAAATGGGATACATGTTATTTATGGTTATCTTTTTGAGCTTCTGGTAATCAATACATAGCTCCATTGATACATCCTTGTTCTTAATAGAAAGCACTGGAACGCCCTAAGGCAATGCACTAGGGAGTATGAAAACTTTTTCCAAATGATATTGAAGATCCTTATTTAACTCCTCTAGTTATATTGGGGTCATCTTGTAGGGGAATTTAGATATATAATTGGATATGGGTATGATCTCTACTGAGAACTCTACCTCATGGTCTAGGGAAAGTCTGGGTAACTCTTCAGGAAATACATAAATGTGTTCTCTCATAATTGGAATTTCCTCCAGGTTGATACCTTCCTTTGACTCAAACATCTGGGAAAGGTATGCTTCTTCGCATAGTATCAACATCCACATTCTTGAGGTATTTTTGAAAGTAGATTCATGATCTTACGTGAATTTATATAGGATCATGGTATGGTTCTAAATATGAAAATATATTTCCTTTTCTTGATAGGTTATGTGTGATATATATAATGAGATCCAATCCATACTCATTATAGCATAAAATTACACTAAAGGAAGGATTATAAGATTATATGGAAGAATATCCCCACATATCCTAACAACAGAAAGAGTCCAATACTTGGGTTGAAATGATTGTACCACTAGGTGTTTTTATAATTATCTATAATTCAAGGTATTAGGGCTTCATTTCAAAAATTCTAGAAAAATTGTAGACATAAATTAATGCATAGAACCATAATAAAATAAAACGTTTTCCATTCTTGAGTGAATTGGAAGTGTACCTATTACGAATTAATTTTCATACTCCACTTCAGTAGTAGTGATGTCATAAGCTTTGCCTTTATCCTTTGGCTATAGTGGCTGCTGATGCTAATTTCCCTTAAAGACCTATGGTTTAGTGCACTAGCTTGTATATTTCCCTTACTCCCTATAATTTAATCATTGAACCAAGGGTGGTAAATTAATAGGTGTCTTCATTTCCTCTATCATGTTGGCCAGATTCTTCATGTGTCTTAAACATTCATGAGCTTGGTGGTATTCTCTTCCACACTTAAAGCATTTACCCATCCATTTGAAGAAATTTCAATGATGTTATTCTCATATTTTTGACATGTGGGTGTTTGGATCCTTTTCTTTCTTTTCAATTTAACCTACCATCTTAAAACTTAATTCTTATCTTCTTATCTCCATATCCATGGGACCATTATCCAAACTCTATCTCTACTTTGAGAGAACAATGAATCACTTCTTTATAACTCCCAAAGTCTTGTATAGCTATATCCTTTTGAAGGTGTTGTTTTAATCCACTAAATAATCTATATATTTTTCTATCATTTTTTATTACAAAACATGAGGCATATCTTGAAATCCTTGTGATTTTTTCCTCATAATCCATGACAAATTCACCTTCCTTTTTCTTTGAATCTATGAATTCTCTCTCCATCTTTGTTCAAAGAGTTTGAGGGAAATACTTGTTGAGAAATATTTTCATAAATTATTCCCACACCATCTCTTTTATTTCATCCTTTGGCTTGATTTTCTTTATCAAGTCCCACCATTGATCATATTATTCATCTAAATGATAGAAAACCAGAGTAACCTTTTACTTATCAGAATAGTGGATCACATAAAAGATATTATCCATTGAGTCAACCCACTATTTTGTGAAAAGTGGATCAAAATATCTTCAAAATTTCGATGGTCATTTCCACATAAACAACTCAATGGCTAGTTATTCCTTCTTGGGTGAAGTAGGATGTTCCACATTGTTCAGGTTATTATTCATATCCTGAGATAGTTGGGTAATAATTTCCATAATTTTTTGAACTCCACCTCCCATGGCATTGGGGACATCATTCGAACAATCATTACATTGTCCCTCACATGGTTTTTTGGCCTAGTTTCTCCTGGTACCCACCATTTTCTAAAATATAATAGGTTTGAAAAAAATATAATTCAACAAATCATGAATAAATAATTTAGTCTTTTAAGAAATTAACTCTAAAGGAATATCTTATGAGATCCCTATGTTTACCATTTTTCTAAAATAAAGCTCTATGGATATTTACATATACTTAGAGTTATCCTAATGGTTGTCACTACTATTTTATAATACTAATTAAAAAATTAAATAAACTATATCTTGGATACAAACAATAGTGACCCTAATTTTTATTATATGGTAGTTACATCATTTTAAAGATAAACAATGTAATGGTAAACATTCAAGGATCGAAAGGTTTAGTATATTGGTAAAATTAGGATCATACATCACTTGAACAGAATAAAACATAAAAATTTATTTAAATTATTATCTTTTATCCTTCTAAATCTCTCATATTTTCCATAGTAACTATAGTCTCTTGAGGATATATATCAAAGAAATGGGTGAGCTAAAATCCCAGTAAGGGAAAGGAGAAATAAGAGACTTGAATCAATAGTACATGGGTGAGCATAATCATAATCATCGTATCATATGCATGGGATCATCAACATAAAAATGAGGAATACATTTGAAAAAGGTATGGAATGCGGAAATTCATAAAAATGAAAAATCATGTCATAGTGGTCAAATACCACACATAGTGGTGAACGAAGTCAGCATTATGTTCACGCATAACATATGTGTATAATCATAACATCATAATTATGAACAAAGATAGCATCATGTTCAAGAATAATACATATTATCATATGAGATATATCATATTTACTAATGTATTAGAGGGATATATAATTCCAGGCCCACCCATCACATTATAATATTCACATAATCATGCATGCCACATAAAATATATAACAATCATAGTCATTAAATAACTCATGGAAGAAAATGGGTTTCATAAGGATTTCATAAAACACACATTCATAGATGCATTTTTTTGTTCCAAATTTTAAAAGGGATTCCATTATTTATAATTAAAGATATTTTTTTGATAAGAAACAACACATGAGGAGTCAAAGATTGTTTTTGGAAAGAAATTAATTTTTGAAAAAAAGTATTTGGCTTAAAAAACAAGGTTGTAATATGTATATCCATAAAAGAAAAGGTACAAATATTGAAAGGATATTTAAGAAACATTATATTAATATACATAATGAAGTTTAAATAAAATATTTATAACCCAAAGAAAAGGAGTTGGGTTCGAGAATCCCCTTACCTTAATTCTCAATTTATTTCGTTGCTTTTACGCCTCTGGGATAATAAACATAGATTTATTAAAAGATTTATCTAGAATATAATTATCTTAATTTTTTACCTTATTTTTCAATTATATTCATTTGATTATATTTCTTAATTTCCTTGGTTAAAGGGAATACATTTTGATATCTTGTTTTCCTTAAAAATTTCACGTTTGTCTTAGATTTCACTATTTTTTCAACATAATTTATAAATTAGTATAATTAATTTCATAATCTTAAAATAAATATATTTGTACATTTATATATTATAATAAATTTTTAATAACCATCCATAGTATTGGTGGTAATAAAATAATTATAAATTTCCTCATTGGCGATTAATTAACTATTAACGTGACATTATCAAAGGAGTACAAAGGGAAGTTTGAAATATATATATATATATATATATATATATGTCATAAATATGAAACTTACAGTAGGTTAAAATCATTAATATAATGTCAAAATACTTCCAAATTAATTTTATAAGGTCTGTTTTTCAAATAAATTGGGAAGAGAAGAAGATAGAGAAGAGTTGATATAAACTTACTCTTTCATCGGTGTAGCCTCTCTTGTACAGCACTAAAACTCCCTTGGTGTTTAGATTTAGTTTACTCCAGAACATCCATATATATTATAAGTGGATTTATATAGAGTATTTAGGGAGATTTTTAGCTTTGGAAAGTGTGACAGAAGTGGTTTTCCATGAGGAGGGAGTGTGATTATTTGTACTTAAGGAGGGGTATTTTTAGAATAAAATATTAAATAAAATATTATATCAAAGGTAAAACATGTAATAGAAATTTTTTAACAATATAAATCATATATAAATATAATATAATGGTTTTGAAACACTTTATAATTCTAATTGACTTAGTTTATTAAAAAGGAAAGTGGAAAAAAGGAAAACAATATTTTAAGGGAACACTTTTATCTTTAGGATTTGAAAAATGATTTTTAGGTTTGGAAATTAATTTTATTGTATTTTAATTAATTATTTATTAAATTAAATATTTTTTGGACAAAACTGAAGTTCTAGAAATTATTAGGTAATTATTACATCATGAATGATGTAATTTAAGATATACTACTTTTTAGAAAAAATATATTTTTACTATTCACATAAAAATTGAAGTATTTCAAAAAATAACCCTTGGGAAATGTTGATGTGATGATTTAAAAAATGATATTCATTTTACCAAACTAAATTTCTAACATAGGTGATTTTAATTTTTAATATAAAAATTACAATTTTTATGAAATACTTTAAAATACAGTTTATTACAAATATGCATATATTTTCTTTGATTTTTTTTAATCATGATAAATATTATTTATATCATAATTTATTATTTTTAGGTTAAATTTTTATTCCAATGGTCATGTTACTATTCCAAATAATCAGGTTACTATTCCCAATGGATAGGTTATTATTCCAACAGTCATATTATTATTCCAACAGTCGCATTACCTCTTATAAATACCATTTTATTCATTCACTCAATATTCACTAAAATTCCTACCAATGTTATATATTTTTACTTTATAATATATTGATTAGTTTACTAATATTTTTTCATTTTTTTTTGTTTTGTTCATGGGGGAAATGATTCTAGAATATTGGGGAAATCCATATTTTCTCATTTTATAATTTTCTATTTTATATTTTCTCTAATTGCAATGTTTGGAATTTTCATTGGTTTTTGTAGATGACTAATGTAATGATATTTATTAATAAGAAAAAAATTATTGGTTTTTCAATATTTTGTATGTGTATAATATTATATAATATAATATAACACACATTTATTCAAAAAAAATATTATTAATAAAAATTGGGCTATTACAGAAGTGGGATGAAATATATATGGACTTCATGATGGGGATTCCATGGATATCTAGAATACATGATTCCATCTGGGTGATAATAGGTTAACTCACCAAGTCAACCCACTTCCTAGCTATCTGAGATCAGTGTTCAGTAGAGATCTTGGGACATCTATATGTATAAGAGATAGTCCAGCTCCATGGAGTTACCTTGAAAATAATTTATGACCATGATGCTCACTTCATATATCAATTATGGAAGGGATTTCATGAAGCCTTTGGGACTCAATTGAGTTTTAGCATGTCTTTTCACCCCCAAACTAACGGTCATCCTTAAAAGACCATTCATGTCCTAGAGGAAATGTTGGGGGCTTAAATGTTATATGTTTTTCATTGTTGGGAGGATCACCTACCATTGGTGGAGTTTCCATGAAACAACAACTACCATTCCACCATTGGTATGACACTGTTTGAGGCCTTGTACGAGTGACCCTTAATGTAACCACTATGTTGGACCGACCCAGGAGATTTAGCACTTATGGGCTCAAAGTTGATGTGAGCCATAATAGAGAAAGTGCATATCATCCAAGATCATATGAGGACTGCAAAGAGACATAATAAGTCTTATATAGACGGACAATGGAGGCATTTAGAGTTTGAGGAGGGAGACTATATGTTTCTGTAGGTCTCACCTCGACATGGGTTGTAGAGATTTAGCCATGGTGTCATGTTATCTTTGATATCCATTGGCCCTTTCAGGATACTACACAGAGTTAGTGAGGTGGTGTACCACTTGGATCTACCCCCAAAGTTGGACTGGTTACACAATGTCTTCCATGTGTTATGGTTGAGGAGGTACGTGAATGACCCATCGCATGTTATCGACTAGGGTGAGTTGGACATCAAGGATGGAGCTAATTTTATAGAGTGCCCGTTAGAGATCGAGGATCGTTAGGATAATATTCTTTGTGGGTGTACGATTCCATTAGTGTGTGTCTGACGGAAGCATAGGAATCTTCAGGAGAGTAACTAGGAGTGTGAGACCCATATTCTCACTTACTACCCACATATATTTATGTAGTCTTTTTTTATTTTAATGACATAAATACCTAAGGTGGGGACAATGTAACATCTCTATTTTTTCTATGAAAATCTTCAAATATATCTGGTAATATTTTTGAGACTAGGTAATAAGATGATGCATGATTATAAGGCTCGATGATCCTATAATTAATGTTTGAAATATATTAAATATATTAAATTTTACACATAAACCATTTTCCTGAAAAGTAGAATAACTCAAAAATGGTGACTTGGATCGGAAATCTAAGGTTGTTTTTGAATTCAGAGTATGTTTTTTTTAGAAATTTGAGCTCAGAGGATCTTTATTAAGGAAAAATAAAATTTATAGGAGTCTTAAAGAAGGAATTATATATTTGTCTTAAATAAAATCCAAAAACATCTCATAAGGGATAGTAGTGGAGATTGTGAATCCCTATTCAATAACGCATTTATTTGAAAGATCATCAGCAAGGTAGTTGGATTTTCTAAATGTATGAGTGATGATGTAGTTTGTGGAAGAAAGATATTCGAGAAACTTTTCCCACTTTACTGACATCTTCCATGAAAGATGAATCATGCCCATTCTAATGGATTGAACAATGGTGGTGGAGTCACACTCAAACTATATGGTGTTCCAACTTCTTTCACATGCAAGGTAAATTACCTTGATAAATCCAATAATTTCCACTTCCAGATTAGTGGCATAGCCACAATAACCATAAAGTAACTCTAAAACATCACTATTATGATCTCTAAAAATGACCCTATATCCTGAAGGGATCGGATTTCCCCTCAAGGAACCATCAGTATTACATTTTAACAAACCAATAAAGGGAGGAAAGAAAAAAACTTCAAGAGTTATAGAAGTTTTAGGGATTTACTTATAAGGTTCAATAATTTTAGGACAGTAGAATCCCTTACTGAGCTGGTACAACATTTTTAATGCATCGAGTTTTCATTTTGTATTATTGCGATGAAAGTATCCATATCATGTTTGGTTTTGAAATAGACCTGGGAGTGAATGGATATATTTATACCTTTCTATATATTGTGAATCAGTTCATCTCAATCAACTTTTAAGAGAATATAAATATTCTTATAGAGTTGGTAATGAATAATTTTGAGCAGAAAATATAGCAGCAAACCAGTTTGGGGAGTATGGATCTCAAATATATTAAAAACAACCCTTTATGGAGATGCATTAGTTTTAAATGGAAATAATAGGTGATCTATGTCTTCTTGGTGCTGATGACAAGGAACACACTTAGGGAATTGGTGAATACCAAGTCATTTAAGGGTTTTATCAAATGGAATATTGTTAAGAGAGAGCCTCCAAATCAGAGTAAATCTTGAAGGAGGAAATCATTTTTTGTTGAAGATCCTGATCTATTTTTTATCTCCTTAAATAATATGTTTATAAAAATATTTAGAATCAAGTTTACCATTTGAATATTGATCCCAAATCAGTATTTCATCTTGGTTAGTGAATTCATAAATTGAAATAGTTGAATAAATTTCTTCAGGAAGCAATTCCAAATCATCCCATTGATCTTTTATTGATATGTTTAGGTTGATATCTGAGGAGATAACTCAATAAATTAGGGGATTTTCAGTCTAGTTGACGTTCCATAAGTTAAGAGAAGAGTTCATGTTGACCAGCCAATGAGAGTACATGTGTATTTTTTGGAAAACAGTTCTCAAGAAAGTCTAAATAGAAGTATCCATGTAATTCGTTTATCCTGCAATTATCTTTGAAAATAATATTGATATAATGAAATCCAAAGAAACTGATTTCTTATTTATTAGCCTCTAGATTAATTGATCTTCGATAGACTCGTTAAAAAGTTTCATGTTCTTGATACTAAGACCACCTAGAGAATGGGGCATATAGCACTATTTCCAAGAGGATGTTAAGATCTTCCTTTCTTTCACATTTCCACTCCAAAAAGATACACATCATATAATTGATGGTGTTAATGACATCAGAGGGCCATATGTACACCACGAAATAGTAAACCAGCTTTGAGACTGCAACATACTTGACAAGAAAGATTCATCCTGTCATTGAGAGTGACTTTCCTTTCCAAGATGAAAGTGTACTTATGACTTGACTCACTACATTAGAAAAATGAGAGGCACGAGGCTTACCCCAGAACATAGGAACTCTAAGGTAAATAAAGGGGATGGGGCCTTCTCTTATTCCCAGATCATTGATAATAGAGATCTTTCTTGAGGCTGGGAAATTATTTCCAAAGAAGATAAATGACTTACTCCAATTACTTTCTTGGTCTGAAAAACTTTCATAGTGAAAGAGAGAATTTTTTATGTTTTTGATATTCATATTATCTCCCTGAGTGAAAATGATAATGTCATCAGCAAAAAATAAGTTAGAGGGAGCAGATATACCTCTTTTTTCTTTGATAGTTTCCATTTCACCCGTATCCACCATGTAAAGAAGTAGTCTACTAAGATAATCCTCTGAAATTTCAAAAATAATAGCTGAAAGAGGATCCCCTTATCTTACCCCCTATAGAATTTAAATTACCCTTCCAGGGACCCATTAATTGGAATGTAAATGTGGGTAGATCCAATAAGAACTATAATCCAATGAATGAACTGCATGCTAAATAAAAAAATATGGAGAACATAACCTATTAAAATCCATCCCATTGTATCAAAGGATTTTATGATATCCATGTTAAGAGAAATGTTTCCACCATGGGTGGAATTTTGAAGGAGTTTAACACATTTTGATGTAGTGAGAAAAAATATCAAATTCTCCTTCCTTTCACAAATCCGAATTGATTCCATGATATAATTATATTTGAGACTCGGTCAAGTATGTTGGCAAGTATCTTGTGATGGTGTTGTGAATTGTGTTGACAATGGACACTAGTTTGAATTGACTGGTATCACTGGAATTCTCTTCTTTGGGAATTAAAGTAATGAATTGGGCATTGAAACCTTAGGTGAAGGATCCTCCATTGAAAAAGTGCATTACAAGTTTACACATTTCATTCAGGATAATATCCCAATAGGATTGGAAAAATAAATTTTTGAATACATCTAGTCTAGGTGATATTTCTTTATTGAGTCCAAAGACTGCTTCCTTGATTTCAATGTCCAGAGGTAAGGATGGGAGTAATGAGTTATCCTCCTCAGTTATCAACTTGGGAATAATATTTTCTTTTAGCACCACATTTTTTGGTGGCCCATTGAAGAGATTACTGTAAAAAGATACAATTTGATTCGATGGATCTTTCCTTTCCTCAAGTATTTGGTCCCCATCCTTGAGTAAAGAGAGTGGTCTATTTACCCTTCAAGTCCTTTTCAAAGCATTAACAAATTTTGTGCTTTTATCCCCATTAGCAATTCACTTAATTTTGAATATATCCTTATTGACGGTGCCTCTAAGTTTGATGAGATTTTTTAGCTTGTTGGTCATCTCAACTTCATAGGCAATGTCCCCAAATAAATTTTTCCTAGTAATTTCTTCTTGAATTTCATGTAAATATCACTTAATGGCATTAATTTATGAATCGAGAAAACTGAATTAGTTTTTTCTCCATTCCTTCAGTTTTTTCTTGATCAGTTTGAACTTGGAGGATACAGGATAAAGGATCATCATTAAAAATATTCAAGGATCAATAATCCTAAAAAAATGACCACTCAGGGAAGGAATCCCATGCATTGTTGAACATGAAAGGAAGAGGTTTCCTTCTCTAATTTTCATCAAGACTAACCAGGATGGGATGATGGTCAGAGTTGTGCCTTTCCAAGGTGACAGATGATATTTATTTCTAATTTTCAAGAAGTGCCTCATTGAAAAAATCCCTTTCTATTCTTATTTCTCTCATGCCATTTAGTTTCCTCTTATACCATGTAAACTTTTCCCTAATAAGGTTGATTTTAGTTAATCCTACTTCATCAACACAAGGTCTAAAATCCTTAATGGAGATAGAGCTATAAACTGGCCCCAATTTTTCATCCATGTGAAGTATAGAATTGAAATCACTAATTATATTACAAGGTTCCATAATTCCATTATAAAGATCCTTGATTTTCATTTATATAACTCTCATTTCCATGTAGCTATTAAATGCATATAAAATCAAGAAAAGAAATTTTCTTTCCAGATGTGTCAAAACTGTAGGTTAGGAATTGATTATCCTTATGTACAATGGCAGGATTTTCAACCCTATGGTGAACCAAGAGCCAGATTCTGTCAAATCTTGACTTAGTTTGAGTATTAACCAGCTTAGATTATTCCCTACTATTGAAAAAGGAATTTTGGTTTGATGAAATAACCTTTGGATCAGAAATTCCAATAATATCAGGCTTGTACCAACCTGCAAGGAGCCCAAGGGAACTTTTTGTGCTAGGGTTGGCTATTCCCTGGCAGTTTCAAAAATGAATCCCCGTTTTGTTTTTGGTTTGGGGGTGAGTCCCCCTTTTTATTTCCCCTACATTTTTATTTTGGATTTACTAGTAGTCTCTAGATTTGTGGAGTACATGGGAAGATTAATAAATAAATAAAATAATTTATTTATTTTAGAAAAACAAAGATTGTGACCAAATATTTCTCTATAAATATGATACTATATAGAAATACTAGGGTTAGCCACATAACCTTGGAGATTTTAGAGAGATCATTGGAGGATCATTCTCAGAAGAACAACAATCGGATTGTTGATCGTCAATCAGTGTCCAAAGAATCTTGAGGATCACACCAATTACAAAAACAAGGATTTTTTCTTTGCCGGTGATTGATCCAAATAGAGGTAGGATGTTTGTTTTATGTGGATTTATCCCTATTTTATTTTTATTATGATGAATGCGAATCAATCAACTAACAAATTGATTTTCAAATCAATCATATTGTGGGTACGATATAGATTTATCTAGGATTGCGGATTTCTATTGTTGCTTATTTATATCACTTTATTCATTGTCCAATGGAAATGAATCAATACAAACACAAACATTTATTGAGTTCCATTATTCATGTTTTTGTGTTGTGCATTTCATCCCCCGTTATTTGCATGTTCATCGTGGGAAATTCCTTTGGCCCGCAGTTTGAAGAATACCTAGTATTTTATTATTTCATGGCCATTTTTTGATGCAATGAATCAATACTATGGGTACGGATCCGATCGAGGCTACGATTGTGAGGTGTGACAACAAAAGATGGTCGATAAGTTCTGATTTAGGTATACTCCTTCAAGTTTTTTGTGTGGAACAATGGTGCGGCTCAACAGATGATTTTCGAGTAGATTGAGGTATAGTTTTTGGAAAGTACGTGGAAATGAGGATCATCCATACCAGAACCATACTTTTCAGTGTGATCACGATCAGATCGGAGGGCGGAGGGGTGGATTATGATGCATGAAATTATTCAGTGGGTTTTATAAAATCTCTATATACACAACATGTAATCTAGGAATACACGTCATGTGGGGACCTAATATGGAGCAGGATTTTTGCGAAGACTATAAATATCACACGACATGTGACACATGTCACACGATGTGTGATCCAACTAGGAAATTCAACGTGTTCTTTGGGATCACACGACCAGGCTAGGAGTACATGGACATAGTTGTTTAAATAGTGGGTGCCCTAGACCTAACTATTTAGTTCTTTTGAATACCATATCATGTATATAGTTATCTATGCATGATGTAATCTTACCATTATAGTGTAGATTGTACTGTATCCACTATTGAAATGGTAATGTTCAAAGATTAATTGTTGTATCGAAAGGTTATAGCAGTTCCCAGGATATAATGAGAACGTCTAGATACTATGACATTAATCATAAATATATATGTTCTATGGTCTAGATAAATATTACTGATTGGACACAGTATATGTTTGACCATCAGGTGTTGGGGGCTCATAAGCATTGAGACTTCTTCTCATGAAGTTCGCACTTGGTGATCTCTAGTAGTGAGATTATGTGGACTGACCCGCCAATAGGAACACCACATGTTTTGGGTGTCATTGGATGTTCCTATCTATGATCATTTGTAATGGTCTCCTGACTTGATATCATTAACAATGTATTTCATTTGATTGAGTACTTTGATGCAAGATGAAAACCATGGAAATGAAGTTGTGGCGAGGTAGTTTGTGTCGGGTGCGTCATTGGTGGCATGACATTGGTTGAATGGTCAAAAAAGGATTTTTTGATTCTGGGTTATGGAAGTAATATATCTCTGGCCATGTTGATATGGATGGCAGTGCCTTTATAAGACCATGGCCATGGCAGTCAAGGGTAAATCTGTCCAGTTAAATCAACAAACTATAAAGAAAGAAAAGGGCGATGACACGTGAGTGCGTCCTGCTTTATGATATATTACAGAAAAAGATATTATATTACACATTATGTGTTTGTAGGTTGGTTGTCACTGTTGTGACAATCCTTATTTCTTCAAGGGCCATGATGGGTTTCTTGATCCCACTCTTGCTCTGTGAATACTATTCACTACTGTTGAAATAAGGTCCTAGAGGGTCACACACAATAGTGTATTCAAGAATATACCCTATTCAGTTGAATTGGAGTTTCGGACATAGTGGGCCCCACCACAGGGGTCCAGGATTTGTCCAAAGTTAAAACAATCACCAATGAAATAAATAAATTCACAATATTCGAGTTTAGAATAATGAGTATTGAATTTATTTATTAAATATATTTATGATTTTTAAGTAAATACATGAAAAATATTAATTGACGAATATTAAATTTTTCAAGGTTCAATTAATATTTATGGGAGAGACCAGTCGAGTTAATGACTCAATTATTATTGCATAATATATTTTAATACATTACAAGTGAAAGATAATAATATTTATGACTCAATTTAGTAGTTATAAAATGTTGTTGATAGTGCGTTAAGTATCTGGGGCCGGCGAGGCTATAATGGGTATTTTAATTAAGCACTATAAATAGAATAGGAGGGGATTTTGCTAAATACTATTCATGGAGCTTCTCTCTCCTCTCCTCTCTCCCACACTCTGGAGAGAGATGCTCTAGATTGAAGGAGCTCGGATAGAGCTCTCTCTCGGGCATTGCTAGGGAAGTGATGCAGTGATCGTTGGAACGTCGAAGGCATCGTTGGTATTCCACGCTAGCACCCGGACTACAATGAACGATGCTCCTGAAAATTCCTTGAAGCACGTTTGGATGATCTAGAGGAATTCGGATTCTAATTATTCGAGCAACTATCGCCAATGACGAGCATATGTTGTGTGCGGCTTCGGATCTAAACCATGTATTTTATGGTTTATGCTTGTACTTAAAATCCTCCACATGTGGTCCTCAGCTAAGACTGGGCTACTGTTCACCGACATCGACAAGTTTACGTCAATATTCAGTGGGAAATTTTAAAAACCCACCTATTTGGA
This sequence comes from Viscum album, assembly GCA_963277665.1. Classification (NCBI taxonomy): domain Eukaryota; kingdom Viridiplantae; phylum Streptophyta; class Magnoliopsida; order Santalales; family Viscaceae; genus Viscum; species Viscum album. Next base: position 1,258,582,389 of record OY728152.1, read on the forward strand.
GCTTCTGTTTCATGCCCAGTTCCAATAAGAGTCGTGTACTTTGACACAGGTATGGTCAGGTGTACATGGAAACGAACATGGGAACGAGAACTGGCCATGATACATGGGTAGACCCGATGCTGAAGAGACACATCATGCACTTATTCAAAGATGACTTAGAGCCTTTGTTCCCTTCATCATGGACAAGTTTCATTAGGGTGTGTTCCCTTGATCCTTTCCTTGAGGTTTTATCATAGAATCGCATCTTGTGTATAGGATGGTGATCCCCTCTGACGAACTTTAGTCTCAGGTAGAGTTTTTGGAATATCTTTGTGAGGTTTGTAGTGATATCCTCTATCATCATTATCCCTAAGTGGAGTTCTCATAATCATCGTGACTAACACTACTCGGGCATAAATCCCCTAATTAGTGGGTTAATCTAGATTAGGTTATTATTATACCCCATGGACTTGGGTGTGAACCCCATATGTGTATCAATATCTTCATATTTCCAATTCGTGCATCTTATGGCGAGACTTGAAGATAATGACATCTCGGATGGAATCCATCAATGATATCTGACTTGAGGAGCGTGTTCTCCCAGATGAGTGTTATATAGAACCTTCAAGTAAGAATCCTAAGATGGAAGTGTGGTTATGATCTCACCTTGATATTGTGTGTCTACTATGAGTATATTTGGATGTTCTTGTCCTGTATATTATTGAAATATTCATGTGATGATATGACTACTACTCCTATTGCTATATGATTTTGGTATGTCCTACTGGGTATTATTTACACTCACCCTTGCATGGGCTCTGCCCACACATGTCATGTTTTATGAAGATGACCAACTGTTCAATAGGGTTCTTAGTGTACTAAAAGCAGAAGGATCTTAGATTTGGGCTATACTGACTTTGGTTCATGCCAAGAGTCTCATTTGACTATAGTCTCATCTTACTATCAGGTCAGACTTATTTACAGTTTTTGGTGGGCTTGCATTTGGCCCTTATCACTTTCTAGTATTTTTTATACTTTGATTGTGAGATTTAGACATGTGAAATCATTTATTATTAGTTTTATTTTACATTTTAGTATTGTTTGGGCATGGAAATGTGTGTGTGAGTATATATACCTTAATATAAGACCTCCCATGTGAGTGTTATGCTTACTCAGTGTTGGTCATAATCCCCCGGCCTATTGGAGGCAGTCTTGGGGTAGTCACACTTGGATTTTCTCTGGCCATGTGGTCCCTGGTGGGTTAGTTCATGACACATTTATTATCCAAACACCTCATTAATTCAGCACTTTAATCATGGTTATTCATAATTCATGCCCTTAAACGGAATTTTAGGGCACAAACGCCAATCAATGATTCATATAAAATTTTTCTTTAACAATTAAATAAATTTTACATTCCAAAAAACTCATGATAAGAAATGAATCACCCAAAAAATACATAGATCATGTATAAGAATAAGTTAAACACCAAAATAATTCAAGAGGTCGCCTGCCTTGAACTTATTGTATAATCTGCACATAGTTTGAATCCTTAGAACCTATAATAACAAAAAGAACCAAATGAATCGATGAATTGGAATAAAAAGAGAGGATATTAGAACTTTATAGTGGCTGAAACTAGTTAGCTTTACACGAAATGATAAGATTCTCGAAGCTCTTATAAAAACAGAGCTAACGCTGCCAATGGGTTTCAAATTCAAGCTTAAATGAAGAAGGAATCTTTGCTTGAAGTTAACGAGTACCTGGTCACCCACCACCAAGTACTCAGTGACAAGCCATGTGCTATAACATATCTTCCACCCTCAATGAGTACTCGGTACCCCACACTAGGTACCCAATGTCTACTATTGTACACTTAAAACCAAGTCCACCTCTATACTCTCTTCCCTTCAACCCAAGTTGTAACGACCCTAAATTTTATCAGTAGAAATTCCATTCTTATAATTATTTCATATAGTATAATCACATAAAATCACATTAAGAACACAATACAAACATTATAAATGAAGAATTAATGAAATAATAGGTATTCCTATAAATAAAGGAACCTAAACCGATGGAATAGTAACTTGAACTTTGGACTAGTAATATAAACCTTACGAATAGTAAACCATCCAACAGAATAGTAACCTCACCTATTAAAGTATAAATAAATTCTGGGTATCCTATAAATGAAAATATAATATAATTATATCCTAGTATAAGTAAATAAATGTTTTGAAAATTATTAATTAAGTGTTGGTATTTTTATAAGTTATAAATATTTAATTACAATTTTATAATTAATATAATTATTTAAAAGAAAATTTATTTTCATAAAATGTATTTATAAATTTATATTTTTTTTTATTATGATTTTAAGATAATTTTATGAGAATTTATTAATTTTTTCAAAGTGTTATAAAATCAGTTAAAATTTTAAAATCTGTATTTTTTTTAGTAAATGATGGTTTTAATTTAAAATTAAATTTTTCATATTTAGAAAATTATTTTCATAAAATGGAGTTAATTTTTGAATTATAAACATTGAAAAATGGTTAGGGTTAATTTTTGATATTTTTCTAACATACTTGAATTTTTAGTGAATAGTAAAATACGTTAAATTTTGATAAATGCTAAATATATGAATTTTTAAGTAATTGTTTATGTAAGGCTAAGGTAAGAACCATTAGTTATAACTCACATGAAATATTTTATATATTTAGTCACAATAATCAACACTATTTATTTTCTAGAGCTAAAATAATAAACTACTGATTAAAATAATGAGAAAACACCCCTCTCTCACACTACAAATACCACCCCTCACCACCTCTTCACCTCACACATTCCAAGATTTAAGACTTGTCCAAATTGATCCCAATACTATTTTCAATACCCTACACTAATTTCAGAAGCTATTGGTCTCATAAAAATACCAAAACATTTTCCCTATAGAGGTTTTCAAGGAGTAGAAACTCAAGAGGTAAATTCCTCTTTCCTTTTCTTTTAATTTATTTTCAAATCCTTTTCTTATTCTATCCTCACCTTAGCTTATCCAAATGGTGTGATAACTAAATTACATCACATATACTAGAATTTTATTATGCTAGTGGAATAATCCATTATTAAACCCTTCTCCTCTCCCTTTTATTCTAAAAATGAAAATGTTGTTTGTGAGGTGTTAATTTATCGCCTTCAAGGATGAAAAAATTTCATTTTCCATTAACACCTTCAAGGTTGGTCATAAAACCATTTTTATAGTTAAAAAAATTATAATATTTTTATTATATACTATTTAATGTTTTGGAATCATTATATACACATGATGTTAAATAATAAAACAAAATGATTTCGTTGTGAGCGAAAACCGTCCAAAATAATCCAAACGATTATCTCTAACATCTTATCAAATGATTCATCCTCAAACAAAATAACTAAATGAATTATATAACCATTTAAAATTTTATATTTTCATTAATAAATTATAACTTCAATTATGTATTTCTATTTCCATTTTACATAAACTTTTATACTCTTATACAAACGAACTGATCATGTAATCTAAGAAAATGAGCACTCCCGAATGATAAAATTGAACACTCTAACTCATAAAAAAGGTCATAAATGAGCTTAATAAAAATATAATAAATAAATTTCATGTATAAAAGGTTATTAATTAATTAATTAATAGATTTAATTTCATTATTAATGACATTAATATCAAGTGCAGAACCATTTCATACATGAGGTAAGGGATTCTTTCCGAACCAACATTTTTCCTTTAAGATACATTTTCTCTCTCTTCAACCAATTGTAATGATTGTTTATTTTTATGTACTTATTATAAATTTTATTTATATGCTCCAAAATCATTTATCCAAATTATATCATCCTTCTCTGATGGGGAAATACATGTTTTAAAAAGGTTCCCTTCTCAAAGCTTCCCAATAAGCAAGTTTGATTAAAGGGAATGTCTCGATTTCTTAAAAAAATTTAAATGCATACCATAATATGTTTTAATCCACCATTATTTTTCTAAAATCACTAATTTTATCATGAAAAACTTTCTTGGTTCATTTTTGGTTTTATACAAACAATTATTCCTTTTCCATTTTCAAAGAATCTTTAATATTTTCCTTAAACCACACTAAAATGCTTTATTTATAAAGTTTATTTTTACTTGTTTTCACTTAATTTTGTAATAAATTATCATGATATATTCCTAATTTCACTTATTAATGTCTATGTATGATTTAAATACATTCTTTCATGGACACCACTATGATATTCCCTTTTATTATGCCTTTTGACATCATTGTGATACCCAATTATTTCCATGAGTACCTTTATATTTATGTTTGATTACTTATGTATGATTCTTCATTTGGTACACATATTAATGAACATGTTATTATGGGTGCACCTATATAGCACTCTAATGCATTGGGTAATGTTTAGTCTCATGAGACATCATGTTGGGACTGGGAGTGAACAGGATTCCTTTATGGGGCTTTGTCCACCATGTGATATAGTCATAGGAGTTAGCATTGACTCATGTTTATGTTATGTTATATGTTGTTTCCACATTCCTATGATTCTATTATTATATTTTCCCATGTTATACATGTTATTATTCCTTGTTTTTATTCATGTTTCATGCCTTTTATGTCACCATGTTATGCCTTCTAACCCATGTTCTATGTTTTATTCCTATGATTATTCCATTAATTAGATTTTTAGCTTATCCCTTTAATTCATGTATTCCCTAGGTTATCCTATATAGGTGTAAGAGCTCAATAGAAGTTAGTAGATCATTATGGAGATTAAACAAAAGAAGTTTTTAGTGTGGTTTCATGTTTTCAAATTATGTACCTAATCTCCCTAAGACACTATAATTCACAATCCTTGGCTTATAATTTATTGATTAATTGTGCTTAAAATCATGTAATGATGTGTGAAAAAAGATAGGGCTGTTATAGTTGGTATTAGAGGAAAGTTTTTGTTATTTTTGGGATTATTTCTAAAAAACTCTAGAGAAAGCCTTAGGGATAAGACTAAGTATTAGAAAACATCCCTAGATTTTGGTTGATATAGAGTAAGTGGTTTATCAAGAAAATATATCCCTATCTGGATACTATAAGTGGATTTGGTTCTGGCACAGATGTACCAAAGAGTAACAACTCTAACAAGGTGTTCAGGGCCTGTCTTAGGGTAACCTAGTACATGACAACGGGCCTTACTATGCACCTAGTTTTACACTCTCAGGTGATATACTTTGGTAAATTTATAATCTCATTACGAACCATTATTAAGGGAATAAAAAAATTACATAAGAATATATGTTAGGAAATAGATCATGGATAACCTATATTGGAACCAAGTAAATCACAAGTTTATCCTTTTATGTTCAAATTTACCTTTTATTATGCTTATTAGTTAAGTATTTAATCCCCCTAATTGTACTTTATTTTTCATAGTTAATGGATATAAATAGAAGAACATGTGTCAAAAATCAATGTGATAGGAAATATGATGATTTCCCTAATGATATTCCAAATATTATGGGGATGGGTTCTCAAAACTATATGATAGTACTTACTCAGCTAGCTCATGTTATGAATAATAACTTAACTCGGTGGAACACCCTCTTTATCCTAATAAAGAGCATGTTTCTATAGAATCATTCATGAAAAAAAGGCCTCCTGTGTTTAGTGGATCTTCTGATTCCCTCTTCACAAAATAATGGATTAACTCTATTGAGAAGATATTCTCTATCCTCTGGTGCTTAGAAGAAGAGAAATTTGTACTGGCAGTTTATCATTTTGATGGGAAAGTCGATCAATGGTTGACATTGATCAAGAACACAAAGTTCAAGGAGGAAATATTTTCCTTAGAATGGGAGGATTTCAAGAAAATATTTTTCAATAAATATTTTCTCCAAACCCTCCATCTTAAAATGGAAAAGGAGTTCCTCAGACTGAAGTAAAAGGAAGATGATTCCATCAAGGAATATAAAGAAAACCTCACAAGGCTTTCAAGGTATACCTCCAGATTTTTCATGAACACTAAAATAAAGGTGGATCACTTCTTTAGTGAATTAAAGATGATTCTATGAAAATCATTGGTGATTCGATACATTTATAGTTATGAGGTGATTTTCTATTGTGCCCTTAAGGTTGAAATGGAGATCAAAGACACTTTGTGGTCTCATGGGACTGGGTAAAAAAGTGTAAAATAGAGTTTAATATGGGTGATAAATCTCGTGATGGAAATAAGACCCTATATCCCACGTGTCAAAATTGTGGGAAAGGCAACTTGGAAACTGCTTAAAGGGAACTAAGAGATGCTTCAAATGTGGAAGATATAGGAATATGGCTAATAACTTCCCAAGGTATATGAATAATCTCACTAATTTGGAATAAGAAAGGAAGGTTTAGATCAACACTCAGCCTATACTGAAGTGTTTCAACTGTAAAGAGCATGGTCATTATGAAATCCATTTCCATAAGCCAAGGGTTTTTTGAAGCAATCAACAAAAACAACCTCCAAGTTAGTAAGGAATGGAATATGTTATCACTACTACTGGGGTGGATCCTGATAATGATGTGGTGAAAGGTATTCTAGTTATTCATTCAATAATAGTGAACATACTATTTGATTCTGGTTCTACTCATTCTTTCATATCTTTCAAGTTTAGTAGAACTATTCAAACACCACATCAAAATATGGAGGTTGAGTTATCTGTGAGAATAGAAAATGGGACAATTACTACATCAAAATTATATAACTTCTCCCCAGTTAATGTTTGTGGAATGAACCTCCAGTAAAACCTTGTCTCACTTATTTTGGTGGAGTTTGATGCTATATTGAGCATGGATTGTCTATCTTTATATAAATCCAACATTAAATTTCAAGAAAGGGAGATCACACTTCACATCTCAAAACATCCTCCAATTTTGTAAAATTGTAAGGAGGATGATGAATCGTATTTGGAATCATTGTATCAATTTTGGATATGGTTGCCTTATAAGCAATCATATCTAGCTCAAATGATTAAGATAAGGGAGAGGATCATGGTTGAAGACATTCCCATTGTGAGTGACTACACTGATGTATTCCCTAAAGAGTTATCTGGTCTTCCTCCTAATCGATAGGTTGAGTTATTAATTGAATTTTTCCTAGATCTATGCCTATATCAAAAAAACTTAATAGAATAGCCATAGTTGAGCTGGAAGAACTAAAGAAGTAGTTATAGGAGAATTTTTACAAGGGTTTTATATGAATATGTGCTTCACCATGGGGTGAACCAGACCTATTCTTCAAGAAGAAGGATGGATGAATGTTTCTTTACATTGATTATTATGGGCTCAACAAAATCATGATAAATAAAAAGCATCACCTTCCATAGATAGAAGTCTTGTTAAATTAGCTACATGGGGTTAGATATTTCTCTAAGATAGACATTCAATCAGGATATCACCAATTAAAGATAAGGAAAAAAGATATTCCCAAGACTACCTTCTGAACAACATATAGACACAATGAGTTCATAGAGATTCCCTTTGGACTCACTAATGATCCAATTATTTTCATGGATTTAATGAATATATTCTTTAGAGATTACCTTGAAAAAAATTAGGTAGTCTTTATTGATGATATTATGATATAATTCAAGAGTAAGGAGGAACATGAGGATCATTTGAATATTGTGCTGAAGACTTTGTGAAGGGAGAAACTTCATGAAAAGAATTGTGAATGTGATTTCTGGATGAAGTAACATTCTTGGGGCATGTAATCACTAGAAAGGGAATATCAGTTGAACCTTCTGAGATAATGGTAATTGAAGAGTGGATCAAACCAATAGTTGTAATAGATATTCATATTTTCCTAGGTCCAACTGGTTATTACCAACGATTTGTGAAGAAATTCTCATGATTTTCAAACCCACTAACCAAGATTGTAAGGACCTGACCCCAGTTGCCCGGAGTCAGTGAATTATTTGATTACATTGTTATATAAACAAGGAATAAGAATCCCACAGAACTGATCAGTTTAGTAGTCTTTAATAAACTAGATACATACATGGAACCCATTTTACATTTTGAAATGAAACAAAAAATGATACATAACAAAATCTAATAAACAGCATCCTTGAAAACTCAATAAATGATCTCTTCTTCTTAACCTGGGGAAGGAAAAACAAATGAAATGGGTGAGATCAAACGCTCAGTTAGGGTAAGCAATATAGTGGAAGATATCATAACATACACATTAGGCATGTTGAATACATAAAAAATGTACCTTTAACAAAAACTTGAAAACATTATGGCAGAAATAAGATTTGAGTAAGTAATGCCATAAATAAACATAGTTGTGGGTATTATACTAGTTGAATAACCATGTAAACCATAAATTATATTTTCATAATTATGGAATTCATAATGGGGGACAACATAACCATACCGTCAAGGCCTCGTGCCAAGACCATAAATAATCATTTTGTCAAGGCCTTGTATCAAGGTTGTAGTTTCTCTCGTGAGACCTACTGATGCACCGAGGGGCTATAGCATGACCCACCCAACACTTACTATGTCCAGTTAATTCCTCATATTAATTGGCATTAACATAAACAACATACACATTCATATTGAAACTAATATATTAAATGTAAATATCTCCCTCGAACATTAAGCAAAAACACTAACCATTCGAATTAAACGGATGAATGGTTTTAAGATAGCACATCAATAGATAAAATAATAATAAACCATTAAATTAAATATTTTAGATGATAAAATGGAATATTAATCCCAATAATACAAAATTATCCACTAGAGTTTTGAAATATATGAAGATACTCTTATAAAATCTTCAAGTAAATCTTGAGATAAATACTCTTTTACTTTAAAAGGAAGAGTTCTATTGGAAAAATATTTGTATAAAACTAGAAGTTAAGTAAGATGGTATTTTCATAATAAAATTATTGATTTTATAAATATAATGGTTTCCAAAAATATATTATAGGGTGCCCTTTAAAATAGATAAGAAATAGAGAAATTCCCTTGGATCGGGCTTGTATTTCAGAAACAATTTTGAAAGTTCCTTTTAAAAAATGAAACTATCCACAAAATAAGGAAGGGTTATGGTTGGTAAGAATATATATAACACTCACACAGATTTTATGAGGATTAAATAATAATATACCAGAATTTTATTGAGGTAATTAGACAATAAAAGTAACCTGAATGAAAATGGAAGTTCAGGTGGAAAAACCCTTACCACTTTTAATCAATCGATTTGTATGACCCAAAATTAATAATAATAAAATGATACATTGAATACCATTAAAATAAATATATTAATTATATGTTATATCAATGGTAATTATACATACACCATTCACAATTATTAGTATTGAATATGGGAAACCTCACAAAAATGGAAGTGAGATAAAGAAACCCCTTACCTTAAGTTTGAATGTTTTCCAATATTGAACTTAAGGTCCTAGAATATGAAATTATAATTATTAATAACTTATTTTAAAACCTATTAGACATGTATTTATTTTATCATAACTCTTTTTAGTTCATTTATTCCCTTCTTGATAATTTATTATATTGAATTTCATTGTTCTACAGTGTTTGTTTTCTTTATTTTCATAATCGGTTCACATGGTCTTAAGTAATGGAGATCGTGTGGAATGGATGTAAATCTTTAAGAAACTTTGTGGTGTTTTGTTTTGAAAATTTTTTTTATTTGTTTACAACTAATCTTTTTGTTGAAGATTATTTTTTTTTTTGAGTTACAGAAAGTTGAAGTTGTTGGTTACTAAAGTTTTTCTTAAATAGGATGTTGTTGAAGAATAAGCAATCATAAGTTAAGAAAGTGTCTCAAACTTTATTAACCAAATAAGATGATTCTTTTTTGATCTTAAAGTTCTCACAAATCATGAAAATTTTCATGATAAAATCTATTGAAGAAATAGTGAAGAGGTTTGACATTTTTCACTAAGAAAAATTCTGAGAAAAATTCAGAACCTAATTTTTTAGAAACCTTATGAGGAAATCCAGATCCTGCTTCTAAAATGTTACCCAGATCCTAATTCTGAGCATGTTACCCAGATCCTTCTTCTGATCATGTTGTTGGGAAACTCAGATCCTATTTTATGAGGATGTTGTTGAGCTTAACGAAATGTTTCTTAAAAAAGACAATCCTTGTGCAAGGAAATGTTTCTTAAAACAAACTTCCTTAAATAAGGAAAAGTTCCTTAGAGAAAGAAAATTTTCTTAAAAAAGGTTTTTAAAGAAGATTGAAGAGTTGAAAAAGTCAAAGGAAGATCAAGAAAAGTTCGAAACCTGAATTCGGAAACAGAATGACAATTGTGAGAAACATGTTGAGAAAACCAGAACCTGAATTCTACTGAAATTGGAACAAAGAAGTTCAAGAAATTGGAACCTGGAAGTTGAAGAAATCGGAACCAGGAAGTTCAAGAAATCAGAACCTAGAAGTTGAAGAAATAAGAACCTGAAATTAGAATCAGAGAGTTCAAGAAATTGGAACCTTGAAGTTGAAGAAATTGGAACCTCGAAGATGAAGAAATCAGAACTAGGAAGTTCAAGAAATTAGAACCAGGAAGTTCAAGAAATCGTAATCTAGAAGTTGAAGAAATCAGAACCTAAATTTGGAACCTTATAACAATCATTAGAAACATGTTGAGAAACCCAGAATGACAATTCTGGGCAACATTTTGACAAAATCAGAACCTGAATTCAGAACTTTATGACAATCCTGAGAAACATGTTGAGAAACCCAAAATGAAAATTCTGAGAAAAATGTTGAGAAAAACGGAATGACAATTCTGAGCAACATGTTAAGGAAATTGGAACCTAAATTCTTAAGAAATATATCTTTCTTAAGGAAAAGATATCCCTCAATAAAGATATGAATATTTAAAGAAGTCAAGCCTTAATTTCAACTTCTTGTAAATCTCGAATAAATTTAAGGATATTTGAAGAAGTCAAAGATTGAAGATTAAATGCGAGTGATTTGCAAAGTTTTTGAGATTTGAGGAAGTGGAAAACATTTTCAAGATTTTTGTCTTTGTTTTCTGAGTTGCCTATAAATATGTTCTCAGATCATTCGCTCATTTTCAACTTTTACACAAGTGGAAAAGGCGGAGCGTGGGATAATTCAAAGTGAAAATTTTCTACCATCTTGAAGAAGTTCTTTGAGTGTTTGAGAAGAAGAGGATCATAATCATCTTACCTTGATAAAAATATTGGAACTATCTTGAAGAAGTTTTCTTGAGTTTTTAGCAAAAGGAAATCAGAACCATTATTACTTTACTAAGAAGACCAGTTTTAGAAAATCGGATTCAAGAAAATCGGACTGAAGATCAGGAGTTAGCATTTGTAAAGTAGCTTCAACAAAGTTCTTATTCTTGTGTTTGGCTCTTTTTTTCTTTAATAAAACATTTTAAACTAATGAGAGTCAGCATAATCTTTCTTACTGGGAGATATAATGTGTCTAAAGAGAGTTTTCATAAGTTGTATTCACTTCTTTATAATATTGGATTTCCATAGACCCATGGGAGTGGCTATGGAAAGGATGTAGGTTCTCTTATTGAGTTTGAACCTTGTATATCTTGTGTGCCTTTCTTGCTTTACCTTTCTTTCATGCTTGAGTTTCTTGATAAAGGTTGATAAGGAAATAAATCTTAACAGGTTTCAAGGGTTAATTTTCTTAAAGTTTTGAAACATATTAAAAGTTAAAAAACTGATTCAACCCCCCCCCCCTTCTCATTTGTTATTCGATCCTTGGAACTTCAAGTGGTATCAAAGGGAGGTTCCCTTATTTAATCCTTATCATGGATAATATCAATTCTATAAATAGTATAGGAGTTCCTATATTCAATGGGAAGAACTATTATGGATGGAAAAATAGGAAGATTCATTATCTTCTATCTCTTGTCTTGGAAGTTGTTGATGCTGCCACTATTGGTTTTCCCACTATTGAGAAAGATTCCCCCATGACATCTACTGATAAAAAGAACATATAAGTTGATGGAAAGGAAATAAATACAATTCTTATGTCCTTATCAGATAATTTTTATCAAAAGGTGATGGGTATTAAATCTGTAAAAAGTATGTGGGACAAGCCTGAGAGTGTTTATAAGAACCTGGCCTTAAAACATTACATAATATTGTATTAAATGAATAATCCAGATTGAGGATCTTTTCAGGTTTAGAGTTTTAGAGAATTAGGCCATAACTATTACATAACAACTTGAATATTACAAGTAGACACTACTACTCAGTATCCATTTTTTCATAAAATAAAAACTCTTAAAAGAAACATGTCTAGTTCCATGTTTTAGAGAGCATGATTTTTCCTTGATCTCATCCTTGACCCTATTCATCTTTATGTCCTGTGGAAAACATTTCAAAAACTTGGTATGAGCATAAAAATATCAGTAAGGGTTATAAAATAAGGAAGGAAAAAATTATCCCATCAATAAATACAAATCAATGAAACAATACTTTTCAATCATAACATACCTTATGAAAACATAAGAATTATGAATAACACACACAAATCATAAATCATAAAGGTTAATTATGGAATCCATATCAAACTTACATTGTAGCTATCATAACTACATAGGGAGTTACACTTGGAATACCCATCACAATATATTCCCTAAATCTCTTAGGAGAAATATCATGTTTACCTCCGTCATGTTACCCAATGCATTGGATAGCTATCCCGGGCTCACCCGCCCTAGGTTTATCATGGAACCACCCATATACGTAAACAATTCCCAATAACCATAACATTATCATAACATATAACACATTTATAAATGAAATATAACATTTCCACATTCCAATATATCAAATCAATATATTGGAATAAATAATGTTTTATCAAATCATTTTCAAAACCATTTAAGAAGAGATTTTTGAATAAAAGTTTCTCATACCACTTTGAAGATTTTAAATGAATTATCATTTGAAAACATTAATGACCATATAAATAAATCCTAAAACCCATTTTGAAAACATGGAAAATAATGAGAAATATTTAGAATAATAAATCTTTAAAACATTTAAAATGATATTTTAGGTAAAGAGTTTTTTTAACAAAAAGAGAGACGCTTGAATACAAATAATTGAGGAATAACATTTAATAATAACTTTATAATATCATGATAATAAAGGTATTAATGATATAATATGTCAAAGGACATTATATACACCATATAAGAGTGAATTGGTGCATAACAACAATGAAGTCTGAGTGGAAATGTAAATTGAGATGAAATCCCTTACAAAGATGGTATCCTTTAATTAAGGATAAATCAATCACATAATTATGTGTGAAAAAAATAAATACACCCAATATAAGTTTATATTAACTGTAAAAAAAATCAGAGGTAATTCACACATATTCATAGGACGACATATTCAAGAAGTTCAAGTTGAACCCAAAGAATTGAAATTGGGTTAAGAAGTTCCCTTGAAAAAATTCGACAACCTAACGGCGTCACTTTAAAAATTTAGAAAATGAGTTGAGGAGATAAAAATGGTATCTCATCACATGGACATAAATTTTACATCATTAAGGATATAGAATAACATATCCCAACTTAATAATATGTAAATTAAATAACATAACAAAAAGAAGTCTTTTAAAAAGAGGAGGGTGAAAGGTTCCCTTACCGATTTGCTAACTTACAAAACATATGCCACATGAAATAAGGATCATACAATGAAGATGTAAATACTCATAAATTAAATTATATTACACAAATAGTACAATAATGTTTAGTATATACACCACACAAAAGGAAATAGTGGCAAATATAGCATGAATCTCATGGGAATAAAAAGTGATATGAAACCCTTTACCACGTTGTAATAAACTGAGTCGTATGACCAAAAGTTAATAACCACCAAATTAATCACAGAATACCATGAATATAATGAGAATAATGATAATATATATCAAATGGAAGAACACAATACACCACATTCAATGAATAAGTGGTGAACAATGGAAATCTCACAAAATTAAAAGTGAGATAAGAAAATCCCTTACCTCGTGTCCTACTTGACTCATATGTTCTGTGTTATTACTGAATAATAAACATAATTTAATGTCTAATTAATTAAGAAAATTTTTAAATTTTATTATGAATTTTATATCACTTATTATATTTTTATAAAAACTGGTTAATTATTTGGGTTCATATTGGATATTTTATCGATGTTCGGAACGTGAGTCAAAAATGAACTTGTTATAATTACAATTTGTCCATGTGGTCAATAGTACATTATCTAAATAATGATATTAATGATTTATATAACATATAAATAATATATAACCAGTATATATATGTATTTATAACAATACATAACATTTTGAAGATAAGAAATGAAATGCATCGTTCATGGAGACGGTAGGTTGTACGTACGCATGAACGCTACTTTCATTTCTATTTATTATTTTAATGGAATTAAACATAATTATACATAGGTATATTATAATTCCAGTATAATATCATATATAATATCATTAACCCCATCCTTTATACATCCCACATATGGTATTAACGAGTCATATCACTTTGAGGGGGCGGTAGTCCGCACTTCCTCAAATGAAATTATCGCATTTACCCATAATGGAAACCATAAAGGTATGATATAAATGTAAAATACAGAAGAATAAAGAAACTATAAACATAAAATATATCATATATAAATATAGTCTCATATTAATGGCCACCATGAGAGGTTGTAGGAGATAATCGAACAATCATCGTTTCGTGAGGCGTTAGTTTTCCATCCACAAAAACAGTATGTTCTTCACCCATTAGATGGAGGTGTGTGTAAGTGTTATTAAAATACATCTCATAACAACATTATAGTATATTTAGGATACTATTGTTTTTATAAAATAAATTAATAAAAAGATTTTATGGGATGGAGAGGTAAAATAAAATAAAATAAGTTAAGAGAAACTATTACCTTTAATTTGGGTAACTTCCTTTGGTTTGAACCAAAGGACTTCTTAAAGTGCCTTATGCCTAAGGTAAGGCTTCTAAGTGGAATAGAGGGATGTTTAGAGATTAATTGGGTAAAGTTTGGATGAACCAAAAGGCTTCAGAGGTGTGAGGAATTGGTTAAAAGTGGTCTCCTTTTATAAGGTAGAGGAGGGGCTCTTTAGGAAAGTGTGAAAATATTATTTTATTATATAATGATATTCAGTTTATAAAGGTCCAAAAATCATTAAAGTTGAAGATAAGATGACTCATAGTGGAAATAATATCATACAATAGGAATTGGACAGGTTTTGGATAATATTTTAATCATTATAATCTTATTTATTTAAATCATTTATTAATGAGGTAAATACCGCATCATTATAGTATCATAAATAATTTATTTTATTTTATGTCTAAAAATTATAAAAAAAATACCATGATGTATGAAATCTTTTTATCTTTCCAATGAGTATTTATAGTCGAAAATATAACTTATATAACACCATATAAAAATTAATTTACAAAGAGATATTTGTTTATGTCATTTTTGCCTTTACTTTAAATTAATCAATCTAGTGTCATTATCATTCATAAGTGGCTCCATGGGGTCCCAAAATCAACCCAAGGATGCACATGGTCGGCCATTACTCATCCAATAAGGTTATAACAGGTGTTAAGGTAATTTTGAATTATTATAATATTATTTTTACCTTGAATTATCCTATTTACCTTTAACCGCGGTAAATAAAAATCAAAAGTTACTATTCACAAAAAATTATTTTCGTCTTATTGAACCAAATTTTACTTACTAATAACAACAATTTATTTTGGATTTTTTAAATTCAATTCAAAGAAGTGTTAAAATTTCATTTAAATGAAAAAGTCAGTTTTTTAACTACTACTAAGTGGTTTCACTATTCATCAAAAATTGAAGTTTTTCAGAAAAATACCAAAAATTCAGCCTATGCTTTATTTGATATTCTGAATTCAAAAATGATGATTATTTTTTCAAATTCAAAACATAAAATTTCCATTAATTAATTTTAAAATTAATTCCCGTTGTTAAAACAAATAGCGTGTTTTTAAGAAACAATAACTATCAAAAGATTGACACTTGTTTATGTCCAATTTCAAATTGAAATCAATTCCAATGACCAACATTGGATTAAATGGTAAAAATATATTATAATTACACTTTAAAACCAATTAAAAAAGATAATATAACCATATAAATAAATTATATTCACTACTAGAAAAGGGGGCATTGAAGCCCCCCAGACTCGGGCGACCGCCATTGGCGGTCGCTATAGCTAACCAATAGCGACCGCCAATGGCGGTCGCTAACCTACATAAAAAAAAACGGGGGGCTTCTGCGCCCCCCCCCCCCCCCCCGCGCCCCCTCGACCCCGATCGCCGCCCTAACCCCCTCCCTCCCTCGCCGCCCTCCCTCACCGCCCTCCCCTCCCCCGCCGCCCGGCCTCCCCCGCCTCCCGGCCTCCCCCGCCGCCCGCCCTCCCCTGCCGCCCGGCCTCCCCCGCCGCCTGGCCTCCCCCGCCGCCCGGCCTCCCCCGCCGCCCGCCCTCCCCCGCCGCCCGCCCTCCCCCGCCGCCTGCCCTCCGGCCGCCGCCCTCCACCCTCGGGCCTCCGGCAGCCGACCTCGGGCCTCCGGCCGCCGCCCTCCGGCCTCTCGTCCCTCCCCCCCCCCCACCCCGGACGGCACCCGCACCCCGGACAGCCCCCGCCGCGCACTCCGGACTGCCCCCCGCACCCCGGACGCCTCCCCGCACCCCGGACAGCCACCCCCCCCCCCCCCCCCCCCGCACTCCGGACCGCCCCCCGCACCCCGGACGCCTCCCCGCACCCCGGACAGCCCCCCCCCCCCCCCCCCCCGCACTCGTACACCCCCCTCCGAACCCGGACAGCCCCCCGCACCCCGGACAGCCCCCCCCCCCCCCCCCGCACTCGGACACCCCCCCTCCGAACCCGGACAGCCCCCCCGCACCCCAGACAGGCCCCCCGCACCCCGGACACCCCACCCCGCACCCCCGACAGCCCCCCTGCACCCCAGACAGCCCCCCCCCCCCCCCCCCCCGCACCCCGGACACCCCCGCACCCCGAACACCGCTGCCCGCACCCCTGACAGGCCCCCGACACCCCGGACACCCCTCCCCGCACCTCGGACACCCCCCCCCCCCCCTGACCCCGGACACCCCCCCCCCTCGCTGCCCTTCCCCTCACCGCCTCCTCTCCTCCAGCTCCCCGCCGCCGCCGCCGCCCGTCCCCTCCCTTGCCGCACCGCCTTTGGCTCCGGCTCCCCTTCGCTGCCTCCTCTCCCTCGCAGCACCGCCTTCGGCTCCCCTCCCTTTCAGGTTTGTATCTCAATCAGGTAACATGAGCTTTCAGTTACATTATTATTTTATCAATGGTTCATAAAAAAATGGTTAATATTTATTTTGAATATAGTTGATTTGAAAAATGTAAATGTAATAAGTATTGTGTAAATGTTTGTTATACAGATATTATTATGGATAAGAGTTGGATTGATCTTCCAAATCGAACGTCTAGAGAATATTTCAATCGCATTATGCAGTTTATTGACTTCACGAGAGGATTTGAAAGTGACTATATTAGTTTTCCATGTAGAAAATGTGCTAACAGATATCAATTCACACGAGATACTGTGAGGGAGCACCTTTTCTTTAATGGATTTCTGAAAAATTATAAGAGTTGGACTCGTCATGGAGAAGAATATGTTCGTTGTCAAAATACAGATGCAGCTCAGATGGATGTTGATGCAAGGATGACTGATCCAATGCATGAAATGCTTACTGAAATGGTACGTGGGTTTGATCCTGAAGGCATTGACATCCAGAATCTTGAGACCGGTGAGATAAATCTTCGCTCTGGTGCAGATCGTGATTCGAGGAGGTTTTATGAAGTACTTGATGATGCGAAAACAGAATTATATCCTGGATGTACTTCTTACAATAAACTGTCGTTTATCGTGGAGTTGTTGCATTTGAAGACTTTGAATAATTGGTCAGACACATCATTCGACATGCTTTTGGTTTTATTGAAAAAAGTTCTTCCTGTCGATGCTAAGATTCCTGAGTCGTATTACTATGCTCGTAAGTTGACAGAGAACTTAGGTTTTACATATGAGACTATAGATGCATGTGCAAACAACTGTATGTTGTTTAGAAATGAAACTGCTCATTTGGATATTTCTACGGTTTGTGGCGCTTCCAGGTGGAAAGAGAACAGGGGAAATAAGACTCATCAAAGTCAGATTGCGATACAGGGGAAACCGATTTCCGTAAAGAAAATGCGTTACTTTCCCCTTAAACCGAGGTTGAAAAGATTTTTTATGTCATCTAAAGTTTCTAATTTAATGAGATGGCATGCAGAAAGAGTTCATGAAAGTGACATGTTAACCCACCCGGCAGACTCTCATGCATGGAAGGATTTTGATAAGAGACATCCCGACTTTGCTAAAGATGTTCGTAATGTCCGATTGGGATTGGCATCAGATGGTTTCAATCCATTCAAGTCTATGGTTGGTGCAACTCATAGCACATGGCCCGTGGTGTTGGTTCCATATAATCTTCCTCCGTGGCTTTGTATGAAGCAACAATTTATATTACTTTCCACTCTTATTGATGGACCTAAAAGTCTGGGGGATAAGATTGATGTTTACCTTCAGCCATTGATTGAGGAGTTGAATGAATTTTGGGGCGATGGTGTGATGACTTATGACTGCGAAACGAATGAAATGTTCAAACTGCATGCTGATTTATTGTGGACAATCAATGACTTCCCAGCTTATGCAAATTTATCAGGCTGGAGTACGAAAGGGGAATTTGCTTGCCCTTGTTGCAATAAAAGTAAAAAATCTATATGGCTTAAACATTCCAAAAAATGGGCATACATGGGTCACAGGCGTTTTCTCCCTCCCCAGCATAGGTTCAGAAAGGACAGAGTGGCATTTGATGGATCTAGAGAGTTCATCCCAGCACCAAAGATCATGACAGGAGTCGAAATGTTATCGCAGATTGAGGAAGAAAACATCCGCACGGTATATGAAATTCAGGATTTGGTGGCTCCTCCAGTACGTAATATTCGTGCTGTGGGTAGGCAGCACAGTCACAATTGGAAAAAGAAAAGTATTTTTTATAGTCTTCCGTATTAGAAAACTAACATGTTGAGGCATAATTTGGATGTCATGCACATTGAAAAAAATGTTTGTGATAACATATTGTGGACCATTTTAGGTGTCAGTGGAAAGTCAAAGGACCATGTTAATGCACGTCGTGATTTGGAAGAAATGGGTTTAAGGAAACAGTTTCATTTACAGTTAGCTGAGGGAAACAAGGCATATATGCCTGCTGCACAGTATTCGATGACTACAAAGGAGAAAGAGACATTTCTTTCCATTTTGAAGATGGTCAAGGTGCCTGATGGTTACTCTTCTAATATTTCAAAGTGTGTGAATCTGACGAGCAAGACATTGCAAGGGTTGAAAAGTCATGACAATCACATATTACTTCAGCAGTTGATTTCAATCTCAATTTGTGATTGTTTATCCCCCAATGTTTTTCAGCCCTTGATTGAGATGAGTAATTTTTTTAGACAGCTTTGTTTAAGAAATCAACTAATGAGTGATTTAAAAAGTTTGCAGGACCGAATTGTACTTACGCTTTGTCACTTTGAGAAAATTTTCCCCCCCTCATTTTTCGATGTTATGGTCCACTTGACAGTGCACCTAACTGATGAAGTAATGGCTGCTGGTCCAGTGCAATTCAGGTGGATGTATCCTATTGAACAGTATTTGAGTACATTGAAAAGATTTGTACGCAATAGAGCTCGTCCAGAGGCATCAATAGCCAATGGTTATTTGATGGATGAGTGTACTACCTTTTGTGTAGAATATCTTACGGATGTTGAAACAAAATTAGATAAGCCCTCTCGGATTCATGATGGTCCAGTTGGAGAAGGAACCACATTTGATATGGACAACATCGAGTGGATACAAGCACATCGATATATCTTGTTCAATACTCCATCAGTTGCACCATTAATGCAGTAAGTATCTTATCAATGTGCTTGTATAACTTTTACATGTTTTGTTTGCATAAGTTGATCTTTTAAACATCACGTAATCATTTGCAGGAAACACATTAATGAGATAAAATAAGAGATGCATCGTGCGACTGAGTTGCAAATTCAACAATCTCATTATGCGGCATTTCATGATTGGTTCAAGGATTATGTATGTATAAATTGATTTTCATTATGAGTGAAGTATTAAACTAATTCTTTCTGCATATATCAGTATTGATTTTTATAAATTATGTAGGTTCGTAAGCTGAGGGAGTTAGGGGACCCCACGCTACCTGAAGTATTTATCCAACTGGCTGAGGGTCCATCTATAACGGCTCGTCGTTATAAAGCTATTGATGCTAATGGTTTTCGATTTCACATTAAAGATGTTGACGACAAACGAGCAACACAAAATAGTGGCATCGATTGTCCCTTTGTCGATTCTGGTTATTACTATGGTCAATTGATAGAAATCATTGAATTTGTATACACACACGGTTTGAAGTACATATTGTTAAAGTGTAATTGGGTTGATCCAGTGCGTGGATGTAAAGTCGATCAATATCAGTTTTCATTGGTGAATTTTAACTATATGTTATACAGAAATAATGAACGAGTTGAGAATGAACCTTTCATTTTGACATCACAAGCGGAACAAGTATTCTTCGTTACTTTGCCTTCGGATCCAAGTTGGCAAGTTGTTGTCTAAATGTCTCGGCGAGGAGTGTTTTTATTTGAAGAAGATGAACCCGAGACTGTTCCGTTTGTTTACCAACAACTTGATCAACATACCATAGTTCAACATGAAGAAGATATTTATTGGTTCAGAGCGGCTGTTGAAGGAGAAACGGTCGATTTGCATGCTTAATGAAAGGTATAATTGTTTTCCCGCTATTCAGTAGAATGTCCTAGGATATCATAAATTATCTAATCATTTTATAAATCCTTATAAGTTTTAATCCTCACTTTTGTAAGTTAATTCATTCATAAATATTTAGGTTGATTAACTTTCTGATTTTTTAAAATTCATTCACAACTAATTATTCAATCCATTTTTTGTTTGATTAACAGTTGTACAAGTTTGATTTATTAAGAACAATCCAATTTATCTTTTAAACACTTTGGACTCATTACTGATATTTTCTATGACTGCAGACATGTTAGGGGAAGAGGCAGAAGATCCACATCATCCATCTGAGGCATCTACGTCTCAGGGTCGAGGTATGTTTGAATGTCATTGTCTATATTTTTTATGTAATTGACATATATATATATAACGTTTGTCAATTTATATATAAAATTGTTTTCAACAGGATCAGACTCGGCTGCTTCTTCCTCTCGCAGGAGAGGCCCTGTTCGTGGCATATTATCATGGAATTCCGACACGACGATATATGTTTCATTTAATGAGGTATTTCATCCCGTGGGACCGAATGCCTCGGCATTTATTCGTCATCTGGGTCATATCATACGTGACCCACATCGATTTCCATTGACCACGCGTGATTGGGCTTCTATCCCTCAGGACACATTAGATCGTCTATGGAGGGAGGTTCAGGTAAGAAAATAATTTTACTTTATTTTCTATTTATAAAGAATACTAATGTGTTTGATTATTTTCTTTATAGCAAAATCTGAAAGTATGCCCTGAAGAGTTTCGGCCCGTGTGTATGAGAAAATGACGTAAGATGTGGAAAGATTATAAAGGCAAAGTGAAGAGGGACCACTGGGTACCAAATGTGGGTGCCCTTGACATTTTGGAAAAAGTCCCGAGAGGTGTCCTCCTGGCTCAGTGGCGTGACTTGGTTGCATATTGGTCTACTGAGGGTGTTGCGGTTTGTATATTAATTATTTTGTTGTATATATATTTTCAAGAATATGTGATTTGTTTGAAATTTGAATGAATTGAATGTAGGAGGTGTCAACACGCCATTCGGAGAATCGAGCGTTGCAGGGACCAGCTCACAGGCTCGGGACTCGTCACGTGTCTCAGATCCGACATGAGGTATATATTATTCATTTTTTAATTTATTAATTAATATGGTTTTGTGTTTATATTCTTTTAATATACAGTTGCGAGGGCAAGGTGCAGCAACTGATAAAATGTCGGTGTGGATAAGGACTCGTGATCGCAATGATCCAGAGGTTGCAGCATTGATAGTAAGTGTCTGTACTTACCAATAATTACATAAATCTATATATTAACATATATATATTTATATATATTTAAATATTTCACAGGCTCAATTTGAAGCTGAGTTAGAACATCTACCAGAGGACCAGTGACAGCTTCCCATGCGACGGGATGAGATCTTTCATCGCATTATTGGTCGGGACGGGCATGGCTATAGTTTTACCTATAGAGCAGGGATTCCTCGTTCTGTAGTGTCACGCGCTGCGGTTGTCGGTCCTGCTGTTGCTCATATGACACAGCAGATGTCAGATTTTGAGGCACGGCTGCGCGCTTCTGAGGAGACAAATGCGCAATTGACAGCTGCGGTTAGAGCACTGCGGGAATATGTGCGTCGAGCTGATGGTACAGGGGATCATACGACGCAGGTATATACTGTATTTATTTATTTAATTTAAATTATTTTTGTTATTAAAATATTTATAATGTTTATTTGTTGTAGGCACCTGGCCCACCAGAAGGAGGTAGCAGTGATGACAACGCGTGACGCACCATATATTCGCGAGATATGTTTTTTGTTTTTACTGGTAGGGTTGACATTGATGTACTGTATTTATTCATTTAAGTAATGCATTATTACCATCCACGGTGGTCTTTTAAATATTTTATACACATATTGAGTTTTTGATCAGATAATCTTGAATGATTCTACATTTGAAAAAGTCGAACTAATTCCAACAGCCCCCCCCCCCCCGGCACCCCCGTACAGCCCCCCTCACCCCCGTACAGCCCCCCCCCCCCCCCCCGCACCCCCGTACAGCCCCCGCACCCCCGTACAGCCCCCCCCCCCCCCCCCGCACCCCCGTACAACCCCCCGCACCCCCGTACAGCCCCCCCCCCCCCCCCCGCACCCCCGTACAGCCCCCCACACCCCCGTACTGCCCCCCCGCACCCCCGTACAGCCCCCCCCCCCCCCCCCCCCCGCACCCCCGTACATCCCCCCGCACCCCCGTACTGCCCCCCGTACCCCCGTACTGCCCCCCGCACCCCCGTACTGCCCCCCGCCACCCCCGTACAGCCCCCCGCACCCCCGTACAGCCCCCCCCCCCCCCCGCACCACCGTACAGGCCCCCCGCACCCCCGTACTGCCCCCCCGCACCCCCGTACAGCCCCCCACACCCCCGAACAACCCCCCGCACCCCCGTACTGCCCCGCGCCACCCCCGTACAGCCCCCCCCCCCCCCCCCCCCGCACCCCCGTACAACCCCCCTCACCCCCGTACTGCCCCCCTCCACCCCCGTACAGCCCCCCGCACCCCCGTACTGCCCCCCGCACGTCCGATTGTGTCCTTTTCAGCAGCGCGGCGCGCGCTCAAATGGCGCGTTGGGGGGTCAAAACCACCCTAACGACCTATGAATGCCACGAAACCGTACGACAACATCCAGGGCGTGAATTTTGAAATGGTCGGCCAGACGGCACCTCATTCGGAGGTGCCGTGTGACCGCGGCGGCCGGAAACGCGTTTCCGGCGCCATTAAACACCAAAACGGCGTGCGGCGGTCCAATTCGGAGCAAACGTGCTCCGAAAGACCTGAAAGCGCACGAGAACGATAGAAATATTATTCCTGAGATGCAGGAGGAGGCCGCATGTCCATCGGACGTGCGGTGCGCGCGGCACGTCCGATTGTGTCCTTTTCAGCAGCGCGGCGCGCGCTGAAATGGCGCGTTGGGGGGTCAAAACCACCCGAACGACCTCCGAATGCCACGAAACCGTACGAAAACATCCGGTATGTGAATTTTGAAATGGTCGGCCAGACGACACCTCATTCGGAGGTGCCGTGTGACCGCGGCGGCCGGAAACGCGTTTCTGACGCCATTAAACACCAAAATGGCGTGCGGTGGTCCAATTCGGAGAAAATGTGCTCCGAACGACCTGAAACCACACGGGAACGATAGAAATATTATTCCTGAGATGCAGGAGGAGGCCGCACATCTATCGGACGTGCGGAGCGCGCTGCACGTCCGATTGTGTCCTTTTCAGCAGCGCGGCGCGCGCTGAAATGGCGCGTTGGGGGGTCAAAACCACCCGAACGACCTCTGAATGCCACAAAACCGTACGACAACATCCGGGTCGTGAATTGTGAAATGGTCGGCCAGACGGCACCTCATTCGAAGGTTCCGTGTGACCGCAGCGGCCGTAAACGCGTTTCCGGCGCCATAAAACACCAAAACGGCGTGCGGCGGTCCAATTCGGAGCAAACGTGCTCCGAAAGACCTGAAACCGCACGGGAACGATAGAAATATTATTCCTGAGATGCAGGAGGAGGCCTCATGTCCATCGGACGTGCGGTGCGCGCGGCACGTCCGATTGTGTCCTTTTCAGCAGCGCGGCGCGCGCTGAAATGGGGCGTTGGGGGGTCAAAACCACCCGAACGACCTCCGAATGCCACGAAACCGTACGACAACATCCGGGGCATGAATTGTGAAATGGTCGGCCAGACGGAACCTCATTCAGAGGTGTGGTGTGACCGCGGCGGCCGGAAACGCGTTTCCGGTGCCATTAAACACCAAAACGGCGTGCGGCGGTCCAATTCGGAGCAAACGTGCTCTGAAAGACCTGAAACCACACGGGAATGATAGAAATATTATTCCTGAGATGCAGGAGGAGGCCACACGTCCATCGTACGTGCGGTGCGCGGCACGTCCGATTGTGTCCTTTTCAGCAGCGCGGCGCGCGCTGAAATGGCGCGTTGGGGGGTCAAAACCACCCGAACGACCTCCAAATGCCACGAAACCGTACGACAACATCCGGGGCATTAATTGTGAAATGGTCGGCCAGACGGCACCTCATTCGGAGGTGCCGTGTGACCGAGGCGGCCGGAAACGCGTTTCCGGAACCATTAAACACCAAAACGGCGTGCAGCGGTCCCATTCGGAGCAAACGTGCTCCGAACGACCTGAAACCGCACGAAAACGATAGAAATATTATTCCTGAGATGCAGGAGGAGGCCGCACATCCATCGGACGTGCGGTGTGCACGGCACGTCCGATTGTGTCCTTTTCAGCAGCGCGGCGCGCGCTGAAATGGCGCGTTGGGGGTCAAAACCACCCGAACGACCTCCGAATGCCACGAAACCGTACGACAACATCCGGGGCGTGAATTGTGAAATGGTCGGCTAGACTGCACCTCATTCGGAGGTGCCGTGTGACCGCGGCGGCCGGAAACGCATTTCCGGCGCCATTAAACACCAAAACGGCGTGCGGCGGTCCCATTCGGAGCAAACGTGCTCCGAACGACCTGAAACCGCACGGGAATGATAGAAATATTATTCCTGAGATGCAGGAGGAGGCCGCACGTCCATCGGACGTGCGTTGCGCGTGGCACGTCCGATTGTGTCTTTTTCAGCAGCGCGGCGCGCGCTGAAATGGCGCGTTGGGGGGTCAAAACCACCCGAACGACCTCCGAATGCCACAAAACCGTACGACAACATCCGGGGCGTGAATTGTGAAATGGTCGGCTAGACGGCACCTCATTCGGAGGTACCGTGTGACCGCGGCGGCTGGAAACGCGTTTCGGGCGCCATTAAACACCAAAACGGCGTGCGGCGGTCCCATTCGGAGCAAACTTGCTCCGAAGGACCTGAAACCGCACGGGAACGATAGAAATATTATTCCTGAGATGCAGGAGGAGGTCTCACGTCCATCGGACGTGCGGTGCGCGCGGCACGTCCGATTGTGTCCTTTTCAGCAGCGCGGCGCGCGCTGAAATGGCGCGTTGGGGGGTCAAAACCACCCGAACGACCTCTGAATGCCACGAAACCATACGACAACATCTGGGGCGTGAATTGGGAAATGGTCCGCCAGACGGCACCTCATTCGGAGGTGCCGTGTGACCGCGGCGGCCGGAAACGCGTTTCCGGCGCCATTAAACACCAAAACGGCGTGCGACGGTCCTATTCGGAGCAAACGTGCTCCGAACGACCTGAAACCGCACGGGAATGATATAAATATTATTCCTGAGATGTAGGAGGAGGCGGCACGTCCATCGGACGTGCGGTGCGCGCAGCACGTCCGATTGTGTCCTTTTCAGCAGCGCGGCGCGCGCTGAAATGGCGCGTTGGGGGGTCAAAACCACCCGAACGACCTCCGAATGCCACGAAACCATACGAAAACATCCGGGGCGTGAATTGTGAAATGGTCGGCCAGACGGCACCTCATTCGGAGGTGCCGTGTGACCGCGGCGGCCGGAAACGCGTTTCCGGCGCCATTAAACACCAAAACGGCGTGCGGCGTTCCAATTCGGAGAAAACGTGCTTCGAACGACCTGAAACCACACGGGAACGATATAAATATTATTCCTGAGATGCAGGAGGAGGCCGCACGTCCATCGGACGTGCGGTGCGCGCGGCACGTCCGATTGTGTCCTTTTCAGCAGCGCGGCGCGCGCTGAAATGGCGCGTTGGGGGGTCAAAACCACCCGAACGACCTCCGAATGCCACGAAACCGTACGACAACATCCGGGGCGTGAATTGTGAAATGGTCGGCTAGACGGCACCTCATTCGGAGGTGCCGTGTGACCGCGGCGGCCGGAAACGCGTTTCTGGCGCCATTAAACACCAAAACGACGTGCGACGTTCCAATTCGGAGTAAACGTGCTCCGAACGACCTGAAACCGCACGGGAACGATAGAAATATTATTCCTGAGATGCAGGAGGATTCCGCACGTCCATCGGACCTGTGGTGCGCGCGGCACGTCCGATTGTGTCCTTTTCAGCAGCGCGGCGCGCGCTGAAATGGCGCGTTGGGGTGTCAAAACCACCCGAACGACCTCCGAATGCCACGAAACCGTACGACAACATCCGGAGCGTGAATTGTGAAATGGTCGGCTAGACGGCACCTCATTCGGAGGTGCCGTGTGACCGCGGCGGCCGGAAACGCGTTTCCGGCGCCACTAAACACCAAAACGGCGTGCGGCGGTCCAATTCGGAGCAAACGTGCTCCGAACGACCTGAAACCGCACGAGAATGATAGAAATATTATTCCTGAGATGCAGGAGAAGGCCGCACGTCCATCGGACGTGCGGTGCGCGCTGCACGTCCGATTGTGTCCTTTTCAGCAGCGCGGCGCGCGCTGAAATGGCGCGTTGGGGGGTCAAAACCACCCGAATGACCTCCGAATGTCACGAAACCGTACGACAACATCCGGGGCGTGAATTGTGAAATGGTCGGCCAGACGGAACCTCATTCAGAGGTGCCGTGTGACCGCGGCGGCCGTAAACGCGTTTCCGGCGCCATAAAACACCAAAACGGCGTGCGGCGGTCCAATTCGGAGCAAACGTGCTCCGAAAGACCTGAAACCGCACGGGAACGATAGAAATATTATTCCTGAGATGCAGGAGGAGGCCGCACGTCCATCGGACGTGCGGTGCGCGCGGCACGTCCGATTGTGTCCTTTTCAGCAGCGCGACACGCGCTGAAATGGCGCGTTGGGGGGTCAAAACCACCCGAACGACCTCCAAATGCCACGAAACCGTACGACAACATTCGGGGAGTGAATTGTGAAATGGTCGGCCAGACGGCACCTCATTCGGAGGTGCCGTATGACCGCGGCGGCCAGAAACGCGTTTCCGGCGCCATTAAACACCAAAACGGCGTGCGGTGGTCCAATTCGGAGCAAACGTGCTCCGAAAGACCTGAAACCGCACGGGAACGATAGAAATATTATTCCTGAGATGCAGGAGGAGGCCGCACGTCCATCGGACGTGCGGTGCGCGCGGCACGTCCGATTGTGTCCTTTTAAGCAGCGCGGCGCGCGCTGAAATGGCGCGTTGGGGGGTCAAAACCACCTGAACGACCTCCGAATGCCACGAAACCGTACGACAACATCCGGGGCGTGAATTGTGAAATGGTCGACCAAACGGCACCTCATTCGGAGGTGCCGTGTGACCGCGGCGGCCAGAAACGCGTTTCTGGCGCCATTAAACACCAAAATGGCGTGCGGCGGTCCCATTCGGAGAAAACGTGCTCCGAAAGACCTGAAACCGCACGGGAACGATAGAAATATTATTCCTGAGATTCAGGAGGAGGCCGCACGTCCAGCGGACGTGCGGTGCGCACGGCACGTCCGATTGTGTCCTTTTCAGCAGCGCGGCGCGCGCTGAAATGGCGCGTTGGGGGGTCAAAACCACCCGAACGACCTCTGAATGCCACGAAACCATACGACAACATACGGGGCATGAATTGTGAAATGGTCGGCCAGACGGCACCTCATTCGGAGCTGCCGTGTGACCGCGGCGGCCGGAAACGCGTTTCCGTCGCCATTAAACACCAAAACGGCGTGCGGCGGTCCAATTCGGAGCAAACGTGCTTCGAACGACCTGAAACCGCACGGGAACGATAGAAATATTATTCCTGAGATGCAGGAGGAGGCCGCACGTCCATCGGACGTGCGGTGCACGCGGCACGTCCGATTGTGTCCTTTTCAGCAGCGCGGCGCGCGCTGAAATGGCGCGTTGGGGGGTCAAAACCACCCGAACGACCTCCGAATGCCACGAAACCGTACGACAACATCCGGGGCGTGAATTGTGAAATGGTCGGCCAGACCACACCTCATTCGGAGGTGTTGTTTGACCGCGGCGGCCGGAAACGCGTTTCGGGCGCCATTAAACACCAAAACGGCGTCTGGCGGTCCAATTCGGAGCAAACGTGCTCTGAAAGATCTGAAACCGCACGGGAACGATAGAAATATTATTCCTGAGATGCAGGAGGAGGCAGCACGTCCAACGGACGTGCGGTGCGCGTGGCACGTCCGATTGTGTCCTTTTCAGCAGCGCGGTGCGCGCTGAAATGGCGCGTTGGGGGGTCAAAACCACCCGAACGACCTCCGAATGCCACGAAACCGTACGACAACATCCGGGGCGTGAATTTTGAAATGGTCGGCCAGACGGCACCTCATTCGGAGGTGTCGTTTGACCGCGGCGGCCGTAAACGCATTTCTGGCGCCCTAAAACACCAAAACGGCGTGCGGCAGTCCTATTCGGAGCAAACGTGCTCCGAACGACCTGAAACCGCACGGGAACGATATAAATATTATTCCGGATATGCAGGAGGAGGCCGCACATCCATCGGACGTGCGGTGCGCGCGGCACGTCCGATTGTGTCCTTTTCAGCAGCGCGGCGCGCGCTGAAATGACGCGTTGGGGGGTCAAAACCACCCGAACGACCTCCGAATGCCACGAAACCGTACGACAACATCCGGGGCGTGAATTGTGAAATGGTCGGCCAGAAGGAACCTCATTCGGAGGTGCCGTTTGACCGCGGCGGCCGGAAACGCGTTTCCGGCGCCATAAAACACCAAAACGGCGTGCGGCGGTCCCATTCGGAGCAAACGTGCTCCGAAAGACCTGAAATGAGATTATTTCTTGAATCGAAGTTTTTAAATTATTATAGCACAATGATTTGATATTATATATATATTATATATATATTAAAACATTTAAAATATATTATATATATATATATTTAAAATATTGTATTTAATAGTATATATATGAATATTTATATATATATATATATATATATTCAATTCAATAAAAAAATTTAAAAAAAAAAAAAAAATTAGACTAGCGATCGCTATAGGGTTGCCCGGCAGAGGGCCTTCAGCGACCGCCAAGCGGTCGCTGAACGCCTCTAGCGACAAGGCAACAGCGACCGCCAATGGCAGTCGCTGAGCAGCCGCTAAAGGCCGGATTTTCAGTAGTGATTAAAACACAGTTTTGAATTAAAATACAATATTTTTCACTATTCATTAAAAAATGAACTTTATCAGAAAAATTCCAAAAAATTACACAAAGTAAATTTTTATGTCCTAATTCTAAATAAGGATTTTATTTGGTCAAATATAATGTATTAAAGTGACCAAAAATATATTTAAAGAGGGTTCTCCATTAAAAGGCGGAAAATCGACCTTTTAATGTAAATTATGCTTAAAATTAAATTCATTCACATTTTAAGCCTCTAACTTTTATTGCATAAATGTAAATACATTTAACAAACATGTATAATCATATTGTAGTTAGTTTTGTTCATTACCACCAATACAACAGCTAGGAGTTAACTACCATTTAAAATAATTATATTATATTATTAATGTGTAACGTAAGATTTCAAAGAAACACGTTGTTGCATATCAGGTACGCTATCGAACATAGAATCCCCTTTAATGTAAAATTAATATTTAATTCAAAAATATTAATAAATATGAAAATTTCATATTCTTCATTTATCCGAGATGTTACATCCTTCCCCCTTTTGGGAATTGCGTCCTCGCAATTTTAAAATTGGGCTCGGAAACTTCATTGAAATCCCCACATCGAAAAAAAGAGACAATAAAACTATCACTTTAAAATAGAGGAAGAGAAGTGAAAAAGTTACCCGAGACAACAGATACTAGGATTCCATGAAAACATGGATATAGAGGAGAAAACAAACCATCAAGTTCTTATGGAGAGTGATAGAAAATATGTTTAGGAGAGAGTTAACCACCATAAAATCACAAAGTTGTGATGGGTTAAACAGTTTTGATTCCCCAGTAGGACAAGTTAACAGACAAGTTTTTTATTTGAAGTTACTTTTCATTGAGGAATTTATTTATGAGCTTAACTAAAAACATAAGTAAATATACTTACTTCTCATGTAGACATTCATCTTTTACTATATTTCTAACACAAACTCATATTTTCTACAAACGATGACTATTCAGGATGAATTTTTTTCATATTAAGAGCGCTATAATCAACTTCGAGAGAATCACATAATCCAAAAAATATGAACTATATATTTTCCATGTCTTTAGACCTTAACCAAAACCAAAATTGGTTTGTACAAGATCAGATAATCCCCAAAAAGTATAATCTTTTACAAAAAGAAAAACTACTCTTAATCTCCAAAATTTGTCAAACAATACCCAATGTTCAACCAAGACCATTCAATAAACAATTGTCCATAAAATTATTCAAAGTAATCCAAACTAATATTGAAACTGAAATCTCCGAAGGATTTAATCACATAGTCTTCTAAGATAAATCTTAACATTTATCTCCAAATAACATCAGTTACTCTTAAAGTCTCATGTTGAAAAGTAATTAACCTAATCACATATCCTCCATGATAGGTTAATAATTTCCATAGATAACCCAAAATCGACTTATTCTTGTTTCATAAAATCATCTAACTAAAAATTATTATTCATACAAACCAGGGACTTCACGTAGTCTAGTGGTAGGTGATAAATTCTAGTCATACTTTGGTTGTGGGTTTGATTCCCGCAGCTTTGTCCGACGCGATGGGTTGTCACACGGTCCGCGTGTTGTCCTTTTCTAAAAAACTATATAATTTTATTGCATTCCTAAAAAGAGATAAATTTATCAAAAATAACCATAACATATTTTAACCAAGAAGGTTATCTAATAACTTTCATTTTTCATCCGAAAAATGTATTAACCTATAATTTTTTCAAATTCAAGGATCATATAAACCCAAATGGTTCTTTATAACTCTATCCACAAAAGAAAAGATAATTATTCCTTGAATAAAATTTTCATATATCAAACTTCATGGTTACACATACTATAAAAAGCCTTCTAATGTAATTCCCATCATCAAAAGAGCCTTAATACTTTTAAGAATTTCACCATCCTAAAATCTACCATAACTCTTGAATCCCTTATATGTTGACTTCTTACTCATTCAAAATTCTTCATGATCCATTAACCATTCCTTTTCAACTTATTCTAAAATAATTCTTTCCTACAAACAAAATCATGAATCATATCCTAAGATTCAATAATATCAAAACATATGTTAAGAAATAATCCATACCTTTCATTGGTCATTGTCAATTTCTTCATCCTCAATCGGAATGGAATTAGGTATTGGTAAACAAATATTTGTACGATCCTGGTGATCCCATTCCCAAAACTTCTTCATAGGACATGTGTTTTTATAATTACCATGCACACCACATTTAAAACATTCAATTGATCCCTCAGAAAGAACTTCTTTCCCTTTCCTAGAGTCAACTGGATGCTTCCTTTTTCCATGGAAGGTTCTTGCTTTATGACCTTCATTTACACATCTATAGCATCTTCCTATCCCTTTGAAACATTGTCCTAGGTGTTTCTTTCCACATCCTTGACACATAGGTTTTTGAACATACATACCTTTATGATTATTACCTGAACATCCATGCGGATTTGTTTCTCACATATATGATGCCTTATAAAAATCACCAAGGTTCAAGTGGTCAATCATGACTCCAGATTGTTGGTTGAGAATAACCAAAATAGTTCTCATTATAGCTCCCATTTCAATCAATTTCTCATTCTGAAAATCGTCACAGGTTTCTTCACATCCATTGTTACTTTGATGCCTGATAGATCCAACCAATGACTAAAACCAAAAAGGTAAGTGTGATTATATCAGTAAAATCATCATATAATATCTTATGAGGAGGGTAAATACTAAGATATAATTATTCATGTTATCTTAAACTCATTCACTTTATCTAAAATAAATATGACTCTTTATAAAATCCTAACCATTATGTTAATGTTACTTATTCTTAAAGAACACCCTAACCTCTAAAGTTATCTAAACCAACCTCTGATACCAACTATAAGGACCCGGCCTTAAAACATTACATAATATTATATTAAATGAATAATTCACATTGAGGATATTTTCAGGTTTAGAGTATTAGAGAATTAGGCCATAACTATTACATAACAACTTGAATATTACAAGTCGACACTAATACTCATTATCCATTTTTTTTATAAAATAAAAACTCTTAAAAGAAACATGTCTAGTTCCATGTTTTATAGATCATGAATTTTCCTTGATCCCATCCTTGACCCTATTCATCTTTATGTCCTGTGGAAAACATTTCAAAAACTTGGTATGAGCATAAAAAGCTCAGTAAGGGTTATAAAATAAAGAAGAAAAACATTATCCCATCAATAAATACAAATCAATGAAACCATACTTTTCAATTGTAACATACCTTATGAAAACATAAGATTTATAAACAACACACACAAATGATAAATCTTAAAGTTTAATTATGGAATCCATATCAAAATTGCATTGTATTTATCACAACTATGTATGGAGTTAAACTTAGAATACCTATCACAGTATATTCCCTAAATCTCTTAGGAGAAACATCACGTTTACCTCCGTCACATTACCCAATGTATTGGAGAGCTATCTCGGGCTCACCCGCCCTAGTTTTATCACGGAACCTATCACGACCCGTCCTCAGGGCCCGTGTCGTGACTACCCCAAGCCCGCATTCCATAGGCCAGGGGCTGGCGACTAGCACCAAGGCGTAAATCCCGGTAAAGGGAAGGCATTTCCTTTGTAAAGTAAACAAGCACCACAGAGTAAGCAAGAGGAAAAAGTAAACACTAAGTAAAAACTGGTACAACAGTAAGTGCGGAAAAGTAAGTGGACCAGGATACAAACCCAAACTGAAAGAAAAGTACAAATCGAAAGGGAAAACAGCAACTGAAAAGTAAATCCGCAAAGTCGAGTCGTCCACTGGAAGTCCCACCTGAAGGGTGGGTACAGAAAGCCTCCACTGCTCCTCGGGTCCAGCCGACCGCTCTGAGTATGTCCCGCCCAGCGGTCCACCTCCAGGTACCGTCCTGCTCTGCAATCCTCCACCACGATCAGCGTTGTCCGTTGTCTGCAACCAACACAATGTAGTGCGGGCATAGCCCATGTAGGGGTGAGTATAAGCTACTGAGTAGGGACCCCGAGACCCCCGAAGGTCTCCTAGAATCCACAAAGGATAAACCACAAAGGAAAGATACAATCACGAAGTAACATCCGACACGGCTTAGGTATATGCCCATACATATACCTAGGTCATCAATTCTCGCTCGGCTCCAACATCCGAGCTCAAGTACAACCCAGTCCACACAGGAAAGCAAAACATAAATCCACACAGGATAGCACAACACAATCCACAAGGGAAAGTAAAACAAGATTCATCTCACACAGGTATACTTCTTGTATAATGATAGAGATGATCAGGTATTGCCACTGATTCATCTAAGTCGTCGGACCCACAAAGGATCGATAGGTACTAACCCCCGTAATGACCCACACAGGATCGATACGTAACTAACCCCCGCAAATACCCACACAGGATCGGACCCACACAGGATCTGTAGGCGCTGGCCCACACAGGACCACTGAGCACTGACCCACATAGGATCGGACCCACATAGGATCAGTAGCACTGACACACAAAGGATCGCTGAGTGCTGTAGTCGTCGTTGTCGAATCCACAGAGGATCTCTGTACAGTCGTTGTCGTCACAGTAGCAGTCGCAGCCAGCTCTAGGGTTCCCGCACACAGCAAGCTCGTTCGGGAGGGTTCGCTCCATGAGCTGAGAGGCTGATACATCAACTGACACATAGTCCAGAGTTGATGTATCCAAAAGTTCCGTATCGTCAACAGGAACTCAACGTCGCAGACGGCGCATCAATCAGACGCCCAGTCTGAGAGTTATTGACTTTTTTGTCCCAGGGGCCCGGTTGGTTTTCAAGGAAAAACCAACCCGACCATACTCCACATGCGTCCAAACCTCGGTCATAGTAAGCCAAAAGATCCATCTCACTTAGAGGAATTCAACAAAGTCAACGACACGTCAATCGTACATCTGAAGCTCAAGATATGAGTGTTTCCGCTCCGAGGGCCCGGTTGGTTTCGTGTACGAACCAACCTAGCCGAACCCAAAGTATTCCGAAACCTTGGGTGTGATATACTGAAACTACTATCTCTATCCAAGGATCGCATCGCCGCTGACGGCACGTCGTTCGGAGGCCCGTAGCTCAAGTTATGAGCAAAAGGCCAAAAAGGTCCGGAAACGGGGGGGTCTGGGCCCGGACCGACCCGGCCCGACCCCCCGGGTCGACCCGACCCGGTTGGGCGCGACCCAGCCGGCGGCTCGGCTTGACTCGGCTCGGCCGAGTGGCCGAGAAAGGGAAGCCGCGGGGCGTGTTTTCCCCGCAGGAAGAGGAGTCGCGGCCCCGCGTGGGGCCGTGCTTGGTCAGCGAACGTGGCAGAGCCGCATCCCGTGTCTCGCCGGACCCGCGCGGTCACGGGTCTGGTCGGCCGCCACCGCCGCGGATTCAGCCACGGCGGATACATCCGGCGACGCACCGGGGCGTCGCCGCCTCCAGCTGCCGGCACCGCCGGTGGAGTCCGCGGGCCACCAGAGTTGCTCCGGTGGTCCGATTCCATTTCCATCTGCACCGTAGCTCCTCCCGGGTCCCATTCTTCACTGCGGAATCAAAAAATCGTCTCTGCGACCCGTTTTGTAGTCGTCCTCCGTTCCTCACACCAAGAACAAAGGGCGGTGGGTTCGGACTTGTTTGTTGGTCCGCACCCACCACGTTAGCGGTTTGAAACAACACCATAAAATCCCAGCAATTGATGAACCACGACCCGCAATAATAATCCGCGGACCAACTTGTTAATTGGTTGGTCCGCGTTCTTGCCTTGGAGGAAAACAAACATGGGTAATAACATTTTCAAAATGACCCCTGCCTCGTAGCTGTCGTCGGACGAGTGCGAGTACGTCGCAGAATTGACCGTCGCGGTAGGAGGTGATCGTCGCGTCGCAGAAGGGCGTCGCGTTGTCACGGAAGGGCATCTGGTCGACGATCTCCGAGGGTTAAAGAAACACACAGATTTAATTATAACAATTAAATCCATGTTGAGGATAAAAACCACAAAGTAATTTAAAAGAATTTAAATCTCCCACCTCAAGCAGTTGATCGAAGATTTGTCGCGGGGAAAGAATGTCACGGAAGAAGCGTCGGCGTCACGTCGATCTCTGGGGGTCGGGCGTTCTTCGTCGCCCTTCGTCGGAGGCCGGCGTTCTTCGCGTTCTTCGCGTTCTTTGCGTTCTTCGCGTTCTTCGCAAAGGAGGATGAAGGCACAGAATCTCAAAATCCTCTCAACAAATCGCACCCCAGAAGAAAGGTGTGTTGGTATTATTTTATTAATATGCCAGCGGTTTGAAAACAGGTTAAGAAATGAACAAATTAATTCATAGAATTAATTTCAATGAATTAACCACCCAATTAATAGGAGTGTTTAATTGTTTAATAAAATGCCCCAGTTGAATTTCATTAAAAAGGGTTTTCGCGGGTGCGTTACTTAGCGGAAAAGAAACTGTGGGGCTCATGTGGGCCCCACCTCACAAATATCCTACCAAGAGGGTAGGATATTTTTGGGTTCCACCCTATCCACTTCAACTCATCTTAAGCAGCTTTAAGTGGCTTTTAAGCGGCTTTAAGTGAAATAAAATAAATTTTGTCGTACCACATTATTTTATTTCTTAACTTAAAGCCCAAAAATTAAAAAACACACCCGAGGAAATGCAACTCCGGAAGAGGAATTTATGAGAAAGTACCGGCACTGCGATTCCATCGGTGCCCTCGGAATTCAATTCCGAGCACCAGTTCAAAAGTTAGAAAAACCCGCTCATTCATTCATTGAACGTACCCGAGCCAAACTTCGGAAAATGATTCCGGGCACACCGGGCCTCGGAATCACGTGCCGTCAGAAACTTCGTTCTTGTAAAATTCCAAATAAAATTAAGAAAAAAAATTCCTTGAAATTTACGGGTCTTTACATCACTCCCACCTCAGGGCTTTACATCCCCGTAAAGATACATCATAATCTAGGGAAACAAATGTGGATACTGAGCTCGCATCTGAGCCTCCCGCTCCCAAGTGCTCTCCTGGAGGTTCTCGTGCTGCCATCTGATGTGCACTAGAGGAATCGACCATCCACGTAGGACCCGCTCTTTTCGATCCTCGATCTCCACCAGGACCTCCACAAAATTCGCCCCATCATCAACATCTAGCTCCCCATGGTCAATGATGTGCGTCAGGTCGTGCACGTATCTCCTCAGTTGAGATACGTGGAAGACGTCGTGCACCCGGTGCAACTGAGGTGGTAAATCCAGGCGATAAGCCACCTCTCCAATCCTGCTAATGACCTGGAATAGTCCGATGAATCATGGAGACAACTTGCCACCTCGGCCAAATCTCTGTAATCCATGTCGAGGTGAGACACGCAAGAAGACGTGGTCGCCATCCTCGAAATCATGTGGCCTCCGCCTCCTGTCAGCATAAGACTTCTGCTGGCTCTGAGCTATCCTCATCCGCTCCTGGATGACCTGGACCTTCTCTGTCGTAGACCGGACCATCTCTGATCCCATAAGTGCTGACTCCCCAGGGTCTTTCCAGCATAAAGGAGATCTGCAAGGTCTGTCGTACAACGCCTCGTATGGTGCCATCCCGATGGTGGAGTGGTAGCTGTTGTTGTACGCGAACTCCACCAAGGGTAGGTGGTCCTCCCAATTGCGACCAATGTCGAGGACACATGCGCGGAGCATGTCCTTGAGGGTCTGAATGGTCCTCTCCGTCTGACCATCCGTCTGAGGGTGAAAGGCGGTGCTCAGACGTAGCTGCGTCCCGAACGCCTCCTGCAACCTCTTCCAAAGCTGGGAAGTAAAGAGAGCATCTCGATCGGAGATGATAGATGATGGAACATCGTGAAACCGTACAATCTCCTGAACATAGAGACGCCCTAGGCTCTCCACTGAGCCCTGCTCTCTGATGGGTAAGAAGTGAGCCGACTTGGTGAGTCAGTCGAAAATCACCCAAATGGAGTTGTGACCTCTGGAAGTGCATGGAAGTCCAGTCACTAAGTCCATAGATATCCCGTCCCACTTCCACTCTGGGACCTCCAAGGGATGTAACAAGCCTGTTGGTACCTGATGCTCTGCCTTCACCTGCTGGCAAGTGAGGCATCGTGAAACGAACTCTGCCACAGCCTTCTTCATGCCTGGCCACCAGTGCTGTCGTCTGAGATCCTGGTGCATCTTCGCCACTCCAGGATGTACCGCAAAAGGAGAAGTGTGAAACTCTCTCAGCACCTCCTCTCGTAAAGCGACTGGTACCAAGGTATGTCCTCTGAAAAGGATGTCATGCTCTGCTCCAAAGGAGAATCCATCAGGTGCATGTCCTGAGGATATCTGTGCACGCTGCGTCTCACAGTCAGCATCCCCACGCTGTGCCTCTCTGACCCACTGTAGTAGTGGAGGAGTGACTGTGAGAGACTGAAGGAAGGCTTCTCCATCTCTATCCATGAAGGATATCTGAAAAGCAGCTAGCTGCTCTGTCGCCTCCTCAAGTAGTTGAATGCCCGTCCTCCTGCTGAGAGCATCAGCTACTATGTTTCCCTTCCCAGGAGTATAGACTATCTCAAAGTCATTGTCCTGGAGGAACTCGAGCCATTGCCGATGTCTCAGGTTCAGGTCCTTCTGCGAGAAGATGTACCTGAGACTCTGGTGGTCAGAAAAGATTGTAAAGCGCTTGCCCATCAGATAGTATCGCCATGTCTTCAGAGTGAAGACCACTGCTGCTAACTCCATGTCATGGGTAGCGTAGTTCTGCTCATGCGGCCTCAACTGACGTGATCCATAGGCAATCACTGCCCGCTCCTGCATCAGGACACATCCGAGTCCGGTCCCTGATGCATCGCAGTAGACTAAGTACCCTACTCCCTCCTCAGGCAACCTCAAGATAGGGGCACTGGTCAATCTCTGTCTCAGCTTCTGGAAGCTCTGCTGACATCTTTCTGACCACACAAAGGGTTTCCCCTTCTTCGTCAATGCTGAGAGTGGTTCCACAACTCTGGAGAAGTCTGGCACAAATCTCTGATAGTATCCAGCTATTCCCAAGAAACTCCGCACCTCCGTCACGCTCTTGGGTGGCTCCCAAGAGAGTACTGCCTCGATCTTCACAGGATCCACTACAACTCCCGCCTCAGAGATGACGTTCCCCAAGAAGTGGACCTCGCGTATCCAGAACTAACACTTCAAGAGATTTCCATAAAGTTGGTGCTCTCGGAGTGTGTCTAGTACAACTCGCAAGTGGTAGGCATGCTCCTCCTCAGTCGTCGAGTAAATCAAAATGTCGTCGATGAAGACCATGACAAATCGATCAAGGTATGGCTGAAAGATCCTATTCATGAGGCCCATGAACACCGCTGGAGCATTGGTTACGCCGAATGGCATAACCAAGAACTCATAGTGGCCATACTGACATCTG
This sequence comes from Viscum album, assembly GCA_963277665.1. Classification (NCBI taxonomy): domain Eukaryota; kingdom Viridiplantae; phylum Streptophyta; class Magnoliopsida; order Santalales; family Viscaceae; genus Viscum; species Viscum album. Next base: position 1,258,621,847 of record OY728152.1, read on the forward strand.
AAGGTCATCTTCTGCATGTCCTCATCCCGAACTCTGAGCTGGTGATAGCCTGATCTGAGGTCTATCTTCGAGAACCACCGTGCTCCCTTGAGCTGATCGAAGAGTTCATCAATCCTCGGTAGAGGATACTTGTTCCTCACCATCACCTGGTTCAGGCGACGATAGTCGACACAAAGTCGCAAGCTCTCGTCCGCCTTATTGGTGAACAATATCAGGGATACCCAGGGTGAAACACTGGGTCGGATGAATCCCTTGCCCTGCAAGTCCTCCAACTGTACCTGTAGCTCTCAAAGCTCAGCGGGGGTCATCCGATATGTTGGAGTAGATATCAGGGTTGTCCCGGGGTACAGGTCATTATAAAATTCTACCTCTCTGCGAGGAGTTAGCCCTGGAACGTCGTCGGGAAAGACATCCGCATACTGATCCACCACTGCAGGAAAACTAGGACTCCGCACATCAACTGCTCCTAGGATGAGGCTAGCCAACTGATGAGTGATGGGCTGTCCTCTCCTCTGCGGAAGTCCATCTTGTGTTGCGAAGGCTCCCTTCTCGCCAGTGAAGGTAAACCTGCTCCCGTCGGTGTGTACACATCGCACCTTGTGCCTAATACAGTCAATCTGTCCATGGACTGTAGATAACCAATCCATGCCCAAGATGACGTCGTAAGGCCTTGACACTACTACAAGAAGATCCCAGCCGAATCTCTCGCCTCCTAGAGTAATCTCACACTGCCGGCACCAGTGCGTAATCGTCGAGTCTGCTCCCGTAGGAGTCTCTAGCAGTAAGGATCGAGCCAACGGCTCTGTCGGAATCTCCGAGCTCCGGACAAGGGCAGTGGCTATGAAAGAGTGACTCGCTCCTGTGTCTATAAGAACTACAGCAAGGGTGGAGTAGACACAGATAGTACCTAGAATCATCTCGGGCATGCCGTGGTCATAGGCCTCCACTGCCTGGAGTTGTGCATGTCTCTGCCCGCCAGCTCCCTGTGGTCGGGGTGGACCTCCTAGTGGTGGTGGTGGTGGTAGAGCCTCAAAGCGTCGCCCACCACCTGCTGCTCGGCCAGCTCCTCTGCCTCATCCGGCTCCTCCCTGTGGACCGCCACGGTCGACCCTCTGCCTCTGCCTGGGTGGCCCCTCAACTGTCTGCTGCTCCTCGGCATGGTGGGTCGGGCAGTCACGAGCCATGTGGCCCTGTCCGCCGCATGTGTAGCACTGCCTACCTCTCGAAAGACTGGCTCCACGCTGTGTGCCCCGCACTGCTGAGCCAGTGTCCTGAGGTCGTCTACGTGAGGGTCTAGTCTGCCTGGACCCCTGAGTCATCCGTCGACTGCCTGCCGCAGAATACTCTGCTACGTGCCGCCCCGCGCTAGGTCTCGCCGCTGGAGAAGTCTCAGCAAGGAATCTCTCGATCAAAAGGGCTCGCTCCAGTACTCCTGTCTGAGTCAGAATGCTGAGGGAGATCAGCGATGCCCTGATCTCGTGTCTCAATCCCTGCTCAAAGGTCTGGGCCTGGAAGAATGGGTCTCATACCATGTCCGTCGAGTAGCGCGATAGATCGGTAAATCTCACCGAGTACTGGGCGACCGTCAAGCTGCCCTGCCGCAGCTGTAGAAGCTCCTGGATACGCACCGCACGGAGGGTGTCCGGGAAGAATTCTGAGAAAAAGAGGCCCTCAAAGTCTGTCTAGAGGAGAGATGCCTCATCGTGCACCTGGAGCATTAATCTCCACCATCGTACCGCTGCTGTGTGCAGTAGACTCGCTGCGAGGATCACCATGAGGTCTCCTAGTGTCCTCACTAGCCTGAAAACTCGTACCACTGCCTCCATCCAGTCCTCAGCTGCCTGGGGGTCCGTCTCCCCACGGAACCTGGGTGGTCGCTGGTGCTGGAACTCATGCAGTGCACTAAGGTGACGTGCATCGTCAGCAGCTGGGGCTGGAAGCATCGGTGGATCGGCGGGTAAAGGTACCGCCGGTGCCTCAGCTGTCAAAGGGCCCTGTACCGAGGCCTCATCGCTCGGCAGGCTGTCGTCACGCTCAACTCTCGGAACCCTAGCTGGCTGCCGTCGTGGGGCCATCCTGAAAAGAAAAAGGTGTGCCACGGTCAGAACAGTATACCTGGTGAGCTGATATGAAGTAATCACAAAGAAAACTTGAAACACACATGCAATCAATGTTTTCGTGCATTAAGTCAGAAATCAGAAGTCAGGGTCCTGGTGTACGGATACGTCGGCCGCCGCACCAACACTGGACTCCCTGGACTGATAACCACACCCAATAAGCTTAACACTATTGCTTCACATAGAAAAAAAGATCGGAGTCTGTGGTAGAACTGAACTCCTCTGATACCAATTTGTCATGACCCGTCCTCGGGGCTCGTGCCGTGACTACCCCAAGCCCGCCTTCCATAGGCCAGGGGCTGGCGACTAGCACCAAGGCGTAAATCCCGGTAAAGGGAAGGCATTGACTTTGTAAATTAAACAATCACCACAGAGTAAGCAAGAGGAAAAAGTAAACACTAAGTAAAAACTGGTACAACAGTAAGTGCGGAAAAGTAAGTGGGCCAGAATACAAACCCAAACTGAAAGCAAAGTACAACTAGAAAGGGAAAACGGCAACTGAAAAGTAAATCCGCAACGTCGAGCCGTCCACTGGAAGTCCCACCTGAAGGGTGGGTACAGAAAGCCTCCACTGCTCCTCGGGTCCAGCCGACTGCTCCGAGTACATCCCGCCCAGTGGTCCACCTCCAAGTACCATCCTTCTCCGCAAGCCTCCACCATGATCAGCGTTGTTCGTCGTCTGCAACCAACACAACGTAGTGCGGGCATAGCCCGTGTAGGGGTGAGTATAAGCTACTCAGTAGGGACCCCGACACCCCTAAAGGTATCCCAGAATCCATAAAGGATAAACCACAAAGGAAAGATACAATCACGAAGTAACATCCAACACGGCTTAGGTATATGCCCATACATATACCAAGGTCATCAATTCTCGCTCGGCTCCAACATCCGAGCTCAAGTACAACCCAGTCCACACAGGAAAGAAAAACGTAAATCCACACAGGATAGCACAACACAATCCACAAAGGAAAGTAAAACAGGATTCAACTCACACAGGTATACTTCTTGTATGACGATAGAGATGATCAGGTATTGCCACTAATTCATCTAATTCATCGGACCCACAAAGGATCGATAGGTACTAACCCCCGCAATGACCCACATAGGATCGGACCCACATAGGATCGATAGGTAACTAACCCCCGAAAAGACCCACACAGGATCAGACCCACACAGGATCGGTAGCACTGACCCACAAAGGATCGATGAGTGTTGTAGTCGTCGTCGTCGAATCCACTGAGGATCTCTGTACAGTCATCGTCGTCACAGTAGCAGTCGCAGCCAGCTCTAGGGTTCTCGCACACAGCAAGCTCATTCGGGAGGGTCCGCTCCACGAGCCGAGAGGCTGATACATAAAATGAAACATAGTCCAGAGTTGATGTATCCAAAAGTTCCGTATCATCAACAGGAACTCAACGTCACAGACGGCGCGTCAATCGGACGCCCGGTCTGAGATTTATTGGCTTTTTCGTCCCAGGGGCCCGGTTGTTTTTTAAGGCAAAACCAACCCGACCGTACTCCACCTGCGTCCAAACCTCGGTCAGAGTAATCCAAAAGATCTGTCTCACTTATAGGAATTCAACAAAGTCGACGACACGTCAATCGGACGTCCGAAGCTCAAGATATGAGTGTTTCCGCTCCGAGGGCCCGGTTGGTTTCGTGTACGAACCAACCCGGCCAAAACCAATGTATTCCGAAACCTTGGGTGTGATATACCTAAACGACCATCTCGATCTAAGGATCGCATCGCTGCTGACGGCGCGTTGTTCGGAGGCCCGTAGCTCAAGTTATGAGCAAAAGACCAAAAAGGTCCGGAAACCGGGGGGTCTGGGCCCGGACCGACCCGGCCCGACTGGGGCGGCCCGGCCCGGCCTGGGCGCGACCCGACCGGTGGGTCGGCTCAGCTCAGCTCGGCTCGGCCGAGCGGCCGAGCAAGGGAAGCCGCGGGGCGTGTTGTCCCCGCGGGAAGAGGAGCCGCAGCCCCGCGTGGGGCCACGCTTGGTCAGCGAACGCGGCAGAGCCGCGTCCCGTGTCTCGGCGGACCCACGTGGTCACGGGACTGGTCGGCCGCCGCCGCCTCCAGCTGCCGGTGCCGCCGCGCCGGCGACCCGCGCCACCGGTGGAGTCCGCGGGCCACCGGAGTTGCTCCGGTGGTCCGATTCCATTTCTGTCTGTGTCATAGCTCCTCCCGGGTCCAGTTCTTCACTACGGAATCAACAAATCGTCTCTACGACCCGTTTTGTCATCGTCCACCGTTCCGCACACCAAGAACAAAGGGCGGTGGGTTCTGACTTGTTCGTTGGTCTGCACCCACCGCGTTAGCGGTTTGAAACAACACCATAAAATCCCAGCAATTGATGAACCAGGACCCGCAATAATAATCCGCGGACCAACTTGTTAATTGGTTGGTCCGCATTCTTGCCTTGGAGGAAAACAAACATGGGTAATAACATTTTCAAAACGACCCCTACCTCATAGCTGTTGTCGGACGAGTGCGAGTACGTCGCGGAATTGACCGTCGCGGTAGGAGGTGATCGTCGTGTCGCGAAAGGGCGTCCCGTCGTCGTGGAAGGGCGTCACGTCGACGATCTCCGAGGGTTAAAGAAACACATGGATTTAATTATAACAATTAAATCCATGTTGAGGATAAAAACCACAAAGCAATTTAAAAGAATTTAAATCTCCCACCTCAAGCAGTTGATCAAAGATTTGTCGCAGGGAAAGAACGTCGCGGAAGAAGCGTCGGCGTCACGTCGATCTCCTGGGGTCGGGCGTTCTTCGTCGCCCTTCGTCAGAGGCCGACGTTCTTCACGTTCTTCGCATTCTTTTTGTTCTTCGTTTTATTCTTGAAGGAGGATGAAGGCACAGAATCTCCAAATCCTCTCAACAAATCGCACCCCAGAAGAAAGTTGTGTTGGTCTTATTTTATTAATATGCCAACGGCTTGAAAACAGGTTAAGAAACGAACAAATTAATTCATAGAATTAATTTCAATGAATTAACTGCCCAATTAATAGGAGCGTTTAATTGTTTAAGAAAACGCCCCAGTTGACTTTCATTAAAAAGGGTTTTCGCGGGTGCGTTACTTAGCGGAAAAGAAACGGTGGGGCTCATGCGGGCCCCACCTCACAAATATCCTACCAAGAGGGTAGGATATTTTTGGGTTCCACCCTATCCGCTTCAACTCAACTTAAGCAGCTTTAAGTGGCTTTTAAGCGGCTTTAAGTGAAATAAAATAAAGTTTGTCATACCACATTATTTTATTTCTTAACTTAAAGCCCAAAAATTAAAAAAACACACCTGAGAAAATGAAACTCCGGAAGAGGCGTTTCTAAGCAAGTACCGGCACTGCGATTCCATCAGTTCCCTCGGAATTCGATTCTGAGCACCAGTTCAAAAGCTAGAAAAACCCGCTCGTTCGTTCACTGAATGTACCCGATCCAAACTTCGGAAAATGATTCCGGGCACACCAGGCCTCGGAATCACGTGCTGTAAGAAACTACGTTCTTGTAAAATTCCAAAGAAAATTAAGAAAAAAATTTCCTTGAAATTTACGAGTCTTTACAGAACCACCTGTATATGTAAACAATTCCCAATAACTATAACATAATCATAACATATAACACATGTATAAAGGAAATATAACATTTCCACATTCCAATATATCAAATAAAGATATTGAAATAAACAATGTTTTATCAAATCATTTTCAAAACCATTTAACAAAAGAATTTTGAATCAAAGTTTCCCATACCCCTTTGAAGCTTTTAAATGAATTATCATTTGAAAACATTAATGTCCATATAAAAAAATTCTAAAACCCATTTTGAAAAAATGGACATTAATGAGAAATATTTAGAAGAATAAATCTTTAAAACATTTAAAACTATATTTTAGTTAAAGAGTTTTTTTAACAAAAAGAGAGATGCTTGAATACAATTAATTGAGGAATAACATTTAATAAGAACTTTATAATATCATGATAATAAAGTTATTCATGATATAATATGTCAAAGGACAGTATATACACCATATAAGAGTGAATTGGTGCATAACAACAATGAAGTCTCGGTGGAAATGTAAATTGAGATGAAATCCCTTATAAAGATAGTATCCTTTAATTAAGGATAAATCAATCACATAATTATGTGTGAAAATTTTAAATACACCCAATATAAGTGGATATTAAGTGTAAAAAAATCATAGGTAATTCACACATATTCATAGGACGACATATTCAAGAAGTACAAGTTGAACCCAAAGAATTGAAATTAGGTTAAGAAGTTCTCTTGCAAAAATTCGACAGCCTAACAGAGTCACTTTAAAAATTCATAAAATGAGTTGAGGAGATAAAAAGGGTATCTCATCACATGGACATAAAATTTACATAAGTAAGGATATATAAGAACATATCCCAACTTAATAAGATGTAAATTAAATGACATAACAAAAAGAGGTCTTTTAAAAAGAGGAGGGTGAAAGGTTCCCTTACCAATTTGGTAACTTACAAAACATACGCCACATTAAAGAAGGATCATAAAATAAAGATTTAAATACTCATAAATGAATGTATATTACACAAAGAGTACAATCATGGGTAGTACATACACCACACAAAATGAAATAGTGGAAAATATAGCATGAATCTCACGGGAATAAAAAGTGAGATGAAACCCTTTACTACATTGTAATCAACTGAGTCGTATGACCAAAAGTTAATAACCACCAAATTAATCCCATAATACCGTGAATATAATGATAATAATGATAATATATATCAAATTTAAGAACAAAATACACCACATGCAATGAATAAGTGGTGAACAATGGAAATCTCATGGAATTAAAAGTGAGATAAGAAAATCCCTTACCTCATGTCCTGACTGACTGAAAATTAAATTTTTTTATTATGCAAACAATTTTGAGGAAAAATTGAGAAACCATACATGACGCCACAACTTAAAACAACCAAACCAACATGGAACAAAAGTTTAAGGCCAAACAACATCAAGCCTAGAAAGAGGATCCCCTACCCAGCATAAAAACAATAAGATCAGCTTCCTTCTTCTCCTCAATGCCGGCTAGCTGTCCCGTGCATGAATGCACCGGCCTGGTACTGATAGCAAATCCATACCCTCTCAAACATCCAATTCCCGAGCGAAGATTAGAAGAAACCCTCTGCTCTAAACCCCATCTAGAGAAACCCCTTGTGAGATAGATGCAGAAACCCTCAAACATCAAACCATATAGCCGTAGGATTCACAAACCCAAAAGTTCATTCCACCAATTCAAACAATTCAACCCATTCGACCCATTCAACTGAAAGCTCCACCATTAATACGAATTCAACACAAATGGAAAAAAACACCAAAATTGATGGAAAAAATACCAAAATAGGACCTGAGAGGAAAGTTGCTGGACGCTGAAAGCCAGAACAAAAGACCCTCCCCCTCCAGCGCCACACCGGTGCCAGCATCGAGCCAAGCCTAAGTGGAAACTAGCCAAGGCGAAGCCTACGTCGTCGATGACAGACGCTCGCCTGAGGAACCAGAGCCTCGTGTCCTACTTGACTCGTATATTCCGTGTTCTTCCTGAATAATAAACTTAAATTAATCTATACTTCATTAAGAAAATTTTTAAAGTTTATTATTCATTTTATATCACTTATTATCTTTATATTACAACTGGTTAATTATTTGGGTTCATATTGGATATTTTATCGATGTTTGGAACTTGAGTCAAAAATAAAATTGTTATAATTACAATTTATCCATGTGGTCAATAGTACATTATCTCTAGAATGATATTAATGATTTAGATATCATATAAATCATATATAACCAGTATATATATGTATTTATAACAGTACATAACATTTTGAAGATAAGAAATTAAATGCACCATTCATGGAGACGGTAGGTCGTACGTACACATGAACGCTACTTTCATTTCTATTTCTTGTTTTAATGGAATAAAAAAATAATGATACATAGGTATATTATAATTCCAGTCTAATATAATATATAATATCATTAACTCCATCCTTTATACGTCCCGCATATGGTATTAACGAGTCATATCACTTTGAGGGGGCGGTAGTCCGCACTTCCTCAAATTAAATTATCGCGTTTACCCATAATGGAAACCATAAAGGTATGATATTAATGTAAAATACAGAAGCATAAATAAAGTATAAACATAATATATATCATATATAAATGCAGTTCCATCTAAATGGCCACCATGAGAGGTGGTAGGAGATAATCGAACAATCATCATTTCGTGAGGCGTTAGTTTACCATCCACAGAAACAGTATATTCTTCACCCATTAGATGGAGGTGTGTGTAAGTATTGTAAAAATCCATCTCATAACAACATCATAGTATATTGAGGATACTGGTGTTTTTATAAAAGAAATGAATAAAAATAGTTTAGGGATTGGATAGGTAAAATAAAAGAAAAGAAGTTAAGAGAAATTATTACCTTTAATTTGGGTAACTTCCTTTGGTTTGAACCAAAGGACTTCTTGAAGTGCCTTTTGCCTAAGATAAGGATTCTAGGTGGAAGAGAGGGATGTTGGGAGATTAATTGGGCAGAGTTTGGACGAGCCAAAAGGCTTGAGAGGTGTGAGGAACTAGTTAGAAGTGGTCTCATTTTATAAGGGATAGGAGGGGCTCTTTAGGAAAGTGTGAAAAGATTGTTTTATTATATAATGATATTCGGTTTCTAAAGGTAAAAAAATCATTAAAGTTGAAGATAAGATGACTCATAGTTGAAATAATATCATCCAATAGGAATTGGACAGGTTTTGGATAATATTTTAATCATTATAATCTTATTTATTTAAATCATTTATTAATGAGGTAAATACTGCATCATTATGGTGTCATAAATAATTTAATTTATTTTATGTCTAAAAATTATAAAAAAAATAACATGATGTAAGAACTCTTTTTATATTTAAAATGAATATTTATAATCGAAAATATAATTTATATGACACCATATAAAAATTAATTTACAAAGAGATATTTGTTTATGTCATTTTCGCCTTTAAATTAATTAATCTAAAGTGTCATTATCATTCATAAGTAGATCCATGGGGTCCCAAAATCGACCAAAGGATTCCCATGGTCGGCCATTACTCATACAATAAGGTTAGAACAGGTGTTAAGGTAATTTTTAATTATTATAATATTATTTTTACCTTGAATTACCCTATTTACCTTTAATTGCGGTAAATAAAAGTCAAAAGTTACTATTCACCAAAAATTATTTTTGTCTTATTGAACCAAATTCTACTTACTAATAACAACCATGTATGTCTTATTTTCGAAATTCAATTCACATAAGTGGTAAAATTTTATTTAAATGAAAAAAGTCAGTTTTTTAACTACTACTAAGTGGTTTCACTATTCATCAAAAATTGAAGTTTTTCAGAAAAATACCAAAAATTCAGCCTATGATTTATTTGATATTACAAAATTAAAAAATGATTTTTATTTTTTCAAATTCAAAGCATAATAGTGGCATTAATTAATTTTAAAATTAATTCTCATTGTTAAAACAAATAATGTGTTTTTAAGAAACAATAACTATCAAAATATTGACACTTGTTTATGTCCAATTTAAATGTGAAATCAATTCCAATGACCAATATTGGATTAAATGGTAAAAATATATTCTAATTACACTTTAAACCCAATTAAAATGATAATCTAACCATATAAATAAATTATATTAAAACACAGTTTTGAATTAAAATACAATATTTTTCACTATTCATTAAAAAATGAACTTTATCGGAAAAATTGAAAAAATTTGCACAAAGTAAATTTTGATGTCCTCATTATAAATAAGGGTTTTATTTGGTCAAATATAGTGTATTAAAGTGTCAAAAACTATATTTAAACATGGTTCACCATTAAAAGGTGGTAAATCGACCTTTTAATGTAAATTATGCTTAAAATTAAATTCATTCAAATTTTAAGCCTCTAACTTTTATTGGATAAATGTAAATACATTTAACAAACATGTATAATAATATTGTCGTTATTTTTATCATTCCCATCAATACAACGTCTAGGAGTTAACTACCATTTAAAATAATAATATTATATTATTAGTGTGCAATGTAAGATTTCAAAGAAACTCGTTGTTGCGTATCGAGTACGCTATCAAACATAGCATACCCTTTAATTTAAAATTAATATTTAATTCACAAATATTAATAAATATGAAAATTTCATATTCTTCATTTATCCGGGATGTTACAGTGTTTTTGAAGGGAATGCTAAAGTTAAGGAAGCAAAGCTACAGATCTAGAATAGTAAGTATGAAGATATCAGAATGAGAGATGAGGAAACAATTGATGAATACTTCACTAGAGTGAATGAAATTTTTTGCAACATCAGTGGGTTTGGAGATATTTTAGAAGACTCAACAATTGTGAAGAAACTTATGAGAAACTTTCCATACAGGTTTGATTCAAAAATTTCAACTTTAGAAGATAAGGATGATTTATCTCTTAATGAACTGCATAACTTTCTTATTGCTTATGAAATGAGGAAAGAGCCAATATTTAAGAAGAAGATGAAAGACAAAATGAATTTTGAAGCTATGAGAAAGTTCAAAATCCAAGATGATTATGAAGCTGATCCTTGTGAGTCCGGTGATAAGGAATATGAAAAGTTGAATGAAAAAATCATGTCTCTCATATCCATGAACTGTCGAAGAGGAAGAGGAAAGTATGGAGGGAAACTTCCTCTAAAATGTTTTGAGTGTGGTAGAATCAGTCAATTTTCTATGACTTTACCTAAGAATAAAGTTGGATAATATCAAGTTGTTTCTAATGAGAATCCTCAATGCAAGAGGTATAACAAGAATGAAAAATAAGAGAATACTTCTAAAAAATTCAAGAAGAAGTTTTCTGGAAAGAAAAAAAGTATTTTGAGAAAGAAGGTTGAATCAGAATCATCTTACAATAATTCCTAGGAATATGAAATTAAAGAAATATTCAGAACCTTTATTGCAAAAGTTGATAAAAATGTTTCCTCAAAGAGTGAAGTAGGTGGTGAAGAATATTACAGAGAATATCAGCTAAGATATGAACTTCTTGAATATCTTGAGCAAAAAAAATCTCTCAAGAAATAAATTCTTGTGATGAAGAAGAATCATGAAGAAGTTCATGATGGAAGTAAAGATATCACCAAGAAGGAAGATGAATATATTCAAGAAATTTTAAGTTACAAACTTAGAATTGCTAAAAAAGGAAAGATGATTGAAGATCTTAGCAAGAATCTAGAAATTAAAGAATAAGAGGTTAAAAAGTTTCAATGAAAAGTTATTGAGTTTGAAAATACCCTAAAGAAGATAAATGAAAACTTCAACAAATCCACTGAAGCAAAATCTGAGTCTTCCAAGATTATTGAGAAGGCTTACCATGAGAATCGGGTGAAATATTCTCCTATCAAAAATAATGTTTTATCTAATTCTTCTTACATTTCAGGTTATGGAAAAAGTATTAGTAAATCTTGGGTGGAGAAAGGATGTGAGAAACCTATCAATCCTATAAAAATAAAAAAAAAACTCACTCAAAAGAATAGATGGCCTACATCCTGAGTTTTCTAGAGCTGAAAGAAGTTATCAACCTCAACAAAGTTTCTATAAATAAAGATCATTCACTAATAGAAAATAAAGATTTGAGGGATATTGCTGGTGCTGAAAAATATATGGGAATAGATCTTATAATTGTTGTCACAATTTATCTCTACCTGGAAGAAGGTTTGAGCAAAGTGGAATAAATAGTGAAAAAAGAATGGGTAACTTTCCGTACTCACAGAAAGTTGAAAAGGTGAATTCTCAAGATGTCAGAAACATTCCAACAAAGAATAAATTTGAATGTTTGGAATAAGTTTTTGGAAGATGTGATCAGTCAGGTCATCATGCCAAAATATGTATAACACTCCCTTCAGAACAACTTTCTTATGATAAGAAAGAAAAGAAAGCTGAAAATAAAAATGTTGATGAGAGATCTTTTGTTGTTGAGACAGCTTTAAAAGCAAGTAAGAGGAACAAACCATGGATTCTTAATATTGGTTGTTATTTACACATGATAGGTGATATAAAAATCTTGGTACATGTTGAAAGTCATGATGGATGAGAAGTTACTTTTGGAAATAACAGTTACTTAAAAATTAAGGGAATCAGAACGGTAGAGATTGAAGTAGAGAAACTGAAATCTAAAGAATTATTACTTGTTGATGGGCTAAAAGATAACTTACTTAGTGTAAGACAACTTTGTGAGGATGAAAAAGAATTTATCTTCATAAAAGATTCTTGTATCATCAAAAGTTTGAAAAATGGAAAAGTGATTACAAAAGGAGAAAGAACCAGTGGGAATCTCTTTCAAATTGTAGAATCTAATAAATCTTGTTATTTGAGTGCTGAAGATGAAAACAAGTTGTGGCATCAAAGAATTTTCCATCTTGGGCAGAAGAACATGAGAATCTTTCTAAAGTTGATATAGTTTGGAATTTTCCAGAACTGAAAAGAAGAGATCAAGATGTTTGTATTACTTTCCAAAAAGGAAAGATGACTAACAAAAGTCATAAAAGAGTTTAGATTCAATCTAACAAACCACTTGAGCTTATTCATTCTGATTTGTGTGGGACGATGAGACATCAATAAAAAAATGAGATTTATACTTTATCACTTTTATTGATGATTTCACTCGGATGACAAACATCATGTTCATGAAGCTTAAGTCATGGGCTATTGAAATGTTTAAATTCTTTAGAAAAGATGTGGAGAAAGAATTAGGGGTTTTCATAAAGAAGGTGAGAACATAAAATGGTACCGAATTCACAAGCAATTATTTTAAAACTTATCTAGGGAATCATGGTATCAAACATTAGTACAGTGCTCCTTATACTCCACAAAAAAAAAGGAGTAGCAGAAAGGAAGAATAGAATCCTGGTGGAAATGGGAAGACGTATGTTATCAGAATACAAAATTTCAAAATTCTTTTAGAGAGAAGCTGTTAGTACTGTTGTCCATGTTCAAAATAGATGCTTATTGAGACTGGAAACCAACATAACTCCTTATGAGATGTGGTATTAAAAAAACCTTTATTGAAATACTTCAAAGTTTTTGGAAGTCCATGCTTGCTCAAAATCAAAAATCTAAACTTAGGAAAGTTTGATGAAAAAGGTGAAGAAGGAATATTTATGGGTTATTCACCAAATGGAATAAGTTAAAAATACTGGAACAAATGTTTGTAGAAGTTGGTAGACTCATATGATGTGAAGGTAATTGAAAATCCAAGTTCCTTTAGAAAATATGTTAAGAATACTGAGGATGATAAATCAGAGAATCCTCACAAAAGTGAAAGTGACTTAGATGAGCCATATGGGGAAGAAAGTGATGTTGGGAAAGGAAATGTAAGTTTTCCTACCTTACAAAAACATGTTGAATCTGAATATATTATTGGGAATCAGAAGGCTCCATTTCAAACAAGAAGGAAGATGAGATTAGAAAATCAGACTTCACTTATCTCAAAAGTTAAACCAGAATCAGTTTCAGAAGTTATTAAACATAAAGAATGGGTGGATTCTATGAATGAAGAACTGAATCAAATTGAGAAGAATGAAACATAGGAATTTGTTCTAAGACCATCAAATAAAAATATTATCAGAACCAAGTGGGTTTATAGAAATAAATTGAATGATCATGGTGAAGTTACAAGAAACAAAGAAATTCTTGTGGGTAAAGGATATTCACAGGTGGAAGGTGTGCATTTTGACGAAACCTTTGTCCCTGTTGCAAGGTTCTAAACTATTCAAATGTTTCTTGTAGTGGTTTCTCATCATAATTAAAAGGTTTATCAGATGGATGTAAAATCATATTTCATAAATGGTGAAATTGAGAAAGAAGTTTACATTGAACAACCTTGTGAGTTTTTACTTGATAATGATGAAAAAAATTGCAAATTGAAGAAATCCTTGTATGGGCTGAAACAAGCTCCACGGGCATGGTATTCGAAGCATGACAATTCTTTGAGAAATGTGAACTTTTCTAAAGGAAAGGTTGATAGAAACATGTATGTTAAATATGTTAACTCCAAAACTTTAATTGTAATTGTTTATGTGGATATTATAATTTTTTTGGAGATGAAGAAAAGGTTTGTGAAGAGTTTGCTGAAGAGATGAAGAAAAATTTTGAAATGTCAATATTGGGAGAATTAACTTTCTTCATTGGATTATAATTTCAACAACAAGAAAGCTACATTTTCTTATCCTAAGAAAATTATTCCAATGAATTGTTAAAAAAATTTAGGATGGAAGAATCAAAGGAAGTTTCAACTCTTATCTCAGTGAGCACAAAGTTGAGCAATGATGAAATAGGGAAAAGTGTGAATCAGAAAGTCTTTCAAAAGCTGATAGAAAGTCTTATTTATCTTACAGCTTTAGGGTTTGATATTGCTTATGTTGTGACTCTATGTTCCTAGTATCAAAGTAATCCAAAATAATCACACATGTTGGCAGCTAAGAGGATTCTGAGATATGTTAAAGGAACAACTTCACATGGGTTTTTATACAATAGAAACAATGAGATGAATTTTCATGGTTATACTGATTTTTATTGGGCTCATGATTGTAATGATAGAAAATCAACATCCGGAGGAACATTTTTCTTAGGGGAATGTTGTGTGAGTTGGAACAGTAAGAAACAAAGTTTAGTAAATTTAAGCATAACTTAATCTGAATATGTTGCAACTACTCAGGCTTATACTCAAATGATGTAGATGAAGGTTCAGTTGGAAGATTTGAAAGTGTAAGTTTCTAAACCTTTGAAGATACTCTGTGATAATCAAAGTGCCATTGATCTTTATAAGAATCATGTTCAACATTCAATATCAAAACACATCGATATAAAGTATCACTTTTTAAAAGAGAAAGCTGCTGCTGGATAATTATTGATGGAATATATTTCAACAAAGTATCAGATTGCTGATATTTTTACAAAAGCAATGTCAAAGGAAAGGTTTGTTGAACTGAGGCTACAAATCCATGTTCAGCCTCCTCCCGTAACTTCCTAAAATTAATAAGTAAGGTCCTTTAATGTGCTTTAGATTATGTTGACAAAAGGGGAGAATAAGTAACAATGTTTACTTGGTTTTTTTTTTATGAATTTGAAGATGTGGTTATCATATAATGGGGGGGGAGAAATAAAATGATAGAGGAAAAGAAAAGTGAGAAAGAGAAAGATAAAATTTGAGGGGGAGTTTGAGTAAGGATAAGTTTATCCTTACATGGATGAAAAATTTTATTATCACCAATGGATGGAAATCCTTCAAAAACATTACTTTATCTAGTAGTGTAGTGTCAGGACACTATCTTTTTGAGAAAGGCTATGTTTTGGTAAAGTACAAGAACTTGAGATGTGGAATTTTTTAGAGGTGAAAATTTGTTAACAAGGGTTTCCAACAAATCCAAAGGGGGATATTGAAGAACCTTTATGGTGTTTTGTTTTGAAAAAGTTTTGTATTTTTTGACAACTAATATTTTTGTTCTTTTTTTTTTGAGTTACAGAAAGTTGAAGTTTTCAGTTGCTGAAGTTTTTCTTAAAGTGGATGTTTTTGAAGAATAAGAAGTCAGAAGTTAAGGAAGTGTCTCAAACTTTCTTAACCAAATCAGACGATGCTTTTTTGATCTTAAAGTTCTCAAAAATCATGAAAAGTTTCATGATAAAAGCTGTTGAAGAAATGGTGAATAGGTTTGATGTTTTTCACTAAGAAAAATTCTGAGAAAAATTCGAAACCTGATTTTTGAGAAACCTTATGAGAAAATCCAGATCCTACTTTTGAACATGTTACCTAAATCTGAATTCTGATCATTTCACACAGATCCTTATTCTAATCATGTTGCTGGGAAACTCAGATCCTACATTCTAAGGATTTTTTTGAGCTTAAGGAAATTTTTCTTAAATAAGACTTCAATGTGCAAGGAAATGTTTCTTAAAAAAACTTCCTTAAATAAGGAAAATTTCCTTAGAGAAAGAAAATTTTCTTACAAAAAGGATTGTTAAGAAGATTGAAGAGTTGAAGAAGTCAAAGGAAGATCAAGAAAATTTTGGAACCTAAATTCAGAATAGGAATGACAATTCTAATAAACATGTTAAGAAAACTGAAACCTAATTTCTTATGAAATCAGAACTAGGAAGTTCAAGAAAACCAGAACCTGAATTCTAATAAAATCAGAACCAGGAAGTTCAAGAAATTGGAACCTAGAAGTTGAAGAAATCAGAACCAGGAAGTTCAAGAAATCAGAACTTATAAGTTGAAAAAATCAAAACCTAAAATCAAAACCAGAAAGTTCAAGAAATCAGAACCTAGAAGTTGAAGAAATTGGAACCTGAAAGTTGAAGAAATTAGAACTAGGAAGTTCAAGAAATCAGAACCAGGAAGTTCAAGAAATCAGAACCTAGAAGTTAAATAAATCAGAACCTGAATTCAGAACCTTATAACAATCCTGAGAAATATTTTGATAAACCCGGAATAACAATTCTGAGAAACATGTTGAGAAAACCGAAACCTGAATTCTGAACTTTATGACAATACTGAGCAACATGTTGAGAAACCTGGAATGAAAATTCTGAGAAAAATGTTGAGAAAAACGGAATGACAATTCTGAGCAACATGTTGAGGAAATCGAAACCTGAATTCTTAAGAAATATATCTTTCTTAAGGAAAAGATATTCCTCAAGAGATATATTAATATTTCAAGAACTCAAGCCCAAATTTCAACTTCACGTAAATCTCGGAGAAATTTAAGGAGATTTGAAGAAGTAAAAGATTGAAGATTAAATGCGAGATATTTGAAGAGTTTTTGAGATTTGAGGAAGTGGGAAATATTTTCAAGATTCTTTTCTTTGTTTTATAAGTTGCCTATAAATATATGCTCAGATCATTCACTCGTTTTCAACTTTTACACAAACAGAAAAGGTCGAGTGATGGAGAATTCAGAGTGAAAAATTCCTACCATCTTGAAGAAGTTATTTGAGTGTTTGAGAAAAAGAGAATCATAATAATCTTACCTTTATAAGAATATTGGAACTATCTTGAAGAAGTTTTATTTATTTTTTAGCAGAATGAAATCGGAACCATTATTACCTTGCTGAGAAGGCCGGTTTTAGAAAATAAGATTCAAGAAAACTGGACTGAAGATTCGGAGTGAGAATTTGTGGAGCAGCTTCAATAATATTCTTATTCTTGTGTTTGGCTCTTTTGTTCTTTAAGAAAACATTGTAAACTAACGGGAGTCAGTATAATCTTTCCTATCAGGAGATAGAAGGTGTCTAATAGGATTTGGCACAAGTTTTATTTACTACTTTATTATAGTGGATTTTCATGGACCTCCTATAGGAGTGGCTATGGCAAGGACGTAGGTTCTCTGATTGAGGTCGAACCTTGTATATCTTGTGTGCATTTCTTGATTTACCTTTATTTCATGCTTTAGTTTCTTGCTAATGGTTGATAAAGAAATAAATCTTAATAGGTTTCAAGGGTTAATTTTCTTATAGTTTTGAAACTTATAAAAAGTTAAACAACTAATTCAACCCCCCCCCCTTCTCAGTTGTTATTCGATCCTTGGAAATTCAAGTGGTATCAAAGGGATGTTCTCTTATTGAATCCTGATCATGGATAATATCAATTCTATCAATATTAGAGGAGTTCTTATATTCGATGGGAAGAACTATTATGGATGGAAAAATAGGATGATTCCTTATCAATTATCTCTTGGATTGGAAGTTGTTGATGCTCCCACTATTGGTTTTCCCCCTATTAAGAAATTCCCCCATGAAAACTACTGATAAAAAGAACACAGTAGTTGATGGAAAGGAAATAAATGGAATCCCTATTTCCTTATTAGAGAATATTTATCAAAAGGTGATGGGTCTTAAATATTTCAAAAGTATGTGGGACAAGCTTGAGAGTGTTTTTTAAGGGAATACTAAAGTTAAGGAAGCAAAGCTACAGATCTGGCGTAGTAATTATGAAGATATCAGAATGAGATATGAAGAAACAATTGATGAATACTTCATCAGATTGAATGAAATTGTTTGCAAAATCAGGGGGTTTGGAGATGTTTTGGAAGACTCAACAATTGTGAAGAAACTTATGAAAATCTTTCCAGACATGTTTGATTCTAAAATTTCAGCTTTAGAAGATAAGGATGAATTATCTCTTGATGAACTGCATAACTTTTTTGTTTCTTATGAAATTTGAAAAGCTCCAATCTTTAAGAAGAATATTTAAGATTAAATGGCTTTTTAAGCTATGAGAAAGATGAAAATCCAAGATGATGTTGAAGCTGATCCTTGTGAGTCTGATGATAAGTAAGATTAAAAGTTGAATGAAAAAATCATGTCTCTCATATCCAAGAACTATCGAAGATAAAGAGGAAAGTGTGGAGGGAAACTTCCTCTCAAATGTTTTGAGTGTGGTGGAATCAGACACTTTGCTATGAATTTCCCTAAGAAGAAAGTTTGAGAATATCAAGATGTTTTTTATGAGAATCCTCTATGGAAGGAGTATAACAAGAATGAAAAAATAAGATAATACTTCTAATAAATTCAAGAAGAAGTTTTTTGGAAAGAAAATAAGTATGTTGAGCAAAAAGGTTGAATCAAAATTATCTGACTATGATTCCTCAGAAGATGAAAGTAAATAAAGATTCATAACCATCATTTCAAATGTTGAGAAAATAAATGTTTCCTCAAAGAGTGAAGAAGGTGGTGAATAATCTTACAGAGAATATCATCTAAGATCTGAACTTCTTGCATATATTGAGAAAAAAAATATCTCAAGAAATAAATTCGTGTGATGAAGAAGAATCATGAAGAAGTTCATAATGGAAGTAAAGATGTCACCAAGAAGGAAGATGAATGCATTCAAGAAATTTTAAGTTACAAACTTAGAATTGCTGAACAGGGAAAGATGATTGAAGATATTAGCAAGAATCTGGAAACTAAAGAAGAAGAGGTCAACAAGTTGCAATCAAAAGTTATTGAGTCTGAAAATACCCTAAGGAAGATGAATGAAAACTTCAACAAAGCCACTATAGAAAAAGCTGAGACTTCCAAGATTACTGAGAAGGCTTACTATGAGAATCGGGTGAAATCTTCTCCTATAAAAAATAATGTTTTATATGATTCTTCTAACATTTTAGGTTATGGAAAAAGTATTAGTAAAGCTTGGGTAGATAAAGGATGTTATAAACCTATCAATCCTAAAAAAGTAGAAAACTCACTCAAAAGAAGAGATGGCCTACATCCTGAGTTTTCTAGAGCTGAAAGAAGTTATCAACCTCAACAAAGTTTTTATAAAGAAATACCATTTTTTAATATAAAATCAAGATTGGAGGGCTATTGTTGGTGTTGCAAAATATATGGGCATAGAGATTATAATTTTTGTCACAATTTATCTCTGCCCAGAAGAAGGTTTGAGAAAAGTGTAATAAATAGTGAAAGAAGAATGAGTAACTTTCCTTACTCACAGAAAATTGAAAAGGTGAATTCTCAAGATGTTAGAAACATTCCAAAAAAGAATAGATTTGAATGTTTGGAATAAGTTTGTGAAATATTTGATCAGTCTATTCATCATGCCGAAATATATATGACACTCCTTCCAGAACAAGTTTCTTATGATAAGAAAGAAAAGAAAGCTAAAAATAAGAAGGTTAATGAGAGAGATTTTGTTTTTGAGACAGCTTTAAAATAAATTAAGAGAAAAAAACCATGGATACTTGATAGTGGTTTTTATTCACACATGATAGGTGATATAAAACTCTTGAAACATGTTGAAAGTCAAGATGGAGGAGAATTTAATTTTAGTAATGAAATTTCCTTAAAAATTAAGGAAATCAGAACGACAGAGATTGAAGCATAGAAACTGAAATATAGGGAAGTATTTCTTGTTGATGGGCTAAAACATAACTTACTTAGTGTAAGTCAACTTTGTGATGATTTAAAAGAATTCATCTTCAGAAAGGATTCTTGTATCATCAAAAGTGTGAAAATGGAAAAGTGATTACAAAAGGAGAAATAACCAGTGGGAATCTCTTTCAAATTGGAGAATCCAATAACTCTTGTCATTTGAGTGATGAAGATGAAAACAAGTTGTGGCACTGAAGACTTGGCCACCTTGGTCAGAAGAACATGAGTAAACTTTCTAAAGTTGATTCAGTTTGCAATTTTCTAGAACTGAAAAGAAGAGATAAAGATGTTTGTATTCCTTGCCAGAAAGGAAATATGACTAATAAAAGTTTTAAAAGAGTTGAGATTCAATCTAACAAACCACTTGAGTTTATTCATTCTTATTTTTTTAGGCCAATTAGACATCAATCAAAAAAAGGAGATTTATACTTTATCACTTTTATTGATGATTTCACTCAGATGACAAACATCATGTTCATGAAGCTTAAATAAGAGGCTATTGAAATTTTAAAATTCTTCAGAAAAGATTTTGAGAAAGAATTGGGGGTTTCTATAAAGAATCTAATAACAAAAAATGGTACTGAATTCACAAGTAATTATTTTGAAACTTATCTAAGGAAGCATGGTATCAAACATAAAGCATGGTATCAAACATTAGTATAGTACTCCTTATATTCCACAATAAAATGGAGTTGCAGAAGGGAAGAATAGAATCCTGGTAAAAATTGGAAGAAGTATGTTATCAGAATACAGAATTTCAAAATTCTTTAGGAGAGAAGCTATTAGTACTGTTGTACATGTTCAAAATAGATTCTTGTTGATACCGGAAACCAACATGAATCCTTATGAGATGTGGTATAACAAAAAACCTTCATTGAAATACTTCAAAGTTTTTGGAAGTCCATGCTTGCTCAAAATCAAAAATCCGGACCTAGGAAAGTTTGATGAGAAAGCTGAAGAAGGGATATTTATGGGTTATTCACAAAATGGAAGAAGTTAAAATTGCAGTAACAAATGTTTACAGAAGTTGGTGGACTCATATGATGTGAAGGTAATTGAAAATCCAAATTTCTTCACAAAATCTGTTAAGAATACTGAGGAATATAAATAAGAGAATCCTCACAAAAGTGAAAGTGACTTAGATGAGACACATGGGGAAGAAAGTTCTATTGGGAAAGGAAATGTAAGTTTTCCTACCTTACAAAAACATGTTGAATATGAAAATAATATTTGGAATCAGAAGGCTTTAGTTCAAACAAGAAGGAAGTTGAGATTAGAAAATCAGACTTCACTTATCTCAAAAGTTGAACCAGAATCAGTTTAAGAATATATTCAACATAAATAATGGTTGGATGCTATGAATAAGGAACTGGATCAAATTGAGAAGAATGAAACATAGGAACTTGTTCCAATACCATCAAATAAAAATGTTATTAGAACTAAGTGGGTTTACAGAAATAAATTGAATGAGCATAGAGAAGTTACAAGAAAAAAAGAAAGGCTTGTGTGTAAAGGATATGCACAGGTGGAAGGTGTGAATTTTGATGAAACCTTTACCCCTGTTGCAAGGTTCGAAACTATTCGAATGTTTCTTTCAGTGGCTTCTCATTGGAATTACAAGGTTTATCAGATGGATGTAAAATCATCTTTCTTAAATGGTGAAATTGAGGAAGAAGTTTACATTGAATAAACTTGTGTGTTTTTACTTGATAATGATGAAAACAAAGTTTTCAATTTGAAGAAAACCTTGTATGGGTACAAATAAGCTCTAGAAGCATTGTATTAGAATCTTTACAATTCTTTGAGAAAGATGAACTTTTTTAAAAGAGAGGTTGATAGCAACATGTATGTTAAAGATGTTAACTCTGGAACTTTAATTGTAATTGTTTATATGGATGATATAATTTTTGCTGGAGATGAAGAAAAGGTTTGTGAAGAGTTAGCTGAAGAGATAAAGAAAAATTTTGAAATGTTAATGTTGGGAGAATTAACTTTCTTCCTTGGATTACAAGTTCAACAACAAGAAAACTGCATTTTCTTATCCCAATAAAAGTATGCCAAGGAATTGTTAAATAAGCTTAGGATAGAATAATCAAAGGAAGTTTCAACTACTATCTCAGTGAGCACAAAGTTGAGAAAAGATAAAATAGTGAAAAGTGTGAATTAGAAAGACTTTCAAAAGCTGATAGGAAGTCTTCTTTACCTTACATCTTCAAGGCCAGATATTTCTTATGTTGTAACTCTATGTTCCTGGTATCAAAGTAATCCAAAAGAATCACACATGTTGGTAGCTAAAAGGATTCTGAGATATGTTAAAGGAATAACTTCACATGGGTTGTTATACCAGAGAAACAATGAGATGAATTTTCATGGTTATACTAATGCTGATTGGGCTGGTGATTGTAATGATAGAAAATCAACATCAAGAGGAACATTTTTCTTAGGGGAATGTTGTGTGAGTTGGCACAGTAAGAAACGAAGTTCAGTATCTTTAAGAACAACTGAATTTTAATATGTTTCAGCTACTCAGGCTTGTACTCAAATGATGTGGATGAAGGTTCAATTGGAATATTTGAAAGTGAAAGTTTCTAAACCTTTAAAGATACTCTATGATAATCAAAGTGTCATTGATCTTTCTAAGAAACATGTTCAACATTCAAGATCAAAACACATTGATATAAAGTATCACTTTTTAAAATAGAAAGATGCTGCTAGAGAATTCTTAATGAAATATATTTCAACAAAGTATCAGATTGCTAATATTTTTACAAAAGCACTACCCAAGGAAAGGTTTGTTGAACTAAGGCTACAACTCCATGTTCACCCTCCTCCCGTAACTTCCTAAAACTCATAAGGAAGTTCCCCCACCATGCTTTGGATTATTTTGATAAAGGGGGAGAGTAAGTAACAATGTTTACTTGGTTTTTTTATGAATCTAAAGCTGTGTTTATCATATAATAGGGGAGAGAGAAAAAAATGAGAGACGAAAAGAAAAGTGAGAAAGAGAAAGATAAATGTTTAGGGGGAGTTTGAGTAAGGAAACTTTATCCTTACATGGTTGCAAAATTTTCTTGTCACTGATGGATGTAAATCCTTCAAAAACAATACTTTATCTAGTAGTGTGGTGTCAGGACACTCTTTTTTTAAGAAATTTTATGTTTTGGTAAAGTTCAAGAACTTGAGATGTGAAATTTTTTAGAGGTGAAATTTTTTTAACAAGGGTTGCCAACAAATCCAAAGGGGGATATTGAATAACCTTTGTGGTGTTTTGTTTTGAAAAAGTTTTTTATTTTTTGACAATTAATCTTTTTTTGAAGATTTTTTTTGAGTTACAGAAAGTTGAAGTTGTTGGTTGCTGATGTTTTTCTTAAAGATGATGTTGTTAAAGAATAAGAAGTCAGAAGTTAAGAAAGTGTCTTGAACTTTCTTAACCAAATCAGAAGATGATTTTATAATCTTAAAGTTCTCACAAATCATGAAAATTTTCATGATAAAATATGTTAAATAAATGGTGAAGAGGTTTGACGTTTTTCACTAAGAAAAATTTCGAGAAAAATTAGGAACCTGATTTTTGAGAAACCTTATGAGGAAATACAGATCCTACTTCTGAACATGTTACCCAGACCCTAATTATGAGCATGTTACCCAGATCCTTCTTCTGATCATGTTTTTGGGAAACTCGAATCCTACATTCTGAGGATGTTTTTAAGCTTAAGGAAATGTTTCTTAAAGAAGACTTCCTTATGCAAGGAAATGTTTCTTACAGCAAACTTCCTTAAATAAGAAAAATTTACTAAGAGAAATAAAATTTTCTTACAAAAAGGTTTGTCAAGAATATTGAAAAGTTGAAGAAGTCAAAGGAAGATCAATAAAAGTTCAGAACCTGAATTCGGAACTGGAATGACAATTTTGAGAAACATGTTGAGAAAACTGAAACTTGAATTCTACTGAAATCGGAACCGGGAATTTCAAGAGAACCAGAACCCAATTTATACTAAAATTGGAACCAAGAAGTTCAAGAAATTGGAACTTGGAAGTTAAATAAATCGGAACCAAGAAGTTCAAGAAATCAGAACCTAGAAGTTGAAGAAATCAGAAGCTGAAATTGGAACCAGAAAGTTCGAGAAATCAGAACCTGGAAGTTGAAGAAATTAGAACCTGGAATTTGAAGAAATCAGAACCAAGAAGTTCAAGAAATCAGAACTAGAAAGTTCAAGAAATAGGAACCTAGAGGTTGAAGAAATCGGAACCTGAATTAGGAACCTTATGAAAATCCTTAGCAACATTTTTAGAAACCTAGAATGACAATTCTGAGTAACATGTTTAGAAAAACGGAACCTAAATTCGAAACCTTATGAAAATCCTGAGCAACATGTTGAGAAACTCGAAATGAAAATTCTGAGAAAAATGTTGAGAAAAATGGAATGGCAATTCTGAGCAACATGTTGAGGAAACAGGAACCTGAATTCTTAAGAAACAGATCTTTCTTAAGGAAAAGATATTCCTCAATAAAGATATGAAGATTTCAAGAAGTCAAGCCCGAATTTAAACTTCCCTTAAGTCTCAGAGAAATTTAAGGAGATTTGAAGAAATCAAAGATTGAAGATTAAATGTGAGATATTTGTGGAGTTTTTTAGATTTGAGGAAGCGGGAAACATTTTCAAGATTCCCGTATTTGTTTTCTGAGTTGCCTATAAATATGTGCTCAGATCATTTTCTCATTTGCAACTTTTACACAAGCGTAAAAGGTGGAGTGCTGGAGAATTCAAAGTAAAAAATTCCTACCGTATTGAAGAAGTTCTTTGAGTATTTGAGAAGAAGAGAATCAAAATTATCTTACCTTTCTAATAATATTGGAACTATCTTGAATAATTTTTCTTGAGTTTTTAGTAGAATTAAATCGGAACCATTATTACCTTGCTGAGAAGACCGGTTTCAGAAAATTGGATTCAAGAAAACCAGATTGACGATTCAGAGTGAGAATTTGTGGAGCAGCTTCAACAAAGTTCTTATTCTTGTGTTTGGATCTTTTTTTCTTTAAGAAAACATTGTAAACTGATGGGAGTCAGTATAATATTTCCAATTGGGAGATAGAAGGTGTCCAACGGGATTTGTCACAAGTTGTATTCACTTCTTTATTATAGTGGATTTCCATAGACCCACGGAAGTGGCTATGGCAAAGACGTAGGTTCTCTTATTGAGGTTGAACCTTGTATATCTTGTGTGCCTTTCTTTCATGCTTGAATTTCTTGCTAAAGTTTGATAAGAAAATAAATCTTAACTGGTTTCAAGGGTTAAGTTTCTTAAAGTTTTGAAACTTATAAAAAGTTAAACTACTGATTCACCCCCCCCCCCTTCTCAGCTGTTATTCGATCCTTGGAACTTCAAATATCCATAATTGAATTCGAATATTGTTTATGATCATCTATAGGTGTTAGTGGTTATTTATATAATTTGGTTACATGGGATGAGGATGAATTATTATATAGAACTTTAATGATAACTATTTCAGTTAATTTTTGGGTTTTGATTACAACGAAATAATTTTTCTTTATAACTTAATACCATTTGTACAAAGGGATTACAGAACCTTAAATTTGGTATATTACATATATAATAATCTTGTTCAACCATAACAATAATGGTTTCATGACTATAATTGAGAGTGATAATATAAATGGAAATCCCAACGTCCTTGAATGTGGTATCTGATGGTGTTCTTGCTACTAGTATAAAACAAGGTAAAAGGAAGAGATGATGATAAATTATTCCACTATCATGACAACATTCCAGTGCATGTAAGGTACTGGAGTCATCACAGCATTTGGATAAGGAAATGTAATAATTGAAAAATAAAACAAATTAACTTGAAAGTAAAGACAAAGAATTGAAAAGATTAATTCACCTCTTGAACCAAACTTCCTTGAGAGCCTCTTTGAGGGAGAGGTTTTGCTATTTTTATGAGACCAGGGATTTCTGGATGTAGGATAGGAGGTTGGGAGGATATTTTTATAGAATTTGGAGAACG
The DNA here is from genome assembly GCA_963277665.1 of Viscum album. Taxonomy (NCBI): domain Eukaryota; kingdom Viridiplantae; phylum Streptophyta; class Magnoliopsida; order Santalales; family Viscaceae; genus Viscum; species Viscum album. The sequence goes on from OY728152.1 coordinate 1,258,647,990, forward strand.
AACAAGGCTTGAGAGGAGTGAAGAGAAGAGGGAGTGATGGGGGTTTTTATAGTGGAGGGGAGAGGGGATTTCTCAATTTTATATTCATTAATTTATTATTTCTCCACAAGACAAGGAATAGTGAGCCTTCAATGGACAAGAATAGTAATTTTATCATGTCAATTTGAATCAATTGGGATTACATCAGCAAAACATCATACATGACTCTATAATTAGTGTATTTAGCTTATTTTGTAAATTATGGTATTTCACTATTCATCAAAAATTCAATTATTTCAAAAAAATCCCAAAAAAATCACCCCAACCATTTTTCAATGTGTAGAATCCAAAAATGAATTCCATTTTTCAAAAATAATTTTTTAAATATGATTAATTTAATATTTAATTAAAATCATAATTTGTTTTTAAAAAACAGTTTTAAAACATGTATTTACTTATTCCAAAACATAGGAATATCATACTCCAACTTGAATATTATTTATATACTATCATAGGTAATGTTACTATTCATTAGGGTATATCACTATTCTTAAGGGTATGTTACTATTCATAAGGTTTGGTTACTATTCACCAAAAATTAAATTTTCCTTATCAGACTCCAAATAACTTACTCATCGCAACTGTGTGTGTTAGATTTTCAAAATTCACATCACAGAAGTGACAAACTTATGTTTACTTGGATAGGTTATAACAAATTGGTGTTTTAAGAGACTCATTGATCCATTAATTCTATAATAAATCTATTTGTAAATTCTTGGGGTGTTACATTATCCCCTCCTTACAAAAATTTCATCCTCGAAATTTAAAATTGAACTTCAAAAGTTAATGGTTGATACTTGAAAATACCCTTATGGAAACCCACATCGGAAATAGGGATAATAAAATATCCTCCTAAAAAAGGTTAATGGAGATTAGGTGGTCACCCCAAAAAGTATGCTTTCGAATGAGGTGACATTAGTTGGAATAAAAAAAACTAGACATGGAAGAAAAATCTAACTATGAAGTTCTGATGGAAAATGATAGAGGACATGTTCAGATGAATGTAGATTACTACAAAACTATAAACTAAAAAAAATTCATCGATATTATCAATGATAATGATAATAGGAAAACATTTTATTTAAGACTATTTTCCTTGAGTCGAGGAATTATTCCACCCTATAAGAGTATAAAAATACATTTATACTTATAAACTCATCCTTTTATTGTAGTTTAAATATATATACCTCATCACATAGCATGGGTTATGCCATTTGGTGAAGCAATAAATTAACCTCTAAAATCTCATACAATGATCAACTTAAACCATTTCATAAATGGTTAAAAAATTACAAAATATAATGATTCAACACATTATAATGAAGTCCTATAAATTTCTAAGATGAACTTATCATTAACCCATAATCAACAAGAAGTATCTCTAAAATTCACATTCCAAACATGTGAATAACTTCATCATGTATTGATTAGTCACTAAAGTGTCTAATATTCATTTTTAAGATCTTAATATTAATGTTTTTAAAAGTTCATAAACATCAGTTTTAGTTCAATTCAGAAATTGAACTTCATTTCCCATCATTGTGCAATTCATGCTTAAAGTGTCAATTTGAACCCACTCAATAATTTTCTTGTGGAAACTACAATATTCATCATTTTAATTTGATATTTTGGTATATTATTAATCACTTTATTTGGAACATTTTTTCTTTCAGGTCTGATGGATGAATCACAAGTGAAGATGGATATTTTTGCACCTGAAGGCAGAAACTTGCTGGAAAAGGCATAATGGGCCTAAGGCCCATCAAACAAATGTGGGGCCCACAAACAAATCCCAATGAAGATAAAATTTATACAGTAGAAAGATAAAAATATTAGGATCATTTTATTTAACTGTGGACGGAGCTAATTCTGATGTTTTCATGATGATAAAGGGATCTGAAGTTGAGATTTAAATGGTGGACCTGACATTAATGCACAGAAATTTGTCCCACCATTTCGACCATAACTTCCAAAAATATAAGAAAATTTTCCTGATATTTTTACAGCTCATATAGGACAGATGTAAGAAGATATTTCTCTTCGACAACCCCTCCAGATTCGGCTTTATTCAATTACAAATTCACACATCAATATGGTGGACGAATCTGGACAGTTTTCCGGGTCAACTTCAAAACATCAATTTCCTTTTGATTATTCACCCTCCTTTTGACTCAATTAATTGTTGGGCGGTGAATTGATTGTGGGGGGAGGATCTAAGGATCCTAATATGCCTATATAAGGAGCTATTGGTGAAGGTAATAGGTGTGTATATTTTTCTTATCATCTTTTGTTGCTTGTTTCATTGTAAGGTTATGCTTCCAAATTTCCTTTGTAATGTTTTCCATTTCCATGTAAGTTTCTTTTTTTTGTATCTTTATGTTCTTAATAAACTTCTTTCTCTTCTATATTTTACATTTCATTTATTAAAACTTTATTATCATAAAGCACAGTGATATCTCTGTGTTTTTGTGAATTAGTTCACACATAGGTGTGAATTTCATTCACACACGAAGGAGTGCTCGTTATTTCCGTGGTTTTAATTTCTTCAATCCAATTATTGTTAGCCATATTCCGCCCACCATTGAGAGTATACCATAAATGGAGGGCTAACCCTTTAATGGGTTGATCTTATTAGGATTAAAAGGCTGTATTGAATGTTATTTTATGAACTAATTGTTGCTAATTGGATAATTAATTTAAGACATCCATTCTTCAGTTATTTCTACTCTTCATCTTTACTGTGTTCGAGAAAACTAAATTCAATTACTAAATGAAAATATACCTCGGAGAGATCATGAATTTGGTTCTCTAATTATATAGTGGATTAGTAATTGTGTTTAGTAAGCACCAAACCAGAAAATGATGAATGTAGTGTTATTTTTGAAGAATGGATTCATCAAGAATTAATAAAACCAAAATTGTCTAAAGAAGTAAAATTCATTCAATCCACCCCAAGCATAATCCTAAGATCAACCCATTTTCTTTGAATTGAATTCAATTATGTTTCTTAGTGTTCTTTAAACCATCCTTCACCAAATCATAGCATCTCAAGGTTACTTCTTCGGTCCCTGTGGATTCGACCCCTACATGTACTACATCGACCGCTTTTACCAGTAGGGTAAATTTGGGTGCAACCAAATTTTGGCACCGTTTTCGAGGACCAAGTAAGTTACTTAGACCAAAAACCTTCTTTTCTTACCCCCATTCTTCTATTCTCATCCCAATTCTCTTATCTTTTCCCTTTCTTGCTTTTTTTTTCTTTTGGCGCATATCCGCCTACACCCGCGATAACTCAAACAGATTAGTTAGGGTGGATACTCCTAGGGTTGGGGAGTCAAGCACTAAAAGAGGTCTATTTCCTTTAGATCCAAATACTCCTAATACTCCAAATTCAGACGTTGAGTTCGATACAATGTAGAATCTCCCACAAAACCAAACCATAAACCAGGGAGGGAACCAAAATAACGGGCAAGACCCTAACTTGGGAATTGTTGCAGACCCGACCATGAATGACTACCTCACACCAACCTGGACCAATGCACCCTCATGCATTAGGCATGATAAAATAGGATATTCCCAATATGTTTCCAAACCCCATGTCCTGAACCACCTTCCAACCTTTCATGGGATAAAGTCTGAGATGCCTTACCTTCATATTAAAGAATTTAATGACATTGTCGAAACCATGTGCCCACCAAATCAAATTTAATCTGCTAAAATGAGACTTTTTCCTTTTTCTCTTAAGGACCGAGAAAAGAATTGGTTAAAAAATTTGAGACCAGCATCCATTCACTCTTGGGACCAACTTCAACGAGAATTTTATAAAAAATACTTCCCCCATCACAAAACAATTGCACTTAAAAAGATCATACAAAAAAATTTTGAAAGAGAGGGAGAAACATTATATGAAACATGGGAAAGGTTCAAGGACGCATTAAACATGGTACCGAACCATGGTTTCTTAGTCCTAGAACAAGTGAGAATTTTTTATGAAGGGTTGGGTCCCAGAAACAAACAATTCATTGATATGATGTGTAATGGAACCTTCAAAAACAAAGCCCCAAATGATTCTTACGAGTATCTAGAAAATCTTGCTGAACAGAACCAAACATGGGGAACATCACCATACTATGAGAAGCCACCCAAATCTGGTGGAATGTACAATCTTGGAGAAGAAGAAAACCTTAGAGAAAAACTTGTTGCACTCACGAGGAAAGTTGAGGAGATTGATCTTAGGAAGGTCCACAAAACCCAAACTGTTGATCTTGTTTGTACAATTTGTGACAAGAATGACCACAAGACTGATAATTTCCCAACCATTCCTTCCATCAAGGATGTTCTTTTAGGAGGACCACCAAAAGAAGTTAATGCAATGAACTTTCAAAAGCCACAATTCACGAACACCTTCAATCCAAGGTATAATGACCATCTAGGATTTCGTTGTAAGGACAATCAATAACCAACACAACAACAATGTATCAACCCATACCCTCAACAAAACTTTCAACCTAATAATCAGTTCCAACCACAACCGGTCCAATTCCAAAATCCTCATGTCCAATATCAACAACCTATCCAACAACCCAATCAACAACCTATCCAATAACCAAAGTATCCTCCTGGGATAAACCCACAAGCTCAAGCATCAACCCAAATTGTTCCACAAATCCTACTAGAACAATTGTGAAAACAAATGGACAAAATGAACTCAGAATTCTCATCCATTAAACAAGAACTTCAAACCATCAAAACTGGAAAGGCACCCATGCCCACACAGGCCATTCCACAACAAACATCAAGGGGAGAGACAAGTTTCACTCAAACAACTCACGAACAACTAAAGGCTGTGACAGTGTTAAGAAGTGGGAAATCAATTGAAAACCTTGAACAAATAAGTCAAAAACCATGTGAAGCTTCAAAATCTAATGAAAATTCAAATGAACCACAACATCAAACTGAAGAAACTGATAACAATGTGAAAGAAACAACACTTCAACAAACAACTCCACAACCTGCACCATTTCCTCAACGCATGAGGGGGAAAACCAAGCCTGAATTGAGTGAAACATTGAGGGAAATCTTCTCACAAGTCAAGTTGAACATTATCCTTATTGATGCCATCGAAACCATACCTTCCTACTCAAAGTACCTTAAGGACTTGTGCACTTTTAAAAGAAAATTTTCACATAAAAACCAAGTCCTTTTGAATGATAATGTGAGTACCACCATTCAAGGGACCATTCCTCCTAAGTTGAAAGACCCAGGATGACCTTACATAAATGTTGAACTAGGAGAGAACAAATTTTTCAAATCCTTGTGTGATCTAGGTGCCAGCGTGAACCTCATTCCTTATGCCATGTATTGTCATTTAGGGCTCGAAGAACTCCAACCCACATCTGTCACTCTTCAACTTGTTGATCGTAGTGTTCGAGTTCCAAATGGGATCTTAAAAGATGTTTTGGTGAAAGTTGAAAATTTCATTTACCCAGCTGACTTCATTGTTCTGGAAAATCACCCAAGCTTAGGTCTTAGGGAGCAAACCCCAATCATCCTTGGTCATCCCTTCCTTGCAACAATCAACTCTGTTATCCGAGTCCGAAATGGGAACATGGCCATAACCTTTGGAAACATGAGTCTAGACTTGAACATCTACAATGCAAACTCTCAAATTGGGGATGATGAATAGATCCATGAGGTTAATTGGATTGGTAGTGTTGATAATGAACTCAATGAACATCAAGGAATTACCGAAGGATGGTTAATTCAAGAAGAGATTGATTTTCTTTATTCACATGAGGGAAATTTGTCTCCTTGGATTGAATCTCTTTCAGACAGCTCTATTGATGAATTTCTAGAATCACCAATCAATGATACCATGGTTGAAATCAATAACATTGAGTCCATATCCATTCATGACACTACTCTGGAAAATTTAGTGGATGAAAATTCTGTTCACAAGGAACCAATTTTGTTAAGAAATCTGAACAAAGAAACTGAGTTCAATACAAAGTCTCATCCTTTCGTGGAAAGTCATGACCAATCTGATCTTGAATTTAAAGTCTTACCTTCATCACTGAAGTATGAGTTCTTAGGGGACAATAAATCCTTTCATGTTGTCATTTCTTCCTCTCTTGAAGCTGATCATGATAGGATGCTTCTAGATGTCCTTAGGAGACACAAGAAAGCCATTGGATGGACCCTATCTGATATTCCTGGGATTATCCCACTTATCGAGACTCATAGAATTATTCTTGAATCTGAGTCAAAGCCATGTCGTCAACCTCAGAGGCGACTCAATCCTAATCTCATGGAAGTAGTGAGAAAAGAACTTTTGAAATTGTTAAAAGCTGGTATCATCTATCTTATAGCTGAGAGTGAGTGGGTTAGCCCAATCCATGTGGTTCCAAAGAAGGATGGAATCATAGTAATAACCAACAAGGACGTAGAGATTCTTCCAAAAAGGGTCAGTAGTGGATGGAGATTTTGTATTGACTATAGGAATCTCAACTCTTGTACCAAGAAAGACCATTTCCCCTTACCCTTTATTGATCAAGTCCTCAAGTAGGTGGTGGTTCATCAATTATATTACTTCCTAGATGGATTCTTAGGGTATAATCAAATAGAAGCCTCTTTAGAGGATCAAGGAAAAACAACCTTCGCGTGTCCATTTGGCACTTTTTTCTTCAAGCGCATGCCCTTTGGGTTATGTAATGCCCCTGGTACCTTCTAGTGGTGCATGATGGGAATATTCTCGGATATGGTGGGTGATTTTTTAGAGGTCTTCATGTATGACTTCTCCATCTTTGGGGATACTTTTGAGGGATTCCTTATAAATGTTGAAAAGTTTTTGTCAAGGTGCGAGGATAAGAATCTCATACTGAATTGGGAAAAATTCCATTTCATGGTAAGGGAAGGACTTGTTCTAGGTCATCTGGTATCTGGTAGAGGGGTTGAAGTTGATAAAGCTATGGTTGAAATCATTCGTCACCTTCCCTCTCCTAAAACTGTTAAGGAAGAGAGGTCCTTCTTAGGAAATGCTGGTTTTTATAGAAGGTTCATTAGGAATTTCCGCTCTATTTCTCGACCAATTTGTGCTCTATTGGTAAAATATGCTCCATTTTTATGGACAGAAAGCTGTGAGTAATCATTCTCTACACTCAAGTCCACTCTTATACCTCCACCTATCATGAAATCTTCAAATTGGAAACTTCATTTCGAGATCATGTGTGATACAAGTGACTTTTCTATAGGAGTAGTCTTAGGAAAACGGTGTGAGAAAACTCCATGTGTCATTGCTTATGCAAGAAAATATTTAAATGATACACAATTAAACTACACCACAACTGAGAAAGAGTTGCTTGCTGTTGTCTTTGCCTTAGAGAAATTCAGGTATTATCTCTTAGGATCACCCATCATTGTCTTCACTGACCATTCAGTCCTAAAATATCTTTTCCAAAAACAAGATGCCAAGGCTATATTGATTAGGTGGGTCCTTCTTCTTCAAGAGTTAGATTTAACCATTAAGGATAAAAAGGGTGTTGAAAATATTGTAGTTGATCACCTCTCTAGTATGGAATTAAAATACAACTCACACCACCTCTCTATGTCTGATTCATTTCCTGATGAGCACCTCTATTTAGTGAGTGATTTCCCTTGGTATACTGACATAGCAAACCATTTAGTGATGGGTGACATTCCAAAATTCATGGGGACCCATTCTCAGAGGAAATTCCTTTCTGATGTCAAACACTATGTGTTTGATGATACTTACCTCTTCAAGTTCTGTCCTGATCAAATCATCAGGAGATGTATTCCTGAGTCTGAGCAAGAGTCCATTCTAAAATTTTGTCATGGGGAGGCATGTGGAGGCCACTTTTCTACAAAGAAAACCACTGCAAAGGTCCTCCAAAGTGGTTTCTACTGGCCGAACCTCACTATTGATTCCTTCCAATTCTGCAAAAGTTGTCCTCAGTGTCAGCAATTAGGATCCATTACCAAAAGGAATCAAATGCCCCTCACTCCCATTCTGGTCATTGAAATCTTTGATTGTTGGGGAATTGGTTTCATGGGACCCTTTCCAAACTCTAAGGGATACCTCTACATCCTCTTATCTATTGATTATGTCTCAAAATGGCTTGAAGCCATTCCCACCAAGTCCAATGACCACCATGTTGTGATCTTATTTCTGAAAGAGCATATATTTTCTCGATTTGGAATTCCTAGGGCTATAATTAGTGATTGTGGAACCCATTTCTGCAACCGCCCATTCTCTTCACTCGTGTCTAAGTATGGTATTACTCATAAAGTTTCCACTGCATACCATCCTCAAACAAACGGTCAAGCTGAGTTGGAAAATAGAGAAATTAAGCAAATTCTTGAAAAAACTGTCAATCCCTCTAGGAAATATTGGTCCAAGAAACTCTTAGATGCCCTTTGGGCATATCAAACTACTTTCAAAACTATCCTAGGCATGTCACTGTATATATTGGTTTATGGAAAAGCATGTCACTTACCTGTTGAAATTGAGAATAAGGCCTTTTGGGCAATAAAAAAATGAACTTTGACATTTCTCTGGCTGAAACAAAAAAGTAAACTAGATCTTAATGAACTCGAGGAACTTAGGATGGAGGCTTATGAAAATTCAAGGATCAATAAATCTAAATTTCAAGCCTACCAATCTGGGAATCTCTAAGTCAAACACTTTGAACTGGGAAAATTTGTGCTCTTGTATAGTTCAAAACTTCATCTACACCCAGGAAAGCTAAGGTCCAGATGGTCTGGTCCATACCTAGTGCATCATGTGTACCCTTATGGGGCAATAGAAATTCAGGATCCCACAAGTGGTCATGTCTTCAAAGTCAATGGTCATAGGTTAAAACCATTTATTGAATCATTCAATAAACAAGAAACCAAGGAGGAGTTAACTGAGCCAACATATGAACCAGATAAAAATTGATAGATTTAGGGTACAAGTCGGGCTAACGACATTAAACAAAAGCGTTTCACAGGAGGCAACTTGTGGTTTTCATGTTTCCAATCATTGTGAATCATCTTTTGTTTCCTTCTGCTTCATTTTGTTATTTTTTTATATAGACTGTTGACCTGTTCTTATTTTATGAGTAAGGATGGGTATTAAAGGGGAGCACCGTATTCATCCATGTCATGCGGTGTGATCCCTGAGTAATACCTTACCCAGAAAATATAAAGAAGAAAATGTATCATCAGTTTATTTTATTTTATTTATGTTTTTGTAGGTTAAAAAAAATTAGACTCTTGACCTGTTCTTCTTTTATGAGTATGGATGGGTATGAAAGGGGAGCACCGTATTCATCCGTGTCATGCGGTTTGATCCCTGAGTAATACCTTACCTAGAAATTTAAAAGAAGACAATGTATCATTATTTTGATTTAAAAAAACATGTAAAACCATAAAAATGATGGTACTTGGAATTAAATAAATCATTGTGTTGTTTGTTTTGTCTGCCTTGTTCTTATTTGTATGGTTCAGAAACTATTTTGGGTGATACATGTTGAATCAAGGAGGTGCATATATCCCCCAAGAGATCAAAGGAGTAATCTGGATCATCATGAACTTCAACTTCAAAAACCAGGTGAATTTGTTCCATATTTATCATTCTCAATTTCATCTTTGAACTCCTCTCCTACCCCCTTCTAACTTTTATTTTCTTTAAACACTGGGGACAGTGTTATTCTAAGTTGGGGGAGATAAAAAATGATTTTTTTTTATTTTGTGAATAAAAACATGCATGAAAATAAAAATTCCATTAACCTTAAACATGATAACACACATTGCAAACTCTAAAATTGGATATCAAATAAATTTTTCATGCCTTGTCCGATGTGATTTTTCAAAGTTTAAATTTTCATCCTCTTAATAAAAATGCCACAATGAACTTCTACTGGATCGTGGGTGTAAATTTGAGTTCTTGGGTCCCTTTCATTATAGCATAGGGTTCTGGGGTCACTATTAGTTTAATTTGAGTATCCAAAAAAAACAAAAAAAACAAAAAAAATTATGACAACATAGAGAAATGTTTTTTCCAAATGTGTGGTGTCCGGCACTTGGGGATCATGACTCCATAGTTTTCTTGCCCAGAGTTAGGCTTTATATCTCTATTGTAGAGCATGAAATTGATAATATGTGTGGCATCCGGCACTTGGGGATCATGACTCCATAGTTGTCTTGCCCAGAGTGAGTCTTTTCATATCTATTGTGGTTAAAAAAATAATCAAAAAAAATGGATACTCATATTAAGGTTTAATGTGATTCCCACCTAGTGCTTCCTTTTTTCCCCTTGAACAATAAAATGGGCCCCATATCTTTTGTGATACACAACACTTTATCATGATTAATTGAAATTGGATGAAATGTGGCGATGAATTTGAACAAAGGAATGTGATTGGGCTTGGGATATTCTTATGGACCTATCTTGTTTTAAATGATTTTTATGGGTTCCATAATTTTTTTGGTATGAGGTCTTTGGGTGACCAATCTGTATTTAAATGTTTTTGGAAAAGGGGATTTGAATTTCATATTTGTAATATATTTTGCTCGGGACTAGAAAAACTCAAGTTGGGGGGTGTGATTAGTAATTGAAAGTGTCTAATATTATTTTTTAAGATCTTAATATTAATGTGTTTAAAAGTTCATAAACATCAATTTTAGTCCAATTCAGAAACTGAACTTCATTTCCCATCATTGTGCAATTCATGCTTAAAGTGTCAATTTGAACCCACTCAATAATTTGCTTGTATAAATTACAATATTCATCATTTTAATTTGATATTTTGGAATATTATTCATCACTTTATTTGGAACATTATTTCTTTTATATATGATGGATGAATCACAAGTGAAGATGGATATTTTTTCACCTGAAGGCAGAAACTTTATGTAAAAAGCATAATGGGCCGAAGGCCCATCAAACAAATGTGGGGCCCACAAAACAAGCCCGATAAAGCTCAAATTTATAAAGTAGAAAGATAAAAATATGAAGATCATTTTATTAAACTATGTATGGAGCTAATTATGATTTTTTCATGATGATAAAGGGATCTGAAGTTGATATTTAAATGGTGGACCTGACATTAATGCACAAAAATCTGTCCCACCATTTCGACCATAACTTCCAAACGGCTTAGCCAAATTTCATGAAATTTTTACAGCTCATATAGGACAGATTGAAGAATATATTTCTCTTCTACAAACCCCTCCGAATTAGTTCTTCTTCAATTACAAATTCACACATCAATATGGTGGACGAATCTGGACAGTTTTCCGGGTCAACTTCAAAACGTCAATTTCCTTTTGATTATTCACCCTCCTTTAGACTCTATTAATTGTTGGGGGGTGAATTGATTGTGGGGGGAGGATCTAAGGCTCCTAATATGCCTATATAAGGAGATAGTGGTTAAGGTAATAGGTGTGGATATTTTTATTATCATCTTTTATTGCTTGTTTCATTGTAAGGTTATGCTTCCAAATTTCCGTTGTAATGTTTTCCATTTCCTTGTATGTTTCTTTTTTTTGTATCTTTATGTTATTAATCAACTTATTTCTCTTCTATATTTTCGATTTCACTTATTAAAACTTTATTATCACAAATCACAGTGATATCTCTATTTTGTTGTGAATTAGTTCACACATAGGTATGAATTTTGTTCACACACACGGAGGAGTTCTCGTTATTTCCACGGTTTTAATTTCTTCAATCCAATTATTGTTAGCCATCTTCTTCCCACCATTGAGAGTATACCATCAATGGAGGTCTAAACCTTTAATGGGTTGATCTTAGGAGGATGCACATGCTATATTTAATGTTATTTTATGAACGAATTGTTGTTAATTGGATAATTAATTTAAGACATCCATTCTTCAGTTATTTCTACTCTTCATCTTTACTGTGTTTGAGCAAACCAAATTCAATTACTAAATGACCATATACCTTGGATAGATCATGAATTTGGTTATCTAAGTTTATAGGGGATTATTAATTGTGTTTAGTAATCACCAAACTAGAAAATGATGAAGGTAGTGTTATTTTTGAAGAATGGATTCATCAAGAATTAATAAAACCAAAATTGTCTAAACAAGTAAAATTCATTCAATCCACCCTAAGCATAATCTTAATATCAACCCATTTTCTTTTAATTGAATTCACTTAGTTTTCTTAGTGTTCTTTAAACCATCCTTCACCAAATCATAGCGTCTCAAGGTTACTTCTTCGGTCCCTGTGGATTCGACCCCTACATGTACTGCATCGACCGCTTTTACCAGTAGGGTAAATTTGGGCGCAACCATTTATCCTATTAAAATATCATAATAACTTGAATTACCATAAAAACCATATTGGAAACATACATTATCCCATACTCCTTAATTAAGATACATGTTATTGGATATATTCCTTAAATCCAAAAGTGTTGTAAACTTTATTGATGATATCATAGACCACTTCTCGACAAGTCAATAATCAGTTCCAAGGTAGTCAATACTTATCTGAATCAATAATTTATTCATCATTATCTCAACATCAGATATATATTAAGTGTTTTCTTTCCCTCAATAATTTTTTTTTCTAAAAGGTTTAACTTTCCACTGAATCACTTTCCCTTTGTACCATTCATCATATGACCTCTAATCCTTAATGAAAGAGTACTGTATTACAATCCTTATATATCTCATAATTCATACGACCAGTACATTACTAAAAAAATATATAAATGGTATGATTCTTGACTAGGAATATTAATCATTCTACTTCATCTACGGTAGCATCATAACTTGCTCATTATCTAAAATCATCATTTGGGGTATATTCCTTTGACGATTGGGACATTGATTTGCATAGTGTCCCATATCCTTGCAATTGAAGCAATGTACATTGGAAACCATTTTCTTACCCTTGAAATCATGAACTTTGTGTCCTTTTTCTCTACACTTGTAGCAAACACCCATTCCCTTCAAGAATTTACCTGGATGATTCTTTCCACAGTTATCACATGTGGGAAAACACTTCTTTCCCTTCTTTATTTTATCCTTGTATCTCCCTGACATCCTCTTATTATTTTTCTTCCATTCAAATCCATAGGACTCAGAGAAGTCTTTTTATACCTTGTTAACACGTGATATTATTTTATAATATGATGAAGATACCTGGGAGACAATATTCCTTTGAAAAGATGACTTGATACCATTAGAGATAGGATCCTTCTTACTCTTTGCATCTCATGTATTGGTGAAGTTCGCATTCCTTCTACTAGGTTCCATATCTAATCAATTCCATATTATATATTAGCTCATAAAATTATGAACTCTCTATAACTCTAAACATGGTATAGCACATAGCATAAATGTAGCATCGTAAATACTAGAACCATATACTTTGGTTACTTTGGGGACATAAATCCCTCATAATGGTGCGTAAATAAAATTTGAATTATCCTAAGCATATCCCTGAGGAGTTTCAAACAAAGAGTGCATCAAGGCCTATTGTCGTGTACCAGGATACCCCGAGTCAAGCCCAAAACTCCTTATTGGAGTTTTCACTCCTAGATACATCTGTGTCAGAGCCACCTCTACTTGTTTGTATCCAGACAGGGATGTATTATCTAGAAATATCCAAATAATATATTACTTACCAAAATTATAGGATGTTCTTGTTTGTTTATCCTCAAAGACCATCTTAGGGATTTATTCCCTAACCTGCGTTTTCTAAATCTAGTTCCCAAGGTTTCTACTAAAATTCCTTTGATACCAAATGTAAGGACCCAACCTCAGTTAATCGGAGTCGGTGTATTAATTGATTACATTGGTATATAAACAAGGAATAAGAATCCTAAAGGACCGATCAGTTTAGTATTCTTGAAGAAACTAGATACATTCATGGAACCCATTTTACATTTTGAAATGAAACAAAAAATGATACATAACAAAATCAAATAAACTGCATCCTTGAAAACTTAATAAATGATCTCTTCTTCTTAACCTGGGGAAGGAAAAACAAATGAAAGGGGTGGGCTCAAATTCTTAGTAAGGGTAATAAATACAGTAGAATATATCATAACATAAACATTAGGCATGTTGAATACATAAAAACATGTGCCTTTAACAAAAACTGGAACACATTATGGCAGGAATAAGAGATAAGTAAGTAATGCCTTAAATAAATATAATCATGGGTATTCTACTAGTTGAATAACTACATGAACCATAAATTCTATTTTCATAATGAGGGAATGAATAATGTGGGACAACATAACCATACCGTCAAGGCCTAATTCCATGACCATAAATAATCATTTTGTCACGGCCTTGTGCCAAGACTGTAGTTTGTCTCATGAGAACTACCGATGCACCGAGGGGCTATAGAGGGCCCCACCCGACATTTACTATGTCCAATGCATTACTCATATTAATGGGTATAAACATAAACAACATAAATATTCATATTGAAACTAATATATGAAATGTAAATAGCTTCCCCGAACATTAAGCAAAAACACTAACCATTCGAAGTAAACTGATGAATGGTTTTAAGATAGCACATCAATATCCAAAATAATCATAAACCATTAAATTACATATGGTAGATGATAACATGGAATAATAATCCCAATAATACATAATTATCCACAAGAGTGTTGAAATAGATGAATATACTCTTATAAAATCTTCGAGTAAATCTTGAGATAAATACTCTTTTACTTTGAAAGGAAGAGTTCTATTGGAAAAATATTTTTATAAAACCATAAGTGAATTAATATGGTATTTTAATAATAAAATGAGTGATTTTATAAATATAATGGTTTCCAAAAACAGATTATATAGTGCCCTTTAAAATAGATAAGAATTAGAGAAAATCCCTTGGATCGAGCTTGTATTTTGGAAACAATTTTGAAAGTTCCTTTTAAAAAGTGTAACCATACACAAAATAAGGAAGGTTTATAGTTGGTAAACATATATAGAACACTCACACAGATTTTATGAGGATTAAATAATAATATACCATAACTTTATTGAGGTAATTAGACAATAAAAGTAACCCGAATGAAGATGGAAGTTCGGGTGGAAAACCCCTTACCACTTTGTAATCAATCGATTTGTATGCCCCAAAATTAATAATATTAAAATGATACATTTAATACCATTAAAATAAATATATTCATGATATATTACATCAATGGCCATTATACATACACCATTCACAAGTATTAGTAGTGAATATGGGCAACCTCACAAAAATGGAAGTGAGAAAAAGAAACCCCTTACCTTGAGTCTGAATGTGTTCCTCTCTTGAACTCAAGGTCCTAGAATATGAAATTAGACTTATTAATAACTTATTTCAGAACCTATTAGACATGTATTTAGTTTATCATAACTTTTTTTAGTTCATTTATTCCATTATTGATAAGTTATTATATTTAATTTCGTTGTTTCGTAGTGTTTGCACATGAGCCTCATCCCGGTTGGTGAGGACTCCTTAAGTGCATCCAAGCGACCCAGGATCAAATCTAGGTGGAGGCATATTTCCAGGGTACTATAGCAGTACTGTAGTAGGTACTGTTTGGCACTGTAGATACTGGGACTATTCCCCCATTTGGGCCTTCGGGCCACCGATTTGGCCCCCGAGTCCTTTATGGCCTTCGGGCTACCTAGGCCTTCAGGTCAGTAAGGCCTTCAGGCCACCTTAAGTGCAGATGCAAACCAGACAACATATAAGGAACAAGCTCCAAAACAATGATGAGCAAGGAGCTTTCACCATAGCATAAGCTAAATTGATTGTAAGAATGAGAGGGTATGGCACCTGCCATCGGGACAAGCCTATGCATGCATGGGAAAGCCTAGTCGAATAGTTATGAAAAGGTGGAGAGCTGATTTCATGATGAAGATGTGGGGGAGGAGCAGTTCCAAGTAGTTGGTCTGGGTTGTATGTAATGTTTGAAGCCTGCGGGTAATGAATTCCTCTAAGTCCTACAGGCCATGTAATACTTACGCCTACAGGATTTTTAAGGGTTTCACCTCACCCCTTGAAAGGTGGATTATCAAAAATCAATAAAAAATGATGGCCTTCAGGACATTGGATATTTTTCCGTAGTGTTCGTTTTCTTTATTTTCATAATCGGTTCACTTGTTCTTAAGTAATAGAGTTCATGTAGAATGGATGTAAATCTCTAGAATTGAATTATAATATTATCTATGATCATATATAGGTTTTAGTGGTCATTTATATAATTTGGTTACATGGAATGAGGATGGATTATTATATATAACTTTAATGATAACTGTTTCATTTAATTTGTGGGTTTTGATTACAACGAATTCATTTTTCTTTATAACTTAATACCATTTGTACAAAGGGATTACATAACCTTAAATAGGTTATATTACATATATAATAATCTGGTTCAACCATAACAAGAATGTTTTCATGGCCAGAATTGAGAATGATAATAGAAATTAAAATCTCATCATCCTTGAATGTGGTAAATTGACACATCTCGGATGGTGTTCTTGCTACTAGTATAAAAGAAGGTAAAAGGAAGAGATGATGATAAATTATTACACTATCATGACAAAATTCCAGTACATGTAAGGTACTGGATTCATTACAACATTTGGATAAGGAGAGGTAATAATAGAAAAAGAAAACAAATGAACTTCAAAGGAAAGACAAAGAATTGAAAAGAGGAATTTACCTCTTGAACCAAACTTCCTTGAGAGCCTCTTTAAGGGAGAGGTTTTGGTCTTTTTATGAGACCAAGGATTTTTGGACATGGGATAGGAGGTTGGGAAGATATTTGTACAGAATTTGGAGAAGGAACAAGGCTTGAGAGTAGTGAAGAGAAGAGTGAGTGATGGGGGGTTTTATAGTGGGGGGAGAGGGGATTTCTCAATTTTATATTCATTAATTTATTATTTCTCTACAAGATAAGAAATAGTGAGTCTTACATGACCAAGAATAGTAATTTTATCATGTGAATCCAAATCAATTCATCTTACATCAGCATAACATCATACATGACTCTATAATTAGTGTATTTAGCTTATTTTGTAAATTATGGTATTTCACTATTCATCAAAATTTCAAGTATTTCAAAAAAATCCCAAAAATTCACCCCAACCATTTTTCAATGTGTAGAATCCAAAAATGAATTTAATTTTTCAAAAATAATTTTCTAAATATGATTAATTTAATATTTAATTAAAATCATTATTTATTTAAAAAAACAGTTTTAAAACATGTATTTACTTATTCCAAAACATAGGTATATCGTACTCCAACTTAAATATTATTTATATACTATAATAGGTAAGGTTACTATTCATTAGGGTATATCACTATCAATAAGGGTATGTTACTATTCATAAGGGTAGGTTACTATTCACCAAAAATTAAGTTTTTCTTATCAGACTCCAAATAACTTACTCATCACAACTGTGTATGTCAGATTTTCGAAATTCACATCACAGAAGTGACAAACTTATGTTTACTTGGAGAAGTTATAACAAAGTGGTGTTTTTAGAGACTCAGTGATCCATGCATTCTATAATAAATCTATTTTTAAATTATTGGGGTGTTACAAAGATGACTTGGAAAGGAGTAAAGATTTTCTAAACCAGTGAATGTGAGGATTTCTTCAAAGAGTTGAAGAATAGAATTATCACTACACTAGTACTCACACTTCCAAAAATTTAGGAACTCTTTGTAGTGTAAAGTGATGCTTCAAAGAAGGGATTAGGCTGTGTACTGATGAAAAATGATAAAGTGATAGCCTACGCCTCAAGGTAGTTGAAAATTCAAGAGAAAAACTATCCCACGCATGATTTGGAGTTGGCAACTGTGATCTTTTCATTGAAAATATGGCAGCATTATCTCTATGGGGAGAAGACCGATGTGTATATTGATCAAAAGAGTATAAAATATATACTCACACAGAAGTAGCTTGATATGCTCCAGTGAATATGGTTAGAGCTCATCAAGGATTATGATTTCTCAATCCACTACCATCCTGTTAAGGAAAATAAGGTAGTGGATACTCTAAGTAGAAAGGATAGTGCATCTTTATCAATGATTAGAATTGATAAGGATATGATCTTCTTAGACCTAAAAAGGATGGAAATGAGAATAATTAAGTAAGGAACATCATCAATCCTTTCTCAAATGATTGATCAACCACCCCTTATGGAGAAAACAAAGGATGCTCAAAGAAATGATGTGGAAATTCAAAAAAGGTTGAAAGCTATCAGAAATGGTAAATCCTCTGAGTTCAAGATTGATGAGGATATATTTGTAAGATTTGGGCAATGAATATGTATACAATCCAATCCAATGATAAATAAGGGGCTTCTAAATGATGCTCATAGATCAACCTTCTCTATTCACCTAAGGATCACAAAGATGTATTGAGATCTCTGAGAGATCTATTGGTGGGATAATATGAAAAAGGAGATCATTGAATATATGCCAAAGTGTCTGTTATGTTAGAAAGTAAAGGCTGAAAGACAAAAGTTTAATAGGATGATGCAACCACTACCCATACCAACATGGATGTGGGAGAACATTACTATAGACTTTGTCACTGGACTTCCAAGGACATCCAGAGGAAATAATGATATATGGGTTGTTATGGATCATCTTACAAAGAAAAATCACTTTATTTCAATTCAATAGGACTTCTCACTAAATCAACTTTCATAGGTATACATCAAATAAGTGGTAAGGTTTCATGGAGTACCACTATAGATTGTATCTGATTGAGATTTGAGATTCACCTCCAAGTTCTGGAAAAGTATCCAACATGCTCTAAGCACTGAGCTGAAATTCAGTATGGTATATCATCCTCAAACTGATGTCCAATCTGATCAGACTATTCAAACACTAGAATAAATGTTGAGAGCATGTTCTATGGACTTAAAAGGAGTAAGGGACCAACATCCACCACTAGTTGAGTTATCTTACAACAACAATTTCCACTCGAGCATCCAAATGGCTCCATATGAATCCCTCTATGGGAAAATATGCATAACACCAGCGTGTTAGGATGAAGTTGGTGAACTTAAGCTTCTAAGACCATAAATGGTCAAAGAAATGGTGGAAAAGGTGAAAACCATTCAGCAGCACATCAAGGAATCTCAAAGTCAACAAAAGAGTTATGCAGAAAATCATCAATGGGATCTTGAGTTTAAGGTTGGAGACATGGTATTCCTCCACATATCTCCATGTAATAGAATCGTGATATTATGGAAGAAAGGAAAGCTAGTTCATAGGTACATTATCCCCTTCAATATCCTTGATCGTGTCAGAGTCATGGACTATAGACTAGCACTTCCACCTACCATGTCTCAAGTACATGATGTATTCCACATATACCTCTTAAGGAAGTACGTACTATATCCTTCACATGTAATGAATTCAAAGGTGGTACAATTGTAGAATGATCTCTCTTATGAGGAGCAGCTAGGGAAGATCTTGGACTGTAGAGATAAAGTTCTACGCAACAAGACTATTCATCGGGTCAAAGTACTATGGTGGAACCATAAGTACAAAGAGGAAACATGGGAACCAGAGGAAGTGATGAAGGAGAAGTGCCCTCATATTTTTTCTCCATAGTATGTAAAATGGTATTTTTCAAGGGGGAAATTTCATAAGGGGAGAAGAATGTAATGACCATGAATTTTATCAATGGAAATTTCCTTCTTATAATTATGTCATATAGTATAATCACATAAAATCACATTAAGAACACAATACCAACTTTATAAATGAATAATGAATGAAATAAGATGTATTCCTAGAAATAAAGGAACCTAAACCAATGGAATAGTAACTTGACCTTTGGAATAGTAATATGAGCCTTATGAATAGTAAATCGGCCAATATAATAGTAACCTCACCCATAAAAGTATAAATAAAATTTGGGTAACCTATAAATGAAAGTATGATATAATTATATCATAGTATGAGTAAATAAATGTTTTGAAAATTATTAATTAAGTGTTGGTGCTTTTGTAAGTTATATATATTTAATTAAAATTTTATAATTAATATAACAATTTTAAAAAATTATTTTCATAAAATTTATCAATAAATTAATATTTTATTTTCTTATTATTTTAAGATAATTTTATGAGACCTTATTTAATTTTTAAAAGTTCTATAAAATCAGTTATAATTTTAAAATTTGTATTTTTTGAGTAAATAATGATTTTAATTAAAAAATAAATTTATTATATTTATAAAATTATTTTCATAAAATTTAGTTCATTTTTGAATTATACACTTCTAATAATGATTAGGGTAAAATTTTGGAATTTTTCTAAAATACTTGAAATTTTGGTGAATAGTAAAATACGATAATTTTTGATAAATGCTAAATACATGAATTTTTAAGTCATTATTGATGTAACACTGATGTAAGCACCATTAGTTTTAACTCACATATACTAGTTACTATATTTAGTCACAAGAATCAACATTATTTATTATCTTGAGCCAAAATAATAAAATAATGACTAAAATAATGAGAAAACACCTCTCTCTCCTCCACTATAAATACCACCACTTCACATCACACCTTCCAAGATTTGAGACTTGTCCATATTCTTCTCATTACTCTTCCCAATATCCTCCCCTATGTTTAGGAACTCTTGGTCTCATCAAAAGACCAAAACCTTTTCCCTAATGAGGTTTTCAAGGAGAAACTCAATAGGTAAATTCCTCTTTCCTTTTCTTTTAATTTCTTTTCAAGTTATTTTCTTATTCTATCCTCACCTACCCTCATCCAAATGGTATGATAATTTTAGTACCTCATATACTTTAATATTATTATACTATTGGAATAATTTTTCATTAAACCCATCTCTTCTCCCTTTTATTCTAAAAATAAAAACATTGTTCGTGAGGTGTTAATTTATCACCTTCAAGGACGAAAAATTTTCATTTTCTATTAATGACTTCAAGGATAGTCATAAAACCATTTTTTTGGTTAAAAAAAATTATAATATTTTTATTACAGCCTATGTAATGTTCTGTAATCATTATATACACATGATGTTAAATAATAAAATAAAACATGTTTGTTGTGAGTGAAAACCGTCCAAAATAATCCAAACGATTATCACTAACTAAAAATTAATTTTTTTATTTTAAAAGCACTTTTAAGGAAAAAGTTATAAATCACAAAATTTCAACATCAAGGATCAATGAGCATAGTATTAAATTACAAAATCATTAAAAATGAGGCTAAGATTATTGGAGTCGCTAACCCAGTATAGCTCCCATTGAAGTGTCGTAACCTTAATATGTGGATCCTCCTTGATTAAACCATGAAAATTGTTAACCAACTTGTCCCAAGTCTGGTTGTAATCCTCCACATATATCTTCCCTTTATTGAAGCCTCATTCCAAAATTCAATCTTGTTGGTCGATACTAGACTTTTTTTCCTTGTTAACATCATTTCAGACCTCTCTTTATAATATTATGTTCAAATCCTCCTCTGTAGAATTGATATGAAAAACCCCTTCTAGAACTTCTACCTTAGAATAATGAATTAATTCAAGGTGTTTATCTTTACCCCTATCATCCTTTACTGCCACATCACCTATCCCTTAGACCTCAGTTGATACACTCTTGGCCTTAATCTTTCCAATATTTAGATCTGATATCTTATTTTGATCTTGGTCTTGAACTGTTGATACACTTTACAAATCCTTATCCCTTTTAATAGATCTTGTTTCCATCAACTTAGGAAGTTGGGAGTAATCTTTCTGTCCTTTTTCCTTCTTCCCTTTAACCACAATACAACCCCTGCATCACAATTCTCCTTTTGTCCTTTATTCTTCCTTGGACCATGGAGTCCTCTAACTCGCATTCCCCTAACACTGTCAATAAATAATTAACTAGAAATATCATCATCATCTTCTTGTAATGGTGTCTGTGTGACTAGTTCATCAGGTTGTTCCAGAACTAGGCATATAGCCTTCTGGTCTCCAAAGCGGTCGGAAAGGGTAATGGATGGTGAAGAAATCTTAGGAGACACCCTACCCGACACCTTCACCTAGCCCTCATTATACACATGGACCCTGTTTTTCAAAGAACCTCCCTCTGTAGGTGCCTCCAGGTTTAATAATTCTTTCTCCGCCTCTTTTTGGTTGTCAACAATTTGTTCCACCACTTTCTCCACTGGTGCAGAATAAGAATGAACATCTGGAGATTGTCCACACCCCCTAGCCGCCACAATTTCAGAGGAGGGGATATTACGAGCCTCCCCCTCCCTTGGAACTGATTCTTTGTCACCAATAAAACCACAGTAAGGAGGTACCTCATCCATCGAAGTAGGAAAATATGACCTCGCCTCCAACCGAGGATGGTTAGCGCAAATTTTTTGAACTAGGAGAACTCCAAAATAACTCTCATTTAGGACCAAGATGCGAGATGTGTAGAAATCCATTTGCAGATGTCCGAGATGATGAGAAGACAAACAAAAATCAAACCAGTTCTTAAAAACCATAGATTGAAGGAAACACAATTCTTCACTTACCTCAATTTAGAAAGCTTCAACTGGAGGTATAGATAGTCCACTTCCACGCATATATGGGGAGAAATTGGATGGCATAAGGATCTTGAATGCTCATCAAAGTCTAGGAATATTCTAACAAGATTACTTAACATCCAGAAAATATAAAGGTTTTAGAATGGAAGGGGGAGTCCTGGAAAACTTACCCAAATCACCATAGAGGGTAGATCACATTTCCAGTGAAACTCGTAGCTCTATCTTAGTAGAAAAAAACATGAACCATCGCAGGTTTGACTCCCTTTGTCCCATGATATTGCAAGATCTTCATTACAAGAAAAGCATAGGAGAAAGTGATGCGGATCCAGAAGATCGACTATGACTCGTTCATGTAGGGTCCATATTCCATTAACAAATCTATTGAAACTATCGAGCAAAGGTCGTTGACGATCAACACGAGAAACTAGGGATAACCCATGAAATGATGTTGCCTCTTTGAACTACTATATAGAAAGTGGAAGTGGAGGAGACCCATGGTGGAATACAGGGACTTTCAGGCAAAGGCGAATAGGGGGAATCAGGGAGGGAGGTGGGATTTGTGAATAGAGAGAAATATGATTGCAAGGAGAGAGAGGGGTCAGGCATATCTATTAGAGTTGGTATCCTAGATCCAACTATTTGTACTTTTATTACATGGATATTTAATGTATTTAAATATTAAACATCTTATTACATATTGTTCGTTGTTCTGCATGCCTATGATATAATAATGTCCTTGAGTATTTGTTTCATTAATAAGGTCATGGAAGTTCCCCACTATGATGAGAACCTTGAAATGATATAACAATATTATTAAATATAGTTCTTTAGTTGAATGACATACTATAATGGTACACATAGTATATAGACCATTAGGTGTGAGTACTTGTAAGAAGATGATACTTCCTCTCATTAAGTTCACACTTGGTAATCTACAAGATGAGAGATTATGATAATAGACCTGCTAGTAGGAATTCCGCATGTTTTGGTGTCATCGGATATTTTTATCTTTGAGTGTGTGTAATGGTCCTTAGACTTAAATATTATCATTAATACGTATCACGAATCACTCACTTTGATTTATTGACGAAAATCATCATGCCATATGTTGGTGGGAAGTAGGGTACGTTGGTTGCATCACGAGTGACATGTTATTAATGGATAAGTCAAGGAAGGATTTGTCCCTTCCATTTATGGAAGTTTATATCTCGTCCCTTTTATTGAAATAGAACCACTGTGCAAAATTCCATGGTCATGGTGTAATGATGAGTTTATTTTAGGTATTCAAAGAACAACGTATCAAGCACAAAGGTTGATGACGCTATCATGAAACCTGATTGATGAAATATTGAGATAAATGGATTATATTACACAGTGATCATTTGTATGTGGATTTCATTGTTGTGACATTAAGTTCTTTCTCTTGGGTTCCTTGACCCGTTGCTAGACAGTACTCTTGGAATTTAGGAAATTCCTCCTAATGCTAATGAAAAAGAATCATAGAGGGTCACACACTAAGTGTTTTTGGTGGTCTCAGTTAAATTCTATTTGAATTTAATTAATGAAATAAATATTATTCTCAAGACCGTGGAATAATTTTATTGAAGTTAAAATGATCGCATAAATTAAATAAATATTTATTCACTGGATTGTGAGTAAAATATATTTATTTATTTTATTGAACATTTAATAAATATTTATTTACTAGTTTGTAAATAAAATATTTATTTAAGATAATAATTTATTTATTTATTTATTTGAGTATTCAATAAATGGAAGTGGAGTTTGAGCAGACCAAGACCGTTCCGTTAGTAAAATAATTATTTGTAAGATGGTAAATAATTATTTAACTAGTTGGAATAAGTTAAAATAATAATAACGCTGGTATTATTTTTGTGATGCAGAATTTTATTTATAATTATGTTTTGTAAAAGTTGGAACACCATAAATAATGATGCGGTATTATTATTCATATCATGGGTTTTCTCTAAGGTTATGAATTTATTTAATTATTGTTACGCAATTAAATATTTTAACCGAAGCCCCATGTTGATAAATAGACAAGTACGTATATTGTTCCATGTGACGAACTGCACGTCTGGTGAATTGAGAATTGTTGAGCTAAACGATTTCTATCTTAAATCATCTTCCCGACCCTCTCAAGAATGAGATACGTTCTTCAAGACCGAAGAACAATTGATCAAGAACAACTGACACAAGACACTCACTTCGTCGTGTGAGCACTTGGAGAATGAGTTGTGTCGATCAGAGGCTATCGGAGCATGTGTGGATCACCGCTAGAGGGATTCTTCTTTGGACCCTTTCAAGCTCAATGAGACAATCCAGAAGGTTCATTCCGGATGATCAACATCATCAACAAAGAAAGTATCGAAGATCCAGGTATTATTTTCTTTATGAAATTAATTAAATGAATTATAAACATGATATGGAAGATCCTTTCTCTATTGGATCCAGTTCCTTTCTTCTTTTGTCTAAATATTTTATTTTAATATGTGGATACTGGCGTTCATCATTTTATTGATCCCGGATTGGTAATCAATTACTGCAAAGGAAAAGTTGGGCCCCACCCAACCGCCATGCTTCTGCTGCTTCCGAATCCTTCAAGATTGGCCTAAAGGTTCCGAACGCAGCGGAAGCGTGGTTGGGAAGGCACCCAAATTTTATTTTTACCATGATCAATGATTATTTTGGGATCAATATGATGATGAACGTCAGTCTTTCACATGAGCCTCAGCCTGGTTAGTGAGGACTCGAAAAGTGTATCTAAGATACTCGAGATCAAATCTAGGTGGAGACATATTTTTCAGGGGGTATTGTAGTAGTACTATAGCAGGCACTGTTTGGTACTATAACAGTTAGAACTGTTCATCCTTCTGAGCCACTGGTTTGGTCCTCAGGTCCTACAAGCCTTTAGGGCCACCCAAGCCCTTCGAGCCAGTTGTTTCTCAAGGGCTTCAGGTCACCTTAAGGACTTAGGGACACCCTAAGGCCTTCGGCCCACATGAATATGTAGATGTACCATTCAGACTAAAAGGGACAAGGATCCAGATGAGAATTCAGGGTAGGTGCATTCAGTAGAGCAGAGCTAACTAGAATTGGAAGAATGAGAGGATATGGAATTTCCATTGGTACTGAGCCTGTGTAGATTTGCATAGGATAGCTAGCTGACCAGCCCTGTGAAGGTGGAGTGCTAATATTATGACATGTGTCAGGGAGGAGCAATTCCAAGTTGTCTTGTCTGGGTGATTCCCTCTAAGACCTATGGGTCATGTAATTGTTTCTAAGCCTTCGGGCCTTTTAAGGGTTCCACCTAACCCCTTGAAAGGTGGAATATCAAAAATAAAAAAAATGAAGGTCGTCAGGCCATTCAGGCAACGTCAGTCTACATGGAATAGAATCAAAGATTTAGATAAAGAAGGAAGAGGCCAGAAACCTTTAGAGAGGATCTTGCACATCATGTTTATAATTAATTTAATTAATTTCATAAAGAAAATAATAGTTGGATCTTTAGTATTTTCTTCGTTGATGATATTGATCATCCAGAATGACCCTTCTAGATTGTCTCATTGTGCTTGTGAGGATCCAAACCAGAATCCCTCTAGTGGTGATCCACACATGCTCTGATGGCCTCTAATCGACACCACTCGTTCTCCGAGTGACAGCACGGTGAAGCGAGTGTCTTGTGTCAATCATTTTTTATCACTTTTTCTTCATTTTTGAAGAACTTCTCTCATTCTTGAGAGGGGCGGGAAGAGGATTTGAGAGAGAAATAATTTAGCTCAACAATTCTCAATTCACCAGGAGTGCAGTTAGGTACATAGAAAAATAGACGTACGTGTCTATTTATATACATGGGGCTTCAGTTACAATGTTTAATTGTGTAACAGCAATTAAATATATTTATAACCTTAGAGAAAACCCATGCTTTTAATAATAATACCGCATCATTATTTATGGTGCGCCAACTTGAGAAAAATGGAATAAATAAAATTCCGCGTCCCAAAATAATAGCAGTGTCATTATTATTTTAATATGTGTCAACTAGTTAAATAATTATTTATCATCTTGCAAATAATTATTTTACTACCGGATCAGACTTGGTCTGCTCAAACTCCACTTCCATTTATTAAACACCCAAATAAATAAATAAAAAAATTATTATCTTAAATAAATATTTTATTTACAAACTAGTAAATAAATATTTATTAAATGTTCAATAAAATAAATAAATATATTTTACCCACAATTTGGTGAATAAATATTTATTTAATTTATGCAATCAATTTAACTTGAATAAAATTATTTTGTTGTATTAAGAATAATATTTATTCCATTAATTAAATTCAAATATAATTTAACCGAGACCACCAAAAACACTTAGTGTGTGACCCTCTAGGATTCTTTCTCACTAGAATTAGGCAGCCTTGCCTAAAGTCCAAGATTGCTGTCTAGTAATAGGTCAAGGCACCCAATAGAAAGAACTTAAAGTCATAACAATGACATCCACATACGAATGCTCACTGTGTAATATAATCCCTTTATCTCAATATCTCATTGAGGAGGTTTCATGATAGTGTCATCAACCTGTGTACTTGATACGTCCTTCTTTGACTACCTAAAATAAACTTTTCATTACACTATAGACATTGAATTTTATGTGACGGTTCTATTTCAATTAGAAGGCTGAGATATCAACTTCTATAAATGGAAGGGATAAATCCTTCCTTGAATATCCATTAATAACATGCCACTCGTGATGTACCAAACATACCCTACTTCTCAACAATTGTCTGTGTGATGGTTTTCATCATTAAATCAAAGCATGTGAGTCATGAAATGCATTAATGATAATATTAAAGTCTAAGGATCATTAGACACACTCACATATAGGAATATCTGATGACACCAAAACATGCAGAATTCCTACTGGTGGGATTGTTCTCATAATCTCCCATCTTGGAGATTACCAAGTACGAACTTCATGAGAGGAAGTCTCATCTACTTACGAGTACTTGCACCTAGCTATCTGTATATTATGTGTCCCATTATAGTATGTTATCCAACTGCAGAACTATATTTAAGAATGTTGTTATAGCATTTCAAGGTTCTTATCATAGCAGGGACCTTCCATGAACTTATCAATGTAACAAATACTCTAGGACATTATTAAATCATAGTCATGAAGAATAATGAAAAATATGTAATAATATGTTTGATATTTAAATACATTAAATATCCTTGTAATCAAAGTACAAATTTCTGTTTCTAGGACACCAAATCTAACAAACTCCAACTTGGACTAGAGCCAACTGCCTATGACTTTCAGTCTACTAGACCTCACATGATGATCATGTTTCTACTGATTCAAGGCTTTAGTCAAGGGGTACTCCACATTGTCTCCCATGTAAATACTACTCACTGCAACTTCACCTCTTTAACAAAAATCCCTCAAGAGATGATACTTCTTAAGTATGTGCTTCTTCTGTAGATGTGACATTGGCTCTTTTGAAAGAGCCACCTCTACAGTATTATCATAGTATATTGTGATGGGATATTTACTTCTAGGTATCACATCTAGCTCCTAGATAAATCTTCACATCCAAAATGCTGCTTTAGCTACCTCAAAAGCAATGATATACTCAGACTTTGCTGTAAAATTTGTGACCACATTCTGCTTTGAGCTCTTCTAGCTCACTGCACCTCCATTCAAAGTGAAGATGTATCTCGTTTGTGACTTCATGTCATCTTGATCAGTCTGGAGACTAGAATCTACATATCCTCTGATGACTAGTTCCTCATCTCCTCCATAAACCAGGAGCATATCCTTAGTACGTCTCAGATACTTTAGGATAGTCTTGACTATCATCCAATGGCGGTCACCTGGGTCGGCTTGATATCTGCCTACCGCACTCAATGTGTAGGTGACATCCAGCCTAATACATTGCATGTAATACATTGCTTACCCAATTGTTGATGCGTATGGAGTCATTGACATTATCTTTCTTTCCTAGTGTGTCTGAGGACATATTTTCTTAGAAATATGAATGTCATGTGATGCTAGAAATAATCCCCTCTTGGATTGTTCCATACTAGATCTCTTCAGTATCTTATCAATGTATGTACTCTGACTTAGACCCAACAATATCTTGGATCTATCACAATATATATTGATCCTATGAATATATGTCACCTTTCCCAAATCCCTTCATAGAGAAGCATTGATTCAACCATGCCTTAACAAACTGTAAGACTAGTATCTCATTTCTAATAAGTAATATGTCATCAACATATACTATTAGGAAAATGATCACACTCCCACTAAACCATTTGTAGACACAAAGCACACATCCATTCTTGATAAAACCAAATTCCATTATGGATTCATCAAAATGAATGTTCCATGAAATGGATGCTTTCTTTAATCCATAAATGGATTTCTGAAACTTACATACCTTATTGGCATCCTTTGGAGTCATAAATCCTTTAGGTTGTGTCATGTAGACATCTTCCAGAAGGTTCCCATTAAGGAAGGCTATTTTTAATCCATTTTCCAAATCTCATAGTCATGGTAAGAGGAAATGGCCAATATAATTCTGATGGATTTTAGCATTTCAACTAGTGAAAAGGTTTCGTTGTAGTCAATGCCTTGACATTGTTTGAACCCTTTTGCAACCAATCATGCCTTATAGGTACTGACTTGTCCTTCCATGTACAATTTCTTCTTGAATACCCATTTTCAACCAACAGGATTTATATCAACTTGAGGATCTACCAAAATCTAGAGTTGTTTTTGGTACATGGAGTCCATTTCAGAATTCATGGCTTCTTGCCACTCGGAAACATCTATGCCACTTACTGCTTCCTTGTAGGTTAGAGGATCATTATTATCAACTAATAATGAGTCACCATCCTCAGTAACTAGAAAACAATATCATTCTATTTATCTAACCTCTCTTATACTCCTACATAGTTCTTGTGCCTCTAGAACAGTTATTTCTTCCATGGGGCTTTGTTGAATTAGTTCCTATACCAACTCTTGTATACCTTGAGCCTAGACTTCATCGAAGTCCATCTCACTCACACTATCTCTTTTGGATATGTTCTCCCTTTCAAGGAATATGAAGTGTCTTGACACTATAACCTTTTTGTCTAAGGGGTTGTATAGGTAATATCCCCTTGTTTTCTTTGGGTATCCTATAAAGATACACTTTGTGGCTCGAGGTGCAAGTTTATTAACTGAATAAACCTTAAAAAATGTATTCCTTCCCCACACATGTAAATTTGATTACATGGATTTCTTTCTACTCCAGAACTCATATAGAATACCATTTATCGATTTAGTTGGTACTTGGTTTAGTATTTGTGTTGCTTTTTGTAACACATGTCCCCAAAAGGATAATAAAAGACTCTCATGACTAATCATTGATCTCACCATGTCCAATAAGGTGCATTTCTTCCTTTCTCTCACACCATTTCACTGGGGCGTGTAAAGAGGGGTGATTTGGGATAGGATCCCAAACTCCCATAAGTAATCAATGAAGTATTGATTAAGATATTCTCCACCTTAGCTTGAGTGGAATTTCTTAATATTCATTTCAAGCTGGTACTCAACTTCATTTTTGTATTCTTTGAACTTATCAAAATAATCTGACTTATACCTCATTAAGTAGATATATCCATATCTACTAAAATCATTAGTAAAAGTTATGAATTATGAGTACCCTCCTCTTGATTCAACTGGAAATGGTCCACACACACTGATATGAACCAATTCAAGAATATCCTTATCACTTTCAGCTTTCCCCCTGAATGGGGCTTTGGTCATTTTGCCTTGTAAACATGCATGATATACGCCAAGTGGTTTTAGTTTGAAATAATCTAAATATCCATCTTGATGTAACTTTGTAGAGTATTTCTTGTTTACATGACCTAATCGGTGATTCCAAAGTTGGGTGTGGTATGATCCATGTGAAGTATCTTTGTTATTGATTATCATTACTTGTTTTGTGTAATCCAACATGTAAAGACTATTGTGTAAATGTTCCCTACCAAAACAAATTTTTTCTTTGTAAAAGAAGAAACATTCATTTCCAAAATTGAAAAAAAAAATCCATATGTATCTAATCTAGATATAGAAATAATTTTTTTATTAACAAACGGCACATAATAACAACTCTTTAACACCAAGATCATCCCAATTGGCAACGTGAGGTGGTAGTCCCCAACAGCAACAGCAGCGAGTCTGGATCCATTGGTTGCTCGCAGATCTACCTCCCCTCGGTCAATCTTCCTGAATCTACTTGGTTCCTATACTTGGATACATATGTGAGCACCAAAAAATGTATCTAATACCCAATTTTTAGAAATAGATAGATTATATTCGATAACAAACACACTTGAAGCTTCACCTTTCTTCTTAGGCTAGGTGTTGTTCTTCCAATGGCCCTTCTTGACACATGCGAAACAAATATTTTCGTGTTCTCTTGCCTCCCCTTTGATCTTCATTTTCTTGGAAGTGAGTGAAGAATATTTGGGATTAAATCTCTTCCCCTTCCCTTTCCTCTTATTCACCATAAGGAAAGAAGGCTTTTCACACTTCATGTCTTTGTCCACTTGGAAAATGAGGATAAGAATATCAGATAGAGACTTCTCAATGTTGTTTATATTGAAATTAACAATAAAGCTAGAGAATCTATAAGGGAGTGATGCAAGAATGAGATCGGTACCAAGTTATTTGAGGAGTTTAAACCCTAGAACCTCCAAGAACTCAATGTAGCCAATGAGCTTGACTACATGAGGTTTAGTTGGGTCACCTTCTCTAAGCTTACTCTGAAAGAGTTACTTGAAGATCTCAAACTTTTCTTTTCTTTCTCACTCCTAGTAAAGACAGTGGAGGTGATCGAGCATGATATAGGCATCCATGTTTTCATGAGACTTCATGATCTCACTATACATTGATGATAGCATCAAACATTGAACGTCGATTGCATCGTTCATATGTTTCTCATAGAATAATAAGTATTCATCACTCGCCTCCTGGTCAGGTGGATCATGTAATGCTGACTCCAGCACATAAGACTTATATTCATGGAGTAGGATAATCTGAAGGTGTCTAAACTATTCCTGGAAGTTACTGCTGGTGAGGATGTTGTCTTTATCCAGAATTGATCGCAGGGATAGTGTGGTTGAATAGTTTTTCATTTTATTCTACAATTAAAAGAGAAGATCATTAGTACTTTCTTGATTACATTTTATGATAAATAACAAATTAATTTTATTAAGTATCCCACTATTTTATCAAGTCCCAATGCCCCTCACCATTGAACTCAGATTGTCCAGTTGTCATGACATTCTAGTGTCAAGGATCCATATTCCTCTTCACATAACCCCAATAAGAGTTGGTCAAGCAATTTGAAGGTATTTAGGTAGGCTGGTCTTTTCCAACTGCGGGCTTGCAGATCCTTGATCTGTTGAGTGGACTCCCCAATCCTAAAATCCTGATTTTGGATTTCCTCAACTCTTGCCTCCAATATTACACCAAGTATAGCAATGGATACTCCTCTTGATGTGATATGGTTAAGTAAACCCAAAACCTTTCATAAGGGATTCCTATATTAAATTAAGTATCCCAATAAGGGTTGGTCAAACACATAGTTTTATTGAGTTTTTCCCTTAATCAAGTAACAGAAGGCTTGGTTTGACTTAATGTTTTATTTGAGGGATTTTTATCTCTTATACGTGAATCTCTTATTATCACATGCTTGTTAATATTAAGTGGATCTTACTTAAGTGATTAACCATGTATTGATAATACTTACACATAAGCTTGGTTTATTTTAGTTCTATCTTGCATGCTTGTTTAATTCATTAATTATGTGATCACGAAAACACATCCATAATGATAAATCATGAAATTGAAAAAAATAAAATAAAGAAAAGGGCATGATCATGAGATTTTCTAATGGTTATTTTATCTAGAAGTTGATAAAATAACCCTGACCTAGGGGAGAAACACCTTGAAAAGTTTAGGTTCATGTTTACTGCTTTCCACCTATCCACACCTATATCTTATGGGTTTGGTTTCATCTCAGATCCAATTTGAACCACCTCCATTAGCTTGGGAGTTCCATCCATTACATATAATTTTAAACTCACTTACAGGTGAGTGGTAAAATGGGGTTTTACATAAAATAATCCTTGGGCACACAGACCCTACATGTTAATGAGGAGAAGGCTCACAGACCAACAAATTTAATTTAAATAA
This sequence comes from Viscum album, assembly GCA_963277665.1. Lineage (NCBI taxonomy): Eukaryota > Viridiplantae > Streptophyta > Magnoliopsida > Santalales > Viscaceae > Viscum > Viscum album. Next base: position 1,258,680,888 of record OY728152.1, read on the forward strand.
ATAAATTAAAAGAAGCCATCCACATAAAAAGGTCCTGGTGTATCTCATGATCATCCATACATGTAGCAATATTTCTGCATAAATAAAACTAGCATTCAATTATTTAACCGTTCTTTTTTAAGATAAATCACGCTCGAATCAATTAATTATCATCTTGAATTAATCAATCCTTTTATATTAAACCCTTTTCTGAATTTCTTTAAGATTCTCATCCATCATAATTTTTAAAAAATAAATCCATTTAAAATTATCTTTGTACGTAACTTGTACCTTGGAGACAACCCAGTGAACTCAAGTTCATAACTACCCAATGAGTAGAAATGAACATTACACAGATGTTAAATTAAACACATATATATAAAACACTTATCATGTGTTGTGTCTCAGCTTTACATCATCACCATGGTACACATCTCAAGATTTTGTATAATATAATAATAAATTTTAATAAATCTGTATAATTTGGATGAGTACACGGCATGTAGTTCCAACTACACGACATGTACTATTGTTCACCATCCATCCAAAGTATACACATGGGGATACGGCTTGTGAGTGTACTTTGGAAATATTCAAAGTAAACGATGTGTCCAGTTGGCCACACACCGTGTAGTATCCACGTTACATGGTCTCTAGCCGAGCAAGCCATGTATGGGGTACACGGTCTAACCCTAACCCAAAGGGACTACACGCCATGTCCAGTCGGCCACACGGCGTGTAATCTAGAAACCATGTGCTACCTATTCCTCATCAACACATGGATTCATTAAGACTTAGAAAAACTCTAATGACACGGCTTGGTTTGGCAGACCAGACCTGATGCATTGAACCTTGACTACACAGAGTGTACTGTCGAATACATGTTGTGTGTTCTAGTGTTGTACGGCTAGGAACCTTTGGAACCTCCGGATGAGATCCTCTATTTTATTTTAATCAAAATTAAAAGAAAACATTGTTTCTATAAGGTGAATGAGAAATGAAAGATGAGGAATGGATCTCGAGATTCAGATTTGCAGAATGATTAACTTGAATTGAAAAAACTGAATTATTAAATGTGTAAATCATCAAAAAAATATTTAAATAATTATAAACTATAATGTAACCCCTATGATACCACTTGAAGGTTCCGGGTGTAGTGGAAGCATGGTTGGTACGACACCCAAATTTAATTTTTACCATGATCAATGATTATTCTGGTATCAATACGATGATGAAAGTTAGTCTCCATGGAATAGAATCAAATATTTAGATAAAGAAGGAAGAGGCCTGAAACCTTTAGAGAGGATCTTGCACATCATGTTTATAATTAATTTAAGTAATTTTATAAATAAAAGAATACTTGGATCTTCGATATTTTCTTCATTGATGATGTTAATCATCCAGAATGACCCTTCCAGATTGTCTTGTTGTGCTTGCGAGGATCCAAACCAGAATCCCTCTAGTGATGATCCACACTTGCTCTGATGGCCTCTGATCGACATCACTTATTCTCTGGGTGCTAGTGCGGTGAATTTAGTGTCTTGTGTTGTTCGTTATTGATCATTTGTTTTTCAGTATTAAATAACGTCTCTCATTCTTGAGAGGGGAAGGAAGAGGATTCAAGAGAGAAATCATTTAGCTCAGCAATTCTCAATTCATTGGGCGTGCAGTTTGGTACATGGCATAATAGACGTACGTGTTTATTTATTGACATGGGGCTTCGGTTAAAATATTTAATTGTGTAATAGTAATTAAATACATTCATAACCTTAGATAAAACTCATGCTTTTAATAATAATACTACATCATTATTTATGGTGTGCCAACTTGTGCAAAACGGAATAAATAAAATTATGCATCACAAAATAATAGCAGCGTTATTATTATTTTAATTTGTGCCAACTAGTTAAATAATTATTTACTATCTTGCAAATAATTATTTTGCTACTGGACTAGCTTTAGTCTGCTCGAACTCAACTTCCATTTATTGAACACCCAAATAAATAAATAAATAAATTATTCTCTTAAATAAATATTTTATTTACAAACTAGTAAATAAATATTTGTTAAATTTTCAATAAAATAAATAAATATATTTTACCCACAATCCGGTGAATAAATATTTATTTAATTTATGCAATCAATTTAAATTGAATAAAATCATTCTATTATCTTGAGAATAATATTTATTCCATTAATTAAATTCAAATAGAATTTAACTGAGACCACCAGAAACACTTAGTTTGTGACCCTCTATGATTCTTTCTCATTGGCATTAGGTGGGTTTGCCTAAAGTCCAAGAGTACTATCTAGCAACGGGTCAAGGCAACCACGAGAAAGAACTTAAAGTCACAACAATGACGTCCATATATGAATGCTCACTGTGTAATAGAATCCATTTATCTCAATATCTCATCAAATAGGTTTCATGATAGTGTCACCAACCTTTGTGTTTGATACATCATTTTTTGACTACCTGAAATAAACTCATCGTTACACCATGGTCATGGAATTTCATGCAACGGTTCTATTTCAATCAAAGGGATGAGATATCAACTTCTATAAATAGAAGGGACAAATCATTCCTCAGCTTATCCATTAATAACATGTCACTCATGATGCACCCAACGTACCCTACTTCCCGCTAACTATTTGTGTGGCGGTATTCATCAGTAAATCAAAGATCACGAGTCGTGACATGTATTAATGATAATATTAAATTCTAAGGATTGTTACACATGATCGCAGATAAGAATATCTAATGACACCAAAACATGTGGAATTCCTACTGGTGGGTATATTCTCATAATCTCCCGTCTTAGAGATTACCAAATATGAACTTCATGATAGGAAGTCTAATCTGCTTATGAGTACTCGCACCTAACGATATGTATATTATGTGTCGCATTATAGTATGTCATCCAACCTCAGAACTATATTTAAGAATATTGTTATAGCATTTCAAGGTTCTCATCATAGCGGGGAACTACCATGACCTTATCAATGCAACAAATACTCTAGGACATGATTACATCATAGTCATGTAGAACAATGAAAAATATGTAATAAGATGTTTGATATTTAAATACATTAAATATCGATGTAATCAAAGTACAAATACTTGGTTCTAGGACCCCAACTCTAACACGATCATCGTCGCCGCCCGAAAGGGATGTCGTCGCATCTAGGGTTCCATGTGGGGCAAGAAGCCGTGAGTGGGGATCGATATTCTATTGTGTAATAAGTAAGAGACTATTCAATGCACTAAATTGGCATTACTAAACAATTATCACTAACATATTATCTAATGATTCATCCTCATCCAAAATAATCAAATGGATTATATAACCATTTAACCTTATAGATGTTCATTAATAACTTATAACTTCAAATATGGATTTCTATTTCAATTTTACATAAACTTTCATACTCTTATACAAGCGAACCAATCGTGAAAATTAAGAAAACGAGCAATCTTGAATGATGAATTGAACACTATAACTCATAAAAAAGGTAATAAATGAACTTAATAAAATTATTATAAATCAATTGCATGTATAAATGGTTTTGAAGTAATTAATTAATGGTTTTAATTTGATTATTTAGGACATTAAGATCAAGTGTAGAACCGTTTCGTACATAAGGTAAGAGATTATTTCCAAACCTCCATTTTTCCTTTGGAATACGCTTTCTCTCTCTTCACCCAATTGTAATGTTTCTTTATTTTTTGTGTAATTCTTCTATATTCTATGTATATGTTTCAAAATCATTTATCTAGATCAGATCATCCTTCTTTGATGGGGAAATATATGTTTTAAAAAGGTTTCATTCTCGAAACTTTCCAATAAACAAGATTGATTAAAGGGAACATCCTGATTTCTTATCCATTTTTAAGTGCATGCCATATTCTGTTTTAATCCACTATTATTTTTATAAAATCACTCATTTTATCATGAATAAATTTCTTGTTTAATTTCTATTTTTATACAAACAATTATGTATTTTCCATTTTAAAAGAACCTTTAATATTTTCCTTAAACCCCACTAAAATGCTTTATTTCTAAAGTTTACTATTACGTGTTTTCACTTCATTTTGTCATCACTTATCATGATATATGTCTAATTTCCCTTATGACTATCCATGTATGATTTAAATCCATTCTTTCATGGACACAACTATGATATTCCTTTTTATTATGTCTTTCGACATGATTATGATACCTAATTCTTTTCATGGGTATCTTTATGTTTATGTTTGATTCTTTATGTATGATTCATCATGTGGTACACATATTCATTAACATGTTATTATGGGTGCACTCAGATTGCACTCCAATGCATTGGGTAATGTTTAGTCTCATGAGACATCATGTTGGGATAGGGAGTGAACCTGATTCCTTTATGAGACTTTGTCCACCATGTGATATAATCTTGACAGTTAGCCTTGAATCATGTTTATGTCCTATTATATGTTATTTTCACATTCCTATGATGTCATGATTATATGTTCTCATGTTATACATATTATTCTTCCTAATGTTTATTCATATTCTATGCCTTTTATGTCATCATGTTATGTCTTCTAACCTATGTGCTATGTTTTATTCCTATACTTATTCTCTTACTGGGATTTTTAGATTATCTCTTTCATTCATGTATTCACCATGTTAACCTATGAAAATGTAAGATTTAAATGGAAGTTAGGAGCTTGTTATGGATATTAAATAAAAGAAGTATTTAGTGTGATTTCATTTTTTCAAAGTATGTACCTAATCTCCCAAAGACACTAGACTTTACGATCCTTACCTTGTAATTTGTTGGTTAATTATTCTTAAAATAAAATAATGATATGTGAAAAAGGCTAGGACTATTATACAACACCCCCAAAACCAGCTCCAAATCAAAACCCAAATTAAAACCAAAACTCAAAAATAAAATTGAAAACATACCTCACCAACTTGAATCGTATGAACTAGGAAGATGAAATTTTTGTCTATCGATCAAAATATATTTTAAAAGTTTTACAAAGGTTTTTTTAAGGATAATTTTCATCCATTAAGTGCATTATGTTATGAATTATCATTAATTTTGTGGATGTCATGAATCATAATGAATGAGTTCTATTCATTACCCAGCAAGTCTCTTCATATGGACAAACCTTTTATATTACTACCATTAGATTTGATTCATTGGAATTAATTTTGTCCATTGGATCAACCCTTTTGTAATCTATAAATACGGTGGCATGATAATGGAAACGTGTGTGTGATTTTTTGTGTCCATGTACTTGTGTTCTTTCTTTCTTGTTCTATTGTGATAAGACGTCTTACTTTTCCATCGTCATCCCGAGCATTTGACATCATTATATGTTTTCGCTTCTCCTTCAATCAACAAATTTCACAACATATTATCAGCATGACTACTTTGCAAAGTAAAAAGTTTAGCCATACCGGTAAGATAAATTTTCCATGGTGAATATTGCAAAGCATGGATTTCTCCCTCTTGACATTTCTGGGAAGAATTACTTGTCGTGGATTTTGGATGCGGAGATGAACCTTGATGAAAATGGACTTGGGGAAGCAATTAAAGTTGGCAATCACGCTTCCACTCAAGACTGTTCCCAAGCCCTAATATTCCTTCTCCATCACCTCTATGAGGATCTAAAGAATTAGTACCTTATGGTGAAGGATCCTTTGGTGTTGTGGCAGAATCTCAAGGAGAGGTATGGTCACCTTCAACTTGTAATACTACCAAGAGAAAGGTTTAAGTGGAGTCATTTGTGATTCCAAGATTATAAATCAGTAAGTGAATACAACTTCGCAATGTTTAAAATAATATCACAACTAAAATTGTGTGGAGATACTATCACTGATACCGATATTTTGGAAAGAACATATTCAACTTTCCATGCCTCAAATGTCATTCTACAACAACAATATCGCGAGAAAGGTTTTACAAAATACTCTGAATTACTTTCTTGAATTATTTTTGCTGAACAAAATAATGAACTCCTGATGAGAAATCATGTATCTCAGCCTATTGGTGTGGCTCCATTCCCTGAAGCGAATGCGGTTGTTTTTAATCAAGTTTGTGGGAAGAATTGATACAATCGAGGTTGAGGAAAGTCATTTGCTTGAGGTGGTTATACACCAAATGAGAAGAGGAAGGGGCACCATCAGATTTTCTCCAATAATGAACAACCATAAATGAAGAAATTGAAGATTGATGAAAGTAACTACTTTTGATGTGGCATGAAGGGGAATTGGTCGCGTACCTATTGTACGCCAAAGCATTTTGTTGATCTTTATCAATAATCTATCAAAGGAAAGGAAAAGAATGTTGAAGCAAATTTTTTTGACCAGGATTTGAAATATGATGATGATATTACAAACTTTGATATTTTTGACTATTTTGCATACCCTAAAGGTGATGAGCATATAGATAAAGCACGAATTCTCATGATGGAATCAAAGTTTGATTTTCAATTTTTGTATGCTTGTAGTTGAAATGAACAATGGTTTTTTGGTTTTGTAATATTTTTAAATATTGCATGTTTGATTTTGGTTTCTTTTATTTCATTACTTATATGAATGTTTATTTTCTTTAATAGAAATGGATAATATAAATTGGTCTGTTGGGAATAATTTCCATGATGAAGATATTTTCCTCATCAACAGCGCAATGTCGCACACAATTCATAAACATGAGAAATATTTTATCGCCATTAAAATGCATAGTGTTTATTTGTGTACTTTAACTGGTAGTGCGCAATTAATCAAAGGCTCTGGAAGATCAAGAATATGCCTACCTGGTGGTACACAGAATATGGTAAACAATGCTTTGTTTTCTCCAAAATCTCGACGCAATTTTCTAAGTTTTAAAGATATTCGTAATAATGGATAACACATCGAGACAATGGATGAAGGAGGTGCTAAATACCTCTACATAACAAGCATTAAAAATGAGCACAAATTGATTCAAGAGAAGCTTTTGAGGCTTCCATCCGGATTGTACTTTGTCAATATTTGTACAATTGAATAAAACATGGTAAACTCAAAGTTTACCAACCATGATACATTTATTGTCTAGCATGACCGTTTGGGTCATCCTGGATCAATAATGATGAGGAAAATAATTAAATATACTCATGGTCATCCATTGGTTGATAAAAGGGTTCTCAAGCCCAATGATTTCTCATGTGCTGCTTGTTTTCAAGGAAAATTCATCATAAGACCATCACCATCAAAGATCATGACTGAATCCCCGATGTTCATGGACTGAATTCATGGTGATATTTAATGGACCAATTCATTCACCATGTGAACCGTTCAGATATTTCATGATCATGATTGATGCATCAACTCGACGGTCTCATGTGTGTTTATTGTCCACTCGCAACTAGGCGTTTGCGAAATTAATTTCCCAAATAATACGGTTAAGGGCACAATTCCCTGATTATTCAATCAAACATATTAGAGTTGATAATGCTGGTGAATATTCATCACATGCTTTTAATAATTATTTCATGTCATTAGGAATAAGTGTTGAACATCCTGTATCTCATGTTCATACACAAAATGGTTTAACTGAATCATTTATAAAGTGATTACAACTTATCGCTAGACCATTACTTATGAAAACTAAATCACCCATTTTAGAATGGGGACATGCAATTTTGCATGCAGTAGCACTGCTTCAAATAAGGCCATCAAGTTATCGTGATTATTCCCCTTTGCAATTAGATTTTGGTCATAAACCAAATATTTCACACTTAAGGATATTTGGTTGTGTTTGTATATGTTCCTGTAGCACCCTCGCAACGAACAAAAATGGGACTCCAAAAGAGATTGGGGATATATGTTGGTTTTGAATCTCCCTCGATCATTAAATATGTTGAGATTATGAAAGGAGATATATTCACTGCAAGATTTGTTGATTTTCATTTTGATGAAAAATTATTTCCAACGCTCAAAGGGGGAAATCAATCAACTTCAAAAGAAATATCATGGAAAGCAACTTCATTAATACATCTTGATCCTTGTACAAATACGAGTGAACTTGAAGTTCAAAAGATCATTAATTTTCAAAATTTAGCATATCAATTACCTGATGCATTCAATGATTCAAAACGGGTTACAAAATCATATATACCTACTGTGAATGCACCAGAAAAAATTAATGTCCTGGAAGGACAATCTGATGGTATTACCAACCCACGCCTGAAGCGTGGGAGACCATTTGGTTCAAAAGATAAAAATCTCCATCAAAGAAAGGGGAAACAACCTATGTTGGTTGAAGATATGAATGAATTTGAAGATGATGTAAATGTACTAGAAGTACATGAACATGATCAATATGAAATTTCAATAAATTTCACTAACACAGGAAGATGTTGGAACCGAGTGGAGACCATTGTTGATAACACATTTTCATACAATGTAGCCCTTGAAATTATGGATAAGGATCAAGGACCTAAATTGGTTAATGAATGTTGTGAAAGGCTATATTGGGATCAATGGAAAGTTTCAATCCAATCTGAGCTAGACTCACTTGCTAAACGTGAGGTTTTTGGGTCAATCATGAAAACCCCTGAAGGGATTAGGCCCGTTGGATACAAATGGGTATTTGTGAGAAAAAGAAATGAAAATAATGAAGTTGTGAGATATAAAGCACGACTGGTTGCTCAATGCTTCTCACAAAAACCTGTGATTGATTATGATGAAACATACCCTCTTGTAATGGATGCAATAACCTTTCGGTATCTCATGACATTTGTTGTACATGAGCAACTTAAATTACGCCTGATGAATGTTGTTACTGCATATCTTTATGGAGATATTGATAATGATGTTTACATGAAAATCCTAGAAGGATTCAAATTGCTAGCAAAATATCCTGGATCTCGTGATCTTTATTTAGTTAAGTTGAATAAATCATTATACGGATTAAAGCAGTTAGGGTGTATGTGGTATAACCGTCTGAGTAAATATTTGATAAACGAAGGTTACAAAAATGATCCAATTTGTCCATGTGTCTTCATTAAGAAGATTGGATCTGAATTTGAGATCATTACAATATATATTGATGATTTAAGTATAATTGAGACTAATGATGAACTTTCCAAGGTAGTTGAATATATGAAGAAAGAATTTGAAATGAAAGACTTTGGAAAGACAAAGTTCTACCTTGGATTACAAATTGAGCATCTTAAGGATGGCATTTTTGTCCATCAATCACGTTATACTGCTAAAGTCCTATAGAGATTTAACATGAATGAATAGCATCTATTAAGTACACCAATGGTAGTACGATCTCTTGATCGTGATAATGATCCTTGTAAACCACGAGTGGATGATGAAGAACTAATTGGTCATGAAGTACCATATCTGAGTGCTATAGGAGCATTGATGTACCTTGCAAATAATACAAGACCTGATGTATCATTTTCTGTGAATTTATTGGCAAGGTATAGTTCTTCTCCTACTCGTCGACATTGGAATGGTATCAAACATGTATTAAGATACCTTCAATGGTCAAAAGATCAGGGGTTGATCTATTCCAAATCCTCAGAACCAAAGTTGGTTGGTTATGCTGATGTTGGATACTTGTCTGATCCACACAAAGCAAGATCTCAAACTGGATATGTGTTTACATATGGTGGAATTGCTATTTCTTGGTGTTCTACAAAACAAACCATTACTGCGACTTATTCCAACCATACTGAGTTGATTGATATTCATAAAGCAAGCCGAGAATGTGTTTGGTTGAGATCAGCGATTAATCATATTAGAAATTGTTGTGGATTAGATATGAATAATAATATTCCTACCATATTATATGAAGATAATATTGCTTGCATAGTACAGTTGAAAGGTGAGTTTATTAAAGGTGACAGAACAAAGCATATCCCACCAAAATTCTTTTTCACCCATGACCTTCAAAAGAATGGTGAGATTGATGTCCACCAAATAAGGTCTTGTGACAATCTCACATATTTGTTCACAAAGGCATTGTCAGCTTCAACATTTGAGAAATTGATTTATAAAATTAGAATGTGAAAACTGAAAAATCTATCGTGATTTTATGAGGAGTTGGGAACGCTGTGCTATTTCCCTTAATCAGTTTTTTCCCCTGGGTTTTCGTATAAGGTTTTTAATGAGGCAGTATAGCATGGAATCATTTTAATTTAGCTTCACTTGTTTTTCCCATGGGTTTTTTTTAGTGAAGATTTATATTAGATTTAATGTGATTATGACATCCAAATGGGAGTGTTATGAATTATCATTAATTGTGTGGATGTCATAAATCATAATGAATGAGGTCTATTCATTACCCACCAAGACTTTTCATATGACCAAACCTTTTGTATTTCTACCTTTAGATTTGATTCATTGGAATTAATTTTGTCCATTAGATCAACCCTTTTATAATCTGTAAATATAGTGGCATGATAATAGAAATGTGTGTGTGATTTGGTGTGGCTATATACTTGTGTTTTTTATTTCATGTTCTGTTGTGATTGAGACGTCTTAATTCGTCATCGTCATCCTGAGCATTCGATATCGTTATACGGTTTCGCTTCGTCTTCAAACGACAAATTTCACAACACATTAATGATTATTTTCGGATAATGAAGAGCTTAATTCCAAAGGGCCCTATCTAGGGGCAATAGGAGCTCTAATATGCCTACCAATTAATAAAAGGATAAATATTTATATTAGACGATTTTTTTTTCATTGCGTTATATTCGTTTATAATCTTCTATTTCTCAAATGGCGTTGTTCATCAACAGTAAACATAAAAATGCTGAAATTTGTGTTAAAAATATTTATTGTACAGAAATGAAATGCCTAACCAAAATCAATTGGAATCGATTAGAATCCGTGTTCAAAATTATTGATTGATCCAATGAACCTGCGTTTCATCACCTGCAGTAAATCAAACCCTAGTTTTACAGTCAACATCGAACCGTCCTCTGATTCAGCAACCTCGACTCGTAAAACCTTTCTCCGACCCCCAGATCAATCGAGCTCTGCCGGGAGCTGACGGTATTGATAACTCCCGGCTCCTCGATCGCCTCCGCTAGCGGATCCCTTGGGTCGCCGCTCCCGCGGCCTCGACGCCGGTAATCGAGCTTTCTCTCAGCCTCCCGAGGGAGCAGGGCATGGAAAGGGATCTCGCTTCTGCTTCGCCGCGGTTCTCCGCCGGGGACAATCCGGCTGATCGCGGCTGTTTGAATGGCCGGCACGAATCCACCGTTGTCACCGCTTCCTCTTCGCGTGACGCGGCGCGGAGATTGAGCGCAGACGACGACGAGCAGCAAACGTGGCCCTGCAACAGAACCAAAAAACTCCGTATAAATCCCTAAATCGAAACCGGTACCGAAATACAGGTTTTAAATGAAAAACGGAATCAGAGGATACAGAACTGTATATATACAGTGATACATACATACGAATCCAGATCCGCGCCCTCACGAATCGGCACGGGCGAGCAGGACCGGAAGCGCAAACCATCGGAAATTTCCCCTTCGCTGCTGGAAGAAGTTGCCGGAGGCGGTGTCGACGTATACGAGAGCGGGACGACCTGGTTATCTCCATCCTCACTCGCATCCTCGTCATCGATATCATCCTCATCCTCATCATCATCGTCGTCTTCGTCGTCATCCTCCTCCACCCCGCAGTCCTCATTATCCACTCTCCCGCTCTCCATATTTTCATCTACTATACCAAGCTCTGTACTCAACCTCGACGAACAAACACAGCAGACAGAAACAGTATGGCAAATCTTCGGCCCAGCGGCTGCCCACTGCGTGGGGGCATGACAGAGGTGGCAGAGCGAGTACCTGGGATGGCGCGCCACCAGGAAGTTAGCGGAGTGTACCTTGTGGTCGCAGCCCCAGCAGAGGGCCGCCTGGTCAGCCTGGCAGAAGGTCTTTGCAGGATGCAGACAGAGCGTGCAGGTCTTCATCCCTTCCCCGGCCCACCGCTGCAATCACCGTCACCGCCGGGAGGAGGCGGCGGAATGCGAGGAAGATCCCGGGGAAAATGGACCTTAAAGCCAAGGCAGACAGCGGCCGTTGTTCGGGGAAACGCTTCTCCGAAACGCCGCAGATATCACCATCATTGGCCCCCTCCGCCTCTGGAGAGGAGTGATGGTGCGGCGCTGAGAGGACTGCTCCCGCCTTTCAAAGTCGTAGATTCTTCAATACGTCCCCTCCGTTCCGTTCCCCCTCATACGCGATCCTCGTCGGCTCCGTCGACGACACGTGTCGCCTGTCATTATGAGTATCATACCTTCCGTGCCCCCGAGCCCGGATTATTATTTTTTATTTTTTAAAATAGGTTGTGTGGACCCGATCGGATTACATTTGAATTCGACCCGACGTCGCCCAATCCGATCCCCGGGGCGATGGATGGAACGGCACCGTTTTAGTGGCTGTGGAATTCTAGGGCTATAGTATATATGGCAAATATCTGCCCCCAGACGAATGAATGGCGTCCGTTGCATTGATTTGAGTTTAATTTTATATTAATTTACTGGGGCCGTGACGTGGACTGGTCCAATGCCGGTTGAACGTCTGCCACGCGTTGTCCTGCGATTGATAACTGGGTTTTCCAGAAATACTATTTATTTATCCCGGGATAATTTTAAATACGAACTGCTCGGGCTTATTCAATTTTAAAATATTTTAAATTCGGTGTATAACAGGGTTTTTTTTTTTTTTTTTGTAATCAAGTGGCCATACCTCATCGGCTTCTTGGCCGTTGGATGAGAATCTGTTTTAAAAAACGCAACTGCTTCGTGAGGTACAATTTTGAAAACTACCAGATAACCTAAATCAACTGAACTATCCAAAATTTAACAAGAACTATCTCATTATTATATAAGTCCGCCTATATCGTGCTTGTGTTCGTGATATGTGATTTAAAAGTAAACCAAAGCAATCCATATTGCAAGCTAATGACAATGGAAATCAATCCATTGAAGAAAACCTAGTAAACACAACATTAAGCTCAACATACATCAAAACGAGGCTAAATAAAAACAATTGCAATGTTGGGTCATAACAGAGATTGAATGTTGTGTCATGACTCGTTAACAATCTTCAAAGAAAGATCGGAGCATATGAAGGGGAGATGCTCATCACTAAACTACTATGGTAAGAATTATAGACTTGGCCAACCACAATCCTGAATGGTTTTGATGACCCAATCCTATTAAGACCCCACCAAAGTTAGTAACAAGATTGAGTTATGACATTTGAAATTTGTTTTCAATAGGGCACGTGTTATTAGAAAGCAGCAAAGACATATCTCTCTTCCTCATCTGGTTAAGGTTCACTCTTTTGAGTTCTCTCTCGCCCTCATGAAGAAAAAGCTTCCCATCACCATAAAAATATCAATGCATATTCCTAGCCACAAGTTCATAAATAATGTATAATCAATTGAATGCCATGACATACAAAGCCAAATAAGAGTGGAAAAAGCACCACAAAAAACAACTCCTTCATACTAATTGCAAGGTATAAGGCAAATTGTCTCCACTAATAAGCCTCTAGTGTCCAGAGCTAATGTCATCCAATACCGCCACCAACTATATCTAGAAGATCTGAAAAAGAGTATATATAAAGCGGTGGTGAGCATATAAATATACTAAGTAGGTTCCTCCTTGGAGCACTTTTGTGGCCATGTGAATAATCAAACTAATGTATACGTTAATGAAATAAATAAAAACAAAACAATTAATTATCCATCCAAAGGTCAACCACCAAATCACGTACATCCCAAGATCAACCATCAATCCATGTCCATCCCATGCCTCATAACCATCACACTTTCTAAATCCCAAAACATCATATAGCCTCCATGAAATAACTCCTATAATTCACATCCAAAACCAAGCATTTGCTAACCCACAGGGACCGCGTTGTAAGATATCCAAACAGTTATCGACCCGCGAGGTCCTCACTAATCAACCACAATGAGCAATTGTCCACTCACAAAGACCTCACTGTGTAATATAATGGTTGGGCATTTATTCGCCCATAGAGACTTTTGTTGTTACCGAATGTCCACCCTAAGGGATTCTACCTACCACAACCCATCATCATCATTGCATCATCACTACACATCACTATCAACACACCTCTATTGTATCATATTGGTTGGGTAGGTCTCCACACACATTGTTTCTAGGTTTCCACCCTCGAGGACTCTCCCCACCTCGACCTGCATAATCACCATTGCATTATAGCTATATCATCACATATCATCATTTATAAGCAACGTAAATGGGTTCCAACCCCCACCATCAATTAGTTAACTACATCTACAAAATCAATATCATCATTAAGCATCACAAATGGATTAACCCCACTATCTATTTTATCTCCCTCCAACCATAAATACAAAGGTCTTAGGGAGTATAATCGTATCATTTGGATATACCATGCTCCCACCTAGTTTGTAGTACCCTCGATTTTTGGTAAGTAAAACTTTCTTTATACTTTTTAAGTTTGTAAAGTATATGGGTGAAGTATGAGAGAGTTTTGAGATCTTTTGGAGTGTTTTGGGGTTTTTTCTAAGGGTGCACGGGTGGTACACAATTTTGAGAAAACCGTGCAACACCGACAAAAAACCGTGCACCATGAGACAAAGGCTAAAGGGAAGGAGCACGAGCGGCGCATGGGCGGTGCACGGGCTGCCTGTAGGTTTCGGGCGCAGCGGAAGCGCGTTGGTGGGATTGCCCAACTTTAATTTTAGCATTAAACAACGTTCAATCCGAGATCCGTCACGATATAAAACGCCGGATCTTCGGAATGGAACGAAGAACGAAAAAGAAGAGTCCCGAAACCATTGAGATAGGATCATCATATGTTGGTTATAATTAATTTAATTAATTCTCAAGAATTACCTCGGTGGAATTCTTTCTTCGTCGATGTCTCCGGTCACGATCATGTGATCCGTCGTTGCGTCGTAGAATCCAAGTATAGGATTCCTCTAGCGGTGATCCACACGTGCTCCACGTATCTCTGGACGTCGCCGAAGGGATCTCCGGGTGCTAGCGTGGAAGAACCTTCGCTTGCGATGTCCGCCTTCGATCGCCTTGATCCGGTGGAGGATCTCGCTCTCGTAACTTGAGGGCGTTCTTGGTGGAAAAGGAATTCTCTCTTGGCTTGAGAGTATTTCCAAATCTGTTGTGCACAACAATGACTCTTAAAAGGTGTTGGGGTTGTGATGATATTTATAATCGGGTTTGAGGTTAATAGAGTTATGACAATAAATAAATGCGTTACATGTTTTATTTATTTCATTAACTCTTATTGAAACCCCATGTCGAATTATTAATTCCTTAACATGGGCCCACACTGATTATAATTAATATCATTTAATAAAACAATATTATATCCTCAAAATCCCGACTGGAAAACTACACGGCGTGTAATAATTAATACACGGCGTGTACTTGTTTTCCATAAAACTACACGGTGTGTATATTTAATATACACGGCGTGTACTTTTATTTTCCATTTTTCTCCACCACATTTATTAGACCTTGATTAATGACTATTTATTTCTTAAATAAATGTAACTGCATTACTCGCTAATAAATATATATTATTTCGCCCACAATATATTCTCTCGAATAACTAGTGTCGAAATAAATGCGATCAGGCATCCTTAAATAATTATTAAACCACAGTCGGGAATAATATTTATTTAACTTGTTAAATCAATATTTAACTGAGATACATGTACACACTTTGTGTGACCCTCTAGGCCTCTTTCTCAGTGGCATTAGGCGGAGCCTGCCTAACGTCCAAGGTTAGCGTCTAGCAACACGCCAAGACACCCATAGAGAAAGAAGTTAACACCGCAATGACGTGTCACCTCCTACGAACGCTTACCATGTAATATAATCTCTTTGTCTCGATATCTCTAATCAAGCGGGTTGCATGCTTGTGCCATCAACCCATGTGCTCAATTATTCTTTCTTTGACTTCCCGGAATTGAACTCGCCCATACCTTACCATGACCATGGATTTATTTAGGCTATATCAATTACATCAAAGGGCCTGAGATATCTACTTCCGTTATGTAACAGAAGGGACAAATCCTTTCTCGCATTATCTATTAATGCGATATTACTTGTGACGCACCCAACATATCCTACCTCGATGCAAACAGTGTGTCGTCACAGTTTTCGTCAATACATCTAAGTGCGCGAGTTGTAATACCCATTAATAATAATCTTAAAGTCTAAGGACCAATACACACGTCCGCAGATAGGAACATCCAATGACACTATGAAATGTGGATTTCCTAATGGCGGGTCTCGTTCTCATTATATCCTCCTGGATATTACCAAGGGCGCACCCCATGAGAAGGTGCCTCAAATTTTTATGAGTCCTCGCCCCTAATGACCTGTATTATTTGTGTCCTTCAAATAATATCATCCGACCATAGAACATATATTCAAGAACAGTGTTATGACACTTCCGGGTTCTCATCATAGCAGGGATCCGCTATGACCCTTTAATGCAACAGCTGTCCTTAGGACATTATCACATGCATTGTCACGCAGAATAACAAACAAGATGTGATAAGACTTTTATTAATGAATAAAGTAAAAAGTAGTTGGTTCTAGGCCACCAACTCCAATAGACTCCCACTTGGACTAGAGCCAACTGCTAACAACCTTTAACCCGCTAGCTCTCACATGATATTCATGCTTTTGCTGAGATAGGCCTTTAGTCATGGGGTCCGCCACGTTCTCTTCTGTGGAAACTCTGCTCACAACAACTTCACCCCTCTGATAGAAATCCCTCAAGAGGTGATACTTCCGGAGTATGTGCTTTGTTCGTTGATGTGACCTTGGTTCTTTTGCAAGAGCCACAGCTGCAGTATTATCACAATACAATGTAATGAGATCTTTACTGCTAGGCACCACATCAAGCTCCTGGACAAAGTTCCGAATCCAGATGGCTTCTTTGGCTGCATCAGAAGCCGCTATATATTCGGACTCCACTGTAGAATCGACGACAACTGGCTGCTTTGAACTCTTCCAGCTCACAACTCCTCCATTGAGATAGAAAACATATCCAGATTGCGACTTCAGATCATTCTGATCTTTCTGAAAACCAGCATCAGCATACCCTCTGATGACAAGCTCCTCGTCTCCTCCATACACTAGGAACATATCCTTAGTTCTTCTCAGATACATAAGGATAGTCTTAACAACAGTCCAATGCTGTTCTCCTGGATTTGCTTGATATCTGCCTACCATGCTCAGTGCATAGGCAACATCAAGCCTGGTACATAACATGACATACATGATGGATCCTATAGCCGAAGCGTATGAGATCTTACTCATTCTATCTTTCTCTTGTTGTGTTTGATGACACATTTTATTAGAAATATGTAGGCCATGTGACACTGGAACCAATTCCCTCTTGGATTGTTCCATACTAAATCTCTTTAGTATCTGGTTAATGTATGTACCCTGACTTAGTCCAAGCAGCCTCTTGGATCTATCACGAATGATCTTGATCCCTAGAATGTAGGCTGCTTCTCCTAAGTCCTTCATGGAGAAACACTTGTTCAACCAGTCCTTAACTGACTGTAAGACTGGTACATCGTTTCCAATAAGTAATATGTCATCAACATATACTACTAGGATAACAATCGCATTCCCATTAAACCGCTTATAAACACATGGCTCACATTCGTTCTTAATGAAACCAAATTCCATTATGGTTTCATCAAATCGAATGTTCCGTGACTTGGATGCTTGCTTCAATCCATAAATGGATTTCTACAACTTGCAAACCCGTTTGGCTTCACCTGGTGTCACAAACCCTTCTGGTTGTGTCATATAGACATCTTCCTGAAGGTTCCCGTTAAGGAATGCTGTTTTGACATCCATTTTCCAAATCTCATAGTCATGGTAAGCTGCAATGGAAAGTATGATTCTTATGGATTTAAACATGGCAACTGGCGAGAAGGTTTCATCATAGTCAATTACTTGACGTTGTCTGAATACTTTAGCCACTAGCTTTGCTTTATAGGTGCTAACTTGACCTTCCATGTCCAGTTTTCTCTTGAATACCCATTTGCATCCAACAAGCTTTACATCAACTGGCTCATCGACTAGAACCCAAACTTGGTTCTGATACATGGAATCCATCTCAGAATTCATAGCTTCTAGCCATCTTGCAACTTCTGAGCTTTCTACTGCTTCCTTGTAGGAGAGAGGCTCATCATTGTCCAACAATAATGATTCACCATTCTCGGTGACTAGGAAACCAAATCTCTCTGGTTCCCTTACCTCTCTTGATCTCCTACGCAGTACTTGTGTTTTTGGAACCTCTTCCATGGGGACCTGTGGAACTTGTTCCTGTACCAACTCCTGTGTATCTTGAGTATCAACTTCGTCGAAGTCAATCTTGCTCCCACTATCCTTTTTGAGGATGTGCTCCCTCTCAAGAAAGATGGCTTGTCTGGCGATAGTCACTTTCTTATCCTGAGGGTTATATAGGTAATATCCTTCCGTTTCCTTAGGATATCCTATAAAGATACACTTTGTGCCCCGGGGTGCTAGTTTATTGCCTGGGAAGGCCTTAACAAACGCCTCACATCCCCATACACATGTATGCGACAAAATGGGTTTCTTTCCATTCCATAACTCGGAGGGAATTCCATTTTCCGCCTTAGTTGGTACTCAGTTTAATGTATATGCTGCAGTTTGTAATGCATATCCCCAAAAGGATAATGGAAGATCCACATGACTCATCATCGACCTCACCATGTCGAACAAGGTGCAGTTTTTCCTTTCACTAACACCGTTCCACTATGGTGTATAAGGAGGAGTGAGCTGAGATAGAATCCCAGACTCCCATAGAAGATCGATGAACTCTTGGTTCAGATATTCTCCACCTAGATCCGATCAAAGTTTCTTTATCTTCTTACCAAGCTGATTCTCTACTTCATTCTTGAATTCCTTAAATTTCTCTAAGGCTTCTGACTTATACCTCATTAAGTAGAAAAATCCGTATCTACTTAAATCACCAGTAAAAGTAATGAAGTAAGAATATCCACCTCTAGCTTCTACTGGAAATGGTCCACATACATCCGTGTGTACCAATCCTAAAATCTCTATGGCCCTTTCAACCTATCCATTGAAAGGCGGATTGGTCATTTTACCTTGTAAACAAATGTGACATCTATCAAGTGGTTTTAGCTCAGTAGAGTCTAAATAGCCATCTTGGCAGAGCTTTGTCAAGCACTTCTCGTTTACATGACCGAGACGGTGATGCCACAATTGGGTGATGTATGAGTCATGTGAGTTTGTTTCGTTATTGATTGCCAACACTTGGAATTCATAATTTAATACACACAAGACATTATTTAAATGTTCCATACCATAACATACGTTGTTCTTATAAAAGAGACAACCATTATTTCCAAACTTGAAAATAAATCCATCCATATCCAAACAAGATACATAAATTATGTTCTTGGTAACACTAGGCACATAATAACAGTTATGTAAAACCAAAATCATGCCAGTCAGCAATGAGAGGTGGTAGTCTCCAATAGCCAATGCAGCCAGCCTTGCGCCATTGGAAGCTCAAAGATCCACCTCTCCTCTGACAATCTTTCTAAATCTACTTGGTTCCTGCATTTGAATACAGATGTGAGCCCCACAAGCTGTATCTAACACCCAATGTGTAGAAATGGAAAGATTACACTCAATAACGAACGCACCTTTAGCGTCCCCACGCTTCTGGGTGCAGTTCCTCTTCCAGTGGCCCTGCTTGCCACATGAAAAACACACTACTTCCCATTCCTTTCCCTACCTCTGGATCTTCCCCTTCTTGGAGGGACGGTGCTCGGGGGCTTCAGACCGTTTATAAGTTTTTGGCCCCTTTGCCTTGTCCTTCCTTTTCTTGTTCACCATAAGGACCGCAGGTTTGTCACGCCCCATGTCCTTATCTACCTGGCGAATCAAGGTCAGAAGCTCTGATAGACTCTTCTCATTGCCGCTCATATTATAGTTGACAATGAAGCTAGAGAAGGTCTTGGGCAGTGATGATAGGATGAGATCTGTACGCAACTCATCCGAGAATTTAATCCCTAAGATGTCCAGGCATTCAATGTAGCCAATAAGCTTGACTACATAAGGCTCAGCTGGCACAGACTCTCCAAGCTTAGTTGTAAACAAAGCATTGGAGATCTCATACCTCTCCTGTCTCGCCTTCTCTTGGTAGAGATCCTTAAGGTGAGACATCATGCTATACACATCCATGTTTTCATGTTGCTTCAAGAGCTCATTGGACATGGCCGATAACATGAAACATTGGACATTTGTGGCATCATCCATGTGTTTCATATAGAGAGATAATTTCTCATCACTGGACTCTTTCCCAGGAGCAACTGGAATAGGATCTTCCAGCATATACAATTTTCTTTTGTGGCGAAGGATGACGCGTAAACGCCTCTGCCACTCTTGGAAATTGGTGCCGGTGAGAAGGTTTTCCTTCTCGAGTATGGTTCGAAATGATATGTTTGAATTCATTTTATTGTTGTTTCTACAAATTAAGATGAACAAAGGTTTAATAATTTATTACAAAACTGAGACAAATAAATAAATTAATACTTATTAGTCTCCCACTATTTTATCAAAATCCAATAGCCCTCACTATTGATTTCGGAATATTCTATTGCCTGAATATTCTAGTGGCAAGGATCCATATTTCCCTTCGCATTACCCCAACTAGGGTTGGTCAAGCAATTTGAAGGGTTTTAGGTAGGCATTCCAAATGCCAACTGCATTGACTCGCAGCTCCTTGATCCGCTGAGTGGACTCCCCAATCCTGAAATCCTTTTATTTTGGATTTCCTCAACCTTTGCCTCTTGGTCACAACAAGTCCTGCTGTGGCACTCAACCCTTGATGTGAACCAAGTCAATTCAACCCAAAACCTTGAATTAGAATTCCCTGATAATTGAAAGCACCCCAACTAGGGTGGGTCAAGCACTTTGAACTATGGTTTGATTCTAACCAAGATTATGGAAGGCTATACCGACTTAATATTTCTTTTGAGGGATTTTATCCTTATACATAAATTGCCATTTTATTATATTTGATTACATGATTGTTAATATTAAGTGGGATATACTTAAGTGATTAACCATGTCTAAGATAATATTTATGTATAAGCCAGTTTTATTTTAGTTCCATCTTGCATGCTCATTTAATTCATTAATTGTGTGATCGTGACAACACACCCACAATAAATAAACCATGCATCTGACAAAAATAAAATAAATGGTATGATCATGAGCTTTTTTCTATTGGTTAGTTTATCCTACGGTTGATAAACTAATTCAAGACCTAGGGGAGAAACACCATGAACCTTTCGGGTTCGTGTTTACAGCTTTCCACCTGTCCACCTTTGTATCTCCTTGGATTGGTTTTGCCTTTTCTCCTAACTTGAGCCACCTCCACTAGCTTGGGAGCTCCATCCATTACATATGCATTTATCTCACATGCAGGTGAGGGGTAAAAGGGGTTTTTACATAAAATAATCATTGGGTGTGCAGATCCTACATATTAATGTGGAGATGGCTCGCAAGCCAAAAAATTTAATTTAAATAAATAAATTAAAAGAAACCATTCACATACAAAGGTCTCGGTCTAGCTCATGATCATCCATACATGCAACGATATTTAATCATAAATAAAACTAGCATTTAATTCTTTAATCGTTCTTGTCTAAGATAAATCACGCTCGAATTAATTAATTATCTTTAATTAATCAATCCTTTTATCTTAAACCCTTTTTCTGAACTTCCTTGAGATTCTCATCCATCATAATTTTAAACAAATAAATTCATTTAAAATTATCCTTATACGTAACTTGTACCTTGGAGGAAAACTGGTGAATTCCCGTTCATTACGCAGATGTTAAATTAAACACATATATATAAAACACCTATTACGTGTTGTGCCTCATCTTTACGCTTTCACCATGGTACACGTCTCAAGGGTTTGTATAATATAATAATAAATTTTAATAAATCTGCGTATTTTGGGTGAGTACACGACGTGTAGTTCCGACTACACGGCGTGTACTTTTCTTTACCGTCCATCCGAAGTACACGCCCGGGGACAGGGCGTGTTAATGTACTTCGGAAATTTTCGGAGTACACGGTGTGTTCTGTGGGACACACGCTGTGTAGTTTTCGTGTTACACGGTTTCCATCCGAGCAAGCCGTGTACAGGGTACACGGCTCAACCCTAACCCGAAGGGACTACACACTGTGTTCATTGGACCACACGACGTATAATCCAAAAACCGTGTGCCACCTATTTCTGGTCAACACACGGTGTCTTAAATTCTTAGAAAGAATCCAATACATGACCTAATTTGGAGGATCAGTCAATGCATTTAACCTAGACTACACGGCGTGTACTTCCGAATACATGCTGTGTATTCTGGTGTTGTACGGTCAGAAACATTTGGCTCCTCCGGATGAGTTCCTCTATTTTATTTTAATCAAAATTAAAAGAAAAATTTGTTTCTGTAAGGTGAACGAGAAATGAGGGAGGAGGAATAGATCTTGAGATTCAAATTTCCAGAACAATTAAACATGAATTGAAATAACTAAATTATTAAATGCGTAAATCACCAATGAAAAACTAAATAATTATAATCAACGATATGACCCATTTGATACCACTTGTAGGTTCTGGGCACAGCGGAAGCGCATTGGTGGGATTTCCCAACTTTAATTTTAGCGTTAAACAACGTTCAAGCTAAGATCCATCACAATATAAAACGCCAAATCTTCAGAATGGAACGAAGAAAGAAAAATAAAAGAAGAGTCCCGGAACCATTGATATAGGATCATCATATGTTGGTTATAATTAATTTAATTAATTCATAAGAATTACCTCGGTGGAATTCTTTCTTCGTCGATGTCTCTGGTCACGATCCTGTGATCCGTCGTTGTGTCGTAAAATCCAAGTATAGGATTCCTCTAGCGGTGATCTACACATGCTCCACGTATCTCTGGACGTCACCGAAGGGATCTATGGGTGCTAGCGTAGAAGAACCTTCGCTTGCGATGTTCGCCTTTGACCGCCTTGATCTGGTGGAGGATCTCGGTCTCGTAACTTGAGGGCATTCTTGGTGGAAAGGGAATTCTCTCTTGGCTTGAGAGTATTTCCAAATCCGTTGTGCACAAAAATGGCTCTTAAAAGTTTTGGGGTTGTGAGGATATTTATAATCAGGTTTGAGGTTAATAGAGTTATGAAAACAAATAAACGTGTTACGCGTTTTATTTATTTCATTAACTCTTATTTAAACCCCATGTCGAATTATTAATTCCTTGACATGTGCCCATGCTGATTATAATTAATATCATTTAATAAAAAAATATTATATCCTCAAAATCCCGACTGGAAAACTACACGACGTGTATTAATTAATACATGATGTGTACTTGTTTTCCATAAAACTACACGGCGTGTATATTTAATATACACGACGTGTACTTTTATTTTCCATTTTTATCCACCACATTTATTAGACCTTGAGTAATGGATATTTATTTATTAAATAAATGTAACTACATTACTCGCTAATAAATATATATTATTTCACCCACAATATATTCTCTCGAATAACTAGTGTCGAAATAAATGCGATCAGACATCCTTGAATAATTATTAAACCACAGTCAGAAATAATATTTATTTAACTTGTTAAATCAATATTTAACTGAGATACATGGACACACTTAGTGTGTGACCCTCTATGCCTCTTTATCAATGGAATTAGGCGGAGCCTGCCTAAAGTCCAAGGTTAGCATCTAGCAACACGCCAAGGCACCCATAGAGAAAGAAGTTAACACCGCAATGACGTGTCACCTCCTACGAACGCTTACCGTGTAATATAATCCATTTGTCTCGATATCTCTAATCAAGAGGGTTTCATTCTAGTTCCATCAACCCATGTGCTTGATTATTCTTTCTTTGACTTCCCAGAATTGAACTCGCCCATACCTTACCATGGCCATGGATTTATTTAGGCTATATCAATTACATCAAAGAGCCTGAGATATCTACTTCCGTTATGGAACAGAAGGGACAAATCCTTTCTCGCATTATCTATTAATGCAGTATTACTCGTGACACACCCAACGTATCCTACCTCGCTGCGAACAGTGTGTCGTCATAGTTTTCGTCAATACATCTAAGTGCGCGAGTTGTAATACCTATTAATAATAATCTTAAAGTCTAAGGACCAATACACACGTCCGCAGATAGGAACATACAATGACACTACGAAATGTGGATTTCCTACTGGCGGGTATCGTTCTCATTATATCCTCCTGGATATTACCAAGGGCGCACACCATGAGAAGGTGCCTCAAAGTTTTATGAGTCCTCACCCCTAATGACCTGTATTATTTATGTCCCTCAAATAATATCATCCAGCCATAGAACATATATTCAAGAACAGTGTTATGGAACTTCCGGGTTCTCATCATAGTAGGGATCCGCTATGATCCTTTAATGCAACAACTGTCCTTAGGACATTATCACATGCATTGTCACGCAGAAGAACAATGAAGACGTGATAAGGCTTTTATTAATGAATAAAGTACAAAGTAGTTGGTTCTAGGCCACCAACTCCCACACTGCCCAAACTAAGCATCTTAGAAATAGAAACTTTACAGCTTGAGACAATGGGTTTTGGAATGGCTGGTGCACAGTTTTCCTGACTGTGCGACTAACCGCGCACAGGTTAAAAGTGAGATCCTAAAATTGTGGATCTCACATGTTTTGACCTCTAAGGCCCTCGTTTTTCCTCTTATTCAGCCCTAACTCAATATTATATCTTTCCAAAGGCTAAGAAAGCTTCTCCCATCAATCAGGATGCAATCCAAATGCTTCTCTTGGTGATTTGAAGCCAGATTATCATGATAAGTGATCATTATTTGTTATTCTTGGTAGTTTTCTTAGATCTACTTCTCTATCTCTCTCAGTTTCTTAGATCTACATTCACTGTGGATAGATGTAAGATAGTTGATGCAAAATATGATTAGGTTTGGCCTTGTTGATGATAGGGGAAGAGATCTAAGACGAGTTTTTGGAGATTCAACCTGATTTCTTGGACGTTTTCCATGCCGTTAAGGTAGGCGACTTCACTCTCAACTCCTCTATTTAGAACTTGAAGGCATAGTTTCAAATTGATTAAATTGATTGAAATTGATTATAAAATTGGTGTGAAAAGCATGATGGAAACATTATTTAGTGATGGTTTGTGGTTTTGTGTGAAATTGTGGAATTTTTGTGCAAAGTGATTTGATAAATGATTTTAAAATGTTGATTTTAAAATAGTTGCTTGGTTTGATTTATGGAAAAATGTTTTCAATAAAAAAGTTGTTTTATTGAAATGGTTTTGATATTTAAATGGTTTTGGCATTAAAATGGATTGGTATTGGAATGGGTTTTGAAGTTCCAAGGATCAAATAACAATTGAGAGGGGGGGGGGGGGTTGAATCAGTTGTTCACATAACAGCTCAAGATTTCATAGTAAGTTATATCTTTAATGTAAGTAAATAGCTTATACTGCACACAACACCGACTTGTCTTGCGTTATACGCAAGATTTAGTTTCTCCGAAACAACACATTAGTATTACAATTATTTAAACGATATATTTATTTATCAATTAAATTGATATGAATAGTAACAAATAAAATTTTATTGTTATTTATAATGTTTTCACATAAATAAAACATATTTATAATGAAATGTATATTTTTTTGAGAAAAGATGAGATATATTTCTGATCAAGCAAACCAGGACTACAAAGCCAATCAGGAAACGAGTCCACCCAACAATGATCACCACAAGATTTCCCAAAACGAGCCAAACAATGAGCTTCCGTATTCCCTCCTCACTTGATAAAAGAAAATTCACATGCATCAAAGCCTTCAGTTAATGACCAGATTTTCCTCAAGATAAGTCCATACGGTTGAGATGCATCATCCTTCGAAGCTAGAGCGTTCACCACTTCGAGGCAGTTGGATTCCACCAAAACCTTGGGCCAATTTTTTGAATGGGCAAAAATGATCCCCTAGAGGATGGGAGAGGCCTCCGCCACCACATGGCTCCATGAGAAAGGCACAGCCCGACACTAAGCTTCCACAATCTGGCCGAAACTATTATGAGCAATGAGTCCAATACCAACCCTGGAATTAGCAGAGACAACAACATCTGTATTTATCTTGAGAAAACCCTCAGGGTGGGGGAGACCAACAAGGAGCCGGCTGCTGAGTGATGCCCAAATGAGGCACTGAATCATTATTCTTCCAACCGTTCATCCATTCCCTATCCCTATTCACCCAAAGACGATCATGAGTCACCTTAATTTGGAAAATGCGATCATTTCGTCGAGTCCACACTAACCAAGCAATTGTGCAGATCAACCCCACCGCTCTCGGTTCAAGAGAAGCCACCCATTTAACCAGATTTTGGACTAGCCCAATTGAAAGATCAAAGAACAAACCAAAATCTGGGTTCCATGCCTTCCACACCCCTTCCACCCCACGATAGGAAAGAATTGAATGCAAAGGGGATTCCACCTACTAGAGGCACACCGAACATGTGTCATCCTCCGCCAAATGTCGCCGCACCAAAAGTCACAGGTTGGGAGAACCCTAGAGCAGACCTGCCACCAAAATTTTTTCACCTTAGGGGGGGCAGTGAGTGCCCAGATAATCTTCCATCGATTATCAGGAAAGGCCTGAGCCACTCCTTGGACCTGCATTTTGTAACCCGAGCGGACAGAATATCTACCATGAGACTCCCCGGTCCAGAAAAGATGGTCACTGCCCATCCCTGGTGTGAGAGGAATACTTAGGATGAGTTGACGATCAACCTCATTAAACTAGCTAAAAAGCTTCCCGCGATCCCAGTCCTCAAGAGAGTTATTGATCAGCTCTCGTACCCTTGAATCTTCGAAACCAGGAGCAATAGTCGAAGAGACCTTATGGTTAATGCCATTTTCTAGCCAGGAGTCCTTCCAAACATGAACATTATGCCCATCAGCAATTCTCCAGACGCAGCCCATGTCAAGGAGGGATTTTTCACCACAGATGCTTCTCCACAAAAAACTCGGCCTTGGCCCCAACTGGGCATGCAACAAATCAGAATGAGGGAAATATTTTGCTCGCATAACCTTTGAGAACAGGGCATATGGATGGGAGAGGAGGCGCCATCCTTTCTTTGACATAAGAGCCTCGTTAAACCATTTGAGGTTCCTAAATCCAAGGCCCCCACAAAATTTTGAAACACACAGCTTCTCCCAAGACATCCAGTGTGAGTTATGTTTTCCCTCATAAGAGCCCCACCAAAAATTGGCCAACCGGGAGTGGATCCGATCAACGAGAGTTTCTGGGAATTTAAACAGCAACATAGCATAAGAAGGGATTGCTTGGGCCACTGACTTCACTAGAACTTCCTTTCCTGGCTTGGAAATATTCTTACTAGACCAAAGACAAATCAGATTATCCACCCTATCCATAATTGAGGCAAAAAATTGTTTCTTTGACCTATCAACAAGGGTCGGTAGGCCAAGGTACTTAGGATGATTCTTAACCAGCGGAAAACCACACATTCTCTGTAGCTCCTGTCTCTTTACTTGTGATATGACTTTATTGAAAGATAACTCTGATTTCAAAGGATTAAGACGTTGCCCAGAAGCCCTTTCGTACAGATTGATGATATGAAACACTGAACTGTATTCTTGCGGGGTAGAACGAGCAAAAAGAAGGCTATAATCTGCAAATAAGAGATGGGAGATAGGGGGAATTTCTACATATTTTAGCACCATGGATAATTCCTTGATCCTCCACCTTCAAAAGGAGGTGAGAAAAAACATCATCCACCAGAATGAAGAGATAAGGTGATAGGGGATCCCCTTGTCTCAAACCTCTCGACGATTTAAAGCTCACTGAAGGGGCCCCATTAATATTAATTATGTAGGAGACAACCGTAATGCAATTAATGATATTAGAAACCCATCTCATCCCAAAGACTAACTTGGAGAGAACAAGTTCAAGAAAATGCCATTCAACTCTATCATAAGATTTCATCATATCTAATTTCATTGCCATGATGTCTCTCTTAGAAGAGGAACGAGTTTTCATAGAGTGGAAAACTTCAAAAGCGATGGCAGCATTATCAGTAATGGATCTCTTTGGAACAAAATCACTTTGGTTATCAGAAACAATAAACGAGAGGAAGTCCCTAAGTATGGTTACCAAGATTTTGGAGAAAATTTTGTAAACCACATTGTACATACTGATTGGACGAAACTCTGAGACTTTTTGAGGGCACTGAGTTTTTGGGATAAGAGTAATAAGAGTTTCATTAAGGGATTCAAGAGATTCTCTACCTACCTACACCTCCTTTAACAGGGCCACCACATTAGGCCCAACGATATGCTAAATGAATTTAAAGAACAACACATGAAACCCATCAGGCCCCAGGGCCTTGGTAGAGTGAATAAGATGCAGAGCACCAAAAACTTCATCGTCAGAGATATATCTTTCCAACTGACGATTCATATCTTTCATAACCAACTTTGGGATGCAGCTAGTCAGACCTGTAGGAGTGCTGATGCTTTCCACTTCATAGAGTTTTTTGAAAAAATTCAGGATGATGGAGTGAATATCCTTGATATCATGAACAAATTTCCCGTTGGGATCCTCCAGATGTGCGATATGATTTTTCCTTATCTGTGTAGACACTCTGTGGTGAAAGTAGTTGGTATTTTGATCTCCATCTCTGATGTGAGACTCTCTTGCCTGAAGAAACCATAAACTCTCCTTCTCCCTCAGCACTGCATTAAGATTATTTTCCGCAACAGATATATTTTCAAGAACAGAGGCAGAACAAGGAGAAGAGTGGAGTCGCTTTAAGCGAGTCTCAGCCTCATTAATGCGTATGTCAAAGTCTCCGAACCTCACTGAGCTCCACTTCTGTAAGCAAGATGCAGTATTGTGGATATTAGTCATGATGCACCGATTCGGTACCTCCCATGCTCCTTGGACCACCTTTTCATAGTTGTTGTCTTGAAGCCACATACTTTCAAATAGAAATTTCCACACAGGCCTCCTCTATTTCCCTTGAGAGAGCATCGACAAGATGATTGGACAGTGGTCAGAAGAGACTGGGGGTAGGTGAACAATAGAGAAGGCATTAAAAAGAGAAATCCACTCATCATTCCCAACAAATCTATCCAACCTTTCCACAAGACGGTTCTCCATTGACCTACCCCACCTCCAGGTGAATGGAGAGCCATAAAACCCAAGGTCATGAAGAGAGTTTGACAAAAGGGACTTACTAAACTCATCCATAGCAGCACCACTCCTCACGCGTCCCCCTTCTTTTTTCATGATGAAAAAGGACCTCGTTGAAATCCCCCCCGATCAGAAGAGGGCCAGATAAAGAGTTCCGCAGCTGATTCAAAATGCCCCATGATTTGTTCTTATCATTATGTCATGACCCACTTCCATCAAAGATGCCCCTCCTGAGCTGGAAATGGTGAAAGGGAGATAATGAACCCCGAGTCCCGCCTCTAGTAGGCCCTGGGGTGGCGACTAGCACCAAGGGTATGAGTTTTCACAAATATGGGAGGCATTACCCTTTTTATTATTTAAGACTGGGAAATAGGACAAGTCAACCACCAAAAAGGAAAAGAACAAGTGTATAGAAATAAACCCAAACCAATACCACATGCATGTTTAAATAGTTCTGAAACAAGGTACAAGTACAAGAAAGCTCAAAAAGTACAATACCAAAAGAAACAAGAGTACAAAAAACTGCAACAACTCCAACTATCCTGACTAGTAGGGTCCCGCACGGCCCTGGTAGTCCTCCTGGAAACCTGAAAGTAAACGTAGGGTGAGCATACAAGTATACTCATTAGGGAAACCTAAAGCTCTCGTGCACAAGTGGGGAGACATCCTAACGTCTCGTGAGAACAACAGAAGAAACCAAAACCTAACAAGGAATTCTATCCACCCAACCTCACTAGTCACGCTCACCAAAACACAAAACAACAGGTTCTGATCACAACGCTCCCCCAGATCAACTTTAGAAGACGTTCATCGGCGTCCATCGCTTCTGTAAAATCCCAGAAAAACCTCATCGGGTGGAAGCTGGGAAGAAAAGGCCAAAGGGAAGACAATAGATCCAAGATCAGAAGTTCCGCCTCATCGTTACGATCTCGTGGCCGCTAACGGATCGTAAATCGGAGCTCGAACGAAGAAGTTATGGAAGAAAAGAGCCTTCGAGTCTCTTGGGAGAGCTCTGCTCGAGGGAATGGGGAGGAGAGGAGTGATTTGAAAAGGAGAAGAGGCCCCCTCCTTTTATAGGCGAGAAAAACTAAAGTACACGGCGTGTACTTTCTAGTACACGGCGTGTACTCGGCCATTTCACACGGTCACCACGCAGCTTCCAACACGACCTTCAACGCAGAATGCAGCCGTTGACTAGTCAACACATGGTTTGAGGGTAACACATACATGGGGAGGGACTACACGACGTGTAGTATGGGATACATGGCGTGTACCCATTTATTTCATGCGGAAAGGAAATAACATCAACACGACACACGGCCGTTGACTAGTCAACACATGGTTTGAGGGTAACGCGTATGCGGGGAGGGACTACACGACGTGTAGTATGGGATACACGGTGTGTACCCATTTATTTCATGTGGCAAGGACACGACATCAACACGGGGTATACCCAGCAAGGGGGTACACGGTGTGTACTCACACTACATGACGTGTACTTACAAAATTCTGGAAAGTGTGGGAAAAGTCCATTTTACCCTCCAGAACGCTTCATGACCTTCTTTTCAACAAAGGAATAGGCCAGAGAGGTCTGGGCAATTACATCAGATACCTCTTAAAACATTCTCATCCCCGAGAATTCAAAACCAATCCAGAGGAACCCAACAAGATACCTCTTAGGGCTCTCGTTATAACAAGAACCCATCCAACAACCCTAATCATATGTGTTAGGAATTCCTTCTCCTATGTTGAGATATTATCTGCTTTAGGCGGCAATGACTCACCTGCACGAGTTTAATCGCATCCTCATTAATGCATCTCGATTAATAATTGGGTCTTCCCACTTCCATATATTAGGATTTTTCAATTTACACTACCCCCAACATCGTACAACCAACACACTGTCCGAACACGTGGCTTGGGGAAATTCCTTCTCCCATGTCGAGATATTATCCGCTTTAGGCGGCACTAACTCGCCTGAATGGGTTCAATCACATCAGCATTAATGCATCTTGATTAAGGATCAGGTTTTTCCCTTTCCCCACATGTTCAGACACGTTACACACTTCTAGAGAACAAGGAAACAAAAGGTCTCACAACCAAAAAGCCAAGCATTCCATATATCAAAGGTATATAGTATAACATCAAAATAAGGCTCAGAAGAACAAAGAAAAAAACAAGTCAAAACAACTCCGGGTACTAAGTGTGCATCTGAGCCTCCCGCTCCCAAGTGCTCTCCTCGAGGTCGCCATGCCTCCACAACACACGAACCAAGGGAATGGTTCATCCACGAAGCACCTTCTCTTTACGATCCTCGATTCTGACCGGTCGCTCCTCGAAGGTCCCGTTGTCTCCCATATCTAACCCTACCTAGTCGATAACGTGAGAGTCGTCGTGTAAGTACCGACGAAGCTGGGAGATGTGGAAGACGTCATGAACCCTCTCCAACCGAGGTGGCAGGGCCAGCTGATTTGCCACCTCGCCGACTCGCCTCAACATCTCGAAAGATCCAATGAACCTAAGGGAGATCTTACTCCCTTTCCCAAACCTCCGTTGCCCCCGTCGAGGGGAAACCTTCAAGAACACATGATCTCCCACCTTGAACTCCAAGGGCCTCCTCCGACGATCAGCATAAGACTTCTGTCGGTCCTGACCCGCTTTCATCCTCTCACACACAAGCTGGACTTTCTCTGTGGTGTTCTGTACTACCTCTGGCCCAAGAGCACCTATCTCACCAACCTCTGCCCAGAAAATGGGTGAACGACATAGTCTTCCATACAAAGCCTCAAATGGTGTCATGCCAATAAT
Source organism: Viscum album (assembly GCA_963277665.1). Taxonomy (NCBI): domain Eukaryota; kingdom Viridiplantae; phylum Streptophyta; class Magnoliopsida; order Santalales; family Viscaceae; genus Viscum; species Viscum album. The sequence goes on from OY728152.1 coordinate 1,258,713,059, forward strand.
AGAGTGGAAGCTGTTGTTGTAGGAAAACTCTACTAAAGGAAAGTGTCTCACCCATGAACCTACGAAATCCAGAATGCATGCTCGCAACATGTCCTCTAATGTCTAGATAGTCCGCTCTGTCTGCCCATCGATCTGGGGGTGGAAACCAGTGCTAAGGCGTAGTTGGGTGCCAAAAGCATGCTGTAACCCCTTCCAGACTCGTGAGGTGAACTGAGTATCCCGATCTGAGATGATAGTCTTCAGAACTCTATGAAACCGCACCACCTCATCTACGTACCTCTGTGCTAAGGTACTCACCAGGCCCGAATCCTTAATTGATAAGAAGTGAGCTGATTTAGTCAGTCAATCCACCACTACCCAGATAGCATCATAACCACCCTGAGCTTTGGGTAGTCCTGTGATGAAGTCCATTGAGATTTCATCCCACTTCCACTCGGGGAAATATAAAGGATGCAACAAACCACTGGGAACATGGTGTTCAGCATTCACTTGCTGACACACTAGGCATTTAGCCACAAACTCTACCACTTCCCATTTCACCCCGGGCCACCAAAACTGTTCCCTCAGGCCTCAGTACATTTTTGAAACCCCTGGATGTACTGTCAAGGATGATCTATGGAAATCACGGAGAACTCCCTCACGCATCGCCTCTGGAATAAACAACCTTCCATGAAAGAGCATCCGATGTCGGCTGTCCTCTGACCATCCTTCTGGAGCATTCTCCTGATCGATACGATCCCGCATTACTTCTGCCTCGGAGTCTCCCCACTGAGACTCTTCCACCTGCTGCAACAAGGAGGACTGCACCGTCATCTGAAACAAACAGCCTCTAACACCCTCTACCCTTGCATCCAAGTGCAAGGCAGCCAACTCTCCCATCACTTTCCAAGAATTAGTGGATTCTCGAACCACTTCCTGATGCGACTTCCTGCTTAGGGAATCAACCACAACGTTGCACTTACCTTTAGTGTAAGATATCTCTAAGTCATAGTCTTGGAGAAACTCGACCCATCTCCGCTACCGTAAGTTCAGGTCACGCTGGGAGAAGATATAAAGTAAGATCTTGTGATCTGAGAAGATCACAAAGCATTACCCAAAGAGGTAATGTCGCCACAACTTCAGTGCGAACACTACTGCTGCAAGCTCCAGGTCATGGGTGGCATAGTTGCGCTCGTGAGGGCGCAACTGCCTAGACCCGTAACAGATCACACCCTTATTCTGCATCAGTACGCACCCCAAACCAAGGACATAAGCATCACAAAACACCTCATACAATAACCCTTCCTCTGGAAACCTGAGTACAGGAGCAATGACCAACTTCTCCTTCAGGTAGTCGAAAGATTCCTGGCACTGCTCGCTCCATAGGAAGACCTGGTTCTTCCTAGTTAAAGCCGTCAATGGAGCATCAACTTGAGAGAAGTTCGAAATGAACCTCCTATAATATCCTGCCAACCCCAGGAAACTAAAAACTTCTTCCATGCTCTTGGGTGCTTCCCAAGAAACCACTAACACTCCACGTTGAGACACTACGTGCCCAAGGAAGTGTACTTCTTGCATCAAGAACTTAAACTTCGACAATTTCCCTAAAGATGGTGGTGTCAAAGGACTTCCAAGACTACCCTGAGATGCTCAACGTGCTCTTCCTATGATCTTGATTAGATCAATATGTCATCGATAAACACAATGACGAATCAATCCATAAACTCTTGGAAGACAAAGTTCATAAGCCCCATGAACACAATTGGTGCATTCGTAACTCCAAACGGCATCACTACAAACTTGAAGTGCCCATATCTGCACCTGAAATCCGTCTTCGAGATGTCACTGTCCTTTACCCTCAGCTGATGATATCCAGATCGCAGATCAATATTAGAAAACCAACCTACTCCCCTCAACTGGTCGAAGAGATCATCTATCCTTGGAAGGGGGTAACGATTCTTGACCGTTACCTGATTCAACCTTCAGTAGTATATGCATAGCCTGAGACCACCATCTGCCTTCTTCATGAACAAAATTGGAGCACCCCACGATGAAACGCTGGGTCGAACAAAACCCTTCTCCATCAGATCGTCAATCTGAATCTGCAACTCCCGCAACTCCGAAGGTGCCATCCGATAAGGGAACATAGAAATCGGATAAGCACCAGGCTGTAAGTCTATCCCAAACTCAATGTCATGTCGGGGGGGGGGGGGGGGGGTTAGAGTCATAACCTCCTCGGGAAAGACATCGAGTAACTCCCCAAAAACCTCTGGAACATCCATCATCTCTGTATCAGCTGGAACCACTGATAACCCTCCTAAAAAGGAAATGAGAGGCTTCGCATGCCGACTTCCCACATGATAGCTTCTCTCACTAATAAAAGATACACGCTGCCCATCCACGTCATAGAACACGACCCTTCTTCGGAATCATTTGATAACGACACTAACAGAAAACAACCAGTCGATGCATAGGATGACATCGTATGGCTGCATCTGTAGCAAAAGAAGGTCCCAACTAGATCAATGTGGTCCCAACGTCAGCCCACATCCCCGACAAACACAAGATACGCTGGTCTGGCCTCCAACTGGTGTACTCAGCACCAGGGGTACAGAAAGTCTCTCTACATCTAGACCCAAAGCACGGGCTAGACCGGGTGCAACAAAGGAGTGCGAAGCTCCTAAATCGAACAAAGCATAAATGAGAGTGCTGAATAAACAAATCGTACCTCGAACCACCTCTGGTCCTGCCGGAGCTTTCAACTCTGCTGCGTGAAGCTGTCCACGCCCAGCTCCTCTGCCTCTCTGATGTCGACCACCTCCCCGACCACGCCCTGGTCGAGGTCCCTGAGGAGCACCCTGAGGTTGTCCTCCTCCTGCAAAGTCTGCCCTCGGAGAAGCAGGGTCCTGCTGCTGCTGGAAGGGCCTCACCGGCAACAGGTGCTGCTGAGGCGGGCGCTGAACCTGCCCACCTCCACCGTACTGATCTCGGGTCGGGCACCGACTCTGACTGTGCCCGAAACCTCCACAAGAGAAACACTTCGGTCCTGGGCTCGTGAAAAAGGGATGAGGACCCGAAGATCTGAACTGGAACTGCTGGGGCCTGCTCCCCACTGGCCTAAATCTGGAAGGTCCCGTCGCATGAGACCTGCTGCTGACTACCTTCCCCTTTGATGAACCCGGCTGGATCCCCTCTTGTGGTGCACCTCCCTGTGAGTTCATCCTCTCTAAAACCTCTTCTTTCTTTTATATGGCCAAGTACGTCGGAAGGGTGAAGGGGGTGACAACATACTGGAGCGAAGGACGAAACGCCTCCTCCAAACGTCTCGCCCGAGACTCCTCATCCGGAAAGAGTTTCGGAGCAAAGTGTAGGAGATCCTTGAACTTGATCCCCAAATCTCGTACTGAAATACTCCCATGCTAGAGGGAGAGTAACTCCTACCACTTCTCCTCCTTGATCATGGAAGAAAGGAATTCCTCTCGGAATTCCTTCTCAAAGTCAGCCCACAGAACCTCTGTCTCTATCCTCTCTCCGAGGTAGAGCATCCACCACTGAAGCGCCGCGCCTCTCAGCTGACTGACTACTAGGGGAACCCAGTACTCCCTCAAAGCACGAATCATAGTAAAAGTGATCCCTAGATCCTCAAGCCACCCCTACGTCTCCATATCCGAAGTACTACCCTCGTACTTCTTGAGGCTTTGTCGCTAGAAAGAATGAAGAGTCTTCTGCCACTGGTTATTTTCCTCCTCTCGGTCAATCCTCAACTGATTGACCGCCTAAATCTGCTGAGCCTCGGCTGTCTGAGCCACCAGGGGATGACGTCCAGGTGCCATAGCTGTACGGTAAACAAAGATCTCCTAATCCCAAGTAGTAAGGAAAATTTTCAAGGTTTTATTTTATCATTTTAATCAATTTATTTCCCAGAACACCCAAATCAAGTAAAACACAGTCATGATGATGCATGTACCTTCCCTAGGGTCTCTACCCTGCAATCAATATAGTCTCACTTGGTCGTTCAGTAGGCTCAGATTCCTTGCATCGAATCATGGGGGGCCCTAAAATCCCGTGTCTTAGTTGGTCTTCCCTGGCCTATGTCACGCACCAAGATCAGCCAACACTGTCGCCCGACCATCCCATGAAATCCTCACTATGCCTAACTCCAGAATCCATCCTATCTCTCAACCATCACCTCTGATACCATTTTTTCATGACCCCCTTCCATTAAAGATTCCCCTCCTGAGCTGGCAATGGTGAAAGGGAGATAATGACCCCCGAGTCCCGCCTCCAGTAGGCCCCGGGGTGGCGACTAGCACCACGGGTATGAGTTTTCACAAATTTGGGAGGCATTACCCTTTTTATTATTTAAGATCGTAAAATAGGACAAGTAAAACACCAAAAAGGAAAAGAACAAGTGTATAGAAATAAACCCAAACCAATCCCACATGCATGTTTAAATAGTTCTGAAACAAGGTACAAGTACAAGAAAGCTCAAAAAGTACAATACCAAAAGAAACAAGAGTACAACAAACTACAACAACTCCAACTATCTTGACTAGTAGGGTTCCACACGGCCCTGGTAGTCCTCCTAGAAACCTGAAAGTAAACATAGGGTGAGCATACAAGTATAATCAGTAGGGAAACCTAAAGCTCTCGTGCACAAGTGGGGAGACATCCTAATGTACCGTGAGAACAATAGAAGAAACAAAAACCTAACAAGGAATTATATCCACCCAACCTCACTAGCCACGCTCACCAAAACACAAAACAACAGGTTCTGATCACAACGCTCCCTCGGATCAACTTTAGAAGACGTTCGTCGGCGTCCGTCGCTTCTGTCAAATCCTGGAAAAACCTCCTTGGGTGGAAGCTGGGAAGAAAAGGCCAAATGGAAGACAACAGATCCAAGCTCAGAAGTTCCGCCTCATCGTTACAATCTCATGGATACTGAAGGATCGTAAATCAGAGCTTGGACGAAGAAGTTATGGAAGAAAAGAGCCTTCGAGTCTCTTGGGAGAGCTCTGCTTGAGGGAATGGGGAGGAGAGGAGTGATTTGAAAAGGAGGAGAGTCCCCCTCCTTTTATAGGCAAGAAAAACTAAAGTACACAGTGTGTACTTTCTAGTACACGGTGTGTACTCGGCCATTTCACACGGTCACCACGCGGCTTCCAACACGGCCTTCAACGCGGAACGCGACCGTTGACTGGTCAATACATGGTTTGAGGGTAACACATACGCGGGGAGGGACTACATGGCATGTAGTATGGGATACACGACGTGTACCCATTTATTTCATGCAACAAGGATACGACATCAACACGACACACGACCGTTGACTGGTCAACACACGGTTTGAGGGTAACACGTACATGGGGAGGGACTACACGACGTGTAGTATGGGATACACGGCGTGTACCCATTTATTTCACACGGCAAGGACACAACATCAACATGGGGTATACCCAGCGAGGGGGTACACGACGTGTACTCACACTACACAACATGTACTTACAAAATTCTGGAAAGTGTGGGAAAATTCCATTTTACCCTCCAGAAAACTTCATGACCTTCTTTTTGACAAAGGAATGAGATGAAGAGGTCCGGGCCATTACACATTTCAACCCGGCCACCCATAGAAACCTACAAATGACCAAGTAGGAGACCCTGGGCCAGAAACTGCAACTGCAATGTGATTTCTTGAAAAATTAGAAATCTGGACCCCAAGATCCTCCTTCCATAGGAGGCAGAGGCCACCCGAGTGTCCCTGACTTCCAATGGGAAGGACATTTTTGAAACCAATCTTCAAACCCAACATGCCAGCATCCTTGCAATCCAACATAGTTTCGAATACAAAAACTATGTCAGGGTGATATTTGGAACTCCAGTGACAGAGAACATGAACCTTTTGGGGATTGCCAAGCCCCCGACAGTTCCAAAAAAGGATTTTCATGGCCCTAGGCGGGGCTGGGACACTCCCGCCGCCACCTCTGAAACTTCGACTATAACGCCCCGACCCTAGATACCCAGAGTCGGTGCATTATTACATAACATTGGCATGATCACAAAGCATCAAGTCTCGAAAGACCGATTAGTTTAGTAGTCTTGGAAACACTAGATATATTCATAAGTCTTACATTACATTATAAGGTAAAAAAAAACTACAACAAAATCTTGTCTTCATATCCCCTCATACTATCCCTGCAGGTCATTCATAAATTACCTCATCACATCCTGGGAAAAATAAAACATTGAAAGGGGTGAGCTCAGATGCTCAGTAAGGATAACAATATAGCATAAGCTTTAATAGATAAGCATAAACACTTAAAGCAATTTATAACTAAAACAAAATCCTTTTAAACTTGAACTTCAGCATAATATGGCAAAGATAAAATGAAATAATTCCATTTACTTATTCACATGGATATTCTACTATTGAACAATCACATGCAATATCAATAACCACTTTCATAATGATGGAATGCATAATTCCATACTATCATAACCACATAGCCAAGGCCTCGTGCCAAGACTACAAATAAGATTTTGTCAAGGCCTTGTGCCAAGACACTAGTTTGTCTCATGAGACCTACCGATGCATCGAGTAGCTATAGCGGGCTCCACCCGTCACTTACTAAGTCCAATTCATTCCTCATATGAACATGTTTAAACATAACATAAACATTCGTATTAAAACTAGCATACGAAATGTCAATATTTTAACCACAAACCACGAATGGTATAAAAATAGAACATCCACAGTCAAACATAACTCATTCGATACAATATGGAAGATTTTATTGTATCATATTAACCTCAATTGATAATAATGAATGATATTGACATAGATGAAAATAACCATCAAAACTATTTGAGATAAATATCCCCCTTTTCTTGAAAACATTTAAAAGTCACACTATTTGTCAAGAAGCTGTTTAAAAATAGATTTTTGAATCAAAGTGTCCCATACCACTTTGAAACTTTTAAAAGAAGTTTTAATTTTAAAACTTTAATGTCCATATAAATAAATCCTTAAAACCATTTTTTAAAACATGGACATTAATGAACAAGATTTAGAAGAATAAGTCTTTAAAACATTTAAAAATGGTATTTTAGTTAGAGTTTCTAACCAAAAGAGAGACACTTGAATACAAATAATTGAGGTAATAAAAACATTGTAATATGATGAGAATAAAGGGATTCATGATATACTATGTCAAAGTACATTATATACACCACATAAAAGTGATTTGGTGTATAACAACAAAGAAGTCTCAATGGAATGTAAATTGAGATGAAATCTCTCATAAAGTCCATATCCTTAGGTTAAGGATAAATCAAAGACATAGTTATGTGTGAAAAATATAAATACACTAAATATGATTGGATATTCAGTGTAAAAAAAATCAAAGGACATTCACACATAATCTTGTAAAAACAACACCAATGAATTGGATGTTTAACTCAACAAATGGAGAATGAGTTAAAATTACTCTTATCAAATTCATATCGATGACTTGAGAAATTATCAATGGAGTGATTATGTGTATCAAAAGTATATCCACAGAAAAGGGGAGTGGAAATTATGACATAAGAAAATGAATAGTGATTCCACACATAATCTCGGAGTAAAATAATCAATGAAGTTTGCGTAAAGCCGAATAAATGGAAATTGAAATTTCAAATTCCCTTATCGATTAGATAACTTATGAAACATACACCCATGAAATAAGGATTATACAATGATGATGTAAATACCCATAAATTAAAGTATATTACACAATGAATACAATCATGGGCAGTACACATACACCACATGCAATAAATAAGTGGTGAACAATGGAATTCTCACGAAATTAAGAGTGAGATAAGAAACCCATTACTTTGTACTTTTTCCTTGGTCGACGGTAGGTTAAACTCCTGTATAATGGTGAAATAATTGTTATTTAATTATACAAGAATCATTTACATTAATATGATATCATATATGATATTTTAACATTGATTTGTTAATAATATCTTAGTATTATCGTCATTTCGGGTGTTAACTTACTCGTTTTACTTTATATTCTTTGTTACGTAAGCCGTGTTTATTATGGATAGGTTGTATATTATTCATATCCAGAATTATATAAAGTCCTTAAACATTATTTTTAAATCATCAAATGATAATTATACTTGAATGGATACGATGAAGAATGAATCTCATCGCTTTCGTGGAGATGGTAGTCCGTACGTACGCACGAGCGACAATATCTTTATTTTGATGTTAAAATAATATATAATTGGATGGTATATCATATAGAAAGAATAATTATCATGTTATATTTATTATTTAAATTAATTACACATCATTATTATACTCATCCAAATAATAATTTATTGAATGACAATTACACCACGACGTGGAGACGGTAAGCCGTACGTACGCACGTATGGTGACATGTCATTCAAAGGATGGATAAAATAATGAATATGGTTGTACCATATTTATAATAATATTATAGTATATAGGAGATAATGGATTCATTATTTTATAATGGTAATAAAAAAGAAAGAATAAGTTGAAGAAGAAATGAATTTGAAAAAGGGTGGTGAAAACATTACCTCTTCTTCGGGTTCTTCCTTTTGATTTGATCAAAAGGGATCCTTAGGTTGGTTTTCTGATCAAACTAAGGACTCCAGGTTGTATTGAGGGAAGTTGAGAGAGTATTTGGGAAGGGGTTGGACGAACCAAAAGGCTTTGAAGGTGTGAATTAATGACAAGGGGGAGTGCCCTTTTATAAGAGGGGTGAGGGGCACCTTTGGAAAAGCTAGAAATATTATTTTATAATAAATTTATATTCGGTTTCTAATGGCTCCAAAGTGTATTATTTAAAGTTTAAGGTGGGTATGGGTCGAAAACCACTCAACCAATATAATTTAGATAGGTTTGGGTCATTATATTAACCATATCTTTTAGTTTTAACTCTTAGTTAATTAGTTTGACATTTACCATGTCACTTTGTATTTTTATATTATATAGTTAATAAACTTACTATATACATCCAAGAGACCCCCAAGTGGTCCATTAATGATAAAAATATCATTATATAAGCCTATTGGACGATCCTTAGATTTTTAGGAATTTAATATCAATTAATAATATAGTATTTGTTTTAAAAACTCTTTTATGTCAATTTTGACCTTATTCAATAATTGATTTTTTTGAAACTCATAACAGAATGATTACTTCGAAAAACGTCAATTAAATCAATCCTAACATGTCATATTAACCTATAAAATTAGCTTAATTCAATAAAAGTCTCCAATTATATTTATTTGGGTATTTATAATATCAATTATTTTAATTTTTCACTATTATGGTAATTACTGCATCATCATTGTGTCATAAATAAATTAAATTATTTAATGTCTAAAAATTATAAATAAAATATAATTATGTAGGAAATATTTTTATCTTTATAATTAATATTTATAATTGAATTTATCTTATGTATAACCCTATATTAAATTTTTTTTAGTAAATAAACTTTGATTTTAAATCTTTTAACTCTTCTTTGAATTAAATAATAATAAATGTCCTAATCTAATCCAAGTAGACCTAAATGATAATATTTTATTCCTAAGGTTGTTTTGGGTCGATATACACTTGTCCAATAGATTTAGGACATGTTTTAGAGTAATATTAATATCATTTTTACCCTTAATTACCCTATTTACTTTTAACTATGGTAAATAAAAGTAAAAAGTTACTATTCACTAAAAATTATTTTCATCTCATTGAACCAAATTTTACTACTTGATATTAACCTTATCTCTCAGATTTTCAAAATTCCATTCACAGAAGCGGTAAAATTAAGTTTGATGAAAAATTTAGTTTTTTAACTACCACTTAGTGGTTTCACTATTCATCAAAAATTGAAGTTTTTCAGAACAATACCAAAAATTAGGCCTAAGCTATATTTGATATTATGAATTCAAAAATGATGTCTATTTTACAAAATTCAAAACATATCAGTTGAATTAATTAATTTAAAAATTAATTCTCATCGTCAAAACAAATAACGTGTTTTTAAGAGATAACAACTATCAAGAGATTGACACTTGTTTATGTCTGGTTTAAATGTGAAATTACATCCAATGACTAACATTGTATTAAATGGTAAAAATATATTATAAATATACTTTAAAACCACTCAAATTAATAATTTATCACTATTAATTATTTCGATTAAAAAAGTTGTTTTTAATTAAAATTTAGTAATTTTTACTATTCATCAAAATAGGAAAGTTATCCGAAAAGTACCGAAATTTCACCCTAAGCTAATTTCAATATTAAAAATCCAAAAATGAAGTACATTTAGAAATATAAAATGTATAAAATTTCAAAAAGTAGGTATTACTATTCATAACGGCTAGTTTGATTGGTTGTGGTGTGTTATAACTTGAAGTTGCGTACAACACACGCTACTGTATTATTCAGAGAGAAGCGTACCGTGGAAGCTTGGGGTGTTAAATTCTCCCCTCCTTCAATAAATTGTGTCCTCAAAATTTTTAAAATTGGTCTTGGGAATATAATGGAAAGTCCCACATCGGAAAAAGAGTCAATAAAACTATCACTTTAAAAGAAAGAAAGATAAGTACAAAGGTCACCCGAGATAACCTATACAAGGATTCCATGTAGAAAAACATGGATATGGATGATAAAATAAGTTTCAAGTTATGATGGATAGAGATAGAGAACATGATCAGGAGAAAGTTAACAATAATAAAACCATAAACTTGTGATTGGAAAAATGGTCATTAGTTTCCCGGTAGAAAAATTAAACGGACAACATTTTTTTTAAGTTACATTACATAAGGACGAGGAATTAATTTATGATATTGACTAAGAACATAAAGAGATATACTTACTTTTTAAGTAGAGTTTCATTCTTTAATAAATTTTTACCACTAACTCATTTTTTTGAACAATGAGTATTCAAGAAGACTTGGTCACAATGTAAGAGCTAGAATAAACTTCTATAGAAATACATGATCCACGTAGAATAAACTATATATTTACCTTGTCTTTAGAGATTAATCAAAACCAAAATGGTTAGTGTAATATATGATGATCCCCCAAATGGATATTCCATTAGAGAGAAAAAAAACACTAATCTTAATTTCTAAAATTAAACCATAAATACCCCAAAGATAAATAAATACCATTCAATAATCAATTGTCCTTAAAATCCTTCAATATAATCCAAACTAATATTTAAACCCAAAATTTATTAAGAATGTAGTCTTCCACGTTAAATTGTATCTCCAAATGACATTAATTACTCTTAAAGTCACATACTTAAAAGTAATTAACCTAACCATTTCCATAAATAACCCAAATCACTATAAATCCACAATAAAAACATAGATAAAAATCCACCATTACTCCTCAATTGAAATCCCATACTATTATATTTTCCTTGGGCATATAGTGTTTACAACAAAGCGAACAACTTCCAAAATAACATTTATCACTTAATCACCAAATCATTTTCCTATACTAAGGGTATTCATTTGATAAGACATAAGATCCCAAATCAAATTATTATTGATCAATAAAATCATTTAACTAAAAATAATAGTCACACTAACCAGGGACTTCACGTAGTCCAGTGTTAGGTGATAAATCCCAATCGCACTTTGGTTGTGGGTTCGATTCCCACAGCTTTGTCTGATGTGACGGGTTGTCACACGGTCTACGTGTTGTCCTTTTTCAAAAACTATATTTTATAACATTACCAAAATGAGATAAATTCCTCAAAATAACCATAACATAATTTAACCACAAATCTTATCTCATACCATGCATTTTCATTATAATAACTTGTAATTGCCTCAAACCCAACGATCATATAAGACCAAATGGTTATTTATAACTATATCCGCAACAGAAAAGATAATTCTTCCTCAAATATCATTTTCACATGATAAATTGCAGGTTTACACATACAGGAGAAAATTATTCCAATGTAATCCCGTCAATAAAGAGAACTAACACTTTTAAACATTTCACCATCCATTTATTTCCACATAGGTTCTTCATCATATGTTCCTCGGGTTCCCACATTTCCTCTTCCATCTTATGATTTCTCTATAGAACTTTTACCAGACGAGTCATCCGGTTTCTCAACACTTGATCTCTGGTATGAAAAATTCTGATAGGCTCTCCACAATAAGATAGATCGGGTTCCAGTTCTAATTCTTCATAGGTGAGTACATGCATTGGGTCAGACATGTATTTTTCCACTAGAGATATGTGGATCACAACATGAACTCTGGAGAGACTAGGCGGATTTTCCTTTTGGTAGAATGCGTTCATGTGTCACAATGGTACCTTAGGAATTTTTCAAAATCATCTACTTCCTTTACCCAAAAACTCCTCATCCATCTTGGATTATATCGATGGAAGCATCGATGCATCATAAAAAATAGGTATTTCTTATATATAATTTTGAGACATCGTCTTTAACAAGTTTTTTTAGAAAAATTCTCACTGATTCATCTTCAAATATTTCAAAATAAGGTTTTGGTAAATCAGTTTCCATATATCCCAAAAGACATAAATATATAATTTGATACATATAGGCTGCTCGAAGGTCTCCCTCTTCTGCAGCATCTAGAAAATCATTTAGTGCATCGTAATTTTGAGATAAAGTGAATAATTTGAAAAGACCCTGATGGTACTTCCCACGCTTAGCGTGGTAAGAAAGTTGAGAGCGCAACATTATCCTATAGTCGGTACTTGATCCTTGAAATAATCGCGCAATGATAGAGGTATTGGATGTCTCATAAAGTTGTTTGCATGTAACTTGGACATTTGAAAAAGTTTCAACATCATCTGCGCATGACTTCTGGATAATAATTGTAAGTAGTTCTTCAGGAAGAGAGAGAAGAGTTGTTCGTGATCTTGCTCCCTCCATGTTTCAACTAAAAAAATACAATTAGGGTTTTTGAATACTTATCTAATAAGAATGTAAAAAAATAGACATAACAGGATAATCTTGTAATTGAACAATATATCCTAACTTGGGGTACCCTATGTTAAAATCTAGGTTATCCACTATCTATTTGCCGATATATATTCTTAGGGGCATTTTTTGTATTCCCTTAATAATGGTTCATACTAATCTTGTGAATTTACCAAAGAATATCCCCCGGGAGTGTCGTAACCAAGAGTGCAGCAAGGCCCTTTGTCGTGCACTAGTTCCCGTTCGAGTCTAGCTCAAAGCGGTGTTTTTGGGTTTTACCCCTAGGTACATCTGTGCCAGAGCTGCCTCTACCTGCTCGTATCCAGAAAGGGATGTATTGCTCGGAAAACTCACAAAATATCTACAATACCAAAATTCTAGTATGTTCTTCTATACTAATCCTCAAACTCTCTCTTAGGACTATGTGATCTAATCAGAGTTTATCTAAATCTAGCTTCCAAGGTTTGTACTAAACTTCCTCTGATACCAACTGTAAAGCCCCGACCCTAGATACCTAGAGTCGGTGCATTGTTACATAACATTGGCATGATCACAAAGCATCAAGTCTTGAAAGACCGATTAGTTTAGTATTCTTGGAAACACTAGATATATTCATAAGTCTTACATTAAATTATAAGGTAAAAAAAAAACTACAACAACATCTTGTCTTCATATCCCCTCATACTATCCCTGCAGGTCATTCATAAATTACCTCATCACATCCTGGGAAAAATAAAACATTGAAAGGGGTGATCTCAGATGCTCATTAAGGATAACAATATAGCATAAGCTTTCATAGATAATCATAAGCACTTAAAGCAATTTACAACTAAAACAAAAGCCTTTTAAACTTGAACTTCAGCATAATATGGCAAAGATAAAATGAAATAATTCCATTTACTTATTCACATGGATATTCTACTAGTTGAACAATCACATGCAATATCAATAACCACTTTCATAATGATGGAATGCATAATTCTAGACTATCATAACCACATAGCCAAGGCCTCGTGCCAAGACTACAAATAAGATTTTGTCAATGCCTTGTGCCAAGACACTAGTTTGTCTCATGAGACCTACCGATGCATCGAGGAGCTATAGTGGGCTCCACCCGTCACTTACTAAGTCCAATTCATTCCTCATATGAACATGTTTAAACATAACATAAACATTCGTATTAAAACTAGCACACGAAATGTCAATACTTTAACCACAAACCATGAATGGTATAAAAATAGCACATCCACAGTCAAACATAACTCATTCGATACAATATGGAAGATTTTATTGTATCATATTAACCTCAATCGATAAAAATGAATGATATTGACATAGATGAAAATAACCATCAAAACTATTTGAGAGAAATATCCCCCTTTTCTTGAAAACATTTAAAAGTCACACTATTTTTCAAGAAGCCGTTTAAAAATAGATTTTTGAATTAAAGTGTCCCATACCACTTTGAAAATTTTAAAAGGAGTTTTAATTTTAAAACTTTAATGTCCATATAAATAAATCCTTAAAACCATTTTTTAAAACATGGACATTAATGAACAAGATTTAGAAGAATAAGTCTTTAAAACATTTAAAAATGGTATTTTAGTTAGAGTTTCTAACCAAAAGAGAGAAACTTGAATACAAATAATTAAGGTAATCAAAACATTGTAATATGATGAGATTAAAGGGATTCATGATATACTATGTCAAAGTACATTATATACACCACAAAAAAGTGATTTGGTGTATAACAACAAAGAAGTCTCAATGGAATGTAAATTGAGATGAAATCTCTCATAAAGGCCATATCCTTAGGTTAAGGATAAATCAAAGACATAGTTATGTGTGTAAAATATAAATACACTAAATATGATTGGATATTCAATGTAAAACAATCAAAGGACATTCACATATAATCTTGTAAAAACAACACCAATGAATTGGATCTTTAACTCAACAAATGGAGAATGAGTTAAAATTACTCTTATCAAATTCATATCGATGACTTGAGAAATTATAAATGGAGTGATTATGTGTATCAAAAGTATATCCATAGAAAAGGGAAGTGGAAATTATGACATAAGCAAATGAATAGTTATTCCACACATAATCTCAGAGTAAAATAATCAATGAAGTTTTCGTAAAGCCGAATAAATGGAAATTGAAATTTCAAATTCCCTTATCGATTAACTAACTTATGAAACATACACCCATGAAATAAGGATCATACAATGATGATGTAAATACCCATAAAATAAAGTATATTACACAATTAATACAATCATGGTCAGTACACATACACCACATGCAATAAATAAGTGGTGAACAATGGAATTCTCACGAAATTAAGAGTGAGATAAGAAACCCCTTACTTTGTACTTTTTCCTTGGTCGAAGGTAGGTTAACCTCCTGTATAATGGTGAAATAATTGTTATTTAATTATAAAAGAATCATTTACATTAATATGATATCATATATTATCTTTTAACATTGATTTGTTAATAATATCTTAGTATTATCGTCATTTCGGGTGTTAACTTACTCGTTTTCCATTATATTCTTTGTTACGTAAGCCTTGTTTGTTATGGATAGGTTGTATATTATTCATATACAGAATTATATAAAGTCCTTAAACATTATTTTTAAATCATAAAATGATAATTATACTTGAATGGATACGATGAAGAATGAATCTCATCGCTTTCGTGGAGACGGTAGTCCATACGTATGCACGAGCGACAATATCATTCTTTTGATGTTAAAATAATATATAATTGGATGGTATATCATATAGAAAGAATAATTATCATGTTATATTTATTATTTACATTAATTACACATCATTATTATATTCATCCAAATAATAATTTATTGAATGACAATTACACTACGACGTGGAGACGGTAAGCCGTACGTACGCACGTATGGTGACATGTCATTCAAAGGATGGATAGAATACTGAATATGGTTGTACCATTTTTATAATAATATTATAATATATATAAGATACTGGATTAATTATTTTATAATGGTAATAACAAAGAAAGAAGAAGTTGAAGAAGAAATTAATTTGAAAAAGGGTGGTGAAAACATTACCTCTTCTTCGGGTTCTTCCTTTTGATTTGATCAAAAGGGATCCTTAGGTTGGCTTTTTGATCAAACTAAGGACTCTAGGTTGTATTGAGGTAATTTGAGAGAGTATTTGGGCAGGGTTTGGCCGAAACAAAAGGCTTTGAAGGTGTGAATTAATGAGAAGGGGGAGTGCCCTTTTATAAGAGGGGTGTGGGGCACCTTTAGAAAAGCTAGAAATATTATTTTATAATAAATTCATATTCGGTTTCTAATGGCTCCAAAGTGTATTATTTAAAGGTTAAGGTGGGTATGGGTCAAAAACCACTCAACCAATAGAATTTATACAGGTTTGGGTCATTATATTAACCTTATCTTTTAGTTTTAACTCTTAGTTAATTAGTTTGAGATTTACCATGTCACTTTGTATTTTTATATTATATAGTTAATAAACTTACTATATAAATACAAGCGACCCCTAAGTGGTCTATTAATGATACAAATATCATAATATAAGCCTCTTGGCCGATCCTTAGATTTTTAGGAATTTAATATCAATTAATAATATAGTATTTGTTTTAAAAACTCTTTTATGTCAATTTTGACACTATTCAATAATTGTTTTTTGTGAAACTCATAACAGAATGATTACTTCGAACAAAGTCAATTAAATCAATCCTAATATGTCATATTAACCTAGAAAATTAGTGTAATTCAATAAAAGTCTCCAATTATATTTATTTGGGTATTTATAATATCAATTATTTTAATTTTTCACTATTATGGTAATTACTGCATCATCATTGTGTCATAAATAAATTAAATTATTTAATGTCTAAAAATTATAAATAAAATATAATTATGTATTAAATATTTTTAGATTTATAATGAATATTTATAATCGAATTTATTTTATGTATAACCCTATATTAAAAATGTTTTAGTAAATAAACATCGATTTTAACTCTTTTAACTCTTCTTTGAATTAAATAATAATAAATGTCCTAATCTAATCCAAGTGGACCTAAATGATAATATTTTATTCCTAAGGTTGTTTTTGGTCGATATACACTTGTCCAATATATTTAGGACACGTGTTAGGGTAATATTAATATCATTTTTACCCTTAATTACCCTATTTACTTTTAACCGTGGTAAATAAAAGTAAAAAGTTACTATTCACCAAAAATTATTTTCATCTCATTGAACCACATTTTACTACTTGATATTAACCGTGTCTCTCGGATTTTCGAAATTCCATTCATAGAAGCGGTAAAATTAAGTTTTATGAAAAATTTAGTTTTTTAACTACCACTTTGTGGTTTCACTATTCATCAAAAATTGAAGTTTTTCAGAACAATACCAAAAATTAGGCCTAAGCTATATTTGATATTATGAATTCAAAAATGATGTCTATTTTACCAAATTGAAAACATATCAGTTGAATTAATTAATTTAAAAATTAATTCCCGTCGTCAAAACAAATAGCGTGTTTTTAAGAGATAATAACTATCAAGAGATTAACACTTGTTTATGTCTGGTTTAAATGCAAAATTACATCCAATGACTAAAACTGTATTAAATGGTAAAAATATATTCTAAATATACTTTAAAACCACTCAAATTAATAATTTATCACTATTAATTATTTCGATTAAAAAATTTGTTTTTAATTAAAATTTAGTAATTTTCACTATTCATCAAAATATGAAAGTTATCCGAAAAGTACCGAAATTTCACCCTAAGCTAATTTCGATATTAGAAATCCAAAAATGAAGTCCATTTCAAAAGATAAAATATATAAAATTTCAAAAAGTAGGTATTACTATTCATAACGGCTAGTTTGATTGGTTGTGGTGTGTTAGAACTTGAATTTGCGTACAACACATGCTACTGTATTATTCAGAGAGAAGCGTACCGTGGAAGATTGGGGTGTTACATCGACCAACTGTCCGTCATCTTCCACTTTCCACCTCTTTGGAAGGCTTTCTGTCATCCGACAGGCCTCAGAGTGCCGTTTATGATCATTGGCCTGTCTTCCAAAATGCACCACACCCCTATCCTCACAAAACACCCTTTTCCACATCCGTGGTTTTATAGTGTCATTCAATGTTATCCCAGTCATATCATCTTTTTCCTGAGAGGTAGTACCAGGCGTAACATCATCTGAACTAGAGACCGGATCTGGTGGGTTATCACAAAGATGGTGTACCCCTGAGCCTGGGTCTGGTGGTTCCTTGCAGTTTGAGTGTGGCCCGACAGTTGGAAACTGAATGTCCTTTAAAACCATTGGGACCCGGCTTGGGGTATCCACCAGATCCTACCCCTGACTTATTTGCTTTTCCTCAGGAACGATCAAGGTCAGTGTGCTACACAAAGTCCTTCCTTCCGCCCATTGATCCCCTTGAATGTCAGCGGAAAGATTCGGCGGCACAAGCATGATGATATTAGTATGAGTTGGTTCAGCCTGCTTACTAAAATCCTTCGCAAGTTTTTCTCGGTCCTTTTGTTTTTAAAATTCGGAGATAAATGTCATTCCATAGGTTTTGGCACGAATCCAAGGACCGTATTGCAAAATGAAATTACCTTGTCCACCCTCCTTCACATCACAGTCCTTCTCTAAATGTACGAGGCACCCACAAAAGAAACAGAAAATAGGAATCTTTTCAAACTCAAAAGAAATCCAGAAATTAGAGTCCTCCCTTGCCAAAAACATGCCCCTTATAAGAGGATGTGCAACATCAACCAAAACTATGATTCGCACAAAAGGGACCCAATAAATTGTATCAGACCGGTCCCATTTCCAGAAAAGTACCAATGCACCCTCCAATCTCCTGTATAACACATTCAGTTCTACCATGAAACGGGATTCCTTTAATTTGAATACAGAAAGGTGAGCAAGACAAGTTAATTTTCTGAATATTTTCTTTGCCTTTAAGGTTCTCCATGAGAATGAGCTGGTTGTCAATGGACCATGGTCTACATTGAAGACTTTTATTTTGTATCTTTCATTAAAGAATTCAAATACTAGAAGTCCCGCTCCCACTTCCCTTATAGAAACGCCATCCTCCAATCTCTAGATATTTTGCAAAGTATTTTTCAGCGCTCCCTAATTGAAGGGCCTATTTGTCAAAAATTTCCCTACAATAAGTAGAGACATTCGCTATGAGAGAAACTCATCTTCACTCTTCCGTGTAGAAACTGTCAATCTTTCTTTATCAGTTAAAGAGAGATTCCGCCAGTGATTCATTAAGTCCGACTCCATTTGACTTGTTAGGAATAAATCACACCAAAAACACCTTCGTGCCCAAGCTGTGCGATCATGCCCTTCCTCGATCCCACCCTTCTTGAGCAAGCTCTTCCCGCGCACACCCTACAAAAAAACCCCCAACACTCACTTAGGATGAATTTTTGGTATTTTTCTGAAAACTTTCAATTTTTTATGAATAGTGAAAAACACTGCGTTATTGTTTAAAACCGACTTTTTATTTAAATAATTATTTATTTTATTTAAATTTATTTTAAGTCAAAATAGATACATAATACCTATATTAGTTCAATGTAATTCATTGGAGTCATTTTATAATAAGATTAGATGTATAAAATTTTATTGAACTTTTTAACGTCTTTTACCCACCTTCTAGGCACATTTGCAAATTTCCATAAAAGGCAATTTTACCGCTTTTGTGAATTGAATTTCAAAAATCCCAGAGACACGGTTGATATCAATAAGTAAAATGTGGTTCAATAGGATGAAAATAAATTTTGGTTAATAGTAACTTTTGAATTTTATTTACCACGGTTAAAAGTAAATAGGGTAATTAAAGGTAAGAATGATATTATAACTACCCTGACACATGTCCTAATTCTATTGGATAAGCATATTTCGACCAAAATAAACCTTATGAATAAAATATGATCTTATTTGATCCACTTGTATTAGATTAGGACATTTATTATTATTTTATTTAAAGAAGAGTTAAGTGTTAAATTCAAATTTTAATAACTAAAACATTTTTAATATAGGGTTATAAATAAGATAATTTCAACTATAAATATTCATTAGAAAGATAAAAATATTTCCTACATAATGGTATTTTATTTATAAATTTTAAACATTAAATAATTAAATTTATTTATGACACATTGATGATGGAATAATTACCTTATTAATGAAAGATTAAAATAATCAATATTATAAATATCCAAACAAATGTAAATTGAGACTTTTGATGCATTAAACTAATTTTCTAAGTTAATATGACATGTTAGTATTGATTTAATTTATTTTTTTCTATGTAATCAAGTTTTGTTTACTTTCATAAAAACCAAATACTAAATAGTGTCAAAATTGACATAAATGAGTTTTAAAAAAAAATACTATATTATTAATTGATATAATATTCCTAAAATTATAAGTTTCAGTCAAAGGACTTAGATAAGGTTAGATATGTCAATAATGAACCACTTGGGGTTTTATTAGCTTTTTATAGTATTTTTATTAACCATTTATTATAATAATACAAGAATACATGGTAAAAGATAAACTATTTAACTAAAAGTTAAATCTAAAAGATAAGGTTAATATGGTGACCTAAACCTATCTAAAACCAATTGGTTGAGAGTTTTTCAACCCATACCTACCTTAGCCTTTAAATAAATCCCTTTTGAGCCTTTATAAACTGAATATGATTGTATAATAAATTAATATTTCAAGCTTTTCCTAAAGTGACCCTCACATCTCTTATAAAAGGGTACTTCCCCTTCTCTCAAAATCACACCTCCAAAGCCATTTGGATCATCCAAACCCTGCTCAAATATCCTCCCAAATACCCTCACTTAAACCTAGAGGCATTTGATTAGAAATCCAACCTAAGTAACCCTTTTCATCAAATCAAAAGAAAGCACCCGAAGAAGAGGTAATAATTTCATCACCTCTTTCAAAGTTCTTTTCTTCTTCCACTTCATCTTTCTTTGTTGTTTCCATAACAAAATAATGAATACAGTTCCTTATACATACTATGATGTTATTATAAATATGGTACAACTATATTCATTATTCTATCCATCCTATGAATGACAAAGTCACCACACGTGTATATGTACGACTTACCGTCTCCACATCATGGTGTAGTTTGTTATTCAACAATTCATTATTTGGATGAGTATAATAATGAGTATAATTGATGTTAATAATAAATATAAAATTTTAATGATTCTTTATATATGATATACAATCCAATTACATACGATTTTACCATCAAAAGAATGATATTGTCGCTCATGCGTACGTACGGATTACCGTCTCCACAAACACAATAAGATTCATTCCCCCATCATAACCATTCAAGAATAATTTTAATTTTATGATTAAAAATAATGTTTAAGTACTTAATATCATTCTGGATATGAATAAAATACATCCTATCCATAAAAAACTTTACTTACGTAACAAAACATATAAAGGAAAACGAATCAGTTACCACCCGAAACAATGATACTACTGAAATATTATTAACAAATAAATATTAGAAGATCATATATGATATCGTATTTATGTATGTGGTTCTTTTTTAATTTAATAAAAATGATTTAACTATTATACAAGAGGTTAACGTACCCTCGACTAAGGAAAAGTACAAGGTAAGGGTTAATTCCTCAATCTCATTATTATCCGAGATTGTTTAGGTATAAGTATTTACTAGGACATATTTATCATCCATGTCCATGTTTCATAAATATGTTTTCAAAAGGAATATTTTATGGTTTTGTGGAAGGGACTATTTATAAAGATCATCATTTTAAATTTTTTAATGATTTATTTTTCTAAATCTTTTTAATTAATGTCCATGTTTTCAAAATGATTTCAAGGATTTATTTATATGGACATGATTGTTTTAAAATGTTAATTCCTCTCAAAAGTTTTGAAGTGGTATGTGAAAATTTGATTCAAAACTCTATTTTAAATGAATTCCATTATAAATGTGTGACTTTTTAATGATTTCACAAAAAAGGGATATTTCTCTTAAAGAGTTTTACTGATAATTTTCAACTAGGTCAACATCCTTTACTGGATATTATTCTTGATCGAGGTTGATTTATTATAATACAATCTTCCATATTGTATTGAATGATTTATGATATGTTTGACTATGGATGTGCTATTTTTATACCATTCATGGTCTATGGTTAAAGTATTGACATTTCATATGCTAGTTTTAATATGAATGTTTATGCTATGTTTTAACATTTTCATATGAGGAATGCATTGGTCTTTGTAAGTGACGGGCAAGGCCTGCTATAGCCCCTCGATGCATCGGTAGGTCTCATGAGACAAACTAGTGTCTTGGCATAAGTCCTTGACAAAATCTTATTAATATTCTTGGAATGAGGCCTTGACTATGTGGTTATGATGTCCAACATTATGCATTCCATCATTATGAAATTAGCTATTGATATTACATGTGATTATTCGACTAGTAGAACATCCATGTGAATAAGTAAATGGAACTATTTGATCTATCTTTTCCATATTATGATGAAGTTTATGTTTAAAAGGCTTGTGTTTTAGTCTTATACATTTCCATAAATGTTTATGCTTATTTATTAAAGTTTATGCTATATTGTTATCCTTACTGAGCATCTGAGATCACCCCTTTCTATGTTTTATTTTTCCCAGGATGCGAAGAAGTATGTTATGATTAACCTGCAGGAATAGGATAAGGGATATGAGTGTGTTCAAAGGGGACACAATGTTGTTGTTTTTTTATTTCATAATGTAATGTAAAACTTATGTATGTATCTAGTACTTTCAAGGCTACTAAACTAATTGGTCTTTAGAGACTTGATCTCTTGTGATCATGAAAATGTTATGTAATAATGCATAGAATCTAGGTAACTAGGGTCGGGGCGTTACAATTCACTTTTTATAAGTTTCAAAACTTTTAGAATCTTAACCCCTGCAACCTTTTAAGATTTATATCCTTATCAACCTTTATTAAATACCCACACATGAAAAGGTAGGAAAGAAAGAAAAGTACACAATATTTTCAAGGTTCGACCTTAGTGTGAGAACTGATGTCCTTTCCATAGCCACTCCCATGGGTCTATGGAAATCCACTATTATGAAGAAGTGAATACAATTTGTGCCAACTCCCATTATACACCTTTTATCTCTTGATAGGGAATATTACAATGACTCCCATTAGTTTACAATGTTTTCTTATAAAAAAATTGACCTGAACAAAAGAATAAAAACTTTTTTGAATCTACTCCACAAAATGTTCAGTACAAATCCTTAGTCCGATTTGGCTGAGTCCGATCTTCATAGTATGGTAATGATGGTTCCAATTTTTCTCTACTCAAAAACTCAATAAAAATCTTCTTTAATCAGGTGGGAACTTTTTTACTTCGAATTCTACAGCCCTCCGCCTTTTGCGCATATATATAATTTGAAAATGAATGAATGATCTGAGCAAATATTTATAGGCAACTCGAAAAACCAAAGGTGGGAAACTTGAAAATTTTCCCACTTCCTTAAATCTTAAAATGTTTAAAAATATTTTTCATTTAATATTCAATCTTTTACTTATTCAAACCTCTTTAAATTTCTTTGAGATTTATTCACAAGTGAAATTCAAGTTCGACTTTTTCAACTCTTTATATCTTTCTCAGTACGATAATGTTGGATCTTGAGTCTGATTTTATGAGTATGATAAAGCTAGATATTTCTTCCAATTTTATTAGAAAACTGGTTCCGATTTGCTCAGAATCTTGGTTATGATTAGCTCAGAATCTTGGTATTAGTTTTCTCAGAATCTTGGTTCTGATTTTCTTAGAATCTTGGTTCTGATTTTCTCAGAAAACTAGTTCCAATTTTCTTAGAAAAATGGTTCTTATTTTCTTAGAATCTTGGTTCCAATTTGCTCAGAAAATGGGATTTGATTTTCTCATAATCTTGGTTCCGATTTTCTCATAATCTTTGTTCTGATTTGCTCAGAAACTTGGTTCCAATTTTTTTTAGAAACTTGGGTTCTGGTTTGCTCATAATCTTAGTTACAATTTGATCAGAAAATTGGTTCCAATTTTCTCAGAATATTGGTTCTGATTTTCTCAGAATCTTGGTTCTGATTTTCTCAGAAACTCGGTTCTGATTTTTTTAGAAACTTGGTTCCAATTTTCAAAACAATAGTACGGGATTTTATTTTCTAAAGACGTTAGATCCGATTTTCAGAAAAATAATGCTGGATCTGAATTTCTGAATCTTTTTAGTGATTTTGATTTCTTCAAACCTATCCACCATTTCTTCAAAATATTTTATCATGAAATATTTCATGATTTGTGAGAACTTCTTGATCAGAAAAGCATCCTCTGATTTGGTTTAGAAAGTTTGAAAAAATTTCTAACTTCTGACTTCTCAATCTTCATCAACATCCACTTTAAAAACTATTTAGTAATAGAAAAACTTCTTCATTCACCAACTTCTATATTATAAACTTATTTCTTTTTAACTCAAAAAATTCATTCTTCCTGGATAAAAAAAACATTCTTATACAAAAAAGGTTAGTTATCAACAAATACAAAAACTTTGTTAAAAAAATTTATCACAAAGGTAATTCAATCTCACCCTTTGTATTTTTTGACAACCCTCATTAAAAACTTTTCGAACTCTCATAATTTTACACAAATCATATTTTGAAAACAACTCAAGTTTTTGAATTTTATCAAAACACAGCCTTTCTCAAAAGAGAGTGTCCTGACACCACACTACTGGATAAAGTAATGTTTTTGAAGGAATTCCATCCCTCAGTGGAAAGAAAAATTTGAAGCCAAGTAAAGATAAACCCCTCTCACATTTCTTCTTCTCTCAATCTTATATTTTACTTTATCACTTTTATTTTTCTCTCCTCCATTATATGATAACCATATCTTCAGATTAAAAAAAAAATGAAAGATAAGTAAAACTTCTTACAAAGTATAAAGTTTTTACTTTCTCTCCCCCTTGATCAAAATAATCAAAAGAACGATGGGGGTTAATTCTTTATGATGTTTAGGAATCCATGGGAGGAGGCTAAACATGAATTTTCATTCCTCAATTCAATAAACCTTTCCTTAGACACTACTTTTGTAAAAATATCAGCAATCTGATTCTTTGTTGAAATATATTCTAACAAAATATATCTAACAAAAACTTTCTATTTTATAAAGTGAAACTTTATATCAATGTATTTTGATCTTTAATGTTGGATAAGATTCTTAGAAAGATAAATTGCACTCTAATTATCACAAAGTACCTTTAATGGTTTAGAAAATTTTACTTTCAAATATTCTAACTGAACTTTTATCCACAACATTTGAGTACAATCCTGAGTTTCTACAACATATTTGGATTCGACTATGCTCAAAGTTACTAAACTTTGTTTTTTTCTATGCCAACTCACACAACGTTCTCCCAGAAAAAATGTTCCTCTTAAGGCTAACTTTCTATCATTAAAATCTCAAATCCAATCGACATCAGTATAAATAAGCAACTTTATCTCAAAATTTCTTTTATATAACAACCCATGTGAAGTTATTACTTTGACATATCTCAGAATCCTATTTGTGACCAAAATATGTGGTTCTTTGAGATTACTTTGATACCTGACACATAAATTCAAAACATAAACAATATCATGCCTTGAAGCTGTAAGGTAAAGAAGACTTCCTATCAGCTTATGAAAGTCTTTCTGATTCACACTTATTCCGGATTCATCTTAACTAAAATTTGTGCTCACTGAAATAGGAGTTGAAAATTATTTGGATTCAGCCATCCCAAACTCATTTAACAATTCCTTGACATACTTTTCTTGAGATAAGAAAATAAATTTTCTTTTTTGTTGAACTTGTAAGAAAAGAAATAAAGTTAATTCTCCCAATATTGACATTTCAAAATTCTTCTTCATTTCTTCAAAAAACTCTTAATAAAAATTTTATTCATCCCTAAAAAAATTATATCATCCACATAAACAATTAAAATTAGAGTTCTAGAGTCAACATATTTCACATAAAAATTTCTATCAACTTTTCCATTAGAAAGGTTCATCATTCTCAAAAAAATTTCAAGCTTTGAATACCAATCACGTGGATATTGTTTCAACCCATACAAATCTTTATTCAATTTACAAACATTGTTTTCATCCTCATCAAGTAGAAACCCACAAGGTTGCTCAATGTAAGCTTCTTCCTCAATATCACCATTTAAGAAATCTGACTTTACATCCATCTGATAAACTTTGTAATTCAGATGAGCAACCACTGCAACAAACATTTGAATAGTTTCTATACTTACAACGATGGAATAGGTTTCATCAAAATACACACCTTCCACATGTGCATATCCTTTACAAACACATCTTGATTTGTTTCTTGAAACTTCTCCATGCTCATTCATTTTTTTTCTATAAACCAACTTGGTTCTGATAACATTTTTATTTTCTAGCCTTGGAACAAGTTACCATGTTTCATTCTTCTCAATCTAATCCAAATCTTCATTCATAGAATCCACCCATTATTTATGTTGAATAGCCTCTTAAACTGATTCTAGTTTAACTTTTGAGATGAGTGAAGTCTGATTTTTTAATCTCAACTTCCTTCTAGTATGAAATGGAACCTTCTGATTCCCAATAATGTTTTCAAATTCAACATGTTTTCATAAGGTAGGAAATTTAAAAGATTTTTTCCCAGCTATAATTTCCTCATCACATGGTTCTTTTGAATATTGACAATAATTTTTTGAATTACTTTCACTATTATTGGAAATCTTCAATTTATCCTCCTCAGCATTCTCAAAAATATTTGTTAAAGAACTTTTATTTTCAATTACCTTCACATAATACGAGTCCACCAAAATTTTTAAACATTTGATCAAACATTTATAACTTCTCCCATTTGGTAAATAACCCATGAAAGTTCCTTCCTCAGCTTTCTCATCAAATTTTCCCGAATCTGTATTTTCGACCTTGATAAAACATGGAATTCCAAAACTTTGAAGTATTTCAATGAAGGTTTTTTGTTATACCACATTTCATAAGGAGTCATGTTGGTTTCCAGTCTCAACAAGAATCTATTCTGAACATTTACAATAGTATTAACAACTTCTCTCTAAAATAATTTTGAAAGTTTGTATTCTGCTAACATACTTCTTCCCATTTCTACCAAGCTTCTATTATTTCTTTCTACTACTCCATTTTTTTGTGGAGTATAGGGAGAACTATACTGATGTTTGATACCATATTTTCTCAGATAAGATTCAAAATCATTGTTTGTGAATTAGGTAGTATTATCTATTCTTAACTTCTTGATGGAAACCCCCAATTCTTTCTCAACATCTCTTCTAAATAATTTAAACATTTCAATAGCCTCTGAGTTGTGCTTCATGAACATGATGTTTGTCATCTGAGTGAAATCATCATAAACGTGATAAATTATAAGTCTCCTTTTATTGATTGATGTCTCATCAGTCCACATAAATCATAATTAATAAGATCAAGTGGTTTGGTATATTGAATCTCAACTCTTTTATGACTTTTGTTAGTCATCTTTCCTTTCTAGAAAGTAATAAAAATATATTCATATATTCTTTTCAATTTTGGAAAATTATGAACACCATCAAATTTAGAAAGTTTATTCATGTTTCCTGCTCAAGGTGCCTAAATCTTCGATGCTGTAACTTGTTTTCATCTTCAACGCTCAAGTAAGAAGGGTTATTGAATTCTTCTATTTGAAAGAAATTCCCATTGGTTATTTCTCATTTTGTAATTACTTTTCCATTTTTCATAATTTTGATGATATAAGAATACTTTCTAAAGATTACTTATTTTCCATCATCACAAAGTTTACTTACACTAAGTAAGTTATGTTTTATCCCATCAACAAGTAAATCTTCCTTAGATTTGAATTTCTCTGCTTTAATCTCCACCATTATGATTCCTCTGATTTTTAAGGAACTATCATTGCTAAAAGTAACTAATCCTCCATCATGTCTTTCAACATGTTTCAAGATTTTTATATCATCTATCATATGTGAAGAACAACCACTATCAAGTATCCATGGTTTGTTCCTCTTACTTTATTTCAAAGCTGTCTCAATAACAAAATCTCTTTCATCAACTTTCTTCTTTTCAACTTTATTTTATTTTCTATCATAAGAAACTTGTTCTGGAAGGAGTGTCATACATATTTCGGTTTGATGACCAGAATGATCACATCTTCCACATTCTTCCTTCAATGTTTTCCATCGGAATCATCTCGATATTCTCCAAATTTCTTCTTAGGGAAATTCATAGAAAAGTGTCTAATTTCACCACACTCAAAACATTTGAGAGGAATTTTGCCTCAATACTTGCCTCTTCCTCTTTGATAGTTCTTGGATATAAGAGACATGATTTTTTCATTCAGCGCATCATCCTCTTTATCTTCAGACTCATAAGGATATGCTTCTTCACTATCTTGGATTTTCATCTTTCTCATAACTTCAAAATCTATTTCATCTTTCATATTCTTTTTAAAAATTAGGGATTTCCTCATTTCATAAGAAATAAGAAAGTTATACAATTCGTTAAGAGA
Source organism: Viscum album (assembly GCA_963277665.1). NCBI lineage: Eukaryota > Viridiplantae > Streptophyta > Magnoliopsida > Santalales > Viscaceae > Viscum > Viscum album. Next base: position 1,258,741,723 of record OY728152.1, read on the forward strand.
TAAATCATCCTTATCTTCTAAAGAATAAATTTTAGAATAAAACCTGTCTAGAAATTTTATCATAAGTTTCTTCAAAATTATAGAATCTTCCAAGATATCTCTGAATCCTCAGATTTTGCATAAAATTTCATTTAATATGGTGAAGTATTCATCAATTGTTTTTTCATCCCTCATTTTGATGTCTGTATACTTACTATGACAGATTTGTAGCTTTTCTTCCTTAACTTTAGTATTCCCTTCGAAAAAAATTTCTAGCTTGTCCCACATACTTTTTGAAGTTTTGAGACCCATCACCTTTTGATATAAATTTTCTAATAAGTACACAAGGATTTCATTTCTAGCCTTTCCATTAACTTCTATATTTACCTTATCAACAAACATCACAGGAGCATCTTTCTCAATAGGTGGAAAACCAATAGTAATAGCATCAACAACTTCTAGGACAAGAGATAGGAGATAAGGAATCATCCAATTTTTCCATCCATAATAATTTTTTCCATCAAATATAGGAATTACTCTACTATTTAAATAATTGATATTATCTATGAAAAGGATTCAAAAAGGTAACCTTCCCTCTAATACCAATTGAAGTTCCAAGGATCGAATAACAACTAAGAAGGGGGGGGGGGTTGAATCAATTGTTCACTTTTTATAAGTTTCAAAATTTTTAGAAACTTGACCCCTTTAACCTATTAAGATTTATATCATTATCAACCTTTAGTAAATACTCATGCATGTAAAGGTAGGAAAGTAAGAAAATCACACAAGATTTACAAGGTTCGACCTCAGTGTGAGAACCTATGTAATTACCATAACTAATCCCATGGTTCTATGAAAATACCATATTATGAAGAAGAGAATACAACTTGTGAAAAATCCTATTAGACACTTTATACCTTCTGATAGTAATGATTATACTAACTCCAATTAGTTTAAAATGTTTACTTATAAAAAAATTTAGATAAACAAAAGAATAAAAATATTTTTGAATCTTATATACAAAATGCTCAGTTCGAATCCTCAGTCCGATTTGGATGGGTCCGATCTTCTTAGTATGGTAATGATGGTTTCAATTTTTCTCTGCTAAAAAACTTAATACAAATCTTCTTCAATCAGGTGGAAAATTTTCATTTCGAATTACAGCACTCCTCCTTTTGTGCATATGTAAAAGTTATAAATGAATGAATGATCCAAGAAAGTATTTATAGGAAACTTGAAAAACCAAAGGTGGGAAATTTGAAAATTTTCTCGCTTCCTTAAATCTCAAAATGTCTGAAAATATCTCAAATTTAATATTCAATCTTTGACTTATTCAAACCTCCTTAAATTTCTTTGAGATTTATACACAAGTGAAATTCAAGTTTGACTTCTTCAAATCTTCACATATTTCTTAGTACGATATTGCTGGATCTTGGGTATAATTTTATGAGTATGATAAAGTTAGATCTTGGTTCCGATTTTCTCAAAAAACTGGTTCTGATTTTCTTAGAATCTTAGTTCTGATTTGATCAGAATCATGGTTCAAATTTTCTCAGGAAACTGGTTTTGATTTTCTTTAAAAACTAGTTCTGATTTACTTAGAATCTTGGTTATTATTTTCTTAGAAAATGGGTTCTAATTTTCTCAAAATATTGGTTTTGATTTTCTCAGAATCTTGTTTTTGATTTACTCAGAATATTGGTTCTGATTTTCTAAGAAACTTTGTTCCAATTTTCTTAGAATCTTTATTCTGATTTTCTCAGAAAATAGGTTCTGATTTTCTCAGAATATTGGTTCTGATTTTCTTAGAATCTTGGTTCTTATTTGTTCATAAACTTGATTCTGATTTTCTCAGAAACTTGGTTATGATTTTATTAGAATCTTGGTTCTGATTTTCTCAGAAAATTGGTTCTAATTTTCTCAGAATCTTGGTTCCTATTTTCTCAAAACATTGGTTCTGATTTTTCTCAAAAACTTGGTTTTGATTTTCTCAGATACATGGTTATGATTTTTTAGAACAATATTACTAGATCTAATTTTCTGAAGACTTTGGATCTGATTTTCGGAACAATAATGCTGGGTCTAATTTTCTAAATCTTTTTAGTGATTCCAATTTCTTCAAACCTCTCCACCATTTCTTCAAAAAATTTTATCATGAAATTTTTCATGATTTGTGAGAACTTTTTAATCAGTAAAGCATTGTATGATTTGGTTTAGAATGTTTGAAAATTTTTCTAACTTTTGGCTTCTCAATATTTATCAACATCCTCTTTCAAAACACTTCAGAAACAAAAATACTTCTTCATTCATAAACTTCTATCTCAACAACTTATTTCGTTTTTACTCAGAAAATTTGTTCTTCCTGGATAACAAAAACATTCTTATATAAAAAATGTTAATTTTCAATAAATAAAAAAAATTTGTTAAAAAATTTTATCACAAAGGCACTTCTATTTTGGCATGGTTTTAGGCATACTTGGTGGTGTGTGTTCATATTGCATTATGAGTCTTGGTTGAAATATGAAAATGTGCTCGGTTCCAAAGTTGTAATGGCACATGGGATTTAATTAGCTTGTAATGATTCAATAGATCTAAGAGAAACCACTCATGAGTATATAGCTATCATAATGAAGTATGCATGTGTAGATTCATGGGTTTGTGGATTGGAATGAGATATGCCAAAAAGGAAATATGAAATGGATGTGAAGAACTTTTTTTGGTTTCTTTCCTTGAAACTTGTTATTATTTTGTGAAAACTACTTTGTTATGACACTTGTTTATATTTTGATATAAACTAATTAGAAATGTTTTATATAATCTGTTTTATATAAATGTGCTAACATGTTCTATCCTAGTGGCATGAGTAGGGAAGTCATAGGGGAAAATCTATTGAGTTTCATTACTCACCCATGCTTTGTCACTTTGGTGATTTCGCAGATGTTGTTTATTAGGACATGGGAAAAGGTAAAGTATCAAACTTCTTTAACAGTACTTCATGATACTTGGGTTGTTTTGTGGAGTTGGAGTGTGGAGTATGTTTGGATATTTGGAGTTTGTCATTGGAGTTTTCGAGTTTTTTCTTCTACTATATACTTTGATATTATAATATTCAACTACAATACTTGGTTTTAGTATGATTTTAATACCAATGGTTTTCTTTGAGTTGTCTTTTATTGATATCATGCATAATTTAGTGGTTTATTTAGTTATTTCATGTTGGTTTGTTGTTTTATTTTCTAAGGGAAAATCATCCCCCAACTGTAAATGAAACACTTGGAATTTATTGCCAGCCTTTGGTGTCTTAGGGATTGCGCTTAAGGCTAAGTAGTATTCTACCACCTTCTCAAGATAATGAGGAGTGGCAAGATGTTACAAGTGGTATCAGTTTTGTTCGATCCAAAATCTGTTTAGGACAAGTGGTATTAGCTTGCTCCTTCCTTTGTGGAACAAGTGGTCTAAGTCTTCATTGGTCTTTGATTTGGTATTGGTTTTTGATCTTGGAGTTGAATTCATTCTAGTCTATTCCTTGAGTTGGGATCGTAGAAAGGAGTAGAATTTTCAGGACTTGAAATGTAGATCATAAAAATACATAGTTAACATTTTTATGATCAACTTCAAGTTACCAGTGATTTTGGTACATAAGTGTTTTGGAGACACTTATAGGGTTTGGAATCTCATTATTATTAGTTTAGCTAATGAGATGAGTATGACATGTATTATAGAAATTAATTCCCAATAGGATTGCATATCTCATTTTGAGTAATGATTTGATGCAATTTGTTGACTTTTGAAAAGTGTTAAAGTTTTTTTCAAATGCAATATTTTGAAAAGGAGCATTGTTGTGGTATTTTGAAAATGGTTTGATTTTCAAAAGCAAGTAGAAAATTTTCAAAACTTGTTGAATGTGAAAAATGGTTGATTTTGGAAAGTACCATTGTGATAGTATGATTTAGTATAATTTGAAATGCTAAACCTTCAGTTAATAGAGATAAAGACTTATAGTGTTTGTTGTGTTTCTAGAAAATGGCACCTGGTAGGCATTGTAGAAACCAACTGGAGGAAGATGCTAAGAACATGGTTGCACCCAAGCCACAGGTGAACCAAAATATAGTTCAGAGCATTATCCAATAATTTCAAGCTATGGATAATAGGAATAGGAGGGATGATCCAAGATAAGCAGATCGTTCTATTCAATTCTAGAAATAGAATCCACCCATCTTTCAGGGTGATTCTGAACTAGAAAAAGAAAATGTGTGATTGAATAGGATGGATCGTATATTTTATTTCATCAGTACACCAACAGAGATGAAAGTCAAGTTGGCGATGTATATGCTGGAATATCTTTCATGCTAGTGGTGGGATTTAGCTATTTAGGATAAATTAGACCACAACCTTTCATGGGAAGATTTTGATGAATTTTTTAACAAAAAATCCTATCATTATACATTCAGAATTCAAAGAAAAACAAAATTATTCATCTTAAATTAGGAAAATATTTCTATCATGGAGTATGTAGCTAAATTCATGAATTTAGTGTGCTTTGTACCTGAAGTTGCTGCTAATGCATCCTTAAAGGCACACATCTTTGAATCAGGGATGAATTAGGAGATTCACATGAATAATGTTGTGCTCTATATTATGGATTATTCGAAGATGGTCAATAGAGATATGGTAGATGAAAGGGACATCTTAGGAGAAATGGGAGGAGGAAGTATGTTGATACCCATGGGAAATGGTGGAAACTCTAATACTGGGAGCAAGTGGAAGAGGGACACATATTTTCAAGGTGGGAGCATGAATCCAAATTAGATGGCTGGATCAGTGAACCTTCCTATGAGACCCATAACTAAATTTGGATGTTTCTAATGTGGTTCCTTAGACCACATGAAACGAGGGTGTACGACACCACTAAGGTCCTGCCACAATTTCAACAAAATGGGGAACCTTCAATACTATTATCGCAGTGCTTTGAGGTTGGGTGTTTGGGACACTTCTCAGGTATCAAAGACATTATATGATTAGATGGGACAAGGGTAGTAGAATCAATATCATCAACAGAACAAAGCTAGACATAATGATTCTAGGAATACCATGACTCATCATGCAGTGAAATCACAACAAGACAACAAAGTACAAAGTACAACAAGCAAAAAATTATATAGATCTGAATAGGTTATTGTAGATGATCAGTCTAGACAATTTGTGATGAGGGGTATACTTCTTTTGAATTCTACTCTTATGAAAGAATTTTTTGATACGGGTTCTTCCCATTGCTTTATTACTTCTCATATATTTTAATTGTTGAGTTTAAAAGTTGAGATGATGTCTTCTGTGATAAAACTTAAAACTCCTCTTGTTCAAAGTAAATTTTGAGATTTTGTGTGTAGAGCATGTTCTATAACTATTGATGGAGCTGAGTTGAAATGTGATTTCTCTTTGCTTGAGATGTATGTTTATGATATAATCCTTGGTATGTATTGGTTGAAAATGTTTAATGATCACATAAACTATTATACACGAAGAGTCGGTTTTACAACAAAATATGGGGTCGAGCATCTCTTTTGAGGAGACTGGCATGTAAAGACAGGTGCAATTGTATTTTTGTTACTAGCAGTTCGAATGATCTTGTACCAGTTGGTAGTGCTATCATTGGAATCAATGGATGAGATTGAGAAAAATAGTTTTCCAATAGTGGTTGATCAGTTTCCAGATGTGTTTCCCAAAAACTTATTAGGGTTTCCACCTATGAGAGAAGTGGAGTTTACAATTGATCTCCTTTTAGGGAACAATCCTATTTCCCTTCCATATTATCGAATGAAACCAATAGAATTAAGTGAGTTGAAAGTGTAGTTGGAAGAGCTGTAAAGAAAAGTGTTCATTCGGTCAAGCACGTCTTCATGGGAATCTCCAATCTTGATGTCAAAAAGGTGGATGAAATTCTCCATTTGTTTGTGGATTATCATAATATTAAGTAAGTTACTATAAAGAAAAATTACCCACTTATACACATTTATGATCTATTCAATCAATTGAGGGGAACTTAGTGGTTCTCCCAAATTGATTTGTGATCCAGATATCACCAATTATGCATGCAAAAGGAGGATATTACAAAAAAAACTTTCAATAGTAGATATGGACATTATGAATATGTATTATTCCTTTTGGTCATAAAAATTCACTAGTGGTATTTATGGCATTGATGAATCAGATATTTTAGTGATATATGGATTCTTTTGTGGTGGTGTTTGTGGAAAACATATTGGTGTATTCAAGGATAAGGGTTAAGCACAAGAAATGCTTGATGATAGTGTTGGGAATATTGAGGGATCATCAGTTGTATGCCAAATTATCAAAGTGTAGTTTTTGTATATAATAGGTATATTTACTTGGCCATGTAATTTCTGAAAAAGGTGTTTCTGTGGATCCAAAAAAGATAGAGGCTGTTATCTCATGGCAATTGCTGAAGAATGTCTTTGAGATATACAATTTTCTTAGGCTAGCTAGTTATTACCGAATTTTTGTTCATGATTATTAATGAATAGATTCACCTATGATAGCTTTGACAAATAATAATGTTCCATTCCAATAGAATGAATAATGATAGAAGTATTTTTAAGAGTTAAAAGTTCAACTTACATCAGCACTAATATTTATTTTTTAGGAATTAGGACAAGGGTACGTGGTGTATTGTGATGCTTCAAAATCTAGGTTGGGATGTGTTCTCATACAGGGAGATCATTTTGTTTCTTATTTCTCAAGGTAGTTAAGAGTGCATGGGAATAATTACCCAAAACATGATTTGGAGTTAGCTGATGTAGTCCATGCTTTAAAGACATAGTGTCATTATATCTTTGGTGAGAAATTTACCATGTTTAAAGATCATAAGAGCTTGAAGCATATTTTCTCACAATGGGATTTTAACTTCAGACAAATAATATGGGTAGAGTATCTACAAATTTTTTGACTTTGACATGATGTATACACGAAGTAAAGGAAATTCGATGACAAATGCATTAAGAAAAAAGGCATATGCTCAGTTAGAAAAATATGCTTCAGATTAGTGGCAATTGATGTCAGTGATAGATGATATGAACTTGGAATGTGAATAATGAGGTGATGTTGTGATTTTCTTTCTAGTTTATTTGGTTCTTGGTCTAGTAGATATGGTTAAAGAGGAACAGACATCCGATGCAAAATGTGTGATGATGAGGTCAAAACTCAATGACGGGGAGACCATTGAGGGATGAAAGATGGATGAGAGTTCAATGTTGTGGTTTAGAAATTGGATGGTCATACTTATGGATTGTTAGGAACAACTTCTTCATGCCTATAACCATTCAATATGGGTTGTTCATCTTAGAATACATAAGCTGTATAAGGCATTGAAAGCACCATTTTGGTGGGTCGGTAAGAAAAGGAAGGTGGATGAGTTTATTTGAAGATGATTAACTTGTCATCAGGTTAAGGTAGAGCATCAATGGCCATGTATCTTATAGTATTTACCTATTCTAGTGTGGAAATGGGATTACATATCTATAGATTTTGCAATAGGTCTCCCAATAATGGTTTGGAAACGCAATTCTGTTGGAACCAAGGTTGTTCTTTACTGGAAAAGGAGTTCGGTTTGTGTTTGTTGTCAATATACTTTGGTTTGATCATGGTTTGGGTTTGTTATTGTCAACCCTTTCATTGAATATTAGGGAGATTATATAGAAATGGGTCATATAGTTTGATCCGAAAGCAGTATTGAAGGTGGCGCCATTCTCCAGTGTTTGCCAAATTTTTGGGGCTGAAAATCAGAAAATGGAGAAACGTGTTTTTGACTAAGGAAGGTGCACAAAATATTTGAAGTGTGCGTGAAATATTAGTTTTTTCATGCAATATTGAAGGTGTTTTTGGAACTTGTGCGCAAAAAATGTTTCAGGATCAAAACATTGAAAAATGGAAAAGTCATAGAGTGTGTGGAAGATGATGTTGTATGAAATGGTTTGCGCACCCAATGCGACGTCAAAAGGGGTTTTGCGCGCTCATGAAGAATATTGCATGCATAAAAAAATATGTGTTAGGATCTTGTTCATATGGTCATTGATGGATTATAAATATGTGGCTACCCCTAATCAAGACTTAATAATTTTCCAACGAAAATATGATTGATCAGCCGCGTGAAATATTTGCGTGAGAAAGATTATAAGAGAGTAAATCTTGTGCGCAAGGTGTTCCTTTAGTTTGAAAAGACTAAGTGAACCTTGTGGTATAGTTGCGTGAAAGATAAATGTTTCTCGGAAATTAGGCGTTGTGCGAAAGTCATCTTTCACGAAAATTTTCAAATCTTGCATGCAAGTTGAGGTATTGCACGTATGTGTTGTGTTATGCTTCTGAAAGGTTTTTGAATATCCGGTTCAGTGGTTCAGTTCTTTCAAGTGCATCAATCCAGGACTTCGATGCAAGTAGTGTCTCTTGCTGAAAAGAAACAAATACTTCAATGAAAATCTATTGAAGAGACCTTCATGTCTATAAACTAAGTGGGACTTCGTGTAAGGCATTGATCTAGGGGGAGTCAATGGGAGTGACCCGAGGGATGCAGTGAGCTATCCCTAAAAATTTGTAAAGGTAGTGTGCCTGGGAAAGAGTGACTGTACCTAGACCTTGTAATCCATAGCTAGTGAAGTTTAGTGTAATTAGGTACAACTGACAACCTGTTGGCATATGCTCCTTGGATGTATCCCTTAGTGGAAAACCAAGTAAAAGTTTTGTGTGGTCTCTTTTCTTTTGATTGTTTGCTTTCTATTCCCATCAGTCTTACAGGTTTAACGAGTTCCTACCTCTGTGCGAAAAAGATCCTTGTTTTAAAAGAAAAAGTTGACACCCTGATTCACCCCTCCCCTCTTAGGGTGTCCTAGGGTCCTACAAGTGGTATCAGAGTGTAAAGGTTACTAGTATTAGATCTGTCCTTTGCTGTCATGGAGAATTTAGTCAACGCCTAGGGAATCCCTCTCTTCGATGGAAGTAATTTTCAGATCTAGAAGAATAGAATGAGATCTCATTTAAGATCCTTTAGAATGGATGTCCTCTTTTCTACTTTGCAAGGAATACAATTTACTGATCCAAAAGGACTTGCTATGACTTATACAGACATGAAAGTTCTTGATGCAGATGCTAAAGCCCAAAATGCTATCATTGCAGCTCTTTCAGATCAGTTCTATCTAAAGGTGATGAGTTGCACCTCAACAAAGTCTATGCGGGATAAACTTGAAAATATTTATGATGGAGATAATAAAGTGAAGGAGGAAAAACTTCAAGTCCTGCACAACAGGTTTAACAATCTAAAGATGCATCCTGATGAGAATGAAGATTCATTCTTTAATTGAATTACTGAAGTAGTAGGAGAAATTTGAGGTCTTAGAGAGGAAATAAAAGACATTGATATCGTAAATAAAATCTTGAGAATGCTTCCTTATGTGTACAATGAAAAGGTGTTAGATATTGAAGAAATATATCTATCTAAACTATATCTGGATGATCTATTAAGTAGTCTAGTGGAATATGAGATGAGAGTCAAACCCGAAGATGCTAAGAATAATGTTAGTAAGGAAATGGCATTCAGAGCCATGGAAAAACTGAAAATTTCCGGAGATATTGGTGGTGAAGATGTTGAAGAAAAATAATTTCTTTCTCTCATTCCCAAGAAGCCGAAGAATGGAAAAGGTAAATTTAAAGGTATGTTACCTCTGGCATGTTTTCGTTGTGGAAGAGTTGGGAACATTGCCTCTTAGTGCCAAAGAAACTTCGATGATGAAGAGAGAGAAGCAAAGGACATCGAGAATCCTTAGAAAAGGTTTTTAAAAAAGGGAGACTTAAAATCTAGAAATAAAGTACAGAAGAAGAGTCTTTTCTATGAAGAGGAAGATGATGATATTGAATTTTGTGAAGAAGAAGAACCAGAATTTAAAACTGGAAACCATGCTTCCACGATCGATACTATTGAAAAGTCAAAACCCTCGATCGATAAAGGCAGAGGTAATCAAATGACTCCTAATGGTGATCCCAAGTTGAAAATTAAGGATTTATTTTCCAATATTGAGAATAAATGTAAGAGATGCAATAAGTGGAAAGCAATTATGGAAGAATCATCAGAATATGTTGATGATCTTGATGCTGAAATTGAACAACTAGAAAAACTAATGAGAGTTCAGTCTTTAATCCTTGAAAGCATAGATGATGTAGTGGAACTGAAACATAGAATTGAAGAACAATCAAAGGTCATAAATGACCTTACATCCAGGCTAGAAGAGAAGTAAAAGACTGTTGAGGGTCATGAGGAAGAAGTTGTTACTCTTAGGAGTAAACTTGAGTGTCAATCAACCACAAATGAGGGTAAGAAGAAAATTCATTTTGGAATATTCTCATATACAGAATTACTAGTAGGAGCCAAGTGTGGTTTAAATGGGGTTGGAAAAATCTTGAGTGATCAAAGACCCGCTTGTATAAGAAAGAGTGGAATTAGTTATGAAGCTGAGACATCAACTGCTGGAAGTGAAGGGAGCCAAAATAAATACAAGATAAAAGTTGGACATGTTGAAAAGTTTCCTGAAGTGCTGAAAAAGAAAACCTCAATCCAAACTAAAAGAAGAACTAAATATTATCCTCAAACTAGAAATGACAGGCAATCCAACCATTTTACCAAGGAAGAAGGAATGAGGAGAAATATAAGTGAAAAGACATTTACCCTCATGAAGTGTCAGTTCTGTGGCTATCTGGGCCATACCATATCATATTGCGAAGATTAAAGGATCTAATTGAATGGGGAAGATCTAGGAAGTCAAAAAAGAAGACCGATTTCATATCCTACATCTTATAGAAGAAATAGTTTCTATAGATACTGTTTTCATTATTCTAACTTTGGCCATAAAACTATGTATTGCAAGTAGAGGTATGATAGGAGAAATTCATACAAATCTCAGAGATAGGTCAATACTCACCCTCCTGATGGTGTTGTTCTCACAAACAGGTTTTCTCATTTGGAAGAAGAGTATGGGTATGAAGAATAAGATTATGTGGAAGAAAGAATTATAAGTCCATCAGTTTCCTACACTCAATCCAATATCTCATGGAAAGAAAAGAAGAAAATTGAGAAATCCAATCTTGCAAAAGTATCCCTCAAAGCTACAAAAAGCAGCAACACCTGGATTCTTGAAAGTGGATGCTTGTCCCATATGATAGGAAATGATGAAATTTTTAATAACATTAAAAATAATGTTGATGGAACAGTAATATTTGGTAATGATGGTTCCTTGAAGATTAAAGGTAGTGGAAATACTGCTCTGGCCAATGGAGAGCTGAAGAAGAATGAATTTCTTTATGTGGATGGTCTACATCACAATATCCTCCATGTGAGTCAACTCTGTGAATCAGGGCTTATGGTAACTTTTAATCAAAAAGGCTGCACTATAAAGGGAAAAACAGGGAATTCTCTTATGAAAGGCTGTAGAACAGATGGAAACTTATATCAGGTTGATAGTAAAGAGAACTCTTTCTATTTTTCTGTTGAATAAGAAAACAATTTGTGGCATTGAAGGCTGGGGAACATTAACCATAAAGACATGGAAAATATATATAATTTGAAGATAGTCATGGATATCCCCATTTTAAAACGTGAATGGGAAAAGGCTTGTGATTCTTGTATATGAGGGAAGATAGTATGTAATTCATATCGACTAAAGAAGAAAAGGGTATCACACCTTCTTGATCTCATCCAAAAAGATGTATGTGTACCGATAAATGTTTCCATAACTAATGGAGAGAGGTACTTCATCCTTTTTATTAATGATTATAGTAGAATGCCCTATGTAATGGTTATTCACAAGAAGTGGAAATTACTTGATTTCATGAAATCTTATCACCTGATTACCGAGAATGATACTGGATGGACAATCAAAGTCCTGTGATCTAAGAATGGAGGGGAATACATGTCCATTGAGTTTGAGAATTACCTAGAAAAACATGGAATATGGCATGAGGTAGATGTTGTGAGAACTCCACAAAAAATGGAGTTTTTGAGCACCAAAATAAATAGGTCAACAACATGAACAGGACTACGCTGATTGAGAGTCGTATCTCTCATCATTATTGTAAAGAAGATGTTGAAGCTGTAGTGCACATTCAAAATCGAACGGGGATTTATATGAGAGAAATGAAGACACCATATGAATTATGGCATGGAAGGAAACCTTCTTTGAAATAATTTCATGTTTTCGAAAGTAAATGCTTCATCTGAAATAAAGAAGGAAATCAAGGGAAGTTTGGTGAAAACACAGATGAAGGAATATTTATTGGATATCCAATGAAAAAAAATCTTACAAGTGTTTCAATAAGCGCTTGGGGAGGATTGTGGAAAGTAGCGATGTTAAGATAATTGAAGAAAAAACCCAAAATGATTCAAATAATTAATATGATGATGAGATAGAAGATGAGGAATAATGTTAACATGGAGTAAATGAAAATACAGAAATATAGGAAGGTGTAAAAAACTCCCAAGAGTCACATCATGATGTTGACTCTGAAGAAGAATATGAAGTTGAAACCATAGCTAGAGAGAATTTAGTTAAACTTCATAGGAGGAATTGAAGAGTAGAAATTGATAAACCCAACATCATTGGGGATTAGACTGAACCCACACAAATGAGGAGAATGAAGAGTAATGCACAATCTACATTCTTATCAATGGTGGAACCATCCTCATTTGAAGAAGTTGTAATGGATAAATCATGGGTGAAATCCATGAATGAAGAGTTAGATCAGATTGACAAGAATCAGACCTGGGATCTAGTCAAGAGACCTGAAGGTCATAATGTTATTGGTACAAAGTGAATTTTCAAGAACAAGTTTTATGATCATGGAAGTGTTATCAGAAACAAGGCACGACTTGTATGTAAAGGATATTCACAGATTGAAGGTGTCAGTGTTGAAGAAACCTTTGCACCAGTGGCTAGACTGGAGTCAATCGGACTTTTTCTTGCTATGGAAATCCAAATAGGATGTAAAGTATATCAAATGGATGTCAAGACAACATTCTTGAATGGTGTTCTCAAAGAATAAGTCTACATCAAACAACCAATGGGTTTTCGTCTTGGTACTGATGAAACAAAGGTTTGTAAATTAAAGAATTCCCTCTATGGTTTGAGGTAGGCAGCACGAGCATGGTATTACCAGCTGGATTCTTATCTCAAGAATATGGAATTCAAAAGAGGAGTATATCACAATCTATATGTGAAGAATTCTCTAAAATATCTATTCATGGTTCTAGTTTATGTTGATGACATTATATTTGGTGAAAGCAGGTAGAAATCAGTGGATGAATTTTCCAATCACATGAAATCATAATTTGAAATGTCAATGATTGGGGAGACCAAATATTTCTTGGGGATACAAGTGACTCAAAAGAAAGACTACACTTTCATTTATCAGGAAAATTATGTAGGAGAGTTACTGAAGAAATTTAATATGCATGAATCAAAACCAATTTCAACTCTGATTGCAGTTGGAACCAAACTTGGAAAGCATGAGGATGTGACCTCTGTAGATCCTACAATATACAGAAGGATCATTGAGAGCTTATTTTACCTAAAAACAACATGACCAGACATTTTCTTTTCAACATGCTTAGCGGACCACTTTCAGAGTAATCCGAAGGAAGAACATATACCAATAGTAAAAAGAATCATGAGGTATATTCAAGGTACTCACAATTGTGGCTTATACTTTGTTTCAGGAAGGAACAATGAATTATCAGCATTTTATGATGATGACTAGGCTAGAGATGTAGTTGAGAGAAATTGCACTAGTGGAGGAGCATTATATATTGGAAATAACTATGTTGGCTGGTTAAGTAAGAAACAAGAAAGTACTTCTCTCAGTACTGCTGAAGCCGAGTATATCTCCGCTACAAAGGCATGCACTCAACTACTATGGATAAAGCAACAACTGACAGATATTGGTGATGAGGTGAAACAACCAATGGTGATTTACTATGATAACAGGAGTTCAATTGATCTTACGAATAATACTATTCAACATTCTCATACAAAACATATTTAAATTAGATATCACTTTATCAAGATAAAAGTTTAACAAGGTGTGATTAAATTGTATTATGTCAGAACAGATGAGCATGTGGATGATATCCTGACTAAGCCACTGTCAATAGCTATGTTTGAGAAAAATCAGTTGAACCTCAGTGTTCATCCACCTCCCAGTGCATAAGGAAGTTAAAAAATTCCCCTTCTCCCCAGTTGTTTAACTATTTTAATCTATTTTGTGGAAGTGTTTTAGGTTTATGGGGGAGATACGATCCAAGGGGAGTATGTTCTGAGCTTCATAAATGGATGATTATCCATATTTGGGTTTATTTCCAATGGGGGAGAAATGAATATAATTCATTTCTCTAGATGATAGAAGACAAAGAGAATCGTGGATGAATATGGAGAGAATAGTGAAGGGAGAAAACTTTCTAGAGTTGTGAGGAAATAGTTAGAGCTTTCATTAAAACTCACGAAAACACAATTCATGTATTATCTCTTGTTTTCTACACCAAGCATTTCTCACTGATGTTATTAATATTTTAATAACTTTTTATATACTCCATTTACTTCTTTTATAAGAAATTGTGCATAATTTGTGTGAAATATGAATGTTTAAATATTAAATATAATTTTTGAGCATTATTTGAATTCATCCAGATTCAAGTCAGTTTACTATTATAATTATACCTCTTAGCCTACTTATCCAAATGACATGGTTTTTGTTTTTTAGGATTCCTCATTCAATATAAAACATTTCATTGGAAAGGATCATGGACCAATTTTTCATTTTGGAGGATCATATGGTCCACACAAAAAGGCCCAAATAATCTGTGATGAAACTGAACCATCCACGAAGAAAGAATTACTAGGATCACTCTAGAAGTAAAAATCCTTTAATTCTCCTCCAACAGTTTGGGGACAATTTAGTTCATCTTGGATAAAAATTTCAAGTCCCAACACCAAAGACAAGGGGCCCAATTGATGAATTTAAACCCATCCCACCATTCTGTCTGGGAAATAAAATTATCACACCATTATTGATTTTAATCTTTAAAGAGACATCCCTTTGAGTTGATATTTTTCAGTTTGAAATAGGAGATATAGGTGGCATACTTTTTTGAATAATTTTTTTGGATTTTAGGTCATCTTCCTATTCAAAAACCCATTCACATTTTGGTCTTAAAAAAGTTTGGATTGAAATAGATAAATTAAAATTGTTTAATCAAACCGAACTAACTTTGTCTCATTAAGTCCAATGAACACCAAATCTTCAGAGTAGACATAGAAGATAAATATCTACAAATTTTAAGAAGATAATATCTCGATATTTGGATGTCTAATTTTTCAAATTGGCGATGCAAGTGGAGGGACAATTTTGGAATGCAAACCGCCCACAACATTGGGCTATAAATACATCCCCCTCCTCACCTTACAAGAGTTGGAATTTCAGAAGAGAGGAGCATATATTGGCATGAAAAAATCCTTTCAAAATTATTGGGAGGACCTTCCATACTCATTTTTTCACTTTAGAGACCTTTCCTCCTCTCTTTTTTTTCATTTACTTTTGTGTTCTTCATTGTTGTAATCTTGTAAGTCCTTTTTTTTGTAATTCTATTTTAATGAAAGTTTCTTCTTCAATATCTCTTATTCTCATACAACTTATGTAGTTTAATATTAATTTTCTTAAAATATTTTAAATCAAGTTAAAAACCTTTCCCTTCTTTTACTCCCTCATTCAATCGAAAGTCCTTTTTTAACTCTCTTCAATGATCGTGTGTGTTCGACGCACTACTCTTTTCTTATAACGTTCATTTCATTCTATTTACAATTCATCACCATAATCATATATTACCAGATTAATAACCATATTAATGGATGAGTAAATATACCTTTGTGGTGAGTCATTATTTAGAGATGTTAAGCGATTGATAGCTTTTGCTCAATGAGTATTCTTTAATTTAACATTGTGTATGTCAGACTTAACATGTCATGGATTAATGACTTGTTTTGTTTAACGTGTGGTTTCCATGGATTATTGGAACCATAAATACATTACCATAAACAAGCTATAATTGAGATTAGAACCCCAAGTTAAGTTATAGCTTGGATTAAATCCTTAACAGTTAGAAATTTCAATCAACGTTATCTTGTGAAGTGGGTGTTAATTTAAATACAATATGAAGCAAAGATCAAGAATATCACAAGATTAACTCCTTAAAAATGAACTCACCCCAATCTTTAACAATTGTTAAATCAAACACCAATCACTAATCACATCATTTAATCTCTGCAAACAAACTCCCCAATCAAAATATAATCAACTAAAAACAATTGACTATTAAAAAGGTATCATTGCCGAGGATTAGACTCGAGTGCTGCTATACACATTAGCAGAGCATCAGAACATTGAATGGTCAATAGGAAAAAATAAGTCATGATTTCAATCACATAGACTTAGAGTTTTGGATGAGTTGATTCTTTTATTTCAGGTTTGTTTGTGGCCGGTTCTCTATTGAATTTATCTAGTGATTTCCAACAAACCCAAAGGGGGGGATTGTTGGAACCAAGGTTGTTCTTTGCTGGAAAAGGAGTTTGGTTTGTGTTTGTTGTCAATATAATTTGGGTTGATCATGGTTTGGGTTTGTTATTTCCAACCCTTTCATGGAAGATCAGGGAGATTACATGGAAAGGGGTCATATAGTTTAATCCAAAAGCAGTATTGAAGGTGGCACCATTCTCTAGTGTTCGCCAAATTTTTAGGGCTAAAAATCGGAAAATGGAGAAACGTGTTTTTAGAAAAGGAAGGTGCATGAAAGATTTGAAGTGTGTGCAAAAGATTGTTTTTTTGTGTAATATTGAATGTGTTTTTGGAACTTGTGCACAAGATATGTTTTAGGATCATAACATCAAAAAATGAAAAAGTCATGGAGTGCACGGAAGATGATGTTGCACGAAAGGGTTTACACGCCCAATGAAACGTCAAAAGGGGTTATTCACACTCATGAAGAATCTTGTGCACACCAACAAAGATGAATCAAGAACTTGCACACAGGGTCATCAAGGGCTTATATATATGTGGATACCCCCAAGGAAGACTTAATAATTTTAAAACAAAAATACGATTGCTCAGCCATGTGAAAGATTTGCGCACAGAAGATTAGAAGAGAGTAAATCTTGTGTTCTAGGTGTTCATTTAGTCTGAAAAGACCAAGTGAACCCTGAGGTAAAATTACGCAAACGATAAGTGTTGTGCGAAAAGTAGGGGTTGCATGAAAGTCATCTTTCACAACAATTCTCAAATCTTGTGCGCAAGTTGAGGTATTTCATACATGTGTGGTGTTATGCTTCCAATAGGTTTTTCAATATATGGTTTAGTGGTTCAGTGCTTTCAAGTTCATCAATCCAGGACTTTTATGCAAGCAGTATCTCATGCTGAACAGAGATAAAGACTTCAATGAAAATCTATTGAAGAGACCTTCATATCTATAAACTGAGTGGGACTTCACCCAAGGTAGTGAGCCAGGGGGAGTCAATGGGAGTAACCTAAGGGATGTAGTGATATATCCCTAAAAATTTGTAAAGGTAGTGTTCCTGGGATAGAGTGACTGTACCTGAACCTTGTAATCCACAGCTAGTGAAGTTTAGTGGAATTAGGTATGACTGAAAACCTATCGGCATATGCTCCTTGAACATATCCCTTAGCGGTGAACCAAGTAAAAGTACAGTGTGGTATCTTTTCTTGTGATTTTTTGCATTCTGTTCCCATCAGTCTTATAGGTTTAAGGAGTTCCTACCTCCGTGGGAAGAAGATCCTTGTTTTAAAAGAAAAATTTGACACCGAAATTCACCCTCCCCTCTCAGGGTGTCCTGGGGTCCTACAAATTCCTTATGGGTTATAGTGGATTGGCTCACAAATTCAGCTCATTTCATCCCTATTCATGAATCTCATATGATGGAGGAATCATCAAAGATATATATCTGAGAAGTGGTAAAGATGCATGACATATCGATTTAAATAGTGTCAGATAGAGATATGAGGTTTACATATCTTTTCTGTAAATCCTTACAGAAAGCTCTCAGGACTCAGTTGACAATGAGCACAGTGTATCATTCTCATATAGACAACCAATCCAAAAAGATGATACAAACATTGAAAGACATGTTGAAGGCTTGTGTAATGGATTTTTGTGGCTCATGGTAACATCATATACTATTAGTGTAGTTCTCATATAACAATAGTTATCAATACTTGATACACATGGAGTATTTTGAAGCATTGTATGATCATCCTTGTCATTATCCACTTTTTTTTGGGTGGAATTAGGTGAGACTTCACTGGTTGGGCTAATTCTTTTCCAATAAACTATGGAGAATATTCAGTTGACTAGGAAATGGATGGAGACAATACAATGTTTCTAGAAATCATATGTAGATCATTGTTGATGACCATTTTAATTATAGGTGAGTGATCACGTGTTCTTGAGGATCTATCCAAGACTTGGTCATCAATGTTTTGGGAAGCAAGGAAAGTTATATCCTCAATATGTAGGCCCTTTTGAGATAATTTAATGGATTATTGAGGTAGAATATCAGTTGGAATTTCCACCGAGGTTCAGTGCAGTGCATGATGTGTTTCATGTATCTCAGTTGAAGAAGTATCGGTTTGATCATGACCATATGATTCGATGGGATCATGTTGAACTCGATCCGAATGCTTTGTTGGTGCACATACTAGTACGAATTGTGGATAGGAAAGAAAAAGTCTTGCATGGAAAAAGGAAATAAAGGAACAATGACCAAAACTCTTTCATGGAAATGATGGTTTTCTACTTTTTTGGGATGGAAAATACAATGGTGGGGAGAATGTAGTACCCCTAGTTTTTGGTAAGTAACCCTTTATTTTTTCTTTTTATGCTTTTAAAGTATATGGGTGAATTTTTGGAGAGTTTGGAGATCTTTTAGAGTGTTTTGGGGGCTTTTCTAAGGGTGCACGGGTGGTGCACAGTTTTGGAAAACTATTCAAAACCTAAAGGAAACTGTGCATCAAGAGATAGGGACTAAAGGGAAGGCGCATGGGTGATACACGAGTTTCCCAAACCATGCATCTACCAATTAGAAATCATTCAAATTAAGACAGCAGGATTCGAAATGGATGACACATAATTTGGAAACCGTGTAAGATGACCATGTGAGGTTCATCCTTGAGGTAGTGGTTGGTGCACGATTAGTGCATGATTTTCCTAACCATGCAATTAACCATTCATAGGTTAAAATTGAGATCCTAAAATTGTGGATCTCACATGTTTTGACCTCTAAGGCCCTATTGTTTCCTCATATACGGCCCTTACTCAAGATTATATCTTCCCAAAGGATAAGGAATCTTCTCCCATCGATTGAGACACTATCTAAAGGATTATCTTGGTGATTTGAAGCTGGATTCTAATGGTAAGTGATCATTCTTGGTTGTTCTTGGTAGTTTTATTAGATCTACTTCTATAAATATCTCAGTTTCTTAGATCTACATCCATTGCAGATATGTCTAAGATAGTTGATTCCAAATATGATTATATTTGGAATTTTTAATGATAGGGTAAGATATCTAAGGTGATTTTTTAGAGATTCAAACCAGTTTCGTGGAAATTTTCCATTCCATTCTTTGTTGTCAACATAATTATTGAGGTAGTTGGATACAATTTTGACTCTATTTAGAACTTGAAGTCTTAGTTTCAAATTGATTAAATTTAATGAAATTTATTTTTAAATTGGTGTGAAAATCATGGTGGAAACCTTCTTTAGTGAGGGTTTTTGGTTTTGTGTGAAATCATGGAATTGTTTTCAAAAGTGCTTTGATAAATGATTTTTAAAAGTTGATTTTAAAATAGCTACTTGGTTCGATTTATAGAAAAAGGTTTTCAATAAAAAATTTATTTTATTGAAATGGTTTTGGAATTTAAATGGTTTTTTAATTTAAATGGATTGGTATTGGAATGATTTTGGTATGGTTTTTGGGCATACTTGATGGTGTGTGTTAATAATGCATTACAACGCTTGGTTGAAATATGACCTCGTTCTCAGTGCTAATGGTGTAATGGAACATGGGTTTTAATTAACTTGTGATGACTTGGTAGATCAATGATAAATCACTCATGAGTATGGAAATTTCATAATGAAGCATGCATGTGTGGATGTGTGGGTTTGTGGATTGGAATGAGATATGTCAAAATGGAAATATGAAATGGTTGTAAAAAACTTGTTTGGTTTCTTTCCTTATAACTTTTTATTGTTTTGTGAAAACTTCTTTGTTATGGAACTTGTTTATATTTTGATATAAATTGTTTATAAATGTTTTATATAAAATGTTTTATATAAATGTGATAATATGTTCTATCCTAGTGGTGTAAGTAGGGAAGTCATTGGGGAAAATATATTGAGTTTCATTACTCACCCATACTTTGGAACTTTGGTGCCTTTTCAGATGTTTTTTTATCAGGACATGAGAAATGGTAAAGTAACACACTTCTCTAGTAGTGCTTCATGATACTTGGGATGTTTTGTGCAGTTGGGGAACATAGAATGTTTGGATATTTGGAGTTTTTAATTGGAGTCTTTGAGTTTTTTCTTCCACTGTGTACTTTGATATTATAGTCTTTCTCTATGGTACTTGGTTTTAGTTTGATTTTAATATCAATGGTTTGCACATGAGCCTTTGCCCGGTTGGCAAGGTCTCTGATGGTGAATCCAAGCGACCAGGGATCAAAACCAGGCGGAGGTAGGATTTCTGGGTTACTGTAGTAGTACTGTAGCAGTACTGTAGCAGCTACTGTAGCAGGCACTGTTTGGCACTGTAGCAGCTGGGAATATGGCCTCGTTTGGGCCTTCGGGCATCAGATTTGGTCCCCGAGTCCTTCATTGGCCTTCGGGCACCCAGACCTTCGGGTCAGTTGAGCCTTCGGGCTATCCACATGGCCTTCGGGTCACCTGCAGATACAAAAACCAGACCAAAAAACTACAAGGAACAAGCTCTACAAGGAGGATGGGCAAAGGAGCTATCACCACAACAGGGCTAATGGATTGCAAGAATGAGAGGGTATGACACCTGCCATCGGGACAAGCCTGTGCATGCACGAGAATGCCTAGCCGAACAGCCATGCGGAGGTGAAGAGCTGATTTCAAAGATGAAGACGCTGGGGAGGAGCAAGTTCCAAGTTGTTTGTCTGGGTTGTATGGTATGTTTGTGCCTACGGGCATTGGTTCCTAAAAATGGCCTACAGGCATGTAATAGGGTTCCACCTAATCCCTTGAAAGATGGATTATCAATCAATAAAAAAAGAAGGCCTTCGGGCCATTGGAGGAGTTGTATTTTATTGATATTATACATCATGTAGTGGTTTATTTAGTTATTTAATTTTGGTTAGTTATTTTATTTTCAAAGGGAAAATCATCCCCCAATTGTAAATGAAGCCCTTGACATTTATTTCCAGCCTTTGGCATCTTGGGAATGTCACTTAAGGCCAAGTAGTATCTTACTGCCTTCTCAATCCAATGAGGAGGGTCAATAGGTTACATAGTTCTACCATAATCTAGATCCCAAGGAGTTAATCACTACATCTCTAACAATCCTCATATCTCGGGCATTCACATGTTCTAAAACCTCATTACTAGACATCTCATAACAAGAAACCCCCTTCACACATCATCTCTCAATATACCACATCTTTATTCATTCACTACTTTTTCATCACATAAGAGAAAATAATAAGTTATAGAACTTCACAACCCTCCATGCTGATATGGAATTCCCTCGTGCCAAAATATAAAGAATAGTGTTAAAACCACACCCCCACATGTAACCAACTGTAATAGTATGGGTTTCTACCCAAGGATACATTTTCCTATGGTTGATATTAAATACTCATTTTAATGTCGATGATTGGATTATAACTCATTGGAATAAAATTTTGTGATTTATTTTCTTTGATTGATCAGCATAAGTAGTTTTTCATAATATATATATTTTTTGATTAAAAAGGAAAAAATGGAAAATTCAACCTTATTGAGATGCTGGATTAGAAAACAGATTATGTCATTGAGTCTAGAATGGAGTGTTTAACCTAGGGTGATATTTTGATAATTTTTGGTAGAGGTTAAGTTTGTGTGAAATGGTGAAGATAATTTTTAATGATTTAATACAAATGAATAATATTTCATGACCTCCTCCCTCCAAAGATACCTCTCCTGGGTTGGAAATGAAGAAAGGGAGATAATGACCCATGAGTCCCGCCTCCAGTAGGCCCCGAGTAGGTGACTAGCATCAAGGGTGTACAAATCTCACAATTTGGGAGGCATTAACCTTTTTAATAAACAAGACCGGAAGATACGATGGATCATCCACACAAAAAAATCCAATACATAATTTAAAGGAAGCCAAAACCATCATACATGAATGTGTAAAGTAGAATTGGTACAAATACAAAAGTCTCCAAAGTGAATACCCAAAAGTAATTCTAAGTAGTGACACAACAACTGTCAACATCTGAGCTAGTAAGGTCCAACATAGTCTGAAAAATCCTCCTAAAAAACTAAAAGTAGTTTATATACGTAGGGTGAGCATACAAGTATAGTCAGTAGGAAAAACAAAGTCTCCTATGAACATGTGAAAGAGGCATACTAATGCACCTGTGAGAAAATATCAGAACCAAAAAACACCTAAGAAAGTATACTAACCACCCTACCTCACCGAATCATGCTCACCAACAGATGAAATTTATGTAATATAATATAAATCAAATTGATTATAGGGTACTCCATGCCACTTTCACACTGATTAGATACCCTCACACCCTAATGAAAAATTTCTTGGTGCTCCCACCTCTTTAGAACATATCACATCACATCCTACCCACCCACAGCTAGGCCTCACAACACATCCCGCCCACACACACTTGGACCTCACAAAACATACCTCCCACACACACATGGGTCTCACAATACATCACATCTCATCCTGAAGACACTTGGGAAAGAACATCACAACTCATCCCAAAAACAAATGGGAAAAAAACCACCACACCCACTATTGATGCTATCCAAATAAGCATCAGCAAAATAACAAAGGAAGAAATTACTTAATATGGTTATTATTTTTCCCACAAAGAAAATGAAGAGGAGGATGGCCAAGACTTTCAAATCACATGAGCCTATCAGGGAGTCACGATCACATGACCATTTCAAGGTCACGTGAAGGCTCAAACGCATAGTGCATAACCCATAGCAAGTCCCATGGAGCTCCATTTAACGAACCTTGTTGATCTTATGAAGGTTCCCCAGAAAACCGATGGCCACATGGTGACATCCAAACAAGAACCCTAGACCGCATGTTTTTTTCATTGGAAAGTTCCTAACAAACCACCCGAAATATTTCAAAAATAAGGAGGGATGATATCCAATGAGAGAGACACCCAATGGTCATGAAGATCGCATTACATATCATTATTTAAAAGAATAAAATTCTTTAATGATATCCAAGCCAACTTTCATGAACCATGAACCTTTGAAAGACAGAACAAAGGATATAAGGGGAAGAAGGTGGGAGGTGTTCACAGTCACAGAAAGCGAAGACCCTTTGTCCTGTCATCCTTTCTATATGAAGCGCCCCAGGAAAATCCATGATGCTCTCATGAAAAATTATTAGACATATCCACTGTATATTTACACACTCTCCATATGACCCATATTTTCCACACAATAAATCACCTAAAAATCAAGTAAACTTCCTAGATATTACTCATAAAAACTCGCAAGACCTCCGAACCTTTGTTGGAGGAAACAAGGGAGACAAAAGTAAAGGAGGAAAGATGTGTTAGCGGTTTCTGAAAGACACGCGACATGCCCCTGGAGACCCATGACACACCATGAGACCTTAGCGACATGTCCACCTTGTCTCATGAAATCCCTTTGGCTTGTCAACCTCACCACACAGAAGTCCTTAGGTATGTCCAGGCAACCCTTCAGTTCACTAAGGATGAATGAATGGATTTTTCCAATGAAATTCTCACACCACCCCATATGACCTATATTGGTCACATGATGCATCATAAAAAAAAAAAAAATTTCCTTAAACTCCCAACCTTTATCACATAAAACAAAGGAAATAAAAGAGGGAGACATCGAAAGTTAATCGTGGTCGCTGAAAGGCATGCAATGTGCCAGCGCACCTATGACACGATTTAACAAGATCCCTAGACAAACCGTCCTTGTCTCGTGAGACCACAAGACAGGTCACCCAAGGTCCCACAGGTTCCTTTCAAATAGACATTTAGATCTTGGGAAGTCCCTTGGGCATGTCAACATGACAACAAGGAAGTCCTTCAACACATCATCATAATTAAACAAGTCCCCATTAATTAGCTATAATCCGATAATAGAGGCGTTAAAGGAAGAGACTTGCAATCTCTAAAAATTAGACGACACAATCGGAGAAATCCATGATAGAGACTCGTGAAGACACGCAATGCAAGATCCCTTTGCCGACTCCATATTGGACTCATGTCAGATATGACACACAGAGCGCCAAATAACAAGGGTGGATTTGCCTATAAATTCCCCCCTATAACATGAAGAAAGGGTTGGAATCTGACCAGCTACTATAAAAAGGAAACTCTCAAGAGCAAGGTTCCCAAGAATCACAACAAAATTCTTAGAGCAACTGATCACGCGACCGGATAACCCTCAGTTAGGTAATACACCGATGAGTAGCCAGAGTAGTCTTGCACCATGAAATAAATCCCTTCGAGGGATCAATCATAGATCACGTGAAGGACTTCTAGAAATATGTGCAATGAGCATACCACACATCTTTCAGATCATTCAAGACCCAAAGAAAAATAATACTAAACAAATCTAAGTCCCTAGAAATACAAGGGTTAGAGCTGAGATTAGAAGTGGAAGACTTAAGCAAAGTACATGCTCATTGACCCTCATGTGCTTTGCATAATTCATCCAAAGACATGATAAAACTAAGGAATTTTTCCCATATCTTTTGATACTCCTTCATCATGACATCTGGGACACACAAAATACACCAGACTTTTCAGAGAAAGTCATGCGGTTTCCCCACAGACATAACTTTGATATCATTAAACCCTTCGGATCTTTCACCCGATACTTTTGATGTACTTTAGATACATCAAATAACTCATACAGTGGAGTTTGATCATATCAGTTGAGTCTCAAGTTTTCATTTGGGAATAAAAACCAAGATCTTGCAACACCCTTTGGGTAGGCATGCCGAGACTCGCAACACCCTCCAAAAATGTCTTCCTGGTCTCATGAGGTCTCCTAGAGGTGTCTGCCAAGATACGAAACATCCTTTGGACTATGTCACACCAACTCTTGAAAAATCAACCATATGTGTCAAGCTAGGTCATGCGATGGCTCCCAGGACATGCCAACTAGGTCACGTGACACCCTCCAGATAAGAAGGCCATGTCAATAGGGAAACCTCAGTGTGTAAGCCCCGACCTAAAATGAACTACAAGATCTTTGATTCCTACCATAACCAGGATACATAGGATTCCTTATTAAGGCCCGATATCTATACCAAACACCCCAAGGGATATTCTAATACACAAATTATATATCTATGCACCATGGGGAAGATCATTTCCCCCCCCCTTGTTTCTCACCCCAAACATAGCCCACGTGGGCTTAGGGGGACACAGTGAACACCTCATTAGGCAATATGAACCTCCATAATGGGATAGGGAAACCTCAGTGTGTAAGCCCCGACATAAAGGGAACTACAACAACTCTGATTCCTACCATATCCAATGTAACGTCCCGGATTCGGGTGCCATGAAACGGGTGCCCCAAACCAGGTTGGTCATAAGACCTCAAGCGCATTTCCCCAAATTCCAGAGGCTACCGACTAGCAGTGAGGGCCTAGGTTTGATAGTGGGGAAACTATGCCCTCATTTTTCAAAGTGTAGCGCAGAGGAAAAGATAACATACAATAGTGGAAGCAGTAAACAATATACAACTGAAATGGAAAACTGAAATAAAGAGAACCAGCAATCATATATATAAAGATGCAGCATGCCACTAATTCTATGAGAGCAGTCAAAATAGGATACACTGCAATACAATACAATAAAACTCAAAGTACAAGGTATAACTAAACAAAAACAAAGCAGAGTAAAAAGAACGCAGTAGCATCGCAAGCCTAAGATCGGTCCCATGCTCTCTTACTCCTTTGCTACAATCATGTACCTGTATAGGGACCCTTTCCCCTATCGAAACCTGTAGAAATGCAATATGTTTGGGCCGAAGACATGACCCAAACAGGGTGTGAGAAATAAATCCCAGTAGGAAACCACCAAAGGCCCGTGCCCAACTGTTAGTGAAAATGTGCAACAACAGTGTGCAGTAGTAAATTCAATAAACTAAACAGTACTCAAAAGTAACTAAATATACCAATTATATTTCCATTTTAATATTCATTTAACCATTCCAATCCTATGCTTTAACTTGGTAGGTATAGCATATGAAAACCACCATGGTGAATATTCATAATAAAACTGTCCTCAGACATACAATCCTCACACTCAGGTAATCGGAATCGAAACCCACAGGTGTCTGCCCATAGACATAAAAAATATTGCCCACAGCCATACGAGGTGTCACCCACAGGCATAGAAACTACTTCCCACAGGCATGAGAAAGGTTTCCCGCAGGCTAAATGAAACACTACCCTCAGGCTATACAAGTAACCGAGCCGATCCCAACACATAAGAAAGTAATTATATACAATTCCTCTTAAGGCAATTCAAATCATGTTAAAATTCATGGTATACCCACATGTATTTTGGCCAAATAGCTAAACAGAGGAATGCACCCCCAGGGTGGTCCTGGATCCAAGCAGTGATCCCCAAAAGCAATTTTAACTTATAAAAAGTTTATCTATGAAATTATAGATAATTTTCAGCAAAGTCCACAGCCATACGACACCCCAAACATGGGTTCGTAGCACAATGGTACACAAATTCAACTCAACAGTTGGAAATAAACACCAGACCACCTACCTTGATCTCCTCTGATCAATATATGCAAACGACGCCTCTCGAAATGACCAAGAATGGCGTAAATCTGGGATAGAATAATTCCTGTTCAAACGTAAATAAATTCCCTTAGAGGAAGAATTGGTAAGAACAGCGCAAGGAGAGGGGAGGGATTACCTGTACGGTCCCAACGTGATCAACGAAGGAGGAATCAGATTCTTGTTGTGAAATCGGGTGATACTCCAAGGTTCGGCCATCCTCCCAAGCTCCAAATGGTGGTTCTGCCTCATCTCTCGAATAAGGAGGCTACTGCCTGTTTTAAGTGAAATTTCATGACTACACGGTGTGTACTCTTAAGTACACAAAGTGTACTTTTCTTTTTTTAAACTGTTCCCCTAGCGGCTTCTTTCCACCACGACACTGTTCATCTATCAATATGGGTACACGGCGTGTATTCCTAAATACATAGTGTGTACTGTCGCTCAGCTAGCAGCTGCTTCCACCGCCTTAATATTCACCTGCTGACTGATTACACGACGTGTAAATACCAAGTACATGGTTTGTAGTCATTTTTTACACCCTTCATCACCGACAAGACTACACGCCTAGTGTACTCATCCCACATGGCCAAAGTACATGGCATGTGAAAAAGTACATGGTGTGTACCCACAAATTTTGGAAATTTTCCCCATTTTCCTTATTTTCTCAAAAACACTTAAGGAAAAAGGAAAAGAAGAAACTCGTACCTCAAGAATAAGAACTGGGTTCTTACAAACTTCCCCCCTTAAATCAATTCATTCCCAAATTTCCCTTACAAGTGTGGAGAAGATAAAGCTTTGAACAACTCTGGCCACTGAGCACGTACATCAGTCTCCCACTCCGAGGTTTCATCCTGCACTCGGCCATACTGTCATAGCACCCATACGAGAGGAACTAACCAGCCTCAGAGAACCTTCACGCTTCTATAAATAATACAAATCAGATGCTCCTCAAAGGATGCATCAACCTGAAGCTCAACCTCCTCAGTATGAAAGACATGAGATGGGTCTGAATGATAACGGCACAGTTGAGATACATGGAAGACGTCATGCATGGCCCTGTACCTCTATGGTAACTGTAACCGATAAGCAACCGACCCAACTCTCTCCAGGATCTCAAACGGCCCTACATACCTCGGTGAAAGTTTACCCTGTCTCCTGATCCACCTGTGTCCCAACCTTGGTGAGACAAGCAAGAAAACCTTATCCTCGACCATGAACTCTAAGGGTCATCTGTAGTGATCAGCATAAGATTTCTGATGAGACTGCACAGTAGCCATCTGCTTCTGTATTAACTGGACCTTCTCAGAAGTCTCCTACACAAGATGTGGTCCCAGTAAAGCTGCCTCACCTGCCTCTATCTAGCACAAAGGTGATCATAATGGCCTACCATATAAAGCCTCGTAAGGTTCCATCTCAATAGTTTACTGAAAACTATTATTATAGGCAAACTAGACCAAGGGTATATGCTTCTCCCAAGAGCCCCCAAAGTTTAGGACGCATGTACACAACATGTCCTCTAGCACCTGTATCATACGCTCTGACTGGCCATCGGTCTGAGGGTGGTAAGCTGCGCTCAGAAGCACCTGTGTACCCAATTCCCTCTGAAAACTATGCCAGAAACGAGACTTAAAATGGGCATCCCTATCTGAAATGATAGAATGAGGGACCCCATGAAGATGTACAACCTCACAGATATACAAATTTCTAAGCTCGTCAACACCGAAGGTCTCCTTGATTGGCAAAAAGTGAGCTACCTTTTTATGTCTGTCCACAACAACCCACACGACATCACTGCCTTGAGGTGACCTCAGCAACCCAGTCATGAAGTCCATCATGACATCATCCCATTTCCACTCTGGAATGTGTAACTGTTGTAACAGTCCAAATGGCCTCTATTGCTCCACCTTCACCTACTGACAGGTGGAATATCTCGCAACAAAACCAGCTACTTCGCATTTCATACTCGACCACCAATACTGACGTCTCAATTCACGGTACATTTTGATAACTTCGGGATGCACTGCCCACGCTGAAGCATGATAATCCCACATCAGCTCCTCGTGTATATCCCCTGGAACCCACACTCATCTATGGAAATGCAATACCTCATCATTGCCTATCGTCCAACTAGGAGGAGGGTCCTTAATTTCCACTGACTCCCTTATAACCAGGCCTTATGAATCCGATAACTGTCTCATCCTCACTCTATCCAGGAGGGTAGAATTCACAGCTAAGGATGAAAGATAGGCTCGCCCCTGACTATCATGCACCTCCAAATTCATCTTAGAAAACAAATCCATAATCTGCCACTCACCACTGTCCTCTCGCACTACTTGTATCTGAGTCCTCCTACTTAGTGAATCAGCAACTGCGTTACCCTTACCAGGTATATAGGCAAGCTCAAAGTTGAAGGACCAAAGGTATTCAACCCACCTTCACTGTCTCAAATTCAGGTCACACTAGGTAAAGATATAATTGAGAATTTTGTGGTCCGTGAACACCACAAAATGTTCTACCAAGAGATAATGTCTCCAATAGTATAACACATGAACAACTGTAGCCAAATCGAGATCATGTATCGGGTAATTCCTCTCATGTGGCCTCAACTGCTGAGACCCGTACGCAACTACTCGATTGTCCTGCATTAACACTGCTCCCAGCCCAATACCTGATGCATCAGAGTAAGCTGTATAGCTCTTCCTTTGCTCTGGAAGTATCAGTGTTGGGAAAAAATCCCTCAAGGTAACATTGTAGTATTTTTTGGGTTGATTGTGTTTGTTGACAAAGCAGGTTTCCATGGAGAATTGTCAAGTTCATGAGAATTTGTTGACAATCCTTGTTGACAAAGAACGATGACAAAGTAAAGGACGATCTGGAGGCGTTACAAAAGAGCAGTACAAGGTGGCACCGTTTCCCAGTGTTTTCCAAAATTTTGGGGTCCAAAATTTGGAGTTTGGTGTGCATCGTGAAAAGTGGATATCCTTGAAGATCATATTTTTATATGGAAAAGACATGAATTTTGCGAAGAGAGGATGCATGGATTGGATTTTGTGAAGATCAAAAAAATGGAGGCAGTGATGCTTCACGATTACGTCAGAGCTTCGCGAATGACAGAGTTGAAGCGCATCGCGGCGGTGAAGGGATTTTCAAGGGAGCTTCGCGGCGAAGGCGCGAAGGAATGTTGACGGGATGCTCCGTGATTACGACGAGCTCCGCGAATGGAAAATTTCCATGGTACTTCACGATTTGGACAAAATTCCGGCAGAAACTTAGGAGCTTCGCGATTTGAGATGACGTGGCGTTGACTTCGCATGGAAGGGTCGAGGGTTGGTGGAATCGCCTATAAATAGAGGCCGACCCCCTTGAGAGAAGAAGAGATAATTTTCAGAGAAAATATTTTGCTCTCGTATTGTGAAGGTGGTTCGCGGAGCCAGTGTGCTTCACGAACGAGGAGCTTCGCGACGGCTATTGTAGCTCCGCGAAAGTTGTGAGCTCCATGTTGGCTCAGTGTGCTTCGCGAGGGAAGTTGATCTGCAATGACTTGAGCTTTGTGGGAGTTCTTCGTGAGGTTGCTTCGCGAGATAGCTTCGCGAAAAGGCAGAAGCTTCACGAAGGCTTGTTTGAGCTTCGCGAAATTGGGATCCTAGTGAAGTAGGGTGCTTCGCGAAGGTGTTTACAAAGTGAATTGCCCAGTGGTTAAGAGGCAAAGTGGTATTCATCAGTGGATGAAAGTTGGACTTCAACAGAGCATCTATCAACTGTTGAAGATGAATTATTTCATGCAAATGAAGAGACCTACAGGTCTATAAACTGTGAGTGAATCCCTTCCAAGTTCAGTGAGCATAAGAAGAGGAAGAAGGTGATCTTCTCCACCGGCAGTGTGCCAGAGAGAGAGAAACATGGAGTGACCCTTGGGAAAGTAGTGAGCTGACCCTTAATTCTGTGAAGGCAGTGAACCTGGGCATATAAGTGATCTAGCCCGAACTTTGTATCCACATCTAGCGAAGAATAGTGGAATTTGGTACGTCCGACAACTTGTCGGCGTATGATCCTTGGACGTATCCCAGTGAGGGTGAACCAAGTAAAAATCTTTGTGTCTGCCTGTTTTCTTCCCTGCATTATATTCAAAGTATCATCATCAGGTAAAGAAGAAAATAAGTGGTCTTAATAATCACACGAGTGAAAACAAAGTGACCCTTGTAATAAAGAGGTCAAGATCCAGTGGGGCAGGAAGAACTTTGTGAAATAATATCCATACCCTGATTCACCCCCCTCTCAGGGTATATAGGCCCCTATTGGTCCTAAAAATTGGTATCAGAGGGATAGGTTTCTTTTATCTGATTAGTTTGATCTAACTTAGTTTAGTCAATTTGTGTGGTTAAAGAATCAGTCTTCTCTTATATCAGTGTGCCATGGAGAAGGGAAAAACATCAAAGAAGAATCAGAAGTCAGGTAATATTACTCAGTGTGGAAGTGTTTATGGAAAAAGTGTGATTCAACTAAAGGAATCAAACAGCTTGCCGAAGGAAGGATTTGATGAATCTGATAGGGAAAAGATAGGTTCACTCAATAATGATACAGGAATGAGTGAAGTACATGAACTTCAAAGTTATACAGAAACAAATGATGACAGAGATGTTTCAAGGAGGCCACCAGTAGATGTTGTCAATATGACAAAGAAATTGGATGACGAAGTTAAATCTAAAGATATCCGGATCAAAGTATTGGAGATTGAGGTCAACAAGCTAAGAGGCTTAAACCAACGACTTATTGATGTGGTTACTGACCTAACAGAGAAGAATGATTCTCAAGATGAAGAACTGCGAAAGAGATCCGCAAACGTTGAAAAATCAAAAGATGATGTCAAGGGAAAGAATGTGAACACAGATGAAATTCAGAATCTCAAAGCCAGAAATGATGATCTAGCCACACAGTTGTCTGAACAAGTTCAAAAGAATCAAAGGCTCCAACAAGAGAATGAATCTATCTCTGAATCTGTTTCTCAAGAAAAATTGAAAGTAAAGGAGCAAAGTGGCATGGTAAAAAAGCTCACACAGGAACTAGAAGATGAGATGAATAGCAGAAAGAATCTCAGAAGAGAACTCAATGCCCAAATTGAATCAAGTGATATGAAGATTCAAAAGTTGGAAGAAGAGTTAGAATCAGTGAAGAAGGATGTGGAGAAATCCAATGCTAAAGGAAATCCCAAAATGAAGGATGACTTACAATTGCTATTTGATTATCCTTCGATAGGTGATGACGAAATGAAAAGAAAATTTGCTATTTCTGAAAAGAGGCAAGAAAAAATTATCTCATCTCAAAGACCATACAGTCTGGGAACAACTGGTATCGGATTTTATGAATCCCCTCCCGTGCAAGATAGAAAGAGAGTTGTGAATAGTTCCAAATGTGTAAGAAATCCTATAGGTGCTGGAGATAGACCTAGGAAAACAATTACAAAAAGTATTGATGACATGTGCTATTTTTGCGGAATTCACGGCCACACATCAAGCTTCTGTTTAGAGGCTCATGAATACATATCAGGCTGTGAAAATAGAAACTTTGATGAATATGAGAATAAGAAGAAGCGTCCTGAGGAATCAGAGAGTAGAGTCTCTCAAAGTAAAGCGCTCATAAAATTCTATTACTATGAAAGAATGGGACACACCATGAATATGTGTCAGGAAGCTCAAGAGCTCAATGTAAAAGTAAGAACTCAATATGCATCAACATCTCGACAAAGAATTGATTAAATGAGGTATACAATTGATGGAACATGTTTTATATGTTCTGGTTATGGGAATTTGGCAAGATATTGCAACAAAAAGAAAGCAAGAAAGGAAAAAGAACCTGAAAAGATATCTCCACCATAGGAAGTGTACAAGAAAGAAGCCTATACTGGGAGACAAATTTGTAAGGAGAAGAATAGGCTTAGAGCCTCAGGTAAATCAAATGGAGATGAATGAAAGGTGTATCAGTCACCTCCTCTATCATACTCACAAAAGCTCTCAAGGAGAGAATGTGAACAAGCCTGGATGATTAAGGGGAGATCTACTCCAGCTGTGACAAAGATGAATGAACGTTCAATGGAGGACTCACCACCGGGGAAAAAGAGTGTGGTGACTCAGACATCTGATAAAAGAATGATGAACAAAGAATTTATTGAAAAATTTTCATGTCGTGTTATACAGCAAAAAGTGGAGGAAGGTTCAAGATCCTTGCAATGGTGGAAGAAGCAGGGGAAGATGACAAGTAGAGAGGTTCTTACCCAGAGAAGGAATCAAGGGAAATGAAATTTTGGTGGAACATCAAAGACAGAAATGTGTACTAGTGGGTTTAAACCCCAAATGGTGAAAAAGGCTAAGTCTGTCAAATCTACATATCAGAGAAAGGCTCCGAATATGGGTAAAGAATTCTTAGTCATATGGACAGAGTAGTTGAAGTTGGAAAGGTAATTAGAAGAAGCAAGGAAAGAGTATGATGCTCTGCAAGAAAGAATCAAAGGGTTGACCCATCAGGATCAACTACAATCCTCATCTTGAGGATTCCGAAAGATGCCCCTCTCCCTATGTATATAAATTATATTAACTGATGATTCAAGTGTTTCAGGTTTTAAGGAGATACGATCCAAGGGGAAGTGGAATCTAAAGATGCAAAGTGGAGAAGTGATATGCTCCAGAGATTCAATTGATTCAAATTAGGTACCAGAGTTGAAGAAGAAAGGGAGCATCATAGCACAATAGGAAGTGATTGTGTTATTAACTCTATCTCTTGTTTCCTACACTGAGTTCTAACTTAGTAGGCTTAGAGATTTTGTTAATGGCTCAATTCCGATTGGCATATGAGAATAAATGATGCATGAGGGAAATAATGGTTATGGGTCCATATAGTTGGGCCTAACAGATGGAAGAGTTGCATAACACAGGGGGAGAATTCTATATCCTAATCAGATGCAAGATCACAATGCGATATGAAAGATGAATGTTTATTTTCATGAAGAATGATTGGGGGATAAGAAGTAACAAACATGATTTCATGATTATATATTCTGTTCTAATAATGTGGTATCAGCTGACTGCTTTCAGGATACCAAGATGCTGCGAGAGAAAATAAAAGGCGTGTCAACAAAAATCTGAGAGAAGAAGTTCAAAGAAATGGCATCATTGATCAATGACACAGAGAAAAGTAGCTGAAAGAAATGAAGCCACTAAAGAACGAGTCAGTGAAAAATTTCTTGATGAATGTGTTGAGGAAGAAAGAAAAACAAGGGAGAGAAGAAGTGGCTGATACTGATTCAGAAGAAGACACTGATGATGAACAAGAAAGTTTCAAGTCTGTGTCTATAAGGAATCCAAAGAGATGATCTGAAATTTATAGAAAAAATATCATTGCTGATCAGTCAGATTCAGTTCAGACAAGGAAAAAGAAATCACTAAAGCAGGCATCTTTTCTATCTCAGGATGAGCTGAAATACTTTGCTGATTCGGCTGAAGATGAAAACTGCATTCAGACCAGGAATTAAGAGCTAGATCAGAATTGAGAAGAATCAGACCTGGGAGATTATTTCGAGGCCAGAAGATAAAAACATCATCAGGACTAAATGGGTATATTAAGACAAGATGAATGAATATGGAATATTGATTCAGAACAAAGCACGACTAGTGTGCAAGAGATACTCCCAGATATAGGGAATAGATGTTGATGAGACATTTGCACCGGTTGCAGGACTGAAGACAATCAGATTATTTTTGGACATAACAGTGCAAAGAAAGTTCAAAGTGTTCCAGATGGATGTCAAATCCACATTCTTGAATGGTGTTCTGGAAGAGGAGGTGTATATTAAGAATCCAGATGGTTTTCTCATTCATGAGGATGAGAACAAAGTTTTTAGGCTGAAAAAGGCGTTGTATGGGCTGAAACAAGCACCAAGGGCATGATACTCAAGGATTGATCAGTACTTGAAGAAGCTTGGTTTCCAGCATGGAGGAGTTGATTACAACCTCTATTTCAGCAATGACAGTAATCAAAGGATGATGGTGCTAGTGTATGTCGATGACATAATTTTTGGCGGATCTGATGAATCTCAGTGCAGACAGTTTTCCGAATTCATGAAAAATGAGTTTGAAATGTCAATGATTGGAGAGATAACGTTTTTTCTTGGTCTACAGGTGACACAAGGAAGGAATGAAACATTCATTTCTCAATCTAAATATTCTAAGGAGTTTATGAGAAGGTTTGGAATGGAGAATTCCAAGGAGATGAAGACTCCGCTACTACCCGGATGAAATTATCAAAAGATGAGGATTGCAAGGCAGTTAATATCACCGAATATAGGCAAATTATTGGGAGTCTGTTGTACTTAACTACAACAAGGCCTGATATTGTTTTCGCCACAAGCCAAGCAGTGAGATATCAGAGTAATCCCAAGGAAATCCACATGCTTGCAGTGAAAATAATATTTCGGTATATCCAGGGCACAGTGGATTTCATCTTGACATATACTGATAAATCTCAGACAGAGTTATTGGGATATACTGATGCAGACTGGGCTGGTTCAGCGGATGACAGGAAATCAATGTCAGGTGGTGAATTCTATCTTGGTGGATTGTGTATTTCTTGGCTAAGAAAGAAGCAAGATTGCATTTCGTTGAGCACTGCAGAAGCTGAGTATATTGTGGCCACTCAAGCTTGCACACAGTTATTGTGGATGAAGCAGAAACTTGAAGATATGGGAGTTGAAGTGAAGTCTCCGATCGGAATCCAGTGCGATAACTTAAGTGCAATAAATCTCAGCAAAAATCTCATCCATCACTCAAGGACGAAGCACATTGAGATCAAATGTCATTTTATCAAGGAGAAAGTAGAGCAAGGGCTTGTGAAGTTGGAGTATGTGCCTACAGAGTTACAGGTTGCAGATCTTCTGACAAAGGCCTTACCCAAGGAAGCATTCGAAAGGCATCGACTGGCTCTGGGATTTCAGTCGATTCCCCATACTTAAATGCGTGTGGATGTGAAACCCCCTCCCACTCTCCCCGAGGTATGATGTATCTTTCCCTAATGTGCTGATATGTGTTCTCTACTATGTTATAGACTACAAAGAAGTGTCCTTTGGGTTCGTTGACAAAGGGGGAGAAAATAGTGATTGTTCCAGGGGGAGAGAATGTGGAGATTTGATAAATCATGAATGATATGGGGAGAAGCTGACATGTGGAGCATCCAGATAGGGGGAGTTGATTCTAGTTGAATGTGCTTAGCCAGAGCTTAGCTTGGACAACATAGGAAATAGGGCTAAAGAGGTTTTGAAGCTGACAAGGGATGAAGCTGTGAACAGAAAGGGGGAGCGTTTTAAATATGACGATGCAAGAAGTGATCGATCAAAGAATAGATATCGCGACAGCTGAGGATCGTGATAAAAGCAGAAGAGTGATGTTGGAATGGTGTGCGAAGGTGTCCGGCTATCACGAATTGGGATCAGTGTGGTTCATCAATTGGTATCAATTTAAGAATTGGTATTAGGTTGGAATCCACAATTGGTGTTTAACATGAAGTGATTCATTGATGAACTTTTCATACTACTCTTGTTTCTCACGCCGAGCATTGCTCATGTGGGCTTAGAGTACGTGTTAAGTGAATCCTTGAATGCTATCAGAATTGCAAGAGGCGAATGGTGGTAGCGACTGGAAGAAGACTCAGTGAGGTATCAACATGCAGAAATTCATTCTGAGAAGAGTTATGAAGAATTGTCAACAAACCCAAAGGGGGAGATTGTTGGGAAAAAATCCCTCAAGGTAACATTGTAATATTTTTTGGGTTAATTGTGTTTGTTGAAAAAGCAGGTTTCCATGGAGAATTGTCAAGTTCATGAGAATTTGTTGACAATCCTTGTTGACAAAGAACGATGACAAAGGAAATGACGATCTGGAGGCGGTACAAAAGAGCAGTACAAGGTGGCGCCGTTTCCCAGTGTTTGCCAAATTTTTGGGGTCCAAAATTTGGAGTTTGGTGTGCATCGCGAAAAGTGGATATCCTTAAAGATCATATTTTTATATGGAAAAGGCATGAATTTCGCGAAGAGAGGATGCATGGATTGGATTTCGCGAAGATCAGAAAAATGGAGGCGGTGATGCTTCGCGATTACGTCAAAGCTTTGCGAACGGAAGAGTTGAAGCGCATCGCGGTGGTGAAGGGCTTTGCGAGGGAGCTTCACGGTGAAGGCACGAAGGAATGTTGACGGGATGCTCCACGATTACGACGAGCTCCGTGAACAGAAAATTGCCATGGTGCTTCGCGATTTGGACAGAATTCCGGCGGAAACTTAGGAGCTTTGTGATTTGAGATGACGTGGCATTGACTTCGCATGGAAGGGTCGAGGGTCGGTGGAATCGCCTATAAATAGAGTCCTACCCCCTCGAGAGAAGAAGAGAGAATTTTCAGAGAAAATATTTTTCTCTCGTATTGCGAAGGTGGTTCGCGGAGCCAGTGTGCTTCGCGAACGAGGAGCTTCGCGACGGCTATTTTAGCTCCGCGAAAGTTGTGAGATCCACATTGGCTCAATAAGTTTCATGAGGGAAGTTGCTCTGCAATGACTTGAGCTTCGCGGGAGTTCTTCATGAGGTTGCTTCGCGAGAGAGCTTCTCGAAAAGGCAGGAGCTTCACGAAGGCTTGTTTGAGCTTCGCGAAATTGGGAGCCTAGCGAAGTAGGGTGCTTCACGAAGGTGTTTCCAAAGTGAATTGCCCAGTGGTTAAGAGGCAAAGTGGTATTCATCAGTGGATGAAAGTTGGCCTTCAATAGAGCATCTATAAACAGTTGAAGATGCATTATTTCATGAAAATGAAGAGACCTACAGGTCTATAAACTATGAGTGAATCCCTTCCAAGTGCAGTGAGCATAGGAAGAGGAAGAAGGTGATCCTCTCCACCGGCAGTGTGCCAGAGAGAGAGAAACAGGGAGTGACCCTTGGGAAAGCAGTGAGCTGACCCTTAATTTTGTAAAGGTAGAGAGCCTGGGCATAGAAGTGATCTAGCCCGAACTTTGTATCCACATCTAGAGAAGAATAGTGGAATTTGGTACGTCCGGCAACTTGTCGGCGTATGCTCCTTGGACGTAGCCCAGTGAGGGTGAACCAAGTAAAAATCTTTGTGTCTACCTGTTTTCTTCCTTGCATTACATTCAAAGTATCATCATCAGATAAATAAGAAAATAAGTGGTCGTAATAATCACACGAGTGCAAACAAAGTGACCCTTGTAATAAAGAGGTCAAGATCCAGTGGGGCAGGAAGAACTTTGTGAAAGAATATCCATACCCTGATTCACCCCCCTCTCAAGGTATATAGGCCCCTATTGGTCCTAAAAATCATGATTGGTGCTGATGTCAACCTACCCTTTAGCTCCTGAAAGGATGTCTCACAAGCTTATGAACAAATGAACTTCACACCCTTCTTAGTCAAACCCATCAATGGTGCTGCTAAGCGGGAGAAGTCCTGTATAAAACGCCTGTAGTAACCAGCCAGCCCCAAGAAACTCCGTATCTCAAACACATTCTTAGGATTCTCCCAGGAAACTACTTCTATCACTTTATATGGGTCTACTGAAACTCCTACCTCTGAGATAATATGACCTAGGAAGTGTATCTGGTCCATCCAAAAGTGTCACTTTGAGAGCTTAGCATATAGCCGATGCTCTCTCAGTGTACTCAGTACGATCTCAAGATGGGTGTCATGGTCGTGTCAAGTGTAAGAGTACACCAAGATATCATCCACGAAGACTACCACAAAAGAATCAAGATGAGGATGTAACACATGATTCATCAGATCCATGAAAACTACTGGCACATTCGTGAGTTTGAACAACATAACCAAGTACTCGTATAGACCATATCTGCTCCGAAAAGCTGTAAGAAGTATGTTCGATGGTCTAAACGTAACTGATGATATCCGGATCTCAAGTCAATATTCGAGAAAACTCGTTCTCCCCGAAGTTGATAAAAAAGATCATCAATCCTTGGTAAGGGATATCAGTTCTTTACCGTCAGCTGGTTCAGCTTCCGATAATCCACACAGAGTCTGAGGGTACCGTCCGCCTTCTTCGCAAAGAGGACCGACGAACCCCAAGGAGAAGTACTGGGTCAAATGAAACCCTTTTCCTGTAACTCCTCTAACTGCCTCTTAAGCTCTTGAAACTCATGTGTAGCCATCCTATAAGGAGGAATGGACACTGGTGCTGATCTTGGCACAAGCTCAATAGAGAAATCCACCTCTCGCTCTGGAGGAAGACCTAAAAAGTCATCCAGGAAGACATCCCTGAAATGATCAACTACTGGAGGGAAATCCTTCTGACAAGTCCCCTGATCATCCAGATATAAACTCACAATCTGGGTTATCACTCCACCTCACCCACGATGCTCGGGTCCAGCTCGGCTCTCCTGGACATCCCATTCTCCCTTGTATAGAAAATCTCCACCCTATGGTGACGTGAAACTCACCCTGTGATGATAGAAATCCACAAAGGCTCAGAAGGGTACCAACCAGTCCATCCCGAGAATGACACCATAGCTCGTCATCTACAAGACATAGAGGTCCCATAGAAAGTGACACCCAGCAACCTCTAGGGGGCACTCCTTTCACTGACTTACACCTGCCATTCTAATTCCCAACGGAGTGTCTAGAGTCATAACATCATAAGAAGAAGAAACACAGAGCCCAAGTCTCTCCACAACGGGCACATATATAAAGCTATGTGTAGCACCCATATTGAAAAGTACTTAAGGTAAAACAGAAGCTACTAGAATAGTACCTCTGATAGTAGAAGGTCCAGAATCCTGCTCCTGTTGGGTCTGTTGTACTACATATGCCTGCCCAGTGCTGCGACCCTACAACACAACCTGGCTGCCCTGAGCTGTCCTGCCCTACTGCCTCTGAGATCCCGGTGTCTAGCTACCACGACCATGACCACCATCTCAGCCTGCACGCCCTGAAGTATTCCAATTTCCCAACTGGTAAGAAGCTATTGGTCCTTCTACCGCATGCGGAGTCTACACATAACCCCTCTGACTAGCCACTGGTGGAAATTCCCTACAAAAATGCTGGAGATGACCCATCCTGCCGCAAGCTCGGCACTCCACTGGGTCACATGGACACTGCGGTCTCTTATGCCCCTCTTTGACACAATGGTAGCACATGACCTGGCCACCTGAAGTACTCTTCTGGCTAGTACTACCACCGTGAGAGAAGTCCATCTGTATCTTCCTCTTACCGGTAGAAATAGTACCAGAAACTGGTGTCGAACCGCCCTGGCCCACACCACTATCTTCCTACAGGTTCCGCTCAGTAATCAGTGCCTGGTTCACAATAGCATGCTCTGTAGGCAACCTGAAAACATTAACCAGTGCTCGGATGTCATATCAAAGACCATCCTCAAAGCGTCTATCCCTCAACATCTCATCACCCATTAGAATGGGTGTAAAACACTAAAGCTCGGTGAAACGATCAGAATAATCCATCACTGACATGACACCCTACTGCAGATTCATGAACTCTCAAGATCGATCTTCCCTTAGCATATCTAGTAAGAAGAATTCATAGAAGGCTACCTGAAAATCTTCCCACACCATGTCTTGGTGATGCTCAGATTGGGTGGTAACATCCCACCACCTCTTGGAAGAATCACGCAGCATG
Organism: Viscum album; assembly: GCA_963277665.1. Lineage (NCBI taxonomy): Eukaryota > Viridiplantae > Streptophyta > Magnoliopsida > Santalales > Viscaceae > Viscum > Viscum album. The sequence goes on from OY728152.1 coordinate 1,258,782,550, forward strand.
TATGTAGAGAGCTTGACCCTCCTCCCAGGAGGCATCTTCAGATGCTCGAATATCATCTGCATCGAATCTAGCCATGACTCTGCAACCTGTGGTCTTCCATCCTCTAAAAACGTAGGTGGATGCTACTACTAGAAGATACGTGTCAGCTCTTCCATATATGTGGCGGCCTGTGGTGCTCCCTGAAAGGTCTGTATGAACTGCATGAATCCTTCACGGAACTGTGCATCAGCGCCTATGTCTGGTATAACGACTGGCACCACATTTGGATCTGATGGAGGTTCCATTGGTATCCCATGACCTACCACCTCTAGAGTATAATCGTCGCCACTCTCTTGGCGAACAACTAGTGGTCGTCTCAGCGACATGAATCTAAAAAGTCAAACACACACCTTAGATCCAGATTTATCGAAGACTGAAAACGAGGAGACCAAGAAGGGAACAAAAGAAAGAAAGTATTCAAGGTTTACAAAACTTGACTACACGGAGTGTATAAATACTACATGGAATGTTCTCACAGGACATCCACATGGGCCTATACTCCAGCTAAAACTGGTCGTGTAACACCCCAAACACACGGCGTGTCTTCTGAATACACGGTGTGTACTTGAATCCTCCTTCCCTGCCTGAGTCCTTCTACATGGCTAAGCCACACGACTCTTCTAAAATAAAACTACATGGAATGTACTTGTAAATATAACACCGACCCGTGTTTTTAGTGACACGGTCGGGTACCTGGGTCAGACTACATGACATGTTCAAGGTCGACACGGTGTGTATGTCTTATGGTTCCGCCATCTGCGTTGTTAGTTACACAAGCAGATATCGGGTCGACACTACACGGAGTGTACAAACGGTACACGGCGTGTTCCCCCCAAAACTTCCCTACCCCATGTCTCTTCCCACATGGCCTAAGACACGGTAAGAGACTACACGACATGTACTTAGGGTACATGGCGCGTACTTAATTTTTTTCCCTTTCTTCCCAAATAGAAGAACACACAGCGTGTGTCCAAGGAACTACACGGCGTGTATCCTGGGTTTTCTAGACAGTAAGCCTCAGAAACTACTCCAGAACCCATAAAAAAAACAATGAACAACTATTAAGTGAAAAATTCTGATCCGTGAGGGCCCATACTCCCTGCGAATCAATTTTTGGCATCTTATACAAGTTATAACAAGGTAAACTCGTCAATGATCCACCAAATTCCAGTTATTGAGGGCCCATACTCCCCAAAAACCAAAGTTTGGCATTCATCCTTTTAAAAAACCTCTCACAACAATACCCTATCAAATAGCAGGTATTTATCAAAGCATATATCACAACAACATGCTTTTCTAGAACAACAACTTTCACAACAACATGCAATTTCTAATGCACCTACATGGCATGGAAAGAATGCATGACATGTGATTTCTAGCATGTTCCTAAATGATGCATGAGATGACATACCCTCATCTCATCGAGTTGCAACTAAATCGAACCCAGTATAAAAATACAAGCATCACACCACAAGTGCATCACCCAACAGTGAAAATCAGACCAACTATAAAATGTGAAAAATCAGAAAAATTGAAACACAAGGTAAATTGGATTTTCTCTGTACACGGGTTAGCTACTCCTAGGAACAACTTATTACCAATTACCAATTTACTTCCTATCCCTAAATATAGTCTCCAAACAGTAAGTCAAAGAAAAGAAACCCCTATGATATCACTTTGTAACGTCCTGGATCCAGGTGCCATGCAACGGGTGCCCCGAACCCGGTTGGTCACATGACCTCAAGAACATTTCCCCAAATGCTAGAGGTTACCGACTAGCAGTGAGGGCCCAGGTCTGATAGTGGGGAAAATATGCCCTCATTTTTCAAAGTGTAGAGCATTGAAAAAGATAACATACAACAATGGAAGCAGTAAACAATATACAATTCAAAATGGAAAACTGATGTAAAAGAGAACCAACAGTCATATAGATAGAGATGCAACATGCCACTAATTCTATGAGAGTATCCAGAACATGATACACTATAATACAATACAATACAACTCAAAGTACAAGGTATAGCCAAACAAAAACAAAGCAGAGTAAACAGAACGCAACAACATCACAAGCCTAAGCTCGGTCCCATGCTCTCCTACTCCTCTACTACAATCATGTACCTGTATAGGGAGCCTTGCCTCTATCGACACCTGTAGAAATGAAATCTGTTTGGGCCAAAGACATGACCCAAACAGGGTGTGAGAAATAAATTCTAGTAGGCAACCACCAAAGGCCCATGCCCAATTGTCAGTGAAAATGTGGAACAACAGTGTGCCGTAGTAAATGCAATAAACTAAACAGTACTCAAAAGTAACTAACTCTACCAGTTATATTGCCATTTTAATATTAATTTAACAATTCCAAGCCTGTGATTTAACTTGGAAGGTATAACATATGAAAACCACCATGGTGAATATTCATGACAACACTATCCTCAGACATACAATCCTTACCCTCAGGTAATCAGAATCGAAACCCACAGGTGTCTTCCCACAGACATAACGAATATTTCCCATAGGCATATGAGGTGTTGCCCACAGGCACAAAAACTACTGCCCACATGCATGAGAAAGTTTTCCCACAGGCTAAAAGAAACTCTTCCCTCAGGCTATACAAGTAACCAGGCCGAGCCCAACACATAAGCAAGTAATTATATATAATTCCCCTCGAGGTAATTCAAAACATGCTAAAATTCACGGTATACCCACAGGTATTCTGGCCAAATGGCTAAACAAAGGAATGCACCCCCGGGGTGGTCTTGGATCCAAGCAGTGATCCCAAATAGCAGTTTTAACTTATCAAAAGTTTTTTTTATGCAATTATAGATAATTTTCAGCAAAGTCCACAACCATACGACACCCAAAACATGGGTTCATAGCACAACAGTACACAAATTCAACTCAACAGTTGGAAATAAACACCAGACCACCTACCTTGATCTCCTCTAATCAATATATTTGAACGACGCCTCTCAAAATGACCAAGAATGGCGTAAATCTAGTATAGAAGAATTACCATTAAAATGTAAATAACTTCCCTTAGAGGAATAATTGGTAAGATCAACGCAAGGAGAGGGGAGGGATTACCTGTACGGTCCCAACGTGATCGACAGAGGTGGAATCTGATTCCCGGTGCATGATCGGGTGATCCTACAAGGTTCAACCATCCTCCTGAGCTCCAAATGACGGTTCTGCCTCTTCTCTCGAATGAGGAGGCTACTGCCTGTTTTAAGAAAAATTTCATGACTACATGGCGTGTACTCTCAAGTACATGGTGTGTACTTTTCTTTTTTTAACTATTCCCATGGCAGCTTCTTTCCACTGCGGTACTGTTCATATGTCGACATGGGTACATGGTGTGTATTCCTGAATACACAACGTGTACTGTTTCTCAACTGAATGATGCTTCCACCGCTTACTATTCACCTACTGACTGATTACACAATGTGTAAATACCAAGTACATGACGTGTAGTTAGTTTTTACACCCTTCATCACCGACAGGCCTACATGCCCTGTGTACTCATCCCACACATCCAAAGTACACAGCGTGTGGAAAAGTACATGGCGTGTACCCACAAATTTTGGGATTTTCCCCCATTTTCCTTATTTTCTCAAAAACAATTAAGGAAAAAGGAAAAGAATAAACTCGTACCTCAATAATAAGAACCAAGTTCTTACATCCAAGATACGTAGGCCACCTCTCCCCAAGTTTCGAGATCCATATTGATCATCCAAGGAAACCCTAGAATCTAAGTCCCTTATTCAAAGTAATGATCATATCATATGCACTATAAACCCCCAAAATGGTACAAGGTAGCCTCAGTGTGTAAAATTCAAAACAAAATGAACTATGATAAATATGATTCCTACCATAACCAGGATATTTAGGATGAATTATTAAGACCTGAGACCAAATAAACACCCCTTTTGGTGTGAGTCTTTTCACGACTCCAACATCTCAGCCAGTTGGACTCAATCGGTCCTGGGAGATGATCACCCTAAATCATCTAACAAAAAACAGATAAACCCACCAAACTATGATGAATATGATTCCTACCATAACCAGGATATGTAAGACATCTCTCTAAGATCTAAGTCCCATGATAAATCATTTCAAGGCAGTCCCAGTGCATAAGTCCTACATCATGTGAAATGAAATAATCATTATACATCCCTTGTTTCTCACACCAAGAATAGATCACATGAGATTAGGGAGTTGTGGTAATCATATCATATGCAATATGAGTCTCTATAATGACATGGGAAACCCCAATACATAATCCCTACAAGAATGAACTATGAAAACTATGATTATCACTATACTCAGGATATGTAGGAAACCCCCTTAGGGTTAAAGCTCAAATATTTATGTTGGACACCCCCTTAGGGTTCGAGCTCAAATATTTGGCATCTCAGTACCCGAACATATATCCTCTCTACATGACATTAAACTAAATGGGACTAAAAAACTATGTGAGTTTTGATTCCTACAATAACCAGGATACGTAGAATGCCTCATAATGACTCAATCCCCTCCTCGGAATATAAACCACCTCCTTACATGGAAGAATATTCCAAAGAACATGGTTATATGGATTTAGCATATAAAAAACCACCCGTTACTAGAAAATGATGGAGAAACTTAGATACATACAGATGGATTCACTAAAGAGATCACAATCTTTTAAATATAAAAGAGAATTAACCTATAATCATTTCATTAGGGTAACTAGTCCTATATCAAGATTAGGAAGAGATTTACGAACATATATTAAATCTATAAGAGAGTCTCAGAGTAGGAAATAATTCCCCCTAAAAAAGGGTGAGATGAGCTCGACCTCCCATCCTCTTGACCAATGAGAGTCTCCAAGAGTTGCTGGGCCTAAAAACCCAAATAAACATTAACCCTTGGAAAGAAGGTTTGTACCTAGATATGGATGATGAAATCATTGGGAGTTTTTAGGGACGAAAAAACAAATGTAAAACCGAATTCATTCAATTGGGTTAGGCCTTAAGATATCCCTCAATAAAACCATCAAATGGGGAACCCATTCCACATTCACGTTGAATCCTGATGAAATAAAAATGGTGAACCCAATGTGAATCTCGGTAAATAACAAATGACTAGGTTACAATCCATCAAGCCATGTTTCTTGTTCCCTATATGAAAACAACATCAATAGGCTCGACGTGAATCTCTCAGGACACTTTGTTTTGAAAACCATATATAAAAAAAGTAGTAAGACCAACATAAGCTGAGATTCTTGCAAGTCCATCCTCATGTTGACAAGTCCACATGAGCATAATGGATAGATCGGAAAAACAATACAACTGTGTTAACATTGCATATCTAATTGAGAAATTTCATGCCTATGATATAGCACTGATCGGTACCCTTATTCCTTGTTTTCTGTGTGATTTCAGATACTTCTCTCATCGATAGACTCCCAAACCAAGGAAATGTATTCATTATCCAGCATTCACTCTGGTAACTCATCTGCCGCTGTGACCCCCATGGGTCAGAAAGCGATCACACCCACTCAACTACTCCAATGGAAGGTGGAAAATATGATGGTATGAGAGTACCAACAACACAATATGATCTCGACCATGAAAGATACTCATGAGATTCTCCAATCATGGTAGCCAGTGAATTTGAATTGCCCAAAAAAGGCTGATGCTAATCTAGTAGCCCTCATTTCTACGAACAACCACTTCAAGAGATTATCCCTGGATCATGACAACTGACACCTTCCATACCTGATGAAGGTGGACCAAGAGGCCAAATATGGCTTCCTTTCAATTCAGGTTCCACCGAGGAGGGTACTTACCAACTGCCATCACCAACACCTCCCCATTGGTACCCATTAGCCGGTCATTGATGGTACCATCTGACACACAACCGCCTCTGATGCCCATGATTGGGCTACAAAGAAGACTTATCAGAGGAGGGAGATGTTGGTTATCTAAGAGAGGGATCATATTCCCACTCCTACTGAAGATGTCTTCTGGTATACTCTAGTAGGAACAAACAAGTAGGCTCATGTCCTTACTAGATTGGGACAAGTTTGTGGGCATATTCTCATAGAAATCATGTGGGAGGCTCATCTACCTACCCCCATGCATGAATCCCATCGGTATATTCTGATGGCACAAGGACATAAGTGGGCACATATCCCCGCTTTTATTTAATATATATTTCAACAGATAATGGAGACAAATAATTTGTAGGCTTATCTCCCTACACACACTTTTCTAAAATGACAATATATTTTAGCAACATCTAAAGAACTCTTCCTACATATTCCGGCATTGTTGCAGATAAAGGGACAAATCTATACTCCTATCCCTATAGTCAGGGAAACTCAACACTACGATCATCAGGAACAAGTGGTTATACCGGAGTAAGAACACATCCTTTCTCACACCCAGGAGGATTATCATCTTATTACGATAAAGGGAGAGGCATCATACTGGGCTCATACTCCTGTATCAACTAGGGATCACCAGGTGAGAGTGATACATGCCTCGGGAAAGGGGAACATGCCTATCAAAAAAGTCTGGAGGAATATTCTAAAGGCCCAGGATTAGGATCATACCCCCATTCTGTCCAGGTATCACCATGTGAGAGGGGCACAAGCCTCGGGACATGCTCATATTCCTATCAAAAAAGTCCAACGACATACTCCAAAGGCTCAGGATTGGGCATATATCACCATTCTGTCTGAGGATAACCAAGTAAAAATGATACAAACCTCAAGAAATACTCATATTCTTATCAGTGAATCTTCATAGAATACTCCAGCAGATTACAGAAGCAAGATGCATATTCATACTTCTGCTGACGAACGACTGCACCAACATCATTCCAAGGAAATAAAGGAGGAGGCTCATATTACTTCTCCTATTTTAGAGATTTGTTGACATATTATGATAGGGAATGAATATTCAAACCAGGATCATATTACTATTTCAACTAGGGATCACCAGGTGAGAGCACCATGCACCTTGGGGTAGGTTCATATTCTTGCTAAGAAATACCATAGGCATATCTTGAAGGCTCAAGATCGGGCTCATACTCCCGTATTGATTGAGGATTACCAAGTGAGAATGGTGCATGCCTCATGACAGACTCATATCTTTGCCGATAATGGAAAAAATTATTGGAATATTCTAATAGATTCTCAGTAATGGGCTCATACTCCCACAACACTAGGCGATTTTATACAGGTTTTGGAAACCGTCACACAACATGCTCATATCCTTGTACAATCACAAAAGGTAGTTCAGAATATTCCAGCCACAATGTAGAACATGGACCATATTTCTAATATTCTCAATTCCAGTGTCCTTGCGGTTGTTCAAGACACATTCTCAACACCACAAGGGTCCATCGACTCTTCTATCAAAGAAGAAGATAAAGAAGTTCATTACCATGATAGTCCTTCTCATTGTAGTGTGGAGATGGATCATATGGACTCTACTACCAACATCCACTATGGTCAACCTACCCACAATGATATATCTAATGGGTAAGTAAATCCTCCCTTTTTCTAGAAATCTATGTATAGAGAGGTGAACCAAACCCCGACACATTTTTACAGAGGGCTGCTTGAAACACCGGGGTTAACCGTATACGATTCCCCATCAAATTCCAACAACACTCCACTCCCGACAATAGGTGACCATTAGATCCATATTCTATGGTCTTAACAGATGGAGGCATGTAAGTATGATGAGGAGGAGGCCAACATTGATATATAGAGAGATTTATTTGGAAAAAACCTCCCCATCATGTTTTGGCCCCTTGCTACTTATATCTATGAGATCCTAGATGAGTTAGAAAAGGAGCGTATTCCTTACCAAGGCCAAACTATGTGTACTAATAATTAGTGACTGAAGGAATGACATCTCCCTTATCCAAGATATTAGTGTCACCTTCAGATAATCAATATAATCTATTTCCAAATCGACCTAGCTGCTATCTCTGTGGCCCAGGATCCAAAACTGGAAAAGAATAGTGCGAATCTACAGCTTGCTTTCCACCATTGCATCATGACACTTCAATAGTTGATCTATGAAGCCAGGTCATGCATCTGTATTTAAGGATGGGGATAATATAGAGTGTTACACTTTTCCACCCCCCTAAAATAGTAAAACTCAGACATGAGATCTTGTAATGTTATAGCCTCTGGTGAAATCAGGGGACCAGAAAATGGTCGGGCTAGTTGGTCACTACAACAGAATGACCCCACCTCAACGGTGCCCAAACACCATGGACATGGAGATAGGATAGCCAACATGACTTAAATATGGACCCCTCAAGATAATAGGAGGACATTCCGAACATGGAAATCAAAGTTGAGATCACCTAGAAAACTTATCGTAAGGAATAATTATCACCATGGGCTACCATCGCACCCAACTCCCACGCAAGCACATCTACACCACATCACCCAGACTGTAGTAGCATCTTCCATAGTAGCCGTCTCGAAGTAGAATCGCCCCCTATACCATAAGAATATCTACCAATGCCTTCACCCCTTGGGTCATAAATCCCTAAGAGTATTCAGGACATACCCTCGAAAACTATAGGTGAACCCTAATGCACCGAGATGGGGGAATTTACATCTCAATCATAATCACTAGGTTCATTGTCCCCCGAGAGGACCCTGGAGATACCAGTGATGATTCTAGATGACACCCACCCCACTAGAATGAGGGAATTTATATATTCATGTTCGTCTTGGGAATCATCAATTTCTTGAATGGATCCATTATATTCTCAACAACAGGACCAATCAATGCCAATGGAGGCCTCAAATGACCCCCACCCCACATGGTTGGGGGTATTTTCATCATCATTATCACCATAGAGGGAATCCGTATTCTCTAGGTTGGGAGGAAGAAACCAATGGTCAACATCCCACATATTCCTCCCACCTTAAGACAAACGTATGTTGGTCGAGGTTCTCTTTAAAATCATAATCTGAAACTCCCTCATAGTCACTATTCATAGTCCAAGATGGTAGGAGCATACTACAATGGAAATCAGACCCCACCGGGGTCACAATCCAAATTGGCTCAATAAGGCCAAGGGTTTGAATAATGACCCTAATGGAAGATGTGCAGAATCATCTTGTTGCATGGATAGAAATGGCACAACCATCATTTCCTAACATGCCTTTGTGAATAATATCACTATCAATGAGGTAGTCATTGATTAAGACACAAAAACAGAGGAACGCAACATGGAACATGTACCCTAGGAGGAGGGTGATTTGGACACACCAAATGAGATTGCATGCACCTAAAACCAAAGATGGATTCAAAATTTGGCACCACTGAACAACGAGTTTCCACCTCCTCAGAAAAATAATATCAAATAAAAAGGAAAATATGCAACTACATCTCAGTTAACTTCCACAAAGGAACACTTATCACAATATGAGAGTGAAATATGAGCTCTATTACAACTCAATAAAAAGTTAATCAGGGGAAATGTTCCTTCTAGGTATCATCTCTATCCATAGAAAAATATTCTCCCTCCCATTTTTGATCTTACAATAAGAATGATATTTGAATTTTGGGTTGGATATAGATATAAACAGTTGGCCTTCATGAATAAGGAAGTCAAAAATGATCAGGACTTCCATCCATTGCGGTGATATCCAATCCCTTGCTAGGGTAATCATTCAGTCATAGGAAGGATCGAGGATTAGTGGGAGATGAATGCAAGACCACCTCATCGACCCCCACCTTCTCCCTGTGGATGAGAACCAGATCAGACAACATTACCCTTGGAATTACTTATTTTCATTGAATCCCTGTCTACTCGAATGGAAGCCATTGAAGGGTAGCGAACACATGTGCCGCTTGAAAGGAAGCCATATCCCAAATGGGTGGATGATACTCCAAATCCAACCTACTTCAGTAACCCCACCTTTTATACCTTTGAAGGTGCACACAATCCTAAACAACATCTCACACACTTCATATCCTGATGCGGGCTGATGATGGGACCTCGAGATCAATCAGATGCAATAAAACTGAGGTGTTTTGTATATACTTTGATAGGGCCAGCCTTTGTTTGGTACAAAAGTCTGCCAGCAGGATTTGTTATGGTATGGGAAGACCTTTTTCATCAATTACTTTATTATTTTAGTTCAACACTAAGGAAAAAAATGGCCGTTGACCTAAATAACTGAAAGAAGGGAGAAAATGAAAGGGTGTCTGATTTTATAGGAAGGTGAAAAGATTTAACCTATTCACTCAACATCCCCCTCTTGTAGGAGAAACTGTTGGAACTCTATGATGAAAATATCAGGGATGAGTTGTAGAAAACCCTAATCCCTATGAAATATCTTGGAAGGTTACAAGAGTTCACTGAAACAACATAATTTATTTAAGAGGTTATTCAGAAAACCCGATCCAAGTCTTGACTTATGCCCACAACATAGGGGAAGAAACCAGGCAGAATAGAAGTTGTAGTTATCTTTCTCAATCCTGAAATAGTTCCCATCCAAGTGTCTAAGCATGCCAAAAACCAATCATCACCTTTTATCGAGCGACATACACCACAACATCTCCCTTGGCTAGAATTATAGAGAAATCATGGTTGCTCAGGATTTGAGGAATGGATAAAAAAATTATAATCCTTCCGAAATGAACAAGTCCTGGGTTATTTCTTGGGAACCATGGATAATAACCAGCTCAGACTTCTATAAACCTAGGAGGCCTGATGAAGTCAACCACACTGACCATCCTGAATACTACCCTTTCCATATAAGGATGGGTAAAAATATCAATAATTTATTCATCTTAAAAGAAGTCCTTAAATCCATGGTCAACTTTGGAAAAGTGATTCTAGATAATTATCTAGAGAAGGTGGATTGCATAACCATCACTCGGTCAGAAGAAGAGGAAAATTGGCAGAAAGTTCCACCTAGGTGAGCACAAAAGTTTGACAATTGGATGACTCAAAAAACAGTTGATCGAGCTCATACCACTATGAAATCATATTTTCACAAAATCATGATATCTCCACCACCTAAAATAGAGATTTCAGATGTGCCTCCCATGGGTGGGCATGACCACCAGAAGAGAGAAGAGATAGAGGAGGAAGAAACATATTCTTCTCCAAATCAATCCCTAACTCTTGAATATTTCTTCCCTGTGAAATCTGCAATATGGGAATTTCCCCACTAAATGGAACCCTCATTAGATGAAGGGATCATATTTGGTTCTATCAATGTGATACAACTATCAAAATTCTTCTTTAATGATGAGTATGCCCCTGAATATGGTTTTACCGCATATAACAGGGGAACGAGATGTTGGAGTTGGTGGCCTAGAACCAAATACTTTGTACTTTATTCATTAATAAATACCTTATCACATCTTTATTGTTCTTCTTTGTGAAAATGCATGTGATAATTTCCTAAGGATATCTGTTTCTTTAAAGGGTCCTAGAGGATCCCTACTATGATGAGAAATTGGAAGTTCCATAACACTGTTCTTGAATATATGTTCTATGGACGGATAATGTTATCTGAGGGACACAAATAATACAGACCATTAGGGGTGAGGACTCATAAAACTTTGAAGAACCTTCTCATGGAATGTGCCCTTGGTAATATCTAGGAGGATATTATGAGAATGAGACCCGCCAGTAGGAAATCCACATTTCATAGTGTCATTGGATGTTCCTATCTGCAGACGTGTGTATTGGTCCTTAGACTTTAAGATTATTATTAATGAGTATTAAAACTTGCACACTTATATGTATTGATGAAAATTGTGATGAAACACTGTTCACAGTGAGGTAGGATACGTTGGGTGCGTCACGAGTGATACTGCGTTAATAGATAATGCGATAAAGGATTTTCCCCTTCTATTCCTTAATATAAGTAGATATCTTAGGCCCTTTGATGTAATTGATATAGCCTAAATAAATCCTTTTCCATTGTGAGGAATGGTAAAGTTCAATTCCAGAAAGTCAAAGAAAGAATAATCGAGCACATGGGTTGATGGAACTAGCATGCAACCCGATTGATTCGATATATCACGTCAAATGGATTATATTACATGGTAATCATTCGTAGGAGGTGACACGTCATTGCGGTGTTAATTTCTTTCTCTATGGGTGCCTTGGCATGTTTCTATATTCTAACCTTGGACTTTAGGCAGACTTTGCCTAATTCCACTGAGAAAGAGTCCTAGAGGGTCACACACTAAGTGTGTCCAATTATCTTAGTTAAATATTAATTTAACAAGTTTAATAAAGATTATTCCCGATTGTGGTTTAATAATTATTTAAGGATTCCCGATTTCATTTATTTCGACACTAGTTATTCGAGAGAATATATTGTGGGTGAAATAATATATTTATTAGTGAGTAAAGTAGTGATATTTATTTTAGAAATAAATATTAATTATTCAAGGTCTAATAAATATGGTAGAGGAAATAAAGAAAAATGGAAAAACAAAAGTACACGTCGTGTACATTAAATATAAATGCCGTGTACTTTTTTTGGGAATTTATGAGAAATAATAATATTTATTTAATTAAATAATATTAGGTGTAATTCGCTGGGTGCATGTCAGGTAATAATAATAGTCAACTGTTATTATTAGACATGGGGTATTACTAAGAATTAAATGAAATGAATAAATGATTTTGGGTAATTAATTCATTTTATTATTCTATGTAATTAAAAATACCAATTATATATTTCTCATTAGCCTATCCATTTTTTGTGGTTGTGCACAATAGATCTAGAGAAATCTCTCAATCCAAGAGAGAATCCTTTTTCTTCCAAGAATGTTCTCATGCTATGAGAGAGAGATCCTCATCCACCGGATCAAGGCAATCAAAGGCGGACATCGCAAGTGAAGGCTCTTCCACACTAGCACCCAGAGATCCCTTTGGCAACATCCAGAGATATGTGGATCATGTGTGGATCACCACTAGAGGAATCCTACACTTGGATTCTACCATGTAATAATGGATCACATCGGATCATGACCGGAAACATCAATGAAGAAAGAGTTATATCAAGGTAATTCTTATCATTTTTATTCTATTCTGAAGATCCAACATTTTATTATCGTGACAGATCTCGAATTGATCATTGTTAATGATAAAATTAAAGTTGGGTACACCCACCAAAACACTTCTGCTGCACCCGAAACCTAAAAATGGTATCAAAGGGGTCATATCATTGATTATAATTATTTAGTTTTTGTTGGTGATTTACAAATTTAATAATTTAGCCGTTTCAATACAAGTTAATCATTCTTTAAATCCGAATCTTGAGATCTTTTCCTCCTCTATCGTTTCTCATTCACCTTACAGAAAAAAAAATTCTTTTAATTTTTATTAAAATAAAATAGAGGATCTCATTCGGAGGTTCCAAAAATTACAGGTCGTACAACACTAGAATACACGACATGTATTAAGTAGTACACATCATGTAGTCTAGGTTCAATGCATCAGACTGGTCCACCAAATTAGGCTGTGTGTTGGAGTATTTCTAAGTCATAAATAACACTATGTGTTGACTAGGAATAGGTGGCACACAGTTTCCAGATTACATGCCATGTGGTCCACTAAACACAGCATGTAGTCCCTTCGGGTTAGGGTTGGACCGTGTACTCCATACACGACTTTCCCAGCTGGAAACCGTGTAATGCGGATACTACACAGTGTGTGTCCCAATGAAAACACCATGTACTCTGAAAAATTTTCAATGTACATCTACACTCCATGTCCCCAGGCATGTACTTCATATGGAAGGTGAACAAAAGTATACACTGTGTAGTCCGAAATACACACCGTGTACTCATACAAATTACACAGATTTATTAAAATTTATTAGTATATTATAGAAACCCTTGAGACGTGTACTATAGTGTAGGTGTAAAGATGAGGCACACCATGTGATAGGTGTTATATATATATGTGTGTTTAATTTAACATCTGCATAATGTTCATTTCTACTCATTAGGTAGTTATGAATGGGAATTCACCGGGTTGCCTCCAAGGTAAAAGTTACGTACAAAGATAATTTTAAATGAATTTATTTGTTTAAAATTATGATGGATGAGAATCCCAAGGAAATTAAGATAAGGGTTTAAGATAAAAGGGTTGATTAATTAAAGATAATTAATTGATTTGAGTGTGATTTATCTTAAAACAAGAACGATTAAATAATTGAACGATAGTTTTATTTATGCATAAATATCGTTTCATGCATTGATGATCATGAGCTTGACCAAGACCTTTGTATGTGAATGGTTTCATTTAATTTATTTATTTAAATTAATTTTTTTGTCCTGTGAGCCTTCTCCTCATTAATATGTAGGGCCTGTGTACCCAAGGTTTCTTTTATGTAAAACCCCATTTTACCCCTCACCTGCATGTGAGATAAAATCATATGTAATGGATAGAGCTCCCAAGCTAGTGGAGGAAACTCAAGTTAGGAGCCAATGTGAAACCAATCCAAGGAGATACAAAGGTGGACATGTGGAAAGATGTAAACTCGAACCCAAAAGGTTCAAGGTGTTTCTCCCCTAGGTCTTGGGTTAGTTTATCAACCACTAGATAAACTAAACAATAGAACAAGATCATGATCATACCATTTATTTTATTTCTATCAGTTTCGTGGTTTATTTATTTTGGGTGTGTTTTCACGATCACAGAATTAATGAATTAAACAAGCATGCAAGATGGAACTAAAATAAGACCAGCTGATGCATAAAATATTATCTTATACATGGTTAATCACTTAATTATATCCCACTTAAAATTAAAAAGCATGTAGTCAAAGATAATAAAATGGAAATTTATGTATAAGGATAAAATCCATCAAAGAAAATATCAAGTCGGTATAGCCTTCCATAATCTTAGTTAGAATCGAACCATAGTTCAAAGTGCTTGAACAACCCTAGTTGAGGTGTTTTCAATTATCAGGGAATTATAATTCAAGGTTTTGGGTTGACTTGACTTGGTTTGCATCAAGGGTTGACTGCCACAATAGGACTTGGTGTGACCAAGAGGCAAAGGTTGAGGAAATCCAAAATAAAAGGATTTTAGGATTGGGGAGTCCAATCAGTGGATCAAGGAGCTGCAAGTTAATGCAGTTGGAATTTAGAATTCCTACCTAAAACTCTTCAAGTTTCTTGACCAACCCTAGTTGGGGTAATGTGAAGGGAAATATGGATCGTTTCCACTAGAATATTCAGGCAACATAATATTCCAAAGTCAATGGTGAGGGCAATTGGATTTTGATAAAATAGTGGGAGACTAATAAGTATTAATTTATTTATTTGTTTCAGTTTTATCATAATAAATTACTAAACCTTTGATAATCTTAATTTGTAGAAATGACAAGAAAAATGGATTCAAACATATCATTGCGAACCATACTCGAGAAGGAAAACCTTCTCACCGACACTAATTTCCAAGTGTGGTAGATGCATTTACGCGTCATCCTTCGCCATGAGAGGAAATTGAATGTGCTGGAAGAGCTTGTTCTAGTTACACCTGGGAAAGAGGCCAGCAATGAGGAACTATCTCTATATATGAAACATAAGGATGATTCCACATATGTCCAATGTTTCATGCTATAAACCATGTCTAATGATCTCTTGAAGAAACATGAAAACATGGATGCGTATAGTATGGCGTCTCACCTTAAGGATATCTACCAAGAGAAGGTGAGATAGGAGAGATATGAGATCTCCAACGCTTTGTTTACAACTAAGATTGGAGAATTTGCACCAGCTAGGCCTCATGTAGTCAAGCTTATTGGATACATTGAATTCCTGAACATCTTAGGGATTAAGTTCCCAGATGAGTTGCATAAAGATCTCATCCTATCATCACTTCCCAAGACCTTCTCTAGATTTATTGTCAACTATAACATAAGAAAAAAGGAGAAGAATCTATTAGAACTTCTGACCTTAATTAACCAGGTAGATAAGGACAATGGGCATGACAAACCTGCAGTCCTTATGGTGAATAAGAAAAGGAAGGACAAGGAAAAGGGGAAAAGGAATTACAAATGGTCTGAAGCCCCCGACCATCATCCCTCCAATAAGGGGAAGATATAGAGGCTGGGAAAGGAATGAGAGGCGGTATGTTTTTCATGTGGTAAGCCATGCCACTAGAAGATGAATTTCACCCAGAAGCATGGGGACGCTAAAGGTGTGTTCATTATTGAGTGTAATCTTTCTACACATTGGGTATTAGATACAGCTTGTAGGGCTCACATCTATATTCAAATGTAGGAAACAAGTAGATTTAGAAAGATTTCCAGAGGAGAGGTGGATATTTGAGCTGCCAATGGCGTGAGGCTGGCTACATTGGAAATTGACGATTACCACCTCTCATTTCCAATTGGGATGATTTTGGTTTTACATAACTGTTATTATGTTCCTAGTGTTACTAAAAACATAATTTCTGTATCTTTTTTGGATATGGATGGATTTATTTTCAATTTTGGAAATAAGGGTTGCTTATTTTATAAGAACAATGTATGTTATGGTATGAAACATTTAAATAATAGTTTTTATGTATTAAATTACAAAAACCAAGTGTTGGTAATTAATAATGAAACAAACTCACATGACTCATACATCACCCAGTTGTGACTTCATTGTCTCAGTCATATAAATGAGAAGCGCTTGAAAAATATCTACCAAGATGGATATTTAGACTCTACTAATCTAAAACCACTTGACAAATGTCACACTTTTTTACAAGGTAAAATGACCAAGCTGCCTTTTGGTGGACAGGGTGAGAGGGCCACAGATCTTCTAGGATTGGTGCACACAGATGTGTGTGGACCATTTCTAGTAGAATCTATAGGTGGATATTCTTACTTCGTTAATTTTACTGATGATTTGAGTATATATGTCTATGTCTAATTAATGAGGTATAAGTCATAATACTTAAATAAATTTAAGTAATTCAAGAATGAAGTAGAAAATCAGATTGTTAATAAGATAAAGAAGCTTCGATCGGATCAAGGTAGAGAATATCTGAACCAAGAGTTCATCGATATTCTATGGGAGTCTGAGATTCTATCTCAAATCACTCCTCCTTATACACCACAATGGAATGGTGTTAGTGAAAGGAGGAATCACACCTTGTTGGACTTGGTGAGGTCGATGATGAATCATGAAGATCTTCCATTATCTTTTGGGGATATGCATTATAGACTGCAACATACACATTAAACCAAGTACCAAATAAGGCAGAAAATGAAATTCCCTTCGAGTTATGGAATGGAAAGAAACCCATTTTTTCGTACACACGTGTATGGGGATACGAGGTATTTGTTAAGGCCTTATCAGGCAACAAAATAGCATCCCGGTGCATGAAGTGTATCTTTATAGGATATCCCAAGGAAACAAAAGGATATTACCTATATAACCCTTTAGAAAAGAAAGTGACTATTTCTAGACAAGTCGTCTTTCTTGAGAGGGATCATAACCTCAAAAAGGATAATGGGAGAAAGATTGACTTTGATGAAGTTGATGCTCAAGATACACTAAAGTTGGTACAAGAACAAGTTCCACAGGTCCCCATGGAAGAGGTTCCTGAAACACAAGTACTGTGTAGAAGCTCAAGAGAGGTAAGAGAACCAGAGAGATTTGGTTTCCAAGAATGGTGAATCATTGCTGTTGGAAAATGATGAAACTCTCTCCTACAGGGAAGTAATAGAAAGCTCAGAAGCTACAAGATGGATATAAGCTATGAATTCTGAGATAGATTCCATGTATCAGGACCAAGTCTGGGTTCTGTTCGATGAGCCAGTTGATGTGAATCCTGTTGGATGAAAATGGGCATTCAAGAGAAAACTGGACATGAAAGGTCATGTTAGAACCTATAAATCAAGTCTAGTGGCTAAAGGATCCAGACAACATCAAGGAATTGACTATAATGAAACCTTATTTCCAGTTTCCATGTTTAAATCCATAAGAATCATACTTTACATAGCAGCTTACCATGACTATGATATTTGGAAAATGGATGTCAAAATAGAATTCCTTAATGGGAACCTTCATGAAGATGTCTATATGACACAACCAGAAGTGTTTGTGACACCAGGTGAAGCCAAACGGGTTTTCAAGTTGCAGAAATCCATATATGGATTAAAGAAAGCATCCAGGTCATGGAACATTCAATTTGATGAAGCCATAAAGGAATTTGGTTTCATTATGAATGAATGTGAGCCATGTGTTTATAAGAGGTTTAATGGGAATGCGGCTGTTATCCTAGTAGTATATTTTGATGACATATTTCTTATTGGAAAGGATGTACCAGTCTTACAGTCAGTTAAGGACTGGTTAAAGAAGTGTTTATCCATGAAGGACTTGGGTGAAGCAGCCTACATTATAGGGATCAAGATCATTCATGATAGATCTAAGAGGCTGCTTGGACTAAGTTAGGGTACATATATTGACCAGATACTAAAGAGATTTAGTATAGAAAAATCCAATATGGGATTGGTTCCAGTGTCACATGGACTACATCTTTCTAAGAAAATGTGACCTTAGACACAACAAGATAAAGATAGAATGAGTAAGATCCCATACGCTTTGGCTATAGGATCCATAATGTATGACATGTTATATACTAGGCTTGATGTTTCCTATTCACTGATCATGGTAGGTGGATATCAAGAAGATCCAGGGGAACAACATTGGACAGCTATAAAGACTATCCTTACGTATCTGAGAAGAACTAAGGATATGCTCCTGGTGTATGGAGGAGATGTGGAGCTTATCATCAGAGGGTATGTTGATGATGGTTTTTAGATAGATCATAATGATCTGAAGTCACAATCTGGATATGTTTTCTATCTCAATAGAGGAGTTGTGAGATGGAAGAGTTTAAAGCAACCAGTTGTCGCCAATTCTATAGCGGAGTCCAAATATATAGCAGCTTCTGATGCAGCCAAGGAAGCCGTCTGAATTTGGAACTTTGTCAAGGAGATTGATGTGGTTCCTAGTAGTAAAGATCCTATCACATTATGTTGTGATAATACTGCAGTGGTTTCTCTTTCAAAAGAACCAAGGTCACATCAATGGACAAAGCACATACTTTATAAGTATCACCTCTTGAGGGATTTCTATCAAAGGGGTGAAGTTGTAGTGAGTAGAGTATCCATGGAAGAGAACATGGAGGACCCCATGACTAAAGGCCTATCTCAGAAGAAGCATGAATATAATGTGAGAGATAATGGGTTAAAAGTTATTAGCAGTTGGATCTAGTTAAAGTGGGAGTTTTTTGGAGTTAGTGGCCTAGAACCAACTACTTTGTACTTTATTCATTAATAAATACCTTATCACATCTTGATTTTTCTTCTGCGTGACAATGAATGTGATAATGTCCTAATGATACTAGTTTCATTAAAGGTTCATAGAGGATCCCTACTATGATGAGAACCTGGAATTTCCATAACACTGTTCTTGAATATATGTTCTATGGCTGGATGATGTTATTTGAGGGACACAAATAATACAGACCATTAGGGGTGAGGAATCATAAAACTTTAAGGAACCTTCTCATGGTGTGTACCCTTGGTAATATTCAGGAGGATATTATGAGAACGATACCTGCCAGTAGGAAATCCATATTTCATAGTGTCATTGGATGTTACTATCTGAGGACATGTGTATTGGTCCTTAGACTTTAAGATTATTATTAATGGGTATTAAAACTCGCGCACTTAGATGTATTGACGAAAACTTTGACAACACACTATTCGCAGTGAGGTAGGATACGTTGGGTGCGTCACAAGTGATAATGTGTTAATAGATAATATGAGAAAGGATTTGTCCCTTATGTTCCATAACTTAAGTAGATATATTATGACCTTTGATGGAATTGATATAGCCTAAATAAATCCATGTCCATGGAGAGGAATATAAAAGTTCAATTATGGAAAGTCAAAGAAAGAATAATCTAGTACATGGGTTGATGGTACTAGCATGCAACCTACTTGATTCGAGATATCGAGACAAAGGGATTATATTACACAATAAGCATTCATAGGAGGTGACACGTCATTGAAGCATTAACTTCTTTCTCTATGGGTACCTTGGTGTGTTTCTAGACGCTAACCTTGGAATCTAGGTAGACTCTTCCTAATGCCACTAAGAAAGAGGCCTAGAGGGTCACACACTAAGTGTGTCCAAGTATCTTAGTTAAATATTAATTTAACAAGTTGAATAAAGATTATTACCGATTGTGGTTTAATAATTATTTAAGGATACCTGATCAAATTTATTTCGACACTAGTTATTCGAGAGAATATATTGTGGGTGAAATAATATTTTTATTAGTGAGTATTGCATTGATATTTATTTTTGAAATAAATAGTCATTATTCAAGGCCTAATAAATGTGATGAAGGAAATAAAGAAAAATGGAAAAGAAAAAGTACACATCATATACATTAAATATACACACCGTGTATTTTTTTCTAGGAATTTATGAGAAATAATATTATTTATTTAATTAAATAATATTAGGTGTAATTCGCTGGGTGCATGTCAGGTAATAATAATAGTCAACTGTTATTATTAGACATGGGGTATTAATAAGAACTAAATGAAATGAATAAATGCTTTTGGGTAATTAATTAATTTTATTATTCTATGTAATTAAAAATCCCAATTATATATTTCTCATTAGCCTGGCCATTTTTTGTGGTTGTGCACAACAGATCTAGAGAAATCTCTCAAGCCAAGAGAGAATCCTTTTTCTTCCAAGAACTCTCTCAAGCTACAAGAGAGAGATCCTCCTCCACCGGATTAAGGTGATCGAAGGCGGACATCACAAGTGAAGGCTCTTCCGCACTAGCACCCAGAGATCCTTTCGATGACGTCCAAAGATATGTAGAGCATGTTTGGATCACTGTTAGAGGAATCCTACACTTGGATTCTATGACACAATGATGGATCACATCGAATCGTGACTAGAAAAATCAACAAAGAAAGAATTACATTAAGGTAATTCTTGTTAATTAATTAAATTAATTATAACCAACATATGATGATCCTATCTATGGTTACAGGACTCCCCTATTTTCTTTTTCATTATTGGTTCTATTCCAAATATCCTACGTTTTATTATCATGACAGATCTCAGATTGATCATTGTTAATGCTAAAATTAAAGTTGGGTACACCCACCAATGCTCTTCTGCTGCACCCAGAACCTACACGGAAGGCTGCATGCGTCAGAGCCTAGGATATAGGGGAAATCGCAAACATGGTAAGAATCAATATTCCAATCATATCCCCATGGAAGATATATATACAACTTATAACTATGGGAAAGTGCTCCAAAAGACTCAAAAGAGGAAAGAACGTTCCTCAAAGCCCTCCAAAATTCGTCCACACCTAATTTTATTACACAAACGCTTAGTGGGGGTTCAATCCGATCAACCCAGGAAACAAGGAAGGCTAGAGTGACCCGCAACACTTGTAGTAGATTCTCCCTCCACCTCTGTACAAGATCTGGGATCATCTACCTCATACTCCTTGGCTCCTCATCCACAAATCTAGAAGCAAACCCATATCAGGAAGCACCGACCTATGGAAAAAAATTAATATGTTCTGAAATAACTATCAATAGTCCCAACTAAGCTCTCAAACCTTGATGCGCTTCATCTTTCAAAAGAACTCAGGGAGGAACTTATTGAATCCATTTGAATCCCACAATAATTTGAGACAGAGGTCACCATAGTTGAGGTCTATTGAGTGGAGACTATGTCCTTAGGATGTCTTATTTCCATGTCATTCACTAACCAAGATCATGAGGATGCCATCCAAGGGAACATTATGCCCTTATACATTTCTAGAAGACACAATAATGTCAATGTCCAAAGGGTGCTGATTTATAATGGATCTATGATCAATATCATCATAGTTTGAACCCTCCAATTCTTGGGGTTTAGCGAAGTGAACTTATCCCATAAAAATTTGACCATTTAGGGATATGATAAACATGAGAAAATACCTCTCAGTAATATCAAAATCAAGGTCTAATTTGGGGAACTCGCATATGAGGTCAATTTCATGGTTATCCCGCAAGACACCTCATACAACTCCCTACTTGGAAGGACCTGGCTCCATGGCCACTTTGTGGTACCATCAACATTACATCAATGTATGAAGTATCCCATCAATGGAAAATTATGCATACTACATGGAAAAAATGCCCCCTTCAAGACTTGAAGAGCAACATATACCGGAGAATATTTCTATAATAAGAGAGGAAAGCAACCAATGGTGGATGATGATATACAGGTTGTAGCTCCCAATGGACAAGGGACCACCCATGGGAATCCATGGAGCATGAACAATGATCATTATGTGGCCCCCATAAACATGGTTGAAGTAGTAGATCTAATACCAGAGGTATAAGCCTCACCTGTCCTCAGCAACACCAACCAGCTCCAGCGTCTCCCTACAATGACTCAGATATTAAGGGATGATGATGTCTCTTCTAATAGACTCCCTCACCCTGATATTGATGGATAAGTCCCTAGATTTCCATCTTCACCTGAATACATCTCCACAGACTCATAAATTGATGAGGATGATCTCAAGAATTCCCCTCCATTATTTGAGGAAGGTGTCTCCACCACCATAGATGAGATCAAGTAGATAAATCTAGAAATAGAAGAATACCCACAAACTACTCTGATAAGTGACACAATGCCCCTTGAAGAGAAAGAGATGTACATTGCATTTATAAAGTAGTACCAATACGTGTTCACCTAGAACTATATAAAATTTTCTCAATCTAAATCCAAATGTGGCTACACACTTCTCGATCTACCTGATGAGCATAGAGGCTTTAAGATTGCATCTATGAGAATGCACCCCTCTCAAGCTATCAATGTAGAGGTAGAAGTTGACAATTTTATCAATGATAAATTTTTACAAGAAGTGCAACACCCAAGGTTGATTTCCAACATCATCCCCGCCAAGAAGAAGAATAGTCAGATTAAGGTCTTCATTGACTTTAAAGACCTCAATCAGCATTTCCTGAAAGATGACTTCCCATTGACGACCACATAACAATTGATCGATACAACCACTGGATTCCAAGCCATTTTTTTAATGGATGGGTACTTAGGGTACAATAGGATCAAGATGAACCTAAGGATGAAGAATACACCATCTTCAGAGCACCTTAGGGGATCTTATTCTACCAAGTCATGCCCTTTGGATTAAATAATACTAGTTCCACATATTATCATTCCATGCATCGAATCCTTAAGACATTATTGGGGAGGATAGATGAGTGTTATGTTGATGACCTGGTCATTAAATATTGAGAGCGATGTGATCATTTCAAGGATCTCTAGGAAATCTTTGACAAGCTACAATAACACAATCTAAAGATGAATCTACTGAAGTGTTCTTTTGGGGTAACATCAGCAGGTTCCTTGACTTTTTGGTATTCCACCACAACATTGAGGTTCACCCAGAGAAGACAAGTGATATTTTATCAATGTCACCCCTAGAAATATAAAATAATTGAGGGGGATCTAAGGAAACCTTGCCTATATTCAGTGATTCATAGCCAACCTAGCCAGAAAAGATCTCTCCTTAACTAGGATAATGAAGAAGGGATTCATCTACCAATAGGATGATGAGTGTCAAAAATCCTTTGAAAGCCTCAACCAGTACTTGATGCACCCACCATATTTGATGACTCTGGTGGAAGAAAGGCCACTCATCTTATATGTGTCCACCATAGAACACACATTGGGTACCCTCCTCATGCAGAAAAATGATGTTGGAAGTGGGAATAGTCTTATTACCTATGCTGGACCGTGCTAAATACTAAGACCAGATATTCAGATTTCAAAATGAATTGACTTTCACTCATCTTCTCGGTGAAAAAGATGAGGTATTACTTGAAACACCAAGAAGTCCATCTGGTCTCTCGTATTGACCTGCTTAAGTACATCCTTAGCCACCCAATTTTGAATATGTGATTGGCCCGATGGGCGGTCACTCTTCAATAATATGAAATTTAGTTCATGTCATAGAAGTCAGTAAATGGAAATTCCTTGGATGATTTCCTTGCAACACATCCTACTCTTAAAAATACACTAGAATACACTGATCTCCCCGATGAAGAGGTATTTTATACCCATGACACTCATCGAACATAGGAAATGTACTTTTATGGTGCCTCCTAAAGTCCTACTGGAATAAGAATGGAAAACCTGAAGCTCAAATGGGTTGGTCTAGGGATTGTATTTGTCTCTCCAAAAAAATAAAATTTTCCATAATCTTTCTCGTTGTCCGAAGGCTGCACAATTAATGAGGCCAAGTACCAAGCCCTCATCACTAGATTATAAATAACCCTACAACTATAGATATCCTACTTGAATATCAAAGGGATCTTGGAATTAGTGATAAAGCAGATCAATAGTGAATATTCCATAAAAAAGGAGGAATCAGATCCTATCACAGGCCATGTTAGGGGATTGATGATAGAGTTCCCCTTTGAGACTAAATTGAATTATGTCTCTCAATCAAAAAAATTCTCATGCTGATGCACTAGCTAATGCAGCCTCCGTCTTGGATTATCCTGATTAGGAGGAAGAATACTTCCACATTACACATCTAAGAATGGTTTCATCAGTCGTCGTATGTGATATGGAAAAGATTAATTAGGTCAACACTTCCCTAGAGCGCGATGAGACAATAAACACCCTAGGATGGATGAAGCCTATAATAAGATATCTCTAGGATGGGAATCTCCTAATAGACCAAGATGGAAGGGAAAATATTCAGTGTTGAGTAGAAAAATTCACTCTGTAGGACGGTCCGAACGAGAAAAAAGTACTCTAAAAATGGGGATTTGATGAAATTATCCTCAGGTTCATAGTTAAAGGAGAAGTTTTAACTATCATGGAAGAAGTCCATGTAGGCTATTTCAGCACCCATCAATCTGGAACCAGGCTCTCCCACCAGATTAGGAGGTTTGGATACTACTGAAAAACCATGATACAAGACTATGTGGAATTCACCAAGAAATGTCCTGAATTCCAGATTTATGAAAAACTTTTCCATCATCCCCCAAAATTGTTACATACAGCTAAATATTCCTGTCCATTTTCTATTTTGGGGATGGATTTTGTGGGGAAATATTCCCAAGCTTGCACTAAGTAGTTCAAGTACATCCTTACTACTACCGACTTCTTTTCGAAATGGGATGAGGCAATACCCCTCAAGGAAGTTAGGATGAATAATATCATCAATTTCGTAAAGCACCATATCATCACTAGGTTCAGAGTAAATCAAAAAATATTGACAGGAAACAATACAAATTTTTGTTCCATAGAGTTGAAGAAGCTATACCAGGAGTACAACAAAGAGTCCAATCACTCATCTCTCTACTATGAAACAAAAAATGGAGAGATAGAGTAATTAGATAAGTCTCTATCAAATATAATCCAGAAGATAGTGAACACAGATAAGAAGTCTTGAAAAAAAACTCCTCCATGATTTGTGGGCCTACCGTACCACCATGCATACTATGACATAAGAAACACCGTACTCACTAGTATATAGAACTGAGGTAGTATTAACCATAGAGGTCCAGTTGCCCTCAATATGAATAACCATTTTTGGAAAACCCTCAGATGATGAAAAATATTAAAAGCAGTTGGATGAGTTGGAATGGATATATGAGAAAAGGTTGTGCACATTGCACAATCTAGAAATCCATCAGAATCAGATTGCACGAACCTTCAATAAAAAGGTTTTCCTCTATTCATTCCTTTAAGGAGAATTGGTGTTGGCTCTTAGAATCCCAATGATACCGGGAAAGAATCCTCTAAAACTAGAGCCCAAGTGGGAAGGACCTTATATCATACACAATTTCTATCATAGTGGAGCCTACTTGTTGGCCACAAATATTGGGGAGCATGTCACACCACCCACCAATGCAAGATTTCTCAAGAAATAATTTGTATAGCTGTCGTCATGAGGAATTCCAGATCGGTGTACCTCCCATAATTCTTTCTAAGTGCATGAATTTAAACTATAAAAGTTTGTCCTAAGTGCATGAAATTAAATTGTAAAAGTTCATCTTGACCACATTATTTTAAACTGTATGAATTATTTCCTTTCCACAAGATGTTAAGTTGCACGGTTTCTTAAGAACTACGTGTGGATTGATTCCTATCATCATAGGATAAGTAGTGACACCCGAAGCTCCATTTTTGGATATATCCATAGGATTATTTTTATTTCACATTATGTCATCCAGTGTCCTTACCACATGACATTAAAATTCACAGACCCAGAACTTCCCCCTTCATGAGGGGCAGCCCAATGTCCCAACCATATGACATAAAGCTGCACGGATCTATGATATTCCTCTCCATTCACGTCAAGTCACCTATGTACTTACCTCATTAAGTAAAACTACATGGTTCTTCTAGAACTACGTATTTCTTGATTCTCATTTTCAAATGGGATATGTAGGGATGCCTCGATCTCGTATCTTGGTCTGATCACCACATGATGGACATTACCATGTCCCACATATATACCTTATCATTCCTTGTTTCTCACACTGAGTTTGGATCACGCAGGCTTAGGAATTACGATAAAGGCTTCCCCACATCGGCAAGGTGAGGTGTATTAGCCTTGGCATGTCTTTTGCCTCAATGGATGATGTTAAACTATATTTAATTTCTAGAACTATGTGTGGTTTGATTCTCATTTTCATTAGATACATATTGACACCTAGACTTCCAACCTTAGGCCCAACTATAACATCTCCATCTAATCATGTCACTCCACCTCTGTCCTCACTGCATGACGTTAAACTATATGGATTTTCCAGAACTATGTGTGGTTTGATTCTCATTATCATGAGATACGTAGTGATTCCTAGACTTCCAACCTTAGGACCAACCATAATGTTCCTATTAATTCATGATGGATCACCTTTGTCTTTACTACATGATGTAAAAATACATGGAACATCAATAACTACGTGTATATTGATTCATGTCATCATAGGATACGTAGTGATGTTTGGATCTCTAATCTTGGGCCCAACTAATATGGTCAATGGAAACAATTCCCACTTCTACAAATAGTTCAAAACTGTGCCGAGTATCTCCTATTCAAGAACTATGTGTGGATTAATTCTAATCCTTATAAGATACGCAATGACGCCCAAGTCCCCATCTTTAGGCCTATCCAAAAAACTACCACTTTTCATGTCGGTCCACATCAGCCCTCACCGCAAGATGTTAAACTGCATATCTCTCTATAACTATGTGTGTCTTCATTCTCATCCTCGTGAGATATGTAGTGATGCCCAAGTATCCATCTTTGGGCCCAACCAAAACATCCCTGCATATTGACATCGGTTCTCGCATCCTTACCGCATGACGTTAAACTGCATGGAAGTACATCCTTACCCTATGATGTTAAAATACATAGAATTACTTCCTTACCATATGACATTAAACTTCATGGAAGTACATCCTTCCTGCATGATAATAAACTGCATGGAAAATTTACTTACTACATGATGTTAAACTGCATGGAAGTACGTCCTTACCACATGATGATAAATTGCACGAAAAATTTCCTTAATTCATGAAATTAAACTACATGAAAAAAATGCTCCCACTACATGAAAATAAATTGTGCATACCATCTCCCATTTTTCACCCTTCATCAAAGGGCCACGAGAGACTTACCTCAGTCAACCAGAGTACGGGGTCCTTCCACTTTCTTTCAAGAGCACCGTGAATCCATATACCAGACTTCATGTCTCATGTGTCTTAGGTCTCCATAATATTCCATGTACTTTGGAAAGGATATATAGCTTCAAATACACTCATTTTGACTATGCATACATGCCTATGGCTCCTGCATATGAACCTATGGCTATCAACCAAATGCGTCACTCTAAAAAAGGATGTTCCAATCCTTGTGATCCCTGAAACCGCTACAAAATCACTCAACACCCCAGCATGTCTGAATTACTCCCAGTATGACTATCCCATGTCATTACCCATGACCAGAGAGAACTCGATCCATGATTTATAATATTTCCATCCCATGCTCAGGAATATTTTGGAGTACTCTTGGCCTTGTATATCTTGATTAATCTCTTGTGTATCATCCTTCATATTAGGTCCATGTCAGTCATGAACTTAAACTGCCTACGAATTGGTCAAATTTGTACGAACTTAAACTATATCTCATAATGGTCCAAACCGCAAGACCTTAAACTTCTAAGGGAAGAGACAAAAAACTTGTTAGGATGAAAATCCACAAAGGGCGACCTGAGAAAAAGTAGGGTTTTCACCTGATAAACTCTTTATCTTCAGAGTTTATGCAAAAAAATTAGGCCACAAACATAAAAGGAATAAAGCTCATAGGTTTTATTTTGTGGCCCTAGTAAAATCCAAGATATTCTCTCTAGACCCACTGGTTGAATAAAAAGTTAGAGAGATGTTCGTTACATATCCTCGTCATGAGAATACATTCATTAATTGATAGAATAAATTTTAGGGTACTCAAAACCTCCTTGGATTTTATACTTTCCACAAGTCACACTTCATGAGTTGGGGTGTCTCGAATCACCATAACTTTCCATGACCCTTGAAAAGGATATCTGACTTCAAGGACCATTTTCTTAACTACGCATACATTCCTATGGATCCTGCATATGTGCCCATGTCCATAAACCAAATGCATCACTCTGAAAATTGACATTCCAATTATCATGATCCCTAAAATCATCATGACAACACTCAACACCCCAGTATGTCTGAACCACTCAATGTATATCTGTATCATATCATTCTCCTAACTTGAGTTCTCTATGTAAGAATCCAAATCTTCATTTTAGGTATAGATATTTATTTCAGGTTATTTTTAAGGAAAAAGGAAGAAATGAGAAATTTTCTAAGTACATGCCATGTACTTTTGAGTACACGCCATGTAATCGGTTTCCTTGTGTAGCCGTGTATAGTCCATGTAATGACCGAGTACATGGCCATGTGGGTGACCTGGAAGACCACCTAAATCGGGGCCTGGTTAAGGCTAGTACACAACATGTACATTAAATGAACACATCATGTACTTTTATTTTTAATTTATGAGTCGGAGCGGGGCCGCGTTTCATCTCCAGAAAACACTTCTTCTCCCTGTTCTTCATGCAGGAAAGAGACGTATGGCCAAAGAACTTAGAGATCCTCCTATTCATCTGTCCGAGATCTAATTGAGATGCTACTGGGTGTGTTGGATTCCCACCATTGAGTTAATCTCTTTCTCTAAAGCCTCAATTATTGATTTCCACTCTCTCTTGATTTATCCAAGGTTGAACGATTTTCACGATTTTACAGATCTACATTGTTCTAGGCCGATTTAAGGGCCGAAGTTCAAGAGTTTTCATCGTACAACATCTAGGTATGTGGTTTGTGACTTTATTTGATTGTTTTTGGATTATATATGCATAAAGTTTCGGATACCAATGTTTGGGGTATTGATTATTTTTAAATTTAACCCTATTTAATACCCACTATGGTTTTTTTTATTGAGAAAGGATTATTGATTAGGTGTTAGGTTTAATACCTTGATTATGGGTGCATTTTACCATGTTTGATTGATAACAACCATTTGGTCTAGAAAGCCTATTATGATTACTTTTTTTCCATGCCTAATGTTGTTTGGATGGAGTTACCTTTTATTTGAGATGCATGTGATTCACATTAGGAAAGTATGACCAAAGGGAATTTGAATATGAGAGCTTCCTGAGGTAGGGTCATTTTTTGTATAATTTGTTGTTATATCGACCCAGAGGTATTGACTGTGAGAGCTGCCAAGTGGTCATAGACCAGAGGGGTTAAACCATGATAGATACCTAGAGGTTTGTTATTAAATGAATTTTTTAACTTAGGGAATAGACTGTGATATCTTCCAAGTGGTCATTATAATTTATTGTCGCTAAGAAGACCAAGGGTTATTCACTGCGAGAGCTACCCAGGAGGTCATTTGTAAATGATTAGTGCTATGTGAGACCAAAGGGGTCAAACTGTGTGAGATTTCATAGAGGTTTTTTATTTATTGAATTGATGATATGTTAAACTAGAGGGGTTAGAATTTGAGAACTTTCCCAGAGGGTTGCTTATGATTGATTGATTATGAAGAGTCTACCAATACAAAACACAAGCTTGGAATCAGACTTACTTGATTGTTTAGATGGTCTTTTGAGACATATTTTTGTTATTATTATACACAGGGATATAGAGCTTAGGATAGATACCAAGGATACATTATTAAATGATTGAATAATTAATAAATTCAAATCACTGTAATTTGAAACTATTGGATTTTTTACTTTTGAGTACTTCCTAGTATATTGATTCATTTTGAATATTGCATGCTATATATATTCACTGATAGTTAGTCATAGATATTTTGGTGGTGGCCTACTTGGATTCGTCTTACATTCTGTTTGGGTCATGCTTTTTAACCCAAATAGATTATATGATTTCATGTATAGATAAGGGAAAACATAATTCTTCATCAGGTACTTGATTGCTATTGGATCTCAAGAACATGAGACCAAGATGAGTATTGCGATGCTATTGGAGTTTACTATTTTTCTATACTTTGGTTTTGGTATTGTATTTCCAGCATTGTGACATGTTTGTATGCTTTTCTAGATACACGTGACATGCATAATTTATTTATATATTTGATGTAGTTGTTTTATTCTATCAGTCTTCTGCTTTTTTACTTCTGTTGTATGGTATTACTGCTTCTGCTACTGTTTACTACTTGTTTTCCATTGTGTATAATTTTCAAATGAGGGAATAGTTTCCCCATTATCATACCTTGTCCCTCGCTGCTAGTCAGCAACCTCTGGTGTTTGGGGAAATGCACTTGAGGTCATGTGACCAACCAGGTTCGGGGCACCTTTAGGCGGCACCCAGAACCAGGACATTACAAAGTGGTATTAGAGGAGGTTATTTTATGCTTTGTATTACTGTTTGAAGCCTATATATAATCATAGGAAGGAATGTGAAGTTGTTAATAAGCTGTGCATGATAGTAGCTAACCCGTGTACAGGGAAAATCCAAGTTACCTCGAATATTTAAATTTTTCTTGTTTTGCAATTATTACAGTTGATTTGATTTCACTATTGGGTGACACACTTTTTTTGTGATGTTATGATTTATATCATTGTGGTTATACTTCTGTTGCAACCCGATGAGATGAGGGTATTCCATCTCATGCATCATATAGGCACTTGATAGTGATAACATGTCAAGCATTTTTGTCATGCCATTAAGGGTGAATTACTGATCACATGTTTTTGTGATAGATGTTATGCTAGATATGCATGATGTTGTGATAGATTCCATGATAAAATAACTACTATTTTGATAAGGTATTGGAAATTATAAAGTTTCATTTGGATGGATACCAAAATTTTGTCCCTAAGGTGTTATGGGCCCTCTTGGATCAGAATTTAGTGGATCATGTTTGAATTTTAATTAAATTTTGTCAAGTTATGAGATTAATAAGGATTCCAAATTTTGATTCATGAGAGTATAGGCTCTCATGAGTTGTAATTTGTCATGACTTGGATAAAATTTTAAAATTTTAAGGGTTACAGAGAATTTTTAGAGGCTTACTATCTGGAAACCAAGACAACACGATGTGTGGTGTTATGAACACATTCTATGTGTTCTTATATTAAGGAGAAAATGACTTTTCTTAAGTACATTCCATGTAGTGATTGGCCGTGTGACTTACTTTATGAGCAGAGACATGGGCTTGGGAAGCTTTTAGTAAAACACGCAGTGTCTGAATTGTACACGCTGTGTTGTAGAGAACTGTGTATCTAACTATGTGACTAACAACATGGGAAGTTAGAATGTAAGTAGTACGCATCGTGTCCAGGGTGAACACACCATGTAGTGTTACCTAGGAGAGAACCGTGTAGTTCTATCCATGTAGAGGAACCTGGGAAGGGGGAAAATTCAAGTACACACCATGTCTTAGGAGGAACACACTGTGTGTATGGGTGTTACACGAACAAGTTTGGAAGAGGTACACACCATGTTAAAAGATTAAGAGAACACATCGTGTAGGGGTTATACGCGCTGTGTAACACTGTTTTGTAAAACTTGAATGTTTCTTATCCTATTCCTTTATTTGACTTTTAAGTTACTCTCCTTGATAATCTTGAACTGAGGTGTGTGCTTGACCTTGCATAGTCATGCCTCCAAAACATCCTCCAGTTGTACACCAGATACAAGGAAATGACAGGACACCAAAAATGGTAGATTAGGAACTACCAGGAGATCCTCACTTCATGCCTGTTTTGGCACTAGATATTATACCAGATGTAGGTGCTGATGCATAGTTTAGTGAAGGATTTTTAAGGATGTTACAGACTTTCCAGGGAGCACTGCATCCTGCCCCCACTATGGAAGAGTTGACGCCGGTGTTCCAGCAGCAGCATCCTCCCATGTTTTCAGGGGATGGAGGACCACAGGCTACAAAGTCCGGGTTGGAGGCCATGCTTGCTATCTTTGAGAATCTGGAGATGCCTCCGGAGAGGAGTGTTCATGACGTACATGCTACATGATACTTAAAAGATATGGTGGGATGTTATCTGATAGGCGAGACATCACTGGGATATAACTTGGGAAGAGTTTCAGAGGACCTTCTATGACTACTTATACCCCGAGGCATTGAGGGCCGATCGAACCCAATAGTTCATGCATTTGGAGTAGGGAGCTCTTTCAGTGATGGATTAATCTTCTCGTTTTACAAAGATTCAGCACTTCACACATGTTCTAGGAGGTGATGAGTTATCTTTGGCTAGGAGGTTTGAGGATGGTCTCAGTTATGACATTTAATAGCAGTTGAATGTCTTCAGGCGGACTTTGGTGACTGCTATAGTGAAGCAGGAGCTGATTACTGAGCGTAATCTGAGGGAGTTGAGAGCTGTGAGCTAGGGAAGTTCCGCATCTAGGGTTTCTACTTCTTTGATAGATAACAAGAATCGCCATAGGGAGCTTTCATGAAGTGTTTCTTCAGGTAGCCAGGTGGTATTATACCACTGTAGGAAGAGTGGGAATATGAGACCACATTTCCTAAAGGACCCATTCAAGTGCCGATATTGTGGCAATATGGTCCATCTCCACCATTTTTTTCGGATGTCCTCACCAAAAAAGAGTGATAGGGGTTCTGTTATGAATCCATGTTCAGGATAAAGACTACCAGTTTCTCATTAGTCAAGGAACTTGAGTTTGATAGGAAATTTATGCCAAGGAAGTGGTTGTGGATGTGGTAGTCAGGATACAGGGTTTCAGCAACAATAGGGTGGATCAACTCAGGGTAGTCAGGCAGGGTCACTAGGCCATAGTACAAATCATACTTTTGCAGTGGAGCAGACCTAGAAGAAGAAGGATCCCAAACCCTCTACAGTTAGAGGTACGATTATAGTTGCCTTAGTTTTAGCTTCTGATCTTTTTGATACAGGGGATTCCCATAGTTTTATATATGTTTCCATTGTAGAGAGCCTTGGGATCTGTATCTTTACTTCTGAGGATGTTATGATTCTAGACACTCCATTGGGGATTAGGGAGACTATTGTACATCGGTGTAAGGAGTTACCTCTTGAGGTTGGTGGGTGTCACTTCTTATGAGACCTATATGTCTTAGAGATGATAGGTTACAATGTCATTCTATAAATGGACTAGTTAGTCTCCTTTTTGGAATTTGTTGACTACTATCACCATAGGGTGAGTTTCATGTCACCAGAGGGCAGATCTTTTCTACACAAGGGGAATGGGATGTCCAGGCGAGCAGAGATGGACCCGAGCATCATGGGTTGGGAGGAATTACAGACCATATTGTTAGTTTATATCTGGAATATCAGGGGACTTCATAGATTAAATTCCCTCTAGTGGTGGATCATTTCAAGGATGTCTTTCCAGATGAATTTTCAAGTTTACCTCTAGAGTGAGAGGTATATTTCTCTATTGATCTTGTGCCAGGAGTGACACCGGTGTCCATTCCTCTGTATAGGATGGCTACACCAGAGTTACAAGATCTCAAGAAGAAGTTAGAGGAGTTGTAGGAAAAGGGTTTCATCTGAACCAATACTTCTCCTTGGGGTTTTCCTGTTATTTATGCAAATAAGGTGGATAATACCCTCAGACTTTGTGTGGATTATCAGAAGCTGAATCATTTGAAGGTTAAGAACAGATATCCATTGCCAAGGATTAATGATCTATTTGATCAGCTTTGAGGAGACCAGGTGTTCTAAAATGGATAATAAGGGGGTCATATAGATACTTTTCCCAACATATTTAATGGAATTTATATTCATAATATAAAATAATTGCTTACATGTAAATGAGGAGAGAGAAATCCCTTATGAAATTTCAACATGGTAACAGGTGTACATGGGAGGAATTAATGAGAGATGAAGGGGTATATAATAATTAAAATATAAGGAGTTAAGTATAAAGGAGGTGTGAAATCATACCCCAACATTTGTAATTGAAAATACTAGGGTATAACACATAAATAAACTTAGAAAAAAAATGAGAGGAAGAAATCCCTTACTTGGAAGTGTGATTCCAAAGGCTTGGGAGAGGCTTAAGAGAGGATTATTGGGAGATTGAGGTACCTTGGGTGGATTATAAAGAGATGAGGTAAGAGGTTGTTTGAGCTCAAAATGGTTTGAGTGAAGAGTAATGGGAGATTGAGTGGGTTTATATATGAAAGAAGAGATAATTATTTATTATTTAGGTTTTGGAAACCACACATTAAACTAATAAAAAACTCAAACCAACACATGATTTTTGCCCAAGGTTTTTTCCAAAGAAAAGTGGAAAACATTATTTTATAAGTCCAATGGCCGAATTTTTTAAAATATTAGGCTTTCTTATGTGGAGATGAGTCACACTCTCAAGGAAATCATTTTAAAATGTTAAAATAGTTTATAAGTCTTGGAGGGTCCACAAAGGCATTGTAAAATTAATCAAACAAATATAAATTCACATTATTTTAAAGGTAAAACATATATTTTCAGAAAAACATTTTTATATTATTTTATTACATCAGTATTGGGTCATTCTGATGTTATAAAACACATTATATATTTAAACAGTATTTAATTTTTACCCAAAAATTTGACTGTCTCAGAAAATTATGAAAAATTCACCATTGGATAATTTCAACATCTTGATTCCAAAAATAATATTAATTTTATCTAAATAATTTTATAAATATATGAATTTTTTTATTTTAAAATAAAAACCAACATTTATCGAAAATTCATGGGTTTTTACAAAAACTGCTTTTAAACCGTAATAAAAATTACAATTGTATTCATAAAAATTATACAATAATTTATATTAAAAAAAAAATTAATAATAAAAAATTATTAAAAAATTATTTAATTTTAAAATCCATTAATTCTTCCAAATATATCTCTTAATTGAATATTAACTAAAAAACTATTTGTGATTTAAAAACCATTTACAAAGTAACATTAATAAAATGAATGTATATTATTTATTCTATACAAAACAATAATGCACATAATCATAGTTATAGGGTATTGTTAAATAACCCCTTATAACACCCACATAAGAACTAAGGGTAAGGCATGAAATGGTGACAAACTCTTAGGGTGGCTCAGATAACATTGCTCGGGTGGTAATCTCTACTAACTTCCACTTCTACCATAGACAGTTCCATTAAAGCTTAATGTGTTTAAGCATGGATTGGTATTTTTCAAGAGTGAATCCCAGTGACACCACCTCCTTTCTAAGCTCCGAAAAATGGGCTTCGTACAAAGAAATCCTACTGGATGAGGCCATCGCTTCCTTTTTTTGAGTAAATTGGATTTGTTAAAGCCCTATATTTATAATAATCATGTGATCAATATTCAATGACTATATTATAAATGGTAAAAATTCTTAATGGTATTTTGAAATCCAAGAAAACATAAAACCAAGGAAGTGAATATGTTTTATATAACCATTTTACATAATAAGACCTTTAATTAGATGAAGTGAAATTTTCATTAATAAAAGTTTGGGTCGTTACAATCTCCCCCTTAATAAATTTCACCCTCAAAATTTCATTTCCCACACTAAATTTTTTTTGGGTAACTCTACCTCATCACTTCCTCCAATTCCAACATTGATTCTTCAAGCTTGTGGTTTCACCA
This sequence comes from Viscum album, assembly GCA_963277665.1. Classification (NCBI taxonomy): domain Eukaryota; kingdom Viridiplantae; phylum Streptophyta; class Magnoliopsida; order Santalales; family Viscaceae; genus Viscum; species Viscum album. Next base: position 1,258,818,878 of record OY728152.1, read on the forward strand.
CAACACCTTGACAAGGGGCATTGTCTTATTTCGTAGAACTTTGTCCCTACGATCTAAGATCTTCACCAAATTCTCTTTATATGATAGGTCATTCTACAACGGTATCACCTATGGATTGAGTACATGAGATGGTTCAGGTATGTACTTCCTCAAGAGTGATACATGGAATACATCATGTACTTGAGATAGGTTTGGTGGCAGTGCTAGTCAATAGGCCACTGCTCCAATGTGATCAAGGATCTCAAAAGGTCCAATGTACCTTGGACTAAGATTTCCATTCTTCCCAAATCTCATAAATCTCTTCCATGGTGATATGCATAGGAATAACATGTCCCCAACATCAAACTCTAGGTCTCATTGATGATTATCAGCACAGATCTTTTGTCGACTCTAAGGAGCTTTAATGTGTTGTTGGATGATCTTAACCTTATCCACTATTTTAGACCATTTTTTTACCTAGGAGTTTTCAATCCCCAACTTCATCCCAACATGTAAGTGTTCTTCACCTCTTCTCGTAAAGGGCTTTATAAGGATCCATTTGGATGCTTCAGTGGAAACTATTATTGTAAGAGAACTGAACCATAGGAATATATTGATCCCATACCCCTTTGAATCACATTTAGCATTCTCTCAATATAACCTCAAGTGTTTGGATAGTCCGCTCATATTGGACATAAGTTTGAGGATGATAATCCATACTTAAGTTCGGCTCATTATTCAGATCATGTTGAATACTATTCCAGATCTTAGAGGTGAATCTTGGATATCAATCAGATATAATAGATAGTGGTACTCCATGAAGCCTTACCAATTATCTGATATATATACATGCTGGTTGATCCAATGAAAAATCCCCCCAAATTGTAATGAAGTATGAAGTCTTTGTAAGATTATCCACAACAACTCAGACAACATTATTTCCTTTGATTTCCTTCAAAACTCTGGTGACAAATTCCATGGTGATGTTCTCCCATTTACATGTTGGTATGGTTAATAGTTGCATTATCCCCTTATACTTATTCCTCTAATCCTTCACTTTCTTACATGCCATTCACTTTGATGTATACTTAGCGATCTACTTCTTCATATTATCCCACCAATAATTCTCTTAGAGATCTTGATAAATCTTTGTGTTTCCTAGGTGAATGGAAAAATTTGAACTATGTGCATCATCCAAAAGTTCCTTCTTTAACTACAGATTTGATATAACACATAGTCTTGACCCAAATATCACAATTCCTTATTTATTAACATTGAAATATGAGGATTTTCCTTTTTTGATAGTTTCCACTTTCTTTTGAATTCTCACATCATCCTTTTGAGAATCCTTTAACCTTTCCAATAGAGAAAGTTAGGAAATAATTTGTGAAAGGATTGATGATGTTCCCTTATTTATTATTCCCATTTGCATCTTCATCAAATATAAGAATATTAGACCCTTATCAATTCTCATCAATGATAGAATTTATAGGTCCTTTCTACTTAGAGAATTCACTACCTTGTTCACTTTCCCAAGGTAGTAATGGATTGAGAAATCATAGTCTGTGATAAGATCTAACCATGTTCGTTGGTTCATGTTCAAATATTTCTATGTGAATTTATACTTGAGGATTTTGTGATCCATATATATTTTACACTTCTCCCCAAAGAGGTAATACTGCCAAATTTTCAAAGAAAAGATTACTATATCCAACTCCAGATCATGTGTTGGATAGTTTTTCTCATGAACTTTCAATTTCCTTGAATCATAGGCAATGACTTTAAAATTTTACATCAACACACAACCAAGGAACTTCTTTGAAGCATCACTAAATACCAAAAAAGTTCTCCACTTGTGGGTAGTGTGAGGACAAGCGCAGTGATAAGACTCATTTTCAACTCCTTGAAGCTATCTTGACATTCATCACTCCAAGAAAACTTGACTCGCTTCTGAGTTAGCTTGGTAATAGGGTTTGATAATCGTGATAAATTTCTCAAAAATCGGTGATAATATCCAGCTAACCCCAGAAATCTATGGATATCTATCATCAATGTTGGCCTCAGCCATCCCTCAATTGTAGATGTCTTGGAGGGATCCACAAATATACCATTTCTTGTGATGATATGAACCAAGAATGAGACTTCATTAAACCAGAACTCACACTTGCTATACTTTGTATTGAGCTTCTCCTTTTGAAAGGTCTCTAGTACAGTGATTAGATGCTCCTCATGCTCCTCCTTGGTTTTGGATTATATTAGAATATCGTCTATAAAGACTACCACAAATTTGTTGAGGTAATCTCTAAAGAATCTATTCATCCATTCCATGAATATTTTTGGAGCATTAGTGAGTCCGAAAGGAGTTAATATGAAATCATAGTGCCTGTATCTTGTACGAAAAGCAGTCTTGGGGATATCCTCCTTATTCACTCTTACTTGGTAATATCCTGATTGCAGGTCCACCTTGGATAAGTATTGTGCTCCACATAGCTAATCGAACAAGTCATCAATTTTTGGTAGAGGATACTTTTTCTTTACTATGATTTTGTTGAGATCATGATAATCAATGCAAAGGATAATTGACCCACCCTTCTTCTTGAAGAAGAGGACTAGTGAACCCGATGGTGAAGCACCTAGGCTTATAAACCCTCTATCCAGATTCTCCTGTAGTTGTTTCTTCAGCTCCTCAAGTTCCACAATAGCCATTCTATACAGATTTTTGGATATTGGAAATTCACCAGGTATAAGATCAATCGATAATTCCACATATCTTCTAGGAGGAAGACCAGATAATTCCTCAGAAAACACTTCAGTGAATTCCCTTACAACAGGAATGTCTTCAAGGATCGTTGCTTCCTTAGACTCAATCATCTGAGCAAGATATACATGCTCATGGAGAAGTAATATCTATGCTTGAGATAATGGTTTTAAAGAATATTTATCCTCCTCCTTGTACTTGTACAAAATCGGGGGTTGATTCACCATATGGAGAGTGATTTCCCTCTCACGAAAATTTATGTTGGCTCTATATAGGGAAATCCAATACATGAGAAGAATTACATCAAATTCCACTATAGGGAGTTTGACGAGGTTCGCTGGGAAGTTAAAACCAAAAATTGTGACAGGGGAGGAGTTATATTCAAGGGTTGCAATGATTTATCCATTTTCTGTTCTCACCAAAATCTATACTTCCATGATTTGTGGTGGTGTTGGAATTGTTTTACTAAAATTTTGGGATATAAAATAATGCATAGAACCAGAATCAAAAAGTACATTTGCTATTCTTGAATGAATAAATAGCGTACCTTTCACCACTTCATTGTCAGGGTTTTCTTCGGCAGTAGTGATGGGAAAAGATCACCCTTGCTATATTGGAGGTTGTTGGTTGCCTTAGAAAACACTTGTATTAGGGAACTGGTTTGCAAAGTTCCCTGGTTATTTGCAGTTGAAGTAATGAACAGTGCATTGATGGTTGAATGGAGCGTTCTTATCCTCTATCATAGTAGCAGGTTTTTCTTGCCGATAGTTAATTTCCAGGTGCCCTTCTCTTACACCCCTAAATCATTTCTTTTTCCCCTTCATAAAAATTTATAGGGTTCTTATTTCCTCACCTTTGGAAAGTAGAGTGCTAAAAATTCATAGCATCATTAAATTTATCCATCATACTGCCAGAATTAAATTCCACTTTCCTCTTCTTATCCCCATGATACCCATGAGATTATACGATATCCATTTTGACTTTGAGGGCACATCGAATGATTTCCTCATATCTATCTAAGTCACGGATCACTATGGATTTCCTTAGGCTAGGTTTTATCCCACCAAAGATGAGGTCAACCTTGAATTTGGGGGTAATGAAAAAGTCAGAGGTATATCATGCAAGCCTTGTGAAGTTTTCCTTATACGCTCAGATGGATTCATCATCTATTTTCTTGAGGTCAAGGAAGTCCCTTTCCAGCTTAAGTTGAAGGGTGGGAGGAAAATATTTATCGAAAAATATTTTATAAAAATACTTCCATTCCAATGCCTCGATATCTTCCTCATGATTCATATTTTTGATCAATGTCTACCATTGATCAACTTCACCCTCCATACGATAAGAATCTATAAGAACCTTCTCTAGTTCGGAACATTGAAGGATTGAGAATCTCTTTTCAATGGAGTTGATCCATTTTTCAGTAATTGAGGGATCAAATGATCCATTAAAAGTAGGAGGCCTTTGTCTCATGAAGATCTCGATTGCAACTTGTTCTTTATTAGGGGGGTTGAACATTCATATTGAACCATGTTTCTATTCAAAACTTGAGTTAACTGAGAGAGTATCATGACAAATTTTGTGATTCCCACTCCCATTGGTTTGGGCATCTCATTAGAAGAGTCGTCACATTGATCTTCGCATCAGTTGTTAGACCGAGTCCTCATATTATATAACATTGGTTGGAATAAAAGGAAAGTTAGGGGTAACACATAAAGGGGAATCTAAAGATAAAAGGGATAACTTATGAATTACTTTTATTTCCTTAACTTATGAATTTATAGGCTTAAATCTATGTTATCCATGATCTACTTCCCAACATATATTATTAGGGATTTTTTTTATTCCCTTAACAATGGTTAATACTAAGCTCATGAATTTACCAAATCATATCCCCTGAGAGCATCGTAACCAAGAGTGTAGCAAGGCCTATTGTTGTGAACCAGTTCTTATTCGAGTCTAGCTCAAAGCGGTGTTTTCAGGTTTTACCCCTAGATACTTTTATTCCAGAGCCACCTCTACCTAATCGTATCCAGACAGGGATGTATATTATTGATAAACCACTTATTAAATACTCAAAAAAAATTTAGGGATGTTTTTATTATACTTAGTTTTATCCCTAAGGCTTTTACTAGGGTTTTCTAATCCTAATCCAAAAAATAACTAAACCTATCCTCTGATACCGTCTATAACAACCATGATACTTATTACACACTTAAACATGATATATTACATAAAATTTCACTTAATACAACTCTGATGATTGATAGGTTTAGTGTCTTGGGAAATTAGGAACATTATATAACAACTTAGAATATAAAACACAACATCTTTATTGAAAACTTATTTTACATAACTACAACATTCCTTCGTACTTAGCATTGCATGGGAAAACCTAAGGACATGAATAAGAAAATGGTGAGCTATAAATCCCAGTAAGGGATTAAAAAAGGCATAACATGAATAATAATTTACATGTAAGGTAATAATCATATCAATGGAGAACAAGATAAACATGAACATAAAGGCATGATATAGGATGATTATCATAACATGGAAATGTGGAAACAACATTTAACATGATATTAGCATGAGCCAAGGATCATTGAATATGGATCATGCGTAAACCCTCATTGAACTTTAATTAGAATAATTAAACCCCAATTTCAATTTATGTATCATAATACTAATCTTTACCCAATGCATTGGAGCGCTATCAGGGCACACCCTTCTCAATCATTTCATTTCATGCATAAGTGTGCCACATAGATCATACAACAAAGATTCACTAAACACCATCATTTATTCCACAATAAAGGAATGTGGAATTCATAAATGAAACTATATAATCAATAAGTAAATGTGAATAAATGTGAATACCCTTGATAGAGAAATGAGCATGGTATTTATTACACAATGACTTTGGATTGGAAAATCCTTGTTCAATTTCAGAAGCATAATAGTGTGACATAAAAATTCATAAAAATGGCTGATGAGAGAGAAAGGGGTATCTCATCATATTTAAATGAAATGGAAATTAAGGGGGTCATATATATACATGTACCAACATATTAAATGGAATTTATATTCATAATATAAAAGAATTTCTTAAATGTAAATGAGGTGAGAGATATCCCTTACGGAATTTTGGCATGGTAACAGGTGTACATGGGAGGAATTAATGAGATAGGAAGAAGTATCGTATCATTAAAAAATAAGTATGGAAGTATAGGGGAGGTGGGAAATCATAAACCAATATTTTTAATTGAAAATACAAGGGTATATCACATAAAGAAACTTGGAAAAAAATGAGAGAGGAAGAAATCCCTTACTTGGAAGTGTGATCCCAAAGGCTTGGGAGAGGCTTGAGAGAGGATTATTGGGAGATTAGGGTGCCTTGGGAGGATTCTAGAGATAGGAGGGCAGATGTTTGTCAATATCCAAATGGTTTGAGTGAATATGAATGGGATATTGAGTGAGTTTATATAAGAAAAGAGAGGGAATTCTTTATTATTTAAGTTTTGGACACAATACATTAAACTAATCAAAACCACAAACCAACCCATTGTTTTATACCATTTTTTTTCAAAAGGGGAGTGTAAAACATTATTTTATAAGTAAAATGTCCGAAATTATTAAAATATTTGTCTTGATTATGTGGAGGTGAGTCACACTCTCAAAGAAATCATTTTAAAATGTTAAAATAGTTTATAAGTCTTGGAGGGTCCACTAAGGCATTGTAAAATTAATAAAAAAAAATATAAAATCACATTATTTTAATGTTAAAACATATATTGGCTGAAAATAATTTTTATATTATTTTATTAAATCACTATTTGGTCATTATAATGTCATAAAACACATTATATATTTAAACTGTATTTAATTTTGACCCAAAAATTCGACTATCTCAAAAAATTATGTAAAATTCACTATTGGATAATTTAGATGTCCTAATTATAAAAATAATATTAATTTTATATAAATAATTTTCTTAATATGTGAATTTTTACTTTTAAAATAAAAACCAACATTTATCGAAAATTCACAGGTTTTGACAAAAACAACTTTCAAACCTTAATAAAAGTTACTATTGTATTCATAAAAATTATACAATCATTTATATTTAATAAAAGGTAATTTAGTAATAATATTTTTTTAAAATATTATTTAATTTAAAAATCTATCAATTCATCAAAATATATCTCTTAATGGAATATTTACTAAAAATACTATTTGTGCATTAAAAACCATTTTCAAAGTAACAATAATAAAATGAATGTCTATTATTTATTCTATACAAAAAATAATGAATATAATAACAGTGATAGGGTCTTGTTACATAACCCATTATAACACTCATATAAAACCTAAGGGTAAGGTGTGCTATGGTGATAGAATCTTGGGGTGGCTCAGATAACATCGCTCGGGTGGTAATCTCTATTAACTTCAACTTCTCCCGTAGGCAGTTCCATTAAACCTTAACGTGTTGAAGATCGTCTTGGTCTTGGACTAGAGCGAAGAATAGTGTTTCCACCTCCTTTCTGATCTCTAAAAAATGGGTTTCGTTTGGAGAAATTCTACTGGATGAGGCCATCACTTCTTTTTTCTAAGTAAATTGGATTTGTTGAAGCCCTATATTTATACTAATCATGTGATCACTATTCAAAATTTATAATAGCAATGGTAACAATTCATAATGACATTTTGAAATCCAAAAAAATATAAAACCAAGGAAGTGAATATGTTTTATATAACCATTTTACATAATTATACATTTTATTAGATCAAGAGGAATTTTTATTAATACGAGTTTGGGTCGTTACACTAAAGCAATAGAAGGTCCGAGCTAAAAAGACCCTAAAATAAAGAAATATTAGGTCTGAGCTAAAAGACCCTAAACTAAAGCAATATTGGGTCTGAGCTAAAAGACCTTAAACTAAAGCATGAAAATGATTCAGTCTAAAAAATATTGAAAGACCTGACATATGGCATTGAACATCAAGCTATGATCACCAAGCCTATCAAATTTTTCAAGAGATCGAGCACTACCCTCAGGACATATCTCCTACCTAGGTGATCCCTCTGTAAATTAGGTAATCTCTAGATAGCTATAATAGATTACCAATATGGAATCTTATGTGAGTGGGCATTCATGAGAATCTCAAAAAGGGAATCTGTTAGAATTTCAAAATTCAATTACAGGTGTTCAAATTCATTAAATATAAATCAAGGGATAATTAGCGATGAAGAATTCCAAAATGACGAAGTAGAACGATATCAAACACATCATGAGAGAAAAAAATCGGATAGTATTTTAGAAAATTTAGAAAATTCATCCATTCAAAGCATGAAAAGAAGGGAGGAATCTAGATATATCAGAGTCTCTTTAAAATTAAAGTCACAGAAAAAGACAGTATAAAACACTAGAAAGATCGAAAAGAGTCTGGAGGGAGGAGTAAATAGAATATTAGAGTTCTTCCATTCCCAATTCTTCCACTTTTTCCTCAGGATGAAGAGCTTCGACCAGAGCAGTCAACTCTTCAACCCTCTTCTGAGTAGTGGTCAATATAGTTGATAAAGCTAAAATTATTGACCTTAGATGAGCAATCACCTCCTCATATTTCTATATCTATTCCATCTAAGAATCCATATGAGCTTACAAATCAGACAACAACTGAAGAACTTAATCTAGTGCCTCTACCATCACCGTTATTTTCTTAGCAAAGGAAGAACCATTCAAAAAATCATGCATGTCCCTTTAATTCGCAGCCAAGTATCTTTGAGTTAAGATGATCTGATGCATAATTTCATACAAAGGATACCGGTTAGAGCCGTTTTCCCCTAAGTCATGAAATAACTGGAAAAGGTTCTCCAATTGGTTGTAGAATATTTCCAAGGGGGTCTTAGTAATCATGGCGAGAATGTGTTCCCATATCAGCTTATGGTGTGATTAAACCTCAATAGATGACGAGGTATTTGCAATGGAAGGATGACTAACTAGTAGAATCAATGTTGAAATAGGATAGGAAGCCCCATATTCCTCTCTCAATAAGCGTATCACACATAGCTTGTTCCAGAGGACTAATTTACTCAATATAATACAACCCACTATAAAAATGACCATCATCAGAGTGGGGTTTCTTCCTTGATGCCTCGCCTAAATCTTCAATAAAGTACATCGACACCACAAATAAAGGGGTTGGTGACATAAGAGTTATATCCACATGACAGATCGGTTTTCCTAACACACCATTAGGATAAACTATCACCAAATCCTAGGCATAATCCTGGGTAAGGGAGGTAGAAGCATCAATGGGTGGATGCATAATCTCAGCCCTGGTATCTTCATGCAAAAAAATATTCTAAAATTAGAAGATAATCCTAGGATGTTGTTCCCCTTGGATGCTAGCCAAAGGAATTGGAGTAACTCTATGAATAAAACCAAAATATCGAGCGAATCTATAGGGTGTGTATGGATCATAGATGATCAGCTCGTCTACCCTGGATATGAGGACCCCTTCTCAAAGGGATAATATATAAGATCTTTTATCAAGGGAAACACTATCATCATCTGCAATCGGACCACCCGGTGCATGAAAGGTAGTAAAGTCAAAACTATCAAATTGGAATAGTGCACCTCTGACCTGAGAAGAGTTTAGAGACATAGCCCCAACCCTAGAGATATTTCGAAATATGATATGGGAGGGGGTGTTCGGGATCATAGAAGAATTATAGTACTCATAATAATGGAAATAATCCCCTATCCAGCCAAATAGGAACTAGAGGGGTCCACTGATACTATAAGGAGTGTTTATCTGTTGGATATGGCCTAGAATTTGTTAGAGGCATACAAGGACTAGTACAGCTAGGTTAAGGAACCTGCCTTCCACAAGTCGCACTGCCATCCCCAATGTGATGAAACAAACTCTTGAGCATGATTCCCCAATTGGGAAAATCCAACAGTTCAATAACAAATAAGAAAATCGACAAAACTAAGATTTGAAGGAACCTATGGGTTCACCTAATATCCCCATGAGGTGTAGTCCCCAGCTTCCAAAATGGCCCAATATGATCCAGTAATATCACAAACTTGTTGGTAAGGGCACCAACGAGGGTGAATAATAGTTGGTCTAGCCTCTCTACCACACTCGAAAATATTGATCCAGTTTATGAAAGAAATAATCTAGTACACCATCAGATCTCTCTCCAATTTTTACTTCACAATGAAAATCATCTCCCTTGTCAAAATTAGAGTCTATAAAGGATATTCCTAGACATTTATAATAGGGAGGAATTCATAATAAATCTCCTTAAGGGTAGTAATACCACCCAATTGATGAATATCCCATAAGATTATTCCTACCTCACCATGGGGAAGATGGAATGTGTTGGTCCAAGGATACTGATGGCCAATAATATCATGGATAAGGTCAGGATGAATGTAAATAATGAACTGAGAGATCCACATGACTTCGTAAAGATGAACCCTGTATAGATCATCATCAAATTTCAAACAGCTTTGCATCACCCAAAATAGACATGCCCATTCTTCAGAAAAATTGCAACTAGGATGGAGATCCCATTTTGAGTACCATCTTCCACGGGAAGTATCCATGGAAGAGGTGAGTATACTCAAATAGCTTTGCAAAATAGGTTTTTTTTTCTGAAGTCATAACCATTTGGACTCAGAGGATAGTTGGAAAACAAATAAGCCAAACTCTGGGATTGAGATGTAAATAGCTAAGCATCCTCGATAATGGTTGACGGAACAAAATCAATAGAACCAGATATCCAACAACATGGAAGATTAAAATCTTGGGGAGGTATGGTAGAATCATATAGCAGAGAAAACTCATACAAAGGAAATTGATTAGATAAGGGATAATCCTGAATGTTTGATGGAAGGATCTTCTTCATGATCTCATTATCAGTATGTACGTGATAATGAGGATCCGAATTGCGATTCCTAGTGATCATGGCTCCTTGATTGACTGCAGCTGAGGAACCTTGATGAGAACTAGAATCCATCTGAAAATAAGTAAGCAGGTTCATTTCAGACAAAGAAAACATAAAATCTTGTCGAAAATGGAGGCATGAAAGTTCTTATGACACCATGCACATCACATGATTCGGTAAGGGATTCACTGACTACATAAATGGTTCAAAAATTTCCTGATCTCCAAATGATTCGTAGGTCACATAACCCATATATGGCATCACATGAAATACATGACCCCCCCTAGAGACTCATGATCATGTGACCAGAACATGGTTATGTGATTCTCAAATGATCAAATGACCAGGATAGTGGATCTCATGAATAACTTGAGTCAACCGTATCTCTCATAGACCAAGTCTAAGAAATTACCAAAGATCAGTTCATGATCGAGTAGAAAATTACCTAAGAAACAAAACAGTCTTTTTGGAGAGAACTGACGAAACAGACTTGTGAAAAAGGCTTACGGATAGGGATCATGATTAGGGTTTGTGGTAGGGTCTTGCGATAGAGGAAAAATAGAGAGTGATCTAGAAAAGAGGATACCAGTGGAATGAATTTCTCTATATCTCCCCTATATATATGTCATTTTTTCAGAATACCAAATGATGCTGGTAGACTAAATGTCACCCAAATCACTAGTTTGTGACACCACCAAGGACTTTGGTGGGCATTAGTTTTCCTCATAAATATGTCCTATTCCCCCTGAACATCACTCCTAAGGGGGGTCATTTTTTTATGCCGTCCAAATAAGCATAAAAAAAACCACAAAGGTATAAATGCCTAAATATGGGTATTATTTTCCCCACAAAGAAAAGAAAGAGGAGGATGACTAATATATATAGATCACATGAGCCTTTGAGGGGACCATGATTGAATGACCATTTCAAGGTCATGAGAAGACTCCAACGCATGGCGTATAACCCACGAAAAGTCCTATAGAGCCCCCTTCCATGAACCTTCTTTCTCTTGAGAAGGCTCCCCAAATATCCAATTGCTGCTGGTGACAACCAAAAGATCACCCCAGGAAACATGGGTTTTCATCGAAAAGTTCCAAAAAAACCACACCAAATCCTTCGAAAATATTGAGGGATGATATCCAAAGAGAGATACCCCCGATGTTCAGGAAGATCATGCACCGTATCATCATTTGAAATAATAAAATTCTTTGATGATATCCAAGAAAACTCACATGAACCTTGAAACATTGAAAGACAGAACATAGAAGGTAAAAGGAACAAGGTGAGAGGTGTTTGTGGTCATAGAAAGAAATTTAATGCACCATAGGGATTCAACTTCATGTCTGAATCGCCTCGCAAACACCCTTTGTCCTGTCATACTCACCATACAAAGTTCCCCAGGAAACCCCACAACACTCTCACAATAAAATGATATACCTGTCCACTATATAATTACACACTCTCCATATGACCCACATTGGTCACCCGAGGCATCATCCAAAAACTGAGTAAAAATACTAGATATTGCTGATACAAACTCGCAAGACCTATGAACCTTTTTTGGAGTAAACAAGGGAGATAAAAATGTAGGAGGTGAGAGGTGTTCATGGTCATTAAAAGAAATTAAAGGTTCCCCTGGAGACCTATGACACACTGTGAGACTTCAACGACATGTCCACCTTGTCTCATGAAAGCCCTTTGTCTTGATGGTCTTACCACATATAAGTCTTCAGGTGTGTACAAGAAATCCTTCGGTGCACTAAGTATTAACAAATGGATTTTCCAATGAAATGCTTGCAGCTCCCCATATAACCCATATTGGTCATTTGACACTTCACAAAAAATAGAGAAAATTTCGTTAACATTACTCATGAAATCCCTCATAACTCCCAACCTTTTTCACATAAAACAACAGAAATAAAAGAGGGAGGAGGAAAAAGGTTTTTTCGGTCTCTGAAAGGAATGAGATGTGCCCAATGCACTCATGGAGTGGTCTCGTGAGACCCCTGGACAAACCTTCCTTGTCTCGCGAGACCCTAAGACTGGTCACCCAAGGTTTTGTGGTTGCCTTTAAAATAGGAATTTAGATCTTACAAAGTCCCTTGGGCATGTCCACATGACAACATGAATTCCTTAGACACATCCACATGATCAAACAAGTCCCCATTAACTAGATATAACCCAAAAATGGAGGTATTGATGGAAGAGATTTGTGATCACTAAAATTTAGGTGACACACTTGGAGTGGTCCATGACAGACACACGTGAAGATGCTTGGGGCTAGATCCCTTCTCCGACTCTAGCCTGGAATCACACTAGATATGCTGCACAAAGCATCCGACAGTAGGGGTGGCGATGCCTATAAATTACCTAGTCCAACATGATGAAAGGATTGGACTCTGACCAGATACTACATGAAAGAAACTCTCAAGAACAAAGGTCCCAAGAATCACATTGAAATTCTCAGATTAACTGATCATGCGACCAGATAACCCTATGTCAGGTAATACACTAACGAGCAGTCGAAGTAGTCATGCTCTAGGCATAAATCCCTCTGCGGAATCAGTCATAGATCACGTGAAGGAATTCTAGAAATACATGTAAAGAGCATACCACACATCTTCCAGATCATGAAAGACAGAAAGAAAAATGATACTGAATAAATAAAAGTCCCTCACAATACAAGGGTAAGATCCAAGATTAGAAGTCGAAGACTTAAGCAAAGGACATGCATGCTGACCCTCACATGCTTTGCATATGTCATCCAAAGACACATGATAACACCAAATAATATCTCCCGGATCTTGAGATGCTCCTTTAGAATTCCATATGGGACACGTGAAATACTCCAGAAAAGTTATAGCAAGTTACACAGTTCCCCCACAGACATCACTTTGATCTCGCAAAACCCTCCGGGTCTGTCACCCGAGACTTGTGACGTCCCTTAGATACATCGGCTGACTCATACAACGTCGTTTTCTCATATCTATTGAGTCTCACAGTTACATCTGGGAATGAAAACTAGGATATGGAGACACCCTTTGGGAAGGAAAACTGAGACTCACAAAGCCCTCTAGACATGATATCTAGGTCTTGCGAGGTATCTGAGAGGTGCAACCAAGATACACAACATCATTCAGACTGTTTCACATGGACTCTTGTGACACCCTTCATATGTGTCAATCCAGGTCATGCGATGGATCCTAAGACATACCAAATGGGTTATGAGACACCCTCTAGATAAGAAGTCCATGTCAATAGGGGAACCTTAGTGTGTAAGCCCTGACCTAAAATGAAATATGAGAACTCTAATTCCCACCATTACTAGGATACGTAGGATGTCTTCTTAAGGTCCGGGCTCTATAAAAAACACCCCAAGGGCTATTGTAATACACAAGTTCCATATCTATGCACCATGGGGCTGATCATATAATCCCCTTCATTTATCACCCTGATCATAGCTTACACGAGATTAGTGGGATGAAACAAACACCTCATTAGGAAATATGAAACTCCATAATGGGACAAGACAACCTTAATGTGTAAGACCTAAAATAAAGGTAACTACAACGAATCTGATTCCTGCTTTATCTAGGATACATAGACTACCTCTCCCTAAGGTTAGAAATCCATATTTATCATCTAGAGAAACCCTAGCATCTATGTCCCTTATTCAAAGTAATGATCATATCATCTGCACTATAAACCCACAAAATGGTACAAGATAGCCTCAATGTGTAAGCCCCGACACAAAATGAACTATGATAACTCTAATTCCTACCATAAGAAGGATATGTAGGATGCCTTCTTAAGTCCAGATCCCAAATAAAAACCCCTTTCGTTGTAAGTATTTTCATGACTCCGACATCTTAGCTAGTGGGACTCAATTAGTATCAGGAGACGATCACCATAAATCATCCATCAGTGGACTAAGAAACCCACCAAACTATGATGAATATAATTCCTACCATAACCAGGTTACGTAAGACGTCTCTATGATACCCAAGTCCCATGATAAATCATTTCAATGTAGTCTCATTGCATAAGTCTTTCATCAAGATCAATGAAATGATTATTCTCTATCCCTTATTTCTCACATCGAGTATATATAATGTGAGGTTAGGGAGTTGTGGTAATCATATCATATGATCTATGAGTCTCTATAATGACATGGGAAACCCTTTATACATAATCCCTACAAGAGGGAACTACAAAAACTTTGATTCTCTCTATACTCAGTCTATGTAAGACCCCCCCTCAGGGTTCAGGCTCAAATATTTATGAAGGAAACCTCCTCAGGGTTCGATATAAAATATTTGGTGTCTTAGTACCTTAACATATATCCTCTACTCATGAAATTAAACTGCATGGGACTAATGAACTACATAGGTTTTCATTCCTGCAATAACTAGGATATGTAGGAAGCCTCATAATGGCTCAATCCCGTCCTTGTAATATTAACCACCAACTAACATGGAGGCATACTATGAAGCACTTAGTTATACAACTTCATCATATAAGAAACCACCCGTTACTAGAAAATTATGGATAACCTCATATACATATAGATGGATTCAATAGAGAGATCCCAATATTTTTCATATAAAATAGAATTAACTTATAATAATTTCATTAGGGTAACTGGTCCTGTATCAGGATTAAGAAGAGATTCAAGAACATATATTAAATATATAATAGAGTCTCAAAGTATGCAATAATTACCCCTAAAAAATGGTGTGACGAGCCTAACCTCCCATCCTCTCAACCAATGTGAGTCCCCAAGAGTCGCTGGCCCTAAAAACCTAGATGACCATTGGCCTTCAAAAAGAAAGTCCGTACCCAACTATGGATAATGGAAACATTATGAGTTTTTAGGGAAGAAAAAATAGATGGAAAACCTGAGGCATGCGATTGAGCAAGGCCTTAATATATCCATCAATAAAACCATCAAAGGGGGAACCCATTCCTTGTTCACATTGAATCCTGACAAAACACCCGCAAACACCTAAGCTACCACATCTCACCACATCCTTCCCAAAGAAACTTGGACTATCATCACCTGGAAGTGGGAGCAGGGAAGAGTGGGTGGCTAGAAATCCATCATCCCATCAGGATGTTCGGAAAGACACCCTCCCCCATGATGATAAGGGTGTTCAAAACATAGTTCTCAACTAGGGTGGGGTGCATTTAAAAATCACAAGGAAAATACAAGTGTATACATATATGATACCAAACACTCAATCCCAACCTAAGGGTTCTCAAACAAACAAACAATATCACAACACTGTCACCTTTTCTACTACCTCTAAATACACAACACCACACATCTAGCCCATAAAACCATTTTATATTCCCAACCAAATTTATTTAACTATTTACATTCCATTAGCCAAACCAACCCACACCATTTCCAAGCTTTATTAAACAATTATTTATTCATCCCATCACTATCTGGGAAACTATGAAACAAAGAAGCACTCAATTTAGAAGGTGAAGAGCCCTACTAAATTAAGGTAGCTTCACATTAAACACACTTAGTTCCATGACCTATTGGTACGAGGTGAAGCTTTGGTCATGTTACTCATGAAGAAACTTCAGGAAAATTTCCCATACCAACCCAAAAAAACCCCTAACTCAGAACCACATTCAGAAACATGATATAACACAACTAGTTCTGTAGCTCTGCTACATAATCACACCACACCCCTCACAGCCCCATTTTACAAACACAAAAAAACATCTTATAAGTTCACATTAATTTTTATCACATTCCACCACTTTTCTTTGGGTCATTATCACACAAAAAAAATATTGGGTAAACCAATTCATTATCCAAGTATACCCGGTTAACAAGTTTTTAATTTCAAGTGATACAACACAAATATCAATCAAGGAAAAAACCACAACAGATGTATCCTTCACAAATAAATCTAACAACGACCACAATTTTTAGTGGGGAATCAAGCTCAAATAATCACAAGATCAAAAGTAATATAAAAGCTATAAAATCATGTGAACAAACCCCATTTCCCCCTCAATTTCAAATAACTAATTATTTATCTTCAATTAGGTTGGAATAACCATGATTCATGGATAAAAAAGTAAAACCCCTCCCGTATGATTCACAATAAAGAGAAACAAAGGGAATCCTACCTCAAGGGAGTTTTCTAATTGCTACGCACTATAGGGAAAATAAGAACACCCATAAACCACAACCACACCATGAAAACTATGGTTCATCCTATACAGCCCATAGGATCTATCAAAACAAAACCCAAATGCACCCCCAAACCAAAGAAACACTACCATAGTGTATCCCTAGGAGAATAATGGAAGAAAATGGATGATAATGAGAAGGGAACTCACTAAAAATAGACCATGGATCACCAACAAACAACCACAAGGATCAATAGATTGAAGAGGGAAGGAAAGGGCCTGAAGAACACTTCAAGGAACCTAGGGTTCTCCCAAAATGAGTGGGAAAAGAAAACCAAAACAAAATTAATGAGGGATCGGCCAAAAAATAATTTTAAAACTGCAAATGATTGGGGCATTACATGATGTGTATTCCCTTTTCACTTTGTATAATATCCGGGGTTCTATTTTCACCAAAAAACGTGGCCCCCTCCATTTTATTTTATTTTATAACCCTAAAATATCACATGTTTTGAAACCTTCAAGAGAAACTTTGAAAAACAATTCATGCTGTCTAACACAGTTACACGATGTGTAATCCCCCTTCTTCCAACCTTTAGAAACTGAACTTCCCCAAACTCCCATCGAACACTTCCAACGACCAAAAAACACAAAGTAACGGACCAAGAAGGCATGAACCATTACATTAGATATCTCTCAAATGATTCTAAACCTAGAGAATCCAAAAAAAAGACAAAAGAAAAAGGTTTCCGAACAAACACCCCACGAGATACCTCTCATGGATCTTGTCATACCTCAAACACTACCACTGGCTAAAAACACCAAACCAAATGAACACAGCCACATTCCACCTCCTCTCACACAACCAAACTACCACATGACCAATACCCATATATATCAACTTCCATGTAGAAAAAAACAACAACCACTATGAAAAACAAACCACACCACCATACAACCAATAAACTGCACCATCCCAAACACATGAATCATAGAATTCCATCTTCCATGTCAAGATACTATCCAATCTGGGTGGTATTGACTCACCCAAATAGGTTTAATCATATATCAGTTAATGAATCTCGATTAGTAATTAGGTACTCCCCTTTCCACACATTATGAATTTATCACACAACACACCACACACAATCATAAAATAAGAAAACATCTCATCTCACAAAACAAAAATGATCCAAACATCACATTTTAATGAAAATAGAGAAAAAAAGGCTCAACAAAACTCTTGTAATTGGACATGAATCTGAATTTCTCACTCCCAAGTACTCTCCTCCTGGCCACCATGCATCCACAACACACTAACCAAAGTAATGGTCTGTCCACACAACACCTTCTCTTGATGATATTGGTTCCCCACTCACTGCTTCACAAACATCACTTCATCCTTGATATCCAACTCTCCCCATTCAATGATATGAGATTCATCATGTATATACCTATGAAGATAAGATATGTGGAAGACATCGTGAATCTTCTCCAACCATGGTGGAAATTCTAAACGATACGCCACCTCACCAACTCACCCCAAAACCTCAAAGAGTCTAATGAACCTAGGAGAAATATTACTCCCTCTGTCAAAACTATTTTTCCCACATCGAGGGGAAACCTTCAAGAACACGTGTTCCCCAACCTAAAACTCCAAGGTCCTCATTATAAGATTATAATATGACTTCTTCCAGTCCTTCACTACATTCATCCTCTCATGAACAAGCTGAAATTTTTATGTCGTTATCTGCACAACATCAAGACCAAGAATAGTTGTCTCCCCAACCTTCATCTATCACAACAGATAATGAAACGGTCTTCCATACAAGGCCTCAAATGGAACCTTAACAATCTAAGAGTGATATCTATTATTTTAAACAATCTCTACCAAAGGCTTGTGTTGTACCCAAGATCCACCAAAGTCCAAGATGCATGCCCACAACATATCCTCCAACATTTGGATGGTCCGATCGGTCTACCAATCTTTCTATGGGTGGAAAGAAGTGCTGAGGTGTAACTTGGTGCTAAAGAATGCTGCAATCCCCTCCAGAATCGTGAGGTAAACCACACATCCCGATTCGATACAATGGACCTCAGAACATTATGAAATCACACCACCTTATCCACATAACTCTTGGCCAAGGTATCCACTATGCCCAACTCCTTGATCACTAAGATTTGAGACAATTTAATCAATCAATCCATGACCACACATATAGAATAAAAAATTACTCAAGATCTGGGTAACCCTATGATAAAATCCATCGAGATGTCATCCCATTTCCACTCAGGGACATCCAAGAGATACAAAAAACCTCTAGGAACATGACGCTTGACCTTTATCTTCTGGAAAACCAATAACTTTTCCACAAACTCTACCACTACCCATTTCATCCTAGGCCACCAAAACTATATCCTCAGGCCATGGTACAACTTATAAACTTCTGGGTGTACCACCAAGGGTGATTTTTGAAACTCATAAAGAAATCCACCATACATCATCACCAGAACAAAAATCTTTCACGAAACAAAATTTGGTTCCGACCATCCTCTGACCATTCCTTTAGAGCATCACCATGGCCAAAATGATCATACAACACCTCTTCCTCAGAGTCTCCCCCATTGAAACTCCTCCACTTTCTACATCATAAAATACTTCACCAAAATTTGAAACAAACAACCTCCATCCCTATCCACTCTTGCATCTAAGTGAAAATATGCCAACTCCTTTATCACTTTCCAAGCATCTGCAGATTCCCAAACAACCTCCTTCCGTGAATTTCCGCTCAAAGCATCGACCATGAAATTTCTCTTTACTAATGTGTAAGAGATCTCAAAATCATAGTCCTGAAGGAACTCCATCCACCTCTACTATCACAAGATCAAGTCACACTAGGAAAGTATATACCAAAAACTATTGTGATCTGTGAAGACTAAAAAGTGATCCCTAATGAGGTAATTCTGCCAAAACATTAGAACAGACATAACCGTTTCTAGTTCCAAATCATGGGTGGCATAGTTAGGATCATGGGTATATAAATTCCTAGACTTATAAGAGATCACTACCCACTACTGCATCAGCACACATCCCAAACCCAGATGGGAAGCATCACAAAACACCTCAAACATCACCCATTCCTTAGGAAACCATAACACTAGAGGACTAACCAAATTCCCATTATGGTAACTGAATGTTGGTTAACACTAATCGCTCTACACAAAATCCTGGCCCTTCTTAGTCAAATCAGTAAATGAGGCTACAAATCGAGATAAATCAGGTACAAACATATGATAATAACCTATGAGATCATTGAAACTATGAAACTATGCCATGTTATTGGGTACTTACCAAGAAATAAATGCTTCATAATTTTATGGGTCTACTGCCACAAACTATTGAGACACCACATGCCCGAGTAAATGTACCTATAATGTCCATAACTTACACTTAGAAAACTTTCCATAGATCTGGTGGTGTTGAAGACCTTGGAAGATAGTTATAATATGCTCATCATGCTTCTCCTCTGACTTCAAGTAGATTAAGATATCATCAGTGAATATAATCAAGAACCGATCCAAGAACTCATGAAACATGGAGTTCATAATCCACATGAACATGACTGATGCATTCATAACATCGAATGACATGGCTACAAACTCTAAGTGCCCATACCTACATCTAAAGGAAGTCTTTGGGATATCTCCCTCCTTTATCCTCAATTGGTGATATTTAGACTGTAGATTGATCTTAGAAAAAAAACTCACCCCTCTCAGCTGGTCGAAAAGATCTTCTATCCACGGAAGAGCGTAACGATTATTGACCATCACCTGATTAAACCTCTGGTATTCTATACACAAACTTAGGCCACTATCTTTATTCTTTGAAAAAAAAACAATAGAGAATGACATGAAGACACACTAGGAAGGATAAAACCATTCTACATCAGATCATCTATCCGAATCCCCAACTCTTTCAACTCAAACGGTTCCATATGATAACGATCCATTTAGATATCAGAAGCACTGGGCTGCAAGTCTATCCCGAACCCAACATTATGTCAAGAAGATAGAATTACAACCTCCTCAAGGAAAAAATACAGGAACTCCTCAATGAATATGGGAGTCCCAACCATTTTAGTGTCCCCTAATTCCACTGACAACTCATCCAATAAGGAAAGAAGGGGTTTCACATGCTGACTGCCCACCTGACAACCCCACTTGTCAATGAAAACCACACATTGGCCATACACATCTGAGAACACAACTCTCCTATTGAAGAAGTTGATAGTAGAATGTACAAAATACAACCATTTCTTTCCAAGGATGAAATCATATGGCTAAATCTATAGTAAGAAGATATCACACATGATTGATGCGGTCCCATCATCAGTCTACACCCCCGACACACATCACACAAGATGGTTTGGCCTCTGACTGGCATACTAAACACTAGGGGCCTAGAAATACTATCTATGTATCGTACTAGAGTATGGGATATAGTGGGTGTAACAAAGGAGTGCGAATCTTCTGAATCAAATAGGGAACAAACAAGGGTACTAAACAAACTGATCGTACCTTTGAGGATCTCTAGCCCTACTGGAACTACTACCTCCACTATGTGAAAAAGACCACATCAATATCCTATACCTTTTTACTAATGACCAACTCCATGGACACACTAAAGTCACATTCCATGAACATGAGGAGAATATTTAACTCAACCTATACCTACTCCATCTCCCCTCGGTGGAGAAAAATCCTATTCTCCCGGCTGCTAAAACCGTGTCACTGGAAACTGCTACTGAGGATAACACTGAGCCTATCCACCTCCACTAGACTAAGCTTGGGAAACCATTGGGCACTAATTCTGAAGATGGAAATGAACCTCATATAAGAAACACATCAGCCCCAAGTCTATAGGAAAGACACATAGATTTCTGAAACCATAAGGTTGGAAAGGAAGCTACTAAGGTTGTCTCCCCACCTCTTAAAACCTAGAAGGTCCTGGAACCTATGATCTGCCTCTCGAAGAACTCTGTTGGCTCCCCTATCATGGTATACCTCCTCAAGAGTGAATCTTATTGATCACCTCCACCTTCTTTTTAACCTCTAAATACATCAATAACGTAAAAGGAGTAACTACATACTAGATAGGAGGGTGGAGTTACTTCTCAAGACGTCTCGCACGAGACTCATCATCCGAAAAAAGATCTGGGGTAAAATGAAGAAGGTACTTGAAATTGATCCCAAGCTCCCACACTGATGTACTCACCTACTGAAGGGAGAGTGGATCCTACTTCTTCTCATCTTTCATGGTGGATGAAAGGAACTCTTCTTGTAACTCCTTCTAGAAGTCAATCCAAAAAACATTTTCCTCCTTCCACTCCCCTATATACAGAATCCACCATTGATGCACAACTCCCCACATCTGACTAAATACCAAAGGGACCCTGTACTCTTTCAGGTCCTGGATCAAACTGAAGGTAGTATCCAGCTCCTCTAGACAACCTTCTATCTCTATATTAGTTATGTTACCCTTGTAATTTCCCAAATCATGCCACTGGAAAGCACACAACTTCCTCTACCACTGATCATCTACCTCAACCGGATTAACCATACAATGATAAACTGGATCAGCCTACTGAACCTCCACTACTTGATCCACACATGGACAAAGACTAGGAACCATATCTGAAAGGAAAAAAATATTTCCTAATCCCGGCTAGTATGAAATTTTATTAATATTCATTTTAATTAATTTTGAACTTCTCAAAACAACCCAATTTAAACAAGAACAAAAGTCAGTATGATGCATGGACATTTCATAGGTCTCTAACCCGCAAATAGGTCCATATCACTTGGCCGTTCAATAAGCTCAGAGCCCGTGTATTGATCATGGGGGGCCCTAAAATCCCATGTACTAGCTGGTCTCCCTAACCTATGTCCCACACTGAGGTCAACTGGAACTGTTTTCATACCATCCCATGTAATCCTAACTGCGCAAAACTCTAAAATCCATCCTATCTCTCAACCATTAAATCTAATACCACTTTGTCATGACCCCTACCTCGATAGATACCCCTCTTGGGCTGGAAATTAGGAAAGGGAGATAATGACCCCCGAGTCCCACCTCTAGTAGGCCTCGAGTTTGTGACTAGAACCAAGGGTGTACAAATCTCACAATATGGGAGGCATTACACTTTTTATGAAATAAGATTAGGAGATATGATGGATCATCCACACAGAAACTCTATTAAATAATGTAAAGGAAGCCAAAACCATGCCACATGCATGTGTAAAATAGAACTGGTAAAAATAAAAAAGTCTCTAAAGTAAATACCCAAAAGTAGAGATAGACAATGACACAACAACTATCAAGATCCAAGCTAGTAAGGTCCTGCATGGTCCATGAAATCCTCCCAGAAACCTGAAAGCAATTTATATATGTAGGGTGAGAATACAAGTATACTTAGTAGGAAAAAACAAAGTCTCCCATGCACCTGTGAAAGATTTATACTAATGTACCCATGAGAAAACATCAGAACCTAACAACACCTAAGCAGGTATACTAACCACCCAATCTCACTAAGGCATGCTCACTAAGTGACATAAGTCAAGTAATATAATATAAAGAAAAACAATGATAGGGCACCCGACACCACTTTACCACTGATTGTACACTCTCATACCCCAATGAAAAATGTTTTGGTGCTCCCACCTCTTATAAAAATATCACATCAAATCTTACCCACACACACCTGGGCCTCACAACACATCTCACCCACACACACTTGGGCCTCACAAAAAATACTACTAGCACACACCTGGGCCTCACAAAACATCCCACCCACACACAACTAGGCCTCAAAACACATAAAATCTCATCCTGAAGACACCAGGGAAACATACCACCATGATCACAAACACCTAGGCTACCTGATCTCTCCATATCCTACCTGAATAAACATGGGCCTTCATCACCTGGAAAAGGGAGAAGGGAAGAGAGGGTGGAAATCCATCCATCCCCCCACCGGGATGTTGAAAAAGACACCCTCCCCCATGATGATGGGGGTGTTCGACACATAGTGCTCTACTAGGGTGGGGTACATTTAGAAATCATAAGGAAAATAAAAGTGTATACATATATGATACCAAACACTCAAGACCAACCTAAGGGTACTCAAACAAACAAACAATCACACAACACCATCACCTTTACTGCTACCTCTAAATTCAGAACACCACATGTCAATCCACAAAACCCATTTCATATTACCTACCAAATTTATTTATCTATTTCCATTCCATTAGAGAAACTGACCCACACCATTTCCAAACATTATTAAACAATTTTTTATTCATCCCATAACTATTTAGGAAACTAGGAAACACAGAAGCAGTCATTTCAGAAGGTGAAGATCCCTGATAAATTAAGGTGGATTCACATTAAAGACACTTAATACCATGACCTCTTGGTACGGGGTGAAGCTTTCTGGATGTTACTCATGAAGAAAATTTGGGTGAATTTTCAATACCAACCCAAAGAAAACCCACAACTCACAACCACATCTAGAAACATGACATAACACAACTAGTTCTGTAGACCTACTACATAATCAAATCAGGCCTCTCACATCACATTATACAACCACAAAAAAATATTACAGGTTCACATTAAAATTTATCACATTCCACAAATTTTCTTTGGGTCGTTATCACAAAAATCAAATCCCGTGGCAACCAATTTGTTATTCATGTATAGTTGGTTAGCCAGTTTTCATTTTTGAGTGATAACACACATATATCAATTAATAAAATAACCAAAAAAATGTATCCAACACAAAAAAACCACTAATTAACAGAATTTTTTGCGGGGCATCAAGCTCAAACAATCACAAGATCACAAGTAATATCAAAGATGTAAAAGAATATGAACAAACCCCATTTAACCTCAATTTAAAATAATTTATTATTTATATTGAATTAGGTTGGAATAACCATGATTCATGAATAAAAATAAGTAACCCCCACATGATACACAATAGGGAGAAATGAATGGAATACTACCTCAAGGAAGCTTTCCAATTACTATGCGTTTTAGGGCAAGGAAGAACACCTGTGTACCACAACCGCACCACGAAAACTACGGGTCAACCTATACCACACCAATGATCCATAAAAATGCAACCAGAACACAACCCGAAACCAAAGAAACACTACCACAATGGATCCTTAGGAGAAGAATAGAATAAAACAGATGATAAAGAGAAGGGGACTCACCATGAATCGACCACAGATCACCAATGAACATCAACCATGATTAATAGATAAAAGAGGAAGGTAAAGTGATTGAATAACACTTTGGGGAAACTAGAGTTTTCTCAAAATGAGATGAAAAAGAAAACCATGACTGAATGAATGAGGGTTCAGCCAAAAAATAATTTTAAAATTTCACATGATTGGGGTATTACACGATGTGTAATCCCCTTTCATGTCGTGTAATACCTAGGGTTTGGTTTTAACTAAAAAACATGTAATCCCTTTATTTTATTTTATTTTATAACCCCAAAATACCAGATTTCCTAAAATCTCCAAGACAAACCTTGAAACAAAATTTCTCGTAATGTAACCTAGTTACATGACCTGTAATCCCCCTTATTCTAACCTTTAGTAACCGAACTTCCCAAACTCCCTCTGAACACTTCCAAAAACCAAAACCCACAAAGTAACAGACCGAGAAGGCATGAGCCATTACTTAATAAATCATTTATTTGTTTGAACCTTCTACTTATCCATTTATATTTATATTTTAGAGGGCTTGAGGGAGGTTTTGGGGTTTATAATTATTGGAACCACCATTGATGAGCTGAGTATGGGGAGGAATTATACTCGGAAACCAATAGATCACCATGAAATAAAGTATGGAAGTAGAATGAACATCTCTACATATGAAAATTTTAAAATTTTTTAACCTCTTAACTACTATAGAAGTGGAGAGAAGGGTCAAACCAGTGAGAGAATGTGCATAGACTGTAGGAATATCCTTTTGAAAAAATGTTCAAGCAGATGTGTATTAAAAGTGATTAACAAATAAAAATTATAAAAACTAATAAATTATTTAAAAATGATTATTTAAATTAACTAAAACTATCTAAGTGAACTAAATTAATCTATAGATGAAACAAGTGGAGATGGAAGTGTCAAAGTTGTGATGTTTGTTTAGTTTCATGAAATGCCAATTATTTAATTCCCACATATTACTATTTTTTTTATTTAATTACCATCAATTAAAAATCTAATCAAAATAATATTAGGTATTTTCCTCTCATGTTAGAAAATATTCTAATTTTCACACAAATCATTCATCATTTCATTCTCCGATTTGATGAATAATTTGCGTGTCACATTTGCATTGAATCACTCTGTGAAATGTAATGACACGTTTCTCACAAAGTAGAAGTATCTATCTGTGCTAGATTCACTCACATGAGATCACTAATTAAGTATAACCCAGGAAAGATTAAAGGATAATTCAAACAAAATATTATTTTTTCAATTAATATATTTATTTATTCAGAATTCGCTTGCATGTAATTTATGATTCTCTGATGCAGGCGACCAAATTTCGAGAAAATAATTTCTTGGATGATATCTCATCCATGATTACTTATTAGGTATCACATGGATAGACATTAAAACATGTATGAAAATCCCAAATTAAAATTAATTCAAACACTTTTATAATTAATTAAATAAACATCCAATTAAAAATAATAATTCAGAAGGCAATAAAATATGGAAATAAGATAAAGGCATGAATACACCGTCACATTCATCACAACTAAAACACTATGAAATTTATCCTGAAATCACGACAACATGAAACATAAAATAATAAACAAAAAATATCACCATGTTTGTGTCAACCCAAATGTTACTGCAATATGCTGTTGATGATCACCCAGTAATAATAATCACTCATCAATCACCACAATGCCGATGCAAACCACTGAACACATTTTTCAACATGAAAAAAAATGAACAGATCCATATTATATCTCACCGTTCATCATCAATCATCAAAAAATAAGAAAATCCACCTCGTGTGTTGATGTCGTGCACAATAGGAAAATAAAAAACAACTGCACCCACCCAAATCAAAACAACAAACGTGGTTGGGATAACTGCTACATGAGGAGGAGGTCGCCATCAGTGGTGGTGGCCTGGTCACATGTATTGGTGATCCATATAGGTATGGATGAGATTCTTTAGGGTAGTCTGTTGTTCTGCTAGGGAAAGGCCGAAGGGGTGCACTAGGGAGGCTTGTTGTTGGTGATGGGGAGAGGGAGGCGTCGCCTTAGGGTGAGATGCTATTGGAGGACTTTTTTGAATAAGGAGGTGGTTGTCAGTGATTAGTGGTGATGCACTACATAGAGGGGTACATGGGTGGTGGTAGATCAGGATTCATTGGGTGGAGTTCTGGTCATGGAGGATGCACCACCTAGGATAGAGGTGGTTATGAGACTCTATAGGGTTTCACCGAGGGAGGATGATGTCTATGTGATCTGATGGGAATAGGGAGAAGATAAAATTGTGTCCTAGTTGTGTGGTTATCCAACTATGGTTATTTGTAGTGAGAGAGAGGGGGGAAGGGGGTGGCATGCCTTGATGGTGGCGTAGTAATCTACTAGAAGCTAGTGTAAGTCCCCGACTTTAATCATTACATATTCTAGTGATTTTAGACTATAATTTACTTTTTAAAAAGTTTATGAGGATATTTTTAGTTTATAGTTGTAGAGAATTAGGAAAAACTCTTATAAAGTATATATTACAAGTAGACACTTATACTCAGTATCCATTTTTTCCATCAAAGGAAACCCTTATAAAACATGTTTTCTTTTTATGAAATTTCATCTTATACTCATCCTCATCCCTAATCATCTTTACCCTTTAAAAAATATTTTAAAACTTGAGATAAGCACAAAAAAATAAGTAAGGGATATAAAAATAAAGAAAGAAACCATTATTCCCTGCATACTTATAAACCCCTGAAAACATTTTTTAAAAGTTATACTTTTCACCCATAAAACATAACCTCTTTAGCTTACCTCATAAAATCATAAGTTTTCTATAAAACTCCATATCCAACATAAATCATAAAGGCAACTTATGGAGTCATTTCTATATCACTCTTATATTTATTGTAGCTCTCATGATTACATAGGGAGTAACCTTCATGGTTAAATTTGGAATAACCACCACAGTATATTCCCTTAATCTCTCAGGAGAAACCTTATCAGTTAACTCTGACTCATTAACCAATGCATTGAAGTGATATAACGTGCTCAACCTCCATTGGTTTATCATGTAACCACTTGTAATTATAAATAATTCCCAAGAAACATAACATAATCACAACACATAAATCATGAATAAAATAAAAATATCTTTTCTACTCTGAAACCACTTTTCAATTTTACAAAGCCACACAATGATAAATGAAAACACTTTATTTGAAAATAAAATTATAAAATTGTAAAGGAAGCATCAAATATTAAACCGACATAAAATCATGAAATTCCATTCATGCTATATTTAAAAAAACTCCTTTTGGATTTTGTAAAAATAGTTGAAATAGTAACTTTAAAAGAGGGGTTTTAAAAGAAAGCACCTTACATAAAACCTAAAAAAGTTCAGTTTTTGAATTTTTTTGAGATAAATTAGAAAATTTAAAATTTAAAACATTCATGTCCATATAAATACATTCATAAAATCCATTTTTAAAACATGTAAATGAAAGATAAATATTTATAAGAATAAATATTTAAAAACAATTAAAATGATGTTTTTGTTAAAGATTCCCTTACAAAGATCATATGAAGTGAGAATTAATAAAATGAATCAATTATGTGTATATGATTTAAATAAACATAAAACAATTATAAATACAAAATAATATATTAAAAATTAATTTCATACATAATATTATAATTAAATAATTAAGAAGTAGAAGTTTAACTCAAAGAATGAAAATTGGGTTAAGAATTCCTTTAATAAATTGTAATCATTAGAATAACTTGTAAAATTTAAGAGTAACATTTTAAAAAACTTTAAATATAATTATAATAAATAAATTCATGATCTAAAATGTCAATGTAAGTTTATATACACCTGATAAAACAATGTAGGTGCATAATATAAAAATATGCTTCAATGAAAGAAAATTGAGACGAAGTCCCTTACCTTTAGTCCAAAACATCACATACATTATTTTATATTACAGAATAATAAATATAGGTTAATTATTTAAATTATTTAGAATTTTTTTAAAATTTTCTTATTCCTTTTATATTACTTATTACCATTTTATAACAATTACTTATTTATTTAAGTTCATGTCATACACTTTGATGATATTCGATACTTGAGTCCAAAAATGACTTTGGTATGACGTTTGTAGTCAATGTGGTCATCGGTTTATCATATCTAGAATAATATTTATGAAATAATAATCAATTTTATTCATCAATTATAATTTTAAATCCTTCTATTACATATGTATATAAAGAATTAACTATGTTACAATCATGGAGAAGGTAAGCCGTACGTATGCATGAGTATCATTTCCATTTTTTAGTGATAATTATGGAAATAAGTTAAGTAACTTTTTATCTTTACCGAATGATAATAATATAATTAATATCATATTAATAATTTAAATATAATTATATATATCATTCATATAACGTGGTTATGAAAAATGAATCACATCATTTTTTGGAGGTGATACTTGACACGTATGCACGAACCCAGTTATCATTTTTATGTACAAGGAAAGGTAAGAAAATAAATGACATATTATTATTTAATAATGATAAATATGTAATTTATATCATATATAACCATTAATTCCATAATTATAACTAGTCTCAAGATATAGTGATGAAAAATGAATTATATCGGTTCGTGAGGTGGTAGACCGTCATACACAAAAACGATTAATTATTTTCCTATTTGATGGAATTGAAGATATATTTAGGTGATAATATTAACATAATAAAATATAAGAATATTTATTATACTGAATTTATTATTTCAACCTGGTTGAAGAATATTTTAAGAAATTGTAAGAAGAAATAAATCAGAAATACTTGATTAAAAACGATATATTTTCTTCAATCAATCTCATTTTGTTAACACCTTGAGACCACTAAGAATGGTTTTTTCCTAAAATAAGAGTTATAGAATGTGTATAGGGATTATAGGAAGGTATTTGGGTATATATTGTCCAAATAAAATAGGTTTTCAAGTGTGAATGAAATAGAATAATATGTTCCCTTTTATAGGAGAGGGGAGGGGTACTCTTGCAATTCTTCAAAATATTAAATTAATATAAATTAATTTTTTATTACAAATGAATCCAAACATATTTATTTAAAATATAGGATTATTATGGGTTTAAATACATTCATAAAATTAAATTTAGACATGTTTTGATCATTTTTTAATCCTTATCTTTTGGCTTTAACCCTTTTATAACCCCTTTAACTCTTACCACAACAACTTGGATTTTTACTCTTCAAGGATTAATATAGTTAATATTTAATGGAAAAAAAACATAAATGGATCATTTATGAAATTTTATACTTTATCCCAATCATTTGGACGAATTTTAGATTTTTTTATAAATTTTATATTATTTAATAAAATATTATTTATTTTAAAATATCATTAATGTCAATTTTGACGCTATTCATTATTTTATCTTTTACAAAAAAACTAGATAAATTCAGAACAATACATCTAAAAAATCACCAAAATGTTAAAGTAATCTGTAAAATTCATGGATGACATTAATTATTTTAAATTATATTTATTTTAATATTTTTAATATCATTTATTTGATATTTCTATTAATTGAATAATTACTCGATTGTCATTGTGTAATCATTTATGGTAATTATTTTATTTCTTAAAAATTATAAATAAACTACCATAATATAGATAAATATTTTATATTTCTAGTAAATATTTATAGTCAAATATATATTCTATATAACCCTATATTGAAAATGTTATAGTTATTAAAACATAAGTATGGAATATTTGACTTTTCTTAAACATAAAATACTATAAAGAACTTAAAGTAATCCAAGTGGATCCAAGAGGTCATAAAATTGGTCCAAGAATGATTTTTGTTGAAAATAATTCATACAATAAAATTAGTAAAAGTTGTAGAGTAATTTTCTAATATTTATATTATTATTTTTACCCTTAATTGTGGTAATAAAAATTACTAAGTTTACTATTCATATTGTCCAAAAATAAAAGGTCCCTATTTTCTAAATTAGGACTTTATAATTATAAATATTGAATTTATTTTTCAAAATTCAAAATACATAATTTTATAAAATTAATTTAAAATTAATCTTGTTGACGGAGTGAGAAAATGGGCTATTAAAGTGAAAATGTTCAAAAGATTGAAATGTTTTTATATCCAAATTCAATGTGAGATTGATTAAAACGATATAAATTGGATTAAATTAAATAAAATTGATCTAAATATACTTTAAAACCAATCAAAAATATAATTTAACACTACACATTATTTAGACGAAAAAGTTATTTTCAATTAAAATTCAGTAGTTTTCACTGTTTATCAAAACATGAAACTTATCAGAAAATACCAAAAAATCAACCAAAGTAATTTTTCATATTCCAATTTTAAGGAATAATTTTATTTTCTAAAATAAAATTTATAAAAGTGTCCGAAACTAGATTTAAAATAATTGCGCCATCAAAAGGTGGAAAAAACTATCTTTTTAGAAAAATACATATTTTATGCGTAAATCAATATTTTTTCTTATATCATGTTTAAAAAAACATAATATTTATGTTAAAAATTATATTGAATACAAATTTAATTCATATAATCAAACAAGATTGATTTGATCATTTTATAAACATAATTGTTTGCATTTAAATAGTTTTTTATAAAAATATTTCCTATTATTTTAAAAAGGATTTTATTTTCATTTATAATTAATTTATCACAAAATAATTAATTATATATACATGTGTAAACCATATTTTCATAATCTAGTTAATCCTATTCATACCCAACATTCTAAGGGCTATGCGATAACTTCCATATTAAATAATAATATTTAGTTGTTTGTTTAAGCACGATGTGGCATATATTGTATTCTATGTAACACAATGTTTCCTATTAAAATATTGGGATGTTAAATTCTCCACCATTTAATAAATTGGATTCTTTCAATTTGAACTTGTTCTTGGTAACAAGTGTTGACTATTCAAAATTCCTTTTTTGAAATCACTAATCGGAAAAAGGATTAATAAAACTTCCACTTTAAAAGAAAGTAAGGGAAGTACGAAGGTCACATGAGATAACACATACTAGGATTCCATGTAAGAAAACAAGAAAATGGAAGAGAAAACAAAATATAAAGTTCTAATGGAGTGTTATAGAGAACATGGTCATTATACAGTTAACCATCACAAATCTGTAAATCTGGGATGCATTGAAAGGTTGTTGATTTATTAGTAAGAAAATTAAACTCAAAACATTTTTATTTTAAGATCATTTTCCTAGACTTGCGGAATTATATTATTACCTAGACTAATAACATAAGAAAATATACATAATTGAAAAGTATAGTTTCATCATTTAACCACTTTCTTTCACAAACTTATATTTTCCTTGAAATGATGAGTATTTAAGATGAATTTTTCTAGCTCGAAGCACTAGAATCAACTTCCAAGGACTCAAATAATTCATAAAATATTTAATTTATTTTTCTCCTATTATGAATCTTTATGGAAAATAAAAATGGTTAAGATAAGATAATATATTTTTTTGAAAATAATAAACCTTATATGATGAAAAACTAATTCAATATCCAAAATTCAACATTAATACCAAAAATTCAACACAAACCATTTGATAAATAACTATCCTTAAAATTTCTCAAAATAACCTAAACTAGGATTAAAACCCAAAATCTAGAAGCATTTGATCATATAGTCTTCCAATATAAAATTTATCATTTATCTCCAAATAACATCAATGACTCTTAAAGTCTCACTCTTCAATATATATTACCAAATCATATAATCTCTAAGATATTATAACCATTTCCATAAATAAGCCAAATCACCATAAGTATAAAATAAAATCATATTTGACTCTAAAATACAATTCATCCTTTATTCCTTAAACAAAATCCAATAATATTTTATTTACCTTAATCTTATTGGATTATTAAAATAGTGAACATCTTCTGAAATAACATTAATCTCATAATCACTAAATAATTTTCCAATCCCTATGTTATATATTCTATAAAATATATGTTCCCAAAATCAACTTATTCTTCGTCCATAAAATTATTATACTAAAAAATAAAAATTCATACTAACTGGGACTTCACGTAGTCCAGTGGTAGATGATTCACCCTTTTCACCCTTTCGTTGTGGCTTTGATTCCCAAAACCTTTCCAAACATGATAGGTTATCACCCACCCTGCTGGTTGTCCTTTTTCTAAAACTATATAATTATTATAATATTCGAAAAATATGAAAAAATCCTCAAAAATAACCATAACATGTTTTAAACTAAAAGCTTATCTTATACCTCTCATTTTCTACCCCAAAATGTAATAACCCACAATTACCTCAGAAATGAATGTCTCCAAAAATACTATTAGT
Source organism: Viscum album (assembly GCA_963277665.1). Lineage (NCBI taxonomy): Eukaryota > Viridiplantae > Streptophyta > Magnoliopsida > Santalales > Viscaceae > Viscum > Viscum album. The sequence continues at coordinate 1,258,852,461 of OY728152.1, forward strand.
AAACCTAAAATTTCATAACCTAAATCATCAAAAGGGTTTCTAAGAAACATAAATTTTGATAGAACATAAAATTTCAAACCCATTAGGATATTCCTTACTCTTAAGAAGACATCCTAATCTCCAAATTTGTCTAAAAAATCCTTTGATACCAACTATAAGACCCTAACCTTAATCATTACATATTCTAATGATTTTATACTAGAATTTACTTTTATAAAAATTTATGAAGATATTTTTTGTTTATAGTTTTAGAAATTTTATATTATTTAATAAAATATTTATTATCTTAAAATATCATTAATTTAAAATTATTTTGTCTTTTACAAAAATCAAAACAAAAATCTAAATTCGAACCAAGACTTCTAAAACATCACTAACTTGTCAAAGTCATCTATAAAATTAATGGATGAAATTAATTATTTCAAATTATATTTATTTATTTTTATTTTTAATATCATTTATTTTATATTTCCATTAATTACACAATTACTACATCATCGTCGAGTTTACATTTAATTTATTTATTTTTTCACTTAAAAATTATAAATAAATTACCATAATATAGATAAATATTTTATCTTTCAAATAACTATTTATAGTCGAATATATCTTCTACATAGACCTATATTAAAAATATTATAGTTATTAAAACATAAGTATGAGATATTTGTCTTTTATTTAAAATAAAATACTATAAAGGACATAAAGTCATCCATGTCTTGACCCCCTCCCTCCAAAGATGCCCCTCCTGAGCCGGTAATGAAGGAAGAGAGATAATAACCCCTGAGTCCCACCTCGAGTAGGCCCTGGGGTGGCGACTAGCACCAAGGGTACAAAGACCTCACAATATGTGAGACATTACCATTTATAAGAAAAAATATTGGGAGATAAGATGTATCAACCTAAAAACAACTCCATGATATGTATATATAAAGGAAATCCAAAACCATTGCACATTCATGTTTTAAACAAAACAAATACACATACAATTGAAAGTTCCAAAGTCAATATCCAAAAGTAAAGCTTACTAGCGACAGAAAAACTTTCCCAAATTTCGAGCTAGTGACACCCAACACAGTACCTATAGTCCTCTTTGAAACCTAAAAGTAGTTTTATAACATAGGATGAGTATAAAAGTATACTAATTTGGAAAACCAAAGTCTCTTTTTCACAAGTGGAAGAAGCACAGTAAAACACTCTTGAGAAAACATCAGAACCAACAACACCTAACAGGGCATACTAACCACCCCCACCTCACCAAGGAACACTCACCAATTAATGCAAGTCAAGAAAAGTAATATAGTAAGCACATAGATGATAGGGTACCCCACACCACTTTCCCACTGATTAGTCGTTCTCAAACCCTAATGGAAAACATACTGGCACTCTCGCCTCTTCCAAAATAACCACATAACTACCCACCCACCCACACCTAGGCCTCACAACCGAATCTCACCCACAGAAACTTGGGCCACATAACACATCACATCCCACTCGCACACACCTTGTCCTCACAACTACATCTCGCCCGTAGACACCTAGGCCACATACCACAACACATCCCGCCCGCACACACTTATGAACACAACAAATATCATCTCTAAGACACTTGGGAAACACAAAACATCTTATCTTGAAGACACATGGGAAACGCAACTCTCCAGTACACACTTGGGAATTACGAATAAAAACCTTCTTGAAGAATCGTGGCCTATCACCATTTGGAAGAGTGAGCAAGGAAGAGGGGGTGGCCAGCCATCCATCTTCCCACTGGGATGTTTGGGAAACACACCCTCCCCCGTGATAATGGGGGTGTTCGACACATGGTTTTCAACTAGGGTGGGGTACGTATAGAAATCACAAAGGAAATACATGTATATATATATATATATAATACCAAACACTCAAGCCCACCTATGGGGTTTTAAACAATAACTAACTCACAATACCACCTCTGTTGTCTCTTCATGCACAACCAGAAAATAGCTTACAAGACAAAACATACCCCCAACCAATTCCTGTAACCAATTATCATTATTTATTAAAATATTCCATTATTAATTCCATAACTACCCAGACAACTACTAAACACAAGACACAGTAGGAAATACAACCAAATTTGTCTCAGAAAGTGAAGATCTATATAAACTAATGTAGCTTCACATTCCTCTTAGTTTGATACCCATTCATAAAATAAAACAAATTGATCCCGAGGCATGGGGTGAAGTTTTCAGAATTCTACTCATGGAGAAACTCTGTGAGAATTACCCATACCAACCCCTAATATCATCATTCTTCAAAGTCATTCCTCCCAATCCATCATCTTAAATACAAAAAACCCCCAACTCACAGCCGTACCCAACAAAACATCTCACCAAAACCATTATCAGCAACCATACTACACAAAACTACCCATCCATTCCATAATCAATCAATATCTCAACCTGAGATTCCATTACGCCACCTATACCACCCCACACTGCATAGCCAAGCCCACAACCCTACTACAATGCAAGTCAGAAAAAACCCGCACACAACATACCACTGCACAGACCAAGGCAAATCATATCCATATTTAACAAGGAATTACTCATTCAATTACCTATTATTAATTTAGGGGTTATTGTATAAATAGTTTGATCTTAGGGAATCCATTTAATTAGTTGAGTGTACGTGATTAATAGGTTTTTCATAATAACAGTTCAACAAGAAACAAACAACATCCAACCAACAATCTATTTGGTACACAAAAAAGACCCCCAATGACTATGATTTTTAGTTGTCATATAGACCATATAATTCAAAAAATCAAAAGATAAAAAATAAGAACATAAGTCACTTTTCCCAACCCCTCATTATTATCTTAAATTCATTCAATTATCTTTATTTATTTGGTATTCTACTATATTCACAAGGAGACATTCATACACTCACCCTACATGATACACAATTAAAAGAGAGTGAAAGAATCCCTACATCATAGAATAGATGATGAACACTACCTTATTGTTCCAAACAAGGGGTTCATAGGAAGTAGAAAAAGCCTCTAGGGAAATTCGATCCAAACTCCTTAACACAAATGTACGACTCCTCAAGGAAGAATAGTTTGGGGTGCACCAATAGAAAAATGGTATACACAAGGATGAGAGGATATCATCTTTAGAAATCCTAGATACTATATCAATGGAATGAACTTTTTTTAAATGCCATTAAAGGTAGATATTGACTAATAACATGTAGTATGGAAGTCAAAAATGAAGATTTAGGTTTTTAGAAGGTATATATTATTTGAAATAGCTTAAAAGACCATTAAATATGGTATTTAACTCATTTAGAATCAAAGGAAACATCAAGGGGGTGAAACTAGAATAACTAGAGAAATTATGGAATTTTGAAAAACTGTTGTAAAAGAGTCACCGGTGGATGAGTCACCAGTGTGAGCTACTGGTGTGAGTTATCAGTGTGATTGGATGGTGGATGGGTCATCGATGTGAGCTACCATCGTAACCAACCAGTGTGACTCACCACTACCACTCACTACTATGACTCACTACTGTGACTCACCACTATGGATCACTGTTGCGAGCTACCATTGCGGATCACTGCTGTGACTCACCGTTCAGACCTATCGGTGGATGAATCACCATAATGAGTCACTATCACAACTCACCAGTGGGGACCCACTGGTGTGAGTCATCATTGTGACTCACTGTCGTGACCCATCGTCACCAACTTTTGGTCTTGACTCACCATTAGAAAAACTGGATTTTTGAAAAACTCTTTAAATGAGTCACTGTAACCTCCCATAACAATCCAAACACTAGATTTTTACAAAGTATTGGACCAGAGTAGTTCGGGCCATTACATCAGATACCTCTCAAACTATTTTCACCCTCGAGAATTCCAAATTAAACCCAAAAGGAAAATAGGGGTCAAAACTGCCACCCCATGAGATACCGCTCAAGGATCTCAATACACTTGAAACACCACTGACAACAAAACACATCAAAATTCAACGATAAAACACCCTGTGTTATTAGAAAGATGGAGTGGAAACCTCCATATTCAAGAACACCTCCTCTGAAATCTACTAACCCAACTAATAAGAAGACACACCACATAAGCACAACAACCACACAATCTGAACATGCGAATTAGAAAATTCCTTCCCTCATGCCAAGATACTATTCTCTCTAGGTGGCACTGACTTGCTAGAAAAAGTTTAATCGAATTAGAATTAATTCATCTCGATTAGGAATATGGTCCCCCCTTTTCACATGTCAGGACTTTTTCACACATTACATAATAAGGAAACAACTCATCTCATATCAAATAAGGTTCAAACATTACATTTCAAAGCAAAACAGAATAGGTAAAAACTCAAAAAAGCTCTGGGTACTGGGAAAAAATCTATGATTCTCGCTCCCAAGTACTCTCCTCTAGGCCACCATGCCTCTACAACACATGAAACAAAAGAATGGTCCACCTACATACCACCTCCTCTCGATGATCCTGGATCTCTACTAGACGCTCCACGAACATCGTGTCGTCTTTGATATCAAACTATCCCCAATCAATGACAAGGGAGTCATCGTGAATATATAGAAGAAGTTGAGAGAAGTAAAAGACATCATGGATCCTATCCAACTGCGGTGGCAGTGCTAACTTCTATTCCACCTCGCCAACTCGCCCCAACACCTCAAAGGGTTCGACGAACCTGGGAGAAAGCTTGGTCCATCTGCCAAAAATCCAATGCTGAGGTAGAGGGGAAACATTCAAGAATATGTGGTCCCAAACCTTGAAATCCAAAGGCCTACTCCTACCATAAACATATGACTTCTTCTGGTCCTTCACTACTTTCATCCTCTCACAATCGAGGTGAACTTTCTCTATCATGCTCTACACTACCTCAGGGCCAAGAAAATCTATCTCCCCAACCTCTGTCCAACACAATGGTGAACAACACTATCTTCCATAAAAATCATGAAATAGATCCATTAAAATAGAATAGTTATAAACATTGTTATAGGAAAACTTGAACAAGGATAAGTATCACACCCAATATCTACTAAATTCTAAGATGTATGGTCACAATGTATCCTCCTACGTCTGGATAGTAAATTCTGTCTACCCATATATTTGAGGGTGGAAGGTAGTGTTGAGGTATAACTGAGTTCCAAAAGCATACTGTAATCCCCTTTAGACTCGTGAGGTAAATCATGTGTACATATCTGATTAAATGGATCTCGAAACTCCATGCAGTTGCACCACCACATCCACATACATCTTTTCTAAGGAATCCATTGTGCTCGACTCCTTAATCACCAAGAAGTGGGTTTATTTTTTCATTCGATACACTACTACCCAGATGTAATTGTAGCCTCCTAGATCCCTGGGTAACATAGTGACAAAATACATTGAGACATCATCCCACTTCCATTCAGAGACATTTAAAGGCTATAGAAAACCACTGAAAACGTGGTACTCAACCTTCACCTGCTGGCACACTATGAACTTTTCCACAAACTCCGCCACTATCTGTTTCATCCCGGAAAAAAATAATTACATACTAAAGGAAAAATAAATATTGGAAACTCATGGATGTTCTAATAAAATTGAGTTATGAAACTCATGAAGAACTCCCTCAGGAATCACCACTAGAAAAAAAATCATTTCATGGAACAACATCCATTTCTGACCGTCCTCCGACCATCCCTTCAGAGTGTCACCATGGTCAACACAATTGAGCATCACCTCTACCTATGAGTATCCCCACTTAGACTCCTCCACCTGCCACATTAGATAAGACTGCATTATAATCTAAAACAAACACCCTCTACCATTGTCCACCCATTCATCCAAGTGTAAGGTTTCCAACTCCTCCATCACCTTCCAAGCATCCATAGATTCCCAAACTACCTCCTTTTACAAATTATTACATAATGAATAAGCCAAGACATCCCATTTTTCTGAGGTTTAGGAGATATCAAAATCATAGTCCTGAAGAAACTCCATCCACCCCACTATTTAAAGTTCATATCGTGCTAGGAAAAGATATACCTCAAGCTCTTGTGATCCTTGAAGACCACAAATCACTCCCCAATGAGGTAATGACACCACAACTTCAGTGAAAACAAAACTAATTCCAACTACAGATCGTGGATGGAATAGTTACATTCATAGAGATGTAACTGTCTATACCTATAAGAGATCACTCCCAACTTTTGAATCAACATGCATCCCAAGACCAGATGAGAAACATCACAAAACACCTTGAACATCACCCCTTCCTCTGACAACCGGAGCACTAGATCACTAACAAACTTCCTATTTAGATAGACAAATTCTACCTAGAAATTCTCACTCCAAAAAAAAAATCATAGTATTCCCTGGTCAGACCTATCAATGAAGATACAATTTGAGAGAAATCAGACCCAAACCTCTAGTAATACCCCACTAGACCAAGAAAACTACAAACCTATGAAACATTCTTAGGAGTTTCCCAAGAAAAAAATTATTTAACCTTTGATGATTCCACTGCTACACCCTACCAGGACACCACATGCCCAAGGAAATTCACATCTTGTGTCTAGAAGTTTCACTTGGGCAACATTTTATAGAGCTGGTGGCATTGAAGGACTTGAAAGATGGTCTTGAGATGCTCGGTATGCTCCTCCTCTGACTACAAGTAGATCAATATGTCATTGATGAATACAATGAAGAACCGATTCATGAACTCATAGAAGATGAATTTCATAATCCTTATGAGCATGGCTGATGCATTTGTAACATCGAACAACATGAATATGAACTCTAAGTAACCATACCTTCATCTAAAACCAGTCTTCAGGATATCACACTCCTTCACCCTCAACTAGTGATATCATGACCATAGATGGATTTTAGAAAACCAAATCGCCCCTCTTAGTTGGTTAAAAAGATAATCTATCCTCAGAATAGGGTAACTATTCTCTAGTTACCTAATTCAACCTCTAGAAGTCTATGAATAACCTCATACCACCATAATACTTTGTGAACAACACCAGAGAACCCCAGGGTAACACACTGGGCTAGATAAATACCTTCTTCGTCAGATCATGTATCTAAATCCTCAACTCCTGCAACTCAGAAGGTTCCATCCAATAAGGATCCATTGAAATTGGAGAGGCATCGGGATTCAGGTCTATCCTGAACTCAACATCAAGTCGAGGGGGGTAGAGTCACAACCTCCTCAGTAAAAACACCCAAGACCACCCAACAACCCAAGGGACTTTAGTTTCCACTACTTCCACTGAAAACATAACCAACAAGGAAAGAAGAGTCTTCACATGCCGAATTCCCACCTGACATCTCCACTCACCAATGAAAGCCACATGTTGACCATCCATATATGAAAACACGACTTTATCTAGAAGAAATAGATAATGGAATGCAAGTAATAAAACCACTTGATGCTGATAATAACATTGTATGGTAACATCTATAACTGGAAAAGATTCCCATGAGACTGATGTGGTCCCATCATTAGTCTACATCCCTGACACACATCAAAAAAGTTGGTATGACCTCCGACTAGCATACTCAACAACAGGGGCATAAGAATACCCTCTACATCTAGTCCTAGAGCATGGGATAAATTGGGTGCAACAAAGGAGTTTGAAACTCTTGAATAAAAAAAGTCACAAGCAAGGGTACTAAACAAGATGGTCATACCTATGAAGATATTTTGCCCTATTGGAACTGTTGCCTCTATGGAGTGAAACTAACCATGCCTAGCTCCTATTCCCCTTTCCTGAAGACCACATCCTTGAACATGCCTGGGTCAAGGTCTCTAGAGAACACCCTGAGGTCAGCCTCTACATGCTCCGTCTCCCCTCGGTGGAGCATGAGCCTGCTGTCCCTACTACTGAAATGGAATAACCAATAAATACTGTTGAGGATGGCATGGGACGTCTCCACCTCCACCATACTAAACTTGAACAAACAATGGGAATTGAATCTGAATATGTCCTTGAACCCAACAAAAGAAAAACATCATCCCAAATCCCATGGGAAAGGAACTAGGACCAGAAGTTTGAAATAGAAACTACTGAGATAAACTCCCTATTGGTTGAAATCTCAAAGTCCCTGGTTCCTAAGACATGTTACTAGCAACCCTTCCTATTAAAGAACCCTTTTGTCTCCCATATCATGGTAGAACTCATTGAGAGTGCATCTTCTCAATCATATCCACCTTCTTATGTACCAAAAAGTACATAGGCAACATAAATGGGGTTACCGTGAAGTAGTGCTTCCTCTAGGAGTCTTGCACTTGACTCCTCATTATAAATGATATCCAAGAAAAAATGAAGGATATCCTTGAAATTGATCCCCTGATCTCATACCAAAATAATCCCCAAATAGAGGGAGAGTAAATCCTGCCTCTTCTCAACCTTCATGGTCGATTAATGGAATTCATCTTAGAAATCCATCTCAAAATGAACCCACATAACTTCATCCTTCTTACTCTCCCCTAGGTACAACATCCACCATTGATGTGTAACTCCCCACATCTAGAACACTGCCAAAGTAACCCATTACCCCATCATAGAACATATCAAACTGGAGGTGTTCTCAAGCTCCTCGAACCAGCTCTCTGTCTCCATGTATGAAACACTACACTCATACTTTCCCAATGCCTGTTGCTATAAATCACATAATGTTATCTTCCACTGGTTGTTCTCCTCAACTGGATAAACCCTCCTATAATCAACCAAATCGGCCTGTTAGGCCTCAACTTCTCGAGCCACATGCAGATGATAACTATGTTCCATAGTTGAAAAGGTAAACAAGGAATTCATAAGCCTGAGTAGTATGGAATTTTTATTTAAAATTCATTTTAGCCCACTTAATTTATTTTTTTATCCATTTCATATTCCATAAAACAACCCAAATCAAATAGGAACACAAGTCATTATGATACATGAACCTTTCCTAGGGTCTCTACCCTGCAAATGGTGTAGCCTCACTTGGTAATTTGGTAGGCCTGGATTCCTTGCATCGGAGCACAGGGCCCCTAAAATCCGGTGTCCTAGCCAATCTTTCCTATACTATTTCACGCACCAATATCACCTAACACTACTTTCCTACCAACCCATTAAATACTCACTATTATTAACTCCAAACCGCATCCTATCTCTCGACCATAACCTCTGATACCATTCTGTCATGACCCCCTCCCTCCAAAGATGCCCCTCCAGAGTTGGAAATGAAGGAAGAGAGCTAATGACCCCCCGAGTCCTGCCTCTAATAGGGCTCGATGTGGAAACTAGCACAAAGGGTACAAAAATCTCACAATATGGGAGGAATTACCCTTTATAAGAAACCATATTGGGAGATAATATTTATCAAACTAAAAAAAATATAAGACACACACACACACACACACACATATATATAAGAAATCCAAAACCACACCACATGCATTTTTAAAACAAAACTATTACAAATACAATTGAAATATCCAAATTCAATACCCAAAAGTAAAGCTAATTAGTGAAAAAGAAACCGTCCCAAAGTCCGAATTGTAACACCCATTAAAGTCTCTATAGTTCTCCAAGAAACCTGATAGCATTTTTATAATGTAGGGTGAGCATACACGTATACTCAGTAGGAAAACCAAAGTCCCTCATGTATAAGTGGGACAATATACTAATGCTCCCATGAGAAAATATTAGAACCAACAACACTTAACAAGGTATACTAACCATCTCCACCTCACCAAGGAATGCTCACCTTGTAATGCAAGTCAAGTAAAGTAATATAGTAAGAAAATAATTGATAGGGTGCCCCACACCACTTTACCACTTATTATCTTTTCTCACACCCAAATGTAAAACTTCCTAGATCTCCTATCTATTATGAATGAACCACATCACAACCCACCCACACACACACCTGGGCCTCACAACCACATCTATCCCACAGACACCTAGGCCACATACCACATCACATATTTCCCAAACACACCTAGGCCTCACAACTAAGTCTCACCCACATACACTTGGTCCACATAACACAACACATCCCACCCACACACACTTGGGAACACAACACATATCATCCTGAAGACACCTGGGGAAACACAACAATTCTCATTCGGAAGAAACTTGGTAAATAAATTCGCCCGCACACACCAGGGACTTACAAATCACAACCTCCCTGAATAATCTTGGGCTATCACCTCCTGAAAGAGAGAGCATGGAAGAGTTGGTGGCCATCCATCCATCATCCCACATGGATGTTTTGGAAAGACACGCTCCCTTGTGATAATGGGGGTGTTGGGAACACGGTGCTCAACTAGGGTGAGGTGAATATATAGATCAAAAAGTAAATACATGTATATATATATATATAAAACAAAACATTCAAGCCCAAACTATGGGTTTTCAACTAAGAACCAACTCACGATACCACCTTTAATGCTACTTCTAAATACACAACCACACAACAGGTCAGAACCCAAAACATACCACCAGCCAATTCAATTAACCAATTATCATTCTATAATAAAAAATTCAGTTATTAATTCCATAACTACCCAGGAAAGTAATAAACAAAAACTACAATAGGAAACACAAACAAAGTCATATCAGAAGGCGAAGATCCATATAAACTAAAGTATCTTCACATTCTTCTCAATTTAACAACCATTCATAACATAACATGAATTGATCCTGATCCATGAGGTGAATCTTTCAACATGATACTCATGGAGAAAATATGTGCGAATTACCCATACCAACCACTCCCATCATCATTCTTCAAATTCATTCTACCCAATATGTCATCTCAACTGCAAAAAACCCGCAACTCACAGTCAAACCCAGAAAGATACTACATAACAAGTCTGAACAAACCCACACGTAACAGACCACCAAACAGACCAAGGAGTAGCATATTAAGATTTAACAAATCATTCCTCATTCAATTTCCTCTTGTTAATTCAGGGTTTATAATAGAAACAGTTTGTTATGGGGGAATACATTTAATTAGCTGAGTGTATATGGTTAATAGGTTCTTCATAACCACAGTTCAATAGGAAACAACAACATCTAACCCATAATATATTCACTACAAAAATAAAGACCCCAATGACCATGTTTTTTAGTAGGAATATAGACCATACCAATCAAAATGTCAATAGATAACAAAGAAGAACATAAGTCACTTTTCCCATCCTCACATGATGATTTTAAACTGATTCAATTATCTTTATTTATTTGGTATTATTCTATCTTTATAAGGAGAAATTCATAAAACCACCCTACATGATACTAAAAAAAGAGATGAAGTAATATCTACATTGAAGAATTGACAATCAACACTTCCTTATTGCACCAAACAGGGGGTGCGTAGGCAGCAGAAATATTCTATAAGGAAACGTGATCCAACGACCTTAGCAAAAAAACACAACTCCTCAGTGAAGAATGGTTTAGGTCACACCAAGAGAAAAATGGGAGTGCACAAGGAAGAGAGGATCTTGGATGTATAAATGACAGATCCAATATCAATGGAATGAATAGTTTTTAAATGCCATTAAAGACGGATATTGACCAAGACCATGCTATTTGGAAGTCAAAAAAGAAGCTTTAGGTTTTTAGGAGATTGATATTATTAAAAAAGGCTCCAAAAACCATTAAATATGGTATTTAACTCATCTATAATTAAAGGAAATGTTGAAGGGGAAAAACTGGAAAAATTGGAGAAATTATGGAATTTTGAAAAACTATTGAAAAATAGTCTCTCGTACGAGCTATTAGTGATGAGATACCAGTGTGAGTCACCGGGGGATGAGTCACCAGTGCAAGTCACCAGTGGATGAGTCACTAGTGTGAGCTACTGTCACAACCTACTAGCATGACTCACCAATGCAACTCACCGCTACAACTCACCACTCTGACTCACCGTTGCAAGCTACCATTAGGACCGACCACTACGACTCACTATTCTGACCTACTGGTGGACGACTCATCGCAACAAGTCACCGTCATGACTCGCCGATGTAAAATACCAGTGTGAGTCACCGTTGTGACTCACCACCGCGACCTACCATTTCCACCTACCAGTCCTGATTCACCATTAGAAAAAATATATTTTTGACAAATACTTTAAATGAGTAACCATGACCTCCCAAAATACTCCAAACACTGGATTTTTACAAAGTAATGGACCAGAGAGGTCTGGGAAATTACAATCCAAGTGGATCTGCGAGGTTATAAAATTTTTCCAAGGATGATTTTTGTCAAAAATCATTCAATGAATAAATTTAGGATAGGTGTAGATTAATTTTCCAATATTTATATTATTATTTTTACCCTTAATTACTTGATTTACCATTAATCATGGTAATAAAAATTATTAAGTTTACCATTCATATTATCCAAAAATAAAAGGGGAATATTTAATAAATTTGGACCTTTTGATTCCAAATATGAAATCCATTTTTCAAAATTAAAATCACAAAAGTGGATAAAATTAATTGAAAATTAATCCTATCGATGGGGTGAGAAAACAATTAATTAAAGTGAAAACATTCAAAAGATTAACATATTTTTATATCCAAATTCAATGTGAAATTGATTCAAATGACCTATATTGGTTTAAGCGATATAAAATCAATCTAATTATACTTTAAAACCAGTAAAAATATAATTTAACACTATAAATTATTTAGATGAAAAATATATTTTAAATTAAAATTTTGTATTTTTCACTATTCATAAAAACATGAAACTTATTAGAAAAATAAAAAAAATTCAACCAAAGTAAAATTTGATATTCCAATTTCAATTAAAAAGTTTATTTTTTCAAAACTATATTTAAAAGAAATGCGCCATCAAAAGGTGGAAAAAATATCTTTTTAGAAAAATACATCTTTTATGCCTAAAATTGGATTTGTTCTTATGTGATGTTTTAAAAAAACATAATTTTTATGTTTAATGTAAAATTGAATGTATATTTTGTTAATATAATCAAACAATAGTGATTTTATTATTTTATAAACATAATTGTTCCCATTTAAATAGTTTTTTCATAAAAAATTTCAATTTATTTTAAAAGGGGTTTTATTTTCATTTTTAATTAATTGGTCACTAAAGAATTAATTATATATACATGTGTAAACCATATTTTCTTAATTCAGTTAGTCCTATTCATACCCTCCATTCTAAGAACTATGCGATAACTACCGTATTAAATAATAATATTTAGTTGTTCGTTTAAGCTCGATGTGGCATATCTTATATGCCATCGAACACAGTGTTTGATTTTAAAATTTTAAGATGTTATATTTTCCCCCTTTAACAGATTTCAACCTTAAAATTTGAAATTGGGGTTGGTAACTAGGTTTTGACTATTCAAAATACATTTTTTTAAATCCCATATCGGAAAAAGGATTAATAAAACTTCCACCGTAAAAGAAATAAAGGGAAGTACAAAGGTCACCTGAGATAACATATACAAGCATTACATATAGGAAAAAATGGAAATGGAAAAGAAAAAAAAACTATCAAGTTCTGATGGAGAGTGATAGAGAACATGATCATCATAATGTTACATCACAAAACCATAAATATGGGATGAGTTAAAAAGTCATTAATTTCTTAGTAAGAAACGTAAATGAATAATGTTTTTTAAGATAATTTTCATATATTTGAGGAATTATATTATTACTTGGACTAAGAAAATAAGAAAATATACTTAAATGACAAGTATATTTTCTTCCTTTAATTGATTTCTATCACAAACTCATATTTTTTCCAAATAATGAGTATTTAAGATGATTTTTTTTACACCTAAAGCACTAGAATCAACTTATAGATAATCAAATAATTAATAAAATATTTACTTTCTATTTATACTATTATGAATTATTCTGAAAATCCAAAATGGTTAGTATAAGATAAGATAATTATTTTAAAAGAATAAACCTTATATGATGAAAAACTAATTCAATCTCCAAAATTCAATAGTAATACCCAAAGTTCAACATAGACTATTTGATAAATAACTATCCTTAAAAGTACTCAAAATAATTCAAAATAAGATTGAAACCCAAAATCCATAAGTATTAGATCACATATTCTTCCAAATTAAAATTTAGCATTTATTTTCAAATAACATTAATGACCCTTAAAGTCTCACTCCTCAATGTATATTCCCCAATCATATAATCTCTATGATATGGTACCCATTTCCATAAATAACCTAAATCACCATAAGTACAAAATAAAATCATATTTGACACTAAAAGAAAATTCATCCATTATTCCTATAACAAAATCCCATAATATTTCATTTATGTTAATCTTATAGGATTCCCAAAATAATGAACTTCTTCTGAAATAACATTAATCTCTTAATCACCAAATCATTTTACAATCCCAAGGTAATATATTTGAAAAAACATATTTTCCGAAAAGAAACTTATTCTTCATAAATAAAATAATTTAACTAAAACTAAAAAGTCATACTAACCAAGACTTCATGTTGGCTAGTGGTAGGCGATTCACTCTTATCACTGTTTGGTTGTGGGTTTGATTCTCATGGTTTTGTCGGGCACGACAAGTTGTCAGCCATCACGCATGTTTTCCTTTTTTTAAAACTATATAATTATTATAACATTCCAAAAATATGATAAATCCTAAAAAATAACCATAACATGTTTTAACCTCATAGGTTATCTTATAACTCTCATTTTTCATCCTAAAATGTAAAAACCCATAATTACCTCAAAAATGAAAGTCTCCAAAAATACATTTTTTCACCTTAATATTTCATAACGAAAATCCTAAAAAGCATTTCTAAGATAGAAAAATTATGACCAAACTTAAAATTATAAACCCATTATGATATCCCTTACTCTTTAGAAGACATCATAATCTCCAAATTTGTCTAAACCATCCTATAATACCAACTGTAAGGCCCCAACATTAATCATTACATTTTCTAGTATTTTTAGACTAGAATTTACTTTCATAAAAATTTATAGGGATCTTTTCAGTTTATATTTTTATAAATTTTATATTATTTAATGAAATATTACTTATTTTAAAATATAATTAATGTCAATTTTGACACTATTCAGTATTTTTTCTTTTAAAAAAATCAAAACAATAAGATAAATTCGAATAAAGGCTTCTAAAACATCACTAAAATTTCAAATTCATCTATAAAATTCATGGGTGGAATTAGTTATTTAAAATTACATTTATTTTATTATTTTTATTATAATTTATTTGATATTTCCATTAATTAAACAATAACTATATCATGATTGTGTCAACATTTTTTATAATTATATTACCACTTAATAATTATAAATAAATTACCATGATGTAGATAAATCTTTTAAATTTCAAATAAATATTTATAGTCAAAGATATATTTTACATAACCATATTTTAAAAATATTATAGTTATTAAAACATAAGCATGGCATATTTGACTTTTCTTTAAAATAAAATACTACAAAGGGATTAAAGTCATCCAAGTGGCTCCAATAGGTCATAAAATTGGTCCAAGGATGATTGTGGTTAAAAATAATTCATCTAATAAAATTAGTACAAGTGTTAGGGTAATTTTATAATATTTATATTATTATTTTTAGCCTTAATTACCCAATTTACTCTTAACTTTGGTTATAAAAATTACTATATTTACTATTCATATCGTCCAAAAAATGAAAGGCTTATGTTTAATAAATTTATACCATATGATTACAAATATGGAATCCATTTTAAAAAATAAAATCATAGTATTGGTAAAAATTAATTTAAAATTAATCTCGTTGATGGGGGTGAGAAAATGAGTTATTAAAGTGAAAACATTCAAAATATTGAAATGTTTTTATATCAAAATTAAATATGAAATTGACTATAATGACCAAAATTGGATTAAATGATATAAAATTAATATAATTATACTTTAAAACTAATCAAAAAAATAACTTAACACTATAAATTATTTAGGTGAAAAAGCTGTTTTCAATTAAAATTCAGTATTTTTAACGATTCATCAAAACATGGAACTCATCTAAAAAAATTAAAAAATTAAACCAAAGTAAATTTTGATGTTACTCTTTGAAAAAATAATTTTTTTCTCTAATATAATTTATAAAAGTATCCAAAAATAGATTTTAAATAAGCGCTCCATCAAAAGGCGACAAAACTATTTTTTTAGAAAAATACATCTTTTATGCATAAAACTGGATTTATTATTTGATAATGTCTATAAAATACATAAGATAAATTTTAAAAATTATATTGAATATATATTTCATTAATATACTCCAAAAAAGAGTGATTTTATTCTTTTATAAACCTAATTTTTCGTATTTAAATAGTTTTTTCAGAAAAACAATTTATTTTATTTTAAAAAGGGTTTTATTTTTATTTTTAATTAACTAGTCATGGAATAATTAATTATATACACATGTGTAAACCATATTTTCCTAATTTAGTTAATCCCATTCATGGCCTCTATTCTAGCGGCTATGTAATAACTGCCATATTAAATAATAATATTTAGTTGTTCGTTTAAGCTTGATGTGACATATATTGTATGATATATAACATAGTATTTCCTTTTGAAATCTAAGTATGTTATAACTAGGGCCCATTATAGATGAAGATTGGTCGTTGATCTTAGTTCTTTCTGAATAGAGGAATGGTATTAGCTAAAAAAATGGATAGAGAAAAATTGAAATTCAAAATATAAACTAAATCTAAATATCTAATGTGTTATGTAACAATAGTAATAATATTTATAAAAATTATTATTAATAATAATAGATATAAAAATAAATTTTAATTAAAAAATAAATAAATGTGTGTATGTGTGTGCAGTCTGAGGTCGAAGTTGTGTGTCTTCCTTGGGCGCTTTGGGTGGATCTTCAATCTTTAAGAGAGGAGGTGGCGATGAGTTTTGGCTCAGGTCATTTGTGGTGGGGCTTCTTCCGGTGTCGCTATGTTTTGGTGGTGATGACTTCGTTTCTTTGATTTTGTGATAGGTTTTGGGTGTTTCTTCTTTTCAATGGTCCATGGGAATTTGTTCAGTTTATCTTTCCATGAATCCAACTCTGGTCTGTGAAGACTGAAGTTTTTCTTCTTTGACAACATGTGTTCTCGATGGTCTGTTATTTGATGTTAAGAATAAGATTCAATAGGCGGTGTAACTACAATCTAAGTGGTTATCTCGCTTGAGTATGGAGGAATTCAGTTGAGGTATTGTTTCATAAATTGTACATATAATTCTATCTATTGTGTGGATTTGATAAGGCGTTTATGGTTTGAATTTTGTATATTTTTTGTGGCACTACAGACTTGGTCCATGGGACATTTCTTCTGGTTCAATTTAATGGGACTTCTCCAAAAGAGGTTAGAGTAGGTAGAGTTCTCCTTATCATCGCTATCCGGAGTTGGAATTTTTTAGAGGGTATGGAGTTTGCTATTATTAATGGGCATGTGCATCCTTGCATGGGACAGCTAGCCGAGCAGTGATGGGAAGGTGGAAGCTGTTCGTATTGTTTTTGTTGTTGGGATGGGGATTTTCCTTGACTTTGAATTAGAATGTTTTGACCTTATTATCTTGATACGTGGGGGCATGGTTGTGTTTTATTTCTTTAATATCATTCGGATTTCCCACTTTTTCCTCAAAAGTACTTTTAAAATAAAAATTTAATTTTCAGTCAGTGTGTATGTGTGTGCGCTTAAGATTAGATATATTAATATAACATATAAAATATAATTAGTAGTTATATAAAATTATAATCTATCCTAAAAATAATAATACTACTATTAAATTTTAATCAAATTTAATAATAATGAAAACTAATAATAATATATTACTATTATTAATTCTACTAATACTTAATGATATACAAAAATAAAATAAAAATATAGAAAATTAACGAAAATAAAAATATTAATGTTAGTATAATAAACTAAAAAAATAAAATAATTAATGAAACTGCTATAATTAATAATAAAGTGTTAAATAATACATGTTAATAAAATATAAAAATAATATAAACTACTAAAATTACTAAATTAATAATATTAGTATATAAACGAACTAAAAATTATCAAAATATCAAAAATACTAAAAAATTATAAAAGAACCTAAAATCACAAAAAATGGTTATAAAAATAATTAAAACTAAATTATAAATTCATAAAAAATGTTAGAAAATACATGCACATCAAATTCCCCACACTTAAACTATTAAACTTCTGAAAAAACAATCAGAAATAATATAGAAGTATACCCATCGAAAAATCAAATATTTAAAATTACAGTTTCAAAATTTTGAACCTATTTTACCCAAAAAATATCCTATTTCATTTAAAATTACAATTTTTTAAAACAATTTCCCTTCTATTCACAATATTTACAAAAAAAATTCTACACTTATGCATCATGAGGGCTACCTCCCCGTCACTCTCATTACTTAAACAATTTGATCAAATCTATGCTCAATTCTCGTAAAAATGCACGCTTACCATATTGTTTCCATGGATTTCACATTTACACTAGTGGAAATAAAAATAATCCATTATTCTCAAGGACATTATCTAAGGTTCAAATGTCTCTAAGGCTCCGGGATGATGAGTCACAATTTGTTTGACAATTTATGGAAAAATTAGGGTTGAATCTTGAAATAAATGCTTGATAAATGTCAATCCAAATGTCTCCATAAAAATCTCACCCCCACACTTAAAACATTTCTTATACCCAAGAAGATTATAATACAATTTTTTTTTTGTTTTTTGGATTTTCCTTTTCCTTTTCTCTTTTTTAGGATAGAACTCACTCAAATAATATGGGTAGAAAAAATTGACGAGTATCAACCACAAAACCCCATGAAATAAATGTTAGAAAAAATCACAAAGAAATGTACACAAGTAGCATGTATTTTGTAGAATATAATTAAAAGTAGTTCATATAGAAAAATCTATAACTCTTGGAGTAATTGATAATCACTTTTATAGGTATCCCCAAAAGAGAGTGTTACCATGTAATGACCACAAAAGTACTCATTGTTAGAACTAAAAATAATTTATATTCCCATATCAAAATACATGTAATGAATGTGGATACTATGTAATATAAGACATATGACCATGATGAGATAATGTTGATTTGTGTGCATCAAATGAATCACTGCCAATCAAACAACCATCTCTATGAGTAAATCTCTCCCCATGTTTAGATTGAAAATAATCATGTAAAAATTCACGAAATGGGAATGGATGGGTATCAACTATGGGCTCATCCTAAAAAGGATTATTCATGACTTATAATGGATATATGGTAGAGAAAATTAAGGGGTGGCTCAGTCGGTCAAAGGGGATAAATAAATCTAACAAATACCATTGTCATTTTAGTGCATTTTTAAAAATTACTATCACTTTGATGGACAAATGTGAAAAGTTTTAGAGGAAATAACATGGCCAATATTCCCTTAAGAAAAAGATAAAAATTAGATGATGAAAAAATGGGATATAATCCTCATGCATATGGAAATATTATATTGGGAAACACAAATGAACATGAGTGAAAATAAGTGTCTAAAAATATACAAGTTTCCAAAAAACATTTTCAAAGCAAGGAATAATTTAAACAATAATCTAATCCAAGAGAGAAAGGATCAAAGTACTTTTAATAGGAATCGTGTGATCATAATTACTTGGGATATAAGTGGTATGTTCCCGACTATGTTATGAAAAAGTATATTTTTTTCCTATTGGTTCAATAAATGACAGGATTGTTAGTTTTTTTTAATTTTTTTTCAATTATTTTGAGATAGTTATTTTAAATCGTGTTTTTGGAAGTATAAAATATGATAGAAAACAAAACACTTCCCTGATCAATTTCATATAGATGCGGAAAAGCTTCCTGTATCCGATAAAACTCCAAAAATGATGTTCTTGTAAAATCTACACATAGACATCACATAATCACATCATATAAAATAGATAACACTAAAACAAAATTAACACGTGGATGATAAAAATATATATGATAAATTCAAATCTACTATTGTTCTAGGAGAAAATAGATTATGTTAAATTCATACCATTTTATTACATAAAAACAATTGAAATGAAACTAAATGTAATGAAATGAAAAAAATAATGATGGGTTATGTCACAATGAGCGCTAAGTGTACTTTATCTTTATCTAGAAGTTGATGAAACTCCATCAGGATCGAACGGGAATGTAAACCATGTATCTAATTAGTAATCAGTAGGAGTGTTGCATGTATTAATCGACAATACCCTTATATTTCAAGAATCAAAACACCTCAATATAAATTTCTTAGAAAAATGGATGGGTGGGATAAAATGAAAATATTCCAAATAATCGGATATACCTATTATAAAAAACTCATTGAATTATTGAAGTTTATGCGAAGGGAATCATCATAAAGATCACAAACATCACATTTTTGAAATTTCACCAGAGAATAAATTCCTTTACCAGATTCTTTCAGTGTTTGTATTATATCCATAATATCCTTGAATGCTGTATCTGGGTCAATAATGTATCCCAATTCATTTTTACCACCAACCACTAGCATAGGGAAATCCACTAGTTTCCAAATTAATTCATTCACCACAATTTTAGTAATTGTTCCAAGGCTAAGAGTATTGCTAACATGTATGAGTATTTCAAGTGAAGTATTTTTAACCTCAATGCATGGATAAATGGGGTGGGATCAATTGGAGTCGATGAATCCATTATGTCAAGAATGACATGTTTTTAAAAATTCTATTATGTACTCCCCTCACCATATTTCACTATTGTCACATTTAAAAATACGAACTTAAGATCCTCTAGACCCTCCCATTCTTCCACCATTTCTATAAAATTAAGGGTGTTCTCCACCAAATTCACTGACTAACTTTCAACTCTTTAATTATTTGAAATGTATCCATTTGGGAAAAATTTATAGACTCACAAAATTTTTCAAAAAGTGGGGATTAAATGTAATTTGAAGTGATGCACTATTGTGTGTGGAAATTCATGTTGTCTTGGATTAATTCTGACTCAATTTAATTATAAAATGACACCAGTTCAATGCTCTCTTCATCCTTGAAAGAATTTTAATCCTCAAAATTTGGAATGAAATATACACCAAAGGCATCCATTCTTACTATGGGATTGAAGGGTTGTGAACTCTAGTAATAAGGACATGAAATTGTATTTCTTGAGGGACCATTATATTTGACAGAGTAGAAAATTGGGCTCTTGTATTGAATCATTTGTTTTACATAAATTATCAAGTTCTGAATTTTTAGGAATGCTTTGAATTTGAAAATGATTAACAGATGTATAAGGAATTGTATCATAACATAGTGAAGCATTCTCATATGGATCATAACACAGGTTTGAAAAAAGATCATTAAAACAAACAATATTACTTAAAGAACTCATGTGTGCTAAATTATTATACATCGTACAATGAGATGTGGCTATTTTGGGAGGGTGTTGATTGTGGTTGTGTGGTGTGGCCTACACCATTCTGAACTTCTGGTGTCTTGAAATGTTTCCTGCAATGACAAACGAAACACCCAGAGTAGATCTGAACTTTTTTTTGACCTAATCCACTCTCTGAGGACTTCATAGTACTATTATTCTCCCAGAAAACAATGTTATAAATTTAGAACATGCGTCACAACGTGTGAAAAATTGAAAATTTATTAACCTCTTAACTACTGTAGAAGCAGTTTTCATGGTAAAACCACATAGAGAATGTAAAGAGACACTAGGAATGTACTTTTGGAAAAATATTCAGTGAGATGAGCTTTAAAAGTGCTTAACAACTAAAAATTATAAAAACTAAACAACTGTTTAAAAACGACTATTTAAATTAACTAAAACTATCTAAGTAAACTAAATCAATCTATGGAGGAAATAGATGGAGATAAAAGTTTTCAAGTTGTGACGTCCATTTTGTTGCCTAAAATGACAATTATTTAATTCCTACATCTGAATATATATTTATTCAATTATTATCAATTCTAAATTTAACCAAAATACCACCAGGTCTCATTCTATGATGTTAGAAAGTATTCTAATTTTCACACAAATCGTCCATTATTTTATTCTTTGATTTGATGAATAATTTTCACGTCACATTAGCATCGAATCACTTAGTGAAATGCAATGAAACGTTTCTCACAAAGTCAAAGTATCTATATGTGCCAGGTTCACTCACATGAGATCACTAATTATCACCTATGTAAGTTTGTAGGAGGATACACACAAAATATTAAATTTTAAATCAATATATTTATTTATTCATAATTCTCTCATGTATGATTTACAATTCTCTCATGCATGCGATTGACTTCCGATCAAATAAATTCTCTGATAATCTACCACCCATGATTACTTATTAGGTATCACATGGACGGGCATAAAAACTTGTGTGCATAGCCCAAATGATTATTGATTCAAATGCAGATATAATTAATTAAATAAACATTCAATAAAAAATAATAATTCAAAAGACAATTAAATATGAAAACAAGCTAAATGAATTAATACACCATCACATTCTTCATAACACCGACACTATGAAATTTAACCCAACATTACAAAAACACTGCACATAAAATAATAAACAGAGAATATCACTGTGTTTTTGTTATCGCAAACGTTACCACAACCTTCCATTGATGATCACCTAGTAATAACCATTGCTCACCGATGACCACAATGACGATGCAAACCACCGAGGATGTTCATCAACTTGAAAAAATGATCGGATCCGTATTTTCTCTCACCGTGAAGTGTCAATATTCATAATCAAAGCAAATCCACTGCATGCATTGATGTTGTGCACAACAAGCACATGACCAACGACTGCACCAACCTTGACCAAAATAACAAACATGGTGGGGATACATGTTGTGTGAGGAGGAAGTTACTGTTGGTGGTGGTGGCTTGGTCACACAACTTGGGGCTGCGTATGGGGATGGAGGAGGCCTCACACCGGGCTGCTCTAGTGCGACTTGCTGTTCGTCTTGGGGCAAAATCTTTAATTTGGGTTTTTAATTTTTTTTATAAAACAAGATAGGGTTGGGGGTATTTTCAAAAATGGGTTCGGAGATGCATCAACACCGTTCACGCATCTCCCCTCACTAGGAAGTGTGAACGAGGCTCACGCTACTTGTGCGATTTTTCTATTAGAAGAGTGAACCTTGTTCACTCTTCCTCTAGAATTTTTTAAATTATTAATATTACTATATATATAAATTTAAACATATATATAACTAAAAATTAAAATAAATATTAATAAAAAGAAATGAAAATTACTTAAAAATTAATACATACTAATTAAATATATATAAATATTAATTAAATAATAAATAAATATTAATAAATAATAAATAAATAAAAATAAATAGTAAATAAATATAAACAAATAGTAAATAAATATAATTAAATAACATTGAATAAATATTAAATAAATATAAATACTGAAATTTATATAAATATAAAACAATATTAATATTTAAATAAATAAATATTAATTAAATAATATATAAGTATTAAATAAATATTAATAAATAGTAAGAATATAAATAAATATTAAATAAATAAAAATAAATATAAATCACTATAAATTAAATAATAATAAATAGTAAATAAATAGTAAATAAATATAAATAAATAAAAATAAAAATAAATAAAAATAAAAAAAAATAAATAAATATAAATAAATATAAATAAATATAAATAAATATAAATAAATATAAATAAATATAAATAAATATAAATAAATATAAATAAATATAAATAAATATAAATAAATATTATATAAGTAAATTTTACTAAATATAAAAAAATACAAAAAAATATAAAAAAATATAAATAAATATAAATAAATATAAATAAATATAAATAAATATAAATAAATATAAATAAATATAAATAAATATAAATAAATATAAATAAATATAAATAAATATAAATAAATATTAATAAATAGTAAATAAATATAAGTAAATATAAATAAATATTAATAAATAGTAAATAAATATAAATAAATAAAATTAAATAAAAATTAAATAAATATAAATATTGAAATTTATATAAATATAAAAAAATATTAATATGTAAATAAATAAATATTAATTAAATAATATGTAATTATTAAATAAATATTAGTATATAGTAAGAATATAAATAAATATAAATAAATATTAATTAAGTGTTAATAAATAGTAAATAAATATAAACAAATACAAATAAATATAAATAAATGTTAATAAATATTATGTAACTAAATATTATTAAATAAAAAAAAATATAAAAAAATATAAATAAATATAACCAAATATAACTAAATATAAATAAATATAAATAAATATAAATAAATATAAATAAAAATAAATAAATAAAAATAAATAAAAATAAAAATAAATAAATAAAAATAAATATAAATAAATATAAATAAATATAAATAAATATTAATAAATAGTAAATAAATATAAACAAATATTAATAAATATTAATAAATATTAATAAATAATATATAAGTAAATATAAATTAATATAAATAAACAAAAATAAATATAAATAAACAAAAATAAATATAAATAAATATAAGTAAATATAAATAAATACAAATAAATAAAAATAAATAAAAATAACTATAAATAAATATAAACAAATATAAACAAATATAAATAAATATAAGTAAATATAAATAAATAAAAGTAAATATTATGAAATATAAATAAATATAAATAAATATAAATGAATAGAAATAAATAGAAATAAATAGAAATAAATAGAAATAAATATTAATAAATATTAAATAAATATAAATAAATATAAATAAATATAATTAAATATAAATAAATATAAATATAAATAAATAAATATTAATATTAATAAATAGTATATAACTATAAAATAAATATTAATATAGTAAATAACTATTAATAAATAGTATATAAATATTAAAAAATAGTAAATAAATATTTATAAATATAAATAAATATTAAATAAATAACATTAAATATGACTAAATATTAATTAAATGTTCATAAATATTACTAAATATTACTAAATGTTAATAAATATTCATAAATATTAATATTTACATATATTTAGTAATATTTATGAATAATTATTTAATGGATAACTATTATTTATTAATATTTGTTAATAATTCTTATAATTTATTAATATTTATTTAACATTTATTAATATTCAGTTAATGTTTATTTATATTCATTAATATTTAATTATTATTTATATATTCTTAATAAAAGAGGGATTGACACTCAATATGTTAAAAAAATTATTAAAATTTATGAATATTTATTTAATATTTATTAATATTCATTAATATTTAATTAATATTATTGAATATTTATTAATACTTACAAAATGTTTATTAATGTTTAATAATTTTTAATTAATATTTATAAATATTTATAAACGTTGAAAAATATTTTGTTGCCATTTATTAATATTTGTTAGTATTTTATTTATATTTTTACCCAAATAAAAGACCATGGATAAGCTCCATGGTCTCTGAAAATTATATAAAACATGTTGTTGGGTAATGAGGTATTAGGGTGGCTTCTCCACCTATGTGCCGCACGTCCCCAGCGAGGCCCAAGGTAGCCAACCCTTGGGCTTAATCTAGTTTCCAATGGGGTAAAGGGGCCCACGAGAGGTTTGTTAACATATAGTGCGCATTGCCTTGCGAGGACTCCAACCCTGAACCTCGAGGTCATAAAGCAACCACCTTTAACCAACTCACCCGTGTCTTGTTGGATTATTTATATTTTTGATTATTTAATTAATATGTATTAATATTTGATTTATTTATTGATATTTATTGGTATTTATGAGTATTTATGAATATTTAATAAAGTTTTATTACTTTTAATGAACATTTAATGAACATTTATTAATATTTTATTTAGATTTAATTAACATTTATGATTATTTATTTAATATTTATTAATATTTTTTTAATATTTAGTGGTTTTTATTATTATTTCTTAGCAATTATGAATATTTAATAATTTTTAATTAATATTTGTGAATAATAATTAATATTTTTTTTAATATTTTGTTATCATTTGGTTTTTTATTTATATTAATTAATATTTATTTATATTTTTTTCATTCATTTATATTTATTAATACTTTGGAATATTTATTTAATATTTAATCAATATTTGTGAATATTTATTTAATATTTATTAATATTTTTAAATATTTAATGAATCTTTATTGATGTTTTATGAGTATTGATTAATTTTTAATTAATATTTATTTATATTTAATTATAATTTAATTATTTTTTTAGTTTTTATTAATATTTTGGAGGAGTGATGTTCTTCTAAAAACAGGAAGGGGAAGGAGGTTGACTCTCCCCTACCACTGACCAAGACTGATGCTACTTCCCTGGATGGAGTTACTCTCCCTTCAGTGGAACAAAGGGTGGTTAGTCCTATGAATTAAATTCTAGAATCTAGAAAAAATACCTTGAATTTGGTCGAAATTCCTAATAGATCAAACAACAAGGAAGTCTTCCGAGATGAATTTGGGAGCGTGCATGGTTCTGAAATGTTTGTAGTAGGATGCTCTGTCTGGAAATCACCTATATAATCTGATCCACCTGAGGACAATGTAGGTGATGAGTCATGGCAACAACCTAATATATGGAGGGGAGGATGACATCTGCGAGGCAGAGGTGGGGGATGTCCCTCCCACTGATTCTTCTATATCTAGATGTGTCTGGTTTTTTAGTAGTGTCTATTCACTGGTTTTTATTTTCCACCCTCATCTTGTTTACAACTTTTATTTTCTTTGAATAAATTTTGAGATCATGGGTTGATAACCCATGGTCTACACCATTTTTCATATATATATTTATCTATTAATATTTATAAATAAAAAAATTCTAGAGGAAGAGTGAACACTGTTCACTCTTCCTTCAGAAACCTTGAAAAAGAATCATGAACCCCATTCATGCATTCTAGCAAGGGGATATTCATGAACAGGGTTTATGCATCTCCGAACCCATTTTTGAAAATACCTTAAACCCTATCCCAGATTAAAACATTTATCTCATCATGGGAATGGTCGAAGGGGTGTGCTTAGGAGGCTTACTATTGGTGATGGGGAGAGGGAGGTACTGCCTTAGGGTGTGCCACTATAGGTGGAGATCAGAGAACATGGATATGGATGGCGATGCTTGGTGGTGAGGCGCAGCATAGTGGGGTGCATGGGTGGTGGTTGATTGGGCTTCAGTGGGTAGAGGTATGGTAGTGGAGGGTTCACCAGATATTTTAGTGACAATTTTTTTTATTTTAATGGGTATAGTTCTCTAATTATTCGGGAATTGGGTCCCTTAATCTCCACTTGAAGTGGCGCTTAGGGTTAAAACCACAAAGCGCCACTTTAACTGGCACTTTAATGTGTTTTTATTTTTGGTCCGATTTGTATATGTTTTATTTATATATTTACATATAAATATTATAAATATTATAATTATAAATATTATAATTATAAATAGTTATATATATATATGTAGTTATAAATATTTATATATAAATATTATTATTTATTGTAAATATATATTTATATTCTAAATTATTATAATTATAAATAGTTATATATATTTACATATAAATGTTAAATGAATTTGTATTTATAAATATATATTTGTGATTATATTTATAAATACATAAATATATATTTATAATAATAAAGAACTATATATAATATAAATAAATATATGGAATTGTGATTATGTATTTATAAATATAATTTTAAAAATATAATTATAAAGAAGAATATTTTATATAAATATATTTTTAGAATTATAAATAAATATAATTTGAAATATATAAATGTTTGTAAATATAATTATGTATATATATAATTAAATATAAATATTTATAAATATAAATATATTTATATTTATATATTTAAATAAAAAATATATTTGTAGTTATATAATTATAAACCTATCTTTATAAAAAAATATTTATAGTTATATAAATATAAATATACTTGGAAATATATAATTATGAAAATATTGTTACATATATATTTAAAATTTATTTATAAATATATTTAATATATATATATATATGTATGTATAATTATATATATAATTATATTTAGAATTATATTGTAATTATATTTATACTTATATATTTATAATTATATATTTGTACATATATATATGCTTTTAAATCTATAATTACTAATTTATATTTATATAGTTACAAGTATTTATTTATAAATAAATTTGAAATATTGTTAAAAATTTAATAAATTTTTAGTAAAAATAGTATTAATAAAAACTATAAAATATAAACTATATGACCAATATAAATAAAAAATAAAACATTTATTAAACATATAAAAAATATTTGAAAATAAAAAGAATTTCATAAACAATGTTGAATAAAAATAATTTATAGTCTTTCAAAACCACCTACTTAAAACTTAAAAATCTTTAAAGTATATGAATTTTAAATCCTATAAAATATAAACTATATGACAAATATAAATGAAACATAAAACATGGATTAAATATATAATATATAGTTGAAAATAAAAAGAAATTTGTAAACAATTTTAACTAAAAACAATTTATAGTCTTTCAAAACCACCTACTTGAAACTTAAAAATGTTTCAAGTATATAACTTTGAAACCCTATAAAATATAAACTATATGAACAATATAAATGAAACTTAAAACATGGATTAAATATATAATATATAGTTTAAAATAAAAAGAATTTCGTAAACAATTTTGACTAAAAATAATTTATAGTCTTTCAAAACCACCTACTTGACACTTAAAAATGTTTCAAGTATGTGACTTTGAAAGACTATAAAATATAAAATGCATGAAAAATATAAATGAAACTTAAAACATGGACTAAAAATATAATAAATAGTTGAAAATATAAAGAATTTCTTAATCAATGTTGACTAAAAATAATTTATAGTCTTTCACAACCACCTACTTGAAACTTAAAAATGTTTCAAGTATGTGACTCTGAAAGCTTATAAAATATAAACTATATGACCAATATAAATGAAAATTAAAACATGGTTTAAACATATAATAAATAGTGGAAAATAAAAATAATTTCTTAAATAATTTTGACTAAAAATAATTTATAGTCTTTCAAAACTACCTACTTGAAACTTAAAAATGTATCAAGTATGTGACTTTGAAGAGTACAAAATATAATTATAAATTATACAATAATAAATTAGTTAATTATTAAAATATTTATTAATTATTATTTCTCATTATAATTATTAATGGTCAATTATTAATTATTTAATTACTAATTGGTAATTTACTTTTATAAATATATTTACTATTATATAATTATAAATGTAATGTTTTTAAATATTTAAGTTGTAATGTAAAATATTTTTTGTTTACTTTATTTTTGTTTTCTATTCATTTTACAAGAAATTATTAAATATTTAGTCTGTGTGAAATTTTTTATTTAGATTGTAATTTTACTTTACAATTTATATGCTTCTAAAGTCACATACATGAAGCATAATAATGTTACAATTATGAGACTTTGAAAATATATAAATTATTAATAGTTAATTTAAATTAGTTTTTATTTACTATATTTTTGATTTTCTTGTTATTTTTGTTAAACAACAATTACTTATCATATTAAATAGGTTTTTTAATATATACAACATGACATTATAAAACATCAACAACAATGCCCCCTGGTAGCACAACACGACAACTGAATCTCACGTCCTCTCCATGTCCAACGTCCGTGTCACTCCGGTGTCCTAGCTACAGGTTACTCCTCTTAAAGTTCTTCTGGTCCCTCCCCATGGTGGTGTGTTGAGGACTACACAAAACCATGTGAGGAGGATGACCCAAAATCATATGGGGCACCATATGGCTCCGAAGCTCTTATAAATGGTAGAAATGGGGTACCGAATAAGGTCTCATCAGGAGAGGGGGACACCATAAGCTGTGTGACTATACCCAGATCAAAGTCTATAGTAATCTGCAGAGATGAAATATGTGGTATATAAGCATCTCCTTGCTGTGCAATATCACCAGTCAGCTGGGCCAGATCGTCTCTATGTGGTGCGATGGCATATGCAGGAGCTGCTCTCAGATGTCGATGTCGTCACATCTATCCTTCCTGATGTGCTCGTCTCTGTCATCCAGCTAGCGGTGGTGGTGGTGGTGCATCTTCCTCAACAGGTATAATAGGGACATCATCATCCTTAGGAGCTTTAGATGGAGGATATGGATCAGGTTATTCCTGTGGCTCCTCATCAAAAAAACTGTCACATGTCAACTAGAGATGATCAAGGAGAGCCAACACATCCCAATGAAATACATCCCACCTAATATATGAATCCTTATGAGGATGTGTGGTATGTGAAATATGACTAATGCCCTCTTCCTGCAAATGAAATAACATTCAAATTAATACAAAAAATGAGTTAAAAAAATAATAAATCTTAGTAAACATGCCAACTGTTGAATGCCAATCCCCTGATGTGTAAGGTTCATGATGGTGTGATGTTGATACCAGTATGCATAATACCTCTTAGCAGATAACTGGGAGCATGATGTGGTATATCCAAATGGAAAGATACAGAATCGGGCACATGTGTCCCAAAGCTTGATATAAGATGCATGAGTCCGCCGCCAGTCTGTCGTCTGTTTACCTATAAGCACAATCAAATGCAACTCAGTAGGCTGTCCTGGTTCCATCGGGATATGCTATATATAACCGAACTAGAACATGACCTGGTTTGTATAGTGCCACTCAATGATGTGGAAGTGGATGAGTGCCACTACTACAACATGATCTCCAACCATAGCTATGTAGTATGGTGGAAGTGGTTTGTAGACATAACCTGTATACGAAGTCCATGAAACCTGAAATGTAAACTAAAAAAATAATTCATATATTAGAATGATAATGTTATTGAGTTTATATTTAAATAAATTAAAAAATAGTGATAACAAAACAAATTTTCCTACAAAAAGTACTGTTTAACTTACATCAGTTGGCACTATGGCGTTAAATATCTGTTGGAAGCTGTGCAAACTATGTCTCAGAGTATGTGAATACTTCTGAGACTGACTCCACCTATTTAAAAAAGATTAATATATGGTAATATTATAGAAAAAAATTACAAAAGTACTAAATAACGGAAAGTAATGACGTAGACATACCATCATCGCTGAGGACAGTCCTGAAATAACTCCAGTGCAAGTGGTGCGATAGCTCGAGGATCGATGCATGGAAAACGCTCCCAGATCCACATATGTTCTAACACCATGAAACCTGCAATCTGATGTGAATCTTCCTGACAACTAGTACATAGACATTTGTACAGATGTGATAATACAGTTGACCCCCAACTGTATGTAGCCATCTGATCCAGATCCTCAAGTAATGGGAGGTACATCATGTGTACCAAAGCGGTGGAGTATTCGACGCACAACATGCCTCTGAGAAGTTCCAAAATGTATGCACATATGTGATGAATGAGAATCAACTCGTCTGTATCATTAGTAATGACATCAAAATGCTAATCAAGAAACCTCATGCCTAAGCGCGAACCCTAGAGGACACCTCGTGCGCTGACGACATCAATGCCTAGTAGCCACTATATGAATGCAGCCCAGTCACCACTACTGGCACCCATAACTTCATGTCCATGGATGGGTAACCCCAGTATTTAGGTGAATTCCTCTAAAGTAATAGTCATATCCCCCTCTGGGAGATGAAATGTGTGTGTCTCTGGCCACCATCTCTCAACCAACGCAACAATAAAATGGTGATCAATGGTCTTGAAGTCACACATAGTGACTCTATAAAATCCTACACGTCTAAGGTATGGAAAAATAACTACTAGTGATGCCTCATGATGGAAATAATAAGCTCTCCAAACAGCAAGATGTCTTACAGGTCATCGCGCCAACACATCACGTGACACATGCATCTCTTGGGAAGATAACAGTGGCTGCTCCATCTGAATGTACAAATAGTAAAATATTAATTTCATGTAAGATACGAAATTATCAATTTAATTTCATAGTTCTAATGGTTTTTTTGAATGTAAAAATTTAAATGGTTAGCACTAAATGAGTATCTTTAAACAAACAACACCAACTCAAAAAAAGGAATCTACCTATATAAGAAAACGTTTATGCGTCGTGTGAGAGTTCATTTAAATGCTGTATTTTGGTTATTACTATTGTTGTTTCTACCGATGTAGTGTGTTGGAAGAATACTGATGTTTATTTGGATTCATTAATCAATGAATCCAAAACATGGATTGGTTTTTCATCACTCCCAAATTTAATAAACACACTACAGATTCTCTGTGCACTTCACTACAGTTGGTTAACTATCACTTAACAATCTATGTTAATCCATAGTTAACTGACAATAGTGAAATGCACAATGAATCTATAGTTTTTTATTAAATATGGGAGTGATGCACAACCAATCCATGTTTTGTATTTATTGACAGTTTGGATTGTTTTTGAATGTCTGTAATAATTTTTATTTATGTAATTCTATTAATCAATGTTTGAAATGTTTATAATATATAAGTACATTTTCTAAAAGTTACCCTATATAAAAATAAGACAAATATGATTAAAAATGATGATAATGATAAAAATGATTACATGTATAAATTGTTACAGTAACTGATAGAGTATATTATTCATTTTAACAATTAGATGACTGTCATATGTTTCTAGGGTAACGTGTCTTCGTATGACCTTACTTGCGGCATATACTTCCCCTTTTTCTAGCTGGCTGTTCACTAGGACAATCTATCTCATTCTGAATTTGAGTCTACTTTGGCCTCCCTTTATGTCAAAGTCTAGTGTTGTTTGGTAGAAGCGTGGGTGTGCCATCAGAGAGCCAAAAATTCTGAGCGGTAAACTTGGTTGTGTTGGTTCACATATTCAGCAGTATGAATCCTATATAAAACTTGATTATTATGGCATATAAGCTCCAAAAGTTGTGGTAAAACTCGATAAGAGTCATCCCAATAACCATGCACTTTAAAAATTTCCTTCTCTCATGCCGCCCATGCCTTTCAGTAAGAGATTTGATACCCACAAATTTGTTTGATTCGCTCCATCACCAGAACCACATGAATGTATTGACAATCTCTAATCATTTCAATAATAATAGTTGAAACAAACTCAACATCTAATGAAGAGTGTTCCTATAAAAAGATTGGGTTCACATAGGTGTGTGGAGTAAATCAAGTGATACGCCAGCTATGAAAAGTGTTATTAATTATAGCTCGGAGACGCATTTGACACTTCGATTCATATTTGTCACAATAGATCAAATAGTAAGACCTCTTTGAATCTTCTAGAACATAAGAGTAATGTCTTTCAATGTGATATTGTTTTATCACGTTTTTCAATTCTTATTTGCTCTCAAACTCTCTGCCAATATACATAGAACTATCATCTGACACTCGATTTGTGCCACCAATGATTCCTGGAAATTCTGAACTGGGAGTAATAACTAACCAATCAAATTCTGGAAAGCGATTCATGCCTTCAGTCGACCATGAAGCCAATAGTGGAGGATGGTTCAATGGTCCATTGAACCTCACATGAGTGTGCAAAGACTGATCTTCTGCATGCTCTTCTTCTTCTTATTCAAATTACTCTTCATCTTCTTCTTCGAAATTTTCATCATCCAAAAAGTCATCAACCAATGCATGTAAAGTATGTGGAGGACTATCCATTGAAATAGTGGCCAATGGAAATGATGGAAAAACTACTGATGCTGATGGAACTTCTTGATGTGTAGGAGAATATGACATAGTCTCATGAATTTTAGATGGGCCAAATTCCAATGTCAATGGATCCTCCATTGTAGTTATAGTGACATACAACTCCATCATTTCATTCCTAGGTAGATACTTAACTAATGAAAGTACATATTCCCAATCATCATCATCATTTACCAGATATGTCACTTGCGAAAACCTATATATATATTGCAGATGTCTAAATGTGATGGACTCTATCACTTGATTGCTCTCCCTTTTTAATTTTTGATGATTTTTCATTTTTACAACTTCCAAAGTTGTACATTCTCCAAGCATCACAACAAAATTATGATGTATACTATAACTACATACTTATTCTGTCTCAATTATTTAACCATTGCAATAAATATTGGAGGCATCCATCTTTTTTATCTAAAATAAATCAATTTTATTAATTAAATCTGATTATAGAATCAATTTATTTATGCATACTTCTAGTAATTCAGGTTGGAATCCTAATCCCTCCACCAAATCAATATATTTAAACCATATTGATGTGTAACTCTTTAAACAACCCACAAGTCTGTGTTACTTACCCAAAATTATAAGTCAAACATATTCATAAATATCCACATGCATTATATGGATGAGGTACACAAACATGTCATGTAAAAGCATAAAGTTATATGAAATTGAAAAACTCTACCGGAGTAATCCCGGAGAGACAAATAGCCAACCCCATTCACTTTCCTAGAAAATTCAAGCCTCTAGGAAAGTAGATGGTCTGACCCAAAGCCCCTCTACCTGGAGATACTTTACTCAAGAGAGCATTCATTTCATGAAAACTCAAACACTTAATATGCATAAAATATATTCAACTACTAAATTCAAGTTCATAACTTCAATTACAAACTAAGGTCAAGGTAGATGGAAAAATAAATTCATTATCATACCTAGAATGTAAGGCAATGATATATTTTAGAAGCAATTTATAACTAATTCGCTACTTAATATAACTACTTTGCTAATTAAGATAACTAATTCACTAATTAAGATAAGTACTTCACTAATTATATTTAATTTAACTGACTAATTACCTTTAAGTAATTGACTAATAACCTAATTAACATTAATTAACCTAATTACCATTAATTAATCACCTAATTACCATTAATTAATCACCAATTTACCATTAATTAATCACCTAATTAGTATTAATTAATAACCTAATTACTCTTAATTAATAATCTCATTACCATTCATTAATCACGTAATTATCATTAATTAATCACCTAATTACCATTAATTAATCACCTAATTACCATTAATTAATCATTTATTTACCATTAATTAATAACCCAATTAGTATTAATTAATCACCTAATTACCATTAATTAATCACCTAATTACCATTAATTAATGACCTAATTACCATTGATTAATCAGCTAATTAGAATTAATTAATCACCTAATTAAAATTAATTAACCATCTAATTTTAATAAATAAATCACCTAATTAGAATTAATTAATCACCTAATTAAAATAAATAAATCACTTAATTAGTATTAATTAATCACCTAATTACCATTAAATAATCACCTAATTACCATTAGCAAATCACCTAATTACCATCAATTAATCACCTAATTATAATTAATTAATCAATTAATTAGAATTAATTAATCACCTAATTAAAATTAATTAACCACCTAATTATAATAAATAAATCACCAAATTAGAATTAATTAATCATATAATTAGAATTAATTAATCACCTAATTAGAATTAATTAATCACAAAATTAGAATTAATTAATCACCTAATTAGAATTAATTAATCACCTAATTACCATTAATTAATCACCTAATTACCATTAATTAATCACCTAATTAGAATTAATTAATCTCTTAATTATAATTAATAAATCACCTAATTAGAATTAATTAACCACCTAATTAGTATAAATAAATCACCTAATTATGTTTAATTAATTACCAAATTAGATTTATTTAATCACTTATTTAGAATTAATTAACCACATAATTAGTATTACTTAATCACCTAATTATAATTAATTAATCACATAATTGTAATTACTTAATCACCTAATTATAATTAATTAATCACCCAATTACAATTAATGAATCACCTAATCAGAATTAATTATTCACCTAATAAGAATTAATTAGTCACCAATTTAGAATTAATTAATCACATAATCACCTTTAATTATTTATAAAATTAGATTTAATTACTCACCTAATTAGAATTAATTAATCACTTAATTAGAATTAATTAACCACCTAATTACCATTACTTAATCACTTAATTATAATTTATTAATCACCTTATTAGAATTAATTAATCACCTAATTAACATTATTTAATCACCTAATTATAATTAATTAATCGCCTAAATACAATCAATTGATTACATATTTATAATTAATTAATCACCTAATTAAAATTAATTAAACACTTAGTTATAATTAATCAATCACCTAATTACAATTAATTAAACACCTAGTTATAATTAATTAATCACCTAATTATAATAAATTAATCACCTATTTATAATTCACTAATCACCTACTTATAATTAAGTAATCACATAATTACAAATAATTAATCACCTAATTACAAGTAATTAATCACCTAATTATAATTTATTACTCACCTAATTACAAATAATTAATCACCAAATTATAATTTATTACTCGCCTAATTACAATTAATTAAACACTGAATTATAATTACATAATCAACTAATTACAATTAAATAATCACCTAATTAAAATTAATTAATCACCTAATTATAATTAATTAATCACCTAATTAGAATTAATTAATCACCTAATTAGAATTATTTAATTACCTAATTATGATTAGTTAATTAACTAATTACAATTTAATTACCTAATTACGATTAGTTATTTAACTATTTAGAATTTAATTAACTAAATAGTATTACTTAATAAACTAATTACCATTAATTAATAATAATTACTACAAATAAAAAATTACAATTTCAAAATATATTACACTAATTATGAATTATTTCTATGAACTAAACAAACAAACAAATAAATCACTGTATTAAACAAATTAAAAATAAGAATTATCTCAAATCGGCCGAAATGTTATGATCCTTCGAACAAATTTGCGAATAAAGAGAGGTAGAACTTTGAGAAAGAGAGATCTTGAAGAGAGAGTGTGGAGAGGATAGAGAGATCTTGAAGAGAGAGAGTTAGAAGATGAGAGGGAGTGAGGATGTGAGAATGAGGAGGGAGTGGGAGGGGGATCCCCTTATATAGGGGAGGATTTGTTTGGGTGCCACTTGAAGTGGCGTCCATCCCAACAATGGGATACTATCACTACCACTTCAAGTGGTGCTGATAGACTAACGCTATAAGGTGCAGCACCACTTCAAGTGGCGCTGCACCTATTTTCAGCTGGAAATGGAAAACGCCACTTAAAGTGGTGCTGTAGGGTTTTGGGAAATTAGTGCCACTTGAAGTGGCGCTGAGGAACCCCATTTTCCAAAATAAAAAACACAAAGACCCATTAAAAAATGAATCCCATCCTTAAATCGGCTAGGGTTCACCACCCAATATAGATGAGGTTATGTGGCTGTGTAGGGTTACACTGAGGGGGGATGACAACTGTGTGATCTGCTGGGAAGAGGGTGGAGGCTAAGCGGTGGCCGGGTGGTGCGCTTGGCTGGCTGTGGTTGTTCACAGGAAGGGGGGGGGGCTGCACCTTTTTGGTGGCACAGTAGGCTGCCAGTGGCTAGGGTTCCCCCAAAATGAATATTGGTGGCCGCTCTTTGTTCCTTTTTGAAGAGAGGAATGATGCAAGATAAAAAATGGGCAGAGAAAAATTAAAATTGAAATTGTAAACTAAATATAAATATCTAAAGTGTTAAATAATAATAGTAATAATAATAATAATAATTATTAATAATAAATATAAAAATAATTATTAGTTAAAAAAATATAAATGTGTGTGTGCGCATGCATCTAAGATTAGATATACTAATACAATACATAAAATATATTTAGTAGTTTTATAAAATTATAATCTATCTTAAAAATAACAACACTACTATTAAATTTTAATCTAATTTAATAATAACAAAAACTAATAATAATATACTACTATTATTAGTACTACTAATATTTAATGATATACAAAAATGAAATACTAATATAGGAAATTAATAAAAATACTAATATTAATGTTAATAAAATAAACTAAAAAATAATATAATTAATGAAACTACTATAATTATTAAAAATGTGTTAAATAATAGTTGTTAATAAAATATACAATTAATATAAACTATTAAAATCACTAAATTACTAATATTAGTATATAAATTTACTAAAAATTATCAAAATATCAAAAATACTAAAAATCTAAAAGAAGAACCTAAAAAAAATGGATATAAAAATAATTAAACTAAATTATAAAATCATAAAAATGTTATCAAAATCCATGCACATTAGGAACTTTTACCAACACTTCTATTTTTATGCCAAAACATAACTCTACTGTTTATATCTTGAAATATATTTATGAAATTTTAGTATTTTTTCCTTACCACATAATGACTATAAAACCTTTGGATTTAGCAAAATCTAATGGATGGATTTCTTGGAATGCGAGAGAGATTTTATAGGGCATAATTGAAAGATTCAATGATAAATTTTTCTTTTCAAAGAATCACTTAGCCTTCCATAAATGGTTAGAAATTTATTTTCAAGACATATCTATTTCCTTTGAAATCACCATGATTGGGATTTTAGCTTAAGATAATTCTTAGAGAGAAATTTATTCTCATTTTAAATTATCTCTATAATTTTAGGCTCTTATGGTTTAAATTATTTGAAAATGATGTTGGATCTAGAATTAAGGGGTTGGAAAATACTAGG
Source organism: Viscum album (assembly GCA_963277665.1). NCBI lineage: Eukaryota > Viridiplantae > Streptophyta > Magnoliopsida > Santalales > Viscaceae > Viscum > Viscum album. The sequence continues at coordinate 1,258,891,266 of OY728152.1, forward strand.
ATATAAGATTTAGTGGAATTTAGTGGTGGTCAATGATGGTCAACCACTATACACGATGACTGGCGGTGATGGCAGTGGAGTTGGTGAGAGGAATTTGACTATTCAATTTTCCACTGGAGAGTCGATGACACGACATATCAACCCTTGATAGGGGGTAATGTGTGTGGGTTGATGTTAGTGGAGTGACCGTCGTGTAATCATTTGATCAGATGATCAAATAAACAAGGGGAATGCATGTAGCCCTTCAGGGTGAAGAGGAAGTGGTGAAATTCACACAAATGATGGTCATATAATAGTTAAGTAATATGACTATGGGTGAGGAATGGGAAGTGTAATAATTGAGATATGAAATGCTATTCCCTACTATCTGGTCAAATGTGTAACACCCCACATCCATATGAGGTATGAATTCATTTTAATTTTATTATAATATCATGCATTTCATTGTTTTTGAGGTGTTTAATGTGTTGTATAAGGACTTGAGGGTCAGTTTTAAGAGTTGGGCCTGAGTTCAGGTTAAAATTGTGCTAAAGGTGGCCATAACACTTGAATGTTGCATTGTGAAAAGTCCCAAGCAGGGGACCACTATTCCATAATATATTGGGCTATGGAATGAAGGAGGGATATGTAAGAATAATCTCTAATCGTAAATAAAATTAATTTTCTAGAGTCTTAGAGAGATCATGACATAATTTAAGACATTACGGTGTGGTGATGGCTGTGTAGGATTAACATTTTTTGGCATTTGGATAAATCAGTCCACATGTTAGGGTATTGAGGCGTGGGGAGAATTGTGTAGGAATAACTCAAGGGATGTGTGAGATTAAGTCCCTTTGTATGTGGCTATCAATTCCACAACCCTTTGGGAAATGTTGTGAAGGATAGCTTAATGTGGTTTATGCTGCGAGGATGGGCCAGTGGGAAGTGCTACGCCACAAGGGAAGGGGCTGCATCATGAATCCCCAACCTAGAGTGGTTTTAACTAGGAATATCCAACTAGGGGGAGAGAATTTTTCTATGAAGGGAGAGGTTGTTCCATGAAGTCATGGAGGATCAGGTTTTGATTTTTTCTTAAAGAAGGGAGTTGCATCATAATTTGAGAGCCCATGCCACGAGGGTGTCCCTAGAGGGTCCTTGAGTCATCACATGTATGGGTAAGAAGAAACACATGTCTGAGATAGTTTCTTAATTATTCAATTAATTTAATTAAATGGTTTAAATATTAAAACATGTAAAATGATATTTTTCCCATTTTTCATAATAGCCAAGCTATATACAATATCTCTCATTGGGTTTTTGTTTTTTAAAATATGGATATACTTTACTTGGTATTGGATTAGAGTGTTGTATAAATCATTAGATTTATAGTGGTAAGGCTAACCTTTATCCACCATTTATTTTTAGTTGCTTATATTGTTTTAGCGTGTTCCATCGTTTATGCCCCAATTTTGGAGGGGTTTTTAGATCTTAGAAAAACTATCAATCAAAGTTGTTTTATGTAGCGTTGATCAATGATTAGGATTATATTAGACCAAGTTAAGTGGTCCCTAACTAAAATAAAATGTTTATAGTTGTTTCCAATGTTTTATGATATGCATTCTTGTCACCCATGTGTGATTGACCTAAAATTAAATTGAAATGGGTTCCTTTGACACCGATTGAGTTGGTTATGGTTATTTAGGGCCACTACAAACCCTTCAGTTGTAATAGATCATTTTCAGGGATGACGATAGATATGAACCTAACTAAAATTGTTTTTCCCTAAATACTTGGAACCCAATTAGGATTCCATGAGTTGTTTAATGATATTTGGGTCCCTAATTGGGTGTCCTTAGCCCCATTTTGAAATTGGGGTAGTATGTATTGGTGTGGTCAGTCTATTGTATGACCCATAGGGACATTTATAGTTTCCCTTTAGCCTATGGATAATATAACTAGGCTCGAGTGAGTGTTCATCCCCCATTGGCCTGTGGAACTCGGTTTTTTGTGCCTTAGTTGTCTTTTATTCTTAGATCAATTTTTGGATGATAGACCTAATTATCATTTATAACATGTTGAAAATTAAGCCAAACATAAATGGAAATATTTACATGTTGATATTACATTGTTTTTATGCTATATTATGATGTTTTTTCTATATTTATGGGATGATATTATCTGGTGTTATGATAGAAAATAGGGTGTATATATGCCCACTTATGATACATTATACATGATAAGGTACACCACACCCTCTAGTTCATATATTTGGGATTGGGATGCTATGCGTGTGTTATTAGGATGGAATTACACCTTTATCATGTTGTCTATGTTGAGGTACATGATGAACATTATGATGTGATTTGTATTTAAGACAAAATGACCAGGGAAATGAGACAAAATTCTTAGGTGAACTTGATGTTGAGGGTGATGCGAAGCTTTACTTGGTAATCTATTATTTCCCATGGAAGTGGGATGTAGTACCCATGTTGAGATACTTCCATGGAAGGGGAAATGATTTTCATAAGATTATAAATGCTTATGGGACACGATTCCCTTACACTCCCATGAAGACTCATACTAGGGATTTCATGCCCACTTGTGAGTCATCATGGCTAGGGGCATTGTGTCCTCTCTTGATCATATTGTTAGGTTGTGATTCTTGTATGTATGTGTTAAATTTGGGATTCTATTCCCTTAAATGTGACTATATTTTGGGACATGTTTCCCACATATAAATGGTTATCTAACTATGGGGATGTTATTCCCTCAACTTTGGACATTTTATCGAGACATACAACCCATGTATTGGTGATCATGTTATAACAAGGATGATATACCCTTGGCTATGGATATGCCATTGGGGCATACTACCCATGTGTTATTCATTATATTATGATGATAATTTATAACCATTAACTATTAATTGGGTTAGGTTTATCATTTGATAATTATTTGATATGTTTAGAGACACCCTAACATTAGTCGAAGCAAGTACACGTCATACAGGGTGTCTGCGAATCTCCCAAAGGTGAGACATATTTTATATTATTATTTACTTTATTTTTTTAATTTATTTGGGATCATATCACACTGTTTAGGAAGATGAGTTACTAGATATTTTTAGAGACACCATTAGTGGTGTCCTACTACGTTGTACTCACCCCCTATTTGGGCACCGTGGTTACCAAAGAAGGCTTCTTGGTTACAAGAGTAGATAAGGTCAAGGGACCTATGATTGATGATTTATTTGGATCCCAGTAGGAGTTGGGAGTTAGAGACCGTGCATGTACTCGATACCACCTTTTCTTCTTATTCCAATTCTTTTGGTTAATTTTTTGAGTGATCTGCATATGTTATGCCTCTATGGGATCTTTTTTTATTCCTCTATGACTGCTTGACATTATAGTTGTTCATGTTATTATAATATGAGTGTTATTTCTATTGTATATGTCCTGTAGTTGTGATGTTTTATGTTTTTTCTTTATTTATGCGTTGGTAGTTATTTTTATTTATTATAATATGATTGATAACTATATATAAAAATGTGGGTTTAGTATCTCCACTTCTTATATTAACCATTTCCACTATATGAAAACCTTTGACATATGTGGAGCTGTGATTGAGGCACACAACACTTGGTTTACTCATAATGGAGGTGAACCAGATTAGGGATACTATAGTGTGCTATCTGAGTCTTTTTTGTTTCTTTTTTTATTACTATTTGGGGTAAAGTAGATAAGAGATAGTATATTTTAGAGGCATGGTACAATTCCTAAGATTAGATAACCTACATATCAGGGAAGTCACAGTTATCATAGAAACTATTTTTTTTCTTAATTGTCACTTTTATTGTTAGGTTACTTCTTCCAAATATGATGCATTATGATTTTGACTTGGGGTTTACTGGTTCATACTCATATACAGGGGTGGAAAGAGGGCGTGATTATATATATTATTATCAACACATGTGATTCACAAGAAATTGAAATTCTTTCCTATGTTTGATCACTTTGATAATGATATGTGGTTTAATTATTTAAAGTTTTAGTAGAAACTTATATAATATTTTCCTATATAACTTTAGGGTGGAATTATACTTAATTTAAACATGGTTAATCTATTTTTTATTAAATATACACTATGAATCCACTATATATATAATTTTACCCCTAAGAGAGAGTTGGTAACTAGGGCTAGAGAGAGTGTCCTAGTTGATGTGTGACCCCAAGTATTCTTAGGTGTGTGTATAGACTAGCGGTATGATTTGTCTATCACCACTTACCATATTTGTTATATTCAAACCTATTATATATGTGCTCTAGGTATTTCATTTGGAATTTTATTGATGATCCGCCATGGTGATCACTAGTTGAGTGAAGATAGGGTAGGGAAAAGCATTCCCCATTGATTTTTGATCCAATTTCACCATTTTCACCTATACCCCCTCTTAGTCCAAATATCTATGAGATTATTATTGATGTTATTTTTTCTATGTGAAGTGTCACTCTAAGTGATGAGACTTCTATGTCAGACCTGTCCAAGGATTTCCAGTTATAGCATCCACATCTATTTACTAGAGAGAGTAGACCTCAAGCTACTAAGATGTAGATAGATTCTATGTAGTCCATATTTGATAATTTAGAGACACCCCCTAATATGAGGGCGAATATTGAAATTTATATTCTTCAAGGACCAATGAGGAACCAGTGGGATGTCCTTGTCTTAGAATATAATCATATGGGGATACCCTAGAAGAAATTTTAGGCACATTTCTTCAATAATTTCTTCGTTGAGGCATTGAGAACTGATATAGCTTAGGAGTTTATGCATCCAAATCAAGGAAGCTGGTCAATGATGAACTATGATGTAGATTTTACCAATCTAATTTCTTTCCCCCATCACTGGTGAATTATGAGACCGATAGGGTTTTTAGATTTTAGGATAGATATAGACACTTGATTCACTCTTAAGTGACCATATATAGTCTTACATATTTTTTCAAAGTCCATGAATTAGGCCCTCATTATAGAGAAACCTAGATGGAGTCTCACCTTATGGGAAATCAGGGTCTTATGCTGGGTCTGAGATTGGATATTTAGGTATCCATAAATGGATTTTATGTTTTTATTGATGGAGTGGTGATGGTTAGTCTAGTTAGGGCCATGGTTCTTCTTCTTCCTAAAACGAGAGGTCTCAATTAATGTGTTATTAGTGTGTCAGGATAGGTTATACTCGACTGTGTTAAAGTTGGTTCTCTATAACCAACTAATTTTTACTTTAGATTACCTTTATATCCAAAGTCCTGAATATTAATAAATAATCCTATCATTTGATGATTTTTCTTATGCGTAAAATTAAATCAATAATTCCCTAAGAGTATTTATCGCATTGAAATGTTACAACAGTTCACCACCATAATGAGAAGCTTTAAGTTCTATGATAATATTTTTAAATATATATTTTATATCTAGATGAAAACTATTTAATTGGACATAAATTATATAGGATATAATGTGTTTGAGACTCATAATATATCAAGGCTTATTATTGTGAAGTTTACGATTGATAATCTCTAAGAGAGGAGGTTATGAGAACAGAACCACCTATTGGAATTCGAAACATTTTATATTTCCTTGGATATTTTTATATAGGAGTGTGTGTATCTGTCTTTATACATGAGATAATTATTATTTTATATTATGAATCAGTTAGTTTAATGTATTGATGAAAACCTTGATGACTTATGCTCAAATCAAGGAAGGATACATTGGGTTCTTCATAAGTGATATTTCATTAATGAATAAGTCAAGAAAGGATTTGTCCCTTTTAGGTTAATGGAATTAGATTTATCTTACCCTTTGATTAAAATGGAGCTATCTGATAAATCCATGGCTATGGTGTATTGTCACCATGTTCATTTCAAGAAGTCAAATAAAGATAAATTAAACATATAGGTTGACGACACAAAGTATGCAAGTTTTTTGATGAGATATTGAGAAAAGAGATTATAGTACACAATAATAATTAATATAATGTTATTATTATTATAACATTTATTTTTTTCTCTATGGGTTCCTTGATGTGTTGTTAGATGCTGGTCTTATAATTTAGGCTATTTTGTCTAATTCAAACGAGAAAGTGCCCTAGTGGGTCAAACACCAAGTGTATTAAAAATCTCAATTTAATTCTATTTGAATAAATATTATTCTCAAATTATGATTTTATAATTATTGAGGACGTGTTGATCAATTTAATTCAATCGCAATTTATTTGAAAGAATACAAATGTGAGTTGGATATTAAATAATATTATTCAAAAGGAAATAAATAATTATGTGAATATATAATATATATTTATCTCTTGAGGTGACATATAATTATTTATTTGGATAAATTAATATTAATTACATATTTACTTTTTAGTTTAGTGAATATAATATTTATTTATTTATTGAATAAAATATACAATTATATTTATTTATTTAATTAAATAGTTATTTTTCAAGGTTAGATAAATTCCAAAGAGGATTTATTAGATGAGTTAATGGTCTAAAATAAATGATACTTAAATATCTAAAAGTTTTTCAAACATCAAGATAATAATAATAATAATAATAATATTATTATTTTTCGATGTTGGGTTTTTTTTAGGATTAAGAGAATGGTTAATGGAATTTGTGAAATAACTAATTCAATAACCTACATATATAAACTTGATTATATCATTTTTAGAAGTATGATAATCATTGTGAGCAACACATTTTCTCTCTAGAGAATGATCTAAACCCATAAATATATATTCTCAAGAATATTATGAAGAATAGTGAAAAATGATCCTCCTCATCCTTAATAAAATTAGAAAATAATAGATAAAAATTCAAGTGTATAAATATTCTTGTTGTGATCAATAAAAAATGACACAAGTGGTTTGGATCCTCAGTGCTAGCACCCAGAGTTCCAATGATGATGTTTTTAAGTTTTTAGAGCGCATGTGGATATCTCTATAAGGATTATATCCTTGTATATTTTATCCCAGTATTGGTATGACAAGAGTGGTAAACCAATTTGACAGAGAAGAAAGAATTCTAAGAGGTGGTAATTCTTATCTATACAAATTAATTATAAATTATAACTGAAAATACTATCTCTTTAGTTATTATGGGGTTTCATTCATCTAATGATGTTGATTTAATTCTAAGAAACCAACAATTGTTTTTTGTGCATGAGCCCACCCATGTTCTATACACCCAAGAACCTTTAAGTGGCTTTAAAGTTGTCACATATTAATTTATGATTATTTATTAATCTTTGATTGAATTATGCATTTGATGTTAGTTTTTCATTTCCAGTATTATTCATTCTTAATCTGAAAGGTCATATAACTTGACTGTTAACCTTAAAATGACCAAGAGGAGTCCAAGAATAGATAAAGGAAAATAAAATACACCATAGATAGGTGCCATAGATTATATCTATAGGACACAATTACATGACTTGTAACTGAAAAGTACATGTCATGTCATCTAGTCAACAACACTAGGATGCGTTTTCATTAATCACGACGTATCATGTGGGTGAATAGTACACGACATCATTAAACATAGGGTATTTATTGGCCAAATGACATAATTTTTTTTGTGATATTCAATTTTTAGCTAGTGTATATGTTTTATAACCCCACATGGTTTGGACTTGTAGAAATCATGGAATTTAAGTGATCAAAGTATGTGACATGTAATTAATATACACCTCGTATTGACTATCTACTAATAATGATGTACATGGTGTGTAGTAATAAGTACATTCCATGTAATACATAAATATCTTTCTTGAAGTATAAAATAAGTCCCTAGGAATGTATTATATGAGACTAGTAATGAATAATATGCCATGTAATTGGCTACACATGAAGTTTAAGTCAGAATAACTCACACCAGATACAAGATGATATTGGAATGTGATAAAAATTTATTGAACGCTCTAAAAATATCAATTTATAAACACAATCTCACTAGATAGTGGTGAGTAGGGTCGATCCACAACTAAATTGGGTGAGTAATTAAGGGATTTATTATTCCATAATTAAGAAATTAGTAAATGGGTTTATGGTGATATAAAAATACGAATGACTTAAATGAATAAGGGTGTGGGTCTTAGAGGAAAAGGTAAGGATCATGGGGAATTCATAAAAGATCATGGAATAAAGATTTTATTGAATAAGGAATATTGAAACTATGATAATCTTGGAAAATGGTTCAATTCAACCAACAAACTTGGTCACCAAATTTTTTATATTCTCTATTAAGAGATATAACTACAACTAAAATTAAACACAATCTCTCCCAAGAAGAGTTTCCATTAAGAAATGATAAAAGTGGTGGTTGGAGTTTATTCAAAGGATTCACTTTCATTTAACCATTAATGTTTATTATTTATTTTTTCAAACTTCTCAATTAGTAAATTTATTGTAGCAGATTAAATGGTTCAAAACAATCCTAATGGATATTTTCATCTATCAAAACCTTGAAAAGATCATAAATGAATCAAAATAAAATGTCCAAGAAGAATACATTTCTAAATTGAGTAAGGAAAGAACATGAATGAATTTAACAATAACAACAATCAAATCCCCTATAAAGATTAAAGTACAATATATATTTTCATAGATGGTGTGAATAAAAAGTATTAAAAGTAATAAAAATAACATGAATTAAACAAATAAGAAGAGATATTATTCTCTACTAAGTTGGTAACTACACTTCCATAGCCATTAACATCTTTTTTCCTTCTTGAAGTGCAACTTACACCCCTATCTCTACCCTTAATGGCCTATAAATTAGTTTTGATCTAAGTTAGTGGTGGTTCATGAATTAGTGGTGGATCATGCCCTTTTAGAGAACTAAATCCACTGACTTAGTTTTCTAATTCCACTACCTTACCTACATAAAAAAATGAATAATTATGGTTTTTCCTTTCTCCACAATCTCTATAGATATATAAAAATTGATCAACAATCAACTACCACCTGCATAGGCTCTTAAATGATCTAGCTATCCTTTAACTTAACATGATATCATCTTCTTAAAAACCAACCAACATCCCAACTATATAGCTCTACCAAGATTGACTATAATTAATTAATTGTTTTTAGTTAGTCTTGAATTGATATCTATCCAATCCTACCCCTATAATATTGAACTCATATTTAATAAGAGAATCAATAAGATTATTGTTCATCATTTTTTCAACTTGGTCGGTCAACCATATCTTAGCTTCATCAACTAGTGGACCTCCATATTCAAACCAGCATTTCTCCACACCATTACTTCAATTAATTTTAGTTTTGAAATAATTTTTTCAACTCACAAAGCTTATATTAAGGAAATAAAGGCAATATTACCTTGAGTTCAAGAAAATATCTAATAAGAGATGATAATTAGAAATTATTTTATAGTCACAAGAAAATTATCTTATGTGTCCATTCTAAAAATATTCTTTTGGGGGATGGTCCAAAAATTATCTTTCATAGGGTCTTATTGAAAAATGACTTATTGGAAGAGTCAAAAATTTCTTATGAATAGACTAAAAAATTCATATGAAATTCATTAGTAAATTGAATCAAAATACAATTAATGAGAAAAAAGATGTTTTCTAACAATAAATGTCAAAATAAAAACATGTAACATTGAAAATATTAATTATAACTAATACAACCACTTCAAATTTTTATTTCAATTAAAATAACCATAAACAAAAAAATAATTTCTTTAAAAATATAGGAATATTAAAACTAGGAACGTTTAACTAATAAGAACTAAAAACCTCAATTTCCACAAAAAAATAAAAAGAATTAAAATTTTCATTCTATAATGAAAAAGATTAAAAATATAATCAATTTACTTGACTTAATCAGGAAAAAATATAAAAATTAATGCATAAATATGTATAAAACATATATCAAAATAAAATCAACATAAAATTCCCCCACATTTAAATCCTTTCTTTCCCTTACATAATTAATTCATTAAATTCAATGGAAGAAAATCCATATTAAAAATGAATTACTTTTTTTTATAACCAATAAGTGATTTTTGAAAATTTTTTTCCCCATGAACTATTTCAAGTGAGAAAATATTATTTCTCTACTAAAAATATTTTTTTTCCAAAACATTATTTTAGTTTTACAAAAGTGATTGATTCTTGACAATTTTAAAAATATTTTAAAAAATTTCACTTTACATTTAATTGTACCTCCAAATTTATATTTTCTCCTTGGTGAAAAAATAAAAGTTTTTAGCAGACAATAATTAGACCCAACCAGTGGAATAGTGAGTTAAATAATTAAAAGGAAGTATAATTAACTCATATAACAATTTTAGATTAAATAATAAAAGCTCCACCTGGATTAGGATTTCATTTTGTAGCCCATTTAAATTCAAGGCTTATGATTTTAAAATCAAATAAAAAAAATTTCTCTTCAAAGAAGAATTTTTAAGAGAGTAATGAAAGTGATGTTACTAGATTGAATTCATGGGGAATTAGAAATTATTAATCAATTAATGCAACAAAACATTCCTCAAATTAAAGAAAAATTTACAACCATTGAAAATGAAAATTTATGAATAAAAAAATCAATTTTGAAATTTTTTAAGAGAATGTTGATATGTTCTCAATGAAGCACAAATTTGAAACTTTAAAGACCCCTACTACATACATGAAACTCAAAACTATACCCACTATTGAATCTTAGAGTGGAAGAAAAAAAATAGTTTATGTTCAAAATTACTTTTAATTTAATAGTTCAAAAATAAAGTTTTTGGGTCACCAAAAAGTTTAAAAATATGTTTTCCAAAAATATATTTTATAATACATATGAATTTTATCAATTGAATAAAAATAAATTTTCAATTCAGATTATAATGTTTCATTTTACGAGTGATTCCAAAAACATAACCAGTTTCAAGAATTTTCAAATTATTAAAAGAAGTTTAAGGGTATTAGGTTATGATTTTAAAAACAAATTCATAGAGATTTTCCATGACATAGACTAAAATAATCTTAACAAATAATGATTAATCCTAGATAAAAAACTCTTTAGTTCTAATTAATAAAATTTCCATTAAATTTAATTTCTATCATAGATCATCCTTATTATTGTTTTGGAAATTTAAATCAACCTTTAGGACAACATGAATCAATTTAAACCAATAATTAAAATTCAAAATATAATGAGAAAATTAGAAAAATTAATCCCTGGATTGTTGGTACATTGTTTATTTAATGTGACTATCATATCATCCTATTTTATCACTTTAAGCATACTTGGTCTCTCAATTTAGGTACCTTCAAAAGTAAAATTAATGAATCATTAATTCTAATCATTAAAAATCAATAAAATTAATACAAGTGAAAATTGAAAAAATATGGAAATGAAGTTATTTGGCTATATATAATTTATTTTACATATTTAATTCTATAAAAAAGTGTTTTGAATGATAAAGAGTGCGATTTATTTAAAAATAATGTGGGCTATTTTATTTCAAAATAATTTTTTTTAAAATTTTGGGTTGCCTCTCAAGCAGTCCTAGTTTAAAATTCCCCAACTAGACTCTCCTAGAAAAATAGATATAGTCACTAGGTAGGCGTGGTTTCTTAATTTGGAACCACCACATGTATGAAAATCATGCATTTTTTATGGGGTAACTTATTTTTATTGGCATGAAAATATTTATAAAAAATAAAAAACTCCTTAATAACTAAAAAACACCCTATAAAATCCTTTTAACATTGAGGTATTTCTTAAAGCATCTAAGTAGATCAAAAAGAACATTATAATTTTATCTTTTCCGTGTCTTTATGTAATTTAGGAACATGTGAAAGATAAGGGACTCCCTAAATATTTATTAAGACCCCCTTAAGCTCATTAATTGAAAATATATCCTTATAATGACACTTGGAATCATAAACAGAAGTGTTGTCTATTTCATGGATTAATTTAAATTTGACTGATTTAGAATTTTCATTAAGGCACTAAAATGAATTAGGTTATTCTAAGTAGATGAAATGACCCTCAAAATGTTACGACCCGCCCTCGGGGTCCGTGCCGTGACTACCCCAAGCCCGCCTTCCATAGGCCAGGGGCTGGCGACTAGCACCAAGGCGTAAATCCCAGTAAAAAGGGAAGGCATTGCCTTTGAAAAGTAACAAACACAACAGAGTAAGCAAGCGGAAAGTAAACACTAAACAAAGCAGAGTACAACTGAAAGTGCGGAAAAGTAAATGGGCCAGAATACAAACCCAAACTAAAAGTAAAGTACAACTCGAAAGGGAAAACAGCAACTGAAAAGTAAAAGCCGCTACACCGAGCTGTCTACTGGAAATCCCACCTGAAGGGTGGGTACAGATAGCTCCTCTGCTCCACGGGTCCCGCCGTCCGCTCCGTGCACGTCCCGCCCAGTGGTCCACCTCCGGGTACCGTCCCGCTCTACAAGCCTCAGCTAAGGTCAACGCTGTCCGTCGTCTGCAACCAACACAACGTAGTGCGGGCGAAGCCCGTGCAGGGGTGAGTATAAGCTACTCAGTAGGGACCCCGAGACCCCTGAAGGTCTCTCAAATCCACAAAGGATAAACCACGAAGAAAAGTAAAATCACGAAGTAACAACCGACACTGCTTAGGTATATGCCCATACATATACCTAAGTCATCAATTAAAATACGCTCCAACCTCCGAGCCCAAGTACAACTCAGTCCACGCAGGAAAGTATACGTATTCCACATAGGAAAGCAAAACATAATCCACACAGGATTGCACAACACAATCCACACAGGAAAGCAACAGGATTCAGCTCACACAGGTATACTTCTTCAAGGACGATAAAGATGATCACTGATCCATCTAAGTCGTCGGACCCACGAAGGATCGATAGGTAACTAACCCCCGCAAAGACCCACACAGGATCGGGCCCACACAGGACCTGTAGGCGCTGGTTCACACAGGACCGCTGAGCGCAGAGACCCACACAGGATCGGACCCACACAGGATCGGTAGCACTGATCCACGTAGGATCGCTGAGTGCTGAAGTCGTCGTCGTCGAATCCACACAGGATCTCTGTACTGTCATTGTCGCAGTCACAGTAGCAGTCGTAGCAGTAGTAGTCACAGTAACAGTCGCAGCAGTAGTAGTCACAGTAACAGTCGCAGCAGTAGTAGTCACAGTAACAGTCGCAGCCAGCACTAGGGTTCCCGCACAATGCAAGCTCGTTCGGAGGGTCCGCTCCACGAGCCGAGAGGCTGATACATCAACTGTCACGAAGACCAGGGTTGATGTATCCAAAAGTTCCGTATCGTCAACAGGAACTCAACGTAACAGACGGCGCGTCGATCGGACGCCCGGTCTAAGAGTTATTGGCATTTTCATCTCCGGGGCCCGGTTGGTTTTTAAGGCAAAACCAACCCGACCGTACTCCACCTGCGTCCAAACCTCGGGCGGAGTATGCCAAAAGATTCGTCTCACTAAGAGGGACACAACACAGCTGACGGCACGTCAATCGGACGTCCGTAGCTCAAGATATGAGCGTTTCCGCTCTGAAGGCCCGGTTGGTTTCGTGAACGAACCAACCCGGCCGAACTCAAAGTAAACCGAAACCTTGAGTGAGATATACCGAAACGACCGTCTCGATCCAAGGATCGCGTTGCCGCAGACAGTTCGTCATTCGGAGGTCCGAGGCTCAAGATATGGCCCAAACACCGATTCTGGTTCGAAACGGGGGGTCCGGGTCCGGGCCGACCCGGCCCGACCCCCCCCCCCCCCCCTGGGGCGGTGCGGCGGCGCGGCGGCTGGCGCCGCACGTGGTCGGCACGCGGGGGGAAATCCCCCGCTGATTTGGGAAGCGGCGCGGCCTTTGTGCCGCGCCTTTGCAACAAAACGGCCCCCCGCACGTGGGGGCCGGCTGGAAACAAACCGGGGGGCCGGCTACCCCCCTCTCTTCAAAGAACCGCCCCCCTCATAATGAGGGGGGTTTTGTGTGTTGGCCGGGGGAATTAATTCCCCCGGTTTAATGCCTTCCGGCCGGCCAGCTGGCCGGCCGGTTTTCTCCAACGGGACCGGAAATTCCGGTCCCCCCTTCGGCTTCCGACGCCGGCGGCCCGGCCGCTGGTCTTCTCTTCCCGCCGCGGCCCGGAACCGGCCGCGGTGTTCGTCATCCGGCGCGGTGCGACGGCACCGCGCCCCTTCCCGTGCCTTGATTCCTTTCAACGCGGCGCAACGGCGTCGCGTTCTTGAAGATTCTTCCTCGGCGTGGCGCGACGGCGCCGCGTAAAAATATTTGCACGATCATCCGCGTGGTGCGACGGCACCACGCCACTTGCTTCCACCCGCAAGAATAAACAAGAACGATGGAGGGGGTTCGGCCGTGTTCGTGCGGTCCGGCCCCCTCACGTTAAAATAATAACGCGACTTTAAATAATTCAAAGCCACACGTTAGACTTGCTAAATTCGTGATCAAGAATAAAATAGTTAAACCAAAAAGAAAAACAACAACCCCTACCTCGGGTATAAGGTTCGAAGATTTGTCTACGTTCCGCGGAAGACGACGTCGCGGAGGTCGGGCGTCGCGGTCGTCGTTCGTCAAATCCGTTGACGAAGGGATGCGTCCGATGCGATACGTCGTTGGCGAAACTTCTCAAGTCGACGAAGAAAAACCGAGGAGGAAGCGGTGTCTCCCTTTCTTTGACGTGGAGAGAAGATAGAACGGCGTGTCGGTGTTCTTTGCGTTCTTCAAGGAGGAAGATGAATTTCTTCAAAGTGTAGAACTCTTCCTCTCTCAAATCTCCACACAACACAGCAACTCCCAAAATAAAATAAGCTACACCTTATTTTATTTTCACTTTGCCAACCTTTCAAAATTCAAAAGTTGAATTCATTACATTAATTAAATCTAGAGTTGACAAAAATTAAATGATGAGATAAGTTGGCAATAATTAATGTAGGGGAGAGTCACATAATTAAGAGGGGGTTTAGAGGGGTTAGGGAATTTGAAAAGGTGGGGGCTCGTGTGGGCCCCACCTCCCTCATAACCACACATGGGAAGTTGGGTGGTTGTGGGCCCCACCAACAACTTCCCATGAGAGAGTCTAACCACCACGAATAAAATAAAATTCAAACATAATTTTATTTTACTTATCTTTTAATCCCCAAAACTAACTTTCAACCCGCAACAAACGCAACTCCCGAAAAGGTCTCTTTAAGCGAATTTCGGTGCTGCGAGTTCATCGGTGCCCTCGGATTTCAATTCCGAGCACCAGATCAAAAGTTAGGAATTCCCGCTCGTTCGTTCACTGAACGTACCCGAGCCAAACTTCGGAAATTAATTCCGGGCACTCTGGGCCTCGGAATCAGGTGCCGTCTGAAACCGCGCTCTTGTAAAATTCTAAAGAAAATTAAGAAAAAATTTTCCTTGAATTTTACAGGTCTTTACATTACTCCCACCTCAGGGCTTTACGTCCCCGTAAAGATACATCAAAAACTAGGGAAACAAATGAGGGTACTGAGCACGCATCTGAGCCTCCCGCTCCCATGTGCTCTCCTGGAGATTCCTGTGCTGCCATCTGATGCGCACAAGAGGAATCGATCGCCCACGCAGGACCCGCTCCTGTCGATCCTCTATCTCCACCGGGACCTCCGTAAAAGTCACCCCATCATCAACGTCAAGCTCCCCATGATCAATGATGTGTGTCGGGTCGTGCACGTATCTCCTCAACTGGGATACGTGGAAGACGTCGTGCACCCGGTGCAACTGAGGTGGTAGAGCCAGGCGATAAGCCACCTCACCAATCCTGCGGAGAATCTGGAAGGGTCCGATGAAGCGCGGAGATAACTTGCCGCCTCGGCCAAATCTCCGAATACCACGTCGAGGTGAGACCCGCAAGAAGACGTGGTCGCCATCCTCGAACTCCAGTGGCCTCCACCTCCTGTCAGCATATGACTTCTGCCGGCTCTGAGCTGTCCTCATCCGCTCCTGGATGACCTGGACCTTCTCTGTCGTGGCCTGGACCATCTCCTGTCCCACCAGTGCTGACTCCCCAGGGTCTGTCTAGCACAAAGGAGATCTACATGGTCGGCCGTACAACGCCTCGTACGGTGCCATCCCGATGGTGGAGTGGTAGCTGTTGTTGTACGCGAACTCCACTAAGGGTAGGTGGTCCTCCCAGCTACGACCAAAGTCGAGGACACATGCGCGGAGCATGTCCTCGAGAGTCTGAATGGTCCTCTCCGTCTGACCATCCGTCTGAGGGTGAAAGGCTGTGCTCAGACGTAGCTGTGTCCCGAACGCTTCCTGTAACCCCTTCCAAAGTCGGGAAGTAAAGCGGGCATCTCGATCGGAGACGATAGATGATGGTACGCCGTGGAGCCGCACAATCTCCTGAACGTAGAGACGTCCCAAGCTCTCTACTGAGCCCTGCTCTCTGATGGGTAAGAAGTGTGCCGACTTGGTGAGTCGGTCAAAAATCACCCAGATGGAGTCGTGAACTCTGGAAGTGCGTGGAAGTCCAGTCACGGAGTCCATAGATATGCCGTCCCACTTCCACTCCGGAACCTCCAAGGGCTGTACCAAGCCTGCTGGTACCTGATGCTCTGCCTTCACCTGCTGGCAGGTAAGGCATCGAGAAACGAACTCTGCTACTGCCTTCTTCATGCCCGGCCACCAGTGCTGTCGTCTGAGGTCCTGGTACATCTTCGCCACTCCAGGATGTACCGCTAAAGGAGAAGTGTGAAACTCTCTCAGTACTTCCTCTTGCAATGCGACTGGCACCATGGTACGTCCTCTGAAAAGGATGTCGTGCTCTGCTCCAAGGGAGAAACCATCAGGTACCTGTCCCGAGGATACCTGTGCTCGCCGTGTCTCACAGTCAGCGTCCCCACGCTGTGCCTCCCTGACTCGCTGCAGTAGTGGAGGGGTGACTGTGAGAGACTGGAGGAAGGCTGCTCCATCTCTATCCACGAAGGTTATTTGCAAAGAGGCTAGCTGCTCCGTCGCCTCCTCAAGTAGCTGTATGCCCGTCCTCCTGCTGAGGGAATCGGCTACTACGTTCCCCTTCCCAGGAGTATAGACTATCTCAAAGTCATAGTCCTGGAGGAACTCGAGCCATCGCCGCTATCTCAGGTTCAGGTCCTTCTGCGAGAAGATATACCTGAGACTCTGATGATCGGAAAAGACTGTAAAGCGCTCGCCCATCAGATAATGTCGCCATGTCTTCAGAGCGAAGACCACTGCTGCTAACTCCAGGTCATTGGTAGCGTAGTTCTGCTCATGCGGCCTCAACTGTCGTGATCCATAGGCGATCACTGCCCGCTCCTGCATCAGAAAACATCCGAGTCCGGTCCCTGATGCATCGCAGTAGACTACGTACCCTACTCCCTCCTCAGGCAACCTCAAGATAGGTGCGCTAGTCAATCTCTGTCTCAGCTCCTGGAAGCTCTGCTGACATCTGTCTGTCCATACGAAGGGTTTCCCCTTCTTCGTCAAAGCTGTGAGTGATGCCACAACTCTAGAGAAGCCTGGTACGAATCTCCGATAGTATCCAGCTAGTCCCAAGAAACTCCGAACCTCAGTCACGCTCCTGGGTGGCTCCCAAGCTAACACAGCCTCAATCTTCGCGGGATCCACTGCAACTCCCGCCTCAGAGATAACGTGTCCCAAAAAGTGGACCTCACGTATCCAGAACTGGCACTTCGAGAGCTTACCATAAAGCTGGTGCTCTCGGAGTGAGTCAAGAACAACTCGCAAGTGATAGGCGTGCTCCTCCTCTGTCGTAGAGTAAATCAGAATGTCGTCGATGAAGACCACGACAAACCGATCGAGCTATGGCTGAAAGATCCTGTTCATGAGAGCCATGAATACTGCTGGATCATTGGTTACACCGAAAGGCATAACCAAGAACTCATAGTGGCCATACCGACATCTGAAGGCTGTCTTCTGCACATCCTCGTCTCTGACTCTGAGCTGATGATAGCCTGACCTGAGGTCTATCTTCGAGAACCACCGTGCTCCCTTGAGCTGATCAAAGAGTTCATCAATCCTCGGTAGCGGACACTTGTTCCTCACTGTCACCTGGTTCAGGCGACAATAGTCAACACAAAGTCGCAAGCTCCCGTCCTCCTTCTTGGCGAACAATATCGGAGAAGCCCAGGGTGAAACACTGGGTCGGATGAACCCCTTGCCCTGCAAGTCCTCCAACTGTACCCGTAGCTCTCGAAGCTCGGCGGGGGCCATCCGATATGCTGGAGTAGATATCGGGGCTGTCCTGGGGTACAAGTCAATATAAAAGTCTACCTCTCTGCGAGGAGGTAGCCCTGGGACGTCGTCGGGAAAAACGTCCGCAAACTGATCCACCACTGCAGGAAAACCAGGACTCCGCACGTCAACTGCTCCAAGGATGAGGCTAGCCAACTGATGAGTGATGGGCTGTCCTCTCCTCCGCGGAAGTCCATCCTGTGCTGCAAAGGCTCCCTTCTCGCCGGTGAAGGTGAACATGCTCCCGTCGGTGCGTACACATCGCACCTTGCGCCTAAAACAGTCAATCTGTGCATGGACCGTAGATAGCCAATCCATGCCCAAGATGACGTCGTAAGGCCTCGACGCTGCTATAAGAAGATCCCAGCCGAAGCTCTCACCTCCTAGAGTAAGCTCACACTGCCGGCACCAGTGCGTAATCGTCGAGTCTGCTCCCGTATGATTCTCTAGCCGTAAGGATCGAGCCAACGGCTCTGTCGGAATCTCCGAGCTCCGAACAAGGGCAGCGGCTATGAAAGAGTGACTCGCTCCTGTGTCTATAAGAACTGCAGCAAGGGGGGAATAGACACAGATAGTACCTCGAATCATCTCGGGTGTGCCATGGTCGTAGGCCTCTGCTGCCTGGAGCTGTGCCTGTCGCTTCCCGCCAGCTCCCTGTGGTCGGGGTGGACCTCCTGGTGGTGGTGGTGGCAGAGCCTCAAAGCGTCGCCCACCACCGGCTGCTCGTCCAGCTCCTCTGCCTCGTCCGCCTCCTCCCTGCGGACCGCCACGGTCGACCCTCTGCCTCTGCCTCGGTGGTCCATCAACTGACTGCTGCTCCTCGGCACGGCGGGTCGGGCAGTCGCGAGCCATGTGGCCCTGCCCGCCGCATGAGTAGCACTGTCTGCCTCTCGAAAGACTGGCTCCGCGCTGTGTGCCCCGCACTACTGAGCCAGTGCCCTGAGAACGTCTGCCCGAAGGTCTGGTCTGTCTGGACCCCTGAGTCATCCGTCGACTGCCTGCTGCAGATGACTCTGCCACGTGCCGCCATGCGGTGGGTCGCTGTGCTGGTGTAGACTCAGCAAGGAAGCTCTCGATCAGAAGGGCCCGCTCCAGTACTCCTGTCTGAGTCGGTATGCTGAGGGAGATCAGCGATGCCCTGATCTCGTGTCTCAAACCCTGCTCGAAGGTCCGGGCCCGGAAGAATGGGTCCTGTACCATGTCGGTCGAGTAGCGCGAGAGATCGGTAAATCTCGCCGAGTACTGAGCGACCGTCATGCTGCCCTGCCGCAGCTGTAGAAGCTCCTGGATACGCACCGCACGAAGGGTGGCTGGGACGAACTCTGAGCGGAAGAGGCTCTCAAAGTCCGTCCAAAGTAGGGATGCCTCATCGTGCACCTGGAGCATCAGGCTCCACCATCGTCCTGCTGCTGCGTGTAGTAGGCTCGCAGCGAGGATCACCATGAGGTCTGCTGGTGTCCTCACTAGCCTAAACACTCGAACCACTGCCTCCAGCCAGTCCTCTGCTGCCTGGGGATCCGTCTCCCCGCGAAACCTGGGTGGTCGCTGGCGCTGAAACTCATGCAGTGCACTGAGGCGACGTGCATCGTCAGCGGCTGTTGCTGGAAGCATCGGGGGCTCGGCGGGTAAAGCTACCGCCGGTGCCACTACTGGAAAAGGGCCCTGTACCGAGGCCTCGTCGCTCGGTGGGCTGTCGTCTCGCTCGACTCTCGGAACCCTAGCTGGCTGCCGTCGTGGGGCCATCCTGAAAAGGAAACAGGTGCGCCACGGTTAGAACAGTATACCTGGTGAGCTGATATAAGTAATCACAAATAAAACTTTGAAACACACATGCAATCAATGTTTTCGTGAATTAAGTCGGAAATCAGAAGTCAGGGTCCTGGTGTACGGATACGTCGGCCGCCGCACCAACACTGGACTCCCTGGACTGATAACCACACTCAATACGCTAAACATTATTGCTTCACATAGAAAAGATCAGAGTTCGCGGTAGAACCGAACTCCTTTGATACCAATTTGTCACGACCCGCCCTCGGGGTCCGTGCCGTGACTACCCCAAGCCCGCCTTCCATAGGCCAGGGGCTGGCGACTAGCACCAAGGCGTAAATCCCAGTAAAAAGGGAAGGCATTGCCTTTGAAAAGTAACAAACACCACAGAGTAAGCAAGCGGAAGGTAAACACTAAACAAAGCAGATTACAACTGAAAGTGCGGAAAAGTAAATGGGCCAGAATACAAACCAAAACTAAAAGTAAAGTACAACTCGAAAGGGAAAACAGCAACTGAAAAGTAAAAGCCGCTACGCCGAACTGTCTACTGGAAATCCCACCTGAAGGGTGGGTACAGATAGCTCCTCTGCTCCACGGGTCCCGCCATCCGCTCCGTGCACGTCCCGCCCAGTGGTCCACCTCCAGGTACCGTCCCGCTCTACAAGCCTCAGCTAAGGTCAACGCTGTCCGTCGTCTGCAACCAACACAACGTAGTGCGGGCGAAGCCCGTGCAGGGGTGAGTATAAGCTACTCAGTAGGGACCCCGAGACCCCTGAAGGTCTCTCAAATCCACAAAGGATAAACCACGAAGAAAAGTACAATCACGAAGTAACAACCGACACTGCTTAGGTATATGCCCATACATATACCTAAGTCATCAATTAAAATACGCTCCAACCTCCGAGCCCAAGTACAACTCAGTCCACGCAGGAAAGTATACGTATTCCACATAGGAAAGCAAAACATAATCCACACAGGATTGCACAACACAATCCACACAGGAAAGCAACAGGATTCAGCTCACACAGGTATACTTCTTCAAGGACGATAAAGATGATCACTGATCCATCTAAGTCGTCGGACCCACGAAGGATCGATAGGTAACTAACCCCCGCAAAGACCCACACAGGATCGGGCCCACACAGGACCTGTAGGCGCTGGTTCACACAGGACCGCTGAGCGCAGAGACCCACACAGGATCAGACCCACACAGGATCGGTAGCACTGATCCACGTAGGATCGCTGAGTGCTGAAGTCGTCGTCGTCGAATCCACACAGGATCTCTGTACTGTCTTCGTCGCAGTCACAGTAGCAGTCGTAGCAGTAGTAGTCACAGTAACAGTCGCAGCAGTAGTAGTCACAGTAACAGTCGCAGCAGTAGTAGTCACAGTAACAGTCGCAGCCAGCACTAGGGTTCCCGCACAAAGCAAGCTCGTTCGGAGGGTCCGCTCCACGAGCCGAGAGGCTGATACATCAACTGTCATGAAGACCAGGGTTGATGTATCCAAAAGTTTTGTATCGTCAACAGGAACTCAACGTAACAGACGGCGCGTCGATCGGATGCCCGGTCTGAGAGTTATTGGCATTTTCGTCTCCGGGGCCCGGTTGTTTTTTAAGGCAAAACCAACCCGACCGTACTCCACCTGCGTCCAAACCTCGGGCGGAGTATGCCAAAAGATTCATCTCACTAAGAGGGACACAACACAGCTGACGGCACGTCAATCGGACGTCCGTAGCTCAAGATATGAGCGTTTCCGCTCCGAAGGCCCGGTTGGTTTCGTGAACGAACCAACCCGGCCGAACTCAAAGTAAACCGAAACCTTGAGTGCGATATACCAAAACGACCGTCTCGATCCAAGGATCGCGTTTCCGCAGACGGTTCGTCATTCGGAGGTCCGAGGCTCAAGATATGGCCCAAAAACCGATTCTGGTTCGAAACGGGGGGTCCGGGTCCGGGCCGACCCGGCCCGACCCCCCCCTGGGGCGGTGCGGCGGCGCGGCGGCTGGCGCCGCACGTGGTCGGCACGCGGGGGGCAAGCCCCCGCTGATTTGGGAAGCGGCGCGGCCTTTGTGCCGCGCCTTTGCAACAAAACGGCCCCCCGCACGTGGGGGCCGGCTGGAAACAAATCGGGGGGCCGGCTGCCCCCCTCTCTTCAAAGAACCGCCCCCCTCATAATGAGGGGGGTTTTGTGTGTTGGCTGGGGGAATTAATTCCCCCGGTTTAATGCCTTCCAGCCGGCCAGCTGGCCGGCCGGTTTTCTCCAACGGGACCGGAAATTCCGGTCCCCCCTTCGGCTTCCGACGCCGGCGGCCCGGCCGCTGGTCTTCTCTTCCCGCCGCGGCCCGGAACCGGCCGCGGTGTTCGTCATCCGGCGCGGTGCGACGGCACCGCGCCCCTTCCCGTGCCTTGATTCCTTTCAACGCGGCGCGACGGCGTCGCGTTCTTGAAGATTCTTCCTCGGCGTGGCGCGATGGCGCCGCGTAAAAATATTTTCACGATCATCCGCGTGGTGCGACGGCACCACACCACTTGCTTCCACCCGCAAGAATAAACAAGAACGATGGAGGGGGTTCGGCCGTGTTCGTGCGGTCCGGCCCCCTCACGTTAAAATAATAACGCGACTTTAAATAATTCAAAGCCACACGTTAGACTTGCTAAATTCACGATCAAGAATAAAATAGTTAAACCAAAAAGAAAAACAACAACCCCTACCTCGGGTATAAGGTTCGAAGATTTGTCTACGTTCCGCGGAAGACGACGTCGCGGAGGTCGGGCGTCGCGGTCGTCGTTCGTCAAATCCGTTGATGAAGGGATGCGTCCGATGCGATACGTCGTTGGAGAAACTTCTCAAGTCGACGAAGAAAAACCGAGGAGGAAGCGGTTTCTCCCTTTCTTTGACGTGG
Organism: Viscum album; assembly: GCA_963277665.1. Taxonomy (NCBI): domain Eukaryota; kingdom Viridiplantae; phylum Streptophyta; class Magnoliopsida; order Santalales; family Viscaceae; genus Viscum; species Viscum album. The sequence continues at coordinate 1,258,914,212 of OY728152.1, forward strand.
AGAGAAGATAGAACGGCGTGTCGGTGTTCTTCGCGTTCTTCAAGGAGGAAGATGAAGTTCTTCAAAGTGTAGAACTCTTCCTCTCTCAAATCTCCACACAACACAGCAACTCCCAAAATAAAATAAGCTACACCTTATTTTATTTTCACTTTGCCAACCTTTCAAAATTCAAAAGTTGAATTCATTACATTAATTAAATCTAGAGTTGACAAAAATTAAATGATGAGATAAGTTGGCAATAATTAATGTAGGGGAGAGTCACATAATTAAGAGGGGGTTTAGAGGGGTTAGGGAATTTGAAAAGGTGGGGGCTCGTGTGGGCCCCACCTCCCTCATAACCACACATGGGAAGTTGGGTGGTTGTGGGCCCCACCAACAACTTCCCATGAGAGAGTCTAACCACCACGAATAAAATAAAATTCAAACATAATTTTATTTTACTTATCTTTTAATCCCCAAAACTAACTTTCAACCCGCAACAAACGCAACTCCCGAAAAGGTCTCTTTAAGCGAATTTCGGCGCTGCGAGTTCATCGGTGCCCTCAGATTTCAATTCCGAGCACCGGATCAAAAGTTAGGAATTCCCGCTCGTTCGTTCACTGAACGTACCCGAGCCAAACTTCGGAAATTAATTCCAGGCACTCTGGGCCTCGGAATCAGGTGCCGTCTGAAACCGCGCTCTTGTAAAATTCTAAAGAAAATTAAGAAAAAATTTTCCTTGAATTTTACGGGTCTTTACACAAAATATTCTTTTTTCCCAATCTCTAAATTCTTCTAAATAAAGGTAAAAGTGGCTGATTTTTGACAAATAGAATTAAGAAGATGATTTAAAATGTGTTTTGAGAAGATTTTGAATCACTAAAAAACAAAAAGGATCCCCCTTTAAAGTTTCTCTCAGCTTATAAATAAAATTAATCATTTAATTCAATTGAATAATGAATTGAAAAATAAGGATGAATTAAATTTTATAATTTAAAAAGTTTAGTTTTTACAAAATTATGGTTTTATTCCAAATTTCATCATCTAAAAATAAGAACTCATCAATCACTATGTTTGAAAAATTAATTCATCTCAAATAAACTAGTGTGTGATAAATCCTTGTTTCAACTTAAAATTCTATCAATTCATCCTCAAAGTCCAAATTATTAGATCATTCCAATTAAAAATCATAGGGAAGAAAGTATAGTTTAGTTTTAAAAAATTTGGAATTAATAAATTATAGATTAATACTATCTCCCCCAATTTGATCAACATAAATTTTCATTTAATTAAATAAGGTAACAAATGAATTATCATTTATAGGGATATAAAGTTTGAGTTTATAAATTAAAGTTTACTAAAAAATAACTCCCTTATCCTTTGCATCAAAAAAAATTCAAAAATTGTTGGGTTCTCATTTTTAAAATAAGGAAAATTACCTTGAATATGTTTTTTAGAAATTTTAGAATCAATGTTTTTCATTTTATAAACCCCTTCCAGGAGTACCCAAAAATCCTACTCAATTTCACTTTTCAAGATTTCAAGAAATTTTTTTAAAGAGATTTTATCATTTAAATTCTCATTCTCAAGCTCCTCCTCAACCCAATATTCCATTTCATAAAAGGTTATGAATTTAATCAATTTGGATAGAATTTTAACAATGGGTTATTCTTATTTTCTATATTTAAAATATATTTATGTTTATAACTATTTTCCATTTCCATTTATTTCTTTTCTTCAAGGTGTTGTAGATGTTGGGGTGGGTTATTAACACACTGATAGACAACAAGTCCATGACAACCACAACAAACATAATAGTTACAAAACAGTTGATACCAACCCCCAAATATTTTTTTTTTAAAATCACAAATCACAAAAAAATAATAATAAGTTTTTCAATTTCAATACTAAACTAAATATTTAAATCACACAAAAATGAAAAATAAATGGAAATTTTATTATAAGCAGCAAAAAAAATCAATATCAAATTTTTACTTAATTTTTAGTGTTAGATTTTTTGTTTTTTATTGATTTTTTGGTTTCTAACCCTACAAGACTCGAGGCATGCCTTCCCAAACAATGATTCAAGATTTTGATAACACTTCATTGAAATCTCTCAGAATATCATTTTATAAACCCATTCTTTCTATATATTAGTGAGCATAATCCATATACAGGGAAGGTGGGTGTGAAAATAAAATATTTATTATTTCCTTAATTATAAAGTAGTAAATTGGTTTATGATGATGTGGAAACGTGCACGAATGAAATAAAAAAGGGTGTGTGTGTTCAAAGAAATGTTAAAGAGCATGATAAATTAATAAAAGATAGTGGAAGGGAGATATTATTTAAGAATAAATATTGAAAGTATGATGATAATGAGAGATGGTTCAATTCAACTAGAAAACCAGGCCACTAAATTGTTTGTATTCTCTATCAAGATATATAACTACTAATGAAATTAAACACAACATCTCTCTTGAAGAGTTTCCCACCAGTAGCTATAAAATAGATGGTTGGATGTTATTTAAAGGATTCAATTTAAGTTAACCATGTATATTCATTATTTCTTATTATCAACTAATTAATCAATAAATTTATTGTAGAGGATTAAATGGTTCAAAAAAATATTGAAGGAGATTTTCATCTACAGAAACTTAAAGAATAACATAAATGACTCAAAATAAAATTGATAAGAAGAATGAATTTCTAAATTGAATAAGGATAGAACATGAATTAATTAACCAAAAAAAAAATAATGAGATCCACTCCAAACATTAAAGTATAATTAATATTTTCATATATTATGGGAAATAAGAGATGAAAAAAGAATAAATACAACTATAATTAAACAAATAAGAAGAGGTAGCATTCCCTTCCAAGTTGGGAACTCCACTTCCCCATCCATTCTTATTCTCTTCCATATAGAAGTGTGACTTGCACCCCTAGATCCATCCCTAATATTATAAAAATTATTTATAATACATGCCAGTGGTACTTAGTGAGTTTTTTGTGGATCTCCCCCCTTTAAAGAAATAATTCCATAGACATAGTTTTCCAATTCCACTACCTTACCTATGTCCCAAGAAAATGGAATAACTGTGATTTTGCCTTTTGTTACAACCTATATAGTTGTAGAAATATTTCTTAACAACCTATTAATACTTATTTGAGATCTTAAATGCCCCATATCTCTTTTACCTCAGTATGAAATCATCTTCTTCAGAACCAACCACCTTCCCAACTATGTAGCTCTACCAAGCTTGACTGAAATTCCTTAATCATTTTTAGTCAATCTCGAACCAATCTCCATTTAATAAAACCTCTAGAATCTCCAAATCATCGTTAAATTGAGCATAAAAAAGGTTATTGTTCATCATTATTATTTCTTGGTAAGCTAACTATGTCTCAGTTTCATCAAGCAACATACTTTCAGATTTAAAATAGCATACCTCAACTTCATTACTTCAATTATTTTTAGTTATGAAATGAGTTTGTAATATTTCGAAGATTCTATCTAGGAAATAACGGTGATACTCCCTTGAGTTCTGAAAAATATATTAGGTGGGACATGCATTGGAAATTATCATATATCCTTATGAAAATTATCTTACACATCTAGTCTAAAAAAATTATTATGTTGGAAATTCCAAAAATTATATTATACCAGGTCTACTAGAAAAATGTATTATGGGAAGAGAAAAAAACATCCTATAGACACACTTAAAAGTTAATAAATTTTTATATAAATATAATCAAAATAAAACAAATGAGACAAAATATTTTTTCAAATAAAAATGTCTAAATAAAAACTTGGAGCATTAAAAATATTAATTCCAACAACTGCAACCATTTAAAATTTATATTTAAATTTAAATCACCAGAAAAAAAAATAAATTTTCATAAAAATATATTTATATTAAAATGAATAATGTTTAAAAATTAAGCACTAAAAACCTTCATTTCCATACAGAAATAGAAATAATTATAATTTTCATTCTATGATTACAAAGATTCAAAATATAATCAACTAACACCAATTAATCATGAAAAATATTAAAATTACAATGAAAAGATATGGAAATTTTTTATCAAAATCAAACCACATTGGCATGTAATATGATCCAACACAACAAAATAAAATTAATTTAATTAATTAAACCAAACTACCTGATGTGAAGCTAGTGTACACACCGTGTGATAGGGGTTTCCTATGAATTACACACGAAGTGATTTTCTATGGGTCATGTGGAATTAAATTCTTAAAATTAAATATTTTCTATATTATTATTACACTTTATGACATATTTGGTCATTTTACACACCATTTACCTCATGGAAATTACCATAAATATACACCACATGTATTAATGGCATGTATTGTAGTCATAAACATCACGTTGACTATGCAACTTAAGTCATAGAACTATATGTCGTGTAATATCACAACATACTATGTATGGTATATGTCATACAGGTATATAGTACATGATAAAGACCATAAAAAATGAAAATGACATGATATGTGAGTGATAATACATTCCATGAAAAGTAAAAGGGCATATGCCAATTTTTTCCCTTATAATCCATGTTAAATTCTAGATTGATTTTAAGACAAACTAGATGGGTACATGTCATATTTCTAATCAGTACATGTAATACCCCATATACGAACATGTTATAAAATTCAAGGGGAAATTGAATTTTTGATTTTGTGTATGGATTTTTTTGTGTAACATGGTTTAAAATGAGATTATTAGAGTTTGGGAAATCCTGAATGATGATTTTGGACATGGTTTTGGGCTCGATAGACATTCCAAGCATTTCAGTGAGTGTCAGTGGAAAGCCAGATGGCTGAGTAAATATAAAACAATAGTAAAAGACCATTCACAGTGTAAAACTATGGTTCATACTCTGAAAGTTAATGGATAAAGTGAGGAACATAGTAAAACCTTATGATTTTATAAAATATTTATCTTTACTTTGATAGCTTTGGCTATACACAACATTGAGTTTAAATGAACCGTGATATATTAAAAAAATATTATTATGTGACCATTATAAAATAACAGTAAAATTAGAAGGTATGAATAGGTTTAACCACATTATGAGATGTATAAAAAGTTACTACTCAATATAAATTTATTGATTAATTATAATTAAATAAATATTCATTTTTTAGTAAAGTTATACTATGGTTAAAAAAAGGTTTGCTTCAAAATGATTTTCATTGTTTTTTTGTGATCAGATATTATATTAAATTTTTTACACTTTTAAAAATTTTATTTCATAAAAATAAATATATTTTTTAAATCATCATATCAAAATTATATTAGAGTGAATTTCTAGTATTTTTATAAAAATATTTTTTAAAGGTTGGGGATGAAGCCTCTTTTATTAATAAAGCAAAGACCTCTTTAACTAGGTAGAGGGAGATCCATTACATAGCTCGAAGGACTAGTGGGCATTTAGCCCATTACATGGACCATAGGCCCAAATTTATGGCCAAAGTTCCATTCTATGAATAATAATACTATAGTACCCGCCACTGCTACAGTGACCTGCCGCCACTTCTAAAAAGATTGTTTTTTCAGTGAATAGTGAAAAATATTGATTTTTTATTAAAAATATATTTTTTAAGCATGTAAAAAGTTACATTTTGTTTTAAAATAGCTTAAAAGTAAAATTAGTTTTATTATATTTTAAATAATCTATTTAATTCAATTGGATTCAATTTTATGTTTGTATTTAGTATAAAAACATTTTTATAATTAAAAGACATTTTCCTCAAAAACGGTTTTTATACACGCAATGTGTTTTTAAATTAATAAATTAAATTGATCACTATTGGTAAATAATTTTAATTAAATGTGTATATTATATAATCAATAAATCATTTTAACATTAATCTAATATTTTTCTAGGCATGAGATAAAAATTAATTCAGTTTTTTTCTTAAAAACTGAATTTCTCTAAAAAGCATTTTTCATCATATTTTGCGCACTTATTTTAAAATAAAATTTTTGCACTTATAGAAAATGAATTTGATAGAATGGATTATATATTTGAAATTATTACTTTAAAATTTTGAAAATATGTTTTTTATTTTTGGTTAATATGAATAGAAATAATGGTTAAATTTATCACCTCAATAAAGAGTAAATCGAGTAAATCTAGGTTAAAACCATTATAATGTAATGGTATGAACCTTATAGAAGATTAGTCTGCTAAAAAATTGATAATTGAGGGATATATGGGGAAGTATTGGGTGTTTTTAAAACATGTGAGTCATTCTAACAGTGTGTTATTCCAATAATTTTCCAAATTTTTAGTTTTCCAACAGTGAGTCATTCCAATGATGTGTCATTCCAACAATTTTCTGAATTTATAGATTTTCAATGGAGAGTTATTCCAATAGTTTTTCATTCCAATAATTTTCCAAATTTTCAGTTTTATAATGGTGATTCATTCCAAAGCTATTTCATTTCAACAGTTTTCCATATTTCCAGTTTTATAATGGTGAGACATTCCGAAGGTGTGTCATTCCAACAGTTTTTCGAAATTTTCAGTTTTCCCATGGTGAATCATCATGGAGGTGACTCATCCTAGTAGCGAATAATGATGGTGGTGACTCATCCTCATGAAGACTCATCCTATCATGAACTCATCCCTTCAGTGACTCATCTTGGTGGTGGCTCATCGTGGTGGTGGCTCGTGCTGGTGGTGGCTTGTACTGGCGGTGGCTCATCTGGGTGGTGAATCATCCTGATAGTGACTCATCCCAATGGTGAATAATAAAGGTAGTGACTCATTCTAGAAGTGAATAATTTTAGAGATGACTAATACTAGTGGTGAATCATTGAGGTAGTGACTCATTTCTGGCAGTGAGTCATTTCAACAGGTTTCTTTTTTACAAATTTTTCTAGTTTTCCAAAAAAATCACAGATTTTACATTTTGACGACTTTTATGACAAAAAATGAGTTTAATGCCTAAATTAAGGGGTTATAAATCCATTCCAAAGAATATTTATCATATCCTTATTTTATAAAATTTCTAGAGACCTTTTAAATGTGTAAATAGTGTGGTTTTAATGAGATCCACTTTTAATGGTATGCTAAACCATTTCAAACCCTGTTAGATTTAGATCTAATATTTCTAAGGTGGAGATCTTCCCTTAATTAGTTCCTTCTTTATTCACTTGATACAGGAGGTTCAAAATCCTTCTTTCATAAAGTTATAGAATGTGATGCTACAATTGGTTAGAGTTCTCACGGTAAAATTGGTAGTTTCCTCATGTACACACACCCCAATTTTGGGGAAACAAGTTTGTGAAAGGATTATTCCTTCCAGGTAGAACTTCCTTCATTTATTTTATTTTGTGTATCATGCTGGATGGGTTTATAATTTTAATCCTTGTGGTGATGGTTTAATCCAAACTAATAAAGATAAATGAATTGGTTTAAACTAAATATAAAGGGGTAGGGGAGTATGATGAGTGATCTTATGGATTCATTGTTATTTATTGATGTTATGAATTGTATGGGATAAGTTATCTACTTAAAATCATAGCCATTGGTGGCCTTTGCTTGTGCTTCTATATTGTGAACTGTGGAATTCTTGTTTTTTTTGTTGGTGAAAAACACATAATATGTAATTGGCTAATTACATATATTCGGTTAATGAACTAAATGCCCCAGGATATAATGGCTTATGTGATAACACCCTTAATTAATGAAGTGTAATTGAAAAAATATCCTTCAATAAATCTAAAAATATGCTGTGTTGTGCTATGAGATATGATATGTGTGGGGCAGTGCAAATGATATGGTTGAGTAGTGGGCTTACAATGAAAGGTGGTGGTGGATGTGGTTGTTGGGTTGTTTCAATATGCTTCTTGCTATGTGTTGTTTTATTTTAGGTTCCCAATTGTTATGGATGGTGATAATAGTGATAATGGAATATAAATTTATGTACAAGTTTTAGTGGAACATGTTGGTTATGGAGAATCTTGAAAATGGTATAATAATAACTAAATATTAAAAACAAACCGTGGCATGCTTTCAACTTTTGTGGGGTTGTGCATTTAGCCTTGGAAATGGATGTGGGGGACCTTGTGAGTTGGTTGGTGATCTTCTTGTAAACCTGTATTTGGTTTTTTTCTGGATTTATATATATTTATGTATACATTGTATTTTCCTTGTGATTTCTATATGCACCTGACCCACATTAAGCACTATGTGCCGAACCCCACATAGTCATACAAAGAGTGTCTTTCCCAACATTCCAGTGGGAGGATGTAACCCCCACCCCAGAAGCCTATAGCAGGTGCCTTATTTTAATACATTGGCATGATTATAAGGAATCAAATACTGAAGGAATGACCAGTTTAGCTGTATTGGAAAATATATTACAATCATCCACCTTACATTATAATTAAAAAAACAACATGAAACAAAGACAATTTTTTGACAAGGACATTATTCTCCTAGCTTAACCCTCCATATCAATCCTAAAACACTTCTTATCATCCAGAGAAAATAAAACATAAAAAATGGGTGAGATAAGATGATCTGTAAGTGTAAAAAATACAATGAAAGCTTTCATAAATAAGTATAAACTTTTAAGGAAATATTTAAAACTGAAACACAAGACTTTTAAACATAATATTCTGTAAAATATGGAAAGAATAAATCAAATAATTCTATTTAAACACTCACATGGATATTATAATAGTTTAATAAACACATGTAATATCATTAACTAATATCATAATGAGGGAATGCATAATTTTGGATGTCTACACTATCAAGATATATTCTCAAGATTGCTCCTGTTAAGTTCTATGCTTATTACAGTTTAAGTATGTGGGTATAAAACAATCTTATTTGTGTCAATATCTATCATCCTAATTTTTTTTAAAATTCTTGTAAAACAAACGTGAAGAGTTTTTCACTAACTAATTTCATCTCATGATACCTACTGATGCATCGAGGGGATATAGAGGGCCCCACCCATCACTTACCAAGTCCAATTCATTCCAGATATGAAAATGGTGAAACATAACATAAACACTAGAATACAAAATGTTAATACTTTAACCATAAAACATGAATGGTATAAAAACAGAACATCTATAATCATACAAATCATAACACTTTCTATAGAATATGGAAGATTTTATCATAACAAATCAACCTCAATCAAGCATAAAATCCAATAAAGGATGTTGACCTAGATGAAAATAATCTAATAAAATCATTGAAACTCTTTAAGAGAAATTTCCCTTTTTTACTTTGAAATCATTTAAAAGACGTAAAATTATAAAATAAAATATTTCTTTTGAAAATAATCTTGTAGGATTGTAAGGGATACTTCATAACGGCAGAAAATATCTTCTCACACCAAATAAGTTAAAAAAACATTCTTTCTTTAATTTGTTGAAAATGTCATAAAGTACCTCATTTTGAAAAAGATGAAGAAATTCCTTTAAAAATGTTTTATAAGAAGTAAAACATGGGTAAAAATGACTTTAAACAATTTTTGATAATATTTTGATATACATTTTAAGAAACATGGGAATGGATGATAAAAATGTCCTAGTAGATTCTTATGTATAAACAACCTTGGATAATAATGAGATTGTGAAATTAACCCTTACCATGTACTTTTATTTAGTAATGGGTGTTTTAACCTAATAAATAATGGTTAAATCATGTTATTAAATTATACCAAGATAATATCCATTTTTATGATATCATATATTATCCTCGTATATCGTTTTGTTAAAAATATTTTATTATTTCCATTGCTTCGGGTGTTAATTGCTTCGTTTTCCTATGAATGTTTTATCATGTAAGTCATGTTTATTATAAATAAGATATATTTTATTCATATACATAATGATATTAAGTTCATAAAAATTATATTTAATCATCAAATGAATTTTATAATCATTCTTGAATGGTTAACGTGGAGAATGAATCTCATTGTGTGGTGGAGATGGTAGGCCGTACATACCCACAAGAGACGATATCATTCCCTTAATGGTTAAATGGTATGGAATTGGATTGTATATTAATTATAAAAAATCACAATCAAATCATAATCATTATTTATATATATTTTACTCATGATTATACCCATCCAAATTAGGTTGTTCTGAATAAAAAATTACCCCATAACGTGGAGACGGTAAGCCAAACGTACGCACACATGGTGATATTATTATTAATAGGATGAATAAAAGGATGAATATGGTTTTACCATAATTATAATATCATATAATAATATATATGATAATTTATTTATTAATTTAGTATGGAAACAACATAGGAAGAGGATGTATAAGAAGAAAAGAAATTGAATTGAATGGGTAAAACAATTACCTCTTCTTCGAGAGTCTCCTTTTTATTTGCACAAAATGACTACTTAGGTTATATTTTTGCCCAAATTATGGCCTAAGATGAGTTGAGGGAAGTTTATAGGAGAAATGGGTAGGTTTTGGATGAGAAAAGGGGCTTTTTATGTGTGAATAAAAGAGAAGAAGATGTTCCCTTTTATAAAAGAGGGGAGGCTTACTTTTGGAAGCTCTCAAAATATTAAACTATAATAAGACTTTTCTAGATAAAAATACTTACAAATGGACCTTAAAAGAAAATTATAATTAATTTTACACCATATCATATCCCCTGGTATTTATTTAATATTTTTTTTTGATTTTTAAATAATTTAATAATAAATTAATTTAATAAGATATCATTATTGCCAAATTTAATACTATTCATTTAATTTGACTTAAAATGTATTAAGGAAAAGTGATAATTAGAATAGAATGATTTAAAACATATATAATATATATTATTGATCTTTGAAATTATTTATACATAATAAATAATAAAAAATATATCAAAATTAATATTATTAAGATCATTTATTCTATTTTTATATTAATTAAGTAAATATTGTTTTAGATTTGAAGAGACATTTAAGGTAATTATATAACTTCTAGAAATTAAAAATAAATTTATTTAATAAAAATAATTTCATTTATATCAATATATACATTTATATTCATTCAAGTATTGATTTTATCCCAATGTGGACTCATAAAAGATATTAAAATACAAGGTAGTGATATTTTGTAACTATCTTTGATTTAAATAATATATAATTTATTTTCAAGAAAAAATGTTTATTAAAAAATTAAAAATAGATATTAATGTGATAAGAATGTACTATTATTCATCCAATAATTTTTTGTACATGTTTTGGTTTTATTTTAAACCTTATAATTTTGATTTACCCTTTATTAATCTATTTAATTTCAACTATGTTAATAACATTTCTATTCTTAAAAGGTTATAAATTTTTAATTATATGGTGTAAATTGCCCCTAAATGGACATGTTATGATATTTTATATCCTATAATACACATTTTTTATTTTTTAATTATTTTTAGGATTTTAAATAATTTTATAAAATATTATTTTTAAAAAATATCAATAGTTCCAATTTTGAAACTATTCAATTATTTTACTTTAAATAAAATCTAAAAAGAAAGATAATTTTGAATAAAATAATTTAATATACTCCTAAAATGTTATATTCACCTATAAAATTCATGGATAACTTAAATTAATTAAAATTATATATGTTTTAATATTTTTAAAACCATTTATTTTATATTTATATTAATAAAATAATTTTCGCATCACTATTGTGTTATCATTAAAGGTAATTATTTAATATATAAAAATTATAAGTAAATTATTATGATATAGGTAATTATTTTATATTTCCATAAACTATTTACAATCGAGGTTATCTCCTCATTATACCCTTATTAAAATTAATATACTTATATAAAAAGAGAGTGTGCCATTTTTTCACATTCATTGATTTCAATAATATTCATGTCATATTCATCGAAAAATGTCAATTAAATGATTAAATTTAAAAAAATTGGTGAAAATGGTATAATTTATTCATAAAATAAAATTTTTATAGGTTTTGTGGTAATTTTATAATATTATTTTTACCTTTAATTACCCGATTTGCCTGTAACCACGTTAAATAAAAATTACCGTAGTTACTATTTATAATATCCAAAAAGTAAGAGTGATATATTAACATAATTTTAACTAAATGATTAAAAATATGGAATCAATTTCTCAAAAATTAAAACATATAAGTTTCGTTAATTATTTTAAAATTAATCCCATTGATGGAATGAGAAAACAGTTTTTTTAAAAGTGAAAACCATCAAAAGATTGACCGATGTTTATATCCAATTTTAGTATGAAAATAATTAAAATGACTATAATTATATTAAATGATTAAAATATAATCTAATTATACTTTAAAACTAATCAAATTTATAATTTAACACTATAAATTATTTTGATTAAAATATTTGTCTTCAATTAAAATTTAGTATTTTCATTATTCATCAAAACATGAAACTTTATAAAAAATACCAAAAATTGAACCAAAGTAAATTTTGAAATTAAAATTTAAATGAATAAGTTTATTTTGTGAAATTAAATATATATATTTTAAAATATTGGATTCCAAATGGGTTCTCCATTAAAATTTGGAAAAAATGCATATTTTGAAAAATACTTCTTTTATGAGAAAAATTAAAATTTTTCTTATATTATGTCTATAAAATACATAATATTAATGTTAAAAATTATATAGAATATAGAAAATTCAAAATGTGGTTAATATTATTCATATTTGGTAATTTAATGACTAGGTTATATATTATATTAAATAATAATATTTTATTAATATATTGTGGTTTGGTAAAACTAGGCCTTGCATGTAACACCAACCAACTAATTATTTTGTGTACCATAATATTAACATGGTGTTATGTAAAAATAAATAAATAAACAAAATTAAATTTATTCAAAAATGAAAATATTGTAAATTCCTAGGGTGTTACATTCTCCCCTCCAATAAATTGCATCCTCACAATTTGAAATTGCTCTTAGAAAATTAAAGTTTGTTACTAAAAAACACCTTTGTGGAAACCCAAATCAGAAAAAGGGATAATAAAATATACTCTTAATAATAGGGAAAGGAAAATATAAAGGTCACCACTAAATTAGGCTTTCTAATAAGAGAACATTAGTGGCCAATAGAGACACATTCTTAGAGGAAAAATGTAAATATTTATAGGCAGTGATTGAGGTCATCAATAAAAAACAAGTGATTAATCAATGGAAAATCTTGGGCCTCAAATCCATAAATCTATGATGATTTAAAATAATATTAGTTCAATAAAAATTAAGGTATTAGGACAACACATTTTTAGATACTTTTTCTTAAACTTGAGGAATTATTTTACTATCCATATAAGAACTCGAGAAAACTTACTTGATTTCATTGCCTATAATAAGAATAATATCATAATTTGGTTGTGCTTATATATATTTTCACTTCATCCCTTACACCTAGAAATGAATGTTCAAAACGATTTTTTCAATCCTGATGCACTTTTGATAAATCCTATGGCCCGTAAGTATTTCTTTCATCCTCTAAATGTTTACTGAAACTAAAACATTTAGTCCAAAGTATCCAATAAGCCATATATTATCCTTAAAAAGTAGTATCCAATGTTAAATTTATTCCATTCCAACCCTAATACTTGACCAAAAAACTTCCATCCAAATTTACATTCCAATAAGGTCCCTAAATTTCCAAAATCAATCTTAACATAAAATTCCCTAAATAACGCAATTTACGTCGTATTGTCACATATCAAATATCTGATCACCATAAAACCTTAATAAAAATATTATTGCTCCCAAATAATTAAAGAAGAAGTACTGTAGTACAATCCTTATATATCTCATGATTCCTATAACCAGAGTAACAATGATGAAATAATTCTTGAATCAAAATAAAAAATAACCTTAATCATTCCACTTCACTCTTAGACCCTTAACTATGCTTCAACATCATATTATTTAATAAATCCATAATTTCATTTCTCTATTTTAATCTCTTTATTATGACCGTTATAACCATTTCATGTATAGATTTTCTAATTCTAACCATTGACCAAAACTCAAAGCACAAAGTGAGAAATACTAATCATAGTGATGCAGTCACAAAAAATCATTTATAGGATCTTTAAATGATGGAATATTCTTATCAATCCATAAGTACATAGGATTAACCTTAGTTATACATTACAAAAACTAAAGGATGATATCATATACTTAGACTTATCCTCAAATTCATTCATAGGGTTATGTTTTCTAATCCATGTTTTCTAAATCTAATTTCCAAGGTTGTTGCTAAGCTTCCTCTAATACCAACTGTAATGCCCTGACCCCAGAAGGCTGGAGCCAGTGAATTATTCTAATACGTTGTAATGATTACAATGAATCAAATCCCTAAGGACTGATATGTTTAACAGTCTTTGAAAATAGATTACATTCATCAACATTACATTACAATTCAAAACATAATATAAAACATAGACAACTCTATGATAATTTCATTATTATCCTAGATTAACCCTACATACCAGTCATAAAAAAGTTCTTGACATCCAAGGAAAATAAAACATAATAAATAGGTGAGATTAGATGCTTAGTAAGGGTAAAAAATACAACAGAATCTTTCATAAATAAACCTAAACTTTTAAGACAAGTTGTAAAACTGAAACACATGCCTTTTAAAAATAATATTCTATATTCCATGGCAAGAATAAATCAAATATTTACATTTAAACACTCACATGGATATTCTAATAGTCGAATAATCACATGTAATATTAATAACTAATCCCATAATGAGGGAATACATAATTTCAAATATTTGAACCATCAAGATATATCCTCAAGATAACTATTTTCAAGATATATCATTATGATAGTTTAAGTCTATGGGTAGAAACCCATCTGATTTGTGTCAAGATCTATCCTCCTAACAATGTTAAATTGCTTGGAAGACAAATTCGAAGGGTTTTTCATATACTAATTTCATCTCATGAGACCTACCTATGCATCAAGGGGCTATAGTGGGACCTTCCCGTCACTTACTAAGTCTAATTAATTCTTCATACGAAAAGGGTTAAACATAACATAAAATCTAGCATATGAAATGTTAAAACTTTATCTATAAACAGTGAATGGTATAAAAATTTCACATCCAGAGTCAAACATATCATAAAAATTTCAATACAATATGGAAGATCGATCATAATAAATCAACCTCAATTAAACATAAAATCCAATAAAGGATGTTTAAATAAATGAAGATAATCTAAAAATATCATTACAAATCTTTGATAGAAAATTCCCTTTTTTACTTTGAAATTATTTAAAACCCATGCCATTATAAAAGAAAAAATTTCTTTTGAAAACAACCTTTTGATCTGTTATGGGAAACTTCAAAATGTTAAGACTTTATAATGGAATAAAATATCAACTCACACTGTATAAGTTAAAAACATTCTTTCCTTAATTTTTCAGAAAGTCCATGAAGTGCCTCGTTTGGAAAATGATTGAAAGATTACTTTAAAAACGTTTTATAAGAAGTAAAACATTGGTAAAAATGGCTTTAAAAAATTTCCAACAATATTTTGAAATAAATTTTATGAATCATAGACATTGATGATAAAGATTTCCTAATAGACACTTACGTATAAAAAACCTCAAATAATAGTAAGATTGTGAAATTAACCCTTACCTTGTACTTTTCTTTAATATAAGGCGAGTTAACCATTTCTATAATGGTTAAAGAAAGTTGTTAAATTATACCAGGACCATATCCTTTTTTATGATATCATATATGATCATATTATATATTTTTGTTAATAATATTTCATTATTACCATTATTTCAGGTGTTAACTGCTTTGTTTTCTTATGCATGTTTTGTCTTGTAAGTCATGTTTATTATGCATAGGATATATTTTAATCATATAAAAAATGATATTAAGCTTATGAAAATTATATTTAGTAGTCATATGAATTTTATAATTATTCTTCAATGGTTAGTGTGGAGAATGAATCTCATCATGTTGTGGAGATGGTAATCCATACGTACACACAAGGGACAATATCATTCCTTTAATGATTAAATGCTATGGAATTGGATGGTATATTAATTATGCAGAATGATCATCATGTAATATTAATTATTTATATCCATCATACTCATCATTATACAGATCCAAATATTTTAGTGTTGAATAACAAATTGCACCACGATGTGGAGGTGGTAAGTCATACGTACACACACGTAGTGATATTACTATTCATAGGATTGATAAAAGGAGGAATATTATTGTACCATAATTATAATAAAACATCATCATATAGATGGTACTATATTTATTACTTTAGTATGGAAACAACATAGGAATAGGAAGTATAAGAAGAAAATAATTTGAATTGAATGGATAAACAAATTATCTCCTTTTCAAGTGTCTCCTTTTGATTTGCACAAAAGGACTCCTTATGTTGGCCTTATGCCCAAATTACAGCCTCTAGGATGAATTGAGGGAATTTTTGTCGAGAATTGGTCAGGTTTTGAGTTAGAAAAATGTATTTATAGGTGTTAATAAAAGAGAAGGAGATGTGCCCTTTTATAAGTGTGGGAATGGGCACTTTTTGAAACTCTCAATATATTAAACTATAATAAGTCTATTCTGGATAAAAATACTTAAAGATGACCCATAAATGAAAATTAGAATAAAATTTAGACCATATCCTATCCCCTTGTTATTATTTAACATTTTTGTGATTTTTAAATAATTTAATAATAAATTAATTCAATAAGAAATCATTATTGGTAAATTTAATACAATTCATTTAATTTGACTTAAAATACATTAAAAAAAATTGGTAATTAGAATATAATGATTTAAAAAATATATAATATATCTTATAGATCTATGAAATTCTTTATAAAAATTAAATAATTCAAAATATTTCCAAATTAGTATTGTTAAACTAATTTATACTATTTTTATGTTAATTAAGTAAATATTGTTTTAGATTTGAAGAGACTTTTAAGGTAATTATATAACTTCTAAAAATTAAAAACAAATTTATTTAGTGAAAATAATTTCATTTATAAAAAAATAGATATTTATATTCGTTTATTGTTTGATTATGTCTCTATGTGGACTCATAAAAGATATTAAAATACAAGATAGTGATATTTTGTAACTATATTTGATTTAAATAATATAAAATTCATTTTCAAAGAAATGTGTCCATTAAATAACTCAAAATATATATTAATGTGATAAGGATCTAATATTATTAATCAAATAATTTTTTGGACATGTTTTAGTTTTATTTTAAACCTTATAATTTTGATTTACCCTTAATTAATCTATTTAATTTCAATTGTGGTAATAACATTTAATATATTAAAAGGTTATAAATTTTTTACTTACATGGTGTCATTTTTCAATAAATATAAATTTTATGAAATTTTAGACCACATAATATTCATTTTTTTTAATTATTTTTAGGATTTTAAATAATTTAATATAATATTGTTTTTTATAAAATATCAAGTGTCAATTTTGACACTATTCATTTATTTGACTTTAAATAAAATCCAAACATAAATATAACTTAAAAAAACCATTTAATATAATCCTGAAATGTCATAGTCGCCTATAAAATTAGTTTATAACCTATATTAATTCAAATAATATTTCTTTTAATATTTTTAAAATCATTTATTAATATTTATATCAATAAAATAATTTCTGCATCACTATTTTGTCATGATTAAGGGTAATTATTTAATATCTAAAAATTATAAATAAATTATTATGATGTAGTTAATTATTTTATATTTCTATATAATATTTATAATCAATGTTATCTATTGGTTATCCTTATATTAAAATTAATATACTTATATAAAACGAGATTGTGACATTTTGTCAGATCCATTGATTTTAATAATATTCTTATCGTATTCATGGAAAAGTGTCCATTAAATAATTTAATTTCTAAAATTAGGTGATAAGGGTCTTATTTGTTCATCCAATAGGATTTTGAAAGGTGTTAGATTAATTTTATAATATTATTTTTGCCTTCAATTAGCTAATTTACCCGTAAGCACGTTAAATAAAAATTACCCTAGTTACTATGCATAATAATCAAAAAAATAAAAGTAATATATTAAAATAATTTGGATCCAATGATTCTAAAAATGGAATCCATTTTTCAAAATTTAAAATACATAAGTTTCTATAATTAATTTTAAATTAATCGCATTGATAGTACTGAGAAAATGGGTTTTTTAAAATTAAGAACCATCAAAAGATTGACCATAATTATATTAAATTATATAAATATAATATAATTATATTTTAAAATAAACCAAATGTATAATTTAACACTATAAAATATTCTTATGAAAAAGTTGATTTCAATAAAAAGATAGTATTTTCACTATTCATCAAAACATGAAACTTGTCAAAATATACCAAAAATTGAACCAAGGTAAATTTTAACATTACTATTTAAATGAAGAATTTTATTTTGTCAAATTAAATATAATAAAGTGTCAAATATTGGATTTAAAACGGTTTCTCCATTAAAAGGTGGCAAAACTCCGTTTTTTTAAAATACTTCTTTTATCCAAAAAATTGAATTTTTTCTTATATTATGTATATAATATACATAATATCAATGTGAAAATTATGTGTAATATATAAAATTCAGAATGTTTTTAATATTTTTCACTACAACTAATTTAACGTCTAGATTATATATTATATTAAATAATAATATTTTATTAATATATTATTGTTCGGTAAAATTGGGCCTTACGTGTAATACAATACAACTCATTATTGTTTGTATAATAAGATTAATAGGGTGTTTTGTAAAAATAAAGTAAGCAGAAAAATTAAATTTATTCAGAAATGAAAATATTGTAAATTCTCAGGGTGTTACAGACGATGGATGATTAGCCATCTTCTCTTCCCTACTACCACTTCCAAGTTATAATGATCCACCTGTCTTCAAGTGATTTGTGATGTGTGGTGCTAGGTGTCTTCAAGATGAGTTGAGATGTTTGTTCCCATGTTTCTTCGGTATGAGTTGTGATGTGATGTCCCAGGTGACTTTGGAATGAGATGTGATGTGAGGCCCAGGTGTGTGTGGGTGGGATGAAATATGACATGATTTGATGTGTGGAAAAGGTGTGTGCAAGCAAGATGTGTTGTGAGGTGTGGATCAGGTGTCTATGGGTGGGATATGATGTGATATATTTAGAATAGGTGGGAGTTCCAGGTAGTTTTTCTTTGGGGTGTGATAAGATAATCAGTGGGAAATCGGTGTGGGGTACCCTATCATTAATGTGCTTCATATTATATATTGTTATACTTGGATGCATTATTTAGTGAGTGAGCCTTGGTGAGGTTATAGTTTTGGTTAGTATACCTATTTTGGTTTTGTTTTGTTCTACTACTTTCACACGAGTGAATTAGTAAGATATTTTCATATGTAAATGAGAGACTTTGGGTTTCTGACTCAGTATACTTGTATGCTCACCCTATGTATATAAAAAATATTTTTAGGTTCCCAGGAGGACTACATAGACCGTGATGGATATTACTAGATCATACATTTGGATAGTTAACATATTTCTTCTATAAAATTTTTTATTTTGGGATTTCTTTTTGAAAATTTTATATGTATTAGTTGTGATTTATACATGCATTTTGGGGATAGTTTGGATTTATTTTATATTATTCCATGGAGTTGTTCATGGTTTATTCATCATATATCTCGATATAATTTTCTTATAAAGGGTAATTCCTCCCATATTATGGGATTTTTATACCCTTGGTGCTAGTTACCAACCAGGGGCCTAATAGAGGTGGGACTTAGGGGTGATTATCTATCTCCCTTTATTGTGACATCTTTGGTGGGAGGGGGTCAAGATAGAATGGTTTCTGGGATGATGGTTAAGATATAAGGTGATGTTCAGAGTTAGGAATGGTGATGAATTAATGAGTTGGTATAGAAATAGTGTAAGTTGACCTTAGTGCGTGACATAGGCCAGGGAGACTGACTAAGACATGGGATTTTGGGGCCACCCATGATCCAGTGTATGGACTATGAGCTTATTGAATGACCAAGTGATATGGGACTACTTGTAGGGTATAGACCTAGGAGATGTACACACATAATGATGACTTGGGTTCTCATTTGAATTGGATGATATTGGGAAGTTAAGATGAATTAAATAAATCATGAAATTTTATATGCGTTTCTTTGAATTTTCCAATGTTATTATTGCTAATGAATTATTGTTATAGTTTTCAAAATTATTTATTGAACAAAAAAGGAAAGAGTAAAATGATTGTTAAATATCCTTAGCTGTTTGTTTGGAACCTTCTTGAGGTTTGAATGTGTTTTTTCCCTTCCTGTTATAGGAATATTCTTAATTAATTGGATTTTTATTCATTTTTTATAAATATATAACACACCATCTAGTTTTCCTAATGATATAAATTATTTGTGACGTATGATTAATGTATTTTCTTGTGATCAACTATTTAATTTTGAAAACCCTTATGAAGCATGTTACATTGAAGTTTATTCCACGCATGCATGATGAAATAAATTATGTTTAAACTATGCTAATATGTATTATGGTTCACATGTGAGTTAATATCCCATGCATTTCTTTACATTTTTAATTTATTATAAGAATTTTTTTTGAATTGTTATAAAATGTGGCTTTAGTCATTAAAAATTTGAAATTATTGAAAATTTATATCTTAATTATTGACAATTCATTTGAAATTTGAACCTGTGACAAGAATAACATTCTCCTTATTTTTTCTTGATTGCAGTTATACAATACTGATATAACTATATGTTGTAATCATGTGTTAGGGTAGAAATTATTGTGACATTTATTTATAACTTTTAGAAAATGATAAGCATGATTTGTGGTAACCTGTTGATAATTAAAACTATTTAAATGATTAAAATTATTATTTTATGATTGATAAGCATTTTTAATTACAGAAATAACCTTAATACACTTGTTAATTATTGATTAGTTTGTTATGGGAATCATGCCTAAAGGTGAAAAAATTTGTATGGTAACTATGGGAATCTTATTATTTGGGATTTGAGACTATGGCATGTGTAATATGTTTTATTTAAATATAGAAGTAGAAACATGTTATCCATATTTTATTACATAAGAATATTTTATTAAGAAATCAAATAATTAAATAATATTTATCCCGAGCATGATAAAGCATGAAATATAGCAATACAACATGTGCAATTTTTAATTTCTTATTTTGAAATCAGGTTTTATTTAGATGACTATATAATAATGTTTTTCATGTAATGGATTATTTTAATTGAACATAATAAACCAGCATATAAAACTTTCAAATGAGTATTTTAAGTGAAATTAATTGATAATAATATGAATCTAGAATGTCCTATTTTAGAATATTAAACATGGTTCGTGAAATTAAATTGTGTGCAGTTTTTTTATTAACTTGGATGCCTGTTAGAATTTTTTGAATGAAATATATGGTGTTTTATTGTAACTAACCTAAAAATTTTGACTATTTTTTGTGGTTTCTTTGTTATAATTTCAATGAAGTGTTTATGCGCCTTGCTGAAAATAACTTCAGTTTGAAACCTTGCTTGCTCAATGATTATCATGGGTTATGAGACCCTAGATGTAACTGATTTATTAATGCCACTTCATATTAAAAGGATAATCACTTATATATGGTTAATAAACTTTCCCCCATATAAAATTTGAAATTATATAAAAATCATCATGATAAATAATGAGGTGAATTAATATAATACTTTAAATGATCAAGGAAATCAGAATATGTTGCTGCTATGTGTGGTTGGTCATGTTATGTTTCCTTGTGTGATGCATGATTAAAAACTTCCATTATATTAATAGGGGGGAAATTGGTCCATAATTTAGATGCATTAAACTTTGATGCGATTAAAACTATGTCAGCAAGTCAAGGCCGGCCAAAGTGGATAATATTTTGACATGGGAGAGGGAATTCCTTGATTTGTGTGCTTGGGGATTTATGTGTGATGATAGTAGTGATCTTTAGTTAGGGAAGTGTGGAGGATGAGATGGTGGAAGTGGTTATGAGAAAAAGGGTGATTTCTTGTGGATAGTAAAGTAGCATGGTAATGTGGTTGTGAAGAATACCTAGTGAACTTTTTTGTTGGATAATATGTTTGGCCAGTGGTTGTGATGTGTTGTGGTAGTGATGTGTGGTGGTAGAGATGTGTGGTTGTTTTTGTGGGATCACTTAGGTTGTATTGTGATATGTTTGTACCGATTTAATCCCTCAATTATAATGAAATGGTAATCACTTAAAGTCGGTAATAAAATAAAATGATAAAAATTAATAAAGATGGGACTACTTACCATGCATAAATATTTTTATAAAGGAAGTTGACTGTTTGACTCATATCTTATTGGTTGGATTTTTTGTGATTGATTTTATGTTTATGACATGTTTTATGACCTCAAACATATGAATATAAGGAAATTATTTTCCACACCAAGACATGTTATATTACGACATATTTTAAAACTAAGCAGGTAAGTCAGTTCCATCCAAAGCAGACAATATCATGGTGTGGTGGATTAGTTCCTTTGATTTGTATGCTTTAAGAAACTCTATATATATTAATGTGAGTTCTTGTGTTGGTTGGGAAATGTTATGAATTTTTTTTCATTAATATTCTCTTTGTGAACAATGTTTTGTTTGAAAACTTGGGAAATTTTACAACTGGGTAAAATGGATTATTCCAACCTTATTTTTTTTGTAATTGACTATTTTTTAATGCGTGATGTGTTTTTTATAACCATCTACATGTTATTATTCTTATTTGAGAGGTATCTCTCATGGAAGATTGTTTTTTCGTATTGTGTAGATTTATACTTCTTTTACCAAGTGATTTTTGTGTTCCCATTATATCAAGAAACTTGAATGGTATCTCATGGGATGGTTGTTTATACAACCATTATCTTTCCTTATAGTTTTATTTTGATTCTCAAGGATGAAACATTCCCTTGGTTTTGAAGTTTTGGAGGCATGGTGTCCTCGAGGGGATTACTTGGGAGCATGAGATGTAGATGCGAGCCCAGTACCCAGAGTTTTTTTTTTGATTTTTCCCTTCTATATTTTCCTTGTGATGTAATTTTTGGACCATAATATATTATAAAATATGTTTCTTTCACCTTTCTGTTATGTGTGTCGTGTGATGTGCGATAATATTAGAACATAAGAAAAAGGGAAGACCCAATTCCTAATCAAGATGCATTTTACTACGATGTAATTAAACCAGTGAGGGTGAGTCATTTCCACCCAAAGAGGATAGTATGTTGACATGAAGGATGGAATTCACTGATTCAAATATTTAGAGAAGTGTGTTTTGTTCAGTTTTTGTGGATTTTTGGGATAACATGTTTTTTTGATGGCAGTACTTCAAGAGTAATGAGATCCTTGAGAAGTATCTCAAGGGATGGTTGTTTGGACCATTTCTCTCATTACTTTTAGGTTAGTTTTGAATTATCAAGGGTGAGAATAGTTTAAGAGGTATCTAATGTAATTTTTTGAACCTTATGGACAATTACATTTCAAAAAATATGATAATTGAGTCATCCGGGGGGAAGTCAGGGGTGTTTTTGAGAATGTGAGTCATTACAAAGGTGTGCCATTACAAAAGTTTTCCAAATTTCTAGTTTTCCTATAGTGAGTCATTCCAATGATGTGTCACACAGATTTTTTTTCCAAATTTATAGTTCTACAATGTTGAGTCATTCCAATGGTGTGTCATTCTAATAGTTTTCCAAATTTTGAGTTTTCCAATTTAGATTCATTCCAATAGTGTTTCATTCCAACAGTTTTCCAAATTTCCAGTTTTCTAATGGTGAGTCATTCCAATAGCCTGTCGTTCCAAAAGTTTTCCAAATTTTCAGTTTTCCAACGGTGACTCGTCCTGGAGGTGGCTCATCCTCGTAGTGACTCATGATGGAGGTGAGTCACTCTGAAAGTGAATCATCCTAGTGGTGACTCATCCTAGAAGTGACTCATCCTTGCGGTGACATATCCTGGGAGAGGCTCATCTTGGTGGCAGATTATATTGTTGGTGACTCATTTTGGTGGTGAATCATCATGGAAGTGACACATCATAGTGGTGATTCATCCTGGTGGTGACTCATTCTAGTGGTGAATCATCTTGGCGGTGAATCATCCCAATGGTGTCTTATTTCTGGAGGCGAGTCATTTCAACATTTTCCCATTTTTCTAGATTTTTTTAAGTTTTCAAAAAATAGAGATTTTCCATTTTGAAGTATTTTATTAAAAAAATGGGTTTAATGCCTAAATTAAGGGTTTTTAAATCCTTTTTAGAGGATATTAATCATATAATTAATTTTTAAAAATTCTATATACCTTTTAAAGGTGTAAACCACAAGGTTTTAATGAGATCTTCCTTTAATGGTTAACTATACCATTTTGAATCTTGTTAGTTTCAGATCTAATATTTCTATGGTAGAGATAGTCCCTTCATTCATTCCTTCTTATTTCTCTTTATATGTATGGTTCCAGAACATTCTTCCTTGGAGTCGTATAATGGGTTGCTGTAGTTGGTTATAGTTATCACTATCAACGAGGAAATTTTCTCTCGTACACACACCCCCTATTTTGGTGAAACATGTTATTGAAATGCTTCTTCCTTCCAGGTGGGATTTTCTTCATTTATTTTCATATGGGTATCATGATGGATGGGTTTATAATTTTCATCCTTGTGGAGATGGTTGAATCTGTAAAAAGAAATATAAATGAATTGGTTAAAATAAAATATAAAGGGGTAGGGGAATGTGATGTTTGATCTTACATCTTCATTGTTATTTATTGGTGATATGAATTATATGGGCTAAGTTACACACTGAAAATTATATATATTAGCATTCCTTTCTTACAATTGTATCTTGTGAACTATGGAATTCAATTTTTGTGGTTTTGACAAACAAATAATATATAATTGGCTAATTATTTATAATCAATTAATGAATTAAATTAACCCAGATCTAATGGATTGTGTGATAAAAACCATAATTAATGAAGGGAAATTGAAATTAAATCATTTGATAAATTTGAAAATATGTTATGTTTTGGTTTGAGATATTATGTGTGTGGGGGAAGTGGGAATGATATGGTTGATTAGTTGGCTTTGGATGAAAGGTGGTGGTGGGTGTGGTTGTTGAAAAATTTCAATATACTATTTTCTGTGTGTTGTTTTGTTTTAGGTGACTGTTTGGTATGGATGGTGATAATAATGAGCTTGGAATATAAATTGATGTACATTTTTTCGTGGAACAGGTTGGTAACAAAAAATCTAGAAAATGGTATAATGATAACTAAAGATTGAAAATGAATCGTGTATTGCTTTCTACTTGTGTGGGTTTGTGCATTTAGTCTTGGTGGAGGATGTGGGGGACCTTGTGAGTTGGTCGGTGATCTAATTTTAAACATGTAGGTGGGGTTTGTGTAGATTTATATATATGTATGTATAAAGTATATTTTACTTGTGATTTATATATGAACCTCACACACCTCGAGCACCATATTCTGAAACCCGTATAGTCTCGTGGGGGAGGTCTTTAACAACATCCTAAGGGGAGGATGGATTCCCGGACACCAGCTCTTCCTTGATACCTATTTCAAGAGATAATGGACCATGTGTCTTCAGGCAAGTTGTGATGTGTGGTCCCAGGTGTCTTCAAGATGAGTTGTGATATGTGGTCCCATGTGCCTTCAGGATAAGTTGGTGATGTGTTGTCCCAGGTGCCTTTGGAATGAGATGTGATGTGTGCCCTAGGTGTGTGTAGGAGGGATGAGATATGATGTGATGTGATGTGTGGACCTAGAGTGTGTAAGTGATATGTGTTGTGAGGTGTTTCCCTGTTGTGTGTGGGTGAGATGTGATGTGGTAGTGGGAGCATCCAATCATTTTTCATTGGGGTGTGAGAGAGACTAATAATTGGGAAAGATGTGTGGGGTACCCTATCATTGATGTGATTCATATTATATATTATAATACTAGGATTCTTTATTTGGTGATTGAGAATTAGTGAGGTTAGATTTTTAGTTAGTATGTCTATTTAGGTGTTGTCTGGTTTTACTAATTTCACACAGGTGAATTTGTCTTCTCTTTTCACATGTGTATGAGAGACTTTGGTATTCCTACTGGGTATACCTGAATTCTCACCCAACATATATAAAATCTGTTTTCTGGTTTCCAGGAGGTCTAAAAGGACTATGCTGGACATTAATAGCTTGAAGCTTTGGACAATTTCTATGTCACCACCTTTTCATTATTTCTTTTGGGATTTCTTTTTTGAAGTTTTATATGTATTAGTTTTGATATATACATGAATTGTGCGATGGTTTGGATTTATTTTATATTATTTCATGGAGTTGTTCACAGTTGATTCATCGAACCTCTCGATCCTATTTCATTATAAAGGGTAATGCCTCCCATATTGTGAGTTTTTTATACCCTCTGTTCTAGTCACCAACTCAAGGCCCACTAGAGGTGGGAATCAAGGGTCATTATATCTCTCTCTTCATTGTGGCATCTTTAGTGGTTGGGGTTCATGATATATAAGTCTATAATTTTTCATTTTAATTCTTATTTTATTAATTAAATTTTACCATTATCACCTTAGGCTCTAAATTGAGTGGTTTAATGGATAATTTTCCGAGAAAATATCATATATATTATTTAAATAAAAAAAGTTACAAAATGTCACTCTCTTAGTTATAAATATCCATTTTGTGTTAATATAGGAAGAAAACAAGTTATAAATGAATATTACTAGTATTATTTATCATAATAAAATTATACTCAAAATGGAAATTTATTTTTAATTTTGAGGTTTTATATAATTACCTTAAATGTTTACACTACGCCAAAATAATATTTATTCCATTTATGAAATAATAAAATAAATGATTTTAAAAATATTAAAAGTGATCTAATTTGAGTAAGTTGTAGCGTACCATAAATTTTATAGGTTAATGTGGCATATTAGTGTTATGTTAAAATATTATATTTTAATTCAAATATTGTCTTTATTCCTTTTAAATAAAATTTAATGAAAATTGTCAAAAGAAACTATAATTATATTTTATCAAAATAAGGTTTATTAAATTATTTAATAATTATATAAATCTTGAAATAAGATAATTTTGATATTTTATGGTCTAAAATATAATAACTTGGTTATTTATGGGTCAATTTTTACCTTACAAGTAAAAATTACAACCCTTTATTATTGAACAATTTGTTACCATTGTTAAAATTAAAATCGATTAACTAAGGGTTAATAAAAATTATAAGGTTTACAATGAAACCAAAAAATTTATAAATTCTATTTTTAATGCTATTACAACCCTATACTACCTTAACTTCAAATACATAGTCATTTTGAGGTATTTTTCTTCATAATTAATTAATTAAAATCTATTTTTTTGAGAAATTTCAAAAGTGCCCCTCACCTCAATTATAAAAGAGCACATCCAAACCCACTTATTTACACCAATTTGATAATTATATCACAGGAAAACTCTTATAGTTTATCTTCTCAACGTCCCTATTCCCATTTTAGAGGTTCTGGTATTCCTAAAAGATCAACCTTAGAGCCCTTTAGAGGTAATCTAAAGGAGTCATTTCAAAGAAGAGGTAATTGCCTTAACCGACCACTTTATTTTATAATATTATTTAACTCTTCTAAATATATGTTATTTATCATAAAATAATAAATTCAGTATCATAAATAAGTGAAAGTACCGCTCGGGCATACATAGGCCTTACCGTCTCCATGTTGCAATATAATTCATTTTTTATAACCATATTTTGTGGATAATTATTATGATAGGTTTAATATTTATATATTATATTTTTGAAATAATTAAATTCTGGAATTATAATATCACATTTACCTACTAACCATCCAATCCTTTGGGAAATGAAAATGTTGTTCGTGTATATATGTGGACTGCCACCCCCACGAAGCAATGTTATTATTTTTTCATTTATATTTTACTTGGATGGTAAGAAAGAAGAATTTGATGCATATATATGTAATATATGATATAATAATGATCGTATAAAGGTGAATTTATATTTATCTTTATTTATTTGCATTCTTTTAAAAATGAAAACTTTGTTCATATGTACGTATGACCTACTATCTCCAAGAACAATGTAATTCATTTTTTGATATATAATTTTATGAATGAATAAAATCATCTATAAAATGAATATTTATGATATTTATATCATGATTAATATTTTTGTTCTTATGTAACTATAATCAAAATTTGAGGAATAAAACTACCGGACCAGAATATACATGAAAAATGAAGAAGATATCACCCAAATCAGTGATTTTAATAAATAAGTGTTAACAAATAGGTGATAAAAGGTTAAAATTAAATCATATATGGTATGATATATATTTTTATGGTCATTTAATATATTTATAAAAAATATATATTTATTATACATTATTTTCCAATGTTTACTAAGGAATTCAGACTTAAGTTAAGAGATTTTCATTTCACTTTTATTCCTATGGGACACATGTCATATTCTCCACTTGTTTCTTTTACGTGGTATATATAATTCCCTTGAATATATTGTGTTATTATTCTTATTAACGTTGGTTAGATTTATATATATATATATATAAGGTTACTTCTTTAATGGGTCTTATAATTCAAATGTTACCAAATTGGTAAGGGTTTTATGTTACAATATCATTGCTTATTAGGATTGTCTATGATTAAGTTTCCAATGATATAATATTATGATCAGTATCTCAAGAAACTAATTAATTTTATTTTACTATGGTTATTTATTTAAAATGCATGTTTCCTTTCATTTACCTCACCTTAAGTACTTAAGCGACCAAAAATATATTTTTAATGAAAATTAACTTCATTTCTCTCTCCAATCGATTTTTTTCTTTCATATCCATGTTTTCAAAAAAAAATTTAAAGTTTTTTTAAAAAAATATACTATTTTTTTAAATTATTTTTTACCTTTTTCATAATTTTTGACATTTTTTTAGAAGGAATCTTTTTATGTTTTTCCAAATGAGGTGATTTTGGATTTTTATCAAAAATGTGAAAAGAATATTTTTTTAAATGTGAATGACATGAAAACTTTTTACTCCATCTTGAATGATAAATTATTTAAATATTCCTTTGTTAAATTTCATTACCATTTTCTAATAATATTATTTCCACTATATTTTATGAGTTTATTGTTTTGAAAAGGTGATTTTTAGAGAAAGGATATTTTCCTCAAGAAATGTTCCATGTGATCTTTCAAAATCATATTCCATATAAGATGGCATAATTTTAGTTTAATTAATATTTATTTGTACATGATCCAATGATACAATCCCCCTTCTTTCTATGGTTGGTTTAGGATTATGATGAAGATATTTTTATAAAACCAATTTATTTTCCATTGAATATGTTATGGTGAAATATTTATAAGACCTATATCTTTTCATGGATTCTAATATGATGAATGTCTTAGGAAATAAATTTATTTTCATGAGTTTTTATATGTTTAATATTTTATGATATTTTAGTAAACATATAATTATTTCCACTATGTGATAGGTGGGACCTATATCTCCCTCAAATAATTCGTTAAAGATTGAAGTCTCTTGATATAAAAAGGAATGGAATGGGGAGTGAACCTAGTTCAGTAAGGGAATTTTTATAGTATGATAGTATTGGGAGTGAACCTTGAATACTATGATGGTTTAGAGAGTGAACCAATTACACTATGGTAATATTTTAAATAATCCTTGACTACTAAGAAAATGATTTTCTATGCTTATTTGTATGCCAATAACTTTTATATTATGCTAATGTGATAATATAATATATAATGTACTTTGATTCTTTTATTATTTATGTTTTATGAATTACCAAATTTTATTCCCTAAATCAATATTATAATCTTTGATATATGGGGTGTGATTTTAAAATATTATGCTCAAGTTATCATAACCATTTGTTCATGTTATGCACAAGTGATCATTGATATCTCCCTTGTTTATCCTTATTGAGCATCTTATCTCACCCCTTATTATGTTTCCTTCCCCCAGGTTGTGAAGAAAGGTACTGGGAATGATATATCTAAGAAGAGTGCTAGTTATTAATAACTTAGTGTGAGATGATGCAGATCATTTATAAAACAGTTGTTTAAGTTTCCACGTTTCCAAAGGCACTAGAATTATACGATTCTAGAATGGATTATTATGTTATGTAACGAACATTACTCTATTATGATGTGCCATATATATATATATATAATGTTTATATCTTTACAGTTGGTAGCAGAACTATGTTTAGATAAGCTTTTAAAACTAGGATGAGAAAAGTTTAGCCAGGACCCTAGGGATATGTCTAAGTATAGGATAAAAACTTAATGTTTTGGTAATGATAATGAATAAAATATGTTAAAAATAAGGTTTCATAGAAGAAGGTTTCATGATTTAGACATCCTTTAAATTATATTTCATGATTATGTTGTTTCCCACTATGATTATTATTTCCCACACTATGATTTTTGGTTTTAGTAAATGGATAGAACCAGAAGGAATCATGTTAATATTGAATGTAATAGTAAATGGAATGACTTTATTCATGAGAAACTAATTTAAATAATATAACGAATGAAAAACCTTATGATTATTCCTAATTACCGGTCTCATTATATGAATTACAATATCCACATTGGTGAGTTTTTTTGGAACACCTAAAAAGAGAAATATGTAGTTTCATAATGACCATGGAAGAAAGAATATTCAGTTTCTGACATGTCTATAATGTGGGAATAATAACTCAAATTAATTTCTCATAGGAATTATAAGAGGTTTTTGAGTGTGTAAAAGAATAACACCAAGAAAGTAACTGTTGAGAAAAAAAATGAAAAGTTTGGTTAACAAAATGGAAGAGAATAATTTTCTCCCCAAGTTATTCTCGATGAATGAATGATTTAAATGTGGAAATTATGGGAATTATGTAAATCAATGTCCTTGGAGGAAATATTGAGAAGAAAATCAGAAATGTTATATGAGTAATGGTTTTACCAATGATTATGAAGAGACTACAGATGATGTATAAAAGGAATGGAATGTTTTAATATAATTTCTTATTTTAAAAGTAAAAATCATGATTAAATTGAGGTTGATGAATATTAAGACATGATTCATTTTTCATATTGTAGGAAAGAAGTCTTATGGAATAGGATTATAAAGACTAGTTAATGATTTTAGAAGGAAATTTTATGATTGAAGTGTTTATGTATTTGGATTCTAGAATTTTGTTTTATAAGTGTTATACTAACGATTTTCTAGTAATAAAAATCATGAAAAATCTATATATTTTTCCACAATAGTTTTTATTTAAAAAACATTAAATCGTATTTTTAATGGTACTAATAACCAAGAAAAGTGATTTAATGGTAAGGTGATACTATTTTGAGAACACTTGAATAAGGAAAAATATAAACATTAATATGTGTCTGATGATGATTTAATAATTTCTAGTTTGGATAAAGATATGATCGACATTAATAGTATTAGTAACCTTGAAATTGGTTTGTGATTTGATGAAAAGTTATTTCGGTCATCTTTGATGAAGTTTATTACATTTTTGGATTTATGAAAATATTAACCAGTTGTGAACTTATTAAGGAATATGGATTATGTTAATTTTGGAATCATATATGTTTATATGTGAGGTGAACTTACATTTTATTAATATCATCATGGGTTTATAAGTTTAAGGTTGATCATAAGTTCAAAGGAATAAACACCCCATTTTAATGTTTTATGTGATGGGATTTTGATACTATATCAAGGTTTAAATACCCTTTAGTGTTTGTATATGATTTTATGATAAGTTAATTTTGGACTGCTAGATAGTGATATAAATAATCTTTATGGTTGAGAGCGATTCATTGATAAGGTTATATTTTCATAGATATTTATGTTCAAGTTAAGAATTATCTTTTTGGTCAGTATCCAAATCCAATTCAAGAAATTTTGATGGAGTTCAATATATTACAAGATTATATAGTAATTTATTATGGTAATTAAGGATATTTGGGAGATGTTTCATTGGTTTTAGGTATATTAAAACTTTAGTTTTAACATGTGGTTTAACATGAAAAAGTTAATTGGCAAGAATAAAAAATAAATTTAGAGATATAATTTGAATTGTATGAGATCACCATTGAGGATAAAACATTATTTAATATTGATTTTATTAAGGTTCTTAAGTATGTAGGATTATTTATGAAATTATATAAGTGGAACCTTTTTTATTATTCTATAAAATTTTGGAATTAAATGTTTTATTTCAAGGTTTATTCATTTTGGGAATTATCTTACCTTGTGATAAATATTTTTTTTAACGCCTAAATTTTTGATTAATAACTTGATATACATTTTCAATATGTTAGAAGTTAATTTTAGTGCTATAGACATAAAAAATCACATTTAATCCTTTTCTTTTGTAAAATAGATTAGATTATGGTGGAAATTGATTAAAATATGAAATTATACTTTTCACATAAGTATATTTCCTTATATTATTATTATAGACGGTAAAAGAATTCCTCAACTCTAGGAAAAGGATTTTAAGACCAAAATATTTTCTTATAACCTTCAATTATGATGAATTGATGGTCATTTAACCCCACACACATTCATGGTTTCTTGGTTGTTAAATTTCTCCCAACCATGTTCTCTATCACTCTAAATTAATCCTTATGTGTTAGTTTTCTCATAAATTTCCATATTTACACTCCCCACTAATGTTATCCAATTTTATAACCTATTTTTGTTGTGAATTTATACTTCCTTTTTCCTCTTTTTACAAAGAATTTTTATTAACCCTTTTTACGATGTGGGCTTCCAATAAAGGACTTCTCAGATATTAAACCATTGATTACCGAGCATAATTTCAAATATAAAGGATGATTTTTTTTAAATTTGGGAGAATTTAAAACCCATATGTTTTAGAAAATATATCTCTTTAATTAATTTTATTTCTTCTATAGCTTTGGTTACACACAATACTGAGTTTAAATGAATCACGATATATTATTAAAATATTATTATATGACCTTTATAACCTAGCTGGTAAACTATAATGTATAAATATGATTAAATACATTATGATATATATAAAAACATCGAAATAAATATAAATCCATTTATTAATTCTTAGTAAATAAGAATCCAATTTTCAGTAATGTTATATTATGAATAAAAAATCGATTTCCTTCAAAATGACTTTTTTTTTATTTTTGTGATCATATATTATATATTTTTTTGAACTTTTTTTAAAATTTATTTCAAAAAATAACTACATTTTCTAAGTCATCATATTAAAATTCTCTTAGGGTGAATTTTCTAGATTTTTCTAAAATAATTGGCTTTCTAGTTAAGTGGGAAAAATGCTGATTTTTTATTAAGAATTATATTTTTGTTTCAATAATTTAAAAAGTTATATTTTTTAAAATTGGTTTCAAGTGATATTATATTTATTATTTTTTAAATAACCCATTTAATTCCATTGGAATAAATTTTTTGTTTTAATTTAATATAAAAAATTTTTATAGTTAAAAAGGCATTTTCATGAAAAATTGTTTTTATGCATGCAATATGTTTTTAACTTAATAAATTGAATCGATCACTATTAGTGAATTATTTTAATGAAATTTATATATTATATAATCAATCAAATTTTTTTACATTCATATAATATTTTTCTAGGCATGAGATAAGAATAAATCTTGTTTTATGCTTAAAAGTGTATTTTTCTAAAAATAGTTTTCATCATATTTTGCATACATATTTTAAAATTAATTTCTTCCAACTATAGGTGTTGTATTGTATAATATGGATTCTATATTTTTAATTATTATGTTATTTTTTTTAAATATAACCTTTTTATTTTTGGTTATTATGAATAGTAATCCTGGTAAACTTTATCACTATAGTAAAGAGTAAATCGTGTTCATCAAGGATAAAAGTTGGTTATAAGGCCATAAGTTTTCATCTAAATTATTATTGGATGAATATAATTCTACACTTATAACCTTATTCATGAAATTGAGCTATTTAGTAGACATTTTTACATATAAAGGACATATATATTATTTAAATCAAAGAAAGATACAAAATACCAGTCTCTTAGTTCAAAATTTTATTTATGTATTCACATAATAGAAAATAGTTATGAAAGAATATTAATATTAATTTTTTGAATAATTAAATTATATTCATGATGGTAATTTATTTATAATTTTTTGGTATTGTATAATTATCTTAAATGCTCACACAACGCAAAAACTGTATTTATTCAATTAATAGAAAAATAAAAATAAACAATTTCGAAAATATTAAATGTGATATAAGTAAGTTATAGTGTTACATGAATTTATAGATGTATATTAAATATTAGTGTTATGTTAAAATATTAGATTAAAATTCAAACTTTTTCTTTATGTTTTTTATGTCAAATTAATTAAATAGTGTCAAAAAAAGATAATAATGATATTTTATCAAAATAATATATTATTCAATTATTTAAAAAAAATAAAATTATTTAATTAAGATAAGGTGGATATGTAATGGTCAAGAATTTAATCATTTTTTAAATTTTAACCTTATAATTAAAAATTTAAATCCCTTGTTATTGAAAATGTTGTTACCATAGTTAAAATTAAAATTGATTTCCTAAGGGTCAATCAAAATGATAAGGTTTAAAATGACACAAAAACTTATATATATTTTATTGGTTGATGGTATTACAACCATATCCAAAATTATCTTATAATAATTAGTAATTTTGATATATTTTTTATTAAGAATGAATTTATTATAATTTAATCTTTTGAGAAATTCCAAAAGTGCCCCTACCTCAATTAGAAAAGAAAACCTCATCAATCACTTATTTACACCACCGTGAGACTTATATATCAGCCAAAATCATCCAATTTATCTTAATAACTTCCTTATAAACATTATATAGGCTTTAGTCTTCGCAAAGTACCAACCCTAGTGCCCTTTAGAGGAGATCTAATGGAGTTGTTTCAAAGAAGAGGTAATCTCCTTAACTAATCACTTTATTTTCCACTCTTACTTGACACATATAAATATAGGTTATTTATTATAAAATAATAAATTCATCACACTAAATATTATTATATGTTATTATTATTATTAAAACAACATTATAAACCCTCTTTCCCATGAAATGAAAAATGAAAGTGTTTCTTGTTCGTACGTACGACTTACCGTTTCCACATTGCGATACATTTAATTTTTCATCACCATATTTTATGAATAGGTATTATGATGGTTTATTGTTAATATATTATATTCATGACATATTTTACTTATGAAATTATAATATCACATATACCTACTTTCCATTTAATCATTTGAGAAAAGATAACGCCGTTCATGTGTACATTTGAAATACTACTTCCAAAAAGTGATGTGATTATTTTTTCATTTATATTTTATTTAGATGGTAATGAGGAATAATTTTATGAATTTATATTATATAATAATAACCCTATAAAGTTTAATTAATATTTACCTTTCTTTTATTCCATTTATCAAAAAATGAAAATAACGTTCAAGTGTATGTACGACCTACCATCTCCATGAACTGTGTAATTCGTTTTTCTATGTATAATTTTATGAATGACTATAAAAATTTATAAAATGAATATATGTGATATTTTTATCATTTTTGAAAATCTAGATATTATCTAATCATGATCAAAATACAATGTCCAAAACTATTAAACCTCAACAAACATGAAAACGAAGCAGATATCACTCATAACAGTGATTTTAATGAAGAAGTGTTAACAATGGGGTGATAAAAGGTTATAAGTAAATATTATATGGTATGATATAACTGGTTATGGTTATTTAATATATTAATAATGAATACATATTTATTATATAGAAGTTTTCAATGTTTATGAAGGAATTCAGATTTAAGGTAAGAGATTTTCATCCCACTTTTATTCCTATGGGACACATGCAATATTCAACATAAGTTTCTTTTGTGTAGTATGTTTGATACATTTGAATGTATTTTATGATTATTATTATTAATTTTATTTTTATTTATATATTTATACAATTTTATTTCTTTCATGGGTATTACTATTCATATGTTACCAAAGAGGTAAGTGTTTTATGTTACAATCTCATTGTTTATCGGGATTGTTTATAATTAAGTTTATAGTAATGAAATATTACGATATATATATATATATATCAATAGACTCATGAATTTTATTCTAAACTGGTTATATATTGAAAATACATGTTTTCCTTTCCTTTCCCTCAGTTTAAGTACTCAAAAGACGGAGAACATATTTTTTTTTAAAAATTGACTTCGTTCCACTCTTCTACTGGAAAATATTTTTCTTCCATATGTATATTTTCTAAAAAAAATTGAAGTCTTTTTAAAAAATATCTTATTTTTTTTAAATTAATTTTTATCCTTGTTATGATTTTCAATTTTTTTTAAAATTAATCTTCTTATCATTTTTTGAATGAGGTGTTTTTTACTTTTTACCAAAAATGTGAAAATAATCATTGTTTTAAAACATGTATGACCTAAAATAAATTTTCATCCCTCATAAACGATCCCTGATTTAAAGATCCATTGAAAATATTCAAGTTTATTTTCAATGAAAATTATGCCACCATATTTTATGAATTTCTAGTTTTGAAAAGGTTATTTTCAAAGAATGTTTTTTTCATCAAGAAAATTTCTATGTGGTCTTTCGAAATCATTTTATATCTAAGATGAAAAAATTTGATGTTACTTATGATTTATTGGTAATATGATCCGATGATAACATAATTGTTATTTATATGTGTGTTTTATGATTCTGATTAAGAGATGTTTATAAAACCCATTTCCTTTCCCTAGATTATGCCATGATGAAATGTTTATGCATCCCATTTCTTTTGAGGGTTTTTATATGATGAATATTTTATGAAACCTATTTATTTTCATGGTTTATGATATGATGAATGTTTTATGATATTGTAGAAAAAATATGTATGATTTTAATTATGTTATGAGTGAGACCTATATATCTTTCCAATGTATTGGGTAAATATTGGAATCTACTGATATAGACAAAACTAGAATAGGGAGTGAACCCAGTTCAGTAAGGAAATTTGTCCACTATGATATGATTGGGAGTAAACCTTGAATACTATGATTGTTTGAGGAGTTAAACCATTACAATTTGATAGTCTTGTTAATTATACTTGACTACTAAGTAAATATTTTTCTATTCTTACATGTATTCTAAAGACTCACGTCTTATGCCAATGTTATGCTCTCATGGATCATGTATTTTGATTACTTTATGATTCATGTCTTATGAAATGCAAAATTCTATTCCATGATATAAGATTATTATATATGAGACACTAGGTATGATTTTCAAATGTTATTCTCATGTTCATACAAACTTATGTTAATGTTA
The DNA here is from genome assembly GCA_963277665.1 of Viscum album. Classification (NCBI taxonomy): domain Eukaryota; kingdom Viridiplantae; phylum Streptophyta; class Magnoliopsida; order Santalales; family Viscaceae; genus Viscum; species Viscum album. Next base: position 1,258,951,853 of record OY728152.1, read on the forward strand.
TACACAAGTGATCATTGATATCTCCCTTTTTTACCCTTAATGAGAATTTGAGCTCTCCCTTTCTTATGTTTCCATTCCCTAGGTTGTGAAGAAAGGTACTAAGTATGACATGACTAAGAAGATTTATAGTTATGAATAACTTAGTGGGGGATGATGTAGATATTTTATGATCCATTTGTTTTTGTGTCCATGTTTCAAAAGTAACTAGACCTATATTATTCTAGAATGAATCGTTATGTTATGTATTGAATATTGATATATTAAATTTTGAAATGTATGTATGAAAATTTTGGGTCGCTACCACCCATTTTTCTTTATGGTTCATGATGTAAACCAGAGGTTTATTCCATGAAAGTTTGACATCTGTCTTTATAAAACCAATTATGGGGGGATCCACCACCATAATTTTGAGTCAAATAGGAATGTGTGAGGATGGCTCCTAGTCGACACCTCCACCTCCATTCCTCCCTTGTTTGATCAATGGTGGATTTTTAGGAATTTTGTATGGAAAATTTAGGTATGATTTCCTCAGTTTACATATGTTTTTGTATCCCTTTAATTATACTTGTTATTTGGGCTAAGTTTGGTTTCAATTCCACTGGGGCATGGTGGAATCGACCAAGATCAATGAGTCTTTTTATCATATTTAATAGAAGAGGACCTAAGGAAATATATAAATTTTGTTTCATGAAGTTTCTATCATGGTATGCTGTTATGTAGTTTTATTTAGCGGTTTGGATAAATTTAAGATAATTTCATTATTTAATCAACATTTTTAATTGAGAATTTTTTTTTATATCCTATGTTTGGGTGTGTGCCAAGAGTAGTTCACAGTCCCTTTATTAAGGTTTATAGATTGGTTGATGTCTAATGAGATTTTAGTATTTATACCTAATTCAATTAATTTGTAATTTTTTGATAAATTGAATTTTTTTTTGAATAATTAATTATAAATTATTTATAATTAATAATTGGATTTCATTTCTTGAGACAGATGCTTGGGATGTTGAGTTGGGCTTGGACATGCTCGAGCAAGAGTTTCTGGGTGGCGATCAAAGGAATTAACAACAATTTTTGGTACATTGTCCCTTGTATATACCTATATGGTATTACTAATTTTATTTATGGAATGTGATATGTGGAATCACCAATGAGAATGATTTACCTTTTTTTTAAAATTAATTATTTAATTTAAAATTAAATGCACATGGTGTGATCAAAGTGACAAGGTAAATGAAAATCCCTTGTGCACGGTCTTGTTTGCCTTAGTCACTGATGGAAAAGGTCTTGATTTTATTTATTTTACTTGAGACACTTTGAAACAGATTGGGGCCAGTTAAATTAAATGAATGTAATGTAGTGGACCTACCATATGATCCCCGAAAGACCTCCAGGTAGAGTTGAGTGAAATATTGAGATAGATGACCTAGGGATTGGCTGTGTGGGGACCTTAAGAGTCTTTATAGACTTTGGAATAATTAATATATACATGGATGCGTGTTCCTCCCACAATGAGTCATGATTACCTGGTTGGGTAGACTCTGAGGAGAATGATGGATAGGTTGGGTGTTTGGACCAACCTAGAGTGACATGGAAAGAGAATGGGCTTGAGGCCATATCACTTGTGAGACTTTCCTAGGAGGTGAGTGAGACATCAATGAGACTTGAAGGTACCTAGGGATGCTATTAACTTTGAGTGATGGGTTTTAAGACAAGAGACATGTTGATATAAGAGGACCCATAAAGGGTGTCTTTGATATGATGGGATCTAGGGGACTACAAAAGGAGACCTATTGAGATATTGACCCTAGAGAGGGTGTATATGAAAAAATGGGTAGTGATGATTCCAGGTGTCACCTTAAAACTTATTTCAATAATCCTGAAGAGGATAGGCCATGAAATAGTATTATTTTCCTTATGTTTTAGATGGGTTTTGGTAGGAGGCTGACCCCATTGATATTTTCTATATGAGATAGTCAGGGTGCCACACATTTCCTACCATTAATTATTGTGATACGAGGGATTCCTTAGATGTTATCCTTGGATATTTCATTTCAGACTTCTACTATTGAATTCTTGGGACATGATAATAGTATCTAAATATTGATCCTAATACTTTATCTTGGTTTTAGATGCTACTTGGATCCGTATGGTTGGATGTATAGTCCACCGTGACACAAACATAAGTTTTTATTGCCTTGGATGTGATCTTAGAATTAAGGAAAGGAGATGAAACCCTCACAGGTTTCCATTAGGCATGGTTTTGGATTTCCTAGGAAATTAACATTAGAGTTGATAGTAGATCATGGTTATCTGAGTTAGAATGACATAGACACATTACTTAGATTAATATTATAGTCTATCTAGATTAGAATGACCTATAACTACTCCTCGGGTTAAAATAACATGTTTTGGGGTAATAAATAGGTTCCCCTATTTGTTTTGGGATACCTTAGACATGATCCTTGGATCCAAATGTGATACAGTTTATGATTCCATGGATACAATCCTTGGATCCTTGTGGTGGGATGCATAGTACACTAATGTCGTTTATGGGTTTTAATGACTTTTCTATAGTACATGGATCTAGATCGTAGGTGTTTTAGTTGGAATACTATATATGCGATCCTTATATTCGACTCATAGGTATTTGAGTATTAATTCCTTGTACACAATCCTTGGATTTGACCCATATCTGTTTTTTTATTTCCTAGAGATTACTTATTGGAATCGACAATGAGACTGATATTGGTTGGAATAGTTGTGATACATGCTTAGAAAAAACCTTGACATTGGTCAAAGCAGGTTTTGGTTGATCGACTGTCATGTGAGAACCTAATGAACAAAAATGGTTATTTATTTACTTATACTTCCAAAGTTTATTCATTTATTGAGATATGAATGTCACATTCACATACTATGAATTTTCTAGTTATGTATGAGACAACATTGGTGGTGCCCTACTATGTTTTACTCACACCATGCTTAGGAAGCCATGACACATGGGTACCTGAGAATACTTCACAAATTACAGGTTTTGATTGGGTTGAGGCCTAGAGTGGCTAATCAAACTAGATAACATAGAAAATATTTGGAGATTGGATGAGGCCAGGCTCAGGGATGACAGTATATCCTCATTGAATTATTATTCTTTTATTTATTTGTATATATGGTTGGATTTATTGGAAAAAATTCATCTATATGACTACCTATTAAATTTCATTTGACATGGAACTATTTATTTATTTTATTTTGAGTACTCTGATGTTTTATTTTTTTGGATGATGTTTATTTTGTTTCCCTATTACTTCACACCCTGATATGTGGGTATACTCTACCCATGGTAACACCATAGACCCTCACTACTAGTCAACATCCTCTGGTGTATGGATAGGTGCGCTTGATTTCATGTGGAAACTCCCTTAGTTGGGCATCGATCTATGTCTATAGATTGAGGAAATAAGATAAAAATTAGTATCATAGTTTATGTGATAAATATAATAGAGTTTATCATAATTATTTCTATTTATATTTTGTGAGATAATAGAAATGTGATATAGTAATGTGTTAAAGGTTGTTATGGATATTATACTGGTGTTCCACAGACACATTTTATGGAAGGAAATTCCAGTTACAAGAAATATGGGATTATTTTTCTTGGTTTTTGGTGTTATGCTTGTATTATTTTCACCTACAATAATTCATATGGGTTTTTTGATTTATGAATTATGATTTATAGGATTTTGGGCTCTTGGATTAGTGGAAAGAAGATGTGTTCATGCATCATATTTGGCATGTAGGATTCAAATGAAATCACATGCCCGTGTGTGATTAATATCACTAAAGTAGAGGGTTTAAATATTTAAAGTGTCAGTAATAACTCATACAGTGTTTTCCTATATAACTTGTTGGTTTAATTTTACTCAATTGAACTATAGTCTATTTTATTTCAAATTAAAGGTCGTGTGGATCTACAATGATATGCTTCTTATTGGTGACTATATAATCTCTTTATTTAAGGGATTTATAGTAACCCTAGTAGGTCAGTACAAGCATTCGATTCCATAGGATGAACCCCCTAGTCTTGATTGGGGAAATATGATGAGTTATTTAATGTTTTAACAATAACCTATGTGGTGTATTCCTATATATCTTCATAATGATATTCTACTTAACTAGAACGTTTGGATATAGTATACTCGACACAGATTATGTTAGAGGAATATTGTTGGATATATATATATCAAGATAAAAATGTGATTTGTGAGGGGGTATCTTTTGTATGTCGAGTCCTAGTGAGGATCAAAAATTTGATTTCAGATTTTCGAGGGGTAGACTCCTATATTGATACCCAGTGAGAATAAGTGCCCTATTAGGGGTTTACTTGGCATGCTATGGTGTGATGGAGATATAAACCCTAGAGTGGGTGTGATGGAATGTGATATTTCAAGTGATATTTTATATGTGGATAGAGAGGTGTTTCTTATGATTTGTGATTCATATGAGACATGACTTATGGGTTAGGCAGGAGAGCCTATTATTTTGTGATAGGGCCCAGGATGTTAGTGAGTTGGGTGATGCTGATGAGATAATATGTGCTATGTGAGGGTAATCTATGTGAGGGGTTATCCTGGTATTGTGAATTCTTTATAGATAGAAGCATGGGTAGATTCTTGAGGTTTATATTAGTGCATGTGAGGTGATATCGAGTACAAAACATTGGAATGGTGATTCCTTTTTCTTCCATTATGACAAACACCTTGAGTTCCAGTGATTTTTGAATTAAAGTGGGAATACAAGGGAATGATTAGTGTGATACCTAATGCTGTTTATTTTTAGATGCATTTTTGAGTGGTGTAGTGGTTGATCATGGATGGACACTAGTGATTTGGAATGAAACTCAGGTAGACAATAGATCATGTGATAAACTTTGGCATAGGTGATACTTCCATTTTTTTAAAATGAGCATCAAGAGTTATTTTGGATGGATGATATTGACACACGATAGGAGAATTTCGAATTAGTTAAGAATGTGATCATAGGATTAATGATGTGAAACTCATGGGAGCATGAATTAGTTGATTCAGTAGGGTGGAACTGGTATGTACACACATTGGTTTAAATGAAATCAGGATGGTATGTGATATTTAGGCATAGTGCTGTTGAGTTGTGTATTAGTGATATGCCATGTATAATCTGAGGGTTGATGGATTTTAAAAATTTATTTGGGACTGGTTGCCTATGTTTTGATGAAAATGAGAAGTTTCCCCAGTGGTGAGTGCTGCATTAGAAATGGATCAGGTTTGGTGGCATGACCAATCCAAGAGTTGATCCTAGAAATGTGTTGCTTGAGATAAAATGAGTGTGGATCGAGAGAAAAAAAACACATTATTAATGGAACATGTGGATGTTATGTACATGAATTAGTATAATAAAATACTTATGGCGGGGGAGTGAACCATTGTTTATTTGAGGGTGTTAACTTGGTTATAGATGGGAATTTAGAAATTTTCGAGGTTTAAGTACCAGTAATTTATGAATATACAACAATTGATGGTTGCGTTGGCACTTGGGTATGAGTAGGATGGTCATGTCTAGTCATTATGTGTGGTAATAGATAGTACATGGGTTATGGAGGTGTAGTCCTATGCTGGTAGCATATTGGGTATGTGAGAACAAGTATTTGGATGGTATAAGTAGTTTTTAGATGTCAATGAGTTTGATTCAAAATTATTTAGTCCCATTTAAATACTATATTTGAGATGTTGATGAGATATTAGATGGAGTCAGTGTGTTGGCATCTTTCTTGGGATGATTTTGATGTGATAAGAGGGTGATTCATGGGGTGAACCATTACTAATGATATTATTGAAAGGGTGAACAACGAGTTGTGATATGGTACAGGGTGTGAACTTGATCCATGACAAGGTTTAGGGGGTAAACCCAATTTGTGTGATGGTTCTGGGGTGAACCAGATTCATGAAATGGTTGATGGGGTGAACCAGATTCATGAAATGGTTAATGGGGTGAACATGATTCATGACATGGATTAGGGGGTGAAACTAATTCATGTAATGGTTCAAGGGGTTAACCATGATTCATGATATGATTTAGGGGGTGGATTCTATGGTGGAACATAGTAATGGTGTCAATTGCAATGAAAATGATTTGGAAATAAAGGGATGTTGGTACCATCGTTTAGGGTACATCTTATTTGTTTTGAAAGGGGTATTTCGAGGTTTGGAAGATACCTTTTGAGGAAATATCGACATACGTGGGCTCTGTGCAAGGGTGGTGGAGACTAGTCTGATTCAGTTTGAAATTAGAGATGAGAGGCAACACCGGTGTTTGTAGGCCCTGTTCATCGGTGGTGGAGACAGGTTTTATTTGGTTTATAATTAGAGAGGAGAGGAATTTATAGATTTTTATTGTTGTTTTCATGTTTAATTGGGTGTGGTGATATAGAAACCACACTAGGCGGGTTTTTGGACAATAGAGAATGCATTTTTATAAGCTAATTTGATGGTAGGGAGAACCATGGCTAGTGAATCGACTTTTATGAGACAAGTCTCATGGTGGGAGAACCATAAATTCAATGAAGAATTTGTTGATAAAAAAATGGTGTACTAGGATAGATGAGTATCATGAAGCATAATCTATAGGTTTTATAGATAGTTACAAGCGGTGGTTTGGTTCATGGGACATAGTGCACATCGTGTTTGGAGTCGCATAATGAGAGCTCATTCAGTGTTCAAAAATATAACACAATGAGTTGATTGTGTGTTGGTGACCTGAGTGGGTCATGGTTGGTGGTTAAATGGTTGATTAGAAATCATGGGGATGATAATTTCTATGGTGGGGATATAAAAATACCACATGTTTTGTCATGTTAATAAATTTAAGAAAAAATTGAATTTTTGACTTGGTGGATGATTTTTTTAGAGAAATGGGACCCAAAATGTGATTAAAACAGTTTGGATGACCCTAAATGATGATTTTGGATGTGTTTTGGGTTTTTTTGGATATATAAAGTGTTAGAGTGAGCATCAAAGGAATAAAAAGTGACTAGGAAACTATAAGACAATAGTATCATACCTTTCACAACTTTGACCTATGGTTCACATTGTGAAAGTTTTTGGATAGAAAGATAACCCCTCTGCCTTGATGGTTCAAGGTGTGAACTAGATATTCCTATCATGAAATGGTGATGTTTTTTTAAATAAACTAAATGGGATCAGTCCCCCAAATATTTGTTAAAGAGGCATGCATGAGGAGGTTTCTTGGATGACACCTCCCCCTCCCCTCCTTTCTTGTTTTCCCTTGATCCGAGGTGGGTTACGTGGTATTTAATACAGTAGTTTTATGTATTATATCATAAATTTTCCTCCATTATTGTAGATATCTAATTTTTCTGAATCCTGGGGCTATCTTTGGCAACAATTCATCCTAACCATGGTGTAATCGACCAATATCGAAGGGTATTTTTCCTGTATTGCATAGAGGACCCGAGGTAATGTTTTCATGTCATCACATGCCATTTAAATTGAGGTATCTTTTCACATGGTTTTATTTAGGGTTTTGGATGGATTTAGGAGAAATTTTTCCTCAAATAAATTTTTCTAATTGGGTATTTTTTGTGTCCTAGGTCTTGGGGTGTGTTGGAAGTGGTTCACACATTGTTTATTGAGGTTTCAGTGAGCGATTGATGTATGGTCATATTTTAGGATTTATTCCTAATTAAACTAATTTTTAAATTATTGATAAACAGTTAAAATAATTTAGTGATTATATATATATATATTATAATTAATTATTGGATGTTATGTCTCAATACATGTGCTTATGATGTTGATATGAGATTACAAGAGCTTAGGTGAGAGTTACCGATCAGTGATCAAGGGAAGTAAATATGGTTTGAGGTAGGTAGTCCCCTGTACATAACACTATGATATTATGCATTTTATTTATGAAATATGATATGTGGTATCTCTATTAGGGGGGATTGAACGTTAATTTAAAATTAATCATTTAATTTAAAAATAAATTCATATGGACAAACCAAAGTTCCAAGGGCCGCAACGTACCCTTGTGGACTGTCTTGTTTTCCATGGACACAAATGGCCCATGCCTTGATTATATTTTTGTTACATTGAGATACTTAGACCATGAGGGATTAAAATTAAATTAATCGAATGTAATGTATTGGACTAAGCATAATATCCATGAGAGACCTTCAAGTAGAGTTGAGTGACAGATAGATATGGATGGCGTAATGATTGACCATGTGGGGACCATGAGAGGATTTAGATACTTTGGGCAAATTGAGAAGACTATAGTTTGAGTGTTCCTCACCCAAAGAGATGTGATTACCTGGGATAGTTAACCATGAGAAGACCGATAGATAGGTCTGGTGCTCTGACGAACCTAAAGTGACTTGGAAAATAAATGGGCTTGAAATAATATCCATTGTGAGACTTTACTAGTAGGCTACTGAGGCCTCAATGATACTTGATGGTGTTGAGGGACACCATGACCTCTACATGATGGGTATTTTCCAGAGAGACATGTTTAGATAATAGGACCCCTTAAGGGTTTCCTTGATATGATGGGACCTATGGGATAACATAGGGTGCCCCGGTGGGATATTGACCATATAGAGGGTGCATATGGGAAATGAAAGGTGATGATTATTGGTGTCATCTTAGAACCTAAATTGATTGTGAGCCTATTATAGTTGTGAATAGAATAGGTCATGCACTATTTTGTTCTACCAAAGGGTTTGGATGGGGTTATACAAGTGGATGACCCCATCGAGATGTACTATATGAGATGGTTAGGGTGGGACACACCACCCATTGTGATGTATTAAGAGAAATGGTATGCCTTGCATGTTTTCATTGGACATGACCTTCATGATTTCTATCATCAGATGAATATGAAATTTCTTGGGATCTAACTATTGAGACCAATACTGATTCCTAATTTGGGGTTCATTTAACACTCTCTTCAGATCTATATGTTGGTATGTATTGTCCACCAAGATAGATACACATGTTTGGATTGCCTTGGACATGCTATTTGGAATAAAGGATTTGGGATGTGGCCCTCCTAGGTTAAATTCATGTATGGATAAAATTTCCTAGGACTTTTTCCTTGTAATATGTTGTTGAGAATAGTTATTAGATTTGTAATTCCTTAGTCACGCTCCTTAGATTTAGATCATAGGTTATCTGAGTTGAAAATCCTTAGGCACACTCCTAGAATCTAGATTGCATGTTTCAAGGTTGGATATAGGTTCCATCATAGGTTTTGGGATGCTTTAGTGATGTTCCTTGTATCTATATGTGATACAATTTGGTATTCCTTGGATACACTCATTAGATAAATATGGTGGTATGAATAGTATGCTGAGATAGTTTTTGGGTTGTAATTCCTTGGACCTGGTCCTTTGATTTATCTTGTAGTAGTTTGATTTGGAATTCCTTGAAGGAGATCCTTGGATTCAAATCATGGGTATTTGGATTGGAATGACTTTTAAATGATCCTTATATTTGACCCATATCTATAGAAATGGATCATATAGGACTTTCTCATAGGAATCTTCCATTTGCCTGATATTGTTAGGAATGATTGTGTGACATGCACAAAGTTACTCTAACACTGGACAAAGTAGGTTTAGAATGATTGGGTTTCAAATTATAACCTAAGGGTCAACAATGTTTTTTTATTACAAGGTTTATTTATTTATCGAACCGAGAATATCACATAAATATACACTGCATTTACTAGTTATATACTGGACCGCATTGGTGGTTCCTTACTAAGTTGTAGTCACACACCGATTTATGGTTCAGATTTGGATGATTACCAGAGTGGCTGATTGAGCAGTATAACTAAGACAAGATTTAGATATTAGATGTGGTGAGACATAAGGATAGAAATATAACCTCTACATATTTTTATTATTTTATTTATTTCAATATTTAGATGGTTTGATGGGAAACCATTAGTCTGTATGAATTCCTGCAATATTTCATTTCTTATGGTGTTGTTTTTTATTTAATTCCATGTACTTGGATGGTTTATTTTTATGTATGATTTTGGTTTATTTCTCTATTATTATTTTATCTAATATGGGGGAATAGTTTCCCAATGGTAAAACCTTATACCTCCATTGTGAGTCAGAAGGATCTAATATACAGAAATACACTTATGTGGTCATGTGGTGTGTCCCCCAGTTTGGGTATTACTCAGTGGACACAAACTGGGGGCATGAAGTTATAATATACACCATTTATAAATTAATTTATTTAAAATTAAAATGGTTGGGTATCTTGTTAAGCCCTTATTTGGGGTATGAGAAGAGAAATATGGTTAATTTCCAATAGAATATAAACATAATAGAATATTCTAAATCTAATTATAAGGGTAATTGATATATAATTTATTAGTGGAATACTATTAAATAAAATTTATTGCATCACACTTTTATTAATCTTTATAAAGTATAGAAATTTTATTTTACATATTATACAAAATAGTAATTAAAACCACAAAACACTATGATCATTTTTTGAAAAGACAGTTCCATAACAAGTACAAAATTTTAAGGGTTTTAATGTTACTTTTACACCACAATACCATAGTAAAATTTATACTATGTGTTAGAGTCCTCAAAACTTGTTTAATTACTTCACTAAGAAAGTGTAGATGAAAATGATTCTGAACAAGTATACATAAATGATGATTTTACTATTTATTTCTTTATGATATCAACTATGTCTGAAGATTTGAAGATATTAAATAAATACATGGATACATATATCATGATATCTCATCTTCTATGACTTGAGAAGGGGAAATAAAGGATTAAGATAAATGATATTATCACTGTACTTTACTAGTGTAAACCGGGATACAAGTACCTAGCTAGTGTCCTTTCCTTCAAAATGTTTAGTTATATTGACTGGTTAGCAACCTTGGGATTCCATTTGGACAAAAAATTATACATTAATCTCATATTTTCATCCTTATAACCTAGATATTTCATATTCATCAATAATTATAAGGTTAAAAATATTAATAAGTTTCTCAAGAATATTTAGACTTTACTTCTCTAGGAAGATAAGGAAAGACGGGAACATGGTTCCTCACCCATGATAGTGAATTCTGTGGAATACCAATTTGAAAATTCCATGATCAGTTCAAATTAAATGGTGAATTTACAATGTCCTTCAAAGAGATTAAATATTTAGAAATAGTTTACATAATAAGAATCTATTAACTTCTCATGTGTCTAGAATGGTTATTGGAAGTGGAAATATAATGAATTGAAGAAGAAGAAGAAAATAGTTTCATCTACTTATCGTAAATTCATAATTGGAAATAATATTAGTATTTTATTTCTTGGGTATTAAATATAATATCTTTATTCAAATTAAGAAACTAAGAAAGTTTAGAAACATTTAAAAAAGTAAAGTGAATTCTCTCAGTAGTTGAGATGGTCATTCCTATATCAGTAGTGAGAAGCACACAACTTCTATTTTCATACTGGATTAATTCAATTTAAACTATTATTTTGTATTTATTCTCACCCAAAATTTATATCAGGGACCTATTAGACACAAAAATACATTATTTCATTTAGAAATTCATGTTTTTATGGTATTTCATACTTAATTAATAGTTTAATAATAGTTAAATCATATAAAAAAACCCTCAATAATGAATTATAAATATAAAATATAATCCCCATATCCAATTGTGTCAGGATAATTATTGTACAAATAAATAAACCTTTATAAATAAAGTTATACCACACAACTTTTGGAGTTAGTTATTATTGAACACTTGAACTAATTCTAAGGATAAACTAGAGGAAAGTTCATATAATCCATGAGATTCCTTTAATAAATTATAAGAATTATCAATTTAGAAATGAACACACTTGGTAAAAGATAAAAAATAATCTAGGTGGTATTGTGAGAGTATATCTTAACAAAATAATAATAAATCATTTAAATATAGAGTGTGGGTTTTTCTAAACTCATATTACTATATTCACATCAAAGTAGTAATGGTAGTATTAGGTAGACAAATGATGAGTCTTATATTTATTATAAGTATTACACAGTCATCCAAGACATGATTTCAAATATAGGTGCAATTACAACTAGATTTATTTATTCATATCATATAAGTTTTGATATGATGGAATTACATTATGTCATAACCTTAGGTGTTTAATGGGTACCATTTGTTAAAGCTATCATAATCTTTAAATGTACATCAAAGGAAACAAAAATTGAATATTTTTTTATCATCCTATAATGAACCATTATATTAACATCCTCAAGTTTTAAATGTATTAGTAAAAACTGACTATACTCATATGAGGAAAAACATTTTTCTTTTGATATAGTGGGGGAAATCTAGACTTTAATGAATACTAGGCTCTATATGCACATGAGTTGGTATAGAAACACCATAATCAACTATTTTAAGTAGGGGGAATTGTCTAGAGACACCTAATATGTTGGAAATCTAAAAATAAAGTGGTGGTTTTATATTCATAAAGACCTATGATATATTATTTTATGAGAATAATGAATCCTACAAGGAATTAGTAAATGAAAAAAATGATTGGATTAGAAAGATAAAACAAATTAAAGATGGATTTAAAGTATTGAAATACTGTTCTATATTTTGGAAGTTTCTATAATTTATGTAAATTCATTGGTGCATATTCACGAAAAAATAAATACAGAAGGTACAAATAGGTAAAAATAAACCTCAACTGATTATTGAAGCTTCAAGGTATTCCTATATGGAGTTTATGATAAAATATTATACCAATTCCTCATGATAAAACCCATTATAATTATTATTGTATTAAACACATTCTATCATTAATGATTATTCATTTTAAATGGATATGTGTTAGGTGTGTACAATAAGTTAGTGCAAGAACTGTTGTTTTCAAGTTACATATGTTTATAACATATGAAAAAATATTATTAGTCTTAAAATTTGTTAAGAATAAGGATAAATTCTCAAGAAATGACTTAATTAAAGTCCAATATTTAGGGAATAATATATAAATACATAGATCAATGGGATTTATTATATGAATTCGTAGTACACACACTATCATGGTATTGAAAAATACAAGATGGAACAATTCAAAACTGAATTATCTATAGTGTCACGTGGCATGAAATGTATCTCAGTTTATGTGTAAAAACATTGGAGAATATTCTTATTATAAATACATTACATATTCCTAAGATTATATTGTAAATTTATCACACATTACATGATATCTACCTAGGTTTTATATTTCTTCTATATAATGAATATCGGGGAAAATATCAAATAAAACCAGTATAAATAAATAGGATGATAGTTAGAACTATCTGAGAGTACTTGAGAAAGTAATGTAGATAGGTTTTTGGTTATTAGAGAAATGATAATACTAATTACCAAGGGTTTTAAAAAATATTCTTCTTTTATATCACATTGATCTTGTAATGTAATAAGGAAAATGTAATATGCAATTGAAAACTTAATAAATGTAGTGGTTTCTAAATATACAAAGATGAAGTACATTGTGACTTATAATGTAGCTTAAGAAGTGGATTTAACAATGGATTTTTCTAGATATTAGAGTTGTTCCAAGATAATAAAGTGCTACTATATTATGATAAAATTTATACTATAGTATTATCCAATATGTTAACAATGATAGAGGATAAAAGATATTACTTAGTAATAACACCCCTTGATTGATTTTTCTTAGAGGGATATAGTTATATTAAGTAGAAAAAAATAGAATGTGGTTGACCTAATAGTTATATCCATACCACACCAGAATCATGTTTATCATGTGAGGCTAATTAGTTAAGCTAAAATTTATCTCTAGTGAAAGTTAGAGTCAGTTGGTGCTGGTTACATAGAAACAATTAATTTATTACATATATATTAAAAGAGACAAATACTATTAAATAATCATATCACATGATGAGAGTTATTATACATGGAATTATTACGATAATGTCATAAGAGTATTTATTGTATCAAAATGTTATAATAGTTACTCACTATAATGATAAACTTCAAGTGATATTATAATATTATTAAATAAATGTTTTTTTGAGAAAAATGGAGTAACTATTATATAAATAGATTGAAGATCAGGCAAAATAAGAGAACATATACAACTCGGGAAAAAATATAATAAAAAACATGTGATTCATTAGAAAGGATTTGAGTAGATAAATGATGAGCCACCATATTACCCTCCCTTTTGGTAGAGTATAAGGAGAAGGATAAAAACTAGAGATGAAGTGACTGAATATTCGAGTTAATAAGGCCAAAAGGTTGGATGGTGGCCACTAGATCAGAGATAGTAGATACAATAGTGAGAAAATTTGATTCCAAAGTGATGGACTCCCACCCTTGTTCCTAAGTGAATTCCATGGAAAGAACAATTGCTTATGCTTCAGCAACCAAAAGTAAGAGTGAATCTATGAAATAAGAATGGAAAACTATGATGATCATCCCATGGGAGTCATGAGTGATGATTTCTAAATGTATGATACCTTTGTCGAAATGTGATGCATCAACATTAATTTTTAGGGTCCCAACAATGAGGGGGCTCCGGGTAAAATGACTAGGCTTGATCATAGGGTCATCAAGAATATGCTTGCTATAGTTCCATGCTAATAACTAGTGGGATGAATTCTCGACCCAAAAGGTGTATAATTGGAGACCAAGTTAAAGAAAATTTTATTTCTCCTCACACAAATGATCCAAGCTACTATGAAATGGGAGGATAGGTCCTCAGCAGAGAGGTGAAAAGAGATTTTTTTCAAGAAGATCTGTGAGATTAGGATCAATGTCTAGGAGGTTTTCAACATGAGGGTTGAAGGTGCGCTAGACATTCCTTGCTTCAGGGATATGGGAAATAGTATGCATGGGAGATTCAGGCACTGATATGAAAATAGGGAATGTTTGGTTGTTTGAAGTGTGGCAATAGGAAAGTAACTCGAGAGGTGGAACAATCTTATTGCAGACTTACCACCAGAAATAATGAGCTTTAGGGGGGATTCATAGGCTCTAGATAGATTTCCAAAGAGACTCTACCTCTAGAGTCAGAGCAGTTATAACAAGATCATACCCATATTTTATACTATAAGTGATAGTGTTTTCCATGGTCCGAAATAAATGATCCAGACCCAAATCTATACCCACTAGGATAGTAAGAATAATTTTTCTATCCCTCTTATTTAACTAGGAGGAGACTTTCTTAGCACACCGTCCACTTTCTTCCCCTTTAAAAAGGGATAAAACCTTTGAATCTTCAAGGCCTTTCGAGGTGGGGGAAGTTTCTTTTGATCCCAGTTTCATTAACAAACCACAGTTCCATCCAAATATTAATGGACGATCCATTTACAATTCTCTAGTAAATCCTCCATTAGATGGTCATGCATGATCCCCATAATCTATATGATAAGAAGCTGTGGTGGGGGCCGAATAGAGTGATTTAAAAATAAGAATATGGCCAGTATTTTTCCTTTATAACCTTCACATAGAGAGAAAAAGGGTGTTGAATGAACCTCTACCATTATTTAGCAAGAATCACATCATTAAAGATGAACAGGTCCCTGAACCTCATTCCCCCATGAGTCCTGGGTTTTTAGAGTTTATCCCAAGCAATCCAGTGAGCCTTGTGTTTTCCTTCATCTAGTATCCACCAAAAATTGGTGAAGCATGAGTGGAGTTGATCTATGATGAAATTGGGGAGACTTTTTCGTAAAATAGAAGGGGATGGATTGGGTGAATGATTTAATGAGGATTTCCTTACCTTATTTGGAGACTCTTTTGTAACTATAAGCACGAATTTTTTTATCCACCCTTTCCAAAATGATAGAGAAACATATTTTTTAGAGTGTCCAAAGACCATAGGAATCCATAATTACTTGTTTTTCTTATCAACCATTTGGAATCTAGATTCCTATCAGACCTCATCCTTTATCTTTTGTGGCATTATAGTACTAATGGAAATTTTTTATTTATAGGGGTGGAAGTCATACCATGAATCCTTCTCATAGAGGCATACGAGAAGAAAAATATGCTTTCATTCTTCCAATTAGGAACTATAGAAAAGGATAAAATAATTGGAAAAGATGATATGAGATATGGGGTCCCCCAATGATAGTCCTTCTCTCCATGGGAAAAATTATCATTAGCTACTTCTGAAATAAAATTAGAGAATATGCCAGCCATTAAAATGAATAGGGAAGGAAAAGGGGGTCTCTCTAGAGATGTACCCTAGTGGATGAGAAGATACAGAAAATTAATCCCTTAATGCAGATCTTAAATGAGATGAAGGATACATATTTGATAATGATGTTTACCCATCTTGATCAAAATACCATTTTGATCAGTTCAAACCAGATGGACAACCATTCCACTCTTTCAAAATCTCCAGTCATGTAAAAATTCCAGGCCATGATGCCTCTATCATCCACATTGTATATCTTCCCAGAGTGAAAGTTTTCATGAGAAATAATCAAATTGTATGATATAAGACTACTGGGGATAAATTCACTTTGGTTTTCAGAGGAAATGTAATGTAGTAAGTTGAGAAGGTGGTTAACCAGAATCTTGGGGAAAATTTTATAGGTGATATTACATAGGATAATGGGTCAAAACTCGGAAACCTGATAGGTTTTATGGATTTTCGGATTGAGAGTGATGAGGGTTTCATTAAGGGAGGTGAATTCAACCATACCTTGCTAAAGGTCCCTTATCAGGCTCGACACATCAGACCTCGTAATGTGATATAAGTTTTTAAAGAAGAGGGTCTGAAATCCGTCTGGGCCTGAGGATTTGGTGGAGTGGTTTTTTTAGGGAAAAATGGATTTCCTAGTTAGTAATTTCTTGGGATATCTTGCTATGGATAGCCTCAATAACAATAAGAATAATACATGAGGAAACCTCAGTGGGTATAGAGGGATCACCAGCTATGTATAGATCATGAAAAAAAATGAAGGACAAGGACATGGATCTCCTGATATTTTGTGACAGTTCTTCTATCAAGTTAGGTCATACATGAAATAAGGATTTTGAGACACCTTAAAGATGATTTCTAGTGGAAATAATATGTATTTATGTCCCTTTATTTGATATGAATGTCATGATCAAGTGTAGACTAGTAGATTTATTTTATTCTAAGTGTTTCCTTGACTTAAGTATCAAGTGTATAAATTATTAAAATGATTGTGGATGAAGGTTGGGGATATTTGAGATTAGTGAGTATTTTTTAAGGGCATCACACCACTAATCTGGTTTTTGTAACCACCTATCACTCCAATTTTTGTGTTAAAAAACGACTTGATGAATTTTAGCATGATTTTCATGCCCAATCATAGTTCATACTACTTTAATCACTACTTTAGATCCCATTTCACACATATAGTATCATTAAAATATTAAGGGTCTCTCACATATTGGATTTATAAGGATGTTATTATGGTGAATGAGAATTAGGCTCTGGTCCGACATGGCATGAGTACAGTGGGAGACCTGAAAGAGGTTAAATATGGTGATCCAGTAATAAGATTTGAAGAATTTGTCCAATATATCCTAAATGTAGGTGTTCTATGAGAATCCATGATACCATGTGAAGGGTATACCTGTGTGACCCAAGTCAGAGAGACCCATGCATTGATCCACATATAGGAAGTCTCTTATATGCGCTAAGGGCCTACTTAGATCCCCTCTATTTTTTTCTTTAGAATTGATGTCATTAAAATCCCCTCCCATGAGAAGAAATCCTGATATGATCTTCTTAATCATTTTAAGGAGGTCCCATGACTTATGTTTATCATTTTTTGAGGGACAACCATAGAAACCAACAAAGGCCCAAACATGCATGTCAGAAATATGTACATATGTGGAAATATGGTTCAATGAGAGGTTATTAATTCTGATGTACACTCCCTCCTTCCATAGGAGGAAGATTCCACTAGCATGGACATGGAGTGGGAATATGAATCAACCCTCAAAAACTAATTTGGAGGAAATTACTTGTATTTGAGCTTAGTTTCAGACAAAAAAACTAGACTATGGAAATGTAGAGCACTCATGCGTTAGAGAATATGAAATGTGCATGGGTTTCCAATCCCATAGTACTTCTAGCATATTATTTTCATTAGATTAGGTGGTGTTAGATTAGACTAACCTCATACTCTAAAAATTTAGTTAACAATCCATTATCTACAGCCTTCTACCTTTTTGGGAGGATCTTACTTCCCAGAGGTGATTCTAGGCTTTTCTTTTTTCCACAATGTTCTACATCAAGGGTGGGGGTGGGTTTTAATTCCTGGATCCTCTCAAATTTTCTATCTTCATGCCCCATTATTTCTTTCCCCAGTCATTGTAAACCATTTCATGTCATCACCAACCTGGGAGGTGAGATATGGAAGTTCTATACTTGGGGGAGGAATATGGTTTGGAGGGTCCATGCAGATGTGTTTTCAATTGGATGGTGTTTTAATAGTATCCTCCATCCATCAGGGTAGGGATGAAAACGAGGTTTTAATCTACACATGGTCTTTATTCATGATAAAAAAGGCACTCTCAGTGGCCCTAGGGCCAGCAGGGGGGGGGGTTGGATTTCCCACTTATTTTGGTTTCACTGTATAATCGTAGTTTTTTTGGAAATCATGGTATCCCTAGTAAAATATTCATTTACTGGTCGTTGGTGGTGTGATTTATTATGTCCCTGGAAAGTTTCTCTCTATCCTTATGTTTCTTTTTTCATAGCGGAGAAAATATTTTCCTATTACTTTTAGCATGGAATGATGGACCATAATGCATGGAAACATTTGCATCTCCATTAGTTATCTTTTAGGTGCACTCCTTTTCCATGTGTCCAATGAATCCACAAAAGAAATATAAGAACAACATATTTTTATACACAAAAACTGATCCATGTTTTTGAATTCTCCATTTATAGAAATGTACCCCTAAGGAGAGGTTAAACTACATTAATTGAGACCCTTCTCCATGTGGAAGGCCCCCATATAATAGGGTCTGATGGATCCCATTCCATAAAGACACTCATACAATATAACATCCCTCTCATGATGTTCTTAGATTTGGACCAGTAGGGGATACACAAAATTTTAACTGAGATGGGTGATTTAGAGGGTCACTTTAAGTGCATCCTCGTTATTTACCAGATCCACCATTAATATCAGTTGGTTATTGAAGGACCAAGGCCTTCTGAGAAGGTCCTTTTGTTTTTATTTCTCGTTGAAGAACATGAAAATGTTATGTCCATATATAATCTCACATATGGATACTCCTTCATCCAATCACCATATAGATTTTAGCGTGTTCTTCAGGGAAGGAAAATTGATGGTCCAGTTTGTGATGAATTTTCCTATAGAAATAAAAAGGCCTAGATGGTTTAAAACTAATTATATCCATAATCTCAGTTAAATTATATTTGAACTTAGTATTTTGATTAAATATTATTTTTTACTTATGGTTTAATAGGTATTTAGGATGTGTTTATCTCATTAATTCCATCAAAATTTATTCAACATAATATATATGTGATTTGGATATTAAATAAATATTTATTTTCAAGGTAATAAATAATAATGTGAATATATAATATTTGTTTATCTCTTGTTTATTCTAAAGATAACAACTAATTACATATTTTTTTATGTGTATATTGAAAAAATATTCTTTCATTGGTTTTGTTAACATAATATTTATTTATTTATTGTGTTTGTAAATAATCCCTCAAGGTAACAATGCAACATTTTTGGGTTGGTTGTGTTTGTTGACAAAACATGTTTTCAAGGTGAAATGGTTGAGTTCAAAAGATATTTTTGAAGACCCATGTTAACAAAGAAGCATGACAAAGGAATTGTAGTTCTGGAGGCAGTACAAGAAGAACAGTTACAAGGTGGCACCGTTTTATAGTGTTTCCCAAATTTTTGGGGTCCAAAATTTGAAATTTGGTGAGCATTGAGAAAGGTGGATTTGTTTGCATATCTCATAAAAATA
Source organism: Viscum album (assembly GCA_963277665.1). NCBI lineage: Eukaryota > Viridiplantae > Streptophyta > Magnoliopsida > Santalales > Viscaceae > Viscum > Viscum album. The sequence goes on from OY728152.1 coordinate 1,258,971,944, forward strand.
TGTAAAAGGCATGAGTTTCTCAAATATGGGCTTCATTAAGTGGATTTTTCTAAGACATTAATAATGTTAATGGTGAGATATGCGGTAATGAAAATCATTGTGAATGGAAGAGGTGAAGAGAATTTCTAAGGAGAATTGCGGTAGTGATATAAATGAATTTAAGGAACACTCCGTGATTATGATGAGCTTTTCTATCTGAAAAATTTCTATGGAGAATTGTGAAATAGAGATAATTTTTTCTGAAATTTATGATCTCTACGAAATGGGATTACGTGGCACTGATGTGGTGGAGGAGGTTCTGGAGTCGTTGGGAAGAACCTATAAATAGGCCTGCAACCCAAGATAAGTGTAGGGAGTTATCAAAAAAAACTTATAGCTCTCGAATTTCAAAGGTGGTTCGCAGAGGTAGTGTGCTTCGTGAAAGGAAGGGGATTTGCAGAGGCTAGTAAATCTCCATGAAAGAGGTGTGGTTTGAAAATGATTTTCTAAGATTTTCAAAAGAAGTGTACTCTGTGAAGGCTTGAGCTCTGTGAAGATGTGATCTCTATAAAGAAGTGTGCTCTGTAAAGGTTTGTTCTTTACGAAGAGGTAGGAACTTTGTGAAGGTTTGTATGAGCTTTGCGAATTAAGGAGGTTTGTGAAGTAGTGAGCTTTGCAAAATTGTTTTGAAAAGGGATTTCCCAGTGTACAGTGGAAAATAGTCATTCACTGGTGGATGAAATTTGGGATTCAATATAGAATCTATATACAGTGGATGATGTATTCATTTGTGATAATGAAAGGACCTATAAGTCTATAAATGGTGAGTGGATCTTCTGAAGAAGCAGCGAGCATACTTCAGCTGAGAGAACAGTGGGATTTTAATTTTGATTGGTTGTAAAGCAAAATGGATAGTGAGTTCACTCCAAAATTTTTACAGTGAAACTTCATAGGGTCTTTCTGTCCCTGTGCAGGGAGTCCGCATCTTCACAGATATGTCTATTTCACCGTGCCTCTCTCGGAAGAAGTTCCTAGATCATTATGCCTTTCATGTGTATCAGAACTTACCCGAAAAGGAATTTCAGTACCTTAAGAGTATTATAGTTATGACCGCCATTCACCGGGGCTTCGGTTGCTGAATACCCAGTCATTAGGTCACCCAATTCCTTGACCTTCTGGCACTAGGGAGGAATCATACTCCATACATGGTCTTACGAATTTGCAGAGATCTGTGTTTTTGGTAAACAGTCACTCGGGCCTGGTCACTGTGAACTCCTTTGTGAGGAGGCACCCCTTATCTGGAATTTGTGGGTCTATTTTTCTGAGTTCATTAGAGAGAGTTTTCTCGCGCGCCTCGGTATTCTCTACCTACCCACCTGTACCGGAAAACAATGAGCTTATAGTAGATCTGGTACATCAACACATCACTAGTGTCTGATCCTTTAACATAGCCTAGTGAGGGTGAACCAAGTAAATTTGTTGTGTCCTATGCATGCTTTAATATTTTCACATCCTCTACAACATGAAGAATAGGTAAGAGAGTTTTGTTTAACAATGAAACCAAATAAAAAGGGAAAATTGTTTTAATCTATCATACCCTGATTCACCCCTCCTCTCAGGGTATCTATCCTAGTGGACCTAACAAGTGGTATCAGAGGGAAAGGTTGATATAAGTGTTTATATCTCAATGGAGGTCACCAATCATAAAGAATTTCTGATATTTTAGGGGAATAATTTTCAGTTATGGAAGAATCAGATGCAACAATACTTTTGATCTTTGATAATGGATGTGTTTACCATAGTGATGCATGGTATCTCATCTGACATCAATAGTGGTGCATTATCAAAGGCTGAAAGAAGGAAAATGTATGCTAATGGTAATTAAATCAGTGATTTTGGGGGATTCCTATCCAATTATATCTATACGAATGTGATTTCCTGAAAAACATCACATGCTATGTGGGAAAAACTATTGAATATAAATTAAGGAGATACAAATATTAGAGAGGTAAAGATGCAAGTTCTATGGAATAAGTATGTAGATTTGAGAATAAAACCAAATGAGTCTATTTATTCATTATTTTATAGGGTAAATATTTTTTTAGAAGACATAAAAGGTCTCAGAGAAGTCATTGAAGAAATAAATATTATGAAGTACGTATTGAGGAAACTTCCACCTTGGTTCAATCTGAAAGCTTTAGTTTTGGAAGATAAATATCCTAAAGAGATGAAGCTGGAAAACTTTCATAGTACCCTAGTAGCATATGAAATGAGAAATGATGACAAAGATGCTGTGGAAAAGCATAAATCTAAAGAGGTGGAATTCAAGGCCATGAAGAAGCTCACCATTGTAGACTCTTAGGAAGAAGAGGAAAAAAATGAGGTGATGTCATTCCTGTCTTCAAATCATCAAATTGGAAAAATAATGTTCAAGGGGAAACTTCCACTAGCAAGTTTTAGATGTGGAAAGGTTGGACATATTGTGTAAAGGTGCCCTAATATGTTTCAATAAAATGATGAGGATGAAGTCAAAATTCCCAAGAAGAAGTATTCATCCAATGTGAAAGGAAAGAAATAGTTGAAGAGGAATTTATTTAAGAAAAAGAATCTTCTTTCACAAGAATAATACTGTTCATATGTGTCTGAGGTTGGAGTGGTTGAATAGATAGAGAACTGTAAATATCTTGGAGGAAATGCTATGGTGGAAGATTTTAGTATTTCTCAGAAAAAGGAATAAAATGACACTGATGAAGAAGAAGAAGGTTTTAAAGGAAGAGTCAATATAGAAGCTGGATTAGAAGCAACTCTTGAGGAGATAGATTTTTGGAGAGAAAAAACAAATAAATTCAAAAATGTGGTACATGATAACATTCTCTATATGAAACAACAACAAGAAGAAAAGTATGATTTAATGAAAGAAATTGAAAATCTCAAGTCTTCATTGCTAGTGGACTTAAGAAAAATTGATGAGTACAAAATCATAGTTGAAGAAAAGATAAGTGTGGTCGATTGTTTGAATAACACATCTAAAGAACAAATCAAACACATTGAGGAACTTGAAGAAGAAGCTATCAATCTGCAAAAAAAATTTGAGGATCAAGGAAAAATCTCAAATCCCAATATGACATTAGAAAAGAAGATCACTCAGAAGATGAAAAAGTTTTAAGTAGAGAATAACGGTCCAGTAGAAAAGAAGAAATAATCATGTTCAGATGATAAGACTGATGTGAGGCCTGACCCAAAACCAAAAGCTGTGAAAGTTGAAGTAAAACTTCAAGAACCCATTCTGAGATTAAAGATGGATTTGGGCATGAAGCAGAATCCGAATATTCAGAGATCCCGAGGGAAAACTAGTAGTTTATAAGTGACATGCAGGAATACACCCTATATGAGGTGTTATTACTATGGAAATATGGGACATTCATAGAATATGTGTTCTATAGCCAAGATATACCATAGGGATCAGGAGAAACAACGGTAGGAAACATAGATAAATATTATATAACATATTTTGAGGGACATTGTTTTTGATGTGGAGGATTTGGGCCCATGGATAGACACTGTCCATTAATCATGCATAGGAATGTTCCAAAGAGGAACTCGGGAAGTCGCAAACTGTAAATCAGAGAATCAAAAATTGACCTGAAAACACAAAATCAATTTGAAGAACTACAGGATGAAGCTGGTCCATCATACTTTGAGGAAGATCAATATTTTCAAACTACACAGAGTGTGAATTCAAATACATGGATCAAAAATAAAAAGGATGAGAATTTAGTGGTAGTGGAAATTTCCCTTAAATCATCAGATCGTTTTGAAGTATGGATCCGTGACAGTGGCTGCACATCCCGTATGAAATGAAACCAAAATCTTGTTACAATAATAAAATATGACAAATAATGAGTTTTGATGTTTTGGAATGATGAAGTCCTAATGATTATTGGCTCAGGAAAGTCTAGGTATTAGGGGCAATGAAATGAGACGTGCTGATGCCATGGTAGTAGAACGTCTCAGTCACAATTTTCTTAGCATTAGTCAACTATGTGACTCATGGAATTATATATGGTTTACTATGAAGACGTGTATCATCAAAGTAAGAGATTATGCAGTGGTTCAATAGGGAAAAAGAACAAAGGGAAATTTCTACCTTGTAATTGGAGAAGAAGATGTTTACTTTTTTGTATAGAGTTGAAAAAAACAAGCTATGGTATAAACGATTGGGTCATCTTTGACAACTATACTTTGAAGATCTGGTGAAGTTTGATGTAGCTAGTGACCTCCCTAACCTATCATGTGATCATACACATATGTTCAATGCCTATCAATAAGGTAATTTCATCAGAATGACGTACAAAGCAAAGGAAAAGAAGTCAAAAAGAGTGTTTGAATTGGTGAATACTGAGGTTTGTGGACCTATATCACCAATATAAATTGATGGGAATAGGTATCACCTTATTTTCATTGATGACTATAGCATAATGGCATGATTATTTTTCATTTCCTATAAGTATGATGTGTTTAGTTTCATAAAAAAATATCGAAGGGAATATGAAAGGACACTTGGACTAAAGATTATTTTGTTTTGTACTGATAATGGTATAGAATTCAAAAACAGTCAGGTGGAAGACTATCTTGAGAAACATGGGATAAAGCATCAAATTTCTTTTTTGAGAACTCCCTAGTAGAATGGAGTTATTGAGAGGAGAAATCAGATGATCAACAACATGGCCAAAATGATGCTTATTGAAAAAGACCTTCTAGAGAAATTTTGGAAGGAAGTAGTATTGACATAGTTTTACATTTCTAATAGGGATCTATTGTGTCCAAATGAAGAAAAGAATCCATAATATATGAGGTAAAAAAATAATCCAACAATAAAATACTTTTAAATCTTTATAAGTAAGTTATTTATTCTCAACAATGAAAAACATAGGAAATTTGAGTCATGAGGAGATTAGGGGATATTTATTTGGCTACTCAAGAAATAGAAAATCATATAAATGATTTAATAAGATGATTAGAATAGTATTTGAGAGAAATATTATCACTATAGTGGATAATGAAGAGAATATTCAGCAATACAATGAATAGTTTTCTAATGAAATAGATGAGAAGGAAAGAAACATAGGGGGAGAATATGTGACAGATACTGATTCGGAAGAATACGATGATGATGATAAAGAAGATTTCAAGTATGTATCTACAAAGAAGACAAATAATTGAGCTGAAATTGACAAGAAAAATATCATTAGTGATCAGAAAATGCCTGTTCACACAAGAAGAATGATATCATTACAACAAGTATCTTTCTTATCTCAAATAGATCCAAAATGTTTTGCTAATGCAATTGAGGATGAAAAATGGGTCCTGGATATGAATGAAGAGCTAGAACATATTTACAAGAATTAGATGTTGGAGATTATTTTGAGGCCAACAGAAAATAATGTCATTAGGATTAAATGGATTTTTCACAATAAGATGAATTAAGATGGTGAAGTTACTCGAAGAAAAGCATGGATAGTGTGGAAAGGGTACTCCCAAATAGAGGGTATTGATGTTGAAGAAAATTTTCACCTTTTTTCAAGGCTGGAGACAATAATATTATTCTTGTCCATTATAGTACAACAAAAAGTTCAATGTGTTCTATATGGATGTCAAATCTACATTTTTGAATGGGGTTTTAGAAGAAGAAGTATATATTGAGAATCCATATGGTTTTCCCATTCATGTAGTTGAGATCGATTTTTTTCACTTGAAGAAAGCACTATATGGGCTAAAATAAGCACCAAGATCATGGTATTTGAGACTTGATTAGTATTTTAAGAAGCTTGGATTTTAGTATGGTGGAGTTAAATTGCAATTTATATATAAACAAATATAGTAATAAAAGGTCGAGGGTGCTGGTTTGTGTTGATGACATAATATTTGGTGGATCAGATGAAGCTCAGTGAAGACAGGTTTCAGAATTAATGAAAAGTGAGTTTGAAATATCTATGATTGGCGAGCTAAAAATTTTCCTTGGTTTACTGGTGACGCAAGGAAATAATTACACTTTTATTTATCAATCCAAATATACTAAGGAGGTTCTGAGAATATTTGGAATGAAAAATTCTAAGGATATGAAAACACTGGTTGCTACCCGAATGAAATTATTAAAATATGGTGATGAATGATAGTTAATATCACATAATACAGGTAGATTATTAGAAGTTTACTATACTAGACAATGATGAGACTTGATATTGTTTTGCCACATTCCATACAGTGAGATATCAATGAAATCCCAAGTAAATCCACAAGCTTTTAGTGAAAATAATACTTTGGTATATGAAAGGAATTGTAAAATTTGGTTTGATCTATACTAAAAAATCTCTGCCAGAGATATTGGTATATATAGATGTAGATTGATCCGGATTATAATATTATATAAAATAAACATCAGGAGGTTCTTTATATCTTAGTGGATTGTGTATTTATTAGCTAAGAAAGAAACAAAATTTCATTACATTGAGAACCATAGAAGTTGAGTATATTTCTACCACTCAAGAATGAAAACTGTTATTATGGATGATGTATCGACTTCATGATATGGGAGTAGAAGTGAAGGCTCTAATCAGAATCCAGTGTAATAATTTGAGTGCAATCAATTGTAGAACAAATCCAGTTCATCACTCAAGGAAAAAGTGCATTGAGATCAAGTATCACTTTATCAAATAGAAGGTGGAGCACAGTATTGTGAAATTGGAGTATGTTCCCAAAGAGATATTGGTTGAGGAAATTCTGATAAAGTCCTTACCTAAAGAAGTGTTTGAGAGGCATCTACTGGCTCTGGGAGTTCTGTCCACTCCCGCACCTGAAAAAGTGTAGTTATGGAACCCCCTTTCCCCGAGGTATGATGTGTTTTTCTATAAAGTGATGATCTATGTTCTTTACAATGTTTCATACCACAAAGGAGTGACATTTGGGTTTTTCATCAAATGGGTATAAAGTATGTCTCCATAAAGGGGAGAAATTGAAGAAGTGAGAAAATTCATTTGTCAAAGACATTGGGAGAATATGACAGGTGGAGCAGCAAGATTGGGGGAGCAATGAGATAGGGGGAGAGTTTTATATCTGATGATTCTGGAAGTGATCGATCAAAGATTAAATATAATGATAGTAAATGTTCGTGGTGAAAGAAGAAGTTTGGTATTGGAATGGTGTCAATAATTTGTGTTTGTAATGAAGTGATTCATTGATGGAATTTTCATATTACTCTTGTTTCTCACAACGATCATTTCTCATGTGAGATTAGAGTATGTATTGAGTAAATATTTTATCTCTATCTGATTCATAAGATGTGAATGCCAGAAGATGTTGGAAGAATACCTAATGAAGTATCAAATCGCAGAGAATTGTTATGAGAATAGTTTTCAACCAACCCAAAGGGGAAGATTTTTTGGAAAAAATCCCTCAAGGTGACGTTCTGACATTTTTGGGTTGGCTGTGTTTGTTGACCGTGTAGGTATTCATGGTGAAGTGGACGAGTTCAAGAGAAATTATTGATAACCCATATTCAAAAATAATCATGAAAAAGGAATGGATGGTCTGGAGTCATTACAAAAAGAATAGTTACAAGGTGGCGCCAATTTCTAGTGTTTTCCAAATTTTTGGGGTCCAAAATATGGAATTTGGCAAGCCTAGTGAAAAGTGTATTTCCTTGAATATCTCCTCAAAATATGTAAAAGGCATTAGTTTCGTGAATACGAGATTCATGAAGTGGATTTCACATGGACATGAATAATGTTGACAGTGAGCTCTACGGTTATGAAGAGATTTTCGATTTGTAGAGGTGAAGATCATTGGGAGGGAGAATTGTGGTGGTGGTGTAAAGGAATTGATAGAATGATCCAAGATTATGATGAGTTTTGCGACCCGGAAAATTGCTCGGGAGCTTCATGAAATAGAGATAATTTCAGTTGGAAATTCAGAGATCTACGTAATGGCATTACGTGGAACTGTTGTGCAGCAGAAGGTTTTGGAGTCATTGAGAAAAGCCTATAAATAGTCCTCCACCCTCAAGATAAGTGTAGAGAGTTTCCACAAAAAAATTATATCTCTCGAATCGAAAATGAGGTTCACAGAGGGTGTTTTCTTCTCGAAAGGAAGGAGCTTCACAGAAGCTAATCGAGCTCTGTGAAAGATGTGTGGTTCCCAAAGGCTTTCTCAAGATTTTCGAAAGTAGTGTACTATGATAAGGCTTGTGCTCTACTAATAAGTGATCTATCTGAAGTAGTTAGCTCTATAAAATACTATTCTCTATAAATAGTGTGTTCTGCAAATTTGTGCACTTTGCGAAGAGGCATGAACTTCATGAAGGTTTGTTTGAGCTTTGCAAATTAATGAGCTTCACAAAACAGTGATCTTGGCGAAAGTGTTTTGAAAATGGATTGCCTAGTGTTCAGTTGAAAAGGGGTATTCATAAGTGGATAAAATTTGTAATTCGATATAACATCTACATACTTTGGAGCATGTATTCATTGGTGATAATGAAAGGACCTATAAGTCTGTAAATTGTGATTGGATATTATGAAGAAGTAGTGTGCACACTTCAATTGAGGGAGTAGTGAGATTTCAATTGTGATTGGTATTAAACCATGAGGGATAGGGAGTTCACTCAAAATTTTGAAAATTGTAGTTCACTTATCATAGATTTGGTACATTGACACATCACCGATGTATGATCCTTAGATGTATCCCAGTGAGGGTGAACCAAGTAAAATTGATGTGTTTGTGAATACTTTAAGATTTTTTCATACTCTGCAATGAGAATGAGTGATAAGAGAGTTTTTTAACAATGAAACAATATCAAAAGGGAAAATTGTTTTAATCAGTCATACACTGATTCACCCCCTTCTCAGGGTATCTTGCCTAGTAGACCTAACATATTGAATGAATAATTAAATGATATTTATTTATTTAAATAAATAGTTATTATTCAATGTTAAATAAATCTTTAAGAGGATTGACCTATTGAGTTAAAGGTCCATAATAAAAGATACTAATATCCATGAGTTTTGCACGCATTAAGAAAATAATAATAATAATAATAATAATATTATTATTATTTTATGTGTAGTTTTATTTAGTGTTAATAGATTTGTTATGGGACTTTATTCTGTAACCAATTCTATGTCCTAGATATATAGACACTATTATATAATTTTTAGAGAGATGGGAATCATTAGGCACAAAAAATTTGATTTATGGAGAATTCTCTCTAATCTTAGATATTCTTAATAAGTATATCAAGAATGGAGAGAATGGATTTTCCTCCTCCCTATCAAGAAATAAAGAGAACAATAGAGAGTATTTCAGGTGTGGAAATATTCTTCTTGCAATAAAACATGAACAACCCAAGTGGTTTGGATCCTTTGGGATAGAGCCTAAAGTTCAAACATCGATGTTTTGATATTTATAGGGGACATGTGGATATCGCCATAGGTACTTTATTCAATGATCCTTAATCACAAAAACAATATGAATATAGTGGACAATCGATTCAGAAATGAAGAAATAATTACAATCATAGATAATTATTATATATTTATAGATTAATTATGAATTATATATTAAGATATCCCATATTTAATTATTCCATGGTTTCATTTTTATGGATTAAAATATTTAATCCAAATAAATTGATGAAAAATATTGTTTGGAAAATTACCAATAAATTCTTTTACATCCCTAAATTTTAATACTATTGTGCCAAGGACCATTAGTGGAGTTTCATTCATCTAGTAAGGTGGGTTTCTTGCATTATTTATTCCAGTGTTATTCTCATCCAACAAGTGTCTGTGGTAGTGACCATTCTTAAGTTTTAGTTGTGGTATCCAGTATTGTATCACATGGTGGTAATTGGAATTATTTTGGCTAGTTAGGACATAGAGGTGGTTAATTTTATCAAGTTTAGTAGATTAGTTCTCTATAGGGTAGCTAGGGCTCAAGAGGATATAGAAGAGGCTCAAGGCTAGGTCAACTTCATGACGTTGAACCAATACTTACTGACCTTGAAAAAGTTCCTTTGAATGTACAAGGTACAATATTAATGGAATCTACCCTCGCTTTATCTTTTTTGACATGGGTACATCACATTTTTTTATATTTTCTAAATATGCTTATGGTTTAGGGATATCTATTACGGAACCTTGTGGAGTGATATATATTGATACTCCCTTTGAAGTCAAGGTTTATAACTTTTTCCATAAAAGAGTTTGGAAAAAAAAAATTTAATTTTTAGTCATCCTGTATGTTGATATACCCTCAGGAGTGTGATTTAAGGATATTCATCAATGCTTTTGTTATTACCCTATGATCAATGGTTATCATTATCTATAGTATTTCTTTGTGTTAGTGATGCATAAGTTCAATGTGATCCAAGGTATGGATTGGTTGAATTGTTATCGAGTGCACATTTATTTCCTTTACTAGTGGTTATTTTCAAATCTATTTATGGTGGCTTTTAAACCATTTATAGTGGGTGGGATTTGTTATCATTTCATTCAAGACATGACCATTGAAAACTGGTGATACTTTCGAGCCATATTCCTAATGCGGTTTTGGATGATGTGGAGACATGTTATATGGTCTTTCCTCATGTTTTGGACAAATATTAGAATGTATTTTCCAATGAATTATATAGGTTTTCCTCCTTAGAGAGAGATCATGTTTATGATTGTACTCTTGGTAGGTGAGATGCCTATATTCATTTCTCTTTATAGGAACAATCCAAAAAAATTTCATAAACTAAAGTGCTATTTAGATTATCTTGAGGTGAAGGGTTATATTCTATCAAGAATACCCCCTTAGGATTATCGTATTTTTCTTATCAAGAAAGTGGATCACTCATTATGTGTATGTGTGGATTACAAGAGGTTGAACCATGTGATAGTCGAGAACCAATTTCCTCTTCCACATATTGAAGATTGTTTTGACCATTTGAGGGGAGAAAAGTGGTTATACATGATTTATTTGAGATTAAAATATTATCAGATGATATTGAGGACTTTTGATATCTCTCATACCATTTTTAAGATCTAGTACAATATATATGAGTTACTTATGATACATATTAGATTGATAAATTTTATATCCATGTTTTGGGTCTTAATGAGTCGAATTTTTCATCCTTAATTGGATTATTTTATGGTGATTTTTTCAATGAAATTTCAGTGTACTCCCAAACATGAGGCAACCATGATTTTCATTTGGAGATCAATATTAGTATGTGATATATAAAGAAGGTATATCTGTGGACCCTTTCTTGATTATTTCCATGGATTGTTGGAATAATATGAAGAACATTTTTATATTCATGTCTTCTTAGGTTTGGAAGGATATTATAGGAGATTCATTAATAATTTTTCATAATAGAAAGCACTGATGATGACACTGACCAAGAAGGGCATCAGATTCCTGTGGTATAATGAATGTGGGAGATTCTTCCAAGAGATAAAGGGAATATTTATATTTATTATGATTTTGACCTCACCTAAATCTGTTAAGGAGTATACCCTATATTTTGATTCATCAAAAGTTGTTTTGGAATCCATTTCAATGCATGGTGGGTGTGTTATTTTAAAGGGTTTGAGGAAATTAAGTCCACATGAGAAAAATTATATGACTCATGATATGTAATTGGAAGTGGTAATACATATTTTTAGATATTGGAATCACTATCTTCTGGTCAATAGGTTTATTGTATATACAGATATTAAGAGACACATTTATATCTTTTCTTTAATAAATTTGAACCATTGGAATATGAGGTGGCTTGAATAACTTTATTAATTTGAATTTGAGATGAAATATACCCCTAGAAGTGGGAATATTTTCACTAATGTACTTAGTAATAAGAATTAGGTATACGTAGTGAAGGTGGATAGTAGAGAGTGGAAGATGATGAGACTCTTTACTGAGATGTTATTTGATGTTTAGAAGTATCAGGGTAGGGTGACCTTGACATAAATAAGTATGGAATCCCAACCCCTTGACAAATTGAAGAAGTTTTTTATATATAACTGGTACTTCTTGGTTATTAGGGACAATATTTATAGTGGGGAGTAATTTAATGATTTAAATCTTTATTTTGATAAGGTTTTTCATGTCTGTGGTTGGGTTTTGGTTTTTGTGAGCATACATGAGGCGATGATACGAGATTCACACACCTAAATATGGTATATTAACCCAAGGATTAAAAATATTTATCACTATATTCATAGGTAGTATTTTTGGCTCAATATTAAGAAAGAAATAGTAGTGGTTCATTTCATGAAACTTTCCTTGTTAGTGGATAATGTAAAAAATTAGTGACCCAAAAGACTTCTTAAATAACTAACCATTCCAGATTTGAAGTGGAATTATGTTTCCATGTTTTTTATGGGATTTTCTAGGATGTTTTTATGTTGTGATGTGGTGTGGGTTGTTGTAGACTATTTGACCAAGTTTTTACACTTACTTTTGATCAGGGTGTCCCATTACATTGATGATATAGGCTGATCATATGTCCATGAGATAGTATATCTTCATATTATGCCGATAAGTATCATTTTTTTATTTGGAATCCGTATAACACCACAAAAATTTATTTTAAAAGAATAATTATTCCTATAGATTTCTTAACACGCAACCCCGAGCTTGAAGTGAATTAAGATATATTATAAAAATATTATTATTTAAATGTGACTATAATAACCAGGATATTTAATTAGAAAGTATAAATATGATTAACATCATTATGAAATATATTTATATTTTTCATACTCAATACAATTGTATTGATGAGTGCTTAGGAAATAAGAACACAATTTTTAGTGAAGTCGAACTTTGCTTAAAAAATTCATTTTCATCAAAAAAGTTTTTATTAAATTTAGTGCATGGAAATTTTAATTAATTTATGAAAATTTTAGAAATTTTATTTTATTTTTTAAATAAACATGTCAAAATTAACTAAGGTTTAATTTTTTTTGTTTTACTTAATTTTTTTTTGTGAAAGTGGAAAATACCAATTTTTCAAATACTCTCATTTATTTTCATGAAATCAAGTAATTTAAAAGTTAAATTATACTTTGGATATTTTATTAAAGTGAAAAATTATTCATTTTATTAATAATAATATAATTAATTCCAATTTAATCAGTAATATTAATTCTTTTTAAATAAGTTAATTTTTAAAATTAAAAACGCATTTTTAAAAAAAATTGTTTTTCATTTTGTTTTCCAAATTTATATTAAAATTGATTTTTGAAAATTCTAGATATTGGATCCTGAAAAGTTTATTCTATATTTATAACCTTTAGGTTCAATTTTTTTAAATAATTACCCTTTATTTTTGGTCATTATGAATAGTAACCGTGATAAATATTTGTCACATCTGTAATGATAAAATGGTTAAAACAGGGTTAAAATGATGATATAAGATCTCAAAATAATCCAAAACTTTAAATTCTTTAATTTAATGGAATATATTTAACCATATGCATAAAAAATTATAATATATGTAATTTTGGTACCATTTTCATTAGATGATGACATTTATATTATTTTAAGAAAAGAAAATTCTAAAATGTCACTATCTTTCTTTTAATTTATTTTATATATTTAGATAGGTATAATAATATGATATTAGTGGATATAAAATTTTATTTTTAAAATTATTTATTTACTTTTTATTTTTAGTAATGGTATAGTTACCTTAAAAGCTTACTGAACCATGGCAGAGTGCTTATGCAAGCAGTAGAAAATCAAAGAAAATGATTTTAAAAACATCAAAAGTAATATTTTTTGGGATGAATTCTGGTGAAAAATATTTCTTGGTCAATATTAATATATACTTTATGATTGAAGAGTTTTTCTTATAATTCATTTATTATCTTGATTTCTTTAAAGTCAAACTAAATGAATAGTTTCAAAAATGACATTGATGATATTTTATGAAAAATTATATTATATTTAGTTATTTAAAAATCCTTAAAATATTGAAATAGGAAAAGAATGAAGATAAATTATAAAAAAGTTTATAAATTTTTAATTTATGAGATAATTTTTAACTTATAATTTAAAATATAAACCTTTAATATTGAAACTAATCTTATCATGGTTGAGGTAAAATATGGTTAATGTAGGGGTCAAACCAAAATATAAGGGTTAAAATGACCTAAAAACTTGCACAAAAATAATTCTTTTATTTTATTTAGACCTTAACATTATAAAATTATAATATGTGTGATTTTGGATCCATTTTTCCATGAAGGTGAAATAATAATATTTTAAAACTTTGAAATATTATATTTGTGACTCTTATCTCAATTATAAAAGGCCACATCTACCCCTTGTTTATTAAATCCTCTTGAAAAGTGTATATTGATAAAAACCTAATATTATATCTCCATAAAATCCTTATACATGTTCTATAGGGTATTTTATTTCCAAAATATAACCCTAGGGTCCTTAATAAGAGATCCAAAAGTTGTGTCTCCGAGAGAAGGTAATTTCCTTAACCAAGATCTTTATTTTTTTACTTCTTATTTTACCACATTAAATTATGTTCTAAAAAAAATATAATCACAAAAGTATATATAACATGATTATATGTTATTATGTTTCTGAAATAATATTTATCCATCCCCTTCTCCATCAAATATGAAACAAAACCATCTTTCGTGTGTACAATGAACTTCCACCTTTGAAATCACGTAATTTTTTTCCATCATAGCCTAAAATGGATATTCATAATGATATATATAATTAATATATATGATAAATATGAAATAATATTTATTCTATAAATATAATATATCATATATTTTCATTCCCTTTTACCCATTAGAAAAATGGTAACATAATTTGTGCGTACACACGACTTTCCATATCCACAAAGAGATGCAATTCATTTTCTATGTTCAACTATCAATAATGATTCAAAAAAATGTATCGAATGAATATGTATTATATTTATAACATTAATATAATTATTTATGTCGTGAAACTATGACCCATTCACAATAAATAGAATATACATGTCGAAGAATATACGAGAAAACCAAGAAATTAGAACCCAAAACAATGATAATAATGAAATGTTATTGATGAATGAGTGGTAAGTTGTTATATGTGAATCATATATGATATTATAAATATTAATAAAATTTTGGTATAAATTAATATCAAGTATAAAATATTTATAAATGAGGTTAAATCATGTTTAAGAAAGTGGAAGTTTGAGGTTTGGGATTTCATCTAAATTTACAATTCATTGAGACATATTTGATATTAAACACCTATTTTCTTTTATTTAGTGTATATAATAAAAAATTTATGTATTTAAAATTAATATTAATTAATTAATTATTATTAACGTTTCAATTCAAGTTTACTATTTTAAAGGGTTACACTATAATGTTACCAAAGAGGTAAGAATTTATTTTTCAATATCATCTTTCTTGGATTGTTTATATTTTTCATCGAATGAGTATTTCAATATTTACTTCATAAAATTAATATATTTTTTTATCCTCTAGATATTTAAGAAGTTTCCATGTTTTTTACGAAATTTTCCTCTCTTTTACACTTGAATCAACCAATGAAATGTTAAAAAGAAATTTTGATATTATTTATCTTTTTGATCAGGTATATTTTTCTTCCATATCCATATTTTTAAAAATTATTTTTAAAAAGGAATTTTTATTTTCTAAAATTATTTATTAAGTTTATTTTATGTTATCCTTGATTTTTTTAAAATTTTAAAGGAATTTTACAATTTTTTGTAGAAGGATCATCTTTATCTTTCTTTACAAAAAGTACAAAGGAATGTTTCTTTTTATCATATAATGTGTTCACGAACATTCCCACTACCATAAAAGTTTCATGATATTTAGTTTTTTATAAAAGTTTTCAATGTTTTTACAAATAAAACTATTTAATTAATACATATTTTTTTCTTCCATTTTATTTTATTTTTCAAAATACATGAATTTATTACAGATCCTATATTCCTAATGAATTGATGGCCGTATTTTTTCTCTTATTATTGTTTTAGTCATTAAATTTCTCTTAAATATACATATTCTTATATCATGGAAATTATTATTGTCTAAACAATATACCATTTCTACATATAGTGTTTTACTATGAAAGTTATTTGATTAATTGAGGAAATCTTGATATTCGACATCCATCACTAAATAAAAATATTTTTTGATAAGGAATATTGTTTATGAATTAAATTTATTTTTCAATATATGAGAATCAAATTAGAAATGTAGTGATGGGTGGGGAATGAAATTATTTATCACCTCGATGAATCGATGGGTCTCACAAGACAAAACATTTGGATAGCCTTATTAAATGAGTTTTTGGTCTATCCTTACCCTTAGTTTAAACTGTCTTGGTATAAGGCCTTGGTGGAAAAGATATCATGATGCATAAGATCATGAATTACAATATTATGTATTTCGTTTATTTAGAATTTAGCTATTATTATCCATGAAATTATAACATTGATATTATACATGGATGCATTTTTTACTAAAGTTATTTGTTAAATGACATATGTTTTCAATTACTTACCTTCCCATATTGATTATACCTTGTTTACTCATGATACATTCAACTATTCATAACCCTTACTAAGCATTTGAGATCACACTTATTTTGTTTCCATTTTCCAGAATATGAAGGAATATTTTGATGAGTTTAAGGATGAAAAATGGTTAATTACTCTATATTTTTATATTTTATTTCCAATATAAAATGTGAATCGTGCATGTAACTAGTTATTGAATACTAATAAGATGATATATATGTAGTGATGTAATCCATTGCATCTAACTAATTTAATAAAGTAGACATTGAATCTGGGTTACTGGAGTTGGGGTTGTTGCGTGATTGATTCATGTATTTATTCTAGAATGCTCTGTAGAATGCATATAATACATAGCTATATTTTATCATGACATACCATCATCAGAACAATAAGTAGTCTAAGTGAACTATGAGGTTCTTTGATGACATGCTAAGATACGTGTCCTAGATTTCAGTGGTTTAGTGGAGAGTCATATCGCACTTGCAATTTTTTTTCCAATAACAATAGTTAGAAGACTCAAATTTATATGGTTCTTTTTGATGATTTATACAGTAGACCATAACAATTACCTCTATGTTGGATGGTAGCTAGGGATTCATCTATTATTAAGAAAAGTCTCACACATTGTACATTAGAGCATATTCAACTGATCAAAATGTGGATAGATACTACTTAGAGTAGTTAGTGATCATATACTAACTCAAGATGTTGTCCTCTTGAATTTGATTAAGGATATTGAGTGTTTCTATAAGTTTCAACTCAATTGAGACACCATCGTATTTCGAGGCAGGGGAATTTAGTGCCCAAGTTTGTGGGGTTATTTGATATCAATGAGTGGATTTGTATAATGGAATATCAGTTAATTGTCCCTCAATAATATATTATTATATATGATATATTTCATATATATCAGCTTATGTGATATCATATAGATCTCTCTTATGCGATTGAAACTGAAGATATTAGGTTGGATTTGGGTTCATTATTCATGGAGTGACTAGTTTATATTATGCATTAGAGTTAAAATAATCTTCATGGAAATATGGATCCTATGGTATGCGTTTAATGGAAATATAAGAATATCCAGGGGAGACATGGGAGTGAGAGTTTGAAATACAATCTCAGTGGTCAGTGTTGTTCACTTATGTGGCTCGATGATGCTCAATAACACATATCGGGGATGAGAATCTCTATGGTTGGGAGGTTTTACCAACCAATGTACAAATAAGATACAAATTCATTTTGATTTTGAACTAACCTCTTGTATTTTGGTTTAGTTAAAAGAGTCAAATTGGTACCTGTGGGTTGATTTTGAGATTTGGCCCTAGATTCAGGCTAGAGTTATAATATAGGTGTCCTATCACACCATAAAACATGAGGGTTATTTCCAAACGAGGGCTAGTCTTGGGACTATCTTACTAAAATTGAGTGGGATATAACATGATGAGGGGGGGGGGGGGGTATACATAGTAATAATTTCTAATATTTCATAATATTAATTTTCTAGAGTTAGGGAGAAACCAAACTACAATATAAGGCCTTAAAACATGGTGATGGTTGTGTAAGTTTTAAAATCTTATAGTGTCTGGATAAATCATTTCACAAGATAAGGGATTGTGGTGTGGGTGGGGGGATTCAAAGGAATAACTCAAGGGTAGTGTGAGATTAAATACCTCTATAAGTGGATGGTCTTATTGTGATGCTCTGGAATGCATTGTGAATGATAGATCAAGGGGGGATGTATCATGCTATAGTGAGGGGGGCTGTGCCATATGGTTGGTTTAATGGTAAGAACTGTGCTATGCGGGAAGGGATAATGATATGAATCTGCAACTCGGGAGTGGTTTGTTTTATGAAGACCAAACTAGGGGTGGGTGTTACATTTTAAAGGAGGCGGTTATAATGTGAAGTCCTGAAGGCTTAGGTTTTGTTTCTTCCTCAGAGATGGGTACTGCACCATGGCTGAACGGGCTATGCCATGGGGGTGACCCTAGAGGGATATTTCACTTTGATTAGCATGATCATTCCACAATTCATGTTCTAGGAAATATTTAAATATTTAATTAATTTAGTTAAATGATTTAAATATTAAAACATGTGAGATGATGTTTTTTAAATTTTGTATATTATCTATACCATAACCCCTCTCTCCACTAGGTGTTTTCCATTTTCAAATTTGGATCTCCTTCATTGATAATTAGATTTGAGTGTAGTCAGTCCTTGTAGATTTCTAGAGGTAAGGATAACCATAATTATCCATATATTTCTAGTTTTTCATGTTGTTTTAGTTTTTTTGATCATTTATTCTAGAATTTGTTTTTAGATTTTTAGAAACCTACCGATCAAATATGTTTCTTATAGAGTTTATTAATGAGTGGTATTCTATTAAATTAAAGTATGTGGTCCCTAAATAATTATTTTGGTTTAAACTTTTTTCATGTGGTGTGTGATACATAGTCCCTCTAACCATTTATGATAGACCCATAATTAAATTGTAATGGATTCCTTTGACTATGATTGACTTGGTTTTAGTTTTTTAGGGCCACTAAATACCCTTTAATTTTTATATCATATGTAAATGGTCGTGAACCTAACTAAAAGTGTGTTTCCATATATACTTAGAAACCGATTGGTCTTACTTGATTTATTTTATGTTATTTTGGACCCAAATTGGGCGAAATTATCCAATTTTTGAAATAGGGGAAGTTTGTATTTGGTTGGAAAACCTATTGTATGAAACATAAAGTGTAACACCCCAGTATTTTATATGTATAAAACTTGAAGTATTCAATAGTTTTCATTACATGAAACCCCAAGTCTATATGTACTGTGGTATAGTAATCTAATATAACCTAGAGATTAAATTGTAGGGTATGAATAATAATAACAACTTTATGAAATATATGCATAATTTATTTCATAATTCAAATTTAGTCATTAATACTTAATAAATTAGTACACTATTTTTAGAAAAGTCATTTTACAATTCAAAACATGTTTTCTTCAAAAATGATTTTCATCAAATTTTTCTAGAAATAATTATAATTTATTTATACTATTTAAAAAAAAAATTATTTTTGGAAACGAATATCAATTTTGATACCATAATTGCGGTATTATTTTAGGGTGAATTTTTGAGTTTTTTCTAAAAGATTTATTTTTCACAAATGGTGAAAAAAATTATTTTTTGTAAAAAATGTCATTTATTTTCAATTTAAAGTATAATTTTGATTTTAATTTGATTATAAAATAATATAGGTATAATTTAATTATAAATAAACTAATTAATTACACATTAATCATCATTATACTTTATTTTGATATAAGTTTTAATTCTAGGGATTTAAATCAATTTTTTCAAAAATATATTTTATGTGTATAATGTGTTTATATCCTAATAAATTAAATAAATATCTTTTGATTTATTATTTTTATTAAATTAATAGACCATATATTCAATTATATATTTTAATAAAAATTTTATGGTTTTTACATGGAATGGAATGTATGTAAATTATGTTTTACACTTAAAGATTCATTCTTCTAAAATGAATTTTCATTGAAGGTTGCACACTTATTTAAAATTAAATCATGACACTTATAGAAACTTAATTTTGTAAAATAAATTCCATATTTTGAATCATAATAATTAACATAATATAATAGGTTCAACTTATTTTTTTTTCATAGTGAATTGTAAAAATTGTAAATTTATGTTACGAGAGTTGTAGGTAAAACGAGTTTACCCTAGGGTTAAGATAATAGATAAGGGTATGTTTTCCATATAATATAGTATAATTATTATTTGTTGATTATAATTCATCCATATATTATCCTGCCTTTGAATCCCTAACTGTTTTGAGCCACATTCCCACATAGGGGACCTTATATCATTAAAATATTTTAAGAAATTCCATGCATGTCCCTCCCCTCACTTAAAAAAGAGAACCTATTATCCTCCATTAATAAAACAATTTGAGTCTATATCTTAAAAAATAACTACTCAAAAAATTTCCTAGAATAATTCCCTTTATCCTAGATATTATTTTCTTCTCCTAATACAAATTATTCAAGTCTTAAGGTGTAAGCGAATGGAGGTCTCTCAAAGAAGTGGTATATATATTTACCAAGATCTCCAAATTTTATTTCTTCATGAAATTCATATAAAAATGTTGTATAAATTAAAACAAAATGAAGAGAGTATCATAAATATAATTATATTTTATTATAGTTATGTCCCAACTATTTACCCCCACTTCTTAATCAAATGTGAGATGAAAGTATCGCTCGTGCGTGAGTGTGGACTACCACCTCCACATAGCAGTGCAATTAATTTTCAACCACCATCATTAATGGTGATTTATTATGATATATTTAATTTTTATATATTTTATTTATGTTATAATAATGTTTCTTTAGTTTTCAGTAAATATTAACCTTTATTTCATTGTATCCATGAAAAAATGGAAATTTTATTCTTGCGTTCGTACAAACTACCATCTCCACATAGTGATGCAATTCATTTTTCATGAAATATTTATATAAATGGTTAAAAATATTTATATAATAAATATATATCATATTTATATTATTATTAACATTCTAGTGATAAAGTAACCATGATTTATGTTCACATAATATAACCGCTGAACCAAAATATACATGAAAAATGAAGTAGTTAACACATGAAATGATGATGATAATGAATGATTGTTAATGAATGGGTGATAATATGTTATAAGTAAAAAAGTTATTGTATTATAGGTATTATTATGATTTTTTATATATGTATAATAAAATTTAAATCTATTATATATGGGGTTAGAGAACTTATTAAGAAAGATGAAATTTATGTAAGTGTTTTATGTTATAATATCTTTTTTTACCAGGATTGTTTATGCATAAATAAATGATGATGAAGCTATATTATATATCTCTCCAAAATATCATTTATTTTATTATCAGTTTTTTAATTTTTTATATGACATGTTTTCCTTTCATTTTCCCCCTTTAAGTACTTAAGAGTCTAACATATATTTTTTAAAACAAAACCGACCATGTTTTTCTCTTCGGTTGAGAAACGTTTCTTCCACGTACAATTTTAACTTAAAAATTTCTCAATAATGTTTTTAATATTATCAAAATATTATTTAAATTCATTTTTGAAGATATTTTACTTTCCTTACAATGTTTTAAAAGGAACCTTATCATTGTTTTATAAATTAGGTACTTTTGACTTTTACTGAAAATGTGAACAGATTTTTTATTTTAAGAAACACCGCATGAAGGGATTCCCCCACCATCGCGAATAATTTTTTTATAGTTTCATTTATAAGTCTCCTTTTTATATTTTCAAATAATATTTTTTGTTAATATTTTGAAATTTTTTAGATTCTTCATATGTGATTTAAAATAAAAAGTGTATTTTCCTCCAGAAATATTCTCGTGATCTTTTAAGGGTATTTTTATCTATCACAAAATCATTTTATGTTTCTTATGATTTACCAAGTTTATGATAAAATGTATTAATATTTACTCTTTATCTAGATATTTGATTATTATTATGACGTAATGTTTATGAAACTTGTATCCTTTCCAGATGTTATGATTTAATGACATGATGAATGTTTTATACTATTATGGCACACATCTGTATGGTTTTTATTATTTGATGGGTGGGACCAGAATTATATATCCTTCCAATTAATTGGTTAAATAAGGATATATCATGAGATAATAATGACTATGATGGAGACTGAACCCAATTTTTAAAGGACTTTGTCCAGTAATATAGTCTTTGGAGTTAACCTTGAATAAGAAAATTATGGAATAAGGGAGTGAAACCAACCTACAATGACAATATTGCATGTGATCCTCGATTTGGTAAATGGATTTATATGATTATGTGTATTCCAAAAACTTATGTCTCATTAATATGATATGTTTTCATATCTCTTTATTGATTATTTATGATTCCACACTATTATGTCTTATATTTTCTGATTGATACAACATTAGGCCACATTTCCTGATTATGATATATGAATTGATGGGTATAATTTTTTAATGTTAAGATCTTGTTATTATGACCTTATACTTATCTTACACTCAATTATGATAATTTATTTATATCTATTATATTTACAATTTCTAATAATCTGAGCTCACCCTTTCTTATGTTTCCCTTCTTTAGGTTATGGAGAACGGTTCTAAGTATTCTATGTATGAAAAGGGTGCTAGTTATGAAGAACAAAATGGGAAATGATGTAAATCATTTATGTACTAGTATTATATATATCCCTGTTTATAACATAACAAAACTAATTCTGTTATGGTGTGGATTTTGTTGATATGTATGGAATATTTTTTCTATTTAGATTTAGTATTTATGTATGAAAAGTGTGGGTCACTATAGTTTGTATTAGAGTAAGGTTTTATAAATTTTGGAAACTAGGATGAGGAATCTTTAATGAGAACCCTTAGGATATTCCTAAGTATAAGATAACATCCAATGTTTTGAAAATAAAGGAGTGTGGTTTCCCTAAGAAAATACATCCCTATCTGGATGCTACAAGTGAATGTGGTTTTGGCACAAATGCATCTTTTGGCGATAACCCCAAAAATAGTTGGCAGATTATATTTTATTAATCATTCTATTTCATATTTAATGGTTCATTACTACACACATAGTGGGACACTCCTGGAAGATAATACTAGGTTAATACAAGTTTTATTTAAAATCCATAATGAAGGATTTGAATAGATAATGACCATGGATGACCTAGGTAAGGTTTCATGATTTATACATCCTATAAATAATTTTAATGATTATATTATTTCCCACTAATATAATTTTTACTCATACTATGATTTTTGGTTTATTCACTATCTAAAACTAGAAGGAATCATGTTAACATTGAATGTGATGGAAAATGTAATGATTTCCCTCCCTGAGAAATCAAATGTCTTGGGAGAGTGAATAATTTTTTTGTTACTATACTTACACAACTTTCTCATTCCATGAATCATGCTAAGCTACACAATGAGAAAAAGAAAGAACAACATAATATTGAGTGGGTATATCGTTCCACTAATTACTAAGTAATGGATCCATACCATGGAAAATATATTTTTCGTACTTAAATTATCAAAACATTAAAATGTTATATTAACTATTTATCATTTGGAAGGTGAAGCAATTCAGTGGTGGACTCTTACCAAGAATACCAGACAATAATATTAAATTTACTTGATGGAGTTGGATGAGTTTATGAGCTTATTTTTCATTAAGTATTTTCCCCATATTTATTGTATAATGACTGAGAAATAATTTCCTGATATTAAGAAAAAATATGGTAAATCCTTTGGTACCTATGAGGAAAATTTTAAAATACATGAGAGGCAGGATCATGGTAATATTTTTGAACTATAAAATAAGATTGATTTTTTCTTTATTAGATTAAAAAAAAGTATCCAAAGGGTGTTATCCATAAGGAATTATTGTATCTATTAATAAATCATTCAACATTCTATCAAGTATAAAATGGAGATTGGATTCACCCATAATTATCATATTTTTGATAAGAAAGTAAAGATGATATTTAAAGGAATTTCTAACAATAAAAACCATAGAGAGAAGAATATGAGATTTACTTTATGCTAGATGTGTGGAAAGAATCATGTATGGAATTGTATTAAGAGGACTAGTAAATTTTTTAAGTGTTCAAAATAAGTCCATTGGGAAATAAATTGAAAATTTAATAGAAATAAGTTATCTAATGATACAAATGGAGATAAACCTAAATTTACATTGAAGGGGCCTGTTGGATTCAAATTTGGGAAATAAATTGAAAATATAATGGGAATAAGTTATCTAATGTTTCAAATAGAGAGAAACCTAAATATACATTTAAATACATGAGTTATCATGTGGTCATGATTTAATTATGGAGGGTCTTGTTGGATTCAAATTTGGTTTCCTATGTCAATTGGGGTATGTGATTGCACGATCAAGTGACAACTTGGTAAAAAAAATGAGTTACTACTCATGAGTATTATAACTATCATCTTCAATGCATGAATGTTTATGTGAGTATACAAAATGGATATTCCAAGAGGAAAGAAAAATATACATTGTTTAATAAATGACTGTTTTATAAACTGGTTGTTCATGAGAAGCATGTTAAATTATTCTTTAACATAAACTTTTTTGATGTGCCACTTTATTTACTTTTATGAAATATTTTTTATTACTATTTTCATACACCTAATTTAATTGATTTAAATTATGATAACTTGTTCTAGTATTAGTGGCATGTATGGGAAGCTACTAGAATATTTACTACTAAGTCAATATACTCACACACTTCATATACACCTAATTCATTATGTATAGACTATTTTTCATGATAGAGGTAAGGGAGGATTTCATTTTTTTTTTTATTGATAATTTTGATGTTTCATTCATGGATGATGGGAGATAAATCATTGGATTTGACGAAGTCATGTTTTCTGGAGTGGTTACGACTTAGTTCCAAAAATATTGTATGTATTTTGATGTTTGGTTTCTTGTTTTTTCATTTATACTTCTAATCTAATATTGTTTTTTTGTTTTGGATAATGAGTTTTTTTGGTTACCTTCATGCATCATATTATGTCTCAACATTACTGTTTACTTTAGGTTATTTGTTTAAGGGAAATATATCACCCAAATTTTAGTAAATCCGTAGGAATTTGTTTCCAACCTTTTGATTCCTAGGGACATCATCTAAGGAAAGTAGAACCTCTTCCTCTTCCTATGGTAATAAGTTAGGGGAATGATGGTATAAATGGTATCATTTTGGCCTGATCTATTTTTTTGGATGGTTCTACTAGAGATAAGATGTGTTAGAACTTGAAATATGGAGAATAAAAGGCATAACCTACCTATTTATGTGTAAATTCAATATATCAGGGTTGTTTAGGTACAAAAGGTGTTCATACACACATTTATAAGTATTATTACCTTATAATCATGGGTTTATACAATGGATGTAGTGTATCATGCATTAATAGATAGAATTCCCACTAAAACTACATCATTATAGTTTTATTTAAAGACTATTGGAATATTTTCATGATAATTTGAATTATTATGATTATAAGTATCCCAAGACTTCAGTTGTTTTTATAATGTGGTGACTAGTGGAAATTGTTTATGCTTATTAAGATATGGAACTAGTACAAATATTGGGAAATCCATAGGTGGTCGTGACTGAAAATTTGGTTCGACTTGGAACAAATTTGAATCAACAAATAATCTAGAGAATATTTTACTCTTTCCAAGATATTGATAAGGGAAATCAAATTTAGAAACTATTCCATGAAAATATGTCTTTGGAATTTCAAAAGAAGAATCCTTTAATCTTCTGGGTGGGGGTGGGGGTGGTCAAGACCAGAAAACATGGAAGCATGGCTTGGTCTAATTAATAGAACATTATTTTCTGGGGAACCTAGATCAATATCAGGTAAAATCTAGTTGTATAAATTCTCAAATACCATTTGAAGTAATAGTGGTATATTGGTTTTCAAAATAGGCAAGACCAAGACCTTACTTGGAAATGATTCAAGGATTTTCTTAATAATTAATTCTACTTACATACCTTCAAGATCATAAAAAAGTTACATTTCTTTTATCAAAGAAGAAAATCAATCAGTCACAGAGTATGAATGTAATTTCACAAAGATAGCTTTCTTTGCTCTATAGGTCACCACTAGTAAGTACATGAAATTATGTGTCTTTGAGGAAGGGTTGTAAACTAGAATTAACTCTAAAGTATTCACCTTCAATATTAATTATTATTTAAAGATGGTTAATAGAGTCACTATGGAGGAAAATGAAATCATTGAAACCTATGGAAGGAGGAAAAATTTTACCTACATGGGTACAAGTGGAAAATCCAATGCTAGAAATAAGTGGAAAAAAGAAACCTATTTTCAAGGTAACACAAAACCTAGGAAAAAATTGATTAGATCATTTTATTTTCCTCCATATCACAAAACAATACCAGGTTTTTTTCAAAGTACATCATTAGAACATAAGAAAAGGGATTGTTTGAAACTATCTCAGAAGTTTCATTATTATAGTCAAATGGGAAACCTTATATGTTATTGTACTATTAACCCAAGGAAACTATTGGGAAGATCTACAAAATTTCACAGGACTCTTATACTCATAAGGATTGATCTTGTTAAAATAGTTCCTAGACCTAGAACCTAGTGATTCAATGTGATTCTTGAAACACATAACCATTAAAATATTAAACAATAATATGAAATAAAATATTATTCAAGAAGAACATATATGTAGTTGTATGGTGTAGGAAAAATTGTTGAGAAGGATTAATACATAACTTTGATGGTGTTAGGTACCATCCTTCTGAACTAAACACTTATTAATGTTTTGTTTTAAATAGTAACATCCCAAAATTTTATTTCTTAACATGTTATAAATATTATAGGGTTCTTGTGGAAATGATTCCTTATATAATGATCATATTGAAACATATATGGAAATAGGATTTTAATGGCTTTAAGTGTGTAGTATGTTCTATAACTATTGATGGGGATCACTTTGTTTTGGTTTTTTTTTATTTTGGAGTTGAAAATCTTTGATCTAATTGTAGTAATGGATTATTGAATGATTTTAGGGACCACATTTATTTTTTACCCAAATAGTGTGTTTTAAATCCTCCAATGGAATAATACAACTTTTTAAGAGAGACTGGGATCTAAATGATGGTGTATTAGGTCCTTTGGTACCAATGGGTAGGATTTTATCCTATCATCTGGTAGAAGTAACTTTGGAAACTATTGATTAAATAAATAAAAGATATTTTCTAGCTATCATAGATTGATATCCTAATGTTTTACCTATATATATATATATTTCCACCTAAAAAGAACATGAATATTTGATTGATCATCTACTGGGTACCAATCCACATTCACTTCCTTATTATAGGATATCACCAATAAAATTAAGGGAATTGAATATCTTATTTTAAGTGTTGGAAAGTAAAGGTTACATAAGGCACATTATTTCAACTTGTGATAATTCGGTTCCCTTTATAAAGAATTCATATAGTTATCTTCTTCTTTTCATTGATTATCATAAGCTAAAGCAAGATATAGTTAAGAATCAGAATCATATTCCATGAATCTATGACCAAGTTGATCAATTTAATGTATTTAAATGGTTCTTCAAAATTGATTTATGATTTGGGTATCACCAAATTATCATTAAGAAAGAATATATCTACAATATAGCATTTAGATTTGTTTTTTTTCATTATGAATACCTCTTTATACCCTTCGGTATCACAAATTCACTAGTAGTTTTCATGGAGTTGATGAAACATATCTTTAAAAAATATCAGAACTCCTTTATTATGGTATTTTGATGATATCCTGGTACATTCTGAGACTAAGAACACCTATAAATAACACTTAGAGGTCATATTGAGAACTATATAAGAAAAACAGACTTTATGATCAATATTCAAAGTGTTATTTATAGTTATCGGAAGTACACTTCCTTCTCCATGTGATTTCTATGAAAGGTGTATCAGTAGATTCTGAAAAGATATAAGTTTTTATGTCTTAAAAACTGCCCAATAATGTATTTGAGATACAAAGATATCATACTATAATAGGGTTTTACCCCCAATTTTTTTTTGAATTTTCAATCTTGCATCTCCACTGATAACTTTGATGAGGAAAGGTATTTAATTCCAATAGACTAACAACTATCAAAAAACCATTATTAATCTTAAATCCAAAATATATTCAACACCTATATTTTCCATACTAAAACCAGGTAAAGGTTATGTGGTATATTATGATACATCTTGATCTAGTTTGGGAAGTGTTTTCATAGAAGGAGATTATGTTGGAGAAATAACCGTAGGTCTTACAGAGTACCACTAATCTACAACATTACGAGGATGGATATCCCAATAAAGTGGAGAATGTAACACCCCTAGTTTGATGTTTGTGATGATATTTTATGTTTTTTTTGAGATATTACTATGGTTAGTTTAGTTTCATGATTTTTGGATATTTTTTTTAGGTTTTTAATGAGTTTGATAGGTTGTATGGTTGGAACACAGTTAGGGGAAATCATGAAGATTCAATAGGTAACCATGAAATATCTTAAGAGAGTCCAAAATGAGGTGCATTATTAGAAAATGGATAAATAAAACCATGCGGATTCACTTGATAATCATATAACATAGGGCTGAGAGTTTTCACACGGTTGGAACATAGTTATCCAAACGAATCGAGAAAATCATGTGATATGGGATTTCTAAGCTAGTGGTGCCAGCACGATAGGTTCACCATTTATTAAACCATGCGACATGATTAATCAATTTCAAAAAATTTCGTTCTAACAAAAAAAAAACTCTCAAAATCATAATTATTCATATTTTTTCCAAGGCTCTCAAACTTAAGGACCCCTCTAGGAATTTTTGGCGATTCTCTTCAATATGGAACTAACATCAATGAATTTTGGTGCATTAGATCTTGGGAATTAAGCTATGTTGTCTATTTCTATTCTTCTTATAGATCTATTTATTTAATCTTGGGAATACCCCTATATCATAAGTTTTAGGAAATTATCTTTTGTTTAAGACATGTTTTTTTATGTTTTTTAGGAATTATTAAAGGTAAGGAAGATGGGACAAAAACCAACATTGATCATTGTGAAATTCTTATTGAAAAGAAATCATTTGAGTTTGGTGGATTATTTCTATCTTTAGTTATTCTAGAAATCGAAGGATTTGAATTTATAATTTTTTAATTACATTACTATGGAAAATCCTTGATAAAATATTATTAGAAACACTCTTTTAATATGGTTTTGAATTCATAGTGTAGAAAGGTTCACAGAAAATGTTTTTTTAAATAACTAAAAGAGAAATTATTTAAATAAAATATGTTATAAAGATGATTTGTCATATATAGGTTTTCATGTTTTTAAGATTTCATTATGAGAGGCCTTATTGGATTTAAACTTGGTTACTAATTCCAATTGGGGAAAGTAGGTGTACGACCATGTGAAAACTTGGCATGTAAGATGAGTCACTGCTCATTAGTATGGGAACTGTCATCTTGGATGCATGCATGTTTATGTGAGTATATGTAATGCGTATTCTAAGAGGAAAAAGATATGATTTCTAATAAATGATTATTTTATAAACATGCTTTTTCATGAGAATATTGTTAAAATATTATTTGATATAAACTATTTTGACATGACACTTTCCTAATTTTTATAAAATGATTTTTATAACTCTTTGCATCCACTTTCTTGTTTTATATAAATTTTTCTAACTTATTTTGGTCTTAGTGGTGTGTGTGGAAATATTTTAGAGGATTTCTTATTGATTTGATATAATAAAACCCTATATACTAATCTTAATTAATATGAAAATGATTTTTTATTATGACATAGGTAATGAGAAGATTTTATTTTTCTCTAGCAAAGCATAATGACATTTTTGTCATGTATGACAGGAGATAAATATTAGGATTTGATCAATTCCTAGTGTGTGGCGTTGTTCGACCATTATTCCTAGTTTCTTGTATATATTTGGATTTGTGGTTTCTTATTTTTATTCATTTCAATAGATATTATGATCTTGTTTAGTTTTTTTTGATATTGAGTTATTTTGGATATCTCCTTGCATCATATTATGTCTCATCGTTTATGTCCACCGCAATGATATACACCTTGTTTTAGAAAATCCCTTGGAATTGTTTTTAATCTTATGGTATCCTAGGGATATCACCTAAGGTCATTAACACCTTTTCATCTTCCCAAGACAATGAGTTTGGGGTGGGATATTACACCATAAATGTATTCTGGACCAATTTTATTATCTATTCCAAAAATTTTGGTTTCTTTTGAGTGATCTATATATGATTTACCAATAGGGGATATTTTTTATTCCTATACAGATCTATAAAATTATATTTTTTCATGTTGTTATATCATATATATGGTTTCTATTGTATTTTTAATGAATTTTTATGTCTTTTTTATGCTTTATTTTTGTGATAACAATTATTTTGTATCTTACAATGTGATTTATGGATATCTGTACCAAACAGGGTATAATCTCCCCAATATATATATATACCCTCAATTATGGTCAATATAATCAATCATATAGGGAGGAACACATGAGGTATGTGAGATGTGGTTCCATCACAGTATAGGTGAATTAGTTCATGGATGCTATATAATGATTGGATGTGAGCCATATGACACTAGGGATCTAATGTATGGGGTTCATGTGGAACTCTAGTAGGGATTTTAGGAATGAATGTACCATGTTTATGTGTTCCATGTGACACCCATAATTTTAAAAATATAGGTAGGGTGTGTGGGGGAACACATAATGTCTAATTCGGGCACTGAAAGTTATATTGGACTCCTTGTGATATCCTAAAACTACTGAAACCAAATTTGGGTCATTTTAAGACTGTTTGAAATATGAATTAAGTGTTTGAAAATGTATTATCTTGAATATTATTATTATAAATAAAATAATAATTCATCTTTTGAAAAACAAAATTTAACATTATTTATCGTCTCAGGTTATAAGATATAGGTTTTTCAAGTGGAATGAAGTTGAGGACCACAAATTATGGGATGGTATCCAAAATGGGAGTGAAGTGAAAAAATTGTAAAATGAAAATTTATTCAAAGTAATTTATTTTTTTGATAAGAACACTATTTTTTTCCGTGCTAGTCATACACAGTGTTGTGGCAGAGATCCTTCATGTTCTGTGTGGTGAATTTATAACCCCAAGGTGTTTGTGGAAGCTCACACATTTTCTTCAAGATCTCACACCCTCTCTATGTGTAATTAAGGACCCTTCATATAAAATAATTCCCTTTTAGTATACTTATTACCCCTAGTTTCTTAATGGTCCTTTCATGCTTATGTGGTGGATCCATAAACGATGAATCGTATGTGGTAATGAGGTAGAAATCCACACCCCTCATGTGGTTCCTTCAAAGGGTGAAAATATGTTTTATGACTATGAATCATCATTGTGGTCCACCAAAACTTCACATGAATTCACTCCTTATAAAAACACCCATTTTAGAAATAATTTGTTAAATGATTCAAATAAATTCCCAACCCTTCCATTTTTAGGGGATATACAGAGAAATATTTTGAGACAGAAGAAGGAATTTTGGAAAACTTTAAAATGAATAGGTTGAGGAAGGATAAATGTTACATTATTTATATAAACATTTTACCCTTTAGGAAAATGGAGCAGAAACCTTTTTAAAATTGATCAACAATGATGGAATCACCGATAATCCCTGAGATAAATGAAGAAGAAGCGAGAAATAAAAAAAGAAAAATCCTCTATGGGGGCTCATAGGTGAACCTAATCTATGAGATTCTTCAATGAAGGTTTATTAATGAAGGTTACTAGCTGACACATCATATATAAGACCTCATCTAAAAACCTCCATCATAAGGTTTCACTAGTGAGACTCCCTCACAAAGGGTTAGTCTACAGAACTCTTCCATAGTCCTTGTCTATGAGGCTTTTTCATAAAGTTCCATATGTAGGCCTCACCTATGAGGTTCCATTAATAGGCCTATTTTTCATGGGCCTATTTTTGAGGTATAATCTATGAGAATACTTTTGGAGGAACCTTTTCATGGTACTTCCTTAAGGACCCTTCATATAATTCTTTTGTGAGTGATGGTTCATGAGAGATTCTCTATGAGGGTCCTACACATGAATCCTTTAACTGATCCCTTTGAGAGATATTTTCCCCTCCACAAAAAAATTATCCTATAGGAAAATAAGCCATCCTATTGTGATACTCACCATATATAAAATGTTACTTGGGTATGATGCATCTGGTATATTCATGGAACCTTTATGAAATTGCTCAGTTACAGGAAACCATGATTCTTTAGTATTCTTCATTCTGCCCAGGTCATCTACCTAGGATGTGTTCATTGAAGATTCATTCTTGGATTCCTTTCACCAAGGTAAAATCCACAGAATCCAATTCTAATGATGCCTACTTCTTGACCTATTTAGGTATATGATTATGCCATGGACATCAACCTTCACCCTTTCGATTGTATATTCCCTTGATAAAATGAATATTCAGCTTATCTACCTTAACTAATAGGGGCGTTAGGGCATTTAAAATCTTGTTTCCCCTTTATAAAAAGAGTCATCATCCTAATTTTTTTTAAGTATCACCTAACTCAAGATGATCATACCAACTACCCGAGTTTCGAGTTATCTTCCCTTTGGACCACTCAATGAGCCAAGAATCTATGTATACCATCCTATTTCATGGTTAATCCCTAGCCTATCCTTAAGGGTCCCTACTGGGCATGAGTCCCAAAGATATACCTTTATCTGAGTCCTTTATCAGCCCAAAAAAGCACGGGGATAATTCACACCAATTTTTCATTATCACTAGATGAATGAAATACATGTGAGCCCCAACCATTTCCTCATGAAGACATATCACCCATGAGTTTTGTCTTCCTTCATTTCTAAATCATTAATTGATCATATGTAGGAAAATATGTGAGACTCCTAATTAGGTGTAATAACTAATATTTCCTCATTAATTTCCACATACTGATGATACAATAGTTTTTTCACTCTCTAGGAAACTTATGCATAATACATAAATCATATTAACAAAAGAATGTCCGTTGTGAAAACCATCCTCAAAGGCCCATATTATAAGTAAAACACCAAAGGTCTATCAATAAATAGTCTCCAATAAATATTTTGTGTCCACCCCTTTCATGATGAAAACATCCATATTGCATGATGTAAAACTACACTACAACATTATTAATGAATGATGTTAAACTGTGTGGTATAGTCCTATCAGATTCCCTTAAACTATTTAATTTTAACTACATGGTATTTTATTCCATTTAATCAGGATGCACAAGATGCTTCTTTGAGGTTTAAACCCAATATCCAAAACCATCTTTCCACTGGGCTATACTCCATATAGAACCCATGTCCTTACTAGTCTATATTCTTTATGATTCATACCAATACTTCTCAATGAGACATATTATCTGATGAACCACCTAATCCAATCTCACTAAGGGTATATCCTACTGTGAGCCCATCATTTTGGTGTATTTGAAAACAAAAACGGTATGTAGAAAGTCCTGATCATGTATAAGTCTTACATCAACCATTGTCCAGAACCTTTGTCCTAATG
Source organism: Viscum album (assembly GCA_963277665.1). Taxonomy (NCBI): domain Eukaryota; kingdom Viridiplantae; phylum Streptophyta; class Magnoliopsida; order Santalales; family Viscaceae; genus Viscum; species Viscum album. Next base: position 1,259,005,834 of record OY728152.1, read on the forward strand.
ATTCACTAGGTATGAATTTAAAATGCATAGAAGTGGTCATGGATGCACAAACTTAAAATAGACCACTATAATCCTTATAACTTGATCTTACAATGTATGACATGTCTTATTAAGTGACACCAAACTACACGGGTTCTAATTCCCTTTAAAGGAATATTCAATAAGCCCCTATTTTGGACTCGATGCCAATATTATGAACACTTAAAACTTCTTTGGATGGCGATAAACTTTGGAAGTCCCAACTTTGTATCTTTAAACAATAAAATCAGTAATTGATAAGATAAAAATAAAGAAACTATTATATATATATATGGTTCCAAAAATATAGAACCTATGACATATGTAGATGATTACATTAATGAATAACCTATGATATAAATAGATGTTCACATCGATACATGAGTTTGATTGAGACACTAGCACAATGATAATAAGTTCCACACTAGGATTTGGGTAGGATCAATGAACATATCTTAAAATTATATTGAGAGTCCTAGAGTAGAAATTAAATATCCATAAATAGTGATATGATCTCAATATACCATCCTATAATCGAATATAAAATCCAAGTGTCATTTGTAATGTCATAGTGGCTCCCTATATTTCCAAAGTAGGCCCATGCTGACTCAAAGGAAAACAGAAGCACATTGCACATTAGAAACATAGTGGTGAACTCAAATTTAATTATTTATCAATTAAAGTGATAGATCATGAACACATTTACTAATTATGTTTTATTACAAATTTTCTTATTTTTGGTTATTAATTCTCACCAATTGATCCAAACTATGGAATCATAAAGAGCATGACATCATGATAAATTATTAGGATAAACTAGAAGCCACCACAGTGCCTCCAAAGTTACTTATAATTAACCAAAACACCCTAAATATACTCTATTAACCAAAAAGGTTGTGACCCCTTGATCAATAAATATATTATTTCCAAAACAATGCCTTCAAAAAAGGTGGTGAATGTGCTGGTGAAAGTGTACCATGAATAAATTTTTATTCCTACTATGGATAAATATTTAGAGAGAATCAAGATTATCTAGCCACATTGATCACCTCGTCAATGGATAACTGAGAAGAATATGTTGGTATAAATCATTATGAATTTTGTTTTAGAGTTTATCCCCAGAACATGATAACATCAGTCACTCTTATAATAAGAAGATACATAAATAAGAAAAATATGTCCACACCATAGTTAAAGAGTTACCTAGGTGGGTTCCTATTGACCATTATGTCACCAGTACCATAAAGGCCTCACTACAAAGGGACACACCATGGAATCATCATAGGAGATTCCATCCCTAACCATTTTAGCTTGGGAGCCCAAGAAAATACCTTTCAGTGGGATGAATACTATAAAAGTTAGGGAGTATTCCCATATACTTGATCCATGTAATAATCCCGTCATTATTCTATATTAATAATTAAAGAGTAGGACTATATCGAGACCCCCACCCCTCAAGCCTACCAACACACCCTAACTGCATCTGGAGGAGTTGTTTGCATATTCTCGCAGTATCTAGAGGGTAATACCATATCCTTTATACTATAAATAAATCTCGTTAGCATATTCTGATAGAAAATAGAGGACTAAAGATGGAAAATATACCCATTACTATCAAGGAAAAGGCCTATATTTCAATTCCAAATGAATAATAACCTCAGAATATCCTAGATACAATTAAAAAATATGATTATATATTTGATCGTTTCTTATACAACTTCCATCAAATCCAAGAAATGAAAACAAATAACTTATATGAACATATCCTATTAGCATATATGGGACATTCCCATATTATTACTCTGACCATTAGAGTATCTTGACAGTATACTCCAGTTTCTACCCCAATGTGGGATCATATACCTACTCCCATTCATGAGGATCATTGGTATATCCTAAAAAATAATCAAAAATAGGATGGGACCCATATTACTATTCTGACTAGGATTTGTAATGATGATCTGATAGTCACTTAAGGGTATAATTGTAGAGACCCGAAGCTTGACGTACATGGAAATTACATTACTTTTGCGGAATACTTAATACATAATAAAAACAGACACACAATGACCGTAATAGTTTTGTGTCTTTGGAAACTTGGAACATAATATTCTAATCGTGGTGAAAGATCTTCACCATCTCCCATAAAGATCATCCACTTTTTGTTTCCTGACCTAAAACCTTTATTTTGATCCTTGGGGAAAATAAAACATAAAAAGGGTGAGCTCAAATGCTCAGTAAGGGTAAGCATGGATAAAATAAAAAATACCATATACATTGGAACTTAAAAACATGAACATAATGTTTAAACATCAAAAGCTTGAGAAATGACATAAAAAATGGAGGTACGTAAGTAATAGATCATAAAGAAACATTAAGAATGACAAAATAGCATGGGAATAAAACATGTAATTGTGGCATCCATTAATCACATGTAATTATTTCCATAGTAGCCAAGGCATTGCTGCCAAGACCATCTTAGTGGACAAAGTCCCATTCTGAATCGAGTTCACTCCTCATTTCAGTCCTGTAACACTGAACCAGATTAACTTACCATTCCAGCCATGTCTATCTCATGAGATATAAAATCTTTACCCAATGCATTGGAGGGAGATATAGGTCCCACCCATCTCATAATGAAATCATTCTTACTTGTGCCACAAAAAAAACATACATCATTCATAATAACCCAATAAACAAAATGGGTTTCATAAACATCATTCCATCATCACATAATCCATATAAAAGAAATGGATATCATTTCATAATAAGAAAAATGAAACCATGTAAATCATAGAGACATGATACTTGAAACATACACATATGAAATAATGTTATCTTAGATGAAAAATGGTTTTGATAAAACACTTGAAATGAATTCTTGAGGAAAATATCCTTTCTTCATGAAAATCATTTTATTTTCACAAAATGTCATGCAATTTTAAAAGAAAAGTATTTTGTTGATAATATTAATGAAATATTTTGTATGAATCTTTATGAAAATAAGTCTTTATAAAACCGTAAAAATTCGTTCGTGCCATATAAGTTAAAAAAACATTCTTCTCGTACTTTTGCTGGAAAAGTCAAAAAGTACCTCATAACGTAACAAAAGAAAGATTCCTTACATACCATGTAGTAAAAGTCAAGAATGGGTAAAAAGGATTTTACACATACATGAAAACACTTTTATAAAACATGGACATGGATAATAGAAATAACCCCAGTAAATACTTACGAATAAGCAATCTCAGATAAAAATGAGATTTGCAAAATTATCCCTTACCTTATGTCCGATATGCTTCGTACGTATCCGAAACTCCTGTATAATGATTTAAATAATGTTATTTACTTATTACAGAATCATATTAATTGTTATGATATCATATATGGTTCACTTATGACTTTATATTACCCGTTCTTTTGTAAATTCCATGTTAAAGAGCGTTTTGGGTAAAATCGTTTCATTTGTCGTCCGTGTTTTGACTTGTAATTATTCATATGATTACTTAGATCACGATTACATAATTAAAGAATACAAAACATGATTTATATATAATATATATTCAGAATATACATATATATAATAGATCGATAAATGGAAAGAAATACACCGTTCATGGAGACGGTAGGCTATACATACACATGAATGCTGTTTTCGTTTCCTTATTGAGTTGAATGGAATTAAGTAGATGAAATACATATATACATAAATCCAGTAGCTTTCTAATGTCATTTATTTCATTATTATTGCTTATATATACTTTATTATCATTCTTAAATGGTTAACATGGAGAATAAATCTCATCGCGTCGTGGAGACGGTAGTCCGTACGTACGCACGAGCGATGATATCGTTTCCATAATTGTTGAATTGAATTGGAGTGGATGATACAATATATCATAATCAGTATGATTTTATAATAACTATGTATAGTTATTATTTACACCATTATACCCATCCATGTAAGGTGTTGGTGGAAAAACAGATTACACCACGGCGTGGAGACGATATTCCGTACGTACGCACGCGCGGTGATTTTGTTTTCCGTAGGATGGATAGAAAGTGAAATGGGGTTGTTTCATATTTATAATAACAAATCAGTATATTAGTGATACTTATGTTATTAATTTATAATGAAACAACTAAATAAGAAGAAGTTGAAGAAGAAAGAAGCTTGAAAGAATTGGGAGAAGAAATTACCTCTTCTTCGATACACCTCTTTGAAACCTCCTCTTAGGGCACTAAGATTGATCTTTAAAGTAGAACAGAACCTGTAGGATGTTTCTTGGGAAGTGGAGAAGATAATTTTTCAGGGGTGGCCGAGCTTGAAGGATCAAATTGGTGTGAGGAGTAGAGGGAGGAGGTGCCCTTTTATAAGGGAGGAGAGGGGCACCTTTGGAATTCTTAAAAATATTAATTTATAATAAATCTAACCCCACTTAAAAACCTCCAAAAATGACTCATATTCGAAGATTAGATGAGATAGGGTTGTAATCTCATAAACCAATCAAATTTAGACATGTTTGGATCTCATTTTAAACCTTATCATTTTGATTTATCCTTATTTAATCTATTTATGTTTATTTGTGGTAATAAAATTCTAAATTTTAAATTATAACAAATAATTACTTATTTGTTGTGAATTTTCCATAATTGGTTAATTTATAACATTATAGACCATATAAATTTAAATTTATAATTTTTAAATATTTTTGTGATTTTTAAACAATTTTATAATATGTTATTTTTATAAAATAACAATAGTGTCAATTTTGTCACTATTCATTTATTTGAATTTAAATAAAATATATACAGAAGATATGTTCGAACTAAAAGCTTTAATAGATTCATAAAAGGTCATATGTATCTATAAAATTAGTGTATAACATTAAATAGTTCATATAATATTTATTTTATTATTTTTAAAACCATTTATTTGGTTTATCTCTTAATAAAATAATTACTACAACATTTTTGTATAATTATTTAATATACTTATATGTTTCATAAAAATTAAAAATAAAATCCTATGATGAAGATAAATAAATTAACTTTCATAATAATACTTTTAATCAAATTTATCATCTTAAAATAACAATAGTTAAATTGTTATATTTGTTAAATTATGAAGGTGACAACTTTGGAATAAAATAATATAAGTGTCATAATTGCTTGTATAAGACTCCAAATGGTCCAATATTCGACCCTTGGATGATTATAGTTTAAATTTACATGACCAATAAGTTTTGGTCAGGGTTTTTTGCCTTTTATGGTCACTATTATTTTAATAAAAACTATATTCTTTATTTTCCAATAGATAAATAATTTTTGCATCACTATTGTGTCACAATTAATGATAATTATTTAATCCCAACAAATTCTAAATAAATTCTCATGATGTAGATAATTTTGTTAGATTTCTTTAGACTATTAATTTTCAAAGTTTCAGGAAGTTTATCACTAACTTAAAATTATTATACTTATAGTATTTAAGAGAGTGACATGTTGTCACTTTCTTTGGTTTTAATAATAATTAAATTATTTTCAGGAAAAAAAGTCCATTAAATGAATCTAATCCGACCATTAGGTGATATGGGTCGACTTTTAGTCATCTAATAAGATTTTTCCAAGTTTTAGGGCAATTTTATAATCTTATATTTACCCTTAATTACCCGATTTACCTTTAACTATAGTAAATAAAATTTACCGTAGTTACTATTCACAATGCCCAAAAATAAAAAGTAGCTTATTAACATAATTTGGAACCAATGATTCCAAATATAGAATCCATTTTTTCAAATTCAATACACAAAAGTTGCAGAAATTAAATTAAAATTAATCCCGTTGTCGAAAGAAAACGGGTTTTTCTTTAAAATATTGCAAATGATTGAATTGATTTAACCTACGAATTCAAGGTAAAATAAATGATAATGACATACATTATATTAAATGGTAAAAATATATTCTATTTATACTTTAAAACCAGTCAATATTATAATTTAACCACATAAGATATTAAGATGAAAAAAGTTGTTTTTAATTAAAATATAGCGTGTTTTTACTATTCATTAAAATATGAAAGTCTTCAGAATAAAATGAAAAATTTATCCAAAGTAAATTTTTATTTCTTGATTCCAAAGAATAATTTTATTTTGTGAAATGGTACTTATAAACATGTCAAAAACTAGATTTAAAGTGGGTGCACCATCAAAAGGCGGCAAAACTGTATTTTTTGAAAAATACTAATTTTACCCGAAACATTTATTTTGTTCTTATACCATGTTCTAGAAAATGTGTAAGATGAATAATAATGTTATAAAATTCAAAATTTAGTTAATAATATTCATAACGGCTAGTTCATAATAATATTATAATAATATATCATTGTTTAGTAAAACCCGGTATTGCGTACAACACACGCTATCGAGGAAGGTCGCGATTGCGTGTAATGCAAGCCAAGTCAGGGTTGCGTGTTGTGAAAGAATTCTTCGTTGTTTCGTATAACAGAATCCAACCATATTTCATTTATACATTGAATATATATATATATATTTATATATACTCAATGTTGCATAGAATAACTATTATCAAAATTGTGTGTAACACGATCCAAGAATAGTGTTGCGTATACTGCAAGATAATAAGGTGTTGTGTATAGCGCAAGGTAATCTTGGTGTATCATACAACAGAAGATATGAATGAAATTAAAAAGAATGTATCTTATAAAATCTTGGGTTGTTACAATAATTATAGGATATCATATAAATAATCTAATAATAAATGTGATGCAGGATCATATTAATTCTCTCATTGAAAAATATTATTGTTACTCAATCAATTTATACATATTATTACATTAGTTTTAACATAAAAATATATTAATTACAACCCAATGATCATGAGGAAAAGTGTTTTTGGAGGACTAGGTTCCAAATACATCAAAGTGAGGCTAAAATATAACTTCATTATTTAGTCCCCTATAATGAGCTCCTAAATAATTTTGAGCTCCAAAAATTACATGGGATAACTCGAGGAATACAAATACAAAAGGGGTGAGATAAAAATTCTTATAAGGAAAATAAACATGACATGGAATCATAACATGTGAGTCAAAGGTATAACATGATATCATAAAATAGAACTCATAAGTGTAATCACATAGAAGAATAATGTAAATAATGTGGTATCATAAGATCATGATATCGTTGGAAATGATACAACAACATAAAACATGAACTAAACATAAGTAAAGGAGAACTTTTAAGAAAACCTCACATGCTGGATAGAGTACCATAATGGATTATGTTCACTCATTTATCCATTACATGACATCTCATAAGACTAAAACATTTCCCAATGTATCAGAGGGATATATAATTCCAAGACCACTCATCACATTAATTTCATGTAAATTAATTTTCATTCCATATATGGATATCAATCATAAGTAATATATATAATAATTATACATGAAAATAGTTGGGTTGAAAAATCCTTTCTCATAACGTGATCCAAATATATTTTCATATTGAATGAATTTCTGAGATAAACATAAGGCATGTATTAACCTATCTAAAGAATATTGAACAAGCAAGGTATATATATGATATATATATATATATATATATAATTTATAATAAATCCAATACATCAAAGGTTGTTATCATTGACCAATATAAATAATATAAAATTTTTAAAAACATTTTTGAAGAAAATAACCTTTCCACTTTGAAAACCAATTTTTGAAAAACTAAAAATTTACAAAATATTGTGGTAATAATTTTATTTTAAAATAACCTTGGGAAATTATAAATTAATATTGAAATAAATTAATTTTTATAATAGTGTGTAATTATATATATACTTTATATGTTAAAATTTTCTTTCACACTTTGATAAAATAGCCAAAAAGTACCTTGTTCAGAAAATGACAAGAGGATGAATTTTAAACCATTTTGTAAAATTTAAAAGATGGATAAAAATTAATTTTAACAATAATTGGAGAATTGTAAAAACATTTTTTAAAACATTTTCCAAAAAACATGGACATGTAAGAAAAAGAAGATTTTTCAACACAAAAGAGAAACAATATAGGATTTTTATAAAAACATTTATCAATAATTTTAAGTGAAAAAGAGTGAAAAATGTTACTATTACTTGAAAATTTCAAGGATAATTAGAGGGTATTAAAATAAATGTTTTTATTATATAATATTCATATAATTTCCTACCGCATAAATTTTGGCATAAATAATCTTGAATAAAATTAGATTGAAACATAAACCATTACCACTTTGGTACCTTTTGATTCATAACTACAATGGGCGAGGTAGATGTATTTTAACTTAAATATAATTAATTATTAATTATTCACTATATAATACACAAATGGTTAGTATATACACCATTAAAATTAAATTAGTTGCGTAAAATAACTGGTGTCTCAAAGAAGGATGTTTTGAGATGAAAACGCTTAGCTCGAGCCCGAATCGTCATGTGTGATCCTTATTTTATTTAATAATAAAATTATATTAATTATTTAGTTCCCTTATAATATTTCTCAAGTTTATTATTAATTTTATTTTATTTTTTACCATTTCATATTCATTTACATAACCAGTTAATTTCATGTTGGACGTTTTAACAATAAACGACTCATATGCCCAAAATCACTTTGGTTAGTTGACTAAGATCAATGTGATTATTATATAAAAATATTCAGAATTTTAATAATTAAATAATTATTTTTTTTATACATATATTATAATTTTAAAACCAACCATGAAATATGGTTCTGAAAAATGGACTATGTTACAATCATGGAGATGGTGGGCCTATGTACACATTAATGACATTTCCATATTTTGATGATCATAGTGAAGAGAAGGTTAGAGTTATTTTATATTTAAATGATTATAATTATATCATAAATATCATTTTATTTCTTTAAATACCCATACATGTACCATTAATTTTATAAAATAATAAAAATTAATCACATTGCTTCATGAGGTGGTAGTTCACCGTATAGATGAACGATGTTATCATTTATTCAACAAATAGTAAGGTAATAAGGTATATGATATATTTATTTTCAAGAATGATTAGTATTTAATTAATATTAATAATAAAAATAAAATTAAGCCTTATTACATTACATATAAATCATAATTTAAAAATGAATCACATTTCTTCGTGAGGCCACAATCCGTTGTACAGCCGAATGACATTATCTTATTTTATACAAAATGTAAATAAAGAAGGTATATGTGATATTTAATTAAATAAGTAAAATTATATCATATATATTATATATAAACATTAAATAATTCATTATATCCATCTGTGAGAAGTAGTGATGAAAAATGAGTTACACCAGTTCGTTAGGCAGTAGTCCACTGTACACACGATCAATGATTTCATTTACCATTTGAGGGAGGAGGATATGGTTCTAGGTTGTGAAATTAACATAAAAACCTATTAGTATATGTTATATATTGATTTTATTATTTTATAATGGTTTAATAATATTTTAAGGAGGTTTATGAAGAAATGAAATAAAATTCCCACTTAAGGACATTTCTTCTTTTTAAAAAAACCTCATAATGTTTGAACAAAACAAAATCATAGGTTGGAATTATGATCAAAACAATGATTTAAGTATGAGGGGATGAAAATAATTAAGTTATTTTGATGTTATTTTATGAACCAATGTGGGTTTTTCTGTGTGAAAAGATGAGTATAGGGGTGGAATTTTGTAATTGAGTTGAGTGACACACTTTTTAGTTTTCAAAGTTTCTCTATAATTCCATGTCACTTTATAGTAAATAAAGATCCAAAATGAAAAATATCAGATAATTGAAAGATATAAGGTTAAAATAAATCAATATAATTGGTATTATATAAGTTTTGGGTCATTTTTAACACTTATATTTTTAATTTAACCCCCAATAAACTCAGTTTTTACTTAACTATGCTATTTTGTTTTTTTTATTTTCACTATTAATTATGGAAAAAAATTAATTTTGAAATTATTAAATAATATAAATTATTATATTTCAAAATATTTAATCCATTTTTACAAATTCAACTCACAAAAGTGGAATCATTTAATTTTAAATAAAACCCAAAAACGTGTCAAAATAAATGGTTTTAAAGAAATGAATTTTTCAAAAATAAGATGATATTATAATAACTGTATGAAAAAAAATAATTAAATTATTTTAAATTAATAATTATATATATATAATATATACATTTATTTTAAATCATTTATCATCAGGTGTAATTTTAATTAATTAAAATAGTGAAATAGTATGCTCATTAAACCATTTTTTAGAAAAATGTGTTTTAAAGATTAAGAATAAAATTATAATGAAATCTAGTATAAATATGATTTAAATGTATTTAATTGGATATAATTTTAATAAATAATACTTAATTTAATTTTAAAACAAATTAATAGAACAATGGGACTTTTAAATTAATGAATTTGTTTTAAATAAATGGTAGTTTGATAAAAATCAGCAATTTTTACTATTAAATAAATTTGTAATATTTTATGGAAATTCATAAAATTTAACCCTAAGTTGGTATATATATTATTATTTATAATATTAATTCAATTTTATCAAATAATATTTCTAAAATTGAAAAAAATTATTATATTATTTTATCACAAAAAGTAGTAAAAGTATGTTTTTGAAGGAAACATGTTTTTGATGAATAAAATGACCTTGATTAAAATTGAGTGACTTATTAATTATAATTTATAAATAAATATATATTTATTATAAAATTTATAGATTTCATAAGTTAGTTAATCCTACCCATTGCTTCTAATTTAACGACTCGGTTAAAATGATCATATTTAAATAATAATATTTTAATAATAAGCCGCCTTTCCTTTAAACTCAGTGTTGGATATTGAATCTAATATCAAACATGGTGTTATTTTAAAATCTAATGATGTTAAATTATACCCCATTAAATAAACTATGACCTCAAAATTTGAACTTTTATTTATTAATCAATGGTTTGACATTCAAAAATTTCTTTGTAGAAAACTCACGTTACAAAAAGGGTTAATAAAAATTCCACTTAAAAGAGGGAAAGGGGAATACAAAAGTAATCTAGAATTAGAAATAAATAGGGCTTCAAGTTGGATAACATGGTAGGGATGTGAAAATATGGACGTGGAATAAGTGTAAATAAATATGGTGAGTGATAGAGGTAATTGATCACAAGAATGTGAATGATCACTAGAAAATATACTTTCCTGATATCTTTTTATTTTGTAAACACAATTTCATTATTTGGTAGTGCTTAGATCACTTTCCTCTACACCTATTAATATAAGTAGTTAATATCCAATATGAATTTTGTTAATTGCTGAAGTAATATCATTAAATTTTAAGGGATTTTAAGATCCATAAAAAGTTAACAAGTTATTTAATCCACATTTATTAAAACAAAAATTGGTTAGCACATTTCAAGATAATTACTAATATGAATATATTAATATCTAAAATTTAAAAGTAAAACCATAGGTTTAAAATAGATAATTCCTTAAATAAATAACCCTATATCCCAAATAACCTCAGTATCCTCCAGTGAAAGATTTTTTTAACCTCAAATTTAATCTCATAACCTTTCAACTTACATCTACAAAAACTTGATTGCATTATTCCCAAATAATCATTTACATTAAACGTAGAGGTTATATGTATATATTAATATAATAAAGAATTAAAAAAAATATTATGAACATCCTCAAAATAAAATTAATCCTAAAATCAGTTTCTAATCAATAAATTCTTCTAGGGAACTTATTTTTCGACAAAATCGAACTATAATTACCTCAACATCCAGCACATCTCAAAGATTATGCTTTACTCATTTTTTTGTATAAAATATCACATTACCAATAAATAACCATACAAGTTTATTTATTGAAATTATTATTGGAATTACTTAACTAAATACTACTATATAATGAACCTTTGAAGTTTCCTATTTCTGATTACTAGAAGACCATTAATTAAAATAATTCAACAACATGGATCTCAAATTAAAACACCAAAACACCTAAATTATTTCACTTCAATGATTATCATAACATATGCCCCTATAAAGTAATCCTTATATTAGTTCATTGAGTTAGATAATGAAGAAGTTACCCACATATATGAAATTAAATTATCTGTGGCTCCATAGGTTGAACTTTATTTCCCTGCAACTTGTTAACCAAAATCTTTATTTTCCTTAGACAACTAGATTCTTTGTTCCATCCTTTACTATACATATAGTATATTCTAGTTCCTTTAATATATTTTTCATTATACCTCTTCCCAAATTTTTGAAATGTGGGAAATTGAATCTACTTTTCTTTATCATCTTTAACACTTGAGTTTCCATGATATTCCATGCTTATCTTCTTTGATGAGTTTGGAAATTCAAATATTTTGTAGTTGTTTGTTTTCATTCAAGATAACTCATTTGGTATGATTTTAATATGTATAAATTCCATTAACATTATGTTAGGAATCTCATTAGGGAAATCAATACATTTACCATCACATTGTTTATTGTACTGCATTATCTAATTTCCTATCATTAACTTAAAAGAATAGAAGAAACCAAATGAGAATACATTAACTAATAAACTTAAAAAAAGGAAACTGATAAAATTGGGAGGAATAACTTATAAATGATAAGTACATCCCAACTTATTAATATATATATATATATATATATTAATCTAGGATATCTATATTAATTTACCTATTAGGTTTTATAACATAAAAAACTTGTTTAAGTCATTCATACTAGTTCATAAAGTCTTTGTGAATTTCCAAATCATATCCCCCAAGAGTTTCAAAATAGGTGTATAACACGAACCATTATACACTAGGTGAAAATATAGTCCAACTTAATGGACCGTCTTCAGGGTTATCACTCCTTAGTAAAACTATTCTAGATCCACATAAACTTGTAGTATCCAAAAAATGATCTAATTTCTTGGAAACCACTTGGTCTATACTTAAAGCAAGATTTCGTGATATTTTTTAATACTTATGATTATCCTTAGAATTATTGTTAGAATTATACCTAGGGTTCTAACTAAGTTTTTCTCATCCTAGTTTACAAATTTCCACTAAATGTTTTTCTCTACTAGAAACTATAGTGACCCAATAATTTTACATATATCATTACATTTTTTAATATAAACATCTTTTAATTACAACCCACTGATCACTATCCTAGTTTCATTGGATGTAAATGTTCATAATGCATCAAAGTGTGGACATAATATAAATTATTTACTTTTTTACTCCATAATGGCCTCATAAATCCTTTTGAGTTCACAAAAAAGTATCAGATAACCTAGGGAATACATAGGAAAAAGGTGTGAGCTAAAAATCCTATTAAGGAAAATAAACATGATAAGGATGCAAAAAATGCGATTCAAAGGTATAACATGATATCATGAAAGTGAAGGAACATGAGTAATCACAAGGAAGCATACCACAATGAAAATGAAATCATAAGATCATGTAATCATAATAAATGTGAAAAAACATAAAACATGACATAAAAATATGTAAAGGATAACTACTGAGATACCATCACACAGTGTACATATTCCCATAATGGATTTGGTTGAACCCTAATCCCCTTCACAAGGTCAAATGAGACACAAAAATTACCAAATGAATTGGTGGGCTAAATAATGTTGTGACCACCATCACATTACTTTCATGTACATACATATGAATATTATATTAGGACAATAATTATGAGGCATAAACATAATAATTACCCATGGAAATAAATGGGTTACATAATATTTTCTTATAACATGATCTAAAGAGATATTTATAATGAAATAATTCGAGTGATGAAAAAAATACATGTATTACCCCATAAAATGAAGAAAGAATAATCTAGGCATATATGTGAGACACACACACATATTTAATTTATAAGTAATATAATACATCAAAGGATTTTGTAATTGATGAATATAAATAATATAAAAAGATTAAACACAATCTTCAAGAAAAGAACCTTTTTACTTTGAAAACCAATTTTTGAAAAAATAAAAATTCACAGAATATAGTAGAAATAATTATAATTGAAAATGAAATTGAAAAAATATAAAGTAATCTTTAAATTAAATAGTAGTCATGATGATATATAATTACTTAAAATTCAATATAAGTTAAAAAGAACATTCCTTTCACACTTTGGTAATATAGTAGAAAGATACGTCATTTGAAAAACAACCGGAATACCCATTTTAAACCATTTTTAAAAATTAAAATATGGCTAAAATGGAATTCTTAAAATAATAAGATAATCGTATAAAAACATTTTTTTATAAAACATTAAAATGGAAGAAAAAATGTTTTTTGATTGAAGAGAGAAATGAATCCATATTTTCTTAAAAATATTTTCTCAATAATTTTAAGTAACAAATAGATTATAATGTTAATATTGCTTTAAAATTTCATTAATAACTAGAGTATAATAAAATAAAATGGTTTTATTGGACAATTATTAGATAATTTCATACAATAGAAATTCCAGTACAAATAATCTTGAATAAAATTAGATTGAAACAGAATCACTTACTACTTTTGTAAATTTTGATTTATAACCCTAATGGGTGAAGTAGAATAATTTCAACTTAAAATATAATTAATTATGAATGATTAAAGATATAATATGTACATGGGTGTAAAAGAACAAGTTTCCTATAAAATGAAGTTTTGAGATGAAAACCATTACCTTTAGAATGAATCATCATGAATGTTCCTTATATTAATCAATAATAAACTTATGTTAATTATTTATTTTATTAAGAAATTTTTTAAAGTTTATTATTATTATTATTTTATTTTTTACCATGTTATATTTATTTACTTAACCAATTAATTTCACATCAGATGTCTTAACGATAAACAGATCGTATGTCCGAAATCACTTAGTTATGTTGACTAGGTTAAAATATATTATTATTTAATCATCTACATTATTATAATAATAAATTAATTAAATTTTTTATAGATAAGTTAAAATTTTAAAACCAACTCTAAAATATGGGTTTAAAAAATTAACTATGTTAAAATCATGGGGAGGGTAGGCTGTATGTATTCAGGAGTAATATTTCAATTTTTTGATGATCATGATAGAAATAAGGTGAGAATTATTTTATATTTTTAGGATAATAATTATATTATAAATTTAATTTGGTTTTTTTAAATACACCTAAATATTACATCTATGTGATGCATTAAAATAATTAATCACATCGCCTCACAAGGCAGTTGTCCGCCGTACACACGAACGATGTTATCATTTATTCAATGGATGATTAGGTAATAAATTATTTGATATATTTATTTTAAATAATGAAAAATATGTCATTATTATCACATATAAAAATCAAATTAATCTATATTACCTTACATGTAAAGCGTATGTGAACAATGAATCACATCGCATCATGAGGTGGTAGTTTTCCATACACACGAGTTGCGTTATCATATTTCTAATGAAATGGAAAAAAATAAGGTATATATGATATTATAATTAAACAAGTATAATTATTTCATAGATATCATATATAAACATTAAATACACCATTATATACATATGTGAGAAGCAGTGATGGAAAATGAGTTACGTTGGTTCGTGAGGTGGTAGTTCATTGTACACACGATCAATAATTTCATTTTCTATTTGAGGGAGGAGGAATAGTTGGTTGTTAGTCACAGAATTAACATATAAAAATCTTACATTAGGGAATATAGAGTGTTTTAATAATATTCTAATAATTTGTTTATAAAAATAAAATAAAATGATCAGTTAAGGATGTAATGTCTTCTTTAGACAACTTCTTTAGGTTTGAACAAAAAGGCTTCCTAGGTTGGATTTCAGATCAAAACAATGATTATAAGATAAGTGTATTTAACTAAGTAATTAATTTTCATATGTTTTTTAAAAAAAAATGGGTTTTAAAGTGTTAATAGAATAAGATATGGGTGGCCTTTTATAATTTTGGTGAGTGTCACACTTCGTAATTTTCAAAGTTTCTTAATAATTACATGTCACATTCTTGGAAATAAGGCTCAAAAATGGAAAATTTATGATAATTGTAAGATATAAGGTTGAAATATATTCCTGAAATAGTAATTATACATGTTTTTTGTTATTTTAACCCCTTATCAATTTTTAACCCCCGATAATCTCATTTTTAACTTAGCTATTGTAATTATTATTTTTACTATTTTCAATATTCATTATGGTAAAATTTATATTGAAATTATTAGATAATACAAATTATTTCAATTAAAAATATGCCCCTAATTTTTAAAAATTCAAATTATATATTTTGAAAATTTTAATTTAAAATAAAATCCACATGGGTTTTGAAAAATTATTTTTCATGAAATGAATTTTTTAAGCACAATAGGATCTAATAAAAACTATATGAACAATAATAATAATTAAATTAATTTAAATTAATATTTATAGATATATATTGCATAAATTTAATTTAAATCATTCCTCAATATTGGTTATTTTAATTAATTGAAATGGAGAAACATTATGCACTTTAAATTAGTTTTCAGAAAAATACGTTTAAAGCCTGAGAATAAACTTATACTAAAATCCAGTATAAAGATGATTTAAATGTAATTAAATTTATCTAATATAAATGTATAATTATTAAGTTAATTTTAAATTAAATTTAAAGGATAATGGGACTTTTAAATTAGTTAATTTGTTAAAAAGAAATGCAATTTTATAAAAAACAACATTTTCACTATTCACTAAAAAAGTAATATTTTCCAAAAATCCAAAAAATATTTCTTTAAGTTAATATAGATATTATTATTTAAAAAATTAATTAAATTTTATCAAATATATTTTCTGAATGTAATAAAAAAAATTATATTATTTTATCACAAAAAGGCGTATTG
The DNA here is from genome assembly GCA_963277665.1 of Viscum album. Classification (NCBI taxonomy): domain Eukaryota; kingdom Viridiplantae; phylum Streptophyta; class Magnoliopsida; order Santalales; family Viscaceae; genus Viscum; species Viscum album. The sequence goes on from OY728152.1 coordinate 1,259,022,843, forward strand.
ATGTTTCTTTGAAGGAAATATATTTTTATTGAATAAAATGACTTTTTGTAAATTTGAGTGACTAGTTAATTAAAATTTATAAATAAATTTATATTGAGTATTAAATTAATAAATTACATAATGTAGTTAATACTATCCATACCAGCGAATTTAATGGCCAGGTTAAAAAATCATATTCAAATAATAATATTTTAATAATATGTCTTGGTTCGTTCGAACTCAGTGTTGTGTATTGAACATGCTATGAAAAATAGTGTTATTTTAATATCATGGGATGTAAATAATTTCAAAAACATGTACTGTTAGTAATAAAATTACACACTTATCTTCATTCCAAAGTGTGTGAAGCAGATCAGTATAGCACGATGCCACCCATCGAAGGGTAGACTAATTTTCTTGTCCTGAATTTGGATTCTTGTTGGCATACACATAAATCAACTAAATATAAAATGTAGTCTCATATAACCATACCTTATTATACCTCTAAAACACATTGAAATATTTGGATATCTATCTAGGAAATTTATTGGCATATTATAAAAATTGGAAGGAGGTCACCTAAAGGGGTTCATATAATGAGGGTGGTTACCCACGTTCAAAGAATTCGATCAGGATTGAGGTTCTTACCCAAATAGCTTGAACACAGATATCTAGAAGGTCTTATTAAGGGAAATCCATAAATAAATATAAGGCTCATATTCTTACCCCAATTAGTACTGATATCCTTGAACCCCAATAATGTTTTCTAGTATCATCTCAAGGAGAATATGTTGGCTCCCCATCTATAGAAGAAATAATAAATGTCCATGGAAGTCCTCCCCATGGTGTAGATATTGGAAAAACTAGATTTCATATCTAGAATACTAATCATGTAGTCCTACTTGTGAAAAAATTAAGGTATGTCAAGAAGGTTCTCCCCATAACACCAATTGTAGAAGTCCTTTCCATAGCCAAAAAATCAGTTGACAAGAATAATCCCCTTTCCAAAATCATTAGATATTGGTAACCATGATGGTCCTCTACATAGAAACTAGACTGTAAAACATAGAAATACTCCTTGAGACAAATAATTTTGAAGTTAGACCTAAAAATATATATCATTTAATAATTTAATTCCTCCCCATAATAGAAAATATAAAGATACCAATAGAGGTTCTCCCCATGGTGTTCGTTGTGAAAGTCCTCCCACAATGAAATATCACATCAATAATAAGGTCCTCAACCTTGATGATACCAATCTAAGATTTCCCTCAAATAGAGAGTAACTGGTGTCCTAATGGATAAATATATCATGTGGCTCAAATTTGTTTTGTGAAATATAAACCCATCCGAAGGATAGTCTAGGGATAAATTCATCATCCATGCCTCCCCTAGAAAACTAACCTTTGATATGATTGATTCAAATATTAAAAATTATTCTCCACTTAATAACGACTTTAGGAAATGGCCAATTTTATCATATAAATGTAAGGAATACCTCAATAAGGATGTGGAGATTTCCAGGATTTTGTGGTTAGAATTGGTTAATGGGAATATAAAAATTATATTTTGGCTCAAATCCATTTCTCCAAAATAATATTTAAAAGGAATTGAAAGAGTTGTACATATATTTTCTATGCTTGAATCTATTGAATAGTCTCCACCATCTCAATATAAAACACTTTTCTTATTGGAAGTATTCAAACCACATCAAGGAATTAAGGGAAATATGCCACTAATTTGACTTTCCCACACCCTCAGTTTCACAATATCCAATGTCATGGGATTAATACTGGTACCTCTAAAAGGAAACAATTAGTGATTTAAAGAATATTTTCTATGTAATTATTGATTCCAATATGAATTTACACATCATCAGGTGGGGTGAGTATATAAAAGAACACTTTCTGCATTCATTGGATGAAAGAGTCCACAAAAAAAGCTTTATTAAACGTCATCACCTTAGATAAATTCTCAATCCTGAGTTATGATTATTCTAAGTTATTATAATTAAAACAATCCCAACTCCTTCAAAGACCTAAAATGATGTACTCATTAGGAAAAAATTATTTATAAAACCATGCATTGGGCTACTATGAAGGCCAAATGATCTTACCACTAGAGGGAAATGTGTTCCATAAAAATAGAGGAACCCTCTATAGTGAGTAACTCATTCTAAACATATGAACTATATCCAAAAAATACAACTGTTAAAGTAGAAAAGACCAGGAAGGATGCAATAATAAATACCTCAAAATCATTACATAAGTAACTATATCCCATTGGAATAGTTCAATTTTTACCACCACCACCATCTCTAAGATCGCCAAATCTATGATAAATCTAATATGTGATAGTGGAAAATTTAATAGATCCCTATACCATCGGTCTAGGGGAATTATTACACCTTTCTCCTCCTTCAAATAAGTTTTTATTCTCAATATTCGGTTCATATTCACATGTAACGACATCACAATTACTTACACTACATATCCCATATCTTTCACTGAGAGAACAATTTATGAAATTCATTAAATAATCTCTTAAGGTCACTATTCATTGAGGGGGGATAATAAATAATCATTGAGGCCATGAGCTAAAATAGTCCACTAAGAAGGAAAAGATTGAGGAAGATCCAGACTTGTACCTTAGGGGATATTTAATAGGAAAAAATGTCCATTAACTTATTTTAGAAGGATAGATACATGATTCTTGTTGCACAATTCACATTAGTAAATGTCATTAGTATCAAAATTATAGAAGAACCAAGGAATAATTATGACATAAAATAATATAACTAGGAAACCAATATTCAGAATATAGTTTACACTAAAGTACTTGAAGAAAGGGTATATATCCAACACTAGTGGCATAATGAATATTTGATTGTCCCTTTAAATAATAAAATGGAACCTACTCAGAAAACTCCAAACAAAGAAAAAGGTAAGGTTATAGCCACATCCCACCCACCATGTGGATAATCTCATGATCAAACTATTTAATAGAAGTTATCTCAATATCAATTTGAGTTGGAGGAATTAGGGAGACTTGATAATAAATTACTAAGAGGAAATATTCTAACTGAGTATAACATACAGTTGGAAACTAATACATCTCCTTAGATGAATTTCCCCCTACCTGAGAAAACTTCTAAAACCATAAGGAAATATTATAACCCTACAGAAATATGTAGATTTATATTACCTATATTTATAAGCTCTATGTATGAATATTATTTTATGTTTCGTCCACTAGGGTATCTTTCACAAAAATATCAAGAAAACTACCCCAGGTCATCTCAAATTAGATATCCGCAATAGGCATAGGTGAGCCATCCATATCAGGATCCACCCACTTCCTCTAAAAAAGTGTATACCCACATAATAATCTCACCATAACTCTTTGACTCCAATCAATCCTTTACCACTTAAATGGATTCTATGGAGGGGTGACACACAATGGTGCATCTAGAGAGGAATATATATCATGAGTGGGTGAAAGTGACTTATCACTTTACCAACATCAAGAATCCATCCTACCCAATATTTAATGGTATTAGAGACCTAGAACAAATTCTAACACATTTTTTGTCTCACTGTGTCCCCATTTTGGGAATACTCGAAAAAAAAGAGGAGTAAAAACTTAGGTGATTTATATAGACTTTGGAGGGACTGAAATTCATTTATTATAGTAACCTACTATATGGGTCTATCAAAACTTTTGAAAATATTCATCATCATTTTTTTTTTCCAATTTGTCTCAAAATTATGGAAGATTATGATTATTAACCTTTTAAATTAAAAAAAACACGAGGATGAGAGGGTCTCAAATTTCATTTCAAGATGGAAGGGTGTAAATTGATATTTAAAAATACAACTCCAGAAGGAGAATTTTTTATATTTTTTCATAGGTAAAATCTCTGATGAGTGTATACACTAATAATCTCTCAAAAATACCCCAGAAATATTTTAGGAGTTAGTAGTAGTTGCAAAAATGTTGGAGGATTATATTAGATGCTCGAAGGCCAAATATTAACCAACCTTGGTAGATTAAGTAACAAGGTTTGAAAAATCTAAAGTGGAAACTGTTATTCTTATACTACAATCAAATTAATTCCCTAGAAAATTCCAATATCATGCGATGTATTCTCTTGAATAAAAATAAAAATAATATAAATAGTGCCCCCATCAAGAGGGAAGAAAGGATATGGGTCACCGAAGGTTTAGAGATTGAAAGAAGAATAATTATTCCTTCTAGAGAGAGTAAGTCCCTAGGTATTTCAACAATGATAAAGAAATCATTCATAATGATCACTCTGATTACTACACCTTCCATGAAATGATAGGATACAACATCTAGGATTTCGTTTTCATCAAATAAATCCTTTAGAATATGGTTGAATTTAGGAATTTCAAATTGGGAAAGCCCCTAGTAAAAGTGACTTGTGTCTCTGTTATCCCACTAGAAGAGGATAGATAATGATGTAAAATTTTTCCCAAAGTCATTGAAAAGTTTTATGATTGTATTATTAGGATATTGGTGAATTGGGGTAATTCCATATTGAGGGGTTAAATAAACCATACTATTTAGAACTCATCTCCCCATGAAATATATGAGATGAAATATTCGTCATCTCAGTCTTCTAAGAGTTTATGAAATCACCACTGAAAAAAGAGCTATAGGAGGAGAAGTTCTTAATTGTTTCCAATCTAATACAAACTCTTCAATACATCCTACCTCTATCCCTAGGAGGATGGAAAACATCCCAATAAATGAATAAACATACACCACACCATCAAATGGTATCCTCCTCAGATGAAGAGTCCTAATAAGTATCTATTAATGTGATCCACTTAATAGACCCCCTATCTAATAAAGAAGACACATATCAACCTATGTTCTCAATCCTTGATTGAGGAAGAGGTTATATAAGTTGGGGATGTTATAGAATGTGGTTATAAAATAGGCACTGAATTCCATGAAGAAATTTAACTAAGGCTATATAAGTAGTATAAACATAGAGATAGGAACTTTAGTGACCTAAATAAGAGAAACAGTCCACTTCTGAATATTCCAGAGCCTGTTTAGGCCCAATAATATCAGAGAGCTGGATATAGAATGTGAAATCTTTTGGAGAACATCTAGACATATAAAGTAAAACTAAACCCAGCACATTAGACCTAAAAATATCCATAAATTTTGGTTACAAAAAGGATCTTGTTGTATAATAAAACTCAACCTATAAGCCTCAGACCATGGTGAAACCTCATGATAAGAACTATAGACCCCTAATCAATAAGTTTTTCATCCTGAAATAGGTGGTTGTTGTATTATATAGACTTTTTATTTTGGATTCATTTCACCTCTCCACATAGATTTGGGAGGTAATCTTTTAGGTTCTATTAAGTCCCCAATAGTTTGATAGTAAATTTTTTTTAGCTAAGGCGTACATTTCAGAAACTGGTTCCATTAAGTGTCACCCAAAGATATTTGTTATGAAAAAAGATTATGAGAATACCATATAAGAAAGAATTTGAACCTTGCATATATATTGAAAACTGTATCACATTGAAATATATTAGGCTTTGATTTATACAACTCTATAATTAATCTCATAACAATACATACATTCACACACATGGCCTATAGCGTGGAAGATCTATCAAATTTAAAACTGAAAATAAAATGGAATGATAAGAGAAATTATATTTCTATTAAAAGAATCAATTTCAAAATATAGTTCATAGAACCCATATATAACTCCATGTTTGTAGTTTTTCTCTAAGATACTAATTTCAATGATCTCCTAGGAAGACTGTGTCTCTATACGCTCACAACAATGCCGTTATAATACCACTGATGACTCAAATATTCTATAAATTGAAAATTCAAAGAACTATATGGTGATGATACCCTCTTTGAGTCTTGAAAATATCAATATATTTATAAAATAGTATATAAAAGGTGAAGAAAAAAGTTATGGGTAGGTAAAACTATAAATGTTACAACCCCAAATAGTTTGGAGATAACATCTCTTAGTCCCTGGAGTGAACCTAAAGAAAACTACATATTTTATATTGATCAAATTGAGGTCAAAAAAACTTATAATGGAATTTACTAGGTCATGGTAATTGTGTTCAATGGGTAAAATAATCTTATCAACATCCAATTATATGATTTTTAAGAAATGACCCCCACAGAGAAACCACTAACATTAAAGGAAAACACTACCACACCATCCATGTAGATCAACATTTCTCATGAGAACCTCTACTCAAGAGATGGTTTGGACAATATTCAATCCACACAACTATTTATTTTTGATCAAGTATACCTCAACCCTTATAGAAGGAGGAATGGGAGAAGCTTGGGAATATTATCCCTTCTATCCTCATTATTTTAGTAGCATTCACAAAATCCATCCATATTGAAGAAAGATATGAAAATTTTATGAAACCCCCAATATTAATGTACCCTAACTATATCCTGAATCTTAGGTTATTGAAATATCTTCTCTTCCCAATTATTTTGAGGAAATAGAAAATATCTTATATTCCATTGATAATGGTTCCTCCATATTAGCATCCTTAGGATTTAAAGATGCATCTGTACCATTTGTTGGATCCCAAAATAACCGTCCAACTTCCACTTTCAATAATGGTGGGGTTGAAGAGGGGGGAGAATAATATCTGGAAGATTACCCTAGAATATTTAAGTAAGGTGTCTGAACCACTATTGATAAGGTCCTATAGGTGAATCTAGGTTTAGATGAAGATCTATGTCCTAAATTGATCACTTCTACCATGATTCATGAAGAACAAAAAATGTTAACCTTTTTTCTAAAATAAAACCAAGATGTATTCTCCTAGAACTACATGTAAATTCATCAATTAGATTTTTATGTGGCTACCCATAATTTTGGAATTCATAATGATTAATATAGCACTAAATATGTTTCCATAAGAATTAATTCAACTCATGATCCTTAGTTATAAGTTGAATTTTACATGATCACCAAATCCATATTCATTTGAGAGGTCCAATATCCAAAATAGATCTCCAATATTGTACCTGTTATGAAATAAAATAGAAAAATTCATATTTTCCTAAACTTCATTAACCTCAATAAACATTTCCCAAAGTAATATTTACTTGTTTCAGTCATGGAGATACTGATCAATGTGATGGATGGATAATTGGGCCAAAATCTAATCGGAATATCCATCAACGAAGAGGAGGCCACCACCATTAGGGAACCCCAAGGGGAATACTATCACCAAATAATTCCATTTTTCTTGAATGATGTCAATGCCACATATCAATTTGACATACTTCATATCTCAAATCCCACTATAGGGAAGACTAATTATGATAATCTAATGTTTTTATAAGTGTTATTATTTATGTGATCAACTTGTTGATCTTGAAACTGTTTTCAACAAAAAATGGAAATATATCCTAAATATTGATCCCATAAAAGAATATTTTAGGGTGACATTGGGAATTTTTTATCATTATGGTATTCAATCATGTTATAAAATTTAACTTAGAAAATACTAAGGTGATAATAAATATTCCATGTCCCTGAAACCTTAAAGAGTTGATAGGGATATAGGGAAGTTTTACCTGCATCAGAAACCACATAGGTAAACTCACCAAAATGTTATTAAACTTTACAGTGTTAATGTATAAAGTGGTTACCTATTATTGGGAATAGGTTTCTCCTGAATATTTTATTGACCCTAAGAAACACCTCCCACACCCACCATTTTTAATTCTTCCATTAGAAAAAAATCCGACCATCTTGTATGTAGAAACATTAGAGAGATCACTTGGTTCACAATTTAATGAATAGAATGATGTAGGAAATGAGATGAGTATTTAATATACTAGTAGAACCTTGATATATAATAAGTCTCAATGCACATATGTCAAGAATAATTTCCTCGACTTGATTTTAGAAGTGAAATAGATGAGACACTACTTGAAGCATCAAAAGGTCTACTTGTTCTCTTATATTGATCATATTAAATATATCCTCAGTAATACAATTCTAAATTGATTCAAAGCATGATTGGAATTAATCCATAGAAGTTTTATATTTCATTCATTTCCCATAAGGATGTCAAAGTGTAGTATTTGGAAGATTTTTCTGTGGCACACCCTACTCTATAAACTGCACTAGTAAACATAGAGTTTCCTAATGAGGATATCATATCTATTAAAGAAACTCATAAGAAATGGGATATATACTTTTATTATATCTTTAAGATCCCCATATAGATAAGGATTCAAAATTCAAATAACAATATAGTTGTCTGGATAATTTTCTTGTCTCCTTAGTAGAGGCAGTTCTACCCTACTCTTTCTTACTATTCCAGAGATGTACTAAAAATAATGTCTAATACCATGCCCTAAATTTAAGATTGGGGATATATATACATATATAAGTGGACTAATTGAATATCAAGTGTGATTCAAATTTAGTAATTAAGAAAATTAATGAGGAATATTATAATAAAAAGGAAAAGTTGATTTTGTTTCTTGATTATGTATGAGGGTTGATGAAGAAAGATTCCCTTGATTTAGCACTATCACATGTACTAAATTCAAAAAATGACCATGAAGATTCATTGAATAATGTATAAACTTCCCTATAAGTCCCAAATCAAGATGAGATGATCATCCCCATTATGCTTCAAAGGGTGGTATCTCCATTCTTCATCAATGAAATAGTAAAAATAAATGAAATCTACACCACCCCAGATCAAGGAAATACCATATAATCACTAAATAATATTATAAATGGGTGGATATATCCCTAATTATACTAACTCCAAATAATAATTAATCCATAGGATGGGCCAAGAAGGAATAGATCTGGTTTTTTGTAGTAATTTTTAACCTTTAAAACAACCTAAACTCCTAGAAGACTCTCTACAAATGAGGATTAAATGGGTTCTACCTCATATGAATTGAAGAAAGGGAGAGCCATGAAATCATTGATGAAGTATATTCTGGTTCCTATAGTGATAATATATTAGGAATCAATCCCTTCCATAAAATCAACAGACATGGATACTTCTATCCATCAATAATTCTAGACTTCATGGAGTTCATGAAGAAAGCCATACTTTTTAGATACATGACAATTTTATCCATAAACCACCAAAATTGTTACATAATACCAAATAATCTTGGCCATTTTCTGTTTGGGGTATTTATTGTATAGGGATATATCCCCCAGGTATAGCTCAGTAATTCAAGTACATCTTTTGTACTACTAAATTCTTATCTAAGTTAGATAATGACATTTCCATCAAATAATTTCGAATAAAGGTTGTCATCAATTTCATAAATGAAAATATCATTATCATATTTAGTGTCCCTCTCATAATATCGATATATAATGACACTAATATATACTCTTATGAATTGAAAAAACTATGTCAAGAATATAGATTTTAGGTCAACCACTCATACTACTACCATACAATGGTTAATGAATAAATACATTCTTTCAATAAAACTCTATCTAATATCCATCCAAATATTATGCGAAAGGATAAGAATTATTTTCCTAAGAAAATGATGCATGATTTGTGGGATTAACATACGACAACCAAAAATTCATCCCAATCGACACCATATTCACCTGTACATGGGATAGAGGTGGTCCTGCCCATTGAAGTATAATTTCAGTTAATCTTCATTTCCATATTCAGTTGTTTTTCTAAATATATGTTTTAAAAAATCTATATGGATGATTTATAATGAATTGATGATAAAATGATATAAAATTTGTAAAACTTGATGGTTCACCAAATTCATATTGCGAAAGCGTTAAAAAAATAAATACCACGTTCACTCATTCCCTCAGGGGTACTGGTGATGGCCCTGATAAAACTAATGATAGCTGGGGTGAAGTCTTTAATGATTGAGTAAAAATGGGAGGGAACTTATTCTATACATAAGTTTGAATCCAATGGATCATATTCCTTGATCAAAATAGATGGAGACTACCTCACACCTAAAAAAAATGATAGGTTTCTTGAGAAATGGTTTATAAAAGTTCTCAATACATTAAAAAATGTTCTTGTTGAAAAACTATAAATTGTATAACACATAATTACAAGCTATATAGGTTGTTTTATTTGTGAGACATGTTCTCCTAACATGAGATCCAAATCCATGTATGAGTTCCTAGATCCTATCACAATACTCTATTTTTATGACTCTTTTAACATGAAATTCCCTCAACATGTAAGAACTATATACAACTTGATTCCCATGCCTCGAGGTATATAGTGATTTCAAGATCTCCTATCCTAGACCCAACCCCAAATCCACCCAACACAATAGTTATTCCCAGATGGAAAGACCATTACTAATTTATATGGGGTTTTCTCTTTCCGTCTTCCATAAGGATTCCCATATACTTCACCCACTTCTCCTATGCATGCACTAAATTTATGAAGTGATATTTTTATCAATGAACTGTGAGTGACTTGATTAAAATTATTACAAGTTATGTAGTGATGTCCAGACTACTAGAACTAGTTGAAAGTTCAATTTCAAATATTCCCTCTATGTAAGAGTTTGATCAATATTAGGATCCTTTATCAGAACTATATGTGTATTGATTCTCATTAATACATGATACATAGTGAAGATTGAATCTTATATCTTAGGAAAAAAAATGAAAATTTCAATAAAATAACCTCTTTATCTTGATTTTGGGACCCTTAATTTACATCAGGTTTCACTTAATAGGTTGAAAACTATGATGAATCCATCTTATTATTTTCACGAGCTATATCGGTGAAAGAACACTTTAAATTATAATCAAGTGATGTTAAATTATAGGACATATGGTCCATTCTACAAGGCTTTAAAGTGGTAAAAGTGTCCGATATTGTGTGGAATAATTTACTTACATGAGACCCAAATATATGTTAAATCCTTATAGGAATATGTATTTTTTCAATGACCCCATGATTGAATAAAAATAACTTTTCTGTTCAGCTTCCCCATCCATTCTATAATTCTCCTTTCAAGGATTGATACTAGGACATAATAACTTTTACCTCTCCCAAATATGATCCAAATATATGTTTTAGACATAAACGCAGTGTTATATTCCAAAGAACTTATCCTAAGAAATAAGTTTCCCCCAGGAAAGAGTATACCCCATTTGAGAAATCACCTTATTTAGAGATTCCATAACTATGGTCACCTATGACTAGAATAATTCCCTCATAAGATCTGAACTACATGTGACTTGATCCCCACTATTTAGGATACATATTTATGCTTAGATCCTCAAATTCAGGCCCAGTCACAAATCCTTTGATCATACTCTTATTAACAGGTTCTTATCAATCCATGATGGAATCAAAACATTCCTAGCAGTATAGGTAAAAAATAAACAGGACAAGAGTACCAACAAAATGACGTTAAATTGTGGAGCATTATGTTATTATTGCGTCATGTAAAACTGGATGACACATGGTATACCACACAAACATCCCAAAATTATTAGGATAGTCTATTAGAATGTTCCATTTCACTTACACAAGATCCAAAATCGTGTAAGCTTCCCCATTGTATATTATTCTATATTGATTAACTTTTACTGAAAATGAAAAATAGAAATTCCACCATTTTTTATAAAAACTATATATTGATTGATTTTTATTATTTGGGATATATAATGATGCCTGGATCCCCTATCATAGGTCAAACTATAAGTTTTGATCAAACCTTATTTCATCCTAGTTCCTCAACGTTCATTTTGGAGTTTTCACCATTTACCCGACACCGGGGTAGTGTTATCTCATTTCACACACAATATAGATTTGTGAAAGTCTTCATATATGACGATCCTCTTCATATGGACTAAATTTTGAAATATATTTATCCTTTTCAGATGATGTTAAACTATATAACATATGGTGTATCCTACATAAACCCAAAAATAGTCTTCTTTTTCACAAGACCTATCTTCTCTATGCATTTACTAGATCTACAAAAGACCCACAATATATGGTTATTTATCTATAAGTATATGTTTATATAAAATTTTCCCCCTATAAAGAGCTTCATCCTAAAATTGGACCTTAACCACTAATTTTGAGTCTTCCTTCCTAAGACCAACACCGAGATGAAGTTATTCTATTTTGTGCATGAGTGAAATTTTTGTGAAATATTCTGTATAGTGGTTCTCATCATACGTCCTTAAAGTGAAAAACGTTGGGTTCTTTGTCACATGATATTAAAATACATGAATTTTGTTTCACCATGCAATAACCTTAAAAATTGAGAGTTTTCCATACTATATAGCTTGACTTCCATACATTTGAGACATATATTTTTAAGAGTGAACAACATATGATACCCTAAACTAAGCTATAAATTTCCTTTATCCCAAAAGAACATGGTTTCTAGGATCCCAAAATTCATTTTTGGTTATGCACCTAGGCATTTCCCTAGATACAATCATGAGGGATTTCCTAAATCTAATCTATCCCAAGATATAAATCCCGTGTCCTATATATAAGCTAAATCTATATAGTTAATATCTTTGGAAGGATGAACTTGTTTCTTGATCCTCATTCCTTTGGATATGAAGTGATTTAAAAATAATTAAATTCAGAACTAGCTACAAATATATAAATATATTTCCCCTCCTAGTGTATGTTCTCCTCATTCACATTGGTGTTCTCAACATAAGACTCTATATTGGTAAACAATATCTTTTATAAGAATTAAGTGTGTCTACACACCTACTAAAAAAAGATATGTAGTGAAATCCAAAACATGTATTTCATATCTGGACACAAATCATTATCCTTTCCCAATCCTCCCCCAAGGATTGTTATAGATCAACGACGATTGGATTTTGGCTGAGATCCCTTTTCTACCTTTTCAAATATTTCTATTAAAAAAACCCCAATTCATATATCTAGTGTTTTGAGTAACCAAAATCCTTTCAGGGATATTGGTAATGAGAACATTTAAATCCAAAGGAAACCTATTATTATTAATTATCATGCCACTATATTTTAAATGACCAACTAGAGGTACCTTCCATGTTAAGGAGAAGTTATTCAAATCACTATATGACTCCTTAACAATGTAGAGAAACCTTCCATTCAAATATGGTTATAGATCACCCCTAATATAATTTTCACATCTCATTATTTTCTTATTCAAATATGTCAAATCATGATTCACAATTAAGTGACCTTTGAGTTGAAGTTGTATTTGTTGTTAATTAGTTTTGTTGTCAACTAGATTTTCTGTCAATGTAATTTTGTAAAGGAGGTGTCATGGGTGATGGAATTTAGTATCTTCAAAAAAACTAAAGTATATTCCCTTTTGTGTTGGTTAATGAATATTCTACCGTTAAATAACTAGCTAAATAGATTCCAAGGAAATCCAGAAATTAGATGACTTAATGTTCTTATCATCATGATAAATAAAGTCAATTACTAACATTGGGAGATATATTTTCTATAACAGATTGGTATATAGAATAAAGGTAGTATGGAGATCCAAAGTTATCTAATGTATTATTTAATAAATACTTGAGTGAAAATGTATGAATTTTATAGATTAAAATGTTTCATATCTCTTGGAATAAGATTTATAAAGGCTTTAATACAGAGGACTTTGAAAAGGTTGATGGATTATTGGAAATACTTTGTCATGAGTATTTATTTTATTAAAAAACTTATGAATATACATTATTAAGATTGTAATTGTTGTAATAATTAATGGAATAATTTAAATGAGTTATATATTAATTTTTGTTGATTGATATGGACCGTGGCATATTTAAGGAAGCTCATTAGTAATTTGACTATATTTAGAATTTTTTATTCAAGATTTAGAAATAAAATAAATTGGAAATGGAAACCATGCTACACACATTAGAGATTTTGACTTTCCAAAGGAGATTTGAGGTAATGCAAGAGAATTTATCTTCCTCTTAAATTTAGAAAAATGGAAATGGGAATATTCCAATGAGGAAGTGATTTGGAAATCATGTAAGACATTTGATCTATGCTTATGATAATTAAGCTACATGTGCTACCTATAAGATATTTTTTGAATTCCATATGATATTTTAGTCTACTGTAATTTTAAAAATTCTAGTAATATGATGTGAGAAACATTATTATGCAATATGATATTTGATATATGCTAAAGAGATTGGTGTATCTCTTAGGAGTTTTGTGCCAGCCATAAGATATATATCCACATGGGATATTTGAGGTGGTTTTAATATATTTCTTCTGGTGGTAAGATAATTTAGCCAACATACAACAATTTAGTTTACCATATCTCAGGAAACACTAATCTCATAAGGAATTTTAGAGAGAATTGATATACATGTAATGAAATATTCCTACATGTAATTGAATTTTTCACCATCTTGTATGATTTTTTATTGTTTTAAATTTGTGACATATGATGTTGTTATGCAATAAAGGAAAATATAATATAGATCCCATGATATATTTTACATGTTGAAAAACCAATACCCATGAATTTTGAGATTATGGAGAAAGTAAAATTTAATATTTTTTGGGATTTTAGAAAGTGTTCGAAACATCAAGAAGCTTTGCAAATCCATGATCCATGCCTGAGAAACTGATTTTCAATGTTATTAAGTAGAAGATAAATGTGTAGAGGAATTTATTTAAATTCAAAAGGTATGAATTTATTTTATTTTATTTTCAAGAACAATGCAGATATGGTTTAGTCGATGATCAACTAGTTCATTAGAGTTTAAATAATTTATGAATTGATCTATCTGATAAAAAGGAATATGGTTGCACACCGCTAGATATGTGGGTCATATGAATTTTATACAGTTTCTAAGATTTATGTTTATATTTTAGAAATGGTATATTAAGAGGAAGATTGATCGAAGCCTATAAAAGAATAAAATAAATATTTATTTTTTCATGTATGGTGTATTTATTAAAGGTATTTTTGGAATATCCATTGAATTGAAAAAATAGTACAAGGAAAATATTAGGAATACACAATTGGATATCTAGAATAATAATTTTGGGATTGAATCTGCTATTGTCAACAAGAATACCGTTTATGGATATTATAAATGAAATAATCCATTTAATAATAGATTCTAATGCACATGCATTAGAGAATATTGTGGAAGAACAAAAAGAGAATATTCCACCAATGTTGTTTTTGTACTGTAATTGTAAATGATCCAAGGGATCCACATTTTTCATAGAGGGAAAAAACAAGCAGACTGATAGACCATAAATATACTTAAAGAAAAATTTGATACTGTATTACCCATGAAATATCATTTGGGTGTCAAATAAGAAGAAAAATTGAAATAAGAACCATTAGAATCCACTATAAACTATACTGAGGAAGAAAAAAAAGATCTCATACAACCTACTGAGTTTCATAGAAGAAGAAGAGAAAGAAGAAGTTGGGTGAGAAAAACTATTTTTTGATTAGATACTATAATTGAATAATAATAATAGAAGAATAATATTGATAATTTAGTAGACCTGATTTTTTAGTGAGTTATATTTCTAGGAAAGATATTAAGGAGATATTCATTATTTTGTATTCTCACGAGGTAGTATATTTTTGGTATATGATCTTGATATGTTTTGAGTCTAATATAGCCAACCAGATATTTTTTAAATTTCTAGAAGCTGTACATATTCAAATATTGAGTTTCATGTTTTATTCAAAATTAATTAAAGGTAGTCAAAGTCACTCTTAGTTGGGGAAGGAGATCAATTTTTGGGTGCATTTATATACTTAGATATATTGTGATCTACTTCAGGAGGAAAAGGAAGATCTATAGATAAACTGGTGGGATTCGAGTAAAAATAAGTATAGTGAGATTATATATTGAAAACTTTTTAAATATAGTGATATCACACGAGTTTAATATGGTGCTCTTGGTTTTAGTATGATATCTAGCTAACTCCATTTGTACTGATAAAAATATTTTATTGTAGAATCCATGACTTAGATATCATAATAACAATATGGAGTATGATTATTTAGAGGGTATTAACCTTCTAAAATTTCATTTTATAGTTTAATTTACTATACTATATTGCATATATGTGTATTGCAGTTTAAACAGGAAACAAATACAACTATCATAACTAAAAATGTTGGTTCCAGTCCAAAAAGGGTTGAAAGGTTTAATGAAGAAATTATAATTGGTAAATATTTAACAACACCAGATTCATCCCCTCTCTTAGGCATTCCTACACGATCCACTAGGCATGAAAATTGGTACCTAGGACAAATTTATATCCGATTAGATATCTATTAATTACTAAAATTTTATTCAAATGTAAATAATTCACTCTAATAAGTTTTAAATTTTCTCTTAGTATTTTTTACAACTATTAATAAAGTAAGGAGTTTAAATCAACATAAAAGTGAATTCAAAAGTATCCTAGATTGAAGAATCTATCTACACGCTTTCCAGTAAATATTTTTAGGTCTTAGATAATTCCACAAAAAACAGAAAGAAAAAAATAAGAAAATAAGAAAATAAAAATTAAAAAGAAGTCATAGGATATTCATTTAATTAATGGTGATCATAATGTTGAGTATTTATTAATAAAATCTACAAATTATTATTCATATAGTGATTAAAGTTCATGTTGTAAGATGGATTTCATCGAATCTATGAAAGAGATATATGTTTAGGTTAGATTCAATTTGAATAATGTTAACATTAAAGTGGTAGCATATATATTCATGTTCATTATGGGTATACATAATGAAAATTCATTATTGGAAGAAGAAGTCGATGCATTGAAACAAAAATGTGTTTCAACCACACTCCAACAATGTATAAAAAAACTAAGGAATAATCTTCCACACATTCAAAGAAACAATTTGTTATATAATTGAAGAATTTAAAATTGTTATTTATGAGAAAAACATTTTTTAAATTTGAATTAAAGAGGTGTTCAATGAAATTTAGAAGCTTTATAAGAGCTCTTTAGATGTTATGTTCTCCTGGATAAAATTTAAATAAACTTGGGTGAAATAGATTTATAATTATTTAGTGGATACCCGAAAAACACATGTGTATAAAATTTAAGAAAAAATAATGACTCAAAATATATATTTAGATCAGTTATGAATGAGAAGAATTTTCTCAACATGAAGATTCTTAAGAAATAAGTGAAACAAAAAAATCCATATGAGAAAAAACCTATAACTTCCCAATATATTGATAAGATAAGTGTTTCCACCCCAAATTAGAATATTTTTATAAAATATATGAAGAATAAAAATGAAAAAAATAAGTTGGTTGATTTGATCTATATTAGTATCCACCTATAGCTCATATAAAGAGATATACCACAATCCAATCCATTCAGTTAACAGATAATATTTTTTTCTGTAACGGTAGGAAAAATGATAAATTATGTACAAAGTTTGAAGATTACAAATGAAACAAACTCCACCAATGTGTTAATGGTGGAGGTAATTGTGTCTAATAAATGTTCTCCATAAATTTACGCTTTAAATGGGGGTGTTTCAACCTAAGATTATAAAGACACTCGATATTTATAGACTGCCTATTCTATAAAGAGGTAAATATTAATTGGGTGTTGTTGGTAGTACTAGAGATTCTGATATAGAGATATTTAATGTTAGAAAAACATGTTAAACGATTAATATTATTGTGTCCATATTGTATGGTGGAGTACAGTTGAAGTTTAAATGAAACCCACAGGAAGGTAAAAAAATCTCCTAAAATGAAAGAAATTAGTTTTTCAAAAATTGATTTGAATCATTGGGAATTTTCTCCGAGTTTAACAAGGTAGGTGGTCACTACTATGATGAATGACGGTAAAACCATACTAGATATTGTCCACATGCTGAATACTGGAAAGGAATATCAAAAATTGAAAAGTAGGTGAATTAATTTAGTGTTTTTTCTTTGAGTGTTAAGTTAGTGAATAAAACTATTAAATTATATTTTCCCAAAAGTTCTTTGAAGAATACTAAAAATAATATTAATCCTAGAGGGGAAAAGTTCTTCTACAATGTTAATAGAGTACACATCATGTATTATTTTAATATTTCCATGAAAAAAATGTAAAAGGGGGGAAGATATAATTTCAAAGAAAATAATCCATCCAAGAGAGATATTATAGGATTGGGTTAGTGTTTGAAACTCCCTGTGTGGAGGTTGAGAAGATGACCAAGATTTATATGTCAAAGTATGATGATATTTAAGTGAGTATAAGGATTAATGAGGAAGGACATATGGATTTTATATGTATAACTATTTTTTATACAAATAAATAATATGAGAACCAAAAAACCGACACTTAGAATCAATAAAGAAACTATAAAGGATTCAACACAAAAGAAGAATCCTAGCCATGTGAATAAAGAATGCTTGACCATATGGCCAAACTAATTTAATGAGTATATGAAGTCATGTAAATAAAAAAATCAAACTGATCTAGTTTCTAAACCTGAGAATCCTATTCAATTTAAAAATAATGATGTAATAATGATGAAGTCCATGATTACAAGTAAATTTTAGATTTATAAAGGAAAAAATGGATCAATAATGAATTGTTATATACACTTTAGAACTTTAAGAAAAAGAGTCACTAGTTTGAGAAATCTATCTCATCCTTGTTTCTTAAGTTAAGGAATCAAGATTATCTAATATATTCCCCAAAAAACTATTCTTGTATTCTAATAATGGAAATTAATTTTTAATCACTTTATGAGTTGATGACTGATTAATAAGAAAATGTGGTGCCTCCCTTATCTCATGTAATTTATATAGAACTAATATTTTTTATGAAAATAATATAGATATAATATTAATTCCATAAAATTGATAGAGTTAACTTGAGGATACATCGTTCCCTTGGAAGTTGTGTGATTAATAATGGGGAAGAATTATAATATTTATTATTCCCTATAATTACCTTTGTAGGGAGACAATTTTCCACCCTTTTCATTTATTATCAATTATATGGAGTATAATTACATTTACTATTAGATAAAATTTGGAGTTGAAAAAAATACCAAGTGGGTAGAATAAAGTTCCCTTTGGGAAAAAGTTGTATTTATTTTCAGCTAGATTTATTGTTAGTGTAATTAAGCAAAGTAGATGTCTTGGAAGATGGAATTTAGTATCTATACAAAGAAAGTGTAGGAGATTCCCATATGTGTTGGGTAATTTAACTACTACTAATGAATATATATCTATAAATATTCAAAAGGTATCCATACATCAAATTATTGAATATGATAATCTTTATGATAATTAAAGAAAAGAATTGAAGTTTTCATATGCATTGTTTAATACATATTAGAATGAGAAATGAATATAGTGGGGAGATCCAAAGCCAAATTTTGAATTAGATAATACATCCTTGAATGATTTAGAATAAAGGATAATGACTAACATGTTTTATATCTATTGTATGATGATTCACAAAGGCTGCATGGTACATAACATGAGAAGGTATTAGTGTTATTTGAAATAGACTATCTTGAGTGTTTGTTTACATATTAGACTTTTGAACATAATTTATTTGTCTTGGAATTATTTTAGTAATTACTTGAATAAATTGAAGAGGTTCTAACATGATTTTAGTAGTCTAAGATTGCCTACAGTGGAATTTAAGATGTTTATAATTCATTTGAGTATATTTTAGAATTTATATTCTAGTTTGGAGAGTTGTAAATTGGAAAAATAAATTATCCTTTACATGTAGTAAAATTTATGTATGTGTAATAGATTTGAGGTATTTTGGTATACTTTTTATAATCATGTTAAATTTAAAAAAATATAATGGGGAAATCATTTTTGCATATGTGATTTTGATAGTGCACAAGACATTGAATCTACATGTGTGAGAATTGAACTATGTATGTAGTCGGTAACATATTTTGTGAAGAATGTATGATATGTTTTTTCTAATTCAATTTGAAAAAGGTAAAGTTCATACAATGTAATAAATTTTGTCAGGTTATAGGACATTTTAACTACATGTAATAGATTTGAGCTTTGTGCATGAGGGTTTTTATATCCATTAGACATTTGGATATATAGTAGATTTCATAAGATAAGAAGATTTTTTTATGTTAGTGATTTAATGTGTAAAAAAAATCCATTTTCATATTTTATCAAACATTGAACCCATAATTCATTTTTATAGAAATGATCTATGCATAAGAGAATTGTCTTTTTCCCAAGTGAATTTTAGGATAACATGTATAATGTTTTCTAGTATGAAATTTGTGATATCTAGTGCTGTTCTAATATAAAGAAAACTTTCTTATACAACATTTAATATATATTTTATGGAAAGAAATAAAAATTTCCAAAATTATGAGTTTATAAATAATGTAAAATCTAAAGATTCTGGAGCTATTATTAAGAGTTCCAAACATCCTAAAGATTTATAGAGCCATGATCAGGGCCTAAGAAACTGATCTTCTAAGCCGTAATTCAAAATATTAAAGTGAGGAAGAATTCCTAAAAATTAAAAAGTTATGAATTTATATTATTATATTTTAAATAATAACAAAACATTTATTGAGTCAAAAATTTACTTGGTCAATAGATATTAAGCCATTCATGTAGCGATTTGGTTGATAAAGAAGATGGAGGTTCCATGCCACAAGATATGTGCTTTATGGTTTTTATACAACTTTGGATATTGTAGTGAAAATATTAACAGTGGTATATTTTGAGGAATAGTGAGATGAGTGCATATAATGATAAAATAAATATTATTTTGGTCATATGAGGTTCATTTATTAAGGTTATTTTTAGAAAATCCTTTGAGTTGAAAAAGCAGTAAATGGAAAATCATGGGAATGCAAAAATTATTATTCTATAATACTTGTTTTGGGATTAAGGTTTCTCTTGTCAATATGCATAACATTTATGGATTTTAAAATCTAAATAATACA
This sequence comes from Viscum album, assembly GCA_963277665.1. NCBI lineage: Eukaryota > Viridiplantae > Streptophyta > Magnoliopsida > Santalales > Viscaceae > Viscum > Viscum album. The sequence continues at coordinate 1,259,043,813 of OY728152.1, forward strand.
TTTAATAATAGACACCCATGCACTTTCATTGGAGAGTATCTATGTAAAAATAAGAGGAGGAGAAGTTGTTGTTGCTGTTGTTGTGCTATAACTGTGAGAAAGTTGAGTGATCCAAATCTCTCATGAAAGGTGTAAAAATAGTAATAGAGAATAATAATCTACTTGAAGAAGAAACCAATACTATATTATCCAATAAATATCATATATTTTCCAAATAAGAATAATCAAAGGAAGAATAGATAGTTTAATCTGGTGAGGAAGAAGAAGTGAACTGAGTCTGTGATACATGATTGGTTTTGAAGAGGAAGTATAAAAATTTAATCTATAGAAACTATCCTATTATTCTAGATATATATTGTTGAGGAATAATAAGAGAAGAATAATAGTGAAAGAGGATCATACCCTTGTTTTTAGCAAGTTATATTTCTTGATAAGATCTTGTTGATTTTTGAATAATTTTATATACTTGTTAGGTAATATATTTCCAGGATATGTTCTTGACTAGTTTTGAGATTGAGAAGTCCACCAATGGATTCTAAAAATAACATGAAGTTGTACATAATTAGATGATGATTTTCATATGTTTTTCTTGACGATTTTAGGGCTTTCAAATTCACATAGAGTATAGAAGTATTTTTTGGGGGTGAAATGACATCCCTAGACATATTTTGATCTACTTTAAGAGGATAAAGAGGGTCTAAAAATAAACCAGTTGGAAGAAAGTATAAATAAGTGAAATGGGAAATTATAGTGATCACTTGTGTTATATAGTGATCTCACACCTATTTAATATAGTGTGGTTGGTTTTAGGATTATACATGACCAACTTCATTTTTTTTGATAAAAAGATATTGGGGGAGAATCAATGATTTGGACATTTCAATCATGATAATGATTAGGATTCCTGAGAGGTGTTTAACCTCTTAAAAACACCTATGTTGATTTAATTTACTATAATTCATTGGATATTGGTGTATGGAAGATTAAAAATCAAAATATCCAACTATATTAATCGAAAATATAGGTTCAATTCTAAAATGGGTTGAAATGTTTTAAGAGTAAATTATAATTGTAAAAAATTGGATAAAACCTAGTTCATTGTCCCCTAAAGTGTGTTTGTATGATGCATTGGGAATAAAAAATACCATCATCATTCCCTACTCAAATTGTATTGGGCGCTCTTATCCATAGACCCCTATATGGATTTTCAGGGAACATCTTCATTTATGGTTAAAGCACCGTGTCCTTAAACCATGTGCTCCATTTCTAAGAAAATATTTTTCAGCTTATGGATGCAATTAATATAAGGTTTTATTTAATAAAATTGAATAAACCATCTCGTCTTTTATTCAAAGATATGTAACCTTACATATAAACATATATTTGAAATATCATTATGAAATTAAATTACATTTACCCATATATGAGATGTTTTATACTAGAATTAGGCACCCAATTTATTATTGGTTTTGTCTTACACTAACTATATAGGTTGTGTCCATAATTGGTTAAAGATGTATGGACCTAGACCTCAAAAATATTTTGTTGAAGTTATATGAATTTAAACTCTAGCAACATATGGTCGAAGTGCCATGACCCTAAAATATGTGCACCACCCAGAGGTCCATCTATAATAGTAATGGGTTTCTCATTAATGTAAGTTTTATCGTACCCTTGTTACTTTATAAAACACCTCATTTATAGGTTAATGTTTTATGACTATAAACTTTAACCCTCAGTATTCCGAATTACAATACGCATAAACCAAAAAATAATAGATACTTTAGGTTTGTAATGTTCAAAAACTAGAAAAGGTGGATTGATAAAAATTCAAGTGTTACCTCACTAATTCATCCCTCAAAGGCTTAGAAAAAAGTTAGAGTTTATGATAGAAATGGAATAATGATATTTGGGCCAACTATATGGATATATAGAAATTCAAACTACGCTTTCTGAACCCACTAATATAGGAAAATGTTAAAAAAATTCATGTCATACCTTTTCACCCAAGATATGTGTTCAATACATTATTTCATAACCTTTTTGGGTTCTTGAACCCTTTTTGATTTCCCTCATCTCTATAAACCTAATTTCTACTCAAAATATTGAATCATCATAATTCTTTCATGTCTATCACTAATTTGTTTATTTGAATACAAGGGATACATCTTCTTGGTTATATTCATTCCACCACATTCAACATTTACAACAAATGGAATTATTAATTATAAGGATAATGTCCTCTATTATCTATACACCTCAATAAGATTTTAGCAGAACCAGAAATTTGAATATGGTCAATGACTATCCCCTTTGTACCTATTTCATTTCATTAGACACTGATTCAAATGTCATGAGTTTTGATTTACACACCCTATAATCCAACAATTCATGGGGATTTGATACCCTTAAAGTTAAACATTCATGAATCGTACCCATTTTCAAGAAAATAATATAACATACTATTCTTGAACCATTTTAATTCCTTATTACATTACCCTAAACAACATGGAATGACAGTATGAGAACTATGGAATTAATTTGTGTAAATCTAAGAATAAGATGGGTTTTAATAGAATTTATCTCTCCTTCATGTTTGTTTTACCTCACGCTTACTAAAAAAGATATCTCATCTTTTTGGTAAAATATTACAAATCCTAAATATCATATCTATAGTATAAGCATTAGGATCTGAAACTATATGGACCTCTCTATGATACTATCTAACCAACTGGAATTAAGATCTCTTTTACATTGATTATTCCTCACCCATGATTCTATATAGATTTTATAACCTTTTTTTTCAAAGCTATATGACCTTAAAAACCTACTATAATGGATTAAAGTTTAAGACCTTAAACTACCCATGGAAAGATCCATAGTACTCACCAATTTGAAAACCCATAAATGGAGTCCTTGGAAGATGTAAATTCTATGCTCCCATGGAATGAAATTCACATGACCAAGGAAAAATTGAGCATTTAAAAAAGAAAATAAAAGCCATTAATATTTTCAAACTGAAAACCCAAAATGGGAGGCCTAAAAAAAATCATATTCCCAACCGAATAATTCTTTCCCATACAAGACTTTGGAAAAATTTAGGGTTATTAAAAAAGGGACATGAAGCTTATGAAGTCCATCATATGATACCATAAAAAGTAAATATATTCTTGCTAAGTCCCTTGAACTTGGTAAAAATTAACATATATTCATGTTCCTCTAACATATTATTTTAGATGATCCATGAAAAAATGCACAAAGCTATATCTTTCGAGGAATTCAAGCCATCCTGAAAATCAAAATCCTCATTACAAGATTCCCCTTTGTGATCCACATCACATTAATTCACTCAACCTTTATATACGAGTGGACCAAATATAATGTATGGTGATGTAATATATACAACTATATTAGGAACAACAATACTTAAATGTTAACTTAAATCTTAGAGGAAACCATCCTTTATATCTGAGTGGACTAACTATGGTTTATTGTGATAACACACCAACCACTATATCCGACATGTCTATACCCATTCGTGAGAACATGTCTAAGAGGAAACCACTCTTCAAATATGAGTGGAACAAAGATAGTGTATAATGATGGTATATATGATATTTTATCCAGTCTATATAAACCCTTGCATTAGAAAACATCTAGGAGGAATCCCTCTTGAATAAAGTTTTAGGGAATCATGATTGAACTAATCTTTTACAACACAATGTTAAGGAAGATTCTATTTATCTTCCCATTACTCTTCATTAATTACATAGGTTATAATGAATTTATTTCCAGGGTTAGAAAATTCCTAATAAATTGAAAAAAAATAAAAATATTTTTAATTAATTGAGAAAATGATAAGAGAGGCCGCAATTTAGACTCTCACGCTATCATTACATGATAAAGAAAATAAATGAAGATAAATACAACAAGATTTGATTAGATAAGATTATAAGATAGACTAGTTCTTGATTGGAATAATTTATTTGATACTAGAGATCTAATTGTATTATAAATTCAATCTCAATCTATGGTTTCATTTGTAAAATATTAGTGACAAATTCTTATTTTCTCCACATAAATGTTGAAATCTAAGTAGGTGTTTCTTATAGAATCACCTCCACCCTTACTATGTGAGCCTTATTTTATAGAATCTACATAGTCAGAGTGTCCATAGGGCCATTACGTCACAATTTTGTAGTGTCATAGTTATTTGAATTTTTGGTATCTCACTCTAAATTACTGGATTGAATTGTTTAAGGTTATTTTAATTTTGGTAAATCTCTTGATAAATTATTTGGATAACAGATCAGAATGTGTTTGGAGTGTTTTTGTGATATTAAGAAATGTATGGTATTGAGTTGAAAAAAATTATACGATTTTATGAAGTACCTAAGGTGGTTTAGTATGAATTTATAGGTAGTTAATAATCCTCACAATCCATGAATATGATTTATAAGTTTGGAATTAGTCTTTACATAGACATTAAATGCTAGAATGACTATAAGAATTTTGAATCCCTATCAAAATTTTAGAGGGTGTTTTTAATACTTCCAGGGTTTATATAAGATTTTTAGAAAACTGTGTATTACTTTGAATGTCTTCGTATGAATTTTAACCATACACTTAAGACTTATTGAATCCACATAAGAATTAGTTCATTTCAAAAAGTTATTAATTATACTGGGTGAAATGAATTTCCAAAATTTTATATTACGATGGTTAGAAAATTAGATGATTTCAAAGATGACATTTAATGATTAAAACATAACAATTTAATTGTGATTCAAGTATTATGAATATTCCATGAGACTCACATCACAAAGAACATGAAAACAGTTGATAAATATTATATGAAACATAGCTCAATTTTTTATCTATATTCAGTAATAACTCAAATGTAAATGGGTTGATGAGTTTCTATTCTTGGGTTCATAAAGAACATGGTAATCTAGCTATGATACAAGATGACATTAACATAAAGTGGAATATTTTTAAGATGAGTTTTTAAGAGTTCCTAGGACATGAGTTCCATTCTACTGGGCATTTGTTCATTCAAAAATTAAAAGTATATTTTTTGAGTTTTTATATAAATCAAAAGTGTTCTATTTTTATAATTATTTTGGGAATTAAGTGCTGTTATTACAAGGGTTTTCAAAACCAGAGGATTTTTTGTATCTCGACATGGAGATCCTGTCCATGTTGGATCTCTTTTGAGAGGTGTAAACTTTATCATGGGGGAACTGAATATGGTTATTTTATGATCACAATTTTTTGTGGAATATTAAATGTCTTAGATGTTTTCTATATTTTTATGTTGATTATTATGAGCTATATTTAATTTTGTTAGTTTTAGAGCTATTGAGATTAGTAAGGCTATTTAAAAATGAAAGCGTGGGAAAGAAAAAATATTTTTCTTTTTTTGAAAACAATATATATAGTAGATAATGTTTTTTGAAGGTATAAGAAAATATAGAACGTGAATCCTAGGTTATAAACATTATAAAAGTTTATTTTCTGAGATTATAGATCCATGTGAAGAAGGAGATGAAGTTATATAACTCAAAGGGTTTTTTCATATGGTGAGTAAGGTCAGAAAAAGATCCTTAGTAATTCTTCCCAAGGAGATTTCTATGATTTATTTTATTTTAGGGGGAGATATACTGTCTGTATATTTTCTTACTTAATCAAAGATAATTATTTCTTATTTATCACTGAAGCTACATGAAGCTGAATGTAGGTCTCTCCCTTTTAGTTGCATTTTTTAAAATTTTCATTGTTAGGAGAGAGTATATATAGGATTGAGTGAATGTTTCGGGAATCATGGGTTATAGTATTATGCATGATGCATCCAACTATTATTGATCATAAGATTTCTAGTGGGAAATCTATTGATCAGGATAATAATTGGCTATAGTAATGAGTAAGCCCTCACAATGAGAATGAACTTTGTAAAAATTAGTGTGTGATTTATTATTTTTTTTTGTATTTATTATTTAAGGATAAGTCTAATTACTAAAGATAAATAATCAGATCTTAATCATTCTTATATGTAAATTTTTAAAGCAAAAAAGAAATTGAGATTTTTTTATTACAGTAATTCACCCCTTTTAGTGCATCCATTTGATCTATTGGCCCTAACAATTTGTTTCAATGAAGAATATTTCCTCTATAATATTCTCTCTTTCTCAAGAATATAGATAATATCAAATATATGATTAGTACAATAATTTCCGTATTTGATGGAAGTAATTTCTATGGCGATGAAAATAGAATGCTGGCATATTTATTGTCTTTTGGTCTTAAAATTTTTGATCTAACCACTATGGGATTTACAACTATTCAAATAGGTTAATATATGTGTTTTTTGATAAAATAATACTTTATGTTGATGGAAAGGATATAAAGTTCATTTTATATCCCTTTTGGAATTTTTTTTACTAAAGTGTTGGGACTATAAATAGGTAATAAAGTTTGGGATAAAATTAATAGTAGCTATGAAGGGAGTTTAAAATTCAAAGATGAAAAGATACAAAATGGAGAAGTAGTTTTGTAGGTATAATTATGGATAAGGAATAATCTATTGAGAACTTATTAACTAGGGTTAATGAAATTGTGATCAACATAAGAAGCTTTGTTGAAAAACTGGACAACTATATCACTGTGAAAATAATATGAGGATATTCTATGACATATTCAATCCAAAAATTTATTCGTTAAAATATTAGGGAGATATTTCACTTGATGAGCTACAGAACATCCTCAATCCCAATAAAATGAAAAAACACTTGCATTCAAAAATAGGATAAATTAAAAGATTGATTATAAAGGCATGAGGAATATAAAGATCAAAGAAAAAGAACTAGAATTATCTATAGGATCTAATGATGAAGATAATATGGATGAGATTATAAGATAATAAATCCTATCATATCTGAAAAAGTTCGAAAATACTAAGGAAAATATAATGTTAAACTACAATTAATTTGATTCATGTGTGGAGGAAAGGAAATTTTTCTATAAATTTTCAAAATAAGAGAAAGGTAGAGTATTAGATTGATGATAAAGATTAAAATCAAAAAATGAGTAGATGGGGGAAACAATCTATATTTTGGGACATGGAGAAAACGTTCCCAATAGAAGGAAGACATGTTTAATGAGAAAATAATAATAGGAATATGCTTCCTTTATTATCCAACATGGAATATGAATCACTTGAAAAGGTTTAAAACTTTACGTATCATTTAGAAGACCAAGAAACTTTACAATAATCGATGAGAAAGATGGTGAAGAGACTTAGATAATTTATATTGTTATATCTAAGTTAGAATCATTTATTGAGAAAAAAATCAGTAAATATGTTAAAGTTTTAAAGAATTATTATGTAAATAAATATAAAAATAGTGAATGATATCTCATAAGGGAGAATAAAATCATTAAATAACTCAAAAATTTCAAGTTGAAGTCTTCTAAGTATAAAAAGTCAAAGATAGATCTTGGTTAAAATATTTTTTTTTAAAGAGGAAGAAAAGAGTAAGCTGAAATAAAAATATATTGCATTTAAAAATGAGTGAGAAAAATAATATAATAATTCAAAAAAATATTAAAGATATATATTAATCATTTAAATCAGTTGGGAATTCATGCGCAATGAATTAGGTTAAATCTATACCTGAAAAATATAATTTTAAAAAAAAAATTCAAATAATTTTGGTGTGATTGGACCATAAAACTCTATTGATTCTTCATGGGCATGATCATATTATAAATTTATAAAACCAAACTATAACTACTATAAAGATATATAAAATACAGTTTGGGGTCAATCCTTTTGAGACGAGCTAGTGATGGCCGATGTCCTAGTAATTAGAACCTAACCAAAAATTCCCCACTTGATTCCATGATGTTGGTAATTAAACTAATAATTTTGAGTGAAATGATGTTTATGGATAAAGGGTTTGGGATAAATATTAGGGAGTCTACACATAACATAACCCTAAATATAACACATGAAGGTCCATTGGATTAGACTACATTGTCATTTAAAATCCACCAATTTAGATTTGGTTTAGAAAATTGGATCTACCCTAATAAGAAAACACAATTTGGTCCAAATTGGATTTCTAGTGAAGAAGAATTTGGTGAAACTAAAAAATAAGGACACAATTCGAACTATTGGCCCAAGTTCAGTTCATTATAATTAGGCTAGGGTTCTTTCTTTGAAATCACCTCGTTTAGATCATGAAATGTAATGATATGTGATTTTAAAAATAACCTAATTTCTTATCCAATAAATTACCTAGGTTTTTATTTATAAATTCATTAAATCTTTTCTACCCCTACACTTATCTATAACCCTATCCAGTTTATCTGTGCATAAAAGAGGAAAAATTAAACAAAAAAAATTAACAGAATTGAATTATATATAGAAGGATTGTGATGATAAAGCATACATTTCTAGATTATCACAATTAAGGTAGAAATTAAAACCATGGTAATATAATAAAGGAATGAAATAGGACTTTCATGGTGAAAGAACAATTCAATCAAGTAGTTGAAGGATAACTTGTTGAAACACCAAACATGATAATAAAATTTTGAAACTCCTGAATGAAATCTAACATAGAAATATTTTAGAATTTAAAAAATAATACAATTAAAACAATGAAAAAATATTTAAAGGGTGAATGGAAAGAATGATGATTCAAGAAATAGAGAAATGATGAAGATGACTATGAAGAAAAAGTTGGATTCCTAGAATATTTATAGGCCACATCACCTTAGGACCTAAACAAGTTTTAAACCATAAGTCATATTTGGTTACTCTATGAAAGAATGTTTTACACTATAAGTTCTAGTTTTTTGGTGTAAAGGATAGATCAACAGTCTCTAGTGCTTTTATATTTTTATGATTTACAATTTGAGTGAAAAATTTGGGGTCATTGAGCCCCAATTATTTTATGGCATAAGTAAGATATTACATTGTAAGTATTCTTATTATAGAAACATTTTTAGCTTGAAATAGTCTTATTAATTGGTCTAAAACTATCCAATCTCAATGGATTTACACTGTAAATGGATTTTTACAACATAAAATTAAGGAAAATACAAACTTTAACAGCAGATACCTGATTTAACTTCGACTATAATTCACTAAAAAAAACAACTAGAAATAATATAAAAATTTTTCAAAATATTTTTGAAGCATAATGAATTGAATAAAAATTATATATATGAATTAATCTTATCAAAATACCCAAAACGTGTAAATTTTTTTTCTTCCTCAAGAAAAAAAATATCACTAAGGATTTCAAATGATATAATTTTTTTAATAGGAAATATGCATGAATACCAAAAAAATTAAAAAAAGTGTTATAAAAAATGATTTCCCTCCAAAATCACACATATAGAGAAAATTTCTCATGAATCATAGTCAATATCTTTAATAAACTTTCATTTTCCATTTAATTATTTTTTCATTAGAATCTATACCCTTTTTTCAATTTACGTCAACTTTAATTTTCTTTCATCACTCAAGGTAAAATAACATTGGAGTTACACTCATTCCCTAAATAAATATTCTTAACCACATGACTCCATTGGTTCAAGAATCTACAATCGATACATAAAAACATAAAATTAATCATGGGAGATTTAACAATATGGTTAAAATAAATTTGAGGTTGAGTACAGGTTGGTAGATGACAAATAAGATCCTCCATAAATTATCATCTCACCACTCCAAAAAACCTCATGGTAGGTCCATAGATGTGTCAGAAAAATGTAATGAAATTATCATGTCTCTTTATTTTCCCAAAATTCATGTATAGGCTAGATCTCACATCCACTACCTAACCACATATGATACACCATAAGATTCATTGGTATGGTAATGGTGTTTTTTGAACTTCCTAATACACAATCCATTTTTTAGATACATGATAATCATGAATGGTATTTTAGAAAACCATGGACCAAATCTCACACATCATGTAATATAGTCACTGTATATCACCTCAGTATCAAACATCATATATATATTAATCATGATCATCCCCATAAATTTATTCAATTAAAACTCATTCAATAACTCCAAGAATTGGGTTAGTAGGGATAAAATGGTTTAATAAATAGACTCAATCCTAACATGTTCATTCATGCATTCTACCAAATTAATAAGAAATAATGTAGTGGTGAGTCTCATAAAAAACAACTCAACAAAAATTCCACAATCATTTCAATAGTGCATTTTTTCATTCATATATTTGATAATATTTCAATAAGATTTCTGATTGGTATACATTCCACAAGTATATCTCAAGAAATATTCTCAGAGAATGATAGGAAAAATTAGGATCATAATTCTCTTGGGAATGAGAATACATATAAAATCAGAATCAATTAGGATATTTTAACCTGTGACAAGTCAATCCAATATAAAAATATATATTTAGAATTATAAGTAAATTAACCAACTTAGAAATCCCACTTAAATTAAAAATAGGGATAAATAATAGATTTTAACATTATCTATCCAAAATTGTTCTTTTTATAATGTGGGTACAATGAGATTTCAAGTTAAATAATATTTTGAACGAAAAAAATATCCTCGACTAAGTATAAAAATTAATTTTATAGGTTTATATGCAATAAATATCATGAATATCCCTCATACATAAAATGAAACAGTGTCTACACTTTTATAAGATGTGATGTGGGAGAGATAGAAATGAAAGAAGAAAAATTTATAAATGGATAGAATGAAATCAGTGTAGGGAATCAGGATCTCCCTATAAATAACATCCTTTTATTTGAGAGAATTATAAATATTTTAAGAAATTGGGCCACCCAAAATGATGTTAGAAAAAATATAAATGCACTAGAGAAATGATTAGTTTGCAGCATATATTAAAAATGTAAGAAAAAGGGTAGGTGCAGAAAATAGATAGAATTTTACATCATATAATATTTAAGGGCCAGAAGTAGAGTAAAAAACAAGACCTAAAATAAAATATCTTATATACCAACCTAGAAATTGAAAATAAAATACCTATAAAAAGTCTATAAAGAATCAAAAGATCAAAATATGTGTTACCTTCCATAAATCCTTAACAAGACATCAACAACCAGATAGATGGACATAGATCAATTTAACCAGTCCATTGGATCCACTATCATCCACATATTTTAGAAACTGGAAGTGATTTCCTTGAGTTTTAATGGTCACTTGGTGGGTTTCAACGCCTCCTAAATGGGCCAAACATACATCTCATGTGGAAGTTGTAGAATCCATACTGGTCATAGATGGTGGTCCTAGAGCTATCCTTATACATAAGCTACATGAGGAAATACCTCAAGGGTAAGAAAATATGGTATCATATTTGGTAAATTGATTTACATAGTAGTGGAAGAATACTAATTCACATTAAAATGAATGAACAATAAAAAGGGAAGATTTGCATTGAGGAGTATATAAAATCCCGGGATCAGCTGGATTCTGAGTTTGAAAGGCTGATAATGGAGTTTCCAGGTACCCAGTTTTTATCTTTATCCTGGAAATTGGTTTGGGAAAAAACTATGGTAGGCTGAAGTCAATCTTTATAGATAGTGTTTAAATTCGTGGTCTTGGTTGGTTAGTTGGTTTGGGAGGAATGATAGCCTGTGTGGTCTGATTTTTTATCTGTCATCTGTGTGGGTTTGATGTGAAGTTTAGATTATTCTCAACCGTCATTATACTAGGATCTTCTATAGATGGGGTTTATATCATGAAGTCTTCACTGGTTCATGGAATTTGGAATTGGATGATTGATAGGGTATGGATATGCCATTGGTTTTGAGCCGATGAAATTTTGCACGGGATAGCTTGTTGAATGGTCATGCATTGGTTGAGTCTTGTTGTCATGGTGCAGTTGCGGGGGAGGAGCGAATTCTTAAATTTTTTTGGTTATTCTCTGTTATGATTGTTTTTTGGTGGTAATATTGGACTCTACTTTTTATCCAATTTTCTTCTATAGTGTTTGATAAAAAAAATTAATTTTTAGTCAAAGTGGTTGCGTAAGTTGATTCAATCACTAGACTAGGTTCTGTAGGGTTAGTATAATGGTCGGTCGCAACTGGTGTTGGTGGGTTAGAGGTGGAGGGAGGTTTGGTGATGATCCAAACAGTGTCCATCTTTCTGGAAGCATGATTGTTGGTCAGATTAGATCACTCAAGAGGGGGGGGGGGGGGTGAATTGAGTATCTATACAAATTTCTTTTAAAAATTGGTTCTTAAAAAGAATACCCTAGAATAATGTAATCGAAGTCAGTTTGTATTGAATTTAAAAAAGTACTGAATGTTCAATTAATTTTTCAGAAGATTGATTGGTTCTCACCTTTACCAATCTACAGAATAGTAAATATTTTAAAACTAATCTACTGATTCAAAATATATATAAACACATGATAAAATAACTATCAAAGTTCAATTTATCTTAATGTGAAATGAATTAAACAAATATTAGATTAAAACACAAGACAAACTACACAACGGATAAAAACAAGAGGTTCAGTGTCAAGATGAGGCTTAGTCCTCTACAATTCAGGATCAACTACCACCAAGTAGTTCATATTAATAAACTTTTGACCCACACCCTGGATCAGGATTTACAATAGCACACATGGTTATCTAGGTCACACTTGACGTCTACCACAATTATTCCTGGGAAAACTAACAAACAGATCAAACACGATCTCTTCCATAGTTCTACGTGGGATAAAAGAGTGAAAAAGGGATTGAGTGTGAGGGTATTTTAGTATCCTCCAATTATTCTTAGGATACAATTTGTGTGACACAATCCGATATATACACTGCTCAAAAAGCAAACAAAATATCACAACAGAGTTATAAAATAAGAATTGATTTTAGAAATATCTGTTTGTTGGGCAATAAATATCTAGACTCAATGGATGTACAAAAAATGATATCCGAGACCTCTTTTGGAAGTTGTATCCAAAAAAAAGTAACGCAGTCTCTGTAGTCTAGCTTCCAGGAGTGAAAAGGTTTAGCTCTTCTATGTGAGGATGTTCAGTAAGCTTTAGTAGATTTATACTTGTAATATTAAACTACTTGTACACTCAAGCTTCAAGTTCATCTACTTGAAATATCTTGCTTATTCGCATAGCCAACGTTTTTTTTCTAGCAGGTTCCCAAAATGTGTTTTAATGTTGATCTTGCAATACATTTATACTTCATGGTCCAGTAGGCAAGAAGATACCCCCCGTCCATGTACCTCATACTGTCTATATATAGTCCTAAAAACAACATTAAATAATGTCAGAAACATTAATTTTTCTAAATATGACTGTTAAAAATAAATTTGAATTTACAAATTTGAAATAGTTATTTATGACTATCAGTGAGCCATAAGTATAAGTCTGTCATCATCAGTCTATCACCATCGGTTTTTCATCATCAGTCTGTCAGCATTGGTTTGTCATCGGTCTATTATCCTCGGTGTGTCAGCATTGGTGTGTCATTATCGGTGTGTCAAGCATCAATGTGTGGAACATCGGTGCATCGAGCATCAGCATGTCGAACATTGGTGTATCGAGCATCGGTGTGACAAACACAGGTGTGTCGATCATCGGTGTGTCTAACATCGGTGTGTCGAGCATACTATCGGTGCCTGGAACTCTGAGAAACTTATGAAGAGTCTGTCTTACGCATAACATTACTATTTTAAGTGACATCCAAAAATATATATAAAAATACACTTTTAAACATATTTATTCATAAATATTGTTTATTGACTTATTAAGAAATATTGTTCTATATGAAATAGTAGAATATTTTGATTTAAATTATTTGTGATTATGAAAACTAATATAGCATAGAGGGTCCAACAATCTCCCCCTTTTGATTAACACAAATTATGGAATAAATGTAAATATATGGAATAATAATAACTAGACTTAGAATATACTTCACTGAATGTGATTAGTCAATATAACCAAAGGTTTATCTTGTTTGAGTTTTTAAAACAAAGCGCCCCCTCAATAAATGTATTATGTTGAGTACACTCCATGTGACCTATGCCAGAATTTCTCTACCTTAAATTAATAATGTATGAAATTAATAATGTATGCCTCTTCTTCTCCCCATTTCAAAATTATAAAAAAAACAAGAAAAGATAGAAGATAAATATATTAAAAAAGGGACAGAGAGAAGACAAAAATGGGTTCCCTTAAGAAGCACAAGAGAATAATAAAAAACAAGGGACAAAGCCCTATAAAAGACACAATCCATCCCTAAGGGTTTGGCTTCTGAAGGTATTTTCCTTTATTTGAAGGATATGAAGTAGGATGAGAAGGTTTGGGAGTGGTAGAAGGAAGAGGTGGTCTGAAGATAACACCAAGAAAAACAGCACGTATAAGAATATTTACTGCAAGGCTAGGCCTTCTCTCTGACAACACACGACTGGGAGATTACTCTGTAATGACTGGTCAAATTTGAGAAATATCCCGAGAGACAGTAATTGGAGAAGGTGGCCAAGTGGGAGTACTAATGGAAGTAACAGGAATAACCACAATTGCTTCGACTTGGACATGTAGATATGGATTAATTAGGTTGATGAAATCATTGAGGATTTCACCACCACATTGCCTAGATTTCTCAAAGTCAGTCTTATTCTCCATGATTTTATTTAGAAGAGGGGTAAACTCCTTCAATTGAGTAAATTCCTTCTTAAAGGCTTCTATGAATGGATGAATTCTGAGATTTTCTTCTAAAAACGTGAAGTTATTAATGAGATCATGCGTGGTATAAATCTTAGTAAAGTAGTTATCCACTTTCTCTTTAATCTCTTTCTAAGCAGCAGAGGATTATTTTTTTCACTTCCTTATCATATTGTACAAAAGGTCTAGATTTCTCTGTACCTTTTAAAGAATTTATTTTTTTGAAATAATCTGAAGATTTTGGAGTTCCTCTCTCATCACAGCCTTGAGAGATTCTAAATTAGCAACAACACCTTTCCCACACCCAGAACTGGATGGGCCAGTAATCATTTTTCTAAGCTCTTATTTCAACTTCTTCAGATCTACACTTAGTATATGAGTAAAAAAGTTCCTTTTAACTTCTAGTACACCACTAATGGTGGTCTTTATATCAGATTTTAGAGAATTTAACTCATTTCTCTTCTTCCTTACTTATTCTATCAATAATGCATTATGTATAATGATGGTTTCTGCTGTAGTAATGAGATTTGGTTGAATCTCCTGGATCACCATTCTAGGAATATTTTCTGTATCAGCATCTTAAATACATATTTAAGTGGAGACTTCACTTATGGATCCATCCAAGGATTTCACAGACTCACAAATATCATTTTTGAATTGCTCCAAATCTTCCTTGGTGACATAGTCACTGGGCCCGGTCTGTGCTACTGGCTCTACTACAGGAGGTGAAATTGGTGGAAGAGGTGAAACAGGTTCTGCTTTAGTTTGGGGTTGTAGAGCAGGAGTAGGAGGCACCCTCTCCTCATCTGGGTCATATTACAACCCAAAAAGAATATATCATAGATCATTATTCCATTCTCGAGTATAGGTCCAGTCTCTTGGCTGAACAATGTAAATGCCGATCCTTCTTCCCTAAGTCTCAAGAACAAATTCATCTTCATCAACTTCTTTATACTATCCTCTAGCAATAATAACATTTCTGGGTATCGATATCAACTGAGCTTGAGGTTCTGCATGTGCTCCAGCCACTTCAACTTCTCCATGCACTACATCAATTTGAGGCACTTGACCCTCAGCTTCTTCCTCATGGTCACCACCTATAAGTTCATTAAATTCCTGAATGCTTTCTTGATTTTCAGCATTAGGATGGGGGTGATCTGTCCTCATGACCAACATTTCTAAGATCAACATCCTCCTGTCCAACATGATCAGCACCATCACCAGATCCATGTACAGATTCCTCACTAGATCTGTCAATAACTTGATGTCCCACTTTTAAAGAATCACTTAAATTCTCATCATTTACTCCTTCATCATCATCATCATCATCATCTAACTCCTCATTTGATTATTTACATAGCCTTCAGGTCCAATAACCACGGTCTCTTCCTCATCCTCATCACATAACAAAGGATCTCTTGAGGGTAAGTCCAAAGGTGGACTAGTAGATCCATAAGAAATATCACTGGGGATTTTAATAATATTCGGATTACTCCTATCATCAAAAGGAGGTCTTTCTTCCCCTGGCACTTTAGTATCAGCTTCCTCATTAGAATAAATAGGTTTCTCTTCTAGTTTGAGACCCGGATCAACTTAATCCTTTGGTATGATAGGATTTTCAATTGTATTGAATTCCTCATACAACATTTCCTAATATCCTACCCAACATTTCTTCCATGGGTTCCAGAATATCTTCATCCTTTTACAAATATATTTTTGAAGGCCTAGACCAATCCTTATGCCTTTCACCTTTGTGGGTTTATGAAAGTCTTTGGTTACTTTAATTTGTTATGGGTCAAATTATAAACAATCCTTTTAAATTTTATATCTTAGGATGATTCCTCCTTGGACCATGATATGGAATTTGTCGAAATTCAGAAATAGTAATTTCTCTTCATAACATCGAAGAACCAGTTCCAAATTGACTAGGAAACTTTAAAGGACCATCTATAAATAGGGAGTTCAACCATGAATATTTCTATAAGATACTCCACCATATCATGAAATAAATGTGTCATACACCATTGGAAAGATTTAAAAACATTACATATCCCAAATGATATCCCTTAATAGGTGAAGGTTCTGAAAGGACATATAATTATTTTCTTTTAGTGATCAACTGGTTTGATAGTGATTTTATTGTATCTAAAATATCCATATAGAAAAAAATATAATTCATACATAGATAATAAATCTAGTATATGATCTGTTAATATAAGTGAGAAGTGCACTTTTCAAGTTTATTTATTTAGATTCTATTATTTGACACATACTTGCCTTATAGTAATGGTTAGAGTTTGGATTAATTCAACCTTGCTGTTTTTAAAAATTTTCAATCTATCCTTCTTTGGTATGACTTTCATTGGACTCACCTAATCACTATCTGTAACACCCCAAGCTTCCATGGTACACTTCTTTTTGAATAATACAGTAGCGTGTGTTGTACGCAACTTCGAGTTCTAACACACCACAACCAATCAAATTAGCCATTATGAATAGTAATACCCACCTTTGTAAATTTTATACATTTTATCATTCAAAATGGACTTCATTTTTGGATTCGGAATATCGAAATTAGCCCAGGGTGAAATTTTGGAATTGGTCTGAAAACGTTCAATTTTTGATGAATAGTGAAAAAACATTGAGTTATAGTTTAAAAGAAAATTTTTATTTTATAATTATTTATTTTATTTAAATTAAATTTCAAAATAGATACATAATACCTTTATAAGTTCAATGTAATTCATTAGAGTTAATTTATTATAATTTTAGATATATAAAAATTTTATTGAACTTTTCACTGTCTTTTACCCACCTCCTAGAAGAATTTGGAAATTCACATAAAACATAATTTTACCGCTTCTGTGAGTGGAATTTTGAAAATCCGAGACACATGTTTAATATCGAGGAGTAAAATGTGGTTCAATAAGATAAAAATAAATTTTGGTGAATAGTAACTTTTTACTTTTATTTACCACGATTAAAAGTAAATAGGGTAATTAAGGGTAAAAATGATATTAACATTACCTTAACACATGTCCTAATTCTATTGGAAAATTTAATCTTGACCAAAAACAACCTTAGGAATAAAATATTAACAGTTATGTCCACATGGATTAGATTAGGACATTTATTATTATTTAATTCAAAGAAGAGTTAAACGAGATAAAATCAAAGTTTTATAAATAATTTTTTTAATATAAGGTTATACATAAGATAAATTAAATTATAAATAGTCATTATAAATATAAAATGATTTCATACATAATGTTATTTTATTTATAATTTTTAGACATTAAAATATTTAATTTATTTATGACACAACAGTGATGTAGTAATTACCTAATTAATGAAATATTAAAATAATTGATATTATAAATATCAAAATAAATGTAATTTGAGAATTTTTATGAATTACACTAATTTTCTAGGTTAATATGACATATTAGTACTGGTTATATAAATTGTTTTCGAAGTAATATTGCTGTTATAAAATTATCAAAAACAAAATACCCAATAGTGTCAAAATTAACATAAAAGAGTTTTTAAAACTAATATTATATTATTAATTGATATTATATTCCTAAAAATATAAGTTTAGGCCAAAGGGATTATATAATGACAGTTGTATCATTAATGGACCACTTGGGGGTCTCTTGGAGGAATATAGTAAGTTTATTAACTATATAATATAAAAATACAAAGAGACATGGTTAATGTCAAACTATTTAACTAAGAGTTAAATATAAATGATAAGGTTAATATAGTGACCCAAACTGGTCTAAAATCTATTGTTTGAAAGTATTTTTACCCATCCCAACCTTAAACTTTAAATAATCCATTTTTTTGCCATTATAAACCGAATATGAATTTATTATAAAATAATATTTCTAAATTTTCCAAAGGTGCCCCTCACCCCTCTTATAAAAGG
This sequence comes from Viscum album, assembly GCA_963277665.1. NCBI lineage: Eukaryota > Viridiplantae > Streptophyta > Magnoliopsida > Santalales > Viscaceae > Viscum > Viscum album. The sequence continues at coordinate 1,259,062,458 of OY728152.1, forward strand.
GAACTCCAAATTCTCTCTAATTTACAACCTCAAAGCCTTTTGGCTCAGCCAAACCCTAGACAAATATTCTCCCAACTTCCCTAACTTAAACCTAGAGGCATTAGTTTGATAAGAAATCCAACCTAAGGAGCCGTTTTGATCAAATCAAATGGAAGAACCTGAAGAAGAGGTGGTGTTTTCACCACCCTCTTTCAAGTTCCTTCTTCAACTTCTTCTTTCCTTGTTATTTCCATTCGAATATAATAAATACAGTATCTTTTATAAACTGTGATGTTATTATAAATATGGTACAACCATATTCAGTATTCTATCCACCCTTTGAATGACATTTCACCATACGTGTGTACGTACGACCTACCGTCTCCACACCGTGGTGTAATTGTTATTCAATACATTATTATTTCAATGGGTATAATAATGATGTGTAATTCATGTAAATAATAAATATAACATGATAATTATTCTGTATATATGATATACCATCCAATTATATATTATTTTAATATAAAAATAATGATATTGTCACTCACGCGTACGTACGGATTACCGGCTCCACGAATGCGATGAGATTCATTCCCCATCGTATCCATTCAAGAATAAATTTTATTTGATGATTAAAAATAATTTTTAAGGACTTGATATCATTATGGATATGAATATGATACAACCTATCCACAATAAACACGACTAATGTAACAAAACATATTAAAGAAAATGAGTAAGTTAACACCCAAAACAACGATAATACTAAGATATTATTAAAAAAAGAAATGTTAAAAGATCATATATGATATCATAATTATGTATATGGTTCTTGTATAATTTGATAACAATGTTTTAACTATTATACAATTGTTTAACATACCATTGAATAAGGAAAAGTGCAAGGTAAGGGTTTATTTTACAATCTCTTCATTATCCGAGGTTGTTTATACGTAATTATCTACTGGGACCTCTTTATCATCCACATCCATGTTTCTTAAAAATGTATTTGAAAACATTATTAATATTTTATAGAATATGGGTTAAAGTATTTTATACCCTTGTTTGAATTTTTATAAGATGTTTATAAAGGAATCTTTACGTCATTTTCCAAACAAGGTCCTTTTTAACCTTTTCGACAAAATTAAGGTAAGAATGTCTTTTTTTGAACTTATACGGTGGGTGAGGCTATTTTACACCATTGTAAAATTTTCAAAGAATCCCTTACAATCTTATAAGAATATTTTCAAAGTAAATGTTTTATTTTATAATTATGTGACTTTTAAATGATTTCAAAAAAGAGATAATTCTCCCAAATAGTTTTGATTTCATCTATGTCAACATCATTTGATGGTTTTTAAGATTATTTGAAGTTGATTTATTATGATAAAAAACTTCCATATTGTATTGAAGGTTTTGTGATATGTTTGACTGTGGATGTGTTATTTTTATACCATTCATGGTTTATGGAGAAATTATTTACATTTTGTATGCTAGTTTTAATACGAATGTTTATGTTATGTTTAAACCTATTCATATAAGGAATGCATTGGACTTAATAAGTGATGGGTGGAGCCCGCTATAGCTCCTCGATACATCGGTAGGTCTCATGAGACAGACTAGTGTCTTGGGACAAGGCCTTGACAAAATCTTATTTGTAGTCTTGGCACAAGGTATTGTCTGTGTAGTTATGACAGTCTGGAATTATGTATTCCATCATTATGAAAGGGATTATTGATATTGCATGTGATTATTTGACAATTAGAATATCAATGTGAATAGGTAAATGAAATTATTTCATTTTATTTCTGCCATATTATTCTAAAGTTCAAGTTTAAAAAGATTTTGTTTTAGTTATACATTACCTTAAATTTTTATGCTTATTTATGAAAGTTTCCGCTATATTGTTATCCTTACTGGGCATTTGAGCTCACCCCTTTCTTTGTTTTATTTTTCCCAGGATGTGAAGAAGAATTTTATGAATGGCCTGTAGGGATAGTATGAGGGGACATGAGTGTGGACTATGGAGACTATGTTGTTGTAGTTTTCATTTTATAATGTAATGTAAACATTATGAATGTATCTAGTTATTCCAAGGCTACTAAACTAATCGGTCTTTCCAGATATGATCTTTTGTGATCATGCCAATGTTATGTAATAATGCACCGACTCTGGGTAATTGGGGTCGAGGCGTTACAGTTGGTATCAGAGGAAGTTTAGTACAAACCTTGGAAACTAGATTTAGATAAAATCTGATTAGAACACATAGACCGAAGATGGACTTTGAGGATTAGTATAGAAGAACTTCCTAGAATTTTGGTATTGCAGAGATTCTGTGAGTTTTCTGAGCAATACATCCCTGTCTGGATACGAGCAGGTAGATGCGGCTCTGGCATAGATGTACCTAGGGGTAAAACCCAAAAACACCACTTTGAGCTAGACTCGAACGGGAACTGGTGCACGACAATGGGCTTTGCTGAACTCTTGGTTACGACACTCCCGGGTGATATGCTTACAATAATTATCATTTTCTTTACAAACCATTATGAAGGGCTTATGAGTATATAATTTCTCAAAGATTTTTTTATGATTATGGATTATATCCATAAACTGTTTAATTTATGTTAAGTGTTTTAAAAGTTTTTATTTATGTATTGTGATTCATAATCTAATCTAGTGTATGCCATTGTTTAGAAATAGTGCCTAGTGGAAGGAATGGAAACCGCATCAATGCATGCACTCCATGTAGAGATTTCCTACTGCTCAAGATAATTATAGTGGAGCTGGTGATACAACTGGTGCTAATCATCTTATCACCACATTGGGACAACTCACTCAGGTTATGAATAATAACCTTACCCGTATGGAGCATCCTGATCCGTACTGTGGAGGATCAATGTTAGATTGCTTCATGAGGCAACAACCACCAAAATTTAATGGGAGTACAAATCCATTAGTAGCTGAGAAACATATAAGTTCCCTAGAGAAAATATTTCAGGCCTTGGGGAGTAGGGAAAGGGAAAAAGTTATCATGACAGTTTATCGCCTTATTGGAGATGCTGACCAATGGTGGTCATTAATTAAAAATACAAAGGAAGATGATGAAGTATCAAAGATGGAATGGATGGAGTTAAAAGAGATTTTCTTAGAGAAATACTTTCCTCATGACCATCGAGTAGATATGGAAAGGCAATTTCTGAGTCTGAGACAAAAGGAGGATGAGAATGTCGCAAAGTATGAGGCTAACTTTACAAGGTTAGCAAGGAATGCTGCAGATTATATAATTAACCAAAGAAGTAATATTGATCATTTATTTTATGGGTTAAAACCGTTTCTCTGTCTAGCATTAGTCTCACAATCCTTCTCGTCGTATGAAGATATTGTCTCATGTGCTATCAAGAAAGAAAAACAATTCTCTAAGTCTTATAACTTTAAAGCAAAGCAAGATAAGAAGAGATCTGCTGATCACTATGGAAATGGAAATAAGGGGAATAAGGGAAAATTTTAATAACAATCCTACAGTTAATGTGGTAAGAAACACCCCGGTACTTTCTTGAAGTGAATGGGTGTCTGTTACAAGTGTTGTGAAAAAGGCCACCGAAATCGTGATTGTAAAGGGAATAAATAGGCTACCGATGTTCACTGCTACAATTGCAGGGAGATGAGAAATTATGCAAATGAATGTCCTAAGCGTCATGAGAACTTATCTCAGAAAAGGACAAGGGATCAAGACCAAGCTTATGCTATCACTACTACTAAGGTAGAAGCTCCAAAAGACGTGGTGGAAGGTAATTTAATGGTTTCCTCAAGTTTAGAAAATTTATTATTTGATTCTGGATCATTTCATTGTTTCATATATTCCTAGTTTGCTAAGAAAATTAGATATTTTCAATTTGATTTAACAAGGGAGTTGTCAGTCAAAAATCCAAAGGGAAGTATCATTTCTACAATGTTCTGTGGATCCATCCCCATTAGAGCACATAAATGTTCTTTATCTGTGGATCTCATCGTCATACCCATGATTGAATTTGATATAATCCTCGGTATGGATTGGCTTTCAGACCATGATGTGAAGATTTTTTGTAAGAAGAAGGAGGTTATGATTTTTTGATGATGATGATAAAGAACACCTTATCTTTAGAGCATAATCATCACCACCTAATTCTTACCTAGATCCACCCCCATTAGCTCAACTAAATTAAATTATTGGGGAGGAAGAGAATGAAATAACTATGGTTAAGGAAAGGAATTTTCAAATAGAGGATTTACCTATTGTGAATGAATATGTAGATGTGTTTTCGGAAGATTTACCTAGACATCCTCCAGAACGAGAAATTGAGTTTTCCATTGCTTTAATTCCGGGTTCAAGACCCATATCGAATACCCCTTATAGAATGGCCACTGTGGAATTAGTTGAACTAAAGAAACAACTGGAGGAATTCAGTAATAAGGGATTTATTCGCCCTAGTGTTTCTCCATAGGGATCCCCTGTCCTTTTTTAAGAAGAAATATGGTTCTACGAGGTTATGTATTGACTATAGGGAAATCAATGCTATAAAAACAAAGAACAAGTATCCCCTACCTCATATTGATGATTTATTTGACCAACTGCATGGAACTCAATACTTTTCAAAGATTGAACTTCGTTCTGGATACCATCATTTGTGTGTGAAGAAGGAAGACATTTTGAGGACAGTATTTCGAACCAGGTACATGCATTACGAGTTTACTGTAATGCCTTTTTGGTTGACTAATTCACCCTCTGTTTTCATGGATCTAATGAATAGAGTTTTCAAAGAATATCTCGACGATTTTTTAGTGGTATTTATTGATGATATCTTGGTATACTCCAAAAGATACAAAGATCATGAAAATCACTTGCGCATTATCCTGAAGGCTCTTAGAAGACATGAATTATATGGGATGTTTAGAAAGTATGAATTCTGGATTCAAGAGATTTCTTTTGTTGGACATATTCTCTCTAAGGATGGAATTTCCGTTGATCCTTCTAAAACTAAGGAAATCCCATAATGGCCAGCACCAATGAGTATAACCGTGGTACGTAGTTTTATTTGTTTAGAAGGTTATTATCGGCGTTTTTTCCATAACATTGCCCAATTGGCTAACCCATTAATGAAGCTCACATGTAAAGGGGTTAAATTTGTTTGGAAAAAAGAGTGTGAAGAATGTTTTGGGGAACTAAAGAAAGAATAGTCAATGCTATATATTGACTCTACCATCAGGGAATGATGGGTTTGTTATTTGTAGTGATGCATCAAAGAAAGGACATGGTTGTGTCCTTATGTAGAATGATAGAGTTATTGCCTATGCATCATGATAGATGAAAATTAATGAGTAAAACTATCATACTCATGATCTTGGGTTATCTGCTGCAATAATTTCTTTGAAGATATGGAGACATTATCTCTATTGTGAAAAATGTGAGATTTATACTGATCACAAGAGTTTTAAGTATATTTTCTCACAAAAAGAACTCAACATTAGGCAAAGGAGATGGATTGAACTACTCAAGGATTAAGATTTCACGATACACTACCACCAGGGGAAGGAAAATAAGGTGGAAGATGCTTTGAGTAGAAAAGATCATGGATTTTTGAACAAGATGAGAGTTTGGAGGGATCCTATTTTCATGGATCTAGTAAAGTTGGATATAGAAATAACCATGGAAGGTGAAATATCAATGATTTTTTAAATGGTTGCCAAACCATCTTTACTAGAAAGCATAAAGAGTTCTCAGACCGATGATGAAGAGTTTAAAAAGAATATTAAAGCTTTGAATGATGGGATATTGAGAGACTTTGTGTATGAAGATCGAATTTTGAAATTTAGGAGGAGAGTTTGTGTTCTCGATATACCTGATATAAAAATGGAATTGTTGGACGATTCTCATAGTTCTAATTTCTCTATACACCCTAGGAGCACCAAAATGTATAGATATTTAAAGGAACATTTTTGGTGGGACAACATGAAGAGGGAGATTTCCGATTTTGTGTCAAGATGTATGGTTTGTAAACAAGTGAAAGCTAGAAGGAAATGACCTGGAGGAGTCATTCAACCTCTTCCCATACCTATGTGGAAATGGGATAATATCACGATGGAATTTGTCATTGGACTACCAAAGACTCCTATAAGGAACGATGCAATATGGGTCATTGTTTATCGTCTTACCAAGTCAGCACATTTTCATGCTATATGGGAAGATTTACCACTTGAACGTCTAACAAGACTATATATTAATGTAGTTTTAAGGCTTCTTGGAGCACCCCTATCAATTGTTTCGGATCATGATCCCCGTTTTATATCAATATTTTGGAAGAGTCTTCAGAAGGCCTTGGATACTGAACTTCGTTTGAGCACTGCCTACCACCCCTAAACTGATGGACAGTCAGAACAGACTATTCAAACCTTAGAATACATGTTGAGATCTTGCTCACTTGACTTTCAGGGTATGTGGGATCAATATTTACCTCTGGTGGAATTTTTCTATAAAAATAGCTTCCATTCAAGTATTCAGAGGGCACCGTATGAAGCGTTATACAGAAACAGATGGCGCACACCAACCTGTTGGGATGATGTTGGTGAAAGAAAGCTCGTAGGCCCAGAACTGGTGGAGGAAACAATGGAAAAGGTAAAGGTAATACAAAACCACATTAAAGTAGCTCAAAGTAGGTAGAAGAGCTATTCCAACAACCGAAGGAAGGATTTGGAATTTCAGACAGGAGATCATGTTTTCTTGAAGGTATCTCCATGGAAGGGAGTTATACGTTTCGGTAAGAAAGGTAAATTGAGTCCCATGTACAAAGGACCTTTCGAAATTATAGAACTAATTAGGTTTGTAGATTACCATTTGGAAATGCCTCTGTAAGAAAGGTAAATTGAGTCCCTAGTACAAAGGACCTTTCGAAATTCTAGAACTAATTAGGGCTGTAGCTTACCGTTTGGAAATGCCACAAAGACTCTCCAAAGTTCAAGATGTGTTCCATGTATCACTATTGAGAAAATACATGCCTGACCCAACACATGTACTTACCCTTGAGGAATTAGAACTAGAACCCGATCTGTCTTATTGCGAAGAGCCCATTACGATTCTTGATACCAGAGAACAAGTGCTGAGAAACTGGACGACTCGTCTAGTAAAAGTTCTATGGAGAAACCATAAGATGGAAGAGGCAGCATGGGAACCTGAGGAACTTATGATGAAGAACCACCTAAGTCTTTTCATGCAGTAGTATTCTAGAAATTTTTAGGACAAATTATTTGAAGGAGGAGATAATACGACACCCCATGCTTCCACGGTACGCTTCTCTTTAAATAATACAGTAGCGTGTGTTGTATGCAACTTCGAGTCCTAACACACCACAACCAATCATACTAGCCATTAGGAATAGTAATACCAACTTTTTAAAATTTTATAAATTTTATATTTCAAAATGGACTTCATTTTTGGATTCGGAATATCGAAATTATCCTAGGCTGAAATTTTGGTATTTTTCTGAAAAATTTCAATTTTTGATGAATAGTGAAAAACCATCGAGTTATAGTTTAAAACTGAATTTTTATTTTTATAATTATTTATTTTATTTAAATTTAATTTCAAAATAGATACATAATACCTATATAAGTTCAATGTAATTCATTGGAGTTAGTTTAGAATGATTTTAGATATAGAAAAATTTTATTGATCTTTTCACTGTCTTTTACCCACCTCCTAGAAGAATTCAGAAATTCACATAAAACATAATTTTACCGCTTCTGCGAGTGGAATTTCAAAAATCCGATAGACACGGTTAATATCAAGGAGTAAAATATGGTTCAGTAAGATAAAAATAATTTTTGGTGAATAATAACTTTTTACTTTTATTTACCACGGTTAAAAGTAAATAGGGTAATTAAGGGTAAAAATGATATTAATATTACCCTAACACATGTCCTATTTCTATTGGACAAGTGTATCTCGACAAAAAACAACCTCATGAATAAAATATTATCATTTAGGTCCATTTGGATTAGATTAGGACATTTATTATTATTTAATTCAAAGAAGAGTTAACAGAGATAAAATCAAAGTTTAATAAGTTAAACATTTTTAATATATGGTTATACATAATATAAATTCAATTATAAATATTAATTAGAAATATAAAAGTATTTCCTATATAATGGTATTTTATTTATTATTTTTATACATTAAATAATTTAATTTATTTATGAAACAACAGTGATGTAGTAATTACCTAATTAATGAAATATTAAAATAATTGATATTATAAATATCAAAATAAATGTAATTTGAGACATTTTATGAATTACACTAATTTTCTAGGTTAATATTACATATTATTATTTGTTATATAATTTGTTTTCGAAGTAATAATTCTGTTATGAAATTATCAAAAACAAAATACCCAATAGAGTCAAAATTAACATAAAAGAGTTTTTAAAACAAATATTATATTATTAATTGATATTATATTCCTAAAAATCTAAGTTTTGGCTAAAAGACTTATATAATGATAGGTGTATCATTAATGGACCACTTGGTGGTTTCATGGAGGTATATAGCAAGTTTATTAACTATATAATATCAAAATACAAAGAGACATGGTAAATGTCAAACTATTTAACTAAGAGTTAAATATAAATAATAAGATTAATATAGTGACCCAAACATATCTAAAATCTATTGGTTGAAAGGATTTCGACCCATACCCACCTTAACCTTTAAATAATACTCTTTGGAGCCATTATAAACCGAATATGAATTTATTATAAAATAATATTTCTAGATTTTCCAAAGGTTCCCCTCACCCCTCTTATTAAAGGGCACCCCCCCTTCTCTCTAATTTACACCTTCAAAGCCTTTTGGCACGGACAAAACCAGCTGAAATATTATCTCAACTTCCCTCAATTCAACCTATAGGTCTTAGTTTGATCAAAAATCCAACCTAAGGATCCCTTTTGATTACATCAAAAGGAAGAACCCGAAGAAGAGGTAATGTTTTCACCACCCTCTTTCAAGTTCCTTTCTTCTTGAACTTCTTCTTTCCTTGTTATTTATGATATAATATTATAACTCAAGTATCTTTTATATACTATGACGTTATTATAAACATGGTACAACCATATTCATTATTCTATCCATCCTTTGAATGACATGTCACCATACGTGCGTACGTATGACCCACCATCTCCACGTCATGGTGTAATTGTTATTCAATACATTATTATTTGAATGGTTATAATAATGATGTTTAATTCATGTAAATAATAAATATAACATTATAATGATTCTGTATATATGATATACCATCAAATTATATATTATTTTAATATCAAAATAATGATATTATCGCTCGTGCGTACATACAGATTACCGTCTCCACAAATGCGATGAGATTCATTCCCCATCGTATCCATTCAAGAATAAATTTTATTTAATGATTAAAATAATTTTTAAGGAATTGATATCATTCTGGATATTAATATGATACAACCTATCCACAACAAAAATGACTTATGTAACAAAACACATTAAAAAAAAGGAGTAAGTTAACACCTGAAACGACAATAATACTAAGATATTATTAAAAAAAGAAATGTTAAAAGATCATATATGATATCATAATTATGTATATGGTTCTTGTATAATTTAATAAAAATGTTTTAACTATTATACAAGAGTTTAACATACCATCTACTAAGGAAAAGTACAAGGTAATGGTTTATTTCACAATCTCTTCATTATCCAAGGTTGTTTATACGTAATTATCTACTAGGACCTCTTTATCAGCCACATCCATGTTTCTTAAAAATGTATTTCAAAACATTCTTAATATTTTACAGAATATGGTTTAAAGTCTTTTATACCCTTGTTTGAATTTTTATAAGAAGTTTATAAAGGAATATTTACGTCATTTTCCAAACAAGGTCCTTTTTAACCTTTTCGACAAAATTAAGGTTAGAATGTCTTTTTTTAGCTTATACAGTGGGTGCAAATATTTTCCAACGTTGTAAAATCTTTGAAGCTTCCATTACAATATTATAAGAATATTTTCAAAGTAAATGTTTTATTTTATAATTATGTGAATTTTTAATGATTAAAAAAAATAGATATTTCTCTCAAATAGTTTTGATTTCATCTATGTCAACATCCTTTGATGGATTTTAAACATATTTGAAGTTGATTTATTATGATAAAAAAATTCCATATTTTATTGAAGGTTTTGTGATATTTTTGACTATGGATGTGTTATTTTTATACCATTCATGGTTTATGGAGAAAGTATTTACATTTTGTATGATAGTTTTAATATGAATGTTTATGTTATGTTTAAACCTATTTATATGATGAATGCATTGGACTTAATAAGTGACGAGTGGAGCCTGCTATAGTAGACAAAGTAAAGGTATAGTCAGCTATTCACAATATATGTCTACAGAACATATAGAACAAACCATATATACTCAAAAACATAGACCCATGGTCTATAGACAAGTCACACAGCCGCATACCCTGTTAGGGATTCTGTTCGAAGATTCTGTGATGCACTCATTCTGGGAGAACACACTCCATGAGTTTTATAGCTCTGATGACGTCCGTTCGAGAAGTGCTGTTCTTCGGGAACCATCATGAGAGGTAGTCACACTCATTAAGTGAGACACACTCCTATGTGGGAAGATTTTCGATAGATAGAATCACTCATTATGGGAGACACACTCTTGAGTGGGAAAGACCACGATACACATATAAGGATCACTGCCAGGGCCATGGAAGATTCCGCGACTGATCTGGATTCACCAGTGTGGTGGTACACCAGCTAGGTAGAGGATCAACACCCGGTAGAGTTGGTGACGCCAATTCCTAACTCTACCTTGGGTCAGGAATGGATAGAGGATCTCGATCCGGGCCTCTCGGATGGATGCCTGACTCTATCACAAAAAGTCATGCTGAAGGGATCATACTCCTGTGCGAGGAAATGATGCCCGACCTTCAGGGGAACGAGAATAAGGGGAACTAACCCAAATGAAAGATGTCCAAGATATGGTGAACAAGAAGACTATTCCATTTTCCAAAAAGTACACGGCGTGTAGAAAAGATACACGCCGTGTTGTCTGACCCCGAGTACTACCCGTGTACAACGGCCCGTGTCGTAGGATGGTCGTGTAGAAAAACTGAGTACAAGGCGTGTAGTGAGATGTACACGCCGTGTCCGAGTGACTGGGGTTGGTCCCGTGCCACTGGCCATGTGCCCGTACATGGTCTCCAACCCCTGTGTTTCAACACATGTCTGTGTATCCCCGGGATACACACCGAGTCCCGAGTAGCCGCTTCTGCCATGCTATACACGCCGTGTCACCTGAAGCCATGTAGATCATCCCGTGTCCTTGTATTTCCCAAAGTACATGCTGAGTCTTCGGGAATGTCCAACATGCCATGTAACCAGGGTCACACACCGTGTGATTCTTCTCTAACCCCCGAAACCCTAGTCACCGTCGCGAGTACTACACGACATGTTCTTAGGAAGTACACGCCGTGTATCCTAGAAATTTCCAGAAACACAGACTTCCGCCGTCGCGCCTCCGGTGATGATCCGTTCATCGATCTGGCCATCCGATCGCCACGAAATCTTCAGGTTTTGGTCTCCCCAACGCTACGAAGCTTCCCCCGATGTTTTCAGACCTCCTATTGGTTCCAAAAACATGCTTTGATCTTCCCGCGTGAAGAACGCTCAAAGAACGACTTATTTCGATTCGGTCTGATCTGTCGTCTGCCATCGTCGTTGCACCTCTGCAAGGTCGTTGAGGTGTCGAGCCTTCGATTTGGGATCGTTGTGTCGCGGAACGGATGCGCAATGATTTTTTGTTTGTCACCCCGTGACGAACATGAAGAGCACGTGAGAAAAGAAAGGGGGAGAAATCCAATAAAAAAAGTGAGGAACGAACCCCCGCTATCGTTCGTCACAGAGTTGATCCACTCCCGTTAGCAGGCTTATACAGAGCAAGAATCAACAATAACAAGACAACATGGATCAATTCCCCAAATCATCCTGATAAAAACCCTCCAAAGGAATGAACGAATATGCAGATCAACTTGTTCATGGTTGATCCATGTTCGTCATTTAAAATAAAAAACAGGGAAAATAATTCAAATAATAAACCCCTACCTTTAGAAAGGATCGATCGTTGATGAAGGTGTCATGCTGCCGTCGTCGTCGAGATCCGTGAATTTCATTGGCGCTGCGATAATCAACTTCGATCCATCATCGTTCGTTGATGAGAGTTTTGCTCCAATGTCCCATAGATTCTATAGAGGTTCTTCTCAATCATCGCCAACAAGAAACATTTGATTATCCCAATAAAAAAAGGTAAATGTGTTTGGAATTTAATTTCGCGGCAGTATTAATGAGTCCAACTTGCCATTTTTGCGTAATTATAATGCTTCATTAATTTAGGAAATAGCTGCGCCGTTTACCGCGCTGTAGTGGATGTTTCCTTAAAATAAATAAAATAAACTTGTGAATTTATTTTATTTCATTTTAATTTAAAACATCCGAAAATTAACTTTTTCCCTCGAACCTTGCCGGTCGAGGTTAGACTCGTTCTTAGGTAAAGTAATCGTCTCGGACGCAACAGTGCACTCAGATTTTCAATCCGGGAATCCGTTTGGAATCTTCCACAACTGCGCACAAGTGCCAACTCACTTGACTAAAAAAAAGTTCAAACCACCATTCTGGGCTCACTAGACCTTGGAATGATGTGTCGTCTTCACACCGGGTCTTGAAATAATTCCATATAATATTTAAAATTAATAAACAGAAAATCCGGGACATTACATTCTCCCCACCTTGTGGCTTTACGTCCCCGAAAATCTAAAACAATGGCTACTCAAAAATATGTGGGTACTGGACACGAATTTGGGCCTCCCGCTCCCACGTGCTCTCCTGAAGATTCCCGTGGTTCCACCGGACGCACACCAAGGGAATCGATCACCCACGAAGCATCCTCTCCTACCGATCCTCGATCTCCACCGGGTACTCAGCAAAGGTCACTCCATCCTCAATGTCTAGCTTGCCCCAATTGATGACATGCGATGAGTCATGCACGTACCACCTCAACTGCGACACATGGGAGACATCATGTACCTGATGAAACTTTGGAGGTAGAGCTAGGAGGTAAGCCTCCTCGCCAACTCTGCACAGTATCTGGAAGGGTCCGAGGAACCTCGGAGATAGTTTGTCGCCTCGGCCAAATCTGCGTAACCCTCGACGAGGTGAGACTCGAAGAAAGACGTGGTCTCCCTCTTAAAACTCCAGAGGCCTCCATCGTCGGTCAGCATTGGACTTCTGCCAGCTCTGTGCAGTCTTCATCCGCTCTAGGATGATCTACACCTTCTCTGTGGTAGCCCGCACTAACTATGGACCCATGAGTGCCGAATCTCCGAGGTCAGTCTAGTAAAGTGGTGACCGGAAGGGTCTTCTGTACAAGGCCTCAAACGGTGCCATACCAATGGTGAAGTGGTAGCTATTGTTGTACGCAAACTCCACCAGTGGTAGGTGGTCCTCCCAGCTGCGAACAAAGTCTATGATACAAGCTCGCAACATATCCTCCAGAACCTGAATGATCCTCTCCGTCTGACCATCATTCTAGGGATGAAACGCTGTGCTCAAGCATAGCTGGGCCCCAAAAGCCTCCTACAATCCCTTCCACAACCGGGATGTGAAGCAGGCATCTCGATCTGAGACTATAGTCGAGGGTACTCCATGAAGCCGAACTATCTTCTGTAGTTAGAGGGGCCCCAATCTCTCTAGGAAACTCTACTCCCTGATAGCTAGGAAATGGCCTGACTTGGTGTGTCGATCAATGATCACCCAGATAAAATCATGCCCCTTAGACATCCATGGTAAGCCTGTCATGAAGTCCATCAATATTCCATCCCACTTCCACTTTGGAACTTCCAAGGGTGAGCTAATTCCACTTGAACCTGGTGCTCAGCCTTCACCTACTGGCATGTGAGGCATCGAGAAATGAACTTAGCTACTGCCTTCTTCATGCTTGACCACCAAAACTGTCGTCGGAGATCCTGTTACATCTTTTCCACTCCTGGATGTACCACTAAAGGGGATGTATGAAACTCCCTCAGGACCTCCTCCTGCAATGCCACTGGTACAACAGTGCACCCTCTGAAAATAAGTACGTGCTCCCCACCTTGTGAATATCCATCAGGATCATGTCCTATGGATAACTAAGCATGTAAAGCCACACAACCGACATCCCTAAGCTGTGTCTCCCTAACTCGCTATAAGAGTGGAGGGGTGATGACCATCGATTGTAGGTAAGTTGTACCCTCTCCATCCATGAAGGATAACTGTAACGTGACTAACTGCTGTGTCTCCTCACTCAACAGCTATGAGCTCGACCTTTTTCTAAGATCATCCGACACCTTGTTCCCCTTTCCATGAGTATAGATAATCTCAAAATCATAATCCTAAAGTAACTCTAGCCACTGCCTCTTTCGCAGATTCAAATATTTTTTCAAAAATATGTACTTGAGGCTCTTGTGGTCGTAGTAGACAATAAACCGCTCGCCCATAAGGTTGTGTCACCACATCTTCAATGTAAAGACTACCGCTGCCAACTTGAGATCATGGGTCGCATTGTTCTGCTCATGTGACCTAAGCTGGCGTGAACCATAATCAATCGCAACATGCCGTGACATCAGGACACACCTGAGCCCAGTCCCTGATACGTCGCAAAAGACATCGTACTCGACACCCTCCTCCTGCAATCTCATGATTGGGGTGCTCGTCAAACATTGCATCGACTACTCGAAAGCCTGCTGGCACTTCTCTATCCATACGAAGGGTTTCCACTTCATGGTCAAGTCCATCATTGGTGCTGATATCTGGGAGAAATTAGGAATGAATCTCCGGTAATATCCTGCCAACCGTAGGAAGCTCCGCACCTCCTTCACGCTCCGAGGTGGCTCCCATGCTAACACAACCTCCACCTTGGCTGGATCTAAAGTTACTCCATCTGCTGAGATGACATTTCCCAGAAAGTGGACCTCCTGAATCTAGAACTATCACTTCAAGAGCTTCCCATAAAGCTGGTGCTCTCGGAGTACGTCAAGAACCATCCGCAGCTGTCTCACGTGCTCCTCCTCTGACACCGAGTAGATGAGGATATCGTTGATGAAGACCACGACAAACCAGTCCAAGTACAGCTGGAAGTTCCGGTTCATCATTCCCATGAACACATCATGGGTGTTCATCATGCCGAAAGGCATCAACAAGTACTCATAGTTACCATAGCAGCATCTTAAATCCGTCTTCGGTATAGCCTCATCACGCAATCTTAGCTGGTGATAGCCTGATCTAAGGTCAACCTTCAAGAACCATTGTGCCCCTCTCAGCTGATCAAAGAGGTCATCGATTCTCGGCAGTGGATACTTGTTCTTCACTGTCCCCTTGTTCAGGCACCGGTAATCCACGCAGAACCTCAGACTTCCATCTGCCTTCTTGGAAAACAAGACTGGGGCTGCCCAGGGTGAAATTCTGGGTCTCACGAAACCCTTTCTATGAAAATACTTCAGCTGCACCCTCAGCTCGTGAATCTCTATGGGAGACATCTGATATTCCGATGATGATATTGGTGTTGTCCCAGAGTGTAAGTCGATGTAGAAGTCAATTTCATAGCAGGGAGGTAATCCTGGAACATCTTCGGGAAAGAAGTCCTCATACTCTACCACTACTGCAGGGAACTAGGAGCTCACAACATCTACTGCTTCGAGGGTAAGGCTAGCCAACTCATGAGTTATCTGCTGCACCCTCCTATGCATGAGCCCATTTTGTGCTGCCTGGGTTTCCTTTTCTCCGACAAAGGAAAACCTCCTTCCATCACAGTGGACACACCGCAGTCTTCACCTAAAATAGTCAATCTGGGAATAGACCGAAGATAACCAATCCATACTGAGAATGACGTCGTAAGGCCTTGACGCTACCACAAAGAGGTTCCAACCAAAACTCTCACCTCCAAGGGTAAGATCACACTGTCTGCAAAGGTGTGTGATCATCAAGTCTCCTCCCGTAGGTGTCTCCATTCGTAAGGACCGAGTCAATGGTTCTACCAGAATCTTGAGGTTTTGTACCAGACAAGTGTCTATAAGGGAATGGATGGCACCTATGTCTATGGGTATGAAAGATAAGTTAGAAAATACACAGATCGTACCTTGAATCATCCTTGGATCCCCTGGGTCGTATTCCTCAACCGCATGCAGTTGTCCCCGCCCTTGTCCCCCAGCTCCTTGAGTCTGGTACGGACCTCCTGGGGGTTTTGGTGGAAGTAAGTCGAAGCGTTTGCCACCACCTATAGCTCTCCCTACTCCTCTGCCATGTCCGCCGCCTGGCGGGCCAGCCTGTTCTGTTCTCTGCCTCTGCCTCGGTGGTCTATCCACTACTTCCTTGTCAACAGCTCGACGGGTCAGGAAATCTTTAGCGAGATGTCCCCTATCATCGCATGCGCAACATCGATTCTCACTAGGCTAACTGGATCCATCCTAAGAGCCAGGGACTGTTGATCCCCTATCCCGGGTCCTCCTCCGATGTCTCTCACGTCCTGATCCCTGCGTCTGATGCCGGCTCCCTGCCGCCTAGGTCTCCACACCTATCTGCCTACTGTTGACAGCCAGTGGCTGTCTCTACTCCACCAAGAAACTCTCGATCACCAAGGCCCGCTCGAGCACTCCAGCATAAGTCGATGTGAATAGAGGCACAACACTAGTTCGAATGTCCCGTCGTATACCTCGCTCAAAGGTCCGAGCTCTAAAGTACCGATCCCTGACCATATCCATCGAGTACCTGGAAATTTTGGTGAACCTCGATTAATAGTCCGCTATTGTCATACTGACCTGCTGGAGCTGAAGAAGCTCTTGGATGCGTACATATCTTAGCATAACTGGAGAGAACTCCTCCTTGAAGAGTCGCTCAAACTCCGTCCATGAAAGAGTCTCCTCATCATGAGTCTGTGTGGTCAGACTCCACCATCTTCCCTCCGAACCCTAACGAAGGCTCGATCCTAGGATCACCATCTAGTCTGCTAGTGTCCTCACTAGATGGAAAAATCTGGTCACCGCCTCAAGATAGTCCTCAGCCACCTGAGGGTCGGGCTCGCCTTAGAACTTGAGGGGTCTCTATCTCTGGAACTAATGGGGTGCGCTAAGACTGCACTTCTCGCTGGTCGGTACTGCAGCTACCACTGGCTGCTCCACTGGGGGTGGTACAACTGGTGCTCCACCTGGTGACAATGCCTGGGGAACTAGTCCCTGTATCGAAGCCACATCACTGAGGGGGTCATCCTCGTTATCTTTTTTCTGAATCCTAGCGTGTATGCATCGCTAAGGCATCCAATGTGAAAACAAGATGTACCATGGTCAAAGAGTATATCTGGATAGCTTACACAAAGGACATGGAAACGAAAAACCATTTTTATATGATGCATGCACCTTTTATTTCCCCGCAACCCGTGTTTTCGGGTACCGAGTCGAAAACAGGTTATCAGAGTCCTGGTGTATGGATACATAGGCCACCACACCAACACTGGGGTCTCTGGCCTGAAATCCGAACCCGAAACACTCAACACTGTTTCCCCAAACCAACTCACAAACTCTTGGTCCTAAGTTAGAACCGACCCCCTCTGACACCACTTTTTCATGACCCATCCCAATAGGGCCCACGCTGTGACTCCCCAAGCCCGCCTCCAATAAGCCAGAGGCAGGTGACTAGCACTGAGTAGACATATTACTAACATGGGAGGCATTTCATATGTTCCTGTACACACGCACACATCTCCAAGACCAAAATGATGAAATGTAAAAACCACTAAGGAACAAAAATTCATGCATAAGACTAATCCCAACCAACAAAGTACAAAGAAAGGTAGAGTACTATAAAAGTAAACTAGGCTAGAATACAAGCCCACCAAAAACAAGAGTCTGAAAACTGAGTAAAACCCAACCTGTAAACACCAAAGGTACTGGAACTACCACTCATAGCTGTAGGAACACCTCGGCCTGTAGGGAACTCAGAAATATCGGTACTGTCCTGGTCTGTCCTGGACTCTATCAAAAGGCTGGTCATATACACAAGACACCAGACGTGCGGGCAAAGCCCGTTCAGGGGTGAGTATAACAATACTTAGTAGAGAACACCGAAAACCACAAAGAAGTACAAAAAGTAAAGGTACAGTAATCTATGCACAATATATGTCTACAGAACATATAGAACAAACCAGATATACTCAAAAAACCTGACCTATGGTCTAGAGACAAGTCACAAAGCCGGATACCCCGTTAGGGATTCTGTTTGAAGATTCCGTGATGCACTCATTCTGGGAGAACACACTCCACGAGCCTTATAGCTCCGATGACGTCCGTTAGAGAAGTGATATTCGTCAGGAACCATCATGAGAGGCAGTCACACTCATTACGGGAGACACACTCCTGAGTGGGAAAGACCACGATACACAGATGAGGATCACTGCTAGGGCCATGGTGGTTTCCGCGACTCATCCGGATTCATCGGTGAGGTGATACACCAGCTAGGTAGAGGATCAATGCCCAGTATAGTTGGTCACGCTGATGCCTAACTCTACCTAGGGTTAGGAATGGATAGAGGATCTCAATCCGAGCCTCTCAGTTGGATGCCTGACTCTATCACAAAAAGTCCTGCTAAAGGGATCATACTCCTGTGTGAAGAAATGATGCCTAACTTTTAGGGGAACGAGAAGAAGGGGAACTAACCCAAAAAAATGATGTCCAAGATACGGTGAACAAGTGGACCATGCCGTTTTCCAAAAAGTACACGGCGTGTAGAAAAGATACACGCCGAGTTGTCTATCCCCGGGTACTGCCCGTGTACAACAGCCCGTGTCGTAGGCTGGTCGTGTAGAAAAACTGAGTACACAGCGTGTAGTAAGATGTACATGACGTGTCTGAGTGACTGGGGTTGGTCCCGTGTCACTGGCCATGTGCCCATACATGGTCTCCAACATGTGTGTTTCAACCCGTGTTTGTGTATCCCTAGGATACATGCCGAGTCCCGCGTAGCCGCTTATGCCATGCTATACACGTCGTGTCGCCTGAAGCCGTGTAGATCATCCTGTGTCCTTGTATTTCCCAAAGTACATACGGAGTCTTCGGGAAATTCCAACACGCCGTGTGACCAGGGTCACACGCCATGTGATTCTTCTCTGACCCCTGAAACCCTAGCCGCCACCACCAGTACTACACGACATGTTCTTAGGAAGTGCACACCGTGTATCCTAGAAATTTCCAGAAACATGGATTTCCACCGTCACCCCTCAGGTGATGATCCATTCATCGATCCAGCCATCCGATCTCAATGAAATCTACAGGTTTTGATCGCCTTGACGCTACGAAGATTCTCCTGATGTTTTCAGACCTCTGATTGGTTCTAAATACATGTTTGGATCTTCCTGTGTGAAGAACGCTCGAAGAACGCCTTATTCTGATTCGGTCCGATTCATCGTCCTCCGTCGTCGTCGCACCTTCACAAGGTTGTTGAGGTGTCAAACCTTCGATTTGGGATCGTTGCGTCGCAGAATGGATGTGCAATGATTTGTCATTCATCGACCCATGAGGAACACGAAGAACGCGCGAGAAAATAAACGGGGAGAAATCTAATAAACAAAGTGAGGAACGAACCCCCACCGTCCTTCGTCACAGCATTGATCCTCTCCCGTTAGCAGGGTTAAACGGAGAAAGAATCAACGGTAACAAGACAACATGTATCAATTCACTGAATCATCCCGATAAAAACCCTCCCACAATAACGAATGAATCTTCCTATCAACTTGTTTGTGGTTGATCCACGTTCTTCGTTTAAAATCAAAAACGGGGAAAAGAATTAAAATAATAAAACCCTACCTTTAGAAAGGATCGATAATTGACAAAGGTGTCGTGCTTCCATCTTCATCGAGATCCCTGAATTTCATTGGCACTGCGATTCTCAACTTCAATCCGTCCTCGTTCTTCGCCGAGAGTTTTTCTCCAACGTCCCATGGATTCTATAGAGGTTCTTCTCAGTCGTCGCCAACGAGAAATATTTTATCATCCCAATAAAAAAAGGAAACGTGTTTGGCATTTAATTTCACAGTAGTATTAATGATTCCAAGTTTCCATTTTTGCGTAATTATGAAACGTCATTAATTTAGGAAATAGCTATGCCATTTACCGCACTACATCGGATGTTTCATTTAAAAAAAATAAAATAAATTTGTGAATTTATTTTATTTCATTTTACTTTAAAACGTCTGAAAATTAACTTTTTCCCTCGACCCTCTCCGGTCGAGGTTAGACTCGTTCTTAGGTAAAGTCATCATCCAGGATGCAACGGTGCCCTCATATTTTTAATCCAGGCATCCATTTAGAATCTACCAGAACTGCACACAAGTGCTGACTCACTTGACTAAAAAAAAGTTCAAACCACCATTCTGGGCTCACTGGACCTTGGAATGATGTTTCGTCTTCATGCTGGGTCTCGAAATAATTCGATATAATATTTAAAAATAATAAACGGAAAATACGAGACATTACATTTATCTATGATACTTTTCATGAAATCCTTATTATGTAAAGGGGGAGAACAAGTGCTGCCAATCATATTTGAGTTTGATTGGAAGGAAAGATGGTGATGGAAGGATAGAAAGCTATAATACTTTATAATATAAAAAAGATAATTCTATTCCATTCCTAAAAATTATTACTCTCATGAGTAATTTATGATACAAGAAGAAGTAAGTGAAAAAAGGGAGTTACGTAAGTTAAATATTTCTGATCTCAGTTCATCAATGTGAGTTCACGAGATAATTTTTTTTGAAGGTTGTGAAGTGTTGTTCGAAACCTGAGAATATTAAGATATTAGTTTTTAGTCATACTAATAAGACAAAAGATACAAATATTTAGAGAAAGTTAATATTAAGGAAAGAAGTTTTGTATTACACTAATTCATTAGACATAGTGTGCCACCAATCATCGGAGCAACCCTGGCCCTGATCATTTTATGTAGTGATAACTACAAAATTAAATCAGAGGAGAAAAATTTTGTTGAATAATTTTAGTAAGAAGAGGTCATTGAGACTGAAAAGAAAGTAGAAGTTTTTGGGACTAATGAAAAATTGGATCAGAGATTGATCAACAATGTTTTCAACCTTTTTTATATGATTGAATAGTTTTGATTGAGATTAGAGACAAGAAATATCTGATTTATTTTCATCAACTGGGTCAATAGATGTCAGACAACATGTGGTGCTGACTATCAAACTATAGGTGACACATATACATAAGAATAATGTAGATACTAATCAATTAGGAAAATAAACGGATAAAAGTCATTAAATGAAAGACTTCATAGAATTTAGGGTCATATATCTGAGGAAAAGAATAATAGAAGAAATATTTTAAAGTAATTTATTTTTTAACAAAGTGTTGTCAACGGAGTTTGAAGATGGTGATAAAGTTTTTCCAAGTAAGTGAAGAAATATTTTGAATCTGTGACTATATGTATAGTGAAATAAAGACAATCACAGTCTAATGAATTAGAAACAATGTTTATAGAAGAACAACTTCAATGTTCTATATCAATCAGTTATTTTAGAGAATCAGAGTGATTTTTTTGAATTTTAATTCGTGTGGATAAATGTAATGAAGAATATTCCATTATATATATTTCTTGATTGTAATAATTGTATCAGAATGACAATCAGAATTGGGATGAATATTTTTTAGAATGTTTTAAGTGAGGTAAAAGTGTGAGAAGATTTGATAAATTTTGAGAAGGAATGAGAAGATTTGAGTAGAAATAAAAACGTAAAATATGATTCCAAAATAAATGGAAAATTGAATATTTGGGAAATTTGGTTAAGATGGAAAAAATTTAAGATTCCCTCCTAAACCATTTCTGGATCTCTTATAAAGTGAGGAGACTAATTTGGACTTTTTGTTCAATTTGATGGATATTCCTATGTGAATGAAGATAGAGAAGCTCTAAAGATCTAGTCTGAAGAATTTTTTTAGATTAAGTGATCATGATAAAGTTTGATGAACTGAAGAAGAAGGAGGAGGATTGTATTCAACAGTTATCAGACTAGACTAAGAAATTATACATGGATTATTAGACTCAGATGGATGTAGTTTAGAATTGTTTCACCTTTATTATACTAGACTTATATTTTGATATTGAGAAATAGAATAGGGGTATCATTCTAAGTTCCATTGTGATGTCCCGAGAAGTTATTACCTACTGGTGGGTAGGAAATTGAAGATTTTTTTTGAAACTTTTATTTTTTAATGCTGACAAAGAAGTAAATTAACATGCTTTAAAGAAACTAGTGAAAGATTCTTAACTTGTAATAGAAACTTATATTAAATCATCTTGTGATGTATAAATTACATGCACGATTTTATTGAACATAGTGCTACCCAAGTGTAAGGGTATATCCCAATTTTAGTATCCACAAAAAAGGATTGTTTTATATTGGATTGTGGAATATTGGATTATTTCTAAACTTTACCAAGGACGTAGATATTCTTATTGAGTAGTGAAAAATTTTAAATTCTTGTCTTTGAGTGGATTTGTGATTGTTTCAATTTTAGAAAGTTTACAACTCTCTAATAAGAGGTGTTGGTTTTTCCAAAAATAAGGAAACTTAAGAGAAAAATATTTCACTTATTCACCCCTCCCCCCTCTCAATGATACAATGATCTTGGTTGGGAATTTTCAATTGTTATCAAACTAAGGTTCCATTCATTTACCACCTATGTAAGTTTTGAAGAGAAGTTTTCATGGAGAATATGAATTTTGTGAAAAGTATGGTGATTCCAGTCTTCGATAGTAAGAACTATCATATCTAGAAATATATAATATTTCCTTATCTTATGTATCTTGGGTATGATTTTCATGAAGCTACAACAGATGGATTTCCTCTAATTGATGAAAACATTCCTCTTACATATGTTAACAAGAAGAATATTGAGAATGATGTAAGAGATAAAAATTACTTACTCTCATCAATTTGTGAGGGTATCTTTCTAATAGTGAAGGGTTTTCTACCACAAAAGGTATCTGGGATAAGTTGAAGAGCATTTTTGAAAGAAATACCAAAGTGAAGAGGGAAAAATTGAAAATCTAGAGGTCGAAGTATGAAGATATCAAGATGGGTTAGTAGGAATATTTTTATGAATTCTTTACTAGGGTGAATGAAGTTATTACCACTGTTAGATGTATTGGTGAAAAGTCAAAATATCCTACTATTACTGAAATGATCCAAAAAAAAATTCTTGTTAATTTTGATGCCAAAGTTTCCTCATTGGAAAATATAGATCCTGAAAGATTATCTCTTTATGATTTTCATAGTACTATCATTATTTATGAAATGATAAGCAAGAGAGTTATTGGGGATAAAAGTCGATCATGAAATGTATTTCAATGATGCCAAGAAAAAAATCACAAAATGATTCTTTAAGAAGATGTTAAAGACTTTCATTCTGAAAAAGAGGTATGTAAAAATATTTATGAATATTTATCCTTGTTTTCTAAAAAAGTGAAAAGAGGTACAAGAAATTATAAAAGGAAAATTCCCTTTAATTTTTTTAAATGTAGATCTGTTGGGAAATTTTTAGTTAATTTTCTTTGAAGAAAGAAAGAAGGGGATAATAATGAAGATGATAGAAGGAATATAATATCATTGAAGAAGTAGGGTGATATGGATAATTCTTATTCTAAAGGGAAAGTAAAAAGTTTTCCAAATTCAAAAGGAGAATTTTTTTCATCGAAAAATGATGAAGAAGAAGAGAGTGAAGTTGAATCTAAAAGGTATACTGAGAATAATGAGGAAAATAATTTCTTTACCACAATTAATTATAAAGAGTTTTATAGTAGTAGTTCTAAAGAAGAATAAACTCATTTTTAATTCCATATGAAAGAATAATTGAAATAATGTCTGAGAGATATTCATAAGGATTGAGAAATAAATTGGGAAATTGAAAAATTAAAATTACTCAACCAAAAATCAAGAATTATTTACTAATGAGAGAGCTGTGATTTTGGGAGAGATTTATGATTTGAAGAAAACTATTGAGAAAGAAAAGAATTGGGATTAATATATGGAAGGAAAGTTGAAGGAAAATGAAAATAAGTCGAAACTTTCCCAATTTTTTTAAAGGTGAGTAAGGGTTACCAGTTCCAAGAATTATATCTTTGAATTTGGAGAAATCTATAGAAAGGGTAAACTAGAGAAGGATAAAATTTACCTTCAATGTTTGAAAAGAAAGTTGAAATTTTTTCTGAGAAGAAAAAAGCTGGGTATGTTATGTATGTGGCCAAAACTAACAATATTAAGAAGAAAAAAGTTTCTAAAAAAATTTATTATGTAAATGTTCCAAAAACGTTTAGTTCCAAAAAGACTGAAAAGAAAACCATACTAAAAAAAATATTCCAGTCGATAAAAGAAATATTGATGGTAAAACAAGTTCTTATAAGAAAGATAATAAGGTTACTAAGAAACATGCTCGAAAATGTGGGTAATATGAATGTTATAGGGGAAAATATTCTTTCCATGGATACTTCTGGTATTGTGGAAGAATCAAATATGGGAAAAATATGTGTTAGTTTAATGAAAAACATTACTACTATTCCCCAACTTATAGAAGGAAAATTTTGAGGGGTATTTAATCCTCTCAAAGAAAGAAATCTAATAAGGGTTTTTTTGAAGAAAACTATGAAGGTTTGAGTGAGAATTAGAAATATTTTCCAACCTTTAGAAATTTATTTTGAATGAAGTAAACAACCTATACATTTTGTTGAAGGATGTCTTGTTTTGTTACTGGTGTAACAATTGGGTTATAACAATTTTTAGATGCATAATGTGAAGAAAGATAAAGGGATATAAAATCTCTTTATATTGAAACTACTATCAAAGATACAAAAATAGAAAAATGGATCTTAGATATTTGGTGTTATTATCATTTTATAGTATACTTATTTTAATAAGTACTTAAAAAACTTTAAATATGGAACAATGAAATTTTCTAATGATTAATTCCTCAGAATCAAAGGTGTTAGATGTTCAATTATTTGGGAAAAAAATTTAAAATCCAAGAAGGTTTGTTTATTTATGGGATGAAGAATAACTTGATAAGTGTTTCACTACATTTTGAAGAAGGAAACAAATCTATTTTCAGAAAATATTGGTTTGTTCAAAAAAGGGTGGAAGATGTAAAAATAGTTAGAAGAGGACAACTCACAAAATGAAACTTGTGCCAAGTTTATGAAGTTTAAAACTCTTGTTAATTTGGCATGGTGGAAGAGAATTAGTTATGGAATAAATGTCTAGGAACATGTGTCAGAGAAACATTTTCATGTTATCAAAGAGATATAATGTTTCTGGAATTTCTGATATGTATAGAAGAAGATATTGGTGCTGCATAATTTTTCAAAAAGGAAATATTACAAACTATGTGCATATGAAAGTTCAAATTTTTTCAAAAGGACCCCTTGTACTTATCTATTTATATATATTTGGTCTAATAAGAAAACAATCAAATCCCAGAGATAATTACTTCAATAATTTCATATTATACTTTACTCACATTACTTTTCTTATATAGATGAAACATTAGTCAGATACTCTAAAAATGATTAAAAGATTCAGGAGGAAAGATGAGAAGGAATGTGAGTATTCAGTAAAGTATTTGGGAACATACAATGGTGGTGAATAAAAATAAAGAGGTTTAATTTTATATTGTGAATCATGGAATTCAGAATGAGTATAGCATGACTTACAGTCCTCAACAAAATGGTTTTTGAAAAAGGAAAAATAGTTTTTTTATTGAAATGGGGAGGACTATTTTACATGAACATGGTATCTCTCATTACATTTGTAGGAAATCCATGAGAACTTCTTTGTATATTAAAAATCATTTTTTCTATATTAAAAGTTTAGATATGACTCCATGTGAAATGTTTAATGGAAAAAATCAGTTTTGGAAACACTTATGAGGTTTAGGAGTCCTTGAATCATGAATAATAAAGGTGAAAAAATTGGAAAGTCTAATAAGAGAGGTAAATATGTAATTTCTCTTTGATATTATATGGAAGGAAGATAGTACAAATGTTTCAACAAAGAGTCAGGAAGATTAGTTGACTCTATTGTTGTGAAAGTTATTAAAAATACTGAAGAAGTTGTTAAACAAACTTTTACAGGTAAGTAAGATGAACAAGATGAAATAATTTGTGTTGAGAATTCTGATATGGATGAAAATAATTAAAATTCTACTCAAGAAGAAGAATCATACTCAGCTGTTTTCAGTGATGAGGAAGAATAACCAAAATATTATCCTTGGTTAAGGAAGCAAGTAGAAGCTCAAAACATTATCAATGATCAATATCAAAAGGTTTGAATAATAAGAACACAAAAAGTAATTAAACATACTTCTATTTAATCAAAAGTAGAGCTGAAATATTTAAATGAAGATTTTCGGCATCTGTAATGGGTTTAGGCTATGAATGAAGAGCTGGATCAGATAGAAAGGAATGATACTTGGGAACTCCTACATAAACCAAATGATTTTTCTTATTGGTTCAAATTGGTTTTTATAGAAAAATATTAGTGACTGTGGTTAATTGATAAGAAAAAAAGTAATATTAGTTTGCAATGGTTACTAAAAAATTGAAGGCCTTGATTTTTATAAGACTGTTGCTCTGGTGGAAAGGTTAGAAACAATTAGAATCATTATTCCTATTACAGCAAAAAAATGAAAATAAATGTTTCATATGGATGTGGATTCTGCATTTCGAAATGGTGATCTTGATGAAGAAGTATATAACGAACAACCATATGGAATTGTTGTTGGGAACGATGAGAGTTGTGTGCGAAAGTTGAAGAAATACTTGTATTGGCTAAACAAAGCTCCAAGTTCATGGTCTCCCTAACTGAATACTTTTAAAAAAACTGAATTTCAAGAAATAAAGAGTTGATAGTAATCTATACATAAAATAAAGTCATGATATTTCTATCATTGTAATTTTTTTAGGTTGATGATATTATCTTTTCTAGGAACGGTGAAAGAAATTGCTATATGTTTGTTGAAGAGTTGAAAATCTTGTTTGAAATATCCATGATAGATGAAATAAAATACTTTCTTGGGTTACAAATTTCAAAATATAAGAAAAATATATTTATTTCTCAAGAAAATTATGCTAAGGAAGTTATTAAGAAGTTTTCATGGAAAATTAGAAACTAGTTTCCACACTAATTTTAGTAGGAACCAGGTTAACTAAAGATGGAGAATGTAAGAAGTTTACTATAAAGGGGTTTGGAAGATGATTGAATGTTTTTTTATTTAACTACCTCATGGCGCTACCACTCAAGGTTCTTCTCAACATATGTTTACAAAGACAAAGTTATAAGAATTACTTGTTAAAGTAAAGTTACCCATGCTATTGGGTTTTGATCATCAAAGTGATATCAATATTATAAGAAACCTAGTATAAAAATATATTTTAAAACATATTGATATCAAATATCATTTCATAAAA
Organism: Viscum album; assembly: GCA_963277665.1. NCBI lineage: Eukaryota > Viridiplantae > Streptophyta > Magnoliopsida > Santalales > Viscaceae > Viscum > Viscum album. The sequence continues at coordinate 1,259,090,072 of OY728152.1, forward strand.
GATCACATGGAGAAGAATTAATTGATGCGGTAGTTTATTACAACATTAGAACATGTTGCTGAAATTTTCTCAAATACCTTTTCTGAAGGAAGATTTTTATAAACTGAGCTTAACATGGGAGTCCAATATCTTTATCATCAAGGTTGATGTAAGTTTTTCTTTCCCCTCTCTATCCTTTTATTTTTATATAATTTTAAAGTTAGAGAATTGATTCATAAATCTATCCATTGATATGTGCTAAAACTTTTAAGGAAGCGTGTATGTTAGGGGAGTTTTGGTAAATATGTGATTTCTATATGTAAGTGTTTGAACTATTCTAACAGTTTGTTGGAGTGGTTTTTGGAAACTTTTGTTATAGGTAAGTGAAATAAGTGAAGAGTGATGTGAATAAAACTTGAATATGTTTCAGGAGTAACTAATTTTGGACAACATAGTTTTTCTTTAAAAAATTATTGTTTTTGACAAAGAGTTCTCCCATGTAGTCTTAGAATTATTGATAAGTAATATATTGACTTAGGTTATAAATTTTAGTTATTTATAAACCCTATTTGAAAAAAAAATCCGAAGGGGGATATTGTTGGGACCATGTTGCAAAGAAGTTGTTTTTAGTGGCTCGGAGAAGTTTGTAATGAAAAGTGTTGTATTTTGTTTTTAAAGAAGATGAAATAAAATCACTTTGTAAAAATTGGAAATTAGAATCAAAATTGAAATCATAGTATTGGAAAAAAATATTAAGAAATTATATCATATTGAGATGAATATTTCTAGGAGAAAAGGTTCAGTAGACTCACCATGGGACCAAAATAATAGTTTGAATCAGAATGAGGAAAAGTATCTAAGACTTAATCAAACTTAATAAAATTTAATGATTCATTGATTCTTTGTATTTCTAAAATCGTGATTTGTCAGTGAAACTTGTGATACAAGCCATATAAAGTAATATGGGGTGGGGGGAGTGCTTCTAATCATTTTGATATTTGGTTGGAAGGCAACAATATTCTATAATGATGTATTATTATAATACATTCCAATGTAAGTCAGATAATTTTATGTGCATCCTAAATGCTCCCAATTTCCTAAGAAACTCATTATGAAAGCAGAATTTTGTTAATGAAGGAAGTTGCTAGAGTCAAATATTTCTATTCATAGTTCATTGGTTTGAGATCATGAGACGAAAAATTGTTTGAAGGTTGTGGTGTTTTGTTTAAAACATGAGAAGTTGAGGATTTTGGTTTCTAGTCAGTCTAATAATCCACAAGATAAATTTTTTTATAAAAATATATTTTTATGGTAAGAAGTTTCTATTGAAATTGGTTAATTGGAAATGGTGTGCCACTATCCATCAAAGTAATCCTAACACCGATATTCAAACACAGTGATGGATGTAAAGGGAAATTTTAGGGATAAATGTTTTTTAATGAATTTTAGTAAGTGGAGGTTTTTAAGACCAATGATAAATTATAAGTTGTTTGGACCAACATAAAATGGTATTATAGATCAATAAATAATGTTTTCAACCTTTTTCGTCAGTTTTAATATTTTGATTTTGATTGGGACAAGTGATTAGAAATATCTGATTTATTTTCATAAAATGGGTCAATAGATGTTAGATGAACGTGGTTATCACTATCAGATTATTGGTTAAAACAATACATAAGAATACAGCATATACCAATCAATTGTGAAGAGATACTAATAAAATTCATCAGTCTCTAGATTTCACCGGACACAGGATCATCAGTCTGAGGAAAATAAGAACAGATGAAATGTTTTGAAGCAATTGAAAAAAATGTTGACAAAGAGTTATCTATGGAGTTAGAAGCTGGTGTTGAAGTTTTTCTTATGAAGTGAAATAATATTTATATGTTTTTACTATGTTTATGGATAAAAAAAGTCAATCAAAGTCTAACTAAGTATAAAAAAATGTTTTTGGTAGAATAGTTTAAAAGTTTTATATCCGTTAGTTGGTTCAGAGCATCCAAATGATTTGTTTTTCTTTTCATTGGTGAAAAGAAACATAATGAATAATATAGAATTGTACATATGTTTTCACCATAATTAATAAATTATAATGAAAAATAGAATTAGAATAAATATTGGTTAGAAAGTTAAAAGAGAGATAATGTTGTGAGAAGATTTGAGAATATTTAATAAGAAATGATAAGAGTTGAGAAGCACTGAAGAATTCAAAGATTAAGCCAAAATAAATGGAAAATTTAAGATTATAGAAATTTATATACGTGGAAAAAACTATTCATATTCATTCCTAAACCATTTTTGGGTTTTCTATAAAAAAGGAGAGTAATTTTTACTTTTTAATGGATATTAACATTGTTCACATGCAAATTAAGATATAGAATTTATGAATTTCTAATGAGAACAATTTTATGAATTTATTATTACTAAGAAATTTTTTTAAGAAAAATAATAACAAGGAATATCATATCTAGTGGTTACCAGATTATATTATGAAATTAAACAAGGTTTTCTATATTGAGATAGAAGCAATTCAGAATTGTTTCAATAGTATTTTGGTAGACTTACATTTTAGGACTGAGCAATTAGACTAAGGAATTAGACAGAGTTATCATATTGAGTAGAATTATATAGTTTAGATAAGTTCTTACCTATTGTTGGGTATAAAAGTGAAGATTTTTTTTGAATATTATATTTGCGAAATTAGACAGGGCATCAGAGAATCACGTTTCAAAGAAAATGGTTAAAATTTATTAACTTGTTTCAAAACTTCTATTACATTATTTGGTTCTACTTGAAGCACATGAACTATTGTATTGAACATAGTTCTACACAAGTTTAAGGGTATATCATACTTGTTCTATCCACAAAATAGGATTGTATTTTATTGGATTTTTGTGTTATTGGATTGTTTCCAAATGGTACTAAGGATATAGCTACTATTGTTGAGTAGTGAACATTTCTAATTCTTTCTTTCAAATGGATGTGTGAATATATTGTTTTAAAAAAACTCATGCCTTTAACAAGAGGTCAATTTTGTTTAAAAATAAAGGAAGCATAAATTAATAATATTTCACTAATTCACCCCTCCCCCTCTTAGGAAAACATTGATCTTGGATGGGTAATATCATAATGAAATACAAATTTAGACTTTTCTTTAGGATGTGTCTCAATATTACCAAGAAAAATACCCAATAATAATTTTAAAAGAGTCTTAATGATCTACGCCACTTGGTACTCAATGTTATGAAGAAACACCATTTTATTTTTCATATTCATCTGTTGATTAGCCATGCATTGGTCTATTTTTTTTAGTGAATGTGATAAGAGTATTTTTAGGATTTGACTATTGAGGTGGGGATTGTGGTGACCTCCTTGGTGGAGCTTGATGAAAGAGTTTTAGATGATGGAGTCAAAAATGATGATCCATAGGGGGAATGGGTTGGTGTGGAAAGGGTTATTGAGGTCAAGGAAATGGATTCTGAGGTGAGTACCCTGGTGGTCCCTAATTCTAATATGGTGCTTGACCACTCCTCTATTGATAATTACCTTGTTTTCTTTACTTCTATTATCGAATAAATATTTGTGGGTAAAATGATAGAAATAATTTTGTGATTATTGAAACTATTGGGGTTGTTGATAGAAATTTATATAATTAAAATATTTGTTATAGTTTTCATCTATTCCTTCTTGATATTAATATTATGGGTTCATACATCCACACATTTCATATGATTGAATCTTCATAGTATGGGAAGGTGGTGGTGGAAGTGGAGAAAGTAAATGAATGTTTTCTATATTTTCTGTAAGAGCTTGAAATTGGTTACAAGATGGGTGGTTTCTTTTACATGGTGAATTCCACATCTGGGAGGTCCTTGAATGCTCTTCCAAGGTCTTTCATTATACGTGACCTCATCAAGAAGTGCTTGGCCAACTGATAGTTCCTTGAATGTAATTCCATCATCAACAGAAACATGTACCATAATATGTGTAATGCGTTGTTGGCCCCAGGTAAAAGTTTGATGGTATAAACACATATCAATTCAATTATGTGGGAACATCTGAATTAATTCATTATAGTAATCCCAAACACTATAGGTTAACTCAATACCCACAATTGTGATTTTTTTATTTCATTCTGAATCTTCCATGTACATATGGGTGGAAAATATTTTTTTTTGGAAATTTATAGGAGAAATCATCTCTGGTAGTGATGGACTTGGGTGGTTGGATTTTAAGCCTACCCTTTTCTCTATCACATAATGAAAAGGGAAAGAACCAATGCTTGATAGTGTCAGATGAGATTCCTTGGTTTTGGAAAGTGTTGTATACTTCAAAGAAATTGGATATATTCTCTCACATATCTTCTCTTTGATGTCCACTAAATTGTTCCATGGTTTGGATCACATTAATGCATCCAGAATTAACTTCAAAGGTATGCACTTAGATGGGAGGACCAACAATAATGGTTACAATACCACTAATGGATGAAAAGATATAGTCTATAATAATGTTCTCACCTGAAAATGTTTTTACTCCTTTTTATTCAAGTGGAACTTATTGAGTGTAACACCCCAAGATTTCATAGTAAGTTATATCTTTAAAGTAAGTCAATAGCTCATACTACAAGAAATACCGACTAGGCATGCATTATATGAAAGATTGAGTTTCTACGAAACAACACATTAGTATTATAATTATTTAAATGATATATTTATTTATCAATTAAATATTGTTATTTGAGTAGTAAAAAATAAATTTTTACTATTATTTAAATTTTTTTCTCAAAAATAAAACTTATTTATAATTAAATGTATATGTTTTGTTAAAATAGTTATACATTTTGAAAAAATATTTTCATAAAAGAACTAATTTTTATGTCCTTTTATGAAAAATAATAAAATTAATATTAGACACTCCTAAAAATTGAATTTGAAAAAATATAATTCATTTTTGGATTTGGAATATCAAAATTACCTTAGGGTGAATTTTTGGTATTTTTCAGAAAACATTCAATTTTTGATGGATAGTGAAAAATAATGCATAGTACAAAAAAAACCGGCTTTTTATTTGATTAATAATTTTTTTATTTAAATTTATTTTAAAGTCAAAATAGATACATAATACCTATATTATTCTAATGTAATTCATTGAAGTTATTTTCATAATAAGATTAGATATATAAAATTTTGTTGAAAATTTTAACATCTTTTACCCACATTCTAGGAACATTTGAAAATTTGCATAAAACCTAATGTTACTAATTCTGTGAATTTAATTTCAAAAATATGAGAGACACTATTGACATCAGTATGTAAAATGTGGTTCAATAAGATGAAAATAATTTTTGGTGAATATTAACTTGTGAATTTTATTTACCACGGTTAAAAGTAAATTGGGTAATTAAAGGTAAAAATTATATTATAATTTCCCTAAAACATGTACTAGTTATATTGGAAAAGAGTTTTTCGACAAAAAATAACCTTAGGAATAAAATATTATCCTTTTTTATCCACATGGATTAGAGGAGGAAATTTATTATTATTTTATTTAAAGGGCAGTTTAAAGAGTAAAATTCAATGTTTAATAACTAAACCATTTTTAATATAGGGTTTTACATAAGATAAATTAGACTGTATATATTCATTATAAAGATAAAAATATTTCCTATATAATGGTATTCTATTTATAATTTTTAAAATTTAAATAAGTAAATTTATTTATGACACAATGATGATGTAATAATTACCTTAATAATGAAAGATTAATATAATTGATATCATAAATACAACAATAAATTTATATTGTGACTTATAATGCATTACACGAATTTTATATGACTTATTAGAATTTATTTAATTTATTTTATTCAAACTAATCAAGTTTTTTTTGACTTTCACAAAAACAAAATACTAAATAGTGTCAAAATTGACATTAATTAGTTTTCAAAACAAATTCTATATTATTAATTGATATAATATTCCAAAAAATATGTGGTTTGGAAAAAGGAATTAGATAAGGTTATGTAAGTAAATAATTAACCACTTGGGGTTCTCTTGGTTTTTTATATTATGTTTATTAACCATGTATTTTAATAATACAAGAATACAAGGTAAAAGTTAAACTATTTAACTAAGAGTTAAATCTAAAAGATAAGATTAATATGGTGGCCTGAACCTGTATAAAACCTATTGGTTAAGAGGTTTTCAATTAATCCACACATTATACTCGAAATAAATCCTTTTAGATCCATTATATACCGAATATGAATGTATAATAAATCAATATTTCATGCTTCTCCTAAAGTAACCCTCACCTCTCTTATTAAAGGGTACTTAACCTTCTCTCACAATCACACATCCAAAGCCATTTGTCTAAGCCAAATACTACTTAAATATCCTCCCGAATACCCCCACTTCAACCTAGAGTATTTACTTTGATCATAATTCAACCTAAGGAGCCCTTTTGATCAAATAAAAAGGAAGCACCCAAAGAAGAGGTAATTATTTAATCACATCTTTCAAAGTTATATTCTTCTTCCACTTCCCCTTTATTTTTGATTTCCATAGAAAAATAATAAATCTATTACCTTATACATACTTTGATGTTATTATAAATATGGTACAACCATATTCATTATTCTGTCCATCTTTTGAATGATAAAGTCACAATACATTCGTACGTACGACTTACTGTCTCCATGTCGTGGTGTAGTTAGTTATTAAACACTTAATTATTTAGATGGGTATAACAATGAGTATAATTGATGTTAATGATAAATATAACATGTTAAAAATTATTTATATATAATATACAATCTAATTACATACAATTTCACCATCAATAGAAAGATATTGTCGCTCATGCGTACGTAAGGATTACCGTCTCCACGAACGTAGTGAGATTCATTGTCCATCGTAACCATTAAAGAATAAATTTCATTTTATGATTAAAAATAATTTTTAAGAACTTAATAACATTATGCATATGAATCAAATATATCCTATCCATAACAAATGTGACTTATTTAACAGAACATATAATGGTAAATGAACCTGTTAACACCTGAAACGATGATACTACTGAAATATCATTAACAAAGAAATATTAGAAGATCATATATGATATAATATTTATATATGTGGTTATTATATAATTAAATAACTATGATTTAAATATTACATATTAGTTTAAACTACCCTTTACTGAGGAAAATTACAAGGTAAAGGTTTATTTTTTAATCTCTTTACTTATCTGAGGTTTTTTATACGTAAGTATCTACTGGTATTTTTTTTATCATCTATGTCCATGTTTCTTAAAAAATTTATTTCAATTTTGATTACTATTTACTAGACTATGTGTTAAATTCATTTATACCCCTATTTTACTTTTTATAGAATGGTTTGAAAGGAACCTTTCTGTCGCTTTCCAAACAAGATACTTTATCTCCTTTTCAACTAATTAAGGAAAGAATGTTTTTAACTTATTGTGTGGGTGTGGAAATTTTACACTGTTATGTATTTTCTGAAGATTCCCTTATAGTATTAGAAGAATATTTTAAAAATAAATGTTTCATTTTATAATTACGTGACTTTTATACGATTTGAAAATAGAATGTGATATTTCTCTCAAACAGTTTTTATTTCATCTATGTCGACTTCCTTTGTTGGATTTTTATGCTTATTTGATGTTTATTTATTATGATATTATTTTCCATTTTCTATTAAAGGTTTTATGATATGTTTGACTATGGATGTGATATTTCTATTCCATTCATGGTTTATGGTTAGAGTATTAACATTTCGTATGCTAGTTTTAATACGATTGTTTATGTTATGTTTCAAAATTTTCATCTGAGGAATAAATTAGACTTAGTATGTGATGGGTGGAGCCTGCTATAGATCCTCAATGCATCAGTAGGTCTCATGAGACAAACTAGTGTCTTGGGACATGGCCTTGACAAAATAATATTTGTAGTCTTTGTACGAGGCCTTGACTATGTGGTTATGATATTAGAAATTATGCATTCCATTGTTATGAAATTAGCTGTTGATATTACATGTGATTATTCAACAAGTAGAATATTAATGTGAATAATTAAATGAAATTATTTTACTTATCTCTACCATATTATTATAATGTTTAAGTTTTAAATTATTTTCTTTTAGTCTTATACATTTCCTTAAATGTTTATTCTTATAGTTTCTACAATATTTTTATCCTTACTGAGCATTTAATCTCACCCATTCCTTATGATTTCTTTTTCCTAGGATGTGAAGAAGTATATTACGATTATCTTTCATAAATAGGAAAAAGGATACGAATTTTTTCAGAGGGGAAAAATGTTTTTGTTTTTCTATTTCATAATGTAATATAAAACATATGTATGTATCTAGTACTTCCAAGGATACTAAACTAATCGGTATTTTGAGACTTGATCTCTTGTGATCATGAAAGTGTTATTTTATAATACACTAACTCTAGGTAATTAGGGCCGGGCTATTACATTGAGAATTATGGTGATTGATCAAAATAAAATTGTTGTGATTATCCATGTTTAGATGATGGCATGTAAAGAGGTACCTCTAGGTTCTGGGATTAGAATATATTTTTTATTGATGTTCCGGGCTCTTTGAATGGGTTAGAGGGTCCTAAATCATGATTCAATAGAAATTTATAGATTAAGAAACTAATTAGTGATTTAAAATTCTTAAAATGAGATGGGAAGTGGTAAATAGGGTGTGAGGTAGTCCCAGTTTTGTGCCAACGATCATTGTGCCATTGAAAATAGTTTATTCCTTCACGATGGTGCCAAAATTTTAATGGCCAAAACAAAAATGTTGATTCCTCATGGTAATGATTGTATTATAAATTTATAAACCACAACTATCACTACTATGAATATACATATAATCATAAAAGTTTGGGGTTGAGCCCACTTGGATGAGTTTGCAATAGCTAGTGATCTAGAAATTAGAACAAAGCAGTAGATTTCTCACTCTATTCGAAGAATTTGGGTATTAAAATAAGTATATTTATTGTATATAAGATGATGGATAAAGTGATTTTGATCAATTTTTGGGTACCTACAAATATTATAACCCTATATCCAAAAAGGTCATGTCTATTGGCTTAGATTACTTAGTTGTTCAAAAGTCAAAATTTTTGAATTGTTCTGGAAAATTGGATGTGCCCTAAATGGAAACCACTCATTGGTCCAAATATTGTTGATAAAATATAATAATTATGTGAAATTACAATAATAATAAGGATTTAAAATTTTTGGCCTTGTTTAGTTCATTCCAATTAGGTCAAGGTCCTTCCCTAGTAATATCCTGGTATAGCTCATGTAAGGAAATGAGACGTGATTTCAGAAATAGATTAATTCCTTAAGCGATAAATTGCATAGGTTTTTATTTGGAAATTAATTTAATATATTCTACACATAACACCAATCACTAACCTAATGTGGTTTAACCATTCATAGAAAAGGAAGAGGTAAACATACAAAAAAAGTAGAAAAATTCATTTGGCTTTGAAGGAGTGTAATAATCAAGGAAAAGTTGTAGTTTATCTCAATGAAATTAGAAATTTAAACTATGGTAATATAATAAAAAATGGAAATTTGATAATTTATGTGAAGGAGTATCATAATAAATTAGTTTAAGAAGAACTTATTGAATCATCAAGAGAAATAATAAGAATTGAAAACTCTTGAATGAAAACTGACATTGTAGTATTTTCAAATGAAAACAAAAATAAAAATAGAGAAAGAATGAATAAAGATTAAAAGGATGAAGTGAAATAATGATTATTCAAGAAATAGATAAAATATAATGATTATGTTTAATAAAATGTTTGGTTCCTGGAATATTTATAGGCCATATCACATTACGACATAAACTGGATTTACACCATAATTCTTCTTTAATTGCTCTATGCATAAAAATTTCATTCCATAAGTCCTTATTTTGTGCCATAATGAACACCTTTATAGTATTTTATGATTTAATTACTCAATTATTTATTAAATGGGTAAAAATTAAGGTGTCTTCAAGCCCTAATAAATTTTTGGTGAAAGTAGAGATCTTATGCCGTAAGTCTTCTTCTTCTAGGAACATTTTATGGCTTGAACTAGTTTTACGGACATTTCTACAGTTATCCTATCTAGATGGATTTAAACCATAAATGACATTATATGTTGTAAAATGGATGAAACTAATTTTTTTCAGTGTTTACCCCTTTCAAATTCAGCTATAATTCAATGATAAAAAAACAAAAAATCAAAGAAAAACAATACCAAACACGAATGAAGAATAAGTTATTGAATCCAAATTGTATATATTAATGAATATTTTCATGGTGATAATTCAGAATATGGATATGATTTGTAAGAAAAAGGAAATAAAAATCTCTTCTACAACTGAGGAAGAGATTATAATGCAAGGAAGGGAAACCTCTCAGAAGAACAAGCATGATCAGGGTAGATCTTGATAATAAAGGAAAGAATTTATAATGTATTTTGTTGGATATATTTATATTTACACTTGAAGATTAAATTTATTGGATCTTATTACTGATGTATAGTTTTTTTTTCACGAGGCCTATACATATAAGAAAAACATGGATATATATAAAATAAGGCACGAATAAACTAGTTGAAACCCTATGATAAAAATTAATGAATCACCAAAGAATAGGATAATAAGAAAAAATAATTTTAATGTCCTACCTAAAAAATATTTGAATTTCTATAGGAAAATTTTGGTAGATTTGAAAATACATAACATTATGTTTAGTTATGTATGAAAACTATATGTAGACACTACTCCTATCATGAAAATATTTAATGATTGTAAAAGGAAAATCAAGAAGAAAATATACTCATTGTGAAAGTGGATTTGAAAACTAGTAAAAGGGGAAGACCATGGTTACTTGATAGTGGTTTTACTTTACATAATACTCGATACAAATTTTTTTTGAAAAAAATGGAACAACATGAAGGGGGAATTTTTACATTTGGAAATTATAGTTCCTTGAAGACCATGGGTGTTGGAAATGATGAATGTAATATTAAAGGACTCAAATAAAAAATATGTTATTTATAGAAGGGTTGAAACATAACTTACTCAGTGGTAGTAAATTTTGTGATGAAGGATACAAAGTATTATTTTTTAATGACTCATACATTATTATAAATAAAAATTATATATAATTCATTACTTTATGTATAAGAATTGCTGGGAAATTTTTCAGATTGGTGACCCATCCAACTCATATTACTTGAATGCCAAAGATGAAAAAAATCTATGACATATGTTATTTGGTCACCTTGTCCCATGAAGAATGAGAAATATTATCAAAACTAATGTGTTTAGAGGCATTAATAAACTCGAAAGGTAAATAGAGGTTGTTTTAAAACATATAAAAATTAAAATATGGTGTAAGAGACACTTAAAAAGGTGTATTTTTAGTCTACTAGTCCATTTGAACTAATATATTCATTTGTGGGTGGTGATATGCTAATAAATTCAACCAAGGGTGATCATTACTTCATTATATTAAGTTATTCCTACAACCATATGTCTAGTGTTCTCTTTATGAAGCATAAATCAGTTGATATTCATATTTTTAAAATATTTAGATGGAAATTTGTGAAGGTGATCAATATCTATATAAAGAAGGAGAGGCCTGATGATGAAATAGAATATATAGACAATGGTTTTGAGGGATTCCTAGAAAATCATGTTATAAAGAATAAATATATAGAACCATACTCTCTCCAATAAAATGATATATCTTAGAGGAAGAATTTAAGAGCTTTGGACATGGGGAGAACCATGATAACTGAATGCAAACTATCAAAGCTATTTTGGAAGAAGCAGTTTTCACTACTATACACATACATTATAGGCGATTATTGAGAATTTAAATCCACAAAACACCTTATGAGATGTGGTATAATATAATAAACTATCGAATAATTTAAAGTATCTATAAGATTTTTTCACCTAAAGACATGGGATGAAATCTAGGAAATATTGAACAAAATAAAGTAGAAGGGATATTTATGGGCTATCATTCAAATGGTTGTGGAAACAAGTGATATAAAAATTAACAGAATATGTTATAATGTTCATATGCCAAAATAAATGAAAATAATCAAAAAATAAGTGTGTTTATAGAGTTTTTATATGAAACTACTAGATTTATATATATAGATTTATTAAAAATATGTTGTTAAGAAGTCCAAAAATGTGTAGGTTGTGGTTTATGTTGATATAGATGTGGAAATGATATATAATGTACTAAAAATAATACGTAGAGGTAAAAAAACTACAGAATAGATCTAATTATCAATATATTATTATCCAACAAGATGCTCTTTTCCATAATAGAAGGAGGACGAGACTTGAGAACCAAACCACTCTTATCTCACAAGTTAAACTTCAAACAATTTTTGATGTAGTAGAGCATTAAAATGGATTGATTCCATGAGTGATGAACTTTATCAAAAATATAATAACTACACTTGGGATATGGTGCAAGAATTGAAAACTAAAACAAAATTGTTTCCAAGTGGATTTTTAGAAATAAGATGAATGAGAAAGTTGAACTCACAAGGAATAAGGATAAGTTGCTATGAAAGTGGTATTCTCAAATGTAAGGAGTTGATTTTTTAGTGACCTTTGCACCTGTAATAGGTCTTGAATAAATTAGGTATCTATTATTAGTGAAAAATTTAAAAATTAAAAAAATATACCAAATTAATTTGAAATATTCCACCCAAAATGGTGATATTGAGGAATATGTATTCACTAAACAACCTGATGGTTTTATTCTATATGAGGATGGTAATATGGTATGCAATCTGAAGAAGGAATAATATACATAAAAACATCCCCTAGTTGATTTTATAATAAGATGAATGTATGGTTGAGACGTAATAATTTCACAAAAGGTGATGTTGATTGTAATATATCTATAAAGGATCTATACACATGTACTCTTACTGTAATAGTATATGTGGATAAAATAATTTTTTTAAGTGAAAATATTAATGTTTTTGAATAAATTCTCAAATAAATAAATAGGTATTTTGAGATTTTTATGTAATGTGAAATTACAGGTTTTATTGTGTTACAAATCATACAAGAAGATGGTCATATTTTATTATATTAATAAAAATCTTGTATGGAATTGTTTAAAAGGTTTGGAATATCGGAATGGAAATTTATTTTCACTACTATATAATTTTGGCCTTAAAATGACCTTGGATGAGGATGTAAATTGTTTGAATCAAAAGGAATACATGAAACTCATTTTTAGACTACTATACTTGATCTATTACATTCATAACATATTATTTTATGTGACACTATATTCCATATTTCAAATAAATATGGAATAATATCATATGTTGGTAGCTAAGATAATGCTGTGATATACCAAGAATACATGGACTTTTTTCTTCGGTATAGAACTGGTTAAGATTCTACTTTAAAAAACTTTACATATTCTAACCGGGTAGGGGATTATGTTTATAGTAATTCCACTTAACACGGAACCTTCTTTCTTAGAGAAAGTTATGTGGCATGGAATTATAATAAGAAAACTTCAGTATCAGTAATTAAAAATGTATATTGATACATAGAATCCACTAATGCCTATACTTATATGATATTTATGTAGGCTTTAGAACTTTATTTGAGGGTTTAAGTTTCAAAGTCACTATGAATTTACCATTAGAATCAAGGTGTTATAGATCATTCCATGAATCCATCTAAATACTCTTAACGAAAGCACATTGATATTCACTATCATTTTTATCAAAGAGAAGGTGGAATAAGGTTATGTACATATTGAGTTTGTTGGTAATTAGGAAAAAGCTGAGGATTTTTTTTATAAAGAACTTCCAATTGAGATATTGTCTATTTTGAGGGTGAAACTTCAGGTTTAACTTTCCTCTCTCACTTAAAACAAGTGGAAGTGTCCCTTAAGTCTTTAGATAATGTTTTAAAATGGGGATAGAAAAGTGATACAACAACTATTTTTTAAAAGGGGAGAAATCTATCAATAGGGGAATTTTTACTTCTTTTCTTTTCTATAGATGTGGTTATTGAAAAAGTTTGATAATTTGGGATTTGTTAAAGGGGATTATATGGAAACAAAATTTGAATAACTTTTATAAATGTTTCTTGTTAGAATGAGATGTAATTCTCTCAAAAACACTACATTATCCTTTTGTGTGATTTCAATAAGATTCTAATTTGTGATTTGTTGTGGTTTAATTATTTTTTTGTGAGTTTAATGATATCAATGATGGGTTAGATTGTTTTTTAGAGATATATGAATTGGGTTGAAAAAAAATACAAAGGGGGAGATGAAACCACCACATAGAATTATTGATTGTTATTTCATTTATTTCTAACCTCTTTAAAGAAGCTATGAGAAATAGGTTGGAACATGTTTGGAGTAATTTTAAGAATTCCCTAGATGGATGGCATTGAGTTGGAATAATTTCTTTGATTTTCTGACGAATCAAAGTTTATTTCTTATGAATTTTTAGATAGTTCATAAGACTTAGAATTTTTGCATATGGCTAATGAGTCTAGAATAAGTCATTACATTAGTGTAAGGATATAGGTAGGCCATAATACCTCTAAAGGATGGTTTTACTTTCATAGGGTGTTCACAAGACTTCCCAAGATCATGTAGGACTTTCAAGAAACTAGGTATGAATGTTTTATTCTTTTTAAGACATTAAGTCATACATATAAGATTTTTTAAAGTAGTTTAAGGCATCATGCCTTTGAAAAGAATTGGTAATTTCACTGGAAAAAACTTATAATTTAAAAAAATTATATTTTTAGTAGGGAATTTAATCAGATGATAGAAAATATGATATTATATGATGAAACAATTATAGTTATATGGGGATTCCTATGGTGTGAAGAATCTATGATACTCAAATAATGAGAATAACAACACAATTTAGAACATATGAATGAGAAAGATCTTAAATGTTTTTATCTATTTTTGAAAAAATTTACATACAATTTGGATGATGCTTTACTATTCTTTAGTTCCAAAATCATATGCTAATCTAGATACGAGAAAATAAGAGATTTTTAGAATGCGTAATATTTTGAATTTGTGTTCAAAAGATATATTGTTCCCCAACTACAGTTTGACCAGGAATATTTTCATGTTGAAGTAAAAAATATTTCTGTTGAGTTTTTATTCAGATCAAAAGAGTTTTAATTTTCTAATTTTTGAAAGGGGATGTGAAGATGATATTTCATAGTGTTTTAAATATTGGGTCATTTTTAACTTGATTTGGAGATCATATCCAAGATTTAAATATTTATATAATCAAAATATTTATTGTGGATAAATTAAATGTGGATATTTTTGGATCACAATTTTGGTTGGTGGATTAAAAGTCTCCTATGTTTTCTATATTTTCATGTTATTTATGATTTATGTTATTTAATTCCCTTAGATGGAGAGATTTTTAGTTTATAAATATTTTAAAAAATGGAACTGTGGAATGGAAATAATATTTATTTTAAACACAAATAATTATATATTTAGCAATATAGTGTTTTTTGAAGGTAAAAAATAAGGATAATCTAAAGAAGAAATTGTAACTATATGAAAATATGATTTCTCAAGATTACAATGCTGAGTCAATAGGGAGAATAAGTGTTATAACCTTGAAGGTTTTTTCTTGTGGTGAGTAAGATAAGATGAGTAAACTCAATAATTATTCAATTGTTAATTTCAATTCATTTTGTGCTTGAAGAGCGTGTTAAATTATATAGATGTTTTCATACTGGCTTAAAGAGTGGTATTTATTATTCATTTCTAATGTAACTTGAAGCTAAATGAATTATTTTCTTAACTTGGGATGTTTGTTCTAATTTTGACTATCAAGAGATACTAATATCTATAGGATGTAGTGAATTTTCTAAGAAGCATGGGTTACTCGATGATACCTGAACCAAGTACTTGTAATTTACAATATGAATCTAGTAGAACATATGTAAGATATAAGTTTTCCTGTGAATTATCGAGCCATTTTCATAACGTTTAATTCCTTATTTTTTTAAACATTATGGATTATTAGTGAGGATATGGAGGAAATATGGGTTTCTAAGGCTTGTTTGGGGCCAGGAACCTAAGTTTTTGAAAAAGGTATCTAGAGCTCACATTTAGTAGAAAAGGTGTTTCCAGGGAACATGATTTTAGTAAACTATGTTGGGTGGTCCAACCCGCTTTATAGAGCCTCATGGTTTGGGGAAACCATGTTACAAGAGTTTCCTTCCCATACATGGATGATTTAGTTTTTATAATGGGTTAGATGCACTGTCAATATACTGTTTGTCTAACTATGCATGATGGCCATGCAAGGGTGGTGGTGAGGCAGTGAGGTGAGCATGGTTGGCACACGGTTTGACCAAAAGTGTGGCCAAACCATGTGACCTAGTGTTTTGATCTATGATAGTGAGTAATATATTCCTCTTGAACCTTTTTTTATTCTCCCTAGTATCAATACCATTATTTTAGTGAAGGATCTTATGCCCCTTTTTAGGGTATTCATCTATTAATCCATTTTCTTTTGATCTTTATTGAATCCGATGCTGATATTGGATTAGTTTTCCTATACAAAGATAAGGTAGGTGGTCAATGCCTTTCAATGTAATGTATCATTATTTATAGATTATTTTCATTGAATTTCATGCGAGAATTTATAGGTGTTGCTTTCTAAATTAATTGAACCAAGGTTTAATTGATACAAACACATCAAGACAAGAATTTGAAACCTTTATCCAAGGTTAGAGGTTTTTGACATCAACATAGACTTCCCATGGGGTGTTTTTTTTGAAATTTGTATCATGTTCATGCCATCATATGGGTGTGATTATCTCTCCTTTTGTAATTGAGATTTGAATGGTGTATTAAAGTGAGTTTTTAATGGTTTTAAGCACCCCATAGTTCCTTGTTAATTAAAATTGAAATGTATGAATAAGATAATAACTTGAGTTTTACTTGAACAATAAGGGAATGGTAAAATGTTTAATTTAATGGCTAATGATTTACTGAATGAAATGTTTAATATTCCTTGGATGTAAAACTCCTCTAATCTGAAAACTATATTCGGATTACATTAACATTTCTACTCCATGGATCCGACTTAATTGGATTCATTGGACATTTAAAATCCTTAGATTCTATTGAATTGACATGTTAGGAAGGACTGTACATTTCTACTTATAATATTTGATTTCCTAGACTTGTTAAGTTGCCTCAAACATTTCAAATCATTGAATAGGATGATTATATTATGAATCATTGGAAATTACTACTCCATGGATCTGATTTACTTGTGTTACTTGGATTCCTTGGACATTTATACTCCATGGATCTAGTTTAACTAGTTTACTTTCCATGATATGATGAATTGGAAGTTTATACTCCTTGGATCCATTTTTAACCCTTTTTGATGCCTTGGGAATTATTACTCCTTGAATCAAGTTTACTTATTTTACCTAACATATATGGTTTCCTCAGACCATGGACTATACAGGCCAGACAAATGATTACATGGAATGGGCCATCATTTTTAATGCATGATTTGATTTATAGATAACTTTATGATTTAGTTGCATTATCCCTGTGAGACTTTATATACTGGATAATATCACTTCTACTCTTTTACTTATACATATGTCATATCTGTACACTATTTCTTATTATATACATAGACATGATTTTTGTAGACACCATTGGTGGTGTCATACTGTGTGTTATCTCACACCTTGTTGAAACTATTATTGGTTACCCAAACAGACTTCATGGATGCATGTAGTGATAAGGGAAATTTCCCACTTTCAAATTCTCGATTAATACATCAGATTAGGGGAGCATTGGACCAGGCATGGGCTCGTAATGTTATCTGGGAAAGTTTATTTTGGTCTTTTTTACATTTGATACTTGTATTGTACTGGATTCCTATTTCCATTTATTATCATATTTTATATAGCATTCCATGATCATAATTTCTACATGACATTATGGATGATATTACATGATTATTTATATGATGGATGTTTATTCTTTCATAGATCAATTATTTATCATTCATCTGTTATTATTGATATGATTATAACACTATGATACACTCTGATCATGAAGGTACAATCTACCCATAGTTCCATTGTAGACCCTTTCTACTGGTCGGAAGCCTCTAGTGTATGAGGAGGCATGCTTGAGGCCATGTGTCCAACTGAGTTCAGTTACTCTTCAGTAAATAGGGTTTGGGACATCAAAAATAATTATCATAGAATTTTCTTTCCTTCTGTATTATTGTTTGGGAATATGAGACAGTAAATTAGGAATGTGTTGGTATTTGTTAATGATCTAGGCTTGGGAGTAGGTAAACCACAGATAGAAAAATATAAATTGTCTGTTATGGGAAATGTTGTTTTCGTTTAAGCTTGTTACAGTTGATTTGACTTCATCATTGGGCGACACACTTGATGCTTGATGTTACTTTGATTATGAATTTTTTCCTTTTCCTAATATGGAAATGAGATATTTCATTATGCATCATTATAGGCACTTCTTGATTTATATTTCATGCATTATAACATTCTATGTTTATAATAATGTGTGGACTACTTGTAATGTGTTTTGGTTCCCTATTTCTATATCCATGGAATTGTGTTGATATTTCATACAAGGACTTGATAAATGACTAGTTGAGATTAAATAGAAACCAAATTTTGATTTATAAGGAGTATGAGACCTTATATATTGGAAGTGGTGAACCATAAAATTAAACCTTTTTTAAGGAAATTGGTATACAAATGATAATTAATTTACATGAAATTGAATTATGAATTGAATGGTTTCCGTTAAATGGGGATTCCAATTTCAATTTAAATGCATTTTTCCTCTATAAATTGAAATTGAAACTATTATATCAGAATCCATAATTTATAGTAGGGAACTTATGATTGAAACCCCCCCGTAGTAGTGGGAAGTAGGAAATATCCCATGAATTATTATGTCTTATATGTTACCGAAACGTTTCTTTAGAATTAGGAAATGAGATGTGACTCATGTTAGGAAGGATTTTTCTAGTCCCATGACATATTTGTGATCCGGTAGTTATTGATCCTTGACTGAGGCATTTTATTGTCATTTGTAGAGATGTACCACCATGACGACGTCCAATTGTGTGCTAGGAGGGTGGTAATGAAAATGCCTTGGAGGTGGTGGTCCAGGGGCCCCCAGTAGCACCTCCAGAAGTGCCTATGGAAGTACCACCTATTATTACTTATATTGGTATGGAGGAATAGTTCTATAAGGGATTTCGATATTTTATGAAGATTGTTTAGGGAGCACTATGACCCACCTAACCTTTGGTAGAGTGGACACATGAGTTATAATAACAACATCTTCTCACATTTTCAGGGGATGGTGGAACATGGGACGTTGTGTTTTGGATAGAGGTCATGTTATTGATTCTCGATCCTCTAAAGACACCTCCATAGATGATACTGAATAGCACTACATATATGATTTAGATTCCACCAAGAGATGTTGGGACATGACTAATCAGATGGATCTTCATCAATATATAGATTAGAAATATTTATAGACAACCTTTTATAACTATTTCTATCTCAATAATATGTGGGATGACAGAGTGAGATTATTAATGGATCGGGACTGGGGTACGTTATTAGCGATAGATTATTCTGCCCATTTCACAAAGATTCATCATTTAACACCTATTCTGTTAGGTGATGTGAAATACAAAGCTAGACAATTCAAGGTTGGTATTAGGTATGATAATCTGATCATATCTAATTGTTTTTGTCTTAATAATATTTCAAAAATAGTAAACCAGACCATGATTACTTACCCTAACATGAGGGAATCTGGGGGCCCCGGGTAGGGTAGATCAACCATCTCGACCCAATGGTTCCATATCAAGTAGCAGGAAGGGACACTTTGAGGTCTCTCATAAGGGGAATACTAGCCAGTACATGAGTGATGGTAGTTATAATATCTATCATCAGTGTGGAAGATAAGGACATATGGGGAGGCAATGTGATGGTGACCAAATTGAGTGTTGTGATTGTAGTAGGATGAGCCATATATAGTGGATTTACATGACCTTTCATACAACAACTATTGAGAGATGGTATGTACTGACTCCATGTTTAGAAGTGGGGTAAATGGATTCTCTTTTGGTAGGGATCTGGTGTGAGACTCTCCGATCAGGCATAGGTGGTGGTCATGGATTGCATAGACACACAATAGATTCTCAACGGTAGCAGAGCTGAATTGCTCAGGGAAGTGAGGATATATCTCCATGATGCAGTTCAGGAAAGATGTATATAGTGAAATTGACACGTGAGGAGTAGAGTATGAGAACTTCTACATTGAGAGGTACTATTATGAAGCCTCTATGTTATTACATGCTATTTTGATACAAATTATTCTCATAGATTTATATCTATAACTATTTTAGAGATCCATGGGATCAATGTTTTGTTTTCTAGTGGAATGATGACACATGATACTCCATTGGGGATTTGATTGAAGACAGTATTCCAGTCAAGAGAGTTCTCCCTTGAGGTTGGTGGATGTCACTTTGTATGGGACATCATTGTCCCAATATGACTGGATCTACAATCATTCTCTGGATGGACTAGTTGGTCCCCTATCATGTGTTCGTTGATTTCTATTGCTAAAGGTGACCTTTACATCACCATTGGGGAGATTTTTCTAAGATCTTTTCCAGATGAATTTTCAAGACAACTTCATATGATATAGTTTGATTTTTTAATCGAGCTAGTTACATGGGCTGCACTAGTACCATTACTTTTTATAGGATGGATACTATTGAGTTTCAGGATCTCAAGAGGAAACTAGAGGAATTGGAATAAATGGGTTTTATCCAACCCAATACTTCTCTATGGTGTTCACATGTCCTCTTCACCAAGAAGGTGGATCAAATCCATTATTTATATGTGGATCTATAGAAATTTAACTAGTTTAATATTAATTACCAGTATCCTTTACCTCATATAGATGATCTCTTCGACCATCTCTGAGGAGATCTAGTTTTCTAAAAGATTTATATGATATTGTGTTATCATGAGGTGCATGTTTGACTTTTAGATATACCCTGTAAAATTTGTTATTGTAGGTATGGTCTGTAGGAGTATCGGGTTACGTAATTAGATCTCATGAACAAGACAACAGCTATCTTGGAACTGTTGAATCAAGATTTCCATCCATATATGAATTCAATTGTGGTTGTATTAATGGAAAATATATTGGTGTATTCTCACACTCAGCACGACCATTCCAAACATCTTGAGATAGTATTGGATGCATTGAGGGAGCATTGATTGTACGAAAATATCACTATACTCTACTTCTAGATGGATGGGATTCCCTTCTTGGGTAATATTATATCAGATACATGAATATCAGTTGACCTAGAGAAGGTGAAATATATAGTTTCCTATGAGAATCCTAAGAATGTCTTTGAAATAAAGAGTTTCTTTGGGATATATGGATATTTATGTTATTTAATATAAGACTTATCATGCTTAGAAACACCTCTCATGAGATTGACTAAGAAGGACGTGAAGTTTTTATATTCATATACCTATGATAAAAACTTTAAAGAGTTAAAATGGAGACTGAATTCAAAACCAATCCAGATTCTACCAGATCTGGGAAGAACCTATTTAGTATATTACGATGCATTAGGTATGAGGCTAGGTGAATTTATGATATAAGAGGAGTGATTCGTGGTGTATGGGTCTGATCAGTTAAGGAAACACAAGAGTAAATACCCAATTCATGATCTTGAGTCAGCGATTATGGCTCATTCATTACACTATTGGAGGTATTACTTAATGGGAGAGTGTTTTATAGTGTACATTGACCCCAAAAGCGTCATGTACATATTTAAATAGTGAGACCTGAGTCATAGGAAGTTAATGTGGGTTGAATAGTTGTAGTCCTTGAAATTTAATCTTCTTATATTCTTGGAAAATGAAATATAGTAGTTGATACATTTAGAAAAATGAATCAAATACAGGAAGTTTAGAAATCCAGTAGTGAGTGGAAGTTTAGGAAATTGTTTTTAGAGATGCACTTGAAGGTGAAAGATAGTCACGAGTAGAATTATAACTCATATTTATTAGTGAATTCCAATATTCTAGATATAGTAATGATGAAGCAACTATCATATTTTGAGGTCTTGGTTTTATGGGAGAGCGTGGTAGGTGGTGACCCGCATCCCAGTTGGATCATTGATGAGAATGAGATCTTCTACATTCACAAATGTGCATGGGTTCCTAAAGATGTCTGAGAGGAGTTGATGAGAGTTTCCTATGCCTCTATATTGGTTGTGTGTCTTTATCTTACCAAAATTTACCCTGACTTAAACATGAATATTGGTGGCTTGTGATGAAAATATAAATTTCTTGGTTCGTTACTCGATGTTCTAAATGTCCATAGTTGAAAGAGAAAGGCCAATGTCTAGTTGGGATTTTACAGCAGTTACATATTTCTAGGTAAAAATGGGATGATGTCACCATGTGTTTCATTATTTTACTGCCTAGATCAACTCAGGGTAGTGACTCCATATGGGTGGTCATATAGAGGTTGAATTTTTTTCCCATTTGGTCTCATTCAGGAGACTCTTTTAGTGGATGATCTCAGGAGTCTTTACATTCTTGAGATCATACACCTCCATAGGGTTCCCTGTTCATTAATATTGGAAGTAGATTCCCACTTCATGTTGGGGTTTTTGAAGGGGTTATAGAGGGAGTTGTGTTCATAGGCACTTTAGATTACAACCTATCACCCATAGACCGATGGTTAGTCCATCCATATGATATAGGTTTTGGAGGACATGATCTGATCATGCATCCTTTATTTTGGAGGTTCTTGGGAGAAACACTTAGCTCTCACAAAGTTTTCTTATAATAAAAGCTTCCAAGTGAAGATATAGATGGCTCCTTATGAGGCCTTACATGGTAGGTCATGTTGTTAAACCATGTGAAGTTTAGAGGTAGGTGAGGAAATACTACTAGATCCTACTCTCATTCACGAGACATCATAGAAACTTCATATTATCAAAAATGTGATGTTTACATATCAGTATAGAACTTTTTTACACCAATCACCCCCATCAACCACTAGAGTTTGAGGCGGGAGTTAGGTTTTTATTCTAGTTTTTCTTTGACTAGGGAATAGTTAGATTAATAAATAATGGAATCTATTTCCTCATTATTCAAGAATCTATGAGATTCTAGAGAGAGTTGAGATGGTAGCCTATTAGTTTTAGTTACATAAATGGTACTGGACTCGGAACAACATCTTCCATGTATCTTAGCTTCTCTGATATTATTCTGATTCACTAAATATTCTTCCACCAGAGGAGGTTGAGTTGGAAGTAGAGGCATCCTTTGAGGAGAATCATATCTACACTGTTAATCACGTAAAAATGGTTATATTAGATTAGTTAGTTCCTCATGTATGGTTTCTATGAAAACACAGTTGTGTACATGATTAGACTTGGGAGAGGTAGGTCTAAATAATTTCCTAGTGGAAGAAGTTATTCTTAGACACTCCTTTTCCACCCTTGTAAGGGAAACTCAGGGATGAATTGTTTTAAGGGGGGACACTATAAGATTCTAGTTTTTCTTTGAGGTAAATAACCCTTCATTTATAGCTTAATTATTTGGTTTTTACCTATTATGCATGCATAGTGAGGCTATAAAGGAAACAAGGGTTTCCAGGGCTTGTTTAGAACCTGAAGCCCATGTTTTTGGAAAAGATAGATGACCAACACGACTAGTAGAAACCATGCAGCCCAAGGTGGATAGTTTTAGTAAATAATGTGCAGTGGTATAACCCTATGTCCATAAATACACAGTTTGAAAAAAATGTGAAACCAAATATGGATTCCCGTGCAAGGATTCTATAATTTGTATCAGAGCCAGAACGCATCATCGGTGCATGGTTTGTCTAAATGTGCTCCATAACCATGGGATTGAGGTATTAATATAGTGAGGTGTTCACGATTGGTGCACAGTTTGGTCAACAATGCGCTAAAACATTTCAACCTATGTTTTGATGGAAAATTTTGGTTTTCCCTTACTATTTAAAATGATTAACCCTATTCCACCTTTTATTTTTCTCCAGTGGTTTACACTCCCCTCTTTATCCCATTATGTCCCATAAGCCTTCAAACTAGGATTTGATAAATATGATCCCTCTAATATCAGATCCAAGAGCCATTTTCCTCATTTGATCCATGTCAGTGAGTACTCTATTACTATTACACCTTTCACTATATATTTTTCTATAATAGACATTATTTTAATGAAGGAACTTATTTCCTATTTTCCCAACATTCATCCGTTTCTCCCTTTTCTTTTGATCTAGATAAAATAAATAACTAAGATTAGATGTTTATTCCACTATGAAGATAAGGTAGGTGGTCTATACCATTTCTCATAATGTATTTTTGTTAATATATTGTTTCTGTTTTGTGGAATGATGAAATTTATGAGTGATACTTTTTGAATTAATTTAACCAATGGTTAATTGATATAATCATGTTGAGACAAGAATTTTATAGCTTTCACCAAATTTGGAGTTTTTTGACCTCATCTTGGACCACCCATGGGGTGTCTTCTACCCTTTTTAACATGTTTATGCCTCCTTTAGGGTGTGATGAGAGTTAATTATGTAATTGAGAGTTGAATGGGGTATTAATGTGAATTGTTAGAGGTTTTAAGAACCATGAAGCACCTTTTCAATTAAAATTGAATCGTGTGAATTGGATAATCCATTACTTTATACATGAACAAGATGGGAATGGTAAAATGTTTAATTGGATGGATAATTATTGGTTAAATGAAATGACTAGTATTCCTTGGACATACCACTCCTTTTATTCCATGGAAATTTAAACTCAATGGACCATGCTAACATGGATGCCTTAGAAATTTACACTCCTTGCAAAATATTGACTTGACATATTATGATGCCTTTGAAATTTCTACTATGTGGATCCAATTTCATAGATTCATTAGAATGTATTATAAATTTTTACTCTTTGGATCCGATGATTATATTTGGATTCCTTGCACATTATTACTTTTTAGATCCAATTTACTTTTCTTACTTACATGCCTTGAATATTTCCACTCCTAGGATCTAGTTTAACTAGGTTACTTGACATGCTTGGAAGCCTTGGAAATTTATACATGCTGGATTGATTTTCATTAACCCTTTAGGATGTGTTAGTCATTACTAATCCTATGATTATATTGACATTTTTCACTTAGCTTATATGGTTTCCTTTGAAATTACTACACCTTTAACCTTGGCCCATATAGTCCTGACACATGATTACACATAAAGGTGTAATTTTTATATGTTCTGGTCTAGACTGGGCTGGGCATGACTAGGCATTCCCTAAAAAAAGTGGGCCACATACCACTATTCGGGTCGGGCTGGGAGAGCTCAAACAACCCCATGAGGCGGCCTGAGCCCAACCTTGGGACAGTCCAAATTGTCGGGCGGGGCAGGGTTTTTCATGCCGGTCCATGGGTTGGCCCTTGAAGCATTTTAATATTTTTAAAATAAAATATAAAATGGGTTAAAAACATTTTTAATGGATTTTAGTGTTTTTTAGAAAAATTTCATGTTTTCTTCAAACATTTTGTTAAATGCTTATTTGAAAACATTTTTTAAGCTATAATTTTTTTAACTAGTTTTTAAAACATTTTATTGATGTTTTTTAAACTCTTTTTTTAAAATTAGACTTTTATTTTTTAGCCATTTCTTTTAAAACCCCCTTTTAATACATTTTTAAAACATTATATTAAGCATTATATTTTTATAAAAATTTAAATTTTAAACATTTTTGTAAAACATTTTTTAACTTATTTTCTAAATGTTTTTTATTTTAATTTTAAACACTTATTTTTAAAAAAAATCGAATACACTTTTTAAAAAAAAATTATTTTTTTTGAAACGTTTATTTTAAAAGGTTTTTTTGAAAGTGTTTTTGGACTTGTTTTTCAATGTTTTATTAATCATTTTTAGACATTTTTTTAATTTTTTTAAACATTTTTTTTGAAACACCTTTTAAACTTGTTTTAAAAAAACATAAATTTTTTTAAATGTTTTTTTAAAATGTTTCTAACATGTTTTTAAAATGTTTATTTCTTATTTTAATTTCAAAAAAAAAGTAACTTTTTTTAAAACGTTTCTTGAATCTTTTTTAAGATATTTTTTAAAAATGTTTTTGAAACATATTTTTTAAACACCCTTTTTTAAATGTTTGACATTTTTAAAAAAATGTGTTTTTCTCTTTTATTTATTTATAAAAATTTTATTATAAAGTGGAAATTATTATCATTTAATTATCAATCATTTGAAATGTTTTAGATTTCTTACATAATGTGTCTCAAAACCCTCTACCTCAACATCACATGCATATTTAAATTAAAATATTATCATTAATTTTACAAAAATCTAAAATATGGACCGATTTAGAAAATAATTAAGGTTTAAATAATTTATTTGAAAACGTTTTATTAAAAAAATGAATTTTTTGTAAGGGCCATATAAATAACTATCAACCATATTAATAAATAATATTCACAATAAATTGTTAAATTTATAAAAACAAAATTAATAAGTCATTGAGTGGTACACATCAGTGGGTGGGTGTGTTAATTTTTTTCTAAATATATTCATATATGTGAATATATATATATATATATATATGTATATGAAAGTTGTAAAAAAATTAATGAAAAGTTGGGGGTGCACATAAATGGGTTGTTTAATTTTTGTTTATACATAGATTTATATATTTATATATAAAATATATAATATATACAAGATGAAACATAGTTAATAAAATTCATGAAGTTTGGGGAGCCGTGAAAATAATTTGGTGAGTGTTTAATTTTTATTGTTAATATATAATGAGTTAATATATATATATATTATTAAATCATGGATAAATAATTATATATATATACAAATATATTTTATTAATAACTTTATATATATATCATGTTAATTTTTATTCTGGAACACTGCCGAGGCCAGTTAGGCCTGGTACAGCCTTGAAAACTTATGGTTGAGGGTTTGAGCCTCCCTACCATTAGTTTCTCATATTTTTAGAGCAGATGAGATTTTATGGGAAGAGCTTCAGGAGGGCCAGTAGGATGGGGTTTTTTTGGGATGGACCAGCCCATCATGTGGGCCTACTTGCATAGGTTCGGGACTGGCCCAATGAACCATTGGCCCAATCTCGAGCCAGCCTGACTCAATCTTTAGTGGGACATGCCTCTTCAGCTTCTGGGCTAGGCCACTCTAAATTTCAGGCTATCAGGACAAAATTTTTCCCTTAACTACATGGTGCAAGCCATCATTATTGACCCATTCTAAGCTTACATATAGCATTATGATTTAGTTTCACTATCACAATGAGACTTGATAGACTGGATAACATCACTTCAACTATTTTACTTGTACATATGTTATATCTATACCCTGATTTAGCTTATATGCATGAACATGATTTTTTTTAAACACCATTTGTGGTGGCCAATTGAGTATTATCTCACACCCTTTTCAGGCCACCGTTGGGTACCCATATAGGCTTCATGGATGCAGGTAGGGACAGAGGTAAGCGCTCGCTTGCTGATTCTTGATTGATTTGTGCATAAGAGTAGGGGAACATAAGACTGGGGCTGGTCTCTTGATGTTATCTGGGACAATTTCTTTTTTGTTTTTTTGTACATTAGATATATGTATTTTTCTAGATTCCTCTTTCCATGTAATACTGACTTTTGTATATCTTTCCATGATGATCATATGTATATGACACTGTGGATGAGATTACTTGGTTATTTATAAGATGGATGTTTATTCTTCTGATGCTTAGTTATTTATTATTGTCCGGTTATTGTGGATACGATTATACCACTGTGATACACTCTAATCATGACAGAATAGTCTACCCAATATTCCACCATGGACCCTTGCTGCTAGCTTGTAGCCTATGGAATATGGGGATGTGCAATCGAGGTGATGTGGACAATCAGTTTTGGTTGCTTTTTAGTGAACTGGGTTCAGTATGTCAAGAAATATGTGGACTAGGATTACAACTATCTATATAAAGGAGGATGTTCTCCCACTAAGGCCGAAACTTGCCAAATTTAAGGTTTTACTTAATATTATTTATTTTTATATTCATTATAAAAGGTTGAGTGTAGTTAATCAAGAGAGTGAATAAATATTAAATGGTCACATACGTTAATTTATAAATAAAAAATAAAATTTAAATGTAATGCAACAATGATTGAACCCTTATTAGTGTGATAATTAAATACATTCTCAGTAACATGATCAATAACCCCACTTCATTTTTTGTACGATAAATGTGTGGAGATCTCTTTATTGGGTTTCTAGTTTCTCTTAGATGACTGGGAATTTTCTAATGATAACATGCAGGTTCCAATAATCAAATCAAACCACATCCACACTATAAAATACTATAAAAAGGTACTCATCCTTATCTTCAATCTCATCCATCCATGTTTTAGTGATGATATAAATTAACTAGTTCCAATCCCACTTCCTCACAACCCGATCATTGGTAGTGAATTTGGGATATAAACATTAGTCTCCTACCACTAGGGGTATATAATTTGAAGTTAATTATTACATGAAAGAACCCAATCTATTTTGATTGATGGGTTTAGTAGAATATCAAACTACCACCCCCTCACTGGTTCTAGGTATTTGATTAGTAGAAGTGGTGTCCATTAGTGGATCAATTACCTCTAACATATGAGAAACAATGCTTATTGTAAAACTAGAATTCATAGTCACCAAAACTAGACTAAACCTACATTAAATAAAAAGGGAATATGAATTTTAGGACTCCCCATGATTTGAAGTCTAAATGGTTACAATAATATATGGTTCAAATAACCACTCTAATGTTGATTAGGGTGACACACTATAAGAAATTGGTGGTCTTTTTACCCATCAGACCATATTTCACAACATACCATCTTGGTAGTTCTATACCCAAGTCGTGGATAAATATTATGATTGTTGGGTTCACCATTGAAATTATATAAATCATCCACATTTCTATGCACACAAATTAGTGTAGGAAAATGTTGGCAGGTGACAATTGTACAACATTCACTCCTGGAATTGTTGATGGGAAACAATGATAACCTTTGTTAACATCTGAGTTGATATGAAAATATATAATAAGAACTTGGCTTGAAGATGACTATCTCATCCACCGAGTCCACAAAAACTCCATCCGAAAAGGAAATAATGATGGAGAACTATTCTTTGTTATTTACATCTCTATTAACAATTACTAAGCGCGAATCATTGAGAATTAATGTGAAATGTGAATAATCCCTCCTCATTTTAGAAACCTCACTTTTACTTCATTTCATTTTGTGAATCCCAAAAATATTTATTATCTTAGGGTAGTAATTATAATGACAAATTATAAAATTAATTTAATCCTCATTGAATCATTTTTTTTGTTTCCAACCATACAATAATTGGAATAGACTACTAATCTGATATTGAGTCCTCCCTAATTGTATATGGCTTGGTGTATGGTAGATCTTGAAAAAACTAAAATTCCCCAATTAATTGGTTGTACTTGTGCCAATATTTATTCCATAACCAATGTGGTAACCCTAATTCCTAAGCGGGCATCCTCATCTGGGAAGAACCATCAACTCAGAAACATAGCCAAGAAGCCCACTGGTTAGATGTCTTGGGATATATTTTGTTAAAAAAATACCCCATGGAAGTTCACTAGACTACATAATGGGTATCCTAGTATAATACCTTGGTATTACTTATTTATTGATATCTATAACACTTTAATCACTTAACATCCATCCCCAGACATGTAGGTTGGAGAATGATATCAAATAAGTCCCCAAAATAGATAATTTAGTGGGGATGAGGTTCTCTTCCAAGTATTCTCTCCACCTCAACCAACAAATCCCATTCTAAGGGATGGGTATGTTCTATATCCTCCCAGATATTTGATATAAGAAGGAACTATTCATATTCCCTTTTGAGTATTATGATTCCTATAACTAATATATATCCCATAGACTAATCCCTACCTCACCATATGGTTGGAGAAAAGTATTGGTGCTCAAAAACCAATAAAATAATAGCTATGGGATCTATGTGGTTAGTTAGAACATCATAAACAAAGAGATAAATACAAACTCATGTAGATAAATTACTTGTAGCTTGTTCGTGAATTTTTCACAAATGTAATGTACTTAGAACGCATAGGCCCATTCATAGATTAAATGAACACAAAGTTAGAGATCTGAATTTGGAATCTATCCTTAATTGGGATTATCCAATGAGATATTTAGGATGGATGAATAGTTTTGGGTAATGGGATATTGACAATAATCTTGGTTATTTGGTGTTAGTGGAGAGAAATTCTTGATGTAGTCTCTACCTTGATTCATCTATATAATAAACTATCCTTTAGTGGATCTATTTTATTTGATATAATATTGGGAAGATGTGAGGCATATTAGTGGAAGGTAATGAGTTTGTGTGGGAATTGGAAAATTGTCTTTTAGTTCAAAGTTCAACATGGGTAGCCAGTCAATGAACAAATATACCCAACAATCTGGTGTAATAAAATATGTAGGGAATCATTATGATAGAAAACATTTTATATATGATTATCCTTGAAAATTTTGGCAATGGTATCCCTCTTTTCAATCCTGGTCATCAAATCAAAAAAATGGGAAGATCCAGAAGAAATTTACTTTTAAAAAGTAAATGGTGATTTTCAAAAACATAGAATATTTGAAAATTAGAATAAAAATATTCAAGGTATAGGTTTCCACATAAAAATTATATGAACCAAGAAGGCACTACATGAGTGGTGCACTAATTAGGAACTATTCATAGGGTTGTATGCTAATGGCGATTCCCATGAAATAAATGGGTTCAAAAAAACATATTTATTTTCTCATGAAGGAGATTTCTTTTTGAATCATGATGTTCATAAATAAAAAGTACATGAGCGCTCATACATGTACTAGGGCATTCAATTCTCTATCGAAAATTGATATTCATAGATCAATAGTGAACAGTAAAAATAGGAGTCCCCTTAATTGACTTATTTTGGGGTGACCCCCTATATGAATATCATAAACTCCATGTGGGAATTGTGGCCTCTAGGAATACACAACCAAAAGGAAAAGATCATCCCTGAATTTGTAGGTGACTTTTTTGCCATAGTTATCCATAAAAATTCATGTATTTTATGTGAAATCGCATGGTGACAAGGTTATTTGTATGATATGAATTAATTTGTATCACATAAACAAACCCCCTATCATCAACTTAGTCCTTTAGTGCTCGTGTTGTTACTCTATGAACTTTGAATAATATGTTGTAATGAGGTGGAAACCCTATGATCCACATGTGGTTCCTTCATGGGGTGGAAAAAATTCGTTTTTTACATGAACCCCCTTGTAGTATTGTACAACTTTGTGAACATTCACTCACATTGATACCATGCACACATTATGAAACCACCAATCATGGAAATAAGTTATAGAAAGACCCAAATAATTATACAAAAAATCTAGTTTTTAGTGATATATGAAGATGGTTCTAGAGATGAGAGGAGGGATTTTGGTGAACTTTTGAATGAAGAGAGTGAGGTAGGAGAATCCTTTATTAATTTAAAGAAACCTTTCCCCCTTGAGTAAAGGGTTAATACTCATTTCTTCCATTGAATAATCCATGAATAAATCACTTGGTAATCCATGATCCAATGAAAGAAAAATGGGGAAAAGGAAAATCCTCTATGATGGTTTACTTACAGACCACATATGCAAGGATCCTACATGATGGCTCCACTATGGAGGGTTCACCCAAAAAACTTCCACATGATGGTTGGTAGATAGGCATATTCGATAAGAACCTTATATAGGTATCATCAATAAAGGACCATCTTCATGCCTCATTTACAAAGTCCTTATCTAAGAGCTTCATTAGTGAAGGCCACACGGGATCATCTACGATGTTGCATTCATGATCCTTAGTCAAAAGGGACAATCTAAGAGGTCTTATCCAAAAGGATGCTTCATGATCCCCCTTTTAAATGGATAATAAATTATGGAATCTATGTTCATGACCTTTAACCCATCCCCTACATGGTCTATTTCCACCTTCATGAAACACATTAATCCTATATGAAATGGGGGTCTCCTTGGGCACTCCTTACCCTCTTCCTAATGGCACTTTACAACAAGGAATTAGATCTATTCATGGACATATTGTGAAATAATTAAATTGTAGGAAACTAGGATTCCTTAGTATCCAAAATTCCTCCCAAGTTATATATCTATATGGGGTTCATCAAAATGAACATTTTATATTAGATTTTATAAGTATAAAACTGTAAAATACCATTATAGTGAGGCCTCCTCCATGGGATATAGAGGTACATAATCTATCCATGAAAATTATTTTTCACCCTTAGATAATGTATTCACTTGATAAAATGTATATCTCACTTTTTCTCTATAATTGGATGGTCCCTCAAGGGATTTAGAATCATTTTTCCCCTTGATAATGAGGTCCTTCATCATATGGATATCAATGAAACTATCCTGACTCAATATGCTCATCCTAAAATTCTGAGTGTTGAGTTTGATTCTATTTGGTCCATTCAAATATATACGCATCTATTTATATACACCTCATTATTAGGTATAATCCCCAACCTATCCTCTAGATCCCCTACTAGGTATGATCCCCTAAAATCTACCTTTGTGTGGGTCATTGACTATGCCAAGTATGTAAAGGAAATATTCAAGCCTATTGTGCTTGAACATAAGGTAATTGAAATATGTTTAAGACAAACCAATTTAATCATGGATCGACATCCCCCATTTTTCCACTCATACTTCACTATACATTCATGAATCTATAAGAATTAAAAACACACACACAGACACACACACACACACACAAATATATATATATATATATGTGTGAGTATCCTTTGTATCTGCACCCTGAATGATTACCTCATTAGTGAAATTCTTCCAATGATCCATTAGTGAGCGACACTCTTTGTGTACCTTAGTAATAAGACCCAACACATCTTTAAAAACCAATATCCCTCATGAAAACCTTCCTCAAAGGAATATATTATCTATGAACCATCAGTAGGCCACCCATACATAATCCTAATTCAATATTTTTTTCACCTCTTTCGGGATGTAAATATCCTTCTCGCATGACATAAAACTTCAAGATAACATCATTATAACATATCATCAAACTTCTTAGTATGGTCCTATCACATGAATTTTATGTATGAAAATATAACTATGTTGGATTTGATTCAAGTTAATTTGGATATGGGGGATTCCAATTTGTGGTTCAACCACAACATCAAAAACCATATTTCTACTGTTCTATACCCCTATTAAACCCATGCCCTCACTAGGCTATATTCCCTCTAAACAAAACCATTACTCATTGGTCCATATTCTCTAATTTACCTCATAATCCATTATTAATGGGACTATATTACCTTGTGTTCCTATCATACATTCTCCAATATATTCACTAAAAAGTAGGGTAATTTATAAATGTATGCTCACAGATAAGTCCCACATTAAAAATTTCTAGGAACATTTCTCTAAGTGGTTCACTATGTGTGAATTTAAAGTACTTGGAAATGATCATGGCTACATGAACTTAAAAATAACCACTATGCTCCTTTTCACATGACCTTAAAAGGTATTATGTGTCACGTTATGTGGAACCAAACTTCATGTGTTTCAATTTATTGTTTAGGGATACATACAAATCCACTATTATGGCCCCAATTCAAATATCATGAAAATTTACCACCTCCCAAGATAATGCAAGCTCGAGAGTTCCTAACTCTATAGATTTGAACCATAGAATTACTAATTGACAAGATAAATATGGAGAAACTTTTTTATATATAGGTTATTCCATCGAAATAGAACCTTTGATATATATAGATGCACACATAAATAGAGAACCTATGATACACATAGATATTAACATTAGTGTGTTATTTTTATCAAGTAACGTTCATGGTGGAAGTCAATCCCACACCAAGACATGTGAATGAATCATGAATATATTTTAATTCTATAAGAGAGTTTCAGAGACGGAAATAACCCACTTAAAAGGTGAGATGTTACCTATATATCATTATCGCATCCAATTTTTCACCCATGTGTTGTTGGTAAACACCAAAGGACCACCTACCTCTATAAAGGTGTTCTTTTTCGACTCAAAACATATTTTGGTCACATTGTGTATTAGAAACAAATAGACTCTATTAAATGCGAATTAGTAGACTGGGATTCCAGCTTTCCTTGGGTGATCATATAAATATCATTAGTAGTTCCGAAAAAATGGAATATTTGGAAATAATATTGAGTCTTAAGTAAAAAATATTGAATTACTCATTTCGATGGGTTACCTAACCATGGGAAGTAACGATTAGTCTTAATTGGAAACTTAATGATTGAGGAGGTTTTTATTATCTAGAAATAAATACAATTAATTATAATAAGGATTATTTATAAATATTTTGACATAAATTATAAATTTAATTATCAAATAATGAACACTTGAAGATATATAATTAAAATTGGTTAAGATATTAAATAATGCAACAAAGGTGTGATGGTCATATAACAAAATATGATTTTCATTAGATTAGATAATGTATGAATAGAGTGTAACTTATATACTTGAATGATAAAGTATTGTTTAAAATATTTGGTAAATAATTTAAAAATGTTATTAGGAATGAAAATTTTTAGATTTACAAGAATTTTATAAATGTAATCAATTATATCAAGGCATGGAAAGAACTTTACTACAATAACAATTATTGTCGAAGAAACCAATATGAAAATTCTTATAGTGATGGATAATGTTGTTTGTCAATAATGGAAATGAAATAATGATATAACCCTGAGAGTGGGTATTCCCTAAAATGGAATAATGTTTTCAAAAAGTAAATAAAGTTTCTTATTGAATGTATGAATAGAAAACAAATTTTTTTTGCAGAAACATTAGGGAGTAGTATAGAAGAATATTTTTTATAAAGATTTAGGTGATATTTGAAAATGGTTTTATAATTTAATGTAGTAACTATTGTAGCTTGATATTATTTCGGTGAAACTCCATGTAAATAAAGGGGTATCAACCTAGTTATTCTGTTCCCTATTGAATTATTCAATACAAAAAATTATCATTGTTGAATTATTTCACTATCATGCAACAAATTAAGAATGAGGAAATACATTGTGGATTTTTTGACATCCAATGTTGACTATGGGGAAATTATTATATATTTTTATATGATGTGACAATAAAGATAATTCAATGACCAATATTTTTATATTATAGAATTATCATAGGTTTTCTAGAAGAACATATTGTGGATGTACGATGAGGATGATGTAGTAGATCTAAATTACTAAATGGGAAGTCTTGAGAGACTCATAAAGGGATTCTTGAATGCGATTGATATGGTTGATAGTGTATACACTTCTAATCCAAGATGCGACACCATTTATGATTGATAGATTATGACGAAGTTATAATTAAATGGTGTATCTCCTTTACACTCACCCGCTTTCTGGATTTATAGTTAGATGAAATTAAAAATACTTCATCTCACCCCTTGATCTACATAAATGTTGAGGATGTTTTTATAGCCATATACTTATACTCAACCACAAATCTCAGTTGATATGGTCGAGATATTTTTTTTGAGATTTTTAGTTATGGGTAATTACTATTATATCTCAATTGAAAGATATATAGATATGTGTAATTCCTCAAAAATATTTGATGTGAGATCATAATGGATGAGATAGGTGGGGAAGATTAGTTTCTCCAACATCCCAACTTTGAGAATATGGTGGAAGATATGTAACATGTATGGTGACACTTATTTTCTTCTAGTACATTGGGATTGGGGTGGGAAATTATGAACAAAATATTATCTCTCCACCTACCTATAAATATGGGAATTTAGAGTACTAGATATAAAACTACATCCATAAAGATGTATATTTCCTCTAGTGCTCTAGTATATTACTTTGGACATAGGGGTGTGTATTTTTTTCAAAATCTTGACATGTATATTGTATAGGATTTGGAGACATGTATCTCCTCTCATAATTAAAATATAATTTTAGAAGTGTATTTCCTCCAGTACATTAGATATAGATAGTTATTGATATTTCCTTTAGTACTTTTCAGTTATGGGGATACAAATATATCCTCCAACATCTCATCATCAGTGAAACTTGGGTGATTTTTTGGATAATAAATATATAATTGGATGTGATATTAAATTGTCATTAATTTCCTATGGGCATTGTTATTTAGGGAGTTTGATGAAAGTGATTCATAGGTAGATTGATTAGGATCGATAATTGTTATGGATGATGATGATGTGGAGTGATGTTGGCTTGTCTATATATTGTGAACTATTGTTTCACATAAACACTATAAGTTTATATAGTTATATCATTGTTTGGGATAAATATAGGGTATTCTTGTACTCACCTATGATTGAACACATTTTATTTTATCAAATTATTTACATGAAAATCAAATGATGTGGATAAATGAGGATTATGGATCATATATATAAGATATCTGTCATTGGTGGAGTCGATATGTCATACATTATGGTTTCACTTATGTTGAAAATATTTTTGATTACATGTATTTAGGATATGATGGTTATACACGAGGATCCATTTGTATTAGTTCACATTATATCATGGATATTTTCTTCTCAGAAATATAAATATAAATATATATATTATATTGTTCAATTTTTATTTATTTCATATAATGGTGGATATAGATGTATGATAATAGGTGATAAGTTGATTTAAAGTTAATTTCTCCAATGATTGTATAGATACCTCATCATTGGTCACTAGTCCCTTTCCTAGTTGTGGTAGTATTGGGATGTTCACCTACCAGTAACAAGATATATTATGTATTAGTATCAGAAAAATAGGGAAGAGGTTATAGTTAGTCACATGTGAGTATTATATGGGATAGATTAGATTTTGTTCTACTAATGATCTCTAGTGTATGCAGTGAAAATATGAGATTTTTCAATTATTGAAATGACCAATATAGTCTTGAGAATGGATCATATTGATGGAGCATGAACAAGACCATAATAATTGGGTGTTATTTTGTGTATCAATGATCATTAGGACAAGTTGATATAGAGACTGTATATGATACATTGTAGAATAGTGAAAAGGAACCAAAATACTGATAGAAATTAATGTGGGGGGGGGATCATTGATTTAAATTATTTTCTTATGTTTACCTATAGACACAAACCTAACAACCTATTCAAGTAAAATAAAATCACTTCTAGAACTCACACACATGAATGGAACAATAGAATTACAAAGGCCTCCATTCAAAATTAAAGGTAAATCCTTGGAATGATCCTTACATGAATAAGACTATATGACTGAATCGTATCAATATGTTGGTGAGAACAATAATAGAATATCATTGTACTCATGATAGGCATCTCTTGAACATGTTTGAGTTCATCCCACACAGATATACTAATAAATGATTAATTTTTTAGAAGAATTTTTTTCCTATATAACTAGACTTCCAAAATGAAATTTCAATACTGATTATTTTCTTCTTATTATTAAAACTATATAGTGGAAGTTTATTTCTTATTATCATGTGATATCCGCATCCATTTTTTATTCTTTATTCTCTCAAAAATATTATCAATAATTTCTATAAATACTACTCTCCTATTCTACTCACCTTAAATAACAGGAATTCATGATACAATATATTATTTCACACACCAACAATAACTAAAAAAGTAATTTTCAAATTTGAATAGGAATTTTGAATTTAAATGAGTAACTTTTTTATACTATTTTATAACATATTATTATTCCATATTCATCTTCTTCTTTAAAAAATACTCACTAGATCACTACAATTTTGTAAAATATGTTGGAGTAGGACCATGTAGTTAGAGAATTAATAGCTTCTTATTACTTTATATAAACTATCTTCTACCTAAAATAGACAACATTCTTCATTTTATTGAATCAATAATTAAATTTTGTGATGTTATATCCATGATTGTGTAGATTTTATGTCTCTCTAATTGATATTTTCTTTATAATAAGTATTCTTTAATATTATTTTTTATATGATAATTATAAAAAATCAATAATTAAAAATAATTACGAATCCTATAAGTCATACATGGCTCCATAAAATTCACAAACAACTCAAAAAAAGTCATAGGCCCTGGAAAAGATAAATGTTAGAATTCTCATGAATATTCAAATTCATATGTCTCATATATGATGTCTTATGAGGCAATTGATAAATGTCTATTAAGGTGATACACATTGGTATTAGAGGATTATGAGATCAGTGTTATATTAACCTTAAGGTATTATAGGTAGAATTATATTCTTATGTGTATGAATTACAAAATCATACCCTGAATCAAAATCATACAGGATATGAATTGGAAACTTTTTCTGCATCAACTCAAAAATCTTGAATTCTATATATCTATAATTTCCAAAAATTAAATAAACATAACATAAAATTAATATACATTAAATAATGTGATATTTAATATGGTTTATGCATTGGAAAAAAATCTATCGAAATAGACCATACCCACTTCAAAATTCTATAAAACTTTCTCTCTAAGTAATTTTCATAATCTATAGGAAGCTTCCATTTTCAATAAACAAGATCACTTTGTCTTTAATAAATACATCATCATAACATCAAATCAACCATTAAAATTTCTTAGAATAGATCACTTAATTTTTAATCTGTACCTCGTCATCATATGCAATTAATCCTTAATAAGACAAATCATTCTATGGAATATATAATAGAAAAATAACTCCATGAAATTCAATAAATATTTTACAATAATTACCAAATGCATTGTGTTTAATTCATAGCTTAGCACTTTCAAAAAATATCTCTGAAAACATGCTCCCCATTTATAAATCACACCTCAAAAGATAAAAGAAATATTAATGGATTATTCAACCAATGATGTCTTTCAACCCATTTATTAATAAAGTAAAATAGTAAACATAAAGAGATTTATGTTTTAAATTTTTATCTTCCTTTTAAAACATTAATCCAAAGAATAATATGAGATATGGGATTGGATAAATATACTATAGCCTTTAGATAAATTATGATGAACATCCACCATCATTAACAAACTATGATAAAAATCATTTAACAATGGTTTAGTGAAAATATTAACAACTTGATTGTTTGTAAGAAAAATTTAAATATTGAACACATTTATTTCAAAAATATCTTTAATGATGTGATATTAAATAGTAATGTGATTTTATTTGAATATTGAATAAGATTTATTGAAATATAAATTATAATATGATTATCACATCCCATGCATTGTTGTAATTTCACCTCCACTTTAAGATCTCCAACTAAGTTCTCATCCACATAAGATGAGTTTTAACTTTATTTGAAACTACATAATTTTCTTGTAGAATTATTAGAGTTACATAACTTTTCCTCAAATTGTGATAAGAAACAAACCGTTCCCTAATTACAAAAATTAATCAAAATTTAGACATCTTATTATTAACACAACTTACCCAATATGCATATGTGTAAACATACAGATCTGGTTTCCATTTGTTGTAATATTTTAAATTTTATCCTATTCAACTATTTATGTACCTATTGATTATTTTTCCAAAAATTAAATTGAAATATTTTGGTTAAATTTAATACCAGAACAAAGTGTATCACTATCAATAATATCTAACCTTAAAGATTTCATGTATAAAATTCTTCCAACCGGCTTCAAAAATCACCTTTAATCTACTCCTTTTCCTTAATCATTATGGAAAACCGGGTTCCCAATAAAATAGTATTGGAAACCATATTTTAATACTTTATAACAATTCTTTATATAAGTTATATATGATAACTCTCTTGATAATTAGAAATGTGTTCTTTCTCTTAAGAAATTTATAATCCAAGAAAGTACCTCATCTCATTGAGAATTAAAATTTCAAAAATCATCTTCATATCCTTTGAAAAATATTGAAAAATATCTATATCATTTCTAATAAAAATAATCTCATCAACCTAGATAAAAATGAGAGACACAACTTTTTTTATCTTTAATATCTAGGTTATTTTCCTCTATCCATTTTCTAAGATAAGGATTTTTCAAGAAGGTGTTAAACTTAGAATATTAAGATTTTTGGGATTTTTCTAGCTAATATAAATCCTTCTTTAACCTTTAAACAGAATTCGAATATCCTGTAAGTAATAAATCATAATTTTTTCTAATGCATGGATCCACTTATAACTCACTATTTAGTAAGGTAGACTTGACAACCTTTTATAATATATTATATTTCATTTGTGATTCAACAGTAATAAAAATCCTCATAGTTTATAACCTTGAATCTAGTATAAAGTTCTCATCAAATCCCACTCCTTCAACTTAATAAATCTCTTATAGACAATTATTTCTATATTTCTCTCAAAATATCACTTTTCATTCAACTTTTTTAATAATACCTATTTAGTTCCATTGAATTTATTGTTTTCAAATTCATATAAAACCTCCCAAGTTTCATTATTATCTATTTGATCTAACTTTTCAATAATAACATAAATACAATTTCAATTCTCTAATTATTCTTTCATATCTCTCTATCTAACATTAGTAAATAGTGAGTTATGTGATGTTATCCTCAATAGTATTATTGTTTGAACATTGTACCCCCATTCCATGATTATATTCAGTACCTAAAATTACTTTCTTAGCCTTGGATGATATTAATGATGTTATTTCTCTTCACTTTTAGTGATTTAATCTAATTATTAATTCTATTCAACTTCCACACTTTCAACATTTTTTGAAACAACTTCAGGATATTTGAAAAAATATATTCATCACCATCTATTCAAGAACTAACTTCTTCTTACGTGATTTCTTAATTTATGTGTTCTAAAAACTTTACATCAACAAAAAAAATAATCCTTCAAGTGTCCTTGTAATAGGAATGGTAAAATTTTCTATTTGGATGTTATAATAGGAAGATTCCACGAACACAACTTTTATCAACATTCCCAAGATTTCCACCTTTAGCTGTGATAACACAAGTTTTGTAATAAACCATTAAATACTTTATGATTGGAAATTCTTAAAATAAATATTTTGTAGAGAAATATCTATATTTTTCCTATATAAGAACTGATTTTGAATATGAACCAATTCCATAATAACTCATCTCCAAAAATACCAAGAGCTATCATGCTCAATCAGCTCTTTTTGAGAAATATGCGTCATAATTGTTAACTTTTATTCAGAAAAACCATTTTTGGTGTATATGGTGTACTTAGTTCATAGAGAATACAATTATTCTCATGATAAGAATTAAATTATTCACTTTTATATTTACCTCCATTTTCTATCTAGATCTTCTTTAAATGAAAACCATAATCATTTTCTGCACTTCTTGTGAAATTGAAAAACCTTCTTAGAGACTTTTATTTAAACTTCAAAATAATAAA
This sequence comes from Viscum album, assembly GCA_963277665.1. NCBI lineage: Eukaryota > Viridiplantae > Streptophyta > Magnoliopsida > Santalales > Viscaceae > Viscum > Viscum album. The sequence goes on from OY728152.1 coordinate 1,259,131,862, forward strand.
ACAAGTAATTTGAGTGAATTAATCAATAAGTAAAATTAAATATATATCTCACTTTTCTTATAGATTCATAAAAAACTTAAAAATATCTAAATTAATGAGATCCAAGGATTAGGTATATTGAATCTCTACCTTATTATTTAAAAAATTTACAATATTTACCATTTTCCTGGATGAAGACATCCAATTAATTTCTATTTTCAACATAGGAGAATCTGAAACATTTTCTTTCGAATTGGGACACCCCATGACCTTTTAACCATTATTACCAAGCATTTGATGCCTCAATTTATTTTCTATTTTTTCATGGTTATGTAACATGCATATCTATCATCATCCACTTGAAATAGATTTTATGTTGTTCTTTGAGCTCCTATAAAAATGAACCCATCATCCGATATATTCACCATAAATCAATCCCATTCAAATATCACTTTATTTAATTTATCATATAATTGATACACAATAATAATATTGTTTCCAAATACTTTAAAAAATAAAGTTTTCTTTGATTTGGGTTTATATTTCCCAATCAAAATTAATCCAACAATATTGATTTTGATTGAACCATTTCTACAATGTTCGTTGAGACTTATTTTTTTACTTTTCAACATATTTTAGATGCTTTAAGTCTTTTATCATATTAATGGAACAAACACTATCTATAATCCATATAATTTTCCTTTTTACATCTTATGTTACACTTCAACTATTAAATCTTTATCTTTACCTTTAATAAGAATCATAGAATGATTTTGAGTACTTTAACTAATATTTTTCTATAATTTTAGAAGGATAGAGAATTAATTTACAAGGTGATAGGTTTGGTCACATCTTCCATATATTTCTTTAAGAATATCAAATTTTATATGTGTTTTCTATCAAGAATTTATAATCTATTTATGAGGTTTCTTATTTTGAGAGGATTGAATACCTATTAAAAATTTACTTAAAATATCTTATGCTCATAATTTTTTTAAAAATTGAACCAAAAAGTTACTATAAAATTACTGAAGTGTCCATAGTAAAAATAGAATCCATATAAAACATAATTTTCTTTGTATCCAGTATGTCGTACAAAATTTGATACATATATTATAACATTATTTGATTCACTATAAGTGGATTTATTTTTTCATGAATAAAAAATATTTTATACTCCAAAAAACTTATTACTTAACTATGTATTCTATTCATACTTTTTGGATTCACCAATTATTGTGGTTTTACAATTTAGGTTAGAATTATAAAAATTTATATATTTTTATGATTGAATGTATTTTTCTATAAAATGTATATTATTCACTTTATTTTCATTCTCATGTTCCCCATAAGAATTTTTATGTTCTTTTACATAACATTTATAATGTATTTGTAGATCAAAATGTTTTTTATCACTCCTATAACCGTTCTCAACCACCGTTTCCTTATATTTTTCTCCAACATCATGCGTAGAATTTTTTATCTTGACTTTCAAAATATTATCAACATTTTTTTTAAATTATAAATTTCTATTAGAAACATTTATTTCTCATCTGCATGGACCAATTCTGTGCATCATGAAGATTGGATGTATTCTTTTTAATTATTATATCCTTTTCCGACTTTGAAATATTTTAAATACATTCCTTCAATTATCTCTTTAATATAATATCCATATATGTTTCTTCGTTTTTAGTTCTATAATTTCAACTTTCACCCCTAGTGAATTATTATTTATTAATCTTATTAATTAAAACATTTTCACAAATATCCTAAAAAGATTCAATTTCATATTCTTCATCACATATTTCACTATCTTAACTTTGGGATAATAATTTTCTATTTTTTTATTAAGGGAATTTATGTCCATTTCTTTTATAAGAAATATTGGAATTTTTAGACTTTATTACTTTCCTATTATATATTCTTCTTGGACTTTTTTCGTCATCATCACCAGCTTCATATTATTTTAATCTTGTAAAATTTATAGAAAACTTTCCAATGGATCCACACTTAAAACATTTAAGTGGAATATTTTCCTTGATCTTTCTTTTCAACTTCTCACATTTTCAGAGATAAGAGACAACATTTTATCAAAATTTAGTTCCATATAAAAATATAAATATGAAAAACCAGATTAAAATTCATCAAAATTATTATTAAATTTATCTTTATTTTTGTATTTTAAAGAGATTTCTTTTTATATATTAATCTTATAATAAACAACATTATATTTTCTCTCCTTCTTAGTAATTAGATTATTTGGTCAAGTCATTAAGAGGTAGTGTTTATATATCTTTGTCTTCTAAATATAATACACGAAATCAAACCTGTCTAGCGGTATTCGTATATTCTGAAATACTATTCAATCCTTCAATTTCTCACTAATGAATCAGAACATACTCAGAGTTTCATTTACCCATGTGAAAAAACTATCAATAGTTTCTTCATCATGAATCCTGATTTATTCATATATAAACATTAAATAATTTATCTTCAACTGCTTAAATTTGAGATTTACTCCATATATGTTTTCAAGATCATCTCAAATTACTTTAGTCATTTTTATCCATTTTCATTTCATAAATTAAATCATTAGAAGTGAAGATAATATAGCATTCCAAGAAAATATGTCAATTTCAAAATTCTTTTTATCTATATTTGAAACAACAAAATTCTTAGCCCAAGGTGGAAATATATTAGTTATAATTACTAAGTCAAAATAAATGATATATAATTAGAAATTAAACATCATATCCTTCCACATATGATCATGTTTCCTATAAAATGTTGGAATCCCCTTTCTATTTATTGAATTATGGTTATCCATTATATGCACCATAAATTCATGGAAAATACATTTAATTAGAGATAAAATCCCATCCCACTTCCTTTAAAAAGAAGATCAAAATTGAGGGAAACCATATATCGAATACCAATTGAAAAGGCACCCAAAATTATATATAAATCACTGGGGGTGGTTGAATTTGTGACATAATTTATTTAATTATTATTCTTGAAATAAACCACTCCACCTGTGAAAATGAAATATTATTTCAACCAAAACTCACAATTATAAAGGGAATAATAAATTTATATTGTTAAATTGTCAAAATAAAAGGCTAATAATTAGAATGATTCTGATTTCACCAAGACACTAGATCCCACTTGTATCAACATGTTATTATAAATGAGAATTTAATATCCTTTTATTCATGATACACATCTACCAATAATATATGAGTGATTACTATAGTGATTCAACGATAAATTATTATATTTCAATAAAAATAAAGTCTTTTATAGAAAAATAATTCTATACTACTATTGCAGTGATTATTATTTTCTTCTTCTTAGACCTGTATAGTAATAGGTAACTTGTTTCCATGGTGAAATCTATCGATCCATTTATTTTTTAACATTCTCTAAAAAATATTATTTAAATTTTTTATATATATTAATCTCTTCTTTCAGTAAGATAAACTTACATTCATGTGTGATATAAATTTTTATATTGTACACTATAAAAAATAATCATATTCAAATTTTAATTTCAAATTCAAAATGATAAGAATCCTCCAATTATGTTTCAGCACAATATTCTTCTTATAACTTATTATTTTTCTTTTTTAACTCATCAACAGGTCATTATATGGTCTTGGAAAAAGTTACAATATAACTAAGTAGTTACAAAAATAATAATGTATTATTTCTTAGAAAAATTTTTATTCTTTATAGTGAAAGCCTTTTTATTCCTTTAATTTAATAAAAATACCATTTTGTAATGTTTTATCAATGAACAATGATACTTTTCATCACCCTAATTAATATTTTATTCAGAATAAATTTTAAGGAAAATATTATTTTCTTATAGTATAACTCAAAAAAATCACTTATTCTAAATACTTATGTCACTTAGAAGTCATACGTGGCTCTAAAAATTCATATATGGGTCACAATTAAGCCATATATTCCTTTAAAGTTATACCTTAGAAGTATCATGCATATTTAAAGTTATATACTATGCGTATAATGTTATACAAGGAAAGTAATATGAATATACTAAGGTAATAAACACTAGCATTGAAGACTTACATGATAAGTCATACAAGACCCTTAAAGTGTTTCATGCATATGTAATGGATTATGTGTACAACCTAAATTTTTTTACACTCAATCAAAGTCATACATTATATATCTTTTCCAATTTTTATAATCTTACTCCAAAATCTATATTTATTTATATTTTTCACCAAACCTATTCAAACCTGATACATAAAATCAATAAAGATCCACGAACCTTCACCTCTCATAAATAAACATTATATAATGTGATTTTTAATATTATTTCTGTGTTTACAAAAAAATATGACATAATAGGCCATATCAACTTTAGGATTCTTAAAACCTTATTCTCTAGATAATTTCTATATTCTTGTGGAATCTTTATTTCTATAAAACCCCCCAAGTATTCAATAATATCCAAACATCGATTGGATTTGACACACAACTCCAAATATTGGGATTTTAGAGGACATGAGTAGGCCCTAATTGCAGTCTTTCAATGTTGTGATATTGATTTCATATGGAATGGTATAGAGATTCATTAGTGTATTTTAAATTTATCTTTTTTACTAAATTACTTAATAAAATATTTTAGATCATTCTAGAGTGATATTTGAGGCTCTATTTAATTCTGTATGAAGTCAAGATCTGTACCTCATTGTTTTAAATGATTAGAGTTTCACTAATGGATTTTTATGTTGTTGAATCCTTGTGATATGAGTAGTGAAATAGATGTGTTAATAAATATAGGAGCTTCTAGTTGTGGTTTATTAACTTGTGAGGAAATATTTATATAATAGTATTTATCATGGAAAAAATGTAGAAATTTCCAAAGTGATGTAAATAGTTAATTTATTCATAGTTTATAGATATTAAGACTCCACATATAAATGTAACATTGTGATTTTCATTCAAGTCAGTAATATTTGTGGTTTGGGATCTTTTCAGTTAATAAAAACGAAATATGGATATTAGTGTGAGGATTGTAAAAAAAATTATTCGAGGTTTTTTAATAACTTTTCCAAAGAATCATTTATCAGGCCAAGTGTAATGCCAGATATTGGATCTAATGATTTGAGACCACTAATGTGAAGATAAGACTGTCCCCTTCTAATGTTTTGACATGTATCCCGATACACTATATAACCTTTTGGGGAATAGGTAGGGAAGTAGGGGCATATTAAATCCCATACATGATAGTAGATTCCTCTATAGAGTAATAATGATCTTACCAATCTTATTTTTGTGTTTTGAGAAACTATTACAGTCCTAAGTTAGTGGTGAATAATTCAAAAAAACCAGAATGGGTTACTTTATATGGATATCGTGGTCATTTATAATTATTGTAAAGATGATGAAGTTGATAGGTGGTCGATGTTTTATACTTGAATTAGGATTTGTTGTTTAATCACTTTTACTAACGGGTATTTCGATATGAATATGTAAGAAGGAATATTTTCTTGTTCTAATTGATTCATGCACATTATGACCATTAGAGGATAGTTTTAGATATAATAGATTTCAAGGGAGATAAAAAGAACCAAGTGTTATAATATTATCAGGTATGACTGGGGAACATCTCATGGATATAAGAAGTTGTTTTTCAAATGTTCCTATTGGATAGAGTGATGATACTTGTGATGAGGAGTTGTTTAATTGATGTAAAGAGAGAGTGGTAACATATAAAAAAGTGACTATCCATGATTATATTATTAGTCTTCTCACTCTAGAGTTAAATTTTTATGTGGTGTGATTTCCTTTGATAATTTACTCGATGGATTTGGTGTGATACACCCTTGTTTTATTCTAGGATTTTCCTTTTAACCCACTCTTGGAATAGGGTTTTATTGATAATAAATGTTCAATGTATTTTTTTAAGTAAGTCATGATAGTGTTGGATATAGTTTTTGGTTTTATGGAGTTTCAATTTGTGGTCATTTCAACTATAAATGGATGGGGTTTCAAAAAGTTTTATTTTTATGAGATGTATTTTTATGGGAACATTGATATCTCAATATATGTTTCAAGGGGTTTCTCAAATCCAAAATGCAATGAAATTAGAAATATAAAACACTCTTAAACCTAGAAAATATCTATACATTTGACCAATATCCTTAAGAATCAGATAAAATATTCCATACTTGAAAGGAATCTATGAATCATAAGAATCACTTGCTAGCCATGTAGAACCTTTATCAACACCATGATATACTTGAAACATAGTTGAATGTGGTAGAGAACCATGATCTATATAATTTTATTGAAGGTATTTTTCTTGAATCCCAACTCAAGATTTTATTATTTTTTCTAAGAATGTATCATAATGCATGTCCTAGGGTCAATCTCACAATAAGGCCACTCACACAAAAATATTTATTTATTTTTACTATTTAAAAAATAAAATAAAATACTGAATAAAAACCTAAAGTAATGGTTTTTTTTTAAAATTTATCTCATATATATATATATTAATGCAATGGAAAAGACAAAAAATGCAATCCAAGTGAAGTTATTAAGAAAATAATAAAATATTTCTATTCTTAGGAGTTCATAGTGAAACACCAATTATTCAATAAAAATATTGTTATTATCTTATTCAATTTTTGGAAGGAATAATCACATGAAACCCCCCATTAAGTACTTATTATCCCACACCGAGACCTCTGAATATAGGATAACACTATTGTATATCATTAACAATGTCAAAATCCACCGTATAAATGACACAAATATTTATGGTAAGGAATATATATGAATGATAAGGAATATATAAAATAACAGAGAAAATAGGGATAATGATAACTATAATGATTCTGAATGTTATTGAAACTATAATATTAGAATAATGATAAGTATTGAATCACAAATAATAAAAATTTAACACCACTTCATCTCTATAAACAACAACTGAAGTTAGTTCTCTATTTTCATGGAGATGATATTCACAGATACAGAAACAAGAAATTGAAAATAGTGAGTGAGTGTAGGTGAAAAATAATATATATATTAAAATTATAGAAAAATATTATAATAGTAAAATACCTCTCCTTTGGTAGTAAAAATTATTAATTTTTTTGAATGGAAATGTAGTTATAGATTTATAGGCAATAGGGGTGGCTAATTTCCCACTAAACCATTCTTCTGATTTTCCATGCCTATTTGACCACATACATTGAAACGTATTATAAATTTTCATTTATTTATGTTTTTAGATGAAGTATTATCAGATCACCAACAAAATTACATATTCCTTGCAAAAGTATATAAAATTTTATGACTGTATTACTAATTAAATTGTTTTGGGCACGATATACTCTTTCCCCATGATCAAACATGAAATATCCATGTAGAAATATTCAGAGTGAAGGTAGGTATGCATTTTTTTTATATAATGTGTCTCAAAACTATAATTAAATTCATGGATTCTAATGGATAAACAATGGTAAATGTATAGGTGGGTTTCAAGATAAAAATATAGCTATGAAAATAAATTCCCCAATTATATCAGAAAGCACTTTATAAACTCCAAATATTTTAATGGGAAATATTCACATGTTTTAGTTCCAAAAAAATCTATGTTTCTTTCAAGAAAGTGTGGGTGTTAAGAATAGTATGTTAAAATTGTTTAGATCACCTCATATGATTGGCATTAAATTTTGTTTTAGTGTTTCATGGGAAGGTATTTCAAAAATCAGTCAGAAAGATACAATTTTTTCAAAATAATATTTGAGGTAAAATATTTTATATCAATAATAATTTAAAATAAATTATTTAAAAAATTTAGGAAACCATGTCAAAATCAATTCAAGAGTGAAAAATGATGATGCATATATATTTAATATCAATGTTTTTAGAAATGGATATCAAAAAATAAAAATAAAACACACAAACTCATAAGTAGGTTGATACTCTCCCAATAATTATATTTAACCACCCTTTATTTCATCTCAAAAAATTAAAACGATGTTGGTATAAAAATAAATAAAAACGATAAATACAACTTTTTTTATTTAGAATAGTGGTTTCCATGAGTTAAGCTCAAAACTTATACCACATTAAACCAACTAGAAAGTTATAAAAACACATAAAATTTATTTAAGGAAAAATAAATAATAATAAAAATAAGATGGGAATGAATAAAAGGAACATATCCTGGTTTGAACCACTCAAGTGAGTAATAGATTTTTACAACCCCAAATTAGGTAGTTCCATTTGGTTATCCTCAATTAGAATGTAGATACTGTTTTCACGGAATAAACCACCACATTTTATTTCACACAAAATCTATATGTGGATGGTAAGAGTTAGAACCTCTAAGGAAAATAAGAAATATTCATATCCGAAAAACAAAAAGTGAGAAGAAAATGTTTATATGGAGAGGGAATAAAAAATTTATGGTCTCTATATAATTTTTTTTATTCTCCATGTGATATTGAATTTGATATAGTGGTTGAAGACACATCAGTATATACTCCTTGAACTCCTTTTGTTCTTATTCTTCATCAAATTCCGACACCATTTCAACCTCAATGGCATATTCTTTATCATCTTCATCACTCTATAGGGATTATATTTATTATAATCCTATAAAATAAAACCATGAGTAGTGATTACACTGGTTCAAAAATATAAAATCAAAAATTAATCGATTCCAATGTTAATTAAACTTCATTTGAATACTGACTTCTTCAATAATTTTTAATTTTTTTATAATTAATATTTTAAATAATATTCTCTAAAAAATTCATCCATTTGTTAATTAATATTTCATGAATAAAAATAATCATTGTGAAAATCCATCTTCGAAATAATAAAAGAATAATATGCAATAAAGTACTATTTTTAAGTTTTAAAAATGATGATTTATTTTTCCTTTTTTGAAATAAAGTGCGTGTAATATTTAAACCTCCCTAATAATGGATACAAATATATGGGAGGGAATTTTAATGAATCCAAACTCTATATTTTTTATGTTCCTATGAATAGAGCATAGTGTGGACCCTAGGTTTGATATCATAAGGAGGACACTCAAACAATGTTATTTTTATAATTTCACCATTAATAAATTAACATTTACCATGAAATAATAACCAAAATAAATGGAGAGTTTTCTAAAATAAAGTGGATATATATATTAATGGAATTAAAAAATTAAAACACAATAATGTTAGTAAAAAAGAGAAAGAGAGTGATGTTTTTATTTGGTGGTCACAGTAAAGATATCACTATTTTATAAAATATTTATCTTTTTCCTATCCAAAGTTGAGATAAATAACAATCACACTACACCCTACCATTTGAATGATTATTATCCTAGAATAAGACCTCTTCATGTTAGATAATACCATTCCACATCAACACCTATGTTAAGCTCTACAGTCTGAATGAAATAAATAATGTGGGGATGGGATATATAGGAATGAGGAAGAATAATAAAAATAATATTAAAAATAGGGTCACCACTCAATTAAATAAATTAAACCACTTTTAAAATTCTTATAATATAATAAAAAGAAGAATTTAATCAAAAATAACTAAAACAAAACCCTACTTCCTCCCTTTAAATAATAAATGATGTTATTAATATATTTTTATCGAGAATAGATTCACTGAGGTAGAAAAAAATAGATAAAATAAGAGTGGTAAGAAGATAAATCTAAATAATATAACCTAATAAGTTGGTAAATTATTGAGAGATACTTTTCATGAATCCCAACTCAATATTTTCATATTTTTTAAGAATTCATCATAGTGCACACCCTAGGTCGATCTCATATGTAGGTAACTTATATATCATTATTTATCTATTTTAAGTATTTATAAATTAAAATATAGTACTAAATAAAAACCTAATGTAGTGGTTTTTTTAAAATTTAGGATATATATATGAGTATAATGAGAAATAATAATTTTCAAACACAATTATGTGAGTAGGAACATGGAAATAAAGCTAAATTATTTTTTGGAGTTCATGTGATGTTATCATTGTTCTCAGAAAATATGATAGATATCTTATATAAGTTGAGATCAAGAACTATCACACTACACCTTGTCTTCTAATTGATTATTATCCCAAACTAATAACTCTACATATATAACATTGCTTTTCCACATCAACACCTAAGTCAAAATCCACCATATGTATTAATTAAATATTTATGTGATGAATTATATTTAGATGAGGAAGAGGAATAAAAATAGCAGTGAAAACATTGATAATTATTATTTTAATCTATTTTACCACTATTTAAATACTTAGAGTAAAATAATTAGTATCTTTGAAGTATAAATAAATCAAATCAAACACCAATCGCTCCCTTTAAACAACAGACAATCTTAGTTCTCTATTTTAATAGAGTTGAGATTCAGGAATGAAGAAATAGAAAATAGAAAATAGTGAGTGAGTGGAAGAGAAAAATAATTTATATTAAAAATATTTAAAACTGTTATAATAGAAAAAATATATCATTAGCCAATGAAAATATCTTAATTTTTCAATGGAAACGATAATACAAAATTATAAGAAATAAGAGTAGGTATTTTCAATCCAAATATGTCCTTTGAATTTAAATTATTATTTTCCATCATAAATCATGGAATATAAGAAATTATTATTCATTTTAGTTTTTTATAAGTTTTATTTGATCTGCCAAAAAATGTATTGCTTCATTTTATTTGGGAAGAAAAAGTTATGACTAATTTACTAAAAAAATACATTTCTGACCAAACAGAATCTATGAATTTTCATTCTACGGTTTCCTTTGATTTTATGGAAACTAAATTAGTATAATATAGTTATTAATACTTAATATTATTCCCCATATATGCATGTATCCTCATATAAAAGTTTATTTCCAAACATTAAAAATATCCAAAGCTTTGAATTGATCTTGGCGATCCACTTAAGAGATTCATTTGGAAAACCTATGTATGGATTGAGATTTAGGTTCCATAGAATGAAATTAGACCCATAAATAATTAAATTTTATAAAAAGTAATTTCATAATTTGTATCAATGTTGAAAATGTTATGAAAGAAACACCAAAATTATTTAAAACACTTAGAAACCGACAATTATTCCATTTTAACAATTAACTTCAAATTATTTCAATAACCTAAATAAGTAAATAATTTCCATTAAAATGATAACTTTTTGGGATTAAACCATTTAGTTACTGAATATAATAAATTAAAATATGATATTTGTTATAATGATCTCAATTTTAAGGGAATATATACAATATTTCAAAACAATAAAAAATCAAAATATGTTGGAGAACTAATCAATTATATGGTCAATCAGAAGCTCAAAATATTCCACTAATATTGATTGTAGTGATTCATAAATATTTTGTGTATTTAAATACATTGAAATTATTCATTAATCTTATCCTTAAATTTTTAATGATTATACTGTCACGTAACAAGTTAAAACTCATCATAATGTTCATCAAATGACAAAAATTATTACATCTTATTGTACAATGTGATGATACTAATAGAGAAGTATAATGAAATACTCTCTCACACTAAGACGTTGTACACACAAAGATAGAGTAGGAAGTGGTCCAGATAACCACACCATTCTAGTTCCTAAAGTGAAAAAATCCATTAATCTCCCACTAGTACTAATGCTTTATCATCCAAACAGACTTTAACCTTACGTCACATAATTTATAATAACATTTTAAACCATATCCATATATACTTTTTGATATTATACTGAAATATTTTTTAAAATATATAATAAATTCATTATGTACCACATAATATGTCATACACTAGGAATATTTATCAAGAACATCTTCCAGATATCATCCAAAAAACTTTTTGGGTAACTCTTAATGTTTCATAAACGTGATTATCATTTTCATGAAAAAAAGTTTGATCCCATAGGCATTTGAAAAGATGAATATAATTATGAAATCCTAAATCCATAAATATAAATAAAGAAAATCCTCAAATGAATAATCAAGATCATTCAATTTATTAATGGATATGATACGATATCTATTAAACACAAATTTATCTATACCAATATCCACCAGATGCATCATATACATGTGTGTATTTTAATATGATCCCTTTTTCTAAGTCATCTTGTAAATATGGGACATAGATTCTGTAAATACCATATAGTCGACTCATATTCTCTCATTTCTATGAGTGTAAACTGACTAGTTTAATGAATACATCACATGTCATTCGTCCTTATGGGTGAGAACATCACATTACCCTTATCCAATAAATAAGTATATCATATATATTATCTAGGTATGAACATGAAATTTTTAAATATATTTCAATAAAGTTCTTATATTTCATACTAATCATATGGGAGGAAAAGTCCCATTTTTATTAGGATCCAACTGATAACATGATTAATAAATTATCCATCCACCCATGATTTACTAATCCTCATGGCTTGTATAAAAAAGTATCAAAATATAAAAACTTTCAAGAAAAGTATCTCACTAACCTCAGATATATGGAAAATAAAAATAAAAAAATGAATCCCAAGTATACTAATAGAATAATGCACAACACTCCATGTGGTATATACTTGGGGGGTGTGGGAACTCAACACTTCAAACTAATTTTGTACCTTATAAGAATATTTCAAATATATGTACGAAATCATAGTCATGGAAACCACAATATTTCACTACAACATATAACAATCTTTGAGGAACATCAGTTAGGGATAACTCAAAGTCATATTTTGAGAAATTAATTTACCTAATAGATGTGACCAATATGAATGATAGAGACTATATTTTATATTATAATGATAAATTTTATAGCCTTAAAATCCTTTAATAACATTAAATAAATCATTCAAAAGAGTTTTTCTAATCATTTCCCATATTATGGACTACCAGATCAATCTTATTTTTTCTATAATTTTTGTGTTTTTTAAACTCATTAAATATATATAAAATTCTTATCACATATCTTTGCTACAATATTACAAAACCCTCCCACTAAATTCATTTATTGTGTAAAATTTATTAAATATTAATGTTTGAGTAATAGTGACACTTAGGAATCATATTCATGATATTTATTTATTTGATCATATTTTTAAATCATTTACTTCACTATAACAAATGTTAAAAAGTTAATAATTTTTTACCTTCATAGAATAGTTTATAATTTCGTTGTTATCATAATTCTTAGAATATTTCCCTTAAAATTATCATTTAGATCATTTCTGTAACAAAAATTCCCATTTTAATAATTGAAGAAGATTTTATTTATTATAATAACTGTTGAATTGGTGTTTGAAATGATTTGGTATGAGTTATAAGTGATTTTACATTTTTAAAAAGGTTCCATGAATATTTTTTTGTCAAGGATCCATTCTAGAATATATAGGTTTTAATAAATTTAATAATGCACTACATCTAATATACTATGTTAGGTTGCTTGAGATATTTATTTGATACATTTTGCCTCTATAGTATAGAAAATTGAACTGGCAGTGATATTCCATAATGGTGATTTTGAAACCCTATAAATTTTATTGACCTAAAAGATTTTTATGGGAATATGAGTCAATTGGATATAAGATTCAAACATCATAAGAGTCATCTGATTAAGAGTGGTTTCCATAAGATTCATTTTACAGAAGAATTATTTTATATGTAAGAGTCACCAACTATAAGTGTGAACACCATATTAGCCATGTATAATCACATAAAAAATTGGTATATAAGTATCATTGAAAGGATTGGTTCCTTTTACTTATATAAATAAATCAAAAGATACTATGTGCTGATCCTCATTGAAATAAAAATTACAATAAGGGCTTGTGATTCATGTTAGAGTTAAATGGTTCCACATCCTTAAGAGAAGTGACATGTCAGAATAATGAATTCACATGGAACAACTAAAGTAATTAAATACTATAGATTTTGTGGATAGTTTAAAATAATTCAAAATCATTCAAGTATCACATAAAGAAAATATTGAGTCTCATGTAGATTTAAATATAAAATTTGACTTGTATTTTTAATGAGAATTGAATAAGAATTCGAACTAGAAATATCATAATTATTTGAATGAGAAGTTTGGGATGTTTAAAAGAAATTACAAATTACATATTTTATTATGGAAATAATATTCATGACATTCCTTGTGTATTTAAGAAGAAAATGTAAAAATTATGTTACGAAATGGTTGAGAATTGTGAAGATGATAATATTTGGATTTGAAGAAATATTTTATTAAAGAGAGAAGAAAAAATATTAAAGCCAAGAGTTTTTCATAATTAAAGAAAAAACTTGAATATACTATTCATTTTATGATTTGATATTGAGAACCAAATCATGGAAGATCAAAATGAGGCTTTATGGGGTAGTTCATCATTAACTTTTTTTTCTAATGAAACTTGGATTAAGAAGTTTTCTTTCCCATTTATATTTGTACTTAATTTACTCATAGTGAGAATATTCTTTTCCAGGGGAATTTTAATGAGAAAAGTGAAATTATTTGATGATAGAGGATTTATAATGGGATTGTAAAGATTCCTATTATAGATACATGTGTTTACAGTATAAGAATATCATATTTTATTGACAGACCTATCACAATAAGAAATAAACTTTACTTGAAGGAGACAAACCTTGTTAACATTGACCATGCCTTATAGATTTTATTTTCTAAATTATTTAATTAATTTATCTAGACATAAATTTTTTTAATAATAATTTAACTAGACATATAGGTTTATTTAAATGAAAATTGTGCATCTAAAAGTATAACTAATTCACTCCTTCCCCTCTTAGTGATATGGTTAGACCTAGGTATATCCAGTGGTAAAAAGGAAAACCATATTCCCTATGAAATATCAACCATTAATGAATATTGAAATAGAAAACTTTAATTTATTCAATATTACAGGATCCCCTATATTTAATGGAAAGAACTATAACAACTTGAAGAATAATCTGTTTCCCGATCATTTGTCTATTGGTAAGAAATTTAGTTATTAAACAATAATGGAAATTATTTAAATTTATAATATTGATCCTATGTCATTTTTTGACAAGGGAAATATGAAATTTGAAGAAAAATAAAATTAAATTCATATGTTTCTATTAGAATATGTTTTCACAATAGTCATGGGACTTTAAACAATAAATGAAATTTAGGTTAAGCTGGAGAGAAGTTATGAAGGAAATGTGAAATTCAATGACACCATGATGAAAATTTAGAGAAGTATATTTGAGGATATAAATATTGATAATGAAGGAAGAAATGATGATTAATTTATAAGAGTCAATTTAATTTTTAGTAATATTTTAGGGTATAGATAAATGTTGGATGAATCCTTTATTTTCAAAAAATGGGTAACAAAATTTTCAGATTTTTTTGATCTTAATATTTATGTTTTTGAAAATATAGAGTATACCACCATTGATTTATTATAAAATAGTCAGTCAACTTATGAAATGATAAACATTGTAGTTTTTAAAAATAAATTCATGGATGAAATGTATTCTGAATCCATCATTAGTGGGAAACTTGTATTCAATATCATTTTTAATGATTTTAACATCTATTTTTTAGGGAATGTATTTGAAAGTGATGTTGTAAATATTATTTTAACATTAGTTATTTATAAATGGAATTAATTTTTTTTAAACATTTATTATTTTTCAGAATAAATATAAAATAAAATTTTATATAACATTTTACATTAGTTATTTGTATAACCTATGTGAAATAGTATATTTCACATAATTTATTCAAATAAACAAATCATAGGTCATTCTCACATTAGATTTTATAATTAATAATGTTAAATATAAATATAAATATATTTATATTTAAAAAATAAAAATTCAAATTAGAAAACTACTCCTTTATTTTGGGGAATCAAAGAATAAATTTTGGTTCAAAAAACAAAAAATAGTTGCAATGATAAATTATTTTATAAAATAATAAAAAAATAATTTTCAATCACATTACTAAAAGAAATAATAATCAATCAATAAATTATTAAAAATATTTAAGATATTATAAATAATGATGGAAAAAAGTAATCAGATGAGAATAAAATAGACCTTTCTATAGATTTTAACCCTTTACATGATCATTGATTTCTATATTTTTCATTCACAACTAATGAAAATCTCTCCCCATCACGGAAGTCAAACTACATAAATAGCTATCATGGATATTAATTCATGATTTGAAACTTATAAATGAGTACAAATGTGAGAAACAAAACTTTAGTGATTAATCTTATGGGCATGATTGATTTGAATATGATGGGTGCAATAATATTTTTGATGGAAATTATAAAGATGGTATAGAAAAATATATTTATAGGAGGGGAGGAAAATGAGATGGTGCAATACAAAAATATAAAATTTTTATATCGAAGGAATTAAATTTCTAAACAAGAAAGTAAATCCTGTGGGTGGGATGGGATTGTATTTATGTTTTTTTCAGGGTGATATTTTTAACATTAATTATTTTATTAAATGATGTTATAAAATTAAAATATAAAGGGTTTTTAAGTATAATTATTGAAATAAATGATGTTAAAAAAAGTTAAAAAATGGGTTCTGAAGGTCTGAAAGTTCAAGAAAAAACATTGACATATGAGGAGGATGATTCAAGTGATGTTGGTTATAGAAAACTCTCAGTGGAATGTGTGGACCTTTTCCAAGGGAAAGGCCCTCACGTCCCGAGAAGGAAGAAGGGGAAAAAAGGAAAGCGTGACTCTGGGAAATGCATTGTGGTCCAGGGGAAAATCCCAATGTATGGAAAGACTGCTCTCACTTTCCTAAACCGATAGAAACCAAGTCGACCAAGAAAGGTGGAAACTAGGAAAGAAAAGGAATAAAATAAGGGAAAAGTGGGGAACCAAGAAAAGAACCAAGAGTGATTGAAGAAGAGGTATGGGTGTCTGAAGCTCATCCTCCACTCAAAGGATGAAATTATTGAAAAATTCCTTTAGCCCAATGCCTCAAATGAAGAAATTATAAGAATTTATGAAATAAGGTTGGATGTTGATTCCACCAAGGAGAAAGAAGTATAAATAGATAAGTGAGAACAAATCATAGTACATGCTTCAACCAATGAAAAATCACCTTGGAAGAATTCATTCAGACAATGGACAGAATGTTTACTCACCTTGAAGAACTTATCATCATGGAGAGAGACACCCATGTTATTACTTTGAATTGGGTATTATATAGAGTGTCCGACTCAAATAATCTTAGTCTTGTGTTTAATGATTTTGTGATCTCTTTCAGTACGTAGTGTTTTTTTTCAAACTATGGTTTCCCACTTATCCTTAAAGTGTATTTATAATAAAAATTTACATTTGAGGATCTAATCAACATATTTCTCCTTGGGTATTTTGAATCATTTGAATTTATAAATTTAAACTCTGAATAGGGAATCCTTTGTTTTTGGTTCCCATCTAGTATGTTGGTTACTACTCAAACTAAAATTATATTTTGAAAATCAAATAAAATAAATAAATTTTTATCCAACATATAATCATCATCAAAACCCACCAGGGTTGGGGTTTTTTGATAAGTTGTTGAAATAACAGATATGGGGACCCCTGAAACAATGGTTTTAGCACTGTTTATTGATATAATTGATATCAAAACCATCCATATCTAGGGTTTTGATGTTAGTTATTTCAATTATGAGTGTCGAACCAATTTAATGTCAATTATCATGTAAATTGCAACTAAAACCTCAACATAAAATCCATTTTTTTCTAGTTCATGAAAAGAATCTAAATTAGAGATGATGAATATATAAATTCAATTGATTCTGATGACAAGGAAGATGATATAGATTATAGTATAATTATTTATCTTATATTTTTAAA
Organism: Viscum album; assembly: GCA_963277665.1. Taxonomy (NCBI): domain Eukaryota; kingdom Viridiplantae; phylum Streptophyta; class Magnoliopsida; order Santalales; family Viscaceae; genus Viscum; species Viscum album. The sequence goes on from OY728152.1 coordinate 1,259,149,770, forward strand.
TATGTGTTGAAGCCTCATGTATTTTTGAAAATGAAAGCAATTCAACTAAGCTAGAACACATAATAGAAATTAGAAGCCAGTATTTAGATGAACCGAATACTCAAGAAAGAGTGGAGGTTGTTAATAAATTAAATTGAGTATATGATTGAAGTAAATGATGACTATACCAAGATGGAAGGTAATTACATTTAATAAATAAAAAAATTAAATTAAAGGTAGATGATAAAGATCATAAGGTGAATTATATAAAGGAGATTCATTATCTGTGAAAAAATAATTAATAAAGGTATTCTCAAAGTATCTTGATGCTATGAAATATTTGAATTATATAAGAGAATACTTCAATAAGGTGGTTGAGATTAAGGTTTTATAATTAATATTTTTTGAAAATATGGTCCAAATAGTTATGTTAATTTTCTTAATGAAAATTAATGTAAACCTATTGATTCTAAGTGTATAGGTAATAAACCACATATTAACCAATTTAGAATTAGAAACCCATTGAGAAACCCATCATTTACTAAACTAATAGAATGATATCCTATGTAGATCACTTCCACCTTATATGATACAATATTATTGTATAATAAAATAATAGAAACATTTTCATGAAAAAAATTATTACCAGTATAAGAGATAAAGGTTTAGAGGATATTTCTAGGGCTATAAAATGTTTAGAAAAAATAATATCAAAGCTAGTTTAATAATTCAATCCCTGTAAAGAGGAATGAAATAAGGGATAATTATTTTAATTATATTAAAATATTCTCTCAAATGTAGTAATTTTAAATTTGGGATTAATATCTTGCACCAAAACAAAACATTTATGATTATTAGAAGAAATACGTGAAATATTTGATATACAAGGTCATTATATTGAGGTGTGCATGACTGGTATACATTAATATATTTACTATAGTGATAAAGGTAAAGTAATTCATATTGATAAGGAATTAGAATATTTATTTATTGAGGTTTCATTGAAATACTGGAATATAATTAATTCATGGATTCTGGATAGTGGATGTTCCTCCCAAAAACCAACTAGATTTTTTTGAAAAACATTGAAAGGAATGAAGGAGTAGTAGTGAATTTTGAAAATGATTATTAAATAAAAATAAATGGAGTATGATCAGTTGGAATAGATGTTTAAAACCTAATGTCAAATTATGTTTATATTTTGAGGAGTTAAAGCACATTTAATTTAGTGATAGCCAACTCTGTGATGATGCACATGAGATTATCTTTTGGAAATACCCATGCATCATCAAAATCACAATGTATGGAATGATTATAACCAAATTATTAGTTATAAATACGAATAATTATCAAATTGGTGATCTTACATACTCCCATTACATGAGTCCCAAATATTAAGTGAAGCATCGGAATGAAAGGATTATTCACATTGTCTAAATAATTCAGAGTAACATTTTGATGTTTGATGTTATGAGATATATTTCTATGCTTAGGTGAGAATGAAATGATGATTTTAAAACCTTCCAAATATTTTAAATAAGGTTATGTTTCTCATAAATTATTATAGATTTGTTCTATTAAATAATTTGATCTTATCTATACAGATTTATGTGTGAGTATGAAACAAAATTACACTAGGGGTGATTTATTCATTCAGAACTTCCCTAATGACTACAACTAGATGACTAATTTCGCTTTTATCAAGAAAAAAAATTATATGTTCAAAATATTTATGTGGTATGTTGAGAAAGGGTTCAAACTCTACATTAGGAAAATAAGATTAGATAATAGAAAAGAGGATGAATGTGTTGATTTTAAAATATATATTTATAAAATAGAATTAAAAATATATATAGTAGACTAAAGACTCCCCAATAAAATGGTATTGCAAATTGAAAGTTTAGAAGCATAGTTTAGATGAGTTTAACTATGTTAGTTGAACATAATATCTCAAAATATTTTAGGAGAAAAGTCATATATACTTGTTCAAAAATATATAACATTTTATTATTGAGCCCTCAGACATATTTGAAACTATAGTATATGTGTTACAATTAAAATTCCAAGGTTATGTACTCTAGAAATTTTTATAGTGCTTGTTTTATGAAGATAAAAAAAATCTGATAAAGATTAATGAAAAACCAAAAGAAGTGGTCTTGAGGGGATATTCATCAAATGGAAATAGTTAGAGATATTATAATAAAAGCATAAAATATATTGTTTACTATTTTATAGTAATTGTTTTTGAAAAATATGGTTACTGACATGAGGCAATAGAAGTATATTTATAAAATTTAGAGTAGAAAAATAATAATTTTTTAAAAACTATTTGAAGAAGAAGATTTGAAAGATCCAATAAACATTGATGTTAATTAGAAAGACACTAATGTTAAAGATAATGATTCTATAAATGAGATATTATTGATTTTTAAATTGAAGAAACATGTTGAAAAAAATATTATTGGTAGAGAAGAGACCCTAGCTAAAAAAAGAAGAAGATTGAGGGTTCTGATTCAAACATCCCTTGTATCATAGATTGTGCACCAAATACTAAATAAATATTTCAATCATAAATAATGGGTGGTATCCTTGAATAAATATATAGAATATATAGAAAATAATTCAAATTTTTATTTTATTCCAAGAATAATAGAAAAAAATATAAATGGGAAGAAGCAAGTCTTAAAAATAAACTAAATGATAAAGGGGTAGTTATTAAGAACAAGGTCAAACTTGTTTATGAGGATTATTCAAAATTTTAAGGAGTGAATTTTTTAGAGACCTTTAATACTAGTTCATGATTATAAGAATTATTATGTTTTTAAAAATTATAACTCTTAGGAAATAAAATTTATTTAAATGGTTTTCAAATATTCCTTCTCTAATGGTGAGATGAAAGATGTTCATATTCAATAGTTTGAAGAATTTTGGTAAAACAAATATATGGATCTAAGGTATGAAAATTAAATAATTTTTTCTATTAGATATAATTGGGTTCAAAACCTTCTATTTAGAGTTATATGAATAATGGAGGTGTGTGAAATTCACGGATTGAAAATTTGTAAAAAATTTGTAAATCAATGAAATAAAGGAATGTATTTTCATTATAATTTTATATGTTAATGATATAATTTTAATAGGTGATCAAGTGAGTGATTTAGAATATTTTTTAAAGAAAATGAAGAAACATTTTGAGATGTAAATGATGAGAAAATTGAGTTATTTTATGGTATAAAATGTTTTGAAAATGGAATCCTTCATCAATATATCCTTATTTAAGTATTCAAGATAGTTACTAAATAAATTAATTATGGAAGACTAAAAAGTAATATGTGTTTATATATAGGTTTGGATATTTTTTTTCAAATATTATAAATATTAAAGTATGAATAAAAATAATCTAAGATATTGATTGGTGGATTTCTATATATCACAATTTCTAGACACAATAATGTATATTTGGTGAGAATATTTTCTTGATATCAGAGTGACATGAGAGAATCTCATTTAATATATTATAAGAGTGACCATATTTATATCAATGGGACATTGAGTTTCGGATTCTGTAAAGGAAATGTGAGAGTCTAAATATATCTAGATTCACCACTACCACCTATGTGGTGATTTTCATGACAGAAAATACACTTTAGGAAAATTATTTCTTTTATGAAGAAGTTGTGTGAGATTTCATTGTAATAAAGAGAATTTGTCACTATGTTTACCACATCACTTGAATATATTTCTTATAATATTACATGAACTCATTTTATTTGGATAATTAATTGTCTTGGGGATATGGGGTGAAAATTGAAATACCTCAAAATATTTTGTGTTATAGTCAATGTTTTATTGATCTTTCAAGAAAGCATGTGAATAAATAATAATCTAAGAAAATTTATATTATGTTTCACTTAGGAAAATATTTTATTTCCAATGGTGATGTAAATATGGAATTTATTTCTTACTAAGATCAATTGGGTGATATTTTTACCAAATAAATGTCTAAATAATGGTTTGATATATTGAGGATAAATATTAATGTTCAACCACTCTATCTCTTTTATGGTATGAGTGTATGAATTGAGGTGGATAGAATTCAATTTACTAGGATAAATTTTTCTTTCCAAAAATATTTGGAGTTCCCAAAAAAACACTACTTTGTTTTATTGTGTGGTTTCAAGAACCTTCTCACTTTAGATTGGATATAATTTGATGTTTTTTGAGTAAATTGTGATTTTTTAAAAAATGTTGAGGAAAGTATACAAAAAAACCAAAAGTGGATATTGAATAACCCATTATAATTATTAAAGATGGATTAATTTTTTATGAACCATATGAATGAAGTGTTTGAATATGATTTTGGATGGGTTTGATGTGGTTTAAAGTAATGAAGAGGTTTTTATGAATTTTTTTGTTAAGGAAGATCTATTTTTAAATATATAGGTTTTCATAAATTTAATAATTTATTCTATATAATGTAATTCATAATGTTCAATGAGATCTCCATAATATTCATTCCATTTTGGTAGACCACAAAATTATAGGTGAATTAAAATACCATATGGATGATTTTTAGCCTCTAAAAGTATCATTTTTAAATAAGAGTCATATGGATGTAATATTAAATAATATAAAGATTCATTTGAGTAAGAGTGGTTTCCATAAGATTGATTTTGAGGAAGATTTATTTTTTGTAAAAAAAATTAGTCATCATAAGAGTGACTATCAAAAGAGTCATTTTTAATCTTATGGAAAATTTTTACACATGGACATTCATAAGGATGAGTTTCTATGAATTTGATAAATAAATAATATGATGATATGTGATGATAATAATTGAAAAAAACATCATAATAATAGTTTTTGATTCAAGCTAGAGATATAGATTTTCTTTTCATAAATAGAAGTTCCATATCACAATGATGCATACTGCCATGAACATGTGTAATAATTACAATAATTACATATTTTAGATTTTTGTGGTGATTTTAGAAGAATATAAGATAATTTAAATATCACCTGATCGAAATCCTATGTCTCATGGAGATTTTATTGATGGATTTTACAAAGGTTTTTATTGATAATTTAATTATAATTAAAAATTGGCATACCTGATAGATGCGATTGATAGGTTTGTGTAGACCAAAACCAATGGGAGATTATAGATTTTATTATGGAAATAATATTTATTGTATTCTATGATTATTTAATAAGATAATGAAAAAATAATGTTGAATGGTTGTTGAGAATTATTAAGATGAGAGTATACTTTTTGGAATAATTATAATATCGAAGAGAGTGGAAGAAAGAATAAAGTGGTTATTTTATCCAATAAATGAAAAAAATAGATCATGAGAACTAGACAATTGAAGAATGTGAACCAGATCATTAGAGACCTAAAAAACACTAGAGTAGGAATATATTTGTTAAAGATTTCTAAATAAATTAGGATAAATAATTGTTCTTTCTCATTATGTTATAAAATTATTATGCTGGAAATGAGAAGCTATGTTTCCAGTGGGATTTTATTGAGCATAGTGAAAATATATGATGATGGAGGATGTATAAACAGATCATGAATATTTACATAATAAAAAATTGAATTTATATTGGAAAAATATGTGTTTGTGGAGACAAACCAATCATGATAATAATGATACATTCCATGAATGGGAAAAACCCTATAAAATTAAATATGTCTTATGGATTTTATTTTATATATTATTTGAGCTTGGATGAGAGACTTATGAAAATAATACAAGATTTTAACCTATCAAAAATTCTTATTTGAAAGGAAATAATTCATAAAAAGTATAATTGAATCACCCATCCACCCTCCTAGTGAAATGACCACACCTGGGAACATAATTAACTAATATAACTCTTTAAGTTATTTCTTTTCAAACACTTACTCATCACTTTTAGAATAAAAGGGGACATCTAATTAGTTATATTAACTTAATGTTACCATTTAAATTTATATATATAGTCATACACTAAAATCGTTTTGGATATTCAGTGAAATTCACTTTGAAATTTAATTGGAATAATATTTTATTTTTAATACTAAAATTTTTTAAGTACAAAACAAACCCCAAGTAGACTCTTTAAAACTATATTATTTTCAAAATATCTTGTAAAGATACAAAAACTAATATGTGTATAGGAAATAACACTTATTTCATTTAGTGGTAATATTTAACAAATATATTTTTGTCCACCACATCTCATATGGTATTTTATGTGTTTGGATAATTATTCATAAAATAAAATTTTATTCTTTTAAACATGACACTGATGGGCGGTGGGATCAGCTCTCTATCATAGATACAACTACCTTTATTCTTATATTTCTTTAAATCCATGTTATAAAACATGATGAATCATAAACCATGATCATTAAATCTATCATATAATATTTTTTATAACAATTATTTTCAAATAATGAAATTCCTTTATCATATAAGAGAATTAGATAAAATAAACATATATTATTAAGATCTATCCGAGCTTGAATTATTTCACTATATTCAAACCAAAATTAAACAACCCATTTCTATATCATTTAAATGAAAATTAAAATATCTATTAATTATTTCCTTGGTTTATAACTCCTTTAAACTTACAATATTTATAAAGAATAGATTTGGTATGATTTACCATTTAAAATAAAATAATTTTTTTCCTCTTAAATAGATAACTGAAATAGAATTTCTATGGATTTTTTCTAAACGCATTCTACTATCCCAATAAATTATATCTAGGGTAACATTTCCCTCTCTCTAGACACCACACATAGAATTCAATGACCAAGTATGACTTATCGAAAAATATAGTCTTTTTTTTTCTAGATTAAAATTCCACCCAATAGTACTTTCTACATTACATCAAATCCATTATATCACATGTCAAGATAATCTATCTTCAACAATTTGAAAAAATTGAGTAAAAATTTCATGAAATAATACATATTTTTAGAAAAATTATAACATAATTAATTCAATAAGTAGAACAATACTTATGGAAACCTCTTTTAAATCCAAGTCATTACAATTCCCAATCATATTGAGTATATGAGTGGATAATAAATTTACTTATGCCATCATGTATGTAAATATTTTGAAACTTCACATTAATCAATTTATGGTTCTCATAATTATATATATCTAAGTGTTAAACTACATCAACACTTTGATACATGGGAATGTATTACTCTTACACATATATTTTCTCCTCTCACTTGAGAACATTTAATAAAATTTACACCACTTAATGAAGTTTCATTCATTTGTTTTATTCTTTTTATAATATTGATCTCAAATCCATGTTTGGTGATGGTGGTTCCATTATATCTATAATAAAAGATTTTATTAGTTTGTTTCATATTATAAATTTATTTAATAAGGAATTTTATTAAATATAAACATAATTTAATGATAACTCCTTTTAAATTAAAAAACCCATTGTTGGGATTATACCTTTATTCAATTTAGAAACTCGTCTATTTTTTTGTTCATATAATCAATTAGCTATTTAGGTTTTAAATAATTCTAATTCTATTAGATATGTTTCTTGTATTGTTTAGTAGAAATCCGTTAACTCAATTCCATCATATAGATAAAAGATGAAGTACATTATTCGAGAATATTATCTCATATGGTTTCCCTATTATGTTTAACCAAAAGCACAAATCATGATTTTGTTACGCACCTATTAGGGTTATCTATATCCTCTATGGGAACCCAACATTATAATGAACCTACCTAGTTGGATGATTCAGGTCTTGACATGTGATTTAATTAGAAGGAATATAACACTTAGTTTTTTAATAGGCATTTATTCTCACAACAATATGTCATGTTACTACCTTTATTTATGCATTATTCTGAAGATTTTTTTGAATATATATTCCTTACACCAAATCAGAATGCTCAAAACATATTGATGGCTATCAATTTACAAAAATCCTAACTTTGATTGATAACCTAAATTACAATCCAACTATACTCATGCCTAAATAAATTCATTCCATGTATAAGTAACATTAAATTATTTTATTTTAAGTCTTATAATAATAAGAGATCACCAATATTCAAAAGTGTAATCCTAGAAAGACATGTATCCAATCCAAATTGTATAGATTAGAAAAAATAATCTTGGTTAGTAAGTAGTTTTTTCTAAAGTACGTCTATGGATATATACTTTACTCAAGAGATATTTTTAATCTGTTACCAATATAACATCCAATGTTTATATAACTATAATTAAATTCCTTATTTTTTAATAACCTAATAATAATACAATTTCAAGATAAAATAAAACTAAACCATTTTATTATACCTTGAATGTAACTTCTTATATTCATGTATTATAATTTTTAAGAAGTTTAAAAAATTAAACTAAAACATACATCCCAATTCACAATATAATTATATACTTCTATGTATAAATTACGGAAAAAATTATTTAATGAACAATTCATATATTTAAGAATGAGATAAATAATTTATAAATGATTCATAAATTAATTATAAAATTTTACAATTTGTGCATGAATATATATGAACAATTCAATCTTATATTATATGAACATTTCATATTATCAATTTCATGGTTTTAGTATGAACACCTTAATATTCCATAATATGGGATATTTTATGATTTTTTTATCAAAGAATAAAAATTTCATTCATATGTAAATAATTTATTTAAATTAAATTTCTCACATTTGATTTTATTTAAACCATCGATCACATCATCATCAAAAAATCCTTTTTGAGTTGTTAAAATAAATTTGAAAATTATTTCCATGTTATAAAAATTTTATAATATCATTTATAAACTAATAAATGAATAATTAATTTTACATTTTATTCATTTTAAATTTATAAACACTTTAATATTTATTTACCTTATAAATACTCTTTAAATCTTGTTCAATTATTCCAATTCATATTTGGTAATCTATAAATCCCCCACAAATTTAGAGAATATAAAAATCAATTCTCCATTAAGGTGTGAAAACATTTAAAATTATGAAAAACATTTTCCCTCATTTTATATTTTATTTTGGTGTTTATGTTGAGTTGGAGTGGTAATTAGAGGTATTATAGGACTTGTAATCCATAAATTATGAAAAATTTTGGGGCCACTCATTTAATGCATTTCTTTTCAAACCATATAGCTAAAACATGTGGTCTCTTAAATACGTCAAAATTTTTAATTTAGAAAAAATACTCAATAGATTTTAAATTTATTAACCCATAATTTATTTCAGGCCATTTGACTAAAATCTTCACAAACATGGATCACTCCTCTTCCCTCTATTTATTTGGATTACTATTCTTTGATCCATGATGAAATAGATCATCTTTTTATACCAATGGTGTGATATAGGTATTTATAACACTATATATCCACTATTTTTTAGTTTCAATCCCCACTTAATGATCTTTTTATGGTTAAGATATTTTTCACCCTATTTCAAGGTTTTGTTGGAATTTTCAACTTCTACCACTTAATCTCAAACTGATGGCTGATTCTCAAGGAGTAACCTCCTTTGATCCAAAGTTATGTAGTTTACAAACTATCCCTTATGGTTTTATGAATTTTCCTGTACATGTGATATATGGTCAAACCAACATAGTGAAATCTTGACATAAGACATAAATAAATTTTGATATACATTGTATCTAGAGAAAATAATTGACTATTAAAATCCTGAAAGACTATAATAGATTAGTGGGACACAACATTTATTGACTAATTATAGCATGACAATATTTATAATTAATGAGTGCTTGCTACTAAAAGAGGACGGAGGTATTAATAATACTTTTTTCTTGAATTTGATAACATGTAAAATTTTATAAATTTGATTTTTTACAAGTAAAAATGATTTTAAATAAACTATAAAATTATAATTACATGTAAAGTACCAAAGTAAATGGAAAGTAAATATTTAAAATTGGGATGGTACAGATGTAGTACTTTTATTTCCTGGGAGAGGGTGTATACCCTCAACCTTCTAGATGATTATACTTGAATTTCCTCGGTAGGGGTGTGTATCACCGAGTTTTTAGACAATGATACTTGGCTTTTTTGGGTGGGGGTGTGTTCCCATGGGTTTCCTAAATGTGATACTTGAATTTCCTGAGTGGGGGTGTGTACCCACAACTTTCTCGATGATTCTAGTTGGATTTTCTATGGGGGTGAATGTCGCTGCGTTTCTAGATGGTGTTACTTGGATATTTTATGGGGATGAGTTCTTGTGCTTAGGCTTTTAGATAACGCACAAGTGTTTTCTCAACATGGAGTTTCTTACTTATGATTTATAGATTTAGTTCATTTATTTCTTTTATGGGGAGTGTCTTCTTCCAATTTTCTAGATGTGGTACCTGAGTTTCTTGGAAAGTGAGTGTCTATGCCCCTATTTTTCTGGAAACAATGTTATATTAAATGACATCTGAAATTCGTTAAAGAAGGATGTGTCAATCCTATTTTTCCCATATAACTCAAGGATTGATAGATGTTATTTATCATGTTTTATTTATTTATTTATTCACATTTTTATATTTCAAACTTTATATGTTTTTGGAAACCACTGGTGGTGGTCAACTGATTTTAACACAGACATTGCATAGGAAACTATGGGTACTCTATAAGACTTCATTATTACCAAATAGGATGAGGAAAAAAATCCTATAATTTATGATTGATTTGTTAGTCAGTATAAATCATGAGAGAGGGGAATAGACTAGGACTAAGGGTGATTTATTTGGAATATTTACACCTTTTTATCACATCCATTTTTGATTGTTATATAGTCGATCCATACAGGAGGTATTTTTTTCATAATGAAAGACTTTTATACAATTTATAGAATTTATTTTTATTGAATGGGTTTATTATTTTTTATATAAGTACCCACGCTTCTCATAGATATATATTTAATCTTAATATATTAATATTAGTTACATAACTTAATGATCAACACTAGAATAATTTTTTTCTAGTGCCGTTAGAATCTTGTATACATAAATAACTGGTTTATTGATGAATTACAATAATTACCACTAATTTATTCATTTCTAGTACCCTTATTATACATATCATATATAATACAAGTGTTCGTATTGTAAAAAACATAATGAAGGGTTATCTGAGAAGCTTAGTAAGTGTAAAAATGGGAGATGCTAACATAAAATGAGCCTAAGGGTTTATGAATAAGAGGATAAAATTTGAAAATGACACCCTTCATATCATAGATAATTAAAATGAGTCGTTAAATAAATCTGGGAATCTCGTGACACATGAATAATAACAAAATCGATGAATATTACCCATGAGTGAATAAGATGGGAATGATACATATATTTCTGGAATACATATAATGATAGAAAATAATTTCATTAGCAGTCAAGGATTACCTCAAAGTCTAGAATAGTGGAATGAGTTCCCTCTATAAACCATCATAGTAGTAAACTTTTACCCCTAAGACCACCATAGTGTAAAAAATTCCTTATTGAACTGGATTCACTTTTTATTATAGTCCTGTTTATCACAAGAGATATCAATCTCCACCCAATGTATTGGTGGGAGATCTAGGTCCCACATGTTCTGGGTTATAACAGGACCACCATCATTGCTTACAATATAACCAACTTACTTGGTTATAACATAACCACTATCCTTGGTTAAAATGTAACCACTGCCCTTGGTTATTACTTAACCATCTTCTATGGTAAAAACTTAACCACCATATCGCAATGAAAACCATATATAGGTGTTTTATAAGATCATAAAAAATTCAGAAAATCCGAACATATGAAAGAAATGTGTTTCATGAACATATTTTCATCATAATCATAAAATATCCAGAGAAATATTAAATATGGTATCATTGAATTATATCCCCATTAAATCTTATGAAACATATAAGTATATCATCTTATATGGAAAATGATTTTGAATGATCGAAGGGATCATTTCTCAAGGAAGATAATATTTTGACATTGAAAAATATATTTGAAAAACTAAAATTTCAAATAAAATTGTTGAAATCATATTCTTTGAAAATATAATGGGAATCTTATAAATAAATATTTAAAACATTTAGTGTTCATTACAATAAAAAATATCAATCATGTAATACATGTAAAAATAAAGACCCATTTCAAATTTTTAGTAAAATTCAAAAGTAAGTCATTTGGAAAATGATAAGAATATTCCTTGAAAAACATTTAAAAAAAAATCAAACATAAGAAAAAATGAATTCAAAAAATCTTTCCTCAATAGTAAAAAAATTCTATAAAACATTTCAAAAAAAACATAGAGGTGGAGGGAAAAATAACTCTCAATTGATGAGAGAGTATATTTTCATTCATAGAAACATTATTTTTAACACTTAAGTTCATAAAGAGAGGATAATGAAATAAATAAATTTATTTTCAAAAAATTAACTAGAATAGGAAAAATTTATGATTTTTTGAGAGATAGATCATAATATTTTTTCATCAGAATCATAATCATAAAAAATCTCAATAAATGATGAAATTGTAAAATAAAACCACTATCACTTTGGTATATTTTGAATAATAAGCCCCATTAAAAAATAAATTTAAATAAAAAACTAAATTTAGTGACTTGTATTTTCCTGATTTTATTTTTAGAAATTATTTGGGAAAAGTATGAGACCATGGCCCGAGATGACGTGTCATTTTGAAGCCCTACATACTAGAACAATTCATTGAAAAATGTTATCTTTTTAATAGGATACACAAAAAAATTTCCTTAAAAAGTGGAATATATTTTAAATAGGTGCCCATATTAGAAATATCTGGGCACCTTTGAGGTCATAATGGTGGATTTACCCTTGGTGCGAACTAACATTAGATGGCGTGGGTTATCTGATGAAAATGTTACCAAGGATGTTACCTTAAATAAATTCATTAAATAAAATTATTTTATTTTAAAATAATAATAACTCAGGAACGGTGACTCAAATTGGAAATTAGTGACCATCAATGAGTTTATAATGTGATGTTTTCCTTCAACGAGGCCTAACATCTTCTAGTGCGAGTCAGCTATGTGAAGGAAGTTTTGGATGTTTTAAAGAATAATATAAATTAATATTTTTATTTAACATTATAGAACAACACAATGATATATTTTATTTTTATTAAACCTTGTAATAGAATTCAGGGTTATCTGTATAACCTTAGAATCCCTTTGAATCATGGGGAAAGAATCCTCTTGAATGAATGATGAAAGATCAGAGATCAGATCATGGATATTCAAGAAAACAGAGTTGGAGGATCTCCTCAATGATGGAAAAACAACCACTCCTTATCAATGAAAGATCCAACTTGATGTAGGTCATATATTTTTCTTTATAGGTTTCCAAAATTTTAAATTCTATGAAAAAATCAGACTAATGCATGAATAGGTTGATCCATGGTTTGATTGTTTGTGGCATGGATATTTGTTGTGGGATTTTAATGGGATATTGATCTTTAAGATAATTATGGATCTTAATTTATCCTTGTAATTAGAAATAATTGAGGTTAATATAAACAATGGATGACATTATTTCTTCAGTTGTTCTGGGTGTTTCTCTCTTCCCCCATTATTAGCATTCTATGTCATGGGACCATATTGGTCATGAATCAAATTACTGGAAGAATACAAATTTAATCGGACCCCAGATTGGTGGAAAGACGAATTGAAGTCTAGATAAGTGTACTTGAAGACCCAAGGATCATGGAAGTGGTCTCCTCTATGAAATCAAACCACCAGAGGAGGTTTGGTGGCCCATAGAATAGGTCACCAGCACGCCGACACTAGATACTAGCACTGGTGGTGGAATGCAGTGGTAAACTGGATGAGTAAGGTGGTGCACACTATAGTGGAGTATCATGGATGTCACGACCTGACTGCATGTAGAGGCTACAGGACATGGTAGTCACCTCAGAAGGGGAGCACATCCGCGGGAGCTACGGATGCAACGACACACTGTGAGAGCCGTTGATGTAGTCGTGTACCACATGGACATGACTCAAAAACTATCCAGGTCTAATGAGTGGGACGATAAAGTGGGTTTGGCATAATGGGCTGCATCGAACCAGCAGACCAAGTCAGACTTGAGTGGCTGGACAGGGCTACAGTTGACCATGGTGATTGATCGTGGGCCACGGTGGACCGAGCTATTGAACGACCATGATATATAGGTCACAGTTGATCGCCTCTATAGCTCAGGTGGCCAAGGGAAGGTCAACCACTCGGATGGTGGGACCATGTGGTCGACTGTGGTGGTCGAATGCCCTAGTCGGTCCATGAGCCAGTGGACCCCCTTTTGAATTTTCAAACTCCTGTAACATTAAAACCATGTTCCCGTTTGAAAAACCATATGCAGAGTTTGGACCTTTGAAAATAGACAATTATTTTGGGACATCATAAGTGGGGGTTTTTAGAAGTGTGAATATGAACAAATGGATTGAAGAGTAGGTTCTCACTGAATAATCTTTCTTTGCGTGGAAACCTATGGATTGATATGGCATGGAGAGTGTGTGACTCCCAAAGACTATTTGTCTTATAGATACTATGGGTTTCACAGAGACTGCGTGACATCCAAATACTGTGTTTCTTAGAGAGACTATGATTCTCATAGAGACTGTGTGTCTTATGGAGAATTTGTGTCTCATTAGAGAAAATATATCTAGATATTGTTGATATTTGGTCCATGGGAATATATATTTAAGGATCTGACTATGCTATTACTTCATGGTATTTCCTGCATGTTATTTCATGTGTGATATTTTCTATGTGGTATTTCCTTCATGGTATTTACTTTATGGTACTTCCTTTGTGGTATTTCCTTTTTTGTATTTACTTCGTGGTATTTCCTTGGTGATATTTCCTTTATGGTATTTCCTGTGTGGTATTTCCATTATAGTATTACATTGTAGTTTTTGGGTGCCTTACTGAGTATTGTTTGACTAAACCTTACACAGGATTTTCCCACACGTGTCATGTCTTGTGCAGATAAGAGTAATTTTGACAGATTCTAGGGTGGACTAGGATGAGACAGATCTTTGTGATTTTAGGAGGGCTGATGTGTTTTTTTTGACTTCAAGAAGTATTCCCAGTACCTTTGTCTACAGGTTGGGATTTGTGGTTTACTGATGTTTTGTTTGGTGGGATTTCTTTATGGACCAGTTTACATTAGTGAACTTTACATTCCTATCATACTCTGTTGGTTTAGATACAGTGTATGCATGCATTTGTTTACATATTATTTTTACATTTTAGTATTTTTGGCATAGAGACATGTTAGTGTTTACAGGTACTTAGGAAAATGCCTCTCATTTGTGGGATATCCTTCTCTGTGCTAGTCACCTGCCCTTGGCCTATTGGAGGTGGTATTGTATTAGTCATGACATGATCCCCTCTAGGATGGGTCGTGACAGAGTGGTTTCAGAGGTTTCTAGTTCTACATTAGGACCAAGAGTATATGAGTTTGGTTTGGGTAAAAATGTGTGTTTCGAGTTCATATTTTAGGATAGGGAATCCAGTGTTGGTGTGGCGGATGACATATCCATACACTAAGACTTTAATTTATTCTTTTAGACTGGGTACAAGAAAATAACGTTTTTAGGGAAAAATAATGGTATATACATCAAATAGGAATGGTTTGTGTTTTCTATTTCCTTCTTGAGTCCGCTCTTTAGATATACTCTATTGACCGTGGTACATCTTGTTTTATTATAGGAATCCTCCAAGAATATAGCCAACTAGGATTCCGTTGTGTGATTATTAGGATGATCCACCAAGAGACGAGGCATTGGAACATGGGAATATACCAAAGATAATACCTATGGGTGGTTTTACAGTGATACCACCACCTGTCTATTAGTAGTTACTACCATCATTACCGGCTAAGGATGCACGCAGACTGAGTAAATTACATGAGTTCAAGAGATAGAAACCTCCTAGGTTTCGGGATAAACCAGACCCCTAGGAAATTGAGGATTGACTGGAGGTAGTTACATCTATCTTTTTCCTTATTAGGATTCCTTCCGACCAAACTAATTCCATTTCAGGAGTTTTTTACAGTGCTCAGTAGGGAGATAGTGGATCTTAGAGACCCAAACACAAGATAAGATAAATCTATCCTGGGAATACTTTTATTTTCTCATCAGAGAAAATTTCTTTCCAGGTACACTACAATTAGTGAAAATATTGGAGCTTCTGAATCTACAGCAGGGCATTCTGACTGTGGCGGAGTACTCGTCAAGGTTTACCGATCTTTTGTGTTACCCTGCGAATATGGTATGAGACCATTTATTCAGGGATCTAAAATTTGATCAGGGCCTACATAAGGAGATCATGTCATGCATGATATCCATTATAATTCCAAGTTATACTGGGGTAATTTAGTGAGATGTACTAGTGGAGAGATTTCTAGCAGATCCTGCATTGGCAGTGAGAGCTACAAGCAGAAAACACGTAGATGAGACACCGACAGTAGGTAGTCGACAATAGTCATAGGGAACCAAACTGGTCAAGCACTTCAGGGGACAATCCCAAGGCATATGATCAAGGGTGTGGGGATCCCATGATGGTTCTAATCAGCTAAGGGATCCATTTTGTTACACGTGTGGTGGCCAGGGACATCTAGAATGAGATTTCATGACCCATCATATGGATGATTAGGAGATGGTCGAGGGACCACTAAGGTAGAGGCAAAGAATAGAGAAAGTTGGAAAATAGGGCAGAAGATGTGGAAGAGGATCAGAAAAGGCAACATGAGGTGGGTGGAGGTTCGACGTACTACCACCTCCACCCCTAGGTGGTCTACAATAGGCTTAAAGAGCTGGTGGAGAGGGATGAGGCCAACTTCAGTTGATGGAGGGTTATTAACTCTAGGATCTAGGGATTTTTGGAAGTACGATATATGTCATTTCAACCTTAGATTTAGTTTTGATAGACTTAGGTGATAGTCATTATTTTCTTACCAAAAATATTATTTGAGACTCCAAGATTCTAGTTGAACTATTGACTCAATCCTTATGCTTAGAGACTTCTATGGGATAAGATTTGATGATCAAACACTAGTTCTGATAGTGTGACCATACTCTTGGAGGTGATAGTTTCCGTTGAGATCTTTTGGTAGCTCTATTTAGGCCTTATGACGTCATTCTTGGTATGGACTGGTTATCCACAATCCATGCTCAAATTGACTAATTTAGGTGCAGTGTGCAATTTTTATGTAGTTATGGGACCATTTTTTCCTTTTTAGGTGAAAGCATACCTAATAAGCATAGTATGTACTCACACATAATAGGGGGAAGCTGATCACTCATTAGATGCATAGCCTAACCCTCAGCGTAGTGGATGGTACACGTCCTTAGTTTCCTACAGTGGTGGAGGAGTATGAGGACACCATCCATAAGGATGTTCCAGGATTACCTCCCCATATGGAGGTATAATTATACATTGATATAAAACCTAGGATATAACCAAAAGATACACCTACATACTGGATGACTCAGGTAGAGATTCTAGATTTGAGGGTACATTTGCATGGATTATAGAGGAAGGGATTAGTGAGGATCATGGTTTTGACCTGGGAGGCCCTAGTTTTTTTATAAGAAGGAAGATAGGATCCTAAGGTTATGTGTGGCCTTCCGATGACTAAAAATAGTTTCTATGAAAAATTATTATCCACTGATGAGGATCGATGACCTCTTCGATCAGTTGTAAGGGGAACGATGGTTCTTGCAGATTGACCTTAGATATGGCTATCACCAGCTACAGGTATGGGGTTCGAATATACCAAAGATAGATTTCAGATACCAATAAGAACACTATGAATATTTGGTGACACCACTTGGAAGGCCGAATGCCTCTTCAGTGTAGATTGGTATAAAGAACAGTATCTTACAGCCTTACCAAGATCAGTTTGTGGTGGTCTTCATTAATGACATCCTAGTGTACTCAGAATATGATGAGGAATGTGTTTGAAACTTAAGGATGGTCCTGGACACACTCCTAGAGAACACGCTTTATGAGAATCTATCGCAGTGTCCGTTCTAGATACAATGGGTCCATTTCTTTGGAGACATCATTTTAGAGGATGGATTTATAGTGAATCCAGAGAATATTAAGTTGTTTCTTTATTTGTAGTCACCATAGAGTATTACTGAGGTGCATAGTTTTCTTTTTTTGGCTGGGTACTGTTGGAGGTTTTTACCTGACTTTTCTAGAGTAGCATCATCCTTGGAATCTTTAACCCAAAAGGGGAAGCCATTCGTATGGATAGAGAAGTGCCAAGAGAGTTTTTCAACAGTTGAGGTATTGGTTTAGGTTCACTCCCATATTGAGATTTCTAGAGGACGGTGTCAAGTACGTAGTGTTTTGTGATACATTAAGAATCAGGCATGGTTGTGTCTTGATGTAGGGGAAATCATTGATTGCCTACGGTTCATGCCGGTTGAGGCCACATGAAAAGAACTAGGTCACCCTTGAAATTGAGTTAGCATTGGTTGTTTTCTCATTGAAGATGTGGTGACACTACCTTATGTGAGAGAAATATATCGTCTACTCTGATCATAAGAGTATCAATTATATATTGTCCCAGAAGGATCTCAACTTGAGATAGAGCCAATGGGTAGAGTTACTCCGGGACTATAACTTTGAGATTGTTTATAGTCCTAGGAATGAGAACATTGTGGAAGATTCTCTCAGTAAGAGATCCAATTCATAGTTACGTAATGTTGTATTAGAGTATTCAGACTCATTGTAGATATCCTTTGTGGATATAGATGGAGAATCTTATCTCCAATCGATATTTGTAACCCCACCACTCTTATATTATGTTAGGGAGGAACAACTTGGGGATACTTACTGTGAAACTCTACATGCTCAGATATCCATTGGGTACTCCCCTGATGGATAGTCGAAAGGTGGGGAGCACGTTGTTATTTTCAAAGGATTAACAGTAGTTCCACTAGAGTTACAAGTGGAGGCTTTGAGGGAGTTCCATACACCCCCTTTGGCAGTACATCTAGGTGTGGTAAAGTTGTACCTGTACATCCATCGTCAGTTCGGGTGGTCGAGAATAATAAAGGGAGTTGTAGAGTTTGTTTCTCGATGACTCACTTGCCTTCAAGTGAAAGTTGATCACCTGGTTCCATTGGGTTTGAATCAACCCATAGAGGTTCCACAATGGAAGTGGAATGGGATATCAATAAAAATCATGATAGGTTTACATGTACGTATAGGGGAAATGATACCATATGGGTGATCATTTACTGACTCACCAAGTCGGGCGACTTCCTAGCTATTTGGGAGAAGAGTTCAGTAGAGAGCCTGGGATGCCACAATGTAGAGGATATAGTTTAACTCCGTTGAGTACCATTGACGATAGTATCACATCGTGATCCTCTCTTTACATACTGGTTGTGTAAGGGTTTTTTAGGAGGTGTTTGGGGATCAATTATTCTTGAGCACAACATTTCACCCATAGATGGATGGAAAGACTAAGAAGACCATTCAGGTTCTGGAGGACATTATACATTCTTGCATACTATATTTTTTGTATTTGGGAGGATCACCTACCTCTAGTGGGGTTTTTATACAAAAACATCTACTGTTACACACTCGGAATGACACCATTTAAGGCCTTGTACTAGTGAACCTCCATGTCACCAATTTTTTAGACGGACCTAGGAGATTCAGAACTCATTGGCCCAGAGTTGGTACAGCTGAATACATAGAATGTTTAGATCATCCAAGAGAAGATGAGGACTCCATAAATCCATCAAAATTATTATGCATATATATGGCAGAGGCCTTCGGAGTTTGAGGAAGGAGACCATGTGTTCCTTGGGGTCTCACCTCGATACAGATTATGGAGATTTGGATGGGGTGGAAAGCTATATTTGAGGTTCATCGGACCTTTTCTGATTATACATAGACTGGGAGAGGTGGTGTACCACTTGGATCTACCTTCATAGTTAGAGCAGGTACACAATGTCTTCCATGTGTTACAGTTGAGAAGGTACATGGATGACCAACTAAACATCATTGAATGGGGCGAGTTAGATATTGATGATGAGGAAAATTTAACTAAGTACCTGATGGATATCAAGGATATACCAAAGAGGATCCTTTGTTGGATTTCAATTCCTCTTGTGCAAGTTCGATGGAAACATGGGAATCTCTAGGAGAGAACATGGGAGTGGGAGGCTTAGATTCATGCTAAGTACCTTCATTTATTCGAGTAGCCCTTTGTTTTTGATTTTGGGGATGTAAATACCTACGGTTGGGAGAATGTAATGACTCTTATAATCCTAATTTTATATTTTGAAATTATTTGGGAAAATTATGGGACAATGCACTGAGACAACGTTTGATTCTAAGGCCTGGTGTATCCGAATCAATTTTTTGAATAATGTTATGTTTTTAATATTATTCATACATATCTTTACTTAAAAAGTGTAATATATTTTAATCGGTTTCACTGATAAGAAATCTTAGGAAAACTTTCAGCTTAAAATAATGGCTTTACCCAAAGTGCGACCTGACTTTTGTCAGCACTTGTCATCAGAAAAATGTCTACAAGGGCACAACTGTAATTAAAATAATTAAATAAAATTATTTTATATAAAAATCATAGTAAATTAGGAATTGTGGCTCATTTTATAAATCTGATACCCGCTTTTGTTTTTTAATGTTGTGTTTTCCTTAGGCAAGACCTAACATCAACCGACACAGGTTAGCCGTGAAAATAAAATTTTGGATATTTTAAATAATTAAATAAATTAAGATTTATTTTATTTAACATTACATAGAGATGAAGCGACATAGTTTATTTTTGTTAAATAATTTCATAGAATATTGGTTTATCACCATATAAATGGAATTTCTATGAATCATGGAGAAATAATCCTATCGAACGAATGATGACAAATCAGAGATCAGATCATGGATCGTTGCATGAATAGAGTTATAAGATCTCATCAATGACCACAAAGAAACCACTCCTTGTTAATGACTGATGCAACTTGAGGTAAGGTGTATATTTTTCCTTCATTTCTTACCTATTCTTAAAATCTACGATGAAAACAGACCAACCCACGAACATATTGATTCGTGGTTCAATATTTTGTAGGATGGATATATATAGTAGGGTTTTAATCGGAGACATATCTTTTTGATGATTATGGATATTAGTTTATCCTTATAATGAGAATGAATTGAGGTTGATATGAACAAAGAATGAGGTTTGTTCCCTAGGTGTTCTTGGGTATTTTCACTTCCCTCGTTCTTGGTGTATTCACCATTAGACTGTCTTGGTCGCGACTCAGATTTTTGAGAAGATGTTAGAGTAATTGGACCCCAAGATTATTGGAAAGATAAAGGGAAGGGTGGATCAGTGTATTTGAAGACCCACGGATCACGGAGGTGGTATAGTTTCAGAAATTGGACCACCAGAGAGGCACGATGGCCCGTAGAATTTGCCACTGGTGTGTGCTGCGGTGGATCCGTGTGGAAACTCTGACCTGGCTATGTGGGAGGCCACTAAAATTGTCCACATGATGCGGCAGTTACCATGGATGGGTAGTGCATCCATGGGAGACATAGACTCAGCAGCAGACCGCGTTGGCTGAAACAGGCAATTGGATGGGTCAGCCGAGTGGTCTTGGATGACAAGGTGGTCTGGGTCCACCTGGAGGACCAGGTCGGACCTGGTAGGTTGGTTTGGGTAGGACCCAGGTGGCCAAACTGGGCCACAGTCGACTGATGTGATCGACCACTATGGCATGTAGAGAAAAAGTAGCACAGTTGACCACATGGGTGGTTGGACTAGGTGGTTGACCATTGTAGTGAACCACCACGGATGGTGGACAGACCGCTCGGTTAGTCTATGAGCTAGTGGAACCCCTTTATAATTCTCAAACACCCATAAATTCCAAACCGTGTGTCCATTTCAAGAACCATGTGTAGCATTGGGACCCTTGTAATGAGACGGTCCTTTGAAATATCCTTTGTGGGGTTTTTTGGAACTATTCATAAAACGTAATGGCTTGAGGATAGGTTCTCCTCGAACGAGCATGCTTTGAGTGAAATCCTATGGATGGATGCGACATGGAGACTATATAACTCCCAACCAATCTTTTTATTATTGAGACTGTGTATTCCTTGGAGACTCTATGACTCTTAAAAACTATGTGTCTTTTAGAGACTAAGTATCTCATGGAGACTATGTGACTCCCAAAGACTGTGTGTCTTACCGAGACTTCGTGTCTCATAAAGATTGTGTATCTTATATGAGAAATTATATCTATATATTCTTGATATACAGTCATTGGGCGTATATCTTTAAGGAGAAGACTTTACTATTTATTAATGGTATTTCTAGTGTGGTATTTTCTATGTGGTATTTCTTATGTGGTATTTCATTCATGGTATTTCCTGTGTGGTATTTCATTTTTGTTATGTACTATGTGGTATTTCTTTTATGGTATTCCTTTATGGTTTTGAGGTGCCTTATTGAATATTATTTTACTCACCATTGTATGGTATTTTCCTGCACATGTCATGTTTTGTACAGACGAGAAACCCTTTGACAGTGTCCAAGGAAGACCATTACTAAACATAGTTTTTTGTGTTCAATCAAGCCAAGGTGTTCCTATGGCTTCAATAAAAAGTCCTAGTACCTTTTTATACAGGTTGGAATTTATGTTTTATGGACTTTCCTTTTAGTGGGATTGTATTTTGGACCTGTTTACTTCAGTGGACTATACATTCTTGTCATTCTCAATTTGTTAGGATATAGTGTATGCATGATTTTTTTACCTAGTGTTTTTAAAATTAATAATTTTTATTTTTGAGAAGGGTGCGTCTGTATTGGTACTTAGAAAAATTCCTTCCATTTTTGGGATATTCCTTCTCGGTGCTAGCCCTCAGCCCCAGGCCTATTGGAGGTGGGCTTGGGGTAGTCACGACATGAGCCCCTCTTGGACAGGTTATGAAATTAAATATCATGAGATAAAAACATTATAATATAATATGTTAATGGGGATATATATTTAGCTCAAAAAAGTCGATAGGTGCATCACATAACATATATCCAAAATATTCCAATTTGAGATGAAATTCCCTTACCTTAAGTCTCGACTTCCATCATACACATCCAAGTCTACTATTTAATAAATATAATTCTGTTATATATATTTTAAGAAACAATAATTATATTTATGATACCATATATGATTTTCTTATAAACTTTTATTACTTGTTTATTGATAATTCCATATTAAAATCGCTTTTTGGGTAATAACTAATTTGTTATTCATGTATGTTTTCATTGGGTATTTTCAATCCTTTTAATTTTTTGTTTCAAATTATCCTGAATTTTAACCATGAATAAATATCATATATATCATTGTATATGTATTTATATTAATCTATAAAATTTTTAGATAGAAAATGAATTACACCATCCCTGGAGACGGTATGTCATACGTATGCATGAATATAGTTTCCACTTTATCATTGGAAGGAACGAAAAAATGGTAGATAATATATAAAATTTTCATCTTTATTATGATTTATTATATATATATATTATATTTATCCTTATTAACTACCATGTCAACCATAAGTGGAAAACAAATCACATTGCTTTGTGAGGTGGTAGTGCACCGTACATATGAGCGACATTATTATATTCCCACAGAATGGAAGGTAAGATGGAAAATAAGATATTATAATTCTAAAAGTATAATTATGTTATCAATATAATATATATAAATTAAATATATAATTATATCCTTCTGCGATAGGTTGTGATGGAAAATGAATTACATCAGTTCGCGAGGTGGTAGTCTGTCGTAAACATGATTGATGACTTCTTTTTCCATTTGATGAAAGAGTAGATAGGTTTGGATTATTCCATTAACATAACAACATCTCAATATATGGGATATAATTAGGTTATTATATCATCATATATGAAGAGGTTTTTATGGATGTGGAAGAAGAAATGAAATATAAATGCCCAGTTAAGAATGTTACCTCATCTTCAGACAACTTCCTTAGGTTAGCACCAAAATCATTATTTAGAGGGTTTGATAAATAAATAAGGAATATTTGATGTTTTTAAATAATTCAGAAATATATTTGGTCATTTATTTTTATAAATTTTTTTTTGAAGTGTGAATAGGAGAGGAGATGGGATTCCCTTCTATGATTAGGGGAGAGGACACACTTGTATTTTTTGAAAATAAAAAAGTCTAACCATATTTGAAATATTAAAAAAGGATTAAAAACAGTTAATTATCAATCCTTAGATGGTTTACGTTTAAAATACACCCATAAAATAGTAATCATAATTTTATATACATAATTTTAATCCTTATGTTATTAGTTTAACCCCCATTTAACCCATTTAAAAAATAACTTTGAGAATTAGGTTTTATTGTTTTTAATATCTATTTGACCAAAAATATAGTTGAATGTATTATATATTATTAATTATGATTATTTTATAATATTAATTACATTTTAATAAATTAAATTAACCTATTTTAGAAAATTTAAATTAAAATTAGACCCGTATACAGGACAAAAAGATGCATTTTATAGAGAAAAGTTTCATAAATATAGAATCTTTTAATATAAAAATCCAAAATGAATTTTATTCCAATGGAATAAATTGATTTAATAATAAAATAATTAAACTAATTTTACAATGAAAACATTTTTAAACAAAATATAACTCTTTAAATTATTTAAACAAGAAAAGAGAATAATAAAAATTAGAATTTTTCACTATTTATTGAAAAATTAATCTTTTTAGAAACATTTAGAAAATTATACCTATGATAATTTTTATATGTTAAATTAAAAAATGGATTTTACTTTTTCAAACAGATTTTATATAATTTGGAAAAATTAATATTATGATTTAAAAAAACCCAATAATTCTTTAATGGGGAAATTGTATTTTTGAAACATATAAAGACTTGAAAAAATTATTTCTTAAATTATTACGGTGTTACATTCTACCCAACATAAAATTAATGTCACCCTCAATTTTTTTTTCACTTTGGTATAAACAACTGAGCATACTTCTCCCTCATTATATCATCAGGTTCCCATGTAACATCCTCAAGTTGGTGGTTTGACCACAAAAGTTTGACTAGCTGAGTAACCCTGTTTCAGAGTAATTTTTCTATACAATAAATGAACTCTATTGGTTGGTCTTCAAAAGAATGGTCATGCTACACCAATTCAACATTTTATTTTATTTGTAAAGACCTTGAAATTACGTATATATATATTTGAATTTATTTGGGATTATTACTAGTCTGCAGCATTTGATGACGCTTGATTCCACGGCCCGGTGTGCCCGGAATAGATTTTTGATTTTTTTAATGTACGTTTAGTAAACGTGTGAGTGGGAATTTATATATTTTTAATAGGTTCTTAGAATTGAAATCTGAGGGCATTATTGAACTTGTAGTGCTGGGTTTCGCTTAAGGGTGGCATAACTTCGACCTCAGTAGGTTGGGAGAAAATGATCATTTTATGGATTTTTCAAGAATAACAAAACAACATAAAAATGTTATTTTATTTCTATACCACCTCTTGAGTGATGGTGGTGAGGACCAGAAAGGTGGTCAGGCTTTTTTAAGGGAAATTAAATTCTGGTTAAACATCAATTGTGTAACAACTCCTCGTTTAATTAATATGGTTCATTAATAACACCAATTAATGAACCATTATTTGAATATGAGGACTAATATGTTAATACAACCCACTGGGATCTCAAATCATTTTCAAAAAGGAGGATTGGTGGATTCTAGGAGAACTTCGACGAAGTGAAAACGATCAACCCTTCCAACAAAGAAAGGAGGATAGGATGAAAACATTGGAGGAATCAATCCAGAAACGATGAACCCTGATGAATTCATCAAACATGGATTCTCCTTCCACAATCATGATATATCCTTTGAATCTGAGGTAGGGTTTTATTAGGTTTAAATTCAAGAGAATTTATTTTATTTTCTTGTTCTTGAAAACCATGATGAATGTGGATAAACCAATATGAGTTGATCTGCGAATCATATAAAATTGTGGGTAGTTGTTGTGGGAATGATTTAATGGGATTAATCTTTATCTATGTGATAATTTATTTACTACCCTTGAAATGATTCTAACACGGAGGGTGAGTTCCAAATGAAAAGGGCCCAGAACCTCTACCACTTTGTTTTTGTTACGTTCTTTGGGGGAAGATTTTCAACTCAGTGTAATCTTGAATCCGAGAGCCACACAGTGATGGAAGCATCCTGAGAGGCCCATAGGACATTCAGAAGGGAAAACAGACCACCATAGCTCACCCGGTGGCCTGCAGAAGCCTCAAAAGTGGCGTTGGTGGCAAGCTTGCACCGGATGCAGAGGGAGGCGGCGCCTGGAGTCCCCACGGTGGAGAGTAGGACGACCAGTGTTAGTCGACCATGATGTCAGTAGGGCGACACACCCTCATGCGCTGTGACATCGAGATGAGAAATAGGGGACCCATGCCCCATGGATCATCCTGACAAGGTGCTACACCATGAAGCGCCACCATTACATACCGAAAAGAACAAATGTCTGTTCGGGAGGGGAAAAGAACCCCATGCGGCCCACCCAACTGGGGGCTATGCCCAACCAAGGTGGGCTGGGCCGGTCGGTAGCATAGTGGGCCAAGACCACCATGGCACAACCCACTCAGGCTGTCCCAAACTGTTTGTTCTGAGACGACCCCGACCAGGTTGGGTCATCCCAGGTTGGGGGCGGGTTGGTTCGGTCAAACCGGGTTGGACTGGTCCCAGACCCTTTTCGGATGAGATACTCTTAAAAGGTCGTATCTCATAGACCAGTCTTATGTTTGAAGAACCGTCTGTGGCGCTGGAATCCTTGGAATGAGATGGTTCTTTTGAGACACTCCACCTGAGTTTTAGAGATAGTTATATTACAGTTGGGTTGGATCGAACATTAATCCAACCAGGCCCTTGCTACTAAAAAGATTTTAAGTCACAGACCGAGCATCCGATTGATGCAATGTATATCGCATTGGGACCCATACGACATAAAGGTTCTTTGGGGTTCTCCTTTTCAGAGCTTCATGGTATTTGAGGATCAGTCGATATCTTAAGGA
Source organism: Viscum album (assembly GCA_963277665.1). Taxonomy (NCBI): domain Eukaryota; kingdom Viridiplantae; phylum Streptophyta; class Magnoliopsida; order Santalales; family Viscaceae; genus Viscum; species Viscum album. Next base: position 1,259,176,960 of record OY728152.1, read on the forward strand.
ACATGTTCTATTGAACTCAAGATCCACGAGTGTGAGGAATCCTGTGGTTTGCTGTCAATTGAAGAGTGACCCTGTGTAGATCAGCATCATAGAGACCCTGTGTGGATGAGCATGATAGAGAACTTGTGTGGATCAACATTCTAGTGAACCTATGTGGATAATAATTATAATGACTCTGTGTGGATCAACATTGTAGCGACCCTCTGTGGATCCGAATCATAGCGTCTATGTGTGGATTAACATTCTAGAAACCCTTTAGGGATCAGCAGTGCATGAACTGACAAGGACCGGCCTTAGATCAGCCCATTGTGGATCAGTGAAAAACGACCCAGACTATGAGCACCTTGGCTAAGACTTTAGAGAGCTAGGACCAACAGGTACATGAAGGTGATTGGATGATGTGGAGAGCTGCTGAGATGAGTTGTACCTACACTTCAGGTTGGATCATTAGTGGATGATCTCAAGAGATATTTTCTGTTGTAGTTGTATCTTTTCAGTTCGGCTAGTATTTTGTCCCATTTTGTTTCAGTACACACTTTTAGTACTACAATTTTACTATTTCGTTTGCATCGAGCAATGTTATTGGACTATTTGTTTGCAGGTTTAAAGGAAATTCCCTCCCACATTCAGATATATGCCTTTATAGTGCTAGATTCCAACCCTTGGCCTATGGAAGGTGGGCTTGGGGTAGTCAGGACACGAGCCCTAGGGGACGGGTCGTGACAAAGTGGTAAAAGAGGTGTCAGTTCTACTAAAGAACTAGGACTTTGATCATTCTAATATAGCAATAGTGTTACGTGTTTTGAGTGTGGTTTTCAGTTCAGGGAGTCCAATGTTGGTGCGGCGGCGGCGTATCCATACACCAGGACCATGAATTCTGATTTCGGACTCGGTGCATGAAAGCATCGATTGCTTGTGTTTTGGAGGTGTTTTGCTTTTTATCTCTTTTGAGTCATCTCAGCTGGTATAACTTATTGACAGTGGAGCACATATTTATTTTCAGGATGCCACCATGTAGACAATTAGCCAAGATTCTATAGTGAGTACATGATGATGGCCTACAGAGCGATGGGGCTTTGGTACAGGGTCCTCTTACAACAATAGCACCTTCGTGTTGTGCATCAGCATCACCACTACTCGTTGGGTAGAAATTTCCCCCAACCCCACTAGTGGATGATGTACTCCGATTGAGTATGTTTCATGAGATCTAGTGGTTGAGGATTTCAAGCTTTTGAGGTAAGACAGATCCCCAAGTAGCTGATGACTGGAGGTAGGTAGTGACAAGAGTTTTCCACCTAGTTGAGACACCAGCAGAGTAGGTGGTTATCCTAGCTGGTAGCCTTTTCCCATGAATGATATGGAGATGGTGGATCTTGATGCTCCAGTTACATGATGAGGCGACCCTCACTTAGACAGACTCTGTGAGCCTCTTCCAGGCGGAGTTCGTTCTAGCGACACTGCGCTCTGTGCGTATTCTGGAGCTCTTGCACTTACAGTGGGGCTTCCTAATAGTAACCCAGTACTCAGCGAGCTTCACTAACCTCTCATGATACTCCACTGACATGGTACAAGACTCTTTCTTCAGGGCCCCGAAATTTGAGAAGGGTCTCCGTTAGGAGATCATAGTGTCGATGATATTGCTCAATATCCCGATGCAAGCTAGAGTACTCATGCAAGAATTATTGGTGGATATATTCTTAGCTGAGTAGGAACTGATGGTGAGAGCTACCACTAGATAACAGGTAGCAGAGTCATCTGAAGCAGGCAGTTGGCGGATGACGCAGAGGTCCAAGTGGACCAAAACTTCTAGAGGAAAACCCTAGGACGCAAGGTTGAAGGTGTGAACTAATGTGGTAGAGCGGGCCAGTAGAGGAAAATACTATACTTCACATGCGGAAGGGATGACCACATGGATCACAACCACCCGACCCACCATACCGACGATCAGTAGATGTTCGAGGGACCACTGAGTTAGAGGTAGAGATTCCAGCGAGGATGTTTTCTAGGCGACAGACGCGGATAAGGAGAAGCTCATGCAGTAGGCGGTGGATGTCAATTTGAAATTCTACTACCACAACCTCCAGGTGGTCCACCCCAACATCAAAGAGTAGGAGAACAAGGATGAGAACAACTTCAATTATTTGATGCCTACTACCATGGTGCTCTAGAGATGATTCGAGGTACGACCAGTGTCTACTTCACTATAGCTATAGAACTTATAGACAATGGTGTCAATCACTCTTTCATTTCCATGGGTCTCGTTCAGATCTTTCAGTTTTCGGTATAGCCATTGGCTCGATCCTTATGATTTGAAACTCCTACAGGATAGGATTCAAAAATCACACACTAATGTCAGTAGTGTGAGCTTACTATTGGAGGAGAGATCTTTGGCTGGGATCCCTTAGTAGCAACGTCGAGGCCTTACAATGTCATCTTGGGTATGGAGCGGTTATTCATGACCCGTGCTCAGATTGACTATTTTCGATACAAAGTGTGGTGTGTCCATGAGGATGGATTCAGGTTTTCCTTCACCAGCGAGAAGGGAACCTTTGCAGCTCCGGATGGACTTTCTTGGAGGAGGGTGTAGCCGATCACACATTAGTTGGCTAGCCTTACCCAAAGAGCAGTTGACAATAGGAGTCCGAACTATCCTTTAGTGGTGGACCAATATGATAATGACTTTCATGAGGATGTTCTGGGACTACCTCCTTGGAGAGAGGTATACTTCTACATCATCTTATACCCAAAGATGACACCAATATCTACTCCAGCATATCAGATGGCACCAGTAGAGCTTTGTGATTTTAGGGTACAACTAGTGGAATTTTAGAGGAAGGGGTTCATAAGGTGCCATTTTTCTCCATGGGCATCCCCTATTTTGTTTTCCAAGAAGGAATACGAGAGTTTTAGGCTTTACATGGGCTATCGGCTCCTGAACCAGGTGACCATGAAGAAAAAGTATCCACTTTCAAGGATTGATGATCTATTCGACTAGATAAAATGATCTCGATGGTTTTCAAATATAGACATCTTATTAGGATATCATCAACTCAGGGTGTGAGATGTGGACGTATCGAAGACGAATTTCAGATGCTGGAATGAACACTACGAGTTCTTGGTGATTCCTTTCGGCATGAACACTGCCCCACCAGTGTTCATGGGTCTCATGAACAGGATCTTCCAGCCTTACCTCAATCACTTCATGGTGGTCTTCATTGAAGATATTTTGATATACCAAGCATTGGTGGAGGAGTATTCCATTCCCGAGTAGATAGTTATGGATACACTTTGAGTGAACTAAAATTAAGGAAATCTCTCTATGTTCCAGTTTTAGATACGAGATGTCCACTTCCAAGGGCATGTTATCCTAGAGGTTGGAGTTGTAGAGGATCAGATGAAGATACATGCAGTACTTTATTGGGAGCCACCCAAGAGTGTGACCAAGGTTTGGAGTTTCCAGGGATTGGCTGGATACTATCGGAGAATTGTACTTAACATCTTTAGGGTAGAAGCACCATTGTCATCCTTAACGAAGAAGGGGAAACCTTTCTTATGGACAAAGAAGTTCTATAAGAGTTTCTAGTAGTTGAGGTGGAGACTGACGAGTACCCCCATCTTGGGGGTACTGGAGGAGGGTGTTGGGTATTTAGTCTACTGCGACGCATCAGGGACCCAACTAGGATGTATCCTTATGTATAAGTGAGCCACGATCGCATATGAATCACCAAAGTTACGAAAACATGAGTAGAACTATGCTACCCATGACCTGGATTTATAATCAATGGTCTCCTCCTTGAAGATGTGGAGACACTACTTGATGGGTGAATATTATATAGTCTACTCTGATCACAAGAGTCTCAGGTATATCTTCTCACCGAAGGACCTAAACTTGAGATAATGAAGATGGATAGATTTCATCTCGGACTATGAATTTGAGGTAGTCTATAATCTTGGGAAAGGGAATGTGGTGGCAGACACACTTAATAGGAGGTCTGGTCTACATTTGATGAGTGAGGTGACCGAGAAGCTAGATGAATTGCAGATAAGCTTTATGGATAGAGATGGAGCAACTTACCTCCAGTCTATGATAGTTACTTCCCTAGTCCATCATCGAGTCATGGAGGCACAACTTGGGGATGTTGAATGTGAGGCCTGACATGCTTAGATATCCTCAGGATATGTTCCTGATTGATTTTCTAAAGGTGTGGATCATGTCCTCCTCTTTAGAGGATGTACTATGGTAATTGTGATGCTATAGGGGGAGATATTGAGGGAGTTCCATACATCCCATTTGGAGGTTCATCATGGTGTGGTAAAGATGTACTAGGACCTATGGAGTTAGTACTGGTGGTTAGGGATGAAGAAAAAGGTGGTAGAGTTTGTATCATGAAGCCTCACTTGTCAGCAAGGGAATTCCGAGAATCAGGTTCCACTTGGGAAAGCACAACCAGATGAGGTGCTGGAGTTGAAGTGGGATGGTATCACCATGGACTTCGCGACTGGGATACCATGTACGTCTAGGGGACATGATTCCATCTGGGTGATCATTGATTGACCCACCAAGTTGGCCCACTTCCTACCCATCAGAGAGTAGGGATTAATAGAGAGCTTGGGAGGTCTCTAGGTATAACAAATTGTACAGCTTCATGGAGTGAAATTGACAATCATCTCAGAGCGCAATGATCATTTTATATTACTCTTGTGGGAGGGATTACATGAGGCATTTGAGACTCAGCTATGTTTGAGCACCATCTTCCATCCTCAGACAGATGGCCAGACAAAGTAGACTATACATACACTTGAGGACATGCTTCATGATTGTGTCCTAGATATTGGCCACAGTTGGGAGGACCACCAGCCACTGGTGGAGTTCACATACAAAAATATTTATCACTCCACCATCGTCATGGATCCTATTGAGGCCCTATGCTGGTGACCTTGATAGTCACCACTTTGTTGGACAGAACCAGGGGAGTCAACACTTATGGGTTTAAAGTTGGTACAAGCTACCCCTGAGAAGGTACAAATCATCCAGGAGTGGATGAAGACTACACAGAGTAGGCAGAAGTTGTACGCTGACAGGAGACAGAGAACATTGGATTTCACGGATGGAGACGATGTATTCCTAAGGGTATCACCTCAACGAGGATTAAAGAGGGTTGGCCGAAGAGAAAAGCTATCTCTGAGGTTCATCTGACCATTATAGATCCTCAGCAGAGCAGAGGGGGTAGTGTACCATCTAGCTCTTCCCCCACAGATGCACCAGGTGCATAATTTTTTCCATGTGTCACAGCTGAAGAGGTACGTGCATGATCCATAGAACATTATTTACTAGGGCTAGCTGTACATTGATGATGGGGAAATGTTTGTAGAGTTCTCGGTGAAGATAGAGGATCAACATGAGCTGGTACTTTGTGTGTGGTCGATTCCTCTAGTGCGAGTTCGACAGCAGCACCAGAATCTCTAGGAGAGCATAGAGGAGTGGGAGGCTCAGATACATGCTCAATACCCCGATTTCTATCCCTAGTTTGGTTGATGTTTTCAGGGATGAAAATTTCTAAGGTAGGGAGAATGGAAAGACGCAGAAATTCCATATATTTTTTTAATATTATTTGGGATTATTAGGAGTCTGAAAAAACTAATGGTGCTTGATTCCATGGGTTGGTGTACCCGGAATGGATTTTTAAACTTTTTTAAGGTACCTTTAGTGAAGGTGAAAGTGATAATTTTTATATTTTGAACTGGTGCTCAGAATTTAAATCTGAGGGCACTGTTGAACTCGCAGTACTGTGTTTTTATTAAAGGAGGATTAACTTCAACTGTAGTAGGTTGGGTGAAAAAGATAGTGTTACAGATTTCTGAAGAAAAACAAAATAACAAAAAAATGATATTTTATTTTTCTATAACATCTTGAGTGACGGTGGAGAGGACTGTAGAGGAGATCATACATTTTTTAAGGGAAATTAAATTGCTGTTACACATCAATTATGTAACCACTTCTTGTTTAATTAATATGGTTCATTAATTACACCTATTAATGAACCATTACTTTAATAAGAAGACTAATATCTTAATATGGCCCCTTGGGATATTAAATTGTTGGAAAAAAGTAGGATTGGTGGATTGTGGGTGAACTCCGATGAAGCACTAATGATCAACACTTCCAACGAAGAACAAAGGATTGGATGACAACGTTGGAGGAATAAATCTAGAAATGCCAAATGCCGAAAATGTCATCAAATGAGGATTATTCTTCCACAACCACAACATATCCTCTACATTAATGGTAGGGGTTGATTATTATTAAATTCAATATAATTTGTTTCTTTTCCTCATTCATGAAAACCATGAAGAAAGAGGATCAACCAAAACGAGTTGGTCTGCGAATCGTATGAAACTGCGTGTAGTTATTGAGGGAAAATATTGAATGGGATTAATATTTATCTATGTGATTATTTATTTACTACCCTTGATATGATTCTAACAAGGAGGGAGTTGGACAAACGAACAAGGCCCGAAACTTCTGTCACTTCGTTTTTGTCACGTTCTTTGGGGTTGAATTTTCAACTCAATGGAATATTGAATCTGGGAGCCACGCAGTGACGACAACATCTCAGGAGGCATGTAGGCATGTTTAGAAGAGAAAACAGACCACTAAAGCTCACGTGGTGGATTGCGGAAGCCCCGTCTACACTGTGGAAATAGTGGTTGATGACGGTGGCCAGCTGTCGCTGACCGCAGATGGAGGCGACACTCGTATGTGCCCGGTGTAGAGCGGGGCAGCCGACGTCAGCCGGACACAGTGGTAGTAGGGTGACGCACAGTCGTACACCGCAAAAGGAATTCGTGACATTGAGTCGCGATGGAGGGGACCCACGCCCCTCTAATAGGGGGTGGCTCCAAGTGGAACCATCGTTACATACCGAACAAAAATAATGTCCATTTGGGATAGGGATAGACCCTTTCTTGGGCCACCTAGTCGGGGGTCGTGCTAGCTTGCAGGCCGAGATGCCCATCGGGCCGCACCAGTCTGCGAACCAGCAGGCCGAGCCCACCGCAACCCAGCTGGTTTAGGCCGGGCTGGGTCAGACCCGGTTTCGGTCAACCTGGACCGGGTCCAGTCGGCCCAGGTCGAGGCGGGTTGGGTCGATCTGACCGGGTCGGGCTAGACCCAGACCCTTTTCATCCCAGATATACTTAAAAGGCCGTATCACACAAACTAGATGTCCATTTGATGAACTGTCTATGAATATGGAATACTTGGAATTAGATGGTTCTTTTGAGATACTCCATATGCGATTTATATAAAGATGGAATAGGCCAAGTTTGATCGGAACCCGAATCAAATTAAGCCGTAGGTACTAAAATGCATATAACTCACAGACATGGCATCCGATTGGCACGCTGTCTTTTGCGTTGGGATCTTTAAAACATGGTAGTCCTTTGGGTTACTCCTTTTTGGAGATTTTTGGTACTTGAGGAAAGAATGATATCTTAAGGAATAGATTCTATAGAACTCAAGTGCACCGAGCATGGGGAATCTTGTGGATGATAGTCAATTGAATAGAAACCCTGTGTGGATCAACATCATAGTGAACCTATGTGGATCAGAATCATAGAGACCCTATATGGACCTTAATTCTTGTGAATCTGTGTTGATCATCATTCTAGAGACCCTGTATGGATCAGCATCACAACAACCCTATATGGATCAATAATCTAGTGACATTGTGTGGATCAAAATCATAGCGACCCTGTGTTGATCATAATTCTAGCGACCCTATGTGGATCAACAGTGCGCGACCCAACGAGGACCATCCTTAGAGAGGCCTGTTGTGGATCAGTGACACACGACCCTCTGTGGATCGATAATGGATCAAATCATTTGTGGTTCAATTCTAGAAACTTACTAATGAAATGAAATTATATAGCTTAAGAATAATCATCTTTATTCCGGATCTCTGAGTTGTATACCTAGTTTGCGATATCTCTACTTTATGATTTGTGATTGCGGTCATGCTTTGTGGTTTTTTCCTTTGTGGGATTCTTGGAGACCTTTAGGGGACTCGGGGTCCCTACTAGGTATTTTTATACTCATCCCTACATTGTCTTATGCCCCACACCTTTTTGGGTCTTGTACCAATGATGAGCAGCTTGGCTGAGACTTTAGAAAGCCAGACCATGTGGTACATGGAGGTGACTAGTTGATGTGGAGAGCTACAGAGACGTGCTGTAACTACCCTTTAGGTAGGATCCCTGGTGGATGATCTCATGAGCTTTTTTCTATTGTATTTGTATCTTTTCAGTTGGTCTTGTTTTTCGACCCCTTTAATTTTAGTACACACTTATAATACTACAGTTTTACTATGAAGTTTTCATATTGTCATGTTCTTGGTCTATGTGTTTGCTGTTTTAAAAGAAATTCCTTCCTACTTTCAGGGATATGAATTTGCGACGCTAGTTTACAACCCATGGCCTATGGAAGGTGAGCATGGGATAGTCACGACACAAGCCCTAGGGGATGGATCATGACATTAGTACATGTGATAGATGAGGTATGAACTTACTTAAGAGAGATACTTGGAACAAATTGTGAAACTGAGATAGGTTCAGTAGAAGAACCAAGTGATAATCTATGGTCCTGATATGATCAAAAATTTCAAATATAATTATATACAATGGTATTATTTTCTCTTCTTTTCCAAATATCATTACCTTCTTCCTTGGAGAAAATCATATCAACTTCTAATTTCATATCACGATGATGGTTGTCAGGATAAATTTCTCCAGAATCTATTTTACCCTTATGTGTTTTTGAATGGATATAACCTTCTATTAAATTTCATATTCTATATTAGGTCCCAATATCTTACTTTCTCTAACATCATCCAAGTACATTAGAGTTCTACACTTTATTCCACAGTGGGACTCGTAAGGTTACATATGAATTCTTGAGTGAAATATATTGTTATAATAAAACTCATTGAGAGAAATTTGTTGATCCCAGTCACCTTTAAAATCCATTGAAAAAGATCTCCACATATCCTGTAGGGGTTGATTTTTTCTCTCAAACTGTCCATCTATCCAAGGATAATTCACAGTGATGAAACTTAACTTTTTATCTACAGACCACTATAGATATCTCTTGAACATTGAGGTAAACCTCATATTCTGATTAGACACAATTGAATGTGGTACTCAATGTAACCTTACAACTTCCTTAATCTATATTCTGGAAAGAAGATAAAGAGATAAATCTTGTTAGATAGAGATTAAGTGTTCTGAATTTGTAAGGTGATCGACTACAATCCATATTAAAATATTCCCTTTATATATTTGGGAGAGTCCAATGATAAAATACATGGTGATATTTTTCCATTTCTATTTTGGTATGGGTAATGGTTGTAAAATCAACTCAAAATTTGGTCTCTTAGACTTATCTAGATGATATACCATGCACTGTGTAACAAAACATTGCAATATGTCAATTCATTACAATCCACCATAAATATACTTTCACATCTATTACATCTTCGTACTTATAGGATGAATAGATATTGAAGAACAATGAGATTCCTCTAATCCCATTTTCATCAAAACTTTGTATGGATGAAAAAATAGATGGTTCCTAAATCTTATCATTCCATCTTAATAAAGGTTAAACTTATGAATATTTTTTTCCGTCTTATATTGATCTGTATCTATAACACCCTGACCCCAGTTACCCAGAGTCGGTGCATTATTTTAATACTTTGGCATGATTACAAGGAATCAAGTCCCGAAGGACCGATTGGTTTAGAAGTCTTGGAATATAGATTAAAAACATGAATGTTACATTACACTTTATAACATACAACACAACATAAATAATCCTTTATGAATGCCATTATTCCCTTGGATTAACCCTCCATATCAATCACAATACAATTTTTGGAATCCTGGAAAAAATAAAACATTGAAAGGGGTGGGCTCAAATTCTTAGTAAGGGTAAGAAATATAGCGGAAGATAACATAAATATTAAGCATGGTGAATAATTGAAACCACATGCCTTTACTAATAATAATCATGAATAATTTTATGGCAGGAATATGATCTGAGTAAATAATGCCATAATAAAACATAATCATGGGTATTATACTAGTCGAATGACCACATGAACCATCAATATTATTTTCATAATGATTGAATGTATAATGACAGACATTCTGAAAATTTTTGTCGAGGCCTCAGCCAAGATGTCTAAAAATGATTAAGGCCTAGGCCGAAACCATATCTCAAATTGGGAAAGGCCTCGGCCAATTCCATGTCTAGTTGTCTCATGAGACCTACCAATGCATCGAGGAGCTAAAGCGGGTTCCAACCATAAATTACCATGTCCAATACATTCCTCACATGAGAAGGTTGAAATATAACATAAACATTCGTATTAAAACTAGTATACGAAATTCCAATACATTAACCATAAACTATGAATGGTATAAAAATAGAACATCCACATTCAAACATATCATAACTCATTCAATACAATATGGAAGATTGTATTATAATAAATCAACCTTAATCTAAAATAATATCCAGTAAAGGATGGTGACATAGTTGAAAATGATGAGTAAAACTTTTTGACAGAAATATCCTTTTTTAAAATCATTTAAAAGTCACACATTTATAAAGGAAGTAATTTAAAAAATATTTTTGAATCAAAGTGTCCCATAACACTTTGAAACTTTTGAAAAGAATTATCATTTCAAAACATTCATGTCCATATAAATAAATCCTTAAAATCAATTTGAAAACATGGACATTAATTAAAATGATTTAGAAAGATAAATCCTTAAAATATTTAAAATTCCGATCTTGATAAAGAGTACCTTTCACAAATCCTTAAAATATTCATTTTGAAATCATTTTTATGAAAAATGGACATGGGCGATAAAAATCTCCCAATAAATACTTACACATAAAAAATCTCGGATAATAATGAGATTGAGGAATTAACCCTTACCTTGAACATTCCTTTAGTCGAGGGTACGTTTAACCTCCTCTTCTTCGGGGTCTTCCTTTTAATTTGTTCAAAAGGGATCCTTAGGTTGCATTTATGACCAAAGGAAGACCTCTAGGATGAAGTTAGGATAGTTGGGAGGATATTTGGGTAGGGATTGGCAGAGCCAAATGGCTTTGGAGGTGTGAATTTGAGAGAAGGGTAAGTGCCCTTTTATAAGAGGGGTGAGGGGCACCTTTGGAAAAGCTTAAAATATTATTTTATAATAAATTCATATTCAGTTTATAATTGCTCCAAAGTGACTTATTTCGAGGCTATGGTGGGGATCGGTCTAAATCATCTCAACCGATAGGTTTTAGACAAGTTTAGGTTACCATTTTAACATTAACATTTGGATTTAACTCTAAGTTAAGTAATTAACTTTTACCGTGTCTTCTTGTATTCTTACGCTCTATGGTTAATAAAAATACTATATACTACCAATCGAACCCCAATAGGTTAATTAATGTCATATATATTATTATATAAGTCTTTTGGACGAACCTTTGATTTTTAGGTCCATTATATCAATTAATAATATAATATTTGTTTTAAAAACTATTTTATGTCAATTTTGACACTATTTGGTATTTGTTTTTTTTGTTAAACTAATAACAGCATGATTAATTCAAAAAAATACATTTAATCAATCATAACATGTCATATTAACCTATAAATTTTTTGGATGTCATGAAAAATCTGAAATTATATTTATTTTAATATTTATAATACCATTTATTTGATTCTATCATTAATAAGGTAATTACTGCATTGTGTCATTAATAAATTTAATTATTTAATATATAAAAATTATAAATAAAATAAATTTATGTAGGAAATAGTTTTATCTTTCTAATGAATATTTATAGATGAATTTATCTTATTTATAACCCTACATTAAAAATGGTTTAGTTATTAAACTTTGATTTTAACTCTTTTAAATCTTCTTTAAATAAAATAATAATAAATGTCTTAATCTAATACAAGTGGACCTAAAGGGTCATATTTTATTCCTATGGTTGTTTTTATCGAATTACACTTATCCAATAGAATTAGGACATGTTTTAGGGTAATAATAATATCATTTTTACCCTTAATTACCCTATTTACTTTTAATCATGGTAAATAAAAGTAAAAAGTTACTATTTACCAGAAATTATTTTTTTCTCATTGAACCACATTTTACTCCTTGATATTAACTGTGTCTCTCGGAATTTTTAAATTCAATTCACAAAAGTGGTAAAATTAAGTTTTATGGAAATTTGCAAATGCTCCAAGGAGGTGGGTAAAAGACGGTAAAAAGTTTGACAAATTTGTTATATATCTACAATTATTATAAATTGACTCCAATGAATTACATTGAATTATTATAGGTATTATGTATCTATTTTGACCTCAAATAAATTTAAATAAAATAAATAATAATTTAAATAAAAAGATGGTTTTAAACAATAACTCCATGTTTTTCACTATTCATCCAAAATTGAAAGTTTTCAGAAAAATACAACAAATTCACCCTAATCTAATTTTGATATTCTGAATTCAAAAATGAATTATATTTTACCATTTTCAAAACATATAAGTTTCATTAATTAATTTAAAATTAATTCCCGTTTCCAAAATAAGAAGTGATTTATTTAAATAGTAACCATCAAATGATTGACACCTGTTTATATCCAATTGCAAAGTGAAATTACATACAATGACCATCATCGGATTAAATGGTAAAAATATAATCTATTTATACTTCCAAACCAATAAAATTTATAATTTAACACTATAAATTATTTTGATTAAAAAAGTTGTTTTTAGTTATAATATTGTATTTTTCACTATTCACCCAAATATGAAATTTATCAGCAAATCACCAAAAATTTATTGAAACTAAATTCATATGTCCTGATTCTAAAGAAGAAGTTTATTTTGTGTAATTTACTATATAAAAGTTTCAAATATTGGATTTTAAAAGTGTTCACCATTAAAATGCGGTAAAAGTAAATTTTTTTGAAAAATACTTCTTTTATCTGAAAAAATGATCTAGTTCTTACATTATGTCTAAGAAACAAAGAATATGTATTCTAAAATCATAAGGATTGTATATTGTTCAAAATTAAGTTAATATTATTCATAACCTCTTTTGAACGGCTAGTTTGGTAATTCATGGTGCGCTTGAACTCGGTGTTGCGTGTAGTGTAAGTAATTGAATTACATTGAAGAAATAACGTACTATGAAATATTGGTGTATTAGATTCTTCCCTCCTTCAATAAATTTCAACCTCGCAATTTGAAAATTTTCATCAAAAATAAAATGTTAAAAATATAACATACCTTTGTGGAGAACTCATATCGGAAAATGGGTTAATAAAATTTAGTTTTAATAAGAAGGAATATATATATATATATATACTTGACATGTAGAGGTAAATGCTTTAACTAATTACTACTACAAACTAATATTTCAATCCAAAAGATTTCAAAAAAATATTCTATTTATCCAAATCGTATAGGGTTCCAAAAATAATGTATTTATAATTCAGCTATCAGACCCTTAAAAAACTAGATTATTCAATCCAGGACATCAAGTGGGATAGTGGTAAGGGATACACCCTTGTCGCTCATCGGTTGCGAGTTCAAGTCTCACGGACTTGCCGGACGTGACATGTAGCCGCCCGATCTCCAGGTATTCCTTTTTAGGGAAATCCAAAAATAATCTCAAACTAAACTTATCCAAAATAGTTCTGTCCAAACTCACAGTCCATAATTTATAAGGAAGGTAAACACAATGATGATCTTTTTTCCATGTAATAACATGTGAACACCTTCATCATGTATTCTTTTAAAACACAGCAACATCTTGAATTACTATAAAACCTTATTGATTACATTCATGGTCCCTTATTCCTTATAGAATACTTTATATAATCCTTCTATCCAAAAAATGTTGTAAACTCCAACAATGATGGAATATACAAATCATTAATCACTTATAATATAGTCAATAATATCCAATATAATTTATCCAAATCAACCATCTCTTATTCCAAAATTACTATCTTAGTATCAGGACCATATAATCTCAAATTCCCAATGAAATAGTACTGCAGTACAATCCTTATTTATTTTCATAACTCATATAACCAGTACATCATTGATAAAACACACAAATGACACAATAATTTAATAACAACAAAAGAACTCTTAATCATTCGTATTCATCTTCGGTAGTATCATAACATGATTGTTATCCAATACCAACATTTGGGGTATACTCTAATGATTTGGACATTTATTCATGTAGTGTCCCAACTCCTTGTAGATGGAGCATTATACATTTGAAACTTTTTTCTTAGCCTTGTAATCACGTACTTGGTGTCCTTTTTCTCCGCACTTATAACAAACTCCCATTCCCTTCAAGTGTTTACCAAGGTGATTCTTTCCACAGTTATCACATATGGGAAAATACTTTTTCCCCTCATCCCTATATCCATCTTTCTTTCTTCCATCATTTTCTTCTCTTGCTTCCCTTCAAAGACATATGACTCAGAAAATTATATACTTTTCTTATTAACATATGATACTATTTCTTCATATGTTGAGAATACATGGGAGACTATTTTCCTTCTAAATGTTGGCTTAATATCGTGAAAGATACGATCCTTCTTACTCTTTGGATCATATGTATTTCTGGAGTTCACATTCTTTCTACTGGGCTCCATTTCAATACAATGTCATACACTAGGCTAGTTTATGAATTGCAATGAATAATTCCAAACTTGTAAAATATCTAACATAAATTGAATAGATTATGGATATAATCCATAAAAATATGTTCTTTGAGGAGGTATATACTTGTAAATACTTCATAATTATTTGTAAAAAAATGAGTATTATCCTAAGCATATTCCCCGGTAGTGTCGTAACCAAGAGTACAACAAGGCCCGTTATCGTGCACTAGTTCCCGTTGGAGTCTTGATCAAAGTGGAGTTTTCAGGTTTTACCGCTAGGTACATCTGTGCCAGAGCCACCTCTACATACTCGTATCCAGATAGGGATGTATTTGCTTAGAAAACTCATAAAAACTCTACATTACCAAAATTCTAGGAAGTTATTCTATACTAATCCTCAAAGTCTATCTTCGGGTAATGTGCTCTAATTATAGTTTATCTAAATCTATTTTCCAATGTTATTGCTAAAATTCTTCTGATACCAACTATAATGCCCCGACCCCAGTTACCCAGATTCGGTGCATTATTTTAATACATTGACATGATTACAAGGATTCAAGTCCCGAATTACTGATCGGTTTATAGGTATTGGAAAATAGATTTCATACATGAATGTTACATTACACTTTTGAATATACAACACAACATTAATAATCCATTATTAACACCATTATTCCCTTAGCTTAACCATGCATATCAATAACAATACACTTCTTGGAATCCTGGGAAAAATAAAACATAGAAAGGGGTGAGCTCAAACGCTTAGTAAGGGTAAGAAATACAACGGAATATAACATAAATATTAAGCATGGTGAATAATTGAAACCACATGCCTTTACCAATAATAAACAAGAATACTTTTATGGAAGGAATATGAGCTGAGTAAATAATTCAATAATAAAACATAATGAAGGGTATTTTTCTAGTCAAATTACCACATTAACCATCAATATTATTTTCATAATGAGGAAATGTATAATGCCAAACATTCCGAAACATTTTTTCAAGGCCTTGACCAAGAAGTCTAAAAATGATTAAGGCCTCGGCCCAAACCATATCTCAAATTGGAAAAGGCCTCGACCAATTCCTCTTCTAGTTGTCTGAGGAAACCTAAAGATGAATCGAGGAGCTATATCATTCTCCACCCGTCACTTACTAAGTCCAATACATTCCTCATATGAAAAGGTTGAAATAAAACATAAACATTCGTATTAAAACAAGCATACGAAATGTAAATACATTAACCATAAACCATAAATGGTATAAAAATAGAACATCCATAGTCAAACATATCAAAACTCATTCAATAAAATATGGAATATTGTATTATAATAAATCACCCTCAATCCAAAATATTATCCAATAAAGGATTCTGACATAGTTGAAAATTATGAGTGAAACTTTTGGAGTGAAATATCCTTTTGTAAAATCATTTAAAAGTCAAACATTTATAAAGGAAGTAATTTAAAAGAGATTTTTGAATCAAAGTGTCCCATACCATTTTGAAACTTTTGAAAATAATTATCATTTCAAAACAATCATGTCCATATAAATAAATCCTTAACATTATTCTGAAAAAAAGGACATTAATTAAAAATATTTAGAAAGATAAATCTTTAAAACATTTAAAATTCGTATCTTGATAAAGAGAACCCTTCAAAAATCCATAAAATATTCATTTTGAAATCATTTTTATGAAAAATGGACATGGATGATAAAAATTTCCCAGTAAATACTTACACATAAAAAATCTCGGATAATAATGAGATTGAGGAATTAACTCTTACCTTGAACATTCCTTTAGTCCAGGGTACGTTTAACCTCCTCTTCTTCGGGTTCTTCCTTTTAATTTGATCAAAAAAGCTCCTTAGGTTGGCTTTCTCACCAAAGGAAGGCCTCTAGGATGAAGTTAGGATAGTTGGGAGGATATTTGGGCAGCTGTTGTCTGATAAAAATGGATTTTAAGGTGTGAATTTGAGAGACGGGGAAGTGCCCTTTTATTAGAGGGGCGAGGGGCACCTTTGGAAAAACTTAAAATATTATTTTATAATAAATTCATATTCGGTTTATAATGGCTCCAAAGTGACTTATTTCTAGGCTTGGGTGGGGATGGGTCAAAATCCTCTCAACCAATAGGTTTTAGATAAGTTTATATTATCATTTTAACCTTAACATTTAGATTTAACTCTAAGTTAAGTAATTTAACTTTTACCGTGTCTTCTTGTATTGTTAAACTATATGGTTAATAAAATTACAATATACTTCCAATATAACCTCAATTGGTTCATTAATGTCATAAATATTATTATATATGTCTTTTTGCCGCACCTTAGATTTTTAGGACCATTATATCCATTAATAGTATAATATTTGTTTTAAAAACTATTTTATGTCAATTTTGAAAGTATTTGGCATTTATTTTTTGATAAAATAATAAAAACATGATTACTTCAAAAAAATACATTGTATAAATCTTAACATGTAATATTCACATAGAAAATTCGTGGATTTCATAAAAACATTAAAATTATATTTATATTAATATTTATAATACCATTTATTTGATTCTTTCATTAATAAGGTAATTGTTGAATCATCATTGTTTCATTAATATATTTAATTATTTAATATATAAAAATTATAAATAAAATAAAATTATTTAGGAAATCTTTTTATCTTTATAATGAATATTTATAGTCGAATTTATCTTATATATAACCCCATATTAAAAATGGTTTAGTTATTAAATTCGATTTTAACTCTTTTATCTCTTCTTTATATAAAATAATAATAAATGTCTTAGTCTAATACATGTGGACCTAAACAGTCCTATTTTATTCCTAAGGTTGTTTTTTGTTGAATTACACTTATCTAATAAAATCAGGACATGTGTTAGGGTAATAATAATATCATTTTTACCCTTAATTACCCTATTTACTTTTAACTACAGAAAATAAAAGTAAAAAGTTACTATTCAGAAGAATTTTTTTTATCTTATTGAACCAAATTTTACTCCTTTATACTACCCCCGTCTCTTGGATTTTCGAAATTCAACTCATAGAAGTAGTAAAATTATGTTTCATGTAAATTTGCAAGTGCTCCTAGAAGGTGGGTAAAAGACGGTAAAAAGTTCGAAATTTTTTTTATATATCTAAAATTATTATAAACTGACTATAATAAATTACATTGAATTTATGTAGGTATTATGTATCTATTTGGACCTAAAATAAATTTAAATAAATGAAATAATTATTTAAATAAAAATATGGTTTTAAACAATAACTTTGTGTTTTTCACTATTCATCAAAAATTGAAAGTTTTCAGAAAAATATCAAAAATTAATTCTAAGATGCTTTTGATATTCCAAAAGCAAAAATTAATTCTATTTTACCAATTTTAAAACATATAAGTTGCATTAATTAATTTAAAATTAATTCCCGTTGTCAAAACCGAGAAGTTTATTTTTATGAAATAGTAACTATCAAAAGATTGGAACTTGTTTATGTCCAATTTCAAAGTGAAATTACATAAAATGAACATCATTGGATTAAATGGTAAAAATATATTCTGTTTATACTTCCAAACCATTTAAATTTATAATTTAACACTATAAATTATTTTGAGTAAAAAAATTTGTTTTCAGTTAAAATATAGTATTTTCACTATTCACCAACATATGAAAGTTATCAGAAAATCAACAAAAATTTATTGGAGCTAAATTATTATGTACCGATTCTAAATAATAAGTTTATTTTTTCAAATTGATTATATAAAAGTTTCAAATATGGGATTTAAAAGGTGTCCACCATTAAAAGGAGGTAAAAGTATATTTTTTTGAAAAATAATTTTTTTATCCGAAAAAAATGAACTAGTTCTTACATTATGTTTAAGAAACTCATAATATGGATTCTAAAATTATAAGGATTTTATATAGTTCAAAATTCAGTTAATATTATTCATAACGACTTTTGAATGGCTAGTTCGGTATGTCGTGGTGCGCTTGAACTCGGTTTTGCATGTAGTACAAGTTATTGAATTACTTTGAAGAAATAACATACTATGAAATCTTGGGGTGTTACAGTATCATCCTTATGTGCCTCTTTAATCTTCACATGAATAGATAGTTGAACACTAATTTGAGAAAAATAATATTCCTCCACTTACATCAGGATTACTAAATCAATCCTTTGAAAATATAGAATTATTCGATATTTTTTTATCATCATCATGGATATTATAGCCTGAACCTTTCAACTCAGATCACCTTCCACGATGTTTTCTTTCCTTGTATAGTATTTTATTGAGAAATCATAATCATTAATATGTTCTAACTAACTTCTCTGGTGCATATTCAACGCCTTCAACATCAATATATACCTTAAACATTTTTTATTAGTATATATATCACACATTTCTCCATATAGATAATTCTATCATTACATAATTCAAAAATTACCATGTATAACTCCAAATTATGAGTTGGGTAATTTTTCCGACAAACCATTAGTTTTCATGAGGCATAGTCTATTACCATATCATTATTTCAAATCCGATGGTTATGTCTATGATAAAACTTACGTTACCAAAATAAAATTAATCTTTATCTATAACATCATTTCAAAATGATAATTTCATACTAAGTCATACATCACTTAGGTAAATGATATGAATTTCACCAATATCACTATTTAGTTGTGGGTTCAAGCCCCACACCCTTTCCGAATGTAATAGGTTTCCTTTTTTCACTTAAATTATCTTAATATAATTCCTATAACATCTCTATAAATATGACGAAAATTATTGAAAATAACTTTAATCAACTAACATCATATAAACCTAAAATAGTTATTTATACTGTTAGACATATGAAAAGATAATTATTCACATAGAGCATTTCATATTGAACCTAAGGGTTACATATAACTTATCCCAATAGAACATCACCGAAAATTTCATTAATCAAATTAAAATCCCATCACCTAAAAATTCAAAAAGGGTGTTTAATAATTTTAACTTATGATCAATTTTTAACTGAATAACCCATTATATTATACATATATCTTAATTTAATAAATAAATATATACTTTGAAAATTAAAATAGAACATATATTTTTCATGATTCTTATAACCCAAATATCATTGGTAAAAATACTTCTAGAATATAATTTATGAAATCCAATATGTACCCACTTCCTTACATTCACTTAAATGGTTGGAAGAACATAAATACTTCTCTTTTCTATTGAATAAACCTTAGTTTAGGTAATTAAATAAAATAATTTCCATGTTCCCCATATATAAAACATCAAATTCCCTGGCATCTAATTACCTTATGACCTTCATTTCCACAAAGAAAACATAATACCCCTTCAATTGAGATATTGTTATAGGTGATTGTTCCCACCTTATCGACTTGTAAAGAGCCTAATATTCATTACTCCATATTTATTAACACATGAAATTTGATAAAATTCCACATTCCACTTTTTAATGTGTTATGATTCTCACTAATGTTCACATTGTTAATCATATATCACAATATCTGATTAGGAATAATCAAAATATCTTTCTCTTTTGTCGTCATCCAATTTAGTTGCCCATAATCACTGAATTTTACATCAAATTCTTTTTTAACATGATTCTTCATATTTCTTTCCATTTACTAAAACCAAAAATTATAGTATGAGGAATAATAATCATTATAGGAAACTACATAATCATGAATAATCATTTATAGGTTGTCAAATCCTGACACCTTCTTTTCAATATTTGGAACCTTAATATTAACCTCATTTATTCGTGGTCATAAATGATTTAAACCCTTAATTTTGTTTCATAAATTGTTTTTAAATTTCCCATAATATATCCTTGAGGTCTATCAAACCAGGTGTGATGTAAGGCCAATTGTTAGGCACCTGGTGATGATCAATTCTAGAAAACCTCCCTCATTTTAGAGTTATTCACCTAGCTGCTACTATTCCAGAGACACATCTTCTTGTTTTATCCATACATGGATGTAAATTCATTGATACCACACACTATATCATTAACCAATATTCAAAGACATTTTCTTATACTTTTATTTATCCTTTAATTTTCCTTAGAGACATCTTTATGGATATCACTAACATTTTCTCATCCTAATTTAGAGGGTTAACTAAACCATTCTCTAATACCAACTATAATGACCCAAAATTCACACACACACACACACAGATATATATATATATATATATATTCACCATAATAGATTAATAATAATTATATAAAAAATTATCCTTGGGATAATCATTTTGGTCTACTTCCATTGGAAACATGGATATATAAACAATTGGTTCAAAGGTTATCTACATTATCTACCACCTAGTTATTCATTACTGGATCCCTTATTCGGTATATCAAACATAATATTTTTAAATATAACATTGGGAAAAGAAACATAAGAAAGTCTATGTAAAGATGCTCAGTAAAGGTGAATAATGATGATATCAACATAATGCAAGCATGCATGTTTGAGAAAAAGAGGATGATATTTCAAAACCATAAAATTGATATCATAGATCATAAACTTGAGTCATGGTGTAAATTTTGGAAGTTAATAAAACAAGAATAATAATGGAAAAAAATTAAGTCATTAGATTCTAATATTGTAAAAAGAAATAGATTTTTAGCATCCATATAAACATAGAAAATCATTTCCTTAGAAGTCAAGACTTACTACCAAGGCATGTATAGTGGAATGGGTTCACTCACCAAACCATCTGAGTAGCCATGTATAAATTCCAAGAATATCATAGTGAAAAAACTACATTTATAAACTAAGTTCCCTACCCATTCTAATCCTATTTATCTCATGAGATGTCAATATTTAACCAATGTATTAGAAAGGGATATAGGCCCCACCAATCCTTGATTATAACACGACCACTATCCTTGATTATAACATAACCACCATCCTTTTGTATAACATAATCACCTTCGTTGGTTATAACTAAAATCACCCACACTTTACATACATTGATATTACTTCAAAATTGAAGTATATTTATCACAAAATATAATAAATCCACAAGAGGACCGTACTGGTATAGTTTCTTTAGAAACTAGGAATCATAAACAAATGGTTCATAAACCATCTACATTGTCTCCGAATTATATCTTCATGTCTAGAATCTATTTTGACATATATGACTTAATACCCATCTTTATGACCTAAGGAATTGAGGGGTGAGATCAAATTCTCTGTAAGGGTAAACAAGGGGAATATAAATCATATCAAAATCATAATACATAAGAAAGTAACACTTGGAAGTTTTACCCTACATATAAAAGATTATGATATCATTTAATGGGATAAAAGTTCATAATAATGAATGGACATAATCCCAAAAATTATAGCATAAGACATGAATTTTGGTTTCATACACATAAGCATAGAAAATAATTACATATTATTCGTAGCAAATTATGAAGACCATTATAATGGAAAATGTCCATTATTGAACCAGATTTACTTATCATTCCAGCCCTATATTACTGAACCATATTTAATTTCCATTCTTGTCATGTATATCTCATGAGATATAAATATTTACCGAATTCATTGGATGGAGATATAGGTCCCACCAATCTCATAAGAAAATCATTTTTATGTGTGCCACAAAAACATAAATCATTCGTCATAGCATAACCTACGAAATAAAATGGGTTTCTTAAAAATAATTCCATCAAAACATAATCCATATAAAGAAAAATTCCATAATTAAAACAATATAATCATATTAATAATTTGGATAATGTTATAACACTATTTAAGAAGCATTATCTTTGATGGAAAATAATTTTGATAAAACACTAGAAAATAATTCTTGAGGAAAATATCCTTTCTTCCTAAAAAATGATTCTTTTCTCAAAATTCCACAAATTTTTAAAATATAATAATTTATTTGAAGATAATCTTGAAATCTTGTAAAGGAAGATTCATGGAAATATGTTGTTATTATGAAATAAAAATATGATCATGCCGTATAAGTTAAAAAAATATTCTCCTCGTACTTTTGCTGGAAAAGTAAAAAAGAATCTTATAGAAAATTAAAGAAAAATATTCCTTTAATACCATTTAATTAAAATTCACCAAAGTATAAAATTAAATTTATTTTTTTTAGAAAAATATAAATAATATTACATTCTTGGGAAACATGGACATAGATGACAAAAATAACCCAATGAATACTTACGTATAAAAAATATTAGATAATAATGAGATTGAAAAATTATCCCCTGCCTTAGGTCCGATATCATTCAAATGTATAAAAATCTCTTATATATCAATTTAAATAATGTAATTTAATTATTCGAGAGTCATAGTCATTTTTATGATATCATATATGGTATTATTATCATCTCTTTATTAGTAACATTTCATTGTCACTTGTTATTCGGGTATTGACTACTTTATATTCTTATACATGTTTTGTCAGATATGTTCATGTTCCAATTATTAGGTTATAGTTCTATAATTTAGAGAATGATATTAGTATAATATATATCTTATTTATTTATTCCATTCATGTATAGAATCCTAGTTTAATGAAGATCATGTAGAATGAATCACATCACATCATGGAGACGTTTGTCCGTACGGACGCACAAGCGATGATATAATTCCCATAATTGTTGAATAGTATTAAAGTGTATGGTGTATAAAATTTGATAATTAGTATAATGTTATAATAATATTATATAGATTTTATTTCCAACATTATACCCATCCAAGTAAGGTGGTGGTGAAAAACAGATTACATCATGGCGTGGAGATGCTAAGTCGTACATATGCACGCGTGATGATTTCATTTTTCGTAGGATGGATAGATGGTGGAATATTATAGTTTCATAATTATAATAACATATATTTACATAAGTGATACTGATGTTGTTAATTTTTAATGAAATAACTAATGAATGGGGAGTAGAAGAAGAAATAAGTTTGAAGGTATTAGTAGAAGAGATTACCTCTTCCTCGACATGCTTTTTCTACATCTCTTCTTAGAGCAGTAGTGTTGTTATTTGATGACGAAAATAACCTCTTGAATGTAAATAGGGAAGTTTTAAAGGAAATATATAAGGTGATGGATGTTCTTGAAGGCTTAATGTGAAGTGAACAGGTGAGGGAGGAGGTTCCTTTTTATAATTGAAGTGAGGGGCCCTTTTGGAAACTCCATAAATAATACATTATAATAAAATAAAACCTCACTCAAAAACCACCAAAATTTCCAATTTTATAATATTAGATGAGATAGGGTTTTAATATCATCCACCAATAAATTTTTGAAAAGTATATCTGTCTATTTAAAATTTATATTTTTAATTAACACCTAGTTATTCTATTTAATTTTTAATTAGGGTAACAAATAACTCAATATTAAAAGGCTGAAATATTTACTTATTTAATGTAAAATAGACCATAAATAAATAAATTATATCATTTTATACCAAATAATAATAATTATATATTATAATTTTTTAAATTATTTTTAAATAATTCAATAAAATATTATTTTAATAAATAATCAATAGTATCAATTTTAACACTATTTAAATAATTAATTTACAAGATAAATTCGAAAAAAAAGATTCATTATATCTTTAGGACGTAAAGTTCATCTTGAAAATTAATTTTACATGTTAATTATCCCAAATTATATTTTCTTTAATATTTTTAATAACATTTATTTGATATTTGTCTTAATAAAATAATTACTACAACAGTTTTGTGTAATTACTTAATAAGATTATTTTTAGAACAAAAACTATGAAAATATATTATGATGAAGATAAATCTACTAGACTTTATAAGAATACTTATAGTCAGATTTATCTTTTTTAAAATTCAATAATTAAAATATTATACTTATTAAATTATGAAGGTGAGAACTTTATCATCACTTTAAATAAAATAATATAAGTCTCATAATCCCTTCTCTATAGATCTCAATGGTCGATAACTCGACCCTTACATTATTATGTTCTAGATATGCTTGAACGATATGATTTGGAAAAATTTTCAGATCTTTTAATGGGTATTATTATATTAATAGTAACTATATTATTGATTTTTCATCAATTAAATAATTTCTGTATGATTAATGTATAATCTATTAAGGTAATTATTTATTTCCTTAAAATTAAAAATAAATTACCAAGGTAAAGGAAAACATTTTATATTTAAGAGGAGTATTTATATTTGAAATTATCTTCAGTATAAATTTATATTAAAAATTACTTAGTAATTATAATTTGAGTGAGACATATTTAACTTTTCTTTAAATAAAACAAATTAAATGTCCTAATCTCATACAAGTGGATTAAAATGGAAATTATTTAAACCAAGGATGATTTAGGTAAAAAAACTCATAAAATAATTTTAATACACATGTTAGGGTAATTTTATAAGTGTATTCTTACCCTTAATTACACAGTTTACACTTTTACCGTATCGATAAAAATTACATAAGTTACTAATCTTAATGCCCAAAAATAATATAAAAATATTTACATAATTTGGACATGCTTATTACAAATATGGAATCCATTTTCAAAAAATCAAACAAAAAAGTTTTAATAATTAATTTAAAATCAATCCTATTGTCAGAAAAAGAGAACGAGTTTTAGAAGCTAAAACATTGCAAATGATTGATATCTTTTTACATATGAATTCAATATAAAATTATTGATAATTAAATACATTGTATTTAATGATTAAAATTTAGTGTATTTATACTTTAAAACCATTAAATATTATAATTTAACCATATAAATTATTTCAATAAAAAATTAATATTTATAAAATTTAGTGTATTTCTAATATTCATCAAAACCTGAAAGTTATCAGAAAAATATCATAAATTTATCCCATGTACATATATATATCCCTCTTTAAAATAACATATCAATTTTTTCATATAAAAATTATTAATGTGTCCAAATCATAATTTAAAATGGTTTCTCCATTCAAAGGCATAAAATTACCCTTTAATAAATATAGGTTTTTATACATCAAATTTGGTTTATACATACCCTATGACTAAAATACCCATTGGATGAATATAAAAACATATTTTATTAAGTATATAACATATATATCTTATTAATTTCGTTACCAATATTAATTCACTCAAAAATACAAATATGTAAATGATTTATATTTTTCCTAAATAATTGGTATTCAATGAATTCACAATGAATTTCTCTAAGTTATTTATACTTGTTCCCACTAACCTAATAGATAAGATATAATGATAATTTTATACTAAGGTAATCTCACAGTTTGTTTAAACTCGTGATTGTGTGTAATTTAATCTACTGAAGAATTAAAATTATTTCAAAAATTATGTCATAAAAAATCAAGATAGTACATTCTACCCCCCTTAAACTTAATTTTCCCCATAAAATTCATCACATGGAAACAATGAGATAAAGATACCTCTCCCTAAAAATATGATCAAGTTCCCAAGTAGCTTCCTCAAATTTATGGTTTCTCAATAAAACTTTAACTAAAAATATTTATCATGTTTCATAGCACATTTTCAATACAATCAAAAATCTCTATTAATTGTTCTTCATAAGAAAGATCTTGCTTCAGCGGTATGACTTTTGAGTTTAGTACATGTTAAGGATCAAGTATATACTTTGTTAGGAGGGATACATGGAACACATCATGGACATTAGAGAGATTCAGTGGAAGCACCAATTAGTAGGATATCTTGCCAACATGATCCAGAATTTCAAAAGGACCCATATACTTAGGGCTAAGATTTCCCTTTTTCCCAAATGTCACTACTCGCTTACATGGAGATATTCACAGAAACACCTTATCACCCACTTCAAAATCTGTGTCCTTTCTATGGTTTTTAGCCTAATTTTTTTCCTACTCTCAGCTGTTCTTATGTGTTTTAGAATTTATCTAACCTTTTCTACCATTTTATCAACAAGATCAGGTCCTAATAGCTTTCTTTACACAACTTCATCCCAATAAATTGGAGTTCATCACTTCATTCCATATAGTTTTCCATAAGTAGTCATATGAATACTAGAGTGAAAGATATTGTTGTATAAAAATTCCACAAAAGGTAGGTGTTCATCCCAACCACATTTGAAATTCTTATAGGAAGCTCTCAACATGTCTTCCAAAGTTTTAATTGTCCTCTTAGACTGACCGTGCATCTAAGGATGATAAGAAGTGATGAAACATAACTCTGTATCCAGAGAATTATGAAGACTTTTCTAGAACTTTGAGGAAAACCTCAGATCCTGATCAGATATAATTGAAATTGGTACTCCATGGAATTTTACAACTTCCTTTACATGTATCTTGGAAATATTATCAAGATAGAAATCCTTTCATATTTCAAGGAAGTTTTCCAATTTCATAAGGATATCAACTATAACCCAGATTGCATTATTTAATTTGGATTCATTGGGAAGTCCAATGAGAATTTCCAAAGTTATATTTTCCCATTTCCACTCTAGTATGGGTAACAGTTATAAAACCCCCTTAGACTTCTATCTCTCAGCCTTAAATTGCTAACAAA
This sequence comes from Viscum album, assembly GCA_963277665.1. NCBI lineage: Eukaryota > Viridiplantae > Streptophyta > Magnoliopsida > Santalales > Viscaceae > Viscum > Viscum album. Next base: position 1,259,204,315 of record OY728152.1, read on the forward strand.
CCATGTGTCGGGGGACATATTCAAGAACATCCCATTTCTTGACACCACACAGAAAATACTCTTTCATGTCCCTATATATATTTGTTCTTCAAGGGTGAATTGATAAAGAAGTACTATGATCCTCATCAAACAGATCCTTATTTAATTCTGATCTGAGAGGAATATAAACCCGATTCCTAAACCTTAATATTATATCAAAATCAAGGTTGAATTAAGGAACATTTCTCACCTTATTTTGTAGTTCTACATATTCCTTCTGCGCCTCCTTAATCATCACTTATATTGATGGTCTAACATTAATCTGAGGAAGATAAGATTTCTCCCCTTTAAAATTTTAAGATCCATCCTTTGAAAATCCATAAATTTTGGGTCTTTTGTGATCCTCATCATGGATAGGATATCACTGTATTGATGACTCAAAGCATCTTCCACCTTGTTCTATTTTATATGGTGGTAATGTATTTAGTAGTCATAATATTTAATCAAATCTAGCCATATTATATGGAACATATTAATATCCTTTTGTGGGAAAATATAATTCAAACTTTTATGATCAGTATAAATATCACACCATTCAACATAAAGATAATCCCTCCATGTATTTAATGAAAAAATTACTACAGATAACTCCCAATAATGATGTGGGTAATTTTTAAAATTTATTTTTAAATACTATGACACATAAGCTTTCATAACATCATTTTTGATGAGAACTGATCCCAACCCCTTCTTGGATGCATCACTATAGATCACCAACCTTTCTCTACTACAAGGTAGTGTAAGCATAGGTGCATTGTCTTACCTTCTTTTTATCTCTTTGAAATTATCTTCACATTCCTCTACCCATTAGTAATTAACTCCTTTCTGATCCAACTTGGTGAGTGGATTAGATAATCATGAAAAATCATTAAAAAAAGTCAATAATATCCAGCCAATCCAATAAAACTTCGGATCTCAGTTACCATTTTTGGTCTCAGATAACTCTAAAAAGCTTTTTATTTTGATGAATCCATAAATATCCTGAATCTTGTGATTTTATGACCAAAAAATGAAACTTTATGAACCCAAAATTAAAACTTTGTAAATTTTTCATTAAACATATCCTTTAATAGTGTGTTTAGTACAATTGTCAAGTGGTCTTTATGTTCTTCCTTACTCGTTAAATGGAAATGAATATCATCTATAAATATCATCACAAACAGATCAAGATATTCTCTATATAAACTATTCATTAGATCAATGATGATAGTAGGGTTATTAGTAAGAACAAAAGGCATCACTATAATTTCATAGTGTCTATACCTTGTAAGAAATGACATATTTTTTATATACTACTACTTGATGATTAATTGTTGATACCCTGAACGAATATCAATCTTGAAAAAGTATTGAGCCCTATGTAGTTGGTCAAATAAGTCTTAAATGTAGGGAAGATGATATTTTCTCTTGATAGTGATCTTGTCAAGTTATCGATTATAAATGCAGAGTCTCATTGATCCATGTACTTTCTTAACAAATAGAACATGTTATCCTTATGGTGACTCACTTTGGAATATGAATCCCTTATCAAGATTCTCATGGAGTTGATTCTTAATTTACAACAAATCGACTTCTTCTATTCTATAAGGTGTATTTGAAATAGGTATAACACCCAATATGAGTTCTGTTGAAAACTAAACTTCACGATTTGGTGAAAGACCTAGAAATTCATCTAGAAAGACATCATCAAAATCCCATATAATGTCTATATTCTTTATTCTGAATTTCTCCCCAACCTTTTGAGATAGATAACATTCATTTATAGGGATAAAGACCCATATGATGGATGAAATGTTTTCTAGAATTTTTTATTCTTCCTTGCATCGATAGATGATTATAGATTGATCCAAAATTTTAAATGTGACATTATCCCTTGGACATTAATATGAGATCCGTATAGATAAATAAAATCCATGCCTATAATAAAAACAAATTACATTATAGGAAGGATGAGAAGATTTTATGGAATTACCTTCCACAAACATCAACCAGGGAAGAATTATAAACTTTTCATGTGACTGTTGTGCCATTAGGAGTTGTCACAGGAAACTCAACATCTAATTTTTGAGGTAATATGGTGATAAATTTAAAAAAATTTTAAGAAATAAAAGTGTGTATGGATCTACCATCAAATAAAACATTTTCTAATTTAGAGTGGATGGTTAGTGTACATTTCACCACTTCATTATAAATATCCACATTGCCAATAATGATCGCATGTGATTTTTCATTGTCTTTGGCCTTGAGAGTTTTCTTAGGTCGATCATCATCAATAACCCTGAGATTAGGGAACTGATTCACATAATGAACTATTTTCTTGCACTTTTAGCATTGGCGTGTAGGAGATGCATTTTGTGTAGTCTTTTCTCTATTCATATCATTAGAACTCTTTTCAAATGAAATCAGCATTCAACTACCTGATGACCTTCTTTTACACACTTAATACATTTACTAGTCCATTTAAAAGAATTTCCCCCATGTTTCATTCCACACATTGAACATAATGGAAAACTCATCTTCTTTTCGTGGTGGTCTTTAGATATTCCTTTGAATTCCATTTTTCTCTTCTTATAAAACTCATAGGACTAATGGGTTACTCCAATATCCATATGAACCTTGGGTGAACCTCAATCAATTTCCTCATAGCTATTAAAGTCCCTTATGAATTGTGATATTCAGAGACATGGTTTTAAGACACTGAAGAATTGATCAATTTTACTCTCAGGTAGAACAATAATTATACAAGCGTACCTCCCTAGCCTTGTCATTTTTTTCATAGGTACCAACAGATTCATCATAATTTTTCTTAGGTTTAAGGAATTTGTTATCCATATCTTTTCAAAGAATATGTGAAAATTACTTGTTGAAAAATATTTTCTTAAACTCATATAATTCCATGGACTCAATTTCATATCTTTGATTCATATTCATGATAATATTCAACCATTGATCAACTACACCTTCCAAATGATATAATTCTAATATTAATTTATCATGTTAAGAACATTGTAGAACTAAAAATATCTTTTTAGTTGAACTGATCCATTGTCCAACCACTAATAGATCAGAGGACTCATAGAAAGAAGGTGGATGCAGCCTCATGAAGGACTCAAAAGAATGTTTCTCCCTAATTTGATCATTTTCATGTCCGACATGATTCATAGATTTAGAAAGTTGTGTGATCATAGCTAAAATATTTTTCATTCTAGCACCAATAACATTTGGTTGCTCAGGAGGAAAATAATATCATTTCCTATCATTCTTAGCATTAAATCAGTTCCTTTGGGTTCCAACCATTGACTAAAACCAAGATGCATAGTGTGAGAAACACTAATCATAATGGAAAAAACACATAATCAAGAATAAAATTTCAATTTAGGATACCTTATTTTTTTTCTAGGTTATTCATGGTCATTTCTAAAACACTAGGATTGTAACCTATACTTAGACATATCCTTAGGGTTATTGCTAAGGATTTATTATCCTAGTTTCCAAAGGTTAACTATATATTTTCTCTAATACCAACTATAATGACCCATATATCACATACATTAATATTACATCAAAATTTAAGTATATTCATTACAACCAATAATAAATCCATGATAGGAACCTATATGTATAATGTCCTTAGAAAATAGGAAATATAAAAAACTAGTTCATAAAACCTCAATGTTTCCCCCACTTATATCATCATGACTAGAGACTATTTTGAAATATATTATTTAATACCCTTATTCATGACATAGGGAAAATTAAAATATTAAAGGGTGACAAAAAATTCTCAGTAAGGGTATAAAAGGTAAATAACAATCATATCAAAATCATAATACATAAGAACATAACATTTGGAAGTTTTATCTGGAATATAATAGATTGTGATATCATGTTATGGGATAAAAGTTCATAATAATTAATAAAAAAAATCCCCAATGTCATAACATAATACCTGACATTTTTTAGAATACACATAATCATAGAAAATCATTTCATATTAGTCAGGGCTCATTCCAAAGACCATAATTGTAGACAATGACCATTACTGAACCAAGTATACCTGCCATTCCAGTCATATATTACTAAACTAAATTTACATTCTATTCCATTAACATCTGTCTCATGATATATAAATCTTTACCCAATGTATTGTAATGAGATATAGGTACACCCATCTCATTATGAAATAATTCTTATGTCTTCCACAGAAATATAAATCATGCATCATAGCATAACCCAAGAAATAAAATGGGTTTCTTAAAAAACAATTCATCACAACATTATCCATATAAAATAACATTCAAAATTAAAAAAACTGAATCATAGAAATAATTGGAATAGAAACACAACCCTATTTAAGGATCTTAATCTTATATGGATAATAATTTTGATAAAACACTTGAAATTAATTCCTGTGAAAAATATTCTTTCTTCGTGAAAAATATTTTTTTCTTAAATGCCACAAAATTTTAAAAGAAAATAATTTATTTGAAGTAAACCTAAAATCATGTAAAGGAATATTCAAGGAAATATGTTTTCATGAATATGTAAAAATCCGATCATGCTGTATAAGTTAAAAAAACATTCCCCACATTCTTTTAACAGAAAATTCCATAAGTACCTCATTTAGAATAACGTCAAAACATTCCCTTCATACCATTTAAAAAAATTCAGTAAAGGCTAAAATAAACTTCAAATAATTATATAAGAATAGAAATAATATTACATACTTGGGAAACATATACTTGGTTGATAAATATAACCCAGTATGTACTTACATATAAACAATCTCAGATAATAATGAAATATGAAAATTATCCCTTACCTTAGGTCCGATATTCTTCGTATGTATCTAAAAATCTTGTATAATGATTTAAATAATGTTATTTAATTATTAAATAATAATATTAATTTTTATGATATCATATATGATCATATTATCATCCATTTTTCAGTAACATTTCATTGTCACTAGTTATTTTGATATTAATTGCTTTATGTTCTTTGGCAAGTTTTGTTGGATAAGTTAATGTTAAAATTCTTTTTTTATTGTTATATCAATTATATAATGATATTAGTATAATATTTATCATATTTATTCATTTCATTCATGTATATAATCACATATTAATGGAGATCAAGTAGAATGAATTGCATTACATCATGGAGATGGTGGGCGGTATGTACACACGAGTGACGATATCATTGCCATAATTGTTGAGTGATATTCAATTGGATGGTGTATAATATTTTATAATTAGTGTCATGTTATAATAATAATATATATTTATTACTTCCATCATTATACCCATTCAATTAAGGTGGTGGTTAAAAACATATTACACCACAATGTGAAGACGGTAAGTCGTACATACGCATGCTAGGTGATTTCATTTTTCATAGGATGGATAGAAGGTGGAATACAATTGTTTTACAATTATAATAACATATAATTATATGAGTGGTATTGAAGTTTTTAAATTATAATGATACACATAATGAATAGGGAAGAGAAGAAGAATGATGTTCGAAAGTATAGTTGGCGGAGATTACCTCTTATTCGACGTGCTTCCTTCTAATATCTTCTTAGAGAACTAGAGTTGTCCATTGAAGATGACCAGAACATCTAGAATGTTAATAGGTAATTTGAGAAGGAAAAATATTATGATATGGATAGTATTGAAGGATCAAAGTGAAGTGAAGAATCGAGGGAGGAGGATCCCCCTTATAATTGAGGTGAGGGTCACTTTTGGAAACTCCGTAAATAATAATTTATAACAAAATAAAACCCTACCCAAAACCTCCAAAATGTCAAATTTAGAAAATGATATGAGATAGGGTTATAAGATAATCAACTGATAAATTTTGGAAATTGTTTATCTCAATTTAAACCTTATCTTTTTAACCAATACTTAATTATTTTCTTTAATTTTTAATTAGGGTAACAAATAACTCAATATTAAAATGGTGAAACATTTACTTATTTGATGTAAAAGAGGCAATAAATTTATAGATTAGATCCCTATATACTGTATCATAATTTTTATAAATTTTCAAAAAATATTTAATGAAATTTAAATAATTTAATAAAATATTATTTTGGTAAAGAATCAACAATATCAATTTTAACACTATTTAATTAATTTATTTTTAAATATATTAATATAATAAGATAATTTAAAAAAAAACCATTTTATTATATTACTAGGAGGTGAAGTTATTCTATAAAATTTATTATTACTGTTAATTATCCAAATTTATATTTACTTTAATATTTTTAATAACATTTGTTTGATATTTATCTTAATAAAACAATTACTACAACAATTTTGTGTAATTACTTAATATGATTATTAGTTTAATAAAAATAAAAATTAAAATATTATTAAGAATATAAATCTACTATATTTCATAAGAATACATGTAGTAAAATTTTTTTTTTGTAATACCCAATATTTAAAATGTTATACTTTTTAAATTATGAAGGTATCAACTTTAACATCACTTTAAATAAAATAATATAAGGGCCATAATCCCTCCTATAAGCCCCTAAAAGGTCCATAACTAGACCCTTGGTTGATTATGGTCGATATATACTCTAAAAAAAATTCAGGTTTTTGGATCTTTTAATGGGTATTATTATTTTAATAAAAAAATTATTATTGATTTTTCATCAATTAAATATTTTCTGCATCATTAATGTATAAGCTATTAATGTAAATATTTATTTATAAAAATTAGAAATAAATTACGATGATAAATGAAAAAAAAATTATATTTAAAATGATTATTTATAATTGAAATTATATTTAGACTAAACTTATATAAAAAGTAATTTAGTTTTTAAAATTTGAGTGAGACATATTTAACTTTTATTTAAATAAAACAAATTAAATGTCGTAAACTCATCCATGTTGATCCAAATGGATATTTTATCAACCCAATTACTACTTAGGTCTATGAAAACTCATCCAATGATATTTAGACAAGTGTTATGGTATTTTTATAAGTGTATTTGTATGATTAATTACCCACTTTACCCTTCCACCGTATCGATAAAAATTATAGAAGTTACTAGTCATAATGCCCAAAAATAAAGTAAATATAATTACATAATATGGATATACTAATTCGGAATATGGAATCTATTTTTTTAAATTAAAAAAACATAAGTTGCAATAATTAATTTAAAATCAATCCCATTTTCAGAAAGAGAGAACGAGTTATAAAAACTAAAACTCTGTAAAAGATAGAAGTGTTTTTACATCTGAATTCAATGTAAAATTAATTCTAAGGACATAAATTTTATTGAATGATGAAAATATATTATATTTAAACTTTAAAACCATTCAATATTATAATTTAACCATATAAATTATTTCAATGAAAAAAGTTGTTTTCATAAAATTTAGTGTATGTTACTATTCATCAAAACATGAATGTTATTAGACAAATATAAAAAATTAATTTCAAGGATCTTTTTTTATCCTGCTTCAAAATAAAATGGTTATTTTATCATTTAGAAATTATTAATGTGTCAAAATATTAAATTAAAAGGGGTTCTCCATTTAAAGTTGTAACATTAACCTTTAAAAATATAGGTTTTATAGATAAAATAGGGTTTATATATACCATATGACAAAAATATCCGTTGAATTAATATAAAAAATAATTTATTAAGTATATAACATATAGATCTCATTAATTTCATTACTAGTAGTAATTGACTCAAAAATAAAAATATATATTTGATTTATATATTTCAAAAATAATTGGTAGTCAATGAATTCACAATGCAGTTTCATATGTTAGTTATACTTATTCCTACTAACCTAAACTCTAGGATATAAAAATAATTTTATACATAGGGAATCTCATGGTTCCTTTAAACTCATGATTTCATGCAATTCAAGCTACAGAATAATTAAAATTATATTAAAAAATATTTCATAAAACATCCAGGTGTTACAATAACGTAACCACCATCCTTATTTATAATGTAGCCACCAAATTGTTTTATAAATTAAACACTATCACATAATTTAAACCAAAAATTTGTGTTCCATAAGATCATAAAATATTCATTATATCAGAAACCAAGGGAAGAAATGAGTTTCATATATATATTCTTATTATAATCATAAACCATCAAGAGAACGAATCTGGATGGTATCATTGGATTATATCCATAATAATGCCCATTTAACAAAAACTAGATGTCATTTTATATGGAAAATGATTTTGAAAGATCACATGGAATATTTCTTGATGAAAATAACCTTTCCAATTTGAAAATTACCATTGAAAAATTAAAATTTCACATGACATTATGAACATAATTTTCTTGTAAATTAAGAATTTAAACATATAAAGGAATATTTAAAACATATAGTGGTCATGATGATGGGAAAAACCACTCTTTTAATCCATTTTTACAAAAATATTCCATTCACATTTTTGTTAAAAGTCGATCGTACCTCTTTCAAAAAATGATAAGAAGACTACTTTAGAACTATTTCTGTAAATTAGGGAAACATGCGTAAAAATTTATTTAAAAAAAAATCATTTTACAATATTGAAATCTTTCTTTAAAACTTTTTTTGGAAAGCATGAAATGGTGTAAAATGGATTTTCGATAGAAGTAAGAAATAAAGTTGATATTTTTCTAAAAAACATTTATTTGAACACATGAGAACATAAAGTGTGGAAAATAAAAGGAATAAATGTATTTTCACAATATAGTTTGATGAAAAAAAAATCTAATATTTTCATGAGGTATATATCATATAATTTTATTATCGTAAGAATAATCACAATCAATAATGATAAACAAGGAGATTGTATCACAAAACCATTACCATTTTGGAAACTCTTGAATCATAAGACCATAAAATAAAAAATTTAAATAAGACATAAAATATTATGAAAATAAATAAACTCCTGATATAACATATAAAAGGTTCTGTATATTAGTCTAATAAAAGAAGATATGTGTATAACATAATATATGTTCCCAAAAAACCAATTTGAGACAAAATTCCCCTACCTTAATTCTCAATTTTCTTAATCAACATTTGATCCACCTATATTATAAATATAGTTTTATTATAAATATATTACATTAAAATATTCATATTTACCATACCATATATGATTTACTTATGAAATTTTATTACCCATTTATTAATAAATCAATGTTAGAATTTCATTTCAGGTAATTACTAATTTGTTTTTCATGTATGTTTTTATTTAGAATTTTTAATCCTTTTACTTTGATCATGATGCCAACATCTCCAAAATGTTAAATATGACATAGATATCATATATTATTTATGTATTTTTTTTCTTTTAGTCCATAAAATGTTGGGATAGAAAATTAATTACATCGTGTTTAGAGACGTTTAGACATGCGTACTCTTGAATGTTGTATCCATTTTCTGGATGGAAGGATATGAGGTAATTAAATAATATATAACATCTAAATATTAATTATTATTTCATATATATCACATATATTCATTAAATTTACATTTACTACCTTCCATGTAAATTATAAGTGAAAACGAAATCACATCGCTTCATGAGGTGGTAGTCCGTTATACACACAAGAGACATTTTCATATTCAAACAGAATAGAAATTAATAAGGTAAATATGATATAATAATTATATAAGTATAATTATGTTATATATATAATATATATAATTTAAGTACATCATTTTATCATCCCTTGAGATTCAGTCATGGAAAATGAAATACATCGGTTCCTGAGGCGGTAGTCTCCCATACCCCTGATCAATAGTTTCATTTACCATTTAATAAAAGATGAGATAGACGTAGATTATTAAATTGAAATAATAAAATAATATTATATAGTAGATAATTATGTTCTTATATAACAATTTTTTATTATGTTTTTATGTATCTTAGGAAAAAAAAGCTTGGTTAAAACATTGCCTCTTCTTTAGAGAACCATGTTAAATTTACACCAAAAGACTTTAAAATGGGGTATATTGATAAAGATAAAGATAGTTTGATTTAGTATGGAAAGTATGTATGATATTTGTGAATGTATTAGTATTAACAAATGGGTTTTTAAATGTGGAGATGAGAGGAGAGTGGGTACCCTTTTATAAGCGAGGAGATGATACACTTGGAATTTAAGAAATAAAAAGAGTGCACAAGCGTTCTAAACATTAAAAAAGGATTATAAATGGTTCATTATAAAACATTAGATGAAATAAGGTTTATATATGTACATATAATAAGAATGTGAATATTTTTATGTGATTTTAACACTTATGGGTTTAGTTTTACCCCTGCTAAAGTTGTTATAACCTTAATATCAGTAATTAATTTTTAATATTGTTTTACTTTTCATTTTTAACACAAAGAACAGTTAATTTATTATATAATTTTAATTATTCTCATTCAAAATATTGAATCAATTTTTAAAAATTATATTTATATAAATTTAAAAGTTTATTTTAAAATTAAACCCACTAACACAATGAGAAGGCATTTTTGAGATAGAAAAGTTTCATAAGTATATAATATTATAATATCATAAGTCATTATAAATTTGATTAAAATTAAATAAATTGGTTTAATAATGAATTAATTGAACATATCTACTTATATTTTCTTTAAACAAGATGGAAAATTTTTAATTCTTTAAACAACAGTTAGTTTTTAATAAAAATCAGTATATTTTACAACTCATTGAAACATTAATATTTTTAGAAAATTCTAAAAACGTAAACATAAGTTATTTTTCACATGATGATTGAAAAATAAAGATAAATAATTTCAAATAATATTTTTTAAAATTTTAAAATTAATTTTATTATTTGTTCACAAAAATAAAGAAAAAAAATTGTTTTCTGAGAAAATAATATTTTAAAAATATTTAAAGACTTTACTAAAAAATTTAGTACATATAATTTTTTATGTTTTTATTACGTAAAAACATTATAATTAATTTGTATACTATGTTTATTCCTATTCGTAACAAAAATTTTAAGGACATGGTTATAATGATCATATTTAAATAATAATTTTAATAAAATATCATGGTTCGTTAAAACTCAGTGTTTCATGTAACAAAACATATCTAGGAAATTATAATAATTATTATAATTATTAATATTTTCATAAAATATCAATGTGTTAAATTTTTTATAAACATATAGTGATTTTAGTTTATCTGAATGGATGCATTACACTTTTATTATTTCTATTATTATTTCCAACTCTGATATGTTGATATAGTGTCCCTATGGTTACGTTGTATACCATCACTATAAGTCATTAGACTCTGGAATTAGGGAAGGCTTTCCTATGGCCATATGACACCACAATTGGGCACTACCGAGTGGTATAGGCTAAGTGAACATTATAAAGTGGTATCAAGGCATATTTATTTTATGTAACTATTTTGAAAATTTTTAAAGGAGATACAGCATTATCAAAAAAATTTATAACATATAATTGAAATTTCATTTATTGATCCTTATCTATGTTATTTCCAGTTAAAATTAAATGAAATTCAATGATGTGGATCCTATATATATATATATGATTTGACCCTAATTATGACCACATTAGACAAGAGAGTACATTCGAGTTATGAGATTTAAATGAAATGAGCTGTGAATAATTATATGATGATATTCCTTTTATTAGTTTAAATAAAATATAATATCAAAAAAATATAGTAGTGTATTCTGAGGAATGTATTTGGAATTACATTGGGGTTTCCCCTTGATAGACTCTAGTATAGAATTGAGAGGGTGTTGATGAGCATGACCAGCCAGGGGTTGAGTTAGAGCCTCCAATAACACTGTGGTAGGAAATTGATGATCAAATTCATGAAGGCTGGTCAAGAGTTTCATAAAAAATTGAGGAAGAGATGATTATCAAGCTATACCTACAATGTCTGATCCAATTTTGGAGTCTTAGATGTATCATCCTCCATTGTTTAGTGGAGATGGAAGACCCTAGGAACTCAAGTTATAGATAGAGTTAGTTCTGCAGATTTTTGAACATCTTGATACACCCCTACAGAGGATGGTAAAGTTAATAGTTTATATGATGCAAGGTATAAATAGGTTTTGGCGAGATAATTTAATCCAAGAGGTCTAACATGTGGGACTAACTGAAAAATATTTTTAGACCAGTTTTTTGAATTTTTATTTCATGATTACCAATGGTATGATAGGGTTAGGGAATTTTTAGGCCTCTCCAAGCAAGGTATATTAGTGATGGATTTTTCTTCTAACTTTATGGAACAATAATTATTTTCGTATCCTAGATGATAAATAGATTACTAGGGTGATAATTATTTAGAATGGTATATGATATGAGATTTATGTTTAGTTTAATGTTTTACTCCATCCATTTTTATTGATATCATAAACTAGTCCCTTATCATAGAGATGAACCTATGATACACAGAAGGTTCAACATAGATTGATTATTATGGGGGACTAGTATTAGTTATTTAGATAAGTGGTTTCACTAATTTAAAGGTTCACCCCAAGGAGGTCGTAGCTAGGTTATCCATGGAAATGGATCATCTATTCCCCTCAAGGGTGGTGGTTTTGTAGAGGGTTACTAGTGTGGAAGGCCTATATATACTCATCCTTAGTTATAATGACCGTGATTTGAGTGTAATATATATCGAAGGATGAGTCATATTCATATGTATTATAGAATGATCATGCAATTATATAGAGATAGGGGATCCAGATTGGGTTCAGAGGCCAAACCCATTGTAGTACAATCAGAGGGAATTTGGAGTTCCATTGTTCATTTAGGATGAGGTGTAGGTTGTGGTGATCGGGGGAAGGGAAAAAATTCATGTAGAGTGGTTCTTCATTGAGGTAAAAAGTCATGGATTGAGGCATAGGTACATTCTAATTACATTCTATGTGCCCTAATTATACCAATCAAGATACATGACACTTTAATGCATGAGGTATAATCGTAGTGGAACTAAATTTAGCATGTTCCTTGTTTGATACTTAAAAATCAATCTATTTTATATCTTCTAAATTTATGGGTGACTTAGGTCTAGCCACTGAAAATTTATATGGGGAAATTTTGATTGGAATCATTTCAATGGTGATATATAAAGTAATTCACCATTGTAGGGAATGTTCTATGATTATTTAATACAACATATTCATTTTTGATTTATTTTTACTATAAATGACTAGATTTGATCTAATTATTAGTATGGGATGGATTGTTTAGTATCATTCCCTTATTGATTTTTATCACTGACATGTGACATTTATATCTCATGTAGTTAGAAGCTATATCTATGCCAAAGAGTACAAATAACAAGTGGTTCATGCAGAACCTGACCATCAACAATTGTGTGGGATCACAAATAGAGATATTAATATTATATTAGATGATGGGAAAATGAGAAATGATTTTTAAGCCCATTTTTGATTATTTTTGAGATATTTTTCTTTATGGTTTCATTGGATTTCCATAAAAATAGTGGTTTAATTTACTATCTATATATTTCAATGTGGAAAGCCTAATTATGTTCCTCTATAAGGGATGAATCTTTTGGAGAACAGAGAGATAAAGGCCTAGATTGAGGACTTTGAGAAAAATTGGTTCATACAGGTGAGTACATCCCTTTGGATTTCCCCATTTATATTCACCTGGATTGTATATATCTATTTGAGAATATGTATTGACTATGAAAATTTAATCAATTTGATGTTAAAGAATTGATAACCACTTATACAAGAAAATATTTGTTTTATCTATCTTAGAGGGGATAAGTCTTTCTATAAGATTGTATTTAGATCCAGTTATAGTCAATTGATGGTGAAGCCTTGTAACAAACCTTGCATAATGTTCAAGAGTTGGTATGGTCTATATAAATACCTAGGGATTCCATTTTTATATAGGAATACACTAGTAGTGTCAGTGTAAATTATGAATTGGGTGTTCCATATATTTTTGTAAATAATTTTATTGGGATTGGATGATAATATATTGATGTAATCTTAATCATATTTGAAGAAAATTTAACATCTGGTGATTTCTCTAAGAACAATTATGTAGAATAAGATATATAATGAGACTTGAATGTGCTAATTTTGAACTGACCAACTGAATTTATTTGGGAATATTATATCTAGGACTAGCATTTCTACGGAACCTAATAAAGTAAGAGAAGTGCTTTCTTGGGAGTGAATAAAGAACATTTTTGAGGTTTTAAACATTCATTGATTTTCTAGTTATTATATGATTTTTATTTATGACTTTTACCACAAGAAATCTCCAATGCTGGGTTTCAATAGAAATGGGGTGAATTGTTTTAGTCATACTCTTATGAAACTTCCTTTCAGTTGTTCAATGTTAGATTGACTATAGTGTCATTATGGACCATACTTGAGTTGACTAGGGTGTATTTCTTGATTTATTGGTCTTATTAAATTTTCTGTGAAACTTTTTTGTTATACACTAACACAAATATCTTAAAATGAATTTTATCACAAAGGACGTGATATTTTTTTTGAAATGGTGGGTAATGTATTTGTTGTCCTTTTATTTTGAGATTTACTATATCCCGCAAGAAAGGTAATGTTTTTGAAAATGTATAGAGAAGGATCAATTAGACTCAATTAGTGTAGTAGTCCAATTGTGAGAGGTAGATAATAAACCTCTTTGATAAGATGCATCTTGGCACCTAGGTGCACTACAACCAAGTGAAACTCACATATTTATCTATCAATTATTCAATCCTTAGTAGGATGAAGAGAAATAAACTCCAAGAACTATATTTACCAGTTAATGGGGATAGTATATGTAGTTGTGATCCAACCCCAAACTTTTCCTATGATGTTGATGAGGTTATTTATGTTCTATGTCACATTGTGGTTCCCATGGTTATGCATGAGGAGATGGAGAGGGACTCACATGCATCCATGTGGGATTTAAATATTTTATTTACCAAGATGAAAAGATATATAAATAAGTAATATTGGTGTTATATAATGAAAAAGGACGTTACGAGGTTCATCACACAATACTCCACTTGTGAGAAGGTGAAGCCCATGGTTTAGTGGCCCATTGGTCTTCTACAACCACTTACCATTCCAAGTTTTAAAAGGGTTATGTGATTATCAATTTCATTTTTGGGTTTCCGAGGACACCATATGGAAGATACATAGTTTGGAGATCAGTTGACTATAGTGTCTCCCTTCCCAATTACATGATATACCTTTTTAGTTAATGAGATATATAAGATTTATTTTTATGAGATGATAAATTTATATGGTGTCCCTCAGAGTATCGTTTCAGACAAGGATACTTTATTTCATGAATCTATAAATGATTTTAGAAGTTTATTGGTACATTGTATCCTTTGATAACATCCTATCATCCATAGATATAAGAATATGTTTTTCATAATATTCATATTTTTGAGGAAATTATGAGAATATACGTCTAGGACTTTAGTGGTTCTTGGAAGAACCTAATGGATTTAAGATAGTTAATATATTATAATAGATATTATTAATTAATTCATATGGATCTATTTAACTCCTTATAAGATTAGAAATTTTGTTTTCCTTTATATTGTTTTTAGGCTGTGTCAGTAGAGATTATCTAGAGGAGTCTATTGTTAGAGCCCTCAATGCATATTTAGTTGACTAGGAAAAGGTTTACAACTACCTAGAGTAGATAGAGTTTGCATGATATCTAGTGATATCATCACTTTAAGTTTGAGGTGGGAGACTAATCATTTTTATGGGTGTCACTATGTTTAGGTAATTGATATGTTTGGATGTAGGGGAATCTGGAACCCTGGCATGTGGGGATGTTTGAGATTGTTGAGATGGCTTGTAAAATGGCACAGCAAATGGATCTAGCTCAGTGATTCAATTGTATTGATAATGTATTACATGTGTCTTAGTTTTAGAATTATTATCCAAACACGTCTCTTGTAATTGATACTGCTAACCTCAAGATTAAAATTGATGCATATTTTGACGAGTTTCTTGTTCAAATAGCATATTTAAGAGATAAATATCTACACTAGAATATGATTCCTCTTTTAAAAGTTTCTTAATAGTATAAACTTATCCAGGAGGAGAGGTTGTATAATGAGTTTGATATATAGGGCCTGTGGCGGGAGTTATTCTTCAGTGATCCTTGTTGGTGTCTGAGATCATCATACTTGGATGAGAAGCCATATAGTAGAGATGTTTTAAAACATAATATTTCATTAAGTTACAAAATGTTTAATTGTTTTTATAAAACATTATTTTTATATATTTTATATATGATTGAGGTGTTTATAGGGAGTTGGAGTTGTAACTTGGGGTATTTAGGGATCTTAAAACCTTAAATTATGTAATTAGTGGTTATAGACTAGGGTTCATGGTTATCACATGATTAGTTCTAACTATGCACACCAACCAGATAGTGGGGAGTATCCTAGTTCACTACTCCACATACTATTTATATCTTTAGTTGAAACCTTGATAAAACTAAAATAACTTTCTGAGTTTCCACATGATTGGTAATTTATCCACCATGCTGTGCAGCCTAATCATGTGATGTGTGAGTTCACCAAAAAGTGGGAACAACATCATTTGAACACAGTTTTCTAGACCTGGTGTCCTAACCATATATGTTGTGTTTTTTATTAATATTAGGAATATCATTGTTGAAACAGTGTTTGGAAAACCATACATCCAAACCCCATTGTCTTTAAAATCACTTTAAAATGGGAAATTTACCAAAATGATCCTACCATTTTTTTTATTTCGTATCCCATCATTTCTAGGATCTCGCTCAACTAATATCCATACAATTAAGGACCTATTCTCTTTACACCATTATTATTGGTATTTATAATTCAATCATTAAATTAATTTATTAGTACTCATCCCAAGGTAGTTCTAGAAGTAATGTTTAAATTTCAACTATGAGGTATTTTAATTTATATTACATTCAAATAGTCTTGCGCTAGCTATGCTATTTTTCACCATATTTCAGGGTTTCATCAAAAAAAATTATTTCCAAATTTTAAATTCAAATCGATATATGATACTTAAGGAGTATACTCCTCGAAGGAAATGTTATGTGGTCTTTAAACTATACCATAATTTCTTATATTATTAAAAGTTCATGGTTTGTGTGATCAAATCGAATTTCTGCACACTTGAACTAAAACATAAATAAATTTCAATATGCTTCCTATATAGTGAAAAATGACTATATAAGCCCCGTACATCTATAACATAATGGTGGGACCCAAATTACCTCCATGAATTATGGTTCACCGAGATTTATGAGTGAAGGGAATTTAATTGGTGAATCTGGGGGTTCTAAGAATTAACCGATGATTAGGGTAAAGATGAGAACTCTATATGAATTTTGATAACCTGATTTTTTTCTAAATGTATAGGTTTAAATGATGATAATAATTTTTATTAAATTTTAAAATTATAATGATATGTTAAGTGTTTTTAAATTGGAATAGAATCATTTGAAATTGTGATGGAACCCATATACTACTTTGATTTTTTCGGTGGGGGTATATACCCCGAATTTTACTAATGATTCCATTTTGATTTACTATGTAGGTGTGTGTACCCTCAGGTTTCTAGATGATTTTACATGTATTTCTTAGGTATGGGTGTGTGACCTTGGGTTTCCAGATAACTCTACTTGGATTTCATAGGTGGGGATATCTTTCCCTGGGTTTATAGATGGTGCTTTTGGGATGGGGGTGTGTTCCTTACGGATTCTTGAAAATTCTACTAGATTTCCATAGCTGGGGAGTGCCTACCCCTAAATTTTCTGATGAATTACTTTTATTTTATAGGTGGGGGTGTATTAACTGAGGTTTATAAGGGAGGTACTTATGTTTTTTGGGTTATGAGAGTTTCCCCTGGGTTTCCAAATGAGGTATTTGAGTTCCCTTGGAGGGGACTGTCTACAAGAAGTTTCCCAATGACAATATTCTATTAAGAGACATATGACATTTGATTAAGTTGGTAGGGTTGATTCCAAGTTTCACATTAGGACCCTAGTTTCAATGGTAATTATTTATATTGTTTTATTTATTTATTTATTCATTTTTTAATAAACTCTGTTATAGAATAATTTTTTTATAGGCATTGTTTGCAGTGGATGAATGAGTTTTACTTGTACCCTTATTGATCCAAAATGATTACCAAAGATAACTATATAGTTATAGTAAAAGGAAATGAAACACCATATTATCAATGGCTTATTTACTATCTGATATAGGGTATGGTAGAGGGGACTATATGAGGAATCATGACTATTTTTTTTGAGACTTACTACTTTTTATGTGATCCATTTTTAGATTATAATATACTTAATCCACACATAGGGGATTTATTTTTTATATATGAATTTTATAAAAATTATAGATTTTGTTTTATTATAATAAGGATTGATTAATATTTTATTTACACTTTTAACGATTGAAATTTATTTTGATGGACTTATGATACTATTATTATTTCTGCTATTAGTTCTTACTATTATATAAGGGTATAGTCTCCACACTATAACACAATAGAAAATAATTTCTCATTGGTAGAATCTAAAAAATGGGGAGGTGAACCTTAGTATATGCACCACCACTACTAGACACAATTTTATGACCCCAACAAATTGTTCGCTACATCACAAGCCCCCTAATCTTTCTTAGGTGGTTTTAGAGATTTTGATGACTTTTTTAAAAAATTCTATCCAAAATAAAATACACTTTAGAATAATTGTGATTATATATATATATATATATAGTTTTTTGTTAATACAATTTTGGGTTGGTAAAGGTCTTTTAAGGCTAATGGAGGTGGTTTAAATAAAGTGGAGAGGGTATGGATCTCATTCTAGATTAATTTATCACTAGTAGAATCTATTTGGTTCTAGTTTGTCCTAGTTCTAAGCTAGGTTTGGGGATTTTCAATGTCTGGGAGAATTCCATGATAAGTCTACACTCTTAAACAATAACATGAAAAGGTTCAGATGTGGCTATAAATTATGATTAAACCCCCTCATTCATAACTAACAAAGATGTGGATTACTATTAGAGTGTTTGTTTTTTTATGTTTTAGTTAATTGAATTATAATTGAAATAAATATCCCAGTGGAAGAAATTATGTGAATGTGGTTTTATATAGGTAGTTTTACAAATATAGACCATCCCATTGAATAGAGTGAAAATTGTTTTGTGAATAAGGTAGAGTGAAGAAAGTTTCATTAGACATAGTTAGGTGAACTCTATTTGGAAGAATTCGTTAAATGAAATATAAATCGAAAAAATCACCATATCGAAGGGTTTTATGATGTGTATTAAGAAACAAATACCTGTGAATAAGGTATAAATTTGGTGAAACATACTTTAGTAAAGTGTTATAATTGAGTGAAGGTATTTGGAAAAACTCACTTCAAAAAATTTAAGAATTTTAATAGAGTATTTTAGGTGGTTATTTTTGGGATAAATATATACATTGGAGAATCAACTTAATTATTAATTATTAAAATGAAATTTTAATTTCATAATGGTATATAGGTTACCTTTAAGTTATAAAACCCTGGAATACATCATATGAAGCATTGTGCAAAGGAGGAGTGAACAAATTTTATTTTAGGTTGGAAATGTGTTTTCCATAAATTCAAATATAAATGTAATTCAACTGGAAATAAATTAAATTGGAAAAATAATGTATTGATCAGACTTGTTAAGATTAGAGAATTATGTTACACTAACTTCACTCCTTATGTATTCACCTTGGACTATATCTTATTGGAAAACCAATTGAAAACAATTCTTCCTTGCATTAATTTCTTCATTGGTTTTAGTAGTGGATGTGAAAATTATATTTGATGATTTGAAATGTTCCAACCAATTTTCAGATAAGATAAAATGTATCAAAAGAAAATTTTACACCCTCATTCACCCCTCACCTCTTAAGGTGTCTTGGTTTAAAACAAGCGGTATCAAGGTTGAGGTTACCATAATTAAACCTATTAGTTCAAGTTCAATATGGAGAAATAAAAAAATGAAGAGGGGTTATGCTTTCGGATAGATGAAATTTGAAAATTTGGATTCACAAAATGAAATAACACTTATGATATATTGGTATAGATTTTTTCTCTAAAGCTATGATGGGATAAAAGTTAGTGAATCATGATAACAATTTAAAGATGAAGTTGACACGAATATTCTTGGTGAAGATGCTAATGTTTAAAATGATATATCAGGATCTTTATAAAATAAAATTTAAATGATTTTTATAAGGTAACACATGCAAATTCGTTGTAGTATAAACTAGATAACTTATTTGAAGGTGATAAGACGGTCAAGAAAACTAATATTCTAGAACTTCACAATAATTTTAATGACTTGAAAATTACCCCTGACTAAAATGAATATTGTTTCTTCAATAAAATTAACACAGTTGTTGGATCTATTCATGGACTTATTGAATAAATTTTGGATATTGATTTCATAAAATTGTACTGATGTTTATTTCCACCTTTTTACAATACAAAATATTCTTCCCTTGAATAAAGTTATTTGACCAAGTTATCTATAAATGATTTTCTAAATTTTTTGATGGATTACGTAATGTGAGTTTATTTATGAAGGACATAAAATCCTGTAATTAATGATATTATATTCAAATATATTTAAAAAAATCAATATAACTAAAGGTGAAAATGAAAAGAAAAACCAGGGAGATTGAAATTTTTCACTAGTGGCTATAAAATTCAAAAAGGGTAATGATATATTTGAGGTAAATCTCCCCTTGTCCTATTTTTAATGTAGAAATGGATGAAACATTACAAAAATTATTCCAAGAATATTTTATGATTTTTCTTCTAAAGTAGAAATATCACAAAGGCTATAAAGAATATTCCATCCTAAAATAGATTTCAAACTCTTAAATTGATCACAAAAAATGTTTTAGAGGAAGAGTATGATGAGAATGGAAAAATATGATAATAAAGAATATATTTAGGTGGTAGAGACAAAATTTTAATTAGATAATGAATATTATTTTATAGAAACCATTAAAAAGGAATATTTTTTACTTGGAATATAATAAAGATAAATGCATTATCAATCTAAAGGTAAAACTCTAGAGAGCACTCAAAGAGATCAATATTCAACATAAGAAAAATATAATGATTACTGGATTACTTAATTATTATACTATATATTTAGATCATATTAAAGATAAGATTGATCTAGGTGAAAAATTACTATAATATCAATCAGTCAGTGAGGTGAATTTTCATAATGTTGTAAACATCATGAAAAATATTGAAGAATTTGATAAAGGGATTAGTGTCCTTAATGAATTATTAATGGAGTAACTGTAAATTGTTTAATCTAATTAAAATATAGTAGTTTCTTTGAGAATTTATCTAGGATAATAGACAAAATCTAGTTATTTAAGAAGAAACAACATTTTGGGAAAATCTAAAATTACAATTTATTGGAAAGGGAAAATTAAGAATTTGATGGTGTGTAGAAAATACTTATTGAACAAAGTCATATATATTTTTTTAAAAATGTAATCAGATATAATGATGAGACATAAAAATAAATAATATTAATGAATTATAATTTATGGAAGTAGATAGATGGTGATTTTAGTTTTAACAATAATCCATCGGTTTCATATAACAATATTTCTCCAAATAATTATAAATAGAGGTTTGGAAACAATTTATATTATTTAAGGTTATTTAAAAAATTATGATTCATTCCAAGGATAGATACATGTGGAATAATTAAAATTAAAGTATATTCCCTCTTATGAAATTAAAATTTTGTGAATATTTATCCACACCATTCCATACTGTGATGAGGAAAGGAGCTAGATGAATGGGGGAAGCACATAGAAGTCAACAATGAAGGATGAGACCATACCATAAATATCATTAAAGAAATTATTTCTATGGATATTTATTTTAGTATTCTATTTTTTCCATAAATATATTGATTGAAGATAGAGAAGAAGTGGGATTACCCCCCAATAATTCAAAGACATATAAATGGAAGGAAACCCCACTTAATTCTATAAGGAAACACACACTCACTACTAGAAGAGAAATATTATAGTTATTACCAGAGCCATGCTAAAAATAGAGAGGATATTTCATATTATACCACAACATAACTAGATATCTCATGGATTTAAAGGAAGAAGAGGGATAAGGATAACCTTTCTTGTATTACTATCAAATCTTTGAATAATAAAAAAACATGGATCCTTAATAATGGTTATTTATCCATTATAACGGAAAATAAGAACCTTATAAGGCATGTGAATTGAATATTTAATGAAACAATGTTTTTGATAATGAAAAATCATTTAAAATTAAATTATAGGGAAATACAATATTAATAATCAATGAGATATAGAAAAAAAGTTCTCTATGTCAATAAATTGCAACATAACCACTTTAGTGTTATTTTAATCCATGAATCAAGACTTCGGGTAACATTTAATTTTAATGGATGTGTCATCACGGGAATTTTCATAAGATCACTAATGAAAGGTTGGAGGATAAATGGTAATCTATGGCATGTGGATCGTGGATATTTTTTTTCTCAAAAATAGTAAAAGAGGAAAAATGATTGTGGAATCAGCGGATTGGCCATGTTTACCAATAGATCATGGAGAACATGTCTAAGATAAATACTATAATGGATATTCTAAATTGGAAACTTTAAAATATGATGAACTATGATACATTTTTTTGTGGGGAACAATGGTTCAAAATCCAAATTGACAAAAAAATAAAAGGGCCTCAAATATCATTGACCTAGTTTATAAAAATGCCTACAACCAAATCAATATATGAAGAAAAAATATGTAAATGTAGTTCATTATCTTTATTGATGATTATAGTAGATTAACTTGGTTTATGTTTATATATACCAAGAAGGATTTGATGGAATTCCTTAAGAGGTACATTTTAAGATTAGATAATGAGTCTATACACACAATCAATATCTTATGAACTGATAATTGAATAGAATAAACATCTTTAGAATTTAAATTATACCTTAGGAAACATGACATAAAGATTGTGGTATCACCAGTTTTTACAGTATAACAAAATATATCTGAGAAATAAAGAAATATACATGTTAATAATATATATAAGACATTACTCATTGGAACTAGAATTTATTTCCACTATTGGTAATAAGAATAGTAAGTTGTATTATACAAAAAAACTGGGGAAGTGATTAGCCTATAGGAATATAAGACACCCATTGATAAATGAAGAATAAGTAATGCCACATTGAAACATCTTAAAGTCTACGTATAAAACTACTTCATTTGAAAAAATTAAGGAAATTGGGAATGTATGGACATGCGACCAATAAAGGAGTGTTTATGAGTTACTCAATAAAGACAATGGCCTTAAAATGGTTATACAAGAGATTTAATAAAATTATGGAGTGTAATGATGTCAAACTCATTGAGAAAAATAACTTGAAGAATTCAAGGAGTTAAAAAGACCCTAAAATGTATAATGAAGAGGATACAATTTACAAAAATCCAAAGGCTACACTAATCTACCTAAATGATGAAGAAATTGAGGCTAAATTACAAGAGGAGATGATTTGAGTAGAATGACCTCCTATAATATAGAGGAGAAACATGAGAACATAATTTTATCCAATGAATATTATTAAATATATAATTAATATTACATATACATGAATAATGAGGAATGTTGATAATTAATATATACTACCAATGGTGGAAGAATCGTCATTTGAAGAATAAAAAAGGTGAATCATGGGTTAAATCCACGGACTAAGAACTATATTAAATTGAAAAAATTCAGACATGGGAACTATTAAAAAATCCTAAACATCATAATTTTATTATAATGAAGTAGATATTCAAAAATAAATTTTAAAACCTTGGAAATATGATCCGAAATACTGCATGTCTGGTTTATAAAGACTATACCTATATTAATGGAGTTGATGCTGTAGAAATGTTTTCACTAGTGGATTGAATCGATTCAATACGACTCTTCCTATAAATTTAAATTCTATCCGGTTTAAATATTTTTTATATGGATGTTATAATATAATTATTTAATGGTTTACTCTAACTAGAATTCAATATTGAGTATCTAATGGTTTTCTCGATAGACAATGATGAATCCAAAGTGCGCAGATTGAAGTAGGGATTGTATATTCTGAAGTAGGCCCCACGAGCATGGTATAATCAAATCAATTTGTATTTAATGAAGATTTAATTCAATATGGAATGATTTGATTGTAATATTTATGTGAAAACATCAAAGGAATAACTTCTCATGGTGTTGGTCTATGTGGATGGAATCATATTTGGTGGATGTAGATAAAAATCAATAATGTTGTTTTCTAACGTAATGAGTTTAGTTTTTGTGATGTCTATTATTGGTGATATTACATATTTTCTATGGCTACATGTCATTTAGAAACATAAATAATTATTATACCTTCGACTAAGTATGTGTGAGAACTACTGATGAAATTTTATATTTATGTTTCTAAACCAATGCCTACAATGATTGTTGTTGGAACTAAATTTATGAATCATGAGAATGGGAAATATGTGGATCCCACATTATAAAAATGAATAATTAGAAGCTTTCTATATTTGAATATAACATTAATGTCCCGAGGTATATTTAGGGTACTCTTTATTTTCTCTAGTTTGTTTTATTTTCCAAAGAATCATGAGCTATCAATGTTTTTATATTGATTGGGATAGTGATGTGATTGAACAACATTCTATAAGTGGTGGAGATATTTTTGTGGGAAATAAATTTTTGGGATTAATGAGAAAGAAGAAGGAAATTACATTTATGAGCCTCGAAGAGGAATAATAAATTATTGTAGGAAATTCATGCACTCAATGATTGTTGATGAAGTAATAGTTAGATGACATTGGTAAATAAGTGACATAAACCATAGTGATCATCTATGATATTAGTATATTATTGAACTCAAGAAACATATTTTATAACACCCTCATATAATAAATATTTTGTTTAAATGTCACTTTATTAAATAAAAGGTGGAGAAAGGAATGGTCATAGTATAACTTTATGGAATAAATGAAAAAGTGTAAAATACCAGGAAAAATACATTGGCCACTCCTATCTCTTTAAAGTCCTGTCTAGAGATCCACTTAATTGATTCCTCAATCCTATGCATCACATGGCCTCATCTTCACCACCCCATATTCTAGAGGTTTCTTACTAGTAGTGAGGTTATAGGTTGGAACATTGAGGAGACTATACCCTCGTATCAGAGTGGTAAAATAGATATAACAAATAAACTAAAGATTATGGAATCATATATAATAAGAATATGGAATACTGAAAATAGATATAATAAACAACTAAGGAAGCCTAAATAACCATGAAACTGGATAATAATTAAAATACCATAGGTTGAGTCATATACATGATTCCATGGTATAATGATAAACAAACAATGGGAAACATGGGACACACACATACAACATGTAGTAAAAATATAAAAAACAATGAAAAATAATTATCCCCTAGAATCAAGATCATATGATCAGTCCTATGCTCCCAAGCTCCATGATATAAGAAAAATAAATCATACATTTATGTTAGGGTGCTTTCCCTTATCTATACCTAAAGATAAGTAATCAACTCGGGTACTGAAGTTGGATAAAGTTGGGTGTGAGATAAACTCAGCAGGCCACCAAAAAAAGTGACTAGAATTAATCCGGCCAATTTACTTAGCTATGTTGTATGCATGTATAAATTAATAATAAAAAAATTAATAAATAAATACAATTCATCTCAGGTTCCATCAGGACACGAGGAAGACTCTACCTACTTCATTATAGGTCAGAGTGTGTCTAATCAGTATCCACATATAAATATGATAATAATATATATTATACAGTTATATAATGTATAAACATATATACACTAAGTACGTGAGGACATAAGTTGGAATATACCTTGATACTATTATCTAGCAGGACCTGGGGTATAAATCAGGTGTCTCTAACTTGTATAATGAGTTTTAAGCTTCAATAAATGGTACACGCCATGAATCTCAGGGAGAATGTTAGACATTGTGCACAACACTTGAGATAGGTTGGGTGATATTTCATGCCCATCTCCTGAAATAGATGAATTTGAAATAACATTCCCATTTCCCAAATAGAAGTATAATGTTGAGAGACATCGTTCTTATTACCCAATGTAAGGGTGAGTGAAACATCATTCTCAACAAGTCCCTTAACCATCATTCCATAGCCAAAATCAATGGGATAATCATTATAACAATAATAACATGAGGGGTCACCTATCTACCATTATAATCATTATGCCCTAATATATGAAAGGGCATCACAGTTCATATAATCCATATAATAAATAATACATCACTTGACATGACCTTGCTACCCATTTCCATTTCAATATAAAGAATCCATTTAATTAATCATGGAATTGAAAATCTTAATCAAGGCATTCCATTTAACAATAAGGCATGGAAATTCATAAAAAAATAATCATTAAAAATATTTATTAATTAAGGAAATAAATTCAATTCATGGTCAAGATGAACACTTATAAGGTGTTCTGGCCCATTGAGAAACTATATAAAAGAGGGAATTTCCATTTGTAAAACAAAAAGGGGTTTCTATAATTGCGGTTAGGATACTCTAAAAAGTTATCAAGTATCATATCTAGTATAACAACATGATTATATTTATTTTGAAAGTGAAATTTTTTTATGGAAATGTGTGGTAATGGCCAACATGAAACACCAAAAATAATCTATGAAAAAAACTCAACTTTGTGGAAAGAAAATATACCCCCTAACATAGGGTCATAGAATTCTCCTCATCAAATATAATCTTTAGATTTGAAGTAGATTGGGAGAAACTTTAAGAATGGTCCAAGGAACTAAAAGTAGAGAAAATGATATCACACCAAAATAGCACAAAAGATAAGTAGATAAATGATGGAAGGATGGAATGGGATTAGATATAATACTAATTCAGATCCAATTATTCTAATGGAGAATAATTTTGAGTTAAGATCTATGATTTAAGAATGAACCTAGAAGAGGATTGGGGGAAATCCATCAGGAAAAGCGGGAGGGGACACATGATGGAAATGATCATGAGAAACTATGTTTTAATCTTAAAACATTTTGAGGAAAAATGGTCTTTTCATCCAAAAATTGTTGTTCCATGGTTTGGCTTCATGCTTGGCAAAACAATGGAAAAACAGTGTGTCCTCTATTATCTTAGGAGGGACCCTACATGGGATTGGTGCAACATTTTCGTAACTGTGTGCAATATATGGGAGTACCGCTATCCAAAAATTATGAAATTAATGCATGGTAATTCAACTTGGATTGATTAGTTGTAGAAACATATGTGGCTCTGGACTCCCCTTTGAAACTCTATGCATGATTAGGGAAAACCACGTGTGTTGGGTGGTAACTTTTATTCTTACCATTCATCCTAGTATGTTTCTTCAAAAACAGGGATTATAGGCTCCGAAAATGCCTTGAACACCCTCCTAACCCCCATGAACCCATTTGGTAACATTATATGGGCCATGTTGATGAATTTAAACTGAAATATAGAGAGCCGTACCTTCTATAAAATCGTATTTGTTTCAAACTGCCCTCTTTAAAGAAACTCATACTCGAGTTAGCCGTCTGAGGGTAAAAAGGGAATATATAAGAAATGTAATAGCTATTGAGCTCATATATCAGCTAACCACTCCCATGTATCATTCTATATTATTCTATGTCTCCATAACACCCCTACTAAAGGATCTGATCCGCCTTATATATTTTTCACACTCCGATACATAATATGAACTGGATACTCCAAGAAAGAAGAATCCATATATAACTCAACCTCATCACGTTGGATGAATTTTAAAGGATTTGAATAATACCAGGAAATATGAGATACATGAAATAAATCATGGATAGAATTGTATATCTAAGGATGTTCTATCTAATAATCCAAGGGTCTGATCTACTACACAACCTAAAAGGGTCCAAAAAATATTGGGAAAATCTTTCAATGCCTCTGAATTTTTCGATGGCCCAACCATGGTGGAACTAATAAAAAAACCTAATCTTTGATCTTGATGTCAAAAGGTATTCAAAATTGATCAAAATTTTAGTACTTTCGAGATTGAGATATCAATATGAACTTCATAATCAACTGGTGCTTCTTTAAAGTCTCACAAATAATATGTGGTCTAACAAAAGCTTTCTCCCCTACCTCTATCTAGTATAGAGGTGATCATAAAGTCCTACCATATAAGGATTCATAGGGATCCATCTTGATGGTATCCTAAAATATGTTATTATAAGTGAACTCAACAGGGGTTATGTGTTTCTCCCAATAACCTCCAAAGTCAGAGACACATGCATGAATCATGTCCTCCAATACCTAAATTGTATGCTCGGTCTATCCATTTACCTTTGGGTGATATTCTATGCATAGAAAGAATTTGTAAACCCATGGAATCTACAAACCCTACAAAAACTATGATGTGAAGTGAGGATTTTTATCTAATAAGATAGATCATAGATATCTATGAAGACATATGACCCCCTGACATAAAGCCACCCTAGCTCATCTATCAAGAATCTCTCTTGAATAGGTAAAATGTGCATGAGCTTTATCAAATGATCAATTACTACCCAAAATATATCATTTACATTATGTGATCTCTGTAGACCAGTCAAAAAATCCACATAAACAACATCCCATTTCCACTCGAGGATGGAAATGGTTGTAAAATCCCTACTATTCATTGATATTTCACCTTAAACTGCTGATAGAAGAAACAATGAGTGATAAAATTAGCTATATCCTATTTCTTAATAGGTCACCAATACTGGAGATTTAAATCTCGATACATCTTAGTGACACTAGGATGTACTACCCAGAATGAGGCATGAAATTCTCAGAGTAGCTCCTCACTAATTTCTTTTGGGACCCAATCATGATAATAAATAAATAAAGTCTCTTCTGAATCCACGATCCTACCAGAAGATAAATCATTAGCTGAGACACCTTCCCTTAGGAATAAGACCTTGTGATCATTTAGTTTTCTCATTCTCAACCATTTCATAATGGTAGAGGTCAATGCTAATGTTGAGAATACTGTTTTTACATGATCCTCTTGAACCTCAACATGATTATAAAAAAACAGGGCCTTGAGCTACAACTCGCCATTGGCCTCTTAAACTACCTTTGTTTGAGTCTTTCCATTCATAGAATTTTCTACAATATTTCCTTTCCCAAATATTTATGAAAGCTCAAAATAAAATTATTGTAGGTACAAAATCCATTAATACTACCAGATATTTAGATCATTGTTTGTAAATATTTACATGAGGATTTTGTTAACTTTTAATACCACAAAACTCTCTCTATGTAAGTAGTATCTCGAACAACATAGTGGTTGAACTAAAATAGTTAGTTCGAGCTTGTACATTGGATAATTCCAACCGTGAGGCCTCAACTAATAAGTCTCGTATGTTATGAATCTCTTGTACAAAATCAGAATAGATTTTATCCGGATATATGATACATCATATTAAATAGTATAGATCCTTCCTATATTTGAAAAAATCAGGATTTCTATTGATGTTAATCTTCCATTAAACTCTGGAAAGGATTCGTCATAATATTCTAACCAGAATAATTTCACACCCTTCTTAGTCAACTCTATAAGAGGCACTACAAGGAATGATAAATCTTTGATGAAGCATATATAATACCCAAAAATCCCCAAGAAACCCTTTATATAAAATATATTATTGTTATTATAATAAATAAACTAAAACTATCAATTTTTCTAGGTCTACTAATACTCTTGTCT
This sequence comes from Viscum album, assembly GCA_963277665.1. Lineage (NCBI taxonomy): Eukaryota > Viridiplantae > Streptophyta > Magnoliopsida > Santalales > Viscaceae > Viscum > Viscum album. Next base: position 1,259,234,321 of record OY728152.1, read on the forward strand.
CTAAGATTATGTGACCCAAGAAGTTAATATTTTCAATTAAAAGGGGTAATTTTAAAGGATTATCATAATTTTGATGCAATCTCATTGTATTCAACATGATATCATGATGGTTGGCATGGTCATTTCGATAAACAGAATACACTAAGGTGTCGACCATAAAGACTACCACCAATGAATATAGATATAGTTGTAAAAACCAACACATTAAATCCATAAAAAGAAAAAGTTAATTTTTGAGATTTAACAAAATAACCTAGTACTCACAAAGGCCATACCTATTATTGAAGGTTTTAAGACGTTTGTCTAAATTTATGACATGAACCTGTTGATACCTCAACCTCAAATAAATATTTGAAAACACTCTTTCTCTATAGATCTAGTCATATAGGTCATATATTAGAGGTAGTGGATTTTGGTTCTTTATTGTGAAATAGTTCAACCAAATATAATCCTCAAAAATCTTTACGGTACCTTCTGTCTTCTTGAAAAAAAGGACTGGTGAACCCCAAGGATAAGTACTAGGGAATATAAAACCTGTATCCTCCAGATCCTCTATCTATTAATTGAGCTTCATAAGATCTATAGGTATCATCATTTAAGGATGAATGGACAAAGGTTTCTATCTTAGAAGTATCTTAATGGTTAATTATACCTCCCTCACTAGAGGAATCCATAAAAATTCATCAAGGAAGATGTCCCTAAAATGATCAACTACATGAGGGAAAACAATGGTTCATAACCCTTGATCAACTTGGAAAATACTATATTTCTAGTCTATCAATCTATCCAACCCCTGATTCCTTGGTCTTGATTATGTAGCTTAGATATCCCATTATCCCTTATACATGTTTCTATAACCCTATTGTGAAGTAAACATGACCCTATGATGATATCCGACAATATGGACTCGATACAGAACTAACTAGTCCATTTTGATAATTACATAAAACACTTTCATGTCGAGGATGAAAATATTCCACTCAAATAGGTATCCTCCTATCATAATGGAACAATCCGTTAAATGATGAACACTCTCTCATCATATACCTAATGGAGAATCAAGAATTATCATTCCATAGAAGTTTTCTATCCCTAGGACCATACTCTCCATTTTTTCTTGAGAAATAAATGTGTGAGATAAAAATGTGTCAAATAAATATGACACTAATGTAGAGGCTACTAGAATAGTAATTCAAATAGTAGAAGGACTAGAACTATTCTCCTCCAACATAGGATGCATTTCCTATAACTGTCTTGTACCATGTCCCGGAATCACAACATGACTGCCTTGGCAGATACCACTCTATTGGCACTGATCTTCTTGAGTCTAAATACCATAACCTCGACCACCACATTATCCTGTGTGGTTGGTGGTATTCCAATAACCCTCCTGGTAAGATACAATTGGCCCCACTTTGAATCATGGATTTATGTAGATCCCTTCTCACTATGAACAAATGGAATGGTGTTGTTGAAGTACAGAATATTCCCCATACTAATAAAACCTATACATTCCACTAGATCATGAAAACACTGAGGTTTCAAATGTACCAGTTTCCCACATCAATGCCACATGAGGAAACTATTATCAGGAGGAGTCTGTTTAATGCTACCCCAATGAGAAACCTCAAAAAATCTCTTTCATCCAATAGAAGGACCACTTGTTGGTCAGGGTTCCGAGACACTCTAGTTCCTACCATTTCTCCCCTTAAGCTACTCTCTATAATGATGGATTGGTTGTCTATATGATAAATAGCTAGCCTGAGAGCATTGAAGTATGATCAGATGGTATACACCAAAATATCCCCCAATCACCTCACAGTTATAATATCATCACTATAAAAAGTCAGCGGAACCACTGTATCTCAATAAAGATATTAGAATACTCCATGATATACATGCATCACTACTATAGGTTCATAAACTCTCTAACCTAGTCAGCCCATAGTGTTTATTGAAAGAAGTATTCGTAAGAGATCATATGAACATATTCCGATATCATATCAGGGTTTTGGTATTCCTGGGAAACAACATTCCACCATTTCTTGGTTGAAGCATATAGTATATAAGTAGTGAGTTTGAATCTCCACTCTAGAAGAATTTTAAGATGCTTGATGACAAAAATCACAGACTCCATCCATGACTTGGTAGAAAAAGGTCCGCCATACCCCATAATGGTGGGAGGATGTTGCTGTTGGAACTCCTATGTCTACTCTTCCATTGTTGAGGGAGGGTGAGAAACACCTTTCAATTTCTACAACATCTGAAAAAACCCCTGACATAACTAGTCATTAGTTCTCATATCATGAATAACTGGTGGTATAATAGCTATCTTTATAAAAGGAATCACTGGTGGATCAGGGTTCACAACCTCGGGTGGATGGTCGTCATCGCCCTTCGAGTGTATGACTTGAGGATTCCATGGTTTCATGATTTTAAAATGAAAATTTCACACTTGAGAAGATAATTTAGTATTTGAGAGAAACCTATATATATAACTAGTCCAGGTACACAACCTTCCTTTTGAAATGGTCGCACCTCTCCGCCTGCTCCAAAATCCAGGTCTAGGTGAATAGGATAATCATTAATAGTCCTTAATAATGTAATAGACACCCCTACCTACTGACTACTAAGAATGGGTTCTGGTCTATGTCTCATATCACACAATTGGGTTTCCCAAATATGGAGTTTCAACTATATGGTTTTGGATAAAACACACTTTACTTAACAATTGCCATCCCATTTAGCAATAATTATTTTCTCGTAAACGGATAAATTCATCTACATTCATAATTATATATATAATAAATATATATAAAGGTCCTAAAACAATATGTCCATATCCAATAATATGATATAATTGGATAATTAGAGGGTCCTCACACAAAGGTGAAGTTGAATCAACAATAATTGGAATAATCAATAACTACAACATCCTATCATAGGTAATTTGTGTTTTCCTTTGTTGAAACCACTTATGAAAACAAAAAGACAGTGATGAGAGCCCTGAATATTTAAAAATACCAAGGCAAGGTTTGAAGAGTTCAAAGGAATGTAAAATACTCCAAAAGACCTGTGGGACAGACCCATGCGGAAGACCGACGCGACAAACCTACGCAGCAGAGATACTAGACAAACCTGCAGAGTAGAGATACGTGCCAGAATAAGTTCTACATCCCTATGAGGAGTTACTGTGCAGAGGAGCTTCATGAAGGACCTGAATTGGAACTATCCCTTAGACCATGCCCCATCCATGCCTATAAATAGGACCCTTGGTCTCCTCATTTCAGGTAATGAAAAAGTTAAAAGACTCTCGGAAGATTCCATTAAATGGCTCTTTCTCCTAGATCCCTCAAACTGTCTCAGGTAGCTCTCTAAAACATGAGAGATGAGATAATTAAATGAGATAATCATGTTTTGAAAAGATTTTACATTATTTACATAGGTTTGGTTCTCCTATGTGAAATACATTCTTCAGTCATCATACACACCTACGCGGCACACCTGCACTACAAACCTACACGACATACCTACGTGCCACACCTGCGTGGGATACCTGAGTGGTATAACTGTATGGTACATCAAAACAGGGTACCTATGTGGCACACTTGTGTAAGGCACCAACATGGTAGAGCTTGGTATACATCTAACATACAAACTCAAGTACCCTCTTTAAATCCATTCTTGGAAGGGTATCTCTTTCCTTGGTTCCCTTATCTAAAAGGGAATAAGTTAAAGCCTCCACTAAAACCTCCTGACATATCAAAACGTTGTGAAGGGAACATTATCTTGTCATCTATTTGGGTTTGTATATCCATAGTCAACTGTTTCCCACATGTGTTTCACAAGGGAGTTAAGATACATGGAATGTCTGTGGGTTTGTATTTCTATAGTCACAAGGACATTTCTCCAAGGAATAGTGTTGGGAATTTCCTAGTTTGGAGGATTAGGGTTTGGGTTCTGTCCTCCCCTTTTCATCTCTATGACCCAGAACCATAGGTCACTAGTTGGGAAGGTAAAGTTCACACTTGCTTTTCCATGCATGAAAAGGAGAATTCTCCTTCCCCTACCAAGATCAATTTTAGGGAAACCATCCTGGCATAAGGCCCTAGCTTTTCTGGAAGGAGGTAGCATCATTTCTCATCCTTTCTTCTTTGGTACCGAAGATCAGAGGGTATATGGGCACATGGATTTTTGTTACCCTTTCCCACTCCCATTGGGATTTTCCACCACAGGCAGCCCTCATTATGTAAGCACCTAACCTTCATCCCTTACTCCTTTCATTGGAACCTTGTCTAATTTAATGTGAATAGAGGGAATACTCGTTGCCTCGCCCTCTTCCTAGGTCACCTCAACCTCGTCCACCCATACCACCATAGGTGCAACCTCTTCCCCCAGCAGAGGAGGAAAAGTGCATGTGTCATTGTTGAATCTTTCACATCCTCTTATTTCTCACACCGAGCAAGAATCATGCGGGCTTAGAGATTCGAGATGATTAAAACATGTGAAAGATCATTGATATTCAAATGAACTACAATAACTCTGATTCCCATCATAATCATGATACATAGGAAGCCTTCCCAAGTCCTGATCTCATTGGATGTCCTCTTTATGAATCCAACCATAATTCCCCTAATTTGTGTATCCCCCTTAGGAATAACCCCCAAATTAAATCCTCAAATCACCAAGTCATTCTTTTCAGAAAGTAATCCCAGACACATTTCTCTCAAAGGGACATATTCTCCTATGAGACTTATCGAATTACGTGGGATTTGATTCCCATATAATTGGGATACGTAGGAAGCCTCCTTGAGGTTGAAATCGAATACCCTAAATCCACCATATTCTCCTTGGGCCATATTCCCAATAGGGTATGATCCTACTTGGAAACCCATATCCTTTCCAAGTTCCTTGGGCTACTTCAACATAGGACCCACATTATGTTTTGACTAAGAACCTTACTATTAGATATCCATAACACGTGACATTAAACTATATGGCTAGATTTTTGTCACATGACCTTAAAAGGTATGATGTTTCCCATTCAATGCTATTGAACTACGAGGGTTTTGATTCATTTTACAAGGATATGTAGGTAACCCATTTTATGGGAACAATCCCAAGATCAAACCAAAACTTCTTCACTATAGATGATAATAAATCCTAGAGTGCCCCACTGGGTGTATTAAAAACCAGTATCATCATAATGATGATTAAAAGAATCTTGAAATATTATATTTGAGGATACCATTGATGGAGAACCATGAATACATATGGATATCTCCAATAATGAAAAACCTTGAATGCATACAAATGATTATAAATTTTACAAATATTAATAAGTGAATGAAAATTCCATTGGAATGATATGTAAATCTTGGTGAATTAATAAGGATTCATGAAAATATCTTAAATTTACAAAGGAAGTACCAGAGTAGAAAATAATCCCCTCCAAAAGGGTGCGATGAGTTCGACCACCCATCCTCTCGGCCAATGTACGTTCTTAAGTATCGTAATGTTCAAACTTAATGAACACCTATATTTGGAAAGAAGGTCCCCTTTGGATAAAGAACTGTTGTATTTTTTCGGTTCCATGAATAAATCCATTTCAAACTTCTTGGAAGTAGTGATTCTTAAAATTAGAACACACATTTCAAGGAACTATGAAACAGAAATGGTGAACCCGACATGAATCCTTAACCAAGTTAATAATGATACCCAAATTTTAATCCCCTATGAATTGATAAAGGAAGGACATACAAAGAAATCAATCATGTATTTATCCATCTAAAATGATGTTTCTTTAATAGAGGTTTTTTTGTTTTAGTTTTTATCAAAATTACCTTCACTCCAAAATGCATTTCTTCAAGACAACATCTATGAACTTCCCGACCGATGCTCAAGCTAGATCCCTATCCAAGGGAAGGAAGTCATCACCGACCTCGAATCTTGAACACTGGGTCACTAATGTGATGGTATAGAAATATCATCTACATGGTACAATCCCAAATTTAGAGGCTTCTCAACATGCCCTCTAGGTCAATTACAATCTTCGATCATCTGACCAACGACGACCAATGATCAATAAGCATACGATGCCAACCACTATTTTCAACCATTTCAGTTCCTTATCCCCAAAGCTCAATAATAACAACAGTACCATAGGGAGGTGGATCAAGAGGCCACTCAGGACCTCAATTCAAGAATGCATGATTCTTTCTTGAGGACTCCCACTACCAATAACCACTAGCAGAATCACGTGGTAGTGAACCCCCAACAGGATGGGGGTGTTTCCCTTGGATATTTGGCCCAGGTCTCTCAGACCCAGAAACACTATACGAACCGCTGAGGAAAACTTATAGTCCATAGGGAGCAGGTTATTACATCTACCGCTTCCAGATAATCCCATCAACCTAACTTGATGGCAAACAACGAATGGGCACATAAACCTATCAGTCCTAATTTTGCTGTCTAGCAGACTCGTCTGGAAGAAACCCACCAATCCCATCAGAAAAATTTGATGGAGTACTGTGAATATACACATACCCCTGCTTACAAGTTATTAGCCAGTCAGTAGGCTCGTCAGACTATATTTAAAGAAGTCCACTAATCTAATGTGGGGGAAACTGGTAAAAAGGAACATGAACCTATTTAAAATAATCAATTCTGTCAACAATATCATTTTCTAGTTTTGAAGGATGACCATCAACCATGCATTATGGGAAATAGCTAGTAGGCATAATCTCCAACAAATGTTCATCAAGTCTGCCAACAATCTCATTTGGTAGCCCTCAGATAAGTCAGTCAAAATGCTATGACAACAAATATGGAGTAGACCCAACTCTCTGCCCCCATACATGAGTACTGTCAATACCCGTTAACAAGAAAGGGAGGACAGGAGCAGGAACAAATCAACTACTCCAAATACAAAATGGATGTATATTTCGGTTTTGGACGTTGAAGTCCCCAAACACATCTTATCAATGGTGAAAGGGAAAACAAAAATCTATGCCCATATTTTGGAAGCATGCCAAGATATCATAACAACCACTTCAGCAGTATAGGGGAAAAAACATATAAATCTATCCCCACACATTGGATGACACATCAACATGCTATTCTTGAATAGATACACACCTCTGATCCAGTTCATTTGGTTCATGGGGCATACTCTCTCATATCATAGAGACAACAATATTGGGAACAAACAGCCTTTCCAATTAAAGGTAATCGGTCTGTTCCAGTAACCAATCCAAGGAAGGAACATACACCTGCTCATGATAATCACTTTTCCAAGAAGGTGTCTCTAACTAATTATAATAGAACATCCATGATGTAGTCTCGCCACACACTGTTCGAAAATCTAGAGTCAAGCTACAATTTGGCTCCTCTTAATTATGGACATCTTAAAGCCCTCAGACATTTATCTGTTGCAGCTCAAAATCGTATCCAATTATTACCAAATTATGGGAATGGTAATCGTAATTTTGAAGTTCCTTATTAGAAACTTAATCATGAAGTCTTTCTTCATGAAAATTTATTCAATCCAGAGTTCCTATCTCTAAATGAGATCCATAGAAATCCTCCATGTGGCCAGAAGACCAAGGATAAAGAAGATTTATCCCGTGTTGTAATCCATCATGGTGATCCCCCCTATGATTGAATTCGCTTCGAAATTCCTCTCTATAGTAGTATTTCTCATTGTCAAGACAATTCTATAATTGACAATGTAGTGATTAGAAAGACCTCCTATCTCAAGGCACTTTCAAACAGAAGGTCAGTCATGTCTGATGCCTTTTCATTGACAAGTGAAACTCTTTATCAACTAGAAGACATCTTAAGAGAATGGTAATTTTCCAAATCTCCCTTAGGTCATTTTTATTCTAATACATACCATCCACTTTGGTTAGAGCAAGTAGAGAAATCTCTTGTGAATGACGATAAAGATGTGTTAAATATGTGGAAAAAAATGGCTAAGGGAGAAGTACCAGTAATGTTCTAGCCTTTGGAAAATTCTCACTATAACATTCTAGAATTGGTTATAGAAGATTGAATTCATGATATCCGCCTCAACCTATGGAAGACTCTTCATCATTTAAATACTGAATTATTACCATATGATGAATTTAAAAATAATTTAAAGGTAATATAGGTGTTTCAACGCCAAATTGACATGGTTTCTCTCTTAGTTTACTAGAATAAAATGGTTGAAAAATAGTAGATAATCCTTCAGCATGCATGCCTCAATGATCTAATGAGGACACACCATTTAATTTATAATTCACTATCTAGTTTTCGTATCAGAGGATGTGGTGCACATAGAGAGTTGCATTTCACTACACTCCCAAATCAGTATAGTCCACCAAAAGAGGTCTCATGCAATGTTATTTCCCATGGTCAACCATAATCATAGATTTTTTATGTAATCGAATGCATGCTCCAGAACAGGCCTCAACCAGATCTCATCAGATTTGGCTTGAAATAAAAGAAGATGTTGAGATATTTTTACATAAATCATATGAGAATCTTGATTAGGAATCCCTCTTAGAGGATGCCAACCGTTAGAGAATGAAATTGTACGAAATAGCATAGTGATCATCCGAAATAGGTGATTTAGGTGGTTGTTGGATAATGCATCCAACTAATGTATGAACCAGAATTCGCAAAATCAGAAGATAAGTTGCAAGAATTTCAGCCATAGAAGTTCAATAATCACCCCATCTTGCAAGGCCAGGGGATCATTTAATTCAACCTTCAAATTCATTAAACAAAGTTCAATGATTTGAAGAAGAAGAAGAACATGAATTTCCCCAGCCTGTAGGCATGGGGGTTTTTCACATCTGCAATCCCCTCTTCAACAGAAGCTAGTTCTCTCCCAATTAGAGAAGAAGGTACATGGAGATCATAAAACTGAACTGTCCAAGGATTCCCTTCAGTTTACTTGCTGCCAAAAAATTCCTGGGAATTCATCATATAGGACAACATAGTCTCATGGAAGATTTAGAGTGAGACAATCTTAGAGAAATACTGACAGAATGCCATCGAGGCATTATGCGTCAGTGAATGTCATTAACACCACTACAGAAGATCCTTCAAAAAATGAGTCCAGTTCATAGGAATCAGAAGATGTTGTTTTCATCCATAATATAGTACACACGGAGGAAAATGGAGAAGGTGTGCATCCCCGAAATTAGAGGCTTACCCAGAATCTCTATATGCCTTCAAACAACCAACTTCCACCCCTCTGAAAGGCATCTATCAAGGGGAAACGAAAAAATTCAGATTAAACCTCACTTTTCCATGGGATAAGGTTAATCTATTTCACTTGAAGAAATATTTTCATGAAAAGAATAGGAAATTAAGGAGTTGAAAAGACTCAATACAGAGTTAATTCAAAGAAGTATTTCTTCTAGATGTACTCCCCAGGCAGGTCCCCAACTTGAAAATACTATAGGATATCCTCAACAAAGATAATTTATAGTAAATAAAGATACGGATAATGAAGTCCCTCCACTGGATACACAATCAAGGCAGGATCAAACACATCCTGATAGTTTTGTTCCCGTGTGCTATCCAAGTCAAATATCAGCACCACTATCAGTGGTTTTTTTGGTCGTTTCCCCAACTCAAGCTCCAGTTGCTATACATGGATAGGTTCCATCTCATTCATATATTCCCCAAATTCTTATGAACACAATTGAGGCATTAAAAACTAGTTTGGACACTATAGAGGAATGACGTGAACTAGTTCAGATGGAAAAGAGAGCTTAACCTTAATGGGTTGATGAAATTCCTCCCCCACCAAATTTTGTGAATACCACATTCCCAATATTTAATGGGTCAAGAGATCCAGAACAACACTTAACAAATTTTGTTTCTCATTATGATCACATGATGGTAACTCCTCAAAAATAAGAAGTAGTAAATCTTAGGTGTTTTGTGAAGTCATTATAGGGATTATATTTTCTCTGGTATACAAGTTTAAATTCTTGATCAATTACCGGATGGGAAGATCTCCGTCAGAAATTCCTTCTTCAATTTAGCTCAATGCTACCATAGATGATAGTTTTTGATATTACTAATTGTAAAAAAAAGGGACAATGAAAGATTTTTAGATTTCATTGTGTGATGGAAAGGATTAACATATTCCTTATGTCTAGCACTCCCTCAAGAAGAATTTCTGCCAATTTGTGTGGAAAATATATGTGATGAGTTATGCACACCATTGATCCCTATAAAAGACACAAGAGGGTTTCAAGACCTTACTTATATCGCTCAACATATGGAAGACTCTATTATAGAAACTAATATTAAAACCTGTGTAATTCCATCAGCTCCGAGGAGGAGGATAAGGAAGGCCAAAGCTGCTACAATTACACTCAAGAAGGCACCTATACCTACTACTACTTCATGAACTTCATCATACTGAAGGGATCTGCCTCCTGAGCATCAGTATCAATGACCACCTAAACATGATGATCAAAGATAACAAATTTAGATATAGTTTGAGTAATTAAAGAATAATTGTTCTTCTTTCTGGAGTGAACATGTTATTGGTTACTTCATCTCAGCTCTAAAAAACAATTTGGTTCAGTTTCCAAGGCCAAAGAAACCAAATAATGAAGGAGATGAAGATCTTCTGAATTATTTTCTCTTTCACCAAATGTTAGGGAATCACACCCAGGAATGTTTTTTTACAAGGACCTCTTAGAAATGATGGTAGATTCTAGACAAGTGAAATTGAAAATTTCCTCATCTCATGTAGCATGTGTTACCGCTACTAATCTAGAGGGAGAATGTGAATGGAAGGAAGTCGGAAGTAAAAATGTGCATATATTTGATGATTGGATTATCATGAAAATGATCAACTGGACTCAAGCCATTTTATGAACAAAGTTGAAACAATTAATTTTTTCTTCTGCCACTCCTGCCACAGCAAAACCACCTTCGTCAAACGGTCATTCCTCAAAGAATTGAAGTGATCATAAGAACAAAGAGCAGTCATAAGAAGATGTACTCATGTTAAGGCTAATGTTTTCCATGCGATTAGATGATTTCATGAAATATATTTCAAAATAAAGGGAATCCTCCTACCAAACGGCACAATTAGAAATAACCTGTCAGGAAGAATCTCTATCAGATGAAGAATTGGTTTTTGGTTCTGTCAACGTTATTCGTTTAATAGATCCTTATGCAAATGGTTATTATGATTATAATGTTACAAAATTCCTTATACATAATTGGAGAACCAGAGGAAGAGGCCCGGTTCAAGGATACATGGTAAGACATGGGAATTCTAGACACCACCATTTTAACTCTACCACTGCTTGAACCATATATGCAACAGAAAGTCGTGGAAGAGACCTTCTATGGGCTCATCAAGGATAAGGAGTTTCTTCCATGCAAGACAGATTTGGACTTGACATGATTATTTTGGAGTATTGATTTGAAGTCACACTATCTTCCTCTCAGCAAGTGAATAAACTTAGTCATTCTAATCTACCAAATCCAGGAGTATTTCCAACATCTGCTCTAAAACATGGAATGTCTTCATCAAGAGTATAAACTTCCAAAACACCTTCAAAACCACATCTTCATTCTAGAAAATGTAGTCATTTGGACCAAAAGTATGATGTCCTAAAACAATTGGCCCAATTACCAAACAAGCTATCAAATTTGGATTTCTTTAGTATGTCAGAAGATCTTTGAGAAGCACTCATTGAAGCTTTATCAAGTCTTCAATAGTTTGAAACTGAAGTCACTGCTGTTGAGGCTTACTTTATAGAGAATGATACTAAAGAATGTCATGTAGTCATATATTTTACAGATTATGATGTTGAACATGGAGATATTAGAACCTTGTATTGTTTTGGGAAAAGTCAACGATGTAGATTTCCAACGAGCCTTCATTAATAATGGCTTCAGATTCAACCTCATTCACGTTTGTACACTTCATTGATTGGGCCTAAATGAATATAACTTATCTCCTTTGACTTTAATGTATCAAGGTTATGACAAGAATAAAAAAGAACCTCTGGGAGAGATTACACTCAAAACTCAGTTTGGAGATCTTGTGTCTAATTCAGATTTCATGGAAGTTCATCAGGACAAAACCTTCAATATTCTTCTTGGAAGGCCTTGGATGCATCAACATGAAGCCATACCTTCGTCAAACCACTAGTGTCTTAAGTACTATATAAATGGTCAAATCAGCACATTGTATGGTGGTGAGGATCCGTTTAGAACATGTGAATTTCAATACATTGAGGCATGGGTTTATCACACAAAAATAATGAAGTTCATGACAAAGGAAGTAACCAGATTTAATTCTCCGAATGGACAAGAAATGATCCCATAAAATCCATTCATACATTTGAGTATAGATTATGTGCTACCCATCAATCAAATTGAAAGTGTAAAACCAAATCCAAGCACTCATCCAATAACTTCCATAATTTCAATTGTGTAAACTGATGTAACACCCCAAGCTTCCATGGTATGCTTCTCTGTGAATAATACAATAGCGTGTGTTGTATGTAACTTCAAGATTCTAACACGCCGCGACCAATCAAAGTAGTCGTTATGAATAGTAATACCCACATTTTGAAATTTTATACATTTTATCTTTCAAAATGGACTTCATTTTTGGATTCTTAATATCAAAATTATCCTTGGATGAAATTTTGGTACTTTTCGGATAAATTTTATATTTTGATGAATAGTGAAAATTACTAAATTTTTATTAAAAACAACTTTTTTAAATGAAATAATTAATAGTGATAAATTATGAATTTGAGAGGTTTTAAAGCATATTTAGAATATAGTTTTACCATTTAATAAAATGCTGATCATTGGACATAATTTCACAATTAAACCGGACATAAACAAGTATCAATCTTTTGAGAGTTATTATTTCTTAAAAACACGTTTTTTGTTTTGACAGTGGGAATTAATTTTAAATTAATTTCTGCCACTTCTGTGTTTTGAATTTGGAAAAATGGATTCCATATTTTGAATTAGTATTTCCAAATTGTGTAAGTATGTAACTTTCATTTTTAGACAATTTGAATAATTATTTCGGTAAATATTTTATTTACCATGTTTAAAGGGTAAATCCGGTAAATAAGGGTACAAAATAATATTATAATAATAATTAATCACCCTAAAACGTGTCATAACCTTATTGGTGGATACATTTACTACCATGGGAATATTTTGGTTGATTTTGGGACCCCATGGAGCCACTTTTAGGTGATAGGGACACTTTATATTAATTATGTTAAAGTAGATACAAAAATGACATAAGCATATGTCTTTTAGAAAAACAATTTTTACATATGGTTATATATGTTATATTTTAGACTATAAATATTAATTAGAAAGATAAAAATCTTTCCTAAATAATGGTATTTTATATATAATTTTTAGACATTAAAAAGTATAATTTATTTATGACACAATGATGATGCAGTAATTACCATATTAATGAAAGATAAATATAATTGATATTATAAATACCCAAATAAATGTAATTTGAGACTTTTTATAAATTAAAATAATTTTATAGGTTACTATGCAATATTAGGACTTTTATATAAATCTTTTTTCGAAGTAATAATGCTGTTATAAATTTATCAAGAAAAAAAATACCCAATAGTGTCAAAATTGACATAAAAGAGTTTTTAAAACAAATATTATATTATTAATTTATATTCAATTCCAAAAAATATAAGGTTCTGCCAAGAGACTTATATCATGATATGTGTATCATTAATGGACCACTTGGGGGTCGTTTGGAGGTATATAGTAAGTTTATTAACTATATAATATAAAAATACAAATTGACATGGTAAGTGTCAAACTAATTAACTAAGAGTTAAAACTAAAAATACGGTTAATATAATGACACAAACATATATAAATTCTATTGGTTGAGTGTTTTTAGACCCATAACCACTTTAACCTTTAAATAATCCACTTTGGAGCCATTAGAAACTGAATATGAATTTATTATAAAATAATATTTCAAGATTCTCCTAAGGTGCCTCTCCTCCCCCTTATAAAAGAACACCACTTCTAACCAATTATTCACACTTTCAAAGCATTTTTGTTCGGAAAAACCTGACCAAATACTCTCTCAACTTCCCATAATTCAACTTAGAGGCATTAGTTTTATCATAAAGCCAACCTAAGGAGCCCTTTCGATCAAATCAAAAGGAAGAACCTGAAGAAGAGGTAATATTTTCACCACCCTCTTTCAAGTTCCTTTCTTCTTCAAATTCTACTTTCTTTGTTATTCCCATTCTAAAATAATAACTCCAGTATCTACTATATAATGTGATATTATTATAAATATGGTACCACCATATTCATTATTCTATCCATCCTTTTAATGACATGTCAGAATACGTGCGTACGTATGGCTTACCGTCTCCATGTCTTGGTGTAATTGTTATTCAATATATTATTATTTGGATGGATATAATAATGATGTGTAATTCATGTGAATAATAAATATAACATGATAATTATTCTGTATATATGATATACTATCAAATTATATATTATTTTTATATCAAAAGGATGATATTTTCACTCGTGCGTACGTATGGACTGCCGCCTCCACGAACGCGATGAGATTCTTTCCCCATCGTATCAATTCAAGAATAATTCTAATTTGATGATTAAAAGTAATTTTTGAGAACTTTATATCATTATAGATATGAATAAGATACAACCTATCTATAAAAAACCCGACTTATGTAACAAAACATGTAAAAGAAAATGAGTAAGTTAACACTCGGAACGACGATAATACTAAAGTATTATTAACAACGAATTATTTGAAGATCATATATGATATCATAATTATGTATATTTTTGTTGTATAATTTAATAACAATGTTTTAACTATAATACAGGAGGTTAAGATACCATCGACTAAGCAAAAGTACAAGGTAACAGTTTATTTCACAATCTCTTAATTATCCGAGGTTGTTTATACGTAATTATCTACTGGGACCTCTTTATAATCCACATCCATGTTTCTTAAAAATGTACTTCAAACCATTATTAATATTTTATAGATTATGGGTTAAAGTCATTTATACCCCTGTTGACTTTTTATAAGAATTTTATAAAAGAATCTTTCTATCATTTTCCAAACAAGGTCCTTTTTAACCTTTTCAACAGAATTAAGGTAAGAATGTTTTTTTAACTTATACGGCAGGTGCAACTATTTTCCACGATTATAAAATCTTATAATATTCCCTTAAAATCTTATATGAATATTTTCAAAGTAAATTTTTTATTTTATAATTATCTGACTTTTAAATGATTTAAAAAAAGAGATATTTCTCTCAAATAGTTTTGATTTCATCTATGTCAACATCTTTTGATTGATTTTAAGCTTATTTGAAGTTTATTTATTATGATACAAAACATAAATATTGTATTGAAGGTTTTGTGATATGTTTGACTATGGATGTGTTATTTTTATACCATTCATGTTTTATGGAGAAAGTATTGAAATTTCTTATGCTATTTTTAATATGAATGTTTATGTTATGTTTAAACCTGTTCATATGAGGAATGCATTGGACATAATAAGTGACGGGTGGAGCCCGCTATAACTCCTCGATGCATCGGTAGGTCTCATGAGACAAACTAGTGTCTTGGCACGAGGCCTTGACAAAATCTTATTTGTAGTCTTGGCACAAGGCCTTGGCTACATGGTTTTGATAGTCTGGCATTTTGCATTCCATCATTATGAAAGTGGTTATTGATATTGCATGTGATTATTAGACTAGTAGAATATTCATGTGAATAAGTTAATAGAATTATTTCATTTTATCTTTTCCATAGTATGCTGAAGTTCATGTTTAAGAGGCTTTTGTTTTATCTATACATTGGCTTAAATGTTTATGCTAATTTATGCATGTTTCTGCTATATTGTTATCCTTATAGAGCATCTGAGCTCATCCATTTCAATGTTTTATTTTTCCTAGGATGTGAAGAAGTAATCTATGAATGACCTGTAGGTATAATATGAGGGGATATGAAGACAATATGTTGTTGTAGTAGTTTTTCTATTTATGATGTAATGTAAACATTATGAATGTATGTAGTTTTTCCAAGGCTATTAAACTAATCGATATTTCGAGACATGATCTTTCTTATGATCATGCCAATGTTATGTAATAATACACCGACTCTAGGAAACTGGGGTCGGGGCGTTATAGTTGGTATCAAAGGAAGTTTAGTACAAACCTTGGAAGCTAGATTTAGGTAAACTCTGATTAGATCACATAGACCTAAGATAGACTTTGAGGATTAGTATAGAAGAACTTCCTAGAATTTTGGTATTATAGAGATATTTTGAGTTTTCGGAGAAATACATCCCTATCTAGATATGAGTAGGTAGAGGTGGCTCTGGGACAGATGTAGCTAGGGGTAAAACCCAAAAAAACTGCTTTGAGCTAGACTCAAACGAGAACTGGTGCACGACAACAGGCCTTGCTACACTCTTGGATACAATGCTCTCGGGGGATATGCTTAGGATAATTATAATTTTCTTTATGAACCATTATGAAGGGTTTATGAGTATATACTTCCTCAAAGAATTTTGTTTATGATTATTGATTATATCCATAAACTTTTCAATTTATGTTAAGTGTTTTACAAGTATGGAATTATGTATTTTGATTCATAAACTAATCTAGTTTATGACATTGTTTAGAAATGGCGCCAAGTGGAAGAAATGGAAATCGTATCAATGCACGCACTCCATGTAGGGATTTCCCTCCTGCTCAAGATAATTATAGTGGAGCTGGTGATGTAACTGGTGCTAATCAGCTTATCACCATACTGGGACAACCCACTCAGGTTATGAATAATAACCTTACCCGTATGGAGTACCCTAATTCATAGCGTGGAGGATCAATGTTAGATCGCTTAATGTGGAAACAACCAAAAATATTAAATGGGAGTACAAATCCATTGGCAGATGAGCAATGAATAAGTTCCCTAGAGAAAATATTTCAGGCTTTGGGGAGTAGTGAAAGGGAAAAAGTTATCATGGAAGTTTACCGCCTCAATGGAGATGTTTATCAATGGTGTTCATTGATTCAAAACATAGAGGAAGATGATGAAGTATCAAATATGGAATGGAGGGAGTTCAAAGATCTGTTTTTAGAAAAATACTTTCCTCGTGACCATCAAGCAGATATGGAAAGGCAATTTTTGTGTCTGAGGCAAAAGGAGGTTGAGAATGTCTCAAAGTATGAGGCTAAGTTTACACGGTTATCAAGGTATGCAGGAGATTATATAAATAACCCAAGAAGTAAGATTGATCATTTCTTTGATGGGTTAAAACCATTTCTTCGTCGAGCATTAGTCTCACAATCCTTCTCGTTATACGAAGATATTGTCTCATGTGCTAACAAAACAGAAAAGAAATTCTCTAAGTCTTATGACTTTAAAGAAAATCAAGAGAAGAAGAGATTTTTTGATCAATCTAGAAATGGAAATAAGGGGAAGAAGGGAAATGTTGAAAATCCATCCTGCAGTAAATGTGGGAAGAAACACCCCTGTACTTTCTTAAAATGAATGGGAGTCTATTACAAGTGTGGTGAAATAGGCCACCAAGCTCATGATTGCAAGGGAAAGAGAGTTTCTGTAAAATTGGAATGCTATAATTGTAGAGATATGGGATATTATGAAAATGATTGTCCTAAGAGTCAGGGGAACGTTCCTCAGAAAAGGCCAAGGGATCAAGGCCAAGCTTATGATATCACTACTGCTGAGGTAGAAACTCCGAAAGACATGGTGGTAGGTAATTTAATGGTTTCCTCAAGTTTAGAAAATGATTTATTTGATTCTAGAACATCTCTTTGCTTCATATCTTCCCAGTTTGCTAAGAAAATTATATGTTTCCAATTTGATTTAACAATGGAGTTGTCAGTTAAAACTCTAAAGGGAAGTATTGTTGCAATAAAGTTTTGTGAATCAGTCCTCATTAGAGAACATAAATTTTCTTTATCCGCTCATCTCATTATCATACCTATGATTGAGTTTGATATAATCCTTAGTATGGATTGGCTTTCTGACCATGATGTGAAGACTTATTGTAAGAAGAAGGAGGTTATGATTTTTGATGATGATGATAAAGAACACCTTATTTTTAGAGTAGAATCGTTACCACCTAATTCTTATCAAGATCCACCCCCAGTAGCTCAACTAAATTCAATTATTGGGTAGGAATAGAATGAAATAACTGTGGGTGAGGAAAGGAATGTTCAAATAGAGGATGTACCTATTATGAGAGAATATGTAGATGTGTTTCCAGAAGATTTACCTGGACATCCTCTAGAAAGAGAAGTTGAGTTTTCCATTGATTTAATTCCTGGATGAAGGCCTATATCGAAGACCCCTTATAGAATGACCACTGTAGAATTAGTGGAACTAAAGAAACAACTAGAGGAATTGAGTAATAATGGATTTATTCTCCCTAGTGTTTCTCCATGGGGAGACCTTGTTCTTTTTATTAAAAAGAAAGATGGATATATGAGGATATGTATCGACTACAGGGAGATCAATGTTATAACAATAAATAACAAGTATTCCCTACCTCGAATTGATGATTTATTTGACCAACTACATGGAGATCAATACTTTTCAAAGTTTGACCTTCGATCTGGATACCATCATTTGTGTGTGAAGAAAGAAGACATTCCGAAGACAACATTTCGAACCAGGTACGGGCATTACGAGTTTACTGTAATGCCTTTTGGGCTGACTATTGCACCCTCTGTATTCATGGATCTAATGAATAGAGTTTTCAAGGAATATCTCAATGATTTTGTGGTGGTATTTATTGATGATATCTTGGAATACTCCAAAATCTATGAAGATCATGAAAATCACTTGCACATTATCCTGAATACTCTAAGAAGACATGAATTATATGGGAAGTTTAGCAAGTGTTAATTATGGATTTAGGAGATTTCTTTTCTTGGCCATATTTTCTCTAAATATAGAATCTCTGTTGATCCTTCTAAGACCATGTAAATCCAAGAATGGCCAGAACCTACGAGTATAACTGAGGTACATAGTTTTATTGGTATAACATGTTATTATCGACATTTCGTCCAGAATTTTGCCGGATTGGCTAACCCATTAACAAAGATCCCACGTAAAGGGGTTAAATTTGTTTGGACAGAAGAGTGTGAAGAATGTTTTGAATAACTGAAGATAAGATTAGTCAATTCTCCTATATTTACTCTACTATCAGGGAATGATGGGTTCGTTATTTATAGTGATGCATCGAAGAAAGGACTTGGTTGTGTCCTTATGCAGAATGATAGGGTTATTGCTTATGCATCACGAAAGTTGAAAATTCATGAGCAAAAATATCCTACTCATGATCTCGAGTTAGCAGCTATGATCTTTTCTTTGAATATATAGAGACAATACCTCTATGGTGAAAAATGTGAGATTTATACTGATCACAAGAGTTTGAAGTATATTTTCTCACAAAAAGAACTCAACATGAGGCAAAGGAGATGGCTTGATTACTCAAGGATTATGATTGTACGATACACTACCACCTAGGGAAGGAAAATAAGGTGGTAGATGCTTTGAGTAGAAAAGATCATCGAGTTTTGAACAATATGAGAATTGAAAGGGATCCAATTTTTATGGATCTAGTGAAGATGGACATGGGAATAACCATGGAAGGTGAAACATCAGTGCTTTTTAAAATGGCTACCAAACCGTCTTTACTTGAAAGGATTAATAGTTATCAGACCGACGATGAAGAATTTCAAAAGAAGATTAAAGCTGTGAATGATGGGAGATTGAGAGACTTTGTGTATGAAGAAGGAATTTTGAAATTCGGGAAGAGAATTTTGTGTTCCCGATATACCTGATTTAAAAAGGGAATTGTTAGATGATGATCACAGTTCCAGTTTCTCTATACACCCTGGGAGCACCAAAATGTATAGAGATTTAAAGAAACATTTTTGTGGGACAACATGAAGAGGGAGATTGCTGATTTTGTGTCAAGATGTATGTTCTGTCAAAAAGTGAAAGCTGGAAGGCAACAGTCTGGAGGAGTCATGCAACCTCTTCCCATATCTGAGTGGAAATGGGATAATATCACTATGTACTTTGTCATGGGACTACCAAAGTCTCCTAGAAGGAACGATGCAATATGGTTCGTTGTTGATCATCTTACCAAGTCAGCAAATTATCTTGCTATAAGGGAAGATTTACCATTTGAATGTCTAGAAAGACTATATATTAATGAAGTTTTGAGACTTCATGGAGTACCCCCAATCAATTTTTTCGGATAGAGATCCCCGTTTTACTTCGAGATTCTGGAAGAGACTTCAGAAGGCCTTGGATACTGAACTTCATTTGAGAACTGCTTACCACCCTCAAACAGATGGGCAATCGGAATGGACTATTAAAACCTTAGAAGACATGTTGAGATCTTGGTCACTTGACTCTAAGGGTATGTGGGATCAATATTTTCCTATAGTAGAATTTTTCTATAACAATAGCTTCCATTCAAGTATTCAGATGACACCATATGAAGCGTTATACGGAAAGAGATGTCACACACCAACCTGTTGGGATGACGTTGGCGAAAGAAATCTTGTAGGCCCAGAACTGGTGGAGGAAAAGATGGAAAATGTGAAGGTAATCCAAAACCACATCAAAGCAGCTCAAAGTAGGCAGAAGAGCTATGCTGACAACCGAAGAAAGGATTTGGAATTTCAGGTGGGAGATCAAGTTCTCTTGAAGGTATATCCATGGAAGGGAGTTATACGTTTTGGAAAGATAGGTAAATTGAGTCCCAGGTACATCGTCCGTTTCAAAATTCTAGAACGAATTGGGGCTGTAGCTTACCGTTTGGCAATGCCGCCAAATCTCTCTAAAGTTCAAGATGTGTTCCACGTATCACTATTGGAAAAATACATACCTGACCCAACACACGTACTCACCTATGAGGAATTAGAATTGGAACCCGATCGATCTTATTGTGAAGAGCCCATCAGGATTCTTGATATGAGAGAACAAGTTCTGAGAAACTGGATGACTCGTCTGGTAAAAGTTCTATGGAGAAACCATAAAATGGAAGAGGCAACGTGGGTACCTGAGGAACTTATGATGAAGAACCACCCGAGTATTTTTATGCAGTAATATTCTAGAAATTTCGAGGATGAAATTATTTGAAGGAGGGGAGAATGTAACAACTCAAGCTTCCACAGTATGCTTCTCTTTGAATAATACAACAACGCGTGTTGTATGCAACTTCGAGATTCTAACACGCCGCGACAAATCAAAGTAGTCGTCATGAATAGTAATACCCACTTTTTGAAATTTTTATACATTTTATCTTTTAAAATAGAATTCATTTTTGGATTCAGAATATCAAAATTATCCTAGGATGAAATTTTGGTACTTTTTGGATAACTTTTATATTTTGATGAATAGTGAAGATTAGTAAATTTTTATTAAAAACATCTTTTTTAATAGAAATAATTTGTAGTGATAAATTATGAATTTGAGTGGTTTTAAAGTATATTTAGACTATATTTTTACCATTTAATACAATTTTGGTCATTGGATATAATTTCACAATTAAACAGGACATAAACAAGTATCAATCTTTTGATTGTTTTTATTTCTTAAAAACTCACTTTTTGTTTTGACAGCGGGAATTAATTTAAAATTAATTTCTGCCACTTATGTGTTTTGAATTTGTAAAAATGGATTCCATATTTGGAATCAGGATGTCCATGTTTTTTAAATAGGTAACTTTCATTTTTAGACATTTTGAATAATTACTTCGGTAAATATTTTATTTACCATGGTTAAAGGGTAAATCTGGTAAATAAGGGTAATGAAATAATATTATAATAATAATAAATTACCCTAAAACGTGTCATAACCTTATTTGTGGATACATTTATGACCATGATCATCTTTGGGTCGATTTTGGGACCCCATGGAGCCACTTGTAGGTGATAGGGACACTTTATATTAATTAAATTAAAGTAAATACAAAAATGACATAAGAAAATATCTTTTAAAAAAACAATTTTTACATAGGGTTATATATGTTATATTTTCTACTATAAATATTAATTATAAAGATAAAACGGTTTTCTACATAATGGTATTTTATTTATAATTTTTATATATTAAATTATTTAATTTATTTATGACACAATGATGATGCAGTAATTTCCGTATTAATGAAAGATTAAGATAATTGATATTATAAATACCAAAATAAATGTAATTTGAGACTTTTTATAAATTCCAATAATTTTTTAGGTTACTATGACATATTATGATTGTTTATATAAATTTTTTTCGAAGTAGTAATGCTGTTATAAATTTATCAATAACAAAATACCGAATAGTGTCAAAATTGACATAAAAGAGTCTTTAAAACAAATATTATATTATTAATTTATATTCAATTCCTAAAAATCCGAGGTTCAGAAAAGAGACTTATATCATGATAGGTTTATCATCAATGGACCACTTTTGGGTCACTTGAAGGTATATAGTATGTTTATTAACTATATAATATAAAAATACAAAGTTACATGGTAAGTGTCAAACTAATTAACTAAGAGTTAAAACTAAAAGATAAGGTTAATATAATGACCCAAATCTATATAAATTCTATTGGTTGAGTGGTTTGCGACCCAGTACCACCTTAACCTTTAAATATTTCACTTTTTAGCCATTATAAACTGAATAGGAATTTATTATAAAATAATATTTCTATATTTTCCTAAGGTGCCCCTCCTCCCATTATAAAAGGACACCGCTTCTAACCAATTCTTCACACTTTCAAAGCCTTTTGGTTCGAACAAAACCTGCTCAAATACTCTCTCAACTTACCTCACTTCAACCTAGAGGCCTTAGTTCGATCATAAATCCAACTTAAGGAGCCCTTTTGATCAAATAAAAACGAAGAACCCGAAGGAGAGGTAATGTTTTCACCACCCTCTTTCAAGTTACTTTCTTCTTCAACTTCTTATTTCTTTGTTATTACCATTATAAAATAATAACTCCAGTATCTCCTATATAATTTGATATTATTATAAATATGGTACAACCATTTTCAGTATTCTATCCATCCTTTGAATGACATGTCACCATATGTGCGTAGGTACGGCTTACCGTCTCCACATCGTGGTGTAACTGTAATTCAATATATTATTATTTGGATGGGTATAATAATGATGTGTAATTCATGTATATAATAAATATAACATGATAATTATTCTTTATATATGATATACCATCCAATTATATATTATTTTAATATTAAAAGGATTCTATTGTCACTCGTGTTTACGTACGGACTACCGCCTCCATGAACGTGGTGAGATTCATTCCCCATCGTATCCATTCAAGACTAATTCTCATTTGATGATTAAAATTAATGTTTAAAAACATTATATAATTATAGATATGAATAAGATACAACCTATCCATAAAAAACACGACTTATGTAACAAAACATATAAAAGAAAACAAGTAAGTTAACACCTGAAACGACGATAATACTAATGTATTATTAACAAAGAATTATTAGAAGGTAATATATGATATCATAATTATTTATATGGTTATTTTATAGTTTAATAACAATGTTTTAACTATTATACAGGAGGTTAACATACCATCGACTAAGTAAAAGTACAAGGTTGGGGTTTATTTCACAATCTCTTCATTATCCGAGGTTGTTAATACATAATTATCTACTGGGACCTCTTTATCATCCACATCCTTGTTTTTTTTAAAATGTATTTCAAACCATTCTTACTATTTTACAGACTATGGGTTAAAGTAATTTATACCCATGTTGACTTTTTATAAGAATTTTATAAAGGAATCTTTCTGTCGTTTTCCAAACAAGGTCTTTTTATCCTTTTCGACAGAATTAAGGTAAGAATGCTTTTTTTAACTTATACAGAAGATGCGGCTATTTTCTACCGTGATAAAATCTTAGAAGCTTCACTTACAATCTTATAAGAATATTTTCAAAGTAAAGGTTTTATTTTATAATTATGTGACTTTTAAATGATTTAATAAAACAGAGATATTTCTCTCAAATAGTTTTGATTTCATCTATGTCAACATCCTTTGATGGATTTTAAGCTTATTTGAAGTTTATTTATTATGATACAAAACTTGCATATTTTATTGAAGGTTTTGTGATATGTTTGACTGTGGATGTGTTATTTTTATACCATTCATGGTTTATAGAGAAAGTATTGACATTTCGTATGCTATTTTTAATTCGAATGTTTATGTTATGTTTAAACCTATTCATATGAGGAATGCATTGGACTTAATAAGTGATGGGCGGAGCCCACTATAGCTCCTCAATGCATCAGTAGGTCTCATGAGACAAACTAGTGTCTTGGAACAAGGCCTTGACAAAATCTTATTTGTATTCTTGACACGAGGCCTTAGATACGTGGTTATGATAGTCTTGCATTATGCATTCCATCATTATGAAAGTGGTTATTGATATTTCATGTGATTATTTGACTAGTAGAATATCCATGTGAATAAGTAAATGGAATTATTTCATTTTCTCTTTTCCATATTATGATGAAGTTCAAGTTTAAAAGGCTTTTGTTTTATCTATACATTGCCTTAAATGTTTATGCTTATTTATGAATGTTTCCTCTATATTTTTATCCTTACTGAGAATCTACGATCACCCATTTCAATGTTTTATTTTTCCCAGGATGTGAAGAAGTAATCTATGAATGACCTGCAGGGATAATATGAGGGGATATGAAGACAATATGTTGTTATAGTAGTTTTTTCACTTTATGATGTAATGTAAACTTTATGAACGTATCTAGTTATTCCAAGGATACTAAACTAATAGGTCTTTCGAGACATGATCTTTCTTGTGATCATGACAATGTTATGTAATAATGCACTGACTCTGGGAAACTGGGGTCGTGGTGTTACAACTGATCTTGATAGCATGGGAGAGATTAGTGATTCACCATGTAGTGATGGATGCCTAAATGGAGATGTTTGCATTTCTTATGTCGAACTAAAAAAACCCTATACTTCATCAGTCAGAGTATAAGAAATTGTAGCAACGATAGAGGAAGACAAAGATGTTGATTCTCAATCCATCATCTAAACTTTATTACCATAGAAAGATCTTTCATCATCAGTAAGGTATGATATGGTCGCCTCTTCTTCAAGATGTTTATATACTGAATCCCCCTCTAACTTTGGGAGTTTTGCCTCGTTATTTACCATGAAAATGGAAGCATAATGGGAAACACGTAATGAAGAAGAAGAGGATGATCTTGGGGATGCTCCTCCCCCATTTGCGGAAGGTGTTTCTACCACCGTGGATGAGCTCAGAGAAATAAATCTGGGTAAATACAAGGATCCACACCCAAATATAATTATTGTGGCCCTGACCTCTAAAAAGAAAGTGGCGTATACTTCATTTCTAATGTAACATCGAGATATATTTTCTTGGAAATATATATAAATGCCGTGAATTAATCATAATGTAGCCACCAATCATTTTGGTTTTCCAGAAGAACATCATGGATTCAAGCAAATAGCAAGAAGAAAACACCCAAATCATGCCCCTAAAATTAAATCCAAAGTTGATAATCATATAATGGATAACTTTGTTAGGAAATTTCAATATCCCAAATGGTTGGCCAAAATATTCCTAGTGAAAAAGAAGAATGGGAAAATTAGAGTTATCATTGATTTTAGATATCTTAACCAGCATTGTTCGGAATATGATTTTGTTGTTCTGATTACTGATCTTTTAATTGATGGAACAACTGGCTATGAAGCTCTTTCCTCAATAGATGGTTACCCTGGGTATAATCAATTATGTATGGCCCAGAGGGTGAAAAATCTACAGACTTCAGAGCCCCTCAAGGTGTGTTTTGAAATCATGTAATGCCCTTTGGTTTAGAGATTACAGGTGTAACATACCAATGTGCCATGCACCATATCTTCAAACCATTATTTGGTTAATTTGTTGAATGTTATATGAATGATTTAGTGGTCAATTTTAGAAAATGTTTCAATCACTTTTCTGATTTAGAGACCATATTCCATAATCTTCGGCAACATAGTTTAAAGATAAACCCCTTGAAATGTGCTTTCAGGGTAAGTTCAGAAAACTTTCTTAGCTTCATTGTACGCCATTATTTTATTGAAGTTGATCCTAAGAAAACAAAATCAATCCTTGGTATGTGACCTTCATGAAATTTTAATGAATTAAGAGGACTCCCAGGACACTTGGCCTATATTCGGCACTTAATCACCAATTTGGTAGGAAAATGTTTACCCTTCACTAGATTAATAAAGAATGGAGTCACCTACCAATGGACCGAAGAATATATAAGAGCATTTGATGACCTCAAGAAATATATATTGATACCACTACTATTAATTCAACATTTTGATGGAAGACCACTTATCCTCTATGTCATAAATTTAGAGTGATCACTGGGTGCCTTCCTTGCCCAAAAGAACAATGCTAGGAATAAAAACAGCCTTTACTATCTCAGTTGAACTATGCTTGAGGTAGAAACATAGTATTCAAGTATTGAAAAGTACTGCTTGGAATTAATCATTGCAGTTTACAAATGGAGTCACTAGCTGCAATATCCTGAGGTCCAATTGGTATCTCGCAATAACCCGCTCAAATATATCCTTAGTCGTCCTATGCTTGTAGGGGGTCTAGCACGGTGGGAAGTTATTTTGTAATAGTTTGATATCCAGTTTGTGCCTCAAAAGAAAATAAAATGCCAAAATCTGGCTGAATTCCTTTCTGTTCATCCATTTGCAGAAGAAACAAAATTAAATACTAAATTTCATGATGATGAGGTCTTATATATTTAGGATAATTCCCATACATGAGAAATCTACTTTTATGGTGCTTCCAGAAGTCCAATAGGGAAGATAATGGAAAACCCTAAAGTCAACAATGTTTATATAGAAATTGATCTTATTTCCCCAGAAAAGAAAGTATTTGCTTATTCTTTCCAATTATCAGAAACCAGAACCAACAACGAGTCGAAGTATCACGCTCTAATTACAGGTTTGGAATTGGTACTTCAGGTGAAAATGAATCACTTTAAGGTAAAATGTGATTCAGAATAGGTAATCAATCAAATCAATGGAGAATATTATATCAGAAAAGAAGAGTTAATCCTTTTTTGTGATTATGTCAGTGGGTTAATGGCTGAATTTCCCTTAGATCTAACATTATCTTATGTCTTTCGATCATAAAATCCCCAAGAAGATGCACTATCTAATGAAGCTACTGCCTTGGCAGATCCAAATAGGGATGAGACAGTTATTAGCATAACCCATCATCATGTAGTATCACCTTTTTTTTAAACTAGAAGTGAGGAAATTAAGGAAATTAACCCTATTTATGAGCCATATGGTCATTCCATGGGATGGAGAACATCCATCATGGAATATCTTCAAAATGGAGTACTTCCACAAAATAGGGCTAAAAAATAATAGATCTGGTGATGAGCTGCAAATTTTATTATTTAGGATAGTCCAAAACACTAAAAGATCCACTACAAGTGAGGCTTTGATGGAATCCTTTTCAGATGTATTGATGGAGAATAGACTGCAGCTGTCATGTAATAAGTGCATTCAAGAGTTTGTGGTGCCCACCAGTCTAGGTGTAGACTCTATGATTAGATCCAAAGGCATAGATACTTTTTCCCTTCAATGACACAAGATGGCACAAATTTCACTAAGAAATTTCATCCCTACCAAGTACATGACAACATCATTCATCAACCCTCAAAGTTTCTATATACAACTAAATAATCCTGGACAATTTCCACATGGAGAATGGATATAGTATTGGATCATCCTCCAGCTACAACTAAGAAGGTGACGTATATCCTTAAAACTACTAACTTCTTTTCAAAATAGGCCGAGGTAATACCTCTCAAAGAATTTGGAGCCAAAAGCATTGTTATATTTTTTTAAACTAACATCATCCTGAGATTTGGGATCCCTCATACTATATTGACAGACAATGGAATTAATTTTTGTTCAATTGGGGTAAATAAGTTATATCAGGAAAATAATATCAAATCCAACCACTCATCCCGCTCTCATGCGATAGCCAATGGACAGATAAAAGACTTTAACAAGACCCTATCAAATATACTCTTAAAGATGGTGGATAAAGATAAGAAATCATGACCCAATAAACTTTTGAATTCTTTATGGACTTATCGGACAACTACTCGTACTTCCATCCAAGAAACTCCTTATTCATTGGCATGTGGAACCGAAGATGTTTTGTGAGTTCAAAAGCAATTTCCTTCACTCAGAGTTGCAATCCGTGATCAGTTGTCCACATATGAGAGGTCTCAAAAATAGTTCAATGAGATGGAACAATTAAATGAGAAAATATTACATACTTTTCATCATTAATATGTCTATCAGAACATAATAGCAGGATCTGTTAACAAGAAAGTTTTACTTCATTCCTTTCTTCAATGATAATTGGTATTGGTCCTTAGGACTCCAATGATACCTAGGAAGAAACCTCCAATGTTTGAGACAAAGTGGGAAGTACCTTATTCCATACATAAGGTCTATTCAAATGGAGCTTATTCCTGATTCTAAAATGATGTAGAGCTTATTTCAACTCCAACCAATGCAAGATTATTTCAGAAATACACTTTATAGTTGTACATATTGTCCTTACTTCAAGACTTAAAATTGCATAGTACAATGTCCTCACTGCATGACTAAAAACTGCATAGCCCCCATGTTCTCGTTTCAAGACTAAAAACCATACAGTACAAAGTCCTAGTTGTAAGACATTAAACAACATAACAACCATAAGCATCCATGATGCATGATGTTAAAATTTGTATCATCTTTATCCTTATCAAATGACGTTAAACTGCATGACATCATCTGTCCTCGTTTCGTGACATTAAACTGCACGACTAAAATTTTCTATATTTAACATTAGAAGCTTCCATAAGCAAACATCATTAACATCATCTCTAATCCTTAGTATCACATGAGTCCCTATCTTTCCTATGTCTTAGTTAGATTTACATAGATACCTTATTTCAGGAACTACATATGGCTTGATTCTCATTTTCAATGAGATACATAGAGATGCCTAAATCATCAATTTTGGGCCCAACCGAAATCACAAAATCATTTTATTTTCTTTTATCCACCTATATATGAATTAAATTTATATAGAGTGTTTCCTTATGATATATGATTTGGTCCTTATACCATTTTATGTATTATGATTTACCGTTCTCTTAGAACGTGTTAAAATCCCCCATTCTTCAGGTAAAACTTGATTTGTGTGAGGAATGATTGTTTAACGAACTATGTATGGATTTATTCTCATCTATTTGAGATATGTAGAGATGCCTAATTCCCCAATACTGGGCCCAACCATGATAAAAAACTCCTTATTCCTTTAATAGGAATCTAACCTGCATAGGTAATGTTGTATAAACTATGTATGACTTGATTCTTACCTTCAGCAAGACACATAGTGACAATTGGGTCTTATCCCTAGTTCATTTTCAATATGTCTTTCTTTTTAACATTGCTTCATCTTCATCCTTACCGCATGATGTTGAAACTGCATGGAAAATTAACACCCCCATTATTCACCTATGTCACCTTTTTATTATAGAAGAAACCCTTAATACTCCTTGTTTATAACATCAAGCATAGCTCGAGTGGGCTTTGGAATTGGGTAAGGGGATTCATTATATAAATGATGTGTTTCAATTTCTTATGATGCCACAAATTTCCTCACTGCATACATAAAACTGCACAATATAATATCCTCATTGCATGACATTAAACTGCACATCACAATATTAATTCAAAAGGAAACAAAAATGTATCCATTTTAGATATGAATCATATCTTTGTATGGGATTCTGAATTCATGGAAAATACTGATTAAAATATTCATCGTATGCATTGAGCATTACCTCCTTCCATTTTTCACACTCCTAATCTTGAATATTTTTTTAGATCTTCATAATCTTTCTTACGGTTTCTGGCAACAAAGTTTCCAATATCTGAGAACACTTCTCCCTGAATATGCAGCACACGCCCTTAAGTGGCCTTGCATAAGATGCCTATATAACAGGCTTGTCCATCAAAAGATGCCATTATTTAGATATTCATCATATGCCCAAATTGACCCTTCATAATACATCCCTCATAACGGGTTTTTCAAATAATTGAAATTTTGTTCTTGGTTATAGTGTCTTTGTTCCCTTCATACTTTTATGACAATATAAAAGAATCTATATTTTAAAATAGTCATTCAGGTATATTTGTCCGATTATCTTTCTTTCAATATATAACTCTTCAAGGCCATGGTTTAGACACTTCCCTCTCCATGTGTTCAAAGTAGTATGAAATAACCTTGGAATCACTTGGCCATATATCATATATTGTTTCCTTTTCTGGTCTTAGTTGTATGACATAAAACTAAAGACACCATAACTCCTACATTTGGGTCAGACCTTCATTGGAGACACATTCCTCCAATTATTTGGAAATACTTGTTGGAAATAACCTCTCCATATTCAGGTACCTTTCCCCATAAACCAAATTCTGTGTGTTAGAAAATTTGAATACCCATTAGTTTTATTTAGCTTTTTACATTTGAGTTTCAAACTTCAAAGGGCTCTTTTGATTGACTATGCAGTAAGTACCCTTAGGTGGCCTTGCATAAGTTGCCTACATAACAGGTCTGTCAATCAAAAGATGCCACTATTTAGCTATGCAGCATATGCCCCAGTTTGCCCTACATAACACAACCCCATATCGGGTTTGTCAAATAATGGTAGCTTCATTCTTGGAAAAGACTCTTTCTAATGCTTTTATCCCTTTTTCTATATCATCCTTTGGATTCAGAAATTATTAAATTATAGTTTATGATTTTCCATTACATACCTAGATAAGGTAGTATATTTATAAAAAAATTATCAAGAAATTGAGAGAGTCTCAAACCTTTTGTCAGAGCTAAAGACCTTTAATTGAATCCACACAATTCCCTCACTACATGACTAAAAACTGTACAGTACAAATGTCCTCACTACATGACATAAAACTGCACAATATGATATTAAAAAGTCTTCTTTCAGATAAATTTCAACCATTCCTCATATAGAAAATTTGTATAGAAATTATTTTCATATTCATGACATGTGTCGGCATAAAGTATCCCTTTCATTCTTAAAATTACTTTCCTTGGAAAAACCACCCACTATGGTCTTGAGTCACCCAAATGTTATTTTCCCTTATCTATCAGCAGAAACATTTTAAATTCTTAAAGAGAACTTTTTCATTACTATTTAGTACATTCCCTTAGGTTTCCTTGTATAAGTTGCCTACATGACATGCCTCTCAGCCAAAAGATCCCACTATTTGGCTATGCAACATATGCCCCATTCGGCCCTTCATAACAAAACCCCCCATAATAGGTTTGTCAAATAATGGTAATTTTGTTCTTGTAAGAGACTCCACTTATGTTGATACAAGTTTTAAATTTGGTGGCCATAAAAATCACGGCTCAATATTCCCCTTGGAAATATTTAAAAATATTAAAGCAATTCTTAGCAACAGAGTCTTGTTTATAAACTTATTTCAAAATTTATGATCAAATATATTCAACCCTAAATATTAGCCCTTTATAGTCGAACATGCATGACTCTAAACATCAAAATAACAAAGGACTTGGTACTGATTAGATTGAGAACCCGCAAAGGGAACTTTGAACAAAAGTCCAGTCTTCTCTCACAAAACATAGATTTTTTTATGTTTTAGGTAATATTGAGCAATAAAAGGTCAAAAGATACAAAATTTGTGTGGTTGTCCATATAACCCTAGAAAAAATAAAATCAAACTCATTAGGTCCATTAGCTTAATAAGAAAATTATGAGCACTCCATTCTTATCATTGTAATAATGATTTTCTAACCTGAATGTTTGATGATTTTTTTAAAAAAGGGGTCATTATCATAATTACCTTTAATATTGAAATAATGGAAAATAGGAATGAAGACATGTATGATTGAAGGAAAAATATATTTCATTCATATGAAATCATAGGTCTATCCACTCAATAGATCCTCTCTATAATGTTTCCAAATAAAATCTAAATATGACTTTTCAGTTGTTGAACAACTTCATAATCCCTATAAGGTGCTTATTGAAGTTGAGACAGTTGAGCAACTCCAACCTCCTTGGCCCGATAAAGTGCATCCTTAGCAGATGAAATGGAAGTTATCCCCTCTAATTGGGCTTCATACAATGTTTGGTTCAATTGCACAAGTTTTTTATGAACAATATCCTCTTTCTGTTAAAGATATAGTGACTCCTTTGTGGATTCATTTATTTGCCTGCTAATTTCGATCAATTTCTTGTTATGATTTGCCTCTGCCTCAGCTAATGCATCTTGAAAGCCCTCAATATCTATAAGAAGTTGATCCTATTCAAAATATTGTCATATCTTATGCTCCTTCTCCCGTCGGTGAATGGTCTCTTTAATAGTATCATAATCTGATTGATAATTAAATCCACAAAATCCCAATACGCAGAATAATGCTGGGAGTTTAGAAAAATGAGACATCAGTTCATCTAAAGGATTCTCAGCAATTATTCTCCATATATTCCACCATGTCTTCATACATGCCCCACGAAGTGCATATTGCATCTCTAAGTCTAAATCTGGGTCACTACCATGAGGTAAAATGTACTCTGGAAACGGATCACTTAAAGATCTGCCTCGTTCTACTTCTCTCAGACCAGTTGAAGGTTCACCCCCTAATTTTGGAGATGATAATCATGTTCATTGTCATATTCAAATAGAAGAAACATATATGATTCTAATAACTGATTATATTTACCCAATAATAAGTCAGCTACTTGATTGAATTCATCCCCTGTATTCTCAGCATCAGCGATTTGAGAAGATATTTCTCAGGATGGGGCACTCCCCTGAGTTTGCTCAGTTATTATATTTGATGGCTCTAGAGAATCTCTTGAGGAAGGATCATCTACAGATATTTCTCTAGCTCCAACAAAAGGATTGAGTGGAATACCCCGTTCCGGAAGTTCCATTGGTACATTTTCTTGCTAGTAAATCTATACAAAGTGAACTTCGATGTAAATAATCAAGTAAAGAAGAAAAATTGTGTTTTGAAAATGCCATAATAAGAACTTATGTCCTTGAAATTCCTCAGGAAAATCCCCAAAATCTTTGATGGAACTTGGAATATCAATATTTGAATTAATGGCATCCATTATTTTAGTGTACATAGCTTGGAATGTTATATCATCCTCACTATTTAAGGTATCCAACAAACGTTGGTTGATGCCCAAATTGGCTCTGCTGACATTTTGTTCCATTGGTTCTTTAATTGGTACAAAATCATTAGATATTTCCATGTTCAGACCAACATCAACATTTATTTCATATTTCCATGGGTCCTTATTCCTTTCTTCTGGACCAATAGGAATATCAACATTGGTTATTTTAGGATCTTTTAGAAAAGGAAATTAGGAAATGTATTTAATCTTATAATGGATTTTCTATCTCTCAGTAGATCTAGGAGTTGGTATAGATGAATCTTTTTATGATTTATCTAATAAGATTGCAGATTCTTCAAAATGAAACTGGGGTTTCTTTCTCTCGTCTGGAAGAATCAACTCTTAATCCCTTGAGGGAGGAAAGCGACACAGATACTGAAAGAGGATAGAACATGGTTACCGTAGTGTATTGAGAAAATTACATTCCCCACGGACAGTATAAATACTTACTCCTTCTACAAACACTTCGGATCAATCTCATTTCTATCCTGCATTTCTTTTCAAAATATTGGTGAGAAATTGAAACACTCCTCTTGGAAGGAGAAACTAGAGGTAATGGTTGAGAATTATCCATCACCATTACCCTAGTCTAGATTATTTCTCTTGGAGAAAGATTTGAAGACCTGGGAGGATCATTTTATGTTTTGATAGAAGAACCTATAGGCCCATATTTTGGTGATTCAATAATTGGTCAGGAGCTTCCTTCTCTACATTCGAGCTGCAAAAATGCATTTTCATCATGATTAATGATGATGAATGGTAAAGATGAATTGAGAAAAAAGTGGAGTAAAATACATTCTCAGTATTAAGATAAATATATCATTCCTACTTAGGGTCAATAATTACCCCTTTGTGTATTCCTAACTCCATCATGTTGGATAATCATTTAGATACTAGAATTTTTTCATTAGTTCCATATATGAAGGCCTACCTCTCTGTAATATACCCTTGTAATTCAGCTAGATTATTATCTAGATTGAATTTAGAAAGTTCTTTAATTTCTACCATATCAGGTTTTCAGAGGCCCTATGCGAGGAATACACATGAATGCCTAAGTTGTCAGGTCAAGCTCTCCCAAATGTGAGTGGTTGAATATCGCACATAATAAATTCCCTGTGTAGTTTGCCTTGGAGAAAATTCAACAACTTTTGATTGATGATCCTATTTAGACCTCTCTTCTTTTTTAGAGAAGTTTGCAGATGTAATAGGGATGTCTCTCTGATGGCGGTAGCTTGATCATCTTTGAATCTGAGGTATTTCTTTCCTAGCCTTGGCCATCCTAGTGTACCTCCTACGGGGTTGTTTTGAAGGCCCTAAAACCTCTGAAATAGCTACATCATCTCTGGACTTGGACTTCGTATGAAACTTTCCACGTACAACATTCTTTGTAGCTTCCACTTGATATATTAATTTTTTAAAATCACCTTGAGGATATGAAGAATCCCAAGCTTTGGCATATCTAGATTCTAATATGATTAATTCTTGTGGTGGAGGTAATGTAATTGACAATTTGGACATCTCTATGGCCATTAGAATCCATAATTGGGTCGATACCATTGGGTGTTTCTCATGTCTAACATACGTGGGTGGAAAAGTGTTTGATTGTTGAAGACATTTGAACTGACAAACAATATTATAAGGAACATAAGCCTCACAGATACTTTCACCATCAATCCTGGTTGATAACACACCATCCCTAAATTCCATCACATAATATCTCAACTCAAAATTCGTTTCTTTACCATCATCAATAAATGTCTTAGTTGGTGGGTTACCAAAATAAAAGAAGCTGAATTCTTCTGATACATTCAATGCCTTTAGCACCACATCAGGTCTTAAATTTATAGGTTGAATACCAGAAACGTTTTGTAAAAATGGGGTGAATCGACCATTGGGAACACTAACTAAAGTCAGCACCTAGTGTGAAGAAAAATGTGTTGCAATCTAGCCCCACAATACTTGAAATGGACCTTCAATTTTAAATGGATGCTTCCCATTAAATAATTTCTGTAATATATGGTAAATTCTTTCCAATACTGGGGTTTCTAACCTAATATACTTCCCTTATACCAATTTAGCAGCAATGAAAAAAGTCTCTGATCTTACACCACCTCCGAATTGATGAACTGGAACTAATTAAATGCTTATCCACATAGTAAGGAAGGAATATAAGTGTAGATTTTCATATTTATTAGGTTTTTCTTATATCCCCAATGTTTATAGTCACATATTTCTAGTGTAGGCCAATATGTGCCTGAACTGCCCAGTTATCTTCAGAAGGACAAATAGTAGGACACCCACATGTTGGATGTTTCTCTGTTGTTGGTTCTAAGAAGGCTTCCATCCACACACTGGAATGAATATCATTATTATCACTGGATAAATTCTTTTCTATATTAGATAATTCATGGTCTAGCGGTGGTGTTCTAGTAGCATCACCCATGTTGTAATAGGAGGAATGAATTCATCATACATTTCCCCATGAATGGGAATTCCAGCTATTTGGTAAATATCCCAGAGACTAATACCCACTTCCCTATCTATCGAATTTAAGAAATTAGTTTGTGGACTCCATCGGATCAGTAATTCAGGAATGATATCATTTTGATAAACATATATATTACCCATCCAGATTACTTCATAAATATGAACGTCTGATAACTCTTTCCTGAATTCTGTACAAATATGACACACCTAGAATGCCCATATCCACTCGGGATTAACACCTCCTCTAGAACAAAGATCCCAGTCTTCCTTCAAACCATTAGATTAATCTGTTTGAGAATCTGGAAAAGTGGAATCATTGAAATGTGGTCTTGGCTCTACAATTTGATCCTTCATATCAGGAGTTAAACCACTATGATGAAGGATGAGTCCAATAGGGATTTTTCCTTTGTATTCTAGAACCCCATTGCACTAATATTCATGCAGTTACCGTTAGTGTATTAAAGAAACCAATTATTTGGAAGGTACTTCTTAATAGATAGAACATGGGCATCTTGAAAAAGTCTATTCTCATACAGGTGTAAGTAAGGACTCTGTGGATATTCACATTAGTATGGAATTAAACCCTTCCATATCCTAGGAAGAGTACTTTCAACAATGTCATAATAGTCTGGTCTGATGATCTTCATCATTTCATTTAGACAAGCCTTAGCTTCTTTAGTATGGGTCATTAAATGATCCATTTTTCCTACAAAATAATATCAAGACATCCCCTGTTAAAATGGAATTTTCACTAAAAATTTCTTCTAAAATAAAAAAAAATGATTTTTTTGCAAATGACACTATTCACGTAGGTCTTTCGACGAGGTTCATCGCATAGGTCCTTCAATGAGGTCCATCACATAGGTATTTTGACAAGGATCCTAGTGCAACTACTTTGATGACGTCCTTTGGCGTAGCTCCATCGCTTAAATAATTTTACCCTGATGAAATTTCAATAGAATTTCGTGGGAGCACAATGCTTTGAGGTTGGATGAATGAGCTACGCAACGAGAGTCGTAAATTCTAAAAAGCACAGGTGAAGAAAATCGCAAAGGATCAGACCTATTTATAGAAAACCGAAGACCTTCGTGCCAGGACTGTGCACAAAATCTATACAGGATACCTACATGAAGTAGATCTGCAACAAACCTACACTGTCCATAGTATTTTTCCCCACAATTATACCCCAGGACCCGACCCTCTTTTTATTTTTGGATCCAATCCTGAGGGAGTGTGGGAATTTGTGGACACCAATTAAGAAAAAAGACTATGAAGACAGCCATGAATTTTTCAGAATCCCATGGAAAGGTTTGAAGAGTTTAAAGTAAATTAAAATACTAAAAAAATCATGTGTCAAATACCCGCACTGCAGAGCTACGCAACAGACCTGCATGACAGAGTTATGCCATAGACCTTCACGGTATAGCTACATGCTAGAATAAGTCATGTACCCTTATGCAGATTACTAGTGAGGAGAAGCTGTGTGGGAAACATCCCTTTGACCAGGCCCTGTCCATGCCTTTAAATAGGACCACTTGGCTCCTCATTTCAAGGACTAAAAAAGATACAAGATTCTCAAAATCTCCCATTGGGTAGCTCTTTCTCCGAGATCTCTCAAATTATCTCAGGTAGTTCTCTAAAACACACGATATGAGATAATTAAATAGGATAAGCATGTTTTGAAATTATTTTACATTTTTTACAATGGTTTGGTTCTCCTATGTGAAATAAATTCACTAGTCATCATACACACATGCACGACATACTTGCACACCACACCTACGTAGCATACCTGCGTGCCGCACCTACATGACATTCCTATGTAGTATCGCTGCATGGTATATCAATGCAGGGTTCCTATGTGACACACTTTCTTAAGGAACCTATGCGGTAGACCTTGGTATAAAGCATACATACATACTCAAGTACCCACTTTAAAGTCATTCATGGTAGGGTATCTCTTTCTTTGGTTCCCTTATCTGAAAGGGACTAAGTTGAAGCCTCCACCAAAACCTCATGAATTATCAAAAATTTGGGAATGGCACATTATCATGTGTCCTATTTGGGTCTGTATATCCATAGTCAGATGATTCCCACATTTGTTTCACAAGGAAGTTAACATACATGGAATGTCTGTGGGTTTTTATATCCACAGTCTCATGGAATTTTTTTCCCAGGAATAGTATTGGGACGTTCTTGGTTTGGAATATTAGGTTTGGGTTTTGTCCTCTCCTTTTCATCTCTAAAACTTGGATCCTCAGGTCACTGGTAGAGAAGTTACGGTTCACACTTGCTTTTCCATGAAAGTAAAGAAGAAGTCTCCTTCCCCTACCAGGATCAATTTTAGGGCAACCATCCGAGCATAAGCCCATATCTTTTCATGCAGGATGTATCATCATTGCTCCTCCATTATTCTTGGGTGCCATAGATCAAAGGGGAGATGGGCATAGGAATTGTTTTTTTACCTTTTCCCTCTCCCATTAGGATTTGAAACCATGGACATACCTCCTGATGTAATCCCCTAACCTTCATCCCTTCCTCCTTTGATTAGATCCTTTTCTAATGTAAAGTGAATAGAGGGAAGGCTCATCGCCTTTCCCTCTTCTCAGGTCGCCCTTACCTCGTCCACCCATTCCACCATAGGTGAACCCTCATCCACCAGTGGAGGTGGAAACGTTCTTGTGTCATTGTTGAATATTTCACATCCTTTTGTTTCTCACACTGAGCATGACTCACGTCGTCATATAGATTCATGATGATTATAACATGTGCACAAAAACTGCTATTCTAATGAAATATGAGATCTCTAATTTGCATCAAAATCAAGATACATAGGAAGCCTTCTTAGGGCCCGAGCTCATTGAATCTACTCTTCGAAAAATCCAACCCTAATTCACCTAATTTGGGTATCCTCATTAGTAATAAGTCCCAAATTAAATCCTCAAATCACAAAGTCATTATTTTCAATATGTAAGTCCAAACTCATTTCTCTCAAAGGTCTATACTCTCCCATGAGACTTATCGAACAATGTGGGCTTTGATTCCTATCTATATGGTATACGTTGGAAGCCTCATTGAGGTTCAAACCAAATACCTTAAATCAACCCTATTCCCCTTGGGCTATATTCCCAATAGGGTCTGATCCTACTTGGAAACCCATACTTTTCCATGTTCCTTGGGCTACATCATCATAAGTCCCAAATTATGTTTTGACTAAGCACCTTCTGCTTAGATGTCTATACCACATGACATTAAACTGTATGGCTAGGTCCTTACCAAATGACCTTAAAATGTATGACGTGTCACATTCCGTTCCACAAAACTAAGAGGATTTTGATTCCATTAACATGGATACGTAGGTAGCCCATTTTATGGGAACAATCCCAAGATCAAACCAAAGCTTCATCTCTCGGGATGACAATAAATTCTAGAGTGCCCTACAGGGTGGATTTATAATTAATATAATCGTAATAATGATTAAAAGAATCTTGAAATAGTATATTTTAGGATACCATTGATGGAGAACCATGAATACATATGGAAATCTCCATTAATGAAGAGTCTTGAATGCATACTAATGATTCTAAATTTTACAAATGTTAATAAGTGATTGTAAATTCCAAGGGAAACTTATGTTATGCTTGGTGAATTAATATGGATTCATGAAAATATCTGAATTTACAAAGAGAGTCCAAGAGTAGACAATAATTCCCCCAAAAATGTTGTGATGAGTCTGACCTCCCATCCTCTCGACTAATGTACATTCCTAAGTGTCATATAGTTCAAACATAATTAACACCTACCTTTGGAAAGAATGCTCCCTTTCTATAAAGAACTATTGGATGTTTCCAGTTCCATGAATAATTCCAATAGAAACTACATGGAAATGGTGATTATTAAAATTAGAACACATGTTTCAAGGAACTATGAAACATCCTTGTGTGTTGGTTAGATAATCTTAGGAATGGTCTCATTACAAAATTCCATTACCTCCTAGTCTCCTATATAATACCCAAATAGTATGATAAATGGAAAAGAGCCTCTAATAGCACTTTGTAATGTCCTGAACTGAGATCCACTAAACTGGTTCCCCATGTCAGTTAGTCACATGGCCTCAAGTGTGCTTAACAATGCACCAGAGGCTACCAACTAGCTGTAAGGTTCT
This sequence comes from Viscum album, assembly GCA_963277665.1. NCBI lineage: Eukaryota > Viridiplantae > Streptophyta > Magnoliopsida > Santalales > Viscaceae > Viscum > Viscum album. Next base: position 1,259,274,431 of record OY728152.1, read on the forward strand.
AGGGTGTACAGTGAGGATACTTAATGATCATATTAGAGTTGTGCAATGTATATAATAAATAAATTTACAATAGTAGAAGCATATATAAACATAATTTGGAATAATGGGAACAAATATATTAAAAAATGGGGAAGTAAAAATATCCAAGAAATTAAATAATAATGAAATGAACATAGGCTAGTTCATTTACATGCTATTATGGTATGTTGATATACAGAAGGGAAACATGGTACATATAATTACAACATTATATACAAAAATAAAAAGGGAAAAATATTTCTCAACTATCATCATGAGTGTATGCTTGGTCCCATACTCCAACGCTCCATGCTATAATTGAAATAAATTAGACATCTAAAGTAGGGTGCTTTACCGTATACGTACCTACAGACAAGTAATATACTCTTGTACCAAAGGTTCCCTGAGTAGGGTGTGATATTAGATTAGTAGGACCACACCAATGCTATCTGTAAATAATCCATCCAGTGTATAAAATTTACCTGTCTGTAGGTATAAATGAATAACAAACAATGTTGTATAAATAAATACTAATTGGCTCAGGCCCCATCAGGACACTTGGTATAATCAACCTCCTTCAACATAGGATGGCACGTGTCATATCAGTGGATGCATATATATAGTTAAAATACCTATAGTACCATTATATACTTTATACCATTATATGTACTATGTAACTGAGGACATAAGTGGGAATATACATGGATACAAGGTTCTAGATAGAATTGGGGTGTAACTCAGGTATCCATAACAAGTCTAACGAGATATAGGCTCTTTTGAAGGGTATATTCCATGAATCGCGTGGATATTGTGAGACATTTTGCTAAAATTTCGAGATAGGTGGGGTTAGATGTCAAGATCAACACTCAAAATAGTGGAAATTGGAACATTATTCCCATCTCCTTGATAAAATTATAATGGTGAGATACGTCATGATCAATAACAGATTTAAGGGAGATTGAAAAAACATGTTCAAAAATTCCCTTAACCATATTCCCACAGTCAAAATCAATGACATAATAAAAAATAATAATAAAAATAATAACAAAAACATGGGGGTTCACCTATTTACCTTTATAATCATCAAACCAAAATATATCAAAGGGTGTCATAATTCATAAATTCCATATAATAAAGAGTGAATCACTTTTCGAGGCCCTAACACACCTTTTAACTTCAATATAAACAATCCAATTAATTAATTAAGGCATGTAAATTCCTAATAATAGAATTAAATTTCATAAAAAGGCATGTAAAATCATAAAAAAATCCATTAGAATTAACACTTTTAATCAATTTAGTAAGGAAATTCAATTCAAGGTTCATATGAACCCTTAAGAGGTGTTCCGTTCCATTGATCAATTATATAAATGAGTGAAATTACATTTAGTACAACTAAAAGGGATTGAAAAAATTGAGGTCAACATCCTATGACAACTTATAAAATATCCTTTGGAGTGTAACAACCTGATAATATCTATAGAGAAAGTAGAAATACATTTTATGGAAATGTGAGGAAATTGATGGAATGTGGAACAATGGTGGAGCTATGAAAACAATTCAATATTGAGGGAAGAAATTAGAACACCTACCTTAGGGCCATAGATGACTCCTTATCTAATATCATCTTCAAATTTTAAACAGATCGAATGAAAAAAATAGAACATTGAAACTCAATAAAAATAGATTGAATGATCTCACACCTAAATAGCATAAGAGATAGGAAGATAAACTATGGAAGGAACCAAGAGTATCAGGTATCTTGCTGATGCAGATCCAATGCTTTTTTTGATGAATGATTTGGAGTTTGGATGGAAGAGTTATCAACAGAAACTATAATAGGATTAAGGGAGAGAATTTGTGAGAAGATAGAGGGGTTTCATGTTGTAAATGAGAAATAAAATATATGTTTTAAGTTTAAATAATTTTGAGGAAAAAATGGGTATTCTACCCAGAAAATCTTGGTCACATGATTTGGCCACATGGTTGGCCAAACCATGTGAAAAATGTGCTAACTATACTATCTAAGGAGGGACCATGCACGGGCTATGTTCCCAGTTTTCCTAATTATACGCAAGCTGTGCTAATCACACTATCCCAAATGTACGCAATTTCTATATGGGTATGTGCCTTAGTAGTTATGGTTGCAAACAACCGTGATACTCCCTACTCCCCTCTTAAATTTGTTAAACCATTAGGGGAAGCTATGCGGGCTGGGCATCCCATATTCTTTTAACCATGAGTCCCAATATGTTTCTCTAAAATATGAGGTTATAGGATCTGAAAAAAACCCCAAACACTCTCATGACCTTAGTGATCCCATTAAGTAAAATTACAATGCCCTCACTAAGGAATTTAAACCGAACAATAAGGATATGTACCTTTGAGAAATGTCAGTTTGTTAAAAATTTTTAGAGACATTAGTTAAGACATTGTTTTTAATGTCCCACCTTAGCATGACAAGTTTTAGATTGATCCCTTATTCCGAATTCCTTTAATATTATTATTTGGTGTGTTTCATTTTCATGGTAGTTGAATTTGATTCATGGTAGTCAAAGTGCATTCACACTAGTTGGTTAGAACCTTAAGAAAAGTATGGTGCTTCATCCAGGCCCTAGTGAAATCTTTAATAAGTAAGGATTCTCACATATGTGGTAGTTTAATGATCATGATGTAATTATAGAGATTCATGAAGTTTGGGGTTCACTTAAAAATAATAGGTAACCCCTTTCATTTCAAACTATAATAAATTTTTAGGCGGATTACTAGATCACTTTTCATGAAATTATTACTTGTGAAAAATAGACCTCAATGAAATATCAATATGAATAATGTTTTATTAAATATATTAGGAACTGATTGAAGATAAAAAGTGATTAGAGAAGGCAGTTTTATTAAAATAGTTCTAAAAAAGGCTGTGTAAAGGAATTTACATGATTTAGAGTTGGGAAAACTCACAATAGTGATGAAGTTATAAGAACCATACATTAGAAAACACACCTTTTATAATGTGTTTCAGGAAGGTACTTAAAGGAATAATACTTTCATGAAAGGAAAGACCTGGGAGAAATTTACTTGAGAGAAGATTTATACTTGAGTGAAGAATCTTGGGAAATGTCACTTGAGTGAAATTAAAAAAATTTATAGAGTATTTGAGGTAGTTTTTTTTGGATATATATCTACATTACAATGTCATACTTGGGTTTTCATGATGTAAATTTTTTAAAAATTTCATAATGGTATCATTATACCTTGGAATAATTATTTTGATGAAATTCAAAGTGGAGGATTTAGAGTAAGTGATCTCATAAAGTCAATGTGGTATCCCTAAATTTATTTGTAAATGTAGTTTTCCAAGAATTTAGTGACCATAAATTAATAGTGTATTTATTAAATGAGTAAATAGTATAGTATTATAGTACACTGGTACACCCCTTTATGTATTCTCCAAAGGTTATACCTTAGTAGTGAACCAAGAAAATACTATCATGCCTTACATTACTTTCCACATTTTTTTCATGGTGGATGTGAAGCTTACATCAGTAGGATTGATGAGTTCATACCAATTTGGGAAGAATATCCAATGTATTGAATGAAAATTTTGCCACCCTGATTCAACCCCCCCCTTTATGGGTGTCTCAAGTTACAACATTTCACTATAACATAATTCATATCATTTAGTTCTTATGAAAATTCTGCTTTAGTAGTTATTTCAGGTCATGGACATACCATGATTTTTTTATTTTAAGATTTATATTTTAGTTATCCATTAAATTTTAATTATATTATCAAATGATAAAAAACATGATTTATGACATTTAAATCCTCATGAATATGTTCCACCTTGACTTACAAACCTCCACACCATAACATTTAGTATCATCCTTTGGTGCTCTCTTTTCCATGACTTTCTATCTATCCCAAAGTTATTTTTCCTCTAGAACAATGTGATGTTCTATTAGCATTAGTAATCACAACATCTATTTTTAGAAGGAACATTAAATATTTATTCTAAATAAATAATATAAACACCTATATTTTGTAATTATTATACCATGTTCCCTCAAATTATAGAACCAAAACTGGTGTTTTTGTTCAATCCATGCCATGGTACCTGGGAAAATGATTTTTCTAGTTTCTCCATCCTATTGAATTTCAAAACAAAAATTGATATATAAAATTCGATAAAACTATTATGTTTTAGAGAGATGGATTTTTTTAATATTTTATAAAAATAACTACAAAAAACCGTTAAGCCCATAATCTATATATATATATATTTGAATTTAATATAAATAAAAAAATAATATACCTTGATCTTTTCAGACCTACATGTTTATGATTTTACCATGATTTTGATTGAGAAAATTGAGAAGAATCTAAAAGGATCCCTCGTATGGTCTTATCTGTGGATCATCAAAATCCCATAATTCTCAAGCATGTCCACTCTATACCCGACAGTTTTTATTACTTGAGTTAAAAATGGTTGTTTCTGATGCTTTTGTTGGGGTGCATGCATCCTTCTCGTTTGGGGACGAAGGATGCGGCTTTTTTTTACCCAGAATTCCCACATTCCAAAGGAAGTTGACATTCTCTCCTTGTTCGGGGACGTCTGCACCTTGATTGAAACGGGATGATGGGATGTCGGTTCTTCCTCCAGAGGAATCCTCCTCGGAACATGTCACATAGTCTGGGTCTCCCTCATAGATTTAATTCGTTGTTCGTGAAACTATTCCTCGTGCCATATCTTTATGGACACCAGTTAATTACACTACTTCTATCAGGACATTCCAAGGGGTCCGGTCAGGGTAGCAACCTTTGGTTAGGGTAGTAGTCACACTGGGGCATCATTAACGTGTCTGGACGCTGGGGATTATTGTGTATCTCTTCTGTCCCTTATTATAGGGATTCTAGAGGGCACAGAAGCCCGAGGCATCCTACATTGAACGCGAGGAATTGTCTACCATAAGCATGTATCTGAGGTTTTCCTCAGCTTCCTGTGTTTAACACGGGGTACGCTGAAAATTTAACGTCCAACGGGGATGGATCAGACTGATCGAAACACTGATTAAAGGGGATAATATTGAGGAACCCCCTTGAGGGAACACCGATATTGGTGCCAACGCAAGGGTGGATTACTGAATGTTGTGGAGGGAATGGGGTGGCATTATCTCATCGGGATGTGGCGGCCCGGGTAAGAATCAGGATGGAAGATGGTTTTTGGGCTTGAGCCTCGAAGAGACTTCCTACATACAATTCCTCGACATGGATCAAAGACCTCATAGTTTAGGATGGATGTGTGGGGCTTACACTCTAGGCTGCCCATGGTGGTGGGTGAACCGACGTGGATGAGGTCAGAATGACAGGGTGGTGGGCTTGAACATCATGGAGGCTTCCTACGTACCATGCCTTGACATTGATCAAATTCCTTGTAGTTCATCCTGGATGGAGCGTGTCGGTGAACTGACATGAAGATGGACCTTGGTCCGATGGGTGTTGGGGTTGAACCTCATGAGGTGTCCTATGTACCATGCCTTGAAATGGATCAAAGTCCTCATAGTTCGGGTTGTGTGGTGTGTGTCGGCGAACTGACGTGAATAAAGACCTTGGTTCAGGTGGGTGGTGGGCTTGAACCTTGGGGAGGCTTCCTACATACCATGCCTTGACATGGATTAAAGTCCTCATAGTTCGAGTATGGAAAGGGGATATTAAAATGACGTGAAGGGGTGTCAGAACAACTGGATGGTGGGATCACAATAGCTTACCCCTGGATTGGAATGCAGTTTAACGTCATGCGGGATGAGGATAGAGTCGGTGAACCGACGTGAATGAGGACCTTGGTCCAATTGGTGGTGGTCTTGAATGTTGTGGAGGCTTCCTACATACCATGCCTTGACATGGATCAAGGTCCTCATAGTTTGGGGGTACAGTTTAACGTCATGTGGGACGAGGGTGCTTGGTAGTTTAATGTCCTGCATCTCGGACGAGGTGGGTTTGGGGCTTACACTATAGGGCTGCCCAAGGTGGTGTCATAGTCGGAGTTCACTCTAAGCTCACGGGAGTCATGCTCAGTGTGAGAAACAAGAGTCAACAAAGACCTGATGATCACGTTGCGAAGGGTGCATCAGTGGGAAGCGAGAAGGGGATTACGCGTTGAGCGGCCCATGGTGTCGGGACTTGCTCTAGGATAGAGGCCCGAGGGCAACAAAGAACAGCGATAGAGGGACTTGGGACTGAAGAAAGGAGGAGCATCGTTCTTTATGACGCCCTCCACTAGACTTGGGGACCAAAGATGAAAGGAGGGAGAGCCATTCCCCACCACGCCCTTGGCTGGCCTTGGCATCGAGGGAGTGGGGAGGAACAGGGGCTCTGCCTCTCACAAGAATTTTTAGGGGATTACACCATGGTGTCTGCCCTTCCTTGTGAAAAAATGCCACTCCAAGAAGGAGGATATCATCCCATTTGGAGTCCAGGGGGTGTGGAGAATGTCTAAGGTGGGGGCACCCCGCATGCGGGGCATGAGGCGATGTCACAGTTTGACGTCATGTGCTGAGGATGGGGGTGCTTGGCAATTTAACATCCTGCAGCTCGGACGAGGTGGGTTTACTCCGCACCCCTAGGACTTACATAACCGGTACCCTCTACTCCTTGTGGGAGGGAAGGTACTGGTAATGCCATAGTGAAAGGGGGCTGCAGAGCGAACCATCGAGGGGTCCACGTTAGCATGGCTATGCGAAGAAGCAATATCCATTAGCATGCCTATGCAAAGAAGCATTAGTTGAAGTAACGCTGTGGGCGATATCATCCAGGGGACTTTGAAGCCACATTTTTCAAACCTGCAGGGTCGCCCGGGAAAAGGAATTTCCAAGAAGAGGGGTCCATAGGCAGGGGCCTTGTGGAGCTCTGTTGCTCCGTGTGGCGGAGGGAACTTGCGAAGGGGTGTGCTTCACGAAGTGGGGTGCCTTAACATTAGCATGGTGTGTAGGTGAAAATAGAAGGTCCTTCGTGAAGAGGAAGGGCATTAGCAGAGCATAGCCTCGTGGAGAAAAGGTGCCTCACAGAGCAAGGTATCATGGAATCAATGTGCTTCGCGAAGTACAGTGATACTGCCTTAGCAAATGGATCAAGTGTACATGAAGGGTGCTTCACAAATCATAAATGATCCGCGATGACCTGGGTCCCCTTGGGGATCCCCTCCCTATGAGAAAACCCTTAGGATTCATGAAAGGAATCCCTCTCAGAAGAGGGTATCAAACCAAGACAATGGGGAGGCACTTCATGAAGCGGAAGTACCTCACGTAGCTCATTGTTCACAAAGCGGAAGAATGCTTCGTGATTAGGGAGCTGAGAAGACAAAAGGTCGGATTGTCCTTCTAGAGATCTTAGGGGGAGCTTGGTATTTAATGGCAAGGGGCACCGTGGAGCGGAGATCACGCGGCGCGAAGAGAGTGATGCAGCTTTGCGGTGGCTCGCGAACGTCAACTGGGTTTGCGGAGCATCCCACCTACAGTGCTTGGTAGCGGGTTCATGAACGTCAAATCTGTTCGTGGAGCATCCCAACTTCTGGGCTTCACGACGGGTTTGCGAACGTCAAATTCGTTTGCGGAGCATCCCGCCTCCTAGGCTTCACGGCGGGTTCACGAACGTCAAATCCCTTCGAGGAGCATCCTGCCTCCTGGGGTTCGTGGCAGGTTCGAAAACATCAAATCCGTTCATGGAGCATCTGGCCTCTTGGGCTTCATGGTGGCCACGGTGGTGGGGACTCTTTGTAGAGGCTTCGTGAGGCAGTCCAGGGAGCCGTCCTGGGGCCTTTTGTTCATTCAAAATTTTGGCGCCAACAAATTCCCCCACCCCTCAGACATGGAGTCGCAGATGGATCAAGGGTCGATGTCTGAGGGAAATATCCAAAATCATCGGTCGTTCGCAGTGCTGACTCGCGAAGAGGGTGCGCGAGGCGGACACGGGCCGCGCAGGCTGGGTGCGCCGTGAAGCTCCCTATGGACTAGATGTGCCGCAAAGCTCCGTAGGTCGTCGCCTATAAATAGGGGGTCTTCCATCTCTTTTTTCCTTTCCTTTCTCCGCAATCTTGTCTTCTTGTGCTCTCGATTCGTGAAGCTCTGTGTACTCGATGAGTGATCTCTACGAATCGAGGCTTCGCGACACACATCGAGTGTTCGACTCCGCGTTTTCACTATGCGATTTGGCTTTAAATGCCAAGGGAGTTCTTTCACGAACCGTCTTCATGAGCAGCCTTTGTGAATGATCTTCACGAACCAGCCAACCAAACTCCCAAGTTCCAAAACCAAATGACCCACCAAGAAGCTTCCCAGGGGGTCCTTGAGGATGCAGTCCGAAGGGATGAAATGGCGAACCGTATGGAGATTGGAGAGCTTGTCAGGAGCCACTCAGACCATGATTCTCTGGTGGAGCTACTGTTGGAGAGCCAGAAGAACTACCCGTTGTGAAGGAGGTCGCATTTGTATGGCTTTAGGATGAGGGACGATGTCTTCATCCGTCCAGCAAGTAGGGATGAGCCAGCTTACTGGTTCCAGAGCACGCCGTGTCAGCACTGATGGTTTAGGGTGCCCGATGGCCATGCTTGGGAGGACTTCACACCTGTCACCACTAACTGCCTATACAATCTTCTGAACAATGTCGACGGGAACCCATTGTAGCCATAGCCGTCCCCTCCACTGTACCGAACCATCCTTAAGGCGTCGTTGGCGAACCCGAAGAAGGGGTGTTCCAAAAAATGGGACCTGAACTAGGGAAGCAATTTCACAGATGATTGGGATTGGGCCTACTGGGTAGGCACCTTGTGCGAGGAGTTCGGGGCAGAGCTGAGGAGAGTGGGCCTGTATGAGGTAGCTTGGGCTTCCTAGTTCCATATCTACCAGCCGAAGCAGTTAATGTTGGAGCTGTTGAGTGGGTGGTCACCGGGGACCAATACATTCCACCTGTACCACGAGGATGTCTACATCAGCCTGTGGGACGTGCAAAAGATCTCAGGGGTCCCGATACTGGGGGAAATGTATGACTAATTCCTTCTAGCCATGGGCGCGTGGGAGGATCCGGAGTAGATTCCACGTCTGGTGATGACACAAATGGAGTTCGTGCCCAGGGAGGACAAGGAGGCCGTGAGGGATGCCCACTTCAAGAGCAAGATCAAGAAGTTCACGAACTTCCTAGAAAAAAAATGTTCCCAGCGAGGCCTCGAACTTTCCCGAAGGGTGCCCAGAGCAAGGAAAACTCGTACTGGTGGCTGCTAGAGAATAGCCAGTGGAAGACCTAGGGGTTCAGTGTCAGTACTGAACAACGACCAATAGTTAGGTTGGTGGATTTCATCGGAGCTCTCATCTGCGGTTCGATCCTGTCGGTGAGGGATACAGACATGGGAGTTCGGCCAAGAAATTTCATCATGGCATCCAATTTGGCGATAGGAGGACGAGTCAACTTGGGTATCCTGATGCTCACCATGTTTTACAAAATCTTGTGGCACATCAGTGAGGGGAAAAAGCCACAGAGGGTCTGTGGGCCGTTCAACCTCCTCTATGGGTGGATTGCGGTGCAGATCAGGGGGATCTATGATCATCTGAACCCCATCTCACCTCTGGGGTCGAACTTTCATCCCTTGATTTTGAACTCCACAGGGAGATTTCCCACCAATCTGACCACACCATCAGTTCTGAACCAGGTGTGGAGGGTGAACGGATTCAATTTTCACCCCTTCCCATTGCTGACATGGGCCATCACTAATGATGGACGAGATACAGAAGAGAATCAGGCCTACCTTTTGGCCTTTTGAGGTAGAGTCCGGGTGTCCTGGGTGGACTGCGAGCGTGTCTGCGATCTATACACCCCACACTGGTTCTCCAGTAAATTTCAGTGCCTGTAGTGACTGACCCAGCAGGTCTATCTGGGGGTGAGCTACAAGGAGCACCCATGTGTGATGAGGCAGATGTGGCTCATGTTCACACAGGAATACGGGAAGATGCGGAATGCATTTCCTCCATTGACCGCCATCCTTGGGCTGATAAGAAAACATTCCCAGTGCTGGGAGGTGGCCTACCCTGGGGAGATGCTGAAGAAACCAAATGTTTTGGTTAGTGAGAGTGAACTTCCTCGATCTCGGGGATGAGGATGGATGGAAACAAGGGCATCCCGTAGTGGTGGGGCTATTGTAGCGGCGAAGCCCGCACTAGCTAAGGAGGGAGTAGCAGCGGTGACAAATCCAGCAGCGGCAGTAGAGCTGGTGGTCCCAGGAGAACAGAGTCATCCAGAGGGGCGACCACCAAGGGGATTCCGAAGGATTTCTACACTAGCCCTGGGGAAACGGCTGCGCCACATTGACATGCTGGAGAATGATGTATTCCTGGAAGACTGGGACATCTGGGAAGTCAACTGGCAATTCATTGGCCCATCTGAGTTATGACAGCACCTTAACCACATCAGGATGGACTTTATGAGAATTGGCCCCATTAGGGCCGATTTTGCAGTATCTGGGGAAGAGGTGGAGAAATGCATCATCGATCTGGAGGACTTCATCCATTCTTGGGGCGCCCCGCGTCCAATGACAGACCAACTGACGGTACTACTAGATCAGAAGGTTCCCCCACAGTTGTCAGACGTTGAGCTTAGAGTGAACTTTCCCCTACTGGAAGAATCAGACGAATACTCTTGGGGGGATGAGGCTAGTAGGTAGAGTCCGCCGGAGAAAGGTGAAGTCGGTGACCAATCCTTGGGTCTCGAAGATTTTGCGGAGGCTCTTGAGGTAAAATTAAAAGTTCCACCTTCGGAGTCTTCCCTTCGGTTACTCTAGATTCTTTATTAGTGTATGTACTGTGTAGGAGGACCTTGTGCACAGACCTCGTTCTCATCCCTCTGCAGGTGTCGACGTGGGACCTTCAGGATCCACGCCTGTGGCTGCATTAACTTCCGTGTCTGGAGGGGTTGGGACAGTCGATGAAGCTCCCATGGAGTCTCCAGACCTGCCAAATATATATGGGGTGCCATGTATCGGGGTTCCGACGACATCAGCCCAAGAGAGAGACTAGGGATTTGACCTCTGTAAGTCTTCTCTGCCACATTCATAACTACCATCCCTTGACCACGTTAACTGACATCCACATCCCTTTATTGTCATGTACAGTCCTTCAATTGGCCTGGGATGTTGTGGCGAAGTTGGTGGGGGATTCTGGTAGCGCTCTTCCCCGGGGCATGTCGATGGTCGTGGAGGTGAACATCCAACCTGAACAAACTGCAGTGCTCCCGATCGCCGGCAGGGGCTCCAGTAGGGCTGCGCCTGAGATCATCGAGGTGGGATCCGATGATGAGGATTAACTAGACAATTCAGGTCCCACCACGCCCGATCCGACGCCAGACGTGGACCTGACCGAGGAGTTCTTGAGGGAATTTCCTGCATATGAGCCCGCCAATTGCACTGACTGGGACGAGACGACCTCTAATGACCAGGACAACATGATAGTCCGTCGCCGATCATTGAAGCTGAACACACGCTTCATCAATGAAACCCCCAAGTGATATGGTTGATTGAGATGGACAAACTTTGTTTGTGATTGTGCGAACTGTGTGCTGGGGGAGTGGACGCCCAATGCCCTCACATGCTCATCTGAGATTTTATGGCGGAAAATATTCGGGAGTATGAGTGAGGCCTTGGCATGGGATGGTAGCGGAGGAAGGAAGTAAAAATAAAGAGGCTCCAGAAGGCCGAGGATGAGGTCTAGCGGCTATAGGATCGGGCAAACAAGAATTTTGCTTCTCTTGGTGCGCAATCAGAGTTATTCTCGTAGCTAAAAGATCAGCTGGCGGAAGCCGAAGAGGGATTGAAGTGGGCTTCTAGGGAGGTGATCACCATCAAGGCTGAAGTGGAGTGGGCCCAGAATATAGCCGATGAGTTGCGCCCTCTCGCCACCGAGGAGGAGAGGAAGGTGAACAAGCGGCAACATCTCTTGGACACCACCAGCCAGAGGGTGGAAGAGCTGCAACGTTCCTTCGACGAGGTCAATCCGTCCATGGGGGGAGTCGACTCTCGGATGATTTAATGATTATAAACCATTAAACGTACTTTCTTGCTTTAATTTTTTGAATGTCGTAGCATGCATGAGTTCCGTTGATTGCACTAGTTTATTGTATCCTGATGATGTTCGCGGAACATCCAGCGATCATTCCCTAAGATCACGTGGGTCAGGCCCGATGTGAGAAACAAGGGATAGACACCTCATCGCCCCATCCAAACATAGGAGTGAAAACCATGCTTCAGTCATATGGGGTTTGGAAAACTGGTCCGGATTTCATAGAAATGGGAGAGACCTAACTAGAGAATGATGTTCTTAGAAGAACCAAATTACCATTTTTCCAGTGTGCTCTTGTGCACGAATGGTGTAGTGCCAGGGGAGCTGAAGTCTATCCAAACAGACGGGAATGGGAAGTGTGAATCATGATACCTAGGATTCGGAACATTGTGGGGGTGGAATGATAGTGAAGAATAACTTTTGACTACATTCGAAACACAGTATTCTTATTGCATTATCCTGGATTGGGGACAGACAAATGAGGGTTAACCATTGACCATGTTCGAAACACGAGACTTATTGCAAATATCATCCATTAGTCTTATAGAACATTGGCCCAGGATTGTAGGCGGGCCATATGCCAAGCATCCATACTGTTAGGGGGTTCCTCCATACATGCAAGAGGACAAGAGTCCGAATAAGGGGCACGCAAACCGTTGGACATGGAGTGAGGGTTTGTTAGAACAGAATTTAACACTCACGAAATTATGCCACCATGGTGGGAGTACGGTAGATGGGTGCATCAGTTTGATCATGGATCCTTCATTCTTTCAGAAAGGGCCTCTCTAGAAATGGGGGTTGTCGCTTCCCAATGTCACTTTGGGGCATCCCGAACTTGTTCGGGGTGAAATTGCAGTTACTTGGTTCTTCATGAGGGGTCAGGCCATGGGCCAGAAATGGAGAGGAACAGGACTGTATGATTCCTGTGGGTGGTCCCTAGGTGAAATACCGGGGTGTCTCTACGTATCCCATGAGGATGGGAATAAAGTCGTATGTAGTTCTATAGGTATAGTTTAATGTCATGTCGGACAATGAGAATCCTGGTTGCGACGGTACACTTCCAACCAAAACTACTAAGCCCATGTGAGTCGTGCTCGATGTGGGAAACAAGAAGTAGTGGTGGGACTTTCTCAACACAAGAAGGGGCATGGTAGGGAAAAGGGATGCTCGATAAATACCGACCCAATGATGCTAACTCGTCTCTGTAGTGCACCTAGATGCGGGAAGAGATAGAGCCGAGTATATCCGAATTCCACTTGAACACGAGGAAGTGGAAATGTGTGAATCAATTTGCTTTCGATCTGGATCACAATGATGGTGGAGTGGTGATGTTGGATAGCACATGACCGTGGCAGAAACACAACATCCATATTGCATCAGCCTGGAATGGGGACAAAAAAATGATGGTCGACCGTTGACCATGTTCGAAGCACGGTACCTATCACTAATGTCGTCCGAGATCCTTAGGGATGTTGGCCCGAAATGGTAGGAGATCCCTTAGTCCCAAAATCCATGGAGAGCCCTTAAGCCTATAATTATTGTCATCTAAGGGTCCTTTTGGACGTGGAATAGGATGAGGATCCAAATAGAGAGTTCACAAATCATGGACATGGAACGAGAGGAATGTCTCAAGAAAATTCCACATTTCGGGCTCTTTGTCAATACGCATCTGAATATGAAAATGAGACGTATTAGATAGAGGGAGTTGAGTCCCTTACCATTGGGATATCTTAGTTTATGGTCGTAGAATTCATACCACATGTCGTAGGAAATGCAGGAAAAACCCGACATGAATGGGAACCGGGGGTTCCGACCACCAGGTGTTCCTTGGAGAGGTTTTTGGTCAAGGGACCACAAACGAGAGTTGAGCTAGGCTTGAGGAAAAGTGCACAGGAGTTCTTATGTACCCCATGAGGATAGGGATCACACTGCACATATTTCTTGAGGTGGAATGGTAAGGTACCTGTGCCAGGGATAAAAGGGGTGTGCGGGCATGGCCCTTGCACCCGGAGAATCGATATTTGATAAATCTAGTTTGTCCTTTAAGGTGAGTGTTTTTTTGTGAAAAGAAAAGCCTAGGTAACAGGACCTGGCATCGTCAAAAGAATCAAGCCGTAGTAGGTATTGACAAATGCCATGGTGCGTGACCAATACCAAACATGTTGTCCCCTTGAGTGAGGACATCACAATGCATCACCATTTTTCATCGTGCGGCCAGGAGGATATTGTCACAGTTTAGGGTCATGTGATAGGACCAAACATGCATTTTATAATCATGTAGCGCAGACGTAGAAAAGATAACGCTAGTTGGGTATTGTGTATAGACGAATAAAACACACCCGACGTAAATGGGGACATGATCCCATATCACACCGTACGCAATTCTGAGAAGGGAACTTCAGGACAAGGGTCACGAATAGAGGAAAGAGAGTAAGGGGTAGGAGAAAATAGCTCCCAACTTAGTTGGACATGGAAACGAGACGTCTAGGTGGTCCTATGTATCCCATAAGGATAAGAATCTAGCCACACAAAGTTCTAAGGGTGCCTTTTAATGTCGAGCGGGACAACATACAGTTTAATGTCATGCGGGACAGAAAACAGGAGAGATAATACTTAGTATGGTGTGCACGTGGTGCAACTATTACAAACCCGACGTGAATGAGGAGGTAATCCCATACCACACCACACGGTCCCGCAGTCAAAGTCCTGACGGAGGGACAGAGGAGAAAAATTAGAATAGCTCAAGCTGGACCCAAAGACAAGAGGTCTAGGTGTTCCTATGTATCCCATGTAGATGGGAATCAAGCCATGCGTAGTTCTGAGGAGATCTTAGTTTTTGGTCTTAGAGTTCGGACCGTGGGAGCCCCGAAGGACACCATATTACAGCTTTGTCCCCCTGACACGTAGAGGTGCACTGAGGTATAACACCAAGAGTGTTGAGATTCCACCTGGACACGATGGGGTGGAACATAATGTGAATCATGCAACCAACATTAAAGGCATGAAGGGTCTGGCATGACGACGAAGGATTACTGCTGACCATGATTGCAACACAGAATCCGGTCGCGTTATCCTGAAATGGGGACAAACAAATGAGCATCCACCGCTGACCATGTTCACAACGCGGGATTTGTATCAATTTGTTGTTCGAAACCCTCAGGGGCATTGGACCATAATGGTAGGAGGTCCCTTAAGCATAGTATCCATGCCGTTCTTGGGGGTCCCTCCGGGTGTGAAAGATAACAGAGGTCTGAATGGAGGAGAACAAAAAGCTTGACAAGTGGAAGGAACTTGCCTAAATTGAATCTGACAAACTTGGTCATAGACTAGAGTACTCTTAACACATGGGAGAACCACTCCAAGGGGTCGAGGGACTCAACTTGAGGGCGTCCAAGAGATGGCAGATTCCCGGGAGAACGAAGAAATGGTGCCAAAACCCTGTACCACACCTATATATCCCCCTCATGGAGAGGGATAGGACAAGGGGCCTCGGTGACCAGGAGATCAGGAGATCTCTGAGAGATGGGACTGGACCCGAAGTCTAGACATTCGGGTGGTCCTACATATCCCATAAGGATGGTAATCAAGCCACACGTAGTTCTGGACGAGATCTTAGTTTATGGTCTTAGAGCTCGAAAAATGGATGGAGTGAAAACCCTCCAAGTAAGAGCAGACCTCAACCCGATCCCTAATCCCACATGAGTTAAACTCGGTGTTGGAAACAAGAGAGGAAGATGTCTTTTACAATTACCAGAACACACACCAAAGGGGAAATTGGTGCGGATCCCCAAATGACACCCCTATCGCGGCTTTGGTCCTCCTAATGTGCGGAGGCACACTGAGTAATAATACCAAGAGATTTGAAGTTCTAATTAGACGTGACACGGTGGAGAAGGATGTGAATCATATAACCGAAATTTTGGGCTTAATGGGGTTGACGTGGTGATCGAGGATAACAATTAACCGTGGAAGAAATGAAGTATCTATATCGCATTATCCTGAAGTGGGAACAACAAATCAACATCAACCACTGACCATATTCACAACGCGGGATTTGTATCAATTTTTTGTCTGAAACCCTCGAGGGTGTTGGCCTGTAACGGTAGGAGATACCATAATCATTGTATCCAGGCCATTTTTGGGGGTTCCTTCAGGTGTGAAAGATGGTGAAAGACCTGATGAAGGGGGACACAAAGCCTGAAAAGTGGGTGATAACATGTCCGAGCAGAGTCCGACATTCCAGGTACTGAACCGGTGTACGCTTAGGCACATTGGTGAACCTTTGAAAAGGGTCGACGGGGTGTATTAGGAGGGAGAGGTATATGGCGTGGCCATTACAATCCCAACACAAACGAGGACATAATCCCATACCATGCCATGTCATATACTCCCCTTTCCAGGGAAGGGTATGCAAAGGGGCCAAGGTGAAATGGAGATTTCTAGGAGATGGGGCTGGACCCAAAGCCTAGCCACTCGGGTGGTCCTACGTATCCCATAAGGATGGGAATCAAGCCACACGTAGTTCTCAAGATGCATTTTAACATCTTGTAGGATGAGGAGGGGAGTAGGCTACCCCCAAATAAGGGAGGTGTATGGTATGGTGAATAAACTGAAATGAATGAGGTTGTAATCCCACACCACACCATATACTCCCATAAGAGAGCCTGGGCCAGGGGCCTGAAAAGGACAAGGGGCCTGAGGATGGGCCTTGGTTAGGAAGGCCCGATCAGCTTGCAGTTTAACGTCTTATAGTGAGGACGAGGGCCAGGGGATTGAAAAGGCCATGGGGCCTGAGGTTGGGCCTCAGTCAGGAAGGCCTGACCAGCTTGTAGTTTAATGTCTTGCAGTAAGGATGAGGGTCGGGGGCCCGAAAAGGCCAAGGGGCCTGAGACTGAGCCTCGGTTAGGAAGGCCTAACTAGCTTTCAATTTAACATCTTGCAGTGAGGATGAGGGTCGAGGGTCCGAAAAGGCCAAGGGTCCTAAGGCTGGGCCTCGGTCAGGAAGGCCTGAACAACTTGTAGTTTAACGTCTTGTAGTGAGGATGTGGGTCAGGGCCCCGAAAAGCCCAAGGGGCCTGAGGCTGGGCCTCAGCCAAGAAGGCATGACCAGCTTGCAGTTTAACGTCTTGCAGTGAGGATGAGGGCTGTGGGCCCGAAAAGGCCAAGGGGCTTGAGGCTGGTCCTCGAACCTAAAGGCCTAACTAGCTTGCAGTTTAACCTCTTATATTGAGGACGAGGGCCGAGGGCCCGAAAAGGACAAGGGGCCTGAGGCTGGGCCTCGGTCAAGAAGGCCTGACCAGCCTGCAGTTTAACGTCTTGCAGTGAGGATGAGGGTCATGGGCCTGAAAAGGCCAAGGGGTCTGAGGCTGGGCCTCAGTAAGGAAGGCCTGACCAACTTGACGTTTAACGTCTTGCAGTGAGGACGAGGGTCAGGGGCCCGAAAAGGCCAAGGGGCATGAGGCTTGGCCTCGGTCAGGAAGGCCTAACCAGCTTGCAGTTTAACGTCTTGTAGTGAGGATGAGGGCTGGGAAAGGTCTCATCTAGGGATATGTACAACACGACGAGTAACCCGACGTGAATGAGGACATAATCCCACACAATTTCGTACAATACTATAAGAGAGAATCTGGGCCGGGTGGAAGGTCATATGCCCTTTTGTATGGTTACCGCCTCATCACAGCTACTAAGGCCACGTGAGCGGTGCTTGGTGAGGGAAACAAAGAGTTGGTCTTGGATATCTCCATCCAACGGGTCCTGATAGCTGGCATCGTCCGCGGGGAGTCCGTCGCTTAGATATTATGGGGTAGAAAAAACCACTACACTCGATGGATGGGACATCTTGGGGTGGTCCTAATGATTCAGGACAACTATTGAAAATGTTAGAAACATAGTGCCCCTATAGTGACCTGAAATGGGAGCAATAAACAAGCTTTGACCATTGACCACATTCAAAACATGAGAATTGTTTCAGCTTGTTGCTCGAAATCCTTGAGGGTGTTGGTCCGAAGTGGTAGAGAGCCCTTAGGCCTAGCATACATGCTATTCAGGGGCCCTTCCGGATGGGGAAGGTGATGGAATCCCAGTCAAGAAGTGGGTGAAGCATAACTATACCCATCTATGAAATAGGCGAACATCTTCGTGGAGGGGGGCGTACAACTGGATCAGGGATATCTTGATGTGAATTGGGGAAAAAGTATGCACCCTGCCATATGTCTTGACCAGAGGGGAAGATTCTGGATTTTGGGCTAGGCCAATAGACAAAATGTCCGGGCGTTCCTACGTATCCCATGAGGATGGGAATCAAGCCATACATAGTTGTTTAAACATAGTTTAACATCATGCTAGACGATGCGCAGTTTAAAGTCATGCAGGACTAGAAAGTTTAAGGTCATGCAGGACTGAAATGTAGTTTAGGGTCATGCAGGATCGTCATGCAGTTTAGGGTCATGCGGGACCATACAATTTAAGGTCATGCAGGACCAAGGGGCTCAGAAAAAGTATTTCTTGAGGAACTTTGCATTTGTGGGAGGAGTTATGCTTTCACCATCCTTGGTCACCAAGGAGTATGCTCCATTGGGGTAAACCCTATGGACTATGTAAGGTCCTTCCCTCTTGGGCTCCAATGTGATTGGTTTCCTTCCAAGGATCATTGGCGATCGGAGGGCCAATACCAGGTCTCCTTACAAAAAAGAGCAGAGGCGAACCTTCTTGTTAAAGGCTCTAGCTATCTGATTATGATGCCTTTCCATATTGTGCAGGGCACAAATCCTACTCTTGTCAACTACTTCCAATTCAGCTACATGGATTTAGGCTATCTTATCTGGCGCCTTCTGGTGAAAGACAGCAGTGCATAACGATGGAATATGGATCTCGATGGGCAGGACGACCTCAGCCCCATACACCAGGAAATATGGAGTCACCTGGGTGGAATTGCGAGTCGTTGTCCGATAAGCCCAGAGGGCGTTTGGGAGCTTGTCCGAATAAATCTTCTTGTTCAGACCAACCATTTTCTGAAAACGTTTAGAGAATGTTTTGTTCAACACCTCAATCTTTCCATTTTCCTGCGCGTGATAGAGGGAAGTATGGTTCGAACGGATATTGTACTTGGTGTACAGTTTCTTTAACTCGGCTACTCGGAAGTTGGTTTCATTATCAGTGAGAACATAATGAGGGAATCCAAACTGGTGGATGATATTGGAGCTCACGAAGTCAATGATGGAGCAAGCCTTGACCTCTTTGAGTGGAACTACCTCTTCCCACATGGAAAAGAAATCTGTGGCGGTCAGGATGAACTTTCACTGGTGATCTATTGTCAGTGGGTACGGTCCTATGACATCTAGTCCCCACACCTCAAATGGACAAGAGTACTTGGTGGAGTGGAGAGGTTCTGGCGGCCAATTCCGGAAATTATAATGCACTTGGCATAATAAAATATCATGGAGAACTCAATACAATTGTGGATCATAGAGGGCCAGAAGTACCCCAGTCTCCGGATCTGATGGGACAGCTTCGGACCAGCCTGGTGGTCACAAAAGGTATTGACATGATCCTCTTGCATGACCTGAGAAATCTTGACACCTTGGATGCAATGGAGGATAACACCATCTAAACTTCACTTATATAGGATCTTCTCAAGACTGTGACCACTCTAGAGGGTAAACTGAAGAACGTGGTGTTGGATTCACTCACGCTCGTCCTGGTCAGCCGGGAGGAAACCATTTTGGAGATACTCGACAAAAGGGGCTCTCTATTCAAGAGTAGTCTCAACCATTGCATCTGAAGAACATGGAGCTCCAGACGTGGAGGATTTGGCGGTAAGCTGGCTTACGCGCAGGCCATCATCATCCTGTGCGGTGATGGGGGAAATGACTCTCCGGTGGGCCACATGTATAATCAGATCATCCTACTCGGGCTCTGCAAGTGATGCGGCTAAGGTGGCCAAAGTGTCTTCTCGACCATTCTGTGACTGAGGGACATGGGTAACCTCTGTTCAAGAAGGGAACTGGGCCATTAGATGGAGGGTGCCCTCCAACAATGGCACGAGCTCTGGCTTCCTGACAACATAGTCACTATTGACTTTCTTGATGACTAGTTCAGAATCCCCTTTCACATGGAAATGGGACACATCGATCTCAAGGGGCAGCTTGAGGCTAGTAATGAGAGCCTCATACTCAGCCTCATTGTTGGTGCAGCCTACTGACAACAGGAATGAGTACGGCAGAATGGCTTGCACCGGGGTGATGAAGATGATACCCAGGCCTGCTCTGTTGATCCTAAGATCATTAAGCCTCCTACCGGTAGGGCTCCAGGAGGCACCATAAAAATGCATCTACCAACATGGAACGATATGATCGAACAAGAGGATTGCCTCATCGGGAAAATAAAGGTCCGGGGACTAGTCTGTGGAGGTTGGATGGGCGGCTAGGAAGTCTTCCAATGCCTGCCCCTTGATATCCTTCTGAGGCATGAACCTGATGTCAAACTACTAGAGAATTACCACCCACCGCTCTAGTCAGACAGTCAACATGGGGCGATTTAGAATATACTTCAACAGGTCTACCCGAGAGACCAGCTGTACCTCGTGGTGCTGCAGGTAATGCCACAGTTTCTGCACAACAAATACGACACTACTGGAAAACTAACCTATACCAACGGTTTGGAACTGGTGGTATAGGCCTCCAAACCTTTGGTATATCCTATACCAACAGTTTGGAGAACCATTGACAAGTAAGCCGTTGGGATAGGTCTATACCAACGGTTTTGGGAAAACCGTTGGATAGACCTATACCAAAGGTTTTTGAAACCATTGGTATAAGTAATATGAAAATCTATACCAACGGTTATGGAACTATTGGTATATACATTTCAAAAAAAAAACATTTGCTGGGATTTGATCCCAGGACCCCTAGTTTATCATTCAACGACTTAAACACTAACCTAACATGACTTTTGTAAACATAATTACATAAATATATATATGTATTCTCATAATTATTTTAAATTTTGATTTATATAATGTTCTCGGTAAGAAGATTTGATAAAAAATCAAAGGGTCTATACCAATGGTTATGACAACCGTTGGTATAAATCCTTGATTCTGGAGAAATTTTGGTTTGGCCAAACCATTGTGAAAGGTTGCCACAAAGTGGAATTTTCCCAATGGTTTAGCCAAACCGTTGGGAAATACATACCCTTTCCCAACGGTTAGCCAAAATAGTTGGGAAAGGTGGCCTCAAAGTGGGCTTTCCCAAAGGTTTTTACAAACCGTTGGTATAGAAGCGTTGGGAAAGATCTGATTTCTAGTAGTGTGAGCACAAGGAATATTTTCTTGATGCGGGAGTATCTGGTGTCCATATCAAGGATTATGCGACTGAGGTAGTAAAGGCTGTTCTCTATCCCCATGTTGTTCTTCTGGGTGAGAAGGGTACCGAGAGATCAATCCAGGGCAGTGACATAGAAGATAAATGATTTTCTGGAGACGGTTGGCATCAAGACTAGAGGATAGAGTAGATATCTCTTGATTTCCTCAAAAGCAGCCTGGCACTCTTCATCCCATTCATAGGGAGATTCTTTCTTCATGAGCAGGGAAAATGTCTTACAACTGCTAGCCAGATTTGAAATGAATCGGCATATGTAGGCTAAGTGCCCATGGAGACCTCAAATCCCTCAAATATTAATCAAGAGAGGCATCTGGCTAATGTCCTTGATCTTCTCTAGGTCAATCTCTATGCCTTGGTACCTGAAAACGAAGCCAATAAACATTCCAGAAGTGACCCTGAAAGCACACTTCAATGGGTTCATCTTCAAGTGGTGAGAATGGAGGAAACCAAAAACTTTCTCATGGTATAGGAGATGGTCCTGGTGCAGGCAAGATTTGACCACCTGATCATCCACGTAGCACTCCACTAATGTTTCTATAATTGGTTTGAATATGCGGTGCATGGTCCGCTGATAGGTGGCACCTGCATTTTTCAGGATGAAGGGAATAACCTGGTAATCAAAGATACATTGGGGGGCCCTGAAAGTGGTGGAATCCTCGTCTTTAGGGGCCATCCAGACCCGGTTGTACCCAGAATACCCATCCATGAAGGAGAGGGCTTGGAACCCGGCCGTATCATCGATCAACAATTCTGTCACTGGAAGGGGAAAATCATCCTTCAGACAGTTTTGATACAGACTATTATCTATCCATTCTTCATCCTGACTGGCACGATGTTGGAGAACCACTTGGGATACTGGCCTTCCTTGATGAAGTTCTCTCTGATGAGCTTGTCAACTTCCGCCCCAACCATGGCACCGTGAGACGAATTCATCTTTCTGGGAGGCTACTTGAACCCGTGATGATTTTTTGGGAGGCCAAGGTGGTGGACGGATACCTGAGGATCTAGTCCTAGCATCTCGTTGTAACTCCAGGAGAACACGTCACAGTGCTCTTTAAGGAAGTTCACATACCACTTATCCTCCTCGAGGGACATTACGACACTGATCAATGTGGGTCTCGGATCTGCCTCGCAACCATGGTCCACCTGTACCAGTTCGACAACCGTGGAAGAGACGCCTTCTTCAAAGGTAGGGGAGAATCCTCTAGGTCCTCTTCTCCACTTATAGAGGAATCTTCCCTGGGGGAAGTTTCTTCCGAGCCACCAGACCCTGACGGGAGGCTGGTGCCGGCTTGAGCGATGGTGGTCATCACATCAGGAGACTCATGCGCCCCTGAGACCATAGCGATGATGGTAGTTGATCTAATCCCATATGGACTCTGGCACATGGGGTCACACTTGATACATCAAAGTAGTAGTGACGTGTCAGCATGAGAAGGTTAATTATAGATTAGAGAAACAGTCACGTATGATGTACCGCCGTTTCCATGAGCTGGACATCCCGATACCGTACAGGGGTAGGAGGTTCTGGGATCACCCGAGCCTGGTTTGTGTAGGAGTATGAGGTGACCTTCCGCCGTCACTTGGACTTGGTCATATGCCTTCCTCTTGTACCTGAAACGACAAAGAACTGCCTCATGTTGGGGGTCGTGGCCTCCAACCTATGGATCGGGATGATGTAGGCGTTATCCAGACCTGCCTAGGGATCACTTGTGACCAGGGCGGGTTCAACCTCACTTGCCAGAATATTATTATCCTTGCTCTTGTAATAGTCAGCATCCAAATAACGGGCTTCACAAGAGGTGAAAGGATATGAATCACCTTGGAGTACGCCTACTCGACCATTAAGGGAGTACTTGAGGCCCTGGTGATACGATGAGGGGATCACTGCAAGCAGGTGGAGCTATGGCATGCCCATCAATGCGTTGTACGTGGTGTCCTAGGAGACAACCATGAATTCGGTACTAGTAACTAGGCTTCCGAACTAGGTCCTCAAACGGTTCTTGCTAACCGAGGTCATCTCTGTCCTGTCATATCCCTGGATCCTTAAATCGGAGGGAGTTAGGTTATCCTTGGATAACCCCATCTTCCAAAGTGTCTGTGTCGGGAAAAGGTTGATCCCGGAGCTGGTGTCAACGAGATAGCAGCTGAATTCCATGCTGTTGAACTGGCCAGTGATTTACAGAGGGAGGATGTTACCTTGTATAGGAGATCCTTCATCTTCTCCTGAGAACGAGATGATGGCCTGAAATTTGGGGTCCTCAAATTCTTCAGCATGGAAGGCTTCTGCAGTTGCTACCTCCGTCTCGAATTGGAGAGGGCTACTTAAATCCTCGGCGAGGGCTTCACGCATATCTGGAGACAAGAGAAGAGATTCAAGGACAGAAAGCCTCACTGGGATTCCGATGAGGTTCTTCAAAACATCATACATCCGTGCCCGGTATGAACTTCTTCTTATAGGAGGTCGCTCTGTGATTAGAGGCATGGCGGGCCTTGTCGGCTGGACTGGTGACTGACTGATACTGGGTACATCCTTCTGCATGCTAGTCGAAGCTTTGAGAGTAGCTACCAGATGAGGACTGGACAAATGAGGTTGACCAGGAGTGAGGTGAAGATGGTCGCAGTGCGGCTGAAGCGGCTCTGCCGGATCCAGCAGCACAAACGGTGGTGGAGGTGGTCTCGATGATGCCGAATGAAGAGGCTGTGCCTGCTGAGCTCTACGCTGCACCTGCTGGCTGGTCTTAGTGGCATGCACAGACTAGCTAGAGGTTCCAACTGATTCACCCCAATGACCCATATAGTTTTGGCTCTGCCAATGCTAATGTTGGTTGGGGACATTGGGGAGATTCACCTGGCGTTCCCCCTCGTCGGGAGTCATATAGGGATTTACCAACTCGACGGTGTTAACAAAAGTGTACCATTGATTGTCGCTTGAAGAAAAATCCACCACTGGCCAGATTCTAGGAGGAATCCCCATCTCAGGGGGCATGAATTCTCTGAGAGTACAAGATGACGACAACATTGGAGGACCATGTTTCTTCTTTTTGCAGCGTCACTGCTTTCTCTTCTAGGAAGAGGCCGACTGAGATGATGACGCAGAAGTGTGAGCCGTAGCTTCTGAAGGCTTTGGCTGGTTCAAGCGTGGATGGATAATTCCATGGGCGCGAGTGAAGATTTTACAAGACATATAGTCATTGTACTTCTAGGATCTGTGGCTAGGAACCTGTTGCGAATCACCTTTGTCGTCGCTACCCCTTTCTGACCTCACAAAGACACCTGCCACTTGTGCCGGGGCCGGGCCGAGCTTGACTATGTTGTTATCAACATAGTCTTGGAGCCAGTATTTAAACACATAGCATTGCTTTAGGGTGTGCCCCATGATTTTATGATACGGGAAATAGTTGGGGAGATCGGTGATATTCACCTCTATCGACCTTCTACACTCAAGAAAGCATACAATCCCCTACTCTAGGGAACTATGGAAGTAATCAGGGACCTGATTCTCGTTGAACGAGTAAGTCTGGTGTCTTTTTCCCTGATATGGTGCCCTTGGAGCCTGGCCTTGACGAAGAGCCGGAGGGTCTTGCCGAGGGGGTAGACCCTTATTGTCCTCACTCGGCGGTGGTGGTGCATTATGCGGAGGCGCCTGCCGATTTTGAGGATTCTCTAGAGCCAGAGGTTGTGCCTGAGGCGGAGGACCTCTATAAGGATGTAGGGCCGGTGTTATCGGTAACAACACTAGCTTCCTGGGGGCCTCTATATGGGCCACTATGGCGGGCTTGGCTCTAACAGCTATCCTTGCTAGGATTGCAGGGGAAACAGACGTGCCTTCTTGGCAAGTTGCAGGGCTTCTTTGAGGAATTGTGCCTTATCCGAGAAGTCTCGGAACCCTCTGGGATAGTTCTGAGTAATCAGGGAGGGAATCAGTTCATCCTTGACATTTCCCACACACATCATCATCAATTTCTCTTGAGTCAGTGGTATATCAAGGGAGTATGTGAGCCCCTTCCACTGGGCGATAAAGTCCACGAATCTCTCATCAGGCCTTTTCTGGCACTTGAAGAGGTCTGTGATGCTAGTCTTCTAGGTGGTAGAGCTGAAATGGTAGTGGAACGGCCTGTGAAGGTCCTCCCAGCTGGTCACAGATCTGACGGGGAGTTGGCTGTACCAGACGAACACCGACCCCTCCAGCGTCTGAACAAAACAGCAGAGGTAGGCAACCTCCTGTTGTGTTTGAGTACCCAACATGGGCGCACACCTTGAGTTGAAGTGGGCTAGATGTTGCAGCAAGTCCACCATCCCGTTAAAGGGGGAGAATGTGGGATTCCTGAAACCCCAGAGGCGCCATCATATCATCCACCCACACTGGGTATGGCTTGCCATCAGGTGGGATAGCCACCTGTCGCGTTTCCAAAGCCTCAAGGTGGGAAATGAGTGCCTCCATAGGATCATCCGGGCGGGGTCCCTTTCTTGATGGGGATCCCTAACCACAAGTATGTTTCAAGTTTCTTCAACATGGTAGATAGCCCCAGGGGCTCGTGGAGCGGCTGGTGGAGCAGCGTGCAGGGCGACTAGGGGAATCTGGGCAGGATTCCTTGGATTGCCGCCTCATTCGGGAGGGTTTGGTAAGACATACCGCACTCTATTTTCGTAAGTTCTAGCTTCAAACCTGTCCATGGGAGCGGTATGATCGGTGTTTCCCATAGGCATCTCACTGGGGGAATTTGTTCATGTCCCTGATACCCTAGCCTAGGATCACCATAGTGGGGTCATCGCTCAACATCACGTTCAGACAGGAGTTCGTCGACCAACCTCTTTTTCTCCGCAATTTGCTGGTGCAACGCAGCCTTCTCTGGGTCTTACTCCATCTTTGGCACTGAGGCGGATGGGTCCGAGTGCCTAAAAACCCGACATTCTTTTTAACCTCACAAGCATTCCGACTGAGTACCAACGAATCAGTGGGCGCAGGGAGACCTAGGAGGTTCCTATGCTAACGAGTAATCCTCCCTGATGGGTCCAACATGGGTGGTACACGCTCAGGGGGTAAGTCTTTGTCGATAAACTTCATCTCTTACTCATTTTCCACTAAATCAGCCATGTGGACTGCTACCCTTCTTGGGGGAATCTTCTGAATATCGCATAACGAGTTGGACTGCTTATGGATAGGAATGAAGAGGAGGGTGGCATACTGACCCCTTCCATGGACTTGCGTGTGGGGGTAGCTTCCCGGATAATTCTGCAGAGTAACTTAATACCCTGAACACATTGCTGCTAGAGAGGAAAACAACGACCTGGTGATTCGAGGCACTGCACCACCGGGAGTGCGGCCATATCGACTAGACGACACTGCTCTCTATTGTATTCAAAATGCGTTTGGCACCTTGGATTTACCACGCAATGATTATGGAGACTGAAATGCGTCGCCTAGAGTGTGTAACAGAGACAATCAAATTCCTATGGGGTGAGAGACTCAGGTATGCGGAAATCCTGCGCTGCCACGGGCCAAAACTCCTCGGGGAAGTGGTCCGCTGCAAGAATGCTCTAAAATATCCTTCGTTCAAAATCAGGGTTTGACACATGATTGCCCCACTCGCCAATTGGGCTTGGTTGAGGAACCGACAGTGGTACTGAGGCGGACCGTTGGGACAGCTGGTTGGACGGTGGAGAATACAACGAACGAGATGACTGGTCGTCGATCCTTAGGCTATCCTCTAAAGAGTGGAGTGACCTAGCTGCTGCATTCCGATAGGAGGGGCTGGCGGCCGTCGTTCCTGGTTTCGGGGCGAGGGCTGCTGGTGTTAGGTCGCGATGCTGGTCGCTCGTCATCGGTCCCCAGAATAGCTCTCTATGATCTATCATGGAGGTAGAAAGCGCTTCCGGTGATGATGGTGGCGACTGCACAACCATAACATGTGGGGTTGCTAGGTATTCATCATCCTGGATAAACCGTTGGAGGGAGGCGAGAATCTTGTGGACCTCACATTCTGGGAGCATGAGGCTAATGCGCCTCGTCCCTGCCACGACCCTTGACATGGATGAGTGAGAGGTGGGATCTCGAGGTGAGTCGTACTCCGCTTCAGAGTCTGAGAAGCGGACCAATTGGATCTATATTCGATCCTTCCCTGGATTCTTCTTGTGGCAATGAATACCCAGCTTCTTGCCCCTGGATGGCTCCTTGGTACATGGCCGATGTACGACATAGTGTCCTTCGACCACGCAAGTGATATGGTGTAGAGGGTTTCCACTTGAGATAGCCAAGGTGTGAGGAGCACCAGGGAAGATGTGGAAGGGGACATGGGATGACCTCCATGAACATCACTAGATCATGCAACACCTTTTCTGGAACCAGCGGGAGGATGGGGAGGACCTCCATGCTTGGTGCGAATGGAGCGAGGTTTTCCTTCTCCCATTAGATTACCAGGGCGAGGAGGACCTTCGCCATCTACGGAAAAGACGTATGGATGATACCCTCGTCGGAGAGGGACCAGATGGGAAATGTCTCGACATCGACATTCGGGGGCAGGAGGAAGAACTCCGTACCCGGTGTGGTGGGAACGAGAGAGGCTTTCATGCCGAGCGCCACTGCCGTGGGGAAGAACTTCATTTGGGTTGGGGGTAGCACGAGGTGTACTTCCATGGAGAGCTTTAGAGTAGGGAAGTCCCATGCTCTTTGTAGTAGCATTATAGGGAGGACCTCTGTACGAGGTGACACCACCTCAGGTTGGTTCGCGACGATCACTATTCAGGCCTGCGACCTGGAGAGTCGACCCAGCCTGCCCGTGGGGCTGTTGGAGCCTCGATCCCGATTGGACGTATAGGTGCCCCAGCTTAGTGTGTGCAGGGAATTGATGATATGCGTCTGTGGTGGATCGGGACACAGTAGTCGTCGACGTTGATGCCCCTAGGCGGGTGTCGTCAGCTCACGCCCGATGCTGGCATCGGGTCAGGCGAGCTGGTGCTGGTGGTGCAGGTGCACAACTTTCATGCTCCTCCAGCAAGGTCAGATGGCGGTGTTGACGCAGCCGAGTGGGGGCCCTTTCTTGGAGCCCCTGGATTGGGACTCTAACCGGGCTGAGCCGGATGTCACCCACCTCATAAGTGTAAGGTAGGGAGTCGTCACGATGATCCAGGGAAAGGCTCCCGAAACGATTGAATGTTGGGGTGGGGAGCAGTGTCTCCCTACACGGCCCTTAGGGTCGGCGTTGACGGTGGGGCCTGGATGCCTCCAGGTCCAGGCGGGCCATATCCCGGGTTGGGATTATGCCGTCCTCCTCGTAACGACGTACGTGGTCGTTAATCACCCTTCATTGGATGACTTCCAATGGGGAGATGGGGAGTGGGAACCCCACGTCCGTGGATGAAGATGCCATTACAGCAGCAGTGGAGCCACAAGGAGAAGTTGTGCTGGAGTTACCCCGGCCCCTGCGTAGGCAGGTGGGCGGTGATCATGTTTCTGTGGAAACAACCTGATTCTTGGGAAGCAGACAGATGAACTCATTAACACTGTGGGGAGAAGAAATCGACCACCAGTGCCCCAAATTCATTCCGTCTTCTGTGGCCGGTAAGAGGGATCCATGATGACAATGTCACAAATGGGATTCCCAACGTTATACTGCCCCAACTTCCGGAGAGTTTCTCGACAAGCCTTCCATTTTCTTGGCGGGACCTAGCACCAGATAGATGGATCCGGTGACACGTAAATCTATGGATTCCCTGAGCGTTACTAATCTCTATATTGAGGATAATATCTTCACGTCAGGTTCACCATTTCTGTTTCGGACACTTTCGCTGGGGCGTGCACATCCATCTTGTTGGGGGACGAAGGGCGTGACTTTTTGTTACCCCACATTCCCGGTTTCCAAAGGCGGGCGGAAATCACTCCTTGTTCAGGGACATCTGCTCCTTGATCAAAACAGGATGATGGGATGTCCATTCTTTCTTACTAGGATTCCTCCTCGGAACTCGTCACCTAGTCAGGGTCTCCCTCATAGATTTAATAAGTTGTTCGTGAAACTCTTCCTAGTGCCATTTCTTTATGGACACCGGTTAACTACACTACTTCTTTCAGGTCATTCCAAGGGGTCCGGTCAGGTCAGAAACTTTCGGTTAGGGGATTAGTCATGTTGGTGCATCATTGACATGTCTGGACGCTAGGGATTGGCGTGTCTCTCTTATGTCCCTTATTATAGGGCTTCTTGAGGGTGCAGAAGCCCGAGGAATCCCACATTGAACACGGTGAATTGTATGCCATAGGCATGTATCTGAGGTTTTCCTATGCTTCCTGTGTTTAACACGGGGTATGCCGCAAGTTCAATATACAGTGGAGATAGATCACACTGATTGGAACACTGATTAAAGTGGATCAGATTGAGGAACCCCCTTGAGGGAACAATAGTATTGGGGCCAACACGTGGGAGACTTCCTGAATGTTGTGGAGGGGAATGGGGTGGCATGATCTCACCGGCATGTGGTGACCCGGGTAAGAATCAGGATGGAAGATGGTTTTTGGGCTTAAGCCTCGAAGAGACTTCCTACGTACCATGCGTTGAAATGGATCATAGTCCTTATAGTTTGGGATGGATGTGTGGGGCTTACATTCTAG
Organism: Viscum album; assembly: GCA_963277665.1. Lineage (NCBI taxonomy): Eukaryota > Viridiplantae > Streptophyta > Magnoliopsida > Santalales > Viscaceae > Viscum > Viscum album. The sequence goes on from OY728152.1 coordinate 1,259,304,523, forward strand.
GTTGCCCAAGGTGGTGGGTGAACCAACACGAATGAGGTTGAAACAGCTGGGTGGTGTGCTTGAACCTCATGGAGGCTTCCTACATACAATGCCTTGACATGGATCAAAGTCCTCATAGTTCAGAATGGATGGAGCATGTCATCAAACCAACGTGAAGATGGACCTTGGTCCGATGAGTGTTGGGCTTGAACCTCGTGAGGTTTCCTACGTACTATGCCTTGAAATGGATCAAAGTCCTCGTAGTTCGGGTTGTGTGGTGTGTGTCGGCGAACCGACATGAATAAGGACCTTGGTCCAGGTGGGTGGTGGGCTTGAACCTCGAGGAGGCTTCCTACGTACCATGCCTTGGAATGGATTAAAGTGCTCATAGTTTGGGAATGGAAATGGGTTGTTGAACCGATGTGAAGCGCTGTCGGAACAACTGGATGGTGGGATCACAACGGCTTACCGCTGGATTGGAATGTAGTTTAACGTCATGAGGGACAAGGATGGTGTCGGTGAACTGATGTGAATGAGGACCTTGGTCTAATGGGTGGTGAGATTGACCCTCGTGGAGCCTTGCTACGTACCATTCCTTGACATGGATCAAAGTCTTCATAGTTTGGGGGTACAGTTTAACGTCATGCGGGATGGTGGTTCTTGGCAGTTTAACGTCCAGCAGCTCAGATGAATTGGGTTTAGGGATTACACTCTTAGGTAGCCCATGGTGGTGTCATGGTCGGCACTGAATCTAAGCTCACAGGAGTCATGCTCATTGTGAGAAACAAGAGGCATCAGAGACCTGACGATCATTTCATGAAGGGTGCGTCCGTGGGAAGTGAGAAGGGGCTTACGCGTTGAGCGGCCCAATGTACCGGGACATACTCTAGGATGGTGTCCTGAGGGCGACAAAGCGCAGCGGCAGAGGGACTTGGGACTGAATAAAGGAGGAGCCTCATTCCTTATCACTCCCTCCGCTGGCCTTGGGGACCGAAGATGAAAAGAGGGAGCACCGTTCCCCCCATGCCCTTGGATGGCCTTAGCATCGAGGGAGTGGGGTGGAACAGGGGAACTGCCTCTTGAAAGAACTTTTTAGGGATTACACCAAGGTGGATTCCCATCCCTGCATAAAAATTACACTCTAAGAAGGAGGGTGTCATCCCCTGTGGAGACCAGTGGGTGTGGAGAATGTCCATGGTGGGGGCACCCCGCGTACGGGGCACGGTACGATGTCGCAGTTTAATGTCATGTGCTGAGGATGAGGGTGCTTGGCAGTTTAACATCCTACAGATCGGACGAGGTGATATTACTCTGCACCCTTAGGACTTACATAACCAGTACCCTTTGCTGCTTGTGGGAGGGAAGGTACCGACAATGCCGTAGTGAAAGGGGGCCGCAGAGCGAACCATCACGGGGTCCACATTAGCATGGCTATGCAAAGAAGCAATATCCAATAGCGTGCCTATGAAAAGAAGCATTAGGCAATTCAACTCTACGAGCGGTATCGTCTAGGGTACTTTGAAGCCACATCGTGAAAACCTGGAGGGTCACACGGGAAAAGGAATTTCAAAGCAGAGGGGTCCATAGGCAGGGGCCTTGTGGAGCTCTGTTGCTCTACATGTCGAAGAGCACTTGCGAAGGGGTATGCTTCGCGAAGTGTGGTGCCATAACCTTGTCATGGGGCATATGCGAAAATAGGAGGTTCATCGCGAAGTGGAAGGTAATTTGTGGAGCATATCCTCACGGAGCAAAGGTTCCCCACAGAGCAAGGTGTCAGGAAGCAATGTGCTTTGCGAAGTACAATGATCCCGCCTTAGAAAATGGATCAAGTGTACAACAAGGGTGATTCGTGAAGCATAAACACTCCGCGATGACCCGGGTCCCCTTGGGGATCCACTTTATTCGTGAAAACCCTTAGGATTCATGAAAGACATACCTCTCGGAAGAAGGGATCAAAACGAGGCAATGGGGAGGCACTTCGCAAAGCGGAAGTACCTCACACAGCTCATGGTTCACCGAGCAGAAGAATGCTTTGTGATTCGAGAGCTAAGAAGGTGAAAGGTTAGATTGTCCATCCGGAGATCTCAGGGGGATCTCGGTATTTATAGGAAAGGGGCACCACAGAGTGGATCTCACACGACGTGAAGAGGGAAATGCAGCTTCACGGCGGGATCACAAACTTCAACCGGGTTCACGGAGCATCCCGCCTCCTGTGCGTGGCAGCGGGTTCGCGAATGTAAAATCCGTTCGTGGAGAATCCAGCCTTCTGGGCTTCGCAGCGGGTTCGCGAACGTCAAATCCATTCACAGAGAATCCCACATCTTGGGATTCACGGTGGGTTCACGAACCTCAAATCCGTTTGCGGAGCATCCCACCTACTGGGCTTCGCGGCAGTCGCGGTGCTGGGGACTCTGTGAAGAGGCTTCCCGAGGCAGTCCATAGGGCTATCATGGGGCCTTTTCATCGTTCCAAATTTTGGCACTAACACTTGTTAAAATAAATATGTTGAGAATGGTATGAGTTTTGAGGAATTTTTTATAATAGTTTGATATAATGAAAAATTCCTATATTCATGAGAACCAAATGATTTATGTTGGCCATCTAGAACCCAGGAGTTTTGTCCAGATTTTTTTTGAATGTTTCATAAATTTTTCATTGGTTTCAATACTCTAAAATGATTGGATATATTTCTAATTTATTTTTTAATGTATAAAAAATACTTAGGATGTTATAAAATATCATTATTATCATCAAATGATTAATATATGAAAGTAATAGACAAAGGATATGAATAAGATCAATTTCCTGACATTGTCATATAAATCGATAATACCATGTAAGAACCACCATGATACTATATCCCACACAATTACATGGCGTACAGAAGAATTTTTCATACTGTTGTAAAAACCACCATGTTTTATTAGTTCTTTTACTACATAATTTCCTTACTTATTTGAAGGTGGAGAGCAAGACGCTCTTTTAGGGTTGGATGATAAAAACTAAAGAAATGATTAGAAATTTTTTTGACAAATTCTAACACTATTGTACAACAATGACCAAAATATCCTAAATACTGATATTTGAGAAGCGTCACAGTGGAAACCTGTTATTAGCCATTGGTGGTACTAATTAATTAATCCTTGTGATGGATATGATTTTTCTGAATTTTTTTTTGGAATATTATGACTATATCATGTTTGGTGGGTTGATTTAGTTTATCTTAATGTGAAATCTTGAATTACACAGTTATGTGTGGACATATGTATTACAAATATGTTCTCATGTTATTATGGAGAGTTTTAGTTTTATGGTGAGGAGGATGTAGTAGTCCTATTTTCAACAGATGGGTATATTTACCTAGTCATGGATTTTTTTTTATTTCCATGTCGATGGTTGGATTAGAACTTATTTGAATCAAATGATGTTATGTATTTTTTTTGATTAAATTATACTCACAATTTTACAAAAAAATATTAGTTTTTGGTAAAAATAGTGATGTATTACGTTCTTCCATATCAGGGTGGTAGATATAAAAATAGATTATTTACTTGAGTCCAAAATGGGATGTTTACACATGGGTGATATTATGGAAAATTTTAGGATATTTTAAATAAGTTTGATGTGGTCGAAATCATTTAAATTTATTTATTAAAAATAAATAATAAATTATTTAGTTATTTGACCATGGAATGTATCCCATTATATTAAAAATTCTATGTGATTTAGGGAGGATCTAGTATTTATGGAGATTAGTTCCTTCTAGAGGGAGGAATTCTGCCCAAAAATTGACATATCATCATGAAATAAGGTATGATTCTTATACTGAAATATTTGTTTTTATTCATAAAATTCTATATACCTATTTTATATAAAAATATAAAAACATTTATATAAAATTTTAATATGTTTTCCCCAACCTCATTACAAATACAATTCCATTGAATTCATCAAAATCTGAAGAATGGATTTTGAGTAAAGTTAGAGAGATATTTTAGGAATGAGTTTAAAGATCTGTTGAAACGAATTTTATTTCAAAGAAACATTGATACTACCATAAATTATTAGAAGGTCCTGAGTGGTGAGGATCTATTTACTTAGAAATTACCTTGAATAGAGTTGAGGTTTAGAAGAATTTTTAGAGGGATTTCTTAATTTTTTTTATTATTTGAGGCACATAGGGATAAAATTATTGAAAATTAAGCTTTGATATAGAGTAAAGGGTATGAAAATACTAGGATATGTATTTTGGTGGTGGTAAATGATTGTGAAAACCCATGAATAGTGCTAAATTATTGGGTTAATTGAATATCATAGTGGTGTTTTCTCAAGGTTTAAAAACCACCCAATTTTTCATCAAACTATCGATCATATGACATTTCATACCTAGATAGAGGGTGCCACATGTGGGCTGTATTTGGATGAGTGGCCATAATTTATCCATTAGATATGATGTTTATATGGATATAGGATGATGAAATTTCCTTATAGGGTGAAGGGGAGCAGTGCACGACCCTTGAATTTGGGTTATTTATTCATTAAATTATAGAGTTGTCAGAAAAGCATGAGGGGAATAATGTGGGAGGGATTAAGTTATATTCCCCACTACCCAAAAACAAATAATTATAGACCTTTTAACTAATATAGGGATGTAATATGAGTGGTTGATGTGGCACTACAAGAGATATGTGATCCATGAATCACACAAAATCAAAATATTGGAATTCAAAGCAATAAATAATGTTCAAGGTCTGTGCATGAATCCATCATCTGGGTTCCATATGAAACTCAATACATTGGAAATACAAAGTTATGATATGTGGGAAAACATGTGAAATCCAATTTGGGAACCAAAAGTTGTTTTGGACATCTTTTGTCATCCTGGACCCAATGGAACTAAGTATGGTCTTTTTGAGATGGTTCAATTGATGAATTATGTGATTGATAATGGAAAATTTTTGTACAATATTTTTATTATTGGTATTATAATAATGATTAAATTTTCAAAAAAAAGGTAAGTTCTATTTTTCATCTCGGGGAACCAGATATATATTTATAATGTGGAATAGACTCAATGGAATATGAATACCTAGAATGATATGTTAGTGTTTCATAAATAATCCTATTTATTGTATTATTAATATTATATAATTACATTTGATGATATAATATTGGGGAAATATTTAATTACTCATATGGATGAGTAAAAAAACCGAGATAATTGGTGATTAGCCTTTGTTAGAAACTTGTTGATTCTGGAATGTTTTCAGTAACTCGTGAAGAAGATCATTAATCTTGATATTTATTTTTAATTTTTTTTACATTATTTGTAATGTTCATTATAAAATAATAAATTTTATAGTATGGGTATATGATATTAAATAATTAACCAAAGGTTATATGGATGTGTTAAGAAAGAGGATTTCCCCAGAATTATATATACCATGAATAGAGTGTTACTTATCTAGTTTAAAGATAATATAGTGCCAGAAAGATTCAACGAATTCTTTAAATGTGTTATTTGGAAGTTATTTGTATGTACTTGTCTATATAATATAAATGTGATAATTTATTACAAGCTATGGATTTTATTTTATTGGAATAATAAATTTGGTTAATGATATTGAACTAGAAAGGGTGATAGTAATGACCAATGGTGTAAATAAGTATTGAAAATGAAGTAATGATATAATACTAAGGTTGGGTATTTCATAAAATGGGTTGGAATAATTAAAAAGGTAATAGAGTTTCTTGTTTAATGTCTGGAAATTTATGAAAGGATAATAAAATATAGTGGCCCAAACCATAGGGATAATAGTATGGGAATATTTTTAGTAAAGATTTAGGTTTTCTTTTAAAATTTTGGATAATGTTGTGAAGTAACTATGGTAACATGAGATGAAGAAGGTGAAACATGATGGAAATAAAGTTGTACAAATGTATTTCTAAAGTTACCAATAGAATAATTCCATACCGACACTAATTGTTATTAAATTTTTATTGATATCCTCTAATAATGAGTAAAGAATTTGAAAATAAATTGAGTATTTTGTTACATATTGTGGTGATTAGGGTGAAATTATCAACATTTATAATTTTCAATGTCTAGTAGGGCAATTCAAAATTTTTTTCATTTTTTTAATTATCATTATTTTTTATACAATAATGGATAGTTAGTGTATGATTTATAAGTTGTAGTATCACTAGATTTCCATGTGAGACATATTTAATTGAGGATAGGGGGATCATTGGTTGTGATTAAGATGATTGGTTGTGTGTACTCATCAAATCTATGATGAAATGGAGTGTACAATGGATGGATGTATGTGGAGAAAAATTCAATCCTGGGTCTCCTTCATACTCACCCTCTATTTATAGTTCAAGTGAGATGAAAATGATTATACTTCTTCACACCCACTGATCTAACTATTAACTACAGTTGATTTATTTATTCTTCAAATTAAACTCACTCACACCGCTAGGTTATGATAAATCCGATATTTCAATAATACAATTGGATATGATAATTTCCCGCAACATCTTCGATGTGAGATAGATGGATATGGGTAATTACTATAGTATCCCCATTGAGAGAACTTGATGGATGAGATAGGTGGTAGGGATTAGTTAATTTAGCATCCCAGTTATAAGAATATGATAGTTGATAATTTACCAGAGTGGAGACACTCATTCTCTTTACAATCAAATGGATTGAGATGGATGATGATACAACAGATACACTGTCTCCTTCTAACCATAACTCTAGGAATTAAGGGGACCACATATATAACTATATACTTGGAGAATTTAATTTCCTATTGTATTCATGTATACTGATTTATCCTTAGATATTTTCATTTTTTTTTTCTAGAAATGTGTTCATTGAAACCTCAAGAGATATATATTTCTTCTGGTAAATTAGGGTTAGTTATATATGTGTTTTTCCTCCTATACATCTGAGAAAAATAGATATTTTTATTTCCACTAATACTTATGAGATCAGTGGATATATGTATTTTATTTAGCATCTGATGTTTTTTGTATCATTGATGAATTATCAAATAAAACATTTACGACGAGATGTGGGATTTGATAACTATTATTTTCCAATAAGCATTTTTATTTGGTGTCTGTGATGAAACTGAGATATGGGTTGATTAATCATGATTGGTCATTATTATTTCTAATCAAGAAATTTAGTGTGTTTTGTAACCACACTTTATTTACTATTGATGAAATTAGACAGAACAAGTTTGTGGGTTCTACTCCTTACATGGGATGACCATAATATGAATTGTTATTATCACTACTACATAAAAAATTTCCCATTGTTCTACTTATGTTGTTGAAGATATGAAGAACATTTTTGATGTTTTTTTTCTAAAATAGTTTTGTATTTTCTGACAAATAATATTTTGGAAAAAAATGTTTTTAAAAAATAGATGAATGGTGGAACCTAAAAAAAAATTGGGAGAAAATTTTAATTTTTTAGAAAGTTTTTTTCTAGAAATAGAGGATCAGAGTGAGAAACACCAGACAAAGAGTATCAAACTAAGAATAATTAGCCTTATAATTTATCAAAAAGATAAAATTTTGATCAGACACACTATCAGACTTAGATTCATCAGTTTGAAGATCAACTTACATTAGACTCAATATTTTTTAGAAATTTAAAATTTTCTGAAAAATAAAGTAATAATGTTGTAAAAGAGGTTGAATGAAGATAGGGAAGTCTTGAGTTATAATTTTGTTTAAAATTCTAAACAAAATATAGACGATGATTTTGAAATATTGGAGTTCTCTTCAATAATTAAAACTCCCATGATAAAATATATTTAAGAAAATGAGGAATCATAAAGATTATTTGAGTTCCAGGAATCAATAAAAATATTTCATTGAATAAAAAATCATCGAACTCTAATTTTATTTAGAATTCTAAATGATGTATAGCCAATGAGGTCTAAAGAATTCGAATGTTTTGGAGTGGAGTTTCCTTTGTAATGAGAATTACATCGAAATGAGAATATCATAAAAATAATAATTACATCGTAATGATAATTATATCGTTATGAGGATTTTATCGAACTAAATTTTAGGAAGTTAATAATATTGAATCTGAGGATGAAACTAAGATCATAATTATCCAAGAAACATAGTAAAATTGTAATGATATGGGGAATACATTCATATCATAATGTAAAGTAGAAGAAATTGAGATTGTAAGGGGCTGAGGAAGACAGTCATATTGTAATAGATAGAGGAAGAAAGTCAATTAATAAATAGTTAAGAAAGTTCCATCATAATGGTGTGACATTAGACCGAAGCTGAGGATGTTAATCAGATTGAAGATGAGGAAGTTACATCATACTGAAGAAAAGTTACTATATCTGGAAATATTGGTTTCAAAGAAATCATAAGAAGGTTTGAAGTAATCAAAGTTGATGTTTAATTGTGTGTGATTTTTAGACATATTAAATTTAAATAAGCATGAAAGTTTTTTTTGTTTCCCACCTTTTATATTATGAGTTTCCTATTAATAGAATCACAATAAATTTTTACTTTTAAGATATTCGTGATTGAAAAAAGGTAGAGCTTTGCCTAATTCTTGTCATGTCTTCTTTCTAGACTGAGATATTAGGAGAAGGTTAGACAATGAAATATTTTCTATTCCAGATTAAGAAGATCGGATTGAGTGAAATTGTACTGTGTAATTGAATAGAATTTTAGTAAAGCTGATTGATAATGGGTTTATTTCACTATGTCCATCTGACTGAATTGGTTAGACTAACTCCATCGGATCTAGCCTCATCAGAACAAGAGAATCAGACCCATCCAAATCAGACTATGTATTTGTGGATCTTTTTGAAAAATGACTTTATTTAATTATTTTGTCTTTATTGTCTGTAAGAAAAAATTCTAAATTGAATAGAGTCAGCATAATCATTCCAATTGGGAGATAAGAGGATTCTAATGAGAGTTTTCACAAGTTTCATTCACTTCTTCATAATAGTGAATTTCCATAAACCCATGAGAGTGGCTATGGAAAGGATGTAGGTTCTTATATTGAAGTTGATCCTTGTAAATGTCATGTTCTTTACATTCTTTCCAATATTTTCATCCATGTTTAGTAAAACATGATAAGTATATAAACTTTAATCAGTTTTAGGGGATTTGTTTTTAAGAGTATTGAAAATTATAAAAGTGAACAACTGATTCAACCCCCCCAAATCAATGGTTATTTGATACCTTTTAAATTCAATTAGTATAAAAGGTAAGGTCCCATTGTAGAATACTTGTCATGGATAATATCAATTATATCTATAGTATATGAATTTTTTTATTTTCTGGAAAAAATTATTATCTGTTAAAAAATAGGATGATTCCTTATCTCTTATCCCTTGGCCTAGTAGTATCAATGAAGAACAAAAAATTTCAAAAGAAAAGACTACAAGACTTCATGGATAATTTCAAAAGAAAAGATGTGCACGACCGCAGAAGAACAAAAAAGTATCAATGAAAATAGAAGATAAATACTAACGACCCTCAAAAGTCTACATAACTTCATGCTCCACAAGCTCCAAGATCCACAATCACTAAACAGCCCAAACATTACGAGGTAGTGCTAAAAACGTGTGAAACATTACCTTTTTCCCTGTCCTCAAAGATATCATATGGAAAAGCACCAAAGTGCCAAAGTAGGGGTGAGTATAAAACTTTTTAGGTTTTCCCCCAATGACATTCCTACTCACACCAATAGTATAGAAGAGTTAAAAAAATTTACATAAAACATTTTATACCAAAAATTTACTCAAAATAGTTTATAACAAAATATTAACAAGTTTCCAAAACAATTTGAAACCAAAAGAAATCAAGTGCAATTGAATCCAAATTTTCCAACAAGTTAGTTTTTCCAGAAATATAACTAAAAAAACCTTCAAAAAATTTCTCAATATCCCTTTTTGGGATACCCAACCATTCCACAAACCCATGCAGCCAACCATGCATGCTACGTTATGACAGTTCCTTACTCATGAGTGGTTTCTCATCGATCTACCAAATCAGCACAGGGTACGTATTTCCCATGTTCCATTAACCACTTTGGAACTAATCACAACTTCAAATTTCAACCAATACCCATATATTAAACATGAACACACACCACATATTCCTGATGATCATGGAAAAACATCCCATTCAACAAAACCACTTTTTTATTGAAAACTATTTTCTATTAAAATAAATTTAATTCCAAACCAATTCAATGAAACATTATTTTTATTAAAAACCTATTTCCAATCAAACCATTTAGGAATACCATAAAATTAATGATTTAAAATAATCATATTAAATTGAAGAAACTAAATCACTTTAGACATTGATTTATCTAGATTACACAATTTCACCAAAACCTTAAATCTTCACTATAGAAGATTTATTCAAAGAATTAAACCAAGATTTCACAATAAATTTCTTTCAACACAATTAATTCGAAAAAAGGTAATAAATTCTAGAAAAGGAGTTTATAGTGAAGCCACATACTTCAATGGTTTTGAAGAAAACCGAGACGAATGAAGAACACACAAGAAAATCGGGCCGATCCTCCAAGAACCCGCCTTAGATCTATTCTCCTACCAAGAACAAAGAAAAATATCATAATATTTGGAATCCACACACCTAGATCTACCCATAAGTTGTGTAGATATAAGAAACTGATGTAGGAGAAGAAGTAAAAGTAATTAGATCTCAGAAACAGATCAAGAACGATTAAGAACGATCACATACCTCAAAAATCCAACTTCGATTCTCCAAGGGAAGCCTTCAGATCGTATTCGGATCAATGGGAGAACTCTATATGGAATTAGGAGAAAAAAAATATAATGTTATGGCTGCTTAAAAATAAAAAGGACCCACTTAGAGGAAAAATGTGGGAGATCCAATTTTTTTGGATCTCACATAAACCATCCGCACGGTTAGTTCACACAGTTAGTCAAACTGTGCACTAACTACGCATTTGATACTGCCTATAAAGTGCCTCACAAGACTTCCTCTCATGGTCTACCTATCAATGGTGAAACTGTTTTGGATCCACTACCTCAAGAGGACCAATTTCACATGGTTTGGCTGCATGGTTAGACAAATCGTGCGTCGTCCGTTTGATTTCCAGTTTTTCCTCGAAACTACATCCAACGTTATCCCAAATCTCCCATTCACCACCCTTAAAAATTATAACAATAAAAATAATTAAGTAAGGGTTATATACCAGTAACCAAAGGTACTACATTATTCCGACCATTGTTCTTTTCGTCGTTGAAAATTAAAAAACATTCGCTGCCCTAAAGGAGTTGTGGCCACTGCTCTTTCATCTCATTCTCACATTCCCATGTCTCTTCGGGAAAATGACCATGTAACCATAAAATGAGCACTAGATTGATTCCTATTCAATTCAATACTTTCTCTTTCCTATCCACAATCCACAAAAGGATATGTATCAAAGAAGTATCCATATCATGGTCTACGTGATCCCATTTGATTATATGGTCACGAACAGGCTGATACTTTATCAACTGAGATACATGGAACACATTATGCACTGAACCGAACTATAGTGGTAATTCCAACAAATATTATACTTCTTTGACCCATTCCAGTGTCTCTAAAGGGCCAATTTATTTTAGATATAACGATAACTACATCCTGAAATGATGATGTCCAAGCCTTGAGGATATCTTCAAGTAGACATGATCACCGATAGCGAAGAACAACAGTATTCAATGGTGATCTACATAATATTTCAGATCGCACTAAGCTGTCTCCATACTCATTCTAATTAATTGGTTCTTATCCATCGTTTATAGGACAAGGCTCGATGCAACTAGTTAATTTTCACATGTTTCCATCCAATATAGTGTATAATGACAAGGATTCCCATACAATGCTTCAAATAGAGCCATATGTATTGAGGCCCGATAGTTGTTATTGTATAAGAACTCCACCAAGGGTATATGCTCCTCCCATGGGCCACCAAAATCCATTAAAAAATCCCCAAAGCTATCTACAAACATCTATATTTTCCTCTCAAATGCTCGTCTGTCTGAGGATGTTACGCTGTGCTCATCATCAAATGAGTCCCAAAGATTTTTTGTATGGATTTCCAGAAACAAGATGTAAACCTTGGATATCTGTCTGATACAATTGACATTGGTATACCATGCCTCTTTACAACTTCTTGGATATAGATTTTAGAAATTTCCTCCACTATATGAGTTTCACGAATTGGATTGAAATGGGATGACAAACTAAGTCGATCTAGTATCAACCATATGGCATCTTATTTCCGAACCGTTCATGGAAAACCTATAAATACATCTCTGTATACTCCAATTTCCACACTAGGATAGGTAAGTACTGCAACATACCCACTGGTACCTGGTGTTTTTATTTCACTTTTTGACAAGTTAAGTACCTTGAGGTGAACTCGACCACCTTCATTTTCACGCTGTTCCACCAAAAATATCACTGAAATGCCTTATACATTTTTTGTGTACCAAGATGTACGTAACATCTCGAATGGTGGCAAGCATGAAAGAGTTGTTCCTCAAAAGACATAGGTACAACCATCCGAATTCTAGAATGTGAAATTGAAATCACATCAAGCTTGATACCAACAATGGTCTCCCCACCATTGAGTTTTGAAATCAAAACCAGACATGATGCATCATATATTTCTGCCTCTTTGAACAAATTTCCAAATCAGGAACAAGCTTAGCTAGAAAGAAAACATTTGTACCACCTTGGTCTTCTCATTCCACATGCATGTTGTCTTGGACTGGCATCAACATCCATTAATCTAAAGCTTATTTTTCCAACTGAGCATATGGATTTCTGCTCAATGCATCCACCACTGAATTCCCTTTTCCTAGTGTGTACATCAAGTCAAATTAAACAATATGGTGATATTCCATCCATCTCCTTTTCCTCAGATTCAAATATCTCTTTGAGAAAATGTGTTTCCCGCTTTTTTGGTCCATGAACACTATAAATTCCTCACTAAAGAGATAATGTCACCATGTATTCAATTCATGGATGACTATAGCTAAATCCAAATAATGTGTTGGGTAGTTATTCTCATGCAGTCTCAACTACCTTGAACCATAAACTACCACATGGTCTCTTTGCATTAGAACACAACCCAACCCTGATCCTAAGGATCACAATGCACAACATACCCATACAAATTCTAGAAAAATAAAAATAGGTGTTGATGTACGATGGAACTTCATCTCCTGGAAAGATTTCAAGAATTTATCTATCCATTGGAATGGTGCATTCTTCTTTGTCAGAGATGTCATTGGAAAAGCTAGTCATGATAAATCATGCATAATGCATTGGTAGTAACCAGCTAGACCAAGAGAACATCGTATCTCCAAGACATTATTATGTGGTTTCCATGAGATAACAACTTTTATTTTTACAATATCAACAAAAACACCTTTTTTAGAAATGAAATAGTCAAGAAAACAAACTTCCTATATCCAAAAATCACACTTTGATAATTTTGAATACAAACTGTGAACTCTCAAGATTTGGAAGACTGTTTCCAGGTGCTCCTCATGGTCAGACCTTGTCTTTGAATTCATCAAGATGTCATCCTAACACCACAACCATAGAGTTAAAATAACATTGAAATATCTGATTCATGATATCTATGAAGACCGCTACTACATTTGTTAAACCAAAAGTCACGACTATATATTCATAGTGTCCATAACTGCTTCTAAAAGTTGTCTTTGGAATATCCTCCATCTGAACTCACAATTGGTGATATCCAGATTGCATGTCAATTTTAGAGAACCATTTAGCTCCCCTTAATTGATCGAACAGATCATCAATGCATGAAGTGGATATCCGTTCATTATCATAATATGGTTAATCTTATGATAATCATCACAAAACTGAGGAGTTCCATCTACTTTCTTCACAAATAAAACTATTTCTACCCATGGAGATGTACTTGGCCGAATGAAACCCTTTCCTTCTAGTTCCTCCAATTGCACTTTGAATTCTTGTAACTCTATTGGTGTCATCCTATAATATGGAAGGGAAATATTAATTGTCCCTAGAATGAGATCAATTGTAAACTCCACTTCCCTTATAGGTGGTAACCCTAAGAAGTTATCTGAAAAAAATCTAGAAATTGATTCAGAACTGCTGGATAACTACCTTCCTTGATCTCTTTAATTGATGCCAAAGTCAAAGATGCTAACTTATAAGAGATCGTTCCCACCATTAGTGCTAACAATATCTTTTCCCCTTTCTTTACCATACTCTCTCCCCAACAGATATGCTAGATTTCGCCCTCAGTTGTGAAACCGATTGTTCTCCTATAATAGTCAATGTGAGCCTTAAACATTTTCAACCAATTCATACCCTGGATTACATCATATAAATCCATTTCCAACAATAAGAAGTACCTTTTTTATTAGAACAATCAATAGTTATAGAATATCCTCTATACATAAATGATTTACATTCCCTTTCACCTAGAGAAGTTTGTAGTTTTAAAATAGAAGGCATCATTTCTCACATTAAACATAGAAAATCAACAACACAAGAAGCAATTAAAGAATGAGATGTTCCAGTATCGAAGAGCACTTGCACAATGGTTGAATTCAAAAGAATCATACCTCTCACTGTAGATGGTCGAGCTTGATCATCGACAATCATATGATCAGATCCATATAATTGTTTAGTCGTTACACTGTTCTCTTTTTTCCTTGCTAATATTGTCATGGTTGAGGAGTCATGGTATTCCAAGTATCTACATGGTTTGCTATACTCTACTGAAGAGACTAATTCTGCTGTCCTCGCCCTGTCGAAGTATATGATGCTTGCAACACCTGAGAAATGTCTCGAGTACCTGACCTTTGAGCACTGGAACAATAGCACATAAGATTCCCTATCTTATTGCAACTATGACATGCTCTAGGTTGTTCTGTAAACTCTCACTTTATGTGGTCGAGCGAACCACATTGAAAGAAACATTATTTTCTCTGGGTTGTGAAGGAAGGTTCACTGATCCAACCATATGATTTCTACTTCCACCTTGGAAATAGGTGTCCATTTTCTGCTTACTCCAAGCATTTGAGTTTCCACCATTACCAGTGGGTATCATCATAGCTCCACCCAATTATCTAGAGATATCACCTTTATCCAAA
The DNA here is from genome assembly GCA_963277665.1 of Viscum album. Taxonomy (NCBI): domain Eukaryota; kingdom Viridiplantae; phylum Streptophyta; class Magnoliopsida; order Santalales; family Viscaceae; genus Viscum; species Viscum album. The sequence goes on from OY728152.1 coordinate 1,259,319,717, forward strand.
GTTTCTCTATTCACCATCTACATATAATATTTAATATAGAGTAGTACAATCTTTGATCAACTATCTTGTAGTAGGCCCAATCTGAAGATGCGTGCCTTCCAGACGCACTTGCTACAAATTTAGGTGATAAGTGCAGTAAAGTCATGAATTTATCCACATACTCTATGATAGAGAGGCACTCTTGATTTAGGCAGAAGAAGTCCATAGTTTTCTGGATCTGTAATGTGTGAGGATTGAATTGTCTGTTAAACAATTCTTCAAAACCCTCCCATGTAAGGTCTTCATATAATTTATCATACACTGCTAAATCCCAACATCATAATACAAGATCCTAGAGAATATACATCTTTAATTTGACCTTTGAATCTATCAGTGTGCCAATGAAATTGAATATATGATTTAATTTAATTAGGCACACTTCCTCCTTTTTCGGCCTCGACATCACCCTGAATTATAGGTGTATTCTGCTTCATGAACTGGATTGTATGGACTACATACCCTGGATTAATCCTCTGATTCCCAATATCCATCCATTATGCCACTACTCTGACCCATTCTAGTATCTCAAAAGGACCAATATATTTAGGAGATAACTAGCCCTTCTTCTCAATATGATGATGTCCACGCCTTGGGGATATCCTCAAGAAGATATGATCAAGGAAAGAAAATGAAAAAAGACTTCGATGGTGATCAACATAAGATTTTTGATGAAACTGAGTTCTCTCCATACTCTTTCTAATAAGTTAGATCTTCTCCGTTGTTTCATAGATAAGGCTCAACAAAACTAGTGAAGTTTCACCTATTTCCATCCAAAATAGTGGTGAATGACAAGGATTCCCATACAATGATTCCAACAAAGCCATATGTATAAAGGCCAGATAGCTATAGTTGTATGATAAATCCTCCAAGGGTATATTCTCCTCCCATGAGCCACAAAATCCATTACATAAGCCCACAAAATGTCTTCCAACATCTGTATTGTCCTCTAAAACTGACCGTCTATCTCAGTATGATACACCATGCTCATCGTCAAATGAGTCCCAAGGGAATTCTGTAAGGATTTACAAAAACAATATGTGAACCTTGGATCTCTCTTTGAGATAATTGACACTATTAATCCATGCCTCTATATGACTTCTGGGTTATAGATTTTAGAAAGTCCCTCAATCGTATGTGTAACACCCTGAGATTTTATGAGAAATATTTTTTATGCCTTTTTTATACGCAACACCAAGATAATCTTTCACTACACACAACACTGGCATGGCCTGCGTTACACGCAATAGCAACCTTCCTGGATAGCTTGCGTTGCACACAATGTCAAGTTTTACTAAACAATCATATATTATTATAATACTATAAACTAGAAATTATGAATAGTATTAACAGAATTTTGAATTTTATAACATTATAATTCATCGTAGACATTTTTTAGAATGAGATATGAAAACCAAATCAATTTTTCGGATAAAAGAAGCATTTCTAAAAAAATGTTGTTTTATCGCCTTTTGATGGAACACCCATTTTAAATATAATTTTTGACAAGTTTATTAGTTAAATTTTACAAAATAAACTTCTTCTTTTGAATAAATATTTAAAAATTTACGTTGGATAAATTTTTGATACTTTTCTGATGACTTTCATATTTTGATGAATAGTAAAAATACGCTAAATTTTTCTTAAAAACAAATTTTTTCATCAATATAATTTATATGGTTAAATGATCAATTTTAATGGATAACAAAAAATTTCAAAAGAAAAGACTACAAGACTGATTGATAATTTCAAAAGAAAAGATGTGCACAATAGCAGAAGAACAAAAAAGTATCAATGAACATAGAAGACAAATACTAAAGACCCTCAAAAGACTACAAGACTTCATGCTCCACAAGCTCCAAGATACAAAATCACCAGAAATCCCAAACATCACGAGGTAGTGCTAAATACGTGTGAAACATTACCTTTTTCTCTGTCCTGAAAGATATGATATGGAAAAGCACCAAAGTGCCAAAGTAGGGGTGAGTATAAAACTCAGTAGGTTTTCCCCAATGATATTCCTACGCACACCAATAGTATAGAAGAGTTATAAACATTTACATAAAACATTTCTTACCAAAAATTTACTCAAAATAGTTTATAACAAAATATTAACAAGTTTCGAAAACAATTTTAAACCAAAAGAAATCAAGTGCAATTGAATCCAATTTTTCCAACAAGTTATTTTTTCCAGAAATATAACTCAAAAAACCTTCAAAAAATTTCTCAATATCCCTTTTTGGGATACCCAACCATTCCACAACCCATGTAGCCAACCATGCATTCTACGTTTTGACAGTTCCTTACTCATGAGTGGTTTCTCATCGATCTACCAAATCAGCACAAGGTAATTATTTCCCATGTGCCATTAACCACTTTGGAACAGATCACAACGTCAAATTTCAACGAATACCCATATATTAAACATGAACACACATCACATATTCCTAATGATCATGCCAAAACATCCCATTCAATAAGACCACCTTTTTATTGAAAAACATTTTCTATCAAAATAATTTCAATGCCAAACCATTTCAATGAAACATTATTTTTATTTAAAACCTATTTCCCATACAACCATTTAGAAATACCATAAAATTAATGATTTAAAATCATCATCTTAAATTGAAGAAACTAAGTCACTTTAGACATTGATTCATCTAGATTACACAATTTCACCGAAAACATAAATCATCACTATAGAAGATTTATTCCAAGAATTAAACCAAGATTTCACAATAAATTTCATTCAAGACAATTAATTCGAAACTAAGATAATAAATTATAGAAAAGGAGTTTAGAGTGAAGACACATACATCATTGGTTTTGAAGAAAACCCAAACGAACGAAGAACACACAAGAAAATCGGGCCGATTCTCCAAGAACCCGCCTTAGATATCTTCTCCTACCTAGAACAAAGGAAAATATCACAATATTTGGAATCCACACACCTAGATATACCCAAAAGTGGTGTAGATATATGTAACCAATGTAGGAGAAGAAATAAAAGTAAGTAGATCTCAGAAACTGATCATGAACGAATAAGAACGATCACATTCCTCAAAAATCCAGCTTCGATTCTCCAAGGGAAGCCTTCAGATCGTATTCAGATCAATGGGAGAAACTTATACGGAATTAGGAGAAACAAAATCCAATGGTATGTCTGCTTAAAAATAAAAAGGACCCACTTAAAAGAAAAATGTTGGAGATCCACTTTTTTTGGATCTCACATAAACCATCCGCACGGCTAGTTCACACAGTTAGTCAAACTGTGCACTAACTATGCATTTGATACTGCCTATAAAGTCCCTCGCAAGAATTACTCTCATGGTCTCCCAATCCATGCGGCAACCGTGTTGGATCCACTACCTCAAGAGTACCAATTTCACATTGTTTGGCTGAATGGTTAGATAAACCGTGCATCGTCCGTGTGATTTCCATTTTTTCCTCGAAACTACATCCAATGTTATCCCAAATCTCCCATTCACTACCCTTAAAAATTATAACAATAAAAATAATTAAGTAAGGGTTATATAACAGTAACCAAAGGTAATACATTATCCCCACCATTGGTCTTTTCGTCGTTGGAAATTAGAAAACATTCACTGCCCTAAAGGAGTTGTGGCCACTGCTCTTTCATCTCATTCTCACGTTCCCATGTCTCTTCTGGAATCTGACCATGAAACCATAAAACGAGCACTAGATTGATTCATATTCAATTAAATAATTTCTCTTTCCTATCCACAAACCACACAAGGATATGTATCAAATAAATATTCAACTCATGGTCTTTGTGATCCCATTTGATTATATGGTCAGGATCAGGCTGATACTTTATCAACTGATATACATGGAACACATTATGCACTGAACCTAACTGTAGTGGTAATTCCAACCGATATTCTACTTCTCTGACCCATTATAGTGTCTCTAAAGGGCCAATGTATTTAAGAGATAATGATCACTACATCTAGAAATGAGGATGTCCAAGCCTTGGGGATATCTTCAAGTAGACATGATCACAGATAGCGAACAACAACAATATTAAATGGTGATCTACATAAGATTTCTGATGGCACTAAGCTGTCTCCATCCTCATTCTAATTAATTGGTTCTTATCCGTCGTTTATTTGACAAGGCTCGACCCAACTAGTGAATTTTCACCTGTTTCCATCCAATATAGTGTATAATGACAGGGATTCCCATACAATGTTTCAAATAGAGCCATATGTATCGAGGCTCGATAGTTTTTATTGTATAAGAACTCCACCAAGGTATATGCTGCTCCCATGGGCCACAAAAATCCATTACAAAAGCCCAAAACCTATCTACAAACATCTATATTTTCCTGTCAAACTGCTCGTCTGTCTAAGGATGTTACGTTGTGCTCATCATAAAATGAGTCCCAAGGGTTTTTTGTATCGATTTCCAAAAACAGGATGTGAACCTTGGATCTCTGTCTGACACAATTGACATTGGTATGCCATTCCTTCTTACCACATCATGGATATAGATTTTAGATAGTTCCTCCACTATATGAGTTTCACGAATTGGATTGAAATGGGATGACAAAGTAAGTCGATCTAGTATCAAACATATGACATCTTATTTCCAAACCGTTCTTGGAAGACCTATAGATACATCTCTATATACTCCCATTTCCACACTAGGATAGGTAAGTACTGCAACATACCCACTGGTACCTGGTGTTTTGATTTCACTTTCGGACAAGTTAAGCACCTTGTGGTGAACTCGACCACCTTCATTTTCACATTGTTCCACAAAAAATATTCCTACAACGCCTTATACATTTTTTGTGTACCAAGATGTACATAACATCTCGAATGGTGGCAAGCATGAAGGAGTTGTTCCTCAAAAGACATAGGTACAACCATCCGAATTATAGAATGTGAAATTGAAATCACATCAAGCTTGAAACCAACAATTGTCTCCCAACCATTGAGTTTTGAACTCAAAACCAGACATTATGCATCATATGTTTCTGCCACTTTGAACAAATTTACCAAATCAGGAAAAAGCTTAGCTAGAAAGAAAACTACTGTATCAACTTGGTCTTCTCATTCCACATGCATGTTGGCTTGGACTGGCATCAACATCCATTAATCTAAAGCTTATTTTTCCAACTGAGCATATGGATTTCTGCTTAATGCATCCACCACTGAATTCCCTTTTACTAGTGTGTACATCAAGTCAAATTAAACAATATGGTGATATTCCATCCATATATTTTTCCTCAGATTCAAATATCTGTTTGAGAAAATGTGTTTCACGCTTTTGTGGTCCGTGAACACTATATATTCCTCACCAAAGAGATAATGTCACCATGTATTCAATGCATGGATGACTATAACTAAATCCTAATCATGTGTTGGGTAATTATTCTCATGCCGTCTCAACTACCTTGAACCATAAGCTACCACATGGTCTCTTTGCATTAAAAGACAACCCAACCCTGATCCTGAGCATCACAATACACAACATACCCCTATACAAATTCTAGGAAAATCAAAATAGGTGTCGATGTACGATGAACCTTTATCTCCTGGAAAGATTTCAAGAATTTATCTATCCATTGGAGTGGTGCATTCGTCTTTTTCAGAGATGTCATTGGAAAATCTTGTCATGATAAATCATGCATAATGCATTGGTAGTAAACTGCTAGACCAAGAGAACTTTGTATCTCGAAGACATTATTATGTGGTTTCCATGAGATAACAACTTTTATTTTTACAAGATCAACAAAAACACCTTTTTTAGAAATAACATAGTAAATAAAAAAAACATCCTATACCCAAAAAATCACACTTCGATAATTTTTAATACAAACGGTGATCTCTCATGATTTGGAAGACTGTTTCCAGGTGCTCCTCATGGTCAGACCTTGTCTTTGAATTCATCAAGATGTCATCCAAACACCACAACCATAGAGTTAAAATAACACTTAAATATCTGATTCATGATATCTATGAAGACCGCTACTGCATTTGTTAAACCAAAAGTCACGACTATATATTCATAGTATCCATATCTGCTTCTAAAAGTTGCCTTTGGAGTATCCTCCATCTGAACCCACAATTGGTGATATCCAGATTGCATTTCAATTTTAGAGAACAATTTAACCCCCCTTAATTGATCAAACAGATCATCAATGCGTGAAGTGGATATCCATTATTTATCATAATATGGTTAATCTTATGATAATCATCACACAACTGAGGAGTTCCATCTACTTTCTTCACAAATTAAATGATTGCTGCCCATGGAGATGTACATGGACGAATGAAACCCTTTCCTTATAGTTCCTCCAATTGCACTTTGAATTCTTGTAACTCTATTGGTGTCATCCTATAAGATGGAAGGGAAATATTAATGGTCCCTAGTATGAGATCAATTGTAAACTCCACTTCCCTTATAGGTGGTAACCCTAAAAAGTTATCTGAAAAAAAATCTAGAAATTGATTCAGAACTGCTGGATAACTACATTCCTTGATCTCTTTCCTTGATGCCAAAGTCAAAGCTGTCAACTTATAAGAGATCGTTCCCACCATTGGTGCTAACAATATCTTTTCCCCTTTCTTTACCATACTCTATCCCCAACAGATATGCTAGATTTCGTCCTCAGTTGTGAAACTGATTGTTCTCCTATAACAGTCAATGTGAGCCTTAAACATTTTCAACCAATCCATACCATGGATTACATCATATAAATCCATTTCCAACAACAAGAAGTACCTTTTTTATTAGCTCTATCAATAGTTATAGAACATCCTCTATACATAAATGATTGACATTCCCTTTCACCTAGAGAAGTTTGTAGTTTTGAAACAGAAGGCACCATTTCTGACATTAAACATAGAAAATCAACAACACAATAAGAAAAGAAAGAATGCGATGCGCCAATATCGAAGAGCACTTGCACAGTGGTTGAATTAAAAGGAATCATACCTCTCACTATAGATGGTCGAGCTTGATCATCGACAATCATATGCTCAGCTCCATATAATTTTATAGTCGTCACACTGTTCTCTTTGTTTCCTTGCTAAGATTGTCATGGTTGAGGAGTCATGGTATTCCAAGTAACAACATGGTTTTATCTGCTCTACTAAAGAGACATATTCTGCTGTCCTCCCCCTAACGAATCATATGATGCTTGCAACACCTGAGAAATGTCTCGAGTACCTGACCTTTGAGCACTGGAACAATAGCTCTTAAGATTCCCTATCTTATTGCAACTAGGACATGCTCTAGGATGTTCTGTAAACTCTCACTTTCTGTGGTCGAGCGAACCACATTGAAAGAAACTTTCTTTTCTCTGGGTTGTGGAAGAAGGTTCACTGATCCAGCCATCTGATTTCCACTTCCACCTTGGAAATAGGTGACCATTTTCTGCTTACTCCTAGCATTTGAGTTTCCACCATTCCCAGTGGGTATCATCATAGCTCCACCCAAATATCCAGAGATATCACGTTTATCCATAGTTGCTCTGTTCACCATCTACATATAATATTTAATATAGAGTAGTACAATCTTAGATCAAATCTATTGTAGTATCCCCAATATGAAGATGCGTGCCTTGCGGATGCACTTGCTGCAAATTTAGGTGAAAAGTGCCGTAAAGTCATGAATTTATCCACATACTCTATGACAGAGAGGCACTCTTGATTTAGGCAGAAGAAGTCCATGGTTTTCTGGATCTGTAATGTGTGAGAATTGAATTGTCTGTTAAACAATTATTCAAAATGCTCCCATGTAAGGTCTTCATATAATTTATCCTACACTGCTAAATACCAACATCATAATGCAAGATCCTAGAGCATATACATCTTTAATTTGACCTTTGAATCTATCGGTGTGCCAATGAAATTGAATATATGATTTATCCTAATTAGACACACTTCCTCTTTTTTTGGGCTCGACATCGCCCTGAATGATAGGTGTATTCTACTTCATGAACTGGATGGTATGAACTACATGCCCTGTATTAATCCTTTGATTCCCAATATCCAACCGATATACCACTACTCTGACCCATTCTAGTATCTCAAAAGGGCCAATATATATAAAAGATAACTTGCCCTGCTTCTCGAAATGATGATGTCCATGCCTTGGGGAAATCCTCAAGAAGATATGATCAAGGAAAGAAAATGACAATAGACTTCAATGGTGATCAACATAAGATTTTTTATGACACTGAGTTCTCTCCATCCTCTTTCTAATCAGTTAGATCTTCTCTGTTGTTTCTTAGACAAGGCTGAACAAAACTAGTGAAGTTTCACCTATTTCCATCCAAAATAGTGGAGAATGACAAGGATACCCATACAATGATTCAAACAGAGCCATATGTATAAAGGCCAGATAGCTATTGTTGTATGAGAACTCCTCCAAGGGTATATTCTCCTCCCATGAGCCAAAAAATCCATTACCTAAGCCCACAACATGTCTTCCAATGTCTATATTGTCCTCTAAAAATTGTCGTCTATCTGAGGATGATACGCCATACTCATCATCAAACGAGTCCCAAGGGCATTCTGTAAGGATTTACAAAAACAATATGTGAACCTTGGATCTCTCTTTGAGACAATTGACACTATTAATCCATGCCTCTATATGACTTCTGGGATATAGATTTTAGACAGTCCCTCAATCGTATGTGTAACACCCTGAGATTTTATGAGAAATATTTTATTATTCCTTATGTTATACGCAACACCATGATAATCTTTCACTACACACAACACTGGCTTGGCTTGTGTTACACGCAAGAGCAACCTTCCTGGATAGCTTGCGTTGTGCACAATGCCGAGTTTCACTAAACAATGATATATTATTATAATACTATAAACTAGAAATTTTGAATAGTATTAATAGAATTCTGAATTTTATAAAATTATAATTCATCTTATACTTTTTTTAGATTGAGATATGAAAACCAAATCAATTTTTCGGATAAAAGAAGTATTTTAAAAAAAATGCAGTTTTATCGTCTTTTGATGGCACAACCATTTTAAATATAATTTTTGACATGTTTATTAGTTCAATTTTAAAAAATAAACTTCTTCTTTTGAATAAGGATATAAAAATATACATTGGATAAATTTTTGATACTTTTCTGATGACTTTCATTTTTTGATGAATAGTAAAAACACGCTAATTTTTTCATAAAAACAACTTTTTTATCAAGATATTTTATATGGTTAAATGATCAAATTTATGGGTTTTAAAGTATAAATAGAATTTATTTTTACCATCTAGTATAATTTATTTCATTACAATTAATTTTACATTGAATTCATATGTAAAAACATTTCAATCTTTGACAATGTTTTAACTTTTAAAACCCGTTTTCTTGACAACGAGATAAATTTTAAATTAATTACTGAAAATTATGTGTTCTGAATTTTGAAAAATGAATTCCATATTTGGATTCAGTGGGTCTAAATTATGTTAATAGTTTCATTTTATTTTTTTGATATTATGAATAGTAACTACGGTAATTTTTATTTACTGGAGTTAAAGGTAAATCGGGTAATTAAGGGTCAAATTATGGTTATAAAATTACCATAACACCTAAAAAAATTCTATAGGATGAATAAAAGTGGACCCATATCACCTAAGGTTCGGAATAGATTCATTTAATTGACTTTTTTACATGAAAATAATTTAATTATTATTAAAACCAAAGAAAGTGACAACATGTCACTCTCTTAAATATTATAAGTGTAATAGTTTTATTTTAGTGATAAACTTCATAAAACTTTGTATATAAATAGTCTCCTGAAAGCTAATAAAATTATCTACATCATGTGAATTTATTTAGAATTTTTAGGGATTAAATAATTATCATTAATGATGACACAATAGTGATGTAGATATTATTTTATTGATTAAAATATCAAATAAATGGTTTTAAAAATATTAAAATAAATAATATATGAACTATTTAATGTTCTCCACTAATATTATAGATAGATAAGACATGTTATTAATCTATTAAATCTTTTATTTCTAGCATATCCTTGGTGTATATTTTGTTTAAATTCAAATAAATGAATAGTATCAAAATTGACAATATTGTTATTTTATAAAAATAACATATTATAAAATTGTTTAAAAATCACAATAATATTTAAAAATTATAAATTGAAATTAATATGGTCTACAATGTCAAAACGTATCCAATTATGGAAAATTTACAACACATAATTAATTATTTATAATAATTTAAAATTTAGAATATTATTACCACAAATAAAATTAAATAGAATAAACAAGGATAAATCATGTTGATAATGTTACAAATAAATTCCCAACATGTATAAATTTTATATTTTCAATATTTTAAAACCCTATCTCATCTAATATTCGGATTTGAGTTATTTTGTGAGTTTTTATGTGGGGTTTGAATTTATTATAAATTAATATTTTTAGGTTTCCAAAGGTGCCCCTCTCCTCCCTTATAAAAGGGAACCTCCTCCCTCTCCTATTCACAACATTTTGAGAATTCATGTTCAGCCAAAACCTGAAAATTACTCTTCTAAACATCTATATTTATAGTAGAGAGTTTCTTCTCTTCTCAAAAGACCAACTCTAGTGCCCTAAGAAGAAGTTTAAAAGAGGCACATCGAGGAAGAGGTAATCTATTCTACCGATTCGTTCAAGTTTCTTTTTTCTTCCACTTAATCTTATTTGTTTGTTTCATTATTAAGTAATAATATCAGTATAACTAATACACTTATATGTTATAATAAATATAAAACAACCCAATTTCATCTTCAATCCATCCTATGGAAAACGAAATCACCGCGCGTGCGTACGTACGAAATATCGTCTCTTCGCCGTGGTGTAATCTATTTTCCACCACCACCTTACTTGTATGGGTATAATGGTGTAAAGAATAACTATATATGATTATTATAACATGATTACAATTATGATATATTCTATCATCCACTCAAAGACCATTCAATAATTATGGGAACGATATCGTCGCTCGTGCGTACGTACGGCTTACCGTCTCCAGGATACGATGTGATTCATTCTACATGATCTTCATTAAACCATGATTATATAAACTAATTGAATGTATAAATCGGATATATATTATACTACTATCATTCTGTAAATGATGTAGCTATAACCTAAAAAGAGGAATAAGAATTTATTCGACAAAACACACATAAGAAGATAAAGCAATGAACACCCTAATAACAAGTATAAATGAAATGTTACTAATAAGAAGATAATAACATGACCATATATGATATAATAAAAATGATTATGATTCTTGAATAAGTCAATGAAATTATTTAAATCATTATATAAGAGGTTTGGATACATACAAATCATATTGGACCTAAGGTAAGGGATAACTCTTCCAATCTCATTCTATCCGAGATTGTTTATTCGTAAGTATTTATTGGGGTCATATTTATCATCCATATTCATGTTTCCTCAATATTTAATATTATTTATATCCTCCTATAATTTTTTAAATAAAATTATACATATTGGTGAATTTTTAGTAAAAGATATGAAAGAAATCTTTTGTCATTTTCAGTATGAGATAGTTTTTGACATTTCCGGCCAAAGTACGATATGAATGTTTTTTTAACTTATACGGCATGAATAGATTTTTATGATTTCTTAGAACATTACTTCCATGAAGCTTCCTTTACATGTTTTCAAGTTTATTTTCAATTAACTTGTTTTAGTTTAAAATTTTATGACATGTTAAGTAAGGAAAAATGTTATTGAAGTTGAAAGGATATTTTACTCAAGAATGGAGTTTAAGGGTTTTATCAAAATTATTTTCCATCCAAGATAATATAGGGTTATGTTCCTATCCCTATTTCTACATGGATATGATTATGTTATGTTGGAATTATTTTATTAAGTCCTTTTATCTTATATGGATTATGTTATGATGGCAGGATGTTTAAGAATCCCATTTTTATTACATGGGTTATGCCATGATGTATGATTTAGGATTTTGTGGCACCCATAAAAAAGTTTTCATTATTAGATGGGTGGGACCTATATCTCCATCCAATGCATTCGGTAAATATTTATATCTCATGAGATAGACATGGCTGGAACAAAAAGTTAATCCCTTTCATTGATATAGGACTGGAACGAGGAGTGAACTCGGTTCAGAAATGGACTTTGTCTGCTATGATAGTCTTGGCAATGAGTCTTGAATTACATGAAATGATTTTCTATGATTATGTGTGTATGACACAAAGTTTCATGTTTTATGTTATGTTTTTTGTGATTACATTCCACTACTATGATTTATCCCATGTCATGATATTATGATCTCTTTTTCAGATTAAGATTTTCAAAATTTTATGTTCTTATGAATATGATAGGATTGATATTTCCTTTGTTTACCCTTACTGAGAATTTGATCTCACCCTTTTGTACGTTTTCTTTTCCCCAGGTCAGGAAGAGGGGTATTAAGTAGTATATGCCAAAAGCAACTCTAGATATGATGAAATAAGCGGGAGACAATATAGATGATTTCGGAACCAGATGTTTATGTTTCCCAAATTCTAAAGACATTATACCCATACGGTCCTATCATGGTTTTGTTATATGTTGTAACAAGTATGCTTCAATTCCGAAGTAATAACAATGTATGTTATGTATGTGTCATTATAGTTGGTATCAGAGGAAAGGTATAGTCAAACATTGGAAACTAGGAAGTGAAAGCCTTAGTAAGAACCCTAAGGATATGTCGAAGCATAGAACACAATATAAGTGTTTTATAAATGGACATGAATAACCTATTATAAGACCTAAAGTGTTATATTTTATTCTTTATTACGTGGTATTCCTATTATGATTAGTGTTTCTCACACTATGCTTATTGGTTTTAGTCAATGGCTGGAACCCGAAGGAGCCGTGTTAATGCTGAATGTGACGGGAAATGCAATGATTGTCCCCCTGAGCAAACAAACATTAATGGAGTTGGAATGAAAAATATTGTATCCATTCTCACCCAAATTTCTCAAGCTATGAATCATTCATGACTTCCAAATGAGCAAAGGAACGAGAAACATTCTGTTGAATCCTTCACAAGGAAACTTCCACCTTCATTCAGTGGGTCTTCTGATCCATTAGTGGATGAACAATGGATTAGTACCACTGAAAAGATATTTTCAGTTCTACAATGTTCTGAACATGATAAATTCCTCTTATCATTATATCATTTGGAAGTTGAAGCCGATCAATGGTGGAATCTTATAAAGAATACAAGGCAAAGAGAAGAAATTGAGTCCATGGAATGATATGAGTTCAAGAACTTATTTTTCAATAATTACATCCCTTGTATTCTTCGAACAAAGCTGGAGAATGAGTTTATTGAACTAAAGAAAAAGGAAGATGAATCTGTTGGTACCTATGAAGAAAATTTTACAAGTCTTACAAGGTATGCTTCTGAGATTATTATCCAACATGAGATTAAGATCGACCGATTATTTAGTGGCATAAAACCAAGTCTCCGAAGGTCATTAGCCATAAGGGACTTCAGTAGCTACGAGGAAATTGTTCGATGTGCTATCAAGGTTGAGATGGATATTGGAATAACCCATCGATCATCTGGGTTTGATAAGAAGAAGAAAATGGTATTCAAAGGGAAATATAAAGACCACACTGAAAAGAAGATGATTTTTACCTTATGCTCAAAGTGTAGAAAGAAACATGGAGGAAATTGTCTTAATGGGACAAGTAAATGTCTAAAATTTAGAAAATATGGTTAACGGGCATTTGAAAACCGCAGTGATGGGAGATAGATGTCTAGTGATGCGAAAAAAGAAAAGGCTATAAAGAATGCATCTCCTACACTTCAATGTCATAGGTGCAAGGAAATAGGGCATTATTATAATCAATGACCAAATCCAAGGGTTGTTGATGATGATCGACATCAAAAAACTCTTAAGGCCAAAGACAAAGGAAATTCACATGAAATTTCTATCGGTGATGTGGAGTACGATAATGAAGTGGAGAAAGTTACACTTACCATCCACTCTAAAGTATCAAATGTATAATTTGATTCTGTATCCAACCACTCTTTTATTTATGAAGAATTTTCTAAGGGTATCACCATACTACCTCAATAATTAGCTGTTGAGTTAGCTGTGACAACTCCTAATGGCCCAAAGGATGCATCAAAAGTTTATAATTCTTCTCCAATTGATGTTTGTGGGAAAGTGATTCCTGTAAATCTTGTGATCCTTCCTATATTAGAATTTGATGTGATTCTTGGCATGGATTGGCTTTCCTTATATGGATCTCTTATAGATTTTCAATGAAGGGAAGTCACATTTCATATTCCTGATCAATCTATGATCATCTATCGATGCAAGGATAAATATAACCATTTAGTGGAAATTTCATCCAACTTATGGGTCTTGATTCCAATAAATGAAGGTTATTTATCTCAAATGGTAGGAGAGAAACTCACTATTAAGAATATTTCCATTTTACGGGAATTTGATTATGTCTTTCTAGAAGAATAGCTAGGTCTTCCACCTAATCGTGATGTTGAGTTTTATATAGAACTCATATCGGGTGCTATGCCCATTTTAAAGACACCTTATATAATGGCCCCAATTGAGTTGCAGGAATTGAAGAAGAAAATCCAAGAGAATATTGATAAAGGATTCATACACCCTAGCGCATCACCTTGGGGAGCACCTGTTCTATTTGTTAAGAAGAAAGATGGATCAATGAGACTCTACATTGATTATAGAGAACTTAACAATATCACTATCAAGAACAAATATCCTCTCCCACGCATTGATGAATTATTTGACCAACTATGCAGAGTTCAATACTTTTCCAAGATTGATCTTCGTTTAGGGTATCATCAATTAAGGGTCAAAAGGGAGGATATAACCAAAGATGGATTTCTGTACAAGCTATGGAAACTATGAATTTATAGTGATTCCATTTGGTCTTAATAATGCCCCTGCTACCATCGTGGATCTAATGAAGAGAGTCTTTAGAGACTATTTTGATTAGTTTGTGGTCGTCTTTATAGATGATATTCTTGGTTTGGCTAGATATTATCGATGCTTTGAGAATGATTTTTCATGATTATCTATTCCACTCACCAGGTTGACTCGAAAAAGAGTTATGTTCGTTTGGACATAAGAGTGTAAAGAGAATTTTAAGGAGTTAAAAAGAAGGTTATCCAGTGCACCTGTGCTCACACTACCATGTAGTGGAGAAAGGGTTGTGATCTAAAATGATGCATCCAAGAAGGGATTGGGGTGTGTTCTCAGGTAAAATGATATGGTGATAGCTTATGCCTCACGACTGTTGAAAATCCATGAGAAAAATTGTAAAAACCAAGATCATTGTTTCAGGTATGTTTTTCCTTTTCTAGTCATTTTTGAGAAAAAGTTGAAAATATGGAATTTTTCAAAATACACGCTGTTTACTTTATAAGTACACGCCGTGTACTTTGATGAAGTGCTAGGCCGCGTGCTTGCCATCTCTGGGACACACACACAGTGTGTAGGGGCTATGTGGAGGCCACTTAAATCGGAGTATGGAAAGGAAAAGTACATGCCGTGTACCCCCGAAGTACATGTCGTGTAGTTTCTTTTTTTTTTGTTAAACGGACTGGGGTCATGCCTAATTGACGAAAACACCTTCTTCTCTAGGTTCTGTGACCGAGAGTGACTTGTACGGTCGCAGACACCCTCCGAGCCGCCGAGCCGCCGTCTGTTTTCCGAATCGATCACCGACGATTGCGTTGAAACCACAACCGTGAGCTCTTCCTTATTCTTGAGTTTCATTCAATGATTTTCCCTCTTTCTCAAGATATCATGGGTTGAACGTTTTGTGCCTTTTCATAGATCTACACCGTTCTAAGGAGAATTAATCCTCGTGGTCAATGTATATTGATCTACTAGAATCAAGGTAGGTGGTTTGTGCATTACCTTTTGATGACTTTGAGTTTTATGTGCAAATTCAACCAATATCCGTGAACGGGGTATTGCGTGTTTACCTTTTTGACCCTGTTGTTTTCCTGCCTTGCTTCTGTGCTCGTGTAGAGGTAATATGATCATGTGTGAGGATAATTTGTTGTGATTGGATGTTTTTCCCATGCCTTGTTCAGTTTACGACCCTTTGAGTCTTCTTTAGCTTTTGGGTGTTATTCCTGTTTTCCTTTCCATTGTGACTGTAGGATGGAATGATATTCTTTAAATGCTTGTTATGATATAGACTGGTTAGCCAAGTACCTCTATAGGTGCACTTTAGTTAGCAAAGTAGCTCTATAGGTGTACTTTGGACTTATTGAATTATTATGCACTAACCAGCATGGGACTGTGAGAACCTAGTGCTATAGACTATAAGGGATAGACATAGTGAGCTTCCCAGAGATTCTTGGATATTATAGACTACAGGAGGGTAGACTGAGTGAGCTTCCTCAGAGAGTCTTCAACATTATAGGCTACATGGGATAGACCGAGTGAGCTTCCCAGAGAGTCTTGGATATTATAGACTACAGGAGGGTAGACCGAGTGTGATTCCTCGGAGAGTCCTTACTTGTTTGAATTTTCTTTAAGCCCTTTCCTGGATAGAGAAGGAATTGACTTAGTGAGATACCTTAGAGAGTCTTTGATAGACCTGAGACTATAGGAGGAATTGACTGAGTGAGCTTCCTCATAGAGTTTCTAGACCTTGGGGCTATAAGAGGGTTAGACCACCCGATCTTCCTCAGAGAGTCCCTGACTACCCTGGACTATAAGGGGAATTGACCAAGAGATCTTCCCCAGAGTGTCTTATAAATTCATATGACCAAACCAGTGCGGTTAGGCTGTGTTCACTGCCCAGAGGGTTGTGGTTACTTATTAGATAGGACCTGAGGGGTTGGCTGTGAGTACTTCCTAGAGGGGTTCTTGTTGTGGTTAGCTGTTTGCTTCACTGCTGCTCGTTGTTCTGTGGATTGGTTATTGTTTCATATCATTCTGTTACTACTTACTATTTACTGCCTTCTGTTTATTGTTACTGTTTACTACTTACTATACTATTACCTTCCATATGCTCACTGACTGTTAGGCACAGATCGTCGGGTGGTTGCCTACTGGGATTTAATCTCACACCCTGTTTGGGACATGCTTTTGGGCCCAAGCAGACTATATTGTTACAGGTATAGACAAGGGCAAGCGCCCTTCAACTTTTGGTACTTGATTGCTTTGGAGCAGGAGATCATGGGACCAAGCCGACGCTTGCGATGCTGAGGAGTTACTTACCTGTTTATTTTTCCTTGTACTTTGGTATTGTTTTGTATTTAGCATTGTGACTTCTTTGGATTCTTTCCTATACATATGTATCGTGCATCATTTCATATATACATGTGTTGTCCAACTATTTATTATTTTAGTCTTCCGCTGTTTATTGTTCTTGGATATTCACTACTTCCGCTATTTCATTTTTGTTTACATCCACTGTGTACTATGCCAATGAGGGAATAATTTCCCCACTATCACTCCCAAGGCCCTCACTACTAGTCAGTAGCCCCTGGCATTTGGGGAAATGCACTTGAGGCCATGTGACCAAATAGGTAAGGGGAACCTCTAGGTGGCTTCCAGAACAGGGTCATTATAAAGTGGTATCAGAGGAATTCTTTTCTCTTGATTTACTATTTGGAGCCTTTAGTCAGGGATATGATGGATTCAGTACTTGGTAATAAGCTATGCATGGGAGTAGCTAACCCGTGTACAGGGAAAAACCAATCTACCACATTTATTGCAGTTTTTTGGTTTTGAGATTTTACGGTTGATATGGTTTCACCTAGAGTGATTCACTTGCCTTGTGTTGTTGTTGTTGTTCTATTGTGATTCTATTTCTGTCGCAACCCGATGAGATGAGGGTATTCCATATCATGCATCATATAGGAACTTATTAGAAATCACATTCCATGAATTCTTTCCATGCCATCTAGGGTGCATTAGCAATTCCATGTTGTTGTGACAGACGTTGTGTAGATTATGCATGCTGTTGTGGTAGAGGATTTGATAGAATCCCGACAGTTTGAAAGAGAAATTGTTTGTATTGTACCTTGATTTAATTAACGCCAAATTTTGGTTCTTGAGGTGTTATGGGCCCTCATGAATCGGAACATGATGTATCATTCATTTTTTACCATTGTATTTGATATGTAGGAGATGTCAAGCTTCGATTCGCGAGGAGTATGGGCCCTCACAGATCAGAATTTGGCACCTACATGTTTGCTTTTCTGTGTTTTTTGGGCATCGATGCATTTTCTGAGCTACTACCTGGAAAAACCCAGAATACCCGGCGTGTACTTGACTGCACGCCATGTAGTTTTAGACCACGTCACTGACTGTGTGATAAGAAAAACGAGGTGGTGAAAAAGTTTTCAAGAACACTCCGTGTACGGTAGTCACACGCCGTGTAGTAGTGAGCCGTGTACCCAACCGTGTCGCTAACAACACGGGTCGGGGAAGCTCGTGCAGAACACATCGTGTTTGGTAAGAACACACTGTGTAGCCTTGCTATAGGTACCCGACCATGTCACGAACAACACGGGTCTGCGTTATCTCTCCTATACACGCCATGTAGGGGTACGCTTTGTAGCCGGCCGTGTTACTAACAACACGGGTCGCAGAAACCATGTCTAGTACACACCGTGTCCTTAGTGAACATGCTGTGTAGTCTAGGGTTAAGAGGACCGTGTGAGTTAGCCATGTAAAGAGACTCAGGAAAGGGAATGGAGTTAAGGTACATGCAGAGTGTGGGGGAAACACAAAGTCTAGTCTGGGGTGTTACACGAACAGTTGTAGATGAAGTACATGCCCATGCGTCTGGCTTAAGATGACATGTTGTGTAGTTTTTATACACACCATGTAGTCATGTTTCATAGAACTTGCTTGTTCTTTTTTCCTGTTCATGTTTTGTACTCTTGTGTTCCATGTACTTGATAATATTGACTTAAAGTGTGTTTTTGTTCTTTTAGAGCTATGCCTCCAAGATGTCCTCTGGTTGTACCTCAGCTCCCACATGGTGATCAAACACTAGATATGGCCGATTAGGGATCTCCTACAGATCCTCCTGTAGATCCTCCTACTGTTCCAGCCTTGGCACCATCTGTTATACTGGTTATAGGCTCCGATGCACAGTTAAGGGAGGACTTCCTGAGACTGATGCATACCTTTCAGGGAGCGCTTCCTCCTGCCCCGTCGATGGCTGAGTTGACGTAGGTTTTCCGGGAACAATATCCTCCTACTTTCTCAGGGGATGTAGGACCCCATGCTATAGAGTCGTGGATGGAGTCCATGCTGACGATCTTCGAGCATCTGGAGATACCTCTAGAGAAAAGGGTAAAGATGGCTACTTATATGCTCTGAGACACCTCCAAGAGGTAGTGGGAGGTGATCTCACTGTCAGGGTGCCAACAGAGTATGACTTGGGATGAGTTTCATTTCATCTTCTACGGTTACCTTTATCTGGAGACCTTGGGGGGTGACCGAGCCCATGAGTTTATGAGTCTCGAGTAGGGTATTCTTTCTGTCATGGAGTACTCGTCTCTCTTTAACGAGCTGAAGCACCTCACGTCGATTCCAGCAGGTGATGAGTTGTTCCTATCTAGGAAGTTTGAGGACGGTGTCAGGTAGGATATCCGTTCCCAGTTGAATATCTTTAGGTCGACTTTGATATCATCTATCGTCAAATAGGCACTGATTACTATGCACAATCTGAGGGATTCTAGAGTAGTGAGCTAGGGTGGTTTGACATCCAGAGTCAGTGTTCCTCCCACTAATAGCAGGAAACGCCACAGGGAGTCTACTCGAGGAGATAAGGGTAGGCAGAATGTATCTTTGGGAAACCATGTTGTATGCAACAATTATGGTAGGAGTGTGCATACTAGGCCTTAGTGCCAGAGAGACCTGATGGAGTTTCGATCTTGTGGAAATATGGGGAATCTTCAGCGTTTCTGTCAGATCTTCTTGCCGACAGTTAGTGGTAGGGGTTCTTATATGACCCCACGTGTGGGAGATGTATCGCAAGTTTCTCAACAGTCTGGGAACTAGAGTTGTTCCGGCCGTTTGGGCCGAGGTGGAGGTCACGGCCATTGTGGTCAGTCACCGGGTTACCAGCGACATCAGAGTGGATCAGCTCAGAGAGGTCAGCCATGGGCGCAGGGCCGTGGTACGGGAAATACATTTTCTGTGGAGTAGACCCATTAAGAGTAGGATCCTGGCCCTTCTACAGTTCCAGGTATGATCCTAGTAGCCTCAGTTTTATCTTTATCCCTTTTCGATATTGGTTCTTCGTATAGCTTTATCTCTGTTACTGTTGTGGAGAGCCTTGGGCTCTGTATCTTTTCTTCCGCCGACATATTGAATCTTGATACACCATTGGGGACAAGGAAATATAGCGTACGTTAGTTCAGAGATTTTCCTCTTGAGGTTGTAGGGTGTCACTTCTAATGGTACCTCTATGTACTAGAGATGATAGGCTACGATGTCATTCTCAGTATGGACTTATTAGTTCCATTTGAGGCAGTCGTCGATTGCTATCGTCGCAGGGTGAGTTTCAAATCACCAGAGGGTGGATCTTTTCTTTATAGAGGTGAGTTGGATGTACAGGCGGATAGAGATAGACCAGAGCATCATGGGCTAGGAGGAGTTACCACCCAGATTACCAGTCTTTGTATGGATGATCAGGGGACTTCATAGTTAGACTTTCCTACGGTGGTGGATCGTTTCAGGGATGTCTTTCTAGAGGAATTTTCAGGTTTACCTCTGGATCTTGAGGTATAATTATCGATTGAGATCGTTCCAGGAGTGGCACCGGTGTCCATTCCTCCTTATAGGATTGCTACACCTGAGTTGCAGGAGCTCAAGAAGCAGTTGGAGGAGTTGCAGACAATGGGATTCATCCGACCCAATACATAACCTTGGGGTTCACCTATCCTATTTGCGAAGAAGGCATATATCACCCTTAGGATTTGCGTGGATTATCGGAAGCTTGACGAGTTGAAAGTCAAGAACCAATATCCCTTGCCGAGGATCGATGACTTCTTTGATTAGATTCAAGGAGCCCGGGTGTTCTCGAAGATCAAATTGATGTACGGTTGTCATCAGTTTCATGTTAGACCATCAGATATACCTCTTAAAACCTTCAGGAGAAGGTATGGCCTATATGATTATACAAACATTCCATTCGGTCTCATGAATGTGCCATCAGTTTTTAAGGCACTGATGAACCGAGTGTTCCATCCATACTTGGACTCTTTCATGGTGGTCTTTGTGGATGATATCTTGGTGTACTCTCACACTCAACACGACCATGATACCAATCATGATATTGTTCTGAGTACACTGAGAGAGAATCAGTTATATGCTAAGCTATCAAAATGCCACTTTTGGATGGATTAGATTCACTTATTGGGTCACATCATCTCAGAGACCAGAGTATCAGTAGACCCCGAGAAAGTGAGAGCTGTAGTTTCTTGGGAACAACCGAAGAATGTCTTTGAGGTGTGGAGTTTTCTAGGGATGGCTAGATACTACAAGAATTTTATACAGGACATTTCACACCTTGAAGCACTGCTGAGAGGTCTGACCAAGAAGGGTTCAAAGGTCTTGTGGTCAGATTCTTGTGAGTCAGCCTTTCAGGAGCAGAAAGGGAGGATGGCGTCAACACCGATACTAGTATTTCCAGAGTCGGGATAGAGCTACATAGTCTACTGTGATTCTTCAGGTGTCGGATTAGGAGCTATGCTTATGCAAGGATATGGAGTCATTGCTTATGGGTCTTGGCAGTTGAGGCCACACAAGAGGAACTACCCGACACACGATCTGGATTTGGCAGGTGTTGTTCATGCCTTACACTGTTGGAGACACTATCTTCTGGGAGAGAACTTTTTGGTGTTTACCGAACACAAGATTCTCAAGTATATCTTCACTTAGCGTGATCTGAATCTAAGGCAGCACAGGTGGGTTGAGTATCTTCAGTCCTTCGACATTGAGCATTCCTATAAGCCGGGAAAGGGCAATGCAATGGCTGATGCATTGAGCAGGAGAACTCAGATTTAGTCAGTTTAGGAGGCCACCAGTTAGTGGAAGCTTATGTCTATGTTCCCTGAGATGCACTTGGAGGTGCATGACAGACAGGGACAAAATTTACTATCTTTTGTAGCTGTTACCTCTACACCCCTTGATCGGGTACAGATGAGGCAACTCTCAGACTCAGAAGGCTTAGTCCTACGAGAGAGTGTGTCAGGAGAGTACCCTCTTCCTAGATGGACAATGGGTGAGGATGAGAGCTTTCATTTCCAGGTAAGTGTATGGGTGCTAGTAGAAATATGCGAGGAGCTGATGCAGGAATTTCATTATTCAGTTTGGGCAGTTCAACCTGGCGTCACCAAGATGTATCGTGATCTACACCGCCAGTATTGGTGTCCAGGTATGAAGAGAGATTTCGCTGGGTTCGTCATGGGATGTTCTACTTGTCAGCAGGTGAAAGCGGAGCATCAGTGACTGGAATGGATTTTATAGTAGTTACCCATTATCGAGTGGAAGTGGAACGATGTCGTGATGGAATTCATGACTGGGTTACCGCGGTCACCTCGAGGTAGTGATGTAGTTTTGGTTGTCGTCAACCGGCTTACGAAGGTTTCTCACTTCTTGCCAATCAAGGAGACCTTCAGTGTTGATGAGCTAGAGCGGTTGTACATCCGAGAGATTGTACGTCTACATGGAGTTCCACAATCTATTGTTTCAGACAGGGATGTGCATTTTACTTCTCAGTTCTAGCAGGGGATTTAGAAGACTTTGGGTATATAGGTACTTTTGAGTACATCATACCATCCCCAGACAGATGGCCAGTCCGAGCGTACGATCCAGGTGCATGAGGATATGCTCCGAACTTGCATTCTAGACTTTGGAGGTTCTTGGGAAAAGCATATTCCTCTTGAGGAGTTTTCCTATAACAATAGTTTTTAGGCATCTATTCAGATGGAACCTTATGAGGCATTGTATGGTAGGCCATTCCGATCACCTTTGTACTTGCTAGAGGCAGGAGAGGCAGCATTGCTGGGACCTCGTCTTGTTCAGGAGACCTCAGAGCAGATTGAGTTGATTCAGAAGAGGATGGTTACAGAACAGTCTCGACAGAAGTCTTATGCTGATCAGAGGAGATGACCTCTGGAGTTCAAGGTTGGGGATTAGGTTTTCCTGCATGTCACACCGAGATTGGGACACAAGAGGATTCAAAGACATGGTAATCTTTCACCACAGTACGTCTTACCATTGGAGGTGTTGGAGAGAGTTGGGCCGATTACCTATCAGTTGCAGTTATCTCAGAGGTACCGGGCTATGCACGACCTCTTCCAAGTCTCTCAGCTCCAGCGATACTTTTCAGAACAATCTCATGTCTTTTAACCTGAGGAGGTTGAACTTGAAGCAGATGCATCGTTTAAGGAGCGTCCTATCTGGATTTTCGATCGCAGTATGAAGATTCTTCGTGGCCGGTCTGTTCCTCTGGTATGGGTGCTATGACAGCATGTGCGAGTACAGGACGAGACCTGGGAGAGGGAGGCCAATTTACAATCGCAGCGGCCTGAGCTGTTTGGGGTTTCTTCTTCTACGCCTCACTAGGGAAATTCAGGGATGAATTTCTTTATTGGGGGAAGTTTGTAAGAACTAGGATCTTTGTTTCAGGTATGTTTTTTCTTTTCTGGTCATTTTTGAGAAAAAGAGGAAAATCTAGAATTTTTCAAAATACACTCTGTGTACTTTATAAGTACACGCTGTGTACTTTGATGTAGTGCTAGGCCGTGTGCTGGACATGTCCGGGCCACACACACGGTTTGTAGGGGCGATGTGGATGCCACTTAAAGCAGAGTATGGAAAGTCCAAGTACGCGTCGTGTACCCCAGAAGTACAAGTCGTGTAGTTTCTATTTTTCATTAAATGGACCGGGGTCGCGCCTAATCGACTAAAACACCTTCTTCTCCAGGTTCCTCAACCAAGAGCGACCCGTACGACTGTGAACAACCTCCGAGCCCCCAAGCCTCCGTCTGTTTACCAAATTGATCACCGTAGATTGCGTTGGAACCGCAACGGTGAGCTCTTCCTTCTTCTCGAGTTTCATTCCATGATTTTTCTTCTTTCTCAAGATATCATGGGTTGAACTTTTTTTGAGTTTTTATAGATCTACATCATTCTAAGGAGAATGAAGCCTCGTGGTCAATGTATATTGATCTCCTAGCATCAAGGTGGGTGGTTTGTGCCTCACCTTTCAAAGTCTTTGAGTTTTATGTGCAAATTCCACCAATACCCGTGAACGGGGTATTGCGTGTTTACCTTTTTGCCCCTGTTGTTTTCTTTCCTTGCTTGTATGCTTGTGTAGAGGTAATTTGATCATGTGTGAGGATAAATTTTTGTTCTTGGATGTTTTTCCCATGCCTTGTTCTGTTTACGACCCTTTGGGTCTTGTTTAGTTTTTGGCCATTATACATGTTTTCCATGCCTTGTGACCGTAGGATGGAATGATATTCTTGACATGATTGATATGCTGTAGACTGGATAGCCAAGTAGCTATATAGGTGTACTTTTGTTATCCAAGTAGCTCTATAGGTGTACTTTGCCCTTATAGCATTATTATGTACTGACTGGCACGTGACCATGAGAACTTGGTGCTATAAACTGTAAGGGATAGACCGAGGGAGTTTCCTAGAGAGTCTTGGAAATTATAGACTACAGGAGGGTAGACCGAGTGAGCTTTCTCAGAGAGTCTTGGACATTATAGACTACGGGGGATAAACTGAGTGAGCTTCCTAGAGAGTCTTGGATATTATAGACTACAGGGGGGTAGACCGAGTGAGCTTCCTCAGAGAGTCTTTACTTGTTTGAATTTTTTTAAGACCTTTCCAGGCTAGAGATGGAATTGACTGAGTGAGCTTCCTTAGAGAGTCTGTGACAGACCTGAGGATATAGGAGGAATTGACCGAGTGAGATTTTTCAGAGAGTTTCTAGACATTGGGACTATAAGAGGGTTAGACCGCATGATCTTCCTCAGAGAGTCCCTGACTACCCTAGGCTATAAGAGGAATTGACTGAGCAAGCGTCACTAGAGAGTCTTATAAATTCGTATGACCAAACCAGAGGGGTTAGGCTGAGTGCACTACCCAGAGGGATGTGGGTACTTCTTGGATGGGACCACCGGGGTTGGCTTCGAGTACATCCCATAGGGGTTCCTGTTGTGGTTAGTTGTTTGCTTCACTACTACTCATTATTCTGTGGATTGATTACTGTTTCATATCATTGTATTACTGCTTTCTGTTTACTACCTACTGTTTACTATTACTGTTTACTGCTTACTATACTATTACCTGTCATATTCTCACTAACTGTTAGGCACAAATCTTCGGGTGGTTTCCTACTAGGATCTAGTCTCACACCCTGTATGGGCCATACTTTTGGGCCCAAGAAGACTGTGTGATTTCAGGTATAGACAAAGGAAATCACACTTCGACTTCTGGTACTTGATTTCTTTGGAGCAGGAGATCATGGGACCAAGCCGAGGCTTGCGATGCGGAGGTGTTTCTTATCTATTTACTTTTCCTTGTACTTGGGTTTAGTATTGTATTCCACATTGTGACTTGTTTGGCTGCTTTCCTAGACATATGTACCATGCATCATTTCATATATACATGTGTGATCCAACTGTTTATTGTTTTAGTCTTCCTCTGTTTATTGTTCTTGGATATTGACTACTTTCACTATTGCATTTTTGTTTACTTCCGCTGTGTACTCTTCCAATGAGGGCATAGTTTCCCCACTATCACACCCAAAACCCTCGCTGCTAGTTGACAGCCTCTGGCATTTGGGGAAATGCGCTTGAGGCCATGTGACCAACTGGGTATGGGGCACCTATGGGTGGCTTCCGGAACCGGGACGTTACAAAAATTACCCAACTCATGATTTGGAGTTAGATTTGGTAATCTTTGAATTAAATATTCGGAGGTATTATCTTTATGGTGAAAGGTGGGATATTTATACTGATCATAAAAGATTAAAGTATATTTTCACACAAAAGGAGCTGAATACGAACCAAATAAGATGGTTAGAGATGATTAAGGATTACGACTGCTCAATTCATTATCACCCTAGGAAAGCAAACAAGGTGGAAGACACATTAATTTGACAAGACCATGCTAGCTTATCCATGATGAGGATAAAAAAGGAACCAATATTTATGGATTTACAATGGATAGATCTTGGAATTATATTGGAAGGGGAAAAATCTTATATTTCTCAAATGAATGTTCAACCATCTATATATGTGAAGATTAAAGAGGAACATAAAGAAGATATAGAGTTACAAAATAAGGTGAGAAATGTTCCTGAATTCCACATTGATTGTGATGAAATAATAAGGTTCAGGAATCAGGTTTTTCTTCTTCCCATCCTAGAATTAAAGAAGGAAATAATGTATGTGGCTCATAGTTCTTCATTATATATTCACCCTGGAAGCACGAAGATGTATAGGGACCTGAAGAGTACTTCTGGTGGGATGGTATGAAAAGAGATGTTGTTGAATTTGTCTCTCGATGCTTGGTTTTTCAGAAAGTTAAATCTGAGAGACAGAAGTCTATGGGGATGTTACAACCATTACCCATACTAGAATGGAAATGGGAACACATCACTATGGACTTTGTCATCGGACTTCCCAAGACATCCAAAGGCAATAATTCTATCTGGGTTACAGTTGATCCTCTTACGAAGTCGGCACACTTAATTGTTATTAAAGAGGATTTATCTCTTATTTAGTTCTCCAGGATATATGTAAAGCAAGTGGTAAGATTTCATGGAGTACCACTTTCCATTATATCTGACCAGGATCTGATGTTTACCTCGATGTTCTGGAGAAGCCTTCAGCATACTCTAGATATAAAGTTGAGTTTCAGCACTACTTATCATCCTCAGATAGACGGTCAGTCTGAGAGGACAATTAAAACATTGGAATTCATGTTGAGAGCTTTCTCAATGGATTTTAAAGGTAGTCGGGATCAACACCTACCTCTGGTGGAATTTTCTTATAATAATAGATTTCACTCCAATATTCAGATTTCTCCTTATAAAGCTCTCTATGGAAAGAAATTCAGAAATCCAACTTGCTAGGATGATGTTTGGGAAAGAAAGCTATTAGGACCTAATCTTGTTAATGAGATGGTAGAAAAGGTATGATCTATTCAACTACACATAATAGCAGTTTAGAGTCGACAAAAAAGTTATTCTGATAACCGCAGAAAAGACCTAGAGTTTGAAGTGGGTGATAAAGTGTTCTTATGAATATCTCCTTGGAAGAGAGTAATGAGATTTGTAAAGAAGGGAAAGCTGAGCCCTAGGTATATCATTCCTTTCAAAATAATGGATCGTGTAGGGAAGGTAGCTTACCGATTGGAACTTCAACCAAATCTCTCTCAAGTTCATGATGTGTTATATATATATCTCTTGAGAAAGTACATACCTGATCATTCACATATACTAAGATCAGAAGTTGTACTACTAGAGAAAGATCTTTCTTAGAAGAATAGCCGATAATGATTCGGGATCATAGAGAAAAATTTCTAACAAAAAAGTCCACGCTCTTGGTTAATGTTTTATGGAGGAACCAAAAATTACAAGAAGCTACATGGGAACTTGAGGATATGTTGAGGAAGAGGTATCCTCATCTGTTGGTTACGAAATGACGAATTTCGAGGGCAAAATTCATTTTAAGGGGGGTAGAATATAAAACCCTGAGATTTTATAAGAAATAATTTTTTATGTATTATGTTATACGCAACACTAGGAGAATCTTTCACTACACACAACACTGGCTTGGCTTGCATAACACGCAAGATAAACCTTCCTCGATAGCTTGTGTTGCACACAATGCCGAGTTTCACTAAACAATGATATATTATTATAATACTATGAAATTTCCTTAATGAATAGTATTAATGGAATTTTGAATTTTATAATATTATAATTCATCTTACACATTTTCTAGATTGAGATATGAAAACAAAATCAAATTTTCGGATAAAAGAAGTATTTTTTAAGAAATACAGTTTTATCTCCTTTTGATGGTGCATCCATTTTAAATATAATTTTTGACAAGTTTATAAGTTAAATTTTACAAAATAAACTTATTCTTTTAAATTAGGATATAAAAATTATCATTGGATAAATTTTAGATACTTTTCTGATGACTTTCATATTTTGATGAATAGTTAAAATATGCTAAATTTTTCTTAAAAACAACTTATTTCATCAAGATAATTTATATGGTTAAATGATAAAATTTAATGGTTTTAAATTATAAATAGAATATATTTTTACCATTTAATTTAATTTATTTCATTAAAATTAATTTTACTTTGAATTCATAGGTACAAACATTTCAATCTTTCCCATTATTTTAACTTTTAAAACCCATTTTCTTGACAACAGGATTAAATTTAAATTAATTACTGCAAATTAGGTGTTTTGAATTTTGAAAAATGGATTCAATATTTGGATTAAGTGGTTCCAAATTATGTTAATATGATACTTTTATTATTTTGATATTATGAATAGTAACTACGGTAATTTTTATTTACTATAGTTAAAGGTAAATCAGGTAATTAAGGGTCAAAATAAGATTATAAAATTACTCTATCACCTGTAAAAATTCAATTGGATGAATAAAAGTCAACCCTTATCACCTAAGGGTCGGAACAGATTCATTTCATGGACTTTTGACCATGAAAATAATTTAATTATTATTAAAACCAAATAAAGTGACAACATGTCATTCTCTTAAATCTTATAAGTGTACAAATTTTAATTTAGTGATAAACTTCATAAAACCTTGAATATAAATAGTCTTTTGAAAATAATAAAATTATCTGGAAGATGTGAATTTATTTAGAATTTTTAGGGAATAAATAATTATCTTTAATGATGACACAATAGTGATGTTGAAATTATTTTATTGATTGAAATATCAAATAAATGGTATTAAAAATGTTAAAATAAATATTATATGAACTATTTAATATGATCCAATAATTTTATAGTTAGATATGACATGTTATGAATCTATTAAAGCTTTTAGTTCGAAAATATTTTCTGTGTACATTTTATTTAAATTCAAATAAATGAATAGTGTCAAAATTGACACTATTGTTATTTTATAAAAATAACATATTATAAAATTGCTTAAAAATCACAAAAATATTAAAAAATTATAAATTGAAATTTATATGGTCTGAAATTTCATAAAGTATCCAATTATGGAAAATTCACAACACATAAGTAATTATTTATAATAATTTAAAATTTAGAATATTATTACCACAAATAAAATTAAATACAATAAATAAGGGTAAATCAAGTTGATAATGTTTAAAATAAATTCCAAATATATCTAAATATTATTGTTTGATGATATTACAACCCTATCTCATCTAAGATTTGGATCTGAGTCATTTTGTATGTTTTTATGTGGGTTTTGAATTTATTATAAATTAATATTTTTAGGTTTCCAAAGGTACCCCTCTCCTCCCTTATAAAAGGGAACCTCCTCCCACTCCTCTTCACAACATTTTTGAGCCTTCAGTACGATATACTTTTTACTTTTCCAGCCAAAGTTCGAGAAGAATGTTTTTTTAACTTATATGGGATGAATATATTTTTATGACTTCATAGAACATTATTTCCATGAAGCTTCCTTTACAAGTTTTCAATTTTATTTTCAATTAACTTCTTTTTGTTTAAAATTGTATGACATGTTAAGAAAGGAAAAATGTTTTTGAAGTAGAAAGGATATTTTCCTCAAGAATGGAGTTCAAGTGTTTTATCAAAATTATTTTCCATTTAATATAATATAGGGTTGTGTTTCTATCCCTATTTTTACCTTTATTTGATTATGTTACGCTGGAATTATATTATGAAGTCATTTTATCTTATATGGATTATGTTATTATGGCATGATGTTTAAGAATCCCATTTTTATAACTTGGGTTATGCTATGATGTATGATTTATGATTTTGTGGAACACATAATAATGATTTAATTATGAGATGGGTGGGACCTCTATCTCCCTCCAATGCATTGGGTAAAGATTTATATCTCATGAGATAGATATGGCTATAACGACATGTTAATCTAATTTAGTGATACAGTACTGGAACGAGGAGTGATCTCGGTTCATAAATGGACTTTGTCCTATATGATCGTCTTGGAAATGAGTCTTGAATAATTTGAAATGATTTTCTATAATTATGTGTGTTTTCCACAAAGTTTCATGTTTTATGTTATGATTGTTGGGATTACATTTCACTACTATGAATTATCCCATGTCATGATATTATGATATCCTTTTCAGGTTAATATTTTCAAAATGTTATGTTCTTATTAATATGATATGATTGATATTTCCTTTTTTTACCCTTACTGAGAATTTGAACTCACCCTTTTGTATGTTTTCTTTTCCCCAGGTTTGGAAGAAGGGTATTAACTAGGATATTCCAAAAGGGACTCTAGATATGATGCAATAAGCGGGAGACAATATAGATGACTTATGAACCAGTTGTTTATGTTTTCCAATTTCTAAAGACACTATATCTATATAGTCCTATCATGGGTTTTTTATATGTTGTAATAAGTATGCTTCAATTCTGAAGTAATAACAATGTATGTTAAGTATGGGTTGTTATAGTATGACTTTCACGAATTGGATTTAAATGGGCTGACTTAGTAAGCTGATCCACTATCAACTATATGGAATCATGTTTCTGAACCATTATTGGAAGACCAGTAACAAAATCTATCACTATCTACTCCCGTTGACACACTAGGATAGGTAAGGACTACTACCATCTGGTCTCTGGTGCTCTTCTTTAACTTGCTGATAAGTTGAGCACCTTGAGATGAACTCGACCAGCTTCCTTTTCATGCTGCTCCATCAAATCTATTTGTTTAAACCCTTATACAATTTTTGTGTACCTGGATGTACACACCATCTGAAATGGTGGTAATCATGAAGGAGTTGTTCTTTACACGACTTATTTACAACCATACGATTTCTAAAATGAAAAATTAAAATCCCATAAAGATCCCAACCTTCGATGGTCTGCCCACCATTGAGTTTTGAACTCATAACCAGAAATTCTGCATCAGATGTTTGATCCTCTTTTAAAAAACTTACCAAATAAGGAACAAGTGTAGCTGAAATGAAAACCCCAATAAAACCTTAGTCTTCACATTACACATGCGTGTTGTCTAGGACTAAAATCATCTCCTATTAATCTAATGCTTCTTTCGCCAACTGAGTATATGAATTTTTTCTCAATATATCCTTCAGTAAATTCCCTTTTCCGAGTGTGCACATCATGTCAAATTAAAAAATTGGGGGACATTCTATCCGTCTTCTTTTCCTCAGATTCAAATTTAGCTATGAGAAAATGTATTTCAAGAATTTGTGGCCCGTGAAACCTATTAATTTCTCACCAAAGAGATAATGTCACCGTGTCTTCAACTCATGGATGAGTACAACTAACTCCAAATTGTGTTTTGGGAAATTATTCTTAGGCAGTCTCAACTTCCATTAACCATAAGCTACCACATGGTCTTGTTGCATGAGAACACAACCTAACCCTGATCTTCAAGCATCACAATACACGACACACCCCTTCCTAATTCTGGGAAAAAAATAGGTTGTGATGTAAGACAAACATTAAGCACCTGGAAAGACTTCTAGAATTCCTTTTTCTATTGGAATGGTAAATTATTCTTTGTCAGAGATGTCATTAGAGAAGCTAGTCATGAGAAATCAAACACAATGCATCTGTAGTAACCAGCTAGACCAATAAAACATCGTATCTCAAAGACATTATTCAATGGTTTCAATGAGATAACAGCTTATATCTTTTTAAGATCAATAAAAATGCCTTTTTCAGAAGTCACATGGACAAGAAAATATACTTCCTATATCCAAAAATCACACTTTGATAATTTGGGATAAAAACATCGATCTTTCAAGATTTTTAATACTGTGTTTAGGTTCTCCTCATGGTCATCCCTTTTCTTTTAATACACCAAGATGTCATCCACAAACACCACATCAAAAGTGTTCAGATATCGCTGGAATATACGATTGATGAAAGCCATGAAGACCTCTAGTGCATTCGTTAAACCGAAAGGCATGACTATATATTCATAGTGGTTATGTCTTCTTCTAAAATATCTCTTTGAAATATCCTTCCATTGAAATCGCAATTGGTGATATCCAGATTGCAAGTCAATTTTAAAGAATCATTGGGCTGCCCTTAATTGATCGAACAGATCATCAATGCATGGAAGGGGATATCTGTTGTTGATCATAATTTGGTTATGATCAAGATAATCAAGACACAACCAAAGAGTTCCATCTGCTTTTTTCACACATAAAACCAGTACAACCTACAGAGATGTACTTGGTTGATGGAAACCATTTCTTCCCAATTTCTCCAATTTTACCTTAAATTCCTATAACTCTGTTGGTTCTATACTATAAGATAGAAGGAAAATATGACTATTCCTTGGAAGGATATCAATCATATACTCCACTTCCCTTATAGGTGGTAACCCTAATAAGTTCTCTGGAAAAATATCTGGAAATTGATCTAGAACAGTTGGAAATCTATTTTTCTCAACCTCTTAAATTGATGTCAAAGTCAATGTTGCCAACATATAAGAGTTCCTTCCCATCGTTGGTGATAGAAAGCTCTTTTACCCTTTCTTTACCATCCTCTCTCCTCTAAAGAGATGCTAGATGCTATCCTTACTTGTGAAACTGACTGTTCGCATATAACAGTCAATGTGAGCCTTAAACATTACCAACCAATCTATACCAAAGATTACATCATATACATCCATGAACAACATCGAGAAGTCCCATTTTTTTCTTAGATCCATCAATAGTTATAGCACATCCACTACCCACAAAGGATTGATAATTCTATTTCACCTAGAGAATTTTGCAGTTTTATAATTAAAGGCATCATTTCCAACATTAAAAATAGTATATCAACAACATGAGAATCAATGAAAGAATTCATTGCACCAGTATCTATGAGCACTTGCACGGCGGTTGAATTCAAAATAATCATAGATCTCACCATAGATGGTCAAGATTGATCATTGAAAATCATATGCTCAGCTCCGTAAAATTGTTTTTTCATCGCAATATTCTATTTGTTGCCATGCTGAGATTGCCCTAGTTAAGGAGTCATGGAATTACTAGAATCACTATGGTTTTCTCTGATCTACTGATGAGACTGATTCTTCTTTCCTCTCCCTATCAAATCATATGAAGCTTGCGATACTTGATAAATGTCTCGAGTACCTCACATTTGAGCACTACACCAATAGTGCTTAAGATTACCTATCTTGTTGAAATTATGATATGATCTAGGTTGTTCTGTAAACTCTCACTTTATGTGGTCAAAGGAACCACATTAAAAGAAACTTTCTTTGATCTTGGTTCATGGAGGAAGGTTCATTGATCTAGCCATCTGATTTCCACTTCCACCTTAGAAATAGGTGTCCCTTTTCTCCTTACTCCCATCGTTTGAGTTCCCACCATTCCCTGTGGGTATCATCATACATCTTCCCAAATATCTAGATATATCATGTTTAGCCACAATCACTCTGTTCACCGTCTCTGTATAATCTATAATATAGATTACTAAAATCTTCTATTAAATCTCCTATTGTAGCCCCAATTAAAAGATGCGTGCCTTCAAGGATGCACTTTCCACAACTTCAGGTAAAAATCACAAAAAATTCCTGAATTTATCCACATACTCTGTGAAAGATAAGATCTATTGTTTCAAGGTGAATAAGTACATCATTTTATAGATCTTGAATGTGTGGGGAAAGAATTGTTTGTAAAACAATTCTTCAAAATCCTCCAATGTAAGTTCTTCATCTAATATAGCATGCACTGCTAAATCCCACCACTTTCTTGCAAGATCCTCGAGAATATATGTCACTAGCTTGACCTTTAGCTCTACCATTGAGCTAATGAAATCAAATATATGATTCATGCTAATTAGCCACACCTCCTCGTTTTCTGGTTCCACATTGCCCCGAAAGTTAGGTGTATTATGATTCATGAACTAGATGGTATGTTACAGATGTCTTGGATCATTCCTCAGATTCCACATATCTATAACTTGATTGGATTAGAAAATACTCTGAACTAACTCTTGGTTCACCTGTGGTTCCGGTGAAACCACATTCTCTGAAACTTCTTTAGGTGAAAACATATTTTGGTTAGCTATATCTTTTATGTTGTACATTTCATGTTCCAAAAATCATACACGTGTCTAATATTTCAAACCAAAGAATAGAAATAAAAGCATTTCAACTCCATGAAAAAGAAAACTGATGACCACTTATTATGCAAGGACTGAATAGGCTGATTACATGTGTACCGCTAAGGAAGGACCAGACTAATACCATTTTTAATGACCCGCTAATTCTCATTGTCTTGAGAGTCAAAAAATTCATTACATGGCCTTAAACGACATCCCCAAGACACCTATGGTTGAAAATAAATCCCAAAGGGTTTCAAATATAAGTGTGGGAAAATTTAAACTTTATGAAAATATACCAACAAACCAACCACCAAACCTTTCACTGATTATTCATGAACAAAAACGACAACTAAACAACATCATGCATCTCAAAACCACACCAAAGTGCACAACATCGAAATTCCAAATAGGTATCAAATTACACAGCAGATTAAAACTAAAGTCCCTCAATATACTATAAGACTTCATGCTCCATAAGCTTGAAGATCCACAATCACCGAACAAACCAAACATCACGAGGCAGTGCTAAACACGTGCAAAACATTACCTTTTCCCCTATCCCGAAAGATGGCATCTGAAAAAGCACCAAAGATCTAATTTATGGGTGAGTATAAAACTCAGTAGGTTTTCCCCAATGACATCTATACTCAATAAACTGGGATAGAAGAGTTGAAAACAATAACATAAAATAGTTTATACTAAAAATTTACTCAAAATAGTTTATAACAAAATATAAACAAGTTTCCAAAACCATTTGTATCCAAAAGAATAAAAGTGCAATTGAAACCAATTTTTCTAACAAGGTAGTTTTCTAGAAAAATAACTAAACGAAACATTAAAACCCTTTCTCAATATCTCTTTTTGGCATACCCAACTATTCTACAAACCCATGAAACCAACCATGCGTTCTTCGTTATGACAGTTCCTTACTCATGTGCGGTTTCTTGTCGATCTACCAAGCCGTCATAGGGTAATTGTTTCCCATGTACCATTAAACCCTTTGGCACTGAGATCAAGGTCATATTTCAACCAAGCCCCATATATGAAACATGAATAGACACCACATATGTAGAGACCCAAAGCTTGACGTACATGGACATTACATTACTTTTGCGGAATACTTAATACATAACAAAAATAAACACACAAGGACCGTAATAGTTTAGTGTCTTTGGAAACTTGGAACGTAATCTTCTAATCATGGTGAAAGATCTTCACCATCTCCCATAAAGATCTTCCACTTTTTGTTTCCTGACCTAAAACATTTCTTTTGATCCTGGGGGAAAATAAAACATAAAAAGGGTGAGCTCAAATGCTCAGTAAGGGTAAGCATGGATAAAATAAAACATACCATATACATTGGAACTTAAAAACATGAACATAATGTTTAAGCATCAAAATCTTGAGAAATGACATAAAACATGGAAGTACGTAAGGAATAGATCATAAAGAAACATTAAGAATGACAAAATAGCATGGAAATAAAACATGTAATTGTGGCATCCATTAAGCACATGTAATGATTTCCATAGTAGCCAAGGCATTGCTACCAAGACCATCTTAGTGGACAAAGTCCCATTCTGAATCAAGTTCATTCCTCGTTTCAGTCCTGTAACACTGAACCAGATTAACATACCGTTCCAGCCTTGTCTATCTCATGAGATATAAAATCTTTACCCAATGCATTGGAGGGAGATATAGGTCCCACCCATCTCATAATGAAATCATTCTTACTTGTGCCACAAAAAAACATACATCATTCATAATAACCCAAAAAACAAAATGGGTTTCATAAACATTATTCCATCATCACGTAATCCATATAAAAGAAATGGATATCATTTCATAATAAGAAAAATGAAACCATGTAAATCATTGAGACATGATACTTGAAACATACACATATGAAATAATGCCATCTTAGATGAAAAATGGTTTTGATAAAACACTTGAAATGAATTCTTGAGGAAAATATCCTTTCTTCTTCAAAATCATTTTCTTTTCACAAAATGTTATGCAATTTTAAAAGAAAATTATTTTGTTGAAAATAGTCATGAAATATTTTGTAGGAATTTTTATGAAAATAAGTCTTTATAAAACCGTAAAAATTCGTTCGTGCCGTATAAGTTAAAAAAAACCTTCTTCTCATACTTTTGCTGGAAAAGTAAAAAAGCACCTCGTAATGTAAAAAAAGAAAGATTCCTTACATACCATGTAGTAAAAGTCAAGAATGGGTAAAAAGGATTTTAAACATACATGAAAACACTTTTCTAAAACATGGACATGGATGATAGAAATAACCCCAGTAAATACTTACGAATAAGCAATCTCGGATAAAAATGAGATTTGCAAAATTATCCCTCACCTTATGTCCGATATGCTTCATACGTATCCGAACCTCCTGTATAATGATTTAAATAATGTTATTGAATTTTTACAGAATCATATTAATTGTTATGATATCATATATGGTTCACTTATGACTTTATATTACCCGTTCTTTTGTAAATTCCATGTTAAAAAGCGTTTTGGGTAAAATCGTTTCATTTGTCATCCATGTTTTGACTTGTAATTATTCATATGATTACATAGATCATGATTACATAATTCCAAAATACAAACAATGATTTATATATAATATATATTCAGAATATACATATATATAATAGATCGATAAATGGAAAGAAATACACCGTTCATGGAGACGGTAGGCCGTACATACGCATGAACGCTGTTTTCGTTTCCTTATTGAGTTGAATGGAATTAAGTAGATGAAATACATATATACATAAATCCAGTAGCTTTCTAATGTCATATATTTCATTATTATTGCTTATATATACTTTATAATCATTCCTAAATGGTTAACATGGAGAATAAATATCATCGCGTCGTGGAGACGGTAGTCCGTACGTACACACAAGCGATGATATCGTTTCCATAATTATTGAATTGAATTGGAGTGGATGATACAATATATCAGAATCAGTATGATGTTATAATAACTATGTATAGTTATTCTTTACACCATTATACCCATCCATGTAAGGTGTTGGTGGAAAACAGATTACACCACGGCGTGGAGACGGTATTCCATACGTACGCACGCGCGGTGATTTTGTTTTCCATAGGATGGATAGAAGGTGAAATGGGGTTGTTTAATATTTATAATAATAAATCAGTATATTAGTGATACTGATGTTATTACTTTATAATGAAACATCTAAATAAGAAGAAGTTTAAGAAGAAAGAAGCTTGAATGAATCGGGAGAAGAAATTACCTCTTCTTCGATACGCCTCTTTGAAACCTCCTCTCATGGCACTAAGATTGATCTTTAAAGTAGACCAGAACCTCTAGGATGTTTCTAGGGAAGTGGAGAAGATAATTTTTCAGGGGTGGCCAAGATTGAAGGCCCAAATTAGTGTGAGGAGAAGAGGGAGGAGGTTCCCTTTTATAAGGGAGGAGAGGGGCACCTTTGGAATTCTTAAAAATATTAATTTATAATAAATCTAACCCCACTTAAAAACCTCCAAAAATGACTCATATTCAAATATTAGATGAGATAGGGTTGTAATCTCATCAACCAATCAAATTTAGACATGTTTGGATCTTATTATAAACCTTATCATTTT
Organism: Viscum album; assembly: GCA_963277665.1. Classification (NCBI taxonomy): domain Eukaryota; kingdom Viridiplantae; phylum Streptophyta; class Magnoliopsida; order Santalales; family Viscaceae; genus Viscum; species Viscum album. Next base: position 1,259,357,792 of record OY728152.1, read on the forward strand.
GATTTATCCTTGTTTAATCTATTTAAGTTTATTTGTGGTAATAAAATTCTAAATTTTAAATTATAACAAATAATTACTTATTTGTTGTGAATTTTCCATAATTGGTTAATTTATAACATTATAGACCATATAAATATAAATTTATAATTTTTAAATATATTTTTGATTTTTAAAGAATTTTATAATATGTTATTTTTATAAAATAACAATAGTGTCAATTTTGACACTATTAATTTATTTGAATTTAATATAATTATATGTTTCATAAAAATTAAAAATAAAATCCTATGATGAAGATAAATCAATTAAATTTCACAATAATAATTTTACTCTAATTTATCATCTTAAAATCACAATAGTTAAATTGTTATATTTATTAAATTATGAAGGTGACAACTTTGGAATAAAATAATATAAGTTTCATAATTGCTTGTATAAGACTCTAAATGGTCAAATATTCGACCCTTGGATGATTATAGTTTAAATTTACATGACCAATAAGTTTTGGTCAGGGTTTTGTGCCTTTTATGGTCACTATTAGTTTAATAAAAACTATATTCTTGATTTTTCACTAGATAAATAATTTCTGCATCACTATTGTGTCACAATTAATGATAATTATTTAATCCCAAAAAATTCTAAATAAATTCTCATGATGTAGATAATTTTGTCAGATTTTTGTATACTATTAATGTTCAGAGTTTCATGAAGTTTATCACTAACTTAAAATTATTATACTTATATTATTTAAGAGAGTGACATGTTGTCACTTTCTTTGGTTTTAATAATAATTAAATTATTTTCATGAAAAAAAGTCTATTAAATGAATCTAATCCGACCCTTAGGTGATATGGGTCGACTTATAGTCATCTAATGAGATTTTTCCAATTGTTAGGGTAATTTTATAATCTTATATTTACCCTTAATTACCCGATTTACCTTTAACTATAGTAAATAAAATTTACCGTAGTTACTATTCACAATGCCCAAAAATAAAAAGTAGCTTATTAACATAATTTGGACCCACTGATTCCAAATATGGAATCCATTTTTTTCAAATTCAATACACAAAAGTTGCAGAAATTAAATTAAAATTAATCCCGTTGTCGAAAGAAAACGGGGTTTTCTTTAAAACATTGCAAATGATTGAATTGATTTAACCTACGAATTCAAGGTAAAATCAATGATAATGACATACATTATATTAAATGGTAAAAATATATTCTATTTATAATTTAAAACCATTCAATATTATAATTTAACCAAATAATAAATTACGATGAAAAAAAGTTGTTTTTAATTAAAATATAGCGTGTTTTTACTATTAATTAAAATACGAAAGTCGTCAGAATAAAATGAAAAATTTATCCAAAGTAAATTTTTATTTATTGATTCCAAAGAATAATTTTATTTTGTTAAATGTTACTTATAAACATGTCAAAAACTAGATTTAAGGTTGGTGCGCCATCAAAAGGCGGCAAAACTCCATTTTTTGAAAAATACTAATTTTACCCGAAAAATTTATTTTGTTCTTATACCATGTTCTAGAAAATGTGTAAGATGAATAATAATGTTATAAAATTCAAAATTTATTTAATACTATTCATAACGGCTAGTTCATAATAATATTATAATAATATATCGTTGTTTAGTAAAACCCGGTATTGCGTACAACACACGCTATCGAGGAAGGTCGTGATTGCGTGTAATGCAAGCCAAGTCAGGGTTGCGTGTTGTGAAAGAATTTTTCATTGTTTCATATAACAGAATCCAACCATATTTTGTTTATACATTTAATATATATATATATACTCAATGTTGCGTAGAATAACTATTATCAAAATTGTGTGTAACACGATCCAAGAATAGTGTTGCGTGTACTGCAAGCTAATACGGTGTTGCGTATAGCGCAAGGTAATCTTAGTGTATCATAAAACAGAAGATATGAATGAAATTAAAAAGAATATATCTTATAAAATCTCGGGTTGTTACAACATATTCCCAATGATCATGCCAAAACACCACATTCAATAAAAACAAATTTTTATTGAAAACCATTTTATATCAAAATCATTTCAATGCCATAAAATTTCAATAAAACATCTTTTTTAATGAAAAAATATTTCCCATGAAACCATTCAGAAATAAAATAAAATCATTGATTTAAAATAATCATTTTAATTTCCAGAAACTAACTCACTTTTCACAATGATTAATCAATATTACACAATTTCACCAAAACTGTATATCATCACTAAAGAATATTTTTTCTAATAATTAACCAAGATTTCACAATAAATTTCATTGAAGATAATTTATTTTAAAATAAGAAAATAAATTCCAGTAAAAGGAGTTAAGAGTGAATCCACCTACCTCAAATGCTTTGACGAAAACCCCAACGAAGGAAGAATGCATAGGAAAAATGTGTCGATTCTCCAAGAACCCACCTTAGAATTCTTATCCTTCAAAGAACAAAGACAAATATCATCATATTTGGATTCCACACACCTAGGTATACCCATAACAGGAATAGATCCATGAATCCTGGTGAGGAGGAGATGTAGATCTATGTTGATCTCAAAAAATGATCAAGAACCAAGAAGATTGATCACATACCTCAAGAATCCAGCTTCAATTCACCAAGTGAAGCATTCCGACCACCTTCCGATCAATGGGAGAACCTCCTCTGGGCACAAGAGAAAAAAATCACTTGTTAGGGCAGTTTATGAGTAATAATGACCCACTTAAAGGCAAAACCATATGAGATCCAATGTTTTGGGATATCACTTAAACTATCCACATGGTTAGTTTGCACATTTACACAAACCATTTGCTAAATATGTGCTAGCTACTACCTAAAAATACCATCACACAACTTCCTCGCATGGTCTCCCTAACTATGCACCAACCATACTAGATCTACTTCCTCAAGAGGATCAAATTCGCACAAATTTTCCAAACTATTAGACAGACCGTGCGCAGCCCGCGTGACTTCTATTTTTTCCTTGAATCTACATCCGATGTTCTCCAAAATCTCACATTCAACAACTTTAAACATTATAACCATAAAAATCATTAATTAGGAGTTACATACTAGAAAATTGGGGTACAACACTAATTATTTTAGAACATAAAGAAGATATCAACCTAAAAAAAATTTATACTTCGAATGATCTTACGTTAGTAAAAAATCAAGAATTGATGGCTATTTTTGGTGTTGTAGAATGTTTGGGCACAAATATTTTAATTGTTGGAATAAATTTAAATATCCTAGAAGTGGATTTGGAAAATATTAAGCATTGGTGGATGAAGGATAAGTAGCTTTCTTAACCCATAGGATGTCAGAAAAGAAAAAAACTCAACATGTTAGAAAATTTTAAAAAAATGGAATGTCTAGAAGTAGTTTGTGGAAGATGTGATCAGGTTGTTCATCATAAAAAAAGGTGTATGATACTAATTTCAGAAATTTTAGTTATGGAAGAAGAGAAAAATAATACCAGACGAATAAAGTTGAGGAAATATAATTTGTTGTTGATACACCTTTTAAAGAAAGTAAAAGGAATAAAACATGGATTCTTAATAATGTTTGTTATTAATATATGAAAAGTGGTATAAAAATCATGAAACATGTTGGAATTCTTATTGTATGAGCAGTGACCATTGATAATGACATTTCCATAAAAATCAGAAGAATTAGAATGTATAAGATTGAATAAAAACATTGAAATATACAAATGATTTATTGGTTGATGAGCTAAAACACAACTTACATAGTGTAAATTAACTTTCTGATGATGAAAAATATACAATTTTCAGAATATATTATTCTATCATTAGAATTATGAAATATAGAAAATTTACCATAAAATGAGAAAGAACTTGTGGTAAATTGTTTCAACATGGAGATTTTAATAACTCATGTCAGTCACGTGATAAATATAAAACCAATAATGGGACTAAATACTTGGGAACCTTGAAAAAAAACCATGAGAAAACTTTTTATAGATGATTATTCTCATTATTTTATAATATTGAAAATAATAGATGAATTTGTTTCAATTACTTTTTAAAAAGGTTTGATGAGTAACAAAATTCATACGAGAGTTAAGATTTATTCTACCATACCTATTGAACTAATTCATACCAAATTATGTGGAACAATTAGAGATCAATAAAAAACGATATTTATATATTATCACTTTTATTGATGATTTCACTTGGATAAAAACATCATGTATATTAATCTTAAGTCGGAGGCTGTGGAAATCTTCATGTATGTTAGAAACCATGTTGATAATGAAATGAGGTTTTTGTAAATAATTTGATAATAAATAATGGTACAAAATTCCAAATAAATATATTGGAAACTTATTTGAGAAATAATAGAATAAAATAGTTGTATATTTCTCCCTATAATCCAAAAAAAGTTTGAACAGCTGAAATAATGAATAAGTGTTTGGTGGAAATGGGAAGAAGTATACAAATAGAATAAGAAAAATTCAGTGTTTTATAAGAGATAATCGTTTAGTATATCTTTAAATGTAAAAAATATATGATTTTTGAGTACAGAAACCGATATAAAATATTTTGAGATGTGTTATAAAAAAATATCATTGATGTACTTCAATTTTTTTTCTAGTCCATGTTTACATAAAATAAAAAATCCAAATCTCGTATAGTTTGATGATAAATACAAAGAAGGAACTTTTATGGGTTATTCAACCAAAGGAAGAAGATAAATATTTTGGAGAAAATGCTTATAAATGTTGGTGGACTCATAATAATTAATGTAATTAAAAATAAAAATTCATTAGAAAAATTTGTTATGAATTTTGATTAGGATTAATTGGATATTTAGAAAGATATTGAAGGTAAATCAGAACATATTTAAAAATATTTATGAGAATCGTGTGAGGACAAAACTTCAACTAGAAGAAAAACATTGAAATTTACAACATTAAAATAACATGATGAGTTATAAAACATTATTGAAAATTAGATGGATCTATTTCATATAAGAAAAATGCAGAGATTAGAAAATCATACTTTAATTATCCCAAAAATTTAACTGAAATCATTTTGAGAATTTTTTAAATAAAAAGAATGGGAGGATAATATGAATGCATATTTGGATCATATTGTTAAAAATAAAACAAATTAACTAGTTCCATAACCAATAAATAAATATTTTATCAGAATGAAGTAGGTTTATAGGAAAAAATTGAATGGTCATGGAGAAGTTTCAAGAATCAAAGAAATAATTGTTTGTAAAATCTATTCACAGGTGGAACGTGTCGATTTTGATGAAAACTTTTCCCTATTTTCAAGATTGTAAACTATTATAATGTCTCTATCTGTGGGCGCACGTTGAAATTAAAAATTTTATTTGATTTATGTAAAGTTATCTTTCTTAAATGGTGAGATTGATGAATAATATTAAATTAAACAATCTTGTGGTTTTCAACATGATAAAGATGAAAAGAAAGTTTGTAGATTAATTAACGCCTTGTATGGGGGAAATAATCCCCATATGTTTGGTATTAAAAACATGATACCTATTTGAGAATGTTGTATTTTTATAATGGAAACGTTTTTTGAAACTTGTATGTGTAAGAAGTTAACTCTAGAACAATAATTTTTATCATGTATGTGGGTGATATAATTTTTTATGGAGAGGAAGTAAAACATTTTAATGAATTTTTGAGGAAATAAAGAAGAATTTTGAAATATAAATATTGGGGGAATTAACTTTATTCCTTATCTTACATGTTTAAAAAAATGAAATTAAATTTTCTTATCTGAAGAAAATTATTATAGGGAATTGTTAAAGATTTTTTGGATGGAAGAAGGAAAATAAGTTTCTACTCCTATATATGTGAGAACAATGTTGAGTAAAGATAATTTAGGAAAATGTGTGAATTAGAAAGAAATTGAGAATCTGATAGAATGTCTTCATTAACTTACAGCCTCAAGGCTAGCTATTTTTTAGGTTGTGAATTTGTGTTCCAGATAACATTGTAATCTATAAGAATCACATATATTGGTATCAAATAGAATTGTGAGTTTCTTCAAAGGAACAACATCACATGGGTAATTGTACCAAGGAAATTGTTATATAACGTTTCATGGTAATTATGATTCTAATTATGTTAGAAATTTTAATGACAGGAAATCAACCATAGGAGGAACATTTTTATTGGTTGAATTTTTTGTGAGTTGGAATAGTAATAAACAATGTTAAGTAACATTAAGAAAATTAGAATTAGAATTTGTTGATGCCACTCAGGCATGTACCTTAATTTTGTGGAATAAATTTGAGATGAAATACTTGAAAGTTAATGTTTCTAAACCATTTAAGTTAATTTATGAAAATTTTAGTGAAATTGTTCTTTCTAAAACTCTTGTCTAACATTTGAGATCAAAATACATTGATATAAAGTATCACTTTATCAAAGAGAATGTTCCTGTAGGAGATGTTTTTAGAGAATGTATCTCAACAAAGTTTCAAATTTATTATATCATCACAAAAGAAATTCCAAAATAAAGGTTTTTTTAGTTGTGCGTGTAACAACATGTTTATACTTTTCCAATGACTTCCTAATCCTCATAATGAAAATATCCCATTGTGTTTTCGATTATGTTAAAAAAGGTGAAAAAATTAATAACTTATTTACTATATATTAAGTTTTTTCTTATCTTTATTTTCCAAATCTGAAATTGTGTTCATCAAATAACTTGGGAGTGGAAAATAAAATTTATTGAAAAATAAAAAGGTGAGAAAATGTAAAAGTGAAGGGAATTTTATCTTTACATGGAAATAAATGTTTATGTCACCTAGGGATGTAATTCCTTTAAAAAATTCCTTTATCTTATAGTGTGTTATTAGGGAACTCTCTTTTTAGAAAGGATATGTTTTGATAAATGTTTAAAACCTTCAGTTTTTACAAAAGTTGGCTTGTGAATGTTTTCTGGGAGTTGAAAAAGTTGTTAATGTGTTTTCTCAATAAATCAAAATAGTGAGATTGAATAACCTTTGGGATGTTTTTTTGTCAAAGGTTTTTATTTTTTGACAAAGAATATTTTATAAAAGAATATATTTTTTTAAAATAGGTGAATATTTGACCCCAACATAGTGGGGTGGAAAATAATTTTTTTTGGGAAAGTTTACTTTTAGAAATAGAGGATTGGACTAAGAACCACCAAACATAGAGTATCAGACTGAGTAGCATCAGTCGAAGAAGTTGTCAAAAATATGAGTTATTGATCTTACACACCATCATTCTATGTTTCATCAATATGAAGATTATGTTTCATTGGAATCAGTGTTGTTTATAAATTTAGAATTTTGAGAAAAAGAACATTATAATGCTGATGAAGTTGTCGAATGAAGGCAATAATTTCTGGAGTTATAATGTCATTAGACTTTTTAAAAATTATCAGATGACTTTTTTCCAATATTAAGGTTCTCATATATCGTTAAAACACAAATGATGAATGATGAGGATGAATTAGAAGAATAATAATTTTTGTATCAGTTCTAGGAATCAGTAAAAACTTTTCATTTGATCCAGAAGTACTAGTCATAAAATTTTTTATAGGCTTGAATGATTTATAATTGATGAATTTTGATGTTTTTAAAAATTTCCCAGTGGAGTTTTAATTTTAATGATATTTCCTTAAAAATGATAATTCCATCTTAATGAGAATTTCATAATAATGAGAATTCCATAATTATGAGGATTCCATCAAACTAAAGTTGAGGAATTTAATCAAACTAATGATTATGATGTCAATTAGACTAAAGTTATACAATAAATTCAAATCGCAATGAGATGATGAAGATTGTAATATCGTAATGTGTTGAGGAATATAGTCATATTCTAATGGGAAGATGGATAATGTCAGATAGAAATAAGATGTGGAAGAGATTAAGAATATAATGGGAAGAGGAATAATTTCATATCATAATGAGCTAAGGAAGTTCCATCATATTGGAGTTACATCTAACTAATGATGAGGAAGTTAATCAGAATGAAGCTAATGAAGTTAATCAGGCTGTTGTTTGGGAAGTTATATCATACTAAATAAAAGTTAAAAATACTAGTTTCATAGATATATTTATAATTTTTGAAGTAGTCAGAGTTTAATTTTAAATTTGATTGAGTTTCAGAAATTTAATACTTGAGTAAGCGGGAAATGTTTTTCAATTTCATGCCATTTCTATTCGGATTTTTCAATTTTTTAGACTGATATCTTAGAAGAAGTTCACTAACCTTCTTGTTTTGTTTACCAGACTATGAAGATCAGACTGTGGAAATATCATACTATGAAATTGAGTTGAGTTTGTGATATGAATATTGAGAATGGGTTCATCATACTATGTCCATTGGATTGAAGTCATCAGACTTTGTACATCAGACCCGACCTCATCAGACTGAGAGAATCAGACCCTACCAAATCAGACTAAGGATCTAGAATGAACATCTATTGAGATGTTTGAAAAAAATTATTTATTTATTTATGATGGATTGATAGTTTTTGAGATAAATTTTTAAAATAACAGAATTCAGTATAATCATACCTCTGAAGCTATAAAAGGTTTCTAATGGGATTTGGAACAATTTTTATTCAAAACATCATAATAGGGAATTTATATAGACCCACACGAGCGGCTGTGGAAAATATATAGGTTATAACCCTAAGGCTGAACCTTATAAATCTCATGTTTTTTATTTTAATTCTATCTTTTTCATGCATGAGTATTTACTAAAAATGATAAAGTTATAAACGTTAACATGTTGTAGGTGTTATTTTTTTAAATGTATTGAAACATATAAAAGTGAAAAACCAATTCAAACCCCTTATCAGTCTTCATTAGATCCTTTGGAACTTCAAGATTGATTGATATGAATGATAGATAATCATTAATACTATAGATGGATGGAATATATGGATAGATTGTGGGTTGGGTATCTCTTTCCACTAAGACACACCTTTGTCGTCAGTATTTTGGATGTCATATATTCATGATATTATGGGTGTAACTTATGATTAATTTGTATAAGTTCACACTGTGTCATATAGTTTTTTGTTAAATATTCATATGTAATATTTTATAGATTATATTTCATGAATATCATGAGGTATATAGTTATTTGATAGCTATTTAATGTTTTATTTTGAGGTAATTTTACCTAGGATTATGTGGATAACTCCTTGATGATCTCTATCCCTTAGATTAGTGGAGGCGAGCCTGAGAGTTTTCTTTCTGATAATCTTGTATGTTATACCAACTTTATGAATGTACATCTTCACCAGTATGTGGAATAATATATTTGTAACCTAATAAATATGGTATCCAACTCTTTTCCTCTTTTTATATACCTAAACCATCGTTTCAAGAAAATCCATAGAAATTTGAAAAACCATTATGTCAATTTGGGGCAACCCATTTCATGTGTAATAACAGAAATTTTATTACCTCTTAAGAATTTATTACTAACTTCACAATATCTCATTCTCGCAACTGTTAAAAATTTATAAATAATAACATATCAATCACTAATTGATTATCACCACTATATATATCATAACATACATAACACCATATTCCCCTAATAATATTTTTTCCCACTTCTCTATCATAATATCAAATTTTATCATTAATCCTCTATAATATAAAATCCCATCGTTAATCCACAACAACTCAAAAAAAATATTCTAATAATTTCATATCAATTCTCATAATTATTTTTCCCCCTTTCCAACTTTCCCCCTAAAAAACCACCATGGATAAATTCATAGACATTTATATTAGCTATAGTGAATATATTTCCGATAAATATCATATTCATCCTGAATTAATTTTAATTTACCAATATAACATCATTATTGGATTACCATTAAATATCCACCCCTTAGGGAATAAAAAATATTATAAAATTCCAAATATTATAAAAATTAGGATTATCATTATCCATTTACATTAATTCTATCAAGATCATAGATCTATAATTACTAATAATTGTTCATCAATTCTAATTTCTCATTTAATTCTCTCTAAATTTTCAATGCCACTAAGATTTCCATTTTCATTCCTATAGTGAACAATGAAGAGAAATTTTATCAGTTTAAAACAGATCCAAAAATAGTGTTGAAGATATATTCTCATCATAAATCATAATAAACTATCAATTAACTTTCCCATAACCTTTGTTGACTTACCTTTTTGAAATTTTTATTCAAGTCTCCTCTTAAATCTATCAAAAGAATGAATCATTTACTAAAAGTTTGGAAACCACTATCAAATAATTCCTCTAATATTTCCACATTATCACCAACATGATATCTGCTGTATGTTATTAATAAAAATAATACAATTAATATTTAATTACTTAAATAATTAATAAAATAAATAAATCAAAATATAAAATTTTACAAAAAATTCCAATTACCATAAAGTATTAACCTTATTTCCACTCAAAGGTAAACATGATTTATTGAAACAAATTTCATGCTTGAAATATAATTATAAGTCTATTAGATGAACTATTTTACCATTCAAAACAAAAATGGTGAAAATGACCTCCATAATTTCACAAATCCCAAATAATGAATTTATAGACCTCTAAATTATAAAACTCTATTAATAAATTATGTTTTAAAGAAATACCAAACCCCATTCATTCAGTGAAAATAATCTCATAATAATTATCAAAAAATTAACTTTCATTATTAAATCTACTATCTCATATAAATATAATACAAGGGAAACATAAAACAATTAAATATATTTTACACTTATATGGGATTTTATTTCCCAAATTACTTCCAATAGTACACCATATTTCCAAAAAACATGATATTGGGGAATAAATTTTACACATAAGACCTTCTCGTTTTAACCAAGAATATCCTCTAGATACACCAAAAAAATTAATATAGTCATTGATACAAATATATTCCAAATTAATCTTATGTTAAGGGTCATAATATTACTTTATCAGATGGAGCACATGGACATCATTAATAATATATAACTAGAGATGTTGTGGAAAATAGCAGGAAAAAACTCTAAAAATATCTAGCAATTAAAAATGAATAATAAATTTGGGTGTAAATATTCTTACCTTGGAAAAAATTCTCTCATTTTTCCAAGGAGAAGCTCAAAAAACATATAATTTATAATAGAAAACATAAACTGTCCCACTTATGATATGTAAAATATTTATATCTACTCTCAGTGGTCCTCACAAAATCCCAAATAATCTACACATGTTTTGTCATATAGCACAACATATCATACCCAACAATAAACACCACAACAATTTCATCCCAATATAGTTATGAATGATTCAACCACCAATAAAAACAATCATAAGGTTTCATAGAAACATTAAAAAAATAATTATAATATTAAAATTCTAGTAATGGAAATTGATCCACCAATGATCCTCTGAAATCCAGGATACAAACTGTTAACATATCCTAAAATGTATGAATCATCTAAATTTGGATATTATCATGTGGATTGAATACAGTGTTATGGAACAAATGGACACCAACAGACTTCTATAATCCCCTGAAATCTATGATGAAATTTTTACAACATGATATAATATTATCATCCCCAAAAATCCATGAATGTTAATCACTTAAATTATATAAATCTTATCCAGAAAATCTTTTGATCTTGATTCCTTAATTAATGATAAATGAAACAAATTTTGTTTATAGATGAAAAATATCCAAAAATAATCAATTCCTCTATTTTCATAGGGTAATATGATAATAAAATCCATGTAAATTTCCTCCCACTTCCATTGGGATACATATAAATGTTCAAAATTATCCAACAAAACTTAATATTTGTCTTTCACCTATTTGAAAAAAAAATTCTTGATACAAACACAATTGCCAATTTCTTCATCCCATGAAACCAAAACCACTTATTCAAAGCATGTTATATCTTTTGTACACTAATATGAACTTCCATTGATGAAATATTAAGCGCAATATTAATTGATTCATATAAAATTTGAGTAACATATAACTTTGAATAGAATAATATTCATTCTTCCCCATAAATCAAGAAAACCTAAAAAAACAGCTTAATTTACTATATAATCAATCCATGCATCCACCTAAGTGTCCCAAATGTATCCTGTTAACATATCTCATCAAATAAATGTCCTGACTCTATAATAAAGACATGATGCATCATTAATCTACTAACAATACTAATCCTGGCATTTCCAGCATCCACATATCAGTATCACATTTCTCTACATATTTTCTTCCATATGTGTCCATCCTCCCATATACCATGTCGCCCCTAATTTCGCTTCTCAAAATTTCTCCGCCTCCCGCCACCCTCAATCACTCCCAATCCCAAATATTCTCCCCTATCCTATAGTTTTCTCTCGGCTCTCAGTCTCAACTTTTATCTATGCTCATAGGGTTTCCTTCCAGCTCCCTCCACCATATCAGATCTTCCTCCTCTACCTATACCTCATCGGGCTACTGAACGTCCACTTCATCCTACACTGAGTGATTTGAATCTATATCCTCCGTATTCTTCTGATCTGACTACACTTAATCCAAGTAACGCAGATCCACCTACTCGAACTACGGCTATGGATGCTCCGACTCCACCAAGTCTGCCTCTGGATGTACTAGCAACAGATCTGTTACCCCATCCATCCGAATCTCAGTATCCCGATTCCAACGACCTCCCCATCCCCTTATTCTTCCTATATTCAATGTGATTCTATGTTGAGCACAAGGGATTCAACGAAATGATCTTCATAAACCTAGAAATGTAACATTGGTGTTAGATCCAAGCTCGGGTGGACCTTAAAATGACGAAGAATCATCTTAATGAATTAGGTTTTCTGTTTTTTGAATTCGATCTGGTTAAATGAAAATAATTTTTTGGATCCACTTCTTAGGTTTCAGTTTCAATTTTGGCTTCAACTTCAATTTCTGGTGGTGCTTCGACTCGTCTTTAAACTGTATGATCACATCTAGTTTCCATTTGTGTGTGATGTCAATTCTTTTTTTTTCACAATGTGAAATATTATTAATTTTTGTTTAATGTCATGTATACATTGCTTATTCATTTACTGTTATGTAAATATTTCGTATTTGATGCATGTTGATCCACATGAATTTTTTAACTACTTTTTACATTGATTCTATGTTACATTATCATTATAAGGGTTCCCAATGATGTTACATTTTATCTTCTATTCAGAGGGATAAACATTTTAGTATTTGGTTCATACATTCAATGGTGAGAAAGTCATTTTATTATTGTCATCAATTTTTTATTAGCATGCACCGTGTTGTATATTGTTTTTTAGAGAATTGATTTGTTTTTTGTTTCAGTGTTTTTTTGGCTATGTAAATATGTGTTCATGGAAATGTTTTGATCTCATATATCAATGTAGATTTCATTGTGTTTGTTGTCATGACTGAATGAAATTATTTGTATTAGGGTTTCAGTTATGGACTCACAGAGATGTATGTTTTATTGTAGGTATGTTTCAATAATTATGTAGTCGTTTTATGAAATTCACATACATGTTCTATTTGGTGCATTCTATTTTGTTGATGTGGATGTAGTCTTTATATAATCTTCAATTTCCTGTTTGACCTTCATCTACTCAATGCATCTCCATAATACTTTATCAGGTTTATAATCAGTTATCTTTATCAGTATCTCCAGTTTTTTAATACAATGTTAACAATAATTAAAGTTAATTTTTCATCTAAGAAATTATTTTATTTCTAATTATATATTCATAAATTGATGAGGTTTCCTTAATCACAAATAGTTTTAATTTTTGAAAACATGTTTTTCATAGGGATTAGCATACCACTATTTTGGTCATAGATCCAAATGTGAGAAAGTCATTTTATCATTGTCATTAATTTTTTTAAGCATGACCATGTTGTATATTTTTTCTTACTTGCCCTAATATCTTATTGTATTTATTATAATCTAATTTTTTTTTACTTCTGCTACTTACTCGGGCATGTGACATGCAATACCTCCTCTATACTGATAATGTTTTAGTGTAAATTGTTTTTATGTCCCTACTACTGCACACTACTCCAAGAGTGATTTACATAATGAAAACCCATATATATTAGCACATACACAACATGATACAATATGACTTTTCATTTTGAAGACGAAAATAATGGTAAGGTTATATAATACATTTGTAAATCCCCTTTTTACATCTTTGGCAATATTTACCTGTATAATCTATTATATATTCTAAATATGGGTACTATTAAATGAAATATTTATGCTTCAATGATTTCAATTGTCACTATTATTATTTTTAACTTAATCATTAAAGTAAGATATTTAGGTAATACTATATTTATTTTAATTCTTTTACGACAAGTGATCCTTTTTCAAACCCGAACACTCATGATTTATACAGTCCCTTCCAAGGAAAACAAATCAATTTGATGTTTTCCATTTCATTTTCAATAATGTCATTTTTTTGGATTTTCAACAGTACAATACTTTACATTAATTATTTACCCTCCTGTCATTAATTCGTAAACATTTATCTCATTTTACGATGAATGAATTTGTTTTTTTTTTCTGAAATTCGACATACAGAAACATATTTATCTTAGATGTGCATCTTATATCAACCTCAGAATGTGATTGTCTTAAAATTCGTGATAGGGTGGGAAAATTAAGAAATATTTGTGATACATCCCAAACTATGTAGGATTCTAATTCCCAAATCATGTATAGGTAAATCCCATATGTATACTAAATCATTTATTTCAAAAGATCTATTTTAACTTCTGCTGTGAGAGATTGCTAGGGTTTTTTTAATAAATATTTCATTATATCGATATATATTTATACAACTATGTTAAAAATATGACCGACTTATGTACTTATTTGGGTCAAAAATCACATACCCAGTTGTAATCTCATTAAAATCAATCCTCAACTGACCATATTATCAGTTTATGATGATTTTATTCCTCAATTGACTATCTTACCTAATATAAAAAGTTCTAGGTTTTACATCATGAAATGTAGGATAGAAATGTGGACTTTAAACACATACCCCTCACAAGAAAAATTATGGAGGACCAAATGGAATGTTATGGTTTTTTGGTAAGTATCCATGACTATATGTTAGTCCATTCCATGTCTTCCATAAAATAGTTAATGGAAATCTCAATTTAGGCCATATAATACTTCCCACTATTTTTTTATAAAAAGATATTTAATCCCCTTTTATGGTGCTTTAATTTCTGTTTTCCCTGCTGTTATATCCTTATCATTTATATTTAGTTTTTCACCCTTCACCTCCCTATTTTTTAGAATATTTTCCCAATTTAAAGTCAACATTGTGCTTCTTACTTCCAGTCAAATGAAACAAAAAATATCAGAATTTCAGATTACTGTTCAACATTCAAAGGTAACATCTATCGGATCTCCTGTAATTGTTTTTATTTTGGTTCAACAAGTGGTAATGATTTTAAATATGACTATCCACAGTATACAACAAAATTCATAGCCCCCCATACTAACTGCTATAAGGATCTATAGTGCGGTCGACCCAACATCTAAAATGTGGGATTCAATACAGCAATGAATCAAATGACTGCTTTCAGCATTTTACTAACAAGGACATGTTGTCTTTTACTAACCAGGTTGTGGATGAAACTATATCTCTGAGGGAAACAACAAAAAACTATTAAAAGAAAAATCTGCTTGAGAAAAACAAAACATTTTTTTTTTCTGAAATAAGGAATTTTTGTACACATTTTGATTTGTAAACTATCTTCCAAACTATCTATTTTCTAGATATCATGTTCATTTCTTTCCTAATTTCACATATATAGCATTTTAAAATATTCTGTTTCATAATTGTATCCATATTGATTATGAAGAACTGTACCTAAAACAACCATATTTTACTCAAATCTTATTTAGATATTTTACCGTTTATGGTTTTTTCCAGGATGATTTTTTATTTGTTCCCCAAAATTGCACTGACCGGGATCTGGCCAAACCATAATGATCTACACATATTGATTACGAAAATAGGGAGAATAGATAGAAGTAATAATTTAGAAGATGTGGTGGAGCAATTCCTTCCAGACCATAATGAAAGCATCTCTATTTTTCAAGAGGTTTGGACGCATGGGCATCAATGCCCCTGGAGTCGTCACAAGGCTAGGTAATATTATATCCCATAATCATCGAAATCATCAAACCATGGAAGAATTTACATTTTTCATGATCACAAATTCACATTTGGCATGATCAATTGTGATCTTGTGCTGCTGCTTTTTCCTTTTTCAACTGTTGTGCATTGAATTAGGGCATGGGCTCACTGTGTGGGGAGGAATTTAATGATAGATCATGTTGGGTTTTTAGAGTTATATAATTTTCAATATTATTTCTCCTTGCATGAGCATGAACATTGTATCTTTGATTAATAGAGTTCCTTTCAATTTAGTCAACATTAATGCAAGGTTTAATTCATGCATTCAATGTGACAAGTTTTAAACTACTGGATTTTGGTGACATACACATCATCATGAAACAGAGAAGAGTATGGGGATTTAATGATAAGTGGATCATTTTATTTTATCTTATATTTTAGTTTCTTGTAATTGTACTATAAAACACTTGTGATATGAGTTTTTTAAAACTGGATCATGTACTCTTTGGAGTATTTTAATTTGACAAGTGGATTTTTATTTACATAATTGGGACATGTATTTTATATATCCTTTCTTTTTTCATGTATTTTAATGTTGTGTATTTTTTATGAACTCCTATTCCATTTTTATGCACCAATACTTCATGATTAAAAGAAATTCAACACTACTATTTCTTAGTGACGACATTGTTACAGGTTAGGCCTTTAGTCATTTCTCATGCCATTAAATCCTTTATGAAATAAAATCAAGACTATATTTTTTATTTAATAACACTATTATAAATTTTCTCCCATGCATGCCTTTTTAAATCAATTACTATGTATTGATTTATTATTTTTTCAGTCTTTAGTTTCATAGCTGAGTGTGGGAGAATTTTATGATTTATGAATCAGTACAGAAGAGTCTAGAGAATGTATAGCTAATAATGGGAGATGAAAGTAGCAGTGTTTTCTTTAGGCTATGAATCAGTACAATGTTTCCTTTATATCTGAGAATTGGAGAAAATTATCCCATGCATTCATTTTTTAAACTAACAATGCTGCCTTTTTAAATCAATTACTCTGTTTCATATCTAAGCATAGAAGATGAATTACTCTGTATTGGTTTATAAATATTCACCCATACATGCCTTTATGAATTACTATGCATTGATATCATAGTCTGGGATTCATTTAAGTCATATTTTAATTACTCTATACCGAGTCCACAACAAAAGGAACTAATGGATGAAACAAAAAAAGGAACTGATGTACATAAGGATGGATAGAAGCCTGCCCTCATCTTGTATCTGGTGCATTATTTTTCAGCCAGGCATTTTGGGTCAGTCCTGTTAGTTTTGGTTGAATGTCCAAAGGTTTTTGTCATTTGAAATTGTTTGACCACGAGATGTTAAAGGTGTTTGGGTGGTATGATACATTATTCTGTAGCATCTCTAGGGAAATAAATGTTAATTATTCTTACATTCCTTGTCTTTTGCCTAAGAATATTTGGTTTGATATAGTAGTCTTAGGTGCATTGGAAGGATTAAGTTCTCTGGGGAATTTGTGAAAATATTTCTGCCTCCCTCATTCAATATTGTTCTATATACATCATGAATAGTTTCACTCCATTTTTTTCACAAACATTAAACTAATACAAATTATTTTTAATTAAATCATTTCCCCATGTCTGATTTTTATTATTACAATCACTATTTTATCATAGTTTTATATTTAAGTTTTTATTTTAGTGAACACATTACTGTTATTGTGATTGTTGAAGTTGAAAATGAATTCAAATTTCCATCCTCAAATATTTCAATTCATATTATTTTAATCGATCCTTTTTTTAGAATCAATTTATATGGAGTCACTATATTTTATGCACTCTTATCCCATTGTGTGGTGTCATCGAGTTTGAGTTTTTTTGTAAATGTTTTTAAATAGAATAAATTCCACTTATCCAAAAGATGCTAGAGGTTAGTATATTGTAATTAAGTGTAAATATTTTTCCTAACCAATAATGTAAAGGTCAACATACTAGTTTTATGCAAGAATCAACCTCCTTGGCCATTCTATATTAATGATCATAGTGACGACAGGATGACATTGACCAACATGGATTCTGTTTGTTGAGACTCATTTTACAGATCCATGTTATCATGAAGTGAATCATAGTTCATGCGGGAAATTTCTACAGAATGTATTACTATTAGACATCTCCACTTTCATGTCCCTAGGTATTAAAATTTCTACAGAATTAATGAAACTATTGTTGGCTTGGCAATTAGCTCTCATTATTCTGAATTTTCTCAGTGTGAATGTCTTGAGATTGTAAGAAGTGTTGATGCATAAAAGGAGATTCTTTATGTGATAATGCCCTTCCTATGTGCTACTCTAAAGAAGGTTAGTATTTTTCATCAGGGTTTTATTCAAATTATTTCATGTTTATTACAAGATTCTGGATACACCTCACCTTATATTTTTTCATATTCCCTCTCATTTCAAAATGTTGTGATTCTCTTTAACTCCACTAGGAGGGACTGCTAGAATTATGGGTTTGTTTATAAATTTATTAATGAAATGGTGTTATTATGATTAGTGATATAGATGGTGATGTTTTTTCTAATATTATATAGTAGGTACAGTGTTTGGATGCTTTGAATATGGATTTTGGAGACAAATAATGATATCCATAGGGTGGTTTGAAATGGTGATTTCAAATGGTGGATCTAGATGGAGTTTTTCATATTGTAGACTTATGATGTTCATCAACTAGAGGGTGTTGTATTTTCATTCCTTCATTTCATCTTGTGGGTATTGATTTAAAGGATATACATTTTCAATGTTCTCTCCCTATGATTATCATCTTTCCAATGTGGACAGTATTGTGATGTTTTGGAAGGATGTTTTGAGATTTATATGGAACCATGGGGTATGGTATATCAATGATATAGAAAGATTAGTACCTATAGTTTTAGTAAAAATCAAATGAAAAAATAGGTACATTTTGAAAGTTCATTAATTTCATGACCTTTGTAACATTATTAAAAATAATGAATTATGTAATCTTATATAATAATATGTTATTATGGATGAATACAAATATGATATAAGTAAAATAGCTATAAATTTGTAGTGTAATTATTGTTATGTAACACATTGAATGATGTTATTTACCCTCACATTTTATCTTACATTTATTTTACATGAAATGTTGTCATGTAACATTAAACAACATTTTTTCATGAAATATGGATACAAGTAAAACACCTATAAACCAAAAACACATTTAAATAATTACATAAACCCATTTATAGTCAACATATGAGAATCCTATAAATCCTTGATATATATATATAGCCATAAATTTTTTATTGTGTTGTGATAAGTGGGGTTATCACATCGACCAAATTTACTCAATATGTGTTACATATTTATTTGGATTTCTAAATAAATTGTACTACATTATACAAAGACTCTTCTTCAAAATTTGAAAATTCATATACTCTTACTCTCCTATTTATTTGTCAACTATTTGAATGTTATCTTCATATTCTATGAATTCCTATTTCATTATCATACACCATTACATTGTAATTAAATTTTTTTCAAAATTAACGTTTATTCTAAAATTTTATAAATATTAATCTCTTATTAAAAGAAAAACCTGTAATTAAATGCACCGTGAAATAGCACGGTGAGTACTAGTTTCCTTAAAACCAAGATGTAATGATTAAAACAACTACATCACTTTTCATTCTTAACACACTAGATTGAAACATTACTGCACAAATTTCAATTCAAAATATCATCCAACACATTACCAATTCCTCTGGAATATGTGATTTAGATGTCCAAATCCAAGAAAAAAATCACACATATTTTCTACTGAAAATTCTAATATTTCTAGGAAGAGATAGATTTAAAAATCTTATGATAAATATAAACCATAAAACATACTCCAATTAAATATTTCCTATATATCCTAAATACTAACAAATCCACAAAAATATTTAAATCATGAGTATCATATTTTTGTTTATGAAGAGATAATTATTTTGACCCGTATAAAATGACTACTCTGACTTGCATAAAAATTTATTCAAAACCATGATAGGATAAGTTACAATGTACCCAATAATGAATACTCACTTCAAGTTACTTTAAAAGAGATAAAATCATAAATTCTCTTCCATATATTCTAATGATGATTAAAATTATTTAATCTAAGATAATTCATTAACTTTCCTAGTAAAATCAAATAATGGATTCTCAATTTTAGAAAATATGGATAAAAACATCCTATAATAACCACATAATCAAGGGAAACCTTATACTCTATTGAAATTCCCAAATGAGTTCCCAGAAATAACTACATTGATCGTAATTTGGTACACATCTAGACCATTATTTGTGTTGATAAGACCTTAAAAATGAACTTCATATGTCTAGAATAAAAAACAACGAAATATTCCAATATATTTTTTTATCCATGAGAAACTCTAAACAAATTATGACATGTTTTATATGATCCCTATTTTTATAGAATAAACTAATATATCATTAATGAAGATAAAAAAATCATGAAGATAGGGTTATAACACCATATTAAAAATCCATATAAATATAACTTATGCATAATTTAATGTAAATGAAATTTCAAAAAACATGAAATACCCCAAACAATTGTGTAATGTTATATTATGGTAATATTTTTATTTATAACTCATTTATTGATAACCAAATTATAAATAAATATTAAGAAACAAACTCTACTATTTTAATTGATAAAACAAATCATCTATCATGGGAAGAGGATAGATATTCTTTATTTTCCCCTAGATGTATCACCAGTAATCTATAGACAGCCTCAATCAAAAATTCACATTCTTTACAAACAAACAATAGAGAGTCATATAGTAATACACTATATTGAAAAAACAATTCTTAAAAAAAAATTAGTCAACAATTATGAAAGTTTATAATGTGTTTTACGATAATATCTCATAGAAATGAGGATAACACATTATTATAAATCTATAAAAAATTAAATCATTATCCTTAAAGGAAATAATCATAACCATATTTGAAAAAACATCAAAATAATCCCACAAAACTCCAATATGATCTTCTATCTTTACCCCAGTTTCACAATGCATCATAGTCATAACCACAGATATGTTAATTTTTGGTTGAATCATCCTTTTCCCCAAAAATATATATATTTCCACAAAAAACATCAAAAAATGTCTATAAATTTTATATAAAATCATCATGAATCAAAATCAATAAACAATATATTTTATTGAATAAAATTGATCCATTATAATGATTAAATTATATGGTTTTATCTATTACAAGACTTGGTTATATGGAAACTGATTCCACCCCAAAAAATATCACAATGACACTCTTTATAAAATATATCCTAACCATCCACTAGAGTATTTAATTTCAGTGACCCACAAAGTTCCTCTAACTAAATTTATAATCCATAAACAAAGTATGGTGTGATAAATGAATTTTATTAACCAAAATTGATAAAAATTATATTAAATGAAAATCACACCTTAGACTACCTCTAACCCCGCCACCTCTTAATTTTTTACGGTTAGGATTTTTTATATACTCTCTCTTCCACCTATCTATCATCCTTGATACCTACCTTACATCTGTTTTAATCAGATTCCTATCCTTGAGGGTGTTAGGATGTTCCATGATTTTCTCTCCAAACAACACCTCATTTTGTGGTCTCAATGTTCATCTAACCTACTACTTCTATATAAAATAATGTTATAGAATTCTAAAAAACTCGATAAGGGGTTCATCGAAAACCAAAATCATTTCATGAATCCTTTGAAATATATAAAAATTGGTAAAATGGTGGTGATGTATCATAGTATCAAAATAATAACATCAAATTCCACAATTTCCACCAAATTTCTTCTATTAAGCAATGCATATAAATGATATCACACTAGCATCAAGCTCCCATGACCACACATGAAAATAAAATCAAGTACTTTTACCTCTAGATAAACTTGGATGGTTTCGCTAACATGTTATCTCATGTATAGATACCATCATTTTCAATAAATTTAACTTCATATCATCCTTTATCCAATATGTTTTTAAGAGAACACAGAGAGAAGATCTCCAAATTCCTCTCAATATTAAGTATCTAATCCCTCTTAAATTGAAAATGTATCATCTTATAATCAAGAATTAAATGAAAAATAATAATGAAATAGTTCTATAATACATAAATAAAACTCTTAAATATAAGAACCACCCTATTTTATCACTAAATTCACCCACTTAATATGAACATCTAGAGTCTCAAGAAATAACTCTTTGTTTAAAATTTCTAAAGGTAAGTCTATACAACCTTTTACGCATCTTGATCTCCCAAGAATAGGATCCACCATTGAATTTAAGACCCCAGAAATAAACTCATGTTAAAAAAATAGTACTTTTCCCTAATTCATATCAATTAGAAAATAATATCAACCCAATAAAACCAATGTTTTTTATCATGTCTATAGGTAAAAATTTAAAATTTTGGTATCTTATACTTTAGGAACTATCTCCATGTTATCTTCCAAGATTGTTTATCCTCAGGGTATACCCTCATATGTATATCCTCAATTTCGTATTTTACCTCCTTAAGATGGGCCATGTGATAATAACCTATAAATTTCACAACGGTATGTAGATAAGACAATTTATTCCCTTATACATATATGAGTATTGTCTAAAAAATATATCTCATAACTCTCCATGACATTAACCATCACCCAATACAAAAATCACAAAAAAATCATGAACAAAAATATATTGATGCATGAATCCACACCTATAAATATTTCCCATTATTAGAATACTATTCCATATATTTTTAATAGTTGGTTTCAAAGTCATCATTACGATCATAGAGGCCCTTCTACGTTTAGCTTTTTTTTCTCGTCAACATTCTATACTCTGTTCACATAATACACCTTACTAACTAATTCAATCATCACTAGTGAATAATCTAAACCCCATCATTATAAACATAAATTTTATACCATTCTTTCATGTACCAACACTATAGAGACTCCAACTGAGTTGATAACAGGATTGAGTTGTAACCCCTGAAGGTTTCCTTCAATAGGATTTTCATTAAAGATAAGTAGTGTGTGTCTATCAACACAATATGGAATTAAATACCCTTAGAATGAAAAAAAACTACAAAACACCAAAATAATATGATTGAATATTCCTAATCATTAATATATGAGTAATTTATTTGAGAATTCATTGCATGTCATAAAAATAATAATCAAAGTGTCAAAATGATCACTATGTCCAACAAATATTCTATACCTATAAGATGGTATAATGTAAACCATACCCACAAAAAATCCTCCCTTGTGAGAGAAAAAGTTACCCAATTAAATGAAAAACTTTATCTAAATGACTTAAAAACATTGTATATAAATAATGGGTTTGTAAAAAAATATAATCAGTAGGTTCCTCTTTAAAACTCCCTTGTGTTCATGTGAATTAATAGTGATAACAAATAATTGAATAAAATAAATAATAAAGGTTAATATATCATACATTATTATATTAATCTCTAAAATAATTCCATACCAAGGACAAATCCCCAACCACTTCCATCCAATGCCTCTTATCCATGAAAACTTCTATATCCTTTAATAAATTATAACCACCACAAAATTAATCAACTTATAATATGAATCCAAACCTGATTAGTTATCGATCCACATGGACCACACTGTAAGATATCTATGTTTTTATCTATATATTTGAACCTCAATAACAAACCACAAAAATAATTCCGCCACCCATAGATATCTCTCTATAGAAGAAATTGGTAATGTAACTGTCCACCCACAAATGCCAAGATTATTATAGGGTGTCCACCCCAGGGGGTACTACTCACAAAAACCTGTTATTATTACCACATCACAACTATACATCACTGTTAATGCACCACTGCTGTATTACATTCATTTGGTAGATGTACACCAATGGGGAATCCAACACTTATAGATTGTCCGACAATTGTGATTCTCCCCACCTCTTCCTATAACAACGCCACCAAATACCCTCTGTATAATAGGAATATCATCATGTCAGCACTATCAAGTAATGGGATTACCCCACCTTATATATTTATCCCCTACTTAAGAAAACTAGAGAATAAAAGATTATATAGAATATAACCGTATCAATTTGATATTCCACCTCCACCGATGTATACCCTAAACTAGACCCCTTGGAATTAATCACTACATAATAAACACTACACATATCCCATGTATTACGATGTTCTGTAACCTCATAACCCACCATATCATATTGGGAAATATCCTTTAATTTTTATTTTTATTCACTATATCTTTTCACACTAACCCTTATCATATAATAAAATTGAAAATGAGATATTATACAAATACATTAATTCATGGTGATAGGGAATTATCAAACATCAAAGTGGCATGGACCATTTAAAAACCACACCACCCCCTTATAACACACAGTGTGAATGTACTTCTTAAATATTATGTGGAATAACCCTTATTAAACCTTTAATGACCCCCATAAAATCTATGCCTCTTTATAATAATGTTGAATTTTTTTAGGTACTGTCCAAAACATATAATATACACCATGGTTATTTTTAAGGTAAATAAAAACCTTTATAGGTGATGTGTAAGAGTATTCAATCCATTTAAAATATCACTATTATTAATATACCTACACCTCTTGAGAAGAGTGAGGGATTCTCTATTTTATCCCCTCAAATTTGATATGACTAGTTTAAATTTTCTATTCTATCGTACCTTGTTTATGATCCTTGAAAAATCCATCACTGACATGTGTCACCATAATTATGTCTATCAGACCTTCTATAACTTCACAAAAGAGTCCCAGAATGTAACTGTTTTTAATAGGTTGTGTCGCTTAACCCAGTTTCATTTTCAATCTATCCTTATATCTATCATTCTAATCCCTTTGTATATTTCAATATAGAAACCAAATTAGTGGGAATATATGTTTGTTGGGTAATTTAAGATCTATAAGTATATGAAAAATATCTTCCCCCAAAATATTGAATGGTGTTTGTTGCATTGAATTGATTTTGAAAGTATATATTTTTAATATTTTTTGTGACATGGATAGGTACAGTCATAATTCCACATTTTTCATACATCATCTTATAATTGAAATCATTTTTAGATATATTAATTTTTATTTCATTATAATTTTAAATATGAACTACATGGGTTATTCAATTTTACTATATTTTTTATTTAACTAATTAATGATTTTTTTATTTTCTATCCCAAGCTCATAGAATAATTGTTCATTTGATTTGGATACCCTGTATTCTAAATCATAAAAGATTCAGGACCTATAAAATATTTAACTAGAACTATATACAAGAAAAATTATCATAATATTTTTTGATTAATAGAAGTTTTTTAAAATGGATTATGAAACCTAGAATCTGCCATGATCCATCCTAGTGGGGCCCGTGCCGCAACTCCCCAAGCCCTCCTCTAATAGGCCAGGGGCTGGTGACTAGCCCCGAGTAGGCATGTCACTAACACGGGAGGCATTGCCTATAAACCTAGACACACACACACACACACACACACACATATCCAAGCCCACAAAGCAGAAAAGCAAAAACTACTAAAAAATGGAAACACATGCATACACTAAAATCCAAAACAACATAGTATGGCAAGAATGTAAAGTTCAGTAAAGTAAAACCCCTGGTAAAAAGAACAAGCCCACCAAAATAAAGTATGCAACAAAGTCCGACCTGTAAAGAAAGGAACTGCGACTGCAATCCGTAGCCGTAGGAACACACCTTGGCCTGCCTGATCTCACTAACCACCGTCCGGTCCTGGTCCACCTAGAATCCTGTCAAAGGCTCGCTCGTCTGCACAAGACATGACACGTGCGGGCAAATCCCGTGCAGGGGTGAGTATAACAATACCCAGTAGGACAACCCAAAAACCACAAAGGAATACAATAAAGGAAAATACCACAAAGGAATGATACAGTCAGCTTCACACAATATATGTTTACAGAATATATAACAAGAATATCCAAATATACTCATACATGATCTAATATCACGAAACCACCACTAAGATCCAGCTCGAAGATTCCACTAAGCACGTAATAAGGAGAACACACTCCTAGGTCTGAACATAGAGATACAAAGTACTCGTTCGGGGAGAACACACTCCACAAGTACTTGAGAATATGATGCTTAGATGAGGATCACAACCAATAGCCTTGGGGTGATTCCATCAACTCAGTCTAGACTAATCCGATAAGTAGAAGATCAGTGTCTGGGTATGGTAGGTCACATCGATACCAAGAACTCTACTTAGGGTACCAGGAAGGAATAGAGGATACAACCCTAAGTATCATAGAGGGGATTCCAACAACTATATTCAGGAAGTCCTACTGAAGTGATCAAACTCTTGTAGGGAATGATACTAGAAACCTTCAGTGGAAAGGACAAGGGTACGAAACCTAAGGAAGCTAGCCCATGTCATGGAAGAAAAAAAGGCTCAAACCATGAAGAACGTGTTACACAACATGTCGTAGGATCACACGCCGTGTTCCTTGACTCCGGGTACTGCCCGTGTAAATGTACCGTGTCTCTAGTATTGTCGTATAGAAGTAACTACATGGCGTGTAGAAGAAGTACATGTCATGTTCCTTGACTCCGGGTACTGCCTGTGTGAATGGACCATGTCTGAAATATTAGTTGTGTAGAAAAGTATATACACGATGTGTATGTCAAAGCACACACCATGTCCTGCCAACTAGAAAACACCAGTGTACCCTGGATGTATTCCCGTACACGGTGTCTATCGGTGTTGCCCTGCCCGTGTACCAGTACACGGGGTATCCCGTGTATCTGGTCGGGTCTGGCTGGAGGAGGGTACACATGCTGTGTATTTGGCCGTGTACCCAAACCGTGTCCGTGTACTCCCGGAGTACACACCAATGGGTTCACCAATTAACACAAGTCGTGTACCCCATACTACACGCCATGTAGTCAGAAAATTTCTAGAATCATCGTCTTCTTCCTCGCGCCTCGACCGATCCTCCAGATCTTGATTCTGTTGTCCGATTGCCGCAAAACTCAAGAGGCTTGTTCGCTTCATCACCCTAACACTGAATCCTAGTGTTTTAGACCATCAATCGGATCGAAAAACAAGAGTTGATTCATCTGAAAGAAAACACCCAAAAACCCATATCTCTCGATCCGCTCCGAATCGTCCATCGCTACCACAGTCGCACCTCCGTAGAATCATCCCGAGGTTGGGTCCAAAATATTAGATCATCTCACCAACATACGAATGTTCAACGATCGATTTCCTCCAAGAACGTCAAAAGAGGGGAAGAACGAAGAGTCTCCACAATGAACTAGGAATTTAATCGCAAAACAAACAAGAGGGACGAACCTCAATCGTTGTTCGTGATGATCCGGGTTCGTCGCCATTAGATCAAAACCAAAATAATCAACAGATTAAATCTCATGGGTGAAGATCTTCCCCAAAATCCCCTCAAAAGACCATCCTGCAAATAGGATCGATCCACGGGCTAATCTGTTCGTGGATTAGTCTGTGTTCGTCATAGGAAACAACAATGGGGAAAGGAAATCAAAATCAAACATCCTACATAGATCCGCCGCATTATTTGGTGAAGATCCGGTCACCGCATCGTCGTCAACGATGAAACCCATCAAAAACACCATATCTTCATTGTGGTTTACTCCAAAGCCACCAAAGCCTCCAAGGGTTTTAGGGTTATGAGGTCTGTAACCCTGTAACCCTGCACAAATATCTATATAAAAATTTAAAAGATATTTTCTGCAACAAGATTTAATAAAATATTTTTATTAAATATTTTATTACAGTTACATCCAAAAATTAGATTTCACCACCAACCTACGCCGTCCAATGTTAGGTCTCTCCAATGGCAAACCCACTGCTCTGGACGCAACAGTGCAATCATATTTCCTATCTGAGCACCCGTTCAGGTGTTATTCCACTATTTCCAGAAAACAACATGCGTGAGTAATTTAATTATTAAATTAAATTTAAACATTTTTTCCGGGCTCACCGGGCATCGGAACTGAACTCCGTCTCAAAGAATGGTCTCAAAATAATTCCCATATAATATTAAAGTAATACATTTAAAAATCCGGGAAATTAAATCCTCTGCACCGGACTTTACGTCCCCGAAAATCCAAAACAAAGGCTACTAAAAAGATGTGGGTACTGCACACAAATTGTAGCCTCCCACTCCCACGTGCTCTCCTAGAGATTCTTGTGCTACCACCAGACATGCACCAAGGGAATAACTCACCCAAGAAGGAGCTTCTCCTTCCGATACTCGACTCCATTGGGTACTCAGCAAAGGTTGCTTCATTATTTATTTCCAGCTCCCCCCAATCTATAATGTGTGATTGGTCATGCACGTACCTCCACAGCTACAACACATGAAATTCGTTGTGTACCCAGTCCATCTGAGGAGTTAGATCCAAGAGGTATGCCACCTCACTAACTCTACTCCGAATCGGAAAAGGGATGATGAAACTCCGAGATAGCTTGCCGCCTCGGCCAAATATCTGCAATCCCTGTCGAGGTGAGACCTGAAGGAACACACTGTCTCCCTCCTCGAACATCAAGGGACTTCATCTCATATCGGCATAATACATTTTACGACTCTGTGTAGTCTTCATACACTCCTGGATGACCCGCACCATCTCGGTAGTAGCTCGCACCATCTCTAGGCCCATGAGTGCTGACTCTCCTGGGTTAGTCCAACAAAGTGGTGACCTGTAAGGTCACCCGTACAAAGCCTCGAATAGTGCCATACCAATAGTGGAATGATAACTGTTGTTATAAGAAAATTAAACCAGTGGTAGGTGATCCTCCCATCTATGACTGAAGTCAAGTATGAAAGCTCATAACATATCCTCCAGAACATGGGTGGTCCGCTCCGTCTGACCATCAGTTGGAGGATGAAACGCTATGCTCAAGCATAACTGAGTCCCAAAAGCTTCATGCAATCCCTTCCTCAACTGGGATGTGAAACGAGCATCATGATCTGAGAAAATCATGGATGGAACTCTATGAAGTCGAACTATCTCCTGTACATAGAGTCATCCCAAGCTCTCTACTGAACTCTGCTCCCGTATGGCAAGGAAGTTGACCAACTTGCTGAGTCAGTCAACGATCACCCATATGGAAACGTTTCCCCTGTACGTACATGGTAAACCCATCATGATGTCCATGGATATCCCATCCCACTTCCACTCTGGAACCTCAATGGGATGAGTCAAACCTGCTGGCACCTGGTGCTCATCCACTACTTTTAACAAGTAAGGCACCGAGAAAAAACTCTACAGAACTCTTCTTTATTTCTGGCCATAAGAACTGATGTCGGAGGTCCTGGTACATATTTTCCACACTTGGATTCACTTCCATAGGAGATGTATGGAGCTCTCTCAGAACCTCCTCTCAGAACACCACTGGTACTACTATGCGCCATTTGAAAAGAACAACGTGCTCCCAACCTTTTGAATATCCATCAGCAGCATCACCTGCGGATATCTGAGCACGTAAAGGCTCACAGCTAGCATCCTCGAGTTGTGATTCCCTGAATCGTTGTAAGAGTGAAGGGGTAAAAACCACTAATTGAAGGTAATCTCCCTCATCTATATCAATAAAAGATAACTGTAAAGAGTCCAATTGTCTCATTACCTCGTCCATCAACTGTGAACTAGATTTC
Source organism: Viscum album (assembly GCA_963277665.1). Taxonomy (NCBI): domain Eukaryota; kingdom Viridiplantae; phylum Streptophyta; class Magnoliopsida; order Santalales; family Viscaceae; genus Viscum; species Viscum album. The sequence goes on from OY728152.1 coordinate 1,259,387,836, forward strand.
CTACTGAGAGCATATTCCACAACTTTCCCCTTCCTAGGAGTATAAATGATCTTGAAGTCGTAATCTTGGAGGAACTCAAGCCACCGCCTTTGTCTCAAATTCATATCCTTCTGGGAAAAGATATATCTTAGACACTTGTGATCAGAGTAGACAGTAAACCACTCACCCATCTGGTAGTGCCACCACATCTTCAATGTGAAGACTACCACAACCAACTGAAGATCATGGGATAAGTAGTTCTTCTCGTGTGGCGTCAAATAGAATGATCCATAGGCAATCACTGCTTATCTCTGCATCAAGAAACATCCAAGACCAGTTCCTGATGTGTCGTAGAACACTACGTACTCGACACCCTCTTCTAGTAGTCTCAAGATTGGGGCGCTTGTCATACTCTGTCTCAACTACTGAAAAGCCTACTTGCATCTCTCGATCCACACGAAAGGATGCCCCTTTCGGGTCAAAGCTATCATGGGTGTTGATATCCTGGGGAAACCAATAATGAATCTCCAATAGTATCCTGCCAACCCAAGGAAACTACGCACCTCCGTTATGCTCTGGGGTGGCACCCATGCTACCACTGCCCTTACCTTGGCTGGGTCCACTGCTACACCATCTACTGAGATAACGTGTCCCAGAAAGTGGACCTCTTGTATCCATAATTGACACATCGAGAGTTTCCCGTACAATAGGTGCTCTGAGAGTGTGTCCAGAACCATCCTAAGGTGTCTTACGTGCTCCTCCTCAGATGCAGAGTGCACAAGGATATCGTCGATGAAGACCGCCATGAACCAATCTAGATAGGGCTGAAAGATCCGGTTCATGAGTCCCATAAACACTACTGGGGAATTCGTCACGCCGAAGGGAATCATCAAGTACTCATATTGACTGTAGCGATATCTAAATGCCGTCTTCGGTATATCCTTATCCCATACTCGCAACTGTTGATATCCTTATAATAGATCAACCATTGAGAACCATCATTCCCCTCTTAACTGGTCGAAGAGGTCATCGATCCTCGGTAGTGGATACTGGTTCTTCATGATTACCTGATTCAAGCACCAGTAATCCACACACAACCCCAAGCTCCCATCTACCTTCATGGAAAACAACACTGGGGCCGCCCAGGGTAAAACACTGGGTATCAAAAATCCCTTCCTCTACAAGTATTCCAACTGCACTCTCAGCTCACGAAGCTCTTCTAGAGCCATCCGATATGCTGACTCTGATATCAGTGTTGTCCCAGGTTGCAACTCAATGTAGAAATCTATCTCTCGATGGGGAGGTAGTCTGGGGAAATCCTCCGGAAAAATGTCCTCGTACTCCGTAACTACTACTGAAAACCGGAAACTCGTAACATCTGTTGCTCCAAGGGCTAGACTAGCCAACTGATGTGAAATCACCTGTACCTTCCTACGCATGAGTCCATCCTGCGCTGCCTGGGTCTCCTTTTCATCGACAAAGGAGAACCTCGTTCTATCACCGCGGACACACCACACCATTCACCTAAAATAGTCAATATGGGCATGAAATGTGGATAGCAAATCCATACCAATAATGAAATTGTAAGGCCTTGATGATACCACCAAGAGGTTCCAACCGAAACTCTCGCCCCCAAGAGTCAGGTCACACTGTCTGCAAAGGTGTGTGATCTCTGAAACTTTTCTAGTTTGTGTTTCTACATATAAGGGTTGAGTCAACAACTCAACTGAAATCTCAAGGTCTCGAACAAGATAATAAGCCACAAAAGAATGACAAGAACTTGTATGAATCAGTACGACAACCAAAGTATAAAAGACACGGATTGTACCATTAATCGTTCCATGAGTACCTGGGTCATAAGTCTCCGCTGCCTATAGCTGAACCTGCCTCTGTCCACCAGCTCCCTGAGCCTCAGGTGGACCTTCTAGGGGTAGTGGTGGTAAAGGGTCAAAACGCCGACCAATTCTAGCTACTCTCCTAGCTCCTCTACCATGTCCTCCGCCCCACGGATCTGTCTTCTCAACACATTTCATATACCTCGGTGTTCCATCCTTTTCTCCCATGTCAGTAGTACGGCGGGTCAGACAATATCGAGCGAGATGTCCCCTACCATGACATGAGTAGCATCTCCTCTCTCAAGGTTGGCTGGATGTGCCCTGCGAACCCTGTACGGTAGATCCTATGTCCTAAGATATCCTCTAAAAATGTTTCCCATGCCTCGGTCCCAGACATCGGCTCCCTGATGCCGAGGTCTCTGCTCCATCTCGCTCACTACTGACAACTTCTGGTTGTCTCTGCTCTACTAAGAATCTCTCGACCCCCAAAGCCCACTCTCAACCCCAGAATAAGTAGAAATTCTCATAGGGATGACGTTATCTTAGATGTCTCTACGCAAGCCCCACTCAAAAGTTCGAGATCTAAAGTACTGATCCCTGACCATATCCATCGAGTACTGTGAGAGGTCAGTAAACCTCAATGAATATTTAGCCACCATCATGGTTCCCTTCTGGAGAGGTAGAAGCTCTTGTATACATAATGATCTCTGGGTAACTGGTGAAAACTGCTCCCTGAAGAGATGCTCAAACTCTGACCACAAAAGAGTTGCCTTATCATGGGTCAGGATAACCAAACTCCACCATCGTCCTACCGAGCCCTGCCGAAGGCTCGCTGCCAGGATCACCATCTGGTCTGCTAGTGTCCTGACCAAATAGAAGACTATGTCCACTACCTCAAGTAAGTCCTCTGCTGCCTGAGGGTCTGGATCACCTCAAAACCTGAGGGGTCTCTGTCTCTGAAACTCAAGGATTACGCTCAGCCTAAGATCCTCCTCTACTGGTACAGTAGGCGCTAAACACTACTCTATAGGTGGTGGAACAATAGACACACCATTCGAAGGAAAAAATGGGGGATCTGGTCCCTGTATTGAAGATTCATCACTAAGGGGGTCATCGTCATGATCAAGCTACTGGATCCTAGCAGGTGCGCGTCGTAGAGGCATCCTGTAAAGAAACAAGCTGTATCACAGTAAGTGAGTATATCTGCAGATCTGACTCAAGAAGGACATGGAAATCACAACCCATTACTATATGACGAATGTACCATTATTTTCCCCTGAAAATAGTGTTCTCATGTTCCAATTCGAACAGAAAGTTATCAGAGTCCTGGGGTATGGATACGTTGGCCACCCGCACCAACACTGGGGTCCCTGGCCTAAAAGATGAACTCAAAATACTTAACATTGTTTCCCCAAAACAACTCACAAACTCTCGGTCCTATGGTAGAGCCGACCACCTCTGATACCACTCTATCACATCCCGTCCCAGTGGGGACCATGCCATAACTCCCCAAGCCCGCCTCCAATAGGCCAGGGGCTGGTGACTATCTCCGAGTAGACATGTCACTAACATGGGATACATTGCCTATAAACTTGCACACACACACACACACACACACACACATCTCCAAGCCCACAAAGCTAAAAAGGAAAAACTACTGAAAATGGAAATTCATGAATACACTAAAATCCAAACTAACAGAGTACGATAGGAAAGTAAAGTTCAGTAAATTAAAACCCTGGTCCAAATGTACAAGACCTCCAAAAGAAAGTCTGCAACAAAGTCCAACCTGTAAATAAAGGTACTGGGACTGAAATCTATAGCCGTAGGAACACACCTCGGCCTGCCTGATCTCACTGAGCACCGTTCGGTCCTGGTCCACCTAGAATACTGTCAAAGGCTCACTCGTCCTCACATGACATGACACGTGCAGGCAAAACCCGTGCATGGGTGAGTATAACATACCCAGTAGGACACCCCAAAAACCAAAAAGGAATATAATAAAGGAAAATACCACAAAGGAATGATACAGTCAGCTCCACAATATATATGTTTACATAACATATTACAAGAATATCCAGATATACTCATACATAATCGACTATCGCGAAACCACCACTATGATCGAGCTCGAAGATTCCACTAAGCACGTACCAAGGTGAACACACTCCTAGGTCTGAAGAGAGAGATATGAAGTACTCGTTCTGGGAGAACACACTCCACAAGTACTTGAGAATATGATGCTCAGATGAGGATCACAATGAATAGCCAAGGGGTGATTCCAATAACTCAGTCTGATGTAGAGGATCGACGCCCGGTTAAGGTAGGTCACGTCAATACCAAGAACTCTACTTAGGGTACCAGGAAGGAATAGAGGATCTAGCTCTAAGTCTCATAGAGGGGATTCCAAAAACTCTATTCTGGATGTCCTGATGAAGGGATCATACTCCTCTATGAAATGATACTAGAAACCTTTCGGGGAAAGACCAAGGGTACAAACCCTAAGGAAGCTAGCCCAGGTCACAGAAGATGAAAGGCTCAATCCATGAAGAATAGTTTACAAGGCATGTAGTAGGATCACATGCTATGTTCCTTGACTCTGGGTACTCCCTGTGAAAACAACATGTGTCTCTAGGATTGTTGTATAAAAGTAACTACACGACGTGTAGAAGAATTACACATCGTGTTCCCTGACTCTGGGTACTGCCCGTGTGGACGACCCGTGTCTGAAATCTATGTTGTGCAAAAAAGTATATACATGGCGTGTAAGTCAAAGCACATGCCATGTCCTTTCAACTGGAAAACACCCGTGTACCCAGGCCGTATGCCCGTACACGGTGTCAGTCTGTGTTGCCCTGCCCGTGTACTAGTACACGGTGTATCCCGTGTATCTAGCCAGGTTAGGCCGAAGGAGGGTACACATGCCATGTCTTTGGATGTGTACCCAACCTTTGTCCGTGTACTCCTAGAGTACACGCCAAGGGGTCTGCCGACGAACACACACCATGTATCCCATACTACACGCCGTGTAGTCGGAAAATTTCCAGAACTGTCGTCTTCCTCCTCACGCCTCGGCTGATCCTACGGATATAGATTCTTCTATCTGATTTCCATGAAACTCAAGATGCTTGTTATTTTCATCATCCTAACCTCGAATTCGGGTGTTTCAGACCATCAATCGGCTCGGAAAACAACCGTTGATTCATCTAAAAGAAAACTCCAAAAAACCCATTTCTCTCGATCTGCTCTGAATCGTCCATCGCCACCACAGTCACACCTCCGTAGCATCATCCCGAGGTTGGGTCCAAAATCTTAGATCATCGCTCCAACATACGAATGTGTAACGGTCGATTTCCTCCAAGAACGTCAAACGCGAGGAAGAATGAGGAGTCTACAAGAAGAACGGATAATTTAATCACAAAACTAACAAGAGGGACGGACCTCGATCATTATTCGTGACGATCCGGGTTCGTCGCTGTTAGATAAAAACCAAAATAATCAATAGATTAAATCGCAAGGATGAAGATCTTATCCAAAATCCCCGAAAAATCCCATGCCAAAAATAGGATCGATCCACAGGCTAATGTATTCATGGATTAGTCCGCATTCGTTGTAGGAAACTAGAATGGGGAAAGGAAATCAAAATAAAACATCCTACCTGGATCCAAGATGTTTGTTTACGAAGATCCGGGTGCCGCGTCGTCATCTCCGGTGAAACCCATCAAGAACGCCGTCTCCTCTTTGGGGTTTCCTCCAGAGCCTCCAGAGCTTCCAAGGGTTTCAGGGTTATGAGGTCTGTAACCCTGGACCCCTGTGTAGATATCTATTTAAAAATATAAAATATATTTTCTGCAACATGATTTAATAAAATATTTTTATTAAATATTTCATTACAGTTACGTCCAAAAACTACATTTCACCACCGACCTGCGTCGTCCGATGTTAGGTCTCTCCTAGGGTAAAACTTCATCTCTAGATGCAACGGTTCCATCAGATTTCTGATCTAGGCACCTGTTCATGAGTTATTCCACTTTTTCAGGAAAACCACATACGCGCGTATTTTAATTATTTAATTAAATTAAAACATTTGTTCCAGGCTCACTGGGCCTCATAACTGCACGCCGTCTCAAAGCCTAGTCTCGAAATAATTCCCGTATAATATTAAAATAACAAATAGAAAAATCCGGGACATTACAATATCATATAAAACCCGAAACAAGACTTGTCACTTCCTGAAATGTATTAAAATCAGAAAAAAATATAAAATAAGGATAAACGTACATATATAATAAAATGATGAAATATATCCCAACGTCACGATAATAAAATCGCTATTAATCTCTGTAACAATGTTTTCCAACTGGTCACCCAAGTCCTTCAAGTTCTTATATATTGGTCAATAAAATTATAAATAACTAATTATTCTTTTATAAACATTGTACAAGTAAGTGGTGCATACAATATTCATGAAAAATAATTTTGATGACATAAACTACTCATCATGATGAATTTGTTGTTTATCCTTATGTTTATTTTTATTATATATGATTTTAAACTAACTCAAATAAACCCATGTATCAAACTAATGATAATCTAAATAAATTTATAAAACAAAATACTGTAAAAAAATTTAACCTCATCCTAAATTAAAATGATACTAAATAAAAATAGTTGTAAGGTCTAATGGGCTATAATAGAGTTTGGATGCCATGTTATGAATCATAAAAAATATTTTAATAGAACTTTGAGTAAATATTAGAGAGATAATTATAGATAAAACATGTAGGGAAGAATAATATAATTAACTAATCTAATTCCCGAATGATTTTATGTACTCAAACATACTAATATGCCACATATATTGAAAAACTTTTCCACTTCAGGTGCTCGAATCCCACCTTAAATATATCAAAAGTGGGTTACAATAACAGAGGGTGTATTATCACGAAATATAGAGGGAATTTCCCTTCAAAATGAAAAAAATATAATCCTAATAACTATATAAATGAAAATTCCATCGAAAAATACTTCAATTAGGTATAATAAAATTCATTTTGTGTTATAAAAATATATTTCAATGTGTAAAAATGATCTCAAAATCCAAAAAAATATTTTTACCTCTAGAAAGGTATAATATAGACATCTCCACAAAATATTATCTTATATGCTGAGATAAGGTCTCCCAGAATACCATTATATCTATCTAAAAGTTATAATAAATATAGTTTATATAATAGGGGAAAGGATATAAATATACTCATTAGGTTCCTACTGGTTATTCTAACATGTCCATGTGAATAAATTATAAGAAAGTATCCATGAATTAAATAAAAAAAATATAAACTGCCATACATCTTAAGGACATCCCCCAAACCACATCTATCCTATTTTTAATAATAAAACTATATTCATCCCATGTCACAACCCCATCTCAGTTTCTAAATACTAGAAAATAATATACCATCCATCAAATTGTTCCACCACACATTTAGATAAAGAATTGATAATTTTTCCAAACATAGTAACCTCCCTGTAATAATTCTAAGCTGCACTCCATCTACAAGGACACCACTAATAAACTGTACCAAGTAGCTTTGAACACATACATTCCACGCTAGGTAATATAATGGTCAATTAGTTGTCCACCCACAAAGACTTTTTATATTACTATGTTTGAACCCTCATATAATCTCTCCATCATAACTCATTACCATAACTACATCATCCCTAAAAATAATAATCCACACAACTAATATATATCATATTGTATGGGAAATTGTTCAGTCTTAAGAACTCTCGCTGTTATCAAGTGTTAACCACTGTACAATCTTACCATTCAATAAACACAACCACAACGACATGACTGTTGTATAATATCCACTTACTATATATCATCCCTTATAATAAGGTTAAATGGTTTTTTCTTCACAATACAGTAGTAAACAACATCTACCATATGGAAAATAAGAATAATAATTTAGAATGTATTGGAAACCACCATTCATTTTATCTCATCCCTAGTATAACTACTCCAATAATACATTTTTTTAAATATTTTCTAATAACCAATCTAAGGATTATTGGGAACCACAAAACCCAGATTAAAATTCATATACTATAGAGGAACCAAATATGGGATTTAAAAATCAAAATAAATATCACCAAAGTCATAGATTCATAAAAAGAGAAAGCACATCGTTAAAAGAACCACCAACTAAAATCAACGAGCTATACTACATCAAGGTCCGACACATCTATTCACATCACCATCATCCCCATCATCCCCATAAAAAAAACACCTCAATCATCATCACATAACTTATGAAAAAAATGATGATGATTACAACCAACACCATAGACGTCGCCACCAATGCACCTTAGAGTAGAAAACTAGAAGAAAAGCAGTTTCTATCAACCACATAATCATCAATCCACCAACGTTGGAATCAAGAACCAAAACCATCGGCCCAAAAAAATACATTTTCAATGATGAACTGTAAAATGAACATCCAACAAGACAAAACTAAACATACTAATAGGATAAATCCTATGTAAATCGAGCCACCATGGATCCCATAAACAACTTGAAGATCACATCCCAAAACATCATTGGACCACCATACTAGAATGATCAGGATAGGAGTAGATAAAACTAAGAGAAAACATTTATATATTGTCTATATATCCTTGAAATGTTTATTTATTAACTATTATCCAATGGTTTTAGAGAAAACCATAATTTATACAGCTTTATGCTGCTATTTTGATTTGGAATGGCCTCAGGATGAAGTGTAATGACCCGTATAAAAACAATACCTCCCCCATGTAACCCAAAATGTGAATATATGTCCTAAAAATTCAATGCAACAATCCCTATGAAACTTTACACATCCCTTGGGAAACTCTCTATAACCTCATACAAGTACAGATCAATATTTTGGAAAAGTCTCTAGATATTGGAATATCCCCAATACCAATTTCTTAGGACCCATTATAAATGCCTCCAAAATAGTTATATATTATCTTGAAAATTAATCACGAAATTAATTAATTTTTGGATCAAAGTAACAAAAAAAAAACATCTTATATTAAACCTAAAAAATTGTCACCATTAAACTTATCATAAAGAGCATTGCATCATATTCCCCTATATATATATATTAAATGTTCTCAAACCTGAAACAGAATTCTACTATTAATAATCTACAATTCACTTGAAACAAATTTCTATAATCATAGAATATGTTCATAGTAATTATAATAATTATTTCAGCAAATTTATAACTTTTCCCTAAGACTATTAAATCTCTCAATTTATAAATTCTTGAAATAGGAATATTTAATATATTCCCCATCAGTCCCATATTCATGAAGAATTTTCCTCAATATACTAATATAATATTTATCTTAGATTAACATGAATTATCCACAGATAAAAATAATAATAATTCCAACATAAATTAAAATATATTGAAAAAAGGATGAAAATATAAAGTCCCCTTCTATAATTACACAATGATAATAAATTATCACTCATTGCAGAACATTAATCTATTCCCATTATCTATCTCATTCTCTATCGATATTTCAAGGAACAAAAATACCTAGGTTTTACTCCTTAAGAGTAGAATATAGAAATTTTCTCAAACGAAATGAAATCCAAAGAGAGATTCAAATTTCCATTATTCCCATAAATCCTAACATAGTCATTGTAATAAATAAATATTATTAGGTGTAGCATTTAGGGTCTTGGTTTCATAGTTTCTAGGGATGGTTCAGCTTGTAGTTGAAAGATTTTTGGGAGGTCAACCATACCACTACTGAGGGGACACAAACTAGCCAGTGGGCCAAAAGATTGATGTTGGAGGGCCAAAAACTATATATAGACTCTTATATAGTTTTTAGCTGGGGGTAGACATATAATTTCACTACAGTGTATCCCTTTATAGCCTAACTCATGTGTTTTATCCCTTGAATTACCAATAAATACCCTAAAACCCCTCCCTCTCCTCTATTCTCAATGGAGGGTTTCCTTTGATTCATGGCCTTTTAGAGTACCGTTAGTGGAGATTTGACGCTATAGGTGAGGTCGCGAATCTATTAATTCAACTTCTTTATTTCTCTCATTGTGAATATAGCTTTTACCTTTTATATATAATATTCCCTGTTTTCTGTTATTTTTTCTACTGCTTCATTTTTTGTCATTTTTTCTAATACAAAAGGGTAGTGTTATATTATTAGACATCTCTGAGGTTAAGATAGGGGAGCCCAATATTTTCTCATAGTGTTGTTTAAGTTATAAGTTCATGTGTTGTGTGGTCAGGAATATATATTTTTTCATTGGAAATAAATTTAAATTTAATCATTAGAGATTAAATTTTTATTTTCATATGCCCCAAAATATGATTCTAAGAGATTACCTCGAAGGTTATCCAAAGGAGATTCCTCAATTGAGGTATATATCCTTTGAAATGATAATGTAATATGGGAAACATGATGAGTTATTGATAAATTGGAATTGAGTTTATTATAAAGTGAAGAAGAGGTTGTGGAATCTGTATATACTTATATTATGGAATAATACATGATGACTAATAATTAGGACTTGTTTTTCACACATTTAAATGATAAACTGATGACACATACCTTGTTATTGACATGTCTCACTCTTGTTCTAAATAATTATTATGAAGGTTGATCTCAATGGGTTTCTCTAGTGTATAATATAAACCTTTAAAGGCACAAATGTTATAGAAAATTGGAATGGATTCTCATGAAATGAAAGGTGTGATTATGAATTGGTATTGTTGTGTGAAATTAGAAAACCATGGATTATGAAATTGGAAATGTATGTTATGGTAATAATTTAGGACTTGTAAATCAATGTGAAACTTGTAAAGTGAATTGGTAAATATAATAATGTTAAATGGGATCAATATTTAACAAGTAAATAATGATGTGTTCATTAAAGGAAGATTTTATGGGAATTTTCAATGGATAATATGAAATATCATTTTTATGACTTCGGTAAAATGTCTCAAGGTGTTCTTGTAGAATTATGTAGAAAAAACCATTGGGGGTATTGCTACATTATTTCTTTAAACGCCCTTGGATTGGTCTTGATATATTTATATAGTAAACACAATTGTAGCAGTCTTGATATTATGAAATGTAAACTCTCATGTAGTGGTCATGTAAATTCATCAAGTTTGTCTAGATATTAATAAATTAAAATGATCATGGAGAAGTTTTGAAAGAACTTATGAAGATATATTAATCAAAAGAACTTTTAAACCACATTTATGTGGTTGTGAAATAAATAGTAAATCGTTTTTTAGGTACATACAACTGTATACAAAGTTGTTATGAAATTTAGTATTGGATACAGAGTAGGAATTGGTTCCCTTATATGGTTACATATGATTTAGATGATATTAAAATGTTTCTAGAGTAATTTGGAACTATCCAAAGTAGGTATAACCAACCCAAGGTGTCACTATAGATCCTAGACGTTAGTGCTACCTATTTATTTTTGATTTCTTGCATTATTATGCCACTTGTTTGTTGAACATATATATTTTATATCAAATAATTATTGACACCATTGGTGGTGGCCAACTAAGTTATACCCACACTATAGTTGGGTCACTGTTTATTATATGAGTAGACATCGAGGTTGAAAATCTAGGCAAGGGAAGAGGCTAGATACTTGGTTATTATTTGGGACAACTAAGATGGAACAATAGAGTTTGGGATTTTTCTTGGATATAGGATCATTTTTAGGGTTCTTCCTAATTTTGACACTTTCCCTTTTGGGTTTTTAAATATATGACATGTTGTTGATTTATTATAGCCTTACTTGAATTATATTTTATATTTTGATATATCATGGGTTTAATTATTCATCAGCACCTTCCTCGTATTATCTTTGATGAATATATAGTTTTGTAGTATATTGTTATCATTACTTATTCTGTTACTACTGCTCTCATGGGATGGTATAGTCACTACAACAAAAATAAAATTTAGTAATGTTTTTTAGTGATGTTTTTTAAACTGTATCATGTTTTTTAATTTAGTGATGTTTCTAGAAATCATCGCCAATTTAGCTATATTTCTTGAAAAAATCACTAATTTTGCGACCCTTATTGAAGACATCACTAATTTAGGGTTGTTTTCAAAAAAAATCTATATATATATATATGTATATATATATATATATATATTTATGTAGCTCATTTACTCGCATCGATGTAAATATTTATCAAGATATATATATATGTATATTTACCCACACACAGAAATATTAATATAAACATATAATATATATTCATATACATATATTCATATATATAGATATATATTACAAACACACACACAAATATATATATAATATAAACACATATATAAAAATATATATAAACAATCTAAAACATGAAAATATTTATATAGACATAGATATATATATGTATAAACATGAGATATAAAAATATATATAATACCATATAAAATACAAATATTTATATATATATATATATAATAAATATAAACATAAAATTTAAGACATAAAATATAAACATATAAACACACACACACAGATATATATATTTATATATAAATATTAATATATATATATATATATATATTAATATTTATGTATTGATAATTTTTTTAAATTCCAAAATATATTTATATATATATATATATTTAATAAAATACATTAATTAGAAAAAAATTTAGTACGATAGTTGGTAACACCTTAGGATTCCACACAATGGAGGCTTAGGGTTCAATTTCTGGTGAGGGTAATTTTTTTTCCTTGGACGTGTGAGAATGTATTATGGGAGTACGGGAGTGGTCGGTTCCTTCAAGTGATAAGGTGGTATGGGAGAGGGTCAGTTTTCTTTAGACACATGAGTGAGATAAACATGAGAGGAATGATTTTCCTTAGATTCATGATCATGCATATGGGAGAGAATGATACCGACCCCTTCAGGCATGATGGATATATTGTGGAGAGGTTGATTCCTTCAGGTTAGCAGGTGGGACATATCTCTTCAGGCAAGTGGCAGACGAGCAGGAGGGATGAGCTTCGGGCCTACAGGCTGGGGTGGACAACAAGTGAGTAGAAAGGACTTGGCAAGTAGGTGATAAAAAATATAAATGATATTTTTTTATTTTAAAAAAATGTATAAATTTTTAAAAAGTACAAATATGAAAAAAATAACAAGTTTTTTTTAAAATGTCTTTAATTGAGGTGCCATTTTTCTTAAAAACAATGGTAAATGTGTGTTTTCTAAATTTAAATGTCAATAAATTTCATTTATTTAGAATCTTTCATTTACCTAAATTTTAAAAAACATTGTTAATGCCATAAAAAATCTTTAATTAATGTTATATTTGTAGTGAGTCTCCCTATTGTGTCCTCATAAAACCTCATCTTTATTTGTTTTCCTCTTGTATATGGAGAGATTCAAGTGATGTTTCAGAAACTATTTAGTATTGTCACTGTTATTATTGGATTATGTCCAGGTAGGTATAATGTAGTATTAGAGACCTTTTTTTCTAACTATTTCTAAATGGTAGAGAGAATTTTGGGTCTTTCAAGAATATGGTATCTAACTTAATCCCATGAATGGACACCCCATATATGAGGAAAGTTCACATTGCTAGAGATGCTATTGGTTTCCATTATCTTCAATTTTACTATGGAATTATTTCATCGTGATTGATACACCTGATTTATAGGTTATTGATTTATTGGATTTTGTGTCTTGGATGATATGGAAAGAGAATGTGTGTTTACGAATCCTTTTATGCATATTGGATTCCCATGTCATATTCATGATATATAGTGATTATTATTCTATCTATGACGTGGAACAGTTATTTAAAGTGTCCATTTCCATTTATATGGTGATATCTATATATGGGAATGGAAGAACCTTACTGAACTAATATTATAAATGGATAAGTGACTCATTATGTGATCATTGTTCATTGATTATTATGAGGTATTAACTAAATAAAATTCCAATTACAGGTTACAGATCATTTTACTCTATAATTTATAATTAGTAATCATTTAGATAAGACATACATATTAAAATATTTGGTGAAATTAAATGTTAAAAGTGTACAATGTGATCACGTATCTTAATTGTGACATGTTGTCAGCGGAATAAAGTTCCCATGACTGCTTATAAATTATTTTCCTAAATAACATGTAATTTATATATAATTTATCTATATAATCTTGATCAAAATGAAGCCAAATGAAAATTGATAAGTTTTATTTTCAATTTTGTATGTGTTATGGGGACATTATGTGTATATAATGTTGACCCTGTGTATATGTAATTGGGTCTAATGAGAGTGATCACATTTTATGATTCTTATGAATAAAGATGTAGGGAATGTCATGGTGTGTGCCTATTTTCAATTTCCACGAGCTATGAAGTTGATAATTTAAATATAAACTTGTTTTGATGTGGTTTATCATGTAAATGAATGGATCATGATACAGGGTAAATGAGGCTAGTGAGAGATCCAAGGTTGCGATTCCTTTTTGGTATAGGATGAATTAGATAAAGGGAACCTATGCAAATTTCCACATTAATTTTAGAGTAGTGACATTGGAAAACAATTGTGGTATAACATGACTGTCTTTGACCATTGTAGGTTTATCCATGATCTGAGAGTGGTTAGGTTAGACTACCCAAGAAATTATATATGAGACCCTTATGTGGTAGTGATTTATTAGAGTTATTTGGAGTGTCGTCTAGAGTTATTTTTCCTCTATTCCATAAGAGTATGAGTGGGAGAAAACCCTAGAGTGGGTGTTTGGATTTTAATTCAATGATTGATGTATATTTATTGGTATGAAAACCCTATATATGGAATTTTTTCCTATGAGTTACCTTGTAATTTTGTGATGTGGATAAGGATACTGGTGAACCGAGAATTGTGATTAATTAGTAGAACATTTTCCTAATTTTTTTGGAGATAGATGTTATGTAGGTGGTTAAACTAAGAGTGGTTAGAATAGTATTATCTATTCCTTTAAGATTATAATTATGTAATGTGATATAAATTTATTTTTCTAAATGAGAAGTGCTAAAAATTCTTGTGATATACATGGACGTACCTTGGGTTTTGTGGGTACTCGTTCCCAATCATGATGATGAGGGAAGTTTTTATTTTTAAAAGGACAAGATCCATTAAATTCATAAACAAGTTTCAATATGAGATTAGTTGGTTGTATATAGAATGGGTACAGAATGGGTTGAATCATTTTCTTTTTTGAAACGTGTGAGTTTAATGGTGGTTGAGTAGTTATACTTTGTGTGAGGTAGGTGCCCTTGGATTTTTGGAAAGAAAGAGCCGGGTGATATTAATTTAGACAGATGATGTGAAATTCATTATATATGGTCATCAAGGTTATTTGTACCATGATGTTATGATAGATGGGTTATGGCCCTAAATGGATGATTCATGTTGTACAACAGAGAATGTCTATGATGTGTTCAGATTATAATATTAACTATTGATCACTGTTGGAAAATGTTGAATGTGATAATTCTTTACATTTCTACGCAAGTGGTTTTTGTTTAACCTATGTGGTAGATTCTCTATTGTAAATTAATATTATCCTTATGCTGTTATTTATGTTTTATATGTTTATGCAGTTGGTTTTGAATGACATGTGATATAAGTCGATGGTTGGTTTTTGATAAATATTTGATTTATAGTGTTTGAGTTCAATAGGTCACCAGAATCATGTGGTAAGGTATTACTAATAGAAGGAAATGCATGGTGGTTTTTATTTGATGCTCTTAGTGAGTATGAGGATAGTTTTGGGATGTATGTGTTTGGACCATAGAAACACATTTTTTTGGTATCCTAAGAGGTTCCGATATGTTTTGGTGGATTTTAGGATTCCTTAGTTGTCCCTGACAGTATAAAATTAGGTTTTGGTTTCTCAAAGAGATTATTGGTGAATTTGGGGTGAAATAATAGTGGAAATGTATGCGATTCCATATTGAGAGAAAAATAGGAGGATGGTGTGGAACCGTGTGGCTATGATTTAAGCTAGTTAGATAAAGGAAAGCTCTAGAGTTAGACCAAGTGAATTTTTTAGAGGAGTAAATTTCATTGGGTGTGACAAATGTGTAATATGGGGTATCTCTAAGTGACATGAAATTATTATGGGGTCACGAGGAATTTTTTCATGTGGATATAGTTATCTCATGTCAAAGATGAGTTATGACCTTTTTTGGAAATGCATGATATGTGGTGTGTAGAATTTTGGGTCTTGTGAAATGATGAATTGATCAACATTTTTAAAATATAATCAAAGAGTTCCTTAGATATGGCGAGTTGGTCACTAATTTGTTATGAGTCATTAGAAGGCCAATGAAAGACCCATAGTAGGATAAACAAGAGAGTATCATGATGGATAGGAAGGTCATGGACCTTGAATTATAACTTTCATGACTAATTATACGATAATGGTTCTTTGAAAAATCTAGAAGGCTGGGGCCTAGGGAACCATTTTGTTTAAGGAGTCTCAGTAATGGATCAAGTTAGGAACTTTTTGTACATAACATGCATGTGGATCAAGGATGAAAATAGTGGATGCTGGCGAATATAATGTTGTAAAATACTCATAAATTGATAACAAATAAGTCATATGGTTAGGATCACACCAAAAATAGTTTATGTTATTAATATGTCTTCTGCATTTTTCAAATTATGCAAGATGTGAAGTTCAGATAACGCTACCTGCATGTGGTTTCGAATTTGGTATGTTATCTTGGTATGTGAGGATGAGTTTGAGAAAGGATATGGGATGTACCCAAGTAATAGATTAATTTGATTGGAGTAGGGTTGAGTTAGTCTGATGAGTATTTTATTTCTGATAGATTTGATTCTATAATCAGGTGGTATGGCCAAGTGTGTTTGTTTTAAAGAAGGTAAGTAATGATTTTGGATCCATGATGCTTCAGTGCTCAGGGTAAACCTGTCAACATGAATGCAGAGTTGAGGAATATTGTTTTAAATATTCTTTGTAGAAATATATCGGGTTCAGAAGAGAATTCCAATTAAGAAATAGAGTATTTTAAACCAGTGGAATTAACTAATTATGTATGATATTGGTAATTTTTAGGACTTCATGAATTCCATTAGAAGTTGGTCATCATGGTGGAGTTTGTTGAAATAATTGGAACCATGGTGGGTGGAGAGACGAGGTTTGGTGTAATGGATCTTGTGTGGGAAGAGTGATGGAATGAATATAACTATAGGGAGCTAAAAAATATGGGTTTATAAATTTGGATTGCTAACAAGGACAATCCAAGTACTCCTTTCAGATTTTAGAGGAAAGTTTGAGAGACTGCGTTTGGGGTTTTAGTGGTTCTTGGGAAATCCACTTAGATTATGTTTTGTTTACCTATTTTATCGTTGGTGGCTAGTGAACTAAAATTATTTGTTCCAATTATCACATAATAGATCTTGAAACAAGTTCTATTTATCTTAGAAACATGTAGATACATCTAGGAGAATGCATATGTCATATGAAAAATAGAGATTCCAAACTATGGATTTCGAGGTGGGGAACCATGTGTCCTTATGAGGGTCACTGATGTTTGGACTCCATAATGTTCAACAAAAGGGAATCATGTGTTCATATATGTGTGGAAATTCATTATTGTGGAGTGGATTGGTCCATTTTCTTACCAATAGGCACTTATATCATGGTTTTGTTTCTTGATCATTGTATTTTATGAGTCTCAGCTTTGATGACCTTATACTATTCCATATATTGTGATTGAGATTATTGATATTGATCCAGTGGTCGATGAATCTATTGATGATAATATGATTCATATAGTGGGACATGGGGGGAAGGATGTTCATGTAAGGATGATCCATCTAGTACATGTGAAATGGAAGCACACGAATATCAAAGAGCATATGAAACTGAGATAGAGATCCAGACATCTGGGATACATGGCTTTAGTTTTCCCAAAATAGGCTTATTGATGCTTGAGATAACATCTCAAGGAGAAGTTATTACATGGTGGTGTATATATAACATCCAACCCTCCGTGGAGGTTCATCCATTTTAAAATTTTCCATACCTAATGTATCTCCATTGATTATAAATGATTTTGGGGATATGAGTGTTCTCAGAGATCTGGGACCAATGATATGTAGGGGAGGGACAATCCTATAGTTGAAAACACTATATAAGGTCCACTGATTAGTTGATGCAGGGTCACTAGCCAATTGATGGGCTTGGAAGATTCCCTGTATGGTTGTTGGGATATCCATCTAGCTATTGGGCCATCGACTCTCCAATAGAGGGCCCATGGTTAGCCGGAGTCCTCCAGTATGTTTTAAAAGGATAAAATCCTTATAATTTCACATGGGTCTATGTCCTTATACCGAAACTCTGGGTTTTTCATACATAAACACCCATCGACCACCCATCAATCCCATCCACCTTTTTTATTTTCCAAAGAGGATCTACCTTGATCCTTGGCCATTTTAATTACCATAAGTGGCAATTTAAAGTTAGAGGTAAGTATTAGACATTTTTTCCTAACCTTATTTGTTTCCCTCACTATTAAGAGCTTACCCATAGTTTATGTCTAATATCCCATAATTTCAAGTCTTTTTTTCTACTTCATTTTTTCTATTTTATCTTAAACTGAGGTCTAGTATGGGATTAGTACACCTTTATATGGATAAGATAAGTGGTTTTTATGTATATCCCATAGTATTTTTTATATTATAAATGTATTTATAGTTTTTATGCCTTAAAATACAATGATAATTATTAACCTTGTTTATAATCTCAAGGGGATTCCTCGATTGAGGGATCAAAACAATAAAATGTTAATTTATGATAATAAACCTGAATGGTTAGTGATGAATTAGAAATTGGTAAATTGGATAGGGTAAAAAGGATGTGAAAATATTATATATGTATAGTATGTAATGGTAAATGATTATAAGTAATTTGAACTTTTTTTCCATGTAAAATGGTAAATTTAAGACACATTCATTATTATTGACATGTCTTACTCCGGTGCTAATGAGACACTATAGTGGGTGATCTCAAAGAGTTTCCCTTATTTATTATTGGAACCTTTAAGTGTCTAAATTTTATAGTATACTAGAATGAATTCTCATGAACAAGAAAAAAAGATCTAGAATTCATATTAATATGGAAAATTGATAAATCATGGTTTATGAAATTGGAAATGGATGTTTTTATTTGAATTTAGGGCCAATGAATCATTGTAAATCTTGTAATGTAAATTTCAAAATGTGAAAATTTGAAATGAGATCGATGTTATAAAGGTTAAATGATGATGTGTTGAGTAATTGATAAGAAAAAGGTAAATTTTAATGTATTAGTATGAAATATTATTGATATGGATTTGGTAAACCCACTATGGGTATCCTTTACGATTAATGTGGTAAATTACATTAGAGGGTATTTATAAATTTGTTAAATAAATGAACTTGGGGAGGTCTAGAAATATCAATATGGTAAATTTCACTTTGTAAGTTTTGATATTATGAAAAGAAAACACTCATAGAGTGGTGTTGTAAATTTCCAATAGTGGTCATGATACCAAGAAATATAAATGTTCTGGGTGTGGTCATATAAACCATCATGGATATGTTGTGTAAACTCTCATGGGAAAATATTGATTTATTGAAATTTTAATCGCTCTTAAAGCAGCTGTGAAATAACTGAGTATATCATTTTTTTCAGAGACACCTGCCACTAGAAGAAGTAGGTATGGTATAAAATATTTGTTTTATGGTTGGAATTGGCTACCCTATGTGGTTTTTTATGGTTGTAATGTTCTCATTACATGATCAGATCCATTAATCCCTAGATGAATCCACTATATATAACCCGGGTGTCACTCTGGTGCCCGATCCTTAGTGCTGTATATTTATTTATAATTTAATTCATTATTATGTCAGTAAAACATTCAATTATATTTTAGATTGCATATTTCATGAGTCCTTTGGTGTTTCCCATTATGTTATACTCACATCAGGATCAGATCATTAGTGAGTACATATGTAGGGTTCATGTTTTCTGTTCTAGACAATAGAATATGTCTTATTCTTGGTGATTTTTTTGGATGGCTGGAATGGGAAATTTGAGTATGGGGCTGGGCTAGAAATTACGGCTGCTTTTAGGGTTCTTCCAAGTTTTGACACTTTTTATTTTGGGTTTTGAAATATATGACCTAGTGATGATGTATTTTATAATTCATTTTTATATAGAATGGGTTAAATTATTTATTGGAACTTGAATATCCATATCAGTGGGGTTTGTCTTGGTTGGTTATATATGATCGACATTACTTATTTTTCAAATACTACTCTTATGATAGGGTACAATCTCCTTGGGCTATACTCATAAATACTCACCACTTTTCAGTAGCCTCTGGTTTATGTGGGGGCATTCATGAGGTGTAGGGAACTGTCCAATTTCGACACTGTTCATAGTGGACCAGGGTAGGGATGTTATGGCCATCCATTAACTTTCCCATTACCTTTTTCCAATATCCCTTTGGTGTTTTAAATTCAAATACAATTTAAATATACCAAATGGCCCATGATTCATTTTATATAATTAATAAAATACACTCACATCAATTATATTGATATTTTTCGGTGAACAACATCATGATATATTATTTAATTTATCTATAAAAAATCCACATAAAAAAATTACATAAATAGACTATTAAATTAATATAATATATTATCAGTATCTTCTAGAACTTATAATCATCCTAAAAAATTACCAAATTATATCGAAGGGTAAGAAACTCAACTATAATGTATTGACATAACAAAAATTTAATTTAGAGACCATTAATATTATCAAATTACCCTCAATATAATTAAAAACACTCCCAAACATTAAATTTTAAGTTTTATATAATGATGATGATTTGTCTCATTGACTTATATACCTAGAAATAATGATATCATAAACTAAAAACATTTATCCTGATCATTAGTGAAAAAAATTCATGTTTCCCCATAATCATAACTAATAATGATAATAAATGCACAGATCATATAGCTATGGTCTTGAGAAATAATGATAAAAATATTGTTCCTTATTGTCACAATATAAATATGGTTGTTACATAGAGTAATCTATTGTACCTTGATGGCCATGAAACCAAGAAATAACAATGTCACACATCATGAGACAATCCTCGAGTAGGATAAGGGGTGTAATAATAAAATATTACATGAACCCATATCCATGAAAATAATTAGACTTTGTTATTATGTCCTTGGTTACTAATGATAATCCCGATATATAACTATAACCATAAATGTTCATAATTTACCAGTTTAACCATTTATCCTTGATGAATATAATAATACAAGTCATCATTTTCCAGGTCCTTGATTATAATAATAATGAAATATGTTATCCCAACCTATTCCCCTCACAATAACTATAAAATCTTTCTCTTTGAATTATTTAAATATAAATAATAATAAAAAAAACTTAAAAATAACATTCCCCAAGTGTATGAACTAGATCTATAGACTAAAACTGTAATCTATAAGCCTACCCTTCTTAGAATCTATACCACCAATATGATCGATATCTTACCATTATAGTTGATGTATCCATGTATATCTTATATATATAAAGTAAATATGCATCACCATAATGAGGTACCTTATCATGTGTAATATATAACAATATACTATACACTGCTTGAAAAAAATCTCATTATCATATATTAAATTATATAATGAATAATAAACTAATATAATAAAACTTCTTCTTTGAAAAAACTCATTATGATGGTATTAATATCATCAATTTAAAATTCAAATAAATTTTTAATAATTTATCCCATTAATTCTATACAAATATTAATATCATTACAAGGTAAAAAAACAAAATAAATATAATTCAATTATTCAAAAAAATTGAGCGACTTAATATGGTAAGAACCACATAAAATCAAAAATAACTTAATATAATAATAAAAATCCTCAAAATAACATAAAACTTCTTCTTATAATGCAATCGTCCCATGAAAGCCCCTAAATTTCTTAACATAAATCTTGTAATATTCTAATTTTTTATCTAATACTACAATCCTAATGAATTATTAATTGAATAAAATGGACACAATGTTTAAAATTCTACCCGAAAATGATCATACAAATAAAAAGAATCGGAAATTAGAAATTCAATGATATAAAATTCAATTAAAGAAGAAAATGTAGAATGAAAAAGAATAATGTTAACTTTATCATGTAAAATAATCACTTGCTAAAGAATATGAGAGTTGAACATGAGTGATATGGGGTCCAATCAATGATTATGAATGAATGAATAAGATTGGTGTCTTGAGGTGATTACTGAAAGCCTATAAAGGGACAGTTGGTTATTTTTTTATTTGTGACTTATGATTTTTAGTATACCATCTTTTTTTCAATGATAATATCTTTCAGTTGTAAAATTTTAATAGGGAATGATTTCATTTAAATTAGCATCAGATCATTGAATATTTGTGATAAGCCATCTCTATTTAGAGTCATTATCTTATTATTTTCATTTTCCATTTCAGTTATGTGAAAATTCATTTATTCATAAATAAAATTATGTTTAAATATTTTTTATCTATATTTTTCAAAATAAAAATTATTTTCTATAATATTATTATTCTTATATTTGTGAGTGAATCTATCTGGGTCATTATATAACTCAGCTACTTACCAAGCATCAATTATACTAGTCTGTTGGGAAATTTTATTGGGTAATGTGCTTATAGACTACTACTATTCTATAATATTGTCTATTTGATCTATTGTTTTAATAACTATTGATTAATTTCATCTAAGAGTTCTTATTTAACCAATGTGTGTGTTTTTTATGATTTTTCTACTATCTATATTTTAATGTATATACATTATTATCTAATGACAAATCATAATTTTTTGTGAATCCTTTATAGTGGATTTCTGTATAGTTTTTGGTCTTTCCCATTGATCCAAACTATTTATCTTCCTTGAAATATTTAAATTGTCATGTTAGTCTATTTCCTCATTTAATAATTGTAGTTTCATTAAATGTTCTCCATACTTTTTATTTTTTGTGTACTTTTCTTGGATAATAAAATCCAATTACATAGATATAAATAGAAATAGTGTAGAAATAATAAGAGAGATCTATTCACTTTTGATATCCCATTAACTATTCATAGAATATTTTCAATCTCTAGTGTACTATTCCTTATATAGACAATTAGTTCATGCATTCTCGACTAATTGTTAGATGAAACATGAAGAAATATTTGATCTATTAATGATTTATGACATTTCCCCCCTATATCTTAATGTTTAACTAGGTTCTTGGTAGACATGACTAGCTTAGTACTAACTTATCATTAATTTTTATTGATTTATTCATGTTTCTATATTAAAATAGTCTACAGCTTATTTTGAATATACTATGTGATTCCATCCAATATACTTTTATTTTCTAACATCTTTTGATAATATTAACCATTTATAGTAATTTCATAATAGTTATGTATAATGTAATTTATATAATTTTCTTATAAACATTCTTTTTATGTGTTGTATTTTATTAACTTTTTTTTGGATATAATGAATAATGATTAAACATGGTATTCGTGTCACATACATAGGTGTAAATTAGGCTCAAGCCTGTAAATACCCATTTCTTTTAGTTATCATTATACCTTTTTATCAGTTGTGAAAAATAATTTATATATTATATTTATTTACATTTGAATATAAAAATTAATTTCTGACTCTTATTCTTTAAAATATTTTTATTTTTAGTTTTATAACCACCTAGATAACTAGTTTTCTTGTTGACCAATGAGTATGGATACACTGATATGACAGAAAACATTTCCCACACTAATTGGTATTGTGACAGTAAAGCATCAATTATTGTAAGTGAAAATGCAGTTTTATTAAAATATTTATACAATGCATATTTTAATATTTTATTGAAAAAACATTCTACTCTAGTAGGTTGAATATTTATATAGAACATAGTAATTTGAAATAAGCCTAGAATTATTTTTTTTGAAATTTTCTATTATAAAAGAGTTTTTATAAATTATTAGAAATATAGTATTTAAATATTCCTCTTATTATATATAATTTATTTTAAAATTTATTTTTAATAATGTATCAATTATCAATTTGATAGAAATAATGATAATATCATATGGATATAAAAGATATATTTTATAGAAAAATACTTTTTAATGGACAATATCATTCCATTTTTATTAATTAAAAAACTATGTAACAATGAATGATTTAAATGGAAACTTTCCACCCATTTATCACGATTAATTTAAATTAAATCTTAAAAATTATATGTGTTTAAACTTACAAAAAATATTCCATAATTATTATTAGTGCAATTAATTTTGGGTAATAAGATCTGCAATTTTTTGGTTAAAATGGGTTTAAAGTGGTTTAACTAGAATATAAGGATGAAAATATATCCAAAATGTCCTAATATGTGATTTGATGAGTTTATTTATACCCTATATCATCTTATAAATAAATATAGTGTTCCATTGATCTACTTGAAATGATTATTATATATATATATATATAATTTAATCATTTAAGTAATTACAAGGTTGTCTTTTCGCTCTCATATAAATGATTCCACCTTTCCTCTGTTATCCACAATTCTTGATCCTACAATATTAGTAAATACCAACCTTAATACTTGGTTAGTATTTTTAACCATTTCCTAGATCTTATTTTCTTGAAAAAATTTGATCCTTTCAGGGGTTAAGGTTTATGCCAAAAGTTGTTTCTCTAAGAGAAGGTAACAGTCTTCACTAAGATCTTTATTTTATTCTTCTTTTTTACAACATTCAATTATGTCCAAAAAATTCCAATATAATAACACCATTATTTCCAATATTATGAGATATTGTTTTTTATGATATAATATTTATCCATATCTTTCTCCATTAAATGGGATATAAACCACTACTCATGTATAAAGTAAACTATAGCCTCATGAACTGAAGTAAATTGTTTTCCAACTCTGAATCACATGGATAGTCATAATGATGGAACTAATGAATATATATGACAATCATTACATAATTTTTATTATATAAATTATTTAAAAAATATAATTCATTATCCTTTAACCCATTAACAAAACGTAATGTCACTCATGCATACATATGATCTACCATCTCCAAGAAGCGATGCGATTAATTTTCCAAGTAAAAATTTCAAGAAGTTTTTTAAAAATCCAATTAATGAATAAATATCATTTTTCTGTCATTAATATTTTTTGAGGAAACTATATTATATGACAAATAACTCGAAATTCCATGACAAAACATGCATGAGGAAATGAATCTGTTAGCACCCGAAACAATGATAGTAATGAAATATTAACAAATAATATATAACATGTTATAGGGTGATAATATAAAATATTAAAAATATAAATATGGATTTTTATAAATTAATAACATTTTAGAACCAAAATATAAGAGGCCAAATCATGTTTTCCTAAGGGGAAGCATGAGGAAAGTGGATTTGTCTCAAATTCCACTCCATTGAGACATATTTAGTATTATGCACCTATTACCTTAAATGTGGTTCATATAATTCACCTTTTATGTATTTAATATGAATATATATTTATTCATGATGATTAATGATTCGATCAATGCTTACAATTTATTGTGTTCCATTTTTTTCTTATAAAATTTCCTCTCTTTGGAACTAGAATCAAGGAAATAAATGTTTTAAAGAAAAACAGATCTTATTTCTGTATTTTATTTAGTATAATTTTAGTTATGACCCTATTTTTCCGAATTGTTTTTCAAAATTTATTTTTATATACTAAAATGATATTCCAATGAAATATTTAGTTATCCTTCATTTTTTAAAAATGTTATGGAAGGACTATTTATAAAGTTTTCTAAATGGGTGATTTTTAACATTCTTTATAAAAAATCAAAAAGTATTTTTTTATTTTAACTTATATAGTGTTAAAAACATTTATCACCATTATAACTATTTTATGATATTTAACTTATTCTAAAATATTTAATTTTTTTAATAAATGTCCTTGATTAAAACTAATTTTAATATTTTTCTTTCATTTTTTAAAAGATTTTATTTTATTAAAAAACATACATTAATGATTAATTAAAAGACCAAATTTTCGTTTTATTAATTTTATAGTCCCTAATTTTCTCTTGAAACATTAATTTTATTGTAATTAATTTTCATTTGATATTATATTTATATTATATATCCAAATTATTTTTATTATAGATACTATTTTTTTCCTAAACCACAATCCATTTCTACATATGGTTTTTTGTTTTGAAATTTATTTGATTAAATAGGGAAATCTAGATATTATGTATCCTTTTCTCGATATTCATATTTTTTAATAAGGTATTTTGTTTATTAATTTAAATTGATCAAACAATATTTGAATATTTCATTGATTATACACTGAGGTGTGAGGCCTAAAATTATATACCCCATTGATTCATTGACAAGTCTCATGGAAAAAATAGTTGTCCAAAATATTATGTAGGATTTTGGTGGATACCTAAAAATTGTTTAAAATGTCTTGGTATAAGTCCCTGATAGTAAATACCTCATGATGTATGAGGTCTTGAAATACAATTTTATGCATTTCCTTCATGGATTTTTAATTTTTATTATCCACGACACTAATACAATGATATTATCTGTGGATTCATTTCAAGATCTAGTTATTGATTGAATGAAATTTTTTTCATCTATTTACATTTCTATATCTATTATGACTTATTTACTCCTAATTTCTACTATTATATGTAATCCTTACATAGAATTTGAGCATATAAATATTTTATTTCCTTTCACCAAGATAGATAGAACGAACTATTGAAATTTTTTAAGGATATAATATTTAATTTCACTATGTTTTTATATTTCTTTAAAAGGTAATGGGGGAAGATTGTTGGTATATATTTATTCAAGACTAAAAAATTGATTTATCCTTGGTAATGTGATCCCATTAATCTTACACCAATGTAATGAAATAAATGTAGAATCTAGGTTACCAATGTTGGGGCTGTTATAGTTGGTATCAAATTAAATTTTGTAGAAACCATGGGAACTATATTTAGAAATACATAAATTATGGAAAATAACCCTAGGAAATACATTCAATATATATATTATTTTATAGTAATATAATAATTTTTATGTAAGAACGATATTATGTAGTTTTACTAAAAATATATAACTTCTTTGATAGTACAAGTGGACATGATTTCAGCACAAATGGATCTAGGATTAATAACCCCAAAAGAGTTAGTCCAGTATACACCCGCCATTATTCTAGTGCATGGGGAATGTGTATTTATAGTACGACAAGATCAAAACTCATATGGAATATTTCTATATTAATTAACATTTTATTTTAAAAGAATTATTATTGTTTTGAAAATATATTTATTATTTAAGAATATTCCCAATGAAACCTTGTTTATGTTTCTTAAATTAATAATGTATATATTTTCAATTTATGTTAATTGTTACCCAAATTAAAATTATATATTATAATTTAAAATTCACAATGTTGTGGGATAATTTAGTATATTACATTGTTTATAAATGTCAAAAATAATAAATAATGGTACCAAGACTCATGGTCTATTTAGAGATTTACCTACTAAGAAATATAAGACTAATAGTATCAGAACCGAGTAGATAATAGTCATATTTGTGAAGTTGGCCCAGGATTTGAATAATAACCTTGAAAATACAGAGAATTAAAAAGGTATATGGATTGAAAAAACTATATTGAATTATTTATTCTTACATAAACCTACAAATTTTATAGGAATAACTAATCCAGTGTTAGCTGAGCAATGGATTATGTCCCTCAAAAATATATTAAATTCATGGGATGTAATGAATTTGAAATGGATATACTGGTAGTATGTTTTAGTAAAGGACAATTTTATTAAATGTGGTTGTTTATAAAGAATATTATTGCGGAGGAAGAAATAAAAAACAAGTAATGCAGAACCTTTAATGTAATATTATTTGATAAATATTTCCCTTTTAATAAATGAACTAAAATAAAGAGAAGGTTTCATTACATAAGGTAAAATTAAGAATAATTTCTATGTATAATGAGGATAAACTTATAAGAATCTCTAATAATTATTTGGATTACGTAATTTAGAGATTATGGTTGAGCATTTATTTAAAGGGCTCATGCTAGGCCTCCGACGGACACTTATTTTCAAACATTTACATCGTATGATGGAATAATATTATGTTCCATAAAAAATAAATGTAATTTTATAGAAAATATATATTTAACATAAATTAAGATAATAAAAGTATAATTAAACAAAAATAAAAAATTAATTCATTAAATAATGAGAAAAGAAAAATGAAATTTCAATCCTGTGAAAATTTTGGAAAGAAACGTCTTGGAAAATTCATGAAGGGAATAAGAGTTTGTTACAAATGTGTAAAAAGGGTAATATTACTATTAAATGGAAGGGGATAAAATAAATGAATACTATCCAGTCTTTCAGCAATAGATAAATGTGTAATTATAAACACTAATATCTCAAGCACTAAGTGAACCTACAACAGAGGAGGTAGAGGGGAGAATGTTAAGTTTATGTGATCATTACATGTAACGACCCATGTATTTATTGAACAATACATCTTCATATCTATAAATATTTATGACTAATATATTCGTTTTTTTAAAGTGGAAAATTTCTAAAATAGAGTACCTAACACACAAAAATGGGTTTCTATGAAATCTAACACAGCAATCAATGTTGAGTTATACCGACAAATAATAGAATAATAACATTATTATTTTTAATGGTAGTTATTGACTTGTTATTGTATTGGTAGGAAAGAACAAAATAATATATATTATGATTTTAAATATCTTTTAAATTTTATTACATTTATCCAATTAATTTTAGTGGCTTGAAATGAGAATGAATCTATTTTTAAGCATAAAATACTCTAATATATTAAATAAGTCGTTTTACTACATTTTGATGGAGAAAAAATTTTTAAATCTGATTTTTGTCACTTTTATATGCTCTATGTGACAATATTAAATTATTATTTATAATAACGAATTAAAAATTTACCTATGTTGAAATTTTGGTATTTTTTGAAGAAATTCATATTTTAATGAATAGTAAAAACTATGCCATTTTAAATCAAAATTGCCTTTTCATCTAATTTATTTATATAGTTAGACTATCTTTTCAATTGGTTTTAAAGTTTAATTGGATTATGTTTTAATTATTTAATCAAATTTTATTTATTTTATGTAATTTCACTTTTAAATTGGACATAAGCACGTTTCAATCTTTTTATAGATTTTACTTTTTAGAAACCTTCCTTTTGGTTTTGACAATGGTAATTAATTTTAAATTTATTTATGAAAATTAATTCATTTGAATTTGGGAAAATAGATTACATATTTGGAATCAGAAGGTAAAAAATATTTAAATTGGTACCTTTTATTTTTGGACATTATGAGTGGTAACTTCAGTAATTATTTTTATCTTCCATGGTTAATGGGTAAATATAATAAATAGGGGTAAAAAATAATGTTATAATAATATAAAAATACCCTAAAATGTGTCATAATTCTATTGTATTATATATTTCCTACTATGGGCATCCTTGTGTAGGTTTTTAGACCCCATATATCTAGTTGGGTGTTATAATGACAGGTTATAAGAATTAATTTATAGTAAAAAGAAATATAACATTGACATGTATCTTTTAGGAAAAGAATTTTAATATAGGGTTATATAATTTATTTTTTTGACTATAAATAGTAATTAGAAATATAAAGATATATCATAAATAATTTTATTTTATTTATAATTTTTAGTCATTAGATAAATTAGTTTTTATGAGACAATGATGATGTAGTGATTACCTTATTATTGAGAGATTCAAATAAATGATATTATAAATATTAAAATTACTGTAATACGAACTTTTTGATGATTTAAAATAATTTTTTGGATTATTTTGAAATATTTTCTTTTATTTAATTCCTTTTGTTATAATTAATCATATTTGTATGAATTTAACCAAAATAAATTACTTAATAGTGTCCAAATTGACATAAAAGAGTTTTCAAAACAAATACTATTTTATTAAATGATATAATAGTACTAAAAATATATTATTTGGATAAATGAAAAATATAATGTAAAAAATTTCATTAAATATACACTTGTGGTTATATTGGTATTTTATAGTAACAATCGTAACCATATATTATTAAAATGGAATGATAAATGGTAAGAGTTAATATTTTTAACTAAGGGTTAAAACTAAAAGATAAGGTCAATTTGGTGACCTAAACTTGTCTGAAACCTATTAGATGAAAGTATTTAATCCCATAATCATCTAATATTTGAAATTACTATGTTCGGGATTATTATAAATAGAAAATTAATTTATAATAAAATGAAATATAAGACTTTCCTAAAGTGCCCATCCTCTCTTATAAAAAAGGTCACCAGCTCAACCAACTTACTCACTCCTATCAAACCCATTGAATCATACAAATTATTCTCAAATAATATTATAAAATAACTCCATTACTTCTAGAATTTTTACATTGGGAAGAAGTAAATTGAAGAAATCCTTTTGGCACCAATACAATGATGTTACACGATTTTGATGCAACATCTTCTCTCAAGTTCTTTTCCATTATTTTACTACTCCACTTTGTATGAACTTATTATTATATGATTACATAATAACACCAGTATCCTCAATATACTATAACTTTTTTCTGAAAAGGATTCTTCCTTCACTCACACACACCTCCATCTAATGGATACGAACAAACAATTTCTGCATATGATTAACTACTACCTCATGAAATGGTAATCGTTCAATCTTACTCTACCACCTCCCATGGGAGACATTATGATGAAACTATATTTATATATAATATATAGTATATTTATATTGTTTCTATTATTATATATTTTTTGTTTACAACATAACTTTATTCATTCCATAGTGTGTAAAGACAATAGTTTCATTTGAGGAAGTGCGGACAACTGCCCCCTCAAAGTGATATGACTCATTAATTCCATATATAAAACGTATAAAGGATGTAATTAATGAATAGATGTAACATATATAACATATATATTATAATGGAATTATAACATACCTATTTATCATTTAGTTTTCATTCCATTAATATGACAAAGAGATGAAAGTAGCGTTCAGGCATACGTACGACCTACCATCTCCAGGAACGGTGCATTTCATTTCATATCACCAAATGTTATAAACAAATGTAAATACATATATACCTAATATATATGGTATTTAAATCATGAATATCATTCTATAGATGGAGAAATTTAGACTCCAGGGACAATTTACATCAAAACAAGTTCCATTTCAACTCAAGTACCTAATGATGAAAAAACGACCAATATGAACTTGAATAATTATATAATTTTTATAACATTAAAATAAGTAATATAAAATGAAATTTTTTATGAATAATGTATAAATTAGACGAATTTTATTATTCAAGAATATAAATAATGAACGAGACAAGTTAGATTCGAGGTAAGAAAACTTATTAACCCCATTTCCATTCTTTTGGTTGATCTTCTACTACTTGACTATGTTTTTCTATGAATACACAAGAAATTATTTTTGATATATTATCTTGTACATATAATTTATTGATGGGGATTTTTATTTAATACACATATATTGATCTTTTTGATTAACAAAATGATCTTGGTAAGGGAAATGTTAACCTAATCTCCATTCATTGAGTCAGATATCCATGTCATTGGTTTTGTTTTTCAAAAAATACATGTGAGTGAAATATGATTATCTTACCCTAAATATCCTATTATATTGAGTGTATTTATATTTTTTACACGTAATTATTTAATTGGTTTATCCTTAATCTAATGGTATGATATTTTTAATTAATTTCATATCAATCATCTTTTATTGAGGCATATCTTGAGGTTATACACCATTATTATCCTATAATATGTATATAAAAACCATTAGACTCGTTATATCATTAATTATTATATTATTATGATATTTATTGTTTTGTTAAATTTTATTCCCTAATTATTTGTATTCAAGTGTTTCTCATGTGGTAAGAGACTCCTTAACTAAAATGCCATTTTTAATGTTTTAATGTTTTATTCTTATAAAATATTCTATTTCATGTCCATATTTTGAAAATGGTGTTTATAAATTTATTTATTTATACATAAATGTTTAAAAATTAAAATTTCAATCAAATGATTCAAATTGGTTTGGGACACTTTGATTCAAAAGTCTCTATTAAAATTTTTAAATGGGTTTGGAAATGGATTTAGTATTTCAATATCTTGAAATGATTTCTTGTGATTGAAAATAGAATTTAATGAGTGAAGCTTTGATAGTTGAATTCTTTTTTGTGTTATGATTATATCATGTTACTTTTACATTTAATAGGTGGTTATGTGATAAACCAATGATGGGTGGTTATGTGATAATCCAAAGATGAGAGGTTCCATGATAATCAAAGGTTGAGTGGTTACACTATAGCCTCCAATAAATTTGGTATGGAAGTCTACTGTATGGCTATTAAATTTTGTGATATATGTGGAAGTCGACCGTATGATTCTTCCTTTTATGATTGTTTATGTCCCATGTTACATTTATATGTTATATATTGATTTCTATGGGTTTACGGTAATCGATTGGTTACAAAAATGGAAAGCAATGAGATTATATTTAGTGAAGTATATTTACTAACTCTTGAAGGTAAAAAGAATTTTTTTATGATAAAGTATTCATTGTTTTCATGTTGTCCCATTTCTAACAGTTTTTCTTCTTTGTGTATCCCTTACTGAAATTTTGATGCTCATCCCACGTTTTTAATTTTTTTCATACGACTAAAAGAAGAATAGATTCAAGGATGGGATCGAGGAAAAGTTATGTTGTAAAAAAATGAAACAGAACCATGTTTATTTTTAAAGAGTTTTTGCTTTATGAGTAGAAGTGTCTACATGTAATATTAAAGTTGTTATATATAATTTATGACCTAATTATCTAAAACTCTAAACCTGAAAATATCCTCAATGTGACAGAAATTAAATTCATGATCAAAACTAAAGATTGAGTAATGTTTAAGCCTAGGGATTTATATTACAACTAAGGATGATGTTTCTAAAGTTGCGGTGTCATGTAATTGAATAATAACCTATAATTTAGGTAATTATTTATGTCCTTATATCTCTTCACCATATTTTTATATCTTCTATGATTTCCAATGAAATTAAATATTTCTATTGAACCTTAATAAGAGAGTTTTCTATCTAAAATCCTATTTGAAATCTCACCCCAACAAGGATGTGTCAGTCAATTGCAATTATGAATAAAAAACATGATTTATTTTCATACTTCATTATTATACCTACGTGGGACTTTTATAGAATACTTAGTATGGATTTTATTTCAAATAATAATGGAACAATTTATTTCTATGATATGTAAATTATATTTTTTATGAAGATGTAAAATTATATATCTTAAAGTTGAGACATTATCATCTAGGTCTTGTTAAGATCCCACTCTATAAGCTATATTGAATACGATTTTTTGGGAATACGAATAGGTAAAATATATTGATGAAAATGTTAATATTCAAATTGAAGATATACCTATTATAATCAAATACATTGATGTATTTATCAAGTAATTTCCTAGTCATATATTAGAATATGAAGTTGAGTTTTCTGTTTATTTAATACCAAATGAAAGAACAATATCAATGAATCCCTATAGAAAGGACATTGTGTAATTAATGTAATTTAGTAAAAAACTAAAGGAGTTATGTGAAAATGTATTTATATGCCCTAGTGTTTCACTATGAGAAGATCCTTTTCTTCTTTTTAAGAAGAAATATATATTTATGAAGTAGTTCATTGATTAGAGGGATGATATTCTAGAGGCCTTATTTCGTATGAGGAATGAACACTATTAATTTAGGATAAGTCCATTTGGATTGACTATTGCACCCTATATTTTTATGGATCTAACAAATGGAGTTTTCAATTTATATCTTGATAATTTTGTTATGTTATTTATTGATTATATCATGGAATATTCTAAAAGATATGGGGACTATGAGAATCCCTTACAGATCATTCTATAGACACTTAGAGGAAAAGAGTTAAATTAAAAATTTCACAAGTTTTAATTTTGGATTCATAATATTTTTTGGAAATATATTCTCTAAGTATGGAATCATAGTTGGTGATACAAAGAGAAAGGAATTGAAACAATGTCTCATACCAATGAACATAACATAGGTATATTTATTTATTAGTTGGAAAGGTTACAGTCTATTTTTTTACAAAATTTTATCTGATTTTATATCCTTTAATGATTCTTACATGAAAAGGGTTAGATTTTTATAGATAAAGGCTTGTAAAAAATATTTTGAATAATTGGGTAAGAGATTGTTCAATGCTATAATATTTAATCTACTATCAGAAATTGATTGATTTTGATATACAGTGATTGATTAAAGAGGGGAAATGGTTGTGTCAATTTGTAGAATGATAAATTTATTACTTATAAATCAAGTCAATTAAATATTCAGGAATATAAATATATAACCCATGTTATTGAGTTGGTAGCTTCAATATTTTCATTTAAGATATGAAGAAATTATCTCTATGAAAAAATATGCGATGGTTATGCAGATCATAGGTTTCTGATATAAATATTTTGATAGAATGATATGAATATGAGGTAAGGGCCATGACTTTAGCAACTTAAGGATTATGATTTATTAATATACTACCACTAAGGGAAGGAAAATATTACCATAGAGTCATCGATAAGGAAAGATTATAGAGTAAAAACAAAAATTATAATTGATTGAGTTCCCATGTTCTTGGATTTTGTATTGATGGATATTAGAATTATTATAAAAGGGGAAGTATCAGCCATTTTTCAAATGATTTCTAGACCATATTTATTAGAAAAGATATTTTTTTCCATTCTGATGACGAGAGTTTTCAAAATAAAATTAAATCCTTTAATGATGGGAAATTAGAGGACTTCATTTATGAAGATGGAGTTTTAACATTTGGAAAGAGGCTGTGTATTCCTTATATAAATAAGATATATTGGGAATTATTAGATGATGCTCATAGATTGAATTTTTCAGGATAACTTGGTTAAAAAAACACAAAGGGATTTGAAGGAACATATTTGGTGCTATGATATGAAGTGCGAATATTTATGAATACATGTCTAGAAGATTGGTGTTTTGACAGGGTAAATCCAAGATAAAAAATCATAGAGGATTAAATAAACCTATACCTACTAATATATGTAAATGAGATGATGTTACTATATACTTTGTTATTATATTAGAGAAAATACTTATAATTAATGTGGTAATATGGTTTACTATTGATCACCTTATCAAATCTATATATTTCACTACTCTAATAGAATATTTACCTCATCGTAGGAAGGAATGAGTTTATATTAAATAGAGTTTAAGAATTAATATATCACTATTTCAATTGTGTTTCATCATGATTCATGATTTACATCAATATTATAGATGAGTGTTTAAAAGGAACTTGATATCATGATTTATTTGAACACAACCTATCATCCTAAAAATAATAAAAAATATAATAGTACAATTAAAACATTATGATACATGTTGAGATTTTTCTCACCTCATATTAATGGTATATGGGATTAATATATAATTTTTTATAGTTGAACTATAGAAATGTATTGAATTAATATGTCAATATGGAACCATATGAAACATTATATGGAAAGAGGTTTTTTACTCCTACATGTTGGGATGAAGTTTCTTAAAGGAAGATTGTATGTCCCAAACCTATTGAGGATAAAATTAAAAATGTGAAGACTATTCAGACTCATTTTAAAGAATTTTAATGATAGAAAAATATCCATTCTAATAACTAAAGGTAATATTTTGAGTTTTAAATGGGAGGTCACATTTTTTTGAATGTATTTATATTGAAGGGTGGTACATGGTTCAACAAGAAAGGGAAACCAATACCAAGTGCATCAGAAACATTGAAATTATGGAACAAATTAGAATGATGGCTTAGAATAGGAAAATGTCACCGAGTATCCCTAAAGAACATGATGTTTTCCATATCATAGCATTAAATAAGTTTATAGAAGACCCAATGCATGTGGTCAGCTCAGATGAAATATAATTGGAACATGATCCATCCTACCATGAAGAGACAATCCAAATTCTTAACACCAGATAAAAAGTTTTATGAATTAATAAAAATTGATTATTAAGGTACTTTGGAGAAATCATAAAAGTTATGAAGAAAAATGAGAACCTGAGGATGCTATGATGAATAATTACCCACACATGTCTAGATAGTAATATCCTAGATGATTTTGAGGAAACACTTTTTAAGGAGAGAAGAATGCGGAACCAGAAATTAAATTATATTTTTTCAATTTTATATTTTAATAAAAATATAATCTAATGGAAATTTTAATATTATGGCACATAAATTATAATTTTATAGGATGGATATAAATTTTGAAAATACTAGGTCGAAATAATCCTTGAATGATATTTTTAATTTTTTACATAGAAATATTATTTTGTGAAAAATTGAAAATATAGTATTAAAATATTCATCCCATTTTTATGAAAATGTGTTATTTTATTTATAATAAAAAATTTATTAATTATCAATTTTATATAAATAATGATTTGATCATTTGGAGATAAAAAGAATATTTTTCTAAAAACTGTTTTATAATGCATAATACCTTTCCATCTAAATTCATTAAATTAATCTATAATAATGAATGATTTAATTGAAATTTATATTATATATATATATATATATATGAATTTTAATCTATATAATTATGATTAATATTCATATAGTTAATTCAATTTCATCTTATAATTGGAAAATTCATTTTTTGAGAAAACTGTTTGCCATCACATTTTGTGGAGTTATTTTAAATTAAATTCTGCCATTTACAAATGTTAAAATTGGTAAAATAGATTCTAGATTTATAATTAGAGTTATTAATATTATTTATTAATTCCAAATTAGTTTTTTTTCATTTTTAATTATAATGGGGGTAAATATTTGATACCTCAATAATGGTAAATAAGTTAAAACATTGTTAAAACTATGGGTTAATGATTTAAAATATCTATAAGACTTTTATTTAACCTATTGGATGGGTTTATATTGATAATATTTATTCTTTAGGATGTAATTAATTATTTTTAAAAGAACTATTTGTAATTTTAAAACCCAATCATAAGTGTTTTGAAAGAAAAGTCAAATTTTTTTCAATTAAAAACATTTTTGAGTATTTTCATTTAATGAAATTCTTGAATGATTCCATTTAGATATTTCATTACCTAAAATAGTAAAAACTATAATATTAATTCTTATTTATCCAAAAAATTATTTTAACCAATTTATTAATTTTCTATATATTTCACCACCTTTTAGAAACTCTAAGATTTTCTTTGTAAGGCTTTGGAATATTTATAGGAATATTTCCAAATACAGGAACTGATTCAACATGGGATGTTGGGGACCAGAGAGCCTTAGTGGGGTGATATTAATAATATTCAATATGTTTAGTTATGTGTAAACAATTTTTTAGTAATAGTTTAATACATCACATATGGTGTCTCAGATCATAAATCTGAGACCAAATTTGAGTCTAGAACGTAGTGTTTACCCTAGTCAGGACATAATTTTTGTTGGCATCAAGATTCTATTTGGAGGTGACTTTAGGTAGGGTGTTAAATGGGGGTTTATAAATTTAATAAAATAAAATATATAAATCACACTTTGTTTCTCACACATGTTAGTTGGAAGTGTCCCCCCTATGTGATAGAAAAACCGAGTCAGAACCAATGAGATGAGTACCACTGATCTTCGATCATGATGATTATTGATTTTGGATCATGGTGTAGTGGGTTTAGAGAACATATATACACCTGAATATTCGATATTCTACCACTAGGTAGGAAGATTTATGAGTTTTACATAATAATCCACTTTGATGCATTTTTATGGAATTTGATCCATATTTCGACTGTTAGTGATCGTCAGGGGGTAGATATATGTGTTTCAGTGCAAAACGGGGTGTCACGGGTGGATCACAAGGAGTTACCATTTTGAATTCCTGTTCACAGGGCATGTAGTGTAGAGGACCACACTCTAGGTGTACTTATCATTTAGGGAGGATGAAATTTGGGAACTATAAGCCAGGTTATGGGGTTACCCATTATGTAGGGAGCTGAGGTCATCTGACCAAGGTTCATTTCCAGGGTAACCATGTTGGGGGAAATGGTCATCCATCTATACAAATCTAGGTATATTAACACAAGTTTCCATACAAGGACATGATCTAAGGACATAGCCATGTGGTTGGATTTTGAAGACATTTGTTTATCGAGGGTACACACCATGTGGTGTGATGTACAGCCAGCAGTGTATAGGATAGGACATTCCCAAGAGACGAGAAATGACATGTACCATGTCACATGAGGAATATGTTATTTATATTCCCAAATACAACATGAGAACCGAGAGGGGTCACAAAAAGTGGCTGGTTTTTTGATACCTAGTGTGTAATGTGGGTACAAATCATGTACTCCCCTTGGATGCTTCTACATTATGCATCTATGTCTTTAAAACTCAAATGGAGGACCATGAGTAGGATATCCTGGGATGCTTTACACATTGGAAATGATCATATCCCTGGTTTTGGAATGCGAGATGCAACACGATGAAAGGTGAGGTTAGTGGGTCCCTTGATAGTGACATATAGAAAAACATCAGTTGAGTTTATTCCATTCGTCTATCCTTATGGGGGTGTAGTATTTCATTTCATCCCCATCCAAGGACTGTGATTCCCTGAACATGATAATCTCAGATCGATTTTTTGTATCCATCCGGGAGGCCAGAATGAGAGCCTGTATCATATCAATTTCTTTAGGTGAGGATTTTCGTTTCATCGTGACATTTATACACATGGAGGAGATCCCCAATCTGTTAGGCTCTCTAAGCCGGGCTTAAAGAAACATCAAATATATGATTTCCTATATAGTGGGTGGATTTAGTAGGATTTTGGGAATCATTGGACAAATGGCCCCCTACTGAGAAGGTGGTTTTGGTATAGTTTTCAAGATCTTCATGAGGGTTATTCCCAAATTAATGGTTGCTTCAACTGGGGTTCATAGTATTTTCTTGAGAGTGATCTTATACTTGGATGTTAGATTCAGATTTATGTCTTTGGTATCTCCTATTTTCCCTAAGAATGATCCCTTATCTAGGTATTGTGGTTTTGAGACTCCATAGGGTATTTTCGTTCCCTAGAAGACCTGGGTGTGTTCCCTATTACGAGCGATGTAGTCTCTAGAGTTGTAGACAGGTTTCCTGGTGTCCCCTAGAGATCTTTGGTCTGATCCCCTATCTGTGAGATAATTCATTTAGTTTTTAAAATGTGGTTTAAGGATTATCCCATCAGGGATGGGTTTGATCCCCTATCGACTTATTAAGATATATTGACTAACAACGTGACTTTCTACATGGCGATTTCCAATAATCATGTTCTCTCAGATGTATGACTTCTGGGAAAGTGGGTATGTTCGATTGGTTTATTGATTCTTGATGGAGTTTTATCTATCTGTTGAGTTTCATTTGTGATGATAAAGCTATTACTGATGAGTGATATCCCTCAGATGAGTACCATCTGGAATGACATGGCTGATAGAGTGAGTTCTCTTAGATGAGTGTGATCATTAAGACATGAGTAGAATAATGTGGTTTATAGTGATTTTGGGACCTCATGGGAACTGTTTTTGGAGAGGAGTATATCAAGGATATTTTTGGAGTCCTTATAGTGATGTAAAATATTTGGATTTAAATACAATGTTGCTTGATCTAACTAATTTTTCATAGATGAGGTGTGGTCGAGATAGAGTTTGTTATTATCTCTCACTTGGGTTCCCTCTAGCTTGGTCTGAGAAAACTATTTCATTTTATACCATTCATTTTATTTTTTTGAGATTCCTATATAGTATTTTTGTACTCACCCATTCATGGGATCTGGCCACACATGTCGTGTCTTATTCAGATGAGAGCTCTTTTAAGGGAGTCCTTGGAGGAACTAGATAAGACATAGTATATTGAGATTTACATACAAAAATGTATAGTAGTGCATGAACGAGGACTATTCTAGTGGGTTTTCTTGAAAATAATGCCCCAAAATTTGAGAAGGATGTGCTCTCTTGCAGTTTTTGGTGGGGTTGTTTGCCCATTTTTTCACTTTTAGTACTTTTCTTATACACTGATTGTGGGATAGATGTATTCTTGAAATCCTTTTTCAATTATTATTATATCTATTTTATTTTAGGAATATTAATACATGTTTTTGTGTATAGGTACCATAGGATATGTCCTCCAATGTGTGTGATATGACAAATTGGCACTTGCCTCTAGTCACTAGCCTATTTGTGGTAGGATTTGGGTTGTCACAGATTGTGTCCCAGTGGGACAGGTCATGATGGAGTGGTATTAGAGTTATATCCTTCCTTAGGACCAAAGGATATAAGACTTGTTTGGGATTTATTTAAAAAGTTTTCATGTGTATCGAGTTTCGATTTCAGTCCATGGACTCCAGCTTTGGTTTAGTGGCTGATACATCTATGGACTAGGACTATGAAAACCTCCATGATGACTTAGAATATTTAGGCACTAGTTGTAGGGAAATTGTGGTTCATGCATTATATAAGGAGATTTTGTCGGACTCATGCCATTATTAAGTTAGCTATCGTATTATATTGTTTGAACATGGAAAATGTTGATTATATTTTAGAATTCCACCATGATGAAATCCAAATAGGGTTATATCATGGGATTGTGATGATGATCCTCCTAATTATGATGCATCAGTGTAGGGAAATGGTGCTAAGGAGACACCTGTAGGTGTTTTTCTAGTTGATATCGCACCCATTAAGCAGAAGGTTGATCCAATAGTTTATGAAAATGATGAATTTAGGCTGAGTGTACTACATGAGTTCCATGGGTAGTTACCTATATGGTATTAGGATGAATCAGATTCTCATATTGCTGTATAATAGTTTAAGGTAATCAGGCATGTATTCCACCTTATGAGGAGACCTCAAAATTAGTTGGTGATCTTAGTGGTGAGTCTTTTTTTGGACTTAACTGAGTTATGGAAAAATCTTGTGATGAAAAACCAAGATGAGATGATGTTCACTTGGATGAAGATTTTGAGACTCTTCTTTGAAGAGTTTATCCATCCATGTTGAGATCAATTCCTATACATGAGCTTCTGAATCATTGGTAAGATAACATGATCATGGTAATGTATTATGTGAGGTTCTTAAACCATTCAATATACTCTTAGGACATGGGTTGGGATCCATTTTTCTAACCATATACCTATGAGAAGGGATTATGCTGGGCTGTCAGGCCCTTGGTGATATCATTGTACATTCCCACCAATGATGGAGTACTTGATTTGGACTTGGTGTGGAGAGATTTTAGCTGAGAAGACTCCAATATTGGTGCTGAGAACACATGATATGTGGCATCCAAAAATGGATGTAGATGGTAGGATCTGAGATCTGAGCTTGTGAGATTCTTCAAGAGATGATCCCATGAATGAGGGTGTATGGCATAAGAATCCTAGGATAGTTCCAATCAGTCATAAGAGATGTTTTATTTTACTTATAATGGATAGGGAAATCTATCATGAGATTGTATGACCTTCCTTACTTTTGAGAGGTATTTGGTCAATGGTACACTATGGTAAAGACAATGATAGGAGCATGGTGTTCTACAAGATGGTGGATGTGGTTGAGGAGTGGGGATTGAGACATGAGGTGGTAGATGGTTTGATCCATTTTAACCACCACCCGCATGTGGTCCTCTAGGATTAGTGAGCCAGAGGATAGGGGTGAGAGAAGCTGTAGAACATTGAGTCCAATAACCTGATGTCTATGGGGATGATTAGAGGTACGCTCTGTGTCCCTTATACTTTTCATTAGTATTTTTAGACACTATTGTGTCACACTTTACTCTTTCCACTTATTACCTGAGGTGTGTCTAGGGTGATGCAGGTAATCCCTAGAGTCCAGTGGTGGTGATGTTTGACATAGATTTAAACTCATAAGATCAGGTACACCACCACCTTGAATATATGTTCTTCTAACATGATATAAAAAATGTGGGAGAGTTTGTGCTACCCAAAGAGGATAGAGTTGAGGTGTGGCAGATGAGTTCTATTGAATTGTTTATTCAGGGTGGGGTTTCTTTCATGGGTGTTGGAGTAGTACTTGGTGGTACTAGTGGATAATTTAATCTCAAACCTTATGATAGAGGATCCTATAGATAGGATCAATGACTATATGATTATAAATAAAATGTTACATTGATTTCAGGGGAGTGTTCCTTAGGTTGAATTTTTCTATACTAGCTATGAGACCCTATGATTATCTCTCTCAGTAGGGTTTATTTTATAACCATCCAAACTCAGATGGTTTAAACCAGTGGGTGTGGCGGTTTTTTTCCTTTTGGGATGGAGTTCCTCCTTTATAGATATGTGATCGCAAGTCAAAAATAATGACATAATTTTTGGGTACATACAATTAACCTTTATCATATGTCTAGTAGGACCATTAGGGTTTAGTTCTTTAAGATGATGGTTTCCTAATGTAGTGGTGGAGTTGAGGATGCCTACCTGAGGATGTGTCAGGTTTACCTCAAAATAAT
The DNA here is from genome assembly GCA_963277665.1 of Viscum album. NCBI lineage: Eukaryota > Viridiplantae > Streptophyta > Magnoliopsida > Santalales > Viscaceae > Viscum > Viscum album. The sequence goes on from OY728152.1 coordinate 1,259,430,641, forward strand.
GAGAAATATTCTACATAATATAGAACCTAGGGACTAGCACTATATTATTCTAGAAATATTATTTTCTTCTCATGGAGCTTCGGGTGCTATGGTGTACATAGAGTTTTACAAATGGAGGTTTTGGTAAGATCCATTTTGTTACTTGTTCAGACCTATGTTGTTTTTTGGTACCCTTTTGTTCTCATTATCATAGTTGTATGAGAGACACTTGAGGATTTTCCACATGTATCAAGTTATTTGTGATCACCCCAATTGTTTTTAGTGAAGTGGGGAGGCACAAATTGGATATTATTTTTGCATGGTCTCTCATGACCGAATAACAACTACACATTTTCTTGATTGTTTCCTCAAAGGTTGGAGTTCAATGATATTTCAAGGCTATATGATGACACCAATCATGCAATGAGATGAGGCGTTGAGGAGGTTTATTTCCATCATTAGTAAACCCATAATAGGGGTGGTTGGTTCTTATAGAATGAACAATTTGGTTTCTAGGGAACATGATCTGGGTTTTCGGGTTGGTGCGGTGAATTTTTCACTCCAACATTGGATTTAACTAGTTGAGGCCACATTTAGGAGGCCCTTTTGGTCTCCACTGTACCAGTATAAGCTAGAGGGAGACACTTTCATGGGTCCTAGAGTGGGTTTTAGTGATAGATGTTGAGGTTGAAGTTTATATAGGGTAGGATGTGGACTATTAGTCTAGGTATACACTTAAACTGTGTAAGTGAGGGGGGTACACAACTAGACTCTATGACCAAATTTCTATTGGGTACATAGTGTTTTCCACCTATCATAGTTACAGAGATATGTGCATACTTCATTTCATGATGTCAACCTAGTTTTAACATGACATTGGTAATTGTTTTTTATTTTGTGGGTCCCCTAAGTGCATGTTTTTAGATAGTATGGGAACCCTCTGGTGAGCTCAGTTGAATGTGAGACCGAGTAGAGTGCTCTATTTATTCCCTTATGCATATGATTTTGGTTTTTGGGATAAAATGTCGGAAGGTGGGGAGTGTTTAGAAACGATGTTTTTTTTCTATATAATACACTGGAATATTTCTTGGAATATTTTTGAATATAGGTACTCAGTTAGCATGGGATTTTGGGGCTTGAAGAGCCTTAGTGGAGTGATATTAAAAATATTAAATATATTTTGTCACATGCAGGAAGTTTTTCAGTAAAGGTGTAATAAATACATATCATCATCTCAAATAAAAAATTTGATTCATAGGTTGTGTCTAGAATGTGGTGTTTACCCTAGGTAAAATATAATTTTTATTGGTATCAGGCTTATAGTTGGAGGTGATCGTTGGATCTATGATAACTTGAGGTTTGTTAATTTAATATAATTAAATAAATAAAACTTGTGACCCCTATAGGTTCTCAGTCAAGGAATAATGGAGTATCACACCTTGTATTATGGAAAAAACTAGGTAGAACCATGGAGATGAGGAACCATTAATCTTCTATCTTGATAGATATAGGCCTGAATCTTGGCAAGGAAACACAAGAGTGTATATATACTCCAAAATAATCAGTGTTTTTCTACAAGGTAGGAATATTTATGAGTTATAAGTCCAAATAACATTTTAAGTTTGTTTAAGGTATTAGTGCCTTATTATGACTTTTAGTGATCAAATGAGGGTATATCTATGGGTTACATTAGAAATTGGGGAGTTTTGGGATGATCAAAGGGAATTACCATTCCTAATTTCCAATAACATGTCTCGTAGTGAAGAGGAAAACATGACATGTGTTCATTCAACTCGTGGAAGATGAAATTTGGGAACTACACACTGTGCTCGGATCCTAGGTAATGTGGCCAAGTAATAGGTTCAGGGTAGAATTGTCGAGGGACATGGACTTGTGGACGTACATGTAAAAGTATGTTGACATGTGGTTCTAAACATGTCAATGGGTTGAGGGAACAACCATGTGGCCTGATATCTAAGAAACACCATGTACCAAGGGTACATTCCATATGGAATGATGGACATCAAGTGGTGTTTGGGTGATGACAAGCCCAAGAGACCATATGAGGTCTCATGCCATGTGAATTGATGTAAAAACTATGTATATTCCAAAATAAAAAATGTGTATTGGGAGGGGAAACATGAATGTGATGTTTTCTTGATACACACTGTGTACTGGGGGTACATTCCATGTACTCCCGTTAGACACTTCCCCTCAGACATCTCCATCTTCTAGACATGGATGGAGTCCCCTGAGTTTCATATCCTGGTTCATTTTCCATGTTGGATGTGATGTTGTCCATGGTTTTGGAATTCCAAATACAATATGTGGTGAGGTTAGAGGCTCACATAATCATTATGTATAGACCAATATCATTTGAGTGGATTCTATTGATTTATCCATTTGAGAGAAATCATGTGGCATTATTTCCAATGGGATTGTGATCCCATAAATTGGATGAGATTTGAAGGAGTTTTTGTATCCCTCCAAGACGTTGGGGTGAGATCTAATATCATATTGAATTACCCAAGTAGTGTTCATGAAATACTCTTGACCTTGTTACACATTTCCTCGACCCCTATATACCAATATAGACAAATAGGGTATAAATAATTATTAGAAATATGATCCCCTACATAGCGGGAGGATTCAGTTTGGTATGTGGAATTGTCAGATAGAAAAATCCCTACTTAGTATTGTTTTGGTTGGTTTTGTGGTATTATAATTTGTATGATACCAAACTCAGTGATTGGTTTTAGTAGGGTTCATGGTATCAATTGGAATATGATCTAGATCATTGTGGTATCAACTGTCTATATATTGTGGATTTTAGAGCTAGTAGGGTTTTGGAATCCCCTTGTGGTTCTAGGTGTGATCCCCCATCTGAGCGATATAATATCCGGAGTTATAGATTGGGTTGATTGTGTCCCTCATCAGTCCAGGGTGTGATACCCATTTGTAAGATTATATCTTCAATGTTTCTAATAATGTTTGAGGATTATCCTGGTAGGGATGGGTGTGATACCCTATTTGTGTATTGAGATCTGCTATGTGATATCTTGACTTTTTTTCATGGAGATAATCGATGAGAATGTTCTATCACATATCAAGATTGTCAAACCATGTGGATTGAGATGACTAGTCTTGTATAACTGATGAGTAGCCAAGATTGAGTTTCTTGTTCTCTCTCACTTGGGTTACCTCTTGATCAGATTGAGCAGAATTTTTTCCCTTTCAGTCGATCAATTTCATTTTGGGTTTTTGGGTTGATTATTAATTATTTTTATACTCACCACTATGTGTGATCTATCCCCACATGTCGTGTATTATGAAAACATATGGTATTTTGATAGAGCCCTTGGAGGACCTGAAGTAGTTAGAGCATGGTGAGATAGAAAGACTGAGGTGTATACCGATGCTTGAATGAGGTGTTTTCCACTAGTTTCATTTGATAGCAGTCCCCTCTTTTTGATTAGTATGGACTGTCTTGCAGTTTTTGATGGGATATTATTTTTCCCTTTTATGCTTTGAGTACAATTTATATACTTTGATTATGGGTTTGATGAATTCATATATTCTAATTGACAATATTATTATCTCTAAAGTATTTCATAGATATGTATTGGTGTTTTTGAATGCATGTACCTTATTATAAGGCATTCCATGTGTGTTTTATTCCTACTCGACCTTGTTTGCCAGCCCCTGGCCTATTTGAGGCGGGCTTGGGGTAGTCGCGACACAAGCCCTGGTGGGTGAGGTCTGGAAAACCTTGAATTATATCCTTCAAAATACTATATAATAAACAAAATATCTACTATATAATGATATTATTGTATTTTTAATGAATAATATTTTTTCATATCCTTCCATACAAAATTAGAATCAAAACCATCATTTGTTTTCAATGTGGACTATCTCCTCACGAACCGATGCAATTTGTTTTCAATCACCAAATCATATGAAGAGTTATAAGGATATAGATAATGAATCTATATGATACTTATGATTTAATATTTATTTTAAAAATTTAATATATAATCAACTCCCATACCTTTTTTTCCCTTATGAAATGACCGCATTCTCACGCATACATACAACCTACTCTCTCTAAGAAGTCGTGCAATTCATTTTACATGGCCGACATTCAATAATGACTATAAAAATTTAATTAATGATTAAACATGATATTTATAACATAAATATCACTATAGATATGATGGAATTATATGATATTCACAATAACTGGAAATTGTGTGGTGAAACATGCATGAGAAAGTGAAGCAGACAACACCTGAAAAATTGTTAAAAATGAATGATTATTAATGACATATTGATAATATATTATAATATGATCATATATGATATTATAAATATGAAGAATTTTCTTCTATATATTAATAACATAATCAAAACCATTATACATAATGATAAATCAAGTCCAACTTAGCACAAGTGTGAGGTAAGGCTCCATTGAGACATATTTGGACTTATTCATCTATTTAATTTTAGTGTTGTATATGATACACCATTTATGTATTTGACATGAATATATATATATATATATAAATAAATATATTCATGATTATCAATTTTTCCATTCAGGTATACCCTTTCAACATTTTTTGTTGAAGAAAAAAGGATTTTGTTTAAGGGGAATATTAGCAGTCGTACATAAGTAGAGCCAAGAAGGGAAATTGTCCAGCCATAGATGGTTGAAATAGAAGGGCCCTGAGGCCGCCAGCTAATGGGCCACATTGTTTCCTTCCCTTTTGGTAAAGGAGAATGTGCAACAAGAGAAGACTTGGTGCATCGATTGGATTCTTCTGACGATAAAGCCAAAGGCCTGGAGTCCGACGTCACCGTGGTTAATAGCATTGATTACCGGAAGGCAGTCAGACTCGATGATGATATCATCCCATACACATTCCACAACTAGAATTATCCCTGCCAGTATGGCATAGGCCTCAGCAACTGTAGGTTCCCATAAGGCATGATGTGGTTCAAATTTTGCTGCAATGATCTACCCCAGATGATTTTAAGCCAGGAGGCTGAGAGTAACAGGCCCATCCTTGGGGAGAGAAGTGTCCACGTTAATCTTAAGAATACCTTCCTTAGGGGCGGTACAATGAGGGGGAAAAGAGGGGGAAATACCTAGAAAAAGGTTTCCTTTGTGGTTCTTCCAGCCCTCAATCCATGAAGTGGCTCGTTCAATCCAGAACTCGAGAGGCTGATGAACATGGTGGAAAACCAAATCGTTACGCCAAACCCAAATAATCTAGGCCAGGGTGTGACATGAGCTTGCATCAGACGATGAAAGAGAGGAACACGAGCGCATCAGAAGATCAGGGAGGTCAGAGGCAATGTCCAACGAATCGTCCGAAGCCGATCCCCATTTATTCCAAATTTCCTTGGCTCCCGGGCAGTGGATGATGGCGTGCCAAGGGGTTTCAGGAATATTCGTGCAAAAAGGGAAGGATTCAGCACTGGCCATATGTCAGAAAAAAAGGAGGATCATGGTAGGGAGGGTGCCCGTGCAAACCTGCCACCAAAATTGGCTAAGTTTGGGGGGATGTTAAGTTTCCAAAGCTCTTTCCATGGTCCCTCATCACAGTCACGAGAGTGAATGCCAAGAGCTAGTCCATACCCAGATCTCACCGTGTACATGCCTGAAGTATCATTGGTCCAAAAAAGATGGTCGGGGCCGGCATCAGGGACCTAGGGGATGCTTAGAATAATTCTGTGGTCTCTTTCATTAATCCATTCTTGTATTTTATCCAAACACCATCCCGAGCCCTGGTTTGAAAAGAGGCAGTTGATAGTGGCATCATCAAGACCTGGTTGAATGGGGGATATTGGTCACACACCATCCTTATCGAAAAGCCATGGATTGGTCCAGATGTTTATAAATGATCCATTTCTAATCTTCCAGCCCAGTCCTTTTTCCAGGAGATTTCAGGCCCCCCAAATACTTCTCCAGAGGAAGCTAGGGCGGAGGCCAAGAAAGGAGCCATAGAAGTTCGTGTGGGGAAAGTATTTTTCACAATATAATTTTTTGGATTGAATTTATTTTAATTGAAGGAATATTGAAATTTATCCTTCATGAATATTTATGTTTTCTTATAATCTTAAAATTTAATGAGTTTTTATGTTTTATTCCAACATTTACTCTATTTTTAGCTTGAATAAAGTAAATATATGTTTTAACTAAAAGCTAATCTTATTTTTATTTTCAACCAGGTTCGTTTTCCTTTAATGATTTTATTTTTAAAAATTTCTATACAGAATTCATTTGTGTTAAAATAAATGATTTTTCAGGGATATTTTATGTTATTATTTACATTTTAAAATATTTGGAATGAGTCTTTATATATTTTTTCCACTAAGTTTCATTTTTAAATTTCATTATAAAAAGTGAAAAAAGGAGTGTTTTCTTTATAATGTACTTGACTTTAATATAATTTTCCTCTACTATAACAATATATATATATATATATATATATATAGTCTTCTAAAAGATTTATATGGTGTTAAAAATAAAATTATTTAATGAAACATTTTTTAATTTTTATCTTACATTTTAAGAATGACATTATTTTACTAGAAACCCTATATTTCTGATGAATTGGAAGTCGTATTTTATCTCTTATTAATTTTAGTATCATTAACTTTATCTTGAAACATTATGTTTCTTTGGAACAATTTTCATTTGTAATTAAATTTCTATTAAATACCCATATTCATTGTATCATCAATATGATTATTTCCAAAATACAAAACCATTTATACATACATGGTTTTATTATGAAATTTATCTAATTAAAGAAGGAAATCTTGATATTACACATCCTTTACTTAATTGGGATATTTATTGATTATTCAAATATTTTATGAATTTAAATTGACCAGTCAATATATTAGGTATTAATTAGACACTATGTGATGAGTGGAGCCTGAAAATATAGATTCCCTTGATGAATTCATAGGTACTATGTGAAAATACCGGTGGCTACATGTATTAAATGTTATTTTGGTGTATACCTGTTGACATTTTATGTTCTCTTAATAAAATTCCTTGATGGTAAATATATTATGATCTTTAAGATAATTATGATAAATATTATGCATTTACATCAATGATAATTTTGTAATTATTACACATTATATTAGTACATTGATATAATCCATGGATTTATTTAATGACCATGTTATTAATTATGTGGATTGTGTTTTCAATTTACTACCTTTACATATTTACTATTCATTAGTAACACATGAATGATTCCATATTATGTAACCATTATTTGGGAATTTCATCCCACCCTTATTTTGATTCATTTCCCCAGGATATGAATAATAATCTTTTGAATAAGTTCAAGGATGAAAAATATTTACTTTAACTAGGTTTTTATATAGTAGTTCTAATTTAATAAGGGAATCATGTTGGTATATGGTTCTTGAGGACTACTAAACTAATCAATACTTAGTTATATGATCCCTTGTATCTTATTTCAAAATAAGAATTTATTGCCTAAATTTTTATTACTAGAGTTTATGTTGTTATTAGTATCTTATCTATTATAACTATCATGATTACATATATGAAATTTTAAAATATAAGAGTTTTATAGAAAGAATATTTTTAACCACTACAAATTCAATTGAGTACTATTATAGTCCAAAAGAACTATTTGATGCTTTATGTTTCTCTAAAAGGAAAACCACATGTTTGTCTACTGATTTGTTGATTTTCTTATTAGGACGATGCATCCTTTGATATTTTATATATGGCACATAACTTACTCATTTTTTCTCTAGGGGATAATGTAATTCATGAAGTTTTGTTTGTATTCACTACAATTACTATATATTAAAATTTTGGAAAATTTATATTACTAAATATTTAGTTGCAAGAATTTATAAGAAAATGATATTGTATTATTTTTAGAAGTATCTTATAACTGTAGTTTAGTCACATGTCAATTATTTTAATTTTATTTTGGATTTTTCTACTATCAATTCAATAATTGAAGATTAATTCTATACTATTATACATTTAAACTTGATGCATAATTCATTTATTACTTTTTGGGATAACATATTTTATAACAAAGAATCACTATTCCATGAAAATATATATTCTACATTACATTATTGAGGACTTGAATCTAAAAATTCAGTTATGGTTTTTGAAAAGGTTCATTATTATATAGGTAAGTCACATCATTGAGGAGAAAGTATTGATATGAGGTCCAATCCTAACAGATTAAATATTATTATGACTTTTTAATATAAATCACATTCTAAAATTCCCAAATAACCTTTAGGTTTAAAAGTTTATATAATTGGGTCATAAACCTTACATAAGAAACAAATATATTAGGAGGTGGATGTTTTCAATTTTTATCCATTTTCCCCATAACATGAAACATTTAAAATAAAATATGATTTTTTTTTTCATGAAAAATATTTATGATTTTAATCGTTATTTTTTGTTGACTATTAATAAACCCTACAAAAACATTTTAAAAATGTGGGATGACCACACAATCTCAGTTTGGGACATAAATATATGATTGTTTTTATTGTAGTGAAATAATTAAAACCCACGAAAACATTTGGTTTAAAACATACCATCGTACCCAATAGGGGAATAATAATTTTCAAAAACATTATAATATTAACTTTCAAAAAATAAAAATATTTATATACAATAACATTTGAATCTATTAAAACATCATGTAGGCGAATTTCCATATCAGTATCATATCATGCTTTCAATCATTTTTATAAATGGAATAAACATGTGTCTGTCTTACACCTCTAGAGAACCCTATGTATTAGAGAACTATCTTTGCACAACCATTTTAAATCTAAAAAGGATCACCAATGAGATATAATGGGGATAAAAACTTTAAATGTTTTTCCGCAAACCATATAATGTATAAAGCCCTTGAGAAAAATTTTCAAAATTGTTTACAAAACACATTCAAACATCTAAATACCCTTTTTATTTTAAAATTTTCATTTTAAAATCCATAAACTATGCATTTAATATACAAAACATTTTTTTAAGAACCCTGAATACATAACATTTAAGTTTCAAATGATTGATATTTCCTGAGTTCATGAAATTATGTCCATTCCGTATATTTGAAACAACATTACTCTTGACTCTAGTAAAAGGAGTTTAATGGGGAACATTAAAATATGATTTAAAAGAAAGTCCCATACCTTGAGCCGAACTCATCACATACATTCTTTATCTTCATGAATAGTAAACATAGGATAATTATTTATTTTATTAAGATCCATTTTCATTTTTATTATTACTTTTATATGAATTATTACAATGTTATATATAATTACTTAATCATTTAAGTTAAAGTCTGATGATTTGATAAAATTCAATATATAGGTCCAAAATGAATTTGGTAGGTTGACTACAGTGAAAGAGTTCATCATTTAGTAATATATAAATTAATATTAATGAATTAATTGTCAATTTAATAAATAAATTGAAATTTTAAATTGAAGAAAAAAATATGGTTATGAAAAATGTTTTAAATTACAATCATGAAGATGGTATGTTGTACTAGCACATGAGAAATGATTCCATTTTTCATTGATCATTATGGAATGAAGTTCAGTATTACTTTATATCTACAAAATGATAATAATAATAGACAAATCATATTACTAATTTAAATATTGATATATATATATATATATATCATCCATGTGATGTGGTGGTGGAAAACTAATCACATCACTTCAGGGAAGTGGTAGTCTATAGTAACACGCAAATGATGATTTCGTTTTTTAGTGGAAGGAAAGGTGAAGAGTTTAATGATATATTATACTTTAATAATGACAAATATGTCACAAATATAAAATATTAAAAATGTTTCCATAATTTTAATCAATTTTTAGTGATGTTGATGGAAACCAAATTATACCAGGTCACAAGCTGGTAGTCCACTGTATAGAAAAATAATTTTTTCTCTTCCCATTTAATTAAAGAGGATATGAATATAGGATGTGGATTAAAATTAAAAAACATTAGTAATGTAATATATTGTTGATAATATATAATTAATTTTGAATAATATTTTAATGATGAGTAAGAATATATAAAATTAAAACTCTATATTAAGAATGATACATCGTGTTCGAACAACCTCATTTGCTTAAAATATTTAGAGCACAAAATTTGGTGCTATGCCTAAAAAAGAACTATATAATGAGGTAATGGATTATATGAAGGTATTTGGGAAGTTATAGGTTTACCCAAATTGGTTTGGATGTGAGAGGAAATTTGTAGAAGTTTTCTTTTACACGAGAGGGGAGTGGAACTCTTGGAATTTATTAAAATATTAAATTAATACAAATTTATTTTTAATTTAAAATGGCTAAAAGCTTATTTATATGGAATATAGGATGATAATGGGACTAAATAATCTTATTTCATATTTTTTATATATATTTATTTTACGTTTTTACCGTTATCATTTTTTTTAACCCATCTTTTACTCTTTTCCAACATATAATGACAACAATGATTTTTACACTTTGAGGGTAAATATTGTAACTATAAATAGAAAAACACCCATAAATGGATCATAAATGATATTATAAACCATATAATAATCAATTTACTAATTATATTATTTTTTTGTGAATTTTATAGCTTTTAATAAAAATATTATTTATTATAATATTTCATTAATGTCAATTTTTAGAACTATTCAATACACTGATTCTAATAAAACCATGTAAACAAGTAAAATTAGATACGAATAATTTATTATATCCCTAACATGTCTTGGTAATCTACAAAATCGTTTTATCATACTAATTATCATATATATTTTTTATTTTATTTTTTAATACGGTTTTTTTGATTTTTCTTTTAATGGAATAATTATTGTGTTAGCATTGTGTAAATATTTAATGTAATATTTTCTTCAAAAAAAATTTAACATAAATTTGTAATATAAATATCAATATTTTGGACTTAAAATTTCAACTTAAAACCTAAAATATATCCTCTTTATACCCATGTTAAAAATATAATTGTTATTTTAAAAAGTGAGTGTCATTTTTTACTCTTCTTGAAATAAAATATTATAAAATCCATATTATCATCCAAATGGGAAAAAATTACATATAACCGAATATTGTTCTATTATGGAAAAAATGAACTCATGAAATAAAATAAAATCAAGATTTCAGTTCCTTTTAAAATCCTTATCATATTATTTTTGACATTATTTACTAAATTTACCCTTTACCATGGTAAGCAATTTTACTAATGTTACTATTCATTTTGAAAAAATAAAAGCAAAATATTTATTAAATTATAAACTCCTATCTAAACATGTAGTATCCATTTTTTAAAATTCATAACATAAGTGAAATGATTTAATTTAATATTAAAAAAATGAATAATAGTTTTTTAGAAAACCTCCCTTTTATAATGGTTTTAAACTAAATTAAAGTTTAAAATTTATTTTAAAAACCATATCTTGATAATTTTAAATAAAGGGTTATAATTTATTTTTAAATATAATCTAGAATATAATTTTTTTATATATAATTTAAAATAATTTTTTTTAATAAAATGCAATAATTTTTATACTATTCATTAAAAAATAAATATTTTCTAAAAATTGTAAAAAATTCAATCTAATATATTTTTTACATGGTTTATTAAAAAATAAAATCCATTTTTTAAAATTATTTTTCAAAAATTGAAAAAATTGTATTATTCAATAATAAAATCTAAAAACACATAATTTTTTTAAATATGTATTTCTAAATAATAAAATGACTTCAATAAAAATAATACGATCATTTAAAAGCATTAATTAATACATTATAAATTAGCATGACCATTTTATATATTTCATAATGTTTTTAATATTATTCATTTCTACGAATTTGACATGTATGTTATAGTGTCTATATTTAATTTATAATTATTCTTTTTTCCAATAAACTTATCATTTTTATCTTATACGATGTCAATCATATAATTCACATTTAAAATATTGGGATATTTCTTTCACTCCCTTTGTGTAATTTAATCTTCACAATTTTAATTCAGGCATAAAAACTAGTGTTTCAATTTAAAAAATACAATTGGTGAAAACCCAAATCGTAAAATAGGTCAATAAAACATCCTCTTGAAAAGAGAGACATGGAAGTACAAATTATTCATTCAATAACACAAAATAGACTTCCAAGTTGGTGAAAATTATTGGTAAATGAAAACATTGATATGGAAGTAAACCTTAATTCCCAAGGACTGATAGAGAGTTATAAGGAACATGTAAATAAAAAAAATTAACCATAAAAACTATCAATTTGTGATGGATTTGTAGGATATTGATTTCTCAATAATAAAAGTGGAAAGATAATGTTTTTATTTCAATATCATTTTCCTAGATTTTAGGAATTCATTTATCATCTCTACTTAGTGAATAAAGAAATATTATTACTTATTAAGAATATTTTTCATCATTTAATCAATTTATAACCCAATATCATATTTTTTCCCCAAACTATTAGTATTCAAGATTTTTTTTAATGCTAAGGCACTAGAATCAACTTATATGGAACAAATATTCCAAACATGTAAAAAAGATATTCATCTTAACTTTAAACATTAACCAAAACCAAACAGTTATGACAAGGTAAGATAATTTCCAAAGAGGATAAACCTTTATAGGAAGAATATATACTTTAATCTCCAAAATTTTACTGTAATACCAAAAATTCAATATAAATATTTCAATAAATGACTATGTTCAAGATTCATTAATATATTTATGAATTTGGTTCAAACCCAATAATTATAAGGATTTTAGCACAAAGTAATCATATATTAATTTAATATTGGTTACCAAATAACATCAATAACACTTAAAGTATCATAAAATAATTAAATTTCCCTAATAACATATTCTCTAATATATACTAGTCACTAGAATCATGATAAATCCACAAAAAAATAATGTATGATTATAAAATATAACTCAACCATTATTTATAAAATAATACATATTATTATGTTTACCTTAATCATATAATGCTCCCAAAAATTATAGTGTTATCATTTAGAACTTAATAATCTAATCAATTTGCAATCCCAAGGTTATCTTTGTGTTAAAACATATTTTCCCAAAATGAACTTAACATATGCCTATCACATCATTTTAAAAAATAATTTCATACTAATCAAGAGATCAACTAGGATAGGGGTAGGTGATGCACCCATGGGGCCATTTGTTTGTTGGTTCAATCCTCATGGCCTTGCAGAATGTGTTGGGTTGTCACCCAACCTGCAAGTTTTCCTTTTTCTAAAATAAAATCCTTAAAAAATTATCATAATTTTGTTAAACAAACTTAAAAATAAATATAATATACTCATTAATTATTAAATTTTTTAACCACAAAGTTTATATTATTTCTTTTATTTTTCATACTAAAAATTTAATAACCCATAATTAACTCAAAATAAGAGATCAGATAATCCTTAAATGTCACAAACACCTTTAAAATTATATTCAAAAAATTAAAAGTGAATTATTCCTCAAATAAAATTTTCATAGAAAAAATATAAGTGTTACATATTCCTCAAGAATATATCAAAACTCAAAAAACTTCTCCCAAATAAATTCTATCACCAAAAGAGTATTAATTATCTTCAAGTTATGATCATCCTTAAATCCACCACTGCATCATAAATATTTAAAATAGACACATTAGTCATTAAAACTTATTTATAATCCATTATACATCATATAATTTATTATTCATTTACACCACCTTCCTATAGAAAATTATAAATTAGGTCTTAAGATTTAATAATTTCCAAACACAAGACAAGAGATAATCCATACCATTTATATTTCATTTCTAGATTCCTCATCATAAATTTTAATGGCAATAGGTATTTCTAAACAAATCTCTATATTCTCTTTTTTATCCCATTCATTTTTCTCCCCCTAGACAATATACTTTCATAATTATCATTATCCCTATATTTAAAACATTCTATCCATACATTGGGAAGAACATTTTCCCCATTCATGGAGTTGACAAAATTCTTCTTTTTTCTTGGAATATTATTACTTTTTGACATCCATTACCTCATATAAAAAATATTCCTATTATTTTAAGAAATTATCATGGGTGATTATTTCCACATTGATGACATATAGGTCATTTAATATATTTAGCTTTGTGATCGTTATCACATGGACATGTGTGGGGAATTATTTCTGTTCTATTTGATGAAATGTTACTCACTATAGTTATAGTTGATAATCATTACTCCCAATATCTGGTTAAGGATAACCAAAATATTTATCACTATAGCTCCCATTCCCTTTAGTTTCTCATTGAAACATATCACACATTCTTTTACATACATTTTTTCTTCTATTCTTGTTTGATCCCTCGATTTACTATATCTAAAAAGGTTAGCAATATCTTAATAATAAAACCATAATAAACAATCTAATGAGGAGGTTAAATGGTAAGATATATAAATTCATATTATCTCAAACTATTTATATTTATCTATGAAAAGTATTATTATCCCTAATATACACACCATTATTATTTAAAATAATTATACCTTATGCTTATATTACATCTAAACATATAAAGATATCTAAAACCTACTCTAGTTCCAACTGAAAGGACCCATCCTTAAACATTAAATATTATGGTGAGTTTTGATTAGAATTAACTTTTCTATATTCCAAAAGGTATTTTTAATTTGTATTTTTATACTATTTTTTCATAAATCTTTAAAAAAAATACATAATTACAGGGTTGAAACTTATACATAGTTTTCATTTTTCCTATAATATAAAACATTGAAAATTAAACATGAGGGATTTTCATGGAAAATCATCATGATTTTAATCTTGAATTATTATTTCTCATTACCCATCATATTTAAAAAACACAACAGATGATAACAAAATCTCAATAATGGATATGAAAAGGAGGATATCGTTAGTCTAGTGAAAAACATGAAATCCCCTAAAGACATATTCTTTAAAACATACCGTTGTACCTAGTAATGTTATATTCTTTTTAAAAGAATAATTATATTTCTTTTTGAAAATAAAAAGATTTTCATGAAATATCATTAGAATGAATTTAAAGTCAGTTTGGTTCCTTGTAATATCATTACCATATCACTCTTACTATCACTATTATAAATGGAATTACTATAATTTTTTCTTTCACCTATGGAGAACCCATTGCATTGGAGTGAAATATGTGAACACCAATCATATAAGATGTAAAAATATTACACTTCAGCTTTAATGAGGATATTGTTTTAAATTTTTTTTATCAAGGATCATATATTTAATACAACCATTGAAAAACTATTCCAAATCATGTGAAAAACACATTGGATATCAATATATCAATTTTTTTAAAAAATAAAATTTTAATATCTAAAAACAACACACACAATAAAGAAAATTATTTATTTGAAACCGACCTTGAAAAAATATAATAATATTCAATTATTATTTTTAATAAGAAAATTAAATATAGTTTTTATCTAAACCATTAAACATAGTTATGAAAATTGAATTACGTTACAATCCTAGAGATGATAGGCCATACATATTCATGAATGACATTTCCATTTTTCAATGATCATTATGGAAAGAAGGTAAGTATTATTTAAAATTTACAAGATGGTAATTATATTATAAATTTCATATTAATAATCTAATTATACTTATATATATAATACATGTGATGTGATGATGTAAAATGAATCACATTGAATCATGGAGATGGTAGTCTATATGTACACATGAACGATGTTTTCATTTTTCAGTGAAAAGAAAGTTATGAAGGTAAATGATATATTTTATTTTAATAATGATAAATATTTCAGTAATATCATATATAATCATTAATTATATTATTAAATCCATCATTGAGATATGGGGATGAAAAGATAATTATATTAGTCCGCAAGATGATAGTCGTCCACACGCTTGAATAAAGGATTCGTTTCCAATTTGATGTAAGAGGAGATAGATATCTGTGGTTATATTTACATAAAAACACATTATTTTATATTAATATTATTGTTTTTTATGTAATCATGGTTAAATAATATTTTAATGTGGTGTAAGGATAAATATAATAGAAATCATCGATTAAAAATTATACCGGTTATTCGAACAACTTCTTTTTCTTAACACCTTAAGAGGATAAAAGATAGTGTTATGAAAAAACCAAGAATTCTATAATGAGTTGGTGGTGGAATATTTGAAGTAAATTTTTAGCTATTTGTTGGATGAAATGGGTTTAGTGTGACTAATTGAGAATAATCAGTATCCCTTTATAAGAGAGGGGAGGGACATTTCATTTTTTTAAAATATTAATATAATATAAATTATTTATTAATTAAAAGAGGAAAAATTTATTTATTTTAATGATATGATGAGTATGTGTCAAAATAATCTCATATAGTATATTTTTACATGTTTATTTCACATTTTTATTTTTTTAATTTGGTTTTAACACCTCATTAACCCTTTTTAAACTTGTAGTAACAACGAGGATTTTTACTCATTGGGGGTCAATATAGTTAAAATATATAAAAAAGCCACATAAATGAATCATAATTGACAGTAAAAATCATATACTAATCATTTTTAGGAATATAATATATTTTTAAAAATTTAATATCATTTAATTAAATATTATTTAATATAATATTTCATTAATGGCAATTTTTAGCCCTATAAATTACATTGATTTTAATAACAACAATAAAAAAATTAATATTATAATTTTTATAATATCTATAACATTTAATGTTAATATTTAAAATTAATTGATAATACTAATTATCTGAAATTATACATCCTTTAATAATTTTAATATCATCTATTGGATTTTTCTATTAATTGAATAATTATTCTTTCAGTGTTTTGTAAATATTTAAGGTAATTATTTCTTCATTGAAAACTATAAAAGAATTTCCAAGGTGTATATAAATATTTTATTTATAAAATTACTATTTATAATGAAATATATTCCATATATCTCTCAATTTTAATAATATTATATTAATGAAAAATAAGAGTTTGACCTTTTTTACTATTCAGTAAATAAAATATTATGAAAGTACTAATCTCATAAAAATGGTTAATAATTAAATATATCCTAATATTTTATGATTTTTGAAAAAATGGACTCATATTATAAAATGTAGTCAAATTTTATAGTCATTTTGTGGTGGTTTTAATTTAATTGTTAACATTAATTACCTAATTTATATTTTATCATGGTTACAAAAATTACTAAGGTTAATATTCATTTTGATAAAAATTAAAGGGACCTCTTTTCTAAATATGGACCTCCTGATTCCAAATTTGAAATCAATTTTTATTGATTCACAATATAGAATTGTTATGATACAATTTAAAATTAAATTAAAAAACATGGTTAAAAATAGTTGTTTTGAAGAATTTCTTTAGAAAATGAATTTATAATAAATTAATTTAAGAAATTAATTTCCAAAACCATATTTGGATAATTTTGAATACTTTTTATCTAATAAAAGTATAAAACTAATCCAAAATATATTTTTAAATAATTTTTTTAAAATTTAAATTAAAAAATTTATATTATTTACCCTTAAAAATCCAGAAAACCTAATTTTGAAAACGACATGTTTTTTAATAATAAAATTGATCTATTAAAAATTATGTTCTTATTTGAAAATAATTAATTAATACAACATAAATGTGTTGGTATATTTTATATATTTCATAATTTGGTTAATCAGTTTCATTCCTTCAAATTCAACTAATAGGTTATAAGAGTCAAATTTAAATAATAACAATTAATTGTTTGTTAAAGTTTTGGTTTTCTTGTCTTATTCGCTATCAAATGAAGTATTTCCCTTTAAATTTTTTTTGACATTATAAGGGACCACTATTAGTTTAACAAACACATTTTTAATATTATTTAATAAAATTAATTTCATATTTGGTTTATTAATTGACTAATTGTGGACATGGAATGTTTTTGAATTTTTAAAATTTAATTATGGGATGTTACTTTTGTTATCAAGTGATTATGAAGAGTTAGATAATTGTGTGATTTAAAAAATTGATTTATAGAAATTAATATGTAGATTATTTAATGTTGAAAAATTTACTTCAAGATAATTATTGTCATCTCCAGTTTAATTACAAGCACATGTGGAGGTTTTACTAGATGGTTTATAATGGTCTACCGTAAAAAATTTCAGTACAAGAAACAATAAATAAGATATGGTGATAATGAATATGCGAAGTCAAATTAAACATTGAACTTGTAATTAGAAAATTATAATAGGGAGATTTAATTACAAATATATAGAGATAGACATAGAGAATAAGGTGATTAAAAAAGAGAAATACACTTCATTGTTTTGACATATCTCTGCTAATTTTTCTCTTATCTCATTCAATATTTACATCCCTATCATCTTCCAAGGAATAATAATTTTGAATAATTGTGATTTTTGTAAGATATTAGTCAAAATTATTTAGGTATTTTGAATATTTAAATCTTGATATTTTATTTAAATAACTTTTAGTTCAACGAAATGTAAAAAAAGTCTTAGAAAACTGGATTTTTATTTTCTTGTGTTGGAGGAATTAAAGTACGGTTTATGAAATTTGGAATTCATTGTGTCAAAGTCTCTCGGGTTCAGTGAAACTCTTAATAAATTATTATCTTTGAATATTTTTTACTTGACTTAAATATAAGAGAGTTACATGGGACTATGCCAAGTTACATGGGGTTGTTCCACTCTGTAGGTTTTATACACTATTTTGTAAAGAGTTGCATAGGGTTATTCTAATTGATCATGAGTCATGTTAAACATCCATTATAAGAATATTTATTTATTTGGATTATAAATTATTATTTAGTGAGTAATATTGATGATAGTAATCAATGATCCATCTCATTAATATCATCAACTATGGGTCTTGGAAGTTCATGGGAAAGTGCTTCTAGGATGGTGTCTTTAAAATATACATGTCTTAGGCTAGTCTATTTATGAATTTTCATTGGATTTTAAATTTATCATTATTTATAATTAAACATTAATAAAAAATTAATTGTATAATATGAATCATTATTTGATAATTGTTGCGAGAAAAATGTGGTTTTAATATCCATCTGGTGATTTATAAAACTGGTTATTTTTTTATAATTTGTTTTGAAATTATTATTAAAGAATTTGTTAACCGATAATCAATATTGTTATATTTTCATGAATTTAATTATAAATAAATTTTTATGAAAGGATATTTCTTCTATATGTTTATTATAAACCTTTTATATTTGGTAATTGATGATGGGGATTTTTCTTGAATCCCTCACCAATGATTTTTTATTACCTAAGCATCTAATATATTCCGCACCTAGGGTTGATCTCTTGAGGTGTCCCCTCACACACAATGATTTTTTAATGTGAATATTCAAAACTAGAATATACTACTACAATAATATATTAATATAATGATGATCTAAAAATGAGTGTGACATATAAATATAAAAATGAAAATGAAAACAAAAGTAAAAATTCAATGGATGTAAAAATTTAAAGATATTAGTGAAGTAGAACGAATCCATTGTTCATTGATGTTCTTGATGATGATATCAATTTTATTTTAAATAGGTATCATAAATGTTATCCTTAGTGTTGATATCAATCCTATCACTCATCATGATACCATTTAATTTTTATCATCCGACATAGACCCTCCACATGTAGGGTAATACTCCCTCAAATCATCACCATAATGATTCTCAACCCCATATGCAACATTATGATGATAAAAGAGAGGAATAAAAATGGATGGGGGGAAGAATACAATAGTATAGAATTATGGGTTAAATCTATATT
Organism: Viscum album; assembly: GCA_963277665.1. Lineage (NCBI taxonomy): Eukaryota > Viridiplantae > Streptophyta > Magnoliopsida > Santalales > Viscaceae > Viscum > Viscum album. Next base: position 1,259,450,583 of record OY728152.1, read on the forward strand.
AAAAATGATTTATGAAATAATAAAATTATCAATGTATAATAAATAGAAACACGTTAGTGCATGAATTCAAGCATCATCACTCCCCCCTCGAATTAGATCTGAATTTTTGTTCCCCACTTTCATGGAGTGGATATTGGAGTGGTGTAAGGACCAAAAACATAAAATAAAAGAGAGGAGAAGTAGTAGAATGAGAATATATTAGACATGTGAAAAAACTATTATTGTATTATAAAATATCTTGTTATATAAAAAATGAAAAACCTATGTTGCCATCCCTTTTGAAAAGAGTGAAGATAAATTTTTGTAGCAAGGGGTGCAATATTTTTTGATCCAATTATACCCTTAAAAAATTTACACATGGTGGGTGTATTAAGTGAATTAATTTGGAAATGTGTTATTCAAAAATTATTTTCACTTATGTGTTACCCATACACCCACCGATGTTCAGATTTTTTGGACATGTGTAGCCCATGTTATGATGTAGTTAGTCTTAAAACATTTCTTTTGGCATGGAGACTATTTGAATTCCAAAGAACCAAATTACCAAGAATTTATGGATTTTAATACTCATTAATATCTAGTGTAAAGATTCTAGAAAAATGTTCCCCATCACTCTGTCAATATCAATGTAAAATTTATTTCACTTTTCTAATCATTTGTGAGAGATGGGGCCATCTTAAAAATTAGCCATATCTTGGAAAAATGTATATATTCCAACTCATGAGCTTGTTTTGGGGCTTGAAATAATGGATTATAGATTATGACTTGTTGAATTAAACAAATAACAATATATAAGATTGTATAAAAACATAATCTCACAATTTTAATATGTGTAGGTGATGTTTTGTTCAAAATACCATTCTGATATAAAAATATTTAAATTCCAAAATTAGGCCATTTTTACAAGTAGGATCATTTTATTAAAAAAAAATAAAATTGTGAAAATTACCCTTAAAATATTAAATTAGTTGGATTAAAACATTTAATTCAATAATTATATATGTGAAATTTTGAATTGCATCAGGAATAAGCAATGAAAATGGGTTTATAAGATTTTTTATAAAAGTGAAATTATATCACTATAGTAGAATATTTGAATTTGTAATATAATAAAACTTATGGTAATAATCAAATCATGTGTCGTATTATATTTTTTAATGTTGATAATAGCATATAAAAATTCATGGGTAATCATGTGGGTCAGGTAATGTGAAACCATGAGTTCTAAACAATTAAAACTTTAGAAGTCCAGGTTGGGTAAAACTATATACTCTATGATTTATGTATGATGTTATTGATATGGAATTGACAAATGATAAATATTTTGTTATTTTATAAGATTAAATTATCTTTATAACCTAGTGATGAAAACATTAATATTATACCATTTTGAATTAAAATCAATGATGGTTCTTATTTTATTATCACCATATTTGTTTTCAGAACTAGGAGTTACTAACTAGAAGGGTTTTATTAAATATTTTATTATAAATGTTTTAAAAATATTTAATTGTTATTAATGGTTTTTATTATTCCTATATGGATTTATTTTGGAGTAATTAGGGAAATACCACAAAGTTTATACGCAATCCATGTAGGTTCACACCAATAAATATGTAGATATTGATGGATGTGATACTAGAAAACACAAGTCTTAATTATTTGATAGTGGTGATGAGAAGTTCCATGAAGAATATATATAAGGATAAGTTTGGTGTCTTTTTTATTTGATTCAAACTTTTAGTCTTCTGTGAACATGTTTCCTTTCCATCGATATTGATTTTTCAAACAAAAATCTTACCATTTATAGATTATGTTATAAAATATTATATAAAAAGTAGTTTATATATATATATAACAATGATTTACACCTTTCTAGTAAAAATTTATATTTTATATTTCATTTTTATCCTCTGATACAAATATCCATCCTTTAGTATCCATTGAATGCACTTAAGTCCTTTTAGTGATCCTCCTTTGTTCTTAGGATCAAGGTACTCTGGTTAGGTTGTTGTAAAATGGTTCCAGAGTATAGTTAATTCATGGTATGTCCATTAGAAATAGGTAATAAGATTTATGGGGTTAAAATGTTCCAATAAATACTTTGGAAATAGTTATATAGTGAACTTCAAGTTACATAGATGTTTGTCTACACCTTGGGGGAACATTATTTCAAGTCATTCCAAGAATATTACCTTAATGGGTCATGACAGAATTTTTTCCAAAATCCTTATAGCTATGATATAGGTGAGTCACATAGGAGTGATTTTAAAAATGGATTTCTAATGGCTCAATGATTGATGAGTTTAATATTTATTTGAAAATTCTATGGGAAGTAGGTTTTGTTAGATTATTTTAGCTATTATCTAATAAATAATTAAGATAGAGACCAATATAGATATGTGTTGAAATAAATATTTGGGAAAGCTATATTATGTAAATTCATTATGGGATTTAGGGAAATTAGACCAAGAAGAATTCATGTTTGAAAAGGACAATGAGGAGTAGAAGATTCTACTAAAAAGCCTTTGCTTGCGAGAATGATTATGAAGACTATCAGAGAATTAGATAAATAATTTAACCAAGATTTTTTGAGTGAAACTGATTAATATTCAGAGTTCTAGAAGAATTTTATGATAATTTAGAGGTCATGTTGTACAAAAGGTAGAAGAATAATGGCTATAGAAGTCAATCAGAATATTCTTATTCATATAGATTCAAAAGCCATTAATGACAGAGTTTTATTCATACATATTGGATGGAAATATGATGACTGCAACCTTCGATACTAGATCTTGAGGTCAGACTGAACCACCACATGGCCTTAGGTGCATTGTCAGATCTACAAAGGAAAGAAAATATTACTGTGGAATAAATGTAAATAATAATCAAGTATTGACATGTCATGAGAACATATCCAACCAATCTCATCGTTGTGAATGTTCTAAATCCTTTTCCAATGAACAACAAAACACTATCTCATTCCCCATGAACTCAAATACAATGATCTATCAAGAAAGAATATCAAATACTTGAACTCACCTATATCATTAAATAATACAAATAGATGCACACCAAGATGTGTTGGGTGGGGTTGGTATGAATACCCATTATGATTTCCCTAAATCATTCACATGAAATCACATATTTACCTATTTACAACCATATAATAAATTCCATGAAAAATATTTATCTCATTATAATCAAAAATTATTTATCACAATTCCAAATATTGAATGTATCACATGAAAATGATATAACCAATAATGTTCAAAAAAAGGAAACCCTTCTCAATTCCACCACAATATACAACCAATATGTAATCAATATAACCAATGGAGAAATAATTAATTTACAAGAAAGTGGCAGAACATCATGCTTATGATCCTAGGATACACCCACTTTGGTTAATCACAAACCCAAGTTGTTCCCAAATTTCATGATCATTCAATCTGTTCAACGTAAAAAAAGAGATTCCCATACAACCCAAATAATCAAAAATTCCATTAGTATCCAACACATATGTGTTTCTCATACCTAACATAATCATTGAATCAAACCCTTTTAAATAATCTAAAATATTGTACCTAAATAGTCTATTAGAACCCAGTCTTTAATCTGACCAGTTGAAGACTCAAAAAAATCCTTTTTCAAAACACCACTATAACCCAAGAATAATGAATCAATTAAAACAAAATTTTGATCAAACTTCCTTTTTTGGATTCATAAAAATCCCAAAATTAATAGATACTTTGAAATTTATAATGAAAAATTTATAAAATTAATTCAAATAATTATTTAATAAATACACACATAGGTAAGTGACTTAAAATAAAAAAAATTATAAAATATGTAATCAAAACAAAAAAAATTAATGAGAAAATCCTACCTTAGTTGATGGTCATTTTATAATCATAGAACACTTAATCAAATGTTAGGGATTTTGATATAATAAAAAAACATAGAATTAATAACATGATGTCAGGATTCTTCGATTCATTATTTCAATCTGTCCCATAACGGACATGATCTAATCTTATGCGATTTATTTAAATATGGAAGTAGAAATAGAGTGAGATAACTTTAGATAGGTTCGTTAAAATGAGAGATCATCAAGATCATACCATATATCCAATATATATTTGATCAACCATAGAGACACTTATGTTTTTTGATGATGGAGAATCCATGATTTTTATCCTAAGGAAACCTAGGGTCATCCCAATATGGGATACAATGTCTAATAAGGATGATGAGAGGAAGATATAGGTTTTAAATGTAAAACAATGTAATGTGAACCTGATTACATGGCCACAATTCATTGTAATATAAGATAATGTGTTGACTATTCTGGTTCCCTATTCCACAAAACAAGAGCCACATCAAGTCCATGAATAGTCAAATGGGAAAATGGGACAACTATGCACTCATTTATGTCCACGTGATAACCTAGGACCCTATATGAACTTTTATTCACCACTTCCTCATTTTGGTGATGTGAAAATTTATGTTTTTAGATCCATAAGACTATTCATCTTGGTTATACAATATTAACTTCACCAAAAAAAAAGAAATTCCAAAAATAATGGAATCCTAAAGAGGGACTTATCGATAAAATCAAGGACATAAAAATTCTCCCCACCATAGGATTTATCATATTGGAAAAGAAACTAGGTGTTGATCAGGAAAAATAACCTCTACTTCTACTACTACTACTACATCTGACCTTCTATCTCTCAAGTATATTCTTGAACTGGACCATGCTTCCACAATACTCTCATAAGAAGAATTATAAAAAACCCATGCCACTATAGTTTATTATTTTATACTATTTTAGATTTTTTAATATTTTATTTATTTTGTGTTTAAATTTTAAAATTTTATGGTTTTTCCTATACTGCAATGTTGTCTAACAGTTTGAGAAAATTGTATTAGTTAACAGTGTATTGTAGTGAAATTTTTAATAGTGTGCTTTAAATAGTTAGATCATGGTTGATCAAACCTTTTAGGATAATTAGGATACCTTCAAACTCAGTTATATTTGTAGGGGGCACTGCCATATGTGGAACGAAATTTTGGAAAACCATGTGACCAAATGATAACTTATTTATGGATTCCATTTTGTTTTTACTTCTTCGTTACAGTATAATTTTCTTAACAAAATAGAATAATTATAAATCCTACCAAGATCTATGACAAATTTAATTTCAAACTCCCCCTATATGAATTTATGGAAATTACCCTCCTTTCTGTCCATATCACATTCAGATTGCCTTGGGTTGTGTAAAGTGTCCTCCTCTCTCCCCCTTTGATTGCAAGTCTCCCTTCTATGACTTTATGCATATTTCTATGGTTTTACCTTATTCACTACACCTTTTTCATCATGTACACTCTCTCTATCCTGTCCCCATGATTTTATTCATACCTAACACCCTAATTATCTTATGGGTTGGGATTTGGGTATAAAATGTGGTGAATTATAAGATTTTATACATTTATAAATTTTTAATGGGGTCTCCTGGATTGGTTTGGTCCCCACCCTCAAAGAATGCATGTTGTGACTTTTTTTCATTATTGTGTTGGGTGTTTATATTCCCTTCTTTTATATTACATGATATGAAATTATTGGATTGTTTAAAATGATTTTATTTTAAAATTATATATACATATATGTGAAAACCAATTTAATTTGGAAAAGTTATCCAGTGGTTTCAACACATGGAATAAATGGGGTTTTATGGATTTCCATATTTTATTCTTAAATTTGAATTATTCTATATGCCAAATTTTTGATAAAACGTCTAATTTATTTTTATATTTTAATGAAGTGATTTTAAATTATTGTATTTGAAGTAAGGATTTCTGTATTTTCCCCTAAATGTTATGATAAATGGGGAACGTTTAAGCTAATATAAAGTGTCTTGAAATGAGCTGACCCATTTAATCAATTAAAATGTTGTTTTAATGATGTTATTGGGTTTCAGGATGGATTTCATGTTGTTTTATCTTTAATCAATTATAAATGTTTTTTATGAGATATTTCAAATGGTGTAAAATTTATTGAACTCTAAAGATTATTTTCAAGTCTCATTTGGAACATTATAAAAGAGTTCTTTGAAATATTGTGTGACCCTCAATTTGGTTCCTTGTATTTATCATTCTTGATGGGGATTGAGACCTCATGTTAATATTGTATATTTTCCCCCGAGGAATTATTTGAAAATGGGATGTTTATTAAGAGTGTGTTGGAGGTGATATAAAGTTTACTTTAGATGATTTATACATTATCTATGTGATGATATCATGTTAAGTTATTTTCTCTCCTCATTTGATTGATTTCATATAAATACATTTAAAATATTAATGAGATATAAGAGGGTGTTACACTAGTTTCATGTGTGAAATGTCTAGTTTCCATATTTATTTTGTGATTTGGTTAGGAGATTTTGTCTTCTAGAGTTTGAGGGATCCAAGTATGGATTATGTTACCCTATAGAGATGTATTATGTGGATCAGTTACTTCAATTGTACTGTTGCGATGGTAGATAGGTCCTTCTAGGATGACCTATGGTTTTGGGTTTCTAGGTCCACGAACATATTACTTGATTACATGGGAGATTCCAATGATACATAGTCTCTATTGAATACTTCTTTGGGGTTCCTTAATTCCTTGTTTATATCCCCAACTCTTTTTTGGTTATGGGGAACATTTTTTTGGTTATATTCATTTCCCTTTATTTAAATTTATCTACATACTAATATTTATATCCCACTGCAGATATAGTTTTTGTATATTTTCAACCAATCCCCCAAATCAGATTTAGTTTGGGTCTTACAATGAATGTAATGTGATGTTGTATTCAAAAAGTTAGTTGGAAAATTTTTCATAAATTGGAAAAATTGGATTGGTTTTTCCATTGAATTTAAAAAACCACATTTATTGAATTGAAATTAATTTTAATGGAAGTATTTAATTTATAGTTTTGAATCAAAATTATGGCTTTAGGCCGCAAGATCCTTGTTTATTTTCCATATGTTATAAAAATAGTTATTGGAAAATTGGGTAAATGTATCTACATTATTTCTTTGTGATTGATTATATAAAATACCTATTTATTTTCACTATATTAATACTAAAATTTTTGGAATATATTTTGAAGTAACTTCCAAGAATATTTGGCATGATCCCACTGGGAAGGTTTTTATCACACCCTATATATAGACCAATGTGTGTGTATATATATAGCTTATATTTTGAATCTCATGGAATTAGGTATTGATCACATTAGATATGGTATTTTGGTTATATTAAAGAATGTGTTGAGATGTGGTGAGTGAATGATGAGACCCTTTGAGATGTTTTTGTGTATTTTTGGGTTCTTATTTTATTTTCAGTGTAAGGATGTATTGGCCAATTTTACCAGGTTCACTAATTTTATTTTGATACTAATTTATATTTATTAATTATATTGTTTTTCAATTATAATGATATTATATTATGTTCTTTGTCCACATTAAAAAGGATAATTTTCACTTATTTTAATTATGTCTCATCTTGGTTGTTTATTTGTTTTTTTACTATGTTTGAATTACCTTACAATATGGTAATTTATTTGTTTATATACAAGGGTATTCAATTTCTTGATGGGTCATACATGATTCTAAGAAGTTTTAATTTAATTATTATTTAATAACTAAGAGTGTGAAACCATTACCATGTGTTTCATCCAGATATCTATGGATTAGTTCCCCGCCCTTGTGGATTTGTAATTCCAAATGATCCAAATAGTTATTTGGGTTGAAAAATGTTTTAGTTGTTGATTTCATTAATTTTAAGAATACTAAATCCTCCAAGGATCTCCTCCCACCTAAAAAATAATCACATGTATGACATCCCAATCCTGGTTCATGCATAATTAATTCAACCATGTTAGCCACATGACCCTAAGAGTGCCTCTAAATATGCCATAGGCTGTCGACTATTAGTGATGGTGTATGGTGTTATAGTATGGAGACTATACCCACATATATTAACTGTTAAAATTGGATTAAAAAAACTATATCTTTCATATTCTCAAGAAATGGTTCAGCCATGTACTCCCAATATTCCATATTAAAAAGAAATAAATTTTCTATAGCACACAGTTCCTTTATCCATACCCACATCCAAGTAATATTCTCAGGTACCAAATGACGGTCTGAATAGGGTGTGTGAAAAACTAAATACAACTCCAAAAATGGTGTAAATAAAAAATCTAGTACTTGAATATAATATGTTACAGTTTTCAATGATGGTAAAATTTAAGGGGGATAATAAGTATAACCATTTTAGAGATTTGGATCCTCAAGGGATACCTGGACACCCCAACCTACATTGTCCTAAGACAAATATCCTTGAGAATATGACCAATAATTGGAATGGGGAACTTGGAAAATAGATATGTAATCCATGTTTAGTAATCATAATGGATCCTTGGAAGACCCATAGTTTCAATGACCTTAGAAATTAGATCCCACCAATAGTGATTATCAATGAATTATGGTTATGTGGAATGTGTGTAATATAAGGGATAATCCCTAGGAATTTCATCATAAAATTATCCAACTAATCCATAGGAAAATTCTATTGTAATATAAATACAGAATTATTAGATTGTAATGGTCTCATCCAATTTCAACCGTTTTAGAGACCAATAATATGAATTATAGGATCTTATCCAATAAATTCATACTTTCCAATGTATACAAGTTTATCATCAAAGAAAAGATGAGGCATTAAAGTATCTAAAACAATTACTACTAAAAATTGTGGTATCTCGACAAGTATTTTCATGAATGAATTATTTGGAATGCTATGTTATTTCCCCACGCATTACAGGTTGAGAATCCAAATCTAACTCACAACAGACTACCCCTTCATAGTGATCTATGTCCAAGATATTATATATATCTGATGTATAATAAATATCAATTTCATTAATCATTTCAATTCCAATAGATATATCCATTAAATTTATTAATTTAATTTCTCTATGATGGTCATTACCTTGTCAAGTATCATTATAAGCACACTATAGAGGTGTTTCAATAATGAAAGATACATGGTTGTCTAGGGAATTTACAAAATTCCCAAATGGTTGGTTCATGTTGAGATCATCCACCTAAAATGGTTTCATGGTGTTTTGTGGGTCATTACGTTCATGTACTAACTTATTATATATAAGCGTGAATCATTTTATGGGAAATATATATAAAATAAAACATGAATCACAATGAAACATTTCATAAACATATGTAATTTTATGGAAAATTAATAAACCACCTACCTTATCCTAATACAAGACTCCTCATATAGTTCTAACATCATATTTATGATTAAATTAGAGAAAACATTGTACAAACACCTTAAAAATACGGCATACTAGGTCACCTGATGAACTCACCAAATACAGGAAGAGAATGTATTAAAAGTAGAAATAGGAGCACTAGACATACCAAGGGGGATCCAATTTGGCTGATGATGATTTAAATCGAGTGTAGAAATTTTAGATGCATCAAATACTTTAGGAGGAATATGGGAGAGAACCCATGATTGTATTGATTTTAAAATGGATATGAAATTCAAATTAATATAGTTTGAAAGGGAAGAGGGGAAAATGTAATTTTCATTGATTTTTAATATGTTGCATGGTTTGGTCCTAATATTTCTCATACTATGCACCAATAATTTAAATCTATTCCCCTTATGAACACCCCTTTCATAGTTCATGCACACTGTTTGACCAACCATGCATTTCGTACTATCTTCAAACTAACACCCTGTAATGTCTAGGAATAGGTTTAGACTATCCATTTGAAAACCATGAATTGTACAGATTTAATAAACTCTAGTTTTTTCATGGTTTTGTGGTCCTTGTTCATTTTTTAACCATGCTTTACCCACTTTATGCTACATGGTTAAGGTACAAACTTCGTTCTTACCGTGTGATAATAGTGTGCCTCATCCCGTTCCTTTAAAAACACTTAATCCCTGTTCTGAACTAAGAATAGACACCCAAACAACCACAATGACCATGTTAAACTTGAATTTAGATCAAACAAGATGTTTATACTAAAATTTAATGGATCCAAACATTGATGAAAAATAAGGATCTTACAACCTCACCTCCTTAAAAAAAATGTCCTTACGTTTCCCATCTATGGGTGGTTGGGTTGCGTCTAAGACTAAATTTGGACACCATGAATTTATATTAGACTCTCATTCCTTGGTCTCATGTAATATATTTTATTTACATTAACAACATTTATTCTACAATTGATGATAGTAATTGTATATCTCTCAAAAGAATAGTCACCCTTGAGCTCATCTTCCTTAGGATAAAAAACTTGGGATAGGTTAGAGTGATAATGGAGAATATGGGAAACATAGAATAAATCATACATTGACTTGTAAAGATAAAGAATATTTATAATATTAAACTACCCTTACCCTCTCTATGATCCTGAAATGCCCAATGAATGAAGGTGATAACAAACTTTTTCTCTGAATCCATTGATGACCCAATCTACGAGAGACTGATAAGAAGACCCCTGTCTCCCACTTCAAACATTAGAGGTCCAAATCGATGATTGACATAATAATTATATCAATTTAGAGACATATCCTTACATTTATTGATCTAATCTACCCATGCAGAAGTTTTTAGAAAGAGGTTTGTTCTTAGTATCACTCTCTCTTTTTCTTCTAACCAATATAGGGGTGAACAATATGACCTATTGTAGAGTGCTTCATAAGGAACCATATTAATAATTTATTGGAAATTATTGTTATAATCAGACTATTCAAGAGGTAAGATATTTCCACAAGATCCTCAAAAATCAGGGATACATTAAAGGATCTTATCATCAGGTGTCTATATATTTTACTCAGACCGAACATTATTCTGAGGGCGATATGCTATACTGAAAAGTTCCTATGAACTGATTGCCTTATACAACCCATAGTGGAACTAATATGTGAACCAGGTGTCCCTATCTGATATAATGGCATGTGAAATCTCATGATGGCGTATGATATCTAATACATATAGAATTTCAATATCATCCCCAGATAATGATTCCCAGATTTGAAAGAAGTTAGAGACCTTTGATAACCCATGTATAATTACCCACACAGTGTAACAATCACATGGTCAATTTTGTAACCCCATAAAATAATATATAGAGACATCGTCACATTTACAATTTAGGATATGTAATAGTTATAAGAGACCAATAGGTTATTACTGTTTTACTTTCACTTGTGGATAAGTGGATCTCCATGTAAAATACCCCATTATCTCATGTTTAATTTTAGGCCACCAATACTAGAATCAGAAGTCAAAATACATATTAATAATTCTAGGATGTGCTACCCACTTGGATTCCAAATATTTCCATATCAACTATAATTTCATGATCACAGGTACCTTAACAAACCCACAGATTTTTAGGATATTATCCTCATCGACAACCCAACCAGGTTGTTGGTCCTCACCCAAAACACTTTTCCTCAAGAATAATCCCTAGAGAGATAAACATTCACTCCTATTAAGATGATCTAGATTATATGGGTCCACTATTAATGTAATGAGAATAGGCTTCTGGTGACACTCTTGATCATCCAAATTCACATTAAAAAGAAGATTTATCGACATCCATTCATTAATACCTTCGAGAAAATATTGATTATTAGTCCTTCATCTCAAAGTTTTAGAATCCATATTTTCATTACTTATTGTGTAAGAAAGATCAAAGATGAAATATTAAAGGTAGTTGATCCATATTCATTGTGTACAGTTCAAGTCCCACTGAGAAGAAATGTGTTTGATACTTTTATGGTCTGTGTATAACACTAACTATTCCCTAAAAAATTAATGTCTCCATCATTGTAAATTAGGAACTATATATGCGGGATTGTAATCATGCATCAGTTAATTATTCTCATTTTTTTCCAAATGATGAGAACCATAAACTAAAACTCATTCCCCTTGCATCAAATCTTCTACAAAATTGACACATGTGTTTCACAATAAATTCTGCAACCTCTTCTATGATAAAAAAATTAAGATCATTGATGAGGAAAGTAATCCTTTCAACTTTGGAATGGAATACTATAAAGCATTTGATAATGTGAACAATACACCATTCTTGGTCGAGCCTATAAAAAGTAATATGAACCATGATATATTATTCCAAATATTATTATATTAACAATCTAGAACAAATAAACTCTATATATCAATGATGTTCAAGGGATCCTCCTAGGAAACACAGACTCCCACCTTCTTTGGATCTATAGATATGCTTTATCATGATATAATATGAACCAGTAAGTGGACATTATCATTCCAAAAGAATATATTTTTGATCTTTCCATAAACCATGTAATCTCTTTGTGTACTTGGTATTATTTCAAGGAGAGTGGAATAATTGTATTTGATTTTATAATACACTAAGATGTCATGCCTAAAAATTACTAAAAAAGCATATAGATATAGATGGAAAACCTAATTCATCAAGGCCTTAATGATAGTAGGATAATTAGTTAGACCAAATGAAACTATTAGGTATTCTTATATTCCACACCTAATTCAATATTTTACATGATACACCCATGAGTATGAACCTTACCAAAAAATATCCCAATATCAAATCAATATTGAAGAAATACATAGTTCATAAGATATTATGGAAGAGATATTCTATTTGGTGAAATGGGGGAGTCTAGAAAAAATCCTAATGGTACCATTTTCCTTCCTAGAGAAAAGGATTTGTGATCCCTATGGAGAATTATTGGATCTTATAAATCCTTTTTCATCTAGGTATTCAAACTGCCTCTTGAGTTCCTGAATCTCAATAAGAGTTATGTTGTATGGTGGAATAGATACTCATTATACTCCTAGACCAATATCAATGGGGAAACACAACTATCTATTAAGTGGTATCCCTAAAATTTCATCATGGAATACATCACTAAATGTGTTCATCCCTAGAGGGAATATATCTCATTACACTCATTAATCATCAAGACAAATAATAGAAATCCAGTCTGACACTCCACATATCGCATGCCGCTAAGATCCATCTCGACCTAACTAGACATTCCGTTCTTCCTTATTGATATAGTTATCGCCCTCATGTTATGAAAAGGCCTCCCTATAGAAATTAAAATCATTACGGTCCCCAAAATCCCTTTACAATCAATACTAATAATTATGTTGAAGGCCATCATCTAGAGAATTAAAAGGTTACATAGACAATGATTATTTCCTATATTGACAGGACAATCCTTGCATTGGATAAAACATTCTAACCATTTCCCCAAATTAGTGAGTAGATACCTCACCCAACTATAGTGTTCAATATCATGAATAAGATGACCCATTAAATCTATAAAAATAAACCAATGTGATGAAATTTTTTCAAAAAATTTGATATTAAAGTCGAGGCCACTTGGATCGTAAAAAGTAATATTGATAACATGAAAATATTCTCCTTAAGTATAGGGTTATATAAGGCCCCAGCCTTAAACCATACTTAATCTTGAGTTATTGCAAGATTACACATTGAGGATCTTTTCAGGTTTAGAGTTTTAGAGAATTAGATCATGAAACTTTCATTACATTCCACATTTAGACAAAGTGGTTACATAAAAGACAGTATTCATTCTTCCCATCAACAGAAACATATTTAAAATAAAACATGGATTATTTCTTGACACATCCTTGACACTGTCATCACATCATGTACCCTTCCCTTGACCTGTGAAAAACATTTCAAAAACTTGGGATGAGCATAAAAATCTCAGTAAGGGATATAAAAATATGGAAAGGAATCATGAGTACACGTATACATAAGAACGAAATCATACTTTACCCATAAAACATAAGCACTTTAACATACCTCATAAAATCATAGAAATCATATGACATAAAGGTACCTTGAGGCATTCATAACATCCTTACGTAGGGAGTAACCCTCTTGGTTACGTTTGGAATACCCATAACAGTATATTCCCTAAATTTCTTCGGATAAACCTTAACGTTTCACTCCTTCGCGTTACCCAATGCATTGGAGAGCTATATCGGGCTCACCCGCCCTTAGTTTATCACAGAACCACCCTTCTTCATATTAATGCCCAAGAACAATATCATAATCGTATCACATAAAACATTCATAAAGGAAACATAACATTTCCACATTTCAATCACAAGATATCAATACAACACATTGATAAAAACATTATGAAAACCATTTTCAATACCAAAATAAAGAAAAGTAAAACATGGTATTTATTTTTCTTTTAAAAAGAAGGTATGTCTTGTAGAGGAAGCTGAAACTCAAATAATGGTCAGGGTGGCAGAGAAGTCGTTGTCGCCGCATACGTGCGACAAAAACATTCCCTTTTTGTCATTTAGTAAAACGCTTCGTATAAAAAAGATTTCTTTTGGATAAACGTAAATGTAAAAGGGGTTTATACACCGTATAAAATAAGGTTGTGTATAAAACAAAATATGCCTCAATGAATGGAGATTGAGACGAAGTCCCTTACAAAGACGGTATCCTTGGTTTAAGGATATATCAATTAAATAATTATGGGTGACAAACGAATACACCAAATATAAGTGGATATTAAGTGTAAAATAATCAAAGGCCATTCACACATATTCAAAAGTTGACATATTCAATAACTACATGTTGAACCCAAAGAAATCGAAATTGGGATAAGAAGTTCCATTGACAGCCTAACGGCGTCACATAAAAATGAGTTGATGAGAGATAAAAGAAAGGGTATCTCATCACATGGACATAAAATTTACATCAATAAGGATATATGATAACATATCCCAACATAACAACATGTAAATTAAAAGACACAACAAAAGAAGTCTTTTAAAAAGAGGAGGGTGAAAGGTTCCCATACCGACATGGGTATCTTTCGAAACATACATCTCGTGAAAGAAGGACAATACACCATTGATGTAAATACTCATAAAAGAAAGTATATTACACAATTAATAATATAATGGGTAGTACATACACCACACAATGGAAATTGTGGCAAGTGTAGCATAAATCTCACGGGAATAAAAGTGAGATGAAAAATCCCTTATGAAAACTCGGCAGCCTAACGACGCCACTTAAAACTTCCAAAAGTGGATTTATGAGATCAAATAGGGTCTCACATAATATGAACAAAAAAATTAAAGTATGAGGAATATAAAAGAACATCCCCAAACATAACAAATAGGAGCTTAAAAGAAGTGACATAAAAGAGAGTACGTAAAAAGAAAGAGAGAGGTTGGATCTCTTACGAAAATTCGGCAGCCTAACGGTGCCACTCAAAACTTCCAAAATGGATTGATGAGAGAGAATAGGGACTCTCATCACATTAACATAAAAATTACAGTAAGATTAATATAAAAGAACATCCCAATCACAAGAAATATGAGCTTAGAAGGAATGACATAAAAGAGTGTACTTAAAAAGAAAGAGAGGAGTGGGATCCCTTACCTCGGGTCCGACTTGACTCGATCGTTCTTTAATCTCCTGAATAATAAACTTGAGTTAATTTATACTTGATTAAGAACCTTTTTCAAGCTTATTATTCCTTTTATATCACTTATTTCCATGTTATAAATATTATGTAATCATTAAGTTAATAATGATTGTTTTGTCGATATTTGGTTCTTAAGTCGAAAGTGGACTTCTTACAATTACATGTTGTTCATGTGTTCAAAGGTTATTTATATACAGAATTACATTCCTGATTTGGATATCATATATATCATATATATCCATAATATACATGTATTTATAATATCACATAATCATTTAGAGGAAAGAAATGAAATGCACCGTTCATGGAGACGGTAAGCCGTACGTACGCATGAACGCTAATTCCATTTCTATTCCGTATTTTCTGGAATGGAATCATAATGATATAAGAGTATATTATAATTACAGTATAATAACACATATAATATCATTAACTTTATCCTTTACACATCCCACATATGGTATTAACGAATCAAATCACTTTCAGGGGGCGGTAGTCCGCACTTCCTAAAATGAAGATATCATGTTTACCCATAATGGAAACAATAATGGTATAAAATAAATGAAAAATATAGAAGCTTAAGGAAATAGTAAAAATATTATATATCATATATAAAAATAGTGAAATCATAATGGCCACCTCTGAAGGTGTTAAATGAGTATTGAACAATCATCGTTTCGGGAGGCAGAATTTCTCCATCCACGGAAACCGTATGTTCTTTAACCATTTGATGTAGTTGTGTGAGAGTGTAGCTCGAATAAATATTATATAAACATCCTAGTATATTTAAGATACTGGTGTTGTTACAAAAGAAGTAAATAAAAAGAGTTTAGGGGGTTGGAGAAGCAAAACAAAACAAATGAACATGAGAGAATGAATTATCTTTAAAAGTGTAACTCCTTTTGATTTGAGCCTAAAGGCTTCCTTTGAAAGGATTCTGCCCAAAGGGAATCCTCTAGGATGAGGAGAGGGATGTTGAGAGAGTAAATGGGCAGGGTATGGTGGAGCCAAATGCTTGAGGTGTGTGTGAAATGAGGTAGAGGTGGGTGCCTTTTATAAGAGGAGAGAAGGGAAATTTTGGAAATCATGAAACTATTATTTTATTTTCAAAAGTGTTTCGGATTTATAAGGTCAAAAATTGATATATTTCTAAGATAAGATTATAAGGCTTCTAAATATTCTCATAAAATAGTTTTTGGACATGTTTAGGTCTTAAATTTTATATTATCGTTTCATTTTATTTAAAGTGTTCATTAATCAGGTCATCGTTGCATCATCATGATGTCATAATTAAATTAATTTATTTATTGTCTAAAAATTATAACAAAAATATTCTGATGTAGGAAATATTTTTATCTTTCCAAATAGTATTTATAGACAAAGATATTATTAGTATAACCCCTTCTAAAAATTGTTTTAGTAAAACAATTTATGTTAGAGTCATTTTCACCTTTATTTAAAAAAAAGGCATTAAAGTAATTATCTCACCCAAGAGGCTCCATAGGGTCCCCTAAATCTACCCATGGGTTGTATTGGTCGGCCATGACTCATAAAATAGGGGTAGGACAAGTGTAATGGTGTTTTCAAATTTTTATAATATCATTTTTACCTTAAATTACACAAATTACCTCTAATCGCGATTAATGAAAAAAAGATACTATTCACCAAAAAATTATTTTCCTCCCATTGAACCACATTTTACATACTAATGAAAAAAATGTATGTAGTATTTTTAAAATTAAATACACATTATTGGTAAACTTTCATTTAACTGAAAAATCAGTAGCCTTGATTACCACTTAGTGGTTTCACTAGTCATCAAAAATTGGAGTTTTTCAGAAAATTGCCAAAAATTCACTCTAAGCTATATTCGATATTCCGAATTCAAAAATGATGATTAAATTACATAATTCAAAGAATATAAGTAGAATTAATTAATTTAATAATTAACTCCCAATGTCAAAACAAATAGCGTGTTTTTAAGAAACAATATATATCAGAAGATTGATATTTGTTTATGTCGAATTTCAATGTGAAATTAATTCCAAAGTCCACCATTGAATCAAATGGTAAAAATATATTCTAACTTCACATTAAAACCAATTAAAAATATAATCTAATAATATAAATAAATTATATTAAAAAGAGGTTTTGAATTAAAATACAACATTTTACACTATTCATTAAAAAATGAACTTTATCAGAAAGATACCAAAAATTTAAACAAAGTAAATTTTGATGTCCCAATTCTTAAGAAGAGTTTTATTTGGTCCAAAAGGATGTATAAGAGTGAAAAAAACTATATTTAATGATGGTTCTCCATCAAAAGGCAATAAGTGAACCTTTAGTGAAAACTAGGGCATATCCTCCTAAAATTGAATTCTTTCCGTATTTTAAGCCTTTATCTTTTATTGGATAAATGTAAAAACATTAAAAAACATATATGATCATATTTTAGTTATTTCTATCCATTCCCGCCAATACAATGGCTACATGTTAACTACCATTTAAAATAATATTATTTTATTATTAGAGTGCAACCTATGATTTCCAAGAAACTCGTTGTTGCGTGTTGGGTACGCCATCGAGCATAGAGTCCCCTTTAAAGTCATATTAATATTTTATTCACAAATATGGATAAATAAGAAAATGTCATATTTTTTATTTACCTGGGGTGTTACATCCTTCCCCCCTTTTGGGAATTGTGTCCTCACAATTTTAAAATTGCGCTTGGAAACATCCTTGAATGTCCCACATCAGAAGAAGAGTCGGTAAAACAATCACTTTAAAATAAAGAAATATAAGTACAAAGGTCACCCGAGTTAACCCATACTAGGATTCCAAGTACGAAAATATGGACATGGAGGAAAAAACAAAGGGTCATGTTCTGATGGAGAGTGATAGAAAACATGTTTAGGAGAGAGTTAACCACGAGAAAATCACAAACTTGTGATGGGTTAAACGGTATTCGATTCCCCAGTAGGAAAAGTTAATAGACAACATTTTTGTTTTAAGTTACTTTTTATTGAGGAAATTATTCATTAGGAAACATAATCACTTATCATGTTGACTTTCAACTTTTACTAGACTCCTTAATCAAACTCATATTTTTTTTTCCAAAAGTCAAGTATTTAGGGAGACTTGTTCGCATTAAGAGTACTATAATCAACTTCTAGAGAATAACCTAATCCACCAAAGAGAACTATATACATCCCATGTCTTTAGGATTTAACGAAAACCAAAAACAAAAAGGTTAGTATAAGGTCAGATAATCCAGAAAAGGATAACCCTTTATAAAAAGAAAATCTATTCTTAACCCCCAAAATTTGTCCAACAAAACCCAAAGTTCAACGAGGACCATTAGATAAACAATTTGTCCATAAAATTCTTCAACGTAAACCAAACTAAGGTTGAAACCCAAATATTTTAAGGATTTAGTCACATAGTCTTCCAAGATAAATCGTAACATTTATCTCCAAACAACATCAGTTGCTCCTAAAGTCTCGTATTGAAAAGTAATTAACCTAATCACATATCCTCCATGATAGGTTAATCATTTTCATAAATAACCCAAAATCAACTTACTCTTAATTCATAAAATCATATAACTAGAATGAATCAGTCAAACTAACCAGGGACTTCACGTAGTCCAGTGGTAGGCGATAAATAACAGTCGCACTTTGGTTGTGGGTTTGATTCCCGCAGCTTTGTCTGACGCGACGGGTTGTCACACGGTCTGCGTGTTGTCCTTTTTCCAAAACTATATAATTCTTAAAACATCCCCCAAAACGAGATAAAATCTTCAAAAATGATCATAACATATTTTAACCTCAAGTTTATCTCATTCCTTTCATTTTCCATCATATCTTAGAGTAACCCATAATTACCTAAAATGTAAGGACCATATAAACCCTAATGGTAACCTTAATAATTATTACCTGAATTTGCACATCGAGTTGGCCATCTCATACATGATGCATTAGATAACTCACCAAGGTTGAAGTGGTTGATCATGAATCCTTGATAGTTGGTTTAGAACAACCAAGAGATTCCTCCTTGAATCCCCCATCTCATCCAGTCTCTTAATCAGAGAACCACCATAGTTTCCTTCAAACCCATTGTCACTTTGGTGCTTTCTAGATCCAACCCTTTACTAAAACCAAAAAGGTCAGTGTGAGTATATCAACATAACCATCATGTACTAATGAGGAAGATAAACACTAAGATATACTTACTCATTCAATTTATCTAAAACTAGGACTCTTTCTGAAATCCTAACCATTATGGTAATGTCACTTGTGCTTAAAGAATACCCTAACCTCTAAAGTTATCTAAACCTACCTCTGATACCAACTATAAGGCCCAAGCCTTAAACCTTACATAATCTTGAGTTATTAAAAGATTACACATTGAAGATCTTTTCAGGTTTAGAGTTTTAGAGAATTAGATCATGAAACTTGCATTACATTCCACATTTAGACAAAGTGGTTACATAAAAGATAGTATTCATTCTTCCCATCAACGGAATCATATTTAAAATAAAACATGGATTCTTTCTTGACACATCCTTGACACTGTCATCACATCATGTACCCTTCCCTTGACATGTGAAAAACATTTCAAAAACATGGGATGATCATAAAAGGCTCAGTAAGGGATATAAAAATATGGAAAGGAATCATGAGTACATGTATACATATGAACGAAATCATACCTTACCCATAAAACATAAACACTTTAACATACCTCATAAAATCATATAAATCATATGACATAAAGGTAACTTGAGGCATTCATAACATCCTAACGTAGGGAGTAACCCTCTTGGTTAATTTTGGAATACCCATCACAATATATTCCCTAAATCTCTTTGGAGAAACCTTAATGTTTCACTCCTTCACATTACCCAATGCATTGGAGAGCTATATTGGGCTCACCCGCCCTTAGTTTATCACAGAACCACCCGTCTTCATAATAATGCCCAAGAACCATAACATAATCGTATCACATAAAACATGCATAAAGGAAACATAACATTTCCACATTTCAATCACAAGATATCAATACAACACATTGATAAAAACATTATGAAAACCATTTTCAATACCAAAATAATGAAAAGTAAAACATTTTATTTATTTTTCTTTTAAAAAGAAGGTATGTCTTGTAGAGGAAGATGAAACTCAAATAATGGTCACGGTGGCAGAGAAGTTGTTGTCGCCGCATACGTGCGACAAAAACATTCCGTTTTTGTCATTTAGTAAAATGATTCATATAAAAAAGATTCCTTTTGGATAAACGTAAAAGTAAAATGGGTTTATACACCGTATAAAAGAAGGTTATGTATAAAAAAATATGCCTCAATGAATGGAGATTGAGACGAAGTCCCTTACAAAGACGGTATCCTTGGATTAAGGATAAATCAATTAAATAATTATGTGTGACAAACGAATACACCAAATATAAGTGGATATTAAGTTTAAAATAATAAAAGTTCATTCACACATATTCAAAAGATGACATATTCAATAACTACATATTGAACCCAAAGAAATCGAAATTGGGATAAGAAGTTCCCTTGACAGCCTAACAGCGTCACATAAAAATGAGTTGATGAGAGATAAAAGAAAGGGTATCTCATCACTTGGACATAAACTTTACATCAATAAGGATATATTAGAACATATCCCAACATAACAATATGTAAATTAAAAGACCCAACAAAAGAAGTCTTTTAAAAAGAGGATGGTGAAAGGTTCCCTTACCGACATGGGTATCTTTCGAAACATACACCTCGTGAAAGAAGGACAATAAAACATTGATGTAAATACTCATAAAATAATGTATATTACACAATGAATAAAATAATGGGCAGTACATACACCACTCAAATGAAATTTTGGCAAATGTAGCATAAATCTCACGGGAATAAAAGTGAGACGAAAAATCCCTTATGAAAACTCGGCATCCTAACTGCGCCACTTAAAACTTCCAAAAGTGGATTTATGAGATCAAATAGGGTCTCCCATAATATGAACATAAAAATTAATCTATGAGGAATATAAAAGAACATCCCCAAACATAACAAAGAGGAGCTTAAAAGAAGTGACATAAAAGAGAGTACTTAAAAAGAAAGATAGAGGTTGGATCTCTTACGAAAATTCGGCAGCCTAACGGTGCCACTAAAAACTTCCAAAATGGATTGATGAGAGAGAATAGGGTCTCTCATCACATGAACATAAAAATTACAGTAAGAGTAATATAAAATAACATCTCAATCACAAGAAAGATGAGCTTAGAAGGAATGACATAAAAGAGTGTACTTAAAAATAAAGAGAGGAGTGGGATCCCTTACCTCGGGTCCGACTTGACTCGATCGTTATTTAATCCCCTGAATAATAAACTTGAGTTAATTTCTACTTGATTAAGAACGATTTTCAAGCTTATTATTCCTTTTATATCACTTATTTCCATGTTATAAACATTATGTAATCATTAAGTTAATAATGATTATTTTGTCGATATTTGGTTCTTAAGTCGAAAGTGGACTTCTTACAATTACATGTTGTTCGTGTGGTCAAAGGTTCTTTATATTCAGAATGAAATTACTGATTTGCATATCATATATATCATATATATCCAGAATATACATGTATTTATAATATCACATAATCATTTAGAGGAAAGAAATGAAATGCACCGTTTATGGAGACGGTAAGCCGTACGTACGAATGAACGCTACTTCCATTTCTATTTCGTATTTTCTGGAATGGAATAATAATGATATAAGTGTATATTATAATTCCAGTATAACAAAATATATAATATCATTAACTTTATCCTTTACAAATCCCACATATGGTATTAACGAATCAAATCACTTTCAGGGGGCGGTAGTCCGCACTTCCTAAAATGAAGATATCGTGTTTACCCATAATGGAAACAATAATGGTATACCATAAATGAAAAATACAGAAGCTTAAGGAAAGATTAAACATATTATATATCATATATAAAAATAGTGACATCATAATGTCCACCTTTGAAGGTGTTAAATGAGTATTGAACAATCATCGTTTCGGGAGGCAGAATTTCACCATCCACGGAAACCGTATGTTCTTTAACCATTTGATGTAGTTGTGTGAGAGTGTAGCTCGAATAAATATTATAACAACATCCTAGTATATTGAATATACTGGTGTTGTTACAAAAGAAGTAAATAAAAAGAGTTTAGGGGGTTGGAGAATCAAAATAAAACAAATGAACATGAGAGAATGAATTACCTTTAAAAGTGTAACTCCTTTTGATTTGAGCCTAAAGGCTTCCTTTGAAAGGATTCTGCACAAAGGGAATCCTCTAGGATGAGGAGAGGTATGTGGAGAGAGTAAATGGGCAGGGGATGGACGAGCCAAAGGCTTGAGGAGTGTGTGAAATGAGGTAGAGTTGGGGGCCTTTTATAAGAGGAGAGGAGGGACACTTTTGGAAATAATGAAACTATTATTTTATTTTCAAATGTGTTTCGAATTTCTAAGGTCCCACATTGATATATTTCGAATATAAGATGATAAGGCTTCGAAATATTCCCATCCAATAGTTTTTGGACATGTGTAGGTCTTAGATTTTATATTATCGTTTCATTTTATTTAAAATGTTCATTAATGAGGTCATCGTTGCTTCATCATGATGTCATAATTAAATTAATTTATTTAATGTCTAAAAATTATAACAAAAATATCCTGATGTAGGAAGTAGTTTTATCTTTCCAAATAGTATTTATAGACAAAGATATTATTAGTATAACCTCTTCTAAAAATTGTTTTAGTAAAAAAATTTATGTTAGTGTCATTTTCACCTTTATTTAAAAAAAGGAATTATAGTCATTATCTCACCCAAGAGGCTCCATAGGGTCCCCTAAATCGGCCCATGGGTTGTCCTGGTCGGCCATGACTCATACAATTGGGGTAGGACAAGTGTCATGGTGTTTTCATATTTTTATAATATCATTTTTACCTTAAATTACACTAATTACCTCTAATCGCGATTAATGAAAAAAGTTACTATTCGCCAAAAAATTATTTTCATCCCATTGAACCAAATTTTACATACTAATGACAAACATGTATGTTGGATTTTTAAAATTCAATACACATTAGTGGTAAACTTTCATTTAACTGAAAAATTAGTTTGCTTGATTACCACTTAGTGGTTTCACTATTCATAAAAAATTGGAGTATTTCAGAAAATTGCCAAAAATTCACTCTAAGCTATATTCGATATTCCGAATTCAAAAATGATGTTTATATTACCTAATTATAAGAATACAAGTAGAATTAATTAATTTAATAATTAAATCCCGCTGTCAAAACAAATAGCGTGTTTTTAAGAAACAATATATATCAAAAGATTGATATTTGTTTATGTCGAATTTCGAAGTGAAATTAATTCCAAAGTCCACCATTGAATAAAATGGTAAAAATATATTCTAATTTCACATTAAAAACAATTCAAAAGATAATCTAATCATATAAATAAATTAGATTAAAAAGAGGTTTTGAATTAAAATACAACATTTTACACTATTAATTAAAAAATGGACCTTATCAGAAAGATTCCAAAAATTTAAACAATGTAAATTTTGATGTCCCAATTTTTAAGAAGAGTTTTATTTGGTCCAAAAGGATGTATAAGAGTGAACAAAACCATATTTAATGACGGTTCTCCATCAAAAGGAAATAAGTGAACCTTTAGTGAAAACTAGGGCATATACGCCTAAAATTGAATTCTTTATGTATTTTAAGCCTTTATCTTTTATTGGATAAATGTAAAAACATTTAAAAACATATATAATAATATTCTAGTTATTTCTATCCATTCCTGCCAATACAACGGCTACATGTTAACTACCATTTAAAATAATATTATGTTATTATTAGAGTGCAACGTAAGATTCCCAAGAAACTCGTTGTTGCGTGTTGGGTACGCCATCGAGCATAGCGTCCCCTTTAAAGTCATATTAATATGTTATTCAAAAATATGGATAAATAAGAAAATTTCATATTCTTTATTTACCTGGGGTGTTACATCCTTCCCCCCTTTTGGGAATTTCGTCCTCGCAATTTTAAAATTGCACTTGGAAACATCCTTGAAAGTCCCACATCGGAACAAGAGTCGGTAAAACAATCACTTTAAAATAAAGAAAGATAAGTTCAAAGGTCACTCGAGTTAACCCATAATAGGATTCCAAGTATGAAAATATGGACATGGAGGAAAAAACAAAGGGTCATGTTCTGATAGAGAGTGATAGAAAACATGTTTAGGAGAGAGTTAGCCACGAGAAAATCACAAACTTGTGATGGGTTAAACGGTATTCGATTTCCCAGTAGGAAAAGTTAATAGACAACATTTTTGTTTTAAGTTACTTTTTATTGAGGAAATTGTTCATAAGGAAACATAATCACTTATCATGTTGACTTTCAACTTTTACTAGATTCCTTAATCAAACTCATATTTTTTTCCCAAAAGACGAGTATTTAGGGAGACTTTTTCGCATTAAGAGTACTATAATCAACTTCTAGAGAATCACCTAATCCACCAAAGAGAACTATATACATCCCATGTCTTTAGGCTTTAACGAAAACCAAAACTAAAAAGGTTAGTACAAGGTCAGATAATCCAGAAAAGGATAACCCTTTATAAAAAGAAAATCTATTCTTAACCTCCAAAATTTGTCCAACAAAACCCAAAGTTCAACGAGGACCATCAGATAAACAATTTGTCCATAAAATTCTTCAACGTAAACCAAACTAAGGTTGAAACCCAAATATTTTAAGGATTTAGTCACATAGTCTTCCAAGTTAAATCGTAACATTTATCTCCAAACAACATCAGTTGCTCCTAAAGTCTCGTATTGAAAAGTAATTAACCTAATCACAAATCCTCCATGATAGGTTAATCATTTTCATAAATAACCCAAAATAAACTTACTCATAATTCATAAAATCATATAACTGGAATGAATCAGTCAAACTAACTAGGGACTTCACGTAGTCCAGTGGTAGGCGATAAATACCAGTCGCACTTTGGTTGTGGGTTTGATTCCCGCAGCTTTGTCAGACGCGACGGGTTGTCACACAGTCTGCATGTTGTCCTTTTTCCAAAACTATACAATTCTTAAAACATCCCCCAAAACGAGATAAAATATTCAAAAATGATCATAACATATTTTAACCTCAAGTTTATCTCATTCCTTTCATTTTCCATCATATCATAGAGTAACCCATAATTACCTAAAAAGTAAGGATCATATAAACCCTAATGGTTGCCTTAATAATTATTACCTGAATTTCCACATCGAGTTGGCCATCTCGTACATGATGAATTAGAGAAATCACCAAGGTTGAAGTGGTTGATCATGAATCCTTGATAGTTGGTTTAGAACAACCATGAGATTCCTCATTAAATCCCCCATCTCATCCAGTCACTTAATCAGAGAACCACCATAGTTTCCTTCAAACCCATTGTCACTTTAGTGCCTGCTAGATCCAGCACTTTACTAAAACCAAAAAGGTCAGTGTGAGTATATCAACATAATCATCATGTACTAATGAGGAAGATAAACACTAAGATATAATTACTCATTCACTTTATCTAAAACTAGGACTCTTTCTAAAATCCTAACCATTATTTTAATGTCACTTGTGCTTAGAGAATACCCTAACCTCTAAAGTTATCTAAACCGACCTCTGATACCAACTATAAGGCCCCAGCCTTAAACCTTACTTAATATTGAGTTATTACAAGATTACACATTGAGGATCTTTTCAGGTTGAGAGTTTTAGAGAATTAGATCATGAAACTTGCATTACATTCCACATTTAGACAAAGTGCTTACATAAAAGACAATATTCATTCTTCCCATCAACGGAATCATATTTAAAATAAAACATGGATTCTTTCTTGACACATCCTTGACACTGTCATCACATAATTTACTCTTCCCTTGACCTGTGAAAAACATTTCAAAAACTTGGGATGAGTATAAAAAGCTCAGTAAGGGATATAAAAATATGGAAAGGAATCATGAGTACATGTATACATAAGAACGAAATCATACTTTTCCCATAAAACATAAGCACTTTAACATACCTCATAAAATCATAGAAATCATATGACATAAAGGTAACTTGAGGCATTCATAACATCCTTACGTAGGGAGTAACCCTCTTGGTTATGTTTGGAATACCCATCACAATATATTCCCTAAATCTCTTCGGAGAAACCTTAACGTTTCACTCCTTCGCATTACCCAATGCATTGGAGAGCTATATTGGGCTCACCCGCCCTTAGTTTATCACAGAACCACCCGTCTTCATAATAATGCCCAAGAACCATAACATAATTGTATCATATAAAACATGCATAAAGGAAACATAACATTTCCACATTTCAATCACAAGATATCAATACAACACATTGATAAAAACATTATGAAAACCATTTTCAATACCAAAATAAAAGAAAAGTAAAACATGGTATTTATTTTTCTTTTAAAAAGAAGGTATGTCTTGTAGAGGAAGCTGAAACTCAAATAATGGTCACGGTAAAATAATCAAAGGTCATTCACACATATTTAAAAGATGACATATTCAATAACTACATGTTGAACCCAAAGAAATCTAAATTGGAATAAGAAGTTCCCTTGACAGCCTAACGGCGTCACATAAAAATGAGTTGATGAGAGATAAAAGAAAGGGTATCTCATCACATGGACATAAAATTTACATCAATAAGGATATATGAGAACATATCAAAACATAACAATATTTAAATTAAAATACACAACAAAAGAAGTCTTTTAAAAAGAATAGGGTGAAAGGTTCCCTTACCGACATGGGTATCTTTCGAAACATACACCTCGTGAAAGAAGGACAATACAACATTGATGTAAATACTCATAAAAGAAAGTATATTACACAATGAATAAAATAATGGGCAGTACATACACCACTCAAAGGAAATTGTGGCAAATGTAGCATAAATCTCACGGGAATAAAAGTGAGATGAAAAATCCCTTATGAAAACTCGGCAGCCTAACGGCGCCACTTAAAACTTCCAAAAGTGGATTTATGAGATGAAATAGGTTCTCCAATAATAGGAACATAAAAATTAATGTATGAGGAATATAAAATAACATCCCCAAACATAACAAAGAGGATCTTAAAAGAAGTGACATAAAAGAGAGTACTTAAAAAGAAAGAGAGAGGTTGGATCTCTTACGAAAATTCGGCAGCCTAACGGTGCCACTCAAAACTTCCAAAATGTATTGATGAGGGAGAATAGGGTCTCTCATCACATGAAAATAAAAATTACAGTAATAGTAATATAAAATAACATCCCAATC
This sequence comes from Viscum album, assembly GCA_963277665.1. NCBI lineage: Eukaryota > Viridiplantae > Streptophyta > Magnoliopsida > Santalales > Viscaceae > Viscum > Viscum album. The sequence continues at coordinate 1,259,478,584 of OY728152.1, forward strand.
ACAAGAAATATGAGCTTTGAAGGAATGACATAAAAGAGTGTACTTAAAAAGAAAGAGAGGAGTGGGATCCCTTACCTCGGGTCCGACTTGACTCGATCGTTCTTTAATCTCCTGAATAATAAACTTGAGTTAATTTCTACTTGATTAAGAACCTTTTTCAAGCTTATTATTCCTTTTATATCTCTTATTTCCATGTTATAAACATTATGTAATCATTAAGTAAATAATGATTGTTTTGTCGATATTTGGTTCTTAAGTCGAAAGTGGACTTCTTACAATTACATGTTGTTCGTGTGGTCAAAGGTTCTTTATATCCAGAATGACATTCATGATTTTGATATCATATATATCATATATATCCAGCATATACATGTATTTATAATATCACATAATCATTTAGAGGAAAGAAATGAAATGCACCGTTCATGGAGATGGTAAGCCGTACGTACGCATGAACGCTACTTCCATTTCTATTTCGTATTTTCTGGAATGGAATCATAATGATATAAGAGTATATTATAATTCCAGTATAATAACATATATAATATAATTAAATTTATCCTTTACACATCCCACATATGGTATTAACGAATCAAATCACTTTCATGGGGCGGTAGTCCGCACTTCCTAAAATGAAGATATCGTGTTTACCCATAATGGAAAAAGTAATGGTATACCATAAATGAAAAATACAGAAGCTTAAGGAAAGATTAAACATATTATATATCATATATAAAAATAGTGACATCATAATGTCCACCTTTGAAGGTGTTAAATGAGTATTGAACAATTATCGTTTCGGGAGGCAGAATTTCGCCATCCACGGAAACCGTATGTTCTTTAACCATTTGATGTAGTTGTGTGAGAGTGTTGCTTGAATAAATCTCATAAAAACATCCTAGTATATTGAAGATACTGGTGTTGTTACAAAATAATTAAATAAAAATATTTTAAAGGGTTGGAGAAGCAAAATAAAACAAATGAACATGAGAGAATGGATTACCTTTAAAAGTGTAACTCCTTTTGATTTGAGCCTAAAGGCTTCCTTTGAAAGGATTATTCCCAAATTTAATCCTCTAGGATGAGGAGAGGGATGTGGAGAGAGTAAATGGGCAGGGGATTGCGGAGCCATAGGCTTGAGGAGTGTGTGAAATGAGCTAGAGGTGGGGGCCTTTTATAAGAGGAGAGGATGGGCAATTTTGGAAATCATGAAACTATTATTTTATTTTCAAAAGTGTTTCGAATTTATAAGGTCCCACATGATATATTTCGAAGATAAGGTGATAAGGCTTAGAAATATTCCCATAAAATAGTTTTTGGACATGTGTAGGTCTTAGATTTTATATTATTGTTTCATTTTATTAAAAATGTTCATTAATGAGGTCATCGTTGCATCATCATGATGTCATAATTAAATTAATATATTTAATGTCTAAAAATTATAACAAAAATATACTGATGTAGGAAATCGTTTTATCTTTCCAAATAGTATTTATAAAAAAATATATTATTAGTATAACCCCTTCTAAAAATTGTTTTAGTAAAACAATTTTTGTTAGTGTCATTTTGGCCTTTATTTAAAAAAAGGCATTAAAGTCATTATCTCACCCAAGAGGCTCCAAAGGGTCCCCTAAATCGACCCATTGGTTGTCTTGGTCGGCCATGACTCATCCAATAGGGGTAGGACAAGTGTCATGGTGTTTGAATTTTTTTATAATATCATTTTTACCTTAAATTACACTAGTTACCTCTAATCGCTTTTAATGAAAAAAAGTTACTATTCACCAAAAAATTATTTTCATCCCATTGAACCAAATTTTACATACTAATTACAAACATGTATGTAAGATTTTTAAAATTCAATACACATTAGTGGTAAACTTTCATTTAACTGAAAAATCAGTTTGCTTGATTACCACTTAGTGGTTTCACTATTCATCAAAAATTGGAGTTTTTTTGAAAATTGCCAAAAATTCACTCTAAGCTATATTCGATATTCTGAATTCAAAAATGATGTTTATATTACCTAATTCAAAGAATATAAGTAGAATTAATTAATTTAATAATTAACTCCTACTGTCAAAAAAAATAGCGTGTTTTTAATAAACAACATATATCAAAAGATTGAAATTTGTTTATGTCGAATTTCAAAGTGAAATTAATTCCAAAGTCCACAATTGAATCAAATGGTAAAAATATATTCTAATTTCACATTAAAACAAATTAAAAATATAATCTAATAATATAAATAAATTAGATTAAAAAGAGGTTTTGAATTAAAACACAACATTTTACACTATTCATTAAAAAAATGAACTTTATCAGAAAGATACCAAAAATTTACAGAAAGTAAATTTTGATGTCCCAATTCTTAAGAAGAGTTTTATTTGGTCCAATAGTATGTATAAGAGTGAACAAAACTATATTTAATGACGGTTGTCCATCAAAAGGAAATAAGTGAACTTTTAGTGAAAACTAGGGCATATACGCCTAAAATTGAATTCTTTACGTATTTTAAGCCTTTATCTTTTATTTGATAAATGTAAAAACATTTAAAAACATATATAATCATATTTTCGTTATTTCTATCCATTCCCGCCAATACAACGGGTACATGTTCACTACCATTTAAAATAATATTATTTTATTATTAGAGTGAAACGTAAGATTCCCAAGAAACTCGTTGTTGCGTGTTGGGTACGCCATCGAGCATAGCGACCCCTTTAAAGTCATATTAATATTTTATTCATAAATATGGATAAATAAGAAAATGTAATATTATTTATTTACCTGGGGTGTTACAGGTTCAGTATATATAACTGGCCCGATCCAGATCCCTCAGTTATGTCCTATCCTCCTTGAGTAGGTCCACCGTTCATGTACTGCAAAACCTGTATCTAGCTTCAAAAACTAAGACTACTTCCTTGGCTTAATAAACCAATGGCACTTAATCTTCTTGCCTTACATGGTGTCATCGACCCACTCTAGAACTTAGATATGGTATAGACCATCTCTTTCTAGAAAGAAGTTGAGAGGTCTTATACAATATTTAGATATGGTCGATTCAGCTGCATGATCTGTAGTCGGTTGAGCCTCTTCTATAGTAAGGATTTGTGAGACCCATCCTACTGCACATAAGGCATACCATGTAACATATAGTGCACAACCTCTCACTACCACCGCCCCCATGAGAAGTATAAAATCAATGGTTCCTTCAATTTGATGATTCCCTACATATCTTAGAATCTATACTACCATACCCTATACCTTCATTTTGTCTCATTTTTTGCTTAAAGATAAAGGAATGGTACACTTTGTCCAAGATAATAGTAAATCAGAAGGAATTTATTTGATATCAGATTGCATACTTGATCCCATCATAAAAAAAATAATCTTTGTAGATATGTTCTCTAGGAAAAGTGGGAAAAAAGTGTTGGATCTATTTGAAATTTTCTAGATAATCCATGGAAGGAAAACCGCCCTTTTCCTGAGGCATCAACTCACTTACTCGATTAAATATAATAATATATGGAAAGAATTAGTCATAGAATTTTGCCAATATGTCCCTCTTTGACATGTCTCAATACTAATATTCATGTGTAAGGAAAAAACACCATCACTTGGTATATCCCCAAAGAATGTAATCAATAAGCTTCTACCATATTTGTAGAATCATATATAGATGGTAAAATATTGTAAGAATTTCCTTCATCCATGATTGTGTAGACTCAGGTAAACCTTCCCTAAAAATGGCCAGTGGGTACTATTGCTAGAATTCCCTGGTCTACTATGCCATGGTTGGTGTACGTCACAAATATCTATCCATATAGTAAACTATACATAGAAAACACTCTATAAGATAAGAAATATATTCCCAATTCTAGAATAAAATTTCATATAAATGGTTGTTCTGATGGGGGAACTATAAGTGGTTCAGGCCCCCCTATTCAGGGGAATGGTCATCACCACATTACTGGTATTCGAGCTAAGACTGTTATGGAGGCATATATATATAATGATAATCACATTCCTTAATATGAGATACATGAAAAAATTATTATATAATTTAGAAAATTGAAAAACTCAAGGATTGAATATAAGAGTTACACTATTCAACTACTTGCTTCAGACGTATGTTATAAGGGAAAATTTCAAGTTTCAATCACAAGGTTTGGTTGTATAGGTAGTGAATTCCAATCTGTAGAGGAAAAATTATTTATGTCATAGTTGTCATCCTTTTTGATGATATCCATTTCCCTTAGGTGTAAAAAATTAGTATGTTTTTATATAATGGATCAATTATATGTAATTTTATTCCTAAGTTATAAAGTTGTATTCATTATAATTTACAATTGGTATTCCATGAAACATCAACCATCCTTTTAAATTTGTTCTTAACATATAAAAATTCCATATAAGATGGTTAAATTATGTGGATCTCCATTCCAAATTAATAGAGGTGAAAACATAATAAATTATAAATAGAATCCATTTAATTGAAACCGACTAATGTTTTTGTCCATGTAACATAATCTCCATTACATAACTATGTCATAATAGGTTAGTTGGGGGGACCTGGAAAAGTTATGTGGGAAAAACTGTTTATGTCGAGAATACACATTAAGTAACCACCTATTTGTATCCCTACAAGAATCTTTAGAATATTTACAATAATAAAAATCAAGGAAAATATTTAATTAACTAGAAACGAAAAAAGTCATGGAATATGAATGGGATAGAAATCTCTACGTCAGTATAATGATTCATGCGGAAATTTTTCCTTTCCTTACTATACAAGGGTAAAAATCTATAATATATTATATCATAAATCACATGCATCACCAAACAAGGGTAGTATTACAGTCGTAACTTAAAAAATATAGAGTAACAAATTCCATCTTAAGAAACCTGGATTTTCTCTTGAGCATGGGTAAGCTACACCCAGCTGTATTTTTATAAAAAGTTTTGAAACTAACATGATGATTTTTTACAAACCAAAAATAAAAATGGAAAGGAGAAGAAACCCCTATAATATAACTTTGTGAGGTACTGAGCCTATTTCACTCACATGTATCTAAAATAGGTTTTCCACAATTCCACAAGCATTCCTCCTCATATGTTAGATGTTTCCAACTATATTTTTGGGTGTATGTTGGTATAGTGGGGTGACTATACCCTTTTTATTAGAGTGAATCACATCGATAGACAAAAATAATGAATTAGTGGAATGTAATAACATGCTAGAAGAATATAAAGAATCTAAATAATAATATATATACAAAAAGAAGAATAATATCATATTGAGGTAATGATTCCATGAGAAAATAAAAAATATGATTAGAAAGACATAGAAGAAGAAATACATCAATAGTAGCATATAAAAAAGATGAAAAAAATACCAAAGAAAACTATGTCCCATAGAATAATAATCACATGCTCTATATCATACTCCCAAGGTTCAATCCAAAAATAAAATATAATATCCATAGATGGTTTGTTCCCTTTATCCTTACCGACATCAATGTAATCTTCCTAGGTACCAAGAGACAACCCAAACATGTAATTAGTAAAACATAATATTTGAACACAAACATTATTTATGGAAAATATATTATGTTAATATAAAATTTATCAATGTTAAATCTTTGTAAATTTAAAGTAGAAAAGAAAATATTACCTTTGTCGAGATGAGGATTCATAAGGGATACCTATATGACTTCTTCATCACAAGCCAGATGTCATTGAGTATATGAAAATTAATTCTCTAGGGAACTAATGAACATGTCCCCGGTGTCCATGTATTGTAATAACAAATTATCCATGAGATATCCATAGTATCCATGACCATATAAGGTCTATCCCACCCACAATGATCATCCGAGATGTAAAGATAAGGGGTATGATTGTAATCCAAGAGGTGAACCCTTATAATTTCACCCTAAAAGTTTCTAAATAATCCCATGGAAAAGTCCATGGTAATTATGGGAAATACTTGGTTGGAATCTGAGGAATTCATCACAGGTAATCCATGTATATTGAAATCAATTGGAATCCAAGGATCTTATCATATACATTCATATTATCCAAAGTATTCAAGTAGTGTGTTACTGATAAGAAAAAGGCACTCAAATATATAATACATTGAATGAGCCGATGAGTGATATGTCACCTTGGTATTGAACCAATGTATCATTTGGCACCCTAGTATTTCACCCAAGGCGTTCATGGATTGTAATCCATGTCTCTATGATGGTATAAAACACTTTTATAGTGATCCAAGTCAAATATAGAAAGAAATCATGGTATTATAAATATGCACATATTTTAACAATTCAAGGACATGAGTTGTATCCATGGAATTCTTCAATTTAATTAATTCATTAAGTTAATACCCTTTATGGATATTAAGAAAAGAACACTATATAGGTATTTCATTCAGATCAAATACAAGGTTGTCTGGGTAATTTAAATAGAGCCGCCTAAAGGGGTGACTCAATTTGAGGTAACCCACCTCCAATAGTGTCATGGTATCCCATGGGACATCAAGGTCAAGGTATATGTGAAATGTTAGAGGTGTGACTAATTTTAAGGGAAACACACAAAACAGAAATCATGTGATAAAAATGACAGATGTGACAAACAACAATAGGTTTATAGAAAAATAATAGGGCACATAACTTCTCCAAATAGAAGACTCTCTAGATAGTACCAGCTTTCAATTTGGGATAGAAAGAGAGAAAATGGAAAACTAGAAAAACACTACGAAAATAGGTCATATTATATTACAGAACGATTTCATCAAATATGTGCTAATAAACAAAGAAAAGAAGAAATATTATTTCTATAATTAACATGGTGATCCAACATGACTAATATTAGTTGAAATGGTGTATGTACCAAGGAGATACACTAATATATAATAGAGGAAGATGGGAGATATCATATAGGATATTTTCTATGAAAATATAGAAGGAATATAAAGAAATAATTTTCAAAATAGAATAGGGAAAAAAGAAAATTTAAAGTCTTTTTAATGGGGTACACATTTTTGTTTCACAGTTGGCTAACCTATGTTCCAACCATTGATAGCCCCTTCCTTTGTGAACATAATTCACATGTTTAATGTAAATAGTAAGAAAAATTGTGATCAGACCATACATTTATCATTATCTTCAGACCCTCAACCCATATATTTTTGGCGCACTGTGAGACAAACTGTGCACATATCGTTTGTGGTGCACTTATCATAAATTGTAGAATTTCTATGGTCCTTTGGACCCCGTTTTAAGGTTTGAAAAACCATGATTCAACCTTTTAGGGACACATGGACGAGTATCATAGATAGGGATAAATAAGAGATTTCTATAACGATCACCCTATTCCTATTAAAACCCTCACTATATTGTCTAAAATAATCCATGATACTCCCAAATCCTCCATAAAACATTTATTGATCTATTATGACAAAAAGAGGTTTATAAATAAATTTAAAGGATATTATACTTAATAGAAAACATTGAAATTACAATTGGTGTTTCCATAAATATCACTTATAGCTCCAAATCCACCACATCATAGAAAATAATGGGAGGTAGATATAACTAGTACATATTTGAGAGAAATGGAACACAATATACAATACAATATAGATTTCTTGCAACTATATATAAAAAGACACATATAAGATTCACTTAAAAATTTTGAGTGTAACAACTTTCCATTGTATTAACTTACCATGATTCTTGACGAATATGTGTCCCTGAAATGGTAATACCCAAAATAAGACATGGTCTCCAATCAGAAAAAATAAACCACTGTCTATAAAGTTCAACATAGATAATTTTTGAGGTCTATGATATCCTTAACAGCTTCATTATTATTTGGACCTGATTCATCATCTTCTACACAAAGATAGGTAAAAAAATGGATCTATCTAATAACCCAACACCATGTAAATTTTAATGTCCTTAAATATAGTGTTTAAAATGGATTTATCTAAATAAATTATTGATAGGTATTATTATAAAAAAACTATACCAAAATTCAAATGATACTTCCATGATATCCTAAAATATACCAAAATATCATAAATCATTCCCTTAAAATTCTTCATAGTCTATTTTGTTGGCCATATGTTTGAGGGTGATACAATATACCCATCTTTAGGTGAGTACCCATGAATTTTTCAACCCTATATAAAGAGTCAAAGTAAATGGAGGGTCTCTATTAGAAAGGATATATAGAGGAAATCCATGAAGTATAACCATATTATCTATATATTTCATACCCAGATCCTCATTTAATAACATCTCGAGAATTGGAAATAAGTAGTCCAAATTCATGATTCGATCCATAATCACCCATATTGTATCATTATTACAGGTATATTTTAGAAAAATACCTATTAAATCCCTGAAAATATCTTATTTTACTTCCATTTCAACCTTAAAAAAGGCTTTAAAGGTCTAATAGGGAATAATTTCTTCACCTTTTTCCATCTATAGGTAAAAAATTGAGTGGAATAATCAATTACATCCATCTCCTTACCGTACCAATAAAAAAACCATATAATTTCACGATACATCCTACCTACTCAAGGAAGAACCTCCCATATGGAGTTATTAAATGAATCCATAACATCACTCTTTATATTTGATGGATCTAATTCAATATCAGAAAAATATAGTGTTTATTTTTCCTAAAGAGACAAACCATCAACGTAATCTCCCCCATTCATGGAGTTAGTATTCCTATAATATTGAGAATTTATCCTTGTTCCTACATTTTCATGGTAAAAAGCATAAAATTGGTGATGATATGATGTAAATTCATGGATCTTACCTCTTCCTAATATTATATATGCAATCTTTTCATCAAAATCATTAGATATCCCGGATCCTTTGAATCCCTCACTACTTTTGATTTCAATCTCAAGGTATCTTACAAAGAATTACTCTTACATGGTGTATAATATAACTAAAAATTTTATGTATGAAGATACTTAACCCATATATATTTTCATAGGTTCAAATCATTCTAAGATAAGATGTACTTAAGACTCTTCTGATCTAAATACACCTGAAATATTTCATCGAATATTTGTTGTCTCTCACTCTTTTGGACTTGAAAATCCATTTCTATATCTTTTTCATGTGTGAGATATTTCTTCCAATTTGGTTGAAACTAAATTTATTTTTATGAAAACAACTTATACCCTTACATGAATAGAAACCCCAGCTCAGTACTACATATCATAGAATACAACTGGAACCCTTCACTAGACATAGGAAGGATTGACCCTATTGTAGGTATAATTCTTCTTCTCCGACTCATTGAATGATCCACAAAACATATTATCTAAATTTTTTTTACACCATTTGGATTCAATGATGTCATAAATGATTCCAAATGATAAAAATATTCAATTAAGTATCTGTGTTATGATTAAAATTTCAATAAAGTTTGAATTTCCAAACACTATTGGGCCACTTCCAAGACATCACTACCTAAGATATCATTGGTTTTACTAATATACCCTTCTAAAAAAAATCAAATTTCTACATAATATCACTTCTGATATTCAATAATATAATTCTGATGAATCCCCATGGAACCTATTTCCTCTCAAAATATATAAAAAAGTCCCCAAAATACCCCAAAATAACATATTTTTCTCTAAATAAAGCGTTTTTATGAAAAAGTACTAGGATTCAGAAAGCTAGAATGTTTTGAAGACATATAAGAAAATAAAAAAGAATACGAACAAGATGAAAATGGTACTTAATGATTTATATGGTTTGGAAAAAATAACTACATCCATCGAGAGGAAAAATCAATTCACTAATTCAAGAGCACAATTAAAAGGAAAATTTATAAGGTTTCATGCACAAAAACTCTAGATCAAACAATCTCATAATGATGATGATTCAGATGTTACACTAACCAATAAATAAGTGAACTATGCTTCAATAACTCATGGTTTAAAATCCATGGTGCTACAACACATATATATTTAATATCTAATATACATTAGTAACTCTATAAAAGTCCATAATGCTATAGTTTCATGTCTATATTTCTTGGTCGACTATGCTATTATACGGTCAGAGATTCTATAGTACCCAACTATAATTACCTAAGCTTACCATGACATAAATAAAACATTAATCTCATTAATTTAATAATATATATCACATGTAGTATAGTAACCCAATGATTGAATGGTTTAGTTTCTTGGAGAAAGGTTACATAAATATCTTATTTTTCTGGACATGTGAACGTTTCGCAATATTAATTTTCCTCAAGATCCTACAGGGGTTTCGAAACATTAGAAATGGGTGAGCTCAGAATCTTCTTAAGGGTATAACATATCAAAACATGACGGAAAACATGTTGGGGTCATAAATAACATAATAAAATATCAAAATACCATATTGGATAATCGTTAAACATTTTAGAGTAGCATTAGACTATAGAATTATCATTAAAAAACCATAAATAATCATGAATATCCTAAAAAATATATTAATAATTACATCACATGATTCCATAAAATAAAACTATATAATATATTTAAAAAAATACATATTTTTTAAAGAATAATTTAATGGAAATGAAATGTATCTTGAAAATTCAAAAAAAGTTGATGAAAAAATAGGAATTATGAAATATATTGATTAGAAACATGAAAATGTGGCACAACCATAAGAACAATAAAACATATATGATAAAACCCTTTAGGCTCACAATTATTTGAAAAAATATATTTATGTTTATGCCAAAAAATGGGAGAAAATGCATCTTGATGAGGATTTTTTGAACAATCCCATTATATCAATACACGACTCTATTAGGAGATCTAATCTTATAAAAATGCAATGAAGAGTGATATATCTCCCCTCCCATCATCATGCATACATATGTGTACCATTTAAATCAGTCATCCTTATATATTGAAAAAACTATGAAAAAATATTTTTTTCTTAAACATATTACATAATATATACTTAATAAATAATATTATATAAAAATTTCATTTACCAAAAAAATTTATTTGACAATAACATATTAAACATTACTACATTAGATATATATAATTTTATGATAATTAAAACAATATCAGGAAAGTAGTTTTTTTGTAAAAATTTAGTAATCATTTTCTAGAATTCATAGATTTGATTCACATTATAAAAATTCTCCCTTTTTTAAAGAGAAACTGGGGTAATATGTTTCATGAAATTTTGTATTTTCAAAAACTCTTTTCCATGGATATTAGGAGTGAAATTTAATAAAAATGTAATTCATTGGAAAAATGAATTTCAGTAAGAAATTATAAAACTCAATTAAATGATTTTGTTTTACAAATTCCCTTATATATGTCATAACTCATGAATCTAGATAAATATTTTTTTAAAACCATAATTTAAATAGTTCGTAACATTATACCATTAAAGAGACATAAGGAATTCAAAATGTAGGAGTGAAATAATTTTAAAAACATTTAATTTTAAGTTATTCATTACGAATCTAGGCTTTAAAAATATATAATGTTTTCAAAAAGTGAAAGATAAAAGTAGAATAAAAATTTAACTTCTAAAAATAATATTTAATAATGGTACCTTAAAAAACTAATAAAGTTATCAAATGAACATTTTGATTTAATGATAAAAATTATTATTTTGAAAGGACCTAAAAAATATTTATTATTTTCCAATTACCTTTTAGAAAATAATAATTATTAAAAATATGTAGAAACTATTTTATTAAAATTAATAAAGGGGAATAAAATTTTATTGCCCTGGGATTTTGTGAAATTTTTTTCTCTTGAATTAATAGAATTTTTTTGTATTCTTCATTTCATTAAACATCAGATATAGCTTGTGTTACATAAATGAACAGTGCGATTATTTATTTTTATGCAACACCAAATATATTTTCACCAAATAAATACTTATATAAGCTTGTGTTACATGGAACACAATTTTCTCTTGAGTTACATGCAATGGCAATTTCCTTCAAAAGTATGTGTTACACGCGTGAGCTAATTTTAACAAACTACATTGTACTATTAATATTGTAGTGAAAATGCTATTAATGTTTTTACTTAGACATTAGGATGGATGTTATGAATAATATATTAATTAAATATGTGAATAAAATAAACTTTTTAGTTATCTATTACCTAGAAAGTAATGTACGAACTATTTGAAAATAAAGAAATTCATTTTCATAGGAAACTAATTTTGTATGTAAAAACCACATTTAATCTCAATAAATTAAATAAACAGATATTTATGATTTTTTTAATATATTACATATTATATAATATATTTTTTCCCTCATCCATGATTTTTAATAGGCATAAGATAAGAATAAATCAAATTTTATGAATACAAAGATGTATTTTTCAAAAATATAATTTTAACGCCTTTTAATGGAAAACCCATTTTAAATATAATTTGTGAGAATTTTAAAAACATTAATTTAAAAAATAAACTTCATTTTTTAAATAATAATATCAATGATTACATTGGGTGAATTTTTTGTTCTTTTTCTATGAATTTATATTTTGTTTTATCTATAATGAAGAACACTGAATTTTAATTTGAAACTCCTTTTTCAACTGATTTTTTATATGGTTCAATTAAATTTATTATTTGTTTACATTTTTATTTAAATAAATTATAAAAAACTTAATCTAATTTAATTTATTTAAATCATTTTCACATTGAAATTGAATATAAAAAATTAGCAATCCCTTGAATGTTTTTACTTTAAAAACCTGTATTGTCATTGTGTCTGCAGAATTAACTATGAATTAATTACTGCCACTTATTAGATTTTTATTGGTAAAAATGTATTAACTATTCTGTAATAATCATGATTTATAATTTATAATATGTTAAATTTATATTTTGACCAAAAATTTTAGTGAATGTAATTTTAATTAAGTAGAGTGATTGAGAGGAAAATTATATTAATAAGGGAATAAACCGTAAACTAAAGTGCCAAAATGGCCTATAAACTTTTCAAAAATAAATTTTATGTTCATATTTAGAACTTATCCTCCATTATCCATAATTGTTACCATTATTAGATCCACATTACGTGAGAAAACATGGGTGGAATTCCCTTTAAAAAAATTACATGAATACCAGTCCTCCTCCAGTTTAAAAATGAAATCAAACTTCTCATTTATTCACCCATATCAATCCCTTTTGGATTTTAAAAAACTGATAAAAAATATACCAAAATCCCTAACTTAATCTTAGAATCATCCCTTTTGGAATAAATCAAACTGTTGAATCCCTTTGGTGAAAAAAATAGTTACCCAAAGAACATGTAACATACTTCGTCAATTGCTTTGTTTTATTTTCATTGTCCACCATATAAATTATTCTTATTAAATTATTATACAATAACATAAATATTCCTAATATTCTAATATTTTGTTACTCTAAGGTTTCAACCCGTAATTACACACACATCTATCCAATGGGTAACAAATTTACCATTCTTGTGCACAATGAACTACCGCCTCACGAAATGATATTGTTTGTTCATTCTTTACAAAATTTAATCACTGGTAATTATGATGGAAAATATATTTTAGGTATATATATGTTATAAATGATTTAATTATTCTTCTTCAATTATTATATTAATAATTACTACACGATTTCAATTTTGAGTAAATAAGATATCTTCTTTGGTGGACGTGGGGACTACTACCACCTCAGAGCGACGTGATACGTTAATACATTACAGAAAATGTATTAATGATGTGTTAAAATAAATTATATAATATATATTACATAATAATTATACTTTAATGATATTATATATATATACATATTCCATTTGATTACATTCTTTAAATATTGAAATAAAACGAAAACAATACTCATGCATACGTACAACCTACCGTCTCCATGAACGTTGTATTCCATTTCATATATATTTATTTTATAGATTGTTATAAATATATATATAGTAAATATATATTATATTTATATCATTTATTACATTCTATAAATATTTAAATAATGATATATGTTACTGATAGTATGGTATCGACGTAGATAAAATAAGCCTCTTAGTGGCCTCTCTCTCCCATCTTTTCGAGCTAGGGTTTGCTCTGGTGGAGATTCAAAGGGGGAGGCCTCTATGCCACCTCGACTTCATCTTAACCTACACTCTTCTCTCCCCTTTCCATTTCACCCTTGGTAATATTTACATTCTCATCCTCCTTGGGATTTTTTGATTCCTTTCGGCATTGAAGGCACTTCTCGCCTCGGTCCACCTTGCTCTTTCTTATATTTCCCCTATCCTCCTCCCCCGCTTGCCTAATGATGACCTCTGGTGGGTCTTCGTTCACCATTTACCCCCCTTTTTACTTCCTTTCACCCCCCATGAAACCTCCATTTTGAGTCTCTGTGTCGGTTCATTGGGCGGCTTAAGTCGGAACCGGTGGGGGCGTTCATGGTTCTTCCCCTCTACCATTGTTGTTCAACCTATCGCACACGAACCCATCTTGGTCAAGCCCATGTGGGTTTCAATATGTCTTTGGATGGTGTTGGAGGGGGACTGGCAATGGTCTTTGTTCATTTACATCACCAGAGTAGGTTTGATTCTCTCTCGTTTGGTTTCCTTTTTCTTCATCTGTATTGATGTTTCGTTTGACATTGTCTTCCTGCTGTTATTTGGTCTTTTCTTTGTTTTTTGGTGTTATTAAGATGGATTTTGTTGTGTTTTCTTTATCAGTTTTACTATGGTATTGTGTTTGGTTGTGGTTACCGATGGAGACGATGCTAAAATTTTATTTTTAATGGCATTGACGAAAACAATGAGTGCGATGGTAGTGGCCAACTTCGACGGATCTGGAGGCTCAGCTCTGTGCAAGGTATTATGATGATGGTGATATGATATGAGTTATGTGGTAGTTTTCCGATGTTGTGGAGGGATGTTCGCCAGTGGGTGCTCTCCAGTAGTGGAGCTATCAAGGATGTGGTTTATTGTCAAAGGGAGCGGCTCGAGGTGATGACACTCGAGTTTTCCGTGTCCCCAGAAGCTGTGATGGTGTTAGGTTTGATGCGTGATATTCGGATTTTCATGTTTAGATGTTGTGGTTTGGGTTGTAGGCCTGAGATGGTTAGGCAGAATGATGGTTGCAATTTGAAATTATAATTTTGAAGATGGCATTTTTTATTCTAAATGGTCCGATGAATTTGGATGTGAATGACCCTGGTGAGCTAAAGATGGTCGTGATGGGTTGATGGCGGCTGACACTGGTGGCTCCTGGTTTTTTGAATCTATGCACTGGGTTTATGTATGTTGTTTTCTTGTTCTTGAAGTTTGAATTTTTGGTGTATTTGATTTTTGAATTGTTTGGTTACCACTAACCAAAAAGTGTCTTTTAGAAAATTAAAAAAATAGATTTGGTGATGATCTATGTTATTGGAAAAAGAAAAAAAATCCAAAACATATATTAAAAACCGTGAAGATATTTCCAGAAACATAACATTAACAATGATTTGTTAATAAAAGGGTAATATAATTTCATAACCAAATTACATCTGTCATTTGATTTAGTAATAATGTTTTTAAATGTATAACAAACTAATATTTATTATACTAGATGTTTGATTGAGCACAATGGGAGTCAAGCCATAAGGTAACAAAATTTCATCTCTTTTTTAATATTTGTGAGATACATTCCATATTCACCAGTAGTTTCTTTTGAGTGTTTTAGATACATTTTAAAGAAATTTTATATATTTAATTTCATTTATTTAATGATATTAATATTTTGTATTGTTTTAATTATTTCAAAGATCTCATGACTCATATGTTACTCATATAGTAAGGGTTATCTTGTCCCACTTTTATTTCTAGGAGACCTATGCCTTATTCACAACTAATTTCATCAGTCTGGTGTATATGAACACCATGAATGTATTTTAATATTCATATGAATAATTTCATGGGTTTTTAAATATAAATTTGATTATCAAAATATCAGGGGGTTTATGGTTCAAAATGTATGAAATCTGTAGAGTAATTTTGTATCAATTGTTTTCTTTGAGATACAAGCCACGTTATACACCTATATTTTTATGAGGTGTATATACTGATATTTAAAATTTTATAACATTAAAATAATTATTTTCATGATTTTTTGCTCTTAATTTCATTACATTTTCTTACGTGGGGTGTTTTATTTAATTCTACAAAAGTGGTAAGAGTTTATTGCAGTAATCAGATCATTTATCTAGACTATTTAGGATTATGGTTCGATTGATGAAATATTATTATAAAAATCTCAAAAAAACCTGGGGATATTCTTAAAAATTGGTTATTCAAGATATATTCATGTATTGGTACCATTTACAACTCTTTGGTTATTTAGATAATTCAAAATTCATTATTTAAAAAATTGGACTTTTTTCTCTCTTCGGTCAGCATTCTGTGTTCTTTTATTACCTTGTTTTCTAGAAACGTTTTATTTTTGATGTTTTTTTTTAAAAAATAATACATCCTTATTTTATATGTTTTAAAGGAATGATGTTTTCAATTTTATTTTTGGATTACTTTATGAGTTTTCATGTTTATCTTAAATGAACACATTTTTAAAAATGTTTTATGTTATATATGGTATTATTCCATGAAGAAATGATATTTTCCTCAGGAATTGTTTTAAAAGATATTTAAAAATTATTTTTCATATAAGATGACATCCATTGATGTTACTCGTTCCAATATGTTGAAGTTATCCAAAGGTTACATTCATATTCTCTCTATAAATGATTTATGTTTTGATGGAATGATGTTTATGAAACCCATTTATATTTAAAATGTTTTATGTATATGAAACTTATATCTAATAAATGAGTTTTATGTTTATTAAACCTATTTATCCTTCAAGAGTTATATTCATATGAAAGTTGTTTCTTTTAACAGGTTATGATTTGATTAAATGATTATGAAGCTTATCTCTTTTCCACAGGTTATGATATGATGACATGTTTATGATACCCATTTAATTTCATGGGTTATGATATAGTTGTTTATATACATATGGAAAATCTATTTATGATTTCATTTTGAAAAGGCTAGAATTAAATCTTCCTATAATTATATAGGTAAATATTTATCTCTCATGAGTTCACTAGGGTTGAAATGAAGGGTTAACTCAGTTCAGTATAATAGGGATGGAACAATGAATGAACTAGATTAGGAACTCATGATAGAATGAAAAGTGATCCCGGTTCTGGAATACATGGATGGAATGAAGATTGAACATGGTTATGTAATACGTGTATTTAATAAAGAGTGAACTCAGTTCAGTAGTATAGGGCTATAATGGGATGTGAACTCGATTCAGTAACAAAGGGTTTTAATGGTTAGTGAACTAGGTTTAGTAAAGGACTCTGTCTGTTAATGTCATCTCAGATGTAATCCTGGACTAATACAGTTGTAATTTTAAATGTCTTCCATAATTCCTTGTATTACACATATGTTATGATTTCATGTATTATGATATTTATTACCTTATGATTCATGTGTTATGAACTACCTAATATTTATTCCATGAATCATGTATATGATCCTTGATATATAGGGTGTGATCATAAAATGTTATTCTCATGTTATAACACCCTTATTCTCATGTTATGCTTAAATTTATCTTTTTTTACCCTTATAAATAATTTGAACACTCCACATTATTTTGTTATGGTCCATTGGTATGTAATTTTATAATGTTCTAAATATTTATCTAAATTTATGTCATATATATTTATGTTATGACTGGGTCGCTGTAGTTGGTATTAGAGGGATGGTTTATTCAACATTTGAAATAAAGGATGCAAAAAATTTAGTGAAATCCCTTGAGATATTTCTAGGTATATGTATAGGGATTTCTCCAATGATAATTCGAAGGATAATTTGATGAAAAAGAACATTTCATTTAATTTTAGTGAAGGATAGATGAAGTGGTATCATAAAAATTCATCCATTTCTGGATACTAAAAGGGGATGTGGCTCTAGATTAGATGAAAATTGGGGTAACTACCCAAAAAACCATATTGAACAGGACTCAATCGATAAATAGTGAAGAACAATGGGCTTTGGAGGACACATTCTTTGACAGACAATGGGGATGTGATTTGGGAATTCAAAAACTATATATAAACCATCACGGGAGAATTAAACATATAATGACTATGAATGACATGGGAAGAACCTGAGGTTTCATAGATTTATAAGGAAGGTGTCTTGACTTAGACATCCTATTTGTAGTTTTTCAAGATTATCTCATTACCAACAATGATGATAGTTTCTTTATCTATTCCTTTTGGTTATAGTCAATGGATAGAACCTGAAGAAACCATGTTAATGTGGGAGTGAAAGGGATAGATCAATGATTGTCCTATTGAGAAAATAAATGCTCTGGGAGATTGAATGGTTAACCTAATTTCTATAATCACAAAAATTTATCAACCAATGAATCATAGTGAACATCCTAAAGGGAAATGGATGGAACAATGATCTCTTGAGTCCTTAAAGAGGAAACATCCACCTTATTTTAGTGGTTCCAATAACCCATTAGTTTCTCGACCAATGGATTCTTACAACTAAAAAGATATTTTCTATTCTCCAGTGATAAGAGCATGAAAAACTCTCTCGGGCTATCTATCATCATGAAGGTGAGGCAGATCAGTGGTTGAATCTTATTAAGAATATTAGATGACAAGATGAAATATAATCCATAGTCTGGGATGTGTTCAAGAACTTATTTTTCAATAAGTACATTTCTTTTATTCTTCATATGAAGACTAAATGTGAATTCCAAGAGCTTAAGTAGAAGGATGATGAATGTTTTGGTTTATATGAAGTAAATTTTACAAGGCTTGCAAGATACTATTTTTTTATATAATCCTAACTAAAATAATAATTGATTGATTATTTTGTGGCTTGAATCCTAGTATTAGAAATTAATTATCTATTTGATACTTTAGAAACTATGAATAAGTTGTTCGACGTATAATCAAGCTAGAAATGGAGGATTGATTTTCATATCAATATCATGGCATTGACAAGAGAAGTAAGATAAAGTTTAAAGAAAAAGATAAATAACATGGAGGGAAGATAATGAGATTTCGTTCATTATTAATCTGTGGGAAGAAGAATATAGGATATTTTCTTAAAGGGACTGATAAATGTTGGAGGTATGGAAGTGAAGGTCACTAGGTGATTGAGTTTTGATGTAATGTGATAAAGTTTTATAAGGATGAGAATAGGGATAAATATTCACTTAATGTACCCTCCATACTCCATTGTTTAAATTGTATAGAGTTATCGAAAAATGAAAATCAATGCCTCAATCCAAAGGTGAATGTTGATGATAATCCAAAATAATAACTGAGTAAAAATAAAAAATGAGATTATTATGAAATCTCAATTGATGAAAAAAATATTGATAATTAGGGAACAATAATAGTTCTCCCCATAGTTGGGAATTCTGTGTTTCATTTTTTATAATTAATCCCTATGAAAATTTTATTCTCTATTCTTTGGTAAAATTTCATGTGATTTTCTCCCATTAAATTTATTGTAGTATAATAAAATCAAATTTTTGTTCCATTAGTACACTGATTTACTGAATCTTTATGATGATTTTTTTGGGATAATCTTAGTTCATATTTAATTAAGGATGGGTAAATTATATTTTTGAAGGGTCACAAGGTTAACAATTTTTGAAATTAATTATGTTAAACTTTGGATGATTTTTTTTATAAATTAAATTGTTCCTTAACTATAAGAATACATATGCATATTGGATAACTTGTTCTGACATTTTTTCTGTGATAAGGATATATGAAATGACCTCTCATTCTATTTTTGGGCCTCTTGATTTTCTAATACTTCATGAATGAAAAAATTACCCTTAATATCATAGAATAATATAAGAAGTAAAAATTGATCAAGGAACAAACAAGGGTGAGATTGTGTTTTAATCATGTAAATATATATCCTCATGAAAATTTTTAAACTTTGTTAAAAATGGTCAGGAAATAAAATGTTTTTATGTTATAATCATTTGTGATGATATAAATGACTTTTTTTCAAGACTCTTTGGGTTATCGATGTGTAATTGTTATCTTTTTCCAAACCATATTATCTATCACTCTCTATAAGATGTTGATATTTATATTTCTCTTCTATTTCTAGGTTTTCACTTTCCACCTATGTTCTCATATATGGAAACCTAGTTATGTGTTACTTTGGGTAAATTTTTTTATTATAACTTCTATTTTTAATGGATGTTTTCGTATTCATTTATATGTTGTTGGTTTATATGAATGGAAATTTGATGTATTAATCCTTTAATACCCCAGATTAATTTTGAGGGGGAAATAATTTTAAGGTGTGTAGAATATAACACCCCAAGATATTTGGATTTTTTTTCAAATTAATTTAATCTTTTTGTTATTCCTCATTTCGCATTATACTGAATATAGCTTGTATTATATGAAAGTACCAAGTTATTATTATTCTTTACACAACAATAAATAAATTTTTTTCTACATGAAACACATATATGATCTTGTGGTATATAAAACATTGTGTTTGACATGTGTTATACGCAATGTTGTTTTCCTTTGACTACTTGCGTTACATGCAAGACATTATTTTACCCATGTATATCATACTATAAATATTATTGTTAAAATATTTATATTGTTATCACCTACATGTTTGGATGGAATTTAGGACTAAAGTAATTTTTAAACATATTAATAAAATTAAATCTTGGTTTATCAATTAGCTATAAATGAATGCAATAAATATTTGAAAATTAAGAAATTCATCTTTTAAGAAAACAAGTTTTCTGTGTACAAACACTATTTTATCTAAATATATTAGACAAACCAATATTTTTGACTTTTTATAATATGTTATATATTAAATAAAACATTTTTCAATCATTTAATATATTTTATAGGAATAAGATAATAATGAAACAAATTTTATGAAAAAAAAATATATTTTTCAAAAATGAAATTTTACTACCTTTTAATAGAGAAAAAATTTTAAATATAATTTGTAAAAATTTTATAATATTTATTTGAAAAAATAAATTTTTTTTATATTATAATATCAAAATTTACTTTCGGTGTATTTTTGTAATTTTTATGAGAAGTTTCTTTTTTTGATGAATAGTAAAGAACACTAAATTTTAATTCAAAATTGTTTTTTAATCTAATTTATTTATGTAGAATAATTATATTTATGATTTGTTTTAATGTTTAATGAGATACATTATACAAAAATTTATACAATTTAGGTAATTTTCATGAATTTAACTTTGAAATTGGGTATAAAAATGTAACCATCATTTGAACATTATTATCTTAAAAACAGGTCATGTCATCCCATCTATGAGATTAAAATTAAATGATTTTCATCTGATTATTTGATTTTAATTTTAAAAAATGGATTATATATTTCTAATATACATAATTTATAATGTAAAATATGGTAAACTTAGTTTTTTTCAAAAAAATATTTTTGAAAGTAATTAAAATTAATTATAGTGATTAAGAGGTAAAATAACATTACAAGGGACTAAACATGAAACATAAGAGCCAAAATGACCTAGAAACACGTAAAAAATCTATTAGATATTCATATTTGGACCCTATTCTCGATTTTATATAATTTTAACATTTATTGTATCCACATTACATGGGAAAAACGTTGGTGGAATTACCTTTTCAACAATTCACAAGAATTCCACTCCTCCTCCACTATAAAAAGGCATTCACACTTTCAATTTATTCACAGCTCTCAAGCCCCATTGGCTCATCCAAACCACGATAAAATAAGTTCCAAAAATTACTACCTTAATCCTAGATGCTTATTTTTGAATAGAAATAAAACCAAAGAATCCCTTTATTGCAAACTAAAAGGTGTTACCCAAAAAACAAGGTAATATCCTTCCTCAAACTCTTTTCTTTTATTTTCACTTTCCACCCACTCAGTTATTATTATTCCATGATTATATAATAAAACTTCTATCCAAAAAATACTGATTTTTTTTGATCAAACTACACTTACACACACATCTATATAGTGGATAACTAACTTACAATTCTTGTGTATTGTTAACTACCACCTCATGAAACAACGTTGTTCGTATTTTCTTTACCACCTGTCATGGGAGGGTTTTATGACTGATAATATTTTTTATATTTTATATATAGTATTATTATATATTTATTATTATCTAATTTTTAGTTATAATATACCTTCATGCCTTCCATTTTGTGTAAATATAGATACTTTAATTGTGGACTTGCGGATTACCGCCTCATAAAATTGATGTGTTTTTTCACACATTACATGGTATGTCTTGAGTAAGGGTTTAGTGAAATTAAATGATAAATATTAAATATCAATTTCAAAAGAATGATATTATATATATATATAGATATATTTCATTTAATTTTTTTTAATACGAAAATAAAATAGAAACGGAGCTCATGCATATGTGTGGCCTACCATCGCCATGAATGGTGTATTCCATTTAAATTTTATATATTTTATATATTATTATAAATACATATTTTATGTATATAAATTATATTTATATCTTGTTTTACATTCTTTAAATAATTAAATCATGATCTATGTAAGACGATCAAGAATAACAAGCCAAAAACATATACAAAAATGTGGATATTACTTGAAATGTAACATTAACATGTAGTTGTTAGTACATGGGTAACATAAATTCATAAAAATAATATCTGGTATTAGATATAATAATATTTATATTTTTTAGATTTATAATAAAATTATATTTATTATTAAAGAGGTTTTTACAAGTACTATGACTATCAAGACATATTGTAACTAAATTCCATGTCTCTTTTTATATCTATGACATGCATGCCATATTTTACAATTGTTTCATTTATATGGTGTATATACTAACTTATGAAATTTAATATTATTAATTTTATATATATCATGATATCAATAGTCTCAATTGATGTAATCCTTTCATATATCTCATGATTCATATGCTACTCAAGTAGTAAGGGTTATCTTGTCACACTTTTATTTTTGTGAGACTTATTCATTATTCATCAGTGATTTCTTTGGTGGGATTTATATACCATCAATGAATGTAATATATGATTATTATTAATAAATTTATGGTTATATAAATATCCATTTTATTATATACCTTTTATGGGGTTTATAGTTTAAAAGTAACCAAACTTGGATAGTAATTTTATCTCAATTTTCCTTAATCGTGCTACAGGAAATGTTATCCACCAATATTTGTCTATGAGGTGTATATACTTCCATTTGAATTGTTATATGATGAATATAATTCATTTAATGATAATTTTTAGCATCATTTTATTTTAATTTAGTTCATGGGGAGTATGATTAAAAATTACCAAAGTTGGAGGAGTTTGTTGAAAACATCTCATCGTTAAGAGGGATTGTTTATGATTATACTTCCAATTATGAAATATTATTATCTATATCTAATGAAAAATAATTATTCCTCATACCCTTTATTTATTCATGGTATTTTCTTGTATTTTTACCCTCTCCCTACTCTTTGATACTTCATATAATTAATAATGTGTTCGTAAGAAAATATGACCTTTTCTCTCTGGTTGGAAATCTGTGTCCTTTCAAAAACATGTTATATAAAAAAATTCCCAAACATTATATGATAAAAACTATTTTTAATGTTTTCAAACTTAATTTTTATTATTTGAAGGGAAAATGTTTTAAAAATGTTATCTAGACTCCTTTATGAGATTTCATGTCTATCTTAAATGGAAATGGGTTTCAAAATGTTTTATGTTTTATAATGTATTTTTAAAAGAAGAAATATTATTTTCCTGAACAATGGGTTTTAATGGATTTTTAAAAATTATTTTCTTCTAGGATGACATTCATTGACCCAAATACTGAAATGTAAAAACACTATGTAAAAAATTCATGAAAACTACTATGTCCCACAATCAGAGTACAATACTAAATGTATGGGAAATTAAATATGGAAAAAGAAATCCCACCAAAAGAAATTATTTTATAGCCATAAGTCAAACATGTTATGTAAGAGGTATTGGTTCTCTTATTTGAAAAGCATTTGAAACACACCTCACCATGTCCAATCTGACAAGGCACACCATTGTCCTGGTCTACCTGGAACTTCATTAAAGAGTGGATCATCTGCACAAGACATGATATGTTTGGGATATCCCAGGAAGGGGTGACTAAAACAATACTTATTATATCGCACCAAAACTATAATGGAAAACAAAAAATGAAATAATATCAATGAAATAGAATAAAGGAATACCACAATGGAATACCAAAAAGGAAATTCCATGATGGAATACATATTCATCACCAAACAGATCAATTTCAACTACAAAATATCATGAACATCAAGATATAATCAATAAAATAAAACATATAGTCCTAAAAGGAAACATTTTATCCATAAGTCACATTGTATCTATAAGACATAAAGTATCTATAAGACACACACTCTCCATAAGACACACGGTCTTTATAAGTCACACAGTCTCTAGGTTACAACTAACCATAGTATTTTTTTATAGAAGCGCTCTATTTATGGGAGAACATAATCCACAATCCATTAGTTAAAAAAAACTCAAAAAAATCCCAATTTAGGATATCTCGAAATTACCACCTTGTCATAAGGGCCCAACATCGTAGAAGAATCAACAAACATACATCCATTTTGAAAGTTATGGTCGTTTGATAATTTTGTAAGGTTGTCATTGGGGAATGAATAGACTATGTGGTCAGTCCACCAACGATGGCGTTAAATCACCCCACGATAGCTCAACTTGGAACGATTGTCAACTGGACCCTTGCCGCCATGGCTGTGTGGTAGCTGGGTCGACCGTGGCCCATTCTGACTACCCATGTCTGACCCAGATCTGGCTCGACCAAGAGTTTCTGACCTGACCCGCGAGGTCTGGATAGGTCTGCCAGGTCGACCCGAACCACATGGCTCATCCTTCTATAGCTGGTCATGACCCACATTGCTACACCGACCCATCACTTTAAATCGACCCGCTCGCCCAACCAGGTCTACATTGAAGGTCTGTTCGGCTAACACAGTCACCCACGACGACCACCACCAGTCCACAAAACAACCTCACTACATCACACGTCCCTCAACCGTGTCTGGGGCCTCCACATCCCACACAACATCAGACATGCCACACCTCCATGCACTACCTCCTACTCTAAATCCTAGTTCATTTCCTTCCTTAGTCCACTATTTAACCTTCTAAACACAAATCTTTGAAACTAAAACACCTATTTGATTTCTATTTTGAGTAAATAAGATATCTTCTTTGGTGGACGCGTGGACTACCACCACCTCAGAGCGATGTGATACATTAATACATTACAGAAAATGCATTAATGATGGGTTAAAATAAATAATATAATATATATTACATAATAATTATTCTCTAATGATATTATATATATATACATATTCCATTTGATTACATTCTTTAAATATAGAAATAAAATGGAAAAAACACTCATGCATACGTACAACCTACCGTCTCCATGAACGATGTATTCCATTTCATATTTATTTATTTTATAGATTGTTAAATATATATATAAATATATAGTAAATATATAGTATATTTATATCACTTATTACATTCTATAAATATTTAAATAAAGAAATATGTTACTGATAGTATGGTATCGATGTAGATAAAATAAGCCTCTTAGTGGCCTCGCCCTCCCATCTTTTCGAGCTAGGGTTTCCTCTAGTGGAGATTTAAAGGGGGAGGCCTCTGTGCCACCTCGACTTCATCTTACCCTACACTCTTCTCTCCCCTTTCCATTTCACTCTTGGTAATCTTTACATTCTTATCCTCCTTGGGATTTTGTGATTCCTTTCGGCAGTGAAGTCGCTTCTCGCCACGGTCCACCTTGCTCTTTCTTCAATTTCACCTATCCTCCTCCCCCGCTTGCCTGATGATGATATCTGGTGGGTCTTCGTTCAACTCTTACCCCCCCGTTTTACTTCATTTCACCCCACATCAAGCCTCCATTTTGGGTCCTTGTGCGGGTTCATTAGGCGGCTTAAGTCGGCACCGGTGGGGGCGTTCAAGGTTCTTCCCCTCTTCCCTTGCTGTTCAACCCATCGCACACGACCCCATCTTGGTCAAACCCGATGTGGGTTTCAATATGCCTTGGGATGGTGTTGGAGGGGGACTGGTAGCGGTCTTTGGTCATTTCCATCACCATAGTAGGTTTGATTCTCTCTCGTTTGGTTTCCTTTTTCTTCATCCATATTGATGTTTCGTTTGAAATTGTCTTCCAGCATTTATTTGGGCTTTTCATTGTTTTTTGGTGTTATTCAGATGGATTTTGTTGTGTTTTCTTTATCGGTTTTACTATGGTATTTTGTTTGGTTGTGGTTCCCAATGGAAACGACCCTGAATTTTTTTTTTTTATTGGCACTGACAAAAATGATGAGTGCGAAGGTAGTGGCCATCTTCGAGGGATCTGGAGGCTCAGCTCTGTGCAAGGTGTTGTGATGATGGTGAGATGATATGAGTTATGTTGTAGTTTTCTGATGCTCCAGAGGGATGTTCTCCGGTGGGTGCTCTCCAGTAGTGGAGCTGTCAAGGATGTGGTTTATTGTCAAAGGGAGCAGCTCGATGTGATGACACTTGAGTTTTCCCTGTCCCTAGAAGATGTGATGGTGTTATGTTTGATGCGTGATATTTGGATTTTCATGTTTGGTTGTTGTGTTTTGGGTTGTAGGCCAGAGACGGTTAGGAAGTATGATGGTTGCTGTTTGAAATTAGAATTTGGAAGATGGCATTTTTTATTCTCAATGGTCCGATGACTTTGGATGTGAATGACCCTGGTGAGTTAAAGATGGTTGTGATGGGTTGATGGCGGCTAACTCTGGTGGCTTCTAGTTTTTTGAATCTATGCACTGGGTTTATGTTTGTTGTTGTTTTGTTTTTGAAGTTTGGATTTTTGGTGTATTTGAATTTTGAATTGTGTGGTTACCACTAACCAAAAAGTGTCTTTTAAAAAATTAAAAAAATAGATTTGGTGATGATCTATGTTACTGGACAAAGAAAAAAAATCCAAAACATATATTAAAAACCAAGAAGATATATCCAGAAACATAACATTAACAATGATTTGTTAATAAAGGGGTAATATATTGTCATAACCAAATTACATCTGTTATTTGATATAATAATAAGGTTTTTAAATGTATAAAAAACTTATATTTATTATACAGGATGTTTGATTGGGCACAATGGGAGTCAAGACATAAGGTAACAAAATTTCATCTCTTTTTTAATATTTCTAAGATACATTCCATATTCACCACTAGTTTATTTTGAGTGTTTTAAATACCTTTTAAAGAAATTTTATATATTTAATTTAATTTATTTAATGATATTAATATTTTTTACGGTTTCAATTATTTCAAAGATCTTATGTCTCAAATGTTACTCATATAGTAAGGGTTATCTTGTCCCACATTTATTTCTTGGAGACTTATGCCTTATTCACCACTAATTTCATCGGTCCGGTGTATATGAACACCATGAATGTATTATAAAATTCTTATGAACAAATTCATGGGTATTTAAATATTAATTTGATTATCAGAATTTCAGGGGGTTTATGGTTCAAAATGTATGAAATCTGTAGAGTAATTTTGTATCAATTGTTTTCTTTTAGATACAAGCCATGTTATACACCTATATTTTTATGAGGTGTATATACTAATATTTAAAATTTTATAACATGAAAATAATTATTTTCAGGATTTTTTTGATCTTAATTTCATTTCATTTTCTGACGTGGGGTGTTTTATTTAATTCTAAAAAAGTGGTAAGAGTTTATTGCAGTAATCAGATCATTTAGCTCGACTATTTAAGATTATGGTTCGATTGATGAAATATTATTATAAAAATTTCAAAAAAACCAAGGGATATTCTTAAAAATTGGTTATTCAAGATATATTCCTATATTGATACCATTTCCAACTCTTTGGTTATTTAGATAATTCAAAATGCATTATTTTGAAAATTGGACTTTTTCTCCCTTCGGTCAGCATTCCGTGTTCTTTTATTACCTTGTTTTCTAGAAACGTTTTATTTTTTATGTTTATTGTTTAAAATAATACATCCTTATTTTATATGTTTTAAAGGAAAGATGTTTTCAATTTTGTTTTTGGACTCCGTTATGAGTTTTCATGTTTATCGTAAATGAACAAATTTTTAAAAATGTTTTATGTTTTAGATGATATTATTCCATGAAGAAAAGAAATTTTCCTCCGGAATTGTTTTAAAAGATATTTAAAAATTATTTTCCATATAAGATGACATCCATTGATCTTACTTGTTCCAATATGGTGAAGTTATCAAAAGGTTCCATTCATATTCTTTCACTGAATGATTTATGTTTTGATTGAATAATGTTTATGAAACCCATTTATTTTTAAAATGTTTTATGTATATGAAACTTATATCAAATAAATGGGTTTTGTGTTTATTAAACCTATTTATCCTTCAAGAGTTATATTCATATGAAATTTATTTCTTTTAATATGTTATTATTTGATTAAATGATTATGAATCCTAACTATTTCCACAGGTTATAATATGATGACATGTTTATGATACCCATTTAAATTCATGGGTTATGATATAGTTGTTTATATACTTATGGAAGTTTTATTTATGATTCCATTTTGACAAGGCTGTAATTAAATCTTCCTATAATTAAATAGGTAAAGATTTATCTCTCATGAGTTCACTAGGGTCGAAATGAAGAGTTAACTCAGTTCAGTATAATATGGATCAAACAAAAAATGAACTAGATTAGGAACTCATGATGGAATGAAAAGTGATCCCGGTTCTGGAATACATGGATGGAATGAAGATTGAACAGGGTTATGAAATACGTGTATTTATTGAAGAGTGAACTCAGTTCAATAGTATAAGGGTATAATGGGAAGTGAACTCGATTTAGTAAAAAAGGGTTTAAATGTTTAGTGAACTAGGTTTAGTAAAGGACTCTGTCTGTTAATGTCATCTAAGATGTATTCTTGGACTAATACAGTTATAATTTTAAATGTCTTCCATAATTCCTTGTATTACACATATGTTATGATTTCATGTATTGTGATATTTATTACCTTATGATTCATGTGTTATGAACTACCTAATATTTCTTCCATGACTCATGTATATGATCCTTGATATAGAGGGTGTGATCATAAAATGTTATTCTCATGTTCTAACACATTTATTCTCATGTTATGCTTAAATTTATCTTTTTTTACCCTTATAAATAATTTGAACACTCCACATTATTTTTTTATGGTCTATTGGTATGTAATTTTATAGTGTTCAAAATATTCATCTAAATTTATGTAATATATATTTATGTTAAGATTGGGTCGCTATAGTTGGTATTAGAGGGATGGTTTATTCAACATTTGAAATAAAGGATGCGGAAAATTTAGTGAAATCCCTGGGGATATTTATAGGTATATGTATTGGGATTTATCCAATCATAATTCAAAGGATAATTTGATGAAAATGAACATTTCATTGAATTTTAATGAAGGATAGATGAAGTGGTATCATAAAAATGCATCCATTTCTGGATACTGAAAGTGTATGTGGATCTAGATTAGATGTAAATTGGGGTAACTACCCAAAAAAACCATATTGAACAAGAATCAATCGATAAATAGTGCAGAACAATGGGCTTTGGAGGACACATTATTTGACAGTCAATGGGGATGTGATTTGGGAATTCAAAAACTATATATAAACCATCACGAGAGAATTAAACATATGATGACTATGAATGACATGGGAAGAACCTATGGTTTCATAGATTTAAAAGGAAGGTGTATTGACTTAGACATCCTATTTGTAGTTTTTCAGGATTATGTCATTCCCAATAATGATGATTATTTCTTTCTCTACGCCTTTTGGTTATAGTCAATGGATAGAACCTGAAGAAACCATGTTAAAGGGGGAGTGAAACAGATAGATCAGTGATTTTCTTATTGAGAAAATAATTGCACTGGGAGATTGAATGGTGAACCTAATTTCTATAATCACAAAAATTTATCAACCTATGAATCATAGAGAACATCCTAAAGGGAAATGGATGGAACAATGATCTCTTGAGTCATTAAAGAGGAAACATCCACCTTATTTTAGTGGTTCGAATAACCCATTAGTTTCTTGACCAATGGATTGTTACAACTAAAAAGATACTTTCTATTCTCTAGTGATAAGAGCATGAAAAACTCTCTCTGGATATCTACCATCATTAAGGTGAGGCAGATCAATGGTTGAATCTTATTAAGAATATTATATGACAAGATGAAATAGAATCCATAGATTTTGATGTGTTCAATAAGTTATTTCTCAAAAAGTACATTTCTTTTATTCTTCATATGAAGACTAAATGTGAATTACAAGAGCTTAAGTAGAAGGATGATGAATGTTTTGGTTTACATGAAGTAAATCTTACAAGGCTTGCAAGATAATATTTTGGTTATATAATCCCAACTGAAATAATAACTAATTTATTATTTTGTGGCTTGAAACCTAGTATTATAAATTAATTATATATTTGATACTTTAGAAGCTATGAATAAGTTGTTCGGCGTATAATCAAGCTGGAAATGGAGGATGGTGTTGCATATCAATATCATGGCATTGGAAAGAGAAGTACGATGAAGTTTAAAGAAAAAGATAAAGAACATGGAGGGAAGATAATGAGATTTCCTTCATTATTAATGTGTGGGAAGAGGAATATAGGGGTTTTTCTTAAAGGGAATGATAAATGTTTGAAGTATGGAAGTGGACATCACTAGGTGATTGAGTTTTGATGTAATGTGATGAAGTTTTCTAAGGATGAGAATCAGTATAAATATGCACTTAATGTACCTTCCATACTCTATTGTTTAAATTGTATAGATTTTTCGAAAAATTAAAATCAATGCCTTAATCCAAAGGTGAATGTTGATGATAATCCAAAATAATAACTGAGTAAAAATCACAAAGGTGAATATTATGAAATCTCAATTGATGAAAAAAATATTGATAATTAGGGAACAATAATAGTTATCCCCATATTTGGGAATTCTGTGTTTCATTTTGTATAAATAATCCCTATGAAAATATTATTATCTATTCTTTGGGAAAATTTCATGTGATTTTTTTCCTTTAAATTTATTCTAGTATAATAAAATCACATTTTTGTTCTATTAGTATACTTATATACTGAAACTTTATGATGATTTTTTTTGGGATAAGATTAGTTCATATTTCATTAAGGACGTGTAAATTATATCTTTGAAGGGTCACAATGTTAGCAATTTTTGAAATTTATTAAGTTAAACATTGGATGATTTTTTTTATAAATTAAATTGTTCCTTAACTATAAGAATACTTATTCAAATTGTATAACTTGTTCTGACATTTTTTCTGTGATAAGGATATATGAAATGACTTATCATTCTATTTTTGGGCCTCTTGATTTTCTAATACTTCATGAATGAAAAAATCACCCTTATTTCGTGGAATAATAGAAGAAGTAATAATTGATCAAGGAATAACCAAGGGTGAGATTGTGTTTTAATCATGTAAATAAATATTCTCATGAAAATTCTTCAACTTTGTTAAAAATGGTCAGGAAATAAAATGTTTTCATGTTATAATCATTTGTGATGATATCAATGACCTTTTTTCAAGCCTCTTTGGGTTATGGATGTGTAATCGTTATCTTTTTCAAAACCATATTATCTATCACTCTCCATAAGATGTTGATAGTTATATTTCTCTTCTATTTCCAGGTTTTCACTTGCCACCTATGTTCTCATATGTGGAAACCTAGTTATGTGTTACTTTGGGTAACATTTTTTATTATAACTTTCATTTTTAATGGTTGTTTTCGTATTCATTTATATGTTGTGGGTTTATATGAATGGAAATTTGATGTATTAATCCTTTAATACCCAAAATTAATTTTAGGGGGAAATTATTTTAATGTGGGTAGAATATAACAACCCAAGATATTGGTATTGTTTTTCAAATTAATATAATCATTTTGTTATTCCTCATTTCGATTTATACTGAATATAGCTTGTCTTATATGAAAGTACCAAATTATTATTATTTTTTACGCAAAAATAAATTTATTTTTTTTTCTACATGAAAAAATATATGATCTTGTGGTATATAAAACATTGTGTTTGACATGTGCTATATACAATGTTGTTTTCCTTTGAATGCTTGCGTTACATGAAAGACATTATTTTACCCATCTATATCATACTCTAAATATTATTGTTAAAATATTTATATTATTATCACCTATATGTTTGGATGGAATTTTGGACTAAATTAATTTTTAAACATATTAATAAAATTAAATCTTGGTTTATCAATTAGCTATAAATGAATGCAATAAATATTTGAAAATTAAGAAATTCATCTTCTAAGAAAACAGGTTTTCTGTATACAAACAATATTTTATCTAAATATATTAAACAAAACAATATTTTTGACTTTTTTTAATATATTTTATATTAAATAAAACAATTTTTTCAATCATGTAATAGATTTTATAGGAATAAGATAAGAATGAAACAAATTTTATGACAAAAATATATTTTTTTTCAAAATTGAAAATTTATTACCTTTTAATAGAGGACAGATATTAAATATAAATTTTAAAAATTTTATAATATTTATCTGAAAAAATAATTTTTTTTTAAATTATAATATCAAATTTTACTTGGGTGTTTTTTTGTAATTTTTTGAGAAGTTTCTGTTTTTTGATGAATAATAAAGAACACTAAATTTTAATTCAAAATTGTTTTTTAATCTAATTTATTTATGTAGCTTAATTATATTTATGATTCGTTTTAATGTTTAATGAGATACATTATAAACAAATTTATACAATTTAGGTAATTTTCATGAATTAAACTTTGAAATTAGGTATAAAAACCTAACCAACATTTGAACATTATTATCTTAAAAACCGGTCATGTCATTCCATCTATGAGATTAAAATTAAATGAATTTCATCTGATTATTTGATTTTAATTTTAAAAAATGGATTCTATATTTCTAATATACATAATTTATAATGTCAAATAAGGTAAACTTATTTTTTTTCAAAAAAATATTTTTCAACGTAATTAAAATTAATTATATTGATTAAGAGGCACAATAACTTTACAAGGGACTAAACATGAAACATAAGAGCCAAAATCACCTAGAAACACATAAAAAATCTGTTAGATATTCATATTTGGACCCTATCCTCTATTTTATATAATTTTAACGTTTATTGGATCCACATTACATGGGAAAAACGTTAGTGGAATTACCTTTTCAACAATTCACAAGAATGCCACTCCTCCTCCACTATAAAAAGGCATTGACACTTTCCATTTATTCATAGCTCTCAAGCCCCATTGGCTCATCCAAACCATGATAAAATAAGTTCCAAAAATTACTACCTTAATCCTATAAGATTCCTTTTGAATAGAAATCCAACCAAAGAATCCCTTTATTGCAAACTAAGAGGTGTTACCCAAAGAAGAGGTAATATCCCTCCTCAAGCTCTTTTCTTTTATTTTCAATTTCCACCCACTCAGTTATTATTATTCCATGATTATATAATAAAATTTTTATCCTAAATATAATTATTTTTTAATTTTTTTTTTCAAACTACACTTACGCACACATCCATATAGTGGATAACGAACTTACAATTCTTGTGTATTGTTAACTACCACCTCATGAAACAACATTGTTCGTTTTTTCTTTACCACCTGTCATGGGAGGGTTTTATGATTGATGATATTTTCTGTATTATATATATAATATTATTATATCTTTATCATTCTCTAATTTTTAGTTATAATATACCTTCATGCCTTCCATTTTGTGTAAATATAGATACTTTAATTGCGGACGTGCGGACAACCGCCTCATAAAATTGATGTGTTTTTTTTCACACATTACATGGTATGTATTGAGCATGGGTTTAGTGAAATTATATGATAAATATTAAATATTAATTAAAAAAGAATGATATTATATATATAGATATATTTCATTTAATTTCTTTTTTTAATACGAAAATAAAATAGAAACGGAGCTCATGCATACATGTGGCATACCGTCCCCATGAATGGTGTATTCCATTTCATTTTTATATATTTTATATATTATTATAAATACATATTTAATGTATATAAATGATATTTATATCTTGTTTTACATTCTTTATATAATTAAATCATGATCTATGTAAGAGGATCAAGAATAACAAGCCAAAAAAATATACAAAAAGGAGATATTACTTGAAATGTAACATTAACCTGGAGTTGTTAGTACATGGGTAACATCATGTCATAAAAATAATATTTGGTATTAGATATAATAATATGTGTATTTTTTAGATTTATAATAAAATTATATTTATTATTCAATAGGTTTTTACAAGTACGATCACTATCAATACATATTGTAACTGAATTTCATGTCTCTTTTTATACCTATGACATGCATGCCATATTTTACAATTGTTTCCTTTATGTGGTGTATATACTAACTTATGAAATTTAATATTATTAATTTTCTATATATCATGATATCAACAGTCTCAATTTATGTAATCCTTCCATATATCTCATGATTCATATGATACTCAAGTAGTAAGGGTTATATTGTCGCACTTTTATTTCTGTGAGACTTATTCATTATTCATTAGTGATTTATTTGGTAGAATTTATATACCATAAATGAATGTATTATATGATTATTATTAATAAATTTATGGTTATATAAATATCCATTTTATTAAATACCTTTTATGGGGTTTATGGTTTAAAAGTAACCAAACTTGGATAGTATTTTTATATCAATTTTCCTTCATCGAGCTACATGAAATGTTATCCACCAATATTTGTCTACGAGGTGTATATAATACCATTTGATTTGTTATATAATTAATATAATTCATTTAATGATAATTTTTAGCTTCATTTTATTTTATTTTCGTTCATGCGGAGTATGATTCAAAATTACCAAAATTGGAGGAGTTTGTTGAAAACATCTCATCATTACGAGGGATTGTTTATGATTATACCTCCAATGATGAAATATTATTATCTATATCTCATGAAAAATCATTATTCCTCATACCATTTATTTATTCATGGTATGTTCTCTTATTTTTACCCTTTCCCTACTCTTTGGTACTTCGTATAATTAAGAATGTGTTCGTAAGAAAATATGTCATTTTCTCTCTGGTTGGAAATCTGTGTCCTTTCAAAAACATGTTTTCTAAAAAAATTACCAAACATTCTATGATAAAAACTATTATAAATGTTTTCAAACGTAATTTTTATTATTTCATGGGAAAATGTTTTAAAAATGTTATCTAGATTTCTTTATGAGATTTCATGTCTATCTTAAATGGAAATGGGTTTCAAAATGTTTTATGTTTTATAATTTATTTTTAAAAGAAGAAATTTTTTTCCTGGAAAATGGGTTTTAATGGAGTTTTAAAAATTATTTTCTTCTAAGATGACATTAATTGGTCTTAATCATGCCTTGACGGGAAAATTTTCTGAAAGTACCATTCATATTAATTCTTAGAATGATTTTTCTGTTGATGGAAAGATGTTTTGGAAACCAGTTTCTCCTTCAAGGGTTCTATGTCATGACCAATTATAGAGGGGCATGTGCCCTGATTACCCTATAACCACCTCCAATAGGCCATTGGATGGATATTACCACTGATTTGGCATATCCCACAATTGGGAGGCATTATCCTAAGTAACCATACACACAAAAACATCTCTATGACCCAAATACTAAAATGTAAATACACTAAGTAAAAAATGCATGAAAACTACTATGTACCACAATCAGAGTACAATACTGAATGTATGGGAAATTAAATAGGGACAAAGAAATCCCACCAAAAGAAATGATTTTATAGCCATAATTAAAACATGTAAATTAAGAGGTACTGGTTCTGTTATCTGAAAAGCTTTTGAAACACACCTCAACATGTCCAATATGACAAGGCACACCATTGTCCTGGTCTACCTGGAACTTCATTAAAGAGTGGATCATCTGCACAAGACACGACATGTTCGGGATATCCTGGGAAGGGGTGAATAAAACAATACTTATTATAGCACACCAAAACTATAATGGAAAACAAAAAATGAAATAACAATAATGAAATAGAATAAAGGAATACCACAATGGAATAACAAAAAGGATATTCCATGAAGGAATACATATTCATCTCCAAACAGATCAATTTCGACTACAAAATATCATTGACATCAAGATATACTCAATCCAATAAGACATATAGTCCTGAAAAGGAACATTTTCTCCATAAGTCCCATTGTATATATAAGACATAGAGTTTCCATAATACAAAAACTCTCCATAAGACACACAGTCTATATAAGTCACACAGTCTCTAGGATACAAGTAACCATAGTTTTTTTTATCGAAGCACACTCGTTCTGGGAGAACATAATCCACAATCTATTAGGTCAAATAAAAACTAAAAAAAAATCCCAATTTAGGATATCTCAAAATTACCACCTTGTCATAAGGTCCCAACTTCATAGAATAATCAACAAACATACATCCATTTTGAAAGTTATGTCCGTTTGATAATTTTGGAAGGGGGACATTGGGACATGAATAGACTATGTGTTCAGTCCACCAACGTTGGCGTTAAATCACCCCATGATAGCTCAACATGGAATGATGGTCAACCGAGCCCTTGCTGCCATGGCTGTGTGGTAGCTGGGTCGACCGTGGCCTATTCTGAATACCCATGTCCGACCCAAATCTGGCTCGACCTAGAGTTTCTGACCCGACCTGTGAGGTCTGGATAGGTCTGCCAGGTCGACCCAACCCACATGGATAAACCTGCTATAGCTGGTCCTAACCCACATTTCTGCATTAACCCATCACTTTAGATCGACCCACTCACCCAACCGGGTCTACATTCAAGGTCAGTTCGGCTAACGCGGTCACCTGCGACGACCAACACTAGTCCACACAACAACCTCACTGCATCACACATCCCTCAACCGTGTCTGTGGCCTCCACATCCCACACAACATCAGACATGCCACACATCCATGTACTACCTCCTACTCTAAATCACGGTGCCTTTCCTTCCTTAGTCCACTAGTTAACCTTCGAAACACAAATCATTGAAACTAAAACACCTATATGATCCTTCAGTTCTGAGTGACACTGATTTGTCCTCTATTTTATCTTTACTTCTATCAGGTGGTCTAATCACGTTTGGATCCCCCTGTAATGTTAATAAATGATCCCAAGTATGTAATGACAAGGAACGATAAGAGCAGTAGAGAAATTGAAAAATAATTCCTGAAGAAGAAACCTTTTCCTTTTTTTCATTTTGGCCTCGATTTGTTTTCATTAGAAGGATAAACAAAGTGGATAAATTAATCTCCCAATAATCCCACAATAATAACCCATCGTAGAACAATGATCGAATCACATATCAATATGTTTATAGATTGATAAATGTTTATTTTCGAAATAAATAATGGGAAAATAAATCAGTAATGAACCACTCTACATTAGATAAGGATTCTTTGATGTAAAGGATGAATTTTCATTAGTGATCAGTCAAGAAGGATCTTTGATCCTAGTGTTTATCTTCACTATAGAGATAATTCTCTATAGACTCTCACCAGATCCACATTGGAATTTTTATCCTTTTCAGCCTAACCCTGGAACCATTTCTATTTTTTAATTTAAAAGAAACATTGTTGTAGTGTCGATGTAAAATTAAAATTTAATAAATTCATAATTTATTTTATTCATTAAAACATCCCAAAACAATTTTTCTTAGTCGAACTGTTCCATAAATGTTAGGCCTTACATATGGAAAACACCATAGTAAGAAATCAATGGTGGTATCCTATTTCCAATCCATGTCAATGTTCATGAGTTATTAGGATTTTAAAATAAGATAATTTTATATAATTATTTTATTTGTGGTTTCGTCCTTCATGAATTTTTTTTCAGATGACCCACACCGACAAAATTTAGGTCATTACAAGGGTAAATTTTCTATTCTGATCTCAACGGTTCCCTTATATTTCTAATCCTTGAACTCATGTAAATGATATTCCACATTTCATTGAAATCAATGTGCAAGTGGTGTTAAGAACATAACAGTTTTCAATGGACTTTTTCGAGTACACCGGGCCTCATAACCACACGCCATATCAGATCCTGTTCTCAAAATTTTCCAAAATAATTTCTAACAATAATGTTATGAAATGTAAAATTCATTATATTATCAACATATTAGGTTTTAACATCCCATAAATTCTAATACAATAGCTACTCAATGTAATAAGGCTACTGAGCACAAATATGCTCCTCCCACTCATATGTTCTCTCCTAGAGATTCATGTGCTACCACCGAACACACACCAAAGGAATTGGCCACCCACAAAGGATCCTATCTTGCTAATTTTCAATCTCCACATAGTAAATAGAAAATTTCACCCCTTCCTCAATGTATATCTTATCCCAATGAATGATTTGTGATGGGTCAAGTACATACCTCCTCAACTGTGACAAGTGGAAGACCTCGTGTTCTCTCTCATATTGTAGAGGTAGATCTAAGTAGTATGAAACCACACCAACTCTATATATTATCATGAATGGTCCGATGAACCTCAGATATGTCTTTCCACCATGGTCAAATCTCTACAATTATCAACGAGGTGAGACCCAACGTAACATGTGGTCTCCTTCCTCAAACTCCAAAGACCTCCTTCATCTCTCATTATAAGAGGTCTAATGGATTTGTGTTGTATTGATCCACTGCTGAATGATCTAAACCTTCTCTACAGTACCCTACACCATCTATGGGCCCGTGAGTGAGTAATCTCTTAGTTCCATCCAGAAAAGTGGTGATCCTCCCTACTATGTCCAAAATATAACATGTAAGCCTATATCATTTCCTCAAGAACCTATATGGTCTGCTCAGTCTAGCCATCCGTATATGGGTGAAATGCTATGATGAAGAATACATGAGTCCCAAATTACTCCTGGAATCCATTTCAAAATCTGGATATAAAGTGAGAATCATGATATGAGACTATTTCTTGATGGAACTCCATGGATTTGAATGATCACTTTCACGTAGAGTCGTCCCAAGCTCTCTTCTAAACTCTGCTCTCGAATTGATAAGAAGTGGGTCGACATGGTGAGTCAGTCAATGATCACCCAAATGGTATCATGTACCCAAGACATACATAATAATCCTATAACAAT
The DNA here is from genome assembly GCA_963277665.1 of Viscum album. Lineage (NCBI taxonomy): Eukaryota > Viridiplantae > Streptophyta > Magnoliopsida > Santalales > Viscaceae > Viscum > Viscum album. The sequence continues at coordinate 1,259,518,078 of OY728152.1, forward strand.
TTCCATCAATATCCCATCCCACTTCCATTCCGACACCTCAATGGGCGGAGAAAAACATGTTGGAACCTAGTGCTCGACCTTCACCTACTGACAAATGAGGAATCGAGAAACAAAATCTACAACTCCCTTATTCTCCTATGGTCACCCAAACTGATGTGAGAGGTCCTGGTATATCTTTTACACACCTTTATTTACATCTAAAGGGGATGTATGGAACCCCTTACAAACATCCTCCTTCAATTCAACTAGTACTACTATTACCCGTATGAAAATAATGATGTGCTCCCCAAATTTCGAATATCCATGAGGGGAATGCCCTGTGGACATCTGAGCATGTAAAACATCACAATCAATGACCCAAATCTCTACCTCCCCAACTCCTTATAAGTGTGGATGGTTAATAACCATATAATGGAGGTATATATCTAAATCCCCATCTATAGAGTATATCCTCAATGAGTCCAAGTACTTTGATGCATCAATCAACAATGGGGAACTAGATCTCTTGTTGAGATCGTCTTCCACCACATTCCACATCCGAGGTGTACATAAAATCTCAAAGTCAATTTCCTATAGGAAATCTACCCATCACCTCTATCTCATGTTCATATCCTTTTTAGAGAAGATATATTTGAGTCTCTTGTAGTTAGAGTATATGATAAATCGCTCTCCCATCAGGTAATGTCGTCACATATTCAAATCGAAGACTACCACTTCTAAATCAGGATCACTAGTCACGTAGATATACTTGTGTGGTCCCAACTGGCATGCAATATAGACAATAACCACTTTCCACTACAGTAGGTCACAACCAAGCCCTTTTCCTGATGCACCGAAGAACACTACGTACTCAGTACCATCCTTTGGAAATCTAAAGATTGGAGAACTCATTAATATCTTCTTGAGAGCTGAAAATTATCCCTAAACTTCTATATCCATGTGAAATGAAATATCTTTTGGTACGATTTCCAGCTCTTTGGTTATTTAGATAACTCAAAATGGATTATTTAAAAAATTGGACTTTTTTCTCTCTTCGGTCAGCATTCTGTGTTCTTTTAATACCTTGTTTTCTTGAAACGTTTTATTTTTATTGTTTATTTTTTAAAATAATACATCCTTATTTTATATGTTTTAATGGAAAGATGTTTTCAATTTTATTTTTGGACCCCTTTATGAGTTTTCATTTTTATATTAAATTAAAACATTTTTAAAAATGTTTTATTTTTTAGATGGTATTATTCCATGAAGAAAAGATATTTTCCTCAAGAATTGTTTTAAAAGATATTTAAAATTTATTTTCTGTATAAGATGACATCCATTGATGTTACTCGTTCCAATCTGGTGAAGTTATCCAAAGGTTCCATTCATATTCTATCTCTAAATGACTTATGTTTTGATAGAATTATGTTTATGAAACCCATTTATATTTAAAATGTTTTATGTATTTGAAACATATATCTAATAAATGGGTTGCATGTTTGTTAAACCTATCTATCCTTCAAGAGGTATATTCATACGAAAGTTGTTTCTTTTAACGGGTTATGATTTGATTAAATGATCATGAATCCTATCTCTCTTCCATAGGTTATGATATGATGACATGTTTATGATACCCATTTAATTTCATGGGTTATGATATAGTTGTTTATATAATTATGGAACACTTATTTATGATTTCATTTAGAGAGGGCTGGAATTAAATCATCCTATAATTTAATAGGTAAAGATTTATCTCTCATGAGTTCACTAGGGTTGAAATGAAGAGTTAACTAAATTCAATATAATAGGGATGGAACAAAGAATGAACTAGATTAGTAACTCATGATGGAATGAAAAGTTATCCCGGTTCTGGAATACATGGATGGAATGCAGATTGAACATGGTCCTATAATATGTGTATTAAATGAAGAGTGAACTTAGTTCAGTATTATAGGGCTATAATTGGAAGTGAACTCGATTCAGTAACAAAGGGTTTGAATGGTTAGTGAACCAGATTTTGTAAAGGACTCTGTCTGTTAATGTCGTCTCAGATGTAATCTTGGACTAATATGGTTATAATTTTAAATGTCTTCCATAATTCCTTATAATACAAATATTATATGATTTCATGTATTATGATATTTATTACCTTATGATTCATGTGTTATGAAATACATAATATTTATTCCATGACTCATGTATATGATCCTTGATATACAGGGTGTGATCATAAAATGTTATTCTCATGTTATAACACCCTTATTCTCATGTTATGCTTAAATTTATCTTTTTTACCCTTATAAAGAATTTGAACACTCCACATTATTTTGTTATGGTCCATTGGTATGTAAGTTTATAGTGTTATAAATATTCATCAAAATTTATGTAATATATATTTATGTTAAGACTGGGTCGCTATAGTTGGTATTAGAGGGATGTTTTATTCATCATTTGAAATCAAGTATGTCGAAAATTTAGTGAAATCCCTTGGGATATTTCTAGGTATATGTATAGGGATTTATCCAATGATAATTCAAAGGATAATTTGATGAAAAAGAACATTTCATTGAATTTTAGTGAAGGATAGATGAAGTGGTATCATAAAAATGCATCCATTTCTGGATACTACAAGTGGATGTGGATCTTGATTAGATGTAAATTGGGGTAACTACCCAAATAGACCATATTGAAAAGGACTCAATCAATAAATAGTACAGAACAATGGGATTTGTAGGACAAATTGTTTGACAGTCAATGGGGATGTGATTTGGGAATTCAAAAACTATATATGAACCATCATGAGAGAATTAAACATATGATGACTATGAATGACTTGGGAAGAACCTGAGGTGTCATAGATTTAGAAGGAAGGTGTCTTGACTTAGACATCCTATTAGTAGTTTTTCAAGATTATTTCATTCCCATCAATGATGATTGTTTCTTTCACTATGCCTTTTGGTTTTACTCAATGGATAGGACCTTAAGAAACCATGTTAAAGGGGGAGTGAAATGGATAGATCAGTGATTTTCCTATTGAGAAAATAAATGCTCTAGGAGATTGAATGGTTATCCTAATTTCTATACTCAGAAACATTTATCAACATATGAATCATAGTGAACATCCTAAAAGGAAATGGAAGGAACAATGATCTCTTGAGTCCTTAAAGAGGAAACATCCACCTTATTTTAGTTGTTCCAATAACCCATTAGTTTCTTAACCAATGGATTGTTACAACTAAAAAGATATTTTATATTCACCAGTAATAATAGTATTAAAAACTCTCTATGGATATCTACCATCATGAAGGTGAGGCAGATCAGTGGTTGAATCTTATTGAGAATATTATATGGCAAGATGAAATAGAATCCATAGATTGGGATGTGTTCAAGAACTTATTTTTAAAAAATTACATTTCATTTATTCTTCTTATGAAGACGAAATGTGAATTCCAAGAGCTTAAGTAGAAGGATGATGAATGTTTTGGTTCATATGAAGTAAATTTTACAAGGCTTGTAAGATACCATTTTGGTTATATAATCCCAACTGAAATAAAAAATTGATTGATTATTTTGTGGCCTGAAACCCAGTATTAGAAATTAATTATCTATTTGATACTTTAAGAGCTATGAATAAGTTTTTCGATGTATAATCATGCTGGAAATAGAGGATGGAGTTGCATATCAATATCATGGAATTGACAAGAGAAGTAAGATGATGTTTACAGAAAAAGATAAAGAACATTGAGGGAAGATGATGATATTTCTTTCATTATTAATGTGTGGGAAGATGAATATAGGAGATTTTATTAAAGGGACTCATAAATGTTTGAAGTATGGAAGTGAAGGTCACTAGGGGATTGAGTTTTGATGTAATGTGATGATGTTTTCTAGGGATGAGAATCAGGATAAATATGCACTTAATGTACCTTCCATACTCCATTATTTAAATTGTATAGAGTTTTCGAAAAATGAAAATCAATGCCTCAATCCAAAGGTGAATGCTGATGATAATACAAAATAATAACTGAGTAAAAATCACAAAAATTACTACCTTAATCCTAGAAGCCTCTTTTTTAATAGAAATCCAACCATGGAATCTGTTTATTGCAAACTAAGAGGTGTTACCCAAAGAATAGGTAACATCCTTCCACAATCTCTTTTCTTTTATTTTCACTTTCCACCCACTAAGTTATTTTTATTCCATGATTATATAATAAAATTTGTATCCAAAATATACTGATTTTTTTATTTTTTTTTCAAACTGCACTTAGAAACACATCCATATAATGGATAACGAACTTATAATTCTATTGTATTGTTAACTACCGCCTCATGAAACAACGTTGTTCGTTTTTTCTTTACCACCTGTCATGGGAGGGTTTTATGATTGATGATATTTTTTATATTATATATATAATATTATTATATCTTTATTATTATCTAATTTTTAGTTATAATATACCTTCATTCCTTCCATTTTGTGTAGATACAAAGACTTTAATTGTGGACATGCAGACAGCGGCCTCATAAAATTGATTTGTTTTTTTCACCCATTACATGGTATGTATTGAAGATGGGTTTAGTGAAATTATATAATACATATTAAATAGTAATTCCAAAAAATGATATTATAAATATACATATATTTATATATATATATTTCATTTAATTTAATTTTTTAATACGAAAATAAAATAGAAACGGAGCTCATGCATACGTGTGGCCTACCATCCCCATGAATGGCGTAATCCATTTCAATTATATATATTATATATATTATTATAAATAAAAATTTAATATATATACATGATATTTATATGTTGTTTTACATTCTTTAAATAATTAAATCATGATCTATGTAAAACTATCAATAATAACAAGCCAGAAACATATACAAAAAGTGGATATTACTTGAAATGTAACATTAACATGGAGTTGTTAGTACATGGGTAACATAACGTCATAAAAATAATATATGGTATTAGATATAATAATATGTCTATTTTTTAGATTTATAATAAAATTATATTTATTATTCAAGATATTTTTACAAGTACGATGACTATCAAGACATATGGTAATTGAATTTCATATCTCTTTTTATATCAATGACATGCATGAAATATTTTACAATTGTTTCTTTTATGTGGTGTATATACTAACTTATGAAATTTAAAATTATTAATATTCTATATATGATGATACTAATAGTCTCAATTGATGTAATCCTTCCATATATATTATGATTCATATGCTACTCAAGTAGTAAGGGTTATCTTATCGCACTTTTATTTCTATGAGACTTATTCATTATTCATCAGTCATTTCTTTGGTGGGATTTATATAAAATCAATGAATGTATTATATGATTATTATTAATAAATTTATGGTTATGTAAATATCCATTGTATTATATACTTTTAATGGGGTTTAAGGTTTAAAAGTAACCAAACTGGGATAGTAATTTTATCTCAATTTTCCTTTATTGAGCTACATGAAATGTTATCCACCAATATTTATCTACGAGGTGTATATACTGCCATTTTTTTTGTTATATAATAAATATAAATCATTTAATGATAATTTTAAGCTTCATTTTATTTTATTTTCGATCATGGGGAGTATGATTAAAAATTACGAAAGTTGGAGGTGTTTGTTGAAAACATCTCATCATTAAGAGGGATTGTTTATGATTATACTTCCAATGATGAAATATTATTATCTATATCTCATGAAAAATCATTATTCCTCATACCCTTTATTTATTCACGGTATGTTATTGTATTGTTACCCTTTCCCTACTCTTTGGTACATCATATAATTAAGAATGTCTTCATAAGAAAATATGACCATTTTTCTCTGGTTGGAAATCCGGGTCCTTTCAAAAACATGTTTTCTAGAAAAAATCCAAAACTTTATATGCTAAAAACTATTTTAAATGTTTTCAAACTTAATTTTTATTATTTCAAGGGAGATTTTTTTAAAAATTCTATCTAGAATCCTTTAGTAGATTTCATGTCTATCTTAAATGGAAATGGGTTTCAAAATGTTTTATGTTTTATAATGTATTTTTAAAAGAAGAAATATTATTTTTTTTCAACAATGGTTTTTAATGGATTATTAAAAATTATTTTCTTCTAAGATAACATTCATTGGTCTTTCTCATGCCTTTATTGGAAATTTTTTTGAAGGTACCATTCTTATTAATTCTCAAAATGATTTATCTATTGATGGAAAGATGTTTTGGAAACCAGTTTCTCCTTCAAGGGTTCTATGTCATGACCAATTACAGAGGGGCATGTTCCATGACTACCCTATGACCACCTCCAACAGGCCATTGGATGGATATTACCACTGAGTTGGCATATCCCATAATTGGGAGGCATTAGCCTAAGTAACTATACACACAAAAACATCTCCATGACCCAAATACTGAAATGTAAAAACACTAAGTAAAAATGCATCCAAACTAATATGTCCCACAATCAGAGTACAATACTAAATATATGGGAAATTAAATATGGACAAAGAAATCCCACCAAAAGAAATTATTTTGTAGCCACAAACCAATCATGTAAAGTAATAGGTACTGGTTCTGTTATCTGAAAAGCTTTTGAAACACACCTTAGCATGTCCAATCTGACAAGGTACACCATTGTCCTGGTCTACTTGGAACTTCATTAAAGAGTGGATCATCTGAACAAGACACGACATGTTCGGGATATCCCGGGCAGGGGTGACTAAAACAATAATTATTAAAGAACACCAAAACTATAATGGAAAACCAAAAATAAAATAACAATAATGAAATAGAATAAAGTAATACCATAATGGAATACCAAAAAGGAAATTCCATGAAGGAATACATATTCATTTCCAAACAGATCAATTTCGACTACAAAATATCATGAACATCAAGATATACTCAATCCAATAAGACATATAATCTTGAAAATGAACATTTTATCCATAAGAAACATTTCATCTGTAATACATAGAGTCTCCATAATACACAAACTCTCCATAAGACACACGGTCTCTATAAGTCACACAATCTTTAGGTTACAGCTAACCACATATTTTTTTATCAAAGCACACTCGTTCTGGGAGAACATAATCCACAATCCATTAGGTCAAATAAAAACTCAAAAAATCCCAATTTAGGATATCTCAAAATTACCACCTTGTCATAAGGGCCCAACATCATAGAAAAATCAACAAACAAACATCCATTTTGAAAGTTATGGCCGTTTGATAATTTTGGAAGGGGGGTCATTTGGCCATGAATAGTCTATGTGGTATGTCCACCAATGACGGTGTTAAATCACCCCATGATAGTTCAACTTGGAATGATGGTAAAACAAGCCCTAGAAACCATGGTTTTGTGGTAACTAGGCCAAACGTGGGTCGCTTTGACTACCCATGTCCGACCCAGATCTGGCTCGACCTAGAGTTTCTGACCCAACCTGCGAGGTCTGGATAGGTCTGCCAGGTCGACCCAACCCACATGGATCAACCAGCTACAGTTGGGCCTAACCCACATTGCTGCATCGACCCATCATGCTAGATCGACCCGCTCACCCAACCAGGTCTACATTCAAGATCAGTTCGGCTAGCATGGTCAACCGCGATGACCGCCACCAGTCCACACGACAACCTCACTGCATCACACATCCCTCAACCGTGTCTGTGGCCTCCACATATCACACATCATCGGACATACCACACCTCCATGCACTACCTCAAACACTAAATCTTGGTGCCTTTCTTTCCTTAGCCCACTATTTAACCTTAAAAACACAAATCTTTGAAACTAAAACACCTCTCTGATCCTCGGGTCCTGAGAGACACTGATTTGTCCTCTTTTTTTTCTTTACTACTATCAGGGTGTCCGATCACGTTTGGAGACCCCTGTAATATTAATAAATGATCCCATGTATGTACTAAAAAGTTACAATAAGAGTGGCGGAGAAAATGAAAAATAATGCCCGAAGAATAAACCTTTTCCTTTTTTTCATTTTGGGCTCGATTTGTTTTCATTAGAAAGATAAACAAAGTTGATAAATTAATCTCCCAATAATCCCACAACAATAACCCATCCCAGAACAATGATCGAATCTCATATCAATATATTTATAGATTGATATATGTTTATTTTCGAAATAAATAATGATAAAAGAAATCATTAATCAACCACTCTACTTTGGATATTGATTTTTGATGTTGAGGACATATTTTCATTGGCGATCAGTCAAGAAGGATATTTGATCCTAGTGTTTATCTTCACTACAGAGATAATACTCTATGGATTCTCTCCATTCCACCATGGAATTTATATCCTTTTGAGCCTAAACCTAGATCCATTTCTATATTTTAATTTAAAAGAAACATTGTCATAGTGTCGATGTAACGTTAAAATTGAATAAATTCACAATTTATTTTATTCATTAAAACATCCCAAATTTTTTTTTCATAGTCGACCCATTCCATAAATCTTAGTTCTTTCATACGAAAAGCACCATAGTAAGAAATCAATTGTGGTATCGTATTTCCAATCCAAGTCACTGTTCATGAGTTATTAGGATTTTAAAATAAGATAATTTTATATAATTATTTTATTTTTGGTTTCGTCCTTGGTGAATTTTTTTTTCAGATGACCCACACCGACTAAAGTTTGTTCATTCCAAGGGTAAATTTTCTATTCTGATCTCAACGGTTCCCTTATATTTTTGATCCAGGAACTCATTTAAATGATATTACACATTTCATTAGAATCCATGTGCAAGTGGTGTTAAGAACATAACATTTTTCAATGATTTTTTTGAGTACATCGGGCCTCATAATCACACGCCGTATCAGATCCCGTTCTCAAAATTTTCCAAAATAATTTCTAAAAATAATTTTATGAAATTTAAAAGTCATTATATTCTCAACGTATTAGGGCTTAACATCCCAGAAATTCTAAAACAAGAGCTACTCAATGTAATAAGGGTACTGAAAACAAATATGAGCCTCCCACTCATATGTTCTCTCCAAGAGATTTTTGTGCTACCACCGAACACACACTAAAGGAATTGGCCACCCACAAAAGATCCTATCTAGCTAATTTCAATCTCCACAAGGTAAATTGAAAAGGTCACCCCTTCCTCAATGTCTATCTTATCCCATGAATGATTTGTGATGGGTCAAGCACATACCTCCTCAGCTGTGACAAGTGGAAGACCTCATGTGCTCTCTCATATTGTAGAGGTAGATCTAAGTAGTATGAAACCACACCAACTCTATGTAGTATCATGAATGGTATGATAAACCTCAGATATATATTTACACCATGACCAAATCTCTACAATTATCAATGAGGTGAGATGCAAAGGAATATGAGTTATCCTTCCTCAAACTCCATAGACCTCCTTCATCTCTCATCATAAGAGGTCTAATGGATCTGTGTTGTATTTATCCATTCCTGAATGATCTAAACATTATCTATAGTCCCCTACACCAACTATGGTCTTGTGAGTGAGGAATATCCTGGGTCCATCCAGAAATGTGGTGATCCTCCCTACTATGTCCAAAATATAACTTGTAAGCCTATATCATTTCCTCATGAACCCGTATGGTCTGCTCAATCTAGCCATCCGTATATGGGTGAAATGCTATGATCAAGAATACATGAGTCCCAAATTCATCCTAAAATCCATTTCACAATCTGGATATAAAGTTAGAATCACGATATGAGACTATAGCTGATGAAAATCCATGTATTTAAATGATCACTTTCACGTAGAGGTGTCCCAAGCTCTCTTCTAAACATTGCCCTCGAATAGATAGGTAGTGGGATGATATGGTGAGTCAGTCAATGATCACCCAAATGGTATCATGTACCCAAAACAAACATAGTAATACTATCACAAAGTCCATATATATCCCAATCCACTTCCATTATGACAACTCAATGGGTGGAGGAAAACATGTTGGAATCTATCGCTCGACCTTCACCTACTGACAAATGAGGCATTGAGAAACAAAATCTACAACTCCCTTATTCTTCTATGGTCACCCAAACTGACGTGAGAGGTCTTGGTATATCTTCTCCACAACTGTATTTACATCTAATGGGGATGTATGGAACCCCCTACAAACCTCCTCCAGCAATTCCACTAGTACTACTATTACCTGTACGAAAATAATGACATTCTACCCATATTTCAAATATCCATCAGCGGAATTCCCTATGGACATCTAAGCATGTAAAACATCACAATCAATGTCCCAAAGCCCTTCCTCCTAGATTCTTTATAAGCGTGGAGGGTTAATGACCATATAATGGAGGTATAAATCTAAATCCTCATCTATAGAGTATATCTTCAATGAGTCCAAGTACTTTGACGCATCATTCAACAATGGGGAACTAGATCTCTTATTGAGATCGTCTTCCACCACATTCCCCATCCGAGGTGTACATATAATCTCAAAGTCAATTTCCTATAGGAAATCTTACCATCACCTCTATCTCATGTTCATATCCTTTTTAGAGAAGATATATTTGAGTCTGTTGTAGTTAGAGTAGATGATAAATCGCTCGCCCACCAGTTAATGTCATCACATCTTCAAATCAAAGACTACCACTTCTAACTCAAGATCATTGGTCACTTAGATATAATTGTGTGGTCCCAACTAGCATGAAACATAGGCAATAACCACTTCCCACTACATTAGGACACAACCAAGCCATGTTCCTGATGCATTGAAGAACACTACGTACTCAGTACCATTCTCTAGAAATCTAAAGATTGCAGAACTCATTAATCTCTTATTGAGAGTTGAAAATTCTTCCAACACTTCTAATCCATGTGAAAGGAAATATCTTTTGTGTCAATGAAATCAAGGTTTCTACAACTCTGGAAAAGTTGGGTATAATTCTCTGATAGTACCTAGCAAAATCAAGGAAGCTATGCACCTCGTTAACACTGTCGGTTGACTCCCAAGAAAGTATCGTCTCTATCATCGAAGGATCCAATGAAACTTATTCCTATTTAATGATGTGTACCAGAAAATGGACCTCCTGGATCCATAAATGACACATAGATAGATTCCCATAATGATTATACTCTCAGAGTGTGTCCAAGCCCAATCTGATGTGTCTCACATTTTTCTATTTGGATGCTAAGTACACTAGGATGTCATTTATAAATACCACCATGAACTGGTCTATGTAAAACTAAAAGATCTAGTTCATGAATCCCATGAACACTGATGTGTAATTATACAAATGAAACAAAATTACCATATACCCATAGTGGCTATAACGACATCTAAAGGCCGTCTTCAGTATATCAAAATACCGTACTTGTAGCTGGTGATAACAAAATCTGAGGTAAATCTTAAATAACCACAAAAATCCTTTCAAATGTTTAATGAGGTCATCAATACTCGATATTTAACACATACCATTAAGGACCAAACTATTCAAGAACTGTATGTCCACACATAAATTCATGCTCCCATCCAACTTCTTAGAAGAAAAAACTGGGGCTGCCTAGGGTGGGACACAAGGTGTCACGATGCCCTTCCTCTGTATTTCCTCCAACTTTACCCTTATCTCAGGAAGATGTACATGAACCATATGATATTAAGGTGTAGATATCAGCTCCATTCCAAGGTATATATTAATGAAAATGTCTACCCCCATGTGGATAGGTAATCCTGGAACATCCTCAAGAATGATGTGATCATACTTCACCATCACTGTAGGAAAATGTGGAGTCAAATTATCCACTACACTGGGGGTTAGGCTATCGATCTATTGAGTGTCCGACTACACCCTTTTATGTGTGAGTCCATCCTGCACTAATTTCATTTACTATTAACTAAAAAAGTAAAACATGGTTCTATCATTTCATATATATTGAAATCTGCTCCTCAAATAGTCAATCAGATCATGAAATGCGGATAACATGTCTATAATGAGAATGAAGTAATAAGGCCTCGTTGCCACTTCCAAGAGATCCCAACAAAAAATATCACTTCTAAAAGTATGGTCACATTTTTTAAAAGTGTGTGTGATCATAGAATATACCCCCATATAAGTCTCTAGAATAAGGGTTGAGTCAATGGTTCATGTGGAATCTCCAAGTCTCGAACAATGTTCATGGAAAGAAAATAAAGACTAGAATTAGTGTTTATAAAAACTATAAATAAGGTGATAAAGACACATATCATACCTCTAATCATCCCTAGAGCCTCAATGTCATATGACTCCATCACATATAGCTTACCTCTTCCATATCTATTAACTATATGAGCATTTCATGGACAACCTGTTGGTGGTGTTGGTAATAGGTCGAACCTCCGACCAACTCCTACTGCCCTCTCTGCTCCCCTACCACATTTTCCACCATGTGGACCACCCTGATCCTGCCTCCACCTCTTCTTAGGTTTCCCATCAACCTTATCATGATTATTCATACGAAGGGTCAAGAATTATCATGCCACATGTCCTTGACCACCGCATGAATTACACACCATGTCCCTTAGATGACTTGAGATGCAATGGGAGACCCACAATGCAGATCGTATATCCTGGGATCATCTACCAATGTTCCTGACATTATTGGGTCCCTGTGACAGCCTTAAGTTACCTATTACTGAGGTGTCAACTACTTGGTGCCTCCTAGTTACTCCCATTGTTGGTGATTACTCCGTTAAAAAACTCTCCAATACCGGGGCTCGCTCTCAAGTACCCCATAATATGTTGGAATTCTTAAGGATATCATGGATTCCATGATCTCCCAATGTAATCTCTTCTCAATTATTTGATCCCTGAAGAATGGGTCTCATTCCATATTTGTGGAGTAGGATGAAGGATCAGAAAATCTCATGGAATAATCGGCCATATTCTAACTGCCCTGGTACATTTGATGAAGATCATGCATGTGGTTAGAAGGGATCCTTGTAAGGAAGATGAAACATGTAATTCCCTCCAGCCAATCCTCATCCTCATGGGGGTTTGGATCACCCCAAAACACGGGAGGTCATTTCCTCTAGAGCATGTGAAACACGCTCAATCTATGTGCTTCATAACCATGTAGTGTTGGTAGTAGTTGCTGCTCCATGGGTGGTGTTATAACTGGTAAACAACATGGTGTTTCTATCTCTAGTACATGCCCCTATACCAAGACATCATCACTAGGTAGATCATTCTTATGATCACGCATAAAAAACCTGGATGGATGGCTATGTGGAGGCATCATGTATTAAAAAAATAATTCCACAGTCAGTAGAGTATTTCTAGGGAACTCACTCAAGAAGGCCATGGAAGAGGCAACCCTTTCATATATGATGCATGTACAATTATTTTTTTCATGCAAGCTATTTTTTATGTACCAAGTTGAAAAACATGTATCAATATTCCTGGGGTATGGATATTTTGGCCTTCTAATGAACACTGGAGTCCCTTCCATAAATGTATTATTGAAAATACTTAATAGTGTTTCCCCAAACTGACCTCCCAGGGTCCTGGTCCTAAAGTATAAACGAGCACCCTATGATACCACCATGTCACGACCAATCCCAAAGGGGACCATGGCTGGAATACCCCATGATTTCTTATAATAAGTCCAAGAATGTTTACTAGAATAAAGTAGGAATATCCCTTAAATTGGAAGCATTAGCCTAATTACATGCATGCAAAAAAATACATCCAATCCAAAAACAGTGAAATGTAAAATCCCTAAGAAAACAAGGCATGGAAACTATTATGCCCCACAACCAAAGTACAATAATTAAAGTACTAAAGAGTAAACAAGGCCCAAAAATCCCAAAAAAATGAAATAGAATATAGCCACAATTCCAACTTGTGAAGTATGTGGTATTGGGACTGTCATATGAAAAGCTGTATGAACACAACTAGGCCTGTCTGGTCTCACAGGGCACTACATAGTCCAAGTCTACATGGAAATCCCTCAAACGGTTGATTCTCTGCATAAGAAATGGAATGTTTGGGAAAATACCATGCATGGGTGAGTAAAACAATACTCATAGGACACCCCAAAACCACAAAATAATACCCCAAAATAGCATTCATGAATTACCACCACAATGGAATACCTCAAAGTAAATACCGTAAAACAAAATATAGTCAGCTCCACACAGATATATGTCTACAGAAAATATATCAAGAATGTCCAGATATAATATATCCCATAAGACACACAGTCAATGTAAGACAAAGAGTTTCCATAAGATTCACAATCTCCATAGGACACATATTCTCCATTAGATGCATAATCTCTATAAGACAGACAATCTCTATAAAACAAAAAGTCTTTTGGCCACTGCTAGAAACATAAATGTTTTCACTAAGTGAACTCATTCTGAGAGAAATCACTCATAATTCCATTAGTTTCTATTCATAATAGTAAAAAAACTCACATAGGATATCTTTAAATGGTCATCTCTTCATAATGGTCCCAACACCATAGACGAATCGTCAAATGGAAATCCAGTTGGAAATTTTTTTCCATTTTAAAATTTCCAAAGTGGGTTATCATTGCCATGGACTGACTGTGTGATTAGTCCATTGATTGTTGTGGTTGACTACCACTTGGTAGCTTGAGATACTATGATGGTTGACCGAACTGCAACTAGTGCGGTAGCTCTGTCAATGATGGATCACAGCCAACCATGGCTAGATTCAGCCACTCGAGTCCACCTAGGCCCACGACGTTCGAGTTGACCCACTGGGTTGACCTAGACCATTAGGACTAGCCTGCTTGGGATAGGACCAACTCACCTAATCAGCCATGATTGACACACTAGCCCAACTTCTCATTCTCGTTTGACCCACCTGCCCAACCCAGTCCACTTGCCCAGTCGGTCTGGCTCACACGGTCACCCGAAGTGACCGCCACCGGTCCATGATGCCACTGGCTGCATCCGCGACCTTGCTGTGTTCAGCAGACACCACATCCAACACTATTCCAGTCGTGTCGTACCACTAGCTACTGACACCCTACCTTCCATGGACTTTTATTATTCCCCTGGTTCCATAATCATTGAAATAAAAACACCTATGTGATCCTCAAGTCCCGAGTTACATTAATCTGGACTCTGTTTTGTCTTACCTCTAATACGAGGGTTCAATCATATGTGGATCCTCCTAGAATGTCATTCCTTGATCATGAGGATCCTACTGTGAAGAATTCCATGAATGGGGGAGATAATGCACAAGAACAAAAAATTAATGAACCATGGCCTTTATTCATGATGACCTTCATTAGTCCTCATTAGAATGATAAACGAAGAGAATAGACTAGTCTCTCAATAATCCAAAAATAATAACCCATCCCACACCAATGATCTATCTATGGATCAATATCATTGCGTATTGAACCACGTTTATCATGGAAATAAATAACGGGGAAAATAAATTAGAAACAAAACTCCCTACCTGGGTAAGGGATCATTTTCTACCAATGATTGATTATCATTGGTGATCCATTAAGAATGATCTCTGATCCCCGTGTTTGTCATCGTTGGTGAGATAATTATATAAGGATTCTCTCCAAAGCATCCAGGGAATTTCTAGAGTAATGAGGCTAACCCTCGGTCCGTTCCTCGATATTCATTTAAAATAAATATTATCACTGTGTCGACATAACGTTAAAATAAAATAAACTCACCATTTATTTAATTAATTAAAATGTTCAAAAACTATTTCCCACCACCAACATGTGTCAGCCGATGTTAGGACTCAACTAGGGAAAACACCACATTATGAACTCAATGGTGTCATAATATTTCCAATATGAGTCCTCATTCATTAGTTATTAGGATTTCAAAATAAAATAATGTTATTTAATTAATTTATTTATGACTACGACCTTGGTGAATTTTTCATCAGATGACCCACACTGACCAAAGTTAGGTCAAACCTAGGGTAAAGATACCATTCTAATCTCAATAGTGCACATTAATTTCTGATTCAGACAAAATTTTAAAATATATTCTAATTTCTAACGAAATTTGTGCACACGTGAAATTAAAAACATTACATTTATCAATGATTTTTTTGGGAACATCAGGCCTCGGAATCACACCCCATCTCAGCGAATGGTCATTGTTTTTTCCTAAATAATTTATAGGAAAAAAATCGTGAAAACCATAGTAATTACATTATATTTTTATGAATCCCATTTCTATTTCTCTTGATATATGTTTATGAAACTTTTCTATATTTCATGGGTTTTGTGCCTATGAAACCCACTTCCTTTAATGTGTTATTACTTGATGAAATGATTATGAATCTTTTCTATTTTAGAGAGGTTATGATAAAATGAAAATTTTTTGATACCAATTTAATTTCATGTTATATGATAGGATTTTTTTACTCTTGTGGCACATGTATGTATGATTTTATTTAGGGATTGGTGGGACCAACATATCCATTAAATTAATTGAGTAATAATTTATCTCTCATGATTATGACATGGCTAGAACGAGGTGTAAACTTGATTTAGTTTGATAAGGCTAGATTGAGTAATGAACTTGATTTAGTACTACTAGACTAGAATAGCATGTGAACCCAGTTTGGAAATACATTATGGGAATAAATAGTGAAAACGATTTAGTAATTCATGGATGGAATGGGGAGTGAAATAAGTTATGTAATATAGTAATGGAATGGGAAGTGAATCCAGATCATTAATACATGGGTGGAATGGGGAGTGAACCCAGTTTAGTAGAGGACCTTTTCCATTAAGATTGTCATAGTAGTAAGTCTTGACTACTGTAGAAAGCATTTTACATGTCCGCCACAATTCCATGTCTCACTCTTATGTTATGATTTCATGGATTATGATCTTGATTAAATTATGATTCATATCTTATGAGATGACACTATTTGTACCATGAATCATATATATAATCATTGATACGAAGGGTATGATCTTAAAATGTTATTATCATATTCTGATATGATTATTCTCATGTTATGCTTACATGTCCCATATTTGTTTCCTTAATAATAACTTGAGGTCACATAATTCTTTTATTTACCAAGTTATGAATAAAGGTTTTATGTATACTTAATAAAGGGGATGATCATTGTTGGAATCATTAATGATCCTTCACCATGTTATAATATTTTTTCCTTGTCTCAAAGGACACTAAAATATTATAGTCAACAAGAATATGAATTCGAAATGTTATGAATATTCATCCATGTTATTATTATATCTATATATTTTAAGCCTAGGTTTCTATAAAATTTATCATTGCAGTTAAAAATAATTTTGATTTTATGCTAGGGAATAAAGTACATTGGTGGAATGAAAAAATGTGCATGGATGAAAAATCAATTAAATGAAATGAGAATTATTTGGAACAAAAAAGCATTTTTAAAAAAATTATGAAATAATAAAGGAAGAATTATTTGGTTTGGATAATTATTTTCCCATAAAAGAAGGTTTAAATAAAACATAAAATCATAATAGACTATTATAAATCAGTAATAAATGTTAAGAGATATTGAAGAGTGATTATATCCCATGGAGGAGAATTGAATCACAAAACCCATATTCAGCTATAGTAATTTTTGAATCAAAAGTCAATCGATGATTTTAAATAATATTTTCCAATAAATCCCATGTATGAACCAGGATCTTCATTTCCGGTATATAACTTTTTTTTCGAGTAGTTTTGAGTGAAAATCAAGAAAGAATGATTTTCTAAGTACACGCCGTGTACTTCTAAGTACATGCCATGCACTTAGAATGCTGCCTATAAACATATTTTGACTATATAATGGCTGAATACATGGACATGGGGTGACATGGATGAGCCACTTAAGTTGGGGGCCAGTTGAAGCTAATACATGACATGTATTTTTAATGAACACACCTTGTAATTTTCTTTTTTATTTGATATATCATAGTGGGGTCACATATCATATCTGAAAACATTTTATTCTTCCCTTGGTTCATACATGAGCATGAAAGAATGGTCAAAGAACATTGAACCCCTCCTGATTCTCTGTCCGAGCTCTGATTGATACACTGTCGAGTGTGTTGGAACCCCACTGATGATTTCTCAAAACCCCTAGAGCCTTTCTTCCCGATTTCTTCTCTTGTTTTAGTTACTCAAATTTGGGTATTTTCACCATTTTTTAGATCTACACTGAACTAGAATGATACAAGGGACGACGTTCAAGTATTTAGATCGTATGACATCGAGGTAGGTGGTTTGTACCTTTCGTTGTTTTTCTTCTAATTATATATTCTAGAAGTGAAACATAACCACATATTAGGTATTTTATGATTTTTAATTAATCCTTGTTTATTACCTTCTATGGATTGATTGATTGACAAAGGGTTGATTCTTGTGAATAATGCTAGATACCTTGTCTAAGGGACACCCTATGGTTGAGTTTCCCTTGATTTATTATTTTTGGGAAATTGGTCTAGGATGACTGCTAGGTTTTCCTTATTTTCTATGTCTTGTTTTGTTAGGATAGAGTTTTTGATTATATAAAATTATTGTAATATGAATTGTGAATTTCTGACTCAGGGGTTAGACCATGAGAGCTTACCAGGTGTTCGTTTATAATTAATTTAAGGAATGGTTGACGAAGGGGGATTAGACTTTGAGAGCTTCCCAAAGGGGTCATTTATGTATATTTTATTAGATTGTTTAAGCCAGGGGTATTGAACATGAGAGCTGCCTGGTGGATATTAATAGTTGTTTAAATGAATGTTTGTCCGAAGGGTTCAGACCATGAGAGCTTACCCATGTAGTATTTTTTTTAATTTTTTGATGCCATGTTGGACTGAAGGGGTTAGATGATAAGGGCTTCCCAGTGGGTTGTTTTGGAAAATTGAATGATTGAGAGGACTCTACCAAGACAATCCTCGTGCCTGGATTCTGTCTTACCTGATTATTTAGATGGTCTTATGAGACACTTAGTTTGGTTACATTACACAAGGGATAAAAATCATAGGCTAGATCCCAAAGTTACATGATTTAACGGGTGAATAATAAATGTTATATTAATGTAATTTTAAACTATAGGATTGTTTAATTTTGAGTACTTCATTGTTTATTGCTACATTTTTTCATATTACCTACTATATATGTATTCACTAATAGTTAGGAACAAATCTTTTGGTGGTTGCCTACTAGGATTAATATCACACCATGTTTGGGTCATGATTTTTTACCCAAACAGATTATATTATTGCAGGTATAGATAAGGGAAACATACCTTCTTCATCTGGTACTTGATTACTATTGGAGCTACAGAGCATTGGAGTAAGATAAGGCTTGCGATCCTCTTGGATCTTACTTGTTCTTTTTTAATTTTGTTTCTATATTTCTTTACAGAATTGTGACTTGTTTGGTTGTTTTCTATGATACATATTCCATGCATCATATATATATATATATATATGTATTATTGCTTCTGTAATTTTTTACTATTTAGATTCTTTGATGAATACTGTATCAATGAGGGCATAGTTTCCAACAATTCACACCTATCCCTAGCTAAAATTCTGTATCCTCTATAATTTGGGGAAATGTTCTTGAGTTAATGCAACCAATAGGGTTCAGGGAACCTTTGGGCGACACCCAGATCTGTTACATTACAAAGTAGTATCTAAGAGTTCCATTTTCTGGTGTGTCTTACTGTTTGGAGACATAATAAAGGGAGATGAAATAAATGGGTTTTGGTAATTATCTATGCCCAAGAGTAGCAATCCCATGTATAGGGAAAAGAAAAGATACCTAGAATATTGCAATTTTTCTAAATTATCAATTATTTTAGTTGATTTGATTTCATCATTGGGTGATTCACAAGTTTTGGGTTGTAATGAGTGATATCATTGTATTATCAGTTATTTTGAAACCCAATGAGATGAGGGTATGGCTTCTCTTGCTTCTAGAGGATCCATAAAGAGACGAAATTTCATTCTTTCTTGTCAGTAAATTTAGGGTGCATTACTGATTTCATTCTATTATGATAGATGTTGTTCCAGATATGAATTCTATTATGATAGATTATGTGATTTAAATACCTTTTATTTTGATATGTTATTGGTATATGTGAAGTTTCATTTGGATGGACGCCAGTCTTTGGTACCTATGGTGTTATGATCCCTCATTGATATGAATTTGGTTGATCATGTTTGAACTTTAATTGAATTCTGTTATGATATGACATGAATAAGGATTCTAAAAATTGATTGGTAAGGATTATGGGATCTTATAGATAGAAACTTGGAATTCCTTGGCCAAATATTAATATTTTGGGGGTTCCAAAGAAGTTTCAAATGATTACTGTATGAACAAAAAAGAAAACATGGAATGTGAGGTTATGAACAAACTCCTTGTGTTCTTTTATTTGAGAATAAATGACTTTTCTTATGTGAATTCCATGTATCGTATGTACACACCATGTAGTTGTTGACCGCTTGAAAAGTTGTCTAAGTAGGGACACAGGGTCGGTAAACTATTGGTAGATCACGCCATGTACCGGGAGTACACACCATGCAATAGTTGATCGTGTATTCGACCATGTGAATAACAACATGTTTGGATATAACTTCTGAGAACACACTATGTCTAGGGTGAACATGCCATGTAGTGATACAACCACTAGAACATGTAGTTCTAGCCATGTAGAAGTACCTGGGAAGGAGGGGGTATTCAAGTACATGTCATGTCTCATGATGAACACACCACGTGTGTGGTTATAACACGACCTGGTTGGCAGTGGAACATGCCCATGATAAATCTTAAGCGAATAGGCCATGAAGAGTTTCAACACACCGTGAAACCCTCTTTTGGAAAACATGAATGCTTTCCTTCACCTGTTTCGTACTTGAACTTCTGAGTTGTAGTTCGATTAATCTCATACCGAGGTGTGAAATTGAACTTGCAGAGTCATGCCACAAAGACATCATTCGGTTGTATTCCAAATACATGGAGATGATCAGACACTAGAAATGGTATATTAGGGACAACCAATAGATCCTCCTGTCGTTCCTATAAATGTACCATCAGTTATACTGGACAGGTGTGCTAATTCAATGTTTCTTGAAGGCTTTATGAGGATGATGCAGACCATTCAAGGAGCACCAAATCATACCCCAATAATGGAATAGTTTACACAGGTGTTCCAACAGCCACATCCTTCATCTTTTTTAGGGGATGGAGGACCAAAAGCTACAAGGTAATTGTTAGGGGCCATGCGTTCTACCATTGAGCATCTGGAGACACCTCTGGAGAGGAGGGTGATGTTTGTGACTAAAATTCTATGTGATTCTAACAAGGGATGGTGGGATGTTATCTCAAAGGTGGGAGCTCATTAGGATATGTCTTGGGA
Organism: Viscum album; assembly: GCA_963277665.1. Classification (NCBI taxonomy): domain Eukaryota; kingdom Viridiplantae; phylum Streptophyta; class Magnoliopsida; order Santalales; family Viscaceae; genus Viscum; species Viscum album. The sequence goes on from OY728152.1 coordinate 1,259,539,436, forward strand.
AGAGATTCAAAGGAACTCTTTGTCCTAAATATGACATGTTTTGGTGTCATTCTCATAATGGACCGGTTGATCTCCTTTCAGGCCTTTTTTGACTTCTATCACTCCATGGTGAGTCTCGCATTACCAAAGGGGTGATATTTTCTACATAAGGGATAATGGGAAGTCCAAGTGAGTAGAGTTGGACCCGAGTAGCATGGGTTTGGAGGAATTTCAGCCCAAATTTATTGTTTATTTCTAGCTGAAAAGGGACTTCACGTATGGACTTTCCTCCAATGGTGGATCATTTTAGAGATGTATTTTCAGTCATCTTTTTTATGTTTATGTCTGGAGGGAGCGGTAGATTTCACTATTGAGCTTGGTCTAAGAGTGGAACTGATGTACATTCATCTGTATAGGATAGACACAGCAGAGTTATAAGAGATGAAGATGCAGTAAGAGGAAGTGCAGACAAATGGTTTCTTCCGACCCAATATTTCTTCTTGGGGTTCAATCGTCCTTTTTGCAAAGAAGGTAGATGGTACCCTCAAACGTTCTGTGGATTATAGGATGATGAATTGGCTAAATGTCCAGAACCAATATTCCTTGTCGATTATTGAAGATATATTTGATTATATTCGAGGAGCCCAAGTATTCTTGATAATTTACCTAAGATCTGATTATCATTTGTTGTGCATTAATCCATAAAATTACATCTTATAGCCTTTTAGGGTAGGTATTATCTACCTGAGTATTTGGTTATATTTTCACACTTGACCTGACAATGTCTTCCATATTGATATAATATTGAGTACACTAGGAGAGAATTAGTTATATGATAAGCTCACCATGTTCCACTTCTAGATGGACCATATTCACTTCATGGGTAATGTCATCTCAGAGACAAGATTATTAGTAGACCCAGAGTTGGTTAGAGTGGTGCTTTACTGGGAGTAGCTGAAGAAAATCTATGAGGTTTGGAGTTTTTTGGGGGTGGATGGTTACTACAAGATATTTATTGGGATCTTTTCACAATTAGAAGTACCACTAACGGGCCTAACTAAGAAGTGTGCGAAGTAATTGTGGACAAATTCATACGATTCGTCCTTTTAGGAGATGAATGGGATTTTGAATTTAGCAATGATCCTGATTTTTCTAGAGCTGATCAAGAGTTACACTGTTTACTGTGATGAATCGGGTATCGAGTTTGTAGCAGTGCTTATATAGGGGATAAATTCATTGCGTACATGTTTCGATAGTTGAGGCCACATGAAAAGAATTACCTGAATAATGATCTTGAGTCAGCTGTAGTTGTCCATGCTTTGCATTGTTGGAGAAATTATGTTTTTGGAGAGAATTTTATGGTATAAAATGACCAAAAAACATCAAGTATATATTTAAACAAAGTGATATGAATTAGAGATAGTAAAAGTGGGTTGAGTACCTTTAGTATTTTGACTTTGATCTTGCCTACATGCTTGGGAAAGGAAACACAATGGCTGATGCTTTGAGTATGAGGACAAAAATACATAATGTTCAGGAGGCGAGTAGTGATTTGATGATAATGACTATATTCTCTATGATCAATTTTGAGGTAAATAGAAAATAGGGGTAGAAATTTCTTTCGTCTATAGTTTTTAGATCTAATCTAATAGATCGATTTCAAATGAGGCTTCTATTAGAGTATAATGGCCAAGTCTTATAGGAGAGGGTGTCTGGAGAGGACCCTAATCTTGGGAGGAACATAGGATAAGATGAGGTTTTTATTTTTCATGGGCGTGTAAGGGTTTCAGTAGACATATGTGAAGAGATGTTGTGATATTTTCATTCCTTTGTATGGGATGTTTATCCTGGTGTCACAATGACGTATAGAGATCTATATTATCGATATTGGTGTCCAAGAATGAAGAGGGATTTATCTAGTTTTGTTATTAGATGTTCCAACTAACTGTAGGCGAAGGTGGAGCACTAGTGACATACATGGATATTACAATAGTTACCCATTCCTGAGTGGAAGAGGAAGGATTTCGTGATGGATTTTGTGACGGGTTTACCAAGGTCGCCTTGAGGAAATTCTGTTGTATATGCTGGTATTTATAGACTCATGAAGGATTAACATTTCCTGCTGACCAAGGAAGACTTCAGTGTTGATGAACCTGAAATGTTGCAAATATAAGAGATAGTATAGTTTGATGGGATTCTACACTCTATAATTTCATATATAGATGCCCAGTTTACTTCTCACATCTAGAAGGGAGTACAGAGGTATTTGGGTACATAGGTACTTCTGAGTACAACATTACATCCCTAGAAAGATGGCCAGTAAGAGCACATGATTCAGGTTTTAGAGGACATGTAATGATAATTCTTTATAGATATTGAGGGATCTTGGGATAGAAACATACCCCTGGTGGGGTTTGACTACAATAAATGTTTTCATGAAATGATTAACATGACACCTAACGAGTCTTTGTATGATAGGTCATGCCGATCACCCCTATATTGGCTGGATGGATGAGAGAAAGCTATGTTGGGACCTCATCTATTCTAAAAGACCACTGAGTAGGTGGAGTATATTTGGAAGAGGATGAATACTGAAAAGTGTCACAAGAAATCTTATGCTGACTGACAGAGATGACCTTTGGAGTTTGAGGTCAGAGATTGAGTTTTCCTACGTGTCACACCGAGGATAGGACCTAGAAGTATTATGAAACAAGTGAATCTTTTACTGAGATATGTCAATCTATTTGAGGTTTGTATAGAGTTAGGGCGGTTTCCTATGGGTTGTAGTTACATCATAAGTTCTGGGCTTTGCACAATGTCTTTCATGTTACTCAGCTATGTCATTAATTTTCTATCCCCTATCATACTTTTTCAACCCAAGGAGGTCGAGTTGGAAGTAGATGTATCTTTTGGGGAGAAAGTAATTCGTATTGTTTATCGCATCATAAAGGTTCTCCAGGGCCATTATGTTCCTCTGGTATGGGTGCTACAGCATCACATGCAAGCACAGGATGAGATATAGGAGAGGGAGGCCGATGTGGGATTGTAGTGGCCTGAGTTGTTCACAGATTCTTCTTCACCAATATTAGAAGGTAATTTTTTTGATGAATTTCTTTAAGGGGGATGTTTTTAAGAAAATGGATCTTAATTTAAAGTATGGATATTGTTTTTGGGTTGTTTTGTGGAAAAAGGATGAAAAGAGGATTTTCTAAGTACAAGATATGTACTTATAAGTATATTTTGGGTTCTTAGCATGCCGCGTATAGTCATGTTTTGACTATGTAACATACATATACAAGGCCATATGGTAACCTGGAAGAGACACTTATCTCGGGGGTCGATTGAAGCTGATACATGATGTGTAGTTTTAATGAACATGTAATGTACATTTCTTTTTTATTTGATATATCAGAGCGGGGTCACGTCTCATGTCATGAAATGTCTTCTTCTTCCCGTATTTCATGTAGGAGCACTATAGAATGGAAAATGACCTCCATAACCCTCTATATTCTCCATCCAATCTCCAATCAAGACATCTTTAGGTGTGTTGAAATCCAACTGGTGTGTTCTCAAAACTCTTAGAGCCTTTATTCATGATTCCTCCTCTCTTGTGTGTTATTCAAAGTTGGTTGTTTTAACTGTTTTTTAGATCTAGACCAATATATGATGATTCTTGGGCCTATGTTCAAGTATATCAATTATATGACATTGAGGTAGGTGGTGGTTCCTTTGGTAGTTTGTCTCTAGATTATATATGCTAAAAGATCCTCATACCCATGTTTTGGGAATTTCATGATTTGGATTTAAACCCATTTTTTACCTGCTATGGTTTTATTTATTTATAAAGTGTTATTGCATGTGTGTAAGTTTAGATACATTGTCTAAGGAATACCCCATGGGGGAGTTTACCATGATTGATTGCTTATGGATGATTGTTCTAGTATGCTTTCTAGGTTATCCTTATTTTTCGTTCCTTGTTTTGTTATAATGGACTTGTTGATTATATGAAGTTCATGTGATATTCATTATCAATATTTGACCTAAGGGATAGATAGTGAGTGCTACCCTTGTGGTCGTTTCTAATTAGTTGAAGGAATATTTATCCAAGGGGGATTGGAATATGAGAGCTTCCCAAAGGTGTCATTTATGTATGTTTTAATAGAATGTTTGACCCAAGGGTACTGACCGTGAGAGCTGCCAGGTGGGAGTTAGTATTTTTTTAAATGAATGTTTCACCCAAGTTTTTATACCTCGAAATATTTTCTAGGTTGTCATTTGTAATTATTTAATGCTATGTTGGACCAAAGCTATTTGACCATGAGAGATTCCTAGAGGGTCGTTTGTGGTTAATTGAATGATTTTGACAAGTCTTCTAAGACAAGGAATAGGTTTGGATTATGTCTGACTTGATTGCTTGTATGGTCTTATGCAAATTCTGTTTTAGTGACCTTACATAGGGCATAAAAAGTTTAGGCTAGCTCCTAATGTTACATGATTCAAAAAGTGAATAATAAATGATAAATTAATGTAATTGAAAACTATAGGATTGTTTCTTTTTCAGTACTTATTATTTTATTACTTCATTTTATTCATATTACTTACTATATATATATTCACTAACAGTTATGCACGCAGATTTTGGTGGTTTCCTTCGGGGATTTATGTCACACCATGTTTGGGTTATTCTTTTGGACATAAATAGATTATATGATTGAAAGTGTAGATAAGGGAAACACCCTTCTTCACCGGGTACTTGATTGATTTTGGATCTAGAGATGATGAGACCAAGCTAAGCCTTGAAATGCTGTTGGAGTTTACTTGTTATTTTTTACATTGGTTATTGTATTGCTTTTTGGCATTGTGACTTTTTTGGAAATTATTTGTTTGGTAATATTGCTTGAACTATTGTTTACTATTTTGATTTTGATGTGCATACTCTACCAAGGAGGGTATAGTTTCCCCAAAATCAAACCATGTCCCTCGCTACAATTCTGCAGCCTCTAGCATTTGGGGATATGTACTTGAAGTCATGTGACTCATCAGGTTCGGGAAAAATTTTGGTGGCATTCAGATCTGGGACGATACATCCAATGTATAAAATCATGTATTTTTTTATAATAAATTTTTGGGTAGTACATACAACATAAAATATGAAATTGGAATATAACATTAAAACATGTCTTAATGAAGAGAAGTTGGGAAGAAAAACTCTTACTTTGTTTCCTTATTTGATGAAATAATAACATTTTATAAATAAATAAAATCTAAATTATTAAGCTATTTCATAATCTTTTTAATATATATTAACATTTATATCCATCATTTATAATTAATTTTTATTCCAATATTTGTTAGTTACTGATTATTTCAACCGTTTGGTGTTAAGAACTTTAAAAATTTTTCCCATATTTAATACATTTAATATAAAAATAAATAAGTTGAAATTTTTTAATTTTTAATATATTATTTATGTTTCTATAATATATAACTTATTTTTATTTAAAATTTCCTTATTTTATTGTATATTTTTTTGTTATGTTAAGTGAAAATTGAATTAATAACGAGTAATTTTTGGTAATTTTAGGAAAAAAATTATAATATAATTATAAGTTAAATTATTAATATAATATATCTATAACCATATAAAAACAATTATTTTATTACAAAATTAGAACAACATTTTCAATTATTCCAATTATTATTGATATTTTTTTTACTATATTTGATTTTTGGTGGTTAAACCAAACCAAACTTGAACTCGCATTAACTCAATTGGTGAGTATGGTTATAAAGGCAGTTATTTTGAAATAATTTCATTATAATAAAATTATAATGATACTATTTTGATATGTTTACTATTTTAACCAAATTTTATGTTTTTTTTATTTGTAATGAACAACTAAAAAGACCTAAAAAAACTATTCCTCATAGAGGGAGCAATCGACAAAAATACATGATTTAAGTCCCATTGTTTTTATAATTGGTTAGAAATTTTTAACCTATGGTTGTAAAATTAATAAAATAGAATATAAATATAAATATTATACTTTTTTCATATTTTTATCAGGTTGAAAATGTATTTGGATTATTAAGATTATGAAAAAACATAAGAATAAGATAATACTTACATCGGAGTCTAGATTTTACTTTGATGTTATGTTGAAATTAAAGTTCCTAGGATAATTATGAGTCATAAGGGACTTATGTTTATGGGATAAGATTATAATAATAGTAAAATGGGACTGTTTAAATAATTTATTTGAATGGGTTGTGTATCTTTGAATGGTGGATGTGGTATCCTTTTATATAAGGGGAAATAAGGACTTTTTTTGATAAACTCAATAGTTATCAATAATTCCATGAAACTATTCAAGGGTCAATGGATAAAAAATTTATAAAAGTAATGTTTTGGTAATTTTTGTGATGTTTAATTCTCATAAAAGTGTTTTTGGACATTTTTTAAACATGTTATAGTGTTTTTACCATTAAGTCATTACATTTCACTTTTTTACTTATAAACTGGGTAAATAGTTTTTAACTAAGTGATATGATATTTTATTGATAATATATAATAACCCATATTAAAAAATTAGGAATAGATTGAAATATTATGGAAATATATTTAATCAAAGTAAATTTATAATCATTAGTAAATTAATTTTTAAATCAATAAAATGTTTCGGTGAAAATCCGTTTTATTAGGAAAATAATATTTTTACCATTATCGATTTCTAAATATTATTTTTCATAGATTACTGAATAAATGAGTTTTTATATATTTATTTATATATTTATAAATCATATAATACTAATTATTCAAATGATTTATATTTTATGAATTTTATATAAATTCCTCGCTATTAATTAAATAATAATTTTAAAATAAATGTTTTATCATTGTCATGATAATTCCATTAAACTCATTAATATAAATTTCATACCTTAATGTTATAGATAACATATTAAATAATATAAAAACTATTAATATAAAACATAAGAATCAATTTTTATCAAATAAACACTATATATTTTTGGATGTATATCTTATCATTAGCGCATATAACAAGTGAAAACCCATTTTTTTAAGGAAGTGTATTTTTATGAAAAATATCCATATATAGAAAACAATTATCAATTATATTGATTATAATGATTTAAACAGATTATTTTTGATAAAAAAAGAGTTTTGGGAAACTGGAATGAATCCAAATCAAAATTTACGCTCGTGTAAATTTATTTATTGAAATAAACGGGAAATAATTTTGATAAAGTATTACTTGATTTTCTAAAATCCAATTCATGTGTAATAATATTTGAAAATAGTATTTTAAAATGACTGATTTTAGTTTATAAATATTATTTTTTTATAATAATTTATTTTTCAAAAAATTATAATTCATATTAATGAGATGATATTAGAAAAATCAGTATATTTCAATTTTCACAAAAAATCAATTTTCCTCCAAAATCTATTCAATATAGCATTATAATTTTTTTTGTGAGGATCTAAAAAATTAATTTTATGATATAAAATTAAAATTCAAAATTTTTTAAATTTTAATTTTAAGAATAAATATATAATATAATTAATATGAATAATAGTGAAAATATCTTTTTTCCATATTAAAACATATTAATTGTTTACCTTGTTAATGTAATAACTATTAATGGATTTAAATCATAGTTTTTATTATAGATTTATTATTAATGTATTATTATTATTTTTTGTTTTTTTATGTTGGCTGTAATGTGTGACACATGTAATAGAACATTACATATATAATAAAGGATCCAAAATCTTGGTTCTTTACAAAAACTACTCTTATGATATCCTCCACTTGAATCTGATCCAATGGAGGATTCCTTCAAGGATAATCTCCTACAACACCCAATTGATGAACCGATAGAAGACATCTCATAGGTGTGTGTATACTTACCAAAAGTATAAATAAATCAACAAAAATTGAAACAACCTCATTTTGAACACAATAGAACACAAGAAAAAACTTTGATTAAGATTTAATCCCTTCATAGGAGACATACAACCCAAAATTATTGGTAAATTGAGGATAATTATAGGATGATATGACCTAATAGTCATTGAAACCTAACCATATATCACTGAAAAATCCTATCTCAGTTTTACATATATCCCACGACTAAGAAAAAAACATGCTCTGATACTATATTTTCCCATATTGACCAAGAAAACACATTAAAGGATGCCCTAAACTAGGTCATGGATACCCAAAAGGGAAATTGTGATCTCCATGGGATGACGACTAACACTACGGTATCCAAAAACAAACAACAAAACGATTTTTACTAATATGAAATAAGATACATGAAATATATATACATATATATATAAAGAAAACAATAGAAGAGATATTAGAAAAAAAATATAGTGCCAATAATAGAAATAAATCCCAAGGCATCAAGATAAAATTATAGACACATGTCCTCAAAACAACCAAATGAAAGGACAAAAAAATTATCCACTATTACTATTTTTGAAATATGGGTAGTTTTCCACCTTCTCACCACCACATACTGAAACCCTATTGAACATAAAACTCTCTTCCTTGATGCGACACCTAGACCTTTACTAAATTAGATAAAACAAGGTTTACACATCCCCAAGAGAGTGTGAAATGTGTGATATAAATAAACTCAATAGGACCATACACATGTTTTCCATATCAATTCCTTTCAAAATAAACCCAATAATATCACTCTAAATGAAAACCTGGCATAATTTTTTTTTACAATATTTATAAAACAATGTGAAAAACGGTTCTTCTTTTTCCAAAATCTAAAATTAATGCCATGTAATACAAATTCAAAGAATAATTTAAATAAAACATTTAAATTAATTAAATAATGTATCACATCACATTAAATATTAAACAATAAAATTATGATTCACATGGTAAGAACCCTAACGATAATAAAGGTTTTGTGAGCTATGTCACTCATACACATATCACAATCAGTGACTAGTACACAAAAAAGTACATAGAACCAATGAATCAAGGTACTATGGATGTATAACCCCCATGCATTTCGAGTAATGAGATCTTAGATGCAATGTACATGTAATATAGTAATGGAGGACTACCGAAGAAGGGGATCCTCCTTAATATTTTAGTAGAAAAGACCCAATAATAAACCCTCTACCTAGGTACCCAAGGATCCAATGCGTGGTACATGATTAATCAATTTCAATGGGGATTATAAAACTTAGAAAACAATTCCAAACAACCCTTTTCCAAAAACATTTATTGGAGAAATAATTTTACAATCCGTTTAAAAAAAATAAAAAACACATTTCTATTTCCAAAATACTTGGAAACTCCACCCATTTTAGAAAATATTTAAAAAAATAAATGTCAATTCCAACTCATTTATCAATTAATTTAAAATAAGGGAATGATATCTTTATAGAACATAGTCTATATATAGAATCAGCGGCCCTAATTTTGGGTCAGACACCACCCAAATTTGGATTGACACAACAAAAAGTAATAGAATTATAGACAATGTGATTGGAGGGGCTAAATAAGGATTCAAAAAAAAAAACCCTCTTTCAAAAAGAATAGGTTTCGTGGGATAATTATGATCAACACATAACTCTTGAATCCCATGCTAGACAATAACCAATGAGAAAACTATCCTTTATATGAAGGTCACATAAGGTATCTTGAATAGATTGCATAAAAATTATATTGTAATAAATTTATCATAGAAATTCATCTTATAATGACTAAAAATTTAAATATAATTGAATTAAATATAAAAATATATATTTTATTGACTAATCTCACCAATTCATTGAGTGATTACTGAACCGTGACTAAAACACCAAGCTGAGAGGTTATATAGATCCTAGAATGAAAAGGGATATATTTTATAGGATAATTGGTCATATTAATTTCCAAAATTGGGAATAGAGGATTAATTATGGGATTTAGGTGAATTAATTAAAATTAGGACCATTCTTATCTTGGTGCAACATTACACCATCGGCTAAATGGTGGATACTATCATGGATTTAGAGGCTAGTGAAAATGTGTAATTCATACTTGAAAGCCTATAAGTTGTCTAGTGGAGTCCTATCAATTGAGAGAGGGTTAAGTAATCCATATAGGAGTTGGTCCTAATCCACTTGCTGACCAGTGGATCAATGTATCCAGAATTCTGCCAAAGTCTCTTAGAAAAACTCTTATTTACTTCTAACACCATTAAATCCAAAAAGACCTATTAATTATGGAAAGTGGATTACCTTGATTTTGGATGTTATTAGAAGTCATTAACCACCACAAAAAAAAATAATCATTATATTCTAACAATCCATGAAGCAACCGAATCAGTTTCCATGTTAAATCTGCAAGGTCATTAATTATGGGTGCTTTCCAACTAGTATAGATATTACAGTATGATTGAAAAATTTGAAAACCCATATTATGTGATGTACATTAAACCTTCCATTGATAGTTCTAGACATGATCCTTTAAATTTAATTTTCAATCCATCCCTATTATGTTGTTGTAAATTTCCATCTACCGAACTAGAAATTTTCATGATATATCCAAATCACTAATAAAAATTGAAAAATATTGTAAACAAGTCCCCCAATATATCCTTTCTCAAAGAGTTATCTCAATAATCAAGGAATAATAAATTAATTCCACCTAAAAATTCAATATATCTACAAATAATTAATACACAAATGAATGATAGAATCCTATATAGAACATAGAAGAGACTATAATAGAATAGAATAAAAAAAATTGGTCAGTGTCATACTATTTTTCATCAGAATCATATAAGATATGTTATGTTTCAAACAACTACACTTGATCCCTATGTAAGGTCAATACCATCGACACTTGATCTACAATATTGTATGCTAAAAAAACATTAAAAGACCTAACATTCCTCACATATGAAATTTCCTAGGATCACTAGGATAGTTCTACTAAATTTTTTTCTTGAAACCACACTAGTAACACCAATCCTATATTCTATATTGTGAAGAACCTAAGAGTACCAATTACTTCTAGATACCTCCCTCTTAAGGATCATCTTTATTCATTTTCAACCATAAAGAAAATGATTTCCACAATCTGTACAGGGAAGAAAATTATTTTTCACTTTCACAGCCTTCATGTCCACATTATATATAGCTTCATTATTCAATACCACTGTATAGGTAGGTAAATAATATAATATCACCCAATAACAATTATCTAGTAAAATAGTAATCTTTGACCTTTATTCCATGAGATCATCATTTTTTTATCAAATTTTCCATAAAACTGAATGAAATAGTAATGTGAGAAACATATATTATCACTTTAATGTTCTATAACTTCATTGTGTTTGGATTAGACTATTAATTGAACATATTTTAGAGTATAACCTATGTCATATCTACTCTGATTCATGGGGGTATGATAAGATTTTTTTAAAAATAATGAAATATATTATAGAATCCCTAAAAAATATGACCATGCATAGATAAATGAAAACATGTGTATTAGAGACAAATAAGAGGAAATGAAATAATACTATTAATTGAGGATGCACTACTACATCTTTATAAGTTATTATAGAAGATCATAAAAGTAATTAATTATAATATTCCCACCTCCATATGAATACATGGGTCATATAGATTTATTCAAAACAAGAACATGATTCTCCATCCAACAAGACATGATTGATCCCCAAGAAAGAAATTGGTCAAAGATACGAGAACATCAAGAATCGAGGAGTTTTGACTGAATATCAAGCAACCACACACAACTACCATCAGATAATAGTTGTCTTTATGTTTCCCAATTTAAACTCCTTTAGTGTTGTTTCATTTACTCATGCATTATAATTATTGAATAATTTATAGAACCATCTAATTTAACCATTACATGAATAAAATCACTTGCATTAGATGGTTTTATAATTTACTCATGAATTATAATGAACATAGAAGTTTCCTTCCATATATTCTACAACCGTCTCCTCTAACTCTATCCATCTCATGTAACTCTTATAGTTTGATTTATAAATTCATAAAGATACTCTCATTTTCACTAGCCATATACCATTCATGTGTGAATTCTCATATATTCACTTTATTTAAGACATTGAGAGGACATGAGACACAAAGTAAGTCAATCCCATATATCCAACTCATACATGCTTAACAATTTGATTATATACTGACAAATTGAATGAATACATCACCTATCATTCTCCTTTATTGATGAGCATATCCGTTTTCCCCATACATATTGATAGAAAAATCATATATAATATCTTGGAACGACCGAAAACACCTCAGGAAATCTAAATCGAGGACCATGATTTCATACTCTTTGTGTGTGAGATAATACAATCCATCATAATTCAAAAACCTAATATGTATAAAATAAATTCATCAATTATATCCCGGATAGTAACATAAATTAAAAAATTGTTCAATGTAGATAAATACTAAATATTATGTAATCATACCTCGAATCTAATTCATTTCATGAAAACATATAATAAATAATTTAATAACCTAAATTAAAGCATAAACTCATTCAGGTTATATAAACATTCTTCAACCATGAATAAAAATAATAATTGAATTACTAAAAAAATTCAAATTTATGTATTTAAATATTATTTAACCAACTATGAACCATTCATAAATAAAATGTTATTGTGAAAAATTTATAATATAGTCTATTCGTTTTTTACATTCCATAATATTGAATATAAAAACTTTAGATTTATTCCACAATATGAATCCCTTTATATTATACATTTTAGGGAATTTCCTATAAATATATAACAATTTATGAATTATAAAAAATTTATACACCAATATCTATTGTGTAAAATATTCGTATAGTCTAAATATTATTAAATTTTATTAAAATGAATAAAAAAACTAATTTCATAAGTTTAAATATTTTTTGAAATAAGGTTTTAATTATAAAAATTATAATTTATTAATTATGAAAAATTAATAATTTAAAGATGAACAATTTATATTGTTAATTATTTTGTAACTTGAAAACATTAAAATTTTTCGTTATGATTTTGAAAAAATCACTTCATTTAATTGATAAGGCATGCTAACAAAATTTGTTTATATATATATTTTTCAAATATAAATATTTAATATTAAGGAATAACCATTAATAAATGTTTCATTAAAATTTAATTAATTAATAATTAAAACATTTTAAATTAATTCACATCCCCCATATATCTTTTATCATAATTTATAAATAATTTATAAATTAAATATGACGAAAAATATAATTTTCAATAATGGTTGAATTTAATGATCCTATGGGAGTCATAAAATACAACTGATAGGGAAATCATTTCAATTCCATCTGTTTAATCTAAGATAGATATCCCCATTGTAAAACACAATATTCTCAATACATAATGGTAATATATATATATATTTATATTCTAATTTAAGATATATATTATTATCATTAAATATTATATACCATATATGTAAGGTTTTAATCTAATCATATTTTGTGATATAACATATTGAATTAATATGGGAATATTAAAACTATTTATTTCTTGCGGATGTGATAAAATATGAGACCAATGATCACTCATGCATATAATTTAGAAATATTACTAAAATTGAAATGATGATCTTATGTAAAATTAATTCATAAATTTAATTGAAAATTCCACTGTTATTTTCATCAAATGAGTTTGAGGAGGATCAACAACGGTCTAATATAGGATTCCCCCTTTACTACATAACAATAGGATGAATTCAATCATATGAAACTCAGATGGGATTCCTCATCCAATTATAGTGTTTTATCAAATTTTATGCAAGAAAATAAGGCGAGAAATATATTTGGGTTCCTAAGAATATGGTTCAAGAATCATAAAAAACCCACTTCCATCACATATAAGTGAGTTTTTATAGATTTTTCAAGGATAATCCAGAAGTGTTGAGAAATGAATTAAATCTTGAATATATAAAGAATGAGTTAATCCCTCTACGAAAACATGCACTGTATGCATGAAATAATTTAACTTTATCGTATTAAATTTCATTTAACCAACCCAAAAATGACATAAATCTCTTGGGATCTATGTTAATAACAACCCTTAATGTAAAAATGCAATAATGAGTTACAATTATGCCCAATGAGTCATTGTATAGTATTTTTAAAAATGAAGTACTATGAGATCAGATATCATGTTCCTTGAGACACACCCCCCACAAATGAATACAATATATATAATTAATATCATAATACAGTCTTATAACACCCTGATCATACATTACAACTAAAATATGTGTTTTTCATAAAATACAATTTCATTCATGTATCATTCTTCCCTCTTTGATATTCCATATCTAGGGATATGACTTGCTCATCCATTTAATATATAAGACTTATAGGGTTAGTGGATAATAGTTTTTCTATTGTTGTGGGTCCAAAAGTAATTAAGAAAATTCTCAAAGCTTGTATCTTTTATGTGATGGTTTTCATTTCACATGTAATGGGAGGTAAAATGTGGATTAATATTGATTTTACACAGAAGCTCTTTCAATGTTGGTATTTTTGGGATTTAAAATATTAATGATGAGGATGGGTTTTTTTCAACTTGTCTTCAATACTAATGATGACCTCTGGTCAGCCTAGAACAAAGGGACATCCCTTATAAAGACCAGTGTTTTTAAAATGTATGAATGGGATAGAAGTTTCAACCCCTTCACTCAATTGTAAACATCCACCCAATTGTTTATTTATTTTCATTAGATTATCTAGTTTTACTAGAATCCTAAGATCCTTAGTTATCTTTATTCTTGTGGGTGGACACCACTGAATATGGATCAACACACTTTATATGGTGAACATGGCATTGATGCTTGTGTTTTAGTTGAAGTGGAAAAGGGATATAAATTATTGAGGTGCTTGATTTTTTTATGATGATTGAAAATTTGGCATTACAGTAGAATATGAATAGAAACCACCATTTTGTAACTAATAAAAAATTATTGGTAAAATAGTTTCTGATTATAGAAACATTCAGAAATAGGTGAAGAATCCTATTATTGATAAAGAAATTTCATGGAAGGATTTTGGTAGAGAGACCAAAGGTATACTTCCTTACATTTGTAGGGTGAGCATTCAGGTAATAATCTCCAAGATTTAAATCTAAACGAGGTAAAAATTTGACCAGGAATTGGGGTTATGGATGCTTCAAGAACTGATGTATCAACTCTAGTTTTCCCTTTTTTGTTTCAAAGTATATATCCTTGGATAAATGGGTCTTTAGTGGGGTTCCCCACAAAATGGTGAGGATACCTCAGAAAAGGATGCTTCTATTGATGGTGGTGGTGTGTGTTATCTAGCTTCCACTACTATTAAATATTCTATAGTTTAAGGTGATTCACTAGGGGATCTAATGTAATGTATGATTGACACTATCTCAAACTATATGGTTCCTATTGATGGTATTAGATCATAAAAGGAGGTTTTGATTTGGATTCATTTCTCTGTCTCTTCCATTACTACTAGTGGAAAATATTCTTCAAACAACATTTTAGATGGCACCAGTGAATATGAAACTCTAGTGGATCTAAAGAAATGCACCAAAGATGCCGATGGATAATCCCCATACTAATTCAAATAGTGTTTCTGATGTTTACCCTCTCGTAGATTCATGATAATCTTCCATGACCTTAGTTGAAAAGTATCTCCCCCTAAATAAAAAATGGTGTGACAAGGTTGAAGAGGTGGATGCATTGTAGGATAACTGAAACACACAAAGTGCTTCTCTATGCACATTAGTCGAAGAAATCCTTCGTTAAGGGGCCAGGTAACATTACAAGATTCTCCACACGATGTGGGTCTTGATTAAGGATCTATCAGTAGAATGAATATGAGGAATCCTTCCAAATTGATAGATATCTCCAAGAATTATTCAGGAAAAAGGATGGGAAAAATAAAAATAAAAAATGAAAATATATTTTTAAGGACATATAGAGAAAATAAAAACCATAGATTGAAAAAATAATTTTTAGAAGAATATAACTAAGCACATAAATATAAAAAACATGAAAAAATATGAACATGTGGAGGAAGATGTATCCCAACTCATTTTTCTATAAGTGTAGTTTAAGGATGATGTGAATGAACTACATGAACATCCATTCATCAATATTAAATTTTTTTAAAGGAGGCTGATAAAAAAGAAATTTTAGTAATAGTACATGTGGTAGATCAGGATGATTTGGATGAGTATTAGTAATAATTATAAAACATCAAAATATATGGGATTTTCCCATTAATGGTAATGAAAAATCAATACCTCTCAACCTCTCTCTCTCTGTTGAAGATGATGATGGTGATACAACTGTGTATACTGTGTTTCCAATGGACATTTATGAAGAGATAAATTTACATAGTGACAAAAATAATGTGGAAATAATTTATTTGTATTATTTATTTTTTTAAACCTTTTTCATTATATTTTTTTTCAAATTCATATTTTCTAAAATTTATAATTGGGTAGAAATAGAGTGGGATAGGAATGTAAAAGATGATGCAATAAAATTAGAGCAATAATTAGATGATATGTAGAATGAAATGATGATATGACTATCTCCTGTACATCAAATTTATATCACATGGAGGTTAACTCCACAGAAGATGACATGGATGAACTCTATATCCCTTTCCCTCCCCCTATTCACTAAATATAATATATTTATTCTCTTATTGAGGATGGGATAATTTTATTTTATTTTAGAGAAATCTATTCTTATTTTCTACTCATAAACACTAAGAAAATTCACATGTGGTGGTTTATCAAAAAGATAAATCATCCAAATTTTTATTAGAGATTAAATTATGAATATTTTAATTGTAGTTAAAAAAACCATTACCCACTTGGGGGTCCAAAAAAATATTTACCCGTTTTTATTCACGATTTCCCATTTTTTTAATTCATTTCTCATTGCGTTTATTTCCTAGGAATAATGTGGTAGTAGTTATAATCTAAACTCAATATTTCCAAAAAAAAAACTTATTCTTTGTCTTTCACATTCTTGGGGGTTTCCCCCATTTTCTGTTGAATCTTTTGAACATAAAATAAAATACAATTTGATCTTCATTGTGTGTGTTTTTTGGGACAACATCTTATATAGAATTAATCTTGTTTTATTTAATTCATTGTATCTTTATGGATAGGAAACATGAATCTAAAAGCTTCCCTATCTATAGGGAAATTTCATGCTAGTTTTGAGACTATTAATTTGTTTTAAATATTCTAGAATTCTATGATTTATAACTAAATTTTTTCACCATTCTTCATCAATGTTATGTTTGAGAAATAGGATGTGGATATTGATTAAATAGATCACAATGTAGTGGAATTAGAAGACGATGAAACAAGATTTTGGAACATAATCCTTGGTAAAATTGACTTTGTGAAAGATAACACCACATAGAGTCAAATAAATAGATTTTTTATTTATATAGTTCCTTTCAAACTAGATTAAATTTTGTAATTGGGGTGTCAATAAATATCGTAGATATTGGGCTTTGAAAAATTGGGAAAATGGGAAAAAATAAAAAAATTTGTAATTAATTATAGAAATTAACGGTTCTTGTTGAGTGGACTGTTGAATTTCAAAAAAAGAAGGGGGTAAAATACTTATTTGAAAATAATTTGAGTTTGTTTAAGGATTTGGATAATGGAAATTGAGTCAATGAAAACTATGGGAGGGTGATAATTGGAAGGGGTTCTTGTCCATTTTTCAATGTCACTTTAATATATTCATTCCAATCATAGAATTGGTAAATAAACATGAATTGAAGTGAGTTAGTTACTAAAATTCACAAAGGATGCATGAAATTTTCATAAATGGATTGATTATCAAATTTATTCTTTTTTGAATTATTTATTGGAACCTTGGAAGGTCATATCTTTTCCTTTGGTTGAATTCAATGAATTTACCAAGAGTTTTTTTATGTGTGGAGGAATAATATAGATCAAAATTTACTGAAATATTTTTTTTAATAAAATTTTATTATTCCCAAATTTTTTTAAAGATAAATTTTTAAATTTTTTAGTTTTGGGAGAAAATGGAGCTAAACTGTAAAAATGACATAATTCATGAATTTTAAAATTTTTAAATCAATTTTATCTATTTCACATAATATTTTTATACACTGGTATATTTAACGAACTTATTATTTTTTAGATTTACATTTTCATTGGGATACATTTTAATCAACTAGACCATGAACATAATAAAATCATAAGTGGTCCAAATAATGTTCACAAGCTATGCCTCCAAATCAACACATGTATGTGATGAATTTTAAATATTCAACCACATATCACAAATGGAAAAAATGATTGAGCTGAAATTTTAATGGAGGATATAGATAATACAGGGAAACATCTTCATATACCTTATAAACTCTCTAATTGGACTTTTTCAAGGACATTAATTCATGAGAAACCGGATAATTGGAAATTGATGTGTCTTCAAGGCCATAAATGTGTACTTTAATGATTAATCTATATATTTTTATAACATTTTACAATGAGGATCAATTTTTTGGGTTGACATGGAATAAATAGAAAAACAACATTTAATTATACCAAAATTTCAATTCAACCATTCAATCTTCCTTCCATGCTTGATTTTGTGAAAAAAATTCATAGATCAGAAATTTTCACCTTTCATGCTTCTAAAAATGTATCCCCTCTCCATTTTAATGATTTAGTTAGTTTAAAAGTATATTTGTGTGGAATTATAATATAATTGTCTTATATATTTTTATTATTTAATTTTCCTCAACCCATTTCAATTTTTTCAATTCTCCTTTGTGTTATTCCATCGCACTATTATAACATTCATGATTTTCAATAAATAAACCTAGGATTTTCATTTGGTGAGGTTTTTTATGTGTAATATAATTATTTATCTTCATTAATCAGTGTTTTTATTGTATTATTATTTAGGTAAATATGGTTTTTATAGGATATTTTGGTGATCATCTGCCACTCATTGTAATGACTTATGACCTCTTTATATTCACTACCAAATAACTATTTCCTGTCTTCTCTAAGAAAGTATCTTCAAACAATTGAGTTGAGTTTATTCATTGGATGAAAAACATATGATGAAGATATGATGTAAATATTGATACACTCTCACTTTTTATATGTTAATCACTCTTAACTATAAGATGTGGTGATATTTGGTGTAGTGAATAGATATCTGAGGAATTATAAGTTTAACACTTAAAGTAGATGATAATTGTTCATATATGAAGGGTTGAAATATAAAATGTAATATATAAAATAATTATTGATAATTAAGTAACCTGGGTAACCAATCCTAGGACCAATTCCTATCACGCTAACTTGTCCATTCTTTCTATATTGCATCTTCATGTTTTTTTCATATCTTGTTTTCTAATTGTCAAACCATAATACCATTTATATTATATTAATAAAATATAGTAATCTCAAAAAACAATAAGTTATTATGGCTTGTGATTTATTCATATAAATATATCTTTTTGTGAGACAACCCAAGTCAAAACCTATTCTTCAGACGTAAAATAAATTAATTTATTTTTACATGTATCAAGATAATTATATGTCAATGATATTTTATGTATATTCCTGTAATAATGTATTGTTAAGAGTGAAAAGTTATAATGAAGCCATTGCTAGGTTTTATTATACACATTGATGCACTAAGAATATTATATTCGATTTTTTTTGGTTTCTGGATCTTGAAAGACATGTCTTGGTGATTTTTAAGAAGCATAGACCATTAGTGAGATCATCTTTACTCATTCCAATTTATTAATTATTATCATTTTTATTTCATAGGATTATTTTGTAGTGATCAATTTATTTATTTATTCGTTCTTTATATTCTCTATAAGTAGATTATTTTTATTCAATATGTTTTATTATTTAACCTTTTTTTATTTTCTGTTATATGTATATCTCATATGTCTTATATTTCTATTTTTTTATACTTTTAACCTTTGTTTTAGACATTTTTTATTTCTTATACAATTTTTTTAATATTTGTTAGATTAAAACATTAGTACCTTATGTTCATTAAGATATGTCATCCCGAAGGTTGATAAATGCATTATTCAGAGGATGCAGTAAAAATATAACCCTTTTATGTTCATGAGGCATGGTAACATAAATTAAAAATGAATATTTTTTTTCTAATCATTTAAATTGATCAATATTTAGGATTGGGAAATGTGGTATCTGTAGGATAACTTAACAATATACCCTATTTTCATGATCATTTGTCATAATAATTCAAATCATAAAACACAGAACAATGTTATTGGAATTGGATAATACTTTTTACTAGTTGAAACCAATGTGATTATCAGGTTTTATACTCAAATTATTTAAGATGAATGGTTTCAACAAGCCTGTCATATTTCTTGATTATTAAAACTATAGGGTTAATATATATTTTTGATTCTCCATATTGAATAGATTCTTAACTTATTATATCATATATTTAAATTAAACACTTACCATATAAAAAATAAATTCATACTACTCCCTATAAAAATATATGAAGCCTTAAAAAGAATGTTTCAAAACTACTTCTAATTAAACATGATTTGAAAATATTTTGAAGATGTTATAAGTTCATGTTATACATGATTTAACTAATATAAAGTAAATGGGTAAAATATTTTTTTGTAAAAATATCCAAAAATAAAATGATAATCTATAAAAACCATGAAGCTAGTATCCCAGAGACATTAGTTAATTTTTTAGTTTGGTACTTGATATAAGTGATCACATCAGGAAGGCTAAATTATTTTAATATTCAAAGAAAATAGGATACATGCTATGATCTCACATTTAATTAGATAATTTAAAAAAAATAGTATTTTCATTGAGAACATTACAATTCCCTCTATAATTTCCTTGATTATCAATTATAGTATATATATGAATGAATCATGGAGAAAGAAAATTATATAAAAGGTCATATACTTAGTAAGGGAATGTGTATAACATATGTTATAATAGAATGATTAAGGATAGAATATAATGGAAGGAATAAATGATGATAAAATAATACCATATAAATAATTACATGATTTTGAAACTCATAATTGGATATTATTATTAATCAAATAAGGAAATAGAAATAAATAAATAGTTTCATAATAATGAAATACATAATTGTGTCATCTGAAAATTTTCATCGAGGGATCATTACAAGGAATCATATATAAATAGAGATGGAATACTACAAATAACTCACTTTTTTCATATGAGGTATACCAATTTTTCATGGGGATACATAATTCTGATCCCAAAAAACCATTTTATAAGTATAATAAATTCCTCATTTTAAAAACAATACAACATAATCAAATGAACTAAATATTAATAAATATATACAATGGAAGAACTGGTATTCTGAATTTCAAAACATTCCCAATTCAAGATGACTATAAAATATCCAGATAAATACTGTGGAAAATATCATTAGAGTATATACTTAGTAAACAATAATATTTTTCAATGGATTTTTATATATATGAAAATCTTTTCAAAACATCCCGAGACCAATTCTTGAGGAAAATACACATTTTGATTTAAAATAAATTAATTAACATTAAATAAACCAAATTATGAGGAAAATGATTTTCATGGGAAGTTAATATGGATTTTTATAATTTAATTATCAAATTAATGATAATTCATGAATTATAGAAAATCTATTCATGTGGTATACATTAAAAATATGTTTTTATTCACATCTTCGATAAAAAGTAACTCATTTAGAAAAAATAGGATTTCTTTTACTTTTTTATATATTAAAAGATGAGATATAATTTATTTAGTGAATCATTATATAATAATAAACTAATTATATAATTTTTAAAAATAAAATAATATTGTGGAAAGAAAATATTATTGACATAATAGAAAAACGAAGTTTATTTTCTCAAATTCATTATTTTAAGATTTCAAGTAATTAGAAAAAAATGAAAGGAAAGAATTCAATTTATAAAGATAACCAGCTTATAATAAAATATATGGGACTACAGATAATTATATAATATAATTACTTTAACAAAAACTTAATCATTAACTATCTCGAATAAGGAAGTGATTGAGGAAGAAACCCTTACCTCAACCCTGAATTGATCCATATGTACCTTTAACCTCCATTATAATAAATTTATATTTATTATGATTATTTATCAGAACTAAATTAGTAAATACGTCTTCATATATGTAAAACTTATATAATTTAATCACCTTTTTAACAATTCTCTATGAAAATCATACTTTCAGAGTGTCAACTATTTTATTTTTTCATAAAAGTTTTATTCCTATAGTGTTGGTCCTCACATAATGCTCATGGATTCATAGTATAAATAAATATAATAATGATATATATATATTTATATATATTAATTACATACATATTTATAATCATAATTGAAAGGAAGACATAAAAATGAATCACTATGCTTCGTAGTGGTGATATCACACCAGAATGCACAAATGATGTTACCATTTTTTACTGGTAGAATGGTATAAACATAATTTATATATAATATTTATATAATAATATATATTTCATAAATTTAATATATCTTTATTATTTACATATTTATAACCCTTTAATTAAAATGGTGTTTATAAACCAATTCTAGTACTATATGGAGATGGTAGATCATACATATACAAAAGCGATATTTTCATTTTCTATTGGATTGAAAACAGATTAATAATGGTTGTAACATGAGATTAATTATATTTCAGTTTATTTGAGGTAATCATTTTTTTATAGGAGCTTGGTTTTAGTAGATTTTAAGGACGAAGAAAATTAATTAAAACGAAAACACTATGTTAAAAGTTATACCTATTCTCTAGAAAACTACCTTTTGATTACACCTTAAAATTTTATTATTAGTAATTTAATAAGAAAATATACTATATTCCATGGAGAGGTTTATTTTTGATGGATTCTTTAGGTTATTTTTGTGATACGTGGCTTATGAAGTTTAAGTTAGAGAGGATAAGTGCTTCCTTTTTACAAGTGAATGAATGGTCACACTTGGAGATACCTAATGGAAGTTAATAAAATAATATTTTTCTTATTAATGTGGATATAAATTTTCACTTATTATGAAATGATATGGTTTATATAAAAATATGACCAAACCAGGAGGTTTAGACAAGTTTATGTTTCATTTTTAACCTTATCTACTAGTTTAACCCCTTGTAAACAAATTTAAACCCCAAACATTGTAAAAAAAGTTTACATTTTTTACTCTTTATTATGAAATAAATTATATTGAAATTATGAAATAATATGAATTATTATTATGTTAAATAATTAATCCATTTTATAGGATTTAATTTTAAGAATTTTAGAAAATTAATTTTAATAATAATGTACCAAACACCATAGAAATCATGTTTTGAAAATTGGTTGTTTAATGAATAATAATGGTTTTACATAAAAAAACAATAAATTTGATTCTAATGGAATTAATTATAAAATTTTAAATTATTGGAGTTTAATTTGTCATTTGTACAAAAAAATTAATAATGTAAAAAGATGATTAAGATAAAAGAAAAAAAATAATCCCTATTTGGGAAAAAAATTACTTAGATTTTTAAAATATTTTGTATATATTTATAAGATAAAAATCATATTTTTTATGAATAATAATAATTATTAAATCTAAATATCTTATTGAAAAATAATTTCATCTTATTTAAAGTAATTATTATATGACTATAATTTCCTGAATGTGATATTTTATTTTTATAAAATTGAATTTTTTACATTTCCCCAAAAAATCAAATTTTTTAGAAAAATATTAGAAAACACACCTTGTGGTAATTTTAATATTATCAATTAAAATATTAAATTAATTTTTACAGTTTATATTTTTAAAAATTGAGAATTTAGGTTTTAATAATATTCATAGAATATGTTGGTGCATTTACCTATTATTTCATTAGAACGAGTATCTTACTATTATCATAGCTTTGTTGATACATAAATGACTATTAAAGTTTATTTAGATTATTTTAATAAAATATTAAAAAAATATTATTAAATTAACATTATGATTTTTGTAAGTTTCAGAATTAAGTTTACTATTATAAGTTGACCTATTTTATTTTTTATCCTATACCAATTTGACTCCCCATATGATCATTATAAAATTTAATGTAGAGTACTGTATGTTTTATATTTGAATAATATTTTTACCAAATATCTCTTAAATGGTTAGATAATTTGAAAATTTAATTTTTACTATTATCATTATGAGTAAACTAATATATTTCAATTTCCCATGATTTAAAATAATTTTTCTCTAGAACCAAAAATCCTTCAGGATAAAATAAAATATATACAAAATATGTATTCAAAACATTTTTATATATATAATTATGTAATTTTATCACTATAAAACAATTTGAAGAATGATTAATTAAAATATAGTAATAACAAAAAATAGGTAAACATCTAATACTTCATCCAATTCTCTTCTAATTTATCAACCTCAAAAATTCATCTAGTTTTATTTTGAATAAATTTATCCATTTTAGAACCATATTTATAATAAATAAAATACCTGAATATTAATATACCGTATCCTCTTGTGTTCCTGTAAAAAATTTATGAAATATGAGATTGAGAAGAGCAGATTTGTCTAATTGACAGCAATGTCCCCGTCTAAGTACCTATCTACCTCACCTTGGTCAGAAATGGACTAAACAAGATATGTTGTTTTAAAATAAAATAATCACTTGACAAACTAGATCCTAAATAATAATTATAAAAAAATGGGGAAGAGTGTTTTCCTTTTTCTAGGGTAATAAGACCCTTAAAATTTTTATCAAGATCTCAATATAAGGCAAACTCCATGATTTATCGATTCCACCCTTTCCCTAAAAATTTTATAGAGAATTAATGAAATTTTGAATAAGAGTTTGAAATTATTGAAGAAATGGGATAATAATATCTCTAATATCATGTAGTATTTTTAATGATATATTTTATGAGAGCAAGAAAGTATTTTGATAGCAATTTATAGGGATGATGTAATAAAAAGATCAAAACGAGTGGGTTCACATGAAGAGCCATTACACTATTTATAATATTGGAATATAATTTTTTTTTATTTTTAATGAGTATATGGGAAAATGAGGCACGATATGAGATGGGATTTTACCATGGAATTCAAGTATTTGTGATCTAAAAGTGGACGTTAACAATCATTCTTAAGATGCAGCTTGTAAAATTAAATAGTTCAACTCTTGATGACTTGGATAATAATTAAGTACATGGGACTCAACATTACATAATTTATTAGTGTGACACAATTAATAAAATATAAACCACCTAATGAAATTTCTAATACTGATGTGTTGGGACTATGATCTTCATTGGGGATTGATGTTCTCAATGGATAAATTTGTGTCCACATCATAAATCATGAGGATTGGGGTAAAATAAGATGAATTTTGGAATCAACATTTTCATTATATTTTAAAATGACTTTGGAATATATATTTTATTTTATTTTCTCATTATAACATTTATCTTAAATTATATAGATTTTTTCTCTGGGATAATATAATTTTTGGTAGAGTTTTCTGACAATGTAATTTATTATTGTCATATTTCATATTTTTATTTTTAAGGAATAGAGTGAACCATTAATTTAATGGTGAATTTCTTATCATCCATATATATTTTTAAGGGTGTATATCGATCTTTTTTTATAATTTATTCTATCTTCATCATTTAGGATTTTCTGGAGTTCGATTCTTTGTTTTTGTATTTTTTGGATGTTACCACATGTTTTATAGATATTGATCACAGTTGAATAAAATATACCTTTAATTAACCATGAAAAGACTCAAATTATTGAAAAATCATGATATTTAAATATATTAATTTTCCATGATTTCATTCAAATTTATGCATATGGATATTTAGTTCCATGATTATAGGGAAATATTATTTTTCTTATTTATTGAATGAATTTTTATAAGATCTATTAAATAATTTTTATTTGTTTATAATATTAAAAAGAATATAATATGTCATTAGTACATTCAAATTTTCAAAAATAAACTTCTTACTTATAATTTTTAGAGGATTATATTTTCACTAAGATTTGTGATTTTATTAGTAGATTATCTACTTTTATTAATAATTATATGGTTTATTGAATTACTTGTTGATGAAATATATTAAATTATAAATTCCCTAGTCAAATATTCTTTAAATTAATGATGTGGAATTTTGGTTTATATATAATGTTTCTAGTATTTATATATCATTATTTCAGGATCATAATCTATATAATTTATGTTATGATAATAAACAACATCAGTGATCAATTTTAGATATTTTATAGTACATGAATTAGTATTTCTTATAAATTTATTCTCACCAAAGGTTTGGTCCATAACATTTTAAATATATTGTTCTGTGTAAAGTTATGAAAAAATATTCTATAAATAAATACTAATGAGGGTGGTTAGAATTATATTAAGAAAATTATTTAAATTATAAAATGAAACTTCTTCATTCTTAAAGATACATAAATCATTTATATGAGTATAAAATGTCCTAAAAATAACAAGACAAATAGACATTGATATATGAGAAATTATTTCTCTAACTCTTTCATGTAACAAAAATAAGATACATTAAACATTTAAGAAAAATTAAGAGTCATTAGAAAATGGATCCTGAAGAAATAAGATGGAAGAAAAAAATGATATTCTAAAAGAGAGTTATAAAGAATATAAATTTAAGAGTGATAACATGAAAAAATTCACAACATAAATAGTATTTCCAAATTAAATTCTTTTTAATTATTTTTATGTTCAAAAATAATATAACCTTTGATTATTTGTATTTGATTACACATGTTTCTATCAATATACAACAACAAGAGTGGGTAAATTCAAAAAATGTCACAAAAAAACCTCTTTAAAATATTCTGGCTGAAGTAAATATATTAGCTTTCTATAATATGTAATGAAAAATTTAAATCATGAAATAATATTAAATAAGATCCTTTTTTTCCAAAAATAATATAATGAAGTACGTTCATGAAATTAATTTTCTCATAATTACATTTATTCCATTCGATTCAAAATAGTCTATTATGCATTAATTATATGAAAATATAGTAATAAAGATTATAGTTACAAATTAAACATCTAATAATGTTGAGTGAACACATTAATATTATTCTATATACTTGGTAATTCTAAATTAATGATAGTGAGTTTCAATGGGAACACATGTTATAAGAAATTAGAAAAAAAAGAACAATGTCTAGATAGGAAATACATAAGAAATACCAAATTTGATTCAGATAAAACTATATATCCTATTTTATATAAAGTATAAATTTTAATTTCAAAAAAACACAATCTCTATTAAACTAATGGGTTTTGAGGATCTATTTGATATATACAAATGGTATTGGGTAAAATAAATTCCAACTTCTGATGATATGGGAAGGTCCTTATCCCTAGGACTTATTTAATCATAGACTAAAAAATTAACTTCTAATATTTGGAATCACATATAGTTATAACTGAAAGAGAATGTAGGATAATATAGATAGATTTATACAACACTTAGTACAATTAGTTATCACTTTCCAATGAGATATAAAATTCCTTAAACTAAGGAGTTTTTCACTCTATGATTGATAGTTGAAAAGAACATATATATGGATTTATTCTATTAGAGATTAAAATAGATAAATACCATATCCCTAAAAACAATCAACCTAAGGATTAGAGGAATAATATATTGAATATAATAGAGATGTTTTTTTTTACTAATTTTGAGGTAAATTTAAAATAAGGATATATATCAGTCTTTAATAACATGATGATAATGATAATAAATCCACAATAAAATGACATTAAATTTTAATATATATAAAATAAGATCAAATGGAGGTGTCATGGTGCATGCGGTCCTTCTAAAATTATTCATTTTCACTCAATGGTATTTTTATATAATTAAATGATTTATTTTTCCAATAATCATAGTAAGTATCTATCCTTAGGTATTTATATTGATTTGACATTTGTCCATAGAGAAATATTGTCATTGGAGCTTGATATGGAATCATATATAACCTTTCATCATATTTCTGTTGATTTTATCATTGATTTCTACATATAAATTTATTATGTTAACCATTATATCCATTGTAATTTCAAAATCATCACTTCCAGTTGTCTGAATTTTGGTTATCCCATTCAT
This sequence comes from Viscum album, assembly GCA_963277665.1. Lineage (NCBI taxonomy): Eukaryota > Viridiplantae > Streptophyta > Magnoliopsida > Santalales > Viscaceae > Viscum > Viscum album. The sequence continues at coordinate 1,259,567,778 of OY728152.1, forward strand.
TTATGTAACTAATAGTTATGAAGTCCATATAGGATTGAAGTATTTAAATGAATTATTTATTGGATAATATGATTATCTAAGATTATACAACAATTTATAATCATTTATGTTTAGGTATTTATTTGTTGAAAGATATTTCTGAATGATATAGAATTTATAGACACTATATCTATAATATAGTTCAATAATATAACCATGTTATTCATTATATTGTTGTTTAACCAGATTATGGAGGTAGTCATCCATTAATTTCAATATTCATTGATTTTTTGCTCAATTGGTCTGTCAAGTGGTTTTTTTATGTTTGAATTTTTTTTCATCTTTTTCGTTTTCATTTATTTGTATAACTCATATATTTTCCACTTCCTCTACTATTTTCTTATTCCAAGACACTTTGTAATATTTTTAAGATTAATAGATGAGTGATTTATGATCATTAATACACATTATTCTAGAGGATTATAGTTTTAGTATCCTAAGGGTGAAATAAAATTCCATATTTTTTTTATTATTATAGGGAATGATTAATAAAAGAATAAGTAGTAAAAATCACATTGTCTTGTAATCATTAAAAATGTTAATGTAATGATATAAAAAAGAGGTATCAGAATGATTTACCAATATTATCTATTTATTTATATGAAAACATATATTGATATCATTGAAATCTAATTGATTATTACATACAAAGCTTAAATTGAATTTTATAGTCCATGTGTACTTTTTATTTTCACCAGATTTTTTTTCATATTCATTCTTCAAATATTATCATATTAATTTTATTAATGGTCTAAATTATTATTATTTTTGATGTAAGTATAATCAATTAGTTTACATTTTTTTGAAACCTTGGAGAATTGTAAACATCAATGCTAAGTATTTTTGTTTATAGATATCTTGATATTCTCTTTTCAGATTTATATGATTACCATGAAATAGAGATGTTATAGGATTTTAAAGCCTAATTGAAATTGAAAAAATACAATAGATGAAGAAATAACTGAGATAATTAGATTATAATTGATTAATTTAGTGAAGCATCTCAATTTGGATGATGCAAGTGTTATTTTCCAAATTTGATAACAATAGTTTATGGTTATTAATTATCTACTAAAAAAATGAAGCAGTGATAAAGAATAAATATCCCAATCATCTAACTAATGATATATTTAAAATAAAAATGGTGATAAATTATTTATTTATATTAATTGTCATGATATATATCGACAACCATGGTTAATAGAGGAGAACATAAAAATGATGAATTTTCAAAGTCATTAAGAATTTTAAAAGATTTTTTTATTCCTTTATTTGTTATTAATGTACCTATAGTATCTATGTATTTAATAAGTAATATATTCTAAAATTATCTAGTTAATTTTTTATATAGTTTTCATGGATTTCATCTTGATTTAATAATGATTAATAAAAAACATTTATGACATTAAGATGTAATTTCTAGAGTTTTTCATAAACAATAGTTGTATACATAATTTTATGAATTCCAATTTTTTTCAAGAGGTAATGTTTTGGGTGGGTGTTATTTCATATTATTAAATATCTATTTATACTAAAAAAATAAATGTTATTTTTTACTATAATAGGCCTATGAAAGTATTTATGATCCACATATTTCTACTATTTAATGGATATTAGTGATGTTTTATTATAGAATTCTCAAAATTGGATTCATTAGTGATAGACTTGACTCTAGAAAAAAATATATTGGAATCACATGAGCAGTAACATATATTCTTTAAAAAACTTAAAGAGAATACATAATTTAACTCTAGTTCTTAACCAAATTGATTTGGGTGATGTTTATAATGAATATCATGATACTCTTGGAGTATATTTTTGATATTTCATTATGTATAGAGTTATTTTAGTTTTATATGGATAAAAAATACATGAACCACATGAAAATAACATATCTATAAATTATTTTGAGTTAAGTGTAGTGGTTCACACATTCATGAGTAGAATATAATATCTATTTGCTGAAATATCTATAATATACAATGATTATAACAATTTGAAAAATATATTCTCATTAAATGATATCTATTTCTTAAATTATATCCATACCTTTGATTTTAATCTTTTTTATATGACTGGGAATCAAAATTTCATGGATAAATATTTGAATTAGAGAATGAATATGAATCTATCAGGGAAGCTCAAGAACATAGGAAGCTAATGGGTATGTTGTCTGGATTTTATCTAGGGATAGATTAAATAATTAATATTATAGTTCCTTCTAGTGTAAATGTGATGTTTATGTTTTGGTTAAATGTGAATGATTTTATTTTTCTTACCATAAATGTTAAGGTATGTGAGGGAAAATTTATGGTGGGTTGACCACTAATGGGAAGACCAAGTAATTGGACTTGTATCCTCATTTAAGTTAGTAAATGGTAATTTCTATTCTATTTAGGTATGGATTGATAACGAGTTTCCATAATTCAAATTAGGTTATGTATCAACGAATTAAAAAATACACCATGAGGTCAAGAGGAAATATTAGTAGTTAATAATACAAAATTAAACTATTCAGTATATTTACTGGTATCCAATTTATCAGTATGTATAGGTGGGACTCCAAAAACTATCTGGATTATTAAAATTGTTACTTGTAACAATTCTAAAATTGTTAAGCCACTACTATAGACTCTTTTATGGGATTATCTAGGTTATAATTTTAACCATGTGTTATTTTGGTTACGATGGATGGAATAAAAATTAGGGAAACCTATTACCTATTAGATTGATTAGTTCTATTGAGGAAATTTGAAATTTACATGTTAATGATATTATTAAACATCATGGTATTCCTTTAGTGAATAATTTCAAATGTAGATCATTTGTTATATTTTTATTCTATAAGTGATGTAAAAAAGTATTAGTTACGTTATTATGGATGAGTATGGTATATAATACACTCCCATATCATGAAAATAATAATTTATATATAAACTTTAGGGAATATTATTTTGGAATGTGTGATTTATATGTTAAAATCATTGGAGGATTCTTTTTCCATGGTGGAATTTCTGTAAAAAACAATTTCTAGTAATTAATACTTATGACACTATTCAAGGATTTGTATGGTGTTAATTTTTACTCACTCCCATGTTAGGTTGAAATGAATGAAATGTCTCTAGTTATACCAGATTTAGTGTAATAAAGAATATGATAAATTATATTTATTCAGAAAGTTATAGTGATATTTTAAAGTTAATAGAAGTTGTATGATGATTAAAAATTATGAACATTGGTGTTTAATGGTGGATATCATGAATTTTTATTATTGGCTCCTCATATAGGATATTGAAGACATAAAAAGAAAGGGAAGTTATCACTTTTATTTTTGGGCCCATTTTAGAATCTTTAAATGATTCGAGAGGTCTAATATTATAGGGAATTCCCATAATGATATGATATAATATATAATGTCATTATTTTATGTTAGTTGAGAAGATACATATAGTACAAGCCACTTGTTATGGATTAAAAATTTTTGTAGTTGGAACATGATATAAATTTAATTGAAATACCCACACAATTTTCATATGGAATAAAAAGGTTAATAAAGTTCATTTAACCAATGGTGGATCACTGAATGGTGGGGGGTGGATTAATTGATATATTTGTTTTATAAGAATGTTTATAAACATCATATATAAACATTATTAACATAAGAAAACTTTTTAGAGTTACAATAATCTCAAATATAAATGTCAACATCTCCTATCATATTAAAAAAAAATATAAATAGAGATCAATGCACGAAATTTACAAGGTTCAGTATAACAAACTACTCATTGCCAGGTTGGTCACTCCACTCAACATGGATTATTTCACTAAATTATTTTAGGATTATAATGAAACAAGAATAAAATATTTATACACCACATAAATCATTCCATTAACTAATCCCAGGGTGAATCCCCATCAATAAACACTTCTTCCATATTTTGGGATACCCTACAACTATCTTAATTGTATCCTTTTTCATTACAACTAGCTGTACCCAATCCATTATTAATTTTTAGTAACTAGTAATACCCCACCTAAAATATCTCCCCTCTTTCTTTTATGAGACACCATTGAGATCTTATATTTACCCACAAGTAATATTGATCACCGTTACCTATAAAAAATATTTAATATCTTCAAAAACTCTATAAAGAGTTTAATTTTAATGAAACTTCCACCTATTGTTTGTTAGAACTGGATACTCTCATTCAAAACATTTTTGAACATTATTTAGAAATATTCCTTATAAAATTTTCATCTAATTGACTCAATCTCATATAAAATTTTTCTGATGACTCTATATGTTTTTTTCTTTCCAATTCACCTCATTCCAGTTTGGTATAGTGTTTTCTTTAGAATATATCTCTTTCCGATGATCTTAGTCTGATGCTTCTCTATCTGCAGGTTCTATAATCCAAGAAACTATGTTCAATTAATTATTTAACAACTGAGTAATAACCAATTGGGACACTCAAACTATTCTTCTTCATTGGCCCATTGAACATGGTCTGATGTATCTACTTTAATAAAATATGTACTTGATCTGCTGCAAGAGGTACGGAATATTCATCACATTAGCTCACATTTACATAAAAGTGTTATTCCATCTATATTTTTTTGTATCCCTTTATATAGGTGTACATACTATAGTTTATTCAAGAACCTATGTTTATTTTACAACTTATGGAAACATTGTATATCAATGCTGCCACTCAATTTTATTTCATGAGATTATTCTCAACTCTTCTAAAATATTCTCGAGCACTCCTAAAGATTCTTGAAAGAACCTCATTTCATTGATCTTTTCTAAGCATCCTAAATATTTTCTAGGTGAAAAAAATTGAACAAAAAACTTCTTTATTAAAATTATTAATGTCATTAAATAGTTTATATAGAGATCCGTATAAGTATACTATCTAACACATTTCAATTTGTTTCTATTATAAGGAGTTATATATATAATGAAACAACTTAAAATTTCTTTATATGGTGAATCACAAATGATTCCATCATCAGATATACCTTTTTTCGGTTTCCCTTTATTAGGAATCCTTTTTCCATTCATATAAACATAAAAGTGTATGATAACATCTCATATATCCATCTTGTGTGTTTATCTGGTGAGGCCTTTTGTTTTCAAGTCTGTTTTGTGTTCTGTCTAATAGATAATTCCACAGTTCATTTATACTTGTACTATATCCCCATCTATTAAAATATTTTTTTTTCATATATAATTTAATAAATGACTATGTGAGATATAACTACTCAAAATTAATACCTAACAAATCTTAGTAGTCAGCCCCTATCTGATCACTCTACTTTAACAACCCGGCCCAAAAAAAATTGTCATAATTTTCCATCTCGTGTCATCATGATTGTCTTTCCAACAATAATTTATCTAATAAATTTTTGTCCAATGGATTTTCTTCTAATGGATCTTCATCCCTTGGATATTTCATGTTTTAGTCACATTGAATATAAACCTTTTAAACATAATTCATATCTCCATCAATCCATATGTAAAACATTGTAATTCAATTCTCCATTAGATAACAAGAGTTTGGTCTATTCAATCCTCATTATGAAACATTATAGAAATAGTCTGTCCAATAACTTCAATATTTATCTTTTTACTATTATTGGAGATTTTACATATCTCAATTTTTACTACTCGCCACTTTTACTTATGTTACATTGTATAATGGTGTTCACAGTCTTCTTGCATCATGTAAAAATTTAATATATTAGAAAAATTTAAAACATCATAACATAATCTGAATTTATATAGAAAATTTACTAACAAATTCAAGTATACATTTTTAGAATCCATAATGAATTTATCCACCAATTATATGGAAACCACTTTAACATACATGAGGAATGTTTCCATAAAAATAGATCAATGACTTTTTCTAACTTTTTATTTAAACACATATTGAAATATCAATAAAAAATACAAGAATACACACTTTGGAACAATTGTTTTAAGAGAAAAACAACTTCAATTTCATGAGTGTTATTGATAAATGTGAATTTATAGAAAAAACATGTGAGTGGGAGATTGACATGAATTAGTAATGGTTGGATCACTATAAGAAAATTAAGAAATGTTATCCCCAACAGGATATGTTTCCGAAGAATGGGTAACTCTGGTCTGGGATGATTTAAATATTCTACCTATGATCTTGTTTCCTTATGAAACAAAAAAAGTATTCTATCTAAATGTTTCAATAATAAATGGTAAAAAATGAATGGAATGAACAGATAAATTTTATGTGCTTCACCAAAACAGTGATGTTCCAAGGAGTATAAAATGAAAATATATTGATATATTGGAATAACTAATGTTCACTATTGTTTACACTAGTTAAATGAGACTCACAATCCCACTAGTTTACAACTATACACACATCATATAAATCACTTCTCTCACAACTGAAAAGTAAACACCACTCCCCAAAGATTAATTCTTAAATGATATAAATAAGATATTAAATGGTTTAATCTATTATTATTTTTTTAAAAAGATCTTTTCACCAATCGAAAGCACTCACATTTATAGTATAAAATATATTTTTGATTACTTCAAGAACTGTCTCATTTAGGAAATACCCTTCACAAAATTACTCTAAGGACTTACTCTACGCAATTAGTTCCTGAACCACGACCATATAAATTCTTTGTGCACTGAATCCCCTAAAAAACTTACTCCCTTTATGTACAACCATGATTCTGAAACCATATTCCTTAACAAACTCCCTTCATTCAAAAATTATTATATTCAAAAACACATTCTTTCTGTAAGACTACTTCATATAATTCCTTTCGAGGTAATTTATCATTATTTTTATTCTTCCACATTATAATTACTCTCTCATAATAATGATGTCATTAGAGGTATTTATATTGGAAATAAGTACCACAAAACCGCTTAATAATAATATTACACTTAATCACTTCGGATATGATTTTTCTTTTATTACCCTTGTAAATCACTAACATTCCCAATCGATGAAGCCTCCACATAGCTCCTTTGAGAAGTAAATTACTTTGAACAATTATATTCATTTTATAACCCATTACGTTATAATTTTCTTACACAACATCCAAAACACCTCAATGTTCTTCCAAGAACACTCCCTTATAAATACAGCTAGGTATTTATAGTACTGAGACATTTCATCTACTTTTTGAACATAATAAAAACACAATATATTAAAAAACACATCCAAAATAATCAAAACATTATCTTGTCACATTATTACTAAGTATATCCCACTTGGTACTTTCATTGAAATCAGGTAACACTCATTAATATACATATTTATAGTTCTTTTGAACATCCTTATATAGAAGAAATTCTTCTTCCATGTCTATAGATAGATATATATGAATTACTCAACATATACTCAATCTCCACATGAGGAAGACCTAGCAGGATAAACAATAGTTACAAGAAAAATTCAATGAAGCACATTGCGTATCTCCAAAGATTCATTTCTCATGAAAATTTCATGATGATCTCTCTTCATGATATAAAATCCCTAATAGAAGAACTTTAGCTTCATCAATATTCAAAAAAAATCCATAACAAAAATTAGGGATTAGGGGTCGCACATTCAAACTATCATCGTGTGGGGAATTGACTTAAATCATAGATTACATCAATGCCTCTAAATTAATCCCATGGGTAAGGCCTTTTCATAATACTTGTGGCATGAACATCAAAATTCACAGTCTCCAATTTCAATAACCCATAATCAAAATTATATTTATTAAGAAATAAATGATTTTGACATGTCTTACCCTTGAGTAATAGATACTAATTTTTTATAATATTGATATCACTAGAATTCTCATAATTGATTTCATCGTGAGACTTCACCTAAATGACCATATTTTTATGTTTCTACCTCATCCATATTAGTTTCTTTCATGTTTGAGTGGACTAAAATTTGACAATTTCTATAGTTCTTAGTTAAATGAAATTTTTTCTTACTATCCAACGAAATGAACAACCCAGTAAGATAAAATACATGATCTGACATTGAATTTCTATCATGTGATGGACCAGGCCAATCCGTTTTTATATATCCCAAGACCTCTAACTATGATGTTTCATTATAATGAAAAATTAAATTGACAATGAATTTAATATACCATAATATTATTTTTTCCTTAAAAGGTTTCATTTTGTTGGATTACATTGATATCATTCAAATTTAATGTTGGAAAACATAATTTTAGGTTTTTTGAAAATTAGGTACCATACACTACTAATTATCTTCCTATATTTTTTTAAATTAATATATTAATTATCGTTATCCCTTGAAAACATAACTTGGGAAACAACCAGAGTTTTCATCTTTTTAGTATCCTCCCTTTCAAAACATTTCTAAGGATCTATGGTATAATTAGATTCATAGATGAATATACTATATATTTCATAATGAACATTAATTCTAATGAAAATTTTCAACTATCCAATCATAAAAATTTAGAATTCACACATTAATATTTTCCCAAAAACTGTTTTCACTTTTCATTATTTTATAAAAAAAAGATTATTTCATCAATATATATAAGAACCACCATCCTTTGATCACTCACGCCCATGATAAAATATTTAAGATCAAATCCACCATATTGGAAACCAAAATTTTTATTCACTAATATTGTAACACCCCAGGCTTCCACGGTATTCTTCTCTTTGAACAATACAGTAACGTGTGTTGTATGCAACTTCGAGATTATAACACGCCGCGACCAATCAAAGTAGCTGTTATGAATAGTAATACCCACTTTTTGAAATTTTATACATTTTATCTTTCAATATGGAATTCATTTTTGGATTATTATTATCGAAATTATCCTAGGATGAAATTTTGGTACTTTTTGGACAACTTTTATATTTTGATGAATAGTGAAAATTACTAAATTTTTATTAAAAACAACTTTTTTAATCGAAATAATTAATAGTAATAAATTATGAATTTGAGTGGTTTTAAATTATATTTAGAATATATTTTTACAATTTAATAAAATTTTGGTCATTGGACATAATTTCATAATTAAACCAGACATTAACAAGTATCAATCTATTGATAGTTATTATTTCTTAAAAACACGCTTTTTTGTATTGACTGTGGATGTGTTATTTTTATACCATTCATGGTTTAAGGAGAAAGTATTGACATTTAGTAGGCTATTTTTAATACGAATGTTTATGTTTTGTTTAAACCTGTTCATATGAGGAATTCATTGGACTTAATAAGTGACGGGTGGAGCCTGCTATATCTCCTCGATGCATCGGTAGGTCTCATTATACAAACTAGTGCCTTGCCATGAGGCCTTAAAAAAATCTTATTTGTAGTCTTGGCATGAGGCCTTGGCTATGTGGTTATGATGGTCTGGTATTATCCATTCCATTATTATGAAAGTGGTTATTGATATTGCATGTGATGATTCGACTAGTAGACTAACCATGTGAATAAGTAAATGGAATTATTTGATTTTTTCTTTCCCATATTATGTTGAAGTTCAAGTTTAAAATGATTTTGTTTTAGCTATACATTTCCTTAAATTTTTATGCTTATTTATGACTTTTTCCGCTATATTGTTATCCTTACTGAGTATCTGAGCTCACCCATTTCAATGTTTTTTTTCCAGGATGTGAAGAAGTAATCTATGAATGACTTGTAGGGATAATATGAGGGGATATGAAGACAATATGTTGTTGTTGTAGTTTTTCACTTTATGATTTAATGTAAACATTATGAATGTATCTAGTTATTTCAAGGCTACTAAACTAATCTGTCTTTCGATACTTGATCTTTCTTGTGATCATGCCAATGTTTTGTGATAATGCATGGACTCTGGGAAACTGGGGTCGGGGCGTTACAGTTGGCATCAGAGGAAGTTTAGTACAAACCTTGGAATCTAGATTTAGGTAAACTCTTATTAGAGCACATAGACCTAAGATAGACTTTGAGGATTAGTATATAAGAACATCCTAGAATTTTGTTATTGTAGAGATTTTGTGAGTTTTCCAAGCAATACATCCTTGTCTGGATACGAGCAGGTAGAGGGGGATCTGGCACAGATGTACCTAGTGGTAAAACCTGAAAACATTGCTTTGAGCTAGACTCGAACAGGAACTAGTGCACGATAATGGGCCTTGCTACACTCTTGGTTACGACACTCCCAGGGGATATGCTTAGGATAACTCTCATTTTCTATAAGAACCATTATGAAGGGTTTATGAGTATATACTTTCTAAAAGAAAATATTTTTATGATTATTGATTATATCCATAAACTGTTCAATTTATGTTATGTGTTTTACAAGTATGGAAATATGTATTTTTATTAATAAACTGATCTAGTTTATGCCATTGTTTAGAAATGGCGCCTAGTGGAAAAATGGAAATTATATCTATGCACACACTCTATGTAGGGATTTCCCTCCTACTCAAGATAATTATAGTGGAGCTAGTGATGTAACTGGTGCTGATGAGCTTATCACCGTACTGGGATAACTCACTCAAGTTATGAATAATAACCTTACCCGTATGGAGCACCCTGATCCACAGTGTGGATGACCAATGTTAGATCTCTTCATGAGGCAAAAACCACCACCATTCAATGGGAGTAAAAATCCATTGGTAGGTGAGCAATGGATAAGTTCCCTAGAGAAAATATTTCAGTCTTTGGGGAGCAGTGAAAGGGAAAAAGTTATCACGACAGTTTACCGCCTCACTGGAGAAGTTGATCAATGGTGGTCATTGATTCCATACATGAAGGAAGATGATGAAGTATCAAATATGGAATAGAGGGAGTTCAAAGATCTGTTTGTACAAAAATATTTTCCTCGTGACCATTGAGCAGATATGGAAAGGCAATTTCTGAGTCTGAGGCAAAAGGAGGATGAGAATGTCGCAATGAATGAGGCTAACTTTACAAGGTTAGCAAGGTATTCTTGAGATTATATACGTAACACAAGAAGTAAGATTTATTGTTTCTTTGATGGGTTAAAACTATTTCTTCATCGAGCATTAGTCTCACAATCCTTTTCGTCGTACGAAGACATTGTCTCATGTGATATGAAAAAAAGGAATTATCTATGTCTTATGAATTTAAAGCAAATCAAGATAAGAAGAGATATGCTGATCAATCTGGATATGGAAATAATGGGAAGAAGGGAAAAGTTGAAAATCCATCCTGCAGTAAATGTTGGAAGAAACACCCAGGTACTTTCTTAAAAGGAATGGGAGTCTGTTACAAGTGTGGTGAAAAAGGCCACCAAGCTTATGATTGCAAGGGAAAGAGAGTTTCTGTCAACATGGAATGCTATAATTGTAGAGAGATGGGACATTATGAAAATGAATATCCTAAGAATTAGGGGAGATTTCCTCAGAAAAGGCCAAGGGATCAAGGCCAAGCTTATGTTATCACTACCATTGAGGCACAAGCTCCGAAAGACATGGTGGGCGGTAATTTAATGGTTTCCTCAAGTTTAGAAAATTCTTTATTTGATTCTGGATCATCGCATTGTTTAATATCTTCCCAGTTTGCTAAGAAAATTAGATATTTCAAATTTTATTTAACAAAGGAGTTGTCAGTTAAAAGTCCAAAGGGAAGTATCATTGCAACAATGTTTTGTGAATCAGTCCCCATTAGAGCACATAAATGTTCATTATCCACTGATCTCATTTTAATACCTATGATTGAGTTTGATATAATAGTTGGTATGGATTGGCTTTTAGACCATGATGAGATGATTTATTGTAAGAAGATGGAGGTTACGATTTTTGATGATGATGATAAAAAACACCTTATTTTTAGAGCAGAATCATCACCACCTAATTCTTATCTAGTTCCACCCCCAGTAGCTCAACTAAATTCAATTATTGGGGAGGAAGAGAATTAAATAACTGTCGGTGAGGAAAGGAATGTTCAAATAGAGAATATACCTATTGTGAGAGAACATGTATATGTGTTTCTGGAATATTTACCTAGACATCCTATAGAACGAGAAGTTGAGTTTTCTATTGATTTAATTCCTGGATCAAGGCCTATATCGAAGATCCTTTGTAGAATGGACACTGTAGAATTAGTGGAACTAAATAAACAACTAGAGTAATTGATTAATAAGGGATTTATTTTCCCTAGTGTTTCACCAAGGGGAGCCCCTGTTCTTTTTGATAAAAAGAAAGATGGATCTATGAGGTAATGTATCGACTATAGGTAGATCAATGATATAACAATAAAGAACAAGTATCTGCTACCTCACATTGATGATTTATTTGACCAACTGCATAGAGCTCAATACTTTTCAAATATTGACCTTCGATCTGGATACCATCAGTTGTGTGTGAAGAAGGAAGACATTCCAAAAACAACATTTTGAACCAGGTACGGGCATTACGAGTTTATAGTAATACCTTATGGGCAGACTAATGCACCCTCTGTATTCATGGATCTAATGAATAGAGTTTTCAAGGAATATCTCGATAATTTTTTGTTGGTATTTATGATGATATCTTGGTATAATAAAAATGATACGAAGATCATGAAAATCACTTGCGCATTATCCTGAAGACTTTGAGAAGACATGATTTATATGGGATGTTTAGAAAGTGTGACTTCTGGCTTTAGGAGACTTCTTTTCGTGGCCATATTGTCTCTAAAGATGGAATCTCTGTTGATCCTTCTAAGACCAAGGCAATCCATGAATGGACATCACCTACATGTATAACTTAGGTATGTAGTTTTATTGGTTTAGCAGGTTATTATCGACGTTTCGTCCAGAATTTTGCCCGATTGGATAACCCATTAACAAAGCTCCCACGTAAAGGGGTTAAATTTGTTTTGACAAAAGAGTGTGAAGAACATTTTGAAGAACTGAAGATAATATTAGTCAATGCTCCTATATTTACTCTACCTTCAGGTAATTATGAGTTCATTATTTATAGTGCTGCATCAAATAAAGGACTTGGTTGTGTCCTTATGCAGAATGATTGGGTTATTGCATATGCATCACGGCAGTTGATAATTCATGAGGAAAACTATCCTACTCATGATCTCAAGTTAGTAGCTATGATATTTTCCTTGAAGATATGGAGACACTGCCTATGTGGTGAAAAATGTGAGATTTATACTGATCACAATAGTTTGAAGTAAATTTTCTCACCAAAAGAAATCAACATGAGGAAATGGAGAGGCTTGAATTACTCAAGGATTATGATTGTATGATACACTACCACCTGGGGAAGGAAAATAAGGTGGAAGATGCTTTGAGAAGAAAAGATCATGGAGTTTTGAACAATATGAGAATTGGAAGGGATCCAATTTTCATGGATCTAGTAAATATGGACATTGATATAACCATTGAAGGTGAAACATCAGTGCTTTTTCAAATAGTTGCCAAACCATTTTTACTAGAAAGGATTAAGAGTTCCCAGACCGACGATGATGAATTTCAAAAGAAGATTAATGTTGTGAATGATGGGAGATTGATAGACTTTGTGTATGAAGAAAGAATTTTGAAATTCTGGAAGAGGCTTTGTGTTCTCGATATTCCTGATTTAAAAAGGGAATTGTTAGACGATGCTCATTGTTCCAATTACTCTATACACCATGGGAGCACCAAAATGTATAGAGATTTAAATGAACTTTTTTGGTGGGACAACATGAAGAGGGAGATTTCTGATTTTTTTTTCATGATGTATGGTTTGTCAACAAGTGAATGCTGGAAGGCAATAACCTGGAGGAGTCATGAAACCTCTTCTTATACCTGAGTGGAAATGGGATAATATCACTATGGACTTTGTTATGGGACTACCAAAGAATCCTAGAAGGAATGATGCAGTATGGGTTGCTGTTGACCGTCTTACCAAGTCAGCACATTTTCTTTCTATAGGGGAAGATTTACTTCTTGAACGTCTAGAAAGACTATAATTTAATGATGTTGTGAGACTTCATGGAGTACCCCAATTGATTGTTTCGGATCGAGGTCCCCGTTTTACTTCAAGATTCTGGAAGAGTCTTCAGAAGGCCTTGGATACTGAACTTCATTTGAGCACTTCTTACCACCCTCAAATAGATGGACAATCGGAATGGACTATTCAAAACTTAGAAGACATTTTGAGATCTGGCTCACTTGACTTTTAGGTTATGTGGGATCAATATTTACCTCTCGTATAATTTTCTTATAACAATATCTTCCATTCATGTATTCAGATGGCACAATATGAAGCGTTATACGGAAAGAGATGTCGCACACCAACCTGTTGGGATGACGTTGGTGAAAAAAACTTGTAGGCCCAAAACTGGTGTAAAAAATGATAGAGAAGGTGATGGTAATCCAAAACCACATCATAGCAGCACAATGTAGGTAGAAGAGCTATACTAACAATCAAAGAAAGGATTTGGAATTTCAGGTGGGAGATCATGTTTTCTTGAAGGTATCTTCATGGAAGGGAGTTATACATTTTGGAAAGAAAGGTAAATTGAGTCCCAGGTACATCGGTCCTTTCGAAATTCTAGAACAAATTGGTCCTATAGCTTGGCAATCCCGCAAAATCTCTCCAAATTTCCCGATGTGTACCACGTATCACTATCAAGAAAATAAATGCCTGACCTAATGCAAGTACTCACCTATGAGGAATTAGAATTGGAGCTCGATCTCTCTTATTTCGAAGAGCCTGTTAGGATTCTTGATATGATAGAACAAGTGCTAAGAAACCGGACGACTCGTCTGGTAAAAGTTCTATGGAGAAACCATAAAATGGAACAGGCAACGTGGGAACCCGAGGAACTTATGATGAAGAACCACCCGAGTCTATTTATACAATAATATTTTATAAATTTCGAGGATGAAATTATTTGAAGGTGGGGAGAATGTAACACCCCAAGCTTCCACGGTACGCTTCTCTTTGAATAATACAATAGCCTGTGTTGTACGCAACTTCGAGATTCTAACACGCCACAACCAATCAAAGTAGCCGTTATGAATAGTAATACCCACTTTTTGAAATTTTATACATTTTATCTTTAAAAATGGACTTCATTATTGGATTCTTAATATCGAAATTATCCTAGGATGAAATTTTGGTACTTTTCGGATAACTTTTAAATTTTGAGGAATAGTGAAAATTACAAAGTTTTTATTAAAAACAACTTTTTTAATCGAAATAATTAATAGTGACAAATTAAGAATTTGAGTGGTTTTTAAGTATATTTAGAATATATTTTTACCGTTTAATAAAATGTTGGTCATTGGACATAATTTTACAATTAAACCGGACATAAACAAGTATCAATCTTTTGATAGTTATTATTTCATAAAAACACGCTTTTTTGTTTTGACAGCGAGAATTAATTTTAAATTAATATCTACGACTTCTTTTTTTTGAATTTTAAAAAATGGATTCCATATATGGAATCAGGATTTCCAAATTTTGTAAATAGGTAACTTTCATTTTTAGACATTTTGAATAATTACTTTGGTAAATATTTTATTTACCATGGTTAAAGGGTAAATCTGGTAAATAAGGGTAAACAAATAATATTATAATAATAATAAATTACCCTAATATGTGTCCTAACCTTATTTGTGGATACATGTCCGACTATGGGCATCTTTGGGTTGATTTGGAGACCCCATGGAGCCACTTCTAGGTGATAGTGACACTTTATATTAATTAAGTTAAAGTAAATACAAATATGACATAAGCATATATCTTTTAGCTAAACAATTTTTACATAGGGTTATATATGTTATATTTTCTACTATAAATATTAATTAGAAATATAAAAATATTTCATACATAATGGTATTTTATTTATAATTTTTAGACATTAAATAATTTAATTTATTTATGACACAATGATGATGCAGTAATTACCGTATTAATGAAAGATTAAGATAATTGATATTATAAATACCCAAATAAATGTAATTTGAGACTTTTTATAAATTAAAATAATTTTCTAGGTCACTATGATATATTAGGATTGTTTATATGAATTTGTTTCAATGTAATAACGTTGTTATAAATTTATCAAAAACAAAATACCCAATAGTGTCAAAATTGAAATAAAAGAGTTTTTAAAACAAATATTATATTAATAATTTATATTCAATTCTTAAAAATATAAGCTTCGGCCAAGAGACTTATATCATGATATTTGTGTCATTAATGGCCCACTTGGGGGTCTCTTGGAGGTATATAGTAAGTTTATTAACTATATAATATAAAAATACAAAGTGACATGGTAAGTGTCAAACTAATTAACTAAGAGTTAAAACTTAAAGATAAGGTTAATATAATGACCCAAACCTGTCTAAATTCTATTGGTTGAGTGTTTTTCTACCCATCCCCAACTTAAAAATTAAATAATTTAATTTGGAGCCATTAGAAACTGATTATGAGTTTATTATAAAATAATATTTCTAGATTTTCCTAATATGCCCCTCCTCCCCTTATAAAAGGACGCCACTTCTAACCAATTATTCACACTATAAAACCTTGTGTCTAGGCCAAAACCTACTCAAATACTCTCTCAACTTCCCTCAATTAAACCAAGAGGCCTTATTTTGACCAGAAAAAAAACTTAAGGAGCCCTTTTGATCAAATCAAAAGGAAGAACACGAACACGAGGTAATGTTTTCACCACCATATTTCAAGTTCCTTTCTTCTTCAACTTCTTCTTTATTTTTGATTCCCATTATTAAATAATAATTCCAGTATCTCATATATAATGTGATATTATTATAAATATGGTACAACCATATTCAGTATTCTATCCATCCTTTGAATGACATGTCACCATACGTGTGTACGTACGACTTACCACCTCCATGTCGTGGTGTAATTGTTATTCAATATATTATTATTTGGATGGGTATAATAATGATTTTTAATTCATGTAAATAAAAAATATAACATGATTATTAATCTGTATATATTATATACCATCCAATTATATATTATTTTAAAATCAAAAGGATGATATTGTCGCTCGTGCGTACGTACGGACTACCGTCTCCACGAACGCGATGAGATTTATTCCCCATCTTATCCATTCAAGAATAATTCTCATTTGATAATTAAAGGTAATGAATAATAACATTATATCATTATTGATATGAATAAGATACAACCTATCCATAAAAAACACGACTTATGTGACAAAACATATAAAAGAAAACGAGTAAGTTAACACCTGAAACGACGATAATACTAAAGTATTATTAACGAAGAATTATTATAAGATCAAATATGATATCATAATTATGTATATCGTTTTTGTATAATTTAATAACAATGTTTTAACTATTATACAAGAGTTTAACATACCATCGTCCAAGGAAAAGTACAAGGTAAGGGTTTATTTCACAATGACTTCGTTATCCGAGGTTGTTTATACTTAATTATCTACTGGGACTTCTTTATCATCCACATCCATGTTTCTTAAAAATGTATTTCAAACCATTATTAATATTTTATAGAATATGGGTTAAAGTCATTTATACCCTTGTTGACTATTTATAAGATGTTTATAAAGGAATCTTTCTGTTGTTTTCCAAACAAGGTCTTTTTTATCCTTTTCAACATAATTAATTTAAGAATGTTTTCTTAACTTATATGGTTGGTGCGGCAATTTTCCACCATTATAAAATCTTAGAAGCATCCCTTACAAGATTATAAGAATATTTTCAAAGTAAATGTTTTATGTTATAATTATGTGACTTTTAAATGATAAAAAAGAGATATTTCTCCAAATAGTTTTGATTTCATCTATGTCAACATCCATTGATGGATTTTAAGCTTATTTGATGTTTATTTATTATGATACAAAACTTCCATATTTTATTGAAGTTATTGTGATATGTTTTACTATGGATGTGTAATTTTTATACCATTCCTGGTTTATGGAGGATGTATTGACATTTCGTATGCTATTTTTAATACAATTTTTTTTTGTTATTTTTAAACCTATTTATATGAGGAATGCATTTGACTTAATATGTGATGGGTTGAGCCCCCTACAGCTCCCCGATGCATCGGTAGGTCTCATGAGACAAACTAGTGTCTTGTCACGAGGCCTTGAAAAAATCTTATTTGTTGTCTTGGCACGAGGCCTTGGCTACGTGGATATGATAGTCTGAAATTATGCATTCCATCATTATGAAAGTGGTTATTGATATTGCATGTGATTATTCGACTAGTAGAATATCCATGTAAATAATTAAATGGAATTATTTCATTTTATCTTTTCCATATTATGCTGAAGTTCTATTTTTGAAGGATTTTGTTTTAGCTATACATTTCCTTAAACGTTTATGCTTATTTATTAATGTTTCACTATATTTTTATCCTTACTAAGAATCTAAGATCACCCCTTTAAATGTTTTATTTTTCCCAAGATGTGAAGAAGTAATATATGAATGACCTGCAGGGATAATATGAGGTGATATGAAGAAAATATGTTGTTGTAGTAGTTTTTCAATTTATGATATAATGTAAACTTTATGAATGTATCTAGTTATTCCAAGGATAATAAACTAATCGGTCTTTCGATACTTGGTATTTCTTGTGATCATGCCAATGTTATGTAATAATGCACTGAATCTGGGAAGCTAGGTTTGGGGAGTTACAAATATAGTCAATAATACCATGTTCTTGGGGCCTAGTTTATCCAAATCAATTCCTTATTCAACCAAAAAAAATTTCTCATCTTTATTAGTAATAATAATTTTAATGTTATTGATCCACACATCTTATTGAAGTAATATATTTAGAGTAATTACATCATAAGCATCTATAATACCATGAAATCCATCTACAATGACATTTACAAGAATAATAAAATTGTTTTTACCCTAACTGGAAGTGAAAATATCTAATCTACATCTATTCATTCAAACTAGGAGTATATATTTTGCACATCTTGTGCCTTGTTTTGAATCACCCATCGATATTAATTAATTTTTTTGAATATCCTATTTTGTCCTATTGATGTTCTTATCTGTCGACCTTAAATCAATATACCAATTTTTATTCATTTTAATTTGGTAATGTTCTTCATTAATCTTTATAAACCATTTTTTTAATTTTATTCAAATATTTTTGCGGGTTGTTGAGATAAAATCGAATTATTCAATAGATACCCCTTTCTCCTCAATTTCCCCAATTATGTATAATCATCGAATGTATTCTAATCTCCAATTAGTGTGTTTTTAACCAATGTAGCTAATTTTTAAAAATTATTCTTTGAATCCCCTTTTTTTCTTTATAATTAGAAATAACTTACTTTCCTCACCCAAGTATACTCAACTCCCTATCACTCCCTTCCTGAGTCTACTAACTTTTTTGTGTGGAAGGTTCTACTTTTTTCAACTATAGTGAAATCATTTCTTTCTAAACCCATTAAAAGAATATTTTTATAACACTTATATTCGGTAATCTATGATAAGAATCTATGGAAATTTCCATCATCTCCATGAGGCTAAATCTTCATATGCTTGTCCTCATTAATAATGAGACACTTACTCAAATTTTTTTAAATGCACATAATTTTTCCATTATCCTTGTTATATATTCATATGAAGCCTTTTCATATACCCAACATAATATGGATCTATTAGAAATATATACTGGTGTCATTTCTATCTCCTTCTAGAAACATATTTGGATAATTATTTCCAATAGGCTCCATTTTGATCATTTTTTTATGATTAGATTTCTCTTATCAACAATAATTTTTTGATAAATTCTATCTTCAAAGGAATGATTCCATATTTCAGTCCTCTAGAGATAATTATCTACCTAGATACTGATGAAATATATACCTTTCTTAGTTGATAATTTATAAATAATTTACGCAAATATCATTTCAATATTCCTCTAATATCAATAACTCAAGTCGAATACTTTAGATTTGGGGGAAATGATAATAAACATCTCTATCCTTATATAATTATAAATAAAACTAAAAGATAATCTCTTCCCATCAATAGCCCATTATTATTTTGATTTGTACACATTAATATACACTATTTAATAATCCTTGATGAATTAAGGTATTTTTACTTTTTTTCCTTTTATATAATATTCCATTTTTTACTAACATCGCATATGGGTGTATGATTACATGGTGGTTTAGGGGGATCACACTATTGATCAATCTTAATAAAATATCACATGTATCAATAGATAAAATATACAAGACATTTACGACAGAACATATTTTCTTCTTCTTGGTACACAATGAACATATCTTATTATCTCCTGACATTGTACTGATTCTTCTTTGTGTATTTCTATTGTACTATAATTTTATTTTACTTTCCCTTGATGATACATGTTTTAATAATACAATTTATTCCATTCCATAAGTCTCATTATTTATTTATGCCTAGAATGTTACGATCAAGTTATTACATATAAACGATATTTGGATTTCTCATATATTGGCCATTTTTTGGGGTTTCCCTTGTTAAGGATCTTTAAGACTTTATCATTTCCAAATTTGAAGAATGTTACTTATATTAATATATTACAGTTACAATATTCTTATTTCCTATCATGTGAGAAGTGAATGCACCATCAAGGATCAAAACATCAGATAAACGTATTACCATTTAGGAAATCTACAACATTTATTTCAAATCAGATGTTTCTTTTTTGATCCAAGTCTATGACCTCACACGTAGTGTTGATTGGGGCCCCATGACTTTCAAAAAATGTGACGTTCAAACAATGTATCTCAAAGATGAAAAAATATTTATTATTTTCTTCCATTTAATGATTCTTTGTGTGATTTTTCATGAACTCCTCAAACTTCCTTATACACAATCCTATACTCCAATGATGTTCAATACATATTTATATGTCCATACCCACCCCAAAAAAATAGATTTCTTAATATATATATATATATATATATATATCTAATGAATAATTATTTGTGGTATTCTTAGTTCCTCTTGTCCCCTTTAGTACCTATTCCTTATAGAACACACATTTTGAGACTGTCCAATTTTTACAATACAAAAACAACTAATTTGTGGTATATTCCTATTTTAACATGATAAAGTACGCTAGGTATTTTGGGTTCTTCAAATGTTCTCAATTTAATTTACAACAAAAATCATGCAATAATTTTTTTTTGGGTTTTTAGGGACTAGAAATTAATCAGTACTTGTTTCTTTTTAAAATCAAGAACAATATCAATAACTTCATTATGATGTGTCGCTTTCATCGACATATAAACTTCTATCTAATTTTTTGAAGATATCTATTTCTCTCCTTGAATTTTTATCAAATAAAATATGATTTGATATAATGATGTTATATCTTAATAGAATAATCTACATTTAATGATATATTTCAGCAAAACCAAATAATTATCCCTAAAACAATTTATTGTGTTTGATTAGATCCACCACTATATTATTCAAACCATCAATTAACATTTTTTATTGTTCAATCTTGAGTTAATATTAAACAAACATTACAAATATTTTTGGTATTTTATATTTGATCTTTTTGATTTCATCCATCATTATGAACTTCTCTTCTTCCTGCTGCTGGTTGGAGAATTTCTCATCACAAAAAACTCCAATTTCTTTATCTCTATTTTCTCTACAAACATATATCACTTTTTCAGAATTTTACTACTTTTCATGGAGATAAAAATTTCCATATACTTATATATCAACATGATCCAAATATTCCTTATTTTTTGAAATGTCTACAATATCTATCATAAAATATTGTTTGAGGTATTTTATATCTTCAATTACCTCCACTATTATCTATTTTGAGCAATTATCTTTTTGTGGATGTTTTTTCTTCTTATTGAAGAAGTTTTTATTTGTAATTAAATTTTATTTCACATTATCTAAGGAATTATATTTGGGAAATCCGTCATCCTCATCATCATCTTCATACTTGATTGGACACTTTACTACAATTTCAATTACCTTTCTATATGAGAAGATCAAGAAAGAAAGTAAGCATTTGATCTTTGCTTTACCCATTTTCAAATTTTGGGAAAGAAATTATGTAAACTCATTATCATTTTCATCCTCCTAACCATCTGCCTTGGTGATCTTTATAAATTCCTTTTATTCCACCACATTAGAGTATCCGTTTTTGAGATACTCCTTGTAATCATTTTTAATCTCATATAAAATAAACATTCTATGAATATTATCCAGTAATTTTACTATAGTTCTTTATCCATGAGTATAAATACATTCAAAATAAACTAAGGTGGCGATCTTCTTAATATGTTCTCAGTAATCTCAAAATCATATTAGATTTCTCCAAGAACATGCATATCCTTAACAATCACATTAAATTAATGAAAAAAATTCATGATATGATTTATTCAGGTTTATATTTATGTCCACATAATTTTTCCACATAAACATAAATTTATCATCCAATAAGTTTAATTCACTTCCATAGATATTAACCATTTTCTCCCATATAGTATGTGAATTTTTTTATGAAATCACCATTATATATGTCATGTTGGATATAGATCCCCTTAAAGAATTGATTCTAAAGGTGTTGGCATAAACATATCTATTATCCCATCATAACAAATATATGATATAAATATTAGTTTAAATTCATTATATAACAGATATGTACATATATATCCTTGAATTATGATCAGAAATAGTGCTGAATTCATTTCACATATACTTGAAATTTATTTCTCATGATAATCAGAATCCATTTGTAATTATCTACAATAAAACATACATATAATAAAATTCCCCCTTCATTAACATTAATCTATGTTATCACATGTTGTACTTACTAGATTAAATATCCCAAAGGAAGAGAAAGAGAATCGATATATTTTATATGGAAATAATCCAATTCTGATCATGTTTTTTTATGAAAACACTCAATCTATCTATATCACAATAATTTTTTTTATAATAAAAATCATTCAAAATTTAATTTCATTTTACTTTTTTTGACCAAACTGGGAAATTACAATGAGAATACAACAAAAACCTTTTTATTTACAATAATAACTAATTTTCACTATTCATTATACTCTTAGAGAAGGGTCATTCTACCCCTAGTTTAGCACAATTATGAGAACTCAATGTTCTCCTGATTAAGAAGAACTAATTGGTTCTCTATAAGAATATTTTATTGATTTGAATCATATCCAAAACAGTTAATTCTATAGTATGTTTGAAATTATTACAATTTTTCATTAATGATTTGATTTTCATTTATCATTTAAAAGATATCTCACAGATAAATCCATCACGAACTGCCTTCTTCAAAAACCACCCATTGTGTAAATACTTTAAATACATTTGTCATTTGACTTATCCAAAAAAAACTTCTATGTAAACTCTTAATAAACATAAAAGCTTCGTAATGTATCTCCCATCATGTATTTCCTAGATTTTGGAACTACCTCTCTTCTTTTGCATTCATCCTTCATGAATTGTTTTCTATCAAGAAGTGTAGTGTTCACAAACATCAAATCTTATAACTATTTCTTAATAGAACTAGCTAGGAATGAATTTATATTCATTTGACCTTTCCTATTTTTAATTATTATCTCTTATTAACATGTCACTTAAAATACATTATATTTGAAATAATCCCTAAAATTATCACTAAAAATAAGATAACACTAAAGTATATCATATAGTATTTTCCCTTCAAGACATATGTAAATAAAATCCTTTAAAAAATGATGAATCCCCACATTTCTACATATCCAAATTTATTTACTCACAAAAATCAATCCTCTTTTAAACTTATTTTTTTCAATTTTTATTTCCCAACCTCTTAAATAGCTTAGGTTCTTCTAGGACCATTCCTTTGTAAATATTATATAGCATTCAGAATCCTGGATCTCCTTCAATAATAATATTTGAAACAACAACAAACCACTTTATCAACAAAAAAACCATATAAATCTAAACAATCATCAAAAGGTATTTTATCTGACAAGTAACATTCTACGGTTTTTGAGTGATTATGGTGTGGATATTTGTAGCACCCATGTTTTTAATAATATGTAATAGGGTGAATTATGACATTGGGTTTTCTATTTAAGTGTTGGAGACATGGAATAGATTTAAATGTTTATTATTTAATAATGTGACATTAATTTTTTTTATCAAATAACTGTTAGGAATTATAAAATTATGGTATTTGAAGACTTAATTCATAGAAATAAAAATGGATAATTTATATATTAAAATTGTTGAATTGATTATAGTTATGGAAAATTACAATTACATTAGAGGAATTAGTAGTGTTTTGAAAAATGTGGGTCACGACGGTCTATCGAGATAAATTTTATTAGAGGGAATAATAAAGAAGAGGGGGAGAATTTTTTTATGATAAGAAATGAATAGTTTAATTTTTTATTTGATAATTATTCAAAAGATAGTTAATTATATACAAATAAAAAAGAGATTATAATAGGGAATGAGACATCTCAATTTTGACACTCCTCTCATATAATTTGGTATGTCTTCATAAATCTCCATTTCTATAGAGTTTTCTATGGATAACTAATTTATGATTTGTTGTCAAATGAGGATAAATGATTAGTCATTAATGAAAAGGTAACAAGAATATTTAGTTTTATATATATATTTTTGACTAATTTATTATGACTCAGAATGCATAAATAACATTGAACTGTAATGTTTTTTGTTCTCAAATTGGAGGTTTTATATTAGAGTTTATAATATTTTTCATTGGTCATTCCATACATTCATGAGGGTCATCCCACTATCATCTTAATTTTACTTATGAATATTGTTCAATTATATTTCAAAATGAGAGAGTTACACAAAGTCTTTCCATGTATTTTTGGGTCTACACACTCTTGTATAAAGAGCTTCATTGGGATATTCCAATTTATCATAGGCTATAACACCCCAAGCTTCCATGGTATGCTTACCTTTGAATAATACAGTAGCGTGCGTTGTACGCAACTTCTAGTTCTAACACAAACCACAACCAATCAAACTAGCCACTATGAATACTAATAACCACTTTTTGAAATTTTATAAATTTTATCATTAAAAATGGACTTCATTTTTGGATTCGGAATATAAAAAATAGCTTAGGGTGAATTTTTGGAACTTATTTGATGAAATTCATATTTTTATGAATAGTGAAAATTACTAAAAATTAATTAAAAACAAATATTTTAATCCAAATAATTAATAGTGATAAATTATGAATTTGAGTGATTTTAAAGTATAATTATATTATATTTTTACCATTTAATCCAATGTTTGTCATTGGACATAATTTCACATTTAAACTGGACATAAGCAAGTGCCAATATTTTGAATGTTATTATTTTATAAAACACGCTTTTTGTTTTGATAACGGGAATGAATTTTAAATTAATTTCTACCACTTCTGTGTTTTAAATTTAGAAAAATGGATTCCATATTTTGAATTAGGAGGTCCAAATTGTGTAAATAGGTAACTTTTATTTTTAGACATTTTGAATAATTACTTCGGTAAATATTTTATTTACCATGGTTGAATGGTAAATCTGGTAAATAAGGGTAGAAAATAATATGATAATAATTTTAAATTACCCTAAAAAGTGTTCTAACCATATTTGTTGATACATGTCCGACCATGGGAATCTTTTTGTTGATTTTGGGACCACATGGAGCTACTTTTAAGTGATAATGACACTTTATATAAATTAAGTTAATGTAAATACAAAAATGATATAAGCATATATCTTTTAGGAATTTTTTTTTACATAGGGTTATATATATTATATTTTCAACTATAAATATTCATTATAATGATAAAAATATTTACTACATAATGGTATTTTATTTTTAATTTTTAGACATTGAAGAATTAAATATATTTCTGACACAATAATTATGAAGTATGTTCCTTATTAATGAAAGAATCAAATAATTGGTATTATAAATGTTAAAATAAATATAATTTGAATGTTTTGATGAAATCCACGAATTTAATTGGTTAATATGACATGTAATAATTTCTTAAATTATTTTTTTTTCTAATTAATAAAGTTTTTATGACAAAAAAAAAATTATTAAGTAGTGTCAAAATTGACATAAATGAGTTTTCAAAACAAATATTATTTTATTAATTAATATTCTATTCCTAAAAATCTAATGTTCAGAAAGAGGACTTATAAAATGATATTTTTATCATTAATGGACCACTTGGAGGTCGTTTGGAAATATGTAGTACGTTTATTAACTATATAATATTAAAATACAAAGAGACATGGTAAATGTCAAACTATTTAACTAAGAGTTAAATAAAAAAGATAAAGGTAATATAGTGACCCAAAACTGTCTAAAACGTATTTTTTGAGTGGTTATAGACCTATCCCCACCTTAAAATTTAATTAATCCACTTTTTAGCAATTAGTAACCGAATATTAATTTCTTATAAAATATAATTTATAGCTTTTCCTAAGGTGCCCTTCACCCCTCTTATAAAAGGGCACTCCCCCTACTCACTAATTCACACCTTAAAAGCCTTTTCCCTCAGCCAACACCTACCCGAATATCCTCTCAATATCCATAAATTAATCATAGAGGCACTACATTGGTCAGAAAGCCAACTTAAGGAGCCCTTTTGATCAAATCAAAAGGATAAACCCGGACAAGAGGTAATAATTTCACCACCCCCTTAAAAGTTCTTTTATTCTTCCACATCTTCTTTTTTATTTACATTCCAAAATAATAACTCCATTATAATCAATATACATTGAATTTATTATAAATATGGTACAACCATCTTCATTATTCTATCCATCCTTTGAATGACATGTCACCAAACGTGCATTCGTACGGATTACCGTCTTCACGTCGTGGTGTAATTGTCATTCAATACATTATTATTTGGATGTGTATAATAATGATGTAAAATTAATTCAAATAATAAATAAAACATGATAATGATTCTGTATATATGATATACCATCCAATTATATATTACTTTAGTATCAAAAGAGTGATATTGTCGCTCGTGCGTACGTACGGATTACCGTCTCCAAAAACGTGATGAGATTCATTCACCATCGTATCCATTCAAGACTAAATTTCTTTTGAGGATTAAAAATAATGGTTAGATACATGATTACATTCTGTATATGAATATGATACATACCATCCATAACAAATATGGCTCACATAACAAATAATATAAATGAAAATGAATTTTTTAACACACGAAATGACGATAATACTAAGATATTATTAAGAACTCAACATTAAAAGATAATATATGATATCATATTAATGTATAAAATTCTTGTATAATTCATTAGAAATTATTTCACCATTATACAGGATGTTAACCTACCCTCTACCAAGGAAAAATTACAAAGTAATGGGTTTCTTAACTAACTTTTAATTCTGTGAGATTTCTATTGTTCACCACTTATTTATTGAAAGTGGTGTGTGTATTTACCATGATTGTATTGATTGTTTAATATACATTAATTTATGGATATTTAAATAATCATTGTACGATCCATCTTTCAGGGGATGTATTTTTTGTAAGTTACCAAATTGGTAAGGTAATTACAAAATTCAATTTCAATTCATTAGGCTTTATTCATACATCATTGATTATTTAACTCCAAGATTATTTGTGGAATAACTATTCATTAGATAATGTCATAAGTCCCACTCCCCTTTCTATGGATAAACATTTTATACACATAATCACCCCATTTATAAATTCTCAATTCATCGATATGAAATTGATAAGAGTAATTTTAACTCAATCTCCATTTGTTATGTTAAATATCCAATTCATTGGTGTTGTTTTTACAAGAATATGTGTGAATGTCCTCTGATTTAATTACACTGACTATCCAATCATATTGAGTGTGTTTATATTTTTTACACATAATTATGACATCGATTTATCATTAACCTATGGTTTCAATATTTATAATAGATTTCATCTCAATTTACATTCCATTGAGACTTATTTGTTGTTATACACCAAATCACTTTTATAAGGTGTATATAATGTACTTTGACATAATATATCATGAATACCTTTATTCTCATGATATTAAAATGTTTTTATTACCTCAATTATTTGTATTCAAGTGTTTCTCTTTTGGTTAGAAAATCTAACTAAAATATCATTTTAAATGTTTTAACGATTTATTATTCTAAATCATTCTAATTAATGTCCATGTTTTAAAAATGGTTCTAAGGATTAATTTATATGGACAATAATGTTTTAAAATTTAAAATTCCTTTTAAATGTTTCAAAGTGGTATGGGACACTTTGATTCAAAAATCAATTTTCAAACGGCTTCCTGAAAAATAGCGGGACATTTAAATGTTTTCATGAAAATGGGGGATATTTCTCTCAAATAGTTTTGATTATTATTTTCATTTATTTCAATATACTTCATTATTCTAGATTGAGGTTAATATGTTACAGTACAATCTTCCATATTGTATAGAATAAGTTATGTTTCACTGTGGATGTGCTATTTTTATACCACTCATGGTTTGTGGATAATGTATTGACATTTCGTATGCTAGTTTTAATATGAATGTTTATGTTATGTTTTCAAACTATTCATATGAGGAATGCATTGGACTTAGTAAGTGATTGGTGGATCCCTCTATAGATCCTTGATGCATCGATAGGTCTAATGAGACAAACTATTGTCTTGGCACATGCCCTTCAAAAAATCTTATTTGTAGTCTTGACACGAGGCCTTGATTATATGGTTATGATAGTCTAGCATTATGAATTCCATAATTATGAAAGTGGTTATTGATATATCATGTGATCATATGACTAGTAGAATATCCATGTGAAAAAGTAAATTGAATTATTTTATTTTATCTTTCCCATATTATACTGATGTTCAAGTTTAAAAGGCTTTTATTCTAGTCTTATACACTGCCTTAAATGTTTATGCTTATTTCTGAAATTTTCCGCTATAATTTTATCATTACTAAGCATCTGAGGTCACCCCTTTCTATGTTTTATTTTCCCAGGATGCAAATAAGTAAATTATGATAGACCTCGAGGGATAGTCTATGGGATCTCAGTGTTGTCTGTGGAGACAATGTTGTTGTAGTTTTCCATTTTATGATGTAGTGTAAACCTTATGAATGTATCTAGTACTTCCAAGGCTACTAATCGAATCTATCTTTTAAGACATGATCTTTTATGATCATGCCAATGATACGTAATAATGAACCGACTCTGGGCTTCTGGGGTCGGGCAATTATATTTGGTATCAAAGGAAGTTTAGTTCTAACCATGGAAACTAGATTTAGATAAACTCTGATTAGAGCACATAGTCCTAAGATGCAATTTGAGGAATAGTATAGAAGAACTTCCTAGAATTATGGTATTGTAGAGATTTTGTGTGTTTTCTGAGCAATACATCCCTCTCTGGATACGAGCTGGTAGAGGAGGCTCTTGCACAGATGTACCTAGGGGTAAAACCCAAAAACACCTCTTTGAGCTAGACTCGAACGAGAACTGGTGCACGAAAACAGGTCTTGGTGCACTCTTGGTTATGACAATCCTGGTCTATATGCTTAGGATAATTTACATTTTCATTATGAACTTATTCGATGTATTTTAATATAATATGAGAATAAAGGACCGTGGTTAATTCTAAGCTGTTTCATATTGAGAATATGGTGTCATGATATTCTCTAAATTATTTTATGGCTTTTATTGAACACACAATGCTTTCTGGTTTGAGTCAATGGTTGGATTCCAAGGAAGTCATAGTAACTTTGAGAATGAAGTAAAAGGTGGAAACGATGGTGGAAATGAGAAAAAAATGGAATGTTGATTGGCGTTAAAAATACCGTGTTCATGAAAAATCAGTTTTCCAAAAAATATGATCAATAACATATATATTAACCAACTCCCGGACTCAACAAATAAGAAAAAGGTGATGGATGATAAGAGCTCCAGTAGTGGATACCATGGAGAAAAGAATACTCAATTTCCATCATGCAAGAAATGTGGAAGGAGACACCCAGGAAACTGCCTTAATGAAACAAAGAAATTCTTTACGTGTGGGAAATAAGGACATAAAGTGAAGAATTTCAGAGGAAAATTGAAGAGTACTATGGAAGAAAAAATGGTCCCAAGAATCCTTTTACAGTAATTTTACATAAATGTAGGGGACCTAGACATTACCTGAGTGAATGCCCTATTCTAAGGGATATTTTCTTTGTCACAGAAGAAGCGTTGTGAAAATAAATGGTTGGAGAAATTTTTAAAATTACTAGTAATCCTTGTTGATGGAATTTCTTTGGAATAATTTTCCCTTGTATTTGTAAACCTGTATTTTGTCATGTGAAAATGATATTTGAGGAAGAATTATCTTTTCTATTGTGGATATAGTTATAAATAACCGTTTGGTTTTATATGATCATTGGTTTTGAGGAAATTTCAAGTTATTATATTTTGGGATGAAAATTCAAGGTATGAGATAAAATTTGTGGTTAAATTATGTTATAGTTATTTTAAGGAATTTATCTCATTTTGGTAATGTTATAAAAATGTTTTTTTGGAAAAGGACAATAGGTAGACCGTGTGACAACCTGTCGTATCGGACAAAGCTGTGGGAATCGAACCCACAACCAAAGTGCAATTGTGATTTATCGCCTACCACTAGACTACGTGAAGTCCCTGGTTAGTGTGACTAATTTTTTTTAAATGATTTTATTGATCAATAATAAGTTGATTTGGGATCTTATGTCTTATCAAATGAATACCCTTAGTATAGAAAAATGGTTCAGTGATTAAGTGATAAATGTTATTTTTGATGATGTTCACTTTGTTCGGAACACTATATGCCCAAGGAAAATAGAATACAATGGGATTTAATTTTTGGGGTAATGGTGGATTTTTAACTATGTTTTTATTATGGATTTATAATGACTTGGGATATTTATGGATTGATTAACCAATGGTAGGGAATATTTGATTAGGTTAATTACTTTTAAGTATGTGACTTTAAGAGTAGTTGATGTCATTTGGAGATACAATTTAACGTGGTAGACTACATAACCAAATTCTTCGATTTTTTGGGTTTCAATATTAGTTTCGATTATTTTAAAGGATTTTGAGGACAATTGTTTATTTAATGGTATTTATTTAACTTGGGGGTACTACTGGTTTAGTTTTAGAAATTAAGATTAGTTTTTCTTTCTCTAATGGAATATCATTTTGGGGGATCATCAGATCTTATACTAACTATTTTGGTTTTGATTAATCTCTAATGACAAGGTAAATATATTGTTTATCCTTCGTGGATCATGTGATTCTATAGAATTTTATTCTAGCTCTTCCAGTGTGACCATGTCTTCATGAATACTCCTCGTTTAAAAAAATGAGTTAGTGGTAGAAGTTTATTAAATAATGAAACTCTTCTTAAAAAAGTAAGTATATCTCTTTATGTTCCTAGTCAGTCTCATAAATCAATTACTCATCTTTATGTAATGTTACTTAAAAAAAATGATGTCCATTTACTTGTCCTACCGGGAGACTAATGATCATTTGTCCCATCACAAGTATGTGGTTTTCTTATTGTTAACTTTCTCCGGATCATGTTTTCTATCCCTCTTCATCAGAACTTGAAACTTTTTTTATCATCCATATCCATTTTTTCCCACATGGAATCCTAATATAGGTTATCTTGGATGACCTTTGTACCTCTCTTTCTTTCTTTTAAAATGATATTTTGTTGACTCTTTTTCCAATGTGGGACTTTCCATTATATTCCCAACCCCAATTTAAAAAAAAAACCGCGGACGAAATTATTTGAAGGAGGGGAGAATTTAACACCCCAAGCTTCCACGATACGCTTCCCTTTGAATAATACAGTAGCATGTGTTGTAGGCAACTTCGAGTTCTAACACACACCACAACCAATCAAACTAGCCAATATGAATAGAAATACCCACTTTCTGAAATTTTATAAATTTTAACATTAAAAATGGACTTCATTTTTGGATTCGGTATATCGAAATTAGCTTAGGGTGAATTTTTGGTACTTTTCTAATAACATTCCTATTTTGATGAATAGTGAAAATTACTAAATTTAAATTAAAAACAACTTTTTTAATCGAAATAATTGATAGTGAAAAATTACGAATTTGAGTGATTTTAAAGTATCATTAGATTATATTTTTACCATTTAATCAAATTTTGGTCATTGGAAATAATTTTACATTTAAACTGGACATAAGAAAGTGCCAATCTTTTGATAGTTATTATTTCATAAAAACACGCATTTTGTCTTGACAATGGGAATTAATTTTAAATTAATTTCTACCACATCTGTGTTTTGAATTTAGAAAAATGGATTTTATATTTATAATCAGTAGGTCAAAATTATGTAAATAGGTAACTTTTATTTTTATACATTTTGAATAATTAATTCGGTTAATATTTTATTTACCATGGTTAAAGGGTAAATCCTGTAAATAAGGGTATAAAATAATATTATAATAATATTAAATTATCCCAAAACGTGTCCTAACACTATTGGTTGATACATTTACGACCATGGAAATCTTTGGTTCGATTTGGGGACCGCATGGAGCCACTTGTAAGTGATAATGACATTTTATATTAATTAAGTTAAAGTAAATACAAAAAGGACATCAACATATATCTTTAAGAATTTTTTTTACATTGGGTAATATATGTTATATTTTCAACTATAAATATTCATCATAAAGATAAAAATATTTACTACATAATGGTATTTATTTATAATTTTTTGACATTGAATAATTAAATTTATTTATGACACAATAATAATGATGCATTTTCCTCATTAATGTAGGAATCAAGTAATTGGTATTATAAATATTAAAATAAATATAATTTGAATGTTTTGATGACATCCATGAATTTTTTTGATTAATATGAAATATTATAATTACTTAAATTAATTTGGTTCTAATTAATAATGTCTTTAAGACTTTATAAAAAATTAATTATTAAATAGTGTCAAAATCGACCTAAAAGAGTTTTTAAAACAAATATTATATTTTTAATTGGTATTCTATTCCTAAAAATCTACAGTTCGGCCAAAGGACTTATATAATGATATTTGAATCATTAATGGACCACTTGGTGGTCTCTTGGAAGTATATAGTATGTTTTTTAACTATATTATAAAAAAATTAAAAAAGACATGTTAAATGTCAAACTATTTAAATAAGAGTTAAATCAAAAAGATAATGTTAATATAGTGACCCAAACATGTCTAAAACCTATTGGTTGAGTGGTTTTAGACCTATCCCCTCCTTAAGAATTTAATAATCTACTTTGGAGCCATTATAAACTGAATATGAATTTTTTATAAAATAATATTTCTAGATTTTCTTAAGGGGCCCCTCACCCCTCTTAGAAAAGGGAACTCCCCCGACTCACTAATTCACACCTACAAAGCCTTTTATATCGGCCACACCCTACCAAACTATCCTTTAAACGTCCCTAAATTCATCCTAGAGGCCCTCCTTTTGTCAGAAATACAACATAAGGTTCCCTTTTGATTAAATCATAAGGAATAACCCGAAGAAGAGGTAATAATTTCACCACCATCTTTCAAGTTATTTTCTTCTTCCACTTCTTCCATCCAAATTTAATTTTTTATTAAAAATACACTTTAAGGAAAAGTGGGAAACCATTTTTCAAAAAACATAGAACACTATGTGCTAAAGGAGCTCACAATATTATTAAACACAAGACTAAGATGATTCAAGTCAGAAACTCTATATAATTCCCAGTGCAGGGTACTAACCAGAGTGTCTGGATCCTCCCTGATAATAATGATGTGTAATTCATGAAAAATAATAAATATAACATGATAATGATTATGTATATATGATATACCATCCAATTATATATTGTTTTAATATCAAAAGAGTTATATTGTCGCTCGTGCATACGTAGGGATTACCGTCCCCACGAACACGATGAGATTCATTCCCCATCGTATGCATTCAAGAATAAATTTCATTTGATGATTAAAAATAATGTTTAGAGACATGATATAATTCTGGATATAAATAAGATACTTACCATCCATAACAAATATGGATCACATAAAAATAATATAAAGGAAAATGAATTCCTTAACACCCGAAACGATGATAATACTAAGATATTATTAACAAATCAATGTTACATATCATATATGATATCATATTAATGTATATAATTCTTGTATAATTCAATAAAAATTATTTCACCATTATAAATGATGTTAAAATCCCCGTGAAAAAGGTAAAAGTACAAAGTAATGGGATTCTTATCTCACTTTTAATTCTATGAGATTTCCATTGTTCACTACTTATTTATTGCATGTGGTGTGTGTACTTCTCACGATTGAATTCATAGTGTAATATATTTAATTTGTGGATATTTACATCATAATTTTATTATCCATCATTCATGGGATGTATGTTTCTTATGTTACCAAATTGGTAAGGGAATTACAAATTTCAATTTCCACTCATTCGACTTTACGCATACTTCATTGATTATTTTACTCCAAGATTATGTGTGGAATAACTATTCATTAGATTATGTCATAATTCCCACCCCCTTTCCATGGATATATTTTTATACACATAATAACTCCATTTTTAAATTCTCAAGTCATCAATATGAACTTGATATGAGTAATTATATCTCAATCTCCATTTTTTGAGTTAAATATCCAATTCATTGGTGTTGTTTTTACAAGAATATGTGTGAATGTACTATGATTGATTGACACTGAATATCCAATAATATTGAGTGTATTTATATTTGTCACAGATAATTATGTCCTCGATTTATCCTTAACCTATGGATATAGTCTTTATAAGAGATTTCATCTCAATTTACATTCCATTGAGTCTTCTTTGTTGTTATACACCAAATCACTTTATATGGTGTATATAATGTACTTTTAAATAGTATATCATGACTCCGTTTATTCTCATGATATTAAAAAGTTTTGATTAACTCATTTATTTGTATTCAAGTGTTTCTATTTTGGTTAGGAACTCTAACTAAAATATCATTTCAAAAGTTTTAAGGATTTATTATTCTAAATCGTTCTAATTAATGTACATGTTTTAAAAATGGTTTTAAGGATTTATATATATTAGAATTAATGTTTTAAAATTTAAACTTCCATTTAAATGTTTCATAGTGGTATGGGACACTTTGATTCAAAAATCTATTTTTAAATGGCTTCTTGAAAAATAGTGCGACTTTTAAATGTTTTCAAGAAAATGGGGGATATTTCTCTCAAATAGTTTTGATGATTATTTTCATCTATGTCAATATCCTTCATTATTGTCAATTGAGGTTAATATGTTACTATAAAATCTTCCATATTTTATTGAATGAGTTATGTTAACTATGGATGTGCTATTTTTATACCATTCATGTTTTGTGGAAAAAGTATTGACATTTCGTATGCTAGTTTTAATAAGAATGATTATGTTATGTTTTTAAACTTTTTATATGAGGAATGAATTGGACATAGTATGTGATGGGTGGATCCCGCTATAGCTTCTTGATGCATCAGTAGGTCTCATGAGACAAACTTGTGTCTTGGCACAAGGCCTTGACAAAATCTTATTTGTAGTCTTGGCACAAGGCCTTGACTATGTGGTTATGATAGTCTAGAATTATGCATTCCATCATTATAAAAGTGGATATTGATATTTCATGTGATCATTAGACTAATAGAATATCCATGTGAATAAGTAAATGGAATTATTATATTTTATATCTTACATATTATGTTGATGTTCAAGTTTAAAAGTATTTTTCTCTAGTCTTATACACTTCCTTAAATGTTTATGCTTATTTTTGAATGTTTCTGCTATAATGTTATCCTTACAGAGCATCTAAGCTCACCCCTTTCTATGTTTTATTTTCCCAGGATGCAAGAAGTATATTATGACTGACCTCCCGGGATAGTCTATGATATCTCAGTGTTGTCTGTGGAGACAATGTTGTTGTAGTTTTCCATTTTATAACGTAATGTAAACCTTATGAATGTATCTAGTACTTCCAAGGCTACTAAACTAATCAGACTTTCGAGACACGATCGTTTATGATCATGCCAATGATACGTAATAATGCACCGACTCAGGGCTTATGGGATATATGTGTTACAAAGGCCATGATTTTTTTTTATTATAATATGTTTTCTTCATTTCTTTCACAAAATATATTTATATAGAAACCATGAAAATAATAATTTATGTTTCATTATATTACGATAATTATATTTCATCTCTTGGAAATTATAATGAAAATGTATCAAGTTGAGTTTATTTAAATCTATATTTTTGATAAGATTATAATATTATAAATTTTTGATATATTTTAATAATTTTATTATTTTTAATTAATATATGGAAAAATGTTAAATATGGTTTTTGAAAAATTATGTGATAAGAAGTTATTTAGGGAAAAATATCATTTTGATATCTATAAAGTGATTTTTCAAATTTATCATTTTTATAAAATTTGTTGAAAATATTTTTAATGATGAATTTATTAATTTGGTATTGGTATAACTTTTTGGATTTCATTATAATTAATTTCTTTAAACAATTTATTCCTTTTATTCTTATTATGAAACATTTTCAATAAATTATATCAAGGGGTAAAAGTTTAAAAATTATATTTAATATAATCATCTAACTGTATGAATTTTATGTAAATTTTAATGTTGGGCTATGTGAAAATGTGTGATTTGTGTTGGATAATGTTTGAGATCATATTTTGTAATGGGGGTTAGTGCATGTAAAACGTCATGTGTTATAAGGAGGCATTGGTTATGTAAATTCATGGGATAAGAACATTTTAATCCTAAATTTTTCGAAAGGTCTAAGTTAAGTGAAATTGGGAATTATATTATTTTAGTATGATATAGTTGATATGAAATTTTAACATGGTAAATCTTTTGATATGTTATATTATTATTTTATGATTATGGTATAATTTTTAAAAAATGACTGTTATCACATTAAAATCCATCAAAAATATTTTTATTGTTTTTGTCACCTTATTACCTGTAAGAATAAGAATCTTTTCAATATAGGTATTTTAATACCATTTTAATATAATTTTCTATAAAACATTATTGGGAGTAAAAAAATTTTCTAATTTATTTATTATTTTGTTTTGAATACATTATGGTAATCATACTGAGTTTATACTGACCATATATTTACTCTACTAGATATGCAGATGTGATTGGTTGTGAAGAAGTAAAAAAAAATAATTGATTCTTCATCAAGGATATGTCATATTTTCATGGTAGTTATATGAAATTATGAGATTAGTGTCTTGGTTATTTGATTCATATTTTTAAAATTTCATTTACATGTGATTTTCATTTGGTATTGTTTTGTGAATGTTTTATAATTTCACTGAAAATTTATAATTTATCATATATCATAAAAAAGTATTGAAATATTCAAGAAATATTGATTTATTTCATTCAAGTAAAACTCATTCCCCAAAAAATTATTTATATACCTCTTCCCTAGTTTTGGGCCACTAGATGTTGGAGAAAATGTTTGAGGCCATGTGGCAATCTGGTTTGGGTCATGTCATTTGGTTACTTTGATCTGGACATTATATCCATGGTAACTTTAATGGTTGAAAATAATAAGTCATAAAATATAAATTTTATATATAACAAAGACATATACATATTTTTTTTCATATTCATTAGTTTAATAATAATTTTATCATGGGTTTACAAAATTACATATTAGTTGATATAGGTTGTGATAATGTAGAATTTTATAGTGTGTCAAGTAATACCAAGTAAACATTGGGTCATATATTTTTGATTTTAACATATCATGTGTCCCAAAAAATAAAATTCCATTGAGTTGATTGAAAATTATTTGGTTAATATTTGTTTAAGTAATAATAAATATTTTAAAATCATGTATGACATCGCAAATTTATGGGGAGATATGGTCTCCAAAGATATTGTTCAAACCCACTTTATTGATGCTGATAAAGTGATATAATGGATAAAGAATGGTTCAAGAGAATCTAGGGCTCATTCAGATCTTGGATATATAGAATTTACGGAGGTAGATAGAGCCACATAGTTAGTGCATATTTAGTTCTAACCATGCGACTCAACTATGTGGGTCACCGAAAGAATAAGATTGGCTACATAGTTTGTCTGCAACTGTGTAGGCTGGGGTGTAAGACCATGTGACCTCCCTCAGACATGTCATAGAGCCATCTCACATGGGTTAAGCACTTCTAGTAAAATTGTGTGGATAACCCGTTCGAGGGGATTTAATAGGCAGTAGATACCTCGTAGTTAGCACATAGCTGGGCCAACCTTACAACCAAACTCTACGACCCTTTGTTTTAAAGGTGAAATTACATATTTTCCATTCAAAAATTATTAACATTCAAACACCATTTCCCCCTCTAGTGGAAAACCTACATGTGAGACCACTCTTCTATAAAGGCTTCTAGGTATTTTTATCCAACCACCGTATGATCTCTATTTCTATCACCCTAGGATGCATTGGAAAGCTAAGAGTAATATCATGAATCAGATTCCTTTTATTTTTATTCTATATTATTACCTCTTGGAATATTTTTATGTGATCTAATTTTCCCTGTTTTTAGTGAATTTCATGATTCCTATAATATATCTCGTTATAGATCAATTCAAGGGCCGACACGGGGTTAGGAGAGCACTATAAATATATGGTAGTGGGTCTAGCTTCCTTCCGAATGTTTCAATGCATTATAAATTTTGATCCATTTTTGAATTTGCTAAAATTTTGTATGGATGCCTTAAAACAAATTAATTAATTCAATTAAATGGTTTTTAGGCTTCATATTATCCTATCTAGAAGAAAACCATTTGATTGGTTGATTGCTTTGTTTTGAGAAAACCCAATGGGTGTCCCTTTAATCATGAACCTTAAATCCCATTGATTTATATTGATAAACCACCTAAGACTGGTGT
The DNA here is from genome assembly GCA_963277665.1 of Viscum album. Lineage (NCBI taxonomy): Eukaryota > Viridiplantae > Streptophyta > Magnoliopsida > Santalales > Viscaceae > Viscum > Viscum album. The sequence goes on from OY728152.1 coordinate 1,259,606,900, forward strand.
GTGATTATATTATTATTTCCTTAATGTATGAATCAAATTGTATATAATGGTAGGCCATGAGTTAGGCCCCTACACTTCATCCATAATGGGAATTGTTGAATTAAAAAAATGGGATTTTTTAGCATGTTATAAATGATTTTCCTTAATAAGTGGTTTGATATTGATGTAATATAATGTCCCTAAATATTTTGAGGGTGATACAATGGTATTGACGTAAGGAATAATTGGATGGGATAATAATTCCATAGTTAGTCTTGTTAATGAAATTGAAAATATGCCAGGTAGATACAAGTTATTCCTTGGTTTGGATATCCATTCATTTTATTTTACCTCCAAACTGGTGATACAAGTTCTCTAGGGGAGACCCCTTGGTTTTTCTCAGGGGTTTGATGATTATACCTTACCATGAGTAAAACATGGACTCCAACATTTGATACCAGCGTCAAACTCGAAGGTTCTTCTAGTTTTCTAACCATGTTAGTAGTGATACTTGGGATCTCATTCATGGGTTACCTTGGACATACTCATACGACATCAGATATATATATATATATATATATAGTTCTGATAGAGATATATTTAGGATCCCATCCAGAACTCTTTGGACAGGATCTGGGTGCATCTTCTAGAATTCTAATGATGATTTTTAAATTATTGAGAAAGGGTATGTAATTGGAATTTCAAGGATGTGTTCATGAAGCCAAATCACATGCTTGGGGATGGCCCAACTTTTTATGATTTAATTATGATATTCCTATATGTGTTATACTATAAACCTTTAATATGTTGGTTACATTGGTTAAAAGACATCCATCATAGGCTGAAGACTGTAATGTATGATGGGTATCACACAAGGATCCTTATTTGATATATTTTAATTATTTATTGCTTTGAATTTGTTATTATTGGCACATTGATCATTTTATATATATAAAATCGACTGATTGAGAAACATTTGATAGTATAATAATACATCTATATCACACACTACTTGGGTTAACCTTGCTACCCAAGAAAACATCATGATTGAAGATATAGATAAAGGTAGCCAGCCCACTTCCAATTCATGAAATTGATTTATAGTAAGGAGTACAAGAGAAAGGGACTGATCCTATTCTCACATCATTAGTAGTATCTTATTTTTGGCCTATTTCATTTTGATATCATGTGGTATATTCTTGTACCCCTTTTTTTCAATGTAACCATTTTTTATTGCTATATTCTCATCATTATAATTTGTACCTATTTATTATTCATCTTATGCTTTTTTATTATTCATATACTGAATATTATTATCTATTTTCACTGCTTATATTTGTTATAAACAACTATGTTACTCTAATATATAAGGGAATATTCCCACAATGACAGACCTTAAGCCTTTAGTGCTAGTCCACTTCCTCTTTGATACAACGATGAACACTTGATGTCATGTGGAAGACTTTCTTGGGACACTACTATGTGGCATCTGGGGCAGGTTGCTATTAGGTGGTATTAGAAGAATTTTAATTTTTTATTACTATTTGGGAATTAAAAAATGGACTAGAATGAAATTTAATTTGGAAATAAATATATTCCTTGGAGTAGATAACTGAAGTGTAGGGGAATCCCAAATTAAATTGGATGGGTTGTTATTGTTATTGGGTTGTGGTTATTTTTATTGAATTGATTTCACAATAGGGAGATACACATGAGGTGGTCTATTTTTATTTTTTATCTTATTATGAAGAAATTTAGTTACCTTGTCTTGATGATAGGAGGGTTTATCAGTTCATGCATCATATTAGGAACCTTATGACTAAAATTTCATGCATTATGCAATTCAATATTTATATTTCTGAATGCATTTCTTGTATTTCATGTGATTGTTGTCAGTTTCGTATTTTTTGTGTAAATTTCAGTGTGTTGGTGTTTATTTAGGATGACATAGTTTTTTAATTGGCATTCCAAAGTTAATTTAAATGGTTTTTCCTAAATATATTGATTGGGGAACTTTAATTAAAGAATTATTCCATATTACAGCCACGAACAATTGGTTATATGGGATGAAATATTAGTTTTCTTGATTGAGGAATTACAACATACATTTAAGAATTGAGAACATCTATTAATTAAAAATTGCAGTTCATTCGATCAAATTTGGATACAAGACCTGTTACATCATGTTGTAAGATGTAAGGTCCATATCACTATTACTTATCGTGCCAATTGTAGTTCATAAAGAGTTCTACTATTTTTGAATTGGGATTGGTGACATAAGTAAAGGGGTTGAATTATCTATATTAATATAAATAAAAATAAAATTGATAAATTATTGTTTTAAAATAAAATGGTTATCACTAATTGTAGTTCAAGTTGCAACATAATGGGTGATTTTCTCTATACGTTGTGATTGAAACTCCATATAGCAGAACCTACCTGTATTGTACTAGACCTTGTCCCCGACCTGACCGTAGAAGTGGTATGTATGATATATCTCCCATGATCCATTGATGATTATTTCATTCCTCCTAGACATGACATTATGAGATGGAAGAGAGGTATGCCTTTCTTAGAGTAAGGCCTTGTACTAGTCCTTTCTGGTTAACACTATTCATTTCTTCTCTTGAATCGTATATAAGGTCCACACTAGTAAATTTCATAGTTATTCTACCATGATTTCCTAGTTTCTTATGACATGTAAGTGATAAAGAACATGATATATAGGTGGTGGTCCCTGAACAACCCATGATATCTCCTATTTTGCCTCTCGAGGAAACTCATGGTGATCTCCCACTAGGCACTAATACTTAGTTCCATGACAATTTATTCTGTTTCATGTAGAAGTATAGAGTAACCCTCAACCTACCAATACTATGGATGTGATATATTTTTAATTCTAGTAGTAGCATAATCCCATGTTCTAAGTGGATGGCAGATCTTAGGCTCCTGAGTTAAGGATATAGGCCATGGTGTCTATCGTTGAAAGTATAGAGACACTAATTGAGTGGAGGTTCAAGCTCATAACAAATATGATTTGTGATTTTTCCAAGAATAGGTGGGATGTCCTCACTCAGGATTGTGGAGATCATGGAATGGTATGGGTGGAATTCCAAATAGTTTTTTTGACTATTTCATTCCATAATCTTTGAGGATAGACCATACTTGAGAGTTCATGAAACTTCCACAATGTGTTATATTGGTGACGTAGTATCCATCTTTCATCACCAAATTATACTAATTTTCTAGAACTTGTCTAGTGATGAGAAGGATACTACATCATGGTTTATGGATGGGATTGAATATTCCATCCAATAATATGTTATTATTCTAGTTGACCACATTTTAAGAGATATTGAATTACACCTTCATCACTGAGTAGGATCAGATTGGATCAGAAAATCATGGATTTTTCAGTTTAACTGCTAGGAAAGGAGATGGTTTATCCTGTGGAAGGAAACATTTTTTTGAGGGTACACGTGGGGGTTATCCCAACCAATTGACATGAAAAAAACTATTTTTTTAGCATTAGTGTGGCATGGAAGTCCCTAAGAATCCCCAATGTACAGGGAACCTAATCATGTGTCGAGTTTTCAACCGGATGGGTCATAATAGCATTGCTTCTAATATTTTCATTCAGTCCCATTGTGAGGGTATTTTTACCATCACCAATTTATATTTTACGATGAGAAACTTGATGTCAGACTTGGATTTGGCCTTCTACTGGCGAATTAGGTCGATGTGGGTTTTCATTGGTGAGGAGGTTAGGCCTTAGAGGCTCAACTATAACATAGTGGGCCGACATAGGCTAGTATAGTTACATTTCAAGACCACTGTTTTATGCCATATATAGGATGTTCCATATATACATGAGGAAAATATCCCAAGGCATTCTACTATAAAATTAATATTTTGGTATTCTATACTTTATTTTCATTTCAATATTATAGAGGGTCATCAAACTCTTTAATATTTACTACAACTTTCTAAGGTCTCGACCTAGTGATATATTTCCATAGTGGAATTATGAATATAGAAATTTCACTATGAGTACGATTAGAGAATATAAGACAATATAGGGATTTACCCATTGATATAGGTGGGTACATATTATGGTGGAACCACCTCCTCCTTAAGATGACATAATTTGAAATCATTGTCAATATGGATAGGCAAGTACAATATCATTCCCATGTTGACGTCTATCACAAGAGGGTGTTGTTTACATCACCTATGGGAAGAACGTATATTCAAAAGGGTGAATGGGATATACATGATAGTTGATCCGGACCTGAGAATCCATGGATTTGTAAGGTTACAAATGATGTGGATAGTCTCTTCATGAGTGATTGAATAATACTGCCTGTGAAATTCCCTCTTTTTGTGGATCTTTTTAGGGATGTATTCCCAAAGTATTTCAAAAAATTACATCACAATATATTGGTGTATTGCACCATTGATATAGTGATAGGTGTAGAACTAGTGTCTATTCCTCCCTATAAGATGACACCTAAAGAGCTACAGGAACTCAATAAGTAGTTTTAAGATCTTGAGCGAATGAGATTTATCCATCCAAACAACATTCCTTTAGATTAACTTGTCCTTTTTCTAAATAAGCATACAACACCCTCATGTTTTGCGTGTATTACTACTAAATGCAATATCTTATGATGAAGAACTGATATCTATTTCATCATTTTGATGAACTCTTAGAAACATTATTTAGAATGAATATTTTCTATAGGATTTATCTAAGATCATGCAACAATCATATTCATGTGAGACCACCAGACATAAAAAAATGACATTTTGGAGCCAGTCCAAATTGTTGAGTATATGGTTATTCTGTTTGGCCTTATTAATGAACCCTCTCCCTTTAGGTATATGATGAATATGGATTTACACTCATACTTGGATTCATTTTCAGTAGTCTTTGTAGACAAAATCATGGTGTACTCTCTCACATGGAAGGACCATGACAAGAATATTGAGATCATTTTAAATACATTGAGAGGGAACCATATTTCTAAATATCTATGTAAATTACACTTTTAGTTCAACAAAGTTAACATATTGGTTCATCTAATTTAAGAGGTATGTGTATTTGTTAACCTATAGAAGGTGAGTGTCATGTTCTCTTAGGAGAATCCCTGAAATTTATTTGATATACAAATATTTATGGGTCGTGATTGCTATTATAGGGGATTCATCCAAAAATTATAACATATAATACTACCTTTGAAATTATAGACTAAAGTGGGTGTAATGATTTTCTAGTATGAATATTGTAAGACATAATTTTAGGAGATGAAATAGAGACTTCCATCAAAACTAATCCGGATTCGGCCACATCATGGTAGATGACATATAGTTTACTATGATTCTTAAATGATTTTTTGGGATTAGTTATGATATTGGGTGGCTGGGTTGTAACCTACATATCCTTCTAGATGGTACCTCAGGAGTATAATTAGCCTACGTATGGACTAAGTGAAGATGTTTTGGTTCTTGATCAGTGTTTTAGAGGAATTATCGTTTTGTTGAGTGGTTTGTTGATTAAAATGATCACAAAAGTCTCAATTATATATCCACATTGAAATAATTAAATCTAATGTTGTGCAGATGGGTATTTTACATGCAGTAATTTAACATTGACCTTGATTATAAACCATGAAAGGGTAATGTAATTGTTGATGCCTTGATCACAAAGGATTAGATACAGGACATCCATGAGGTATGAAATGAGTGATAGTTAATTGATCTAAAATTTAATATGCACATAGAGGTTCAGAAACAACATTGGAATACTGTTTTATAAGTTATGGTAGTGAAATCCTTCCTTATGGAATGTTTTATAATGGGGAAGATATCTAGATTTTATAACCCCATATTGAGGTGGGGTGTCATAGTTGAGAACCCACAACTAGGTTGGGTTCTATAATGGAATTTGATGTTACTCCTACATGGGTGTGTGTGGGTAACTTCAGATATTTGGGAAGAGTTGATATAGGAATATCATTCCTCTATTTTGGATAGTGCACACTGAGTTTTTGAAGACGTAATGAAGTGTACATAATCCTTATTGGTGGCCAGGTATGAGGAGGCAGATTCTAGACTGTATGATGAGGTGTTCCACCAATCAGTATGTAAATTTCGAGCACCAGAAAATTCTAGGACTTCTATGACAACTATTAATTCTGAATAGGAATGTGAATGACATCACTATGGATTTATTCAGAGTATTTCAGAGATTCCATAAATTCAGTGAAGAATTATTGGAATTCCTTAATTGATTTACCACAATTTTACACATCCTACATATCTTGGATTCCTTCTCAGTTGATGATAATATGAAGTTACAAATTTGGGAGATTGTTCACCATCATAGTGTTCCACATTCTGTCATATTGTACCAAGTAACTCATTTCATGTACCTATAGTTTATTTTTTCTATAATAATATATTTTGGGATACAATTTAGAAGGATCCATATGAATACCTTTTTGGTATATTGTTCCCTTCACCCCTATGATGGTAATAGGTAGTTGAGGCAGTGCTACTGGGTCCTCTGTTTGTTTGGGACTGTTCAGAGAATGTATAGAAAATTCAAAAGAATATAGCTAATAGAACAATCAAGGAATAAGTCTTAGACCAATTTTCATTGTTGACATCCAATGTTTAAGGTCGGACATCGGGTCATTCTGAGAATATCACCATGATTTTTTCATGGAAGAATTCAGAGACCTGGAATGTTATCTACTCCCTATGTTGGGCCTTTCATGATCATAGAGAGTGTAATGATTATAACCTATCAGTTAAAACTAAATTAGAGGAACTATTCCTTGAATGGTGTCTTACAAATATCACAACTTCACTTGTATCATGCTAACCCATATTATTAATTTGACCCCAAGGACATTACGATGGAGGAAAATGGATATTTAAAAGAGCATTCGATATGTATGACCAGAGTATGAAGGCCCTACGAGGTAGGTTAGTTCCATTAGTATAAATTCCAAAGGATCATGGATTTGTAAAGAAAAAGACCTAGTAGTTATAAGATGATGTACACACATAGTGGAAAAAATATTTCTTAGATGATGTTTTACCACCCTTAGATAGGAAAATCAGGGATGCATTTTCATAAGGATATGTGGTTCTAACATCCTTGAATTTTAGATAGGTAAAAAATATTATGTTTATATTCCAAAAAATTCGATTGATGATGATAAATGGATAGAATGTCTATGGAATTGTTTAAACAATTATGGTGATTAATCAGATCCTGAAGATCTAAAATTTAAGGAGGCATAAGGAGAAGAAAAATTAGAAAATAGTTAATGCTAACCATGCGACTCCACCATGCAGGTCACCCTACATCTAGGGGTAGCCACACGGTTTGTCTAAAACATTGTGAGATAAGGTGAATGCCCTTGATACTTGTCTTTGGAATGTCATTGATCCGTTTCGCAAGGGCTGCATGTGGGTAGTTATGTTATGTGAACAACCCATGAGAGGGAAGTAACTGGGTAGTAGATGCTGCACAGTTGGAGAACAATTTGTCCAACCATGCAGCCAAACCATGTGGTCCTAATTTTTAAAGGAGAAATTACATTTTCCCCAGGAATATTTTAACCCTCAATCCACTTTTCAATATCCTCCAGTGGGCATCCAATGATTGATATCTCTCCTCCCTCAATCATCTAGGTATTTTGATCCCTCCTCCATATGATCTCTGTTTCCTTCACCTTCAGATGCATCAGAAACCTAAGAGTAAGCTCTTGAATCAACTAACTTATATTTAAATTTTATCTCCCGACGTATTATGATATTTTTTTCAACCTAATTTCCTCCATTTTTAGGGAATTTTACAAATCTCCAAATATATCTCATTATAGATCAGTACAAGGGTCGACACTTGATTTGGAGTGTGCTACACAGCTAATTTAAGTGTTCTAGATTATATCCCCATGTTTCGATGCATTCTGTATTGTGAGATATTCTTATATGTGCTTTAATTTTCTATTTATACATCTAAACATATTTATTAATCATATTAAATTTTTTTCTTTGCTTATTCGGATCTTTTATAGTGGTGAATCAACCCATTGGTTGATCTCTTTGTCTTGAGCCATCCCAATGGGAATTCCTTCCTTCAAGAACCTTAAATAACCATTCCTTAAATTGACTAACCATACATGATGGGTGTGTGGTAATATAATAATTTTTTAAGGTATGAATCAAATTTTATAGAGTGGTAGGACTTGATTTAGGCCCCCACAATTCATTCCATAATTGGAATTATTGATTGAATGAAATAGACAATTTTTTAGCATGTTATAAATGACATTCCATGCTAAATGGAATGATCTTGGTGGATAATCAATCCCTATAATCATACCCTGTGTGATACAAGGGTCCTTATATAAGTAAAAATTGTATTGTCCCCTCAAGGCTTGGTTTTTCTGGTTAAATGTATTTTAAATACGTTGGGGGTGATACTAGATATTCCTAAGATGGGATATCTGTGCATTTTTTCCTCTAGATGAGTGATACTAGTTCCTAGGAGAGACTCTATAGAAAAATCCAATGGAATGATCATTTTACCATTTAATGGTTGTAAATTATACCCCATATAGGAGATACTAGGAAAAGAATTAGGGTTTCCTTTTGTTTTTACACTATTTTCCGAGAGATACTTGGGATCTCATTCATGGGTCACATTAGATAGACTCCAATGATATTGGATATATATATATATATATATATATAATTCCATAAGATAAAAACCTAGAACACCTTCTATATCACCTTGGAAGGGATTAGGGTGAATCTTATTAAATTCTAAAGATGACAATCTAATTAGTGAGAATGGGTGTGTAATTGAGAATTTAGTGACATGTTCCCCCTGAAAAATCACACACACTGGGAAAATCCACCTTTTTTACTTTAATTATGACATTAATTTATAAAATATACCTTACACCTTTACTACGAAGGTTAACTTGGCTTAGTGGATTCTGGTTTTTGCCTAATTATGTATAGTTGGATTGGTATACCAAGAGGATCCTCATACGGTTTTTTAATTAATTATTTCCTTGAATATGTTATTATTGGAACACTTCTCACATTATATAAATGAAATGAATTGATCTAGATACTGTTGGTTATTTTCATATGAGTATAAATCACCCCCAACTTGGGCCACCATAGGTACCCTTGGAGGCTTTAGGATTGTAGGTGTAGATAAGGGTAAGAAGCTGATGTTTGATGCTTGATTGTAATGAAAAAGATAGAGTACATGTGTAAGGGGATAATCCTATTTTCACAATGGTAGTAGTAGATTCTTTATGGTATTTTTTATTTTTATAGCATATGGTATATTATCATATCCTCTATTTCCCATGTGTAATGATTTTTTATAGTTACATGATCATCATTATCATTTTGTATCTATTTATTATTCATATTTATCTTAGTTATTATTAAAATGTTGTGGGTTCTTATCTATTTCCACTACTTACTTTCATTATATACCATTTTTAACTTTGATCTATGAGGGAATATCCTCCCCATGGAATCACTATAGTCCCGTGTTTATAGTCGTCAACCTCCAGGGCACGGGGATGCACACTTTGAGTCATGTGGCCAACCGTTACAGTGAACTATTAAGGGGATTCTGGGGAAGGATGCTACATCATGGGTTTTTTCATTTACAGAAAATGTATGATACTTATATTAAAACTCTTCGTGATGTGAGTTGGGAAACTCAATTTAAGTGATTCCCCATTTCGTGGGGAAATTATGATAAAAGAGGGGTTTCCTATAGATAAAATTATGAATACCTTAAAATCACTATGTTTTTCTCACATTAATGAGAGGATATATTGTTAATAGAATCTTTATGTTAAAATAAAAGATCCAAAAAAGGTTTTTACGTCTCAATTAAATTATAATAAATGATAAGATTATTGTATTAAATAGGATAATTGAGAGCGTTAATAAAAGGGGTTATAAGAAATAAATAATGATTGCATGATAATTCAGATTACATTGATTTATCTTCCCTTTTAAAGACATTCAAATTTTAAAAAATATAAAAGTGTGGGTCTCATTAGATATTATTTTAAAACTAGTAATCCACTTGAGTACACACTGTCTGATTTGTTGGGACCTTCTTGGAGAACCTCTTTTGGTAGTGGATATTATTTTCTTACCTTTATAATGACTTCTGTAGAATGTTTTTTATTAATATTTTGAAAAATAGTAATTTTGGAAGCATTATAAAATTTAAGAGTTTTCTTGATAATCGAATGTGTAGGAAACTGAAAGCATTTTGAATGAAGTAGTGAATATAATATTTATCCATTTTTTGATTGAATTATATATTTATTATATAATAAAAATGTTTAAAAATACTAAAGGCAGACATTAATAAAATTGGTTAGCAAGACATAAAAATATTTCTATTTTGGAAATAGTGTGAAGCATGTTTTCATATTCCAATCAACATAAATATTTCTAGGATAACGTGACATATAAAAAAATTTAATTAATAAGTTGATTCATATCCACATTAATTAACTATAATACACAAATGGAATATTAAAACAACAAGCCTTTGTTATATGATCATTTGATAAATGTTTGTTATCCTAATTTTTTTTGTAATACTGAAAAATGATAATGTAGTGATTTGATAAAAAATAGAATCAAGAGATCTTAAGTGTATTTTTATTGATTAACCAAAGGGAGTGAATTGAATTACACTATGGATTGATAAACTAATTTATCTAAATATGTATAATTATCATTGATGTTAGCTTCTATAAGATTAATATTTGTTGGGATAAGCATATAAATGATTCAAACTTGATATTCCTTTGTCTGAGGGTGTATATATTAATCTATGATGGGAGAATGAGTCTAATTGAGATAATAAAAATAATATTGATCAATTAGAAACACCAATTGAATATATAAGCACATGAGCCTCAGCCCAATTGGTGAGGTCTCTCTAAGTGCGTCCACGAGACCATGGTTCAAAACCAGACCGAGGCAAAATTTCGGGGCACTGTAGCAGTGCTGTTGCAGCAGGAACTATTCACCTTGGGCCACCGGTTTGGGGTTGGAGTCCTTTAGGCCTTTGGGCCACCCAAGGCCTTCTGGTCTGTAAGACGTTTGGGCCACCTCATGACCTTCATGCCACCTCAAGGCCCTCAGGGCCACCTGATTTGTAGTTCCACATACAGATTATACAAGGAACCACTCTAGTGGAGGAAAGAGAAGGGCACATCCACCAGAGCAGGGATAAACGGACTTTGGAAGAATGAGAGGGTATGAAATTTTCCATCGTCCCCACTCCTGTTCACCCCTACACATAGAAATGAAAGCCAAACAGTCATGAAAAGGTGGAGAGATGATCACGATGCAGATGTTGGGGAGGAACAGTTTCAAGTAGTCATAGTCTACATGATTTCATTAAGACCTACAGGTCTTGTAATGTCTCCAAGCCTATGGGAAATGTAATTCCTAATTCTACGAGACTTTTAAGTGTTCCCCCTCATCCCTTGAAAGGGGGGTTATTAGAAAATCAATAGTAAAGAAGGCCTTCGAGCCATTCAGTATATTGAATATAAACTATACTATATGTAAAATGATACAATTTATACCAGTCTTTACGACTAACACCATACTTCATCAAGGATTCTCATTCATCCTATTTATCACGTTTTTTGTACTAATCTTCCATATAAACATTTAATATTACATAATAACTTCTTGATATCGAGCCTCAAACATAATGTAAATTTAATAATAATAATTAATTTAATGATTTGTTTGACTGTATGTAGTTTTAAATTTATTGTTTTATTATGATTAATATATAAATTTTTTAATAATCCTAATGATGATATGATTGATAGAATTAGTGGTAAATTAAAGATGGAAGAATGGAATGTAGGATAATTAAAAAAAAATTATTATCAGAACACATTTTATAGGTTTCTTATAGTGATAATGGTTTTATTATAATGACATATATTTCTTAGGTTGTAAATAACTCTACAATTCAGATATTTATCTCTTTTACTGCATATTATGAAATTTATCTAGGGGAAATTAGGTGTAAACAATAATTTTTTATATGATAAATTGGAAAAAAAATATTTATATCAAACCAACTGAGCATTTTTATAAAAAGTTTTTAAAAAATAAATTATCTTTTAAATAAATGATTTTATTATTTGAATCCATTCCCAGGAAAATGGTTTATTTTTTTACTCATTTATTCTTAAAACTAAATTTAACAGAAGAAAACATAATAACTGTGTTAACCTTAAATATATTAAGACAAAAAATTTATATCCTCTCTTATATATTGATTATATTATTATAAATTTTATAAAAATTATATTGATAAAACAAAATAAAAAAAAATTTAAATGTGTTCTATAAATAAATGATATATGAAATGATTATAAAATTTTTGAAAATAAGATTATAAGAGATATAGAAAATATATCTTTCCATTTCCCATAAATTTTCTCTTAAAAACTTCATGGAATGTTAGTCATATGAAAATTTAAAACATATTGGTATTCTATTGGGACAATGTTGCAGTTTTAACCTGTCATGTGGTCTCACAAGAAGAGATTTTGATGCATGGAATGTAGCATAGTGGAGATGAAAGTTATATCTTGAGTATATTATCATATGGTTCATTGTTATCACATATATTTTTTATATTTTAAATAAAATTAAAATGCTACAGGATGTGTTTTTATACACCAACAACATAATTTAAAATAAATAATCAATCAATTATATAATATAGAGAAGTAAATGGTATATAAAAGAACTAATTAATCCTTAATTATTATTTTGTATTTTACTTTATTTTATAAAAATGAAATATATTACAAATAATATACCTAATAAAATATATCAAAAATTATGTATTCTTTACATTTTGTTTTTAAATAATATGAATCTTTACTCCATGATATTAGTTCACCCTAATGTTCTAATGTCATTTGATTGATTCACATGGTAATTATCATGTGTCTTGATGAAACTATTATTTTACCTAATTTATTTTACTATTGATGAATAAAAAAATTATTTTTTCTATAAAAATAAATATTTTTTCCACTCTCATGAATGTGATTACAAATTACACCACTGAATAATAAGATATATTCTATCAGATGTAAAAGTAATTAAAATATTATTATTTTTGAAATATAATAAGAAAAAATTCCTTTAATAATAGTTAATAAATTTACAATTCTATCCAAGAAGAAATTATAGTTATGAATTCAGGGTCACAATGGTTGGTCCATGACTGATAGTTTAAGTTTATAGAGTTTAGACCAAAGATTTGAAAATAGTTTAATGTCATAATGACCAGACCTACGGGGGATCACACCGAGAATGGTTTTTATTACACCAGAAGGTTAAAAAACAATGTAATTTATGTCCTTAGTATTATTTGAATGAAGAAACAGAACTTACGGAGAGTCAAATACAATTTACTATCATGATTACTGGATCATTGGGTTGGGTGACAAAGAGGGGATTTGTATGTCATAGGGGAAAAATAGCCCAATGTGAAGGGATACATTTAGGCACTAATAAATATGGAATCTTGGACACCAATTGACAATATTTTATAGTCATGATTCTTGTAATAGGGCTCATAGTTTTTGGATGTAGAGTTCAGACCATATGTTGAGCATATGAGAAGGAAAAATGTTGCATAGAATAATGAAAAAATGACAAGGATTGGGGGAAAAGGAGTTATGACACTGTAGGAAGTATTCCTAGGATGAGTGGAAATTTTTTAAAGGACGTTATTATTAGAATTGATATAATAGTTTATAGTTATTGAGTTCAGACCATCAGGTCCCTCATGCATCTCAATCTTGATTGAGGAATACTCTCTCTTAACTATTAGGACCACACGATTCATGCTCTATGTGAGAAACAATTAGTGGTATAATGTCCCCATTGTGTATAGGAGAGAACAATATGCTAGGTGAAAGTGAAAAAAATAAAATGAAGTAGATTATTAATTTCATGAAGTAGAGAGTAAGATGGGAATTACTAAAGTGTAAAGAATAATTTTTGACCATGTTTAAAAAATTGGTTCTATACCCATGTTGGTTTAGGATGGGATAAACAAATGTGGGACCGTTCATTGATTTAGTTTCAAACACATGAGAAGCTATTTATTATTTAAGGTCCTTATAGGCATGAGAACATGAAATTAGGTGAGCTAGTGTGGCATAGATCCATTACTATTAGAGAGGATATTCATTTTAGGAGGAAGATGATTATCCAAATTGAAGAATATATGAAGTGCATAAGTGGATGTTGGGAATGTTTCAAATGGAATCTTGTGTTCCCAATGATGTGGTGGGGTAAGATACCAATGGAAAAGGGGTGACATCCTATCTGGTGAATATATTAAAATATCTCATATTAGTATGTATCCTGGTTTTACATGGGTTAATATTTTGTGTTATCCCATACTTATCGCATGAGGAATCCCAATTTTGTATGCAGTATGGTTTTTTATCCCATACTTTTTGCATAAGGCATCCCATTTTTTAATTGGGTAAGGATATATTTTAACTTCAAGTGCTGATGAATATGGTTTGGTATATCTCATGATTATCATATGATGAATCAAGATTTCGTATGGGGTGTGATTTCTTTTTATCATCTTGCACTGGGGAAGTTGGTATTTGTATTTTTAGGTCATATAACTCGAACGATGACCATTTCGAGTCTATGGTTATGGAGTTCGGACCAGAGGGGAAGATTTTAGTTTTTGGAATTTGATCTTGGACCCAAGGGGTCTATGGAAAAGGTTTTTTAATTAGGCCTCAATATACTGGAAAAGTGATAGTTCAACCTTAATTGAGGGCCAAAGGGTCACTCTTCCATAAAATATGTGACAAATAGTACCCAAGTCACCAAATATATGTAGGTCTAGATCAGGCTACTAGGGAAGGTAGACCGCATATTTATTTGAAGAATTGGATGAACCTAAGATGAGTTATTTGGATTCCCTACATATTCCATGAGAATGGGAATCAAGGGACACATAGTTCTAGAAAACAATGTCGTTGGATACTAAATCTAGTAGGGGACTTACATCTCAAGAGAGGATAATGTGAAATCAAATATTATGATATGATTCCTCCCAAATTTAAATTGGGTAAATCAATAGTTTCACATATTTTATTGAGGATACCAGTGGGCCTTTCACTTATGCCACCCATAATTTTATTCCTCATGTTGAGTTAGGAGGTTTTCCCAGCCATAAAATGTGTATTAGAATGTGATTGGGGGCATAAAGACGAGTCCCTTAAGGGAATTTTTGGGTGATGACACCATGGTGGTTTTTATATGAATTTGCGGCTGGACATTGAGATAGAAGGTTTAGGTGAAACTGTTCATCCCATGTGAATGGGAATCAAACCATAAGTAGTTATGGAATGAGGTGGGTTAATAGGATTTATAATACACAAGAGATGATGTAATACATGAAAACGGGAGGAAATGTTTTTTTGGAAACACAAAATTTATGGTTATAATTCATTGGTTGAGACTACTAGTTTTAAGTTATAAAGATTGGACTATTAGTGGGGAAAAAGGGACTTGTGATTTTTTGACCGGGCCTACATAAATAAGTTATAGACCTCACTAACTATCACATGTGAATGTGGATCCATCCAAATTTGGTTCTTGGAAGATTTAAAAAAGGATACCAACACCAGTAAAGTGTAAAAACCTCTATTATGATGTAATCCAATGTTTATGATATAGGGTAGGGCTACAGTCTATGATCATGTGTTGAGGTTTTTATTTTGGTCATATCACACATGGGATGTGGGGAATCATTTGTTCACTATGTAGGTTAAGATCAAAGTTTAATTTCTTTTGCTAAGGTGGTATCGATTTATAGTTTAAATTCATACAGCTAGGAATATTAGTGATAACAATTCAGGGTTATGGTACGTAGTCTACAAGGTATATAAATTGTTTAAGTTAATAATACTTGTACCATGAATAAAAGTTTAATATCTTATTTTTTGGATTATTTCTTATTTATTTTATGGTCTCATACCATCTAAAAATCATAAACATTTTAAGGATATAGTGTACGGACTAGAGGGAATCTGTTTGTTTAAAGTCATAAAGCTCAGACCAAGACTTTTATATAAGTATTTCCAAAAAACATTACATTTGTGGGAGGTTTGATATGATCTCAATGTATAGTGATCAAAATTTATTCTTCATTGGAGTAGATACTAGGTATATTTTATTGTCCTTCCCATTTGGGTTCTGACCTCATTGTCTTTTTAAGGGTACAATTGGAATTTTGTGAAAAAGAACCATGTTACCTTTGAGGACGGAACATAGGAGAAACTAGTTATTGAATTATATCACTACAGTATCCTAGTTCCTCTCTATACTTTTCAAGGATTGTAGTTTATTTTTATCAATGGTTTAAAATTCCTCTAGAAGGACCTATACCATTTTTTCTGGAATAATATAGTCATAAAAAACTGTTTAGTGTGATGAAAACTGAACAGAAACGGGTAGATCTGCCTCCATTCCTTAAATTGGGGAGTATGGGCTCACTTGGGTAAAGCTTTGAGTTGTTGTCTGATAGGACTAGAGGGAATTTATTTTCATTACGGGTAATTTTTTAATGGAATACCAATTTCTGTAATATGTTAGAGGTACTTTTTTTGAATTGTAGAATCTACTGATTTTCATAGGTACGGTAGAGAGAAGAATGGTTGGATTCGATGATGTACATGATGTATAATTTCTTCATATTGGAATATTATAATTTGGTTCCATTTACTAGGATAATATAGCTAGGAAATAAAAATTAATAGATTACGTTTGATCTCAAAAAGAAGATTACAGACCATATTTTTACTGCATTGTGGAGAACATCTTCTTCCCTTCTGTATTAGAACTCTATTTTGGTCATAATTAATTTTCATTTTACAGTTATTAGAGGTGGTATGGCCCTAAAATTTTCAGTCCCCTTACTCCAAATTTCCAATAATAGTTTGGAGTTTGGAGAGTCTCCATCGGTAAATGCACATTGTTTTCAGGGATCTAAAAAACGTGACACCTCTTGGATAACTCAATGCTGTTGTGAGCTGTAGATGGACCCTTTCATTCCAACCATTAAATTTTGTGTGAGAGACTAAATCCCACTTTAAGGCATCCACACTACCTTTCATAGAATACTTTTATGACAAAATATATCTTATCCCCATGGTTTCATCAAAAGATAATTCAATAAAATACACTTCTGTAGATGGTTTTCTCATGGTTAATTCCACTCTGGACGGTAAAATGTATTGTACACTAAAAAATTCAATCATGATCAGCTCGGTGTGGTAAGATAATTCCTTAATATATATATAATTTGAATGATATTGTCTAATAAGGAATTTCTATAGTCATGGGGTTATTTTATTATCTTGAAGAAGAATCACGAGTAACTAGCTGATTCACATTTTGGTTACCATAATATTTAGTGGTTGGGTCTACGACCAAATAGTGTGCCACTTGAATTAATATGTTATCTTGATCAGGTACTATGAGGGATGTGGAAAAACATATATTTTAATCCACTCAAACATTATACAACTCAGGTACCTGGGTCACATTATTTTGATAAGGGAGCTAGGCTATCAGGTTGTAGGTAAGCTTTAGCAGGGGATCTATACATTACTATAAAATGATGTAGTCACCGTTGATCTTCTTGATGACCAACCGAGAGTCTCCATTCATATATAAAGAGGGAAAAATATCAAGGGCCAACTCAGGACCACTAATGAGATCTTGGTTCTCTGCCCCATTGTAGGAATTATACTAGATAAACAGACTGTTTAATTGCTATAGAATAACCAACCACCATACCAAACATCCCACTACCATGGGATACGTTTTAATATACCTTTACAGTCATACGCGGGACACCAAGTATATCTCCTGATGCTTTAGATAATGTAAAAACTTCAACACTACCTAAAACAACATGGGGAAACTCTTCCTGATTATTGAGTAATTAGTATATGTGTTAATGAGAATGCATTTTAGATATTATATGTTGTTTATAATTCCCTCATTATTTTTTTGGGATAGAAGGAAATTGAAGGACCATTCCAGGATGGTCATGTAGAGGACCAAAGGATTTATTGAGATTAGTGACATCAAGATCAGAGGATTTTGTTGGTAGTTGTTATTATCCACAAATACGAGTTGGGAATTCTCATCCCAATGGTAAAGATTTCCTTTCATCATGATCCCAAAGAGGGGAATAAATCTATCTTTCATATTTACATTAATTCAGCTTATTTAGGCTATGTGGCCTTGGAGTCCATACAAATATTTGATGTTTCTTATGGAAGGAATCTGATTAATGGACTTGATCATATCTTGTTCAATCTCTATACCTATGTATCTTACTAGGAAGTTGAGAAATTTCCTAGGGGTAACCTTGAATGAGAATTTTAGGGGGTTCAACTACAATCCTTCAGGGAAAAGGAATAATAACACATTCTCAAGGGCTATGAGATGGTATGGATGATGGTGGGATTTGATTAGTAGATCATCCACATAACATTCCACAAAACCCTGAGAGTTGACTATAATATGTGGTGGATAGACCACTGATATGTGGATCTAGAAATTTCAAGTTAAAAGAAATTACCTGGTAATAGAATGTCTGTTGAGGATCCCTGAAGGGGGTAAAATCTTCATACTTGGGATCCGTCTAGATATGATTATACCTAGAGTATATTTACATGGAAGAGATATCCAAGAACCCAGCCATAACATCGATAAAAAACTATGTAACTGTAAGGGTAAAATCATCCACCATACAAATGTGGATTGATCCATGAATTCGACACATACAATTATATATCCATTTTTAATCAGAAATTAAAAATTTATTACTAGCCATATGCAGTACAAGACTTCCATGATGAATATTTATTTAATAATCTTTTCAAATTATGCCTCAACCATATCACCCGAAAAGGGGTGAATCTTTCTGGGAATATGTTTGAAACCGCAATGACACTCTTGGAGGCCGAAATAGTGAAAAGAAACCTAATGTCCATTCCCTATAATCTCATCATAAATCTAGGTAAATACATTATAGTGTAATTTTAGGAAATCAATCTACTGTTTCTTATCCTTTAAAGACATGGAAACATTGATAATTGTTATCCTAATATATTCATCAGTATTAATGTTATCATCGGTTAAATTTCCATTGGAGGTGGATAAACCCTCATCAAATAGTTGGAGGGGGTGATATCAAAATCCTCTTCATCATCTGGGATTGGTGATTCATAGGGAGAATGTGGTTCTTCATAGATAAGATTACCAAGGGGAGCACTAGTGTCTACTCTAGAAAATTAGAAATCCTCAATGGGGGGTTACAACTCCTTAGATACTATTATTATTGCATATTTCAATCCAAATATGATTTGTTTTTATCATGAGTCCCACCCTAGTTATTGAAGAAAAGATAATTACTTGACCTCCATCAAGTCTACCCTTCTTAATGGAACATGGTGGAATACCGTGGATTAGTGGACATTGAAAAACTAGTCAATTTTTCATAAGAGGATGGAATATCAGACCAGCCAGTGATGTCTGGTGTAGGATTAATAGGTAATATGTAGATTAACATTTTTCATAGAGACACGAAAACACTTATTCATGTGGACAATGAAACAACGCCTAGGATTGGAATTATTTGTTCTAGTCAATGAATTGAGGGAACCAAAATGTCATTCATATCTATCCAAGGATTCAATGAAGTGGTTATTTTATCATTGGTAGAATTGATGTTCTCAAGACCATTATTCTTCACCTTATGTCCCTACATTTTTATGATACAATATCTAGGTAACATAATAGAGAATTGCCAATGTCAGGTGTATCACCCTGATATTCCCCAACTCAACCATTATGTGAGTATTTGAGGCAATAGTTGTATGATGTTGGAACTTCTGCATTGAAATTAATCAATAGTATCCCCAAAAGTTCATACAAGAAAGTATCCTATGAGTCTACCACAAATTAGGTGGCTGATAACATACCTCCATGTTGGGTCCTTTTCTGAATATCTCCACGCAATTTTTTCTCACTCTTATTATACCCCTGAATCATTAGTTTAGAGGGAGTTAGATCAGCTTCTATCAGTCCCAGTTTATAGAGTTTCCATGTTGTGATGATTTTGATCTCAGATATAGTATCCACTAGGTGTTGGAGGATATCTATGCCATTGAACTGGACAATTATATACAGTGGGAATATGTTCCCCTAAATGATGTTGCCATCACCCCCCCTGAAAAATGAGACGATGGATCAAAAATCCTATTGCTCAACCTATTTTTCAAAGTAGGCCTCAGTGGAAACTACAATATATTTTTACTGAAGGGGGTACTTCATAAATTCATTGACTACCTGACACATTTATTTTAATAAGATGAGAGCTTCAAGGATTGAAAGCATCGAAGGTATGCCAGAAAGTTGCTTCATCACATCATATTTCCATGTCGTGGTTATATTTCTTCTTTTAGAGGTCTGTTCCTTGGTAAATGATAAAACATATGTATTTTTATGAATTACTTGAATTGAGATTGTATATGGAACATTATAATTATGAATAGATGAAATACTCTGAGAAACTGTAGGGTGATTATCAGTTGGCTAAGGTTGAGCTCTGGTTCAATGAGGTTGATCATAGAGATCTCAAAACTAGTTTGCAAGGTCAATTATTCTTGTCGAATATGGAGGAATACCTATATTTATAAATCAGGTGGCTAGTTTGAATTGATCTAGACACAATTCTTTTAGTTTTGGTTTAGTATCATGAACAACCTAGTTTGATGCACTAGTAAGAGAATTCTCACAACCCGCATAACCTCTACCTCCCATTCAATGAGGATAGCCATAAGTACCCAAGAGGTAAAAATTAAATTACTTCCCATTAGGAATATTGTAGTGGTCTACCAACTCAAATTTATACACGGAGGAATAATCCCACTCATCATTCGTGGAATATTTTAGGGCAATAATGACTAGGGGCACATTTCTCAACCAGGGAGGCATAAATTCACCAGTAGTACAATATGGGTTTGGCACTAGTAACGGAATCTAATTTCACTAGCACCATATACATTAATTCTTATTATACATGGAAGGATATTATGATGATTTGTAAAAGTGTTTGGAGGAGGTATGAAAACCAAAGGTGATTTTGGATATCACAAGTGGGAACAAATAATACACTGAGTAAGGAAACTGAATTTGAGTTAGCCAGTCATCTTACTTAGGGCTCCAGTGTATGGGAACCTATTACATCATATCAGAGCCTTCACTATCACTATCGAGGTTAGTAGAGACATTTTTCCCCAGTGATAAAATTTCTCCCATCTTTACTAATCCACAGAACACTTAGTCCTATAGATATTCTTTGAAAAGAAATAATTCTATGTTAGTGTTTCTGAGGGTCCCCTGATTTGGTAAATGTTCATGGAGGCATGTGAGTTCAACCCCATGGGTCTTATTTCACTCTATAAGTAATATAATTTAATTCTTCATCTCATAGATGATGTGTATTTGGACATGGAAATTGTTGATGGAATATTTCATATTTATTATTTTTGGGAAAGGCACCCTCGGAGCCTTTTCTTGATGGGGGGGGGGGGTGGATCCACATTCTCTTATTAAGGTGGATGAACATGGTGTGGATTTCCTAGTGGTGTTTTATAGGGTTGGGTTATGATAGTGAGGGATGAAATTTAAAACACTGATATGGTAATGGGGATGTTAAATGAAATGGATTAGGAACATCTATATGAATATCATCTGTTGTCTCTGATTTCACAGGTCTTCTCGGGGGAGATGTAAGGGGTTGTGGGCATTAATGCTATTTAGTACACTACAAGGCTTCTCCCAGATGCTAAGAATTTTTACTGAATTCCTGAAATAAAATTGGGTACTTCAGAGATATGTGTATTTTAACCAACTAAATAATAACATTATATATGTACATCATGATCATCTTTACCAAGGACATCGTTATATCGAGGGAATATATGAGTCCTTTCCACCAAGTGAATTTTTTTTCCACTTTATCAAAATTCCAACATTTTAACATAATGATGTTGTGGATGCTCTTATTGCATGTAGAGGATTTTAACTGTTACAGTAACTCTCTCTAATGGCCACCCTTACATGAAGTGGACCTTACATGAATCTGATTGTACCAGAAATAATAGGCCCCTCAATGGTCTATACAAAACATCACCTATTAGAAGCCTCTTACTATTATAGAGTTCAAAAAATTATTACATCCCCTGCTAAAAATTTGGAAAGATTCTGTATCAGGTGAACCATTACATTAAATAAGGTGAATATGCGGTTACCCATCTCTAACAATGCCTAAATACGGTCCACCTTGGTTGGATATGACTTCCCATTAAGAATGATTGACATCTATCATGTTTCGAAATTCTATAGGTGGGAAATGGTGGTATATATCAAGTAATCATGGTGAGGGTATATATCCACAAGTGAGTTGATAGGATCATCATCTTGGGTAGAAGATATACCTTGATCTTGAGGTGGATGATCATGCTGCTTAGTTGGAATGGGTGACACATATATTGGTCTCCTATAGTATCCCCAGAACTATACCTTGACTAATTCTATGAGGCCAAAAAATTCGAATTGGTTTGTACATTTGTAGAGGACTGGGTGACCCTGGGAGGATAGATAGGGTACCTTATGGAATTTATAGGATCCCAGTGCCACTCAGAAATGAGATTAACAGTTGGCATATTTTATTCCCTAAGCTACTTGAGGAAGGTGGAAATCATGGATTTTGACACTACATTCATTGAAACCATGGACAAGTTATATTTTTTTTGTTTCCCATAAATTGTTCATATTAACAGTGGGAAGAAAAAAATATATCATTGTGGGGAATTTTGAGGACTAGTTCTTTTCTCTACTGATGATTTTGGTCACCTACAACAAGGTTATCCTCTTACTGTGCCTCCCCTTGAGGCATCTATTACCAATCATTCACATCATTAATTTT
Organism: Viscum album; assembly: GCA_963277665.1. Lineage (NCBI taxonomy): Eukaryota > Viridiplantae > Streptophyta > Magnoliopsida > Santalales > Viscaceae > Viscum > Viscum album. Next base: position 1,259,630,052 of record OY728152.1, read on the forward strand.
TTTTTCATCCAATCCTATGATCTTTCAGTGATGAACACATTTACCATGGATTTAGTTAGTGAGAAACACTCGTCAGTAGAATATTTTCTAGACTAAAGGCTTTATTGTGATTGTATGATAAGACTAAAATAGAGGGTACCATACTACCTAAAACCACATATCTGTACATGTAGAGAAGCCTCTTCCATGACCTAGTGGATAAAAATGATGTTTTTTGGATATTTTGGATATATATTTTGATTGTATCCATATGACTCATGATTTTGAACTATCAGGAGTGCTGTGATCTCAACCTTCCTACATGACTGGTTGACAAAATCGAGGTGCGTGTGGCTCCTTGGGTAGGTCAGTTGCTGATGACAAAGTATACAAAACATTTCCCATATAATATGGTTGAAACACACATCTTGGCCCTTGGTTAATGACTCAAGAATGAATTAATATAGAGATATAGGTTTCTAGAACAACATTTTTAGCTGTTTAGAAGCTAGAACATCCAACTGGTGAAGTTTATCTAGGGAAGGGTTTTGTTCATGGTTGGAACACACCCCGATTAGTGAATGATGCGATATGTGTAGTGGAACCATTGAAGACATTATTTTTTATTTCAACAATAAGGGGGATTTTTACATGTTAAATATTCACGGAAAGATGGGATTCCTCTTTGAGGAGGATCCATCTGCAATATCAAAAACTATATAGGTGACGTGTTCACCATTTCATCAAGTGAGAGAGCGATGGTGTCCATTAGTGGCTCCACGTGGGGCCTAACACCATCTGAGGACATAAACTCAAACATTAAAATGTCTCCATTTTTTGGGTGGTGGTAAAGAGGAGATAAACTAGTGGTTATGGGGATACTTTCACTAGGAGCCCTTGGAAGAAGGCCCACAAATTTCACCACCCATAGGAATCTATGGAAGTATTTAGGGATCTTGTGGACCTAAACATCTGGAATCATTATCTTTAATTATCAAGCTTCTTCCCTAGACTATAGAAGCTGGGATGAAGGTTACCTCATCAATTCATCCATCTATGTAGAATATAAGAGGTTGATGATGACATGACACTTCCTAGTGTTCCACCTCTAATAATAGAGGGATTCTCTAAGAAATAATTGTTGAGTTTATCTTAGAAATTATCTATTTTGGTGGATGAATTTTCCATGAGAATGAACCCCATTATAGGTGTTCTATGTCCTTCCCTGGGGTATTTTGTAAGATTAGGGTATGCCTTTGTCATGGGGTGTCCCAATGAACAGATTGATGGTGTTGTGTAGAGGAAAACCACACTGTTTGATGTGAGCATGGAGAGGACCTCTAATCATGTTGATGTCAGTGTGGGGAGGACCTCCACATTTATTAATGGTGGTGTGAGGAGGACCTCCACAGAGATATTACTCATCAAGGTATGTACCATAATTTTTTTTTTGGTTCTAGTGACTAAGATAGTCAACCAATCCAATCTAAAAGGTAGATGGGGTCTTGATCCCAGGTGGGTTAAGATGGATCGTTGTCCACTTATTTCATGGATTTGTTGGGATGTTCTAGTGGTGATTGGGGCCACATGGGCTTCAGAACAAGAATATTATAGAAAAATTTCATAGTTCTACCCTCATATTTAGGGATTGGTATTTGGGAGTCAGTATGATCAGGTGGGAAAACAGTTAACCCATTCTTTATCATGTGGTGCCAGTTACTATTTACACTTGTATTGGTTGGTGGGAGATCTACTATCTAGCTCTTGAGAAGTATCGACCATAGGCACAAATCTAAAATATCTTAATACCTTGGAGTAGGGGAGTGATATATTTTAATTCCCTATATAGAGGTTCCCAATGTGGTTATATTTCTCAATTGGTTTGGTTTTCCCCAATGTTCCCCTCCGTTGAAGTGGTTTTGGTGAAGCACTGATGCCTCAAGGCATTTTCATGCAATCTCCCTTTTGGTAATTCCTAAATCACAATCAAACTGAAATGAGAGGCTGAGAACACACTCCTATAGATGATCTTATAATTTTCTATGGATATTGGGTTCCCATAATACAAATAAATGGTGGAAGTTGTGGTGGGGTTATATTCATGAGGTATTTCCACATAAATATCCCACAATCCGAGTTCCTACTCGTGATAGGTTTATAATTTACAATGGATGGAGATGTGTAATGATGTGGAATCAGCCATTAGTAACAGAACTATAATCATGATTCCAAATTCCCCATCATCATCCATTATTCCTAAAGAATACATAGATCCATGCTGACAATGTCGCAGACTGAGGATGACCATAGTTAACTTCCCCAATTTTGAAGTGAGTTTTATAATGAGCCCACTATTTTCTATAAGGGACAAGGCACCGAATATTTTTATATGAGGACATAAAATACCATTTTCCTGAAAACTCTAGTATCCCCCATGTTTTGTGAGAAGTGTTTTGAAGACGTTCACCATTTCGGTTTCTGATGCTTTGGTCTGAGCTAGCGCATCACACACACTTTTTGTTTCCCAGTATTCCAACTTACCAAAGGTGTGAGGATTACATCACATTCATTGATGATACCCAACCCTAGAAAAAGATATTATTGGATTTTAGATCCATGTTAAATGGATTACACCATGGATATCTTCACCTTTTATGGGTCTATATCAAAGATTTAATTCATGTTTGTGAAAACTCATTCCCATTGCCATGTCGAGGTGGAAACTAGTTGATCATGCTACCTCTATCCCGATAGATAAACAACCATTGGTTTGAGAGGATGAGGAATTTGGAACTTTAGAAATGTTTAGACTCTTGGAAGGTTGGTTACCCATAAAATATTTCTCTTTTAGATGGATCATCATGTTAGAGGTATTTTTGGCACATATCACAAGCCATCCATTTTAGGTCATTAGGTAATGGGCTCTATGGAAGTTGGCCTTCTATTGTTTTTACCAAAGGAATCACAAATTTATTTCATGTGGTAGGTATTCTAGATTTGAGAAATATTTTAACATCTTTGTACACTAGTGAGGATAAAAGTTTAACATCTTTTGATGATAGATCAGGTCACTAGTTTAATTTATTGGGGTGATATATGGTGTAGTGCTTACCCTAGAAGGAGCATTTCAAACATGGATAATGGAGTGTGTCCCCCAAAATGGGGAATAATTTCACACTATAATTTATAGGAGTGTACCCAAAAAAGGGAAGATTATACACTTGATAATTTTTGGATTGAACCATGAGGAGGTGTCCTACATACCATTTTTAATAGATTGGGATAAAAAACCAAATCATTTGATGTCTCAGTTTAATTTCGTGTGACATGACCAGTCGATGTAGTTTGACATCGTGTGTTTAGGATGATCAAGTCACTAGAGTATAATTTATAAGGGATTGTTTGGGGACTATGCATGGAAGAATCCTAATGTTGTCAGATCATCCATTGGGGATATGGTGTGGGGATCACGCATGGATGCTACATGATGTAGGAGGATCATCCGATGGGGAGATGGTGTGGGGATTATGCATTGATGCATCTTGATGAAGGAGGATCATGCACCAGAGAGATGATATTGAAGGTAAAATCCCATGAGGTAATACATTGGGAATTATGTGTTCATCACATAGGGTAAGGATATAATTTTATATCATTTTCTGAGGACATTTTCATGTAGTTTAAAATTGCATGACTAGGTCATAGAGCAATGAAGTTTTACATTGTGAAACTCAGACATGGATGGAGATGACACCTTTCGGTGGACCATTTCTTGGATGAAGGAATATTTATCATAGGGAGTACCTATATAGACTGGCATATAGTATCCTCAATGATTCCACCCTTAAGTATTACATGTCCACTGATCATGATCCTATAGATTGGGCATTACATTGGCACTAACATGGAGTAGCTTCCATCAAGATGTCTGATTTTAGCATACCTATTCTTAAAATAAATGCTAATTATTTTACCTATTATTAATATTAGTAGGTAGGGTAATTTACACACAAGAGTAATAGAGGAATTCTGGTCGAGGACCCAAGGGAAACAACACAAAATATTATTGTATTTCATGTAAATAGAGTTGAATGAGTAAGGGGATCTTGCAAAATTAAAACACATGGAGTTTGGAGGCATAGGTAAACAAACTTTTTTGGGATGCGCATAAATTACAATCATGGAAAGTCTATTTCTCTTGTACAAAACCAATTTTCATTAGGATTATTGTTTGAGAATATCTCAAATAGAGGAAAGATTAGGTAGGGTCTCCTAGGGGGTTTGTCACCAATGTTTTATACTATTAAAGGTCTATTAATTTATGGTGTTTTATCATTTCATGGAATAAGTTATTTTTTTAAGATAGATAATCACTTCATCTTCCTGTGATCCTCCACAAGGTGGGATCAAGTTTTTTTAATGATGAAATTATCAGTTGATGTCACAAAACTTCATTGTAGAATAGAACATGGTTGTGTGCTTCTAATTCGTTTGTTGTTGGGGACTATCTATGTAAAAATGGTGTTTTCAAGATGCATTTCCAAAACAACTGGATTTTTGTGTGAAAAACCCACTTTTGGCTCAAACATGACTCGGGTTCCATGGGGTTGATCATGAAAGATTTGGGACCATCATTTCCATTTGGTTCACAACCATAAGGTCATGCAAATAGCGGTCTTTAGCATTAGAATCCCCACTTTTACAAAATATCATTGGGTGGTATTTTAAGCTCATTATTACACACATAAATCAGAAACACCTTTGTCACATAAGTCCTTTTCATGTGGAATTTTTTTTTGAATTCAATGATATAATTTTACACACAACCTGCTCTTCAGCCCTGGTATGGTCTTTTGTGGTGGGTCCCATGTTTTGGTTGAGGGACACTCTTCTCTATTTTCAAACCTATATAGAAGTGGTCGATGTGGTATAAATTTTCTAAGAAGATATAGTGATTCTTACATATATGAGTGTTAGTAAAATCATGATATTAGGTTTCAATAGTTCATATTTATTTTACAACTGAAAAGTTGAGGTGTCTCGAATGGGTAGTAGTGGATGAGTGAAGATTCATAACCCTTATTTTGGGGAATCAATGGTCTATAGGGTATTGGAATGTTTTCATTATAGAATGGAGGTTTATAAAAAAATAGTTCTTATATGAAGATCTAAAGGAATCCAGCTAGTTTGGGTTCATGGGGATTCATCAGAGATATTATAGGGGTCCTCAGTGGGGTGGTAATGTGGGTTATTCTCTTACAATGGGTTTGTTGGTGGGTTTAGATGCATCAAATAGAGCAGGGTTTCACCCTTAGGTGATATGATAATCCTATCATGATAGAATGGTTTCGAGATGGACCAAATCTAGGTACATGTATGTGCAAGATCATGTGTTAGATAAGTGGGAGTTTAAAAAAATGACCATTTGAGGTATGTTTGTTATGGATTAATTTATTGATATGGAATTTTTGGACACTAGTGCATCTCATTCATTCATTTCATTCAAATTGATTAGTTATTTAATGATATGACTAGAGATGATACCATATGTGATGAAATATTCAAATACAATAGGAAAGAGGAAGGTAAAGGGATCAATATTCCTATAGTTTCATGTTTTTATTTTTTAAATTATGATCATATTGGATTTCCTAGCCATAACAAGAAACTTTTAATTCTTAAAAATTGTATTGAATGGATGATAACATATAATTACCATACCAACTTCTATCACAATAGGTTATAATTCCTCTCTCTTGATGGTAAAAACCATGTATTTCAAATTGAGTGGGGTCCTATGTTATAGAGAGTTGTACCTATTATATCATGTAATGAAATTATTTCATTCCATTTTTTTTATTTTTCTATTCAATAAGGTTGAGAATTTTCCATTTGGTCATCTTCCAGTAGTGTGTATATAAGTATACTTAGGTAATCCTAAGAAATATATGTTGGTTTATTCCCCAATTATAGGTAGATTAATATATTTACATACTTCCTATAACGATCCTTATATATTTTCTATGTTATCCTAAAAATCCTACCATGATTATGGAGTGAAATGTTCATCTAGTAAATCATTAATGAAATGTATTTATTATACAATGTATATAACATATGGAATCCCCATTTCTATTTTCATATTTGTTTTATGAGAGCCTACAATTTTATAATGATTAGCAAATTCTCAACTTAGAGAATATTATGATTAAGTACCCCTTTCAATGGATTGATTGTCAGTTTAACCATCTATTTAGAGATATATAGGTTTCATAAAATTATTTCGGAGCCAAATACAATAAATAGAGTGTTCGTAAAGTGTTCATTCTAAAATATATTTTATGGTTTGGCATGGAATCTATGAATATTTGGTTATTCCATTTGATCTTAACAATGAAACTTTAGTTTTCATGGATTTGATGAATCATATATTATATTTCGATTTGGATTCACTTATAGTGGTGTTGATGGATGAAATATGGGTGAATTCCAAGTCAAATGTGGTCCCTAAAGAACATTTGGAAATTATCTTCAGATTATTGAAGGAGAATCGGTAACATTCTAAGAAATCTCATTACAAGTTTTATATTTGGGAATTATGATTTTTTGTAATGTAATATCCAATAATGGGATCTCTATGGATGATATAAAGATACATAAAGTGATTTCTTAGGAGAATCCCAAGAATATGTTTGAGATCATAAGTTTCCACGATCTATCTTTATATTAAATTATATTTGTTCTAGACATTTCCAAATTTTATTTAGCCTCAAGAAATTTTACTCAATGATGGGGGAATCTTGAATTTAATAATAAGGGTAAGATATCTTCTATTACGTTTAAGGTGAGGTTGAATTATGTTCATGATATGAATCTCTTTGAACAAGGCTAGGGCCATGTTGGGTGTTATGATTCATCGGGATTAGGAATTGTGTGTGTACTGATGTATCTTGATCATGTTGTGGTTTATAGTTCTATTATATTATGGCTTCATGAAAAATAATTATCCTACTCGTGAATATGAGTAAAAAGTGGTCATTCATGATTATTATATGTAGTCCCACTATATTTTTATGGAATGGTTTACAATTTATTTATAAGTTAAAAGTATGGAATATATCATTATCCATAGATAATTTAATCATAGGATGTGATTTTGGGTGAAGTATCTTAGGATTATTAATATAGATTTATTTTATAATCTCAAAAAGGGAAATGTTGTTTTCAATTCCATAACCAGAAAATTATCAACCCACGTAGTAGATATATATAAGGATTAATGGAACATGATGGGTTGTTTGATGAGAAGTAATTAAATGTTTTAGAACAATATGAGATGGTATATTTGACTTATGTGTAGGAAACATATTTTTTGGTTAATTTGATTCAACTTTAGTAGGTAAGTAACCATTTTTTTAGTAGTTTTATAGAGTTTCAAATGTTTGGGAGACCACATCTAATTGGTCTAAGTCCGATAATAGTTCCATTTTTCTTTTACAGAGGATTTGATTTCCCATTTTTGGAGCCTACTATTAATTGAGGGTGGGCACTAGTCTATTTAGGATGATCACCCAAGTGATACCAACATGTCTTATGATTTTATATTATAATATTAATGGAATAACATGTGATGGTAAGATTTCAATTTCATGTTGAAGTTCATCTCCAAACAAAGGATTAAAACATGACATTAGTGACCTGTTGGTTTATTACTACAACTTCAAATTATAGTTTGACTATTGGATACAATTTCTATATTTTTTTTTACTGTCTTAGCTTCAACTTATGAGGGTAATAATGATTTATGAGTAAAATAAAATGACGAAATTATCTAGACGTATTTTAAGAAATTATTTAATCAAACAATTTACCATGTGGCATTACATGTAGTTAAGAACCACAAGTTTCTACCCATGGATAAATGTTAGCATATCATTCTGGAGTATTCCACCCATTTCTCCATGATTGTGAAAATGGAACCAGATCATGTCCCTAGTGAGTACCTAAAGGTTCGATGGTTCAATTTGGGAATATGGATAGATATTAGTTTGAGATGATTACCTGATTACTACTAAAATTCAATGATGTATTCAAGAAAGAATATCGGGTGGAGAAACACACATCTAGAAAGGTAGGATTTGTTGGAACTTTAGTTGGTGCAGTTGTTATATATGATGTGTCTTCTACCAAAAAAGGATACCCACTGGTGGTGAGTTTTATTTGGCAGAAGTTTCAAGGTCTTTATTAGGGTAGAATAATTTTTCTACTATAATTTTTCAAGGCATGGTTATACCCAGACTAAATATATAGGTACTCATAAGACTTATCATTGTTGTTGATTATCCGACCATCTAAGGTGTTTTTGTGATTGGATATCTATGGGAAGTAATGATGTATCCATTCTGACCAATGTTTTATTAGATGAAACTAATGCATACAAGGTTGGTGGGTCAAATCCTTAGGCCAAGGGGGATTATAATGTTTATTTGAGTATATGGATTTATCTGATAAGGTATATTCTAGAAGAATCTAATGAAGGGTTAGCTACTGTTAGAGGTACATTTTTTATTTCATCTTCTATAGTTCAAGAATTGTTTGATACAAGTGTTAATCATTAACTTATATTATATATGATAGTTGAAGTGATATTATAGAATACATGTTTTATCATTCCACACCATGAGGAAAGTGGTACGAACAAGGTTTGAAGTGTCCCACATGTTGGGTTATGAAAGAAAATTATGGGGAGATATGTAAATATATAGTTCTATATATTTAAATATTTGACCTAATATATGGAAAGTATTGGATAATCTTAATTAAGTACAAGATACAATGTTTTATTCATCGGGTTTATTTTTTATCTTTTGATGTGGTCACTCATGTTTTTCAGGGTGAGTGGGACTCTTGATTTGGAAAGCCAGTTCTTATTATTCTTTATAATGGGGTAATATTGTGCCAATTGTTAGATATGATTCTAGATTCCTTTGAACCTTGTTTTAGTAGTCTATTTTTTTTAGTGGAGAGTTCATACTCTGAGGTCTTTCAAGATGATTTTTTTGGTTTACCACATTAGAGAGAGTCCGAGTTTTCTATTGACTAGATACCTGGTATTACGCCCACTTATATTCTATCTTACAGAATAGAACCTGCTGAGTTGGTGGAACATAACTTACATCTTGAGATTATAAAGGGGAATTTTTTTCATTCAAGCTTGTTACCATGGGATTCACTAATCCATTTTTCTAAGAAACTATTTGGGAGTCATTATTGAATGTTATATCATGTGAAAATTATGAAGAACTATCATTTTCCATGGATTGATGATCATTTTGACCAACATAGATGGATATGTCCGTTTCCAAAGATTGAAATTTGGTAAGGGTACCACCATTTTTTATTCCAAGAAGAGGATACACCTAAGATGATGTTTTAGATCTAGTATGGGTATTTTGAGTTTTCAGCTATGTAATATGGTCTCACAAACATTCCTATGTTATTTATGTATTTGATTAAAAAAATCATTCATTGGTTCTTGGAATATTTTTTGTTAAGTTCATGGATTTTATTCTAGTTTACTCCAACATAGTGGAGGAGATAAAAACCATTTGGATATAATTACTTAAACCATGAAATTTCATTTCCCATTTGGTAATATTTACAAAGGTGAGATTTTATTCTGGGATGTGAAATTTACCCGACTTTGTTATGTGAGCGGGGTGTCACAATTGATTTTAAAAAAATTCAATAAGTTATATCCAAGGAGAATTCGGAAAATGTGTTTGAGATCCAATGTTTCTGGGTTTCTAATGTTTAATATTGGCGGGTTGTTCATGATTTATCCATGATTGAATATTTGATGCTAGTTTTAATCCATAAGGGTGTATTTTTTGTCTGAAAAATGAATGTAAGGGATATTTTGTGGAGATAATGGTCATGTTGACTTCAGTACTAGTTTTGATTCTTCATAAATCAAGTTTAGGATAAGATGTTTTCTATGATTCATCTGGTACATGTTTGGGATGTTTATTAATGTTGTAGAAATTTTTGGTGTCCTATACCTCTCATTAGTTGTTCCATCATGAGAAGAGCTACCTTACTAATGATATTTAGAAGGACATAGTTAGGAATTCACTCAAAATATTTCACAACTATATCACCAGGGAGTGTTTTTCCATGTATTTTTCTCATAATATCCTGAAATATATTTTCACTAGAGGGATACAGACATGAAACATTGACATTGGGTGTATGATCTTTAGACTTATATTTTTTAATTTTCAAAAACTCTTGGGAATGAGAAGGTGGTCACTGATGTGTTTAGTAGAATATTCTATATACAATAATAGATATAATAATTGGATGAGTTGCCTATGTTGATTTTTTTTTCTAAGATGGGATTGGAAGTGGAAGATGTTGGTTCTGTGGTGTTCTTGGATTTGTTGAAAGAAAACTTTTCGTTTTTGAGTAGTGAGTTCAAATCATGTTGGTGAAAGAACCTGATCACTGATGCTTTAATAAAACCCTTTATTGTTGGGATATAGCTGGTGAGTGGTCATGGTATCTTAATGGATCTTTGTTCTTATTTAATAGGTTGTTCATTCTAATTTCAATGAGGAAAGTGTTGGTTAATAGTGGAAACTAGTCATGTTGTTCTATAAACCATAAGGAAACCTAGATTAATCAGGATTTGAGATGTTGTTTTTGGTTTCCATGGATGATATGGTCAATTTCCGATGTTAGATCACAATATCTCAGTTGTCAGTAAATTAATACAAAACACCATAAACCTACTAGTTTGTTGTATCTTTCACTCATTCTAGTATGTAAGTGGGATGATATATTCATATACTTCATCATCGGTTTACCATTTAATCCTATTGGGAGTGATTCAATTTGGATGTCCACTGAACAACGCATTAAATTGGATCATTTATTACATATAAAATAGAAGATTAAAGTGGAATATCTTAGAGAATTGAATATCTGATAGATCGTGGTACTTCATGGGGTTCCCTCTATGATAGCTTCAAACAGGGTCCCAAAGATCACATGTAGGGTATGAAAAGGTTTTCAGGTGGCGATGGGTTCCCATTTGAAATAGATAATGGACCATCATCTACTTAAATATATATATATATATATATTTAGGTTCCTAAGTATATGCTTCGGGCCAGTGTTCTTGATTTTGGTAGATATTGGGGAAATAATTTTCCTTAGGTAAACTTTTCACATAATAATTGTTTAAAATAATTTATAAAGATGGTTCCCATTGATGATTTATATGGTTTCTATGTATATTTACCCTGTTCAGGTTATATTTGGTATAACATTCCTTGTTTGGGCCAAGTCATACTCAGGAGATGATGGAAAGGTGAATTTCATCTGGAAGAGGATGAACACAATATAGAGCTGTAAAAAATATTATGATGATATTCATGATTATCCAATGGATTTTGAGGTTGGGGATCCCATTTTTATCTGGGTCTCTTCTTTCATTAGACCCCAAGAGTAGGGTAAGATGTGTGAGTTTGTATTGCGTATTTTTGGACTTGTTGAGATCATGGATCAACTCGGAACAATGGATATCTTTTCGACTTATAATCACATTCGAATATCATCCATGATGTGTTTAATATTTTATATCTGGTGTGGTATCACTTGGATCTTTCCCAAGTGGTTTTATGGGATGATTTTGATCTGGATCCTGATAGAAATGTTTTTTGGAAACCAGTTCAAATTATGGATTTCTAGGACTAGGTATTGTATGGTAATATGATTCCCTTGGTAAAAGTATTATGGTTGTGTGAATGGGATATCTAAGAGATGTTGGGGTGGGAATCCATGATGATGTAGTACTCATCTTCTTGTTTTTTAATTTTAGAATCCTAATAACATTATTAAGAAAGATATACTCTATGGTGGCTATATTGAAACATTTTGATAATTTCTTACAACCACTTCTTGACAGCTATTTTGGCCATGTTTTTTCCTGGTATTGATTTGGTTTCCTTTCTGTTTTGTTTTCAAAACATTTGGAGACCCATGGGGATATAAATTTTTGTTGCATTATTAGATAAGACTATGCGTTTTAGACCAACAAACCATGTGACCTATGTTGATCTAATGGAAGGGAGAGCACAGTTTTCTCAAATCTTGCATCCACTACTCAAAACCATGCATCACTAGCCATAGGGGGTTTAACATGGTCATTTCATGGTATGGTTGATCATGTTTCCAAACTGTAAATTCCAAATAAAAGTTTTTATATTTTTCTTGATTAGGTTGTATAATTACTCATAATAGTTTGACATAACCAGCAAACAATGAACATGAGTTTTTGACGATCCAATTTTTTAATTAAAAATACATTGGTCTCAGTGTTAATTACTAATGAAATAATAAACTCATATGGTCTCATATGAATCCTCCCCCTTTATTCTAGATTTTTATATATTGGGATTCTAGGTGGATATCCTTCATTGTTGATTTATCAACTCAATGTATATTTCATTTTTATTCAGTGTTCCCATTTTCCTTAGTTACTCATTTGATATGTTCACCTATAATCTTATGGAACACAAAGTGGATATATATATATATAACATATATAAGGGGTTTGAAATAGGATTGATGTGTTTCTTATGGCTCTAGGTTAATGAAGTACCAATGTTCTCTTCCACATTCTCTTTTTTCGATGGTGATTAGTTTTACCATCGTTCATGATGAAGGTATTTCAATTTAAAGGGAAAATTTTATTAATTTATTATTATAATTGTATATTACGTTGGCCCTTTTTGTGAATTGAACTAATTTACAATTTTAATGGATTTTTTTGAATGAAATCATGAATTTAATGGGTTTTTCTTCAAAAATTGTTTGTGCACACCATGTGTTTGATTAATGCCGTGAATTGTGGATTTTGGTTAAGAAATGGGTGTTCAAACACTATAGTGGATTAGATTGGCTCAAAAAATGTTTTATAAATTATGATTATCAATTTTAAATGGTTTTATAAAAACTCATTACATTGGTAACCTTGGGTGCATCAGGAATAGATGATTCACTCATAGTGTGCGTAATTCCAAATGATTTTTTTCTTCAAACTTATTATGTGTAATTTCATAAGAGGTTATATTGATAGAATACAATGTAGTCTTGGATTTGTGGATTTCATTTTTATGTCTCGTATGTATACCACTTGGTTAGAACCCATAATGTCTTTCTTTTTCACTTATGATTGGATTTTCACTTGATTGATTGGGATGGGATATTTTCTCACTTTTTTCACATGATGTATTGGTCATGGTTATTTTAAAATTTTATTTCACATAAGGCATTTTTCATAGTTATTTGTTTAAATGTTTACTTTATGGTGTGTTTTTGGAATTTATTTATTATGCACTTATGATTTATCACTTATTCTTTTTATATTCTCTGTTTTGAGAATATGAAATTGATTTACTAAATACCATAAAAAATGATTTAAAAATGGTTCTAGATATATAAAAATTATTTTAAATATTATTTAGTTTTTAAAAGATATAACAGATTATTTCTTTTAATTTTTTTTAATAGACATTGTGGTGGTATCTTATTGGGGCTTGTTCTCATGTGGTACAATTTCTATTAGGTGTTTGTAGATATTGTTTGGAAGGACCCAGATAATGGTAACAGAATCTTTTATCATTCCATAATAACTTTTGATATTTTTATTCTTATAGGGATGGCTTAGAGGTGATGGTTGGTTTTAAGGGGGATTTTTGGTCAAGTCTTATCATTCATTCAAGTTCAGCTAAATTGTATTAGATTTTATGGATCTTAGATGTATATATTACATACTATTTGTAATCTAGTTTTATATATTTTTATGTTTTCATACAGGAAATGTTTCTATTATCTTGATGTACCAAACCACCAAGATGGGTCGGATCAGGTGTATTTTCTAGTTAACTTGGATTGGTTCATTACATAGAAGGTCAAACCATTTTAGATAATGAAGATTTTTTGGGAGGTGACTTTGTAAATAAACATTCCATCTCATCTTATGGTTGTTCCTGATGTACCTGACATTTATCAGATGAATAAATATAATTTGTTACAATCCTATGTGGTGGAATTAGAATATTTGTGTTTAGAACCACCCATAACTATGGTAGAATAACATTTTCACATCATGGATTATAAAATATTATGAACATGAAGTAAATCCAATTTGTTCATGTGATATTAAAGAAAAACTAAAATATCCCTGAGACATAAGAGTTTGAGTGTTTGATGTTAGAGGATTGGCCTCACCTCGTTTCATATGGATATCCTTGATTACATTCAAGGGAAAGAATGTGTCATGATATGGTACATTGTGAGAACTGTCAGGTCAATGTTTTGTTTTATTACATGCTATTAAGTTTGTTGTAATTTTTATTTGATTTTTTGGAGTTAGAGATCCACATTAAAAAAATTTGGGGAAGTAGACCCCGGTGTATGGTTAACAAACACTAAACATGGTCATCTAATGGAAGGGTATGAGTTTCTAGTGGCATTTTCATTGTTACAAAATGGTTTTAAAAAAATGTAGGATCCTTTAAGAGATCATGTTATCTATATTGTAAGGAGGTATTGACCCAATGTTTAACATTCAATTTGAAAAATTTTATGACCAAACCATGCAGTAATCCCATAATATATAGAAATTTATTGTTATAAAATCACCCTTATCAAATATTTTACTCTCAACCCATCATTTATTACACTCACATATCCTAAGTGCCTCCACTATCCATTGAACCTAACTTCCTTCATTTCATATTAATTTCCTCTTGTATTTTGTTGTTCATTTTGAGGAAACCTTGTTTTCTATTGAATATTTTACATACTAAACCCTCTAATAGATGTTTTTGGATCATTATATTAAAATTATTCTGATTATGATTGAAATAATTAATTATAGATGGCTTAAATACAAGAGAGTGGGGGTAAATTGTATATTTAAAAAACCATTAGTTTAAAGGAGTTTAAACTAAACCAATTTACAGACCACTTTATATAAAATGACCATATTTAGACATGGCCCTTAGTATAATTACTGAATAATCCAAATCAATATTATTATGATCAAATTAGAGTATAAAATCCTTAAAAAACAAATATTATTAAAACAGATTAAACTGTTTATAATAAAAATAATTATGATTATATTAGATTTACTTGGATTCACATAAGATCTGATTAATAATAATGTTTTTGTTTATCATATTCAAAAACATTTATATAAACTAAAAAAAATGTGAAAAAAAGAATAAAATACATAAAAGAAACAAGTAAAACAATATAAATCACATAACAATTAATTATATATATTTAAAACAATAATTCTCTTTTAACCATAAGATTAAGGTAATATATAACCCATACTAATGGTTTCCCTTATTTTACACATAAAATCTAGTCTATCTTTCCTCAGTAAATAATTACCTTGACACATTGATCAACCTACCTATCTACCCATCCCTAGTTGCCCTCGATCCAACAGATCAACTCTCTATTTTTATCCTTACAAGCCCTCAATCAATATGATGATTAGATTTTTTGTCAGGTTATCCCAAGAATCCCTCAATCGTAACAACAAATTAGATGTAAAAATGTAATGTTTATAAAGGAAACAACCAGGGAGAGAATTCCTTTATAACTAAAAGACTATAAATTATTTTAAAACTATATGAACACGTTGTTGATTCTTTGGAAAATGTTTATATATCTAAAACAACCTAAATTTCAGAAATTTATTTTCAATTTGTTACTCTCGTAGCCTTTAAATGACCAGTTATTTCTATCCAAATCCGTAACTGTCATATATCCTTCCCAATGGTCAAATTAATTGGATCTTTTTGCAACTAATTTTACACCTTGTAATCTAATGGATATTTTTTAACTTGTTTCTTGATTTCCTATAGACTTACACCATCCTAGGGTAAAAATATCTTCCATTATGATAGATTTTTTACATATTCAGTATTAAAACTTGTTCAATATGTGGTAATTTCCTTATATAATGTCATTACAATATTATTTATGAGTGTGAATCCACTGTTTATCAGTTCCAATTTCAGTCTAATTATAACAACTTTGTGATTATAAAAACAATACGTAAAGTCTCAAATCTGATCATATAATGGAGAATCTGATGTTTATCAGAACCATAACCATAATTATAATCAAAAGAAAATATGTTTCGATTATATTCATGAATACTTTAGAAATAATTCTTGGTATGGTAAAATTATATTTTTTTTATACAGATACATTCTAAAAATGACACAGACAAAAAAGTTTGTAATTAAATATTTAACAACATGTTTTGGAATTCCAAAACTAAAGTAATGGAAAATAAATATGAAGAACATGGGACTCAAACATCTCTATTATTTTTGGAAATCCCAAACCACAAGACTAAAATAAAATTAACTTTGGAAAAATAATAGTCCATTATAATTATGTACATATCCCCCCTCCCCTAAGAATAAAATCTCCACTTGAAGATCGTATTATTCACTTGAATGTAATTTCTCTTCCTTTAAATAATTTCTCCCCCTTTAATAAAAAATACCCCCTTTGTGACTTTCAAAAAAATGGGGAAATGTCTTGAAACACTTTAAATGTCTTGGAAAACCTGCTACACCAAAAATGAACAAAATAATCATCGATAAAATTTATGATGCAACATCAATCCAATCAGAATTAGGAAAACATTAAATGAATCATATTTAGATGAATATTTTATTCACTTAAAAAGATTTCTCAAAATAAAATTACAGAAAGAGTTCAAAAAATAAAAATATTTCAATCTTTCTTTGTCCAGGATCCAGAAATGGTCTTCAACTTATTGAAATATTTTCAATACTTTAAGAGTTTTTATATAATCTTTTGTTGGGAGGAACTTGTTTCTTCTTGAGTCATAGTATTCTTTTATTATTTTTGGAGTATCTTATTCAACTATTCATTTTCATTCTTAAGAATGATGAAATCATATTTTTAATTCTTGAGTTGTGAAATCTCAAACCACTTGTAATTCAACATTACATTAAACACATAGACTTCTTGAGTATGGTTTTCAGAATTTTTCTTCAAAAATTCCAAAAACTTTACTATATCTTCCATACTTTTGGACAACTCATTGAATGTTTCTATGGAATCAGGCATGAATTTATTCAAATCATCAATGGATTCATCAGGCATTTTGACATCAGTATCAACATTGTAAAACCATGTCATCATATTTTTATATGTGTTATTATCAAAATGGAAACATTCTTGATGTATTTTGAGATCAGAATCATTCTATGTCACTCTATCAAATAACACTTTGACTTACTATGAATTCCTAATTTTACTTTCATGAACCGATTCAATCATCGATTTTAATCTCGAAAACTATGGTATTTTTTCTTCAAGTCTTTGTAAGTCCTGAAAAATATAATGAAATACTTGACTATAAATAATATTCCCTGAATCAAATATCTCTATCTTTGGAAATTTAAGATGGGTGGTTTCTACATCCACCTCTTTTCCCTTTATTTTTTCTTATTTTATTTATATTGTTCCATAAAATTTATTTCTGGAATGATTCCCATAAATATTTTTAATGATATATCTATCATCAGATTAGACATTCTCTACTTAAATATTTTATGTTTTGGAATTCTCATTCTCCTTCTATGAGGATTCAACTTCTTTCTCTAATAGTGATTTTAGCTTCTGCAAATTTCAATATTTCAATTTTTTATTATCATTTGAAGGGAGTTTTATTGAATATTATTGTCATGTTATTAAAGAAAGAGTTTTAGTTATGTCATCTTCCATATCAAGAACTTTTATTTTTATCATATTCATCTTCCACTCATTATCATTAGCTTCCTTTATTTCATTTCCGTCCTCTTCTTCATATTATTCTTCTATATACTCTTCTTCAAATTCAACATCATCTCCTTATGTATCTATGGCTTGAACCTCATCACCACCATTACCATATTCCATTGATTTAATTAAAACTTATTTTTTTTCTAAGAATATATCCACGAGTTATCATTATCTTTCAGTACTATTTCAATAATAACATTATCTTTGCCCTTTTTTTCATTTGATGTGACCATAGTATTAACAATTAAGGTTTTCATCAAACTCTACACTAGCATCTAGAATTATTTGATCTACATTGGTGTAAGGAAGAACAACATTGGTCGAGGTTTCCTATACTCCCTTAAAAAAATTATCACATATATGATATTTTGATTACATATTTTGTTTACATTACTTTTAATATTTTTCTAAAAATTTTAAACCCTAGATTCTTCTAGCTAGAGCCTCTACTGGGTCTAATCCAGTTTGAGTAACAATTTCTTCCCTCTATTATTTTTTCATTATCATTTCATTATGTACATCATATGGAATAATTTTTTGTTTACTATCTTTTTCATGTTTATAAGGTTGAACTTTTAATTTCTATTCATTATCATGCTGAAAAAAAATTCTTCTTATTATTTTGAGCACATTCATACATTTTTTAGAAGATTCTCTTTTAGAGTAGTACTACCTGATTTTTTAACAAATTACTTTTTATATTTATCAAAACCAAGCATCATTATCTTCAGAGTGTCATAATTGGTAAAAAGAATATTCAAATTCTTAGAATTTGATTGGTTTTAAATATTAAATAAATTCTTACCCTCAATCATAAACTTTGTTATCACTGGTAGAAACAAAATAGTTTGAGATTTAATGAGACCATATTTTAACTTTCTGACGATAAGAAGTATGTATCTGATGAGATATATCATATTAATATTTATGAGAAATTCAAAAATGAAAACATCACTGAATTTTAGGTTATCCTGATCACCTTTTCTCAGTATCATAAATTCGTTTATTAATATTGAAACAAACCAAATATTTTTTAGTAGGTGTTGTTATTTCCAATCAAAATAATAGTTATCAATAACATAATACTCTACCCAGTTTCTATTGAATGAAATAATATAATTAGAAAAAATATAAGAACGATTGAAGGACTCTCCATATGATGGAATTTAATAAAAAATAGATTCTTTTGTATAAGTGGAATCAAAACCTTTCCCATTATTTTTTATGTAATATTTGGGTTTCTAACCTCATTTAAAAACATTACTAATATGAATAATTCTCATACCCCATCAATAATCACTAAATATTGATCATAAATGCATTTTTCTACAAATAAGAAAAACATTCCATGAAAATATATAATTTTATTTTATATATAATCATATGTTTTATAAAAATGATATATTGAGTAAACTTTTATCTATGTATGAGAAACTCATCGAAATCCTATTTTGTAGGCATCGTATTCTGGGTGGTAATTGGTGATTCTGGAATTCATACTGGATACTTTATGACTAGATTCTTTTGAAGGAGCTTCACTTCAACAAAGAGAGGAATATATTTTCTATGTGGGAAATGGGGGTTCCCCTTTATATATGAAACTGAAGAGGTGGTTCAACTTCTAGAAATAATCCAACCATTAATATTTTATCAAGTCTGATCAATTGGTTCCGATTGATCTAAATAATATATTAAAATAGAATTAAACTCTTTGGGGTTTTATCATATTGAATATAAAATGCGTTTAGAAAAACATGAACAAGTATATTTTTATAAAATCCAAAAGAAATTGTATAAAAAAAAATGATAATGAATGTAATGAAATTGTAAAAAAAATAAAAATATTAGAAGAATACCTTTTTGAGTTGAGAAGACTTGTCAGTATGATAATGATTTTTTTCTGGAATTATTTAAACTATTTTAATTAATGTAGTTTGGAAATATTAAATATGATAGTTTCAATATAAAAACTAAATATAGAGGTTTTTAATGTAAAACATAACTAGTTTTGAGAGACAAATTTAAATATGATATAAATTAATTTTTTTTCTAAATACATAAAATTTAGAAAACATGAGTCTATAAAACCCATTATGAAAAATTTAAGAATATAAATGTTTTGAAAAATAAAAAAGTTTTGAAAGAGAAAAAACATATGTACTCTTCTTATTTAAAGGAATAACTTTATTCTTGAAGGTAGGTATAGAAGAAGAATATATGATTGATCAAATTCGATAGAACATTCCTAGATTATGTTTAATATATTAAAATCTATCGAATGTGAATGGGTTTTAATAAATATCAACTTATTGTTCTTGAATTTCGATGGATTGTAAAATTAAATCTACTTTAACCGTGTGATCACAATGAATGTGATGCCTAATATCTATCTTTTTTGAAATGGTTTTATGTTTTAGGATATTAAATAATGTAATGGAAATATTATTATCACATAGAATTTTATTTATAGTAAAACACATGCCATAATCAGCGATTGTGAGTCGCATCTATAACATTGAGCACAACCACTTTCAAGTGCAACATTTTTGGCTTTAGTAGTGAACGGTTCTACTAATTGCTATTTATTATATGACAAGAACACTAATGATTCCCGAAATAAATGAAATATTTTGAATGTACTTTTTCTATCTATTTTACAACCACTATATTCAGCATTTGAACAACTTTTGAATTCAAAATAATTTCCATAAGAATTGAAAATTATGAAATTCATAGTTCCCTTATGATAATGAAATGTTTTCTTTACCACATTAAGATGTGATTACGTTGGATTATCATGATATATTTCACAAATGAATACATACAACATTAATTCTTGTCAACTATTGGTTAAGTATAGTAAACTTCCTATAATAACTCTTAATGTTGTTCAATCAACTGGTTGTCGAGTCTCATCAAGATCAAGTGTATTTGCGGTATTAATGGGATTAATAATACTTTTAGTATTTTTGAATAAAAAATCATTTAGATTACATTTAATATAAATATGTTTAGATATGTAAGTATCCATTGGTTTTTCATAAATTTGAAAACCAATAAAATTGTTAACTCACCAATCCTACTCTTCTTAATCTCAGATATCATAAGGTTCATAGAGGAATCTATTAAATATTATATAGTTTATCTAAATATAATTTAATCAACATAAATTTAAGCAATCATAGTTTTTTTAACATCTTTTATGAATGAGTTGTATCTACAACTCTTTTAAGAAACCATTTTTCATAAAATTTTTTTGTAAACCTATCATACCAACCCATAGGAAATTTTTTTGTACATATAAAGATTTGGTACGTTTATAAAGGTTTTTATGTCAATTTTTATTTTCAAAACTAGAGGGATATTCGACATAAACTTCTTCATAAACGAATTTGTTAAAAAATCACACTTCACATTAATTTTAACGTTTTTTAAATTTAAAAATGGTACAAAGGATTGTAGAATATGAATAAATTCTAATCTAGAGACTATTATATAGGTTTCTTCATAGTATATGTATTCTTGTCGGTTATAACCGTTACAAAAAATTATTTCTTTATTTTTTGTTATTATTCCCTTTTCATTAAATTTGTTTCCAAAAACCCCTTTTAATCTAATAATAGATATTTCTTTAGGTTGTTCAACTAATGTCAAGACTTTGTTAATTTATAATTAATTTATCTTATCTTGAATAGCTTTAATCCAATCCTTGAAACCTAAAACCATATCATTATTTTTAGGTTCATATTGAGAAATAAAAGAAGGTTGTTTTTTTCATTCCATAAGGAATCTCTTGTCCTAACATGTTAATCTAAATCCCCAATGATATAGTCACGTGGATGATTCCTAAAATAATAGTGATTAAATGGATTTTATAGACTCAGTTTATCAAATTATAGAATATTTTCTTCTTACATAAATATAAAATAATGTAATTGTTTAGTATTTTACTTATAAGATAGATTTTCTGAAAAAATAATGAAAATTTCCATTTGGAAACACATCTTAGGAGGATGTATGTTGGGGTTTCTTGAAAACAATTGGAAAATTTTCATCAAAATTGACATTCATGATTTCCTCAATATTGAAATAATTTATGTAAAAAGATTTATACTCCATAGTTGTAGTGGAATAACCTAACAATATTCCTTCATCGGATTAGGGAGTGAATTTATATAATATATCATTTATTTTCAAGATGGATAATTTTGATCCAAATACCATATGTATCAATTTTTTTTTCTTACTATCCATAATTCATAAGGATTTTTATTAATAAAAGGATGTGTTAAAACTAAATTTATAGTATAACAAGAAATACTAGCTACATCATCCAAAAAATGTTTAGCAATTGTGTGTTCACTTAAAATAGTTCTTGTTATTTCTTAGGGAATACAATCTCTTTTTTACACAACACCATTTTTCTAGAGGGTTCTTGGAGATGAAAAGTAATTTCTTATACCTTTTATAATATACAACGTATCAAAAATGGAATTTAAAAATAATCCACCATGATCACTATAAATATTTATCATGGTATGGTTTTTCTCATTTTTAACATTGGTAAAAAATTATTTAAATAACAAAAGGATTCATATTTATTTCCTATAAAATAGTTCCATGTGTAACTAGTGTAATCATAAACTCAGAAATATATATAGTATATTCCCCCAAAACATCCTGTTTTTATAGGGGTGAATAAATATAAATACACTAATTTTAAATGATAAGAAGTAGAGACTAAAATAATTGATATAAAACAAAGATTATGTTTCATACTGTATTGGAAAATGCCACATACTTTTGAAGAATCAAATATAAGATTCAGAAGATCCTTAAAAAATATTTTCCTAGACATATTACATATGTTTATAAGGTTACCATGTCCTAACTATCATTTACAAAAAACATGATTGATCTTCCATTCATTAAGGAAACGTATGTCTTGGATCCTATATTATTATATGTTTAGTTTATATGTATTCTCATGCTGATGGGAAAAAAAATGTATTTTTGCATGGAATTATGTACAAAAAATTTATCATTCCAAAAATTCACAAGGTAACCTCCATCACAAAATTGGATTATTCTTATAAGGTTGGGATTAATATCCCTAACAAAAAAATCATTTGAAATTGAATTTTTCTAAGAAGAACTATTTAACATATTTTAATAATATCTCCATGAACATTATCTTTGACAGAAAATTTTCCATCTTTGATCTTAATGATTTTTTGTAAATGTATTTTTCACTAGTAATATGATAGGAACATACAGTATCCATATAAAATGAATTTTTATTAATCATATTTTTCTTATTTTCCAAAAAAAAATATATTTGGGTTTTGGAACCCAACACTACATGGGTATGGAAATATCAGCCAGAATTTTTTTGGTATCAACATTGTTTTAAAAAATATTATTTCTGGAAAACTATAAATTGAATTTTATTAAGAGAAAAATTATTTTTTTCAATGACCTCCACTTTTTCAATTCGTTCAAAAGGGGGCATTTTTTGGAATAAATAAATTATTTCTAAAAAATAGTTTTTTATGAGTATACCCTATATAAGAACTAGTACCCTGAGGAAATATTTTTTTATATATTTTATCAAAACCATATTTACCTATGGTAATGTTGGAAAATTGTATTCTTAATGAATAAATTTTGTATATTATTTTTACAACTACATTCTTATCCTGTTGAGTAATAGTTTTGAAATTTTGTTTTCTAAATCATGTTTCTCAAATAATCATTTCAAAAATTAATTTTTCTAATTATATAGAAATAGTATATTTTTCAAAAATATCTTCATCATGATATTTATACTGATTTTATACTTCATTATTTCAACCATTTTTCCTTGAATGTCCAAATAATGTTTTTTAAAACATTACAATTTTTATTTTCATGGAGTTTTGAAAAATGAGAAACTTCTTTATATAAAGGAAGAGTATTATCCATTGTAGATGAAGATTCTTCATATGACGATTTATTCATTTTCTCATTGTTGGATTTGGGTTAATTTTTATTTAAATAGAATTCTGTAAGGTTCTCAATAGTGTGTTCCTTATCGATAAGGCCAAAATTTTATATAGGTATTCTAGAAGGAAGAACAATGTTACTATATTTGGAACCATTATTATCAGAAGAGTTATTCAAGGAATCTCCAAAAATTGAACTCCAAGAGTCATTTCCATTGAGGAAATTCTTACCATTTGAGTTATAAAACCTTTTCTGATTCCCTTCAAAATTTGTATCTTTCATGTCTATGCTTTTTTTCCTTGGATAATCCTGTCGGATTTTTCTAGCTTTTATATACTCATAAAAAGTTGGATCAGAATAATTATCATCATTATTATCTTTTTTTACCTTTATTATATTTTTATTTAATGAATTTCTTAACCAATATTTTTTTATCCACTGAGCAATATTTCTAGTTTATTTTATGAATGCTCAAATGTTTCTGAATCAGATTGAACTACCCCTTTCATTTCTCATGAAGGTTCTAATAATATCATGTAGATTGATATTACTAACATTAATTGTTTCCTAAAAATAAATTCTCATAGATTCCCATTCATTGGGAATAATATCTATGATTTCATAAACAAGGATCTCATTGTATAATCATTTCTCACCAATAATTTGATGACTATCAATAAATTTTTAAGCTTTGATGCATCATAGAAAATAATTCACCTTTTAATAATTAAAAATCTTGATAATTAGATCTAATCATTTCTCTATTGGTTTCAAAAAAAATTGATGTTCTAAAGTGTGTAACCTGTGTCTTTTTCGAAATACAGTTTGCTGCTTCACATGATAAAATTTTACAATCAATGTTTCTTGTAATTGAGAACAAAAAAATACTCTTTAGATTGTAATTTAAATGATATTCCATATTTTCCGTATTATTAATGGATCTAACTTGTTTATTAGGTATTTTTTAATCTCTCTAGAAATAAAAAAATTGTCAACCCCCATATTGATAATTGATTCTTTTATTCTACCTTTCTAATACTCATTGTTTGATCCATAAAAAAATTGAGGACTGTAACACCCTGAGATTTTATGAAAAATATCATTTTTTATTTCATTAATGTCTTGCGTTGTACGCTACACCAATAGGAGATTTCACAACATGCATCCTTGACTTTCCTTGCATTACACGCAATCGCGACCTTCCTCGATAGCGTGTGTAGTACGCAATTCCGAGTTTCACTAAACAACGATACGCTATTACTAAAACTGGCCGTTATGAATAGTAATAACAACTTTTTGAAATTTTTGAAATTTTATTTTTCAAAATGGATTTCATTTTTGGATTCGGAATATCGAAATTAGCTTAGGGTGAAATTTTGGTACTTTTCGGATAACATTCATATTCTGATTAATAGTGAAAATTATTAAATTTTAATTAAAAAGAACTTTTTTAATTGAAATAATTAATAGTGATAAATTATTAATTTGGGTGGTTTTAAAGTATATTTATAATATATTTTTACAATTTAATACAATGTTTTTCATTTGATGTAATTTCACATTTAAACTAGACATAAACAAGTGTCAATCTTTTGATAGTTATTATCTCTTAAAAACACGCTATTTGTTTTGATGACGGAAATTAATTTTTAAATTAGTTAATGTAACTGATATGTTTTGAATTTGTTAAAATAAACATCATTTTTGAATTCATAATATCAAATATAGATTAGGCCTAATTTTTGTTATTTTTCTGGAAACTTTCATTTTTTTGATAAATAGTGAAACCACTAAGTGGTAGTTAAAAAACTGAATTTTTTCATATAACTTAATTTTACCACTTCTGTGAGTGGAATTTCAAAAATCCGAGTGACACGGTTGATGTCAATAAGTAAAATGTGGTTCAATGAGATTAAAATAATTTTTGGTGAATAGTAACTTTTTACTTTTTTTTTACCACGGTTAAAAGTAAATAAGGTAATTAAGGGTAGAAATGATATTATTATTACCCAAAAACATGTCCTAATTCTATTGGATAAGTGTAATTCGACCAAAAACAACCTTAGGAATAAAATATGACCACTTAGGCCCACATGGATTAGATTAGGACATTTATTATTAATTTATTTAAAGAAGGGTTAAAATAGTTAAAATCAAAGTTTAATAAGTAAATAATTTTTAATATAGGGTTATACATAAGATAAATTAGACTATAAATATTCATTAGAAAGATAAAAGGATTTCCTACATAATAGTATTTTATTTATAATTTTTATATATTAAATAATTTAATTTAATTTTGACACAAAGATGATGTAGTAATTATCGTATTAATGTAATATTGACATAATTAATGTTATAAATACCTAAATAAATGTAATTTGAGACTTTTTATGAATTCCAATAATTTTAAAGGTTAATATGACATGTTATTATCGATTTAATTAACTATGTTCAAACTAATCATTCTGTTATGAGTTTCACAAAAATCAATTACTAAATAGTGTCAAAATTGACAAAAAATAGTTTTTAAAACAAATATTATATTATTAATTTTTATTTTATTCCTAAAAATATAAGGTTAGGCCAAATGACTTATATATGGTTATATATATTAATAATAAACAACTTGGGGTTCGTTTGGAATTTTATAGTAAGTTTATTAACCATATAATGTAAGAACACAAGAAGACACGGTAAAAGTAAAATTATTTAACTTAATGTTAAATCAAAATGAAAAGGTTAAAATAGGAACATAAACTTGTATAAATTATATTGGATGAGAGGACATCGACCCATACCCACTTTAGCTTCGAAATAAATCAATTTGGAGCTATTTAAAACCGAATTTGGCTTCATAATAAAATAATATTTTTTGTTATTCCAAAGGTGCCCCTCTCCTCCCATATAAAAGGGAACCTCCTCCCTCTCTTCCTCACACACATTTGAGCCTTCAGGCTTGGCCAAAATCTGCCAATTTCTTCTCTACACTTCCCTAGAGACATCCTAGAGGTCCTGGTCTTCTCCAATGACCAATTTTAGTTCCCTAAAAACAGGTATCAAAGAAACGCTTCAAAGAAGAGGTAATGTCTGTTACCGATTATTTCATCTTTATTTCTTCTTCCACTTCTTCTTCTTTAGTTGTTTCATCATGAAGTAATAACATTAGTATCACTCATATACTTATATGTTATTATAAGTATTAAACAACCCTATTTCACCATCTATCCATCCTACAGAAAATGAAATCACCGCTCGTGTGTACGTACGGAATACTGTCTCCACGCCGTGGTGTAATCTATTTTCCACCACCACCTTACTTGGATGGGTAAAATGGTGTAAATAATAACTATATATGATTATTTTAAAGTGATATTGATTCTTTAATAGTATACATACACTCCAATAAAATTCCACGATCATGGGAATGAAATCATCTCTCGTGCGTACGTACGGAATACCGTCTCCACGACGTGATGAGATTCATTCTCAATGATTAACCATTCATAAATGATTATAAAGTATATAAAATAAGTAATAATGAAATATATGACATAATAATGATACTGGATTTATGTATATATATATATATATTTCATCCAATTAATTCCATTCAATTCAATGAGGAAACAAAAACAACGTTCATGCGTACGTACAGCCTACCGTCTCTATGAACGGTGTATTTCATTCCATTTATCGATCTATTATATATATGTATATTCTGAATATATATTATATATAAATCATTTTTTACATTTTGGATGTAATTAATCATGATCTAAGTAATCATATGAATAATTACAAGTCAAAACACGGATGACAAATGAAACGATTTTACCCAAAACACTCTTTAACATGGAATTTACAAAAGAACGGGTAATATAAAGTCATAAGTGAACCATATATGATATCATAACAATTAATATGATTCTTTAATAAGTCAATAACATTATTCAAATCATTATAAAGGAGTTTTGGATACGTACGAAGCATATCAGACCTATGGTAAGGGATAATTTTGCAAATCTCATTTTTATCCGGGATTGCTTATTCGTAAGTATTTACTGGGGTTATTGCTATCATCCATGTCCTTGTTTTATAAAAGTGTATTCATGTATGTTTAATGTCCTTTTTACCCATTTTGACTTTTACCCCATGGTATGTAGGGAATCTTTCTTTTGTTTATGTTACGAGGTACTTTTTGACTTTTCCGACAAAAGTAGGAGAAGAATGTTTTTTTAACTCATACGGCATGAACGGATTTTTACGGTTTCATAAAGCCTTATTTTCATGAATCTTACTCCAAAATATTTCATGACTATTTTCAAAAAAACCCTTTTCTTTTAATATTTCTTTATATTTTGTGAAAAGATAATGATTTTGGAGAAAAAAGGATATTTTCCTCTAGAATTCATTTCAAGTGTTTTATCAAAACCATTTTCATCTATGATGACATTATTTCACATGTGTATGTTTCAAGTATCACGTCTCTATGATTTACATGTTTTCAATTTTCTTATTATGAAATTATATCCATTTCTTTTATATGGATTATGTGATGATGGGATTATGTTTATGAAACCCATTTTATTTATTGGGTTATTATGAATGATGTATGTTTATTTTGTGGCACAAGTAAGAATGATTTAATTATGAGATGGGTGGGACCTATATCTCCCTCCAATGCATTGGGTAAGATTTATATATCATGAGATAGACATGGCTGGAATGGTAAGTTAATCCGGTTCAGTATTACAGGACTGAAACGAGGAGTAAACTCGATTCAGAAACGAGACTTTGTCCACTAAGATGGTCATGGAAGAAATGACTTGGCTACTATGGAAATCATTACATGTGCTTAATGGATGACACAATTACATGTTTTATTCCCATTCTATTTTATCATGGTTTATGTTCCAATATGATCTATGCCTTATGTACTTCCATGTTTTATGTCGTTGCTCAAGATTTTTATGTTTAAACATTATGTTCATGTTTTTAAGTTCAAATGTATATGGTATGTTTTATTTTACCCATTATTACCCTTACTGAGCATTTGAGCTCACCCTTTTTATTTTTTCTTTTCCACAGGATATAAAGAAAGGTTTTAGGTAAGAAAAAATGGGGAAGATCTTTATGGGAGATGTTGAATATCTTTCACCATTATTAGAAGATTACGTTCCGAGTTTCCAAAGACACTAAACTATTACGGTCCTTGTGTGTGTGTTTTTGTTATGTACTAAGTATTCTGCAAAAGTAATGTATTGTCCATGTACGTCAGGCTTCGTGTCTCTATAGTTGGTATCAGAGGAAAGGTTTAGTCAACCTTTGGAAACTAGGATGTTAGAACTTTAGTGAGATCCCTAGAGATATTTCTAAGGAATGTCTAGGGATGTCCCTAAGGTTAAGTATACGTATAGGTTATAGTCCTCGAATTACGATAATGAACTTAGAATTAAACCTAAGATATTAGATATTGAAGGTACTACCCCTTTATTATGTTGTTTTCCCTGGCATGATTTTTACCTCTCACACTATTCTTTTTGGGTTTTTGAAAATGGCTGGAAACAGGAAGATTCATGATAATGGAGGATATGACGGACAATGGAATGATATTCTTCAGGAGAAACCAAATGAAATGGGATTAGGAAGTCCAAACATCGTTATTATTCCTAATCAGCAATCTCATAATATGATCAATAATCTCAACTTTGGTAAGTTTCCCGACTCAGATAATAAGAGAAAGATGGAGTTTCATGATGATAATAGAGGAACGAAAGTTCAATTTCCCTCATGTAAATCATGTGGGAAGAGGCATCGGGGAGATTGTTTCAAGGGAACTGGAAGATGCTTTGGGTGTGGAAAAGATGGATACAAAGCCAGTAAGTGCAAAGGAAAAGGTTCAGTTAACACCATGGATGAGGATAATGGTATTGCTACAACATCAACAATGGTTAAATGTTTTAAATGTGAAATGTACGGGCATTATGCAAACCAATGCCCTAAGGGAATGTCTCATGAAGAGAATCAGTACGGTCCTATGGGTAGTATTTATGTTTATGATGATGAAGAGACTACAAATGATATGTGAGATGAAAGAATTGTTGAAGCTCGGTCAATGGTTTAAGAAGGCAGTGGAATGATTACATGTTTGTCAAGTGAAATGTTGTATAAGTAATCTCATGGTACTATGGAATAAATAGACATATAAGGATTGTTACACTGTTGACTTTCCTTGAGTTTTGAAAGTGTATGATTAATGGTACCAGTATCAATGAATGGTTATTCAGATATTTTTTGAATATAGATTATATGCGCATAATGAAGGGATAAGGAGAAAATTAAATGTTTGATAGTATTCATGAGCTCATGACTGATATAAGGAGAAGGTTATATCATGGTTTGAGTATATAGAATTTTTGGATTTTGGTATGTGGAAAGTGTTAACTTTTAACTGCATTCATGTTTTCACTAAGGTTCAATGGGTATTCATTTTTCAAGAGAATACATGATTAATGCCTTAGAATGTTTGGAATGTGACCAACAAGACATATCATATGATATATGGGGATCAACGATGGTATTAAATCTCTGTTAATCTTTTTCACTATATTTTGAGAGTGGAATGCAGTATTATGGATAAGCCTAAAGATTGGAATGGATTATGTTGGACATAAGTTAATATTGTTTAAGGATAGAAGTTTTTTCAATATTATGGTAATTTAGTTTTAGAAAAAGGACAACCTGTAGGATGGGCGACATCCCATCACGTCGGACAATGCTGTGGGAATCGAACCCACAACCGAAGTGTGACTGGCATTTATCACCTACCACTGGCCTACAGGAATTCCCTGTTTAGTAGAAACTAGTTTTATTATATAAAGAAGTATGATATATGAAGTATAAGTCCATTTTAGGAACCACATATGATTAATCTCACCATAGATGGACTTATGTATATTTGATAACTTTTTCTAACCTTTTGTTTGAAACAGAGGGAATGACCCATCATTATATCACATGACCTATTAACACTTCACGAATTACAAATTCAACTTCATTTCATTAAGATATGAAGTGGAAATTGTTCAAAGCACGAACAACAGTGAGATTGTACCAAAATCAAGCAAGTATTTCTTCTAATTCAAAATTTTCAATTTTAGGGAAATGATATTGAAATCCAAAAATGTTGTCCTAGTGCTCTTATATCCGATGAATCAAATGGTACCTTAGATCGTCACAAATTTATGGCTTTGTGATTGCTAGATTTTCCATAGCCATGTTCTCTACCACTCTCCATCAGAACATGATGGTTAGATTTATCTTCCATATCCATATTTTCACCTATGTGGAAACCCAGTGATTAGTTTATTTGGGTAACCGTTACATTTCATAATTTTGTTTTTAATGATTGGTTTTGGTATTCCTTTTTACGATGTGGGTTTCTATCAAAGAAACATTCGAATATTAAACAATTTATAACCCCGATGAATTTCGAGGGTGAAATTCATTTTAAGGGGGGTAGAATGTAACACCCCGATATTTTATGGAAAATATCATTTTTTATTTCATTAATGTCTTGTGTTGTACGCTACACCAAAAAGATCTTGCACAACACACATCCTTGACTTTCCTTTCTTTACACGTAATCACGACCTTCCTCGATAGTGTGTGTAGTACGCAATACCGAGTTTCACTAAACAACGATATGCTATTATTAAAACTAGCCGTTATGAATACTAATTACCAATTTTTGAAATTTTGTAAATTTTATTTTTCAAAATGAACTTTATTTTTGGATTCGGAATATCGAAATTAGCTTAGGGTGAAATTTTGGTACTTTTCGGATAACTTTCATATTCTGATGAATAGTGAAAATTACTAAATTTTAATTAAAAAAAACTTTTTTAATCGAAATACTTAATAGTGATAAATTGTTAATTTGGGTGGTTTTAAAGTATATTTAGAATATAATTTTACAATTTAATTCAATTTTGTTCGTTGGATGTAATTTCACATTTAAACCAGACATAAACAAGTGTCAATCTTTTGATAGTTATTATCTCTTAAAAACACGCTATTTGTTTTGACGACGGAAATTAATTTTTAAATTAGTTAATGTAAATGATATGTTTTGAATTTGGTAAAATAAACATCATTTTTGAATTCATAATATCAAATATACCTTAGGCCTAATTTTTGGTAATTTTCTGGAAAGTTTCATTTTTTTGATGAATAGTGAAACCACTAAGTGGTAGTTAAAAAACAGAATTTTTTCATACAACTTAATTTTACCCCTTATGTGAGTGGAATTTCAAAAATCCTAGAGACACGGTTGATGTCAGTAAGTAAAATGTGGTTCAATGAGTTGAAAATAATTTTTGGTGAATAGTAACATTTTACTTTTTTTACCACGGTTAAAAGTAAATAGGGTAATTAAGGGTAAAAATGATATTATTATTACCATAAAACATGTCCTAATTCTATTGGATAAGTGTAATTCGACCAGAAACAACCTTAGAAATAAACTCTGACCACTTAGGCCCACATGGATTAGATTAGGACATTTATTATTAATTTATTTAAAGAAGGGTTAAAATAGTTAAAATCAAAGTTTAATAAGTAAATAATTTTTAATATAGGGTTACACATAAGATAAATTCGACTATAAATATTCTTTAGAAAGATAAAAAGATTTAATACACAATAGTATTTTATTTGTAATTTTTAGACATTAACTAATTTAATTTATTTATGACACAAATATGATGTAGTAATTATCTTATTAATGAAATATTGACATAATTGATGTTATAAATACCCAAATAAATGTAATTTGAGACTTTTTATGAATTCCAATAATTTTATAGGTTAATATGACACGTTAGTATTGATTTAAGTAACGTTTTTCGAACTAATAATTCTGTTATGAGTTTCACAAAAATCAATTACTAAATAGTTTCAAAATTGACATAAAATAGTTTTTAAAACAAATATTATATTACTAAT
This sequence comes from Viscum album, assembly GCA_963277665.1. Taxonomy (NCBI): domain Eukaryota; kingdom Viridiplantae; phylum Streptophyta; class Magnoliopsida; order Santalales; family Viscaceae; genus Viscum; species Viscum album. Next base: position 1,259,662,941 of record OY728152.1, read on the forward strand.
TGTTATTTTATTCCTAAAAATCTAATGTTCGGCCAAATGAATTATATAAGGTTATATATATTAATAATAAACAACTTGGGGTTCGTTTGGCTTGTTATAGTAAGTTTATTAACCTTATAGTGTAAGAACACAAGAAGACACTGTAAAAGTAAAATTATTTAACCTAAGGTTAAATCTAAATGATAATGTTAAAATAGGAACATAAACTTGTATAAATTCTATTGGATAAGATTATTTAGACCCATCCCCACCTTAACTTCTAAAGAAATCAATTTGGAGCTATTTATAACCGAATTTGGCTTTATAATAAAATTATATTTTTAGTTATTCCAAAGGTGCCCATCTCCTCCCTTATAAAAGGGAACCTCCTCCCTCTCTTCCTCACACCACATTGAGCCTTCAAGCACGGCCAACCTCTGCAAATTTCTTCTATCCACTTCCCTAGAGACATCCTAGAGGTCCTGGTATTCTTCAAAGACCATGTTTAGTGCCCTAAAAGGAGGTCTCAAAGAAACGCTTCAAAGAAGAGGTAATGTCCGTTACCGATTCTTTCATCTTTATTTCTTCTTCCACTTATTCTTATTTAGTTGTTTCATCATGAAGTAATAAAATAAGTATCACTCATATACTGATACGTTATTATAAGTATGAAACAACCCTATTTCACCATCTATCCATCCTACGGAATATGAAATCACCGCGCGTGCATACGTACGGAATACCGTCTCCACGCCGTGGTGTAATCTATTTTCCACCACCACCTTATTTGGATTGGTATAATGGTGTAAATAATAACTATATATGATTAATTTAAAGTGATATTGATTCTTTAATAGTATACATACACTCCAATAAAATTCCACGATAATGGGAACGATATCATCGCTCGTGCGTACGTACGGAATACCGTCTCCACGACGCGATGAGATTCATTCTCAATGATTAACCATTCATAAATAATTATAAAGTATATATAATAAGTAATAATTAAATATATGACATAATAATGATACTGGATTTATGTATATATATATATATATGTATGTCATTGAATTAATTCCATTCAATTTAGTGAGGAAATGAAAACAACGTTCATGCGTACGTACGGCCTACCGTCTCCATGAACGGTGTATTTATTTCCATTTATAGATCTATTATATATATGTATATTCTGAATATATATTATATATAAATCATGTTTTACATTCTTGATGTAAGTAATCATGATCAATGTAATCATATGAATAATTACAAGTCAAAACACGGACGACAAATGAAACGATTTTACACAAAACACTCTTTAACATGGAATTTACAAAATAATGGGTAATATAAAGTCATAAGTGAACCATATATGATATAATAACAATTAATATGATTCTATAATAAGTCAATAACATTATTTAAATCATTATACTAGAGTTTCGGATATGTACGAAGCATATCAGACCTAAGGTAAGGGATAATTTTGCGAATCTCATTTTTATCCGAGATTGCTTATTCGTAAGTATTTACTGGGTTTATTGCTATCATCCATGTCCATGATTTATAAAAGTATATTCATGTATGTTTAATTTCCTTTTTACCCATTTTGACTTTTACCCCTTGGTATGTAAGGAATCTTTCTTTTGTTTACGTTACGATGTACTTTTTGACTTTTCCAACAAAAGTAGGAGAAGAATGTTTTTTTAACTTATACGGCACAAATGGATTTTTACAGTTTTATAAAGCCTTATTTTCATGAATCTTACTCCAAAATATTTCATGACTATTTTAAACAAATCCCTTTTCTTTTAAAATTGCATTACATTTTGTGAAAAGAAAATGATTTTGAAGAAAAAAGGATATTTTCCTCAAGAATTCATTTCAAGTGTTTTATCAAAACCATTTTCATCTAAGATGAAATTATTTCACATGTGTATGTTTAAAGTATCATGTCTCTATGATTTACATGGTTTCAATTTTCTTATTATGAAATTTAATCCATTTCTTTTATATGGATTATGTGATGATGGGATTATGTATATGAAACCCATTTTATTTGTTGGGTTATTATGAATGATGTATGTTTATTTTGTGGCACAAGTAAGAATGATTTCATTATGAGAAGTCTGGGACCTATATATCACTCCAATTAATTGGGTAAGATTTATATCTCATGAGATAGACATGGCTGGAATGGTATGTTAACCTGGTTCAGTATTACAGGACTGAAACGAGGATTAAACTCGATTCAGAAACGGGACTTTGTCCACTAAGATGGTCATGGCAGCGATGACTTGGCTACTATGGAAGTCATTACCTGTGCTTAATGGATTCCACAATTACATTTTTTATTCCCATGCTATTTTATCATGGTTTATGTTCCAATATGATCTATGCCTTATGTACATCCATGTTTTATGTCGTTGCTCTAGATTTTGATGTTTAAACATTATGTTCATGTTTTTAAGTTCAAATGTATATGGTATGTTTTATTTTATCCATGCTTACCCATACTAAGCATTTGAGATCACCCTTTTTATGTTTTCTTTTCCCCAGGATATAATGAAAGTTTTTAGGTAAGAAAAAATGGGGAAGATCTTTATGGGAGATTCTGAAGATCTTTCACCATGATTAGAAGATTACGTTCCGAGTTTCCAAAGACACTAAACTATTACGGTCCTTGTGTGTGTGTTTTTGTTATGTACTATGTTTCCACAAAAGTAATGTAATGTCCATGTACGTCAGGCTTCAGGTCTCTACAAGGTCTATTTTGATTTACATTTTCTATTGACCAGAAATTGTGTCATTCCATCTTAAAAAAATTATTTTCCAAAAACACGTTAGTGTAATAAATATTTATAAATAAATGTTTGATAATTTTTTTTTGACATACTTGAAATAGGAAAGATGGTAAAAAATAAGAATGTGTGTAAGTAGTGGAAAACAACTTAGTTAGAAATTGTTGGATCAGTTTATTTGAATTGTACTAATTTAGAGTGAATGAATGTATTCTAGATGGATAAAATAAAAGAGAGGGTGAATTGTAGATTTAAAATATAATTAGTTTAAAATATTTTAATCTAAAACAATTCACAAACCTCATTAATTAAAAGGAAAATATTCAAAAATAACCCTTAGTCTAATTACTAATGTATGGTAATTAGGATGATTTTGAGAAAATTATAGTTAAAATCATAATAAAATAAAACAATATTAAAATATATGATAGATCATAATCATAATGATTTTGATTAATTCAGAGTTATTTGAATTTAAAAGTTATCTGGATAATAAAATTTTTTGTGTTTATCATATTCAAAAACGTTATGATAAACTGAATCAAAGAATCATAATGAGTAGAAAGTCTTGTAAGATTAAAGCAAGATAATGGGAGTGATATAAAAATGAATAGTATCTATTTAAAGGAATAAATCCCTATTAACCATAAGATTAATGTTTTATATAATAAAAACTGTAGGTTTATATTATTTTATGTCTTTAAGTATGTATGTCTTTATTTAGTAAGGAAAGGCCACAATATGATGATTGAATTCTCTCTCTACTTAACATAGGAAACCCTCAATCCAATAGATCTGCACTTCTTTTCTATCCTTGAATTACCTTAATCAATATGATGATCATATTCTCTATGTGTCTATCACAAAAAACCTCGATCATAATCACATATCAAATGGAAAAAATTGAAAAGTTTCTAAAGGAAACATCCCCAGTAGAATTTACAAAAAAGGCCCTAAAGAATTTAAAAAAATCTATGAATAATATAGTCATTATTTTTAAAATTATCAGATCTCTCACAAAATAGTAATTTCAAAAAAATACTGACAATATTTCATCTTTAAAATCTTTGAGTAACATAGTTTTTATAAGAAAAATCCACAACGATCATATTTCCTTTCCAACAATCATATTTCTCCTTGTTTTTTTACGATTTTGACTCATGTCACATCAATAACTATTTTTAACAAATTTTTCAATGTTTTATTGACCAACACCATGACAATATTGAAATATTTTCAACTCTGATAGAATTTGTTTTTCATTTATAATTTAAACATGTTCTATAAAATGGATTTTTTATATTATGTCAATACAATATTATTTATGAAGGTGAATATGATTTTTAACTATTCCAATTATAAATAATTTTTTATTACCAAAACAAGACAAAAAGCATTTAATCTAATATGATAATGTCATATCCAATATTTATCATATACATACCCATTATGATCATTATAATAAATAATGTAATTTTATATTAATGAGTAATTTATAATAAATTCAAGGTATTGTAAAAGTATATGTTTGGTAAAAAACATTCTAAAAATACTTTGGACATAAAAGCGAGTAACTAAGTATTTAATAAAGTGTTTGTGATTTACAAAAATAATTGAATGGAAAATTCATAAGAATGACTTTTAACTCAACATGGTTCTACTAATTTTTTATAGAAATATAACCCTAAAGGATATACAAGGTGAAGCCAAGAGTTTATAGGGGGTATGTGATAATGATATTTCATTTGTTTTAGGTTGGTGATGATCCCTGTCTTTATATTCATGGATTGTTTTAGAATAGTGAATTTTTTTATTAAATCTATATTAGTAGTCTATACATGATGCTTCACTTCATTTGGAATGCCTAATGTTCTTGAGTTTTTCATTTTTTATTTTTGAAATGTATTTGAAATTTATTTATTTAGGTCAGTTGTTTCTGGATACTTTTGTTATTTATCTTGTGGTTGTATTAATGTTGGGTTCCCATGGTATTTTTTGTTAGAAATTTATTACATTCCTATAAAAGGATTGAAAAAATTATTTAAAATTATTATTTATTAATAAATTATATTTCATAGATTTTACTGAAAATAAATATGATTCCAATTCATGCTTTGGGTTTTTGGATTTTTTTGGTTAATATTGGGTGTTATTTTTTAGGGATATTAATTTTTTGGCACATAGGAGAATTTGGGTTGATGGGTAACTAGATGGTGTTTTTGGTAGCATTTGGCATGTGTGAGATATGGTTGGTTTATGAAGATTATAGAAGAGACCTTATGTTTCATTACTAATTTGGATCACATAATTTGACCTATGTTCTATGAGCGAGTCCTAGTTTCCAATAAACACTATTGGATGAGGATTATGTATATTTATTGTATTAATCTTGTGATGATGCTTACTCTCTATTACCACACTTATTTTTTATAGTTTTACAGTTTTTGTTTATTTTAATCATTTTTTGGATATTGCCTCATTTTTTATAGATGGTGAAATATGAAATGTTTATAAAACCAAAGGGGTATTTGTTTTTGTGAATTATATCTAGAAGGAAAACATAAAATAGAATTTAAAAATGGGTTTCAGATTGAAACACATTGTCTTGATATTTGAAAAGTGTCATTTATGTTCATGGTGGTACCCGATTAGTATTTTCCTAAAACTATTTATGTGAGTTTGGGTGTATATATTATTTTATTTTTATGATACGTGTCAAAGAAAGGGTGACATAGAGTTTAGTGTCCCTCAAATCATCCTTTATTGATATTTAAGAGGAGGTAACTATAAATCATGAGCAGTTGGGATCATGTGGGATATTTATGGTTTATTTTATGTTAGTTGCTTCATACTTGACCATGTTTTGGTATTGTTTTATATTGGGGTTGCTCTTTGTTTTTTTATATCTATAGTATGGTTTTTGGGAGATAAATTTATTTATTACTTGTACTCTTTCTATGTTATGATTTATTGTTCTGTTTATATATCTTGAAATTAATTATTTTGTGGCATAGTAATCTGACTTACAAATGGAATATTACATTTTTTAAGAAGGAATGTATATTATGGATAGTTATATTCTGATGGTGGCATTGTTCATAATTATTTTATTTCTATGTTATGGAGCATATCATTAGCTATTAGCGATCAAGAACTTTCTTTAGTCCCTCTGGTGATCCAGATTGAGTAATGGATCTAGTTGAACCAAGATGGTTCCTTATAGTCATTAATTGAAAGGGATACTCAATTATATTTATAAATAATATAATCTCTTCTTATTTATAGTTTGAATGTCAAATTTTAAAAATTAAGTTTCCTGTTTTATTTATTCTGAGTATGTTATGATTATTGAAAACTAAAAATATTTTATTGGATATGTTTTTATATCTTATGGTGGCTGTGTTTCTTGAAAACATAACATATAATATGTTATTTCTTTGTCTTATAAGGAAGATGATAAAATTATATTTATAGATTCAATTAATGAGTTGATCTAGTGGAATGGTTTAATAAATGAACTTTCATTTCCAGCCTATAATATTGATGTCATATATAATAGATAGTTTTTTAATCTATCTAAAAAATATTTTTCATGTATTTAGAATGAATAATGATATCATATAAAATTTTATTAGAATCCCTATGAAATTCTGAAAATTATGTTATTAAAATGTATAGAAGAATGAAAATTTAACCTATAGTTTGACCATGGTCCCATAATTATTAAAATTTAGCCACTCTTAGGAACTTTAATTTTTCGATTAACTCAGTAGAAAAGGTTGCAAGGAAAAAATTGGAAATATATGTTTAAATTTTTATTTTTAAAGGTTGAATTTTTTGATAATGGTTTTTTATTTATTATGAAAATAAATTGGATTTAATTTATTTATAAGTCCATGAATTGTATTTTGGAATAGAATTAAAATGTATATTTTAATTATGATTATTTTTGTTGAGTGGTACCCTCTCAAGTCCTCTAATCAAGGCTCAATTATAGTAGTTTTTAGGATATTTTACTAGGGATAATTCCCCTTCCATAATTTTATTCCATAATCATTACTACATAATTGAGAGTTTTATTTACCATTGATAATTTTCATCTAATGGATCTTCTATATTGATTGTTTATTAATTTAGGTTTTTAGTTTCTTTTTTGTAGTTTGATTAGGATATGTTATTTTATAACAGTAAATTATACTTTACTTCGTGTATAATTCGAAGAATTATTTATAGTCATTCATGATACTTCCAATGGATCAACATCATTAATCAAACTTGAAATAAATCATATCTTACACCAATGTATTATCCCTCGTAAAACATGTACGTGATTTAAATTATCTTTTAATTTTGAGTGATGGTTTGAGGTTTACATTCCTCTTTTAGTTTAGTTCATTATTATATGGAGAGAGAGTGTAGAGATAGACAGAGAGAGAGATTGAGAGAGAGATTTCATTACCTTTAACCTAGAATTCATCATTCATGTAATGTTTTTGATCTCATGTATACTATTAGAGGTGGATTTTATTTCTTTTTTATAATAGCATGAGTTTATATGGAACATAATGATAGAATTGATCCAACAGTGAGTTTAATTATTCAATCCTTTTATCCCACTATACAACCTAGTTCTTTAATGTTTAGTATAACCCCATATGTTCTTTTATTTTCTTTTATATGATTAATCCATGTATCTATATTTTAATAGTCAATTACATATTATTTGTGGTCCATATGAGTACAACTAATATTATATTATATTTTAACTCTTTAGTATAAGATTTACCATTTCCTTATATTTTATAAAAATATATATACCAGATACTTTTTTTGATATTTTTTATTTATGTTATCTATTTTAATTCAATGTTTAATATTTACCATTAATATTTTTAGATTAAAAATCAATTTTGAACATGATTTTACAATATTCTAAGTAGTGTAAGTTTTATGTGGGGTTAAAAATTTTATAAATGAATTTAAATTTATTCCTTAAAACAACTTTTTCAATAAGATCAAAATTGTTTTTTGAATAAAACAAATCACAATTAAAGAAAATACATTATTTTAGAGATATTTATCTATATATGTTCCTATAATATATATATATAGATACCCCATATATTTAGGAAAAATATTACATACACCTATGGTATATAGCTATTCTAAGAATCACTTAATACTTAGTTAAGATTCTATTTTTCTCAAGACCTGTTTAAAACTAATATTGAAGGAAAATAGATATAGAGATATATGAAATTTAAATTTCAGACACATTTGAATAGTCTTTTTATTCCCAAATATAATAACATTGCAACATATATAAAGAACCTTCAATAATCCCAAAAAGAATAAAAAAAATCATGATGATTTATCTAACATTCAAAAAACATCATGGAAATTTCAATGCTATAACTTTCTAAAAGATTTAATATTATTCTACCTTTAGTAGTTTAATATTTAAATAAGCATATGGATTTTTAAAACTAATAAGACACTAGAACATGATGTTAGAACAAATAATAATAGGTTATGTGAAATAATTAATAAAAAATATATGTTATTTTATAACATATACACATCTATGTACATTACCGTGGTATAGTGACCTTCATTGTTATGTGGCTTATGCTAGAAAACCCAAAAAATTGTTAATATATTCAAATTGTGATTTTAATTTACTTTATATTTCTATAAATCAAACTCTTTCACTAAAAGATTATATAATCAATAAAAATTCATAACATTTCATATCATGTATAACAACTTGTAAAAAAATCTTCAAAACTACTATTAGATATCTTCAAATTTTATTTTTGGAGAAGTTATCATGCCCTCATAATTTTCTCCAAAATATTTTTAATTAAAATAATTATCATTCACATAGTCATTTATATTGTTATGAATAACTATTACATCTCTAATTTACCAATTTAAGAAAAAAAATTCTGTTGAGAATCATTAATGCTACTCATGTTATAAGGGGATATGATATGATCATCATCCATCACATGTTTCTCAATAATGGGGTCAATTAACTATATCATATACAATATGCATAATCAAATAAACCTTTTTTTCCATGACATCAAGTGACCCCAAGTTATAGAGGAAGTTAATTTCATATATCATACTCACAAAATGAAAATTATATGGGTGTATACTTACCACGTATATGAAAACATCAGATTATATTCACAAAGAAGTGTGAGCACATCACATTCCCCCTAACTAAATCTGCATGAATATCACATGATACTTATGAAAGTATGACCATACATTTTTTTTGTTTATCTAAATTGAGTTACCATGTTTTATACTCATCACATGAGAAAATAATACTAATAATGTTAAACTAAATCGATATTATGATAAGAAACATACCCAAGCAGCACTAATTAGCATAACCTTGAAGATTTAAAATGAATGATATCAATATATGAAGATTATCAAGTTTATTTTGTTATCCACATCAGGTGAAGGGGATTAACTATTAAATATAATCCCCAATAATACTATATATAATATATGGTACTCCATGGGGTGTACTTGAAGGGTCGTAGAACACTATACTCATTTTGAGTCTCATAAGGGAATTCTATAACTGTATACAAAACCATACCCACACAAATATTCAGATGTCCTTAAAAGCTATTAATATCAGTTGTAACCATAGATCATGTTTAACACAAATTTATACTTTTCATGGTTATTTGTCATTTCAATTTATGTTAAATTTTAAAATTATATAAGATAAAGATAAAGTCGATAATCCTTTTTATAATATGATTTATTATATATATTATTAAACTCCTCTAATAGTACAATTGAAAAATACATAAGTTCTTGTCCAATAATATCCCATATGATAAACCCCCAGATATAACATACATTTTCTACAACTTTTATATTTCCCCAACATTTATTTTCTTACTTTTTTTGGATTACAATTTTTTCATTGGATTTCTTCTTGAGTATTTGGTTTTTCAGAATGAACATGTGAGTTTTGTGATTTTGTCTTTTAATAAACATTTTTATGCATAGTTAAGGGAAAAATGAGATGACTAGAAGAAGGGCCCTTTTTTAGTTAATTGTTTTGTTATATAGTTTAGGTTTTACGGGTAGTACATAATTAGATCCAAACTATGCATATTTTAGGGAGAAACACATAGGTATTGGGCATTCCTAGGTGATGAAAGATAGATAGAGCTTATATATTTCAAACTATGAGACAAGAGTTCACATGGTTATATATTTATTGATAGAACCAATCACCAGAATGAGACATAGTGTCCCAAAATGTGCATCCAAACTGTGTACGTGTCGTCAGAGTCTAATAGATGGTTCATGTATAGATTGTAGTTTCCCAAGCCATGGGGCCTATCCATCCACAGTTTCTAGGTTATTTAAGAGTGGATTTTAACTATGTATATATTATCATTTTTAACAAAAAATCAACTCTCTATATCCACATTCATCATTTCTGACCCTTGAAGGATACTATAATCTTCTTCATGCCACCCACAGACTTCCAATGGTGAATCCAAGTGGTTCCTTCAATTGGTGGGGGTGATTTCTCAAGGTAACCTACTCCTTCATTATATATCTTCTTCCTTCTTCTTCCTTCTTCAAGGATCTTATTATACTTTGGAACATTTGGTATAAGGGTTTTGTTTCTTTATTTTTAAATTTATGTGTCTTTTGGTTAATATTATTCATGGTATTCCTTGATCTGCCGGGCCATCTTGAAGTCATTTTGATCGGTGTCCATGAATGGTGTCAAGTTTTATGGTTGATTTCTCCACGGAATTGATATTAAATATAATAGTCAATTATTTATTGATGTTTATACCATTATTAAATCTTGTTAGTAATACATAATATTTGAATAAATTATTTTAATTAAACCATGTGGTTTTCTCTTTTTTTTTTAAAAAAAAATTGGTTTATTAATCCATTGACACCAAATGTTCGATGATGCTCATAATTGGTGTTTATAAAAAAGCTTTAACTCTCTAAACAATGTTTTCGGAATCCAATTGGGATTCAAAATGATCTTTGTAATTGATAAGGGATTAATTTTTCTCTCTTTTAAATTGGTTATTACACGAAGAATATGTGATGCCGAGTTATGACATTTTGAAATGGGTTTTATTTGGAAAACTATCATTTGGATGTTTATATTACATTATAGTTATAATAGGAATGAGAATGTACACGGTATCGGAATTCCCTTATGGGTTTATGGATTAAATGAAATGGGACTCTCTTGCAGGTTGTTCTTGGTAGTGATTCGTATGTGTCGCATATGTGTGGCCTGTGATTTTTAATTATGTATGACTGATTGTTTCATAATCCAGAGATCACCCCCATTTTAGGAATAACATGGTAAAGTATCATATATAGTATATTGTAAAAGGAAAATTGATGAATATGTTTTTGATTACGCATTGGAAAGTGGACCATTAATATAGAGATACTCCGTTTTAGGGTTGTTGCCCCTATGTTAGGACATGTTGGGTATTAGTGAGTGATAGGACTTCTTGATTCCACCAGGTTCTCGGACATGATAGATTTGGTTAATTCATGTTCGGGATTTTCCCCAAATCTCATAGGTATTTCAATATTCTCTGTCACTTATTTATCTATGTAAGATAATCTAAGTGCCTCATGTGGTGTTATTCATTGAGCACTTCTTTCATATGTCCCTCATTATAATGTAACATATTTTTCTCCCTTTTTTGGTGTTTCTCATACGTAATAGTGAATGTTTGGTTATTTGAAATTTTTTCATAATGACTTTTTTTGAACACATTTTTCATTCATTCTTTCTCTCTCTAAAATTCCCAAGCCTACAATTTTTAGAAAAATCCTATTTTAAAGAAAGAGGGAAATTGGATTTTTTTTAAAACTTAATGGACGAATAACCAATGTTTATACAATGGTATTTCAACTAGATGTAAATTTTTAATCTATTTAAAAGAGATAAAAATGTAATTGTTTTACAAGGTCAACTAGTGGTAAATTTATGATCACTTATCAATTAGAAATCTGGTTGGTTTTTTGGTCTGGTTTATTTTCAGTTTGTTTTTGTAGTGATTGATGTTTCTTTTATTTATTTTTTCTTTTAATTTTCCTTTTTGATATTTTTTAGTTATATTAGAAGAAATATTTCTCATTGAACTTCTTTTATTACCTTGTTGCTTATCCCTACCCTTAGGTCATCAGGAACATGCCTAAATAATTTCACGAGCTGGCATAGGTGACTGGTTCAAGGTCTACCTAGGTTGGTTTGGGTCAAAAAGATATCAAAGAATGTTTTTTAAAGGATTAATCATTTAGATCTCCATTTTATATTTTGGTTCTCATGGTAGAAGGATTACTACTTCCATGACTTGTGTTATAGCAATGAAGAGGCGTCAGACCAACATTGTAGTGTCAAACCTTGGGTTACCAAGGGAAGTTGGGTATTGAGTTTTGTTTTTTGATTTTTTATTCAGTTATTTTCTTCATATTGATTGTCTTTAGTTGATTATGTTCAGTTTATTTTTCTTTTATGGATTTTTTATGGGTTGTTTTGTACTTGGTTAGAGGGACAAGAGTTTTTTAGTGATTTCTGGTGGGGTTGTTGGGCTTAGAAAGCCATGTGGGCCAAGAAATATTATCTTGAATGACACTCTATAGAATTGTATGGTTTGGAATTTAGGTTCTATCCATATATCCTAGTAAAACATCATAAAAAATCCACTTTGGTAATTTATTTTTTAAAATTTCAAATTTTATAATTTTCATTAAAATTGTATTTTAAATTATGATGTTTTTATAAAAAAAATATTTTCTAAAAATATTTTTTTCTTCATTATTTATTTTATAAATTAATAATGTGGTTTTTTAATGAATGCTTGAATCCTTCTTTAAAATAAAAATGTGGTTTAAATTGGAATTTATGGGTTTCTTGATAGAATTTATGGGATTTTACAGGAATGAAATGGATTTAATTTTATAGTTGAAAGTGGTTTTCAACGTGGCAGTTAGTGATATTTTTTAATGTTATTTTAAATTTTGTAGGATGGTTTCTTGTAATGATTAGTGTTTAATTAAAGTGATTTATTTATGGTGAGTTATTTTTTATTGATTTTTGTTTTCTTACTATTCAGAGTATGTCCGACCAAAATTCAAAATGAATATCCAAGGTGCTGCTATGGGTGGTTCACTATTCTTGGACCCTTTATTTGATCAACTTTAGGGCTTACTCATTATGTTATAAAAGCTGAACCCTACTTTCTTTTAAGTTCAAATAGATCATCTTGAAAAATAAGAGTGGATGTGAAAAAACAAAAGGTTCATATGTTTCCTTGTGTTTTATTAGTCACTAAACTTTATGTTGACTACCCTTATGATGAAAGGATCTATTTCGATTTGGTGGAAGCCATTACTCAGGAACAAGACTCATGGAATCCTCTCCTTTTAATTCTTCAAGGATTCATTTATCTGATAATAATTCATTGAGGAAGTGAAGGTGGCGATGTTAATAGGGATATGATACATTGAACTAGTCCAAGCATCAATTTCATAATTTGTTTTTATTTTTTAGTATATTATTCCCTATCTCCCAATTTCTGATGAATATGATTCTCTAAATGCCAAACATTTTTATAAAGAGATTCATCTTGATCATCAATTGAGGGTTTCAAAATTCATCCAAACCCCCATTACTAATTTCAAGAGTCCACTGGTTTGGATTGAGGAAAGGGTAGTTGTGGTTGTTGAAATATCCAAAAATATTTTATTTACACAATGTAATGAAGGGAATTATAATATATAGGTGGGAAAGAGTACTGAATTTGATAGTTCTAGTTGTATAATTAATATTCCTTTGGATATTTCATCATATTTTCCATGTCACAGGACACTAGTATTTCATCATTGTTGTAATAAGGGTCAAAGGAATACTTCATGTCCTTGTTATCTAATGTCCTGTTGTGTCTATTATCATTTGGAACATCATCACATGTTCATAGATGCTGTTAATTGGAAGAAATGTTGAGTCCGATCTACTCCATAAAATAAGTTCATAGTTCAATCGTACAAAAGTGGCATTCATAAGGGTTCTATTTATGGGTTTTTAAATTAATTATACTTAACTTGTATTGGATTTATCATATTGGTTCTCAATCTTGTTTGGAAGGAAAAATTATGTTTTGTATATTTTGGGAATTTTTGTTCCTATGCATTCTTCTTGGGCGAAATATTGAATCTCATCATCATAGTGTGAATGAGTTTTTCATTGTGTTTCATGTTCCTATAAAATAGTTTATTATAGGATTTTATGTGGTTGTTCTAGTTTATAAGGTTGGAATTTTATTTGTTATATAAGTTGGTACATGGTTATATATTATAAGTTGGGGAGTCTATCATGTCCTCTTTATGTTTTCGAAGTAAACATTGTTCTCTAAATTTTACATTTTCTTCGTTTCCCCTTGATGAATTGTTAGAGGGTCAGCCCCTATACATCTATGTTGTCTGATTTAGAGTGTTAGACCCCTCGTTGAAAATTGGGCTTCTTGAATGGGCCTAATGATTTTTATTATGGTAATATATTTTGTTTATTGTTTGGGATCATTGTTTCCCTTCTAGAGTTGATCTTTGGTTTCAGGAGTTTCATCGTGTGTGTTTTTGGGCCTTTTCCTTTCATCCAAATCAACTATAAGCATCAAGGATTTTTAGGGGAAGAAAATATTGTGGCGGGGAGAGTTTCCACGCCCAAACATTTTTTCATCATTTATTCTTGTTCAATGTTTTCCATTATATTTCCCATTTATTCATGGGTGATTCCGATTGATTTTTTTTATTTTTTTCTTATGTTGTACGATTAGCGTGTATGGTTAATTAAAAACTGTGTGACCACCAGATGCATGGTACATTTTTAGTTCATTTTTTTCTTTCATGGTTTAGGTTATGCAAGTAGGGAATAGTAATATTCAAACCAAATATATTATATGAATAACAAAGTTGGACATGGGTGTTCTTATGTGATGGCTCATGTATTAAGAAAAGTCAGTTCAAACTATGGGGAAAACATGCACTTGGGTCTGTAGTTTTTTTATTGAACTGACCACACATCTAGAACACAGTTTCCCAAACCATCTATCGAAACTGTGTAGGTTTCTGTAGATTCTTGTATAGGGTAAATGGTTGGGGAATATATTCCCAAACTTTGCAGCCTAACCTTTCACAATACCAAACTTATATAAAAAATGTCTTTCTACCATTTTCCCATATAGGTTTAAACCCCAAATCACCCTTATTTATACCCATTTGGACTATAAAACCATATGAGTCTCCGATACTCTTTATCTTTCCTTCTAACTCCTTATAGTGGTTACTCTATGTGGAATCTTCATGTTTTGTGTTTGATTTCTCAATGTAACACCCCTTCCATCTCTATCAATTTCCTTCTTCGTTCTTCTTCTTTTTTTCTTCTTATACCATGGTTCCATTCATTTAGGGTTCTTGTTTACTTGGTTGTAATTTTATGGTATTTTCTTGATAAGGTTCATATTGGTATTCATTAATCCTTTGGGCCTCATTTAATTCACTTTTAATGGTCATCATCGAAGGATTCAGGGGTTTAGTTACATTTCCCTTTGAATTGGAAATTTTAATTTAATAATCAAGGATTTATTGTTGTTTATACCACGTTTTATGGATTGTTATTAATATATAATATTTTGAAGAATTATTTTAATGAAATATAGTGTTTTTATGATTATATAAAATTTTGTGAAATAGATTTATTTCCCCTTTCACACCAAATGTTTGACCAAAGGCAATGTTCACCTTAAAAAATGAGTATGGTTTATCTTAATGTATTCTATTTTTAATTGGGTTTCTAATGAAATTTTTATAGTTATAAATGGTTCATTTATAACTTTTTGCAATGATTTGATACCCAATGAATACGTGAGTCCCAATTGGAACTTTTATAAATGGGTTTTTTGTGAAAAACTGTCATTGCGATGTGTCTATTTATTTATCATTATAATATGAATGGGGATAACTTCAGTAAGGTAAGTCCCTTATGGGTTGATGGATTAAAGGCCATGGAAATTCCTTGGGGTTGTTCGTGGGGGTTATGATTGGGTATGTAATATGCGTGACTTGATCTTATTCATTGTGCATGGATGATGGATTGATAATCCTTGGGTCACACCAATTTTAGGCATAACATTGGAAATAATATTTTATAGTGGATTATCTGAGAATGATTACTTAACTAGTATAGGACTATGATCTAGATAGAGTTTCATTTATACTGAAATTCTCTTCATTCGGAATCTTTCCACCCTGTTAGGCCATGTAGGGTATGGTCAAGAGTTTTGGCTGTTTAATAACATCAGGCATACCAATAGGACATCATGTTAATATATGTTATATATTTCCCCCCTAAGATCCTATTTATCCTCATGTTCTCAAAAACATGTTTATCTATGGGAAAAATATATCTTTGTCGTCAATTAAACTTTCAAGAGTACTACATTCATAGTTCCTTCATTTAGATATCATTTCTTCAGCTCCCCATGTATAATGTGTACCATTGGTAAAATTAAATGTCAGGATTTCTATTAAAAAAAATTATGAGGAATGTTAGAAAAAAATATTCATTCCCTCTCTCTCTCAAAAATTTCCATGCCTCATATATTTAAAAAATTTATTTTTTAATAAATCTAGAATAAAAGTTTGTTTTATTTTGAAATTGAATTGATGATAAACCAATGTTTATACCATTGTATTAAAATATAGTTTTAAAATGAATCTACAATTTGACGGAAATTAATATGGAGTTTTTTTACTTGGGTACAACAACTGAGTTTTAGTAATCACACCAATACCTATTTCATTCCTTTTATATTTATGTGCATCTTCTAGTATAGGCTTAATCAACATGGAGTGATATCTGGTGCGTGATTGGTGATTGACTAATGGGGTCACATGGATATTTGGTCAGTCATTAGGTCTGGTGTTATTTAAAATTTTTTATTCTTGTTATTTCTTTTCATTATGTTGGGATTATAATTTATATTTATGATTATTTTTAAATTTATTTTTTATTAAATTATTCTCACTGACATTCATTGATTCCATTAGAACTTGTTTCCTCTTCAAGGTAATTAGTAATTCACCTTGGGTATGTCTCAAGCTGACTTTGGTGACTGGTTCAGGGTCAACCTGGGTTGGTTCATGAAACTTGTAATATTTTATTTAACTAATTACATCAATATATAACTACTTCCACAAATCAAAGTGACCATGTGATAAAATAATATAGATAACTTCTTTAATGACATAACATCTATTAAGAAAACATGTTCAAATAATAGTGAGATTAATCACCATAATACTCATGTATAAATCATTGAAAATTATACTTGATCGTTTTTAATACATAAAATCTACTTCTATAATGCGTAGAATTACATTTTTTAAATACTTATGTCACTGTCTGCATTCGTCATCATCTATAAGCATTTCTATAAATTCAAACACTTCTTTGGGATCATTCACTAATATATATTCCTGAAACTATTTATAGTAAAATATTATTTTATTTATTTATCCTAAATAAATTATGACTTTATAATTTTATAATCTATATAACAATTTTTGAACATTTTAGGAATAAAGAATTTATAATTATATGGCCTTTATGGATATTTAACAAATAAAAAACATGAAAATTTCATATTTATTTAAATATAATCTCTTTCATATTATTATTTTATAATTTATTAAATATAAACTCCTTTACATTTAAAATATATGATATTTATAAAAATATTACCCTTTAATAATTCTTTTCATCATTTCTTATTATATATAATTTATATATTTCTGATTTATTTTTATTTAAACCATTATTTAATTTTATGAATCTCCATTCGATATAGTTTAAATAAATTTCATAAAATAAGGAATTATGAGGAATATTTAAAATTATTACTAATGATCATTTCATAAATTATCATAAGATGTAGAGTCATAGAGATTTAATGCTTTTGAGTTTGTGAATGTTTTTAGATTTCTTAAAATAGAAAAATAAAATATTAATTTTAATGGTGTTGTAATGAAATTTGTTGTGAATTTTTGGATTCGATATGTGATTTGTACACTTTGGTTAAAATTTAAAATTTCCCAAGGAATTCAATATTTTAGGTATGTGTCGAGTGTTGAGAGAATATAAATTATTGATTAATTATTTAATTAATTTATTTTATGATGAATATTCTTATAAAATGTAATTTTTACTCATTAGGATACTCTATGATGATGTATTATAGGATATGGGTGTATTAGTATTTTATAATGTCATGTCTCATTTCCTTTTTTCTGGTATTAATGAGATATTTTAATAAGAAATAATGATAAGGGGAGTGGAAAAGTTGTCAACAATTATGGCATGGAATTGATGGTATAATTAGATGAATTCATTCATAGATTCATTTTACCATAATAAACATTTTCTCTTTATTGTCACTTTTCACTAAAGATGTTCTATGAGAACAATGTGTTTTAGAAAATCAATTTAGGAGGTTTTTGAAGAATATATAAAAAAATGAAATGTGATTATAATCAATGGATTGTGGATGAAAAGTCATCATGGAATCCAAAATGGTAACTTCCTTTTAGAAATCGTTTTGTATCTCCCTTGTTTTCAATTTTAGTTATGTGCAGATGATATTCTACAAGCTGAAATAATTATTATGTTGTAAATTAGAAATTCAAATGATTTATTAATATGAAATTTGTAAAATTAAATTTAAATATGCATATTGTCTATGAATATATATTTATTTAAATATATTTTTTATGTAAATTGATAAATTATTCGAATTCATATGGTAAATAATTTGAAATATTCATAGAGATGAATGTAGTTTAATATTGATATATAATGAATGATTTATGTGAATGAGAAATTGTTGAAATTATCTACAATATTTTTTGGGAGGAGTAGTATTTCAATGGAATTACCACAGTAAATCAATATAGTAGTACCCAGAAAAACTCAAACCTGAGGCCTCACTTAGAACTTACACGACCACTATCACTTTGCTGTACTTGGGATGCTAGAAATTGCTGAAATTAATCCAAATCAGTTTTTATTATTCATGTGTGATTTATTTTATAATATGGTAATAATATATTTTTTTGTTGGTAAATTTTTATAAATAATTTTGAAATATATTTATGTATCAGGATTATTTTTTTGTCTAGAATGATGACATATAGTAAATAACAGTAAATATTGTAAGAAATGTGGATTTATGATAAATCCAAAACTTTTCCTAGTATGTATCTCATTAAATAATTAGATAAATCAATTTTAGTTGGATTGTTTTTCTTATATAAATTTTTTGTCAATCCTAGGTCTAGGTTGGATTGAGCCTTTCTTGGGGGATACAAGAATTAGATGTGAGTTCTGGCTATATTTCAAATTTACATTGTGATCAAAATTCACAATGTGACTTCTTTGGAAGGCCCCATGAATTTTATTTATGATATATATTATTTTGTGAAGACCCCATGATTTTTTTGTGCATTTCATTATTTTGGGAAGACATCATGAATATAATTCACTTCCAAAATTTAATTCAACCATGAAATTAATTCATCCCTCAAAAATACAATATTAATATTGTACACCAAATGATTTATTTCACAAATTTAAGAAAGCCTAATAGATTATTTCTCCTAATAATAAATTACACCCCAGGAATTACATTCACCCTTTAAATGTTCTCCATGAAAAGTAAATCACTTCATGAATATATTTCACAACATGAAATGTTACATTTATGTTTTCTAATTTATAGAAGACGAAAATTAAGAAAAATAAGTAAGTTTATTATTTTACGGTGTGAAATCTACTCACATTTTGAATTTATGTTACACATATTTTTTTTAAAACCCTCCAACATCATGTATTTTGTTAATATATTCCCCTTTCTCCACTTCATACCTTCCTCTGATGATGTCATAGAATTCCATTTGATCTAGAAGAAAAAAAAATTGGTTATTGGGTTTCTAGAAATAAATTTTTAATAATTATTCCAATAAATATTATATATGTTAGGGGTTTTCATTGCCTTCTCCAATTTAATGGTGGTTAGTCTAAATCTTATTCCTCTATTTCAATTTAATTATCCATAGTATGTGTGATACGTGCAATCACATTGGTGCACCACAGACAAGAAAAAATTAATTGGATAAATCATATTTAAATAATAATCATTTTCATTAGATAAACATTAGATATCATTTGGTATGTAGTTATTGAGACATAGACCTATGGTCACTTCATAGTTTTTCCATTCTTGTAACATGTTAAAACATGGTTAGCTTGACATTTTAGCCCTGAGATATATTAGAAAAATTGATTGATTATTGGATTAATATGATGAATTTCATAACATGTAACCTATGATAATTTTTAAGGTTGAGTCACTCTATCTAAACTTGGTGAACTGATATATAAATAAACATATGGTAATTTTTTTAAATGGTTGGGTCCAAAGACTCATTTTATTATTAAAGAAAATCAGAGAACTCTTTTAACTGGGTATAGGGATACCCATTACATATCCCAAAGGCCTAGTGGGCTTATATCCCATTACATAGCTCATAGGTCCAATATTTTGTCCCAATTTACATTCTGTGAATAGTAACCTAGCAGCTATAGTACCCGTACAGTATAACTTCTGATTTAAGTTGTGGCTAGTTTTCCTGGCGCATGATTCCATTCTATTTGGGGGATAGGTGTACTAGTACATGAATTTTAAGGGTAGATTGTATGAACTTGTTAGATGTCTGAGGACTAGATGCATAATCTCTAAATGGACATGGGTGAGACTCTAGATAGCCCATGGGTAGTGGAAATAAGTTATTTCGATATTTGGGAGATTCAACCATGGTGAATAATATTCAACCAGATGGGTGATCTATCCTAATCTGTGATGATCCACCATTATCTATAGATACATAACAAGGATCTTAAGAAAGTATGGATAACCCCATGAGTCAAGACGGATCTTGGGGGACCAACATGTTTATAATATGTGTTGTATTTATTCATTAAATTACTATTATTTTTATCACTATATTTAATGAACTATATTTCTCAGACTGGATTGATTAGACATGTCAGTTTTGATCTACTTAGTTGTAATCACTCATTATACAACTGTCCATTTTGTACTTGGAATTATTTTATGGATGGTTGCTTAGACAAGAAAAAACACCCTATTATTGATTTATACCTTTCCATATGGGTTTGATATTGGAGATTGTACTGATAGGGAATTTAGGACCTGGGTATTTAGAGTCCTTTTTGGAGTTTTCATGTACTTTATCTTTTTAAATTTCATCATGTTATTCAGTTATATTTATATTTTCAATATATTATAGAATTTATAATTGTATTTGTTCATTTTTTCCTCCCATTTATTCGGTCTTCTATTAAATTATTTATAATATTTCCATTATTTTTTTGGAACTACTATTATTTTTCTTCTCTCATAATAACAATTTAATAGATGGTATAGTATCCCAACTATATTCCTTACACACTTGTTGGTATTCATAAGCCTCATGCATCTGGGGAGGAATGCCTAAGGACACATTTTTGACTAGTGTGATCAGTTGAGGGAGCACTAGATTGGGTTCATTATAGAGTGGTATCAAAGGATAAAATATATTTCATATTATTTTACTATTTGGGGGTGGTAGAAAAGAGACTAGATTTGATGTCAATATATTTGGTAATGAGCATGTGCGTGTGATTAACAATCCCATTTATGTCGTAAAATCCATGTTCATGAGGAAAAGATTTTTGATCATGATATTCCCTTATTACAGTTAATATTATTCCACATTAGGTGATTCACGTGTTGTGTGATGTTATTTTTTCTTGAGATTTATACTCATCGACTAGTGTGGTATGAGATAGGTATACTGATCATTATGGGAATGTTGGGATACATACTAGCATGTATTGTTCATGATATGGACATATTAATTATTTGTGATATATTTTCATGAATGAAATAAAAAATCAGAAACCTGTTATATCTGAAGAAGTTAGTAATAAATTAACAATTATATCATAAAATTAACTTATTAATACATGGTTAGAGTGACCATGAGATGGTGTTTCTCAATTTTTTCACCTCACTAGGTGGACCCTGATGTTAGCTATTTTTATAATGAGCGTATTTGTCATACATATAAAATCCCCCTAATAATCATCAAATTGAGCTACTATAATGCAGTAATTAACACACTTATAACACATCTAAATCTGTTTTTTGTATGGGTCTTGATAATTTTTTTCTATGATCAGCTCCACAATAAATTCTTAAGGGTCATACAATCCATGGATAGTGAAATGTTTCTCATCATGCCCTCAATTTATTATAAGATGATAGATTTAAAGCTACAACACCTACGTATGTTTTGTGGGGAGGGAAGACCAGAAGAACATGAGTTATTTATTCTGTTAGTATAGATGATACTAAATCAATTCATGACACATATTTAGTTGAAGCTGATGATTTCTGGATTCAATATTCATGAACTTTCCAAGGATTAGTGGGACATTTTAGTGAAATATTGGCATTAAGAGGAGTTATCCTACAAGGACATTGAGGTAATTTTTTAATACCAATTCTATCTTGAGATGTGGAGGGGTGACGAGGGTTGTTATTTAATGAACATGAAATAGGAGATCTTGTTTGTGATGGAATATGAGATATGTTTCACCAACCTTCATCACTTCTCTCTATCATTAGTTGCTCATGAGATCTACAAGGAGTGATGTTTTTTAATAGTCTTTTATATGATTTTAGGTCCTTCATGAAAATAATTTTTTTGTGCGTAATTTAATGCATGATGAACCAAGATCTAATCAATGAATGGAATCTAAAAGTGGCCCCTAGTGGTGGCCACATAGTTTCAATATGTTGATTTGGGAACTCTTCTTCTAGTGGAAATAAGAATCATTTTGAAATATATTCCCAAGACAGTAGTGGAAAAATAAGTCTAGGTAGTGGAATTCCACCTTAGTACAATGGTTTGATCTTCTTTTTTTTGTATGGTATTTATAGGAATAGGTACCTGTGTTTTCCTCAATCCATACTAGAGTTTTTTTCTTTAGAAATACGGTCCATCATTAAAAGTTTTGTAGAAAATTTCCATAGATGATATGTGGAATGGGAACATTTTAAGAACCTAATACTATAAAATAATATACTACTCCTCTATAGAGATATATTAGGAGTTCCACTGGCCATTTAAGATGCGGCATGGGACACGGTACCCTAGTGCTAGAGTAGTAGTACCACTTAGAGTGAATAACACAATAGATCTAGACTAGATACTATGGGCCATCCAGCTATATGATGTAAACTCTACCTCAATATGATTATATGCATGACCTTCTATAGTTAGAGGTATTATTTTTGTATTTTCTACCATAGATTGATTTTTTTTTATATAGGAGGATCCAATTCCTTTTTAGCTACTATTTTTTCAAATTAGATGGGTTTTTATTTGAAGAGAATATATGCGGTTAAAACCATTTCACATCATTGGTAGTGCAGTAAGAGGGTTTCAAACATGACAATTATCATTCGCTTTAAATTGGTGTCTGTTGTTTCCTTTGGGAACATTTTTTCATAAAAATGTTATTATTTTATTTTATTACTCGTATAGAATATATATTTATCTACCAGGATAATATCAAATGTTATAAGAGGAGGTATAAATTTCTATCTCTTTATAGGGGTAGCTATAATCACTAGGTTGATATTGTTTTTCAATTTTCTCGATATTGACCAATTTAGTGAATATTGGATTTACTTGTGACTCAAATAAAAATAATTGTTTTGGATGATGGAAAAATGTAGCAAGATAATTTTTCATTAGTGGTTGATCATTTTTAGGGTCTCTTTCTTGAATATGTCTATAGTTTACCACCTTATTAGGAGGTTGAGTTCATGATAGAGTTTATTCTAGGGGTAGAAATATTTTTTATCCATCATTATAGGATGTCACCAATAGATCATTGGGGGTTGAATGATTTGTTGGATGTTATATAAGATAAGGGTTTCAAATGTTCTAGTACATCTGTGTGGTGTTCAATAGTTATTCTCACTAATAAGGGAGATGGGAAATAGTTCATATGTGTGGATTACCAGAGAATGAACTAGACACAAATTATGAAATGATATCCCCTTCCATGTATTATTGACCTCTTTGATTAAGAAATGAGTTCCAAGATTATATGCAACATCGAATTATGGTCTGGGTACCAACAGTTGAGGGTTAGAGCATTATAAATACCATAACATACTTTTAAGACATGTTATGGATTATATGAGTTTGTTGTGATTCCCTTTCAATAGATGAAGTTTCCAAAAGTATTCATGTAGTTGATTAATCAGATCATTCATCCTTTCCTTTAATGATTTGTGGTAGTTTTTATTGATGAAATATTATTATAATCCAAATTAGTAGCGGATCATGCCTAATATCTTGAAATCATCTTATGTACATTGGGAGAGCCTCCAGATTACATCAAGTTATCCAAATGAAATTTCTTGGTTGATAGATTTTACCTTTTTGGGTCATGTTATCCAAGAGGTTGTATTGTCAGTGGACCTAGGAAGAGATGTAGCTATTGTATACTGGGATCGATCAAAGAATTTCTTTGAGATTCAGGGGTTACTTATTCTAGCAGGTTATTATCAGTTCTTTATATAAGAATTTTTTTATTTGGAAACACCAATATTTTGGCTGACCACGAAATGGTTGAATTTTTTTGGATAGATACTTATGAGAGATATTTCAATGTGAAAGTTTGTAGGAAAACCACAACACTTGTCCTCAAATTACATGATCTCGATATGGAGTTTAATGTGTATTATTGTGTATATAGAGTTGTACTTAGAGTTGTTATTATTCAAGAGTACCATGAGGTCACATATGGATCCAAATAGTTGAGGAAACATTAGAGTAATTACCCTAATCATTATTTAGAGTGAAAAATGGTGGTACACTCCACAAAATTTTAGTGGAACTATCTTAAGGGAGAGAGGTTTGTGTTGAACATGGGAAACAAGATCCTTGAGTATATATTTTTTCCCCTAGACTAGTACCTTCAAAATAAGAGGTGGGTTGAGTATCGTAAATCATTCATATTATAGATGGATTTCAAACTACGCATGAGAAATGTCATTTTTGATTAAGTCAGAAGATAAAGATAGAGGTAGTGTATTTGACTTTATATGAGTGATGAATGATGGAACTATTTACTAACATGCATATAGATCTTTAAGAGTCAAAGGGTTGTGTAACTTTGACATCAAAATTTTTTATTCCCATGCTTCTTGACTAGATGATGACATAGTAGTTATCTAATATTGGGGGCTTAACTGTGGGATATATTTTATATAGTTTGGAGACACATATAGATGGTATATTTTTGTAAATTAAATTATTCTCTTTCATGGACATGTATGGGTTTTTATGGGATTTCATTTGAAGTTTATGAGAGAGTTTCATCCTTCAAAATAAGATGCACATACTATTTAGAAAAAGAGATAAAATTATCTCTATAAAGAATAACGGGGTCTAGTTATGAAGAAGGAGATAAAAGTCTCATTGGTGACATGTTTAACCTTACACAAGGTGATGATGAGGCACCAGAGGCTTGATAAGACACTACAACCATTGCCTATTCTACAATGGAGGTGGGCAAATGTCAAAATTAATTTTTTGATAGGATTACACATAACACCTCACAAGAATTATGTAGAATTGGATAATTAGAAACGGCTAATGATGGTATACCACTTATGAAAAATCAGGGATACCTTCACCACTAATGATAGGGATAGATTTTACATGTGAGAGATAGTTATATTTTACGGTGTTCTGAGGAGCACAATTTCTAATTGAGATCATTATTTCACATATTAATTTTTTATGGTGTTTAAAATTCAATATGATCATAGGATTTATTTATTAAAACCTATAAGCAATAGAGAAAAATCAAATAAGAATGTTCTATTCCGATTCTAGAGGATATGTTACAAGCCTGTTTTTTGGATGTTAGTGGTTCATGGGAGAAATATTTGGAACCCATGGAGTATTCCTATTATAAAAAATTATAAAAAAGATGAAAATGGATCCCTTAGAGTCTATAATTGGAAGTATATATTGTTCTAATATTTACTGGTATGAGGTAGATGAGTTAGTGATTATTTTTCCTAGTCTCAGGTAGGAGATGACTAACTAGTTTCAATTGATCAGAAATAAATTTTTGAACTTACAGGGTTAATGGGAACCATATGCATACCATCAGAGATAACCTAAAAATTTTAGTGCTAGTCATTGATATTTTCTTTATGTGTAACCTAGGTTTGAGAAAAATCATATCAAAAAACAAGGGAAGCTATTTCCCAAGGCCTTCATTCTATTCAAGATGGTTTAGACGGTTGGTAAAGTGTCATAATGTTTGGAACATCAATAGATCTATAGTCCCATGAATGATTCTTTTCATATGTCACAACATTGGAAATATAATTTTTACCCCTCTCATATGATATATGTTCATGATATCTAGCTAGAAGTGGATGCATCCATTAATGAGCAGAAAATTCATGTCATGGACTATAGTGAATAGAATTTTTGAGGAATTAATATCTCACAATTAAATTTTTAGATGGTGAATTGATGAGTTCAAGAGGAAACCTAAGAGATATATAATAATGTGTGAGTATAGTAGGTAGTAGTTTTTTTAATACCCCATAATACTACATGGAGAAACTCAGGGACGAGCTATTAAATGATGGTTAGGTTATAAGATATGTTAGACATACATATGTTTCAATAAAATGTACATTGGTTTTCATGTTTTTCAATGATTAAAAAAATTACCATTTTTACTATAATAAGTTTTTATTAGGTGTTTCATATGTCATTTTTTTCATAATATGACTATATATAGATAACTATGAAAGATAATCTTATGCCGAGTATAATATTAAATATTCTAAAAAGTATTTTATCTTATGATTATTGATGTTTTGAAATATTATATTTATTATGATTATAATAAGAAATCTCAGTGTTGAATGTTTATAATACTATGAATGATATAATATTATGAAGAGAATGGGCTGTCTACAATACATACATGTCTGATGTTTTGGAAAAAGTGAAATTTTAAAAATTATTTACCTTATGATAAGGATATTAGGTAAATAATATCTTATAAAAAATTGAATAAACTATTAAATTCAATTATCACACTTCAGTACAATATTTAACTTACGGTAAAAATTATTCTATTCATGTTTAGTTGAATTTATCTTATGCACGATGTGATATAAAAATATTTTTATCTTATGAAGCCTTTTTGATGTTTATCTTTTGATAACAGTACAACCTTCAGAATATCTAATGATGAACTTTATGTTATAAAGAATGTATTGAATACTAACATAATATATTGATAAGTTACTTCATGATTTATATCATATTTGAAAAGGATTTATCTATTTAATGAATTTTCAATTCATATAAGGAGTAATATATCCAAGAATACATAGAACCAAATGATTCTAATTTTTTGACATCACAACTATAGAATCATATTCTATATTATGAAGGATTGGACTCATGCATTTGAAATCATGTATTATCAAATTTTTAAAAGGTTATAAACTAAAATTATTGTTATTTCATGTTCTTATATCGAAAAGTGAAGAGGATATATAAATAAATGGAGTCAACCACTCCATGAAAAATAAAAAAATATATATAACACATGGAAATATGAATACTATGATAACGGTGAAAAAACTTATTATACATATACATGACCATATACACCACATTCCTTATATAATTTCAATTCTATTAGTGTCTATTCATGATCATCTAGATAATTTATTTGAAGATCGTAAACTTATTTGGACATATATTCATCTACCTTTAGTCTCTCCATGCACCTGTGCACTAAAATAATTCTGTAAAAGTATATTCCAATATACATTGATTACACTCATTGTAATTGAGTTTGTCATTTACATGGATTGGTCTTGAATATGGAGATTTTGGTGTAAGTATCTTGTACATTTATAAAAAAGTAACAAATCTTTTACTCTGTTAAGATCCCCCCCATAAAATTATATTTCATATTGAAAAACACTATACTCATAGAGTAGAGTGTTGGTGGAGTGTCATAGGATATTTATATTCTCCAAACCACTATAAATGTCTCATAATTTGTCTCATTCTGATAATATTTTAAATTTCAACTACTTTTCCTTTTAATGGGATGGACGTAAAGTCGCATACCTTGAAGGGGGTGGTTTAAAGCCAGAAAATTTTATGAACTCAATTCATCCCCTTATTGAGTTTTCTACTAGTCATTATTTCTGACACCATTTGGTATCAGAGATCATTACTATTGATTTGAATGATATAAATGGATAGAGTAAAAATATATATTTTCAAATTTATTCTATGGATGATAAACAATATTTTTTTGTAAAAGGTGATAGATCATTATTTTATTAGATAAAATTATGGTTTTTGGATGGCTCAAATGAATATTTATTTCATGAATATTGGATTTAAATATTATCTAAAAGTATTAAGGCCTTATGAAATTGTGAAGAAAAAACCTGAAACATGGGATGCTACAATCGAATTATACTATGATCAAAAATATAATTTTATGAATTCTATATTATTCGGAATAGGTCCAAATAAGTTAAATTGAGTTCCCTAGTGTTAGAAATCTCATGATATGTGGATTAATATATAAGGTTCTCATGAAGGTATATATAATTTGAAGGCCCATAGATATGATAATTAAAAATTTATGTTCAGAACATTCAAAACTACTAAATTAGAATGCATTACATAGAATATTAGAAGACTCACTATTATTTTAAATAATAATTGTCTTCTAGGAATACAAATGTTTAGTCTTGAGACGGCTGTGAATGTTCTAAGAGTTGTACCACCAAGGTGGAGTGGAATCATATCTTCCATTGTAATATATATATATTTCCAGAAGTTCAAAATTAAAGACCTTAAGAGAAATATTTTTAAGTATGATGCTAAAATTGAAGTTGAATATGGATAATATAAAATGATCAGGAAATAAAATACATATTTAATGGTTTCTACTTCCAAATATGAAAATAAGAACAAGGGTATACAAATCTCTAAAACATATAAGGAATAAAACTCCCCAATCCATTCTAGATCAAATAATGATCTTTTAAAATTTTACGAGATTTTTATAAAATTATATATCAAGAGAAGAGGTGTTAGAATACCCATCAACAATTATATGATTCATGGTGGAAAATAAAAATAAGTGAGATGTTATGAGTTGAAAAATATAGGACATAACAAGCAAGACTATGCAAAATTTCTTGAAAATAAAAAATATGAATAGATGTTATTCAAGTATAATATATATAATAATAAATCCAAAAAATATATAAAGGTAATGGGGATTACTTCTAAATATTCTAGTGAGTGTACTTCGTCATAATTAGAAGATAATGTTCTTAATCAAAAGGACAACATATAATTTATGATACATTTAGATGAGGTAAATTATTACGAATCTTATGTTAATTATTGGGAATTATAAAATAATAATTTCCCATATGATGAACTAAAGGAATATTATACCATGATATAAACTAATTATTAAAGAAAAAAATAAAAAATAATCATCAGGGAACACTTATAAAAAAATAATCAATAAAGAGATGATGTAAAATAATATCATTTTTGAAAGACCAATTGGAAATGTCTAATTCCACATCTACTGAATAGGTTATAATAATTCAGAACCTATAGAAGTAAGTTCAAAAAATCAAATATGTCCCATTTGTTTTTACCAAAGGGAAATATTAACTTAACAAAATTATTAGTCAATATCAGCAGAAAAATAAAACAATTTGCAATATAAATTTAAGGTGAAAGGAACAATCTTTATAAATATTATTTTGTGATAAGTTGTTAAAATAAAAACCACTAAAAGGCCCCATGTTTTCACTATGGAGACATTTAAAATTGTGATACTATTTTTAATATAATAGATCCACAATTCCATTGAAATAAAAACTACTCTCATAATAATATTTTCTCACAACATGAGACTAATTTTTCTCCAAAATAAAAACATATTTGGATCCAGAAGTCTTATGTAGCTAACATTTACGTCCCTGAGAGTACATAGGAACCAAAAAATATTATTGATTGAATTTCCATTGAAGGGATTAAACCACATGATAAATCCAAAAATTATTGTTTATTGATTAAGGATAATTAAGTTATATCATTGAATATTTCTTAAGACTTCACTCACTATCCAAGATTCATGGAGGCTATGTCACATTTAGTGAAAAAGAAAGTGGTAAAATAGTTTTCAGTGGATAAGTTGGGAATCCACAATATATCTTCCTTAAAACTATTATTTATATTTGAGGCTTAAATATCATCATGTTCAGTACTTATCATCATTTTGAAGATATCTATTCCATTTATTTTTCTTACAATTCATTATCAAATTTCAATGAAAAATATCTCAAGTCGAAAGAAACATGATATGATAATATCTATAAGTTAGATATTAATTACTTTTTTAAATGTAAATTATTTAGGTGATAGAATTGACGAATCATGGATTTGATATAGAAGCCTTAGATCCAGTAATGTAAATTCCTTGAAAATGTTGTCTAAAATAGATTTGATTTATGAAATTCCTACTCTTAAATTGGATAAAAATAAGTTATTCAATGCATGAAAAATCGTAATGAAACCCATTCCATCTTTTAAACCACTTAACGAGATTGGAACATCTAGTATTCTAAATCATATCCATATAGATATATACTCACCTATTAGAAAAACTTTTATTGCTGGAAAAATATTTTTTATGAGTTGGTTGTGGTTTTTTCAATATTTATATCAATTAACGTTTTTAGACTAGTGATTGAATTTTTTTAATTTTTGTGGAATTTTTTAAACATTTGAAAATGAAAAATAAACTAAAATTGTGACTTTGTGGGGGTGTCCATAGAAGAGAAATTGAGAATTATGAATTTAATACATATTTCTCAAAATAATGTATCAAACATCCTTTTCTTCCATTAGAAAACATCAATATAATGGTGTTTTTGAAAGGTGAAACATCACTTTTGAAGAAATATTTGGTAAAATATTATGTCAACATAACAAGACCACTCATTTTTGGGCTGATGTTGTTATCATAACATGTTATGTCATAATGAACATTATAATAAGTCATATATTAACGAAAACACCCTATGAGTTATGGAATAATAGAAAAATAGATATATGATTCATAAATTATTTGTAAGAAAGGTTTAAATAAAAAACTAGGAATATATAGGTATCTTTGTTCAGAAATATGATAAATGTAATTTTTAGGGCTATTCAATTACTTCCAATGATATTAGAGTTTTAAATAAGAGGTGAAGGTCTATTGAATAATTAAATAATGTGAATATTGATGAAAGTGATCTTTTTTATCCGAAAATGACTCAAAAAATGAGATGAGTGAATCTTTAAAGGATATGAGATCTAATCCTCACATTATAATAGTTGGGATGATGAATTGGAACAATAATATCTTGAAATAAATCCTATAATAATTGATACTAGTGAACTTGAAAGTGTACTTCCTACGGAACATTAAAATGATAATGACCGTCCCCTAGAAACTATTATTTGAAATTTAGATGAAGCAGTTATAAAAATTATAAATATAAGAGTCCTAGCAATTCTTTTCCCATTTTATCTCAGTTACAAACTAAAATTGTGGAGGAGTTTTTATCATATGAATCATTGTTTTTAACTATTTTAGATGAGTTAAATCATCTTAGAAGGAAAAATGTATGGAATTAGTTGATATACCCTCTAACTATCCTATTTTTGAAAACGTATGTTATTTAGAAATAAATAATATTATCATGGTGCAATCATAAGAAATAAGTTCAGATTAGTTGCAAAATGATATAATCGTGAAGAAGGAATATACTATGAAGATACTTTTTCCACTATATATAGGTTAGATGGATATAAAATCCACTTAGAATATTAATACTATATGAAATTTAAATTAAATCATATGAATGCAAAATTTTCATTTCTAAATGTATTTTTTGTGGTGGATGTTTATGTTGAACAACCACTTTTTTATAAGAGCATCAATTTCTGAAGTGCCCAGATCAGTGTGAATCACTGAGAGGGGGAGGGGGTGAATCAGTGATCCCTTAAAACTTTTACTAATCGATTCTTATCAATTAAACCTCTATGGCTGGTTAAAGCCTCGATCCACTATTCTTGTATCTCTCAACCTTTCCCGAATGATGCAGTAATGAAAAGGCACAGGACACAAGGATTTACAAGGTTCGGCACCAAAGGCCTACATCCTTGCCATGCTCTCCAAGCATGGATTCTCCATTATAACCTGTTAAAATTACAATGGTCGATACAGAGTCCCACTGTATCTCTCCTGAGTCCCACAGGAGGGTCTTTATACTGCGTCCCACAGTGTTACCAGAGTCCCACTGGCCTGCTCCAGAATCCCACTGAAGACTTCTTCTCCCTGAGTCCCACAGGGTCTTCTCCTGGCTCCTCGAGTCGCACGAGTAGCTCTTCTTCACTTTAAGTTCTTCAAGTATCCTCAGCAGCCTGGGATAAAGGCTGCTGGCCTTGCTCTGTACCTCTGATCACTTGTGATGATTAGGGTCTTCTCAATCTACTGAAAACTCAGACAACCAATCTCTTTAACTTCAGTCTGGCTCAGTCCCACTCCTGGTCTTGGACAACTCAAATGCACACCACTGATTTGGATTTGTTCACGTGTGCACGTGCATGCATGCATGCATGCACTTCTCCTGTCCTCTTCTTGGTGCAGTAGACCCACAGAGGGTGTAATCAATTATAGCACACACCTTTTCCGAACTTCACACACTTTATCCAATTTGTTTACACACTTAGAGTGTGTTCTACTTTAGTGTGGATGTCCTCCTTTCAACTTCTTCTAAGTGTGTTCACTTGTAGTGCACACCTAGGTTCGGCCACTTCTTTAGTTTGCACACACAAATTCTTCACTTAGCATACACTTGTAGTGACCTTCCTCTTCTTGTTGCACACACACACTTTAGTGTTCTTTTAGTTGTTCTTCAATAGTGTGCACACACAAGGCTACGGCCTCTTCCACTTGCACACACTTCCTCTCGGCCTTTTTCACTTCACACACAATGTGTGGTATTCCACTTCACTTGGCACACAAGGCACTAAGGCTCGGCCTTCTCTTCCCTTCTTGCACACACACCCGAACACCTACTGCCCTTCTTTGCACTTAGCACACACACAAGGGGAAATGTGGCTACGGCCTTCCACTTCTCTTGGCACACAAGGTTTACTCTTTTATTATTCTTTGCACACACAACCCGAACCCCACTAGTGTGCAGGCGCGCAAGGGTTGCGGCCAAACTTCTCAACACTATGCACACACACTGTCCATGGCGTGGGTGTTTTCACCTTTTAGCACACACCCACTTGGTGTGTAATTCTCATCACCCAATTTCAAACAAGGCGTGCAAGGTGCACGGCACAGTGGCGCGCAAGACCCAAGGGTGGTACTGCCTCTGGTGCGCAAGTGCACTGGCCGAGGGGCGCGCAAGACCTCCTACCCGCGGGGCGCGCAAGTGCAACACCCGCGGGGTCTTCCTCTTGCCGCGCAAGGGTGCGGGCAGAGAGGGAACAGCCTCGGGCGCGCAAGAATGCTGCGGCCACGAGCTCTTCCTGCCGCGCAGAGTGCGCGCAAGGGACCTCACCGCGCAAGTGTGCACGGGGCTTTGTCTTCGTGAGGCACAAGGTGCACTCACGGTTTTCCGGATCTTCAACAAAGAATCAGCAAGCCACAATGAGGTCTTGGCCTCTCCTTTTATAGGCAGAGAATCCTCAAAACTTCCGCGTGATAAATCTTTGAACTCCCGAAAGTTTCGGGTTATCAAGATTTTACAAATCTTAATTTCTTTCCTCTGTTTCCACGCGGGTTCCCATTTATTTTTTCTCTACGTGCATGCGACTCATAACGCATGCACAGCCTTCGGTTTTAGGCTGATCCATGAAAACCATAAACCCTTCAACGCCTCGGCAGATTATCTTGCCTCGGCCTTCTTCGAATTCTTCCAAACATAGCATGCAAGTCTCTTTTTGTGCATGGATGGGTTCAGGTGGTCCAGACGAGTCCAATGGTGTCTTCGGATTCGGAAATGGTGGCCGGGAACTCGAATTTTGTCTTCGGGGAGGCTCTGGTTCAGCGGCTGCTCGCGGGTGGCTTCGGCTCGAGCTCGACGAAGGAGATGATCCGGGATCCGTTGGATCGGGCGATCAAAATACATCTGACGGCCTGGATTAGATCGCGGCGCCGCAGATGGATCGTGCGGCGCAGATCAAGCGCGCGATGAGACGGACGGCCAGGATCTCTTCCGCGGGAAAATCCCGCGTCCCACATCGAAACGCCGCCCAGTTTTCTCGCGGCTTATTACCCTGGCTCTCACCGCTACTCGCCAGTTGAATCCTCTCCCTCCACGGTGCCGCCCCGCACCGTGTTCTCCCTGCGGGCGCGCTCTGCGCCCACTCTTGCTCCCTGCGGGCGCGCTACTAGCGCCCACTATGCATCCTGGGTGCGCGGGCTTCACCACCGCGTGCCCTCGGGGGCTTATACACGGCCCCCTGCGCTCCTCCGGGCGTGCCCCAGCGCCTCTGTGGTGTCTGCGGGTGCGCCCCTGCCGCCCTGAGCTTGCCCCACGGGTTCCCCCTTGGGCGTGGCGCCTTAGGCCCACATGAGCCTTGGGGTTGAACCCACAAGGTGCTCACGGGTTGGCCATATTTTTTGGCAAAGGAAATGTAAAGACTTTGTTAAAAACAAAGTTCTCCTCCATATGAGTATAAGCCAAATGCCAAGCCACTCCAAGCCTTCCTCTAAGCCATTCTTCTTCTACATTTTTCCTCTTCTCCCACATTTCTATTCTTCTTCTTCATTAGAATTCCTCCATTATCTTCAACATGTATTCATTACTTAGGAGTGAATTCTTTGAAAGTTTTCCATCAACCGAAGCTCCTGAATAATTCATCAATGTTCTTCAATGATCCAATTAGAGATCAAGTTGGATCACTTCTCATTCACATGCACTAAGTGTTAGTGCATGGATTTCTTTAATCCACATCATCCACTTAGTAGTTGTGGATGGATCATCTTTCATCACCTCATGCATTGTCATTACAATGCATGGTCTTCTAAAGATTGTTGTGACTTTGTATCCAGTTGATACAAGTTCTTGGAACTTAATGATCAGCTCAACAATCGTCAGATTTTCATGGAGAATGTTTCAACCATATTCTCCAATGCCACTTAGTGAATCTCCTAAGTGACATTCCTCTAAGTACCATGGCCATTCTCCTTCATCACCATCACCATCACATCCTTTGACATTCACATCTTGACTCCTTGACATCCATTCATTCCAAGACAACTTCATGCCTCATTGACAACAAATGCAACACAATGCACATCAATCTCCCCCTTTGTATTTGTTGTTAATACACTCCTTTAGCACATATGAATGGGTCAATATGTGTGCCAATATTTTCTCCCCCTTATTGGCAATCAAATGCAAAGGTGTGGTGTGGTTCACTTTCAAAAATCTCTTCCTCCCTTTGAAAAGTATTTTCTTGAAAAACACTGAGAGAGGGATGATGTCACATGTTCTTCTTTAGCAAAGAACCTTTAGTAGATCAACTCTAAGTCTACTTGGGCTAACCCGGTGTAGAAAACAAGAGTGATATAACCAAGATTTTTCAATGCTGTCCACAATTCTCTACACATGTGAGATCATGCTTCAGGGGTTTGAAAATTTTTCAGATATTCAATAAAGTGCTAAATCCTGCACATACTCCACAAAACTCATTAGAAAGTTCAGTGAAAAGATAAAGCTCCCCCTTTCATCCATTTGTCTTCAATCCATACTCCCCCTTAATTGACAAGATAAACTCAATTAAGAAACAAGGGATGAAAGTATGATTGGAATACCTTCACTTTTCTCAAGAGGGAATTAAATATCAGAATCCCATCTTCTCCAGATTGGCTCCCCCTCAAGGGGTGCACTCCATTCTGTCCAAACCATCCTCCAGCTGAGAATGATCATCATCTTCAATTCCCTGCAATGTCAGCACATGTATATACCAAGAGTATAAGGGAATAAGATGGAACCTCCTTGGTTCATCAATGTGAACAACAAGGTTGAGAAGATTCTCTCAACCAAGATGTCCCATTTTCACCAGTCTTCACACTTGCACATTTGATCTTCAATGATGTTGGTGCTGGTGTGGATCTCAATACATCTTCATGTGAAATATTTTTCTTCCCTCTTGCCTTAGCAATTGCCAGAACTTCATCTTCAGCTCTTTTCAGATCTTTGGCAAGTTGCAACTGATTTGGCCATATGACTAGTAAGTCACTTGGAAGTGTGGCCTCAGTTTTGGAAATTCCACATGGTTCTTTTGATGCTGTCAAGCTACCTCTCTTAGGAAACTTGTTTTCAATCAATCCCTTCTGCTTCTTCTGGATTGATTGTCTGTTTGAGTTCAGTTGGCTTCTATTGATTTCCATGGCTTGTTTACAAAGATCCATGGTATGACCTTTCTTTCCACAGTAGAAGCATGTCTTCTTGGTGGTCCTACTGGATGACTCACCCTTCTTGGACTTAGACTCCAAGGTCTTCTCTTCCTTTTTCATAATCTTCTTGGGAGCATCTTCCACTTTCTTCCTGCTTCCCAAGGATTATTTCTGAGCCATGTTCTGTGATCTTTTCTTCTTTTGAGCTCTGGATACAGTTGGAGATTGACATGTATCTTTTTGACCACTTTTGCAATCATCCCAGATGTTGTCAAGTAATCCAAATCTCTTAGCAGTAAACAGATGTCTCTGGACCTGTGGATGTTGCTTCTTTTCTTCTGGCTTGCTCCCCCTAGGCATGGGCTTCCTCTGTGCTTTATCATTCAGTGGATTGTACCAACAATCCTTTGCACAATGCCCATACTTGTTACAACACCAACATTGACCCACAAATCTTGACCTCTTGTGTACTTCTGATTGCTGGGTACTTTTCTTGACAAGTTGTGTTGTTTCAGGAGAGCCCTGCTTCTTCACTGTCTTCATCCATACTTGTTTAAAATTATTTTTCCATCCTGCACTTTTTGTGGAAACACAATTAGAAGCATCAGTACAAGATGGTATGGTTGGTACCTTCTTTCTAGAAGTTGTTGCACTTTCACTAGAGGATGTCTTGATTTTAGAATCATCCTTTTCAAAGCTCACTTGAGTAGCAACATTTCTTCTTTCAGCTGACTGGGAGGCTTTAGCTTTGGGTGATTGCTGATTTTTCAATATCACCTCCAGTTCTAAGCATTTCATATTGAGGGAGTTCTTCTCATCCTCAATAGTTCTTAGCTTTCCTTCCCAACTTTCTTTCAGCTGATTCATCTGGTCATCATGCACTGTCTTCAATTCAAGCAATGAATTGTCAAGCTCCTTCACCCTTTTTTCTTTTTCTTCAAGTTGAGCATCTTTGACATTCATTGAAACTTTGTACCTCTTTTCCAGTGCATGGAAAACTTCTTTGATCATTATCATAAAGATTTCTTTCTCAGAAAGTCTTCTTTGCAATTCTTCAGCAGTGTCTTCATACATTTCATTGCAAAGGGAAATTGTTTCATCTTTGGCTTTCACTAGCTTTCTGAGAGTGTTGGATATGCCAACCCTTTTTGCCAATTGATCTTCCATTGCATTGGCTTCTTCTTCTAACTGTGATTTTTCTTCATGAAGATCATGGATTCCTGTAGCTATACACTTTGCCACTTCCATGGGAACTGTCTTCTGAAGATATTTGAGTGCACTCTGAAGATCATTCATTATTTCAACTTCATCACAGCTAGGACAGGCTTTCTTCATCTTCTTGGCCTGTTTCTTCTTTCTATTTTTCTGAGTCTTGGCAGATATCTCCATTTGAGGCTGGTCACTCATTTCCTCAAATCTGCACTTCATAAAGACTCCCCTGGATCTTTTAGATGTAACCTCCCTCTGATACCAATTGAAGTGCCCAGATCAGTGTGAATCACTGAGAGGGGGAGGGGGTGAATCAGTGATCCCTTAAAACTTTTACTAATCGATTCTTATCAATTAAACCTCTATGGCTGGTTAAAGCCTCGATCCACTCTTCTTGTATCTCTCAACCTTTCCCGAATGATGCAGTAATGAAAAGGCATAGGACACAAGGATTTACAAGGTTCGACACCAAAGGCCTACATCCTTGCCATGCTCTCCAAGCATGGATTCTCCATTATAACCTGTTAAAATTACAATGGTCGATACAGAGTCCCACTGTATCTCTCCTGAGTCCCACAGGAGGGTCTTTATACTGCGTCCCACAGTGTTACCAGAGTCCCACTGGCCTGCTCCAGAATCCCACTGAAGACTTCTTCTCCCTGAGTCCCACAGGGTCTTCTCCTGGCTCCTTGAGTCGCACGAGTAGCTCTTCTTCACTTTAAGTTCTTCTAGTATCCTCAGCATCCTGGGATAAAGGCTGCTGGCCTTGCTCTGTACCTCTGATCACTTGTGATGATCAGGGTCTTCTCAATATACTGAAAACTCAGAAAACCAATCTCTTTAACTTCAGTCTGGCTCAGTCCCACTCCTGGTCTTGGACAACTCAAATGCACACCACTGATTTGGCTTTGTTCACGTGTGCACGTGCATGCATGCATGCATGCACTTCTCCTGTCCTCTTCTTGGTGCAGTAGACCCACAGAGGGTGTAATCAATTATAGCACACACCTTTTCCGAACTTCACACACTTTATCCAATTTGTTTACACACTTAGAGTGTGTTCTACTTTAGTGTGGATGTCCTCCTTTCAACTTCTTCTAAGTGTGTTCACTTTTAGTGCACACCTAGGTTCGGCCACTTCTTTAGTTTGCACACACAAATTCTTCACTTAGCATACACTTGTAGTGACCTTCCTCTTCTTGTTGCACACACACACTTTAGTGTTCTTTTAGTTGTTCTTCAATAGTGTGCACACACAAGGCTACGGCCTCTTCCACTTGCACACACTTCCTCTTGGACTTTTTCACTTCACACACAATGTGTGGTATTCCACTTCACTTGGCACACAAGGCACTAAGGCTCGGCCTTCTCTTCCCTTCTTGCACACACACCTGAACACCTACTGCCCTTCTTTGCACTTAGCACACACACAAGGGGAAATGTGGCTACGGCCTTCCACTTCTCTTGGCACACAAGGTTTACTCTTTTATTCTTCTTTGCACACACAACCCGAACCCCACTAGTGTGCAGGCGCGCAAGGGTTGCGGCCAAACTTCCCAACACTATGCACACACACTGTCCATGGCGTGGGTGTTTTCACCTTTTAGCACACACCCACTTGGTGTGTAATTCTCATCACCCAATTTCAAACAAGGCGTGCAAGGTGCACGGCACAGTGGCGCGCAAGACCCAAGGGTGGTACTGCCTCTGGTGCGCAAGTGCACTGGCCAAGGGGCGCGCAAGACCTCCTACCCGCGGGGCGCGCAAGTGCAACACCCGCGGGGTCTTCCTCTTGCCGCGCAAGGGTGCGGGCAGAGAGGGAACAGCCTCGGGCGCGCAAGAATGTTGCGGCCACGAGCTCTTCCTGCCGCGCAGAGTGCGCGCAAGGGACCTCACCGCGCAAGTGTGCATGGGGCTTTGTCTTCGTGAGGCACAAGGTGCACTCACGGTTTTCCGGATCTTCAACAAAGAATCAGCAAGCCACAATGAGGTCTCGGCCTCTCCTTTTATAGGCAGAGAAACCTCAAAACTTCCGCGTGATAAATCTTTGAACTCCCGAAAGTTTCGGGTTATCAAGATTTTCAAAATCTTAATTTCTTTCCTCTGTTTCCACGCGGGTTCCCATTTATTTTTTCTCTACGTGCATGCGACTCATAACGCATGCACAGCCTTCGGTTTTAGGCTGATCCATGCAAACCATAAACCCTTCAACGCCTCGGCAGATTCTCTTGCCTCGGCCTTCTTAGAATTCTTCCAAACATAGAATGCAAGTCTCTTTTTGTGCATGGATGGGTTCAGGTGGTCTAGACGAGTCCAATGGTGTCTTCGGATTCGGAAATGGTGGCCGGGAACTCGAATTTTGTCATCGGGGAGGCTCTGGTTCAGCGGCTGCTCGCGGGTGGCTTCGGCTCGAGCTCGACGAAGGAGATGATCCGGGAGCCGTTGGATCGGGCGATCAAAATACATCTGACGGCCTGGATTAGATCGCGGCGCCGCGGATGGATCGTGCGGCGCATATCAAGCGCGCGATGAGACGGACGACCAGGATCTCTTCCGCGGGAAAATCCCGCGTCCCACATCGAAACGCCGCCCAGTTTTCTCGCGGCTTATTACCCTGGCTCTCACCGCTACTCGCCAGTTGAATCCTCTCCCTCCACGGTGCCGCCCCGCACCGTGTTCTCCCAGCGGGCGCGCTCTGCGCCCACTCTTGCTCCCTGCGGGCGCGCTACTGGCGCCCACTATGCATCCTGGGTGCGCGGGCTTCACCACCGCGTGCCCTCGGGGGCTTATACACGGCCCCCTGCGCTCCTCCGGGCGTGCCCCAGCGCCTCTGTGGTGTCTGCGGGTGCGCCCCTGCCGCCCTGAGCTCGCCCCACGGGTTCCCCCTTGGACGTGGCACCTTAGTCCCACATGAGCCTTGGGGTTGAACCCACAAGGTGCTCACGGGTTGGCCATATTTTTTGGCAAAGGAAATGTAAAGACTTTGTTAAAAACAAAGTTCTTCTCCATATGAGTATAAGCCAAATGCCAAGCCACTCCAAGCCTTCCTCTAAGCCATTCTTCTTCTACATTTTTCCTCTTCTCCCACATTTCTATTCTTCTTCTTCATTAGAATTCCTCCATTATCTTCAACATGTATTCATTACTTAGGAGTGAATTCTTTGAAAGTTTTCCATCAACCGAAGCTCCTGAATAATTCTTCAATGTTCTTCAATGATCCAATTAGAGATCAAGTTGGATCACTTCTCATTCACATGCACTAAGTGTTAGTGCATGGATTTCTTTAATCCACATCATCCACTTAGTAGTTGTGGATGGATCATCTTTCATCACCTCATGCATTGTCATTACAATGCATGGTCTTCTAAAGCTTGTTGTGACTTTGTATCCAGTTGATACAAGTTCTTGGAACTTAATGATCAGCTCAACAATCGTCAGATTTTCATGGAGAATGTTTCAACCATATTCTCCAATGCCACTTAGTGAATCTCCTAAGTGACATTCCTATAAGTACCATGGCCATTCTCCTTCATCACCATCACCATCACATCCTTTGACATTCACATCTTGACTCCTTGACATCCATTCATTCCAAGACAACTTCATGCCTCATTGACAACAAATGCAACACAATGCACTTCAATTTCAAAATTATATTTTCCAACATGCCAATTTTCTATAAAAATATAAACATGCACCAAAAGCATTTTATAAGAGATTATTATCTTTTTATTTATCAAATTCCTTCATAGTAGGAGTTAAAGATCCCATATTTTCCCTAAAAACATGATCCTCATATATCTTGTTTGTAGATATATATATTGATGATGTTATTTTGAGATCAAAAAAATAAAAATTCATTTAATGATTCTTAAATTCTTAGGAAAAATGAATTTTAAATGAGTATTATGGGTGAGTTAAACAATTTTATAGGATTTAAAAATTTTCAAAATAATTATCAAAATAACGTAAACCAAAGAAAATAGATATTTGTTTTACCTAAAAAAAATTATAGAAAATAGAATTTATTATTCAACTCTTATGAGCTCTAATGTAATATTTGATATGGAGGAGATTAGAAAACCAATTAATAATAAGTTAGAGATGAATCATGTGAAGTTGAATTTACATTACAGTATGTCTAAAAAAATGATTTCATTATTTATTTTTTCATGATTTCAATAAAACCAAAAATAATATCATTTAATTGCTACCAAAATAATTTTAAGACATTTAAAAGGTATTTTATCCGTTTCTCAACATTTTTCAAAAACTATTTTTTTTAATATAACATCATATTCAACTCGGGATTTTTTACATATAAACTAGGTAGTAAAATATCCATAGTAACCTTTCATTTACTTGGTAAAACTCTTACTTATTGGTCATGTAATATACAAAACTCTGTGTCATTATCGACCACTAATGTAGAATAGATAACTATAGGATTTTTTTGTGCACATGTTTTGTGGATAAAAACACACTAATGGATTTTAGATTCACATTTAATTACATTCCAATAAAATATGATAACAAAATAGGTATCAAATTTTGAAATAAAATCCTATCAACCATATAAGAACAAAGAAAATTTAATTTATTCATCATTTCTTACGAGATCGTGAACTAAAAGGTGATATCTTTTTATAATTTGTTTTAAAAAAATCAATATGTAGGAATTTTTACTTAACCATTGATTGGTTTTATATTTTATTTTATAAAATATGAAATAGTTTTAATTAATTTTATATTATTATATTAGAATCATACTTAATAGTATGATTATATAAATGAATATGTATTTTAATTTACCTTATTCTATTTGGAATTAATATATCTATTAGTCACATAAAACTGGAACTCATCACATATTATTTTTGATTATTACTCCACACCTCAAAATGCATGAACCTTCAATTACTATAAAATAATTGAATGTAATTCAGTTCTATGTGTGAATCCATCAGAAACCTTTGAAACATCGTCTTTCTTATATCAAATCATCTCTTACCTAAATGTTGGATCTTTTAAACCATTTCTATAATGGAAAAAATAAATAGAATTGATGGATCGAACTCTAGAATGAATAAACACCAATGTTGAAAAGAATGTTTTATGTGGAATTGTAATACATTTTAGCTATATAGATTTTAATTATATTCCAATCAAGGAGTTCACAATCTCTTAGCTCTAGGAAATTTTTTATGATGAAAAACATATTAAGTTTTTTTTTGGGAAATAAGATTATGAGTTTTACTAGACTATGATATTTATTTTGATGATAATGATGATATTATTATAACGAATTTATGTTTGATTTTGTTTTGATGAATTTACTCACAATAGATTAAGTGTTTAAATGTCCTCCTGAAGGCTATGCTGATTTTTGTACATCATTTCTTGCAAAAGGTGATGTATTTCAACATGAAAATATTACTTTTTATATTAGTGTATAAGATCTTTATATAAATTTTCAGAAATATCGGGAACCCTAAGGGAAGGTTCTTATAATGTTCATTCGTTATTCAATCTGTAAAGGCAAAGGTGATTCTAAAAAGTCATTTTTATAGATGTTAATTTACAA
This sequence comes from Viscum album, assembly GCA_963277665.1. NCBI lineage: Eukaryota > Viridiplantae > Streptophyta > Magnoliopsida > Santalales > Viscaceae > Viscum > Viscum album. The sequence continues at coordinate 1,259,706,325 of OY728152.1, forward strand.
TATTAGTTTACGATTTAGAATCCAATAAATATTTATAATTGCACTGGTATATATATTTAACATGTTTAAAATAAATCAGTAAACTTATATTCATTTTAAGGATTGTAACTTTAGTTTTTCATAATTTCGGTGTTTTTCTAGATGGTAATACTATAACTCTTTGTTTTGGACTGACTTTGTTAAGTGGAAATATATTAATATGAAGTGGTTCTAATTGGATGAAATCTTAACAAAAACTATTTCCTATATGATCTATGGATGATATTGAGGTAGATCTCACTTTGACTCAGGGGAACCAACTAGAATGGAAATTTGTTGTGATTGTTTTATTTAGACATTGGTTGTTATACCTATTTAAATATAATAACTTGAGAAAAATATTGATATAATGTATTTTCATGATAATGAATCTCTTTCTAAAATGATAAAATGAGTCAGGGTTGTTGTTTAGTCTATATATGGAACTTCTTCTCATGTTAGTTGACATCCTACTTCCATTTTATCTCATCCTGATGTAATAACTAGTTCTTTTGTTAGGGAATAACTACACTTATAAATTACTAGGTCGGTTAATGTTTTACTTGGTAGAACTATATCAATTATTTCATGTGTGATACCTCTATTTAATGTTTCTATGTTTTTTGAGATTATTAAAAGAGTTTGAACAAAATATATTGTCATTATTAATCGAGGATCTATCAGTGGGGATGAATAAATAGAATATGAAGTTGCAACATTTCTTGTTTGAAAAAAAAAGACAATGATTGGAATCAGTAGAACCATATTGTGTGGTGGGGAGACATAATGTTGATTTTTATGAACACATAGATGAAGCTCAAATAAAATAAATTCATCAGGATATTTTTTCTCCAATTTTTGAACTACACACAAGTTCATAAATCCACAAATTATAACTCTATACTACGGTTGGGACAACATGAGAAAGCTATTATCTGTTTATATTAGATGTAGAATCATTGAAAATTTATTTTATTGAGTCCAAAAGAGTGTTATCGATTCTATGGGAGCACATAGTCTCTAAAGATGATGTCAATGAAGTTAATCAGAGAGTCAATTCATTGTTGGGAATGATCTCAGTGGAACCTATTTGAAATAAATAAATCATGTGGATGTACTCTAAAGATTATAATCTGTGTCTATCACAATAATCAAAATGAATTATACCATTAATTCAATGTAATGTGAACTTATCTCTTAGATAATTGGCTGAATATTTATAGATAGATGTGATATCTGAATCAATATGGTTTCCTTCTTTTAAACAATGTTCTTTTGTATCTATTGATCAATCGAGAATGAAAATTGAGATCATGTAGAATAAAAATGTTCTAAATTTTTAAAAGTTATGATCAGTTGAAAATGGATATCATATTTTTTATTAACATAATACAATGAATGGATGGATCATTGAATAATAATTTTAATGTTTAGGAAGACAATTTTAAGGATTTATATCAGCTGGTCATATACATTTTAAATCTCGAATCATCATCAATTGAATAAGAAGAAGATGCAAATTATTTTTTTTCAATGGAAAATACATTAAGAGTATATACAAGGAGAAATTAAAATCTTTATGTTCATCTCACAGTAATTAGGATGACCAATTTAATGTGTTAAATAATTTAATCATTGGTTGTGTCAAGAATGGATATGTAAAGTATTTCATTGGAAACATTTCTCAGTGGGTCTGGAATAGGTTCCAAAAACACTGGGATTACTATAATAATGACATAGTGAGGATGAGTGATTCTTGTGTAGAATATCTATTTCATGTTCCATGTTGACTCCTTCCATGACCTTAAATTACCAATTTTCATCCCTCCACCATGTAATAAACAAGGAGATATTTGATTGAGATGAAATATATTTGGGGAAAATAATTTTTGTTGTAAAAGAAGTTCAATTTCCTTCACATAAACTAACTTTTATGATGTCCATTTTTCAATTAGATGATATTGAAATGGTGAGAGCTCACCAAGCTACTATCAACATCTAACCCACCGCTATAATGATCACTCTAGGTGAGTAAGATGGACTAAAAAGATCTTTATTGATGTCAGGTGATCTTGTTAGAGAGATGGATAATCCTCCTTTTCTAATATCCTCTTTACCTTATGGAAAACCCCAATAATTCCAAAAAAACACCTCTAAATAGTATTTACACATCCAGGACTGAAAATATTTTACAAATAAATTTTTTAGTTGAATGGGTGTTTTACAAACATTTGAATGGGGTTTCAAGAAAAAAATTTAATGCTTACATTCTTTTATTTCATGTATTTTCAATTCTCTTCCTTAATTAATATTATAGTTTCTATTGAATGTGTTTATTTATATTTTCAACACATTTCTATTTTATTCATAGAAATTATTCTAAATTATAGTTTTTAATGTACAATTAATCTTTATTGATATATTTTAATTATTTATTTTTATCTTATGATCTTCATTTTTGTTAATATAACATAATGAAAAATTCTACTCACATTTAGTATTATTGACTATTTATACATATTCATACGAAATATTTATTATATCCATTGTTTCCGTCTCTAACTTCCTTTAGATATCAAAAAAGAGGGAGAATAAGGATGGAAATCTAACATTTTAACAAATGGAATAGAAAGATGATATTAAGAAAATTATTAAACTTAAATGTTTAAAGATCATTAGGAATATTTTTATTTTTTATTAAATTGGATTTTTATCATAAAAGGGGAGGATTGTAAGAATGACTTATGTTTTTCCAATATATCTAACATTTTTTGTATTTATGGATCATATAACCTCCATTTTTATACAAATAGGTATTTCTTATGTGTTTTAGATGATTATTTTTATTATAGAATTTATCTTATATTAACTACAAGTGATTATATTATGCAAAGTAGGGTATTCAATCTCAAAAAATGAATTTTATCATTTGATAATTAATGTATTGAAATATTAGCTAACATTATACAAATTATTATGAAAGATATATTTTGAAGGTTTATCTTAATCTATATGATATTATCTTATAAATAGAATGATATTGATACCACATTTATAAACCAGCTATTTTGGATAGACTATAACTTGAAAAAATAATTAGCATGTGAAAATTATATTAATAAAATATTATCATATGTACTCTATAAGATGTGGTGAAATTAATGTATCACACTTCAATAACATATTTATATTATGAAGATAAATATTCTTCAAAATATGAATTCAGTTTATCTTATGCATTGTATGAGACAAAGATTTATTTTATCCTATGAACTTTCTTAATAGTTAACCGTACAAGAACATTACTACACATTGGATATATTTCAATGAACTAGAATTTATGATGAATTTCATGATTATTTACATACTATCATGATAAGTAAATTCATTATTTCAATCATATAATAAAATAATTTTTATATTTATGGATAGATCGATTGGTATAAGGTTATTTTTTATGGATTGGAAGGATCTAATGAAAAATAAATTTTTTGACATCATTCTTGCAGTAGAAAATTCTATATTTATAAGGAATGGATGCAAGTATTTAATATCCTATCTTATAAACATTTAAAAGGATTTTTAACTCTATTGTTGTGGTTGTCTCAGGTTTTTTTACTTTGTAATCAAATTAGAGAGATATATATAATTTGTTAGAAACTAAAGGAAATATCAAGAAATATCGAACACATGTACATATGAATACTCTAAAAATAGTAAAATAAAACACTATTACATAGAAAATACTATACACACTAATATATTTATGAACATACAAGTCTATCATTATAAATTTATGATCTTCCAGAGCAGTTCATTGAAGACCATCCACATCTCAGGATGTATCTTCATCTACTGTTAGTTACATCTTGTAATTGTGTGTTGTGATAATTTTTCAAAATTGTACTCATATAATTTTTTTGTAGTACATTTAATTGAGTTTATTGAATACATTCATTGTTATTTTAAATTTTTATAATTGTTTATAGCTCTTTTAACTTTGTAGCAAGTAATATTTTCTTTTACTCACTTGGGACCCCCCGAAAAAATTGATGTCTTTTTGAAAATCAGTAAACTCAGAGTAGAGTGTCAATGATATGGACTAAAGGATTTTTATTCCAAGTATAACTAAAAATATCATCTGTTAAATCTCTTTGTGATATCTTTTTATACTTACAAATACTATCCTTTTCAAGGGAAGGATTTGAACTCACATACCTTGAAGAAGGTTGGTTAAAAGTAAATAAAATTTTAGGAACCCAATTCCCACCTCTTCCCTTTTCAGTTAGCTAGTCTCTATGAAAACATGATATAATATGTTTCTAGGTATATTTCTATTTAAATATTTAAATAAATCCATTTTATTTGGTTTTTATTTCACTTAGACCTTTTTTTATCAAACCTATGTCTGGGATGGGTCCAGTGTTACTGAGGTGAAACATGAAAATATAGAGAGTTCTGGTTTGAGAAGAAACTATAATTATGAACCTAATTCAATATGTGAATTGTTCTTGGTTAGAACCATGAAAAATTATTATAGTGTTAATTATTCTTGTTATAACCCTAGAATTATATTTAAAATATGAAATTTTTTGGGTAGCCCCCAAGAATTTAATTTACCCCTGATTTTAATTCACCCATGAAATTAGTTCACCCCTAAAAACGACCCATGAATTTAACACAACCCATTAATTATTTATTATATTTAAGTAAACCCATGAGTTTAATTAGCCCATAAATAAATTATACACCTTAAATTATTTTAACCACCAACATGCAACCTAGGAAAAAGAATTCACATTATGAATATATTACACAACATGAAATGTGTCTTATATTTTTTAATTACTAGATGATGAAATTTACGTAAAATAATATATTCGATAATTTCATGATTTGAAATCAATTAAATTTTGAATTATTCATGATTAACCATTTTTAAAACCATTTAAAATCTTTTGTTTTGGGAACGTGTTCCACTTTCTCCACTGCATACCTTATATTGATGTTTTTAGAGAACCTTATTTAATCCAAAGTGAAGACCACATTGGATCTTGGTGTTCCTAACCTATATTTTCAAGGAATTATTTGATAATTACCATATACATGAGGGTTTATCAACAACCTCTTTTATTTTGAGGTGGGATATCACAATATTATTCAAATTTAATGATTTAATTTACCATAATAAGTCAGATATGTTTAATAGTTTGGGAATTTCCCATGCATGAACTAATTAATTTGATAAACCATATTATATAATAATATTTTAGTTTAAACCATAAATTGGATAGTGTTGGGTCCCTAGGAATGAAAATTAATACCATCATCCACCTGATAGGTCTTCTATCATTGGTCCTTGTTGAGGTTTCGACAGTTTGACAATAGATATATATGATGTACTGGAAAATTTGATTTTCTCATTGAATAATCTTATATATTGGCATAACATGTTATTTTTGGGATAAATTAATTTAATATCAACATGGATAAATTTAGTTTACTTATATGTTAACAACCATTGGGTTAAATAATACATGAATCATGATTGATATATTCACAAGGATAATTGGAAAATTAGGTTAAATGAAATGTAACTATCCAGAAAAATGATCTTTTAATGAAATGATCAATTTTCTCTCTGGTGATATACAATGTAATTTTAATTTTGGCCTTGTGAATTGATTTCTTATATTTGAGCGAATGTGACATCATTACAAATGATTTTTGATGGTGGGATTCTTATTGGTATGTCGAGTTGTCTGGATATGACTTGTGACTTATGTTGACGCTTGAGGAAATGCTGCATGATTTAATAACAATTGTAGGGAAAGGTTCATAGTTAAATTATTCTTGATGGTACAGTGTATGATTATATTGGATGTCTAAGGAACATACACACATTCATTGAATGTATGAGAGTTGGATTATGGAAACCCTTTGGGAAGGGTAAATTTTTTAAATCGATGTTTGTGTGATTCACCCTTGGCTGAAGAATCTTCCACAAGTTGGGTGATATATCTGTATGTAGGAGGATCCACCTTTAGAAAGATATTACTAGAATGAAACTGATGTAGGTTTTATTGACCCTTGGTTTGAACCAAGAGCTTTGGGGATTAGTCGGTTTACATCCTGTATAATATTAATTAATTTATTTAATATACTATTTGCCACTATATTTTAGGCACTATATTTCATAAACTGGACTATTTAGACACTGTGGTTTTGACGAAGGGAGTTTTACTCTCAAACTGGATAAAACACCATTTTTTATCTGGAAATATTATAAGGATGCAAGTTTGGACATGGGAAAGGGACCATGTTACTGATTTGTAGCTTACTGTATGGGTTGGAGCATAGAAAAGGGACTGACATGGGGTTTGAGTCCAGGGTCATTGGGGTATTTTTTAATTCTGGTTATCTTTTATTTATATGAATTTTACAACATCATTTAGTTACATTCAATTTTTCATTACATTATACTATTATATATTTATTTATTTTTTTCCTTTCTCAGTTTTTTTCTTTTTAAATTATTCATTTTGTATCAATTTTTTATGCTCTCCAATTATATTTATTATCTTATTCCAACTAATTACATGAGGGTAGATTCCCACTATATCCATTACACCCTCTCTAATAGTAGTCATCCTCTGGAATATTGTTAGGAAATCTAGAGGATACATAAAAATCCATCGTCATCACATGAGGGAGAATCAGGTTGAGGAAGTTTCAATATTCTTCTTAAGGTATTATTCTTGACAATAAATAATGGGTTCAATGTTAATTTCAAGAGAAATTTTTAAAAAAATTATTGATGGATGGAGAAATATTTTCCAAAAGTTAAACATTTTTCATAAAACTTTACCATAGATATATTTCAAATGTTTGAATTTGGTGGAATTGTATAAATAGTTACAAAGGTGTGGTGTGTGTTCGTCACATTATATGTTACATTGAAATTATTTTTTCTATATCTAGGATAGATCTTATATGAAAATTTTTATGGGATGAGTTGATAGTGGAGGTGGAAATTTAATATTTATAAAACAGGTTGATAAAACACTATAATGAGGATATATAGAGGTTCCAATATTAAAAGGCGTTGTAGATAATGTGGCTTCATTATATGGCGTATTTTGATTTGTGTTATTTAGATATTGGGTGGTATAAATTATGTATTATTAGAATATATGGATGGTATTTGATGTGGTAAATCACTCCTAAAGATTTGAATTGTGGTAGACCTAAGTTAGAGAGTGATTTATTTATATGGTGTAATTATTTTCCAAAGGGAAATTATATATGGGGGGGGGTTGGTTGGATAATAAATGGATGATTGGGGATTGAATCTATTTCTAATATGTGATAGTGAAGTGGATATTGTCAATAGTTATGTTTACTGGTTCGTAATATGTATTGATGTTGAAGACAATGACAATGACGATAAAGAAGATGGATGTGGTGATGAGATGTATGATATGGATATCCATATGGGATGTGAGATGTGTGCTGGAGTTGATATAGGTTGAATAGGTAAAAGTGATTATGTTTTTACATCTAGTATTGAAAAAATATCCCAAAAGATTATAAAACCTGTCAAATGATATATATTTTAGTAGAGAGATTCTTCGTGGTTGGACGCCTAATAAACTAGTGAGAGTCCTTATGGTTGGGTCATGGGAAAATTAGTCAATGATTATATTTTTTGAGGTCCCCTCTGTTGGAAATCTAAATACAGATATTATAGTGAGTTCTATACTTGTGGATAACTTCTTAGTGCTGAAGATATTGGAGTGAGTTATGTATGGGAGTATAACATCATGGTGGAGGTGACGATGTAGTTAGTACCATGCAGGTGGAATGCTACATGAGAATCCTATAATGAGGTCTTCAAATGACTCAAACTATTATAAAAAAATTATTTTGGGATTTAATTAAATATATTATTGTATATGATGGATATATAAAACACCTAATTTTTTTGATTTTGTTATATCAGATCATATTTTAAATGCCATTAACCATCAAACCAACTAATAATTTATTTTTTGAACAATGGTCACACAAATATTATAAATATACATTATTAAAAAATATAATAGACCAAAGAAAAGGACGTGGTGTCCTCATCCAATAGGATAATACCCTATGAAGCCCATTTAATAGAGATTCCAAGGGGGACAACATATCTGTGATTTTCCCCTGAACAACCCCAAGCCAATTTCCTACCTCTAAAGCATGATAGCAACCATTTATGGGAGAAGATCCATATCCTCAGGATAATAACCCGAACCATGTATGTTGAACTAGGCCACTAATGTCTCATTATCATGCACCACACTATTAGGGTATTTTCTACTATCTTCCAGGGATATTTATCAAGTAAATAATTATAAGAAAATATTAATTTAATACAACAATGAATATTTTTTTATTTTTATTATCGTAAAATTATGAATGATTTTAATTTTGATGATGTTAAACATAAATTATATTTTTGGGTAATATTAAAATTCGATTAAGGAATTTAGGATTTAGTGTTTTATTTGAAATTGATTACAATTTAATAAAATATTATTATGTTTATTATATTTAAATTATCATATAAAATTTATGAAGGAAAATGAAATTATAATAATGTTTTGAAAACAGTTATTATCAAAAAACAGAACACTTCTCAATTAATGTCTATTATAATTTCCAAAATGAAAAAAATATTTATAAAAATATTTCCATAAAATTAATATTTTTTGGATCATAACATCGAAATCATCCAATGGTGATTTTTTTCTTAATTTTCTAAGATCATTAAAATTTCAAGTAAAAATTAAATACGGTATAAATATATGGTGTGTATTATGAAATGATAATGATGCAAAATGTGGTAATAAATAATATAATGTGAATAAATGACCATATATATGTTTTAAATTTTAAATAATATTATTTTTATTTGATTTTATTAATTTTTTAAAGCCTTTATGAATCCTCCAATACCTATAATATATTTTAATGTTCTAAAACCATTTCATTCAAAATAGCACTCTCCTTGACAGATCAAAGGGTAATATTTTTATATTTTATGTCATTTTCCATATATAATAATGAATATCACTCACATTTATATGAATCCATTTGAAAGAATCATGTTATTTTTTGTGGTTTTGGCTATTTTATTATATATAAACTGAAAAAATGTTTAAGAAATAATAAAGCATTCCCCATTAATTTTCAATATAAACCCACCCATTATCCCATTTGTATTCACTAAAAAACCATGAATATCATCCCTAATCTTCCCTAACCTCTAAATATCCTTCCCAAGGTATCTCCAAGATCTCTTAAAGCTTCCCCAAGCATTTGAAATCCCCCTCTAAAGGTATGGGATCCCCTCCTCCTATTTATCCATGTTTCTTTATTATCTTATATATTTTATCTCCAATTACTAATGATGGGATCTATTCAAAAAAATTATCCTTAATGAAAATTTTATGTATAAACGATTATATAACCCTTTTAAACTGATTGATCCCTTCGATGAACATTTTCACAACCTCGTTATTCTGAATAAATTTTACTATGATTTTCCACAACAAAATAGTTGTGTAGTGAATTACATAACCATTTACTATCAAGGGTGTTCACCATTACAAACTTATACATCATTTATTGGGGAATTACATTTTTTTATTCCACAAACAGTTATCATGTAATAATATTTAGTGATAAATTATTCCATGTTTTTTGATCTATATGGAACACATAAGCCCAAGATTGAAATAAAAGCGATGGGTGTGCCCAAAATTATATCTCACTCTAATGAATGGGGTATTGTTTAGTATCATGAGACTTAATAAAAGGGATTAGGGGTTGAACCTAATCCATCATGTGACATTTTAAATCCTGATTTCTTGGCATTTAACCCTAACAAATTTATGATGCAATGTTTTAACTTGTTTTTACATTTCCCATGTTGACATTATGATTTCCATACTATGGCATGCCTCATCGTTCAAGTTTATAATTATTACTCCTTTTATTCCCCATTGATATTCCTAATTTAATCTATGTAATACACTATATATGTTATTCTATTTTTATTCCTTTACTATGCTTTGTAGGTCACCAATTTTTATGTATGTCCCAATTGTATCCCATGCAGTCTTAAGTATAAAGGAATGATATGATCGTGATAAGGATGTTTTCAATAAAGATATTTTATTCCATTTTTAAGTTGTTACGTAATATACCTAAATCCCAAATACACTATACTAATATTTCGTTTAGTTTATAATATGTGTAATATTATACAATAAATCATGAATTAAAATGTAATAAATAGAAGGGTTGTCATAGTTAGAATTAAAGGAAATGTTTAGTTATTTTTGGGACTAATATAATAAAACCCTAGAAAAATACATAGGGATAAGACTATGTATATGAAAATGTAACAATTTTTTAAGTATAGAGTACGTGTATTATCTAGAAAATAAATACCTATAGGGATACAATAAGTGGATGTTGTTGTGGAACATATTTAGATGAGGGTAAAACATGAAAACGCTATGTTGAGAAAGACTCAACTAGGAGATTGAGCATGACAACGTGACTTTATAAAAACATAGTTTGACCCTCTAGGGGATTTTAAGGGAACAAAAAGGGACAAAAGAATATACGTTATGGAATAGATAATTAATAACATAGATTGATGCCTAGAAATTCATATGTTAAGAAATAAATGTCATTAAGAAGTTATTTCTTCCCATTCATCGAATTCACCTTTATGTGTTTAATTGATAAATCATAATAATCCATAAATTTCCCTTTCTTAGAGATAATTGCCGAAAATAAGAGGATTTAGGTAAACAAACAATGTGAATGGTAATGTGATGACTTCCTAAATGATATTATCAACCAAATAGGAGAAGGAATAAATTAAATTATAAGGATACACACACAACTAGTTCATTTTTTTGAATAGAAAACTATATCAGGAGGAGTTCCCAAACCCCCCCAAGAAAGAACAAGAGGAAATTGAATCTTTAATTCCAGAAAGGCCACTGAAATTCAATGGACCATATGTAACACATGGAGTTATTAATAAACATTTTTAATTAAATTAAATTTCACTGATGACATTAATTTCATGATACACCAACATACAAAGTCACTATATGATACAATATGTTAATCTTTAACTACTTATAACATCAACATATCTTGCATTACACACAACATTCTGTTTTTATTAAACATCACATTACTATTATAACTATTTATTTAATAATATTATAAATTATTAATGAAAATTTATTATATGAATACTAATACAAATCGTTTAAAAGTAATTTATAATTTTCCCACATAAATAAAATATATTCATAATTAAATATATTATTTTTTGGAAAGTCTATATGTTTTGAGAAATATATTTTTCTCAAAAAAAATTATTTTTATGTACAATAAGGACAACACAAAAATTAATATTAGAATGTTTTTGAAATTGAATTTTTTAAAATAAATGTAATTTTTTAATTCATAATGTCTAAATTATCGTAGGATTCATTTTAGGGATTTTTCTGAACTATTTATTTTTTGGATGAACAACGAAAAATACTATACTTTAATAGAAAACTACCTTTTCATCTAATTTATTTATATAGTTAAATTATATTCAAATTTTGTTTTGATGTTTAATTAGATAAAATTTAAATCAATTTACCAAATATAAGTAATTTAAAATAGATTACAATATAAATTGTATATAAAAACATTTCAATATTTTGATCTTTTTTGCATTAAAGTCCCTCTTTTTCCACAAATGAAATTGATTAATTTTTAATAAAATTATTCCACTTATGTTATTATAAAAAAAATTGAATCTATATTTTGAATTAGAATAATTTATACTTCCTAATATATTCAGCTATGTTTTGTAAAAAAAGTTATTATTGAAATTAATTGAATCTAATTACAATTATTAAGGTAAAAATGAGTTTACTTAGTGGTTAAACTTCATTTTAAGGAGCCAAATAATGTAGAAACTTGTCCAAAATCCATTGGATGGAAATGTTTCAACACATTCATCCATTTTATCTAAAATATACAATTATTGGAGGTACACTTTTCAAGGGATTCCTGTCAATAATATTTTCAATTTTATATTTACAAGAATGGAATTTCTCAACTATAAAAAGGGAACTCATCCCCTTACTTTGAAACAGATATCAGTAAATTTGGTTCAGAAAAAATCATCCCAAATATCCTCCCAAATTACCACCCATAATACTAAAATCCTACCCTTTTTTTGGAATCCAAAAATGTATTCCCACTAGTGTAAACCAAAAGTAGTTACCCAAAGATGAGGTAACATAATTCAACAACCAAATTTATATTATTTATTTTTCCACACCCTGAATTATTCTTATTACAAGATTATATTTAAAAAATTAGTATAAAAATATAATTAGATGTTTCTATTTGAAGGGTTTGAACTACACTCACTCACACATCCATCAAATAGTATACACAAAATAACTTTCTTTCCATTACCACTTTTCAATGTTGGAAATACAGATGCAATTACAGTTTTTATATGATATATATTATATTTATAATGTATTTATTCTTGTGAAATTATTATATAACACAAAACAACATGCTTTACATTTTTTAGAAATAGGATAACTTCTTTTTTGGACATGTGGTCTACCGTCTCCTGAAAACATTGTGATTCGTTAACGATTTACATGGAATGTATTAAGTATAGGTTTAATAAAAATATTTTTTATATATTTATAAAAATATAATAGAATTATAATATATATTAATTTATATCATTTAATTCTTATCTTTCTTTCAATAGAATAAGGAAATATAAACAAAGATCATGTGTACGTACGGCCTACCGCCTCCATGTATTATGTATTTCATTTCCATTATCTATTATTTATAGATTAGTATAAACTCATATATAATGAATATATTTGACATTTCTTTCATGGATATAACTATGGATATAATGAAATCATTAAATAATTAATAAATTGCAAAATATATCCAATCAAAACACATGTGAAAAACAAAGCGGTTATTACCCGTAATGTAATTTGGAAATAAACTTGTTAATAAATGAGTAATAAATTTTCATAATAAAATCATATATCTGATGATGAAATTGAATATTGTAATTTAATATATTTATAAAAAATTTATATTTATTATAAATGAGGTTCAAATTAGTATGATGTGATCCAGGACAAAAGCCAATCAGATTTCTTGTCTCACTTTTATTTCAATGAGATTCATGGGTAATTCACCACTTGTTTTTTGGGGTATATTCTTACCATGAATGAATTATATTATCGAAATCCTTGAATATATAATAATTTTAATATCAATTTTATGATATATATTTCATGGGGTATTATAGTTGAAAATTTACCAAATCGGTAAGGTAATTTTGCCTTAATTTTTTTTATATGAGACACATGTTTTGTTATGCACCTATATTCATTAACACAATGTATATAATTCAATTTAAAAAGATATATCATGAATATAATAAAAATTTTTATATTTTCTTTATCATGTAATTTTATTTTATCATGGATATTTTGATTCAATGTTACCAAAGAGGTTAGAGTTTATTTCCAAAGTCTCATTGTTTATTGGAATTATTTATAATTTAGTTTCCATTGATTAAATTTTCTTAACCATATCTCTGGAATTATAAGAATTTTTATACTAATATGGTAAGAAAAAATATAAAAATAATTTTTTTTTTCACACTTTGGTACACAATATTATTAATAAAACATTTTTACGAAAATATGACTTCCTTTCTCTCTTCGATCAAAAATCTATTTTCTTCTAAAACCATATTTTCTAAAAATGTTTTTGAAAATGTTTTTGAAAAATATTTTCAATGATATTTGAATATTATATTCAATGGGAATTTATTTCAATTATTTTAATAAAATATTTAATTATATTTCCATACCATTATCAAGGAAAAATGATTTCATTTGTATTTATTTTTAATTTTTTTTTCAAAGTGAAAAGTATATTTTCTATAAGAAAATTTTAAATGATCTTTGAAAATTATTTTACCTATAAGATGATATCCATTGGTGTTAGTAATTCAATTTAGGGATATGATCCAAGGGTATCATTCATATTATTTCATTAATTGGTTTACATTTTGAGGTCATGATGTTTATGAAACACCTTTCTATTCCATGAGTTACATTCATAAGAAACACACATATTTTTATAGGTTATGATGTAATTAAATTACTGTGAAAACTATCTCTTTTCCATAGGGTTTGATATTATTACATTTTTATGATTCTAATTTCATTTAATCAGTTATAATATGAATAATTTTTATAATTTATTGGAACACATATATATGATTTCATTGTTATTTGGGTGGGAAATAAATCTTCCTCCAATGGATTGGGTAAAGATTTATATATCACAGAATAAACATGGATGGAATGTTGATTAAAATTAGTTCAGAAAAGGACTTATTCTACTACGTTGGTCTTGGGAGTTAACCATGACCACCAATATTGTCATGAGAGAGAACTATGACTACCTAGAAGGCTTGGGGAGTGAACCCATTCCCCTAATATGGTTTTGGAATTAATTCTTGAATACTATGAAAATAATTTTATTTTCTTATGTGTAAGACACAATTCCATATATTATTACTATGATATTTCTTTATATATTATTCTCTTGATTCTTTTATGATTTATTACTTATTGAATAAAAATATTTAACCCATGATTCAGGTTTATGATCATTGATATGCATGGTGTGATCTTCTAATTTTATGATCACGTTCTCAAACACATATGATCTTGATAATTCTTTCACATGTCCCTTTTTTTTACCCTAAGTGAGAATCTTATCTCACCACATTTTATGTTTCATTTCCCCATTTTATAAAGATATTCATTATATATGGTGCGTCTAAGAATATTTATATTCATGAAGGACCTAGTTGGAGATAATATAGCTCAATTATTAACCAGTATTTATGTTTCCACGTTTCCAATGGAACTAAACTAATAAAACCTTGGGATTTTTGTGTAATGTATTAATTATTCTGAAAAAATGAATATATGTCGATGTATTATAATAGAGGGTCAGTATAGTTAGTATGATTGAAAATGTCTAGCTCTCATTTAAAAAAATGGATATGAAATGCCTTAGTGAAATCCTTAAGAATATTTCACAAAGGATAAGTAAAATAATAAGAAAACATAATTAAATATTGGAAATGTTTAGAGTGAGTGGTTTCCTAGAAATACATACCTATTTGGACACTAAAAGTGGATGTACCTATGGAACATATGTACATAGGGGTAACGACACAGAAAAAATAGAATTGATCTATCCTTAATTGGGAACTAGGGCATGGATATATGCCCTATTGAACACTAGCCTAACAATCAAATGGGATATTATTTGGAAATTAACAAACACTTCAGGAACAATCATGATGGATTTAAATGGTTGTTTTTAATTAATATCCTAGGATAAACCTAATGTGTCCCTGATTAAAGAATGTATCATAATTTAGAAATCCAATAAGTAGGTTTTCATGATTATGTGTTTCCCCACTATGATAATTATTTATTAATCTATTATTTTTGGTTATCTTCATTGGATAGAAACTAAAGGAACCACAACAATGTCATTTTTGAAAAAAATTGAAAATATTTTTCCCCCAATATTTAAAATTATATGGGATTTGGAATTAAAATTATCATTTTTATAATCACCCAAAATTCTTAATATATTAATCATACTGGACTTCTAAATGATAATAGAAGGGGACAACATTATTTTTTTCCATCATGAGGCAATGTCCACATTTTTGTAGTGGGCCTTATTTGCTGCTAGTTTCTAAAAAATATACAAGATCCACTATAATGATATTCCCCCTTCTATATTGTTCAGAAAATGATAATGAAAATCTGGAAATTATCTACTAGAAGGGAAAGCATAGGAATGATGAACACTAAAAATTAATATGAGGAAACATAATGAAATTTATTCCACTGACTATGATGAGTTCATGAACATATTTTTCATTAAGTAATTTCCTTGTATCCATTTTAGGAATATTGATTAATAATTTCTCGAGTTAAAGAAAAGTGTTGATTAATCTAATATTACCTAGTAGGATAATTTTACTAGACTTGTGAGGTATGCTTCTTATGTTCTCATCTAACCCGAATGTATGGTTGGCCATTTATTAAGTGGCTTAAATCCAATTTTCAAAAGGGCATTATCAATTTGATACATTAGTAGCTATGGAGATATTTTTCATTATGTAATAATGGTTGAAATTTAGCATAGAGCTACATATCAATAATATGTTTTTGGTATGAAACAAATTTTCATTCGAATATAAATCTAAAAACCATGGGGAATAGAATATGAGATTTCATTTATGACAATGTGTCAGAAGAAGCATGGAGAAAATTCTCTTAAGGGGTTTAATAAAATTTTCATGAATGAAATGGAATGTCATCAAACATTTTATTTGAAAATTTATGAGAATAAAATAAATAAAAATGAAAATAGATATAACTTTTTTACAAAATTATCTTCCCCCACATTAGTGATACATGTGTAATGTGAATGGGAATTATAATTACTGATTCCCAAACTAGAAGGTTAATGATGATAATCCACATCATCAACCCCTTAAGGTGAGGGACAAGGTGAAATCTCAAAAAAATCATTGTTAATGATGAGGAGTTTTCTAATGATGTGGTGAAAGGTACACTAATCCTCCAATCTATATCTTATTGTGTATTGTTTGATTCATGATCTACCCACTAATTTATATCTAATGTATTTTATAAATCTATAAATATTCCAACAAAAAAATTAGAATTGTAATTTAGAGTGAAAACCCCTGATGGTATGATGATTGCATCTCATGTGTGTTATTCCTCTCTGGTTTATGTTTGTGGGAATGCACTTCTTGAAAATCATATCATCATTCCTCTGGTTGAATTTTATGTCATCTAAGGCATGTATTAATTTTCATTTCATTAATCACACATCAATTTTTGAGGAAGGGATGTTACCTTTTATATTTCAAACCAATATATTATCATCTATCAATGTGTTTATAATTATGAACTTCCTATGGAGATTATACCCATTTTATGGGTCTTAATTACCATTCAGAAGGAATTTTTATCTCAAATGGTTGGTCCAATAATCGACATAAATGATACCAATATTGTTTAGAAATTTGTGGATGCATTTCTAAAATATTTTATTTTACTTTCTCTAAAATGTAATGTTGAATTTTTGATTTAACACATTCTAGGTACTACTCCAATTTCAAAGTCATTTTATATATTGGCCCTGATTGAGTTACAAGAATATAAGAAACTACTCCAAGAATTCCTTTATAATGGATTCATTTGGATAAGTGTGTCACTTTGTGGTGCACATGTCCATATTTTGAAAAATAAATATAGATCAATGAAACAAGGTATTAATTATTAGGGGTCGAACAAGATAAATATCATGAACAAGTATCCTTTTTCTCATATTAATAACTTGTTTGATCAATTGTGATGAGATCAGTACTTTCCGAAGTTTTCCCTTTCTTATGGATATCCTCAATTGTGGGTCAAGGAGGAGGACATACCCAAAACATCATTCCACAGCTGGGATGGGAACTATATATATATATTACTTTTGGTCTAACTAATTCCCCTGATATATTACTGGATTTGATGAATAGTGTCTTTAGATATTAACTTGATCTTTTTGTGGTACTATTTATAGATGGAAGTGCTATCTATTAAAAGGGAAAATAAGAGAGTGAAGGAATCCTAATAATTTCAAAAAATAACATAAGGAAGTAGAAACTATATGAAAAATCTACAAAGTGTTAAATTTGGATCCAACTTATTTCATTTATATGTCATTTAATCTCCATAGAGGGTATAGTAGTAGATCCATCAATGATCGAGGCCATTGAATGTTATCCAAGACCAACTAGGGTGAAAAAGATTTATTATTTTTCTCGATTTATCAATATATTTTTGATGATTTGTGGAGATTTTTTAATAAATATCCAATTATTTGACCATGTTAACATACAATGGTCCCACATTCCTCTAGATAGATGAATGTGTGGAAAATTTCATGGAACCAAATAGAAGGTTAGTCAGCACACCTGTGCTTACAATACCCTATAGTGGATAAGGGTTCTCAATGTCTAGTGATTAATAAAAAATGGGATTTTGATGTGTTATTATGTATAATAACATTTTTATTACATATGCTTCATTAATATTAACTTTTGAGCACATAAAATTACACAACTCATGATTTGGATTTAGTTATAGTAAATATTGCGTTAATGTTATAGAGACATTGTATTTTTGAGAAAACTGTGATATATATATATTGATCATAAAAGTTTATAATATATATTGTAATAAAAGGATTTAAACATTCCCTAGAAAAGATGGAGTGACTGGATAGAGAATTATGATTGATCAATACAATACCACCCAGGGAAAGAAAACAAGTTGGTTGATGATTTGAGTGTAATAGATCTAAATCTCATAACCATGTGAAGGATCACAAAAGATCCAATATATCTTGATCAGAAATTGATGGACATAGAAATCTGGAAGGAATGGGAAAATATTATATTTCATAGTTTAATGTTCATCCCTCTATCTAGGTGAAGATCAAAGGGGTATATAAGGAAGACAATAAACTACAAAAGAATGTTATAATATTTCATGAGTATAACATTAATCCAGATGGAATGATAAGGATCAAGAATAATTTATGTGGTCTATACAAATGTTTTTTTAGGAAGGAGATTTCCGAGGAAGCTCATAACTATTCATTATCTATTCATCATGGATATATGAAGATTTATTGAGGTTTTAAAGAATTATTTTGGTGGGATGGGAAGAAGAGAGATATCACAATGTCTATATCTTGGTGCTTTGTATTCCAGAAAGTTAAGGCTGAAAGAAAAAATTCTATGTGGATGCTACATCAATTACACGTACCATATAGAATTGTGAGAACACCACTATAGTTATTTTCATTGGACCCCCCAAAACCTCTAAAGTTAATAATTAAATGTGGGTGGCAAGAGTCCACCTTACAATGTTGACACACTTTATTGATATCATCGAATACGTCTTTTTAGATCATGTTACAAGGATATATATTAAGGAATTGTTAAACTTGATTGGATTACCAAATTCCATTATATATGATTGGTCTCTTTTTTTTACCAAATTCCAACATGCTGGAATTAATTTTGAGAAATATAGTTATTGCGACCTACTATAGCTGAAGGAATGGTTGATATGTTTTGAACCATTCAAAAGCATATTAATGTAGCTCAGAGTCAGCCAAAAAGTAATGTTGATAACCATCATTATGATCTAGAATTTGAGGATGGTTATTACAAGTTTCTACGAATTTCCCTTTGCAATAAGGTTACAAGGACTAGGAATAAAGAGAAATTATGACATATGTGTATAGTTCGCTTTAATAATATTGATCATATCTTGGTGGGTGCCTTTCCAAAAGAAATTCCACAAAATCATTCTCAATTCCACTATGTGTTCCCAGTATATCTAATGAGGAAGTACATGCTTGACCCTTCACATGTACTAAACATAGAGGTCATACCCTTGGAGAAATGCATTTCTTATGAGGAACAACCATTTAGAATTATGGATCATATAAAGAAATTTATATGAAACAACACAACACAATTGGTGAATTTTTTTGTAGAAATAACCTGTTAGAGGAAGCTACGTGGGAACATTAGTATATGATGAGGTAAAAGTATCCTTAATTTCAAGTATCATAATGGATAATTTTAAGGGAGAAATTCATTTTAGCGGGGGTGGGGGGGAATGTAACCCCATGTATATTTAGAAATATTTTCAATTAAATTATGTTTAATTGATTCCTTAAATTTCACTATATAATAAGTCATATATTATTTATATTCTACTCAATGTTAATATTTCACTAAACACAACATCGGTTTATCCTATGTCACACACAACATTGAGTAGCTATGAAACAAAAATTTATTATTATTACTATTTAATAAAAATAGTTATAACCTATCTATTTAAAAACTTAATATTGATATTAATAAAAAAACGTAAATATGATTTACTATATTTTCACAAAAATAAAACATATTGATAATGTAGTATATAATTTCCAGTAAGGCCTATATGTTTAAAAAAAAACTTTCTCAACTTTTTTTATATTCTACTATGAATAATAATAAAGTTAATTTCAGTCACCATTATAAACATAATTTGTTAAAATAAACATCCTTTTTAAATTCATAATATAAAAAATATTTTAGCATAAATGTTTTGGATTTTTCTGAAATATTTCATTTTTGGATGAATAGTAAAAAAACTAATTTAAAATTGAAAATTGTTTTTTCATTTAATTTATCAGTATAGTTGAATTATAATTTAATTTTTTTAATGTATAATTAGTCCCATTTTAAATTATTTAATTCTATTTAGGTTTTTGAATGTAATTTTACATTGAAATTGGATATAAAAACATTTCAAACTTTTAAACATTTTTTATTTAAAAACATTTTCACGACATGTCCAAGGGATAATTTTAAATTAATTTCTACCAATAATATAGATAGAATTTGGAATAATAGATTAACTATTTGGAATCAAAATAATTTATAATTTATAATGAGTTTATATTAATTTTTGACCAATTTTGATTAGGGAATGTAACTAAAATTAATCTCCATTATTAGGTTAAAAACATGTTAACTTAGTGGTTAGAAATTAATTTAAGGGGACATATAACCAAGAAAGACAACTGAAATACTATGTATTTACATGTATTAAAATATTCCCCAATTTTATAAAAAATTAAAAATTATTTGTGGCACATGATGTAATGGATACCTGTCAATTGTGTTTACATTTTTATATTTACAGGAGTGTCAGTCATACTCCACTATAAAGAAAGAAATCATCCCATTAATTAATTACAATTATCAAGAAAATTTTCTCATCCAAAAAAATCCCAAATATCCTACCAAATTACCTAAATAAATCCTAGATTCCTCCCTTTGGGCATATAGACAACCAAGGAAGCACATTGGTGAAAACCAAATGGAATTACCAAAATAAGTGGTAACAACTTTAAAGAGGAACATTTGACTTATTTATTTATCCAGCCCTTAAATTTGAACTATTCAATCATTATTTTATAACCATAGTATAATAAAAATACTAATACTTTTTAATTTTAATTTTACCACCTAAATATATGCACAATTCCATCAAATGGGATACATATTCATCAATCTTGTGTTAGGAAAACTATCGCTTCAAAAATAAATGTCTCTCATTATAATATTTCTACATTTGAATGTTGATATTAATTTCTCAATTTATATTTTATATAATATATATAGGATATTTATAAGGTATTTATGATATTTATATTATTATATAACACATACCTTAATGCTTTTCATTCTTTAAAATCTGACATCTTTTTTGTGGACATGTGGACCACCGCTTCCTCAAAGTGATGTGATTTGTTCACACATTAAATGGAATGTATTGAGGATGTGTTTAATATAAATAGGATTTATATATAAAATTATAATTATACTATAATGATAATATATATATTTCATTTACTTCTATTCATTCTTTCAATACAACAATTAATTACAATGCAGTTATACATAAAATGTAACTTTTACAAGGAAGTATTAATAAACGTGTAACAAAAGGTCATAAGAAAATTATATAAGGTGTGATATAATTTAATATATTTATTAAATAGAATTATAATAAACTTATATTTATTAAAAAGTTTTTTAATGATTACTATGATAGTAAATACAAAAGGTAAAGGGATTTCTTATATCACTTTTATTTCTGCGATTCTTATTCCTTATTCACCTATCATTTACTTGGTTTGGTGTATATAATGTGCATGAATTCATTATATTTTACTTATAAATAAATTTAGGTGTATTTAAATATCACTTTAATGATCTCTATTTAATATTGTTTTATGGTTCAAAATTTACGAAATCGGTAATGTAATTTTGTCTCAGTTTCTGTCCTTTGAGATAGAAATTTTTTTATGAACCTATATTCTATTACTAAGAGAATATAATTATATATGAAATGTTATATCATGAATGAAATTATTTTCATGATATTTTATGTTTTATAAATTTCTATTCTTTCATGTATATTTTTATTCATTGTTCCAAAAGTGGTAATAATTGTTTGAAACAATCTCATAGTTTATTAGAATGGTTTTTGATTGTACCACCATAGATAAAATAAGATGAGGCATACTAAATAATTATCATGGAGTTTATTATCTTATTTTTATTCATTTTATCCTATTTTAAATTTTCCATTTTAAACTCTATAATACTAAATATTATTTGGAAAATATTTTTATGAATATTAAACATTATTTCCATTTTTCAGTCGAAAATCTGTTTTCTTCCAAAAACATGTTTTTTAAAAAATGTTTGAAAAAAACTTTTTTTAATTGATATTTACTTATTATTTTAAATGAAAAATGATTTCAATTATTTTTAATTGTTATTATATAATTTTCCGAATCTATTTTCGAAGAAAAAGGTTCGTAAATCGTTTAATGTTCTAAAAAATTATTTTCAAAGAGAAAATGATATTTTTCTCAAGAAATGTTTTTAAAGATATTTTATAAACAATTCCATATAAGATGAATTCATTTGATGTTACTAATTAATTTATAAGTATATTATCAATGGGTAATATTTATATTCTTTGTCTTAATGTTTTATGTTATGATGGCCTGATGTTTACGAAACTCATTTATCTTACACATGTTATATACTTATGAAACCCACTTACCATCATGGATTATGATATGATAAAATCATTCTTCAATCTAACACTTTTACATAGATTATGAAATGATAATAATTTTTCATTAAACATTTCATTCCATGGATTATTATACGATTAATTTTTATTATTTAGTAAAACACATAAGGATTATAAAATTATGAGATGGGTGGGTCCTATATCTCCCTCAAATGAATTGAGTAAGTATTTAAATCTCAAGAGCTATACATGGTTGGAACATAGATTAAAATTTATTTAATAAAGGAGTATGTTTGAAAGGATCGTCTTTGATGTTATCCTTTACTACTAAGATAGTTTTGGGAGTGAAAAAATTCCTCTAATATAACCTTGTAATTAATCATTTAATACTATGGAAATCAGTATATATGATTACATGTCTTACGGAATTCCATGTATTATTCCTATGTAATGATTTCAGGGCTTATGATCTTGATTCCATTATTATTTATTTCTTATGAATTTTTAATCCTTATTCCATGATTCTAGTTTATGATCATTGATATAATAATTAGGATCGTCCAATGTGATGATCACATTATCAAACCCTTATACTAATGATTATGCTTACTTATCTCTCATTTATGTCCTTACATAGCATCTAATCTCTCCCCTTTTTATGTTTAATTTCCCCAAGTCATTTATCTATGTATTATTATCATGTGTAAAATAAGAATTCTGGTAATGTAAAACCTATTGGGATATAATGTAGCTCACTTATGCTATAGTGTTTATGTTTCTATATTTCCAAAGGAACTAAAATGATATATCCTTTGGGTGTGTGTTTGTATAAATTATTTAATGTTTAGAAAAAACAATGTATTTTATACATAAAAGTATAAAGGTAAATATTAATTTTCCCCTCATTATGTTATCATTATTTCAAAATAGTTTTTATATTAATAATTATATTTTCATTAAAAAAAACTTTTCTTCTAAAACAATGTTTCTTAAAAATAGTTAAAATTTATTTCAGAATGTTTTTTTTTCTAATTTGGAAGAAGTAATCCTAAATAAAATTTAAAATGATTGTTAAATATTCTTTTGTTTTTTTATTTTATTTCAAATAAAAGTATTTTTATGATTTTTTATGTTTTAAAATGTGATTTTCTAAAATGAAAATAGTTTTTCCTAAAACTGTATTTAATGGTTTTTATGGGTAAATCCATTAATAAACCTTAATAAATCTTATTGTTACATATGAATAAATAGTGATATTTTTTTATGATAACATCCTCATTATTTCATGGGTTGTATTAATATTGTTTCAATGATATTTTAAAAGAACCCATTTCGTTTCCATGGTTTAGCCATGTTTGAAATAATTTTTAAAAGAACCCATTTATTTTTAATAGGTTAATCAAGCTTCCAAGAAATTTACATGAAACCCATTTAATTTCTTAATGGTTGTCTAGTTATAAAATAACATTAATTATTTCTATGATTTTTTATGATAGAATTTTTTTTAGTTTATTAGTGTTTTGGTTCATGGACATTATAATATAAACATGGGGTTTTTCCTGATAGAATTAGCTAACTACATTGTTTCATAAATTTTGGTTGTCTAGAAAGCGTCGTGTAAGCCAATTATATCATATCATGGGTGCCAAGATAGTTTCAAGTAATCCCATTACAGTATAATATGGGGTTCTTAGATAGTGTCTAGTAAGCTCGTACTAGCTTAAATCATAATTTCACCTAGACATCACTCTGATTCATTAGGTAATGATTATATTGGTAGTCATCCATATGGTCTTTCTAATTAAAAGGGTTTCAAAAGGGTTTTATGAATGTGGTTCTCCATGTCTCTAAAAATGGGTATTATGTTTTTATAATATTATTCATGATCTATATTGATATCACATATCTCATGATTGTCTATTCTAATGACTATTTCCTTTTCATGGTTTCAATATTTGATAATACTGGTATTAAAGGGTATGATTTATTTTATGAATCACTCTTTCACTTTAATTATGATTTCATACCCTTTTGAACGTCTACATCTCATTGATGAAATTAAATTGTTAATTCTTTTGTTTACCCTTACAAATTTTTTGAGATAAATGTTATTATTTTTCCTTTCCTCCCATGTTTTGAAGAATTAGGGTGAACAAATTATGACTAGAAGGGATTTCTTGTTGATTAGGATAATAAATTAATTAGAAATAAAAAAATTTGGGTTACGTGGGAGAAAGTCTCATTTAATGACGTGTATATTGATTATGTCGACATTTTTCATAATTCCAGAAACACTAAACCTGAATGTTTTTCAATAATATAAATGATTCAAACATTACTTTCTATGTTTTATGGTTTAAATGGAAATGAATTTGGGTCAAAATTTTCATAATAAATTCATTAAATGTTATGTTTACAATTTTAGTACCATATCTAGGAGTATGGGTCATAGGCTAATATATTAACAATGAAATAATGCCTCCATATTTCAAATGGAAAAGTAAAAAATTATAACTCCTAATAATGAGTAATGTAATTCACCATATTATTTTTTAATTACCATGAGGTATAATTTATAACCATATCATATTATATGTGGGCATATCCCAATCCATTATTTCATGCCTCACTATAGATCACAAACCCTTATCTGTTGTAGGGAAGTATCTGTAGTGGTTCACTATCCAACCTTCTTTTTAGGTCCTCACAATTTTCCTTTTATTTTTAAACTAAAAGGAACATGGATCCCTTCTAGGTAAATTTGGTTAAATAATTATATACCCATAGAAAATCCATCACAAAAAACTAGTATTATCAACCCTACCCAAGAGAACTATATATTATAGTTATTATGGTTTCTCAAGGCCTCATTTAATTAACCCCCAACATTGAAGGATACAACGATATGCCCTCACATTATATTTCTTCACCTAAGAATGAAGTATTCTCTAACAAGAATTCACATATTTTAAATTCAGAATAAAAAATTTCTTTCCTCAGTATATAAAACACAATATCAAAATGAAATTAATTATCTTCTTTGATCTTTTTATATATAATAAAATCATATAAATAACATCCAAAAATAGATGATGGTAATTTATAAATAATATTTAGTGGATCCATGAATGTAATGGTGGAATTGGTAAGTGAAAATGGATATATTATAAATTTATAACAATAATACCTCATATTAAATGATTTATTTCTTATAACATCAATCTTTAACATCAATTTATGATATCTAGAATGAAGCTAAATCTATTAAAAGTATTAATATGCATGTAGTTGATCAAACAAGGAATCAATATGGGATGATGAATACTTGTTCTTGATAGTGTTGTTGTTAAGTTCATTTTAATCTTTTCAAAGATGCAATGACACATATTTATTCATATAAAAAATAATTTGTTCAGCACATGGTAACACAAATGGGATTATGAAAACATTATAAAGGTTTACATGGAGTTAACTCTTCAATTATTGAATCTCAATAAAATCCATTCTATATATCGCCCTTGTAATAGATAGGTCACTAGGTATAAGATATATTTGAAACAATACTTCACAATTTGGGTAAGTAATATGAAATTATTTATAAAATATATGAACATAATCTCAAAAAAAATTCATTTCATTGATTTTGAGTTTCTCTAAAAAAATTTAAGATAAAACTTCCACATGATTAGGCAGTATGACCCATATAACGTAAGTAATTTCCATTTGATGTTCATATTCATCCATACACCAAAATACAATAATAATTTGATTCCATATATCAAATATTATTTCCATATTATAGAAATTTATAAGGGTTATGTACAGAGAGATCTAATCAATTCCCGACATCACATCAAATTCCACTAATAAATAAAATTGTATTTTCATAGTGAACATTCTTACAACAATTTTAATGAAATACCCAACTCTATAGTTTAAGTTAATTTTGAATTAACCATTAATATCCACATAATTGATTGAAATTTCATATTCCCTTCCTTATTATAGGGGTTATGAATTTTATTATGTCATAGAATCAGATAATTACCAGGTCCCCCACATATAATTCATTGAACCAAAAATGGTTCTTTTGGATGAACTTAATTCCCTCCATATAACTCTTTATTTTCTGCAAAAAATTAAATTATATATTCCTTTATTGTCTATACATAATATGTCTTCATATCCATTTGAATCATTTTCCTGAGTTATTGTTTCTATATTCTTAACTTATAGGAATGTTAATTTCCTTTCCTCCATACTTTTAATCATATGAACTTCCATGAAATTCAGTTTTTTCTTTTATTTGGTGTGTCTCAAAACTCAATGACGTTAATGTTGTTAATTATATTTTTGATATATATTTTTAGGAAAAAACATAGGTTTTCACATTCCAAATACCATTTTATTTGTTTCCTCATTTGGAAAATCATTTCATTTTCAATCACATTCAGTGTTAACATGATACCTCCATGTTTCATCAATTTACTGAAGACAAGAATAAACTCCAACCTCTAGTAGAATATTATTGAAAAAATAGATTTCAATCAAGAATAAATATGGACCTTTATGATGATCTATATAGAAATACATTTAGAGATACAACGAGTTTTATTGAATTTAGAGAAAGTTATCTTTTGGAAAATGAGATAACTGATGAATGGCTTATAAGGATAGAACGATTCCGTAACATATCAACGAATATTAGAGTTGGAAAAATAATTATTCTAATAATAATAAAAATGATATATAATTTGATGTCGTTGATAAAATGTTTCTTCTAATCTCTCCCTGGAAGGTGGTTATGAGATTCCAGAAGAAATGAAAACTAATCCATAGGCATATTGATCCACATGAGATTGTTGATCATATATGAACGGTTTATCATCACATGGAACATTCTCAAAATTTATATTATTTCCATAACATGTTCCATGTATCTATACTATGGAAGTATATGACTATCACTTCACATGTACTGAACTCAGAGATTATTCTATTAGAGTAACATATTTCTTAGGCAGAACAACCAATTAAAAATCTGTATCATACAGAGAATTTTTGGTGAAACAAGAAAAGTGAACTAGTCAATGCTTTGTAGATAAATGACCACTTATAGAAAGATACATGGTGACTTTTTTATATGATTGGGCAACATTTTTGTATTAATTTAAATTTAATTTATTTTTTGAATTTCATGGAATACCAATTTAAATATTCTCTATATGATACATTATTTAATCCATGCACAACACATAACATCAGTTTATCTTACGTTACAGAAAACACTGATTTTCTATGAAGAAAACAATACAATTATTTCTGTTTAAACAATATCGTAATAACCCATCAATTAAATGTTTTAATTTGAAAAATAATAGTTAATTCATAATTACTATATTTATTTTTTTTCACAAAAATAACATATTGATAATATATAATTTTGGGTCAAATATATATTTTTTTAAAAAATACTACTTTCTTAAAAGATGTAGGTTTTATATCCTTTAGTGAACAATAATAAAAATAATTGTAGACAATTTTATTATTTTAAAATAATAAAATAAAACTCATTTTTGAATTAAAAATTTTAAAATTAACAGAGTATGAGTTTTTTAAAATTTTTCTGAAGAATTTCATTTTTGGATGAATAATAAAATATACTGAATTTTAAACGAGATTTTCATTTTCATCAAAAATATTTATACATTTAAATTATATTTTATTTTTTTAAAAGATTAATTTTATCAATTTATACCAATTTATCCAATTTAGGCTATTTAATCCTATTTCCTATTAAAATAATATAAAAAATATCAATCCATTAAATTTTTTTTTCTTTAAAAACTCGCTTTTGAGACACGTCTGTGGGAATAATTTTTAATTAATTTCTATAACTTCTGGGATTATAATTTGTAATAATTTACTAATCATTTCGAATTATAATAATATATAATTTATAATTAAGTTAATATAAATTTTTTCCAAATATATTTGTGAAAGTAAAAAAATTAATAACATCGATTAAGGTAAACACATGTTTACATAGTGATTAAACATCAGCTTATGGGGCCAAATAACCAAGAAACCTGCCCAAAATCCATTGTATGGACATAATTAAAACAAGTAACTAATTTTATAGACAATTAAAAATTATTCTAGGTCCATGAATTACGGGATTCCAATCAATAATGTTTATCATTTTATATTTACAATAATGCCACTCCTCTTCCTCTATAAAGATGAAACTCCCATCCCTTACTTATTCACACATATAAAGCCTTTGAATCTAACAAAACCAACAAAAATATCGTCCAAGATTACCTAAATTCATACTAGAGTACAACATATGTGATGAAATCCAACCAATGAATTCCATTGGGGAAAACCAAAAGGATTTTCCCAAAGGAGAGGTAACATCCTTCAATAAGAACTATTGTTTTATTTCTTTTCACACACCCAAAATTCTTATAATTAACTAATTAAATGATGAAAAAAGTATAAAAAATATGCTGATATGTTCTTAGGATAATTTTTTGGCCTAAACTCACACACTGATTCTTCGTATGTGATACACAATCATCATTCATATGCATGGTGGACAACCTCCTCATAAATTGATGTCGTTCATTATTATATTTCCACATTTAATGGTTGTAAAAAATGATGGAATTACTAATTTTATTTGATATATATGTTATTAATGTTTTATTTATTATTAATTAATTATTATATAACACATACTTTTAATTACTTCATTTATTGGAGATATGAATACTAGTTTGTGGACAACCACCTGCTCCAAGAGATGTAATCATTCACACTTTATGTGGTATGTATTATAAATAGTTTTAATAATCATTTTTCTTATATATGAAATAATAATAATAATTTAATTAATATATATATATATATCATTTATATATCTTTATTCTTTCAATACAACAAGTAAATGGAAACACTGTTTGTTCATACATATGACCTACTGTCTCAATGAAAGGTGTATTTCATTTACTTTTTAAATATTTTTTAGATAATTAAAATTAAATATATACTAAATATATATTATATTTATTTTATGGTTATCATTATAGATATTATTAAATAATGGTATAAGTAATAGGACGGAAAATATAACAATTTAAAACACATGCGAGAACAAAGAGGTTATTACCTATAACGTAATATTAACATGGATTTGTTGATAAATGGTTAATAAAAGATCATAATAAAATCATATATTTTATGATATAATTTAATCTATAATGCGACAGATTCATAATAAACTTATATTTATTATATTTGAGGTTTGAATGAGTAATATGGGAGTCAAAACATAATGTAATGGGATTTCTAGTCTCACATTTATTTCTGACAGTCTTATGACTTATTCACCGCTAGTTTATTTTCAATGGTGTATATAATACACATGAAATAATTCTATGATAATTATATTTAAATTAATTGGATTTTACATGTCATTTGTTTATCTATATTCGATGGGATTTATGGATCAAAATATACCAAATCGGTAATGTACTTTTGTATCAATTTTCATTCATTGAGAATCAATTTTTATTTCACGACCCGACCTCAGGGACCGTGCCGTGACTACCCCAATCCCGCCTTCCATTGGCTAGGGGCTGGAGACTAGCACCTAAGGCATAAATCACATTAACTTGGAAGGAATTGCCTTTATAAAACATAAACACAACTAATTAGAGTACAGGGGGAAGTAATACACTAAGTACAAAAGAGAGTTCTAAAAAGTAAATGGGCCAGAATACAAACCCAACTGATAAGTACAACTACAACTGAACAGAAGTATAATAGAAAAGAAAAATAGCTGGACGATAGAAGTAGCTCCTGGGTCATCCACCTCGGATCCTACCTGAAGGGTAGGTACAGATAGCCTTCTCTACACCCTCATCCATAATCCTCCTCTGGGTACTAACTAGTTGTGTGGTCCTCCTCCGGGTACCGACTCATCGTGAGGTCCATCTCCGGGTACTGTCCAGTCCTCGTCCACTCGGCCTCCGTCAGCACTGTCTGTCATCTGGAACCAACACAATGAGATGCGGGCATAACCTGTGTAGGGGTGAGTATAAAAATACTCTGTAGGGACCCAGAGACCCTCAAGGTCTCACTCAATCAAAAAAAGATATCCACAAAGAAGGATCTCAACAGATAACCCTTACATAGGTATAACCTTATACTTGTACCTAAGTAATCATGTAACCCATCTCAGACATGAGGAAACACAAAGGTTATGAAATCAACAGATAACCACTACTTAAGAATATTCCAATACATATACCAAATTTATCAAGTGACACATCCCAATCATGAGGTAAATACAAAGGTCATTGACTTAGCTCAAACCAGGATTTTATTCATGATGTCAAAACCACGGCTGCTGGAGAACTCCTCCTCTATCAAGTACAATGGGCCTACTGCTACAACCAAGCGCTTCCCACTAACCTTAAACAGCTGATGTACTCCACTTGTCGAGTACTATGGGTCTGCTGCTACCACCAAGCGCTTCACACCATGGGTCTGTCGCTGCATCCAATCACACCCCCTCATAGCCTATGTAGGTACTCCTTCTGTCGAGTACCGCGGGTCTTCCACTACAACCAAGCGCTCCTCTGCAGTGGGTCTGCTGCTACAACCAATCGCACCCCACTGGGCTATCCGAATCACTCTGAGTAGATCGATCAGCAGTCGTCAAGTCTCAGCAAGATACTAGGTCTCAGCACTCAATACGCTCATCTCCGGAAGGATCCACTCCAAGAGCAATTGGTCGATACTTTCAAGTGTCATGTAAACTCACGTGGAAGTATCTCAATGGATAACCTCATCATAGGGGTCTCAACGCAACAGACAACGTGTCAATTGGATGCCTGATTTGTGTGTTATTAGCATTTCCGTTTCAGGGGCCCGGTTGGATTTTGGGTACAATCCAACCCGACCATACTCCAACTGTGTCCAAACCTGTGGTGAAGTATACCAAATGATCCGTCTCACCAAAAGGAAACCAACAAAATCGACGACATGTCAATCGGTCGTCCAGATCTCATGTTATAAGCGTTTGTGCTCTGAGGGCCTGGTTGGTTTCGGGTTCGATCCAACCCAGCCATACCCAAACATCTCCGAAACCATGAGTGTAATATACAGAAACTACCGTCTCAATCCAATGAATCCTACGCAATAGATAGTGCATCGATCAGAGGTCTACAACTCAAGATATGACTATTTAACTAAAAATGGTCTGAAAATAAGGGTCTGGGCCCAGTCCGACCCGACCCAATTCTCCCTGGGTCAGCCCGAACTAGGTCAACCCGAACCGCGACCAAGTCCATCCCAGATGGGTGTGGCCTAGCCTAGCCGGGCACGGCCTGCCCAGCCCTTGCAACCTGCAGCCCGAATCAAAATCCTGTCGCGGCTCGACGCTGGCCGAGCGGGACGCAAAGGGGGTGCCACCCCTGTTGGCGGAAACGGCGGACCCTGTGGGGTCCTCCCTAACAGCTGATCAGGGGGGGGGGGGGTGGGGGTTTTTCCCACCTTGGTTTCTTGAAAAATGGCCTGCCGTGATGTCCGACCTTTGTGAAACCTCGGGACCCCCTCGGGTCCTACCTCTAGGTGGCACTGGTGGCAGGCCGCCCCTTTGAAGACGGCCGTGACCTTAGGTCGTGACTCTGTTTGAAAGGTACAGTGCGATGGAGTGACGCCCCATCACTGATGCCTGCCCCGGTCATGGCCCCTTCTATCTCTGGCGCAGCATGACGGGGCTGCGCCCATGCACCGTGGATCGGCAAGGCCGTGGTCCGCCTCTACTCCACGCGGCACGACTATGCCACACCTTTGCAGTGATCCGACAACCAAGCGTTGACGATCCGCCCGTGATCATCCCAACGCCAGCCAGTTCATTGCAGTTCAGCTCCATCATCCATAATCATCAATCAAAAGGGGATGGGTCGGGCCGTGTTCATGAAGTCTGAGCACTTCCTCATCAAGATGGTAACAAAGCGGCTCAACTAAACACAACAATTGAAGAATGACGAAGAACGATATTAAAACCCGAACAAAACAACCCCTACCTCACAACGATGCCTCTCGTCATCGAGCCATGGAAAGAGGCAAGCATCGCGATGATCGGACGTCATGGAAGATCAGTGCTGATTTCGTTGACGTCGGAGGAAGAGTCATCCTTGATTGCGACGTTCCCCGCGGTGGTGTCTCCTCCCTTGATGCGGAGGAAGAAGAAGAGAAGGGACGTCGTCGGTGACTATACGTTCCCCGTCGGAGGTGTTCTTCGTCGAAGAGGCATTGTTCATAGTCAAGAACGTTGTTCATTGGAATGAAGGAGCTCTTCTAAATTCTTCACGAATTTCCCCCACAATATTTTCCCAACCAAATATTATAATGAGCTTTCCCCCATTTTAACAACTTTTCATGAAAATTCGATTTAATTCAAAATTATGAATTAGTTGAATGGTTGGAAAAATATTAAGTGGTGTGAGATATATAAAAGGTGGAGAGGATCCACTCCAATAAATTAGTGGAGTTTTCATGCATTAAACAAGGGGTGAGTTATGGAGAATTCAAACGGGTTATGGGGAGTTCAAAGATAGTTAAGGGAATGTGAAAGGTTGGGGCCCATGTGGCCCCCACCTCACATTTTTCCTCCCATGGGTAGTTAGGATCTTAGTTGGTTCCACCCTAACTTTCCAATGTAGGTTATAACCACATAAGATACAAAAATAAAATTGCTCCACAATTTTATTCACCTCTCAATTAATCAACAAAAAAACTTCTTCTCCTATGAAAACGCATCTTCGGTAAAGATCCTCTTAAGCAATTACTGGTGCTGCAAGTTCACTGGTGCCCTCAGATTTCAATTCTGAGCACTGGTTCAAAAGATAGAAAAACCCGCTCATTCGTTCACTGAACTTACCTGAGCTAAACTTTGGAAATTGATTCCGGGCACACCGGGCTTCAGAATAAAGTGTCGTCAAAAGCCATAGACTCGTAAAATTACAAAGTATTTAAGAAAAAAAAATTTATTTAAATTTACAGGTATTTACATTACTTCCACCTCAGAGATTTACATCCCCGTAACGGTTCAACACAAAATAGGGAAAATAAAGGAGGTATTGAGCACACATCTGAGCCTCACACTCCCACGTGCTCTTCTATAGGTTCTCGTGCTGCCAATGAAAGCGAACAAGATGAATCAACTTTCCACATGGAACCTGCTCCTGTCGATCCTCAACCTCTAACGGAACCCTAAGAAAGTCACCCCGTCATCGATTTCAATCTCTCTATGGTCTTTGATGATGGATAGGTCATGCACATATCTCCTCAACTGTGATATGTGGAAGAATTTGTGCACCCAGTGCAACTGAGGTGGAAGGGCCAGGCAGTAAGCCACCTTGCCTACACCGTTGAGGACCTGTAAAGGTCCGATGAATCCTGGAGATAACTCGCCACCCTGGAGAAATCTCCTTAGACCTCGTCGAGGTGAGAACTGTAAGAATACATGGTCACAATCCTCAAACTCAAGTGGTCTCCCTCTCCTATCTACATAGGACTTATATCTGCTCTATGCAGTCTTAACTGATGTGAACCATCTCTGCCTCAGCTCTAGAAAGCTATGCTGGAATCTAACTGACCACAAGAAGGGTTTCCAATTCTTTGTCATTACTGGAAGTGGTGCTGCAAATATGGAGAATTGTGGCACAGAGGTAAGTCTGGCCGTTTCCTGAGTGATCGACTGCACCCTCTTATGTATAAGTCTATATGGTGCTGCCGGGGTTTTCCGTTTCACCGACCAAGGAAAACCTTATCCCAAAGATGTAGATAAACCACAACTGTTTTGCCTAATACCGTTAATCTGTGTATGAACTTTGGTTTCCCAGTCCATACCCAAACTACTATCGTAAGGCCTCGACCATGCTACCAAGACGTTCCAACAGAAACTCTCGCCTCAAGGGTCAGATCACACTTATCGGTGTAAGTGTGTTTATCGAGTCTCCTCTGAAAGGTATCTCCAGATGTGAGGGCCATGTCAACGGTTTTAACCGGAAACTCTAGGTCTGGGACATGATTCGTGGAAGGAAGGAATGATTGGAACCTTTTTCTATTGATATGACAACTAGTAGTAGACACA
The DNA here is from genome assembly GCA_963277665.1 of Viscum album. Lineage (NCBI taxonomy): Eukaryota > Viridiplantae > Streptophyta > Magnoliopsida > Santalales > Viscaceae > Viscum > Viscum album. The sequence goes on from OY728152.1 coordinate 1,259,741,455, forward strand.
GACCGTACATCAAATCATTCATAGAGCCCTTGGGTCACACTCATTGACCGCATGCAGCTATTCTCTTTCCCTGCCCTCTAGCTCCATGAGCCTGGCGGGGACTAAAAAGGTGGGTGGTTATAAAATGTCGAAATGTATACCACCTCATGCAGCTCTCCTAGCTTTTCTTCCACGTCTGCTGCTCTGTAGATTTATTTGTCCTTAACCTTTCCTCTTCTTGAAGCATTTTACATGCCCAAGTCTCTGAGACGTGTGCTAGTTCACATCTTTCCACTATTAACTTTCATTGGTTGTAACCGATAATCTAAAGACCATTCAACCACAAAGGTTCTATCTAGCACCTTAACATAAGTAGGAATGCATTGAGGAATGAGTGATTACTCAGATATCCTTAAACACACCCCGCTCATAGGTCCGAGCTCTAAATCACTGATTGTATTTTAGTCATCAAGTACCAAGAATGATCAGTACGCCTCGATGAATAATTAGCTACCGACATGTCGTCCTACCGAAGCTGTATAATCTATAGAAAACTCTCAGCCACCTCCTTAAGCGAGTCCTTATCCGCCTGTGAGTTGAGCTCGCCTTGGAACCTAAGGGGTATCAGATGCTGAAACACATGTAAGGAACTAAGACTACATGTTTCATCTACCAGTACCGCCTGTTGAAACTGCTGACCAACATGTAGTGATATAGCTGGCACACTACCTGAAGGTACTAACTCATGCATCGGTCCACGCACCAAAGCCTAATCACTACACGGACCAACCTCATGGTCACTCATTGGAAAACAACTAGTGGCTTAGTCCACCATCCACTCTACTGGTGTCTCAACTAGGTGGAAAACTCTAGCAATCTTGTCCATCTAGTCCTATATTGACTAGAAATCTATCTTACCTCATATCCTCGGAGGCCTCTCCTGCTGGAACTCATGAAACACGCTCTGCCGGCATGCACTGTCAGCTAGTACGGCTGATGGAATCTGCTACCCAACGGGTAGTGGTGCTGCTGGTACACCACCCGATGGTACCAACATAGTATAAAGGGCCCTGCACCGGTTCCTCGTCTCTCGGTGGGCTGTCATCGTGTACTATATCTGAACTCCAACTGACTGTCTACGTGGAGGCATCCTGTACAGACGCGACACAGTCAAACGATTTAAACCTGGTGGGCTGAACTGGTTTGAGCTGACTGAAAGAAAACTTTTGGAAACACACACGCAATTAGTGTTTTCGTGCACTATGTCAGAAATCAGTAGTCAGGGTCCTGGTGTATGGATACGTCGGCCGCTGCACCAACACTGGACTCCCTGAACTGAAGACCACACTCGGTACCCTTAACACTAGTACATCACAGAAAAGAATTATCAGATTCTTGAGGTCTGCGGTAGAATCGACTCCTCTGATACCAATTTGTCATGACCCGACCTTGGGGCTAGTGTCGTGACTTCCCCAAGACCACCTTCCATTATCCAGGGGTTGGCGACTAGAACCTAAGGCATAAATCCCGTTAACTGGGAAGGAATTGCCTTTATAAAACATAAACACATCTAATCAGAGTAGAAGAGGAAGTAATACACTAAGTACAAAAGAGAGTGCTGAAAATTAATTAGGCTAGAATACAAACCCAACTGATAAGTAAAAATACAACTGAATGAAAGTACAACAGAAAAGACAAACAGCTGGATGATAGAAGAAGCTCCTGGGTTGTTCACCTCAGATTCTAACTAAAGGGTATGTACAAATATCCTTCTCAGTACCTTCGTTTTTCAACCTCCTCCAGGTACTGACTCGTCATGTGGTCCACCTCTGGGTACTGACTCATCGTGAGGTCCATCTCCGGGTACTGTCCAGTCCTCATCCACTCTGCATCCCGCATCACTGTCCGTCATCTGCAACCAACACAATGAGGTGAATGCATAGCCCGTGCATGGGTGAGTATAACGATACACAGTAGGGACCCCAAGACCCACAAGGTCTCACTAAATCCAACAAGGATGTCTACAAAGAAGGATCTCAACAGATAACCCTTACTTAGGTATAAGCTCACACTTATACCTACGTTATCATGTAACCCATCTCAGACATGAGGAAACAAAAAGGATATTAAATCAATGGATGACCACTACTTAGGTATATACCTATACATATACCTATGTTATCATGCCACCCATCTCAATCATGAGGTAAATACAAAGGTCATTGAGTCATCTCAAACCATGATTTTATTCATGATGTCGAAACCAAGACTACTGGAGAACTCGTCCTCTGTCGAGTACAGTGGTCCAGCCGCTTCAACAAAGCACTTCCCACTAACCATGGACTGCTGATGTACTACACATGTCGAGTACTGTGGGTCTGCTACTACAACCAAGCGCTTCCCACCATGGGTCTTCCACTACAACCAAGCACACCCCCTCATAGTCTACATAGGTACTACTTCTGTCAAGTACCGTGGGTCTACCGCTACAACCAAGAACTCCTCCACCGTGGGTCTTCTTCTACAACCAAGAACACCCCACTGGTCTATCCAAATCACTCAGAGTAGATCGATCAGCAGTCGCCATGTCTCGGACAGCTACTAGGTCTCAGCACTCCGTACGCTCGTCTCCAGGAGGATCCGCTCCACGAGCTACTGTTCGATACTTCCAAGTGCCATGTAAACTAACATGGAAGTATCTAAAAGGACCGCCTCGTCATAGGGGTCTCAACGCAATAGACGACATGTCAATCGGACGCCCGGTCTGTGAGTTATTAGAATTTCCGTTCCAGGGGACAGGTTGGATTTCGGGTACAATCCAACCTGGCCATACTTCAAATTCGTCCAAACCTTAGGTGAGTATACCAATAGATCTTCCTCACCAAAAGGAAACCAACAAAATCGACGGCATGTCAATCGGACGTCCGTAGGTCAAGTTATAAGCGTTTCTGCTCCAAGGGCCTGGTTGGTTTTGGGTTCGAAATAACCCGGCTATACACAAACATCGCCGAAACCTTATTTGTAGAATATCAAAATGACCGTATCGATCCAAGGAATCCTACTCACCCAACGGTGCATCAATAAGAGGTTCGCATCTCAAGATATGACCATTTAACTAAAAACGGTATGAAAATAGGGGTTTGGGCCCAGTTCGACCCGGCCCAATTCTCCCTGGTCGGCCCAAACCTAGTCAACCCGACCCGAGTCCGGGTCCGGCCCGGATAGGCGTGGCGTGGCCCGCGCCCGGTGTGGACGGGGCTCGAATGTCGGCCGCGGCTCGGTACTGGCCGTGTGGGACGCAAAGGGGGTGCCACCCCCTGTTGGCAGAAACGGCGGACCCTGTGGGGTCCGCCCTAACAGCCGGTCGGGGGGGTTAGTCGCCCCTAGTTTCTTTGAAAATGGCCAGCCGTGATGGCCGGCCTTTGTGCAATCGCGGTACCCCCTCAGGTCCCTCCTCTAGGTGGCGTCGGCGGCCGGCACTGTCGGCCGCCCCTTTGAAGACCGCCGGGGCCTTAGGCAGTGACACTGTTTGACCGGCGCGGTGCAACATCACAGCGCCCCACCACTGCAGCCCACCCCGGTCGTGGCCCCTTGTAGATTTAGCGTGGCACGATGGTGCCGCACCCCTACACCGTGGATCGGCAAGGCCGTGTTACGTCTCTACTCCGCACCGTACCACGTTGCTGCGCCTTTGTAGTGATTCGATAACCAAGCGTTGACGATCCGCCCGTGATCGGCCCGACGCCAGCCAGTTCTTCGCAGTCCGGCTCCATCATCCATAATCATCAAATGAAAGGAGAAGGGTTGGGCCGTGTTCGTGCGATCCAAGCCCATCCTCCTCATGATGGTAACAAGCGGCCCAACGAAAGTCAAAAATTGAAGAATGATCAAGAACGGTATTAAAACCCGAACATAACAACCCCTACCTCGCAAAGACGCCGCTCGTCATCGAGCCGCGGAAAGAGGCAAGCGTAACGATGATCGGACATCACAGAAGATCAGTGCTGATTTAAATGACATCAGAGGAATATTCTTCATCGATGGTGACATTCCCCATGGAGGTGTCTCCTCCCTTGATGCGGAGGAAGAAGAAGAGAAGGCACGTCGTCGGTGACTTTGTGTTCTCCGTCAGAGGCTTTCTTCGCCGACGAGGTGTTGTTCATCATCAAGAACATTCTTCGTTGGAAGGAGGGATATTTTCTAAATTCTCCTTGAATTTCCCTCACAATATGTGCCCAACCAAATAGTATAATGAGGTTTACCCCATTTTAACAACTTGTCATGCTAATTCAATTTAATTCAAACTTATTGATTAGTTGAATGGTTGGAAAAATATTAAGTTGTGTGAGAGAGATAGAAGGTGTAGAGGCTCCACTCAAATAAATGAGTAGACTTGTCATGCATTAAATAAGGGGTGGGTTATGGTTAATTCAAAGGGGTTATGGGGAGTTCAAAGAGCGTTAAGGGAATGTGAATGGTTGGGGCTCGTGTGGGCACCACTTCACATTTTATCCTCACATGGGTAGTTAGGATGTTAGTGGGTTCCACCCTAACTTCCCCATGTTGGTTATAACCACATAAGATATTAAAACAAAATTGTTCCACAATTTTATTCACCTCTCAATTAATCCAAAAAAAACTTCTTCTCCCGTGAAAACGCATATTTGGTAAAGATCCTCTTAAATAATTACTGGTGCTACGAGTTCACCAGTGCCCTCAGATTTCAATTCCGAGCACCAGTTCAAAAGATAGATAATCTCGCTCATTTGTTCTCTGAAAGTACCCGAGATAAACTTTGGAAATTGATTCTGGTCACACCGGGCCTCAGAATCAAGTGTCGTTAGAAGCCATAGACTCGTAAAATTACAAAGTATTTATGAAAATAAAATTTCCTTCAAATTTCTGGGTCATTACATTTTATTACGCACCTATATTATTTTATGAGGTTTATATGTTTCAATTTTTCATGTTATATCATAAATATATATAATTTAATGATATTTATTTCTTCACGTGAATTTATACTTTAACGATTATTATGATTCAATGCTATGAAAGTAGTAATTTTTTATGTCTAATTTCATATCGTTTAATAGGTTTATTTGTGATTATGATTCCATTGATAAAATATTATGATCCATCTCACAATTAGTTTCTTGAATATTTTTATTATATGTTTATTCCTTACATCCTCGTGTAATGGTACCATTTTAATAGTCTTAGGTACATTATATTATTAAGAGAATATTTTGAAGAAAATCAGACATTATGTAACTCTTCAGATGAAAATATGTTTTCTTTCTAATCTATGTTTTCTCAAACAAAATTCAAAATAGTTTTTTATGAAATTTTAAGCACAATTTATAATAATAATTTTTGGATAAATTATAAAATATTTCATTATATGTTTTTAAATTTATTTTAAATTTTAATTATTTTCAAATCATTTTATTTATTAAAATATGGGTTTTCTATGTGAAAAGGATATTTTTCTATTGAAATGTTTTAGATGATATTTAAAAATTACTTTTCATAAAAGATGACATCCCTTGGGGTTATATATGACTTTTTGGGTATAAGATCCAAGGGTGCCATTCATATTTTTTCTCGGAATGGTTTTTGTGTTAAGGGCATTATGTTTATGAAAATTGTTTCAATTCCAAGGGTTATAAGATTATGAAACCCACTTATTTTCACTAGTTATTCATTGATGGAATGAATAGGAAACCGGTCTACTTTCCATAGTGTATGATATGAAGAAATTTTTATGATACCTATTTCATTCCATGGGTTATGATATGATGAATTTTTATGATCTAATGGTAGACATTTGTATGATTTCATTATGAGATTGGTAAGACTTATTTGTCTGTTCAATGCATTGGGTATATATTAATATTTCATGTGATAAACATGGAAAACATTGAGAGCGAACTTAGTATTTTATAGGTCCTGTTATGCTAATATAGTCCTTGGTGTGAACCATGGATACTAATATGGTAATGTGAGTTAAACAAGACTACACATTGTTTTGGGGAGTAAACAAATTCTAGTAGGATGGACTTGGAATGACGCCTTGACTACTATGGATGAGATTTTATATGATTACATGTCTTGCAAAATTCACTATCATATTCCTATGTAATTATTTCATAGATAAGGCTCTTTATTACCTTATGACTCATGTCTCATGAACATCAAATTAATATCCCATGATTCAGGTTTATGATATTTTATTTCTATGGTTTGATCATCTAATGTTATAGACATGTTAACGTACCCTTATTCTCAGGATTATTCTCTTATATCTCTCTTTTTTACCATAGAGAGAATCTGAGGTCACCCATTTTTATGTTTCCCTATTCCTAGGTTATGATGTTATGAATTATATATGATGTGTCTAAGAAGGTTTCTAGTCACGAATGAACTAGTTGGAGATAATTTATCTCACTTATGTAATCGAGTTTATATTTCCATATTTTAAAAGGAACTAAAATAATACTATGTTTGGGTATCTGTTGGTGTCATGTATTTATATTTCCATAAAAAATGATGAAATATATATGACTGAGAATCAAGGGACTCTATGTCATATAATCCCTTAATCACAGAATAATGGGTTCAATTTATTGAGAAGATATTTTCCATCCTTTAATGTTCAGAGAAACATAATGTTCTACTAGATATTTATTGTATAGATGGATAAGTTGATTGGTGGAATAAATTTATGATCAAAACAAATCCTGGGGAATATATTTAAGCAATAGGGTGTATGGAATTCTGAAAAATGTTTTTTGAAAAATATTTCCCCTCACACTCAGACTTAAAATGGAAATGTATTTATTTCCCATGATGAAATTAATGACATGTCTATCAGGGTATATGAGGAAGACATCAATAGACATGAATCATATGGTGTTAGATTTCTTATTATCCCTGAGTGAAAATAAAACCAATTATTTGGTTTGATAAAATATCATTTATCAAAATCCTTGATGATCAAAAAATAAGATAACAATGAGGAAATTGTTCTATGTTCCCAAGAAGAAAAATGGATATAGGTGAATCTCAAGGGTATCAAGAGGATAAGATATAAAAAGTGAAGATTAATTCTAGTTGTTCGATTTATAAATCTAATAGGGATAAGTAATTTAAAAATCCTAGTTGTAAAAAATGATGTAATAATCCCCACATAAATTTCGTAAGGGGGGAAAGGAATTGCATTAGGTGAGGCAGAGACAAAAAAAAATCTTGAAATATTAGACAGGAGATATCTACTAAGGAGATAGAGGAAAAGAATGCTCTAGAAAACCAATAGATAATTTCTCATTGTTTTAATTTCAAGTAAAACACACTTTCATATACAATTCACTAATTGATGGGTTTTTAGATAAAAAACAAATTGAGAACAATGGATATCCTATTCCATTACAACTATGGTAGTAGATCACAAAAATAAAGTGGTGAAATGTAAATTAGTTATCTATTAAATAAGAGTTAATGTTCATTATGAATATAGTCATACAAACTCCTTCATCTCACACAAGTATTGGAAAAAAATTCATAGACCAATAAAAATCATTGAAGTACTACTGTTTGTTAAAATGGTAAAGTGAGAAATTATGAAACCATAAGTATATAACACCTAGTGTCAAAATATTTGTGATTAATATCCAATTGAACATTTTGATACTCACTTTATGGGAATTTTCATTAATTATGTCTATGTGTTGTCTTTCCATATACAGAACATACATCAATTTCTATGAGAAGAAAACTACTCTCTATATCATGGATCATCCCATAATTATGTAAAATTTCGAGGAAAAGGATGAATATTATTTAGCACCTACATCAAATGTATGGATATTATTTCCTTATATTAATATATCTCTAGAAAAAATGATTGAGTCTAATGAATGGATCAACATTAAAACATGCCCTTTGGGAGGTAATACACTGAAGTTCCTCCCAAATAATTTCATTGTCTTCTTCATCAAAATAAGGAAGGGTCGATCTACCTTTTCATTGATTATAGTGAGATTAAAAAATATCACGATAAACAAACAATATACTTTAGGATGTATTGATTATTTTTTTATCATATTTTCATAGCATAATAATTCTACAAGGTGGATCTATTTTTGTGGAATTACTATGTCACAGTGAAGAAGGATGACATCCCCAAGACTACATTGGAAATAGTATTAGATCATAGTAATTCCATTTTTGAATACCCAATGATCCAATTTTCTTTGTGGAACTGATGAATAAAGTCTTTAGATATAACGTTGACAAATGTATCATAGTATTTATAGTTTTTTCTTCTTTAAATTAAAATAAAGGAAGAACATGAAAAGCATCAGAGCACTATGATAATGAATATTGGAAAATATAAGACTTATGTAACGTACTGAAAAAGTGATTTATGGTTAAAGGATGTTACATTCATGGGTTATATTATCCCAAGAAATGGGTTATTTGTGGACCCTTTAAAAATAGAATCAATGAATAGATGGACAAGGACATTCTTTGTGACAGATATCCATAGCTTCTTTGAATTAGATAGGTAATATAGTTGATTTATGAGATATTTCTCATGATTATCAATCTCTCCAACCAAGATAACTCAGATGGGAGATACGTTTTTTTTGAATAATTAATGTGACGAGATCTATAAGGAGTTGAAATATACGATTATCAATCCACATATACATATTCTATATACAAGTGGGGAAAATTTTGTTGTATATAATTATAATTCAAAGAAGTTATTGGGTTGTGTTTTAAAGAGGAATGAAAATGTGATAGAAATGCCTCATAGTAATTGAATATTCAAGAATAGAGCTATACCACACTTGATATTGAGTTGGCTGCAATGATATTTCATTAACAATCTGGTGGAATTATATTTTTGGGGAGAAGTGTGAAATATATACAGAACACAAGATCATCAAGTATATATTCACTCAAAAAGTGATGAATATGCATAAAAAATTATGTTAAATCTAATCAAGGACATTTACATCTCAATCCACCACCATCCTAGGAAATAAAATAATGTCATAAATTCTCAATATAGGATGGATCTGACAATTTTTTTCATTTATTATAATTGAGAAGGAGGTGATCATCTTAGACACGAATAGGATGGATATGGGAATAATAAAGAAAGGAGTAGCATCAATTCTTTCACAAATTATTTCTCAACTGCCCCATCTAAAGATGATAAAGGATGATCAAATAGATTATGTTTCAATTCAAAAGAATGTGGGAGTTATAATAAAGGGTAAATCCTCAGAGTTCAATGTTAATAAAGATAGAGCCGTAGTATTTTTGTCAAGATTTTTTTACCATTATGTAATGATTTAAAGAAGTATTTATTGGAAGATTCATATTGTTAGACCTTATCTATCCATCAATGAATCACAATGATGTATTAAGATCACTAAGAGAACTATTTTTAGCACAATATAAAGAAGGAAATCTGGTAATTTACATCAAAATGTCTTGTTAGTCAATAAGTGAATGAGGAATGTAAAAAATACATGGGGATGATGATAATAATTCCTATACCAACATGGAAATGGGAAAATATCACCATGGACATTGTTACTAGTTTTCCAAATACATCAACATATAAAAACTCTATATGTTATGTGGTTTATCATCTTACAAATACATCTAAAATCATTGAAATATTATAGGATTACCACAGATTAAACATTCAATGATATATATTAGAGAAGTGGCAAGGATTCAGGTAACAGCACAATCAATTATAACTAATCAAGACCCAGGATTTATATAAATGTCCTGGAATATTCTCCAACATTCTATAAATATTGAGATTAACTTAATTAAGGATTATCACCCAAAAAAGGATTTCCAATTTGAGTTGACTATCCAAAAAAATGAGGAAATTATGAGAGAATGATCAATTGACTTAAAATGAGGATGGGATAAAAATATTCCTTTGGTCGAGTTATGTAAAAAAATTTATATCTACTCAAGAATCTTAATGGATACCTATGAATCGATTTATTGTAAGAGGTGTAGAAAACATGCCTTTTGGGATGATGTTGGGGAACAAAAACTAGTAGGCCCTGAAATAGTTTGGAAGATGGATTAAATGGTCAATAAAATCCAATATAACATCATGGCTACTGTGATTTGATATAAGAGATTATATCAATTTCATCTATCATACCTTGAGTATTTGGTTGGAGATATAGTATTACTATGCCAATATCAATTTAAAAATTCATGATATTTAAGAATGAGGGAATGATTATTTTGAGATATATTTTTCCCTTCTTATTTATTGATCGCATAATAGTGGTGATCAATATACTAGCACTCCAACATGACCTTCATGCATTAATTTACAGTTTTCATGCAATACTCTTGTGGAATTAAATACCATTACCATCACATGTACGTAATCTAGAGGTTGTACCAATAGAGAATGATAATTTCTATAAGGAACAACCAATGAAAAGATTATTTAGAGAGGCAAAGTTCTGCAAAGTAAGACAATGAACCTGGTCGTAGTGTTATGGATAGACCACAAGATTGATGAAGTGATGTTGGATCAAGAGTATGTGATGAAATATAATTACACTCATAGGTTTTAGTGTATGAAATTAAAATTTAGAGGGTCAAATTTATCAAGGTGGGAATATTAAAATGTCATAATCTGTTATAAGATAAATTTCCATGTGATTTAATTAAAAATACTATTATATATTGTGGATATAGAAAACTAATGCACTTATTGTATTTTATTATATCCTATAATATTTTAAATATCAATAATCATCATTTTTATTGATAATATATTTGTTAAATAGTGATCACATGATTAGTATAAATACATGGTTTTAAAAATTCCAATTAACACAGAAAAATATGTGATCACAAAAAATAGTAGGATTGTACCATACAAATCCCATTTATCATATCTTACAAGGGAAAATTAATCTATTATATTTTCCTTGATCAAGCCCAATATGAGTTCCAATAACTAATGTATGAGAGAAATCATTTCCGGGAGAAGTTCAAGCTCATCAAGATCACGGACTAAACCATGTATACTGAACCACCTCATTAATGTCTCACCATTGTGAAAATTACACTTTTGGTGTTTTTAGGTGTATTAATGGGATATTTATCAAGACCCTAATAATACGAGTATTTGTATTGTATATAATAATAATATGTTTACATTTTATTATTTTTACAATATGGATTATTTTTATTTTGATACAATAAAACACAAAATGTACTTTCTTTGTAATATTCATATTAAATAATTGAATTTATTAATTTGTGGATAAGGAAAAATAAATAATATTTTATTGAAACATTATTTTTTTAATTTAATATAAATAATCATATAATTTTTATGAAGGAAAATGAAATTTATATAGGGGTTCTAAAACTATTATTTTTAAAAAATAGAAGATTTCTTAATAACTGCTGATTGTCCGTATAAAAGTAAAAATTCATATATTTATAAAGTAATTTAGATAAAATCCGAATCAAAACATCGTATTTATCCAATTGTGAATTTTTAATAATTTTATAATTAAATCAAATTTTTAGCAATAAATTAAATATAATACAAATATATGTTGTATATTAAGACATCCTAATGAAAACAATGATTTCATAAATACTAGAATGGTTATCCAAGAAAAAATATGATTATTATTTTAAAAAATGATATTTTATTTTTATTTGATTTATTTTTCAAATAATTATTGAATTTCCTAAATCCTAATAAATATTTTAATGCTTTAAAACTGTTTCATTAAGAGTATGACTCGCCTCCGCACCACCAAGGGTAATAATTTTTGTAGTTAACCTCATCTAATTATTATATATTGAATATAACTTCCCTTTGGTAGAAAAAATGGTAAAAAACCAGGGTCAGGTTTTTGGTTTTGGTTATTTTATTTTATAGGGCCCAAAACCAATGTTTAAGAAATAATAAAGAATCATCCCACTAATTTCCAATATAAACCAACCAAATATCCCATTTTTATTTAATCAAAAACCATATATCACTTACTTAGTATTAAATACCATAATTATAATCCTCCTAGGGTTCCCTCATTCTCCCAGAAAGATCCTCCCATGCATTTGGAATCACCCTCTCAACATAAGGGATCATTGCCTTTCCTCCATATACATGATTCTTCAATGTATTGTGTCATTCATATTGAACTAAACATGATGGGATTTGTTTATACAAATTCTCCTTACTATAAATTTTACGTAAAAATAACTATATTACCCTTTAAATCTCATTAATACATTCCATGAACATTTATACACCATCTTTATGCTGCCAAAATTTCACTATGATTTTCCATGACAAATAGTTGTTTAGTGATTACCATACCGATTAACTTTCAATGATGTTCACCATATTATACTTATACACCATTTATTGGGGAATTTCATGTATTCATTTCCCACTACTTGACCATGGAATAAAATTTAATGATAAATTAGTCCATGTTTTATGTTCTATGTGGAACACTTAATCATGATAATGAAATGAAAGTGATATATATGCCCAAAATTATATAGCGCTCAAATAAAATGGGTAATGATTTATCCCCATGATAAATCAATAATGGGATTAGGGATTCAACCTATTCCATAATGGGACTTTTTATATCATGATATCATGACAGTTATCCTTAACCTATGTGTATGATGTCGTGTTTCATGTTCCTCACACATTTCTAATGTTAGATTTATTAATATCATTCTATATCAGTCCTAAATTTCCATTTTAGGGTTCATATTACATTTATGAAACATTTATATGCCTATTTTCTAAAATATATTAATTTATTAATGTTATTCCATGTTTATTACATTATAGTTCATTATATCTCACACATTTATTATGTATTCCTCTAGGCTATCACATGTAGTTTTAAGTATAAAGGAATAATATGAGCTTGTCATGGAAGTATTCAATATAGAAGATGTATTAACTATTTAAGGTTGTTATATAATTTAGATAATTAAAAAAAGACACTAGACATGTTGATATTCCAGATTATATTATCAGTACTCTTATATAGTAAACCATGAATTAATGTGAAATAAGGAGAAGGGTTTTCATAAGTCAATATAAGTGGACAAATACTTAGTTCTTAGATATAGAATGTTAATGATTATTATTATAGAGTAGGTTGTGTGATGATGTGTGGGGGAGAGTTTTTTTAATATATAATGATATATTTTTATATTTTATAGAAAGGATTTAGTGAAATTGTATAACTTTGGGAGACGGATTTTGATTAATTATTGAAATTTATTTTTCACAAACATGGATACATTATTATATTTCATTCACCTAAATACATGAGTTTTATAGGAGGATCCTATTGGGTATATTTATATTCTCACTCATACATTATATATACCATTTTTCAAATTTCCAGAATAGTGCTTGTGGTAGTGTTGAGTGACCCTATCTATAGACGTTCAATCCTTATAGGTTTTGGTAGCTATGTCATACATTGCTTATGGTATATGTTAAATGGTACACATGTGATTATTATTATTATTTTTGGATAAAAATTGTATTATTTGACTTGAATTAAAAATATTATTCTTGTATGATGGTTTAAAAATGAATTATATTATTATTGGGGATATAAATTTTCATTTTAGAAGGGTAAATCCTTCCATATTGGTATGACGATATATCCTAAGTTACACTTTAAAATATGTGATATATTGAATGTGTGCATCCATAAACACATTGTGTCATGAATTTTTTTATAATATTTTAAATTTTTCATAAATAATACGAGGGTTAATATTTTTTGAAAAATAAACCATAAAGTAGTTATGGTCACTAACTCCTTTGGCTGTGGCCATTTTTGTTGAGGGATTTAATGCATTTGCCTATAAACATTAAGTAAATTCTTTACTGGCCTTAACAGTTTTTCTTGAACATAATAATTTTTATATAAAAATAATTTCTTTATATTTTAATTTTTTCTTTATATATATATATATATATATATTTCAAAAAAATGCAGAAATGAACTTTTATTAAATGTCCATGATTTACAATTATGTATGTTGTATGGATTTATCCCAAAAAATCTCACCAAGAGCTCCCTTTTATAGGTGGGATGCCCTGTAAATTCTTCTGAATTCCCAAAGTGAGATTCAACTTCACCCATTCCAATACAGAGTTAATAATTTATTATTAATAAAAAAATTTTAATTAGTAAATAATAAATAATTATAGTTATTTAATTACAAATACCTAATAATACTAATAACTGAAAAATAATAAATTATTAAGGAATTAATAATTAATATAAATAATAGTAACAAAAAAATTAATAGATAAATATTTAAATACTAAATAACAATTAATGGAAATAGTAAAAAATTAACGAGCATTGAAATAATTTTTAATTTTTTATTAATAAAATTAATTACTAATTAACTAATTAATTAACTAATATTAATAATTATTCTTAAAAAAATTAATAATAAAAATTTTAAATTACTATTTTATGAAAAAATTTAAACAACAATGATTAAATTATTAAATTAATCAATTTCAATTAATTAAGTAATTATTTATAATTTGAAATTATTAATTATCAATTATTATTTAACTATTTACTAATTTTTACTTTATTATTTTCTAAATATTGATTAAATAATTTATAACAATTAAAAAACCATTATTAATTAATTAATGAAAGTTATTTATTTATTATTAAATAATTAAAAGTATTTTTATTGTTAACTAATTAAATTTCAATAATAATTATCAGTAATAGAGAATTTTTATTTTTAATTTGTTAATGAATAATTATTAATAATTAATTAATCATATTAAATTATAATTAGTTATTAATTATTATTTATTATTAAATAATAATATTATATAGTTATTATTTTTTATATGCTTATAAATAGTTAGTATTTATTAATTAATTTACTATAAAATATGATTTCTTAATAATAGGAAAATAAATTAGAATTTTAAATATTTATTAGAAATTTTTAATAATTACTATCTAATAATTTTTTATTATTTATTAAATTAATAAATAATTGAATATTATTGATTAAATAATAATCATTATTATAATTTTTTGATAAAATAATAAATTTCATTATTTATTTGTAATCAGTATTTATTAGAAATTAATGTTGTTAGAGAGTAAAGAATATTATAAAATTAATAGTTGGAAAGCTCAATAACCAAATTTTTTTAATTCATTTTTCAAAAAGATCCCTTGTAAGGGTTGGTGGGGAATAATTATATGACCTGTATGCCCATGGCATAAGGCCCATAGATGAACCG
The DNA here is from genome assembly GCA_963277665.1 of Viscum album. Lineage (NCBI taxonomy): Eukaryota > Viridiplantae > Streptophyta > Magnoliopsida > Santalales > Viscaceae > Viscum > Viscum album. The sequence goes on from OY728152.1 coordinate 1,259,756,801, forward strand.
AATTCCCCATGGTCCAAGGCCTTGTACATGACCATTGATGGTCCCAGACCCGACATGCTTGAAACATGACATCCCTAGTATCTTCATTTTGAAGGCACTGAACACCCAACCAAACATGGATTATTTATAAGAATTTCCCCATGCAGAGCTGCATGGTGCTTGGTACTGATGACATTTGACATACCCTCCCATTATTTCAATCGGGTTAGCTCTGCATAGTGGTTACTAAATTGATCTTCAATCTTCTTCTGGTCTTGCTAATGTGTGGTCTCCCCATTCTACTTCTTTGTCTTTGTGTTCTAAAATATCTATGGCCTTTAGTAAATCGCTTGCCTGAAATCCATATGGATTGAAGGCCCTCTAGCTCAAAGGCCTTCGGTGGCATGAAGCCTCTAAGATCCATAGTTCCGAAAAAGTTTCCCAAAGGCCCAAAAAAATGAATAGTTATGGATGCTACAATACTACAAAAAACATGATAGAATATCTGTTATGGTAACCCAAATATTCAACCCCACTAGGATTTAATCCAGGGTCTTTTGGATGCCAAGGAGGAACCCCTACCAACTGTGTACATGCTCGTTGGCATGTAATTAACAATTAGTAATTAATTAGTAGCTATGTAGTGATTAATTAGTAATTTATTAATATTTTTTATTCATAATTAATAATATATAATCAATAAGTGATTAGTAATTATTAATATCTAATATTAACTAATAAATGGTAAATATATTTTAATCATTATTAATTTCTTTTTAATTATATTAATTAGTAATAAACTGTTATTTAATTGGTATTTAAATAAAAAAAATTTAAATTAATGAATCATTTCTTATTAAATAGTTATTTTTTATTTTTTTATTCAGTAATAAATATTTATTTTTAATCAAAATTTTTAACTATTAATTATTATAATTATTTAATCACTAATTAATTATTCATTAATAATTATTAATATTTAATTTTTTAATTTAGTCATTTAATAATTTTTGGTGATTATTAAAATTATTTATATGTAATAAAATAGTAGTTAATATTTATTAATAATTAAATTCAAACAATTAAAAATAATATTTTATTAATTCTATGTAAAAAAGGTGAAATTAATCCCACAATAGAAATTCCAAAGCATATCCAGAGAACCCCCTTATAAAATGGAGTCATGTGTGCAGGTTTTTACCATTATTCCAGATTAGTTTAACTAAAGTAATGCTAGATATGTAATGGTAGTAAAATTCTGCTAGTTTTGTTGTCATATATATATATATATATAAACAAAACAATATAATTTTTTTTTGTTTAGACCAAAGGTGTTGGGGGATGTGAAACCATTAGCTCTTTATGAAGTCTATTGAAATTGAGGGCTATAAGGAATTTGGCATTTTTCTAAAGAGGCCAATGGTTCGTAGGGAATCAACACATTTGTGGCTTATTCTTTTAAAATAACAGACTTATTTTGGATTTTTTTGAAAATAATATATGTAAACACTATACTAACTCATCGTAGACATTAGAATATTACAAACAATAGTAGGTCATGACATAATATCATTCATATTTCATCATTATTTTATAATTTATAAACACATTATAAATAAATGATCCATGGAAAAACTCTATAAACACACATCACATCGCCCAAAATAGTTTTGGTATGATCTAAATCACCATTAATATTCAATGAGATCCCTAGTGGGCCGTTTTGATGATGTGTTTTATATGAATTTTAGAAAAACTATTTGTCTTTAATAAATCATAAAACCATACCACAATTACTCGTATTTTCCCATAATTTCCAAATAAACCATCTAATTTTTATCTTTTATATTTTTATTTTGAGTATAGCATTAAACTTTTAAATTTTTGATACAATATGCTAGGTTTTTTTAAAAAATAAAAAATTTCATATGGAAATATTTCTATAATACATACCATAGATATTTTTACCTAAAACCATGGCATAAAAATCTTATTTTTTATATTATATTTTTTTGGTGCATTTTACATGTTCATTATTCATTAACCATGATGTAATTTTTTTATTTTCATTTGGGATTTTTAGTTATCTATAGACCGTGGAGCTGTTCGATTTATTTGAATATAATACTTTAATATTTCAGTATACCACAACATAGATTTTGGAAAACACATTTATCAAGCTTATTTATCTATTCAAAATTCATTTTACATGATATGGAAGTCACTGTGAAACCATTTTTGGTTTTAAATGTGACACCACTTTTTTAAGCACACTATAAATTTTCCACAAAAAATAATTTCTCTACCAAATGAATTAATTATTTTAAATTAAATAAAACTAAAATAAAAAACATATTCTACAATGAATGAAATACATATAATACCATCTACAGGAGCTTTCTAGAGATCAATTAAAAGTAATCACAAGACTACTTGTTTCAAGAGTATATATGGCATGTATGAACCACCTAATAAATAGTTACATTTTTCTCTTCTCAATTGTATGTAAGAGACTTATGTTAATCTTTATTAGATATTGGGTGCTACTCCTTCAAACAGTTTCACTATTGACTACTATTTTCATAAAAAATTACATAAGGTTCAAACCTATTTACATATACCCAAGGAAAATCCTTAGACTAAAAAAATTTGATAAGCATTATTATATTAATAAAATCAATTCAAAATGTCATATCTTTTTATAACATGTATTCCAATATAAAAAATCAATTTTTTATCATTTAAACAACAAATATAGACGTATAAAACTCATTTAATATAATTAGAATATTTTATAAATGATCATGAAAGGTTATGAGAAGTAATGGTTGAAAAGAGTTATCCTATAACATATACACTGATAGAAATAGAACCATAATTTATTGACCATCACTAATACACAGTTTACTCACTAATAAAACATGGAGTTTTTTATAAACAAAATTGTAGGAACAATTTGGTGAATATTTATACCATTTTATTTGAAATTGAGTTGAAGCATATGAATAATTGTTTATTATATTGTCACCTTCTTTTGTTTATCGGTTGAACATGAGAACAAATTTATATCATTATTTTCTTTATCTCAAAATATAAATCTATTTCATTGATTATTTAAACGCAGGCAATAATAATTTCAACTTATAGACCATTAATATAACAATTATAATCATATACCATTGGGTGTGGATTTCAAGTTATTAATAATAATATCACATATAATAAATTAAAATATTCTATCTCAAATGTTATAAACATATAGATTCTATCAAATATAAGAAAAACAATTGAACATATATTCAATTATTCACAATATTTGTTATGATTTCCTTTATCCATCATAAATAAAGATAAGTGATGATGATAATTATTTGAAAAAATACCATCTCAAAAAACAATAACCTAAAACACATAAAAATCTGTGTATATATATATAGACATATATAAAATATATATAATATAAAATAGTTTAAAAAAACATAAAAAATTCATTTTAATAAATGTAATATTATTTAAATATTGTACCAAATATTACAAAACCAGTTTGAATTTGAAATTATTAGTATATTAATTAATAATTAGTGGTAAGTCATCATGGTTATTATCATCATGTGATCAAAATAATCATTATGAGTAACTAGAGATTCTATAGGTGTAGATAAATCCACCTATAATCCATGTTCAATGTGATATTCCAACACAAATATGTTATCGTGTAAATCATGGTTCAAAGATAACTCTTCATGAAACTGTCATTTCCCCATAATGATAACCTGTTAATATCAAATACTCTATTTATACTTTATTATATAAACTAACAGTAACCCTTCCTAAAATCCTTCTAAAATGGATTATGATGTAATCATTTTAGTATCATTGAAACAAGAAGGTGTCAATCATAATCAAGCCCAATCATTTTCCCTTCTTATTCCACATCTTCCTATTCCATGAAACCTCATTATTGAATAACTATATTTATTTTTAAACCTTCTATAGTACCATCATCATACTCTAAATTTCATGAATTCCCACCCTTGATGGAATCCTTTGTTACTTGGGGAGCATGAAAAGTAAACTTAATATGAGTGGGATCTTCATTATACGCCTTATAAAAATATTTTATACTAAAAAATACATAAAATTATATATATATATATATATTATTTTAGTTTCGATTTAAGAGAATATATACAAAATATATTATTATAGTGGATCTCACTAAATACATTCCATATAGTCTAATTAGTGAAAGTATCTTCGTTTGATAGAAAATATTATAGAAATGATATCTATGAGTTTCAAAAATTAAATAAATATTTTATTCTAAAGATTTGAAAAATAACAAACGAGTAAAATAAAAAATAATATCTACCATCAATTGATGATATAAACAAAAATATTTCTCACACCTATTGGATTCATGTCCCATATTGAATGACATGTCCTATATATATTGGATAACCTGAATAAAGACTCTCATATTGATAAAATAACTTTTTCTTGGAGTACTATCATGTTTTTTTAATAAAATTATTTTATAATGAACCACATATTTCACGGTTGTTATTTTAAGAGGATTTTGGTTTTTTTTATTTTGGTGGGGCTCTGTTATAGGAATTGGAAATTTCATTGGGATTATAAGGGTTTGTAAATCCTCAATGTGTATTTTTTGACAATGTTTTCAGCTTGTTTTGTACATCTTATGTTCAAGTGAGCGTTGAAATTTCTTAGATGACGTGGATGATGATATTTTTCATCCACATTCCATTCACGAATTTAATGTGTCATTATAACCATGAATGATGTTTTCAAAGGCACCTGGCCCTTAAAAAGGTAGTTCAATTCATCACTTTGTGTTATCAACATGAACATGTCCACTATTTGTGTGGGAAGGGTTCATCTTGTGAATTTCATTCCATGACGTAGTGATTCACATGGTGAAGTTTTCCATTTGTTCTAATTGGATATCTACCTCATATGGATCATGGAATGAACTGTATGTTAAGACACTAGATAGTTTACGAGTATTATTTTTTCCATTAGTGTTACTTAATTTTTTTAGGGGACATGGGACATTGTTTTTTAGGATGTTTGGGGTCATGATGTGGTCATTTTGGATGACCCTTTATCCCATATTCTTCCTGTTAGATCCCCATTCAAGAGGGAAGGATTTGGACATATTCATACCAATATTATGGGAGAGAATCTCTAATTAATTCCTTTTTTTATTTTCCACTTATTGTTCATTAAATTTATTTGAACTGATCTAGGATTCAACATTTACTCAACTAGAACATATTAGTATCGATTGGGAATAGTGGTGTTTTCTTGATGTGGATAGAGGATGATCTGAGAGGAAAAACATTTCCTTTATCATCACATTAGTTGAGGTAAACCATCAACTTAATCTTTGTATATTTGTTTAATAATTTGGTGGAAATTTTTTATTTTCTATGTTTCTATTATTGATATTTTTTTCCATAATTGTGTTGGGGATGTCCTATAGTCCTTCTATGGAGGTCATGTAAATCTTGGATAGATGATGCCTGATGATTTTTCCATAAATTATAACTCCTTGGTCTAAATTTAATAATTAAATATAATTTTCTATAACTAAATATTTATGTAATATAAAATATTAAAGGATCCCTAATGGATGTATAATCTATGATGAGTTTGGATGAGGCTCTTTAGAGTTCAGAGAGTTTAATAACTACTATACAGTGGTAGGTTGTCCATTTAGTTGAAGATCATATGAATATATATATGTGTGATTTAATACTATATTCAAGTTTACTAGGTTAAATTGTAGAGATAAGGGTTAGCAATTCCTTTCCTAGATGATATAGGAAAATATTGGTATTCTTTTTCTCCAGATAAGTGGTCATTAACACTTCTGGTGGTTGGGATCTTTTGATGGTTATACCACCAATGGATGGTGGTTCTAGTGGAGTTGACATGAGTCCATTGGTAGGTCTCATGTCACAAGTGGTGATGTAGGTATCATAGTATGTGATCCATTGGACTTGTCAGATATTCTTGGGAGGCTAATTTATATTAACAATGAGTGGGAAAATTGTTAATCTCATTTTCAGAGAGTGAAACCATGATATGTGCAGAGGAAGATCATGGTTATTGTTGTGAGCAAGATGATTATTCCCTGACTAAAAGAGATATTATTTCTAGGGGTTTCCTCAATGTAATTGTTCATGATATCAACATTAGGATATGTTATATAGGTCCAACCGCGGGTCATGGCCTGGGATTGAGGACATGGTGTAGGGATGTAAAGTGGATTTATTATGGTATATATAGGGATGGTCTGTAGGTAAGAGGAAAATAGTGATAAGAGGTTTAAAAAAGGTTGGATTTTGACTCATGATATAGATCATAATGATCATAAGATCATTGATTTATTCTAGCTATAATGAATTAGAGATGGTATTGAAGAGGAGAGATCGTTGAGGTTCAAGTTGATGTAAGGGATTCCCAAATGGGATGTATGTAATGTGATTGATATGTGGGGATATGTCTCATGAAACTAGTACCCTAGGATTAGATGGGGAGATATGTAATGATATAAATTCTCTATGAACAATATCATGTTTTTTCTTGACATTGTGTTATCATGATAGGTGGGGGATTACAATAATGGAGTGTATTCAAATTCAAGGATTGCCATGAGTTGAGATAGGAATTAGATGGAAATTCCTGTTTGAGATTGATTCCAATTATTCTTGAGGTTTGTTCTATATCTTTGGGGATTAGGTTTTGGTTATAGAATGGGAATTTCCTTGAGTGAGTAGTCATGTCCAACCACATTTTGATCAGGAATGTGTGGGTTGAACAAAGATTATAGTACTATTGATGGAGTTTCCTAGGTCAGGGTTGCTATCCAATCATTAGGGTATGAGTCCTAGAATGATGTGGGTCATGTATGATGACCGTGAAATGATTTATCATCTGTTTAGGACCAAATTATATAGGGTTGAGTAATGTTGTAATGTAGTACATGACTGATGGACCATGTATTGATTGATAAGGTTATTTTTTTATATTTTCACCGATTATAGTTCCATGAACCTATAGGTTGGGCGTCAAGGTACAAATGATGCCCCACCCTGATTATTTATGTTTTGTAATGGAATTATATAATATGGGAAAATATAAGTTGATGAGTGGAGTTATTCCATAGCATAAAATAAGGTATATTTAGGTTTATTTATGGGGTTTATAGTATATTATGATCTGATGCTTAGGGATTCATGGTGGCCTGGTTGGAACCTGATGCTTAGCATATTGTGTGACATGTTTTTTAAATTACTCTTTCATACAATTTTGTGACATTATATACATGGGGAACATGAAGATAACTTTATTTATTTATTTATAAAACATTTCATAATCAAATTAGTTATTATGCATGCCTTAGGTATGGTTTTAGGTTTAAGAGAAGATGTGAAGTGAATTGAGGTGGATATTTTCAATGATAATTATGAGAAATTGTGTTCGAGAAATAGGAGTAGTAGTAGGGCCACTATTAAGGTTTTTATTTTAGTTTGTTTTATATATTTGATCACCCCCTTTTGTGATCAGTTTTTGTGTGAATTAATGACTCCAATATATAATTTTCGACAACATAGGGTTTGTTTGATTTTGAATGCATTGATTATATTTGATGGATGGGTTATTTATTTTTTGTGTTTTATTTCTGTAATTTAATGGAATCAACTCCCTAAATTATTAATTTTCCTCTCTCATAGTTAGTATCTTCTAGAGTATGAGGAGGCCCACATGATGCCTTATGGAAACCATGGACATAGAAATACTTTGTGGACTAGGGTAGGGGTATCAAAAATTGGTATCCATGTTTTGTTGTTTACTATTTGAATATATGGTATATAGATTATTTATGAATGTGTTGGATATTGCAATGGACCTTAGATTGGTGATTCATGAATAGTTTTCCAATTGAATGTTCTAGTTATTAGGGGTATTATAATACTATTCATAGTTTATATGGGTTTAATTGACACGGTTATTATATATGATTCATTATTAGAGGTTTTTATTAATTTTTTCCTCATTTTATTTTTGTAATAATCATGAGTTCAAAGATCATATTTTCACACAAGACTCACATGAAAAATTCCTACTTGATTGTGGTTGAATTTTTTGGCGATATTATTCGGTTGATTAATATTTTGAGAACAACATAAACAAAGTTTCCAATATAAAATATTGGTGAAAAAATAATCATACGTACAACACAATTTTTTATAATGGATGGTCATTTGTATCCTTTTGTAAGAGGTTTTACAATGATTGAAATAAAACACCTTTATCAAGTGTTTAATACAGACTCTTGGCGGGTCAATGCTAGAATTGTATACTACATGAATTGAACATTTATAGGTTATATAGATGCATTGGATTCCTAGGAAATTATTTAATTATGGGCCCTGATGTCTTTGGGGATTGGGTTCAGTTACATAAAATATCAACAATAACATATATGGTCCTTTCTGATATATATTCATAGCGGAATTATATCCAACTTACTATTTAGTTGAGAAAGGAATAGGAAAATCCTTGTGTGGTTTGTTGAGATTTATTTTAAGAGAACATGATTAGTAGGTTTTTTAGTTCTATATTTTTTAGAAATTATTTTTATATAGTGTGGGGTAATAATTATTAGATTCTTGTGATTTGGATTTATTCCCATATTATAGGTGATCTTGTGGGTAACCTTATTAAGGGTGATATTCCATGGGATGTTTGATGAGTTGACAAGTATAAGTATATAGTCCATGGATTATTCATGAGATCCTAGATTATACAATATCTGAATCATGGGAATATGAGTCCATCTGTGAAATCAAGATGTATGAGAGTGTGAAACTCTAAATTTTTTAGACTAAATTATATTTATAAGCAATAAAAATGAGATGATCGGTGAGAATAATTATTCCTTGATGAAGATAATGGTGGTTGTCATGGGATTTTGGGAAATGGTTTTGACATGTGAAAAAAATTGAATGATAGGTATGTGTAGTGACCATTTTTTATTAAACCAATCAATGATAAGTGTGTTGGTATTTTGATAATTATTCTAGTTGTGTATAGACAAGAGAAGTGTTTTGGATAATGTGTGGTGTGGATATACGAGTGTGCCTTATAGTATTGGTTTAGAACATTATAGGGGTATTTTTATAGAGGTGTGGTTAAGAGAATTTTTTAGATTAGTTATTGAGTTTTAGTATAGGGTCATCTATATGGTTGGGACTATACTGTTGAATGTTTAAAAATGTCTATAAAGGTAGGTTATGTATGAAAATATTTATTATCGTGATCTTGAACCCATGTATGAGTTGGTTGGTTATGTAATGTCATTACATTCATTAATGGAAAGTGCATGGGATCTTGGTATCCAATGGTGGTTGAGGGGGGAGATTAGTTATTCTACTATAGTGGGGAGTATGTGATCATTTGTGGCTAAATGAACCTCATAACTGATGTGTTGTGAAGGTAGTGAGACTAATCTATAGATTGTAAAGGTGGAACTAGGTTACCTATGTATGAGAAGACCTAAAATGATCATGTTCTTTAGGAAATAAAAAATGTGATGTTATAATTTTTTTAAATTGAATTTTTTTAATTGTAATCAGGACCACGTTATAATAAGAAAAATATGTGTTTGAGAAAATTTGAAGATGTGGTAATGATTAGGTGGGAGTGTGATGACATTAGTAGTATTTAGTGATCTGATTAAGGAATTATATCATGAGTTGGGGTTCAATGTTCATTGTGGTTTTCAAGATTTTATTTTTATTTCTTCAAGAGATAATGAACAATGATTTATTATTTAAATGACTCGCTAGAGATTGAAACCAAGTGTATTTATATGAATTAACCAATATATGGTCTGACTTGTGCTTTGATATAGAATTGGACATGGTGAATAGAGTCTTAAGGTGTGGATCACCATAATACCCAGGATGATACTGATTATAAAACCAAAGTGTATCAGAATATATTGGTTCTTCTTTTTCATCTTAGTGTTGTATATATTAGTGAGAGTGTGTCTTAGGTTCTAGTGAATTTTTAGTTTTTTAGAGTTGAATAGAGTAAAAAAATTGTAATCCAAAGATGGAACATGGAAATTTGAAAGTGAATTGATGTTCATAGATGGTCGAGAGATTTGGTTTGAGTATGACCATGGATTCTCATGGGTGAGAGCTATTATAGTGGTTATTTTTTAATAACCCATAGAATTCAATGTCATTATTTTGGATGGATGATTTAATAATTTTTTTTGGGGTTAGCTTCAAGTATTGGTCCATAGATTGGGATTAAATTTAATTTGAAATTCCTAGATTGTGTTTTTAGATTTAGTTTGAGGAATATTGGTTGAATCACAAGTTTGGAAGAGTATTAGAGAATTCTCTATCTACCGACTTATTGAAATTTTATAGCAGCAGTCCATTCAATCGTGAAGTATTCATTCATTCTAGGAATGATGTTTTTATTGGAAAGAATATCCATAAAAAGTTGTTTATTCCATGAATTATTATCTATCCCATTTTTATTACCATTAGATATTTGGAAATTGAACCTCACACATATTTCACAATGTGATGTGGGGATTGATGTTGGGTACATATTATACCATGATTTGTGTATCTTGACAGTTAATTTTTAATGGATTGAACAAAAGGTTAACACCTTAAATAATTAATGAGTGAAATTTTTTATAGCACAAGAACATTAATTTTTTTTTCAGTTTTAATGATTTCATGATTTGGGATTTTATTCGTTTAGAAGAGGCTATTTTCAAAAACTCTTCTTCTCCAATTATTCTTATTTGATCCCCTTAAATAAAGTTATATTTTGAATCATTCCAAGAGATATTTTTGGTTTGTCAATTTTTTCTCGATTTTACTTTATTTTCCCCTTATTCATCACTAATTAGGAGTGAACTGAGATAGAATATTATGTTGATTAAATTGAATCATGATCGAATTGACCAAGGATCTTATGAGTTTCACATGCATTGTAATGAAGATAATCTAAGAGGATTAACTCAAGTCTTATGTCATTATCTCATACAATATAAGACTCTACGAAAATATTTTCTTCATTATTGATTAAATTTATTAAAATTAATTATTTTATGAGTTTCACATGATTGATATTCTTGTCCTAGATGGTGATGGGGATGTTCCAAATACTTGTTTCTGGTGGTTTGTCTAGGTTTTGATGCAAAAATTCCCATCGATGAATTTTTTATAAAATATTCAAAAAAATAAATTAATTAAATAACAAATTATAATTGTTGAAAATTAATTATTTATGTCTTATAGTGTAATAAATTTGTTTGGGTGGTAGTTAAATTTTAGATGTGTCTTGGACAATCATGGATGAGGCTTGATAGAGCTTAAAAATGTGGTAACTCCTCTATTGATGTAGGCGTTCCATTTAAAATAATATTAGATTAATTTTCTTGAATGATTTCATTCTCCATGGATTTTCATGGGTTAGGGTAGATTGAATAATACCATCAATGTATTGTGTAGAAGAAATATGGTGGTGTTAGGCCTCATTATCTTGGGTTATATTATTTTCATCACTTTTAGTGGATGTGGTTTCTTGATTAATATTTTTCTAAGGAATGGGGATACCCTTTGAATAGACATGAAGAATATTTTATGTCTTAAGGAATGAGTGGTGAGATGGGTAAACTATGATTAGTTCCAAGGGGAATGTTGGGAGGGATTGGTAGGATCAATATCAGTGATAGAGAATTATATAGGTGTACATATCATACTAAGTGAGTGACACCTTACAAAAAATGGGTAAGGCTATTTGTGAGTGTATCAAGGTGGTTTATTTCTCTAGTATAGGATGATATATGGTAGTGGGGGATTTGTTCTAGTTATTAGACTATGGATCTCCCTTATGATATATTTGAACCATCATAGTGTGGGTGATGTGATTTTGGTGAGGACATGGAATTTGTATATTGAGGGGTATACTAGATTTATGTAATTAGATGGTCCTTTGGCAGTCGGAGTAGTATTGATGAGTTTGGATCATGCCTTTTGTTTTTATTTCTGAAGGAGTCTAAGAGTTTCTATGTCACCGATGGATGAGAGAAATGAGATGTAAATTATTAGTGGAAAAAGGGATGTGTCTGGAGGACCCATGCAACATCGAAACATTGGAGATGTGATGTTTTTTATTTAAGGGTTTAGTCTCAAGGAACTCACACCATTAGACCATCTGGTGATATAACCATCTTTATTCCATTATTTTTATTTCATGTGTATTTTAATTGTACCAAATATACAACCAAAAATCAGGTATTTAGATTTTTGAATTGGTACAAGATACAAGGGATCACAAAAAAAACGTTTCAATTAGTTTATCAATCATTGGAGACTAAATATATATATGATTTCAATATTAATTTTGAATAATGAAACATAACTTCGAAAACCTATTTTCATCCTTGAAGATCATTCAAGGTCCCCTTATTAATAAATTGGGGAAAGAAAAAAAACAATAAATTGTGAGATAGGTTGATAAGTGAGAGAAATTAAACAATAGAAGCTACCATTAGTAGATAAGGCATTCAAAATTTGTAAGAGTGGGTAATCAATAAATAAGTAATGTAATCAATAACATGGGCTTCAAAATGTATCTAGGGGAAATATACTCTTCATAATCACATGGATAAAAATTAATAAAATCTCGATAAAGAAAATATATATTGTTAGAAATCACTATCTAAACATCAAGGATTCATGAAGAGGAATCATGATCCTTACATTCAAGTCCCTAGTCTATGAAAATACAATGAATATTTTGGTATACCACAAATACCCAACTAATTTTGAGAACTGTTTATATCGTGAGGCACACTAATGAATCAATTCTTTAATTAAGCCACAAAATTTTGTTATATTATCCTAATAAATTCATTATATATTGAGTTAATAATATTTTTTAAAATAAATGTTCATACTAATGAATAAATATCTATCCTGAATCAAGAATATAGAACCTAAATATTTCCAGAGTCAATAAAATATTATTTTTAATAACCTTTATTCCAATAACACTGTATATTCAATAGTATATTTTTAATAAAATATAAATATTATCGAAATGGTATTTAATAAATCCATGATAATCATAATATGTAAATAACGGATAAATATAATGTCTAATGAATAGTAGAGTGATAGAAAACATGATCACAGAGAAGTAAACAATCCCAAAAATTTATAATTTATAAATCAATAATGGATGGAAGAAGAACATAAATTCATCAGAAATGAATGATTAAAATTAAGGAATATATTTTAATAATTATAGTGAAAAAAGGAAGAGAATATTCAAAATAAGTTTAATTTTATCTTTTATAATTTATTATATAATGATTAAAATAATTTCGAAAATTATTTTCAACTATTTAGAAAATAAATAATCTTTATTCTAATTTCAAACAATAAAATTTATATTATAATCAGAAAAGGTTTTTTATTTAATATAAGTGGAAACTAATAATGTAATATCAATATAAATTAATGAAAATTGAGGATTGAAAATACATTGTCCTTATATAAGTTAAAATGATCATTCCTTTCACACTATTGTAAAAAATGTAAAAAATACTTCCTTTTATAACTATAAAAATAATCAACTAAAAATATTATGGTTAAATTCATAGGTATTATAAAAACACCTTTAAAAATATCTATATATAAACACTTCCATCAATTAATTTGAATAATAATTATCTAAAGAAAAAATATTCATGACCTAAACAAAAAAATATGATCAATTTTTCATAAAAATAAAGGTTTTGGTATTTGAGTACTAGAGGGTGGAAACATTGGATGGGAATCATTGAAAACCATTAAATAACCATTTTAGGTGTAAATAAATGGGTTTTAGAAATATAAAGAGAACATATTTCATAAATGTAAATATGAACATATAAAATCCTGAATACAAGAGAGATTATAAAATAAACCTATATGGATTATGTTACATCTAAATAAAAACCGCATAAAAGTTAAAACCAAATTTTAAACATTAAATACCAATAATAAGGATTTATATTGGATATAATTTTTCAAAATTTCATTATACAGATAATATAATAGAAATAAAGTAAAAAACTATAAAACAGATGTCATGGGAATGTAATTTTGACGTGAATCCCATAGCTTGGATTATTTCTTGGTAGGATGTGTTATATCCCTATGAATAATAAATTTAAATTTAATAAATAATTTATATTTTAAATTTTTATAAAATATTACATTTTCAGGTTCTTCAATAATCTTTTTTCATCTATCCATTGAATATTACATTCTTACATCAACCACGCAATATTTTTCAGTCAATTTCTGCAAAACACATCAATATATTGACCTTGCATAAAGGTGTTATAAAATAGTTCCTTCATATAAAAAAATATGTAAATTTAATAACTATAATTTTTATTCACTATAATAAATTTTAGAATCATCCATTCATGGTGGAAATATAAAAATAAATCACAACACTTTGTGGTTGTGCATGTATACTTGTACCCACCAGTGATGTTTTCAGTTTCTATAGGATAAGGAATAGGTAAGTAATTATGTTTCCACTAAAAAAATATTTATTATATTTATTATACCAATGTAATTATATAAGGTTTTATAAAATAAATTTATAGGAGATATTAAAAGATATAAGTATAAATGATTCTCTTAAGATGGATACATCTTTTTTTTCGGAAATATCCATTGACATACACCGTAATCCTTTAAGAAGTTGTATTTTGGAAATACAACAACACAGAATATTTGATTAGATATATTGGTATAAATTTTTTAATGTATTTTTTTAGATATTTTTATCAATTATTGTTATGAAGTGAGTGGAGGTGGTTCCCTTTTAGAAGTGAGGTGGGTGGAAAAAATTTGAATACGTGAAACATTTTTGTACAATTTATGTCATAATCTAGTAATGTGGATAAAAAATGTTATAGTTTAAAATAAAATAAGGATATGTTAGAAAATAATATAATTATATTTAATAAATCATTTTGTTTTATCGTGAAGTGTTATCCCTTAATTTAAACGATTTTGACTCATTTTCCCCTTAAGTGAGGTGGTACAAATTTACCCTGATAATTATTCATTATAATAAAAAATTAAGTTGAAATTAAAACCAAATATTAATTAATATGTTACTAAATATGGAAACCATTTTATAGTTTTAAATTACTATAATTGATAAAAATTAACGTTAACATAAGTCTATATAACGCAATGAAAACCATTTTTATAAAAATGAATTTTTAGCATAAAAATGTTTATAAAGGAATTAATATAATATTGAATTATAGGGAATTAATAGTATTATTTTTAATAAAAGGATATTTATTTTACATTGAAGACAAAAAAACTGAAAGTTACTTTTTGAAAACATGACTAAAAGGGAATAGAAAAAATAAATTTTATTTTAATAGAAACATTACTTAGACTTAAAAGAAATTAAATGTTGATTAAAAAGTTCATAATTAAATTTTTAAGTACATTTATTAATTCATAAATATGTTATTTTATAAAAATTGTTTTTTACATATTCTAGCCATTATTATATCTTGATAATTTCGGAAAAGTGACAACATTTTTAAATTTTTTATCTTTCACAATTCACCCAAAAGTCACCTATATCTGAAAAACCTAAAAATTTTAATATATGATAATATACACATGATTAATTGAAAAATTAGAATAATTTCATAAAAATAAAATTAAAAAATATGATAATTTTTTATTAATTCATTTTTGTGAATAATGTTATGTGCAATATACTACTTCTTATTTAAAATAAAATATTTTCTTACTATAATTTAATATAAGGTGTCACGTTTTCCCCTTTAAAAATTTCAATGTTGATATTTCTATATCCTATATTCAAGGAAAAATGTGGTTATGTATTAATAATTACTTATTGAATCTCACATTCATCCTTTCCTATTTTATGATTTATTAAATGTAACATTACCTTACGAGTCATCCAATTGTGCAACACTTGTTCTCTAGTGTCTGAAATCTACATAATCTCATCAAAATAAGATTAACGAGGATCCAATTTTATTTCATTAATGATTATAACATGAATCAGTTAAATAATATAATTCTCTAGTAAAGAGATGTTGAACACATCATTCACTTTAGAGAGACTTGGTGTAATTTTATTATGGTAATCCACAACTCAAATTCATTATAATATATAAAAATTCCTGATATATATAGGGAATAGTTTCCACCACATAACAAACTACATAACACCCTTCTATGACGATATTTTTTTCTAAAACATGGTCCCCTAATTATAATTATATACCACTAATTTAGTTAAATGTTTTGATATTTTAACTACTCTTAGTTTCCATGATAAGAAATGGAATAACTCTAACTATTTCCATTTTCTGATCATGAATTTCTAGACATAAAGGCAACCTTTCAGAAATTCAGTCACAACAAGTTAGTGTATGGAATCATATCCCATACAATGTTTATAAAATAAAATTTTTACTCTTTAATGTAATCTATTATTATAGTCACCCTTTCTTTTAGTACAGTATCATTACATTTATTTTACTTAATACTAAAATAATTATACATATAGAAGCCCAATTACTATACAAGCCTATTTCCTTTGGAAACATGAAAATATAAACACTGAAACATAATTGATCTACATTATCCCACACTAGGTTCTTCTTGACTAGTACATTTCTTACCCAAATCAAACATAATATATATATTCATAACGTGGGGTAGGAAACATAAAAAGGGTTGAGATCAAATTCTCAAGAAGGGTAAAAAAGTGAGATATCTAAGCATAGTCAAGATCATAAGTGTATAAGAAAATGATCGTGAGAATTTAAGATCAATACCCTCCATACTAGAGACCACATAAATGAATCATGGAATACCACATGTTGTTAAAAAGAAATGAATCATAAGGATATAAAGAACATATACCTTTAAGTAATAACAATGTAATAAAACATGGAATTGTTGTAGACCCGTAAACATAGAATTTTATTTCCATAATATCCAAGGCATTACTTCCATGGCCATCATTGTAGTTTGGGATAAATCCCTATACTATCATGGTATTCATGGTTCACTAGAATTGACATCATAGTAGTTATGGTTCACTAAAAAACCATATAGTCTGTCTCATTAGATATAAATCTTTTCCCAATGTATTGGAGGAGACATGGGTCCCACCCATCTCATAATGAAATCATACATACATGTTCCACAAGATCAAGAAGTATTCATATCATTACCCACTAAATGAAATGGGTATTATAAAAAATATAATCATCTAATAAGCTATATAAAAAATAAAGGTTCCATAACCATTTCATCATAAACATAACTCTTGAAAATAAACAGGTTTCAAATGAAGATAACACATGAATGAAATGGGTTTCATAGACATTATTCTATAAAAACATAATCCATTTATAGAATGTATATGAATAGAATAATTGAACAATTTTACAATAAAGGCATAATTAACACCAATGGATGTTAATATAGATAAGAAATAATTTTTAAAGTTCTTTTAAAAACGTTTCATGAGGACAATATCCTATTTATGTTGAAAAATGATTTTTTATATAAAAAAACCTATTAAAATCATTTTTCATTGAAAATAGTTTTGAAAACATATAATGGAAGAATTAAAAATTATTAAACATTTCTAAAATTATTTTCCCATTAAAATAGACATAAAATATCCTTCTAAATCATTTTTTAATATATTTTTTAAACCATGGGTTTTGCATACGATTGATTTCCGATTGAAGATAGACACATTCATATTTTACATAAAACATTATCTTATTTACCAAAGAGTGGAAAAATTGAACTAATAAATTATGATATATAGAATAACCGTATTATAAGAAAAGTCCTTATTTTTCTTGAAATACATCAAAGAAATAATAAACATAAACAATTATGAAAAGCAATCAAATTATTTCAATAAATACTTATAACTTGGTATCTTGGGATTATACTATCCATGTATGAAAAGGTACTTACATAGAGATTAAAATATCCTGAAAATAAATTTATTCATGTTATGAAATTTAAAATTTATTTATATACACCAAATTTTTTTTTTCATAATAATGCATGAGACCCGAACATGGAAAATTAAGAAAAAAACTATTTTACTAATTTGGTAATAGTTGAAACATTACCTCCCTAAAATAATGATCATATAATTAGAACCTAAATTATAAAGAATTTATGTCTAATAATAATTGAATACATCTATGGAAATTATAAAAACCACAATAACGTAATGGGTTGTGGATAAATTATGTTTCTCAGAGAAATAAAAAGTGAGATGAAATCCCCTTACCTTGTGTCTTAAATCTCATTATACTCATTCAAACCATCTATATAATAAATATAAAAATATTATAAACATTTTTTAGAACTATATTATTATATAAAATATCATATTTGGTTTTATTATGACCTTAAATTACTCACTTGTCAACCATCCCATGTTAATGTTTCACTTCAAATAGTATTTTCTTTGTTTTTTCACATGTGGGAGGTAGTCCAAACTTCCTCAAATGAAATTATTGTATTTACACAAAAAGGGAAGTAACATTATATGTTTTCTAAATGGAATAAAGAATATTATTGACATAATAAATATAATATATAATATATATAAATAAGTTTTCTACCACAATGACCACCATGAGAGGCGGTAGTGGAAAAAATTAACAATCATCATTTAGTGTGGTGGTGGTTCGCCGTACACGTAAACAATATGTTCATTACCCATTAGATAGAGGTGTGTCTATGTTTAGTTAAAACAATGATCAATAAATAATAATTTTTAGTTAAGATTATGGTTTTGTTATACGATCATGGAATAATGAGAGTGTAAGGGTTTATATGGAAAATAAAAGAAAAGAGTTTGAGAGAAGATGTTGCCTCTTAATCAGGTAACACCATTTTGTTTGTTCCAAAAGGATTACATGGACCACTTTCTACCCATATGGAGGGTTCAAGTATTAAAAAAGTGATTTTGGGATTTGGATTGGGTATAGATATTTTAACACTAAATTTTTTGAGGGCTTAAAAGAAGAGGTTCAAGTGTTGACCATTTATATGGGAGGGAAAGAACACAATTAGAATTTTTCAAAACAAGTTATGTGTTGAAATGTTTTACACAAAAAAAGTTATACCAAACTAAAAAAAACTCAATACATATAGGTTAATGTCGGAATAATTTACATATAATGGGTGTTGGAAAAATTTCTATGTAAACTAATTAAACATATAAACTAAATTATAATATAATTTAGGAATATAAATAAATTAGATTATAACACAGTTTTTAATTGAAATCCTATATTTTTCACTAATTTTCTAAAAATTCTGTTTCTCAGAAAAATCCCAAAAACAATCCCTACAATAATTCAATAAATTTAAATTTAAAAAATGAAGTTTATTTATTCAAATAAAAATTCAAATTTCTTCTAAAATTAAGTTTATTATTTTTAACAAAAGGATATTAAAAACATATCATTTAAGAAAACAATATTTCGAACAATATAAGGAATATACCAAAAATAATATCCTTCATTATCAGTATCTTTTATTTATATAAAAAAATTATAAAAAATATTTTTACTATTTTACCTACTATTCATATAAATAATTTTAATGGAGAGGGTATAATTATGTTTTTTAAATAATTAAAACAATAAATTGATGTTTTGTAGAATCATCGGTGTTGCGTGTAACGTATGCCAAGTCAAGGTTTCTTGTAAGAAACACCATTTATGTGTTTCTTGTAGAATATATCAACTAAATGTTCCATGTAATTTTCAATAAGTTTTTTCCATGATACGTATTCGAAGCTAGTGTCTTGTGGAAGGTGTACTTGACATAGGGAATTACAATATATTAATTTAAAATTCAATTTATTCAAAAAAAGTTCATAGAAACATAGGGTGTTACAGTTTACCCCCCTTAAAATGAATTTATCATTTGAAATTCACCTCTAGATTAAAACAAAATATGATACTTATGCTTCATCATATCCTCAAGTTCCCACATAGAATCCACTATCTAGTGATTTCTCTACAAAACATTGACTAGGTGAGTGGTCTATTTTCGTAGAAATTTCTTTGTATGTTTCCAAATTTAAAGAGGTTACTCATAATTATAATGATCCTACTCAAATGGTAGGACCTATAAGTTTAGTACATGTGAAGGTTCTGGTATGTACTTTTTCATGAATGATACATAGAACACATTAGGGACTTGAGAAAGATTTGGATGTAGTTCATGGTGATATGATAGCATCAAAATAAGATCAATAAAATCAAATGGACCCAAATACCTAGGGATTAGTTTTCCTTTCATCTTGAATATCATAAGTTTATTCCATGATTAGATTCATAGAATCCCCTTTTCACCGACATTGAATTAGTGGCCATGATGGCAGTTGTCAATAGAACTTTTTTGTCAACTTATTTTTGTCTAGATATTTTGTTGTATGGTTATAACATTCTCTACCATTTCTTCAGAAAATTCATCTCCCAATATATTTCATTATCCAACCTCATCCCAACAAGTTGGATATCTAAATTTCTTCCCATATTGGGATTCATACGATGCTATTTGAATGACTCATTGAAGGATATTTTTTAAGAAAAATCAACTAGAGGAAGGTATTGAATCTAACTATATTTTAATTATAGATAAAAATATCTCTAAATATACCCTAGGGTTTGAATTGTTCTTTCAGACTGACCATATGTTTGAGGATGATATATTTTTTTGAATCTCAATTCTTTATTAAGTGCTTACAGAATAATTATATAGAACATTGAGGTAAACCACAGATCCTAAAATTATACTATAGAATGTGGTTCTCTATGAAACCTTACCACTTCCATAATTAATATCATGGACAGATGATCCAGGGAGAATTCTTCTCTGATAGGGATGGTGTGTGATGACTTATTATGGTTTTCGAATCCCAAAAATATATCACAAAAACCTTTAGACGTTTTTTTTATTCCAAGGAAATAATCTATAGTGTTGTCTCCCGTTTTTATATGGTCTAGGTACTGGATGAAAAATCCCCTTTGTATTTTTTTTCATTCATCCTCAACTTATTAGCTTACCAAGAACCATGAAATAAACTCAGTGATATCCCTATACATTCCATCCCATCAAAAGTATTATTTCATGTTATTTTTATCTTCGTACTTCCAAGAAGAATAGATAATGAAGAACTATGATCTTACTGTAACAAATCCTTTCTAAAATCTGGTATCTATGGAACATAAAAATGATTCTTAAACCATATTGCTACATCTAAATAAAGGATAAACTCTAGAAAATTCCAACCATTATTTTTAATGTCTTCATCTACCTTCAACATCTCCTTGATCTTCACATGGATATAGGTTAAAACATTTATTAAGTAAAGTGAAAATTTTCCCCATAAATTAGGATTTCTAGAAACATCCTTTTCAAATTAAGATATATTGGATCATTTGGGATCCTCATAATGAATATGTTCTCATTATCCCTCCGACTGAAAACATCAACAACCTTGTTCACTTTCTCAGGGTGGTAATGTATTAAGTACTCACAATCCCTTATAAACTCTAACGATATTCTATAGGTCATGTTTAAATTATTCTATGTGAATATATATTTAAGCCTTTACAATCTGTATATATACAACGATTTTCCCTATAAAGATAATGCTTTCATATCGTTAATGAAAATATTACTATTGCTAACTCCGAATCATGTGTTGGGTAAATATCCTCTGGAATTTTAAAATATCATGATTAATATCCTATAAACCAGTTATTCTGTATAACAACACATCCCAAACCCTTCATGGATGCATCTTAATAGATTAAAAAATCATCTCCATTATAGGGTTATGTTTGCACATGTTCACTAACTGACATCCTCTTCAGTTCCTTGAAATTCTCCTCACATTCATCAGTCCAGTGGAACTTGAAACCCATCATAGTTAACTTGTTAAGCCAATTAGATGGTTATGAGAAATTCTCTACAAGACATAGAAAATATCTAAAAATCCAAAAATCCCTGGATCTTGGTCACTTTGGTTGGTAAAGGCCATTATCCAAAAGTGACGACCTTTGATGTAAATACTACTATATCATCTCTTGAGATTTTGAGACCCAAAAATAGAATCCTTTTGAAACCAAAATTCCCAATTTTTAAATTTTCTTATATACTATCCATCCTTAGGGTATTTAGTACAAATTTCATGTGATCTGTGTGCTCTTCATTGATCATTTAATAGATAAGAATACCATATATAAATAATTCCACATAATGATTGAGGCAATATTTAATGACTTGATTAATTAAATTAATGATGATAGTAAGGGAATTAATAGTAACAAAAGGAATCACTATATATTCATAGTGTCAATGTATTCTAAATAATGTCATCATTGCTATATAATACTTTTTGAACATGAATTTCTGATATCCAGAATGAAGGTCAATCATGTAAAAGAACTAATCTCCTCACATTTGATCAAAATAGTCATCAATTTGTGGGTGGGGGTACTTTATATTGACCATTATCTTGTTCAACTCCCAATATTAAATTTAGAGCCACAGTAATCCATCTTCCATTTTCACATGAATATTAGGTTCACCCCAATGTGACACACTTGAAAAAATGAATCCCTTATCATGGTTTTCTTGGAGTTTCTTCAATTATTGTAACTCAATCAGAGCCAATCTATAAGGAGACATTGATTTTTTATCTAGGTAGGAGTTATATTGAGAAATCATCATCAAATGTTTTTGTAAGTCTAGTAATATATTTCCGAAATACATTCACAAAATCCAAAACAATAGAAATATCCTTAATATTGATTCTCTCACCAAAAAATTGAGATAAACAACCCTCTTGAATGATAAATACAACCCATGCATTGGATGTAATATCCCTAGGAAGTTCATACATAACATCACATGAAAGTATGATCGTAGGAGGGTTTCAAATATATTATTTAACATCCCCTCCTCGACAATGGATTTGGGATTTAGGAGGATAAATCCAATCCCGGCCTTAGATGACATCATATTCTACTGAATCTAGAGTGATGATATTTGTAGGAAGAACATTCCCAAAAACATTAATTAAAGAGGAATCATAGAATTGATATGAAATATTCCTACCATTAGGGTGTTTCACTTCAAAATTCACATCTAATTGTTTTGGTTTAATAATTTTACCCTTTAAAAATTCTTAAGATATGAATGATTGGGTGGATAAAGAACACAATTTGACATTAGGAGTTCTAGAGTGGATGGTAAGAATACCTTTCATCATATTGTTATCGCACCCTCATCAAAAATAATAGTTTTAAGAGATTTCCAATTTTACCTTCTCTTGAGAGGTTTTTTATTTTCATAATCTTCACCAACACTCATATTTGGGAAGTGGTTGGAATAATGTTCGTTCTCCTTGACCATTTAGAACTGGATCATGTTAGGTGAATTCTACACTCGTTTTCCACTTTCACGAAACTTGATAACTTCTCCCCATCACTTTATAAATTAAATTCCTAATGTACTTCCCGTCCACACTTAATGAAATTATTAGACCCCATAATGCAATTTCCTCCATACTTGATCCCACACATTGAGCATAAAGGGAAGCTCATATTCATTATGATCATGATTTTATGATTTTCCAATAAACTACATATTCCTCTTCTTTTTAAACCCCTGATATTAATATGTTACTCCAACCATAATTTTAACTTTGATTTCACAGTTCACAATCCCTTAGAAGATACTAATGTCTCTTATGGACAACACCTTTCTACGAATTGGATTTAATCCACTAAAGAAACGATCAATGTTACTTTTGGGGTGGATGATTATTCCTGAAGTGAACCTCACAAGTCTCTTCAAATTAGCCTCATAGGTTCCAAGATATTCATAATCCCTATATTTCAACTCAAGGAACACTTTCTCTATATTGGAATATAGAATATGAGGACAGTACTTTTTTAAATAAAAGTTATTGAATGCATCCAAATACATGGATTAAATCTCATATTATTGTCACAGAGAGTCAACCAATGACATGCTTATCCTTCTAATGGATAGATAGCTACAACAAATTTCTCATTATCTGAACACTAGATAATGAAGAACATCATTTCAATGGTACTTGTCCATTTTTTTTATACAAGTGGATGCGAAGACCCTATAAAAAAGGTAGATGTTGCCTCCTAAAAGAGTCAACATAATGTTGTTCTCTCCTTTTCTCATTTGGATTTCCACCATTGTTGATAGCATGATAAAGTACTGCGATTATATAAATGATTTATGGAATTCAAAATCCCATAGAACCTATTTTATCATGGGGAAAATCATTTCATTATCAATATCAATCACCATTAATGTTCTTCTATTGGGTTCCAACCATTGACTAAAATCAAAAGCATAGAGTGGGAAATAGTTATCATATCCTGGAAAAACATAATCATGAAATTTTAATTATATGATGTCTAAATCATGACACCTTAATTAATCTAAGACTCCTTAGGTTAATCTGAAATTATTCATAGGAAAATCCATTCCAAATACTTATTGATGGTTAGCGAAGTGTTTTTGAATTTCCAAAGAGTATCTCTAGGGAGTGTCAAACTAGTTGTGTAGAAAGGCCCATTTTTGTGTACCAGATTACCCTATGTCTGGTATGAAATTTCTTGTCAAAGGTGTCACACCAAGTTACATCTATTCCAGAGCCACATATACTTCTAGTATTTATACATGGATGCATTCCTCAAAAAAACTAACTCTATCATTTACCAAAATTTCATTACATTTTCATATTCATTTCAGTATCCTTACACTTAAACCTAGACCTGTCCTTAGGGTTTTATATAATTTACTTTTCATCCCAGATTCCAAAGGGTATCTAAACCTTTTCTATAATACCAAATACATAAACCCTCCCTTTTTATATATTGACATCAAAAAAAAATTTCAGTATAATTAATTACTATACAACCAAACACCCAAAAACTATACTAGTCTAGTTCTTTTGGAAACATGGAAACATAAAACTAATAAATAAGTGAGCTATATTATACCTCACTAGGTTCTTGTTGACAACAACCCTTATTATAAACATAAAAAATAATACATCTCTTCATAATCATGGGAATGAATAATAAAAAGGGGTGATATTGAATTCTAAATAAGGGTAAACGAGGGAGATAATAGGAAAAATAATGAACATAATGTTATGAAAACCCGATCATGAAAAAAATATGATAATTCCATGTATATCTTAGATCAAATACAAGGTTCATGGTATAAATAATGGATCTTCCTAATACCAGAATCATAAGGAAATAAACGACAAAAGCAATGATATCAAAACATAGGAATAAAACATGGAATTTTAGTAGACACATAAAAATAAAATATGGTTCAATAATATCAACGGAATTTCTGCCAAGACTATGTTAGTAGTATAGGTCTGATACTTATTCCATCTTTGTAGTCAT
This sequence comes from Viscum album, assembly GCA_963277665.1. NCBI lineage: Eukaryota > Viridiplantae > Streptophyta > Magnoliopsida > Santalales > Viscaceae > Viscum > Viscum album. Next base: position 1,259,782,449 of record OY728152.1, read on the forward strand.
GGTTCACTTCCATGGCCATCATAGTAGAATGAGTTCCCTTATCATACCCTCATGGTATTCAGGGTTCACTCCCATGAATATATTAGTAGTAAAAGTTGCCTCCCCAAACCCTCTCAATACATCTCGTTTGATATAAATATTTACCCAATACACTAAAGGGATATATACCTCCCACCCATCTCATAATGAAATCATACATATATATGCCAAACGATCCTAAGTAATCATTTCATAAGAGATGTATCATCAAATTTCATGAAAGGAAGCACAAAAATAAACAATCATGAAAAGTGATGAGATTTTTCTAATAAACTATTATAACTTGTTATTTTGGGATCATAATCACCATAAAAGAAAATATAATTAAATGAAACTTAAAATATATTTAAATAATTATATAGATTATATAACATGTAAAATGGAAGAATATAACAGTTGAAAATAATCATGGTGCATAACAAAACATGATGCCCGATGAAGGAAAACTGAGACAAAACTATTTTACCGATTTGGTATCTTTTGAAACATTAAAACCATGAAGTAAAGATCATTGAATGGATATGTAAATAACCATGAATTTTATTATGATAATAATTTAATACATCTAGGGGAAGTATACAGACCACACAAAATAAATGGTGGTGAATAAAGTATGTATCCCACAGAAATAAAATGTGAGATGAATTATTGTTACCATATGTCTTGACTCTCATCATACTTATTATAAAAAGATATATAACAAATATGAACTTATTATAAATCATGTAATTAATCATATTATCATATTTAAAAACTTATATGGGTTTATTATATATTATTTTACCTACCTTCAAACCATACATTGTTAAAGTTTCACTTTATAAAATATTATCTTTCTTCTTTTTATATGTTTTAATTTGTCATATTGTTGGTACCTAAACTTATATTTTGATTCTAGAGTGTAAATAATGATATAAATATAATTTATATCATATATATATGTTTTATAATAATATATATAATTTTAATAAGTAATGTAAGAAACCGTTCAGGGAGATGGTAAGTAGTACGTACGCAAGAACATTGTTTATGTTTTTTTAATCTCATATTGAAAGATATAAATAAAATGAAATATATATGCATATATTCATATAATATCAATAATTTAGAATTATAATTTTGTATATGTCATATATTTTTGATAAATCCATCTGTAATACATTCCATGTAGTGTGTGAATGAATCACATCGCTTTGAGGGGGCGATAGTCCACACATTCCCAAACAAAATTATCATAATTACACCAAATGAGAGAATATATGTATTGTAAAGGGAATGAAGAATATTAATGATATAATGAATATAATATATGAAATATATAAAAATATTTTCCATCATAATTTTTACCATGAGAAACGTTAATGTAAAAATAAACAATCATCGTTTAGTTTGGCAATAGTTCATCGTGGCCGTATACTGTAACACCCGAGAATTTTATGTGAAATATTTTGTTTTAATGTCATATAAATCATAAAAGGAATCTTTCACTAAAAACAACACTAGATTTTCTTGCTTTACACGCAACCGCGGCCTTCCTCGATAGCTTGCGTCGTACACAATACCGAGTTTCACTAAACAATGATATGCTATTAAAATATTATTAAAACTAGTCGTTATGAATATTAATAACCACTTTTTGAAATTTTAGAAATTTTATTTTTCAAAATGGATTTCATTTTTCGATTCGGAATATCGAAATTATCCTAGGGTGAAATTTTGGTATTTTTCTGAAAACATTCAATTTTTGATGAATAGTGAAACCACTAAGTGGTAGTTAAAAAAACTGAATTCTTCATAAAACTAAATTTTACTACTTCTGTGAGTGGAATTTCGAAAATCCGAGAGACATGGTTGATGTCAGTAAGTAAAATGAGGTTCAATGAGATGAAAATAATTTTTGGTGAATAGTAACTTTTTACTTTTTTTTACCACGGTTAAAAGTAAATAGGGTAATTAAGGGTAAAAATGATATTATTATTACCCTAACACATGTCCTAATTCTATTTTACAAGTGTAATTAGACCAAAAAAAACCTTAGGAAAATATATGATCATTTAAGCCCACATGGATTAGATTAGGACATTTATTATTAATTTATTTAAAGAAGGGTTAAAATAGTTAAAATCAATGTTTAATAAGAAAACAATTTTTAATATAGGGTTATACATAAGATAAAATCGACTATAAATATTCATTAGAAATCTAAAAAGATTTCCTACATAATTATATTTTATTTTTAATTTTTATAAGTTATGTAATTTAATTTATTTATGACACAAATATGATGCAGTAATTATCTTTTTAATGAAATATTGACATAATTGATGTTATAAATACCCAAATAAATGTAATTTGAGATATCAAATGAATTAAAATAATTTTATTGGTTAATATGAGATGTTAGTATTGATTTAAATAACTTTTTTCGAACTAATAATTCTGTTATTATTTTCACAAAAATCAATTACTAAAGAGTGTCAAAATTGACATAAAATAGTTTTTAAAACAAATATTATATTAGTAATTGTTATTTTATTCCTAAAAATCTAGGATTCGGCCAAATGACTTATATAAGATTATATATATTAATAATAAACAACTTGGGTTTCGTTTGTTTTCATATAGTAAGTTTATTAACCTTATATTATAAGAACACAAGAAGACACAGTAAAAGTAAAATTATTTAACTTAATGTTAAATCTAAATTATAAGGTTACAATAGGAACCTAAACTTGTATAAATTAAATTTTATGAGAGTATTTCGACCCATCCCCACCTTAGCTTCGAAAAAATCAATTTGGATCTATTTAAAACCGAATTTGTCTTAATAATAAAATAATAGTTTTAGTTATTCCAAAGGTGCCCCTCTCCTCCCCCTCTTCCTCACACCACTTTGAGCCTTCAAGCTCGTCCAACCCCTGCCAAGTTTTCCTCTCCACTTCCCTAGAAACAACTTAGAGGTTCTGGTCTTTTTCAAAGACCTATTTTAGTGCCCTAAAAGGAGGTCTCAAAGAAGCACTTTAAAGAAGAGGTAATGTCCGTTACTGATTCTTTCATCATTATTTCTTCTTCCACTTATTCTTTAGTTGTTTCATTATGAAGTAATAACATCAGTATCACTCATATACTGATATGTTATTATAAGTATGAAACAACCCTATTTCACCATCTATCCATCCTACGGAAAAAGAAATCACCGTGCGTGTGTACGTACGGAATACCATCTCCACGCCATGGTGTAATCTATTTTCCACCACCACCTTACTTGGATGGGTATAATGGTGTAAATAATTACTATATATGACTATTATAAAGTTAGATTGATTCTAAAATAGTATAAATACACTCCAATACAATTCCACGATCATAGGAACGATATCATCACTCGTGCGTACGTACGGAATACCGTCTCCACGATGTGATGTGACTCGTTTTATATGATCTTCATTGTATAATGATTATATAAATGAATTGAATGAATGAATATGATATATATTACACTAATACCATTCTAAAAATGAGGTATCTATAACCTAAAGGGAAGAATAAGAATTTATTAGACAAAACATGCATAAGAACAAAAAGTAATAAACACCCGAATAACAAGTAGTAATGAAATATTACTAATAAGAAGCTATGATCCATCCGAGCATTAAAATGACTTCTTCCAAGACTCAAGTGAAGTATCTAAAATGGACTGCCTCATTGTTAGGGTCCTCACACTGCATATGGCACATCAATCACAATCCCTGTTTACGAGTTATGTTAGATTTACTGTAACGAGACCGATTATGTCCAGGTCAAGTACGGGTCTGACCCAGCCTTCCCATTGGGAACATGGGTTTGGTCCAACTAGCGGTCCTAGCTCTGCAGGCTAGTTCGGACCAGATGGCTGGTTCAGCTCGGCTGGTGGGTTTGACCTGCTTGGAAAACCTGGCCCGCACGGTATGGGTTGGGCAAGCCAAACTAGTCATTGGGTGTCCAGATTATCCAATATGGTGGCCCCCATGGGGTGGCACCCTATCTTCTGAAATGGCTGGAATGAGCTGACCATGTGCATCTAGCCATGTGGCCCGATCAGGCTTCTCCTCTCCAACACAGTGTGTCGACACTGTGCCTTCCACCCGCCACGTCTCCTACCACTGCGACACATACATCTGTGGTGCCTGCATGAACTTGTTCTCCACGTGGCCAACACAGTCCGGTCATTGGTGGCACCATGTCAGTGGGTGCTTCCATGGGACACCGAAGATGCTATGGTGTTCTGTTTTCCTTCCCGTATGTGCTGATGGGCCTCTCGGGTTGTCGGCTTCCCTATAAGCCCATGGTATTCTTTTGCTGCCATGTTGCTTGGTATCCAATGAATAACGCACAAAACCTAAGATAGGTGGAGGGTCCGTGCTTTGATTATATAGGATAGTGCCCTACGCATTAACATTTTTTCATAGGGGGGGGGGAATAATTGTCATTATTAGATTAAGAAAATCCAAAAAATGTAACCCCACAATAACTTCCCCCAAATAAGTATGAACCGTGGATCAACCCATTGGTCATTTGATCTGTGTTCCTCATATTATTGAAGAATGGGAAAATATAGATATAAAACACATAAACCCCCTTCCTAGGTTTGGTGAAATCTATTGTGGATGAAGGAAGGAATTTGTGTTCGAGGTCGTTCGTTGTTGTTCATCAATTTGCGGTACGAGCTCTCCAACTGTCATCGATCAATCACCATTCTTCATTGGAGGGTGATGTCGTCAGCATTTCATCAGATCTTTCCCCCATGGTTTGTGAATTCACATTCCAATGTTTTTATTAATAAAATAATTTATCCCCACGTTGCATTCATTGTAGTGGTTCATTAATGAATCTTTATTAATGAGCCTCTTAAACACAGTTGCATCGTGGTTACCCCATCAAAGTAACATTTCATTATATGAATCACATTTAATGATCATTCTTACAATATTTCCCCCCCAACCATCACTCAATGGTTGGAAAAGAGTAAAATAACTATAAGAGTTATTAAATTACTTTTTCGAAAAAGTCTAAAAATTATCTTTTTCATCCGACCCATGCCGGTTGAAGCTATGATTTTCCTAAGAGAATCTCAACGTTGCAAACTAAAAACTTCCCTCATATATTCAATCCGATAACAATTTCAAAATATTGAAAAAACCACTAACAAGTTTACTAAATTTACGTTAATAAAGTTCAAAATTCTGTTTCGGTATTTTAGGACCTTTGAATCACATGTCATCAAAATTTTCTATCATAAAATAATTCCATAAAATTAGAAAAATTATATGGAATTTCTGGGTCGTTGAATTCTCCCAACATTAGGGATTTACATACTTGAACACCACAACAAAAGATAAGGAAAAAATAGGGGTACTGAGTAAGAATCCAAGCCTCCCTCTCCCATGTTCTCTCCTAAAGGTTCTCATGCTACCACCAAAATCAAATAATAGGGATCAACCATCAACAAAGGACCCACTCCATTCGATCCATTATCTCTATCAGAAACTCTGTAAAAGTCCCACATCATCAATGACCAGCTTGCACATGCCGATGATGTGAGAAGAATCTTGCAAGTATCTAGTGATATGCAAAACATTGAAAAAAATAGGCACCTAGTGCATCTGTGTGGGAAGATCTTGATGGTATGACCCCTTTCCAACTATAATAAGAATCTGGAGATGTCTAATGAACCTTGGAGATATCTTTATTCCCTGAACAAATCATCACAATCCTCGTATGGGTGAGGCCTAATGAAAAATAAGTCATCCCTCCTCAAACTCCAAGGGTCCCTTTCTTTTATTTTCAATAGACTTTTTCCTGCACTGGGTAGTCTTCCACCATTCCTAGAAGATCTTCACCTTCAATGTGGTAGCATGTACCAACCCTGGACCAATAAGTGTGGACTCCCCTTGTTCTATCTAGAATAGAGGTGATCCAAATGGTTACCCATAGAATTCCATAAATGGCGCCATGCCGATGGTGAAGTCATAACTGTTGTTGAATGAAATCTCCACCAGTGCTAGGAGGTCTTACCAACTATGGAAAAAATCAAGGACGCAAGCAAGAATCATGTCATCATGTGTACGTATAGTCCGCTATGTATGACTATCTGTCCGAGGGGGCATGGTAGTGCTCAAGCGTAGCTGAGTCCTGAATACCTCCTGTAATCCCTTTCACAAACGAGATGTAAAACGAGCGTCACGATTATATATGATTTTTGATGGTATCTCGTGATGTATTACTATATCCTGAACATAATGTTTTCCCATGAACTGTACTGATCGCTGCTCTTGGATGGGTAGAAAGTGAGCCGACATTGTGAGTCAGTCAATGATCACCTAGATAAATTTGTGGCCCCTTGACGTACATGGTAACCCCGTCACGAAGTCCATCAACATACCGTCCAAATTCCCCTCTCCTACCTCAAGTGGTCGATTCAATCTTGATGGAACCTAGTGCTAGACCTTCACTAGTTGACATGTGAGGCACTGTGAAATGAACTATTCCACCACTTTATTCATCCTTGTCCCCCAGTACTGTTGTCTGGGATCTTGGTATACCTTCCCCCTCCAGGATATACCACAAATGGGGATTCATATAACTCCCTCAACACCACATCCTAAAAAGTCACGGGTACCATAGTGCATCCTCTAAAAATGATTTCATGCTCTCCTTCTATCACAAATACATCTAGACAATTCCTAAAAGATATCTGAGAATGTCCGGCCTCTCAGTCAAAGTCCCCAAGAAGTGCCTCCCGAAATAAATGAAGTAGCGGGGGAGTGAGAGTCAAATACTGGGGTAAGCTACTCAGTCACGATCAACAAAGGCTATCTGCAACACAGCTTGAAACTTTTTCACCTCGTTCAATAGTTGTGGACCCAAAATACTATTGAGTGCATATTCTACGATGTTTACCTTCTTAGGAGTATAGACTATCTCAAAGCCATAGTCCTAGAGGAACTATAGCCATCAGACCTATCTCAGGTTGAGGTCCTTCTATGAGAAGATATACCTATGAAACTTTTTATCAGAGTAGATAGTAAAAAATTCACCAATCATGTAGTGCTGCCACATCTCTATTTCAAATACCAATGCTTCTAACACTAGGTCATGAGTCACGTAGTTATTATCATGTTTCCTCAGCTGTCGTCAGTTTTAGGAGATCACCACACATACTTCCATTAGAAATCACCCTAGTCTAGTCCCAAATGCATCAGAGTAGACTACATACCCAACATCTTCTTCTAGTTTCCTCATAATGGGGGCACTCGTTAGTCTCTTCCTTATATCCTTGAAACTCTACTAGTATCTCTCCATCCATAAAAAGGGTTTTCCCTTATTTTTTATAGATGACAAGGGTTCTAGAACTCTGTAAAATTCAAGTAAAAATATCTGGTAGTTCCTAACCTACCTAGGAAACTCCGCACCTCAATCACACTCATGGGTGGATCCCAAGCAAGAACAACCTCTATATTTTCTGGATCTACTGCAACTCCAGTCATTAAGATAACATGTCTCCGAAAGTGGGCCTCCCATATCCAGAACTAGCAATTAAATATATTACCATAGCATTGGTGTTTTCATAGTGTTTCTAGAACAAGATGCCGATGTGTGGAATGCTCCTCGTCAAACACCATGTACGCAAAAATATCATCAATGTATACAAAAACGAAGAAATTGTGGTAAGAGTATAATATCATACCCATGAGATCGATGAACACTATTGGGGAGTTTTTCATGCTGAATGAGATCACCAAGAATTCATAGTGGCCATACCGGGATCATAATTTTGTCTTTGGTATGTCCTCATCGTGCACCAGAAGATGACTATAACCTGATCTAAGGTCTATCTTCAAAAACCACTGAGCTCTCATCAGCATATCTAATAGATCATAAATCCTCAGTACATGATAATTGTTTTTTACAATCACCTGGTTCATCCAACGGTGGTCCATGCAAAGCCTCAAACTCCCATATGCCTTTTTGGCGAACAAAATTGGGGCTTCCCATGGAGAAACACTAGGTCTTATGAACCCCTTCCCCTAGAAGTCCTCAAACTATACCATCAAATCACAAAGCACAATTGGAACCATCCAATAAGTTGGCGTAGATATCTATGTTTTCCTAGGGTACAAGTCGATGTATAAGACTACATATCTATGAGGAGGTAGTCCCAAAACATCTTTAGGAATGATATCCTCATACTGGTCCACCAATACACGATAGCTCAGACACCCCTCGTCAACTACACCGAGGGTAAGGCTTTCCAAATGACAAGTTATCAGTTGTACCCTCCACCGAGGAATTCAATACTGTGCTACAACGGTTCCCTTCTCATAGGTAATGGAAAAACTCGTCCCATCCTTGTGGACACAATGCACTTTGCACCTAAAATATTAAATGTTTTCATGGATCATGGATAACAATTCATACCCAAGATGACGTCATAAGGCCTCGATGCTACTTCTATAAGGTCCGAACTGATGCTCTCCCCTCCTTTAGTGAGCTCACACTACCAGAAAAAGTATGTAATAGTCGAAACCTCTCTCTTAAGAGTCTCTAATCATAAGGATCGTGAAAACAACTCTACTATAATCTTCAAGCTCTGAATGAAAATCATTGAAATAAAAGAGTTACTAGAACCTATGTCTATAAAAACTATAGCTAGGGAGGAGTAGACATAGATTGTACCATTAATCATCTCTGGAGTGCTATGATCATAATCCTTTACTACCTGAAGTGGAGCTTGTCCCTATCCACCTTCTCCTTGAGGTAGGGGTGGACTGCTTGGGGGTGGTGGCAGTAGTACCTCAAACCATCACCCACCTTCTGTGGCACAGCCTGCTCTTCTGGCACATCCACCTCCCTGCGGACCTCCTCACTCGAAATTATACCTCGGATGTCCTTCAACTATATGATGATCATCATTACGACGGGTTGGGAAATAACGAGCCATGTGACCCTCCCCACCACACAAGTTGCATAATCTTCTCCTTAGCTGACCTCATATTCCTTGTGATCTATGAACCTCTGATCATATTTCCTGGGGTTGTCCTCCAGAAGGTTTGTCCAGTATAGTCCTCTATGTCATCTACCAACTGCCTTATATAGATGAATCGACTACCTATCTTCCGATGGTGGCCCTCATCATCGGTGCCTATTCAGCTAAGAAACACTAAACCAATGGTGCTCTCTCTAACACTCTAGCCTAAATCGAGATGTTTATAGATATCAGCGATGCTCTGATCAATTTTGGAGTCTTTGATCCATGGTATAGGCCCCAAATATTGGGTCTCATTCCATATCGGTGGAGCATGAAGTAAAGTTAGTGAATCTTGTTGAGTAGTGTGCCACTATTAGGCTTCCCTGTTATAAGTACAGTGGCTCCTGAATACACAATGAACATAAAGTACCTGAAATGAACTCCGATTTGAAGAGGATATTGAAGTCCAAATAGGAATGATCCATCTTCTTATGTGTCTGGATAGTTATCCTCCACCATCTCCCTTCCATGTCATTAAAAACACTAGAAACTAGGATCACCTTCTTATCTGCTGGTGTCTCAACATAGAAGAAAACTCATGTGATAACCTCCATCCAGTCCTTAGGTTCCTCCGGATCTGCCTCACCTAGAATCCTTAGGGGCCTCTATCTAAAAATCAATTGCAACATGCTCCATCGACATGCACAGTCTACTGGTGGAATTTATGGAAACAGGTTCCCTACGAGAGGTGGTGCTACTAGTACACCACCCAAAGGTGCTATCACTATATAAGGGCCCTACAATGACCCCTCATCACACGGTGGGCCATCATCATGATTTCCCATTGGAATCCTAGCTGGAAGTCTACATAGTGATATCTTGTGATGAAACAGATGCACCAAAGTCAATAAGTTATACCTCGTGAGTAGACTCAAAAGACATCAATAGAAAATCATTTTCAAAGAAAATACAAACAATGTTTTTCATGTATCGAGTAGGAAATCAGAATTAAGGGTCCTATTGTATGGATATGTCGGCTGCCACATCATATCTAGACTCCCCAAAATATTATCTTAAATCCATACAATTGACACTATTGCTCCATTGAATACTCATAATCCTAGTTACTATAGTAGAATCGACCGCCTCTGATACTAAATTGTCATGTCCCATACCCTGGGGCCCCTATCATGACTACACAAAGCCCATATTCCATTGGCTATGAGTTTGTGACTAACACCAGAATGTCATATCCCAGAAAGGGAAGGCATTTACTTTATACCTCTAAACACACAAACTAGGTACAAAACAAAATTAAACCACAAAGTAGAACTACTTATAGTAAATGTGTGAACCGAAAGTAAAATATTTCTAGTATAAAACCATACTAAAATGAAATTACATAAAAAAGTGAACAACGTGCTCTGAAGGTCACCCACTAGGGATCCTACCCAATGTGTAGGTACAACTTGTCATCTATCATCACTGCCGCTCACCACGTCAATCGTTCATTTCTGAGCACAGTTTAGCCATGGATCCCCAAGTATCAGTCAAGTTGTTTTTCATCTGCATATAACACAACAAGATTTGGGTAATTTCCATGCAGGTGTGATAATAAAAATATCATTTAGGGACCCCAAGACCCCCGATGGTCTCTGAAAATTAAAAAACAGAAAAACCACAAATCATGATATCAATCACAAAACATAAAGTAAAAGACATATTTCACCATGTATTCAACACAGAGAACATGAATACAGATTATTAGTCACGTTATAGATCATATTATTATATTGGGTAGCTCAGCTACTAATCTAATAATGGTTTTTCTACTGCTGATCCAGAAAGGGTCGCTCGGTCGCGGATCCTCGACGGGTATCTCTATGGCCGATCCACATCAGTTCACGCTACTGCTGATTCACATAGGGTCAACTACTATTGATCCATGGAGGTTCGCTCTGTTTTTTTTAACTATGATGGTTTTCACCATTGTTCATCTATAGCGGGTGTCACTTCTACTGATCCATAGAGTGTCACTCTCATGTCGATCCACGGAGGGTCGCCTTTCAATTGATAGCCAGCCACTAGATTCCCACACATAGTGCACTTAAGTTTCATAAGTTCTTTTTCTCAAGATACCGTCATACGACAACCACCATGAAGTCTCATGAATTAGTAACTCAAATGATTGTTTTTGTAACTATTCCAACGCGACAGACGTCACATCAATCGGACGCCCGGTCTGTTTATTATATGCAAAAAGGTAAATAGGGCCCAGTTGGATTCGCGTCCGATCCAACCCAACTGTACTCCAACTTCTTCATAGACTCATGTTGAGTATCTCAAAAGGACCACCTTGTCGTAAGGGTCCTCAATCCATAGATGGTGTGTCAATCAAAAATCTGGTATGCAAGTTATGTTATATTTAATGAAATGGGGTCGGTCGGGTCCGGGTCTGGGAGGGGTCCATCCCGGCCGGCCGGCCTGATAGGTCCAGCCCTGCTTGAGGACCCCACTCGGTTAGATGGTTCAGCACGCCTGGAGAACCCCACCCTTGCGGTGTGGGCAGGTCAAGTCGAAATGGTTTCTAGGCATCTGGTTTTTCCCAAATGGCAGCGTCTGCGGGGTGCCACCGTGTCTTCCGAAACAACCGGCACGAGCAATCCATAGGTGTCTAGGAATGTATCCTGAGTGGGATTCTCCCCTCCTGCATGGAGAATCTGAATCGCACTATCCAACATCCATGGTGCTTGAGGGCAATGCTTCTCCAAATGTCTTGCACGGGCCGACCGTTGCTGCACCGGCAGTGTTGCGTCCATGGGTGCTTCTGCGGGCCACCAGATATGCTATAGTGGCTCGATTCCCTTCCCGTATGTGACTATGGTCCTCCTGGGTCTCCGCCTTCACTTTGAGCCCCTTGGATTCTTCTTTCCACCACTTTTCTTTGTCTCCCCTAAAGAACACACAATGCCAAGGATTGGTGGAGGGTATGGGCATTGTTCGGATTGCCCTGCGCCTTCCGTATTAGCATTTTTATCATTGTGCTAAAATAATAATCATTATAATATTAAGAAAAACCCCAATTTCTAACCATGAAGCAACCTCAAATAGATAATAATGAATCATAGATCAATACATTGTTTGGTCGATCAGTGTTCTTCATATAATTCATGAATGGGAAAAGAGGGAGATAAATCACAAAAATCCCCTACATGGATTTAGTGGAACTGTTGCAGATGAAAGAAGGAATCCGTAATTGAGTTCATTATTCATTGTTCTTCGATGTCTAGATTGAGTTCTATAACATTCATTGATTGATCTCTATTATTCGTTGGAGGGTGAAGCCATTAGAATTTCAATAGAGCTTATTCCTATGGTTTGTAAATTCACTCACCAACGGTTTGATTAATAAAATAATTTATCCCCACGTTGTGTTCATTATTATGGTTCATTAATGAATCTTAATTAATGAACCTATTAAACACATGGGTGTTTTGGTTACAAAAACAACTACACATGTCATTAAATGACTTTCATTTAACGATCTTCGTTACACTTCGGTCCCACCAACCATCTCTCAATGGTGGGAAATGAATAAAATGACTCTAAGACTTATTTTATTTCTTTTCAGAAAAGCCCAAAAATTGTTTTTTTTCATCTGACCATTTTCTGATCATTGTGAATCTTCATCTAAGCGAATACTGGTACTACGAATTCAACGGTGTCCCTAAATTTTCAATCTACATACCGGTTCAAAAGATAGAAAAACCTGCTCACATGTTTACTGAATGTAGGTTAAAAAATGTTCAAAATTATGTTTGGGGCTCTTCGGGCCACGAAAGCATGTGCTGCAAAATTTATCAATCACGAAATAATTCCGTATAACTAAAAACAATTATATGTAATTTTTATGCCTTTAAATATAAGATGAATTCAAACAACTTGTTTTGAACATCGTTTTAAGTTTCAACAACATCATAAGCAGTAACTCCATCAGGGTATACAATAAAAAACGTTTTATATGTTCAAGTGGAATTAATATATAATAATTTATGGATTAAATATTTCTAGTAAAATCAGTCAAGATCAAAGCCATAGCTCACTAATATTTTATTCTCCCCAATTCAATATCTCTCACTTGAAATTTTATTACTATATCTATATCATTGACAAAGAAATTATCAAAAAATCTACCCCCTAAATCAAATTCCAAAGTTAGTGTATTATGGTTTTCAAAATAAATAATAATGTGTTTCTTCTTCTTAATAATCTCTCACATTATGAAAAAAATAAAAAATAATGAAAAATATTAAGACTCATGTAATTAGAAAGTTAACCCAAAAAATATAATGCTTTTCATAATATCTAGATTCTTTAACTGGTATTTTCAATTTTTAGATACCTCCCTCCATAAAAAAATTATAACTTCTTCCAATTAAACAAATAAAGAATCAATTAACGAACAAAAATTATTAACAAAATATTATTTTCCCAAATATCTTCAAATTTGATTTTCATAAAGGAAACATAGAAATATAAAACTTTTGAAGTATGTTAAATTTTTCACAATAAAAACCTAAAAAATATATATTGGCATAGTATCCACCTTTGATTTCGACAAAAATATATATTTGTGATATAAATTTTTTATAAATTCCATAGCTCCCCCTATAAATAATAAATCCATTATTATCAAGAAATATAGAAAAATATTTAAATTATGAATGCGTATTATGAGTATCAAATGATATAGAATATAAACATTTAATCATTAATGTTTAAAAAAGGTAAAAAAAAATCCAGTACTCCCCTTGTCTAACAAAAATACATACAAAGTCATCCATTGAAAGGTATTATTTAATTTCCATAGAAAATTGTATATGAATATAATGAAAACATGTGTATCCAAAATATATTGAATTATAAAAAATCATGAAATGAAATTATTTTTAAATTCATTGTCTAAAATATCAAATTAATTTGGAAATTTAATCTATATTATGAGTAAACAAAAATTTACAAATGTTTTATTTTCAACTTCCTGATTATGAAATCAATAAATCTAATATATTAGAAATTACATTGAAATAGGAAGAATAATAACGAAAGAAGATAAAATACAGAATATAAATTAAAATGTTTTGTGGAAATAGTCTTTTTCAATGTAATCTTCCATAATAATTCTGAGATATTATTCATTGAATTGTGGTCCTAAAGAATCTATTTAAATATGTTATTATCACTCTTAATGATAATAGAAAAATGACACCCATGATTCTTTTGAAATTTATCCAATTAAAATGAAACCCCATCCCCAAAAAGATAATTTAAAAAAAAATAAAAAATAAAAATAAATCATTTAATAAATAATAATCTGTTATTTTCAAATATGATAAATATATATTACTTTTTTAGAGAGAAAAAATTAATTTTCTTGTACTTAAAAACATAACATGATAAGAAACTACATATATGGAATATAAAAATTCATTGGTCCAGAATAATTTGAAAATAGAAACTAAGGTCCCCACATCTAGTTATAAATATTATGTTTTAATAGTCTCACACTTCTTCCAAAAATAATAATTTTTTTTCTAATGATACTGAAAGTTGTTATACTAAAAATCAATCTTTTGGTGTACACCTATAAAAAACTTTTTAACATGGGTGAACTATGTAGAATAATGTAATTAGATTTTAAATGGAAAATTGGTTAGGTTTATGTCCAAATTTATAAGCGGTCTTCTTATTTCCCATTTTTTAAAATATTTTGTCAAATTATTTTATTAATATATTAAATTTAGTTGAAAATATCATTAATATTTTTTCTATTGAGTTTAGATATACATTTGAAATCCTATTAATCAAGGATATAACATGGACATATTTCTTTTTTAATATAATATCTATCATACTATTTAAAATTTAGATTCATTTAACCCATTGATGAATTTTATTTTATCATACTTTAACATAGACATTTTAACATCTCTATTGTTTATTATAGAATAATGCTTAGATTTGTCATTCATTATCACAAAAAAATAATTCTAAATTTGAATTTTCATTTTTTACATAACCAAACCAGAAGTCAGATAATAAATTTTCTTTCTTATATTTAGGAACATGAATTTTATTTAAAATTTATCTTATTTATAAATTCTGATTAGAATATCAGAATATATAAATATGCTACTAATTGTATTATCCTCTATTCTAATCATCAAAATATAATAATTTGTCATTATTTCCATTCACATCATTAAAATTTTCTAACATGTTATTAAATAAGTAATAATGTGTTAATTATGGAACAAGACATCTCACTCCCATAAATAATACCAAATTATTAGGTACCTTTATATTATCAGAAAATCCATGATTTTTAGGTCTTCTATAACTATTATCAAATCAACCATCATATGATGTTGGTTATTTAATAATTCTGTAGTTGTATAACAACATAAAAATGTTCTTTTATTTTATGAAATATTGTCTCTTGAAATGAATAAGTTTTACATTATAAAAAATTCTTTATAATATAAACAATTTGTTTCTGGATTATTACAATCGTAAAAAAATTGTTAATGGAAATTTCATCTTCTATCATCTGTATTTTATATCTATTTTATAATTATATTAATAACTCTAGAAGTATCACGTTATAAACAAGTATCCCTCCATATGAGTAAATTTATCATCAGAAATTTAGTTGTATCCATCATATGGGAAACAGTATTTCAAACTAACATTTTAAGAATTAAGATTTTAATGATTTATAGATCTAGAAGTAACTAAAATTAATATCATTTATTTATTTTATCTTCTATATAAGTGATCAATAAAAAAATTATAATATCATTAATGTTATGATTATATGATTAAAACTAATCATTTTAAAACGACTCATATCATATGTCATTTTATGAATGGTTTCAAATTCCCTAGACAGGATATCAATAACTTTTCTTAAAAGATCATGGTCTATTATGTAATTTTACCATGTGACCAAAGGCTGATAAATATTTTCATAAACATTAATTTTTTTTATTTTAAACACTAATTCTCTATGTATGAAATAAAGATTCTTACAGTGATCCCTAAGCATGGATCCCTAAGTTTCTTTCAATTTTGATGATCCAAAATGAGTAAACTGATGGTACTTTTCAAATAGAAAATAATATTCAACATGAGAATACATAACTATAAATATTTCATTTAATTTTATATAGATAAGTATTTAGAACTAATAATGAATATTCGGACACAAACCTTTCATTTTGAGTTAATGTACAAGCATTAATATCTTGAATTTTTTAGCTATTGGTAAACATGAGAAAATTCTAAACTCTAATATTAATAGTATAAATGCTCATACAATGACACCAATACTCATAGTCTCCACAATCAAATATTGGTGGTCCATTATGATTTATATAATTAATATCCAAAATTCATTCCTCTATATCTAAAATGAAAAATATCATTTATTTTTTACTTGGTTAGTCTATGGGATAACATTATAAGATTCTATAAATCAAACAAAATATATTAGTAGAAAATGTCTCCAATTATGATACCTTCTTGGATACTAATTATTGGATGTGATGTTTAAGATATGGAAATACTACAACCAGTGAGTGGTGGGTGTTGAATTATAGCATTATATAAGATAAAAATTATAAATCCCTTAAAATATTTAGTTTATCAGAATATATATATTTTCCACTAAATCTAAAAACCTTAGAATGTAAAGAAATTGAATTATAACACATAGTATTTCCATTGTATTCAGAATATAAATATAAACAAAAACCTAGTGTAAATTATGAAAAACATTATACTGCAAAATAATATATTATTTATAAAATTCCATTATATAATGAATGAAATTGATTTCATATAATGATACAAGAGTGAAATTTACAAGACCCTTGGTATCCTCATTAGGTATCTAGAATTCCATTCATTTTTGACCCATCAGAATGTATTATTTTTACCATATAATGAAAGATGTTGATTTTCTAGATTAGAAGAAGAAATATCATGAACCCATAGATTTTTTAATTCTCACACATTCATAATGGATATTTATCTTCCCAAATTAAAAATCCATTAATTAAAATACCACAACAATAATAAATTCCCCATCCTTGAAGAACAATAATCACCATGATAGAAAGAATTTATCTACAAGAAAAGAAGATAAAAATCAAGGACGTGATGCACAAAAACATAACTAGGGATATTTAGTATCTTATTATCATCATGATCTATGAATAATAATTTAAAATTTGTAGATAATACTATAATGGTCAGATTCCAAAAATTTTGGTTTCATTTTCTATGAGATCTGAATCAATAACTCAATATTCTTAATGAAAACAACCACACTTTATTTCATTCTATGAAATACATTTTCCCCATTATATTGGGGAAATATTTTTAGTAAAATAATTATTCTTAAAAACATTTGTTCACCATAGTATCAAATTCATTGGGTCAATATCTTTTTATGGAATTATAATTTCACAATTTTATTCTTGTACACCGTAGTCATTTAAAATGAATGTTACATGTTAAATCAAGTTACTATATGAGTGTATTACGATTATTTACAATATGAATAAAGTTATTATTTAAATAAATATGTTAGAACCAAGTAAGAATGATTTGGAAAATATAACTATCAAAAGATAGAAGCTTAATCAATGTAAAACATACTAGGAAATTAAAAAATAGGTTGAAAACAAAACAATGATTATTGATTGACACTTGAAATACTTTCATAATGGATACATATTACAAATTATTTCATAGAAAGGGATCCATTTTCGTTTTTATTAATTTTATAGAAGGTTATCTGACCACAACCAAGGTATATATGTTATGTACAAGTAAACTAGTTGTATAAACTCATAAAAGGATAAATTTATACAATGATATTTTTTTGGTAGAAGTGTCAACCTAAGGAATTTATATCCACAAGTTCCTCTTCGATCATCAAGATCAACAATAAAAAAGACACTAAAAATTATCACAAATAAAAGTGAAAAAAATAGTTTCCAATACTATAAGAGTACTTAAACACACATGATTGAAAAAAAAATTACAAAGAAAAAAGCATATGTCATTCATAAGGAAATTACTCAATGTTGAATCGTTATAATAAATATTTAAAACAAAATAAAATTGAAAGATATCAAGGAATTATGATGATGGAATACATCATGATTTCGTGATTTCTAAAATCAATAAATATCCTTTCCTTCTTCCATTTCCACAACATATGTTATAGGTGTTGGTGTATCAATATACAAAAAGATCCCTAGGATCTATTAAAACAACATCAGAAGTAAATATTTGTCTTGATGAAAAAAAAATTCAAAATAAATTTTCAATGTTTTAAAAATTATAAGTATATATTTGGTTCAAAAAACATATATAATATTGATAGATTTTAACATAAAAACTGAACTTTGAACAAACATGTATTAGGGAAAACAATATGGCGTATTAAGCATAAAAAATGATACAAGAATGTAATTTTACTAAGTAAAGTCTCTATTTTTTACAAGAATATTTTCAAATGGTATGTTTAAATATAATTTTAATATAAAAAATCTTATAACTTGGAATGAATGAATATTTGTATATATCCGTCCATAATTCATACATTATTCAATCTCTTACAAGATGATTTTTCTTTTATCATTCACTCTAATTTATATTAAGAGGAATAAATTTACAAAATAAACATAAAGTTCATTTGACTATAATCGCATCAAACCTCACACCAAATAATTTGAAAACTATACCATGCCATCATATATGAATAAATTTTTTTAGAGGGATAGAAATATGACAATAAAGTGTGAATATATATTTATTCTTATTTTTTTCTTTTATTGAACCATAATTTTCTAATTATATAACTCTTATTATAATTCACTCTATAAAGCCTTTAAATATCACTTCCTTGGAAATAGTTATAATTAGATGATATACTTATAACACGTGTTATTATAAAAATAAATTTTATCCCAGTGAATTCAATGATATTAGATTATAGGGATGTCCTATTTAGATTTTTCAAGACTATGCTATTTTTTTAATAATATAATCATCAGTTTGTACTTGTTGAGGTTTTAATTACAATAGAACATTGTTTAGAATCCATGATTCGGGGAATAGAATAATGAAACCCATTCCTTGAACTATTTTATACTTTTAGGGATCTTCATCATTACTTTCATAGTGTTTTTTCTTACTTATAATCAGCCTATGTATAATCTATAATCATGGACTATACACCACACATTATTTAAAAATTCATGCATAAATTTAATTATGTGTGTGTATACAAATTTTTTAGTAATGTCAATCTATAAAATTAAAACCCACTTTGAAAATATATTCAATCAAGATTCATGACACTCTTAATTAATAATCAAGATAATGAAACCTATCCTAGGACAATAGTTCCTAATTTAATCACAAATTAATTAATTAAACATCTTTAATTGAAAATAAAATACATTATTCCATTCATTCATTAAATAGGTGAAGGCGAGAAGACATATCAAAATATATTTGAAAATTAAATTATTCAAAAAGAAAAAATTCATCACTTGTTCCTGAGTAATTCCCTCCAGGAATGAAAATAATGCCATGATTAAAATGATATATGGCTAATAATTTATCATTGCAGGATTTTCCTAGACCGGGAATATTTTATCACAATCTATCATAGAAGAAATTATACTGGTCTTCATCTTTTTCTTCTTCAAGAACCTCTTAAATCATTTAATCCTGAATGACCCAAATTGATAAACTCTCCCTATATAACAATATATATCCCATATTTTTTAATGTAATTATGATACTTATAACAAACCTACCACATATTTACACCAATGAGATATAAAAGGTTTGTTTTATAACTATTCATATAACTTTTATGATCTTTAGTGATTCGATCCAGTCATATTTAGTTGAATATGTTCTTCCATGGGTTTCATAAAGTCTAAAAATAATTTGTTTTTTTTAAATAAATTTTAATTGTTAAATGGAAATCATAAAAAACATAAATAAAATATATTACAATATAATATACAAAATTTTCTTTCATAATACATGATTATCCTATTTTGGTATTTCTTTCCATAAAACCTCTACAATATAAAATAATTCCTATTCTGGCACCTTAGGAATGATATATTCGGAGAAGGTATCCTTTCAATCAAAGACCACAATATTCTCCACCATATTTTTCTGATCATTGTTAAAAATATATGTATAAATATAATATTTTGTATAGAAAAATCTATTTAATTTATTCTCCTTAGGCTTTATTGTATAAGTTAATTCCGACTATATAATCTAAAGAGTTATGTTGGAAATCAAACATGGGATATATCCTAACCTTTTCATACTACATTCATATAATACCTCTATTTTAAATATGTATTTTCTCTTCTAATGCCATATAAACTTGACTAGGTACAACATTTTTATACATGTTGTTGTTAATTACATCCTTTTCCTTCCATTTTTGGAAAAATATAACTCTCTCAACAACACATGACTTCCAATAACCTCAAACACCACAATTTGGACCTCATGTTGCCTATATCCAGACATATTTGGTTGTTTCCACTACTTTTATTATATATGTAAGAATACGCAAAAATATAGTCTCCCAATATTTTGGAAAATATTAGTAGTCTTTATGATTTTTATTCCATTTTTCTCAAAAATAATTCCCTCATAAATGAACCCCTTCTTTCCATCAACCATTTTGGGTGAATAAATTTCAATTTTTTACAAATTATCATTATACTTTAACTAAGTCGAATGGGAATAGTAAACATTTGAAAAATTCATAGAAGATGAATTATCTTCTACTATAATTGTACCCACTTTCTCTAACACTATTAGTAAGCCAATATCCTTGTACTTTTTATTTTTCATATATTACACTTAGAACTATTTTCCGTGATTATGATCTGCGAATAAAAATACCAGACTACCTAATCTATAAGAGTGGTCAAAAAATTGTTGATTATTGTTGGTTATTTTTTAATTTCTACTGCTAAAAGAGATTGGTCAGAACTCAAATCTGACTGTATAGGAGTTGAATATGGAAAATGAATAATATTGAGTATTTTATAAAGACTCATTCTACCAATATTCCTCTCTTCAAAATTCCATTGGAACATGTTCCCAATTTTATAATACTCTATTATACCTACAACACAAAAAAGAATTATAATTAGATTATGAGATGAGATGTATGAACTCTAGTACATTTATTTAGAAGATGAGTAGGATAAAAACAACAAAACAATTTTAATTCCATAGAATAAAGAACATTCCCCTAGAGAGGATTCTATAATAACATAATCCTCTTCCACTGACGTCACTACCAAATTCAACAAGGGTGATCCACCTTATAAATAAAATCTTCATATAGGAAAATATAAAAACCCAATAATAAAAAACGTACTAATACATTTAATAAAAGTATAAATGGTAGAGGAAATTGACAATCTAAATTGATTGATAGAATCTTGTTAGTAATCCTAACTGTGGATTCCCAACCTTAAGAAGAATGAAGAAAAGGTACTCCTTGATTCGAGTTGTGCCACCTAATAACACCTAAAATCATATTCACTGTCAATACACATTGAATCATTCTATTGAATTAATACACCAACCATAGGGAAAATACATATATTGATGGGAGGAAAATTTTATTTTATCCCTAATTTAAAACATATATAGAGATTGAATAATTTAAATTCATACAAAAAATACCGAGTATTGAAATTATAGTGGTAAAATTGGACATAAAACCCCTATAACTATAGTCATTTGGTGTCACCACATATAGAAGTCCTAGGAATGTTGGAAAATATTGATCGAAAATCTAGAAATCACTGAGTATCCTTTTTTCAAGGCTACAGTGATTCTATCTTTGTTAGAAAGATGAATTAGAAAACATTTTTTTAAGAAACCCTCCAGAAATGATTTATTATAAACCGAAAATAATTTAAGAAAAATATATCAAAATAATTATTTTATGGTCACTAATCATTTATGTGATCCACTATATAGATGTAATTAAGGTAAGAGGACTCTTAGAGTTTTGATAAATAAAAATGTAGTATAATGATTTTATTTTCGAGCCCTGGGACCATAAAACAGAGGGAGAAAATAGAAAAAGTAACAAGTGAGCCTACATTGGTGAAAGCTATAGGATACCTTGAATGATAAAGAAAGAAAAAATAACTAAGGGTATCATCTACACCTATAAACGGGGGGCCAAAATAATAGACTTTATTGTTTGTTTATGGATCGTACAAGGAGTGTATCACCCGATATTTTTAATTGGTTATTTAAAAAACTATTATTTATCCTATGTATACATGACATATAATATTTTTCAATGAACATTAAATCACTCTAGGTATTTATTTACGATTCATATAAACTCTTGGTCTTCATTCAGTAGTACAAAAATAATTTCACATCCATCATCTTTTGATTAGTGTCATATTTCCTTCTCAAATATCTAGTGATTTATTTATTTCCAATTGACAAAAAATATTCACCTAAATATGATATACACAATTCATATCCTATTTATTTTTCAACACTAAACTCCTACTCCATCCTAACATCATAACCCCCAAATGAAATAATAACAACCAACTGACCTTCATCATGCATCAAATATGTATAAATAACTCAAAAATAAAAAAAATCATAAAATACATCAAAAAAACAAGGGCTCTCACTCCTTGAGGTGAACCATCATCACCATAATTTGATCTCCCAAAATTTCATAAATAAAATTAAATCTTCAAAAATGATTGATTCAGTTCTGCTGGAACACTAATAATGTATACTCAAGTGAGATTCTAATGAAGACAGGACTAATCATATCACACCCCTTTTATGTAAGAGGATATATATTAGAGATCCTTCAAATGAGTTTGAACATATTGTTACCCCCAAACATTGATAGAAATTCTAGTCGATCCCAATTTACAGTTCTACAAGGTGGCTATATCATACATATGTGGGGAGCCAATGAGTAATCATACCCTTGTATATCATTTTATGGCTGAATATTCCAAGTTTTAGACATCAAACTATAAACAAAAAATATATACAAACATTATTTTCAAATTAACGAAAATGAGAAAAAAGGGTAAGAATATCTCTTAGGAATTTTATTTAACATTGGTTATTGTTATATCTCATGGGGTTTATAGTCCACTCAAATTATATTCAAAACCTAATTAGATAATCCATAATGATTTATATTATAATTCATATGATGTCAGATCAAAATAAAAGTACTGATCATTCACTTTTAAACATAACACAGAGTTTATAGAGACTCTTTTTCATCTCATTACAAATTTTTTTTCAAAATAGACTAAAACACATTAAAATATAAAAAAATATGAAACAATAGAAATTAAAAATTCAATTATAGTAATTTTTATCTATTTAGTGCCACAATATTATTTTTTACTGTCTTCAATTCACATTCATTATTTTTAAAAGTTAGTAAAAAACTATTATAATAAAAATCATATAAAAGGAAATAAACATCTTAGGGTTCTTAAAGTAGATAGTAATATGAATTCTTATTTATTGGATAGATATCATATATATTCTTCATATGTACTAATAAAAAAGTGGAAATGATTATTATACAAAAAATAAAAGGAAAATCAAAGAAAGAAAACATGATATGATCACCCCAAGGGATCCTTTGGTATTAATGTATGCATTTTTTAATAGTGGTAGTAGATCATCTCAAATATGATTTAGAATGATTATTCTTAAATAAAAAACAATATTTTACAATTTATTTTAATTTAATACTAAAAAATCATCTTACTATTATAATTTTATATTATTTTTTATGATTCTCTATGATAGTATTGGATTTTTACTCTACCTTCTTAACATTATTCAATTCACAAAATTGGTCTAGGGTTTCTGATGATAAAAATTTAGAAATATCATTCAAAATTTTGAATTTTCCCTATATTAAATCTTAAATATAACTAGTATTCTCTTCCATTGTATCCTTAATATGTATATCACATTCTTCTAAATCAACCATATCATTGAAAATATCAATTTATTTCCCATTTTAGAGGAAAATGATTTATTTTCGAACCCATAAAATGAATATCGACAATAAATTCATCTTATATAATCTGTTTAAAAAATAATTTTTTTTCTAATTCTCCCCCCATAAATCAATATTCCAATCATCTTTACATAAAGAATTGAATTTTTAGACTCCATCAATAAGTACTCAACACATGCTATAATTTCATCAAAATTTATTTCCTCCTCCTTGATGGTTCCCTCATCCATGTCTTCTAAATAAGATTGGTAATACAAAGAATAAATACATAGAAAACACTTTTAATTTGTTTGTTTTCTGACAACAGGCCCAGATACACCAAAATATGGTGATGAATTTTAGATTCAATTTCAACAGACATTAAATTGATCTCCTATAATTATTGTAATGATCACTGCAAACATATAAAATTTTTGCACAAATTCATAATATTAAATATGAAAAAATCAGAGGACAATGTTATTTTACTTTGTTAATCACATAGGCATAAGTAAAATGATCATACAGAAGTTTATATGTTATTTAACAATAAACAACTATACACCTAATTTTGTAACATTATTGAGGAATATATCATTGAAAATCCAAGGATCACCACCTTCTTCAAATTTTGAACACACTAATTCAATTTAGATAATAAATGAATATTTTTCAACACCCTCACTCATAATTATTATAAAAAATATACTTAAATAACCAAATTAATGTGGGTGTTTATTGTTCGTATAAAATCACAAGATTAAATTATAATCATTAATAATGTTATTCACAATAGAAACTCCCTCACATAATATACATATTGAAATTCCTATTATTATTATTTTTAATTCATTTGTTACATCATTGGACTAATATTCTCCATTTATCTTCCCAATTTATCCATAAAAACATCCTTTATCAAATATATACAACATTCCTTTATTAACCACTAAATATTCCCAATATATTTAGAATATTGCAAGCAAAATATTTAATTATCTATATTAAAAAATATCAATTTCAAATTTCTATAAATTATTTTCCACATCATTATATAACATCACATAGCTATTGATTCCTTTTAAAATCATGTACACGTTCATATTTATACTCCAAAAAACAATGGTGTCTATAACATCAAATACATACCATTAAATAATATTATAGAATAAGCATACATTTCATGGAACAAACTTTAATTCTATTTCATATTTCCACTACCAACTATAACATAATAATTTATTCATAAAAAAACAAATTATACTTAGTGTGAAACCCCCAAGACACTATGATATTTAATAAAGAATTATTTTTATTTATATTTACATTTTTGGTAGTTTTCATGAAATGTGCATCGAGAAAAATAATGGTCGGGAAATGATGGGATTTTTGGATTTTCTACATTTCCACCCATAGTGCGATACATTGTGAAAATGGTTGGTCACCATGTGCACTTTTCATGGATTTTTTTCTTTCTTATGTGATAATGGGGTCACACCATCATAGAGTATGTTAGTTCATCACCATATGTATGCATTAGTGTCATTTTTCTAGGGAGGCATTGTGGTCATGTGTCACACTATAAATGTATACCAAAGGAATTATCTCATAATTCATCGTAGGAGGATAATATTTCTTTGATGGCGAGGTTTCAATAGGACTTTATTATTCTTTGTTTTATATTTTTGTACTAAAAACCTACCGATTTCTGTTTTAAGGAGCTTTTACATCTTTATTCCAATCTTATTCAACAGAAAATGTGGCACGTCTATGAGATATTTACCCTCATTTAATATTTTATTTTAACCATTCATCCTTTGGTTTAAAGAATTTTTTAATGGAGATCTATCATTTTCATTTATTCCTATTCTTTTTTTCTATATTCATTTATTCACCTTTATATAATTTTTATATATTGATCACTTGTCAATGTAGGGGTTTATGTAATGATTTAGAATGTCTATAATCATGGGTAATTGGTTGTTTATTATTAGTAATGTTCATTGGCATACTTGGTTTGGATTTCAAAATTAATTTCATCTCATTGTGAATTATTTCTTCTTGGAATAGGTCCCTATTTCTATGAAGTTTTTATATGAAAATTCCTCAAATTTGTGAGTTGTATTAATTCATTAATTTATTATGTTAATTATATATGTGACACTAGTGATGGGTTTATAAAATAATATCATGGACTCTAATTCTTGGAACAACATATTTTCATTGGAATTTTGATAAACAAGTTAATATAAAATTGGTTTCGAAATAAGTATTTAAGGAAATACATTGGAGGATACATTGAATATAGTTTTTCAGACAATGTAACTGTATTAATTATTTTTTATATATATCATTCTTGTATTCCATGTCTGTAAGGATTCTTTATTGAATTTACTTTATATGTTTTGAAATGAATCTCAAGGGAGGAATTATTTTGTTTCAATGTGATGAAAATTTATGTTTATTGAAAAATGTTTTGTTACCCAATTTTAGTTGATTTACTTATATTCCCATTTGGAAATAGATGGCCTGGATTTGGTGGTGTGGTTATTCCATGTATGTTTATATATGATGTCATTCTAATTGTAATTTAGTTGAAACATTAGTGGTTTATAAAATTATTTTTATTATATTAGACTTATATTATGATCCCTTATCGTATGTATTAAATATAATTTATCCCCCATTATAGGATGTAATTTGATTTTTGTTATGTTATTCTATATTAATTAGAAATGGGTTGATCTATGAAATGGTGTCTGAGATGATATGAAGTATATTTCATTTCATTTGATGTTCACGTTGATCACTTTATTTTTTGATTGATCACATTACCCTTGGGTTATATCATGGGAACCCTATGTTGTTATGTGTAAAAATATATATGGGTGTTACCATGGTTATTATAATTCTATAAAAGGTGGTGTTGGAAATATTTATTGGGTTGAACTACGTAGCCTAAGAAGTTATGGAGGGATATTAGAATGATATAATGTTTCATTTAGAAATATAGTTGTTCTAAGATAAAAGTTATTAGATTATTTCTTTTTATAACCTAGTGATTTCTGATGAAAAATATCTTATTTTAATTGTTCTCATATTATGGTTTTTTCTCTATTTAAATTATGTTATTTCCACTACATTCCCTTTATACAGTAGATCCATTTGTAATATTTTTATTGGATTAAATATTTCTTTAACATTATGGTGCCATTTTTGGTTATAAGTCTTATTTGTTTATGATATGGTTTACTATTTCAATTTTCTTAATTATGACTGAGAAAATGGGTTTTAAAGAAGGATAATGGTTTAGGTTTTTTCCTAAACAATGAAATAATTCTATATTAAATTTTTAAAATTTTTTCCTATATCAAATGGTGAATTATACTCCATTGGAAAATAATTTTTTTATATGGGATTTTAAATATTATTATGATATGTTTTTTTGGGTTTTAAAATATGATTACTAAACTAGAACCTAATTTTTTCCAAATTTTTTTTTACCTTATGTTTTGTAAATATAATTAAATGTGATAGTTATATTTTAGCATACACATTTGGAAAACCCAATTTAAGAAATATATTAATTTTTTAATAAATAGATTTTTATATACTATTTAGTGAAATTCTTCTGAGAATTCTTAGATAATACACAACATTCAATCAGGTCTATGTGTATACAATCATCTTGATTTATATAAGACAACATGTATTGATCTTGGATCAGTTATCATTCTTATAGTTTGTTAATGTATATTATGTATCTATTTTGTGACTATGGTTCACAATGATATCTTTGAGTGATGGATCAGCTTGGTTAAATTTTGGATGTTTATTTTTAATCTGATGTATCATGGGGAATTATTCCATTATTCTTCATATATATTTTTTAAAATAATTTCATATACTTATTTATAATGTATATTTCTGGATAAGTTTTATAAAACTCATTAATTATATCCCATTATGATGTTTATTATTTTTTTCTTCCACATTAATATTGTCTGTTTATTTGTATATACTCATTTATTATGAATAAAAATCTAATTTAAAGACAAAACGAACATGTTTCCCAATATTTTCAACTAATTAGTTATTTTGATTCATGAGTGAAACCATTCCCACCGGTTTTTCATTTGATACATAGACACTAGTTTCAAGATCATGCTGATTTGGAACACTATTTCATCCTGGGGAATATTGGCTCAACTACCGGTTTGAAGGTATCCCAAAAAAGTTTAATAAAATATTTATATAAGGGGACTCTATATCTACTGAGTGTATCTTGGTTGTATGGATATTGGTACTATCATAATCCAAGAGGTAGGCTTTTATTAGGTTACTTGTAACCATATTTTTAATGAAACAATAAATTAATTGGGTATTTAGGAATTTTCTATGAATTTAGATTTCATTATTTAGTATTTTACAATAAATTAATCACCAAAAGGATATGTTGACACACATTGGAGTATCATTGAGTTTTGGGATGAATTTTTAATGGATATAAAGTTTCTTGATTAGATCAAATGCTCGAGAAAACTATTTTGAACCGAAGAACATGGTTTTGGAATATTTAAAATTCTACCGCATGGTTTTAAGAAGATCCAAAAATCCATATTGGGTTCTACATTCATATATACATATATATATATATTTGGACATATTTTGCTTCCAAATTTCTCCAAATGATGTTTTTTACTTATTAAAGATAGATTGACGATGTTTTTTGTCTAATTTTTATGATAATGTAACATTTTGGGTTTGTTTAATAGTGGTATGTTTTGTTTATGATATCTATTTTATAGACTATTTACTTATGAGAAATGAAATAACTAGAGATGTTTTTTACTAGAAACAAATTTTATTATTTTTTATTTTACGGGAAATTTATGAATTTTTTTTCGTTTTAAAACAAGTTTCTATGGTTTATTTTTAAATTATATTAACACTAGGTTATGTTTTTAAAGGATGTCGATTTCATTTTATAATTTATAAAAATGTTTTTAAAGGAATTATGAATTTTATAAATGTGTTTTAAATGAAAATAATTTTCATGAAATGTTTTAGTTTTAATGAAACTCATGAATATATTTCCAACAAATAAGAGAATTACTTTATTGGAGTGAGATTACGATTTCAATGAAATTGACATATTTTGAAGCCATTACACTTTCTTCGATTTCCCTCAATTTTTTTGGTATATCTGATTGTCATATAATAATGAATGAAATTATCAATATTTTTCTAAATTAAAAAAAAATCATTCAAAAATGTGTTCTTTAATATATTGGGTTCTGGGAATCTTATGAAATACGAAATTTAATAGTTTTATCTTCATTGGTAAATTGGGGCTTGTGGTTTGATCCGTTTCTAATATTGAGATTATTGATTTATAAATTTAATGCATGAATGTGTTGGATTCATGACCAATGATATTTAAAATATTTCCCCTAGAAGGGTCTTGATTGAACTTATAAATTATATTTATAAGGATAATCCTTAAGGTGAATATTTTAAATGTTTCGGTGTCAATCTTATATTTTTTCCCCAAACATACACTGAAAAGAGTGTTTGTGATCGGTTCATCCTGGTTCTTGAATTAAAGGAATCATTATCAGTTTCATTACATGATGATTATAATGTTTTTGGGATAATATAATGGGTGGAATATGGGATGATGTCTTATGAGGAAATTTTTGTGAGGGAGAATTAGAAAAAGATAAGGAATAGGTAAACCTAATTTTTGATTTATAATTGTTTTTATAAGATTCATAATTTTTATGTAATTAGGTTTTGATGAATTCATATGGAGTTTCCTCCATCCGTTCATTAGATAGGTTTTAATTATATTCTTATTTATATGGATCGTATTTTGGTTACCCATA
The DNA here is from genome assembly GCA_963277665.1 of Viscum album. Taxonomy (NCBI): domain Eukaryota; kingdom Viridiplantae; phylum Streptophyta; class Magnoliopsida; order Santalales; family Viscaceae; genus Viscum; species Viscum album. The sequence continues at coordinate 1,259,812,540 of OY728152.1, forward strand.
TTGTGATTTTCTTGATGTTACTCATCTATTGAGATTTAAATATTAATGGGTTTATCATAAGGATCCTTGGTTAAATTCGTAGGTAGTTGTGATGAGAGGATTATTTCAAGTTAAATTTAGAGTTCAACATGGTTCCATTCTCTATTAGGATTCCCATATATGGAAATTACATTGGAGATATCCTAGATTATATACCATTCGTATCAATACATGATAATAGATCCAATGTCAATAATATTTTTGGAGGAACACTCTAAATTTCTGCATTATATAAGAGCTCGTGTTATGGAGTCCAAGAATGTTTGGAGGACGTGTTGGATGACCGTGTGGGACGAACATGTCTTTGAGGATGTGTGGGATGACCGTGTCTTTGGAGGACTTCAAGGGCAGTTGAATTACTGGAGAGGGGTCTGGAGGACATGTGGGACGACCGTGTCTTTGAGGAGCTCCTGGGGAAAAAGGACTTTTTAGCGGGCATGTTTCTAAAACAAGAATGTTTTGCCAGGGAGGGGAAAGGATTAAATGGCTCAAAGAGGGGGATAAAAATACTGCCTTCTTTCAAGCTTGTATTAAGGAAATAAGACGGTTGATCAAACCAAATATTCTCATGGAGGACGGATCATATACAGATGACATGGATGAGGTGGGAGGCCTCGCCAGCTCTTTTTTCACCAATCTGCTCACTAGCCCAAACGACCGCATTCTAAACGGCTACCCTACAGAGGATACTAATCTGTTCGATGTCATTCCTTCTGTAGTCTCTTCCAGGGACAATGAAGGCCTAGGTGCAATCCCAATGGAGGAAGAGATCTAAGCCACCATGATTCATTTGAACCCTTAGAGTGTGGCGGGTCCAGATGGTTTTCCAGGTTCTTTCTATAGATCTTCTTGGGACATAGTGAAGAAGGATCTAGTGAATTCCATACAATATTTCTTCTGAGGAGGGATCTTACCTCGACTTTCCAGCACCACCAAAATGGTGCTTCTCCCTAAATTAAAGAACCCCTCCTCTATTATGCATTATAGACCGATAAGCATGGTTAACATTCCCTATAAAATACTGGCTAGCATCATTAACTTCAGGTTGATCACACATTTTCCTCGGTGGGTTTCATTGGAGCAACATGGCTTTATCAAGGGGAATTCAATTCAGGAATCCATTGCTCTGGATCAAGAAATGTTTTGCGATATTAAATTCAAAGCCCGAGGGTCGAATATCACTATCAAACTTGACATGAACAAAGTATATGATCGTGTCAAGTGGAGCTTCATCAACAAGGTGCTCGCATGTAGAGGTTTTTCTCATGGGAACATTGATATCTTCTTTCGATGTTTCAGCTCCTTCTGGATATCAGTTACATTCATGGGAAAATCCTACGGTTTCTTCAAGGCTTCCCGCGGCTTAAGGCAGGGGGGTCTGCTCTCTCCGAGTCTGTTTATTCTAGTCCAAGACATTATTAGCCGCCTCATCCATCGGAGTATCAACGATGGTGCGATTCTTTCGTATCATAGAAAATGGGTCCTCCCTATGGTGTGCCACCTTATGTTTGCGTACGATACCATCATTTTCACGAACTCCTCGTGAAGATCCCTATGTGGCCTTGGAAAGGTGCTGGAGGAGTATAGTCACTGGAGTGGGCAGGTAATTAACAATAATAAGCACAACTTCTATATTTCGAACAGCTGATCCTCCGTGCGAGTTTCCTCGGTGAGCCGCAAACTGGACATGCAGAGAGGATCTCTCCCCATGGAATACCTGGGTGCCCCCATTTCATCGGGCATACTTCGTATCAGTGACTTCGACTATCTTCTCACCAAGATCACCGACCAGGTGCTGAACTGTAAGAACAATTACCTCTCTTTTGGTGGACGGATCACGCTGGTCAACAGTGTACTCATGGAAAGCCCGGTGTATTCTCTCTCATATGTTAAAGTCCCGAAAGGGGTCATTAAAAACATCGACAAGATCCTGATTAATTTCATTTGGGACCCTTCTCCATAGGCAAAAGGCACTGGGCCTCCTGGAGCAAGATGGCGAGGTCAGTCAGTGAAGTAGGAATTAATGTCCGCAGCCTGGAAGACACCTTATACTGCATGCATGGTAGACTAGCATGGGGTGTTCTGGAGAAACACACTCTATGGGGGAAGACCATCTATAACTACTCTACGGGAAGCCGGGATCTAGCGGAGGGCCACACATTGTCTATCTGCTTGACGATTAGTCTCCTTATTTCTATTCTCCGTCGGTAATCCCATTGGCTAGTGGGAAGAGGGGATTTTTTCATTTTGGCACCAGAACTGCGGTGGATCCATAATCCGTTTTCCTGGATGCCCTGCCACAAATATCACCTTCTGAGAGGCCAGCCTCTTCCCGACCTTCATCAGGGAAGTTCTGGATAGGGATCAACAAGCTCTTTTCAACCTCATCGAACTGAATTCTGATCCGGATATATGTCCCTTCACCCCTTCCCCCTCCGGGTCTTTCACGTCAAAGGACATTCTGCAGATCACCAGGGAGAAGGTCCAAGAAAATGCGGACATATAGAATGAGATTCTGTGGGTTGAAGATATTCCGACCAAGTTTAATTCTCTCACCTAGAGAATCTGGAACAGTGCTATCTTGACTGATGAGAGTGTCAATAGGTGTGTCATTAACAAGGCGTCAAGATGTGTGTGTTGCAAGATGTATAGTGAGGAAAGAACAGATCATTTGTTTTTTGAAAGTGAATTGGCGCACGTGGTATGGACTAGTTTTGGGGTGTTTATGGCGGTCTTTAATTCTAGTATGGAAGGGCTTTCTTTCCTAGAAAGTTGGTACCACGGTGCGGGAGGCAGTGGCCCAGAAAGAAAGGGTTGAACAGTGGTGTTGCATGCAGGCCTCTGGTGCCTCTGGATGGCGAGAAACAAGGTGAGATATGAAGGGGTGTCCATGACGGCTCGCCTTATTATTGTCAGGATAAAAAACCTCTTATGCGACTTGTCCAGGGCTATCCGAAACTGGAGGGAAGCTCCATATCTCATCGGGTTTCAAGCAAGGGCCCAGGAGGGGCCCTAGGCCTGTAGGACTAAAGGAAATTGGGTCCGCTGGAGCCCTCCAGATAAACGGTTAAAACGTAATACCGATGGCTCCTATGCCCTGGATCTTATGCGGGGAGGGGGGTGGTGCGCGACGCTAGTGGTTCGGTGTTCATGGCCATCACAGTCAGGTTGGGCCAAGGTTCCTCCCTACAGGCAGAGGCCCTGGTGATGCTCTTTGGTCTCACCCTTTGTGATCAGAGGGATTTGGTCATCACTGAAGCGGAAAAAAATTCCATCCTGGTGCACAAGTCCCTACTAGAGCCGGGCACGCCTCCCTGGTCGATCACCTATGAAATCAGGAAAAGTTGTTGTTTACTTTGCAATAACATTAAAGTGGTTCACACATGGAGAGAAGGTAACAAGGTTGCTGATCACCTGGATGCACATGATATCTTTGGATTAGGTGACTTATGCTTTCATACTATGGCTAGCTTGAAACCCGAGGGGGTAACCTTGATCAGAGGGGATTCCCTATGCCTTCACTATTTTAGGCCTTCATAGCTCCCAAAACAGGGGCGGGGACGGGGCCGAGGGCGGGGCGAAGGGGTGGGGTGCTTTGGGGTTCATCTGTGTGTTTTTTCTTCTGTTCTTTTAATAAAAATTTAAATTTAAATAATTAAGTGCTCGTGTTATGTGATGTTGTTGGAATGGTAAACAATCTTTTGGTGACTGTTGGCCTGTATTAACTTGTATAGTCTTAACTATTTCTTGTATAGTTTCTTTGGCATGATATAGGATTATTTTATTACATTTTTGTATTTTGATAAAATATTTTATATATTGGCATCCTCTTATATATTTTTTTCTCCTTAGTCTCACTATTTTATAAGCATTTTAAATGGTAGGGAGACTTATTGTCAACCGTTGTGTTCTTGGTGCATTGGGATTCTTGATTTTGGTTTGAATATGGCATAGAAATGGTTACTGATACTTATGGATTAGTTCCTTGGGATTTATGGAATTATTTTATTTTTCTACTCCTCCTTTATCACAATATATCTTTGAGTTTTCCTTTACCATCCAACCTACTGCATTTTAGTGAAGTGGTCTTGTATTTTCATTCCTTCAAGATTCACTGTGACATTTTAGCGGAATAAAGTGGTGTGGTGGTGGGAATTGTGACATACCCATGAAAAATTGGTGTTTAATATAGTTTAATTTTACGACTTTTTAATATTTTTGGGAGTTTTTAGGATTTAGAAGAGTTTTTTATTATTCAATTTCTGATTCCATTGTCCGAAGTGGGTTATATGGTGTTCAAGTTGGGTCATATAAAAATTATTGTTTAATGTTTAATGAAGTTACTAATATAGTGAATCATGTAGTGATATTGATTGGTTGATTTGTAACCCATGTTTCATTGTCATTGTTTTATTAGTGTGATAGGGGACATACTCTGATAGAGGAGACAATTTCATTACCAGAACATAGAAGTTGATTTCTTTTTATAGGGAGGTGTTACAACTCGATGTCATACTATGAAGATCTATACATGGGGTTTCCATACTTTTTGATGAAAGGTGAATACATGATGCGATCAAGGGTAGTGAGATTATGATTCTACCTTGGAGATGGTTTCATATGGCTTGCCTTTTCCCACATATAAGTTTTACAAATTTTCAAGTCTATATAGATTTTTTACAAAATGATTAAACTAATTTTTTTTGATGAAGTATTTGTGGAAATTATTTTGAGGATATTTTATAATAGTTTTAATTATAAACATATCGTGTATAGTCTTATTTTGATTTGTAAGTAATTAAAACCATGTTTAATGTATTTTTTAATTGATCGATCTTTTGGGTTTTCAAATGACTATGAATGGTGTGATGATTTAGTTATAACATGATGAATCTATTTCTATTTTATAAGGGTATTTTTGTATCTTGATCAACCATTATGTACATAGATGCATTTTTGGATCATGATGAAATGTATTAAATAGTTTGTATGTGCCCTAAATTTTTTTATATCTTGTTCTTCTAATCATATTTTAATGGCCCTTTGGAAACATTCCGAAATTAGAAATTTTAATAATTCTACACCCTTTTTAGTTTCCCTCACTATATTTCCTATGTAGAATTTTGATTCATTCAATGGTTGTGGACTAATTTTCATTATGTAATTCATAATTTATGATAATATAGATATTTTCTGTAAATATTTTAATAGTGGGATAAGGTTTTTTTACACATAACTTTGATTTATGTGTAGATAATTTGACTATATTATTTCTCATATCCTACATGATCTATATCATGGGAACCAGGTGTAGTTTTGAAAAAAAATTCAATGAGTGTTAAATCAATAGAGATTGTGGTTTGGATGGGTCTGTGGCCTATTTTTTTTGGGACAGATTATATATCCTTATGAGAATGGAATGTGTGGCCGGGTTAGTAAAAACTATTATCCAGATGATATAATGGATCACATAGCATCCTTGGTTTTCTAAGATACAAGGTTCTGGATCATTTTACGTTTGAACCTAGTTATACCCATGATTTTTATCATAATTTTGATGATATCATCATATAAAATCCCACAATGTACATCTTATACATCCCCATGTGTTCCCTTATTATAGTGTAACCTTTTATAGTGTTGTTATTAGCTTGTTCATTTATTTGGCATTATAGATCACTTTTTGTTCATATGCCTTCATTTTTTATAATATAACATATCATTTCCATTTATTTTAAGAGTTGAATATGCAAAATATTTTTCTCGAAGGATAATTGTCCTTATTTTTTTTAAAAAGTATTGAAATCATCTATCCTGAAATGTTTAAAAAGATTAGATTTGAAATTTTTTTCCACACCTTAGGAGGGAAAGGGTATCATAAATGATTTTGAATAAGAACATGATTTTTATTTAAGGATAAAATATCTTTTTTAAGATTGTATGATATCTTTATTCTAAAAAGGCATTTACCTTTAGTTTGGGAAAGTGTATTGTGTCTACTATTTGTTTTATAATGGTCACACATTTGGAAAATAATATTTTATAAATAAGTTCTATCTAGTATTTATGAAATTTTTAATAAAAGGAATTTCATATAATCTTCTTGTAAAATCCTTCTGGCCATGTGTAGCTCACACCCTATATAAAAACTCGGGTGTGAGTATGTCCATATACAATCATCATGTTTCATACAGTTGCACGAGATTTGATATATGATTAGTTTTTTGTTATCTAGGTTTTATCTGGATATTATAGATGTGGTTAGTGATTATGTCTCACATTGATAACATTGAGTGGTGGAGAATTCTGTTTCATTATATTTTACACAAGTATGTATTTTATATATTATTCTGTTACATTTTTACATGTTTATTTTTCTGTATGTTTTCAATATATATTAGTTTTTTTATTTATTTTTTATTTTCCATGATTATATCAATCACCATTGTTTACTATATTGTGTTTGGGTGTTTATTATTTCATATGACCTATTTGGATTGTTCATATATATATATATATATTTGATCATTTCATATACATCGATGTCCAATTTATTGATGTAATATACTGGATTTTTTTTAGATTCCACTACTTTATTATTATGATCTTTGGATAAAACCATTACCACTAGGTTTTGATTTGATACCCCAAAAATAATACAATATAGAGAAAATTGGGAACACATGATGAAACTTGTGGATAATTTTCTTGGGTAATAGTTCAGAGGTACACTCGGATGGTTCATGAAACTTTATATTTTTAATAAGGTGTGACCATAATGGAAAAAATTTTAAGATGGAAGACAACTCTTGGATCTGTAAAAATACATAAACAGTTCCCATATACTATGATATAAATTATCAATAGTTAAAAATATATTCATATTATACTATCAAATTTTTTCATGAATTCCTAGCCATAATATCTATTATAGAACACTTCTTCTCATTTTGACTGTACAAGACTCTAATAGTGGAATGATTATATGGAATCCGGATAAAGTGATTATTTCATCATTTACCAAGTCTCTCCAACTCAAATTATGGTGAGATAATATATGTTAGGGAATGTTATTTATTTTATCTTAAAATAATCTCTAATGATACTCTAAATTTTTTAATAATTAATTAATGCATAACCAAATTATATAACCCACCCAATATCATTAGTAAATAAGAAATAAGAAATGTTTTTTCATTCTTATATGAAATTGTCTTACATTCCCAAATTATTTTATTTAAACCTTGGTTTAAAATATTCTATATATTATTAGTTCTAATATTCTACTATTTGAGTCTATGGGAAATCCTATACCTCCTATTTTTAACTAAATCCACTCAACTCTCTATACTATGTTAAATCAAAATAGTAGTAAAAACCATAGATATCACTCAGTCGTTATCACCAATGATAGATGTAGAAAATAAGATTTTAGAATTGGATTTCATACATTAATAGATACCATTTACCATTACCTATAAACAACTTTGCATAAAGAACACTAGTTGTTTCAATCAATCATTGCATGCCATGTTTATCAGAATATTATTCAAAAGAAATCTGCCTCTTTGAATTTTCATTGAAATATTATTCTTTCAAGGCTTATTTCATGGATTTATGGTTATCTAGATTATTATATCTGTCTTGGGATGCACTTGGTTTTTCAAAACATAATGAGGAACTCACATTGGGTTGTCAATATAAAAACTTCACTTCAGTTCTGGAATTCCAATTGGACTTCCACCCCTCTTATTGAGAAAATTAACATGGAGGAATACCATTTTGAAATCAGTCTATCTATCTAGGATAATATTTAGTATCATGGAAACCATCCAAAATATATTGCATCAATTATTAATGAATATTGATTCATTAATTAGGATGAAATACTGTTATTGGAATGGATGTTGAGTAGTGTGATAAATTCTAAATTAATCAACAAGACTTTGATGTAGGGTGATGACAAGTGGATAGGTGATCTGAACAAAAAATGGTTACTTCCTTCGAGATTCACATTCCTCTAGATATTTTTTCACTATCGGGTTCTAATGGATGATATTTTTTTGAGGACTGGGATCTATCTATGCTCGAGTTGTGTTCTTAGTCATCAACATCGTGATGATGTGGATCATTTATTCATGTCTTACAATATTTCGTCCTCCCTACGGAAAGTTGTGCATAGCACATTTGAGCTGCTTCCTCCCAACACTATTTCATTTATGTAGTTCATACAGGCTTGGTTTGGTGTACAATAGTCCAAACAGCTCCCCAATTTACTTCGGGATTCATGTGTTGTAGTCGTTCATGTTGTTTGTAGGGAAGAAATCAATATGGTTCATCGACTTGTGTAGATTCATGAAGCCATAGTTCTTTTAGTTGTTGCACCGTGTATCCACATTTCTAGCTCCAAGATCAATGACCAATGCATCAAATTGGTATGTGAGCTCATGATTTTTAGGCGGTTGCATATTTTAGGGTCCTTCCCTAATCCATGGGACAAAATGGATGTTGTTTGTTCTACCCCTCCAATGGATGGTTGAAATTTTATACAGAAGGTTACTTTTGAGGAAACATGAGACCTTCATATCTCGGGGTGATTTTCATGGACTCCCAGGGTGATGTGGTGGAATGTTGTTACAGTCCTTGCCGGCATACTGCTACCTTATAAGATGAAATTCTATTGTTTATTAGAGTGGATGATATGGTCTATCAAAATCATTGGTAAAATATGTGGGTTTAGTTTGATACAAATTCCCTCATGCAGGTAGTTAGGGTGAACCATTTGGAACTCTCTTGGAGACTGAATGGAAAATGGATGAACTACCTGGAAAGGCTCCCCAATATGAATTATTTTGTCATGAACACTATTTGGTAAGGGAATTATATTGTGTTTTGGATTTCCAAAAAAAGGCATATTGGATGAAGGATTCATGCGATTGAATGTTGTGTATGATGACTTGATATATTTTATAGTTCGTGGTAAATGTAAAATACCATACTTTTGGATTTTGTTGCTCCTTTTGTTTTTAAATTTTAAATCCTCTATTCTAATCATTCTCAAGAAAAACCTATAAACTTTCCCTTTTAGATCATTCAATTCATATAAATAAATGATATTATTTCTTATTTATTGATATTTCCGACAAATTATTTATCATCCCATTTCTATAATGTTAAATTCTCCCAATTAAGAGATGATTTACTTTCCTTGTGTGATAATCCAAATGTAATTATCAATATTTTAATCTGTAAATTTCACTTATTTAATGGTGATCTAATTCTATAGGTTACTTTCCATCTAATACCTTCCATATTTCCCCATTTCAAAAATAAAATCAAAAATTAACTTCACTACAATTATTAAAAACCATGTTTATAATTATAATTACATGGTGATATAGGATCTCTTGAAACCTCCTTATGATTTATGTATTGGTTGAACAACTAGATTCATATGACGATTCTAAAATTCTAGTGTCCCTAACATAGTTATAATGATATACACCCCATGATTATTTTAACTAGCATGGTACACTTAAAAAACCCCAATCTCTTTATTTTACTTGATAAAAATAACTTGAATCTTAATATTATCCATTCAATTGTGTAATAATGGGCTCCTTGTTATGTTAATAAATCTTTTTTGTTAGAATGAATCACCATATTTTATTAAAATTCATTTAAAATATCGATATTTTTTATCTATATCCATTGAGTATCCATATTAATTATGGAAATATATTTTATTTCTTATATTTTAAGAAAATATCTTTCTGTTTTGGTTTATAACCCATCTTATAGTGTTTTAAAAAAATTTAAACTCAACATGTGTATTTTATGTAACGCCCTAAACCCTGATGTCCGGAGATGGTGCATTATTTAATTATATTGTCATGATTATATGAAATAAATATTCATGTACTAATTAATTTACTTGTTTCTGAAGACAATATTACATACATGATACCCAAATTACATTTGGAAATATAGAAAATACAATATGATACATAATGAACGGAAACAATCTTCCTCCTTGAAATAATTTTCAAGGTTCACTTATTCATAACGCGAGGAAAAGAAACATAATAACGGTGATATAAAATTATTAGTAAGGGTTATAAAATATAGTAAGCAAGAATCAACAATAATTTAATCATAATAAAATTGGCATAGTCAGTATGGCAAGGTGAATAAATGAAAAAACACAGGCCATTAATAACCAAATAATGATACCGAATCCATAGATTTTTTCATAGTGAAAAACACATGGATAGTAATAACTAAAAATGAATAATGATATTTCTTATTAATTGGAAATCATGTATCGAGAACATGATAACGCTATATTGTTTAAAGAGTTTATTTTTGTGGTTAGATATCCATCTGATTCTGTTATGCAAACAAACTCGATGGGTTTGTTGCCAACTTATTTGTCTCATGAGACCTGTTGATGAATCAAGGGGATATAGAAGGCCCATTAAATCACTACAAGTCAAATATATATATATATATATATAATACACATATATTATTCCTTCTCAATATATGTAAATAGTATAGGATACATATTCCTCAATATTTCCATAGTTAAAAAAGCATTCCAAATAAACACCATATAAAAATTTTATACGACTTAAGAAAATAATCATATGCATCAAAGAATAATATAGATATATAATAAAAATACTATTTCAAGGGAAAATGATCTAAAAGGGGCAGTAGGTACACCACATAAGAATTATTATGGTCACAATACCATGTAAATCACAGTGAAATGGAATCCCAAACAAAGTCCCTTACGATATTATAATCATTCAAGTTAATGATCATCAAGTTGATCACTTAGTACCATTAATATATATAGAATAATGATATTATAAATGAAATGGGAGTATACATACACCAAATTAAAAATATAAGTGTTTAATAATATAAATATCACCAAATTAAATGTGAGACAATAAACCCCTTACCTTATACCTGAATGTGTTCTCAATTGATCTTATTGTCCAGAATAATCAAATCTAGATTCATTAATAAAAAATTATCTAACCTCTTATACAGGTTATTGATTTATTATAACCTTATTATTGTTATTTGTGCCCTTTTTTATGGGTTTATTATGATCAATTTTATTGTTTTTGAAGCATTTTATTCCTTGCATTTCATGATCAGTTTACTTATATTCATGAATAGAAGTTCATTTGAAATGTGGTTAAACATCCAGATTGTTAATATATATTGTTAGTAACATTATATATATATATAAATGATTTTATAATTATTATTTTTATATTCCACGAGGATGAATCCTTAGTTAAAAGTTAATGATAAATGCTTTGATTAACTTGGAAATTTTTTATATAATGAACTTGTTTTGTATTACTATTATATATTATTTATGTGTATGGATTTCAAAATATCGAATTGTGTAAAATATATTTATTATTATTTGCTTCATTGGTTAAAATGTTTTCAGTATCAATCATTAATATAGTCATATAAATTGAAAACATGTCATCCTTGAAAGTGATAAATTATCACGTCTCAGACAATGTTTTTATTTTTAGTATTATAGGAGGGAAAAAAGATAGATTATGATGAAATATTACATTAGCATAATAAAATTTTTTGTTCACATATTTTACTGGAATTATCATATCATTTTTTATGGGGAGGTGAGGAGAGAGTAACAAATTAATGGAACTTGTAAAAGAAGTTGAAATAAAAAGAACGATAGGTTCACCAATTGAGTAATGCTCATTGAGAATCTATTTAAGGATGTTGTTTTTGGCCTTTTGGTGAGACCAGATAGTCATTGACATGTGGGGATGGATTTGGAATTGTATTTTGAAGAACATAGTCATGGTTCAAATATTGAGTGATGTGGGAGGAAGAGGGGCGAGGGGTGGTTTATATAGGGGTGGAGAGGTGGGTTTTCAGAATATTTTAACTATTAATTTATTATTTTACCCTCAGAAAATGAATAGTGAAGATTCCATGTCCTATAATAGTAATGAGTTCATGTGAGTAAGAGATTTGGTTTCTTACATCACTCATGATGTTAGGAATAGTGTACTGAAATTATAATGTTTTATACGGTAATTTAATGTAATTTACTATTCCCAAAAAAATCATGTATTTTAGAAAAATATCAAAAATTCATCCTAACCTTTTTTTAATGTATAGAATCTAAAAATTAACTCCATTTTGAAAATATTATTTACAAAAAATGAGAAATTAAATTTCTTTATTAAGGTCATCATTTATTCAAAAAATACGAACACATTAAATATTCATCTTTATTTTTAAGGTTCCAAAATTTTATTTACATGTTCATGGGTAAGGATACCATTTATATGGGTAATAATACTATTCATAAAGGAATTTTTCAATTCGTAATGGTATTTTACTGTTCATAAGGGTATGTTACTATTCATCCAAAATTAACACTATTCTGTTGAACTCCTAATATCACCATGATCGCAACTATTTATGTCCATTTTTTGAAATTCAAAACACCGGAGAATAAATTTTAAGTTTGACAGTGAGGTTATGACTATATCATATAATTACCAAGTTTTTTATCACAGAGACTCAATGATTCAAGTAATTATGGCTATCTAATGAGTTAAAAGTATTAAAGAGAAACATACCATAAATGGATTGAGGTGTTATATTTTCCCCACCTTTTCAAATTTCATACACAAAAATTTTATTGAATAAACACCATTAAAATGATATCGGTGGTTCTTCGTCATAACATCCTCATGTTCCCACACTACTTCCTCGATTTTATGGTTTGTCCAATGAACCTTTACTAGCTATGTCATCTAATTTCTAAATACTTTATGTCCAGTGTTATGAATGTCGATAGCCTCTTCACAGTAAGACAAATAAGCTTCTTGATCAACTTCTTCTTAGGTGAGTACACATGATGGGTCTGGATTTATTTATTTAACAATAAAATATGCAACAAATTATGAACTTTGGAGAGACTTGTTGGCTTTTCTAAATGGTAATCTATGGCTCTGATCATTTCCAGAATTTCAGATGGCCTGATGTTTCTGGGGCTCATTTTCCATTTCTTACCAAACTATAAAACACCTTTCAACAAATATTCTTTTAGAAACAGGTTATATCCTACAATAAATTAAAAATCATTTCTCTGGTTGTTAGCACAACTCTATTTACTACTTTTTAATTCCTTAACATGGGCCAAAATTTTCATTAACTTTGCAGTTGTCTCTTCGATATGTTCTGGGCCTATAATTTTCCTTTTTCCAATTTCATCCAAACATGTTGTATTTCGAAATCTCTTATAATATAATACTTTGTGTGGAACCATTTAAATCATAGAATATATACCGTTATTATAGGAAAATTATACCAAAAATGTATTGATCTCCTATACTTTGAAAGTCAAGAAATCAGTATCTCAATATGTATTCTAGTCTTTGAACAGTCCTTTTAGACCATTCGTTGGTTTGGTGGTTACAAGTAGTACTCATATGAAGTTGAGTATCCAAATCCTTCTAGAGATGTTACTGATTTTTTTTTGTAAAATAAAAATCTTGATCGAATGCAATGAATAGTGGTAAACCATGAAGTATAATAACTTCATTAATATGCTGTATTGAGAGAATATCGTGTAGTAAATCCTCTCTTATAGTAATAAAGTGTGGTGATTTCTTGAGATGATCAACATTAACCCATATTGCCTCATTCCTTATAGGTTTTATTGGTAGTATGGTGAAAAAAACAATCCATCGTAATTTCATCCCACTTCCACATAAGAATAAGTTGAGGTTTCATCACCCCTCTAGGATGTCTTCTCTCGGACTTCACCTGTTGAAAAATGAGACACCTTGACAAATATTCATAAATTTCTCACTTCATTTTATCCCACCAAAAAATTTCATTTAGTTCCTTATAAATCATAGTTCTACTTGGGTTTATAGGGAAATTTGAACTATGATAATCGTATAATAGTTCCCTTTTTAGCTCAGGTACTTGTGGAATGCATAAACACTTCCCAAATTTCAAAAGTCCATCCTCATATACAATGTATGACAATCATGCATCCTTAACAGCCTTAAATTTCATTTTTATATTTGCGTCATCAGATTGAGTGCATTTTATCTTCTCTAGTAAAGTTGGTTTTGAAATCATTTGATAGAGGAAAGATGTTTCCCCTTCCTTAAAAGTACCCATATACATCTTTAGTAGATCCATGAATATAGGATATCTCTCAATCCTCATTTTGGTCAGAAGTCTATGATCTTTCCTACTTAATTCATCTTCCATCTCATTTTCATTCCTAAGTGGTACTGTATTGAAAAATCATAGTCATTATGTTACTCAATCATTCTCCATTTCCACGTGTTGTGTTCCTTAAGTGTAAAAATGTATATTAAACTCTTTTAATCAGTATATATATCCCATCTTTCACCATAGAGAAAAAGATTCCATATTTTTAGGGAAAATAATAAAACTGCTAACTCAAGATCATGAGTTGGGAAATTTTTCACTTGATTATTCAACTGCCTTGATGCACAACAAATAACATTGTCATTTTAAATAAGGACGCATCCCAATCCATTCTTTGATGTAACACTATATATCAGAAATCCATCATTTCCATATGTAAGAGTCAAAATTGGATCATTAACCAATATTCTACTCAATTCATCAAATAATTCTATACATTATTTTTCCAATAAAAAATTAACCCTTTTATGTGTGATCTTGATTAGTGGGTTTTCCAATCAGGTGAAATTATGAACGAAACACCTATTGAAAACCCCTAATCCAATTAATCAACGTTCCTCGATTATGTTCCATAGTAGGGGAAATTATTGGATTTCCTTTATCTTTATAGGATTAACTATCATTCAATCCATAAAGATAATATGGCCAAAAAAACTGACTGAATCCAAAATTCTCACTTCCTAAGAATACCAATAATCATTTATTCTATGAGTTTTCAAAATAATCCGCAAGCGATTCTCATGGTATTCGTAGATTTTAGAGTATACCCGGATATCATCGATAAA
Organism: Viscum album; assembly: GCA_963277665.1. NCBI lineage: Eukaryota > Viridiplantae > Streptophyta > Magnoliopsida > Santalales > Viscaceae > Viscum > Viscum album. The sequence goes on from OY728152.1 coordinate 1,259,827,635, forward strand.
TACCACAAAAAAGTAATCATGATATTCCTTGAATATTCTATTCAATTGATTGATGAAAATAGTGGGTGAATTAGTTAGTCCAAAAGGCATTACTTTAAACTCGTAATTCCCATACCTAGTTCGAAAATCTTTCTTTGGAATATCATCTTTTTTCATACACAACTGATGATATCTAGGTTGAAGGTAAATCATCAAAACATATTGAGCTCCATGAAGTTAATAAAATAAATCATCAATTTATGGTGAAGTATTCTTGTTCTATATTTTAATAGAATTTATTTCCCTATAATCAATACATAGCCTAATGGATCCATATTTCATCTACCCAAAAAGGATATGGGATACCCAAGGAGAAACACTAGGTTGAATAAATCCTATGTCAATAAATTACTCTAGTTGTTTTTTAGCTCCACTAATTCCATAGTGGCCACTCTATAGGGGGCTTTGGTATAGATATTGCACCAGGAATTACATCAATAGAGAACTCAACTCCCTGCTCTAGAGGATATCTAGGAAAATCATCTTGAAATACATTAATGTATTATTTCACAATAGGTACGTCATTAAATTGAGGAATTATTTCTTTACCCATAGATATCTTGTTATATTCTTCCCCAATAATTTCACTCTGTTGTGTTACTAGGGGTGGATCTAGATAAGAATAAAATGGAGAGGATTCTACAGTAATGTTAAGGGATTAGAGACCACTTTAAAAAATGGTAACATTCTTCTTGAAGTAGATTTTGGCATCATAATTTGATATCCAATTCCCACAATGAACTATATCAAATTCAATCATTGGTATGATTATAATTCAAGAAACTAGAGCATGTTTATATGTCATGAGGGGACTGATCGGCACAACATTATTGCAATTATACATCCCCTAGGAGATTTGAGTGAAAATACTTTATTAAATATTATTGGACATGTCTAATTTTCTTGGAAAATTGCGAAGATATAAATGAATGCGATAATCCAGAATCAAATAAATCATTAGGTATGTTTGAGGAAACAATTAATGTACCTGGCACCATGTCATTAGAAACATCAACTTCTATGGTTATAATTTCAGAATCATTCCCTTTCTCTCTTTTCCTTTAAGGAGGAATGTTTCCTTGGATATTAGGACACTCCTTTTCAATGTGTCCCATCTATCTAGAGTTTTAGAATAGAACATCATTGACTTGTCTCCTCCTCTTGTATTCACTATATACATGACCCCTTTCTCCACACATGTAGTAAACTACCATTCCATTAAGTTAGTTTCTAGAATGATTCTTTCCCCAGTTCTCGCATAATTGAAATTTATTCATTTCTTTCTTCTTCATTGACTCTCCATATTATACAAGGTAATTATACTACCTATTATTATTTTATTTACATTGAATAAAATTTCACCTAGAAAATTCATCCTCTGTTTTGATGGAATTTAATACAATTTCATCATATGTAGAAAATGGTTGAGTAGCCAGTTCCCATTGATGAATGGCCACAAGACCTTTAAATAAATAAACAATATTGACTTTTGAATCATGTACATAATCTATAGAATACATGAGTACTTTTGTGAAGGTTGATTCATACTCTAAAACTCCTTGTTCTTCCCATTTATTTAACCTAAATATTTTACTCTTCATTTTAGTTCATTGTTCATTAGAGAAATATTTTTTAAAGAATATTTCATTAAAAGTTCTCCATTCAATATCTTTAAATATTTCTTCCTCCATATTTTTTATCATGGACCACCATTGAGTAGAATCACCCTTGAGGAAATATACTACATGTACTACCTTTTAATTTTCATTAAATCTTAATGCCAAAAATATCTTTTCAAGGGACATAATACACTAATCAACTACCACCAGATTAATAGTCCCACTAAATGATGGGGGTTTTTATTGCCTGAAATGATCCAGTATAGGTGTATCATGGTTATTCGACACAACCTAAGTATGTTTTCCCAATATGATCATGATCTAGTCTACTCCAACATTTACTATGTTAACTTGCAAAGTGGGGAAATGTCTATATTGTACACGAGTATTTAATACCCTTCATAAATTGGGGCCATCACTAAACAATAAAATACACTAAATTGAGTCACAGTTTCTAATTTCTAACTATCAATCACTTAAGACAATATGAAAATTTATGCATAACTAATCTAATAATCATAAAAATTGTTTATATTTACTTTTAAATACATCATTATGGTTTTTCAAGAAAATTGGAATTATCTTAATAATATCCCCCATGAGTTTCAAAATAGGTGTGCAGTAAGTCATGTTATCGTGTACCATGGTACCTCGGGTCATGGCCGGAATACCTTGTTGGATTTGTTACTCCTAGGTACATCTGTTCAAGATCCACACCCACTTGTTGTATCCAGTTAGGGTTGTATTGTATATGAAGACCCACAATATCACAAAATTACAAAAAATCTAAAACGTTATCCTATGACTATACTCATATTCTAGCATAGGGTTATTTCCTATAAAAAATGTTTCCAAAATATAGTTTCCATGTTTTCTGCTAATCTTCTTATGATAACTACTCTAATTCCCCAAACACAGAAGCCCTGAGCTGCTGCATTATTTCATTTTTTTCGAATGACTATAAGAAATAAATCCTGAAGGAATGATTTGTTTAAGAGTGTTTGAAGACTAGATTACACACATGATACACAAAGTACAATTAGAAAGATACAAAATACAACATGATACATAATCATTTAAAATAATCTACCCCCTTAAAAAATTATTCATGGTTCACTTCTTCATAACATGGGGAAAGTAATCATAATAAGGGTGAGATAAAATGCTCATTAAGGGTTAAAAATAGTAGAAGCATGAATCAAATATAATTGAATAATAATTAAATTGGAGCAGTCAATATAGAATGGTGAATAAATTAAAAAACACATGAAATTAATAAACTGAGAATGAAATTGCATCCAGAGAATTTTTCATAGTAAAAAACTCATCGATAATAATAAAAAAATAAAAAATATAATTCTTATTAATTTGACTTAATGTATATAACAGATGATACTACTATACCATCCAAGAAGTTTATGTTTCTGGGTAGATACTGCTCTCATACTGATTTGGAAACATACTCAAAGGGATTGTCACCAATAGATTTATCTCATGAGACATCTCAATGTGTCAATGAGAAATAGCAGGCCACATCCATAACTTATGGTCCAAATAATTCATTATAAATATATTTAATACACATATAATATTATTTCTCAATATCCATATAGAGTAGAGAATACAGATTCTTCTATATTTCCAGAGTTAAAAAATCATTCCAAATAAACACCATATGTAAAAGGGTATACGTTTTAAGACAAAAATAAAATCCCTAAGACTAGAATATGCATATATAATATATTAACAATTTCAAATGAAAATTTTCTTCAAGTGGGTAATATGAACACCACATAATAATTATTAGGTGCACAATACCAATTAAATCACATGGAAATTGAAACCGAAACAATGTCCCTTACAATATTATAATCAATCGAGTTAATAATCATCATTTGAATTACTGAACACCATGAATATGAAGGGAATAATGATATTATATATGAAATTCATGTAAAAATAAACCACATAAAAATAATATTTGGGAAACAATGGAAGTCTCTTGGATTATAATTGAGATTATAAACCCCTCAATTTATGCGTAAATGTTTTCTCGATAGATCTTAAGGACCTAAATAATAAAATTTAGAGTCCTTAATTAATAATTACATCACATTAAAAACATGTAAATGATTTTTCATAACCTTATCAGTTTCATTCATTTCTTTTTTGATGGGTTTATGTGGTTTAATTTTATTGTGTTGGAATCATTTTCTTCCTATCTTTTCATGATCGGTTTACTTGAATTCCCAAATGCAAGTTCATTTAAAATATGGATAAACAAAAAAAAATTGTTAATATATATTATTAGTGAAATTATAGAGATATAAATGGTCTTATAAAAATGATGGGATATATAACAAGAGGATGAATCATTAGTTAAATGTTAATGATAAACGCTTGGATTAACTTGACAATTTAGTGCATAATGAAATTGTTCTGCATTATTATTTTATATTATGAGTTTGTAAGGATTCCAGAACATTCCATAAGGTAATATAAATATATATTATAATATGTTTCAACAATTAATTTTTTTTCAGGACAGGTGTTGAAGATAGTAATAGAAATTGATAACTCATCATCCCTAAATGTGATAAGTTAACACATCTCAAACGGTGTTTTTATTTTTAGTAGAAGAGGAGGGTGAAAAAAGATATGATGATGAAATATTCCATTAGAATAATAAAATTATATTTCATGTAAGGTAATTGAATTGTCATATCCTTTGGATGTGGGGATGTTAGGAGGGGGAAAAATGAATGGAGCATGTAAAAGAATTCGAAAGAAAAATAATGTGAGGTTTACCTCTTGAGTACACCTCTTTAAGAATCTACCTAAGGGATTTGTTTTTCACCTTTTGGTGAGACCAGATATTCTATGACAGGGGGAGGTCTTGGGGGGTGTATGAGGCAGAACTTAAAAAAGGAAAAAATCGTGAGTGGTGTGGGAGAAAGAGGGTTGAGGTGTGGTTTATATAGTTGAGCGAAGGAGGGTTTTACTAACATTTAAATCATTAAATTATTATTTTACCCTAAGAGAAGAAATAGTGAGAATACAATGACATAGAATAGTAATAAGTTCAAGTGATTTATAGATTTTGTTTCTTACATCACTCATGATGTTACGTACAATGGATTTAAATTATATTTTATTTACATGGTATATTATAGTACTTAAATATTCACTAAAAATTCATGTATTTCAGAAAAATATAAAAAATTCACTCAAAACATTTTTTGATATGTTGAATTTAAAAATGAACTCAATTTTTATAAATAATTTTCTAAATTTGATAAATTTATTTTTTAATTAAAATAATCATTTATTCATAAAATACCAACACTTTAAATATTCATCTTAATTTTTAAGGTGCCTGAATTCTAATTACAATATCATAGGTAAGGTTAAAATTAATAATGGAAATATTACTATTCATAATGGTAATTTACTATTCATAAGTGTATGTTACTATTAATATGGGTATGTTACTATACACGAAAAAATAAAATTGATTCTATTAGACTCCAAAAATCACCTTGATCGCAACCGTGCATGTCTGTTTTTTGAAATTCAAAACACATAAGCGGTAATATTTAGTTTAATGGATAGGTTTTGACTATCTTATATAACAACCAAGTGTTATATCATAGAGACATAGTGCCTCATGAAATATTGTCTATCTAATGAATTTAATGTATTTAAGATAAAAAATCCATAAAATGTTTACTGTGTTATATTTTATATCCAAAATATCTCCATTAATGTATCCTTATGAATATTTCATTAAATATGTGTCTTTTCCCACACAAAACATTATTCAATATTCAGGTGGACCTCGTTCATAAATCATGATTATTTTTATAGAAGTGATATGTTATTCATTTAGAATACATTGAAAACACATTTCCAAAGAAGTAGTGTAAAAAATATCAAATCGTTGTTTTTTATGCATAAAAAATTATATATAAATTATTATATAAAGTCTAATAATTTTTTTTCTATAATCGTTTTATATGTGCCCATTTAAAATACTTATTGGAGTTTAAACTAACTTATAGTCCTATATACCGAATTTCTTTAGCATCAGCCATATATACTTCTATTGATATTTTACTGTTTAATTCTTATTTTGAATAATTTTCATCCTACGAAAATCGATAAGATCACATATCATTAACAACTAAAAATAAAATTGAATCCATCTAGAAAAATATTTCATTGATTATAGATTACATTCTCAAAATATAACATGATTTATATAGAATGTTACTATAAATGTAACTTCATTTAATTATTTTAGATAGACATTATGATTCATACTACCTCTTCAAAATTTACACTTCAAAAATATATACTATAAACATGCATTCCAAGTTCATGGTTCTTACATAAAACCATATAATTTTTTCTTCAATCGATACACATTTTTCCTTTTTTAACAAGTCGATGCCCCACATGTAGTTTAATGAGAACTTCATCTTTTAGATATCTATTTAAAAATTTCATCTTATCATTAGTTTGATATATGTTAAAATCATTTCGAATCGATTTTCCATATAAAGATGACAAAAATCAACTATTTTCAATAGTGTAAAAAAACCTTCTATATCTATGTATTTAATGTGAGTATATATTTTACATACTATCCTAGATTTTATAATTATAAAATTCCTATGATCATTGAATTTTTTCTTCAACACCAACTATGTTTTCATGATTTTCCAATATTATAGTATTTCAAAAAGTTCCAAAGATTGATTTTTCCATAATTACCCCATCTATAATTTAATTGGATTAACACATTATTCATACTTTTCATGTATTCTAAATTTTATCTTCTGCACTTCTAAAAAAAGGGTATTGTTGTTAACACTTAACATTATTTATGTTTTTGTTAGAGCTGTTTTATCTCAAAAAATATTATATTAATAAATTTAAATTCTTCTATTCCTTATTCAACTCAATGGTTAACTTTATTCACCACTAGTTTCATATTTTAATTAATAATAGGAATAATCATTATTTTTTTTGGGCTAACTATCCTCTAGAAATTTTGGAAAATCATCTACTTCTCTATAAAATTCATTAAAATATAAATTTATGATTTTTTTCCAATAATCAATTTGATTTTTGAGACATAATTGTTTTATATAATATAATTAAGATTTCTATTAAAACATTTACAGATATTACTTTTGTATGAATAACATATGATAATTCCTTACCCAGTTACATATTCATTGTTTCCTTGATGTCATAGATTATTCTGGTTTTCCCTATTTCTTTAAAAATTTATATTGTTTTTAGTGTGGCTCCATTCTATTAAATATTTGTTCTAGTGTCTTCTACTTTCTCAATAATTAAAAACCCATATATTTTTTCTACAAAATCACTCTCACTTCATTATTCTAATAGTTCCACAGATTATCCCTCTCAATTAGTAAAATTTTTATCATGTTATTTTAAACTCCATTTTCACTCTAATAAATTCAATTTTTTGATTTTCTAAGATGTAAAACATCATAATTTATATCATGTTTGACAATAAAAATCTCAACACCAATTAAAAAAAACTACTTGATATATTCTAGATGATTATTTTTTATTAATCATCTAGTTTTATTTCCCACTCTACTCTGAATCATTTTGATAAAAATTATCACTTCTATTTTGGTTTTCATGAATATAATAAAAAATATTTACACTATATTAATCCATAAAATACAAAATAACTTTATCTACGATTTGGAACATGTCATTAGACCACATATATTATTCTGAACAAAATCTAAAATTTGATAAACTTGTTTATTTTTTTTATAATGTGGAATTATCAAAAATTTACATGTAATAGAAAAATCAAATTTCATATTTAAACCAAAATTAATGATTGTGATATAAATCCATTTCATAGGATTCGAAATTTTACTATTATTTATTATATATATGAGAAATAACCTAATTTGATATCATATTACCTCTTATTTAGAGGGAATACATGTGTTTTCCTTATTTTCAACTTGATAAACAATAAAAATTTTCTCTATTGTATCATATAAAAACTATATTTTTCATTAATTAGTCAAACCTTATAATTGAACATAGATTTTGGTCTTAAGAAATAAAATCATATTCCACTGAAGATATGATCTAAAATTACATAAAAACTATGTACCCTTTTTTAACTCAGCTTCTAAAATTATAGTTTTTCACTATACTTAATTTTGAATGATTCATCACAGCCAAAGTGAACTGTTCAATAAAGATGGTCTTTCACATACCTAAAAGAATTATTTTTCTAAATAATATGGAATGAGAACCAACTATATGTAATCCAGGTACTGATATTACTTATTACATAATGTACAATCATATAAAATCTATAATTATCATTATTATTTCAATTCCATGAATCTCTATGTTTCAATGATATAAATGAGAGTATATACTAATCCATTTTGGTACATATATTAAAATTATATACATACTATTATAATGGAGAGAATTTATTTCTCAAATGAAATTAATTAATTTATTTAAAATCCAGTACCATTTAGATTCCAATGGTTCTATTTCCATTCTTTCTTTTCTAATATTCATAATAATTAGAATAAATGTTAGAGGAAAAAAAATACCCATATAAACAATTTATTCACAATAGTGTCAGATATATTATTCTTTTCCATTGATGGATTACACATGATCATCCAATTAAACTACTCCTTAATCATTAATATTAGGTCATCTAAAGAATAATGTTTCCACAAAATTGAAACATAGTTAATATAAATAATACTTCACCATCATAACTTATATATTTTTATTGTAGGTAGACTCTAATTTTTTGTTTTAAAAAAACCACAATGATTAAAATTAAACTTCAACCATTTTTTTCATTTTATCATTTCATTTATCACCATAATATTTGATGATTATACTTCAAGAACAAATTTAGTTTTACTATTATTATTGATAATTTTATCATTTGAATACTTATTGATAATTTTCATAAACAATTAATATATTTCCTTTAATTCATCATCCAATAAGTTTTTATATTACAAATTTCTCATAGAATAGTATGATTTTGTGTCTACATTGAACATCTAATCAAGGTAAACACATCCTATATTAGTGAATAAATCTTATATCCAAATTCCATGATAAAATGATTATGGTCAATATTTATATAATATTATTTTTTAATATTTGACTTGAAATAATAAAATTTAGGTGTTTCAGAGTCAGTAGTTTTATCCACCATGTCATTCTCTAATATTGTTATTTAATCTTCATGTTGTATGATATCTTCTAAAGGATCTTTAATAGTTTAACCATTTTTTCGTTCTTATTCCTTTGGATATTAAGAATATTATTAGATCCTTTTCTTCATACCCTCATATCAACAAAAGAATATTTTTATTTTCCTCCTCAATTTTAGGTTTTTAATAACATATTTTTCTAACCATACCATATTTAGAATCTGACAAAAACTATATTTCACTTTCTTCAATGAAAACTAAATTATTATCATCCTTATTTCAAACACGTATTCTTATTTTAAATAATATTTTGTATGTAATTTTTAATATAAACTCTCATTTATAATAAATTTTCAATTTTTTTCTTGATTAACCAACTTCAGTATAACTATCATTCTTAAATGGAAACCTTGTAGCTATGTGTTCTATTTTTTAAACATTTAAATATATTCTTATCTAAAAATATTCATTTAAATTATATTAACTTGATTATAATGGTTGATACGAATTTATCACTCAAATATTCAACTATATATTAACATTGATTGAAATTTAGTATCTGTAAGGATATGAATTCCATCTCCTTTTAAGAAAAAATTTCCACCCCTATAGGTTTTATTTATATCTTGGAGGAAACCAAAAATAATTTCAAATCAGGTAGAAATATCTCTACTATTTTTATTTCTTCAAGTACATAAATTTTTGGATTATACATGGGTGTTAATCTCATATATATTATCTTAATAACTTATAAATTATTTATCTCATCTCTATGTCTATGAATGAATTAAAACCCATAATGATTTATTTAAATAAACAATATGATTTTATATTAAGGAACATATTTAAATCATCAAACAAATTATAAAATGCTTGAAACATTGTTCCCTTCATATTGTTTTCACCTTCATTAATATTTTGAGGAATATCTCATATAAATTTAGTGGATTTCAATATCATAACCTTTATATGTATTGGATTTTATAATAACATAAATTATTCATTGGGTGTCATTTCGTCATCATTTTGTATATTATTGTACACATCAATCAAGGATATTTCCATGGGATTAAAAATATAATTTACAAGCATTGTATCTTATAAAAAATTGATCTTGATATACTTTAAATGTGATCTCATATGCTTCATATGGATATTGTAATTGTTTTAATCAAGGAGAGGAACTCATTTTTTATTAATATAATTTACCATTCCATGTTCCAACTTCCAATTGATTCATCAAGAAATCAATTTTCTTCCTAGATAATTTTTTTGTCGCCCAAATATAAATATAGAATAAGAATTTTGGGTAAAATTATGGTGTTAATATTATTTCATTTATAATTTATATTATTTCCACATTATAAGGAACAATATGAACCTTTGTTCCCACTATCAACATTTCTATTGTTCTCAATTATGTCGTTCCTATGATTACAGGATTTAGGTAAGACTAATTGTAATATAATTATTCACTACCATTATTTATCTATCCATGAATAGTATCATGATAAATACATAATATAAAATTTAGAAATAGATTATTGTATTTAAATATTAAAAATATAATCAAAACACCATGTTAACAAGGGTGATTTTATTCAGCTATAATATAATGATAGACTGATAATCATTAATATTGACCTTCACAGCTGTAAGTTTCTCATATAATATCCATATATTTACTCCCTTTTAATATTTTTGTGTCCTATATTACCTAATTCCTATTTTATTTATTCTTTATCATGAATTTTTTATTAAAAAAATATTCTTCATTAAAATACTATTATCAGTCCTTCAACAGACTTAAGATCCATCCCCTAAGGACATATTATGTTTCCAAAAAAATAAATTCTTGATTATTTGAAAATAGTTTCAATAACAATATTTCTTTGAAATATTCCAAATCAATATATAAAACCATATATTTTGGAATACTATCACATTTTTATTAGGTCATCCAAAAATCACTATCTGAATCAAATTTTTAGTTCAAGAATTATAGTATTGATATCTAAATATAATTCCTTTAAAAATATTTTATGGAATAAGCCTATCACATAGGATAAAAATAATAAATTCCCCTATGTATTGTGGGCTTGAACTATAACATAATAATTTGACCATAATTTATATTATGATCCATATTTACTTATGATTTTACATTTTTGAATAATCGTTATGGAAAAATGTATAACCATGTATTTCATTCTTAGATCAAAACAAATTTGGTAATATTTTCTATTTATTTTTGCAGTGTTTGTCCTTCGTAAAAAAATATAATTCTATCACCACATATTATTTTGATATGAAATTTAATCAATAAATATCATTGTTGAACACTAGTTAACCTTCCAACCATATAATATGTTGATTAAAACATGATAATAATATATCATGGTGTACGTATTGTTACACCATTTTTCTAAAGTCAACAACATGGATTGTAACATGATAATATATATTAAAAAATTATTTATTATTTGTACACAAAATGATTTATAAATATTATATATGCTTCACCATCCTTTTTCCAATACTTGATGTAATATATAATTAATCCAATGTGGATAATTTTCAATAAATAAATATAATCTTATCATGATTCAACAAAATCCTATTATTTAAATACATTATCTTATTTAGAAACTTATGATAAAACAATTTCCATTATTTCGGTTATTATAATAATCAAACCTACTCGATAAATGATAAATACATATGAATATAATTTTAAATTTTCTTCCTAAATTAATTTCTCTTTCCAATATTTTTTTCGAATAGTTCCTCTAAGTGGTGAATAATTATAATAAATAGGTAGTATATAATAAAATTTTTCTTAAAATTAAATTTCCCCTAAAGTGAACATTTTATTATCTATCAAATATAAAACATGTATTGATTATAAGGTTATAATATATACATAATAATAGTGACTTCATGATTTGTTTTTGAAAAATAATTATAAGAAAATCACAATTTAACTATGTAAATATTTTTATTAGCATATAATTCATTATAACTGTGTAATTATCATGTAAATATTCTTATGGAATTATAAGTAAGGTATAATCCTCTATTTAATTGTATAAACACATCAGTCTAGGTATGTCATTATTTTTGGACAATATAAAGAGGAATTGGTTAATTATTGAAATTCAACATTATGAATTCCATTGGGGAATTTAGTCATGAACATAATCTATAAAATGATCTTCCAATGAACTAAAATATAAAATGTATATATCACATGGGAAATATTTCTTATATTCATATTCTTGTATATAAACAATGACATTCTATTTAATATTATTAGATATTCCTTTATCTTCCCCCAATTATTATTGTATTTTTTTCTCTAGCCTCTAATATCTATTTTATTTAATTTTATTGAAAAACTATTAATTTTATTTTAAATTTAATAAATTTAATTATAGTTCAAGATAAAAAAATATACCATTTTTCATTGTTTTAACCTTTGCAAATATTTTTTTTACTAATCCCCATACTCAAAAAAATGTTATTTTATAATATTGTAATTCAAGAAATCAAAATCAATTACCTGAGAGTATATTGTAAATGAATTTCTTGGATATAAATCTACAAAATTCCTCATTGATTATTTTGAGAAAAATTTATAAAAACATATAAAAATAAAAACATAATGAAGATACCAAACATCATTGAGAAAAACTCATATTTATTTAAAGTATTTTTGAAGGAATTATGATCCAAATATGTTTTTCCTTAATAATAACGTTATCATGGACCATTATATTATTTATCATACTGGTTAAAAAAAGTTGTTCTTATAAAATTTAATTTGTGTTTGGTATTATGGTTTAAGGATTGAGCTGGTGAATGTGTATGCAATAATAAAAATATACTAGTATCTAAAAATCGAAGATGTGTGAACATCAATAGAGAAATCATTTCCATGAACTATATTATAATTTTAGTGGTCTTGTAATTCATTATTTTAATTCGTTTTGTTTACTTATAATAATTAGATATAAAATAAAAAACTATATAATATATTCCTCATAGTGTTTGGAAATTCACCTTGAAATGAAATATTTTGTGGGGACTTATTCTTCGGAAATCTTACCTAAACACTTAATAGTGGTAGGACATTATTCTCACTCAGAATTCAAAATTCTCTTCATGTTTTACTGATATTAACATGTTTGAAAAGTGATTTAAAATTTCATGTTTATATTAAATTTATGAAATCAAAAATCATAATTCATTAATTGAATATATGCAACAATATATTCATTAAATTATTGAAAATAAAAAAGATATAGTAAATAGTATTAAATGAATATATCATAAATGTTTAGACAATAATAATTCATTATCCATTATTAAAACAATAAAATAATAATAATTAATAAAACATTAGATTGAGTCATGGATCATAAAATATAAATATAACAATTCTATAACTTATAGCCACATGAAGCTACCCTATCATTGAAGAATATATCAATCACACCATATTTTTATTCTTCTAAGACATATTGAATCATTTATATTGAATGAATAAAATGGTTGGGATATACATATTTAAATACAATAGATACCCATGATGTTTTTTTGTTTATCACCATCCTAGTGAACTTCATTGATTAAAGAAGTCTTTATAATTGGGGAAACACTTCCATGTGTTTCCTGATTAGTTTCATGATAGAATATATTTGTTAATTTTTTTTTGAAAAATAAATGTATTTATTCAAGAATAAAATGAAATCCATCTCATTAATATATCATGTTGAGTAACATAAAATAAAATATAAATAGTTTATTAAAATTTTCCTACAATAAAATAATTGAGTCTAGTGTGAAAAAATGAACTCAAAAACATCTTCTAAATCAGAGATTATCAAATAAGATCATGTTCATGAACCAAATATGATCCTTAGAAACCAATAGATAGTATAATGACGCATTCATAATTATTTACATAATCCTCACTTATATAGATAATTCACATTTAGGATACTTTTAGGATTAGTGTTTTAAGGAATTATGCCATAACTATTACATTTCATCTCAAAAATTACAATATAGAAACTTCTACTAAGTTTATATATTTTCATAAAAAACACATAAAAAAATTCCTGTGTAGATATCTATTTTAGACCACATGGCTTTTCCTTGAACTCAACCTTGACCCTATTCATGTTTATGTCATGTAAAAAACATTTCAAAATATGATACGAGCATAGAAATCTCATAAAGGATTATAAAACAACTAAATAAAACATTAGACCATAAAAACATAATATTTTTAACATACATCATGAAATCATAAGATTAATAAATAACACATTGTAATCACAAATAATAAACGTAACTTGTGGAATCAATAATATACTTACTTGTTATCCTTCATAGCCACATAGGGAGTTACATTTGGAATACCCCTCATAGTATAACCCTAATTCTCTGAGGAGAAACATTCATATTTACCACTGTCACCTTACCTAATGAATTGGAGAGATATCTTGGGCTCACACACCCTAGGTTTATCATGAAACCACCCGTATACGTAAATAATTCCCATGAACCATATCAAATTCATTAATCATAAAACAAACATAAATTAAAGATAACATTTCCACATTTCAATCAAAATACATAATATAAATATATTAACATCACCAATTCATTTTCAAAACCATTTTCAATTCCAAAATATGTAAAAGAGTATATAGTATTTATTTTACATTCAAAAATATTATGGCTTTTTAAGGAATCCAAATATTAAATAACACTCGCTGTGATGGAAAAGGTCTTTTCCACCACTTACGTTAAAAAGAAATATTCTTTTTTATGTCATTTAGTAAAACGACTTGTACAAAAATATTCCCTTTGAATGAAATGAAAATTCTAAGGTGTTTATAGTTACCATGTTTTTTCTGTGGAAAACCATTCTGATCACAGAAATATATTAGGCATAACAACATGGTTATTCTTAAATGCTATATCATTTCAATCTTACCATAAATTAATTTATGGAAATTAATTTAACAATATTCTAACTCTAAATGTGGTCTAAAACGACCTTTGATACCAACTATAAGTGTAACATCCCAAGTAAGTAATTAATAATATATATTCTTATCTACGTCTATTTAGTAATTAGATAGTGTTTTAGAGGCTTAAAATGATAATAAATCCAATCATAAGTATGGAATACACTAATATTTTTAAAAGATTGTTTTACTGCCTTTTGATGGAAAACCATTTTTAAATATATATTTTGACAATTTTATAAGCTATATTTTTCAAAATAAAGTTATTATTTATTATTGGGACATTAAAATTTATTTTGGATAAATTTTTGGTATTTTTCTGACAATGTTCAATTTTTAATGAATAGTGAAAAATACTGCATTTTACATCCAAACTGCATTTTCATATAATTTAATTATATAGTTATATTATCTTTTTAACTTGTTTTAAATTGTAAATAGAATATATTTTTACCATTTAATCCAATAGTGGTCGTTATAATTAATTTCACTTTGGAATTGGGCATAAACAAATGCCAAACTTTTCATAGATACTGTTTAAAAAACCCCGCTATTTGTTTTGACAATGAGAATTATTTTTAAATTAATTATTTCAATTTCTGTGTATGGAATTTGGTAAAATGGATTACAAATTTTGAATCATAAGGTAAAAATTATGTAATCAACACTCTTTTGTTTTTCGACTTTGTGAATAGTAACGATGGTAATTATCGTTAATTATCTTGATTAATTAGTAATCGATTAGTTAAGGATAATAAAATAATATCATAATAATAAAAAATGACCCCAAAATGAGTCCTAATTCTATTGTTTGTGTCATGGCCGACCATGGGATTCCTTGTGCCAAACTTGGTGACCCCATGGAATCACTTTTGTGTGATAATGACTTTTATCTTTTAATTTTTTTAAAGAAAGTAAATATAACAAAGAATGTATCACCTGAGTAAATCAATTTTATTTTTTTATACATAAATGATATCATGGACTATAAAAATTCATTAGAAAGATAAAAATATTTCCTATATCATATTATTTTTATTATAATTTTTAGACATTAAATAAATTAAATTATTTATGACATCATGATGATGCAGTGATTATCTCATTAATGAACGATTTAAATAAAATGAAAAGATAATTTAAAATCTTAGACATACACTTGTCCAAGACCTATTGGCTAAGTATATTTCTAACCCTTATCACCTTATCCTCTAAATACATCAATGTGGGACCTTTAAAATCCGAAACTCATTTGAAATAAAGAAACATTTTATACCTTTCCAAGAGTGCCCCTCCTCTCCTCTTATAAAAGGCCCCCACCTCTACCTCCTTACCGACACCTCTCAAGCCATTGGATCGTCCAATATCTACTCATTTTGTCTCTAAAAATCCCTCTCCTCATCCTAGAAGCCTTACCTTAGGCTGGAAGCTCTTCAATAAACTCTTTTGGTTCAAACCAAATGGAGTTACCAGATACAAAGGTAAAGTCGTCTCTAATTCTCTTTTGTTTTATTTTGCTCCTCCAACCCCCTAAAATATTTTTATTCATTTATTTTGTAACAAAACCAGTATCTTCCATATACTAGGATGTTTTTATACGAAGGATTCAAGCTACACATATACACACCTACTTCTAATCATTAATGACCATACTGTTTCTTTGGATGGCGAATTTCTGCCTCACGAAACGATGATTGTTCAATATTCTTCTACCACCTTCAAAGGTGGCCATTGAGATGTCCATATATTTATATATGTTATATAATATTTTTATGTTTTCCTTAAGATTCTGTATTTTTCATTTATGGCATACCATTATGGCTTCCGTTATGGGTACACGCGATATCTTCATTTTAGGAAATGCAGACTACCGCTCCCTCAAAGTGATTTGATTCTTTAATGCCATATGTGGGACGTATAAAGGATGGAATTAATGATATTATATATTATATTATACTGAATTATAATATACCTTTATATCATTATGATTCCATTCCATTAAATACAAAATAGAAATGAAATTAGCCTTCAATCGTATGTACGACTTACCGTCTCGATGAACGGTGCATTTCATTTCATACCTCTAAATGTTATGTAATATTATAAATGAATGTATATACTAGATAATTATGATAAATATGATATTTTCATCATGAATATAATTCTGGATATAATGGATATTTTACCACATGAACAACTTGTATTTATAATGAATTTATTTTTGACTCAAGTACCAACGACCGAAAAAACGACCATTATTAACATAAATAATTACATAGTGTTCATAATATGGTAATAAGTGATATAAAAGGAATAATGAACTTGAAAAAGGTTCTTAAACAAGTATAGATTAACTCAAGTTTATTATTCAGGACGTTAAAGTAAGATCGAGTCAAGTCGGACACGGGGTAAGGAACATCGTCTCAATATCCTTTCATTGAGACATATTTTTTTTATAAACAAGTTTCTTTTATACGGTGTATAAAACCCTTTGAATTTTACATTTATTAAAAATGAATAATTTTTTATGAAGCATTTACTAAATGACAAATGGGAATCTTTTTTTGTAGTATGTATGCAGCGACAACGAATTCTTCGCCGTCGTGACCATTATTTGATCATCAGCTTCCTTTACAAGCCATAACTTTGTTAAAAAATGAAAAATAAATACCATGTTTTACTTTCCTTTTATATTGGTATTGAGAATGGTTTTCATAATGTTTTTATATAAATTTTTTGTACTGATATCTTGTGATTGAAAAGTGGAAATGTTATGTTTCCTTTATGCATGTTTTATGTGATACGATTATTTTATGGTTCTTGGGCATTGTTATGAAGATGGGTGGTTCTGTGATAAACTATGGGCGAGTGAGCCCGATATAGCTCTCCAATGCATTGGGTAACATAAAGGGGGTTAAAGGTTAAGGTTTCTCCGAAGAGATTTAGGGAATATACTGTGATGGGTATTCCAAATATAACCATGAGGGTTACTCCCTACGTAAGAATGTTTTGAATGCCTCAATTACCTTTATGTCTTATGCTTTCTATGATTTATTCATGTTATGATTATTTATGTTAATGTGATTATGTTTTATGAGAAAAGTATGATTTCATTCATGGACTAATGTTTTCATTTCGTACTTTAATATCCCTTTCTGAGATTTTTATGCTCATGCCATGTTTTTGAAAAGTTTTTCATAGGTCAAGGGAAAGGTAAATGATGTGATGATAGTGTCAAGGAAGTTTCAAGAAATAATCCATGTTTTATTTTAAATATGTTTCCATTGATGGGAAAAATGATTACTATCTTTTATTTAACCACTTTGCTTAAATATAGAATGTAATGCATGTTTTATGATCTAATTCTCTAAAACTCTAAACCTGAAAAGATTATCAACGTGTATTCTTGAACTAACTGATGATTAAGTAACGTTTAAGGCTGGGGACTTATAGTTGGTTTCATAGGTCAGTTTAGATAACTTTAGGAGTTAGAATTATATTAAATGATTATCCAAAAATATTTTTTATGGTCAAATTGAAATTATATTGCATTTGAAGATTACCATGTTGCTTCATCTAAGACATGTTTATTCAGAATGGTTTTTCATAGAGTAAACAGGGAAGCAGTGTAGGAAGGAATTCAGAAGGAAATGACCTTCCAAATCAGCATCCTAAGATAGTCATAATTGGAATGAATAGTTTGTTGCAGTGATGGCGCAGTTTACTCAAGCGATAAATGGTGGTGGTATCCATGCACGAGATCAGTCAGATCAACTGTAGGGGAACATGTCAGTGGTGGAACATTTCATGAGGCAACACCCCCCATCATTCAGAGGATCATCTAAACCTGTTCCAGCTGAAGGGTGGATTAAAGCACTGGAGAAGATTTTCGATGTCATGGGGGTGTTTAGACAATCAAAAGGTTAGCCTTTTTATTTACAGTTTGGAGGGTGAAATAGATCAGTGGTGGGTGATGGTTAAAAATATCAGGGATGCTGATGAGATTGATGCTATCGACTGGGATGAATTCAAAGGTATGTATCTTGAGAAGTATTTTCCTAAGGCTGTTCAACTTAGGATGGAAAAAAAATTCTTTTAATTGAGGAAAGAGGATGACTCAGTGGCTTCTTATGAAGAGAGGTTCACTCGACTAGCAATGTATGCTCCAAATTTTATCCGAGACATTGATAGTAAAATAAACCATTTTTACTCAGGATTAAATCCAAAATATCGAAGTTAATAGGCTTATCATCAGTTCAAAAGATATGAAAATATTGTTCGATGTGCTGAGAAGGTGTAAATGGAGTTTTCGGATGATCATGTTTTCTATAATAACCAGCAGAAGAAGAGACCAAGGTGGCAGGAGAAAGGAAAGAATTCTTCAAAAAGGTCTGATGGTAAGAACACTATGTTTCCAGTTTGTGATAAATGTGGTAAAAGGCATGCTGGGGAATGTCTTTTGAATTCTGGGATGTTCTACTGATGTGTTAAGATGGGACATAAGGCTCGTGATTTCACAGAAAAAGATCAGGGTGATGTTAAGACCAAATTTTATTTACAGTTACTGAAATGTTTTATGTGCAATGTGATGGGTCACTATGCAAACGAGTGTCCGACAAAGATCTTGAGTGATGGGAATCAGTTAGACTACAAGCAGAAAGGGGTGGTGAAATCCTTTTCAACTACTTCAGAAGATGTCGGGCCATCAAATGTAGTGGTATCATGTACTTTTTTTGTTTTTTCAGATTATGCCAGTGTGTTGTCTGATTCGGGGTCTACACATTCTTTCACCTATGAAAACTTTTCTAGTAAAATGGGAATACCATCTGTATAAATGACTCCTGAGCTTGTGTTAAAAACACCTTGGGTAAATTTTGAGTCAAAAATAATATATAATAATCTTACTATCCTTATCTGTTGAAAGAACCTACTTGCAAACCATATTGATTTACCTCTAGTAGAGTTTGATGTTATCCTGGTTTTGGATTGGCTCTCAATTTACCATGCTAAGATTGATTGTAGAGTTAAAGAAGTTTCTTTTCAAAAAGACATTCAGTTTTTGTACAAGAATGAACCCTTACTATTGATAACATATCAAGAGGCTGAGAAACTGGTAAAATATGGAAATGAATGTTACCTTGCACATTTTTTTGAAAACAAGGGAACTATTCAGATTAATTATGTGCCAGTGGTAAATGAGTATCCTGATGTTTTTCATGATTAGTTTCCTGGAATAATACCAGATCAGGAAGTTGAGTTTACCATTGACTTAGTTCCCGATGCTAAGCCAATTTCCAAACCCCCTTATCGAATGGCTCAAATTGAACTTTTAGAGTTGAAGGAGCAATTGCAAGATTTATTAGAGACAGGTTTCATTCGACCATGTACATCACCATGGGGTGATCTTGTTTTGTTTGTTAAAAAGAAAGATGGTTCTATGAGACTTTACATTGATTATAAATCCATGAATAACATCATTATTAAGAACAAATATCTTTTGCCTCATATAGATGATTTGTTTGATCAGCTCGAGGGAGCTCGGTTTTTTTCAAAGATTGAACTGAGATCGGGGTACCATCAGTTCAAGGTAAAGGAAGCAGATATTCCGAAGACCATGTTTCATACAAGATATGGCCATTATGAATTTTTAGTAATGCCTTTTGGGCTAACCAATGCACCTGTTGTATTTATGGACCTTATGAATAGAATTTTCCATGAGTTCTTGGATAAGTTTGTGGTTGTTTTCATTGATGATATTTTGGTGTTTTCTAAAAGTAAAGAGGATCATGAAAGACATTTAAGGGTTATTTTGAAAACCTTAAAAGAAAAGAAATTGTATGGTAAATTCAGTATGTGTGATTTTTGGTTGCAACAAATTTCTTTCCAGGGTCACATTGTTTCTAAAGATTGAATAACTATGGATCCCGCAAAAACAAAGGTTGTTGTAGAATGTCCAAGTCCCACAAATGTAACTGGTATTCGTAGCTTCCTTGGTTTAGCTGTCTACTACAGAAGGTTTTTTAGAAATATTTCATGGTTATCTATTCCAATGAATAAGCTAACTCGGAAGGGTGTTAAGTTTATCTAAACAAAAGAATGTGATGATTGTTTTTGGGAATTGAAATGATGATTGGTGAATGCTCTAGTTTTGGCACTACTTTCCAGGAATAGAGAGTTTGTTATCTACAGTGATGATTCATTGAATGGACTTGGTTGCATCCTAACGCAGAATGATCAGGTAATTGATTTTGCTTCACGACAGTTGAAATCTCATGATGTAAATTACCCTACACATGATTTGGAATTAGCTGTTATTGTTTTCTCTTTAAAAATTTGGAGGCATCATTTGTATAAGGTAATGTGTGAAATATATACCAATCACAAAATATTAAAGTATATATTCACTTAGAACGAATTGAACATGAGACAGAGGAGATGGCTAGAATTAATCATGGATTATTTTTTTACAATTCATTACCATCCGGGAAAAGAAAATAAAGTGGATGATGCTTTGAGTTGAAAAAGAAATGCTTCATTAACAATGTTGCATTTGGAACGTGATCCTTTGGGTAAGTATTTGATGAAATTTGGCGTAGAAGTAATTGGTGCAGGATGTTCTTCTATTTTGTATTAGGTATCAGTGAAATATTCTCTATCAGACAGAATTAAGCAAGCACAGAAGTAAGAAAGTGAGTTGCAGAAAAAGGTAGATCTGGTTCAGAAGGGTAAGTTGCATGAATTCAACATTGATAATGATTGTGTTTTGAGATTTGGGAAGAGATTGTGTGTGCCTTGTGATTCACAGTTGAAGAGAGAGATGTTATGTGAAGCTCATAGTTCTCCGTTTTTAGTTCATCCAGAAAGTACAAAGATGTATAGAGATCTTCGAGAGTATTACTGGTGGGACCGAATGAAACGGGATATTGCTAATTTTACTATAAAGTGTTTGACTTGTCAATCGTTAAAAGCAGAGCGGCAGTTACCGAAAGGGATGCTTCATCCTTTACCAGTACCAGAGTGGAAATGGGAGAATATATTCATGGACATCATCGTGGGATTGCCGAAGACACCTCGAGGTAATAATGCAATCTTGGTTATTGTTGATCACTTGACTAAATCTGCTCATTTCTTTGCTATAAAAGATACTTTTTCCCTAGATCAACGTTCCTGTTTGTATATTAAAGAGATTGGCAGGTTACATGGAGTTCCTCTCTCCATTGTATCTGACCGTGATCCCAGGTTCACTTCTAACTTTTAGAAAGGCCTTCAAAATTCGTTGGGTACTGAATTAAATTTTAGTACAGCTTTTCATCCTCAATCAGTTGGGCAGTTAGAACGACAAATTCAGGCTTTGGGGGATATGCTACGTGCTTGTTCGATTGATTATCATGGAAGTTGGGACTAACATCCTTCTTTGGTTGAGTTTTCATATAATAACAGTTTTCATTCCAGTGTAAAGATGGCACCATTTGAGTTATTATATGGTAAGCGTTGTCGAACTCCAGCTTTTTGGGATGAATTAGGTGAAAGGAAGTTGATGGGACTGGAATTGGTAGAAGAGTTTGCAAAAAAGGTTTATCTGATACAGAAACACATGTGAACAGCTCAGAGAAGGCAGAAGAGTTATGTGGACAACAGGAGGAAGGATCTCTCTTTTGAGGTAGGTGATCATGTTTTTATCAAAGTATCACCGTGGAAAAGTGTGATGCGATTTGGTAAGAAAGGAATGTTGAGTCCAAGGTTCATTGGAGCATATGAAATTATAGAGAGATTTGGATTAGTTTCATACCGAGTGGGTTTACCTCCGAGTTTATCTCAGGTACACAATGTTTTTCATGTTTCAATGTTAATGAAGTACATTCCAGATCCATATCATGTTTTGAGTCCAGAGGTAGTTCAACTGGAAGAGAATCTATCTTATAAGGAACAACTGGTCCAGATTTTTGACCCTAGGGATCATGTGTTGTGGAATAAGGTGATTCATTAAGAAAATGTTTTGTGGAAAAACCACATGAGTGAAGAGTCAACATGTGAATCTGAAAATGCAATGAGGGATAAATACCCCCACTTATTCATTAAGTAAATAAATTACAGGGACAGAATTTTCTAAAGGGGGGAAGGATGTAACATCCCAAGTAAGTGATGAATAATATGTATTCTTATTTATGTCTATTTATGAATTATATAGTGTTTTAGAGGCTTAAAGTGAGAATAAATCCAATCTTAACCATGGAATACACTAATATTTTTAAAAGAATGTTTTACTGCCTTTTGATGGAAACCCATATTTAAATCTATCTTTTGACAATTTTATTATCTCTATTTGTCTGAATAAACTTATTATTTATTATTGGGACCTTGAAATTTACATTGGATAATTTTTTGGTATTTTTCTGACAATGTTCGTTTTTTAATTAATAGTGAAAAATACTGCATTTTACATCAAAATTGTTTTTTCCTATAAATTAATTATATGGATAGATTATCTTTTTAATTAGTTTTAAAGTATAAATAGAATATATTTTTACCATTTAGTCCAATAGTGGTCATTATAATTAATTTCACTATAGAATTGGGCATAAACTAATGCCAAACATTTTATAGATACAGTTTCAAAAAAACCCGCTATTTGTTTTCACAACGGGAATTGTTTTTAAATTAATTATAGAAATTTTTCTGTTTGGAATTTGGTAAAAAGGATTACATATTTTGAATCATAAGTTAAAAATTATGTAATCAATACTATTTTGTTTTTGGACATTGTGAATAGTAATGACAGCCATTATCGTTAATTATCTTGATTAATTAGTAATCGGGTAGTTAAGGATAATAAAATAATTTCATAATAATAAAAAATGACCACAAAATGTGTCCTAATGCTACTGGTTGTGTCATGGCAGACCATGGTATGACTTGTTCTTAACTTGGGGACCCCATGGAATCACTTTTGTGTGATAATGTCTTTTTCTCTTTTTATTTTTTTAAAGAAAGTAAATATAACAAAGAATGTATCACTTGAGTAAATTTTTTTAATTTTGTCTACATAAATGATATATTGGACTATAAATAGTAATGAGAAAGATAAAAATATTTACTACATCATAGTAGTTTTTTATAATTTTTATACATTAAATAAATTAAATTATTTATGAAATCATGATGATGTCATGATTACCTCATTAATGAACGATTTAAATAAAATGGAAAGCTAATGTAAAATATAAGACGTAAACTTGTCAAAGACCTATTGGATGAGTATATTTCTATCCCTTAACTCCTTATCCTATAAATAAATCAACGTGGGACCTTTAAAATCCGAAACACATTTGACAATAAAGTAACATTTTATACCTTTCCAGGAGTGACCCTCCTCTCCTCTTTAAAAGGCCCCCAACTCTACCTCTTTACCCACACATCTCAAGCCATTGGCTCGGCCATTCTCTGATCATATTGTCTCTCAAAATCCCTCTACTCATCCTAGAATCCTTACCTTAGGCAGGAAGCTCTTCAAGAAACCCTTTTGGTTCAAAGTAATTGGAGTTACCCGATTCAAAGGCAAAGTCTTCTCTAATACTCTTTTGTTTTATTTTGCTTCTCCAACCCCCTAAACTCTTTTAATTCATTTATTTTGTAACCACACCAGTATATTCGATATACTAGGATGTTTTTATAAGAATTATTCGAGCAACACTTACACACATCTACATCTAATGGTTAATGAGCATACTGTTTCCGTGGATGGCGAATTTCTGCCTCACGAAACGATGATTGTTAAATATTCTTCTAACACCTTCAATGGTGGCCATTAAGATTTAACTATATTTATATATGATATGTAATATGTTTATGTTTTCTTAATCTTCTGTATTTTTCATCTATGGCATACCATTATGGCTTCCATTATGGGTATACGCGATATCTTCATTTTAGGAAGTGTGGACTACCGCCCCCTCAAAGTGATTTGATTCGTTAATGCCACATGTGGGATGTATAAAGGATAGAATTAATGATATTACATATGATATTATAATATAATTATAATATACCTTTATATCATTATTATTCCATTCTATTAAATACAAAATAGAAATGAAATTAGCGTTCATGCGTACATACGACTTACCGTCTCCATGAACGGTGCATTTCATTTCTTACCTCTAAATGTTATGTAATATTATAAATACACGTATATACTGGATACATATGATATATATGATATCTAAATCATGAATATAATTCTGGATATAATGGATATTCTACCACATGAACAACTTGTAATTATAAAGAGTTTATTTTTGACTCAAGTACCAACGATCGACAAAACGACCATTATTAACATAAATAATTACATAGTGTTCATAACATGTTAATAAGTGATATAAAAGATATAATTAACTTGAAAAGGTTCTTAAGAAATTATAGATTAACTCAAGTTTATTATTCAGGACGTTAAAGAACGATCGAGTCAAGTCAGACCCGAGGTAAGGGACTTCGTCTCAATCTAATTTCATTGAGGCATATTTTGTTTTATACACAACTTTCTTTTATACAATGTATAAACCCCTTTGACTTTTACGTTTATTCAAAAAGAATATTTTTCTAAGAAGAATTTACTAAACGAAAAAAGGGAATGGTTTTTTGTCGTACGTAAGCGGCGACAACAACTTCTCCGCTGCCGTGACCATTATTTGAGCTTCGGCTTCCTCTACAAGCCATAACTTTTTTTTAAAATGAAAAAAAATACCATGTTTTGCATTCCTTTTATTTTTTTATTTAGAATGGTTTTCATAATGTTTTTATATCAATGAGTTGTACTGATATCTTGGGATTTAAAAGTGGAAATGTTATGTTTCCTTTATGCATGTTTTATGTGATATGATTATGTTATGGTTCTTGGGCATTGTTTTGAAGACGGGTGGTTCTGTGATAAACTATGGGTGGGTGAGCCCGATATAGCTCTCCAATGCATTGGGTAACGCGAAGGGGGGTTAAATGTTAAGGTTTCTCCGAAGATATTTATGGAATATACTGTGATGGGTATTCGAAACGTATCCATGAGGGTTACTCCCTACGTAAGAATGTTATGAATGCCTCAAGTTACCATTATGTCTTATGATTTCTATGATTTATTCATGATTCGATGAGGTATGATAAATTGATTTTGTTTTATGAGTAATGTATGATTTCATACATGGAATAATGTTTTCATTTCATACTTTTATATCTCTTACTGAGCTTTTTATGCTCATCCCAAGTTTTTGAAATTTTTTTCATAGGTCAAGGGAAAGGTACATGATGTGATAATAGTGTAATGGAAGTGTCAAGAAAGAATCAGTTTTTCATTTTAAATATGTTTCCGTTGATGGGAAAAATGAGTACTATTTTTTAAGTAACCACTTTGTTTAAATTTGGAATGTAATGCAGGTTTTATTATCTAATTCTCTAAAACTCTAAACTTGAAAAGACCATCAACGTGCATTCTTGAAGTAACTCAAGGTTATGTAATGTTTAAGGATGGGGCCTTAGAATAAGGACCTAACCTTAAAACATTAAATTATTTTGAAATAAATGGACAATTCACATTGAGTATATTTTTAGGATTAGAGTTTATGAGAATTAGTTCTTAATTATTAAATTTCATCTCAAAAATTACAATGTAGCCACTTCAACTGAGTTTCCATTTGTTATAAATTAAAAACATTTACAAAAAGATTCATGTATTTTTCCATGTATTAGACCGAATGAATTTTCTTTGATCACATCCTCGACCCTATTCATCTTTATGTCCCCTGAATAATATTTCAAAATAAGGGATGAGCATTAAAATCTCAGTAAGTGTTATAAAATAATGAAATAAAACATTAATCCTTAAAAACATAATATTTTTAACATACATCATGAAATCATATGAGTTATGAATAACACATAGTAATCATGAATCATTAAGATAACTTTTGGCATCCATAACATACATATGGTGTATCTTTCATGGCCACATAGGGAGTTACATTTAGAATACTTATCATAGTATATTCCCTAAATCTCTTAAGAGAAACATTCATATTTACCTCTGGCATGTTTCCTAATGAATTGGAGTGCTATCTCAGGCCCACCTTCCCAAGTTTTATCATGTAACCACCAATATATGTAAATAATTCCCAAGAAACATATCATATTCATGACACATAAAACAAACATAATGGAAAGTTAACATTTCGACATTTCAATCACAATACATCATTTAAATATATTAACATATCCAATCTATTTTAAAAACAATTTTCAATTCAAAAATATTTAAAAGATTATATGGTATTTATTTACCTTTTAATAATCGTTGCGGCATGTTAAGGAAGCCAAAGATCAATTAATACTTGCGATGGTGGAAAGGTTGTTGTCACTGCTTACATTAAAAAGAAACATTATTTTTTTTCATTTATTAAAACGCTTCGTAGAAAAATATTACCTTTCAATGAAATGAAAATTCAAAGGTGTTTATACACCGTATAAAATAATGTCATTAATAAAACAAAATATGTCTAAATGAGATAATATTGAGACGAAATCCCTTACAAAGATCATTTTGTAAATAAAATAGATCGATAATGTTTATTTAATATAAGAAAAAATAATGATAGTAAAAATACAAGATAGGGCATAATCATAGTATGGAATAATCAAGATGTATAGTATTAACCAAAATAATATAAATTGGGCTAACTAGTTCTCTTATCTCATGTCCAACTTGACCCGTTCATTATTTTATCTCTTTTAAATTGGGTAACACCCTTTGGTTTGAACAAAAATGCTTTATTGAAGTGATTTATACATAAGGAAAGGCTTATAGGAGGAAGAGAGGGATGTAGGGATATTAATTGAGAAGTGGCTCGTTGTGTCAAGGGGCATGAGAGGTGTGAGTAATGGGTTAGAGTTGATGGATTTTTATAAGGGGGAGGAGGGGTTGGTTAAAAATGTTTTAAAATATTATTTTATTATATAATTATTCTCAGTTTCAAAAGGCCAAAAACATATTAAAGTAGATGATAAGATTACTCATGTTCGAAATAAAATCATCAAAAAAATTATTGGATAGGATTTGTATATTGTTTTAATATTTATTATCATATTTATTAAAATCATTCTTTAATGAGGAAAAAATTACATCAATATTGAGTCATAAATAATTTTATTTATTTGATTTCTAAAAATTATTAATATAATACCATGATGTTTGAAGTCGTTTTATCTTTCTATTTAAAATTTATAGTCAAAGATAATACTTATATAACCCCATTTATGAATTTTTTTACTTAAAGATTTATGTTTATGAAATTTTTGTCTATAAATTAATTAATATAAAGTGTCATTATCACTCTTAAGTGGCTCCATGGGGTCCCAAAATCTACCAAAGGATTCCCATGGTTATAAATGTATCAAACATCAAGATTAGGACATATATTAGGGTAATTTAATATTATTATTATAATATTTATTTAACCTTATTTTCCATATTTACCTTTTAACCATGGTAAATAAAATATTCACTAATGTAAATATTTACAATGTCTAAAAATAAAAGATACCTATTTATACAATTTGAAACTCCTAATTACAAATATAGAATCCATTTTTCCAAATTCAAAACAAATAAATGGCCAAAATTAATTTAAAATAAATTCCACTTGCCAAAATAAAAAGTTTTTTTCTATGAAACAATAACTATCAAAAGATTAAGCCTTGTTTATATCCAATTTCAAATTGAAATTACATCCAATGATCAAAATTGGAATAAATGGTAAAAATATAAAAAAAAATTATAGTTCAAAACCTATTAAAATTATAATCTATTCATATATAAAAACTAAATTAAAATGAAGTTTTGAATTAAAATACAGTGTTTTTTACTATTCATTAAAAAAATGAATTTTATCAGTTAAATATCAATAATTTCCCAAAATTAAATTTTTATGTCACGATTCTAAGGAAAAATTTTATTATAGTATATAGTTCATATAAAATAAATAAAAACATTAATTAATGAGGGTTCTCCATCAAAAGTCAGTAAATCATCATTTTAAAGAATATTATAGTATTTTTGCTTAAAATTATATTAATTCACATTCTAAGTCTCTAACATTTATTGAATAAATGAAAAAACAATTAAAAACATGTATATTAATATTGTAGTTTGTTCAACGCATTCCTTCTAATTAAATGGAAAGGCCTTAACTATTATTTAATATAATATAATATTATTATTTTTTATTATAAATAAATGTTGTGTGCAATGTAAGATTTCAATGAAACCCATTGTGGAAAATCAGTAATTCCATCAAATATACCATTCCATTTAAAGTAATATTAATATTTAATTCACAATTTTAATAAATATGAAAATGTCATGTTCATTATTTACTTGGGATGTTACATCCTTCCCCCATTTTGGAAATTTTATTTTCACAATTTTATTCACTTATCAAATAAGTTGGGGTATTTTTCCCTCATAGAATTTTAATATTCCCATATTTCCTCTTTAACCATATGTTTTTTACATAAAAATATTCCTAATAAATTAACTTATTCTGCAACACTTGCTGTCTTCGATCTAGATGGGTTCTTCCTCATAAAAGAGATTCTCTTCAAGCTAAACTAACTCTTGGCTCAAAACATGTGATAGATCTGGAATACACTTTCTCAACATTGAAACATGAAAAAATATTGTACTTGGGATAAACATAGAGGTAAATCCAATATGTAAGAAATTGATCAAACTTTCTCTCAGATTTCATAGGGTATAATTATTCTTGTACTCAACATTCCCTTCTTACCAAAACACATCAAAATTTTCAATGGAGAAACTTTGTAAAAGACATGATCACCTACCATAAATGAATGATCCTTCCTCCAATTATCCGCAATTCTTTTCTGTCTATTCGGAGCAGTTCTCATGTGCTTCTGAATCAAGTGAAGTTTTTCTGCTATCTCTTCTACCAATTCTTATCCTATCAACATCTATTCACATACTTTGTCCCAAAAAACTAGAGTCTGAAAGTGCTTCCCATATAATGCCTCAAATGGAGCCATCTTTATATGTTAATGAAATCAATTATTATAAGAAAATTCAACCAAAGAAACGTGTTGGTCCCGAATTCCATGGTAATCAATTGGCCAAGCACGTAACAGATCCTCAATGGTCTGAATTGTTCATTCTTAATGCCTATCTAATTGAGTATGAAAACCTATGATAAATTGTAATTCAATTCCAAATGACTTCTGAAGGCCTTTCTAAATGATAGAAGTAAACCTGGGATGGTGATCAGATACAATGGAGAGGGTAATTCCATGTAATCTGACTACCTCTTTAACATATAATCGAGAAAGTTGATCTATAGATAAGCTGTCTTGAATAGGAAATAAATGATCAGATTTAGTCAATCCATCAACAATAAACTAGATTGAATTATTACTTTGAGATGTATTTGGTAATCCCACAACGAAGTCTGTGGATATATTTTCCATTTACACTCTAGCACTAGTAAAGACTGAAGCATCCCTTTTGGTAGCTACCTATCTACTTTAACCTTTTGACAAGTCAAACACATCAGAGTAAATCCAACAATAACTCTTTTAATTCCATCCCACAAGTAATAATCCCAAATTTCTATTAACATCAATGTACATCCAAGATGAACTGAAAACGTCGAACTACGATCTTCACATAACAATTCATTATTCAACTACAAATCACATGGATGAAATAATCTATTCCCAAACCACTAAGCACAATCATTATCACAGTTAGTATATGGAAACAATCCCTTCTTAACAAACTCTACCTTATTCTACTACTCAATGTCTTCCATCAACACATGCTTAATTCTGTCTAACAGATATGATTTTGATAACACATAAAACAAAACAGAGGAATTTTCTGAACCAACAACTTATATGACAAAGATTTTCAAATCATTAATCAAATGATCTTTTTTCAAATGTAACAAGGGTAATGGAGCATTAATTTTTCGACTCAACGAATTATCCACTTTATATTATTTTCCTTGATGGTAAAGGTTCGTCCAATCAAATTGCTTGATTAATTCCAACCATATCCTATGTATCATGTTAAATTACTTCTGTGTGAAAATATACTTCAATCATTTGTGATAATTAAATATTTCACACTTTAATATATAAAAATGAAGCCTCAGAATTTTTAAATAAAAAAAAATATGACTTAATTCCAAATCATGTGTTGGGTAATTTAACTCATGAGGTTTCAACTGACATGATGCATAAGAAATTAACTGATCATTCTTCATAAGGAAACAACTGAGTCTTTTCAACGAAGGGGAACTATAGATAACAATCATACAATTTATGAAAGGTCTTTCCAAAACTAGAGAATTCACAAATCTTCGTTTCAATTCGTAAAAGCAATCATCACATTAATTTGTCCAAATTATGTTAATCCTTTTCAAGTTAACCTATTTATTGAGCTAGATATCTGTTAAAAAGTTTCAAAAAACCTCTTGTAATAACATGAAAAACCAATAAAACTTATGATCTCTATTATATTTATGGGTCTTGGCCATTATTCAACAAATTTTGTTTCAGCAGGATCAACAGTTATTCCATTTTTTGAAACAAGGTGACCAATAGAAAGAAATTTATTGCAACCCAAACTCACACTTTGTGAATTTCCCATAAAGTTTCTTTTATTTTAAGTTTATCAAAACAACCCTTAAATGACTCCCATTCTCCTATTTTCTTTTAGAATAAGAAAAAATATCATCAATGAAATCATCCACAAACTTATCCACTGTATAATTGAAAATTCAATTCAGAAGTTCTCGGAATACAGTAGGTTCATTGGTTAACTCAAAAGGCATAAATTCAAATTCATCATGGTAATATCTAGTACGAAACATGTTATTTGGAATTTCCATATCATTTATTTTAAACTGATGGTACCATGACCTCAAGTCAATCTTTGAAAAGTACTGAGCTCCAAAGAGATGATCAAACAAATCAATGAAATAAGGCTAATGATAATTTTTCTTAACTGTTATGTTATTCAATTCTCTATAATCAAAGAAAAATCTCATTGAACCATCTTAATGTTTTTTAAAACTAGATAGGTGCACCCCATGGTGATGTTCTTCTTCGAATGAAACCTTTATATAATAACTACTGAAATTCCTTTTTTATCTCTAAATGTTTAATTTGTGCCATTTGATATATGGATTTTTAAATTGGGTTGGCATTATAAACTATGCCAACCATTAATTCATCCTCCCAATCAGGTATAATACCTAGAAACACATCATGAATAACATCAAGGAACTAATTTACCACCATAACATCATTAATCTAAAATGTTACTTTATTTTCAACAATATATGAAAGGAAAATTTTATTTCCATATTTTAGTAGTTTCTCAGCTTCTTGATATGTTTACAAAATTAAAGGTTCATTCTTGTACTCCAACTAAAAATAATTCTGAAAAGAAACATATTTATCTATGTAGTCAATATTATCATGATAAAAAGAAAGCCAATCTATACCCAAAATAACATCAAACACAACTATAGGGAATAAAATATGGTTTTCATGTAGATTGTTTCCTCACAGAAGGACATGAAGGTTCTTATACTTTTTTTCTACATTTTCCCACGAGGTTTTTACCATAAGTCTTGGATTAGTATCTTCAGATGGAATTCCCAATTTACATGAAAACCTCTCAGAAATGAATGAATGTGTAGGCCCTGAATCAAATAATACATTTGGATAATCTGAAAAAACAAATAGTGTACATGATACTACTTTATTTAATGACTAAATATCTACTAAAGTAGTTTCAAATGATTTTGACACCCCTTTCTGCATGTATTCTAGTTTCTTTCCCTCATTTGAGTTCTTCATTGGATACTCTTTTGCATAATGACCCATTTAATTTCACTTAAAACAGTTTAATGAATGTAAATCAGATTTTGTCAAAACATTTCCTTGATCTTTTTCAGTGAAATTATGAGCCTTGTGTCCAATTTTTCCAAATCAGTAGAACTAACCCGAATTCAAAAGACATTCCCTAGCCTTATTTTTATCTCAATTTTCAAAAACTGTAAACTTATGTTTCTTACCATAAAACATTTTCAAAGAGTTATTCCCTTTGTTTTTCCACATTGTACTCTTATTCTGTAGTTGGTAAAATAACACATGTTCATTGGTAAACTCTATTTCCACCTTCCTCGCACATCGAACCCAATTTTCATAACATTTGAACTCTAGAGATGATAAATAACTTCTATACGTTGTCTTTAATCCTACGTAAAATTGATTGATTTTACTATCAAGATATTGTATGAAATTTGGAGAATACCTTGTTAGTCAAGTAATCTTTGATTCATAAGCATACACTAAGTCATCCTCCTGCCTCAATTCGAAGAATTTTTTTTTCATCCTAAGACAAACCACCATTAGAAATTATTTCTAAAGAAACATACCACTGAATTTATCCCAATAAAGAGCATCAATCTCCTCACCATCCCAAATATTTTTATTCATAAACTACCACTGATCGGCTTCAACTTCAAAATGGTAAACATCAACCCTAACATTTTGATGTTATTAATACCCCATGACATCAAAAATCTTTTCCAGTGATTTATTCCACCCTTCTGCTAGCATAGGGTCAGATGATCCTCTGAATGATGCGGGATGTTGCCTCATGAAATGCTCCAATAATGACATGTTCCTATGTGGTTGATTTTGATGATCCTGTTCATGGATAACACCACCATTTATATTCCGAGTCAACTATTCCATCATTGAAAAAAAAACTATTCAATTCTGATTTCGACAATCTCAAGTTACTGATTTGGATGGTTATATTCCTCTTGATGTCATCCCATCATAGCTTCCATGTTTCCTCTACAGGAAACCACTCTGATCACAGAAATATCTTAGGAAAAGTAGCATGGTTATCTTCAAATTATATACCATTTCAATCTTACCATAAATTAATTTATCAACATTAATTTAACAATTTCTAACTCATAATGTTTTCTAAAACAACCTCTGATACAAACTATAAGGACCTAGAGTTAAAACATTACATTATATTGAAATAAATGGATAATTCACATTGAGGATGTTTTCAGGTTTATATTTTTAGATAATTAGTTCCTAACTATTACATTACATCTAAAAATTTAAAAAGTATAAACTTCTACTCGGTTTCCAATTTTCATAAAATAAAAACTCTTATGAAAAGATTCATGTCTAGTTCCATCTTTTAGACTGCCTGACTTTTCCTTTATCCCATCATCAACTCTATTCATCTTTAAGTCCAGTGAAAAACGATTCAAAACTTTTTATGAGCATTAAATGCTCAGTAATGGTTATAAAATAATGAAAGAAAACATTATTCCCTCAAAACATAATTTTTTTAACGTACATCATGAAATCATAAGATTTATGAATAACACATAGTAATAAAAAATCATAAAGGTAACTTGTGGCATCCATAACATACGTACAGTGTAGCTTTCACATCCACATAGGGACTTACATTTAGAATTCCCATCACAATATATTTCTTAAATCTCTTAGGATAAACATTCACATTTACCTCTTTCATGTTACCCAATGAATTTGAGAGCTATCTCGGGCTCACCTTAACTAGTTTTATCATGTAACCACCAATATACTTTAATAATTTCCAAGAATCATATCATATTATTAACACATAAAACAAACATAATTTAAATATATCATTTCCACATTTCAATGCAAATACATCATTTAAATATGTTAACATAACCAATCCAAAATTAAAAAAAATAAATACCAGAATTTGTAAAATATTGTATGGTATTAATTTTCCTTCTAAAATAATTATGGTTTATTAAAGAAGCCAAAGATCAAATAATACTCATGGTGGCGGAATGGTCATTGTCACTTATTACATTAAAAAGAAACATACATTTTTGGTCATTTAGTAAAACACCAGATAGAGAAATATTACCACTGAATTAAATTAAAATTCAAATGTGTTCATTCACCGTATAAAATAATGTCGTGAATAAAAAAAATATGTCTCAATTAAAGAAGATCGAGACGAAGTCCCTTACAAAGCACATTTTGAAAATAAAATAGATCGATATTGTGTAATCACTATAATTACATATAAAGAAATTATAATACAAGGGATGAGAAAATAATATAATTCAATAAAAAAGGATTATAATATTAACTCAAATAATAGAAATTGGGTTAAGAAGTTCCCTTACATCGTGTCCGATATGACCAGTTTGTTCTTTAATCTACTTTAAATTGGGTAACTCCCTTTTGTTTGAACCAAAAGGCCTTATTGAACTGAATTTTGCCTAAGGAAATGATTCTTGTATGAATAGAGGAATGTAGTGATCTTAATTGGTAAGAGTTTTGATGAGATAAGTTGATTGGGAGGTGTGAGTAATGGGTTAGAGTTGAGGTCATTTTATAAGGTGGAGGAGGGGCTCTTTAGAAATGTTTGCAAATATTATTTTAATATATAATTATATTCGGTTTCTAAAGGTCCTAAACTTATTAAAGTTGAAGATAAGATGACTCGTGTTCGAAATAAAATCATCTAATAAGAATTGTACAGGTATTGGATATTTTTTTATTCACTATAATCTTATTTATTTGAATCATTCATTAATGAGGTAAACACTGCATCATTATTGTTTCATAAAGAATGTTATTTATTTGATATCTAAAAATTATAAAAAAGTATCATGATGTAGGATATCATTTTATCATTACAATAATTTTTTAGTCTAATAGATAAATTATATAACCCCAAGTAATAATTTCTTTCCTTAAAGATATATGTTAATGCCATTTTTGTCGTTACTTAAAATTAATTAATATAAAGTGTCATTATCACTCTTATGTGGCTCCATGTGGTCCCAAAAAAGACCAATGGATGACCATGGTCAAGAATGTATCAAAAAATAGGAATAGGACACCTGTTAGGGTAAAATGATATTATTATAATTATATTTTTTTACCCTTATTTACCATATTTCCCTTTGAACCCTAATAAATAAAATTTATACTAAAATATATATTAATAATGTATAAAAATAAAAGTTACCTTTTTACACAATTTTTACCCCATTATTAGAAATATGGAATCAATTTTTCCAAATCAATACAAATAAATTGATGAAATTAATTTAAAATTAATTCCTATTTTACAAACAAAAGGCGTGAATGTAATAAATACTTACTATCAAAAGATTGCAACTTTTTTATGTCCATTTTCAATGTTAAATTTCTTCCAATGATCAAAATTGGATAAAATTATAAAAATATAATATAACTATACGTAAAAACAAATTAAAAATAAAATCAATCCATATAAGTAAATTAGATTAAAAGGAATTTTTTAATTAAAATACTGAATTTTCCCTATTCCTTAAAAATGAATTTTACTAGAAAAATACCAAAAATTTACATAAATTGAATTCTGGTGTCCCAATTCAAAAAAATAATTTAATTTTGCCAAAATAACATATAAAAGTGATAAAAACTAGATTTAACGGGGGTTATCCATCAAAAGGATGAAAATCGACCTTTTAATGAATATTAGAGTATTTATGCTTAAAATTATATCCATTCACATTTTATGGCTCTAACTTTTATTAGATAAATGAAAAAACATTTAACAAACATATATAATAATATTTTAGTTCGTTATATTCATTCCCACCAATACAACAGCTAGGCATTAACTACTATTTAAAACAATATTATATTATTATTATTTAGCATTACACAACATTGTGTGAAACGTACGATTACAAAGAAGCTCGTTGTTGCATATCAGGTATGCTATCGAACATATAATCACATTTAAAGTAAGACTAATATTTAATTCAAAAATATTAATAAATATGAAAATGACATATTCTTTATTTACCTGTGATGTTATAATTAGATCAATTATAGATCAAAGAAAAAACCCAAAAAATAGACATCCTTCCTAATCATAGAAATCGGGACTCTTGAACAAAACTAACCAGAAATGGGGAAAAGTATCTAAATTTGGATATAACTCTTTGGAGATGGCCATCATATCTGAATAGTCATCTCTTGGCTATTAGTGAAGGAAAACATGACATATATGAGCACTTATAGAGTCGAATGGAAATGACATGAGGGGAACATGATCTAACCCACATAGTGGGGAACAAAGATCTAATCGCAACCTTTCATTTGAAAAAGTACCAAATTTTGGATACTTTACTTAAGTGTTATAAATTAATTTAAATTCATTTATTTATATAGCTACTAGGAAACCAAAATGAGTAGCCTTCCAATGTGGTAGTCTCAAGAATATGTTTAAGGCCCAATATTCAATCTTTATTGTAAAAATATATTAACAATTCAATATGCAAGGAATAATGTCAATGGTTTTATATTTATCCATATATACAAAAAAAATTCTAAATTATTATTAGGTGTATATTTTTAAATAATACACAAATGTTATATGAAATTAAAATGTGCACTTAGTTTATTGAGATTTTAAATTAATAAGAATTACTGTTATTCACTAAGTTTATCTAGAATATAAAAAACATCTACATCCCATTATTAATTCAATAATAAATTTTTATTTACAATATTATATTGAATTAGTGGTAGATTGAGCTTGATCACATAACCAGTAGTCTCATAAAAACTCCATCATTTGGGATGTTAATTAGATTATTAGTTGTACATTAAATCCTCTCGTGATTCCCAAAATATAGGTCTTCTAAAATCGTCAATAAGATAATAAATCTACAATATAAAAATTTAACATAAATAAATTATAACATAATTCGATTTTATATGGTAAAAAATATACTTTTTATAATAGATAGAGAATGTATAAGAAATGTTGAATAACCATAGGAATCCAATCTTATGATAATAAAGGATTATAAAGATACTTAACTCATATCACAATAGACATAATAATGACTTATGAAAATATTTGAGAAAAACATGATCACATTTTTATTCAAAAAATTATTGATGATTCATATATTGGTAATCATTTTTTATTTAAATATGATAAACTACATCATTATAAGGATACAAAAATAAAGATAAGATTTTATCTTAGAAAAAATATCCATAATCATTAACCTAGTTAGTCCCTCACCTCAGTCAAGTGGGAAATTTTTACTAACATCCACACCATGAAACACTAATGATGGAAAATTTGGTTAATTATCATGTTAAGGATCCTTATCCTTCCCATAAAGAATTTTTTACAATTTTCCATTACACCTGAAAACTAAAAAATAAAAAAATATTTTATTAGTTGTCATAACGATAAGTTAAAATTAATGACCTATAAGTTAATATTTACATAAATAAATATACTCATTTTTAATTCAGGATCATTAAGATTACCTTAATCCCAAACAACATTTGTATCTCCATAAATATAATAAACTCCTTGTATATAAATTTACATAACATCTCCAATTTGATAATTTTTTATTTCTTCAAATCAATAATAAATACAACAACCATAATTACATCATTTTCAACCCTTAACAAAAAAAACACAATAATGAATTTATTATCTCATCCTAAAATTTCTATAATTGAAAATAAATCTAAAAAAATCATTAGTTTTTTACCTTATTGAAATCCCATTAATTTCATCTAAATGGACTATCATGAGTTTTCAGTGGTATTAAACTCCACTAATAAAATATGTTTCAAAAAACATACACATTATTTGATTTATAATGTTGATGTGATAGCATAAGTGTTTCATTTATCCCAATATGACACTCATACACAATATCAAAAATTCCACATGGCTGAAATTTCAACCCTATGTCACAGAGAAACCTATACATTTAAATATTTTATCATTGTTTTCTACAAGGCATCATTACATGATTATTTCATCCATCATATAATGAAATCAGTTTCAATTTCCTTGCAATGATATTATTCCAAAAAATACCCTAATTTTATCATTTTATTGATTTTTATTTTTTTAATGTATGAAATTGAAATTTAGTAGCCACATAAATGTTTTAAAAACTGACTAATTTCAATAGTGACACGCTGAGTACAAATAATAATGTATAAATGTTTTTTTATATTATGAAAGATAAAATAAAATTAATAAATATAATAAATTGAATAAAAAATTTCCCATATACTGAGCTATGTAAAA
Organism: Viscum album; assembly: GCA_963277665.1. NCBI lineage: Eukaryota > Viridiplantae > Streptophyta > Magnoliopsida > Santalales > Viscaceae > Viscum > Viscum album. The sequence continues at coordinate 1,259,866,840 of OY728152.1, forward strand.
ATTACAAACTCGATTCTTTAAATAGATCATAAATTTATGTTGTCTATGTTCTTTATGAGTAAATATAATATTTTTTAGGATTTTATTTCCAAAATGATCTCCACATAAAAAATAAAATAAAAAATAGAAATATATATATATATATATATATTCTTTAATAGTATTAAATATTATATTTATGGTTTCATTTATTCATTGTGTATTAAAATATATAAGTGAGCCTATTTTTATGTTTTAAAGGAAAAAATTCATTTTGAAAACACAAATGAAGCCCCGTCTAGTTAATAAAAACAAAACATTACTAATCGATATTAGTATATTTATATAATGTTATGATACAAAAAATTATGTGTTGAATCATACTAAAATTAAAATTAAATTGAGTAAAAAATTGAAATATCCATATGAAAATATCCTTCCAAAATTAATTCTCAAGTAATTATTTATCACATTATGTCATCTTTATCTTGAAGACACATCTCTCAAATGTGTATATACATTGATATTATAAATTCCTATCATATTTTTATATAAATTTTATGTTTGATATTTTACTTTCAATCTAATAATAATGGCAAGTGAATGAGATTTCACAAATTTTTATAAGGTGATGAAAACATTATGAAACATACTCAATAATTCATAGTATTATTTTTAACTCATATATTTCAATGGTAACATGATATTTTACACAAACAAAAATAAAATTGATTGAGATAATAAAATTTCATTTAGAATTGATAATAATATTTCCATCATGAAATTATGTTCATGAAGTCTTATATTTGTAGTAAAACCATATTTGACCCACCATTCTAACTTAAAAACACACACCTTTGATAACCTCATGTCGGTAATCTATGGTAAAGAAAAAAATGATTTTCTTTTGAATGTTAATATAGTTATTTTGGTTATATAAAACAATAAGTTCAATTATCATATAATAATTTCAATTTTTCTAAGACAAATATTTTACAACGATTTAATCACGGCTTTATAATTTAGTTTATTATGTTTTGTGTATTTACAGTAACTTAAACCATATCCTTAAAATTGTTATGTCAAAATCAGTTATATCAAACATATATATAACAACTATAATATTGTTTGTCAAAAATATAACTCACATTATCCAATCACATTTTCACACAAAATCATGTATTCTCTCAAATAATAGACCTGGAAAAAAATTGAAACCATGATGACCCAAAAACATTAATGTAAATTATTTAGATCTCTAAGGTACATCCATATGATTTGGTGTTAAAAATTGTAAAAATATTTATATTTATAAGAAATAGATTAATTTTGACAATAAATATTCATTGGCCATTACAAAATATGGTACCACTTCATTGAAACTGACAGATGAATTATTTCCACCCCTATAGGTGAGAAAACATTTAGGTCCATGTATACTCTACCTCTATAACATGATGTTTGCTGGCATGTAATTAATTTTTTATAATAATTCTTCTCTCAATGTAATTTTATTATTTGAAATTACATCATATGTAGTTTTTTTGTCATTCAAAAACATTTTCAGCTCAATAATTAATGGTTTTGAGTACATATAAAAATTATATTTTTGATGAACAAATATTAATATTGAAAATTATAAATATATATAATGTTGTATTGTTAGTATAAAAATATTTTAGTTGTATGGAGTTATGAATGTTGTTCAATGAAAAACGTAACATCCATAAGCACTAAAATATTAAAATTTATATATTTTAATGCAAAAAAATGATATGAGGTTCCTTAGAAAAATATATTTTGTTAATCAAATAATTTAAATAAACCACCAGTATAAGGATTTTTAACTTGTTATTTTTATAAAATTTAACATATTTCATTCCATTAATATTGTTTTATTTGTTGATATATATAAACATTTGAAATATGAATCTAATTATGAAGTTCCTAATCATTTTTAGATAAATATTTTTATATTTCTACTATCAATTTTTTTGTAACTTCACTTCCCTTGTGTTTAACTATTATCTAATGACTCAAAATCAGTATTGTATAATTCATAATCATTTCAAACATGATGAATATTCATTAAATTGGCTAAAAAATTTACTAACTTTTTTAATTTCAAAATAATATTTGGGTAGTATAATATTATCGTGATAGAAATAGTCAATTAATCCATGTAATCAATGAATATAATTATTTTACTTTTGGAAATCTATATTCATATGCTTAAATTTTTTAATTTCATATAATTTTATGACCTGGATCTTGATTATAATGATTCATTATCAATTTTCAATATATTAAATAATATAGATAATTAAACGATGAATTCCAGAAATCAGTTTTTTTCAATAAAAGATTACCTTGATCATATTTAGGAGGTTTTAAAATTATATTGTAACATCAATAAAAATAACAAAACGTGGTATTATAAATCATTCAACACATTGTTTCTAGATAATATAATATAATTTGAAAAATGATTAAAATTAATGAAATAAGAATTTTAAAAAATAATATATATATATATATATACACATGTATGATCGTGAATCTCATTTTTTAAAAAGACAATTAATTATTTTTTTTAAAAATATATTTTGTATTTGGTGATGAAAATTTAAGGAATGCTATGACAACACCAATATAGGAATGATTTATAGGGGTAAAATGTGAATATATTTTTGAGCGGTTTATCTACAATAATACAATTGAGTTCTTTTATTTATTTTCATACAAATCTCCATCGATTATTTTAAAAAAACATTTAATTAAAAAAAATTCTAGGGACAAAATAATACATGTGAATTAGTTATAATAGTGTGATATATATGGGTGTATGAGAGAGAGTGTGTTTTTTAATTAAAATTACCCATTAGTGTTTAAATTTTTAATGATAAATAAAAAATAAAAATAACAAATATACGATATACTAAAATATGAAATAAGATACCAATGTTGTTTATTTTATAAATTTAATTATAAATAAATTTTTTTTAGTGATTAATAGATACCTCACAAGGAAAATGAGGGCATTAGAAATAAATTTTTATGAATTGTAAATTGATTTTGTGAACATCAGTTTAAGATAATAATATTAAAATGTAGTAAACTAAAAATGATAGTCAATTCTATTTTATCTAATGAAGTGTAAAAAATTGTAATTTTATAGGGAAATATAGTTTAATGAATTTCAATATTGACCAATATTCATATATTTAGAGACAATAAAGTTTAGTATATAATTAAAAATTCATGATATGGACATATGGATATTGACAGAAATATATTTTCTTTATGATAATATAATATTAAATATTGTTAATAATAGAATAATATAAATATTACTATCATGTAGTGATATTATATTATTTCATAATAATATTTATATCACATTTTTATTCCATTATTTTATATGTTTTTAGTATAATTATTTTCAAATAATAAAAATTATTTTATTTATTTATTATTTTATAATAATTTTTAAAATATAAATATTATTTAATAACAATAATATTTATATAGTATATTTTAGTTTTTTTAATATTAATACATACATGAAATATTATATTTATCTAATTATATATAATATATATGATATATTTTTGGTAATTAATTTTTTATTTTTTAAATAACTATTATAATGTTAAGATTTTATATTATGTTAATTATTTTGTTTGTCACATTAAAAGCCCAGCTAAACTATATAATTCATGATCCTCTCGATGTAACCCTCTCCCCACCAATGCTTGTACTAGACCATAGGTCACAAATGTGAATAGTGAGTTGATAAGGTAATATTTTCCTCCCCCAAATTATAATTTCATTTTAATTTGGATAGATTGAGTTCACCATAAATACAATTTTTCATCACTATAACTAATTTTCAATATAAATGTCTCAAAAATAAGTCTTCACTCATGAATATGTACAAACGATATGTGGTGAAATATGTTTTGATGTGATTTCTAATTTTTTCATTAAAACATTTTGATTATAAAATATTCATAAATGATAGCCTTTTCATCACTAATAATATATATGTCATTATTAACAAAAAAAATGATTTTCTTTAAATATATATAATATTTCATTAAATTATTATTGATTTACTAGTATGTTGAAATTAATAATAATAATAAATTAAAAAACATATTTCAAAAAAATAGCCACATTAAATGAAAACTCATTAATTCATTATTGATTTTATTAAAAATATAAAAATGAGTAACTATTTGGGATGGTGATTGACTATAGGGGTTCATTAGAAAGACTATGGATCAAATTTTTTAATTTTATTGTGATTTGTGACATGTACTCAATCATCTACTCGATCTATTTCTCCTAAGGTTGTTGATGTTCTTTCAGATCTTTGGACAACCATTATATAGTAATATCCTCAGCTCTGAACCTTTTCTCATTCTACACAAATAAAATTTGTAATGATCAGTAATGAGCTCCCTTCATGGTAAATTATGTTGAAATCAATATGTTTCCCTGATAAGTAGTCAACTATGACCATTAACTAATACCAATAACCCGACCATTCTTGATAATAACTATAATCTCCCATATCCAACCACTTTACCATCACATAGTTGGCAAGATCCGTCAACATTACCATCTCATTCATCAGTTTAATCTTGAATTTTGTGTATGTGAGTGGTATCGGGATCATAAATATCCTACGAATGTGTAATTATAAATAAAATTAATAATATTTAACTAATATTATTAATTCAAAAATAAATAATTTCCTAGATATGTCACTAAATTTCACCAAAAATCTATCCAGTAGTATAATAAATATATAATATATTCTACACATTGAACTCCATAGTGAAATGATCAATAAAAATTTGTAAATTTAACATATAGATTTATTTTTAAAACTATATATAAAATAATAATAAATCTTACATACAATATCTTAATGATTTGAACCCAAAGAACAACTCCTGAATCATTGTCTGAAATCCGATCTTTCTCGACCCAGTTGATATTCATATATTCTCCTCCTGAATGTTCATCACATCAAATAGGCACACATCCCATCATAGGGATAGACTATAATTTAGTTGACAAAAAAATACACTCAACTATATCCTAATATCTTTTTGAATTATCTCTCCATATCTATCAAATAAATAAATTTAAAATTGATAAAACAATCATTCATGAAATCCACAAATTTTTTCCAGTTTGTGAATCTCATTATATTCTTAATTAGAGATCACAAAACTTATAAAAAATTAATAATAATAAGTTATAAGTTAATTTTTTTTATAGAAAAAATATTTATTTTCATAAAAACTAGTGATTTAACGTAAGAGGACACATATTTATGATAAACCATTCAAATGAAAACCATAAATACGGATAATAGTTCATTGGAATAGAATCTTCTTGAACACTGAATATATTTGAAAATATTTTAAAATAAGAAAACATATACAAAAAAATCATCAATGAAATATATTAAGGTAAATTAAATAGAATATATATTTTTACTTATTTCTTCTAATGAGGATCATAAAAGAAGAAATAGATACCACTCAAAAATATGGTCTAGAATCATCAATCTATATGGACCTCAACCCCTATTATTCAATGGTGTAAAAGAAGTATCCTGACTATATTGTTCATAAAATAGAATACGAGAGTCATAACTAGGATTCATATATTTGTCCATGATGTACTTCATAACCTCTAAATTTTCTTAAGGAGTATATATAATATAAATAATATTATATAGAATTTTTTATAATAGTAAGGAATTTAAAACGAATTAATATTCATTGGAGGAAATTAATATATAATCATTGGGATTGTACTTGTATATACACCCACATTATTCATCTTTATCTTCTAATTCTTCACCCACATCATCATCATATTCTTCTTCAATATCATCAATTTACATGAGAACTCAATTTTAACATCTCTAATTATTTATAATTAATTAATAGTTACATCTTCAAGATTATCATCATTATAAACTATTTTTTTATATTATTAATATCTGATAGCTATATTTTTTGAGTATGAGATATATTCAGTAATTTCACTTCAAAATATTCAATATTCAACTACTCACAATGATTATTTTTAACATATTTATTTTCATGATATTTCATTTTTGTTAAAATAAGAAAATTTGTATAATCACTAATGAAGAATAATAATACGGGTAATGAAACAAATGTACTTAATGTGTCTGAATTAGTGGTTCATTTACTAAAAAATAATTATAATACTAATTTTCAATAACTCTATTTCATTGATGAATTCAGAATATTCAATCATTATTAGTGAATAACATTTGAAAATTGTAACATCGTTTTCCACCATGTTATAATAACAAAATTATTTCATCTTGAAAGACATAAAATGAAATTTCATAATCTCTATACAATGATATTTTAAAAAAAACCAGTGTTTGTTGATTTTTTATCTCCCCATATTTATTTGTGTGGAATCACAATATAATAAAAATAAAATCATTTCGAGATTTTTGAAATTTAAATTGATGAAAACACAACACACGTAATTGAATATCCATTCTATTTATATATTGCATGACTTATAGAAGTTTATATAAATTATTTTTATAATAAAATTTATGTTGATTTCATATGTTTTAAAATAAATATATTTAATTTAGGATTCATTAAAACAAAAAAATAACATGTTTTACAGACTTCATGTGAGGCTGATAAATTTTTTTATCTTATTTGATATAATAATCATTTAATTTATATAACAAATAATTATGATATTTTTTAAAAAAATTTTGAAATAAAAAAATACTGAACAATGGTACTTATAAAATGAATCATGATATTAAATCTCATGTGGGTAGAACATATATGTGATCTCTTTTTTGTTTTTCATATAAAATTAACTATTCATATCAACGACTAAAACCTATTACTCAATGATGAAAATTTAATAATTGAATATTAGTGTAATAATCTACATTTTCTTCATTCGGAAATATTTAATTATGTATTGAATAATTTTAATATTTTAATTAAAATCTGATTAATAATAACTTTTAGTGTTTAAGATGTTGAATAAAATTACTCGAATGATACTCGATCTAGGGATGAACATGTCATAATGAAAAAAAATTCATATTTTAGATGATGATGACCAATAGGGTGATTTAAGGAACAATGTTGGGGATACTATACTGAAATTATCATCCACAATAATAAAAATCATGTAATACCAAAAATACAAGTGTACACATATTGGATTATAGAGAATCCTAAGATGTAATATCATATTAAAAACCTATTCTATAACAAAATACATATGAATTTCATAGAGTCATATATCCCAAAAATAATTCCTCAGGATAAAATAGAAAAATAAAATATGAAAATATGCTTCATTCCCTATCCCAAGCCTCACTGAAATCCCAATTACATGTCCCTATTTAGTCATTGTAGCTCTATTGACTATGAATCCTATAACTTGTAATTCATCACAAGGTTCGACATGTACACTATGGTTCCCATGTAGGGTTTGAGAAATAAACTCAGTGGGGAACATTGAAAGCATCCCCAATTTATAAAATTATATAAATGTTTACACATATAGAAAATAAATAATAGAAAAACATGATGTATAATTACACACATTAGGTCATCATATGGTAACCCAGACACAATGAATACCGACCATAAATGTTTTCTTCACCTCTCATTAACCATGTATAGTGCAAACTCATGTCAGTTGATGCTCGTCAATGAAATGTGGGACATAAACATACTCAATATAAAGGAGAGATAATGTAATCTGTAATCAATGATCACCAATTTCCTAAAACATCCTCATTGTGGAAAAAATAAGAAAAAAAATAAGAGAACCAAAGAATAGAAATAACATATCCAACCACCCTACGAGTCAATAATGACATCATGTGATATATCATCGGGCTAATAGGATATACAAAAATTAGATTCTATGGAGGGAAATAAAAATACCAACATTATATATGATCTTAACAACAAAAATAAATTACGTATCATAGAAAATGAGTTAAAATAAATTAAATTCTAGGGAGGAAAAATATGCTACAATATCCTATATGATCTAATCCACCAAGAGAATGTAATTACACAACATGATTTACTCCTTACAAAGTGGATCTAAAGGTAATATTAATGTCCACATCCTACCGCATAAGGAAAAAACAGCATAATAAGGTATTACCTAAATTCAGAAACATATATAAGTGTTTTTTCTTAAGGAGGTAGAAGAATCACCAACCTGCCGCACATGATGAACCGTGCCACCATAAGGATGGTCCCAATGAAATTTTGAAAATAACCTATTTCATACAACCCAATGTTGACATTCAAAATTTGATTAGGATGGGAATATAAAATTTATAACTCAACACCTCAATATTTATGTCTATATATTGCATAGTCACTATAAAAAACTAAAAAGTTCTTGGGAAATACATTTTTATATATATATAAACATATAATGTTCAATATTTACACTCTAATTCAAGTCATGACACTAGTACTTGTCCATAAATCAACACTAGGACACACATGGACCACATGGAACAACCAACTACATCTATATATACCATACAAAACCACCGAATGGTAATACTATGTTAGAAAAACCACCAATATAAATCCTACACCCTGTTACGTCTATCTGGACTAAGCCTCAATTGATGAATCTAAATTTTCATACAATTTCAAAAAAATCGACATAGTTCTAAATCACCAAGGACCTTCTATAATCCATTAATACATAATAACCTCTAAAAACTCATCGATATATTGTTATAACATGATTCCAATATCCCACCCCTACTTCACATTAACGTTATCTCATGGAAAACTAAAAACCCAATTATCATGATGTAATCAGTCCCCACCACAATCCACAAAGACAAAGTGGATAAAATATTCTTATCATAAGTGATAAGACTCGTATTATTCCTTGAGTGGGTTCTACCAAACATTCATGGTACATATGGTTCTATCAACCATCACCATAGGGTTTAATTCCACAATGTGTGTCATTCTAGCTTCAAATTGTCTACTATTATTCTATTTATAACCCAACCCAAGCCTGAAAAATGAAATATACCTCTTTAAATAGATATCTAGAATCCTCCTCCCATGGGGAGGGGACCACAAAATGTTTATAAATCACACAAATTAATTGATAATACTCACTTCAAACAATAAAAGACTTTATTCCACACTAATTATCTCTAAGTGAACTATTGGTCCCTTTAAAATTATCCATGCTCAATCCCCTCCCATATATGCATGAATAAGTCACATAAAATTCATATGGTTAATTATCAACGTGATCAGCAAGCCTGATATTATAGTTTCCAACCTTATTCAACGTTTTATAAACTCCATCCATACTTGTCAGATCCCATATCAATATGCTCAACCAGAAAATGTAATTATAAATAATTATATTCAATTTTACAATTTATCCCAATGAGGAATAATTTTACCAAAATCATTCAGTACCCTACTATAGAGGAATTCTTAGTCTATGACAGACCAATTATCTATGTCCTGGATCCAGAACCCCTATGAATATAAAACATATCATTCCATATTAAACAATCTATAAATTTTTCAAAAAATCAATTATATCTATAAGAAAAATACATGAGTTACTATAATAATTTAAATATAATGAAATGGGTTGTGTTTACCCTCTTATAGAATCTTATAAAGTCCACACCATGAATCCATATCATCTCAGGATTATTCCAACATTATTGGGTGGAATCATAGTGAAATCCCTTAATAATATTACTTCATGTCATTGTAAGTAATGGTGGAGGGAGAAAAAATTGGAAAAATTATTAAATTGATTTTAAGTGCGGGAAAATACAATAAACCCTATTTCCAAGGGATACAATGTTGGTGTTAAAGATGAGGAAAGGGAATTACTACCACTAAATCACCTTGATGGTGTAAGAAACCCCCAAAATGGAATAATATAAAGTGTCTAAAAATAAACCTTTTCCACTAGAAAAAAATAAAAGGGCCATTATTCTGGGACATTGGGGGTCGTTATGGTGTGATATTGTAGTTCATGACACAACCCAACATATATTATGGTATGGCATATCCTTCCAAGAAACCATAATCGAATAGTTCATTAGGTTGTTACAGTATATACCAAAATCTGTAAAGTAATCATATAAACCCCATTTACCATGCTATAAAAAATAAATTAGGACATGAGAACCCACATGAACCAACCACCATCACCAAAAAAACATTATAACATGTTATAGAGTACCCATTTAAGGTGAACTGATTACCTTACTTATGATATTATGAATGGATACCAATTGTCATGTGGTTTTCCACCTATAATTAATTTCATCCCAAATTATTCAATTTTGATTCCCCAACATCCACTATCACCCGAAACATTTTATACCCAATAGAAATAACCTCAAATTAAATATTAGTATCATGAAAACAAATTCAAACAACAAAATTTTATCACCCCTACTCATAGACACTCTAAATTAAAATTTATCATGTTGAAAAAAACTTATAATGGTGTGGGTCATTATAAAGTCCCCACTATATAGATTCTCTTCTCAAAGAATCATAAAATACTATCCCAAAAATTTCCATTCATTGATAAAAAATGACATCATCCCTAATTTCTTATTCAATTTGGAATTTCATGTTGTTCTATTTCCCATTCACTGAATAATGATACATCAAATTTCCCCAAAAACACATGATCTATTCCTTAAAACCTAATATATGTAATCTGAATGAAATAACTAATGTGATTTCCACATCACAACATTTTATTATACATGAAAAAACCACTAAAACCTCCTCTTTAATAATTATCCTAACATTAAATGTCCTTTCATGATGGAACACCATTACCAGAATCGGATCATAGTTCCCTGACACCTTCATACATCATAAAAACACAAAATACTACACTAATTTTTTAAGAAAAAAATCAGTGTAATTAAAAGGTTAAAATCATCAAAATAGTCTTACTCACTATTATACTATATCTCTATATGAATAAATTTCCCTAAGTCAAAGAACCTATTGAATAGACATTGATTTCTATTTGATTCATTTTTTGACACACTAAATGCACTCATTCAATATATCTAAATACAAAATATTGTGTTTAATAAGGATTTGTAAATTTTTTATATTCCATAAAAATAGTATTTCTAGAGATACCTCAACCACGTTCTAACTAATTCCTATATCCTCATGAACCATCAACATGGGGGTTCTACAATAGTGATCAACATGATTCTCTTCAACACGAGGGAATCCAAACCACAATCTTTCCATACCATCAAATCTAACCATTAAATACAATATATTATTAAATAGAAAATGTAATAATATAATGGTACTCACCATATCATGTATTAGTTTCCATAAAAATGTTATTCCTATCCAATTCTGTTCTTACTAGAAAAATTAAACCCGACATTAATAAATATTCTCTAAAAAAGTGGGAAATCCGAAAAAATAACATATTTTCACGTCATAACATGACTTTTCTCATTGAATTTATATTGAAATAGATAATTTAAAATAATAAAAACTAATGAGTCATAACATAAAACTCATTCTTTCACTAAAAGTATAGAATAACTATCCATTCAAAGAATAAAATTTAATGTAATCTACTCTTGATTGTTATCATGATCACATTTGCCCTCACCCCTTAACTAACTTCAGATCCATTTATCACAACTTATTATATCTCAAGGAAGATCATTTAAATACCCCTATATGTCCCTTGTAAAATTTCCTAGTTTTTCAGAACTAATTGTAATCGGCACCATAGTATAATCACCACACTATCGATGCTCTCTGGGAACCTCGGCGATTCTCAATAGACCCATACAAATGTCATCCAAATTATATATATACAAAAAATGAATTTCATATATCCAACATTAATTTTCAATATAAAATCCATACCTCCTTACATTATGGTACAAACAAAATTCACTATATCTATTCAAGGCTAGAGTGAACATATTAATGACCATTTCATTGGTTCTCATTTACCAAACACCATGATCTAATCTGAACAAAAATTGGGTTACACCCTTATATTAGTAGATCATATTATGAGACTCACAATTCCAGGAATATCTTAGTATCAATACTAGTACCATAAACATAATCACTATTCCATGTACCCATTGAATGATATTACATAGTCAATGAAATCAATTTTCTTTATCTCTTCCAAAGAACCCAAATCATCTGGAATATTTCAAGGAAAACCTCACGATCAACTACAAATTGTGTATTATTCTATTGTCAAAAGGTTTTTACCCATTGTCTAATCCTAAATGGACTGAATATTTAGGATCTTAATCCATTGTCCGACGGAATAAACAATCCAAAAGAAACTATGTTATGAATCAAACTAAATAATTCTGTTGTGGAAATCCCAAATATGAAATCATTCCATGTTGTTTACATTAACGCACCAAAGGAATCCAAAATTAATTTTTTACACATATATGAGTATTCTAATTCACAATTCATCCCATGATGACTCTAAACATTATATTTTTGGACCAATATGAATTTAAACACCCAGTCTTGGGGGGGAATCAAGATCCACATTGATAAAAAAATATCTTATTTTAGTCCCCTATGACTTATAGATTATGTTTTCTTGTGAGTAGGATCTTGTTCAGTTTATCAAACACTCAATGTAATTCTCCAAGAAACACTCAGCACATAAAAAAACATATAGATAAAGGATCATATAAAAATATATTACATTGTTCACTGTGAAATAAAAATCAAAGGGGTATTATATTATTATTTATCAACATACAATGAGATAATACAACTCAATATTATTATAATAATAGTTTAAGATAGACACATTGTCAATCCGAGGGTTATTCCATGATAATATAATTTACGATCATATTTAGGGATGTCTTGCTACATTTATAGACTTTTTGGTCAAAATATGATAAGTATATAAAGTGTTATTATAATGTGTCTTTAAATCTATGTAGATGATTTATTTACATCCACATTCTAGACACTCATATTCTACAGATATATATGAGAGTATTATTTTTTGTGATGATTTATTTTTTATTATCCACAAAATATAAATTGAGGAAAACCCCTACAAATGAATATAATTACATGCTAGTATAACCTATATTATTCCATTTAATAGACTCCTCATGTATCCATATGTACTAATAAAATGTCCAATTCATTATTGTTCTTCACATGGCTAAATATATAAAAAATCCAATACACATTATTCTTTCAAAAAACTGATTTGAGACTATCTTCAATTCTCCCATGCCATTTTCAAAAATTGATACGGTCATTATATTCCAAAACACATTTATCACAAACTCCAAATATAATTTTTAATAATAAAATAATTATTTGAAATATATTATTCTTGAAAATAAATAAAATTCACAGTATGATATCATTATTCATGCTGTGACACTCAGTTAACAACCAAATCCAAAAAGAATAAAAATTTCGTGTATTAAACATAATATTTTGGTGTCATTATACAAATATTATCAATACTTTATCATATTTCAGTCTAATATACTTACTTATGGAACAAATATTATTTTTATAGTTGCTATATGATACAAACATAATCTATTTTATGGGTGCTGTAATAGAAAGAACCAATAAAATCAACCAAAATCACCTCAAAATATAATCATCTATTCTTAAATATTATTGATCAATGATAATAAAATGTTGTGCCATCATTTTTTTGAATGCAAAAATCCAAATATAAACTCTTCATTACTCATGAAAACATGGAATTAAATCCTAGGACATGTATTCTTCTTGAAAAACTGTTGTGAATAAAAATGATTCCCATATCTATACTTAATAATATTGAATCAAAATAATGTATGAGAATGTATCTCATGTGGAAAATATATATACACTTACCTAACATGTGAATATATGTGGAAACCCTTTCAAATCATCATATTTCCAATTCATATCATCCATATGACCATTAATACTCATGTTTGTGACCCTTATATATCATGTAGGTGAATCAAAAAAACATATAGTATTCTACTTTATTAATCATTCAGGCGAACCCTATATATCATATAGGTAACCCTTACATACCATCTAAATCTCCATGTGACCCTAATGTATTATAGAGTACCCTTACACATTATCCTGACATCATCTCTTACATTTCCATAAAATTTAGATAATAACATATATACATAATTTAAAACATATAATATAATATATATTCCAATGAATATGGTACATATCATCCTGAAATCTCTAAATATTTGTTATAAACATTGATAATTTTTGGTATCACTTTTTATATATATTGTATCAATATATTGATGTTACATATCATAGTAAGAACCCCAATATCTATTATTCATATTTAAAACCTTCCAAATTACATTATCATTTTTTGTATTTTTTTGATAATATCATATCCAACATCTATAATATATTTAATATACTCAGATCATCATTCCATTGATATTTTCTTGTGAACTATAGGGCTTGTCTTAGTTATTTGAATTCTAAATATCCAACCATGTTTACATATATTTAATCATTATCTCCTCTTCCAATAATTAATTATGATATAATTCCACTTATAGAAAGGCACATCTAATTAAAAATTAATGGAAACCATTTTATTTTACAAAAATCCATGTAAAAAATCATATAAATATTCAACCATCATAAAAATTTAATTATTTAAACAAAAAACACATATAAAACACTCTCAATTAAATAATTTCCCCTTCATATGTTGTTTAGAATACTTATATAAAATCAATGAATCTTAAATAGGTATATATAATGTATCTCACATTTTATTTTAGTTAATGATCCTCTAAATATACTTATTTTTTAAAATTCATTCCTATAACTATTTCGATAAATTTAAAAGGATTGAAATTTGAAATATACTTCATTCCTTTACTACGAATAATTTTATAAAAGTTTCAATGATATCTTCAACTGTTTCCCTCCACATCTTTCGATATACTTCTTATACATCATTTATAAAATACATCATTCACTCATTATTATCTTAAGAACCTCCATATTTAGAAATACTACTCTACTAGTTTCCTTCAACTTATATTATTCCGGATCTCATTTTACAACTCATATATAAAATCAATATTTTGAGATATAAAACATTCCCATTTGGTGGCATGTTCCATAAAATATTTAATCTTCATGTTAATTATAATTAAAAAATATTAATATTTTTCAATATAACCATCATTGTAATATCCAATTCCAAAAAATATCGTTTTTATCAAAATTATTTTCATAGAATTTTAAGGAGTTTATATAATACATTAGAACATGATATTGAAAAAAGTGTCTAATTGAATAAATTGAATAATGTTTATGTCTTCCAATACTTCTCCAATCTTATGTAACTCAATAATCTATGATCCATTAACCTCAAACATCATGTTTTCTATGTCAAACTTATAATATTGATAATAAATTATTAAAAACAGTGTGTGTGAGTTATATCATATGTTTAACCATTTGATACTACTTAATACAGATATACATTTAATACTTATTGACATCTATGATTTTTTAATTTTCATCATAGGGATTATCCATTACAAGATGATGCTTAGAATCTATAGAATTATCATCACCATGACACCATTTCTTCTAATATTTATAGTTTTTTTGATAAATATTTCATCATGTTGTTTCAAAATATTGGTAATAAATTATTATTTTTAGAATAATTTAGTATTCTGAAAAATAGTCACACCACACCATATTCTTTTCTTAGGAATCAAATAGAACATATATTCCCCTTTGGGTGTTATTTGTATTCCATAAACCCATATATTGGCTTCTTCAGGGTATTACCCAACTTGATAAATGCATGATATCACATTTTTGACTCCAAAATAGGTTTGATTCCCTTTAGAAAACTTATTTATATTTTTCACTCCAATTTAACACTAAATTCACTACTTATTTGCCCATACTCCCACTCTCTCAGCCTATATATTAGAGTTTTTTCATGTTATACCCTAACATATCTCTAAATAATGTTTTTTCCTTATATTTTTCATTTAAATACATTGTTTATCCTTCAAAAAAAGTCATTATTTGTATTTAATTTCATGAAAAACACAACACATTGATTTTATCTCCCCTTAAGTCTGCATCACATAAAATAATTTTAATACATATTTTAAAACCCATAGGAGAAGGGAAATTCCCTTCATATAAAAGCTATGAATTTTGGTTGTTGTTTTTGTTCCAAACTACTTAATCCTTCTATATATTGATCCATATTAGTGTTATTTAATTAAATTACACCACTAATTTATTTGTGATTTTTAATTTGGGAAACCTTGATATTTTTATTGATTATTTTTGTGTTCATTTATTGTGTTGTGACCATTACATAAATCCAACATTTGCCTGATTGACAATATTTTAAGACATTATTCCCTCTACTAGTTTTATAGGAAGATTCATATTTTGTTATTTTAATTTTTAGAGAAGTTATTAATGACATTACTACTTATTTTCTAGAAATACGGATAGATTCTACTTTCTCCACAGATTACCACAATCTTATATTTTACTTCTATGAAGGATTCTATAAAATTATATACATTAATATATGATATAAAAAACGTTTATAGTAGGTCTCATAATTCTTTTAGAACATGGAAATATTTATTAATGTTACATATTCTATTTTTATAATGACTTTATTTCTACTATACGATGGACTAATTATATTCCTAACCATTATTATTATTCTACTCATACAAAAACACATTTATATATATCCATAGTTCTCATATTAATAATATATTCCAATGTTATGATACCTGATTCTTCTTTTCATTCATCGATTCTATCCCAATAATTTCATTCTTGACATTTTAATCATGTGGTTTTATTTTCCCCAATAAAAATAGATTCCATAAAATGTATTGTTTTAATTATTTTTTCATGTAATAAACATCATTAATGATTGATAATGGTTGTAAATGTTTATAACACCACAATTTGAGGAATAATATTTATAATTACAAGAGTTACACATTATCTATTCAATTGTGGATGAATTTGATATTCCTTCTAGTCCATTATCATACATGAACAGGAAATATTCTTAAAAAAAATATTTTAGGGCTAGTAATCCAATAATAAGAATACATTTTTAACTCATTAGGTCCATATTGTTAATGCAAACACATTCTTCACCTTGTGATATACATTCCTCTATATTTATTCAATAACTCCAATTATCACCCATTTTTAACTACTAAAAGGTTTCTTTCATTCATTTAGAAATGATGTATCATACCATAAACCCAGTTTTTCAACAATATTCATTCATTGGGATTTAATAAAATCCTTTTAAGTTGTATAAGGGTCAATAAATTGACTCAAAATCTCCTTATTTTCATCCATAAGAATTTCATGTTGAGCCTATTTAATTTACCTAAAAAATATTTTACCTTTTAATTTAATTACCTTTTTATCATATATTGTAAATCTTAATTTACAATTTATTAAGATATTATGTTAACTAATATTTTTTATCCCTTTTCTATTAACATCCAAATAATAAATATTAATTTTTGTGCCTATTTTATAAACTCCATTCTTTTTATTTAATTTTTTTCCAAGTGTAAGGATGGATATTTTACTTCCAATTCAATTCTTATTCACCACAATGTAATCTAGAAAGAATATTGTTGGGAAAAATTTATGGTTTGTGAAGTATTTGTTGTCATTGGACAAGAAGTGTTAAAATAATTTCAATATTTTACTAAATAATATTTTATTAGATTATTAGTTTGTGTTCTATTTCATATTGATAGGATGATTTGATAAGAAGAAAACATTTACCATGAAAGGTATTATTATGCGTAAGCGATTTTGAATAATACCTGAAGTTTTATTGTTTTTCTTGAATCATGAGAGAGATGTAAGTAGTAACTACATTTTTAGAATTGAATAATGTTTTTCCATTATAGTCAAAAGGATAACTCATTTGATTAAAAATATTTTGGTGGATGTAATGATGTGATTAATAATGGATCAAAGCTATTTAAAGAAAATTAAATATGCTATAGATGAGTAATTCTATAAATTATGCGATCTCCATTAATTTAATTTTTTTAACCTATGTTATGGTAAATAAATAGTAATTATTGTTATGTAAAGGTAATTGGAATTTTTTTTAAGATTTATCATTGAGTTTCATTATCTATTTATGAGTTACCAAGGATATCTATATATCTTATCAGATAACCATTAGCTATGTAAGGGTAAAAACTATATGCATACATTTCATCGTCCATTTTCATTATCTATAGATGTGTAAATTGGGTTATCTATAAATGAAATATGAAGGCTCGAATCTATTTAAAGGTAATCCAATGATTTTTATAATGTTAAACTCATAACTAAATAAAAGTTATCATGGAGTTTATTGAGCTATTTTAAGGTCTATATAATTATATGTAAAGTTAATTTAGAAAATCATTATGATATATAATAGGACTTGTGATATATGTAATCTTCATTGGAAAACGATCTGTGTAAATATCAACATTATTTTTGTAAGATTAATTTTTGAGAAGAAAATATATATATTTATATTCTACAAAATAAGAGTATGGTTAGTTCATTTGGGGTAATATAATTACCAATAAAATAAATATCAGGAATAATGTATCATAATTAAGAATAGTAAATGGATTGATCTATAAAGGAGTGAATTTTTCAATAATATATGGATAAATCACCAAAAATGATGGGATATTATTATAGAGTGAATTTATAATGAAAATTATGGAAACAAATACATCTATGTCGTCACAAAAAGATGAAAATAATGTTTTCTCCATAAAAACTAATAAAGGGGATTCATATACCGAAAGATATTTATTTATTGTGAAAATTATCCTAGGATCATCAGTTGATTAGTCAAAAGTAGTCATGGATGAAAAAATATGATCAAAGTCATAAAACATTAGTTTTTATAATTTATATTTTTTCATATTTTAGGATTAAATATAAAAAATTGCATAAATATTGATGATTAAATGTGTTGATGTTCCCACCAATACATCTATGGTGGTTGGAAGTAAGTGAATAATGAGTAGTTCCCTAAATGAAACTATTTTAGTTGAGAAAAATACCCAAAACAATGTGCTCTAAATTCTATATATTCTAGAAAAAATGAGTATAAAGAAGAGAAACAAATTTTTTGGAATGTTTTCGATATTTAATAATATTGGGAATAAGGAATGAAATGTTTTCATAACATGTAAACCATTAAGGGAATTTTTAAGTGCACTATGAGTGTCACTATAACTAATTTATTGAATGATTCACCGAATAAGGAGAAACTTTTATATGTTTGAAAGAGATTTGAAATAGGAGATATATTTTTGGAAATTTAAAATTGTGTGGTAACAATAATGTATTATGGAACATAAAAAAACTATGTAATAATAAATAATAAGTTAAAGAAATATAAAAAAGGATTGTGAAGAAATACTTTTCAAACTAGGGAAATAAGATATTGATATTTTTTATATAATAAATTCTAAATAAGTATGATATGGATAGTCTCAATCCATAATTGGTCTATTGGAGGAAGAAGTTGTATTCTAAAACTAATCCCATTAATTCAGAAAATATAAATACACCTTGTGGATCAACATCTTCATTTTTGAACAATATGATATACAAAAGACATATAAAAACAAGATAAATAAGAATGTGTTAGAATAAAAAAGGATAAGATGACTAAAAATCAGTATGAACTAGAAATAATAAATATTTACAAATCTATGAACACTCTTAAGAAACATCATAGATTAGTAATAGAGTCTGAGCACATTTATAATGAATGTTCATAAATATTAACAGATAATCTAGAGTAATAAAGTGGAATCGAAGCACAAGATAATGAAAAATCCAAATAGAAATAAAATATTCCCCATGATTACAAAAAATTGCAAGTAAGGATTAGAAATGATGGAAAATGATATTATAAACTAAATTTTTAGGTTCGATGAAAGATATAAGAAAATAAAATTATTTTCTGATAACCATTGTTGCCCAAGATGAAATCATAAAGAGTAAAAACTACTCACCAAGTGATGAATTTGACTTAATGGATTGTGATAAAACCCATATCATTTGTATTTAATATTTTAATTTTTGTGTGAAGATAATTTCTTCTATAGGAGGTTATAATACTTAAAAAACATTATATCCATCAATTAATATTAATGAATTTATCTTGAAGAAAATTTAAATATCCGATGAAGAATGAATTTACTAATTTCAAGGATGATAACCTATTCATTATGTTGTTGATAAATTTGCTATCTAACACAATGCATCATATTTTCTTCATAGAGAAAACTTATTGAGGGATTACAATATAATGAATAATATAACATTGATTAAATATTAATTCACACCAACATCTTCCACATTCATATTATTTTTTATCAATAAGGTGAGACAATAAAATGAGAGAAAAATATGAGAATGAGAGGGAGATGAGAATCTGATGGATGAAGTTGATGAAAGTTTGAGGATATAATGGAATATGATTTTATTTTATTATTATTGACTATAAAAATATATGGGTGGAATTTTGATCCCACTATTATATTTTTGTTTTTTTGTTAATGGAAATGGAGTGTTATCATGATGTTAGAAATTTAATAAAAATATGTTCTAAGAAATTTAGATGGAGTGTCTAACATTATTGATAGGAATTGATTAGTGGAAGGAATAATTTCCAAAATTACTCATTATGAGGTATAATGACATGTGAGAATAACTATATGATGTTTTGGGGCCCGGTGTTTTATAAATTGTCAACAATGTTTCAATATGTGTTTTTTGAGTTTTTGTTGGATGAAGTGGTGATTCATTGAGAATTTCAATGGATTCATTTTATGTGATTGTATTCCATGATTGAGAAATTCCCTTTGTAATTGCTATGAATGTGGATGTGATATTAGGTTCAAATATTTAATTAATATTGAAACATAGTTTACAATAATGAAGAATTTTGGGATGATCTATTTAAAATTATCAATCCAGAAAGAAGAAAATAAGATGAACATGATTTAATTTAAAAATAGAACATTTTTCATAAATATATTAATATTTTTTACAATAAGATAAATTTTTGGGATCATTTTTTAGAATATAATATTACACTTTGTAATATTTTTTTCTATTTCAAAAAATGGGGGGGGGGGCACATGAACAAACCAACCAGATCAACCATTATTTTAGTCGGTGTAGAAAAAATTGATGCATTGGTGTTACCCATACCATCTAGGATTGTGGATGAGTGTCGAACGATATATAAAAGCATATAATATAACTCAATGAGAGAACATGGTTTTAAGTTGGTGGGACTGTATAGATGAGGCACAATACATTAACACTGTTGGTGCATGGTGTTTTGGGTGCTAAACCTTTCTTCCTGATCGATTGGATATATTCACATGATCTATTATTAAGAAATGTATAGGTAGAGAAAACATTTATGTTGGACAACTGAGGAAAAATACTATTCATATTCCATTAAAAAATATTTAAATATTTGGATCCATCTGATCCACTTGATCAGAGCCATTCAATGGATCTAGAGATAATCTATACATTAAGACTCATCCATGTATTTTATTCCACTAGTTTATATTCCAAATATCTATTGATCATACATGGTATTTTTATGGTTTTCAATGATCATGTTAATGATATGTTGAGACATTACACATCCATGCGATAAGTCTTAGTATTCAATGAATATGAATATTCAAAGAATATAACATTGGTGAATGAAACAAATGATATATAATATCACTTAGATATGTGGACTATTTCATTCTTTAATGGAGCACATGATCTGTCTTTATGGGAACAAAATAAGAATTCTCCAAAAAAATATGATGTGATTTTCTAGGTCACTTAGTTTGTGTTTAGTTTAAAACACCAATATTTATTTTGATTCAGGACTTGATGTGGTATATTTTGTGGGATATTCAAGAAAACCTTGATATTAATTATAAATTATAGTTGAGTAAGTGAAAATAAGTGTAATATCATCTATAGATACCGAGGTCTATGGATGAGTTGAAGTTACATTGATATTCGAGATGATATTGTTTTTTGAAGAGAAATAGAGCATTGTAATGTCAAATTTTGGAAAGAATAAAAGACATGTAAAATATATTTCTTTCATGAGGAAAAAAATATTACGTTAATAGATTTCATGAGATATCGAACTACATATTTACAAGGTAATCATACACTCTCTAGTTTCATGATCAACAAGTTTGTCTAATCTCTTCTGAGACACCTCAAACTAGTTGATATAATCTCATTATGTTATGAAAATGACAAATAAGGAGATACTTTGTGATATCTTATACTCCCATGAGGAATAATAAACGCATGAAAATGAATTATAATCATACATATAGAATCATAGTGACATATATCCACACCCATTTAGTTTTTCATGAAGGAAAATACATGCGATGTTGCATGCAATACATGAGAAACATTGTATACATGAAACTACAAGAACCTTCATTGAGATACCAAATATATGTTAATTACAAAGAAGAATTAATATTTACAAGACATTATAAAAAAAATCAAACTAAAAATTTATAAATAAATATGTTTTTAGGGTTACCTAAAATTCCTTAATGTAACATCATGCATGTAAGAAGTGCACTCAGTTATATTGTTATGAGAAATCCAAAGAGAAAAAATTTAGGTTTTGAATGTACTATAGTAAATAAAATAACCTAGAAGAATTTTTGTGCACCACTTGCAAAAACTTTAGTGATTCGAGGAACATATAAAGAAGGAATAATTTCATTAACATTTGATTCACAAAGTAATATAATCATATGAATGTCATAAAAAATTTTGAGCAAGGCCAACCAAATTGTTCAGTGGCTATTGTAGGTTCATGAATTTTACACGAGAAAGTGTGTTTTTTAATGATCTTATAGTAGGAAAAAATAACATCCAATTGTTGATCTATTATATTATTGGGAAAAAGTCAATCAGTTAGATTTGAGATATAGATAAGGATTTTAGTTAGAGTAAGATGCAAGAAGCTAGTCAACTAGTGATAAGAGAAATTGATGTCTTTCAGTTAGAGCCTGAATCAGGATAAGTCTGTCAATTGAAGCTATGGGTAGGAGAAGATGGTTTGGTGGTATAACCAATTAAGTTAGAATAGAATGATTTATTATTTTTATAATCTAGACCAAAGGGAGGTTTTACCATTAGGGTATATAACCTGTTAATTCCAAAACAACGGTTATTGATAATAAAAGTATAGGAAGGAATCGATGTTGGGGTATAACAAACATGAAAAGTAGTAGGTCTCAGTATTGATAATTGAAATATTGTGTGTTTAAACCTCTATTATAACAAACTCACATGAGGTTAAATTGAGATATTTCATAGACTGTATCATGAAACTTAAAAGTATTATGATATTTAATTTAAAATTTAAAGAATTCATAAAACAAGTGTACTACAGATTCACCCCCTCTAAGTTCCACAAAATCCTAGATGGGGCTCAATAATTGTTATCCATGGGTGGCCCCCTGAAAATATCCCAAAAATTTCTTACCTAGTGAGAAATTAATAAGTTGTATGATTTACCTCAAATTGGGAATTATTCAAAGACTTATAATAATATAATGAGAACATATAGACCGAAGAAGAATATTAGACAAAATGTAATGATAGAGACAACACAATATGAAAGTAATAAATGTTTTATAATTTCTAATAATTATTGTCATTATTTATCTCATGATTTATCATTCTAAATTTGTGATTTTTATTGATCCATTTGTTATATTATTTTTTATTATGATGATCATTTGAAGAATGTTTCCAAAGATTTTTTAAATTTTATTGTACATTATTTCAAGAGAATAATTTTTAGAAAATATCACATCATTAATAAAAAGACAACAAACTCTATGATTCAATATATAAGAAGTTCACAAGGTAAATAACTCTAATAGAGGTGGTAGAATCAAGGGATCTATCCATTCATGGTACTAAGGATAAAATGAAAATGATTTCTTGTGAGACTGTTGTTTAAAAAATAGTGTGTATAAATGTATTTTATGAAAATGAATAAATTTAGAAAGAGTCCCTCGTGTTCAACACAAATGAACTAAAGGTTATATCCAAGAAGAAAAATAAAAATGAAAATTCATTGTATGAATCAACAAAAATGATTAATCAATAAGTGAAGAATCTAGTGATGGTATTTTGAGATATACTGAGACAAAAAAAAAGATTGATGTAACTCCCTCATCATGAAGTGCATAGAGATAGAGGGGCAATTAAATAATCAGGAATCACCATAAGAAGAAACATCCAAATTTTATAGAAAAATATATTTTACCACACAATTATCCATTGTAGATCATGACTCCTTGAAGTGTTTGAGATTATATTCAAACCAAAAGTAAAAATCCTCTAAGATGAAGCTGTCATACTACCCATAAAATATTTTATGTAATAATATGTTTCGAAATATTGTTATAGATTTTAAAATATGATCTAGGAAAATAGGTATGGGGAAAAATAATTAAAACCCACCACATTAAGGGAGTAGGAGAAAGAAAATATTATGATATTTTCAATTATAAGTGTTCAAAATAGCATTGGTTCCTTGATATCACCATGATTCACTATTCAGTTCACCATTGCACTACTACGTTAATCTGATTTTTTATTTTAAGTTAATTTTTTTTAAAAAAATTACATAATTATTGATTCAATTATAAATTTATCATTGTTAAAATATATAATATTACTTGTTTTCATAATTAAATGGTAGTTGGATGTCATTTAGAGGGTCCTTATGATTTTGAATAAAAATAGGCCAAACTATCTGGGATCAAAGCACACAGGTGAAGTCAACTATAAATTCATACGAAACCGTGAATCAGAATGGGATAATATTTTTTGTTATCGTCCAAATTAAAAGGGTTTCATTTCACATGGTGAAACCTATGCCTCATTCATCTATTATGGGAACAACACAAACTGATTTGTCCATTAGAACAAATCAGTTGGTAGTTAAAAAGTTGGTTATGTATTTCATCTATATCGCCAACTGTGATTTTCCAAATTGTGAAACATTTTTGTGTGGATATATTAAGTATGAGGGGATATAGTTTTTTAGTTTTCTAAAAAGTGAGATAAGTATTCCTGGAAATCAGAAACCATGGTCCAATTGGCTTCTCAATATTATAGAGCCCAAGACCACCTTCCACATTTCCAATAAATTGGCTACTTTGGAACCCCAATTTCAAGTTCCAAAAGGAGGAGAATCTATTGTATTTTGGAGACTAAAATTACTTCTATCGTCATCTAAGATGTTCTAGAGGCCCCTTTCTTTGTTATTGTATTGAGGATGAAGGTTATGTTCCACACGAGCCTCTTCGTTCTGTCGATGGAGAGCTATATGGTGGATGATCATCTCGAGGGAGTTACAAATACATGACATGGAGTTCCAGAACATTTCATTATATTTTTTTGTAATAATTGTGCTAAATATTTCAATTATGTTTAATATATATGATACTCTCCCCTAAATAAATTTATTTTGAAATAATTAGGTGAAACAGGTTTTATCTCAACACTGATTGGGTTGACATTTCATGTGGGGATCTTGGGTTTTTTCCTATTGGAAAACACAAGAATCATATTTCACAAACAAAATCAGGAGATTTATGTATTATTTGGTTTAACTTTTTCTATTCTTGATGTCTAAATATTGGCAGAAGAATTGTTTATGTCAAGGGTTTCTTCATTGAATTTTTTTTTGAGATGTAAGAGGGGAAGCAATAATTTTACAACCCTCAACAAAATAATTATATTAAACCATAAAAAATTTTCAGAACAAAGAACAATCCAAGATGTGTAATGATCATGAAATTACCTTCTTCACTCATAATTATTTGAACACCACAATTATTTATCTACTGTTAAAATCTTTAAGTTTTGTTATTTTCATAACATTGTTTTCTAAACCACCCCATTTTTTTCATATTATAGAAAACACATACTCTAAACCTATCAATGGTCATTGGGAGACAAACTACTTTTTTAATATATAAAAAATCAACATTAAAAACATAATTAACTTAATGTGTCACTATAATGCATTCAAATTGTTTTCACTATTTTCGAAGAGGGATTTTGTTTTTAGTGTTTTCATTAAAATATAGTTATTTTTTTCAATTTTTCCCATTCTTTCCTTCATTTTTAGTATAATTCTATAGCCTACCTCTTCTGTTGGTTCTATAAATAAAACATTCTTGATTAGGATATTTAACTCCTTTTTAACTTGAACTAGATAGGATCCTAAGATAGTGACACTGTGACACACAAGACAACACTTTGATGGAGGTCATATCATATCTTGAAAGTCTTATTATTCATTATTCTTATAAAATAATCAACATCCAAACTAAAATAAACATACATATCATCGATGATGATAATAGAAAAATAAATGAACTAACCTCACATAATGTTGATGTAAAATCCACATATATTCAAATGAAATGAGAGACACCCAATTTTGAACACAAATTAGATCTAATTCATTTACTACTAATATTCCTCGGACGCACTGGAGAAGACCCACATATGAATTTAAAAAAATTTACAGAATGTGTTTATAATTAAGCCCTCTTAATGTGGATGAAAAACTGTTAAAGCAGAGGAATTTTAGTTTTCCATTAGAATATACAAAAAAATATTGGCTATATTATTTTAATTCCTCAATTTGAGGTTAGGAAGACATGAAACACCATTTTCATGAAAAATGATTTGCATCCATTATAACTATGTCAATAAAGAACGAAATATAGTTTTTAAGGAAATACCAAGGGGAAATTCTTCTTGAATACTGGGAAATATTTAAAAGGATTTGTTAAAGTTCCCCACACCACCAAATAACTGATCAAATTTTAATTCAGTATTTATATGAAGGCTTAATTCCTATAGATCAAAATATGATTGATGCTACTGTAGAGGGTGTTCTAGTTTATAATAACCCAATTTCTTCAAGAAATATAATTAAAACATTGAACATAAAACTCAAAAATATGGTTTATATTCTAGTGTACCCATTCGAGTTGTCCATGAGGTGAAATCTACCAAATTCAAGAAGGAGGTGGACACAATTTATGAAAAGGTAATTACCATTTTTCCACAACATTCAATTCCCCAAGGTAAATCCCAATATATTCCTCTCATTTATTAAGGAATATGTTCTTATGAAACCTACTATTCTAATGAATTCCCCCAAGATATAGAATCATCAAAGAGTTTCTATGAAATCTTTACTGGATGCAATTTTTACCTACACTTTAGGCAATAACATACAATCTATCCAACCTTGGGTGGAATCACAACCATGCCTATATTAAAGGGGGTATTCAAACCAACATCAACAACCACAGAACTAACTATTGCAGAGTAGTCTTCCACCACCACCCATAAATCCTCAACCATAAGGAATTCCTTTCTAGAAAACCCCACTCAAACCCTATCTTATCCTATAAGACATGAAGAAAAAATGTCTTCCATTAACCTCTAATTCCAGAAAACCACCCAAGAATCCATACAATACAAAAAAATCACAATGAGGAAAAATATCTTACATGGTGTGGTGAATCAAAGTCATAGTTTGGGTAAACTACCATATCAATCATTTTTCAACCATAGAAATTAGGGAAATGTTTGTTACATTACCATTAGATGTGGAACACAACATAAAATGGAAATCAATTCTCCATTAAAGTCATTCCATCATATTCAAACCTCCATCCCAACCACTGTAAATCCTCCAAATGTGGTAGAATCCTGTCATATGAGAATACCTTCCAAAGGAAAGAGTGTGTCTGTTGATGAGCCTCATATCATAACCATTCCACGTCATTTTCCCCAAAGGGACACTAAACCTAGGAATCAAATGGAAACTAAAATTGATAAGGAAATTTTGGAAACATAAAAAAATTGAATGATATCATTCCCTTGATGGATATATAGATGAAAATTCCATGATACACCACGTTTTTGAAAGATATGTGTACACACTAAAGGAGGAATTTAGGTGATGAGTAGGTGTTCTTGGAGAGGAACATATTAGAATTGATATATCCATCACTTCCTTCCAATTGCAACGAGTTATTTCGGTTATTCTGTAAAAGTGATGCCTCACTCCAATTATTCTTCATTTCATGTTAGAGAACTAAATACCTATATAATTTTTGTCTAGATAGAAAATGAATGTATATCACACCCTTTTTGTGGGATAGATTTTGTGCTTGTGAGCATGAAAATACTAATTATTCCTACAGATTTTATCTGATAAAATAGAAGATTATAGGATGAATGGATGTTCCCTAATTATATTGGGGAGAACATTCTTAATAACTACCATAACCATAATTAATTTCCATAATGGTCCATTATCTATGGATTTTGGAGGGGACATTGTCCACTTCAACATCCATGATTCCATTATCCACCATTCAGAAGAATGTTTCCCTCCATATTAATTTAATTGGTGTAATCCACTCCCCCAAAAAATCATCTTCTCTCTACCATGATCACGTTTAGGAGTTAAGAAAATTCATTGAAATTATATTAAATGAATCCAGCATAGAATGTCATACTGGTATAGAAAAATGGCAAGCGTGTTTTTTAATTTATGATTTCTTGAACAATATGGATCCTTAGTCCATTGATGATAGTACTGTGCTTTTAAAAGAAACTGTTTTATCTGAGGATCTTACAATTGAGTTGTTAAATGAGATTAGTGATCCCTCACATTGATACTCACTTCCATCAATCCAAAATTCAAAAAAATTGGATCATAAATTACAAACTCATGATTTAAAATATTTGTATATTGGGATTGGATTAATGTTTCCAATTATCATTGATATTTCACTCCCTATAGATTATTAATTTCCTTTTCTTTAACTTTTTACGGAGTATAAACAAGCATTGGTATAGTCATATGTAGACATTCATTGTACCAGCAAATCAATTTCCACACATCATATACTATTAAATGATGGGGCTAAACTAGTGAGGCATGTACAACATTGATTGAACCCAAACCTCTTAGATGTTGTTAGAAAAGTGGTAAAATAATTATAGGTTTCTGGAATCATTTATCCCATATCTAACAACCAATGGTTCAGGCCAGATCATGTAGTTCCCGAAAAATGGTCAAATGATAATTAAGAATGAATACAATGAATTGGTTCCAACTTGTGTGTATAATAGTTCATGTGTCATTATATATTATTTTTATCTAAACCATCAAACAAGGACGGATCGTTCCCCATTATCATTCATTAACCTTATTCTAGATTTCATATTAGGGAATTATCATTACTATTTTCTTGATGGGTATTATTGATATTTTTAGATACATATTTCCCCAGAGGATCATGAAAAGTCAACATTAACTTTCCCATTTAGAACATTTTCATATAGAAGGATTTCACTTGTTCTGTTAAATGCACTGAGTACACTCTAGTGATGAATAGTTAGTTTTTTTATTGCTTTCCATGATAATTTCATGGAAGTATTCATGTAATATTTCACAATGTGTGGTATCTAATTTGATGATTGTTTGAGTAGTTTAGGTTATTCCCTACATCTTTGTATTGAAAATAATATTTTGTAACATTTGGAGAAATGTCATTTCATGGTTATTAAAGGTATAGTGTTGGAAAATTTCATTTCATGGGATGATATCCATATAGATAAATCAAAATTGGATATTATTGTTTCCCCACCATTCTACAAATACGCATGGGATTTGTGGTCATTCCAAGATAATGCTGAATTTTACCATCATTTCATTCATGAATTTACTAATATTTCACACTCCCTCGCCCAAATGCTCAAAAAATAAAAATAATTTTTTTCTGATAAAGAATATGAGAATCATTTTAATAAATTTAAATAGAGTCCCACATCACCCTCAAGTAATCCAACCACCTCAGTGGGATTTACAATTTAATCTCATGTGTTATGCATCTAACGACGCAGCTGGGGTTGTCTTATAACAAACGATCAATCGATCTCTACATTTCATTTCCTAATACTCTCATTCACTAGTCCCTTATTAAGAAAACTAAACCACAAATGAAAAATAATTCATTTCCATTGTCTTTTTCATTGATAAATTTTGTTTATAACTTTTAGTTTCAAAAGTCAGTGAGTTCATAGAAAATGAATCCCTCTAGAATATCCGCAAGAAACTATATGCCAAACCACATCCCCTAAATTTGATGCTTCTACATTAGGAATTTAATTTATAAATTAAGTATAAAAAAGACATAAAAATTTTGTGTCTAACCATATCAGTAGAATACTCCAATCCTTAAAAATTAATGCATCCCATTGTTTCCCATAATTGACATGTTTCCTAATGAAAAATTGTACTGAGTGTAAGATGATATACCATGGTATGTTTAAATAATGTATTATACAGTAGAATCGTTCATTCCTAATGATTTCAACAAAACCAAGGTCGACCATCTAAAACATGATCCTCATTGGTTCATTTGGGAATAATCCTACCTTTGGAACACATGTAGTCATCAAGTCCACAAGCGTTTTCTCCCAGATAGTGATTTTTTTTCTATACCATGGTTCTTCTACAATATTTTTATGGGGGCCACTTTGTCACCAATGGACTTCCCATAAGGTCCATGATTCACGTCACTTTTGAACAAGATTATTTCATGATTTCCCTGATTTGTGTAAATCTTCCGCTCAATATAATAAAATAGAGAATTTACCTAAAAAAATTTAATGCCACAACAACCCTTTATCATTCATGATATTTTTTATTTTTAGGAAATTTACATTATGGGACCATTCCCCAATCCATTTGGAAAACTGGAAATTCATCTTGTAGTTTATTAAGTGTCCAAATGGCAAGAGCCAAGAGCCAAAAAAAATAGATGATTCCATGATAATTGTGGAATTTTTGAGAGCTGAAATTTTAATTAGGATTATATTAACTAGGTTAATCATCAATGATGAGGGTTATCATTTCTGCAACTGAAAAATGAAATTACTTCTACAACGGTATGGGGCGAGGCATAGAGTTTCTATTTCTTATCACTGACAAACCAATCGTCATTCCAATGTGTAAAATAGATGGGTAAACCATATTATATAAAAAATGGATCAACCCAATAGAAATTATTGGATTCCTAGACTTAGTAGTTCATTAAGGGATTACCATACATCCTTTAAAACTCCCATTGTAATTTCACCATATAGGATTATGCTTGGAAAGTTTTTCCCTCTCCCTATTGAGATAAAGCAATGAGCCTACTAGGACATTATTGAATGAAATTATAATATATCTGGATTAGGTTCTCAAAGAATGATTTGATTTAAGAGATTGTGGAAATTCATTGATACTCTTAGGAGAACTCCTAGATCTACAAGGAGAGAGCCCAGGTTTCCCATGACCATCTCATCCTTCATCGTAAATTTCACATTAGAAAGAATGTCTTCCTTTACAATGTATGCCTAAAGCTGCATCCATGTAAGATTTTTTCCAATTGGTTTGTCTGATAAATTTTTAATAACATTTATCCATTTGGTGTCATTTTAGTTCAAAATAATGAAATGAATCAAGAATTCTTTGTCATTTTGTTGCAGATTATGCACTTTCACCAAGCCCTTCTGGCATCCACGATAGAGGAACTCCATGTTCAAGAAGCATCATACCAATATCACTAACACTATTTTATCCTTCCTTCACACATTATAGTTTATTAGATTTATGATATTTTATTCTCTATGTGTGGGGGGTGTGTATATTACTTGGTTAGTTATGGATATTCATCATCTTTCATCCATATTCTCTTTCTAGCATGATGAATTTTATTTTTCCTTTTCCCCACCATGTTGAGATAATTAGGATATTTATTGTATTCTTCCTTTGATCTATTTTTAGATTACTATATAGTATTGTTACTTTTACTACCCCTTTCCCCCTCAATTTTGGGCCAGAATGTTAATTATTTATTCTAACTTTATCATGGAAATCGATTCCCTCTTAAACAATGAAGTTATAGAAAATTCATGAGTGGCATTCCAATTTCATGTTGTTTTATCATTTCTAAAAAAACTATTTCAGTGATGGAATTTGTGTTTAGAATGAATTTGACACTGAGGTTTTACATTATTTTGAATTTTAAATTTTTATTGTTGATATATATGGTCGTATCACATTGAAAAATTTCAGATGAATGTTTCCTATTGTGGGTGTGGTTTTTGGGAAAATTGTGTCACTTAATATCCCCACAAATATTTTCACCCAGCCATGAAGTGAGATTTTCTTTATCAATTGATGGTAAATATATGTTATATTTATATTAATATTATTTAAAAATTTGGTTTTCTATATATTTGGTCCTCATTTGTTCTTTTTATTCGAATATCAAATTGTCCTATACGTGTTTACCAATTACCTGACTACTATATACCCTAAAAGCTACGAAAAAAAAATTAAAAAAATGTTTTTTAATCTTTTTTAGGTTAGATACCATCATTCATTGACATTTTATATTGACATAAATATTACAATTAGTGTCATGGGGACATCATACAAGGGATGATGGAATAGTGAGATATTTTTTCCAAGTGAAACCTTTCAAAAAAAGCAATAATATTAATAATGAATGAGGGTGTGATGAAAAGTAAAACACATGGGGATATCTATGTATGGAGATTATCTTTTCAGATCATGGAATACTTAAGTTATTTTATATTGAAATTTGGTTTCAAATGATGTAGGGGAGGTTTGGTTGACATAATCATTTAAGCAGAGAAATTTTAAAATAACCTATAATTACTAGATAGAATGTGGAATGTATTGCATGGAAGAGTTTTCACGCATAAACATGGTGAATTAGGGTCATGGTTAACCAGTGAATTATTTTCTAACATTTTTATCAAGAATCTCTTCAAATTTCTTTCAAGTATAATTTATGAGACTTCTTTTACCATGATCTCTGAGAATAACTCCTTGTTGGGATTTTTTTGATCACATTGCTATCACATTTATAATTTTCGTGTATTGATAAATATTTATGATGTTGGGAATATATCCATGGAAATTTTTTTAATATGATAATTATCCAAAGACTGAATATGATTAGCTATGGGGTTGTGATGACACAGTGATTCATCATTCATTTTCACCACTCCACCTCTATGTTAAAACAATTTTTTATTTAAAATTCCACATTTAATAACAAATTTTACTTCATATTTGATTTATTTATTTTATTTTTATCAATGTTAAAATTTCCATGATACTTGATTGGATAATTAAATTGTAGATGGAGGTGACTTGGAGGTCCCATGATGATGTTCAAGAAAAATGGGCCCAACTACATAGGATCCAAGCACAACAGTTGACTGAACTTACCATTTCTAATAAAAAATGAATCCAAATTGGATGATATTCGAGGGACTGGTCCAAATTTTAATGGGGTAAATTTCAATTGAAGAAAATAGAGCCTTTTTTCCCATTATGGGTATAATCCTAATTGATCTGTCCAGTTGATCGAATTTGTTAAATGTCAATATGTGGGTTATGTATTGAGTCCATGTCGTCAGCTTTGGTTGTCAAAATGTTGTGAAATATTTGTTGGAGATAGTCTAGATTTGGGGATATTTTTTTTTTTTTTTAAAGGTTACATAAGACGACATGACATTCGAAAACGACGGTCCAATTGATTTATCGAAATCATGGTTCCCAAGACCACCTTCCAAATTTCCAATAAATTGACACCTAGGAAAACCCATTTGAATAATATACTAAGAGGCAGTGCTATAGTAATTTTTTTTACCCAGTGGAGTCCTCTACTCATCCGAAAAGATCTCGAGGCCCGATCGTCATAATGGGATGAAGGATGAAGGTGAAGTTCTACCCAAACCTCCTCTTTCTCATGATATAGAGCTAAACGGTGGACAAAAATTTCGATGGATCTATACATACAAGGTAGGGAGTTCCAACACTTCTTATTATACTTGTTTTTTTGTTATTTCCATGTTAAATATTTCACATGTGGTTTACATTTTTGTGATTCCCCTGTTAATTCATTTATTATTTTTATAATTAAGAGAAACACATTTTATCCCAACACCAAATAGGTTAAGATTTCATGTGGGGACCTATGGATTTTTCTATTGGACAACACAATAATAAATTTTTCTCACAAAACAATAATGATATTTTACTATGTTTTGGTAGTAATTTGTGTCGGATTGAGGTCCATATCATGGCATTACTATTTTTAGGACTAGGGTTTCTTCTTTGTGCATCATTTAAGAGGTAATAGAGGACTCATGATGTTGACAACAATCAACCAAAAAATTGCATTAAACCATATAAAAGTTTCACAAAAATGAACTATCCAAGATGGGTAGTAAAATTAAAATGAATTCCTTATCCGATAATTATTAAAACACAACCTTTTTTATCAACTATTAATGTCTATAAATTATGTTATTTTCATAGAAATTTTAAACTACCCTTTTAGTAATTTTTGTTAATAATATATTTCTAATCCTTTCAATGATCATTGAAAGGTGACATATAGTATTCCCTACATTATATATAAACATTAAAAGAAAAATAAATTTTACATTTTATAATAACACATACATTCCACTCAAGAACTAAAATGTTCATAATATATGAAATCAAAAAATACTACACCAGAAAAGAAAATAATAAGTCCCACATGTTGTTTTTTTAGTTATTGTTAGTTTCAAAACATTTAATAGGATTGTTGAAATGACAAGAAAATTTATGAAATTAAAATATGGGTTGTATTTAGGCATTATAATTATGATGTAAAGAGATCCCCAAAACTAGAGAATAGGAACCCATAAGAAACAAAATTTGAAAAGATGACCACAAGATGTTAATAAAACCAGAATAAATTTTAAAAATTTATTTCCAAGTAAAAAATTGTATATCATTTACTACATAAATGAGGAATAGAAATATTTCATGTATATCACTTCCCTGAGGAAAATAAAGGATCATTTTGAAGAAGTGAAACAACAAAACGTTTCTGGTGAGAATAAACATCAACTTAAAAAATACGAGTTCTAAGGATTTAGCAGATGATTTTATAGGTATTGAAAAAAATCCTAAGACTTCTATTATATACTGTAATTTCAAATAAATAGGCCAGAGTAAGGTGGGATTCATGGTGATTATATGTGAATAGGTTAGAAATGAAATAATTTTAAAAAAACCATACATGTGGCCAATTCAGAAGATATTTGTTTGTATAGAAGAAGTCTAGGGTCAATTTTAGAAGAAGGGTAACATAACTAAGAAATTATTGAGAAGATTACCCGTATATATTGTCTATGTAGGGAAATGGAAGATACATTGATAGGAAAACAATTTTATTCCATCTGATGATTCTGAGTAGATTTAGAATGTCCAGAATGAGTGCTAAATTATTTTCCGAAATAAACTATAATTATCTAAGAAATTTGATGAAGTTAAAAAAATGATAAAGGAATGGAAATAAAGTGTATCTAATATCCAAGGATGAAAATGAATGTTCAAAAAATTTAATAACATGTTGATTGAAGGAGATGGATGCTTTCCTTGTGGGGGATCAAATATGGGATAATGATGTTAAATATACACTACATAATGAATATGAAATTTTTTAACAACTTTATAAAATTCGAAGACGCGGTATGCTATTCTGACATTCATCACTCATGAATAATTTTATTAATCATGTCAATAATTTGGGATAACATTATTGATGACATGATGAGACAAAACGGGTTTATTTCTTTCACAACCACCAAACATGGTTTAATTAGTACTAAAAAATCCATTATTAGTGTTAAAAAGTATTGATAATATAGGCGCTGTTAAAATGGGGTTCGTTTTATCCATGCTAAAAAAAGTGCAAATAAAGGCCCCTATTATCAGTCCAAAAAAATGTGCTGACAAATGTGTTGTTTTATTACCGCATAAAAAAGCACTAATAAAGGTCAATAGCACTGATAAAAGGGTTCTCTTATAAATTATAACGAAATTAGTAATAAAGGATAGTTTTTATAGAAAAATATATAGTTTGGAGGATTCTATTTTATTATCACTCACCCCCACCCTTAATAGTGCTAGCCTCACCCACCCCACTTAATAAGTGCTAGGATCCTACTAACCCCTTCCCATGCCCCTTACCTTGGTAGGGTTTTGAATAGAAGTTCTTTTACTCATGTGGATAAATCTCTGCCACTCACCTATAATGTTTTGTAATTCATATTATATAATATTTTTATATTTATATATATTTCATTACATTTTTTATCCATATATATATATATATATTAATACAGTTATAACACTTTTTTTGTGATTGTACGTTAAAAAATACATACAGAAATATACTTATATATATTGGTGAATTGAGAAATATAATTATAAATATTTATATTTATTTACATATATTATATACTAATTGTTATATACATATATTAGAAAATTTGGACAGACAATTATATTTTTTCCAATACAAACAAAAATATATTTATATAAATACAATCATTATATATACATTAATTGTATATGTACATGAATATAAATATTCAAATATTTTTATTCTAAATAAAATTTGTATTATTTTTTATTTATATAAGTGTAATATATTTTGAAATATAATATATATATAAATATGTTAAATTATTTATTTATAAAATATAATTTCGATGTGTAATTATATATAAAATATGTATATATTGTAATATATTTGATTATAAATAACAGTACATTATTAATAATGATAAAATTTTAAAACAATAATATTAATATAAATATTATCCCATGAAATGAATTCATTCTGCACCAAAAGGCAATAATACCCCTTTAAATGAAACTAAAATTATTTCCAATGTTTAAAAATTTTGGTATCCTGACTAAAATCTCAATTTTGGTGGCCTTGAACACCTTTTTCCTAGAAAAGAGCAACAAAGGTTTACTTGTGTCACTAAATGTGTAGATATCATCAAAGGCTTTAAT
Organism: Viscum album; assembly: GCA_963277665.1. Classification (NCBI taxonomy): domain Eukaryota; kingdom Viridiplantae; phylum Streptophyta; class Magnoliopsida; order Santalales; family Viscaceae; genus Viscum; species Viscum album. The sequence continues at coordinate 1,259,904,109 of OY728152.1, forward strand.
TTGATATGTAGTAGAGCTCAAACAAACACCCTGATCAAAAGTTAGGGCCGTTTGATGTCTGAGTTGTGTTTTCATATTATATTCAATTTTTATTATTTTTTATTCTTTTTTATATTCCAATTTTTATTAAATGTAAATTGCACGATAATAATTTACAAATTATTATTTTAAAAGACTATTCTAATTATTTTATAAGCCATTTTCACTAATTATCTTAAATATTATGTATGAATGACTATATTGATTTTTCAAAAACATATTGAAAAAATAAATTATTTTTATATCTGTATAAATATATTTATATATTAATATAATATTTTTTTAGATAATATATATTTTTTGAATTATAACATTATTAGCACTTGTAAAAATGTTCCAATAAAGGGGGGCATATTATTAGCACAAAAAAATGAACTGAAAAAGGTGGTTCCTTTATCAGCACTAAAAAGCTGTTGATAAAGGAATACGTTTATAAGTGCGTTTTTAATGCAGTTAATGGCCAACACAGTGAAAAAGAGAATTTTTGGTAGTGCTTTCACCATATGTTTTTGATGTTTTTAGGGAAGTGTGCATAAATAATTTCATTTTATTGAGGAATTTAATCTTGAGAAACCCATAAAATGGGATTTGTCAATTTTTGGGAATGATTTCACATGCATGGTAGTTTATGAAAAATATGTAATACCATGGTAATATCTAACTTATTTTTTTCCAATTGGTTAGCAACCATATACTTAGGGATAATTAACTAATATATATTGGATAATAAAACCATTTGATATCATCTCTCTTAAAGAAGTGTTAAATAAATAATCCTACAAGTAAGAGAACTTGTTTTTGAGAATAAAAATGAAATTAGAAGACCCCAATTACCCTTTTCAATTTACTTCCAATAAGGGGGATAATGTTTGAGCCCACTTATTTCCATTTATATATTATAAGGTATATTGACAAAAAAACATGAAGTGGAAGAATATTGGGACTTGTGTTTCCTTTTGTGTCAATGATGTGACAATATGTATTTGGTGAGTTTTTGGTGGAAGAAGTTGTTATGATAATAGATTTCTTATGAATTCAAATTATTGTATTGGGTGTCATTCTTAAGCAATTATAAAAGTAATTTTGATTATTGTAGAAGGGATTTTATGTTACAATAATTATTTCAATAATTACACACTGTTTACTAAATTGAAGAAAATTTTTAAAAGGTCTTTTAAATTTATACACCAAAATAAATAGAAGAGGTTGAATTGATGACATGAAATCATAGAAGTCTATGAATATATATATTCATATTTTAATAATGAATAAATATTTCACTACCAAAAGAAAGGGGAAGGGAAGTGCCTTGATTTATCAACACTATGTTGAAATCCCTGATATGGGGGGATTTATGAGATCTATATTTAGTGTTGATAAATGTTTTTAATAATAATTTATATAAAATAATTATATTTATATTTAAAAATAATGTTTATTTATTTACATTAACTACAAAACACAGGTTTATAATTAATATATATATTCTAATAATGCCCAAAAATATAAACAAATTATTTAACAAATTATTTCTAATATTATAATTAAATAAATATATATACATATATGATTATCATAAATTTCATTAAATAATAAATATGGTTTTTTGATTTATTATATTTATTGGATTTATTATAGATTTATTAGATTTATATATATTATATTTTTCATATAAATTAATTAGATTTTATAGATTTATTTTATTTATTTTATTTATTATCATTATTACCTTTAATATATTTAATAAATTTATAATTAATTTAAATAAATTCTTTTTTAAATTTGTATATTCATATTAATTATTATATATATATGTCTTTCCAATGAATTTGGTCAATAAATATATAGATCATGCATGCATACTATTTATGTATTAAAATATTCATTTACACATTGCACCCTTTCTTATTATTCATGTGGTCAATTGATGGATCATTTTTTATTGTGTATATTTTCTAGATATATGATTAATTCATGTATCCCTTATATACTATTATGTTCTATAAAATACTTATAAAATATCATTACATATATTTAAATAACAAATATACTTATTATATCTAATATTATTAACTTTTAATTATATATAAATAATTTTGAAATATATTTATTTTTAATTATAATTACAACTATATATATAAATTTAAATAGTTATAAAATTAAAATAAATACAGATATTATGAATTTATAAATATATATATATATAAATAACTATATAAAAATATTTACAAAAATATTTATTTATAGTTATAATTATATCAATATAAAACTACAGATATATATTTAAATAATTATCAAATTATAATAAATATATTTATTATAATACTTATAAAGTTATTATATAATTAAATAAATATATTTAAAATTTATACAATTTTTTATAAATAAATAAAAATAATTTTATTTATAATTCCTAAATGAATATAGATATATATAAATGCTTAAATAATGAAAAAAATATATATATTATATATATATTAATTTAAAAATATTTTTAAATCAAAAATTATTTATATATATAATTCAAAATAAATGTATATATATGTAAAAAATTAAAAAAATTAAAATATATATATTTATAAATATTTATAAAATAATAAATATATTTTTTATAAATTAAAAATTGTTTATATATATATATAAATATATAATTAAAACTCTAAATAAATATTTATATATTATAATATTTTATTACAAATAAATATTTATTTATTAATTAGTTTTATATATAAATAACTCAATATATTTATTTATATAATTATAAATTTAAAAGAAATATATTTATTATTTTCGTATATAATTTTATATATAATTAGGAATATATATTTATAAACATATATATATTGATAAATAAATCAAAATATTTATATTTATAGTTATAAACACATACAGATGTATTCAAATAATTATAAAATTATAATAAATATATTTCAAAAAAATATGTTAATAAAATTATAAATATTATAAATAATAATTTGTTATAATTTTTTATTATTTACATAAATAAGTACATATTCAATTATAACTATAATTATTAATATATATATATTTGTATAATTATAAATAATTTTATATTCACATAAATAATTAAAAATTTAGAAGAAATATGGCTGTATATTACTAAAATATTATAATTATATATAATTAATATTTATATATATTATATATATTCTAGGAGTATAAATATAAAAAATATATTTCTTATAATTTCATAAATATAAATATTTATCTATTTATTTATATTTATAAATATAAATATAAATATATTTATTTATCGTATATATAATTTTATAAATATATATAAATATAAATAAATTATTAACATAATAACTTTATTTGTGCTTTCTTTGTACTAATAATGACAGGGCTTTATGAGCACTAAATAAGTGTTGATAAAAGGTGTCTTTATCAGCACTATAAATTTAGTGATGATGAAGACATCATTTATAAATGAATTTTTAGCACTGATAATGGTTTTTTATCAGCGTTTTCTATTTCAATTCTGATAAAACATACCATTATCATCATTTTTTTCTACCACTGATAAAAGGTTCACCAGGTTTTATAAAAACCTTAACATCCCCCTTCATTCTCACACCCCTCAAGCTCTCTAGAAAGCTAACCCCTACGGCACTGACCTCTGCACTACCTCGACCCCATCTCTAATATTGTCGAGCCCTCTTATGCAACAGCCTCTTCCACCATCGCGAACTCCTCCTCTACCACGAACCAACCTCTACTGTAATCCATAATTTGTTGCTCCTCCACTATAAGCCCTTGTATTCCACTCCTCCACCGCTCCTCTATCGTGAACCCTCCTCCACCTCAAACCCTAATTCGCTACTCCTCCACTTTGAAACCAACCCCCATTGTGAATCCTTCCCCCGCTGCTGCTGCCTAACCTTACTCACCCATCACCAGACCCTATTGCTGCAATGAGAAGGGTATTTTTTCCGTTTGATAAAAATAATTCATTATTATTTTATCATACATAGTAGGAAACACTTGGGATAGTGTTTTTATAGGATATTTCCCTTTTATGGGTTGTGTATTGACTACTATTATTTGATGCTTGTATGATGTTATTAGTGGAAATTTTATTAGAGGGTGTTGGAGGTGAGATAAATTTTATTGCCTTTGTTTTACTATAAATTTTTAAATTTATCATGTTCCAAATTTTTCATAGATCCACTTTTACTATGCCATAAGAACCCAAGGTAACAATGCTATCAATATTTTGTGTGTCATAGTGACTGAACATGATTCATTTATTTCTTTTTCCACACAGTTAGGGATGTAATTCCCATATGGCATCACCTATAGTGTAAGGGGTGTGATAGCTCGAACTATATACCGAGGGCGATGTTGTAGATGGGAACCCTAGGCTCGTTGATCTTACTCATATATGTCTAATATTTTCACATCATAGGATCTAGTGAGATTCCAAGAAAAAAATTTATTTGATGATAATAAATTTTAGATCCCCACAATACACATGATTTTCATCCGTTTTTACATTTCATGTACATGTGGCATCAATTTAATTTTTTTTTCTGTTATTAATGATAGTCACACCACTTCTCTAATAATCACGAGAGCATAAAACATTGAAACATGTTAGATAAAACAACCACTTCATTTTATTAGATTTTAAGAGTGGTGATAACCCTAAATAAAACTGACTAGGATTATGTGGGATGACAAACACTATATATAAGGTTTCCCATAATTTTTCATGAATGAGAATTTATTAGTATTTTTGATGTTACCCTTTCAAAATAAACCATCAAATCCCATAAATTTCATTCCAAATAAATTTATTTCTATAGTGATATATCTGGAAGTAGGATATGTCTATTCCTTGTGGTGGGGGAATTCGATTTTTCCTTGGATCCCCTTTCAATATTTTCAATTGGGTGAGTGAAATGTATCTTTCCATTTAATGTTTGAGTTCATGAAATATGGACTAATGAAAGTGATGTTTACAATCAAACAACTTTTAGTATAATGATGCTGGTGTTTAATGTCATATAGTTTTTATAAAAAATAAGCGGCGATCTATATAATAATGTAGTTTAGGTAAATATATTATTATTTTAGATCCCAATAGTCTTGTATAAATAATTTAATAGATTTTAACATAGTTTATGGTTATAATTATTTTTTCAGAAAAGGTGATGTAGTTGATTTTATGATAAGTTGAAGGTGATAACTCAACATGAATGTGTAGTAGAGTATATTATTATAAACCACCTCAGAAAAGGGTTCTTGGGGTTTATGCATGTAATTCACAAACCATTGATGATGGGTATGATGTTACTACCAAAATGGTCATCAGGATCTACATGTGCTTTAAATACATCAAACAAGGAATGAGAACAATTTCAATCATAACCCATGTTTTTTAATATGAAGTCAATAAAGAGGGGAAAAACACTGAGGATTACCATTGACCAAATTAAAAACAAATATTCCATGAAAATACTGTAATGTATATTTTTTTTATAGAATCATATATTCAAGATAAAAATATACATCTTGTTAGAAGGATGAATATAAAGCAATAATATCTTCAGAAAGTACAGGTGTAAATTTTAGAATTAGATAAACTCTTTATCAGTATCAATGAAAAAATATCAATGACCTAAACACTTATGGTATGATGTTTTTTTGAATGGAATATTATATACAAAAGTTATTAGTACACTCTAGAAGAAACCTAAATAATCTGGTGCTTTTAAAGAATGTTGAATGGGAGTGGATTTTTAAGGATATTTATGAATGGTTCTAAAATATTTGGTTAAAAAATAACTATTTATCTTTAGATTCCATATATCAATCCACCTAAAACTATTATTAGGTTTTATGTGTAGATAAGGATCTTGTGAAAGGGGGAATAAGATAAATATATGCACACACAAGTGAGTGAATAAAGAATAAAAGTAGATTCTAATAATTATACCTATCAATAGGAGGTATTATATATTATAACTATATCTAATATGAGTGATTTGGGAATCACTTTATACCCCGTAAGACTGGGAATCTAGTGACGCATATTTTAAATAAAATATATTTTATCCATGTTTTGTGTCTATGATTTCAATACCAGTTATGGATGAGGATGATATATTATAAGATAGGGGGTATGAATCATATGAAGTTATTGTATGGGTCTAATATTGGTGATTGGGATGTTTGGACATATCCACTGGAACTCTATAATAAGTGTAAATGTCATATAAGATGAAACATATTCAATGTAGTTAGAATTTAGTATAAATGGAAATTTATTTAGAGAATTTTAATATCATATGATTATGAACATTATAGAAATGGATTTCCATATATATAGATCATACATAATATAACATTGTCATTTATCAGGGCCGAGTTAGTGTAGAAAACCCTACATGAGTTGATGTTGTCCCATACACCAAGATTATGTTGTTGTTTAATTAGGGTGAAACTAATGACCATGTCTAAAATAAGAATTTAAGATGTTATTAGTGGATAAAATCATACAGGAGCTGATTAATGAGTATAAAATAAGAAATATAGATGTGGTCTAGTTAAGGGGTAAATTTATTTATAAGGACAACTTATATTTACTTATACATACCTTTCCAAAGCAACAAGAGATAGTTTTAGGAAATCCTAGTCAAAAAATCATAAAAACACATGTAATGAATCCTTACACCTGTAATAACTCTATGGTTAATCCCCTCAAAGGGACAAATGATATAATTCAAGTGATTATAAAATCATATTTTAATCTCAACATAATTTTATATAATAATATATAAAATTTTATTTTATTATAACTTTAAAAAATTATTTAAATTAATTATTAACTATTAATATTCAATGTTGTGAGTGGTTATGACATTTAGGTTGATGAATCCATCAAAGGTACGAAGCCTCTATTTTAGTTTTGAATTTTTTTTAAATGGTTCAAGAATAATTTGGGATTTGATGTCGTAAACATCATGAATAGGTTTTTTAGGGGTCAGAATTCTCTTGAAACTAATAATAATTCCCTCATCACTTTGATTCTAGAGGTAATTTATATGAGTTCAGTTAATGTTTTTAGAATGATTACATTTCTTAATTTCATTTATAAAGTCTTTATGATTATTTTATAAAATATAATATGGAAAATAATACCAAATATTAGTATAGTACCATAGTTATTTTTATATTTTGACATGAAACAAGATGTAATTAAAAGGATTGGGAGAGAAATATAGTTTCTTCTAGTGTTGAGTATCATAGGGAAATTATTTTTGTGAATGAAATTGAAATTTAGAAAATTTTAATTATGTAATGGGTTCATGATTATATATTTTCATAGGTGTATTTATAAAGGAACCAATAATATTTCATGTGAGATACATATACATTGTTCTTGTGGTGTAAAACCAATTGATTTGGTGTGATTTAAGGATCATTGGAATACTGCATTGTATGTAGTATACTAGAACACTAGTGTCTCGTGGTTGTGGGTGTGGTCCCTAAATATGAAACATATTCATTGGGACTCTAGTGTTGTGGTGATGTAAAATTGATATAACTAGAAAATTAAAGCTTGTATAAGGGATATACAATGTCGGGGAGCTCAATATCAAATGCTTATGAAAATTATTATTATTACACCTACCTTTGGAATAATGTGAATAGAAGCATGAATATGGGATATCTAATGGGAGGATGAAAAATATAAAATTATTATTGAAATTATTATTATTTCACCTACCTATGGAATAATATTATGGAATTAGACAACATAGATTGATTTGGGATAAATCTAGGTGTTTTCTATGTATCTTTTACAACATGTATCTATTGGGGTCTATGACTTTGTGGAAATTCCTAGGTGGATCATTTAAAATGATTCAGGTTTTTTCAAATGTTTCTTAGAGGGATGTCACTCATTTTGAATTATTAGGATTGTTGGCTCATGAAGTTTTCTTAAATGCTTAAAAAGGGAATTGTGTTTTGGTGAAAGTGTGTTTGGAAATGACTAATTTTTTTTTATAAAGGGGAGGATATTTTAATGTGCAATTTTTGTAAATGGTTTTTTAATTGTATTTCTTAGGAGATTGTTTACAATTTTTCAAATTATATTATAACAATAGTTTTTCATAATATTTTATTTTTATATTTTTATAGAATTATAATAACCATTACAATATATCAATATTTTGTGGATTTATTTTTTTAAATAAAATTATCACAGAATCAAATAGGATAGATATGAATAATGTCTAGTTGGATGTCAATAGTTTGACAAGAGAGTATGAATATGGAGTGAAAGTGTTTATCATGTTTTCAAAAGATCATGCATGTGACCCTTCTCAAATCCTCTTTTAATGATTACACTATCGTTATTCAAGACATGTTAGTCCATTGGAGTTGTAAGAACAGTAAATCTATCCTGGAATAGATAGAAGTTATAAATATTGGAATAAACAAAAAAAAGTTAATATAACTAGTGGATGGGATAAAAGTTAATTTTATGGATCATTTGATATCATTGTAGGTGTGGAAAATAAATAAGACCATATTGAGGATTTGATTACAAAATTAAATGATGATGAAGATCGTTAAGAGAAAATGACAAGGATAGTTGAAGATGAACATCTTGATTTCCCAAAATTGTTATAGTAGTTATTGATTTGTGAATAGAAACCATTGTATGGTGGTTTCACTAAATATATAGCATTTTCATCCATACTGAAGAAGTATAATACAAAATCAGGAAATAGATTGAGTGACCCCAGTTTTGCAGAATGACATGCTCTCTTGAATGACATGCTCTTTGTAGATAATGAGCTCCCGAGTCAAACATACAATGAAAAATGAATTATAGGTTTGATGTGTATGATCTTTGAATGAATACATGCCTGCCCGAATGACTGTATATTGTTTCACTAGGACCACAAATCACATAGGGAATTCCCAAATTGTGGTGCTTCTCAATACAAGAATGATGAATCATGTCCTACAAAAGTTGTGTGGTACATTCCAATCCTTCCATGGTTTAAGATACTATATGGAATTGAGGATTTCATATAGAAATTTATGTGGAACATAGAAAAAATAAATAAATATGGGAAACTACATCACACGAAAGACTCTCCTAGGTGGAAGATAATTGATCATGAGTATCCTGATTTTGGAAACAAGCTGAGAAACCTTTATCTTGTATAACATACAGATGGAGTGAATATTTTTGGTTCTCAAATTAGTATTCATAGTACATGGCATATTATGTTTTTAAATTAGAACATTCCACTATATTTATTCATGACAAAAACACATCATGCTATCTATGATTATATCATGAATAAAACAACCGAGTAAAGATATTGTTGTTTATTTGGATCTATTAATCGAGGAATTGAAATTATACTAGGATTTAGGTGTGGCATTGTATGATGGTAATATAAATTAATATTCCACATTGAGAGAAATTTTTGGTGGGATGCTAAATTACTTTATTGATTATAAATTTCATTTAAAGATATAGAATTAATGGACGTCATGGATTTACTATCCTTGAAAAAGGTACATAGTCAATTTGGTTGAAACATTAATCTAAACCCGTGTTTATAGGACATCAAGGATTTCTACCAGCAAGAAACAAGTACTGATATTGGATGACATCATTCGATGGATTTTTAGATGATTCAACAACACCTTTTCCACTGAAAGGTGATGAACTATTTGAGAATGTAAAATATGTGGACACTGCATTTGGTAAACTATTTTCGAAAAACTCTACGAAAATCAATTGGAAGACGATATCAGTTTTCTTAAATATCCATAACGGAATTTTTTGTACATGACAATGTTCCTTGATGTTATGCATGTTGAAAAAAATGTATTTGATGGTTTCATCGGCATGTTGATAAATGCACCCACCAAAAAAATGAATTGAATTAAGGCTAGGTTGGACAGGGTTAACAAAGGAATATGTGAAGAGTTGGAAAAAATGTAGGGTGAAAATGTACTTTTCTTCCTCTAGCTGCATACAATATTTCTAGGTAGGAGCGATTTTATTTTTGTTACTTTTTGACTGACAAAATGGTTCTATAGGGTCATTCATCGAATATCAATAACATAGTTTCAATGACCGATTTAATGTTGAACGGTCTTAAATTACATGACTCCCATGTTTTGATGCAAGATATAATTTTTTAGGCATTACGTTTCATTTTTCCCAATATATCTATTATACAATAAGGAATATCTTATTCTTCTTCAATTCTATATGGAGAAATGTTATAGACTAAACAAAATTTCCAATTATGGGGAGAGAAATTTCAGTTATATTATGTGAATTTGATATTTTCTTCCAACTGATATTGTTTTATATGGTGGTTCATTTGATGGTTCACTTGTTGTGAGAGATCCGACTATGTGTTCTTAGACACTATATATGGATGAACCCCATTGAAAACCATATATAGATTTTGGAAGGTTATGCCTAAAATCAATGTCATCCAAACAATTTTATTTTAGATAATTATATTGCTGATGAAGTCATTGAATTCTGAACCGAATAACGCTCTATTGTGGAAAGCATTGGTCTACCCAAATCTCATCAGACTGGGTGGCTTGCGGGTGAAGGAATTTCTGGAAGGGAGATGGTAACAATCAATATTACAGATCAAGAGCAGGCCAACCATTACTTTTTTTCATAATAGTTTAGAGGTTGACCCATATGTAGAAACACATAATGAAATAAAAAGGCATTCGAATCCATCAAGGGATGAAAACGGATATCAAATACACATAATCGAGAATTTATATGATGGTTTTGGGACCATATAGTTATGGTGATATATGAAAATATGGAATCAATTTTAGAAAGACATTGATTGATAGCCAGAGGAATAAGTGTTTATGTATTATATTATAATGGTTTTCCAATTAATTATTATACATTCAATACTATGATGAAGGAAATTCCGTGAATATAAGTGCAGTTAAACTTGTGATTGAAGTGATGCATGTTTTCGGAGCTAAAGAAAAAATCACATTTATGCGAATACATTATAATTTGGCATCACCAAACAAATTTGGGAGGTGGATTATACGAACATCCAAGGGTAAATTTTTCTATATAAGGGGGGTTTCTAATAGGTGTTTTGTTAAAATAGTTGATTTGAGATTCATGAATGTTGATTTTACTAAGGAAGGGTATGAAGATAAACAATTTTTAATAGAACCACAGGAAGTAAAAGTATTTTAAGTTTTAGATCTCGCAAACCAAATTAGGTAAATTGTTCTGTAATCAACCAAATCCAGTGAAGGGTCAAGTGAATATTCAATGGAGGTTGTCCAATTCATTGGGATATTACAATAATTTCTTAATTTTCCCTATGTAGATTGATTTTTTGTTAGTTTATACCACAATGAAAGGATTTGGATAGTTGATATAGGGTTCAAATCCCTCCGGCCTTGAAAAAAAGAGTTCCATAATAATGTTATAATTTTTTGTATTGTACATAATTTACCTTATGTTATTATCTGTTCACTGTTCCATTTATGTATTATAAATTAAATGTTAATCTAATTTTTCAGGTAATTAATTTTGCACGTGATGATGCTCCAAATACTAAGGCACAATAGGTCTCTCAACCTACTACTTCTCATAGTGTAGAAGACCAACACGTTTCTCAACCTGTTTTTATGTCTTCTCCTAATGAAAAGGAACCACCACCATCTGTGCATGCCAATTAAAGATCCCCGAAGGAACATATTTATTATGTTGAAACTTATGAAATGGTATGAACCAAAACACTGGTGGCATAGAAAAAATATGAGTGTCGTAGTTTGATAGTGTTAGAAAAATTCTTTATGGAAAAAGTCGAAGGCATCAAATTCAAGGTCGGATAGATTGTGCTTGGCCATCATGTGGACCACAATGAGGCGAGGATTAGTAGTTACACTAGAATATTCAATTGGAAAGGCATGCCAATTTATGTATAATCATGGAATCAAATTTTCACCGAGCATAAGACATTGATGTGGGGAGATATCACAGTAACATTATGATATCATTTATTTAATTTTCTAAAAACTAAAATAATGAAAAATAGACTTAATATTCATCATATGTGGTAGATTTCATTTATAGTCAATAATTTATAAAAGGAATATCTATTAAGGGTTACTAGAAGGATTCACATATTATTCATGAAAATTTTAACAAAATGTTATCTTAACAATGCTGTCAAGAAAATAATCTCGCACCCAACTCTTATTTATGCACAACTAAAAACCTAAAGTGTGTGGGATGTGTTTAATAGAAATCATGCGGAGCAGTCTTTTCAGGTACATTTGGATTTGATTATATGTTATAGGATGATATTTTTATTTCTTAAACAACAACTAATTTCTGAAAATAAAGAATGAGAAGAAAAACCATCTTTTCCCTACTATAAAGCAAGAATGTGATATGCATCACCTGAAAAAAGGTATATATTTTAAATCTACCATAATACTTTTATATGACATAAAAACACCATAACATTGTTTCTATATTTATATACTGATTGATGAATCCAAATTCTATGTCACATCCTTCAAATTCTATGTTATATAGAAGGAGGCACGTGTAAATAAAGGTTTGATACTAATAGATGAAAACACACAAAAAGTGAGGGAAACATTGGTAAGTATGAAAAGAATATTAGTTTTTTAAATCAATATTATAAAAAAATGATTAATTATTTTTCCAATATTTTCTATCTAACACCATCACATGAATCCACAACACCCAAACTGGGGGCAGACCTACTTTTAGTGGTCTTGAAGTAGCAAGAAATGTATGTATGGATTAGGGGTGGGGGTTTTGGGGTTACACCAATTTTTTTTGAGAAATAAAAAATAGGATGATCAAAGTGAAGAAATAAAAATGATGTGGGGAAGGATATCTATCCTTGAAGAATAAATGAAATGGTAGAGTGAGTTCTTGGGAAATTTGAAGGAGTGGGGAAAAGAGACGAAAAAACTCAAGAACAACCAGTGCATGAAGATCCTCCCCCACCCCCACAATCATAGAGGCAATCCATTCCCCTCAAAAACCAATATTAGTTGTGGTTATAAATTTTCTAATAATTTTTTCTATGAATTTCGAATCAGATAAACACTGATACCTTTATTTTACTGATATTTTATAGGGTGAATATGACATTGATTTATATCTATAAACATCCACCAATCACAATGTAGAGAGGCCAATGATGTTCAATATACAGAACTCCATGCTACACAATAGACCACGTCAAAAATCTCGTGTCCACGTGTTGATTAACAAAGCCCATGATACCATCACAGAGCAACTTTTTCCAATTTATGATGAAGATATTCATTTAGTCAAACAAGATATTGGAACATTCATCACATGGCTGTCACAGCTTGTAAAAAACATGTCGACAAGAAGGTATTCATTTCTAATTTATTTTTCAATATAACCCATCAAATTGTAATTAAAAAAGTCTGAAATTAGGAATGTTATTATAGACCGACACAGGTAAGTTTGTGAAAATAATGAATGGCTCAAAAAATCTCATGGATCAACCAACCGATCGAAATGGTCTACCAAAATCACCTTAAACCCACCCATTATATATCCACATTTTTTATAATTAGAGGCACATGAGAAAATAATGTTGACAGATGGTGTGGTTGACACAAATATTTTTGATCAAAATATATACAATGGGGAAGATCCAAATTTCATCAGTGTTGAAAATGTAAGTGAAATCCAAGAGTTTGATTGTTTAGGCAGCCCAGTTGTAAATGTATACATGTGGTATGTTTTTATGATTTGATTTTCTAAAAGCATATATACAGTCATAATTATGAATAAATAAATTTTATAGTTTTTGTATTGTATATATGAAAATCAATTGAAGGGATTACCTTGTGAAGAGAATTTGGCCTCGTAAGTCCTCATGTCACATCTAAAAACCAAAATAAATAAGATCCATAAAATATTTTGGAATAATGGTATGCCTTCTCAAATTGTTTAACAACAAAAATAAGGAAGAAAGATTCATCATAATGACAATTATGCAGGGGTAAAACTCTACAATTTAACAATATCAAATATATTATAATTTCTTTCATTAATTATTAATTTTGGAGTTCTTAGGAAGCATTGGGTTTCATTGTGGTCCATTTGGATACTCTAATGATTTTTTTCCTGTATTCAATGCATGGATATACAATGAACCAACTGCACATGATAGCGTTTGTTAATTTTTAATATACTACATCCAAAAATTTAGAACATAAAAATACAGTTATATAATTTATATGATCTATTAATGAAGATTATATTATGAAATGGTGTTTTAGTAATATTTTATACATCCTAGAATAAGGCCAGAGTAAAAGGAAAATAAAAATGAAAGTTACGACAACTGATACAAATTAGGGTATACATAATAATATTTCACTTAACAAAAACATATAAAAAATTAAACAATTTTCTCAATGTTTCTACAGTGTCCAATCAAATGATATTGATTGTGGTTATTATGTTTTTAATTTTATGAATGATATCATATTCCATGAACAGAACAGTGTCCCAAAAGTGGTATTTTTTAAGATAATTACTATTTATTAAAAAATATTTATTAACCCCTCTTGTATTTATATTTTATTAGTACGGCCATGATTGTTGAATAGAATCCTATTCCCCAGGTGAGATAGATTTGATTTGAAGCAAATGTGTAGCATACATGGTAGAATAATGTACACAAATAGCATGAAGATGTTACTTTTATGACTTGAAGTGTATATTTTTATTTAAAATTGATAGTGTTTTTATTATAATAAACAAGAGCCATACTGAAAAAATCAGAAAAAGTGTTAGGATTGTTTTGATACTTTAGGAAAATGTCCTATAAGTTATTTATGATGAGTAAGAATCAACTAAACCTAAATCTGAATCTTGGTGTGACCATTATAACATTATGTGTGTATTTTTATTATAAAGTAATAAATAAATTTGGAAAAGAGAAAATGTGACCTTCTGATAATAATCCAAACACATTTTTATTATTTTCATCCTTTTTTTAAAATGATCAATCAGTCATTTATGACATATAGAAAAAAACCACACCTCAATCCGACGGACGGTGTGACAAATATGACCTAAAGTGTCTATTATCAGTTTAAAAATTACATCTTAGCTCAATGCACATCACTCATAGAACACTAAGAAAAAATGATATGATTGTCTTCATAATTTATGACTACAATTCATATGTTCTTTATGACATGTATGAAGCAGGATCATGTCAAACCGACGCACGATGTGACCGATATGACTCAAAATGTGTGTTTTTATTTTGAAATGATATTTTTGTAAAAAAATTACACTTATGTACAAAAACTGAGAAAAATAATTTTTATTGTTTAGATAATTTAGAGAAATGATATATTATTCATTTTTGACGTGTAGGAGACAACCACACATCAATCCAATGCATGGTACGACTTGTACAAATCACAGTGTGTCTTTTTATTTAAAATTAACATTAATTTGAGTAAAAAAACCAACATTGCATGATGATAACTGAGTAAACTCATTCGGACTATATTATATTATTTAGAAAATTATCCATGAGTCATTCTAGATGTGTTGTAATCCACCGAACCTCAATAGAATACATAATCTTACTCGTATAAATCCAAATGTGTCTTTTTATTTGAAATTTACAGCAACTGACGTAAATTGAACAACTTGTATACTGAAAACCTTGAAAACTCATTCATATTATTTTTATACTTTTGGAAAATGATACATGAGTCATTTATGATGTGTAGGAATCAACCACATCACTATTTAACAGACGATGTGGCTGGTATTACTAAAATTGTCTGTTATGAGTTTAATATTTAAATTTTAGATCAAAAAATGTCACTTGCTAAAATCCAAAAAAAACACCTTCTGATTGTCTTCATAATTTTCTATAGTGATTCATAAGTTGTTTATGATTTTTATGAATTAGTCTGACTTCAAATCGACTCACGATGTTACCAGTGTGACTCAAAAATCATGTTTCCATTTTGAAATGATATTTTAGGAAAAAACACATCTGACATAATAAAAACTATGTAAAGGAATTTGGATTCTTGGGATAATATAGAACAATGATCCATGAGTCGTTTTTGACATGTAGTAATTAGCCACACCATAATCTGATGAATAAATAGACATGTATAAACCTAAATTGGTTTTTATTTAAAATTGACATTAATTTATGTAAAAAAAATTACATACTGAAAACAGATAAAACATATTTGGATTGTTTTGATATCATAAGAGAATTATTAAAAAGACATTTGTGATGTGTAGGAATCAACCACACCTCAATATGATACATGGTGTGACCATCATGACTAAAAGTGTATATTATCAGTTTAAAATTGACATTTAGCTAAAAATATTTCACTCATCAAAAACCATTCAATGGCCCTCTAATTTTCTTCATAATTTGGAAGAATTTTTCATAAGTCCTTTCTGAAATGTTTGAAGTAGTATCAAATCAAAATGGTCTATGATGTGACTGGTAAGACTCAAAATGGGTGCTTCTTTTTTGAAATGATATTTTAGTAATAAAAACTATCATAATGAAAACAAATCAAACCCATTAATGTTTTATTGATTCTCTGGAACAATGATCCATGAGTCCTTTTTGACGTGTAGGAATCTACCACACCTTAGTATGATTAATTATTTGACCTTTATAAATCCAAATATGTCATTTCAATTAGTTATTACTTATAGTAAAGAAACATGGGATGTACTCCAAACCTAGAAAAGTCATTAATATTTTTTTGATATTTTAGTAAAATGATCTTGAACACATTTTTGCTGGCTATGAATCAACCCTCTACAATACAATTCATGGTGTAACCGATATAACTCAATATGTATCATTTTTATTAAAAATGGAATTTTTTAATGTATTCATTCATATTAAGGTTTAATTAATTTCTTTATATTACTATTATCATATTATTTGTTTTCATAAATTGGTGGATCCTTATTCTTGACATGGGATGATTTTATAGGCAACTGATACCATGGGAGGACATTTTTGAGTGGGGAACATGGATGTAAATGGATGAAACATTAATATTTTTAACTGTTTGTTGAATAATTGTAAATTTAATCATATAAAACATTGTTTGACATGTTTATATCATTGTTTTCATAAGACTTGTGTTCACTACATTGTTCTTGTATGGGTTGTGTACGTTCTGTTTTGTATAGGAGGTGTGTGTGTGATGTGCAAGTCCCACAGGTGAGTGTACTATTTATATGTGCAGGTGCTGCTGGTCGGTGTGCTATTATATAATCAGCACATCATAGGTAGCAAGGCCTTTATCAAGTCTATTTAGAGCACCATTAATGTACCACATTATGAGAAATATTTTGACCACTGATAAAAATCTCCTTTATCAAATCTAATTAATGTGAGAATCAAGTGATTTTTGCATTAAAAATAGTGCTTATAACAATTGTCTGTTATAAATGCTAAAATAGCACTAATACGGGGGCTTATCTGTGATTTTTATAGTGAGGATAAACGACACTGTTTATCAACACTTTTTAGAACTGTTAAAGGGGATCCCCCTTTATCATTGTTTATATTAACAGTTATTTTCTAGCACTATTAAAATCATTTTATAGCACTAAAATATAACAATTTATTTTAGTTTTTTTAGAGACTTTTTTCGGCATAGCATATTTTATGTTGTAATATTTATATGTTTTTGAGAAAAAAATGGGGGGGGGGTATGAACATGAATAAACAATTTAGCTTGACCATGACCTTATATAAGGAGGACCCAATAACTCATGGGAGCCATCCGAGATAGCCTGCATGGAGGATGAGGGTGGATCAATATGTGAACCAAATAAAGAGTGTTTTGTGGGATTTAATGGGTTTTGGTAGGTGACCCAACACAGGTGCCACACAAACCATGAAGATCATGGTATCTAGGTGTTGAAGGTGCTCAACCCCACTACCAGCATTATAGGATATCATAATATGATATATTATTATGTAGAGCCTAGAATGTGTGAATTTGATGTGGGACCGTAGATGCGTCTGTACTATTCATCCTCTATTAAATCTTATAGACATCTCAGGAGTAGTCGGATCTGCTTTAATGTATTGTTTGATCAATTCATAAAGCATCATATTCCTTGATCATTTCCATAGTATTTAATTATAGAGAATTTTATGTCTACTCTTCAATGATCGAACCCAAAGTATCCATGAGTGTTCTATGATTGATATTATGAGACGATGATACTACAAATCTAAATTCAGGAAATATTTATCTTGAATTTTTGTGTATATTATAGGAATATAAATTCGTTGAATGTAAATGAAGTTACAGAATTCTATTTAGAAATGTGTAAGTGTTCAGACATTAACGGAACACGTGAGTTACATACAGTGAGGAGAAAACATGATGTTGAATTAGAAAAGGAAAATTTAATTTCAGTGTAACAAAGATCACATGAATATTAATATACCAAGACATTTAAGGTTTTCATTCATGCCTCGATGATGATTTTTTGTTGTAAATTTATCACAGACAAGATTAATATAGAAAATTGGATATGAGGTTGTAAAAGGTACATAAGTATCATCTATAAATAAAAATGTTCTTGATCCGGTTTAATTTTTTGAGATAGTCGAGAGGCATTGGTTTTTTCAATGAAAAAATCGAGAAGTGTGAAATCCCATTTCATGCAAAAGAAAAGAAAAAAGTAGGATTATGATAGTGTTAGGAAGAAGTTGTTTAATTAAAATCATCCATCAGAGATCATGTGACCTCTTAACATGAAACACATTCACTTATGGGTTTGACGAAGAATCTATTTTCACAAACTCCATTGAGTCATCAGAAACCCGTGGTTATAAATCCATTATGTTACTCAAATAAGAGAGAAGGGGGTAATCCACACATTATAAAACTTCCACGATGATAGAGACACCCAATAACATGTGTAATATACCTTTTTATAAAACACAAGTGACATATATCCACACCCATTCAGATTTCACCATAGGGTACAATGTGTGCTCTTAGATATAACATATGAGAAACGTTTCATGCATACTTTCCCACTCATTGATATTCCCAATATATGTTCACTATAATTTATTTTAACGATTTATAATCCAATTAAAAATTATATAATATAATAAATAAAATAGTATATATGTGTTATAGGGATTAAAAGATTCACGATGAATTACATCCAGAATACATGAAGTGAACATGGTGAATGGTGTTGATAATTAATGAAGAGAACAATTTGAGGTTGTTAACTTGTTATCCTGTATAAAATAACAATGATGCATTCTTTTGAACCTCAATGACACCTTTTTGTGAGTATTAGAATTTCGATAGAAGGAATAATTTCATGATCATTTTCGTCAATGAAGAAACTAATCGTATACAAGTGATCAGAATTGTTGAAAAATTCCAACAGACTCATTCAATGTATATTGAAGATACTTGATGTGTACATGAGAAATGGTAATCCAGATACCTCATGGAGGAAGAGGAAAATAACATCCTATCATGGATCATCCTAATCCATGAGATTAATTCTCTCAAATGGGTTTAAAAGAAAGAGATGCATTTCTGTTGGAATTGGATGTAATACATCCCTCTGTTAATGTTGGAAGTAGGTGAAGTCTTTATGTTGGAGCTACAAGTTAGAATAGTCTCTCAAATGGAGCTGGGTGAAGGAAAATTTGGTGGGGGGTATCACAAACTATGTTATATTTGGTGTATGGTTCGGGGGTATAATAAGAATCATCATGTGGATCGACTAAAGTAGAGTATAATCAATTTTTTTGATCCTCGGTAATTGTTAATACCATTGTAGGGGATAATCCATGTTGGCGGTCTAACAAACCTGGAAAGGATATGACATTTTTCAGATCCTTTTAAATACTATTATTTATATCTCTATTATTACTTCACCAAATGAGATGAAATTGAGAGATTATCAAAGATTGGACTGACAACCATTACCTGTTTATGAGGATGGATTAATAATTAATTTAATTAATAAAACTAGTATACAAATAGTTCACACACTCTTACTAGAACCTAATTTGGCCTACGAATCTTCATTATTAATTTGTTTTCTCATATATTGGAATCTATTTAAGCTTCCACCTCAACTTATTTTAGGAATAATGTTCTACCGTCATAGTAATAAAGGTTTATTCATCTAATGAAAAAGATAATGGGTGATGTAATGATGTCATTAAGAATGGATTGAGATGAGTAGATAAAATTCACCACGATATAGATGAGTAAATCATGAAATTACATTATCAACATAATCATGACTTCCATATTTTAATAACAAATATAAATATAAATATTTAATCATTATGGATATGTAAAAAGGAAATTTGATACCAATCTTCATTTTAACCATGATAAACTCAATATTCATAAGTGAAAAATGGGTTTTATGTAAAGGTTATCAGAAAAATAAGTTTAGTGTAAATGTAATTGAATTATACTTAAGTTTAATCTACAATTTTACCTACCAATGTAAGGGTAGGTGGGTTTTTCATTATAGTAATTTGAAAACTAGAATCTATGTAATGGAAATACGTTGAACTATGTAAGGGGAAACATTACCATTATTCAAAGTCAATCCAACTGTTTATTAAACTATTTAACATTTATTTGATTGATACATTAATGTAATTAAAAAAATTATAAATTCACATAAAGGTACCCCTAATCTATTTAAAGTCCATCACCACTATAAAAGGAGCCTCATGATGTTTAACGTGATCTAAAAAATCTCCTGTTGAGAGACAAGAATTTGAAATATTTATATTTTGAGTAATGATATTAAATTTAGTCAATTAAATATAACCCAATTCTCAATAAAAAAATATCCTTATATATTTTTTAATTATCCAAGTAAAAGAAAAGGAAAAAGATGATGGGGTAATTTTTACCCATATATATGGATCCAAAAATACCACTGATATTTATGACAATTTCTATATATATTGGTAGTGAGGTGGTTATCCTAAAAATATTTTAGAAAAATGTAGTTATGATATTTATATATATCATGAATGGTAATGGAATGAATGAAACAAGCCTATATCTCGATTAAAATGAGTATTTATATCAAAATAATTGCTGATGATTATGATATTATTTAATAAGAGTGATTAGATGAAAATTAAAGTCTAGGACTTGTGAATTTTTAATGATAAATAATTATGATATAAGTTCTTCGCAAAAATACTATATTTATCTGTTTTATATGTTGATAAATACATAGATATTTGGATACACAATACTAGATGATTTTTTAGATTTTTATCTATGAAATAGAAGATAACCAACTCTATGTGTACATTCTCATTCTATATAGTTAAAGGGGTTAAAAAATAAATACAACCATTTTCATATGGCTTCACCACTATAATGAAGAAAAATAAATCTAGTATTGAAGCAAGAGTCATTTATTTATGTATTGAAGAATGATAAGAAGACGATTGAGATATCTTATGCTACAATAGATAATATTCATACTATGAAATATAGTATCCCACCAACAATATAAATATTTATTTTAAAATATTGAAGAAATTTTTTGGCATACCATTATAATAGAGAAACCAATGAAGGATATCATATCATATGTTTTGAGAGAAGACTAGATTCATGTTTTTATGCTCTCTTAATTAATAGTATACTGGGTTATATATTTCTAAAAAGTGATGTTTTAGTAAATTGATTTATTTAAGAATGGTTGGTGTTAGGAAAATCTGTTGATGTCCATAATCATATGCATTAACTCAATGATAATAATATGGATTCTGTTTGGGATGGATAATAACCACATTTCACAAGGAACATAGTCATCTATGAGGAGGTTGAACTGATCAGACATTTTTGGTTTTCACATAGTGATACAATCTAATTATTATCTGTATGCATGGTGAATAAAGAAGTGATAAGTAAAGGAAAAGATTAAATCACTAAAAAACTGAAGAGGTGAAAATGTATTGAATGATTAATTAGTTTAAAAGCTTTCAAAAAATGATTAACTACCCTATAATAATTGTTTTATATATATCTTATATTTTAACATATTTTTTGAAAATGTTTATGATATCCTTAGGGATGCGAGTTATTGTATCCACAAACTGATTATATAATTTCACTAGATATTCATTATTTTTTGAATATCTTCTTCAGAGTCCTACATTACAACCATAATGTTCTATTCATCATTAGTTCATTAGTCTTATATATTTGACTCATTTTCTTTGAAAAATCCATGAATAAATGTTCATTCCATTTAATCAATATACAAGGAATCTTTAAATGATACCCTCTAAAAAAATAAAAACAGCTCCCTTAAGATACAAAATTTTATAACTTCTTTCTTTAATAGAATCTCTTATATTTTTAGATAAATTGCCTAATTTTTCAACCATTTAATTTAAATCAATACATAATTTTCATTATTTTGGATATGTTTCAAAATATTATACTTTTTATTGAAGTTTGAAATTTTGTAAGTCAAGTTGTTCAACATATTCATAAAACATATTCATTCGTCCATAAATCATTTTGTTATAAAATTTTGATTATCTAAATATATAATAAAATCATCAATATATACATTAAGGACAACAAATATTGTTTGTTACATCTCACATTGAACTATAAACCTTCACATTTGAGATATGGGGTCCACACTATACTAGTTACATGTAATCATGATTGTTCTCAAAAAATATAACATTTAGTATTTTATTGCCTATGGTGGTATGAAGTTGATAATTATAACTTTGAGAGGGGTGAATGGGGTTAGACCATAATTAAAACTTTTTCTCTTCTTTCATTCACCATCCCCATATATATCAAGTTTCTTAATTAGAAGGAATAATCTATCAAAAAATATATGGTGTTCTCACCAAATCATTCAACTCATATGTATAAATATAAATAATTCTCATAAAATTTTTATTTTTCATGGTTCACCATTAATAAATATTCCAAAAATCATAATCTGATGATTATACAATATACTATAAGATATTATTAATGAAAATAATTAAAAAAATGGAATGAATCATTTCTCATCCTAGGGTCACTCCCGCTTAGTCTTCGTCATCCACTACATTGAACATGCGTTTGTCTATTTATGTAATTATGGGCCTCAACATGATTAATATTAATGTATAATTTATATAAATATCCAGGTCTAGGAATATATTTTTTGGCTTCAATTTTTTCTACACTCTTATTCTATAGATCCATTTGATCATACCCCCTTTCTATGAATATTATTTGTTTTTCATATATATAATCTTAGTAGTTAATAACAACTCCAACTGAGGATATTCCATAATAAAATTATCTTTGTTATCTTTAATCTTTAATTACTCGAATAATATAATCTATTAATGTAATTATTTCTTTTTATTTGTTATTCACTCTGATGAATATGTCAATATTCCATTATTCCCTTATTTTTCTCTCAGAATGCCATATTTTACACAAATTTCAATTCTCTCTATTAGTTTTATAAATCACATATAGAATATTTGTAATATAATACTTCTCTAACCTCCATAATTTCTCATCTAAAATCACATTAAAATCAGATGAGATTTTTTAAAAAGAAATATCTAAAAAATTAATAGTGTGATATGTGTATTCATGACATGATATGAAACCAGAAATTAGAATTGAAATATTTTCACATTATTATATGTTTAAATATTCCTAATATATTGGAATGATCATATAACTATTATTGATCGACATAGTTATTGTTTCAAGACGTACTCCCACACAATGAAAATCTCTATATATCATAAATCTATATGATGTAAACATAGTAATTGATGTGAGAATATCTAAATTAGATAAAAAAATGATTCTAAACCACTTCACAATGAAAAAACATTATTTCCTGTGCATTGAATAGTAATAATAAAATTTTAAATCATCTATTTTGGTGTAGAAAAATCCCACGACATTCAGCTCATAACTCACAATGGATTGAGCCTAATGCCTATGACATGAATTTAACATGAACAACACTTATGTATACTTATGTGACCCTTATGTATCTTTCAAAAATCTAGAGTCACCCATATGTTGTAAAAATATCTCCAGCAGAGAAGGAAATTAATCTTACATAACAACTGCAAGTGTGGTAACCATTCTATGATCATATATGAACCATATATGTCATGAAGGTGTCTCAGGTGTATCATTCATGTAACCCATTATTATATGAGATATTACTCTTATGTTTAAGTACTTTTCTACGTTACATATCATACAGATGACCATTACATATCATACAGATTACCCTTATTCATTATCTGTACTCTCTAGGTGATCCTCATATGTCATAATGTATCCATACATATCTACCCACCTTCATCAATTATCATTAAATATCATTCAGAAAATCACTTACCCATTATCCATAATCAGTATAATATCTGACATATTCAAATGAATACCTTATATATCTTAATAAAACCTCAAAATATCATAATTTTTTTTGAGAAACCATAAATGTCACTTAGTATATACTTCATGTCATTATTTGGTTATTATTTATAATATTAATTCCTTAGGTATATTTTTGATTCTTCATCATCAATATCATAAATATCCCAATAAAAATTTTCATAATTTGTAGTATATCATATGCAACATCTAGAATATATTATATTAATAGTGATCTTTATGATTTTTTTTATAAACATCATGGGTTTTTAGAATTATTTATATTTTAATGGTCTATACATTATTTTTCTGGAAAATTATTTTCAATTCTTATAGAATGACTCATAGAACAGTTCCACTACAAAAAAAATTCAAACATACAATTCATAATAAATCTTTCCAATGTGTTTACCAAGACTCATTATCGTGACTTCATGGGAGAATACAACAAATACCAAATTTCATTGATTGTAAAAAAATATAATATACATCATATTGGTTATAATAGTATCCAAAGAACATACTATATATACTAATTAGTTACTAAAGAATCGTTTTCTTGAAAAAATCTACCATGTGGTACAATACATCACCTACACATGTTGACTACATCATCATAATTAAATAAAATATAAAAAATTCCTAATATTTATTTTAATTAATTAATACATCTAAATAGTTCCATTATTTTCCAAAAAAATTTACATAAAATAAATATTTTCTTTAAAAAACATTACATATATATGTAATCATGCTCAGGTACATAAACACTATATTACATGTGTTATAAATGAAAGCATTTCGTTAGATATCCAAATATTTGAATAAAATGAAAAACCATTATATGCTCAAGTCATTATAACATATTTTAATTAAGATACCAATTATAAATGTGAATACCAAGAATGAAAATACTACAACATTTGTAGCTCGGTGTTTCCATTAGATATGTGTTCATGAAGTATGAGCTGGAGGTCCATTTGAATCTCTAACACATTCTTAAATCCAATAACTAGGTATCAAATTATAATGTTATTACAACATTCTCTAATACTATTCTCAAATACTATAGATTTAATTTCATGAACAAAATCTGACTAGGGTTCAACATGACCTTAGGGAACCTCTCCTTATACAAGAGGTTATTGACTAGTAAACAGAGTCTATAATTCACACTGGGGAGTATATGAAGGATATATTCCAAAAATCATTTAAAATATTAGTTTTTTTGAATATATCATAGGGTATGATATAAATATATTTTATTGTATGAAAATTATAAATCTAGGGTCGGTCTGAGAAGATATTATTTTACGATATGGATGTATCATATTGCATGGATGACAATATTTTCCATGATAGTCATGTATTAGATTATTATATATCATAAATCTTGGCATTTGATTCGATTTCCTATGACTGAAGTGGTTACCAAGTGTTATGATTTAATATTTGGATAAGATCATCCATGTAATATATCATTCAAGAGATGTTCCATATGATGCAATTAATGGGAGTTTATGTATTAATATATTTCATATATGATCTTTCCAAGGAATTAATTCATTATTTATATTGAATTAGTAAATTTTTATTTGGTTTTGAGAATCATCAATGAATTTATAATTAATATTTCATGTGATAGTGGGTGTTCATGATTTCATTATTTTTATAGTATGAATATCCCTCAATCCTAAATCTCTATTTACAGTTAAATATTTTCACAATAAGGGGATTTAACATAGTGGTGAGAAAAGGAATCCACCTATATATCTGGTGATTCATCAGCCCATGGATTCTTCTAGATGAGGGATGACTTTTAGTAGTCTCTTAGTGGTCTTAATTAGGATGATATGTAGATAGAGATTTAGTGGAAGCACAATAAGCGGTAGGATTTTTAGTGAGCTAATAAGACCAATTGAAATCATATTGAATGATTATCAATCTGAAACCAAATATCATTATCCATAGATGGATAAAAACATAAATACGGTAATATTAATTTATAAACTTCCGTGAAACTTTCACTATTGTACCCACTACATTATCATTAATCAATATTAATGAATAATACCATAGTTCAGTCTAAATACTCCACTCTCTATGATGTATTCCCATGTTTAGAATGAATTTCTCATAATAAGAGAGATACTCTCCACCATCTATGCATTCTACCATGATATCATATTTTCTTCCGTCATATGGAACTAGGATTTATAAATCCTTTAAGATTGTTCACATGTTTGAATATATTAACTCATATTTCATGAGTTAAAGAATTCATTATCTATAAATCATATTAGAATCATGAAACCAATGCATGAATAAATTTTTGTGTGTTTCAGGATATGAAACAATACATTTTTGATAACCAATTTCTAAGAGAATAATTTTTCATCTACTATCACAATCTATTGGTTTATATTAATAGATAGATTGTAAAATGAATCATACAATAATATTCATTGAACTGTCATTAGAACATGAAATATAATAAAACTAGATTATCCATGTTTTTTATATCCACTAATAGTACAATATTATTGAAATATCTAGTACTATGAAACCATATTTCATTCTATTATGATATGTAATAGTCATACCTTATTATTTAAAGTGGTAGGTGACATGTTTTCCTCATTTATGAAATTCCATACTATCAAATATTATATATTCCTTACTTACAATAGGAAAATTAATCATACAATTAATTTCATGTGGTTATTTATTTTTTATTTAGGGTGAACCTGCTTCCTAATGTTTGGCAGGCACTGATACATTACAAGTGGAAATGTAGAATGTGTGTCAGTTACCAGGGTGTGTGGTAAATATCATTACATTGTTTTGAGGGGATTCATTCCCAATCATGGACAATATTATTGATTTATGTCATGTCCATTAATCATTACCAATACATAGTGATGGCGTATATACCTATAAAGTCCAATATTATTATGTATATTAATTTTAAATGTTAAATTGATTAATTACGAGACTAAGCGTGGAGATAGTGTTTGATTCTGAGCCCCGGTGTGCCCGAAACAATTTCATTAAAAATATTAATTTTTTAATAGAATTCATGGGTAGTTTTACTAAAAAAATGAATATCTATTTAATGTATTTCCATATAATAAATATGAGGTAAAGATTGAGTTTAGAGTTGCGGATTTACCCTAGGAGAGACATAACATTAGTTGGTGCATCTCTTCTATAGAAAAAATATGAAATGACATGATTGTCATAAAATAATTTAAATAAAAAAATATTTTGATGATGGATTTCCATTAAAAATATACATATGAAGAAATACTTGGGTTAGCTTCATAACCCTATGAATTCCATAAAAATTCATGGGAGGGTTTTGGATAATCCTCTCAAGCTAACAACGATGGAATCCATGATCGACGAACTCCATTCTCGACTGATCTCACCAACAACGGTGATGCAATGACCAATCATTGTCAGCGAGAAATCCAAATAGAATATTGAATGCATTATTCTGTATATCGTTTACCATTTGATGATTCAATAAAAAACACAGACCAATCAATGAACCAGTTGTTCCATAGATCGATCGTTCATTGCAGGATGGGTTATACTCTACTAGATTTACAAGGTCTGATTATTTGAACCATGATTTTTATTTTTTTATAATCTTTACAAGAACAGATTGAGGCTAGAATGAGAAATGAGAAATCTTTGTTTCATACATATTTTCCTTGTGTATCATATTCCCCTTTTTCTATAACCTCTGCATTCTTCAACGATTTATTTAATGATCGATCATTGCTCCATTTTTTCTTGAAAACAATGATCCAATGATGAATATCCATCATCGGGATGACCTAACGGTTGTTTGACAATGGTGATGTTGAAAAAATTATAGCGATTTAAGTGAAACCATTGTTCGATCGGTTTGTGTCACGATGCATTTAAATGTATTTCTAAGATGATAGGAAGCCCAAAACACATAAATTTGGTGTTATTGTGATGATATGTCTTTAGATCTGATGTTTATAGGTGAAAAGATCACCTAAATAAGATTCAGATCATTTATTGAGGTATCTGGGGGAAGAACACAAGTTTCTTGAAAATATTGATGAACAAACCTTGTAAGATGGGGTAACATGATATTTGGACTCCACTGTGCAGTGGCTAGGGTTTTAGGAGATAGTTAAATGTCACTTGGGCCATATATTGGGAGATAAAAGGACATAGGGTGGAGTACACAGTTTTCCTACATAGTGTGTACCCCACCACACATCTTGGCATAGTCCCAGAACAAGGACTACCATGTGTATAGGTACATTAGAAGAGATACATGGGTTGACACCATGTGCATGCACATGGTCATAGTAAATTGGTGGACCACAGACGTAAGGACATAGTGTCTGAAATATTGTACATGTTGTGAACCCATCTTCAATTTGAAATTTTCTAAAGACATGTGCTACTGCTCACCGTATGTACTTGAGTTCAAGGGACACGACATGTGACCCTAATACAAACCATTTATAACATTCTACATGGATTGAATAACTTTTCTACTTTATCACGGACATGTTTGGTTATGTTTCATTACCTTGATCGTTTCCCTGATGTTTGGTGCATATATTTTCATAATCATAGGCATATGATTCCTTCATTACGACATCCTACACAGAGTTTTTGGATTCCCCCAAGAGGCCAGGAGTAAATAATTTATTTCTTCTTCATGTCCAAGGTAGAGTCTTCGGTATTGATGTAACCAACCTCACTAGGTGTCAATCAACTACATAGAAGGTTAATATAGATGGATTTGTTGGTATATACCCATGACCCTAGTTGTGATCTTTATACGTGTATCCTTGTCTCCAAAAAACAATCATCATATCAATCTCATGATGTTTTTTGATGAACGTTAATTCTCGAACAATCATCATTAGTTATATAGGACACTGGAGTGTGTTCTACTAGATGAGTGCTTCCAGGATTCTTTGAGATGGATCATTAGTTTGGGAATGTGGTAGCTGTGAATAACCATTAGACTGTAAGACATGGAATGTGCATATTGGGATATTCTTATTATATGTGTTGTAGACATATACTATGTACAAATGACCATACTTTTATTTGTGAATTTATTTGTGGTTTTTTATTATTCTAATGAAAACTTTTGTACTCAACCCTTTATGGTCTATACCCATACATGTCGTGTCTTGTGTAGATGAATGAACTTTTGATAGAGTACTAGGTGGACCAGGACCAGATGATGCCTTGTGTGATCATGAATACCGAGGTGTTCCTAGTGTTACATAGAATAATCCTAGCCCCCATTGTTTATAGGTTAGACTTGTGGTTTTTAAACTGTATTTTGTGGGCCTTTATTATTGTTTGGTTTATATTAAAACACTTTACATTTATTTCATACTACGATATGGATATAGGGTTATGTAAGCATTTGGTTTGGAGTGGTTTTTTAGTTTTCATCATTTTGTGGGATTGGATATGTATGTGTGCATACAAATATGTTTCGCATGACTCTCATGTTAGTGAGATGCCTACTCGATACTAGTCACCTACCCCATCAAATTGGATATTGGATTGGGGAGTTGTGGCAGGGGACCCACTTGTACGAGTCGTGACATAGTGGTATCAGACGTTTTTGGTTCTACATTAGGACCACGAGTCTATGAGATTAGTTTGGGGAAATAGTGTTATGTGTTTCGAGTTCGGCTTTCAGGACAGAGACACAAGTGCCAGTGCGGAGGCCAACGTATCCATACATCAGGACTTGGATAAACTGTTTTTTTGACTTGGTACATGAGAACATTGGTTTCAAGGAAAATAATAGTACATGAATCATATAAGAATGGGTTGGGTTTCCATGGACTTCTTGAGTCAGTTTTCTAGATATACACATTGATTGTGGAATGTCATGTTTTCTTATAGGATGCCTCCATAATGCATTCCAGTTACGGTTCTGCAGTATGATCATGATGATGACCCCCTTAGGGAAAATGCTTTGATATAGAGATCAATTCCCTAGATGATACTTCTAGGTGGTGCACCAGTTATACCACCACATATGGAGAATCACGTGGTACCCTCGGAACAAACAAGGGAGGAGTGAAGGTTAATTGTGCTTCACAAGGATAATAGATAGATACCCCATAGGTTCTGTAGAAATTCCGACCCTCATGCGGATGTGGAATATATTGAGGAGGTGACATGAGTTAATATTCTATTTAGGACACTAGCGGATCATGTGCTGGTCTTGGAGGAAAGTCTTATACGAGTATTGGTAGGGAGATGGTGGAGTTTTTCTTTCTTGATTCATGATGTGGTGAATCTTTCATGGATTGAGATTGGGAACCTCCTCTAAGAGGAGTTCTCAAAAATTATTTTGAGAAATGTATGTATTCCAGAGTCTCGTCATGTCTAATAGGGTAGAATGAAAATGGATGATTATTCATCAAGGTTCCCCAACCACTCAAGGTAATCGATTGATATGGTCATAAATTAGTACTTTAGGTCTCAGACCATCAGGTGAGATCTATGTAGAGACATCCAATCTAGTATTATCACTTTGGGAATTTGTACTTATTATAGGGTATATAAGGAAGTAGTATTGGCCAAAATCTTCTTGGATGAGTAGATACAACCAGTGATATTCAGCTGTGGATAAGATGGTGTAGAGACAACATTACCAGTGAGCTGAATTCAGTCTCTTGGAACCAAACTAGGGATACGATTTAGTTGGATTTACTAGGATAGAGGATATATAGTTCATGGCTCACAGGGTTGTTCTAATCAACATATGTAGAGGCGATGTTATTCTCTTGACATTATATGATATTTCTCTTAATATTGTCGACACCACTGTGTTTATGATTGGGATATACTAGTTGGACCATCAAAGAAGAGGCAGTGATTGGACTAGGAAGATCTAGAGGGTGTAAGATGTGGCAGAGGAGGTTGGAGAGTAGAATGAGGTGGTTGATGTTTCGACTTGTCACCACCATCACCCCCTGGTGTTCCACACTAGTCATTGAGAGAAAGAGGACATGAGAGGTGTAAAATGAATGATGTCAAGGTATATAACCAAAGGGAAACATGAATGATTGATGGTACTATCTGTGTCTTTTACACATTAGCTATAGTAATGATAGACGTGGGTTCTATTCCATCCTTTCTTTCCACAACTCATGATCGATAGCTATAGATTCTGGTTGAATAGTTGACCCGGCCCATAAGATAGAAGACACCTACTCGAGAAGAGTTAGTGATCAAAAATTTATTCCTAAGGTGAGACCCAAACCTTGGAGGAAGGAGTTTTGGTTGGAAGATCTTGGTGGCTGTTTTGAGGCCTTAAAATTCCATTTCTGGTATGGATTGGTTATCCACAGTCCATTCCCAGTTGGACTATTTTAGGTGATAGGTTTGATGTGTCTATAAGGATGGACCAATTTTTTCTTTTATTGGTGAGAAGGAAACCCAAGAAACATAGGATGGACTAATAAATAGGTGGGTATAGAATATTACTCATTATTTAACTAGAATGACCATTTATGTTGTGGATGTAATGGGTAACCGGTTTCATCAGTACTGGTGGAGTTTGAGGTTGTCTTCCCTGAAGATGTCCTCAAATTAATTCATGGTCATGAGATAGAATTATTCATTTATTTCCACCAAGGGATAGAACTAATATCTGCACAAGAATATCCGATGGCTCCAATCGAGATTTTTGATCAGAGGGTGAAATTGGAGGACTTGAAGAGGAAACTCTTCTAGTGACAAAGTGTTTCACTGTGGGTATACCTTGTTTTTTTCCCTAAATGGTAGACGAGAGTTTGAGGTTTTTTGTAGACAACCTGTTCATGAACCAAGAGATTGTTATAAACATGTATACACTACCATGAATTGATGAACTATTTGATCAACTAAGAGGGGAAGATTATTCTAAAAGGATTTTCTCAGAACAGGATATCACTAGCTTCGAGTATGGGACCAGGATATACCAAATATGAAATGTAGGTGTCATTATTTTCACTAGTATTACTTGGTGATGGCCATTTTCAAAGTGAATTCTCCTACAGTTTTCATAAGAATCATGAACCATATCTTCTAGCCTTATATAGCCCGGTTTGTGGTAGTTGTCATCAAAGATATCCTTGAGTTCGCAGTGATTGAGGAGGAGAACATGAAACACTTAAGAATGGTTTTGTAAATACTCTAGGAGAACCAAATTTATGGAAAACTCTCAAAGTGCTAGTTCATGATTCGAGAAGTCCAATTTCTGGGAAATGTTATCATAGAAGATGGTGTGTATTTGGACATGGACAAGGATTATGTATTGTTATCATTGGAGCCACATATTAGTGTGACCGAGTTAAATATATACTTTATGATAGAATGATATTATCAGAGATTTATAATATATTTATCTAGTATATCAACATCTATGCATCTTTGACTCTAAATGGGTCTCATTTTCTGTGGACAGAGAAGTCCTAGCAGGAATTTCAATAGTTGAGGGAGAGTTTGATGAGCACTCTGATCTTGAGATTTCCGATGGAGGGTGTCGTATATGTAGTTCTCTAAGATGAATCATGAACATGGATTAGTTGTGTCCAATTCCATAGTCTAGAAGTGATTTCCTATGGTTCACTCTAGTTGAGGCTACAGGAGAAAAACTACACGACCCATAATATTGACTTAGTAGAGGTAGTATTTGTGTTGATCATGTGGGAAAACTACCTGATGGGTGAGCAGTTTGTCATCTACTCTGATCAAAGAGTTGAAAATATATCTTATCTTAGAAGGATTTAAACATGAGACATAGCTGATGTCGAGAGTTCCTCCAAGACAATGGATTTGAAATTTTTTATACTCTCGGGAAAGGAAACGTAGCAGTAGATGATCTCAGTAGGTTATCTAGTTCACAGTTTTTGAATGAGGCATTACAAGTGTTTTCCTCATTTATTTTATGAGTAGTTTATAGAGAAGGAGAATCTTAACTCATGTCGACAGTTTCCCCCTATAATTTTAAATTGAGTCGGGGAGGCACAAATTAGGGATACTAACTGCGAGACTCTTATTGCTCAAATGTCTACAAGGCATGTTCCTGATGGATATTCGAATGGTTGGTAGAACATCCTCTTTTTGAAGAGATGCAAAATAGTACCAGTGGAATTGTGGTAGGATGTTTCGAGGTAGTTTCAAAAATAGAATTTTGTGATACATATAGTGGTTGAGAATATGTACCAGGACCTCCAACTTCATTTGTTGGTGGCCAATAATGAATAAAGGAGTTGCAATGTCCATTTCTTGATGCCTTACATGTCAACAAGTGAAGGATAAACACCAGTTTTTAGTTGGTTTAACTAAACAACTCGAGGTGATATAATTGAAGTGGGATGGAATATCAATGATATTTTTTCATTTTTTAGACATGTACGTCTAGGGCACATGATTCCATCTTGGCGATCTTTTTCTGAATCACCAATTCGGACCACATCCCAACAATACATGATTGGAGTTAAGTAGAGATCTTGGGAAACTTCTAAATGCAAAAGGTAGTTTGATCCATAGAGTTCCATTGAATATATTTTTTTTCAGATCAAAATTCCATTTTTATATCTTAGTTGTGTAGTGGATTACATGAGGCATTTGGAACCCAGTTAGTGTAACACCCAAAGCTTTCACGGTATGCTTCTCTTTGAATAATACAGTAGCGTGTGTTGTACGCAATTTCGAGTTCTAACACACCACAACCAATCAAACTAGCCATTATGAATAGTAATACCCACTTTTTTAAATTTTAGACATTTTATCTTTCAAAATTGAATTCATTTTTGGATTTGGAATATCGAAATTATCCTAGGGTGAAATTTTGGTATTTTTCTGAAAACATTAAATTTTTTATGAATAGTAAAAAAACCATGACTTATAGTTTAAAACCGAATTTCTATTTTTATAATTATTTATTTTATTTAAATTTAATTTCAAAAGATACATAATACCTATATAAGTTCAATGTTATTCCTTAGAGTTAGTCTAGAATTATTTTAGATATAAGAAAATTTTATTGAACTTTTCACCGTCTTTTACCCACCTCCAAGAAGAATTTGGAAATTCACATAAAAAATTATTTTACTGCTTCTGTGAGTGGAATTTTGAAAATACGAGAGAAATAGTTAATATCAAGAAGTAAAATTAGGTTCAAGAAGATAAAAATAATTTTTGGTGAATAGTAACTTTTTACTTTTATTTACCACGGTTAAAAGTAAATAGGGTAATTAAGGGTAAGAACGATATTAATATTACCCTAAAACATGTCATAATTCTATTGGACAAGCATATCTCGACCAAAAATAACCATAGGAATAAAATATCATCATTTAGGTTCACTTTAATTAGATAAGGACATTTATTATTTTTTAATTCAAAGAAGAGTTAAAAGAGTTAAAATCAATGTTTAATAAAAAAACATTTTTCATATAGAGTTATACATAAGATAAATTCAATTATAAATATTCATTATAAAGCTAAAAATATTTCATACATAATTGTATTTTATTTATAATTTTTATACATTAAATAATTTAATTTATTTATGACACAATTGGGATGCAATAATTACCTAATTAATGAAAAATTAAAATAATTCATATTATAAATATAAAAATAAATTTAATTTGAGATCTTTTATGAATTACACTTTTTCTTGGTTAATATGACATATTATGATTTTTTATATAAATTTTTTCTATGTAATAATGCTGTTATGAAATTATCAAAAACAAAATACCCAATAGAGTCAAAATTGACATAAAATATTTTTTAAAACAAATATTATATTATTAATTGCAATTATATTCCTAAAAATTTAAGTTTCATCCAAAGTAATTATATAATGATATTTGTATCATTAATTGGCCACTTGGGGGGTCTCTTGGAGGTATATAGTATGTTTATTAACTTTATAATATAAAAATACAAAGTGACATGGTAAATGTCAAACTATTTAACTAAGTGTTAAATGTAAATGATTAGGTTAATATAGTGACCAAAACCTTTCTAAAATCTATTGGATGAAAGTATTTCGAACCATCCCCACATTAGACTTTGAATAATACACTTTAGAGCCATTTGAAACTTAATATAAATTTATTATAAAATAATACATTACGTTTTTTCTAAAGAGCCCCTCCTCCCCCTTATAAAAGGACACCACTTCTAACCAAATATCCATTCCTTAAAAGCCTTTTGGTTCAGCCAAACTCTACCCAAATACCCTCTCAAAAGTCCTCTATTAATCCTAGAGGCCTTCCATTAGTCATAAAGCCAATCTATGGAGCCCTTTTGATCAAATCGAAATGAAAATCCCGAAGAAGAGGTAATGTTTTCACCACCATATTTCAAGTTCCTTTCTTTTTCAACTTCTTCTTTCTTAGTTGTTTCCACTCTAAAATAATAACTCCAGTATATTCTATAAACTATGATGATATTATAAATATGTAACAACAAATTCATTATTCTATGCATCCCTTGAATGACATGTCACCATACGTGCGTACGTACGACTTACCGTCTCCACATCGTTGTATAACTGTTATTCAACAAATTATTATTTGAATGGGTATAATAATGATGTGTAATTCATGTAAACAATAAATATGACATTATAATGATTCAGTATATATGACATACCATCCAATTATATATTATTTTAATATCAAAATAATGATATTGTTTCTTGTGCGTACGTACGGATTACCGTCTCCACGAACGTGATAAGAATCATTCCCCATCGTATCCATTCAAGACTAACTTTCATTTGACGATTAAAAACAATTTTTAGAGACATGATATCATTCTGGATATGAATAATATACATCTCTTCGAAAACAAATATGGCTCACATAACAAATAATATAACGGAAAACGAATCCTTTAACACCCGAAACGATGATAATACTAAGATATTATTAACAAAGAAATGTTAAATGATCATATATGATATCATATTAATGTATATGATTTTTGAATAATTTAATATCTATTATTTCACTATTATACACGAGGTTAACAAACAATCAACTCAGGAAGTGTACAAGGTAAGGGTTTATTTTACAATCTCATCATTATCTGTGGTTGTTTATAAGTAATTATCTATTGAGACCTCTTTATCATCCACATCCATTTTTCTTAAAAATGTATTTCAAAACATTATTACTATTTTAAATAATATTGGTTAATGTCATTTATACCATTTTTTGACTTTTTATAGGATGTTTATAAAGGAATCTTTACGTCATTTTCCAAACAAGGTCATTTTTAACCTTTTCGACAAAATTAAGGTAAGAATGTTTTTTTAACTTATACGGTGGGTGCGGCTATTTTCCACCCTTGTAAAATCGTAGAATATTCCCTTAAAAGCTTATAAAAATATTTTCAAATATAATTTTTTATGTTATAATTATGTGATTTTTAATTGATTCCAAAAAAATAGATATTTCTCTCAAATAGTTCTGATTTCATCTATGCCAACATCCGTTGATTGATTTTAAGCTTATTTGAAGTTGATTTATTATGATACATAACTTCCATATTGTATTGAAGGTTTTGTGATATGTTTGACTATGGATGTGTTATTTTTATACCATTCATGGTTTATGGAGAAAGTATTTACATTTCGTATGCTAGTTTTAATACGAATGTTTATGTTATGTTTAATCCTATTCTTATGAGGAATGAATTGGACTTAATAAGTGATGGGTGGAGCCCGCTATAGCTCCCCGATGCATCGGTAGGTCTAATGAGACAATCTAGTGTCTTGGAATAAGGCCTTGACAAAATATTATTTGTAGTCTTGGAAAAAGGCCTTGACTATGTGATTATGATAGTCTGGCTTTATGCATTCCATCATTATGAAAGTTGTTATTGATATTACATGTGATTATTAGACTAGTATAATATCTATGTGAATATGTTAATTGCATTATTTCATTTTATTTCTACCACATTATTCTAAATTTCATGTTTAAAAGACTATTGTTTTAGTTATACATTGCGTTAAATGTTTATGCTTATTTATGAATGTTACTGCTATATTGTTATCCGTACTGGGAAATTGAGCTCGCCCATTTCTATATTTTATTTTTCCCAGGATGTGAAGAATTATTTTATGAATGACCTGCAGGGATAGTGTGATGGGATAAGAGTGTGGACTATAGAGACTATGTTGTTGTAGATTTCATTTTATGATGTAATGTAAAATTTATTAATATATATAGTTATTCCCAGGAAACTAAACTAATCAGTATTTTGAGTCATGATCTTTAGTGATCATGAAAATGATATGAAATAATGCACTGACTCTGGGTAACTGGGGTCAGGGAATTACAGTTCGTATCAGAAGATGTTTTGTACAATCCTTGGGAGCTAGATTTAGATAAAATCTGATTAGAGCACATAAACCTAAGATGAAATTTGAGTAGTATTGAAGAACATCCTAGAATTTTGGTATTGTAGAGATTTTGTGAGTTTTCTGAGAAATACATCCCTATCTGGATATGGGAAGTAGAGCTGGCTATGGAATAGATGTACCTAGGGGTAAAACCCGAAAACACCACTTTGATCAAGTCTCAAACGGGAACTGGTGCACGACAACAGTCCTTGCTACACTCTTAATTACGACACTCTCGAGATATATGCATTGGACAATTATCATTTTATTTACAAACCATTATGAAGGGATTATGAGTATATAATTCCTCAATGATTTTTTATGATTATAGATTATATCCATAAACTCTTCAATTCATGTTTTGTTTTTTTAAAAGTTTGGATATAAGTATTTCTATTCATAAAATAATCTAGTGTATGCCATTGTTTAGAAATGGTGCCTAGTTGAAGGAATGGAAACCGAATCAATGCACGTACTCCGTGTAGAGATTTACCTCCTGCTCAAGATAATTATAGTGAAGCTGGTGATACAACTGGTGCTGATCAGCTAATCGCCATACTGGGACAACTCACTCAGGTTATGAATAATAACCTTACCTGTATTGAGCACCCTGATCCATAGCGTGGAGGATCAATGTTAGATCGCTTTATGAGGCAATAACCACCGACATTCAATGGGAGTACAAATCCCTTATTAATTGAGCAATGGATAACTTCCGTAGAGAAAATATTCCATGCCTTGGGGAGTAGTGAAAGGGAAAATGTTATCATGTCAGTTTGCTATCTCACTAGAGATGCTAATCATTGGTGGTCATTCATTGAAAAAATTAAGGAAGAAGATGATGT
Source organism: Viscum album (assembly GCA_963277665.1). Taxonomy (NCBI): domain Eukaryota; kingdom Viridiplantae; phylum Streptophyta; class Magnoliopsida; order Santalales; family Viscaceae; genus Viscum; species Viscum album. Next base: position 1,259,943,034 of record OY728152.1, read on the forward strand.
ATCAAATATGGAATAGAGGGAGTTCAAAGAGATTTTCTTAGAAAAATACTTTTCTCATGACCATCGAGAAGATATGGAAGGGCAATTTCTGAGTTTGAGTAAAAGGGAGGATGAGAATTTCGAAAGTATGAGGCTAACTTTACAAGGTTATTGAGGTATGCTGCTGATTATATACGTAACCCATGAAGTAAGAGTGATCGTTTATTTGATGTGTTAAAACCGTTTCTTCGTCGAGCATTAGTCTGACAAACATTCTCATTGTAAGAATATATTTTCTCATGTGTTATCAAGACAGAAAAATAATTCTCTATGTCTTATGACTTCAAAGAAAATAAAGAGAAGAATAGATCTTATGATCACTATGGAAATGGAAATAAGTGGAAGAAGTGGAAAGTTGAATATCCATCCTGTAGTAAATGTGGGAAGAAACACCTTGGTACTTGCTTGAAAGGAATGGGAGTCTGTTACAAGTGTGGTGAAAAAGGCCACCAAGATAGTGATTTTAAGGGGAAGAAAGATGCAACCAATGTTCAATGATACAACTACAGGGAGATGGGAAATTATGCAAATAAACGTCCTAAGCGTCTGGGGAACATACCACAGAAAATGCCAAGGGATCAAGGCCAATCTTTTTCTATCACTACTACTGAAGTTGACACTCCGAAAGATGTGGTGGCAGGTATTTTTAAGGTTTCCTCAAGTTTAGACAATGCTTTATTTGATTCTGGATCATATCATTGTTTCATATCTTCCTAGTATGATAAGAAAATTAGATATTTCCAATTTGATTTAACAAGGGAGTTGTTAGTCAAAACTCCTAAGGGATGTAACATTGCAACAATGTTCTATGGATCTGTCCCCATTAGAGCACATAAATGTTCTTTATCTGCTGATCTCATCATTATAACCATGATTGAATTTGATACAATCATCAGTATGGATTAGATTTCAGACAATGATGCGATGATTTTTTGTAATAATAAGGAGGTTATTATTTTTGATGATGATGATGAGGAACACCTTATCATTAGAGAAGAATTGTCACCGCCTAATTCTTATCTAGATCCACCCCCAATAGCTCAACTAAATTCAATTATTGGGGAGGCAGAGAATGAAATAACTGTGTGTAGTGAAAGGAATGTTCAACTAGAGGATCTGCCTATTGTGAATGTATATGTAGATGTGTTTCCAGAAGATTTACCTGGACATCCTCCAGAATGAGAAATTGAATTTTCCCTTGATTTAAATCCTGGATCAAGATCCATATCGAAGACCCATTATAGAATGGCCATTGTGGAATTAGTGGAACTAAAGAAACAACTAGAGGAATTTATTAATAAAGCATTTATTCACCCTAGTGTTTCTCCCTGGGGATCCCCTGTCATTTTTGTTAAGAAGAAAGATGGATCTATGAGGTTATGTATCGACTACTAGGAAATCAATGCTATAAACATAAAGAAGAAGTATCCCCTACCTTGCATTGATGATTTATTTGACCAACTGCATGGAGCACAATAATTTTCAATGATTGTCCTTTGATCTGGATACCATCAGTTGTGTGTGAAGAAGGAAGACATTCCGAAGATAGCATTTTGAACCAGGTATAAGCATTATGAGTTTACAACAATGCCTTTTGGGTTGAATAATGCACCCTCTGTTTTCATGGATCTAATGAAAATAGTTTTCATGGAATATCATGATGATTTAGTAGTGGTATTTATTGAGGATATCATGGTATAATCAAGAAGCTACAAAGATCATGAAAATCACATGCGCATTATCCTGAAGACTCTTAAAAGACATGAATTATATGGGATGTTTAGAAAGTGTGAATTCTTGCTTCAAGAAATTTCTTTTCATGGCCATATTTTCTCTAATGATTGAATTTCCATTGATCCTTATATGACCAAGGCAATCCATGAATGTCCAGCACCAACGAGTATAACCGTGGTACGTAGTTTTATTAGTTTAGATGGTTTTTATCGGTGTTTTATCCAAAACATTTCCCAATTATCTAACCCATTAATGAAGCTCTCACGTAAAGGGGTAAAAACATTTTGGACAAAATAGTGTGAAGAATGTTTTTAGGAACTAAATAAATGATTATTCAATGATCCTATATTGACGCTACCATCAGGGAATGATGGGTTTGTTATTTATAGTCATGCATCGAAGAAAGGACTTGGTTGTGTCCTTATGTAGAATGATAGATTTATTGCCTATGCATCACGATAGCTGAAAATTCATGAGAAAAACTATCTTACTCATGATTTTGAGTTAGTTTCTACTGTCTTTATTTTAAAGATATGGAGACATTATCTCTATGGTGAAAATGTGATATTTATACTGATCACAAGAGTTCAAAGTATATTTTCTCATAGAAAGAACTCAACATGAGGGAAAGGAGATGTCTTAAACTACTCAAGGATTATGATTTCATGATACACTACCACCCAGGGAAGGAAAATAAGGTTGAATATGATTTTAGTAGAAAGGATCATGGAGTTTTGAACAAGATGAGAGTTGAGAGGGATCCAATTTTCATGGATCAAGTAAAGTTGGATTTATGATTAACTATGGAAGGTCAAACATCAATACTTTTTAAAATGGTTTCCAAACCATCTTTACTAGAAAGGATAAAGTGGTCTCATATAGATGATGAATAATTTAAAAAGAGGAATAATTCTATTAAGGATGGGAGATTGAGTGACTCTGTGTGTGAAGATAGAATTTTGAAATTTTGTAAGAGACATTGTGTTCCCAATATACCTGATCTAAAAAGGGAATTGTTGGACGATGTTCATAGTTTCAATTTCTCTATACACCATGGGAGCACCAAAATGTATAGATATTTGAAGGAACGTTTTTGGTCGGAAAATATGAAGAGATAGATTGTTGATTTTGTGTCAAGATGTATGCTTTGTCAAGAAGTGAAAGCTGGAAGGAAACATCTTGGAGGAGTCTTGAAACCTCTTCCCATACCTGAGTTGAAATGGGATAATATCACGATGGACTTTGTCATGGGAGTAGAAAATACTCCTAGAAGGAATGATGCAGTATGGGTCATTTTTTATAATCTTACCAAGTCAGCACATTTTCTTGTTATAAGGGAAGATTTAACACTTGAACATCTTGCAAAACTATATATTAATAAAGTTGTGAGGATTCAAAGAGTAACCCTATCAATTGTTTCCGATCGTGATCCCCGTTTTACATAAAGATATTGGAAGAGTTCTTAGAAGGCCTTGGATACTGAACTTCGTTTGAGAACTACCTACCACCCCTAAAATGATGGACAATCAGAACAGACTATTCAAACCTTAGAAGACATGTTGATATCATGATCAATTGAATTTCAGGGTACGTGGGATCAATATTTACCTCTGGTAGAATTCTCCTATAACAATAGCTTCCACTCAAGTATTCAGATGGCACCGTATGAAGCATTATATGGAAATAAATGTCTCACACCAACCTATTGGGATATTGTTGGTGAAAGAAAACTCGTAGGCCCAGAACTGGGGGAGGAAACAATGGAAAATGTGAAGGTAATCAAAAAGCACATCAAAGCAGCTCAAAGTAGACAGAAGAGCTATGATGAAAACTGAAGGAAGGATTTGGAATTTCAGGCAGGAGATCATGTTTTCTTGAAGTTATCTCCATGGAAGGGTGTTATACGTTTAGTTAAGAAGGGAAAATCGAGTCCCTGGAACGTAGGACCATTCAAAATTTTAGAACGAATTGGGGCTATTGCTTATCATTTGGCAATGCCGCCAAATCTCTCTGAAGTTCATGATGTGTTCCACATATCACTGTTGAGAAAATACATGCGTGACCCAACACATGTACTTACTTATGAGGAATTATAACTGGAACCCGATATGTATTATTGAGAAAAGCCCATCAGGATTCTTAATACCAGAGAACAAGTGCTGAGAAACCGGACGAATCGTCAGGTAAAATTTCTATGGAGAAACCATAAGATGAAAGAGGCAATGTGGGAAATCGAGGAACTTATGATGAAGAACCTCCTTAGTCTATTCATGTGGTAGTATTCTAGAAATTTCGAGGATGAAATTATTTTATGGAGAGGAGAATGTAACACCCCAAGCTTCCTTGATACACTTTTCTTTGAATAATATAGTAGCGTGTGTTGTATGCAACTTCGAGTTCTAACTCACCACAACCAATCAAACTATCCGTTGTAAATAGTAATACCCAGTTTTTGATATTTTATATAATTTATCTTTCAAAATGGACTTCATTTTTGGATTCATAATATCGAAATTATCCTAGGGTGAAATTTTGGTATTTTTCTGAAAACATTCAATTTTTGATGAATAGTGAAAAAACACTTAGTTATATTTTTAAACCAAATTTTTTTATAATTATTTATTTTATTTAAATTTAATTTCAAAATCGATACATAATACCTATATAAGTTCAATGAAATTCATTGGAGTTAGAATAGAAAAATTTTAGATATATAAAAATGTTATTGAACATTTCACCGTCTTTTACCCACCTCTTAGAAAAATTTGGAAATTCAAATAAAACATAATTTTACAAATTCTGTGAGTGGAATTTCAAAAATCCGAGAGACAAGGTTAATATCAAGGAGTAAAATGTTGTTCAATAACATAAAAATAATTTTTGGTGAATAGAAACTTTTTACATTTAATTATCACAGTTAAAAGTAAATAACGTAATTAAGGGTAAAAAGGATAATAATATTACCCTAACACGTGTCCCAATTCTATTGGACAAATGTATCTCGATGAAAAATAACCTTAGGAAGAAAAAATTATCATTTAGGTCCACTTGGATTAGATTAGGACATTTATTATTATTTAATTCAATGAAGAGTTAAAAGAGTTAAAATCAATTTTTAATAACTAAAACATTTTTTATATAGGGTTATACATAAGATAAATACGATTATAAATATTCATTAGAAATATAAAAATATATTTATAATTTTTAGACATTAAATAATTTAATTTATTTATGACACAATGGTGATGCAGTAATTACCTAATTAATGAATTATTAAAATAATTGATATTATAATTATCAAAATAAATGTAATTTGAGACTTTTTATGAATTCCACTAATTTTCTAGGTTAATATGACATATTAGGATTGGTTATATAAATTTTGTCGATGTAATAATTCTGTTATGAAATTATCAAAAACAAAATACCCATTAGTGTCAAAATTGACATAAAAGAGTTTTTAAAACAAATATTTTATAATTAATTGATATTATTTTCCTAAAAATATAATGGTCAGCCAAAGGACTTATATAGTGATAGGTGTATACATAATGGACCACTTGGGGGTCTCTTGGAGGTATATAGTATGTTTATTATCTATATAATATAAAAATACAAATTGACAAGGTAAATGTCAGTATATTTAACTAAGAGTTAAATATAAATGATAAGGTTAATATAATGAACAAAACCTATCTAAAATCTATTTTCTGAAAGTATTGAAACCCATAACCACCATAGAAATATAATAATACACATTGGAGCCGTTAGAAACTGAATAAGAATTTATTATAAATTAATACTTTATGTTTTTCCAAAAGAGCCCCTCCTCCCCCTTATAAAAGGACACCACTTCTAACCAACTATTCATTCCGTAAAAGCCTTTTGGATCGGCCTTATTCTGCCCAAATACCCTATAAAATATCCTCCATTAATCCTAGAGGCCTTACATCAGTCAGAAAGACATCCAATGGATCCCTTTTCATCAAATCAACTGAAAGAACCCGAATAAGAGGTAATGTTTTCACCACCCTCTTTCATGTTCCTTTCTTCTTCAACTTCCTCTTTCTTAGTTGTTTCCACTCTAAAATAATAAATACACTATCTTATATATAATATGATGTTATTATAAATATGTAAAATTCAAATTCATTATTCTATCCATCCATTGAATGACATTTCACCATACGTGTGTACATACGACTTACCGTCTCCACGTCGTGGTGTAATTGTTATTGAACAAATTATTATTTGGATGGGTATAATAATGATGATTAATTCATGTAAATAATGAATATAACATGATAATGATTCTGTATAAATTATATATCATCCAATTATATATTATTTTAATATCAAAATAATGATATTGTCGCTCGTGCGTACGTACGGACTACCGTCTCCACGAAAGCGATGAGATTCATTCCCCATTGTATCCATTCAAGACTAATTTTCATTTGATGATTAAAAATAATTTTTAGAGAAATGATATCATTCTGGATATGAATAATATACATCCCATCGATAAGAAATATGGCTCATATAACAAATAATATAATTGAAAACGAATCCTTTAACACCTGAAACGATGATAATACTAAGATATTAGTATCAAATCAATGATAAAAGATTATACATGATATCATTTTAATGTATATGATTATTTTATAATTTAATAACAATTATTTCACTATTATACAGGAGTTTAACATACCATCGACCAAAGAAATGTACAAGTTAATGGTTTATTTCACAATATCTTCATTATACGAGGTTGTTTATACGTAATTATCTACCTGGACCTCTTTATCATCCACATCCATGTTTCTTAAAAATATATTTCAAAACATTTTTACTATTTTATGGAATATGGGTTAATTTCATTTATACCCTTGATTGAATTTTTATAGTATTATTATAAACGAATCATTACATCATTTTCTAAACAAGGTCCTTTTTAACCTTTTAGACATCATTAAGGTAAAATGTTTTTTTCACTTATACGGTGGGTGTAGCTATTTTCCACCATTGTAAAATCTCAGAAACTTCTCTTACAAGCATATATGAATATTTTCAAAGTAAAATTTTTATTTTATAATTATGTGACTTTTAAATGATTTAAAAAAAAGATATATTTCTCTCAAATAGTTTTGATTTCATCTATGTCAACTTACTTTGATGGATTTTAAGCTTATTTGAAGTTGATTTATTATGATACAAAACATCCAAATTGTATTGAAAGTTTTGTTATATGTTTTATTGTGGATGTGTTATTTTTATACCATTCATGGTTTATGGAAAAATTATTTACATTTCGTATGCTAGTTTTAATACGAATGTTTTTGTTATTTTTAAACCTATTCATATGAGGAATGCATTGGACTTAATAAGTGACGAGTGGAGCCCACTATAGCTCCTCGATGCATCAGTAGGTCTCATTACACAAACTAGTGTATTGGAATAATGCCTTGAAAAATTATTATTTGTAGTCTTGGTACAAGTCCTCGACTATGTGGTTATGATGTCTGGCATTATTCATTCTATCATTATCAAAGTTGTTATTGATATTGCATGTGATTATTTTACTAGTAGAATATCCATGTGAATAATTAAATGGAATTATTTCATTTTATTTATGCCATATTATGAAAAAGTTGAAGTTTAAAAGGATTTTGTTTTAGTTATACATTACCTTAAATGTTTATTCTTATTTTTGAGGGTTTCCGCTATATTGTTATCCTTACTGGGCATTTGAGATCACCCAATTCTATGTTTTATTTTTCCAAAGATGTGAAGAAGTATTTTATGAATGACCTTTAGAGACAGTATGAGGGGATATATGTAACACCCCAAGATTTTATGAGAAATATTCTTTTTAATTTTATTGATGTCTTGGGTTGTACGTTACAACAAAGGAGTCTTGCACAACACGCAACCCTAACATGGATTCATTACACGCAATCACGACCTTCCTCGATAGCGTGTGTAGTACGCAATACTGAGTTTCACTAAACGAGATATTTTTATAATATTATTATGAACTAGCCATTATGAATAGTAATAACCACTTTTTGAAATTTTATAAACTTTATCTTTGAAAATGTACTTTATTTTTGGAATTGGAATATCGAAATTATCATAGGGTGAAATTTTGGTATTTTTCAGATAACTTTCATTTTCTAATGAATAGTGAAAATTACTAAATTTTACATAAAAACAACCTTTTTAATCGAAATAATTAACAGTGATAAATTATTAATTTGAGTGGTTTTAAAGTAAATTTAGAATTCATTTTTACAATTTTACACAACGTTGTTCATTGGATGTAACATCACATTTAAACCAGACATAAACAAGTGTCAATCTTTTGATAGTTATTATCTCTTAAAAACACACTATTTTTTTGACGACGAGAATTAATTTTAAAATTAGTTAATGTAACTAATATTTTTTTAATTTGGTAAAATAAAAATCATTTTTTAATTCATAATATCAAATATAGCTTAGGCCTAGTATTTGGTATTTTTCTGGAAGCTTTCATTTTTTGATGAATAGTGAAACCACTAAGTGTTAGCTAAAAACTGTATTTTTTTCATAAAACATGATTTTACCGCTTCTGTGAGTGGAATTTCAAAAATCATAGAGACATGGTTGATGTCAGTAAGTAAAATGTGGTTCAATGAGATGAAAATAATTTTTGGTGAATAGTAACTTTTTTACTTTTATTTACCATGGTTAAAAGTAAATAGGGTAGTCAAGGGTAAAAATGATAATATTATTATCCTAACACATGTATTAATTCTATGGGATAAGTGTAATTCGACCAAGAACAACCTTAGGAATAAAATATGACCATTTAGGCCCAGTTGGATTAGATTAGGACATTTATTATTAATTTATTTAAAGAAGGGTTAAAATAGTTAAAATCAATGTTTAATAAGTAAATCATTTTTAATATAGGGTTATACATTTGATAAATACGAATATAAATATTCCATAGAAATCTAAAAATATTTCCTACATAATGATATTTAATTTGTAATTTTTAGACAATAAATAATTTAATTTAGTTATGAAACAATGATGATGCAGTAATTATTTTATTAATGAAATATTGACATAATTGATGTTATAAATACCCAAATAAATGTAATTTGAGACTTTTTAGGAATTACAATAATATTTTATGTTAATATGACATGTTAGTATTGATTTAATTCACTTTGTTAGAACTAATCTTTCTGTAATGAGTTTCACAAAAATCAATTACCAAATAGTATCAAAATTGACATAAAATAGTTTTAAAAACAAATACTATATTATTAATTGTTATTTTATTCTAAAAAATCTAGGGTTCGGCCAAATGACATATATAAGGTTATATATATTAATAATAAACAACTTGGGGTTCGTTTGGCTTGTTATAGTAAGTTTATTAACCTTATTGTGTAAGAAAACAAGAAGACACAGTAAAAGTAAAATTATTTAACTTAAAGTTAAATCTAAATGATAAGGTTAAAATAGGAACCTAAACTTGTCTAAATTCTATTGGATGAGACGATTTAGACCCATACCCACCTTAGCATCGAAATAAATCAATTTGTAACTATTTAAAACCGAATATGACTTTATAATAAAATAATAATATTTAGTTTTCCAAAGGTGCCCCTCTCCTCCCTTATAAAAGGGCACATCCTCCCTCTATTCCTCAAACCACATTGAGCCTTCATGCTCTGCCAAACCCTTCCAAATTCTCTTCCCCACTTCCCTAAAAACATCCTAGAGGTCCTGGTCTTTTCAAAGACCAATTTTAGTGCCCTAAGAGGAGGACTCAAAGAGGCACTTCAAAGAAGAGGTAATGTCCGTTACCGATTCTTTCACATTTATTTCTTCTTCCACTTCTTCTTCATAGGTTGTTTCATTATGAAGTAATAACATCAGTATCACTAATATACTGATATTTTATTATAAGTATTAAACAACCCTATTTCACCATCTATCAATTCTACGGAAAACGAAATCACCGCGCGTGTGTACGTACGGAATAACATCTCCACGCCGTGGTGTAATCTACTTTCCACTACCACCTTACATGGATGGGTATAATGGTGTAAATAATAACTATATATGATTATTCTAAATTGAATTTGATTCTGTAATATTATGCATACACTCCAATAAAATTCCACGATCATAGGAACGATATCATCGCTCGTGCGTACGTACGGAATACCGTCTCCACAACATGATGAGATTCATTCTCAATGATAAACCATTCATAAATGATTATAAAGTATATATAATAATTAATCATGAAATATATGACATAATAATGATACTGTATTTATTTATACATATATGTATGTCATCCAATTAATTCCATTCAATTCAACAAGGAAATGAAAACAACGTTCATGCGTACGTACGGCCTACCGTCTGCATGAACGCTGTATTTCATTCCATTTATCGATCTATTATATATATGTATATTCTGAAAATATATTATATAAAAATCATGTTTTATATTCTGTAATTAAGTAATCATGATCTATGTAATCATATGAATAATTACAAGTCAAAACACGGACGACAAATGAAACTATTTTACCCAAAATGCTCTTTAACATGGGATTTACAAAAGAACAGGTAATATAAAGTCATAAGTGAACCATATATGATATCATAACAATGAATATGATTCTACAATAAGTCAATGACATTATTTAAATCATATTACAGGTGGTTCGGATACGTACGAAGCATATCAGACCTAAGGTAAGGGATAATTTTTCAAATCTCATTTTTATCCGAGATTTCTTATTCGTAAGTAATTACTCGGGTTATTTCTATCATCCATGTCCATGTTTTAAAAAAGTTTTTTCATGTATGTTAAAATTCCTTTTTAACCATTTTTTACTTTTACTACATGGTATGTAAGGAATCATTCTTTTGTTTACGTTATGAGGTACTTTTTGACTTTTCCGACAAAGTATGAGAAGAATGTTTTTTTAACGTATAGGGAATGAAAGGATTTTTACGGTTTTATAAAGACTTATTTTCATGATGCTTCCTCCAAAATATTTCATGACTATTTTCTACAAAATTATTTTCTTTTAAAATTGCATGACATTTTGTGAAAAGAAAATGATTTTGAAGAAAAAAGGATATTTTCTCCAAGAATTCAATTCAACTGTTTTATCAAAACCATTTTCATCTAAGATGACATTATTTCACATGTGTATGTTTCAAGTATCATGTATCTATGATTTAAATGGTTTCAATGTTCTAATGATGAAATTATATCCAAATTGTTTGTACGGACTACATTATGATGGAATGATGTTTATGAAACCCATTTTATTCTTGGGTTATGATGAATGATTTATGTTTATATTTTGGAACAAGTAAGAATGATTTCATTATGAGATGGGTGGTAACTATATCTCTCTCCAATGCATTGGGTAAAGATTTTATATCTCATGAGATAGACATGGCTAGAACGGTAAGTTAATCCGGTTCAGTGTTACAGGACTTAAACGAGAAGTGAACTCGATTCAGAAAGGGACTTTTTCCACTAAGATGGTCTTTGCTGCAATGCCTTGGCTACTATAGAAATAAATACATGTGATTAATGGATGCCACAATTAAATGTTTTATTTTAATGCTATGTTATCATTATTTATGTTTAGTTATGATCTATGCCTTATATACTTCCATGTTTTAAGTCGTTGCTCAAGATTTTCATGTTTAAACATTATGTTCAAGTTTTTATGTTCAAATGTGTATGGTATGTTTTATTTTATCCATGCTTACCCTTACTGAGCATTTGAGATCACCCTTTTTATGTTTTATTTTCCCCCAGGATTAAAAGAAAGGTTTTAGGTAAGGAAACAAAAAGTGGAAGATCTTTATGGGAGATGTTGAATATCTTTCACCACGATTAGAAGATTACGTTCCAAGTTTCCAAAGACACTAAACTATTACGGTTCTTCTGTGTGTGTTTTTGTATTGTACTATGTTTTCCGTAAAAGTAATGTAATGTCCATGTACGTAAAGATTCGAGTCTCTACAGTTGGTATCCGAGAAAAGTTTTATTCAACCTTTGGAAACTAGTATTCGAAAACGTTAGGGAGATCCCTACATATATTTCTAAGGTATGTCTAGGGATGTCCCTAAGGATAAGTATAAGTATAGGATATTGTCCTAGAACTACAGTAATGATCCTAGAATTTAACCTAATATGTTTTATATTGAGGGAACTCCCCCATTACTATGTTGTTTTCACTAGCCTGATTTTTTCCTTTCACACTATTCTTTTTAGGTTTTAGAAAATGGCTGGAAACAGGAAGATTCACGATAATGGAGGATATGACATACAATGGAATGATATTCTTCATGAGAAACCAAATGAAACGGGATCTGGAAGTCCAAACATCATTATTATGCCTAATCAACAATCTCATAATATGGTCAATAATCTCAACTTTGGTAAGTTTCCTTACTCATATAATAAGAGAAAGATGGAGTTTCATGATGATCATAGAGGAAAGAAAGTTCAATTTCCCTCATGTAAATCGTGTGGGAAGAGGCATCAGGGAGATTGTTTCAAAGGAACTGGAAGATGCTTTGGGTGTGTAAAATAAGGACACAAAGAAAGTAAGTGCAAAGGAAAAGGTTTAGTTAAAAAAATGGACAAGGATAATGGTATTTCTACGACATCAACAATGATTAGATGTTTTAAATGTGGAATGTACGGGCATTATGCAATCCAATGCCCTAATGGAAAATCTCATGAAGAGAATCAGCATGGTCATATGGGTAGTTTTTATGTGGATGATGATGAGGGAACTACAAATGATATATGAGCTGAAAGAAGTGTTGAAGCTCAGGTAGTTGTTTTAGAAGGTAGTGGAATGATTGTATGTTTATCAAGAGTTATGTTGTATAGTTAATGGTATTATGGAATAAAGAATCATATAAGGATTGTTCCACTATTGTTTTTCCTAAAAGTATTTGGAAGTATATGTTGAATGGTACTAGTAACCATGGAAGGTTATCCAGATATTTTTGTAAAGTATATGATATGCGCATAATGAAGGAATACGAAGATAATGAGATGTTTGATTGTATTCAGGAGCTCATGATTGATATAAGTACTAAGTGATATCATGGTTTTAGTATATAAAATTTTGAGGATTTTGGTATGTGGAAAGTGTTAACTTTTAACTGCATTCATGTTTTCACTAAGGTTCAATGGGTATTCATTTTTCAAGAGAATACATGATTAAGGCCTTCGAATGTTTGGAATGTGACCGATAATACATATCTTATGATATATGGGGATCAACGATGGTATTATATCTCTGGTAATCGTTTTCACTATATTATGAGAGTGGACTGTAGTATTATGGATTAGCCTAGAGATTGGAATGGACTATATTGGACATAAGTTAGTATTGTTTAAGGATATAAGTTTTTTCGATATTATTGATGGGATGTTATAGTAATATAGTTTTAGAAAAAGGAAAACATGCAGGACGGGCGACAGCCCATCGCGTCGGACAAGGGTGTGGGAATCAAACCCACAACCGAAGTGTGACTGGCCTTTATCGCCTACCACTGGCCTATAGGAAGTCCCTGGTTAGTATAAACTGGTTTTATTTTATTAAGAGGTATGATATATGAAGTATAAGTTCATTTTTGAAACCATATACGATTAATCTAACCATAAGATGGACTTATAACTTTTTCTAACATTTTGTGTGAAACAGATGGAATGACCCATCATTCTATCACATTATCTGCTAACACATCACGAATAACAAATTCAACTTCATTTCTTTAAGGGATGATGTAGAAATTTTTCAATTTACGAATTATAGTGAGATTGTACCAAAATAATGTAAGTATTTCTTTTAATTAATCAAATTTAGGGAAATGATCTTGAAAACCAAAAATGTTGTCCTAGTTCCCTTATATCCGATGAATAATATGGTACCTTAGATCATCACAAATCTATATCTTTGTGATTGTTGGATTTTTCAAAGCCATGTTCTCTACCACTCTCCATCAGAACATGATGGTTAGGTTTCTCTTCCATATCCAAATTTTCACCTATGTTCTCTTATGTGGAAACCCAGTGATTAGTTAATTTGGGTAACCGTTATGTTTCATACATTAATTTTTAAAGATTGGTTTTGGTATTCCTTTTTACAATGTGGGTATCTATTAAAAAAACTTTCGAGTAGTAAACCATTTATAACCCCGACGAATTTCGAGGGAGAAATTCATTTTAAGGGGGGTAGAATGTAACACCCCGAGATTTTATGAGAAATATTCTTTTTAATTTTATTGATGTCTTGTGTTGTACGTTACAACAAAATAGTCTTTCACAACACGCAACCCTAACATGGCTACATTATACGCAATCACGACCTTCCTCGATAGCGTGTGTAGTACGCAATACCGAGTTTCACTAAACGAGATATTATTATAATATTATTATGAACTAACCATTATGAATAGTAATACCCACTTTTTGAAATTTTATAAATTTTATCTTTTAAAATGGACTTCATTTTTGGATTCGGAATATCGAAATTATCTGAGGGTGAAATTTTTGTAGTTTTCGGATAACTTTCATTTTCTGATGAATAGTGAAAATTACTAAATTTTAATTAAAAAAAGCCTTTTTAATCGAAATAATTAATGGTGATAAATTATTAATTTGAGTGGTTTTAAAATATATTTAGAATATATTTTTACAATTAAATACGATGTTGTTCATTGGATGTAATTTCACATTTAAACCAGACATAAACAAGTGTCAATCTTTTGACAGTTATTATCTCTTAAAAACACTCTATTTGTTTTGACGACGGGAATTAATTTATAAAATTAGTTAATGTAACTAATATGTTTTGAATTTGGAAAAATAAAAATCATTTTTGAATTCATAATATCAAATATATTTTAGGCCTAATTTTTGGTATTTTTCTGGTAACTTTGATTTTTTTGATGAATAGTGAAACCACTAAGTGGTAGCTAAAAACTGAATTTTTTCATAAAACATAATTTTACCGCTTCTGTGAGGGGAATTTCAAAAATCCGAGAGACACGGTTGATGTCAGTAAGTAAAATGTGGTTCAATGAGATGAAAATATTTTTTGTTGAATAGTAACTTTTTACTTTTATTTACCATGGTTAAAAGTAAATAGGGTAGTCAAGGGTAAAAATGATATTATTATTACCCTAACACATGACCTAATTCTATTGAATAAGTGTAATTCGACCAAAAACAACCTTAGAAAATAAATATTACCATTTAGGCCCACTTGGATTCGATTAGGACATTTATTATTAATTTATTTAAAGAGGGGTTAAAATAGTTAAAATCAATGTTTAATAAGTAAATCATTTTTAATATAGGGATATACATATAATAAATATGACTATAACTATTCATTAAAAAGCTAAAAAAATTATACATAATGATGTTTAATTTTTAATTTTTAGACATTAAATAATTTAATTTAGTTATGACAGAATGATGATGCGATAATTATTTTATTAATGAAATATTGACATAATTGATGTTATAAATACCCAAATAAATGTAATTTGAGCGTTTTTAAGAATTCCAATAATTTTCTATGTTAATATGACATTTTAGTATTTATTTAATGCACTTTTGTCGATCTAATATTTCTGTTATGATTTTCACAAAAAATCAATTACCAAATAGTATAAAAATTGACATAAAATAGTTTTTAAAACAAATATTATATTATTAATTGTTATTTTATTCATAAAAATCAAAGGTTCGGCCAAATGACTTATATAAGGTTATATATATTAATAATAAACAACTTGGTGTTCGTTTGGCTTGTTATAGTAAGTTTATTAACCTTATAGTGTAAGAAAACAAGAAGACGCGGTAAAAGTAAAATTATTTAACTTGATGTTAAATCTAAATAATAAGGTTAAAATAGGAACCTAAACTTGTCTAAATTCTATTGTATGAGAGGATTTAGACCCATCCTCACCTTATCATAGAAATAAATCAATTTTGAGATATTTAAAACCGAATATGACTTTATAATAAAATAATAATATATAGTTTTCCAAAGGTGCCCCTCTCCTCCCTTATAAAAGGGCACCTACTCCCTCTCTTCCTCACACCACATTGAGCCTTCATGCTCGGCCAACCCCTGCCAAATTCTCTTCTCCACTTCCCTAGAAACATCCTAGAGGTCCTGGTCTTCTTCAAAGACCAATTTTAGTGCCCTAAGAGGAGGTCTGAAAGAGGCGCTTCAAAGAAGATGTAATGTCTGTTACCGATTCTTTCACCTTTATTTCTTCTTCCACTTCTTCTTCATAGGTTGTTTCATTATAAAGTAATAACATCAGTATCAATAATATACTGATATGTTATTATAAGTATGAAACAACCCTATTTCACCATCTATCCATCCTATGGAAAATGAAATCACCGCACATGCGTACGTACGGAATACCGTCTGCACGCCGTGGTGTAATCTATTTTCTACCACCACATTACATGGATGGGTATAATGGTGTCAATAATAACAATATATGATTATTGTAAAGTGATATTGATTCTGTAATAGTATACATACACTCCAATAAATTTCCACGATCATGGGGACGATATCATCGCTCGTGCGTACGTACGGAATACCGTCTCCACGACGCGATGAGATTCATTCTCAATGATTAACCATTCATAAATGATTATAAAGTATATATAATAAGTAATCATGAAATATATGACATAATAATGATACTGTATTAATGTATATATATATGTATTTCATCTAATTAATTCCATTAAATTCAATAAGGAAACGAAAACAACGTTCATGCGTACGTACGACCTACCATCTCCATGAACGGTGTATTTCATTCCATTTATCGATCTATTATATATATATGTATATTATGAATATATATTATATTCAAATCATGTTTTATATTCTGGAATTATGTAATCATGATCTAATTAATCATATGAATAATTACAAGTCAAAACACGGACGACAAATGAAACGATTTTACCCAAAAGGCACTTTAACATGGAATTTACAAAAGAACGGGTAATATAAAGTCATAACAGAACCATATATGATATCATAACAATGAATATGATTCTATAATAATTCAATGACATTATTTAAATCATATTACAGGAGGTTCGTATACGTACGAAGCATATCAGACCTAAAGTATGGTATACTTTTGCAAATCTCATTTTTATCCGAGATTTCTTATTCGTAAGTAATTACTGGGGTTATTTCTATCATCCATGTCCATGTTTTAAAAAAGTGTTTTCATGTATGTTAAAATTCATTTTTACCCATTTTTTACTTTTACTAAATGGTATGTAAGTAATCTTTCCTTTTTTTACGTTACGAGGTACTTTTTGACTTTTCCGACAAAAGTACTAGATGATTGTTTTTTAACATATACGGCATGAAATGATTTTTACAGTTTTATAAAGCCTTATTTTCATGAAGCTTCCTCCAAAATATATCATGACTATTTTCAACATAATTATTTTCTTTTAAAATTTCATGACATTTTGTGAAACGAAAATGATTTTGAAGAAAAAAGGATATTTTCCTCAAGAATTATATTCAAGTGTTTTATCAAAACCATTTTCATCTATGATGACATTATTTCACATGTGTATGCTTCATGTATCATGTCTCTATGATTTACATGGTTTCAATTTTCTAATGATGAAATTATATCCAAATTTTTTGTACGGATTACGTTATGATGGAATGATGTTTATGAAACCCATTTTATTCTTGGGTTATGATGAATGATTTATGTTTATATTGTGGCACAAGTAAGAATGATTTCATTATGAGATGGGTGGGACCTATATCTCCCTCCAATGCATTGGATAAATATTTTATATCTCATGAGATAGACATGGCTGGAACGGTATGTTAACCCAGTTCAGTGTTACCGAGCTAAAATGTGGAGTGAACTCGATTCAGAAAGGGACTTTGCCCACTAAGATGATCTTGGCAGCAATGCCTTGGCTACTATGGAAATCATTACATGTTCTTAACGGATTCCACAATTACATGTTTTATTCTCATTCTATATTATCATTATTTATGTTACATTATGATCTATTCCTTATATACTTCCATGTTTTAAGTCGTTGCTCAATATTTTCATGTTTAAACATCATGTTCATGTTTTTATGTTCAAATGTGTATGGTATGTTTTATTTTATCCATGCTTATTCTTACTGAGCATTTGAGCTCACCCTTTTTATGTTTTATTTTCCCCCAGGATTAAAAGAATGGTTTTAGGTAAGGCAACAAAAAGTGGAAGATCTTTATGGGAGATGCTGAAGATCTTTCACCATGATTAGAAGATTACGTTCCATGTTTCCAAAGACACTAAACTATTATGGTCCTTGTGTGTGTGTTTTTGTAATGTAATAAGTATTCCTCATAAGTAATGTAATGTCCATGTACGTAATGCTTCGGTTCTCTACAATATTAGTGTGGACTATGGAGACTATGTTTGTTGTAGTTTTCATTTTATGATGTAATGTAATATTTATGAATGTATATAGTTATTCCAAGCCTACTAAACTAATCGGTCATTCGAGACATGATCTTTTGTGATCATGCCAATGTTATGTAATAATTCACTGACTCTGGGTAATAGGGTTCGGGGCGTTACTGTTAGTCTTGATCACAACATTTCACCTATACAAAGATGGGTAGATAGAGAAGACCATTTAGGTTATGGAGGATATGATATGGTAAACCATGTTAGACTTCTTCCATAGTTGGGTGGATCACCTATTTTAGGTGGAGTTCGCATAAAACAATAGATACCAATTCATAATTATTATGACACCATTTGAGGCATTTGAAGGATGAAACTACATGTAACCAATTTGTTAATCTAACCAAGGAGAGTCAGCACTTATGGGCCCAATGTGAGCGAGAGCTACAATAGATAAGGAAAAAATCATCTAGGAGTATAGGAAGACTTCCTAGATCCATCATATGTCTTATAATGGAGGGTAGTGGAGGAATTTGGGGTTAGAGGAAGGATACCATGAAATCCTATGAGTCTGACCTTGACGGGGATTATAGAGATTTGGCTGGGGTGAATAGTTATATATATGGTGTATCAGCCCTTTTCAGACATTGTGTAGTGTTTGAGAGGTGGTATACCACATAGCTCTTCCTCCACAGTTAGATAAGGTACATGAATTCTTTAATGTGTCACAACCGAGGAGGTACTATTGTGACCCACCACACATCATCGATTGAGGTGAGCTAGAAATAAACTATGGGTAGAATTTTGTGGATTAAATAGTGGAGATCAAGGATCAACATGAAATAATCCTTTTTGGGAATGTGAATCCATTACTATGCATCCAGTGGAAGCATATGAATCTCCAGGAGAGAACTTTGGAATTGGAAGATCAGGTTTGTCCTCAGTACCCGCATTATTTTGAGTTTCCTTATTTTATCTTTACATGGATGTAAATCCTAAGGTGGGGAAAATTTAATATCCTAGATTTCTTACAAGTATTAATTTTAAATATTATATGGATTAATTTTGAGGCCAAGAGTTGAGACAGTGATAAATTCCATGGCCCAGTGTTACCGGAACAATTGAATGAAATATTTTAATCTTTTAATAGTATGTGGGTATATTTTTCCTAATGAAGCTGAAAAAATATTAAACGAATGACCATATAAGATATTTGATGGCAGAGTTCAATTTTGAGTAGTGGGTTTAACCAAATCACAACATAATATTATTAGTTGAGGGACTTCAATGGAAAATCATTGAAACAACATTACTTTAAGTAAATAATATAAAAATTTTATTTTGTGGATGTATCAATTTATTTTAAATATATACTTATAGAGAAATGTTTGGGTTATTCGCATAGCCCTAGGAACGTGGAAATATTTCTAGAGAGGGGTTTGGAGAAATTTCTCAATACAGTAGTGATGGAATCACAAATCAAAGATCAACGAATGCCATTCTCGATAGATATCACCAATGAGGGTGACACATAAATTTATCTTTTTCAGTGTGTGATCCATATCTATGGTAGTGTGTGTTATTTTGGATCGCATTCCCCATCCATAGATTCGATGACAATCCATGAGCAACCAATGAACGAGTTCATCCGATGTTCAATCATTCCATGTGGGGTGTGTTATATAATAATGGATTTTTGGTGTTTTATTATTTATGAATTTATTTTTATTTTTTTATCAATCCTATGGGAATAGATCGAGGATAGAACAAACAATGGTGGAGGTTCTTTCGTTAGATTCATTCCTTATGTTTTCTCTCCACCGTTTTCCATGAATTCATCATTCTTCGATGGGGTTTTTATGAATCAATCATTGTATCATAGTTTGTTAATGAAATGATCCAAAAATTATTATATAAACATTGGAAAACCAAACATAGGCGTGATGGTTTCAATGAAATATGAATTAGAAAGATTTCTTAGAAACCATTCCTCAAGTAGTTTGGATAGGGGTGAATTTAAACGTTTTGAAAAGATAATTAAAGGATTGAAACACCTTCATTCAGTGCTAGTGTGAATAAACAACCATTGACCTGTATTTATGATGAGAATGGATCACGGGAACATGATTAACATAATTTATCCAAGGCCAGTGGAAGAAAGAACACATGTTTCTCGAAAACCCTGATCAACATGTCGTGTAACATAGGTTTCCATGGCGTGTGGCCCCCACTTACTTGAAGATATGGTTTTGTGAGGTATTTAAATGAAACTAGGCATGTGACCAATATCACATGGCATGTAGGACCTTCCTAGAGTCAAATTTTGTAGGTTGGGAGATACATAAACAAGGGGTGGAGTACACGGGTTTCCTATATGGCGTGTACCCCCCCCCCCCCACAGACACACACACGACATATCGTGGACTAAGTACACAGACTGTCCCATGTACAGGTACATGGTCAGACATAAACAGGTTGAAACCATGTTCTAGCACATGGTCAGAGTAAACATGCAGACCTAGGATGGAAGGACAAGGCATGTTAGTTCATATACACTTCATGTAGCCATACTCTTTTTGAAATGTTCTAAAGACATGGGAAGTTGTACACCTACATTACCCAGGGTCACGGGACACATCGTGTGACACTTCTATATGATGTGTATACCTTTATAAATAGAAGAATCAATTGTACATTGTATCTTTTTCATGATTCATTAGAGTTCATTCCCATGATCATTTCCATGAAATTTTGTGATTATCTTATCCTACTCATAAGAGTG
Organism: Viscum album; assembly: GCA_963277665.1. NCBI lineage: Eukaryota > Viridiplantae > Streptophyta > Magnoliopsida > Santalales > Viscaceae > Viscum > Viscum album. The sequence goes on from OY728152.1 coordinate 1,259,964,152, forward strand.
TGATCTATTTAACAAGAATTCCTTGATAGAGTTGTTAGAATCCCCCTAGTGGAGCAGAGTGGATCCTATATTCATTCTTCGTTCCCTATGTAGTGTCTTCAACATTGACGTGAGCCACTACATTGGGCGTCATTTCTCTACCTAGTAGGTTAATCTAGATGGAATTGTTGGAATCACTCCATGGAACAGGCTGTGATCCCTATCTGCACACTGTATTCCCTTTAATATATATTACTGTATCTCTTTCTCATGATAGTTCTTGATGAGAAATACATTTTGGATAGATTTCATAAGTTCTATTGGACATAAGAGTGTTTTCTCCCAATTGAGTGCTTCACAGAATCATTGAGATGGAACCCTTGTCTTGGTATGTGGTAGTTGTTACTTACCTCTAGACTATATGTCTTGGATTGAGTATATCAAGATATTCTTTTTATCTTCACAGTAGACATATACTATGTAGAGATATATGTACTATTCTTTTTTTATTTATTCTTGGTTTTAGGTTTTCATAATGAGTATTGTTATACTCACTTATACATGGACTTTCCCGCACGTGTCATATCCTGGGAAGATGAGAAACCTTTTGACAAAGTCCTAGGCAGAATAGTACCATATGATGCCTTTGAGATTAGGCATGCCAAGGAGTTCTTGCAGCTATAGAAACTAGTCCCAATACACCTTGTTTATATGACTAACTTGTGATTTCCTGATTATTATTGGTGGGATTTTATTCTAGCCCGATTTACTTTACTGCACTTTACTTTTCTTTCGTACAATGGTTGTAATATAGTGTTATGCACGCATTTTGTTGTTAGTGGGTTTTACATTTCAGAATTTTTTGGATTTGTAGATGTGGGAAATAATATTAGTACATATGAAATGATTATCATGTCAGTGATATACCTACTCGGTGCTAGTTACCATCCCCTGGGATATTGGAGGCAGGCTTGGGGAGTCATAGCATGGGCCCCACTGGGACGAGTCATGACAATACCCATGATACCTTGGTTGACTGCTAACATATATCGATGTGAACATTCATATCTATCATATATTCTCCATCTATGTTATTCAATAATTAGTTGTTCATAATATTTTTGTTATGTTATTTAAAGACACAAAACTGGGAACTGTCGAGTTAATATCTAAGCAGGAAAGTGGGGAGTGATATGAGTGTTTGAATCAAAACCATAAAAGGGGATTCCTATATATCCATTCTAACGTAACTATAATCCATATAGTTATGTTCAAAAAAATTATATGTTTCATACTTTTTAAGGCCATGTTACAAGTATCAATCCATATAGCTTAACATCATTCGTTTAGGATATTTAGTAATAAGGCACGTATTGATGGTTGTCATTGGAATTATTCTTTTGAAAACATATTTAGATGACATAAAATGGAATATGGCCCACTGTTATTAGGTTGGATTCACAAGGACTGTGTCCCTATGAGATATGGTTTTAGATTTCATGAGATATTATAGCCCATAGAGTAGAATATGGTTTCATTAGGAATACAAAATCCTGAATGAAATATAGCCACTCATATATGGAATATGTCCATTTTGGTGTGTGATAGTTTCATAAAAAATATATCACAATGTTATTATTTCCTAGGGATTTTAGAGCTATTGTGATAGAAATACGAGATTATAGGGAATATAAAATTTGGAGGAAGAATGTTAGTGGATTAATGAGGAATATGAACCTATAATTTGAAAATAGAGAGTGATATATTATTTTAACACATTGAAGGTGTCATAAATATCCAATCTGATAGGAATTAAATCCCATATATTTAATGGTGAAAACTTAATGATCACGTGATTTGACTATACTGAGTGGTTTTACAACATGTGATAGGGATATTTTCATGTAGTTTTATCTAATTTGAGTTGGATGTTGGTTGTATAATTTAATTTCATGTTTATAGATGTCAATGTTTGGAATAATATTCTAACCTAGGGTAGTGTGGGGCTTACACATATGAGGATACATAGAATGCATAATCAAATAAGTTACTTAGGAAAAGGATTGAAGAGTTGGGGCTTACACCATGTTAGTGTCACATCCTCCCTTATTCATTCATGTTGATTATTGGGGAGAGATGATGGAAGAACACCTCTAGTAGAGGTTCTAGAATAGTATATATAGTTCAATTGATAAATTTTCTTCTTCCACCACTGAATGGACACTGTCATGAGCTAGGAACCCAAGAAAATTAGATATGGTATGGGCCTATATAGATTAGTTTTTAATTCTTATATATGGTCTCACCAAAGTTTTTCATATGGGAGGATTAGTTATCGAGTATATACACACATAAAAATTCCATGGGGGCTTTATTAGTTAGGGCGGATAAGATATCAATATATTTTATCAAGTGAAGGAATCATTGATTTTGGGATCTCTTGAATGATATAGAATGAAATAATTAATGATAGTCAGTTTTAGAGGAAAATTTATGATTTTTTTAGGGTATACTTGAAAAAGGTGATGAAAGGTTGATTGAATACCACAAAAAAAACAAAAGGATGGATTTAGAAACTCCTATTGAAGCATGGTCCATGTTCAAGGTACATGAGGGGAGCCTTTTCTACAGGGTTGGTGCATGGTGAAGAATCTTAATCATGATATATATGGATATAGAGTATGAACCATCCCGAGGACCCCATAAAGGGTAATAATTTTCATAGTATGTCCTCCAGGGGCATAGTCCATCAAAAGAATGTATATAGGGATTATCCCGTGTTGTAGGTAGAAATGTGGAAGGATGGTTTATGAGGTAACATTGAACGATATGTTTTTTTCTTGGATATCTCACAAAAAAAGTGTTGGGGTACTCAAGAGATGCATGGTAAAAGGAGCACTGCCTGGTAGTTGAGTGAGAAGAGGATCATGTTGTTGTGAATTACAAAGAATTCTCTTTTGATGGCTACAAAATGGGAAGTTCCTTTGTAAAAAACATTGATTCCAGAGTATAGTGAAGGAAACCCTAGGGAAGAATATATATTGAGGAATCATTTTTTCATGTATTAAGGACTCAATACATTACTTTTGAATTATTCATTTCAATCATTATTTATCTCTACTCATGGCCACCATCTCGTTATCATAAATTCCATCTAGTTTATATAGGTAATGGGGGTATTTATTTGAAATTTTTGGATACCTAATTCGGGTTATATGTGACATCATAGTAAGGTTTCCGAAAAAATGTGGTGGATTTTCATATAATTTTCATGTAATAGAAATTCTCTTTGGGGAACGTGTAGGGAATGTTTTACACATAGTGTAGGTGGATTCAAGTGTGCTATCCTAAGAACAAAATACATAGCAGGTGGATCATCGTGGGGATTAAATCATTATTCCATGTAGGACATAAGTGGTTATGGGAAACCCTCCATCATTGACTGTTCTGTAAAATGGGTGATTGTGTGGCTTGGCATGAAATCACATGATCTCTTCAATTATCTACATTTCCATAGTTGTATGTTAATAAAAAAACAATACCTATCATAATTATGTATGATATGTCTGTATAAAGATTTAATACGAGGAAGACTATGCTCAATTTGAAAACTATATAGTACAGTCCTAATGCATGTGTTTTATAAGATGTGTATCTATACATACACTATTAATAAGTCTCCCCAACCTTAATTTAATTCATTCTGATTTATCTCATTGAATAGATCCTTGTGTGTGGGTGAGAAACTATGTAATTGAATTGACAATCATCTTCATGATGTATTGGATTTTATGAGCTCATTTAGAGACTTTCCCCTTCCCATGGACTGCTCCCTATTATTTTGTTTGTGTGGAAGTATTTTGTTCTCCATTCTGCCACTCTACACATATATAAGGTGATACATAATGTTTTATTTTATGCATGTTTTCATTCTGGGGTTCAAATGGTTACTATAGAACCCTAGTCATGTTTTGGTAGTATTTATTTCCTACAAATGAAGATGATGATTATGTTAATGGAAGAATCTCTACTGATAGGGTAATAGAATTTTGGATTGGAGAAGGTTGTGAGTGATGTTTTCAAATCAGATCCAGAACCATAAGGATGATAATATGATCTTGGAGGATTAGAAAAATAAAAATCGACATCATATACAAACATTGGCATGATTCAATAAGATTTATTATATTACGATTTATACTAAAATCTAAAAGAATTCATATTGATAATTAAATGAATGTGGTGATCACAATGGTGCCGGTCATAATGGGGATGATAATAATCAATTCTATAATATTTATTCTACTGAATTCAAGATAATAATATTCAGGATGAGTAGGAATGATATATGTTGCAGGAGTTTTGGAATTTTGAAATACATTCCATTATAAACATGATGATGCTTTTCTAATTTGTATTTTACATAAAACATATGTTGATTAGAGACCTTGTGATGCATGCTTGAGGAGAAGGAAAAGATACTGCTGATCATATGGAAGAAAATAGTATTGATATTTCCATTCTGAGATTTTTGTGGGGAGATTATCATACATAGATTTCCATACTAATATTTTTATTAGTATTTTCATACTCATATTTTCATACAGATATTTTTGTACTATGAAAATCGTATATAGATTTTTTTTATGTGTAAAATCATACATGAATTTTGGTACTAGTATTTTTGTATAGATATTTTCATACTCATATTTGCATATTGAGTAAATCCTACTAATATATTCATACTGAAGAATTCATATAGAAGAATTCATATAGAATAAATCGTACTGAAGAATTCACTATGAAGAAATATTGCTGAATAAATAACATTGAACAAATTATATTAGGATTTCTTAAGGAACGTAAATAATAATAGGTCTTCTTAATGAAAAAATAATACTGGGATTTCATAAATAAAAATCATTACTGGAAAATTGTAAGGGAAAATAAAGTAGATTTGATGACTGGAAAAGGAATTGAATGGGTACAGGTGATATCTGAAAATTAATGATATTTGAAGATTCAAAAAATAATTAAAGTAGTCAATTATAGATTTTAGATTTAAGGATAATTGAATATTCATGAAACTTTATAATGTAGTAAAGGATTTCAAAACACCAACTAAACAATTTTTGAGGTCCCATTAAAAGTAGTGTTTAGTTCCTTTATAAATGTATCAAGAAACTATTCAATTACTTATGCTCTGTAATTATTGGAACCTGGATTGAGTAGCCAACTAATTTTCTTTTCTGGTCGAGTTATATAAAGATTCATATGTGGATGTTCATCAAACTACATTCTATTGGGTTTAGAATTATGAGTTGTAGATTGAGTTCATACTCAATTATATAAGAATGTTCAAAAGGATAATTACACCGGGCTGGACATCAAAACAACTTACATCCTATCCAAGTCCATCAAACAATTTTCCATCAGATGTTGAAATTTGAGCTACCTGTAGTGTTTATAATCAATTGGAGAAGTAAGTGAAAATTGACAATAGGACTAGATTGACCATAAGAATGAGGAACCGGAATGGGAAGGTCAAAATGATAGATGTAGAAGATGATTTTCAGGATGAGGTTTTGGAAGACTATTCAGTAAAAATAAATTCCTTAAGTGAATTTTTAAAGTTATTTATGAAGGAACATGGGTAGAGTTTTATTCATCAAACTTGTGGACAAAGTCAATACATTTTTTTGTGAATTAAAAAATAATATGAAAGATAAGGTTTTAACTATGGATGCATACTAGTTCATGAAAAATATTATTTTGGAATGTCAATATTGGTGAGGATAGTTCGGTGGTATAATCATCTATATGATGAAATTTGATACTAGGATTGTAGAATTGTTCCTTGATTTTGCCTCTGTATTTTGGAAATAAGATTGTGGAAGAATCCAAGTTAGTGGGACAATCCATCATGGCCATGAATAGGTCTCTTTACTAAACCATGTAAATATTCAGTGCTTTGTTTTCATTATATTTTTTACATAAAAATGGTTAGTTTTTTAGTGTATATTTTAGTGGATGGTAACTCTAATAAGTTTCAGAGGTTAAGGAAGTTTCGATTAAGGAGTTAAGAATTGTTTTATAAATGAAAATTGGACCACTAATTCACAAGACACTCCCCTCCCATTGGTATTGATCCTACTTGTGAACAACATTTACTATAAATAAAATTAATCTTATCTATTTTTTGATTTTATTTATTAATCTTGAGTGTAATGTTATTCTGCATGGAAAAATCTACATGAACCATGTTTTCAAATCTTAGGATATTTTAGATCCAATATCTAAAACTAAATGGATAACCGTAGTTTCTTAGAATACTAAGTCTAACCGTTGATATTAAGTCAAATATAAAAATATGGAGCTAAATAATTTTTAAATTCTGAAGAATTAAGACTTTATATTTTTCAAAGGATATTACCTTATGTGACTTGGTATATATAAATGACATCTCAATTCTTCTCCTGGACCATAACATAACATCAACAATGCTCACATACTCCCTAGTTGATATTTAAAAAAACCATATCTTCTAGAGGAACATTCACAAATGGCTCATAATCAAAGGGTACAAATCCTAATAAACCATCCAAATAATCATTAAATTGAATATCAATAATATCAAACTATTTCTAAAAAATAATCATACATATAATCCATTTCAATGAATAATCCCATTGACTATGAGGAGATATAATTGGGATTTACACCTCATTAGTGTCATTTAGAATAAATGGTATTTTTATTTGTAGGTGAATTAGATATATGTATATTTTTACCAAAATCTATGACAACATTGAATGTATAAGGCATTATGATTCCCTTAGTTTTTTTATATCAACCATGCAACGAGCTACCAAAGATGATGAGTCATTTTACCCCAAGCACCATAACATTATACCTACTATATTCGGTGCTAAGGATTAGTCTATGTGACATATATCTATTGAGGGAATCTAGGTTCATGGGGATATATATGAAAAATTACTTATTTCAAACACCATATGGGGGAATGGAAGATAAGTACCTCCCATGGTAAGTGATATACTAACTATATATGATAGAATTCTAGGCATGGATCTATATCTCCATCCAATTGTAACATTAATTGAATAGGTGGATTCCATTCTCCAAACATGAAATGGATTTCTCGAATCTATATGCTCTAATAGATGCCTCAAGAAATAAACTATGTATGTTGAGGAATCATATTGTTATATTTTTGGGGAACAATAACTCTAATTTTTTAGGTACAAAATTCATCTTAAGATTACCCTACACATAATCTAGTTGGTTTCACGGTTATTTTTTTTTGGGATGATCATTCCCTCTAGGTATTCCCCCTCATATGTCTGAGATAGTACCCTGGTGATGGAACCCATTTAATAGACTAACTCATAAAAAAGCTTGATTATGCTTGTTCTTTTGAGAATTTATCACATTTTCAGAAGAGTCAAATATTCGAAAACACCATTCAAAATTAATGGGATTATCCAGTACTTTTATGGTTGGATAAGATAAAAAATTTGAATCAATGTGTTCTGGAATACTCTAACTATTTCTAATTATGTATATCCCACTAGAATATTAACATTTTCAATCTCTATATGATGTTCTTGAGTATTTATTATGTCAAAATCATTCTATTTTATTAAATTCATTACATACATGCTCCTTATAGTTACACACCCTCTTGGATAATTTTTGATAAATAGAATCACATGGGAAGATAATTCTATATTCACGTCTTTTTTGGGTTGGGGTAGGGATAGAATGAGTAGAAAATACAGCCATATACCTACTTTACATTCCATATAAATTCATGTGACAATTTAGGAGTTTAAAATGGGTTCCTTGACTAGAATAATTTAGGGTTAGGATCCAACAACATCTCATTGTCTTATTCCTTCCTATGTTGATATAGAAATAACAATATATAAATACCAATATAATGTTTTCACCCATGGTAGGACAATAAAAATTATCATGGGACACAGATGAGGCATGTTTCGGGAAATATCATGATAGGGTTCGTGGTTGGTCTATTTGATGGGTGATTAAACTATTGGCATTTTTTAGTTGACTTTTAAATTATTCCAAAATGTAGATCATAGAATTAAGGTTCAAGGAATATGTGCTCTAAACAACATGCGTAGCTTTATTTTTTCAGCCCTTTTATAATTGCGGGGTTGGAATAACGAGTACATGTATCTGTAGTTACTAAAATCATTGATGACATTAGTCTTAATTTTATGAAAGTGACTAATCCAATGGGAGATACTGCCTCTCCTATTCTAGTCGATGGAACCATCTCAGGGTGATGATTGATGAATCATCTATATCCATCCCTAGAAATACCACCTCATTTACCAAATGAAACCCTATATATTTACTATTGATGGAAATTGATCATAGTATAGTCCCAAAAATCATTTCCAAAATTTGTGATTCCATGAATAGTCTCGGGGAAAATTATATATTATCATTATAGAGTAAAAATTTTCATAATTGAGAAAAAATGATGAATTTTTTCTCTACAGGTTATCTATTTTGGGTGTCATAGAATATGATTACAGACACCTACAATATCTAATTTGAAAGGTCCTAATTAACCTGGACCAATTTGAAATACAGTAATGTGATCTTCCAAAATAAATTTTTTTAATCAATCCATATGATATAATAAATGAATCTATGAAATAATATAATAACTTTACTATCATATTATTTTTCCTCTATAAATATATGGACTCCCTGACTATAGAAATTATTGAATATGAGGTTCATATATAAAAAATTAAGGTGAAATTAGGGGATAACATCATAAACATTATGGAGTTAAAATAAATGAAAAAATGAATTAGTTTTCAGAAATGAGAAAATATATTAATCGAGTGAAGTTGATTTCATCCAATGGGAGAAAATATAATGATATATAAATTTAATTAGTTTGAAATTGGATATATTTTTAATCAACAATATTTGAAAAGAACAATTTTCACTCCAATATATTTGAGAGTGATTGTTTTACTATTGGATGTGTCTCACATATGTGTATATGCACAAATTTCATCACATTAACTGTAGAGATAGTCTAAAAGGATAAATTATTTCCTCTTGGGTGTGTCTTATGGTTGCGTATGGGAAACAATAACATCCCTTACACACTTGAGTTGGTCTATTTATATTACCTTTTCCCCTAGAAACAATTCAAATATTGGTATTGGCACAAATATCATCATTGTAACTCATGGTTTTTTCTATTAAGATGAATTATTTCCACTTTTTCATGTAATAAAAATGGGTATTGAAAAAATTTCTTTCACTATAAATATAGATTTGGTACATTTGAATGTAATATTTCCATTTGGAAATGACATTTGAATGGATATAGGCACAAATTCTATTAATATAATATAAGATTTTTCTCAACTTGGATAAAGGAGTATCTCATGTGTATAACTCATTAATAATTACAGCCATAAACATCATCAGTGTAACATTAGAGTTAGTCCATTTTGATAGATGAGGTATTCTTCGAAATGTATAACAGGTGATTATATGCCCAAATACCAAAATTATATCACTATATTTGGTGCATTTACCGGATGATTTTCTCTTTGGAGTGCCTCACATCTGATTATAATAAGAAATACCATTACTATAAAACAAGCTTTGTTCTACTTGGATGAATGAGTTGTCTAAATCTTATGGGGATTAGATGTAAGAATTTTGTATGTGAATTTCAATGTCAAAATTATTTGGGTAATTGAATGTTGTTAATTTAATAATTTCATATTGTTACCCAAGACTGATATTCCATAAATGCGGGAATGGATGAATCCACTGTAGCTTTCATATGCTAAGGGTCCTAGAGACCATAATTCGCTTCTTATAAGGTCATAATTTGGACACCTCATTGTTTGTGTCTCTTATTTTGGTATAATAATGATAAACTATGATTTATTTAGGGGAGGACTACTGAGTCCAAATTTAGTTTTTTCTTTGGCCACCCTTAATAGGGTTTCAACATGTAAGATTTTGTGGATTTCTAGTTTCAAATGATAATCTTTTCCAAAATCATATGAGGTGTAACTACAAAAATAAGAGACTCATCTTTTACCTAGGACACACTTTATATGTTTTAAAAATGGGGAGTTTTATGTCTTTTTCCTCTATCAGTTTTAGGATATGAAAGGATTCCCAATATTACATATGTTTTAGGTTAGACAACGTTGTCCACAATATAAGTTATTCTTCATAGGAAGGGTATTGAAAATTACACGATGAATGGTGTTTTAATGTTGTCAGAGTCTATCCTAGAAAAGGGGGAATTAAGTTTATTTCCATGTTTCTTAGACCATTTCATTATACATATTTTGGTCATGCAAAGATGACTAATTAAAATATCATGGTTCTGATGTTTAATATAATTATAATGGTGAGAACGATCCACTAGTGTATAAAATTTATATTATTAAATCAATCTTAATAGATTCACTATGGGCTGTGTAAATAATAACTCAATATGTTTTAATCCTAGAAGACAATATGAGTAAAAAATTCCAGGGATGACCATTGAATATATTATAATGACATATTATAGTGATATGGTGTATGTGAATGTGATTATTGGATGATCCCCTCAGAATGAAAAGAATGTGTCTAGTTGATAGGAAATACTTTATGAACATATGAAGAGATATATCAAGGGATATATGCATAGTAAAAAATAAGTGTCATTTGTAGTTGAATACACTCATTATCGATAGTCATAAATAGTTTTTAACAATTCAATAACATTTCAAATGATGTTGGTTTTTAGAATGAAATAATAAACTGAAAATGATTTTTGTAATGTGAAAATCTATCATGAACCCTCACAGAGATATTGATATCATGGAATTAAATTATTTTTCATAATATAGACCTCTATGTAGTTTAGGTTCATCCAGGTTGTGGCCAATGTCATTCAGTTTAATATAAGGAAAACAATATTGAGGTACCATGAATTTAAAGGTTATTGGATGAGGTAAATTATGATGGGTATTTTCACGGATCTATTGATTTCATAAAATGATATTTTTTCCAATTTTCAATTAACTCATTAGGGTGGGATAATATAACTCCAATAGATTTTGAGAATTATTTTTTCGAATTAATTTATCATTTCATTATTTTTTATTTCATATGACACAAGAAATATTCCATTATATATATATATTATAAAACTATGTCCAAAATTCTTTTCACATTCTATACCAACTTGTCTTGCACTACACGGAATAGAAACATGACTTGCACTACAAGAAACAATGGTAAGGTGTATGATGTACGCATCACTGAGTTTATATCTAACATTTCTTTTTGATGTTTTAATTTTTTTAAATATGATAATTATAACCTAGTCATTAAATTTCATAGTATGAATAGTAACAACTACTTTTCAATTATTATTTATTACTATTTTACATTAATAAAACATATCGATAATGAAAGATAATATTTTTGGTAAAGTCAGTTTATGTTAAAAAAATTGCCTTCCTAAATGAATTTTTTTAATAGTAATTATAATTTCAGACACATATAGAAAATTTAATTATATAAAATAAACTTCATTTTCAAATTATTTATTTCAAAATTCTCCAAGGGTGAATTTTTTGAATTTTTCTGAGAAACAATATTTTGTTGACGAATAGTGGATACACTAATTTTTAGTTAATATCATCCTTTTTGTATAATTAATTATTTATTATTAATTATTTTAGAAATATTTATTAAGGTAAATTCAGATTAATATTACATATAATATTATAATTTAATTCATTAGAATCAATTTCACTTTGAAACTGAATATAAAATCTTAACTAACTTTTGATCTTGTTCCTACATTAAAACACTATTATTTCATCCCATCTACGGGATTAACAATAATATTAATTTTTACACCTCTATGATTTTAATTTAAAAATACTAAATCACGTTATTGCATTCATTCTTATTTTTAGAGTCTTAATCACAATGGTTAATTCCAAATTAAGCATAATTAGGCACTAAAAGTTCAAATCTAGGGCCCAAAGGACATAGACACTTCTCAAACACTAATTGGATGTCCATATTTTCTCCATAAAACATCAATTATTGAGTTTTGTTGTTTTTTTATCATTTTTAGTTAACAAAATGTGAACACCTAATTTGATTCAAAAAAATCCTCGTGAGTTCTTTTCATTCCCTATAAAGGCCAACACCTCTACCCATTCAACAGACCTCTAAAAACTTTTACGTTAGGCCAATATCTACCCAAGTAGCCTCCCGAAACTCCTCCATTAATCCTTAAAGACTCCATTTTCTAAAACATATTCTCATGGACTAATTTTTATATAAACCAAAAGGAGTTACCTGGTTCAGAGGTAAAACCTTCTCTCAATCTCTTTTCCATTATTTTCCTTCCTAACCCCCTCCACCCACATTATTCCATTATTTTGTGAAGAAACAAATATCCTCCATATAATAGGATGTTTTTATGAAACTATTAGACCCCAAAATGTCACACACCTTCATCTAATGGATGGTGAACATATTGTTTTTGTATATGGAGAACTACTGCCTGATGAAACTATGATTGTTCATTTATCATTTACCACCAATCATGTTGTACATTATGAAGAATTTTTTTATTTATGTCCTATATTATATTTAATATGTATTTATGATTCTATATTAATTTTACAACAAAAATATTTTTACATCCCATTTGTTGATAATAATATAATCTAGTTTGAGGAAGTGTAGACAACCACCCCTCAAAGCGATGTGTTTCATTCACACGCCACATAGAGTGTATTAAGGATTGGTTTAGTGAAATTATATTTAATATATAATATATTAAATATTCTGTAATAATATATATATTTATTCATATATATATATATATATATTATTTACATACTTTCATGAAATACGACAATAAAAACAGAAACATCCTTCATGCGTACATACACCTTACCATCTCCATGAATGGTGTGATGAATTTAATATATCTACATCCTATAAATAAATATAATAGGAATATACTATATATAATGGATATTTATTTCATGATAAAAATTCTAGAATCATGATATAATTATAATAAAAAACCTTATAATAAATTAAAACACATGCGAAAAGAAAAGTGAATATGACTTGAAGTGGAACCTTAAAAAAGGTTCATTAAAAAGGGTAATAAAGGGTTATAATCAAACCATATATGGAAATATATATTATAATATTACATATTAATGTTTTATAATAAACTAATATTTGTTATAAATAAATCTTGTACGATTACGGAGAGTGTCAATGCACAATGTAATGGGATTTCATCTCACTTTTAATTTCTGTGATATACATGTTATGTCCACCACTAATTACTTTGGTGTGGTGTATGTAAATCCTATGATTTTATTCTATGTATATTATACCTCAATTTCAGGGTATTCGAATTTCCATTTTATGATACTTATTTCATGGTGTTTAACTTCCAAAAGATAACAAATCTGTAAAATAGATTTGTCTCTATTTTCCTTCTTTAAGACTCAGGTTTTTTATAGACCTAAATTATTTTTTGTGGTTCATATATTTCAATTTTTCATGAAATTTCATCAATATAAATATTTTCATGTTATTCTATGCTTTATTTAATTTAATTTTCTTAAATGGAGAGTATGATCCCATGCCACCAATTTAGAAGTGTTTATTGAGACAATCTCCTCATTTCATTGTAATTATTTATGTATATGCATCCATTAATGATATCTTATGATCTATAATTCATATATATTAATGAGTTTACTTACCAAATTTTTATCCATCATATTCTCATTTTTAGTACCATTTTACTAATATTTAACTCTTATGATAATTATTCTAGTAAAATCGCACCACCACTCTCTTTGGCCTGAAATCAAATTTATTCAAAATAAATGTTTTAAAAAATATTTTTAATCCAAAATTTCAAGAAAATTAGTTATAAAAATGGTTTTAAAATTATTTTTTATCTTTTCATGGAATACTATTTTAGATTTTTTATTGTCTAATTTAAATTTTTTCCAATTTATTTTAAAGAAATGGTTTTCAAAACATTTTCAAGCTTCTTTTATATATTTGAAGAAAAATTATTTTCAAGAAGTCTTAAAAATTATTTATTTGTTTTCCATGTATTTTTAAAGAAATTTATTTGAAAATATTTATATCATTATTAAAAAAATTAATTTGTTTTCAATGAAAATTTTCATTAAAATGTTTTGAATCTTATTTAAAAATATTCAAGGAAAAAGTTTTTCAAAATGATTTAATTTATTTTTTATTAGTTTTCTAGATAACTTCTACAAAAATGATTTTAGTTTTTTTATATTAAAAATACTTTTTTCAAAAAATAATTCATATTTTCCACATGAAGTGTTATTGAAATATCATTCAAAATTATTTTCCATCTAATATTACATTCATTTATTTTAATCATTATTTTATGGGGAATTGTTCAATGTCTCCATTTTTATTCTTTCTATGAATGGATTATGTTTTGATGACATGATGTTATGAAACCCATTTCCCTTTCATGGGTTATATTCATTTAAAACTCTCTTATTTTCATAGGTTGTACTTATAATTAAATTATTATGAAACCTTGTTATCTCAAATGGTTATAATATGTTTAATTGTTTACAATCCACATTTCATTTCATGGGAAATGATATGTATATTTATGATATTTCCAAACATGTAGGTATGATTTAATTATGTGACAGGTGGGACCTATATCTCCTTCCAATGCATTGGATGATGTTTTATATCTCATTAAATAGTCGATGATGGTATAAGGAAAAAACACATGATACTAATATTGTATAGGGTGGGAACCTTGACAACTAATATAGACATGGGAGTTATCCTTGACTACTATGATGGCCATGGGAGTGAACCATGACCATTAATATGGTATAAAGAGTGAAGTCATGGTACTATTTTGGACATGGGATTGAACCATGACTACTATTATGGTATCATGAGTGAAGCTATATGACTAAGATTTTATTCGAAGAGATGCCTTAACTACTATGGAAAACATTACACGCATTAGTGTTTACCACAATTCCATGTCCTACTCTAATGTTATGATTTCATGGCTTATGTCTTTTACATCCTTTTTATTCAGGTCTTATGAACTTACATGTTTTTTTTCATGAGTCATGTGTATGATCTTTGATATGAAGGGTTTGATATTATATTTTCAGGATCACATTATCATACCCTTTTGCTAATGTTTATACATACATGTATCAATTGTTCACCCTTACTAAGCAATTGAGCTCACTAATTTTTATGTTTTTCCCCTGGTTACGAAGATATTCATTATGTTTTATATGTCTTAGATGGGTGATAGTCAAGAAGAACCTAGTGGTATATAATGTATCTCTTTTATGTAATAGTTGTTATGATTCCATGTCTTCAAAGGCACAAGATTATTATGTTCCTTTCACGTCTATTTGTATAATGTTTATGTATTGCTAAAATTATATGTAATGTAATTTCTATAAAGACATGGTCTCTATAGTATGAATTAAATGAAATTTTTATCAAACCATTGAAAAATATTAAGATAAAACCATTGTGAGATCCCAAAAGAAATGTCTCTGGGGATAAGTATAATTATGAGTTAATAATTAAGAAAATATCTTGGAATTTTTGTAAAGGATTGAGTGAGTGATTTCCAAGAAATACATTCCTCTATAGATATTACAAATGGATGTGTCTTGGGTGTAGATTTAACTAGGGGTAACAACATTGATAAGATGTTACATGCTTGAATCATGTAATCTAGTACACAATAATGGTCCTTTCCACACAACTGGGTTGACACTCCTCGGGGATATGCTTTGGGAACTCACAAACATATCAAAAACCATCATAATGGATTTAGATATATGTTAGCAATAAATATGATAGTAAAAAAATAAGGTGTCATATATTATTTATGTTTTCAATATTCATACATAATATAAGTAATTATTTTTATGAATATGATGTTTTCTTGTTTGATTAGTATTGATCACACTATGCTTTTGGTTTTGGTCAATGGTGGGAACTAGAAGTAACTGGATTAATGATGAACTTGATGGACGATTGGTTTAATGTTAATGATGGAATATAATGGTGATCATATTAAATGTTACATTTTTACTAAGGGAAGGTAACCCTTAATATGTTTTTTATAATAAGATAATTTTTGATGGATAAAGATATGTGGGATATGAATAAGTATATTGGACTGTATTGATTACCTTGGATCTAAGTGAGGACTTGTTTATAGGTGGTTTCTGCAACCACTAATGATTTTTACAAATTTTTTCGATATAATTAAATCAAATATAATTTGGAATAAGGAATCATGCATTTTTATCCAAATGGATTTATTGTAATTTAGGTTGTTACCATGTTTCAAGAGAATATACGATGATGTTATTCACATGCATGGAATGTGATAACCAATATATAATTTTTGTTATATAATATAATCAATGATAATATAATTTTTTGTCTCCCTATATAATGTTTTGTATTTTCATCTTTGAGAAGGGTTATAAGGTTAACTATTCATGAAATATTAATGTTAAGCTTCTGGGGAAGTATTTGTGCACTGAGTTGGTATATAAAACATTTGTTAAAATGAAATTTACTGATTAACCTTATTTTAGGGAAGTAAATATTATATATTATATTAGTGAGGTTTTTAAAAAGGACATCTAGTACATCAAGTGAAAACCAACATGTTCGGCTTGGGCTCGGGTCTTGAACCCATGACCAAAGGACGATAACAGTTTCACACATACCACTAGTATACACGATTTCCTGGTTAATGTATATTTATTTTCCATGAATAAATATTTATTTTTAATTAGTAGTTTTAATTTTATTTTTATTAATTAATGCATGTTGTGTTTTTAAGAGACAAACAATCAGTCTTTTTATTCTTTATGGGCCTTAAGATCCATTAAAAGTGTATTCTAATTCATTATTCATCAGAGTTTATATATTGGAATTAATTCGTTATGGTAATGGATATATTATAAGGCTCTTAATGCACTAACAAATAATAATATTTAACCAATATAAATTTTTCAATAATTACTGATCATTCTAAAAGTGATCAAAAAAATTGATCTACTAATACCATAATTTTTGTTGAGCTGATGGTCTTTTGAATCATCTCAAATATATGAATTTGTGGCCCTATATTTTCCTTTAAGCATTTACTTGTTTATTATTGATGATAAAAATAACTCCTTATAAATAGTTACTCTTTTCCTCAATATCCAATCTTCACTCCCAAACTATGTTCTCTAATGGTTAAACTCAGTTATATGTCACTTTAGGAAACCGTTAATGTTCCAAATTTCCCTTTTTAAGGGAATTATTAGTATCCATTTTTATGATGTGGGATTCTATGGATAAATCATTCAAGTAAAAAACCTCTGATAACATAAATTAAGTTTGAATGTGAAATTCATTTTAACCGGGTAAGAATATAACACACAGAGATTTAGAAATTTATATTTTTTCGCATTTATTTATATTTTAGAAAAAAAATTATTTCACATGAAATTGGAAATAGTTAAGTATATATATATATATATATATATTAAAAATATAATTCTAAAATTTTTCTAACATTCAATACTAACTTGTCTGTCACTACAAGTAATGTTGGCTTTGCTTTGACTAAAAAAACACCAACTTGGCATCTTATGCACGCAACACTAAGTTTCAAAGAAACATATCATTTTATTGTTTTAATTATTTAAAAAAGATAATTATAACCTAGATGTTAAAAATAGGAAAATGTATAGTAATAATTACTTTTCAAATACTTTTTAATACTTATTTTATATAAATAAAACTTTTTAGTAATGATAGATAATATTTTCTGTAAAATAATTTTATGTTAAAATAATTTTTTTCTTGAATGAATTTATTTTAATAGTATATTTTATTTAAGAAAAATATAGAAATTTAATTTTATAAAATAAATTTCCTTTTTTAATTCATAATTTCGAAATTATCCTAGGGTGAATTTTTGGGATTTTTCTGAGAAACCTCTTTGTTTATTGTGTAATGAAAAACATGAATTTTAGTTATAAACTGCCTTTTTTCTATTTAATTATTAATTTTAAATGATATTATAAATATGTATTAAAATATAATTACATGAATATTAAATCTATTAAAATAATTTAATTCATTAGAATCAATTTCACATTGAAACTTAATATAAATTCGTAACAACATATTAAGCTTTTTCCGACATTAAAACAACGTTATGACATACTGTCTACAAGATTAGCATAAATTTTAAATTTTCTTCTCATGTGATTTAAATTAAAAAAGTATAATATAAACCATTGTATTCAGTCTAATTTTTAGTGTCTAATAATTCCATTTTAATGGTTGAAAAAAATTATTAGTAAAAGTGATTAAAATTAATCATTATTGTTAATGAAAAAATAATCTTAACTAGAGAATAAAAATTAAAATTAAGGGCCCAAAGTATGAATAAACTTGTACAAAAACAATTGGTTGTCCATTTTCAGCCATAAAACATCTACTATATAGCTTTATTGGGTTGGCATGAATATTGATAGGTAAGAACTTGTGAACACAAAATTTTCATCAAAAAAATCAATCTGAGTCCATCTTCTTCCATGTAAAAGGCCACAAACTGTACCAATTCCTCACTCTCAAAAATTTCATATTATGCAAAGATCATCCCACACATCCACCCAAAAATCATCCCTTAGACTTTAAATACTCTATTTGGGATGAAATCTTCACAATTATTCCTTTTTTTCCTAAACCAAAAGAAGTTAACCGATTAAGATGTAACATCTTCTCCCTAGATTATTTCCATTATTTTTCTTCTCTAACCCCACAAATCTATTTATTCAATTATTGTGTAACAAAACAAGTATAATAAATATAATATTATTTTGTTATGAAAAAATTATTACATAAACTTACACACATATCCATCTAATTGATGTTGAACATACTGTTTCTATGTATGACAAACTACTCCCTCACGAAACGATGATTGTTCATTTCTCCCTTTCCACCTATCATGGTATCAATTATACTAGAAAATATGTTAGCATATGTCATATATTCTATTTAATATTTATGTAATCATATGTATTCCTTATATAACAAACATTTTATTACATTCCAATTGGTGTTATTATGATAATCTCGTTGGAGGAAGTGTGTACTACCGCCTCCTGAAAGCGACATGATTCATTCACACACCATATAGAATGTATTATAGATGTTTTAAGAGAAATTAAATGATATTTTTAATATATTAATTCTACTAGACTAAATATATATATATATACATAAACATATATACATTTCCCATTTACATACATTCAATCAATACGACAGTAAAAATGGAAACAACATTCAAGTGTCTGTACAGCTTATCATCTCCACGAACAGTTTATCACATATCATACATCAATATGAAATAAATTATTTTAATATGAATATAATGGATATAAATGATATTTACATCATTATATATATTCTAGTGTCCAGATATAAGTTTAGGTACCAATGAAATAACAAATTAAGACACATTCAAATAGCAAAGCGGATATTACCTAATGTGAAAACATAACATTAGATTGTTAACAATATGGTAATATAGGGTTAGAATAAACATAAATGTTGTAATAGATATAATAATATTCTCATTTAATCTATTAATTGTGAAATTTTATTTAATATATAGGAATCATGTACGTGTACGAAGAGAGTCAAGAAACAAGGTAAGAGAATTTCATCTCACTATTTATTCCAGTGAGATACATATTATGTTTTCCAATCATTCCTTTTGTTTGGTGTATGTACTAATTATGATTGTATTCGATGAATATTATAGTTAATTTTATTGGAATTCACATTTACATTTTATTTTTCTTCTTTTATGGTGTTTAACTTTCAAAAGATATAAATCTGTAAAATAATTTCCTCTCAATTATCCATTATTGAGACTCATGTTTGGTTATGAACCAAAAATATTATTCTAGGTTCATATGTATCTATTTTCATTAAATATAATGATTCTAATTCCTTTCATGATATTCTATTATTTATGTAATTTTTTCCTTATAGGGAGAGTATGATCCCAAGTCATCATGTTATATGTGTTTATTGAGACAATTTCCTCAATTTTTTTGAGATTGTATATGTTTATGAATCCTTTAGTGAAATATTATGATTCATAATTCAAGAATATTTACTAGTATCATTGTCATATTTTTATTCAAGACATTATAATTATTATTACAATATTATCAGTCATTTGTACTCAAGGTAATGCTTTTTGTTAAATATGATCACCACTCTCATTGGTCAGAAATCTATTTTATTCTAAAAAAATGTTTTGAAAAATGTTTTTAAATTAAATTTAGAAGTAATTTTTTATTCAAAATAGTTTCAAAAATATTTTATATGGTTTCATATAAAAATATTTTTCAAAATGGTTTCAAGTCTTATTTACAAGTTTTCAATGTAAATTCAAAGAAATGATTTTGAAAATTTCTTATAGATACTTTTAAATTTTCTAAAGAAACATGATGTTAAAAAAAGTGAAGCATTAATTTTATGTTTTCAATGTATTTTCAGTGAAATGTGTTTCAAAAATTTTTCAATATTTCTTTAAAAAGTTTACAGTGTTTTCAAATAAAAAATTATTAAAAATATTTTGATGCTTATATTAAAAGTTTTCAGTGAAAAAGGATTTCAAAATTATTTCACGTCTTCTTTATTTTTTTCATGTTATTTTATATGAAAATTATTTTCAAATGGTTTTATATATTGAAAATAATTTTTTAAAAAATAAAGAATATTTGCCTAGATAAGGGACTTTAGATGATCATTCAAAATTGTTTCCCATCTATGATTACATCCAGTGATGTTAATCATTCCTTAATTGGGAATTATTTAATGACACCATTCATATTATTAATATAGGTGGATTATTTTTTCTAAAATGATGTTACTAAACGTGTTTATCATTCATGGGTCATATTCATTAAAAACCTGATATATTTCACGTTTTATGCTTATAATGAAATGATTATGATACCAATCTAGTCCCATGGTTTATGGTATGTATAAATGTTTAATATTCACATTTCATTTCATGTGTAATGATATGTTTATTTGTGATCTGGTGGAACATGTTTGTATGATTGACTTATGTGACAGGTGAGACCTATATGTCCCACCAGTGATATAAGTAATGTTTTATATATCATTAGATAGACAATGATTGTATGAGTAGTGAACTCATGGAAATAATAATGTATTGGGAGTGAATCTTGACTACTAAAATGGAAATGTGAGTGAACCTTTAATACTATGATGGCCATGGGGGTGATCAATGAATAATAAGATGGTATAAGGATTAAACTCAGGCTACTACGATGGAGAGGATGTTGAACCGTGACTATTATTATGGTATGGGGAGTGAACCCATACTACTAAGATTATCTTGGAAGTGAATCCTTAGCTATTACAGAAATCAATATATGATTATGGGTTTTCTATAGTTCCATGTAATGATCCAATGTTATTAATTCTTGGATTATGTCCATTATTATATTTTGATTTATGTCTTATGAACTACCAAGCTTTTTTCCCTAATTCATGTGTATGATCATTGTAATTAATGGTTTGATCTTCTATTTTTGTGATCACATTTTCACTCCCTCATGATCATGTTTACACATATATTTATCCCTTGTTTTCCATTACTGAGAATTTTAGGTCAACCATTTTAATGTTTTCTTCCACTATTTATGAAGATATGTTTTTTGGTCTATATGAATGGTGATAGTCATTAAGAACATATTAGGAGATAATGTACCTCAATTATGTAATATTGTGTATGTTTCCATATTTCTAAAGGTAGTTGACTAGTATGGTCTTCTCACATATATCTGTATAATTATTATGTATTACAAAAAATTACTGCAATGTAATGTTTTTAAAGTGAGGTTTTCTATAGATAATATGTGAATGAATAGGTTCAATCCCTGGGATGATGATGGAGTTTTATTGGATTTTAGGGTTTGGCCCAGTGTATGAAATCTCGGTGCCACTATGTATTCTGTGAGGTCATGAATCAAGAAATATATTTTTCTAATATTGTACAGGACACATTATATAATATTTTGGGTGGAAAATTATTTGATGACAGATAATTTAACCATTTCAATTGAATATCCCTAGGATTTAAAGAACATACTATGTATATCTTTCTCTTACATTTGGATGAGCCGTTGTTTAGTGTGTTTTCACTTATGAATAACTCCATAATGAAGGCCCCTATATTAAACTCCCTCATGTATAGGATTTGAGAAATTTATTATAATACAATTAAAAGGTGAATCTATATCTGTGTCACTTCATAAATATATCTTATATGTTTGATAAATATTTTTTTTTGATCCATCCATAGTTCTTGTATGGATTCATCTACCTAGTCAAAATTTATTTGATTGTGAAAAAAATTATGCCTCACCATAGTGTTTTGAGAGATAATAAGAATTAAATTATCACTATTGGAAATCATAAAAATTTACTTAATAAGAAATCAATGTACCTCCATGAAACAATTGTTAATATGTATCAAGACACACATACTTCATCAAGTGAAATTTTATGCATTGATAAATTGTATATGAAGGGAAAAGGGGATTTTATTTCCTCACTTTTCATTTGGTTTTACTTCTGAGAGAAATAAAAGATATCGATGAATTCCATCATAGACTATGATAATAGGAATGAAGACACATATTATTGATCTTGCCCTTATGGAGTGTGGGATGAATTTTTAGTACTATATTTCTATGAATAATCTAAACTATAGTGTCCATAAAAAATGATCTTTTATACAGGAAGAAAATTTATATCGATCAATATATATATCTTCCAAGGTTTCATTTTCCTGGAATATATTCAAATATAGGGACGAAAATTAGTTCGTGCCACAATATAGTGAAACACACAAAGAAGGCTATTTTCATTATTATAATTCATAGCCAGTTTTAGGAAATGAGATCTAGGAATCACTATGTATCCCAGAGTACCAGGATGTAAGCTACATGTAGTTCATGAAGAGAAATTACCATCATTATTCTAGCTCATGTACCCATAAAATGGTTCTTAATTTCATTCATTTTTAATTAAATTTGCAGCTGACCTTGAGATAAGAGATTTACGCATCACAAAATTTATTATGTGGATAAGAATAAAACAACATGTAATTATACAAGGTTCCTCTATGAATATGTATCTCTCATATAAGAGTGAGATAACTTACATCCTCGTGTACAACAAAACTATGTGCTATAAACTCATAGGCTCTTATGTTGGGGAATTATGCTATATAGTGTATGGAACTCTAAATAGTTTTCATACTTGTCTAGTGGACCATAAAATTATCTATATTTAATCATGGTGTTTTTATTCATTCAAAATGGATCAATCAACAGAGAAAACGAAACTCATGTAAGTCATACATTATTTGATAAAAATTGTCAATTATAGGAACAACCATACCACACTAGTTATATTATTACTAGAATGATTGAACTATGCATAGAGACTTCTATATCATATCTAAAATGGATAGTCTAACATTATGTGACCAAGATTATTACTCTAAATTTTAAGGACATGTAGTGTGCTTGAATATTACATCATTAATGGTCATATTTCCCTGGAGTTACACAATATAGTTTAATTTATTTTAGGTAAGACTAAATCATAATTCCATTTTAGTTGGTGCCTTTAGAACCCTAAACATGAATTTGTACCTTATAATGTATAAATGGTATACTATGTAGTTTAATTTCATATAATAATTACATATGATCGAACATAGTTTTTTATTGTACTAATAATAAACCATTATTTTAGTGTGATAAACTCCTCATATGTTATCATTATGGAAAAATCAATTTCAGAGTAAACCATGTGTATGAAATAATATCCATACAAAATTCATTCAGGGTTTATAGGCTTTTATCCTTGTATCATTGCAGTTCATAAAACCAAAAAAACTCTCCATTATGGAATAAATAATGTAAATTGTTTTTATTAAAATCATGTGGGACCTGATTTTGATGGATTTACTCATTGTAGAGTGTGCAAAATATCCTATCATTGAGGCTATGAAGTTATTTAAGACCCTTATATGACTGATAATGTCTCAAAAAGTGAATATAAAATGTTATTTAGATTAAAAAACTACAATTTTACGGTAATGGATTCTTTTATTCAATATATAATTGAATTTGGGCCACGTATGGTGTGGTACAGGTTGTGATGGAGTAATCCCAAAACACATGAACATTTATTTTTGAAATGACTTATTATATTTATCAATTATTTTATAGAGGGTGTTAGATGTATTATTTTTGAAACAATAACTATTTCAATTTTCCACAACTGGGTAGTGAGATGAGTTCTTGGATTGACTTCCACAATGATGATACAACCTTTTCATATTAAAATAGAATATGTTGGTTCTAATATGAGTGAATATTTTTATGGTACAAAAAATAGAGTCAATATATTTGTTTTCATGACTTTAATTATAGTCTCATTCCAACTTTATTTGAGGGATATATCCAATTCCAACAAGTATTGGAGGTTAGTGGAGTAAAGAAGTACTTTAATATTCTGATTGTTTTTATTGGATGTTGACTTCTAAAATTTATTACCTAGAAGAAAAATGATTAATAATACTTTGTTTTATGAAAAAACTATTAGTGTTAAACGATTAAATTGGTATGTTTTTACAAGATATGACGTTTCACAGGGAACAATATGAATTCATACATCATTTAGAAACAAAAGAATACAATCCACTTGATCTGGTGTAATATTTTGGTCTCTGATTGATGGGAATTCAAGGTGCCTACATTTTATTATTTCAAAATAGTGACAGTCTCTAATTCATTAATTTATTTGAGGAGGTATCGATCAAATCCTCATTAATAGAGTACATTATTATAATTTAGACCATCATAATGGACAAATTTTACAACTCTCTATTAAATATAACAAATGTATGTTTGATCCAATGGAGGAATTTTAAGGCGTATATAGTATAGTTTTTTAAAATAAATTCAATCACAAGAATAGTAAATATGGATTTTGTTTTAACTTGATCACGAGTGTTGCTAAACTCATTGATCTATTATGTGTAGTTGTTGATAAACATGGATACCCTGATATAGCTTGCAATGTCGATTACTATTTCTACCTGTTTGGGATCCTCAGAGGCTTTTGTCACATTAAAAAATTTATATAATCATGGTATTTATGAATGTGAGATGTGATACATTGTTGATAAGTGGGAAATTATATAGTTGGTCCATACACATAATCGAGAAGGGTAATTAGATCTTCTTTATTAATGAGATACTCGGAATTAATTTTCATTATTACCAAATTTAAAACTCAAAAGATTTTTATTAAGGAAATTAATATATATAGTTCTAATTCTTGAAAAGAAATGATATAATGGAATTATTCTTCATTTTCATGTATCCTTATAAAAAATTGAAGGAATAAGGGTATACTATATTTTTTAGAGAGACTGGTGAAAACAAAAACTTTATTTTTATGTTTTGGGTTATCCATCATTCTCTCAATTGACCATCTGTAAGAACAATTTTTAATCATCTCCCACGTCGTGGGAGTATCATGAATGGAGAATAAATTTTAATTTCAGAGTTATGTATTAAATTTCAAGACATTTGATGAGTCATGTTCCATGAGAAAGTCTACCAATATCCACCTTTCCTTCTATAATTAAAAATAACTAGTTTTTTAAACATTTTGGATAATACCAAAAATTCTAGATATCAAGTCAATATTGGATGATTGAGGATGTATTTTATCTAGTCAATACGATAGGCCAAATAAACCTCCTGATGATGCAGGAAACATCTCAATATCTAAACTACACTAACAAAGGGATGATAAATCCTATTGATATCATAATATCAATTTTTAATGTATGGAATAGTTCTCCAAATATAGTATAGAACATTTTATATTTATTCAATACCGTTATACTATATAAAAACATCACTATGTGATCAATCCAAATCAAACACATATAGAATGAATGGATTTCCATATATATATATTCAGTATTATTATTTGCAAGTTTGAGAGATATTGATAGGTATTGAACATAATGAATCTTAGGAATTTCCTTTATATTTTTCTATGATTTACCTACTATAGATGATTTATACTAGAATCACTCTTAAATCCTATAGATTTTGATGACGTGTCAGGTTCTAGTATTCCTTTTCTTTCTTGTAGTTTACCTGATTGGTGCGAGGGCACGTCAGGGAGTTCACAAACATTCATGTTGTTCCTCCAAAATTGAATTTTAAGGGTTTCATATTCATAATATGCTTCCAATGTTTGTTGAAAAATTTATTATTATGAGGAATACGATCACCGTAATATTAAGACATGACCATCTAATTTTCCATGTAGCATTCCATGTTCATCCATAGAAAGGGATTAAATAAATTGGGAATGTCACATTTTTATGTGGTCTCATAGATCTTCATGATAAATGGAATTACTCTATACTAATATAAACTTTTGGGTAACCTAATATTAGTTTCCTCCTCATCCTCCGTGGGCATAAATTTTTTTTGTGATAATTGGAGTATTCATTCAGGAAAAAAGGGGAAGGAGGATTGATGTTGTATCGATAAAAAGATCAACAATCCAGATTGGGATGTCATCCATTGGTAACTTCTGATAGGTATCACTGAAATAAATTAAAAATATAATATTATCATTCTTCTTTTTGATGGTGAAGATGTTGGTCAACCATTTTTTGTATTGAACCACCTGAATGTTGATATATATTTTTATGTTTTCATCTTCAACTTCTAATTTGGCCACATGAGTTGGCTGATTTCTACTCGTTATCATATTGTAGGATTTTTTATACACTAGTAGACCTAAATAATCAGTGGAAGCATCAGTATGAATCTTATGAATTTATGTATAATTAAATTCAATGTAATCTCAATGTAATTTATAGAAAGACAATAATGTAACATGTTTATAAGGAGACATAGAGTAGTTGATTATAGTAGACCACATGTATTTCACTATACTTTAATTAAAAATTATAAGATTATCGATGGCAGTTGATATGCCTTCTTAAAATGTTAGAGGGGAATCTCAAATGTCTTCCTCTTCATGTTCGTTTGCATTGATTTTAGTGTAAGGGGATAACAATGGTACAATCCACAAGCTATATGATAAGGTAACAAATGTTTTTTCTTCCATGAATAAGAATAAGATGCATCATAACATGGAAGTTAGAAATTCATGTGAATTATTATTTGGGGAGTTTTGGGTATTTTCTCTTTCTTTTCCACTATGATAGGGGGAAGAGGAGGATTTTATAAAACATAGATTTAGGATATGTCATAGGGAAATTTTCAATTTTTATAGGTGATGTTGGGTTATTTTTAGGCCTAGCTGGTGATATAAAGTTCTTCTTTCATTTTTGAGATGATGCATGAGGATTATTATGTAGTGAATCATCCTAATGAAGTGGATTTAACCCTTCATCCATGAAACTTGATCTAGTCAATGTGATAAATATCATGAAGATATAAGAAAGCATGACCAAATAATGGGACTTAATTATTCTCTTAGGAATCATATCCAGTGGATAGTACAGTCATTATTTCATTTATTGTGGATAGAGATCAGTTAGGACCACCAACTCATAGTGATGATGAGGAATGAAATTTTAATAACTGGATGGTATGAAACTTTTTTCACTATAGGAGGTAACCATTATGGGGGAATGTTTTTCCATTACATTATATTGTACATTGGATATGAAATTAATCATCTACTCAAAATATTCCTCTATGAGCTAATGACAACCCAAATATTGAGTGGATAAATAGACATGATTTATGGGAAATATATAATCTTCATAGATTTCATTGAATGTGTTTATTTGGTAAATTTCTATACAATTATGTGTAGTGGTTTATATGAAATCACCCATCATTGGATATTTTCCCTCCCTTTGATCGAATCATGTTTCATTGTATTGAGATTCTTGATAATCGAATGTGGAACCTCACCATAAATCACTCGAGACCATATATTCATACAATACATGAGAAATCAAGCATTAAAGAAGACACTGATTCCTTGTAACGTTTATAGGAACTTATAAATAAATAGTAAATATAAATCTCTATAAAAATAACAATAAACTCTTAATTAGATTCAAGGTCACCAAATTTGAACTGAACCAAACTTTTGAATAATATTTTATTTCGTGAAAATATATGTTTTACCATGTCATAATCAATATAAATATATATGTATAAATGATATTTGACAATCAGGGTTTGACTATTATATGATTGTTGATTAATATTTCCAATGGATAATAAGACTATTGGAAATAATAATAAACATTATAATTATTGTTTACAAATAGAAATGAAAATGGATAATTAATGAATATGGAAGAGTCAATGGAATCATCCATTAGACTCTGGATGTATAAATATTGTTTATCAGATCTTGGGAAGGAGGTAGTTTCATTGGGCTACGCTCTAGACTATGCCCAAGCCGAGCTTCAACATGTTAAGGGTTAATGAAATCACATATTCGAGAAGTTCAAGTTAGTGTAGATTATCACTTGGGAAATGTTATTCGAGCCTCCCCAAGAGTCGATCACCTTTTCTCACATTACCCTTAAGTCATGTGAATGTGTTATAAGGGGTTATGAAACATGGCTATAGTTACTTTTTGTAATCCATTTGTATAAATATAATTGAAATTATGGTAAAAAAACATCATTTTTCCATTTCAAATGTAAAAAATAAATCTTAGATGAATTTTTAGTATTTTTATCAGAACATTCATATTATTAATGAATTTTGAAGAAAGGGTATTTTAGAATATTTTTTATACATTAAATAACTGATTCAATTAAATGATTTTCCAAAAATGGACATACACAGTTTTGATCAGTAAGAAATTTAGAATATAATAAGGTCAACTAAATTTTTGTTTATAAGTAACTTATGAACTATAATATTAATCATATGAATAATTATATGACCAACTGAATAGTAACACCACCTATGGATGTATAAATATAATTTTGGCATCTTGAATAGTAATGTAAAAAAATAGTACAAGTAAATAACTTTTTTAGAAATTATTAATTAAATAAAAGTATTTTTGAGTAAAAAGTGGTATTACATGAAAATTAAAATTTTAATATTTTTAAAATAATTTTCATAAAATGGAGTCCATTTTTTAATTCATATAATATATATTAGGTTAAGATTAATGTGTGATATTTTTAAAAAATGTTTTGTATTTTGGTGACTACTAAAAATACAGTTTTTGAGTTTTTGATGTGTATAATGAAACTATAATAATGTAATATGTAATTTAAATTTATGGTCGACTCATGTGGATAAATATATGACAGAATGCATCCCATGTGGCCAAAACCATGTTCAAATACCATTTCCAAGCCTAGGTTATTGAAAATTCTGTTGATGAGGTGTCCTCACAAATGAATAAAAAACACCCTCCCATTTACTAAAAATGGAAATCCATTCCTTCTGTTCCATTCATTAGAAAATAATTACCCTCAACAATATGATATTATTACCACCCATGGAGTCCTACCAATGTGTCCTCATGAACTCATGGTCCCGATTTTAGTGTTTTAGATGTACCTCTTCAAGGTAAGGGAATTCTCAACTTCTCATTTCCTTTCATGTTTTTTTCTAATGGGTAATGTATTTATAATTTCCATAACATGTTCTAATGTCTATTTTATTATATTAATATATTTTATTATAAGTCTTTTATGAATGTTTGTCCTAAGTTCCATATTCTTTTAATGTTTTATAGTAGAATTTTCCAAACATGTTATTCTGTAGAATTTTTGTCTCAAACTATCTCTCTTTTTCTCAACAAATTATTTTATTTTCTCTATGTGAACACCCAATCCTGTTTAATTTGTAAGGGTATTAATAAATACATATAAATGATTTATTTTATTTTTTAATTTACATACATAAATCCCTCATTATTTTTTTGTGGGTTGCAAATGACATAATGATCATGTATTAAGAACTTTCTAAAACACGATGATTTTGATATGAAATCCATTTATTTTATTATCATTGTGTTATTTTTTTAAATGTTTTATTATGATCTATGTGGATAACATGAAATAAATTCATATTAATGGTGGGACATGAAAATTATAAAATTCAATGGGTAAATACGTTAATCTCTATAGATGACATGTTTTATGATCCATTTTTGAATAACCTAGGTAATGATTAGGACACCATGGGGATGAACCTTGGTTATATAATTTGAATGTAAAAATAAATGATTTATCCCCATTTTCTAGTTACTATTCTTGTTATTATGATTATGTTTTCCCGATTTTTAATGCATTTATTAAATTCCACATGCTCTTTTTGATATTTTTTATGATTACTTGTAAACTATTTTCCATGTTTTCCCTTATTGGTCCTTATCTTCACCCTTTATTTAGTTGTATTTTTTCAGTTATGAGACAAAATAATATTTATTATATTGAATTTTCAATAATAGTTTCTTGTAGATTAAAAAATTAATATATGTTTTCATTATTATTTAACTTATTTCCAAGACATAAGAAATTAAAGATCTCGTTTTGGTACAGTTTAATGAAATGTTATGTAATAAAAAGGGTAGATACCATAGTTGGTGTAAATTTACAGTTTTGTTATTTTTGGAAATTTCAACTTGAAAAATTTAGGAAGAACCCTATAGAAAAGTTTAAATATAAGAAAAATTATAGGTATTATGGTGAAATATTTAGTAAGTGGTGTCTATGAAAAAAAGTCCCTTTCTAGATTCAGACTTGTGGATGTTGGTTTGGCACAGATGTACCTAAGAGTAAATCTGGAAAAAACTGCTTTCAGCTAGACTCAAATGGGAAATGGTGCAAGAAACCTAGGCCATGATGAACTCCGGTTTTGACACTCCCAATGGATATATTTTGTTAATCACATGATTTATATGAATCATTATGAGGGATTTATAGAAAATGTAACAGTTGTTAAAGAATAATGTGCCTAAATATGATGTTTTAGGACATAAAAATCCTTTACAGTTAAATTAATTGTAAATAAATTATGTCTCTCACTAAGGTTTTATTCTTTAGAAAATGTTGGGAAATAGGGGGAACCATGAAAATGGTGACCTTAAATGACCATGCACTAACAACCCTCTAATTGAAGTTGAAATGGAAACATACATGAGATTGAGGAGTAAACATACTCAAGTAATGAGAAATAACATGAATTGAGATGATCAACTTATTTCACCATGAATGGAAAAACATTACATTAAGTCCATTATACATCAATGAACAACAATGTTTAGTGGATCTACCGACCCATTAACTGATGAAAATGGATAAGATCAGTAGAAATGATATTTTATGTACTTCATTGGTTAGATCAAGGGAATGTAACCATGGATGTTTACTAATTTGAGGGAGAATCTAATCAGTTGGGGGTGTAGATTAAATACATGAGTCCAAGAGGGGAGAATGAAGCTATAGAGTGGGAAGAGTTCATACAGATCTTCTTCAATAATCATTTCCCTCATTCAATTAGAAAAATAATGGACAATGTGTTTCTCGAGCTGAAGAGGAAGGATAATGAAAATGTTAGAAGCATTGAGATGAACTACAAAAGACCTTAATGTTACACCTCATTATTTTTCATGGATCCTGATGGGAAGGATTATAGATTCTTTGGGGAACTAAGACCTCATATACTAAAGAATATTTCCAACTGGGACTATGATGTCTATGATGAGAACATGCAGAGTGCTCTAAAAGTCAAATTTGCGTTTTGTGAGACACAATGGTCTCAAAAATCAAATTAAAATAAGAGATCAATAGAGACAATCATGGGGATGAAAATTGATCACCGAAGAGGGGAGAAGCATGTCAAACATCCCACTTATAAAAAATGTGGGAAGAATCATTTGGGGAACTGCCGACAAGGGAGTGGGAAATGATACGTGTGAGGAACAGATGTCCATATCGCTAATTCTTATCATAGTGAGGTGAAGCCTCAAATTAACAACACTAACCAAAAATGGAATATGATAAAGGGCCTACTTAAATTACAATACTTCAAGTTAGGAATGCTTGGTAACTTTTCCAATTATTTTCTGAATCATAGCTAAGTGGAGGGGAATCATTGTCAGCCTCATCATTGGATGAGGGAGAAATGTCTTTATTTTTATATCACTTTTTATAAAGTAAAATCTCTAAATGATTCCACAAAAGGTAGTATTTTTGTTTTCTCGAATATAGCAAGTACATTGATTGATTCAGGTTCTACACATAAAATTATTTCTTCTATGTTTGTAACGAATATAGAATCTACCACTGGACTGATAAAAGTTTATTTATCAATCAATAATCCTAGAGGGATTATCCTATAAACAATAGTGTCCAGAAACTATAGTATTTACTTTAGTGAGAACATTCTTATCCCAAATATAGAAGTCATTCCCATTTTAGAATGCGACATCATAATAGGGATGGACTGACTCTCAATGTATAAAGCTAAGATCAGCTACAGAAGACAAGATATCTTAGTAGTCATGAATGGATGACCTGGAGATATCCTCCAAGGGGAGATATATAAAACCATTCTCTTTCCATAAAAACCTCTTATATCCTTCATTAAGGGGTTTATTGGTGAAGGAGAAGAATGAAATGAGAGTACCATGATAGGTAATATCCCGATCATTTAAGAATGAATTAACATAATTATTGAGGAGTACCTTGGTGCTCCCCCAGACAGAGAGGTCGAGTTCTCCATTGAACTCTTGCCCAATTACAACTGATTTTAAGAACTACATATAGAATGGTGAATGTGGAGCAACATGAATTAAAGAAGATAATCCAAGATCTTTTTTAGAAGGGTATTATCTAGAAAAGTGTTTCTACCTTGGTATCATCTATTCTATTTGTGGAGAAGAAGGATGGATCAATGTGGTTATGCGTTGATTATGGAGAAATGTATGGGTTCGCAATAAGGAAAAAGTACCCTCTAAAAAGAATTTATGATTTACATGACCAACTTCGGGGGGGATCAATTCTTCTCCAAGTTTGATCTTTGATCTAGTTATCATCAATTTATGGGGAA
Source organism: Viscum album (assembly GCA_963277665.1). Taxonomy (NCBI): domain Eukaryota; kingdom Viridiplantae; phylum Streptophyta; class Magnoliopsida; order Santalales; family Viscaceae; genus Viscum; species Viscum album. The sequence continues at coordinate 1,259,997,529 of OY728152.1, forward strand.
TAATGAATATATACAGAAAACTTTATTCTAATCAAGATATAGGTATTATGAGTTTTTTGTTATTCCCATTAGTTTGACTAATTCACCTACTATATTTATGGATGTGATGAATTATGTCTTTAAGGACTGTGTTGATAATTTTATGGTGTTTTTTATTGAGGATATTCTGTTATATTCAAAAATATTTAGGGATGATGAGGATTATATAAGGGTTATTTTGAAAACTCTATGAAAGGAAAGAATTTATGAAATTTTCATCATGTGTGAGTTGTTTTAAAACATGTTTCTTTCATGGGGAACATTGTTACCAATGAAGTAATCTCAGATGACACTACAAAGAATAGGGATGTAGAGGAGTGGCCACATATTACAACCGTAAGTGAGATTAACACTTTCCATGGTTTAATAGGAAATTTTATGAGGGTTGTGAATAAATTTTCATGATATTCCAATCCAATAAACATGTTAACTCAAAAAATGGTCCATCTTCATCTGCAAAATGGTATGTGATTAATTTTTTAGAAAGATATAGAAAATATTGGTCGCTGCACCCATGTTAACGCCAATATAAATCAGAGAAGAATTATTTATTGTTAGAGGTTCATCTCTAAAATTGATTGGGTGTTTCCACCTAAAAAAGAAATAGTTATTTCTTATGCATATCTACAGTTAATGCGTCATTAGTAGAACAATCCTAAGTATGATCTGGAGTTGGATGCGGTTATTTTTGCTCAAGTGATTTAGAAACACTTCCATTATGGAGATAAATGTGATATATGCATAGAGGATCAGTGTTTGAAGTATATTCTCAAACCCAAGGAATTGAACATGAGATAGAGGAGATAGTTGGAACGTCATGAAGGATATGATTTTTCAATTCATTATCACCCATCAATAACAAACAATTTCACTAATGCATTATATAGGAAAGACACTATTGATATGGAAATGATGAGGATTTAAGGATATCCCTTAATCAAAGACCTAGTAAAACCAAAAATGGTAATTGTATATAAAGGGAAATCATCAACACTATCCTAAATGATTTGACAACCGTAATTTCAATAGAAGATCATGGAAGATCAGAAAGAACATCCTTTGTTACAGAAAACGTATGAGGTTATGATGGATGGGTAGTTTCCCGAGTTCAATATTGACCAAGATGATTTACTAAAATTTCATAGAAGACTATGTGTTCCATCTATTTTGGAAATAAATATGGATATGATGGATGATGTTCATAGCTCTAAATTCTCTATAAATCATGGAAGCAGTAAAATGGTTAGGGACCTTCATGTTCATTATTTGTTGGATAACATTAAAGGGGGATTTCCTACTACCCTAATTGGTGCATGTTTTTTCATCATCTGAAGGTGGAGTTCCAAATTCATAATGGGGTATTACAACCACTACCCATACCGGTATGGAAGTGGGACAATATCTCTTTGTACTTTGTCCCTCGTATCCCCATAACTTTCAAAGGAAACAGTACGACATGGGTTATAGAGGACTATCTCACAAATATTGTCCATTTATTATCTATTTGTCAAGATTTTCTTATTGATAAACTTTCTGAGATTTATGTAAAGGAAGTGGTAAGGATGCATGTAATTACACATTCTATCATATCTGACCATCATCCAAGGATTACATAAAAATTATTCTGAAGTATTCAACATGATCAGTGTACCAAATTAAATTTCAGTACAACCTATCACCCATAAACTGATGTCTGATCTGAAAGGACTATTCATACATATGAGGACATGCTGATAACATGATCAATGGAATTTGATGGTGGATATGATCAACATCTTCCATCAGTTGACTTCTCTTAAAATATTATCTTCCGTCCGAGCATTCAAATGCAACCCTAAAATTCTCTTTATAGGAGGTAATGTAGACATTCTACTTTTTTGGATGAAGCTGGTAGAGAAAGACTCTTGGGATTGATCTTGTTTATAAGATAACATACAAAGTTTATTCCGTCCATCAATAGATTAATTCTACTCAAAGTTGGTAGAAGATATATTATGACTACCATCAATGGGACATAGAGTTTGATGTTGGTCACAAGGTATTCCTTTTAATTTCATGTTTGAGGAGAGTGAAGAGGATTTGGAAGAAATGGATGATTAACACTAGGTACATTGGCCCTAATGAAATCCCTGATCAAATAGGAGAAGTGGCCAATCAGGTTGCACTTCCTAAAAATGTATCTCATGTTCATGATGTATTACATCTATCCCTATTGAGGAAGTACATACCTGACCCAACTCATGTAGTAAATCCATCAGTGGTACAACAAAAACATGACATCTCTTATGATGATAAATTTATGGAGATCATGGATTGTAGACACAAGGTTCTATGAAACTAGCCTACCCACCTTGGTAAAGTGTTATCAAGGAACAAAAAATATGAAAAGGCCACATGGGAAGCAAAGGAAACAATGAGGTTGAAGTATGGGCACATATTCTCTTCAGAGAGTACAAGTTGAAATTTCTGGGATTAAATTTCATAATTAGGGAAGAATGTAAAGACCCAAACTTTTGAGTATTTTTTTTGATAAAAATGAAAATCATACTATGTCGTAATCAATACGAATTTATATGTATAAATGAAGTATGATCATCTTGTTTTGACTGTTATATGATTGTTGGTTAGTAAAACTGTTGGTTCATATGGCCATTACAAACAGTATAAACATTATAATTATTGTTTATAAATAGAAATGATAATTTTTAATTAATAATTAAAGAAGAGTTGAGGAATCATCTAATAGAGTTCGAAAAAATGAATCCAATTTGACAAATCATGGGAAGAAGTCATCATCACCTGTCTTCTCTCTTGACTAAGCCCAAGATGAGCTTCAACATGTTAATCATGAACAAAATCGTATATGGGAGAAGATCAGGTTAGTTGATATTACCACTTCAGCAATATTAATCGAGCAACCCCAGGAGTCTATCAACTTGCACACCTTACTCTTAGTTCATATGTCGGTGCTATAATGGTTTACATAATAAGGATTTATTTAATTTTTGTAATCTATTTTTATAAATAAAATTGTTATTATAGTAAAATAAAAATCATTTTTTAGTTTCAAATGTAAAAATTAATGTAGGATGAATTTTTAGTATATTTCTAAGAAGATTCATATTATTTATGAATATTTAATAATAGTGTATTTTAAAATATTTATTATACTTTAAATAATTTCTAATATGAAATTATTTTCTAAAAACAAGCATACATGGTTGTTATTAGTAAAATATTTGGATTCTGATAACATCAACTTAATTTTTATTGAATAGTAATTTATGAAGGATAATATTACCCTTATGAATAATAATATGACCAATAGAATAGTAACACCACCTAAGGAGGTTTAAATTTAATTTGGCCATCTTGAATTGTAATGTTATATAATAATATAAGTAAATAACTTTTTTTAAATTATTACTTTGGTATTTATATTTTTCATGTCAATAGTTATTTTAAGTAAAAATTAAATTTCTAATATTTATAAAATTATTTTCATAAAATGAATTTCATATTTTTATTCAAAACATTGATATTAGGTATGGGTTAATTTATGATATTTTTAAAAATGTTTTTCTTTCTGGTGAATAGTAAAATGATAGTTTTTAAATTTTCTGTGTTTTTAATGACATAATAATTATATAATATGTAATTTAAACTGACAGTCAACTCATGTGGACTAAAATTTAATATGTGGTGTCCCAAGTGGCCAAAACCATGCGTAACCCCATGGTTTTTTAAATACCATGGATGAGTTTTCCTCAAGAATTTTTATGAAAACTCCCACTCTTTTACATTAAATACTAGGCCATTACATCATTTTCATTCATTAAAAAAAATTCCCCTCGATGATATGATATTATTAACTCTCAAGGAGTCCTCGTAAATAATTCCCTTGACCATAATGTCCCGATCATAGAGTTTTAGTTGTTACTTATCATGGTATGAGAATTCTCAATTTCTCTTTTCCTTTCAAGTTATTTTCTTATGTGGTGTGTATTTAAAATTTATATTCCATGTACTTATATAGATTTTATTATATCCCAATATGTTATTTTGATTATTTTATGAATTGGTGACCTCTGTACGCTGTCTTTTTAATGTTTTATAAAACCATGATTTATACTAGTTATGCTGTAGAATTTTTGTCTCAAAATCTATCTCCTTTTATCAATAAATTACTTTATTTTCTCTATGTGAATACCCAAAGTTATTTAATTTCCCGGGGTATTAATCATGACATAAAAATGATTTATTTTTTCTTTAATTTCAATAAATAAAACCCGCATTCCATTTCCAAGGGTTATTAATGACATAATGATCGTTTTTTAGAACATTCTAAAACACTATGAATTTGATATGAAACCCAATTATTTTATTCTCATTGGGTTGTTTATGAAATGTTTGATTATGATATATTTAAATCACGTGAAAAAAATTAAACATTATTGGTGTTCTTGGATAGGAATCTAATACATTTGGTAATGAAATGAATCACTATAGATGACATGTTCTATGATTCCTTGGCTAATAACCTTGGTAATTTTTATAAACCCATAGGGATGGACATTGGATATATTATTATTAATTTATAAATTTAATGTTTTATAATCATATTCACGTTATGATTCAATTTCATATTTTTTTATATACCACTTTATCATGCTATTATGTTATTCCCTTTGTTCGTATTGAGATCCCTCATTATCTCATGTAAATTGTTTTCCTTATTTTCCCTTACTCGACCTGATTCTAACCATTTACTTCTATGTATGCCCCATGTTATGAGATGTAGTAATTATATTTAAGATAAACTTTTCATGAATCGTTTCTTGTGGATTAGTTAATATAATATGTTTTTATGTATTATGTACCATATTTCCAAGACATAAAAATTTAAAGATCCACTATTTGTAAAATGTAATGAAATATAATGTCATAAAAAGGTTTGATCCCCTAAAATTGGCCTCTGATATTGATTTTAACCTGAGGATTCTCTCACTCTTTATCCCATTAAAATTTTAAGGTATATTTGGATAAATAAACGTTTCTATAACCTAATAGATGAAGGTTATATAATGGAATGATATTGATGCCATAACCATTATCCATGAGATCTTAGTAAATGTTTGTTTTTCTTGGTTTTAGAATAATTACAATAACATAATATTTTCATTTATGGATGTCTCTCTGTATTTCTATGTGATGGAGATGACCACATATCCCTCAATAGTCAAATTATTTTCCAAATATACATTAGTAAATGTGGTCACTTATACAAAATCATGAGGGATTATGGAATACTAAAAAATATCTTATAGAAGATCCCTTGTACGATTGAGGTAATAGAGAATTGAAATGTTTATGAGATTAATAATATACTATTTGAAGATATCACTGTTCTAAGCTAGTGTAGTACACCTTCATGAAGGTTTATTCTCTTTGTTTTGGGGGTTGAATGACTAAATTATTGGTGTGGGTGACTTAATTCCTTAATTTATTTTTTAGAACCTTTATCACCTATGGGATGGACATAGTTGATCTTCCCACATTTTATGTTTACGAGACATATGGTAAATCTCCAATCATTCATCCAACATAATTGTAATGACCATGAACCTAATAGTCAATTAATAGTGTATAATTTTATATATTGGAACTAGATACACAAAATTACATATTGTAGGACCTTATGATTTAGTAATATTGTAAACCTATTTACATTCTTGAATGTCACATACATTTGAAATCTTAAAATAATAAAGTGTTTTAATTTATATAACAGCCCACATTTTATCTATGGTAAAGAATTTTTATTTTTTGGATATAAATTACATTAAATTTACCAAATAATATTTCCTAATCATGATAAGGAGGCGCGAGTTTGTTTAGGGATCGTATAGATCCCAAATCATTGAAATTGGAAGAGAATATCGGGCCACATGGTTTGAAGAAACTATGTATACTAGCCATCATAGTTGGTTTGAAAAAATGGGATTAAAGATAGGGGGAACCTATATGATTCATGGTTTTTATGAAACCATATGACCCGAGGGGTATGGCCAGGTGGTGTTATAGCATTTCGGGACCGAGCATTTTTGCACGGTTTGTGCACAGTTTGTCAATCCTTGCGTCCAAACCATGAATAATGTTAATTTAGTGTGAAATAAAAATTTCACCCTTCTTAAATAATTAAAAAAATATATTTTTTAGTACTTTTATATTATCTATTTTCTCTTTCCTTCCCTCACTAGGAAACCATCCATCATCAAGAATCTAATAATTCCAAAAAATCAATCGTCGGATCTCAAGTTCTATCAATGTTAAATCCAATGGAATGTTAGAGGTAAAATATCTAATCCTCTCTAATATTTTTTTATGTTCTTATCTGGATCCACTATGTTATTTTAGTGTAATTCCATTTTCCCCATTTCTTGGCCATTTTATGGTTTCAACATTTTCAACCAAATTTTCATGAATCAATGGTCGAGATTATATAAGGGAAGTACTCTGAGTCTAATGTAGGAGGGTTATGTATTTTTACCTCATTTCACCACATTCAATAAAATCTAACATTGTGACATAGGCTATAAAATTCTTGTTTCAACTATAAATGTTTTAAAAATATTTAATTATAACATTCTCATTCCATTTTCAACCAATATTGTTAGTGAATCATCCCCATGGTTTGATCTCCTAGAACCATGCCTCATAAATGGGTGCATTTAGAAATTAAGGATTAATTACCTCTTCTTTATCTGGTTTATTTTTTCCATTACAGGTGTTCCTTACAATTAATACGTTCAGTTGATTAATTAAGTTGAATCAATTATTTTCTACATGATTTTAGGTGGTTTACATTATGCCCTATTCCATAGAGAATTCATCCAATGAAATTCCTTGGCCTTTAGACTTATCAATATACAAAATATTAAATTAATATATAAGGGTCATTAAATTTAAATTGTTATATAAATTCATTGTTTGTTTAGATACATCACCCTAGTGCTAGAGTGATGCAAGGGATTCCGACATATGGACAACATGGATGGAATCTCAATCTTTTTTTAGAATTATTAATGCTTTGTAGAGACTCCAAGGGTGACATTAGTTATTTATGGGATGGGACCAATATGTCTAATATCATTCTACCTCCAAATAAGAGATGTCATCTCACTAGGGGAGACACTTTGGATAGTCTTAGTGGAATGATTGGTTGTATCATGCCAAAATAGTGGCTCGAGAACCTAGTGTGATACTAGGTACAAAATCAGAGGTATGTTAAACTTTTAATATTTTCACAACATGTTGGAGTCACACATAGGACATGATACTCGAGTCATCTTGGATGGAAACCTTGGTAATGGACTTATACTGATCCACTCAGTTGATACTTGGAAAGACTCTCATGATTGTCAAGGATAGTCTATGGGTGTATCACGATGGTTTTTAATGTGATTTTCAAATTCATGAAATGATAAATTAATGATCTTCAAATGAGAGTTGATCCATGGTTTATAAAATGTATGGAAGTTTCCTCCAAGGCCAAGAACAATTTTTGGGGATGCATTCCTCTTATACCTGATTTCTAACATTACCATTTTAGGTTCATCTAGTTCTGGGACACTGGATTTGGCTGTAGCGGGTAGATTACCTGAGTCTCTATGTGTAACCAAGTCCAATGTAATTATTTTTTTATTTCATTATTTAATTAAAAAATTTCAATGAACAATTATTATTTTATGTTTCACAAAATGGATCCTGTTAGACCTGTGGGTGTGGGCCTATTAAGATTTGTATGACATATACATGTCAAGAACTGTTGGTACTAGAGTAGACTTTATGATTTCAGTTATAGATATAGGGATGAATCTAGCTTCCAATGGATAATTTTAGTGGCTTAATAGGACATTTTTTGGGTGTAGAGGATCAAGCGTATGCTGGAGATGCTTGCTATTGTAGTTTATAGTCATTTGTTTTTATTTTGATAGCATGGTGTATATGATTCTATACCCTGCTAAGGAATATTAATTTTTTGTCTTGCCACATTACCAGAACATGATCATCATATGGTATGTTATTACTATTTATCTTCTTCTAATGATTTAATTTTATTGCATACCATAATAAAATTTTACATTATATAGATTTGTAATTATGACTACTTCACAATGTTTTTTATATTTGTTTTCTATGTGTGTTCTCAATCTAATCAAGGATAACATTGTTTCCCAAAAGTTTTACCCAAGGCGCTCACTGCGATTCAAAAACCACAGGTATTCGAGGAGATACATTCTTGTTGTTGTGGCCCACCCTATCGATGCACCGATATGCAGACCCCATGGTGGGATTCTTTAATGTGGTGTCATAGTAATTTTCATAATTTGTCTTACATTATTTTTCTAGAAAGAATATGAGGATATAAGAAATTTGTTATAAAACTATTTCAAAAAGTATCTACCCCACATATAGGGGAAACCAAAATATCATGGGATGAGTGGTTGTTTTTGTTTCTTCCACTTATTATAGTTTTACATGATTTAATCCTTGGGTGAGGAACTTGTTTTTTGTGATTATAAATATTGATTTAATTTGAATGGTGTGTTTAGCCCTAGCCCAATGATATGAGGTCACATCGAAGTATGCATCATTCTAGCTACAGTAGGACATAAAATTCCTTGTATCATTCCATTTAATATTATCTTTATACATGGATTTTATGTTATTATTATTATTATATGTGACTTATTAGTTATACATTGTAGTTGGATTGTAATCTCTATAATGGAATGATTTGATCAACTGAACACTGATAAAACATTATTTTTATTGACAGGTAAGTGCCAACAACAACTCTTTTGATCAAACCACACCCATGGACTCTTAAAATAATTGTATTTTGTAAGGGATTGGATATAGTTACATGTTGATCCAACTTCAATTTATAATGTGCATGGGCCTGTATGAATTGTATGTTTTGACTAAGTAACTAGATTATGATTCCAATAACCAAATAAATTAAAATTAATATACCCATTAAAATTAAATTCATACCTTGATTATCTAATATAATACCCAACCCTAACCTAATATTAGTAGATTTTTGTAGGACCCATATCCTCTAATCGTTTTATTGTTGTTCCATATCATCCATAACTGCCTATAGGATTAGGATGCAAGGTTCGTGTCTTTAGAATGATTTCCTGGATATTGTCCTTTATTATCACTTTACCTGTCTTTTTTAAAAATATTTTATATGGTATATTCTTGGAATCATTAGAGTTATTTCGACGTAGTGACCTCATATCGTAATCCATGAGAGTGTCGATGAATATACTACTTTAGTTGAGGGGGGGGGGGGGTTGTTGAGCCACCTATGATACCTCCTATAGTTCAACCTATGGAACCTCTTACAGAGCTTCCACTAGGTTCTGATGACAAGTTTCATGTTATCTATATATAGTTCATTCAATCATTTAAAGGTTCTACTCGGCCATCGCCACATATAGTACAACATACCCAATTGTTCCAGAAACATTATACTACCCCCTTCTCGGGGGATGTAAGACATTAAACAACTGATTCATGGACATAGGCTATGTTTTCATTCTTCGAGATCATCAGGGAACCACTAGAGTATATGATTAAGCTCACAAAGTATTTGCAACATCACTGCACAAAGCATTATTGGGCTATTATAACTCATGCTCGTAGACCCTAGGAAATGGTCTTGGTGCACTTCTAGAAAACCATTAGGAAGTATTTGATCCTCATATCTTGATAACTAATCATTTTCCAGAATAGATTCACATTGAGTAAGGTGACATGTCCGTCGTAAAATTTCAATCTTTCTTCACATAATTATAGAATTTTTCACCGACACAAAAAAGTAATGGGATTACGATTACGAAGAGGTTTGATGATGGCCTAACTAATTTAAAACTCTCATAGGAGATGGTATTATAGCTATAAACCACTTCATATATTTTGAAGCCTTCCATCATCACTAAGAAAAACTTGAAGGAATCCGCTGACATGATGTAGGGAAGTTCAACATCTAGAAAGAGTAGTGGTTTATCCAACAGAAAGGACAGTTCCATTGAGGTTACACATAGGGGAAGTTATATCCAGTTCCATGAAATTAATTCTTCATGGTGTTTCCTTTGTATCGAAGGATATGTGATAAATTCCCTTATGTATGAGGAACATGATCATTTTCCAGAATTGTAGATGGATTAGTCACCTCCAGTGAATATTTTGATTTTTTCCATAGTTCCATATGTGTGGGTATAATTGATTGTAATGTCATTAGGTGTAGGATAAATGAAACCTTGACATAAAGATGCTAGTATTCTATTATCCCTTCAAGATGATCACCTATTTATGGATGAGGTCGTCAGGATTCAGAGTTCGATCATCAGCATATTGGATATCCTTAGCCTATATATGCAGCATCTTAGGATCATGAATCAGATATTATCTAGGTTGTTCAGCCTATGGTAGATGAGTGGAGTCTAGTGCCATCTATAGTTGGAGGTACTATTCTGGTAGAATCTACTTCAGTTCTCTGTTATAGGGACATTGCACTATTTTCTATCTTTTATAATTTTGGGATGTCTGGGACTAGTGGTAGATTACATCAATTGTGTTTTGATCCTTAACATGACTTTAGGTTTAGAATACATGGATTATTGTAGTCAAAGTACTTCCCCCTTAACATATGTCGGTACCATTATCTATGGAGTTTCAACATTCCAGAGATCATTGTCATTGAAATAAATCTCGGTGTGGACAATATTGTGCATTATCTTGCTCTTGTGGATTACTATCGTTATTGGGTAACTTTCAAATCACCCATGGGAAGGACATATATCCATAAGAGGTAATGGGATCTCCACGCGTGTCAAGATAACCTCAACAAAACTAGGCCATGTGGGATGATAACAGAGATTTTTATTCTATCAACTGAAGAGCATGTAATGAAGTAAGTAGATTTACCTCTAGTAGTGGATCATTTGAGGGAAATGTTCCGTAAGGATTTCATTGTATTTCCTCTTGAGAGAGAGGTTGAGTTATTTATAGATCTAGTGTAAGGTGTGACACTAGTGTCAATTCCATCAAATTGGATAGAACATACATAGATCTAGGAACAAAATAACTATCATGAAGACATAGGGTCCAATGGATTTATTCGGCCAAGATCATCTACATGGGGGGTACACCAGTCCTTTTCACCAAGAAGATGGATGATACCCTTCAATTGTGTGTGGTTTTCTACTAGCTGAACTAACTTATGGTGAAAAACTGTTATCCACTACATCATATTGTCACCCTATTTAAATTGAATTAATCGTGGTTTCCACCCATATCTTGACTGATTTTTTGTAGTCTTTATAGAATACATGTTGGCGTATTCTCAAAACATACATGACCATGAAAACCATCTTGTGATACTGATAGCTATACTGAGAGAGAATTAGATAGATATATATATATATATATATATGAAGCATAGTAAATTCCACTTATGGTTTAGAAAGGTTCACTTATTTTATTATATCGTATATAAGGTAGGAATATCTATTGATCAATAAAATTTGAGAACCATGGTTTTCTAGGAGAATCCCAATAATTTTTTTGATATATATATTTTCATAGGGATGGATGGATACTACATGAGATTGATGGATGAAATTTCATGTCATTCTATGTCTCTTCTCAGATTTACCATGAAGGGTGTGAAATTAGATCGATTGTGGATTGTGTGATATCATTTTTAGGGTTAAATGTAAATGAAACTTTAGCATCGATCATGATTCTTACTGAGTGGGGAGGAAGCTATACTATCTATTGTGATTCTTTTGGTATATGTATGATTACTATTTTGATGAAAGGTGACAGAGTCATAGTGCATAGGTTCCTCTAGATGAGGACACTTGACTAGAATTATCTAATGAATGAAATCAAGCTAAATGTTACAGTCCATGATCTACAATATTGGAGTATTTATCTTTGGAGATAGTGATTAATCATATATTTAGATCATAAGAGTCTCAAATACATCTCCACTCAGTGAGAATTGGTTATGAGGTAGTGTAGGTGGGTGGAATACATAAAATAATTTGATTTCGAGGTTTCTTACAAACCAAAAAGTCTAATGCCAATGCTTATGGTTTGATATAGATGACTCAGATTAAGGGAATCATGGAGGCCAGTATTGAGTGGCATTTGATAGATCTGTTCTCTATGTTTCATATTGAGATTTTATAATAGCATTGACAACTAGTTGTAGCAGCTCTAGAACTGACATATTCTCTAATGGAATTGGTTTGGAAGAGGTAGTTGAATGATTCTTAAGGGATCGTTCGGAGGGATAGAATCAAAAAGAGAGAACATGCATCCTTTTTGGGGTATGGATTTCATTGATAGTCAACTCTTTTATGGTTGTGTATATGTTCCATTATATATATGAGAAAAGATGATAGAGGAGTAACATGCCTCTGTAGGGTCAGTTCACTATGTCCATACAAAAATTAGATAGATATATTTCATCAGAATTGGTGACCAGATATGAACAGGTAGATAACAGATTTCATCACTCAGTGGGACACATGTTAGTAGGTGAAGGTAGGGAACCCATGGCTTGATGGAATTATATAGCCTCTCTCCATTCCTGAGTGGAAATGGAATGATGTCAAAATGGTTTTTGACATGGTCTAATCAAGATCCCCTAGAGTCAGAGATTGAGTACAGTTGATCTTCGACCAGATGACCATGGACACACACTTATTACCGATCCAGAAGTATGTCTATGATGATGAGTTTGGGAGGATGTATATTTGGGAGATAGTGTGAGTACATGGTGTTACCCACTCCATCATATAAGACTATGATGGTATATTTTATTCATTATTCTAAAAAGGGTTTCATAGGTCACTATGTTCATAAACTCACCAATGTTCTGCATATCACCCTCATACCGAAGAGCAGTTCAAGGGAACAATTTGATTTTTAGAGTATATAATATGGAAACGTGTCCTTGATTTTCCTTGTTACTAAGAGAATAATATTGCATTGGTTGAGTGTTCCTACAATTGTTTTTAGGAAAAATTATAGATGGATCCATTTGAGGTACTTTATGGTCGTCTTGTCTCTTCAACATTGTGTTGGATTGTGGTAGGTGACATAACCCAACTGGGTTCTCGTGTTGTTCAGGAGATAGTAGAGAATGTGCAGTTCATTTAGAAGCATCTAGATATAGGTCAGACTAGCTATATATTAAATAAAAATAATATCTACATACCATTGGTGAGTGAGGTGGGATATCGGGTCCTTTTATATGTATCAAATAGAATGGGTCATAGATGAATTTATAGATAGGGAAAATCCTCACCTTGATATGCCCGGATATTCGAGATCGCAAAATGAGTTTTTTTGGAAGCATTTCATTTCTTATTGATTTAGAGGTTTCAATCAATGTACGACATATTACCCATATTTTGGTTTCAATATTATCAAACAGAACCATCTCATTTGTATGACTAAAATGATGTTGAGCTGGAGGAGAATGCATTTTTCGAGGAGCATCCAATAAATACATTTGATCGAAGCCTGAAGGTTCTCCAAGGACGATCAGTTCCCCTGGTCAAAGTGTTATAGAAGCACATACGTTTACATGATATGATGTGAGATTAGGAAACTCAGGTACATGAAATATACACAGATCTCTTATAAAAAACAAGTCTACTACACTAATAAGGGAAACTCAGTGATGACTTATCTTAAAGGGGGGAGGTTGTAACATCCTGACAATTATCAAAATAAAGAACTATTTTTTTTGGATCTAAACTATTTTAAAATTCCATTATATTGATTCTTAATTAAATGTTCAAATATAAGGCGAATATGGGGCTCATTTTGAGATCATATCCCGAAAATGGAAAGAAAATACTTGGCCACATGGTTAGAAGAAACGTTGGGGGCCAACCCGCATGGTATATTTGAAACCATATGGTTGGATAGAGTGGTCACCTATAGGCCACATGGTTTGTCTTAATCCATGTAGAAAATAGTGAATGTGTATGGAATGCTTCATGGTGTTGGGGCATAGAAGTTTTTCAAAATTTGGGCATAGATAGACAAATAGTGCACATAACCATGCGATGTGAACCATTGAACAAGTAAACGACTCATGGTTTGCACATAGTTTCACAAACCGTGTGTCCAACCCATGAAAAATGTTAATTTGGGGTTACTATTCCTTTTAAAACTACTTAACTACATTAAATAATTTCTCTTCTCTTCCAGCTCCATTCTCCAGGGGCATCTTCCGCTGAATCACATGGTAATCATGCTCCTTCATGACTCAAAAAAGTGAAGAAACTCACCCATCTGATCCCAAATTAATTGGCTGTTAGATCCAATATAATGTTAGATAATTTATATCGAATCCTATCTAATATATTTCAAGATATTCACCCTATATATTAATCAATTTGGGTGACATCCCATTTTCCGCATTTTTTATAAAATTTGATGTTTCTTCATTTTATTCTATTTAAGTCAAATAAATGGTCGAGACAGGATGAGGGCTGCTATATGAGGCTAAGGTAATTCTTTTTGGACATTTCCCATCATTTCATCATGTTCCATAAGTCACCATTGTTCTACAGGTTAGATCCTTTTGGATTCACCTCTAAATTGATTGTTAAATTTAAATGATGGAATTCATATGCCTTTAGTAACCTGTATTGGTGGAGAATCAACCCCTTTGGTTGATATCCCATACCCATGCAACAAAAATGGGTTCTCATACCCAAAAAAGATTAATATAAATTGTTGGTATATTTTCCCTTGACTATTTTTTCCATACAATTAATACCTTGAATAGATTAATTGTGTTAAATTTATTTTTTTGACCCTAAGTTCTGGTTATGTACCTTATGCATTATTCCTAAGAGCATTTATCTAATAACGTGCCTTTACCTCATTCGTATCACTATATAAATGATTTATCTAAAATATAAAGGATTTTTAATTTAAATGTTTATATAAATAATATTTCATTCAACCACATAACCATAGTTCCAGAGTGATAGAATGATTTCTGAAAGAAGTACCACATTCCCTGACTATTGTACTTATAGTTAGATTTATCAATGATTTCTAAACATGAAATGGGAGACAACATCTATTCTTGCAGTAGGATTATTGAAAATTATCAATTTTTTCTTCTAGATGACCGATGCCAATTCCATAGGGGGGCACTTAGACAGGCTCGATCACACGATTTGTTGTATCATGCCATAAGAGAGCCTCAGGCTCCAACATACAATACTATGTATTGACTCTAAATTTAGTTAAACTCTCTATGTTTTCACACTATACTGGAGTGACAGGTGGGATTTCATAACTAGGTCACCATGGAAGTAATCTTTAGTATTGGACTTATATCGATCCCCAAAAGCTATACTTGGAAAGACTCTTAAGATATTCATTGATGGGAAAAATTTGTATCTCCCTAAATTGTAAAGTGGTTTTAAAATTGACGAAATGGTAAATAAATGATATTAAAATGATAATTGATCCTTGGATTTAAAAATATAGGGACATTTATTCTATCACAAAGAAAATTCATTAGGACATTCTATCCTCTTATAGATGATCTATCGCTTTACCTTTTCAATTTCTTCCATTTTTGGGACACCATATTAGGCTGATATAGGAAGAATGAATATGTATCTAAGTGGAACCTAGGAAAATCTAATTGTTTATATAGTCATATCTATAGGGTTTAATTATCAATGCAGACTTATTATTTTAAATTGCATGAAATGGAACACCACAGATGTCATGGGTTCCGGCCTTCTGAGATCTACACCTCACACCCTGCTGAGGCACCTTTGGTACCCCAATAGACTTAATGATTTTAGGTATAGACATAGGTAAGTATCTGCATTCCAATGGATGACTGGACTTTCTTATTGACAAGTATATTTGGGATATAGGTATAAGACTACACTCGAGATGATAGATATGGTAGGTTTTGTCCTTTTTTGTTTATTTTGATAGAATGATGTGTATTCTTGTGCCCCCTGCCCCAACATAGTCATTTTTATTGACAATATACCATGTCCTGTCCATTATAATACATCTTAGTATTTTTTAACTTCTTCTTACAATTTAATTTTCTTTCATAAATTTTTTAATTACCTCTTTTTTTTCTTTATGATTGTTACTACTTCCAAATATTTATTTATATATATATATATATATTATTGTTCCCACTCTAATCATGGTGAGTATAGTTTCCCCTTGGAGTTAAGAAAGTCCCTCGCTACTAGTTGACAGCCTCTGGAATTTGGGGAGATTCTCTTATTTCTTGTTCCCTTGTATCTCGAGGCACTAGTAAGTGGAACATGAGGTGGGAAAACACCATTTAGAACTCCATTATTCCTCTTAAAATAACCCTATATATCAACCAAAAATACTTAATGGTATAACGTTGAAACTAAAACATATGAAATGGATCAGTTCATATTATCAGTACAATTAGGTTTACATCAGAACCAATTAGGAATAAAATAGAATAATCAATATGTAAAGAGTAATAACTGAAAAACATTATTTTTAAAAAATTACATGAAAATAACATGTATGGAATAAATTATGATCAAATAAATCAATATCAATAATAAAATGAGATTGAATCATATCCCTTTATTTTATAACTAATCCTACAATCACATGGAAATCAATAAATAATCTTGTAATAATGGCATACAAAATGGTAAAAATATAAAATATACTCTCAAGCCCTTTAACAATATTGCTTAAATCTATGCATTCTAACCCCATCTAATTTATCCAATCAAATAAATATAATCATAAAGCATCTAGAATAATATGGTGTACGGAAATAAAATAATATATCTTTAGTAAAACATATCATAAAAAATCCAGCGAAATAATATTTATTATATCAATACAACATACCCCTAGAAGATATTATTTATAATAAATTATTTATATCCTTTATAAATATAAATTTTATAAAATATCACTATTTTTTTATGAGAATAACATTTTAACATTGAATATATTTTAAAACATGTTTATCATAATATATATTTAAAATAATTTCATTGAAAATATCCTTGTAATTCTTGTAAATTTAGTATTTAAACATTTACTGTTCTGGATGGTTGAAAATTTTGTTCATGTTGTAAAAATTAAAATTAATATTACTTTCATATTTTCAATTATTGAGAAATGGTAATTTCTTTTAAAATGATGGAGACTTAAACATAAACAATCCTGAATATTATTGACATTGTGAAATAAACCCCTACCACTTAGGTATGTTTTTAATCATAAACCCCATGAAATAAATAACATGAAATGAAGACTTCAATATTATAATGATAAAAAGAATAGTGATATAAAAATTAAAAATTTATATAATATTCACTAAATAAATTAATAAGTGGTGAATATGTAATATGTTTCATGGAAGTTAAAGTGGGATGAGAAACTCTTAACTCAAGTTTGATATCCTTCAAATGTGTATGAACATTCAAAAAAAATATTGGTCTATTATAATCCTATAATATAAAAAATCTCATACATTTTATACCTTATACATTATACAATATAAGATTTATTTATAGTGTATTAAAACAATTTTAATAAAAATTCCCAATTAAAATAACTGTTTCGGGTGAAAATTGCTTTGTTTTTCATGAATGTTTCAGTTCGGTAAGTTAAATCCACTAACATTGATCCATGTTACATAATATCCATTATGTAATACAAGATTTAATATCATATATATATAAATTATACATACATTTAGTATAATATATAAAATTTATAGATGTAAAATGGATTACACTGTTCATGGAGACTGTTGTTCGTTTATACGCATAAACTCAGTTTCCATTTTTCGTGATGGATGGAATGAAATGAAAATAAATTTTAATTAATATTTTAAGCTAAATTATTATGAAATAAAAGTTATTTATATTAATAAAATCAATTCCTATTACCATCTAACTAAATATAAAATGAAAAATAGTTCTCATCGCAACGTTGAGGTGTTAGTCCACACGTATACAAGAGTGAAATTATTATTTTAAAAATGATTTGAATGTAAGTTGGAATATATGATATTAATTTCACAGAAGGTCATAAATATATAATATATTCCATATAAATAATATTTAATAAATTCCATGTAAATAATAATACAACAATTTATTACATTGCTTTGTTAGGTGGTAGTCAGTCACAAAGATGAATAACGTTATCATATCCCACAATTAATGGAAAGTTAGAAGGGAAATATAGAATAATATTTATAAAATTTATATAATTTAAAAAATATCTTATAAATATTTTAAATACATCATAACATCTAGCATTTAATGGCTAGGATATAGACAATTTATTTTGGTCAACAAAGAGGTAGTCCTATGTTCCCAAGACCGTCGATTTTGTTTTTCAGTTTCTGGAATTAAGAGATTGGTATTTGGTTATGAAATCATCATAATAACATATATGAATATGGTATATACCAGTTTTATTATATTATAATTATTTAATAATATTTAAGTATGTGGAAGATGAAATAAAAATAATTCCCATGTTAGTAATTTTACCTCTTATTCGAAGAACTCTTTTACGATTATTTGTATATCCTTTCACGATTGTATTAATAATAAATCCTTGGAATATATGATGTAGGAATATTGTTATATTATGTATTTAGGATGGTATTTTCAAAACAAATTTTTTTTTTGAACATATGAAGTGTAGAAGAGAGGGTGGATTTTTATAATTGGGAAAGAGGACATACTTGGTATTTTTGAAAACAGAAAGTGATAACCATGTTTTCCGCCATAAACAAGCCTCCAAAATTTTATCATATCAATCCATATAGAATATAATATCTATATATGGGCATAAAATATGTGTTTTAATTATTTTATTTCATTTTTAACATTTATATTCCTAGTGAAACCCCCTTTAGTAAACCCATTTATACATTAATTGCATTAAATAATTATTAATTTTCATTATTATTCATAATGTTAAATTACTAAGTTAAAAATTTTATATAATATAAATTACTATTATTTCAATTATTTAATCAAATTTTTCAAATTGAATTTGAATAATTAGAATAATTAAATTTAAAAATTAACATGTGGGTGTGTCAAAAAAATGGGATCTCCAAAATGGATATTTCAAATGTTTAAGTTACTTTTAAATTATAATTATATTTGAATCTATCTATAATGAAATATATTTGTAAATTTTATATATAATTTTACTAAATAATCAATAAAATAAAATTAAAATAAAATTTCTCTTCATAAATAATTTAATCGAAAAACTTTTTTTGAAAAAAATCATTATATTCACTATTCATCAAACAATTAATATTTTCCTAAAATTATGAAAAAATCACCCAAAGTAAATTTATACATATGTATATCAAGGATTTTTTTAGTTTTTATAGTAATTTTCAAATGTGTTTAGAAATTAATTTCAATTTATGACTGCAAAACCCTACTAAATCACCCTTTTGATAAAAATTGTTTTCTAAATAAATATATTTCTCTTTAAATTGATTATTATTTTATTTATAATCAATGTATATTTAATGAATTCATTTTATAAATGTGTTAAAAAATAATATTCATATATTTTTCACACTCTCCAACATAACGTCTAGGTTATAATGGTCATGTTTAAATAATAATTATTTTAGTATCATTATTTACAAACTTTATATTATATGAATTGAAATCTATCTAAGGGTTTTTTTAAATGAAATATATAAAAAATTATCCATTTGAAAAATAATATTTTAGTCATGGTGTTTTATGTCATATGAGTTATCAATTTTTTTAGTCCTTATTTTATATTTTGAGGTGTTAAATTTTATCCATCATAAATAAATTATATCCTCAAAATATATTTTTAATCTTAGTAACTTTAGTGACAAAATTTAAATGTAAAATTTTGGAATCTCCACATCAGAAACAGGGTTAATAATATATCCCTTTGATAATGGTGGATGGAAAATGAAAATTTCATTTATAATAACACAAACTATGATTCCAATTAATAGATCATTGGTGGAAAGTCGAGATATGGATCTACAACAAAATACTAATGCCCGACTATTAAGCGTGAATAATAGAGATAATTACTCACATAATCATGAATAATCAAAAAATTTAATGACCTAAAAAATAATTCTATGAGGAGTATTGGGCCCTTTAATTCATAGAAATTGAAATTACTTGGATAGAATTGGTGTTTCAATATCATTTTCCATGATTTAAGTTATTCCATTATCAACTATACATAGATAATAATAAAATAAAGACACTTTGTGTCTTTTTATTTCATATGAACAATTACACCCTTACTATTTTCCTTGATCAATATTTACTTCATCTCTTAATCCAGGAAATTATTATCCATTATGATTTTTTATGCATGAAGAATCAAAATTAACATTTAACAACTTATTATCTCAATAAAATAATGACAAGTCATTCCACCTGTCTCTAGATATTTTCCATGAACAAAATGGTTTGCACAAGTAATACAATAATACCTAATGTTAAACTCAATCCATTATATATATATCCTTATGAATTGTCATAAATGCATCTTAACTGACTCAATATATCAAAATTTTCAATGGAAACCACAATGCCATCATTATCACCACCAAACAATATAATGCAGATCTTATTGTGACATTCAAAATATGAGAATTTTTTATCACCATAAAACCTTAATAAAACCATTCATGATTAAAAAAATTAAATATTATGTTGGTGAATATATTCCATAAATACAAAAAATATAGTAAATACCATGAAGATAACATAAATCGCCAACCAATTACACATTTAACAATAATACCCCATTAACATATCTTTTTATATATTACCTCAACATTGCCCACATATTTAGGGTTACCATCCATGAATCCCATGTTTTCAAAAAAGATAAACACTCCAAATAATCACATTTCTTGGTTATTGTTACAATTCTTCATAATATTTTGAATACATGAATAAAACATACTACAATACAAAAATTATATATTTCATGATCATTATAACAACAATATAATTGATATAATACTCCTATAACATAATTCATCAATCCAAACTAAATCAAATTAACCATTACACTTAACTATAGTAATAGAAAAAAACCTGACCATGTCTCTTTACTCTCCAAATTTGAATAAAACATTCATTCCATTTAAAAATGTACAAGGGTGTCTCCTTCAACAAGTAATACAAGTAGGGAAACTATTCATTCCATTATTCCCCTTATTCATTTCCTGGTCTACTATCTTTATATTCTGTTACTTCCCAGAAAGACTGTAATACTTACTAAATTCATGATTTTATTGAAGTCACATGATACTATTTCCTTGAATTAGGGAATGTATATGAGACTATTTTATATCTAAACATTGTCTGAAGATCAAAATAGAAATGGTCATTCAAAATGATTTGATTAATTTAATTAATATAGTTCCTAATATTTTCTCAAATCCATTTCTAAATAATATAATGCGCAATATTAGTTCATAAAATTATGTAGCGAAATGTTTAGTCCAAAAACTAGTGAAATACTTAATTTTTATAAATAACCCATTTATAACATGGTTTCTGTTAAAAAAATTCCAAATCATAAACATATTTTCCAATCCTTTATAATGGATTATAAATAAAATTGGAATTAACCAATGAATACCCCCAGAGTTTCAAACTAGGTGCACAATAATTCCCACTATCATGTAGTGGGAAACACTTGAGTAATGCCTAATGGACCTTTTATATTGATATTACACTTTGATACATCTATTCCACAACCACATCTAATTGTATTATCCTAACACGGATGTACTTCTAGGGGGACCACAAAATCACTACATTAGAAAAACATTAAGATGTTATTTTATAATTTGACTTATCTAAGTTATTCTTGGGGTTATGTTATCAAATATATGTTTTCCCAAATTTAATTCCCAATTAATCTACTGATTTTCCTCTAATAACAAATATAAGGACCCTGACTCCAGAATCTCAGAGCTAGGGTATACATTATTACATTGGAACTCTTCACAATGAATATCATCCTAAAAGACTGACTAGTTTATTAGTCTTTGAATACAAAATAGAAAAATCTATTTCACATCATTTTGAAAATATAATATAAAAAATGTGTTTTATTTTAGAATTCAATTATTACTATATTCATATCCCACCATATCAATCCCAAAATAGTTCATGGTATCCTAGAAAAGAATAATGCACAAGAAATAGGTGAGATCACAAGGTAAAAAAGGATAATAATATAGTAGAATCTATCATTAAACGATTATCATATTCATTATGGGAAGGAAAAAACCATAATAAATAATTTTTTTAAAAGATGGGAATGAAGCATCAATTTATTATTTAAATAAAATACCTCTTTATGACTTGGTATAAGGATACCCATTACATATCCTAAAGTCCCAAGGCCTGGTGTCAAGAATACTAGGATTGAAAGCCCATTTTTTGGCCCAAAGGACCCCTCGTTGAATAGTACAAATACATTACCCGCGCACCTACAGTGCTTGGTATAGTTCCTACACAGCTACATTACCTTGTAGAGTGCCTCCTCCGCTACAGTGTCATCGCAGCTACAGTCCCACCACTACTACAGACCTGCAATAGTGCCCTTCTAAAGTACTGTAAATTTCGTCCCTACTCAGATTTGATCCTGGGACTTTTTGATGCCAAGGAGTAGACTATTTAATAATTACGATAACATAATATGGTAGGAATAAATTATGATTAAATTAATTCATATCAATAATAAGTTGATCTTGGAACTAATCCATATATATTCTATCCAATTAAATAATATAATGGAAATCAATATTGAATTCATATTAAAAAAATTCATAATGATGGATATATAAAATATAAATTCATGGCCTTTTAATATATAGTTTAAATATTTCACTAATACACATCTAATTTGGCCAATATATTTATCTCATGAGACATGTCAATACATCAAGGGGCTATCAATTACTTGTTACCACCCATCACTTAACAATTCCAATTAATTACTTATATTAAATCGGTGAATCATAATAAACGTAAAAGTTCATATTCAAAAACCAACATAGGAATGTTAATACTTACCACCAATCTAGAAAACATAATCATAAACCATCCAAAAAATATGTTAAATGGAAATGAAATTTTACATCCTCAGTCATAATGATCATAAAAAATACTTATAAAAAATAAGTATTACTTCAATAAAACGCTAACCCATGTGGATCATATTTAAAAAAATGTTTTCTGTCATTTATGAAAAGATATAGTATAAAAATGTCATTACGAAACCATTTTTTAAAATAACATTTTCACAATAAAAATATTTTCAAAATAAATGTTCATAAAATATTATGAAAATATATTAAAATGAATATAACCATTTAAGACATGTCAAATAAATTTTAAAACACTAATTTTATATGATATTGGAAAATTTTATTCATTCCATACACATTAAAACATGGATTCCATTCTATTTTCTGGTGAAAGACAGAAATGAATATTTTAGAAAATAAAATATATATTCATTTGAAAAATTCATATAAAATATTTAAAATATGGGTAAAATTTTATTTTATAAATCATTTTTATAATTAATTTTTTTTTGGAAAATTTTGATTAAGAAGAAAATTTACTTTTGACAGAATAGAGAAACTGCGTTAGATTTTCCAAAAACAATTCTCAATAAATTTATGTTCCATTGAAAAACATGGTACTATTACATTAAATTGGAATGAATAAAAATAGGATAAAAAATATATTTATTTTATTATTGAAATACAAAATAATAACCCCAATGTATACTTAAGCATAAACAAATTGGATTATTTATGATAATTTGAAATATAACCATACCACTATGGTATCATTGAATCATATTACCACTAAAAGAATTAAAAAATTTATAAATTTAATAACAAGAATATAAATGTGTTGAAGATATAACATATCAAAAATTTAAATATATACTCTATACAAAAAGCAATAAGTGGGGAATATAACAAATGTATCATAGAAGAAAAAATTATATTATAA
The DNA here is from genome assembly GCA_963277665.1 of Viscum album. NCBI lineage: Eukaryota > Viridiplantae > Streptophyta > Magnoliopsida > Santalales > Viscaceae > Viscum > Viscum album. Next base: position 1,260,021,768 of record OY728152.1, read on the forward strand.
GCCCAAAGCATAGGTTCAAAATCATTCCTATGTATCTGAACCACCTATAAAATTAATATAGGTTTATTAGAAATATATAATAAATACACATATATATCATTGAATATATGTCTTACATATAGTTTTTTATCACACATTTAATAATAAATATTTGATAAAATCATAGTTTTTTTGTGATAATTGGTTTATTTTTTATCATTGTTTTGGTTTGTTAATTTTTATCCTTTTAAATTGGTCATGGTTAAATCATATTAATAATTTTAACCATTATATAAATATCATATATATTCATTAAATATGTAATTACAGAAATCTATAAAAGTTAGCGATATAAAATTAAGTACACCATTCATGGAGATAGCCGGCTGTATGAATGAAAATATGTTGTGTACATTATTTTATATAGATTGAATGAATGAAAATAAATATTAAATAAAATATAAAACTAATTAATATTATATATATAATTTCTATTAATAAAATACATACATATAATAATACACAAAAAAATTAAATGAAAAACAGCTCACACTGTTATGTGGAGGTGATAGTCTTGACGTACAGACAAGAGATGTTACAGTTTTTCAACGGATTGGATGTTAATAAGTTATATTTGATATTAAATTTACATAATTTAAGTTATATTATAAATATCACTTTATTTCATGAAATTTATCATTTTTAACATTCATGTAAACAAAAAGTGAAAAATGAATCACATCACTTCGCGAGGTAGCAGATTATCGTATAGACAAGCGACATTGTTGTATCCTCCCATATAAGGGAATGTAATAAGTTATATGTGATATCATAAATACTTTTTATTAGTAATTTAAAAAATACAATATAATTATTTTATATATATCAATATTTCCATCCTTAATAGGTCGGGAAGGAATACTAATTACATTAGTTTGTGAGGTGGTTGTTCACTGTGCACCTAATCTACCATTTCATTTTCCATTTGATGCTTTCAGTGAAGCTGTAATGATCCAAGTATTTTTAGAATAATAAATTTTAATTTATATTAACAAATATGAATATGATACTAATTTTTTGTTAATGGGTACACTTTTGTGATAGCAAACTCGACCCGCAATAATGGGCTTCTCCGAAATCCTACATAGAAAAAACATTGTGTTATATTGAAAAATAATTCAATAATAATATTTTTATTTTAAATGGTAGTTAATACCTAGTCATCGGGATTGAGGGAATGAATAGTATCAATATAATTTTGAATTATGGTTTACATATGTTTAAATAATTATTCATTGATTTTCAAATTTATTAGAAATTGAAATAAAAAACCATTGAATATAATTGATGTGTTTTTTATGAAACCATTTTTATAAGAGAATAATTAGTTTTCATATCACTATTTATGGTTTTCTATTTTTTGAAAAATATAATATATATATATATTCAATTTATTTTTTATCTTAATATTATATGTTTTCTAGATATGATATATGAATAAATTCATTTTTTTCTGGTTAAAAGAGGTATTTTTCTAAAATAGCAATTATACCACCTTTTGAGGGAGAACCATTTTTAAATCTATATTTTTCAAATTTAAATGTTCAACCTAACAAAAAAACTTATTATTTTGAAGTATGACATAAAAATTTACTTGGGTAAATTTTTGGTCTTTGTGATAAAGATCATTTTTATTGAATAATATCAAATACTACCTTTTAACTAAAATCTATCTTTTCATCTAAATAATTTATATGATTTTATTTTTGTTTTATTTTGTTTTGAATTGTAATTATATTATATTTTTATCATTCAATTCATTGTGGTTAATTGGATGTAATTTAACTTTGATATTAGAGATAAACACCTGTCAATCGTTTGGTAGTTTTTATTTCTTAAAAACATTATTTTTCATTTTGACAATGTGAATTAATTTTAAATTAAACTCTACGAATTATGTGTTTTGAAACAAGAAAAATGGATTCCATATGTTGAATCATTAGTTCCAATTTCTTTAAATATGAACCTTTTATTTTTATACATTATGAATAGTAAATTCAGTAAATATTTTATTTACCTTGGTTAAATGGTAAATATGGTCAATAAGGGTAACAAAATAATATTATAATAATATTAAATTACCCTAACACATGTACTAACCATATTAGATAACATATTTCCGACCATTGGAATCCTTGTGTCGATTTTAGGACCACATGGAGCTACTTGTTTGTGAAAATTACATTTCATAACATTTAATTTAAAGATAAAGAAAATATTACCTAAACATATATATTTTACTAAATAAGTTTTCTTATGGGGTCACATTAGTGATTCCTTCTATTATAAAGACTAATTTGGAAGCTAAAAGGATTTACTATATCATTATATTTTCTTTTTAAATTATAGATATAATATAATTAAATTTAAATATGACACATTGATGATGCTTTGATTACTTGATTAATAAAAGATTCAAATAAACAATATTATAATTGGTAAAATAAATGAAATTTGGTTATTTTAATGTCATCTAGGAAATTTATGGATTATATTCACATGTTATATTTGAATTAATGAATTTTTTTCAATGTAATCATGTTTTTTTTGGATTTTTAAAAAATTCTTGATATGAATTCTATAAAAATTAACATAATTCAAATTTTTAAATATAAAATATATTATTAACTGTTATAAAATTTTTAAAAATTCATATTCTTGAAAAGGGTTAAAATAAGTCTAAAATTTTATTAATCACTCTTTAACTAAAAATTTGTCAACGTTTTGTAACTATTTTGATTCTCAATATGTTAAATGCATAATGAAATGGTAAGAGTAAAAAAGGGTTAAATAAAAAGATAAGGTTAAAAAATATCCAAAACATATTTGATGATTTTATTTCTAATTATATTGATCATGTATTTTTCATTTAATTACTTTTGGACTTTTTGATACTGAAAATCATTTTATAATAAAATAATACTTTCAAACTTTCATAAAGAGCCCCTCCTCCCTCATATAAAAGGCCATCACATAAAACCCTTACTAAAACCTGTCAAGACCCATTGGATTTTCCATCCCCTACCCAAATTAAATTCCAACATACCACTATTCATAATATAAAGATTACTATATGTAAAATGAAATACAAAAAATTATTTGGGTTCAAACCAAAGGGAGTTATTCGATTTAAAGGTAATGTCTTCTCTAATGTTCTATTCATTGATTTTCCTTCTCCAATACCTAATTTATTATTATTGTTTTATTTCATAAAAACAATATTATACTAAATATACCAGTATTTATTATGATTATTATTTGACCTACACACATACACACCTCCAAGTAATGGATTTAGAACATATTGTTTCTTAGGACGACGAACTACAACCTCGCAAAATGATTATTGTTCAATTATCACGTACCGACTCTCAAGGTAGACATTATGGTGGAACTATAATTATATATGATATTAATGATATTTATTTTATCTCTATGATTCTATGATTCTCATTTATAAAATACCTATATGATTTTCACATTGTATAAATACTATAATTTTATTTTGGTATGTGCGGACTACCGCCCCTTCAATGTGATATGACTCGTTCATTCCATACATGGAATGTATTAAAGATTGAGTTAATGAAATTATACATGATATTTTACTATAAATATTATATACCTTGGTATCGTTTAGTTCTCATTCCTTGAAATATGACAATGAATTGAAAGTAGCGTTCATTTGTACGTAGGGCTTACCATCTCCAAGGACAGTGCATTCCCTTTATTATATCCAAATCTGTATATATATGATATATATGATATGTAAATCCTAAATATAATTTTGGAGATAATTTACTTTTTACCACATGGACTACTTGTAATTTTTACATGTTCGTTTTTGTCTCAAGATCCAAACATCGATAAAATATCCGATATGAACTCAAATAATTAACTAATTGTTATAGAAATGTAATAATTTATATAAAAGTAATAATAAACAAGAATATGGTTCTGATTAATGTATAAATTTAATTAAGATTATTATTCTTGAATAACTAGGAACATACGAGGAAAGTTGGACTCAAGGCAAGATACTTCGTCTCAATCTCCTTTCATTGAGGCATATTTCAATAATATATACCTCCCTCATTTATATGGGATATAACAAACCTCTTTTAAATTTAATTTCATTCAAAATAAATATTTTTCTAGAAGCGTTTTACTAAATGAAAAAATAAATATTTTTAACATTTGCGTTGACAATGACCTCTCCGCCACCGTAATCCTTTTTTGGATTCTTCTATAATACTTCATGTTTTTAAAAGGAAAAAAACACATTATTACATTTTTGTGTGTTTTGTGGTTGAAAATAGTTTTTGAAATGGATTGAGTATTTCAATATCATTAAATGAATTCCTGTGATTGAAAATGAAAAGTTATTAGCGAAATGTATATATTTGAAATATTTTATGTGTTATGATTATATAATGGTACTTAGACATTTGATAGGTGGTTACATGATAAACCAAATGACAGGTGGTTTCATGATAAACCATGGCTGGGTTGATATGTTATAACCACTAATTCATTCAGCATGGAAGTTGGTTTTATGGATATTAAATTTGAAATTATTATTTGTGGAAGTACAATGTATGTTTATTCCATTTAGGTAGAATTATGTCCCATGTTTACCTTTTATATGTTATGTGTTCTTTATATGGGTTTAAGGGTAATATTTTGGTTACGAAAGTGTAATAAATGAGATTTTATTCAGTAAAGATTATTAAATACATTAGGAAGTTGTAAAGTATTACTTATGATAAAGTATTCATGGATTAAGTTTTGTTTTGATAAACTAACAGTTTTCTTATTTATGTATCCCTTAATGAGATTTTTTATGCTCATACTATGTTTTGAAATGTTTTTTAATATAATTAAGGATGAATATGGTCAAGCATGGGATCAAAGAAAACACATTCTATCTATAAAATTGAACTAAACATGTTTCTTTTTTTAAAACGTGTTTGTTTTATAAAATTTGGATAGTGATTAGAAGTGTATATTTTTAATATTCATGATTTTATATATAAGTTATGACATAATTTTCTAAGGCTCTAAACCTAAAAACACCCTCAATGTGAATTATTATCATAATTCAGGATTATGTAATGTTTGGTGATGTGTCCTTACAATTGGTATCAGAATACGATTTAGATAAGTTTAGAGGTTACGGTGTTATTTAACCATAAGTGAAAAAATCAATAATGATTAGAATATTAGAAAGAGTAATAGTTATTTTAGATAAATCTAATGAGTTTAAGATAAAATGAATTTGTATATATTAGTTTTTAACCTCCAAATTAGATAATATATAATGATTTTACAGATATACTCTGACCTTTCTGGTTTTAGTAAATGGATGGATCTAGAAGGAACCAAAGTAATAATGGATATGAAGGAAAATGTGGTGGATTTCTTAATAAGAAACTGAATGTAATGCAATATGCAACAAGAACTCTTCTGGTAATACCCAACCAACTATCTAGAGTCATGATTGACCTCTTGAACCTTGTTTACTTTTATAAGGAATCGTATATCCAAGAAACAAATCCATTCAAAAGTTGATGTAAAAATATTAAAGGTAAGTATATAAAAAACCTATGTGTCAAGGATGCGGAAATAAACACCTATGAAAATTCTTCAAAGGGATGGGAATATGCTATATATGTGGTAATGATGTTCGTAATTATAGAACCAACCATGGAAATAAGAATTGTCAAGTTGACTCCAGGAAAGGGAATGTAGTTATTTATGAGGGATCAATTGAATGTTTTAAATGTGGTGTGCATGGTCATTTCCAAAATAGAAGTCCTACGAAGATAGTTTGGGAGTTGGATCAGTAGGTCATGCAAATATATGTTTACCAGTAGCTAATTACATTCCAATTGAGGATGAGGAAAATGATAATGACCAATGAATGGTATGAATTATTTCTTAGTATCTTTTTTTACATTATTTAATCATAGGATATGATTGATGATTTTGTTTGTAGGAAATAATTTTTAAAGAATATGTTGAAAAATAATGGTTAATGGAACATGGAGAATTTTGAATGAGTAATAAGTATACATATAAAGGATTCATGATTTATGAAACATTTTAGGATAATGAAATGATTAAAATAATTATGGATCTTTTGAGGATGTGATTACTTTGGAAGACATTTTATAGTATTTGTAAACCTTAAATTTGATATGTTAGAATTATATTCATGAAAAAATTATATTTTCTTGTGTAGACAAAATGGATAACAATAGGGGTTCATGTGATCATTATATTTCGAGGTGATAAATGGTTATTACATTTTTGGATGCAATATGAATGGTATTAGATAATCGTTGAGGATAAATTATGTTAAGGGTATTTTCATGAGGAAATTATCTTATATTGATAATGTTATATAAAACATATGATTTTATAAAAAGTGAAACCCATGGGATGGGTGACAACACATCGCGTCCGACCAGGCCATGGAATTCAAACCCACAACCGAATGGTGACACTAGCACATTGCCTACCACTGGCCTATGTGAAGTCCCTTGTTAATATTACTAACTCATTTTAGATAAATGATTTTATTGATCAATAATAAGATGATTTTGGATATTATGGTTTATCAAATGGATATAAATAGTATAGGAAAATAATTTTGTTATTAAGTGATAATGGTTATTTTGGAAGACATTTTCTATTTTGGGAACACTTTATGCCTATTGAAAAGTGAATACTATGGGATTTCAATTGTGGAGTAATGGTTGAAATTTTATTTTGGAAAAAACTATGTTTTTATGGAAGACATATGATTATTTGGGTTATTTATGGAAATGATTAACATATCCTATTGAATATGTGATTAGGATAATTACTATTCAGTACGCGACTTTTAGAGTAGCTGGTGTTATTTGAAGAAAAATGTTACGATTTTTTTGGAGGAATATTTCATCAAATACTTCTGAATTTTAGGTTTCAAACATAATTTGGATTATTTTGAATAATTTTATGGGAAATTTTGTATTGAATGGTCTTTGTTGAGAATTAGGTATTGTATGCCAAATTTTGGAGATTAAGAGTAGTATTTCGTTTTATAAAAGATTATCCTTTTGGGGATTATCAGATCTCATACTAACCATTTTTTATTTTTGTTAATTTGTTAAGATAGGGGTAATATATAATTCATCTTTTTGGGATTACGTGATTATCGAGATGTTTATTCTAGTTCTTTTTATGTGACCAAGTCATCTTGAATACTCATCATTTGGAGAAAAGATGATTTTTTTGGTAGAAACCTATTAAATGATGAAACTATACTTGAAAAGTTAGTATATTTCCATATGTTATCAGTCAATATCATTAATAAATAATCCAAAGTAATGAAAAAGAACTTAAAAAAATGTTCCATTTAAATTTTGTACTCGGAAATCAAAGACTGTTTAACCCATCACTTGTTTGTGATTTTATGGTTGTTAACTTTTTCTTGAACATGTTTTCTATCACTCCCCATCAGAACATTATGGTTAGTTTTCTCTTCCATATACATATTTACATGGATTTATAGTTTTTGGTATATTGGGTTACAATTATACTTCTCTTTATTTATTTTAATGTGAATGTTTTATTGACTCTTTTTCTGATGTGGGACAATAAATGTGGTTTCTTAGCCTAATTTTAAAATTGCGAGGAAAAAATCTCAATAAAGGGGACAGATGTAATGACCCAGGTACTTATATAAGATTGATTTATTATATATAATAATACTTATAAATAATATATTAATTTTATGATAAGGGAAAAGATTTTTCGGATAGTGTACTTGAAACGTAACAACAGGCCTCTCCGAAATCTTACATTGCACACAACATTGAGTTATACTGAATAATAATTCTATAATAATATTATTCATTTAAATGGTTGTTAAATCCTAGCCATTGGAATGGATTGAATGAATATTATCAGATGAATTTTGAAATATGGGTTTCACATGTTTAGATGATGATTCATTAATTACAAAATTTATTAGAAATGGAAATAAAACCCAATTGTATATAATGTATGTGTTTTTATAAAAACCAATTTAAAATAGAGTAATTTTATTGTCACATAACTCTTTATGGTTTTTTTAATGAATAATAATTTTTATATTTTGAAATGTATTTTTTAAATCTAAAATTATATGTTTTCTAGCTATCATATAAGAGTAAATTCATTTTTTCAAATAAATGATGTTTTTTTCTGAAAATGTACTTTTACTGCCTTTTGATGGAAACCACTATATAAATACAGATTTTTCACTTTTATTTGATTCATTTGACCAAATAAACATTTTATTAAGAATCCAGACATTAAATTTAGTTTGGGTAAATTTTTATTATTTCTCTGATAATGTTTATTTTTTTATGAATAATTAAAAATACAACATTTTAAGTCAAAAAAATCTTTTCATATAATTTAATTATATGATTAGATTATACTTTTAATATTCATTACTGTTTAATTAGAATATATTTTTATCACATAATACAAATTTGGTAACTAAATGTAAATTGAAATTGAAATTAAATATAAACACATGTCAACATTTTGGTAGTTTTTATTTCATAAAAACACACTATTTGGTTTTAAATACGAGAATTAATTTTAAATTAATTCCTGCAACATATAAGTTTTGAATATGGAAAAATGGATTCCATATTTTGAATCAGGTGGTCTAAATTTTTTAAATAGCTATCTTTTATATTTAGATATTATGAATAATAACTTCAGTTAATTTTCTATTTACCAAAGTTAAAAGGTAAATCAAGTAAATAATGGTAGAAAACAATATTATAATGATATTAAATTACCCTAACTCGTGTATTAACCCTGTTGGAAGATATATTTCCAACCATGGGCATCCCTAGGTTGATTTTAACCTGAGGGAGCCACTTGTGTGTGAAAAAGGACATTTAATTACATTTAACATAATGTTATAGAAAATATAACCAATATATATATATATTTTACTAAAACAGTTTTTATATAGGATAATATAAGTGATATATAAAAATAAAAAAATAAGAAATTTTAAAATATTTCCTATAGCATTGAATTTTATTAATATTTTTAATATATTAAATAATTAAATTTAATTATGACTTAATGAAAATGTAGTGATTTCTTAATTAATAAAGGATTAAAATAAATGGTATTATTAATTTTAAATAAATAATATTTGGTTATTTTGATGTCATCCAAGATTTTATTGGAGAATATATACATGTGATCTTGTTATTAATGATTTTTTTATTTAATAAATTTTTATTTGTTTTTTAGAAAATTCCTGATATGAATAGTGTGAAAATTGACATAATTCATATTTTAAAATATAAAATATGTTATTAAATATTATAAAATTAAAAAAAATATTACTTGTTAAAATGGTTATTATATCTGTAAAAATTTATTATTGACCCTTTAATTGGGTATTTGTCATGTTTTGGTTACTATTTTGATTCCCAAATTGTTAAATGCATGATAAAACATTAAGAGTAAAAATGGGTTAAATAAAAAAGATCAGGATTAAAAAAATATCCAAAAACTATTCAAATCATATAGGATGATTTTATTTAGACATATATTTATCTTATATAATAATTTAATGAGTTATGGACCTGTTGAAACTGAAAACCATTTTATAATAAAACAATACTTTCAAAACAATTTATAGAGCCCCTCTTTCCTCTTATAAAAAGGAATCACCTCTAACCCATACTCACACCTCTCAATACCTCTTGGATCATCCAAAATCTTTCCAAATATTCTCCCAACTTACCAATATTCCACATAGAAGTGATAACATTTCCATAAGTCTAATCAAGAAATCATTTTTGTTCAAACCTAAGGGATTTACATGGTTTAAGGGTAACAACTTATCTCATGTTCTTTTATTTTATTTTTATTCTCCACTCTCTATTCGATCCTTATCATTTGATTACATTTCAAAACCAGTCTCATCAATAAAATAGATTTTTATTATATTTTTGATACCTACACTCACACACACATCGATCTTATAGATTTAGAACATACTGTTTCTGTGGACGGTGAACTACTAACTCAATAAATGATGATTTTTCAATTATATACTACTGCCTATCATGGTGGACATTATGAAGGAACTGAAATTATATATGATATATATGATATTTATATTATCTCTATTCTACAATAATTCTCAATTATTACATTCATTTTTTTCAAGTTGTATACATAAGATAATTTCATTTGAGGAAGTGCGGACTACAGCCCGCTCAAAGTGATATGACTCGTTCATTCCATACATGGAATTTATAAAGGATGGATTTAATGAATTTATATATGATATTATAATGGGATTATTATATATATATATATCATTTATTTTTAATTCATTTAATTATGAAAAATAAATTAAAGTATCAGTCATGCGTACGTATGTCTTACCGTCTCCAAGAACAGCGCATTTCATTTCTTATATCAAAATGCTATGGACTATTCTAAATTTATATATACTAGATATAAATTAATTACATGATATCTTAATCATGAATACCATTTTGGAGATAATGTTCTATTTACAACCTGTACAATTTGCAATTATAAAAAGATCATTTTTTACTCATGTTCTGAACATCGAAAAAATGTCTGATATGAACTCAAATAATTTACAAATTATTATAGAAAGGTAATAAGTTATATAAAAGGAATAATAAAATTGAAAAAGGTTATACAGAAAATAGGAATTAACATAAATTTATTGTTCAGGGGAAAAATGGAACTGACATGTTAGGTCTGACTCGAGGTAAGGGACTTCATCTTAATATCCTTTCATTGAGGCATATTTCAATAATATATACCACCTTATTTTATATGGTGTATAATAAAACCCATTAACTTTTAGTTTCCTTCTATTGGAATATTCTTTCTATGAAGGACTTTATTTAATGAAAAAATGAATGTTTTAATTGTGTGTAGAGAAAATGACATCTCCACCACCGTAATCAATATTTGGCTTCCTCTATAAGACTTAATGGGTTTAAAAGGAAAAAATAAACCCTTTTTGTGTTTTTGGGTGTTTCTGTATTGAAAATGGTTTTTAAAATGGACTAATTATTTCAATATCATGGAATGATTTCTTGTTCATGAAAATGAAATGATATTTGCCAGAGGATGATATTTGAAATATTTTATGTGTTATGATTATATAATGGTACGTGGACATTTGACAGATGAATACACAGTAAACCAAATGATGGGTGGTTCCTTGATAATCCATGGATGATGGGTTACGTTATATCCTCTAATGCATTTGGTATGGATGTTTTCCATATTAATATTCTATTTGTATAAATTATTTGTAGAAGTCGACCTTATGGTTATTTCATTAAGGTATGATTAAGTTCCATGCTTACCTTTTATATGTTTTTTGGGATTTAATTGGTGTTTATGGTAATCTTTTGGTTACAAAAGGTTATGCAATGAGATTTTATTCAGTAAAGAGTATTTTCAACTTCATAAAGGTGAAATGTATTACATATGATAAAATATTCATGTTTGACATGCTATTTTGATAAAATAACAGTTTTCCTTCTTTATGTATTCCATTCTGTGACGTTTTATGATCATCTCATGTTATGAATTTTTTTCAATAGACCTAAATATTAATAAGGTCAATGAATGGATCAAGGAAAGGTCACATTGTCTAAACATAGAACTAAACATTATACTTTTCTTAAGGGTTTTTGTTTTATCAAAAAATGGATAGTGGGTCGATGTGTATACTTGTAATATTCATGTTGTTATGTATATGTTATGACATAATTATATAAAGATATAAATCTGTAAAGATCCTCTATGTGAATTATTAACATAATTCAAGATTATGTACTATTTATGGTCGGGCCATTAGAGAAGGATATATGTTCTTACATTTAAATAATAATTTATAATTATATAATTGATTATTAGGTTATTATATTATAATTATTGAACAAGATTTGAAGTAGGTGGAAGAAGAGATAAACAAATATTTATGCATGGTATTTTATCACTTCATTGAATATATCTTTTAGGGTTATACCAAAATCCTTACAAGATTATACTTAGGATAATAAAATAGACTCTGTGATGTTGGTAGAGTGTTTATTATTTTATTTTGATTTTGTTTTATAAGAAAATGTTTTTTTAAGTCTCATGTGGGGAGGAGATCATATAGAATTTTATAAGCGGGTGAGAGGAAAAAATTGGAATTTTTGAAAAAGAAAATATGATACTCACATTTTGATCAATAAAAAACAATCCATAATTATTATTTATAGAACTTGAGTAGTTATAAAATCTAAATGTTGACATAAAATATCTATGTTATAGGTTTTAGGTCATCATTAACCGTTATCTATAGAGTATAACCCCTGCTAATCCATTTTTACCTTAACCATGGTATGTATATTTTTCTATTTTCACTAGACATTATAGTCAAGAATTATGTTGACCATATAATATAATATAAATTTTACTAAATTGAAATTTCAATTTTATTTTCCCATGTTAAATTAAAAAAAATTGGATGAATTCAATATAAAATTAAACATGATGGAACATTAAAAAATGTGTTTTTTAAAGAAAAATATTCAAATGTTTAAATTGTTCAAATATTAGAATTAAACAAAAAATAAATACACTATCCTAGAATAGTTAATTTTTAAGAAAACCTCACCAATGTAACATTTAAAAAAATTAAAATAGTTTATCTATGTAAATATTTTAATTGAGAAGAAATTTTCTAATAAAAATAATTATTTATGTCTTTTCATCAAAAAACTAAAAATTTTATAAAACTGTTTAAAATTCACCAATAGTATTTTTTTCATGTATATTTTAAAAATTAAATCTAAATTTAATATAAAAATCCTAAATTATCAAAAAATATAATTTTAATTAATGTTCTCAAGGAAAGGGTAACCCACCCTTTTGAAAATAATTCTTTTTCTAAAACACTTCTCTTTATTTAAAATGATAAATTCTTTCCTTATAATGAAATTATATCCATTGGATTTATTTTATAAATTTATAAATCATATAATTTTCATAACATATTATTTATTATTCTTAACCACTATATAAAAATCAATGTTATAATGGCCATGTTTGAATAATAATATTTTAATAGGTTATTGTGTTTCACTCAAACTCAGTGTTGCATGGAAGGTAAGAAATTGAATTGATTCAATTTATTTAAAAATAATAATATAAAATATTCTATAGATGTCGTATTCTGTACTGATATTTGTGTTTCATGTAATTTTTTCTATCAAATATGATGTTATTATTTTAATATCATAGGGGGTTACAATTATATTTATCAAACATTCCTTGTATGACTGAAGAGTAGATTGGTGCTATTATGGAGCCCAGTGGTGTGAATTTCTCACATATATCTATTGAATATATGGTTTCAACATGTCTATAATCTTAGTTTTGAGATTTTTCCCTCGTTACCATCTATAATTACCTCAAACTATATGTCCCCTTCCTCTCAATCATAATTTTTTTGTTTGGTACGTCATATTTATTTACTGGTTCTTCCTTGGTGAATTTGTATACCAAGTTTAATACATTGTGAAATACAAACTAAGACTCATAATATGATGAAAGTTACATTTTATTGGTTTTTTCCACTAGACCATTTGGTATTTAGGATTCCATATTCTTTTTAATAAATGAATGAACTACAAAATATTTTTAGTTGGATTATATATTGATATAGTTTCATCTTATTTGTACTTATTATTGTTAACAAAACTACACCAATTAATAAATGAAAAAAATCCAACCCAAGAATTTTACACAAAATATTAGAATATTCTAAAACATAAATATCCTATAATTATAACACAAATAATTTAAGGATGAATTGTCATTGGATGTTTATGTTCTTAATACATAAAACACATCATCTTTATTTGATTTTCCTTATCGAGCTCCCAAAATCCATTCTAGATCCTAAATTATCATTGGATAACCTTTGGAATATATAAATAAATGTGCGAGATAATAATGTTACAATTTTATGGATATTTTAATTTAATATATCCTTATTACAATCAAATTTTAAAGGTAACAGAAATATAATGTAACCAGTTTATGAGGTTGTAGTCATCCCTACACACGAGTGCTATGATTATTTTCCCATGAGATGAGAGTGAAAAATATATATGTGTTATTACAACTCAAGAGGTTGAATAATATCATAAATATAATATATAAATATTAAATCTATCATCATATCTAAACATGATATGTGGTGATAGAAACTGAATATTGTCAGTTCGTGTGGAAAAAGTCCATCGTACACATGAATGATGATTTTTAAACCCATATGATCGAAGTGTAGAATAGTAAATGTCATTAAATTAAAATAGTAACAAATAAAAATATTTCATATTCTATAGTTTTTATAATACAAATACTTTATTAATAATTTTATTATGTGTAGGGGAAAATAAAATGAAATTCTCGGTTATTGATGTTGCCTCTTATTCAGACAACTTATTATGGTTTGAAGAAAAAAGGATTATTAGGATGGACTAATGAAAAAAATAAGGCTTTATATAAATTATTTGTCATGTATGAATGTTTTATGGGGAGGTAAAATATAATTTTTTTTTGGTTTTGTGGAATGGAGAGGATAATGGATTTTCTTTTATAAATGGGGGAGATGATTCACATGGAATTTTTGAAAACAAAATCCATCCATGATTATTTCATACTAAAGTGATCCAAATTATAAAATTTTAGAACATTATAATATATAAGGTTAAAAGAGTACCATAAATAGAAATTATTTAAGTTTTACATCATTTTGAACCCTTATCATTTTAGTTCAACACTCTGGTAAACCTATTTTTACCTTAACCAAGATAGATAGCTTTTACCATTTTCATTATTATTATAGTAAAAGATTATATTTACCTTTTTAGATAATATAAATTATTCTAATTCCAAATATTTGATAATATTTTCCACCTAAAATCATAGAAGTAAAAGATTTTAATTTATAATTAAACCCACAAATGTCAGAATTAAAGCGTTTTCGAAAAGAAAAGCATTCAAATATTGGTAAAAAAATTTAATTTGAAATTTTTTACAATGAAATAATTTGGAATAATTGATATATAATTTAACTATTTTTACTATTAAAATGGCATTAAAATAAATTTTTACTTGTAAAAAATTTCAAAAAAGACATTTTCTGAAAAAAATAGTTTTTTCAGTATTCATCAAAAAATGAAACTTTTCAAAAAAAATTAATAAATTACCATCAGTTAATTTTGGTATAATTATTAAAAAAATGAAGTTTATTTTATATTTTTCATCTTAAATTAGAAAAAAATAATTTGAAAATATGCCCCCAAAGCATGACTAAACCACTTATTTGAAATGAATTTTTTTTAGAAATTATTTTTAAATGATTATTATTTTATTTGAAATCAATATAAAATCATTGAAATAATTTTATAGAGGTTAAATAGTTCAATTTATAAAAATTATTTTATTCATATTCCATACCCAAAATATCAATGGCTAGGTTATAATGTCCACGATTAAATACAAATATTTTAATAAACAATGTGTTTCATTTAAACATATTGTTTAGTGCATCATAAACTATGGAAGAAATTAATTTTATTAAATATGATGTAGATATCAAATTATATAGGATAAATATCATATCCTATGATTAATTTTTTTTGTCATACACGATGTTAAATAAGTGGTTCCACTTTTAAAATATCATGGTGTTCCATTCTACCCCAAAGATAAATTAGGACATCACAATATAATATTGATATCGATAATCAAGGGATCAAAATTTTAAAATAATTATTTAGGAATAATAAATAATAATAAAATTTAATGAAATATCTTATTATAAATTAGTAATGGGAAATAGTTGGGTAATTTTAAATAACACACTTCTAGGGGTCCGTGTTGGAGATCATTGGTGGGAACTGAAATCATGGACATTGAAGATAAGTTTAAATAATTTTGGAGTGTGATAGAGATCATTGATCTAATGTACAAGAAGGATCCAATGAATGGAAAAAATGAAAATGGCCTAAATATATGCTTTATTAAATTTCAATTTATTAATTTAATAAGAAGGTAATCGAATAACATTTTCTTTCAACTTTCATTTCCTAGAGTTGAATGATTATTTTTATATAATGATAAAGAACACCATAAAATATACATTCTAGATATCTTATGATTTTGGATTCTTAATTTCATCTATTTTTTGTTATTATGTCAACATCCACTTCACATCTTACTCCATAGAATGAATATCCCATATAATATTTCTTATGCACGAATAACTAATACTAAAGTCTAATAAATAATTTTTCCACAAAAGAGTGAAAATATATTCCTCTACATTTTATTAAAATAAGTATAGTTTGAATAAGGTCAGATAATTCTCATAATTAATATATAAATCTCTTAAATTAAATAATGAAACCAATAGTTTTGAATATATCATTACGTAATTAAATGAACCTATATACAAAGTTTCATGAATAACCTAAACATGAAAGATTATTTTATCCTCCGAGGTTATATTATACCCGTTAAAATTATATCTAAACAATGAAACAAACATTCTTCCAAAAATAGTCAAATATTTTAAAATGAAAGGGTGGATATTTTTAACCAAATTAAAAAATCTCATGATATATCACTACTCACGCAAAAATAAAATGACATTATCCCATTATATATGTCCCAAAATGAACATAATATTTATAATTAAAACCATTTAATTGAATACAATATAATACTAACCAGTATGTAATGTGGGACAATGGTATGAATTAAACCCATAATAGCCTTTGGTTCTGGGTTCAAGACAAATGGCTCTGTGAGACGTGATGGGTTGTCACTCGGCATACGAGATGTAAATTTTTAAAAAGAGTAGATAAATCGATGTGATGAAAATATTCATAATTTTCCATTATCAAATAATGTTATAAATAATATGATGATCTTCTCCAAAAATAAAATCAGTCATAAATACACTTTTTGACAACTTTTTTTACGTAATGAATTGTTTCCCACTAAAAACAATTTACCTCAACATCAATCACATATCTAAGATAATATTTTCCTCAAATATATGTTTTTCCAAAGAATATCATTGTACCATTAAATATCCATTCTTGATCATTATTTCCATTCAATATATTCTTAAAAATCCATAAGGAAAATATTCTATAGAACAATCTATATATATATTATGATTTACAAAATTCATTATATCCAGTACCTAAATATTTCAATCATTTAACTTCATTCATAAACAATTAACTGGGCTTTAAAATATTATTCCATAAAAAACCTTATATTAATTTGTAATTTTTATCCCTTTATCATAAAGGGAAATAAAATTAGATAGAAATCCTTATTGACCATCATCTTGAGTTTTCTCCCTACAAAATTTATTTGAGTAACACATGTTTTTTCCACATTTAAAAAATTCGACCATTGTTCATGCATTACATAAATAATCATTCTCATCCATTGTTTTGATTAATCTTTTAATTTTTTTATTCAAAAATCAAATAATTAATTCCCTTCATATACACACATAAAATATATTCTTGTTCATATGATAAATTAATTTGAGTGTTTCTTCCCATGTTCTCGACATATAGGGAACTGAATATTCATTCTTCTACAGACTCCACCACCCATCCTCTCCATGAACTATGAATTTCTCATCATTGGTGAGCATAAAAGTTTATTAAGACATAGTTTTTTAATCATATATCATGATACCTAATTAGGAATAATCAAAATATAAAATAATTTAGTATTCAACCCTTTTGGTTTCTTATCAACACAATATCTGTCATAGTCAACGTTAAGAAAAATCCTTACCATTTCCCCCATTCACTATAATCATAATTCATTATATGAAAAATAAAAAATTTAAAGGGAAACTAAAAAATCATAAAAATTATCTTATAGGTTGTATAATTCAAAACACAGCCATTTAAACCTATGAATCCTTAGTTTTATCCTACTTCATTCAGGGTCCCCATCTTTTTTAATCCATTAAGATGGTTTATAAAGTATTTGTGAATTTCTAAAGAATATCCCAAAAAATATTCAATCCAAGTCAGCATTAATACCCATTTTAATCTACTAGTTTACTTATGAGTCCATTTAAATATGCCTTTGTAGAATTAATTACTCTTTATTATTTCTATGATAGAACCAAAATTATTTTTAGTGTCCATACAGGGTTAAAATTACTCAAAGTGGACTCTCTCTAAACATCAAAAAAAAATCTAGGATATTTTCTTATATAATCAGTTACCCTTATTTTCATCATCAGAATTATTCTTATGATTCTCACTAGGGTTTTCTCATCCTAATTTCTTATATATTACTAAACCTATAATTTGATACCAACAAAGGATATGAAATCATTTTACACATAATATTAAAATGTTCTAAAAAATAATTATCCAACAATAAAAAAAGTATATTAATTATCTAGTGCCTTTGGAGGACTAGGTTATTAATAGATAAAACATGACATCCGTTATTTTATGTAGTGGGATATGAAAGTACATTCTATATCCTAAATATTATTGGCATAATGAAATAATTATATTAAAAAAAGTAGGACACAAAATTCATAATAAGGTAATAAACATGATTAGAAAGTATAAAATATGATTCAAAAGTATAACATGTTATCGTAAAAGATAATAATTATCAGAAATAACGTGGAATTATAATGAAAATAACTTGGTGTCATAACATTATGTCATTATAAGATATTTGGTAGAGAAAAATAGCATTATATAAAAAAGAGTAAATAGAAACTACTTAGACAATATCCCATTGTTGAGAAATTCCCATATTAAAATAGGATTACTCCCTAATCCCAAACAATATGTCTTAGGAGACTATACAACTACCCAATACATTGGAGTGATATCAGAGGACAACCATAATAATAGGATCATGATATATGTGTGCCACATAAATACAATCAATCTGAAGGAATAACTAAATAATTACCTATGTAATGAAAAGTCGGTTAATAATCATTACTAATATCATAATAAATGAAAATTTCATGAATATTGTATTTTATAAATGATAATAAAAAATGTATTTCCCTGTTAGAGGAAGGATGAAAAAAATATATATATTTATTTGAGATAAGGTTTATATTGTTTTGATGAATTCTATAACCTTAATTTTTATGAAGAAAATAATATTAAAACCTTACAAAAAAATCTTATAACTTCTAGTAACATTAATAAAAGGAATCTTAGATGTAAAATTATTTTAGTAGATCACATTGAATGATTCATTTTAAAAATATCTATTCCATTTGGAAAAAAGTTATTAGAAATATAAAACTTCCTCACATATTAATTATTTTTTAAATAACCCCTGAATAGAAATTATTAATCATAAAATCATTGATGGGAGAAGAGGACGTCATAGTTCCATTAATGTCTAATATATTAAAATAAAATGATTGATTTCACATTTTAAAATCAAGTACAAAAAAATAAACCTTTTCTTGAAAATGATAGAAGGATTCAACTATTTTTTAAAAAATCTAATTAATGGTAAAAATTAATTTAAACAATAACAATAACTCATTTTTTATAAACATTTTTATAAAACATGGGTTTGGAGGAATACTGGGGTTCGACACAACAGATAAAAAAACAATTAATCATAAATACATTATTTTGAACTATTTATTGAAAAATAAGAGGAAAATAAACAAAAAATAGGTATTATCTATAAATATATATAGGATGATTAAGTAAGAAAAAATTATATTTAGATCATAATATTTCTTTATAGATATCATATTGATGAACTATCCTAATACGCAATGAGATTGTTACATAAAACCCTTACCACATTGGAAACAGTGAATCATAAGCCCCATGAAACAATAACATTAAATAAAACATATAATATCATAATATCAAATACATTCATGATATTACATTCCAAATGGAATTTACATACACCTAAAAATGAATATAGGTTCATAACATAACATATGTCCAAATATTTAAAATGGAGTTAAAAATATCTTTCCATAAGTCTTGAATTCCTTAGAACAAGTTTAAAACTCTTATATGTTAAATATTAGTTTATTATAAATATATTTTGGAACTTGAAATATATATATCAAAAAATATAAAATTTACATATAATATTTTGTTACCTATTTATTAACAATTCTATGTCAATGTCATTTTTTAGGAAATGAATACGTTGTTTTTAATGTAGGTTTTGATTTTTTTGTTCCACTTTATTTGATCATGGTTAGAAATATTTATATTGAAAAAAGTATATAAATACAATATTTTTTTATATATGTATTTATATTAATCAATTTATCATTGATATAGAAAATTTGATGCATCATTCAAGGAGAGAGAAATCCTTACATGCACATGAATATTGTTTCAAGTTTCTTGATGGATCAAATGAAAGGAATGTAAATTTTATATATCCATTATATAGTTATTAGTATTTCATATATATAAAATATATTTATTCAATATACATTAATTTCATTCCATGAAAATATTTCGTGAAAAATCACTCACATCACTTTGCGAGATGGTTGCATGCAAACACAAGAACAACGTTATCACTTCCCCTGAAGAATGGAATTTTTCAAGGTATATGCTATAGTTTTTTACATACATATAATAAAGATACATTTATAATATATATTAACTTATTATATCATTATTACCTTCAATGTGAAATATTAATTGAAAATCACAACACATCAGTTTTTGAGGCGGTAGTCCGCTATCCAGACGACTGCCGTTACTGATTGTGAATGGTTTTGGAGGAATAATGGTAGATGTGTTATTATAATTCCATTGTAATTATAATTTCATAATTTCACTATATAAACAATTAATCCTTCATTATATTAATTTTTTATAGGTGGGGATGGTAACAGAAACACATTCGTTCACGAGGAGGTCGTCTATAGTACAAAATAAATATTATTTCATATCCCAATTTGATTGAAGTGGATGGGTATTTATGTTATTAAATAAAAATAATAATATATTAGGTTGTATAATATAGTAATTTTATTATATTATCATTTTTTTATTATAATTTTATGAGTTTAATAAATAAATAATATAAAATTCTCGATTAGGAGGGATTTATGAAATAAAAAATTAGTTATTTGGTAAAATGAAAATTTTTAGATGTTTGTATTGAATACGAGAGTGGTAGCCTTCTAAATTGGCTTAGAGGAAATTCTTGGATTGTTTTGAAATTAATAATTTCTCAAAACTTTTTCTCATTTCACAGGGACCCAAAATAGAAAATTATATAACCTTTTAACATATAAGATTTAAATATGACCATATAATTTTAGTTATAATTTATCTTTTCATTTTTTAACCTTATACATTTTGTTTATCCCCTCATAAACCCATTTTTACCTTAATTGCTGCAAATTGTTTTTACTCTGTTCACTATTAATAATGGTAAAAATTTAATATTAACATATTAGATAATATATATAATGTTGATTTGAAATATTTAATCCTTTTTCTCAAATTTAAATCGCATCTTTTTAACATTTACATTTTAAACTAAACCCTTATACAAGTCGAAAAGATAGTTTTCCAAAATAAGAATAGTCAAATATAGATAAAATAGTCATATAAAATATTTATATGTTATTGATTCAAATGTCCTAATTGGATATAATTAAAATATAATTTGAATAATTTTTTTAAGGAAAAATTAAAATAAAATGGGGCTTATAAATTATTGAATGAAAAGGCAGTTTTTGAAAAAAAATTATTATAATAACTCTTCATAAAAAACTATATCCTTTCAAGAAAAAAAATTCTCTAAAAAATTATATATATAAACATATATAAAATTATGATCTTTTATAATTAGTTTTTCCTAAATTAGAAAAAATGAAAAATTTTATTATGTTTGAAAAGTTCGACTAAACCACCTTTTAAAAGAATACAACTTTACAAAAATATTTCTTTTTAATTTAAATGATTATTATTTTATTTCCATTAAATAAATAATAATTAAATATATTTAAAACTTGTGTAAAATGTATAATTTTTATATTTTATTAGGTGTTATTCAAACTTGGAATCTTAGTTTTTATTTTATATTAAATATTTTTTAATAACAATTTTTCAATAAATTATTGTGTTTCATTTAAATGAATTATTTCATCAATCACATGATATCGAAGAGATTGAATTTATTTAAAATCAAATATATCATAAATTATTATGGTGTTACATTATCTTAAAAACATGTATTTTTGTGTTACATACACTACTGAACAAGAGGTGAGTCTTTTAATATCTTGTGGTTTTATTAACGAACCTTTAAGGAATGAGGTGAGGTATAATTTGGATAAATAATTAATGAAGGTTTTATTGTTCTAATTGGTTGGTTTTTCAAATACCAAAGGAAAAAATAGTATTGATTGACTATATTTATATCTATTTTGTCATTAAATATCAATAATTCTTTATTCGACACATCATGTAATTCTTTATTCTCTTCATGTGGGATGGAGGAAACACATGTTATTTTTGTTCGTAACATATGTAACAAGAAATTAATTGATCCAATAATAATTTTAATAATTTAATTTTTAAAAAATATTAGAATTTTTGTCCCCTAATTCTATGTAATTGTGGTAATTTGTGTGATCAATGATCCAACATGATTGGTATTTCTATGCTTCAATAGATTTTTAAAAAAATTCTCTATAGCCATGGGGAAATACACAAGAGTAGGATCATTAAAAAAGGAATAAAATTTATTATTTCATTCATGTTATGGAAGTAAAATTTATTATTTCCCTTTTTTATAGGGTAGAAACATATATTTATTCTATTTATGAATTGGTAGAATGTTATATTTCCCAAGTCTAGGAGCCATAGGTGGATTAAGGGATGGAATAAGAATAAAAATTAGTAGATCCACTTTCTGAATATTATTTCTTATATTTTTTCCCTATATATATCCTTTTACTACTAATAAATTCTTATAAAAATTATTCTACGATTGTACAATAGTGAAATATGATGATGGAATTGATATGGGTTCAAAATATTTCATAAAAATTATATAAAAATGTTCAATTAAATTTTCTTTTGAGTGTTTCATGATAAATGAGAATTTCCAAGCCTCTCATTAATGTGCTTCATGAAATTTGAGAGGTCAAGGAAAATTTTATTTCTCAGCAGAGTGTGCTAATAGTATAGATGAATTCGGTAGAGATCTTCTTAAACTGAGTTGGATCTAATTGGTAATCCATTAAAAAATAATAATTCAGGTCCTTATAGAGTAAAATAACCACTTAATATTTGATATCTCTTACTTATTCAGTGATTTCATTAGGTGGCCACATCAAGATTCAAATTTTAATAAGAACATATATGAATCACTATTGAACTAAAAACCCATTAATGATGGATTTTGATGTTGCATAGGGTATGCGCCTCATATACCCAAGTATTACATGGTGTTCTCATCTATTTCACTATTTCATGATGCATTTATATATTCCCCATTCATGAATTCATGGTTTTATAGAGTCAATATGTTTTTATCGGATTGTTGGTAAGGTTGACACAAAAATGGAATCAACAATCCCATCATAATATAGTAGGTCTACATATGTATCATGCTAATTATCAAAAGGGGGCATTATGGGGTATCTATCATGACATGATTCTAGTAGTCACCCTAATAGAGGTAACTCATTTTTTCCCTTAGTCACATGGATTATAAAATATGGTTCCTAGGATATTTGGTAGGCTGTGTGGATAGATTCTATTCTTTTCAGTCCATAAATTCTCTATGTTGAGGGAGATTTACTAATGTAGAAATAACCTTCTCCTCTTGAAAGATACACTCCTAAAAAATATTTACAGTTTGTAGTTCAGTATTGACTAATTCAAATAAATTTATCATTACATCACACCGATAAAATCATTCCACTATAGTTGGAGTCTCAACTAATTTTGGTTTTGGGTGGCATGGGGAAACAATATTCCTCTTCTTTTTCTAAGGATCTCGGGGCTGGAGGGATGTCTGTTCATTATTTCAGAAAATTTTTAGGTGTACCCCTATTGATGATTAAACTAATATTCTTCTAGTATATCTATTTAGACTGAATTTAGTATATATACATCATCATTCCACTCTATTATATCAATATCAGGTTCCAAATCCTTAGTGGTCATCATATTGATGAAATTCACTAATGCATCTCCTTCATCCATAATCATGTCTACAATATATTGATTTGGAGGTTTGTGAAAATATGTAATAAGTTTAGTATTTAAAATTTCATTTCAATTTCATTTTTATAGACCAATTCATATTTCACCCCTTATGAGGATTTACATACTCTTTTATGTACACCCACAGAACAGATTTATAGACGGTAATCCTAAGGGGGTTTTAAAAAAACTGTAAAAACATTTCCCTAAAGACAGAGATATATTACATAATTGGATAAACTATAGAGGAATTTATTTGGGCATATCTCATATTTAGAGAAGTATAATTTTCTTGGATATTGTGTATGTTGTGAAATTAATACCATCCACCAAATGGGATGCGAATGACATAGATCCATCACCATGAAATCATAGACACTATGTTAATTTTATGATATATAGGGATTAGTTGGTGGTAAAAAGTACCCAATCAATATGGGAAGTGGTTGTTCTAATATTTTCAATTCAATAGTCATTGTTGCTTCACATATGATTTTTTTGGCTTTTTTCTGTCATGGGGTAGATTCAATGCATGTTAAAATCATGATAATTATAATATTTAGAGTTGTGATTCTCTTCAGGGTTTTATTAATTCCTTATATAGTAATCATACTCAATTTTTCTGGAGGCGTGATATATGAGTCTATCAATGGAACATTCCCACTACATTCTCTAGTAAAGGGACCCTAATAGATATTAAATATAGTATGTACAGAGCAAAAGGAAAGGAATACACCTATGGAAATGACTTCTCATGGAATATTTACTAGGAAAACTATTAGACTAGGGAGACGATAAAATTGAATTACTCTATGTTTTAACAAATAAAATGATATTCCAATCAGATGGAGTGTTGTGGATATAATAACAAATATTCCTTTGAGTATTTACATAAGAATGTTGAATATAACCACACTAACATTCAAGAATCAGGTGTCATGAAACCAAATGGGTGTCCAGTTTGATCATTTATAGAACTCTATTATTTCATTGGTATTGTCTGTAAATTTTGAACAACATGATGATTCAACATTATAGTGATTATGAACCATCCATATATTTGGATGATGATAGAGTATTGATTTTTAAATAATGTATTCAGAATGTCCTATTGATTTGTGGCTATATCCTTGAACATCACCAGTATATTTCATTCTCCTAGATCATTAACCATTATGAGGGTGTTTAATTTATCTATTGTGAGAGACCATTATTCTCAATCAAACCCTAATTGTAATTTCAATGATTCCTTATTGAAGATATATTTTTTAGATATAATCTTCTCAAAAACATCAATAGGTGTTTCATATTAAGGATTCATAGGTTAATACTATTTCCTTATAACATATTTTGTCTAGGAAGGAGTATCACACATTTGAAATGAGGGACCAAGAGTAGCCAACCCTTTTCGTTCATGTGCCATTAATTATAACTGAATTTTCATAGAAGCTTAGTTAAGGGGAGGGAATATAGGTCATTATTAATTTCTATTATAGGGAGTAACTTCAAAGATTACTCCATCATGGGGTGGACTACCATCACTACTTAGTTGTCTACACCACCGAGGATTTATATATCATAATCAACAGGGAGGATATTCTGGGTGTAAAATTAATCATATGGAAGGGCAAGAACTTTTTATCAGTTAATATTATATCTATATTGAATATTTTCAATGATATCTCCAATATTAGATTTACAATGATCAATTTTATTGTTACAATTTGGAAATCCTTTTGGGAAGCTGGTCTAGGGGGTCTTTTGGAGATTCTTATAGAAATATATCTAGGAGGAACATTGATACTATAACTACCTCCACAAACTGATGATGACATATTTGACTCTATAAATATATTATGAATACTATTCAAAGCCTAATTAACACCACAATTAATTATGATGGGAATATAGTCCTTATTATATACTTTGGGCTGTCATCAATTTTACATTCTCATTATTTTTCTATATTGGAGGTCGAAGGTAATGTGCTATATAGAAAGACCACTACATATGGGATCCCACCATGGAGACTCCTTTTTTCATCTTAATATTATAATAAAAAATTTTATGGTTGACTGTGATGTTGTATTTCCTTGAATTTCCATTTGTAATGGGCTAGTGATATTAAATCGAATTTGGGATATGATCGAGATTCTATTTTTCACTATTCTCTAAAATGTTTCATTGATCCTCTTGAATGTTATATTTTAAATAATTTTATAGTTGAATATTTATTCCAAAATTATTATGAAATACTATAATGGGACGATTAGGAATATTTGACATCCCTTGTTAATTTCTCAGATATACTACCAGTGATCTTTTTCTATTACTGCCAAAATATGATGATAGTCTAACAAGGCATGGAAATGTATATGATCATGTTATTCATTTATTACAAGGATATATTACTGGAATTATCTAATGGGTGTAGAAATATGGGACATATTATTAAATAATAGAATAGATATTTTCCCACCCATGTCTTCCAATTTCCATTGGTATGTGCATATAAGATTCATGTAAGAATGAATAAATATTTTTAATCCTTATAGTGACTTTCAAAATATTTGAAAATTATTCTATATATTCAACAAGAGTACAAAAGAATGATATAATAATCGGAGATTAAATGTAGGCACACCTACTACTAGTGATTTCTGTATACTAACATGGCTACTCTTGTGCTATCAGGGTAAGTTAAAGGACTTTCAAGGTGTTAATGAGAATATTGAACTACATGCTACACTTTCCCGAAGTACAGTAAAAAAATATTACATTTATGTGATGATATCAACTAGATATCTATTATTTTTGTCTCTTAACCCTTAAAAGGTCAGATATATGCTTGGGTATCAGTGGCCTGAGTAGGGACCTCTCAGATGGTGTCCTCCATTAGTTTAGAAGGGGTTAATGTCAGATGACACAAGTGATGGTGGAGGTTAATAATCTCCCTCCAAGGAGAAAAATGATCTATATTTTTTCCATTGTAGACCTCTTTATTGACCTTCTTATGATAAAGATTTACATTTTTCTAAACTTTTTTAGAAGGCTCCAAAAGTGGTTTATATTGGTGATAATTTGATAGAGTCAATATTTTCAAATGATTCACATTAATATTAATGTCTAAAATCATAATTTTTTTATAGAAAATTGAATCATATTTGGAATCAAGGAATAATTTTAAATGAATTGTAAAAACAACTTAATTATTTATTTATGAGTGTTTTTATTGATATTTAATATTAACTGGAAAATACAATTTTATTAATGACTTGATATTACTTTATATGTTTTGAGTGTCAATTTGGAAACATCAAAGAATTTTTATTTCTTCACTTACAATTTCACATTAATATTTTTAATATGAAAATTATTATTTTTAGAAATATACTTGTATATTTTTCCTAAAAAAATTTACACATATATTGAATCATATTTTTTTTCAAGATCATGGATTGGATCACAATTTTCTATAGCAGATAATGGGGTTGGAATTCAAAGATGGGTTAGTAATTTTTAAAATGAACCATATATTATTGATTATTCTATAAGAATTTCCATCCATTCTCTAACTAGGATTCAAATTTTAGAAATTAGATGACTCAAAATGTAATATTAAATTCACATAGAGCCTCCTATCATTAACTCATTTTAATGACAAATTTCTTATAATAGTAATATGGATTTTGTTAGACATGTTTTTTAGTTTCTTTTTTATTACATTTATAACCATAATTCCTCTAAACTCTTAAAATATATATTATTTACCTTTATTTTGGATGGTTTATGGTTTATTCAGTAGATATAATAGAGTGTGTTTTGATTTTACTTTTGTAAAAAATTGTCATAAGGAATGCATGTTTATATGTATCTATTCAGAGTATATTTCAATTTTTTCTCCCAGATCCAATATTATTTCAATTGGAATATATTTTACTTTTAAATAATTTTTTTATAGATGACATAATTATAATTTATGTCACCATTTTATTTATACAATTTTCGATTGGATATGAGATTTTGTTTTTAACTGCCTAACCATTGTTTGTGAACATAGTCTCAATTTTGAAAATTCTATCCATTTAAGTGTGGTTCATGTCTTTTAATGATATAATTCCTAATCCATTCAATTTATTTAATTCATTAACAAAATATAATTCTTAATTTTTGTAAAATTAGTTGAGTATTTATATTCTTCATAACTCCCTTGATTTTCATTTCGATATTAGTGATTCCATTATATACATCCAGAGAGATGCATTTTTTCATCCAATATTGAACAAATTATGGATCAAATCAGAGTGTTCAAATAAAATAATCACACTTGATAATTCTCAATTCTATGGTGTTGATTTTTTTTCTACTTTTTAATAGTCTATGTTTTAGAATATTTAAAAACAACAAAGTCGGATTTCATAAATAGAAGTGCTCAAGTCTATATGGGGTTCAATTATTTTGATCATTGTGGTAAAGATAATATCATTAGGGTTCAATGGTTGAAAAATGAGTATATTATAATCAATTAGATTACAGCATATGGATAATGATGAATTAATAATCTATGGGTATAATAGATCAACTGGGTTTTATCATTTATGTTTTTAATGAAATTTTTTTCAAACTCCATTATTTTTCCCCAAAATAATTTCCTTTAATTTGCATTCATTTAATTTTTTAATTAAAATTTATTTTATATCTATAGATATATATCACACACCATTCACCTCATTCACTTTTAATATTCATAAAATATAAAATTACATAAATATTATAAATTAAATTGTAATTTTTAGTGATCAACAATGAGGATTCTCAAGAGAGACATCCTAGTACATCCCAAGTTTTTTACATAGTAAAAATAAAACACATCCTTTTCAATTATGTGGGAAAAAAGTCATAAATTTTAGATATTTGTGGGGATACAATATGATTTTAAATCACTAATCATTTTTTTAGAATTTAAATAACTTTTTTCAATATAAATTCAAATATTTAAAAAAAACACCCTCACCATATATATGATTATGAATTTATTTTATATAAGTTGACCAGAGTAACAAAATACAACTATCGGGTGTTGTAATTAAATGTTATTATATAGAACTAATTGTAAGACTTCAAAAATCTTGTTTTTGATGCATTGGTCTAGGAACAAAATGAGTTCTCTAGCTACATCATGGAGTTCTATCAAAAAATGAAAGAAGAACCAGAAGAGTTTCATTCACTCCCTCCCACATTCCAAATAGAGATTTTATATATTTAGGGTGTATTATATGATCATTCATTTATATAAATTATATAAATCCTTTTGTACAGATGAATCCATAAGTATGTGATATCAGAAAAATAACTCTAGGGAGAATGAAATTCATTAGATGCACTTATTTTTTATTTATCATTCTTTTAATCACCTTCACACACCTTTTATACAGATTAGATAAATTTAGATGAGTTTTAAACTGCTCTGGATAATTATTAAGAGGTATAAGAAGTCTCCTTTGATGAAAATGTGATATCTATATATGATGAAAATAAATTCCTATTAGGTTTTCAGGAAGAAAATTATTCATAATCTTCCCATGTTAATGGGGATAATTTTTAAATAAATGGATATTATTTCAGATTTATTAATATCTAATTATTCATTTCTATTTTCCTATGAAAAAATATTGATGCTAAAAAAAGTGGATAGTTCTTGGTGAATGAGAAATTATCCAAAGATTGTATTTCCAATGAAAAATATGGCCACCCATTCTTTCTCTTATCCCCACGATGGATTTTATACCTCAATTCAAGGGGGATGAATCTAAAATACTATATACATAGGTTCATTTTTTTAATATAGAAGGATGGAAGATCGAATTTTTAATAATTTACATGTGGTATTTCATCCAAAAGAAACTCTATCCACTATCATAAAATGGATAAATGTTGGAACTAAATGTCCAGGGTTAGTAAAAACCTAGTTCCACATGGGGGTAAAACCAAGGGTTTTCTCTTTGTTTACATCTCCATTTCAAATATTTTATATTATTTTTATGACGTAAATTATTTTTTTTATGTTATTCAGTTTTTTATAATTTATTTTTTTGTGGAATACACATTGTAGATTAATTTGATGATGCTTTTAGGACAAATATAATGTGGTTATATATCTCAATAATATTTTTTAATCACATAAAATCATTGGGGATAATGATAGAAATTTAACTGTATTGTTTTAGATAAATGTATGTGTGAGAGTTTCATCCTTCATAGATAAGGATTTATTTTTAGTATTTTCATTATATTATTTTCTATATTTACAGTGTATTTTTTTATTTGAAACCTATATAGAATAATTAGAAATATAGAGATAATTGAGAATAAAATAATATTTTGGAAAATAATTGTTGTTTTGAATATAAAAATGTTTTAAATTATAATTGAAATGTAATTTTTAATCTATTTTTTTCAAAATGAGTATTTATGTAAGATTGAACAAATGTGAAACTCGATGATCATAGGTTCTAAGAAAAGTGATCTTTTTCACACACCTGAGTGTTATATAATCATTGTCAACATTTTTATATATACATTTTTGTAAGAGTACTGAAGCATTCTATAAAGTATAGAAAATTCTATCCTCTTATTTAAAGAGGTTATATTTCATCAAATATTTAAAGTATGATCAATTAACCATTTTGAAATCCCATTTTAACAGTGGAAAATATTTTAATGCATTACCATAAATTTTACCCTTTTATTAATACCTTAGTATACATGTAAAACATTGTAAATTTGAATCATAAAAATCCATTTATCCCCACAAACCTAACATTATGTTAATTAAATGAGTCTGGTTGATCTCATGTTTGATGGAGAGAGAATATTTTTTCATAAAAAACTAGCTACAACATTATTTAATCTTCTATTCATTATTTTTTACTTCTATTTATAAAGTTCTATCATTCTGGGATGATAAGAGGGTGACTAAGAAAATTTCACTCAATTATGGAGGAGTGTTCAAAATTAATTCAATATCAAATTTTTTTTTATCATTTCCAAAAGAAGAATAATTCAATGTATAAATTATAAATCTGAAAAAACCTAATAAATTCAACCAAATTGAATAATGAGGGAATAAATCTACTCGTTGATGTTTAAACTTATAAGGCATGGATATCCAAAAAAATAAAATGAAATTTTGGGGGACACATATATACATATAAGAAGTGAGTGGGGATCAATTATTGGGTTTAAATTGTTCCATGAATTTTCATTCATATTATATCCATACATCCTCATTCAGATTCAATAATTTTTACATTCAAATATAACATAACAATTATGTTTAGAATAAACCATATATTGTCCTCATTATTAGAAAATTTTTATGCTTGCGTTATGTGGATATTCTAGTAGAGAAACAATAATATTTAAATTTTTAATTTTTTAGATTGATAATAACTATATATTTAAAATAATATATTCAAGAGTGATACACATCTATGGAGGGAAAAATGGACACCATTATTAATAATTCATTGAATTAATAGTTATTTTCAAAGAGAAAAGATACAAATGAAACCAAATTTGGTGTAATGATATTTATTTTGTTGTGTTAAATCAAATTTTATATTATATATATTTTATTAAATATTAATTAAACGTAGATTATTATGATATCCCAGAGTTCAATGTTAACATGTGGGTGAAATGAGAGAGTTAATACTTTCCTATTTCTTTACTTAATTCTAATTTCTTAAAATACCACAATTTTTTTTATTTAATTGTAATGGTTAAATAATTATATTAATGGAATAATATGTGATGAGATATAAAAAATTATAAATTATTTATTTAATAGTTATTTGAATAATATTTGAGATTTTTTTTAATTCCATATTTTTAGTGATGATTTATATGGAATTTTTATTATTTTAATGAATTTGGACATTGTTTATAAATACTAGTATTTTCCATATGACTACAATTTAGAATATTAATTATAAAATAATATATGTGTTGAATTTTTTCAAAATTCATTGAATGAAATTACAAAATATGAAGATATATATTTTCATTGATTGAAAGAGGAGGATCACATTATTCATGAAGACAATAGATCTATAATATAATGATTGAATGGATTTGTCAATATATAAATTTATTTAAGAAATAAGAAATAAAATTTTTATTAGTGCTCGTATTTGTATGAAATTTAGACCAAAGTTAGAGGAAAAAACTAAATCTTTCAATTAATAGGTAACTCCCCAGTTTCACTCTTTATTTTGTTAGAGGCATGAATCACAATTAATATTTTTAACTCTTTTTTTAATTTCCTTTTTTATATCATTTGTTCCTTATACCCCTCCAAAATATAAACATGAATTATTCAACTTTAATGTATTTTATTTGTTGGATTTATAGGTACAATACAATTTATTAATTCTATTCCACATTTCAATTCAATTTTCAAAAGGAATTCTTATGGGAAAAAATTTTATCTAAGAAGATTTAACTTTATTTTTTAAGTTCCATTTTTTGGATTTCATAGTTGAAATATAATTTTCATGTACAATATATTTTTATTTTTTATTATCTCTAATATCAAATTTATATTATATATTTCAAAATTAATCCATTTTTGGGGACTATATTTGATTTTACCCTTTAAGACAAATTCTTATACACATCTTTTTCATTTTGAAAACTCTACCCATTTAAGTGTTGTTAACATTTATTGTATGTCTAATTCAGCATCATTAACATGAATTTTTAATTCATAAAAATAATAAAATTCAATTAGTTTTTGAAATAATTTAGTAATGAAGTAAATTGGAAGTTGATTGTTTATCACATAAACCCTGAGGCCAACCTTATGTGAATCATGGTAGAAAGTAATTATTACCTAAATATGATCAACTTATGGATCAATACATATAGACCTAATAATATCTCCATACCCAATAAATCAGTTTTTCATGGTGTATATGCCTTCATTATAAGCCTAAATTCATAATTCATATTTTCTATTATAATAAAGTCACTGTGTAACAATTAGAATTACTAATGTTAATGTATGTTTTAATTACTCCTTTATTTGTGGTTATTCACATTAATATAGAGTTTCATGGGTTGAAAAAATTAGTTGATCATAATGAAATTTATTTCAATAAAGGTATTGTGATTCTTAAATAATAGTGGGGAATATTATAAATTTTTGTATTTTCTAAAATAGTATTTAAATAAAATTCTTGATCACATTAGTTTTTCCAAATACCATATCCTTTTTTATTTTATTTATATTTTCTTAACAGATGTTGGTTTTCATATTAATATACCAATTTATGTATCGCATAGATTTAACCCCCTTTTATTTTTTTCATTAAAAGTAAAATTGCATAAATATAAAAATGTGATTAGGATAATTGAGTGATCGATGGTAAGGTTTCTTAAGATAGATGGTCATGTCGAGGACCTATTTTGTGTTTTTTAAAAAATAATGAAATATATTCAGTGATTCTACATTATTTATTGTCATAGGTGAAACCTACATCATGAATAACTTTTGTTAGATAGAATGTTGTTGAGACTTCTATTATAAAAGTGATTAATGTGAAATATACAAAGTCTTGGTGGTAAAATTTTAATGGTTGTTCAAGACAAAAGTATTTTTCATAGGTCATTAGAGACATTGTGTTTGGGAAAATTCTCTCTAGTTTCATGGGCCCCCATATTTTTTAGTGGATGGGGATTATTTTTATTGATAAGGTGAAAATATTACTTTTTATCGAAGGTAGTTATAAATAAGTTTTTAAAGGATTACAAAACAGTAATAAATAAATCCATTGAAGAATATTAAAAATAATAATATTAAAAAAATCACCTTCATAGTTAAAGGATTCACATTTAGTTCCACATATTTTTTAATGGGATACTCTAATGTGTAATTCAATCCATTAAGAACATTTTTGTGAGTTTGGGAAAAAATTATTTCAAAATATATTAATTTATTGGGACTTTAAATATGAAAGATTATAATTTCAATATGTGAATATGGTAGGTGGTTGAGATCATCTTACAATTTTTCGGTGTTATTTCAAAATCTTATAATTTATTCTATATTTATGTTATGTAGTTAAATTCTTCCTATGTCCCAAATTTTTATTAGTTCTCCTATTGCACATGTTGGCCGTTAACATTTATCAATATATTTATATATATATGAATTTGATATTATCTATCATTATTATTAAAAAATATTTTATTCTTATTCAAATGTTCCATGATTCAATGCCACACAACTGAGAATTTTGGAGTTTACCACCACATAGGGAAGCATTTGGTGTTGATAGTATTAGGACGGTAACCATGAAGGGGATACCTATGTATCCTTAAAAAAGGAATCACATCCTATATAGTTCAATTCATGTTTATGGGACACAAAATAACATTTAGTGTTTTTTGATAAGGGTAAATCTATGAATTTTAATGTCTAATGGTATGTATGTTTGGATATAAGGTTCCTTATAGTGGGGTTTGTGGGAAATATGAATAAAATACTATTTTTTGGGGACCTATGATAGAATATAACCCAATGAATTTTGGTTTGATGTCTCATGGAATGATTTCAGATGAGATATGTGGTTGTTTTGACTAGTTAGAGTGTTGAACAGTATGAATAATATGGTTTCATTAGGAATATAGACTCATGAAATAGATATAGTGATTCCTATAAAGAATATGACCCACCAAGTGGGATATAGTTTCATCTATAATATGGTCCCATGAGGGGATATCCATTTTAATATGGACCCTGTGAATGGGACACCAGAAATTATATGTAATATAACAAGGATTTGAAGTATGATAGTGTATTATTGAGGAATACGGTCCCATGAGGATGAAAATAATTGGTGATATTTGGAATGATCCTCTAGGTGGTGTCCCATGAATCCATTTTTATTAGATACAAAACCCACATAGTTCATGGTTCATGGTTTTGAGGTGGTTGGATATGGCCATAACATGCTTCTTTACATCATTTGATAAAGATATATTCATGATTTTTTACAGAATTCAACTAGGAAGATTCCAAATTTTCTAATATCAAGATTTAGGGATTTCCATGCCAAGAAATATGAATCAATATGGGTTTGTATGGGGTTTTAGCATACGAGACCACCCCATAATTCCTAAAATACTAAATATATTAGGTAGAGGCATTTAAATTTGGGTCATATAACTAGTATGAGGCATATCCAACAATATTAATTCCAATGAGTTAGAAGAGAGAGATGAATTATGCCTACTCCCAGTAAGGATACTTGTAGTATATATTAAATAATTATTGTATAATTAGTTTATACCCTCATTGAATAGACACACATCAACCAATTTCCTAGGACAATCAGATTTAGGATGACGATAACTAGAATATTTTCCATGGCCAATTTATTGACTCACTAGTGTACCTATTTTGTGAAACCTTGTTAACATGGGAATTAAATATTACAAATTCCTCGATGTCACAATTTGATATTTTAGAAAAGTTGGTGTTTTATTTTTTAAATTGAATTCATAATTGATGGATAAAATCTCCAGCGATCCTTAGTAACTTTTAATGCATGTCTGGTGGGTTTATATGTGGTTTTTCATGGGAATTTGTAGTATTTATTTATAATAAGGTGAGAAATATTGATTGAATATTCTGGAACAAGGAACTAAAATAATGAGGGGCTTGGGAACCCCCAATAGGAAATGGTCTGCATAGAAGCTATCTAAGGGAAGCCTCGTTTACATATTGGTGAGTAGGCAAAACCCATATACATGGTATATTGGTTTGGGAAGGTCATACTCTCCTTGGGACCACATGAAAATGGACAATCCTCATGGTATTCCCTCCCTGTGGTGGTCCACTCAAGGGATGCATGAACGTCTCATATCATGCTGTTGGTAAGCATTCAGATGGATTAGTTGTGTGGTAACCTTATACATGATCGAATTTTTAATGATTTTACTAGGATATAAGTCCAAATTCCGTAGGATATAAATGGATTAATGGTCTTCATGATATTATTTGGTGAGAATAGGAAGTCATGGTGGTGAATTTTATAAATTAATTCAATGATGGTTGCAAGCATGGAGAGTGTGTAGACTAAATATTTGGGTGCATTATATATGAGAACAACCCATTATAAATGAATATTCATAGGTGAAGTAGTTTTTATTCTTCAATTATCTATTTTTCCTTTGGATCTCTATTTATTATCTTCATATTTACTATATTCTATAGAAGAAACATGGTATTTATAATAAATCCATGTCAAAATAATAACATATAAATGAAACCAAAATTTAATTGGTTTATCCATGATCGAGGGTTATTTTCTTATATATTTAGTCTAGGGATAAATTGAATGGGGATCATGTAATTAAGAAGGTGTCTACCTCACAATCATATGGCTTCTAGGTGGCCCCAAATTTTGATTCCACTATTTTTATGTGGGGTATATTGGTTTTCATGGGATTCCCTCTTCCAACAATATGAAAAATAGATGTGTGATCACTTCATATAAAAATGATAATGTAGTTAGACATCCGATTATCGGTTAAGAAGATCATAACATGGCCTATTTAATTTTATCCAAGACTATTGGTACATCAATATAAACTATCCTTTTACATCAAATATGTTTTGGAATTTTTGGAATATCTTCATCAATATATCACATCTACAAAATACTAATAGATTTTGTGTCACATTCCCACCTATTATAAGATTTAAAAGAAATTTTAAATCAAAATCAAGAACTCCATTTGGATTTGTTATAAAAAACATTTTGGAAACTGATATTAAACATCACTATGTATGAAATTATATGTAAAACATTATGATTACCCATCAAAATATATTTTTTAACTCTGAAACAGTTTTATAGTATCTACCAATGGATAAACCAATTGAAATTCCAGAAACCACAAAATGTGACCCCATGACTGCAATAGAATTGAGAACACATGTAAATTGTGGGATCATAAATGTAAACAATGAACATTCTAGAGTAAATATTCTAGGTTAACCAAGATACAAATTTTTTTATATCCATCATAATCATTTTTCTATATTTCTCCTCCCACAACATACTTCAAAAGTTAGGATGAATCCACATATGTTACTATTATCTAAGACTATAGTTCCTAGTTGATCATTGTAGGCACAACCTACTGCGATGTAAATCATGTTTTATCTAATGTATTCAAATTAAAAATTCTTCTTTAAACCTTTCAACCAATTGTATGTGTAATAATACATTTCCAGTTAATATTTTTTTAATAATATTATTTTTAATCTTTAATACACCTATATGTAGATTAATATAAGAAAATAAATAAGCACATTCTTTTTTACAACGGTTGAACCCTCTCTATAATCGTAATCCTTTACATTAGTGGCATGTCCACATAAAAAATAACCCATAAAAATCATTATATCAATACAGGTGGAATTATCTAGGTGTCTTCTTAATCTGGGATAACAATATTATTGATACGGGGTCACCATATTACACATGTGGCATGTCATCAATATATTTCACCTGTAAATGATTCTTTTATAATAAATCCAATAGTCGCCCCACTGATATTTCAGTATTTTATATGTTATATTCATCCATATTCTTAATGTAAATTTTAAACCGATCGTGGTGTTCATCTACACCAAAAATGAGGATCCATTTCATAACAATAGGTAAACATCGACTGCATCGTTGTTTTTGATCACCACACAATCTACTCGATCACTTTATCATACTTAGTTCCATGGTCTTATAAGCCTATTTATTTCCTTCTCATACAGTGTTTTCATGAAAAAAACTGAAATATTTTTTACCAAGTTTTTTTGAACCAAAAAACAACATCATTATCCATCCTAGTGATGTACTCTCAATCAAATTTGATTGATCAATATCACTTCGTAAACCAATCATTATTGTTATATTACTCATCCACTTATTTCTTCATCATCTAAGAATATTATTTTCAATTAATAACTCAAAATATTTATTGTATTTATCTTCTTCTTACTAATTTTCAATAATTTTTCTATACATATGTAATCTTATTTGGATAAAATATTTTCAATTTTTGGGTATCTTATTTATTACAACATACATCAAGTTCATCCTATTCATTGCATATGTTGTCTTAAAAATTTCTATATATACCACTCCTTCCTCCAGTATACATGGTTATTTAATCTACTCTTATTTTTCTTCCATTAATTTATTTTATTCCCATTACATCACCCATTGTTCACTATACATCATAAATATGATTCACAAACATCAATATATATTTCTTTTTCCTTGAAATTATCATCTTCTTACATTATTTAGTGGATAAATTAATTTCTATTTTAATTTTCAATAAACACTAATGGATTTTATGTATTCAATGTAGAAATTATACCAGAATATATATTAAAATAAAATAATTTTTGGATTCCCAAAAATTTATTCATATGAATTTTAACAAATATACACTCATTTGATGTATAAATAAATAAGTATTATATTATTTATTTAATATCATATAGGTTCATTCAAAAATTAATCAATAAATGTGAACTGTGAAGTGTTTTCATTCAATCGTTCTCATAGGAAAACTTCATCACTAAAACTCTTATTGAAATAGAAAAAAATACTTTCAAGACATGAAAATTATTAATTTATGACCATATATGTTGTGGTATCCATTTATCCATTATAGATAATAAAAGATATATTCATTCTTATTTATTATCAAAAATATCTAAAAATTGTGGGAATAAGGCTCTTCAACCACAGGAAAATCATATTTTTTCCATTGTAAAATATCACATTTCATAGGATATATTAATTTTCTACATAGCACCATCAAAATATGTATGTTAAAAATCATATGTGATCAAAATATCATATGTACTTTGATAATATTTCTTTTGACTGACACATGTAGCTCAATTACTTGTAATGTGTCTGAAATAAAATACAATATATGTATTCTTCCATTAATAATTTTTTAATGATGAAATTTTTTATAGAATGCATAAAATGTCTTATATCTTGTTTAAAATATCTTCCTCTTAATAAAATTTCCCATTTTATTTGAAAAATATAATATCTCGAAAAAATAGAATTTCCTCCACATATGGTATATATGTTTTAATATCTTACAATATTGTCTTCACTAAATAATTTTCAATCAAAAATATAATATGTTCATGGAAAATCACATAAAAATTTACGTTTCATCGTATTCTCTACAAAAATAATATAACATCATTTTCCATTTTTTTCTCCGACAATAGAATGCTAATTTTTTATCTAATTAACATTCATAATAAAAAATAAATAGCGACCACATACAATTATATCAAGTTAAATTAAAAAACAATAATATTTATGGGAATTATTAATACAATTTCAATCCCAACAAATCTTGTTAAAATGTCTCAAAAAATTAATACCAATTTTAGAGTATGATGATAGCTTATTATTCCCTAAAAATCAATCCAATATAAAACCTACATCAAAATATATTTTCATAGGTTCAATGATTCTTAATTCTTTATCAGTCGATAAATGATTCCCTAAAATTTAATATAGCTACAGAACTATAAAGAACTAATCATGAATATCCTGAAATAGTAGCATGTTCCATCTATATCAAAATCTATTATAGAGAAATTATTTTTCCAATATCCACAGTTGTCATTAATTCTCCTGAATATGAGTTCTTTTAGTCTATTGTTGTTGGACCCCATTCGATGTTTTCAATCCATTTATTCATATGTATATATTACATTACCAAATAATAATGGAATGTTCCTTAGGTCTTCATATGGGTGGATATATAATATATCACCCATGAAATCTCCATTACAATCATTAAATTAAAATGATTGATGAAAAAAGTCCAATTTGGAAAAAATAAGCACATAACCCTTTTGGGAACATCAATCACTTACTTATAATTTTTTTTTCATTTCCAAATATACTAAAAATTTCAATTTAATTTGAAAAATGTTAATTGAAAATAAATTTAAAGGGTAAATGTATTCTCTTAAAAATTTACTCATTAGGGAAGTATAAATACATATATTTCTATCGTAACATTAATTATGGAAAGGGGATTCCCATCCTAGTTACAAAAAATATTTTGTATCCCATCATTTAATAATAGGAGGAAATTTGAATGAATCCCTTCTAACCAATTTCATTTCATTATAATCAAATCATATCAAGGAAGCATTTTTAGAAATTCTACGAT
Organism: Viscum album; assembly: GCA_963277665.1. Taxonomy (NCBI): domain Eukaryota; kingdom Viridiplantae; phylum Streptophyta; class Magnoliopsida; order Santalales; family Viscaceae; genus Viscum; species Viscum album. The sequence continues at coordinate 1,260,062,489 of OY728152.1, forward strand.
GTCATGCTTCAAGTAAAATTGTTCAATAGACTAATAAAATGAAAGACCACATGTGATAACCTAGTTTGAAATCGCGTGTGATCAATTTAGACAACAAATATATACCTAAATAATCAATAATGTGATACTAAGATTAATATTTAAATTATTCAGGGCTATTATTGAAAATTTTCAATAATGATTTTTATCATATATTCACTTGAATGCACATACAACTGAATTTCAAAGACAAGTTATTTAATCCCCATTTTTTTTTATAATCCATTTCCCCATATAAGAACAATGAAAATGAATTAAAACATGATTGGGATAATGAAAATATGTCCTCATCAACTAATTTTTAGGTTGCTATCTAGATTTCAATATTCAATATAAAATATAAATGAATGGTAGCATCAACTATTTTTATAAAATCTAATTAAAGGATGAAATCCACACAAGTTGACGATAAATCCGCATCATTTATGGTGAAAAAATTGATATTGGAATATGTGGGATCACATTCAATATCCCAGTTGATGTTTTTGGAATAAAACATGTTAATAAAACCATGAAATATCTTATAAAAACTCTAACACATTGTGACCAATTCATGAATTATCATCAATTGACATTTTACCTATGAATATGTGTGTTATATAATTAATTTTTCTTATCTTCATAATTATTTATTTCTAGAATAGATTTATTTACATTAGTAATTGGACCACTTTCCTTCTTTTCAATTTTTCCCACCTTTTTTTTCATTTCCAATTAATTAGAACATATTAAAATACATTATATTTTATTCTTTTTAGACCTATTTCAGTGTGAGGATTGATTATTTTAATTAAAGGTCATTGAATTGGGATCTAATTAGGATTTTCTGATGACACTCAATTGTTTTACAAATAATAACCAATCATAAAAAAACCTTATATTCTAACAGGTTACACGATCAACACATATCATAAATTGACTTTATGTTACCACTTTTGGGAAGCCTTTCAAAATATCTATCATGAATACCAAAACCATAAAAATATGGCTATATCATTATTGAATTTATTTCCTTTTTGATTAATGATTTCCCATTTATTTATTTTGTTTCATGGCCATGTTGAACCGGTAAATGATGTGTCCACTTTTTCAACAATACAATCATTTATTCTATATACAAAATAAATCCTAACTTAATTTATTTAGTGGAATATATTTAGAAATATATAAAAATAAAATCTTCTATGATTCATCTTGTAATCAATACATGTATTATTTCTTCTTCTTCTATTCATTTTTTTGTTGATCTATAATTTATTAAATATATTTATGATTCTAAAATAGATATATAATTTTTTATAAAAATAGTGACTAAATTTCTAGTATAACTCACAAAAATTTTCCAGTGAATCAAATCTATTCGAAAATGGTAGATTCCTATAATATTGTGTGATATGTTTTAGTCTAGTAGGTTTTCATTGAACACTATATTTTACCCTTACATCCTATACCCTCTAATTTGAAATAGATGATATAGATTTAAAAAAATCATCATATATGTTCTTGAACACCAAGAATCAAAATAATCTTCCAATATATTTACTTATTTTCATTTTGATATAGTCATTCAAGATTGAAATGTATGTTTCTTAGATATTTTAACCATCATTATAGAATTATTTTAGGGGGAACTTCTTTATTAACATATTCACTTCAACAAAAAAAATTTATGGTGTGTTTTATAGTAGTTTTTTTACATCAAAATTAATATTTAACAAAACCATTGTGCAACCCTTTAAGAAAAACAATTGTTTACTTTAAACTGAATGAATTAGATTACAAGATTCCATTTAGAATTATTATGAGGAGGAGTCTTGTAAAAAATATGTCATGCTCGATTTTACACAATTTTGTGTCTTCAATGATGTTGAAATCATATTTGATGTTTTTTTAAAATACATCTAGTATTATTATATTGAAATTTTCTAGAATATCCATCATCACTATTTAATTTTTTTATTTTCACCCCTATACATCTTTCGTTGACATAGTCCATTTTATCTATAAACAATATCAACATGTCTCCCTAACAATATTAAAAATATTAATAATAACTTCATGTATTTATTCACCAATATAAATTCATCTCTACCTATCATCCTTTTATTTTAAAATTTTAGTAGGGAACACTATATATCATTACAGACTTTTGAGGCCTCTCTAAATCATGGGATGGTTCTCTGACAATATCCACGAACACTTATTTCCCATTTAGATTTCTCTAAAATTCCAGATCAACCAATTAAATTAGTTTAATTTATGATTTATTAGTTTTTTCTTTTACATTCACTAGCATTGTGAGTGTGTGGAAATAACACTATATCTTGGAAAATGAATTATTTATTGCATGAGGATCCTGATTTAGTTATTTCATTTCATCATGAAGTCCCTTGTTGAATATATATATATTTGACTACATTAGTGGGTACATTCTTTCTGTAATCATTAACATCAAAGTAAATGAATTGGTATGATTAAATGCAATCTATCTCACATATATTACATGAACCCCTAAAAGAATAATAATAACTATATTAAAAAATTAAACCATTACCATTCATATTTCAATCAACGAATGGTGTTTCTAGAACATTCATTGAACTGTTTTCAATCATCATAAACCCTTTATCTTAATTGATTTTCAGGTTATTTTCTGCAACCAAAAAATCTATTATGATAGTGTTTGATGTAGATTCATACATTTTATGTTCTTTAAATTCAAATCATCACTTCAATTATTTCTAGTGAACACTATATGGAAATTCATTTAATACCAGTCAATGATGTCCTTTGATATTATATTATCTTTGGAAGAACGCTTGATTAAAATAGAGGTTACCTTGGATCAAATACCAATTATAGTTCATAGTGGATTATTATAGAAAATCCTAGGGGTATTGAATCAGGTGTTTTTTCAAATTTTTCATTAATACATTCAACCCATTATTTATGTTAACCTATTTTTTTAAGATAATTGATTATTTTTTTAACTTTGAACAAACCATTAATAAATTTATTACATGAATAAAAATTATTACACATATGTTTATATGTATTTGACCATCCATGAAATAATACTCCTTATGAAGATTGGTTGAACATGTCTAAGAGTTTATACTAAATATTATTTATCCATACAAGTGGTGTTTTACATGTATTATCGTATAACCAATTTCACTATACTACATATTAGCGGTCACCATATCAAATAACTATCATTTGTAAACTAAATATAATAAGTGAATGGGTCTTCACAATGTATTATACAATCTTCACACTATAATTTTACGAGCCAGTATCTTTGAATTCATTCTCCTCTTAAAGTATACCCGAAAAAATTACATGGATGTCTATGAAATAAAAATAATTACATTCATCCTCACAAGTGAGAAAAAATTAGTGAGATAAATTCATTTAAAATTACACAAGAAACATAGTCTATTATTTTAAACTCAATTCATTGTTTTTGAAAATCTATTAAAATGATTATCGTAGATAATTATCAAGAAAATTGGCATGAATATATTTTATGTAAATTTAATACAAAGAACCATGACCTTATAATCATTGATGGTGATATACTCTCAAACACAATGGTATTCTCTTGATAACAATCACTACCTACTCAGTTCGGTCAATTTTATCATCCTTGTTTGGGTTATTCATCAGTATATATGATTTAAACATAAAAACATTGGATATTCACTATCTCTCAAATTTTATTATTTCACTCTTCTTCACCATCCAAAAATAATTTCTGGTTTCAGAAGGTTTCAACTTTTTATAATCCTCTTCCCTAATTCCTCTAGTAAAAAGTTCTTATTTTTTACTTACATTATATAAGTAATTTAATCTCCTCATATGTCTTCTTTCAAGTGACCTCACTCTCTTGGCCCCTTCTCTTGTTCTCCTTCCATCAAGAGAAATATTTCTCTTAAACCATTCTACCTTTTGTATCACAGAAGATAACAAAGACACACACTTTTTTTACTATATCATCTTTATTAAAATTCTCATATTTTCACATTAATAAGAGGATTCATTAATTTATAATATCATTTTATATTTCCACTAATTGAATAATGATATAAAAAAAATTTCTATCTTAAATGAAAAAATATAAAATAACCATTTTTGAATTTAGAGGATTTTCCATTATTACGTTTTCAATAGAATTGAAATTTAAAAAAGACCATAATTAAATAAACCCAACATATACATTTAAAATTTTATTTTATCTTAATGTTTTATAATTATAAAAATTGTAAATAACAATTAAAAACATCATATATTTATTCACTATTACTTATTTATAAACATATTTCTTAAACCGCAAAAAATGGATTTATAAAATACACCAATGTATTGTTTTATTTGTTTTATAACTATATATGTTGTTGTATACATTCCTTCAGTATGCGGGATAACAAAAGTTACTTATTATTTTTTCCCAAATACATAACATTATAAATTATATAATATCTTAAGTACAAATCAATCTTTGAATCATAAATATATTCATTATTTATGATATTATAAATATTTATGGAAACATAATTGAATATTACAGATATTATTTCATGCTTTTCCATTATTCTACATTAACATGATGACGAGTTCCTAAATCACTAAAAGCATTTATCCAATTTGTTTTTATGTTTTTGGTATAAAATTCAATCCAAACATTATGTAGTTTGGTAACCTTTATATGTTTGGAATTTTAGAAAATCAAATTTTCCCCAACTAGAATTTCATATTTTTCATGTTAAACATCATATGTCATTGGATTTTTTACATTATCAATGAACTAAAAAAATATTCTCTAAATTAAATATCATACATATAATGAAAAAACATATCATATTTACAAATGTTTCTTATGAATCATGTAGATTAATTCACTTCTGTGTTGCACAAAGCGCCCATGCCATATTACATTTTATCATGTTCAAAACATGGAACACTCAAATGTCATATAAGGTTCAAAATATTTCATACGACCTATAGAAATGTCATTTGACATATTATTTTATATTTAATAAATTTCATCCCTCTATAATATCTTACATGATAGAATATATCCTTTACTTGGGAGAACAACATTTTTCATTTTTCAAGACTCAGTCACATTTTGTATATTTGAAACTCAAATATCAAAATTTCAAGGAAGATATCTTCCTTGATGATGAATTATACTATGTTCTATCAATGTTAGAAAAATTACATTTCCATTGTATGCATTCTAGTATTGGAATTAAATATTTCATAAAATGATGTTTGAGATTTCTCAAAACAACTATGAACTTTTCCCTTCATATCAAATCTCACCTGAAAAACATAAAATAATTTTATAAATTATAAAAAAATCATATATATGAAAAATCATCATTAATGGTTTTGGAATCAGTTGAAATACTCATGATATTGTATTCCAAGATTCTATGTCTACATTAGAAATTCTATCAAACAAAAAAATTCATCCAATGATATTTTCAATGGTTTAAGGACATTTCATACCCAATAGTACAAGAATGTGTTTCCATAAAATTAACTAAATATCTGATGTTATAGATATTATATTTAATATCCTCTAAATAAACCTATTTTTTTTAAACACAATATATTTTTGACAAGACATCTTCCAACTTCATTAATTATCATTATTTCTCATGAAGATCAGTTATATCAACCGTCTATTGTGGGATACCAATATATTTTACATATCATGTTATTAAATGGTATATAGTTCATTACATAACATGTGTGGAAAACTAAGTTACTCTTACATTGGGTAGATACTAAAAAAACATTGAATATATCACATTTTCACTAATTATGAAAAAATTCTACATGAAAACAAGACTAATTGACAACATGTACACCCAGTCATCTATGGAAGTATTAAAAAAAAGTGATTCAACATGTGAAATGCATAATGTCAATCCCATATATCTAATTATAGAATTTTAGATTCTCTATTTATAGATTGATGAATATATCACATTTCATCCCTGATTATGGATGAGACCGTCACATGTTTATTAACCAAATAGATGAGAAAATTATATGTATTATTTAGGTACGTTTTCACAATCCAAATTCAATATATAAATTGGGTAAATCTTCCATACTCATCATATGGGAGGTAATATCCCTTCTTACTTGATATCTAACTGATAAAATAGTCAACAACATACCAAAATACTCCCTGATTAGATAATCCTCAAGACAAGCCTAAGGTATCATTGTATGAATGTTTTAATACTAGGTATCTCCCCATCCTCTAATAAAATAGACTATATATTCCATAAAATTACATTATAATGTTGAGATATTGAATGAAACTTCCTTCGGTATACTTTGTGGGTCACATATCATTTGAAATAACTTTTTTTGTCTCATGAATATATTATGTATTTTTATACAAGATTCAAAATTATTCCAACTATTAAATTTTCTCATAACATAGAGTACGAACTAATGAATATAATTTTTGTATAAATCTAGATCATAGAATGAATGGATAATTATCAATACATTTCAGGAAATGTTTATATATATAAACCTATATGTAGACAAATTGAAATAATGATTATATATTTATTTCCATTTTTATGATACATTTTATATTATTTAAAATAAATTATTAATATGTAATAAATAAACTATATAATCACACAACTATCATATCATATTTGAAATACATTCTTGATCATACGTTTGTTTTCTGCTCTTTTAGAGGTTTTATAAATCATTATATTATATAGGTAATTCCTACTAATATACTGGGGGACCATCTAACAAAACATTCTTGCTAATCTATTTATTATGTAAAATCTATGAGGACAGAATGTATGAACTTTTTGGATATTTATGATTAATATTAAAAATTATCAACTCTGTGCACATATTAGAACTTTGTAACACCTAAAAAAATGTTATATTTTCATCAATTTTTTTCTACATAGATCATTTTGTAGTCTAACATCATCATCAGTTCATCCACAGGTATCAATGTTTCCAATGGAATATTATTTTAATTAATTTTTATGATAACATTTTTAATTACCTACATATTTAAACCATTTTGTGGATAAGGTTGAATCCACTTTTTCAAGGAATAATAAATTTTACTCTTTACATTACATTCTTCCCCCTAAATTATTATTTTCTTGACATTAAATGAATAATCTCTTTTCCTATCATCGGTTTAATAGATAAGGAAATAATAAAATTCAGTTTTAATGTTAGCTAAATGTGTGATTCCCCTGAAATATTTAAATTTGTATTAATAATATTTGGGTAGTTATTTTGATTATTAGTATTATTATGGTTTTGAATTTTTTGGTTCGATTGAAAATAAATTCTTTTTGAATTAAATAAGACACATTTCATTCAATATAAACACTAAAACATTACATTTAAATAAGGCCAAAAGTCCACTACTATCCTAGAATACATACGAAAAGGCATGTGAAGATCACTAGAAGACCACCAAACACAGCAACTAGACCAAGTAAGTTGTGAATATCCTATGATTCTGTCCCAATGGATGAAATTATGGTAAGTAAATTGAAAAAATACTATGCATCAAGGGAATGTGGAGAACCATTCTTATTATCCGAAATGAGTTTTTGATGTTTCGAACACCCTACAAAATATTAATAATGTTTTTTAACTATAGAAAATAAATATGACTGTTTCCGCACATTCTAGGAATTGCGGTTCAAAATCATGTTACCGTTGGTATTTTTATAAAAAACCATTATAATTTCATTAAGAATTTAAATTTTTTGAAAATTGATTTAAATATTTTAAAGATAATTCATGGTTTGGTGATGACATGATTTTAATTAAGATGTTTTTTTATTTATATTTTGAACTGATAATGTTTTTAAAACTCAAAATTGAATAGAATCTTATGGAATTTATGATATATAAAATATTCTGTAATAATGAGAAATAATGTTTTATATATTGGGAAATTAATATATATTTACTGGTTTCGTAAAAATATGTATTTAATAGATTTTATTGACAAAAAAATGGTAGATTGCCCAATATGACTGAGGAAAACCTTGAAGGATAAGACCTCATGGTTATTGGGAATCTCAAAAAGGCATGCATCGTGTATGCTGAATTATGCTCAACCCATTCACAGTGATAGCTTTGCATGAAAAAGACCTATTTATAGGGACTACCTAGGTTCATGAAGAGTGTTATTAAGGTCACGCACCAGTATGGGTGAGGGAGGGACAATACCCTTGGGTGGGGGTCCCATTTATAAGGAATGCATTATGTGTGTTTGTTCCCTTGAAATCAAGGTAGCGACAACGATTATTGTAAGGCGGTCCAGAAACACTCACTGTTTTTATGTGGGATTCTGATTTTTCTACTAAACGCAACCCGAGATGGTCAATCTCGCAAGGTAATATCCTCACAGTCCGAACCAGTCCAGCCTTCAAACCCCCATCTTTGTAGTTTCATCTCCATGAATTTACGAGATGTTAGATTGAGAGACATTTGATCTCAGACGTTCATCCTTTTTAAAACTGGGAAATCTAGATTAGTCTTCTGATCAACTCATGATCTAATGCCATCTATTATTATTTTATGAAAATGAACAGAGCCACCATAGTCATTTGATATTACTAGGATGATCACATACCTCCATATCATTTCTCTTATTCCTTTATTCTTCTTCTTCCCCACCCCACACTAGTCCACGTCACAACCCTCCTCATCCACTCTTTCTTCCACATCCCATGAGTCCTCCCTTTACTCTCCTCAGACCCAACTCTTTTATTTTTCAAAAAGGATGCCTTGGACGCATTAGTTTAATGCAAACCCCGTTTTTGTATCATGTATGTTTTCCACAATATAAATATAAATATAAATATATATATATATATATATTATTAATGAATGATATATTTATGGTCTACAGTGATTATGGTTTTTGTTCATTTCGGTAATGGTTATATTCAAAATTCTTCATGTTTCTTGGATATATAATATATTTGAACTGTATAGTATAAAAATATTTATTAACACGTTATATATACCCATTTTTTCAGATATAACCCTACAGGAAATTCTTCATCCCTAACATCCATTAACCTCTTCTCAATTCAACCTCACCCATGATGTCAAGTAAGGGTTAATTTATCTTCATTTTTGATATGAAAAACCCATATTTTCTCTTTGTGAATATAAATTTATATTTATATATACCAATAAATATATATATTTTAATCGAAATCTAAAATACGTTTTCAAATAATTGACATTAGTGATTAGAAAATTATTTTTGAAGTGTATTATACTTGTAAGGATTTATCAAACATTGTTTTGGTTATGTAAATCCCATGTATACACTTTGTGTATAAAAGGTTTTATATAAATTCAAATTATATTCTATTTTGCACCTTTCAAGTGATAATTATCAGTAATTACCTGATGTTTTGGTGTATATAATATTTTAAAGAGTTTACTGTGATTGGTTTTTGATTTTGATAAACTCATATGTATATATATGTATTTATATTTCAATCCTAACTCGATTATGTTTCATTTCTTGTTATGTTAAGAAATTATTTTTAAAGATGATCCTTATTATTATAATTATTCTTTTAATTATTGATGAAAAACCCACATGTATATATATAAGAATGAAAAATATATATACATGTCTTGTTTCTTTTTAAAATGTTTTGATGGTTTTACCATTGTAATGATTTTTTGTTTTGAAAATTACATTTTGATTTTTTCAAAATATTTTTTGTAAATAAGGATATTTATATAATGATTTGTGAATGTTTTATATAATATGAATGTGACATTATATTTAGTTAACCATTTTAAAAAATAAATAAATGAATAATAATAGATTTTTATTATAATTTTTTTATATGCCCTCATTGCGTAGTTGTTATTTAATCAAGATAAGCTACAATCCAAACAAATACAAGTGATTATTTTTCTACATGTTTTACATTTTTAATAAACCCTTGAATTGGATGTTTCCAATACATGTACTAAATTATTATATGATCAAAAATACAATTTTATATTGGAAAATAATAATAAAAACCATGTTTTGTTATTGTGTACCTAAACATATAGACTTTATAAAAGGGGAGTAGATTATATTAGATCATATTTGTCAATGATCACATTTTAGTGAAGTGAGTTTAAATATTTTCTTATGTTTTAGTATCTCACATGAAATGATTGTATTACATTTATAAATTATATATTTTAATTCATGATAAATCTTTCACAATGAATACTATTAGATATTATAATTTATAATTTAATCTGTTTGACACATCCATTTATCTATGTATGTTTTAAACATGAATGACAACTATCTAAAATTAAAAATCATGTATTTTATTATATTTAATGTTTAATTTCATGGAACAAGGGTTTTTAAATTATGGGTTTTTATTTTATGTGACAAAACCAAACAATCTATTATTTTATGTGCACCAATTATCATCACATGTACAAAATTATGTCTATTTTTTCAAGTATGTCATTGATAAATTTTATATATCAGTAGATAAAATTATTACTGAAAAACCATGAAGTTTTAAGATTATCATTTATAGTTAATGCATGATATTGTTTACTTATGAATATAGGCATTAATTGAGTATTGAAATTTATCTCTTATGATAACTTATAGATTAAAATTTAATTATTTAGTGTGGCATGGGACACATAGAATAAGAGAAACATTTTATTTATTCAAAGTTGTATCTGCCACATTGAATCAAAGACAATATTTAATAAATCAAAGTGGTATGGGAATCATTGATTTAATGATATATTTAGACATATGTGGAATTCATTGGACATATTATGTGACAGGTGAGGCCCTATATAGCTTATCGATGCATCAGTATGTCTAATGTGAAAACTAGGGCATGTCATGATTCCATGAAAGTATGATTATGTATGGTCTTGGCACGTGGCCTAGAAGAAAATGCTAATGAATGTCCTATATTATGCATTCCCTCATTAAGTGAGTAGTATTTAATCATAGATTTTATAATTCAACTAGATTAATATCCATAGGTTCAGAATCCTGTACATATGTTTATGGTAATAAAATAACATGTCGTAATGACGGAATTACAAATAAAATCATTTATAAATAAAGTTTATATTTTTATTCAGAAAATCAATAAAAAGTCTCGAAAATTCCTTTCATTTCATGAATTTAATTAAATGTGATTTGTGATTTACAATATTGTTTCGTGTCCTTTCATGTCACCCTTAATATAGTTTTATCTTCTCTTGACTTATATGTAGAATTCCATGAATTTTTGTATAAGTATACATACTCTAAATTGTGTTATATTTGTAGCCTTTAAACATATATATATTCGTTTGAATAAGATTTCCCTTAGAATTATATATAGAAACTATTGAAAAATTTTGATGACATGAAATAAGAAAACTTTTTTTCTTTTACGAAATTGTTTTATGTATGTATAATTATTTTAAAAGGATTTTTTATAAAAGGATTTTATTGAATTTTTTTAAAATGAATTACTGAGAGTTTTAAATTCTCACCCCATGTCTTTAATTTATTTTTTCAAATTATTAGATTTTCTAGATTTTAGTTTTTTATGGGCTGGAATCTATGGAGTTTGTCTCATACAATTGTAAAGAAAGGTAACGGTTCTATCTAGTTTTCCACAAACTAGAACGAGAAGATCCTCTCAGAAGAGATGTGATGTATAATTTAATTTGTCTATTTTTTTAAAAGCTATTACACTCCATGTTTTGAGGACTAGCTTCAGAAATCTCATGATGGGGCATTATAGGTGGTATTAGAGGAACAGTCTAGATAACTTTGTAAAATGTGAACAAACTAAAAAAATAACTATGCATTATTGAGTATAATTTTTTTGTAAAATATTCAGATAGAAGGTTAGGGTTAACCAACAAACCAATTGTTTATCCATGCTATGTTTAATGAAAAAAAAATTGTCCAGATGTTCTTAGAGGCATTCTAGCCATTTGCAAACCAGCATCTGAACTACAAACACCTCAACTAGGTGTCAATTTTCCCAAATATCCTTTGGTTATACCGTGGATATAGTTGTGTCTATCACCATATGGAAAAAGTATAATTATTAAAATATTAGTATTGAGGAATGTATGATGAAGGTCCCTTCCTATATTTTACTATTTCTGAAAATTCCCTATCCTTACAGATATTCTGTGAATATGAAACGTAGGGTGATATTCAAGTAACATACATTTCCTAGGTTCCAAGTTTTAGTATGTATTACAAATTCTAGGACATCATACCTCTCACGCCCAATATAGTTTGATAGTTTTATAAGGAATGAGACCATGATGATATCTATGAGCTCAATTGTAAGAACCCAAATATTTTTTCCATGTATGGGTCTTGATTTATGGTGTTTTTGAGAAAAATGTGAGTTTTTGGAATTTATAAAAGTACATGTTGTGTACCTAGTTTCCACGGGTGATAATGTACTGGCTGTTTAATGGTCGAGTACATGGCCAGGTTCGGTGACCCGGTGGCCAACTAATGAGGAGGTTGGTTAAGTCATTTACACGGCATGTACATTAAATGAACATGCAGTGTGCATTTATTTTTATTTGTTAAATCAGGTTGGGGTCACATTTAATTGGTAGAAGCACCTTCTAGCCAACTTGTCTCATCCATGAGTGAATGTAGAGCCAGATTCTTCTCCATGCCCCTAATCGACCATCTGTTCATTGAATCAATTGTCATCGATTGTCTTGGAATTGACACAGTGAGTTCTTCCTTCTTCTTGAACCTTGTTCCATGATTTCTCTTCATTTTTCAGATATCCATGGTTGAAATTTTTATAATTTTTTTGTATATCTATGTAGTTCTAGGTCGATTCAAGGGCTCGATTCTAGTGTATATCCATTCTACAATTCTGAGGTAGTCAGTTTTGCTTATATGTAGTTATTCATTGAATTATTATATGAAAAAGTGCCCAATACACTAGATTGAGGCATTGTGTGCTTATGGATTTTAACCCGGTTGATGTCTGATATGCATGTTTGATTGATTTAGGGATCTTGTTTGTAAATAGGGTTATTTTTTCATGCTATTGAGGTGGTTTCCCATGTTTGATTTGGTATTGATCAATTGGTATAGTTTTTCCAGTTAGGCTGCTTGATATCCATGCCATGTGTTGTCAGGATGGAGTGATTTAACTTATGTTGTGATACACTATGTAACTATTTATCAACAATGTTATTTATATATAATTTATCTTGAGAACATCATTTCTTCATGATTTTTTTACACAGAGCTGTAGGAACATGTTGTAATGAGACCATAGGGGTAATTGACATTGAAGTCTTCCCTAGAGTGTCAGTTATTTTCCACGTTGTGAGACCATAGGGGGGATTGATGTTGAGTGCTCTCTCGAAGTGTCTATAGTTATCATCATGGGACCACATGGGGAATGAAGATTCAGTGCTTCCTCACAGTGTCTTAGTTTAACGTTAAAAGACTATTGGTGGAATTGATGGTGTGAGATTCCTTAGAGAGTCTTATTTTGCATGAGACCAAAGGGGTTAGCTGTGATAGCTTACCCAGGAGGTCTTTGTATCATTTTATAAGTTGAACAAGAGGGGTTAGGCTATGATAAAATACCCATTGGGTTACTTGAGGTTGAGTGGATGAACCAGATGGGATAGTTTGAGAGAAATTGATAAAGGGTTTCTTGTTTTAGTTTGTTTGATTAATTGACGTATGAAAATGAATGTAATTGAAACTATAGGACTATTTAATTTTGTGTATTTCATAGTGTAGTGCTTATTTTGCTTATTGCCTGACATATTTATACACTGATTGATTGGCACATATTTTTAAGTGGTGGCCTACTCGGTTTCGTCTCACACCCTATTTTGGTCATGCTTTTGGGCCATAATAGATTATATTGTTGAAGATCTAGATAAGATAAATAACCCTTTTACTTCAGGTACTTAATTACAATTGAGTTAGAGAAAATGGGACCAAGCTGAGGCTTGCGATGATGTTGGAGTTATTTATTTGTATTATTTGTACTTTGGTTTAATATTTTATTCCATCATTGTGAATTGTTTGGATTCATTCCTAGATACGTGTGACATGAATCATTATTGATACAAATATATATGTGTGCAATAATTTTTCATTTAATTCCAGTCATCCAATGTTTAATATTGTATGGTATTATTATTTCTTCCAGTACTGCTATATGTTTCGTTCCACTATATTACTCTGCTAATTAGGGCATAGTTTTCCCACTATCACACCCAAGACCCTTGATTCTAGTCGAAAGCCTCTGGCATTTTGGGAAATGTTGTTGAGGCCATGTGACTAACTGGGTACGGGGCATCAATACACAGCACCTGGAACAGGGATATTACAAAGTGTTATATGAGGAATTATTTTCTTCTTGACATACTTTTTGGAGCCTACAGTACGCAATACGATATAATTGGTAATTGGTAATAAGTTGTGCCTAGTATTTTCTAACCCATGTATAGGAAACATCTAATTAACCTCGATTATTGAAAATTATCTGGTTTTCAATTTTACTATTAACTTGATTTCACCATTGGGGGATTCACATGTTTTGTGTTGTTGAAAATGATAATTTTGTGGTTATATTTCTATTTCAACCCAAAGAGATTACAGTATTCCATATCATGCATCATATAGGCACTTCCTAGAGATCACATGTCATACATTATTTCCATGCCATTTAGAGTGAATTACTGATTTCATTTTTTTGTGATAGATGTTATGTAAGATGTGCATGTTGTGGTCATAGATTCCTTAACAAAATACCTTCTATTTGATAGTGTATTGAATTGAGTAATGATTCATTTGAATGAACACCAAACATTGGTTCTTAAGGAGTTATGGGTCCTCATGGATCAGAATTTGGTGGATCATTGCTCTATTATGCCCGTATATGACATGTATAAGATTCAAAACATTCATTAGTGGGGATAATGGGACCTCACATATCGTAATTTTAAAATTTAATGTTGGTTTCAGCATTTTTCTAGGTTTCAGGGTATTTTTTGAGGCATACAGACCATAAAACCCCAGAATACATAATGTGTTATTCTTAATACACACCATGTATTCTTTTGTTTGGGATGGAACTAATTTTTTAAATACATTTCATGTACTATATGTACACACTGTGTAGTCTCTAACTGTGTCACCAGATTTGTGGGCAGAGACATAGTGTAGGGAAAACCTTGGAAGAACATGTTGTGTATCAGATGTAAACATAGCGATGTAGGGACCATGTGTCCACCCATGTGAAGAACGACACTGATGGATGAAACATAGGATATACATTCCATTCCATGCTTGAATGCACCGTGTAGTATAACTCATGTGTTTGGCTGTGTGACTGACAACACAATTCAGTGAAATCCTTCATGTACACATTGTGTCGGGCATGAACTCACTGTGTAGTGTTGTTCTTAGATAATAGTGTCAAATAGTAATGTAGAAGAAAATAGGAAGGCAGAAATGATTCATATACACACAGTTTCATGGAAGACACCCCATGTGTATGGGGTGTTACAATACTAGGGTTGTCAAGAGTACACACCCATGTGAAGGCTTAAATGAACACACCGTGTATGGGTAATACACGCCCTGTATCCCTGCTTTAAAAAACATGAATGCTTTCCTAAACCTATTACTTTCAATAAATTGTACATTTCAATCCATGAAAATATTGAACTAATGTGTGTGCTTGACCTTGTAGAGTCTTTTCTCCGAGACGTCCTCTGGTTCTACTCTCGAAATAGGGAAATTATCAGACACTGGATATTGTATGCTAAGGATTACCCGCAGACCCTCACATTGTTCCTATCTTCGCACCAACTGTCATTATGGATACAGGTGATGATTCACAGTTCTAATAAGGCTTCATTATGTTTATTCAGACCTTATAGAGAGTAGTAAATCCTTCCTTGTCTATGGAAGAGTTGACATAGGTCTTTCTGCATCAGCATCCTACCACATTCTTAGGGGATGGAGGACCTCAAGTTGGAGAGTCATAGTTAGAATCCATGCTATTTATCTTTGAGCATATGGAGATTCCTCCAGAGAGGAGGTTTAATATCTCTAAAAATATTCTTAGGGATTCTACCAAGAGATTGTGGAATGTGATCTCATAGGAAGGATGCATGTAGGTTATGGCTTGGGGTGAGTTACAGCATACCTTCATGGACTACTTCTACCAAGATACTTTGAGGTTCGATCAAGCCCGAGGGTTCATGAGTTTGGGGCATGGTTCTCTCTCTGTTAGGGATTACTCTACTCTCTTCATATAGTTGCGGTATTTCACACCCATTCAAGGTGGTGATTAAATATTCCATGCAAGGATGTTTGAGTACTGTTTTAGGCATGACATACAATCTCAGGTAAAAATATTTAGGTTTAAAATCATATATTCCATAGTCAACCATGCATTGATCATAGAGTGCAACATGAAGAATAACAGATCTGTGGGAATGGGATCTTCAACATATAGAGTAGTTGCTTATCCTTCTAATTATAGTTAGCACCACAAGGAGTCTAAACATGGAGATCCGAGTAAGGGAGATACACCATCAGGTTTCCAGGTGGTATGGTACTAGTGTGGTAAGGTTGGTTATACGAGGCCACATTACCGTAGAGGCACAATAGAGTGTTGATATTGTGGAAATTTGGGATATATTCAGTGGTTCTGTCATTTTCTATCATCGTCAGCTGGTGACAAAGGTTCCTCTATTACTCCTAATTTAGGATAAGCACCACCGGTTTCTCATCATTCTGAGAACTAGAGTTAGTCTGTTCATTCCGGTTGAGGTGTATGTTATGTCCGTGGTAGCCAATCACTAGGATTTTAGCGACAACGGGGTGGATCAGATCATGGTAGCCAGGATGGGTCACAAGGTCGTGGTACATGCCATACTTTTGTAGTGGAGTAGACCCAATGGGAGAAGGATCTCAGACTCTGTATAGTTTGTGGTATGATCCTAGTTGCCTCAATTTTAGCTTTCGCAGTTTTCTATACATGAGATTCCCATAGTTTCATATCAGATTAAGTTGTGGAGATCCTTTGGCTCTGTATATTTACTTCATGTCGATGTCTTGATGTTTGACACTCTGTCGGGGACAAAATCAACTATTGTACGTCAGTTCATGGAGTTACCTCTAGAGGTTAGTGGGTGTCACTTCTCATGGGACCTTTTTGACTTACATATGATGGTATATGACATCATTATCAGGATGGATAGGTTAGTTCTCTTCTATAATTTTGATGACATTTGTCATCTTATGGTGAGTTTCTTATCATTAGAGGGTAGATTGTTTTTACATAAGGGTGAATGGGATGTCTGGGAATGTATAGCAGGACCCGAGCATCCTGGGTTGGGAGGAGTTACAACCCATTATTCTAGTATATATCTAGATTACTGGGGAACATTACAATTGAACTTCCATCCAGTGGTGGATCACAGTAGGGATACCTTTCTAGAAAAGTTTTGTAGTTTTACTCTAGAGTGAGAGGTGGAATTTTCTATTGAGCTAGTGCCAGGAGCGGCACTAGGGTCTATTCCTCCTTAGAGGATGGCTACACCAGAGTTACAGGATCTCAAGAAGCAGTTAGAGGAATTATAGTTAAATGGTTTCATCCGACCCAACACTTCACATTGGGGTTTCCATGTCCTGTTTGCGAAGTAGTGGGACGATACCCTTTGACTTTGTTTATATTATCGGATGCTAAACCAGTTTATAGTCCAAATCATATATCCCTTGCTGAGGACTGATGATCTCTTTGATCAACATTGTGGATCCCTTTTATTCTTGAAGATCAACTTGAGATGTGGTTATCATCAATTGCGTGTTAGACCATCAGATATAGCTCTTATAGTTATTCGGTGCATGTATGGTCTATATGAGTATATTGTTATTTTGTTCGGTCTCACTAACACAATTACATTTTTCATTCCACTGATGAACTGAGTATTCGATCCATAATTGGATTTTTCGTGGTAGGATTTGTTGATAATATCTTTGTGTATTCTCGAACTCGACATTACCATTCCACACATCTTTATATAATTTTGGGTAAACTGAGAGAGAATTAGTAATATTCTAAACTCTCAAAATTCCACTTTTTGATTGATGAAATAATCTGTCTGTGTCATGTTATCTACGAGGTTGGAGTATCAGTAGACCTAGAGAAAGTGAGAGTAGTAGTTTCTTGGGACCATCTGAAGATCGTGTTTCAGGTACAGAGTTTCATTTGGCTGGCTAATTACTACATAAATTTCATACATGATTTTTCATTCCTAGCACCGCCACTGATGGGGCTCACTTAGAATGGTGCGAGTTACTTATGGAAAGATTTTTGGGAGTCATCCTTTCAGGATCTGAAAAGGAGGTTATCTTCAGCACATAAACTGGTATTTCTAGAACCAGGAATGATCTGTACTATTTACTGTGTTGCATCATGTATCTGGTTGGGAGTAGTTCTTATTCTTTGGGAAGGAGTTTTTTCGAATGATTCTCGATAGTTTAGGTCACATGATAGGAAATACCAGACGCACGATATCGAGTTGGTTACTATTGTTCTTGCTTTACGTTTTTGGAGACACTAACATTTGGGATATAATTTTTGGTTTTCACTGACCAAAAATGTATTATTTACATCTTTACACTGTGTGATCTGAATTTCACACAATGAAGGTGAGTTGAGTAACTCCAGTCCATTGATTTTTTGTTTGCCCACATGCATGGGAAAGGAAACGATGTAGCTCATTCGTTGAGTAGGAGGAATAAGATACAAGCATTTCATGAGTCTAGAAGAGAGTGTAATCTTATAGCTCTATTTTCAAAGATTAATTTGGAGGTGCAGAACACACATGGGAAGAAGTTTCTTTCTTCTGTAGCATCTACCTCTACTATACATGATCGAGTGCCAATGGGGAAGATATCAGATCTGGAAGGCTAATTTCCATGAGAGTGTATTAGGAGAGGACCATATTCCATGAATTATAGAAGGAGAGGATGAGATATATCATTTTCATGGGAACAAATAGGTGTCAGTACTCATACATGAGGAGCTGATGAGGGATTTTTATTCCTCAATTTGGGTAGTTAATTCTGACGTTATCAAGATGTATTGGGATCTTCACTGTCAGTATTGGTGTCCCGATATGAAGAGAGATGTTCCTAGTTTTGTGATTAGTTGTTCTACTTGTTAGTAGGTAAATTCAGAGCATTAGTGACCAGTAGGGATATTGTAGTAGTTACTCATTCCCATGTAGAAGTGGAATGATGTCACAGTGGAAATCGTGATATTTTTACTGAGATCACCTCAAGGGAATGATGCATTTTGGGATGTCATTGACATACTCTTGAAGGTGTCGCACTTCTTTCCGATCATTGAGACCTCCAATGTACATGATCTTGGAAGGTTGTACATCTAAGAGATTATAATTTTACATGGGGTTCTTTACAGAATAGATTCATAAAGGGTTGTATGTTTTACTTATCGGGTCTGTTAGGGACTACTGATGGCGTTGTGTACAATAGTGAATTTTTGTATAGCTTATCATCCCCAAATAGATGGACAATCTGATCATACTATTCAAGTGCAAGAGGACATGCTTCGAGGTTTCGTCCTAGATTTTAGTGGTTCTAGGGAGAATCAAATACCTCTCGCAAAGTTTTCCTGCAATAATAGTATCCAAGAAACTATTATGACGACACCTAATGAGAATTTTTATGGTAGGCCATGCTCATCACCCCTATGTTGGCTGGAGGCGGGAGAGGCAACTATATGGGGGCCTCTCCAAGTTCAAGAGACCACAAAGTAGATAGAGTTGATTCGAAATATGATGGATACTGCAAAGTCATGATAGAAGACTTATCCTGATTGACGGAGATGACCTCTGGGGTTCGAGGTCAGGGATCGGGCTTTTCTATGTGTCACACCGATCATGGGACACTGAAAGATTAGGATACAATGAATAATTATTCACTATATTTTGGGCCGTTTGAGGTCTTGGAGAGAGTCAGGCAGGTTTCCAATCAGTTGTCATTACCTTAGAGGTATCAGTCTATGCATGAAGTCTTCCACATTTCTTAGTGGCGGTGATAATTCTCAGAATTGTCTCTTGTTTTTCAACCTGAGGAGGTTGAGTTATATGTGGATGCATCATTCAAGGAACATCCAATCCCGATTTTTGATCGAAGCATAATGTTTCTTCATGGTCGGTATGTTCCTCGGGTATGGGTTCTATAGAAGAACGAGTGTGTATATGATGAGACATGGGAGAGGGAGGCTGATACACGATCATTGTGGCATTAGTTACTCAATGATTCATCTTCTTCTTCACTGATTTCTAAAGAATATCGGGGGATGAATTTCCTGGGGGGGGTTGTAGGAAACCATATCCTTTTATTTACTATGGATATTTATTTCAGGTGTTTTTGAGAAAATGAGGAGTTTCTATAATTTTTCGGAGTACACAACATGTACTCTCGATTACAAGTTGTATACCTATTTGTCAGGGGTTACCGTGTACTGGCTGTGTAAAGGATAAGTGAAAGGTTGTTTGAGTGACCGAGAGACCGCCTAAAGCGGAGTCTGGATAAGGCATGCACACAAACATGTACATTAAATGAACATTTCGTGTTCTTTTTTTTTTGTTAAATCGGACAGTGGTGGAATCTAATTTGCTGAAATGCCTTATTCTCGACTCGTCTCATCTAGGAGCAACTGTAGGGTGATATTATTCTCTGATCCCCTGATCGACCATCCGTTCTCCGAATCAACCACCAACATTTGCATTGGAATACCAAGACGAGTTCTTCCTTCTTCTAGAGCCTCGTTGCATGATTTATCCTCTTTTCTGAGATATTATTTGTTGAAATATTTTGTCTTTTTTTGTAGATCAATGTCATTCCAGGCTAATTCATGGGCCGACATCATAATATATCGATCATAAAATGCCGATTTAGGTGTTTTCTTCCATTGCATAGTTAGTCATTTAATTTTTATGTGTAAAAGTGCCCAATTCCCTTGATTGGGGTATTTCGTGTTTAAGGATTCTAACCTTGTTGATTTATGCTATGCATGATTTCTTGAGTTATGGATATTGTTTATGAAAAGGTTTATTTTTCCATACTATGGAGGTGTTTTCCCATGTTTTTTTGGTATTGATCATTAGGTCTAATTTTTATTGATAGGATGATTTCATTCCATGTCTATTGCTATTTGGATAGAGTGATTTATCTGATGCTTTAATATGCATTATAGTTGTTTATCCAAGTAATTATTGAGGTATAATTTGGCTGCAAAACTTCGTTTGTGCAGGATTGCTTCATGCAGGGCTGTGGAAAGCTGGTGTAGTGAGCCCATATAGGGAACTAAAATTGAGGGCTTCCCTAGAGTATCTGTTATTTTTCATGCTGTAAAACCATAGGGGGATTGACGTTGATTTCTCCCTCAGATTGTTTATAGTTACCATTATGTGGCAATTTGGGGAATTGACATTGAGTGATTTCTTAGAGTGTTTGTAGTTTATCGTTAAAATATTATAGGTGGAATTGATGGTGAGTGATTTCTCAGTGAGTCTTTATTGGAATGAGACGAACAATGTTAGACTATGTGAGATTACCCAGGTGGACGTTTTATCCTTGTATAAGCTGAACTATAGGGGATAGGTTTTGAGAACTTACCTAGAGGGATACTAGAGATTCATTGGATGAACTAGAGGGTATAGTCTCTGAGAATATCCCATTGGGTTTCTTTTTCATTTGGCTGATTAATTGACCAAATTAAATTAATATAATTTTAACTGTGGGACTATTTACTTTTTAGTAAATCATTGTTCATTGCTTCTTATTCTTATTTTATTCCATATATATTCACTTACTATAACGCACAGGTCTTTGGGTGGTGGCTTTCTAGGTTTCATCTCACACCATGTTTGGGTAATGCTTTTGTGCCCTAACATATTATATCATTGCATGTATTGAAATGGTCAAGAACCCATAAACATCAAGTACTTGATTGTTATGGATTTGGAGAGAAAGGGAACATGCTAAGGCTTGAGATGTTGTTGGGGTTATTTACATCTTTTTAATACTTTGTTTTAGTATTGTATTCCATAATTGTGACTTATTTGGCTTCTTTCCTAGATTCTTGGGACATGAATCATTATTGATATAAATATATAATATAGTTGTTTATTTACTTTTAGTATTCCATTTTTTACTATTGTAAGGTATTATTATTGCATCAAACTCTAGTATCTATTTCTTTTAGATGCATTACTCTGACAAGGAGGTAATAGTTTCCCCACTATCATAGCCAAGGCCCTCACTGGTATTCGGCAGCGTCAGGAATTTGGGGAAATTCTCTTGAGGCCATGTGACCAATGGGGTACATGGAAGTTGTAGGAAGAACCTGGAAGAGGGAATTTACATCCATACCACCAATGCCTCCCTCTAGAAACTCAATTGTTTTATATGTTGGTTTTACCAAAACTACTCGATGTGTATCTGGTCCATGGATGTTGAGGAACTGAAAACTACCTAAGGAATTCACCTGAGGTCATTAGCGGATTATCCACGTTGGTGGACCTTGTGAAGGTATAAATTAAATACTTTTTTCTATTGAAATTTAGTTTGATAATAATGGTTAAAAATTATTTTTTAGGGACATCAACTATTATGTAAGTGGGTTGATGTTGTGGAAGGACAAGAGTACAATAGAATTTAGAGAGTTACATTCCATTAAGGGGGGATAATGTAACTCCCCAAAAAATATATATTTGTTATAATAATATTTGGTTAGTTATTATTATTTTTTTTGGTGCCATCTAGAATAAATTCTTGTATAATAAAATAAGACACATTTTATTAAATATAATCACATAAACATTAAACTACAATAAGGTTGAAACACCATTACTATCCTAGTGTACCTACTACAAGGCCTATTAGGATCACAAGAAGCACACAAAACATACAAACTAGAAATGAATGTAGTGAACATCCTTTGAGTCATCACAATGAAAAAAATTGTGTAATGTACTGTGGGAAATGTACTGAACATCAAAGTAATGTAGAGCACCATTATTTGAACTTGATCTGGTTTTTTGAAGTTCATAATAACCTAAACATGTATTTATATGGTCGTTTTAACTGTTGATAATAAATATGACCACTACCTCTCCTTCTAGATGTTGGGGATCCAAATCATTTAACCATTGGTATTTTAAAAAATCCATTATAATTTAATTAAATATTTAAATTTTTAAAAAATAATTTAAATATTTTATTGATAAATTTGTGTAATGTGATGACAGGTTTTTAATTGATGTTGTATTTTTTTTATTTTTTGAACTTATAATGTTTTTTAAACTAAAAAATTAATACAAACATATGGAAATTATGATATTTATAATGTTGTTTAAAAATTATAATGAAGTCTTTATATATAAGGAAATTAATATATATTTGTTGGTATCTTATGTAAATGTATTTAATAGGTATTTTTTATAACAATATAGGGTGAGTACCCCATCAGGATGAGGAAAACATTAATGGAAAAGCCCTAACGGTCAATGGGAATCTCATAAGGAATGGATCATGCATGATGGGTCGTGATCAAGGCATGAATGGTGAGGAATTACCGCTCTCAATACCAGTGTATAGGGCCTATTAAGGAACTTGTAGACTGTGAACTAGGTCGTGCACTGGTGTAGGTGATGGTGGGACAAGATTTTGGGTGGGGGTACCATGTATTATGGCCTCATGGTGTGTATTTATGCCATCTAAATGAGGGGAGAAACATTGATTTTTATAAGAATGCCCAGAAACTCACCCCATTTCGATGTGGGATGTGTATTTTTTTGTGAAATGAAATTTGTTCCTTTAATCTTGTTGTGCAAGATCCTCACCATCCGAAAAATTCTAGCCTTCAAACCCTCTCTACCATAGTTTTATTTCCTCAATTTTCTATGTCGTTAGATCAAGACACATTTTATCTCAACCTATCAACCATTTTAAAATCTGCATATACCACAATAGTCATCCGATCAACTCACGATCTAATCCGGTGAATTATTATTTTTTAAATTATTGATGTCACTGCTGTTATTTGATCATACTGGGATGATCTTTAGACTCCATATCTTTTCCATTCTTCCTTTCTTCTACTTCCTCGTGCCTCCCCATTCAACCTCACACCCCTCCTCGACCATTATTTGTTACTCATCCCATGAGTCCTTCCATCACTATCCTCTAACACAGATGTTTCATTTTCCTACAAGGATAACTTGGAATCCTTATTTTAATGGAAACACTTTTTTTGTATCATGTATGTTTTCGTAATATATATATATATATATATATATATATATATATATTATCAATGACTGATTTATTTTGTGTCTACACTGATTAAGGTTTTGTTCTTGTTGGTAATAGTTAGACTTATATTTCATCATGCTTTTTGATATATTTTATATTTGAACTGTTGTGTATAAAAATATATATAAACATGTTATATAAACCCATTTTTTCACACATAATCCAATGGATTTTTCATTATCCCAACTTCCTATCAAACTCTACATGATTTATCCACTCCCATGAAGTCAAGTAAGGGTTAATTTTTCATCATTTTTGATAGTAAATAACAATTTTTAAACATTTTGAATACGCAGTTATATATATATATACATATATATATATATATACTAATTCTTATCTGAATCAGGATTTCATATAATTGATATTAGTGATTACCTAGTGTTATTGAATTATATGATACATGTAAGGATTTATCAAACTTTTTATGAGTTATGAAAATCCCATGTATACCCTATGTGTATAAATGGGTTTATATGACCACAAATAATAATAATTTTTTTGGTTTCTCACATTATGATTATCGACAATTAACTCATTTTTTGATGCATATAATACTTGTACAAGGTTGAATAATATTCATTTTTCAATTTTCTAAACATGTACATATATATATGTATATACAATTATATATATATGAATATAGTATTTAATCCTAATTGTGTTATGTTTCATTTCTTCTTATGTTGTGAATTATTTTTAAAAAGGATACCTTTTCTTATTAATATTATTTTAATTTTAGATGAAAGACACCCATTATTATATATAAGTATCAAAAATACATTTATACATGTCTTGATTCATTTTAAGAATCTTTGATGGCATTAATAATGTAATGATTTAATGTTTGGAAATTATATTTTGATTTTTTCAAAATATATTTGTATATAAGTAAAATTATATAATTATTAGTGAATTTTTTATACAATATGTGTATGATCATATATGTAGTTATCCATTTTTCTGGAAAATTAATAAATGTTAGATAAAGTATTTTTAATATATGTATTTTTATATTCTCATTGTTCCAGTGATTAATTAATCAAGCTAACATACTTTGAATAGAAATAAAAATTATAATATTTCTTCATGTTTTACATTTGTAATCAACTATTTAATTGGATTTTTCTAATACATTTAATAAATGAGAATATTATCATGAATAAAATTTTATATTGGAAAACAATAAAAAAACCTTGTTTTGATATTGTGTGAAAAAAATGTTAGAACATATAAATGGATAGTGTATAAAGGTGGATCATAATTGTAGTAAATCTCATGTTAGTGAAGTTAGATTAAATATATTGTTCTATTTTATTATCTCATATGAAATTAATGTATTTCATTTATTAATATTAAATTTTAATTCATTATGAATCTTCTGAAATGAATTCTATTAGTTATTAATGTTTATGGCTTAATCTGTTTGATAGTTTCATTCCTTTGTGTGTTGTATAAACATGAATGATGACTCATAAATTCAAATACATGTATTTTATTATATTAAATGTTTATATTCAGGGATCAATGGTTTTGAATTTTTGAGTTATTATTTTCTTGTGACAAACTGAAACAATCAATTATATTATGTGAACCAGTTATCATCACATGTAAAAAAGTACATCTCTTGGTCCATGCATTTTTATTTATAAATTTTATATATCTATATCCTAAAATTTAATTTTCAAACCATTATGTTTTTAGATTAATTTTTATAGTTAATGCGCGATTCACTTTATTTATTAATATATACAGTAATTTCAAAATAAAATTTATCTCTTATGATAACATATGTATTGAAAATTTAATTATTCAAAGTTTTATGGGAACATTAAATAAGAGACACAAGTAAATTATTAAAATTGGTAAGGAACACTTTGAATAATGGACATAATTTAATAATTCAACGTGGTGTTTGAAACATTAATTTAAAGATATATTTAGACATGTGAGGAATTCATTGGACTCATTATGTGATTGGTGAGTCCCATTATAGAATCTCAATGCACCATAGGTCTCATATGACAAACTAGGTCATGGCATGAGGCCTTGACAGAATAATTATGTATGGTCTTGGAATGAGTCCTTGACAGATTGTTTTTAATTTTCCTGCGTTAGGCATGCCATCATTATGTGAGTAGTTTTTAATCATTAATGTGATTATTTGACTATTAAAATATTCATGTGTTATGAATCTTGTAATTATGATTATGTTAATAAACTAACAATAATAATTATGTAATTACTTATAAAATCATTTATAGTGGATGTTTATCAATAATTTTCAGAACATTAATACAAAAGATGGAGATTTCATCTTTCATTTCATGAATTTCATTTTTTTATTAGTGATTTATGATATTTTTTCTTTTTCAATTATAACAAATTATTGATTCATGTGGTAATTTTTACCTAAACCATTGTATGTCACCTGTAATTTAGTTTGATCAACTCTGGACTTATATATTTAGTTCCATGAATTTTTCTATAAGTAGTCATGTTCTAATATGTATTATATTTTTATCATTTCAAAAATATATAAATGTTTATGTTTATGATTTTCCTAAAAATTATTGCTAGTAACTATTGAAAAATGATTATGAAATTATAAAAAGAAATATTGTTTCCTTTTAAACAAAAATGTTTTATGTATGAATAATTATTTGAAAGGAATGTTTTTAAAAAGTATTTTGTTGAATTTTTTAAAACCCCTTATTGAGCATTTTAGTTGCTGACCCTAATTATATAATTTATTTTTACAAGATTAGTAGATTATTCAGCACTGATTTTTCTATGTGGTGGAAGTTATGGAGTTTTTCATGTACATATTTGAACAAATGTATCAATTATATCATGTTTTCTATAACCTAGACCAATAATATTATATTTGATGAGATGTTATGTGTAAATTGTTTAGAATAATTTTTTAAAAAAAAATTCACACCATGTTTTATTCATCAGCTACTAGCTTATAGCGTCGGGGTGTTACAAAATATAACCTTAAAGTTTTTATTTATTGATATATTTTATGCAATATGTGATAATATGTTGAAGTCATTTAGGTTTTTTCTCTAATATAATCATATATTTGAAAACATTTTAATTTTTTTTTAATTTCCAACATTGTCACATTTTCCCCTTCGATAATATATTCTCTTAAAAATATCATGATAAATAAGAAATCCATGTTATCTTAATAAAATAAATATTATGTACTATTAATTATAATATTTAAGAAGTAAACAATTATTTCTTTATAATTTATGGTATTCAATGTGTCTATAGTATTATTGCTTGAAATTAAGACTATTCCACAAAATATTCTACCAATGATTTTCAGGATGATAATCACTTATATTAACAACCACCATGATAAACACTTTATATTATATTTTGTTTTACCAATTTCTCATATTATAATATATAAAAAATAATATTATGAAATATAAAACATGAGTATAAAAAAACGTAGGTTTTCATCCACAAAATCTATTTGATAATATATAATTTCAATTATATTATAACAAAAATGAGATTATGATACATATCCTTTCCATTTATTCATCTAATAATTATATAGTATGTTACATTCAGACTTGGGATTTAGCAACTCGACACTTCGTCATCTGATTTCAAACTGCATGATCTATCAACTATTTAATTTATTTTCAACTAATTTGTATTTTAATAATTTATAATGTATAAATTTGGGTTCATATATCCTTAAATGTTGATGAACAAATTTCTATAACACTGACACATGACATGGACCATCCATGGTTTATCAAAAATACCTTTATTTTTTAAAAAAATGTTATCTTATGGAATCATTACTCTCTATTCCTAATTATTGTCACCATAGTAAAAAAAACATATAAATATTACATGCATTCTTATTTTCAGATAATACCTATCATAAATAGTTGCATAACCCAATGATCAAATGTTTTACTTTCACTGTGGATATGTAATGAAAGAAAATATTTTTACACAACATCGATACTTTTATCTATAAAAGGAACACATAATATGTCTTCCAGATATCCATAGCTTACTCTTAATATCCAATGGATTAAAGGCCTTAATATTTTTATTGATTTTTGATAATCCACCTTTCAAGGGGTTATGTGGAACCCGTACAATTTTGGTAGGCATATGTATTACATGTCCATATAGGCCTTAGAGTAACTCTTTATCCCTAGGCTTCAAAAATTACACACAACCTATACTAACTACTTGGAATTGCTCCTCTCGATATCATGATCATGAAATCAGCTCTCCATCTTTGCATGGCTATTCAGCTAGGATACCCCATGCATGAAGAGGATTTTCCTAATGTAAGGTGTCATACCCTCTCATTCTTGTAATCCTTGTAGCTTCTACTGTGGTGAAAGTTCCTTCCCATTCTCTTATAGTGCTTGTTTCTTGTAGGTTCTCTAGTTTTCCTCTGCACTAAAGGTGGCTCGAAGACCATGAAGTGGCCCGAAGTCCTTTCTGACATGAAGGCTTTAGTGGCCCGAATGCCTTAATGGACATGGGGACCAAATCGGTGGCATGAAGGCCCAAAACAGGGAAAATTATTAGGGGCTATAGTACATGCTACAATACTGCACAGTTCCAATAGAGTACCTACTACAGTACTGCTACAGTACTACTACAGTCTACTATAGTAACCCAAAAATTGTGCCTCTTCCATGATATTATCCAAGGTCTCATGGATTCATTTACGAGTCGTCACCAACTGGGATGAGGCTCATGTACTCCCATAACATACTCTCATTTTCATAACTATGGGCATTGAATCATAAAAATGCGGTGAGAACAATTCCCTATATGGGTAAATTTTTGTTATTGTCATGACTGTACAAAAGTTAGCATATGATGAGTGAGTATATGGGTACACTAAGGATATATAACAAAATCATACCCAATAATGCATTTAACATAAATAATATTTAAAGTAATAAAAGACGAACAAAAGGTGTTTGTATACATTAGTTAATAACCATGTCCAAAGAGAGAATAATGAGGGAAGTTAAATTTTCAAAAGTCTGTGCCATAAATATATCATTATGAACATAGCTTATCCATAATTCTATCAATTAAAATAGTTTTGATAATAGATTATTTCCAATTATAACCATTCAAACACTTGGAATAATATATTAACCACAATTAAACCCATGTATTACCTTGTAAGAATAGAAAAACCACATTTAAACCCAACCAAAATCATTCCATCATAGATAAAAAAGCATTTATAACCAAACACAAAATCCTTAACCAATGGCATATAAACCCATAAGCAATGTATTAGAGGATTATATAATACCCAACCCATCATCAACCACACACATTTGTGCCACATGAAACCAATAATTAATAAAATAATAATTAATCCATGGAATAAAAAAATGTTTTAAGAATATTCATAAATGATATCCCCAAAATTTACATCAAGAATATATTCATTTAATAACCATAAAAATACCCTAAAAAATATTTCATGATAAATTTTAGAGTTTGATTCATCCTAATATATTTCCAAAGTAATAAATCCATTATAGAGGTAAAATAAAAATATAGAGAAGTAATAAAAGGGTTTTAAGAAAATTGATTTATATTGGACATAAAATAATAAATTAAAGTCACATTTAATGTTTTTTTTTGAATGGTGTATTGATTTTTTTCAAAAGGATTTAAATTTTTTATTTAATGAAATTCCAATATTCTATTCTTGAAAAAAGACATAATGATATCAAAATGATGAAGTAAAAGAATATTTAAAACTATTACATTTGAAAGGAATATTTAATTATGGAGATTTATAAATATATAATGTATATCAATTAGAGTTTGAATAGGAATAGAAGGAATTTTATTTTTAATGGATGTAAAATATTTCGAAAATTTCTAAATACATATGTTAAAATAAAAAAATTGTAAATAGAAAAAAAACCATCATTTTTAAATGTTATTAATGGAAATATGAAGGCCTCATGAGAAGACACGTTCATTTATCCCCATGTTTGAAGAAAAATATTGGTGTAAAATAAAAAATGTAAAAGGATGGGAAAACATAATTAAGGTGGATGGAATTTATTCATACCATTGTTGAATTTTCATGAATGAATAGAACTATTTAAAAATGATGATATAAATAAAAATTTCTATTAGAAGATAAATATAGTTTATACCATATGTAATGGAAAATGGAGCTCAATAATAAACATTTTATCTCAAGAAACAAGTTATTTTATGAAAAACATTACATTTTGGAAAAGATATCAATCGTATCACACATAATATAAAATCATTAATTCATGTGAATTTAACAAATTAATTAATAATTTATGATATTATAGTTCATATGGGTAGATGATACACTAGATAAAATACATATTGGTTTATAATGAAAATGAATATCTCACAGAAGGGTGATTGAGATATAGACTATTACCTTGCTTTCCCACTTAGTCAAATGAACCATATGATATTTTATAACAAAAAATACCATAACCACCTATTAAAAACCCATATCCAAAAAAATTTATAATATATATATATATATATATTGGATTGAAATGTAGATACAACTATTTTGATATATGAGGGGGGGGATTTTATGTTTAAAAAAATGATTTTTAACCTTAAAGAATTTTTTTAAAAAAAAGTTAATCAAATTGGATTCACTAAACCCTATTTTTTAAGGTTGATAAAAAATTTCCTTATATTTGATAAGAAGTGTAAAAAAATTTAGTATATAGGTATAATAAAACAATATGGTACCTTAATGAGTATATCATCTTAAATCAGAGTTACAAAAAAAGATAAAGTATAAGAAACACATTCATATTGTAAAAAAATGTACATGAAATTAAAATTACATATAAAAGAGAAAAAATATTTTATCCCAATGATTAGTGTATCCAAAAAACATGGAAAAAGGTACCTTGATTTATACTTTTTGGAAAGTTTTTCTTACTCAAAAGTTGGTAAATCCTTGAGATGAATATCAGTGTCTGTCATTCTGTCCCCACAAGTAATCGATTTGTAAGGTGATTGACACCATTGTCTTCCTTTATTTGGACGCCCTCGATTAAGTAGATAATCAGATCCTCTATCATCCTTCATCTAGGAAGCCCTCATTCGTATATAACAATAATCAAAATCACAAAAATAAAATAAAAAAATCTTTTTTAATATCTTGAGTTTGTCAAAAAAGCTGTTCACAACATAATCTCTTCAAATAATTCCCATAAAATAGTTTAGGAAAATCCCTCATTTTGTTTCAATTCTTATCAATTCTCACTACACCGAACTCGTTCAAATGATTTGATATTTATAAGTAGGATCATGAACAATCTAATTTTCTACCAATGGTCATGTTTTTACTAAAAATTTGAAGGGACCTAAAAAACATCCACTTACAACAATCATTTAATAACTATATAGACATCATCGTTTAGTATAAAAAAAATATCATTAAAAACACTAAGTGTGCATGAATCCGTTTATATAAAAAAATTATGGTAAAGAAAAATAGTGACATTAAGAACGTTACAAAACATATCATTATGGAAATATGATAAATTTTATAATAGAATAAAATAGGATATCAAAATTATTGGCAATCAGAATTGAGGAATGGAGAATCTGATTTCAAAAATTAAATGATTCAGAACTGAGGAACTATGAATCAAGATTCACATTTTAGAGAGAATCAGAATTTATGAAATTATATATCATATTCAACTTTTCATGTGAATAAAAATTTCATAAACTATAAATCGAACTCACAAATCACTAAGAATAAGAATCAAAATTTAGGACGACAGATAATTTAAGATATGAGTCGATTAATAAAACAAAGAGAATCAGAATAAAAATTATAGACGATTTGGAATTGTGAAACATGATTTGGATTGAATGTTCAAGATGATTCATAATTGAGAATGTAAAGGATATGGAGTTTTATTAAGGGCCTGATTGGTTCTAGTAACTATTCTGTCATAATAAAAATAATGTTAGACATAGCCACAAACCAATAAAAGACATGAATAATAATTTTCATTTAGATATAATGAATTATTAATGAAATTTTTATTAATTTTCATAAAGATAAAAAGTGTTATAAGAAAATAGGTTTCTAATTTCCAAAAAACAAAAGAATAACAAAAGTCCTAAGAAAATTGTTTGACTCAAAAATATTCCTCTTTTGGAAAGAACAAACAATCGATTTTTGAACAGAATATTAATCCGAATATTATCATATTTGAACATAAATTTAATACTTATCTCCCCTATATTATATGATTCAATATCAATAGGAATAACTCCTCATCATGATAAGAAATACCCCTATGGATCGTATGATGAATTTATATATTTGCCTTTTCTTCTTAAGGAAGTGACTCCCCCTTACAAAAGGATGACTTATTTAATCATTAGAACCTTTATATTTTCATACATAAACAGTTATTATGTTTTAAAATATTCCTCTCACCCTTTTTAATTTTCAAAAAAAAATATGGAAAAGTATAATGTACCTGAAAAGTTAGAAAAAAACTATCTGAAACAATGAAGATAAAATGTTTATTATTGCAAACTATTTTTACAGAAAAAGGATCTGAAATACAAGATGCCTTGTTAATTGTTTTGTATTATGTTTTTTTTACAATGTCCCTTAACATCATCAGCTCCGTGTCATCCTCTGGAAACATTTCGTTAATAAATTCATGATCCTGAATCATATTCTCAATGTTATGAATCTTTTCATGTTGGATTAGAATATTATCCTCCAAATAAATAATATTTGAATTCTCATAATTAATCTTTTCAACCACCAATCTCTGTATTATTTTACTCTTTTAACTTCTTGAGGATGATAATTTCATTTTCGATTCAAATCCCTATCTTCTTGAAACCAAATAGATCGTTCTTTATTTAACCTTTTGGAGGATATTCATCATAGTGTTATGATTTGGTCTTCTGATTATTTGAAGCCACACATTACTATTTCAATCATATCCTTGAAAGCAATAAAATCAATATTGATATGATTTTACCACTTGGTTATAACTCTTTATGAAATAATGTGAGAATCATAATTCTGTACAATGGTTTTTAAATATGCTTCATGTTTTATAAGTTGATCCATGAAATGGGTATTGATTCTGATTTTGGATTTATGGAACCTTGAATAAGGTGAAATCTAGACTGATGGTTTAGAAAATAAGGAATGTAGTTAACCACCTTCTATATGGATTGAACAATAGGTAATTATCCTATAGAGGAAGGAGATATTTCAGACTCTAATTTAGCTTTCATAGAATTTCTAAAATCTTCAATTTTTCCTTTACCATTGTCAGATTCAGATTTTCCCGATTACTGCATTTCATTCCTTTTATTAGAAACTAGAATGATTTTATCATCATCATCACCACCATCATCTTCCTGATCATTATCATTTTATTCATTTATATCATAACCACCATCATCTCTAATATCAATATCTCTATCATATTGAATTTTATGTACTTAAGTATCAACGACACTATATTTTTTAGCTGACTTCACAACAAAAGAATGTTCAGAAAATGAGGCTTCAGAAGTTCGTATTGATAACTTAACAGAGTGGCTATTCCCTTGAGTTTCTTCAATTTGTTTAATCTCACAATCACATTCTTTCTGTTGGATATTAACTTATTATTCTTCAACATTTTTTCATATTATTCTTGATTATGAATATAAACAATCAGAACAAATATTGGAACAACTTCCTTTCCATTTTCTATTGAGGTAGCCACTACATCCACTTCTTATGATTCTTGATGAAATTTAGTTTCTTGTAGAACATATTGTGGAACTTCATTTTTTCTAAGGATCATTCTATATCATTCAAGAGGGATTTATCTATCTCATCTTAAATAATCTTTTTCTTTAGCTTCTTTTCATACTGAGGTTTCTCTAGTTCACTAGCTTCTAGAATGATCAATTCTCTAGACTCTTCTTGAACAAATCCAAACAATGCTTGTCCTTTTTTCCTTATGTATTTATCATGTATCCACTTTGATACAACTTATGCTGGGTAGGATTTCTATTTCATTTACATTATTGGTTCAAAATATTGAGTTGTTTTCTATGTCTCTAGGGATTTTAATAAATTCTTTTCACTAATTTATAGTATGATTCTTTTGGATTATATTTATATATTATAGATATGAATACAAAGAACATTAAGGTTGGGCGACTAGTTTTTATGTATATTAAACATCCTATCAAACCTCTAAATTTTGTTTGATCCACTATTTTCTCTGCTTCATCAAGATAAAGAGTATTCAAGGTATCAATTTGAGTACATACAATTTTAGTGTTTTCATATCCATAATTTTTTTGAATATCTTAAATATACTTATGTTGATATATATAGCTTCCTTCTATTTTTTCTGAAATTTGGAAACTAAATTTTTTTTTTAACTCAACCATCATAGTCATTTTGAACCCATATTTAATTAGATTCACAAATGTATCAGTTATGGGTTAATAATTTGATCTGAATATAATGTCATCAATATAATTTGAAATAATTATAACATTTTCTACTATTTATTTATAAAAAGGGTTGTATCAAAAATTCCATAAACATAATTACTTTATAAATAAAATCATTTAAGTCTTTCATAATGGGCTCTAGAAGATTGTTTAAGGAAATATATAGATTTTGTATGTTTAAAAACATGTTTAGGATGGATTTTTGACTTCAAAATGAAGAGTTTAATCAATATAATCTTCTTATTAAACATATCCATTATGGAAACAATACATCACATCCATTTGGAAAAGTATGAAGTTAATTTATTCTACAAAGGATATTATAATCCATATAGATTCAAGTATATCTAGTAGAGAAAATGTTTTTTCATAGTCTATTTTTTATTGTTGATTATAAAATTTATCAACTAATCTGGGTTTATTTTTACAAGGATTCCATTTTCATCAGGTTTATTTGTGAACACCAATTTTATTCTAATTACATATGTTTAATTAGGTATTTAACCAAGGACTAGAATTTATTCATTTCAAATTCATTTAGTTCAACTTGCATGGATTTAATCCAATCCTTATAAATAAAATCCTCATTAGTACTTTTATGATCTAATTGTGAAAGAAATGATAGATTCTATAATTCATTTCTTAAAGAACATATAGTCCATACGGGTTGTTGGACATCGATAGAATACTATCACTTGTATTATTCCTTAGAAACAACTGACATGGGTTTTGTAAAACATGTTCATCAACGCAGGGTAGAAAGTCTTCTAAAGTTAATAATTTATAAATATTTTTTTGGGTATTATCCTGATTAAAATAATCATCTATCAAAGGTTGATAATCAGTTTTTTAAAACACATCTGATTATATCTTTTTATTTTGTCTAGAAACAAATGAATCCATTTTATCAAATTTAACATATATCATTTCCTAAAAAACAAGAATTTTTATTAGAAACCATACCCACCTTATAGGTAGTGGAATAGTCTATGAAAATTCCTTCATCAAATTTTGGTGAGAATTTCTATAAATTTTGATTTCTATTCAGAATGAACACTTCATCCAAATACTCTAATGTATGAAAGTTTTGGTTATCAGTCGTTCCATAAGTCATAATGGTTATTATTAAGAAATGAACTTATTAAAACTAGATTAAATGTATAACCATAAGTACATAAATCATCAGCCCAAAAATGTGTAGAAATTCTGTATTCACTCAATACGGTTTTTATTATATCTTGATTAACATGATTGGTCATTTAAAAATAGCATTTGGCTATGGAGTGTGAATTTATGAGTAATTCCTTTATTTCTAAAAAAAGTTTCTAAATATGAATTTTCAAACTCTTCACCTTAATCACTATAAATATTTATCAATGGAAGGTTTTTCTCATTTTTCTATTTTTATGATAATGATTTGAAATAAAAAAAGGATTCCAATATCATTATTAAAAAATAGACCCATCTAAATCTTGTTTAATCATCAACTAAAACAAATATGTATTATTATTTTCCATTACATGTCGTTTTTATAAGTCACCACAAGTCCATGATCACAATTAGTAATTTGTCATATGTTGAGACATAACTTATAGATTTAATTCTTGACTTATATTGTCTGCCATTTTGAAATGGGTCACAAGCTCTTGAGGAATCAAATCTATGATCCAGTTGATACTTAAGAAGACTTTTTTTATAGTTAACATAAGATTCATAGGT
Organism: Viscum album; assembly: GCA_963277665.1. NCBI lineage: Eukaryota > Viridiplantae > Streptophyta > Magnoliopsida > Santalales > Viscaceae > Viscum > Viscum album. Next base: position 1,260,099,282 of record OY728152.1, read on the forward strand.
TACACTTTCCTATAATTCTATAACATAACCTATACTGGTATTCCATTTTACTAAGATAAGTTTTGACATATCTCCTATGGTATTCGATTTTAAGTGTACAAAAATTCTCATCTTGATTGGGAGAATGAAATAACTCCTCCTTTGAATTGGAAAAAAATAATTTATTATTCCTAATATTTAAAAGATATCCTTAATCTCTAAATTTTTTATGCTTATAAGGTTTTTCTTATGATCATTAACATAGAAAAAATTTGAAATTATGGATTTTCATGTATGATGATGATATATATACCAACAATCACTTACTCAAAAATGTCTCTGAAATGGACTCTTCCCCCATTCATTTAATAATATTTTCAAAGAATTTATTTTTACTAGTCAGATATCGGGAACATCCATTATCCATTTAACCTGTATTTTTGTCAGTACATCATCTGTTATCCAGATAATAAAATATTTTGGTTTTTGGAATCCAAAAATTCATGGATGCCGAAATGTTAGAAAGTAAAATATTAGGATTCTGCATTAGCTTTAAAATGTGAGATTTATAAAAACCTAAGGATTTAATTTTATTAAAGAACTAAATTTCTCCTTATTTCCACAACATTGACACTAATTGCAGAATGGGGTACTTTTAGGAAAAAATTAGGTGGACTGAAAATAGGTTTTGACTGAGATTAACCAATTCCACAACAATATTTGAGAGGAATAATTGGTTTATAAATTTAATCAAATTAATCCATACCAAATTTAATGTTCGATAAAAGTTTCATTGAGGAAAATACTTCTAATTTCAGTCTAATGACTACATTCTTAACATCATAAGAATTTATATTAGAATTTAGTTTAGTCATTTAAATTTATTCTTAGAAATAACATTTTCATAATCCATTGAATGTTAATTAAATATATAATTAGGTTCCTCAGGGTTTTTTGAAATAGAAAAAATTTCAAAATATTTTTTCATCAAGAACATTAGAAATATATGATACTTCTTTTGTTAAAATAATGATTCTAAATTATTCTTTGTCATGTTTCTTTTTTATCTTACTATTTAAATATTCAAGAAATTTGAAAAACCTAGATACATATTCAAAAGAAGTTAAGGTATCTCATGATAATGAATACTCTTCATCTGACGAAATGTATATTTTAATATCATGATAGTTATAATTTTGAGACATATTGGGTAAGGGTTCAATAGTTCATATCTTTTCCATGAAACATTTGTCTTCTATAGGTATTCCAAAGATAAGACCAATATTCCTCTGTCTAGATGATTCATTATTTGAAGATTCATCAAATTAGTCTCCACCACTTGTAGTCCATTATTAATTTTCCGTTAATACTTTTTTGCTTTTAGTATTTTAATATCTCTTTTTATTCCTCTCAGAATTTCTATCATTCATTTATTTTCTCTTTTTTCTTGGAAAATCAGGTCTGATATGTCCTTATTTCTTGCATTCATAACATGTGACATTAGATACATTCTTATCTTATTTTGTTTTTTTATACATCATTATTGGTAACCATTGTTTAAAACAATCATGTTCATCCTCTAAGAAAGAATGGACAACTAATTTTCTGAATATTTAGATTCACTTGAGTCTGAATGAATAAAAAATTCCTTTGAATTTTTTGGTCTTAGAAACATTAATATGATTTTTTTATTTTATCTCATTCAAAGTATTTGCAAAATAAACACATCCATTATTTTGTTTATTTTCCAAAAGTCTATCATTAATATATTCTCATTTTGTAAAATGGTTTCAAATAACTCATCAACATTAACAATTATAACTTTACTTGACTCATCTACGACCGTTCTATTTGACTTCCATTCATTAATAATGATGTCTATAATCTTATCTACAAGAAACACCTCATTTAAACTTTTTTCTCCCTTTGACTCTAGATTTTTTCTGATAGTCTTAAATCTCTATTGATATTTAACTATAGGTTCTCCATAAAAAACAGAAAAATGATAGTCGTCTTTATTCATGGCTCTTCTAGTTTCAATAACATTAGATGTACCAAAATTTGTAAATTCCAGTTTTTTACATTTGATGTTAGCTACTTCACAGGATGATATCTAGATGTATACATTCCTAGTCAAAGAAAAAAGTGATGTATTGTGTTCTTTATAGTTTACCTAATAATATTTTTTTCTTAATTATAAATGGTTCTTAATTATTTTTCATTTATCTTGTAACCTCCATTAAGAATAACAATGTTATCCACACCAATATGGATAAAAAAGACTTCATTATGTCTCTCCAATATTCATTATCATTCCCACCAATGATAGGTGGTATTATAGGGTTCATTTTATCTAAGAATCCAATATTCATTCCTGAAATATTATAATAAAACATAATAATCTTTTCCACATGACATGTCAGTGTTGTAAATACTTATAATGAATTTTTTTATAATATAAATTATAAACCACATGAAAAAGAAAACTAAAATTAAGTAAACATAGTAGTGAAAATGATCCTTTCATTCAAATTGTAAGTATCAATATCTAAGAGACCTTCTTTGATATCTATAACGTGATTGAAAAATAGATTCAGATGCTTAGATACCATAGGGGAGTGATTATTATGTTTAAAATAATTCATTTTTAACCATAAGTAAATACTTGTTTTACAAAGTTAATGAAATTATATTCACCAAACCCTCTTTTGTAATGTTAATAAAAACTCTCTAATGTTTTATAATTAGTGTAATGAAATATGTACACATGTATACTAATACAAGATTCTACCTCAAATAATATTTAATCATTAATCAGAGTTACAACAAAACAGAAATTATAAGAAAAACATTCTCATTGTTACAAAACACACCTGAAATTAAAAATAAATATTAATCAGTAAAAATATGTTAGTCTAATGAGCAGTGAATCCAAACAACATGGATAATGGTCCCTTGATTTATACTTGTAATAAAGTATGTCTTACCCACTCCTTAGTAAGCCCACGATACAAAGATCAGTGTCAGTCTTTTTATCCCTGCAAGCCCACAATCTCTAAGTTGATTGACACCACTATCTTCTTTTATATGAAATCCCTCGATTAAGAATGTAATTAGAACCGCTATCTTCATTCATCTTGGAATCACATGATTGTATACAACAATAATTGGAATCTCAAAAAAAATCATGTCGATGATCTTATGTTTGTCAATCAATCTATTCAAAACATAATCACATAAAATATTTTCAAAAATTAATTTTGATTGATCTCTCACAGAGTATCAATTCTCCCAAATGTTATCACCTCCAATCACATTCAAATGATTTGGTATTTATAGGTGAGATCTCCAAGGGCTGAATTTTCCTCCGATGGTCATATTTGGTATTAAATTTTCAGAGGGACCTGTACAACTAGAACTTATAATGGTCCTATAATAATTTATTGTACGACATCATTTATTATAGGAAAATATCATGCAAAACAATAAGTGTTTAGGAATCTGTTTAAATAAAAAATAATGTTATGGAAAAATATTAACATCAAGAATATTATAAATAAATTACATTATGTAAATATGGTAACTTTATGAATGATATAAAATTGGATCTGTAAATTATATATAATTATAATTGTGTAAGGGAGAATATAATTCAAAAAAATTGACGACATGGTATTGGGAAACTATGAATCAGATTCTAATTTTTGAGTGAATTAGAATTTATGAAATGGTGAAACATATACTATTTTTTGAGTGATTTATAATTTAGGAAACATTGAAGTATATTAAAAAAAATAGAATCAAAATACCCATTCTAGATGATTTAGAATTTAGGAAGTGAATCAGATTCACAAAACTGAGAGAATCAGAATCACAATTCTCAACAATTCCGAATTGAGAAACATGAATAGTATTTGACATTATAGATGATTTAGAATTGAGAAAGTGAAGGATTTTGTTTTTTACAAAGGACCTAATTTTTTATAGTAACAACTCTATCTCAAGAATTTTAACGTTAGACAAATCTATAAATGGACATAGAACATTAATATTAATTTACTTATAGATAAAAATATTTATTAATGAAATTCATATAAATTTTATTATAGATAAAAAGTGTTGATTGGAAAATATGTTTGTGATTTCAAAAACATAAATGAATTGGAAATGTCATAAGAAATATTTTCAGACTCAACAATATATAGATATCCAAAAATTATATGATAGTGGGTTAATCAAAATGAAGATTGAAAATTAGGTAAGGATTCACGTAGAATTATGAGTATAAATAAGGATTGTGGAATGGGTTTAATTATTGAGAACATTAGTCTCTCATTAATTGGAGATTATTATGATCGTATCATATTGACTATAAAAATATGGAATAAAAAAATAAAAATCATATTCATTATGAAAAAGGAGAGATTGAATTTAAAAGAAGATGGAGAGAATCAAGGGGTGATATAAGTAGCATATTAGATATTCAAATGTGATTATGAAATGGTTATAATGATAGATAATGACTATATCTCATTATTTGAAAATCATTTGGACATTAAATGATTCATTATGAACACATGGAATACAAATCATATGGAAATAAAATTATCTTATTAAAAAAATAAGTAATTGAATTTAATTGTGGAGTAGGAGAAACCTTACCTTGCTAAATAGCTTCTAAAAACATGTGAGGAGAACATATTACCCTAGGAAGACCTTGTGATAGATTTATATTGGTATATTGAATGTATTTTGTAAAAAATTATTTTATGGTGGAGATGGATGACTAGATGAGCAAGAGTAAGCTCCATTAATAGTCGATCATTTGGGAGTCATCCTTAGAAACTGTTATAACCTAAAGGGAATGGACAGATTATGATGTGGGTTATGTTTTTAGAGTCTTAGGTAAATTAATTGGGGAAAATTTATGTGATAAATTTTTAGTTTATTATCAATCCAATGAAATCATTATAGATTATATTAGTGATCATTTAGTTTTCAAATATTCGAGATTTTTCAACTACACGTTTTAAAATTTTTAATCATTAATAATATGTAACCATGTTAATTATTTTATGTCTAAAAATATAAGATGAACAATCATACCAATTTTGAATTTTATGAATCTATATATGAAATATTTTTAGATTATTTTTATTTCTAAATATGGTTAAATTAAGATCTCAATCATATTTATATATGAATCCCTTATAGATGATCTTTAATTTTTTGGTATATTTTTTGAGAAAATATTTTATATTATTAATTGAAAATATATACATTTAATTTATAAGAATACAAAATATTTAAAAAATTATAATTCTTTTAAAAATAATTTAATTTCTATAGAAACACATATTTACAATGGTAACATAATTTTTGGTCGAAAAATGAAATTTAACTTTTTAAATATTGTTAAATTTCATATCTAAATTATGAAAATTAATAAATCAAATAAAATTCATAAATTTTAGAAATTTGTTTTTAATATTTCTATTCATAACACATAAAAATAGTTTTTATAAAATGGTTTTATCCATAAAAATTTTGTGTTCAATAAAATAAATATTGGTTATAAATATTCGATTATTATAAAATAAATAAGAGATTTTTTAATTTTAAATAATGTCAAAAATGAATATTAACAATAAAATGTTTATTTAAAAAATTGAAAATATTTTTTTAATTAGAATATTATATTACTTATGTTCTAAAATGATGATCATAGATTTCATATTTTTAAGGTTATATTTGAAACAAATTTTTTTTAATATTTATCCAATTAAAATTTTGTAGAATATTATATCTCTCTATCATATATTTATAATTTCATAAATTTGAAAATTTAGGAAGAAACTATAATTTTCACTACATAGTAAAAAATCATTTATTTAAAAGAAAACAAAAAACAATATCATTTCATAATTTTAATATGATAAATAAAAAAGTTACATTCATTTTAAAATTTTATCATACTATAATTCAAGAGAATATCTTTTCGATAAAAATACATTATATAAGGAAAATCCAATTTTATTTAAATGATGATTTCTGAAACATTTTTTGTTCTTAATCCTATATTTTTTATATGTATAATTTGTCAAACTATTTTTATATACAATGTAATGTCTTGCAAATTCCTTATAAATTTTGTAATTATACATATTTATTTCGAGACCGCGAAATCTGACGGCGCACGATTCCAAGGTCCGCAGTGCCCGGAACGAATCATCGAAGTTTTTTTAAGCTTTAAGTAACACGCATAACTAGTTTTCCTGAAGAAGTGGAGTAACTCATAAAACATTTCATGGATTTGAAATATGAGGGTACCATTGCACTATGGATGGTGTGTTTACTCTAGCCGCGACTTTTGTTTAGTTCGCACAAGCCTACGGCGAGAAAAACCGAAAATGGAATAACCGTAAATAAAATAATAAAATAAAGTTATTTTTTTAAATGCATATAACTCACGAACGGTAACTTGGATTAAAAATTTGCGACCACCGTTGACCTTGTGATGGTATTCTTTCTTTAATAATATACTAACTTTGGCCATAGTAGCAACCAGAGAATCTTAGTTTTTGGCAGTAAATAAAATAATTAAGTGGTAATTATTTTATTGTAAAATACATAACTTTTAAACGGTAATTCAGATTTGAAATATGAAGTATTGTTGGGTTCGTTGGGGTGTGTTTCACTTAAGAAGAGCCTAACCTCGATTGGAGCTGGTCGAGAGTGACTATTAATAATTTTTAGAACATTTGTTCAAGTACGTATAGTAAACGCACGAGCCACATTTTTTAACATTTAAACCATTGTTTGAAATTGAAATATAAGGACAAGGACGAACTCACATCATCGATATTCGCTTAATGAGACCTTCACCTCGACCGTAGTATGTCGAGGGTGATAGTTAGTTTTTGGACATTTCGTGGGTGTGTTAAAAGAAAAGAAAATTAAAATAAAATAAAATGTCTTTGGTTTTATTTTACATTAAGAATCCTACCATTTTAATTCAGTGCTGGGGACCACCCGATCTTCAAACAACCCATTTTGAAATTAATGGTGGGGACCACCTGACCCTGGAACTCCATCATTAATGTGGGAGGTGACTCTTGGTTTCTAACCCGAATCAATGTGCCAACATAATCTAATTAAATGTTCCATCATTAATAAAATTGATAAACATATTTGAATATATTGGATCCTCATTTCCTTGTTGGAAATATTTGGCATAGGAGAGTTGAGAGAGCCTTGGAGAACTCGAGAGAACATTCTCCAGTGAAGAAACACCCCTAACAATGAACGAGGAACCGACCCGGAGCCCAGATCAGAAGCCTCTCACGGAAGAGACGAACACCAACATTCTTCAACGACTCCAACATCTTCTTTGTGCCACCTCCATTAGAAAATTCAGGAAGGGGTTTTATTTATGATTGAATTTTCTTTATTTATTCTTCATATCCTAAATTACAGACGACGATGGCCAAACGAACATGGCCATCAACACGAACATAAACCTTCCTTCTCATTCATTTTATTCTTCGTGCACTCATCAGGAATTCTTGAACGCATAATATTTATTGACGCTGGAAACAAGGAGTCTTGTTGAGAGGGATATATGGACACCGATCACTCAATTATAGGATCAGGATTATGAAATCATTTAATTTTTTGGATTGGAACGAAGTCGTAGTTTCTTGTGGAAGAAGGTGACGGCCGACACCAAGCTGAATGCGGGGAAAGAAGGGGGGAGGGGCGTCGATGTAGCCGGTTGATGATGCGGTCATGGCCCATCGGCCGTATCGGTGCAGGGTGGCAATCAGAAACCAATCGTCCATGTGGCAGAGCAACGGACTGCATAGGCGCCACCAGTGGAGTAGGAGGTCATGGTCGAGGCCGAAGGGCAGCCAACATCTGGCCAGCCATGGCAGAGAAGTGACACGTGACCATGCCGTTGAGAAGATGTCTGTCCGGCACTCTAGCTGGTCGCGCCACTCCAGGAGTGACACCTTTGGAGGGTCCCGCATGCCAGCAGCTGAATGGACCACGGACCGTTCAGGAAGACCGGGGGCCCCCTCCCCCTGGGTGGCGGTTAGGGAAGACCAACCATAGTGGAACACTAGACAAGAGGGTCGTGCCATAGAGGGTAGTGCCTAGCGGACTAGGCCGGGCCATAATCTATGCGGTCTGGTCCCGACTAGGCTAGGCCATCCGGGCCGAACCCAGGTCTGGTTGGATCAGTTCAACTGGTTCAGAATGGACTTGGGCCCATCCGAAACAAGTTTCACCTTTTGGCCGTAAATTGAGAATCGAGTGTCCTTTTGACGAACTATCTGTAGAACCATAATCCTTGGATCGAGAAGGTCCTTTTGGTATACTCCACTTTTGTTTTAGGTAATGTTGGAGTGTTACCGGGTTGGATTGAACCCTGATTCTAACCGGGCCCTCCGAACAGAAACAGTAATAACATATAGACCGGGAGTCCGATTGACGTGTCGTCTATTGCATTGGGTCCCTAATGATGTGAACGACCATTGGGATACTTCCTCATGGGGTATTGGTATGTTTGAGGTATGAACGATGGATTGGGGAGCGGATCTCCCAAGAACGCTACGTATGAAACCCTACGACTCATTGAGACTTGACGACAAAAGTCCATTACGACTCAGAGTGACCCGACATGCCCAATGGGGAGAGCCTTTGTGTGATGTGGAAGACCCATGGTGGAGAGCACCTATGTGTGACGCGGAACACCAATAGTACTCGATCAGAGTAGTACCTCAGCTGTCCACGAGGGGGATTGCCTCTGTGTGACGCGACAGACCAATGGTGGGGAGCACCTCTGTGTGATGCGGTAGACCCAAGGTACTCGAAAGGACGAGCACCTTAGCAGTCGAAGGTTAGTGGGAATCACCTCTGTGTGATGAATAATTCCAACTATACTTTATAGGGGAGGAGTTCTCTAATAGCCAAGGCATTCGTGGGTTTTTACTGATGATTATCTGGTTACTACCCTTGAATATATATTGTAGTGACTTCCGTGGATATCATGATGCTGCGGGTGCCTTGAGGAGCGGTTCTCCCAAGATAACTATGTACGGAACCCTACAATAGGCTGAGACATGATGATTGCTGACCGTTACGACTCGGAGTGACTCGATAGGCCCATAGTGGAGCATCTCTAAGTGACGCGGAAGACCCATGGTGGGGAGCGTCTTTGTGTGATACGGATGACCCAGGGTACTCAACAGGATGAGCACATCAGTAGTCCATGAGGGGGACCACCTCTGTGTGACGCGGCAGACCAATGGTTGGGATCACCTCTGTGTGACATGAATGACCCATGATACTCAACATGAGGAGTACCTCAGCAGTCCAAGGATAGTGGAAATCACCTCTGTGTGACGCGGTAGGCCCACTGTACTTGATAGAGGAGGTGTTCTCCCATAGTTGAGCAGTTCGATGATGTGATAACACATCCACCCATTACCTAATGTGGTACCTAGTCTGAGCTATATTTAACTTTTGATTGTGATTGAGGTTATGATATGTGTAATTTTACTTGTGTGTTAATATACCTTTGTGGAGTTACCTTGTGGAATTCATCCCTCATGTATGAAAAGTGTATATCATAATAACTTATGTGTATGTATGGGAATATACCTAAGTATAATTGATTTCATTATTTTTTGTTTTCCTTTGTCGATATTTAAGAGACCTACCGCGTCTTGGGGTGCCTACTGATTATCGTTATACTCACCCTTACATGGGCTTCGCCCGAACCTTGTTTTGTATTGTGAAAACGTCGTTCAACATTCATTGAGGATGAGGGATCCAAGACTGCATGGTGCAGGAGGTGGACCATTCGGCATGACGTGATGCAGAGGAGATGGACATATGTGGAGTGATGAGGAGGCAATATGTACCTACCCTTTAGGTAGGAACCTTGGAGGACGAATCAATAGATGCTTTCCTTTTCCTTTCTATTGTATAGTAATTACCATTTGCACTTGTACCTTTACAGTTGGTCTTGTATTCCAGATCCTTTTACATTTAGAACTCATTTACTACAGCAGTTTACTTTACATTTGCTTCATGTCGTGTTCCTGGACCATGTGATTATACAATATTAAAGGAAACACCTTCCCGTTTTAGGTAGTATGTCTTTCGGTGCTAGTCGCGAGCCCCTGGCCTATGGAAGGTGGGCTTGGGTTTGTCACAGCACGGGCCTCGAGGGGCGGGTCATGACAAATTCGTATCATAGGTGTTTGGTTCTACCAAAGAACTACGACTCTGATCTTTTCTATGAAGCAATAGTGTTATGTGTTATGAGTGTGGTTTTCAGTCGGGGAGTCTAGTGTTGGTGTGGCGGCCGACCTATCAATACCACAGGACCCGGAATTTTGATTTTTGACTCAGTGCATGAAAACACTGATTCCGTGTGTTTTGAAAAGTTTTATTTTTGATCTCTTGAGTTAGCTCCCCAGGTATAACTCTTATTGTCCATGGTGCACTCGTTCCTTATCAGGATTCTTCCACTTAGACAGCCATCCAGGATTCCTAAGAGAGTACACGATGATGGCCCACCGAGTGATGAGGCCTCAGTTTCGGGCCCTCTTATAGTGTTAGAACCTTAGGTTCATGTACCAGCAGCACCACAACCCGTTGGCCAGTCGCTACCACTAGCTTCACCAGTAGATAATGCATACTGACTGAGCACATTTCATGAGTTTCAGCGGTATAGGCCTTCATGGTTTCGTGGAGAGACTGATTCCCAAGTAGCTGATGACTGGCTGGAGGTTGTTTCTAGAGTTCTCCTCCTAGTTGAGACACTAGTAGAGTAGAAGTTGGTCTTAGCTTCTTGTCTATTCGAGTGAGTGACCATGAGGATGGGATGCTTAGTGATGATTCTTCGTTACATGAGCCATTTCCCAACATGAAACCTTTGGGTTGTGTTCCAACTATATCGCTACCCGTTGGTCCGTAGTTACAATCGGTAGTACCAGTAGGGGACACTTGTTGTCATAGTGCCTTACATGTGTTTCCACATTAGATACCCCTCAGGTTGAAAGTCGAGCATGACTCACAAGTGGCTAAGGACTGGCTTGAGGTGGTGACAGAGTGTTTCATAGAGCTTCTATAGCTTCAACAGGATGACATGTTGATAGCTGAGTAGTCATCTCGGCATACTGACCATCCCAGGTACTCGTTGAATATAGTATAGTTAGTGCTTCAGGGCTCGGACCTCCGAGCATGGAGTTTTTATGAACATCCAAACCAACACTTTTCCTCTATGCATTCCTACTTGTGTTAGGGTTCAATATAAAACCTTTTTAGTTGAATGTTCTTTGGATAAGAGGGTACAACCCGTGAATGATAGAAGTGGGAAAGCATGAAATTGACTCAAGTCTCAGAGACTCTGACATGTAAAATATTTCAGGAAGAGGAAGTGATAGGGACATATGAATCTTCATAGAAGCAGACATTGAATGGGAGATGAGAGAGAAGCATGAGGTGGTATAAATTTCTACATGTTACAACAACCACATCAATGTGGTCCCCACCAGGCCCAGGGAGATGGAGGACATGGGAAGGAAGTAGATTCATGCAGTCATGTATGGTGACCCAAGGGCTCTAGGAATAGTTCAAGGTATAGTCTATGTCTACCACTAGCTTCCCTATTAATAGGTATATAAACTAATCATTCCTTCTTTCCACAGAACTTATTCAAGACATAGATTTTCTGGTTAAGCTGTTGACATGACCCTCACGTCTGGAGATACCTTTGGGTGGAGACTCGATAATCAAACTTATGCCATGTTTTGATCTGACCACTAAGGTGAGATTTTCGGTAGGATTCTCTTGGTGGTAGTATCGAGGCCTTATGAAGTTTGTTTGGGTAGAGACTAGACATCCACAGTTCATACATAGAGTGACTGTATTAGGAAAAAATTATGGGGTTTATCTACAATGTGGGAATGGGGTTTTCCTTTGTTGGTGAAAAAGTAAACTCAAGAATCACATGACAAACTCATGATAAGGAGGGTACAGTCAATCACGCTTGAGTCTTCCAATCCTAACCTCATCGCAGTGTGAGTTTTCAGTTTTCAGTTCCCGGCTGAAGCAGAAATGTGTGGGGAAAATCCATTCACAAGATGTTTCAAGGTTTACCTCCCTGAATGGGGTGGGACTTCTGCCTTTCCTGGGTACTACCAGAGTTTTGGACCAGACTACTCCATGGTATAGCCTCCCTTGCTATCTTTCACGAAGAAGGGGGTGCCTTTCTTGTGGACTAATAAGTGTCTGTAGAGATTTTAGAAGCTGATACCGTGGTATTATCTTGAGTTACTCCAAGGCTGTGACATTGAGATAGTATATACTCTTGGGAAGTGTATCGTAGTTGCAGATGCACTCAATAGCAGATCTAGTATACAGTTGTTGATTGAGGCGAAGGAGGAGTTATCCCCTTTGTGGATATCCTATGTGGATCGAGATGGAGCATCTTATATTCAATCTCTGATAGCGTCTCCCCCACTCCATCAGCGAGTCAGGGAGGCACTGCTTGGGGACGTTGTATGTGAGGCTCAACGTGATCAGATATCCACAGGCAAGGCACCTGATAGATTTTATGAAGGTGGGGAGCACATCATTTTATTCAGAGGGAATACTATGGTAACGGTGGCACTTAGGTTGGATGTTTTGAGGGAGTTACATACGTCCCCTCTAGAGGTACATCCAGGAGTACCGAAGATTTACCAGGACCTTCGACATCAAAACTGGTGGCCAGAGATGAAGAAATCAATAGTAGAGTCTGTATCACGATGTCTCAATATTCAGTATGTGAAGACTATAGAGAGCTGCCAGGAGCCTTATGCTGACAAGAGATGGAGACCATTGGAGTTCCCAGAGGGGGAACTACGTTTTTTTGTGAGTCTCCCCTCGATGGGGACTACGATGTTTTAGCCGAGGAGAACACTTATCACTATGGTTTATCAGACCATTTTCTGATACATCATAGGATTGGTGATGTGGAATACCTCTTGGAACTACCACCATGATTAGAGTGGGTGCAGGATGTTTTCCATGTATCCCAACAAAGGAGATACGTGCACGACACATCTCACATCATCAACCAAATTGAGCTAGACTTTGAAGATGGGGAGACGTTTTCATATGTTCCATTATAGATTGAGAATCGACAGAAGAGAGTCTTACATGGGCGATCGATACCTTTGGTGTGCATATGCTTTTATCATGGGAACCTCCAAGAGGGTACATGAGAGGGGGAGGCTCATATTTGTGTTCAGTACCCTTTTTTGATTGATTTCCTTTTGTTTTGGATTCCATGGATGGAAATCCCTATGATGGGGATAATTTAATGTCCCAGGAATTCCTTATAGTTTTTTTAACTACACAGAATAATTTTGAGACCACAAATTTTGACGGTGTGCGATTCCAATTTCTGGAGTTCCCGGAATGAACCATCAATGTTTTGTTAAGATTTAAGTAATGAAAGTTACTAGTTTTCCTGAAAAAGACTAATAACTATTAAAAGGGTTCCCTGATTAGGAATATGAGGGCAGATTTGTGTTCAAGATGATGATTTTACCCAAGACGTGACATAATTTTAGGAAGTGGAAGCCTACGTTGAGAAACCACAAAAGTGGCAAAACATTAAATAAAGTTATTTTATTTTTCAAATGCATATAACTCACAAATAGTTACTCGGATTAAAAATATGAGACAACCTATGAACCTATGAGGCTATGATTTTATAAGAAGATACTAATTTTGGCCAGCGCGGGCCACTAGAGAAAGTTTGTTTTTGGCCACAAATAAAATAATTAAGTGAAAATTATTTAATTGTAAAATACCTAACTTTTAAACGGTAACTCAGAATGGAAATCTAATCGTACATTTTGGTTTATTGGGGGAGAGTTTCACTTAGGCAGAGCCTAACCTTCACCATCACAGGTCTAGGGTGACTATTAATAATTTTTTGAACTTTTCTTTGGTTATGTTCAGTAAACACACGAGCCGCATTTTGTATCTTTTGAACTAGTGCTTAGAATTGAAACGTGAGGACAACGTTGAACACGTAACACCAATATTCGCTTAATGAGACCATATCCTCGAACGTAGAAGGACGGGGGTGAAAGTTAGTTTTCAGACATTTCGTGGGTGTGTTAAAAGAATAATAAAATAAAATAAAATAAAAAATCATTTATTTTGTTTTACTTTGTGAAACTTCCCATTTGAATTTAGTGGTGGGGACCACCTGAGCTTGAAACCATCTATTTTGAAATTAATGGTGGAAACCACCCGACCCTTGAACTCCCTCTTTAATGTGGGATGCGACTCTTGGTTTCTCCCCCAAATTAATGAGCTAACATAACCTAATTAAATGTTCCAACTTTAATTAAATTGATAAACTTATTTTAATATGTTGATTCCTCATTTATTTATTGGAAATAATTGGTATAAGAGAGTAGGGAGAGCCTTGGATAATCGGGAAGAACATTATCCAACAAAGAACAACCCCCAATGAAGAATGAAGAAAATGATCCCGAGCGTGGATCATAAGAGTCTTGCGGTAGCAATGAATGATGACATTCTTCAATGACTTTGTCTTCTTCCTCGCGCCACCTCTATCCGAAAATTGAGGTATGAGTTTTATTTATGTTTGAATTTACTTTATTGATTCTTTATATCCTAAATTCATGATGATGATGTCCAAAAGAACATGGCCATAATCTAGCACATAAATCATGCTCCTCTTTATTTTTATTCTTCACACGTTCTTTTTTCGTTCTTCATCACCTAATATTTATTAATATTGGAAACATGGAGTTTTTTTAGTACGATATACGGACATGGAGATCTCAACACTAGGATCGCGAATATGTGATTGTTTAATTTTCTAGGCTAGGAATGAAGCCATAGTGGGTCAGAGAAGAAAGAGGTGGCTGACACCCGTTCGACGGCGAGGAAGGAAGGGCGGCGCTGGTCCGAACCACCGTTAGATGAGGAGGTCACGGCCCGTCAGCCGCGGTAGGGTACAGAGGAGGCCAAAAATCATCCAGTCGCATAGCGGAGCGGCGTCGCGCTTCTGTGATGCTAGTGGAGCAGGAGGCTACGACCGCTCGGTCCCGGTGGAGGCCGAAGGGCAGCCGACATCTAGCCAGCCGAGGTGAAGCAGCGGCACATGACCACGCCGCTGGGAACAAGTCCGATCAGCCTTCCAGCTAGACGTGCCACACCAGGCAGGACCCCACCTACAGGTATTATGTTCCAGTAGCCGAACGTTCCACAAACCACTTTGGAAGACCAAGGGGGCCTCCCCCAAGTGTCGGTTAGGGCAGACCCACCAGAGTTGACCACCAGCCAAGCGGACCGTACCCCAGCGCGCTATGCCGCTATGGGCCGCACCCAATGGGCCAGGCTCGACCATCCCGTACAGGGCCCAGGCCTACTAAGGCTAGGCCATTTGGGCTAGAACCGAGTCGGTCAAACTGGGTCAGACAGGACCCAGGCCCATCTGAAACTTGTTACGCCATTCGGCCATTACACGAGAATCATGGGTCCATTTAACGAACCGTATATGGAACCAGAATCCTTCGATCGATATGGTCCTTTTGGTATACTCCACTTGAGTTTTTTATAAATTTAGAGTATGTCCGGGTTGGATCAAACCATGAATCCAACCGGTACCTCAGAGCAGAAATGCAAATAACTTACAAACACAACGTCCGTTTAACGCACCGTCTATTGCATTGGGTCACTTATGACATGATGTACCATTGGGATACTTATTTGTGGGACTTCAGGGAGATTGAGGTATTACCAATGGCTTGAGGAGTGGATCCCCTAAGCCCACTACATTCGAAACCCTATGACTTGCAGAGACTTAGTGACTGCTGAAAATTACGACTCAGAGGGACTCGACAGGCCCAATGGGGAGCGCCTCGGTGTGACATAGCAGACCGATGGTGGGGAGTGCCTCTGTGGGACACAGTAGACCCAGAGTACTCGATAGGTGGATTACCTCAGCAGGCCCTGATGTGGACCGCCTCTGTGTGACACGACAGACCAGTGGTTGGGAGTTCCTCTGTGTGACATGGAAGACCAACGGTACTCGATAGGAGGAGTTCCTCAGCAGTCAATTATTAGTGGGAAGCACATTTGTTTGACGCGGTAGGCCCACTATACTCAATAAAGGAGGAGTTCTCCAACTGCCGAGGAGTTTTAGGTTCGTGACTAATGATGCTATGGTTACTACCCTAGAATATAAATTGTGGTGACTTACATGGATATCAAGATGCAGTGAGTGGCTTGAGGAGTGGTTCTCCCAAAAATGATACGTACGAAACCCTAAGATGGGCTGAGACATGTTGACTGCTGACTACTACGACTCATAGTTACTTGACAAGCCAAGTGGGGAGCGCCTCTGTGTGACGTGGAAGAACCATGGTGGGGAGCACCTCTATGTGATGCTGAAGATCCATGGTACTCAACAGGAGGGGTAACCTAACAGGCCACGAGGGGGAGCACCTCTGTGTGACGCGACAGACCCATGGTGGGGGAACCTTTGTGTGACGTGGTAGACCCACGATACTCGACAGGAGGAGTACTTAAACTGTCCATGGATAGTGGAAACCACCTCTGTGTGACGCGACAGGCCCGCTGTACTCGATAGAGGAAGGGTTCACCAGTTTCTGAGGAGTAAGTTGATGTGATAACCCTTCAACAATTGACCTAAAATGATTCTCGGTGTGCGTCGTCTTTAAATTGTGCTTATGATTGAGGTTATGTTATGTGGTATGTTACTGGTGTGGTAATATACCTTCACATTGTTACATTGTGTTATTCTTACCTCATGTATGAGATGTGTATATCTTAATAACATTGGTTTATGTATGGGAATATACCTAAATAAAATTGATGTCTTACTTTTTGGTTTACCTTTGTGGAACATTAGGATACCTACGGGGTCTCGGGGTCCCTAATAAGTGTCGTTATACTCACCCCTATACAGGCTTCGCCCGCACCTTGTTGTGTCTATTGCAGATGTCGTACAATATTGATCGAGGCCGAGAGAGCCAGGACTAGAAGTTTCACTAAGGTGGACCATTCGGTGTAACGTGATGCGGAGGAGAAGGATGGATGTGGAGTGCCGAGGAGGTGATTTGTACCGATCCTTCATGTTAGAACCTTATAGGATGACCAAGTAGCTATTTTACTTTTTCTTTCAATTGTATTATATTTCAGTTGTACTTATACCTTTACTTTTGGTATTGTATTATGTCCCATTTTACATTTAGTACACTTTTACTACAGCAGTTAACTTAAAAATTTCTTCATGTCGTGTTCATGGACCGTGTGTTTGTACAAGATTAAAGGCAATGATTTCCAATTTTATGGAGTATACCTTTCGGTGCTAGTCTCCAGCCCCAGGCCTATGGAAGGTGGGATTAAAGTAGTTACAGTACGAGCCCCGGGGGACTAGTCGTTCTAGAAAATTTGTTATGTTATTATTATATTTTTTTTAATACTATCAAATATTCCAACAATCATTCTAGTTCCGTGTTTAGTATTATCCAAGATATTGATACAATGTTTATATAAAGAAATTATATTATGAAATACATGGGTGATACATTCTTCTCCTAAATTTAGTTGAATTCATGGATTATTAATTATAAAATACTAATTAAATTGTTAATAATTTCATTAATATATGGATGAATTATTAATTAAAATATATAGTTGTATCAATTTTTGTTTCATGTGTAGGTCTCGGATGTTCATATATTTATTAATTATAATAATATCAGAATATGGAGTTTCTTAATACTCTATTAAGATAAATATTTCTCATGATTAAGTCCACGTATTATATAAGGGAATACATTTATCCAAGAGGATTTTTCATCATCATTGTATTGATAATGATCATATGTTTTTTTTGAATATGAAATATGATCTCCATATTTAGTTACTATAAATTCTATATATAAATAGTTAATTCATTTCCAAAATCACAAAATATTTTATTAGTATATGTTTAATAATTTTTATATGATAATTATTCCAATAAACTTATATTAGATAAGGATTATATAATTAGGATGTAGTTATAATAAAAATAATATATTTTTATTGGAAAAAAATATGTCATCATTAGAATTTATAATATATAAACAAGAAGGTAGAACTTAAAAAAAGTGGACACCGGTAGTATCAGTTGGTGATGTGTTAATCCTTCATTCTTCATTTTCATTTCCAAATTCAATGGATTCTATTTCAAAGGATTTCTCTTGTTCCCTTGGATTAAGAGATAGTTGGCCTTTCCTATCTTTGTTAGTCCTTGGGATTGTGTGCTGATTTTCTTAATGAAAAAACATTTCATTTAATGAATTCAAAATTTTTATTCTATACTGTCTTATTTTTCCTCATTCTGAATACTCTATAACAATAAATATTATTTCCAATCCTTACATACATAAAACATTATCTTTTCCTTTTTTCACATCATCACAGGTTCCTCCATCACTGTTTTTGACAAGTAGGTCGTTGAAATATCCTTCATTATTTATGTTTCATATATGAGTTTAATGGAAATTCCATAATCATTTTATTGTATCTAGAGTGACCAAATTCTATTTTCTCCTTACGTTCTCTTTGAAAAACATCTTCATAGTTATCAAATTCTATTATAGTTAACACCTCTCAGATAATTAGATTTATTCCACCAAAGAACAGTTTAATATCTCACACATGATCAACAATGAAACAATTAGAAAACATTCAAACTCTCAAGAAAATATATTAATCTGTATTAAATGATTAATCCACCTCATGTTTATGCACCTATATTTTTATATATATTTTTTTTGAATATTTTGGGGAGAAATTTACTAAAGAGTAATATTTTGAAATTCTTTCATTTTATTAATAAAACATCTTCTTTAATATTTATATTATTAATATGTATTTCCCATTGGTTAGCCAAAACTTATTAATGATTGTTAGATTAAGCTAAGATCACATGGAACCGTTATTTGAAACAAAAAAATGGAAATTACACCAGGTTGATCCACTTCTCAACAATAAGTTGGTAATATGGCCACATAAGGATGGTGGTTTTTGTTGAGTGAATGAACCTATAACTAGTTTTCTCCTAACATTGTGCATTAAATATATCAACAAGATTCATTTTATTGATAAAAAAATATTATATCATGTTCAAAAAAATTCAATCCACTTATTGTACAATTTGGTTTCTCACTGAGACAATTACTACATTGTCAATCAGATTCATTGTTAGCTCTGTTTCTCCTTCAGGAATCAAATATTACTAAATCTAAAAAATGTAAATGTGAAAGGTGAATAATAGATGATATAAAATAATAATCGTATATATTCTTATGAAATTGAGATATCTAAATGTATTACACTTTAAAATACTCAAACTAATATTTAATTAAATCAAAATCACTCTATGATCAATATATGCTTAGTTATGTTGGGTTGTCCCATATTTCTTCTTTGAATTACTTAACGTAATTTATCCTTTATAATATATTTTGAAGATAATTTTCATCACCCAATAATATAACACATTAATTTAAAACTATTTTTTTGGTTGGCATCATTTTTGTTCACTATATGATGATTGAGTTATTAAAAAACATGGACTTTTGTGGGGTTGTTACTCCTATATACATCAGATCCAATTCATGCATCCACTAATAGTATATGAAAATGGAACATATTGTTCAGAAAACAGAAGAACCGTTACATTAAAATTTAATTACGTATTCTTATTCTTATAATTATAACATATAATTTTCTTCACAATGTTCACTAATTTCATGTAATCCTAACCGCCTAAAAACTTGTCTAATCATAAAAAATTACTCAACACTCCATTGATATCAAATATTGTCACCCAATAAAAAAATAAAAAAAATATTAAATTCATTCAATGTTTTATTTAATGAATCTCATTAATACTACAATTACCGACATATCAAGAGGTTTAGTGTCATTGAGAACCAGTTACATGGTAAAATTATTTTATATAGCCTATGAACATTTCCACATAATCACACAACACATGAGATCAAATAAAAATATCATAATTTATAGACATTATATTTACCTTGTGGATGGAAATATAAAAAATGGGTGAGATAATATGATTACTAATGGTAATCATATGTGATGAAAATCAATGTTCAAATGATAAGATGAGAATATGGGTGTAATCAATATAAATAATTAAATCATACAAAAAAATGTTTCAGACATAAATTATGAGTCAAGAAATAATACATGAAACAAACACAATAAATAAATTTGTAAATAAACATTATCAATGAAATCATAGCATATGTATAAAAAATTTCACAAAAGTGTGCCATAAATATATCATTCTGAAAAGTGATTAAAATTTTTTATATTGATTCAATAACCAATGATAATAGTATAACCTAAATAATAAAAATATAAAACCTTGAATGCACATATAAATAGAAATTATACCAATAAAAATCCTTTTTAGAATTGTTTAATTACTATTATAAACATTTAAAAACTTATGAGAATATAAAAACATCAATTTTACACTTATAAAACCTTGTGAGAAGAATTAAATGATACTTATTCATCAACACAATATCATTGACTAATGAAATATAAACACATAAATTATGCATTGGATAGTGATATATGATCTGTCACACGATCATCCTTAAATATTTTAACAACCTTAAAACACCAATTAATATCATTTTATATGTATCGTGGAATAAAATATGGGTCTCACGGAATTTATATATTTTATCACCAAAAAATAACAAAATAATGTAAATATTATATACCTAAAATTAAAATACATCAAAATAATATATAATAATATCATTTAGTGTATGATTCATCCAATCTAACTTCAAATGAATTTATTCTCCATTATTTCATTCACCTTGAATAGTATTTTTTCAAATGTTAATTGATTTTATTGGAAAATGTTATATTTCTAAAAAAGAATTTAACAATTGGTCCTTGAGAAGTATTATTTCTTATAAATAATATGAAATAAAAACATACAGAAATAATTTTAATTTAAAATTTATCACAAATAATAGAATTTTTTTAAGTCATAATGTTTATCAATTCGAATGTGGAGCGGAATATAAAAAAATTTATTTTCAAAGGTTAGAAAACAAATTGAATATTTTAAATTTTTTTTAAATCCCATATAAGAAAATTGTAACCAATCAATTTTTTAAAATAATATAATAGGAATAAAATTTCATAAAAGAAAAAAATGTTGTATCTCCAATTATAAAGGGTAACATTAATGTGAATGGAATATGTCCCCAATTAGGGGTGATAATAATTTATGAGAATGAGAGTTATTCTAAAAATTATTCATTTTTTGAAAGGAATTGAACTCACCAATAAGTGTTGTTTAAAATAAAATGGATCTCACAAGATATAAATATTTTATATTATATTAAATGAAGTATGAATCTCAAGGGGGGACATTAAAACTCGATAGGAAAATCATGTAATGAAAACTATTACATTTTAGAGAAGATAACTATCATGTACCAGAATAAGAACGAGAATTATTTGCATTGAATTTTATAATTTCAATAATAATTTATGATATTGTAAGTCAATGGGGAATTATTTACACCATTTAGATGAATACTGGTTTTTAATGTCCAAGTACTCCATAATAAAGTGTGATTGATACAGATACAATAAACTTATTTCCCCACTTTTTCAAATACACCATAAGGTTCCCTATAATAAACATAAATGTATTAATTAATTATGTAATAACCTTTCTCATTTCAATAACCTTTTATGATATTCATTTATATTGAAACACTGTAATTGTACTATAGTTTTATATTCAAAATAATAATTTGGATAATCGAGTAAATATTTTGACATCATTGTTTGTATATAAAAAGATAATAGAATGGTTTCAATGAATGATTATGGTAGTATTTCAGTAATAGTAATTCACATGGATAATAATGGATCAATTATAAACATGTAGAGTTATAATAACCTATAGAAAATATTAGAGCACATGATGTTCTTGAATTTTGAAAAGGAGTAAGAGAATTAAAGTGTTATTTCCATAATATGATGAATAATAAAATGGGATTATGAAATGGGTTTAAAAATTAACAAGGCTAATATACAATCATTAAAAAACAAATCATAAATTCAAGTAATTATTATTGATAAATGTTATAAATCAATTTTTATATAAAAAGTGTTAGTAAAAAATGATGTATATGAATAAAAAGCAGTAGAAACATTACTGAAATAAGTTTCTTATTAAACATTTGGAGAACTCCTTACCACATTATGAACTTCTTGATATCGATTTATAGAATGTTTTTGATGGTAAATTCATGACCAAGGAATAATTAGTGTATTGGGATAATAGAATGTGTGGTAGTGAAATCATTTTATAGTTGAAAAATTGAATGTTTTTCCTAGAAAATATAGCTAAGAAAATGGTGTGAACTATGTCACGTGGGTGTTAGGTTTGTCATTTAAGATAGTAAAATTAGGTGGGGAAATGGAATGTGATCATTTTTTATGAATCTAATACCAAAAAAGGACTTCAATACATTTTGTGTTTCCTTTTTACTATTAAAAAATCACGACCCTTAATTTTCCTATTTAAAAACCTTTTAATCTTTATTAAGATTTGACCATGAAAATTATTTAATCACTTAAATTATAATAATACACTTAATACAGTATTATGATGTTTTAAATAAATTGTTTCATTCATTGTAATTTAATTCAATTTCTATGTATTATATAAATTACTTTTAATATAAATAATATAATCTATTGAAAAACTATTTTTATAGAAAATTACCATTTTAATCATTATATTTTGTAAATTTTGACAAAAATTTATTAGTACATGAATTAGTGTAACAGTTTATATATATATTAAAAAATTATATCATAGACGTAATTTAAAATATATCAATAAAAAATTTAAAAAATATAAAATATTTAGAAGAGACTCATTTTTGGAAAACTACTCGTTTTCAATGGAAACTAATATTTACCTTTGTAAAATAATTTTATGAACAAAAATGAAGATGGTTTAATCAGTTAACAAGAATATTAGTTAAAAATATATGAAAATAATTTTATCGAATATAATTTCAAATTTTTATAAAATTGAAATTTATTATTGCTTCAAAAATCAAATAAAACCCATTTTGTGAATATTTTTGTGTTTATGCATAAAATGTATGTGTGGTATAAACACTTCAATGTAACTGAAATTAATGTTGTTAATTGTTTTATTTTCAAAAATGGTCATGTTATTTTCATTCCAATAATAACCAAGACATAATATTAAGATTAACATGTTTAATTATAATGAGGTTGAAAATAGTTTTTTAATTCGAAAAAATATTTACATATGTTCTACTATATTATCCAATTTTTTCTATATTTAGAATAATTTTTTAAAAATAATTAATTAAACATATTTAGTAAAGTAAAATTTTGTATGAACATCCACGTTTTTCACAAATATTGATAAATTTATAAAATTTAAAATGTATTTAGAAACTATATTTTTCACTATTCACATAAAAATTAATGATTTTTTGGTGATAGAAAACGCATCTTAGTGTACTTTTGATAAGTTAAATTAAGAAATTTATTTAATTTTATATATTTCAATTTACAAAACATATAACATTATATTTTAGAATAATTTACAATATATAAATATAAAAAACATCTATTGAAAAAAAAATCATTTTTAAATATTTAGTTGTTATTTATCATATTTTTTATGATTTTATAATTGATTAAAAATTTTAAATTTAATATAGTGTTAATTAATTTTAAATCTCATAATTAAAATCTAAAATTTTGTTTCATGTTTTCTAAGGTGTTGTGTGTGTAACGGTGCTATAATAAAGTTTTTATTTAATGTAAAACATATTTGGAAATATCTCGGTGTTACACTAATATCCCTTTTTTGTTTCAGTGAACATTTTTAGTTAGTGGAAGAAATATTTTTTTCATTCAAAATAATATTTTTGTACTTTTTTTTATCTTTTACCCATTAGAACATTTAATAGAACACCAAAGTCTATACCGTAAATTCTATTTTCATCAATTTATAATAAATGGGAATATTTGTTAGACTTTTCCTGATTTGATTAATCTAATCATATCATTTCCTTAGATGAAAAAATAATGCATTAATTTCTGAGAATAGGATTTAAGATAACATTTACTCTTAAAATGTAATTTATATACATGATCACATTGTGTATCATTTTAAATACCCACTCATTTGAATTTTATGAGACTAAAATCCCTTTTTCATTCTAGAATAAATTTTTTTTAAAAACAAATTTGAATACATTTTGCATTATTATAGTTTTTTTAAATTCACATAATGAATAAATTAAACACTTTGTTACTCCTGAAATTGTTTCTATATCACATAATATTTATAGTATTTAACAACATTTCTTGATTTTTTACTCATTGATTTTTTATACATTTTAATTATCCCTCGTATAAAAATAATCTCAAAATTAGATTTAATTATAATGTTTTTATTTGTATATATCATTATATTTTATCATATGATTATCTATTTTATACACATTTAAT
This sequence comes from Viscum album, assembly GCA_963277665.1. Classification (NCBI taxonomy): domain Eukaryota; kingdom Viridiplantae; phylum Streptophyta; class Magnoliopsida; order Santalales; family Viscaceae; genus Viscum; species Viscum album. The sequence goes on from OY728152.1 coordinate 1,260,123,963, forward strand.
ATGGGTTTTTTATTGAAATATCTCCCATCAAAATAATATCCGATTTTAAAATTCATCAAATCCCTTACTGGTCGAATATCCGTATTTCACTAACTGGTGTGTCCACTTTTGAATTCGTATCACCACATAGATACTTAGGTTCGACATCATTCCATCTATAACATATATGTTTCAGGTATTTTTTTTGGTGGAAAATTGTACTTACAATCCAATAAATGGATAAATGTAACTTTATTACTCTACTATCCAATCTCTTTAGGTTTCTAGTATATGTGTAACCAAAATTAAAAAACTAGGCTTGGTTACATAAAACTAGTGGTTATCTATTTCAACCATTCAATATAGAATACAATATAGGGGAACTCTAATTCGGTAGAAAGTACAGAGATATGTGATCAAGGAATTATCATGAGTTTTATTTAGAAAGAATATAACACTTATTATGTTGAATGAGATTTAATATCAATATATTATCTCATGTTATTCATTTTTAACATAATTCCTTTAAATGTATTTTGTAATCATGTTACATACACCTAATTAATATGACCAAACCATATTAATTTGTAACATTATTACCCAACCTACATTTTTTATTAATCCCAAAAAATATAAGCTAAACATATTTATGAAAATCCAAATGAATCTGAAGAATTAGGTACATGAAATTTTCATGTACATTTTACAATTATATAAAATTTACGATATCCACATGTTTAATCCTAGAGAAATATGTAGACAACCCTAGCCTTTCCAAGAAATGCATATTCCTCCAGGATAGTGTGGAGTCTAACCCAAAGTCCCTTTACCTTCCTGAATATCCCCATGGCCTTCAAATTTTTATAAATTTTTTATAATCCCCCTATAACAAGATGACAAAGAACCCTTACATAGTGATACATTATTCCAAATAGAATCAAATCCATCCAAAATCTATAACATAATACATATAAACATAATTAAATAAATAAATTCAAGCTAATAATATTAATTAAGAAACTAAGGTTAGTGTATATAATCATATGATTCATATAATAAAAGGATCAAAAATTTTATAAGAAGTAATTTGACAACATTAAATTAATGTATAGAGCTTGTATATTCATGATTTTAACAACATATATCCACAAATTAAAATTAGTAAACACTTTTAATTATATTAATGATTAAATAATATTATCATGGTACAAAAAAATATATTTGAATATAATATGAGTATTTGGTTAGAAAATAGATTTCTTCATTATAATATTCATCCTTGATTATAATATTAATTAAATATAATATAGGTTTTGATATTTCCATATATGAAGTAATACATGGTCATTAGATGACATGTATCTTGCATGTTTTTCTAGGTTGCCTTATTGGCTACATGTAATGTCAAAAAACATGGATATTTAGTTCCAAAGTTGTCATTTATTGTGGTATTAATTGATTGGATGTTGATTACAACTACCCTAATCTTTGTGATACACATAGAAATGGATTATTACATAAAACATTAAATAATTCAACTCTAAGGATCAATATTTCTAGTGTCTTGTGAAATTTGGAACATTACATAACTAATTAGAACATAAAACCCATCATCTTTATTGAAAACTTCTTTTACACAGCCACAACATTCCCTCATAATTAACTTTGAATGGGATAACCTAAAGACATTCATGAGGAAATGGTGAGCTATAATGACCAATAAATGAGTAAAAAAGGCATAACATGAACAATAGGGTACATGTTATGAAATATGAATATCAATGGACCTAAAGAAAAAAATGAACATAAAGGCATAATAGAGCATGATTATAATAACATAGAAATGTGGCATCAACATTATAAATTATTTTAGCATGATATTAAGCTCATTGCACATGGATCTTGAGTAAACCCTCATTGAATGTGAGTTATCATTAGTCAACCCACATTATAATTGATGTATCATGATACTAATCGTTACCCAATGCATTGGAGTGCTATTAGTGTGCACCCTTTATTAACATTTCATTTCATGCATAATTGATAAGTGTTCCACATGGATCATACAACATTGATTCATTAAACATCATAATTTATTTCAGGAATAAGACATATGGAATAAATAATTAAATGTCCATAGTTAAGAGGTATATGTGCATAAATCTTAATAAACATGATAGGGAAATAAGTATAAAATTCACTAAAACAATGACTTTGGCATTGGAAATTTTGGTGTGACTTCTGCAACATAACGACGTCAAATTGAAATCGTAAAATGGGTTGATGAGAGATAAATGGGTATATAAGAAGTTATAGATGAAATGGGTATTATTGGGGTAATTTAACCTTATAACCCAACATATGTAATGTAATTTTGATGCATAATATAAATTAATTAATTGTATGTTAAAGAGAGGAGAGAAATTCCATATGGAATATCGGCCTCGAAACAAGTGTACAAGGGTGGAATTAATGAAAGTTAAATAGGTCTCTCATCATTCAAACATAATGAGGGATGTATGGGAGAGTTTTTAAATCAAAAACCACTATTTTTAATTGAAAACAAAATGGAATAACAATATAATGATATTTGGACAAAAATGAGAAAGGAAGAAATCCCTTAAATAATTTTGTCATGGTAACAGATGTACATGGGAGGCATTAATTAGAGAGAAATGGATCTCTTATCATTGAAACATAAGGAGGGAAGTATATGGGAGTATAGAAATCATACCCCTACATTTTTAATTGAAAATATAATGGAATAACAATATATGGAAACATGGACATAATTACAGAAGGAAGAAATACCTTACATGGAAGTGTAATCCCAATGGCTTCAGAGAAACTTGAGAGAGGATTCTAGGGAGATTTTGGAAATGAGGGAGGATTTTCAAGATAGTAGGGAAGAGTTGGTACATGATCTAAGGGTCTTTAGTGAGGATTAGTGAGAGAATGGGTGGGATTATATTGGAAAAGAGAGGGTAATTCATTAAAATTTCACAAACATAGGTTTTGGAATCAATATAAATAAATTTTTAAAACCAAATACATGCCCATGTTTTTTTCCGATAGTTTTTTCCAATGTGCTGTAGAAGAAATTATTCTATTAGTCCAATAGCATTACATATTAAAATATAAGGCTTTCTTATGTGGAGGTGAGTCACACCCTTATATAAATCTTATTAAAATGTCAAAATGTTTTATATTTCTTGGAGGATCCACTAAGGAATTGTAAAAGTAATCCGAAAAATCCAAAATAAAATTATTTTATGGATAAAAAATGAACATGATGAAATTTTTTTTATAGAATATTATTACATCTCTATTTGGATATTTTGAAGTCATAAAACTCATTATATATTTGAACTGTATTTAATTTTTACCCAAAAATTCGATTATGTTGAAAAATTATGAAAAATCTACAATTAGATAATTTTTATGTCTTGAATAAAAAAAATGATATTCATTTTACCTAAATAATTTTCTAAATATTTTAATTTTTATATCTAAAATAAAATCCAAAATTTATTCTAAATTCATGGGTTTTAACAAAAATAGTTTTCAAAACTGAAAATCGATTTCAATTGTATTCATAAAAATTATGTGATCATTTATATTTTATAAATATAAATTTAGTAATAATATTTAATAAAAATATTATTTAATTCTAGAATCCATTAATTCATCAAAATAGCATTCTTCATTGTATATTAACTAAAAATAAAATTAGTTCATTAAAAATAATTTACGAAGTAACAATAAAATGAATGTATATTCTTTATAAAAAAGTAATGCACCTAATCCAAGGGATAAGTTCTTCATAAATAACCCCTTATAACACCTTCATAATACCATAGGGTAAGGTGTGTAATGGTGAAATAATCTATGGTGACCTAGATTACATCATTCCGGTGGTAATCTATACTAACATCCACTTATCCCATAGGCGATTTCATTCAAGAATAACATGTTGAATCTCACTGTGGGATTTGTCAAGTGCGAAGCCCGGTGATGCTACCTCCTTTTCGAGATTAAAAAAGCACTTCATTTTGATTAATTCTACTAGATTAGGCCATCACCTCCTTTTTCTATGTAAATTGGAAACATTAAAACTCTATTTTAATACTAATAATGTGATTAATATTCAATGACTATATTAGTAATGGTATGGATTTATAATGGAATATTAAATTATAAAAACATAATACTAAGGATGTGAATATGTTTTATATAACCATTTTACAGTATAATACATTTAATTAGCTCAAGAGGAAATTTCATTAATAAATGTTTTTTTCATTAAAATATTCCCCCCTTAAGTAATTTCACCACGAAATTTAATTTTACCACACTATAACATATGAGGGTAACTTTTCTTAATAACATCTTATGATTCCTACATTGCTTCTTCAAATTTTTGGTTTGACGAGGGGCATTGTCTTATTTTGTAAAACGTTTTCTCTATGATCTATGAGTTTCACCAGATTCTTTTTATAGTAGAGGTAATTCTTTAATGGTACTACCTATAGATTGAATACTTGTGATGGGTTAGATACGTAATTACTCAAGAGTGATATGTGGAATACATCTTGTACATGATATAGGTTTGCTGGGAGTGCTAGTGGACAAATTACTACTCTAATGCGATCAAGGATCTCAAAAGTTTCGATGTACGTTGGACTATGCTTTCACTTCTTCCCAAATGTCATAAATATCATCCATGACGATATGGAATGTAATACTGTGTCTCCAACATCAAACTCTTGGTCTCATCGATTATTATCGACATAACTATTTTGTCGACTCTAATAAGCATTAATGTGTGGATGGATAGTATTAACCATCTCCACCATTTCATTGACCATTTTTTGACCTAGGATTTTTTTTCTCCACAACTTCATCCCAACATGATGGTGTTGTGAAGCTCTTCTCATAATATGATTCATAAGGAGCCATTTGGATAATTGATTGGAAACTGTTATTGTAAGAGAACACAACCAGAGGAATATATTGATCCCATAATCCTTTGGTGTCCCTTGAGAATTCTCTAAACATTCCCTCATGTGTTTGGATATACTACTAAGAATGGACCTCAGTTTTAGGATGATAAGATGTACTAAAGTTCGGCTGAATATTCAGGGAATGTTGAAGAATCTTCCTGAACATAGAGGTGAATCTTAGATCTCAATCAGATACAATAGAAAGTGGTACTCCATGCATCCATACAACTTCTATGATATATATATGTTCCATTTTAACCAAATAATAAATCCTCTCGAATTATAATGGAGTGTGTTGTCTTTGTAAGTCAATCCCTAACAACCCATATTGCATTATTTCCATTTGATGTTATTGGAATCCCGATGAAAAATTCCATGGTGATGTTATTCCATTTCACTGTTTTTATGGATAATCGTTTTAATCCCCTTATACTTCATCCTCTCTTCATTCACTTGCTGACAAACCAAGCACTTTGATGTATACTCTATAATCATCTTCATCGTGTTATCTTACCAATAATGCTCTTAGAGATCTCAATACATATTTGTATTTCCTAGTATAATGGAGAAATTATGACCATGTGCATCATCCAAAAGATATTTATTTAACTCTTGATATGATGGAAGGTATATTACTATCCCAAATCTCACAACTCTTTCTTCCTTAACATTGAAATATGAGGAATTCCCCTTTTTTATTTTTTACACTTTCTTCTGAATTCCCACATAATCTTTTTGAGAATCATTTATCCTATTAAAATAATAGTGTTGTGCAATCATTTTTGAAAATATTGATGATGTTCACATATTTATGATTATCATGTCCATCTTTATCAAATATATAAATATTGTATCATTTTCAATTCTCATCTATGATAGAATTGTTGGGTCCTTTCTAAATAGAGAATACTCTGCCATGTTCTCTTTATCAGGGTGGTAATACAAAGTACAGTCATAGTATATGATCATCTCTAACCATATACTTTGGAGCATGTTCAACTCTTTCTGTGTGATTATATACTTGAGGATTTTGTGATCTGTGTATATTTCACACTTCTCCCAAAAGAGGTAATGTCACCAAATTTTCAAAAGAAAGACTATATAAACCAACTCCAAATCATGTGTTTGATATTTTTTCTCATGAAAGTTCAATTTCCTTGAATCAAAGGAAATTAATTTTTCATTTTGAATCAACAAAAATCCCATGCCCTTATTAGAAGCATAACTAAATACAACCAAAAGATCAAAACTTATGGATATTATGAGCACATGCATAGTGATAAGCCTCCTTTTTATCTCCATAAAGAAATCATTTCATTTATCACATCATGAAAACTTGACTCCCATCAGTGATAGCTTGGAAAAAGGGTTGGACAATCGTGAGAAATTTCTCAAAAAATGATGGTAATATCCAAATAACCCCAAGAAGCTATAGATATCCATCACTGATGTTTTCCTCAACCATCCCTCTACTATCGATGTCATAGAGGGATACATAGACATCTCATTTATTATGATGATATGACCCATGAATGAGACCACCTTAATTCAAAACTCACACTTATAATACTTTTCATTGGGCTTATCCATTCGCAAGGTCCCTAGTACAATGTATAGATGCTCCTGATTCTCCTCCTTGATTTTGTAGTATATTAGTATATCATATATAAAGACTACCACAAATTTTTTGAGGTAATATCAAAATACTTAATTCATAATGTTTATGAAGATTTCTAGAGAATTAATGAGTTCGGAAGGAATTTCTAAGAATTCATAGTACATGTACCTTGTACGGAAAGCAGTCTTGATGATATTCTCTTTATTTATCCTTACATGGTAACATCGCGACTACAAATCCCCCTTGGAGAAGTATTTTGATCCATGTATTTGATCAAAAAATTCATCAATTCGAGGTAGAGGATACTTGTTCTTTATCATGATTTTGTTGAGCACACAATAATCAATGAAAAGGGGCATTGAACCACCCTTCTTACTAATGAAGAAGACTTGTGTACCCCATATTGAAGCACCTGGGTGTATAAACCCGTTATTCAGATTATCCGTAGATGTTTCTATATCTCTTCAAGCTTCTAAAAAACCATACTATATAGACTATTAGATATTTGAAACAGACCAGGTATAATATAAATTGACAATTTAGCATCTATTCTAGTTGTAAGACCATGAAATTCCTCAGAAAACACTTCAGAAAATTCCCTCACAAATGACATGCCTTCAATAATGGTTTCACCATTTGAATCAATTATATTATCATGATACATGTGCTCAAAGGGAATTAATATACATGCTTGAGATTATGGGGATAAGGAATATTTATCCTCCTCCTTAAGCTTGTACAGAATCGGGGGTTGATTCTCCATATGAACAGTTATTTACTTATCATAGCAATTTTTTTGTTGGTGTTATATAGTGAAATCCAATCAATGCCTTGAATTGCATACAATTCCACCAGAGGGAGTATGACAAGGTTTGTTGGGATTTTAAAACCACAAATTATTATAGGGGAGTTATATTCATGGGATGACATGATTTCCCTATTTGAAATTCTCACTTACATCATCACTTCTATGATTTTTGGTATTCTTGATATTTTTCTACAAAACATTATTTATATAAAAGAATGTGTAGATCGAGAGTCATAATGTTTGTTCCCTATTCATGAAGGAATAACTAGCATACCTATCACAACTTCATGGTCAGGGTTCTCTTTAGTGGTAGTGATGGTAAAAGATCACCCTTGCTGCCTTGGAGGTTGTTGGATGCCTCTGAAAACCCTTGGCATATGGCTCTGGTTTTCACAGTTCCCTAGTTCTTTGTAGTTGAAGCAATGAACAATGCATTGAGGGTCGAACAAAGTGTTCCTATCCTCTGTCATAGTTGTGGGTTTTCATGAATGTAGTTAATTTCCATGTGACCATCTCTTCTACACTAAATGCATTTCCTCATCCCCTTCAGGAAATTTCTATGGTGCATATTTCGACTCATTTGGAAACTAGGGTGATGGAATTTTAAAGCTCCATTGGATTTATCCATCATCCCACCAGAATTAAATTCCACATTACTCTTGTTATCCCCATGATACACCTGAGATTCACAAATTTCTATTTCAACTTTGAGGGCACATCAGACAATATCCTCAAAGACCTTGAAGTTATGGATCACTTGGGTTTTCATTAGGATAGTTTTTATCCAACCGAAGTATAAGTCAACCTTGCATTAAGGGGTAACGAAATATCCAAGGGAATATTGTACAACCCTTTTCATGTTTTCCTCATATGATTCTTTGGATTTGTTATCATTTTTTAGGGAAAGGACGTCCCTTTCCATCATATGTTGGAGGGTGCATGGAAAATATTTATAAATTTTTTTGTCCAGAAATCCTTTAATTCCAACTCCTCAATCTCCTCCATAGGCTTCATATATTTTTCAATGTACACCATTGATCAGCTTCACCCTCTATATGATAAGAATAATGAATTAACTTCTATTGTTTATAACCTTGAAGAATGTAAAACATATTCTCAATGGAGTTGATCCATTATTCATTAATAGAGGTATCCTATTATACATTAGAAGTAGGAGGTCGTTGTCTCAGAAATCCCTTGATTACGACTTGTTCATTCATTGGGGGGGGGGGGGGGGGGGGTTGAACGTTCCTCTTGACCCATTATTCTATTTAAAAAATGAGTTAATTGAGAGAGTATCCTGATAATATTTTTGATTATTGCTCCCATTGGATTGGGCATCTCGATAAAAAAGTCATCACATTGACCTTCAAATCAGTTATTAGCTTAGGTCCTCCTATTACTATCTATTGGATGGAGTAAAAGTAACGTTAGGGTTAAAACATAAAGTGGAATCCAATGACTAAAAGGGGTAACTTATAAATTACAATTATTTTTTTGACTTATATATGTTATCCATGTTCTAATTCCCAACATATATTCATGGGGGTATTTTTCATAATTACCTTAATAATGGTTCATACTAAGATTATGAATGTTCCATATAATATCATTTGATAGTGTCGAAACCAAGAGTTCGACAATTCCCATTGTTGTGCACCAGTTCCAATTTGAGTTTAGGTCAAAACAGTGTTTTCATGTTTTACCCCTAGAAACATATGTGTCAGAGCCACCTTTACGTGATCTTTTCTATATAGTAATGTATTTTATTGATAAACAACTTACTCAATACACAACAAAATTTATGAAATTTTTATTATACTTATTCATATCCCTAAGTCTTTCACAGTGATTTTCTAATCCTAATCCCAAAAATAACAAAACCCTTCCTATGATACCAATTATAACAACCCTCTTCATTCTTACACACTTAAACATGGATTATTACAGAAAAATATAAGTATTGAGATTTATATTGTCATGGGTAATTAGGATCACTACATGACAATATATAACATAAAACCCAACATCTTTTTCCAGGCCACAACATTCTTTCATACATGGCATTGTATGTGATAACCTGAGGACATGCATAAGAAAGGGGTGAGATATAAAGCCCACTAAGGGAGTAAATAAGGCATAATATGAATAATATATTACATGTTAGGAAAATACATATCAATGGAGCACAATAGAAACATGAACATAAGGACATGAAATAGATTGATTATAATAACATGGAAATGTGGAAACAACATTTAACATGAAATTAGCAAGAGCCAATGATCATTGCAGTTGGAGGATGAGTAAACCATAATTTCAGTTAAATTATCATGATTAATCCCTCATTTAACTTAATTTATCATGATTTAATCATTCCAAAATTCATTGGGGCGCTATCAAGAACGCCCTTTATAAACATTTCATTTCTTCCCTAAGTGGCCCACATGGATCATACAACAAGGATTCATTAAACATCATAATTTATTTCATTAATAAGATATTTTGAATTAATAAATTTATTTCCTCAATAAAAATGTACATTTCCAAATATTTGAATACCCTTGAGATTTATATGGTATGGTATTACCTTTCATGATGATTTTGATATGGGCAATTTTGGTGTAACTTAAGAAGCATAACGATGTCAAATAGAAATTTTAAAATTGGTTGATTGAAGATAAATGGGTATCTCATCATTTATACAGGAAATCTATAATATGGGGGTCCTAGAACATAATTTACCAACATATTTAGTGAAATTTATATGCATAATATAAAATTATTCCTTGCAAGTAAATGAGAAGATGGAAATTCCACTTAGAATATTAGCATGGTAATAAGTGTACATGGGAGGAATTAATGAGAGATAAATATGTATTTAGTCATTCAAACACAAGGATACAAATAAGTATGTGTTTGGAAATCATACCCCAACATTTTTAATTGAATAAATAGAATAAAAATAGAGTGAAATTTGGAAAAAAATGAGAAAAAATAAAATCCCTTAAAAAATTTCCACATGGTAACAGGTGTAATGGGAAGATTTACTGAGAGAGAAAGGGCTCTATTATCATTAAAACATAAGTAGGGAAGTATAGGAGAGATTAGTAACCATATCCATACATTTTCAATTTAAAATAAAATGGCATTACAATATAAGGAAATGTTGACAAAAATAAGGAATGAAAAAAATCCCTAACGTAGAAGTGTGATCCCAATGGATGGGAAAGACTTGAGAGAGATTATAGAAAGCATGGAGAGACTTGTTTAGGATTATAGAGATAGGAGTGAAGATTAGTTATGTGCTAAAAGGGTTCTGAGTGAGGAGAATTTGGATATTGGGTGGGTGTATATATTATATGAGAGGTGAATTTATTAATTTTTCACAAACATAGGTTTTTTAATCTATATAATTAAATATTTAAAACTAATAGAGACCCGTAGGGTTTTCCCATGTTTTTTTCCAAAGGGGAGTCAAAAAATTTATTTTATAATGAAAATAGGATATCATAAGAAAATAATAGTTTTTCTTATGTGGAGGTGAGTCACACTGCAAAGGAATTCATTTTAAAATGATAAAACATTTTATAAGACTTGGTGGGTCCACTAAGGCATTGAAAAATTAATCCAAAAAAATAAAATAGAATTATTTTAAATATAAAACATATATTGGTAGAAAATACTTTTTATATAATTTTATTACATCACTATTAGGTCATTATGATGTCATAAAACACATTATATATTTAAATGGTATTTAATTTTGACACAAAACTTTGATTATCTCAGAAATTTATGAAAAATTCCCCATTAGATAATTTCAAGTTACCGAGTCAAAAAATGATATTCATTTTATCCAAATAATTTTTTAAATATATGAATTTTTTAATTTAAAATATAAACTGACATTTATAAATAATTCACAAAAATTATATGAACATTTATATTTAATAAAGAGTAATTTAGTAATAATATTTTATTAAAATATTATTTAATTAAAAAATCCATTAATTTATCAAAATAGATTTCTTTATTTAATATTAACTAAAAATAAAGTTTTTTATATAAAAACCATTTAAAAATTAACAATAAAATGAATGTATATTCTTTATAAAAAAATAATTCCCAGAATAATATTGTTGGGTTTTGTTTACATAACCCCTTATACAACCCACAGAATACCTAAGGGTAAGGTGTGCAATGGTGACCGAATCTTGGGGCAGCTCGGATAATATCACTTGGGTGGTAATCTCTATTAACATCCAATACACCCATATGAAATTCTTATCAAGCGAAATATGATTAATCCCAACTTGTGCTTGGTAATGAGTGAAGCCCAATGGCTCTACCTCTTTTCAGAGCGTCAAAATATGGGCTTTGAATGGAGAAATTCTAGTATTTTAGGCCATCAATTCCTTTTTATGTATAAATTGGATATGTTAAATCATTGTATTAATACTAATTATGTAATCACTATTCCATAGCTATATTATCAAAGGTAACAATTATTAATGGTATTTTAAAATCTAAATACATAAAATCTTGTAAGTGCATTTGTTTTATTTAACCATTTTACATAATAAGATATTTAATTTTAGAATGATTAATTTTCATTAATTAATATTTTTTTCGTTACATTGATTACCTTAGGAAAGGGTTATTATCATTTTATATTACCCAAAAATGAAGTTAAAAATCATGGTGAGATGGTTCGATTTGAATCAGATATTTTAATTTTTGAATTTACAAATGGTATCATTATTTTAATAAAATTACTCTTTAAACATCACATGGTTTGGTTTAATTCAATTCTATAAATCATAGTTGTATATTTATAAAAAAATTGGATACCTTTTTCATTCTGCATGAATGTTGGTTCATATCATGATGGATCCTGTGACTGAGGAATAAATTTTTCTAAATAATGAAATGAATTTTTTTATATGGTCTATTCTTAAAGTATTTTTGATAAGATAGTCTTCACAAAACGTGGAGAAGATTTACATTTTTTCTATTTGTATAAAAATATCAATTTATTAACTTTGGAATGTTACTCTACTATTTATTCATATTTATATTTCATAGGAACATATCCTTAAACTATAATTTTAGTAAGGCTATGAGATTAATAGTATTCAGAGAACGATGAAAATGTTCTTAAATATGAAATCCATAGAAAATGATCTGAAAAAATGAAATGGTATGTATGACCATGATTTAGTTAAGGATATTGGGAACTCAGTGTACATAATACAACCAATACATGATCTATTTAATATTGGAATGGTGGTGTTTGGTTATGGGTAAGATGGAATGATTATGTATCCAACTAATATTTAGTGGGATAAAAAGCAACCTCATCCTTCTCAGGAATCAATTAAAGAAGATTCAATTAGTGATAAATCATGGATATTATACGATCTGCAAAAAATATAGGGATCATTTTCCATGCTTTGACCTTGTAGTTGGGAATAATACAACAAAAATTAACTAATCCTTTAGTGATTACCTTTTTAATAGAAATAGGGAAAAGCGCTATGGTAATAACATTGAATTTGGTCAAACTGAGAGTGAAATAGAATCATAAAGGGTATTTGATATCCAATTTTGGTAGGACAAAAATATGATACAATATAAGTAAAAAATGGTAATATGAGTGGGAATTACCCATTCAAATAAAGTGAATGAATCATATTGAAGATAGTTATTCTTGAAATTCTACATCATCTTTTATTACTTGGTGTAGGCTGGATCCCTCTCAGGTTTCTATTCCTACTGGGGATATGATCTCATTTTTACCTCTATCCATTGAACAAGATGCCAAAAATATCTCTAACTTGGATATAGGATCAACCGATTCTGCAAATCCATATGCGGTTTTTGTGACCATTATGTAACCATCAAATAAGATGGTTGAAGCTGGATAACATATTCATCATGTTACAACAGATGTTTCATATAGTGATGGGCATCAAATAAATCTAAAGTCCCATGGTAACATTGTGATAACAATGATTTACAATATCACATCCAATTATTATTGTGAACTCTCTCTTGATGATGTGAAGAAATATGAGGATGAGTCTACCTCTAATTATCATTAGTGGGATGGGGAACGAACAATTGGTGACACTATTGGTCATTATAATATTTTATGTCTCAAGTAATATAATTTTTTTAATGGGGACCCATAAGATGAAATTTTATAAATTAAAACACGCTAAAAATTTAACAAGTTAATGACATTAACATACATGGGTGGTGGCATTATAATCATATGTTCCCCAATTCCTGAAAACCATTATAATGTATTCATATATCCCTGGTTAACTTCCTCTTGAGGTTTTTATTTAGTTTCTTTTACTCTAGTCTTTATTTTCACATTGGTCTGTTTGATTGAGGGGTGTTTTAATTATCTTCACCCATTATCTCTTATTTTTGTTTTTTCTGAATAGTGGGCCTTGACCCATTTCTTTTTTCAAAATAAATGATTATATTTTTTAATTATTTTCAATTTATAAAAATATTATAAATTTTCACCTATGATAACTAAATAAATATCACATTTCTAACTCATATTACATTCCATTTAATTCTAAAAATATATATTTTATTATATAATTTTAATATTATGGATTATTTAATAACGAGATGTGATGACCCAGACCCCCCTTGGTCCCTTCCTTTGCCAAAAATCCGGTTTCCTTGCGGGGTACCGATCGGTGAGACCGATCGGTGAGACGGATCGGTGAGACCGGCCGACGTCGCCCGGCCTTGCCAAGTTGTTCCAGTAACGTTCCTTTTTCGCAAATAGGGTTTTAAACCCTATTCTGCCTTGTTAAAAATATCTTGGGAATCCGAAACGCACACAAAGGTTTTAATTAAATGCTTCATTAATTCATGGGTCGGTTAAAACCACCCAGTGCCATTAATGATGAGTCAAGCCACATGGTCAACCCACGACTCCCTCGTCTTCCGTGGTTTTGTTTTTCATCTCAACCGTCCCCAGCTCTTATAATTAAGGGTTAGGCCGTGGCTTCCCCCCTTCTTCGATCATGGCTCTTCTGGTGCATCGGGACCGCCGCGTCGTTATCCGTAAAGTTCTACGCCCCCGGCATAAACGTCGATCATCTATCAACAAGTAGGGAATTTCTCTCATCTCTCACTTTTCTGTATCATGCGGGGTGGGCGCTACTTTTGTTCCTATGGAATTGGTTGAACCAAACCCTAATGAAGATAATAAACGAAGTTCTAAAGGAAGAAGGGGAAGGGGTTGTGATCGTTGTTATGCTTTATCTTGTGATCATCCCTTTTGTTGTACTGGTTTATGTTTTCTGAAAATTGAGGCCGTTGGTGGTCGTGTGTGTGCACTTGAATCCCCTCATGATGTTTTAAATGGGTTGCTGAAATTGTGAACTCCTGCTGTGAAATTGGTTAACCACGTATATCCGGCTGAATAATTGAAAGCACCAGGATCGGCCCTTCTGTGATAACTCCCGGTTAGAACACACGGAATTTGAAATCATGGAGTGTGTTAAATCGTTTAAATCTGAAAATCCCTGACTTGTGTTGGTAGTGGTTAGTGGTTGTTTTCCCTTCGGGCCGTTTGCTGGAAATGTGGGAGGGGATGGGATCCCCTATTCTTTTTATACTCTCGGTGGCTGTGTGAATTTGGGGGATAGGATCTCCTGTTGGCATGGTTTCAGTGGTTGTGAGTTTTTATCACAAATTGGGGAGAGATCCTCTGTTGGCAGAACCGGGTGTGAGTGTTTTGGTTGATCTATGCTTTGACGTTTTCCTTGGTTATGCTTATGGTAGTTGCCCAGTAGTGCTTAAAATTAATTGAACATTTTGACTGAACGTGAAACAAGAATGGGACAAATGGTTTTGTGGGCAAGGGTCGTGAATTGTGAGTCGGACGCTGTGGTATTGTGTTCTGTAGGTTGGCTTGGAAAACCTATGTTTTGGGTGAGTGTTTGTTACCTATATCTATACTTGTAGCTTTGTGTTTCTTTTTCGCACCCCACCCAAGTTGAGCACTTAGTGCCGAACACCCCCATTTATGGGGGAAGGGTGTTTTTCCCAACACTATACTTAGTGGCTGGTTATTAGCTCCTTTTCTGCTCCCTTTCCCAGATAGCCCAAGTACCTTTGGGCAGGCTGTGATGGCCTGAAGTCCATTATTAGCCCAAGAACCATCGGGCAGGGTGTTGTGGTGGTTGGCCAGGTGTGTGCGGCAGGTGGTTTCCCAAGAGTCTTCGGGATGAGGCCCAGGTGTTTTCGGGCGTGGCAGTGGATCCTTTAGCCCAGGTGTCTTCGGGCGTAGCGGTGGTTGTTCTGGCCTAGGTGTTTGCAGGCATGGTTACTTGTGAAAGTTGAGGCCCAGGTGTGTGCGGGCGGGATTTGGCAGTGGGACTGCGTGTGGTTGTGGCCCAGGTGTGTGCGGGCGGGATTTGGCAGTGGGAATGCATGTGGTGGTGGCCCAGGTGTGTGCGGGCGGGTGTGGCAGTGGGACTGCGGTGAGAATGGCGGGATTGGTCCGACGCGTAGGATGTCTCAATAACCAGTGGGGAAGTGGCACGGGGTACCCAAACATCGATGTGCTCTTATTATATATATTACTTGACTTGCGTTATTTGGGGAGTGAGCCTTGGTGAGGCCTGGGATGGATAGTTTGCCTTGTTAGTTGTTTGGTTCACTCTTTTCTCATGGGACTTTAGTACGTTCCCCCACTTGTGCACGAGAGTCTTGGTTTTCCCTACTGAGTGTACTTGTATGCTCACCCTACGTTTACTTTCAGGTTTCCAGGAGGACTACCAAGGCTGCGCGGGACCCTATTAGTCGGACAGTTGGAGTTGTCGCTGTTGTCGTATCTTTGTTTTCTTTTGGTATTGTACTTGAGAGCTTTCTTTTTCTTTTGTACTTGTACCTTGTTGTAAACTGTTTAAACATGCATGGGGTCTTTATTTGGGTTCATTTATATAAACTTGTTTCTTTTCCTTTTTGGGAGGTCGACTTGTCCTTTTTCCCGATCCTAAATAATAAAAAGGGTAATGCCTTCCATTTGTGAGAATTTTCTACACCCTTGGTGCTAGTCGCCACTCCGGGACCTATTGAAGGCGGGTTTCGGGGGTCATTATCTCTCCTTCAACTTAAAGAAGGAAGGGCCTGGCAATCCGCTGACTCTTCCCTCCTTTTGGTGAAGGCGGGTCGTGACAGAATGGTATCAGAGGTGAGGTTGAGAGATAGGACGGAGTCTGGAGTTAGGCACAGTAAGGATTGCATGGGATGGTGAGGCAACAGCGTTGGGTGACCTTGGTGCGTGAATTATGCCAGGGAGGACCGGCTAGGACACGGGATTTTAGGGCCCCCCGTGATCCGATGCAAGGACTCTGGACCTACCGAACGACCAAGTGAGGCCACAGTGATTGCAGGGTAGAGACCCTAGGAAAGGTACATGCATCATAAATGACTTGTGTTTTTGTGTTTCTGGGATGTCTTGGGAAATTAAGAATAAATTAAATCTTAATAAGTTTTGAGAACAGTTTTCTTTGCACTACTGGGCTTAGGCATTCCTTGTTTACCTTGCAGCTATGGCACCTGGAAGGCGACCACGTGTGGTACAGGCGATCGAGACTCTTGAGACTACTTTGGCCAATCAGCAGAGAGCTAGTCGGGAGGAAGAGGACGACCAGTGGCAGAAGACTCCTTGAGCCTTTCAGCGACAGGCCCTCGAGAAATATGAGGGCAGCACCTCCGACATGAAGACGGAAGGCTGGCTGGAGGAGCTAGTCATAGCCTTCGGCCTGATTCGGGCCCCGACGGAGTACTGGGTTCCTCTGGCTATTAGCCAGATGCGAGGAGCAGCACGTCAGTGGTGGATGCTTCACATGGGGAGTAGGAAAGAGTCTGAGGTTGCTTGGGCGGACTTCAAGAAGGTGTTCCGGGCGGAGTTCCTCTCCTCGACAATGAAGGCGGAGAAGAGGCAGGAGCTACTCTCCCTCCAGCAGGGGAGCATGTCCGTGAGGGAACTTGGAATCAAGTTCAAGGACCTCCTGCGTTTTGCTCCGGACCTCTTTCCAGATGAGGAGTCTCGGGCAAGACGTTTGGAGGAGGCGCTCCGACCCTCCCTCTAGTATGCTGTTACCCCCTTTACCCTTCCGACATACTTAGAGGTTCAGAAGAAGGCCGAAGTGGTGGAAAGGATGCACGCTCTAGGCGGACTGTCACGAGAAGGGATCCAGATGGGACCATCGAAGGGGAAGGCCGTCAGCACCAGGCCTCCGGCATCGGGACCCTCCAGGTTCCGACCCGCAGGGAGCAGGCCGCAGCAGTTTCAGTTTCGATCCCCTGGCCCACGTTCTTTTCCTTCAGACTCGGGACCACGGTGCTTCATCTGCGGGAGCCCTGGACATCTTCGGAGTCAGTTCCCCGATCGGGTGCAGTACAGCAGTGGCAGTCATCCCCAGCGTCCGCCGCAGCAGCAGTTCCCAGCCAGACCCTTCTAGCAGCAGCAGCAGCAGGGACAGCGAGCTCCCGCTCCTCCGCAGACAGACATAGGAGGGGGAGGCCGACCTCAGGGCGCTCCCCAGGGACCTCGACCAGGGCGTGGTCGGGGAGGTGGCCGACAGCCGAGGGGCAAGGGAGCTGGGCGTGGACAGTTACACGCCGCAGAAGCAACAGTTCCAGCAGGTCCAGAGGTTGTTCGAGGTACGATCAGTGTGTTTAGAACTCTTGCTTATGCTTTGTTCGATACTGGAGCTTCGCACTCCTTTGTTGCACCCAGTCTAGCCCGCGCCTTGGGTCTAGATGCCGAGAGACTTCCAGTGCCCCTGGTGTTGAGCACACCAGTTGGAGGTCAGACCGACTTGCTGTTCGTTTGTCGGGGATGTAGACTGATGTTGGGGCCACATCAGATGGTTAAGGATCTCCTTCTGCTACAGATTCGGCCGTACGATGTCATCCTAGGCATCGACTGTCTATTTTCTATGTGCGCCGTCATCGACTGTTTCCAAGGGAGGGTGGTGTTCTCCGGTTTGGACGGCCAGCGTGTTACTTTCACCGGCGAGCGGAGCTGTCCGAAGGGAAACAGGAGGGAGGAACCTCTCCTCTCCTTGTTGACCGAACTGACGATGGAATCAACAGATGAGGAAATGGTGGAAGTAACAGAGATCGTTCGTGAATTTATGGACGTCTTTCCTGAGGAGGTGACGAATCTACCCCCTCGACGTGACATCGAGTTCGGGATTGACCTGCAGCCCGGCTCTCGACCAATCTCGATGGCTCCTTACCGGATGGCACCTTCGGAGCTACGGGAGTTGCGGATACAGATTGACGATCTGATGAAGAGGGGTTATGTTCGTCCAAGTGCATCACTGTGGGGTGCCCCAGTCTTGTTCGCAAAGAAGGCAGATGGTGGCCTCAGGTTGTGCATCGATTACAGGAGGCTGAATCAGGTAACGATCAAGAACCGCTACCCTCTTCCGAGGATAGATGATCTTTTCGACCAGCTGAAGGGGGCAGGATGGTTCTCGAAGATCGACCTGCGATCCGGGTACCACCAGCTGAGGGTGAAGGATAGCGACGTCCCGAAGACGGCGTTTAGGTGCAGGTATGGGCACTTCGAGTTCGTGGTCATGCCCTTTGGTGTTACGAACGCCCCGTCCGTGTTCATGGGGCTTATGAACTCCATCTTTCGAGAGTACCTGGATCGGTTTGTGGTGGTGTTCATCGACGATATCTTGATCTATTCAAAGTCAGAAGAGGACCATGCAGAGCACCTGAGGACGGTTTTGGAGGTCCTCCGACAGCACCAGCTCTATGGGAAGTTGTCAAAGTGCAAGTTCTGGGCACGAGAAGTGCACTTCCTCGGACATGTAGTGTCTGAGCAGGGAGAAGCAGTCGACCCATCAAAGGTTGAGGCAATTGTTTCTTGGGCAGCACCCAAGAATGTGGCGGAAGTTCGGAGTTTCCTCGGACTGGCAGGCTACTACCAGAGATTCGTACCCAACTTCTCCCGGGTAGCAGCCCCTTTGACGGCTTTGACCAAGAAGGACCAGGTTTTCATGTGGAGCGAGCAGTGTGAGTCGTCCTTCAGCTACCTAAAAGAAAAACTGGTTAGTTCCCCAGTGTTGAGATTTCCAGAAGAAGGGATGGCCTATGAGGTATTCTGTGATGCTTCAGGACAGGGCCTGGGGTGCGTATTGATGCAGCGACAAGGGGTGATCTCTTACGGGTCCAGGCAGCTACGCCCCCATGAGCGGAACTATGCCACCCATGACCTGGAGCTTGCAGCGGTAGTGTTCGCATTAAAGCTGTGGCGACATTACCTCTTTGGGGAGCGCTTTGTGGTCTTCACCGATCACAAAAGCTTGCGCTATATCTTCTCCCAGCGTGACTTGAACTTGCGACAGCGGAGGTGGGTCGAGTTTCTCCAGGACTACGACTTTGAGATCTCATACACTGAAGGTAAGGGAAACGTTGTGGCTGATGCCCTGAGTAGGAAGCCGCATCAGGAGGTGGTTTGGGAATCTGCTGATGCTTGGAAGGTGATGGGGGAGTTGGCTTCCTTGCACATGGATGCAAGGGTGGAAGGTACTAGAGGCTGTTTGTTTCAGATGATGGTACAGTCCTCTTTGTTGCAGCAAGTGGAAGAGTCTCAGTGGGGAGATCCTGAGGTGGAAGTGTTGCGGGATCGTATCGATCAGGGGAACGCCCCGGAAGGATGGTCGGAGGACAGCCGACGTCGGATGCTCTTTCATCGGAGGTTGTTTGTTCCAGAGGTGATGCGTGATGAAGTCCTTCGTGAGTTCCATAGCTCAGCCTTGGCAGTACATCCGGGTGTTTCGAAAATGTACCAAGGCCTGAGGGGACAGTTTTGGTGGCCCGGGGTGAAACGGGCAGTGGCAGAGTTCGTGGCTAAATTCCTGGTGTGTCAGCAGGTGAAGGCTAAACACCGTGTTCCTGGTGGTCTGTTGCATCCTCTAGATGTTCCCGAGTGGAAGTGGGACGACGTCTCGATGGACTTCGTCACGGGACTACCCAGAGCTCAGGGCGGGCATGATGCTATCTGGGTAGTGGTGGATCGATTGACAAAATCTGCTCACTTCTTGGCTATCAAGGAGTCAGGACCCGTGAGTACCTTAGCACAGAGGTACGTGGATGAGGTGGTGCGTTTGCATGGAGTTCCGAAAACGATCGTCTCAGATCGGGACACTCGATTCACCTCACGAGTCTGGAACGGGTTACAGCTTGCTTTTGGCACCCAACTACGCCTTAGCACTACTTTTCACCCTCAGACTGATGGGCAGACAGAGCAGACTATCCATACCTTGGAGGACATGCTGAGAGCATGTGTTCTGGATTTCGGAGGATCATGGGTACGACACTTGCCTTTAGTAGAGTTTGCCTACAACAACAGTTTTCACTCTACTATCGGCATGACTCCTTTTGAGGCTTTGTATGGAAGACCATGTCGTTCACCCTTATGCTGGGCAGAGGTTGGTGAGACTGGTACTCTTGGACCAGAAGTAGTGCAGAGCACCACGGAGAAATTCCAGCTAGTGCGGGAGAGGATGAAAGCAGCTCAGGATCGGCAGAAATCTTATGCTGATCGTCAGAGGAGGCCCCTGCAGTTCGAGGTGGGAGATCATGTGTTTTTGAAGGTTTCCCCTCGACTGGGGCATCGGAGGTTCAGAAAGGGGAGTAAGCTCTCCCCTAGGTTCATCGGACCTTTCGAGGTGCTGAGGAGTGTTGGCGAGGTAGCATATCAGCTGGCCCTACCACCTCAGTTGGAGAGGGTCCCTGACGTCTTCCATGTCTCCCAGCTTCGTCAGTACTTACATGATGACTCTCATGTCATCAACTGGGGAGAGCTAGATGTGGGAGGAGACGCGACCTTCGAGGAACGGCCAGTCAGAATCGAGGATCGCAAGGAGAAAGTGCTTCGTGGACGAACCGTCGGCCTGGTTCGTGTGTTGTGGAGACATGGCGGCCTCGAAGAGAGTACGTGGGAGAGGGAAGCACAGATGCATGCCCAATACCCCGAGTTGTTCTGAGCTTTGAACCTTTGGTGCCTGTTGTGACAGAACGTTTGACCTTTTTGTCTATGAAATGTGCTAGTTCCTTTCCTCTGTTATTTGTGGAAAGCCCCGGCTAAAGGGAAGGGGAAACCCGACCCCTAATCAGGACGCATTAAGGTGGATGCGATTAAACCCGTGCGGGCGAGTCAGTGCCGCCCAAAGCGGATAATATCTTGATATGGGGGAGGGGAACTCCCCAAACCCACATGACCGGGCGGTTTGGCGTGGTATGTTGCTTGGTTCTTGACAGGGAGTGTTTTCAATTAGCGGTGGTCCACTCCTAAGAGGTATCTTCGAAGATGGTTGTTCGGATCCTCTCTTTCCTTCTGGTTTGTTTTGATTCTCGGGGACGAGAATCGTTTAAGTGGTATCTGATGTGATGACCCAGACCCCCCTTGGTCCCTTCCTTTGCCAAAAATCCGGTTTCCTTGCGGGGGTACCGATCGGTGAGACCGAACGGTGACACCGATCGGTGAGACCGACCGGTGAGACCGATCGGTGAGACCGACCGGTGAGACCGATCGGTGAGACCGACCGGTGAGACCGATCGGTGACACCGATCGGAGAGACCGATCGGTGTGACCGATCGGTGTGACCGATCGGTGCGACCGATCGGTGCGACCGATCGGTGAGACTGATCGGTGAGACCGGCCGACGTCGCCCGGCCTTGCCAAGTTGTTCCAGTAATGTTGCTTTTTCGCAAATAGGGTTTTAAACCCTATTATGCCTTGTTAAAAATATCTTGGGAATCCGAAACGCGCACAAAGGTTTTAATTAAATGCTTCATTAATTCATGGGTCGGTTAAAACCACCCAGTGCCATTAATGATGAGTCAAGCCACGTGGTCAACCCACGACTCCCTCGTCTTCTGTGGTTTTGTGTTTCATCTCAACCGTCCCCAGCTCTTATAATTAAGGGTTAGGCCGTGGCTTCCCCCCTTCTTCGATCGTGGCTCTTCTGGTGCATCGGGACCGCCGCGTCGTTATCCGTAAAGTTCCGCGCCCCCGGCCTAAACTTCGATCATCTATCAACAAGTAGGGAATTTCTCTCGTCTCTCACTTTTGTGTATCATGCGAGGTGGGCGCTACTTTTGTTCCTATGGAATTGGTTGAACCAAACCCTAATGAAGATACTAAACGAAGTTCTAAAGGAAGAAGGGGAAGGGGTTGTGATCGTTGTTATGCTTTATCTTGTGATCATCCCTTTTGTTGTACTGGTTTATGTTTTCTGAAAATTGAGGCCGTTGGTGGTCGTGTGTGTGCACTTGAATCCCCTCATGATGTTTTAAATGGGTTGCTGAAATTGTGAACTCCTGCTGTGAAATTGGTTAACCACGTATATCCGGCTGAATAATTGAAAGCACCAGGATCGGCCCTTCTGTGATAACTCCCGGTTAGAACACACGGAATTTGAAATCATGGAGTGTGTTAAATCGTTTAAATCTGAAAATCCTTGACTTGTGTTGGTAGTGGTTAGTGGTTGTTTTCCCTTCGGGCCGTTTGCTGGAAATGTGGGAGGGGATGGGATCCCCTGTTCTTTTTATACTATCGGTGGCTGTGTGAATTTGGGGGATGGGATCTCCTGTTGGCATGGTTTCAGTGGTTGTGAGTTTTTATCACAAATTGGGGAGAGATCCTCTGTTGGCAGAACCGGGTGTGAGTGTTTTGGTTGATCTATGCTTTGACGTTTTCCTTGGTTATGCTTATGGTAGTTGCCCAGTAGTGCTTAAAATTAATTGAACATTTTGACTGAACGTGAAACAATAATGGGACAAATGGTTTTGTGGGAAAGGGTCGTGAATTGTGACTTGGACGCTGTGGTATTGTGTTCTGTAGGTTGGCTAGGAAAACCTAAGTTTTGGGTGAGTGTTTGTTACCTATATCTATACTTGTAGCTTTGTGTTTCTTATTCGCGCCCCACCCAAGTTGAGCACTTTGTGCTGAACACCCCCATTTATGGGGGAAGGGTGTTTTTCCCAACACTATACTTAGTGGCTGGTTATTAGCTCCTTTTCTGCTCCCTTTCCCGGATAGCCCAAGTACCTCCGGGCAGGCTCTGATGGCCTGAAGTCCATTATTAGCCCAAGAACCATCGGGCAGGGTGTTGTGGTGGTTGGCCAGGTGTGTGCGGCAGGTGGTTTCCCAAGTGTCTTCGGGATGAGGCCCAGGTGTTTTCGGGCGTGGCAGTGGATCCTTTAGCCCAGGTGTCTTCGGGCGTAGCGGTGGTTGTTCTGGCCTAGGTGTTTGCAGGCATGGTTACTTGTGACAGTTGAGGCCCAGGTGTGTGCGAGCAGGATTTGGCAGTGGGACTGCGTGTGGTTGTGGCCCAGGTGTGTGCGTGCGGGATTTGGTAGTGGGACTGCGTGTGGTGGTGGCCCAGGTGTGTGTGGGCGGGTGTGGCAGTGGGACTGCGGTGAGAATGGCGGGATTGGTCCGACGCGTAGGATGTCTCAATAAACAGTGGGGAAGTGGCGCGGGGTACCCAAACATCGATGTGCTCTTATTATATATATTACTTGACTTGCGTTATTTGGGGAGTGAGCCTTGGTGAGGCCTGGGATGGATAGTTTGCCTTGTTAGTTGTTTGGTTCACTCTTTTCTCACGGGACTTTAGTACGTTCCCCCACTTGTGCACGAGAGTCTTGGTTTTCCCTACTGAGTGTACTTGTATGCTCACCCTACGTTTACTTTCTGGTTTCCAAGAGGACTACCAGGGCTGCGCGGGACCCTATTAGTCAGACAGTTGGAGTTGTCGCTGTTGTCGTATCTTTGTTTTCTTTTGGTATTGTACTTGAGAGCTTTCTTTTTCTTTTGTACTTGTACCTTGTTGTAAACTGTTTAAACATTCATGGGGTCTTTATTTGGGTTCATTTATATAAACTTGTTTCTTTTCCTTTTTGGGAGGTCAACTTGTCCTTTTTCCCGATCCTAAATAATAAAAAGGGTAATGCCTTCCATTTGCGAGAATTTTCTATACCCTTGGTGCTAGTCGCCACTCCGGGACCTATTGAAGGCGGGTTTCGGGGGTCATTATCTCTCCTTCAACTTAAAGAAGGAAGGGCCTGGCAATCCGCTGACTCTTCCCTCCTTTTGGTGAAGGCGGGTCGTGACACGAAAGTTTTTTTAAAAATTAATTAGTTAATAATAATCATTATACAAATAATAAATTCATAATGTCCTTATAAATTAATAAATATCCCCATAATTTCATTGATCATTATTTATTAATAATTACTTAACAATAAAATACAATACATAATTTAACTTTAATAAAAATAAATTTTCTCAATTAATCATACTTTACAATCTAGTCTATGTCATATGATATATTTTGTAATCATATATTTTATCTTAGGGGAAATGTACGTATTGATAGATAGGAAAATGATTCTCAATCTCAGTTGGGATTCTTTTCTGATACCATTGTCACCATTTATTATATAAATGTAATATGTTATAATTGGTTGAGATATGATATAGTTGGTAATATACATTGCGTTTTATCAAAATTCAAAACAATAATCCTACATTATGAATATTTAAAATATTTTATGATTTGACCTATTAATTGTTTTCAAAACTATACTCAATCATGGGTTATGATAACACAATAAAATATTTTGTAATTCATTTTGAAATAAGAAATAAGGTATCATATTTTAAGATAGGGTTATAAAATAAAATACGACTACATTAATATTATCTATTTGAATGGTTTTTTGATAATAAAATCATGATATGTTTTTATACTAATACTTGGATTTATAAAAATCTAAAAAATATTTTTAGAAGTAGAGTAAATTATTATTAACCCAAAACCCATAATCAGATGGATTTAAAGAATGAAATCATGGATGTTATAGTAGAAATGATGAAACTAGTTATTACTATTCTCCATCACATATAGTGTTTTATATTAAATTAAAATATGTTGAATACTAAACACATTAATATCAATAATATATCGATGGGATTCATATCAATTTATTTTTATATAATATAGAATCATCACCATTTATTACATGATATAATCTCATATCCCAAATGTGGTAGGATACGAGTGCTATAGTGGTAATGGAATTTCTAATTATTATGATGGACGAATATATTCTTCCATCATATTGAGTTGTGCCCTATAAATCACTTATAGAAACTCCTTGAGTTGGAACTCATTGACATATATGTCATGAGTTAATTGATTTTTAGGTTAATACTCTCATCCAACTCATGTAATCATTATATAAATGAACTCATGATAATTTCATCATGTGAAATACATTATTTACAATATTCAACATATAGGATAGTCGGCTGTTATACACATTATTAATAAATTGATATAAATTAATCAATAATGATACAAATGAATTATAAATTAAAATTCATTGAACTAAGATACTATTATGTTGAATAATAAAACTATCCAACAATTTTAAATGATATCCAGAAATCATATATTAAAATTTAAAAAAAATGTAGATAGAAACCATATTTCATTACCTTAAATTATATCCCAATAATAACGTATGAATCGATAACGTAGAAGGATTTTTTTTCATGATTTATGATATCATGTACCATTAAATTAATTTTTTCCCCTTTATATAATATATATGATGGGTTTTAAGTGGAATATCATTCACTAAGTTACACATTCCTAGGTTCATCATTAGTAATTTACAAAAGTTTCATTTATCTTTGAATGGTGATATTGGATTTGTTTTCTCTTAATAATTAATTTTTCATTTAACATCTATTTTTACAACAGTATGATCTCCTACACTTCTATTAGAGTCAAAAATACATTTAGATTCATGATATCCCAATGAAAATTAATATTTTTGAAATCAATTAGAATATCCTATTCTAATCGTAATGTATGAATGGAGTTCTTTTGGCCTTATCGATTTATGTATTACAATATGGGGATATTTTAGCTAAGTATTCCAACCATATATAGGAATTTTTACAAATTTTAGCATATGATATCATTTATTCAGGGTGAAAAATATCTTGAACTTTTTTAAAAAAAATATATAACATCATATAATTATTTCGATATCAATTCATATCATTTTACATTATATTTAATATCATAGTAAATTTTTGGACTACGACTTGTAGAGTAATTTTTTATCTTTTCCTTGGACTACAACATTTGATAATTCCACAATCGATCAAAAATTATTTCTGATAGTGCATAAAGTCTAACCCTTTACATCGAATCTTATAACACAAGACAAATCGTAAATTATGATTAGATGTGAGAGTTTATTTTCCTTTGAAATTAAAATGTGAATAATTTTTTATAAATTATAATTTACTTATAAATAATAATAACAATTATCATGGATATAATAATCTTTTTCTAATATTATTATCAAACACCTTAGTAGTAATACTTTATAATTATTTAATTATATTATTAATACAATTGTTAAAAAATAATAATTATTATTAAATTTTAATATTAAAAATAGATTTTAATAAATAATATGACATTCCATTTCTTTAATAAAAATTATATTGAAATCATTTGGGTAATTTATAATGTTTTCTAACATTAAAAATAAGACAAAATTTTAAATTTTTTATATTTGTATGCCATGATAATAATAATTAATTTAATTTTTTAAAATTGGGATATTATGATCGATATTATTTAGACCACTTCAAAATAATTGTGGTATTTTATTTTTCTAGTCTAATGTTGATTATCTGATATTTTTATTACACAATATGTTCATAAAATTGATATTGAAATATATTTTTCTATAATTCATAAAAAAACATATATTTAAAAAAACAACTATAAAATGAAAAATAAGAATGATTTTACTTTATGAAATAAATATAATAATTCTATTTTAATTATTATTTAATTAACATCATTTATATAATAATATAATGTTTTTTATAAAATTTTTATTTATGAGTTGTTAATAAATGTTTGTCATGTGTCTAAATAAATGAATTTTTCATTTATTTGGAATTCATTATCATATTTATCATTATTGGATATATGTTTTTTATATTATAATTGTGTGTATTATTTAGTTTAAAATTTTTAAAATAATTCTCGAGATTTTCACGCATGCAACTATGCGGTTATAGAGAATGTTTCATAATTAATTTACATTGAATGTTCCTAAAAATCAGTTTGTAATAAAATTTATTATCTATAATTCATCATTTCAAAATAGTTTATAAATTTTATGTTTTAAAAATTAAATTAATTATATTATCTCTTAAGAATAAAAAAACCACAGTCCTAGAATGTTTCGGAGAACATCCCATAAGAAAAATGGCAGAAGACTTGTTCCATAAAGCAGGTAGTTGGATATCTATGGCTCCAAGTTTACTCATGAGAGAATTGTAGATTTTATATAATTCATAACCATTACATTAATCGTTCACATACATTATACAATAGATTTATTTGACTATGTGTAAGAAAATTTTTATTATGTTTTTGGATTAGTAATACATACTATAGGATGTAAAAATAGTTACACATCAACATGATTGAACTTGTTGATTTCGAAGTTGGGATATTATTCCAATATTAATTACTGGAATCATGCATACACAAATGAAATAAAATGAGTTATGATGGTGTGATTAAATACCTCATGAAAATATAACATGTTAGATTTGGGAAAAAATGATCTTTGTAACAAACCAATATTTTATGATATATATCTCTTCAAATAAAATTAATTTTTTTGGTAGAATACTTAACACAAAACACATTGTTTAAAAAACGTTGATATACTATTGAAATATAGTTACATAATTTGATAGTTATCACCTATCCATTTTATCGATGGGTTCAAAATAGAATGACTAAATAATAAATTATATAATTATTACACATGTATAAAATATATATATTGGTTTTAAATTTATTAGAAATGAAATTTAAAAACAATTTAATGTAAATGAGTTCTTTTTTCTGAAAAAATGTTTTCATAGAACCCATATTTTTTTCATTAAATTATAACTTAATAAATTTTGTAAAATATTTTAATAAATATATATATTTTATAGTACATAATTTATTTACATTCACCTAATATTGTTATGTATGATAATATAATAATTCTAGTTTTACATTTAAAATGTAACTTTGACAAAATGGTTTCATTGCATTTTGTGAAAATATTAAATTATTAATTTTTCAACTTCTATAAATTTAATATTAGAAAATTGATTACATATTTGTTATATTGAGGGAATTGTTTTGTAAATACTTCCCTTTTAATTTTGTAAATAATTAAAAAAAACATTTTTAAATATTTTCCAAATCAGTAAAGGTAAAATGGTTAAAATATGGTTAACATTTTGGGATGAGGTTTTAAATTTTCTAAATAACTAGAATTTATATTACTATATGATTTTAGTTAATCAATTTCCATCCATGAATCGAATATATGGGAACTTGGTGCAATTTTTATTTGATTACAAACATTGTATTAATATAATAAAAGAATGAATATAAAGTGTCACTCCCTTGGCTTTCATATCTACAAAAAATTTAAATATGGATAAAATGATGATAACATAAATTAGAAATTTTATTTATAAAGTGGAATTAATTAATTTTCAAGAATTTTAGTTCTAAATTTTATCGATTGAATAATTGAATTAAAGGATTAAGTAACACCAACATAGTTTTACTCAATTAATATAGATATAAAATAAATTAATTTAGAAAATATTAAAAGTAATATAATTTCTATTAATTATTATTTCCATTAATATTATATATTAATTCACCTTATTTGGAATTTCTGAATTTTTTTATATTGGAATTTCATTTCATTCATGTCGTCTCTAGTGTAAAATTAAATGAATGGTTTCAAAAATGACAATAATGATATTTTATTTTAAATAATATCTTATTAGGTAATATAAAAATAATTAAAATATTTCCAGAATAATATTAGGACAATAAATGGTTTAAGAGGATGTATAATTTATATTGATTATGTAATAGAAAACAAATAAATATAACTATAACACATTAATATTTAAAATGTCAATAGCATTGTAATGATTAAAATAATGTAACTAGTGGGGTAAGAAAACATATAAGGCTTAAATTGAAATTGAAACCTATTTGAATTTAATTTTATAAAGATTTTTCAACCTAGGTCTATTTTTTCATTAGATATATGGTCTTGCCTAATCACATTTCATGATAATTACATAAAAATATTTATTTCATTTTAGTAGTTACAATTGTGTCATTTTCTATTCTGAAAAAGAACTCCCATTGTATCTATTTATTACATTATAATGTTTCATATAAGTCAAAACCTCCCCATAAAATACTATTATCAATATCATTTTCCATGAATTGTATGTTCTGGTATTCTTAAATGATTATTTCTAGAGTCCTAAATAATGGATGTTAAAGAAGTCTCTCAAAAAAGATGCAGCTACCTTACCCTACAATTTACATTTATTTGTTCATGCAAATTCTAATAATCAATAGTGTTGATCATAAAATAATATATTCATTATACTTAATATATTTAAATATATTATGATTATGATACCATAACTATTATCCAACTTTTCAATCAAATGTGAAGTGAATGTATCATCTGCCTGTATATTTGGACTACCACATCCCAGTAGAAATAGAATTTATTTTTCATCACCATATTTCATGGGTGCATTTTATGATGGGATTCAAACACAAAAATAATATTCCACACATAATTTTGATTATGAAATTATTATATCATATATATCTTCATTTCCTTTAACTGATTGTAAATTATTAACGTCAGTTGTCTGTACGTATAGACTATAACCTCCATGAAGTGATGTGATTCGTTTTTCATTTTAAATATACATGGTTGGTAATAATATATAATTTAAAATAATAAATATATATATATATGTGTGTGTGATTTGAGAGTTATTTTTTATGGTTAAAAGTTTTTACCATCCTTTTTTCCATTTATCAAAATGTGAAAACAACATTTACACTTATGTATGGCCTATCGTGTCTAAAAATGGTGTAATTCATTTATATATATATCATCATTTTATTGATGAAAATAATTAAATTAATATTTTTCTATAATGAATTAAATGTTACACTTAAATAATTATTATAATTTAGTAGATGACGGAACAATTTTTAATGTATAAGGAAAAATAATATTGAACCAAAACACTCGTTAAAAAGTGAAGTAATTTTCACCCTAAATAATATTTTCAATCACATATTGTTAATATTCATAAGGAAATTGGATTTAATTAAATAATATATTGTATGATATATATGGTTATGGTTCTAGAATACATGTATAATAAATCTATTTTTATTAGATAGGTGGTTGTAATGTGTAAAGAAGATGATCCTTGAGGTTTGTTATATATATTTCAATATCATTTTATTCAGGATTCAATAATTTTGATTCGGAAATTATAAAATTATATAATTTTATTTCATAAACTCTTTATTTATTTATTTATTTATATTTATGAGGAAAACATGTTTTCCTTTCATTTTCCTCACTTTATATACACTGGATATCGAAATAAAATTTTGAAGTAAAATTGACAATGTTTTATTATTTAGTTGGGAATCATTTTTTTTCATGTTTATGTATTCATAAAAATAATTTCATGAGCTTTTTTTATTATTCTATAGATATTACTTGTTAGGGTTGGTGTCTTGGGAAACAACTGTTTTGTACTTTGATTACAGAAATGTTCACTTATTATATATTGTTCATTGTTCTACTTGACTATAATATAATAATGTCCTGGAATATCTCTTGCATTAATAACATCATGGAAGATCCCCGCTATGATGAGAACCTTGAAATGATATAACAATATTCTAAAATAAAGTTCTACAGCTGAATGACATACTATGAAATAATACATAGTATACAGACCTTCATGTGCGAGTACTCGTATGAAGACGAGACTCTCCCTCATGGAGTTCACACTTGGTAACCTCCAAGATGAATGATTATGAGAATAGACCCTCTAGTAGAAATTACACATGTCTTGGTGTCATCGAAAATTGCTATCTATGAGTGTGTGTAATGGTCCTTAGACTGTATGATTATCATTAACTCATGTCATGGCTTGCACACTTAGATTTACTGATGAAAACCATCACGCAGACAATTGGCGGGAAGTAGGGTATGTTGGGTGCGTCATGAGTGACATGATGTTAATGGATACATAGAGGAAGGATTTTCCCTTCCATTTATGGATGTTTATATCTCGGCCCTTTGATTGAAATAGAACTGTTGCATTAAATTCCATGTCCATGGTGTGAATGATGAGTTTATTTCAGGTAGTCAAAGAACGACAGATAAAGCATATAAGTTTATGATACCACCATGAAACCTGCTTGATGAGATATTGAGATAAGGGTATTATATTACATAGTAAGCGTTCGTATGAGGTGATACGTCAATGCAGCGTCAACTTCTTTCTCTTGGGTTCTTTGACCCGTTGCTAGACAGTAATCTTGGACTTTAGGCAAGCCGACCTAATTCCAACAAGAAAGAGGCCTAGAGGGTCACATGCTAAGTGTATTAAAGTATCTCATGTAGAATAAAGATTATTCTCGTATGTGGTTTAATAATTATTCAAGGAAGCCTAAATTGTTTTAATTATTTGAGGTAGAATAAAATAAAACTAGTACACGCCGTGTATCAATGATTACAGGCCGTGTAGTTTTATTTTGAAAACAAGTACACAACATGTATTATTAAATGTACACACCATGTAGTTTTCATTTTGGAAAGGAAATGAATAAATGAAAACAATATATACACGCCGTGTACTTTGAATGTACACACCGTGTAGTATTCAATGAAAAAAAAGTACACACCCTGTATTTATTAATACACGCCGTTTAGTTATTCCAGTCCGGATTTTGAGGAAATATTGTGTTATTAAATGATATTTATTATAATCAGCGTGGGCGCATGTCATGGAATTAATTAATCGACAAATGGGTTCTAAATAACAGTCAAATAAATAAATAAAATGTGTAAGACGTTTATTTATTGTCATAACTCTACAACCTCAAACCTGATTATAAATATCCTCACAACACCAACTCTTTTCTTACACACAAGAGAATCATTGTGCACAACAACTCTGGAGAATTCTTTCAAGGCTAAATAATCATCTTCCTCCAAGAACTCTCTCAATACCGAGAGAGATCATCTTACTTCCGATCAAGATGATCTAAGGTGGACAACGCAGGAAAAGGTTTCTCCACGCTAGCACCCGGAGACTCCTTTGGAGACATCCGGAGATATGAGGTACACATGTGGATCACCGCTAGAGGAACTCTACACATGGATTCTGCGACGCAACGACGAATCACATCAGAATGTGATCATGAACATCAATGAAGAAAGAACACCCAAAAGGTATTTCTTTTCAATTAAATAAATTAATTATAATCAAATGGTAACCATCCTACATTGTGGTACCAGGATATTCCTTTTTTTTCCATTTCTGTGATTCGATCTATGGAGACTTGCATTTATCGTCGTATTTATCCCATATTCATCAATGTTAATGAAAAAAATCCAAGTGGGCACATCCACCCACATGCTTCTACTGCGCCTCGAACCTTCAAATGGTATCAGATCAAGGTTACAACGTTGATTACAGTTATTTAATTTTCGTTGATAATTTATGCATTTATATTTGATTCAATTCGAAATAAATTGTTCTATAAATCTGAAAAAATGAGATTTGTTCTTCCTTTTTTGTTTCTCGATTCACATCACAGAAACAATATTTTAATTTTAATTTTGATTAAAATAAAAACGAGTAACTCATCCGGAGGAGCCGCTCTTTCTGTATGTACAACATGGGAAAACCTAATGTGTACTTAAAACTACACGTCATATACTTAGGTTCAACGAACTAGCACTGGTCCGCCAAACCAAACCGTGTGAATTGAGTATGCCTATGTATTTAATTCCCCATGTTGACCAAAAATGTATGATGCATGGAAACCAGGAATACACGCCGTGTATGTTGGAGCAACACGTTGTGTAGTCCGATCCGACCCATGTGAAACCGTGTACAAAGGAGAAGCCGCGTACCACGTACATAGGATCTCCAGGTCAGTTACCACGTAACAAGGAAGTACATGTCGTGTATGATTTATCAACACACCATGTACTAAAAAATTTCCAAAGTAGAGAAAACAGGCTAAATCCCCCGGCATGTACTTTAGATAAAGGGTGAATGGAAATACATTCCATGTAAATATAAACTACATGCCGTGTACTTTCCAAAAATTTCACCAGGTTTCCTCCAAAATTACAAATACATGTACATGAGATATGGGTGTGAAGAATATCAAGGAAATTCTTAAAGGAATTTAAGATTAAGAGTTTATTAATTATAAGATAAAAATTAATTGAATTCAAGCACGGCATATCTGGAATAATAAAACGATTGAACGAATTTAAATTCTAAATATGCATGAATGTCGTTGCATACTATGAATGATCATGAGCTATACCAATGACCCATTTGTATGTGTGTATGGTTTCATTTAATTTTATTGTCTTGTGAGCCTTCTTCCAATAAAATGTAGGGCCTACATGCCCATGGTTTTTTTTAATGTAAACACATGTAATAGAGCATCTCCCAAGCCAGAGGAGACGGTTCAAATCCCAAAGATGATCTGAAACCTACCCAAGAAGATAGAATGGTGGACAGGTGGGAGCTGCAAAGCACGAACCATCGGTTCAATGTGTTTTTCCCTAGGTCAGGGTTAACTTATCAAACTGCTAGATAAGATAACCTATAGAAGCTCATGAACATTACATATTATTTTATTTCTGTCTGATTGCATTGTTTATTTATTATGCATGTGTTGTCGCGATGACATAATTAATGATATAAACAAGCATGCAAAGATGGAATAAAATAAAAACTTGACTATGCGTAAACATTATCAGAACATGTTTAATAACTTAATGAAGAATCACTTAATATAAATAAGCATGTGATAATGATAAACTACACATAAATAATGAAATCCCTCAATACCATATTAAGTCATACCAATCCTTCTGTTACTTGATTAAGGGCAAGACTCAATAAAAATATGTGTTTGACCAACCCTTGTTGGGACACATAATTTTATAAATGAATCCCTTATGAATGGTTTTAGGTTGACTTAACCATATTACATTAAGAGAAGTAGCGCTTGCTAGACTTGGTGAAATATTGGAGGCAAGAGTTGAGGAAATCCAAGTCAGGATTTCAGGACAGGGGAGTCCACTCAACAGATCGAGGAACTCTAAGATCAATGTTGGCAAATACCTGCCAACTTAAATACCTTCAAATAGCTTGACCAACCCTTGTTGGGGTTATGCGAAGGGGAATATGGATCCTTGCCACTAGAATGTCAATGAAACTGGAAATTCTGTGTTCAATGGTGAGGGCCATTGGGACTTGATAATATAGTGGGAGACTTAATAAATTAATTTATTATTTCTCATAAATATGTAATCAAGAATATAATGATAAATCTGCTCTTTTAATTTGTAGAATCGAAATGACAAACACATCAACCACATTTTCTCTGTGATCAGTTCTAGATAAAGACAACATCCTCACCAGCAATAACTTTCAGGAATGGTTTAGGCGCCTTCGGGTTATACTATGCCATGAACGAAAGTTTTATGTGCTGGAGTCCTCACATCCTGATTCCCCAGTCCAATGGGAGAGTGATGACGATTTCCTGGTCTATGATCAACATTTGAATGATGCACTTGGTGTTCAATGTTTGATGCTATCATCAATGTATAGTAAGCTCTTGAAGTCTCATGAAGACATGATTTCCTATAGCATGGTCGAGCACCTCCGTGGTATATACCAGGAGAGATCAAGACATTAATGTTTTGAGATCTCCAAGGCTCTATTTTAGAGCAAGCTTGGAGATGGTGCCCTAGCCAGGCCTCATGTAGTCAAGCTCATTGGCTACATTGAGTGCTTGGAGGGTCTAGAGTTTAAAATCCCTGAAGAACTGGGTACCGATCTCATTCTTGCATCACTCTGCCAGAGCTTCTCAATCCTTGTTGTCAACATCAACATGAACAACATTGAGAAGTCTCTGTCTGATCTTCTTATAATCTTTCTCCAAGTGGACAAAGACATGATGTGTGAAAATCCTTCTGTCCTCATTGTGAAAAAATGGAAAGGTATGGAAATGACATTTAAGACCAAAGCATCTTCAAGGCCTTCCAAGAAAAGGATGATCAAAGTGGAGGCAAGGGAACATTATGATGTTTGTTTCTCATGTGGCAAGAAGGGCCCCTGGAAGAAAAACTGCACCCACCAAAGGAAGCAAGGGGAAGCTTTAGGTGCCTTTGTTATCAAATGCAATCGATCTATTTCTACTATTTGGGTACTAGATACTTTTTGTGGTGCTCACATATGTATCCAAATATAGTAACCATGGGGATTTAGAAATATTGACCAAGGTGAGGTGGATCTACGAGTAGCCAACGGAGCCAGACTCGCAGCTATAGCTGTCGGAGACTACCATCTCACATTGCTTACTGGGATGGTCTTGGTTTTGAAAGGATGTTATTATGTACCCTCTGTAACCAAAAACATTATTTCAGTATCCAAATTAGATACTGATGGATTCATCTTTAGGTTTTGAAAAGGATGTTTCTAGTTTTATAAAGATAACATTTGTTTTGGTAGAGCACATTTATATAACGACCTTTATGTGTTAGACTGCACAAACCATGTAATGGCAATAGATGAAAATTTAAATTCACATGACTCATACCACACCCAACTTTGGCATCAACGGCTAGGTCTTGTCAATGAGAAATGTTTGAAAAAATTAAATCAAGATGGGTATTTAGATTCTTTCAAACTAAAACCACTTGGTGTATGACATGTGGGTCTACAAGGAAAAAACACCAAAGCCCCATTTAGTGGGAAAGTTGAAAGAGCTAAAGAGATTCTAGAATTAGTTCACAAAGATGTGTGTGGACCATTTCCAGTTTATGAAAGGGGTGGGTTCTCGTACTTCATAACATTTACTGATGATTTCACTAGATATGGATATATATACTTAATAAGGTATTTGTCAGATTCTTTTGATCGGTTCGAAGAATAAAATAATGAAGTAGAGAACAATCTTGGTAAGAATATTAAGAAACTCCGCTCAGATAGAGGAAAAGAAAATCTTAATCTGGACATCATTGATTTCTTACAGGGGTATGGGATTCTATCTCAGCTCACTCCTCCATACACACCTCAGTGGAATGGTGTAAGTGAAAGGAGGAACCACACCCTATTGGACATGGTGAGATCAATGGTGAGTCATGCGAGTCTTCCATTATCATTTTGGGGATATTAATTACAAATAGAATCACACATACTAAACAAAGTACCATCTAAATAGATAAATGGTATTCCATACGAGTTATGGAGTGGATGCAAATCCATGTTATCGAATTTACATGTGTGGGGTAGAAAAGAATTTGTTAAGGCCTCTTCAGGTAACAAACTTTCACCCCGATGCACAAAGTGTATCTTTATAGGATATCCCAAGGAAACAAGGTGATATTACCTATACAACCCCTCAGGAAAAAAGGTTACAATGGTAAGAGATGCCATATACCTTGAGAGGGAGCACATATCCAAAAGAGATAGTGGGAGAGAGATAGACTTCAATGAAGTCGAGGCTCAAGATACACATGACTTGGTACAGGAACAGATTCCATAAAGCCCCATGGAAGAAAAATCTATTCGAGAGACACAAGAATTGTGTAGGAGTGCGAGAGAGGTGAGAGAACCAGAACGATATGGTTTTCTTACCACCAAGGATGGTGACTCATTATTGGTTGACAATGATGATCCTCTTACCTACACAGAAGCAGTTGAAGGAACAGATGATGCCAAGTGGCAAGAAGCCATGAATTATAAAATGGATTCCATGTACCAAAACCATGTATGGATTTTGGCATATCCTCCAGTTGATGTAAAGAATGTTGGTAATAAATCGGTATTCAAGAAAAAACTGGACATGGAGGGGAAAGTCAGCACCTATAAGGCACGACTAGTTGCAAAAGGCTATCAATTGCAATGCTAAAATCCATCAGAATCCTATTGGCCATTTCCTCTTACCAGGACTTTGAAATATGGAAAATGGATGTCAAAATAGCATTCCTTAACGGGAACCTCCAAGAAGATGTCTACATGATACAACCTGAAGGTTTTGTGACTCCAAAGGATTCCAACAAAGTATGAAAGTTGTAGAAATCCATTTATGGATTAAAGAAAGCATCAAGGTCATGAAGCATTCATTTTTATAAAGCTGTAACGGAATTTGGATTTATTAAGAATGAATGTGAGCCTTGTGTCTACAAGATGTTTAGAGGAAGTGCAGTTGTTTTCCAAATATTATATGTTGATGACATATTACTAATTGGAAATGATGTACCTATCATACAGTCAGTTAAGGCATGGTTGGATAAATTATTATCCATGAAAGACTTGGGCGACGAGGCATATATTCTAGGGATCGAGATTTATCGTGATAGATCCAAGAGAATGCTGGGCTTAAGTCAAAGTACATACATTGACATGATACTGAAGTGATTCAGTATGGAACAGTCCAAGAGGGGATTGTTTCCAGTGTCACATGGCATTCATCATTCCAAGAAAATGTGTCCTCAGACGCATGGGGAATGAAAGAGAATGGAAAGCATCCCTTACGCATCCATGATTGGGTCATTAATGTATGCTATGAAATGAACGAGGCTAGATGTTGCCTACGCATTTAGTGCGGTAGGAAGATATCAAGATGATCCAGGAGACCTCCATTGGATGGAAGTCAAGAATATCCTTAAGTATCTGAGGCGTACTAAGGATATGTTCCTGGTTTATGGAGGAGATAAAGAACTAGTCATTAGAGGACATGTAGATGCAAGTTTCTAGAATGATCAAGATGACATGAAGTCGCAGACTGGATACATATTCAGTTTGAATGGAGGTGTAGTGAGCTGGAAGAGCTCAAAGCAAAGTGTGGTAGAAGATTTTACTGCAGAGTCTGAGTATATCGCAGTTTCGGAGGCATCTAAAGAAGAAGTATGGATGCGAAGCTTCGTCCTAGAGCTGGATGTAGTACCAAGAAGTAAATATCCTATCAAACTCTATTGAGATAATACTGCAGCGGTGGCACTTGCAAAAGAGACATGGTAACATCAGCGGATAATTCACATTCTTCGGAAGTGTCATCTCTTGAGGTATTTTTCAGAGAGAGGTGATGTTGTAGTGAGCAGTATTTCCACAGAAGAATACTAGGCGGACCCTTTGGCTAAACCTTGACTTAGCAGAAACATTATCATCATGTGAGGTCTAGAGGACTAAAAGTCATAGGTAGCTGGCTCTAGTCCGAGTGGTATTTTTTTAGGCTTTGGGTCCTGAGAACCAACTATTTTGTACTTTGATTACATAAATTTTGACTTATTATATATTATTCATTGTTCTGCATGATTATAATATAATAATGTCCTAGATTATTTGTTGCATTAATAACATCATGGAAGATCCCCGCTATGATGAGAACCTTGAAATGATATAACAATATTCTTAAATAAAGTTCTACAGTTGTACGACATACTATGAAACGATATATAGTATACAGACCTTCATGTGCGAGTACTCATAATAAGATGAGACTCTCTCTCATGGAGTTCACACATGGTAATCTCCAAGATGGGAGATTATGAGAATAGACCCACCAGTAGCAGTTACGCATGTCTTGGTGTCATCGAACATTGCTATCTACGAGCGTGTGTAATGGTCCTTACACTGTAAGGTTATCATTAACTCATGTCAGGGCTTGCACACTTAGATTTACTGACAAAAAACATC
This sequence comes from Viscum album, assembly GCA_963277665.1. Lineage (NCBI taxonomy): Eukaryota > Viridiplantae > Streptophyta > Magnoliopsida > Santalales > Viscaceae > Viscum > Viscum album. Next base: position 1,260,163,382 of record OY728152.1, read on the forward strand.
ACACAGATAGTTGGCGGGAAGTAGGGAACGTTGGGTGCGTCACGAGTGACATGTTGTTAATGGATACGTCGAGGAAGGATTTTTCCCTTCCATTTATGGATTTTTATATATCATCCCTTTTATTGAAATAGAACTGTCACATTAAATTCCATGGCCATGGTGTGAATGATGAGTTTATTTCAGGTAGTCAAAGAACAACGAATCAAGCATATAGGTTTATGATACTACCATGAAACCCGTTTGACGAGATATTTAGATAAGGGGATTAAATTACATTGTAAGCGTTCGTATGAGGTGATAGGTCAATGCAGCATCAAGTTCTTTCTATTGGGTTCCTTGACCAGTTTCTAGACAGTAATCTTGGACTTTAGGCAAGCCTACCTAATGCCAACGAGAAAGAGCCCTAGAGGGTCACACACTAAGTGTATTAAAGTATCTCAAGTAGAAAAAATATGATTCTCGTATGTGGTTTAATAATTATTCTAGGAAGCCTAAATCTTTTTAATGATTGGAGGTATAATAAAATAAAACAATTACACGTCGTGTATCAATGATTACAGGCCGTGTAGATTTATTTTGAAAACAAGTACACACCGTGTATTATAAAATGTACACACCATGTAGTTTTCATTTTCGAAAGGAAATGAATAAATGAAAAAAAATATAAACACGCCATTTAAATTGATTGTATACGCCGTGTAGTTTTCATTGAGAAACAAGTACACACCATGTATTTATTAATCCACACAGTTTAGTTATTCCAGTCGGGATTTTGAAGAAATATTGTTTTATTAAATGATATTTATTATAATCAGCGTGGGCACATGTCATGGAATAAATTATTCGACATACGGGTTTTAAATATGACTCAATGAAATAAATAAAATCTGTAACGCGTTTATTTATTGTCATAACTCTACAACCTCAAAACTGATTAAAAATATCCTCACAACCCCAACTATTTTCTTACACACAAGAGAATCGTTGTGCACAAAAACTCTGGAGAATTCATTCAAGGACAAAAGAACCTCATCCTCCAAGAACACTCTCAAGACCGAGAGAGATCATCTTCCCTTGGATCAAGATGATCTAAGGTAGACAAGGCAAGAAAAGGTTTCTCCATGCTAGCACCCGGAGACTCCTCTAGAGACGTTCAGAGATATAAGGTACACGTGTGGATCACTACTAGAGGAACTCTACACATGGATTCTGTGATGAAATGATGAATCACATAGGAATGTGAAAAAGAACATCAATAAAGAAAGAAAACCCAAAAGGTATTTCTTTTCAAATGATTAAATTAATTGTAATCAACCAGTAACGATCCTACTTTATTGTACCAGGACATCCCTTTTTTTCCATTTCTGTGATTCAATATATGAATACTGGCGTTTATCATCGTATTTATCCCAGATTGATCATTGTTAACGATACCAATCCATGTGGGCACATCCACCCATGTGCTTCTGCTGTGCATGGAACCTTCCAATGGTATCAGAGCGAGGTTACAACGTTGATTATAGTTATGTAATTTTCGTTGATAATTTATGTATTTATATTTGATTCAATTGGAAATAAATCATTCTATAAATATGAATAAATGATATTTGTTCTTCCTCCTTCGTTTCTCGATTCACATCATAGAAACAGCCTTTTAATATTAATTTTGATTAAAATAAAAACAAGGAACTTATCCGGAGGATCCGCTCTTTCTGTCAGTACAACACGGGAATACACGACGTGTACTTAAAACTACACGCCATGTACTTAGGTTCAACGAAACGACATTGGTCCTCCAAACCACACTGTGTGAATTGAGTATGCCTATGTATTTATTACCCCGTGTTGACCAAAAAATTATGACGCATGGAAAACAGGTATACACGGAGTGTATGTTGGAGCAACACGTTGTGTAGTCCGATCCAGCCCATGTGAAACCGTGTACAAAGGAGAAGTCGCGTACCACTTACACAGGAACGCCAGGCCGGTTACCACTTAACAAGTAAGTACATGACATGTATGATTTATCTACACACTATGTACTCTAAAATTTCCTATGTAGAGAAAACACGCCAAAACCCTCGACATGTACTTTTGATAAAGGGTGAATGGAAATACATGTCGTGTAAATATAAACTACATGCTATGTACATTCCAAAAATTTCACCAGGTTTCCTCAAAAAGTACAACGACCAGTACATGGGATATGTGTGTGAAGAATGTCAAGGAAATTTCGAAATCAATTTAAGATAAAGAATTTATTAATTATAAGATCATAATTAATTGAATTCAAGAATGACATAGCTTGAATAATAGAACGATTGAAAGAATTTGAATTCTAAATATGCATAAATGTTGTTGCATACTATGGATGACCATGTGCTAGACTAATGAACCTTTTGTATGTGTGTATGGTTTTATTTAAATTTGTTGGCCTACAAGCCTTTTTCAAATAAAATATAGGTCCTACGTTCCCATGGTTTTTTTAATGTAAACCCATGTAATGGAGGATCTCCCAAGCCAGAAGAGACGGTTCAAAACCGGAAGTTGAGGTGAAACCAACCCAAGAAGATAGAAAGGTGTACAGTTGGGAGCAGAAAAGCATGAACCATCGGTTCAAGGTATTTTTCACTAGGTCAGGGTTAGATTATCAAACTGCTATATATGATAACCAATAAAATCTCATGAACGTTCCATATTATTTTATTTCTGTCTGAATGTATGGTTTATTTATTATTCATGTGTTGTCGTGATCACATAATTACTGAAATAAACAAGCATGCAAAGATGGGATAAAATAAAAACTGGATTATGTGAAAACATTATCAGGACATGGTTAATAACTTAACAATGAATCACTTAATATTAACAAGCATGTGATAATGATAAACTACACAAAAATAATAAAATCCCTCAATACCATATTAAGTCAGACCAATCCTTTTGTTACTTGGTTAAGGGCAAGACTCAATAAAACGCTGTGTTTTACCAACCCTTGTTGGGACACTTACTTTTATAAAAGAATCCCTTATGAAAGGTTTCAGGTTGACTTAACCATATTACATCACGAGAAGTAGCGCTTTCTAGACTTGGTGTAATATTGGAGGCAAGAGTTGAGGAAATCCATGTCAGGATTTTAGGATTGGGGAGTCCACTCAACAGATCAAGGAACTGTAAGCTCAAAGTTGGAAAAGACCTACCTACCTAAATACCTTCAAATAGCTTGACCAACCCATGTTGGGGTTATGCAAAGGGGAATATGGATCCTTACCACTAGAATTCCAATTAAACTAGAAATTCTGAGTTCAATGGTGAGGGCCATTGGGAATTGAAAAAATAGTGGGAGACTTAATAAATTAATTTATTATTTCTCATAAAGATGTAATCAAGAATGTACTGATAAATCTTCTCTTTTAATTTGTAGAATCGAAATGAAAAACACATCAACCACATTTTATTTGCGATCAATTATGGATAAAGACAACATCCTCACTAGAAGTAACTTTAAGGAATGGTTTAGGCGCATTCAGGTTATACTGTTCCATGATCGAAATGTTTCTGTGCTGGAGTCCTCACTTCCTGATTCCCCTGCCCAAGGGGCGAGTGATGAAGATTTCCGGGTCTATGATCAAAATTTGAATGATGCACTTGACGTTCAATGTTTGTTGATGTCATCAATGTCTAGTGAGCTCATGAAGTCTCATTAAGACATGATTTCCTATATCATGCTCGAGCACCTCCGTGGTCTATAATAGGAGAGAGAAAGACATGAATGGGTTGAGATCTCCAAGGATCTATTTCATAGAATGCTTGGAGAAGTTGCCCCAGCCGGGCCTCATGTAGTCAAGCTCATTGGCTACATTGAGCGCTTGGAGGTTCTAGAGTTTAAACTCCCCGAACAACTGGGTACCGATCTCATTCTTGTATCACTCCCCGAGAGCTTCTCAATCCTTGTTGTGAACTTCAACATGAACAACATTGAGAAGTCAATGTCTGATCTTCATATCCTCATTCTCCTAGTAGAAAATGACATGATACATGAAAATCCTTCTGTCCTCATAGTGAATAAAAGGAAAGGGATGGAAAAGTCCTTTAAGCCCAAAGCATCTTCAAGGCCTTCCATGAAAAGGAAGATCAAAGGGGAGGCAAGGGAACATGATGCTGTTTGTTTCGCATGTGGAAAGAAGGTCCACTAGAAGAAAAACTACACCCATCCAAGGAAGAAAGGGGAAGCATTAGTTGAGTTTGTTATCAAATGAAATCGATATGTTTCTACTAATTGTGTAATAGATACTTCTTGTGGTGCTCACATCTATATCCAAATACAAGAACCATGTAGATTCAGAAATATTGACCGAGGTGAGGTGGATCTACAAGTAGCCAACAAAGCCAGACTCGTTGCTGTAGCTGTCGGAGAATACCATCTCACATTTCCTACTTGGATGGTCTTGGTTTTGAAAGGATGTTATTATATACCATCTGTAACCAAAAAGATTATTTCAGTATCTAGATTAGATACTGATGGATTCATCTTTAGGATTGGAATTGGATATTTCTACTTTTGTAAAGATAACATTTTTTTGGTAGGGAAAATTTATTTAATGGCCTTTATGTGTTAAACTACACAAACCAAGTAATGGAAATCGATGACAAAGTAAGTTCACAGGACTCATACCACCCCAATCTTTGGAATCACCGGCTAGGTCATGTCAATGATAAACGTTTGACAAAATTACATCAAGATGGGTATTTAGATTCTTTTAAACTAAAACCACATGGTGTATGTCATGCGTGTCTACAAGGAAAAATGACCAATGCCCCATTTAGTGGGAAAGGTGAAAGAGCTAACGAGCTTCTAGAAATAGTTCACAAAGATGTGTGTGGACCATTTCCAGTTGAAGCAAGGGGTGGGATCTTGTACTTCATAACTTTTACTGATGATTTTACTAGATATGGCTATTTCTAATTAATGAGGTATAAGTCAGATTCTTTTGATCGGTTCGAAGAATACAAGAATTAATTAGAGAATAAGCTTGGTAAGAAGATTAATAAACTCCGCTCATACAGAGGAAAAGAATATATTAATCTGTACATCATTGATTTCTTACGGGAGTCTGGGATTCTATCTCACCTCACTCCTCCTAACACTCCTCAGTGGAATGGTGTAAGTGAAAGGAGGAACAAAAACTTGTTGGACATGGTGAGTCATGCCATTCTTCCATTATCCTTTTAGGGATATGCATTCAAATAAAAGAACACATACTAAACCAAGTACCAAATAAATTGATAAATGGTATTCCATACGAGTTATGGAGTGGATGCAAAGCCATGTTATCGAATTTACATGTGTGGGGTAGCGAAGCATTTGTTAAGGCCTCTTTAGATAACAAACCTGCACCCCGAGGCACAATGTGTATCTTTATAGGATATCACAAGGAAACAAGGGGATATTACCTATACAACCCCTCAGGAAAAAAAGTTACAGTGGTAAGACATGTCATATACCTTGAGAGGGAGCACATATCCAAAAGAGATGGTGGGAGTGAGATAGACTTCGATGAAGTCGAGGCTCAAGATACACATGAGTTGGTACAAGAACAGATTCCAGAAATCCCCGTGGAAGAACAATCTATTCCAGAGACACATGAATTGCGTAGGAGCACGAGAGAGGTGAGAGAACCAAAAAGATATGGTTTTATTTCCACTGAGGATGGTGACATATTATTAGTTGACAATGATGATCCTCTTACCTACACAGATGCAGTTGAAGGCACAGACACTGCCAAGTGGCAAGAAGCCATGAATTCTAAAATGGACTCCATGTACCAAAACCATGTATGGATTTTGGTAGATCCTCCAGTTGATGTAAATCCAGTTGGTAATAAATGGGTATTCATGAAGAAACTGGACATGGAGGGGAAAGTCAGCACCTATAAGGCACGAATGGTTGCAAAAGGTTTTAGACAGCGTCTAGGAATTGAATATGATGAATCCTTTTCACCAGTTACGATGCTAAAATCCATCAGAATCCTATTGTCCATTGCCTCTTACCATGACATTGAACATTGGAAAATGGATGTCAAAAAACAATTCATTAGCAGTATCCTCCCGGGAGATTTCTACATCACACAACCTGAAGGTTTTGTGACTCCAAAGGATGCAAACTAAATATGCAAGTTGCAGAAATCCATTTATGGATTATAGAAAGAATCAACGTCATGGAAAATTCATTTTTATGAATCTCTAATGGAATTTGGATTTATTAAGAACGAATGTGAGCCTTGTGACCACAAGAGGTTTAGTAGAAGTGCAGTTGTTTTCCTAATAGCATATGTTGATGACATATTTCTAATTGGAAATGAATAACCTCTCATACAGTCAGTTAAGGCATGGTTGGATAAATTCTTCTCCATGAAATACTTGGGTGAGGAATCATATATTCTTGGGATCAAGATTTATCGTGATAGATCCAAGAGAATATTGGGATTAAGTCAAAGTACATACATTGACAAGATACTAAAGAGATTCAGTATGGAACACTCCAAGAGGGGATTGTTTCCAGTGTCAAATGGCATTCATATTTCCAAGAAAATGTGGCCTAAGACACATAGGGAAAGAAAAGTAATGGCAAGGATCCCTTATGCATCTGCGATTGGGTCATTCATGTATGTTATGATATGTATGAGTCTCGATGTTTCTTACGCATTAAGTGCGGTAGGAAGATATCAGGCTGATCCAGGAGACCTCCATTGGATGGAAGACAAGACTATCTTTAAGAATCTGAGGCATAATAAGGATATGTTTCTAGTTTATGGAGGAGATGAGGAACTAGTCATCAGAGGACATGTAGATGCTAGTTTATAGACTGATCAAGATGACATGAAGTCGCAGACTGGATACATCTTCAGTTTGAATGGAGGTGTAGTGAGATGGAAGAGCTCAAAGCAATGTGTGGTGGAAGATTCTACAGCGGAGTCCGAGTATATCGCAGCTTCTGAGGTAGCTAAAGAAGCAGTATGGATGCGAAGATTCATCCAAAAGCTGGATGCAGTACCAAGTAGTAAATATCCTATCACACTCTATTGAGATAATACTACAGCAGTGGCACTTGGAAAAGAGCCAAGGTCAAATCAGCAGACAATGCACATAATTCGGAAGTGTCAGCTCTTGAGGGATTTTTCTGAGAGAGGTGAAGTTACAGTGAGCAGTATTTCCACGGAAGACAACTAGGTGGACCCTTTGACCAAATCCTTGACTTAGCAAAAACATTATCATCATGTGAGGTCTAGTAGAGTAAAATTAGTAGGCAGTTGTCTCTAGTCCAAGTGGGAGTTTGTTAGGGTTTGTGTCCTAAGAACCAACTATTTTGTACTTTGATTACATAAATTTTCACTTATTATATATTGTTCATTGTTATGCATGACTATAATATAATAATGTCCTGTATTATTTGTTTCATTAATAATGTCATGGAAGATCCCCACTATGATGAGAAGCTTGAAATGCTATAATAATTTTCTTAAATAAAGTTCTATGGTTTTATGACATACTATAATATGGCACGTAGTATACATACAGTCATGTGCGAGTACTCGTAAGAAGACGAGACTCTCTCATGGAGTTCTCACATGGTAATCTCCAAGATGGGAGATTATGAGAACAGACCCGCCAGTAGAAATTACGCATGTCTTGGTGTCATCGGACATTGCTATCTACGAGCTTGTGTAATGGTCCTTAGACTGGAAGATTATCATTAACTCATGTCATGACTCGCGCACTTAGATTTACTGACGAAAACAATCACGCAGACAGTTGGTCGGAAATAGGGTACATTGGGTGCGTAACAAGTGACACGTTGTTAATGGATTAGTCGAGGAAGGAGTTTTCACATCCATTTATGGAATTTGATATATCGACCATTTTATTGAAATAGAACTGTCACATTCAATTCCATATCCATGGTGTGAATGAAGAGTTTATTTCAGGTAGTCAAAGAATGACGGATCAAGCATATAGGGTTATGACACTGCCATGAAACCTGCCTGATGTGATATTGAGACAAAGGGATTAAATTACACAGTAAGAGTTCATATGAGGTGATACATCAATGCGGCATCAACTTCTTTCTCTTGGGTTCCTTGACCCGTTGCTAGATTGTAATCTTGGACTTTAGGCAAGCCCGCCTAATGAGAACGACAAAGAGGCCTAGAGGGCCACACACTAAGTGTATTCAAGTATCTCAAGTAGAATAAAGATTATTCCCATACATGGTTTAATAATCATTCAAGGATGTCTACATCATTTTAATGATTGCAGGAAGAATAAAATAAAACAAGTACACTCCATGTATCAATGATTACATGCCGTATAGTTTTATTTTGAAAACAAGTACACACCGTGTATTATTAAATGTCCACGATGTGTAGTTTTCATTTTGGAATGAAATGAATAAATGAAATCAAGATATACATGTTGTGTACATTGAATATACACTCCTTGTACTTTTCAATGAAAAACAATTATACGCCATGTATTTTTTAATACACACCGTGTTGTTTTTCCAGTCAGGATTTTGAGGAAATATCGTTTTATTAAATGATATTTATTATAATCTGCGTGGGTGCATGTTGGGGAAATAATTATTCTACATGTGGGTTTTAAATAAGATTCAATGAAAGAAATAAAATTTGTAATGCGTTTATTTACTTTCATAACTCTAAAACCTCATACCTGATTATAAATATCCTCAGAACCCAAACTCTTTTCATACACACAAGAGAATCGTTGTGCACAATAACTCTGGAGAATTCCTTCAAGGATGAAAGAACCTCTTCCTACATGAACTCTCTCAAGACCAAGAGTGATCCTCTTCCATTGAATCAAGAAAATCTATGGCGGCCAATAAAAGCTAACGTTTATCCACACTAACACCCGGAGATTCCTTTGGCAACGTCCCTAGATACAAGGTACACGCGTGGATCACCGCTAGAGAAAGTCTAGACTTGGCTTCTATGACGCAACGATGAATCACATCAGAATGTGATCAAGAACATTAATGAATAAAGAACACCAAAAAGTTATTTCTTTTAAATTGGTTAAATTATTTATAATCAACCTATAACGATCATACTTTTTGGTTTCGAGACTTTCCTTTTATTGTGCATTTATGTGATTCAATCTATGGAGACTGGCGTTTATCGTCGTATTGATCCAGGATTGATCATTGTTAATGACAAAAAGCCAAGTGGGAACATCCACCCACGTTCTTCTGCTGCGCCTGGAACCGTTATTTCTGAAATTAATTTTACTCAATTTTTTTTAAATATAATAAAATGTATCAAAAAAATATTCCTAACATTTTCCTAAGAAGGATTTTTTTAGTGATTTTTTCCAAAAAATGTGAAAGGAGTCTTTGTTTTAATATTCAAATATTGAGTGGAATTACCTCCCATGTTTACCTTTAAATTGAAACTAATATTACTATATAGGTATCCATTCTAATTTTTTAAAAACAATTCCTCAAAATTTTGGAAAAATTGGATTTTTAAAATATGATTTCAAAATGAAAAGGGTATTTTCCTCATGTAATATTCTTATGTTCATTAAGATAGATTTTAATATATTATAACATCAAAATATTGATTATTATTTAATAGAGATATGATCCTATGATTCAATATGTATTATTTATAGAGATGATTTATGATTTGAAAGATAAGTTATTTATGAAATCCATTTAATTTCTATTGGTTTTTTATGATAAGTTTTTGAACTATTTCTGAAAACCATATATATTTATTGGTTATAATAAGATGATATGATAAATATTTTATTGTCTTACATCAAATATATTTATTTTTTTCAAGTGGTGATTGGTGGTTATATAATTATATATCCCAATAAATAATTGGTTAAAATTTTATATCTAATGATATTACTATAGGAAGTAAGATGATTTTCTTAACAAACTATGGGAATGATTTCGTATTCTTGATCCATGATGGGAAACATGTAGTGATACCTGATCCACTATGTTAATAGGTTATGATTCATACACCATTTTGATAAGGGAAACATGTGTTTATTATTGGTCAACTATTGTTTTATGGTCACAATTGCTAAAATTTACATATAAATTCTATTCTATGATTATGGTGGTTCCAAACTTTTGTGACATGATAATTTTTTGAAGGTATTTTCCATGTTACAATTTTTACATTTCCCCACTCTTATGATTCGTTACATTTGAAATAATAATGTTTAATAACACTTCTCATTTTTCTGATATTTGAAATATTGGGAATGAAATTATTATGTTATGTTGGTAATGTCATTACCATATTTTTCTCATATGCTTTAAAATGATCAGAAAATTTATATCTCAATTTCCTTGGGCCTCTATAGTTTGTATCCAAGTAGTGTTTATTTAAACATAGTAAAATACAGTCAAAAAACTCTAGTGAATAATCATGGGATAATTTTATTTATACTAAAACATTATAATGTTTTGTTAATGACCATAGATGACCTAGTATACACCTATGGTTCCATATAATATGAAAATTTTTTCATGATATTAACATTCCATGAATGATACTTAATGATTATATGATTTCTAACAGTGATTCTCATAGCATAATTATTGTAATTTTCTTTATAGTTTCAAAAAATGGATGGAAGCATAATGCATTTTCTTAAAAACTAATTTTATGGGAAATGAAATTATTTTCATCCGGATAAACAAAATTATATGGGGAATATAGAACATAATCTTATTACTATTCCCATGAAAATTCAAAAGGCCATGAATCATGATGAGCATCTGAATGATCAAAGGAGGTAGAAATATACTATTTTGTCTTTCATGATCCAACCCAGAAAATCTTATTGTGGGTTGTCTTGTCCATTTTTGTGTGAGTGATGGATTAATACTATATAAAAAATATTTTATGTTATCCTGTGTTTGGAACATGAAAACATTTTCCCTGATGAATATCATTTGGAAGTCAATGTATTTCAATGGAGAAATCATATTATGAATATGGGTAAATATCATGAAATTGAATCTTTGGAATGGGATGATTTAAAGGTGATATATTTTTTTAAAGTTCTTTCCATGTTCTCTACATAGAAGTATCTAGTAGGAATTACTTGAGATGATGAAGAATGAAGAGTAATACATCATTACCTGTGATAAAATTTTAACAACAATAAAAAATTGAACGTATGGTTTAATCATCATTACTGAAATAGAAATTTATCATTTCATTTCTATCTTAAAATATGTTTCTGAAAGGAATTATCTATAATAGATAGTAGCTATAATGAAATAGTTGGATGCACTATCAAGGGTGAAATGGATATTTGATATTCCCATGACATCCTTGGTATTAATAATAAAATTAACTAGGAATTTCTGGAATACCAAAATAAATCACATGGAGGAAAAAATTTCCATCCATATACTTGTTAGAAATGTGGTAAAAAAATAATGTAAATGGATTGAGTGGAACATGGAGAATCATTAAATTAGGAAAGGATTTTTATAAGTCCCTTCAATTTCAAATGGTATGTAAGGGAAAATTTTATATAATTGAGTAAAAGAATAAGCCACTTACCACCCTCCAATACTTCGAATTAAAGGAGTATAAGAAATAATCAAACCAGTTCATGAATCCAAGGTATTGTGAAGATTATCAATATTAACTATGTATTAAGCAATATGATTAGTATAATGAAATTATGATTCCAAAAGTTGGTTTTAAGAATGACATGGTGAAAAGTAAAATTATCCTCTACTCCAGAACAGGTAATGCCTTATTTTATATTTTATATACTCACTCTTATATATTTAATGAATTTTTAAAGGGTATTAAATGACCACCTAAACAATTAGATTTTGGGTTATCGGTGAAAACACTTTATAGGGTGATGGTCACATCTAAAGTATATAGTTCCTCTCTGATAATAGTTTTTTTGAATGTATTTCCGATTAAACATGTGATTCTTCCTTTTGATTAATTTTATGTTCTTATAAGTATTGATTGAATTTATTTATTTGGAGAAGAAATCAATTTCTGAGGAAGGGGTGTTCAATTTAATTTTTTGAATGAAACTATGATCATTTATCATTTCAAATATTAATATGAACAAACAATTGAAAATAGGTCGATAAGGTGGGTAATAATTATTATCCATGAACGTTATTTATCTTATATTGTTGTGTGAAAACATAAATTTGGGAATAAACCTCTTGTAAAATATTTTTTTTATGTCTCTTTATAAGACATTCAAATTATTCCAATGAATCATGAAGATTATTTTCTAATTAAACTCATCCCAAGTTATAAAACTAATTCAAAGACTCAATATAGAATGGACCTAAATTTATTGTTGGAAGTTAAGATGAAAATCTAGGACAATCTTGGCAATGGAGTTATTCGGAGAAGTTCATCATCTTCAGTGCACCTATTTGATGACTTGTTCGATCAGCTTTTAATGACTCAATAATTTACCATGACTGAAATTTATTCTAGATATCATCAATTGAAAATCATGAATTTGGATACACCAAAGATAACATCTTATATAAGGCATGTACACTATAAATTTATATTGATTCAATATTATCATAGAAATTTATCCATGATATTGATGGATTTAATGAATTGTAGTTAGATTTTTAGTTGATCTTTTAGAGGTAGTATATATTGAGCATACTTTTATATATTAATAGAATCAGGAATATCATGAAGAATCGTTTAAAATTTTGATAAGTCCCATAAGGAAGATGTATATGTTCTTAAAATTTACCAAGAATAAATTTTGGATAGGAAATTTTCATTATTGGATTATATAATATCATGTCTAAGAATATTGGTGAAAAAATTAAAATGTGAAAAAATTGAGATATGGAAAATTCCAGAAATAGTATCAAAAATCCAATGTTTTCTAGGATTTTCAGATATTAAAAATTCATTGGGATTTATTTCTCAATAATATCTAAAACAATAACCAAGATGAAGCAGAATTTTGTTTTGTTATCATGGAAGGATGGATGTGGAGATAATTTAATGACACTAAATAGATGGTCTATTAGTATGAATATTCTCACACTACCCTATTGTGCAGTAGGGTTTTTGATATATAATGATGCTTCAAATACATAAGTATAATTTATTCTCATGAAAAATGATATCGATAAAACTTATGCTTCACAACAACTGGTGGTTTATGATAACAATTATCAAACTCATAATTTGGATTTAGCTATAATAATATTTTCTTTAATGTTAAAGATGAATTATATTTATTGAGAATGTATTGATATATATATATATATATCATAAAATTTTATAGTATATACTTTCATATAATTTTCTAAATATGTTCCATAGAAGATCCGTGGAGTTGATTATAGATTATAAAGAATCAATAAATTACCAGCCTAGGAAAGAAAAAAAGGTGGAAGATAGTTTGAGTCAAAAGGATTTTTCTTGAATATCTATGATGAGGATTGAAAGGGATCATACACTTATGGATATGTAAAATATTAAAATTAAAACCCATAAATGGGACATATCATATCTTTCATAGATGAAATCTCAACCATTCATCTAGGTGAATATTATAGAAGGGTGGAGGGAAGACTTAGAGACATAGATGGAAGTAAGAAATGCTCATAATTTCAACCATGACTATGAGAGAATGATGGTGTCCATGGACCGTATATGTGCCCTACCTATTTCATATCTGAAGGATTTATTGTAGGAGGTTCATATTACATTATTTTTTATTCATTCTATTAGTTCAAATATATTTAGATATCTTAATGATTATTTATAGCCAAACAAAATAAAGAGTGATATTTGAAATTTTTTATCTTAGTACTGGGTATGTTGGAATGTTAAGAAAGAGGTATTGAATTCAATATTGGAATTACAACCCTTACCCATACGAGAATTAAAATTGGTAAATTACTATTGATATTTTCATTGGTCTCCCTAAAAAATAAAATTTCAATACTATAATTTAGGTACTAGTTAGCATTTATATGAATTTAAAACACTTCATTTCCATTAGTGAATATTTATCTCTTAAGAAACATTCCATAATATTAATTAGGGTTGTTGTAAGGTGGATTGGAGTACAAAATTCTATTGTATTTGTTCGATAATTTAGGTTTACATTTATGTTATAGTGAAGCTTTCCATTAACTAAAGAAACAGAGTTCTGTTTTAGTAATACATATCATACATAGAGATATAGTCAATTTGAACGAGAAATTAAAAACCTATAGTTTATATATATATATATATATATATTTTAATGGATGTTGGGATCAAAAAAAATCATAGTAAACATTTTATAAATTAATATCTTCTATTACATCATTCATATAGCTCATTGTGAATACCACTATGAAAGGATGTGTTCAAATCCAACATGATGGAATTATATTAGAGAATAGAATCTATTGTTAATTGAGCTAGATGAGAAAAATTAAATAAGTTTTTGTTACCGTTCAGTTTCACATAAAGGAATATCAGAGTCACTGTAAATGGTATGTGTACAATAATTGACTAAATCTAGAATTCAATGTTTGTGAGAAGGTATTTCTTTCTATATCACTATTTAATAATGTTACAAGATTCTAAAATAGGGAAAATATTAGCACAAGGTTTATGAGACCCTTCAAGATTCATGATTGAATAACGATGGTATCTTATCACTTGTAACATCTACAGAACCTCTCCTGTGTTCATTATGTGTCCTATATATATCTCTTGCGGAAGAACAAGTCATATCCACCACATGCACAAAACACAAAGGTTGTACAACTTATTCCATAACTTTCCAATTAGGAATAAATAAATCTAACTATTGGATTATAAATATTATTTGATATTGAATAAGAATACTCACCATGTTAATGTTATCTTGAGGAATAAATGCCTTGAAGAAGTTACATAGTAACCAGAAGATATGATGAAACAATGATATGATTATTTATTTTTACGACATGAATTAATTTTAATGGAATTAATATTATTATGGAATCATCATGTAGAACCCTTTGATTTTATTATATATTTCTCATAAATGAGATATAATTTCTTTGATAGTATTATTTACACACAACACTGAGTATAAATGAACCATGATATAACATTGAAGTATTATTATTTTAATTCAAAATTATATCCATGATGTTGGATTGAAGTGTATGAATAGGAATTTATAAATAATATAAAATTTATGGTTTAAACGTGTAAAATGAAAATCGTTGTTTATCAATTGGTATGAAATGAGAATAAATATTATTTGAAATTAAAATTGTTGTCATGAGGAAAAAACAGTTTTATAGATGTAATTTGTTATCTATATTATTAAATTAAATTAAGCAGTATTTTTAAATGATATTAATTAAATTTATTATATATATATTGTGTAATTTTTTTTATCATTCGTATAATAATTTTTCTAGACAAAGAGTAATAATAAATCCAGATTAATTTTGGCATTGTATATTTCATGAAAATGGTTTTCAACATGTTTTGAAACCTTATTTGAGATTTATTTTTGATACATCTATAAATTGAATATTGGAAAATTTATTCGATATTTTGATGTTTAAGTTCTAAATATGATAAATATTCCCTTTTTATTTTTTTAATTATATAAATTAAACCTATAATGTTTTTATCACCACAATAAGTGTAAACATGTAGAATATGGTTAATAAATTAAGATAGGGATTTATAATTTATAAAAAATATTCCTTTATCCTCTTATTTGAGTGTATATTATTTATTTTCATTCACGTTTTTAATATATTTCCCCTTGGTTCCATTTTAATATTAATATGACGTTTATATTAATGTATAAAATGAGTAAATATAAAAATTCACTCTCAGGACTTTAATAACATTAAAATTTCATCTTATGGACAATTGAAGGATGAGTTTGGACCGTTATATTTATTTGAAAATGGTATTAAATTTTTTAAATGTCATTTATATATATGTAGTTGATTAATTATTACATTAAATGTTTATACAATTCACACATGGTAATTATTCATTTAATATAAAAATAAAATAAAATATTTCACAAAAAAATAGATGCAATAAAAATTTGATTAATAATTATGTTTTGATTATTTTATAGTAATATATAAAATTTTATGAATGTGTGAATGATGTATATTTTAAATCATGTACAGTCATATTGTCATTAATGAAAAATTAAAAGAATAGTGTCAAAAATATCATTAATGGAATTTTATGTTAAATAATATGTTTTATTTGTCTAAAATATTAAAAAATTAATGTAGACAGGTATGATGAAAAATGGTAATATATGTCGTCACTTGTATTTTTATTTTTTATTTTTTATTTTATTTGTAGAATTATAACAATTTAATATTAATAAAGTCATAACTGCAGTTAGGATTAGAAATGGTTATGTAATGTGATAAACCAGATGAATATGTTTAAAATGAAACCAAAACCAATATAAATTTATTTTTAGGATTAAATTTTGAACATATCACCATTATCTTATAATCTCTAGCCATTTGGAAGCATTTTTCATGTGAATTTCAAAATTATATTTTAATCTTTTTTGTTATTCCAAATATGGCCTTTACTTTCTTTATAAATGAACACCCTTCCTCTATGTTCTTCACACCACATTGAGAAAAATATCTTTAGAAAAACCTATCTGAAATCTCTTACAAAAATCCTTATTAAAAATTAATTGGTTATGGTTATATTTAAATACCATTGAAAGAGCTATTAGAAATATGATTTAAAGGATGTCTCTTGAAAAAGAGGTAACCATCTTAAACCAAATGTTTCAATTTATTTATTTATATATAAAAAATAAATTTGTGTGATAAATCATCAAATAATAAAGTTAATAACCTATGTATATTTTAATGTTATTATGATCATGGTACCCCCATTATAAACCATCAATTCTATCAAATTGGAATTAAATACATCGCTAATGCCCACAGGTGGACTTCAACCTCCACATATCAGTAAAATTCCGTTTTCATCAACTAATTTAATGGATGGGTGTAATGAGGGGTTTAATTTTTATAAATTATATTTTTTAAATAATGATTATTTATTAATTATTATATCATATATATAATTATATGTTCAAATTTATTGTAAAATGATAATTTCCATGGTTTGTTTGTGTGGACTACCACTATCGTGAAGCAATACAATTCATTTTTAATTTAGTATTTATCTGTATTAAGATAATCATATAATTAACAAATGTTATATATATATATATTTTTTATAATATTTTTTCAATAATGGTGATTTTTTATTTTACTTTCTTTCATTCTATTCATTCATAAGTGAACACAACATTCATGCGTACATATGGCATATGGTCTCCGTGAATGGTGTAATGATTTTTTCTATCTATTACATTTATAGATTTATATATATATATATAAATACGAGTATATATAATATTTATATAGTGATTAATAGTTTTTGGGAGATGGATATGTGATCCATGTATAATTATTATGACAAAAAACCAAAACAGGCATACAAATTGAAGCAGTTAGAAATCAAACTAGTAATTTAAATATAAAAAATTCAGAAACAAGTGTTAAGATGTTATAAATAAATAATATATAAAATGATATATATGAGTATTATTTTTAAATTAATTATAGTAAATTGGCATTCATTGAACATTAGTATCAAATTTCTTCAATTAAAGAAAATACTTGTGGTAAGAGATTTATGTTTCCGTCCCATTTTATTCATATTTTCTTCCATGAATTTAGATTTTGGAAGTCATATTATTATCATATAATAAATATATTTTATTTTTAATATAATATTTTTATTTCAATGGAATAAAATTTCTTATTTATTTTTCATCACATTATATACCCTTATAGATCGAAATATTATATTTATGTAAACCTCAAATAGTTTTACAATTCGGTCAGGAGTCATTTTTTACATGTAAATGTATTCATTAAAAGGTTTTAAAAATAATATTAAAATTATAAAATGATGGTTAAAATTAATATTGACCAATGATTTATTTTGTATAAAAATATTAATAAGAGTATTATCTCTATTTTCTAGAGGAGGTACTTTATTAGATAAAACAATAAAAATGGAATTGTTTTCAACATACATGGCCTGAAGAAATTTCTCCCTGTCATTACTACTACAAAAATATGTTTTTAATTAATAGAATTATATGATAAAATTAAATGAAATTATATTTCATAATATTTTTAAAATTTCATATTTCAATGGAGTTATTTCAAAATCAAAATTGAATTTTCCACAAGAAATATTCAAATGACCATTTAATGTAATATTCATCTATAATAACATCATTGATGTTAATTATGATTTACATATGATATGATATAATAAAATATACCTTTATAGTTTTCAATATATTTTTTGTTATTATGATGTTTATATGTGTATGAAACCCATTAATTTTCAATGGGTTATTAAAAAATGAATTTATGAATTGTTTATGAAACCATTTTTAACAAGTTATGATATAAAGATATGATAATTGTTTTATGATAATATGGAACAAATAAGTTTAGTTTTCATTACATGATTGGTCTTCCTGGAATTATTTTACATAATATAAACTGGTAAATGGTTTATATATCATGAGATAACAATGGAAAGAAGTAGATGTGCTTGTTTCATTATGGAAAAAATGTTGAAATGCCTAATCCAATTTAAAAAATAGGTTGTGATTCCTTACTCACAATGGGAAATAATGTATATTGAAAGATCAATTATGATATAAGAAATTGGTTTTGATTATTGATCTGCTAGGATTTAATGGTCTCAGTAGTAAACCATTTCTTGTGAAATTATTTTATATACGTATGATGGTGCCCCACACATATGAAATTATTATGATACAAACTCATGTTATATGGCTAATTTATACTGTTTCCTCGCACTTATGATTAATCCATTATGAAATTTTATTGTATTATTACAGAAATTATGTCTATGATATTTAAAATATTGGTTTTTAACTTTTGGTGTCATGGTTATAGCCTCATACCATTTTTCTTATCCTAATATTTAATATGATAATTGATTGATATCTCCCTTATTTACCTGTAAAAGAACCATTTACAACAATTTCTCATATATCATTTTTATAAGTTATGAAGAAATGTTTTATGAATGTTTCAAATGAGGGGTATATAGTGAGAACAACATTGTGAGTAATTATGGTGAATAAACCTAATTAATAAGTTTTCCTATATATTCTATAAAGAGACTAAACATTTACATTTATTACAAGGATCTTATTTTTAGGTCGTTAATATATGTATAATAAGAATTTATATTTATTAATGAAATGATTCGAACACTATAAACATTTTAATACCTCAATAAATCATTTTGTGTGACACGAATAGTTTAGTATCAATATATTATCTCATTTAAGGTATTAAATTCATAGGTTTACCCAAATAGTTTGTTTCCTTGATCTTTTAATTTTTATTGGTTCACAAATAATTATAAAACCATAGAAATTAATATACTAGTGTAATATAGTTGAGTTTATATCTATGTGATGAATTTGGATATGGTTTCATCAACTCGTTTATTCCAAAATAATATATGATAAAACTGAAAATTATTTTCAACTACATATATTAATTATAACACTACAAACTGTATTTAATGGACAACACTGTATATGATGTAATGGTCCCAACATTATTAGTGAGTTTTGTTTCCGAAAATTGTTTTCTTATATTATATATAACTATACACATTTAACACCTAGAAAATAGAAAAAAAATTTCTATAGTGAATAATATTAAATTAGTCACAAAATAAATTTTGACGAAATTATTAAATATTTTAATAGTAAAATATATATATATATAATTATATAAATAGAAAATATATAAAATTTTCAAGGATTATCACCCACATGAACATCACTATTGAAAATTAATATAATATTTATTAACCAATTGATATTTTAAAAAAGAAAAATCATAAAAACTTTAGAGGAATTATAATCTATAATTTTTCAAGAAATAATGATGTATTTATTGGACATTATATGACCATAGGGAACTGTAACATGAAAATTGGTTATAGAACCCATGAATTTGGGGACAGTAACCTAACCATTGGAATAGTAATCATTCCATTGTCCAATATATCTATTGGTAAGTATTACAATTATGAACTGTGAACATTGGTTTTTTATATTTAGTTATTGTTATAGTAAATGAAAATAATAATTGATTAAGAATGGGGAAATGATTTCCTCAAAATGTAGATTTATTTATTTCGAATCCCATATTTCAAAACATGTGATAGAGGTTGTGTTACTGGGGTTTATCCTTTATTAAGAAAATTATTGCATAAAAAACCAAGTATTGAACTAGATTCACTATAGGAGAAGATTATGATTGTGGAGACCACAACTAGCTCAATGTTAGCTATGTTATCCCATAAAACTTGAAATATCAAACACCATACCCTTTGAAAATGTGCTGAGGTAATTAGGGGTAATATGTATATACACTACTATCTTAGTTGTTTAATTTATATTGAATAAATAAAATAATTACTTCTTACATCCCATTTTCAATTTTGTATTATTTATTAATTACATATGAATTTAATATAAATTTTATACATAAATTTTTAGATATAGATAAAACATAATTATATCCTCATGAAATATAGAAAAATATATAATAATATTATGTATTATATATAAAAATTATTTTCGTGAAATAGTTATCTATAACTATATTTATTTAAATATATATATGAAAATTTAATTTTAAAATGACCTATGAATTTTTTTCTGTGTTGGGAATTTGGATCGGTCGTAAAAACTACTATTTTTGAACAAATAATGATTTTTATTTATAATTGAAAATTATTATGTTTATGAAAATATTTTGAAAATATAAACATTACCCTTGAAATAAACAATTCAAAATTATGGTTAGGGTTATTTTTTTATAAATTTATAAAATACTTTATGTTTTTTAGAGTAATAAAAGTATAAATTTGTGTTTTCATTATTTTTTATGGATTCATATATATGTTATAATTATGTAATTAATTAGTTAAACACAATACATGACCTAATTGATTTGTTTTTATAATTTTTTTTATTGAAATCAATTCTTAAAAACATATTTACTAAAATATTTTATACAAAACATTCTATTTATATACTATGCATTATTGATGAAACAATTTATTTTGATCAATGTGTATCACATGAATTATAAAAAATGATGGGTACCCAATGATACTTTTCCAAATCATTGGGTAATGAATTAATCTCGGTATATGATATGTTTTATGATACCATGGTGAATTATGTTGTTAATCATGATTTAAGAATCCTTTGTTACAAATCATAGTGATATTTTTATGAGTGTCTAATTTTATGTTTTAACCAAATTTCGTTATTATAATTCATAATATTTCAGTTATGATATGACTTATGCTTAATTAATTTTCCTAACTTTCATACGCCCTAGTCACATGTTAAATATCACTTTTGTATAATCCCTTACTAGTATTTATGCCAAACCATTTGTATTGATGTATCTCCCAAGGAAATGAGATCTAGTAAGCCAAACATAAGAAGAACCAATTAATATTCCTTTCAACTATATTAGAATAATTATATATGTTATTCATTTATTATGATCCTTATTTCTGAGAAACTAAACATCAAAATATCCTTGATAATATTAATATTTTTACAATGTAAGGAATATTTTTATGAATAAAAAAATGGTGGGAAGCCATATAGGATATGCTACAAGACCTAATGCATGTATCACTACGCACATGTGGATGCTGACTAGATTTGATATTCTAGGGATAAAATTCAGGACTATACCTATGGTATTAATATTCATACACAATTAAAAACATATAATAATCTAGATTCATATGGTGAAAGATAAAGAAAGCACAGTGTAGTAACATGTCTCACCCATGTAATCCATAAAAATTGAACCATTCTCTCAATTTGTAAAGACAAACTAGATATTATAAAGTGTGAGAATATTAATATAAAAAGTGCTCTAAATTCCTCTACTGTACATCTCATTAGTGTCACAATCTCCATAATCTTTAGCTCAACTATCTTACATGGGCCCTATAACCTTATCTAAATTCTTAATATTGAAGTCTATATTTACATAAATAATCCCATGAAGGGTGTGATTAATTAAACCCAATAGAAAACCCCCAATATTTCATTTACAAGAGTACACAATTGTAATATGTTAATGGTAGGGTAAATATAAATATGATAGCAAGAAATAAGAAAAATATGTCAAGTGTTCATGCACTAACGAATCTACCACATGACACAACCATACCTACATAATATTCGTGTCAGGAGAATTGACATAAATCGTGTATGGAGTGATAAAGAGATATCCACAAGGTAAGTAAATACGTCTCTCAGTAGTCATGTGACATAGAGTCATATCGTTCCAAAAGTCACTCCCCGCCTCTATCACATGATTAGAGTTGATACTATAAAACCATTCCCGATCATAGGTCCAACATCAAGATTGTAATTTCCTATAAAATACTTGGGTTTTCCACATGGTTGTGATACGCTCTAGTTAGTTTCATGGGTTTGGTTTGAAGTTCATTATTCCCATACCCTATTTTTAGGTCCATTATCATCACCATACTATGTGTAGTGCACACTCCCACTAAGGGATAAACACATCCTGAAGTTCCAACTATTCCATGTACTCATAGAAATACCTCCAATTGTATAATTATCACACCCTATATGGTACGGAATATAAATCTATAACATAGAATGTCATCATGAGAATCATTAGTAGAAAAAAATTACCTGTTATCAACATCAAATACATTAACATGATAGATTGGGAGACTCATGAAATCATGCATCATATTTGAGTCTCATGATTACACACACACACAGAAGTTATCACTATTTTGAATTTTTAATCATGAAATTCCAATACATGTTTCATATAAAAGAATAACTTGTTTACAACTAACCATGATTGTAAATAAATTCTTTCCATCATCTTATTAATCCCAATCTACAGGACCCATCAAGAGAAGATATCAGAGCCATTATTAAGCATCAATAAGACCAATCCATCACACCAATGGACCATATATCTTATTTAACCATAATAACTTCATGGTTATAGCATGATATTTAATTTTTTTAATCTAATTGTAATGGGTGTACAACATCACACTTCTAAGGATCCAACAACAATTCTAAATATTTGATTTATCAGAAAGATTCCACCAATGTAGTGGATCCATCACCAATATAATATAAGTCCTATAATTCTTTATCATGTAGTAAAAACATCCAGTAAACTATAAATTACATAAAATATCAATTATTTTTGTATTGGGAATAAGGGTAGATCATGGAGAACCAAGAATAATGGATGTTTATGGATCAAAAACATTAATTCCCATATTAGAAACAAACTATGATCCACAAAAATATCTCTCAAAATGGATGTAAATTGCTATAGAGTGACTCTTGAGTCGTTAGGTACTATAGGGATGGATTTATGAAGAATTATAATTTAATTAGGATCTATAATGGATATTTAAGGGGATTTTTGATTTATTAATCCATTCCCAAATGCTTTGGTCACATGGTAATACAAATAATGCACTAAATTCTCTAAGTCTTACTTCCTTATCATGATATAGAACTGGTTTCATGATACAATATTTTGAAATGTGCAGTAACTTTCATTTTGAAACTACAATGAATTTCACAACATATAATAAGAGGTTTCATTGGTCATCAAACTTTGTTCCATAATTGTGCTACCCCAAGTGACTATATAAAATGATCCATCATTTCATAATGTTATAGTAATGTCTTGGAAAATTAAAATGTTACCATGAACCCATAAAAAAAGCATAGCGGCTACCAATTACTAGAAAAAAACATGCAACTCATCTAAATAAATTCATAGTTCAGGAAAATCACGAATAATGCATGAAATTATCTCATATTGCACCTAAAAAAAGAGTATACAACTAAATTATTCCCATATAATGACTTATCATCCCCAAGTAGAATCTTTAGGCTTGTTCTATCAACAATTTAAGATATTTCTCCTAAGTATCATAATAATGATCCCACAATTCCTCTTTAATCCATCCATATATCTATAGGATCCTCACTAGTGGTAATGTATTCCTAGACAATACCAAATCATTAGGGTCTATAATCAACTCCATGTATTACATTTATGGTGCATCAAGATCCATCTCAATGTCAACATAGTTAGCCAAAAGTGAAGGAATAGATGCTAAGATACATGAAGCATATCATTTATATCTTAGTTGTATGAAGGATGTTCCAGAGGGTTAGTTGTAGTCATGATATGCTCATACATAACAAAGAAAAGGGAAAATATAGGTGAAAAATATCCTTTCATAAAAATAGTTGTTCCCCTAACTGAGGAGTCACCTATAAGAACACAAAATTTACAATAGTGAACTCCATTTGTCACCTCCTTTAATAATTATATGAGTGAAGAATTATGTGACCGATAGTCAACCAATTAATTTTAAATTTTACTATATAAAAGGTCTCTTTTATGATTCTTAGCACCACCATAGCTGCCTCATGTACCTTATGAAATCATTGAGGTAAATGACTTTGATGACTAAAGAGATCTTCAAAATTCATCATTTAGGTAATGAATTTTTAAATGTTATTCTACATGAATTCGAACAGGGGTATAAAATCCTCCCATGTTCCAAAACAATATACGGGGTATGACAACAACATATCATAAAATATACATATCATCATCTTTAATTGATCTTCATGCTACGGATAATGTGATGTACTATATTTCAACTCAATATAAAAATCATTATCAATGACCTTCCAAAACCACAATTGGAAACTCATCTCTCTATTAAATAAATTATTGAGGGTTGTCCATATAGTCATAAAATATTTCATATATAAAACATCCCAACTCATCTACAAAATCGATCTCGTTAATTAGAAATTATTTATAAAAATTCATTACTATAAAAAATATCACCCAAAATGAATCACAAAACCTAAATATTTTCAGTACCCCCATCATGAGGTTAATATTCACATCATCCCACTTCAACAGTGTGACCAGTAGTTTCTAAAGTAGATCACTTGAATTTATATTCTTGAAATTTAATGACTAGTAGTTGAGGCCTCATGAAAAAACATTTAGTGTACCTCTTTATTCAAGAACTATATTATTGTCGTTGGATGTATGTGTAAATATTTATCTACCTAATATGCACTGAACATTTTGATGTAAGAGAATATGTAATCATGTCCTCTATCCTAGAGGCTTGAACTAAAATCAATACATGTGTGATGATTAAATATTCACTTTATACTAATTATCCCTGGGTCGGGTAAAATTTTTTGAAGTGATATTACCTCATCTCAATCCTGGAATGTAACTCTTGGACATTCATGAAAATATTCAATAATAAAAATGTGTTGAGAAATGTTTTTCATTTCATTTTTTAATGATCCTAAATTGAATCCATAAGCCATTCCAGCATCTAACCCACCATCTTACATTCCATTATTGATAGATAATCACCAAGATATTGTATCTCAAGAGTTTTCTTGCTGAGATCAAATGCATTTACAATACCCAACATTGATAATTCTATTCAAAACTCACCCCTTTTTTAGTAATCCATCTCATTTATGTTGCTATGAATGGGTAAAACTGAATGAAGTTTCTATATTAAGTGTCTTATAAGGGGAATCTGAATGTCTAAAATACTTTTGGCATTTGGTCCTAAAACATCATCGCACCACCTTTTCTGGGCCCATATAAATTTCTACTTCATAGATCACATGGAATAGAAAACAAACCACTGAGATCCATAAATTACAGGTGGAATGCTTGAAATAGATCTGATGCTCTTATATTTTATTCAACTTAACCTCACGGTTTCATGGAGTTAACTCATAATTTCTGTTATATATAACAATGTTACCATAATAATCCATGATTAATGTGTTAAGATTTGAATGGAATATCATGTTCATGAGATCCATAAACACTATTGAGCAATTTTTAAAACTGATTTTAATGAATATGTACTCAAACTAGCCATATCTACTTCAGAATAGTTACCATAGGATTCTTTCTCTCTAATATGTTATTATTTCTATCCCAAATTAATATCAATAAGTGAGAAGTAGGATCCCTATAACTAATAAAAGAGATTATAAATCCGGGTAAAATGATATCTATTACTCATTAGCACATAATTTAGCTCCTTTAGTACACATTTATCTATTTACTACCAAAATATATCTAGAAAACATCCACTTTAGATCCCCACAAATATATGATTAGTCTGATTAAACCCTTCATATCCATATCCATAAGAAGAATCTTAATCTCTCTCGACTCAGATCGTGTCATATGAATTGGAGGAATTGAAATACACTACTCTCTCATAATTCGTTATATATCAAAATATACATCATGGTTAGGTGGATGACCCAATTAGTCATCAGAAAATATATAATAATATAGTTGTATGATAATAGTAAATGGATTGGACCATATATATTGGACCACTTTTAGAGCTATTCCCACTAATGGAGATATGATGGATAAAATCTATCTCTAATCATGTCCCACTCTACTATATTTGAAATCCCACTAAATATTCATACGAGATATGTATCTGTTATGTGAAATAATGGATACCCACCACTAATAAAAACCAATGTCAAAATGAAATCTTATCATCTGCTCCATTCAAAAGATCAAAACATAGATAGTCATTTAACGGTTTATGATATCCCATAAATTTATACTTATGGATGAATATTATGGAAGTTATATGCATATATGGAAATAGATAACAATCCCTCCCAAGGGTGTGTTGAGAGTTTGAAAATTTCATGTTAACATAATTACAATGTCAAGACCCAAAAAACAAGGGTAGATATAATTGAATGGGTGGAACCAATACATGAATGGTCTATAGAGAGTGAATTGGTGATCAAGACCTTATATCAAAAATTCCATGGACTCCATCCATTGGAAGAGGAAACCTGATCCAATGTGAACACTCGATCAACCTCAGAACTATAGCCTTAACCCTGAGGTCCGTAGCTAACCTGAGTCCACATCATCTAAGGCGTAAGAAAATAATGTCGAGTACCCTGATCAGATCTCTCATTCATACATTATGTACATCCTACACCTCTGTGAGTAACATTCCTCAATTCTATGGATCCTTACTATTAGAAATTACCAATATTTATACACTATCTAAAAATTAATATAAGCTAATGGGGAAAATTATACTAATTTATAAAATTACATTAATTGAGGAAATATGAAACTTTTTATATTTTTTATAGATAATCCAAACTCTGATCAGCCATACATACATCATGGTACAACATGTCCTCAATCTTAGACATTCTACAGTGATATGTGTCACTCATTTAGGTGTTAGGAGGACCAAATTCTTTTGAATTAATGTATGGAATAATAATAGTGGATTGATAATACTCCAAGCCATTATCTCTTGTCTAGGACTTGTACAAAACCTTTAAGTGCAATATTAGTGTCAATTATCAAAACATGTCAGCTATCATCAGGGTGAAAAAAAATATTGAACATTATTTCCCTTTGTACCACATTGTTTACTACGAGGTGTGAAAAACAATGACATTTAATGGAATTAGAAGACTATACCAGTAACATCATAGAGCCCTACATATGGTATATAGATTACATAGAATGATCCAACAACAATGTGTTAGTAAAACTTCATTGGATAAAATGTTCATGAAGGGATCATAAGAAATATCCTCATTTCGTACTATATTACTCAAAACACCCTACCATCATTTGGTGGGTCCTTAAATGATGAATTAAATTATCATGAAACAATAGTTCTCTTGTTTCTCAACCATGATGAATATACCCTCAATGATTTTGTTCAAGTGTATAACTTCATGTGTTCCTCTTGTGATTTGTAAGGATAGTAGATAATGGAGAAGAAAGATAGGGGTACAGTCAAACCTGGAACTTTGTAATCCTAGTCTATGAGAAGGTACCATTTGGAGGACTCTAAGATTGAATATATTTAACTAATAAACCAGTAGATCAGGTTTTGGTGGATTCTTATGTTCATATCCTTATATAGATTGTGGGGGATTGGGAACATCCTCTATATCTAGAGGATTCTATCCAGCATCATCAGGAATTCTTATTAGGAATCTGTGAAGGGTATTTTTATAAAATACCAATCTAATTCATAGAATTACATGGATAAAATTCTTAATAGAAGTAATAATGTTTTTAACAAACCATAGGAAGATATATCATAGAAGATAACCCAACATAGGGTATAAACCTCAAAGTCCAACTTAAGGATCAATCCTGATCATCAATACCAACAATTTGATCATAGTCAAATACACACTCACACAAAAAATATGTTTTAAAATATTCAATTAATATTATACAAGTATATGTTATCATAATAATATATATATATATATATATATATGTATAACAAAAATGAGACAATAAAAATGTATATCTCGAGGCATTGAAATATGAATTTTATTTCAGAACTGTTATACATGAAATATTTATATATATATATATGTGTGTGTGTGTGTGTGTTTTCACACACATATATATATATATATATATATATATATATATATATATATTTCATGTGATCTGATGTTCCCAGAAATGATACATGAACACACCAAAATCCAAATATTTTTAAAAACCTATTGTACTCAAGATCAACCTCAAATTATAATGGGGATAAATATTACAAAAGTCTAATGAGTGGTAATTCAAACTTCTATTATCTATATGTGGTAGAAGAAAATGCATAAATCTCCTACATGAGTTCTAAAAATATGAACTAAATTCTTCAAATCCCCGACACAATAGTAAATAAATTGAATCTAAACCAAATCTCTTACTATTTTCGAATTCCCAAACTCATATATCCCAAACATAACCTGAGTAGATATGCTATAAGATATCAGGCATGCCTCCCTATATATAAAAGGCAACCAATAATAGGTGGGTGTCTTATGGTGATGTAGAGAGATTATACCCTATGTATTCATATTCATACACCATAAAAAATATATTATATAACATTCTATATTATATCAAGCATGTATAGTAAAACATAATGCAGTAACAAATGTCACCATGACATACATGTAAAAAATACAATTCTCCTAATATGGAAAGCCAAACAAGAGTAATAATATTTTTAGAATATAAATGAATAAAATTAGGAAGATATTATTTGGATTCAATCATATAATCACTCCAAATACCATACTTCATATCTCATTTATCTACTCTTGTCCACTATCATTTACCTAGATCCAAATTCATGAAGTATTTATGTGCCTGGAGTTTTTTATGTATGGTGTGTGTACTAAAACCCAGTAAGAGACCAAAAATGAATCTATAAAATGAGTGATATGGTATAATAGTAATATTTCTTTTTAAATATAACTGTGAATGGAAAAAATATCAATCATATGTATATTGTTAATATACTAAAAAAGTTACATGGATCCCCAATCGTAACTGTTGTAGCTCTATATGAGAATGATTTTCATAAAAGATATTAAGAGTCATCAATAACGAAACATAATAGTGGTCAACATGTCCCTATGTTTTCATAAATAATTATGTCATTTTTGTACATTTGTTCATACCATCCTAACTCCATCATATGATAGGAATTAAGATCGTCAAACCCCATCTCAATAAAAAGTTAGGCCTCAAAGATGTCTATCTCTTCTATGCCTCAGTCATGATATAAGGCCTCCAATCCCCTTCTATGATAGCCACAAGACTGCACTCAAGGGAAACATGATAATACACTATTTTTAGGTCCATCATATTCATCATTTTATATGATTCATTCTCCCCATCCAGTAGAAACAAACTTGTACATTTGATCAACATCAAACATGGTAACAAACTATCTATGAATACTCATGGAATCAAGTGATTTATATGGGTCTCATTGTTACACACACACACATGTGTGAGAAATATAAAGGAGTTTATTCAAGAAATGCCAACACAAGTATCATGTCATAGATATATGTGTACATAAGCTCCCATTATTGTTGGTAACTTCATAAATTATTATTTTGAATAATGGAACACTTTAAGAGATGATACTCAAAACAAACCTAATAAATAATCTGGCAAAGGCTACTCACCAAAAACCGCTACAATCAATTCCATATAAATCTCATCAAGGATCTATATTGAGATTCATGATGGTTATAACCTAAAGAAAATAGTATTAAAAAAACACAACTATAGATTTTATGAAAATTCTATTAATGAGATTGATCCAAGAGATGATAAAAAAGAAATAGATCTTTTACTATTCTAATAATGATCAAAAAATAATTTATTAGATTGTATCAGATTCCATAGATCACGAAATGTGTGGTAGGATATTTGTTTCATTTCATGTAAAGAAGAATATATCTTAGATAACGATGAATAATGGTGATCTATGGACCATATACCTTAATTCACTATTTTATAACATGTATTTATCCACTATAATTGAGCATAATAGGGAATGATATTACTAAAGAGAGACTATGGAGTATCTATGTCTGATAGGGATGAAAGTTTGGAGAAGAAGTAGTCAATTAAGATGTGTTATGATAATATAATTGAATTCCTTGATCCTTAATCATCACAAAAACCTTGTTTCATCACATGTATAGACATACCCTGAAATATAAGTACAATTTTTATGTCTTTATTTAGACACCTCCCCTTTTTGGTCAAATTTTTTACTAAAATATGAAACAATTTTGAATTTCCACCAGAATGAGTTACACGGTTTCTAATTATAGTAACCATGGGTTCATAAATTACAATTCATTCATCATAATCCATCCTAATTTCCATTACAATAATATCCACTATTCCAAAGATAATTATCACCATTTCAAAAAAAATTCTCGAGTTGTGGACAGTTAAAAAGTTCTAATACTCCTCAAAGCTAACTACACACCCATGAAAATCATCTAATAAAAAACACTGTTTTAAAAATCAGGAATAATGGAAAAAATTAACTCATAGAGAATCATGAAAATTCTATGGAATTACAATCATGAAAATATATAAGTATAAACCAGTGCATGTTTTGATAAAATATAGATCTTGACTCACTAACAGAAATGATGAGTGTATTCATAAATATTTCATATAAAATCATAGTAATATATGATACTCAAATGATAATATGTTCTTTTATTTATAATAAAATCTTCATCATCAAACATATCCTTGGCTATAATCTGTTGAAAGAAAATTAATTCTTTTATTAACTACTAAGACTGTGCAATGAAGAATTATTCTTATTTAAATGTAAATTAGATGTGATAGAGAAGAACCTTATTTATTATCCACATGTGGAAGTTATAATATAGGTTAATACAATATCTTATGTTAAGAATAGAATTATTCACTTTAGGATTGAATGGAATTATTTGAAAAATGATCTAAATATATATTTTCATATATACAAAATATGACTGGGTATGTCAATGACACTAAGAATGATTAATTTTCCTAATTACATGATGATATTAGAGGACTATGTAAATATGTATTTTATATAGGTAACTAAATTTATTATGATTAATATATATGATATGAAAATATCAATGAATTTATTTAAATATAACCCAATATTCTCATGTTTTGGAGCTATATTGACAGAAAAACAGGGTAAAACCTCATACCATATGTTGAAAATTTAGTTAGTCATTCCATTTATGATTCATAATATATTCACTCAGGTTCTTCAATTCATAATGAATTTATCAAAAATAAGTAATACATTTTTCATGGATTGGAATTATTTGTGATATCTGATGAGGTTTGAGAAACTCTATTAGATTTCTATGCTAGGTGTTAATTTCATAGAATTTAACTCATTTGATTTAATGTTTATATGAAAAATAATGTAAAATTTAAAAGATTTATAAATATAATATAGTAATAAATAACTAATTTATTGATATATGATTTAGTTTTATTAATTTGATAATGAAAAGGGTTGCATCTTCCATTATTTCAGTGTTAATAATTTTATGAGGATTACATGTATCTAATAAAAGGTTGAGTATGTTCTTAAAAATTATCTTATATGATAATAGGCTTTATTTTTTTAAATATTCATTATTATGAACAAGGATAGGTTATACCATTGTTTCACGACTCTTCAAATTCATAAAAGTATTTTAAAAAAGGGACTTGGGTAAAACAAATTATACAAGATAAAGTGTTTTAGAATATTAATGTTAAACTTTGAGTGAAGATGATCCCACCAACCATCAGGGGAATATTTTGATGAATAAAATTTTTAGGGAAAACATATCTAAACATAAAAAATTACAATATATTATATGAAAACAATACTCTAATTTTTAAATATACCTCTTAAATTCAAATAAGTGTAATTTCATAAAACAATGGAATTTGATATCTATGTTTGATATCCTGAATTAAATTTCTGTGTAAGAGGATATTGGAAGAATGGGATAAACTAGGAGATACTAAATGAAATCAGATAAAAAATTATACCATTCTATAAATTTGAAAATTACTTTATATCCTAATGTGTTTAGGATATTGTATGGTAATAAGACATTTGATGAGTATTATCTAGTTTCTATGGGAATATAAATATAAATATTTCCTAAATGATTCTACCAACAAAAATTAAATGTTAATTTCACTTATTATTATTAAATAATTTTATTGAATGGAGGTAAATAGAAATATAAAGTGTAATATTTATTTACTCTTACTATTTAAATATCACCATATGCGAAATAATTTTGTGTTATAATGTTATGTAATAATGTAAATAGTTTCATTATTTTCCAAAATATGTCAAATAAATGTTTAATTGAAAGGTTTTAAATTTAATGAAATTAAACTACTTAATTTATTTATATGAAAAATAAATTACATCATAAAATTTAATATTATGGAGTTATGGATTTTGTATATGGTCATGGTTGTGAATGTTAAGAATATAATTATGAATTTCCACTATTACTCAAACACAATTTATTTATAGTTTTTTATAACAAAACTATTTAGTGGGTTGTTTTTAAATTAACATTATTTTTAAATTTAATTATTAAAAATCAATGTTGGACAATTATCAGTGGAATTAACCTTAATGTGGGTAGGGATGAACCTCAGTAACATTGTTTCAAACCCTTGAATCCCTTAATCGCCATATTTCTCTATCATTTTAAGGGACACTTATTTTATATCCCTTATATTATCTTGAGATACTATATATTTATGAAATATAATAAAGATAAATTTTCTTATTTTTCTATAATAGGGATAGTATATGTAGAATGTGATTGATGAAGTGAAGATTCAACAAAAAAATAGAGAACACTATTTGTTTTTTTTTACACAATGGAAGAATTTAATTTACACCCTAAAACCACATTTATAAAAATATTAAAAAACTCACTTTTTCTCTACGAAGAGATAAATTCCATATTCCCTTTGTCTCCTCCTTGATCTTCTTAATGAGATTAGATATAGAAAATGAAACTAAACATTTCTTTCTCTTTCATCTAATTTTTTATGCTATTACAATGACATGATACTACAAGAAAATTATTCTTATTACATGTATTGATAATATAGGAAAGCATTCACACAATATCTTCAAAATATCTCTAAAATATTTTTATCCACTATTCTTTTGTTATTTAAATCCAATAGATTAGATCCGATAACATTTCTCCATGATTTTTTCAAGTGTCTCATGTTACTAATAGGATAGTAAATTATCATTTAATCAGAAAACTACACCCTATTGATACGTGAAATAACTCTAACATTCAATTTCTATCAAATAAATCTAAAAAATCCTATATGTGGTGTTATTTAAATCCTACCATAAAACAAAACCCATTTTTAACATATTTTGGTATATTTATTTTCCACTATGGTCAAATTCATTTCCCCAGCTCACACTACGATGTTCTCACACTCTAAACCAATGATTTTATTTTATTTTAATTAATTTTCATTTATTATTATTATTTTTTTCTTCTAGGTGTAATTTCCAAGAAATTGTCTGTTTTTTCCATGTAGATAAAGCCTCATAGTAAAGGGCACTGTTATCAAAACCATGCAGTGACCATATGGTACAATCTATAATTTTTTATAGTTCCAAACACAAAATGGTGGACTATTTTCCAAACCATGGGGAATACCCATGAAGGGTTCTCCCAGAGACCTATAGAGGGAAATTGACTAGCACAAAACATTCCAAACCATGTGGTTCAAACTATGTGTCATTTCCTTTTATGAAAAAATAAATTAAAGTAATTAAAATTTAAATAAAAAAGTTAAAACCACAATTTCATCATTATCTCCCATGGATCATCACATTTCTACCACCCACCCTTCTCTCCAGTCACGTACACCATCCTCTATCACAATCTCATCTCCTCTGATGGTTCCCTCTAGATATTTGGGAGTTTTGTGGTCGAACCCTCG
The DNA here is from genome assembly GCA_963277665.1 of Viscum album. Lineage (NCBI taxonomy): Eukaryota > Viridiplantae > Streptophyta > Magnoliopsida > Santalales > Viscaceae > Viscum > Viscum album. Next base: position 1,260,198,087 of record OY728152.1, read on the forward strand.
AGGTATGGTCTCATTATCCAACCACATACCATTTAATGGACTTTTTCTTCTCATAATCACCCCTCTATATCCATCCAATCATCAGGGTGATGGTTGATATAATTGTTTTGTTCTCCCATCCATTTCGAGGGCCCATGATGGGACACTTTGGGTGACCATCCATATGTTCCAGCATCCACCAACAATGGTGAAGCACCTCAGTCCAATTTTGGTACACCCGCCACAATTTGAAGTAAGTTTTTTCTTCCCTCTTTGTTTATACCAATTATATTTTGGGATCATGGTGATTTTTTTCATCCTTTGGTTTGTCTAGGATTATTTTCTGTTCTCCAATGGTAATCAATGCATATGCACATAAGTAGGTATGTACACACACAGATACATAGATATATATATATATATTAGTTCCACCTTTTTATATATTCACTCAAGGTAGTGTGAATATATATATTTAGAGCTATATGTTCTTACATAAATATTTTTGTGTATATACATGTGAAATTGTTTATAAATTAATGTGTGGATTCATGTGGGGTAGCATATATTCATGTGCAAGCCTATGTGCCAGGACGGGATTATACATATTCATTTATGGTAATCCGAATATGTTTATTTGATCTATAATTCCTTATATATATATTAGAAGGTTCTTATGTGTATAATCTTGAAGGGGTGTATTTGAGTGGTTATCGATGAATTCAGCGAGTTCTATGATATTTTGGCACGGTTATCTACCTTTTGATGTAAGAACCCTATTTATATGTCTTTAATTTGATATTTATTGTTTATTAGTATCATAATTTTTTTATATGAAATGGATATATATTTATGCAATTGGTTGTGTAACTTGGAGACAAACTTTACTTGTATTATAGATTTTACAATAGCTTCTAGTACACATATTTCCTGTTAATTCATGTTTTTCCTTGTTTATAATTGTATGGAATTATAAATGTCCAATTTGGTTCCTAAATTATTTATATTAAAAAAACTTTTGATCACCTAAGGTATTTTCTAAAAGGAAAATGTTTCATTCTAAATGAAGAAGCATTGTTGGAACATTAAAATGATTTATAGAAAGGGAACCCATCACCTATGGAGTTCTAAAAATATTAAAAATGTGATTTATGAGCTAGATTTTTCATTTGAGACATGTTCCTTAAAAAGAGTCTTGTTCTTAGTTTGATTGACATGGAATGGGGATGCTCATATAAATGGACCATAGGGGTTAGAATGATGTTTATTTTTTGGTAAAGAAAATAAATATAATATATAATTTTACTCGAAATAAATTACCTCTATTTTATCATAGATTATGGAAATACTGTGTACCTAAGTAAAATGACTTGGTCTATTACAGTTGGGGTGCCGAAGGATATATAGTATAGTCTCCCATATTGGATTACATTACATTAATATCTAATATTTCATGGGGGAGATTGGTCATCTCAAGTAAGAGACATACCTTCATTCCATTTTTTATAACATAGAGTATAAAGATCATAGGACCCCACTATCCATGGATACATAGGAATTTTATCATGGTGATTAATCAGTTTTACACTTGATATTATTGTAACTATTTTAGAATCACATTTCATGGTTACCTTTATAATTCTATGGTACTGAAATTCATATTTAAATTCACTAATATTACAAATCTATATTGAAAAAACATTTTTATAATGTTTTGGAAACTATATTAAAAAAATTGATGGAAAATTGGGTTACATTAGAAATGGAATCATGATAATTGTTCTGAAATGAAAGGAAACCCTAAATATCAATAAATTTTATTTTCAAAGTAGCACTATTTTGATTTTTCATTAATGGAATGAAAAAATGAGTAGATAATTAAGGAATTTCAATAGATTTTTATTACTCATGCATATAACATTATCCCTGTTTTATGCTTCTAGTGTTTCGTTTGGATTTTTCTCAATCTCCATTTGGAAAGATTGGTTTTTGGTTGATGATAACCTATGTGGTCACATAGAGGTTTCTGTAGTTTTAATTCCTTCCCCTGATAATGATTATCTATATTTTCCTCTATAAATTTATTTATTTCTCTGTCATTTGTGTCCTAAACCATTCATAATTGATCATACCAAATGTCCAATGGTAGTTTCCAATAATTGAGGATTAGGAACACATCTTGGGCCATGTAGAGGGCCTAATCAGCTGACTGGTTTGGGGTTGAGCAAGGATGGTTCCTAAGAAAATGATGTTCGATAAATTATCTATTGTTATTTGATGATATTTAGAAGTTTTAATCTATAATTATCAAAATTCAAGTAGTAATTTGTGTGTAGGTGCTTTATCAACACCTATCAATAAGTGTTCATTAATTACTAGGGTGTACCGGGCTGGTTATTCATTAATGTTCATGATTGGATCTTGTATGTTTTAGATGTTATGGTTTTTTCCTGAGAATTTTTATCGAGATTGAGGATTTTTGGATTAACTTGTGAAAATAAAAATCTTGGAGTGGATATTTTCAGTGATTTATAGGGTTCCTGGTTTTTGTGACTTGTCTGAAATACCATGAGAAGTCCAAGAAGGCACCTTTATTAGCAACTAGTGTACTCACGTGATTGTTTCATGGTCTTCCAATCCCTGGTACCAAGTTATGTATGAAATTACTTTCATTATGGTTTTTCAATTTTTATTAGTATAAAGTTTAGTTTCTTTTATTTATTCTTCATTTTAACTTAAATAGGTTTTGGGGGTGCATTCCTTGAGTAAAAAAATGAGGCACAATATTGTAAAGAATGTTTTCTAATGTGAAAGAAAATATGTTATTGTTTTGAAAATGGAAGGGAATTTGTTTTGGATTTAGAAGGGTTTTATAAAATTTGAAATTATAATTACACTAGAAATTATTTTTATTTCCTTTCTAAATTCCCATATTTGTGTGTGTGTGTGGATAATGAATTTTGGTATGACTTCATGGAAGACTTAAGAGAATGTGTTATTCACTCATATGTGAATATGCAAAGGATGTCATGAGTGAGTATTCAAAATAAATAATTTTAAAAAAAATTCAAGGAGGTTTTAAGGGATAAAGTATTGTGGTTTTCTAAATTCAAATGTGGATATGATGAAATAGATTTAAGGTAGAGAAAATGGGTTTTTATTTCAAATATATAACATTTGTTTTTTAAATAGGGGTTGATTTTGAATTTTCACTTTTTATATTTTATGAGGTTGATATTTTGAGTTGATATTTGATTTGAAATCAGTGTGGTTTTTTGCTTTTGTTTTATTTTGATTATTACACCCAAAATTTTCCAAAATATTTCTGTGGGGTATGGTCATGAATTATATTATTTCCAAACTCCATGTGGAGAAGTACAGTTGATTTTAGTCAATCAATTTCCTATTATTCGTGGTCGATAGTAAATATATTTCTATTTTTTCATGATGGTTGAGGTTTTCCCATGGTTTTAGTGTCACTTAAGAAAGATGAGATTGTCTATGGGTCTTTGGGAACCATAGATTTCATGAGAGTTAAAGCCGTTTTGGTTCTGTTTAAAGGGAAGGGTTGGATGAGTGGAAGTTGATCGCTCTATTCAACATGAATATTTTAATTCCTTGAATGACAATCAAAAATTAATTTTTTTAAAGGATTAATTATGAGGGAGTGAATGATAATTATGTGGTAGTTATTATGGGTATTTAACAAGGTTAGAGGATAGTCAAGGTGTGTGTTGATCAACTTATAGAGCAGATTCCTATTTCTTTAGAAATAGAGTCAAGTAATATCTATAATGATTTTATCTTAATGTAGGGTAATCATCTAGAGGTTAAGGATGTATTCTTAAATATATACTTCTATCATTTTAGAATTTAGTGGGCGAGTTGACCCCATGTCATTTTGTTTGCAAAGGGTACTATGTGGTAGTTTGAAATTTTGTTTCCCAATGTGTTCGTTAAGGGTTCCCCATCCTATGAGGAGTTTGAACTCAGAAACAAGTTCCTGGGGTGTCTTCTTCGTCAGTGCCTTCTTATATTTTCTTGAACCACACACTCATTTGAATCTAGTATGGTTTTTTAGATTCCTTCAACTGTTCTTTCAAGTCATGTCATCTATGTGGTTTCTTAAGACATAAGAAGAGGTTTTGTAGGTTGTTTCTAAAGAAGTTGTAGTTTCAATAATGAATCATGTGATCCTAACTATGAGGTGGATAATGCTTCACGATATTAAGATACCATCTCGAGGCCATGGATATATTTTGTTCATGAATTGAAGGAGGGTTCATATATTGGGATGAAGATCCAATTTTTTGTCTCCAACATCATAGATGAATCCATTAGAGTTTATACATACAATTATTGTCTATTTTGGAAGATTGTTTTTATTTTGGCAGTTTTTGTGGAATTATATTGGAATGATTTTAGTTTTGAGTTATTTCTATTCAATGATTCTTGAGATTTTAGGATATTATGAATCTTGGGTTGATCTGGTTTTAAATTTCATACTCATTCATTGGGGCCCCATTCTGTTGGGGTTCATTCATTCTAGATGAGTTTTAATGTAAGGGGGAAACTGTGAGTATAATTAATGTCTTCTATTAAATGGTTTAGGTTTGATTCAGAAAATGGAGAGGTCACACCAGTGGTCAAGGTTCAATTTGGATTTGTTAATTTTTGATTTGTAAATTAATTTCTTGAAAAAACATATAATATGGTGGTAATACCACAATATGATGAGGTCTAGGAGAATGATTTCTCTAAGTAATTCATAATGTGTATACTTATTATTACCACCTTGCCCAACTATGATCGTAGTAGTTTGTATAGCATGGGTAGTCAATCATATGAAGTATACACATAGAGATACCAAAAATTCAATGATATGATTCCCTAGGTTTTAAACGTGTTATGGGTTAGAGTTTACCTTTATTTAATGTTATGTTTGGGGATATGTGTCCCTCAATATTCAACTCTTCATCTGGATCATTGAATTTGAGATTCTGGGTGAAAGATAGTTCATGGTTTTCAGTCCTACATTATTAATGGATTTTTAGTTAATGTTGTTGTTTCATTGCATTATGTTGTGATCAATCGACTATTTTGGGACATTCTACGGGAATAATGTGTCGTGGTGGTGTGAGTTTTCACACCCCTACCCGACCCAACACTGTTATTTTATTTGATTTAAATTAATATTCCTGTTCATTTTTTTGGGTGGTTTCGCTTAATATTGAGTGTCACACTGTTATGCCAAACCGTTTCCCAAACCATGGTGTAAACATGTGATATATTCTATAAATTTTTATAGAAAAAAATTCCCAATTTATTCATACATTTCCAAACCTTGTTGCATGCCCATGATGGGTCCTCTAGGAGCCCATTAGATGGAATAAGGATGGTGAACAATTTTCCAAACTGTGCCTGTAACACACCAAAATATTAATAAATAATTTAAATGTTTAATTTATTGTATGAAAAACTAATCCTCTAAAAAACACTTTTTTATAATAACCCTTCCTTTACATGTAATTTTTCCACTTGTGGGATTTCAATTTTGAAAAATGGACATACAAGGCTACAATTAGCAATATATTTAAAGCCTGATAGGATCAACATACTTTTGTGTGTGAATAGTACCATAACCTTAAGAGTATAAATGTGACCCTTATGAATAGTAGATCCGCCAATGAATAAAAATTTTACCCGTCAATTTATAAATAAAATTTAGGCACTATATAAATGAATTGTATCTATAAATATATAGTAATACTAGTGAGTGAATATTTAATAATTAATAACTATGTGTTTGTATTTTTGTGAATAATAATCATTGAATTTTTAAATTAATAAATTTATTTAAACAAAAAACAATAAAAAATTATATATATTCGTAAATATATATTTTTTCCTATGATTTTAGGATAATTTATTAATAACCTAATATATTTTTCTGGGGGATATAAAATCAGTTTTAATTTTAAAAACAATATTTTCTGAGTAAATCATGATTTTAATTACAAATAATAAATTCTCATATTTAGAAAATTATTTTTAGAAAATATAGTTAATTTTTGACTTCATCACATCTGAAAATGGTTAGGGGGAATTTTTTGTATTTTTCTAAAATAGATGTAATTTTATTGAATAGTAAAATAAGATATTTTAAAATAAATGATAAATAAATGAATAATGGAGTCACAGATGATGTATTGCAGTTTTAGGAACCCTTGGATTGAAATCACAGGAAATTATTGTTGTATTTATTCACAAGAATGAATAATATTTCCTTTATCTATCAAAATAATAAAACAATGACCAAAATATTGGGAAATTACCCATCTCCTCCACTATAAACACCACCCCTCACCCCTATTCACCTCACACATTCCATTCTTTGATCCATGTAGAATGTTTACCTAATACTATTCCCAAGATCCTCCCCCACGTGTGTAAGATCTTGGAATCCTAAAAAAAATTAAATCTCTTTAAGTAGATTCTCAATGATAAGTATTCAAGAGGTAAAATCCACATCCTTTTTCTTTTTTCATTTCCAGTTTTCTCTTTATTATACTCTGCTCACCTCCCCTATTCAAATGATCATGATAACTCAAGTATAATATATATAAATTAATTATATCATGTTAATTTAATAAACACAATCAATTTACTTAATCACTTTCTTTAAAAAATGAAATCATCATCTGGGAGGTGCCAATTTAATGCCTTCATGGATGATGAACTTTCGTTCTTCAATTTCATCGTCAAGGCTGGACATGATACCATTTTCTGGTTAAAATACACTATTATATATTAATTATTGACTTTTTAATTTGTTTATATCTCTTATATGTAAATAATACCAATTCATTTGAGAAAACATGTTCATTGTTATTGAAATACTGCCATAACATTCAAAAAGATTTTCACTAAATGTATTATCGAATGGTCTATCCTCATAACATATATATATATGATGTATCTAACCATTCATACATATAAATGATCATTAATGACATGTAATTTTAATTCTAGAGGATTATATCCACATTACATTAACTCAATTACTCATATACAAGTTCACCGAACTTGAAAACCATGGAAACAATCACTTTCGAGAAATAAAATCCTATAATATAACATATCAAAATGTCTATAAATGATCATAAAAAATTATAATAAATAATATAAATTTATATAACATTTGGAATTACTTAATTAAACGATATAATTTTATTATCCAAGATATTAAAGTCATGTTAAGAACACATTCATATATAACATAATAATTTTCTTCCCGGACCTCCATTTTCACTCGGGTATTTCATTCATCCCCAATAAACCAATGGAATTCCAAATTTCTATTATATATTTCTTATAAATAATTTTTTTATTTTAAAACATCATGTATTCAAATCTTTTCTTTTTTCTTTTGTAGAAGATACAAGTTTTAAATGTGTCCCCATCACAATTCCTTACAATAAGAATGTTCAATTATAGAAAAGAACCAAATTTCATACCACTTTTCAAGTGAATTCTATAATATTCTTTCATCCATAATTATTTTATAAAACTGATCATTTTTTCCTGGAAAAAGTATCTTATTTCATTTCTATTTTGATGCAAATATTTTTCCAAAATACCTCTTCTATTCAAAGTAAAAGTGTATAACTCTCAAGAATTACTTGAGGATTTTATAAACTAATTTTCATCTATTTGAACACCCATGTTGAATATTATGATTTATTGGGATTAAATATTTTGATTATCATCAACCATATAAAATAATTTATGATAAGTTTGACATTGGGTGTGCTATCATGTTAACATTTTCTATACTATTTTTAATGGAAAATGATTATGTCTACTGATTGGGGAATGTTATTTCATATCTTCTTGTTGTTTATGAATATCCAAATTAATACAATGAATGAATTAATATTAGAACATGATTTTAGGGGCCCAATATAGTGCCTCAAATCATTGGTTGGTCTCAAGAGATAAAATATAAATTTTTTGGCTGATGTCCTGCCCTGGTATCTTAAGAGATCATGGTTGCGACCTTGAAAAATTGTTTTAGTTGTTTTGAATTATAAATTACCTAATTATGATAATAATAATGGAAAAAATGTAATTATTTATCCAGTATAATATCTATTTTTTAGTATCAACCTCTTATGATAATTTATATGTGTATATGTAATCATCTGTCATTACTTCCATATTATCCTCATGTTTATTTATAATGGGATGTGTTTCTAGTTAGTAAAATCAAATAATGATTATTTTTATGATAAATTTTTATATATTACATAACCTTACTGAGTTTATGAGGTCAACCCTTTCTTATGTTTTATTTTTACCATGTGTGAATAGCTGAATTTTATTATGAATTTGTTATGAGAATTTTCAAATAGTTAATGGATGTTTAAAATGGGGTTGTAATGATTTTTCTCTCAAGTTATAATGTATATCTAATTTTTTATCTGGTTGTCCAAAACTACAAAAAATTAGGTTCATCAGAATGTAACATCTTTGTAAGAATACAAATGTATTAATATAAGGCATCGACTCAAGGAAACTAGGGAAGGGGTCCTTACAATTGGTATTAGAGTAATTTTAGTAGATACCATGACAAAGGGATTTAGAAAATGTAAAATTGGGAACATAACACTAACCTATGCACTGAGGATAAGAATACAAGAACATCATAGAATTTTGTAAGGTATATACTATGTGGCTCAATCTGGAAAATACATCAATGTTCTGATAATACAAGTGGAGATGGTTCTGGAACTGATGTACCTATTAGTTACAACTCCAATAATGTATTCTGGGCCAGACTCGAGGTAACCTGGTACATGAAAACCGGCCTTACTATGGACATGGTATGACCGTCCTGGGAAAAATATTATGATAATTCACATTTTATTTATAAACTATTATGATCTATATAATTGTAAATATGTCTCCAAAAATCCATTCTTATGATAAAGCTATTATATATGTCTAAAATTTCTATTTATATAATATGTTTTGGTAGTTTGACCTTATACATTATGATTCATAACCAGATTTAATGTATTCGATTATTTCGAAATGTTGGGCAGTGGAAGGATCTCAAACCTCATGGATGTGTGTATCCCATGTATGGATTTTCCTCCTATGGAAGATAATTATGTTGGTTCTAGAGCCAGGACCGGTATAGAGAAAGTAATAACAATTCTGGGAAAACTAACTCTAGTTATGAACAATAACCTTACTCATATAGAGAATCCCGATCCATAATGTGGAGAGAAATGCTAGACAGTCCTATGAGACAATATCCTCCATCAATTAATGGGACAAAAAAATCATTCATTGTAGAGTAGTGGATAAATTATATATAGAAGATATTTCTCTCTTTGGTAGGTAAGAAAATGTAGAAGTTTTTCATTGAAGATTTTTATTTATTAGAAGAAGATAATAAATGGTGGTCATTGATTCAAAATAAAAAAGGTGAGGAGGAGATTGAAATTTTGGAATTGAGGGATTTTATGGAATGTTTTATAGAAAAATATTTTCCTCAGGAACAATGATTATATATGGAATGGAAATTCTTGAATCGGAGGTAGAGAGTGGATGAGAGTGTTTCCAATATTAATCCATCATTATTAGGAAATGAATTCATGTCCAAGACTAAATATTCAATCTGAGGAGAATGATTGATCAATTAATTGATGGTGTAAAACCGTTCCACTAAAGGGAACTGGATTCCCATACTTTCTCATCATAAGAAGATATAGTCTCATGTGATTTCAATTCTTAGAAATAATTATCAAAATCTACTAATTTTAAAGGAAATCGAGAGAATTAGAGGGTGGTGGAGGGAAAATGGATAAATGGAAGAATCAAAAAGAGAGTTTTACAACATGTGATCTCCATGGAAGGAAATACGACAATGCTAGCTTAAAAGGAAAAGGAGTTTGTTATGAATATAGATAAAAATTCCCCCAGTCCCATAATTGTAAGGGAAATGAAGAAGCTATGAATGTTCAATGCTACAACATTAGGTAGATGGGACACTATCTAGATGATTTTCTAGGGCATCTAGGAAATATTCCTTAAAAAAGACAATGAGAGAATGGATATGCTTATGTGATCACAACACATGAGGTCAAAGATCCGAATAATGTGGTTGCAGGAAAATTAATCATCATCTCAATTTTTTCTAAATATTTATTTGATTCTGGATCATCGCATTCATTTATATCTTAAAAGTTTTAATTAATAATTACATATTTCTAATTCTCTTTAATAATGGTGTTTTTAGATAAAACCCATATGGGATGTCTCATTGAAAAAAATGATCTGTCAGGCAGTACCCCTTATGGAATATAAGCATGGATTATGTACTGATTTTATCATCATTCATATGTTCATCATTTATATAATCCTCATTATAGATTTACTAAATGGCCCAATGGTCTTTTTTATTAGTTTCTTAAACCACCTTTCAAAGGTTGAGGTGGAACCCTTATAAGGCTTGAAGGCCTTGATCCAATTATGGGCTGGCGTTCAAAATGTGATACAATTAGAGTCACATATCTTTAGATATGAAACATGATTATCTGAATCTTATCAAGATCCCCCCAATTAAATCTAATGAATTTAATTCCTGAGTGATGATAGAACAAAATATCTATGGTTTTGTAAAGGAATATTCAAATGGAATATGTTCCTATTATGAAAGAATATATTTATTTTTTCCCTGAGGATTTACCTTGACATCATCTAGAGTGAGAAATTTAATATTCTGTAGATTAAATTCCCTATAGAATGCCTATATTGAATACTCCTTATAGAGTAGACAGAGTGGAATTAATGGATATTAATAATCAACTATAGGAATTCAGTGATAAAGGACTTATTCATGCTTGTGTTTCTCCATGTAGATCCATTGTTCTCTTTTTCGAGATGAAATATAGATCCAAGAATTTAAGTAGTGACTATAAAAAAATAAATTCTATTACAATAAAAAACATGGAGACCATGCCTCATGTTTATGAGTTTTTTGATAAAATTTTTGGATCCCAATATTTTTTAATGATTTACCATTTATTTTAATATCATCATTTGTGTGTGAGGAAAGAAGATATTCTTTAGAAATCATTTATTAATAGGTATGGGCATTACAAGTTTAAAGTAATGAATTTTGGACTAACTAATGCACCCTATGTATTGAAGGATCTATTGTATATATATTTCAAGGAATATATTGAAAATTTTATTTGTAAATTTATTGATGATATCTTTGTAGATCCAAAATCCCCAAAGATCATGAGAATCACATGATAATTACCCTAAAGACTCTTAAAAGAAACTAGTTATATAAGATGATTAGAAAGTGTGATTTTGGGATTTTTATAGCTTTTTTATTTCCATTATTATCTCTATGTATGGAATATTAGTTGATCCTAGAATGAAAAAGGACGTTTAGTAATATCGAACTCTAGAAAACATAAGTGAGGTACGTAGTATAATTGGTTTAGTAGGTTATTATCAGCATTGCGTTTTGATATTTTCCAGATTTGAAATCCTATTAACCATGTTTACTCATAAAGGGGTTATGTTCGTATGGACTAAATAAAATGAATATGGTTTTGAAGAATTGATGAGGATATTAGTGAATTCTCTGATCCTGACCTACCATTGGGAAATGGTGGATTTTTTATTTATAGCGATGGATCATGGAAAGAAAATGATTGTGTCCTTAGTAAGAATGATAGATTTTTTTGATAGGAATTAAGTATGTTAAGAACTCGTGAATTTTACTATCCAACTAGTTATCTCGCGTCAGATGTTGTAATATTTTCACTCATGATATGGAGACATTATCTCAACGGCGAATGATTTGAGATATATAGAGATTACAAGAGATTGAAATATATATTCCCATATATAGAACTAAACGTGAAGAAATTATTATGGATTGATCTACCCAAGGATGATTATTGTTCAATACACTACCACTCAGGTATGGAAAATACAGTGGCATATGCATTGAGGAGGATGAATCATGGATTTCTAAACAAAATGAATATTTAAAGGGATCCTGTGTTTTTGGATCTAGTAAATATGGTTATGGAAATTATCAAAAAAGGTGAAACATAATTAATTTTTCAATTGGTTTCCCAACCCTCATTATTAGAAAGGATTAAAATTTCTCATCAGGATGAAAAAAATTCTTCGATTGAAAACAACTGCTTTGAATTATGATATTTTTAAAGACATAATGTATGAAGATGGAATTCTGAAACATGGGAAGATTCTATGTGTTCCCTCTACACCCAAGCTAAAAAGTGAGTTATTGGATGATTCTCGTATATTAAATTTATCTATACACTATGGTACAACTAATATGAATTTAGATTTGAAGAAACATTTCTGGAGGGATAATTTTAAGTGTGAAATTGGTGATTATGTATGAAGATGTTTTGTCTTTAAATAGGTGAAGGAAGAAAGAAAACATAATATTGGAGTCATGCAATCACTTCTTATTCCTAAATGGAAATGGGATGTCATTACAATAGATTTTTTCAACAGATTACCCAAAAATCCAAGATGGCATGATCCAATATGATTAATTGTTGAATAACATGCCAAATAAGCACATTTCATTGAATAATAGTGGATTTTCCACAGGTGCGCCTTACACGGTTCTATATTAATGAATTTGTAAGATTTCATGGAGAACTGCTATCAATTATGTATGATCGTGATCCAGGATTGACATTAATGTTCTATAAAATTCTTCAAAAATCGTTAGATTCAGAGCTATGATTGAATATTATTTGTCACCCCAAACTGATGGGCAGTCTGAAAGGACCATTCAAACATTACATTACATGTTGATATCATGCTCCCTCGACATCCTAGGTATGTGTGATCAGTATTTAACTTTGGTTGTGTTTTACTAAAATAATTGTTTTTATTCAAGTATTCTAATGGAACCATATGATGCATTGTATGGAATGATATTTTGTAAAACAACATTTCTGGATGAAGTAAGTAAATGAAAGCATGTAGGCACAAATATTATAGAGGAAACAACAACCAAGGTAAAGACTAATAAAACCCATATAAAAGAAACTCCATGTAGGAAAATGATAAATTATGATAATCGAAGGAAGTATTTGGAATTTCTTATTGGATATCATGTTTTATTAAAATTATCTCCATGAAAAGGTGTTAGAAGATTTCAGAAGAAGGGGAAACTGAGCCCTAAGTACATTGGTCATTATGAAGTAATAGAGAGTGTTGGAGTTGTAGATTATCATTTGGTGATGTTGCTGAGCCTTTATAATGTGCACAATGTGTTTCCCATCCCTTTTTAAGGAATTTCATGCCAGACCCAACACATTTTCTAACCACAAATGGAATAGTATTCGAATCCGACATATGTTACTGTGAAGAGCCTATTTGAATTTTGGAAACAAAAGAACATGGGTGGAGGAATCGAACGACTCATATTGTAAAGGTACATCATAAAAAAAATAAAATTGGACAGGAAACATGGTATCCTGAGGAAGTTATGATGAAGAACTATCCAAAACATTTAATGAGGTAATGTTTTGGTAAATTTGTGGATGAAATTTTTCGATGGGATAGCATAACACCCCCTTTATTTAAAAATAAATTAAACATTGATTGTAATTCTTGAAACATTAAGTCTCCATGAAACAATATTTTTTTTAATTATAACATAGCAATTAGACATACTTTTTTGACTTTGTTGACATGAATTTATTAAAAAACACATAAAAGTTTGAAATCAGTAAATTATTTAGAGTCTGATAGGATCAACTTAAATTTTTTATAACTAGTAGCTTGATCTTAGGAATAGTAATGTGACCCCTATGAATTTTAAATAAACCTAAATAATAGTAAATTCACCCTTGAAAGTATAAATAATATTTAGGCAGCATATAAATAAATGTATGATATAATTAAGTCATGATATTACTATGTAAATATTTAAATATAAAAAATTAAGTATTAGTATTTTCTTGAATAATAAATATTTAATTTTATAAATAACATACTTATTTATAGGAAAAATTAATTTTATAAAATCTATATATAATTGAATATTTTTTTGTCCTGCGATTTTAGGATAATTTAATAATACCTTAGTTAATTTTTCATTTTGTTATAAAACCAGTTTTAATTTTAAAAACGTTATTTATTTATGTAAATGATGATTTTAATTTAGAATTGAATTCTGCATATTTATAATTTTTTTTCGTAAAATGTTGTTTAGTTTTGAATTATTCACATAAAAAATGGTTATGGTGGTTTTTTTATATTTTTATAAAATACTTGATATTTTGTTGAATAGTAAAATACGAAAATATGCAATAAATGATAAATACATGAATTAGGATTTAATAGATGATGTGTGGATGATGTATGAACAATTTTTTCAATCATAAAGGCACATATTTGTTTATTCACCCACAAGAATCAATACGGTTGATTGTAATGAAAAAATTAATAAAGTAATGAATAAAATAATGATAAATTTCCCCTCTCCCCCACTATAAAAACCACCCCTCACCCCTATTCTCCTCAAACCATCTATGCATTGAGCCTTGTAAAATTTATTCCCAATACACTTCCCAATATCATCCCCCATGTAAATATTATCTTTTTATAATCATAAATTCAAAATTAATCTCCTTAAGGGGATTCTCAAAAAAGAGTATTCAAGAGGTAAAATCCTTGTCCTTTCCATTTTTTCTATTAATGTTCTTTATTTTAGTATAATCTCATCATATCCAATATAGAAATGATCATAATAACTCCAGTATCAATTATATAATATAATTAAATCATGTTAATCTAATAATAATCATCGTTATCCTTACTCTCTCTATTTTATTTTAAAAAATGAAATCATTATCCATGAGGTGCCAATTTACGGCCTTCATGGATGATGAACTGTCATTATTTAGTTTCTTCTTAAAGGATACTCGTGATACCATTTTAATGGATAAAAATTACTATAAATAATGTATTATAAAATATTTAATTTTCTGTATCCAGTATATATACATAATTCTAATTAATATTAAAAAACTAGTTCGTGGCGATTGAATTATTGTCGTAATAATTTAAATGATTGTTACTAAAGGTATTATATAATAGTTCATCATCATAAAATAAAAAAATAAGAAACATATAACCATTAAAAAATCTAGATTCTCATTAATAACATGTAATTCTAGTTTTATATATTTATATCCATTTTATATTAACTCCATTACTCATATACAATTGTACTGATCGTGAAAACTAAGGAAATGAATTATCCCAAAAAATATAATCATCTATTCAAACTCATCAAATTGGCCATAAACGAACTTAATAAAACTATAAGATATAAAATTCATGAAAATAATTGTTTTAATTAATTAATTAATACATTTATTTTTATTACCCATGATATTAGAGTCATGTGTAGAATGCATTAAAACATAATGTAAGGGATTTCTTCCAGAACCTCAATTTTCATTCGGGATTTTCATTCTTACTCTATAAAAGAATGTAACTATTCAGTGATTTTATATATTACTTTTAAATAATTTTTATATGATCATAAATCATTTATTCTCTTCTATTCATATTTTATGTGTGTAATTCTTGTTTTAAAAGCACCTTTCCTAATCCATCATGATAAGCGAACCCTATTAAAGGGATCGACCTAATTACATATCTATTTACATGTGGAAACTGTAATAGGATTTAGGCCACCCTTATTTTTCTAAAACCCCTAAATTTATTATTGAATAACTATCATAGTTTATTTCAAGTTATATATATATATATATATTTCCAAAAAAAAACTATTCTTTTCAAAATGAAAGAGTGTAAATCTCAATAATTATTAGATTGTTTTTTATAGCATCTTCATCTATTTTAAAACCCTATTGAATATTATGTTTTATTATTATTAACATCTTTTAATTATAATATACCATATTAAATGGTTTATGATCCGTTTGATTGTGGATGTGTTGTCCTAATACCACTCACTATACTACTTATATGGTTAGTAATTATGTCTATAGATTGGGGATGTTTATTACATATGTTCATATTGTTTATGTTTATCAAAATTCATATAAGTAATGAATTATACTTAAAAAGAGATGTGTAGGGCCCTATATTTCCCCTCAATTCATCAGTAGTTCTCAACAGACAAAATAGTATTAGGTTTTCTCAGAGGCCTTACCCTTGTGTTTCCAAACAACATGGATGAGTCCCTGACAATATGTTTCAGATGTTTAGCATTATGAATTCCCTCATTATGATAGTGGTAATTGATTAACCATGTGATTATTTGACTTATAGAATATCTATGGTTCAGATTTATTCTCATCTGATCATTTATATGTCTTTATGTATTCAGTTTTCATTCCTATCATATTATTATTACGATTATTTTTAATGGATTATGTTTTTTATTATTCAACATGAAAAATGATCATGTTTATTATATGTTTTGATGTATTGCATACCATTACTAAACATTGGATCTCACCTTGTTATTATGTTTTATTTTCCCCCATTATGTGAAGATTAATATAAAATGAATTATTTTCTGGAATAATCTAAAAGGTTATGTGGTTTTCCAAAAGATTTTCAATGATTTTGCTTTCATTTTATAATAAAAATATTATGTTTGTATCTGGTTGTCCAATACTAAAAACTATTCAGTTATTTAGGAAACAACATCATTGAAAATATACCAATGTATTAATATAAGGAACCAACTCTAGAAAACTGGGGTCGGAATCCTTACAGTTTCGCCAAAACCATGCGTTATGTCCATAAAAATTTTAATTAATTTAATTAAACATAAAATTTAAAATAGAATATGATAAAAACCTAATCCCTCCCATACCATCCCACCCTTCTCTCTAGTATAATAACACCCCCCATATACATCTGTGCATCCATTCCCCTTTACATATCTCTTCTCCTGTTATGGTTTCTACTAGATTTATGGGATTTTGTTGGTCGATCCTCTATGGTACGGTATATGTGCCCTTATCTTCCTTTTCTCGACATTTTTCCTCACACATTAACCACTATTTATCATCAATAAACTGTGGTATTGTTTGATCTGATATTTTCTTCTATCTTCCATCATTAGTCCATGTGATTGTTCTCTACGGTAGCTATAGTTCTTTTTTTTCTCATCTGTCAAAGAATATGAAGTCCCTTAGTTTGATTTTGTTCACTCACCTCTATTTGACGTATGTTTCTTATTACCTATTTGTTTTTCTGTATTAAATTCTTATAATTTATTGTCTATTAGCTTCTTATTGTTTTTCTAGAAATATTTAATTTTATTTGGTGAAGATCTATCCATACTCACATATGTAGGTATGTATATAAGTATGTGTATATATATAAATTTCCCCATTGTATATATTTATTCATGGAATTCTGAATACATATATTTCATGATGGGATTTCTTTTAGATATGTGTGTATATATGAATAGGAATATGTGTGTAATTGTAAGGGTGGATTCAGGTGGCCATCTATATATCCATGTGTAGCAATATATGTAAGGATCACCTTATACATATTAATTTTTAGTAACTAGAAGATGTATGTTGGGGATTGGTGTTATTCAAAATATTTTAAGGTGAATATATATATCTATAAGAAAGAAGCGGTATATTCGATTTGTCTTTGATAAAAGAATCAATTGTTGGTGTGTTTCACCTTCTTTCCCTTCATTTTGATGTAGGATCCATTTTTATAGGACATTAATTTTAAATATACTATTTCATGGTGTTTTTGAAGTGTGTTTTCATTTTTTTTATGAAATGTATATATATTATATAAATGGTTGTGACCCCAAGATATGGATTTTTAATTTTTTTCCTAGATTTTAACTAGGCATCCAGTTTAAATCATTCCTTTTAATGCATTATTTCAATATTTTTTTGGGAATGTAAGTTATTTTCATTGTATAGTATGTTTCTTAAATAAATTTTGTCACGAAAATTGGTGTTTCCCAATTATAATTTCTAAAAGAAAAATAATTATTTTTTAATGGTGAGGAATATTTGGATATATAAAATGCTTTATAGAAACAGAAAACCCCAGTTGTAGAAATATTCATAAAATAAAAATGTGATGTATGTGTTAGATGTGTGATTTGTGATAGGATTCCTATAAATAACCCAGTGTTTGGTAAAAGATACATGTAAAGGGGATGCAGATAAGGAGGGTTATCAGTGGTGAGAAGGTTGTTCGGTTTTAAGTAAAAAACATTGTATTTATTTATTTTATTTCTTGATAAAAACTTTCCTCTATTTGAGAAAGGAATATGAGAATCCTAGGTACCTAGGTGGGAAAAATGTCTAGTATTCTAGGGTAGCCAATAGGGTTGCGGCCTAGTCACCATAGAAGGATTAAGTTATTACACTAAATAAACATTGATAATTGGGATAGGTTGGCTTGATCAATAGACATATATTTTCATCCTTGGTTAATCAATGATAATATGTGAATCCTAGGACCCCAATTACCCTACGAAATTAGTAATTAACCATTTATAATACTTACTTCAAAACATATTTTTCATTGTATGATTTTAAATTTTCTATTTATAGTTCCCTTTTTTGTCTTAAGAAGTAAAGACCATTTTGAGAAGCTTTACATTTACTCATCCACAACAAAACACTATTTTTACATGTTTTAGAAAATACATTAAAAAATATAATATAAAATGGGTTTACATGTATAATGGAAGCCTATTGTTTTTTTGATGAGAATGCAGAACCATTACATTTTTAAATTATTTTCTAACTAGTTTTATTTTGATTTCAGATTAATGGTAAGGACTATAGAGTAGTTTATTTGGGAAACCCCACTAATTTTAAATACTCATTCCTATATCATTATTCTTTTTATCTTTTGTTGTTGCTTTAATCTTGGTCTCGGTCATCATGGAGTAATATTGGTTCAATGGTTGATGGAAACCTAAATGGTCACATAAGGGTATATCAAATTTTATTTCATTTCAAAGCTAGTTATTTTTCTATTATTCAGTTTATATTTATTTGTTTATATCACCGTTATGGGGTAAAATATACCCAATAGAGTATACCAAATTACCAACTCTAGTACCATCCTAGGTGGATTTTGGGCACCTAATAGGCCTTGTAGTGGGCAGGATCTGTTGAAAAATTTGGGGTTGACTCATATTAGTACATGGAAAATGTGGTCTAGAGTGTTGCGGAGTAGAAAAAAATTCACTGTATATATAAAACTCAAGAAATATATCCTCCATTAAATCACACTATATTTTCAATATTATCTACTCATAAAACACTAAATAAGGTACAATGTTATTGATTTCATTTCTGTAGAGAAAATACTCCATGTCCTACTTCTGTTTTAGCGGCATGACTTCCTATTGGAATTAAAGATCTGGAAATCATTACTTATATTAAATTAAAACCCTCTATGACACAAGTCATTGTTGTTTCATGGATATCTGGTTTCCCAAAAGGGAATAAAATTTATCCATATTTCTATATAATGTAAAAACTTGTATTTTAGTTATAAAAATCCCCCATAAAAGTCCACTTAAATGCCTCATAATTGTTGTTTACTTTATTGTAGTGTATAATGAATGTCTAGAATTCCACATTAGACATTACATCCAAAATCCTCAATATATAATAAACAAACTCTTATACTTATGTCGACACATTCATGATAACTCATCTGACACCCTTCATATGAGTCGATAATCACAACTATTATACTTTCACATTCACCTTGTAATTATTTCTTTTACACTTGTTCCTACATGCATGGGTGCAAATATAAACACCCATAATAGATCACTCAACTATGTGTCCCCTCATCTTGGACACCATCTTCTCTAAAGGATACATGGGTTCTGGACTTTAGTTGTATTGGATACCATTTTGAACCATTGTAGATAACATTATTTAGTATCAATCTACACTATTTTTAGTCTTCCTAATTCAATACAACATATTTTCATTGGTATGTTTTTATGCATGGGTTTTATCTTATAGACATGTCCTTTTTTGATAGCTTCAAAACATTAATAACCTCTATCAACCAGTAATGAATAAACTCACCAAAATCTACATAAGTATTTTAGAATACAATCACCCCCTTTGGAAATCTTGGCAATTTTGAAACACTAAAAAACAATCCTACAATTCCCTTTACAAAAATCATAACTAAACAACATGCTGATCTTTTTCTGTTAAAGTGTGTACTAATGAATCATTGATCATAAATGGAGTGTTCACGTTTGTGAAATCTCAATGTGATAAATAAGATAAAATAAAATATATATAATATGATAAAACATCATGGAATTATGTAGAAAAAGCCTTCAACGCAAGGAAAATCCTTCAACCCTTAGACCTAAATCCCTATATTTTAAATTAGATAAATCTCCCCATAATATATTAACTTAGTCAAACACATATTCATATAATTTTTCAAGAAACAAGAAGTTAAAATCCTTGATGGATCATAAGAGATATTTACAGACACTGAACATGAGTTAAGGGAATATATTAAAAATTTATCTAATGGTAATTCTATTAGGGGATTATGGGCCTCATTTCCCATTTCATCTAAACATATAGATTTGGTTAGACACTATGAGACAAATATGAAATTAAAACTCCAATTTTGATAGATTTTATTTCATGATAAACAAAACATGATCTAATGTTGGTACATATTCAATCATAACAACCAGTTGATGAACCTTATCCTATTAGAAAAGGTACTTTTCAATGTTCTTTAACATCTCATGTTGAATGATAAATTTTTTTACTTTTTATAGAAATTGTGGTTTAAAATATAGTTTGAATCACATATACTAAGTAAAAACCAATTTTTGAAAGATGATATCGTATCCATATGAATTGGGTACAAGGTTTACTCTCTATTAAATTTTCCACCTCTATAGTGATTAATGATTTATAGTGTATATTTTTTATATTCCAATTAATTAAATATCTACACGTGTAGATTCTCCCACCTAAAGAAATATTTGTATCATAAAACATACCTATCCAATGGTAATTTGTATGCCCCAACAAACAATATTTGTGAATTTCTATAATAATACATCAAATATTTCATTGTTAAGTGGAAATATAGAAGTCTCCATCTCAGAAAATTCAAGTGAATTTCCTTGGGAAAACTCTAAAATAATTTTCATCACATGTGTAAAAAAATTTCTATATAAGAAGCATTCATTTATATTGGTATGCTAATAATTTCGGTATAAATTTGCACATAAACTCTCTAACCATTAGTTACATCAGAAATTTTCATCTGGGTTTCTTCTAGAGTTGCGATTGGTATTGATATCATCACATTAAAACTAACATTATAATAAAAATATTTTAAAATTATGATAATTGAATGATAAAATCAATTCAATATCAATCAAAATCACATATGGAGTGATTTTTTATCAAATTTATGCATGAACTATATTTAAAACTATTGAACAATTCCCAATTATTATATTTTAAATCTTCAAAAAAATCCACTTTTATAAAGATACATATGTATCAGTGTTTTCACATGTGATATGTGTAATGTAACAAGATCCCAAGATCCACACCAACATTTGTAGTGATATTATACTTAAATTAAAGATGCAATTGTTCCATAATTTTTTTTAATCAACTTTAGAGAAAATTAATTTTTTACTCACCAATTTATTATAATTTCACTTATGGTTCATCATCATTTAAGGATTGCTAAAACATCCTTCTCTTTAATAGCATACAATTTCTTGATAACCTCCATAACATTTCCTATGTAACACAACTTTCTCATACATAGTAAATTATTGATATGTTATTTTACAAGGATAAGATTTACCGTTGAAGATCTATTCAACAGAATTTGTCCTTCATAAAGAAATTGATTTTTATCCCTTAATAATTTCCAAAATGAACCACACAAACTCTTTTATATTAGCTGCCACTAATAAGTTTTATTTTTGTGATCCTATGTTGGGTATAATAACTATCGAGTACCAATAATTTGGACCTCTATATTTTAATAAATTCAAATTTAGAAATGCTTTCCTACCCATTAAATTTATTATTATTATACACCCATTTATTAGCTTCTTCTTATCATTTATACTAATGTGATTATTTTTTGTTTAACACATTCTATTTATTAATAAAAAATATATAATTTGTGTTCATTTTTTGTTGTGTTTGATCATGTTCTTAGATAAAAAGAACATCCCTTCTATATCAAATGATACATTTGTTATTATTTTCACGAGGTTCAATATTCCTACCATTTTCTGTACCCTTCACAATAAAAACAGTAAAAAATAAAGGAATAATAATCCGATGAAAATTTGATTTCCTGTTTTTCATATTGCTGCTCTCTAAGGAAATTTTAAAGTGGAAATCAATTTTATTATTTCCCAAATATTGATACTAATAACATTTTATATTATCTATCGTTATTCTATGTATAACTTCATGAGAAGGTTACTTTTTATTCTTTTTATAAGATCACTTTTCTTCAAGGATTTCAAACATGTGTCCTAACATAAGGCATGACTGTATTCTTCACTTCATCCAAAATTTTAACCATAATCATTTTAAAAACAGTGTACTACACAATTATAATTCGAATATTTTATTCCATGGTTACTATTAGTATATTTTTATTCTCACAGTGGACAAATTTTTAGATGAAATCTGACACAATATCTAATATATAAATATTTATTGTTCCTTGCACCTAAAAATATAATGTAGGATTTCTTCTTCAAATTATTCCATCAACATGAAATTTTAATTCACATTACAGGTAATATATTCAATTATTCAATCTAATTACTCCACATTAATCATAAGCTCTATTTCATTTCATATATATTATGTAATTCAATATTTGAATTTATCAGTATGATTTTTAAATATTTACTTCTCTTCGCTCATTTCTCTATATTTCGCTTTCAGTCCTAAACAACTTCCATATCCATATTGGTTTTGTCCCTCAAACATTTTATGATATTTGAGGGTATACTAAAGGTACAATTTTGGATTAAATCTCCCTGAAACCTCTACATTTTTCTTAGAAATATCACAATTTTATATTCTATTAATAGTATTCATTAAAATATTCTCATAATTGTCCCTATAATCTACTACGTCTTTAACTTTGGACTCATATAAATATAAATATTTATTAAATAGTATATTTTAAATTTTAAAGAATTTTCTTATCCATATTCTCCCAATATTAACATCATTAAAATAAATTTTTACATATTCATTATAATTTTAATCTAAAATACATTTAAAACACTTAGTAGATAGATTACTATCTTTACCACATTTGAAATATAAAATGTAATCCTCCCTTTGAAAAATCCATTTTCCCCAATTAGGATTGGAGGAAAAACATCCATCACACCATCAAAATCATATTCATCTACACATTCATTAGTAGAGATATTCTCTATTTATATTAAAGATACCTCTTCGTATTTTTCCATTCTTCTTGACTCAATATCATCATTTATTATTTCATAAAAAACAATAATTATATAGATACTATATATAGATAAAATAATTGAATCCTTTTAATCATGTATTGAGATGTTTGAATTAATTTTTCAAGGAAATCTTGTAAATATTCATTTTAATTTTTTTTATCATCAATATATTATACATTACCTTAGATATATTTAACAATACATTTTATTCTATTTTAAAGACATCAATAGTTTCACTCCGGCTCATCCTTATGTATTCTAATTAATTCAATTCTTGTTAAATATTTGATTTGAAAACAATATAATCACCTAAAAAATGGTTCATGAGATTTCCCTATGAAAAATTATATGGTTTATATGAAATTAACATTGTTATTATGGTATTTCTGAAGGATTCATCTAATGAATTTACCTCTACTTCATTTACATCATGTTCATGGTTTTTTTATCCGATAAGGATCATATTTCCATGCTCACATTTATGCCATGAATATATGTTGTCTATAATTTCATACCCAAGCAGTTGAATTTGTGGCACATAATGTTATTATTTAACTTGAAAATTTCCCTTTAGAAAGTTGAAATGAAATTTTAATTCCCAACCATAACTACTACCATGAACCAAAGAGATAAAAATTCACAACATAATCCTTCCATTTGATCTTTCTTGTTGGTAAATTATCAAGGAAATATTCCTATGAGGTTAGATTGAATTAGGGTAACACTAATTCTATCCCTTGAATACCTTTATCCTAATTCCTTTCTCTCTCTCTGAGGAATAATAATTTTATCTCTGTAACATCCTATTAAAAAGCAATAAAAAGAAATAAATCCAAAAATATAATTTTACATGGATAAACTAAATCAGGATATTTTTTGAGAATGTTATTTATGATGTTTTTTAGCAAGGTAATAAGATCACTTTGGTTCATTTTGTTTACACAATATAAAAATATCAATAACCATCTAAACTCACTATTCTAAAAATAGTAGAATGATCACTTCCTTTAAATAATTTTATGAACTGACATTCCCATTTTTTACATATATGTTATTCCATAGAATATAATATTTAGATACTAAAACTAACATGATCATCGACATCCATTAATATTATAGTGTTAATACAATGAGATTGTACTACTAGAAAGTCCTCCTTATTCCTTTTTTTCAATCTTGTAGAAAAAATATAATAAAAAAATAACCTAAAGAACTATATAAATTTTTGAACCTATATTATAATTATAATTAAATACAATTATTTTTATTTAATTTCATTTATATAATATTTTCCTTAGTGTCACCTATGATTAATGGCACCCTATAGTTTCATTTAATATAAATTAAACACCCTAGTAATCCAAAAAATAAATCCCTATTTTGTTCATGTGAAACAAATGAAAATATATAGTTGTAGAATGTTAATCACTACTATAGTGTTTAATCCTCCTTTATAAATATTCTACAACATCGTTATATTTCACTATAGTGAAACATTCATTTCTTGTTCTCACAGTGCAATGTTGTCTAGAGTACAATGGTGTGTAAACCTATTGATAATATTAATATATCCCATGAATCATGTCATCATTTACAACTCAACATAATGTCTTTATTCACTCTTATTAACTCCTCAAACATGTTCCATGGTAGCATCCATCATATTTAATATAGAAAAAATATACACCATGGTTCATTTTATTTTTTTTATCATGAGAGCTCTAAGTATGACATCTAAAATTCCACTTGAAAATATTCATTATATAAAAACACATCCTTTTATACACTCAATTGAGTTATACTAGTTCTTATGCATTCTAATGTCCTCTTGATTGACCCCAAACGTGAGAGTTTAATCACCACCTTCATGTCCACACCTAATCTATGGCCTTCCTTCAAACACATCTAGGCATATACACACGAGTTATCTTGTAATCACCCACACTATCCAAATCAGTTATGTGGCTCTATGGATTCGACACCATCTTGTCTAGAGGATGCTTTGTCATGGTCTAATGGTTGTATTTTCTTCGAATTTTAATTATTAAAGTCATCATTATTCTATAACTTTCTAAACAACATCATAATAACCCCAAAGAGAACGATTTGGTTGGAATCCAAGTGTTAACTGATGATGATGAACATCCAATTTTGGTAAATTTGGTTTCATGGTATATATAATTTCATGAAATTTTTGGATATATTCAATCCAAAAAACATTTATAACACATTCTCATTTAATAAAATTTTCACAATTTTGATGTTCATCTTCAATCAGTGTTGAATACGATTTTATATTATTTTTATATAACTAAAGATTTCAAAAATAAATGGAATATATCATACCACATATATACCAATGCCTTCATGATTTTTTATCCAAATAAATTTATTACATTCTTGAGTTTCTGTCACTAATTCATCCTCTACAGTACATACATATATATAATAATGGTTACTAGATTTCAATGAAATTCAAGAGCTACCCTTATTGAATATACCTCATGAAGATCATTTTATATTATCTATTTAACTAACCCAATGGGAATAAATATATTCTGAAAAATATATCTATTAATATCTATATTTATAAATCCCACAGTTTAGTATTCTATTGTTGTAGAGAATTACTTATCTCAAAGTTTTCCAATGAATTTCCTTGGAGAAACTATAATATATTGCTTCTTGAAATATTTGAGGTGTGATTTTAGATAATTTATATTCAAGGGGAATATGTTAATGGTAATTTAAATATCATGTGTCACATAATCATTCTATCCTCCGTATACCTTAGAAAATTTCAACCATGTATCCAAAATAGTTTTCAATGTAACAAATTTTCCCATTTGAAATCATTTTAACACCTTTTTGGAATATTTTCATTAGCTGATAAATACATATGAAATTCAAACCACCAAAAATAATAATGAAAACTAGAAAATTAAATATATATGAAATTCAAACCACCAAAAAATGAATACTTTTTTCATTTGATATCAACCGAGCCTCCAAAGATGATGTCATCGACAAATACATCAATGAACATCCAACTCCCCTACACCATATTGATATAGAGGTTGTGATAAAACCCTCATAGATGATACCCAATCTTTAATAGGTACTTATAATTATTTTATTATCATTAATGTGGTTTTTTTTCTTCATATAAAAATGATTCATCAACTGACTCAACCTGATTTCATCATCATTGATGAGAAACCGGTTTGGGTTAATTATGTAGACATACATTTATAGTAATCCATTGAAGAAAATTAATTTTATACCCATTTGGTAAACTTTAAAACCCTTTTTCCAATTTATTAGAATAAACAAAATTATTTTTCAGGCTGGTCCATGGATGAAATTGTTTTACTAAAATCAATGTCACCATTTTGAGAAAAACCATTTTCACCTGAGATGCTTTGTGTTCATCATAATCATTCCATCATCATTTTTTTAATCCCCTCTTTTTTATTTTCAAATGTAACTTTTTTTATTATGAGTGGACTAAACATGACTATATTTATTCAATATAATCATGCTCTTTGTTTATGGATTTGATCAATCTTTTATCTATAGAAGTATCATAAAAATATTTTTTGTTCCACATGTTCTGTTAATTATTTTTGATGATTTTTTTTAATTGAGGTTTTCTTGTCACATAGTGTATTGTTATCAGTGATTTCATATCTACTATATTTTTTCATTTTAAAAGATAGTCCATGTGTATTCTCTCTATCATAACTAATATTTTTCATTTTTTATCCCAAAAAATTTCCCCCGATCCGAACACATATTCATCAATATACACAATAAATTCTGAACTAAATAATTGAAATTTATAATAATTATATGCTTAAACCACCTTGATCTCAATAACTATAACATAAAGAGTCATTGGACAAAAAATATCCACATGGACAAACTCCAAAAATGATTATGAATTTTCAACTTATGGCTTGTATGTCTTGCACACTTTTTTACACTTTAATATGGTCCACATGTGTGTGTGTTGTGACATGTGAGATTTTAGAAGTCTTATAGTTCTATGGTCATTATTTTGTATTCAAGAGATATTTGTATTGAGTTCCTTAGAAATGTGTTCTGTACTTTGTTTTCATCATATTTGGACTATATGAACTAGTTTCCTTCACTGATCAAGTATATGTTTCTTTTGGATCATCATTGTGACATCCCGATTTTTTATGGACCAATTTTTTCACATAAATTAATATTTTAATTTATTTCTTGTAATTTATTATGTCATTCAATCCTTTCATACTAAACTAACTTGTCATATGATTCAAAAAACACTGAGTTGGCATATGATACATGAAAAAATGAGTATAGATATTGTTTAATATATAAATGAACTATGATTCGATTATGTTTTTTGAAACACCAAATAAATCCTTCACTACACACAACAATGACTTGTCTTGTGTTATAGGAAAAATCACCTTCCTTGATAGCTTGTGTAGTACGCAATAATGAGTTTCTCTAAACAACGATATATTATTAAAAGGGTATTATTTAAAAGATTATAAAATAGATGTGATGAATAGTATTAATATGTTGTTGAAGTTTATATAACAAAAATACCCATCTTATGTATTTTCAAGACATGATATAAGAACAAATACAATTTTTCAGAAAAAACAATAATTTTTCAAAAAAATCAATTTTTTCCTACTTTTGATGGTGCACCCATGTGAAATATAGATTTTAATAGTTTAATATATTATATATTACAAAATAAACTTATTATTTGTACAATTCACTTAAAATTTTACATTTTTTGAAATTTTAGTATTTTTTCAGTAAATTCATATTTTAATGATGAGTAATAAAATACAACATTTTAATTCAATACATTTTTTTCATTTAATTTATTTATATGGAATGATTATATTTTTAATTTCTTTTAAAGTGTAATTATATTATGTTTTTTTCATTTATTCCAATTTTCATTATTGTATAAAATTCCACATTTATATCGAACATAAACACATGTCAATCTTTTAATAGTTTTTACTTCATAAAAATATGTTTTATGGTTTTCACAATGAGATTAATTTCAAAATAATTTCATCCTATTTTATGTTTTTAATTTCGATAAATTGATTCCATATTTTGTATAATAAGGTACAAATTTTTGAAATATTTACTTTTTGTGTACATTATTAATTGTAACTTCTGTAATTGTTTTTATTTACCATTGTTAAAGGGTAAATAATTTAAATAATGGTACAAAATAAAATTATAATAATATAAAACTACCATAACACGTGTCATAATCATATTTTATGAGTTATGGAAGACCATGACCAACCATGGGTCTATTTTAGGACCACATGGTGCCACATGGTCATGATAATAACCTTTTATAATTATTAATTTAAATTAGAGAAATATTACATAAACATATATCCTTTAATATGAATTTTTTAATATGTGGTTATATAACTAAAATATTTTACTGTATATTGTAATTAAAAATCAAAAAAAAAATTCTTACATCATGGTATTTTATTTATAATTTATAGACAATAAATATAATTATTTATTTATGAAATAGTGATGATGTAGTTATTACCATATTAACGAAATCTTCAAATATATGATATTATAAATATTAAAATAAATGTACTTTGAACATTTTTATGCCATAAAAGATTTTTTTGGATGAAATTGGTATTTTTGGGATGATTTAATTCATTTTTTATAAGTAATCATATTTTTATGACATTAAAAAATCAATTAAAAATAGTGTTTTAATTGACATAAATTAGTTTTTAAAACCAAAACTATTTTATTAAATTATATAATTACCCTAAAAAATATAATACTTGATAAAATAACATATATAGTGTTAAAAATGTCAATAATGATCCACATTAGTTTTTTTTTGTCTATTTTTAGTAACT
This sequence comes from Viscum album, assembly GCA_963277665.1. Classification (NCBI taxonomy): domain Eukaryota; kingdom Viridiplantae; phylum Streptophyta; class Magnoliopsida; order Santalales; family Viscaceae; genus Viscum; species Viscum album. The sequence continues at coordinate 1,260,227,598 of OY728152.1, forward strand.
ATTGTAATCATATATTATGAAAATACATGAAGAAGTGGTAAGAGTTAATGTTTTTAACAAAGGGTTATAGCTGAAAGATAATGTTATTTTTGTGACCTAAAAATGTTTAAAACTTATTGGTTGAAATTAATTTGACCCATCCTCATATAATATATAAATAAATTATTATGGGATCCTTATAATTCTAAAATAAATTTATAATAAATTAATATCTGTAGACTTTCATAAAGTACCCCTCACCTCTCATATAAAAGGGAAATTGTCCTTCTATTTTGATCACACCTATAAAGATCTTATTCTTGGAAAAACCCTACCAATTTCCACTCTAATATTCTCTCAATCAATTATAGAGGCCCAACGTAGGGATTAAATCAGTCCTATGGATACCTTTTGTGCAAATCCAATTAAGATACTCGAAAAAGAGATAATTGTGTTATCACCTCTTTCGAAATTCATTTCATCTGATACATTATCTTCGTATGTTGATTCCATACTAATGTAATAAATATAACATCTTATCTATGCTAAGATGTTATTATAATTATGGTACAACCTTATACCTCCTTTAATCCATCATATAAATAATAATATCACCATGCGTGCATACATACGACTAACAGCCTCCGCATTGTGATGTAATTTGTTATTAAAAAATACATAATTTGGTTTCGTATAATGATGAGTATAATGGATATAAATAATGAATATATCATGATAAATATTATTTATAATTAATATACCATCCAATTCCACACAATATATCCATTAAATGAATGATATCATCACTCATGCGTATAAAGAACCTATCATCTCCACAACGTGATGCGAATCACTCTCCATGTTAACCATTCATGAATATTTTTAACGAATATATAATAAATAAACATTAAATTTATGAAATCATAATTTTATTGTATTTATTTATATTTATATATTTCATTTTCTTTAGTCCATTCAAATCAATAATAAAACAGAAACAACATTCAAGCGTCCGTACGACCTATCGTCTTCATCAACTGTGTATTCTGTTTCATTTTTAAATCTATTATACTAAATATTTATTATATATGAATCATTTTTTACATTTTGGAAGTAAATATATAATTATATATGTAATAATATCAAGATTAACATGTCAAAACACATATGATTAATAAAATTGTTATCACCAAAAACATTTCATTAAGATGGAATTGAAAAATAAACAAGTAATATAAAGCAACAAGTAAATCATATAGGATAATAGAGATATTATTATGGTTTAGTTAAAATTTAATAACATGTTTTAAACACATATTCTAGACATTACGACACATACAAAATAAACAGGTCCTAAGGTATAAGATAATTTTGCAATCACAATAACTTCTGAGATGTTTTATATGTATATATTTGTTAGGGTATATTAATCATTCATTTCCATATTTCCTAAATATACATTTTATTTATACTATTTTTCTATTTTTATTTTCATTTTTACCTAGTGGTGAATTTCTAATAAATGGTATGGAGGATATCCTTTTTTTTTCTATACGAGATACATTTTTACTTTTCTAGCAAGATTATGAGAAGAATGATTTTCCAAATTTATACAGCATGAATGGATATTTCCTTTTTGTTAATTCATTATTTCCATGTATCTTCATTTAATTTTTTTCAATTATGTTTTCAAATAAATTATTTTCATCAAAAAATTCATCTCATTTTGATAAAAGAAATCCATTTTGAACAGGAAATGATATTATCCTCAATGATTAAATTCAACTATTTTTTAAAAATTATTTTCCATCTAAGATGATTCCATTTAAATAGGGTTATGTTTCTATCCATATTATTACTATGATATGATCGTGTTAATTTTGTGATGATATTTTATATGGATTATGTTATGTTGGAATGATGATTATGAAACCCAGTTTATTTCTAGGGTTATGATATGATAAATGATTTATGTATTAGTGGAACATGTAATAATTATTTTATTATGAGATGGGGGAATAATATATCCATCAAATTCATTAGGTAAATATTTATATCTCATGAGATAGATATGACTAGAATGACAAGTAAATATATTTCAGTAATATAGGGTAGGAACGACAAGTCAATCTGGTTCAGTAATACATGGCTGGAATGATATGTAATCCCAGTTCAGTAATGTTCATTATCCACTATGATTTTCTTTGTAGAAATTTATTAGCTTCTATTGAAATTATATTATGTTCTTATTTATTTTCCACAATTCTATGTTTTATTACATTGTTATTTTATCATGGTTAATGTTACTTTATGATTTTTTCCTTACGTACTACCATAATTTATTTCATTACTCCATATTTTGATGGTTAAAAATTGTGTTTAGGTGTTTACATTCAGATTTTTATGGTTTGTTTTATGTTCGTAAGGATTACCCTTACTAGGTATTTCAGCCCACCATTTTTATGTTTTCCATTTCCCATGATTTTAATAAAGGTTTTAGTTTGGAATAAAAGGGGAAGATCTTTATGAAAAAATTTAAGATCATCCATCAATTTAGAAAATTTTGTTCCATGATTTTAAAGACACTAATTGAGTAATGTATTTGGGAATATATTTGTGTAATGTATTAATTATTCCACAAATTAAATGTAATATATATGAATATAATGATTTTTTCATAAATTTTTGTATCATATTGAAGATTTTGTTAACATTTGGAAACAAGGATGATAGATCTTTAGTAAGATTCCTAGAGATATTTCTAATGAATGTATAGTGATATTCATAATGTTATGTATAACTATAGGTTAATGTCTTAGAATTATAGTAAAGATCATGAAAAAATAATATTAAAACTAATATGTTAGATATTGAAATTACTCCCCCATAATTATGTTGTTTTCCTTGTATGATTTTTTCCTCTAAAACTATTATTTTTTCGTTTTACAAAATGGCTGCATACAAGAGGATTTATGTCTATGGTGAATATGTTGGAAACGAGAATGATATTATTCCTGAGAAACCAAGTTAAATTGTTTTCGGAATGTGAAACATCCAAATTATTCCTAAATATAAATTTCATTATATGACTAATAATATCAACTTTAGTGAGTTTCCTAATCTGACCAATAAAATAATGATGGAGATTTATAGAGATCAATGAGGGAAGGAAGTCCAATTTTCCACTTGAAAAAATCATGTTGGAATACAAATAAATGATAATGATTAAAAGGAATAGTAAAATAATTTGTTTGTGGAAAAGAAGGACACATAGACAATAATTGCAAAGGAAAAGGCTCAGTTAACCCAATAGAAAAGGATAATGGTTTTTCTAAGACATCAACAATGGTTAAATGTATTAAATATGTAATGTGTGGGCATTATGAAAATAAATTCCCCAATAGAAAATATCTTGAATAAAATCATAATTATAAGGCCCCAGCATTAATCATAACTTAATCTTGAGTTACTTTAAGAATACACGTTGATGATCTTTTCGGGTTTATAGTTTTAGAGAATTAGATCATAAATAATGCATTACATTACAAATTTTAACGAAGTGGATACATAAAAGATAATATTCATATTTTTTCATCAAAGGAAACAAATTTAAAACAAAACATGGACTCTTTCATGACACTTCCTTGACCCTATCATCACATCATGTACCATTCCCTTGACCTGTGAAAAACATTTCAAAAAATGGGGATGAGCATAAAACGCTCAATAAGGGATATGAAAGTCTGAAATGAAAACATTAGTCCATGTATGAAATCATAATTTACTCATAAAACATAATCATTTTAACATACCTCATCAAATCATGAATAAATCATAGAAAAGATAAGACATAAAGGTAACTTGAGGTATTCATAACATTTATACCTAGGGAGTAACCCTCATCGTTACATTTGGAATACCCATCACAGTATATTCCCTAAATCTCTTCGGAGAAACCTTAACATTTAACCCCTTCATGTTAAACAATTCATTGGAGAGCTATATCGGGCTCACATGCCCTTAGTTTATCACAGAACCACCCGTCTTCATAACAATGCCCAAGAACCATAACATAATCGTATCACGTAAAACATGCATCAAGGAAACATAACATTTCCATATTTAAATCACAAGATATCAATTCAACACATCGATATAATAAAAACATTATGAAAACCATTTTCAATACCAAAATAAAAGAAAAGTAATACATGGTATTTATTTTTTTCAATTTTTTAAAAAAAGTTAGGTTATGGATTGTAGAGGAAACCGAAACTCAAATAATGGTCACGACGGTGGAGAAGTCATTGTCGCCGCATACATACGACAATAAAACATTCCTTTGGTCATTTAGTAAAACTCTTCTTATAAAAAAAGATTCCTTTTGAATAAGGGTAAAAGTAAAAGGGGTTTATACACCGTATAAAATAAAGTTGTGTATAAAAAAAATATGCCTCACTGAATGGAGATTGAGACGAAGTCCCTTACCTCATATCCGACTTGACTCGATCGTTCTTTAATCTCTTAATTTATACTTGATTAAGAACCTTTTTAATGTTCATTATTCATTTTACATCACTTATTACCATGTCATGAAATCTATGTAATTATTTAAGTGAATAACGGTAGTTTAAACGATCATTGGTACTTGAGTCAAAAATAAACTCTTTATAATTACATGGTTTTCATGTATCCATTATATCCATAATTATATTCATGATTTAGATATAATATATATCATATATATCCAGTATATATATGCATTTGTAATATTACATTACATTTAGAGGTAAGAAATGAAATGCACTATTCTTTGAGACGGTAAGTCGTACATACGCATGAACGCTACTTTCATTTCTATTTCATATTTTATGGAATGGAATCATAATGATATAAATGTATTTTATAATTCCAGTATAATATAATATATAATACCATTAATTCCTTCTTTTTTACGTCCCGCATATGGCATTAATGAATCAAATTACTTTGAGGGGGCGGTAGTCCGCACTTCCTAAAATAAAGATATCGTGTATAACCATAATGGAAGCCATAAAGGAATGCCATAAATGAAAACTAAAGAATCTTAAGGTCAACATAAACATATTATATATCATATATAAATATAGTGACATCTTAATGGCCACCTTTGAAGGTGTTATAAGAATATTGAACAATCATCGTTTCGTGAGGTAGAAATTCGTCAACCACGGAAACAGTATGTTCTTTAACCATTATATGTAGGTGTGTGTAAGTGTAGATAGAATAATTCTTATAAAAACATCCTAGTATATTTAAAATAATTTTTTTTTACAAAATAAATGAATAAAAAGAGTTTATTGGGTTGGAGATGAAAAATAAAACAAAAAACACAAATGAAGACATTACCTTAAAATCGGATAACTCCCTTTGGTTTGAACCAAAAGGGTTTCTAGAAGAGCTTCCTGACTAAGGTAAGGATTCTAGGATGAGGATAGGGATGTGTAGAGACAAAATGATTAGATCTTGGCCGAGCCAAAGGCTTGAGAGGTGTGGGTAAGGAGGTAGTGGTGGGGGCCTTTTATAAGAGGAGAGGAGGGGCACTCTTGGAAAGTTAATAAAGGATACATTATTTTAAAAAGAGTTTCGGATTTAAAAGGTACAAAATTGATATATTTCTAGGATAAGGTGATAATGGTTCGAAATAAACTCATCCAACAGGTCTTTGACAAGTTTAGGTCTTAGATTTTACATTATCGTTTCATTTTATTTAAATCGTTAATTAATGAGGTAATCGCTGCATCATCATGATGTTATAAATAATTTAATTTATTTAATCTATAAAAAATTATAAAAAAAATACTCTAATTTGGGAAATCTTTTTATCTTTCCAATGAATATTTATAGTCCAATATATCATTTATGTAGACAAAATTAATATTTTCTTCCTCAGGTGATACATTCGTTGTTATATTTAAAATTCTTTAAAAATAAAAAGATAAAAAGTCATTATCACACAAATGTGATTCCATGGTGTCCCACAGTTTGGCACATGTAATCCCATGGTCGGCCATGACACAAATAGTAGAATTAGGAGACATGTTGGGGTCATTTGTTATTATTATGATATTATTTTATTATCCTTAACTACCCGATTACTAATTAATCAAGATAATTAAAGATAATTACCATCATTACTATTCATAATGTCAAAAAAAAAGAGTCTTGATTACATAATTTGGACCTTATGATTCCAAATATGTAATCCATTTTACCAAATTTCAAACACAGAAATTGTAAAAATGAATTTAAAAATAATTCTCGTTGTCAAAACAAATAGCGGGTTTTTTAGAAACAATATCTATGAAAAGATTGGCACTTGTTTATGCCCAATTCCAAAGTGAAATTAATCCCAATAACTACCATTGTATTACATGGTAAAAATATATTCTATTTACACATTAAAACCAATTAAAAATATAATCCCACCATATAATTATATTAGATGAAAAAATAGTTTTGATGTAAAATGCAGTATTTTTCATTATTCATTAAAAAATGAACATTGTTAGAAAAAAACCAAAATTTAACCCAAGGTAAATTTCAATGTTCCATTAATAAATAATAAGTTTATTTTTATAAATATATCTTATAAAATTGTCAAAATATAGATTTAAAAATGGTTTTCCATCAAAAGTCAGTAAAACAATCTTTTAAAAATATTAGTGTATTCCATGCTTAAGATTGGATTTATTCTTATTTTAAGCCTCTAAAACCCAATATAATTCAAAAATTGACAAAGATAAGAATATATATTATTCATTACTTAATTGGTATGTTACGTACTTCCCCCCCTTTAGAAAATTGTGTCCCCGAAATTTATTTACTTATCGAATAAGTGGGTGTATTTAGTCGTCATTGCATTTTCAGATTCCCATGTTGCCTCTTCACTCATGTGGTTTTCCCAAAAAACCTTTACTTGATGAATCAATTTATTCCGCAACACTTGATCCATGTGCTCATGAATCTAGACCGGTTGTTCCTCATAAGATAGATTCTCTTCCAGCTGAACTACCTCTGGATTCAAAACATGAGAAGGATCTGGAATGTACTTATTCAACATTGAAACATGAAAAACATTGTGTACCTGAGATAAACTCAGAGGTAAATCCACTTGGTATGAAACTAATCCAACTCTCTCCAGAATTTCATATGGTCCAATGAACCTTGGACTCATTTTTCCTTTCTTACCAAATCACATCACACTTTTCCATGGTGAGACCTTGAGAAAGATATGATCACCAACCTCAAAAGAGAGATCCTTCCTCCTGTTATTTGTATAATTCTTTTGCCTGCTCTGAGCTGTTCTCATGTGTTTCTGTATCAGTTTAACTTTTTCTGCCAACTCTTCTACAAATTCATGTCCCATCAACTTCCATTCACCTATATCATCCCAAAAAGTTAGAGTTCGACACCGCTTCCTATATAATGCCTCAAATGGTGCCATCTGTATACTGGAATGAAAACTGTTATGAAAATTCATCCAAAGAAAGATGTTGGTCCCAACTTCCCTGATAATCCATCATACAAGCACATAGCATATCCTCCAAAGTCTGAATTTTTCGTTCTGACTTCCCATCTGATTGAGGATGAAAAGTTGTACTAAAATTTAATTCAGAACCCAACGACTTCTGAAGGCCTTTCCAAAAGTTAGAAGTGAACCTGGGATCACGGTCAGATACAATGGAAAGAGGAACTCAATGTAACCTGACTATCTCTTTAATATACATATGATAAAGTTGATCTATGGAAAAAGTAACTTGTATAGTAGGGAAATGAGCAGATTTAGTCAAGAGATCAATAATAACCCAGATTCTATTTTTACCTTGAGGTGTCTTCGGCAATCCCACAATAAAGTCTATAGATATATTCTCCCATTTCCACTCTGGTACTGGTAAAGGCAGAGGCATCCCATTCGGCAACTGTCGCTCTACTTTAAACTGTTGAAAAGTCAAACACCTCACATTAAAATCAGCAATATCTCTTTTTATTCCATCCCACCAGTAGTACTCCTGAACAACTCTATACATCTTAGTACTGCCTAGATGAACTAAAAACGGAGAACTATCAGCTTCACATAACAACGCTCTCTTCAACTATGAATCACAAGGCACACACAATCTCTTCCCAAATCTCAAAACACAATCATTATCAATGTTGAATTTAGGTAACTTACCCTTCTGAACCAGCTCTACCTTTTTCTGCAACTCACTGTCTTGCTTATGTGCTTGCTTGATTCTGTCTAATAGAGAAGATTTCACTGATACTTGAAACAAAACAAGAGGGAATCATGCACCAACAACTTCTATGCCAATGTTAATAAAATCCTTAACCAAAGGATCACGTTTCAAATGCAACATTGTTAATGAAGTATTACATTTTGGACTCAAAGCATCAGCCACTTTATTTTCTTTTCCCTGATGGTAATTAATTGTACAATCATAATCCTTGATTAATTCTAGACATCTCCTCTATCTCATGATCAATTGTTTATGAGTGAATATATACTTTAAACATTTCTGATCATTATATATTTCACACTTTACTCCATACAAATGATGCCTCCAAATTTTTAAATCAAAAACAACAACAGCTAATTCAAAATCTTGTGTAGGGTAATTTACCTCTTTTGTTTTCAACTGTCGTGAAGCATAAGCAATTACCTGGTCATTCTGCATTAGGATACAACCAAGTCCTTTCAATAAAGAATTGCTGTAGATAACAAACTCCCCATTACTGGAAGGTAGTGCCAAAACTGGAGCATTCACCAATCTTCTTTTCAATTCCTAAAAACAACAATCACATTATTTTGTCCAGATAAACATAACACCCTTCTAAGTTAGGTTAGTCATTGGACCAGATAACCGTGAAAAATTTCTAACAAACCTTCGGTAATAGACTTCCAAAACAAGAAAACTACGAATCTCAGTTACATTTGTGGGTCTTGGTCATTCTTCAACAACTATTGTTTTTTCAGGATCAACAGTTATCCCATCTTTAGAAACAATGTGACCAAGGAAAAAAATTTGTTGCAACCAAAACTCACACTTGCTGAATTTCCCTTAAAATTTATTTTCTTTTAAGGTTTGAAAAATAACCCTTAAATGTCTTTCATGATCCTTTTTACTTTTAGAAAACACCAAAATATCATCAATGAAAACAACCACTATCTTATCCAAGAACACATGGAAAATTCTATTCATAAGGTCCATGAATACAGCTGGTGCATTGGTTCTCCCAAAAGGAATTACTACAAAGTTATAATGGCCATATCTTGTACGAAACGCAGTCTTTGGAATATCTACTTCCTTTACCTTCAACTGATGGTACCTCGATCCCTGGTCAATCTTTCAAAAAAACTGAGCTCCCCAGAGCTGATCAAACAAATCATTGATATGAAGAAATGGATGTTTGTTCTTAACAGTGATGTCATTCAAGGATCTATAATCAATGCAAAGACTCATTTAACCATCTTTCTTTTTAAAAAATAAAACAAGAGAACCCCATGGTGATGTGCTAAGTCGAATGAAACCATTCTCTAATAAATCTTGCAATTTCTCCTTCAACTCTAAAAGTTCAGTTTGAGCCATTAGATAAGGGGGTTTTGAAATTGGCTTAGCATCAGGAACTAAGTCAACAGTAAATTCAACTTCCTGATCTTGTATTATTCTAGGAAACTCATGAGGAAAAATATCAGGATACTCATCTACCACTAGAACATCATTAACTTGAACAGTTCCCTTGTTTTCAACGATATTTTCATGGCAACATTCATTTCCATTTTTAAAATGTTTCCCAGCCTCTTGATATGTTATCAACATTAAGGGTTCATTCTTGTACAAAAGCTGAAATTCCTTCTGAAAATAATCTTCTTTAGCGCTACAGTCAATATTAGTATGGTAAATAGAGTTTCAATCCATACCCAGAATAACATCAAACTCTACTAGAGGTAAAACAATAAGGTATTCAAGTAGGTTCTTTCCATGGATAAGGATATGAAGATTCTTATAAATTCTTTTTGCCTCAACATTTCTCCCAAGTGTTTTTACCACAAGTTCAGGAGTCATTTCTTGAGATGGTACTCCCATTTAACAAGAAAAGATTTCAGAGATGAAAGAATGTGTAGACCCCGAATCAAAAAACACACTGGCATAATCTGAAAAAACAAACAAAGTGTCTAATAAAACTTCATTTGATGGCCCGAAATCTGCTAAAGTAGTTTCAAAGGATTTCACCACCCCTTCCTGCATGTAGTCCAACTGCTTCCCATCACTCACGCTCTTTTTCGGACACTCGTTTTCATAGTGACCCATCTCATTGTAATTAAAACAATTCACTAACTGTAAATCAAATTTGGACTTACCATCACCTTGATCTTTTTCAGTGGAATCACGAGCCTTATGTCCCATCTTACCACATCGGTAGCACTTTCCAGAATTCAAGAAGACATTCCCAAGCACGCCTTTTACCACATTTATCACAAACTGGAAACATAGTTTTCTTACCGTCAGACCTTTTTGAAGAATTCTTTCCTTTATCCTGCCATCTCGGTCTCTTCTTCTGCTGGTTGTTATAGAACACCTGATCATCGGAAAACTCCATTTCCACCTTCTCAGCACATCGAACAAGCTTTTTATAACTTTTTAATTCACCAGAAGCTAAAGCCCTTCGATATTTTGGCTTTAATCCTGAGTAAAAATGATTGATTTTACTATCATGGTCTCGGATAAAATTTGGAGCATACCTTTCTAATCGAGTGAACCTTTTTTCATAGGCAGCCACTGAGTCTTCCCCTTGCATCAATTCCAGGAATTGTTTTCCATCCTATGTTGAACAGCCTTAGGAAAATATTTCTCAAGAAACATACCATTGAATTCATCCCAATAAAGAGAAACAATCTCATCAGCATCCCTGATATTTTTAACCATCGACCACCACTGATCTGCTTCACCCTCCAAACGGTAAATAGCAACACTAGCCTTTTGAATTTCTCAACACCCCATGACATTAAAAATCTTTTCCAGTACTTTAATCCACCCTTCAGCTAGCACAAGGTCAGATGATCCTCTGAATGATGGGGGATGTTGCCTCATGAAATGTTCCACCACTGCCATGTTCCTCTGCGGTTGATCTGGATGATCTCGTGCATGGACACCGCCACCATTTATCACTTGAGTCAACTGCACTATTACTACAACAAACAGTTCAGTTCCAATTCTGACCATCTCAGGATGCTGATTCAGAAGGTTATTTCCTTCTGTATGCCTTCCTAGCACTGCTTCCCTATTTCCTCTATGGAAAACCATTCTGAACAAACATGTCTTTGATAAAGAAACATGGTAATATTCAAATGCTATATCATTTCAATTTGACCATAATTTTTTTGGGATAGTCATTTAAAAGAATTATATCTCCTAATGTTATCTAAAACGACCACTAATACCAACTATAAGTCCCCAGCCTTAAACATTACATAATCTTGAGTTACTTCAAGAATACACATTGAGGATATTTTCATGTTTAGAGTTTTAGAGAATTAGATCATAAATCTTGCATTATATTCCAGATTTAAACAAAGTGGTTACATAAGAGATAGTATTAATTTTTCTTGCAATCAACGGAAACAAATTTAAAACAAAACATGGACTCTTTCATGACACTTCCTTGACCCTATTATCACATCATGTACCTTTCCCTTGACCTGGGAAAAACATTTCAAAAACATGGGATGAGCATAAAAAGCACAGTAAGGGATATAAAAGTAAGAAATGAAAACATTAGTCCTTTTATGAACTCATACTTTACTCATAAAACATAAGCATTTTAACCTACCTCATAAAATCATGAATAAATCATAGAAATCATAAGACATAATGGTAACTTGAGGCATTCATAACATTCTTACATAGGGAGTAACCCTCATGGTTACGTATGGAATTCCTATCACATTATATTCCCTAAATCTCTTCAGAGAAACCCTAACGTTTAACCCCTTTGCATTACCCAATGCATTGAAGAGCTATATCGGGCTCACCTGCCCTTAGTTTATCACAGAACCACCCATCTTCATAAAAATTCCCATGAACCATAACATAATCGTATCACGTAAAACATGTATAAAGGAAATATAACATTTCCACATTTCAATCACAAGATATCAATAAAAAACATTGATATAATAAAAACATTATGAAAACAATTTTCAATACCAAAATAAAATAATAGTAATACACATTATTTGTTTTTTTCATTTTTTTAAAAAAAGTTAGGTTATGGATTGTAGAGGAAGCTGAAACACAAATAATGGTCCCGACGGCGGAGAAGTCATTCTCGCTGCATTCGTACATCAAAAAAAACTTCCTTTTGTCGTTTAGTAAAACGCTTTGTATAACAAAAGATTCCTTTTTAATAAGAATAAAAGTCAAAGGGGTTTATACACAGTATAAAAGAAAGTTGTGTATAAAACAAAATATTCCTCAATTAATGGAGATTGAGACGAAATCCCATACCTCGTATCCGACTTGACTCGATCATTCTTTAATCTCATGAATAATAAACTTGAGTTAATTTATACTTCCTTAAGAACATTTTTCAAGTTCATTATTCCTTTTATATCACTTATTAACATGTCATGAACACTATGTAATTATTTAAGTTAATAACGGACGTTTTAACGATCATTGGTACTTGAGTCAAAAATAAACTCTATATAATTACAAGTTTTTCATGTATCCATTATATCCAGAGTTATATTCATGATTTTTATATCATATATATCATATATATCCTGTATATAAATTCATTTATAATATTACATAACATTTAGAGGTAAGAAATGAAATGCACCGTTCATGGAGACGGTAAGCCGTACGTACACATGAACGCTACATTCATTTCTATCTCATATTTAATGGAATGGAATCACAATTATATAAAGGTATATTATAATTCCAGTATAATATCATATATAATATAATTAATTCCGTCATTTATACGTCCCACATATGGCATTAACGAATCAAATCACTTTGAGGGGGTGGTAGTCCGCACTTCCTAAAATGAAGATATCGCGTATAACTATAATGGAAGCCATAAAGGTATTCCATAAAGGAAAAATAAAAAATCTTGAAGAAAACATAAAAACATAATATATCATATATAAAGCTAGTGACATCTTAATGGCCACCTTTGAAGGTGTTATAAGAATATTGAACAATCATCGTTTCGTGAGGCATAAATTCGCATATATTTATAGGATAAGGTGATAAGGGTTCGAAATATACTCATCCAATAGGTATTTGACAAGTGTAAGTCTTATATTTTACATTATCATTTCATTTTATTTAAATCGTTAATTAATGAGATAATTGATGCATCATCATGATGTCATAAATAATTTAAACTATTTAATGTCTAAAAATTATAAAAAAATACTATTATGTAGGAAATCTTTTTAGATTTCTAATGACTATTTATAGTCTAATAGATCATTTATGTAGACAAAATTAAATTTTTTTTACTCAGGTGATACATTCTTTGTTATATTTAACTTTCTTTAAAAATAAAAAGATAAAAAGTCATTATCACACAAAAGTGATTCCATAGGGTCCCCAAGTTTGGAACATGGAATCCCATGGTCGGCCTTGAAACAAAAAGTAGCATTAGGACACATGTTGGGGTCATTTGTTATTATTATGATATTATTTTGTTGTCCTTAACTACCCAATTACTAATTAATCAAGATAATTAATGATAATTACCGTCGTTACTATTCATAATGTCCAAAATCAAAAGATCTTTATTACATAATTTGGACCTTCTAATTCCAGATATGTAATCCATTTTACCAAATTCCAAACACAGAAATTTCAATAATTAATTTAAAAATAATTCCTGTTGTCAAAACAAACAGCGGGTTTTTTAGAAACAATATATATGAAAATTTTGGCACTTTTTTATGCCCAATTACAAAGTGAAATTAATCCCAATGACCAAAATTTAATTATATGGTAACAATATATTCTATTTACACTTTAAAACCAATTAAAAAGATAATATAACAATATAATTATATTAGATGAAAAATATTTTTGATGTAAAATGTAGTATTTTTCACTATTAATTAAAAATGAACATTGTCAGAAAAATACCAAAAATTAACCCAAGGTAAATTTCAATGTCCCAATAATAAAGAATAAGTTTATTTTGACAAATATATCTTATAAAATTGTCAAAATATATAATTAAAAATGGTTTTCCATCAAAAGGCACTAAAACAATCTTTTAAAAATATTAGTGCATTCCATGCTTAAGATTGGATTTATTCTTGTTTTAAGCCTCTACAACACAATATAATTCATAAATAGACATATATAAGAAGATTTATTATTCATTAATTACTTGGGATGTTACAAGAATTTTATTATGGGTAGTATTTATGTGGATGACGCTGAAGATACAACAAATGATATATGAGATTAAAGAAGTAATAATGTATAAAACAATGAGTCACAGTCATTGGTTTAAGAAGATAATTAAATTATTACATGATTATCGAGGATAATTTTGTATAAGTAATTTTTTTTATTTTATGGAATAATGAAACATGTAATAATTTTTAGAATATTTTTTGTCCTTTAGTATTTGAAATAATATGTTGAATGATAATGGTAACCATTAAATGAAATTTATATATTTTTGTAAAATTCTTGTATTGTTCATAATGATTGGATAATGGGATAATGATATGTTTGATGGTATTAAGGAAATAATGAATGATATAAGGACAATGTGATATCATGTTTTGCATATATAATTTTTTTTGTATTTTTGTAGTGTGGAAAGAGTTAACTTTGATAGAAATCATGTTTTTACTATGGTTTTATGATAATACATGTTATTATCATGTTTCATGAGAATAAATTACTAAGGTGTTCACATGTTTGGAATGTGACAACCATGAAATAAATTATGGGAAATGAGAGATAGATTTTATGTCAATTAAATTATCCTCTTTAAAAAGTTTTATATTTTCCATTATTTAATGGATTGTAATATTTTCTTTTTATGGATAGAATAAGTTATATTTTGGTTAATGTTTGTTATATTAATGTATTATCTCACTATATATAGACTCATTCATATTTTATTTCCTATTCTAATTATTTTTTGAGACATATGGAATTACCTATCATTCTATCACAATATTTTATAACAATTTGAGAATGAAAAATTCAATTTTATTTCTTTAAATTATAGATTATGAGGAAATTGTTCCAAGCATGAAAAATGGTGAGATTGTACCAAAATTAAGATTTTTTATATTATCATGAAAAATAATTCAACTTGAGGTAAAGGAACATGAATAAAAAAATGGTGTCTTAGTACATTCTTATTTGATGAATCAGATTTTCTCTTAAATCATCATAGAATTATGGTTTTCTGGTTATAACATTTTCTAATCCTGGTTCTCTATCACGATCCATTAGAACCGGAAGGTTTTATTTTTTTCCATAACCAAGTTTTGACTTCCCACAAATTTTCTCCTATGTTGAATCCATGTGATGAGTTACTTTGGGTAATCATTTTGTTTCAGCCTATCATTTTTCAAATAATTTTTTATTAATATTGTTTATAATGTGCGTTTCCTGGAAATAAAAATTCAAGAAGAAATCCTTTTATAACCGTGACGAATTTTGAGGGAGAAATTCACTTTAATTGGGGTACTATGTAATACCCCAAATCTTAATGAATCATTTTATACAAATAAATTATTATTATCTTCTATATTTTGAAATTAAATTATTCAAACATTCCTTTCACAACAAATTGACTTGTCGTATGTCACAAGAAACCCCGACTCTGCATACGATACAATAAACACTTAGTATAAATTTTATTCAATGTATAAAAGAAGACTGTCTGGATTATTTTATACAAAACACCAATGGAATGTTGTAAGATATGAAACACTTACATGTATTTTATTACTCATAAGAGTAATATTACATGATAACATGAATTGTATGCATTACCGACATTCAGTAAATAGTGATATTTTATTGAAATATATCTATTTAATGGGATACAAAATAGCCTTTATGAATAGTATAAACCAAAAT
This sequence comes from Viscum album, assembly GCA_963277665.1. Classification (NCBI taxonomy): domain Eukaryota; kingdom Viridiplantae; phylum Streptophyta; class Magnoliopsida; order Santalales; family Viscaceae; genus Viscum; species Viscum album. The sequence goes on from OY728152.1 coordinate 1,260,243,737, forward strand.
TTTAATTTCATAAAATTATAATTCATCTTGTGTATTTTTTAGATAAAATATATGATCAAATTCAAAAAATTTGGATGGTAGTATTTTTTCAAAAAAAATTTGTTTGCTTCCTTTTGATGTCCCACCCATTTAAAATCATGTTTATTATACTTTTATATATTCTATGTGTAAAAATAAACATCTTATTTTGAAGAGGGACATAAAAATTTACCATGGCTAATATTTCGGTATTTTTTTGATGAAATTCATATTTAAATGAATAAGGAAAAATACTGCATTTTAATTTAAAACATCCTTTTCAACAACTTTATATATATATATATGTTATATTTTTAATTGCTATTAAATTTTAATTGGAATAACGTTTTTATTCATTACTCCCATGTTTTTCATTGGTTGTAATTTAACATTTAAATTTGAAAATAAACACATGAAAATATTTTGATAGTTTTTAATTCTAAAAATGAGGATTTTTGGTTTTGATAATAGGAATTAATTTAAAATAATTTTCTTATAATTTTATTGTTTTGAATTTATAAAAATTGATTCAATATTTGAAATAATATTGTCTAAATTTTGTAAATAGGTACCTTTAATTTTGAAACATTATGAATAGTAACATTAGTAATTATTTTTATTTCACATCAACGGTACATCAGGTAAAAAAGGGTTAAAAATTAAATAAAAATAATATAAAACTTCCCAAAAACGTCTCTTAATCCTATTGGATGAGATATGTTTGATAATGAGAATCATGGGGTGCATTTTAGGACCCCATAGAGCCACATGGCTGTGATAATGAACATTTATAATTTTTAATTTAATTTGAATAAAAATATAAGATAAACATGTATCTCTTACTACAGAAATATTTTGTTATGACTTTAACAAAAATGAATTACAAAATAGTGTAAAAATAGAAATAAATGTTTTCTTAAAACAACTACTATTTAATTAAATGATATAAAATTGATAAAAATCTAATTATCTAACAAATTAATTAGATAATATAATATATTTAATTAATTATCCACTTTAGGTTCTATTATAATTTTACCGAATCTACAGTAACCATAAATTTTGAAAATAAAAGTAGACATGGTAAGAGTTAATTTTTTTAACAAATAGTTATATCCTAAAGATAAGTTACATTTTGAGACCTAAAATTTTCTAAAACCTATTAGTTGAGATGATTTAGAAACATAATAAAATTATATTATATGTAAATGTGTTTGGGACCCTTAGAAACAAAAAATATATTTATAATAAATTATTATTTAAAGACTTTCCAAAACTGTCGCTCTTATCTCCTTCAAAAGAAAACATATCCATCTCTTTTAATCACACCTATAAAGCCCTTTTTTATAGACAAAGCAACCCATTTACTCTCCCAACATCCCTCACTTCATCACATATGCCACAATTTGGTCCTAAAGTTATCATAAGTATTCCGTTTGTGAAAATCAAATAAATATACTCAAAAAAGTCGTAATTGTTTTATCACCTCTTTCAAAATTCTTTTATTCTTCAACATACTCTTATTATGTCGTTTCCAAAATAAAGTAATAAATCTAGTATATTATACATTATGAGATGTTATTATTATTATGGGAAAACCTTATACCTCATGTTATTCATTATACGCATATCAATATTACCATGCATGGGTATGTACGACTTTTATTCTCCAAACTGTGGTCTAATTTGTTACTCAATAATAACTAATTTGGATTGGTATAATAATGATTATAATGGATGTAAATAATTTATAAAATTATAATTAATCTATATAATTAATATAACATCCAATTCCATACCAATTAACCATTATGTTATTGATTTTGTCGCTCGGGCATATATACGGCCTACTATCTCAACGACGCCATGAGATTCATTCTCCACGTCAACCATTCCATAATAATTATAAAGAACATATAATAAATAATCATTAAATATAAGGAATAAAAATTCTTCAAGTTTTATGTATATTAATATATTTCATTTACTCTATACCATTCAATTCAATAAGGAAAAAGAAACTGTATTCATGCGATTATACAACATATTGTCTCCATGAATGGTGTATTCCATTTCATTTATCTATCTATTATACACGATATTAATGTAATATAAAATCATGTTCCACATTATAGATTTATATAAATCATTAACTATGTAATATTATCAAGAATATCAGATCAAAACATACACGGTAATAAAATGATTTCCGAACAAAACATTTATTTAACATGGAATTAATAAATAAATAGGTAGTATAAAGTCATTAGTGAATCATATATGATAAAATAGATATTTATATGGATATGTTAAAAGTTAATAATATGTTTAAACACAATATACATGAGTTTTAGGCACATATAAAGAAATCAGACCATAGGTAAGAGATAATTTCACAATCTCATTATTATCTGAGAATGTTTATATGTAAGTTTTTACTCGGGTATATTAATCATTAACATCCATGTTTCCAAAATATATAATATTATTTATATTCATAAACTATTTATAAAAGTCAATTTTTACAATTGGTGAATTGTTATTAAATGGTATGGAAGGAATCATTCTTTCATTTTCTATATGAGGTACTTTTTGACTTTTCCAATAAGAGAACGAGAAGATTGTTTTTTATGATATAAAAAATGAATGTATTTTTATGTTTTATTATTTCATTATTTCCAAGAAGATTACTCTACAATATTTCAATTATATTTTTATCTAAATATTTTTCTTTTAAAATTGCATGGTATTTTGAGAAAATAATTAATTTTTTAAGAAGATAGGATATTTTCATCAAGAATTATGATCAATTGTTTTATTACAATTATTTTTCATTTAAGATGTCTCCATTTAAATAGAGATCTAAATATATCCATATTATTAATATGAATTGATTGTGTTAATTATTGAATGATATTTTATTTGGGTTATGTTATGATAGAAGAATGTTTATGAAACTAATTTTATTTCTTGGGTTATGCTATGATCAGTGATTTAGGTTTTGGTGGCACATCTAAGAATGATTTCATTATGGGATTGGTGGGACCTTTATATCCCACAAATTCATGGATTATAGATTTATTTCTCATGACATATACATGAATGGAATGAAAAGTAAATATGGTTCAGTAATACAGGGCCATAATGACATGTAAACTGAGTATAGTAATACATGGATGGAATGAAAAGTAAACCTTCTTCAATAATTGACATTTTTTACTATAATTCTCATGGAATAAATGCCTCAGATACTATGGAAATCATATTATATTCTTATTTTTTGCATACAATTATAGGTTTTATGCCAGTTATTTTTTTATTATGGTTGACATTTCATTATAATATGTTCCTTCCTATAATGTTTTTAGGCTCAATATTTTGATATTTAAACATTATGTTCATCATTTTAAATAATTATGTTTCTATTTTGTTTTATGTTTTCAATTTTTACCATTACTGAGAATTTGAACCCTCCCTTTTTATGTTTTATTTTCACCAAGATTTAATTAAATTATTTAGTTAGAAAAAAGTGGAAGATCATTATGGGTGAGGTCAAATTTCTTCCACCAATTTAGAAGATTATGTTCCATGTTTCCAAAGACACGAAACTAATACTCTCTTTATAATATTATTAGTTTATGTATTAAGTATTCTGAAAAATAAATGAAATGTCCATGTATGTAAAGAATGTGTCATTAGAGTCATCATTGAAGATTAATTGATCCATACATCAATTAAATTGCTCATAACTTTTTTACACTCTCAAAAACTTGTCCTCAGTCACATAATAGTCCCAAACATTGTTTATTTTGTATAACCCCATCTACCAAGTTAACCTGTATTAAGAATATATTTTCGATTGACATTGGACATCCCAAAGAGAATTATTTTTAGTCCATCATCATTTCTAAAATGAATCCAATCCATAATTTTTAAATTGGACTCAACTAATAAGTTTATTATGTGTTCATATATTTTATGTAAATTAATTTTTCAACACCCATAATTTTAGATGTCCTTTTCTCTCATTGAAACAGCAACAAATCATTTTTTTTCTCATAAGAATTCCCCTTCTTCAACTACCATTTAGGTAATTATTCTGATGATTTGTTCTAATAAGGCACATTTGGTTCATCAATTTCCCTTTAATGTATCATTATTGAAGATATTGATTCTTTTTTATCTGTGATTGATGATTTAGGGTATTTTTATAACCCTCCCTTCATGGTCACATGACAAAGTATCCATTCCACCCTTATGGAAAAATAGTCCTCCCTATGTCTATATCCACCACACCAAAAATAGTATTTGTTAAAGGAATACCAGTGAAATGAAAAAATGATTTCATGTTTATGGTATTATTCATCTATATAGAGTTTTTTTCAATTTAGATATAATAGTGATTATGTCATAATTTTACCTAGTAATAACACCTAATATTTAGAAACATTCTCTATCGTGTCAAGGAATGAAAAGGTACGATTTTGTGATTCTTTCAATATCATTTACCTTATGGTAGTTTTTTTTGTGGCTCAAAATAATTCATAGTTTACTTCTTCAATTTATTATATGATAAAAAACCATACGCTTTATTTTAAGAGAACTACACAATTTAGAATCTGAATACTCTCTTTAGTGGTTACTGTGGGAAATTTATTATCATCAATTGTGACTAATTTATTTGAGTTACCTTACCATATATCTAGTGGAAAAAGTGTATCTTGTTCCTTACAATTCCATCTCTAATCCCTAAGATTGTTATTTTCTTTATTCCATATGACCTTTTCGTTTAATGTATTAGTCAAGGATTCAAGGATTCAAACATATTCCATCACATTTATTTTAAACTGCATTTCATTTCTTATAATTATATTACTTCTATAGTAAAATTTTTAAATAAGTGCTACTAGTAATTAGTTTTATTTATCCCACTTCTACATATATAACCTCGAGTCATGAAAAATCTCATTTTCATCCTTTGTTTTATGCATCTAATTTTCAATTTCTTTGACGGTTACATCATGCCCAAAATTTAGATTCAGACTTCCCCACAACATCATTATTTTTAGTATAACAATATATTTATTATATTCTATTCATAATAGAAACCATAATATTTTCACATTGGTCACTATAATTTTCAAAATATTCCACTTCAGAATTATATAAAATTTCGTCATCATTAATAAGATGATTTTTATTCTTAATGAATTTTCACTAAAGAATTCCTCAAATTTTTTCATCATTAACACACATCATTAAGGATTCATAATTATATTAATATTTATATTTTAAAACAACTAGTAGTGATATGCGCTACCTTTTGACAACATAAACAAGAAGTTATAAGCCTTCCTATGAATATATCTTTTTTCCTCTTAAAGATTGGTGGAAAATACATCCCACCATAAAACTCATATTCATCTAGATCTTCTTTTACATTGAGGTTATATATTTACATGAAAGAACATATTGTAATTTTTCCACATATATAAACCCATTATCATCATTTCATAATTTTTATATGAAAAGTGTGGTATGGGGACTACGTAGAAATACATTTTTCGATCCTTGAAATTATGTACCTACACATTGGAAATAAAATGTGAAGGTAATCTCCTTATTATTAATTTTATTATCTTTGTATAATAAATATTTTATACAAGAACAAACATATATTTAACAAAATATTTCATTCTATTGGATGACTCATAAATTTCTATGGTCAAGAATATCCTAACATATTCATATTTATTTATTTACTCTTCTATCCTTTCATCTAAATCATTGGGATAACCTAAAAAAATGTTTAGGGGTTTCTTTAATATTGAATGAGTTGTTTTATAGGACATTACCTTAGTGTATAAAGGGTTTGACAGACATTATTTTAAATCATTTCTCTTAATTGGTTCCTCATCGAGTAATTTTTCCTTTCTTTTAAATATTGAACCTCCATGGATGGTATCAATGATCCCATTAATATATATTGTATAAAATTCCAATCCCAATAAATTTATTTATTTATAAATCATGTCATTTTAAAATTAATAATTTTCCAAACCTAAAAATTGAATAAATTTTTAATTCACACCCATAACGACTTCAATGATCCTTAGAGATAAAATACCACCCATGAATCTTTCCTTCTAATATCACTTGTTTTTTAGTTATTAGTGGAAATATCCAGGGATTCTAGGGTGAATTAGGGTCATCTAAATTCTCATTCCACAATCCATTGATCCTGATGTTGTTCTATGTTTGTGAAGAGAATTCCTTTTATTTCCACTATATCTTATTGAAAAAAAATGTAAAAGTTGGAAATGAAATATAGATAATTTTAGTTGGTTGAACATAACTAGTCTAGTCAGTGGGGAATGTGATTGATGATGTGTCAATGAAAAAACAATAGAACAAACTACTTCAGTTTGATTATATAGTGGAACAGTCCCAATAACCCTTTGAACTCACTACTCTGACAATATATGAAAGATCACTTCCTCAAGGAAAAGTGAAGACTTAACTTTTCCCTTTATTACATCATTATTATTATTTACATGATTATATTTGGATATTACACCAATCATAATTCTTTTCTTCCAAATTATCTTTGATGTAATTCCAATGATATCATACTTCTATAAATTCATTCTTCTTCATATGTTTTCAAACTTTTAGAAGACCCTTATCACAATTTGATTTAAATAACTCAATATTTTTTTTTCATATGTTTTATTTCCATTTAAATATCACATTTTGGAATGAATTTCTGTTATATAGGATTTTTTCAAGGCTCACCAATTATTACTGGGATGATGAAGTATCCTTTTATCTGATTTTGACACTATGGAAATCCTAGATATAACCCCCACTTTCATATTATGGGAGAAAATTTTATAACTACCATGTTATGGAATTATCATAGCTTATATAACATGAAATCCTCTTTTTTATATACTTCATCATTGTTAGTATCAACTGTATTGAAAATTAATTTCCTTTTCCCTCCATATGGTGTTTTTTAGATTACTGTGGTGTGGAAACATGTTGAAAAGATTAATAAAACTCTTGAATTAAATCCTATATTACAATAAAATATTTTATCCATTATAAATCTTCTTAACTCACTGAACATGTTTTAGTATAGACTCTTCCATTTTTGGTTGTGAAAATATTACCTGACACATTTATGTTTCAATAGTATTAGTCAATGTAGGAATTGTAGATGAAAAACAATTATGTTATGTTAAATTTTATCCCTCCCCAACACAAGGAATATATGTGATCAGATATTTTCCATCCTATAATGGATAGAAATGTAGCCAACTCTCACTATAGTGGGAATCATTAATATTCCAGTGTAATGAAACTCCTTAGGAACTCTTCTAACATTCCTATACACCTTGGTTCACTTGATTATTCCATATCATTGGAGCTCTAAGTAACACATATAAAATTAATCTGGATAATATATAATATTTATGAAACCACCCATCTTTAAAACTCAATTGAGTCAAATAGTTTCCTTTTCTCATCTATTACCTCATGTTACACCCCACACATGAGATGATAATCAAAAACATAATTTACTCACCCACGCTATGGTATTCCTTAAATGAACTTATTCGAATACAGATAGGATCCCATATTCAAATCCATACCAAAATACTCATCTATGTGGCACAAGGGTTTGTATACCACCATGATTGGAGGTTTCTCTATTGCAATCCAAGAGCACTATTTTCTATGTTATTGAATTATTACGGACAACATTATTGTATATCAAGTTGAAATACATCGTATTCTTCCAAAAGTGAAGGATTTGGATGGAAACAAAGAGCTATTAGAAAATGTACATAATGTAGTTTTTTATAGTTCATTTCACTATATCCATTACATGATCATGTTTTGGTACCTATTACATGTTAACAACTTGATTTGTTACTATATTATTTATAAAAGTCAATCAATTTCTATATTATTCCACATAGCTTATTGATGGTTATTCTTTCTAATTGTTATATAACATCTATGTTCATATATAATATGAATATGATACACTAAATAAATACTCATTCCTTTATGATATTTTCCATCCCTATCAGTTGAGTACAAACATTTGTTTCTTAAAGACATTCCACATATATAATGGTTAAAGATATATGGTCAGGGTTATTACTTTTATGTTAAATTCAAGAGCTTCCCTTGAAGAATATACATCATGAGATAGATTTTCTATCATCCATAAAACCTACCAAACAAAAATCAGTTTATACTTGAAATGGTTTAAAATAATTTTTTTTAATAATATTTCCCATATTCTACTACTTATATGATGTATAGATGTATCTATATCACATATTTCATATGAATTTCCATGGTATGAATATTATATAAATTTTAATGAAATTTCGAAAACAAGATGTTATAATGTTTTGGATTTCATGTTAGTTATGCGAATGATAATTTTCCTATATCGTGTCATATCCACTTTATCAGCATTATCAACAGTGGAAAATTTCATCAAGGATTTCCTTGGTCTTGTCTTTTCTCATGATTTTCCAATTTGAGATCATTTTAACACATCCTTATATTATTTGGTTTAGGGGATACATTTCCTTTTTTTATATTGACTCACTTATAAACCAATGAAGAATGAAAATTCACCAATTAAATACTTTTCAAATTCATACCACATAAAATTTGAATAATGATTTCATTTGACATCATCTAAGCCTCTAAATATGATATCCAAAACAAATAAATGTATGAAAATACACCACCCTTTAACATTCACTATATATATGTAGTGTCTAACACATCATTGAAGATATTCATGCTTTTATAAGTTCTAATATTTTCTTGTGAATCTTGAATGTGTTTCATCTTTAGGCCCTATCATTGCATTACTCACCCAAAACACATTTATTTCTTCGTTATTGATGGGAAACCCATTTAGTTGTTTAATGATAAATTTTTCATTCCGGAATCCACTCAATATGAATAATTTTACATAATTATGGTATACTCTAAAACCATTCATCATTAATTTCCATAAATAACCTAATACATTCTAGATAGGCCAATGGTGAAAATGCTATATTATTTTCAAAACACTAATTTTGAGAATAAAACATTCAAAAAATATATTCATTTTTCCTCATCTCAATTCTATCATCATTGTTATTAGAAGACCCACATGGTACACATCACATTTTAGATTTATAGAAATGAGTTGACTTATCAATCCTTATTTTTCTAAATTTTATAAATCTCATCATTAATGCATTTTTTCAAATATTTATCAGGATTATCACCATTGAATGATTTTGGTTCCACATGAACTAGCAATTATTTTTGATGATTTCATTTCATACATTCTATCATGGGTTTTCCAGTCAACCACTATGTTGATATAGGTTATTTCACCATTATTGGAATTTTTTATGGTACTACTTATTACTTATGATTTATCTCCATCATCATAGTTTTTATTTGAGTTTGTTTTATAACATTGAAGTCCCCATCATTTGGACACTTCATCATCATTAACATCCTCACATTTTGTAATAATTAATTAAAACTTCGGCTCATTAGATTTTGAAATCTTCTCATTCTTAGTTACTATAATATCATGATTTATTGGCCCACATATATCCACATGATAACTTTCCAAAAGACATGATTCATTTCCTATATATGTATTTAATTTATTTTGGCCTTTCTACCCATAAATATGCATCCTATGTATGTGGCTTGTCACATGTGAGATGGGGAAAGTTACATTCTCCCTCATTCATCAAATTTTTTTCTATATATGCATGAATTAACAGCCCAATACAATTGTTCTCTAATTTTTTTATAGCTATTTGGACTAAAAGATCTAATTTTGACATCTAATAATGTATAAGTTCAATTAGGTTCATCATCATTGAATGATAAATGATATATTCTTTTGATAAATAGTTCACTCTTTCTTGTATAACTCACACTCAGTAAAATATGTATAAGTCCTACTACCAAGAGAATATTTTTTTCTTTTGAAGATATTATAGACTAATTATGGACTTCATAATGAAATTTTTTCTAGTCATATATCATTTCAAAACCTATCCACTCCACCCATGTACTGTAAGATTCCATGAAAATGTTTTTCTATTTTGTATAATATGTGAGGTAAATCAAATGTATAATAACCATTAGTTAGATCTCTCCCTTTATATGAATGAAAATTCAACAACAACATCAACATAAATCATTTTCATTATCTTCTATTTTAATTTTAGAACTTCTTACAATGATTGATACTCATACAGGTCATTTCGTTTAACAATTTCCATTCCACCTTTAAAAAATGAAAACATATAATCACCATTCATTATGTGTGGGATTCTATTAGTTGCTGAAATCCACATTTCTGAGTGACATGAAGAACCTACCATTACCCCCTTATGATGAAATAGTCCACAATATGTCCATTTCTATCCCACACAAAAAGAACTATGGAATAAAATTTAAATGAATAAATGATTTCAAATTTTTTATATTATTTTCTCATAGAATAATTTTTTTCCATTGGTTAAAGAATATTTACTATTTCATTATTCATATAGTAATAAAACATTTTATTTATCACCATTCTCTAATTTCTCATTACTTAAAAAGTATGATTTTATGCTTCATTCATGATCACATTACATTAGGCAGTCTATGCATGTGGCATTACATGATTCACGACTTTTTCTTCATTTAATTATACATTTCAATTGATTTACCATTATTTATAAAATGTTTCTTATCTGAATTTGGAATACACTATTAATTGGTTACTCATGGGATATCATTATGCTTTTGTGAGGCCAATTTTATTAAATAACATGAAAATATACTCGGTGTATGAAATCTTTACTTTTCCTCCACAACCTTTTATAATCCATTGATATTACATCGAATTATATAGTCTTCCTGGTACATTCTCTTATATTATTATTCAAACCATTTGTGTTCCCCACTTCTCGTCAACATTTATAATAAGATCCATTTTGTTTCATGAGATTCCACAAATTAAAATTTTCAATTTATAAATCTCAGATTTAAATAATTACATATATATCTACCATTTCTGAAAATAAATATTTTATTCATAAACAACTATGTTTTCCTCATGGTTTGATCTATACATTTTTTAAGCACTTCAAGGGATTACTTTAATTTAAAATTTTGATCAAATCCTTCACAACATTGTATTTTTTTACTTGACTATCATATGTTTATTTTCTACAAATAAATATCACCCATGAATCATTATTGTGATCATGGTAATTATTATCTACATAATCTTCAGACTCATCCAAATTTCCATCTCCTTATGATAACAAAATTTTATTCGAGAAGAATCTTCACAACATTCTTCAACAAATTTTATCATCTTTTAAATACATTTTCATAGAATCATCATCATCTTCAACTGGAATATATTTAAAAAACATTTAAGTAAAATTGTATACTTTAGAAAATTAGAAACGATAAATTTTAGGCTTTCCTTTTAAGAATTATTTTAACAAATTATGGTTAGAGTATAGAAAATACATCACACCATTAAACTATTCTTCTTATGAATATTCATTAATAGTTAGAGCAATAATTTTCTTGAATGAAACATACAGAGATTTTTTTATTTTATCTTCACACATTGTCATCATTTATCAATTCATGTGGAACTTTTGAGATATATAGCTTATATAGAGATCCATAATTTTTATCATTATCTTATTTATTAGAATTTTTGACAATAAAAATTGTGGTAATTATCCTATTATTTATTTAATGATAATATTATCATCAATATCTTCCCCAAACCTCACAATTATTTAATAAGATCATTTATTCATCTGAATAAGACAACAAAAGTTTAGATCAGAATCATATTTGTCTTATTATATATTACATCTCATTTGAATATTTTCATCTCAACCTATATAATCCTTTAAAAATTGTTCATCGGTTGTTACCATGTGAAATATGAAGTTTTATAGTTCAAAGCATAGGTTTAAATAGGTTTGACCAAAGACCCCCATAAAGAATTTTTTCACATTAAAATCTAAATCCATTTATTTGTGGACTCTTTCCCATAAGGGTCCAAAGTACATGGTCACAATGATCTCTTACATAGTTGTCGTGTAAACTACCAATCCCAATTACCTATAATAGTGACGAATCAGTTTTTTTTCTTAATAGATTTTTTACCTTTGATGATAAAATGTATTTTTTATTCACAACTATAATTTATTCTATAATCCCATTTGAGAAAATAATTACCCAGAATCCTTCCCAATGATACAACTTATTTTCCATTTTTCAAGGTATTACCCACATGAGGTTGGTGAATTATTATATCATTGTATATAAGCCTTCCATTGCATGATCAGGATCTTATTATCTCAATTTTATTGATTATCCTATTTTATCCATAATATCATCTTAAAAAGAAATTAATATACTGAATAAATTAAAATGAAATTTTCATGGTAAACCTAAACCATGAAAATCAAATGTTCATGTGATTGATGATTCATTAATGCCCCAAACAAAAAAGAGAACTCTACTAAATTTTTTATACATAATGGAGAAATCTAATAGACCCTAAAAAATAATTCTTCAAATAATATGTGACAGATTATTTCTTCTAAATAGAGTTTTGAACTCATTATTACCCTTTTCACCTATATGGTTATCATCATATGATTAGATAAAAATATTACACCAAACATGATGTTTCTTTTCCAATAAATTATCAATGTTGTTCTAGTGAGATGATACTATTCAAAAATACATAATCTTCTTTATTGTCAATCTTATTGAAAAACCATCTCTGAATTTTTCCTAAGCCCCTATTGAAGATTTGAGCGTCTATTCTCTTTTCATTTTCATTCAATTTTTAAGAATGTATCTAATTTCCCCATGATTTTTAAAAGTGCCTCCTTTGATTAATGGAATCATAAAGAACAATTTAATTTGAAGTAGGAACCCTGGAGAGAGATGTAATAACTCCCTCACTCGGGTTGTGGTTGATTCATCCAAGACTACATTTCTTCTACATTATCATTTGTTAAATGGTACTATATCACCATTTTTTAATATATTATGACGTTTTTTTCTTCCACTATGGTGGAAATTTCATTTCCCCATCTCATAATGTATCATTTAAATGAGTACATTATCATTTACACCTGTTGAGTAGAAATATAAAAATCATGAATTTACTCCACCATTATAACATAATTTCTTGTTCTTATAAACTCCTTTTAATGAACAAAATATTCTGTAGTGAAACATCTTCCATTTATAGTAGATTAAAAAACCCTTGTTTCACCTATTGAGTATAACTATAAATCTAATGCATTAACTCCTACATTACACCATAATATCTTGTTCTTATTAATTCATTTTAACTAACCAATCATGGTGTTGTGTAACCTAATCTATTTCAAATTGATAATATACTCCTTTTGAAATTTTTTTGGATGTATGTCTTATTATATAAATTAGTGATCAAGATATATGTACTTATTTTAAATTAGGACCCTCCATTATTAATGGCATAACTATGGTGTGATAATGTTATCTCCAATAAAAGATTATGACATAGTCATATCTCCACATATTGGAGTAGTCAAATAATTCCTAGGAAATGGATCTCCTCAAAAAGACATATTACACAGCTCAACAATGTTTTTTATTTTATTAAGTAATAGAGGAAGAGATTTGTGTCCCACATCAAATATTACATTGGAAGAGATGAAATATTTAATAAACCACCTATATTTAGTCACTCAATTGAGTCAAATTGTTGTTGATTCTCACAAACTACCTCTTATTCGACAACACACATGAGAAGTAGTATACCAAATTAATGTTTTCATATGACTCAAGGAATTATTCAAATTAATGTGTGCCTCCACACACTAGTTCTCACATACACACCCCTACTAGACCACTCAACTACGTTGAACCAGTTGTTCAACATTATCTTTTTGGGATGATTCTGAGGTTATCGCCTTGAGTGTGATTGGATTTTCTTTTTAACCATTCACGACATCATTGAGTCCTAGATAGATACAATACATCATATTATAGCCAATGAAATATAAACTATTCAAAGGTGTTGATTCACGAGAATTTGTTCTATATTACCAAATTATTATAATTTATCAACATCCAAACATTTAAAACCATCTTCAACTTGGTAATAAATATAACTCACACAATCCCCCAAAGGTATTTTTGCCAATAATAACATACTTTATTGGGTGTTTAAAATTTAAAAAATACTTCATATTACTTCTCACAAATAATAATTGAAGATCTATCTTATCAATTACCTTAAAATGTTTGCAAATGATTCACTAATAATAAAATAAAATCATTGTAGGGATGAATTGTTATGTGAAAAAAATTACCTTAATGAATTATTATATGATAATATGCACTACATTAATAAGAAAAAACCATTATACCAAGAAAAAACATGTGATACCCCATACAAAAATCCCCATATTTTCAAGTAGTGCACTCTTCCCCCAACATTTTATCATTATAAAACACTAATTATCCGCATTTCTCAACAAAAACAATTACACAATCCGTTACCAATCAAAAAATTTCGTTCGAAACAATTTAAAGATGGTGATAGAATATATCTGACAGCTCTCTATAAGAAATTCCTAAAGGGGAGAGGGTTTCCCATTTCCTAGTTCGTCTAATGATACAGATTCGGTTATACCCCAAGAGGAGTCCAATAATTTTCAGAATCTAGTTTTGGGAAATATTTTTTTAAGGATATACATTACATGATGTAGTGTTGTTATGTATTTTATAATGAAATTTTTTTTCTCTACCTTCTAATTTATAAATTGTACTTTATTTCAATGATCTTTTTTATAGAGTGTTGAGTAGGATTGATTATACAATTTATAGAATTGGAATTTTCAAATGTAATCAGAATCCATGATACCACATCAATAATGTCCCATCAGTATTTTTTTCATCCACATTAACTGAGTATGTTCTTGATTATCAACCACATATTCCACTTATATAGTTATTAATGATATACAGTGATGATTCTTATTTTCTAAAGAAATTCAAAATAATTGGAAGTAGTAAATGAAACATATGTAAATTTACATTGTTTACCCTAATCGAGTATAGCCTTGGAGAATGAGATTGATAAGGACCCGATAAATATAAAATAATATTGTGAAGAATTTATTTTGTTTTACACAGTGGAGTGGTCTCACAGACCCTCCAAAATCCAATTCAAATAGGATAAGAAATATCATTTCCTGTCAAAAAATGAATAACTCGACATTCCCTATTATACCTACATGGTGTTATTCCTAATATTAGATATGGATAATACACTGAACATGGTGTTTCTCTTCCACAAAATAATCAATTTTGTTCAAGTAATATGATACTTTTTAAAATCATTCTTCTTTATCCATTTTAATTTTCAAGAAAAACAACTTCCAAATTTCCTCTGATGATCTCTAGATCGTATTGTTCCCCTTTTATATATTCATTTAAAGATAATTATGTTTAAATAGTATGTTTACCCATGTTTATTTTTCAAGTATTCCATTGGTTTATTAGTTTTATAAAGTACCATTAAAAATGAATTAGATTCACTGAGGTTCAAGGAAATAACCCCCTCTTTTTGTTCTAGATGAAATTGAAAAAATAAAATTACATATACATGATCCTTAATATTATTTTTAGAATCCTCTTTTTATGATATTCAACTACATAGTTATCTTCCAATATATTGAAACCATATTTTACAAATCTCACAGTACATTGTTTTACGAAGTATTTTCTTACTAAAACCTATTAATAGGATCTCTAAAAATACTTATTTAACCCCCAACCCCCATTACACTATGATTGTATATCATATTTAACCCCTATTAACTCACTGAATATGTTTCAGTGTAATATATTTTATTTGTTGTTTCGAAACTCAACAATTATTCCATTTTAATTTTATTATGAATCTTCATGTATGAATTATAGATTTGAAAAAATTAACTTCTTATAAATTATAATGCTCCATAACATTAGATGTATCTTCTACATGAACATTTACTTTCCAATAATGGAATTTGATATAGATATCTCTCCATTCCATAGACACCTAAAATATTCTAGTGTTACAGAAGAACAGAAACAAATCTACATACATACATTTGTACCATGGATAACTAGGTTATTAAATATACTATTATCTCTATGTTAACATAAAAAACACTCCATAGAATATATAACATATATGAAACCACATCCTTTTAGACACTCAATTGAGTCCTACTAGAACTGTTTCCATGATAATACCAATTATGCAACCACACACATGAGACGATAATCAAAACCTTCAAATTTTCACCAATATTGTGTCCTAGCATATCCCAAAATATTTCTATATATAATGATTATCTCATGAACACACCTAAAGTAATACTCATATATGTGGGCCTAGTCTTGGAAACTCGATTATCTAGAGGTTTCAGGGATGAGGGCCATGAGTTTTCTCATAAATTATTGGAACTATTAAAAAAATAATTGTGCATAGTTATTTATACTTTTATGTATACTTCCTCATGATATATGAAAAAAATATAGAGGAATTTTATGAGGTGTGGGTTTTGTGTTCTA
The DNA here is from genome assembly GCA_963277665.1 of Viscum album. NCBI lineage: Eukaryota > Viridiplantae > Streptophyta > Magnoliopsida > Santalales > Viscaceae > Viscum > Viscum album. The sequence goes on from OY728152.1 coordinate 1,260,260,465, forward strand.
TAAATATTATTATTCAATATATTATAAATATTTATACCTTTCTTTTACTTGTTAACAAATATAACACACACAAAACTCTATAGTGATTTTGGCCAAAAATTACCTTAATAAAAGACATAAGGGTAATGTGGTAGTATATTATATATGATATATTAAACAAGTTATTATATAATATTATTATTAATTATTCTTAAAATAAAATTAATAGTATCAAATATATCATAGAAAATGTAGTCCCTGCATTATTATTATATAAAATTTGTGTCATAAGTGCATATATTGATATATAATACATTAAATTTAAGGATAATTGACAACCAAAAGTATGAGTTGGAGTTATTCATAGCTAATTTTTATCATAATTTATTATATGTAAAGATAAAATGTTATAGTTTTCATGTATATACATGTTATATTGGGATATACAATTTGCTAAATAGGTATAAAAGTTTTTTTGTACGGTATGACCCACCAAGTATACAACACCGATTGTCAAAAACTAAATATTTTTTATACACGGGGTTTATTGATCTTGTTTTGAATACTCATTACCCATCATTGGTGAAATATGTTTCATGAGAACCTTCATAATCTGTAAAAATTATTATATTATCCCCCAATCATAGATAATTATGTTTTTGTAAGTTAGGTTGCAATCACGATATCTCTTATAGATCAATCGTGATGAGATTTCTCCACTCATATGATATATGTGACATATGGTTCATCGATTATGACAAATTCAAGAGTTTGTGACCACATCTAGGCAGTTAATTGGCCAGGATTATCTTAATAGATAAGGGTATTGTGATGTAATCAACTATAAAGGTGAACAAAATTGGATGTATTCATCATCTCGGTCAGTAGATACCAATAGAATTGAAATTTTATGATTCTATTATACAATATTGACATACTCTATGTCCCAATGTAACTAAATTTATTAGTAAAACAGAATGCATGAGTGTTCACAGTAGAATCTACTAAAAATATTGGACACATATATAGAGATACAAGTTTTTCATGGAGATCTCACCAAACCAATTTATAGATTAAATATCATTGATTGTTTTCTAGTAGAATATAATTTCATGCATTTATGGATCAAGAGACTGATATGTTATAATAATGATACAAAAATCCATGTGGTCTAATTTTATAGTATACTTAATAGGGATTGTGTTTGACTCATATATCTTTACTAAAATAGCATTAAACTTAATTGAAATTGTTTTTAAAGGGATCTTAGAAGGTATTTAATATTATGAGAAAAAAAGTAAATAAGTTGAAAAGATTTCAAAATTTTGTAAGAAGAAATCTAAATTTCTGGGATATGGTTCTATAGGTAGTATTATATGATACAATAAATGGTTAAATTATACAATGTAATTTATTAATTTTTGAAAGTATGACATTGAAGAATATTTTCATTAAATCCTTTACACATATGATACATTTTTTCCTATAACATACCAACAGATATAATATTATCATCTTGAATGAAAAGAAAAAAACAAGGGTCGGTTCTACCACATCTTGTAACACCCCAATATTTTAGAATTTATTTTATTTTAAATAAATACTACTTATTGTTGTTTTTATAACATGAAATACCAAACATAAGAAAACATTAATATACAATTTAAATATTATTATTATAAATGAGTGGTTATATTAGAGGGTATGAATATGAACCAAATTATATTGATATAGGATTATAAAAATTCTCTTATTAAAAATATATTTATTATTAGTTACAAAATTATTACCAAATTTTGGATGATACCAATTAAATATAATAGGGTTAAGAATAATTTATTTCTAAGAGGGGAATTTTCTATAAACTGTGTTTTTTATACAATTTATATGTTAATATAAAAGAATTATTTCAAAATAATTGAAAACGAATCCTGATAAAATTGAAATTATATTGGGATAAATCATATTGAAATATTATTTTTGGTGAATTTTTTTGACTTTTTTGAATGTAGTATTTTTTAGGTGAATAGTGAGAATTAACAATTTTATGAGTAATATCACTCTTATTATCGTATCATGATATAATAATTAAATGAAACATTATGAAACATTATTTATCAAAAAAAATATATTTTTAAAATTTAAGAAAATTTATTTAAAATTTTAATTCTGATGTTATAAATATATGTTTATCATTTTTGGAAATCTACGTATAATTTTTAACAACATAAAAACTACTTTCAAATATTCAGTTTTTAAAAAAATTTCATATTTATCATTTAGGTTGTGAATTTTATTTAAACCAAATAAGCTTCCTTTAATTTATCGTGACCTAGTTTTTTCCAATAGAATAAAAATTACACATGATTACGACATGGAAACATTTTTACACTAGATATGTTCATTGTATAAAACAGGTTTTCATCGATTTTTTTGAAGGTGCATTAAATTTAATTTTTTCCACTTCTATAAATTGAATCATAAAAAATTAACTCCATATTTCAGTCATAATATCTTAGTTTGGTATTGAGTTACATTTAATGTTTAGTCTTAATAAAAAGTAAAAAATTAATAGTTTGGGAGATTAGTTATGTGTAAAATGAATTTATTAGGGATAATAATATGGGATAAGGTCTTATAATATTTCAATATCATTCTGTTATTTTATTAAATAATTTTATTCATACAATCCACATCCTATATTAAATCATATGGTTATTTTGTGTCATTTTTAGTTGACAATTAAGATTATATTATTTTATGGAAAGAAAAAGTAAAAAATGTCACTCTCTTTCAGTTAATATAACTAACATGTTTTCAATATTATTAATATACATTATCAATGTTTATAAATTATTATTTTGAATATTAGTATTTTATTATCATGGTTTTAATTTAATTATATTATTATTTAATTTAATAATTCAATGAAATTTTTACGCATCACAAATGCAGCATGAATGTGTCTAAGAAAATATTGAACAATTATTTTGTATTATATTGTATGTGTTGTTTAATAAATAAGTACAAATAATGAAAAACTTATATTGATCAAAATTAATATAATGTATCTTTATAAATTATAAAATGTTTATGCTATAGTAATCATGGTTTTTCTGAATTCTACATTTGTTAATAGTCCCGAAATAACATTAAGGTTTTTTTATATTGAAAAATATATACTTAATTAATTTTAAAAAAATAAAATTAATATATTTTTCATTAAATAGAAAATGGAATATATTATCTACATTTTTTCCTTTACAAACAACTTTAAATATTAAAATATCATTATTTACTCTTAATGGATATGTATCGTGTCAACAAAGTAATGGTTAAAAGGGATAATTGGGGTTAAAAAGGAGTTAAGGATTATAATAACATAAATAATAATATAAATATGTAATGTCTAGGAAATTTTGTATAATTTTTTTAATTATATGACTTATTTTGAGACCGTGAAATATGAGAGAGTGTGATTCTGAGTCCCAGATTTCCCAGAATGATCTATCGATGTTTTGATAGTTTTAATTAGCATGCATTAGTAGTTTTCATGAAAAAAGTGGAATTACACTTAAACGATAACTCCAATGAGAAATCGGAGGGCACTGTTTCATTCAGGATGGCAGGTTTACCCTAGGCACCACTTATGTTTAGTTGGTGCAAGCCTCCAGTGAGAAAACCCAGAAACGGAATAATCGTGTAAAAAATAATTAAATAAATTATTTTATTTTTCAAATGCTTTTAACTCACAAACAGTAACATAGATTGAAAATATGAGACCCCTAATAAACTTATCAGTGTATTCTCTCTTTAGGTGGATATTATCATTGGTCAGAATGGGCCACCAGTAAAAATTTGTTTTTGGCCGTAAATAAAATAATTAATTGACAATTATTATATTTTAAAATTCATAACATCTAAAGGGTAACTCAGATTGAAAATCCAAGAGTATCGTTGGATTTTTTGGGCAGTGTTACACTTAGGTAGATCCTAACCTCAACCGACGTGGGTCAAGGATGGCAGTTATTATTTTTCCGATCTTTTTTTCGATTACATTCTATAAATGTGCGAGCGGTGTTATAAAACATTTGAACAGGTGATCAGAATTGAAATCTGATGGCACCATTGAACTTGTACTACCTATATTCACTTAATTAGACCTTCACTTCGACCATAATAGGTCTGGAGAAATAGACAGGTTTTGGAACATTTTAATTTAATAAATAAAATCACTTTATTATTTTATTTTAATTCAATTCCTCCAAGAGATGAGCGGTAAGGTGGGACCGGCGATGTTTCATTCTAATAAATGGCTTGACCATTCAATTCTATGTAATTGCATCATTGGGGAATTAGGAAGGTTCTTAATTATTAGGCCTCCATTAATCCCATCAACATTACACACCCTTCCCCTCTCCAATTTATATAGAGCTTGGGGAGAGGTGTTTGCACTGCTTCTACAAGAAACAAAGTGCTGACAATGTGCAGTGACTCCAAACCCTTGGAGGATAGAGCTGGTACTAGATGGAGGTGGCGAGCGACACCGAAACCCCGAACCAGATATCGACGAACAAGTGATGTCGTTGGAGGGTAGTTGGGGGGGACAATGAACAATGACACATCCTCAAATATAGACTCTCTCCAACAAACTTGAGGTAGGGGATTATTTATGTTTTGGAGTTTTTTAATTCCTCTTCCATGTTCTTTAATATATACGAGGAACGCTATTAATCGACTAACAGGTTGACCCGTGATTCCTTCATCTTTGTAGGAGGATATTGCAGGATATCTTATCAGATTTTTTATTTGTATAACCCTTACCCCATTCTTGATATTCTTCATAATTCAGGAATAAACATGTTGATTGTTACTGTTCAAATGCAAAGGTTGTGGGACAAATGAACATGGCCGGATCTCTCTGCCGCCTATGTGGCTTTCATACGGTCTTCGTGATGGTGGTGGATGACGACCATTGTCGGTGTTTGGCACCAGTGGGACTCAGGAGCGGCGACCATCACTCAAGATGGTCGTGGCGGAGCAAGGGAGGTGGCTGGATCTCCCGCTGGATGCATGAAGGGTATTGTGGCGCACGTCTGCACCACCCGACATGCTAGAGTCGCGGCCTTGTGTCGTGGCGGCAAGAGGAGGGCAGCCAGCCCACTGCCAGATGTAGGAAAAGGAAAGATGTGAAACCACGCCGCAAGGAGGAGGGGGAGGGCTTCTACGACGCGGGCCACACCGTGGGATGGGCCAGACCCAACGGGTAGGGTCGGACACAGGGCCAGACTCAGGTCGGGCCGGGTCGGTCCGACAGGTTCGGACCGGACCCGGAAAAACTTCAACTGTGTTTTTCATTCAGACGTATCTTGAACTACGGCCATCTATTTTATGAACCATCTATGGAACTGTAAACCTTGGATTGAGATGGTCCTTTTGGTATACCAAAAATTATTTTTGGATATTGTTGGGGTATGTGCTGGTTGGATCGAACACGAATCCATCCAGGCCCTCGTGACTAAAAGGCTAATAACTTACAGACTGGGAGTCTGATTGACGTACCGTCTATTTTGTTGAGAACAATATTATGTTGAGGTCCATTGGGATACTTCATTGTGGGAATTCATGTAATTTGGGGAATCAACATGTGGTTAGAGGAGCGAACCCTCCCAGAATCAAGCGAGCTTAGAGCAGGAACTATCTCGCAAGCGGTAACATGAGAAAGGTATCCTATGTGGGTCTATGCTTTGGGATCCTTTGTGGGTCTATTCATGAGGATCTCACATGGTTCCACTCTAGGAATTTAGGTGGGACTACTCTAGGATCTTGTGTGGGTCTGCGGTGCTTGGATCCTATGTGGGTCTGATGATGTTATAGGATCCTATATGGGTTTGATGATTTTGGATCCTATGTGGTTCTAATGAATTAGGGTCTTATGTGGGTATGCCTCTTAATAGAGTAAGATGATTCAATAGTTATATCTAGTCATCTTTAAAACCACACCTATGTTCTACCTGGTGTGACCTGAGTCCTTACCTTCGTGGTGATACCTCTGTGGTATTCTTCAGTGTGGCATACCAATGTGGTACTTTCCTTCGTGGGGATACCTTGGTGGTATTCTTTTGTGTGGCGTACCTGTGTGTTACATTCCTTCTTGGTGATACCTTTATGCTATTGTTTTGTGTGGCATACCTATATGGTACTTAACTTCTTAGTGATACCTTTGTGGTATTAATCTGTGTGGTGTATATGTGTGGTACATTCCCTATTGGTGATACCTTTGTGGTATTCTTCTATGTGGTGTACCTGTGTCGTACATTCCTTTATAGTGATACTATATGGGTATTCTTCTATGTGGAATACCTATGTGGTACATTCCTTCGTGGTGAAAACTTTGCAGTATTCTAATTTGTGGCATACTTGTGTAGTACATTCCTTCATATTGATACCATTGTGGTATTCTTCTGTGTGGTGTACTTGTGTGGTCATACCTTTTTGGTATTATTTTTGTGTGGCATACTAGTGTGGTACTTTCCTTCGTGGATAGACCTTGGTGGTATTTTTCTGTGTGTCGAACCTATGTGGTACATCACATCGTGGTGATACCTCTATTGTATTCTTATGTGTTGTGTTACCTTTGTGGTACATACTTTTTTGGTGTTACCTTCGTGGTATTCTTTTCTTCGGTAAATAGTTGAGCTTTGAGCTAATGGGTTGGGCCTTCTGTTTCCTCATGAATGAGATGGGTATACTTGATAACATAGGTATATGTATGGGAATATACCTAAGTAGGGTTGACAGTTGTTTTCATGATTTGTGGTTTATCCTCTGTGGATTTCGTGAGACCTTTAAAGGTTTGGGGGTCCTTTTGAGTATCGTTATACACACCCCTACACAGGCTACGCCTGCACCTTGTTGTGCTTAGTGCAGGCAACAAACAACGCTGACTGAGGATGATAGTAAAAAGAATGGAAGTATCTAAGAGTTTGACATTAGAAATGGCATATCACAGGGATGACCGTTCAAGAGCTGTACCTACCCTTCTGGTAGAATTCTTGGTGGGTGTTCACAAGAGATGTTTCAGATTTCCTGTACATTCATGTTTTCTTGTACTTTCCAGCTGGGCTTGTATTCTGACCCCTTTTACATACTGTGCACACTATATTTTCTATTCAGTTTACTTGTGTTCGTATCTTTCTGTGTTCTTGGTCGTGTGTGTTTACATGATATAAAGACAATGCTTTCCCGGGTATTGGGGAATATGCCTTTCGGTGCTAGTCGGCAGCCCCTGGCCTATGGAAGGTGTTCTTGGGGTGGTCATGACACGGGCCCTGGGGTATGGTTCATGAAAAATTGGTATTAGTGGAGTCGGTTCTACCATAGATCATTGGACTCTGATCTTTTTAATGTCCATAGTGTTATATGTAGTGACTGTGGTTATCAATTTAGGGAATCCATTGTCGGTGCAGCCACCGATATCTCTATACACAAGGACCCTGACATGTGATTTCTAACTCAGTGCACGAAAACACTGATTGCGTATGTGTTTTTAAAGGTCCTTGTGTGTTTTCATGACATAGAACACTAGGTATAACTTAATGACTGTGGCACACCTGTTCTTTATTAGGATGTCACTGCATAGACTACCAGCTAGGATTCCTGTGAAAGTAAACGATGACGGCCCACCGAGTGATGAGGCTCTAGTGTTGGGCCCTCTTACTATGTTGTCACCTTTGGGTGGTGTACCATCAGGACCAACACCCATTGGGAATCAATTACCACCAACTGCACTGGCAGAAGGTACACGCCAACTGAGTGCGTTGCACGAGTTCCAGCGACAGAGGCCTCCGAGGATTCAAGGTGAGACTGATTCCTATGCAATTGAGGGATGGCTGGAGGTGGTTACTAGATTTTTCCTCCTTGTTGAGACACCAGTAGTGGAGATTGTGATCTTAGCAACGCGTCTTTCTCAATGAGTGACCATGAGGATGGTCCGCATAGTGATGAGACTTCAGTACATGGACCATTACCTGAGATAGTACCTTTAGGTAGTGTGTCAGCTGTATCACTACACGTTGGTCAGCTGTTACAACCGGAGGTACCAGTAGAGGAATCATATAGGCTTAGTTCCATACACATGATTTAGTATTAGATACCCCTCAGGTTATGAGGTGAGCCTAACTCACAGGTGGCTGAGGACTAGCTTGAGGAGGTGTATGATAGTTCTCTATAGCTTCTACAGCTTTGGCAGGATGACATGTTGGTAGCTAAGGAAATCTAAGTGAGCACTATTCCACTATACCTTCATACTAATGATGGGGTATCAGATAGTACCATTATGGTTGAATATTCTTTGGCTGAGCGGATATAGCTAGTGAATTTTATTAGTGGGAAAACAGGAAACTGGCACCAATCTTAGAGAATTGGGCATGTAAATTTTTTTTAGAAGAAGAAGAGTTAGGGACAGATGATTCTGCAGGGATGAAGATGTGGAAGAAATGCTAAGGGAGCATCCTGAGGTGGTGTATATTTAAAAATGTTACAACCACCCCCCATTGTGGTCCCCTCTAGGCTAAGGGAGCTGGAAGACAAGGGAAGATAGTAGCTTCATGCAGTCTAGGAATGAGAACCAAGGGCTCTAGGAAAGATTCAAGGTACAATGTATGTCTACTTCCAGCTGCCTTAACAATATACATAGGCACCAATCATTCCTTACCTCCATGAATCTTGTCTAAGACACAAAGTTTGTAGTTTAACCATCTACTTTAACATCACATCTGGAGAATCCTTTGGAAGGAGACTCGATAATCACACTTACACCGATGGTGTGATTGGACCCATGATGTGAGATATTCGGTTGAATTCTATTAGTGGCAGCGTCGATGCCTTATGATGTTAGTTATGGTATGGACTGGAAATTCGTAGTTCATACTCAAATTGACTATATTGGGAAAAAAAAGTTTTTTTTATCAACAACATTGTAATGGGGGTTACCTTGGTTGGAAAAAAGGGAAACCCAGGAAGCAGAGGATAAACTATTACATAGGAGGGTGTGGCTGATCACATGTGATTCAGCCAACCTCACCCTCGTGGTAGTATATGTTTTGAGTTTTCAATTTTCAAAAGGAGTGGTTAGAGTTCTTACAGGACTATGACTTTGAGATTGTCTATACACCTGGGAATGGGAACGTGGTAGCAGATACAATCAGTTGGAGGTCTGGTCTATTGCTGCTGATTAACGCTTCAGAGTAACTAGTCACATTGCAGATATCTTTCATGGATAGAGATGAAGCTGCATACCTCTAGTCTATGACTGTCTCTCCCCACTCCATAAGCAAGTTTGGGAGCCGCTACTTGTGGGTATTGAATGCGAGTCTTGACGTGCTCAGATATTCTCAGGGTAGGCACGTGATAGATTTTCTAAAGCTGGGGAGAACTTCTTCTTCATAAGAGGATGTACCATGGTACCAGTGGTGCTTCATAAGGAGGTGTTGAGGGAGTTCCATACGTCTCCTCTGGAAGTACATCTTGGTGTGGTGAAGATATACCAAGACCTCTTTTGTTAATACAGGTGGCTAGATATAAATAAATCCGTGGTAGAGTACGTATCACGATGTCTCACTTTCTAGCAAGTGAAGACTCCATAGGGTTGGTAGAAGTCTTATGTCGATCGGATATGGAGACCCTTGGAGTTCTAGGAGGGAGACCATGTATTCTTGAGAGTTTCTCCTCGATAGGGATAATAGATATTTGGCATAGGTGGAAAGTTATCACAGAGGTTTATCATTTTTTTATACTTTGATGGATATGAACAGTAGCATACCGCCTGGCTCTTCCACCACATTTGGAGAGGGTGTGTGACATCTTCCAAGTATCCCAATTCAGGGGATATGTGCACGACCCATATCACATCAATGTCAAAATCGATTTGGACTTAGACGATGGGGAGTCAGTTTAGGTGGTTCCATTACAGATTGGGGATTGATAGGAGCGGGTCCTTCATGTACGGTTGATACCTCTAATGCACATATGCTGGCAGCACGGGAACCTACAAGAGAGAACATGGGAGCGGGAGGTTCAAATTCGTGCTCAGTGCCCTCTTTTGTCTCATTTTCCTTTATTATCACTTTCGAGGACATAAATCCCTAAGGTGAGGAGAATATAATGTCTTGGAAATTTCATATACATTTTTCAAATTATATGTAATTCTTTTGAGACCGTGAAATCTGAAAACGTGCAATTTCAAGGCCTGGAGTGCCCGGAATGATGCTTCGAAGTTTGGTTATGTTTTAATTAGCGTGGCTATGTAGTTTTCATGAAAATTTTTTATATCTTTTAAACTATAAAAAGTATCAAAAATCATAGGGAATAATTGCATTCAGGATGGCGGGTTTACACTAGGCACTAATTAAGTTTAGTCGGAGCAAGCCTCATGTGAGAAAACCCAAAAATGGCTTAATCAGGAATAAAGTAATAAAATAAATTAGTTTATTTTTCAAATGCTTTTAAATGAAAAACGGTAGCTCGGATTGATAATCTGAGACCACAGTTGAACTTGTGGGGGGAATTATATCTGTAAATAGATACTAATATTGGTCAGTGTGGGCCACCCCTAAAATTTAGTTTTTGGCCGTCAATAATATAATTAATTGACAATTATTTAATTGTAAAATTCATAACTTCTAAACGGAAACTCAGATTGAAAATCTGAGAGTGTCGTTCGGTTTTTCCGGGGTGTGTTTCAATTAGGGAGAGCAGAACCTTGACTGACGAGGGTCAAGGGTGTATGTTACAAATTTTCTGAACTTTTTTTTGGTACAATCTGTAAACGCGCAAGCGGCGTTATATAACATTTGAACTGGTCCTGAGAATTGAAATCTGGGGGCAACATTGAACTCGCAACACTGATATTACCATATAGATACCTTCACATTGACCACATTAGGATTGGAGAAAAAGTTAGTTTATGTATCATTTCAATTGAAAAATAAAAAAACTTTTTCATTTTATTTTTATTCTAATCCTCCAACGGATGAGTGGTAAGGTGGGATCAGTGACGTTTCAATATAACAAATGGCATGACCTTTCAATTATAAGTAGCGATGCCATTGTAAAATTAGGAAGGTTCCTAATTAGTGGGCCTCCATTAATCTCATGATCAATGAACACCATTCCCCTCTCCAATATATATGTTTCTTGGGGATTGATGTTGGCACTGCTTCGCCAAGAAATTAAGTGCTGAAAAAGTTCAATGACGTGAAACCCTTAGAGGAAAGACCTGGTTCCAGTGGGAGGTGACGAGGGACACCGAAACCTTGAACCAGAGATCGACAAACGATTGATGTAATTGGAGGTAATTTTCGTGGGATGGAGAATGTCGATACATCCACAAAAATAGACTCTCTCTGATGAACTTGATGTAGGGGATTATTTTCCTTTGGGTGTTTTTGACTTCCTCTTCACCATTATTTAATTTATACGAAGAATGTGATCAACTGAATAATAGGTTGACCTATGATTCCTTCATCTATGCAGGAGGATGTTGTGGGGTCTCTTGTAGGGGTTTTTATTGGCATATACTATACCCCATTCTTGACATTCTTCATAATTCAGGAATAAACATGCTGCTTTCTACTGTTCTAAGAAGGAGTGTCTGGGGAAAATGAACATGGCTTGACCTCTTCGCAACCTATGTTGTTTTGATGAGATCTTGGCAATGGAGGAGGATGGTGACTGATTCCATTGTTTGGCACTGGTGGGACTCGAGAGTAGTGGCCATAACTCCGGCCAGCCATGAAGACGGTGGAGGCGCAACTGTTCCGCTGGAGAAGAGCTGCGGCCCGTCGGCTGCGGCGGAGTAAGGGCGGCAGTTGGATCTACGGTCGGCCGCCTGTAGGGGATGGTGGCACGCGTTTGTGCCACCCAACATGTAAGATCTGTAGTCATGTGTCAGAATGGAAAGTGAAGGGTGGTCGGATCACTGCCAATAGGTGGCGAAGGCCCGGCACGTGACTGCACTGGGTGGATGAGGGGGTTGACCGTCTGGCTAGACGTGGTGGGCCACCCCACACCGCGGGCCCTGCCAGACCCAGCAGGCTGGGTTGGACCCATGGATAGACCCGGGTCGGGCCTGGTCGCCTAGAACCGGGTCGGGTCAGCCGATGCAGGGTCGGGCCGGGTCGGTCAGACATGGTCGGACCGGACCAAGACCCACTTTGACGATTTTCATTATTTCGGCCATATCATGAGCTACGTGCGTCCATTTGAGGAACTATATGTGGTGCCAAAAACAATGGATCGAGACAGTCCTTTTGGTATACCCCATTGAGTTTTGGATAATGTTCAGGTATGATCGGGTTGGATCGAACTAGAATCCAACAGAGCCCTCCGGACTAAAAGGCTAATAACCTACAGTCCGTGCATCCGATTGACGTACCATCTATTGAATTGAAGCCCCTATTACATGGCGGTCTTTTGGGATAATTCATCATGGGACTTCATTGATGTTGTAGAATCAACCTGTGGATTTAGGAGCGAACCCTCCCAGAATCTTGCAAGCTTAGTGCAGGAACCCTATGGTTGGTTGTAACATGAGAAAGGGAACCTATGTGGGTATGTGCTTTGAGATCCTTCATGGGTATTTTCTGGAGGATCCCGCATGGATCTTCTCTAGGAATCGATGTGGGGATACTCTAGGATCTTGTGTGGGTCTGCTAAACTAGTATCATATGTGGGTCTGATGAAGTACATAGAACCTATGTGGGTCTAATGATTTAGGATCCTATGTGGGTGTGATGATTTTGGATCATGCGTAGGTCTTACTCTTAATAGAATAATATGATTTAGTAGTTACATCTAATCATATTTACTATAGTACCTTAGTTATACCTAGTGTGAGTTGAGTCCTTACCTTCATGGTGAAATCTTTTTTTATTCATCAAAGTTGCATACCTATGTGGTACTTTCCTTCATGGTGATTCCTTGGTGATATTATTCTATGTGGAAAACTTGTCTGGTAGTTTCCTTCTTGGTGTTACCTTCTTCGTATTCTTCTATGTGGCATACCTGTGTGGTTCGTACTGTCGTGGTGATAGCTTTGTGATATTATTTTTTGTGGCATACCTGTGTGGTAGATTCCATCATGGTGGTACCATTGTGATATTTTTCTATGTGGCATGCCTGTGTGATACTCACCTTCATGGTGATTCCTTTGTGTTATTCTTCTATGTGGAATACCTGTGTGGTACTTTCCATCGTGGTGAATCCTTGGTGGTATTCATCTGTGTAGCGTACCATTGTCTTACTTTCCATCATGGTGATACCATAGTGTTATTATTTAGTGTGGTGTAACTATGTGTTACTTAAATTGACGGTAATACCTTTGTGGTATTCTTATGTGTGGCATACCTCTGTGGTACATTCCATCGTAGCGATACCTTGGTGGTATTCTTCTGTGTGGAGAACCTGTGTGGTACATTACATCGTGGTGATACCTCTGTGAAATTCTTTTGTGTGGAATTAACTTTTCGGCACTTACCTTTGTTCTATTTCCTTTGTGGTATTCTTTCCTTTATGGAACATTTGAGATTTGAGATAATGAGTTGGGCCTTCTGTTTCAACATTAATGAGATGGGTATACTTAATAACTTAGGTATATGTATTAGGGTCCCTACTGAGTATCGTTATACTCACCCCAGAACAGGATACGCCCGCACCATGTTGTGTTTGGTGTAGAGGACGGACCACGCTAACGGGGAATGAGAGTTCCAAAACAAGAGGTAGCTCGGAGGTGGACCATAGAAGAGGCATACCGCTAAGATAACCATTTGAGAGCTATACGTACCCTTCAGGTAGGATCCTTGGCTGGTGTTCACAGGAGCTATTTCAGTTTACTTGTAAATTTCAGTTTTCTTTTACTTTCTAGTTAGGCTTATATTCTGGCCCCTTTTACATAATGTACGCACTCTTTTTTAATATTCAGTTTACTTGTGTTCGTATATTGATTTGTTCTTGGTCGTGTGTGTTCACATGATATAAAGGCAATGCCTTCGGTTTTTGGGTAATACGCATTTCGATGCTAGTCGCCCGCCCCTGGCCTATGGAAGGCGGGCTTGGGGTGGTCACAACACTAGCCCTGGAGGACGGGTCATGAAAAAATAATACTATTATAATTTACATAAACCTTTTATCATTCCATATAAAAACATTATCACATATGGATCCACTATTCTTGTAAATTTAACTTATATTAATTAAAATTTTAGAATAATTTCAAGTGTGCCTCTCCCCTCAAATTTTAAAGGGAAGCACCTCTCCTCTGTCCTTCACACCACATGATCCCATTAGAAAAAACAATATGTACTAAAAATAATTCCCATCATCACCACTTCATAGATTTTTTTGTTCAGAAAATAGGAATATAAATGACTTATAATGAATATCATTGGAGAATTTCATAATAGGAGGTATATTTTATTATCTTCGATTTTCATGTTTTCATTTCTCCTCAAACCATATTTGAATCTTATATGAACATCATGGAAATTTGAAATCATTATATATACTATAATGATATAATTTTATATTTATGGTACATCTATTTTCATTCCCTTTTTCATATATTTAAAAATAAACAAATCTGTCAAACATACATATGATCTTCCATATCCATAAATAATTGTATTTTTTATCACTATCTTTCATCAATGGTTATGTTGATGATTTCAAATATATATATATATATCTTAATATTATAAATTATTTTTATTCAGTAAATATAATATGTAAATTTCCTTCTTACCCTTCCATCTGTTGAAAAATAATAACTTCTGTTATGCGTACATGTGGACTACCACCACCTTGAAGTAATGCAAACTAGTTTTAATTTATGATTTCCATTAATGTTAATAAGTATATAATCAGTGAATATAAAGGTTATACATGATATAATATTTATTATTCAATGGTTAATGACTTGATTCCTTTTTTTTCATTCAATCTAATGATTATTGAAAACATTAGATGTGCATATGTGCATATAACAACCTCCATATTAATTTCAAATTTCTTTTTCATAAGTAAATTATATTAATTTTATGAAATTTTATATAATTTATTAATATGATAGTTATATAATTGTTAATTTTTTTTAAAATGAAAAAACAATAATAAAGTCTCAAATAATGGAAATGTTGAACAAAAATTTGCTTGGAAAACTGACCCATTTTTACGTGTGTAAAAATTTATACAATGAATTTGAAAAAAAATAGAATGTGGAAATTATTAGTGAATAATTTATAATATGATAAGTATGAATTTGATTATAGTTAATGTTAATAATGTATTCAAACTTATTGTGTTGGAGGAGAAGATAACAAATTATGAATTAAAGGTCGACAGGTAAGGCTTTCTCATCTCATTTTTTTATCTATGAGTAGTATGAAATATTTATAAATGTTTTCTTTTATATGATATATATACTCAAAATTAATGTATTTTGAGATAAGTTAACTAAAAATTGTTGGTATTTAAAAATAAATATAATGTTATAACATTTTTTAGTATTTTATTTACAGATTATGAAATCCTTAAGGGTTGTTTATCTCAACATTTCATAATTGAGGGATGTCTCATATTATGCACCTATTTGTTTATATAATATAAATAATATCCCATATGATATGTTATATCATTAAAATATATATTAATGGTATTAATGGATTTATTTTATGTTATTTATTTCAAGGGGTTTATGATTCAAATGTTACCAATGTTGTAAGGGTTTATGTTACTATCTCAATTTTTCATGATATTTGCGGTGTTAAATTTACATTGATGAAAATTTTATGATCCTTATCTTTTATAACCAATATATATAATTATAATGTGGTTTATTTTTAACTTTTTCATGTTTTAGAACAATTTTTCTAACTATTTTATTAAAATAATAATGAATTTTTTTTATGAAAAAGACAATTTATTTTCACTTTGTTCGATGAATTTTACAACCATGCCCATTTTCTTAAACATGATTTATGTTTCATTTCATTTTTAGAAATCTTTTTATGAAATATTATGTTTATTAGTAATTTTTTTAAAAATATTAAAAAATTTCTTTTCATAATTTTTATGTGTAAATCTATTTTTTACAATGTGTGAAAACAATGTTCTTTTTTAACATATATGGAATGAATTGATTTTACTATTTTCATGGTTGTTCCTTGATTTTATGCATCCATGACAGGTTTCCCAGATTTTTTTCATATAAAATATCTTTCTCAATATTATTGTATTTTTAGTAACTAAATTTACCTATTTGATATTATATTTTGATAATTTTCAATGGAATGCTAAAGTACACTTTAACCATATTTTATATCTTATTCAACATGATTAATGGATTTATATAATTCAATGGTTATGTTTGAAGGACCCGGGGACACCCTGAGAGGGGAGGGGTGAATCAGGGTGACAACTTTTTCTTTTAATGTGATGGATCTTGTTCCTACATTGGTAGGAACTTGTTGAGCCTGTAAGATGAATATGATCATAAAGAAAACATTCACATGCACAGAGAAGACACATCACTTTTTAGTTGGTTCACCAGTAAGGGCTACGTCCAAGGAGCATATGCCGACAAGTAGCCGGTCATACCTAATTACACTAATCTTTACTAGCATTGGATTAAAAAGGTTCAGGCATAGTCACTCTGTCCCAGGCTCACTACCTTTACAAAGGTTCAGGGACAGCTCACTGCTTCCCTTGGGTCACTCCTATTGACTCCCCCTGGATCACTTCCCTTAGGTGAAGTCACACTCAGTTTATAGACGTGAAGGTATCTTCATCATTGAATAAGAATTCATCCTCTGTCGTATCAAGATGCTCTATTGAAGTCCATATCTTACCAGAAGACGAATCTCACATTGCTATGAGGGTCTGGGCGATCATCTAGCTTTCGTGCAACTTCAAAAGGATAGATGAACCTTTACAACCCTGGAGCGCTTATCTAAGCCCGGCGCGCAAGTTTCAATCCCAGCATGCAAGTCACTTGAGTGGTACAAATTCGACACGCAGGTGACACCAAACTACTTGCACGACACTGCCTCCTTAAACACCAATCTTGGGCGACGTTGCGCCTTTAACTCCCCAACTGTCTTGGTCGCGCAACCAATAATCGGCGTGCAGCCTCTACTTGCGCGACCCAACAACCACTTGTGCGACTCAACCACTTGTGATATGAGATCTCGAAAAAAAATCTATGTCTTGAACTATATTACAAATGAGGAGGGGGTCCTCTATTTATAGGCAAACAGGACCCCCTGCGCGGTGGCGTGCAATTCTTCCCTCGGAGTGTAGGTTCCGGCGCGCAGCTCATCCTCCCTATCCTCTGTCACGCTACTCACTTGCACGAACTACACAAATACTTGTGCGAAATTATTTCTTTTACCATATTTTGATGTTATGATATTGAAAATAAATAGGCACGCAAGCTTCCAGTCCTCCTAGTCATCGGCGCCCAAGTCTCTTCATGGCGCGTAGGTCACTTGCGCGACCAGCCCAAAACATGCGCGGCCCTTATCCCTTTGCCATTTTCCCATGTTCTTCTTGAACTGTATGATCTCATTGCTGGTACACATTCTGAACATCCACTTCTGATTGACAACAAACACAAATCATACTCCAAATTATTCATATAAGACCACGGTTCTAACAATCTCCCCCTTTTGGTTTGTTGGAAATTAGAAAATAATTTCAATAGATCTCCATCCATGTGAAAACCAAAAACGCAAGAATCAACTCAAACAACACACTAAGTCTACATGAGCAATGCTCAGTGTAGAAAACAAGAGGGAAGCTTGAATTGGATTCCAATGTTTTCCTTCTCATTCTTCTCATGACAAAAGCATTACTTCCAATGTTTTCTTTTTTATTAATCTCATCACAGAAGCATTACATTCATGAATTTATTCCTTTCTCCCCCATTGACAATAAATCCAAAGGCCATTTATTTGTTCGACTTTATGCTCAAACCATACTCCCACTGGATAGTATCTCCCCCATAAACCTGCATCATAGCCATAAACAGATAAAACAGTTATCACAAATGGGGAGAGGGGTATAGCGTAACCTCCTTATGAACTGGGAGGTGGTTGAACACCGAGGTTCATCTGATGCTTCTCAAACACAATCGCGGATAGTGGCTTGGTTAGGATACCATCCACTTACTCATCAGTTCCCACATGACCCATTCTAATCACCCCTTTTTCAACTTTTTCTTTGATAAAGTGATTCCTCATTTCAATATGTTTTGTATGGGAATGCTGAACATGATTCTTCGTAAGATCAGTTGAGCTCTTGTTATCATAGTAAATCACCATTGGTTAATTTACCTCATCACCAATATCTGCTAATTGTTTCTTTATCCATAGCAGATGAGTGCATGCCTTTGTGGCAGAGATATGCTCAGCTTCAGCAGTACTAGGATAAGTAGTTTCTTGTTTCTTTCTCAACCAGCCAACACATTTCTGCCCAATATAGAAAGCTCCACCACAAGTGGAATTTCTTTATACTACATAACCAACCCAGTCAGCATCAAAAAATGCTGATAATTCACTGTCAGTGCCTGCAGAAAAAAATAACCCAAAGTTTTGTGTACCTTGAATGTACCTCATGATTCTTTTTACTGCCGCCATATGTTCCTCCTTTGGATTACTCTAAAATTGGACCGCAAGGCATGTGGAAAAGACAATATCTGGTCGTTTCTCAGTCAGGTATAGTAGGATCCCAATGATCCTCATGTTCATGGCGGGATCAACAGAGTCCCCATCCTCATGCTTTCCAAGTTTTGTTCCAACTGCAATGGAAGTTGACATTGGTTTGGACTCTTGCATATTAAACTTCTTTAGCAGCTCTCTTGCATATTTTTACTGAGAAATAAAAGTGTATTCCTTCTTTTGAATCACCTGCATCCCCAAGAAATATGTGAGCTACCCAATCATAGACATTCCAAATTCTGATTTCATGTGGTTAGAAAATTCGTCCACTGATTTCTGCCTGCTGCCACTAAATATGATATCATCAGTGTAGACTAGAACCATCAATTGATCTTTTAGAGAATTCTTCACATAGAGACTGTGATCAACTCCTCCTCTTTTTAATTCCAGCTTCATGAGATATGAATCCAGACGTGAGTACCACGCCCATGGTGCCTGCTTCAAAACATATAGAGCTTTATTCAGTTTGTAGACCTTTGTTTCATCAGTACCCAAATCAAAGCCCACTGGTTGTTCAATGTAGACTTCTTCTTTGAGTACACCATTCAGGAATTATGTCCTGACATCCATTTGATATACTTTATATCCTTTTTGGAGTGCCATGGAAAGGGAAACCCTGATTGACTCCAGTCTAGCCACTGGAGCAAAGGTTTCTTCAACATCAATGTCATCAATCCGGATTATCCTTTAGATACCAGTCATGCCTTGTTTCTGATGACACTTCCATTCTAATCAAACATATTTTTGAAGATCCATTTGGTACCAATCACATTGTGACCTTCAGGTCTCTGGACAAGATCTCATGTATGATTCTTGTCAATCTGATCTAATTCATCATTCATGGCTTTCACCCAAGATTCATCATTTGCAGCTTCTTCGAATGAGGATGGCTCTACAACTGATAGAAATGAAGATTGTGTGTTATTCATCATCCTTCTTATTTTAGTGGGTGCACTATTGTCCCCAATTATGTTGGATGGATCAATCTATGCTCTTCAATTTCTCCTGCGAGGTTCAGTAGCATTCTCTTTAGCCATAGTTTCTTCTTCAGATTCATCTTCTGAGTCAGCATCATGATGTGATTTCTATGTGTTTTGAACAACTTTATCTATTTTTGCATTTGTATTTTCTTCACGTTCACTTTTTTTCTAACATTTTATCACATCAGCATATGACATCCTTGAATCATTTGTGGTTTTCTCTTCAATTCTCTTAAAATCACTACTTTACACAATCCTTCCTAAACTCTTGTTGAAAAATTTTTAGGCTTTTCTATTCATTGAGTAACAGAGGAAAATTCCTTCATCTGCATTGTCGCCATATTTCCCTTGATTTCCTTATTTGTTCATGATGAAGAATTTACTTCCAAACACATGATAGTATTTTAATGAATGCTTCCGTCCATGACACAATTCATATGGTGTCTTCGTCTCACCCGTATAAAGTCCTATTCGATTCTGAATGTACACTGCAGCATGAACAACATCTTTCCAGTAATGTCGTGGAATACGACTCTCAATCAGCATAGTTCGCACCATGTTGTTCACCTGTCGATTCCTACGTTAAACAACTCCATTTTTTAGTGGAGTTCTCACAGTAGCTACCTCATGTTGTATCCCATGCTTCTCCAGGTAATTCTCAAATTCAATGGACATGTATTCTCCGCCATTGTCAGATCACAACACTTTGATTGTTCGTCCATTATCATTCTCGACGATTCTACGATATTTTTTCATGCAGTCAAGGACTTGTCGTTTCCTATGAATGACCATAACACATGCCATTCTACTGTAATCATATATGAAAAGGACAAAGTACCTTTATACATGATTCCCGACAACATTTATCAGCCCACATACATCTGTATAAATCAGATCAATAAGGTGAGATTCCCTTTTCTTCTTTGGCCGATATGAACTGCAGACCAGCTTCCCACGATGTAAGCATCACAGGATTTTTCACGCTCACACTTCAGGTTGGGAATGTCTATGAAAATTCTCAATTTTGATTTTTTATCCATTTCTTGTTGATTTATGTGTCCTAGTATCTGATGCCACAAATTGTTTACTTTTTCAACAGTTATGTAACATACATTTTCATCAATATCAACCTGCTACAAGTTTCCCTCTGTTCTGCATCCCTTCATAAGTGACTTGTCTGTCTTTCCATTAATAGTGGAGCATTTCCGATTAAAAGTAACTATATGTCCCGAGTCACAGAGTTGACTCATGCTGAGGAGATTATGATGTAGGCCATATATGTAAAGGACTTCAGTCTTCTTTAGTTCTGCATTTGGTAATTTGGTACTTCCACTCCCTTTGATTTTCATAGCCCCATAATTACCAAATCGTACTGTACCATCAACCGTCCTTTTGATATCCGTTAGTAGGCCCGAATTACCTGTCATATGAGATGAACAACTGCTATCCAGAATTCAAGTACTATTTTTCATTGTAGCATTGAGGGCCACCTCTGCAAGGTTGGATTTCTCAATATTCTTCCCTACCTTCCATGAGACCTTGGATTGAGTATATAGTACTGATGGCCTTTCAATTATCTCTTCCACATACCCAGGTTCATCGTAGTCAAAATCTTTTTTGAGAGTAGAAAAACTATTTGAAAGAGAAACATTGTCTTGCTGACGAGACTTGACATGTCTTGATCTTCGGTATGAGGTGTCTATGTCCCTTCTTTGCCTCCAATTAGCAGCCTCACAACCAATGTAAGAACAATGATAACAATATCCATAGAAATGGTTTCTTCTATAAGAATTAGGATATGAATTTTTTATCCTTTGTTAATCATCTATATCTTCTCCATTCAAATAGCTTCTTGCCTCTTCGCAATAAGACATGGTATGGCCCAGATAGCCATAGAAATGACACTTCATGAGAGGAAATCTATTCTCACTTGAATTTATCATCATAACTACTTCCTTGGTAGAAAAGTTAAACTGTCTGTCATTTCTAAATGTTTGAGGATAATTTTCAGTTCTCCTTTTAGTTTGGATTGAGGGTTCCTTTTTCGGCACATTAGGTAACGTTTCAACATGTTAAACTTTCATCTTATCTTTCATTTGGATCTTTTCACTTCCAGCAGTTGATGTCTCAGCCTCACAGCCAATTACACTCTTTCTGATGCAATAAGGTCTTTGATCACACAAGATTTTTCCAACCCCATATGGACCACAATTGGCTCTTGATGGTAATTCTACATCTGAGAATATTCCAAACTATATTTTCTTCGTCGATTCATTTGGAATTGATTCAGTCTCATGTTTACTCCTTAGAGTAACAACTTCCTCTTCAAGACCCTTAGAAGTCTTGTATTTTTCATCAAGTATGGAAGTGAGGTCATTGATGACCTCTTCCTGGTCTCCAATTCTCAGTTTTAGATCCACTACATCATCATTGGTTTCAATTATTTTAGATTGTACCTTCACAAATTCTTCCATTCATTCAATTTCAGCTTCAAGTTGATCAACATATTCTGTTGATTCTTCTACAATTGATTTCCACTTATTGAAACTCTTACATTTAATCTTAAGAATACTAAGGGAATCCTTAAGTTGCATATCGGGATCTATAAAAATTCTCAGTTTTTATTCTCCTCCA
The DNA here is from genome assembly GCA_963277665.1 of Viscum album. Lineage (NCBI taxonomy): Eukaryota > Viridiplantae > Streptophyta > Magnoliopsida > Santalales > Viscaceae > Viscum > Viscum album. Next base: position 1,260,282,831 of record OY728152.1, read on the forward strand.
GTATCGTCTGACATTTCAACAGCGGCCATCATGGAAGCATGGTTTCCAGTTTTGAATTCTGGTTCTTCATCATCACAGAATTCATTATTAACTTCTTCCTCTTCACAAACAAAACTCTTCATTTTCATTATCTTTCTATATTTGAAGTCTCCCATTTTGAAGACCCTTCTCCGAGGATTCTTGAAGCTTTCATCTTCACTATCTTCATCATTGATATTTCTTATGCACTGAGAGGCAATGTGCCCAACTTTTCCACAAAGAAAACTTGCGAGATGTAACTTCCCTTTGAATATCCATTTCACCTTCTGGAACTTCTTTGCAATGAGAGAAATAATTTATTTTTCTTCGTCTTCTTCACCACTAATATCTTTTGAGATTTTCAGTTTATCCATGGCCTGGAATGCCATTTACTTGCTGACACGAGTCGTAGAATCTTCTGGTTTTACTATCATTTCATATGTTACCAAGATTCTAAGTAGATTATCCAGAGAAAGCTTGGAAAGATCTCTTTCCTCAAGGGTTGGCACCTTGGCATTGTACAGAGGTGGAAGTCTTCTTAATATTTTCTTTACAATATCAATGTCTTTGATTTCTTCACCTAGACCCTGAATTGCTCCAACCACTTCAGTAATTCGATTGAAGAAAGAGTCTTCATTCTCATCTGGGTGCATCTTCAGATCATTAAACCGATTGTGGAGCACTTGTAGTTTCGCCTCCTTCACTTTGTTATATCCTTCAAAAATATTCTCGAGTTTACCCCACATGGATTTTCCTGAGGTGGAATTCATCACCTTTAGGTAGATCTTATTAGAAAGGGCTATAGTAAGTACATTTTGTGCTTTAGCATCTGCATCAAGAATTTTCATTTCTGTTTCAGTCATATCCAGGCCTGTTGGGTCAGTGACTTGTATTCCATGCACAGTAGAAAAGAGAACATTCATTCCAAGAGATCTTAGATGAGATCTCATTCTGTTCTTCCAGATCTGGAAATTAATTCAGTCAAAGTGAGGGAATCCCCTGAGACTGACTGCATTCTCCATGACGATAAAGGATAGATTCAACACCAGCAACCTTTACGCTCTGATACCACTTGAAGGACCCTGGGACACCCTGAGGGGAGAGGGGTGAATCAGGGTGACAAATTTTTCTTTTAATGTGATGGATCTTGTCCCCACTTTGGTAGGAACTTGTTGAACCTGTAAGATGAATATGATCAGATAGAAAACATTCACATGCACAGAGAAGACACAACACTTTTTACTTGGTTCACCACTAAGGTCTACGTCCAAGGAGCATAGGCCTACAAGTTATTGGTCGTACCAAATTCCACTAATCTTCACTAGTTGTGGATTACAAAGGTTCAGGAACAGTCACTCTATCCCAGGTACACTGCCTTTACAAAGGTTCAAGGACAACTCAATACTTCCCTCGGGTTACTCCCGTTGACTCCCCCTAGCTCACTGCCCTTAAATGAAGTCACACTCAGTTTATAGACGTGAAGGTATCTTCATCGTTGCATAATAATGCATCCTCTGTCGTATGTAGATTCTCTGTTGAATTCCAACTCTTACCAGAAGACGAATCTCACTTCGCGCTGAGGGTACCAGGTGATCTTATAGCTTTCATGCAACTTCAAAAGGACAGATAAACTTTAACAACCCTGGCGCACTTATCTAAGCCTGGCCCACAAGTTTCAATCCCGGCACACAAGTCACTTGTGTGCTACAAATTCGGCACATAGGTGACACCAAACTACTTGCGCGACACTTCCTCCTTCAACACCAAACTTGCGCGACGTTGCACCTTTACCTCCCCAACTGCCTTCGTCGCGTAGCCAACAATCTGCACACAACCTCTACTTGTGTGACCCAACAACCACTTACACGATTCAACCACTTGCATGATGAGAGCTCAAAAATACTCTAAGTCTTGAACTTCGTTACAAATGAGGAGGGTGTCCTCTATTTATAGGCAAACAGGACCCCCTGCGCGGTGGCGTGCAAGTCTTCCCTCGGCGCGCAGGTTCTGGCGCACAGATCATCCTCCCTAGCCACTGTCGCGCTACTCACTTGCATGACCTACACAAATACTTGCGCGAACTTCTTTCCTTTACCACATTTTGAAGTTGTAATATTGAAAATCAATAGGCGCGCATGTTTCCAATCCTCCTAGCATCGGCGCCCGAGTCTCTTCACGACATGCAGGTCACTTGCGCGACCAGCCCAAAACTTGCACGACCCTTATCCCTTTTCCATTTTCCCATGTTCTGATCGTGAAAAACCTATGGAACGCAAGTTTTCTCATCGTCCAGTACATGACGCCACCATCAATAGTGTTGTCTACTTGAACTATATGATCTCTTTGCTGGTACACATTCTGAACTTCCACTGCTGATTGACAACAAACACAAAACATAATCAAAATTATGCTTAGAAGACCATGGTTCCAACAATATCCCCCTTTTGGTTTACTGGAAATCATAAAATAAATTCCATATATCTCCATCCATGTGAAAAAAAAACGCAAGAATCAACTCAACCAACACTCTAAGTCTACGTGTGCAATGATCGGTGTATAAAACAAGAGAGGAAGCTTGAATTGGGTTCCAATTTTTTCCTTCACATTCTTCTCATCACAGAAGAATTACTTCAAATGTTTTCCTTTTTATTAATCTCATCACAGAAGCATTAATTTCCTAAATTTCTTCCTTTCTCCCCCATTTACAATAAATCTGAAGACCATTTATTTGTTCAACCTTCTGCTCAAACCATACTCCCCCTGGATAGTGTCTCCCCCATAAACCTGCATCATATCCATAAACAGATAAAAACAGTTATCACAAACGGGGAGAGGGGTATTGTGTAACCTCTTTATGCACTACGAGGTGGCTGAACACCGAGGTTCAACCGATGCTTCTCAAACACAGTCGTGGACTGTGGCTTGGTCAGGATATCAACCACTTTCTCATCAGTTCGCACATGATCCATTCTAATCACCCCTTGTTCATCTTTTTCTTTAATAATGTGATACCTCATTTCGATATGTTTTGTACGGGAATGCTGAACACGATTCTTCGTAAGATCAACTGAGCTCTTGTTATCACAGTAATTCACCATTGGTTGCTTTACCTCATCACCAATATCTATTAATTGTTGTTTCATCCAGAGTAGTTGAGTGCATGCCTTGGTGGTAGAGATAAACTCAGCTTCAGCAGTACTAAGAGAAGTACTTTTTTGTTTTTTTCTCAACCTACCAACACATTTATGCCCAATATAGAATGCTCCACCACCAGTGGACTTTCTGTCTTCTACATCACCAGCCCGGTCAGCATTAGAAAACGATGATAATTCACTGTCCCTGCCTGCAGCAAAAAATAACCCGAAGTTATGTGTACCGTGAATGTACTTCATGATTCTTTTTACTGCTTCCATATTTTCCTCCTTTGGATTAATCTGAAAGCGGGCCACAAGGCATGTGGCTAAGACAATATCTGGTCGTGTCGCTATCAGGTACAGTAGGATCCCAATGATCCTCTTATACATGGTTGGATCAACAGAGTCCACATCCTCATGCATTCCATGTTTAGTTCCAACTGCAATCAGAGTTGACATTGTTTTGGAGTCTTGCATATTAAACTTTTTCAGCACCTATCTTGCATATTTTTCCTGAGAAACGAAACTGTATTCCTTCTTTTGAATCACCTGCATCCCCAAGAAATATTTGAGCTCCCCAATCATAGATATTTCAAATTCTGATTTCATGTGGTTGGAAAATCCGTCCACTGATTTCTTCCTGTTTCCACTAAATATGATATCATCAACATAGAATAGAACCATGAATTGATCTTTTGATGAATTCTTCACATAGAGATTGTGATAAACTCGTCCTCTTTTGAATTCCAGCTTATTGAGATATGAATCCAGCTGTTAGTTCCATGCTCGTGGTGCCTGCTTCAAACCATATAGAGCTTTCTTCAGTTTGCAGACCTTTGTTTCATCAGTAACCAAAACAAAGCCCACTGGCTGTTCAATGTAGACTTCTTCTTCGAGTACACCATTCAAGAAAGCTATAATCACATCCATTTGATATAGTTTATATCCTTTTTGGAGTTCCATGGAAAGGAAAATCCTAATTTACTCTAGTCTAGCCACTGGAGGAAAGGTTTCCTCAACATCAATGCCTTCAATCTAGGAGTATCCTTTACATACCAGTCGTGCCTTTTTTCTGATTACACTTCCATGCTCATCAAACTTATTATTAAAGATCCATTTGGTACCAATCACATTGTGACCTTCGGGTCTCTAGAAAAGATCCCATGTCTGATTCTTTTCAATCTAATCCAATTCATCATTTATGGCCTCCACCCAAGATTCATCATTTGCAGCTTCTTCGAATGAGGATGGCTCTACAACTAATAGAAATGAAAATTGCGTGTTATTCCTAATCCTTCTTGTTTGAGTGTGTGCACTCCTGTACCCAATTATATTGGATGGATCAATCTCAGATATTCGATTTCTCCTATGAGGTTCAGTAGCATTCTCTTTATCCACAGTTTCTTCTTCAGATTCTTCTTCTGAGTCAACATCATGATGTGACTGCTGAGTGTATTGAACAACTTCCTATATTTTTGTATTTGTATTTTCTTCACGTTCACTTTCTTCCTAACTTTCTATCACATTAGCATATGAAGTTCTTGAATAATTTGTGGTTTTCTCTTGAATTACCTTAACATCACTCCTTTCCACAATCCTTCCTAAATGATTGTTGAAACATTTGTAGGATTTTCTGTTCATTGAGTAACCGAGGAAAATTCTTTCATCTGCATTGTCACCATATTTCCCTTAATTTCCTTCTTTGTTCCTGATGATGAATTTACTTCCAAAGACACGAAAGTATTTTAAAGAAGGCCTCCGTCCATCCCAAAATTCATATGGTGTCTTCATCTCACCCATATAAAGTCATATTCGATTCTGAATGTACACCGCAGCTTGAACAACCTCTTTTCAGTAATGTCGTGGAATACGACTGTCAATCAGCATAGTTCATGCCATGTTTGTCACCTGTCGATTCCTATGTTAAACAACTCCATTTTGTAGTGGAGTTCTCACCGTAGAAACCTCATGTTGTATCCCTTGCTTCTCCAGATAATTTTCAAATTCATTGGACGTGTATTCTCCTCCATTGTCAGATCGCAACACTTTGATTGTTCGTCCAGTTTCATTCTCAGCGATTCGCCGGTATGTTTTCATGCAGTCAGGGACTTGTCGTTTCCTGTGAATGACCATCACACATGCCATTATACTATAATCATCAATAAAAATGACAAAGTACCTTTCTCTATGAGTTCCAGCAAAATTTATCTGCCCACATACATCTGTATGAATTAGATCAAGAAGGTGAGATGCCCTTTTCTTCTTTGGATGATATGAACTGCAGACCAGCTTACCACGAATGCAAGCATCACAAGATATTTCACGCTCATGATTCAGGTTGGGAATGTCCATGAAAATTCTCAATTTTGATATTTTCTCCATTTCTTGTTGATTGATGTGTCCTAGTCTCTGATTCCACAAATTGTTTTCTTTTTCAACATTCATGTAACATACATTTTCTTCACTATCAACCTGATACAAGTTGCCTTCGGTTTGGTATCCCTTCATAAGTGACTTGATTGTCTTTCCCTTGATAGTGGAGCCTTTCTGATTAAAAGTAACTATAAGTCCAGAGTCATAGAGTTGACTCATGCTGAGGAGATTATGAAATAGGCCATCTACGTAAAGGACTTCAACCTTCTTTAGTTCTCCATTAGCTAATTTGGTACATCCACTCCCTTTTATTTTCGGAGCCCCATCATTACCAAATCGTACTGTACCATAAACCATCCTTTTCATATCCTTTAGTAGGCCTGCATTACCTATCATATGAGATGAACGACCGCTATCCAGAATCCAGGTACTATTGTTCTTTGTAGCATTGAGGGCTACCTCTACAAGGTTGGATTTCTCAATCTTCTTCCTTTCCTTCCATGAGACATTGGATTGAGTATATAGTACTGATGGACTTTCTATTATCTCTTCCGCAAACCCAGGTTCTTCATAGTAAAAATCTTCTTTGACAGGATAAAACCTGTTTGAAAGAGCAACACTGTCTTGCTAACGAGACTTAAATTGTCTTGATCTTCGGTATGAGGTGTCCATGTCCCTTCTCTGCCTGCAATTAGCAGCCTTATGACCAAATTTAGAACAATGATAACAATATCCATAGAAATTATTTCTTCTATAAGAATTAGGATATGAATTTGTTCTCATTTATTAAACTTATATATCTTCTCCATTCATATAGCTTCTTGCCTCTTCGCAATAAGACATGGTATGGCCCAGATAGCCACAAAAATGACACTTCATGAAAGGAAATGTCTTCTCACATGAATTTCTCTTCATACATTCTTCCTTTGTAGAAAAGTTAGATTGTCTGTCATTTCTGAATGTTTGAGGATAATTTTTAGTTCTCCATTTAGTTTGGATTGGGGGTTCCTTTTTCAACACTTTAGGTAATGTTTCAACATTTTCAACTTTCATCTTATATTTCTTTTGGATCTTTTCAATTCCAGCAGTTCATGTCTCAGCCTCACAGCCAATTCCACTCTTTCCTATGCAAGCGGATCTTTGATCACTCAACATTTTTCCAACCCCATCTGAACCACACTTGGATCTTGCTAATAATTCTGCATCTGAGAATCTTACAAACTGTATTTTCTACCTTGAATCATTTGGAATTGATTCAGTCTCATGTTTACTCCATAGAGTAACGACATCCTCTTCAAGACCCTCAGCAGTATTGGATTTTTCATCCAGTCTGGTGGTGAGGTCATTGATGACCTTTTCCTGGTATTCAATTCTCAGCTTCATATCCACTACACCATCATTTCATTCAATTATTTTAGACTGTACCTTCACAAATTCTTCCAGTTGTTCAATTTCATCTTCAAGTTGATCAACGTTTTCCGTTGAATCTTCTACAATTGATTTCCACTTATTGCAACTCTTACAATTAATTTTACGATTACTAACAGCATCCTTAAGTTGTATCTCAGGATCTACACAAGTTCTCAGTTGTTCTTCTCCACTAGTATCTTCTAACATTTCAATAGTGGCCATCATGGAAGCATGGTTCCCAGTTTTGAATTCTGGTTCTTCTTCATCATAGAATTTATTACCATCTTCTTCCTCTTCACAGACAAAACTCTTCCTTTGTATTTTCTTTCCAGATTGGAAGTCTCCCTTTTTTAAGACCCTTCTCTGAGGCTTCTCAAAGCTTTCATCTTCACTATCTTTGTCATAGAACTTTATTAAGCACTGAGAGGAAATGTGCCCAACATTTCCACAACGAAAACATGCGAGAGATAACTTCCCTTTGAATTTCCCGTTCCCCTTTTGGAAATTCTTTGAAATGAGAAAAGGAATTTATTTTTCTTCGTCATCTTCACCACTACTATCTTTTGATATTTTCAGTTTATCCATGGCCTGGAATTCCATTTCCTTGCTCACATGAGTCGTAGCATTTTCTGGTTTGACTCTCATTTCATATGCTACCAAGCTGCTAAGTAGATCATCCAGAGACAGTTTGGAAAGATCTCATTCCTCAAGGGCAGACACCTTTTCATTATACAGAGGAGGAAGTCTTCATAATATTTTCTTCACAATATCAATGTATTTGATTTCTTCACCTAGACCACGAATTACTCCAACCACTTCAGTAATTCGATTGAAGAAAGAGTCTACATTCTCATCTGGATGCATCTTCAGATCATTAAACTGATTGTCCAATACTTATAGTTTCACCTACTTCACTTTGTTATCTCCTTCAAAAATATTCTCGAGTTTATCCCACATGGAATTTTCTGAGGTGGAATTCGTCACCTTTAGGTAGATCTGATCAGAAAGGGATGAAGTAAGTGCATTTTGTGCATTAGTATCTGCATCAAGAATTTTCCTATCTGTTTCAGTCATAGCCAGGCTTGTTGGGTCAGTGACTTGTATTCTTTTCTCAGTAGTAAAGAGAACTTCCATTCCAAGAGATCTTAGATGAGATTTCATTCTGTTCTTCTAGGTCTAGAAATTATTTCAATTGAAGTGAGGGACTGTAACACCCCAAGATTTCATAGTGTGTTATTTCTTCAAAATAATTCAATAACTTGCACTACACGCAACACCGAGTTCAATCACACCATGACTTAAAAAAAATCCATTCAAAAGAGGTTATGAATAGTGTTAACTAAATTTTACACTTTATATAATCCTTATAATTTTAGAATTCATATTATGAGTTTCTTAGACATAATGTAAGAACAAATTCATTTTCAGTATTTCATTTTTACCAAATTTTAATAGTGAACCCTTTTTAGATACTATATTTTAATCTTTTTGACTAAATGGGGACATCAAAAATTTAAAATGAAATATCCCAAGCTTCCACGGTACGCTAGCGTGTGTTGTACGCAACACTGAGTTCTAACACACCGTAACCAATCAAACTAGCTGTTATGAATAGTAATACCTACTTTTTGAAGTTATATATATTTTATATTTTAAAATGAACTTCATTTTTGGATTCGGAATATCAAATTTAGCCTAAGGTGAAATTTTGGTACTCTTCGGATAACTTTCATATTTTGATGAATAGTGAAAATTACTAAATTTTAATTAAAAACAACTTTTTTAATCAAAATAATTAATAGTGATAAATTGTGAATTTGAGTGGTTTTAAAGTATATTTAGAATATATTTTTACCATTTAATATAATGTTGGTCATTAGACATAATTTTACAATTAAACCGAACATAAACAAGTGTCAATCTTTTGATAATTATTATCTCTTAAAAACACGCTTTTTGTTTTGACAGCGGGAATTAATTTTAAATTAATTTCTGCCACTTCTGTGTTTTGAATTTAGAAAAATGGATCCCATATTTGGAATCAGGATGTTCTAATTGTGTAAATAGGTAACTTTTATTTTTAGACATTTTGAATAATTACTGCGGTAAATATTTTATTTACCATGGTTAAGGGTAAATCCGGTAAATAAGGGTTATAAAATAATATTATAATAATACTAAATTACCCTAAAACGTGTCTTAACCCTATTGGTTGATACATGGTCGACCATGGGAATCTTTGGGTCGATTTTGGGACCCCATGGATCCACTTGTAAGTGATAATGACACTTTATTTTAATTAAGTCAAAATGAATACAAAAATGACACAAGCATATATCTTTTAGAAAAAAAATTGTTACATAGGATTATATAAGTTGGATGTTAGATTATAAATATTCTTTAGAAAGCTAAAGAAATTTCCTACATAATGATATTTTATTTATAATTTTTAGACATTAAATAATTTATTTTATTTATGACACAATGATGATGCAGTAATTACTATAATAGTGAAAAATTAAAATAATTGATATTATAAATACCCAAAAAAATAAAATATGAAACTTTTAATGAATTAAACTAATTTTATAGGATAATATGATATATTAGGATTGACTTAATTGACTTTTTTTGAAGTAATCAATCTGTTATGAGTTTCAAAAGAATCAACTATTGAATAGTGTCAAAATTGACATAAAAGAGTTCTTAAAACAAATATTATATTATTAATTTATATTAAATTCCTAAAAATCTAAGGTTCGGCAAAGAGACTTATATAATGATAGTTTTATCATTAATGGACCACTTGGGGGTCGCTTGGATGTATATAGTAAGTTTATTAACCATATTATATAAAAATACAAAGAGACATTGTAAAAGTGAAACTAATTAACTTAGAGTTAATACTTAAAGATATGGTTAATATAAGTACCCAAACCTGTCTAAATTCTATTGGTTGAGTGGTTTTAGACCTATCCCCACCTTAACCTTTGAATAATCAACTTTGGAGCCATTAGAAACCGAATATGAATTTATTATAAATTAATATTTCTAGCTTTTCCAAAGGTGCCCCTCACCCCTCTTATAAAAGGGCACTCCTCCTTCTCATTTCTTCACACCTTCAAAGCCTTTTGGTTCGGCCAAACTCTGCCCACATACTCTCCCAAAATCCCTCACTACAACCTAGAGGCCTTAGTTTGATCAGAAAGCCAACCTAAGGATCCCTTTTGATCAAATCAAAAAGGAAGAACCCGAAGAAGAGGTAATGATTTCACCACCCTTTTCCAAGTTCCTTTCTTCTTCCACTTCCTCTTTCTTTGTTCTTACCATTCTAAAATAATAACTCCAATATCTTACATATACTGTGATGTTATTATAAATATGGAACAACCATATTCAGTATTCTATCCACCCTTTGAATAACATGTCACCATACGTGCGTACGTACGGCTTACCGTCTCCACGTCGTGGTGTAATTGTTATTCAATATATTATTATTTGGATGGGTATAATAAAGATGTGTAACTCATGTAAATAATAAATATAACATGTTAATGATTCTGTATATATGATATACCATCCATTTATATATTATTTTAATATCAAAAGAATGATATTGTCGCTCGTGCGTACGTACGGACTACCGTCTCCACGAACGCGATGAGATTCATTCTCCATCGTATCCATTCAAGTATAATTATCATTTGATGATTTAAAAATGATGTTTAAGGACTTGATATCATTCTGGATATGAATAATATACAACCTATCCTTTACAAACATGTCTTACGTAACAAAACATATAAAAGAAAACAAGTAAGTTAACACCCGAAACGACGATAATTTTAAGATATTATTAACAAATCAATGTTAAAAGATCATATATGATATCATATTAATATATATGATTCTTGTATAATTTAATAACAATTATTTCACCATTATACAGGAGGTTAACCTACCCCAACCAAGGAAAAGTACAAGGTAAGGGTTATTTCACAATCTCTTCATTATCCGAGGTTGTTTATACGTAATAATCTACTGGGATATCTTTATCATCCACATTCATGTTTCTTAAAAATGTATTTCAAAACATTTTTACTATTTACAAGAATATGGGTTAAAGTCATTTATACCCTTGTTTGACTTTTTATAAGAGGTTTATAATGAAATCTTTCCGTCGTTTTCAAAACAAGGTCCTTTTTAACCTTTTCGACAGAATTGAGGTAAGAATGCTTTTTTTAACTTATACGGCGGGTGCGGTTATTTTACGCCGTTATAAAATCTTCAAAGCTTTTCTTACAAGCTTATAAGAATATTTTCAAAGAAAATGTTTTATTTTATATGGATCTTAAATGATTTCAAAATAAAAGGAGATATTTCTTTAAAAAAAATTTGATTTCATCTACGTCAACATCCTTTGATGGATTTTAAGATTGTTTGAAGTTGATTTATTATGATACAAAACTTCTATATTGTATTGAAGGTTTTGTGATATGTTTGACTATGGATGTGCTATTTTTATCCCATTCATAGTTTATGGTGAAATTATTGACATTTCGTATGCTAGTTTTAATACGAATGTTTATGTTATGTTTAAACCTTTTCATATGGGAATGAATTGGACTTAATAAGTGACGGGTGGAGCCCGCTATAGCTCCTCGATGCATCGGTAGGTCTCATGAGACAAACTAGTGTCTTGGCACAAGGCCTTGACAAAATATTATTTGTAGTCTTGGCACGAGGCCTTGACTATGTGGTTATGATAGTCTGGCATTATGCATTCCAACATTATGAAAGTGGTTATTGATTTTTGCATGTGATTATTCGATTAGTAGAATATCCATGTGAGTAAGTAAATGGCATTATTTCATTTTATTTATGTCATACCATGTTGAATGTTCATGTTTGAAAGGGTTTTGTTTTAGTTATACATTGCCTTAAATGTTTATTATTATTTATGAATGTTTCCGCTATATTGTTATCCTTACTGGGCATTTGAGCTCACCCCTTTTCTATTTTTTATTTTTCCCAGGAAGTGAAGAAGTAAGTTATGAATGACCTGCATGGATATTATGTGGGGATATGAGTGTGGATTATGGAGACAATATGTAGTTGTAGTAGTTTTTCGTTTAATGATGTAATGTAAAACTTATGAATATATCTAGTGTTTCCAAGGCTACTAAACCAATCGGTCTTTCGAGATTTGATCTTTCTTGTGATCATTCCAATGTTATGTAATAACGCACCGACTCTAGGTAGCTGGGGTCGGGGCGTTACAGTTGGTATCAGAGGAAGTTTAGTACAAACCTTGGAAGCTAGATTTAGATAAACTCTGATTAGAGCACGTAGACCTAAGATGAACTTTGAGGATTAGTATAGAAGAACTTCCTAGAATTTTGGTATTGTAGAGATTTTATGAGTTTTCCGAGCAATACATCCCTGTCTGGATACGAGCAGGTAGAGGCGGCTCTGGCACAGATGTACCTAGGGGTAAAACCCGAAAACACCGCTTTGAGCTAGACTCGAACGGGAACTGGTGCACGACAACGGGCCTTGCTGCACTCTTGGTTACGACACTCCCGGGGGATATGCTTAGGATAACTCTCATTTTCTTTACAAATCATTTTTAAGGGATTATGAGTATATACTTCCTCAAAGAAAACATTCTTATGATTATGGATTATATCCATAAATAGTTCAATTTATGTCAAGTGTTTTATAAGTATGGGATTATGTATTTTGATTCATAAACTGATCTAGTTTATGCCATTGTTTAGAAATGGCGCCCAGTAGAAGGAATGAGAACTCCAGAAATGCACATGATCCAAAGAGAAGGAAGGATCATATCTTTCATGGTCTTAAGCTAGAATTGATAAGAGAAATAGTCTCCCATTTATTATCATCATATGAAAAAATAATATCATGTGTTGATAAGATAAGTAAAGAGTTTACTGAGTCCTATGGCTTTGAAGGGAAGCAAGAGAAGAAAAGGATAGAAGAGAGAAAGATGGATAAAGGGAAGAGGGAAAAGAAGAATTTTCCCATATGTGGTAACTGTGGAAAGAAACACCCTGGAACTTGCCTGAAAGGAATGGGAGTTTGTTATAAGTGTGGAGGAAAAGGGCACAAAGTACGTGACTTCAAGGGTAAGAAAATGGTTTTAAATGTACAATGCTTCATTTGCAAGGAGTTTGGACACTACGCGAACCTATGACCCAGTCATCAGACTATGCCGCAAATGATGCTATTGGATAATAATCAAGTTATGATACTACCACAGATGAAGAGGAATGATTAGAGTTCTTATGTTGATTATGCCAATTGAGTGTTGTATCAACAATGTTCTTGTTATAATAATTATGGAGTATATAAGGATTGTACTGCAGTACTATTTCATTAATGACATGAGATTGTGTGGAACAAAGAAAAGTGACTCAATAGCAGGATAGATTTTTGGAAAATATATGGTTGAGAGAATGATAAACCATAATATAGTTCTGATACTGAGGTAGTGATTTTGGAATAATATGTGATTGTTTTGGATAAATTATATTGGATATTCTTGACTACCTTGGAACTGATTAATGATTTGTATATTCCATCATTGTTTGGGTTTAAAACATTTTTGGATTAATGAAGTATATCCAGCATTCTATATGGAATAAGGGAGCATGAATGTAATCAATAAGGAATATGGTAATACATGATGAAGGTATTCATATGCTATTACGGGGTAAAAAGGATCTATATTATGTTTACCTTCCTTATGAATGTTGGACTGTGAGTTTGGACAGAAGTATTTTGGATAGTTCTAGTTTGGATTATTTTGGATTTCCATAAAAGGACAACCCGGAGGTCGGACGACAACCCGTCGCGTCCGGCAAGGCTGCGAGACTTGAACCCGCAACCGAAGGGAGACAAGGGTGTTTCACCTACCACTATCCCACGAGATGTCCTGGATTAAATAAATTAGTTTTTTAAAAGTTCTGGTAGATGAATTATAAATTCGTTTATTTTGGAACCCTCTATGAATAGTATAAATAGAATTTTTTTTACAAGTGAATGATGAGTTTTGGTAGAAATTTATTAATGGATAAAACTCTAATTATAAACTAAGTATATCTCCTTATGATCTTAGCCAATCTCATAAATAAATTCCTCATCATTAATAAAAGGAACTTAGAACAAAAAAGTTGTCCTAGATGGTACCTTAAATCATCACTAATTTATGGCTTTGGGATTGTTGGCCTTTTCATAGCCATGTTCTCTACCACTCTCCATCAGATAATTGATGGCTAGATTTTTCTTCCATATCCATATTTTCTTACATGGAACCCTAGTATGTGTTATTTTCGGTAATCTTCATACTTTCCACTCTTTATTTAAAATAGAGGCCTCATTAATTAATTTTTCGATGTGGGATTTCAACTAAGATATTTTGAAACGTCAAAAATGTGTTATCCCAATACCCTATGTTTTGTTGAACCGATGGTATTTCAAATCATCATAGATTGATGATTTTAAGGACCTAAATTTTATACTTGTTTGTGATTCATGACCTCAATCACTACCTATAAATATTTACATTTTTCCTCCAATTATATGTCTCTAATTGCCACCAATGTTCTCCTAATCGAGATCATAATTTGGTGGTGACCCTTTCATTTCTCTTTTCCTCATATTAAGAATAAATTTTAGTAACCCAATTTCCGATGTGGGTTTTCCCATAAAGATATTTTTTATTTTCAACCTTTTATTCTCGAAGAACAATTTCAAATTGCGAGGACGCAATTTATTGAAGGAGGGGAGAATGTAACACCCCAAGATTTCATAGTGTGTTATTTCTTCAAAATAATTCAATAACTTGCACTACACGCAACACCGAGTTCAATCACACCATGAATTAAAAAAAATCCATTCAAAAGAGGTAATGAATAGTGTTAACTAAATTTTAAACTTTATATAATCCTTATAATTTTAGAATTCATATTATGAGTTTCTTAGACATAATGTAAGAACAAATTCATTTTCAGTATTTCACTTTTACCAAATTTTAATAGTGAACCCTTTTTAGATACTATATTTTAAACTTTTTGACTAAATTGGGACATCAAAAATTTAAAATGAAATATCCCAAGCTTCCACGGTACGCTAGCGTGTGTTGTACGCAACACTGAGTTCTAACACACTGTAACCAATCAAACTAGCTGTTATGAATAGTAATACCTACTTTTTGAAGTTATATATATTTTATATTTTAAAATGGACTTCATTTTTGGATTCGGAATATCAAATTTATCTTAAGGTGAAATTTTGGTACTTTTCGGATAACTTTCATATTTTGATGAACAGTGAAAATTACTAAATTTTAATTAAAAACATCTTTTTTAATCAAAATAATTAATAGTGATAAATTGTGAATTTGAGTGGTTTTAAAGTATATTTAGAATATATTTTTACCATTTAATATAATTTTGGTCATTAGACATAATTATACAATTAAACCGAACATAAACAAGTGTCAATCTTTTGATAGTTTTTATCTCTTAAAAACACGCTTTTTGTTTTGACAGCGGGAATTAATTTTAAATTAATTTCTGCCACTTCTGTGTTTTGAATTTAGAAAAATGGATTCCATATTTGGAATCAGTATGTTCAAATTGTTTAAATAGGTAACTTTTATTTTTAGACATTTTGAATAATTACTGCGGTAAATATTTTATTTACCCTGGTTAAGGGTAAATCCGGTAAATAAGGGTTAACAAATAATATTATAATAATACTAAATTACCCTAAAACGTGTATTAACCCTATTGGTTGATACGTGGTCGACCATGGGCATCTTTGGGTCGATTTTGGGACCCCATGGATCCACTTGTAAGTGATAATGACACTTTATTTTAATTAAGTCAAAATGAATACAAAAATGACACAAGCATATATCTTTTAGCAAAACAATTGTTACATAGGGTTATATAAGTTGGATTTTAGATTATAAATATTCATTAGAAAGCTAAAAAGATTTATTACATAATGATATTTTATTTATAATTTTTAGACATTAAATAATTTATTTTATTTATGACACAATGATGATGCAGTAATTACTATAATAGTGCAAAAATTAAAATAATTGATATTATAAATACCCAAAAAAATATAATATGAAACTTTTAATGAATTAAACTAATTTTATAGGATAATATGATATATTAGAATTTATTTAATTGACTTTTTTCGAAGTAATCACTCTTTTATGAGTTTCACAAAAATTAACTATTGAATAGTGTCAAAATTGACATAAAAGAGTTCTTAAAACAAATATTATATTATTAATTGATATTAAATTCCTAAAAATCTAAGGTTCGGCCAAGAGACTTATATCATGATAGTTTCATCATTAATGGACCACTTGGGGGTCTCTTGGATGTATATAGTAAGTTTATTAACCATATTATATAAAAATACAAAGAGACATTGTAAAAGTGAAACTAATTAACTTAGAGTTAATACTTAAAGATAAGGTTAATATAAGTACCCAAACCTGTCTAAATTCTATTGGTTGAGTGGTTTTCGACCTATCCCCACCTTAAACTTTGAATAATCAACATTGGAGCCATTAGAAACCGAATATGAATTTATTATAAATTAATATTTCTAGCTTTTCCAAAGGTGCCCCTCGCCCCTCTTATAAAAGGTCACTCCTACTTCTCATTTCTTCACACCTTCAAAGCCTTTTGGTTCGGCCAAACTCTGCCCAAATACTCTCCCAACATCCCTCACTACAACCTAGAGGCCTTAGTTTGATCAGAAAGCCAACCTAAGGATCCCTTTTGATCAAATCAAAAGGAAGAACCCGAAGAAGAGGTAATGATTTCACCACCCTTTTCCAAGTTCCTTTCTTTTTCCACTTCCTCTTTCTTTGTTCTTACCATTCTAAAATAATAACTCCAGTATTTTACATATACTGTGATTTTATTATAAATATGGTACAACCATATTCATTATTCTATCCACCCTTTGAATAACATGTCACCATACGTGCGTACGTACGGCTTACCGTCTCCACGTCGTGGTGTAATTGTTATTCAATATATTATTATTTGGATGGTTATAATAATGATGTGTAACTCATGTAAATAATAAATCTAACATGTTAATCATTCTTTATATATGATATACCATCCATTTATATATTATTTTAATATCAAAAGAATGATATTGTCGCTCGTGCGTACGTACGGACTACCGTCTCCACGAACGCGATGAGATTCATTCTCCATCGTATCCATTCAAGTATAATTATCATTTGATGATTTAAAAATGATGTTTAAGGACTTGATATCATTCTGGATATGAATAAAATACAACCTATCATTTACAAACATGTCTTACGTAACAAAACATATAAAAGAAAACAAGTAAGTTAACACCCGAACGACGATAATTCTAAGATATTATTAACAAATCAATGTTAAAAGATCATATATGATATCATATTAATATATATGATTCTTGTATAATTTAATAACAATTATTTCACCATTATACAGGAGGTTAACCTACCCCAACCAAGGAAAAGTACAAGGTATGGGTTATTTCACAATCTCTTCATTATCCGAGGTTGTTTATACGTAATAATCTACTGGGATATCTTTATCATCCACATTCATGTTTCTTAAAAATGTATTTCAAAATTTTTTTACTATTTACATGAATATGGGTTAAAGTCATTTATACCCTTGTTTGACTTTTTATAAGAGGTTTATAAAGGAATCTTTCCGTCGTTTTCAAAACAAGGTCCTTTTTAACCTTTTCGACAGAATTGAGGTAAGAATGTTTTTTTTAAGTTATACGGCGGGTGCGGTTATTTTACGCCATTATAAAATCTTCAAAGCTTTCCTTACAAGCTTATAAGAATATTTTCAAAGAAAATGTTTTATTTTATATGGATCTTAAATGATTTCAAAATAAAAGGAGATATTTCATTAAAAAAAATTTGATTTCATCTACGTCAACATCCTTTGATGGATTTTAAGATTATTTGAAGTTGATTTATTATGATACAAAACTTCTATATTGTATGGAAGGTTTTGTGATATGTTTGACTATGGATGTGCTATTTTTATACCATTCATAGTTTATGGTGAAATTATTGACATTTCGTATGCTAGTTTTAATACGAATGTTTATGTTATGTTTAAACCTTTTCATATGGGAATGCATTGGACTTAATAAGTGATGGGTGGAGCCCGCTATAGCTCCTCGATGCATCGGTAGGTCTCATGAGACAAACTAGAGTCTTGGCACAAGGCCTTGACAAAATATTATTTGTAGTCTTGGCACGAGGCCTTGACTATGTGGTTATGATAGTCTGGCATTATGCATTCCAACATTATGAAAGTGGTTATTGATTTTTGCATGTGATTATTCGATTAGTAGAATATCCATGTGAGTAAGTAAATGGCATTATTTCATTTTATTTATGCCATACCATGTTGAAAGTTCATGTTTGAAAGGCTTTTGTTTTAGTTATACATTGCCTTAAAAGTTTATTCTTATTTATGAATGTTTCCGCTATATTGTTATCCTTACTGGGAATTTGAGCTCACCCCTTTTCTATGTTTTATTTTTCCCAGGAAGTGAAGAAGTAAGTTATGAATGACCTGCAGGGATATTATGTGGGGATATGAGTGTGGATTATGGAGACAATATGTAGTTGTAGTAGTTTTTCGTTTAATGATGTAATGTAAAACTTATGAATATATCTAGTGTTTCTAAGGCTACTAAACCAATCGGTCTTTCGATATTTGATCTTTCTTGTGATCATGCCAATGTTATGTAATAATGCACCGACTCTAGGTAGCTGGGGTCGGGGCGTTACAGGGACTCCCCTGACATTGACTGCATTCTCCATGACGATAAAGGACAGATTCAACACCAGCAACCTTTACGCTCTGATACCACTTGAAGGACCCTGGGACACCCTGAGAGGGGAGGGGTGAATCAGGGTGAAAATTATTTCATTTAATGTGATAGATCTTGATCCCACATTGGTAGGAACTTTTTGAAACTGTAATATGAATATGATCAGAAAGCAAACATTCACATACACAGAGAAGACACAATACTTTTTTACTTGGTTCGCCACTAAGGCCTACGTCCAAGGAGCATACGCCTACAAGTTTTCGGTCATACCTAATTCCACTAATCTTCACTAGCTATGGATTACAAAGGATCGGGCACAATCACTCTGTCCCAGGCTCACTTCTATTACAATGGTTCAGGAACAACTCACTGCTTCCCTCGGGTCACTCCCGTTGACTCCCACTGGCTCACTGCCCTTAGGTGAAGTCACACTCAATTTATAGACGTGAAGGTATATTCTTCATTGGATAAGCATGCATCCTCTATCTTATTTAGATGCTCTGTTGATGTCCAACTCTTACTATAAGATGAATCTCTGTTTGTGCTGAGGGTTCGGGCGATCCTCCAGCTTTCGTGCAACTTCAAAAGGATAAATGAACCTTAACAACCCTGGCACGCTTATCTAAGAACGACGTGTAAGTTTCAATCCCGGCACGCAATTCACTTGCGCGGTACAAATTCGGCGCGCAGTTGATACCAAGATACTTGCGCGACACTGCCTCCTTCAACACCAAACTTGTGCGACATTGCGCCTTTAATTACCCAACTGCCTTGGTCGCACAACCAACAATCGGCGTGCAACCTCTACATACGTGACCCAAAAACTACTTTCATGATGAGAACTTGAAAAAACTATAAGTCTTGAACTTTGTTACAAATGAGGAGGGTGGTCCTCTATTTATAGGAAAACAGGACCCCCTGCGTGGTGGCGCACAAGTCTTCCCTTGGCAGGGAGGTTCCAGCGTGCAGGTCATCCTCCCAAGCCTCTGTCAGACTACTCATTTGCGCGACCTACAAAAATACTTGTGTGACCTTATTTACGTTACCATATTTTGAAGTTATGATATTGAAAATCAATAGGCGTGCATGTTTCCAGTCGTCCTTGGCATCGACACCCAAGTCTCTTCATGGCGCGCAGGTCACTTGCGCGACCAACCCAAAACTTGTGCGACCCTTATCCCTTTGCCATTTTCCCATGTTCTGATCTGGAAAAACATATGGCATGCAAGCTTCCTCTTCATCCAGTACATGGCGCACAAGTCTATTTTCCAAAAACACTTTTCTACATTTGTTGATTTTCAGGCCCAAAAATTTTGCAAACACTGGGAAACGGTACCACCTTTAATAATGTTGTCTGCTTGAACTGTATGATCTCTTTGCGGGTACACATTCTGATCTTGCACTGTTGATTGACAACAAACACAAACCATACTCCAAATCATGCATTGAAGACCATGGTTCCAACAATTTTATCTTATGATACCATATGCTTTATTTCAATGGATATCTTATGATGATCATGTCTTAAGGATTAATTGATGAAACCTGTTACTTTCCCATCAGTTAATTCGGATATGGTGAAATAAGGATGTTATTAAGATACTACACACTTCCATTATCTATAAGGAATTTTATTAATTGAATATGGAATGTTTTTTAAAATGATTTAATTAACATGGGTTATTCTATGATAAAATTATGAATGTTTTTATTATCTAAAGGCAGACATAAATATGGGTTTCAATATGTGATGGGTGTGGTTGAAATAATATATATGTCACTTTATTCTCTAATGAATTATATCTCCTAATATAACTACATTACACGAGAGCCAAATTTCATTTTCATTACATTATGCATTAAAATATTAATATTATGAAATTTTCACATATTTATATGTGGTAACAGATTCTTTACTTCAATATTATGCAAGGACTTGATTATATATCATTAATATCATGATTGGAACTTTTGGAGTTCATACATGTTCACAATGATTTGATTTTATATTTTTATGATTGTTCCATATTAATATGATATCTCCTCATTATATGTTCTCATGGAATTTGATTGATTATTGACGATAATAAAATGTAATGACTTAATCATTTTTTGACAAATATTTATTCAAATACTCATTATTTAGGATCCTGACTAATTAGTTATGATTTTTCATGATTTATGATCATGTTATTATACCCGTATGATTATCTTAAGCTTATATAAAATCATCAAGGGATATCTCCATTTTCTACCCTTTTTGATAATTAGATCACATGTCATGATTCCAACCACTACGGTCCCACCTTGCCTAGCTACAAGCCAAGATGTACACCCCAAGCCTGCCTCCAATGGGCAAGGGGATTAATAAAAGATTTGGTTAGTAAATAAACTAAAATGGGAGGACATATCCATATGAATTGGAACTCATGGATACAACCCATTCCATACAACATTGCATAGATATAATAAAAAACTGAAACATCTGGTGAGTAATCAATGCATCAAAAAAATGTCTACGAATAATATCACAGTTCATCCTTGTAATTTTAGTGATATAAATGGAAAAATTACAAGCCCAACCATAAATGATGTCTTAGCCTGAAAAGAAAATGGTAGGGGGGAAACTAAAGAGTTACTAGCTCATAATCTCCTAAAAAGACCATGAACAATGGAATACACTCCTATTACATCTATTTTCATCAGAGACGATGTCTACTATAGTCACCACTGGTCTTCAGGTTGTGCACATATGAAAAAACATGTGCAGGAATAACCCATTTTGTGGTGAGTATACGCATACCTAGTGGGAATCATATAAATCAATGTTTAAAAAAATAGATTAATATAGTGATCTCAACGCATGAAATAATAGGGTAATGTATCCCAAAATAAGAAATGTTAAAAAAGAAACAAAAGTGAAGAGTGAATGTGTGTCTCTAACCTCATGGTTGGATATTAATTTAAAAAAGTCTATTTTAGCTCCAAAGGTCAATTATCTATTTTGAGGAACCACAAATCGCCATAAAAAAATTATAATGGGAAGGACATATCCTCCCTACTACTCTCCCCATTTTATGGATTACCTCCTATAAATGAGTACCTACTCCCTACTAGATCTTGTTAATGGGGGTGTACCAATATGTATATTGACCACCCATACCGTTTCATGTGGGGTATTAACATATCTAATCATATAAAGGGTATTAGAGACTTGTTCCCTAGTTCCGCAAGGGAGTACCAACCCTATTATCCATCTGATGATCAATCCTAATTGAATTCATCATCCAAGTGTCTCTAAAAAATTAGACTTTCTCAAAACAACATGTTTCTTATCGTTGATACTAGAACGGAGTATTTTTTCACTAATTATCAAGAAAACTACTCCTGATAGGCTATTTCAAGACAAATCCCGAGTGTCAAAGAAAGAGATACACAATTTATATGTTATTGGGATGGTAAAGAACATGTTAATAGTGTCACATGGTGTATGACATGAACTGAACACTTGGGCATGTCCTCTCCTAAACACGGCTCAACAAGCCATGCGTCTTTATCTAAAAAGTCCTTTTGGGAAAACATCGTGTCTTGTTACACAGGGTCTAGGGAATCTACTCTTAGATAATGGATCATCTACATGTGTTTTGATAACACATTCCATAAAAGGTAACAATCCTAATCTGACCATGAGTGAAGGATGATAACAATTCTAGAATCCCACTTCAAATAGGCCCCAGCTTACAAACAATCCTTGAGGGTACATCATAAAAAATTATGGAAGGAATTTACCATTAAATTAATATAATGAATGACAGATAATATAAGAACACTAATAAAATCCATGTCGTAATGGAAAAATGAAACCCCAGTTATATACATGTTATTTCATAAAAACTATATTAAATTTAGTGTAGAACAATAAGTTGAAAAGGATAACCTTGTTTGTGACCATGAAGCCCAATCAACTGATACAAAACCATAAAGAAGTAATATTTATCCAAATATCCAACATTCTCCTACTGACCTAAAAATAGTTTATATATACATAGTATATGAATAATATTTATACTCAGTTAGATCTTCTCAATGGCCTCTCATTTAAAATAAAATGAATGTACGATAAATCCTAATGACAAAAAACTAATGCTAAAATATCGACTAAATAGGTATAATAATTTCTTATTCCTACAATGGCTGTCAATATACCAATTATGAATTCAAGATATCGTAATATATTGAAATCAAAATGGTACCCCACAACTGCATCCCCACTGGTATGCTTCTCTACCCTGAATTTACTCATCATGATCCATACCTCTCCAACAAAACCCATCCTATATATTTCTTGGCTATGTTATCATTATATGCATCTCATATATATTATATTCTCTCCATCCCATCCACATCGCTATATAGTAGCTGAGTAATTTTATGGATCAACCTAATACTATACATTTTTTTAATATCTATCAAGTATGCTATGTCAAGAAATTGCATCCCATACATCGAGTATTGTAAATAAATCCATCAAAGTTGACAAACTACATTCCATTAATAACAATTTGGTCTAAATATATGTATATATATATATGGATATTTATGGTAAATAACAATAAGAAATTCTATCATTCTACGCACATATATGGGGAAGATAACCACAGTGCCTATTGACACATAAATGTTACTGCAAAGTAGAGAAGGTTGAGATGGGAAAGTAAATCATTATATCCTCACCAACATATATATTATAACCCCCTCCATGTCCTCTAAGCATCATCAACCCTATAGATATGATTGGGAATCTTAGGAAATCCAAAAAACATACATGATATAATATATCACAGAACAAAAAAATGGAAAAAATAGTCAAAGGCTCACTATTTTTATCCCCTCTCAGACCCCGAACTACCACCACAATGACATGGATATACATTAAGAACACAAGCACACAAATATACTTTCATTAGTTTCATCATTTATTAAAATTAAAAATATTGTAATTGATTCATTATATAATATTTAACATTATTCGCTTCACATTTTCTTTACCTAAAAGTGAATTTGAATTCATCCATGCATAATCTGGAATAGTCCATGGTTTCTCAAGATTAAAAAATTTTTAATATCCACAAGCACCAACCCCATAGATTAAAAAATTATTTAGAATCAATTTAGTTCCAAACTTCCATTTTCTCTAGGAAATATGATAAAACAACAAAAAAGATATTCCTAACCAAGATAGAATAACTACCTCAAGCCATTGGGATTTTTTTACAAATATCAAACCAATACATCCAACCATTAAAATGATATATTTACACGAAACTATAAAAAATTTAAAAAAAACAATTGGAAATACTAGTTTTATCCCATTCCATGAGTCTTGGTTCCACCTACAACCCCAAAAATAATATCTCCGCAAATCATGCTATAAATGAATCAATTAATGCCACAATATTGGGCTTCCCCTCCAATATCTTATTAACCAAAATCTATAGAAGGATTACATAACATCACATATCAATGTTCAAATCTTGAGAAAACATATATGGTGGATGAAAATAAACATAGTCATTTAGGAAACTAAGACCAAAAAACAAGGCATCCTTCCTTTACATGGAAACATGCTCTCTCAACCCCAAAATGTTTTCTTTATAGAAATATTATTTTTTATCTTAAATGAACTAATTAAATTATCACTTTTTCTAACATAAAAAAAGGCATAATCTATTATAATAAATTAAATATTTAGTTAATGGTTTCAATCATAATATCCAATTTAGTTAAAATTTAAGGATAAATTTGTCCTTAGAATGAATTTTATTATCATTGAGATGAGCCCTAGATGCTTTATTTTCATTACCAGATTTGAATATGTAGTGTAATTAAAAAAAATAACTAGAAAACTATTAATAATGATTCCATTTCCATAAAATTTAATGAATGGTTGTTAAAAAATTTCTTACATAATTCTTTAAAACCCTAATTATTATCATTTATTAATTATATAATAACTATAATCAAATTAACATGAAAAATCAAGTATAAAAAGCACATTTAATAAAGAATAAACATGGACATAACACTGTTAGGTAAATCATAAGGAAAACTATTCTCATGGTGGAAACCATGCAATCATTTCAACTACAAACTGTCCCATTTTCATTATTTTTTTTATTAATTACTAAGTTGAATAACACCATTACGTAAAAAAAATAAATCCTGATTGATTTATGATTGTAAATGACAATAAAATTATATGAAAATAATCCCCCTAATAAAGGATTATAAAATTCATCAAATTTGACAAAATTAGAGGTCTTAGATGACCATTTTGGAATGAAAGCTTCAACCCTCATGGAATGCATCACCACAACCATGCAAACACACATCAAAGAAATTCCATAATAATGAAGGAGATAAAACACTAAAACATTTAAAGATATCATGGATGAAAACAAGATGTAATGGAGAATAAAATTCATTAGAAGTGTAAGAACTAAGTTATGATCACCATTGATTAAATTCATAGAAGTTGAGGGTTGAATCTGATCAAAAGTAGATTAAAAGGCTCTAAAAAATATCAATCATTTGCCCAATATTTTAGATATAATATGGAGATAAAAGGAATTAATAAATGATTCAAGGTATTTTTAAAATGATTGGATGTCATAAGACCATAATGTATCCCTTCACAACATGGAGTAGAAAGACTAACAGATGAAAAGAAAATGGTGTCGGACCAAAGACCACACCATTTTCGGGCTACTAAGAGACGAGTCTATGGAAAAAAGTGTCAAACATTGAGTAGACCATATTACAAAGGAAGAGGAGAATTGAGAATGGAAAACCATTTGGAAATGATACCATTATCCAATAATGAGGCTATGATATAGACTACATTTCATCTTTCTAGTTTATTGGATTTGGAATAACAATGAAAACTCTTCCTTGAGATTCCACACTGTATCCAAGGCAACCATTCCACTTAAATAGATAATGTTATACCACATCCCTTATTTATAAAATAGCTATCTTAAAAGTGGATTATTCCCCAAACTCCAACCTCCATGCTCCTATGTTTTAACCAACACCACTACACTACAACAACAACCCTTCATAGTGTAGGTCAATGATTCATGCAGAAAAATTTTATATAGTTGATATTTCAGATTAAATCCCCAATTTCCTCTTAGTCCTTTTGAACAGCCCCTAGAAACCCCCACAAAAAAACAAACAATGGAATGTGGTATAAGAATAACGCCCCTTGTTTATGATATATCTCAAACTATTTTTATCCTCATGTATTTTAAACAAAATATGGAATGAGAAGAATGAAAAGGGTATTCCCAACGACCACCTGATGAGATACCTCCCACGAATATCACCAACATTGAAGCTCGACCACCTCAATTAAGGAATCCAATGAATAATTTATTGATAGAAACATTAAACTATTAATAAGACTTCATGGTAATATATCTCTTAAATGAGATTAGGTTTACTAAGAAATCATCACGTGGAATCCTTCACAAATTATAATGTAAAGGAAACCAACCACAAAATTTTCAACGTTACAACATAATAGTTATGCATAAAAAATCTATACATATATATCATGTATCTATGAATCAAATTCACAGGTTACCTCCTCCATTCCACTATGCCTCTAATTTATATGAACCAAGGTAATAACATACATGTGAAATAACATCTCCTAGTTATTGTAGATCTCCATGGGCCAATCCATGAAGCCCACATCCTCATAAATTCCAAAATTTCACCAATAAATGATGTGAGTGTTGTCATGAATATAATAGATGAGAATCAACATAGTTAGACCATCACGTATTTGTATCCTCTATATTGAAAATTATATCTTATACGCCATATATAAAACACAATCCAATATCATTAAAGAACCAATAAATGGGGATGAAGCTTAATATCATGATCTAACCTTTACTACCCATGATGAGGAGTCCCATTAATGAACACATGATCTCCAACATCAATCAATAGAGGTATCCAACATTTACTAGAATGTGAATTATTATGTTATAGGATAGAATTCACCAGCTCAATAATTTAATAAAGAATCTCTATCATGTTCCCTACTTGTTTATGTATGATAGTTAATGACTCTCCACCTGTAGTCTATCCCAATTATGAATGGAATGTTTGGAAGATAAAGCTTAAAACTATATCACACTGATGGTCAAATGGAGGATTTTATTGTGTGAAAATTTTACCAAGGGAAGGTGGCACATCCAAGAACATAAAAAATCCCAGATAAATGGATGAATCATGTCCTCAAGAGTATATATAGTCCAATCTCTATGAGGATATTTCTACAGATGAAAAAAGATATAAGGAATAAATTAGTAAGAAATGTTTTTTGGAAAACTCATCACACTATGGAGGTAAAACATGGATCTTGATCAGAGACGAAACCCCTCTAGTATCCATGGTGTTTCACTACATCCTCTATGTACATACTTCACAAAACTCTGACTGCGCTTAACTCCCTAAACAATATAATGATCAATTATCTAAAAAAATGGTCAAATATCACTCATATGGAATCAAAACCTCCATATCAATAATGTAACCCAGTGATCATGTCCATTTTCATTTCATCCCATTTTTTTAGATCACAAAAAACTACTAGAGAAGACCACTGAGAATAGGGTTCACATATTTTACCTTCTATCAGGCCAAGCATCAAAACACAAAACAACATTACTACAAACTTCAACCCATGACATCAATGTATTATATCAAAGATAGATTTATTTTTTAAACACCATGTTGTACCACCAAGAGTGATATATGGAACACTTAGAGACCCATATTAGGATTCATGAAAAGATTAAAATGCATCCCCTAGAATAAAAATGATTGTTTTTAATCATTAATATAATCATTAGGGGAACCACAAATCTATAAAATTTCTCTAGTCCTCCACCTCTGAGTCCACAAGTTAGTAATCCTCCACCATATACATAAATTATTATAGTACATATATAAAATATAATCACTTACAAAAACCTCACCAATATTATGATTCATTGGTGATACCTAGTTCTTTATTAAATAATCATCTTAAGATCCAAGAATAGAATCACTATGTGGCTTTTAGATCCATGAATCAACTAAAACATTACCCATTCCCAGTTTCTAAAAAATATTGAAGAAGAAATAGTAAAATAATTATATCTACCATCGCTATGAAATGTTCACATACTACAAAATGAAGATAAAATACATGCTCTTTTGATTTTTAATAGCAAAAAATTCTCGATGGTGAGGTAATGTCACCACAACATCAATAAGAATATATTGTATCAAACACAAGGATTTTGGGTGGAAAATTAATCTCATGGAAAAATAAATTCTGAACCTATAAGAAAAATAAAATCTCATCTTCATCATAATTTAGACCAAACCATGATGTAAATCATTATAGGAAACCTCATACTGAACCCGCTCTTCTAGTAAAAGAACATCTGGAGTGTTGAAAATAATATCATCAAGTACACAAAATCATACTATCAATGATTTAAATATAATAATTCTTAATATATACTAGTAAATGATAATTTATGAGTCACAATCCAAGATAAATAAACAACTAAATTTCTATAATAGTTTTCATTACCAAGGAGGCAATTCACTTCTAGAATTATCTTATAAACTTCCCAAGAAAGTAATACCTCAATCATGATTATATTTATATTTTCTCCCCAATGGGACATGCCATATCCCAAGAATCAAAATTAAAGAAAATTTAAATCAGAATTTTAAAATATCATGAATAAATATGAAATAAGAACTCCCAAAATTGCATGAAAATGATCTTCATGAACTTCATTAGAGTCATAGTACACAAGGATGTCATCTGAGATAACCACCGTGAATGGTTTTATAATTATTTAAAAATTATATTCACCAAACCCATGAAAATAGTTTGATAAATTATCACACTATAAATTATCATAATGAACAAATAAAACCCATATAAATATCAAAAATAGGCCTTCAGAACAACTTCATGTCTCAACCACAATCGATTTTATATTTTCTGGAGATTTGTAGTCAAGAACGATGTAGATCATTTAAAAAAATTAATAAAAAATTAATCCATTTAAGAGTATATGAGTACATCATGTTCACTTGATTAGGGAGAAAATAATTAACACAGAGACATAAATTGTTATCATCTATCTTCACAAACAAAAATGGGGTCCCCTTTAGAGACAAACATAGCTGAACCAAACCTCACTATAATAGATTTTCGAGTTTTACAAACATTTCTGAGAAGTCAAAAGGATACATCATATACGATGTAATATAGATTGGATAAATAAATTTATATATATTTATCTGAAAATAAATCTCGTAAAATTGGTGAAACTCCACAAATATCTTTGGAAAACATATTTTTAGTCTTCCACAACCCTATTAAACACCATATGATTAACCACTGAATAACCTAGCATAAAATCGTATATTAAATAATGAAAATGATGAAAAAAATTTATATTACATTTGATGGTCTCTCACACCAAATAACAAGAAATAATCTCTATATGTATCATAGAAAACAATTTTCATCCTAATAAAATCCAAATTAGCCTGCACCAACTTTGTTGAGTCTATACTAATGTTGCTTCAATATGACTATATCTATAAACATAGAAATTCATTCCAATAAAATTATTTCCCTTGCACTATATCACAGCCAATACAAACATCATAGAGATAATATGAAACTCCAATTTGAATGGTAAACACAATAATAACAAAAAACATCTCCAAATTAGGTCCTAAAGCGTGGTCTGTGGCTGATTACATGAAGGATTTTTTAGATCCAAAATCTAACAAGGAATGTATAAAAGATGATAAAAATAAAAGGATACCTAGAATGATTTTCTATTCTACTGGTTCTAGAAATTTCAAATCATGAAGATGTCCCTGACCTGCTCAATGCCTCCACAAACCGAATGACGACAAAATACATAGTCATTCTCTACCATTAGAGTAAGAAAAGAATCTCAATGATACCCTTTACCTTCCATGACTCCTATAAAAATATCGTAGGTGCTAAATAAAAATACTACTACCTTGGAAAAAAAATCATAAAATAAGTAGCCTAAATTGGAATACCTGGTTCACATTTACATCATAAAAATTCTCGGTATACTTTTAGCTAATGACCTTGGCCTCTATTGAAAAACATGTGTCTGGTCCATTGTAAACGTTTTTAGAGGTACCACCTCTAGTGAAATGTTCTTAGTATGTTCATGACCTACCCATGACTATAAAAAATTTCTTATATATATATATATAAATATATGAAATTAGGATCTCGTAATCATATCTTTACACTATGTAGAGTCCTAATGAATCTCCTTTCATTAGAATCATGATTTAACCCATATCCACAAAACGAAATCTAATTTTTACAACAACATAAGACACTTTTCTAATATAAATGGGGCTACATGACAATGGATCTGTAAATATAAGTCCACCTTAAAATGCCTCTCTATAACCTCATCATTAAGAAATATGTCTTATACATAATAGACAAGGTCTAGTAAATTTTTCCCAAATTCTTACTCACTCGAACTCCCATGTAGAATAGTAAATTGATCGTGAGAGTAGTATACCATCAAAATCGATGAAATATTCATTGTTTAGAACTAGTCCCTCAAATCCCCCAATGAGACTTATAACTCCTCAAAATCCTCAAGAAAGAATATACACCACTACCACACTACACCAAGTCACATCTTCACCGCCTTTGATACCCTATGATATTTCTAGGAATAGATATAAATGAAGGCTATCTCCACTTATTCTTACAAATTTTTTGATTACGATGTCCAAAATTTATCCCCAATACATTTTTATACTATAGTGACAAAACTCTCAGATTTCCCTCTATATATTCTAATTATCAACCTATACTCTATAGTGATCTACTAGAACATCATAGAGAACTTTCTTAATAGGAAGCTGGTAGATATATCGACCAAGGGATATACATGAAAAATAACATATAGTTATATATTCCCCCTCACAAAATATATAATATTTTAAAAATAAATAGTTAATAATTTTATTCCCAATTTAAACGAATCCAATGGTCTTTTCATTTCAAAAACAATTCCAACAAAGGATGATGAATGATATTTTCCAAATCATCTACCTCAAAACACCCATCACTTAACGAAGTAGAGCCTATAAATGTAATGGTCCATGATAAATATAATATGATCCACAAACAACCATGTATCATAGATTATTACTTGTTTACATCACATACTAATCTTATCTAACACCATATCCAACCAATACATGCACTGTCAACATTACCTTACTCTATTCTCCATATAATCACTCATCCTATTCCAATGATACCAATCTTTTGTGACCCTTACCCCCAAAAGGAACCCCTAGTGGTTTTGAAAAGAGATATCTGAGATAATGACACCCAAATTCCTCCTCTAAGAGTCCTTGGGTAGGAATCAAATGTGATGAAACATCATATATTAATATGGGTGGCATTATCCTCTAATAGAAAATGAATAAATAGAGATATTTTAATCACAAAAATATAATGCTACAAATAGTGGTAAAAAAAATATTGTATTTCCATGAAATATTCTAATAAAATAATGAAACTATATTAAATAATTACATGTACCAAAAGATAAACTCGATAGTGACCATGAAGCCCAAACACTCCTAAAAACTAAGCTAGTATTATTCAGATTGATCTCTATACTTATTTTTATGACATAAAAGATTGTTTAAATATATGTACATTGAGAATAAATAGTATTGTTATTCTGATCATCTTTTAATCCTCTGTTGAAAAAGTCAATGAAATTATAATAAATCCTAATATACAACATGTAAATATAAATCATCATATAATTAGGTATACCAATTATCTAGCCTCTCTATGAATATCTCTCTATAAGTAACACATTCAAGAGATCATTATATAGTAAAAATAGAAGGGTATCCTTCTACCACTTCCCCATTAGTTTTCACCAATCCCAAACATTATATACCCATATACATCTCTCATCAAAAGAAGATATTCCTTGTACATCGTTGAAAACATCATATAACATACATACATGAATCACATTATATCATCATCCCATCCAAATATCTATATAGTATCCATGTATTTAATAGAATCCACCATAACATATATGTTTTCTATTATACATAATGTATTATGACACAATACAACACAACCCATACATCAAGTATTATACTACAATATTTCACAAACCATACACAACATACCTATTATAACTATTTGGATATTATATCTAGAGATATATATCTATGATGTAACAAGAATATAGTAATTTCCTCTACACAAAAATGTGAGAATGAAATCCAAATTGTATATAATAGAATAAAACAACCATGATAATAGAGTGGGGCCATATGTGGTAGTTTCTCATCTACTCCTCTCCATCAACGATGTTAGGGAAACCCCCTCCCCTAGTTCAATAGGTGTCAGTCACCCTACCATCATTGGTGGGTTAGCGTATAGATAATAAAAACTATTGTATATAGTATACCTAAAATCATCACTATTTCAAAAAACACAAGATTAATAAAATTGAAATTATCGACTCATAGACAAACGACTATCATCGCTATGATCTAGATATCATATGACAACACAATCAAATTAGGATAAATTCATTAATTTCTTCCATTTCTTTTAACATTATCCCTACATTAACTGATAGTCTGTCCATGAGTTAACATTTTTCCTTTTAACAATTCCTTAACCTAAAAGTAATATGTATGCACTCCATGAATAATCCAACAAACTCCAAGGTTTCTCAAGATTAGTAAATTTTTTATTCTTGCAATCACCAATCCCTTGTGTTAAACATTTATTAAACATTAATACCATTTTATAATTCCTATTACTAAAGGAAACATCATTTGATTTAATAAATGAGATATATAACATAGGACGAAGAACTACATCAAGTATTGGGGAAGGGTATGAATATTAACAAGAAATATAGCTATTAAAAAATTTTATTTTAGATAAAGAATACCATAATTCTACATAGTAATGGAAAATACCAAATTCAACCTATTACATCAATCTCAATGCTATCCAAGCCACCTTCATGCACGTCACCATGAATTTCTCTATCATAGGTGTCAATTAATATGACAAAATATCGCCTCTCTAACCATATCTCTTTAGCAAATATCCACCATTGGCTCACATCTCATCAAATAGAAAGGTTCACATGTAGATCAAACAGAAAATGAAACAAACAACCATGAGAGTCATCTGAGTAACTGGACCCTTAAAACAAGGAACCATTCCTTTACCTGTGAATAACCTCTCTCAGCACCAAATGTTTATATTTATAAAATAATTGATTTATTATATACATAATTAACGAATTAATTAATCATATTCTAAAATAATAAATTCCTTTTTCCTAGCCAGTTACAAGTGATTTTTATTTTAAATAATGCATTCAAGAATAACATCGAGTTTTGTAAAAAAACGGAAGAAAATTACATTAACATTCATATTTATGATCATCAATATTGTCATTACAATATTCATTTACTTATCCAATTACATTAACTTATGAAATAATAGATTTAATTATATGTTAATTAAGCATAATTTCTTGTCCATTAAATAATACGATTAATTAAAAAACATTCTTCTTTAATTATTTATCCCACCAATAATTAAAAATATTACTTTATTTAATAACATTCATCAATTTTACCTGATAACTCAAGAAAAATAATCATGATAAATAATTCATAATCTTTGATTCCACACTATCATGTAAATTATGTGGGAAACTATTATATTATAGGAATAAATATAAAGGTTTAAATGATAAACCATTCCCCTTTCCTTAATCCAATTTATTCAATATTATGTTTTTTCCAGAATTACCCAGAGAGATAAAGAATGGTTAATTTACTATTGACGATAAGAATAAAAGGATTGAAATAGATACTCTTTAACAACAATAATGAATTTATAATGGATCAAAATTACAGATCTCTGGTCACCTCAACCTCAATCAAGATACAACCCTTCATGATTTCTTCAATACAACCACAATAAAAAATCCTAAAAAAGAACTATATAGGAAAAAATGATATCAAAATGTCTATTGTGGGTAGATATAAACGGATGAAAAAAGAAAAAAATGTATTAAATCAAAATAAAAAATGATTAACTCAACTCATGTCAGTATACACTGATCCCTTGAAAGTGTGGTTGAATCCAAATTAAGGGGGCATAAAAGCCTATTAAAAAGATTCATCGAGCTCTGAGGGTTTGGGAGATAATGTGGAATAAAATGGTAGTTACAATGGGATTGGTGAATTTATAGTCATAAATGATGTTAGAATACATTGACTCAACCATCTACACCACAACAAAAAAAGGTCGAAAAAAGGAAAAGACTATGTCTCAAGTACAAACATCACATTGTAAATTACACGGAAAAGATTAGTCTATTGAAAAAAGATGTATACCATAGGGTGGATCATGTTATTTAGGAGGATTAACATATAATAGGATAAAATTACAGACAATATGACACTTTTTTTTGAAATATTCTACGGACCAACCTACAATCAATGAAATAGGGGTACCCAATTGTCCAGCTGAATAAAAACTCCAACCTAAGACTTGATACCACAATCATGACAACCACACCTCGGAACATAAATGGTATACTTCACATTCAATTTCTACACTACATTGATGCCCAAAATTGGTAAAGTACCAGAACTCATGATTTTATTCTCCTACCTTACAGTTGAAAACATTATGGAGCATCATTTACCAACTATAGTGTATCATCATGATCCATTCCAACAGATCCTTCACAACATATATTTTAGCATAACTTCCTATTATTCATGTACTCCTATGGAAATTCCCCCAAACATGTCCAACGCTAAAAACTAACAATGTAACTGACAATAATGATATGGGAACTTACATATTTAAGGTCACATGATATTTGGGGATAACCAAATTCCATTTGATTCATAACACTAATAAAATACTAGCCATAGGAACTCATAATACATTGTCTGTGATACTACAA
The DNA here is from genome assembly GCA_963277665.1 of Viscum album. Taxonomy (NCBI): domain Eukaryota; kingdom Viridiplantae; phylum Streptophyta; class Magnoliopsida; order Santalales; family Viscaceae; genus Viscum; species Viscum album. The sequence goes on from OY728152.1 coordinate 1,260,317,857, forward strand.
TATATATGGAATTTAGTAATGTATTCCATATATAGTGAAGCATGGTCTTCAATGGTCTCTGGATAATCCATTACTATCACAAGATTCACCATTTTACCTACCCTAAATAGATGAATTCAAAGGATATGTTCCTTGACTGTTAGCACCAAGATTCTTGTCATTTTAAAATGGATCTTATATATCATAGGTATTAGTCATTAAAAAACTATAACTATTATATCCCTTTATCATTGAAACTATCATTCATATCCTGAAAATCTATCTTTGTTATTACTGATTTTTTTATCCTTATGTTGTTTTAACATCCATGAAAACTATAGGGGTTTGATCAGGAATGAATATGTTCTGACAATGTCAAAAATAACCCCATGTCACATTTATGAAGGGTGTGAAAAAGGTGGTTGAATATCCATAAGGATAAGGTACGATCAATAATGTATGATGAAATAGTAGAAAAAAATTAGAAATATTTCAAACTAATGGATGAAATACTAGAAGAACCAATATAAATAATTTTGTTCAAGAACACTAGTTAAATATGGGCACATAAAAATAATTTAAAATTATTAAATAAATAATATAAACAATAAATTCTTGAAAAATAAATCTTTTGTCTTAAAAATAAATTTTTTTATCTCTACAAAATTATTGATCAAAAATTATCAAACAAAACTAGCACATATGATGATGATAAATATCCCACTGTATTTATCAATTACCTCATAAATCCCATCATACTTTTCATGTCGGTCTACATTACCGAGTCAACAATAGAAATAGATCTCTAACTTCTTCCTCTCAATACATTATTGGTTATGTTCTTAACACATTACATTCATCAAAATGTTTCCTTTTTATAGTGGATTATATTTTTTTGATTTATGTAAAATAATTAAATAAATAATTTAAATTACATAAATCCCCTTCTAACTTCTACCTAGAATCAAATTCCCGATACCGAAAAAATTATGTTGTGCCTATAGTAAAACATGGGATTAAGAAATAATCATTTTAAGAAATTCCCATCATAGTTCCAAATCATTGGGAAAATCATTTTGTCCAAAAATATAAGTGTGGATGATTTAATATATATATATATTAATTATATGGTATTTCAATTTCCAAACATAACACCCAATATAGTTAAAATAATGATATAGATATAGATATATATTCAAATATCAATCTCTAAAAAACAAGATCTCAATTTTTCCCAAACCTCATGGACTTTGGACCATGAAATCATATTCTACAATAAAAATGGGATTACTAAGCTAACATCTGACCCTCACATTCACAGAAGCTCTATGATATGCACACATGCTACCAAATCAATCAAATAAGAGAAATTTTATATCCACACATGATCTTATCCTATATATCCTTGATTGTTATTAGGAACACTGAGAAGTTGGATCCATTCTTGATTCCATATATCCCTAGTCAATAATTTTAATGGTTCGTGCACGAATCTACTCAGTCGCAACCCATTGAAAACTTAAGGTAATTAATCCAACCGATGGGGTAATTTTATGTTGTGAGAAGCTTTTCCATCCTTCCATAGAATATATAATGGTCCAATGGACCTCAAATATAATGTTCACCTCCTATAGAATCAATAATATATGCATCATGGGGTGAATCTACGGAAAACATGATATTGAAGATCAGACTACATAGGCCTATGATATTTTTCCACAAAATATTTTTACCAACTCTAGGCTATGCTCACATTCTTGTGGATCAAATAAGAATTATCAATATTTTCCATCAATATTTCTATAAAAATATTATATATGTAACTATTCTTAGTCCATCACATAGGTGACCTGTAGGTTAAACGATAATTTGATTTAAAAATGACCCTACTAATAGATTTTTTATAGAAGTTATTATAGGATAAATCCACTAATAGTAAGTGATACTACCTTTTAATGATGAATTATAACACAAACTATCTATGTATGTCTTCAAAACATGAATTTTTCTCAGTATAAACATTATTTTGGTGGTGGAATATAATGATAATCTTTAACTGGGTCTCGAGAACCTCTTGAAACTCACTCCAAGACTATAAGGTGAAATTTTCATCCCGTTGAGTGAAATTCATCATGGGAACCCCATGATGTTGTATAATATCATGCATTTAAAAAAAACCCCAATACATCGTGTAAATTTTATCCTATGTGTAAGGAATGTGTCGTTCCTTATTAAGTTAGTTGAAAATAATCCTTATAGCATCATGTACCATCATTGTTCATGGTATCTCCATCAAGAAAACAATCTATATGGAATCCCACTTCAATTACATGATATCGTTTGGTTATGTCAATGCTACAAGAACCACTTTTATTTCCTATAACTACATACACATGAGGCATTATGAGACAAATATAACAGTCCCCTACCAATATCCACCCCACCAAAACATCCATTAAAGGACTCTTTATTTTTTTTCCACACCCAGATGTACAATCGGGGGGATATGAAACGACATCAACACCTCTTCACACAACATGCCTTGATCTACCATCATCCCCTAAAAAGTAGGATGTTCTATCATCCATTTAATAATACATCGGGTTATTGTCTTGAGATATTTGGCCATTCGAAACCCCAAAATCGACATTTTCCAACTGATTTTCTCACACACAATAATGAAATGGTGGGGTCACCCTATTCAAATAAAGGTAAGATTCTCCCCTATCCTCTAACTAGGTTTTCTATAAATATAAAAACTACCCAAAATATTCCACCTCCAAAATAGTATTGTATATTGTGGTAATGAAATAAACCACCACATTTCCCTTCCATGGAGTTCAAATTATCTCAATGTAATAGTCCTATAATATTTACATCCAACACCTCTGAATCATGCAAAATAATATCCTGGTCAACATGTAACTGTGCCTCTGATGAAATTTTTAAACAATGAAACACTCACCAAGAAGATAATTAGAACACATCATCGTTGTGATGACTAATGAAGATAATGATAAAGTCTATTTAATGTAATATTATTCAAAGGTTTTCAACTTCCTGAAACAATAATAAATCACTATGCGACTCTTCATCAACAAGAAGATGTGACCAATTTCTAAGGAATCATAAAACACCTTATACTATGTGATGTCACCTAGTTGTTTCAAAATAAGATATATGGTCATCATTTGATAAATATCGTTTTCTCTCTCTAACACTTCTCAACATTTGGAAAAACATCATTTTTTTGATTTTATGGTAGAAAAGGGTGCTAAAAAAATTTCAATTTCTACCATAATATATTAATAGAGTACTACCAATATTTGAAAACTATACTTCTATGAAACTCTAATAAATTATTCCTTTAAGAGAACCATATTATTATTTTATGCATCTATAGATACACTATTCTCAATGATAACATAACCTAGGAGGTGAACCTGTCAAATTAAAAACTGATACTATGGGAGAATACTTTACAGTTTTCCCTCTTGGAGTATATCTAGGTCCCTTAAAAAAAGTTTCTATTCTCCTCCTTAGAAATATTTTATATGTTAATATAATCAATAAATCCAAATAAAAATTATTCCATTTATGGCCATGAGAACATGTTCACAAGTTCCATGAAAAAAGCGGCATCATTAGTCACACTAAAATGTATCACCATGAACTCATAATTCCAATAGAAACATCATAATTAAATCATCAAAGTATCATCCATGTAGAAAAATAAATTATGGTGTCCAGACCATAGATCTATCATCAAAAACCAAATCATGCGTTTTGACAGGTTAAAAATGTCAGAAATCCCCAATTTGGGGTATATGTTCTTGATCATCACCTAGTTCAGAAGTTGAAAATAAATAAGATTCATCAAACACCCATGAATTGTTTTTTTAAATCAAAAATATAAATTTCCATAGGGACACATAGGTCTTAATGTAACAATTCTATAGATGGAATTCTAAATTAACAAATACAATCAGAGCTCTGTAGGTACTATATGATATGACTCAAAATGTATGTGTTTAGTACCAGTCTGTAAGTTGATAAAAAAGTCAATATATCTCCTCATAGGTAGTCCAAGAACATCATCTAGAATGATTTACATATAAAATTCCAATAGTACTTTAATCTCGATGCATGTAGAAAAATCATCACCAAGGGGTGAACACGGTGACTGTTTGATCAATGGTTGAAACTTTTTGCTCATGAGCCCCACTTCCTCATGTATAATATATATCTTTCACATGATGGATATTATACGCCCATAAGTGTGAAGGAATACTAATATATTAATATATAATTCTACTTGTGGACACAATGTGGACAACCAATCTATATCCCTGATGAAATTATATGGTTTCTTCACAATGGCCCAGGTGATTGGAAATAAGCACTCTCCATTGAGTGATAACTCATTATGCCATATGATGTGAGATATACAATAGTAATTTTATAGAGGAAAATATATACCTAAATTATTATATAAATGCCATACATTATAATATATCTCTTAAAAATGTTATGGATATAAAGGCATGACTCATACCATTGTGTAAAATTACAAGATCTATGGTAGAGAAGACATAGATTTATCCTTGAATCATCTGCTGGGAAGAATGGTCATATGTCACTATAAAAATAAAATATTCATGCCCACAACCACCAACCCAATGATTATAGTAGGGTACTACATAGTAGTGGTTTTTTGAGTTGGTTTTAAAATCATCCAACACCTAAATAACCTTCTACAGGGGTTCCACCTCCCCCTATTAACACCACCTCCATGGGTGCTTCCCTAAAAATGTTTGGGAGATCCCTAATAATGATACTGGCTCTTTCATGGTGGTCCATCCACTACCTAAACACAATATATATCTTCATATGGAAATTATTAATGACCCTTGGGACATATCCCATCATTAATATAATTATATCTCACTGTATGATGACTAGATCCCTTGTGAAAACTATGCACTATAGATACATGTTTTTGAGACTCGAAATGAGTATAACTCTTACACTGAATACCAATAGACTAGTTCATTCTATCCAATGTATATTTATAAACACCACAATGTTCACATATACCTTTATATTCCTAATATCAGTTTCCTATAAGATTGAATTAATATAAATCCCACTTTCAGACTCCACCACAATTTGGAATACACACGGAGATAATGATAGAAAATATGAATCTATGAAGGCCCTACTCAAGACTTCATTATTAGATGTTTCAATCAATCTCAATATCTATAGAATATTATAGATAGATAATAATAATTTATGCATACTCAAGAATATACATATCTACCTGTTGAAACTCAAGAATCTCCTTGATCTATAAATAATTATTTCATAAAGGGTAATTCCCATTGTAGAACCACTACTGTATATATGTTCATGAGAGTGTTGTATCATCATGGGTTTGAGTGATCATAAACCAACAAGTGATATTTTTATCTATAATGAAAATAGGCTTCATGAGACACTGTCTTATCATAAGGGTTTTGAATAAGCTAAAAAACACATAATTCTACCTTGATCCAATCCTTCACTGTTTGTGAGTAAAACTCCCCACAAATCCAGATAATTAAATGTTGATGGTAGTCAAATAATGCATTAATCCTTCATGCACTGTCATCTTGAACTAATCAAGCTACAATATTCCAAATATTCTACTGATAAATTAGTAGGACAAATGTTGGTGGATCATATTACATCCCATTTTATGGAAGAACTACTCTATAAACAAATGGGGTAATGAACTCAAGAATAAGTCTGTAAACTAAGACCTCATCACTCAAAAAGACATAAATTTTTCCTTATATCTGTATCCTAACTGGATATTATCACATAGGCATCCTAAAATATCACAAGATGTATGATGTATAGATAATGATATTAGAGGAGCATACACAAGGAGGAAATCACATTCCAATGTCCCAATACAATATGATTCATGTGAAATTTGGTTCCCTATAATAAATTCATCAACATAATAATTTGAAAAATAGGAATTCAGACTCCAACTATATAGAAATATCATCCAATAAACCACCACTGGGTTACAACACTAATAACATAACTTGTGATGCTTTGACATTTTTCTAGTAGGTTACCAAATAAATACTCATTGAATATCAAAATCCAATGACTGTACCAATTGAATGAAACCCATTCATAACACTATATTAATACATGACCCACTGGGGAAAAATCTAGCATAGTAGTATCATATGAGTGACACCAATAAGTCACCTATAATAGGTTAGTGGTTGGAAAAAATTTCTGAGTTGAAAATGAAATAAAATGGAAGGACTTGAAATAAATTTCATGTATGTATGCACCAAACTATCTCCACGAATGATTTTAGATATATAATAAAATAATAGAACATACTAAGTTTACTAAATAAATGAAATAACATATAATAAAAATAGAACTGTGAAATATAGTAATACAAAGTATATAAATTGGTAAAATACAATCCAAACATGAAATTAAGTCCCTATAAGACAACTACATAGGAATGGGGGAATGAATAGATCATGTCTCACATTATCAGAGGGTAAAACTTTAACACAAACAACGCCACCATGTACTTATATAACACTACTATACGATATCCACTAAAATCACTATCAATCTACCTATCATCTAAATAAGACACGACACATGTTAGAACATCCCATTTAGGGTTTGGTATATATAATCCCTATAGGATGAATTGAAAACATTTTGGTAATTCATATAATATTACACTCAGATCCACCAAAAATAAAATATGTTAATGGAATGAAATAAAATGTATTGTTAAAAAATTCCATGTGAAGTGATAATATGGATTTCCATATTCATAACTATAATGAATGAAGATTATTAATTTATAAGCTCTTATTGTCCTATATTTGAGGGTAATCAATATTTTAAACCTCAAATGAACTAGACAGTTGGAATCCCCTCCTTGTTGTTATATTCTACTACCAAGGTAGAACTATATCTAGTGGATGACTGAATATCCACACGAGATTGATGAATGTGGAGTACCACTCTATATAAAGAGTACATGAAACTTCTATATTGTGGGGGGGTACCCAAACTACATGTGTAATATATTTGGGGGATTGTATCCATGGAATGGTATGAGATTAATCACCCTAGAATATCTATCATTATCAATCCCAGTTATTATCATCATCCTGGCTTTCCTATAATAATAATCATTCACATAACATCTAATTTTATTTCTATGATTCCAAAAAAAAGGCTTTCTTATCATCCTATATGGATAATGACTCAAGATGTGTTAGCCACATGCCCATATCCGAGTATTGAAGAAATATAAACATTAGGTATAATTCCTTTGGGAAAGTACATGGTATGTACATAGTTTCACACAATGCGTGACCTCACCCAAACATATGGGTGTGTCTTCCCTTGGATATGACATCACCATTTTTTGGCTCAACCCATCATGTTTGTAGGCTATCATGTAATGTGTTTCCACCTAGGGTCTGGTGTTTGTTCTCATAGCACATGGCTCGGTTATTCATATGTATCCGAATGATGTGTCCCTACAAAAACATTGCATGTTTAGACACCCAAGGTCATGTGTGTGTGATCTCATAACATAGCCTGAGTACCCATTAATTTCATATATAATGTGGTATGGCTCACATTGTGATTTATAATTAACTTGTAAAAACCTCGGCCCATACAGATATCCTAAGAAACAAATCACGTGTTCCTCAGGGAAACACAATGTGTAGTAACATTTTTCACTGGTATTGAAGCTTGGACCTCCCAAGTCAATGGATTCACCATTACTATTACTTACAAAATTATTGAACTCATCTGATATGGACAAATGAAAACATAAATTTGTTCAATTATAGATCTCTAACATTAGGTTACTAGATATCAGATCTTCGATTATCTGTGTGGTAGCCATCATGCCTCCCATCATCGTTTGGAGCCACAATCAATGAACCCACCACCTGATCCTAAATAATAATCTCAATAACTAATTCAAACTAAAATCCAATAAAAATATTTGGATTCATATCATGTTTGATACTTTCACAACTTTGACAAAACATTACCGCAAGAGATAAAAATGTGGAATAATAATATTGGTATTTGGTATATGCATAAGCACGAGGTATGTTATTCTTAGGATAAGGATAACATGTCCAATGATCCCAAATAATTGAAACCATGGGGTAATATATAGGCAAAAAAATTATGAAATTAGTTTTATCAACACTTTATAATTCTGGGTTCATGTGAAAAGTTGATAATTAAAAAATTAAGAAAATAAAAATTTGATGAATGAAAACTCTATCAAATGTAGGAAATGAAAAAAAAATAAAAAACCCCAGCTCATGAATGGATTGATCATTGGTGAAGAACACATGATTTTCTAATGACGGTGACAATCCCACTGAATACATTTTTCATCCCATGATTAACCATAACCAGTTGTTTTCAATCCACATTCTCAATCCTCCAATGCAAATATAGCTCTAACTTCCGCCTTCATAATCCCTTGGGGTTATGAAACAAACCCTGTAGATTCATTATAATTCCATATTTATTGATTAGTGTTTTGTATTAGTTCATATATGTAAAACAATTAATTGAAATATTAAAATTTTCATTTCACGTCTATCAATGTATGTATCAAACTAGTCACTCAATGCTGACCGAATTTGTATCATGCCTATGATAAACCCCATGTTCTAGAAGCAATAATTATATAAAATTTCCCATCTGAGGTCCTGAACAATTAGAATCTTATTTATTCTAAAAAATTATATCAATAAAATAATATATATTTATACATATATATTAGTATTTTTAATATATTAATTATATGTTATTGTGACAAAAATAATACAATTCCACCAATGAGAAGAAATAATGATATATATATATATATTTATATATATATGTATTTCAAGGATAAAACTATGAAAACAGAAATTATTTCTACTATCCAATTATTATGTTTCCATTTTCCCAAGTTATGAGGAATGATATTTTACAAGATATGCCTATAATGGTATCTTGTATAGATAATATGTTAGAAAATGATGATTTATTTTTATGGAACACAAATATATGGCTATAATTAAAAATATTTACATTTTAGGAGACACATATGGGTTTTGTTAAATATATGTTTTTAACACTAATTCTCTAAATATATAATCCTAAACGGTATTGTGTATGTAAATTACACATTTCTGATCATTGATATTTAAATTATTAAAAGTTAAAATATTAATTTTTTTATATGCTATCAATACTAGTATATAAAGTATATGTTTTTAGCATTGGATATGGTTTTATGGGTCGAATGATATCATTGTTGGTTTGAATGAAAATTTTAGATAAAATGAGATGTTAATAAGTTATCAAATGAGGATAATTTTAGAGTAAATAATTCCATTTTGGGTTTATAATTCTATGGTTTATCATATATTTAGAGGCATATATATCATTTTCGGTTTTTTGTTAAGGGATTTTAATATGAATGATGATGTTTGGAAAAAAATTTCTTTGTTTTTAATATATAATTTTTTTATATGTTACCCTCAGTTTTAACGTGTTATTTAGGTTAATGGTATTTGGGAAAAAATTTATTGGGGACATATATTGAATGAAACACAAAATCTATAAGGATATTATATTCTTTAGTGACAAGCTAATTTTGGTTATTTGGAGTAAATGGGTTATTATATTATAGGAATTTATAAGATTTCAAATTAATAGGTTGAATAAGTAATCAATTTTTTCAAAATGATGTTAAAAAATTGGTAACATTAGATGATTAATATAAATAAAATATTATTTTCAAGGTTCTAATTTTTTTTAACGTGTAGAAGAATAAACGTTATTATTTTCATTTCATGGTTATTTACCTTATTATTAGAAATTAATATTATTTTTTAGAGAATATATAATTATGGAATATATAATTTTGGTATGATACACTATGAGTGATTAATGTTATTTATAGATAATGGTTAATTTGATATTGGTTGGATATTTGGTTAAATATTTCATATTTCAAGATCTCAATTTGATTAAGTATATTTCCCAAAACATTTGTGGTTAATTATTTATGTAATTATGTCATTTGAATTTTGGGTGGTATTTTTGTGGTTTAGAAGATTTATGTATAAAGGTTAATTTATATTGGATATTATATTAACTTGGGATATCCATTTTGGTTTTGCATAATGTGTAGAAACAAGATGAATATTATTTCCATCCATTTTGGAATATTTTATTGTCGAATGAATATTTTAGTGGTTCAGTCATGAAAAAATTAAAAATTATAGTTTATCATACAATAGGATGAAAAGATGGAAAAATACTTAAAAATGTATCCAAATAATGAATCTGTCAGATGAAATCAAGTAGGTATACTTTCTCAAATTATCTATCATAATGGTAAAATAATTTTTTCAACATAGGATAGAGGAAGATAAATATGTAAAGTATTTTATGAGAAGTATTTGTTTGTTGGGAATGTGTGATTTATCAAACTCATTTACTAGTATGAGAATCAAAATTTTAAAGACATGGTTTAAGAATCATTTTTCAAATGATTAGTTTAAACATCATAACATAAACATTAGTCATTTTCAGTCCCAAATGTAATCAATGTGGAATAAAATGTGCTTCAGGATATTTATCTATATTTATTTCTCTCACCATATAATATATTTTGAAATTTTTTAAACCATTTTAGTTGGACACAAGATAAAATTGTGAGCACCCAATTTCTTAATGGGGGTGTATGGTAACACCCCAATATTTTATAATTTTTTTTAAATAACTATAATGTTTTTTATTTTATACAACATATAACAGAAAAATAAAATAAAGCACGATAGAGGTTAAAAATATGGTATAAGGCCTCATAATCATTAAAAACAAGGCATTATTTATTTAGATGAGTGGATTTAGACCGAAAAAATTTATGTTACAACATTTATTAATTTTGGAAAAATTTACTATGATATAGAACATTATATTTCTTATCTATATAGAAATTACAAAACATCATTATTTTCTTTTAAAATTTATAATATGTTTCAATAATGATAAAGTGTTGTTATGATTGGTTTCACATGGTTGTTGTTGATTTCAATATTTTTTTAGATATTAATTTATCTACAGTTTTTTCTAATGGTATAACTTCCTAAGATGCTTATGAATCGATGATGTTTCAATTGCAAGAAGAATAGAAAAATCAAATTAAATAGTTCAAAAATATATAGAGATGTGTGTTTTAGATAATATAATGTCACTAAAAAAATTATTGTTGAAAATGAATGGTATTTTATGTTTAAAATATTAAAAAATGAAACACTTGTAAAATTTCTTATGAAATATTAAATTTATTGTTTTAAAAATAAAAAAATACTATTTTGTGCCATGTGAATGGAAAATGGTCAATAATATAAAAAAATTTCTACATATGATCAACTATACCATTTTTATTAATAATATTGACCTTAAAATACTATGTAAACTGTTACCATAATAATGATTAAAACAGATGACATGGATTAATGTAAACTTCTTAAGAATAAAAAATATAAAAAAAATTTCTAAACACTAATGAATACAATAATTCTAATATTATTTCATTTCACATTAAATTCTGGGACAATTTAGACATACTTTCCCAAGAAGATTTCTTCATAATAATTTAATTTTTATATTAATTTTACTTTTTCACTCACCTCACTTCTAAAAGGGAACCTCCTACCCCTCTCTTATCCACAAAACATGATCCATTTATCTTGTCCATGACCTCCCAAAATAATCTCCCAACCTTACTTACCATTTATTGCATTTTTGGTCTACATAAATAACTATTCTAAGAAGACATAATGTTATTCTCAAAGTAGGATACCCAATGAAGAGATAAAAGTTTTATATACATTTTCTATTTTTTGTTATCCTAAAACTTCTATAAAATATTATATAACCTTCATATCACGATTAAATAACTATATCAAACAAATTTATTTGTTTTTATGTGTATGGTACATCCATTCTCTATCTCATTAATATCTAATCGAATATATAATAATTTATAATATTTATGTATGGTGTGTTATCTTCATGAAGTAGTGTATATTATTTTTCATTTACATACCTCTTAGATTGATTTATAGAAATATTTTATTGATATATATAAATTTTTATAATATATATATATATATATATATTAATCTATGTTGTTAAACATCTATATGTCGGAAAATGATAATGTCGATCATTAGTACATGTGGACTACATAGTCCAAGAGGCCATGTGATATTTTATTTCAATTTAAATATAGTGTAATAAGGATATAATTAAATAATTTATATGATATATATGAAATTTTTATAATATATATGGTTTAATTAATATTTAAATTTATTTTGGTCCATTTATTTAAACATAAATACCATGGCTGTGTGTACGTGGAGACTATCAACACTATGGATGATTTAATTAACTTTTCACCACCACCTTAAATGAAATGTTTTTAAAGTGTATATAATGTAATGAAATTAAATTTTTTGGTTAATTATTATCATGGATATGATGAATCCTAGATCATGGGTAATCCAAATAGAGGTAACAAATTTTTAAAATAAAAATATTTGATCCAAACTCTATCATGATCTAAATGACCAGAACAAGGTATCTCCTAAGGATAACTATGTTAATAAAAATAATATCCTTAGGAGGGTAAATCATTATTATGATCATATAATGAATGAAATGTAAACACATTTTAGTTTACATGGAAAAAATAGTTAAGAGGACATTTATCATATCAAGGGACTTATCTCTCTAGCCTCTAATATGGGTTGGACTATACAATCACTTCGTATTTCAATGGACTTATCGTATATACAAGAATTAGATCATGATGAAGATGAAATTAATATAACCTACAATAGGATCCAAACTAAACAATCCAAAGGTGGGTCCCTTATAAAATTCACAAATTACTAGTGATATACTATATTAGAGGGATATCTATAACTGTTTAATGATGTTAACATAGGTAGGTAAACTCTACACCCAATACACTAGGTCCCAAAACAATAGACACACTATTATAGGAAAACAATATAATTTAATTCAATGATTCAAAACATAATAATAATCATCCATCCTCTATAAAAATTATTTTCATAAGTCCTTAAGTAACACCCCATGATAGGACATACATAAAACCCAAAATATATGAAAATCTAACCATAAAAACTATTCAAAAAATATTAAGGAAACAAATAGTTTGAACTAATCAGGATAGGATCTAACATATTTATATATTTATTGTGTTTTTATTATATCTTAAGATAAATTATAATAATATCATACAATATTTCACACTCTACATTAAAGAAACATAGTATATGGAGGTTAACTCCCACGAATCTAATTTCAGCAAAAACATGTATTAATTATTTTCAATATTATTAAATTTCATTTTTTGGCACATTTGGTATATTTAATTTTGAAAAAAGGTAAAAACTCATGATCAATTAGTTGATTTAATGGTAGGAATAACCATGTGGAAATTGAGAAAAACCTAAAATTTTATAAAATAAGTGACTTTCCTTGTCATCGAATGATTTATCTAACTATGCTTTCATTTTGGGAAACATCCTAGGTGAATCCAATACCACACAATTGTTTATCTAACGGTGTGGAAAATATTTTGGTCAAACTGATTTATCATTTAATATTAATAAAATATTGAAATTTCATATTTTCCCAAATGTATCTTAAACCACTATTATCTCATTTTTATCACCAATAAACCCATGAACCACCCCTCATTGGATGACCCTCCAAATCCATTTTTGGATTTTTTTTCATATTTCACCTGGATTATTCATGAAAAAAATAAATGAAAATTTCAATCCTCCCATTAATTTTGGTTCTTCATCTCTTTTTTATTATCTTCATTGTAGTTTTTGATCATAGAGTCTAATGATTCATGAGGGAAAAACATCACTATGGGGGTTTCATTTTTTAGGATCACCTATTTCATTAGTGGGTCCTTTAATCCATTTTGGTTATTTCTTTAAAATATTTACATGTGTTTAAGCATGATCAAGTCCTGTTGTTTTATAAGGTACCATTATTTTATAGACATTAATTGATTTCATTCGCTTAAATTATGTTTTAAATTATTTAAATTAATTTTTTATAGTTAACAAAATCTAATTTTTGTATTAAAAATAGTTGGAAATGGGTTCCCTTTTTGGAAATTAACATGTCTTATAATGTATTGTTTTAGTGTATTTTATTATTATGTTTGATAACATATCCTCTGAAATGATAAATAATATTATTAATGAAATGTAATTACATAAAGGTGGTAGAACACTTGAGACCCTATGTAGTTTTGGTCGAGGACTTCGTAAATAACAACATGGCCTAGTACACCATCCCTATCATTTGAGTCACATTACAACATCGAATATATAAAATAATGATTTATATTGGGAGTTGGTTATTAGGGTTTCCTTATCCAGCCAAACCATGAGATTACTCACCATATTGGTGATACATCGTTGACATTGATTTGAATTTATCACTGAGTTTTGTGAGTATTATGGATTTCCTACACATATTAATACTTGAAGCTTCCCATTTATGCTTGTTTTTATTACCTACATAGATATATTATTATTTATATTTTTATACTTATAACTACTATTTTTCTTTAAATTTTTAAATTCATACATTAAATTATATTATTTAGAAATAATAATTTTTTTATTTAATAGATACTACATATGAAACTATTTATGGGATCCTACTTCGCTAATTATGGTCACACCCTATATAAAATGATTGGGAGTTTGTACCCATTATTTTTATAGATATTGGTAGAGATAAAGGTCCACTCCATTGTATTATATCTTCCTCTTAGTCTATAATTTGATGAATGGAGGTAAAATGGTGTTAAATGATCCCTCATCATACACATGGATAGGTAGCAGTTTTTATATCAATTTGATTGTTTGTTTTATATCATATTCATTTATAACAAAATTGGATCCCCACCATCCATGTTGTATATCTATATGGTTTACTCACACTTTCAAGATATTTTACATCTATAACATACAATTGTTTATGATGGGATTCATCGAATTGTGTTTTCATCTATGAATATTCATGTCATTTATCCATAAATATTGTATCATTTACAGGATATTGTGACTAGAAAAAGTATGGAATATTCATATCATATCCACATTTTTATGTATTTTATTATTTTAATTAGAATTTCATTACCAAATATGATTCATGGCAACTTTTAACTAGTTTTCATCTTTTCAGGATAATGAATTCACTTAAATAATATATATGGGTTGGATTAGGTCAGTAATAGAGGGGTGAATGAGGTTGATTCATGGTAAAATCCCGTCAAAGATCATAGTTTTTGATTTATAATATTTGGTAAGTTCTAGAGAAATGTGATAGGGTTAGAGAGGCTTTAGGGGTAGGTGGTGATTGATGGTTTTTAAAAAACCCATCGTGATGATCCATAAGTCACCGTACAATATTTAGAAAAGTGTATGTTATAGAATATGCTGGTTTTTTATATTTTTTTAGATTTTTGGTAGTGAATGAAAGGATGGATAACTTAAACTGGGGTGAAAGGATAAGATTCATGAGTTTTAGACTGTGTGTCTAGTCATGGTGTCTTATATGGAGGTTTTCCAGTCCAACATAAATTGTGGGTTCATGGATTTATATTACATTTCACCTAACTTTACAAAATTTGAATATTTTATTTTATGTTATTTCAATTCTAGTGTTCTTTCAAAAGACATTAAATTTTGTTTAATGAATGATTTTTTTCATAATTGAGATTATATACATATTTTTATTGACCTTTCATCAAAAAATTCGGTTTTATATAGTACCATTCATCTAAAAAAATGAATATTATTATCCCAATATATGATTTTTCTGAAACTTTTCCATGAGAAACATCCTTGGGGGACCTGTATCGTTTTGATGAGATAGTGTGAACAGCTAGAGATTAGGAAAAATATATTACATTTAAACTGCCCTAGTTTTAGAAATTAATTTTAGGCTCATGTTTTGAAATGGACCAGAATAATAAATTCCATGTACATAATGATTTTTTCTTTTCATGGTAACAACAATCCACAAGAAATAATCCAAAATAGTCTAGCTATTCTCAGCTGTAGAAACTAATTTGGATGGAATTTATAGTTTTTAGGGGTTATATTCATACACTATGAGTGTCAATTGACTTATTTAGAGAATAAAAGGTTTCCTTAAAAATTGAAAAAAATGAATTAGTCATTTATCCATACTACCACTTCATAACTAAAACCAATCCCCACGACACTAGAAGAAATAAGTACCATTCTATGCATTGGTAATTTTATGCAATATAATTGATATAATTGGATATTGATTAGTGATATTAAGATGTATTATTATTATTTAAACATTCATAATGATTTAATTATTTAACATAGGTTCCTACAATTATTTCACATCATATTATATCATTTTCATATTGAACATTCCTTCATATTTCATGTCTCATATTGCAGATATATAATCTCCACAGTAGAAGTTAAAAAATGAGGACTTCAAGTGACCTTCTATTGATATCTGATCTGGAGGTACCATTATATTTCATGGTCATTATGATATACCGATTTCATTTAATTGCTAGGATGGAGTGGATTGTTTCTATTAGGGTGCATGATAATCTATATTATTTTTAGGTGGCATTCACCACTTCATATCTTAATATTCTTGTATTTAATAGGATTTCAATTTGTGATCGAGTAGTGAATATTCTTTCATCCCCAAATGGGAATGAATTTAATGTTATTTATTAGCCTTATTTGTTGACTCTAATGATGGTTAATTTGTACGCCAGATTCCCCTAGTCATGAGGTACTTTCAGGATGAGTTGCCAACAGAAATCTTGGGATACCCCTAGATAGGGATGTCCAGGTTTTTATAGATCTAGGGATCAAAATTTGATAATTTATTTGATTTATTATCATATCCCCCCAAATAACAATGTTAATTTAGGACCTGACTATATGAACAAGAATATAATGGCCTCATTCAACATACAAAGTCTCATTATGTCACCGTAGTTTATCTTCTATGAAATCAAATATGCCCCTCTTCTTATGTAATAATTATCTGAACATAAACTGAGTGGGTAATGGGAAAAAGTTTCACATTCCTCATATTGATGAAAACTTTGATCCAATAATGGGTATGATTTTAAATTATTGAACTTTTTTATTTAATCTTGAGATGATAGTTAAATCATATGATGTTCCAAAGACTACATTCTAAAAAAGGAATGAGAATTTTATTATTCCTTTGATTCCATTTGGATTAACCAACACTCTAGAAGTATTTTTTGTTTTCATTAACAGTATATTCCTTTGGTACAATTATTAATCCATATTTATCTTTTTGTAAAAGATATATTTTTGTATTATATTTTTAGAGTAGGAGAAAGATCATCATGTTAGAGTTTTTTTAGGAATACTGTGACAACCCCTTATATCCCCAAATATAGAATTGTGATTTTTTTGTTCAATATGTGAATTTATTGATTCATGTGGTCTCCAAAAAGGTTATTGTTGTAAATCCTAGGAATATAAGTGTCATTATGTATTTTGGGGATATAAAGCATCAATATTTATGGTTTCCTTGCATTAGAAGTGTGTCAAAATTGATTCGTAAATAATTTATCCATCTTTACTTTCATTTTAATACTATTAAATGAAAAGGGTTTAAGATGTTGTTGAATCTATATTGTTAATCATCTTTTTAAGAGTTTAATAATTTATTAAACTAAACACCAATTTGGGATGTATATTAGTTCGAACATGGATATGTTCTTTAATTATATTCATTTGATGTGGTATTTGGAAGGGTTCATGTGAAGGGTGATCATGAAGTGGTGTATTATTCATATTCAAACAATGGACAATAGAAAACAATCCCCTTTCATTTTTGATGGCCATAGGAATCTTATGGAAATTTGGAGTTCCTCAAACATTGACTTTGGTTTGTGTGAGGATAAGGTCCAAAATATGGATGGAGAATTGTTGCATCAAAATTACCATTGAATGTGTATGAACATTTAACTCAAGTAGGTCTGACCCATACACGAGAAAGGGGTACTTTTGTGGATGATCATGTGTCATAGGGTTTTAGGATAAGTATGTGTAACACCCCAAGATTTCATAGTGTGTTATTTCTTCAAAATAATTCAATAACTTGCACTACACGCAACACTGAGTTCAATCACACCATGACTTACAAAAAAAAGCCATTCAAAAGTGGTTATGAATAGTATTATCTAAATTTTAAACTTTATATAATCCTTATAATTTTAGAATCCATATTATGAGTTTCTTAGATATAATGCAAGAACAAATTCATTTTCAGTATTGCACTTTTATAAACTTTTAATAGTGAACCCTTTTTAAATACAATATTTTAAACTTTTTGACTAAATGGGGACATCAAAAATTTAAAATGAAACATCCCAATCTTCCACGGTACGCTCTCTTTGAATAATACAGTAGTGTGTGTTGTACGCAACCTTGAGTTTTAACACACACCATAACTAATCAAACTAGCCGTTATGAATAGTAATACCTACTTTTTGAAATTATATATATTTTATATTTGAAAATGGACTTCATTTTTGGATTCGGAATATCGAATTTAGCCTAAGATGAAATTTTGGTACATTTCGGATAACTTTCATATTTTGATGAATAGTGAAAATTACCAAGTTTTAATTAAAAACAACTTTTTTAATCAAAATAATTAATAGTGATAAATTATGAATTTCAGTGGTTTTAAAGTATATTTAGAATATATTTTTACCATTTAATATAATGTTGGTCATTGGACATAATTTTACAATTAAACCGAACATAAACGAGTGTCAATCTTTTGATAGTTATTATCTCTTAAAAACACGCTTTTTGTTTTGACAGCGGGAATTAATTTTAAATTAATTTCTGCCACTTCTGTGTTTTGAATTTAGGAAAATGGATTCCATATTTGGAATCAGGATGTTCAAATTGTGTAAATAGGTAACTTTTATTTTTAGACATTTTGAATAATTACTGCGGTAAATATTTTATTTACCATGGTTAAGGGTAAATCCGGTAAATAAGGGTTAAAAAATAATATTATAATAATACTAAATTACCCTAAAACGTGTCTTAACCCTATTGGTTGATACATGGTCGTCCATGGGAATCTTTGGGTCTATTTTGGGACCCCATGGATCCACTTGTAAGTGATAATGACACTTTATTTTAATTAAGTTAAAATGAATACAAAAATGACACAAGCATATATCTTTTAGAAAAACAATTTTTACATAGGGTTATATATGTTGGATTTTAAATTATAAATATTCATTAGAAAGATAAAAAGATTTCCTACATAATTATATTTTATTTATAATTTTTAGACATTAAATAATTTATATTATTTATGACACAATGATGATGCAGTAATTACTATAATAGTGAAAAATTAAAATAATTGATATTATAAATACCCAACTAAATATAATATGAAACTTTTAATGAATTAAACTAATTTTCTAGGATAATATGATATATTAGGATTTATTTAATTGACTTTGTTCGAAGTAATCAATCTGTTATGAGTTTCACAAAAATCAACTATTGAATAGTGTCAAAATTGACATAAAAGAGTTCTTAAAGCAAATATTATATTATTAATTGATATTAAATTCATAAAAATCTAAGGTTCGGCCAAGAGACTTATATAATGATAGGTTCATCATTAATGTACCACTTGGGGGTCGCTTGGATGTATATAGTAAGTTTATTAACCATATTATATAAAAATACAAATAGACATTGTAAAAGTGAAACTAATTAACTTAGAGTTAATACTTAAAGATAAGGTTAATATAAGTACCCAAACCTGTCTAAATTCTATTGGTTGAGTGGTTTTCGACCTATCCCCACCTTAACCTTTGAATAATAAGCTTTGGAGCCATTAGAAACCGAATATGAATTTATTATAAATTAATATTTCTAGCTTTTCCAAAGGTGCCCCTCACCCCTCTTATAAAAGGGCACTCCTCCTTCTCATTTCTTCACACCTTCAAAGCCTTTTGGTTCGGCCAAACTCTGCCCAAATACTCTCCCAACATCCCTAACTACAACCTAGAGGCCTTAGATTGATCAGAAAGCCAACCTATGGAGCCCTTTTGATCAAATCAAAAGGAAGAACCCGAAGAAGAGGTAATGATTTCGCCACCCTTCTCCAAGTTCATTTCTTCTTCCACTTCTTCTTCCTTTGTTCTTACCATTCTAAAATAATAACTCCAGTATCTCACATATACTGTGATGTTATTATAAATACGGTACAACCATATTCATTATTCTATCCACCCTTTGAATAACATGTCACCATACGTGCGTACGTACGGACTACCGTCTCCACGTCGTGGTGTAATTGTTATTCAATATAATATTATTTGGATGGGTATAATAATGATGTGTAACTCATGTAAATAATAAATATAAAATGTTAATGATTCTGTATATATGATATACCATCCATTTATATATTATTTTAATATCAAAAGAATGATATTGTCGCTCGTGCGTACGTACGGACTACCGTCTCCACGAACGCGATGAGATTCATTCTCCATCGTATCCATTCAAGTATAATTATCATTTGATGATTTAAAAATGATGTTTAAGGAATAGATATCATTCTGGATATGAATAAAATACAACAACCATGGCTTATGTAACAAAACATATAAAATAAAATGAGTAAGTTAACTCCCGAAACGACGATAATTCTAAGATATTATTAACAAATCAATGTTAAAAGATCATATATGATATCATATTATTATATATGATTCTTGTATAATTTAATAACAACTATTTCACCATTATACAGGAGGTTAACCTACCCCAACCAAGGAAAAGTACAAGGTAAGGGTTTACTTTACAACCTCTTCATTATCCAAGGTTGTTTATACGTAATAATCTACTGGGATCTCATTATCATCCACAGCCATGTTTCTTAAAAATGCATTTCAAAACATTTTTACTATTTACTAGAATATGAGTTAAAGTCATTTATACCCTTTTTGACTTTTATAAGTGGTTTATAAAGGAATCTTTCGGTTGTTTTCAAAACAAGGTCCTTTTTAACCTTTTCGACAGAATTAAGGTAAGAATGTTTTTTTTTAACTTATACGGCGGGTGCGGCTATTTTCTGCCGTTATAAAATCTTCAAAGCTTCCCTTACAAGCTTATAAGAATATTTTCAAAGAAAATGTTTTATTTTATATGGATCTTAAATTATTTCAAAATAAAAGGAGATATTTCTTTAAAAAGAATTTTGATTTCATCAATGTCAACATCCTTTGATGGATTTTAAGATTATTTGAAGTTGATTTATTATGATACAAAACTTCTATATTGTATTGAAGGTTTTGTGATATGTTTGACTGTGGATGTGCTATTTTTATACCATTCATATTTTATGGTGAAAGTATTGACATTTCGTATGCTAGTTTTAATACGAATGTTTATGTTATGTTTAAACCTTTTCATATGGGAATGCATTGGACTTAATATGTGACGGGTGGAGCCCGCTATAGCTCCTCGATGCATCGGTAGGTCTCATGAGACAAACTAGTGTCTTGGCACAAGGCCTTGACAAAATCTTATTTGTAGTCTTGTCATGAGGCCTTGGCTATGTGGTTATGATAGTCTGGCATTATGCATTCCAACATTATGAAAGTGGTTATTGATTTTTGCATGTGATTATTCGATTAGTAGAATATCCATGTGAATAAGTAAATGGAATTATTTCATTTTATTTATGTCATACCATGTTGAAAGTTCATATTTAAAAGGCTTTTGTTTTAGTTATAAATTGCCTTAAATGTTTATTCTTATTTATGAAAGTTTCCGCTATATTGTTATCCTTACTGGGCATTTGAGCTCACCCCTTTTCTATGTTTTATTTTTCCCAGGATGTGAAGAAGTAAGTTATGAATGACCTGCAGGGATTTTATGAGGGGTTAATAGTGTGGATTGTGGAAACATTATGTTGTTGTAGTAGTTTTTCATTTTATGATGTAATGTAAAACTTATTAATATATCTAGTGTTTCCAAGGCTACTAAACCAATCGGTCTTTCGAGATTTGATCTTTCTTGTGATCATGCCAATGTTATGTAATAATGCACCCACTCTGGGTAACTGGGGTCGGGGCGTTACAGTTGGTATCAGAGGAAGTTTAGTACAAACCTTGGAAGCTAGATTTAGATAAACTCTGATTAGAGCACGTAGACATAAGATGAAATTTGAGGATTAGTATAGAAGAACTTCCTAGAATTTTGGTATTGTAGAGATTTTGTGAGTTTTCCAAGCAATACATCCCTGTCTGGATACGAGCAGGTAGAGGCGGCTCTGGCACAGATGTACCTAGGGGTAAAACCCGAAAACACCGCTTTGAGCTAGACTCGAACGGGAACTGGTGCACGACAACGGGCCTTGCTGCACTCTTGGTTACGACACTCCCGGGGGATATGCTTAGGATAACTCTCATTTTCTTTACAAATTATTTTGAAGGGATTATGAGTATATACTTCCTCAAAGAAAACATTCTTATGATTATGGATTATATCCATAAATAGTTCAATTTATGTTAAGTGTTTTATAAGTATGGGATTATGTATTTTGATTCATGAACTGATCTAGTTTATGCCATTTTTTAGAAATGGCGCCCAGTAGAAGGAATGAGAACTCCAGAAATGCACATGATCCAAAGAGAAGGAAGGATCATATCTTTCATGGTCTTAAGCTAGAATTTATAAGAGAAATAGTCTCCCATGTATTATCATCATATGAAGAAATAATATCATGTGTTGATAAGATAAGTAAAGATTTTACTGAGTCTTATGGCTTTGAAGGGAAGCAAGAGAAGAAAAGGATAGAAGAGAGAAATATGGATAAAGGGAAGAGGGTAAAGAATAATTTTCCCATATGTGGTAACTGTGGAAAGAAACACCCTGGAACTTGCCTGAAAGGAATGGGAGTTTGTTATAAGTGTGGAGGAAAAGGGCACAAAGTACGTGACTGCAAGGGTAAGAAAATGGTTTTAAATGTACAATGCTTCATTTGCAAGGAGTTTGGACACTATGCGAACCTATGTCCCAGTCATCAGACTATGCCACAAATGATGTTATTGGATAATAATCAAGTTATGATACTACCACAGATGAAGAGGAATGATTAGAGTTCTTATGTTGATTATGTCAATTGAGTGTTGTATCAACAATGTACTTGTTATAATAATTATGGAATATATAAGGATTGTACTGTAGTACTATTTCATTAAGGACTTTAGATTGTGTGGAACAAAGAAAAGTGACTCAATAGCAGGATAAATTTTTGGAAAATATATGGTTGAGAGAATGATAAATCATAATACAATTCTGATACTGAGGTAGTGATTTTGGAATAATATGTGATTGTTTTGGATAAATTATATTGGATATTCTTGACTACCTTGGAACTGATTAATGATTTGTATATTCCATCATTGTTGGGGTTTAAAACATTTTTGGATTAATGAAGTATATCCAGCATTCTATATGGAATAAGGGAGCATGAATGTAATCAATAAGGAATATGGTAATACATGATGAAGGTATTCAAATGCTATTACGGGGTAAAAAGGATCTACATTATGTTTACCTTCCTTATAAATGTTGGACTGTGAGTTTGGAAAGAAGTATTTTGGATAGTTCTAGTTTGGATTATTTTGGATTGCCATAAAAGGACAACTCGGAGGTCGGGCGGCAACCTATCGCGTCCGGCAAGGCTGCGAGACTTGAACCCGCAACCGAAGGGCGACAAGGGTGTATCACCTACCACTGGCCCACGAGATGTCCTGGATTAAATAATGTAGTTTTTTTTAAAAGATCTGGTAGATGAAATATAAATTCATTTATTTTGGAACCCTGTACGAATAGTATAAATAGAAAAAAAAAATTGCATTCTATTATCTTTTATAGTGAAAGATGAGTTTGTGGTAGAAATTTATTAATGGATAAAACTCTAATTATAAAGTAAGTATATCTCCTTATGATCATAGCCAATCTCATAAATAAATTCCTCAACATTAATAAAAGGAACTTAGAACAAAAATGTTGTCCTAGATGGTACCTTAAATCATCACAAATTTATGGCTTTGGGATTTTTGGCCTTTTCATAGCCATGTTCTCTACCACTCTCCATCAGATAATTGATGGTTATATTTCTCTTCCATATCCATATTTTCCTACATGGAACCCTAGTATGTGTTATTTTCGGTAATCTTCATACTTTCCACTCTTTATTTTAAATAGAGGCCTCATTAATTCATTTTTCGATGTGGGATTTCAACTAAGATATTTTGAAACGTCAAAAATGTGTTATCCTAATACCCTATGTTTTGTTGAACCGATGGTATTTCAAATCATCATAGATTGGTGAGTTTAAGGACCTCAATTTTATACTTGTTTTTGATTTATGACCTCAATCACTACCTATAAATATTTACGTTTTTCCTCCAATTATATATCTCTAATTGCCACCAATGTTCTCCTAATCGAGATCATAATTTGGTGGTGACCCTTTCATTTCTCTTTTCCTCATATTAAGAATAAATTTTAGTAACCCAATTTCCGATGTGGGTTTTCCCACAAAGATATATTTTTTATTTTCAACCTTTTATTTTCGAAGAATAATTTCAAATTGCGAGGACGCAATTTATTGAAGGAGGGGAGAATGTAACACCCCAAGATTTCATAGTGTGTTATTTCTTCAAAATAATTCAATAACTTGCACTACACGCAACACCGAGTTCAATCACACCATGACTTACAAAAAAAAGCCATTCAAAAGAGGTTATGAATAGTATTATCTAAATTTTAAACTTTATATAATCCTTATAATTTTAGAATCCATATTATGAGTTTCTTAGATATAATGCAAGAACAAATTCATTTTCAGTATTGCACTTTTATAAACTTTTAATAGTGAACCCTTTTTAAATACATTATTTTAAACTTTTTGACTAAATGGGGACATCAAAAATTTAAAATGAAACATCCCAATCTTCCACGGTACGCTCTCTTTGAATAATACAGTAGTGTGTGTTGTACGCAACCTTGAGTTTTAACACACACCATAACTAATCAAACTCGCCGTTATGAATAGTAATACCTAATTTTTGAAATTATATATATTTTATATTTGAAAATGGACTTCATTTTTGGATTCGGAATATCGAATTTAGCCTAAGATGAAATTTTGGTACATTTCGGATAACTTTCATATTTTGATGAATAGTGAAAATTACTAAGTTTTAATTAAAAACAACTTTTTTAATCAAAATAATTAATAGTGATAAATTATGAATTTGAGTGGTTTTAAAGTATATTTAGAATATATTTTTACCATTTAATATAATGTTGGTCATTGGACATAATTTTACAATTAAACCGAACATAAACGAGTGTCAATCTTTTGATAGTTGTTATCTCTTAAAAACACGCTTTTTGTTTTGATAGCGGGAATTAATTTTAAATTAATTTCTGCCACTTCTGTGTTTTGAATTTAGGAAAATGGATTCCATATTTGGAATCAGGATGTTCAAATTGTGTAAATAGGTAACTTTTATTTTTAGACATTTTGACTAATTACTGCGGTAAATATTTTATTTACCATGGTTAAGGGTAAATCCGGTAAATAAGGGTTAAAAAATAATATTATAATAATACTAAATTACCCTAAAACGTGTATTAACCCTATTGGTTGATACATGGTCGACCATGGGAATCTTTGGGTCTATTTTGGGACCCCATGGATCCACTTGTAAGTGATAATGACACTTTATTTTAATTAAGTTAAAATGAATACAAAAATGACACAAGCATATATCTTTTAGAAAAACAATTTTTACATAGGGTTATATATGTTGGATTTTAAATTATAAATATTCATTAGAATGATAAAAAGATTTCCTACATAATTATATTTTATTTATAATTTTTAGACATTAAATAATTTATATTATTTATGACACAATGATGATGCAGTAATTACTATAATAGTGAAAAATTAAAATAATTGATATTATAAATACCCAAATAAATATAATATGAAACTTTTAATGAATTAAACTAATTTTCTAGGATAATATGATGTATTAGGATTTATTTAATTGACTTTGTTCGAAGTAATCAATCTGTTATGAGTTTCACAAAAATCAACTATTGAATAGTGTCAAAATTGACATAAAAGAGTTCTTAAAACAAATATTATATTATTAATTGATATTAAATTTCTAAAAATCTAAGGTTCGGCCAAGAGACTTATATAATGATAGGTTCATCATTAATGTACCACTTGGGGGTCGCTTGGATGTATATAGTAAGTTTATTAACCATATTATATAAAAATACAAAGAGACATTGTAAAAGTGAAACTAATTAACTTAGAGTTAATACTTAATGATAAGGTTAATATAAGTACCCAAACCTGTCTAAATTCTATTGGTTGAGTGGTTTTCGACCTATCCCCACCTTAACCTTTGAATAATAAGCTTTGGATCCATTAGAAACCGAATATGAATTTATTATAAATTAATATTTCTAGCTTTTCCAAAGGTGCCCCTCACCCCTCTTATAAAAGGGCACTCCTCCTTCTCATTTCTTCACACCTTCAAAGCCCTTTTGTTCGGCCAAACTCTGCCCAAATACTCTCCCAACATCCCTAAATACAACCTAGAGGCCTTAGTTTGATCAGAAATCCAACCTATGGATCCCTTTTGATCAAATCAAAAGGAAGAACCCGAAGAAGAGGTAATGATTTCGCCACCCTTGTCCAAGTTCATTTCTTCTTCCACTTCTTCTTCCTTTGTTCTTACCATTCTAAAATAATAACTCCAGTATCTCACATATACTGTGATGTTATTATAAATATGGTACAACCATATTCAGTATTCTATCCACCCTTTGAATAACATGTCACCATACGTGCGTACGTACGGACTACCGTCTCCACGTCGTGGTGTAATTGTTATTCAATATAATATTATTTGGATGGGTATAATAATGATGTGTAACTCATGTAAATAATAATTATAAAATGTTAATGATTCTGTATATATTATATACCATCCATTTATATATTATTTTAATATCAAAAGAATGATATTGTCGCTCGTGCGTACGTACGGACTACCGTCTCCACGAACGCGATGAGATTCATTGTCCATCGTATCCATTCAAGTATAATTATCATTTGATGATTTAAAAATGATGTTTAAGGAATAGATATCATTCTGGATATGAATAAAATACAACAACCATGGCTTATGTAACAAAACATATAAAAGAAAATGAGTAAGTTAACTCCTGAAACGACGATAATTCTAAGATATTATTAACAAATCAATGTTAAAAGATCATATATGATATCATATTATTATATATGATTCTTGTATAATTTAATAACAACTATTTCACCATTATACAGGAGGTTAATCTACCCCAACCAAGGAAAAGTACAAGGTAAGAGTTTACTTTACAACCTCTTCATTATCCAAGGTTGTTTATACGTAATAATCTACTGGGATCTCTTTATCATCCACATCCATGTTTCTTAAAAATGCATTTCAAAACATTTTTACTATTTACTAGAATATGAGTTAAAGTCATTTATACCCTTTTTGACTTTTATAAGTGGTTTATAAATGAATCTTTCGGTCGTTTTCAAAACAAGGTCCTTTTTAACCTTTTCGACAGAATTAAGGTAAGAATGTTTTTTTTAACTTATACGGCGGGTGCGGCTATTTTCTGCCGTTATAAAATCTTCAAAGCTTCCCTTACAAGTTTATAAGAATATTTTCAAAGAAAATGTTTTATTTTATATGGATCTTAAATTATTTCAAAATAAAAGGAGATATTTCTTTAAAAAGAATTTTGATTTCATCTATGTCAACATCCTTTGATGGATTTTAAGATTATTTGAAGTTGATTTATTATGATACAAAACATCTATTTTGTATTGAAAGTTTTGTGATATGTTTGACTGTGGATGTGCTATTTTTATACCATTCATATTTTATGGTGAAAGTATTGACATTTCGTATGCTAGTTTTAATACGAATGTTTATGTTATGTTTAAACCTTTTCATATGGGAATGCATTGGACTTAATATGTGACGGGTGGAGCCCGCTATAGCTCCTCGATGCATCGGTAGGTCTCATGATACAAACTAGTGTCTTGGCACAAGGCCTTGACAAAATCTTATTTGTAGTCTTGGCATGAGGCCTTGGCTATGTGGTTATGATAGTCTGGCATTATGCATTCCAACATTATGAAAGTGGTTATTGATTTTTGCATGTGATTATTCGATTAGTAGAATATCCATGTGAATAAGTAAATGGCATTATTTCATTTTATTTGTGTCATACCATGTTGAAAGTTCATATTTAAAAGGCTTTTGTTTTAGTTATAAATTGCCTTAAATGTTTATTCTTATTTATGAAAGTTTCCGCTATATTGTTATCCTTACTGGGCATTTGAGCTCACCCCTTTTCTATGTTTTATTTTTCCCAGGATGTGAAGAAGTAAGTTATGAATGACCTGCAGGGATTTTATGAGGGGTTAATAGTGTGGATTGTGGAAACATTATGTTGTTGTAGTAGTTTTTCATTTTATGATGTAATGTAAAACTTATGAATATATCTAGTGTTTCCAAGGCTACTAAACCAATCGGTCTTTCGAGATTTGATCTTTCTTGTGATCATGCCAATGTTATGTAATAATGCACCGACTCTGGGTAACTGGGGTTGGGGCGTTACAGTTGGTATCAGAGGAAGTTTAGTACAAACCTTGGAAGCTAGATTTAGATAAACTCTGATTAGAGCACGTAGACATAAGATGAAATTTGAGGATTAGTATAGAAGAACTTCCTAGAATTTTGGTATTGTAGAGATTTTGTGAGTTTTCCAAGCAATACATCCCTGTCTGGATACGAGTAGGTAGAGGCGGCTCTGGCACAGATGTACCTAGGGGTAAAACCCGAAAACACCGCTTTGAGCTAGACTCGAACGGGAACTGGTGCACGACAACGGGCCTTCCTGCACTCTTGGTTACGACACTCCCGGGGGATATGCTTAGGATAACTCTCATTTTTATTTACAAATCATTTTGAAGGGATTATGAGTATATACTTCCTCAAAGAAAACATTCTTATGATTATGGATTACATCCATAAATAGTTCAATTTATGTTAACTGTTTTATAAGTATGGGATTATGTATTTTGATTCATGAACTGATCTAGTTTATGCCATTTTTTAGAAATGGTGCCCAGTAGAAGGAATGAGAACTCCAGAAATGCACATGATCCAAAGAGAAGGAAGGATCATATCTTTCATGGTATTAAGCTAGAATTTATAAGAGAAATAGTCTCCCATGTATTATCATCATATGAAGAAATAATATCATGTGTTGATAAGATAAGTAAAGATTTTACTGAGTCCTATGGCTTTGAAGGGAAGCAAGAGAAGAAAAGGATAGAAGAGAGAAATATGGATAAAGGGAAGAGGGAAAAGAATAATTTTCCCATATGTGGTAAATGTGGAAAGAAACACCCTGGAACTTGCCTGAAAGGAATGGGAGTTTGTTATAAGTGTGGAGGAAAAGGGCACAAAGTACGTGACTGCAAGGGTAAGAAAATGGTTTTAAATGTACAATGCTTCATTTTCAAGGAGTTTGGACACTACGCGAACCTATGTCCCAGTCATCAGACTATGCCACAAATGATGTTATTGGATAATAATCAAGTTATGATACTACCACAGATGAAGAGGAATGATTAGAGTTCTTATGTTGATTATGTCAATTGAGTGTTGTATCAACAATGTACTTGTTATAATAATTATGGAGTATATAAGGATTGTACTGTAGTACTATTTCATTAAGGACTTGAGATTGTGTGGAACAAAGAAAAGTGACTCAATAGCAGGATAAATTTTTGGAAAATATATGGTTGAGAGAATGATAAATCATAATATAATTCTGATACTGAGGTAGTGATTTTGGAATAATATGTGATTGTTTTGGATAAATTATATTGGATATTCTTGACTACCTTGGAAATGATTAATGATTTGTATATTCCATCATTGTTGGGGTTTAAAACATTTTTGGATTAATGAAGTATATCCAGCATTCTATATGGAATAAGGGAGCATGAATGTAATCAATAAGGAATATGGTAATACATGATGAAGGTATTCAAATGCTATTACGGGGTAAAAAGGATCTACATTATGTTTACCTTCCTTATAAATGTTGGACTGTGAGTTTGGAAAGAAGTATTTTGGATTGTTCTAGTTTGGATTATTTTGGATTTCCATAAAAGGACAACTCGGAGGTCGGGCGGCAACCTATCGCGTCCGGCAAGGCTGCGAGACTTGAACCCGCAACCGAAGGGCGACAAGGGTGTATCACCTACCACTCGCCCACGAGATGTCCTGGATTAAATACTGTAGTTTTTTTTAAAAGATCTGGTAGATGAAATATAAATTCATTTATTTTGGAACCCTGTATGAATAGTATAAATAGAAAAAAAAATTTCATTCTATTATCTTTTATAGTGAAAGATGAGTTTGTGGTAGAAATTTATTAATGGATAAAACTCTAATTATAAAGTAAGTATATCTCCTTATGATCTTAGCCAATCTCATAAATAAATTCCTCAACATTAATAAAAGGAACTTAGAACAAAAATGTTGTCCTAGATGGTACCTTAAATCATCACAAATTTATGGCTTTGGGATTTTTGGCCTTTTCATAGCCATGTTCTCTACCACTCTCCATCAGATAATTGATGGTTATATTTCTCTTCCATATCCATATTTTCCTACATGGAACCCTAGTATGTGTTATTTTCGGTAATCTTCATACATTCCGCTCTTTATTTTAAATAGAGGCCTCATTAATTCATTTTTCGATGTGGGATTTCAACTAAGATATTTTGAAACGTCAAAAATGTGTTATCCTAATACCCTATGTTTTGTTGAACCGATGGTATTTCAAATCATCATAGATTGGTGAGTTTAAGGACCTCAATTTTATACTTGTTTTTGATTTATGACCTCAATCACTACCTATAAATATTTACGTTTTTACTCCAATTATATATCTCTAATTGCCACCAATG
Organism: Viscum album; assembly: GCA_963277665.1. Classification (NCBI taxonomy): domain Eukaryota; kingdom Viridiplantae; phylum Streptophyta; class Magnoliopsida; order Santalales; family Viscaceae; genus Viscum; species Viscum album. The sequence goes on from OY728152.1 coordinate 1,260,349,234, forward strand.
TTCTCCTAATCGAGATCATAATTTGGTGGTGACCCTTTCATTTCTCTTTTCCTCATATTAAGAATAAATTTTAGTAACCCAATTTCTGATGTGGGTTTTCCCACAAAGATATATTTTTTATTTTCAACCTTTTATTTTCGAAGAACAATTTCAAATTGCGAGGACGCAATTTATTGAAGGAGGGGAGAATGTAACACCCCAAGATTTCATAGTGTGTTATTTCTTCAAAATAATTCAATAACTTGCACTACACGCAACACCGAGTTCAATCACACCATGACTTACAAAAAAAAGCCATTCAAAAGAGGTTATGAATAGTATTATCTAAATTTTAAACTTTATATAATCCTTATAATTTTAGAATCCATATTATGAGTTTCTTAGATATAATGCAAGAACAAATTCATTTTCAGTATTGCACTTTTATAAACTTTTAATAGTGAACCCTTTTTAAATACAATATTTTAAACTTTTTGACTAAATGGGGACATCAAAAATTTAAAATGAAACATCCCAATCTTCCACGGTACGCTCTCTTTGAATAATATAGTAGTGTGTGTTGTACGCAACCTTGAGTTTTAACACACACCATAACTAATCAAACTAGCCGTTATGAATAGTAATACCTACTTTTTGAAATTATATATATTTTATATTTGAAAATGGACTTCATTTTTGGATTCGGAATATCGAATTTAGCCTAAGATGAAATTTTGGTACATTTCGGATAACTTTCATATTTTGATGAATAGTGAAAATTACTAAGTTTTAATTAAAAACAACTTTTTTAATCAAAATAATTAATAGTGATAAATTATGAATTTGAGTGGTTTTAAAGTATATTTAGAATATATTTTTACCATTTAATATAATGTTGGTCATTGGACATAATTTTACAATTAAACCGAACATAAACCAGTGTCAATCTTTTGATAGTTATTATCTCTTAAAAACACGCTTTTTGTTTTGACAGCGGGAATTAATTTTAAATTAATTTCTGCCACTTCTGTGTTTTGAATTTAGGAAAATGGATTCCATATTTGGAATCAGGATGTTCAAATTGTGTAAATAGGTAACTTTTATTTTTAGACATTTTGAATAATTACTGCGGTAAATATTTTATTCACCATGGTTAAGGGTAAATCCGGTAAATAAGGGTTAAAAAATAATATTATAATAATACTAAATTACCCTAAAACGTGTCTTAGCCCTATTGGTTGATACATGGTCGACCATGGAAATCTTTGGGTCTATTTTGGGACCCCATGGATCCACTTGTAAGTGATAATGACACTTTATTTTAATTAAGTTAAAATGAATACAAAAATGACACAAGCATATATCTTTTAGAAAAACAATTTTTACATAGGGTTATATATGTTGGATTTTAAATTATAAATATTCATTAGAATGATAAAACGATTTCCTACATAATTATATTTTATTTATAATTTTTAGACATTAAATAATTTATATTATTTATGACACAATGATGATGCAGTAATTACTATAATAGTGAAAAATTAAAATAATTGATATTATAAATACCCAAATAAATATAATATGAAACTTTTAATGAATTAAACTAATTTTCTAGGATAATATGATATATTAGGATTTATTTAATTGACTTTTTTCGAAGTAATCAATCTGTTATGAGTTTCACAAAAATCAACTATTGAATAGTGTCAAAATTGACATAAAAGAGTTCTTAAAACAAATATTATATTATTAATTGATATTAAATTCCTAAAAATCTAAGGTTCGGCCAAAAGACTTATATAATGATAGGTTCATCATTAATGTACCACTTGGGGGTCGCTTGGATGTATATAGTAAGTTTATTAACCATATTATATAAAAATACAAAGAGACATTGTAAAAGTGAAACTAATTAACTTAGAGTTAATACTTAAAGATAAGGTTAATATAAGTACCCAAACCTGTCTAAATTCTATTGGTTGAGTGGTTTTCGACCTATCCCCACCTTAACCTTTGAATAATAAGCTTTGGAGCCATTAGAAACCGAATATGAATTTATTATAAATTAATATTTCTAGCTTTTCCAAAGGTGCCCCTCACCCCTCTTATAAAAGGGCACTCCTCCTTCTCATTTCTTCACACCTTAAAAGCCTTTTTGTTCGGCCAAACTCTGCCCAAATACTCTCCCAACATCCCTAACTACAACCTAGAGGCCTTAGTTTGATCAGAAAGCCAACCTATGGAGCCCTTTTGATCAAATCAAAAGGAAGAACCCGAAGAAGAGGTAATGATTTCGCCACCCTTCTCCAAGTTCATTTCTTCTTCCACTTCTTCTTCCTTTGTTCTTACCATTCTAAAATAATAACTCCAGTATCTCACATATACTGTGATGTTATTATAAATATGGTACAACCATATTCTGTATTCTATCCACCCTTTGAATAACATGTCACCATACGTGCGTACGTACGGACTACCGTCTCCACGTCGTGGTGTAATTGTTATTCAATATAATATTATTTGGATGGGTATAATAATGATATGTAACTCATGTAAATAATAAATATAAAATGTTAATGATTATGTATATATGATATACCATCCATTTATATATTATTTTAATATCAAAAGAATGATATTGTCGCTCGTGCGTACGTACGGACTACCGTCTCCACGAACGCGATGAGATTCATTCTCCATCGTATCCATTCAAGTATAATTATCATTTGATGATTTAAAAATGATGTTTAAGGAATAGATATCATTCTGGATATGAATAAAATACAACAACCATGGCTTATGTAACAAAACATATAAAAGAAAATGAGTAAGTTAACTCCCGAAACGACGATAATTCTAAGATATTATTAACAAATCAATGTTAAAAGATCATATATGATATCATATTATTATATATGATTCTTGTATAATTTAATAACAACTATTTCACCATTATACAGGAAGTTAACCTACCCCAACCAAGGAAAAGTACAAGGTAAGGGTTTACTTTACAACCTCTTCATTATCCAAGGTTGTTTATACGTAATAATCTACTGGGATCTCTTTATCATCCACATCCATGTTTCTTAAAAATGCATTTCAAAACATTTTTACTATTTACTAGAATATGAGTTAAAGTCATTTATACCCTTTTTGACTTTTATAAGTGGTTTATAAAGGAATCTTTTGGTCGTTTTCAAAACAAGGTCCTTTTTAACCTTTTCGACAGAATTAAGGTAAGAATGTTTTTTTTAACTTATACGGCGGTTGCGGCTATTTTCTGCCATTATAAAATCTTCAAAGCTTCCCTTACAAGCTTATAAGAATATTTTCAAAGAAAATGTTTTATTTTATATGGATCTTAAATTATTTCAAAATAAAAGGAGATATTTCTTTAAAAAGAATTTTGATTTCATCTATGTCAACATCCTTTGATGGATTTTAAGATTATTTGAAGTTGATTTATTATGATACAAAACTTCTATATTGTATTGAAGGTTTTGTGATATGTTTGACTGTGGATGTGCTATTTTTATACCATTCATATTTTACGGTGAAAGTATTGACATTTCGTATGCTAGTTTTAATACGAATGTTTTTGTTATGTTTAAACCTTTTCATATGGGAATGCATTGGACTTAATATGTGACGGGTGGAGCCCGTTATAGCTCCTCGATGCATCGGTAGGTCTCATGAGACAAACTAGTGTCTTGGCACAAGGCCTTGACAAAATCTTATTTGTAGTCTTGGCATGAGGCCTTGGCTATGTGGTTATGATAGTCTGGCATTATGCATTCCAACATTATGAAAGTGGTTATTGATTTTTGCATGTGATTATTCGATTAGTAGAATATCCATGTGAATAAGTAAATGGCATTATTTCATTTTATTTATGTCATACCATGTTGGAAGTTCATATTTAAAAGGCTTTTGTTTTAGTTATAAATTGCCTTAAATGTTTATTCTTATTTATGAAAGTTTCCGCTATATTGTTATCCTTACTGGGCATTTGAGCTCACCCCTTTTCTATGTTTTATTTTTCCCAGGATGTGAAGAAGTAAGTTATGAATGACCTGCAGGGATTTTATGAGGGGTTAATAGTGTGGATTGTGGAAACATTATGTTGTTGTAGTAGTTTTTCATTTTATGATGTAATGTAAAACTTATGAATATATCTAGTGTTTCCAAGGCTACTAAACCAATCGGTTTTTCGAGATTTGATCTTTCTTGTGATCATGCCAATGTTATGTAATAATGCACCGACTCTGGGTAACTGGGGTCGGGGCGTTACAGTATGTATCTCGTCAAAGTGAGAATCATTCCATACATAGTAATAGTGTATATCTACCCAAATCTTGATTTAAGTATCTTGTGGGGCGGGGGAATGTATGTTTTATTTTTAAACATGTGCTCAGAAATAGAGTGAAAATATATAGGGGCATTTACCATATAGACTAGTCTCATGTATCAATGTGTGTGGTTCCTTTTGAATTATGGGAGGACCGGTACGTAGGATCCAGGATTAACTGTGTATCTCACTAGGATAATAATCATTCTTTTCGTATATGAAGTGTGAATATTCCTTGTGAATGGATAATGCATATATATGAAAAGGGAACCATTTTATATATGTTGGATTTTTCTTAATTGGAGATTTGGGTATCAATTCATATATTGTGATAGTAGGAATCAGTCCAGAAATATTTCTAGAATTTTTACAATGTGTAAGAGGGATTAAAACCATGCAGTGTAGCGTCATGTGATAAGGACCTCATCCATGAAATTTAACATCATGTGGTATGGATGTTAGCCATGTAGTTTAATGATATGTTGTATGGATGTCATCCACGTAGTTTAACATTATGAGGAAAGGACATCATTGACTTGAAATGAAATAATATGGAATAAATGCCCTAAATTATCATTGGGCATTCATGGAATCACCTCATGTGTAGCATATTAGTCTTTTGACATAAGGAATACTAATACAATTACCCAAGGCATCTTATTCCTGACATACAAGGTAATAATAAATTTTAACGTAATGTTTTTAATATTTATTATAAAATTTCACATCATATGATTCAGATGACCTAATGTCATGAAATTTTAGGTCATATGATATGGACCATGTTTCAGAGATATGATGAATAACGAAAGGATTAACAAGTTAATATGTTCTAACGTGACTCAGATTTGAATAAAGAATATATAAATGATAATTTTATAGATTTTATAATAGGAGGTATGATATGGGTAATATACCAAAGGAGTGACCTCAAACCATGTTTAAAAGGTGGCTTACCACATGAGGTTATCGAGGCTTACAGAGTTATAAGTTCCCTTTACTGGGGAAGAATTTTCCTCTTGTTTATAGGCCAAATTGGGTGATTGATTAGAGGAAAACTGATATGTATTATTCCAATTCAGAAAAAAAAATTCCCAAGAAAACTATACTTACCTATCATCTATGGGGAATAGGTATGATTTTGTTAATACAAAATTACCTAGGTCATAGAGGGTGATATGTGAAAACAATATGTATATGCATGCAATAAGAATTCAGAGTGACATTGGACATGGAGTGTAATGTTTCCTGCATAGATATGAATAATATGTAGAAGGTTAAATGTTTAATTCCAAGATGTAACACTGAAAGGGGGATCAAAAATTAAGATATCATCCATAGATCCTTATTTGTTTGGAGGAGAGGGGATATTGTTTCTAAGATGTTGGGGGTAGGACCTGATATAATTGCATAACTATGTCTATCATTGGAATGAGAATCATGTTACATTTAGTTATTATGGAATCATGTAGTTTAGTTATATGTAATTTGGAAAACATCCATTATTTTTATCATCATGCAGTGAGGATGTGATCCACGCAGTTTAATGTCATATCGTAATGGTGGAAAACATGTAGTTCAATTTCATTCTTTAAGAAAGTGGGTTTCTAATCATGAAAAGGAAGTATTACAGCAGGAACTAGGATAAGGGAACTAGGTGTCACTATAGATCCTATAATGTATGGAATCGATCAACATGTTGTTCTCAATATCGCATGGTAGGAGACAAACTATGGGAATGAGGTGAATCCTCTCTGGGGATGACATTGAGGCATCCCATAACTATCCTGATGTATCCCATATTTATGTGATGGGGTAAGGAAACCATTTATCATTATTTTATAAAGATTTTGTTATTGATTTATGTCATACTTCATCATATGAGGTATCCAATGATTTCGATAAGGAAACAGTAAAATTTTACCATTTCTTGGATTTTGCAATAATATGGTGGAATTGCCTTTTGTGTATATTATGAAATGAAAAAAATGTAAGGAACAACTATGGAAACCTTTTTCCGCACAATATCTAAAGACATATTGCATGGAGGTCACTTTCACAATTCATGAAGGGAATGTAATCATTAAAATATGATGATGGAGCAGAATACTGTGTATGGTACCCAAGCATTGCTACATATCCCATGGAAGTTAGGACTGAATCAATACCTAGTTATTGAAGAGCCCCTGATTTAGGTCTTATCTATACATGGGGAGAGAATTATTGTTCAGGGTGTCTCTCCAGGGTCCCTGAACATAGGGTCTAAGTGTCCCTATAATTCCCATGTAATGGGAATCAATCCACACATTGTTTTGAAAGAGACTCCTTATATAGATTTGGCTTATGTTCATAGAGATGGAATTTTACTCACGAAGGGCATATCCATGAATGGGTTCATGTGAGAGTTACCTTAATTAATCACGTTTTCATTTAGGGCCGAGCATATTCTATATTTTGAGTCTAGGTATAGGACATTGCATCAATCCGTTACTATATGACCCATGCTAGTGTGAATCAAGGCATACATAGTTCTGAGATGGGAAAGATGATTTTTAGACCAGCATGAAATAGAATCTAGATGTGAAAAGAGGTATTGATGTGAAATGATTGTGATAATAATCATATTAATGGGGGAAAACATGAGGATATAATAACATATGAGGTTTTTTCATTACTACATATTATATAATGATAGTAATCCATAAACACATAGTTTTTAATATGACATTATAGGAGAATGATGCTTGGGGAGATGATCTCTAGGATGAAGACATTGAAATATAGAATTCATAATACAAGGCATCTAGTTTCTATTATATTGGGAAAATCTATAACTTATTATCATGTGTCTTGGAAGTTTACTTCCCATTTAATCATCATGTGATAAGGAAAATGATTATTAGAAAGGATCACTATAAAAGATTAAGTCATACATAGGGAGGGGAAGTAATTTTTTTTGTGGTTGTGGTTTGGCCCAATATTGATGAACATGGTGTCACTATATATCCCATTTGAATGATAATCAAGACACATTTATTTTTGGAAGTTGATAATTCCAATGTGGATCTAACTCTCACCCAGGGATATGAGAACTTCTGTAACATCCCAAGTAAGTAATGAGTAATAGATATTTTTATCTATGTCTATTAATAAATTAGATAGTGTTTTAGAGGCTTAAAATGATAATAAATCAAATCTTAAGCATGGAATACACTAATATTTTTAAAAGATTGTTTTACTGCCTTTTGATGGAAAACCACTTTTAAATATATCTTTTGACAACTTTATAAGCTATGTTTGTCAAAATAAACTTATTGTTTATTATTGGGACAGCAAAATTTACTTTGTGTGAATTTTTGGTATTTTTCCGATAAAGTTCATTTTATAATGAATAGTGAAAAATGTTGTATTTTAATTCAAAACCTCTTTTTAATCTAATTTATTTATATTATTAGATTATCTTTTGAATTGGTTTTTATGTGAAATTAGAATATATTTTTACCATTTTATCCAATGTTGGTCGTTAGAATCAATTTCACTTTGAAATTGGACTTAAACTAGTGTCAATCTTTTAAAACTTATTGTTTCATAAAAACACGCTATTTGCCACGACATCCGGAATTAATTATTAAATTAATTAATGAATCTTATATGTTTTTATTTTTTTAAATTAGAAAACATTTTTGAATTCAGAATATCAAATATAGCTTAGGGTGAAGTTTTGGTATTTTTCTGAAAAACTTCAATTTTTAATGAATAGTGAAACCACTAAGTAGTAGTTAAAGAAACTGATTTTTCATTTAAATAAAACTTTGCCACTTATGTGATTTGATTTTCAAAAATCCTACATACATGGTTGTCATTAAGAAGTAAAATTTGGTTCAATGAGATTAAAATAATTTTTTTGGTGAATAGTAACTTTTAAGTTCTTAATCGCGATTAGTGGTAATTAGTGTAATTTAAGGTAAAAATAATGTTTTAATAATATGAGATGAGCTTGAAACATGTTATAACCTCTTTGTATGTGTCATGGCCGACCAAGAAAATCAATGGGTCAACTTGGGGACCCCATGGAGCCACTTTGGTTGGAAAATGACATAAATACCTTTTATTTAATGTTAATGTAAAAAATGACACAAACATGATATGTTTTACTAAATCAATTTTTACGTGGGGTTATCCAAGTCATATATTTGAATATAAATAGTCATTGGAAAGCTAAAAAGATTTCCTACATCATAGTATTTTTTCTATAATTTTTAGACGTTAAATAAATTAAATTATTTATGACATTATGATGATGCAGTGATGACCTCATTATTTAACGATTTAAATAAAATGGAAAGATAATGTAATATCTAAGACCTACACATGTCCAAAACCTATTGTATGAGTGGATTAAGAACCCTTATCAACTAATCCTAAAATTATATCAATGTGGAACCTCTTAAATCCGAATAACATTTTAAAATAAAGTGACTTTTCTTTACTTTCCAAGAGTGTCCCTCCTCTCCTCTAATAAAAGGCCCCCACCTCTACCTCCATAGCCACACTTCCAAAGCCTTTGGCTCGGCCAAAACCTGCCCATTTTGTCTCTCCACTTCCTTCTCTTACTCCTTGAAGCCTCACTTTGGGCAGAAGTCTTCCCAAGGAAGCCTTTGAGCTCAATCCAAAGAGAGTTACCCGATTTTAAGGTAATGTCTTCACTTGAGTCCTTTTGTTTTATTTTTCTTCTCCAACCCCCTAAAATATTTTTATTCATTTCTTTTGTAACAACTCCAGTATCTTCAATATACTAGGATGTTTTTATAAGAAGTATTTGAGCTACACTTACACACACCTACATCTAATTGTTAAAGGACATACTGTTTCCGTGGATGGTGAATTTATGCCTCCCGAAACGATGATTTTTCAAAATTCTTTTAACACATTCAAAGATGGCCATTAATATGTCACTATATTAATATATGATATATAATATTTTTATGTTTTCCTTATTATTCTGTGTTTTTCATTTTTTGCATACCTTTATGGTTTCCATTATGGGTAAACACGATATCTTCATTTAAGGAAGTGCGGACTACCGCCCCCTCAAAGTGATTTGATTCATTAAATACCATATGTGGGCTGTATAAAGGATGGAACTATCATATTATATATGATATTATACTAGAATTATAATATAATTTTATATCATTATTATTCAATTCTATAAAATATGAAATAGAAATGAAAGTAGCATTCATGCGTACGTACGGCTTGCCGTCTCCATGAACGGTGAATTTCATTTCTTACCTCTAAATGATTATGTAATATTATAAATGCATGTATATACTAGATATATATGATATATACATAATGATTATAATTCTGGATATAATGGATAAATGAACAACATGTAATTATAAAGGGTTTATTTTTGACTCAAGTACCAATGATCGTTAAAACGACCATTATTAACTTAAATAATTACATAGTGTTCATGACATGGAAATAAGTGATATAAAAGGAATAATGAAATTGAAAAAGGTTCTTAAAAAGTATAAATTAACTCATGTTTATTATTCAGGAGATTAAAGAACGATCGAGTCAAGTCGGACCCGAGGTATGGGACTTCGTCTCAATCTCCTTTCATTGAGGCATATTTTGTTTTATACACAACCTTCTTTTATACGGTGTATAAACCCCTTTGACTTTTAAGTTTATCCAAAATGAACCTTTTTTATACAAAGTGTTTTACTAAACGACAAAAGGGAATGTTTTTGTCGTACATATGCGGCGACAATGACTTCTCCGCCGTCGTGACCATTATTTGAGTTTCGGATTCCTCTACAAGCCAAACCTTTTTTTAAAGAAAAATAAATACCATTTTTTACTTTTCTTTTTTTTTGGTATTGAAACTGGTTTTCATAATGTTTTTATATCAATGTGTTGTATTGATATCTTGTGATTGAAAGGTGGAAATGTTATGTTTCCTTTATGCATGTTTTATGTGATACGATTATGTTGAGGTTCTTGGGAATTATTATGAAGACGGGTGGTTTCGTGATAAACTAAGGGCGGGTGAGCCCGATATAGCTCTCCAATGCATTGGGTAACGCGAAGGAGTGTAATGTTAAGGTTTCTCCGAAGAGATTTAGGGAGTATACTGTGATGAGTATTCAAAACGTAACCAAGAGGGTTACTCCCTACGTAAGAATTCTATGAATTCCTCAAGTTACCTTTATATCTTATGATTTCAATGATTTATTCATGATTTGATGAGGTATGTTAAAGTGCTTATGTTTTATGGGTAAAGTATGATTTCATTCTTATGTATATATGTACCCATTTTTCCTTTCCATATATATTTTATATCCCTTACTGAGCTTTTTATGCTAATCCCAAGTTTTTTTGAAATGTATTTCACAGGTCAAGGGAAAGGTACATGATATGATGATAGTGTCAAGGGAGTGTCAAGAAAGAATCCATGTTTTGTTTTAAATATGTTTCCATTGATGGGAAAGAAGAATATTATCTTTATGTAACCACTTTGTTTATATGTGGAATGTATTGAAAGTTTTATGATCTAATTATCTAAAACTCTAAACCCGAAAAGTTCTTCAAGGTGTATATAGAGACTCGAAGCTCGACGTACATGGACATTACATTACTTTTGCAGAATACTTGGTACATAACAAAAACACACACACAAGGATCGTAATAGTTTAGTGTCTTTGGAAACTCGGAACGTAATCTTCTAATCGTGGTGAAGATCTTCAATATCTCCCATAAAGATATTCCCTTTTTTTAACTAAAACCTTTCTTTATATCCTGGGGAAAAGAAAACATAAAAGGGTGAGCTCAAATGATCAGCAAGGGAAAATAAAGGAAATAAAAATCATATCATATCTTTTTGAAAATCATAACCTGCAAAAGAGATCATAATATCATAACATGGAAGAAATCATAGAATTGAAAATTAGATCCCCATAATCATAACATGAAACTTGAAACTTTGTGGCATGCACACATAATCATAGAGAATCATTTCTTGTTAGTCAAGACTCATTGCCAAGACTATCTTAGTGGACAAAGTCCCTTTCTGAACCGAGTCACCCTCGTTTCAGTCCTGTTTCGCTGAACCGGTATAACCTACCATTCCAGCCATGTCTATCTCATGAGATATAAAATATTTACCCAATGCATTGGAGGGAGATATAGGTCCCACCCATCTCTTAATGAATCCTTTCTTATGTGTTCCACATAATCATAAACCATACATCATAGCGTAACCCATGTAATAAAAATGGAATTATTAAACATCATGACATCATAAAACAATTCATATAAGATAAATGAATTCATAAAAATATTTCCATCACAACATAATCAAATCCATGTAATGATAGGGATAAAAACAGAACCCTTTTATTATCATAGATGGAAAATAATTTTGATAAAATACTTGAACTCCATTCTTGAGGAAAATATCCTTTATACTTCAAAATCATTTTCCTTTCTTAACATGTCATAAAATTTTATACTAAAAGAAGTTGATTAAAAATAAACATGAAAACATATAAAGGAAGCTTCTTGGAAATAATGTTTTAAAAATCCATTCATGCCTTATAAGTTAAAAAAACATTCATCTCGTACTTTTGTCGGAAAAGTCAAAAAAGTACCTCGTACGAAAAACGACAAAAGATTCCTTTCATATCCTTTACTAAAAATTCACCGAAGGGTAAAATTGAATATAAAATATTATATAAGGATATAAATATTACATATTGAGGAAACATGGATGTGGATGATAAAATACACCCCAGTAAATGCCAAAGTATAAACAATCTCGGATAAAAATGAGATTGTTATATTTCCCTTACCTTAGGTCCGATTTGCTTTGTACGTGTCTGAATCTCCTGTATAATGGTTTAAATAATGTTATTGACTTATTTCAGAATCATACATATTGATATTATATCATATATGGTCATATTCTTAGCTTCTTGTTAGTAATATTTCATTGTTACTTGTTACTCGGGTCTTTATTGCCTTTTGTTCTTATGCGTGTTTTGCCGAATAAATTCTTATTCTTAATTTAAGGTTATAGATACCATATACCCAGAATGGTATTAGTGTAACATATATCATATTTATTCATTCAATTCATTTATATAATTACTATGTAATGATGACCATGTAGAACGAGTCGCATCACATCGTGGAGACGGTATTCCGTACGTACGCACGAGTGATGATATCGTTCCTATGATCGTGGAATTGTATTGGAGTATATATATATTATTTAAGTATCAATATAAATTTATAATAATCATAAATAATTTCTCATTACACCATTATACCCATCCTTGTATGCTGATGGTGGAAAATAGATTACACCACGGCGTGGAGACGGTATTCCGTACGTACGCACGCGCGGTGATTTCATTTTTCTGTAGGATGGATAGAAGGTGAATTAGGGTTGTTTCATATTTATAATAACATATCAGTATGTAAGTAATACTGATGTTATTACTTTATAATGAAACAACTAAAGAAGAAGAAGTTGAAGAAGAAAGAAATTGAAAAGATCGGTAATGGATATTACCTCTTCTTTGGAACGCCTCTTTGAATCCACCACATAGGGAACTATGATTGGTCTTTGAAGAAGCCCACGACCTCTAGGATTATTCTAGGGAAGTGGAGAGGAGAAAATGGCAGGGGTTTTCCGAGCTTGAGTGCTCAAATTGGTGTGAGGAGGAGGGGGAGGAGGTGCCCTTTTATAAGGGAGGAGAGGGGCACCAAATATTATTTTATATTAAAGTCAAAATTAGTTTATAATGGTTCCAAAGGGTCTTATTTCGAAGCTAAAGTGGGGATGGGTAGAAATCCTATCATCCAATATGATTTAGACAAGTTTAGGGTATTATTTTAACCTTATCAATTATATTTAACTCTAAGTTAAATAATTTAACTTTTACCGTGTCTTTTTGTTTTCTTTCACTATATGGTTAATACACTTATTATAACATGCCAAACGAACCCCAAATTGTATATTATTAAAACATATATCCTTATATAAGTCATTTGGCCGAACCTTAGATTTTTAGAAATAAAATAAAAATTAATAATATAATATTTGATTTAAAAACTATTTTGTGTCAATTTTGACACTATTTGATATATGATTTTTGTGAAAGTCATAACAGAATTATATGTTCGAAAAAAGTTGATTAAATCAACACTAATATATCATAGTAACCTATAAAATTATTGGAATTCATAAAAAGTCTTAAATTACATTTATTTTGGTATTTATAATATCAATTATGTCAATATTTCATTAATAAGATAATTACTGCATCATCTTTGTGTCATAAATAAATTAAATTATTTGATGTCTAAAATTTACAAATAAAATACCATCATATAGGAAATCTTTTTGATCTTTCTAGAGTATATTTACAATCGAATTTATCTTATGTACAACCCTATATTAAAAATGTTTTAGTAAATATACTTTGATTTTAACTCTTTTAACTCTTCATTGAATTAAATAATAATAAATGTCCTAATCTAATCCAAGTGGGCCTAAATGATAATATTTTACGCTTAAGGTTGATTTTGGTCGAGATACACTTGTAAAATAGAATTAGGACATGTGTTAGGTTAATATTAATATCATTCTTACCCTTAATTACCCTATTTACTTTTAACCGTGGTAAATAAAAGTTAAAAGTTACTATTCACCAAAAATTATTTTCATCTCATTGAACCACATTTTACTTACTGAAATCAACCGTGTATCTCATATTTTTAAAATTCCATTCACAGAAGCGGTAAAATTAAGTTTTATGTAAAATTCAGTTTTTTAACTACCACTTAGTAGTTTCACTATTCATCAAAAATTGATGTTTTTCAGTACAATGCCGAAATTTCATCCTTAGCTATATTTCATATTCCGAATTCAAAAATGAAATCAATTTTACCAAATTCATAACATAGAAGTTTCATTAATTAATTTTATAATTAAATCACGCTGTTAAAACAAATAGCGTGTTATTAAGAAACAATATCTATCAAAAGATTGACACTTGATTATGTCTGGTTTAAATGTGAAATTACATTCAATGACCAACATTGTATTAAATTTTTAAAATATATTCTAAATATACATTAAAACCACTCAAATTAATAATTTATCCCTATTATTTATTTTGATTAAAAAAGTTGTTTTTAATTATAATTTAGTAATTTTCACTATTCATCAGAATATGAAAGTTATCCGAAAAGTACAAAAATTTCACCATAGGCTAAATTCGATACTCCGAATCCAAAAATGAAGTCCATTTTGAGAGATAAAATTTCTAAAATTTAAAAACTGGCTATTACTATTCATAACGGCTAATTTTAATAATATTTTAATAGCATATCGTTGTTTCGTGAAACTCAATATTGCGTACTACACACGCTATCGAGGAAGGTTGCGATTGCGTGTAAAGAAAGGCAAGTCAAAGATGCGTGTTGTGAAAGATCCTTTTGGTGTAGCGTACAACACAAGACATTAATAAAAATAAAAAGAATATTTTTCATAAAATCTCAGGCTATTACATTCTACCCCCCTTAAAATGAATTTCTCCCTCGAAATTCGTCTGGGTTATAAATGGTTTACTATTCGAAAGTTTCTTTAATAGAAACCCACATCATAAAAAGGAATATCAAAACCAATCTTTAAAAACAAAAGTATGAAATGTAACAGTTATCCAAATAAACTAATCACTGGGTTTCCACATAGGTGAAAATATGGATATGGAAGAGAAATCTAACCATCATGTTCTGCTGGAGAGTGGTAGAGAACATGGCTATGGAAAAGCCAGCAATCACAAAGCCATAAATTTGTGACGATCTAAGGTACCATTTGATTCATCAGATATAAGATCACTAGGACAACATTTTTGGTTTTCAAGATCGTTTCCCTAATGTTAAAGAATTTGAATTAGAATAAATACTTACTTTATTTTGGTACAATCTCATTGTTGTTCATGCCTTTAACAATTTCCACTTAATCTCTTAAATAAATGAAGTTGAATTTGTTATTCGTGAAGTGTTAGCAGATCATGTGATAGAATGACAGGTCATTCCATCTGTCTCAAACAAAAGGTTAGCAAAAAAATTATATACATAAGTTGATCTATAGTGAGATTAATCATATTTGGTTCCTAAAATGGACTTATACATCATATGTCATACAGCTTAATATAATAAAACTAGTTTCTACTAAACAGGGACTTCTTGTAGGCCAGTGGTAGGCGATAAATGCCAGTCGCACTTCGGTTGTGGGTTCGATTTCCACAGCCTTGTCCGACGCGATGGGATGTCGCCCGTCCTGCAGGTTGTCCTTTTTCTAAAACTATATTACTATAACATCCCATCAATAATATCGAGAAAACATCAATCCTTAAACAATACTAACTTATGTCCAACATAATCCATTCCAATCTTTAGGCTTATCCATAATACTGCAGTCCACTCTCATAACATAGTGAAAACGATTACCAGAGATTTGACACCATCATCGATCCCCATATATCATAAGATATGTTTTGTTGGTCACATTCCAAACATTCAAAGTTCTTAATCATGTATTCTCTTGAATACCTTAGTGAAAACATGAATGTAGTTAAAATTTAACACTTTTCACATACCAAAATCCTCAAAATTCTATAAACTCAAACAATGATATCACTTAGTCCTTAAATCAATCATGAGCTCATGAATACTGTTAAACATTTCGTTTTCTCATTTCCCCTTCATTATGCTCATATCATCTTATTTCCAAAAATATCTCAATCACTTTGAATACCACATTAGACCAATAAATAAATATTCCAATACTTTATGATACAACATTATTTTGGAATCCCATTACATAAACACTTAATCATTCCACCACATCGTTATCATATTCAACATCGCCAATGGTGATCGCATGTGACTTCCCTTTGTCCTTTGCCTTAAGCAGTTGCTCATGTCGACTATCACTAACCCTTGGATTAGGGCATTTATTAGCATAATGCCCCACTTCCTTGCACTAGAAGCATTGAAGTGTTGGTGGTGCGTTCTCTGCAGTGTTTGCTTTATTCACATCATTAGAATCCCTTTTTCTATTACTTTGACACTCAGCTGCTCGATGACCTTATTTTCCACACTTAAAACATTTTCTAGTCCCTTTAAGACAATCTCCACCATGATTCTTTCCACACTTTGTGCATAAGGAAACATTCATCTTCTTTTCACCATTATTCTGAGATTTCTCCTTGAACCCCATCTTTCGTTTCTTGTCAAAACCATGAGATGGATATGTAACACCAACTTCCATTTCTACCTTGATAGAACAACGCACAATTTCTTCATATCTAATAAAGTCTCTTATAGCTAATGCCCTTCGGAGACTTGGTTTTAAGCCACTGAAAAATTGATCAACTTTACTTTCAAGTTGGATGATAATGCCAGATGCATACCTTGCAAGTCTTGTAAAATTTGCTTTGTATATACCAACAGATTCATCATCCTTCTGCTTCAGCTCAAGAAACTCCTTTTCCATCTTTGTTCGAAGAATACGAGGGAAGTACTTACTGAAAAACAAGTTCTTGAACTCATCCCATTCCATGGACTCAGTTTCATCTCTTTGCCTTGTATTCTTGATAAGATTCCACCATTGATCAGCTTCACCTTCCAAACGATATACTGCTAAGATGACTTTATCATGCTCAGAACATTGAAGAACTGAAAATATCTTTTCAGTGGTACTGATCCATTGTTCAGCAACAAGTGGATCAGAAGACCCACTGAAAGAAGGTGGACGTTGCCTCATGAAGGACTCAATAGAATATTGTTCCCTTCTCTGCTCATTTGGAAGTCCAGAATGATTCATAGCTTGTGTAAGTATAGAAATAAGATTTTTCACTCCATCTCCCATAACATTTGTTTGTTCAGGAGGGAAATCATTGCATTGTCCATTGCATTGATCAACACGGTTCCTTCGGATTCCATCCATCGTCTAAAACCCAAAAATAATTGTGTGAGAGGAAAAAATCATGCTAGGGAAAACATCATAATAAAGGGGGAGTACCTTCAATATCTAACATCTTATGTTTAATTCTATGATCATTAGCGTATTTCTAGTACTATAACCTATACATATACTTAACCTTAGGGACATCCCTAGACATACCTTAGAAATATCTCTAGGGATCTCACTAAAGTTTTCGCATCCTAGTTTCCAAAGGTTGACTAAACCTTTCCTCTGATACCAACTGTAGAGACCCGAATCTTGACGTACATGGACATTACATTACTTTTGCGGAATACTTGGTACATAACAAAAACACACACACAAGGATCGTAATAGTTTAGTGTCTTTGGAAACTCGGAACGCAATCTTCTAATCTTGGTGAAATATCTTCAATATCTACCATAAAGATCTTCCCTTTTTTACCTAAAACCTTTCTTTATATCCTGGGGAAAAGAAAACATAAAAGGGTGAGATCAAATTCTCAGCAAGGGCAAATAAAGGAAATAAAAATCATATCATATCTTTTTGAAAATCATAACCTGCAAAAGAGATCATAATATCATAACATGGAACAAATCATAGAAGTGAAAATGAGATCCACATAATCATAACATGAAACTTTAAACTTTGTGGCATGCACACATAATCATAGAGAATCATTTCTTGTTAGTCAAAACTCATTTCCAATACTATCTTAGTGGACAAAGTCCCTTTCTGAAACGAGTCACCCTCGTTTCAGTCCTGTTTCACTGAACGGGTATAACCTACCATTCCAGCCATGTCTATCTCATGAGATATAAAATCTTTACCCAATTCATTGGAGGGACATATAGGTCCCACCCATCTCTTAATGAATCCTTTCTTATGTGTGCCACATAATCATAAACCATACATCATAGCGTAACCCATGTAATAAAAATGGAATTCTTAAACAACATGACATCATAAAACAATTCATATAAGATAAAGGAATTCATAAAAATATTTCCATCACAACATAATCAAATCCATTTAATAATTGGGATAAAAACAGAACCCTTTTATTATCATAGATGGAAAATAATTTTGATAAAATACTTGAACTCCATTCTTGAGGAAAATATCCTTTCTACTTCAAATTTTTTTTCCTTTCTTAACATGTCATACAATTTTATACTAAAAGAAGTTGATTAAAAATAAACATGAAAACATATAAAGTAAGCTTCTTGGAAATAATGTTTTAAAAATCCATTCATGCCGTATAATTTAAAAAAACATTCTTCTCGTACTTTTGTCGGAAAAGTCAAAAAAGTACCTCGTACGAAAAACGACAAAAGATTCCTTTCATATCCTTTACTAAAAATTCACCGAAGGGTAAAATTGAATATAAACTATTATATAAGGATATAAATATTACATATTGAGGAAACATGGATGTGGATGATAAAATACACCCCAGTAAATTCCAAAGTATAAACAATCTCAGATAAAAATGAGATTGTGATATTTCCCTTACCTTAGGTCCGATTTGCTTTGTACGTGTCCGAAGCTCCAGTATAATGGTTCAAAAAAATTTATTGACTTATTCCAGAATCATACATATTTATATGATATCATATATGGTCATATTCTTTGCTTCATGTTAGTAATATTTCATTGTTACTTGTTACTCGGGTCTTTATTGCCTTTTGTTCTTATGCGTGTTTTGCCGAATAAATTCTTATTCTTCTTTTAAGGTTATAGATACCTTATATCCAGAATGGTATTAATGTAAAATATATCATATTTATTCATTCAATTCATTTATATAATTACTATGTAATGATGATCATGTAGAATGAGTTGCATCACATCGTGGAGACGGTATTCCGTACGTACGCACGAGTGATGATATCGTTCCTATGATCGGGAAATTGTATTGGAGTATATATATATTATTTCAGTATTAATATTAATTTATAATAATCATAAATAGTTTCTCATTACACCATTATACCCATCCTTGTAAGGTGATGGTGGAAAATAGATTACACCACGGCGTGGAGACAGTATTCCGTACGTACGCACGCGCGGTGATTTCATTTTTCTGTAAGATGGATAGAAGGTGAATTAGGGTTGTTTCATATTTATAATAACATATCAGTATGTAAGTAATACTGATTTTATTACTTTATAATTAAATAACTAAAGAATGAGAAGTTGAAGAAGAAAGAAATTGAAAAGATCGGTAATGGATATTACCTCTTCTTTGGAACGCCTCTTTGAATCCTCCACTTAGGGAACTAAGATTGGTCTTTGAAGAAGACCAGGGCCCCTAGGATTATTCTAGGGAAGTGGAGAGGAGAAAATTTCAGGGGTTGTCCGAGCTTGAGTGCTCAAATTGGTGTGAGGAGGAGGGGGAGAAGGTGCCCTTTTATAAGGGAGGAGAGGGGCACCAAATATTATTTTATATTAAAGTCAAAATCGGTTTATAATGGTTCCAAAGGGTCTTATTTCGAAGCTAAAGTGGGGATGGGTCTACATACTATCATCCAATAGGATTTAGACAAGTTTGGGGTATTAGGTTAACCTTATCAATTAGATTTAACTCTAAGTTAAATAATTTAACTTTTACCGTGTCTTTTTGTTTTCTTTCACTATATGGTTAATACACATACTATAACATGCCAAACGAATCCCAAATTGTGTATTATTAATACATATATACTTATCCAAGTCATTTGTCCAAACCTTAGATTTTTAGGAATAAAATAACAATTAATAATATTTTATTTTATTTAAAAACTATTTTGTGCCAATTTTGACACTATTTGATATATGATTTTTGTGAAAGTCATAACAGAATTATATGTTCGAACCACATTGATTAAATCAACACTAATATATCATAGTAACTTATAAAATTAGTGGAATTCATAAAAAGTCTTAAATTACATTTATTTTTGTATTTATAATATCAATTATGTCAATATTTCAGTAATAAGATAATTACTGCATCATCTTTGTGTCATAAATAAATTAAATTATTTGATGTCTAAAAATTACAAATAAAATACCATAATGTAGGAAATCTTTTTAGCCTTCTAAAAAATATTTACAATCGAATTTATCTTATGTAAAACCCTATATTAAAAATGTTTTAGTAAATATACTTTGATTTTAACTCTTTTAACTCTTCTTTGAATTAAATAATAATAAATGTCCAAATCTAATCCAAGTGGTCCTAAATGATAATATTTTACACTTAAGGTTTTTTTGGTCGAGATACACTTGTAAAATAGAATTAGGACATGTGTTAGGGTAATATTAATATCATTCTTACCCTTAATTACCCTATTTACTTTTAACCGTGGTAAATAAAAGTAAAAAGTTACTATTCACCAAAAATTATTTTCATCTCATTGAACCACATTTTTATACTGACATCAACCGTGTCTCTAGGATTTTTGAAATTCCATTCACAAAAGCGGTAAAATTAAGTTTTATGAAAAATTCAGTTTTTTAACTACCACTTAGTAGTTTCACTATTCATCAAAAATTGATATTTTTCAAAACAATGCCAAAATTTCATCCTAAGATATATTTCATATTCCGAATTCAAAAATGAAATCTATTTTACCAAATTCATAACATAGAAGTTGCATTAATTAATTTTATAATTAAATCCCGCTGTTAAAACAAATACCGTGTTTTTAAGAAACAATATCTATCAAAAGATTGACACTTGATTATGTCTGGTTTAAATGTGAAATTACATTCAATGACCAACATTGTATTAAATTGTAAAAATATATTCTAAATATACTTTAAAACCACTCAAATTAATAATTTATCACTATTAATTATTTCGATTAAAAAAGTTGTTTTTAATTATAATTTAGTAATTTTCACTATTCATCAGAATATGAAAGTTATCAGAAAAGTACCAAAATTTCACATTAGGCTAAATTCGATACTCCGAATCCAAAAATGAAGTCCATTTTGAGAGCTAAAATTTCTAAAATTTAAAAAGTGGTTATTATTATTCATAACGGCTAGTTTTAATAATATTTTAATAGCATATCGTTGTTTCGTGAAACTCAATATTGCGTACTACACACGCTATCGAGGAAGGTTGCGATTGCGTGTAATGCAAGGCAAGTCAAATATGCGTGTTGTGCAAGCTCCATTTGGTGTAGCGTACAACACAAGACATTAATAAAATTAAAAAGAATATTTTTCATAAAATCTCGGGCTGTTACAGTGTAATCTTTTAATAACTCAAGATTAAGTAAGGTTTAAGGCTGGGGCCTTATAGTTGGTATCAAAGGTCGGTTTAGATAACATTAGGAGTTAGAATTCTATTAAATGATTATCCAAAAATATTTTTTTTTATGGTGAAATTGAAGTGATATATTATTTGAAGATTACCATGTTGCTTCATCTAAGACATGTTTGTTCAGAATGGTTTTCCGTAGAGGAAACAGGGAAGCAGTGCTAGGAAGGCATGCAGAAGGAAATAACCTTCCGAATCAGCATCCTGAGATGGTCGGAATTGGAACTGAACAGTTTGTTGTAGTAATGCCACAATTGACTCAAGCGATAAATGGAAGTGGTATCCATGCACGAGATCAGCCAGATCAACCGTAGAGGAACATGTTAGTGGTGGAACATTTCATGAGGCAACATCCCCTTCATTCAGAGGATCATCTGACCATGTGCTAGCTGAAGGGTGGATTAAAGCACTGGAGAAGATTTTTGATGTCATGGGGTGTTCAGAAAATTAAAAGTTTAGTCTTGCTATTTATCGTTTGGAGGGTGAAGAAGATCAGTGGTGGTCGATGGTTAAAAATATCAGGGACGCTGATGAGATTGATGCTCTCGACTGGGATGAATTCAAAGGTATGTTTCTTGAGAAGTATTTTCCTAAGGCTGTTCGAGTTAGGATAGAAAATCAATTCTTGGAATTGAGGTAAGAGGAAGACTCAGTGGCTACCTATGAAGAAAGGTTCACTCGATTGGCAAGGTATGCTCCAAATTTTATTCGAGACCTTGATAGTAAAATCATTTGTTTTTACTCAGGATTAAAGCCAAAATATCAAAAGAAATTAGCCTCTCGTGAGTTTAAAAGTTATGAAACGCTTGTTCGATGTCCTGAGAGGGTGGAAATGGAGTTTTCCGATGATCAAGTGTTCTATAACAACCTACAGAAGAAGAGACCGAGGTGGCGGGAGAAAGGTAAGAATTATTCAAAAAAGTCTGACGGTAAGATAACTAAGTTTCCAGTTTGTGATAAATGTGGCAAAAGGCATGCTGGGGAATGTCTTCTAAATTCTGGAAAGTGCTACCGATGTGGTAAGATGGGACATAAGGCTCGTGATTGCACTAGAAAAGATCAGGGTGATGGTAAGACCAAATTTGATTTACAGTTAGTGAAATGTTATAAGTGAAATGAGATGGGTCACTATGCAAACGAGTGTCCGACAAAGAGCTTGGGTGATGGGAAGTAGTTAGAATACAAGAAGAAAGGGGTGGTGAAATCCTTTGCAACTACTTTAGCAGATGTCGATCCATCAAATGAAGTTGTATCAGGTACTTTGTTTGTTTTTTCAGATTATGCCAGTGTGTTGTTTGATTCGGGGTCTACACATTCTTTCATCTCTGAAACCTTTTCATGTAAAATGGGAATACCATCTCAAGAAATGACTCCTGAACTTTTGGTAAAAACACCTGGGGGAAATTTTGAGGCAAAAAGAATTTATTAGAATCTTCCTATCCTTATCTGTGGAAAGAACCTACTTGCAAACCTTATTGTTCTACCTCTAGTAGAGTTTTATGTTATCCTGGGTATGTATTGGCTCTCTCTTTACCATGATAAGATTGACTGTATAGCTAAAGAAGTTTCTTTTTAGAAAGACTTTCAGTTTGTGTACAATAATGAACCCTTACTGTTGATAACTTATCAAGAGGCCAAGAAACTTGTAAAAGATGGAAATGAATGTTACCTTGCACACATCGTTGAAAATAAAGGAACTGTTCTGATTAATGATGTGCCAGTGGTAAATGAGTATCTTGATGTATTTCCTAATGACTTGCCTGGAGAAATACCAGATCGGGAAGTTGAGTTTACTATTGACTTAGTTCCTGATGCTAAGCTAATTTCAAAACCCCCTTATCGAATGGCTCAAATTGAACTTTTAGAGTTGAAGGAGCAATTGAATGATTTATTAGAGAAAGGTTTCATTGGACCTAGCGCATCACCATGGGGTGCTCCTGTTTTATTTATTAAAAAGAAAGATGGTTCAATGAGACTTTGCATTGATTATAGAGCCGTGAATAACATCACTGTTAAGAACAAATATCCTTTGCCTCATATCGATGATTTGTTTGATCAGCTCCAGGGAGCTCAGTATTTTTCAAAGATTGACTTGAGATCGGGGTACCATCTGTTGAAGGTAAAGGAAGAAGATGTTCCTAAGAACACGTTCTGTACAAGATATTTCCATTATGAATTTGTAGTAATTCCTTTTGGGCTAACCAATGCACCTGCTGTATTCATGGACTTAATGAATAGAATTTTCCATGAGTTCTTGGATAAGTTTGTGGTGGTTTTCATTGATGATATTTTGGTGTTTTCTAAACGTAAAGAGGAGCATGAAAGACATTTAATGGTTATATTGCAAACTGTAAAAGAAAATAAACTGTATGGAAAATTCAGCAAGTGTGAGTTTTGGTTGCAACATATTTCTTTCCTTGGTCATATTGTTTCTAAAGATGGGATAACTGTTGATCCTGCAAAAACAAAGGTTGTTGAAGAATGTCCAAGAACCAAAAATGTAACTGATATTCGTAGCATCATTGTTTTGGTAGGCTATTACCGAAGGTTTGTTAGAATGTTTTCATGGTTATCTAGTCCAATGACTAAGCTAAATCGGAAGGGTGTTAAGTTTATCTGGACAAAAGAACGTGATGATTATTTTCAGGAATTGAAAAGAAGATTGGTGAATGCTCCAGTTTTGTCACTACCTTCCAGGAATGGTGAGTTTGTTATATACATTGATGCTTCATTGAAAGGACTTGGTTGCATCCTAATGTATAATGATCAGGTAATTGCTTATGCTTCACGACATTTGAAAACTCATGAGGTAAATTACCCTACACATGATTTGGAATTAGCTGCTTTTGTTTTCGCTTTAAAAATTTGGAGGCATCATTTGTATGGAGTAAAGTGTGAAATATATACTGATCATAATAGTTTAAAGTATATATTCACTCAGAACGAGTTAAACATGAGACAGAGGAGATGGTTGTAATTAATCAAGGATTATGATTGAACAATTCATTACCATCCGGGAAAAGCAAATAAAGTGGCTGATGCTTTGAGTCGAAAAAGTAATGATTCATTAGCAATGTTTCATTTGGAACGTGATCCTTTGGTTATGGATTTGATGAACTTTGGAATAGAAGTTGTTGGTGCCGGAATTTCTTCTGTTTTGTTTCAGGTATCAGTGAGATCATCTCTCTCAGATAGAATCAAGCAAGCACAGAAGCAAGACAGTGAGTTGCAGAAAAAGGTAGATCTGGTTCAGAAAGGTAAGTTGCCTGAATTCAACATTGATAATGATTGCGTTTTGAGATTTCAGAAGAGATTGTGTGTGCCTTGTGATTCACATTTGAAGAGAGAGTTGTTATGTGAAGCTTATAGTTCTCTGTTTTCAGTTCATCCTGGCAGTACTAAGATGTACAGAGATCTGCGGGAGTATTACTGGTGGGATGGAATGAAAAGAGATATTGCTGATTTTACTATGAACTGTTTGACATGTCAACAGGTTAAAGTAGAGCGGTAGTTACCGAAAGGGATGCTTCAGCCTTTACCAGTTCCAGAGCGGAAATGGGAGAATATATCCATGGACTTTTCTGTGGTATTACCGAAGACATCTCGAGGTAATAATACAATCTGGGTTATTGTTGATCGCTTGACTAAATCTGCTCATTTCCTTGCTATACGAGATAATTTTTCAATAGATCAACTTTCCCGTTTGTATCTTAAAGAGATAGTCAGGTTACATGGAGTTCCCCTCTCCATTGTATCTGATCGTGATCCCAGGTTCACTTCTAACTTTTGGAAAGGCCTTCAGAAGTCGTTGGGTACGGAATTAAATTTTAGTACAACTTTTCATCCTCAATCAGATGGGAAGTCAGAACGAACAATTCATACATTGGAGGATATGCTACGTTCTTGCTCTATGGATTATCAGGGAAGTTGGGACTAACATCATTCATTGGTTGAATTTTCATATAATAACAGTTTTCATTCCAGTATATAGATGGTACCATTTCAGGCATTATATGGGAAGCATTGTGGAACTCCAGCTTTCTGGGATGATGTGGGTAAAAGGAAGTTGATGGGACCAGAATTGGTATAAGAGATGGCAGAAAAAGTTTTGCTAATTCAGAAGCACATAAGAACAGCTCAGAGCAGGCAGAAGAGTTATGCGGATAACCGGAGGAAGGA
Organism: Viscum album; assembly: GCA_963277665.1. Taxonomy (NCBI): domain Eukaryota; kingdom Viridiplantae; phylum Streptophyta; class Magnoliopsida; order Santalales; family Viscaceae; genus Viscum; species Viscum album. Next base: position 1,260,375,094 of record OY728152.1, read on the forward strand.
TCTATCTTTTGAGGTAGGTGATCATGTTTTTCTCAAGGTTTCTCCTTGGAAAAGTGTGATGAGATTTGGTAAGAATGGAAATCTGAGTCCAAGGTTTATTAGATCATATTAAATTCTAGAGAGAGTTGGATCAGTTGCATACCAGGAGGCTTTACCTCCGAGTTTATCTTAGGTACACAATTTTTTTCATGTTTCGATGTTGAAAAAGTATATGCCAGATCCATCTCATGTTTTGAGTCCAGAGGTAGTTCAGCTGGAAGAGAACCTATCTTATGAGGAATAACCAGTCCAGATTCTTGACCACAGGGAGTAAGTGGTACAGAATAAGGTGATTAATCAGGTAAAGGTTTTGTGCAAAAACCACATGATGGAAGAGGCAACATGGGAATCTGAAAATGCAATGAGGGATAAGTACCCCCATTTATTCGATAAGTATATAAATTGCGGGGACGTAATTTTCAAAAGGGGGGAAGGATGTAACATCCCAAGTATGTAATGAGTAAAAGATATTTTTATCTATGTCTATTAATGAATTAGATAGTGTTTTAGAGGCTTAAAATGAAAATAAATTCAATCTTAATCATGGAATACACTAATATTTTTAAAAGATTGTTTTACTTCCTTTTGATGGAAAACCATTTTTAAATCTATATTTTGACAATTGTATAAGATATGTTTCTCAAAATAAACTTATTTTTTATGATTGGGACATCAAAATTTACATTGTGTGAATTTTTTGTATTTTTCCGATAAAGTTCATTTTTTAATGAATAGTGAAAAATGTTGTATTTTAATTCAAAACCACTTTTTAATCTAATTTATTTGTATGATTAGATTATGTTTTGAATTGGTTTTTAAGTGAAATTAGAATATATTTTTACCATTTTATCCAATGGTGGTCGTTGGAATCAATTTCACTTTGAAATTGGATTTAAACTACTGTCAATCTTTTGATACTTATTGTTTCATAAAAAGACGCTATTTGTCATGATAACGGGAATTAATTATTAAATTAATTAATGCATCTTATATGTTTTGAATTTTTTAAAATAGGAAAAAATTTAATTCAGAATATCAAATATACATTAGGGTGAAGTTTTGGTATTTTTCTAAAAAACATCAATTTTTGATGAATAGTGAAACCACTATGTGGTAGTTAAAGAAACTGATTTTTCGTTTAAATGAAACTTTGCCACTTCTGTGATTTGATTTTCAAAAATCCGACATACATGGTTGTCATTAAGAAGTAAAATTTGGTTCAATGAGATTAAAATAATTTTTTGGTGAATAGTAACATTTAAGTTCTTAATCGCGATTAGTGGTAATTAGTGTAGTTTAAGGTAAAAATAATGTTTTAATAATATGAGATGAGCTTGAAACATGTCCTACCCTCATTGGATGTGTCATGGCCGGCCAAGACAATCCATGGTTCAACTTGGGGACCCCATGGAGCCACATTGGTTGGAAAATGACATAAATACCTTTTATTTAATGTTAATGTAAAAAATGACACAAACATGAGATGTTTTACTAAATAAATTTTTACATGGGGTTATACAAGTCATATTTTTGACTATAAATAGTAATTGGAAATATAAAAATATTTCCTACATCATAGTATTTTTTTTATAATTTTTAGACGTTAAATATATTAAATTATTTATGACATCATGATGATGCATTGATGACCTCATTATTTAACGATTTAAATAAAATGGAAAGATAATGTAATATCTAAGACCTACACATGTCCAAAACCTATTGGATGAGTGGATTTAGAAACCTTATCACCTTATCCTCGAATTATATCAATGTGGGACCTCTTAAATCCGAATAAAATTTTAAAATAATGTGACTTTTCTTTACATTCCAAGAGTGCCCCTCCTCTCCTCTTATAAAATGCCCCCACCTCTACCTCCTTGCCCACACATACAAAGCCTTTGGCTCGGACAACACCATCCCATTTTGTCTCTCCACTTCCCTCTTTTAATCCTTGAAGCCTCACTTTGGGCATAATTCTTCCCAAGGAAGCCTTTGAACTCAAACCAAAGGGAGTTACCCGATTTTAAGGTAATGTCTTCACTTGAGTCCTTTTGTTTTATTTTTCTTCTACAACCCCCTAAAATCTATTTATTCATTTATTTTGTAACAACTCCAGTATCGTAAATATACTAGGTTGTTTTTATAAGAAGTATTTTAGCTAAACATACACACACCTACATCTAATGTTTAAAGGACATACTGTTTCCGTGGATGGTGAATTTATGCCTCCCGAAACGATGATTTTTCAAAATTCTTTTATCACCTTAAAATATGGCCATTAAGATGTCACTATATTAATATATGATATATAATATGTTTATGTTTTCCTTAATCTTCTGTATTTTTCATTTTGGGCATACCTTTATGGTTTCCATTATGGGTAAACGCGATATCTTCATTTAAGGAAGTGCGGACTACCGCCCCCTCAAAGTGATTTTATTTGTTAAATACCATATGTGGGACGTATAAAGGATGGAACTATGATATTATATATGATATTATACTGGAATTATAATATACCTTTATATCATTATGATTCCATTCTATAAAATACGAAATAGAAATGAAAGTAGCGTTCATGCGTACGTACGGCTTACCGTCTCCATGAACGGTGCATTTCATTTCTTACCTCTAAATGATTATGTAATATTATAAATGCATGTATATACTGGATATATATGATATATACATAATTATTATAATTCTGGATATAATGGATTCATGAACAACATGTAATTATAAAGGGTTTATTTTTGACTCAAGTACCAATGATCGTTAAAACGACCGTTATTAACTTAAATAATTACATAGTGTTCATGACATTGAAATAAGTGATATAAAAGGAATAATGAACTTGAAAAAGGTTCTTAAACAAGTAGAAATTAACTCAAATTTATTATTCAGGAAATTAAAGAACGACCGAGTCAAGTCGGACCCGAGGTATGGGACTTCGTCTCAATCTCCTTTCATTGAGGCATATTTTGTTTTATACACAACCTTCTTTTATACGGTGTATAAAACCATTTGACTTTTACGTTTATCCAAAATGAATCTTTTTTATATGAAGCGTTTTACTAAACGACAAAAGGGAATGTTTTTGTCTTACGTATGCGGCGACAACGACTTCTCCACCGCTGTGACCATTATTCGAGTTTCGGCTTGCTCTATAAGCCATACCTTTTTTTAAAGGAAAATAAATACCATGTTTTACATTTTTTGTGTGTTGAAAATGGTTTTCATAATGTTTTTATATCAATATGTTGTATTGATATCTTGTTATTGAAAGGTGGAAATGTTATGTTTCCTTTATGCATGTTTTATGTGATACGATTATGTTGAGGTTCTTGGGCATTATTATGAAAATGGGTGGTTCTGTGATAAACTAAGGGCGGGTGAGCCCGATGTAGCTCTCCAATGAATTGGGTAACACGAAGGAGTGTAACGTTAAGGTTTCTCCGAAGAGATTTAGGAAATATACTGTGATGGGTATTCCAAACGTAACCAAGAGGGTTACTCCCTACATAAGAATGTTATGAATGCCTCAAGTTACATTTATGCCTTATGATTTCTATGATTTATTCATGATTTGATGAGGTATGTTGAAGTGCTTATATTTTATGGGTAAAGTATGATTTCATTCTTATGTATATATGTACCCATGTCTCCTTTCCATATATATTTTATATCCCTTACTGAGCTTTTTATGCTCATCCCAAGTTTTTTTGAAATGTTTTTCACAGGTCAAGGGAAAGGTACATGATATGATGATAGTGCCAAGGGAGTGTCAAGAAAGAATCAATGTTTTATTTTAAATATGTTTCCATTGATCTGAAAGAAGAATATTATCTTTATGTAACCACTTTGTTTATATGTGGAATGTAATGCAAGTTTTATGATCTAATTCTCTAAAACTCTAAACCCGAAAAGATCCTCAAGGTGTAATCTTTTAATAACTCAAGATTAAGTAAGGTTTAAGGCTGGGGCCTTATAACTTCATTCTCCATTCACAAATATTTGGCTCATGTGGGGAGAAATCATTATGAGATGATGGTTTCCATGTGTTTTAATGTTATGTGGTGAGGAAAAATGTTCTGTTTTTATTAGAAAATACATTGACGATGTTGGTGTCACATATTTTATTTTACTGTGATGTGGACAATATACCATGTAATTTAAAACCATGAAATTAAAATGAAGCTCATGTTATTAAAAAACATTTCATTCAATAACCATTCCTTGGTGAAATCTAGGTATATATTTTCATCCATTAATATCAAATAAAAAGATCTATCAGTGGAGATCATTTGTATCGAATAAGGTCCCTCACACATCTCATCCAGTTTCATAGGTTTCTTTCTGGGTATCATCAGAGTTCTTAGGACCAAAACCATTTATCCCTCATCTAAAAATTAAAGGTGAACATTTTTGTTAGAGGCTCTTGAAATCCAGTATTGGTGTCCATCCAAATGACGCAATTTCTGAAATCTCTTCTCATCCAGTCACTCTCATTCATGGAGTTATTTCTTGGATTAATCATTTATATATAATTTTACATAGATGGAAACACATAGTAAATGTTCTTAAATGGTCTTGAAATCCTTTTTCCCATATATTAATGATTATGGGGTAACATGTGTGTTGGTATGGGTGGTTGTCTAGTAGTCACATAATCCATGAAATAGTTTATGTCTCCATTAATTGTTATCATTATCCACCTGATTCTATAGTATGATTGATAGGTTTTTTAAGGCCTCAATCATTCCATTATCCTCTACATGATAGGAGGTTTATGGGAGACATTGATGTAATACTCCTGATATAGCCTCTACAACTCAGCAGAGCATACGCCAGTTGCATTTTCTAGGAGTTTTCTGTGAGGGTCACCAAATATGATAATGAGGTTGGCTACAACAAAGCATATAATATTTCTTGATCTGACTTATTTGATGGGTACATCTTTTTCCATATTATTGAAGAAGTCAGTTACAGTTAGAATTATCTTGAACATAAGGACAGAGGGTATGGTCCAACAATTTTAATTAATCATATAGAAAATTGTAATGAGTATTTGGAAGTATACATTCACACTAGGGGTTGATTAGTGATGTTGGAATGCACTTTGAATGAATATCACTTTCTAGTCAATTTTTTGAAATCCATCCTCGTGCTGGGATAACAGTACAAGATTCTCTGGAGTTGATGATAACAGTTGAGCCATGACTGGGGGACACCACAGGCTTTAGTATACACATCATTCATGAAAATAGTAGTCTATTCTCCATAAATTACATATAGAAGGACCCCATTTAGGCCCACATCTAGAGGAACTTATGATGATTTTTGCAATCGTATAGAAACATTTTAATTTATATCCTTTATAAATTCTCTTTCCCAACCAAATTTGGTTAGAGTGTTCTGTTTTAGAGGTATTTCCATAGGATAACCAATAACCTAGTTGTCAGACTGTATGGTTTAGGAAATGGGAAAACATTATTGTTCTCTTCCACTCATAATCAAATAAATGATGAGACCATCTAGTGAATTCAAATTTTTATTACTATTTAATTCAGGTATGGAGCTGTGAGGGTCATGTCTATATTTTCTAGTGCATCGGTTTGAGAATTTTGTGATCTTTGGATTTGAGTTAATATCGACTTCAAATGGAACTCCATCATTACTCCTTGGACATCGTTTTTTATGGGTAAACTCTTTTCCTTTTTGAGGGTATAATCACCCTTGACCATCTTGATGAACTATTATGAATATCTCTTTACCATTAAGTGATTTACGTATATGTATATTTCAATATCTATCCATACAATGAGAGCCTAATATTTGGGTTCATTTTTCATGCACCCTTATAACATTATGAAGGATAATATTTGGGTTCCCTTGTATAGGGAGAAGCTTATGACTCCAAACCTAATATTGTTGATATTATGGCCTTCTATTTTTTTTTTCTCAGTGGACATATATATGCTCAATCAAAATACACTTCCCATATTGGGGATTCCACTTGAAAAAACTAACTCTCTTTATCGGGAAGCTAGATATCTAGTGAATTCATTTCATTTAAGATGTGTTATATGAAAATGTCTTTTAATTCATTGATTTTTATAAACTTATAATTCATGAACTGGATGTTAAACAACTGTAGGATGACCACCTATCAAGATAGATCTCTAGTCAATATTGGATGACTGAGGATTTATATGAGTATGTTTCTATGAGAATGAATACAGGACTCGTAATACTACAAGAAATGACATATATTATAAAAATGGATTATTAATTCAATGTAACTATTTCGGATATCTAAAAAAGAGTCTCATCCATATGCATTGTTTGAATGAAGTAGTAAATGTTTCATTTCCTATCGATATCATTATTTTGTGTGAGGGGGGTACTAGGTGAGCACTCTATGGATATCACATATAAAGTGAGATTATTTCCTTTGATAGTATGCACAGTCATTGGTGGTATTAAGTGATAATTCTTACATCCATTGCATTATTCTTGAATATCGTTTTTTCACTTATATATGACTCCTTTTTCCATTATCCTGGTGAAATTAAACCATTTTACATCATTGTTGGTTATGAATTATCAAATGCAGGCCAAGTGTTCATAAAGTTATCTGAAATCTCTTTTGTTTTGATGAGGTGACATAATTGGGAAATTATTTTGCTTCTCATGGTCTACATAGATGATACCGTAGAATATGATGAAGATGAGTAATTTTCCAATGGTATGACCAAAAGAAAATTTCATGGTTCTCATTTTTAGGTTGTACTATCATAACATACTAATGTCAGTTTCAAGACCACCTAATTTGATAGATAACTATAGGTACATAACCTCCAAATCAACAATGTAGAATTTGACAAAATTCGTTAGCAAGGGATTGAAGATGCGATGCATGGAATTGAGATATGGCAGGCCCACATTATTCAAGAAAAATTGAATCGCTTAATAGAAAAATAATCCCTCAACAGATCTAATGAATGTGTCTTATTAATCTTATTAGTCTATTCAAATATTATTTTAACAAAAATAGCCATCAAATAATTAGAGGTCTTGATATCCAATTTTTGCAACAATTAGATACTCTGTGATCGGGACTACAAAATGATCCTTCACATACAATCGATTGATATCTATGTAATCAATATAGAATATGAATTTTCTATTAATTTTCTTGATATTGACTATATTTTAAAGCCTTTATGGATATTGGAACTCCCAAATGATTTCATCCATGATGATAATTTCAACTTCACCCTCAATTTTGGCATCACAATTTGGAAACATCCTTTGGGATCCCTGCATATAGCACTGGTTGTCTTTTGGAAAACCCATTTGGTGAGTGTCCACCATGGGATCAGGGCTCATATTTTCTATGTAGTACATGGTGAACAAATCTGGATTCTTCCATGGGAAAGGGGTATACATATCTTACTCATCAGACAGCATGGACACACCAGTCAATGTGGGATGTGGGTCCTATTATATACCACAATATACAAGTAAGTGTTAATCAATGGTGTTAGAGAGGCCTTCCTCTAATGTTGGATGGGTTCTCCTAAATTCCTCCTCCTCATCTTCAGCATACAGTCCTTCAACTTCCTATAATTATTCATGTTATATATGTATAGTATGTTGTGAAGGTAATTATTCAATGTCCTTAAGGGGTTTCTTCTTTGAAATCCAATATAAATAGTGATTTCCTTTTCCCAACTGAAAATAAATATCCTTTTTATGTTCTGAATGAGAGATGCATGGTAGGGGATGAGACCCTTTAAAATACCCTAGAGAAATGAAAACCAATTCTAACATAACTACTGAGGAAGAGATTTCATGAAGTTTATGAGATTGAATGAGGGAATTTTATTATATGGGTTTTCCATTTTATGGGGAGTCCATATCATTTTAATCTTCTTTGGAATAAGTTTCCATGAAAGATACCATGAATGTTTCTAAATGTGTTCCTATATTTGGGGACATCTTCACAAACTAATTGATGGAAAACACATACTCATTGTAATGTTTTTTAAATGGGATGATCAATATCATTTACATAAAATTTGTGGTAGTGACCTAGGAAACTCCTACAACCATAGGCAATTCTCTCCCCCATCTGATAGAAGGCCCAGTTGTTATAATGAGACTCATAGTATTTGAATAGTGCCTTATCAGAGTGAAACATCCAAATTTTCCTGTTCAAGTTTTATTTGGTGCATTGATAGTACGATGAGTGGATTATTGAATGATGATGAATCCATGCACTTCCTAGAAAGACATGTAGGTCGTATCATGCTGATCTACTAGAAATTCAAATTCAAATTGACATATAATTCATCCATCCATAAACTGTGTTTTCTTATTTCATAGTGACTTATTTTATTAACATCCTTCATCAAGACTAGTAGCTGAAACGTACACTACATGTGATGGTGATTTCCCCAACTTCACTTCCACGGAGTCCACCATTTAATCTATGATATCTTTTAATATGAATCATTATATAATGTTATTCACATGTATCTTTTGGGTGGTTAAATAATTTTTATGATTGTCGAGACCTATCTGGTAAGGCCACTAGGGAGTAGGTAGACACTGTAAATTACTATCAGTGTCTATTATAAAGTATTCTTTGACATGCTCAAGGCAAAAAATTTAAAATTTATTCCATTAAACCTCAAATTGATTTCTATTATGTCATCCTCACTCATAATGATTTAGTGATGGTTACTTTTGGAACACAGAGTGTGCTACATATGTGGTTTGGGTCATTGAATATGAGATGGTGAGGAGGCTTGCATATGTGTCACAGATTTAGAGCTCACTTTTCTTATTGTTTTACCATGTACTGGTGGAGTCACTTGAGACTTTAGAAATGTTATATTTATAGAATCCACCATTCTTATTCATATTTCTGAGAATTATTGAAACTCACCAATATATTTTACTAGGTTTAGAGGCGTTCACAATTCAACACATATGTTCTCTATTCAAAGAGGAATCATGTCTTCCTAGGAATGTTGTAGGTTCAGTGAATAGGTTAGACCATTACATATGTAAATGAATCCTGAGACACTCTTTTTTTCCACTGTATGAGGATTCAGATGTCAAGGATCATTGTATTTCTCAGTATTGAGATGAACTGATAGAGTATCTTCTGATTGTGGACCTCCAACCTCATGATTAACTATGTTGACAGAATGGAATACAAAACAAAGGCTAGTATTTTTAAGTTATTAAAATAATCTATGTTTCATTGGTTATTTTTCTCATTGATTCCCATCATGGGATCACAATAAGACACAAATTTCGTCAGACATAGCTATGGGTCCCTTAAGCCATTAAAAACTATTAATATAAGTCTTTGGAAATTTGGTAGTTGTGGGTTGTCCAAAAGTTCTTCAGGGTATGTTGTCGTTCCATCTATTTCAACATGTTCTATTCCATTATAGATCCCATTCAAGTTACCATAAATTAAATGGTACTGAAAATACCTCAATTAATGTTTTCCTATTAAAGATCTTGAGCATGTGTGTCAATATCTGGTGCATGGTTTTCTATATTTTCTTTTATTTGTGACTGATATTTGATTGATGAAATATGTGTGGTTTTTCCTAAATCTTCTATAGATGTTTATCTAATGGATGGAATTATTCATATACTCTCACAATTTGGTCTTGATAAACCAATGGTACATGCATTATATATGGTATAATTCTTTGTTTTTCTTGATTATCTAGGGAAAACCATGAGGTACACCAATTCAATGTTCTAGTTGAGGCTCTAATCATGGAGCATATTCTGAAGGACTGATACCTCCCAGAAAACTTTGCAATTTTCCTTCATAACACTTTCCCCTCATCCTCATTGCATGTAACTCACCATTTGAATGTGAGGATTTCAACCTCTTTATAAGGAACACCACTTATATCATTACTTTTAACACTGTCATTGTAATATGTTCGTTGAGGAGGTAATGTCAGATTGATTAAAGGGGAGCCCAAATTCAGGATGAGTATCTAGTTCTGGGTGTCCACACCTCCTTCAGTATCAATATAGTCTGTGTTTTGTATAATTAAAACCTCCCATTGTTCATTCAAATTTGTGTTATCTTGAGTGTCAACTCCAGAATTGAAGTCCATTATATTCAACAATGTGTAATGAATTTTTTGTGTCATATTAAATTTTGAATGATATGAGGTATTTTTCTCTCCCATTCATGGACCATTTCCTTCATTTATCATATCCTCTATATTCTTTTGGGAAATGAATAACTCAAATAGAACTATCAAATATCCATATTTTTCACTTCCATTTTTATTGAAACAAGCAATTATATGGGATGAACTGGGAGACCTCATTAATTCGTATTCCCCAAACAAAAAATATAGATTTTCATTGATGATGGGGTTGAGGTAAAAATTCTTTCATCCCTATGGGATGGGTTTTAAATTATCAATCCCATTTAATACATTATGTTGAATTTTTTGTCTTGGGTGGGGGTTTTTTGTTAAAAATTCACACATCCCTATAGGCTGGGGTTTATCCTATAAGGTAGTGGTTGTTGGTATGGAAATCAATTTCCTGATCGTCCACAACATTGTTTGGTAATAATCTGGATGGGTTGAATTATACATATAGATATATCTTCCTTCAAAAGACATTAGAATTTCATTTTTACTATCTTACCATAAGAATGAATCTCAATTAATGTTATCAGTTTTCCGAGTCCGGATATATTTTTCTATCTTTTCTCATTGGGCCTGATGCTTTTGAGACTTATTTGGTGCCAACTTTTGTCTCGTATCCCACAATCCATGAATGAGGTCTTTTCCATTAGTATCCCAAGAGTGATAACCATAGAATTTTTCATATTTGGTATATTTGTTTCAGTAATTGAGTTTAAGTGTATGTATCCATGTTCACCCCATCCAAGGATATGATCTCTAAGTGTGATGTTGATGATTAGTTGAGGTAACTAGAGAAATGCATTCAGGAAATCTAGTTTAAGATCATTTTTTTGTTTGTATAATCATATATTCTAGGAATATGAACATCATTCAAAATCTAATTGACAATGGATCTCTCCCACTACATTGATAGGGTTCACATACACATCGTAAGGCCAGAACTTCACATTCATCTAGTTAAAAGTATCCTAGAGATTTAGATGGATGTTGTGTATGCATTCTTCTGAAAATATCTCTATAATGTAAAAATTATAATTGGATGAGGAATACCAGAATATGGATATATCATATTTTTCCAATTTTCTTCACACAAGAAAAAATAACATTTTTTCTTCCTGAGATTTCTCCACCTGATATACTCAACAGAGGATCTTCTTAACTCTTTTGTCAAAAGATGTTGGTCTAGTAGGGATCTCATTATCAGGTAATCAATATGTATATGGATCATAGGATGAAATTATCATCATATTATCTATTGGTTGATAAAGTATGTCTCTTGAAAGTTATATGGTATCCTGAATGACCAGCCCCTCATTCAATGTGCCTCAAAATATGAGGATTTCCTCGTATGTGACTCGAAAATGGGATGCCCTTATTTTGGAAATGAAATGCCACTATGGGGAAGGCCTTTATAGAAATTTTAATCATGTGGAGAACCACCATCATAGCTTGATGTGTGACTATAGCTATAATTTCATGATTTTATACATTGGGGAGGACCTCCCAGGAAGACAGTAGCAAGGGGGGCCTTCCATCATTTTAATCTTCTAGAAAAGAGGATGGATATCATTATTCACATAATGATATAGGATCTCATGATCAATTGGTCTAATCCCACAATAGAAACCATTGTGGTACATGATTTTGGGGTACCTATAGAGCTCATTGTAATATTTTTATAAGGTGGAACTCTAAAACATCATCTACTACATTGATAATTTTGTACAAAATCAATAGGGGAATATGCCTGCCCGGGACTAGTCACTAGAGTGGACCAGTGACCCCTAGTTTGAACAAGTATTTGTGTCTAATAATGTTTTACATTAATCACATAATAATTCTAAAATTTATCTTTGACGGTAGAATGGATATATTTATGTTCTTCAGTGACCCCCACCCTTTAGTTTAGAAGAGGTACCCCACTAGAAGAGGCTAGTCTATGACCCCAATTTTTTTAATTTCTATTGATGAGAAAAATTCTTGGATGGTTTGTAGGATATTGTTAGGGATTTATATATAACCCTCCATTATTTCCTGAACATGTTGAGAAGTATCTTTAGTGAGAATATAGATATATAACCTTTTAGGTGTCGGTGTAGGTATATAAGGTTTCCCATGATTCCAATCCACAGTGTGATGAATAGGTCCTTTTATTGAAAATATATTTGCTTGGAGGGTTGATATGTGTCAGAAGGTATTTTCATATTCTCATTGTGTGAAATTTTATTTTATTTAATGGTATGATATGCGTGAGAAGTTATTTTCATCTACTCGTTACCTTTTTCACAATTCACATGATAGTCTTGATATGAATGAGAAGATATTTTCTTCTTATCATGGGATAATGCTATATTTTCTTGAAGTTATTGACATGTTTGAGTAGAAATTTGTGTATAATCATGGTTTTCCATCATATTTTCATGATCACATTGATATTCATCAGAAAGAGTTTGTATCTTTTAAGGGGTTTCCATGATATTATGATGATGGGATTGATGTGTATGAAAATGAATTTACAAGATCACATGGGTTTCCGCCATATTTTCATGAAGGGATTGATATGAATAACTGGGAATTTGTATATCCTCATTACATGTCACTGTATTTTCTTGATGGAATTCCTCATCTGGATTTAGAATAAAAGTATACTATAAGTTGATTGATGATATACCACTACGAACCAGTCGGGTGGCTTAGATAAAAGTGGATTCAGTCAGATGTCATGGGGAGTTTTCCTCATCATGGTTAGGTTACTGGGTTACATGACGTTGGTGGCCATGAAAATGAGAAATATCCCCTAGATGGGACCCCTATTTCATTGATATAATGTCGGTGGTGACTAATTCATCAACATACCTAACGTTAGGAAGTAAATTTATATCATATTATTGGTATATGATCCTAAAATGGTTTGAGATGGATATGGGTGTCGTATACTTCTGGATGACAGGTTTTCATTGAGCAAAAGGCTAGTGGGGCTTCATTTTCTCGTTGTCCTATCGGGATGGCTCCATGATGGGGTGAGAACCACGCTGGTCGAACCCCAAGACCAGTACATTTGAAACCCAATGTTGAATATAGTGGTGGACATTGGAATCCTCTATTTTGTTAATGACCTATCAAGTGCAGTACAGAATGCATACATCTATGTGAACTCATGAGACTCCATTTATAATGAAAGGAGTTTGGGTGTAATGTTCACGTAATAAATAGGTGAAAAACAACTATTAAACCCCCATCAAAGAAGCATATCAGTAAAATAATATATTACTGGATGACTATTTTCTATATCCATTTATTGTTTTAGATTCCCAAGGTTCATTAAATGACAATGATATTTTTTATTGTGGTTAAAGATTCACATAGGGTTCAACATTTTCAGTCTAAAGAAATCATGTTGGAATTATTTTTGAGAATGCAGAGTATTATTGACTATGGGGGTCTAGATATTATTGAATCTTTCATATTGGGTTATCTATTCTGATTTTTCACCTAAAGGATCAGTTTCAAATTTTGTTTTCTCATGGAATTAGAAACACCCAATGATGCTCATATCTATGAGGACTCGTGGACCTACCATCTAAATGTTATTGTTCACTACAGAACATGGCCAATGAATCTTAAAAACTCTCATTGGTAAAGATTATGGGTGTTCAGGCTCATAATTTCTGTTTGGGAGGAAATTGTTTCCTCCTTCACAACTCTCTTATAGATATAATATATATTGTTGAGTTCTTTGTTAATTCCCAAGAATGTAATAAATCACCATATAAATGATAATCTTTTTTTATAATGGTAGGCTTGGAATCGTTTGTATTTATATGAGTGTCTACATCAATTGAGGGATCTGTATGTATATGAGGTTATCTATCGATGGTTCTTGTGGACAATAAATCTGTATATAGTTAATTATTTTGATGCTTGTTTAATCCATGGAATAGCACTCATGAGATTATTGTCTTCAAAGGGGAGATGATTTTAGATGTCATGATCAAAACAAAAATATGAAATTCTTATATATCCTCATTAGATGATTAATAATCCACATTGTTCAGTGCCACATAACATGACATAACATTCCTATTACGTTTTTGTGATAAGGACCCAACCATGAAGTTTAACATAATTCTGGAATGATGCATATTATGAAGGTTCCAAGAAAAAGTGTGTTGTGGGACACGTATCAAGGTGTCCTAAGAGTCCCAAAATAAATACAAACTCCATGGGTGATCATATCATTAATAAAACTCAATAATGATGGTGATCAAAGGGGGGGGGGTGGGGGTGGGGGTAATGGAATTAATATGACCCTTCAGATTCGATACAACACGACTATGTATATGGACCAGAAAATATTAGGTTGTATTTGGGATGTTTGGTTTGGACCTCAGTGATTCTTCTACTGTATCCTGTTTTTTCAATAATCAAATCCCACCTAGTTCATAAGGTTGGTTATAAAACACATGAGGATTACAATTGGGTATGATTTTGGCTTAAACCGAATATGAGGACAATTGATATGGAGGTTGGGTCATATACCAGAAAAGAGGCCCACTTGTCTTGATCCGTCAGGGATATGGCCATTTGATGGTTAGTGACATGTTTTGGGGATTACACCATGTAGGGGTCCTTTTGTGCCTTGGATCCTTTCAATATCATGATCACCACTAACCTCTAAGACCACATGAGTTATTCTTAGTGTGAGAAACAAGAGGAGGTAGTAGATCTCTATATCACATGATTCACATGATCCTCTAGTGGAATTATGATAAATTCCCAAGGGGGGAGGAGTAAGATAATGATCTATTGATAGTTTCCACTATTATTTCGGTTACTAGGATAGTCACATCAGATGATATATCTACCTCTAACCTAGGTAGGTGAAGTGGACATAATATACCCCCACAAGTACGAAAGGTATAGAGATTAATCCCGGATGGATTCCCTAAAACTGGTTCATATGGAAGAGAGGTGGAAATTCAACAACTCCTAAGAGGGAGAAGAAATCGTATTCCTTATATCTCCTTGTTTGTAATGGGGGTATTCACATTAGCACCTCATGGTTGGAACCCATATAACCCAGGTAACTTAAACCAAATAATATCCCAAGGATCCCTTTTATTGAGGAGGTTACATAAATTAATCCTCATACCATTGGTCTGTAGACATGAGAGGCCACACCAATGTGTCCAAAAATTGTATCACATATATCTGATGGCTTTGGAAGATGCCTTAGTAATATTCCATTAGAATGGTTCATGTAGGAGATGAGTTAGGTCTGAATGGTATAATATACAGATGTAATTGGAGCTAGGTAGGAGAAATCCATCGGATTCCCCATTCCGCATAATGGGTTATTTTGGGGGATGTGGATACCTTTTTATTGAATAGTTCAATTCATAAAATGGGGACATATGCATAATGCTTTGATACATGAGTGTGGGTTAACTCCAAATAGAATTCCACTATGGTGGAAATCAATCCATTTACGTAGTATATTATTAAACATACTCGAGTTCCTCCAACAGAGCATATTTCTATGTGGGGCAGGATTCCCTCTCTATATTTTTTTACTACATGGGGTGATGGTCCATAATGGTTTCATCATATAATGCACCATGAGATTGTGTTTTTAGAGGTTGTTTAAATTTGGATGTCAGGGTGAATTATGTTTCTTCTTTAATGATATGTGGTTGGATTACGTACATAGAAATGAAGTCACATGCCTATGTTTTGATTTATATACATGTTGCATATTTTTTTTGGGATCTCTTACATTATTTGTTTTTTTCCCATAGGGTAATTTTATAAGGTAATTGACTGACCAAGTACCATGATGGTCAGTCATATATGGAGGACCACATGGCTTTCATTTTCTAGATCCCAAAGGGGACACCTATTCCCACAAATAATTTTGTATTCAGGGGCAGAAAATCACAATCTAATCCAGTGAGTGATTTTTCATTGTGCGGGGGGGGGGGGGGCATTAATAAGGTTTTAAAATCACCTTATGAACCACCCAAAGTATTTTATTTCATACACGACCACTGGTTGTACAATCTCATCTTGTGAATGAATTCATTTGTGGGATGCCTTGTGAAGTATTCGAATTCCATGAAGAGCGCCATTCAACATTTCATTTTTCTATATAGGATAGTCCTCTATTGTGTATTGGTATGCATTACTTACATTCATCAAAATTTTCATTCGTGTTTAGATCTACCCTTATTCAAATACATAAATTTATTTTCCTCTTTTCTTGTCGAGTTTTCAAGACCCAACATGGGTGGTGGGATATCATCCCTCTTATTTTGATAAGAATTTTGATAGAATCCATTTCGTATATATAAAACAAATTTCCTCTTTCATAAATTTATATAATGATCTTAGAACTGAATAATATTAGTAATGATGGTTAAATACATCTTCTCATATTGGTTATAACTAATTTTTTAAAAAATATATAGATGACACTACACATCAACTATGTAGTTCAATTTTGTATTGATATAGTACATTACATTCAAATAATGGATTCAATAATCCTTTTCCATATCAATAAAATGAAATGAAAAATATATTTGAATTATTTGTTTTATTTTTAACTATTTTACACTTATATCATTTTTTATGTAAACATTCGATATCTTATTCCATTCAAAATTGATAAATTTATTTATATAACACTAATATATGACTTGATAATTATATAGTTTTTCAATACTCAATTAGGTACGATAGAAAACTCCGTGATATAAAAACATTTATTTCCTTATTGAATCTTCCTTTAGGTTTCAATGACAACATTTGGATACTTGAATAATGTTTCTAGGACTCTCCTACTAACATTCACACTTTTTATGAACTTCTGTCCACTTGAACTATTGATACAGTACTATATCCAATGATCCATTTTTTTGTTATTTATTCAAAATAGTTTTTGAATATATGTGGAAAAATTGTTAAACTCATTAAAATTTTCTAAATATTTAAAATGTCGATTAAAAAATGAGTCCTTTTACAAGATTAAAACTTATAGGATATTTTTAGTCAAACCAAGTTATTATCACACGAAATCATATTTAGAATATTATTGGAGATTAAAATTCCATAGTTTATGATTCATCTATTTCCTCTAATAAATTATGTGTATTTATCTATTTATCTCATAAGAATTATGATTCACCTATTGAATAAGATAAAAATTGGTTTACCTATGGAGTAATTTCTCTAATAAATAGTATTTTATTATGGATAAAAAAATATTCATATGTTTTATACCGATATAATAAGATTATTATATTACACACCACTTTTATATTATTTTAATCTCAAAAATATGTTTTATGATAATGATTGTGTAATTTTAATATAAAGAATATTTTATCAAATGAGTTTCATGTTTTACATACATTTAATATGGACTATTAATAAATTTTCTCCAACTAAAATGAAGAATTATTTTATAATTTAATCATATATATCTATAGTAAAATTCATAAATTTCATTATTAAATAAATTTATTTCATAAATATATAGGTGATGTCTATATCTAGAAGAAAATAATGTAGATATTATCATATACGAATCTTGGATATTTTAATTGACTACTATTTACCCTAATCCATCATAAGGATTAACAAAACTCTAGCCCCCTATAATATAATGGCTAGGTTTTCCATGTTTAGTGACTAAGCATATATTACATTGTTATATTATAAATGGGATATGTTTTAGATGTTGTAATAGATGATATGGGTGTGTTATAATGAATTCTTATTGATATTTGGAAACTGTCTTATCACAATGTATTTTATGATTTTGAAATACCACATGGTGATTTATTATCATAATATTATCTTATGATAAACTCCAAAATCCAATTATTTATTTCAAGATGAATTATATTTGGTATAATTTGGGTTTTTTAAATCCTTGGATAATATTAATGGAGATATGTGCAAAACAGAACACAATTGATGATAAAAAAAATTTTGGTTATAAAATGTCTTTGAAAACATCATGGATAACTTGTGAAATTCATAATGTATGATTAAATTCAATGATAACTAAATAATATACCATGGGATATATAAAGGAGTTGTCACTATGAGAAAAAAACTAGTCTAAAACATCAATATCTTTATATCGATTTTTTCATATACTCGAATATCTCTACATTATTCATTATTTACCAACGATGTAGTAGAAAACTAAAAAATAAGAAATATCTACCCAGAAACTTGGTGATTAATATCCTCCAATGGATACAGCATTAATAAAGTAGAATATTGTATTTCTTTGAGATATCATCATTATGTATGTTGATTAAATATAACTATGGTAACACAACCATTTAAGGTATATGATTGATAATTATTTTATATAATAATGGTTTCATTAATCAAGACTGAGGGATCTTGGAAAATGAGGTTTCCTTTCGATTTTGTTGTGTTGGTTATGTGTTAATTAATATTTATAGTCCTTTAAACTGTAACAATGAATTAAATTGATCATTTATTCTTAAAATCAAGGTTTAATAAAAATGAATTTGATATCATGTGGCTGCAATTTTGGAAATCATTGGATATGCTTAAATATTTTATCTTCAACTATCTATATAAACATCATAATATAGTTATTTATTCGTCCTAAAGGATAAAAAATAACATATTCATTGTCTTAATTTAAATCATCATCCATATAAATATCATATCATACTATATGGTTAGTTGAGTGGGGTCAATGGTTGATGAATATATAAAAAATAATATTTATAAACCTTCCATAAACTAGTATAAAATTAATTATGTTATACTACAAGGGATTATAATCTAGTGTGTTTTAAAAAATAAAAAATTCGAAAAATAAATAAAACTTTTAATAAAATGAAAGATTTATTTAGTGGTATTTAATGAAATTGATGAATGATGTAGGAAGAATGTGTAAAAAAATCAGGGTATATTAGTGGTAAATGTTACAGAGTTGATGAATTCTGGAAATATGATTTACTTGAATGATAAAAAAATATTTCTATAATTTTTTAATAAAGTAAATATTTTGAAAAATATATAGAGAAAAGGGGTATAGATTCTTAATTATTTTGAGTGATCAAAATATTTTAGTTAACTCTCCCTTAAATATATTTTTTTTAATCATAAACAATTTAATTTAATGGTTCTATAATGGGGAAGACAATATTAAAACATTTTTAAATGAATTATTATTTTTATATTTTTTATTCCAGTGTGATAAATATTGAACACCCAAAGATAAATATTAAATTTTACAATTAATTCTCATGAAAAATACAAAAAAAATACAAAAGAAATTAGTAAAAATATTCTTCTACTAAGAACACCATCATCAATCAGTCAGCTTTTTGTTATGAGGGATTCATTTTTCCATTAATATAAAACTGGGTACCGTTATGTTCTTTTATATGAAATTTTTAAAATATTAATATGAATATAGTAGAAAAATTCAAAAGAAAAACGTTAGAAATTTATTAAAATATGAGAAAAATATATTACAACTCATACAAATATGAGCCCCAAAAAGAATTCAGCTACACATACCAATAGAATCAAAATAATATACACCAATAATATATATATAAATAGTAAAAATCAAATAATATTAAATAAAATATAATTCAACTATCTATTAAGATCACTCTTCTTCACCTGCATTACCATACACCCACCCACTACCACCGAGCATTTTCCATATATCTTTTGGAATATCTCATCCATCCAATCTAAAATCAACATTTAAAATACTGAACAATATAACTAATTAATGGATCCCGTCAACATGGATCATATAAAACATCTATAATATCGAATATGTTGAATCCACCTGGTAGCTTTGACTGTTCTTCATCTCCTTCAGGTGACTCAACCAGAGCTCATGTAATAGAATGAACACCTTTCACATAGGTTCTTAATTCACCATTCAAGCTTCCACGTTATCCTTTTTTTCTTCCTTCGAGAGATTATATTTATATTCTTGAGCTTAGTCTTTGATCCATGTATATTTAATTTAATATTTATAATTTTAGTGACAATGTGTTAGTTTAAAATTATGAGGAGTATTACAATTAATTTGAAATTATGTGATAACATTATAAATT
Source organism: Viscum album (assembly GCA_963277665.1). Taxonomy (NCBI): domain Eukaryota; kingdom Viridiplantae; phylum Streptophyta; class Magnoliopsida; order Santalales; family Viscaceae; genus Viscum; species Viscum album. Next base: position 1,260,395,483 of record OY728152.1, read on the forward strand.
TGGCCAACAGTGTGGGATGAATCATCATATATGTGAATCATATTTCCTAGAAATATTATTATGTAAAAACAAAAATTTTCGAATCATCATAAAGATCAATGAATCTTTTTTTAAAATGTAATTAAAAATATTTAACAACATTACAAGGATATAGGTATATTTCTATTCTTAAAAGAATTTTTTCGTGAAAAAAATACAAGCGCTTAGTGAAAATTAATCAATCAAAAAAGAAAAGTCTAACATAAATATTGTAAAAAATATAGTTTATTTGAAAAATATTTAATGATCACCATATATTTTGAACTGAGAACATTAGGAAATTTTAAAAATCATTTTAATTTTTTTTTGAGAAACAAATTTTCATACAGAATATGAAAGAGCTATATTTTTTACCCCAAATATAAAATTAATTATTTCTCTTTTAAAGTCATATAATTCGATAAAAAATTAATTATTACATAAAATTGATAATGAAAACATGATAATAACTAAATAAACATTAAATTATCCCACATTTAATGAATTTTTTTATATTCCATAAATAAGATAAAAATAATTTTTGAATTAAAATTTATCATTATAATTAGTTAGTTTCCCTATCCACTAATAGGATGTTTTGAATAATATTTTCACCCATATAATTTATCATTTATGCATAAATTTTCTCCAATAATAATTAAAGGATTAAAAATATAATTGATTCCAATTTTAAAATGATAATTGAAATGGAAGTTTGAAAATTATTTTAAAGGAACTTTATTTTTCATTAACCTATTCTTAAATTTTGTCATTTTTCTCCATGGTGAATAGACTCGAATTTTTTACATATTATAACTTAACAATGCTATATGGATGAGTGGGTTTGTGAAATAACATGACGGATAAATACTTTTCTTGAAATTTTGATATAGGAATAAAGAGATCAATAAAGAAAATAATCCCATTTATTATTTCATTGGATAAAAAGTTTTTCAATAAAAATCTAATCAAGAGTTTCAAATTCATTTCAGATTATAAGACATACTCCAAAACATCACCAAATGTTTTTATCATTGAGATATATATACATATGATATAACCCATTTATATTCATTTAGAAATAATTTTTTTAACAATATAAATGAAATTAAATAATTCAAATTTCTTTTAAAATATTCAACCACAAAAATTATAATGGTTACATGAAGAAGTCTAATTATAACATAATTTATAGGATTCATAATGTTTTACTCATTATATATAGTTTAACTAAATTGTTGGCCCCATCCCCACATAGACATATAAATCATTGCATTACCCCCACTTATGAATCTTTAGTCGGAAGAAGCAATAGAAGAGCCAATTTTCAAGGAGGTTATAAAAAACAACAATGAAAATGGTTGTAAAATTGTCATATAAAACAAAAAACAACATGTTAACCCATCAATATTCAAATATATTTTCCAAAAATACATATTATTAGGAAAATTCATATTATTTCAATGTAGATGAGTTTATAATGAAAATATTAAAATGATTAAATTCAGTTCCAAAAGACAAAGAATTTCCCCATAAGAATAATTTCAAATATAGGGTAGATTTCAACAATAAAATGATTTTAAATCCTCTTTGAGAGAAACCAGCATTAGTATTATCAACTAATACTTATTTAAAATTTAACATATTAAAAATGTGGATATTTTTTATATCTTAATTTTGTGCTTCTAGAAGACCCATCTCCTTCAATAAATCATGTAACACTTTTTTCCCAATGGATGTGACTATTAAAGTAGTACGGATCAACAATTATATTTAATAATTTAATTTCAAAAAATAAATAATTTAAAAAATGTGACATCGTGGTTATGAAAGATCAATTACCCCAATGATAGATTAGTTACAATAGTTTAAAATAATACTATATAGGTTTTAGTAAATAAATAGTTATGAGTAATTATTTGAACAAAAATTTAGAAAATTCATATTTTTTAAACCATCAGTTTTCATCAATGAAATTATAAGTTTCTTTTCAGCTATTCCTTCTCTAAAGAATATAATCATTATTTTTATAGTGTTTGGATTTCATGATATTTGTAGTTTCACTATTTTATGAGAAATTTATATCATACTCTGTCAAAATAAAAAAAACAATAATCTCTATTAGATTTTTCTTGAAATCCTCTAATAATAAATGTCTATGATATTTATCAAGAAGTATTTCAATTAATAAAAACTCGTGAATATGAATATTGCTTTTAAAAATCAAAAAATAAAATGAACTAATATTTGAAATAGTTGTTTTAAATTTTCATTAAGACACTTGGTAAGCAAACATTAATAAATAGTTGTATGAAATCTCATAAACTACTCATTATCTTTAAAATATTCACCCTCATAGTGTAATTCCATTGATATATTATGAGGACCATTGAAAATGTCTCCTATAAAATCTATATGTTCATTAAATAAAACATTATCCAATGATCTAATGATATCAAAAGCATGCCTTTTCTTCTTTCCTAGGACTTTTTCTATAATTTCATCCATGAAACACGAAAAATATTGTGGTATATTATTTTCAACTTCTAAAAGGTGTGAGGTAAAAAAATGTTTCCTCATCTATAAAACACTATTTGATGGCTGAAATTCCTTCTGAAAAAAACTTATAAATATCATGGACAATGGTCTATGGAAATTAATATATATTGGGTTCATGGGATATTTTTTTCTGATAAGGATAGGGATGTTTAAATTGAACAATAAACTAGAAATAATTCAAAATAAAAAATATTTATTCATGTTAGACCATTTAATGTTCCTTATTAGGGATTTGTACACTTTTTTTTCTCAAAAATCAATAATTATTAGTGATTTTAGTTGATTAAAATTTAACAATTTCTAAATTAAATAGATTATCAACTAAAACCATAATTATTTCATCAATATGAACTGTGGTATCCTTCATTATCTCATCTCAAAAAACCAATTTAGACACGTCAATAATCATACAACACCCTAAAGTGTAGAAATTATAAAATATTGAGTTCTTATTGATCATTACTAGATTCAAATATTAGTTTCCCCTTTTGGTAAATAAATAATAAAACCTCTAATATGATGTAACAACCTTCCTGGGATAATTGTATCTATTTTTTCACCATTTATCAGATTCCATAAAAAAGTTATACGTAATTTCATATTTACTACACTCAAAAATAGTTCATAGACCCTTTCAATGGGTCAAAAGATAAAACTATCAGCCCAATTCTATGAATACAAGGTGTATTTATATTCAACCAATCATATTTTCTATAAAAATGAGTAAAAAATAAGTTTAAAACCAGAATCCTTGTGATGAAAAATAAATTCTTACCTCAATTTTTCTAATTATAGATTTATTAAAAAATATCCAGGGGTTGATACATTTTGTAGGTATATTAATTTATAATTAAATACTAAAATAAATAGTTAAGTTGATGGTGGTATATTATTCCAAGATACAATTATTGGAAAAGGATGTTCTAATAAATTGTAAATATGATTGAATTTTATCCAATGAATCCAATAAGGGTATGTTCATTTTACGGTTTTGGATCATATCATAAATTTATAAATAATTAGATTCAAATTATTAAATCATGGTTAATCAAAGTAACTAATAAATTGGAGAAAAGTATTTTAAATTAGATTAGGTATATTCGTTTTCTTCAAAACGGTTTTATTTATTCCTTTAATGAACAATTCACACTTCATGATTTTTATTCAATTTGTTTTAAAATAGAAACATAATTATTCATCTCGGTTTGGACCATGTTTTCCACTCTTATAGTTTTATTATTTTCATGTTTTTCATTTTCAGAATCACCTAATAAAAAAATATCATCTTAACTATGATATATCCGATCATCTTTTTGAGTTTCTAAACCACTTATTAATGTAATATTCATCATTCATTCCTTAATATTTGAACTAGTTTTATAAGGTAGATTTCTCTTGTTATCTAATAATAAATTAATATTTTTGACATTTGAATCTCATTTTGATTAATGATATATTATTCAGGATCCACCATAGTGAAATTATACATAAAAAGACCATCCAAATTAGTATTATAATTATAATTTTCAAAAATGTTTTGAAATTGATTTCTTAATGGATGTTAGTACCTTGTGGAAGCATAGTTTTTCAAAACCTAGTGGTATCCTATTACATGTATGACTACATCTCATAGAATGGTTTTATGTATTTTTAAAATATTTTATTATTACACATGGTTCTAAATCTAAAATAAAAAAATTATACATCTTCATCCTTTGTTAAAAATAGATCAAAATTATTGTATCAATTAGTTTTATCCCTAAATATTCCATAATTATTAAATTATATCCTATGAAAATACTATTTCCCGTCATTTAAAATTCTAACCTAACCATGAGACTCAATCCTATTAATTTTCCCATTCCTAAAACATTTTTATTGGGAAGACTAATCAATTTTGTCAAAAAAATCATTAAATTTTTTTTATATATAAAAATCATTCCCAAATGCATGGTAAAAAATAATGTAGTAGTTGGGAGTGAAACTAATTTAAAATATTTCTATTAAGTGGTGGGTAGAATTATTGTGGTTTGGATGTACCTAAGAAGAACTTTGTATATTGGTCATGTTTTGTGGAATTATTTTAATTTCACTAAACAAAACTAGTAATATTATACGGAACATATTTTATCATAAACAAAGGGTAATATTTCATTCCAAAATAATTGAATTCATTATCCAAATTATAATAATAACATCATAAAGTGTATAAAAAAAGATGCCACCCTTATGATTTAAAAAATAGAATGTATCTCAATTTTAACTCCTCTTAACCAATCCTATTCAATTGTAGTTTCTCTTAAATTCTATATAAATATCTAATGATGTTCAAATAATACTCCTTTTGTAATCAATTAATAAAGGAAATAAGGAGAGATAATACTGTTTCATTGAATAGTTCTTAAACATAGTGGAAAATCGGATAAATGAAGGATGGATTGAATGTGTTTATAGTTGAAACCCCATATTTCTAGGTGTCACTATAATTTTTATTCTAGGTATAGGTGGAATAATGTGTTAATTTTGTTTCTGTTCTCTCTATTTATTTAATTTTCCCATTCCAGTTATATTGGTACTGATTAGGGAACTAAATCAGTCAATTTTTAGAATTAAAGAATTAATTTCGACAGTCTTCTCTTATCCTTTGATTATATTCATATTCATGAGTAATTTATCACATGGCCCATTCATGAAATAAATTTTTATATAACTTATAAAAATATTTGGACATTTACAACATTAATAGAGTTGGTTCTGACACAGAATGTAATGTTTTAGGGAAAATAAATCAATCCAAAATGAAATAATAATAATAATAATTTATTTAAACAATCTAGAGTAATAAAAACCATTTTCATTCAAAAAAACCAATTATATTTTCATCCCTAATTGAAATTAAATATATAATTATACTTTTAAAATATATAATTTATTGAAAAATACATGTACATAATCTATAAAAAGAGCCACATCATATAGTATGAAGGAACCATTATGAATTTGAAAAATTAATCATCAAATCTGAAAACAACATTGATTCTTGTTATATTAAAACAGACCCTACTCTAACGTTTTATTCATATGGTCAATTATATTAGAATTTATTATAGGTTATCCCAAATATTTATAGTTATGTATTCTAATGTTAGGAATAATATATGTCAAATTGTGCATATAATATGCCCCGATATCTATGCCTCATAGGTTTAGACTAATAAAAAGGCATTTTAATAACTTAATCTTATATAGGATTTAATGTAAAAAGTTATTCTCATAACACATTTATTTTTATGATATTATCACATAGGTACGTTATTATTTCTATTCACTCCACCACTATGACCATGTGTCATGCCCTATCTAACATAATATACTATAGACAATGAACGCTAAATTTTGAGCCTATACCCTTCCTTATAACACTAAAAGTGAATTTCATAGAATGAAAATTTATTTTTACATATTTCAATTATTATTTAAATTAATCTTACTATAAAATCATTATAAATCATATTAATTTTTTTGGGAAACTTATATAATTTATAAATTAATTATTTTTAAAATTTCTCTAACTAATTAAATAAATTTCTATAAAACATTTATTAAACAAATTACCATAAATATTAAATTGTAATATTATTATACCATTGGAAATTATAATGAAATTATATTATTATTTTAGAAAACTGTTATAAATTTCAAAAAATAAGGTTTAATATAAAATAGTTTAAAAAAAATAGAATTTATTTTAATTGTTGAATTTGAATTTTTCATATTATGGTCGATATATTAGAATATTTTTAAAAGATATCAAATAGAATTTTTATTATTTATATGATGATGTTTTACATTATATTTCCAATTTCATATTAGGATCATGTAAATTTCTCAGATGATAAAATTTGAATATAAATTTATTTACATTTTATTTAACATCATATATTTATTTAAAGTTCCATATAAATGTTAATATGAATGATTTCATATAAGAATAATATATAATTATTTTTTTAATTAATTAATTATTTAATAACAATAATTAATCAATAAATCACAATATGTTTATAATTATATTTATTCATAATTTCTTCCTAATAAATTTTCTAATTTTTCATAATATGAAATTTTCATTTATTTAATTCACTAAATTATTAATTATTATAATTAATTTGTTATCAATTAATGTACACTATAATTACATATGGAAAATATAATTATTTAAATTTTTATACACGTATATATATATTAAAACACATCATAAGATAATTGATTTAGTTTTCTTCCACATTCACTATGGTTGGTTCTATGTTACAGGCATAAATTTAATGGAGGACTATATTATTTAAATATATGGTGTTGTAAGTATTATAGAATATTTTCTATCTCCATAGTATTGTATCCTTGTATAAATGGGATTTGTTTCTCAATACTCATTGGACTACTGGCATATTCTATATATAGAACCTTCGAGTTTGGATGTCATTCATATCAATGTTACTCCTGTAGGTATTTTTTATTTTATATGATTTTTTTCCTTTCATGAGGGGATTTTATATTCCTTATTCCTAGGATTAATTGCTATATATATAAATATATTTGTCATTTTATTTGGTATTATAACATAGTATATGAGTTTTGTAAAGAATTATAAATCAATTTGTTTTAAAAAATTCCTCAGGCTGAATGATTTTGATCCGAATATATATCCATAATAGCATATATACGTGTAAATATAATATAATGAGATATGATTGTGATATTTAATCTACAATAAAATATTAAGGGTCAGATTCGTTATAAATTTAATGGTATTAAATAATATTATCCTTTCATATGGGTGACCATGATCATTAGGTGCCCATGGATTATATTGTGTAATGAAAAAAAATATTGAGACTATGCTAAGTATTATTTTAATCACATTTAGCATTTATTATTGATATATCATGACCCACCTAGACCCCTATTTTTATCTATTAATCCATGAGGGTCACCAAACTCTATCCTCTAATAGTATTGGTGTTGGTGAATAGAAACAAGTACATGAAAACACTACTTTTTATTTCACGACTAATATATCATTTTAAGATAAACAACATAACAAAGACACAAATCCAACATAAAAATGATTAGTGTCTTTGGAAAATTACTCTCATAAAAAACATGGACATAATATGACACACATATTTAATTATGTACTTCATCATTATTATTAAAAAATCACATTATCCTTAGTACTTGTAATCACATAAGGGTATACATGAGTGAAAGGGGTCCGATAAAATCCTTGTCCGAGGATGACGAAGGGACATAAATCAATATGAAATGGGTGGGAACAACCATCATCATCATTTAATTTACATGGATTTATCATTAGTATTTAAAAAAAACTTGAGATAAAGTCATGGAATATGGAAATGCATAAAAATGAACCATCATTTTATAATATTCCGATACCACACTTATTTTTGAATAAATCTAGCTTCATGTTCAAGTATAAAATCTATTAAAATCATAAGATCATAGTTGTTATCAATTCCATCAAGAGGATCACACTTAATACACATTATCTCATGATATATATAACGTTACCCAATGTATTTGGGTGATATATAATTTATTTCCCACCCATCACATCATAACATTTACATAATCATTCCTACAACATAGAACATATGAATATCATTGTCATAAAATAACCCATGGAAAGTAATTAGTTTCATATGTATTTAATAAATCATAAATTCATGAATAAAATTTGGGGTAACAAAATGAAAAGGGGAGACCATTCTATGGATTAAAAGATCAATATTCTTAGGATGAGAAATAACACATGAGGTTTCAATTTTTTTTTGAAAGAAAATACTTTTTGTAAATTCGTTTTATTTGACATAAATTTTTACATGGAAACATGTATATCCCGAAATGAAAATGGGAAAACAAAAAAAAAGTTTTTTAATGTACAATAATAGAATATCTAATATTATTAATTAAGAAAAGTGGTATTTTCTGAAGAAAATATATTTGGTTTAAGAATACCCTAACCTTAACTCCTATTCTATTTCATCAATTTCATGCCTTGTAATCCTCAGTGTAGACTCTTTTCTGTTCCACTAAAAATCTCTGGATATTTGGATTTTCATTACTCAAAAAACCCAAAACGTATTCTATGGGGATTGAGAAGGAGTATTTTGGTAGAGGGTTTGACATGGAATGTTGGGAATGGGTGGTTTTTCCTTGGGTGAGTGAAGGGTTATTTATACTTGAGGATATACGTATTTCTTGGATATAATATTGGATAAAATGTTATAATAAATGTAAAACATGTAATAGTGATAATTTTTAAATATAAATCATATATTAATATAATATTAAATTTTTTTCAGTAATTAATCCCATTTATAATTCTACATCACTAGTTTATTTAAATGGAATGTGAAAAGAATGAAAAATTAAGATTTTAATGGGTCACTTGACATTATTGTTTGGAAAGATCATTTTCGGTTTTTAAATTATGTCTATTATATTTTAATTATTAATTAATCAAATAAAATATATGATGTAGGAGGCTCTTGTTATTTATTGTATTAGGTCATTATTACATGATGAATGATCTGTTTTAGATACACTTGTTATATGAAAAGTTGTATTTTTTACTATTGATTTTTCTGTGTATTTTATTAAATAAAAATCAACATTTCCCAGATTCCACATGATGATATAAATATTATATTAATTTTATCCAAAAAAATTCTATCATTGGTAATTTTAATTTTTAATATATAAATTTTGATTTTTACAAAATACATTAAATTAAGGTTCATTAAAATTGTTATTTTATTTTGTTTGAGTGTTTCCATTATGATTTAAATATTTTTATCTTTATAATATTTGTATTTAATTAAATTATTCATGGAAAATATTATTTATGTCATAATTTATTATTAAGAGATTAATTTACTATTCCAGAGGTCTGGTTACTATCCCCAATAATCATGTTACTATTTCAAATGGTCAGGTTACTATTGAAATGGCCAGATTTCCTTTTATAAAAGCATATTAATTCGATCATTAGTTAATCACATCAATTTGAATCATGTTTATAAATTATATTTTCTATAATTTCTATCTTCTTCTAATATTTTGATAATTTTCTGTACTTTCGTTAATGAAAGGGATGATTCTAGAGGATTTGAGAGACATGTTTGTTCACATTTTAGATTTCACATTTTAATATTTCATATATTATTGGGTTTATTTTTACAATAATGTTATTATTTTCAATAATAAATTAATGTCATGTTTATTTATCTACATTCTTATGTGTATAATATGAAAACTAATTATTTAAATAATAAAATATCGTTTATAAATAATAGGCCATTAGAATACCCCCTTACAAATTTTATCCCAAAAATTTTAATCATTTTATTGTTTGAGAATAGGTGAGAGTAATTCTATTTCATTGATTATTCATGTTCCCTTTTCACCTCTTCATACTCATTGTTCCACCATAAAACTTTGAAAGGGTGATTTGTCTTGTTCTGTAGAAATTTTTATCTATAGTCCCTGATCATCACTAACATCTCTTTAAATGAGTTGACATTCTCTAGTTGTACCACCTATAGAATAATTACATGTGAGGTATTGTGTATGTACATCCTTATATATGATATGAGGAGCTTATCCTAAACTTGATCCATACATAGTAAAAGTTCAAGATGATATGATACTACTCATATTCGATCAAGGATATAAATGGGGCCAATGTAACTTGGGATATGTTTCTATTTCATTCAAAACATCACGACTCTCTACCATGGTGATATTATAAGGAGATATTTTTCTCCAACATCAATGTCCAAGTCCCTTTGATGGTTGTCATTAAATCAACAAAGGCTGAACTTACATGGATTTTTCATCATTTTAGGAAAATATTCAACACATAAAAAAATACATCCCCATGGGCCATAATAGTATAGTGTAATTTGGAAACATGGAAGATATTTTTACAGTTTTAAGAATGATATTAAACAACTCTTAATGATCTACCCCTTTATTAATCCTATATAAATATATTTATCCATAACCCACGGAATAGAAACATAATGAAGGGGTGAGATCAGTTTTTCTGTTTGTGTAATAAATGGGATATGTAAACATAATAATAAGAATTGGGGTTTGATAACGTGGTCATATAATTATAAGATCATGGCCTTTATATCAAATACCATAATCAAGGGTAATGGAATAAATATTGGATGTTCATAATGCATGAATTCTAAGGTTATGAAGATCATAATCCACTAAAGAATAACATTGGAATACAACTTTGAATTATGGTATAAACCTCTTTCTTGACCCATCGTAGAGGAGCCAAAACCATAACTACCCCAAGGCCACCTCCAATAGGATAGGGGGTGGTGACTAGCATCTAGTATACGTATACCATATGTGGATGGATTTTTCCTATGTGCCTTTAAAAACTCACACATCTCTAATCCCAAAATGATGATATGTAAAACACTATGTAATAAAAAATAAAAACCACTAAGATGCCAAAAATATACTTTGATTGTAGGAAACTAAAATTAAATAGGTCACGAATAATAATCCACAAATGTATGAGTTTATAAAATGGGAACACATAGTTCCTAAAATTCCACAACAGAAAATCCTAATAGAAGGGTAGGGAAAAAATATCAATCTAATGTCACAAGAGAAAACATAAAATATTTAGTCTCTCTAATTACCATATGGCCTTAGTCCACATAAGACTCCATCAAGGAGTCTATCTTCTACAAAAGGTAGGACATGTTCGGGCAAGGCCCATTCATGGGTGAGTAAAAAAATACTCCATAGGAACCCCTGAAACCAAAAACAATTACGCAAATACATGAAGTATACAACATATAAGTACCAAAACTATATGATAAAGAAATAAATGGTGTATACTCTATTGAATTCACAATAAATATCCTAAATAATATAATAATCATTTCACGCTAGAATGTTTCTATAGAATGTAAATTTGATTATTCGACATAATTCGCAAAACACCCTTTATAGATGCGAGATATAGTCCCAATGAGACACTCATTCCTAAGAGAAAAGTAGTCCAAATGAGACACTTTGTCCCAATAAGAGACTTAGACCTGATTATACACTTATTCTTGATGAGACACCTAGTACTAATGATACACTTATTCGTAATGAGACACTCAGTCTTATGGTCATAACGAGACACATGATTCTGCTCGTAGCATTGTCGTTCAGGGAGAAATACTCCTCAATCCATTCTTCCTTTTTTGAAATCTACAAAAAATCACATAGATTATCATAAAATTATTTTTTCATCTCATGGGTCCCAATGTCTAAAAAGACTCATCAAGAGAACTCACAGTTTGAAAATAACGACAACTTTTGTTAACATGCACGACCAGGGTCCAACCTCGGTCCAAATCGACCCGCTGGACCTGTACCGACCCACTGGACGACCTGGCCTAGCCTAGTCTCGTACAGCCTAAACTAGACCATCACAGCCTAAACTTTCCAAGATCGGCCGGCTAGGCCTGCTGGACAACAGCCCAATCGGTCCATCCCATTGGGCCGGTGGAGTGGCCCGACTCCCCTTGTTTGTCCCACATTGCGGACTGGCTTCTTGTGCCAGATGTGGTCCACCATGGCCACATACCTCTTTTCTCCACAAGAATTTAAAACACATCTTCACTGACAACCCTCCTCATGCTTACCCAATGGTATTTCCACTGCTGTAGGATCCATGCGGCCCCCATGCCGCATACAAGGCCCCCTCAACGTGGATATGACCACCTCTCACGTCCCTGTTAAATTCCACGACCTCCTTTTATTACCAAAAATGAATCTACTTCTATAACACTAACCACAGCCACATTCCATCTATGTCGGCTTCCCTATCGGTGGACATGCTCCACCAGCTCATCGTCCACTCAGACTAGCCCCCTAGAACATGTCGTTGCATGCCTAGACTGGCTGGAGCTGCCACCTCCAGCTGCAACCATGCACTGAGGACTCACACTACTGTGGGATGCTATCTAAGAAAACTCACATCAAGCCTTCACCATAGCCCCACTTTTATTCCATTGTATGGTCAGATCTTCAATATCAGATCGTTTCACATTGAAAATAGGGTAAAATGATTGATTGTTCACACAAGGGTTTCAAAGTGAGATTATTTGATGAAGAAAATAATTAAGAACACGATAGATTGAGTGGATATAATAAATGAATTTCAATAACCAATGAATGGTTATTATACTTCCTTCATGAATTCCTTGACTCATTCTTGTTAGAAAAATGAATGAAGAAGGATAATCACTATGACGTATCACTCGTTAGAACCAGAAATTTAAACATCCCACAAGAGCAAGGGAACTACATATCATATTTTATGTTGGGTTTCCCATATTTTTCATTAAATCATAAATGGGGAAAGGAAATAAAAAATATATAAATTTTCCCACCTCGAGTTGGAATAATCATTGATGAAGACCGAAGCTACATCATCATTCGCTGACTCTCGATCTTCCAGATCCAAAGTTGTGTTGATACCCCATCATTAGCCAATATTTTCTCTAGATTTTATTCAATCCAACTAAGAGGAATTCAATGTTTATGATGATAACCCTAAATAATCTTCTGGAACCTATTAAAAAAAGGTTGTCACTATGTCATCATGTAATGTTAAAAACAAAATATACCTAATTTATTTTATTTCGTTAAGCATTTGAAATCTACATTCAACATTCGAATCGTGCCAGTAATTATTAGGTCCCACATATGGTAAATTCACTACTCTAAACCCAATTATTCCCTCAAATTTATATTTTGGGAACACATTTATATGTTATTAATCATTAGTTATAAAACAAATCACATGTTATTTTAAAAACATAACATTTTCAATGAATATTTTTGGGAACATTAGGCCTTAGAACCACACACCGTCTAAGTGTCTAGTCTCATAATAGTCCTATCACTAGTGCAAAAAAGTTTATTAAAATCACCATTTTTTATATCGGTTATATACAAACAGCGTGAAAATCTGTGATATGGGGTTTTTTACATAGTTTATTTTATAACCGACCTAAAAAATACTGAGAGTAAATTTTTTAGGTCGGTTATTTTAATAACCGACGTAAAAAATCCAGCGCGTTGGTTTTTTACGTCGGTTATAAAAATAAGTGACATAAAAAATGTGGCAGCTGAGGCCGTTTTGAGGTCATTTATTTGATAAACAACGTAAAAAACCAACACACTGCAGTTTTTATGTCGGTTATAAAATAACCGACTCAAAATTTTGGTTTCTGATGTTCTTTTACGTCGGTTATAGAATAACCGACGTAAAAAACTAACATGCGGCTTTTCTTCGTCGGTTATAAAAGAACTGACATAAAAATCGTGGTATCTGATACATTTATAACACTGGTTATTATAATAACCGATGTTATAAAAGTAATAAAACAGTTTATAACGTCTTTTATTAAATATCCGACATTATAAAACATTTAAATAATTTATCATTCCATGCGGATTGTCTTTTTTGATTTGTTGATCAATAGACCTACTACTCATCTCTCTCGTGTGGAAAAACATGAATCAACTCTTCGATCTCATTTCTTTAAACTCATTTTGCCATCATCTTTTATCATCTTTACTCTCCTCGGATCTATCATCTCCACTCGCAATACTCAGGTAATCCTCCCACGACTTTATTTCGTTCATTTTTCTTCCCGGAGAGTCTATAATTACGTTTTGTGATTTTTTTTTGTTTAAACTAGGTACGATTCTTCTATTTCGAACACTCTAACCTCGTTTTTCCATCATCATATTATTTATTACAACCATATCTATTATATCTACTCTCAATATTTAATTAATCCTCACCTACTTTAATTTCGTTTGTTTATCTTTTACGGATGCCCTACATTTATGGTAATTTTTGTTTTCATTGAAAACTAATGATCTCATTCACCTACATTACTGTAATTTATATCTAAACCATTTTGATACACCCATTCTGTGTACCATTGTGATTTATTTTATAAGTATATATGGTTTTTCATGGTGGAATGTTTGTTTTGGATCCTTTGTTGTTTCTATTTTTGGTATCACTTTTTGTTGTTCCATAAACTATTTACGTCTCTTATTATCGTAGACTATTATAAGTCGTAATATGCTATTAAAACACAATTCATTGAACAATAGATCATTTTAGACTAGCAGGAGATACAGTTCTTGGTTCTCATTTTGAATAATGGCACGATACTAAAACTAGTAGGTTGGGGTTAAAATCCCTAGATATGCCAAAACTAGTAGCATGAGGTTAAAATTCGATGATTTTGGGGGGTTGTCTAGAGGGTTAGGGGTTGTCTATGGTGTCCATGGTGGTGGGGGTGGGGATGTCCAGCGGTGTGGTGGGGGGGGGGGGGGGTCCAAGGGGGTGGGGGTTTCTTAGGTGGTGGGGGCTGTCCAAGGGGGTAGGTGTGGGGGGGGTGTCCATTGTGTGGGGGCCTGTCCAGAGGGTTTGGGGGTTTGTTCGGGGGGTGGGGGTGTCCAGAGGGTTGGGGGTGAATAGGGGGTGTCCATGGGGGTAGGGGTGGTGTCCAAGAGTGGAGGGGGTGTCCAAGGGGGTGGGGGTGCTATCTAGAGGGGTGGGGGCTGTCCAGGGGGTGGGGGTGGGGGTTGTCCAAAGGGGTGGGGGTTTTCCAAGGGGGTGGTGGTGTCCAAGGTTTTCCATGGGGTGGGGGTGGTGTCCATAGGGTCCGGGGGGCTATCTAGTGGGCTGGGGGTGTCCATGGTGTCCACGGAGGTGGGGGCAGTCCAGGGGTGTGGGGGGTGGGGGGTCTATGGGGGTGGGGTGTCAAAGGGGGTGGTGGAGGGGGGTTTCCAAGGGGGTGGGTGGGGGGATGTACAAGGCGGTGGGGGGTTGTCCAGAGGGTTTGGGGAGTTGTCTGGCGGGGTGGGGTTGTCCAGAGGGTTGGGGGTGTCCAGGGGGTGTCCAATGGGGTAGGGGGTGGGGGTGGTGTCCAGGAGGGGTGGGGGTTTCCAAGGGGGTGGGGTGCTGTCTAGAGGTGTGGGGGTATGTCCAGGGGTGGGGGGTTTTCCAATGGTGTGGGGGTGCGCTAGGGTGTGGTGGTGTCTAGGGGGTGTCCAAGGGGGTGGGGGTGGTGTCCAGGGGGTGGGGGGATTTCCAAGGGGGTGGTGGTGTCCAGGGGGTGTCCAAGGGGTGGGGGTGGTGTCCAGGGGGTTGAGGGGCTGTCCAAGTGGGTGGTGGTGTCCAAGGGGTGTCCAAGGGGTTTGGGGTGTTGTCCAATGGGTGGGCGGCTATCCGATGGGGGTGGGGTTGTTCAGGGGGTGTCCAGGGGGGTAGGGGATAAGTGTCTGTTGGGATTTACTGCTGTATCATGGTTTGTGGGATTATGACATGATGATTGTATTGTTTCATGGATATTAGTGTTGCAATATGATTCTAGATGGTTATATATATTTTGACAAGTAATCGACTTTGAAAAATTATGGGTTATGTGGGAGACCATGTCGTGGTATTCAAATATGCGTAGTTATTCTGGCCCCATTATTCCATGATTATTGGCTTTACATTGTGATTTTCTCCATTCGAGTTTTTATATTAAATTTCATTTGATTCTCATGTTTACTCAATTTTCTCTAATATTCTATCAACCTTTGGGGGCCCCATGGTTTTCATTGATTCCATGGAATTTGAAATTGTTATATCTAACTATATTATCTTTTTAAAATCATATTGAAGCATATTTTTTTAAATATGCATAGAATTTTTTTTTATTTCAAAAAAATTTACATTAAAATTACAATTTTTTTTCATATAAACATATATTTGTCTTATCATAAAAAGATGTATAATTTTGATATCTATTATAGGTAATAATGAGTCAAAGTTGGATTACGACAGATTAAATGAGAAATGAATATGAGGAAGATTTTGATGCCTTTTTGGAATTTTATAAACAAAATGTTCCAAGTAGTGACATTTTTTTCTATCCACGCCTGAAATGTTTGAATATGAAGAAGTTGAAAAGTAGAGAGATAAAAGATCATCTGATTTGTCATGGTTTTAATCCGAGTTATAGCCCTTGGATTTGGCATGGTGAAACTGGACGAAATGTCACTGATGATGATTATTTGCCAGGTGGTGACTCCGATAGAATTAAAGAAATGATTCGCAATATTTAAGAAGAACAAATTGAGATATAATCTACAGTTGCACGTCTATATGTCGATGCTGAAAAACCACTATATCTTGGTTGTAAAGATTATACGGTTTTTTTGTCGGTGTTAAGATTGATTAACATGAAGGAAAAACATTGATGGAGTGATATAAGTTTTACCGAGCTGGAACAATTAATGAAACAAATTCTTCAAAAAGATAACGATATTCTAGATTCACATTATAAGGACAAGAAAATATTATACCTAATGGGATTGGGATACGATAGAATACATGCCTGTCTGAATGATTGTATGACATATAATAAGGAATATGAATTTCTGTCAAAGTGTCCTAAATGTGGGACATCACGATATAAGGTGAAAGAAAAATCATTGACTGATGTATAGATTACAAAGATCCATTCAAAGGTATTTTTGTGTCTTCCTATAATTCATCGTTTGAAAAGTTTATTTGCTAATTGACATTATGAAAAAAGGTTAATATGGAATGCTGATGAGCAGTTATGTGATGGAAAAATATGTCATCCAGCTGATTTTCCACAATGGTAGAAAATTGATGAACAGTATACTACATTTGGAAATGAAATTATAAATTTCAGACTAGGGTTGTGCACAGTTAGAATAAATCCATACCGGACCCTCAGTAGCACACATAGTTCATGGCCTGTTTTATTGGTAATTTACAACCTCCCTTTTGATGTTTGTATGAAGCTCAAATATGTCATGTTGAGTATAATGATCTATGGTCCTAAGCAACCCGACAATGATATTGATGTTTTATGTTCACCGTTGATTGATGATTTGAAATTTTTATGGGAGGTAGGTATTAGGGTGTATAATTATTATAAAATGGATTATTTTCAACTGCATGAAGTTCTTTTGTTCACTATAAATGACTTCCCAGCATATGGAAATTTGTCTGGATATAGTGTTAATTGAATAAATGCATGTCAAATTTGCGAAAAACAGACGTCATATTGACAATTGCATCATGGTAGGAAAACAATGTACATAGTACATCAAAAGATTTTTCTTATGGATCACTCTTATAGAAGACCAAAAAAGGAATTCAATGGCTCACAAGAATTTGATATTTCTCCAAAACATTTATCGCCTAATCTGTATTCTGAGTGGGTGAAAATCCTTGATGTGACATTGGGAAAGAAACCGAAATCTGGTAATGATAGACATATTTGGAAGCAAAGGTCATTATTTTTTGAGCTACCATATTAGAGATGTCATGAAGTTAGACATAATATTGATTTCATGCATGTGGAGAAGAATATATGTGATAGTTTGATTGGAATATTGTTGGATATTAAAGGAAAGACAAATGTTGGGTTTAATGCAAGATTAGACTTACTACCAATGGGAATACATTTGGAGTTATCTCCCACTACTAATGGAAGACGAAAATTTCTTCCCCTGGTTTGTCATACATTATCGAAGAGGGAGAAAATTATCTTTTGTCATTGTCTTTATGATATCAAAGTTCCTCAAGGATATTCTTCAAATGTAAAAAAAAATTTCTCATTGAAGGACTTGATGTTGATTGGTATGGAATCTCATGATTGTCACGTCATGATTCAACAACTTCTACCAGTTGCATTGCGTGGAATATTTCCAATTAGTCTCAGAAGATATATAATGAATTTGTATTATTTTTTCAATTTAATTTGTAATAAGGTGATTTATGTGAATGATTTGAACATTTTGGAAAAGGATGAAATTTTAATACTTTGTCAATTGGAAATGTATTTTCCTCCGACTTTTTTTGATATAATGGTGCATTTAATGAATCATCTTGTTCGAGAAATAAAGAATTCTGGAACTGTATATCTTCGTTGGATGCATCATTTTGAAAGGTATATGAAAATATTGAAGGTGTATGTTAAGAATCCACATCTAACTGAAGCCTCCATTATAGAAAAGTATATTTCTGAGGAGGTTGAAGAGTTTTTTATGAGATACTTGTTTGCGGAGCAACACATAAGATTTATTTCATGTTGCCATGAACAAGTTAATAATGAGGGAAAGTGGATTCGTTTCTTGAAATTCAAATCTTTTCCAGCCGAACATATGAAGAAGTTATAATCATACATCTTGAATAAAATTGCTGATGCTCAACCGTATATCACATTGCATATTAATGAGTTGAAACAATGTCATCCAAAGAAGAAAGAAATGTTGATTTTGAATGAGAAATTTTTTTTAACATGGTTTAAAAAGACCGTTCTTGGTAGATCAGATGTATCAGAGACATTTAAATGGATAGTGAGTGGTCCATGTTTAAATGTGATAACATGTTCGAGTTATGAAATTAATGGTTATACATTTCATAATAAAGCTCAGGGAAACAGAAGTGCAGTTCAGAATAGTAGGGAATTGGTGTTTACAGAAGCAATTCATTTTTTGAGTGTTAAGGAAAAAGACCCAATTTCCACATCTAGTGCATATTATCGAGTAATTGAAGACATATGGGAGGTGGATTACTTTAAAATTAAACATCATATTTTTAACTGTAAATGTTTTATCAGTAACAACTGTTTCAGACACGATGAATTTGGAATGACTGTTGTTAATCATAATATATTGGAAGACAGAACTAATTCTTTTATAATTGCAACACATGAATAGAAAATTTTCTATGTAGTAGATCAATCAGATATGTAGTGGTATGTTGTTTTACAAGGGAAAAACAATATGTTGGTGAGGATTAACTTGATGAAGATTATGATTTATGTGAGATCCCTACTTCCATGGAAATATAATTAGAACATAATTATTTGTATGTTGAAGACATGGTTTGTGCCATAATGAAGGATCACTATGAAGGAATTTGGGAAAAAATCCATTTGTACGTTCATAAAATTACAGCTAAAATTTGTTTATTTCTTGTTTACATTTATTATTTTCATAAAATTGTAGATATTGTATGTTTTTTATAATTTAAAACATGTATTAAAATAAAATAAGTATCCATTTTTCTTTGTTTTATTTTTGTTTAGTTTACTTTATCATGTTTACCATTACATTAATTATATATCTATTGTTTTGTTCAGTGAAAATTAGTTTACCATGTTTACCATGTTTACTAGGTTTACCAGGTTTTGATATTTTTTAGTTTACTTTATCATGTTTACCATTACATAAATTATATATCTATTATTTTTTTTGTGACAATTACATTACCATGTTTACTATGCTTACCAGTTTTACCACGTTTACCATGTTTACCATCTTTACTCTCTTTACCATGTTTTCCATTGTTTAACATGATTACCATATTAAACGTGTTTACTATTATGTAACTTAGTACAATTTTACATTTTCTGATTACAGTAGTATTAAAATATTTGAATTTGTATATTTTTGAACTAATGTTTTTTTATTTGAAGGATAATGGCAGATCAATCAGTTGATCTACCACATGATTATGCAGATGAGAATATTTGTCATACCTCGGGGGAGGAACATTCAAAAGATCTTCTTGATGTTCCCAAGTCATGATCATGTGCTCCCATTACTACAAAGAGTTCTATAGTTGGTAAACGTGGGTGAAAAAATTTACCAAAATTATCACTTGCCTGTACGGAGGAGCAAAGGATACTCATTGAGTTTGATGAGGATGATATTCCTAGAGGTCCAAATGCAAAATATTTTAAGTGTTTTGAATCCACTCAGGGTAAGAGAAAAGTAAGAATTTTTATGATGGCTGGAGAAGTGTGGAAAAAGCAATAATCTCTCAGTTGTGGGAGAATATTTTGGTAAGATCTTTTGTTATTGTTTTCCTTTTCTTTAAATTTTTCTAGCATATATAATTTGTTTAACCTCATCTTTATGAGATGAAATTTGATATTCCTGACACAAGATGAGTTAGGAAGAAATACATATCGATGGATGCCAGGAGATGGAGGGATTTCATATCAACCCTCACATCTGATTTCAGTTTTGGTCATAGGAGTCATGACAATCCATGTTGTATATATCCTTTCATAGATGAAGACACACAGAGACAATTTGTTGAATGTTGATAAAAAGAACAATTTTTGGTAGGTGAAATATAAATTTTATAATATATCTTAAATAAACCATCTTATTACTATTTAGATAATGATTTCTTATTCAAAATTTTTAAAAAACAAGGAAATCTCATCCAGAGATCCAATCTAAAAATGTATACATTCATAGTTTATCTCGGAGAGGGTATACATTATTGTAATAACAAATGATGGAGAAAAATTACAAAAACAAAGAGATGAGTCTAAAAGCTCTGGAGAGGTGTCCCCTTTATCCCCTCCATCTAGAAATGAAAAATGGAAGAGAGGTTAGAGGGGAAAAAAGGCAATATCTTTTGGAATATTTGAGAATCATAGCTGAGAGGATTGTAAGATATCTATTTTATATATTTAAGTTTACCATTTTTTTAATATGATTTAAATCATTACAGAAATGTTCAATTAATTAATACAGTATTATCTTGAGGAGCTGGCTTCACACGAAGGTATTTACAGTTGCTGGGAGGCAAGACATTTTATCTACAGCATTGGGAAATCATGAACATCCTGGTCGTGTATGAGGATATCTGGAAGGTGTATCAGTAAGAAATATTTTTCCACATTCCTCAAATACTTGCGTTGAGGGTGTTTAAAAAAAATAAAATCCATGGAGGCTGAAGTCCATAATATTAATGCGATAATGGAGGAAAATATTTGATCATCAGTATAGTCTATGATTGAAGACATGCAAAGCCAATTTCAGACTGCAGCTCCCACTCCTCCACCTCCCCTTCCAGACCCCATTATTTATCCTCCACCTCCGCCAATATCTCACTCTCCCCCAACTCAGCCTACAGACCCCATTTTTTATCCTACTCCGCCACCAAATCATCCTACTTATTGCGTGTTGTAATTTAATGATCCTCAATATCATATAGTTTCATATGGGTTGGTATATTGTGTAGGGAATACATTTCACCATAAAAAATTAGAGGTAGAGAATCAGAGGGTCACTGTACAGGATATTATAGATAGATCAGCTCGAGTTCCATTACATACTGATGAGGTGACGACAGTTGGATAGAGTATCAACCATTTTATAATTTGGCCATCCATACATCCTTGACTCATTACCATAGAGGTATTTATGTTATATCTTCTATTTTATTTTCTTGTTAATGTTGTTTTATCATTCAAAAACTAATATAGTTTTCTATTTATTTTTACATTAATACTTCAAAGGTAAAGAAATATTGTATAGAAAATAAAAAAGACAAATGGATATGACATCAGATATAGATTCTAGTGGTTTTGAAAGATTGTCAAGATATTCAATTATGTTGGAGGGTCATTTTGAATTTCCAATAGAATCTCATATTTTTGGACGTTCAATAACTACGTTGATTATGAAAGCTGATATCATGGAGCTTGTTACTGGTGATAAGTTGGGCATCAACGTGCTGTATATTTTTTCAATGCAAGTCTTAACACCTTTTCCATGCATTATGTTTTTTAAAATTTTATACTTATGACTATTTTATATTAGGTATATTTATAAAATTTGTGAGAAGAATGAGCAGACAGATGTATATGGGTTCATGGACCTGCATTTGATATCCCACGAAGCATGTGCAATGAAGGAGGAACAAAGAATGGTTTATATTGCTGAAATAATTGAACAAAATATAGTCACACAATGTTGGATGATGCCTTTTTGTGAGATGTAAGAAACACATCTCTCTTAAAAAGTTCATTATGTTTTGATATAAAAAACCACTATCCTTAAATTTTTTTATCAGTGATCAATGGATGTTAGGGGTTTTTTTCCCAAGGGAGAAGGATCTTTATCTGATATGCTCTGTCCATGGTGATGTGCGGGAATGTTTTAAGAAAATGTTGGAAAAGTATGTTTCAATTTATCAATAGATTTATATATTATAATGAATTTTAAATTTATCCCATTCGTAATATTTTCTAATAGGGGATGGGTCTACTTTCGAAAAAACACAAAGAAAAGGAGTACGAAGATCAAACATGTAAATCTAAAGGTAAATATCCATTTATAATTTATACTATTTGATTAATTATATATAAAAAATATATTGAATTTACACACATTCAAACAGAATTTTTATGAACAACAAGGCCTCATCGAATATGGATATTATATGTTAAGATTTATGTATGAAATAATAACAACTAGGATTGTTCTGAACTTTGACCTTGTATGATTTCCTTTTAATTCTTTCCATAATATTTCATTTTATTTATTCATTATACACTTTAACTACTATGCTTTTAATTTGTATCTATTTGATGACCGTCAACCCTATAGTGCTGAAGACATCAAACACTTACACAGTGGAATGGTCAAATTATTTTATAGGTTTGATTGATATTTAGTTGTTTGTAGTGTAAAATGTAATTTTGAATACTCTCATTGTAATTGTGTATTTGGTAGTCATTTAGGTTGGATTTAGTTTTTTTAAGTTTACATTGTAAGTATTGAATGTTATATATGTGAATATTTAATTTTTCTCTAATTATTGTTTTAGTATAATTATGATGGTTTTTATGGTATGGATTCTGGTCTGGGGGGAGGGGTTCCAAGGGTATGGGGGTGTTTAATGGGCTGGGGGTATCCAGGGATGTTGGAGGGTTGTCCAGTGGGGTGGGGGCTATCCTGGGTGTCCATGAGAGTGGGGGGGGGAAGTCCAGGGGTGGAAGCGTTACCAAGAGGGTGGAAGGGTTGTCCAAGGGAGTGGGGGGGCTGTATAGGGGCTGTCTAGGGGTGGGGGGTGATCTGTGGGGTGAGGGGGGTATCCAGGGGTGTTGGAGGACAGTCCAGTGGGGGGGGGGGGTCCAGGGTGTCAATGGGGATGGGGGGGGGGGGTGCAGTCCAGGGGGTAGGAGTGGAGGCGTTGCCATCCCTCGAGGGGCTTAATGCCGCTAGAAGGTACTCATCACTCCCACATGTGAAACATTTAGATATCTCAAGCTTCGCATGAGGGAGTGATGAATACCTTCCAGCAGCATTCCCCCCGAGGGATGACAGCACCTCCTCTCCCAACATCAGCTGTCCAGGGGTTGTCCCGGGGGTGTGGGGCGGTCCAGGGGTGTCCAGGGGGTGGTGGGGAAGTCCAGGGGTGTGGGGGGGGGGGGCTTTCTAGTGGGGTGAGGGGGTTTTGGTATGTTTTTGGTAACTTTTTGCTCTGTTTTAGGGGTCTGTGAGGGTTTTCCATGGGTGTGGGAGTGCAGTCCAGGGGGTGGGGGTATACAAGAGGGTGGGGGATTTCTAGGGGGTGGTGGTCATGTACATGGGTGTGGGGGTGTCCAGGGGTGTGGTGGGGGTGTCTAGTGGCGTGATGGAGTTCTGGTCTATTTGTGGAAACTTTGTGGTCCTGTTTCAGGTGTGTGGGAGGGCTGTCCTGGGGTGTGTGAGTGTTGTCCAGGTGGTGGGGGATATACATGAGGGTGGGGGCTATCCAGGGGTGTGGGGGGCTGTCCAGGGGTGGTTAAGATGTCCGGGGGTGTTAGGTCCTGTCTAGGGGGTCGGGGGGCAGTCCAGGGGTGTGGGGGTGTCCATACGTGTCGTGGGGGCTGTCCAGTGGGGTGAGGGGGGCTATCCAGGGGGGTGGGGCTATCTAGTGGGGTATGTTTTAAATGGTATCAATTTAAATGCTTATTTTTTCTTTGGTTCTTGTTTTGGTCTACTTATTTTTTTCTAGTGCGAATACTTTGTTTAAATTCTAGTTGATTCTGGGGAGAGCATAGGATTTCATTCAATTAAAAAACATGTGTTTTCACGTCAATTATTAAATAAAAGACGCGATAAACACCCACCTCACCGGTCTATCATGTCATTTATTTAATAACCGACCTAATAAACCATTTTACAGGTATTTATCACGTCGATTTTTTAATAACCGACGTGATAAACACCCCCCAAATTGGTTTATCACATCAGTTATTAAATAAACGATGTGAGAAACCCTCCCCACTAGTTTATCACGTCATTTATTTAATAACAGGAGTGATAAAGTAGTTCGGGGGGGGGGGGTGTTTATCACGTCGGTTATTTAATAACCGACGTGATAAACCCTCCACCGTGGGTTTTCACATCAGCTATTTAATAACCGACGTGATAAATACCGTGATGTTATATTTTTTACGTCGGTTTTTAAATTACGGACTTAAAAAACAATATTTATAATGTCGTCTATATTAACAGTAGCAAAAAACTGATGTAAAAAATAAAAAATAACCGATATAAATGATGTTTTTTCACTAGTGTACATAAAATATAAAAAAAAATACCTGGATGTTATGAGATATCACATTAACCTCACCTTAGGGATTCACAACCCCAAAATCCAAAACAAATTCCATACAAATAAACGTGCTTATTGAGCACGAATTTGATAATCATGCTCCCATGTCTTCTCTAGAAGATTAACATACAATAACTAAATACACACGAGATGAATCAACCATCCATTAACGATTCTCTCTTATCGATCCTCATTCTCCACTGAGTACTTAGTATATGTCTCCCCGTAGATATGATCCATCTCTCCCCAGTTAATAACGTGTGAATGATCATGCATGTATATCATTAGTTGTGACTTGTGTAAGATATCATACACTAGCTCTCACTACATAGGCAGTTCCATGTTGTATACCTCCTCCCAATATCTATGTAGAATTGGGAATTGGATCACAAGCCTCATAGATATTATTCCTCCCACTCTATATCACCATACCTCGCATCAAGGAGAGAGCCTACAAAACACATGGTCTCTTTTTTCAAACTTCAATAGACTCCATCTCCAGTCAGTATAATACATCTGATGGATCTATGTAGTCTTTATCCACTTTGGGATGACCTGAACCTTTTCTGTATTCGATTTCACTAACATTGGACCCATGAGTGATAACTCTCTTGGGTTCGTCCAACTATGGGGTGACCTACACGGTTACCCATACAAGGCCTAGAATGGCACCGTAGTGATTGCAGAATGGTTCATATTATATTATGAAAACTCCAAAAAAAGGTAGGTGATTCTCCAAACTGAGTAAAAAATATGGGATGCATGAATGCCACATGTCCTCTAGATCCAGAATGGTTTTCTCAGCCTGGCCATTCGTTTGTCGGTGAAAAGTTGTGCTCAAGTGAAGTTGAGTCCCAAAAACCTCCTATAATCCATTACAAAATCAGGATGTAAAGAGAGCATCACAATCGAACACTATAATCAATGGTACTCATTTTATTTTAACTATATCAACATGTAGATGTGTCCAAAGATATCGGATGAACTCTTCTCCCAAATCGATAGGAAGTGGTCCGATTTGGTGAGTTGTTCAATGATGAACCATATGGTATCATTCATGTTGGAATTATGTGCTAAACATGTCACAAAGACAATATATATCCCATTCCACTTCTATTCTAGATCCTCAAGGGGTAGAGTCCAACCTACTAGAACTAATTTCTCAGCCTTCACATGCTGACAAGTGAGTCATATAGAAATGAACTATGCCATTTCCTTCTTTATCCCCGACCACCAGAAGTATTAACAATTTTCCTGATACATATTTTCCACACATGGATGTACTACCAAAAGGTATGTATGGATATCCATTAACAACTCATCACGTAACTCCACTGGTAAACTATTCATCCTCTTAAAAGAACGATGTTCTCCCCACCATTCAGATATCCATCAAGGGTATGAAGTTGGACATCTATGAAATTTAAGTCTCATAGTCAGTATCTTCGAGATGTGAGTCCCTAATATTATGTAAGAGTGTAGGGGTCACAACCATTGACTGGAAATAAGCATCTCCATATCTATTCATGAAGGATATCTATAACGAGGATAACTACTCTGATGCCTCATTCAATTATTGCGAACTCGATCTCTTGCTTAGAAAATCTGCTACGACATTCCCCTTACAAGGATTATAGAATATATCAATGTCATTGTCCTAGATAAACTCTAGTGATTTCCTCTGACATATGTTTAGATACATTTATGATAAGTTATATATGAGAGTCTTGTGGTCATAGTAGATGTTAAATCGCTCACCTAAAAGGTAGTGTCCCCACATAATTAAAATGAAAATTACTATGGCCTAAAAAAGGACATGGGTCGTGTAGTTCTACTCATGTGGTATTATATACCGTGAACCATAGTAAATCACCAGATTCCCCTTAATTAAGACACAACGAAGCCTAGTTCCTAATGCATCACAAAACACTACATACTTGAAACCCTCCATTATAAATCTCATGATAAGAGCACACATCAAGTTCGATGTCAACTGCTGAAAACACTCATGGGACTTCTCTGTCCACATGAATGCCTATCCCTTTCATGTTAATGACTTCAAAGATTATAAGTATATGGAAAATCGATAACAAACCACTTATTATAACCATCTAAACATATTAAGCTCCTCACATCAGTAACCCTCTTCAGTGGAACTCATGAAAGAACCACCTCAATCATCACCAGATACATAAAACTCTAGCATCTAAAATGAGTAGTCCTAAAAATTGGACCAATTGAATCCAGAATGGGTACTTCTAGATCATCCCATAATTATTATTCTCTCATAGTAGGTCGAGTATCATATTCAATTGTAATGTTTGGACATCCTCAGATGATGAATACACTAGGATTTAATCAATAAATACCACCATTAATCGGTGTATGTAAGACAACCTGATCATCTTCATGGGTCCTATGAATACGGTTGGGGAATTCATCTTTCCAAAAAATCACCACTAAGTACTCATAGTGTCCATATTGGCATCTGAAATCCATATTTCAAATTTCCACATCTCGTGCCAAAATATGGTGATATATAGATATGATGTAAATCTTCAAGAACCACAACCACCCCTTTCCCCTAATCAAATTGGCCATCAATACCTAGTAGTGGATACATATTCTTCTCACTCACCTGGTTCAGGTCCCAGAAGTCAACAAATAACATCAAAATCTTATCTTCCTTCTTGGACAATAATATTTAGGATGAACAAGATGAAACACTGGCTCTCACGAAGCTCGTCCTCAACAAGTCCTCAAACATTATCTTCATCCCAACAATCTCTATGGGAGCCATCTGATATGTAGGTGTAGATATCAGTGACATCTTGTGGTATAAATCAATACATATTTCTATATCATTTTTTAGATTTAATCATATAATATCCTCTCAAATGAAATCCTCATAGTCGTCCCCCAGTGGAGAAAACTAAGGATTAATTCCATCCACTACACCCATGGTGAGGCAGGACGACCTATATGTGATCAGTTGCACACTTCTATGTGTGATTATATCATATGCGTCATGAGATTACTTTTCTACAAAAAATGAATAATTTGTCCCATCTTAATGGAAAAACCAAACTATATGTCTAAAATAGATAATCTAAGCATGAACCATCGATAACCAGTCCATTTCCTAAATGACGTCATAAGGCCTCGATGACAACACCACAAGATCCCAACTATAACTATATCCCCCAAGAGTAATGGAACACCATCTAGTCAATGAATCTAAATCCATAGGTATATATAAGAGTAGAAATCTAGTCAATGGTTCAACTGGAATCTATGAGTCTCGAAAAAGGGTCATGGTAAAGAATGAATAACTCACAGCATTGAAAATAAAAACTACAAATATGGTGGAAAAGACAATAATCGTACATATAATCATACCTAGATTATTTTGTTCATAATCCTTCATCGCCTGATGTTAGCCTTTTCCCTATCCACTTTCTTCCTAAGTCCGTGACGGGCCACCCATGGGTTGTTTTGTTATTACCTCAAACATCTACCCAACTCTTTCATCCCGTCCTACTCCTCTTCCACATCTACCATCATAAAGACCACCCTATTCATTTTATTCATTTATCTTGGAGGTCCCTCGACTATATCACGATCGATCATACAATGGGTCATCCAATCTTCTTACAGATGTTTCGGACTGCTGCACTACTAACACAACATGTCCTTTGTCTAACTCACTTTTCCCAGGGAGCGCCACACCACTGATTCTATGTACAGGGGTCATCCACTAGAGATTTTGACCAACTTGGATCCCTGCGACTGTGGTTGGAAACCTACTACCTATTTCTAAACTACATAGTGTGTAGTGGTATCTCCCACTACAGGTGTCTACTATACTAGAAATCCCTCCACTAACATATCCCTCACGAGTACCCCAACATATGTAGGAATGATAAGGGATATCATGGCTGCCCTAATTTCATAGAATAACCCCTACTCAATGGTTTGAACCCTAAATAATGGGTATCTTATCATATCTGTGGAGTAGATTGAATGATCAGTAAATATGAGAAAGTACTCCACCACAGTCTGACTGTTATACTCTAGATGTAGGAGCTCATGGATGCGCAGAGACTACAACGCGCGTAGAAAGAACTCATATCTAATAAGACACTCAAATTATACCCAAGAAAGAGTCACCTCATCATGTTTCTGGATTTCTAAGCTCCACCATCTCTCTATTGTTCCCTGATGAAGAGTAGCATCTAGGACTAGTATTTGGTCGGAAGGTATCCTCATAAGTTGGACGAAATGTATAACTACTCCCAACCAATCCACAACTACATGGGGTATTTATCACCCGGAAACATGGGAGGTCACTACCTCTAGAACTCATGTAAGACATTCATCCAACATCAATTCTCTATTGTAAGCACTAGTAGTTACTCCTACTCAACAGGTTTGGTATTGCTGGTACACCACTAGGAGGTTCTATCTCCAATATAGGACCTAGTACTAAAGCTGCATCGCTGGACGGTTCTTCCTCATATTACAGCAATGGAATCCTGGAAGGGTATCTGCATGGAGGCATCCTGAAAGGGAAAACATTGTACCATGAAGAATAGGTTATACCTAGTGAGATGAATCGAACTCAAGAATGATATGAGATCCCAACCAAATCCAATATGATGGATCTATCATTGTTTTCCCAGATATTAGTGTTTTCATTTTATGAGTCAAAAAATAATTATTGTTGGTTATAGTGTATAGATACATCAGTCTCCAAACCCACACATGATTACATAGCCTGAAATCCAAACATAAAACACTTAAAACTATTTCCACAAATCCACAGAGACTTACAGTCCTTATGTAAAACAAACCGACAATTATACCACTGTATCACAACCTCTCCTAGAGGGCCCATTCCATGACTACCCCATGCTTTACACCAATAGGCCAGAGGTTTGATAAAAGAAAAAAGTATACATATACCCAAAATGGGGGGCATTATCCCAATAACTAGTACACACACAAATATCCAAGCCTAAAATACTAAAAAGTAGAACACTAAGTAAATAAGGATTCATAGAAACAAAAAAAAATAGATAATGATAGTATGAAACTAAATGTAAACATGTCTATATTATAAATTCCCCAAAAGTATGAATTTTTAAAATGGGAAATCATAGTTTTTCAAACTCATCCCCAGAACACTCTAAATGAAGGGTAGGTTCACAAATAAGTGTCTGAAGCCGCATGAGTACACCTTAGAAATTTCTGCACTCTAAGAACAACCTAGTCATGTTACACCTATAACTATATCAAATAATCAATTTTCTATACAAGACACGTCACATGTGTGCAAGGAACCTATAAGAGTGAGTAATACAATACTCGGTACCACACCCAGAAACCACAATGGAATACCACTAAGGAAATACATGAAGTATACCAGAAAGAAATAAATAATGTATAGAACAAAATAATAAATGGATTATACCAAAAGGAATACAGAAATTATATCACAAAAAATAGGACAATAATCTCACATGGGTACATGCCTATAGAATATAATCTATATTATAATACATAATCCACAAAACACAGAGTATCGATGAGGCACGTTGTCCCGATAAGACACTCAGTCCCAATGAGAAACTTAGTACCCATGAACCACTTATTCGCGATGAGATATTGATTCTTGATGAGACACTTAGTCCCAATGAGACACTTAGTACCACTATGTGACTTAGTCTCAAGGTCACAACCAGACATAGGATTCTACTCATAGAGCATTTGTTTCGGGAGAACCTACTCCTCAATCCATAAGTATGTATTCAAAATTCCAAAAAATCTTACATATACTATCTTATATGTTACTCATCATCTCAAGGGTCCTAAGTCAATTAATATATCATCAAACAGACAAATTGTGTGATAGTTTTATTAAAAAGGGCCAGCTTGGGTCCCGTTAGGCTGACCCCACCGATCCTAGTCTGGCAGAACCCACCCAACCTGGTCTAGTCGACCTAACCAGGCTTGGACCACTAGGCGTGGCCCTTTTTTACACTAGGTTCTACCCATTTGGGTGCTAGGTCTAGCTGCGGTGGCCTCTAGAGTGGCCTATGAAATGGACCTTCTTGTTGTGCCGCACACGGTCCGCCTCGACCATGTGGCTTCCCGCACGACATGGTTGGATCACATTCTACCATTCCTAAAACCTTTCCCCCACTACGGCATCAACATGGCCACACCTGGATATAAACATGAGCTCCTCAGTACTCTCCTATCAATGTCGCAGTTCCTGCCATGGTACATGTCTCCACCGTGGCTCCAACATAGCCCCCTACGATGTTCCACCTCTACTAGCTTCCCTACCAGTGTCTTTTCCCAGCTGGCTCACGGTCCACCAAGACTAACCAAAGCCATTACCATGCACTTCCGACTCATTCCACCATGCACTAATATCTTATCAATATTGGGTTTTTCCATCGTGGTTCCACCTACATTGTTATATCTAGGGGACACATATTTGATCTCGAGTTTTTGTTCCATGAATTGGGAGAGGAATGATAGATCATTTTTATGGGATTTAAAAGTGTGGGGATGAGACAATGAACACATGAGGAACATGAGAGATTTAGGGGAGAGAATAAATGCACCTAAAAACCCAAAGAATTGATCCTGGCCTTTATTTTTTTCGGCCTCAATTTGTTCATTTTAGAATAAATAAAGATGAAGGATAATTACCATGATATATCACCCATCAAACAACACAATTTAACCATCCTACAAGAGAGACTGAACCATGAACCAACCAATTAGTTGTTTTGTCTACATTCATCTTTAAATCTAAAAATGGTAAAGGAAATCAAAAAGAGTTCAAATTCCATACCTCATGTTGGAATGATAATTGAAGAACTGAAAAGTTGAGTCATTATTAACTGACCATTGATCTGATAGATTCGAGGTTGTGTTAATCCTCTGTCATTTTCCCACATTTTTTCAATAGATTATTCTCTCTACCTCAAGGGAATTCACTGTTTATGATGATGAAACTAAATTCTATGAAAATTCTTTTTAAAAAGAAAACTATCATTGTATCACCCCATAAATTTAATACTAAAATAAACTAATTTTATTTTATTTCATTAAACATCCCAAATCTACATTCAATAGTCAGCCTCCACCATTCAATGTTTGGACATGCCTAAGGTAAGGTCACTAGTTTTAACGCAATGGTTCCCATGGATTTCTAATTTGGGTTTCATTTTAAAAGAAATTACAATTTTTCAATAAACCCACTCATGATTAAAAAAACATAAATTTTTTTAATGAATTGTTTTGGGAATGTATGGCCTCAGAATTCAATGTAGTCTCCATGCATAGTCTTGTAATAATCCTATATAATTTATAAAAACAATACATTGATATTTTTTGAAAATAAAACAACATATTATATCACTGTTAACATGTTTATGTAGAAAAAGATGCACTTATTAAAGTCATGAAATTGAAATCAGGTACATGCATACACTTATAGAAATAAAACTAGGTCCATTCATAATATTATGATCATGAAATTAGGCTCATGAATTAATACATAGAGATTAAACTGGAACCAATCATAAAATTATGAACATATAATCATGTTCATACATAACATTGTGAAAATGTATTAAGGTACACTAATTACATTGTGAACATGAAATCATGTTCATACATAAGTTTATGGACATGAATACATTTCCATGGGTAACACTGTGAATATGTAATCAAGTTCACTTATATCATTGTGAACATGTAATTCGGTGAACTCGTAACTTTTTGAACAGGTCATCATGTTCACACATAACATATATTCTCATTTTCATTCATTATTAGCCAATCCATAAGAAGGAAATATAGGTCCCACCTATCACATAATAAAATAAAACAAACATGTTCCATAAGATGATAAACAATCAATCCATCATAAACCATGAAATAAAATGGGTATCATAAAATCTTCATCATAAAATTACCTATGGAAACTTGACAGGTATCAATATCACATAATCAATGAATAACTTGAAAAAAAGAGTGATTTCCAAAAGAATATAAATTGTGGAAGAGAAACAGGAGTCATAAACATCATTCAATCAAAACCTAAACCATTAAAGAATGAATATAAATGGTATTCTGGGATGATATCCCCACTAAATCATATAATATAACAATTTTTACATCTTAGATATGAATGTATTTGGAAATATCACATGAGGAATATCTTAAGGAAAACAATGTTTCATTGAAAATACCTTTTTAAAACATAAATAATTTAGAAAATCCTTGTCATTCAAAAACATCATGAAAACATATTATGTAATAATTCAAAATAATTTAAAACATATCCTAATAAATTATTCTTTCCTATTTAAAAAACACTTTTTATGTTATAATTTTTTTGAAACCTTCTTAATTTAATATAACCATGAAAAATTATAAACGTAACTTTAAACGCCACATAAAATTATTTTTAAATAGGAATAAGTTTTGAAAAATATATTTTTAAATACTACATTAAAAATAAAAAATTTACAGGATAATGGGAAAATTTCATTAATATAAAACATTGAAAAAACGAATAGGGCGTGTCATAGAAATTATGGTCATGATAGAGTGTAAATACATACATACCAAACATTCTTTTTGGATAGTAAAATTTTATGAAAATTTACATGATCAGAAAATGACAAGGTAATTCTATATAAAACAATTTTTTATTAAAAAGGTAAAACATGGGTAAAATTTTTAAAAAAAAATATATAATATTTTTTCAATTTTTTTAATAATACATGGTTTTGATAATAAAACAATTTTCTTACCGAAGAGGGAAACACGGTTTTATTTTCTGAAAAAATACTTTTTAAATTATATTATGTACCAATGAGTTGAAAAATGATAACAAAAAATAAAAAATCATGAATAAAAATATTAAAATAAAATTCATGATTTTTCTTTAAATATGGATCATAATATTTCATCAGTTAATGAAATTACACAAACAATCTTAACAAATGATGATATTTTTGTAATAAACTCTTACAACATGGTAACTATAAATCATACTCCCCATGTAAAACATGAAATTAAATAAAGACTAAAACATCAAGGGAAGAATTATACTAATGATATTACTTGTAAAAAGGTTGTGTATTCACCTCATATTATAATATAGGTCAATATCATGGAATCTGTCTCAGAGAATGAAAATTGTGACAAAACAACATTACTAATTTGGTAAGTACTTAAATATAAAAACTATAAAAGAGAGATAAAAAATGGATATGTAAATAATTATAAATTTAATAATAATTATCATATAATAATGTCATTGTAGGTATATACACCACACAAAATAAATGAGTGGCGAATAAGGCATAAATCTCAATGAAATAAAAGTGGTAAAATAAATTCCCTTACTAAAAAACCATGACATTCTTTGTACACATTAGAACCTCATGTATTTTAAATAAATGTTTCCTATAAATATAAAAATCATTGTATTATTATATATTATACTATATATTATTCTAATGTATCCTTATATTTCTCATTTATTGACAATTTCATTGTTAAATATACATTTTGGGTAATAACCACCATGTTTACTATACGTGTTTTGACATTTCATTATTGATCCTCTTACGTAGATCATGATTATATTATATAAATTATTTAAAACATGATTTATAAATATTATACATTATTTATATATATATAGATATTCACATATTTCTAATAATCTATAAAATATATATATTAAATGGAATACATCGTTCACTGATATAGTAGTCTATATGTATGCATGGACGATGCATTAGTTTTCTTATCATATTGAAATAAAGAAATTAAATGAAATATATTAATATATTATAGTTACATTCTAAAAATTATGTCATATATACCATATAAATTTACTAAATCCATCATTAATAAATTCCATGCAATTTGGGGAAGAATTACATCGCTTTTAGGAGGCGATAACCTTCACATCCACAAACATAGTTATCACATTTCAACAAAATTGAATGTTTGAATTAATGGGTTATATAATAATTTAAGAAGCATTAATAAATATTACATATCATATATATATATATAATAAATAGTATTTATATCATAATTCCAAACCATGGGATGTATTAAAGGAAAAATGAACAACATCATTTCGTAAGGCGGTAGTCCATAGTACACACAAATGGTACGTTCATTACCCATTTTATGGAAGTGTGTGTATTTTTAGGAAAACCCCATATAAAGAATTATTTAGTATATTTAGTATATTTTTCTTATTATATAATAACTGAATTATAATATTTTAGGGGGTCTGGGATAAACATTAAAAAAGTGTTTGTGGAACGTTGTCACATCTTTTTTGGGTAACTCTTCATGGTTTGAATCAATGGGATTACATGGTTAGATTTCATCCCAATTGTAGGATTCCATGATTAAGGGAGATATGTTGGGTTGAAATATTGTAGGGTGTTTACTAGAAAATGTGTCTTTAATGGTGTGATGAAGTAAGGGGGTGTGAGTTCCCATTTACACTGGATGAGGTGTGACATTTTGGTATATATAAAAACGTAAACACTATTGAGAGGAATCTGATTAAGAAAGTATCTACAATAGTTGATTTTTTTTATAAAATTGATCATGTTTTCCAAAAAATTAATAAAATGGACATTGTACTTAGGTCTAGTAATGTTCATCCCTTCAGATTAATGGTCAACCATTAAGTAATCACGTTTTTACCAAAATTGGTGTAATTAATTTTAATAGCAATCACTAATATTTTTTGATAAAAAATAATTTCATATTTCTATATATTATAAATTATTCTTTGTAAAATTTTTAATATAATATTTCAAATTATTATCCCATTAGTGTAAAAAAAATTAATAATAATGTTTTATATGGGAAGAGATGATGAGTTTCTAATTTGAAAAGGTTCAAAGTTAGAATTTTTTTATTTCAAATTTCTTTGGGAATTTTTTAAGAATAAAATAAATTCTATTAATTTATTAATAATTAATAAAATTAAGATTTAATAAATTAAAATTTAATATTACTATATAAAGAAACTAGATGAAAAAGATTTTTTGAATTAAAATTATATGATTTCAACTATTCATCATAAAATTAACCTTCTTAGAAAATTACCAAATATTCACCCAAGGAAAATTATATTATTTAAATTTCAAAAATTAATTTTATTTTTATAATAATAATAACAGTTTCAAAATGTAGATTTAAAAAATATTCTCCATTAAAATATGGAAAAATTACCTCTTTCAAAAATACCTATATTTATTCATAAAATTGTATTTAGTCTCACATATTATCAAGACAAAAAATAAGATGAACATTAAATAATTGTCTGAATATAATTTATATATATTTAATTAAAATTATTTATTAAAATAATTTTAATTAATTAATTAATGTGATCCTTATTTGAATACTTAAATTTTTTTTCAGTAAAAGATTTACTATATTTTCAAAAGGGGTTTTTTCATTTCTAGTTAATTATTCTCCAAAAAATTAATATTATATACATTTTTAAAACATATTTTCATTATTAAAATTATTCAATTCATAACTCTCATTAATAAAATTAGGTGTTAGCTACAATAAAAATTTAATATTATAATTAATAACATATTGTTCTTTGTTAAAAAAGGTCTTCTGTGTAGTGAAACCAATCAAATGAGCTCAATAGTGTGTGTAACACAATCCCTAAATAGTTTTACATGTATCAGAAGCTAATATAAGTGTTTAATATAGATATATATATAATTTTTTTTGCGAAAAAAGTAATAAAAACATGATTATTTCATTTAACATAAGCTGTATTCGGTGTTGTGTGAAAGGAAAATATTGAATAGTACAAAATAATTCAAAAAAAAAACAATATAAAAAATATTAGGGTGTTTCATTTATTAGCCTTAAAATTAATTCCTTCCTTGAAATAAATACATGTTATCAAATCTATAGTACTTTACTATTCCTTAAAATGAAACACCCATCATAAAAATGAATACTAAAATATCATTTAAAAAATGGAATTCAGAAATTTAGCGATTACCCAAAGTAACTCATAACTAGTTTCCAATAACAGATATCATAGGCAGATAGTGAAAACATGGACATGGAAAAAATATGAATATACTGTTATAATTTATATTGATAGAGAGAATGGTGAGAATAAATTTAATTACCACAAATCTATACCCCAATCTGGGTTTAAATTTATCATTGATGTCATCAAAAATGAATATTTCAGGAAAAATTGAAACTGAATAATTTTTTCCTAAAGTTGAATAATTTCAATTTGAATTTAAACTTATATGATTTCAAGACATCCATAATAATTATTTTTCCTTGATGAATTTCCAATTCACATATTTTTTCATGAAATTAAGGTGAAATATTCATTCTGAATGAATTAGAATGTCATGAGATCCATAAATACAATGACAGGTCATTCCATATGTCTTTGTTAAAAAATGATTTCCAAATGATATCAAATAAGTATAAATCCTCAAATGGTGAGATAAAATCTTAAATATGTAAAAATTCTTCTAAACATTAACATATGTCAATCCATAAATTACCCAATAACCCCTCAAAAATATAATTCACCCATTATTCCATAAATAATAACTTATCTAATAAAAAATAGACAAAAGGGTTTATCATTAAATTTATAGAACATTAAATGTTATTTTATTATTCTCATATCCATGTGGAGGGGAATAATCACATAAAGACCCAGGATCAAATCCGGGAAGGGGCCAATTTCCCAGGTACTATAGCAGGTACTGTTGCAGCGGCAGCACTATAGCGGTGGAGGGACCGTAGCAGATATGTAGCGGTGGTAGTACTGTAGCAGGTGTTGTTGCAACGCAGGTACTATAGCAGTACTGTTCACCGAGGGGTCCTTTGGGCCATTCAAATGGGCTTTCAAGCCTTGATTTCAGGCCACTTGGCCTTGGGCCTTCAAGCTATGTAATGGGTCTCCCTCTACCTAGTCTAAATAGGAATTTTCTTTCAAATAATAAATTGAGGCTTCAGCCCCAACCTTTAAAAAAAGAGGAATAATCACAAAAAATATCACTAAAAGAAGCACAACATGAGTTTCATATGGATTTTTCAAACAAAACCATATATGAACTACACATCTAAGGGGGGTAGATAATATTTCCCTTATTACCATGATTGAATTTAACCATTATAGTTACATAATCATTATTTTTTCCTGTTTCCCTCAAAGGTTTTTGTGTCTTATCATCCATATTATCCCTTTTATTGGGTAAATGATTCACACAATAACCTATATACACATAGAAA
The DNA here is from genome assembly GCA_963277665.1 of Viscum album. Taxonomy (NCBI): domain Eukaryota; kingdom Viridiplantae; phylum Streptophyta; class Magnoliopsida; order Santalales; family Viscaceae; genus Viscum; species Viscum album. Next base: position 1,260,434,007 of record OY728152.1, read on the forward strand.
AAACACATAAGTGTGGGTGGTTCATTTTGTTTATTTTTCTCTACATTCATTTCATTGAATGGATTCTTCACATCACATCTATATTTTTACAGGATTCCCATGATTCCCATTCTGGAAATAGCTTCCTTATAAATTTAATAACTCACCTTTGTTCCCTTTATAATAGTCCTGGAATGTATGAGTTTGAATATTTTTCTTCATTCAATGTGACATATCATTGTATTTTCCATGGAACCCCATTTCCCTATACTTATCACCACAACCAAGATGATTTACATATTATATTCTCACTTTTAGAGCGCATTGAATGATTTTATCATAGCATTAAAATTCCATTATGGCTAACTACATTTATAAATTTTGTCTCAAGACATTAAATAATCATCAAATCTGATATTTACAGTGAATTATAATACTATAATAGTATGTTTTTGTATTATAAATTTTTTTCATAGGAACTGACAGATCCATAATACCTCTGGTGAAGCTCTAGGTATTCCTTCTCTCTCTTTATACCAATAATATTGGGAATGTTCTTATTGAAAATAATGATCTTGAACTAATACCAATCCATGATATCACTTTTATCTTACTACCAAATATTCTTGATATGATTCCACCTTTGATCAGCCTCACCTTTTTGATGGTAAATAGTTAATGTATCGTTTTCATGCTAAGTACACTGGAGGATAAAGAAATATTTTCAAGGCTATGGATCCATTTTTCAGCCACTAACAGATCAATGGAGATGATTATATAAGGTGGATGTTTTCTTAGGAATGAATAAACATATTTTTTTCCATCCATTTCTCAGTTGGATGTTCACCATAATTCATAGATTTAGAAACCTTAACAATGTGTTTTTTTCATTTCATATACCATAAAATTTGGTTTTCGAGGAGGAAAATCATTTCATTGTCTTTTTCATTCCTCATGGACACTGTACATTTTGGATACATCCATAGACTATAACTATAAAAAATATTGTGAGAAATACTTATCATAAAAGAAAAAAACCCTAATAATGAAAAATAACTTATAGGATATCTAAATTATGACACCTTCTTTGATCAATGAAAACTTATAATTATCCTATGATACAACCCCAGACGTATCCATTGATGTTTCCCTATGGATCTCACTATGGTTTCTCATCCTACATTTCAAAGGTTAAATAGGCCTTTCCTTTTATAAAATATATAGTGGCCAAATCCTCACATAAATGGATTTAAAGTCATTTTAGAGTAATATTCATTAAAGAACAAAAAAATATTTGCCTAAGGATTGTAATAGTTTTGTGTATTTAGAAACATGGAACATGTTATTTCAATTTTTTGAATGGTATTCACCATCTCTATAAATATATTCCCCTTCATAACACCAACTTGAAAACCGTTAATTATAATCTGGGAAAAGGGAACTTAAGAACGGGGAGATATTAGAGGCTCAATATGGGTAAATAAAGAGATATGTTTGCATAATAATGAGGATGAGTATAAAAACGATAATCCTTATTAAAAATTAAAACATTATTTATTATATAATCTTTCACTTAATAAAACCTAGTTGATTGAGTGATCTAGTGTCTTTGGGTGTTAGGAACATTACATTCCATCTTAAAAAATAAAATACAATATCTTTGTTAAAACCATCTTTAACTTGACCACAACATTCGTTTATAATTAGCATTGCATGGATTATCCTTAGGAAATATATAAGAAAATGGAGAGATATATTTCCATGTATGGTAGTAAACAATGATTAACATTGTGAATACAATAAATGTTAGGAAATAGGCATATCAATGGAGAAAAAGACATACATGAACATAAAGGAATGATATAACATGATTATCATAACATTGAAATGTGGACTCAACAAAAAACATTCCATCATAAAAATAATGTAATTAGGTAAACCCATTTACCAATATGGTGGGAAAAAATTCCTGTAAAGGAATAAGGTAAACCCCTTTCCTAATAAGATGTATTTTGATACTAAACATTTCCCAATGCATTGGAGGGCCGCCAGGGCGAACCCTTCATAAAAATTTATAACTCATGATTAAGTATTCTTCATAGATCATATAACATGGGTTCCTTCAACATCATTATTTATTCCATGATAAAGTAATGAGGAATAAATATATTAATATATATAATCAATAATTATATGTTCATAATGGTTTATACCACTGATAGCGAAATGAGCATGGTATTTACTATGTGATGATTTGGGCAGCACAAAGACATCACATATGGATTCATAAATTGGGTTCATAAGAATGAAACGGGTATATAAAATTATAGACCTGAGATATGATGTAAGGGGGACTTGGATCATAATATACCAACATATGGAATGGAATTTTATATGCATAATATAAGAGAGATTCAAGAATATAAATTATGAGAGAGAAATCCCTTATAGAATTTCTACATTGTAATAGGTCTACATGTGATAGATTAATGATATTGAAATGGGTATATCAACATTAATAAATAAAAATGGACGTATGGGGGAGGTTCTAAAAAATACCCCATAATTTTTAATTGGAAAATAATTAATTTAACAATATATGGAAATTTGGGGAAAAAATGATTACGGATGTAATGTGAGAATCCCTTACATGGATGTGTGATCCAAAACACTTTGGAGAGGCTTATTGGGATATTGCGGACACCATTAGAGGACTCTATGGAGTAGAGTGAGAGGATATTCATGGAGTTTGAGTGAAGTTTAATGGGTTCTTTAGTGGGTTAATATATGAATAGAGGTGGAATTATTTATTTTTTAGTTTTTTGGAAACACTACACACTAAAATATACAAAACAACAAACCTTACCTTGTTATCCCTGTTTTTTTTCATACAATAGTTTATAAAAGTATTTTATAATTACATGGGTTGATGATATTTAAATATTACCTTTTCCTATGTGGAGGTGAGTTACACTCTCAAGGATATTAATTTAATATCACAAAATATACTATACATTTTGGAGGATCCATTAAGGAATTTTAAAATATGAAAAATAAATAAAAAAACACGTTATATTATATTCAAAATATATGTCTAGAGAAATATACCTTTTATGGTTTTTATTAAATCATTATTTGGCCAATATGATGTCATAAAACACACAATTTATTTATATATTAATTAATATTTTTCCCAAAAATTGGGTTGTAACGGATAATTATAAAAAATTCAAATTTTATAAGTTTGATATATTAATTCCCAAAATAATATTCATTTCATCTAAATAATTTTCTAAATATTTGAACATTCACTTTGAAAATGAGAACCAACTTTTACTGAAAAATAACTGGTTTAAAAAAATAGTTTTTAAACAATAATAAATGATAAATTTTACATCAAAATAATAAAATACTATTTCACTTTTTGTAAAATTAATTTATTAATAATTTTTTAATAATAATTAATCATTTAAATGTTAAATTAATTCCCTAAAAAATTCATTAAAATTGCACTTTTTGATTTATCATATTAAAATATAACTCTTATCAAACTAATTACTGAACCATTTATAGAAAAAAACTGATATAATAATTATTTATTAGAAGTTTTTTATGATATTGTTAATAAAAACCATATTTTGATATAATAATTTATTTGATTTTCAAAAGATTCATTTTTTCATGAAAATTTAATTTATCAAATTCATCAATTTTTATGAAAGACTATTACATTAAAATAATTGATGGAATACGACTTTTTTTAAAGAAAAATTTATACAGTAAGTAACAAAAACCTTATTACATGACCCCTTATAACACTTGTATGAGACCTGTGGGTATTTTTTGGAATGGTGATGACTCTTGGGTGGCTCAAATAACATGACCAGAGTGGTAATAACTATTAACATGAACTTCTCACGTAGGTGAGATTGATGAATCAAAACGTGTTGATGGTCAGCTTGGGATTGATCAAGATATAAGACTAGTGTTGTTTCCTCCTTTATGAGCTCCCAAAAATAATCTTTTTATGGCCACAGTGTAAAGGATGAGGCCATCATCTCCACTGTCTATGTCAATAGGATTTTTTAGAACCTAATATTCATATTCGTTGTGTGATAAATTTTCAATGACTATATAATCAACAATATTGATACTTAATGGTCATTTAAACCCAATAATATTAGAAACAACGTGCATTTGGTTTCTATATCTACGAGACAATAAAATAAACGTAATATTATTCATAAATTATTAGGTCATTTCAACCATACTCCCTAATGATATTTCCCTCTTGAAATTTCATTTTTCCATACTAAAACAGATGAGGGTAACTCTACCTCAACACTTCCTCTAGTTCCCTTATCGATTTTTCAAATTTCTGGTTTGTCCACAACACTTGGACAAGGGTCATAGACTTATTTCATAGAACCCTTTCCCTATGATCTAAGATCTTCTCAAGCTTCACATTATATGATAGGTCATTATCCATTGGTACCACCTCAGTATTGATTACATGTGAGGGTTCAAGTGTGTATTTCTTTAAGGGTGACACATGGAACACATCATGTTCTTGAGATGGGTTCGGTGGGAGTTCTAGTAAATAGGCCACTACTCTGATGTGATCAAGTATCTCAACAGGGATGATATACCTTGTACCAAGCATTCCATTATTCCCAAATATCATAACTCACTTCTATGGTGATATGTGGATGAATACCATGTGTGAAACATCAAACACTAGGTCTCATAAACAATTATCAACATAGCACTTTTATCAACTCGGATCAGTTTTGATGTAAGGATGGATTATCTTTAACTTATACACCATTTATTCAACCAGTTATAGAACAACAATTTTTCGCTCAATAACCTCATACCAACATGTCGTTATAATACACTTTTTCCCATAAAGGTATTAATAAGTATCATTTGGGATTCTTGATTGGAAACTGTTGTTTTAAGAGAACTCCCCCAGTGGAATATGTTGATCCAATCCTCCTTTGATGTTGTTTGGGTATTTTCTCAACATTTCCTCAAGTTTTTGTATATTCCACTCATATTATCCACTGGTTTGAGGATGATAAGTTGTGCTGATGTTCATCTTAGTATTAATAACTTGTTAGAGACTCCTCCACGCCATAGATGTAAATCATGGATCTCGATAAGATACAATGAATAGAGGTACACCATGTAACCTTACCACTTATCTGGTGTATATCTCTTCTAGTGGACCTAATTGGAAATAATATTTAGTTGCAATGAAGTGTGAAGTCTTTGTAATTTGTCCAAAACAACCCAGATAGAATTATTTATTTTGGATGACTTCGGAGGAGAAGTGACAATGTCTGTGGTGATGTTTTCCCATTTACATGTTTGTATAGCTAATGGTTTCATCATCACATTAAACTTTTTCCTCTCATCCTTCACTTCATGACTTGAAAGGAACATTGATTTATAATCAGTTGTCTCCTTTTTAATATTATCCCACCAATAATTCACTCAATGATCCTGATACATATTTTTTTTACTTGGTGAATTGAGAAATTCAAACTATGTGCATAATCAAAAAGTTCTTTCGTTAACATCATGTTTGATGGAACCCATAGTCTTGAAAAAAATCACAAAATTCCATCCACTTTAACATTTAACTTTGAGGATTTAATTTTTCTAATAGTTTCCATTTTCTTCAGTATTATTGCATCTTTATTTTCTGCATCCTTTAACCATTACAAAAGATACTGTTGAGAAATCTTTTGTGAAAGGAGTTATGATGTTCCATTATTTTTTATTCCCAGGTATATCATAATCAAACCTATGAATATTGGATACACTTCAAATCTCATCAAGGATAGAATCACTGGGTCCTTTCCACATAGAGTATCTACCACCATTTTCCTTTTCCTAGGGAGGCAGTGGGATGATCAATCATAATTCGTGATGAGCTCTTACCATCATCCATGGAGCAGGTCTATCTCTTTCAATATGAATATATATTTGAGAATTTTGTGATCTGTATGTATTTTACATGTTTTCTCAAAGATATAATTCCACCATATTTTCAATGAACATATCATAGATTCCAACTCCACATCATGCATGGGAATGTTATTGTCATTCATTTTCAACAACCATGAGACATACAAAATGACTTTGACATTATAAATAAACAAATAGCCCATTCCCTATTTTGAAGAATCGCTATAGATTACAAAATGATAACCAATTGTGGGTAGTGTGAGCACATGGTAAATGATAATATTCTTCTTAAACTCCATGGAGGATTCTTCACATTCATCATTCCAAGAAAACATGACTCCCTTCCGAGTTACCATGGAAAAATCGATTGATAATCGTGAGAAATTTCTCACAAATCGATAATAATATCTTGTTAACATCAGGATAATACAGATATCCATTATTGATGTTTCCCTCGGTCATCCCTCGATTTATTTTAGGATAAAAAAATATCCCATTTATTTTCATGATATACCCCAATAAGGAGACTTCCTTCAAAAAGAACTCCCACTTGTTATACATTGCATAGAGATTCCCCTTTCGCAAGGTCTCTAGTATAGTGCCCATATGCTCCTCATACATTTGTGTTATGGAGTATATTATAATATCATCTATAAAGACAACCACAAAGTTGATGAGGTAATATCTATATAATCTCTTCATCAAGTCCATGAAGACTGTTGGAGCATTAGTCAGTGTGAAAGTAATTAATTTGAATTCATAATCAATATACTATTCATGAAATGTAGTCTAGGTAATGTCCTCTTTCATCACCCTTACATGGAAATATCCCGACGGCAGATCCAACTTGGAGAAGTTTTGTTCTCCACATAGCTGATTAAACATGTAATGAATTTTTGGAAAAGGATAATATTCCATTATCGTGATTTTTTTGAGCTCACGATAATCAATGAAATGGATCATTTACCCATCCTTTTTATTTATAGAGCTGTCTAGTTCACCACATGGTGATGTACATTATTGTATAATCCCCTTATCTAAATTCTCATAGAGTTGTTTCATCAAATCACCATGATCCAAAAATTCTATTCTATATAGAGTCTTGGATATTGGAAACACCCTTCGTATAAGATCAATCATGAATTTAACATATCTTATAGGAAGAGGACCATGAAATTATTCAGGAAACACATCAGTGGATTCTCTTATAATGGGATCATCTTTGAGGATGTCTCTTTCCTTAGACTCAATCATCTGAGAAAGATATGTCTTCTTACAGGGAATTAATATATGTTATTTAGATGATTGAAGTAAAAAATATTTATCTTCCTCATTTCACATGAATAGAATTGATGATCGATTAACTATATGAACAATGATTTACCTCTAGTGACTATTTAGGTTGGTTGTATATGTACAAATCTAGTCCATGTCAAGAATTTCATCAAATTCCACATTGGGAAATATGATGAGGTTCTTTGGGAGGCTCAATCACGAATTATTGATAGGGGTAGAGTTATATTCAAGAGAAAAAATAATGGATATAATTTCCATTCTCACAAAAAACTCTGCATTCAATATTTGTGGTGGTGTTTGGATTATTCAACTAAAAATTCATGATATAAAAGAATGTGTAAAACCAAAATCCTAAAATATGTTCACTATTGTTGAATATATAACTAGAATACATGTGACCACTTCATGGTCATGATTTATTTTAGAAGTAGTGATTACAAAAGATAACCATTTCTACCTTGGAGTTAGTTGGATTCCTCTAAACACCCTTTTCATAGGGAACTGGTTTGCATAGTTCCCTAGTTCATTGTAGTGGTAGCGATGAATAGAGCTTTGGGAATAAATGAGGGTATTCCCATCCTCTGACATGGTAGCGGGGTTTTCTTGTTAGCAATGTCTAGCTCGGTTCCCTTACTTCCTACAACTAATGAGTTTCCTCATACCCTTTGGGAAATATCTAGGCTAATTTGTTTCACACATTTGGAAAGTGGGATGTTGGAATCTTAGAGCACTGTTGGATTTTTCCATCGGACCACCATAATTTATTTTGAAATTCCACTTCGTGCCCCAAAGATACCCCGACTATTCTATGTTCTCCTTCTCAAATTTGAGGGACATTAAGTCAACCTCATCAAAGGTTTTAAAGTCACAGATTGAAAAGTCTTTCTGTAGGCTAGGTTTTAGCCCCCTAATGAAGTAGTAAACCTTTCATTCAGTGGTGGAGAAAAAACTAGAGGCATGTCACGCAAGTATATTTTTGTTTTCCTCTTCTGCCCCAATAGATTCTTTTATCGTTTTTCTCAAGTGTAAGGAAATATTTTCCCATCATAAGATATTGAGTGCTGGGAAAATATTTATCAAACATTTTTTTCTAGAAATCCTTCAATCCCGTCAACTTGATCTCGTCCTCATGCTTCTTATTTTGGATCAATGTACACCATTGATCAGATTAATCCTTAATAATTTATGGAACCAAAGAAATTCTCATGTTTAGAACATTAATGGATGGATAAGATCTTCTCAAGGGAATTCATCCATTTTTCGGAAATTGGGGGATAAAATGATCCATTGAATGTAGGATGAATTTGTCTCATAAAGATCTACATTTCAACTTGTTCCTTCTCTGGGGGGGGGGGGTTGGAAATTCCGCATCAGAAATATATATTTTTTTAACATCATTTAACTGAGAGAATATATTGAAATATTTTTTCATTTATACTCCAATCATATTGGGAATCTCATTAGAACAAGTATCACATTGATCTTCACATCACTTGTTTTCCTGAGTACTCCTAATACCGGAAATTTTCAAGAATAAAAGGAATATTAGTGGTAAGTATATTAAACAATTAAACACATAAATGGGAATCCAATGAAAGAATGATATAACTAATAAATTACATTTATTTCCATAACTTAGGAATTTCTAGGCTTCAATCTTAATTATCCATATACTATTTCATAATCTATATTTTTATGGGATTTTTTTATTCTCCCTTAATTATAGTTAAGAATAATCTTTGGAATTTCCTTAATCGTATCCCCAATGAGTATTGAACCAATAGTGTAGAAAGGCCAGCTGTTGTGCACCAGTTCCCATTTGATTCTAGCTCAATGTGGTGTTTTCAGGTTCTACCCCGAGATACATCTGTGCCAGAGCCACATAAACGTGTTCATATTTAGACATGGATTTATTATATTGATAAACCAATTAAACTATAATAACCGAAATTTAGGGATGTTTTTATTATACTTAGTCTTATCCCAAATGGTTTCACTATGGTTTTCTAATCCTAATCCCAAACAATATAAACCTATCTTTTGAGGCCAACTATATCAACCATGGACATTATTACACATATAAACATTATTTATTACATATAATTTCACTTAATACAACCCATAAGATCGAGAGGTCTTGTTTCATTAGAGATTAGGAACATTACATGACAATATAATACATTATATGTAACATTTTTATTGAAAACTTCTTCAACATGACCACAATATTCCTTCAAACATAGCATTGCATGGGATAACCTAAGGACATACATAAGAAAATGGTGAGATATAAATCCCAGTAAGGGGCAAAAAATTCAACAAATAAATTATATAGAACATGTAAAGAAATAGGAATATTAATAGATCATAAGAGAAAAATGAACACAAAGGGATGATAATTCGTGATTATCATAACATGGAAATGTGGTAACAATTTAAAATACTGCATCATAAACAAAATGGAACCAGTTAATCCCTTGACCCATCATGGAGGAAAAAATTATTATATTGAAATAAGGTAAAAAATATCCCAACATGAAGTATCATGATACTAAACATTACCCATTGAATTATAGAGCTATCTTGGCACATCCTTCATGAAAATTTCAATTTCACGCTTAAGTGTTCCATGTAAAACATATAACATGGATTATTTCAAAATAGGCATTTGTTACACTATAAAGAAATATGAAATACATAAAATAATTTATATAATAAATATGAACATGTTAATACAGGTGAATACCCCTGATAGAAAAAGAGGCATGGTATTCACTATTCGACGACTTTTTCATGGAAAATCACGGTGCAATTTGAGTTTCATTATGACATAAAATGTGGATTCATAAAATCGGTTGATGTGAGAGAAAAGAGTATATAATAATTTAGACATGAAATGGGAAGTACGGAGGCCATGGATCCTAATATAATAACATATGAAATGATATTATAGAAGCATAATGTAATAGAAATGGTAGAATGGAAATGATGTGAGATATTTCCGTTAGAGAATGTTTCCATTATAACGGGTAATAGAGTGAAAGGTGTATTTCATCATTGAAAAATAATAAGGCATATATGTGGGTGGTTCAAAAAAATAATCCATACTTTTTAATTTATAAATAATAAGGTAAAACAATATAAGGAAAATAGGAAAAAATGAGAAAGCTAGGAAAGTGGGGGTAACATGGAAGGACTCTAGGGAGTGAATATAAGATTTAGGACGATCTTAATGGTATTTTAGTGATGATAAATAGGTTCATGGGTGGTATTATATAGGAAGGGAGGGTGAATTCCTTATTATTTATTTTTTTGACACCACCCACAAAAATATTCATAACTATAAGCCTTCAGTTTTTTTCCAATGGTGTTTGCTAAAGAGTGGAAAAAATAATATTATAATTTCATGGGTCATAATTTTTTAATAAAATTCCCTTTCTTATGTGGAGGTGAGTCACACTCTCAAGGAAATGAATTTAAAATTGTAAAAAATATTATACAGTTTGGATGATTCATTAAGGTATTATAAAACATGTAAAATAAAAAAATGAATTATTTTAAAATTAAAACATATATTTGGTTGAATATACTTTTTATGTTATTTATATCATCACTATTGGGTTATTATGATGTTATAAATCATTCTATTTTTATTTATTATTTTATTTTTACCAAAAAATTCGACTATCTTAGAAAATTATGAAAAATTTACTTTTTGAAAATTTCAACATCCAGATTCCAAAGATGTTATTATTTTTATATAAATGATTTTGTAAATAATTTAATTTTCACTTTTAAAATGAGAACATATATTTATTGAACATTTATGGGTTTTGACAAAAATGGTTTTAAACATTCATAAAAAGTGGATTTGACTTAATATGAATTATATACTTGTCTATTATTGGTAAAAATAATTTGATAATAATATTTTATTAAAACATTAATTATTTAAAAAATTCATTAATTCCATAACATAAAATAATTAAAATTATACATTTAATTTTGTCTTATAAAAATATAACTCTTATCAAACTAATTACCAATTCATTTACAGATAATGAATTGATATAATATTCATCTTTAATAATATTTTTATACTATTATTAATAAAACCCAGAGTTTAATATAATAATTTATATATTTTTCAAAAGAACCATATTTACTTGAAAATTCAATTTATCAATTTTATCATTTTTAAAAGAAAGAAAACTCCCATAAAAGAATTGATATAATAATAAATTTATTTATAAAATGATATTATAGAATAATTAACTAATTACTTAATACATAACCCCTTATAAACCTCGCATTAGACCAAAGGATAATTTGTGTGATGCTGACAGATTCTTAGGGAGACTCAGATAACATCACCTGGTTGGTAATCTCTATTAACATGAACTTAACTCATCGATGATTCTGTTCATGATTAACATGTTGAATCTCTTCTTTGAATTGGATGAGAGTAAAACCATGTGACACTTCCTCCTTCCCGAGCTCCGACCAATGAGCTTTGTATGGCCCGAGTCTACTAGATGGGGTCATCATCTCCTTTTTCTATGTTTAAAATATTTGTTAAAACATAATATTTATATTAGTTGTGTTATCACTATTCAATGACTATGTTATAAAAATTCATGATATTTATTTGTAATTTAATCCTAATTAAGAAAGAGATCATGTGTTTAATATGTCTGTATGACATTAAAATAAATGGAATTTTATTAATAAATGATTGGGTTGTTGCAATAAGGTTATATAAACATTATCATATAATTATAAGATCATATTCTGAAAATCAAAGCCCATAATCGAGAGTAATGGCATAAATATTAGAATTTAATGAGGCATGAATGGAAATTTAATCACGAAAATGATCCATTAATGAATTACATTGGAAGAAGGCATAAAATTGTGGCATACACATAATATTATAACATTGCTAACATGTTTAAGAAGTAAAAGTTTCACTCCCTTATGATATGAAATCAGTCCATTGTATAAAATTATATAGATGAAACCAGATGTAAACATAACATTGTGAGCAATAAATCTAGATCACTCATAAAATTATGTGTAGAAACTCGGTCCATGAACATCATTGTGAACATGTATTTAGGTTTCTGTAAAATCATATAGATATGAAACATGGTCCATGAATTTCATTGTGAATATGTAATCATGTTCATGAATATCAGTTTGAACATGTAATAATTTTCACACACATCATTGTGAACATGTAATCATATACATGCATAAAATATATAATCTTGAGTCATCTATCATTACACAATTCCTTGGAGGGATATCTTAGTCCCACATTTCACATAATAAAATCAAGAATATGTGTTCCATAAGATTATAAAAATCATCCAATCATAATCTAATAATTTAATTATGTATCCTAAGAAATTCATCATATCATTACCAATGAAATGGTTTAGGACTTATTATTATTTCATCAGAGAATAACCCATGAAAAGATATGAGATTCCAGATCATATAACCTGTGGAAAGTAAACATTTGTCATAAACATCATTCCATCAAAACATAAACCATTCAAGAAATAAAATGAATGGTATTTTAGTATTATATCCCCAGCAAATATAAAAATATAACTATGTATTCCTTATCATATGGTGATGTATTTTGAAGATCACATGAATCATTTCTTAATGAAAATAACATTTGTTGAAAAATCACATTTTAAAAGGGGGCCCATTTTAAAATAATATTAATTTAATAACCCCTAGAAAACATATAAATTATGATCTAAAAAAATTAAAATATTATTCTTTATAAAATAAAATTTCTTCTCAAAATATTATATTTTTTCCATAAAATATTTTGAAAACCATTTTACATTTAATGATAACATCTAAAACATATAATGGTAGAATTTAAAACCATTTAAAACACATAAAAATTAGTATTTGAAACCAATTTTATCTAAAAACCAAATTTAAAAAAATAATTTAATGAATACTAGGAAAAAAATCCATTAGAAAATAACTTTTTAATATTCCAATGGATGTTTCAGGGAAATTATTGTCCTATTAGTGGGTTAATACATACATGAAAACATTCCTTTTACACCATAAATACTATAGAAAAGTTCCTCGATCAAAAACCAACAATGATATTCATATTAAAACGCAAATTTACAAGGGAGGTAAATCATGGGTAAAAATAAATATTACACCTCATAGTAAAATACATTTGAATTTTTTTAAAAAAACTTTTTTATTGTAAACAAAATTTCAGAGCAAAGTGTGAGATAATGTTGGATTTTCTATAAAACCCATTTTTAAATATGTTAAGTACGAATTAGTAGAAACATGATAATAATACATGAATAAATCATCAAAAAGTAAATTATATAAAAATTTAGGAGTGTTATATATATATGGATCATATTATTTCTTCAATAAAATAATTATCATAGTCAATCTCAATAAATAATGATATTTTTTCAATAATATCTTTGCACTTGGTAACATTGAATCATACTCCTTGTATAATAAAATTTTATTCAATAAATCTAAAAATCATGGAATTAGTTATATTGATGATATAACATTTATAATGATATTTTATAAACCTAATATAATAATATAGACTCATATCATGTCATGTGTCTCAAATAAAGAAAAATTGAAGCAAAACTACATTAATGATTTGGTAACTTTTGAAACCTAAACCCCTGCAATTTTATATCATAAAATAGATTTTTAAGTAATCATAAATGTAATGAAAATATTTTAGGATATATTCTTGGTCATTATATAAACAAAAAAAATGAGTGCAGAATAAATCAAAAATCTCAAAAAAAATTGAGACTAGAAATCCCTTTACATTAATTCTTGAATTTATTTTTATACATTAAATGATCATATATAAAAAATATAAGTATATTATATATCATATAAAGAATAAAATAAAAATATTATTAACATATGTTATTTACTTATGACATTATATTAAACATTTATTAATAATTCCATATTAAAACTATATTTCGGGAAATAAATGTTATGTTTATCGTATGTGTTTTGAATTTTTATTCTTGATCCTCTAACATCGATCATGATTTACTTATTTTAAAAAATTTAACAAATATTTTTATAACATTTAAATTTAGTATAAAAATATTTAAAATAATATATAAAATTTATATATATGAAATGTAATACACTGTTCATGGAGATGGTCGATCGTACTTACACATGAATATAGTATTCCTTTTCATGTGGTATTGCATAAAATAAACTAAAAGATATACATGTATATATAATTATACTAGTATAACTAATATATCATATAAATATCGTATAATTTTATTATACTATTTCTTAATACATTCCATGTAAATTATGAATGAGTCACATCGCTTTGAGGGGGTGATAGTGCACACATTTAAAAATGTTGTTATTGTATTTTCAAAAAATTAAATGAATGAAGGAATATGTTATATAATAATTTTTAAATAAAATAAAACCATAAATATTATATATATTATATAAATAATTATGTACATCAAAATTTAAAACCATTAGTGGTGGTAATGGAAAAACAAACAGCATCATTTCGTGAGGCAGTAATACGTCACACAATTGAACAATTCATTTGTTAACTATTTGATGGATGTGTGTTTAGGTGTATTTTGAAGAGTTAGAATAAAAAAAATATAATTATATAATGGATAATGAGTTAATTATATAATAATGGAATAATATGTGTTTATGGGGTGGAGAATTAAAATAATACCAAATAGCTTGTGGAGTGATGTCACCTCGTTTTGGGAAACATCTCCTTGTTTTTACCAATATGATACCTTGGGTGGATTTAATCCAAAATATAGTATTATAGTATGAATTATTGGACGTTTTTAAGATATTTGTGTAGATTTTTTCTTAGATAATGTGTCTTGAGAGGTGTGAGGATGTTGGGGGGGGGGGGGTGAGTGCCCTTGTATAGTGGAGGGGGTGTGCCATTCTTGTAAATATAAAAATGTAAACACTATTGAGAGGGATGCTATATAACATCTGTCTACAATAATTTTTCAATATCGATACAATAATTTAATTTGTTTAAATTTTTCCATCCAAAGTAATTTGGGCACATTTTTAGGTTTTTTGGCCCCATAAGATTAAAGTATTACCATTAAGTAATCGTGTTTTTACCTCATGTGCTGTAATTTATTATAATTACATCCACTAATATTTTAGGACAAAAATATTGTTTACCTTTTGAGAAATTATAAATTATGATGATTATTAATATAGAATCCATATTCCAAAATTATAATAAAATAAGTAGTATAAAATAAATTATATTTAATCTACCCAAACGGGACGAGATGACTAGTTTTTTAAGTGATAAGGTCCAATGTTTGAATTTTTTTATATCCAATTTCAATGTGAAATTGGTTACAATAACATAAATTGGAATAATTTTTTATAATTTTACATATTATACTCTATATAAAAATTATGATATAATATATAATTATATATATAAATTAGACCAAATATGTGTTTTAATTAAAAATAATATTTTGTCACTATTAATAAAAAAATGACACATCTCAAGAAATTACAAAAATTATCACAAACTAAATTTCTAAAATTGGTTCCCCATTAATAGGCTATAAATTTACCTCTTTGAAAAGATACCTCTTTTTATTCATGAAATTGGATTTATTCTCATATATTATCTACAAAACACATAAGATGAATGTAAATTAATAGATTTAATAATATATATATATATAGATATTTAATTATAATAATTTATAAAATGTTTTTTAATAAATTTTTAAAATTAAAACATATTTAATTAAATAAATATTTTTTTCCAGCAAAAGAATTGATGTATTATCATGTGTGTTTTATTATCCTTAACAATTAACTGGTCTTCGAATAATTTATCATATATACATGTATACACCATATATTCAAAATTTAATTAATTTTTTTCCCAACTCACATTGAAATAAATTTTTGGTGAATATTTTAATATTCTAATAATAACATTAATTGTACATTCTAGTTTGGTAAAACGTTCAAGTTCATGTAGCACAATCTATCCAATGAACCCATCATTGCATGTAACACAAGCCAGACATAGTGTTTTGTGTACTTAAAGCTAATCTAACTCTCATATATATAAATTTTGACATGGTGTTTCATTCAATGTAATAAAGTCATATTTCCTTCATTTAACAAAAGCTATATTCAATTTCCCATTAAATAAGAAATATAGAATAGTTTAAATTAATATGAAAACAATATTTCAAAAACATAACATGGTGTTAAAGTCCCGATAACACTTTTTTAACTTGATGATTATTTTATATTTTTTTGTAGTGAATATAATCTATCATCTATTGTACAAGGTAATGTCAAAATGGATTTTTTATCCTTCTTCAACCCAACAAGATGGAGTCCAACATCACTTCCAATACAAAGCTTCATTTTGAGCTATCTCTCTACTCGAGTGAAAGATATTGTTATATGAGATCTCATACAAGTTATGACACTAATCCCATCAACCATTGAATTCCATTGAGTAGACTCTTATAATTTCCACATGCTTCTGAATAGTCCATTTATATTTTCAATAATATGGGGCGTAAAATTCCATTCTAAAATTCAATTTAGTACTCAAATAATTTTGAATACAACTCCAACATTTTGAGGCATTACATGGATCATGATCATGTATGATCTAAATTTAAAACCCATTCAGCCTCAACACATCCTTAAAATATATATTGGCATGTTTTACAAGTGAAAATCCTCTCGAATAGTGTTAAAGAGGGAAGTCATGATGGGTTGTTCCATCATAACCCATATAACATTATTTTCTTTGGATGTATTCAAGAGACCATTAAAAAATCTATAGTTTAATTTATACATATACATTTGGATATTAGCAATGTTTTCATCATCTCTTTGGTATTCTATTTCTCTCTTATATCTTAATGACATACAATGCACTGTGATATATTATCTTCAATCACCTTCTTCTTATTGTCCCACAAGAAGTGCTCTCAAATACCATTGTACATCTTGGTACTTATTGGATGAATATTTAAAGATGATATATTTGAATTATCCAACAAAAACTTTTTTATCTCCAGTAGGGATGGTGAAAAAATCTATGTTCCTAACTGAATCACACCATCATCATCAATGTTAAACTCATGTATCATTCCTTCCATTACTTAATTATCCTTCTTTTGTAGCTTCAGATCATCACTTTTTTACCTATTTGATTTTATCCTATGTAGATGGTTGGGAAACATTTGGTTGTGGAAGGATGTATTCCCTAATGTTATAATTTCATGATCCATTCATTTAATATCCATTAAAATATGTTCTTCATCATTCTAGATCACAGATTGATTATAATGTTCTTTTCTAACAAGATCATCATCTAATTTGTTGAGATATCCCAGATGGAAGTGAATCGAGAAATCATAGTCCATGATTAGCTCTAACCATATTCTTTAATTCATATTGAGATATTTATTTCTGAATATATCATTTTTATTTTTTTTGATTAGTATATATGTCACACTTCTCAACATAGAGGTATTCCCGCAATATTTTCAATGAAAAGATCAAAGATGATCACTCCAGATCACTCGTCATATAGTTTATCTCATTAATCATCACCTATCATTAAGTGTAAGATATCACATTATAAATATTCAAGAGTTCACATCACATGAATTTCATTGAATAATCACTATATATGACAAAACCATGTCAACGTGATGGTAGTGTTATTAAAAGGCTAGTTATTTTGAACTTTTTGAGCTCTATGAATCAATCACCTCATTTATTTCATCCATATATACTTTACCCATTTCTATGTTAGCTCAGTTAGAGGGCTTCAATATCATGATATATTACCCACAAAATTCATTTTTCCCAACTAATTCATGAAAACTATGGATTTATCTAACACCATTGGTTATAGGATATTCTATAATTTATTTTTTTCTGTAAAAGTTACATTGAAATTCCCCCACATGTGATAATGTGTCCAAAGAATTCAAGTTTCTGCATCCAAAAATCAAATACATTGAAAATTGAATAATTTTATCATTCCTTACTCTAACAATCTAAATCCATATATTCTCTATAATTTCTTACATTCACTTGGAGTAAATGAGAATATTTTAAATAATAACCAAAATAAATTTTTTTGTTTTAAAGGATCTATTAAAAAAAATTGAGACTAGAAATCCCTTTATATTAATTCTTGAATTTATTTTTACACATTAAATGATCATATATAAAAAATATAAGTATATTATATATCTTAAAAAGAATAAAATAAAAATATCATTAACATATATTATTTACTTATGACATTATATTACACATTTATTAATAATTTCATATTAAAACTATATTTCGGGAAATAAATGTTATGTTTATCATATGTGTTTTGAATTTTTATTCTTGATCCTCTATCATCGATTATGATTTAATTATTTTTAAAAATTTAAACAATATTTTTATAACATTTACATTTTGTATAAAAATATTTAAATTAATATATAAAATTTATATATATGAAATGAAATACACTGTTCATGGAGATGGTCGATCGTACTTACACATGAATATAGTATTCATTTTCATGTGGTATTGCATAAAAGAAAGTAAATAATATATATGTATATATAATAATACTAGTATAACTAATATATCATATAAATATCGTATAATTTTATTATACTATTTTTTAATACATTCCATGTAAATTATGAATGAGTCACATCACTTTGAGGGGGTGATAGTACACACATTTACAAATGTTGTTATTGTATTTTCAAATAATTAAATGAATGAAGGAATATGTTATATAATAATTGTTAAACAAAATTAAACAATAAATATTATATATATTATATAAATAATTATGTACATTTAAATTTACAACCATTTGTGGTTGTAATGGAAAAACAAACAGCATCATTTCGTGAGGCAGTAATACGTCACACACATGAACAATTCATTTGTTAACCATTTTATGGATGTGTGTTTAGGTGTAGTTTGAAGAGTTAGAATAAAAAATATATATTTATATAATGTATAATGAGTTAATTATATAATAATAGAATAATATTTGTTTATGGGGTGGAGAATTAAAATAATACCAAAGAGCTTGTGGAGTGATGTCACCTCTTTTCGGGAAACATATCCTTGTTTTTAAAAATATGATACCTTGGGTGGATTTAATCCAAAATATAGTATTATAGTATGAATTATTGGACATTTTTAAGATATTTGTGTAGATTGTTTCTTAGATAATGTGTCGTGAGAGGTGTGAGGATGTTGGGTGGGGGGGTGAGTGCCCTTGTATAGTGGAGGGGGAGTGCCATTCTTGTAAATATAAAAATGTAAACACTATTGAGAGGGATCCTATATAACAATTGTCGCCAATAATTTTTCATTACCGATACAAGAAGTTAATTTGTTTAAATTTATCCATCCAAAGTATTTTGGGCACATTTTTAGGTTTTTTTGCCCCATAAGATTAATGTATTACCATTAAGTAATCGTGTTTTTACCTCATGTGCTGTAATTTATTATAATTACATCCACTAATATTTTTGGACAAAAACATTGTTTACCTTTTAAGAAATTATAAATTATGATTATTATTAATATAGAATCCATATTCCAAAATTATAATAAAATAAGTATTATAAAATAAATTATATTTAATCTACCCAAATGGGATGAGATGACTTGTTTTTTAAGTGAAAAGGTCCAATGTTTGAATTTTTTTATATCCAATTTCAATGTGAAATTGGTTACAATAACAGAAATTGGAATAATTTTTTATAATTTTACATATTATACTCTATATAAAAATTAAGATATAATATATAATTATATATATTTATTAGAGCAAATATGTGTTTTAATTAAAACTCAAAGTTTGTCACTATTAATAAAAAATAACACATCTAAAAAAATTCCAAAAATTATCACAAACTAAATTTCTAAAATTGGTTCCCCATTAATAGGCTATAAATTTAACTCTTCTAAAAATACATCTTTTTATTCATGAAATTGGATTTATTCTCATATATTATCTAGAAAACACATAAGATGAATGTAAATTAGTAGATTTAATAATATATATATATAGATATTTAATTATAATAATTTATAAAATGTTTTGGAATAAATTTTTAAAATTAAAACATATTTAATTACATAAATATTGTTTTCCAGCAAACGAATTGTTGTATTATCATGTGTGTTCTATTATCCTTTCCAGTTAACTGGTCTCCAAATAATTTATCATATATACATGAATACACCATATATTCAAAATTTAATTAATTTTTTTCCCAACTCACATTGAAATAAATTTTTGGTGAATATTGTAATATTTTAATAATAAAATTAATTGTACATTCTAGTTTGGTAAAACATTCAAGTGCATGTAGCACAATCTATCCAATGAACCCATCATTCCATGTAACACAAGCCAGACATAGTGTTTTGTGTACTTAAAGCTAATCTAACTCTCATATATATAAATATTGACATGGTGTTTCATTCAATGTAATAAAGTCATATTTCCTTCATTTAACACAAGCTATATTCAATTTTCCATTAAATAAGAAATATAGATTAGTTTAAATTAATATGAAAACAATATTTCAAAAAAATATCACGGGGTTAAAGTCACTATAACTCTTTTTCTAACTTGATGATTATTTTATATTTTTTGTAATGAATATAATGTATCATCTATTGTAAAAGGTCATGTCAAAATGGATTTTTTTATCCTTCTTCATCCCAACAAGTTGGAGTCCAACGTCACTTCCAATACAAATCATCATATTGAGCTATCACTGTACTCGAGTGAAAGATATTGTTATATGAGATCGCATCCAATGTATGACAATAATCACATCAACCATTGAATTCCATTGAGTAGACTCTTATAATTTCCACATGCTTCTGAATAGTCCATTTATATTTTCTATAATATGGGGTGTAAAATGCCATTCTAAAATTCAATTCAGTACTCAAAGAATGTTGAATAAAACTCAAAAAATTTGAGGCATTACATGGATCATGATCATTTATGATCTAAATTTAAAACCCATTCAGCCTCAACACATCCTTAAAATATATATTGGCATGTTTTACAAGTGAAAATCCTCACGAATAGTGTTAAAGAGGGAAGTCATGATGGGTCTTTCCATCATAACCCATATAACATCATTTTCTTTGGATGTATTCAAGAGACCATTAAAAAATTCTATAGTTAAATTTATACATATACATGTGGATATTATCAATGTTTTCATCATCTCTTTGGTCTTCTTTTTCTCTCGTGTATCTTAATTACATACAATGCACTGTGATATATTCTCTACAATCACCTTCTTCTTATTGTCCCAGGAGAAGTTCTCTAAAATACTATTGTACATCTTGGTTCTTATTGGATGAATATTTAAATATGATCTATTTGAATTATCCAACAAAAACAATTTTTATCTCCAGTGGGGAAGGTGAAAAAATCTATGTTCCTAACTGAATAACACCATCATCATCAATGTTAAACTCATGTATCATTCCTTCCATTACTTAATTATCCTTCTTTTGTAGCTTCAGATCATCACTTTGTACCCATTTGATTTTATCCAATGTAGATGGTTGGGAAACCTTTGGTTGTGGAAGGATGTATTCCCTAATGTTATAATTTCATGATCCATTCTATTCATATCCATTAAAATATGTTCTTAATGATTCTAGATCATAGATTGATTAGAATGTTCTTTTCTACCAAGAGCATCAACTAATTTGTTGACATATCCCAGATAGAAGTGAATCGAGAAATCATAGTCCATGATTAGCTCAAACCATATTCTTTAATTCATATTGATATATTTATTTTTGAATATATAATTTCTACTTTTTTTATTAGTATATATGTCACACTTATCAACATAGAGGTATTCCCGCAATATTTTCAATGAAAAGATCAAAGATGATCACTCCTGATCACTCGTCATATAGTTTGTCTCATTAATATTCACCTATCATGAAGTGTAAGATATCACATTATAAATATTCACGATTTCACATCACATGAATTTCATTGAATAATCACTATATATGACAAAACCATGTCCATGTGATGGTAGTGTTAGTAAAAGGGTAGTGATTTGGAACTTTTTGAGCTCTATGAATCAATCAACTCATTTATTTCATCCATATATACTTTACCCATTTCTATGTTAGCTCAGTTAGCGGGCTTCAAAATCATGATAATTTACCCACAAAATTCATTTTTCCCAACTAAATCATGAAAACAATGGATTTATCCAACACCAGTGGTTATAGGCTATTCTATAATTTATTTTTTTCAGTAAAAGTTACATTGAAATTCCCCCACATGTGATAATGTGTCCAAAGAATTCAACTTTCTGCATCCAAAAATCACATATGTTGAAAATTGCATAAATTTTATCATTCCTTACTTTAACAATCAAAACCAATATATTCTCTTTATGTTCTTACATTCACTTGGAGTAAATGATAATATTTTAAATAAAAACCAAAATAATTTTTTTAGTTTTAAAGGATCTATTCAGAAAATACATGATGATTATTAGGGAATTAGTTTTTCTTAATGGAATAATATGAACTCATAGTTCCCATACATTGTATATAAATAATGATTCTAATTATCTTCCTTATTCACCTTCAATAGACGATATAGAGAACATAGATCCAGCGTTGAGAAAAAGTTAGCTCCTCAATGTAGATCGAATAGTTAATCAGTCTTTAGAAGAGGGTAATTTTTATTTAAGGTGATATTTTTATGCTCTCTATAATCCACACCCAAACGCATTTATCCATTCAGTATCTATAATAAGATCATGGGTGAGCCCTATAGTGATGCATTAGGGTGTATGAACCAGTTGTGAAAATGATCATTCATAAAACTCTGTAAATCCTATAGTTCAATCGGGACCATATTGTATGGGTATTTAGAGATATGAATGGTAGAAGATATTAGTTATGTTGATAAATCAACCTTATGATATAGGGGATTGTCATGACCCATCCTCGGGGCCCGTTCCGTGACTACCCCAAGCCCACCATCCGTAGGCCAGGGGCTCGCAACTTGCACCAAAGGGGTAACTCCCTAAAAACTGAGAAAGCATTGCCTTAATCAAATGTAAACACACACAAACAGAGTACATGCAGAAGAAAACACTATGTAAAGCAGTATAAAGTGTTCTTAAAGTACGAAGGGGCCAGAAATACATTCCCAACGGAAAGGTACAACTACAACTGAAAGAAAGTTCAACTGAAAAGACAAATAGCAGAATGGTGAAGCAGCTCCTGGATCGTCCTCTGGGTTCCTACCAAAAGGGTATGTACAATTATCCTCCTCAGCACTCCGCATCTATCGGTCTGCTCTGTGTGCCATCATGCTGAGTGTCCACCTCCGGGTACCGTCCAGTCCTCGTACACTCTGCCTCGGTCAGCGCTATCTGTCGTGTGCATCCAACACAACGAGGTGCGGGCATAGCTCGTGTAGGGGTGAGTATAAAGATTCTCAGTAGGGACCCCGAGATCCTCAAAGTCTCACTAAATCCAACAAGGATAAACAATAATGAAATATCTCAACATATAACCATTACTTATAAATATGCCCATACATATACCTATGTTATCAAGTAACCCATCTCAATCATGAGGAAAAACACAATGGTCTTGACTCCGCACAATCTAGGATTTTATGCTTGATGTAGAAATCACGGCTGCTAGAGAACTCCTCCACAATCGAGCGCAACAGTCACGTAATGAATACGAGGTTATACTCAATAACCTTATACTGCTGAAGTACTCCTCCTATCAAGTACCGCGGGTCAGCCACCTCATACAGTATTTCTCCCCCGCCATGGGTTTGCCACATCACACAGTACTACTCCCCCTCAGAGCCTTCATAGGTACTACTTTTGTCGAGTACCATGAGTCTACCACCTCACACAGTAGTGCTCCTCCGCCATGGTTCTGTCACCTCACACAGTATTTCTTTTCACTACGCTAGTCAAATCACTCTGAAAAGAATTAGACAAGCAATCATCAGGTCTCAACCAGCTACAAGGTCTCTCTACTCGAAATGATCATCTCTAGGAGGATCTGCTCCACGAGCTACTGGCTAATACTCCATGTTTCACAAAGTGCCATGAAGATGTCTCTCAAAGGTCTTCCACATCATAGAGGTCTCAATGCAATAGACAGTGCGTCAATCGGACGCCCGGTCTGTGAGTTATTTTCCTTTTAGTCCTGGGTGCCTGGTTGGATTCATGTACAAACCAACCCGACTGTATCTCAACTGTACCCCAAAGTCCCATGGGGTACACTCAAAATAACCGTTTCTCAATGATATTTCCAACACCATTGACGGTTCTTCATACGGACGTCTGGTCTAATAGTTATTGAATTTTATGTTCCAGGGCACCGGTTAAAAATACACTCGTTTCTAACCCAGTCGTTCCCCAAAGTCATCCAAAACTCACTTAGAGTATCACAAAAAGGCAGCCTTATCGCAGGGGTCCCAATGTCGCGGACGTCTTTTCGATCAGACGCACGGTCTTCAAGTTATTAACCTTTATGTAAAAACGGGCCCGACCCATTATGTCTAGTGGGCAGGTGGGACGGGTTAACCCAGTTTTAGACGGTCCAACCCGGAAGGGGGTCAGACCGACACAATGAAATTTGCGGCCCGACCCGAAGGGGCGTGGTCCAGCCCGAGGGGGCACGGCCCGGCCCGACGCGGTGTTTCTCGGTGTGGCCCGACCCGGTAGGGCGCGGCCCAGCCTCGGCTGGGCCGGCCGAAGCCGGTCGACCTTCATTGTGCATGTGGCCTGCTTAGGTAGGCCGCGAATCTGCTCTGCAGCACCTTCGGGTGTCGCGACATTCCTCCGCCCTGTCAGCCATCGAGTCAGCCGGTTCTTCCTCCGAAGCGGCCCTCCCTTTGCGGGCCGCAGATCATCACTTCGGCCCGGCCGGCTATGGCCGGCCGGTTCTTCCTCGGTTGAGCGGCCCGTGGTTATAGGCCTTGGTTCTTCCTCATGCATCCGGTACACAACCGCTGCTTCTCCTGTCATCTCCTCTTCTAATGTACCTCAATCACAAACAAGGAGACTACGGAGGGTCACTACGCTGTGTGTGTTCCGCCCATTCCCTCCACGTTAAGCGGTAGCAATAGGCCAAAAATAAAAAAGGTTTCATGAATAACAAAGAACAATTTTATTCAAATGAAAATTGAGTCAATCCACCCTACCTTAGAAATGATTCGCAGTAGACGAGCATTGCAGAAGACGGGATTGTGAAAAGACGGTGTAAACTCATTGACATCAGGGAAGAAGAGCTGAGGATGACACGTCATCGACGTTCCATGTGGGTGGGTCCTTCTCAATTGATTTTTCCAAAGATCTAAGGTTATGATGACGTTCCATGGCAGTTCTTCGTTGGAAGTATGGTGTTCATTCTTTGAGGGATGAACACCCTACTCTATTTCTCAAGAGCTCCCACAATGTTCCAACACAAACAAGTTCCAAAATAATAAAATAGGTAAGCTATTATTTTATCCACACAATTAATTCAAAATCCAAACAATTTAATTAATTAATTAAAGAGGTTGAACTCATTAATTAACATGTGTTGGAAAAAATTTAAAGAGATTGAGAGGGGGAGGTGAAGATAACTCATAAATAAAAAGGTTGTCACAATAATGGAAGGGGAATTAATTGGGGAGTTCTAGGAGAGTTATGGGAGATGAAAAGATGGGGATAGTGTGGGCCCCTCCTCTCAAATATACACACATGGAAATTTAGGTGGGTGTGTTCCCCCCCAATAACTTTTTATGGGAGGAAATAACTTCCATAGATATATAAAATTGTTCTAAACAATTTTATTTAACTTCTTAACTAAACCCAAATTTTTAACATTCAACCTGCATAAAATGCAATTGCGGTAAATGTCCCCTTTAGAAATTATCGGCGCTATGAGTTCATCAGTGTCCTCAGATTTCAATTCTGAGCACAGGTTCAAATGATAGAAAAATTTGCACATACGTTTACTGAACGTACACGAACAAAATATCAGAAATTGATTCCGGGAACACCAGGCGTCGCAATCATGTGCCGTCAGAAACCGAAGACTTGTAAAAATACAAAGAATTAAAAAAAATTCCTTGAAATTTCCAAGTCTTTACATTACTCCCACCTCAGGTATTTATGTCCTTGTAAAGCTACAACATACACTATTAAAACCAAAGGGGTACTGTGCATGTATCTCCTCAGCTGAGATATGTGGATGACGATGTGCACCCGGTGCAACTGAGATGGATGGGACAGGAAGTAAGCCACCTCGCCTAATCTACTGATGAAGTGGAGGAGTGACAGTATGAGACTGAATTTAGGCTGCACCATCTCTATCCACAAATGATATATGTAAGGTAGTCAGCTGCTCTGTCGCCTCTCCTAGCAGCTGAATACCATTCCTCCTGCTGAGTGCATCTGCTACTACGTTCCCCTTCCCTGGAGTATAGACTGTCTCGAAGTCATAGTCCTGGAGGAACTCAAGCCATCACCGCTATCTCAAGTTCAGATTCTTCTAAAAGAAGACACACCTGACACTATTGATATTGGAGTGATTTGTAAATCGTTCTCTCAACGAACAATGTGTGAGACTTTCCAATTGTATGAATTCGTCTTCACCATTCATTCCCAACATTCTACAATAGCTGCTAAGATTTCAACTTTTCCAAAAAGGGAAATCCGGTCTCATCCCCTGGATGAACCACGTCCTTTTCCTAATACATTCAATCCTAACATGAACGGTAAAATTCATGTCATGGATGACGTCATAAGGTCTTGACGCTACTACCAAGAGATAAAACCGTTACACTCACCTCCAAGGGTCGTGTCACACTGTCAGTATCAGTGTGTGGTCACTGGGTCTCCTACAGTGGGAATCTTGATTGTGGGGGTCAAGTAAATGGTTTTAAAAAGGAACCTCTTAGTATTAACCACTCAAAAGCAGGAAAGAGAATGTCACAAAAAAAGTGTCTTTTATTACTACAGCTCAAAGTTCAAAGACACATAACGACCAGGAACAATAAAAACAAGGAAGCTAGAATCCCCAAGAACAATGGACTCCGTGCTTGTAACTGGTCCCACTCCTTTCCATCTTCTTCTGGAGCTCCATAGTCATATGATTCAGCTGCATAAAGTTGTTCTCCCCCATGTCCACCTGTTCCCTATGGTCAGGGTAGACCACCTGGTGGTGGTGGTGGAAACACCTCGAAGCGTCATCCACCACCAGCTACACGGCCAGCTCCTCTGCCTCAGTCTCATGCTCCTTGCGGTCTGCCTTGATCGAACCTCTGCCTCTTCCTGGGAGGTCATTCTTCTATCTGCCGATCATCTGGATGGTGGGTCAGACATTCATTAGCTATGTGACCCTGTCCGCTGCATGAGAAACAAAGCCTGGTAGTTCTGGCTCTGTCTCCACCCTGGGTGCCCCGCACTACAGACCCTGAGTCGTGCGGTCGACCACATGTTGGTCTGGTCCTCTTGGACCTCTGGGTAATCTTTCTTCTGCCAGTTGTAGAAGACTCTACTGCATACCGGCTAGTGGTGGGTCCTGCTGCTGGAGACTGCTCAGCATGGAAACTCTCCACTAAGAGGGCTCGCTCCAACACCCCCGTCTGCGTTAGGATGCTATGGGAGACATCTGAATCTCTAATCTCTCCCCAGAGTCCCTGCTCAACGGATCGAGCTCTGAAGAATGGGTCTTGTACCATATCGGTGGAGTAGTGCGAGAGGTCGGTGAACCTCGCTGAGTATTGCGCCACTGTCATGCTATCCTGCTGAAGATGCAGTAGCTCTTGTGTACGCACCGCTCAATGGGTGGCGGGTACAAACTCCACCCAGAATAAGATCTCGAAGTCTTCCCATAGAAGTGTCGTCGTGTCATACATCAGGATAATTAGGCTCCACCATTGCCTGCTACTACCTAAAGGAGGATGGTAGCAAGGATCACCATAATGTCTGTTGGTGTCCCTACTAGTTTGAAGAATCTCACCATAGCCTCTTGCCAATCCTATGCCTCTTGTGGGTCCGTCTCCCCCCAGAACATGGTTGGCCTCTAGCGCTGGAACTCGTGCAGCGTGCTCAAGAGGCGTGCATCGCCTACTGCTGGGGCTGGTGGCATCGGTGTCCCAAAGGGTGGTAGTAGCGTTGGTGCCTCTGCTGGTGCCTCAACTAGATGAGGGACCAATACTAAGGCTTTGTCGCTCGGTGGCCTTTTAGTACGTACGACTCTCGGGGCCCTATCTGGTCATCCACGGGGAGGCATCTAGAAAGAAATAGACGCGACACCGTCAAAGACTATACCTGCTGAGTTGACCTGATTTGAGAAGACTTAATGAAATCTTTTGAAAACACACACGCAATCAGAGTATTATGATCTACAGTAGAACCAGTGTCCTCTGATACCAATTTTTCACGAACCATACACAAGGCCCGTGTCGTGACTACCCCAAGCCAGCCTCCCATAGGCCTGGGGCTGGAGACTAGCACCAAAAGTGTAACTCCCTAAAAACTGGGAAGGAACTACCTTAATAAAATGTAAACACACACAACTAGAGTACATGCAGAAGCAAACACTATCTAAAGCAGTATAAAGAGTTATGAAAGTACAAAGGGGCCGTAAATACAAGCCCAATGGAAAGGTACAACTACAACTGAAAGAAATTACAACTGAAAAGACAAAAGCTGAATGGTAAAGTAGCTCCTGGATCATCCTTCAGGTTCTTACCTTCAGGGTTGGTACAATTTTCCTCATCATCATTCCACGTCTATCGGTCCTCTCCATGTGTCGTCACACCAAGTGTCCACCTCCGGGTATCGTCTAGTCCTTGTACACTCTACCTCAGTCAGCGCTGTCTGTCCTCTACATCCAACACAACGAGGTGCATGCATAGCCCGTACCAGCGTGAGTATAACCACAATTAGTAGGGACCCCGAGACCCTCAAGGTCTCACTAAATAAAACAAGGATAAACCAAAAAAATTATCTCAACAGATAAACTGTACTTAGTTTTATGCCCATACATATACCTATGTTATCAAATAACCCATTTCAATCATGAGGAAAAAAACAAAGGTAATGACTCAGCTCAAACCAGGATTTTATGAACGATGTTGAAATCATGGCAGCCGGAGATCTCCTCCTCTGTCGAGCACAATAGTCCTATCACAACGTCGAGGTTCTACTCTCTATCCTTAGACTGCTTAAGTACTCCTCCTATCAAGTACGGCAGGTCGGCCACCTCACACAGTAGTGCTCCCCCACCATTGGTCTGCCACCTCACACAGTACTTGTTCCCCTCATAGCCTATAGAGGTACTCCTTCTGTCGAGTATCACGGGTCTGAGACATCACATAGTAGTGCTCCTCCACCATGGGTTTGTCCCCTCACACAGTAGTGCTCCCCACTAGGCTAGTCAAGTCACTCCGAAACGAATCGACAAGCAGTCATCAGGTCTCAGCCTTCTATGAGGTCTTCGTACTCCATATGCTCGTCTCCAAGAGGATCTAATCCACAAGCTATAGTCCTATACTCCAATTGTCATTAAGTCCCATGATGAAGTATCTCAAAGGTCCGCCACGTCATAGGGGTATCAACGCAACAGACGACACGTCAATCGGACGCCCAGTCTGTGAGTTATTATCTTATTTGTCCCAGGGGCCTGTTTGGTTTCGTGTACGAACCAACCCGACCCTATCCCAACTGTACCTAGAACCCCCATAGGGTATACTCAAAGGAACCATTTCCCAACTTTATTATCAACGCTATCGACAGTTTTTCAAACGGACATTCGGTCTGAGAGTTATTGGCTTTTTTGTTCGAGGGGCCTGGTTAAAAATACGATCATTTCTAACCTGACTGTTCCCCAAAGTCGTTCAAAACTCACTTAGAGTATCGTAAAAGGACCACATCGTTTCAAGTGTCCCAATATCGAGGAATGAGAATCGATCAGACGCACGGTCTTCGAGTTATTTACCTTTAAGTGAAAACGGGTCCGGCCCGTTAAGCCCAGTGGGATGGCTGGTCGGGTCAACCCAGTTTTGGCGGGTCCGACCTGGTAGGGGGTCGGACCGGACCGAAGAAACACACGGCCCGGACCGAAGGGGCAAGGTATGGCCTGAGGGGGCGCGGCCCGGCCCGGCGGGGTGTGGCCAGGCCCGGATCGGCATGGCCTGAGGGGGTCGAGCTATCCGAGGAGGGGGGTGAGGCCCCCTGTCCTCCCTAACCGAAGGCGCCAAGTGGCGCCTCCCTCCTTAAACGGTCGCCAAAGCTAGCTGGACTTCTTGCCGCAAGCGGCCCACTCGAGCAGGCCGCTGATCTGCTGCACGACACCTTCGGGTACTGTGTCCTTCCTCTTCCCGATCGGACGTCGAGCCGGCTTGTTCTTCTGTCGAAGCAGCCTGCCCTTTGTGGGAAGCGGTTCTCCACAACGCGGTGCCGTGGAGCACCATGCTTCCTCCATTCAGCCCGGCCGGCTGTGGCAAGCCGGCTCTTCCCCAGTTGAGCGGCCTGCTGTTTTGGGCCCTGGTTTTTCCGCATGCGGCCAGTGCACGGCCGCCGCTTCTCCCATCGTCGCCTCTTTCAACGCGCCTCCATCGCAAACAAGGAATCTACGAAGGGTCGTCGGGCCATGTGTGTTCGGCTCACTCCCTCTACGTTTAGCGGTAGAAATTGTCCAAGGATAAATAAGGTTTCACGAAGAATGAATAAATATTTCATTCAATTAAAAATTAAAGCAATCCACCCTACCTTGTAAAATCTTCGCTGTAGAGGAGAGTGAAGAAGATGACATCATTGGTAGACAGCGTCAACTCTTTGACGTCGGGGATGAAGAGCCGAGGAGGACACCTCGTCAGCATTCTTTGTGGGTGGCTCCTTCTCCGTTGACTAGTCCGAAGATCTAAGGTGATGATGACATTCCTCGGCGGTTCTTCGTTGGAAGGATAGTGTTTTTTCTTTGAGAGAAGAACACGCTTCTCTATTTCTCCAGAGCTCCCACAAAGTTCAAACACAAAAAATGCAAAAATAAAATAATAACAATGATATTATTTTATCCACACAAGTAATTTAAAATTCAAAAATTTTTAATTAATTAATTAAAGTGGTTGAACTCATTCATTAACATGTGTTGGAAAAAATTAAAGAGAGAGAGGGGGAGGTGAAGATAACTCATAAATTAGGAGGTTGTCGCAATAAAGAAACGGGAATTAATTGGGGAGGTTGAGTATAGTGAAGGGAGATGAAAGGGTGGGGCTCGTGTGGTCCCCACCTCTCAAATATCAACACATGGGATGTTAGGGGGGTGTGGGCCCGACAAATAACTACACATGGGGGGAAATTACTTCCATTGATATATAAAATTTTTCTAAACATTTTTATTTAACTTCTTAATTAAACCCCAATTTTTATCTTTCACCCCGCATAAAATGCAACTGCGTTAAAGGTCCCCTTAAGAAATTACCAGGGCTGTGAGTTCATCGGTGTCCTCAGATTTCAATTCCAAGAAATGGTTCAAAAGATAGAAAAACCTGCACGTACGTTTACTGAACGTACACGAAAAAAAACATCAGAAATTGATTCCGGGCACACCAGGCCTCAGAATTAGGTGCCGTCAGAAACCACAGACTCGTAAAATTACAAATAATTTCAAAAAAAATTCCCTTGAAATTTCCTGATCTTTACAGGGATTTCTAGGAGTCACTTTGGGGAATACATTAGCACATTTCCTTACAATAGGTGCTTTCTCGAACTTGATAACATCTTTTGAATAAAATATTTGGGAATAGAATTCTTCTTGATAAGGAATCATCCCCCACACAATTGTGGGATTTTAAAAGGAGAATCATGATCATACATGAATTTCTAGTGGATAATGGGACAATTTAGAATATGAAAATGTATTCCCTTTTCCTAATAGTTATGGTGTCCACTACATAATGATTGTCCATACATGACTAATAAATCATTGAATTCCACCAATGGAATGATTAAGATATTCTCTAAAAGAATCCTCTCAAATAATATAATTTTAGAAGATTCCAACACATGGGTTGTAATGATTTCACTACTAGTTGTTTTTATCGATATATCTACCTCATGGTATCAAGGTTTCAACTGAACAGTTATTGAAAACAAAACTATATAAAGGATTTTTTATAAATCTATTAAATTTTAAATGTCTTTGGGGATGAGTTAATATTGAGTGTACCTTTCATCATTCGATTTATTGATTATAGCTTAACCATTATATTTGATATAAAATTTCAAAATGAAACTAAAGTTAATAATTGATTTTTTGAGTGAAAATTAACTCAAAATTTATTTCATATTGGTTCACTTGGTTTATCCTTTTTCTAAATTTTTTATAATTATTACATATACATATTCTTATGCTAATGTTTCTCAAAAAAAAATTTGTAATCCAAATTAACTAAATCATAATATGATTCCACAAATAGAGACCCTACATTTTCATTAATTACTATTACATCACTTTATGATAAACATCACACTAGAGATACAAATATTGGATTTAAATGCTTATTATCATGGGATATTTTTTCTCATACATAACTTATACATAATAAAACGTAAAAATTTATTTCAAACTACAATATATATCTTAAAAATATCACATTATCATTATAACATGCAATCATAAGAGGATATGTATCAAAGAAAGGGGTGATCAAAATTCCCAGAAAGATGATTAATAAGGTACTTGAATCAATATAACATGGGTGATAATAATAATCATTATCATTTTATAAGAATGTGATAATCTTCAAAATCACAAGGGAAATCATTAGATAATGTCATGGTATAACACCCCATGTTTTATGGTCCATTTTCTGAATAAATTAAATTCTCATTTAATTCATACAATACACTAAATAAAAAATACCTTTAAAATTACATGGACATAGGGTATGTTACTTGATCATTGACGTGGAATACATTAAATGGAATACTGACTTGGCATATGTTACAAGAAACAAAAATGTTTCTATGAAAGATCATTTTATAATTATAATTATTTGAAAAAAATAATTATAACCTAGAAATTAAACATAGTAATATAAAAAATAATAAATACTTGTAAAATAACTCTCTTAATTTTTTTATATAAATAAAAAAAATTAATAATGAAATATTTTATTTTTGGTAATGTCCTTTTATGTTAAAAATCTTTTTTTCCCAAATGAACTGCTTTTAATTTCATTATATGAAAAATAATAAAATTAAAATTATAAACATATAGAAATTTAATTTGGTATAATATACTTAATTTTTTAATTTATAATTTTTAAATTATCATATGGTGAATTTTTTTTATTTCTATGAGACTCTTTGTTTTTTGATTAATAATGAAAAATACAATATTTAGCTTTAAAATTGCCATTATGTTTAATAAAAAATTAAGGATAAATAATAAATTAATTTCCATTAAGGTAACATAAGATTAAATATAAATCTATTAATAAAATTTATTTCATTATAATCAATTTTAATTTGAATGTTTATATAAAAACATAACAAAATATTGTACATTTGTTTATATTAAAGACCGATAATTTCATTCCTTCTACGGGATTATCATTAATCATAATTTTTCCAATTCTATGAACTAAATTTAAAAAAACCTACATATAACATTATAATACGTATAATATTTAGATTTGAATTTTATCATGTTTTTTACCAATTTTACTCGTAAAAGTGATTAAAATTAATCACATTGAATAAGGTCAAATTAAACTTAATTATGGACTATAGCTTAATATTAGGGGCCCGTATGACGTATCAACATGTAAAGAACCATTTTATGGACATGAAAATAATACAAAACATATATTATTGATTTATGTTCATTTGGTACGACTTTTTTTATGTAATAACATCTGTATACCCAACTTGTATTAAATAATTTCAAAAGATTACTTGTCCTTCCCATGAAGGGGCCACCACATATCCCAATTCCTCACAGATATAAGACAACATATGTTTGGAAAATATATAAAAAATAATCTTCCTAGAAATCCTACCTTACTCATATTAACCATCCCTTGGGTAGAAGGCAATCTAGGGAATCCTTTTCGCACAAATCAAAGTGAGTTACACGATTAAGAGGTAATGTATTCTCTTCTGTCTTTTCTTTTTTTTTCACCTCCCCTAAACTTTAATTATTAAATGATTGTATAAAGAACCATTATAATAAATATATATTTATGTTTTTATTCAAAATTTTCCACCTACACTTATTCACACTTCATAAAATGGATAACGAACATACATGTTTTTGTGTATGGTGAACTATCACGTCACAAATTAATGACTGTTTAATTTAACATACCTCCTCTCATGGTGAAAATTCTGATGGAAAGTGTGCTTATATATGATATGAATATTATTTATTATTTCATTAATTGTATTTATTAATTTTACAACAGATATCGTTTTTACATTCCATTATGTGTTAATAAAATAATTCTATTCAAGGAACTGTGGTCTACAGTCCCCTCAAACTGATATGATTCATTCATTCACAACATGGATTTTATTAAGGAGAGTCTTACTAAATGTATGAATAATATATAATATAAAAAAATAATTTTATAATATATATATGTGCATACATATATTTATTTATTTTTTATTTCCTTCAACAGTATAGTTAAACGGAAATATTATTCATGTGTACGTACAGAAGACCATCTCCATGAACAATGTATTTTCTTTAATACTTATATATTTTCTAGGTTATTTTAATAAAAATATAATTTATATAAATGATATTTATCTCATAGTTATATTATATTAATCCAGATATAAAGTATAAATACTAAAAACGTATCAAATTAAGACACACATGATAAATAAAGATAATATTACTTGAATGGATTAATAGGATTGTCAATAATAGGGTAATATAAGATCATAATAAAATAATATATATAATAATATGGTTATTTAGAATATTTAATATAAATTTAATTTTTTATATAGTTTTTTGAACAAGTATGATGAGGGTTAAGATATAAAGTATGGGGATTTCATCACATTTTTTTAATTTCTATGACAAAAATGCAATGTTCACCCCTAATTCCATTTGTGTGGTGTATTAATTCCAATGATTTTATTCTATGTGTCTTATATATAAATTTATAAGTATTCAAAAAACCATTTTATGAAATTTATTTCATGGCGTTTAATTTTCTATATCTAAAAAATCGGTAAAAAAGTGTTATGTCAACATTCCTTCATTGAGACACATGTTTTGTTATGATCCTAAATTTTCTATTGAGGTTTATATAAATAAATTTCAAATATTATATATTGAATTTAATATATTTAATTTAATTTTAAGCTTCATTTAATATTCTTTTCATATATAGAGAGTATGATCATAAGGTACAATGTTATAAGTGTTTATTGAGATAATCTCATCGTTTGATTTCGATAATTTTTTATGTTTATGCATAATATAAAGAAATATTATAATATATATCTCAAAAAACTGATGATTTTAGTTATCCTATGGTTATTCAGGGCATCCTCATTTATTATTACCATTTACACTCTATTTTTTTAAGATAATGTTTTTAAGTTGAGTATGATTTTCTCTCTCTCTGGTTAGAAATGTATTGAATTAAAAACCATGCATTAAACAATGTTTTAATAATATATTTGAATCCCAATATGAATGAAAATGTATTTTAAAAACGTTTTATGGATTTTTAATGATTCCAATATAATGATTCAAACTATTTCTGAAGAAATTTTTTTTTATTATGGTTTTATGTTTTAAAAAGCGTTTTGAATACAGAAATTATAATTTCCATAAGAAATATTTCTAAAAGATCATTAAAAATTATTTCCCATCAATGATAAAATCCATTGGCGTTAATCATTCTTTTCTGGGAATAATTATTCATTTTGTCTATTCATATTCTTTCTCAGAATTGATTATATTTGATAGTATGAAGTAGATGAATACCATTTCTCATTCAGGGGATATATGATTTTTAAAGTAGCATATTTTCATGGGTTATTTTCATGATTAAATGATTATGAAACCTAAATCTTTAATGTATAATGATATTTTAATTTTTTTAAACAACCATTTCATTCCATGGGTTGTTTTATGGTTATTTATGATCTTTTGGCATTTGTATGTATGATTTATCTATGAAATGGGTAGGAACTTCATCTCACTCAAATTCATTGGGTAAAGATTTATATCAGGTGAGATAGACATGGATGAAAGGGTAAATACATTTTTTTATTATTGTAGGGCTAGAACAGGGTGTGAAACAGGTTCAATAATGGAATTGTTTTACCATGACAGTCTAGTCATCAATTCCTTTCTACTATAGCAATAATTATATATAATTATATGTTATCCACATTTCCATGTTTTATTCTTATCTTATGATTTCATGGAATATATTCATTATTTATTTATCATTAATGTGTTATGAATTTCAAATCCTTATTCAATGATTCATGTATTTTATCTTTGATATTGATGGTTTGACCTTCTATTTTCTTGAACATGTTATTTTTTCCTTATGCTCATGGTTATACTTACATATCACCCTTGTTTACCCATACTTAGCATTTGAGGTCGCACTTTTTTACATTTCTTTCTAATGGTTATGTAGAAGTATTTAATTTTTTATGGGCCTATGAAGGGTTCTACACATGAAGAAACTAGAGGGATATAATGTGGTTCAATTGTGTATCAGTGTTTTTGCTTCCACATTTCCAAAATCACTATAAAAGAAAGGTATTTGGGAATTAGTTGGTATAATATTTTAAGTATTCCACAAATGTTATTTAATATTTTTGTATGAAAAGATAGATTCACTGTATTTGGTATGGGAGAAAATAATTAGTTGTCCTTTGGAATATAGGATGATAAAACCTTAGTGAGAACCCTAAGGAAATGTCTAATGAAATGGATAAGAGTATGGAATGTTATTAGAAAATGTATTGATTTTTTTGTAAAGGATGGAGTGATTGGTTTCCTTATAATACATCCTTGACTGGATAAATGAAGTTTATGTGGTTCTGTGTTAGATGTACCTCGGGGTGAAAACACTG
Organism: Viscum album; assembly: GCA_963277665.1. NCBI lineage: Eukaryota > Viridiplantae > Streptophyta > Magnoliopsida > Santalales > Viscaceae > Viscum > Viscum album. The sequence goes on from OY728152.1 coordinate 1,260,471,533, forward strand.
AAAATATGTTCCAGGCCTGAATCAGGGTAATGTGGACCATGAAAATGGTCCATGCTACACAACAGGTTTGAAAATCCCAAGGAATATGATTTGGGAATTCAAAATCTCTTCATCAACCATTATTAAGAATTTAAAAAGTAGTTAGATATGAATATCCTAGGATAATCATATATTGTCATCGATTAATTAATGGTTTCATAACTTAGACATCATATAATTCACTATTCATGATTGTGTGGTTCCTTGATATGATAATTGCTTCTTACTCTTTGATTTTTTTTTTCAAGTGAAGGAATGCGATGAAACCATTTTAATAGTTTTTGTGATGGAAAATGCAATTATTTTTCTCATGAGCAACTAAATTCCATGGGAGATGTAATCCATATCCATGTTTTAGTTCTCACATAACATTATCTATTTGTGATTCATGGTCAAATTCCAAATGAGAAATAGAGAGAATAACATTCTGTTGAGTCTTTCAACAGGGAACATAAACCTTATTTCAGTGGTTATTTTGATCCACTTATTTTATAACAATGTATTAGTACCACTGGAAAATTATACTCCATTCCTTAGTTATTGGAGCATGAGAAAGTCATTATAACTTCCTATTAGTTATAATTAGAAGCAGACCAGTGGTGGACTATAATCAAGAATAAAAAAAGAAATATGAGATTGAATTCCATGATATGGATGAGTTAATGAAAGTTTTTTAAATATGATCATTCATAAAAATTTTCATAACATGATGGATAAATAATTCCATGATTTTATGAAAAGTGATGATGAATCTGTCAGTATCTATTATGAAAATTCCCTGAGACTTGTGTGGTACGCTTCGGGGATTATCATTCAACCTGAATATAAAATTGATTGGTTCTTCATTGGATTAATTCAATGTCTCAAAATTATGTTTTCCATAAGAGACAGTAGAATATCCGAAGATATTTGGAGTTCTAAATTTATTATTGAAATGTATGTTGGATTCACACATCAATATCATTGTTTTGACATGAAGGGGAAGATAGTGTTCAAAGGAAACTCTAAAAACCATGGAGAAAAAATGATGAGTTTTCCATTTTTCTATAAATGTGGGAAGAAGCATGGTGGAATTTTTCAGAAGGTGTCTAGTTAAGTTTTTATATTCGGAAATAAAGTATAATAGACAATTTATTTTCAAAATTATGGGATGTCGCTAGTCCAAAATAATATTGCGGAAAAATATGTATATAATCAACCTTCCATGATTTGTGGCTATATATGTAAGGAGAATGGTAATTATACAAAAAATTATCCACACCCATGGTCTAGAGATGATGTTCAACTCCAATAAATTCTTAGTATGAAGGACCAGAGGAAGTATAATAAAATCACTATTTCTGATGAGGTGTGTTGATTACGACCTGATTAATTGTACACTTACCATCAACTCTAAAACATCTAATGTCATATTTAATTCTAGATATACCCTCTCATTATTATATAATGAATTTTTTAAGGGTGTTAATATATCATGAAAAAAAATTAAATGTGGGATTAGTAGTGAATACACTTAATGGGATGACAATTTCATCTCAGTTCAATGACTCCTATATCATTTATGTTTGTGGGAATGCGATTCTGGAAATTTTAGTCATTCTTTCATTTGGTTGAATTGGATGTATTATTAGGCTTGTATTGTCTTTATCTCGATAAATCTCAAATCAATTTTCGAAGATGGTATCATACACTTGCTTTTTCAAACACTCCTTCGATCATCCATTAGTGTGATGATAATCATGAACATCCTATGGAGATTATATCTAGTTATTGGTCTTAATAACCATTTAAAAGGGTTTTTTATCTAAAATGGTTAGAGAGAATATCAACATCGACGATATTCCTATTGTTTGAGATTTTATTGACATCTTTCCAAAATATATTCCCAATAATCCACTAAAACATAAATTTTAGTTCTTTAGATAACATATACATGGTTATACTTCAATTTCAACGACTCCCTATATAATGGTTCCAATTGAGTTGCAAGAATTGAAGAATCAACTCTAAGAAGACATCGATAAGGGATTCATTTATCCAATTGTGTCACCTTGGGGTGTACTAATTAATTGTTTAGTAAAATAATGATGGTTCAATGGCACTCTAACTTGATTATATAGAGGTGAACAAGATCATAATCAAGAACTCATATAACAATCCCCATAATGATGAATTGTCTTATTAACTACATAGATATCAATACCTTCCCAAGATATTCCATTGTTTGGTATATCATCCTTTGTGGGTCATGAATGAGGATATACATCATGTTGCATTCCAAACTATGTATGGATACTATAAATATATAGTGATTCCATTTGGTCTTACTAATTCCACTGATATATTAATGTGTTTAATTAATATAGTCTTCATAGATCACCTCAATCAGTTTTTTTGTAGTCTTTATATATGATATTATTAACTATTCAATGAGTAAGGAATATCAAGAAGGCCACTTGTGAATAGTACTAAAGACCCTATAGAAGGAGAATATATATGAAAATTTTACCATGTGTGAATTTTGGATGAAAATGAATTTATTTTTGGGTCACATAATCTCATGAGATGGTGTAAAAGTAAATCCATCAAAGACAGAGGCTATTGAATGCTGGACTAGACCAACTGTAGTGACTGATATCTATAGAAATTTTTGGATAGATAGATATTATCTGTAGTTGTAGGAGAATTTATAATAAGTTTATAATCCTCTATCCATGTTAACTCATAATTGGTGTCATGTTTCTATAGGTTGATAAATGTGAGGAAAATATCATTGTACTAAAGAGAAGGCTAGTCAATGCACCTGTGATTACATTACCCCATAGTAGAAAAGGTTTTTTATTCAATATAAATGCATCCAAGAAAGGTTTTAGATGACTTCTTATGAATAATAACATGATTGTCATTTAAGACTTGGGGTAGTTGATGATTCATATGAAAAATTATTCAACTGACGATTTAGTTTTTTCATAGAAATTTTTTCATTAAAGATATGGAAGCATCATATTTATGGATAAACGTGTGATATATATATATATATAATAAATGTATGAAATATATATTCACATGGAAGGAGTTATAAGTGATCCAGAGAAGATAGTTAGAGTTGATAAAGCATTATGACAGGTCAATACATTACTACAATGGGAAAGAAAAAAAAGAGACCAATGCTATGAGTCAGAATGATCATGCTAGCTTATCCATGATGAGGATCATAAAAGATACAATATTTTTATATTTTAAAAAGATTCATGCTAAAATAAAGAATGAAGGGGAAAATATCATCATTTTCAAATGAATGTTCAATGTTCAGTCTAAGTAATGATTAAAGAAGAGTGCATGGAATTTATAGAGCTATAATGTATTATCTGAAATGTACCTGAGATTAACCTTGATCCGGATTTAATGATGTTGTTTTGGAACCATGTATGTGTTCCTTCCCTACTAGATCCGAAGAAGGAGTTGTTGGAGAATCGTGTTGGTCTTAGTTATCTATTCATCCTAAAAGTAGGAATATTTTTAGGTAATTGAAAGAATAATTAATTTGGGATGGAAATAAGGTAAATATCACAGTGAATGTATCTCATGGATTGGTTTGCCGACAAGATAAAACTGAAATACAGAAGTCACAGAGGATGTTGCATCTATTACCCATACCATAATGAAAATGGGGGATCATCACAATAGATTTTTTTGGTATAACAAAAACCTATAAAGGGTTTAATTCTATATGGGTGGAGGTCAACTGCCTTACAAAGTCATCACACTTCATCACTATCAGATAAGTCTTCCCTCTAGTTCAGCTTTCCAGGATAAAAATTAAGGAATTGGTAAGGCTGAAAGGAGTAACACATTTTATTGTATTGGATCAGGATGTGAGGATCTCCTCATAGTTCTAGAAATATCTTTAACAAAAAGTTGGAATGGAATTGAGTTTCAAAACTAATTATCTACCTCACATAGATGTTAAATCAAAAATAACAATTCAATGATGAGAGGATATATACATATATTACATATGTATTTCAAAGGTTGTTGGTATCAAAAACATAATCTAATAGACTTTTCATACTATAATAACATTAAATCAAGCATTCATATGGAACCTTATAGTGCTATATAAGAGAATAAATATTGAACACCAACATGTTGTGATAGGGTTAGAGAAATAAATCTCTTGGGACTTATATTTCTAAAGAAATCTGAGAGAAGGATATAAAAATTTAACAATATATAAAAAACCTCAATGTCTTCCAAGAAGACAAGTTGATAACTATCAGTGTGCTATAGAATTTGAAGTTGGTGAAAATGTGTTTCTTTGAATCTCACCCTAGAAGAATATTATGAGATTTTGAAAGAAATGGAATCTAATCCCAATTTATATCCGTCCCTTGGAGAATATTGATCATATTAGGATGGTATCGTACAATATAGAATATCATCCAAATCTCTCTCAAGTCCACGATTTTACCATGTATTTCTCCAAAGTAAATACCTGACCCTTCACATGTACTGAACTCAGTGTTCATATCACTAGAGAAGGATCATTCTTATAATAAGAAATATACTGAAAATATGGGTCATACAAAGAAAATTCTATGAAATAATACCACTAACCTAGTAAATTGTTTGTAGAGAAACTTCTAGCTAGAGGAAGCTAAGTGGTGAATTGTGGATATGATGATGTAAAAGTATGCACCATTTTCTTAACCTGAGTGTCTAATTTTGATGGGGAAATTCATTTTATGGGGGTAGAACGTGACACCGTGAGTTTTATGGACAATGTTTTTTTGAAAAAAATAATTTTTAATTTATTTATTTAAACACACTAAGTCAAATATTATGTTAACATGAAATGAATTTGGTATATATTACACAGAATATCGACTTGTCATATGTTACATGGAAAACTGATTTGGCATACTTGACATACTATAATGATGTATCTATGAAATATTTATTTATAAATATAATTATTAAATCGAGATAATTAGAACCTACTTGTTAAAGTTTGTAATGTGAAAAGTAATAACTACTTTCAAAATATTTTTAATTATTTATATATATATATATAATATTTATAGAGAGATTTTAGAGTTTTTGTAATGTTCTTTTATGATTAAAAATTATGTTTTATTGAATGAACATCATTTATTGTCCTTAAGTGAAAAATATTAATATTTATTTTTAGAAAAATTTATAATTTTAATTTGTTATAATAAACTTCATTGATGAATATAGAATCTCTATATTTTCTTATGGATATTTTTGGGTTATTGCTATGAAACTTTATTTTTTGATGTATAGTGAAATATATTACTTTTATGTTGAAAACTGCCTTTTCGTTTAAATATTTATTAAAAGTAATTTATATATTAAATTGATTTTAAGCTAAATTATTTAAATAATATACCTATTAATATGATTTGGGACATTATAATCAATTTCAATTTGAAATTGAATATAAAGACTTAACAAAAATTTGAACATTTTTCTACATTAAATACCTGTCATTTCATCTTATTTGTGGTATTGGCATTAATATTTATTTTTCCACATCATTTGTATATAATTTGGAAAAATTGATATAATCCATTATAATTTTTATAATATTTAAATTCTAATTATATTATGTTTATTTTTTACCAAAATTATTAGGAAATATGATTAAAATTAATCACAGTGATTACAGTCAAATTGTTCATAATTTGGTACTATAAATTAATCCTAGGTGCCCAAATGACCTACCCAAATTATTAAAAACGATTTTATAGGGATTAATCATCCAAAAACCTTAAAATATATATTTTTGTTGGTTTATTCTGACTTTTTTGGCTAAGAACGTGATTGAACCTAACCTGTTTTCAATAATTCCATGTGAGTCATTTTCCTTCAATATAAATGTTCACCACTTCTCCCACTTTCTTAGACCTCTATAACCTATTATGCTTGGGAAATGGCATCCCAATATATTTCCCATAAATACTCCCTTCCTTCTGTAATCATTCCCTTGGTAGAGGTCAATCCATGGAAGACTTTTTCCACAAACCAAAAATAGTTACTCGATTAAGAGTTAACTTCTTCCCAAAAGTCTTTTTTATTATTTTATTTCTCTACTCAATCCAATTTATTTTTTCCGTGATTTTACAACATCAAAAGTATGCTAAATATACTAGTTTGTTATTATGCTAAGGATTTATCCTACACTTACACACACTTCTATCTAATGTGTAAGGAAATATTATTTACGTGTACGATGAACTATAGCCTCACAGAACGATGATTGATCAATTATCCTTAATGCCTCTCATGGTGGACACTATTATGGGTAATATATTTATATAATTTAAATATTATACTTATTATTTATTTATTCTTATTTAATTAACTTACAACACATATATTTTTTACATTCTATTTGGTGTTAATAATATAATTTCATTTAAGGAAGTGTGGACTATCACCCCCTCAAAGTGATATGATTGATTCATACACAACATGGATTGTATTAGGGATTATTTTAGTGAATATATAGGACTTATAAATATCATAAATCTACTTTATTATTGATATATGTATATAAATATATATAAATATAATTATTTTATTTATTTCCTTTTCCACGAAAATTAAATGGAAATAGCATTCACGCGTTTGTATGGCCTACTATCTCCATGAACGGTGTATTCTATTTCATACTTATATATTATATATATTATTATAATAAAACTATAGTGTATATAAATGATATTTATATCAAGTTTTACAATCTATATATCATTATATAAAGTATAAAATACTAAAGATATAACAAATTAAGACAAATGCGAAGATTAAATAGAAAATTACCCGGTGTGAAACATTTGATTATTAACAAGTGGTAATATAAGGTATTAATAAAACAATATATATAATAAAGTATTTTTAAAAATATTTATAATAAATTTATATTTATTATAATGGTGTTTTGAATGAGTACAAAGAGAGTCAATAAACAATGTAAGTGGATTACAACCAATTTTTTATTTTGGTGAGATGCATGCTATGTTCAACAACCTTTCCTTTTGTGTGGTTTCCTAGTACCCATTATTGTATTATATTTATATGATATTTATATTTATGGGTAATTAAATATGAATTTTATGATTTTTCATTCATAGGGATAATTTTTTAAAGGCTACAAAATCAGTAAAATATTTTTTTCTCAACAATCTTTTATTGAGGTCCATGTTTTGTGAAGTCAATAAAATATCTTTTGAGGTGTATATACATATATTTTACATGTATTATCTTGAATTTTATATATTTCATGATATTAGAATATTTATTTAATTGATGTTTCTTAAATGTAGATTATGATCTTGAGTTACCAAGTTATATGTGTTTATTAAGAAAATCTCATCATTTTTTCAATAATTATTATGTTTATTCAAGCATGGACGAAATATAATGATCTATCTATCACAAAAACTATTGGGATACCATATTCTATATTTATTCAGGATATACTCATTTAGGTTTATAATTTTCTCTCTCCATGGTACATAAGATAATATTTTTAATTGAAATCTGACAATCTCTCTCTCTCTCTGACCAAAAATCTATTGTATGAAAAAACCATGATTTCCAAAAAACATCCATTTTTTTCAAAAGTTAATTGAATCCCAATTTCTAGGAAAAAGTAATTATAAACGTTTTATGGTTTTCAATGAAAAAGTTTTTCAACAGGGTTTTATGACTTAAAAAGTGTTTCCAATGTAAGAATAATATTATCTTTAAGAAATTTATTTAAAAGATATTTAAATTTTTTTCATCTATATGATAATATCCACTGGTGTAACTCCTTAATTTCAAGATAAAATATTAAATTTTTTCTATTAATATATATTCTTTAAATGGATTATGTTATTTTAGCATGATATAGATTAAATTCATTTAACATTAATGTGTTATATGATTTTGAAGCCTTCTTATTTTAATGGGTTATGTTCATCATTAAGTGATTTTGAAACCTGTCCCTTTTTACAAGTTATCATATGATTACATGTTTATAATAACCATTTCATTTCATTGGGTATAATATGGTCATTTATGATCATGTGGAAAAAGTATGTATGATTTCACTAAGAAATGGGTGGGACATTTATCTCCCTTTTATGCATTGGGTAATGATTTATATCTCATTAGATAGACATGACTAGAACAAGATATGAAATCATTTCAGTATTATAAGGCTATAATAGGAAATGAACATGGTTCAGTAATATAGGGCAGGAATGAGTGGTGTACTTGGATCAGTTATACAGGGCTAGAATATAGTGTCAACTCAGTTTAGTAATGGAAATTGTCCACTAAGATGGTCTCCAAATAAATTCATGGACTAATATAATAGTCATAATATATACTTATGTTAATGCAACTATTTTTGGTTTTATTCCTATAATTTTCTTTCATGGAATATGTTCTTTATTTACATGTGATTCATGTATTATGAACTACCAATACATATTCCATGATTCATGTATATGAAATTTGATAGGTATCTTATGATCATTAATTTTCATGAAAATGTACTCATACCCTTATGTTCATTTTTATTCATACATATCAACCCTATTTACCTTTATTGATAATTTTATCTCACCCATTTTTATCATTCCTTCCACTGGTTTTGAAGATATGGATTTTGTTTGATGTGTCTAAGAAGGGTTATACTCAAGAAGAACCTAGTGGGAGATATTTTTTCCCAGTTATGTATCAATGTTTATGTTTCCATGTTTTTAAAAACATTAAACTAGTATAGTCACTGGGAATCTATTTTTATAATGTTTTATTTTTTCCCCAAATTTTATGTTTTATTAAATATTGAAAATAGAGGGTATCTATACATGTAATATGGAAATGTTTTGAAAAAAATTGATCATGGAATTACAGAGGAATTTGTTGGTTGGTCGTGTTTGTTAAAAAAGTGGATTGAAATAGTGAATTATTGACTTCCACTAATTTTTTTGAAAACCAATGATGACAATGAAAAAAGAAAATGGAATGGAAGATTTGGAGTCAGTAAAAATTGATTAGATACCAGGAGATTCCATTTTCTAGTTTCTGCAAAAAATTTAGGGTCCAAACATTTGATATTTTCTAGATTTGTGAAATATTGATTTTCATGATGATCGAATAAATTTTTTGGCAAAGTCATGAGTATCACAAAGATAGACGTCATAAAGAGTGTTTTGTGAATGATTAATGAAAAGTGACTTTGATCTCTTCGATTATGACATGTATTGGAAATTAAAGAGTTGAAAAACATTGCTATGAAGAAATGGTTTTGAATGAATCTATTTGATTACATGAAAAGGAGCATCGTGGTGGTGAAAAGTCTTTGATTAAAGGCCTTGCAATTACGATGAGCATTTCCGAATGAAAATATCCATAGAGCTTCGCCAAAAATGGAACATTGTGGGGGAAAACATGGGATCTTTGTGAAATTGTGCTGATGTGGTGTTGAATCGAACGAAAGGTTCTAGAGTGTTTTTTAATTTTTTATAAATAGACCTCTACTCCCCTGAGAAAACAATAGTGACTCAATGAAAATATTAAGGCTCTTGAATAATGAAGGATGTTATTGAATGAATGGATCATTGTGAATGTAATTGAATTTTCAACGGCTTATTGGGCATTATGAAAGGAATAAATGTTTTAAAGGATAGTTGAGAATTAAAAAAATTGGTGTTCTTTAAAAAGGATAAGTGGGCATCATGAAAAGAAAAGATATTAATAAATGAATGTTTGAGCTCTATGAAATAGGGATATTCGTGAAAGGAGGTGTACTTTGAAAATGATGGATTGATCATCGCAAAGAATTGAGATTTATGATGGTTGTTCATAATGGATTACTCAGTGTTCTCTGGTAAATTGATATTATTTAGTATATGAATGTATGACATCAATAGAGCTTCTAGGTATATTATAGGTTGCATTCATTAGATATAATGGAGGGACCATCATGTCTATAAAACTATGAGTGGATCTTATAAACAATTAATGATCACACTTCAGTAGAAAGAGTAATGAGATTTCAAATTTTGATTAGTTGTAAATCAGGATAGATAGTTAGTATACTCTGAAAATTGTATTAAATAGTGTGTTTATAGAGGATTTTGTACATTGGAACAATTTTTCTGTATTCTCCTTGGATGTAACCTATTAAGGGTGAACAATTTAAAAGTGTTGGGTCCTATACATTTTATAATTCATGTTCATACCCTGCTATAGGAAGTAAGGACAAGGGTATTTTTTAATAGTGAAATAGGACCAAAAGGGGTAGTTGTTTTAAACCATTATACCCAGATTAATGAGCCTAATAAAATGGGTAAAGTGGCTACTATTAATGATCTCCCAAGAGATTTATCTAATGGTAAGGTATCTACTCCTAGAAACAAGTAGAGGTCTTGGGCTTCCATTATATCAAAAGAGGTGAATTCAATCGAGGATTACATTTCTTGCAATGGAAAAAATGATAACTTGTTGAATGATCATCCCCAAATGGAAGGATATTATAATTCCTTGAAACTGGAACAAGTCAATGAAGATGAAATACACCAAGTGGTTGATCCTCAGCTTAATTAGGAAATAATTTCTGCTTCAGGTAATATCAAGGGTAAAAAATTAATAGATGACTCCCCACTCACATCTAAAATTTGTACTCCTTCATTACAATCTTTCGTCAAGAATGAGTCATTCCAACAAGTTTCCTACAAGTTTACATGGTCCATAGGTGATCCCCAAGTGGAGTTTGAGAAGAAAAATGTTGTGACTCTTCCTATAAATGGATCAATATTGGTTGAGGGGACGAATACAATAAGGGAATCCTCCAACGAAAAAACCCACTATTGAGAAGGAAGATAGCTATGACTCTAACAAAACTGATGTCGATAACATTTATGAAATGATTAAATATATTCCTCCATGTAGAGGGATACCTATAGGATGAGGGTGAGACATGGAATATCTATTTCTGAATGGTATAAAATTAGTAGCGATTAAATAACCCCTTGAATTTAATGGTTTTCATATGGTTTTAATAATTCATAAATCCATGAATAAACATTGGTGTTACAAAATGAAAATGGGAGATCATTAATTGGAATAGAAGATCATATTTCATTGGATATGCAACATCACCTGAGGTTCGATGAATATTTTAATCGAAAATACTTTTTGGAAAAACATTACGTTTAACAGAAAAATCGAGGTTCAAATATGTATGTCCACAAATGTGAAATTGGAATAAAAATTAAATAATTCTTATAGAACATTAACAGAATATCCAAACATTATATTTCATTAAATTGGGATAAGAAAAATAAAAATAATTTGGTTGATAATAGCTTTACCATAATTCTTTCTTTATTTCATCATTTTTACTCCTATTAATCCTTGTTGTATCTTCTCTTTTACTCCACAAAAAATCCAATAATATTGGGCGTTATTTTTCTCCATAACATCCCTAGGTTTTCTACTGGTCTTGAGAGTGAGCAATTTGGAAGGGTTTACGATTTAGAAAGTGAGTGTTCAATGGTTTTTAAGCGAAGGTATTTTTGTTATTTAATCTTGCGAAAAAAGGTATTTTAAAATAAAATATTGAATTATATTTTATATTAATGCTAGAAAAAATAATATGGTATTTTTTAAAATATGATTGTTATATAATTATAATATAATTTTTTATGAATTTTAACCTCATTTTAATTAAAATAAAATAGTTTCTTAACATGGAATGTGGAAAGAACGAGAATTTTTTTATGGAAATAATTTTGACATAAGGCTTTGAAAAAATATTTTTTATGTCTTCAAATTACGTTTTTTGTATTTAAATGACTCATTTATGAAATAAAATATATCAATGGTTAAAATTATTTATTTGAAATCATTATTAAATTATTAAATAAAGACTGATGTAATTTAAGATAAACTATTTATGTGAAAAAATGTATTTTATAATTTCAAATGAAAATTTGTGTATTTTGAAACATTTCAAAAAAATCACCCATGAATAATTTTGAAATTATGATATAAATATATATATATATTTTAAAAAAATAAATTTCTAGCGTAGGAAAATTTAATTTTTAATTTAAAAATTAAAATTTTATAAAATACATTAAAATACATTTTATTAAAAAGGTTCTTAAATTTTAATTGAGTATTTCAATCATGATTGTAATTTTTTTACATTATACTATTGATTTTTAAATAAATAAATCACTATGAATATTATTTGGATCATAATTTATTTGAGTAAAATTTTTTGTTCCAATGGTGAGGGTACTATTTCTAACTATCAGGTTACTATTATAAATGTTACATAACATCCAATAAATACCTCTATATGAATTCATTTATTTTTAAATTCAATTTATATCATATTTATACATTCTATTTTCTATGATTTTTCTTATTTTTGTAAAAAATTTATAGTATTTTTCCTGGGAGGGATGATTCTAGAATATTGGGGTGATACTTATTTCTCCATTTTAGATTTCCTATTTTATATTTTGTTGTCCCCGTGTAATATTTAAAATTTTATTAGTTTCCTTCATTAACTAATATAATTATTTCATTAATGGAATAAAAGATTGTTTTTCCTCTATGTATTAATTGTGTATAATATGATAGAAATTTATTTCAAGAAGAAAATATCATTTATGACCTCTAGTTTATAACAGAGTTGGATAATCTCTCATCTTGGGAGGACATAGACTAAAATACTTGTATATATTGAACACATCCACCCATATCACAATAAAAATAATAATAAGAAGAAATTAACTATTATATATAACTAGTATATTTTAAACTGCTACTATGTCTCCATGAACGCATAACCAGAACCAATCAAAAAAGATTAAAAGTGTAAAATTATATTCCCAATAATAGACACTAGAAAATACTGGCATGATGATTAATAATGAGTAATTCCCCGAATCCCCATTAACTAAATATAAATAACACCTACTATAACCACCAACATGATTCAATAATATCTACTAAAACCAATCACATAAATGTAGAACAATAAAATATTGTTGTATTCTCATGACACATCACATGTGGGAAAAGACTCCCATAAATGATTGTGTATATTTATAATAACTGGGATTCTAGGAAAATACTAAAGTATGTCTGATGGATATTTTAGATAAAAAACCTAAATAGGGGAGATATGAACACATATAACATAAATATTATTTTAAGAGGGAACTATAGTAACAAACGAAGAAGCACTGTATATGTATTATCAATAGAAAAATGATTATGTATCCCTAAGAAATAAAACCAATAAAAGAAAAAACCCAAAAAAACTTCAATAACATGGGTTTATGGTCATATACCAATGAATATAGGGGGAATATATACATTAGGGTAGCTTCCATGATTTAACTGAGATCCTAGAATTGATAAATACTGACTCTATAGATAGAGGATCCATACCTCATGTTATTTGGGAAAAAATAAAATCTATCATATGTATAAGGGTATGGGCTACCGAATCCATGAAACTACTATGATTCATAGAATGGTTGTTTCATGGTGTGGGTTCCCCCGAATATCAAGAATATAGACTTTAATATTTCCCATGTTACATGAGGGTGAAATACTTTTGTGAGGATTATGTTGTGTTAGTTATTCCCCCAAGCAACTCGATTTATGGATCCTCAATAATAATTGTTGATATTCAACTTATATAATATCTAATTTATAGTTGGGGTACCCCAATCGATTTGGGAATCCCTATCCCAGTCCCCAACATCATGGGCTAATGATCCTCCACAACTATTCTGGAGGTGCTATGTGGGTTTTTGAGTTGACCGGTCTGATATCATAAGGCAATGTACTAAATCCACAATGGCTGGGTAGTGTAGAGTATGAATACCTTTGGATTTATTGGTTCTCCCATAAATAATATCTTGGTTATTATATTTCTCCCCTATAGAATCATATTCCATAAAAGTCATTATTTCATGATTAATGGGATACATTATAACCAAAATATTCTTACTATATAAGTGTCTTGTGATTTTATATTATTAATCCTAGAAATAAATTATTATATTCATAAAAACATTATAAATATTTAGAACAACACATTTTGGTCATAAATCCAAAAAAAACATCTAAAACGACATAGGTTATCCAATTGAAAATACATACGGAAATTTGTGAACACGAAATACAAGCAATAGAGTTGACATTGCATGAAATCATAACATGAGAGTAAAGATGTGTATAATTGATATAATAAAAAAGATGATCATAAGTGTTTAAATATAGAGTAAGTATATGTTATCATAATATTTAGAAATAATTTACACGTGGAAAAACATAATGCAATAATATATTTAAGATAACGGTCACTCCCATGACTAACTTCATAAGGGGTTAAAGTCTAACGGTATATTAGGATTAATATAAAATCACTTACATTACAGGTCATTATATATATATATATATAATTACCCAATAATTTTGAGGGACATAAAACTATAGGAAGACTAATCACGTAAATTAAAATAATTCATATTAATGACACAAGTGGAAAATAAACCATACATTAATCACAAGTGTATTAAAATGTTTTAGAAGAATGTTGATTCTTTTACTATTATTTAATGAACAAGTGAATTAAAATTAGTAAAGATTCCCATGAGAAAAAATTGAATAATTTAAAAATTCATAATTGAAAATGCGATATTGGTTGTTAACGTGGTGATTAAATGTATAAAATTCTTGTGATTGATCTTGGAGAATAATTACTAAAAATGACCCACTTGGGTGGGGATTTCTGAAATATGTAATTAATCATTTGTAATCAGTAGTTTTTATTTTATATAAAAATATAAGGTAACCCATATTAACAATTTCATAGTTTATAAACATTAATTTAATTTCAATTTAATATAATTCAAATTTTATGTTGTTCAATAAAAATATAATTCAAATTATAAAGTTTGGAAAATAAACTATTAAATTAAAATATAAAAAAAATTCGGTTGAAAAATAAATTGTAAACATTATCTGTTATTTATTTTTATTGATTATTGAAAACAATTTTGTTTATTGTTAGTATATATATATATATATGTGTGTGTATGTATAAAATAAAATGACCGTACCAATTTAAATTTGATCAACTTTATTGACTAAATAAAAAATTACATGATATTAATAAAACAATTCATTAAAAGCATTTATTTTGGAATTATCATGAAAATTAACACTAATAATACTAATATTATATTTATGAACAAAAATAAAACTGATTTTTGTTAATAATATTGAATTTTTTAACTCAAATTTGAAATATATGTTTTTTATAATTAATTTAATAACGTGATAAATTCAACTTTTTCAAGCGCATCACAATATTTTTTACTGTGAAAATTTACATGAGTTTCTAAAATTTAAATCATGGGATTTATAAAATAAATATAGTATTTTTTTTAAACGTATTATAATATTCTTTTTTGTACCAAAAGTGTTTTTAATCTATTAATTCATTTTATTATTATAAAACTGATATTTTGTTTTTAATATTTTGTTTTTTAAATTTTTATCATAAAAATTATTATATTATAAAAATATTTTAAATTGAACTTTTATTAATATTGAAATAATGAATTCCAAAATCAAGTGTATTGAA
This sequence comes from Viscum album, assembly GCA_963277665.1. Lineage (NCBI taxonomy): Eukaryota > Viridiplantae > Streptophyta > Magnoliopsida > Santalales > Viscaceae > Viscum > Viscum album. The sequence continues at coordinate 1,260,487,275 of OY728152.1, forward strand.
TATTTTTTTATATTTGGTTCTGAAGACACTTATTTATTGAAACAAATTACCTCTTTTTATAGCATATTTTAGACCCATTACGTGGTTTTTATGTCCATAGGGAATTATATAAAAATATAAGGCCCTAAAGGCCCTACAATGAATAGTATTATTATACTACCCAGTCTTCTTATGTACTGCCACTATTATTGTTATTTCTATAGTGATTTACAGTGCTATTGTGTCACTTGTTCTACAGTTTCATAGCTACGACTATTATTCTAAAGTAACTCTATATTGATGATACAATAACCTATGTCAAATGGGTTTCAAACCATAAAACTTAATGTAGTTTAACAGGGTTCATATGACTAATCTAATCCCTGACAACAATATGTGTGTATGGGTTACCCATGATTCCTACAGGGGGTCTCAACCAATACTAGGGCACTCTGCATATTCCCCATCAAGACAATGTATTTTAATCACCTTTTGAATAATTCCCACAATGTATGAGTCTGGAAAGGCTCGTACCTTCTCCAGTTATGATAGAATGTGAGGTGTGAATCAAACATATCCCACTTGACTAACACCCCATGGTAAAATATTATTTTTCCCAATCTTGGATCAAACCCAAATCACTTTTGAATAAAATACAATTCAAATTATGAAATTTAAAAAATTATCATTTTGAAATATATAGATTATAAATAATGTTCATTTATTTAATTGAATTTGTATGTATTTTGGGATACTTATATTATTTCACAGAAATTATTTATTTAATTGAAGTTAATATACTATTTCACATATAATAAAAATTTTAATATGTCAATTTAATTTTTCAATATAAAAATTCAATAACTAATAAAATAGTACATTTAATAAAAATTACCATTATAGGAAATATGATTTATCAAAAAAAAAATAAATTAAAAATTCTATTCTAAAAATATAATTTTAACAACTACAATAATTTTGAAATATTGATTTTAATATTATTTATAAAGCCTATCATTTTTAAATATAAATAATAATATTTATAGGTACTTCATATATATATATATATATATATATATATATATATCGGTGTGTGTGTTTTAAAATAATATTTTCATTTTTTTGTGAGATTTAATATTTAAAATATATCACATAAAAATAACTCAATTCTTAATAATTATGGGGTGTGTGACTATTAAAAAATATTTCAACAACCATATTTGAACCACCCACAATTTCTATCACCGCATTTTTAATAGCCCAATTATATTCCAATATATTATGTTACTAAAATTTTTCCATTCACCCTTATAATTTCCATAGATTTATTTTTTATATCTGACAACACCCTTTCTTATATCATTATAGTCATTCTAATATTAGGTTATCTTATATTAATGGTGATTCTTAATTCCAATTATAGTCTAGGGGAGTTTCAAGTTTTCAAGATAAAATTCTTTTTAATTTATTATCCCAATGGAATTAATCATTTTTATGTGGAATAATCCATATTGTGAAGTAATTAGTTTCATATATATTTTTTATTTTACAACTATTAAACAAATAATGTAAATTTAGTTTGGTTCATATATTGTAAGGACCATTTTATAATATTGTTTCGATCCTTTTGATTGTGTACTGTATAATTATTTAAAATTATAGTCATATAAATAAAGAACAATGGAAATGGTAACAATATTAATAAAATGATACTAATAATAATAATAATAATAATGGATTCAAAAAATATGGTCATCACATTTTCACCAAACCAAAATAAATTTTGTCCTCATAATTTAAATTGCTAGTTTCTAGATAAGATACATATGGCAGCCTATAAGGTGACTCAAGGTTTTATTTCAAGATTGATAACAATATTAAGACATATGAAAACTATATTACCTACCATAGAGTAGGATTTTCTTTTGTATTGATTGTTCTGCAATTTTTATTTCTAAAAGCCTAACATTATTCGATATCAAGACTCACATTGTCAATTTAGATCATAAAAGTTGATCCTAATCATACTTATATAAAAAATAATAGGTTGATATAAAATATGATATCGTTACTAAAAATAAATGTGTCCCTCTCATTATAGTGAACGAATAAATTTCTAAAGTAAAATTATATTTACTAATAAAGGATAATAATAATTTAATAAGACATGTTCCAATTAAAATAAACATAGTATACAATGATCGTACCACTATAAGTGTATATAAATAATTCAATATCTAGTTATTTATGTAATAATTTTCTTTTATTAGGAAACATTCAATGTACTAATGTGTGAGTCGAACAATATTGAAATATAAAAGTCATATTTCGTAAGTATATTCTTTTCGTTCCTTAATTAACATCATTCTCAGAATCTATTTCCATAGTTTTAATGAATATTAATTGTGTTATTACCCCATCCTTGAAATATCTTGATTTATATCATCTTTAATGGAATTTTAGTCCATACATAAACTCAAATAATTTCCACATTTTCCATACATAATTCATTAGACTGTTAGTGGTAATTTTGGATGCAAAATTTCCACTCCCATCATAAAAACAAATAAATGCATATCTATACTGATTTTTGTATATTAATAACCCCGTCTTCGATAAGTAATGAATTTTGAGGTCCCCTTGAGGTGATTTACTTGGTGTATATTTCTAAATTATTACATAATTTATATCATGTCTTATTTCCATCATCGTCTCCATTTATTAAGTTTTTACAATCCAGAATCATTCTATTTTATTGAAAACACAGTTTTTCAACTATGGTTACATTTATAATTATGTTTCATGATAATTGGTTGGGAATAAGAACTATATTTATTGGTCTATCTCTCATTCCAATGGGTACATGATTGAGGTAATGATGGAATTATCCCTCACAACATAGGATAAAATGTTTCTTTCTTGTTACATCCATCACCTAAAAAATGTTTATCATGAATAATGATAATATAACATAATGTGGGAATTATAATAATAAATAACATAAAAGGTATTCACCCTCAAAATAGGTTACCCTCTTTCATCATTACATTATCCCGTAAATAATTTTTTCTGTCTACTCTAATATTTAATCCTCCAAGGTTACTTTATTTTATTTTATCATATACTTATCAACATAGTCCTTTAGTGTAATAAAAAATAATTCATTCAAAGTGGTTTGCAATGATATTATGACAAACAATTTCATATCACCCAGGAGTTTCAAACATGGTGTATAATTCATCTTTATGGTCATGCATAAGTTGAAGATTGAGTTAATACCCAATAACTCCTTTTCAAGGTTATTAACCCTTGTCATATTTATTCTATAGCCTAAAACCACATGTAGTAACCAGGAAAATATTTATTTCAATGAAAACAACACCCTCTGTAAAATAAAAAATATTAAAAAAATTATCATATACTTACACTGATACCAAAGACTTTCCCAAAGGGTTATTATTAATGTTCTCTAAAACATATCTCTTAAATAAATCTAGAACCAACCTTTAATACAAACGATACCACCAAATACATAAACCTTCAATTTTTTTATGATTTATAACATATTTTCTAAATAATACATGGTGAGGATCTAGTATTCTAGTGTCTTGAGACGATTAGACATATAAATGAATTATCCAAAAAAAATTATAATGATGAAATAGTTCTACATAAAACCAATTATCTTTTATAACATAGTTGGATATCCTATGTAAAATAAATAAGAAACAGTGTTTTTGAAACCCTTGAAAGGGATTAAACCTAGACATAAATCATAACATTAGTTTCAAAAGGCATAATACGATATAACAAAAAAAATGATAAAAATAGTTGAAATATGGAATAAGGAAATGATATCAAAATATCATCGAATGATAATCATATATTAAAAACATAAAACATAATATCATAAACCTAATTCAACTGTCACAACGAATTCCAACATCATCAAGTGAAAAGTGTTGCATAGTAGATCAGGTCCACTCACCAATATTTACAGAACATATCATGAGACATAAAGTATTATAAAATATATTTGTGGGATATATAATTTCATTAAAACCCATAAAATAAGTGAAAATAATTTATATTCATTCAATATAAGAAAAAAACAACTGATAAATCATAAGGGTGTTCAAACCCATGATATTGATGTTGGATGCATAATACTGAATCAAGACATAAGAAATGGATAAATCCCATGGATTATCATTTTAAGAAGGAATTTTATTATTTTAAATTTCTTATATGACTATTTATATAGGTCATTCACATTTATATCTAATGTATCAAATTTATATGAACGAACTTGTCGAAAGAAAAAAATTGAAATACTTGGGTGGTTCATTGGTTAATATGTAAAGGACAGTTTTTAAGAAAGAATGAATATTTTATTCCATAAAAAAATTGAACGAAGAGTGATATATATAAAACAGTTATTTATTTGAGTATATATTCATTTTTAAGAAAAAAAAATTTGGGCTGATGATCAGTGTGTGACAAGAAACATGAATGTTCCCTTAAATCGGGTTTACATAAATGTTAAAATTTTGATGTGAAATAAAAATAATTATAACCCAATAAATAAAAATTATATATATATTTATATTTATGTGAAATATATAAAAAATATAAAAGTTACATGAGAGGAAAAAAAATTCATATGAGAAAAATAATGATATATAGTATATAGAAAGTCACAATTTATTTGGGGAAGATCCATATAAAAAATTATAAACACTAGTATTAGAACCCCCTAATCATAAAATAAATTTCTTAAATACGGTTTCGTTTCAAAAAGGATTAAAAATCACCAATAAATAATATTTTAGTTGATTTTATCTATCATAATATAATTATTTTATAATATATTTAATTTAATACTATGTTGAAGGGAAAACATTTTTACTCAATAAATCAAATTTAGTTATACAATGCCCTTATACTTTAATGAGGACAAAATGTGTACCCCACGTCAAGGAACAACATGAATTGAAGTGTTTTTTTTAATTTAAAAAATAATTTAGGATTTTACAATTATTGGTGTTTAGATATACCCCATTCAAATGTATATTGAGGTGTAATATAAAATCATGCCTCAATGAAGGGTGGTTGAGGCAGAACTCTTATGACATTAGAAATTTTGAATCAATGTCCTTGGAAGAATACAAATAATATAGTTTTATAAATATTATGCATAAATTTCACATGAGGGAAAATTAAATTCTTATAATTTTATAAACAATATAAATAGAAAATAACAGCATAACATTAAAACTTGTCTGAATGAAAGGAAATTAGGATGAGAACCCTTACTTATATAATGAAGACCTCTTAACTTTCACGTAAAATAATGAATAATTAAATTAAGTAATATATATAAATATATAAAAAAGATCCTTTTTGAAAAATATTTCATATTAAAAGTTCCTATAAACATGATTTTTATCATTTATAATATATTACCTCTATCTGTGGTAGTTACATGAGGTTATTCGGTCAATTTATTTGTATCTCGTTATGTATATGGACTATAGTATAATTCATTGTAAAATTGTTTCATAATATATTTATTATTAATAGTGTAATGAACATATTATTTATATATTTAAATTACTATTAATTATAAAAATTATTGGAGGTGATTACAGATGAAACTCATTACTCGTGGAGGGGATAATTCACATGTATGCATAATTAATGTTTCCATTTCGTCACGAATAACACAGAAATAATGTGGGTTAAAAAAAATTAAATTTCATGATTATATTTATATTATATATATAATTTTTATTATTCCATTTAATAATATTTATCATCCAATATTTTGGATGATGAAAAAATGAAGATTCCCCTTTGTGGAGGCGATAGTCTACATAATGCACTTATGATTTTTTTATCAATGTAGATGAATAAGAATAAATTATGGTTTTAAAATTAATAAAATAACATATCAGTATAATAATGAGTCTAATTTCATAATATTTGTCTATATATAATATATTTTAATGAGAAATGTAATGGATAAATTGTTAAAAATTATGTAATACTTACATTAGAGGCGTGATCTTCTCATATAGATTTCCATTGATGTGAAGGAATTAATCAAGAATTTGGAGAGTAGTAGAATAATGAACAGAAATAAAGGTTATATAGGAGGTATTACATGTATATATTCATGATAAATTTTATGGGGATTTGTAACATTTTTGGGGTGGAAGGGATCCCCATTTATTTAATAAAAATGGGGATTTTAGTTATACACTTTATCATTCCATGATATCATTATAGTCTTCGAAATAAAATTCCAATAGTAATTCATAAAAAGTGTTCAAAGGTGATATTGGGTTTTTATATCCAAATTGAATACTTTACTAAAATGTTTTAAACATTATATAGGTCATTTACTATACTTTTCCTCATTCTAACATTTTTTATCTTTTCCATGGTAAATAATTCTTAACTAAGGAATATATATTTTATTAAATTATATAATTTATTAAATTTTACAAAAATTTTATGTTTTCAAAAGTAAATAAATAATACATTTAATCTACTAATTTTTTTAAATATATTAAAATTACCTTTTAAGTTAAAATATATTATATATAAAAACATTTTTGTAGAGAATTTACTTTTAACCCTTATGTATTCATTAATATTTTTTAGTATTAAACACTGATAGAATGGGTGAAAGGACAAATATATAAGGTTTTAAATATAATATTTCTATATTAACTTATCTTATATAAAAATTATGGATTACATTACAAAATTACATTATATTAATAAAATAATTCATTATAAAAAGTTTTTATATTATCATGGTAAAAAACACAGATCATACTAATATTATCTTTGTTACTAAAAATGAAAAATAAAATTCAATCTAATATTGAAATGTAGAAACAAATTAAAAAAACTAAAATTAAATTTTCAAAAAAATTAAGGATTAATTTTTAAAAATATCACATAAAATTACTTTTCAGTTCCAACTATTACTTCAGTTTAAAAAACGATGAAGATGTGCTTTATAAATTAAAAATTGTATTTTATTTAAATGATATATATTAATTATATTTTTATATTAAATATATTTATTAAAAAAAATTCGATTTTTATAAAATTTATAGTTTTTTGTAAATTTCGGTATGATAGTATTCTATAGAATGTTGATTATTTCATAAAAATAATAAAAAATAACATGATAATATTTAAGTGAGGAATTATAAAAGTTAAATTTATTTTATAAAATTAAAATATTAAAATTTATATATTTATATATTTATCCTCAAAAAAAATAAAAAATATAATGAAATGAAATTTTATTGGAAAGTCGGCTTCTAAGAATAATGTGTTCCAAATATTATATTATTTTAATTTATAATATTATCTTTGTTAATATATTTGTTCATATATAGCATTATTGTAATACTGTCTAAATAATTTATTATTAAAAATTTACAATAATTACTAAAATATTTTTTGAAAAATATATATTACATTCATTCAATATAATATATAAAAAATACTCATATTTAATATTCATTTTATAAATATTTAATTATTACAACACCAATGATATGTATTTCGTTATTTGAATTTTATAAAGGCAGAATATCATTTTTTAATAATAATAATTGTAGAATATTTATGTTATGTGAAAATATAAAAATATAAAAATATATAATTAATAGTTTTATGTAATTTAATTATTTTTCAGTAAGTTATATTATTTTAAATTTACCACATTATGATTCCCAAATTTAGAATACTTATTGGACATGAATCTAATGACCAAAATTGGAAGAGCTATATTTATAATTACCATAACTATAATGAAAACATTTTCAAAAACCTTTTTTCATTCTTATATATAGACATACAAAAAAATTTCCTTTTACACTTATAATTTATATTGTTTTCATTTTGGGATCTCACCACATGGTTTCACTTTTCATGGAATTCTTTCTCGTTCACTGATTACTATACTAATGGTGATTATTAGTTATGATGATAGTCTGGGAGAATTTATATAACTAGAGATATAATTAAATTCCATTTATTTTCCCCTTCTTATATAATTCGATTTATTATATGTAATCATCCATGATGTGTAATTATATATGGTTTTGAATATATTATTTTATATTATTTTTTTAATTTCTTTTTTATGAATGAATAATTTGTATTCTAGTAGGTTCATAACATATGGTGAACTTTTTCTAGACATGTTTCAATACAATGGAATTAACAGTGAAATGCACTTTAAAATTATATACATTATCATAATAATAATAATAATAATAATAATAATAATGGATCCTAAAACAGAAGGTGCCCTATTATCCACCACCCTCATGGTTTTGAGTTGTCCTATCCATTATTATTCCATTATGGTTTTCAGGGCATCCTACTTTTTTTGGTTATACTCACACCCACATGAGAATGTTTTCGAGAATAATAACTATCATACATGAATAATGTAATGTTATGCTTTATCCTTGATATGAATAGTGTTTATGGAGTAGAGTAGTTTTTTATTTTGTTTATATCTCGAGGTGTTCATATCATAAGCTTGGAGTTACAATGGAAAATTATGTCTTACTAATTATATCTATTTTTCCATATTTTTTCTTTAATAATGTATTTTTCTACTGTTTCTCATTGTAGTATCATTCTAGTAATTTTTTTGTAGGGGATATACCTATATTTGAATAAATATTATTTTAATATATATTTCAATTTTTTTGGTTGAATCCTCCTTCATAGAACATAAAAAAAGAAAAACACCTTATGCATACTAAGAAAAGAGGGAACCTATTACATGATAAAGATGAAAATAATCCTAAAATAAACTTGAATTGAAGGCCCTAACATGGTCCAAAATTGCGAATAGAAAACCTATATCATGACAAGTACTATCTAGAAGTCTCATTATAAAACTCATATCTCATCCATCATACTATGAAAAATAAATTCTAGTTAATGATGATGCACCAACCCCTGTGAGGAATTTCACTATGCTGGATAATACAAAGTGGAATAGCACTCATCCGTCCCCCCCTACCATGTGCGAAGAAGACTGAATGATGGGTGAAATCCCTCCTATATATTTATGGAGCTTCCAACCCAAAAATTCTAGTGAGTCAATTGCATCACTTTCAGTCTGATGCACTCCATAATAGGGTAGAAAACACCTCAATAAAAATCAATGACATGGTAACTATTCATCCACATGTAATGAGGAAATATGCATAAATTATGGGTGTTAGTAAACATATCCATATTTAAAGGCCACCCATGAAATACATAATTCTTATATGTTATAATGTATTCTATTTTACTATCATTTATTAAGACTAATACTCCAACTCGCAATACGTATGAAGCTATAAATAATCACATATTATCAATAATAGAATACCAATTTTGAAACATAATAATTCATATTAATATATGTAATTTTTAATATAAAAAATGAGTGGTAAATAAAATGGAATAGAAGGTACAAATTTTATGGTAGTAGGAAGTCATTTCATGAGATATAAATCTTAATGTACTAGACAACATGTGATAATCTAAAAGGAAAAATTATGCTTCAAAAGTACAAAAACTCCCCCAAATACTACATCAACCCACCCCATTCTGGGAAGATGTATAGGACAAAATGTTTCTTGAGGATGACATAAAACAACCCGATCATAGGATCTGTCAAAAGGTGTGAGAAAAAAATAGAAGAATGGGAATGAAAGAGTACCCCCAATAAGAACAGAGTAAATGGAAACCAATCACATATCTTATACAACATCCCATTTAACTGGTATTTATATTTCTCCACCTTTGAAAATAAATTCATCTAGGAAAAATATTTGGCTTTAGTGTGCTCAGCCAACCATAATACACATCTACGAATGTACCATATGAATCTACATGTTCTTGAACCATTATTGCCTCATATTCTCCCACATTTCCATCTTCCTTGGTAATGTAATTGAGTTAAAAATACCAACAATAGTTATGGAGTTACATGATCCCAAAACTATCACCACCCTTCTTGTATCAGATCTAAAATATTAAATTATTACCAATATATCTTTCCCACATTAGAAATATAAAAATAGTAATGCACCATAGAAAGAAATACTGAACTACTTACCCATTTCATTATACAATGCAACATGGGAGAATCTGAAAATGGTAACTCTGAGGACATATCTAGTCATGAGATGGAATGGACTCTTGTAGAGGTGGTGAAAGAATTATTTGGATTAGGTTGACCAATTTCATTGTCATTCTAAATGAATCAATCCATTGGTTTTCATGGTTGGTGGTGATGGATAAGAAGCTGCTAAAAAACACAGTCCCAAATAAAAAACACTATTTCATATGAAACTCTTAATATTGAAAATAAAAAATGTATATGTTACACTTGAACACATGAACAATCACCGTTTATTAAAATTTCCAATATAAGACAATTATTTGTACATACCTGACCTTCCTCAAATTCCAAACTCTCGATTGCATACCTAATCTGGGTATCATATATCAATCAGTTAGCAAACATCATAACATATTTTATAAGGCAATACAACTCACTATAATACAAAATAGATTATAAGAGATTATAATAAAAATAAAATTTGAAATTGGGTCTAAAAATGAATAAGTTCCCATGAGTTATATTTTTTTAAGGTACTACATCTCACTGTAATACAAAATAGATTAAAAATAATAATAGTTTCGTGTCCTTAATGTATGTTTCTGGACATGATCCGGGGTTCTATGATAATTTTTGTTTCACAAAACAGATTTTATTTTGTCATCCTTGTGCTATAATAATATACAGTGATTTAGTACGCAGTATTAGTTGTAAAATAATTAAATTTGATATCATAGTAATATATATTTGTATATTTAAGATTTTTTTAAGAATGTCCATTAGTACAGAATCATCTGAAACCAAGATAATTCTATTGAAAATTTTTAGAGGTCAGAAGATAGTATTGCAGTTGAAAAAATTTGGAAGTCATAAGAGAGATTGCAACTGAAATATACTTCAAAACCTGAAGATTCCATCATAAAACTGTAGCAGCATCACATGATTTATTCGGTTAAAGACTAGATCGATGCATGGTACTTAAACCTATTAGAAAATATCAACATAAATTTGATAAAGTTCTACAACTCAATGAAATAAAAAACAAAATATAAAATATTATAATAAAAAACAAATTTTATATTCGGTCTATAACCGAATATGTTTTAGTAAGGTATGTTTTTTATGGTAATATAACTAAATGTAATAAAAAACTAATTATGACACAAAACATACCAGTTTCATCCCTTACGGTGTGTTTGGGGACCCGATCCAAGGTGCTTTCATAAGGTAAGTTACTCATAATTGATTTTATTTTTTCATTATCTTGCTATAAGAATTGACATTATTAGTTCATATGCATTATTATTTATAATAAAAACAAATATGAAATCAATGAACATGTTTTTTGTATTTGTATGATTCATTGTAAGATAGTTCATGTGCGCAGAATCATTAGAATCAAAGAAAATATTGCTGAACACATTATGTGGTAGGAAGAAAACATTGTAGTTGAATCAATTTAAATGTAGAAACATAGGGTTCCACTGAAATCTACCTCAAAACCTAAAGCTGCATGCATGAAATGTGTATGGATGAATGTGATGGGTTTTGATCACATATAGAAGCAGTAATCCCCAACAGTAAACGCAATTTCTAGGAAAATTCAGTTGAGAATTTGATAACCACAAATATGAACCATTAATATATGGAGACAAGTAAAGAGATATAGTTGTTCCTCATACTTCAAAATTATTAATACAATATTAAAAGGATAGGTCACTACTATTTTCATATGTACAATTTATTATATAAAGACTACACATACCATACATTAAATTATCTATAGCATTACCGGATTATTTCATTAACCAGTATTCATAATTTTATGGTCATCGAAGTTGGAACAATGGTTTGGGAATAAACAAAAGGTAATATCATGAAAATAGGTTGTAAGACAATCATTCAGTTGTTCAATTTTAGAGGGAGTTGTATAGAGTGAAACATGAATCTCCTTCTCTACTTTTAGATCCCTTCATTAAAAGAGTTAGGAAGAAATATTGTATTGGAATAGACCACACATACCTGATGATGTGTTTAATCTAAAAAATTATCTAACTACAGATCATATGGTACATTAAATACAATGACATCATTCTAATAGTTTTTCATCCACAGTACTACAGTAATGACAAGGGAAAATATAAATCCCTTAGTTGAGTGTACTAATAAGTTTGGAAAAAGTATGTGGTCCAGTTTTGAAAAATAAAGGACACATTAGATGTTTTAAAGGTTGAAGAATGTAATTACTAAGACAATAGAAAATGTTCAATAGCTCACTCATTCTAGCACAACTATTTGGTCCAAGATGCTATATATATTCAAAATGATGTTATAGTAAACTCGGTCACATTATATTCGTAAATGAAAACCTAACTTTGTATATATTACATAGAATATAATGAAAACTTAAAATACTGGTAAAGATAATAACATCAAAATGTGTACTCCAAATATGAAAACTCAGATAGAAAAAACCTAAAAAATCAAATACATTGTAACCATTTATCCACATGAAATGTTGAAATACGGATAAATAATGAGTGTAAAATGAACATATCCCTCTTTAAAGGCCACTAAGGGAATACATAATTCTTATATGGTATAAGGAGTTCCTTTTTACCCTAATATCATAAAATAAAATGGTTGGAGATGTGAAAAATGTGAAGGTACTTTAGAATAATTACACATATTATGTGTGATATTACTACGCATTGGAAGTGACTAACCAAAGGACTATTATAGGTGATATTCGGGTTAAATGATCATAATTATACTTCCAAAAAGGGTTCGTAGTGGCCCGAGTTATATATTTGTTTCGATAAATTAAAGTTCATGACCCATGGTTAGTGTTTGGAGTAGATGTTCGTTTAGGATTGTTTTGTGATTTATGGAAATTGTGTTAAATTTCCTTAATTTAGATCTCAGTCTACTGAAAAATGTAATGGGTTGGAAGCTAATGTAACCATCCTTTATGAATCTAGAAACCTTATTATCAGATTATATTTTCGAGAAACTAGTTTGATGGAATATTTAATTTCATAAACCCGATATGGGGATGTGTTCTTATTTTTATATATTTTTAATGAGTTGGATGCCTTAATTTTATCTATTGATAATTTTATATATTGTTTAAATTTATGGATTCCTCAATCTATACAGATATCCAAAGATCCATGGAAGCACTCTGGCATGCATGTGTATGTGATACAGCTACAAATCACAGACCTGTTGAGAAAAGTGGAATTAATCTTCCAGATAGTTTATGAATTATTTCTGCACATTTTAGTAGAAATTTTATCTCCACCTGCAACGTAGTAAGAGGACACACCCATATTATGGTTGGTCTAAATACTTCCACCAATTATATAGATAATTATCTTAGCATAATAAGATCTGGGTTTTAATAATATGATCATGATTCAAAGGTTTCAATATTAGATTTAACCTAGGTTTCAAGGGATCATAATATTTATGTGGTAATGCATTAGATCGATTTAGTGTATTGAGTTTACAATCATTTATGGAAACATATAGATTAGATTGGAGTGGTTCCAACAAGTCATCTATATAGAATAATGTGTTGCTAGTGGATCTTGATCAACCAAACTCTTAATGAGGAAATTCTCCCTTAGACCATCATTTAACACCTTTTTCTGAGTGGAACTGCCCATATATTTTGAAATCAATACAAATTTAGGTATTTTTAGAGAAATAGTAGATATTCCTCATTGATGATGAGTATGAGTGTATATTCACTAATCTTTGGTGTTACACCCTTGAATTGTGCCTTATGGGTTCTTGGAAGATTGTTTGTTTTATTGAGGAATGAATAGAGATATTCAAGTAATTATTTTTACCCTATTAATCCCACACATACTGGGATAATTACATGGAACATAGTATTAGAGAGTGTTTCATCCAAGGGATACTGTATTAGAGGTATTCATAACAGATAATGAGGACCATGTTTATCAATTACAAGGAATAGATATCAAGATATAGGGTCGTGAAACCTAATGAAATAGCATGATCATTCAGAGATCTCGATAGCCATGTCTCTATAGAAAACCATCTAAATTTTATAAAAATAATTTAAATAAATTTTTTTGATTTCTTATGCAACACATAACACTTTGTTTTATCATAATATGAAATACTATTAATATTTTGTTATATGATATAATATTTAACAAATATTCATTAGAAGGAAGGATATGAATAGTATTAACTAAATTATAGAATTATATGTTTTAAAAATGTATATAAAATGTATTATTTTTTGACTAATTAATTATAAATTATTAAGAGAACAATTTTATAATAATGAATATCTTTTTTTCAGAAAACAAATTTTTCTATAAAAAATTAATTTCCCTTATATAAATTTTATTAAACAAGTATTGATTTCAATTAAATTTAAATATTATATTTTTAATCAAAATTTTAACATTCAACTATTTTTTATTTACAATAGATATGAATAAATCCAATTTTACCCAGAAAACTACTTTTTTCCAAAAAATAGTTTTATCACGTTTTCACACTATTTTTAATATTTTTTCCACATTTATAAAATTTATTTGTAATAAATGATCTATATTTTCAATACCTTAAATAAAACATTAGGATAGAGTGAATTTGTGATAATTTTTTAAAATTATAAAATTTTAAATGAATAGTTAAAATTAGTTATTTGCATTAAAAAACTAAATTTCTATTCAATGAATTTAAAAAATATATTTTATATTATTACATAATTAGATGCAAAAATAATTTAAATATATATATATGATTTTAATTTTTTAATTTTAATGAATTTATGATTAAATTGTTATATAAAAACATAAAAATCATATGATTATTTTCTCATTGGAAAGCAATTTTTTCACATCATATGAGGGATTATATTTAAAATAACTTCTTAAAAATCATTGAATTGAACTTGAAAATAGTTTTTCGAATTTTTTAATATGAAATTATAATACTATAAAATAATGGGAAATTAATTTTTTGTCTAATTAATAATAAAAATGGTAGAAATTAATTATCATGGTTAAGAATAAAATGGGTTTTTCGTGGTTTAAACTAAAATTATTATGTGTAAAATAAAATAGAAACTAATTTAAAACTAATTGGATGTACATTATTAAAACTCATATTAATCAATTTATAAAATGGACCATTTTTGAGATTTTTGGATTGTGAAAAAAAAACATGGGAACACTTTATTCTTTTCAACAATTGAGTGTGTCATCTCCCAAACTTATTAAAGGAGACCCCCTATCCAATAATACTCAAAAAATATAATACATTAAAATCATATTGTTACAACCAAAATATCATAAATTGTCACAAAAAATGAACTAAATCCCATATTTTGGTAAAAAATATCCACCCTATTATTCATTTTGGGGCTTTTGTAAGGTGGTTGACTGAAAAAGAGATATCCTCATTAACCATGCAACATTATTGTATCTCTTCTTCCATCTACAAAAAATATTATTGAATTGTTATTATATTATAAAACCATAATAATCCTTATGAATATAATTTATTATTTACATTTCATAATCTCAATCTATACCCTCTTTCATTAAATTTGATACGAAATCATTATTCGTGTGTATAGTGGACTGCCGCCATGCAATCCAATGTAATTAGTTTTTGATCACCAAATATCGAAACTGGATATAAGGATTTATTTAATGTTTGAAGAAGATATTTAATATATTATTATATATATATAATTATAATTTCATATCTACCCTCATACCTTACATCCCATTTGAAAAAAATAACATCGCTCATGTGTACAGTAGACTACCGTCTCGCGAACCGAGGTGTTATTTTTTTCATTTTTTTACTTGTATAGTAATAAGTATAGATAATGTGAATGTTTATGGTAATTATAACATAATTAAACATCTATAATTATTATATCATCTATACCTTCATAATTTACATTCTACAAGGTATTTTATAATGTTTTTCATTTACATTAAAAATTACTACCTCACGATGATATATCATTCATTTTTCACTAACACATTAAATAAATGGTAATTTAGGTAAATGTAACGAATAAATTTGATATATATAACTTAAAAATAAATTCTAAAGTTAATATATTATTCAACATTCATTTATTTCATCTATCGATAAAATGAAAGAAACATCAGTTTCTAAAAATGACATATCGCCTCTATAAATGATATATTTCATTTTTTGTCAATAAATTTTATTTATAAAAATGAATAAATTTATACATACTATATATTATATTTATATATTTGTTAAATTTAATTATATTATGGAACTAAAATCAATGTAAAAAGGTGGAAAAATTGAAAATAAAAACATGCAAGGAAAAAAAGTAGTTATTTCCCAAAATGCGATCTTAACCTGAGATTGTTAATAAAAAGATAATATATATCATAATTTAATCACATATGATATGATATATATTTATTTATTTTATAATATTTTTATAATATACTAATATTTATTATATTTGAGGTTTTAATGTGTATGAAAGATTTTGATAATTAAGATAAAGTATTTTAGTGTCAATTTACTTTTTCTGGATGTATGTTATGTTATGAACCTATATTATATTATTTGTTTTATATTCCTACTATTTGAAATTTAATATCATGTTCAAAATTATTTTAATGTTATTATATGTTTCATTATGTTTTATTCTTTCATGAGACATACAATTTAATAGTACCAATGTTGTAAGGGTTTTATGATACAACCACATCATTTATCACGATTAGTAATGTTTATGAAACAGATTTTGAAATATTAGGATCCATACCCAAAAAAACACATGAATTATATTTTACAATTTTTATTTATATATAATATTTATTTTTTATATATTATCTTGTTATGTAATAAATATTTCAATGAAATATTTTAAATTAAAAATTTTTTTTATTATTCTCTTCAGACCAAAACATGTTTTCTAAAATATATTTGTTTTCTAAAAATATGTTCAAAAACGTTTTCAAATTTACAAATTTATTGTAAAATAAAATTTTACCCATTTTATATATTTTAAAATGTTTGTAGTAAGTTTATTCTTGTTTTTTTCAAATAAATATCGTTTTGATTTTACTAAAAATGTGAAAAGAATATTTGTTTTAACATGAATGAAATGAATAAATTTCCAGGTCATCCTGACCAAATATTTAATTTGAATATTACATGTTAATATTTAAATATTTATATTCAGAGAAATTTATTTCCATACTTTTTTCATGAATTCAATATTTTAAAAAGGTTATTTTCCCTAATAAATGATTAAATTGATATATAAAGCACTATTTATTAGTATCAATGGGTATTTCCAATGAAAAGGATTTTGAAATTGGTTTCTATTTTAGAATTTTTATTTCAAATTGGAAATTATATTTTCCTCATGAAATGTTTCAAATGATTTTAATGATTCATTTATATGTTTTCACATTTATTTTTAATGAAAATTTTGTAATGTGTTTTAGGTTTTAAAAAGAATTTTTCAATATGGAGTGGATGTTTTATATAATAAATGTTCTATGTGTTCTGTCAAAATAATTATCCATATAAAATGAATCCTTTGATTTAATTTTTTTTACATGTGAAATTATCCATGTATACAATTTTTATTCCTTCGTTGTATGGTTTTTATTTATGATGAATTTGTAGTTATAAAAAATTATTGTATTCCATGGGTTACCCCATGATGAAATGAAAAATAAATCCACTTATTATTTCATTTATGATGCTATAATGAAATGAATAAATGATTATGAATCATATTTTTTCAATGTTTTAAACTATGGTAAAATGGTTATGTAACACATTTATTTTTTGGTGCTCTAATATGATGAATTCTTTCTGATCATGTGGATCATGTATATAATATTTTCATTATTTGATGATTGGGACCTATATCTCTTTCAAATGAATTAGGTTAGGATTTATTTTTGATGAGCTTAGAGGGAACCCCATAGGCTATCCTCATCCCAATAGTGTGTGCATAAGACGTTATCTCAATACCGATGTAGTTATATAGGTGGTATGCACAACACAATCATGTTTTAAATTTCATGGTGGGTATCATTGACACAAGGATTTATATAATAATGTATTTTCAACATGTCTATGTATTTGGAAAATTTTATACGCTCATTGCCGATGTTTATTAATTCATTTACTAGTTTTTATAATTAACTTCCACAATTTGTCATAAGAATAATTTTTATGATATATCATATATAGGGTATCATTTTTCATATGTTATCCTCATGTTATCATACACTTATATTCATGTTATGTTGATATCTGTATTTTTTACCATTTCTAAATATGAAAAATCAACCATCATTATGCTTATTTTCCTCATGTTATGATGATGGGTATTACATGTAATATTTCTAAGAATGGTTCTAGTTATGTGGATCTATGTGGGATATTATGTATAAAAAGTATATATAATTTTTTATGTATTCATGTTTCAAAATGTATTATACTTTTATTATCCTTATGTGTGTCTCTATGGAATGTTATTAAAATACATCTAACAATTTTATATCTACGTATGAAAACATTGGGTCATGAAAGATTTTATTGAATGATAGATTTAGTTTAAACTTATAAACTAGGATGAAAAATATTTGGTTATATCCCAAGGGATACACCAAAGGATATTCTTAGGGATATGTATAAGGATATATCTATGCATAAGTATAATTATATTTATATTTATCTAAAAATACCTATGAATTTTTTTGAATGATATAGAATGTGGTTTCCAAGATGTTACATCAATTACTAATTTTTACAAGTGGATGTCTCTCTAGAATAGTTATACATGGGTGTAATAACTTTGAAAAGGGCACATTGAGCTAGACTCGACCACCAAATGAATTTAAAAGGCACTCACTCCACACCTCATTGGATTCAATCGAGTGGTATGGATTGGAAAATAACAAAATCATTAAGACCAATCAAAATGGATTTAAATAGATAAAGAGTATTAATGATCCTGAAAAAATCTATAGTGTCTATGATTGAAAATAATGATAAAAAATTTAGACACCCTCTTAATTATTTTTTTGGATTATCTGGTTTCCCGCATTGAATCTTTTTTTTTCATATTATGTTCTTTTGTTTTTGACAATGGATTGATCTGAAAGGAACATAGCTATGGTTGAATGTGATGGGAAATTTGTTTGTGAAAAACCAAATGTGTTAATGACTAGAGTAAATGATATTGTGATTATTCCCCAATAGTATTAAAAATATAGGACTAACAAATTTCACCATAAATAACTAATAGAAACACCAAATAAGTGAAGAAAAGTGTTTTCTAAGAGCATGTTTAGTTGGGACAATGGAGGAGGTAAGATTAACATCCCTATTTTCCATGAATGTGGGAATAAGATGTCATCGTAATGCCTAAAATGAATGTGAAGATGTCTTATATGTAGGGAATCAAGGATAATAGAAAGTAATTGTGAAGAAATAAAATGAAAAGCAGAGTTGATGAAATGGATGGTGATATTGCACTCTCAATGGTATTATCAAACGAGGAATGTTTTAAATGAGGAATTTATTGAAATTATAAAAACTTATTTCCTACGGGGAATTCACAAGTGGAGGAAAAATATATCCGTATTAGAAAGTTTTTTTCATTGATGATGATAAGAATAAATATAATATATAAAAAGAAGATTATATTAAGGAATAAGATGGTGAAGCCTAGTTAACAGTTTAATAATGATGTTGAATGATTGAAGTGTTTATGTTTTAAAATTAATGAATTATTTAATATATAAGTAATGTTCTATAGAAGATATGGATTAATTATTTGAATAATTATTATGAATGATACTGATGACATATAAAAGTGATTGAACATCATGATGAAATCATATTTGAAAACACATGATTAAGGTAATGTAACCCTTTATATATTCACGGCATTGTGAAAATGAAGCAGATTTAGGATAAAGAGATGATTGATATAGATGATCTAAATTCAATTTTATTTTTTATTATAAAACAAATGAGGGATTTTATAATGAAGTGGTTTCTGTTATCTTTGATACAATTTAATCTTTTTTTGATTTATGTGATATATTCTATGATCTGTTATTTTATTTAAGGATTGAGAAAATAGTTAAATTTTATGGATGAAATGTTTTCATTATGGTAAAATGGTAATTATGGTTATTAACAAGTTTATGGTGAATATATGACAATATTATTCACATATTTGGTGTGTCACATTATGATATACATCGTGTTATTTGAGGTATTAATGATACAAAAAATTTGGAAATTAGTGGTTATTGTTTTTCAATTGTTAGATTTTAATCTTCTGGGGAACTTTTAAGGCTAACTTTTTGGAATTGATTTTGATGGACATTTGGTGTTATTTAGTTTTTAGTGATTATTTTATTATTTCATTATATAAAAATTTGTTCATATTCGATACCATATGATATCTATTTTGTTTTGGATAAAAAATAGACATATAAGGAATAAAATATATTTTTTATGGATATTATGATCCACTAGAACCTGAGTCTTGAAAAAAACATTTAAAATTCATAGAGTAAGCGATGAATTGGAAATTGATCAATGGAAAACCAATTAATGAGTCTGTTCTTATGAAATGGAATAAAAAAAACTAATTATATATTCAATGGAAAATTACTCAACATTAGGGAAAATAATTATTTAATATTAAAATAATATAAATTTACCATGATTTATATAAATTAATTTTCCTTCAACAAAAAACCAATTTATTTAATTTTGGTATTTAACCCTCTTGTGACCAGTATCATTTATGTGATCAACATACTATGGAAATTACAATTTGTTTAATTTCTATATCTTCACATCGACCAAAATATTTCCTATTTTTAAACCTCATAATGTTGCATTCTATATTACCCCCATATTTCTAATTCCATTTATTTTAAAGAGGATGTTTTCTCAACACTTTTATAATGTGAGTTTTCTGTAAGGGAAGTTTCGTTGGTCAACGTAAAAACCTGAGATTTTGAGAATTGTTATTTTTGAATTAATTTATCTTTTCAATATATTTTATTTAACATGACACTATAAATAGATCAATATATATATATATATATTAACACACTATGAAAAAAATTCCTCTAAAATGCAAGGCCAACTTGGCTTGTGCTGCATGAAATACCAACATGACTTCCACTATAAGGAACATTGACTTGGCGTACGATGTATAGAACAATGAGTTTCTATGAAACACTTATTTGTATTTTTTTTAATTATTAAATTAAGATAATTATAATCGATCCGTTAAAAAAATTAATAAGAATAGTAATAACTATAATTCAAATATTTTTTATAATTGTTTTATATAAATAAAACATAATTATAATTAAATATAATATTTTTCATAGTCCTTTTCTGTTATAAATATAGTTTTCAAGAATGAATCGATTTTAATAATAAGAGTAATTTTTTGACACATTTAGAAATTGAATTTGATAAAAATATACATTATTTTATAATTAATATCATTGAAATTATTCTAAGGATGGTTTTTGGGATTGATTCTAAGAATCATCAGTTTTTGATGAATAGTAAATAATTTCTCTTTTTTGTAAAACAATTCATGTTATATATATATTTTTTATTTTTAATTGATATTATAAATATTTATTAATGTAATATTATATTAATATAACATATATTACTACAATATAATTCATTATAATTAATTTATCTTTGAAATTGGATATAAAATCATAACAAACTTTTGATCTTTTTCCGACGATAATACACAGTTATTTCTTCCCGTTTGTGGGAATATAACTAATACAAATTTTTTAAACATATGTGATTTGAATTTAGAACATCTATCCTTTAACATTTTATTCCATGTAATATTTTTGGTCTTATATGTTCTTGTAAATTTTTGAACAAAATTATTAGTAAATGTGAATAAAATTAGTCACAGCGATTAAAGCCAAATTAAGATTAATTAGGGACAAAACCTTAAAAATAAGGGCCAAAATTACCTATAAACTTGTCCGACACCAATTTTATATCAATATATTTCCCATTATACTTACATTATTTTATTTGGTAAGTTTTTAATGACTCTTCTATGTAATAACATGTTCCCACCAAATTTGTTTTTAGAAATCTCACGTGTGTCAATTTCCTTCCCTATAAAAGGTCACCATATCTACTAATTACTAAAACATCTAAAACATTTTATTTTTAGACAATATATACTGATTTGGACACCCTAAAATCCTCCCTTATAAATTAAATCATCTTTTTGGGAAAAAATCTTCAAAAGGAATCCTTTTGGCATATACTAAAAGGAGTTGCCTAATAAAGAGATATTGTCTTATCTTAAGCTCTATTCCTTTATATTACTTCTCCAACCCAACACTATATTTAATACCATATTTAATGAAAAAAGTAGTATCCTAAATACACTAGGATATTGTTATGCGATGTTTTTGACCTACACTAACACACAACTCCATCTAATGAAAGTTGAACATGTCGTTTTTTGGTACAGTGAACTACTGCATCATGAAACAATTAATTTTCATGTCTCCATTTCAACCAATAATGGTGGAAATTATGATGGAAACAATATTTATATAATTAATAAATTAAAACTAATAATTATTTAATATTATGTATTCCTTTTACAAAAAACATCTTTTTACCTTCTATTTGGTGTTAATACGATAATCTTGTTTTAGGAAGTGTGGATTACCACCCCTAAAAGCGATGTGATACATTTAAACACCACATATAATGTATTAAAGATGGGTTTAGTGAAATTATATGATATATATAACATATTCATTATAATATAAAAAATTATATATATACATAAATATTTTTACAAATTTCATTTACATACATTATTTCAATACAATCATAATTACAGAAACATCCTTTATGCATACCTATACCTTTACATGGTGTATTCCATTTCATTCATCAATATGATATAAATTATTATAATATGTATATACTGGATATAACTGATATTTAAATAATGATCTAAATTCTGTATTACTGATATATGTTTAAGGACCAATGATATATCAAATTATGACACATGCAAAAATACAACCGAATATTACCCGAAGTGAAACCTTAACATAAGATCATTAACAAGAGGGAAATATAGAGGCTTAATGAAACTATATATAGTAATATATATAATAATATTATTTTCTATATTATGTAAAATAATATTATATTTAATATACAGGAAGATTGTATGATCATGGATATAGTCTTGCCACAAGGTAAGAGGATTTCATGTCACTTTTAACATCTGTGAGAAACATGTTATATTCACCATTCATTCCATTGGTGTGGTTTTCAAAATGTTTTCAGTATTATTTTATTGGTTTTCAAGATAAATGATTTATTTTTTTCAAGATTTATTTATCTTTTTTAATATTATTTTCAAATAAATTATTCTCAAAATATTTTTAATATTTCTTTAAAAGTTTCCAGGTGTTCTGAAAGAAATTTTTTTAAAATTTTTTTGATGAATATTTAAAAAAAATTCCTAGAAAATGTTTTTTAAAATGATTTCTTGACTTATTTATAAATTTTTAATTTATTTTTTAATAATGTTATATTAAAATAGAATTATTTATTAAAAATAAATTATCAAATATGAAATTATATTTTCTTCATTATGTGTTTTTAAACTATCTTTCAAAATTATTTTCCATATATGATAACATCCATTGGTTTTAATCATGCCCTTATGGTGAATTATTAAATGTTTCCATTCATATTCTTTCTCATAATGGATTATGTTTTTATATCATGATGTAATGAACCCCATTTCCCTTCCACGTATTATATTGTATCTAAACCCACTTCTTTTCATGGGTTATGAATATGAAGAAATTATTAGGTATCCTATATCATCCCAAGGGTTCAGATATGTTTACATGTTTATGATTCCCATTTCATTTCATGGGTAATGATATGTCTAGTTATGATCTTGAGGAATATGTATGAATGATTTCATAATGTGATTGATGTGTCTTATATATCCCTCTAATGCATTGGGTAATGTTTTATATCTCATGAGATAGATTATGATGATATGAGGAGTTGATAAATGCTACAAATATGGTCTTGGGAATGAACCATGACTAATTAGATGGCCGTGAGAGTGAACCTCGGCTACTATTATGGCCATGGGATTGAACCCATGACTACTAAGTTGGTATTACGAGTGAACTCATTTTTTTTATGTCCATGGGAGGGAAACATGACTACTCTGATCATATGCGGAGTGAACCCATACTACTAATATTGTATTTATAGTGATGATTTGGATAATATAGAAATCATTATATACTTTTGTGTTTTCCAGAATTCCATTTCTTACTCTTATGTTATGATTTCATGGATTATAGACTTTAATTCCTTTCGATTCATGTATTATAAACTTCTATGTTTTTTCCAGGATTCATGTGTTTTATCTTCGATATGTAGGGTATTATCTTCTCTATTCATGATCATGATCTCATATCATTATTACAATGTATATACTTAGATGTCTCCCTTGTTCACCCTGACTGTGCCTTTGAGGTTATCCCTTTTTGTACATCGTTCCCCATGTTATGAATTTATGATTTATGTTAGAGTTTTATAAGAATGGTGATAGTAATTATTAACCTAGTGGAAGATAATGAATCTTATTTAGGTACTGGTTTTTGTGTTTCAATGTTTCCAAAGGAACTATAGTGGTACGATCATCTCACATGTCTTTGTATATTTTTTATATACACTAAAAATGTTATGTAATGTAATTTTTGTATAGATAGGGTCTCTATAGTTGGATTCAATATAAATGTTTTGTAATCCAATGGAAACCAGGATGAGAAAACCATGTTAAGAACCTTAAGGACATATCTACTGGATATGTATAATTATGAGTTAACATTGAATAAAATGTCTTGGAATTTGGGTAAATGAAAGAGGGGTGGTTTCCAATTAATACATATTTGTTTGGGTACTACAAGTGGATGTGGATCTTGAACAGATATACCATTGGGTGACAACTCCCAATAGATGTTTTGGTATTGACTTGGGGTAATCATGTACATGACATTCGGCCTTTCTACAAACCTGGTTTGCCACTCCCGGTGGATATGCTTTGGGAATTCAAAAACACATCACAAACCATCATATTGGATTGTGATATTAGTTAACTTTGAATAAAATATAATAAACCTATGGTTATATATATTATGTTTGGTGTCATGATTTAGAAGTCCTATAAGTAATTATTTTAATTACTATGCGGTTTTCTGCTAAAATAAGTAATGATCACATTATGATTCTAGTTTTATTTAGTGGTGGGAACCAGAATGTTTTGGATTAATGCTGAATGTGATGGATGATTTGCTAATTAGTAGTCAAATGGGATGATATGTGGAGAAAAGGATATTGTGATTATGCCGAATCGACTATTATGGTATACGATTTAAAATATTATCTTTGTTGATATTTATAACTGGTCAAATAAGATAAATTTGTACTTTTATGGTATGAATCTTTAAGGAAGGTAGATTTCACTTCTAACATGTCTTGTGGAAGGGATGAAGAAACGTGGAGAATATCTCAAATAAGGGGAAATATGTTATTTTTTCATGCAAAAGTGTCGTATTGTGGTGAATTGTCATGGATATCACTGTCTTATATGTAGAGATCATGGGAATTACCCAACACAATTCCCCAAGAAAAGGATTTACTTCTAAACCAAGTATGAACCTCTTCTATGAAAAACATTAAAGTTGAATGATTTTTATTTTTATATATTTGGATTACAAAATTAATAATGGTGTATTATTTATGCATATTTTAGTTAATTATTTGATATGGATTTACAAAAAATATTTAGGATGGTCATGATGGAATAGAATGTTGATCTTAAAAATGTTGACATTTTGAGTACAAGAATATATCCCTTAAAATTTTCTTTATGACAAGATAATGATGTATGGAAAATTATGTTTGGGATATGAATAATAAATTGCACATTAATTATTACCTTGTAACGTAGTAAGGACATGTCTATAGGTAGTTTCTTCTTCCACGAATGATATTTATAACATTTTGGGATTTAGGGAGTAAATACAATATACTTTGGAATAGGGAATTATGGATGTTTTCCAAATGAATTTCTTATAATTTATGTTGTTACAATGATTCAAGATAATATTTGATGAGGTTATTCACATGATTGGAATGCAAAAACCAACAGTTAATTTGTGTTTTACATGTGAATAAATGATAAACTAATTTTGTAACTTCATTTATAATGTTTTGGATTTTCTCAATTGAGAATGGTTATAAGTCTAAATGATCATGAAAGTTTTAAGTGAATCCTTGGGATAAGTATTTATAATATGAGATTCTGTTGAAAACCTTGGTTAAAAGGATAATTATTTTTAAAACATAATTCAAGGATATCCAACTTATATATAATATTATTGTAGTTTTAAAAATTGACATCATGTACGCTGGGTGACAAACAATCACTTCCGAAAAGGTCGTGAGTCTGGAAGCCATTACCAAATGAAGATAAGGGTATAATGCATACCACTAGCCTATGCGATGTCCTGGTAAATGTATATTTATTTTTGTTGAATTATATATTTATGATGATTTGTTGTGTCTAATTTGTTGTAATGAATTAATGAAGGTTAATATTATTAGGAGTCAAATAGTTAGACTTACTTTTAATTATCAGCCTTTAGATCATTTAAAAGTTTATTCTCCTACTTTATTCATCAGAAATAATTTTTAGACATTCCTTCCATGTGGTAATGGATATATTAGAAATTTTCCCATGTACATCCTAGTGATGAAATTATATTACATGAATTTATCAATAATTACTCAACATTCTGAATGATATCAAAAAAATTGATTGCTAAATACCATAATTTTTGTTGAGCTAATAACATTTTAAATCATGACATATTTTTGAATTTGATGCCGTCAAATATCATTTAATTATTAAATTGGTAATTATTAATGAACTCAATCACTCCCTAAAAATATTTACACATTTCCACTATGTCGAATCTTTATACCCAATCTATTATCTCATATGGGGAAACATAATTATATTTTACCTTGGGTAACCGTTATGGGTCCAAATTTCCCTTTTTAAGGGAAGTGTTATTATAAATTTTTAAGATGTTGGTTTATATTATTGAGACAATAATGTATAAAGAAATTTATATCTTATATTAATTTATACGGAGAATTTTGTTTTAACGGGGTAGAAGGTAACGACCCAAGAATTTCAGAATTATTTTTTTCAAATTAATTTATATTTTAAATATTAATTTTTTTCACATGTCATTAGAAATAGAACATTATAAACATATATATATACATATATATTTAATAAAACAGTATGTAAAACATTAATTTAACCTGCAATACCAACTTGGATTGCACTACACACAATACCAACTTGGCTTGCACTACTAGTAACACTGATTTCGCATACGATGCATTCAACACTGGGTTTCTACAAAACAACTTTTTTTATTGTTTTAATTATTTAAATAACATAATTATAACCAAGATAATTAAATTATTAATATCCAAATTAATAAATATTTTTCAAATATTCTATATAAATTTTTTATATGAATAAAACATATTGATAATTAAAGATAATATTTTTTAATGACATTTTATGTTTAAAATATTGTTTTCATGAATAAATTGATTTTAATAATAAAATTAATTTTGAAAATGTTTAATAATGTTATAAAATAATATAAATTTCTGTTTTTTAATTCATAATTTCATAATTAGAATAGGGTGATTTTTTGGGATTTTTCTGAGAAACATCAATATTTTGATGAAAAGTGAAAAAATACATTTTTAGTTAAAAACAACCTTATTATAATTATTTATTAATGAAAAATGATATTATAAGTATATTTTAAAAATTAATTAGAATAATATTACATATATTCATACAATTTAATTCATTATAATAAGTTTCACTTTGAAACAGAATATAAAATCTTAATAATCTTTTTAACTGTTTCCTACTTTGAAACGCTATTATTTCATCTCGTATGCGAGACTAGAAGTAATATTAATTTTTCATCCTCTGTGATTTAAATTTAAAAAATACTATATAAACCCTTGAATTCATTTTAATATTTACTGTCTAATATGACCATTCCATTTTCTAACCAAATTGATTAGTAGAAGTCATTAAAATTACTCATGGAAGTTGAGGCCAAATTAAGCATAATTATGGACTAAACCAAAAATTTAAGGGACTAAAACGTCATATAAAATTGTACAAAACAAATTATCTATCTCTATTCCAGCCATAAAACATCCATTCTTGAGTTTTGTTGGATTTTTAAGACTTTTTTTAGTCAATAACATATGTGCACCTAATTTGATTCTAAAAATTCCATGTGACTCCTCCTTATGTATAAATGGCCACCACCTCTACTCAGTCCTCACACCTCTCAAAAATTTTCTATTGTTACAAGATATGAAATTTTATCCTCCCAAAAATCATTCCATATACCATAAAGAATCATTTTTTCAATAAATCTTATCAATGAATCATTTTGTTATAAACCAAATGGATTTACCCGATTAAGAGAAAACGTCTTCTCTCAAACTCCTTTTCAGTGTTATAATTATTCACACCATACACTCCCTTTATTCAATTATTATGTGATAAAACCAGTACCTAAAATATTATAGTATGTTTATATTCATATGGTATGGAAAAAAGTTTTACACACCACCATATAATTGATGTTGAATATAGAGTTCCTCTGTACGGAGAACTACTTCCTCACAGAACGATGGTTGTTCATTTATCCCTTACCACAACTATTGGTGTGTCCATTATTATGGTAAATGTGTTTATATATATAATATATTATGTTTAATATATATAAATGTTTCACTACTAATTTTTCAACACACATATTTTAACATTTTATTTGGTGTTAATACGATAATCTCATTGGAGGAAGTGTGGGCTACTACCCATCAATGAAATGTGATTAGTTCACACACCACATAGAATGTATTAAGAATGATATTTTTGAAATTATATGATATATATAATATATTATTTATTCTTTAATCATTATATATATACATAAAAACATATATATTCATTTTTCATTTACATACATTCGTCAAATACGATAATAAAAACGGAATCAATATTAATGTGTGTATACGACTCACCATCTCCATGAACTATGTATTCCATTTTGTACTTTTATATGACATAAATCATAATAATATAAACATACTGTAAATAAATGATATTAATATCATTATAAAAAAAATTTAAATCATCATATGAGTATAAGGACAAATGATATAACAAATTATGACACATCCAAAAAGAAAAGTGAATATTGCCTTAAGTGAAACCTTAACACATGATCATTAACAAGTGGGTAATACATTGTTATAATCAAACCATATATGGTAATATATATATTAAAATTATCTTATATATTAGTAATAATAATCTTATATTTATTATACAGGAATCCTAAATGAGAACAGAGAGAGTCAATACAGAAGGTATAGATATTTCATCTCACATTTAATTTCTGTGAGATACATGTTATTTTAAACACAATTTCCTTCAATGTTCCATATGTCATTAATATGAATGAATTAAATTTATATTACAAATAAATTTATAGGTATTCACATGTACATTTTATGATCCTTCTTTCATGGGGTTTAACAGTCTAATGTTACCAAATCTGTAAAATAGTTTTGCCTGAATTTTCCTTCATTGAGACAACTGTTTTGTTATACACCTAAAATATTTTTAAAGGTTAATATATTTCCATTTTTCATGAAATATAATGCATATAAATCTTTTCATGATATTATATTCTTAATTTAATTAAATTTACTAAAATTTAGATTATGATCCCATGTCACCATGTTATAACGGTTTACTAAGACAATCTGCTCTTTTTCCCCCAAGAGTGATTATGTTTATGCGTCTTTTGATGATGTATTATGATCCATAGTTCATGAATATTATTGATTTTCCTTATCCGATATTTATTCAATATATATCCTATTTTTTGTACCATTTTTTAACCCTTTGGACTTAATATAATTTTTTAGTTAAACCTGACCACCTCTCGTTTTGGTTGGAAAACAATTGTATTCAAAAACTATGTTTTCAAAAAAAAAATCACGGAAAATTATTTTGATAATGATTTTAAACTTATTTTATAATTTTTCAAGGATTTTTTTTTCAAAATTTTTTCATCACATATTTATATGTTTTCAATGTTATTTTAATGAAATGGATTTCAATAAATTTTTATTATTTTTTAATATGTTTTTTAAATGATTTTAAAAATGTTTTCCAGATTTCTTTATATCCTTTCAATTTATTTTCAATGAAATGTTTTTTATAATATTTTAATGATTTATTTGAAATTTTTCATTTATATTAAAATTGATTTTAAAATGTTTTGATATTTATTTTAACAATTTTCAAATAAAAAAGTCTTTTAAAATAATTTCATGAATTTTTTATATGTTTACAAGTTATTTTCACTGAAAATGATTTTCAATTGATTTTATGTATTAAAATGAATCTTTTAAACAATAGATGATATAAAATGGATGAATAGTTTTTAATAGACCATTCAAAATTATTTACCATCTATGATAGTATCTATTAGTGTTAATTAGGACGTTATGTGGAAATATTCAATATCCCCATTCATATTCATTATATGAATGGATATTGTTTTGATGGAATGATGTTATGATGACATTTTATCTTTCATCAGATATATTATTTTGAAACCCAATTCTTTTCATGGGTTATGCTTATGATTAAATGGTTATGAGACCTATATCATTCCATAGGTTTGGATATGTTGACATATTTTTTATACCCATTTCATTTTATGGTTAATGATATGTATATTTATGATTTTATGTAACAAGTAGGTATGATTTAATTATCTAATGGGTGAGACCTATATCTCCCTCTAATACAATAGTTAAACTATTATATCTCATTAGATAGACTATAATGTTATGAGGAGTGATGTCATGCTACAAAGATGGTCCTGGGAGTGAAAATTTACTACTAAAGTGGACACATGATTGAACCCTGACTACTATGATGGCCAAGATAGTGAACCATGACTACTTATATGGTATGAGGAGATAACCCATTCTACTATGATGTCTATGGGAGGGAACCAATGACCAATATGATGGTACAGAGAGTGAACCCATACTACTAATGTGTTATTTGGAGAGATACCGTGACTATAGTGTGAATCATTATATGCCTATCTGTTTTCCACAATTTTATATCATACTCCTATGTAATGATATCATGGTTTAGGTCCTTTACATGATTTTTATTCATGTCTTATGAACTGCCAAGATTTTTCCAATAATTTATTTGACTGATCATTGATATTAATGGTATAATCTCTTATTTTCATGATCACATTCTCATACCCTTTTGATCATGTTCATATATAAATGTCCCCTTGTTTACCATTATATAGCATTTGATCTCACCACATCTTATATTTTATTCCCTAGTTTATGAATATATGTTTCATGTTTTTAGGTGTCTAAGAAGTGTTCTAGTAAAAAAAAACTAGTGGGATATAATGTATCTCATTTATGTACGAGTGTTTATGTTTCTATGTTTCGAAAGGAACTAGACTAGAAAAGTATTCCCATGTAAGATTGTATAATGATTATGTATTCTTCAAAATTTATTTATTGTCATGTTTGAAAATAGAGGGTCACTCTTTTCAAGAACATGATTACCAATATCAAGTTAAAATTATGAGGCAGATTTTTTTAAAGGCTATAGAATGTATCACCCTAAAATATTTTGTAATATTTTTTTGAAATAATTTTAATTTCATTGATATCATTCTTTATATGAAACCCCATTTTTTAACAAAACAGAGCATACTATTAAAATATTACTATTTATTTTTATATTTATCGACGATCCATTAGAATGGAATGTATGAATATGATTACATGTGTCAAGAAAATATATTGTTTACACATGTATATAAAACAAATTATTTTGTAACCAATTAATTATGAATAAAAAATCATTTGAAATTTAAGAAAATCATTTTCTAAAATACAATTTTCCTATTCCCAAATGTGTTTTTCCTAAATAAAATTTTAAAATCCTTTTTTGTAAATTATTTTAAGGAAATTTAAATATTAAATAGTAAATAAAATGTTTATTTTTTATATTATGAGTTTTATAGATAAGATATAAGAATAAATGAAATTATACATATCAAAACTATATTTACCAAAAAACAGTTTGGTCACATATTTTTTACATATTGTAAAAATATAAGATGAAAAATATATAAAAATTATTTTAAAAATAGAATTTAATTTTTAAATAATTAATACTACATTATAATGATGTAAATTTTTGATAATTTTATGTAATGATAAATTTAACTATGTTTAGTGAAAAATCATTGTTTTAATTAAATAATGGCCTTTTCATTCAAATTATTTTGAAGGTGTATATTATTTTAATAGGGTTTATAATGTATAATTAGTTAAATTATATATATTTTTATTCAATGTATAGTAATTAAATCAATTCAATTTTTATGTTTTTAATAATAACATTATAAACTTGTTAGTGGAAAACTTATTTTTCACCGCATCTTTGTGATTAATTTAAAATTTTGTTTTACCACATCATTGAATACACTTCATAATAATGTATTATATATTCTAAATAATATAAATTTATATTATTTATATGGTTTATATAATGTTTTTCTAAAATTAATAGTAAAAATAGAAAAGATTAACTACCACAATTATGATTAAAATGTTTCTTAAGGGGGTTAAACTAAAAAGATATGGTGTAAAATGAACTAGATAATTTTAAAAACCCAAATAAATTCAAATATCTAAACCTTATAACCTCTAAGATTCAAGGGGTAAATTATTTTATTCTTTTAAAATTTGAATAATGTGGTTAAACATCATTCCATATAAACATTACAACTGTGTCATCTCCCACACATTCAAAATGCCAGCCCATCTCATCTCCTCCATATAGATTCATATCCATTTGAATAATAAAATTATTGAACAAATAATTTATTTCTTTTTCTCACTATGACCTATATTTTATATCATAAATACCTCAATTGAATCCTTTTTGTGCTCACCTAAGTAGGTTGTCCGAAAAAGAGGTATCATATTTAATAGAGAATATTTAATTTATTTATTCGTTATCCTAATTAAAATAATTTTTTATTATGATGACATAATAACAGTAATATAAAAATTATAATGATATTTCATTATACTGATGTAATAACATAATTCCATATCTTCTACTATTAAAAGGGACATGACATTACCATTTCTATGTATAATGAACTACCTCCTCACAAACCGATGTTATTCCTTTTAAATTACCAAATATCCTGGATGCATATAATGAAGAATTTATTGCCTATATTTTTTATTTATTATAATAATAAGAATATTTAATTATAATACACCATCTAATCGCTTCCCTCCTTACCAATTGGTGAAAAATGACATTACTCATGTGTACGATGAACTACCGCTTGGCGAACTGATGTGATATAATTATAATAACGATTTTACAATTTACATAACAAGGATGTATTAATTAAATAAATTTTATATATTTAATATAAGAATACTTATATATTTTTTATTTCATACATAAGTTATTACTTTTCATTCCTTGGGGGTTACAATAACATCATTCATGTGTATAAAAGACTGTTTCCTATGAAATTTATATGATTAGGTTTTCTCAAACACATTTCATAGAGGGTAATTGTGGTAAATGTATAGAATATATGTAATATATAGGACATAAAAAAGATTATTTAAAGATAAAATATTTTTACGATTCGTTATTTCTTTCATTGAGAACATGGAAACAACATTCGAGAATATATATGGCTTACCATCTCTATGAATGGCACGTTTAATTTTATATCTCTATATTTTATGGATTTATAAAAATAAATATAAATTTAATATATTTAATATATATATATCATATTTAAATATATTGATATTAATAGAAAATTATTAATGAAATAGGTACAAAATAAAATGTCAAAACATTCATGAATAATAAATATGTAATTTCAAGAAACGTGATCTTAAAATAGAATTGTTAATCAACAAGTAATAAATGGTCATTATTAAATAATATATTATAATGATCGTGCCTTAAACATTAGATAATATTGAATTAAATTAATAATTAACATTGAGGATATTACAAGGTTTATTGTTTTAGTGAATTAGGCCATAACTATTACATTACATCTCAAAAATTAAAAGGTAGATACTTCTACTTAGTTTCCATTTTTTTCATCAAATAAAATATCTTGAAAAAAGATTCATGTCTAGTCCCATGTTTTAGACAACGTGAATTTTCATTGATCCCATCCATGTCCTTATTCATATTTAGGTCGTGTGAAAAACAATTCAATACTTGGGATGAGCCTGAAAAGCTCAGAAAGGGTTATAAAAAAAAGAAAACAATAGTTCATCATTTCTTACATAATATTAGTTGTTTTACAAACCTCAAGAAATAATAAGACTTATGAATAACACATTGAAATCCTAAATCATAAAGGAAACTTTTGGAATTTCTATCATACTTACATTGTCGCTATTATAGCTACGTAGGGAGTTAAATTTGGAATTCACATTAAAGTATATTCACTAAATCTCTTTGGTAAAACATTCATGTTTACCTGTTTCACGTTATCCAATGCATTGGAGGGCTATCTCGGGCTCACCCTCCCTAGGTTTATCACAGAACCACCCATATACGAAAAGAATGCCCACGAACCATAACACATAAAAAAAGCATAATAGAAAGATAACATTTCCAAATTCCAATCACAATATATAATTTCAAGATATTGAAATATTTAATTGTTTCTCAAAACCATTTTCAATACCAAAACATGTAAAAAGGTTATATAGTATTTTTTTTCTTTAAGAAAACACTATGGCTTGTTATGGAAGCCAAAGATCAAATAGTACTCGTAGCGGTAGAATTGTCATTGTCACCGATAACATTAAAAAGAAATATTATTTTTTTTGTTTCATAAAATACCTCATTGAAAAAGATTCCCTTTTAATGAAATGAAAATTCAAAGGTGTTTATACACCGTATAAAATAAAGTCATGTATTGAAACAAAATATGCCTCAATGAAAGGAGATTGAGTCAAAGTCCCTCAAAATGATCATTTTTTTAAAATAAAATATATCTATTATGTGTATTCACTATAAGTACACATAAATCAAGTATAAATAAATGATAGGATATAAAAATTTGTTTCTCACATAATCTAAGAAAGATATAAACAATAAAGATAAGATCAACCTAAAGAACAAAAATTGGGTTAAGAAGTTCCCCTACATCATGTTTGACTTGAACAGTTTTTCCTTTAATCTCCTGAATAATAAAGTAATGTTAATTTATACTGGGTTAAGAACCTTTTTCAATTTTATTGTTCCTTTTATATCACTTATTACTATGTTATAATCATTGTGCAATAATTTAAGTTATTAACAACCATTTAGTCGATATTTGGTACTTGAGTAAAAAATGAAGAGCTTATATTTACAAGTTGTCCATGTGATCAATAGTCCATTATCTCAAGAATGATATTAATTATATAGATATCATATATATCATATAAATCCAGGATATATATTTATTTTCCATATTATTTATCATTTGGAGATAGGAAATGAAATGCATCGTTCATGGAGACGGTACGTCGTACGTACGCATGAACAATACTTTCATTTCTATTTATTATTTTAATAGAATTTAAACATAATGATACAAATAGATATTATAATTCCAGTATAATATCATAAATTATATCATTAACTCCATCTTTTATATGTCCCACATATGGAATTAATAAGTCATATCACATTGAGGGGGTTGCAGTATGCACATCCTCAAATAAAATTATTACATTTACCATTAATCGATACCATAAAGGTATGGTATAAAAGAAAAGAACAGAAGCATAATGAAAACATAATCATAATATATACCATGTAAAAATATAATTTTGTCTTAATGGACACCACAAAAGGCGGTATGAGATAATATAATAATCATCGTTTCGTGAGGTGTTAGTTTTCCATCCATAGAAATAGTATGTTCTTCACCCTTTAGATGGAGGTGTGTGTAAGTGTAGTTCTAATACATCTCATAACAATATCTGAGTATATTGAGTATATTGTTGTTGTTATAAATGTCAGGAATAAAAAGTGTTTATGGGTTTTATAAGTAAAATAAAAGAAAAGAAGTTAAGATAAACTGTTACATTTAATTTGGGTAACTCCCTTTGGTTTTAACCAAAAGGGCATCTTTAAGTGCCTTATGTCTAAGGTAAGGCTTATAGGAGAAGGAGAGTGATCTTGAGAAATTCTTCGGGAAGGGTTCGGATAAGACATGGGGCTTGAGAGGTGTGAGGAATGGGTTATAAGTGAGGGCATTTTATATGGGGGAGGAGTGGTTCGTTAGGAAAGTGTGAAAATATAATTTTATTATATAATGATTTTAGGTTTCTAATGGTCCAAAACTCATTAAGTTCGAAGATAGATTGACTCATGGTCGAAATCAATTCATCCAATAAAAAATCGATAGGTTTTCGATGTTATTTTAATATTTATAATCGTATTTATTTAAATCATTTATTAATGAGGTAAATACTACGTCATTTTCTTATCATCCATAATTTTATTTATTTGATGTCTAAAAATTATTAAAAAAATACCATGATATAGGATGTAGTTTTATATTTTCAATGAATATTTATAGTCGAAAAGATAACTTATATAATCCTATGTAATATTTTATTTACTAAAATATATTTGTTTATGTCATTTTTGCCTTTTATTTTAGTTAATTAAAATAAAGTGTCATTATCACTTCCATGTGGCACAATTGGCTCCCAAAATCGATACAAGGATGAAAATGGTCGTCCATGACTCATCCAATAAGGATAGAACAAGTGTTAAAATAATATTTTATTATTATAATAGTATTTTTTCCTGGAATCACCCTATTTACCTTTAACAGTTGTTAATAACCGTCAAAAGATACTAATCACCAAATGTTATTTTCATCTTATTGATCCCCATTTTATTTACTAATAACAAACATGTATGTTGGATATTAGAAATTAAATCCACAGAAGTGATAAAATTTCATTTAAATGAGAAAGTATGTCTTTTAACTACGACTTAGTGGATTCATTATTCATCAAAAATTGATTTTTTTCAGAAAAATACCAAAAATTATAAATAATCTATATTTGATATTCTGAATTCAAAATTGATGTATATTTTACTAAATTAAAAACATTGACATTGAATTAATTAATTTAAAATTAATTCCTCTTATCAAAACAAATAGTGTGTTTTTAAGAAATAATAACTATCCAAATATTGATACTTGTTTATGTCCAATTTCAATGTGAAATTAATTCCCCCAACCAAAATTGGATTAAATGGTAAAAAAATAATATAATTACACTTGAAAACCAATTAAAAAGATAATATAACAAAATGAATTCCTTATATTAAAAGGCACTTATGAATTAAAATACAATATTTTTCACTATTCATAAAAAATGAATTTTATCAGAAAAATACCAAAAATTTACCTAATGTAAATTTTGAGGTCTTGAATCAAAAAAAAATTATTTTGTCAAATTGAACATATTAAAGTTACTATAACTAGATTTAATGAGTTTCTCCATCAAAAGGTTGTAAATCGACCTTTTAAGGTAAAATACGGTTAAAATTATATACATTCACATTTTATGCCACGAAATTTTATTGGATAAATGTAAAAACATTTAAAAAATAGGTATAATTATATTTTTGTTAGTTATATTCATTCCCACAAATACAATATCTAGGAGTTAAATACAATATAAAATAATAGTATTATGTTATTAGTGTGCAATACATATTTCAAAGAAACTTGTTGTTGTGTATCGGGTATGCCATCGAGCATATCAATCCCTTTAATGTAAATTTAATATTTAATTCACAAATATGAATAATTATGGAACATTTATTATTCTTTATTTACCTCATAAATACACCCTTCCCCCCTTTTAGGAATTGAGCCCTAACAATTTTTTTCACTTATCAAATAAATGGAGGTATTTATCCCTCATAGCATTTTCAGAATCTCATGTTGCCTCTTAAACAATATGGTTTTTCCACAAAACCTTCACCTGGTGAATTAACTTATTCCACAACACTTTCTCTCTATAGTCAAAAATATGGACTGTTTGTTCCTCATAAGAAATATTCTCTTCAACTGAAGATCTGCTAGACTTAAAACATGAGATATATCTGGAATATACTTTCTCAACATTGAAACATGAGAGACATTTTATACCTATGATAAACATGGAGGTGAAGCCAATCTGTACTCAACAGATCCAGTTTTCACTAGGATTTTATAAGTTCCAATGAACCTCAGAGTCAACTTTTCTTTCTTACCAAAACGCATCACTATTTTCCATGGAGAAAGTATGAGAAAGACAAGATCACCTACCTCAAAAGAAATATCATTCCCTCGGTTATCCACATAAAATTTCTACCCACTCTTAGTTGTTCTCATGTTCTACTGAATAAAATGATCTTTTTATGACATATCTTCTACTAATGTTGGTCCCATCAGCTTCCTTTCAACTACTTAAACCCAAAAAGCTAGTGTTTGACAACACTTTCCATATAATGCCTCAAATGGATCCATCTGTATACTCTAATGAAAGTTGTTATTATAAGAAAAATTTACCACAGAAATATGTTTGTCTCAACTTCCTTGGTACTCCAGTGAACAAGAACGTAGAAAATCCTCCAAGGACTGAATTTTTTTTTCTGACTTCACATCTGATTGAGGATGAAAAGCTATACTAAAATTTAATTCCATACCCAATTACTTCTTAATTCCTTTCCAAAATTTAGAAGTATACCAATGATCACCATAAAATAAAATGCAGAGGGTAACTCCATGAAACCTAACTGTCTCATTAACATACAACCCAGAAATTTGATCTATACACAAAGTATCTCTAATAGGATGAAAATGGGAAGATTTAGTGAACTGATCAACAATATCCCAGATTGCATTATTACCTCGAGATGTCATTAGTAATCCCACAATGAAGTCAATGGAAATATTTTCCCATTTCCACTCTTGCACCGTAAAAGACGGAAGCATCCCATTTGGTAACTGCTGCTCTACATTAACCTACTGGAAAATGAAACACTTCACATTAAAATCAGAAATATCTATTTTTATTCCATCCCACCAGTAATACTCCTGAAGATCTCTGTATATGTTAGTACTTCCTAGATAAACATAAAAAGGAGAACTACGATCTTCACATAACAACTCATTTGTTGACTGTGAATCACAAGGCACACATAATCTCTTAAAAACATCAAAACACAATCATTATCAATGATAAATTCAGGAAACATACCATTCTGAACCAACTCTACCTTTTTATGAAATTCACTATATTTCTTCTGTGCTTGCTAAATTCTGTATGATAGAGATGATTTCACTGACACCTGAAACAAAACAGGAGAATTTCTTACTCCAACTGCTTCTATGCCAAAGTTTAACAAATCAAAAACCAAAGGATCTCGTTCCAAACATTTCTTGGTTAATGAATCATTACATTTTTGACTCAAAGCATCATCCACATTATTTTCTTTTCCCGATTGATAAAGGATCGTGCAATCATAATCCTTGATTAATTCCAACCATCTCCTCTGTCTCATTTTGAATTCGTTCTGAATGAATATATACTTCAAAATTTTTTGGTCAGTATATATTTCACATTTTACTCCATACTAATGATTCCGCAATATTTTTAAAGAAAAAACAACAACAACTAATTCCAAATCATGTGTAGGGTAATTTAACTCATGAGGTTTCAACTAACATGAAGAATATAGAATTACTATATCATTATATATAAGTACACAACAAAGTGATTTCAATGTAGCATCAATATAAATAACAAAATCAACGTTTCTAGAAGGTAGTACCCAAACTGGAGCATTAACCCATCTTCATTTAAATTCATGAAAACAATCATCACATTCTTTTTTCCAATTGAACTTGACACCTTTTTTAGTTAACATAGTCAGTGGAATAGATAATCGTGAAATATTATAAACAAACCTCCAGTAATAACCTACCAAACCAATAAAACTACAAATCATGGTTATATTTGTGGGTCTTGGCCATTCGTCAACAACTTTTGTTTTATTAGGATCCATAGTTATGCCATTTCTCAAAATAATGTGACCATAGAAAGAAATTTGTAGTAACCAAAACTCACACTTGCGGAATTTCCCATAGAGTTTGTTTTCTTTTATGGTTTTTGAGGAAACCCATAAATGACTTTCATGCTCCTATTTAATTCTAGAATAATACAACATATCATCAATGAACACAACCACAAACTTATCCATGAACTCACAGAAAATTCTGTTCCTAATATCCATGAATAAGGCAGTTTCATTGGTTAAACTAAAATGAATAACTACAAATTCACAATGACTATATCTAGTATGAAATAAGTTCATATGAATGTATACTTACATTACTTTCAGATATTGTACCCCGACCTCAAATCAATCTTTGAAAAATACTGATCTCCTAGGATCTGATCAAACAAATCATTGATATGAGGGAAAGGATACTTGTTTTTAGCAATGATGTTATTCAATGCTCAATAATTAATGAAAAGTCTCATCGAACCATCTTTCTTTTCAACAAACAATACAGCAGCCCCCCATGTTGAGGTTCTAGGTCAAATGAAACCATTGTCTAATAACACTTGAAATTTCTTATTTAAATCTAAAAGTAAAATTTGAGCCATTCGATAAGGGGGTTTTGAATTTTTTTTAGCATAAGGATATAAGTCAACATAAAATTTAACTTCCCTGTTAGGTATAATAAAAGGAAATTCTTTTGGAAAAACATCAAGGTACTCATTTACCATTGGAATCTCACTAATCTGAAACTTTCATTTATTTTCTACAATATGTGAAAGGTAACATTAATATCAAAATTTTACTAGTTTTTTAGCTTCCGGATATGTTATCAAAAGAAAGATATAATTCTTGTAGACAAACTGAAAATATTTCTGAAAATAAACCTCTTTAGCTCTATAGTAAATCATAAAATGATAAACAGAAAGCCAATATATATCCAAAATAAAATCAAACTCTATTGGTGGATAAATAATAAGGATTGTAGGTAGATTATTTTCACACACGACATGAAGATTCTTACAATTTCTTTTTGTTTCAACATTTCCTCTCCTTTTTTTCACCGTATGTTCTATATTCATATCATGATATGGAATATACAATTTAGTAGAAAAAATCTCAAAATGAAATAGTGTGTAAACCCTTAATCAAACAACACATTGGCATAATATGAACAAACAAATAGTGTACCTGATACTACTTCATTTGTTGGCCCAACATCTGTTGAAGTAGTGGAAAAGTACATCACCACCACTTTATTCTTATAGTCTTGTTTTTTCCCTCATTTGAGTTCTTAGTTGGACACTCGTTTTCCTAATTACCCTTTTAATTGCACATAAAT
Source organism: Viscum album (assembly GCA_963277665.1). Taxonomy (NCBI): domain Eukaryota; kingdom Viridiplantae; phylum Streptophyta; class Magnoliopsida; order Santalales; family Viscaceae; genus Viscum; species Viscum album. The sequence goes on from OY728152.1 coordinate 1,260,529,251, forward strand.
CATTTTAATGACTCTAAATAATATTTTTTCTTATTATTAACCTGATCTTTTTTAGTGAAATTATGTGCCTCATGTCCCATTTTACAACATCTTTAGAACCTTCCAGAATTCAAATGACATTCCCCAACATGATTTTTAGAACTATTTTCACAAACTGAAAACTTATAATTCTAACGATCAGACTTTTTTGATGAGTTCTTCCCTTTCATCTTCCACCTTGACCTCTTATTCTATTATTTTTCAAAGAACACCTAATCATCGGCAAACTCCATTTCCACATTCTTTTCATGAAAACAATGTTTTTCATAACTTTTTAACCCATGATAAGATAAATCCCATCAATACATTTTCATTAATCCTTAGTAAAAATGGTTGATTTTACTATCAAGATCTCGTTTGAAATTTGGAGCATACCATGCCAGTCGAGTGACTTTTCCTTCATAATCCGTCACTGAGTCATCCTCCTGCCTCAATTCCATGAATTGTTTTTCCATCCCAAGATGAACCACCATAAGAACATATTTACTATGAAAAATACTTTTGAATTCATCCCTATCAAGAGCATCAATCTCCTTAATATCGCTGATATTTTTCACCATCGACCACCACTGATCAGGTACACCTTCATAACGGTAAACAACAAGACTAACATTTTGATGTTCTGAACAACCAATGACATCAAAAAATTTCTCCAGTTCTTTAATCCACCCTTCTGTTGGCATAGGGTCAGACGATCCTTTGAATGATGGGGGTTTTTGCCTCATGAAATGCTCCAATACTGACATGATCTTCTGTGGATGATCTGGCTGATCTCGTTCATGGATACCGCCAGCATTTATAGCATTATTCAACTGTGTCATCACTAAAACCAGCTATTTAGTTCTGATTCCGACCATCGCATGATGCTAATTTTGAAGGTTTTCGTCCTCCTGATGGCATCCCAACATAGCTTCCATATTTCCTCTGCGAAAAACCATTCTGAACATAGAAATATCATAAGCAAAGAAACCTGGTAATCTGTAAATGTATATCATTTCAATTTTAACATAATGTAATTTAGGGATATTAATTTGACAATACTCAAACACCTAAAGTTATCTAAAACTTCCTCTGATACCATGTATAAGGACCCAATCATAAACACAACATAATCTTGAATTAAATGAATAATTCACATTGAGGATCATTTTAGGTTTATAGTTTTTGAAAATTAGTCCATAACTATTACATTACATATAAAAAATTACAAGGTAGACAGTTCTTCTCTATTTACTTTTTTTCATAAAATAAAAACTCTTGAATAAATTGTCATGTCTAGTCCCATGTTTTAGATAGCATGACTTTTCCTTGATCCCATCCATGACACTATTCATCTTTATGTCTTGAGAAAAACATTTCAAAACATGGGGTGAGCATAAAAATCTCAGTAAGGATTATAAAATAATGAAATAAAACATTATTTCCTCATTGAATACATAAAAGAATATATTTAACAAACATCATGAAATTATAAGTTTTATGAATAACACATAGAAAACATAAATCATAAATGTAGCTTGTGGCATTCATATCATACTTACATAGTAGCTATCATAGCTATATAGGGAGTAACATTTGGAATAGCTGTCATAGGATATTCCCTAAATCTATTAGGAGAAATATCATTTTTACCTCCATCATGATACCCAATGCATTGGAGAGCTATCTCGGGTTCACCCGCACTAGGTTTATCACGGAACCACCTGTATACGTAAACAATGCCCAAGAACCATAACAGATAAAACAAGCATAATGGAAAGATAAAATTTCCAAATTTTCATCACAATATATCATTTCACGATATTGAAATAATCAATTCTTTCACAAAAACATTTTCAATAACAAATAAAGTAAAAAGGGCATATAGTATTTATTTTCTTTTAAAGAAACACTACAACTTATTAAGGAAGAAAAAGACCAAATAACACTCGCGGTGGTGAAATGGTCATTGTCACTGCTTATGTTAAAAAGAAACATTAATTTTTTTCATTTAGTAAAATTATTTGTAGAAAAATATTCCCTTTGAGTTAAATTAAAATTAAAAGGTTTTTATAATGCTTATAAAAGAAATTTGTGTATTAAAACAAAATATGCCTTAATAAAAGGTGATTGAGATGAAGTCCCTTACAAATATTATCTTTGTAAACAAAATAGATCGAGTATTTGTATCCACAATAAGTACAATTAAATCATGTATAAATAAAATATTGGTTATAATTTTTTTTTCTCACACATTCATAGAATCACATAAACAAGAAAGATAATATCAACCCAATGAATGAAAATTGGGTTAAGAAGTTCCCTTACCTCGTGTCCGACTTGACCTGCTTGTCCTTTAATCAACTAAATAAAAAACTAAAGTTAATTTATACATATTTAAGATCATTTTTCAATTTTATTATTGATTTTATATCACTTATTACCATGTTATAAACATTATACAATAATTTATGTTAATAACGGTCATTTTCTTGATATTTGGTACTTGAGTAAAAAATGAACACCTTATATTTACAATTTGTCCATGCGGTCAATCGTCCATTATCTCCAGAATTATATTAAATATTTAGATGTCTTATATATCATATATATATAGTATATATATGTATTTATAATTGTATATATCATTTGGAGATAAGAGATGAAATGCACCACTCATGGAGACAGTAAGCCGTATGTACACATGAACACGACTTTAATTTGTATTTCTTATTTTAATGAAATTTACACATAATAATACATATTTATATTCTAATTACAGTATAATATCTTATAAAATTTCATTATATTCATCCTTTATACGTCCCACATATGGAATTAACGAGTCATATCAGTTTTAGGTGGCGGTATTCTGCACTTCCTCAAATTAAATTATTGCGTTTACCCATAATGGAAACCATAAATGTATGCAATAAAAGAATGATACAGAAGAATAAAGAAAAAATATACATAATATATATCATATAAAATTATAGTGGAATCTTAATGGACACCATGAGAGGTGGTAGGATATAATCGAACAATCATCATTTCGTGAGGCATTAGTTTTCCATCCACAGAAAAAGTATGTCCATCACCAATTAGATGGAGGTGTGTGAAAGTGTATTTAGAATACTTCTCAAAACAACATACTAGTATATCGAGGATGCTGATTTTTTTATAAAATTAAGGAATAAAAATAGTTTAGTTGTTGAAGATGTAAAATAATAGAAATGAAGTTAATAGAAACAGTTACCTTTAATTTGGGTAACTCCCTTTGGTTTAGAGGAAAATGACTCCTTTAAGTGCCTTCTTCCTAAGGTAAGGCTTATAATAGGAGGAGTGGGATCATGAGAGAATATTTGGGAAGGGTTTTTAGGAGACAACAGGCTTGAGAGGTGTGAATCATGGGTTAGAAGTGAGGGATTTTTATAACGGGGAGAAGGGGTTCTTTAGGAAAGTGTGAAAATGATATTTTTCTATATAATAATTTTTAGTTTCTAAAAGTCCAAAACTCATTAAGGTCGATCTTTAGATGACTCATGGACGAAATAAATTCATCAAACAAAAATTGGACAGGTTTTGGATATTATTTTAATATTTATAATCTTATTTATTTATATCATTTTTTAATGAGGTAAATACTACATCATTTTTGTGTCATAAATAATTTTATTTATTTGTTGTCTAAAAATTATAAAAAAAAATATAGTGATTTAGGAAATCTTATTATCTTCCCAATTAATATTTATAGTCTAAAAAATAATTTATATAACCCCATCTAAATTTGATTTACTAGAAGCTATTTTTTATTCCATTTTTTCCTTTACTTTAATTTAATTAAAATAATGTGTCATTATCACTCTCAAGTGGCTCCACGGGGTACCAAAATCGTCCCAAAGATGAAAATGGTTGGCCAGGACGCATCCAACAAGGTTAGGACAAATGTTAAGGTAATTTTTTATTATTACAATGTTTTTTCACCTTGAATTACCCTATTTACATTTAACCACGGTAAATAAAAATCAAAAGTTACTATTCACCAAAAATTATTTCCATTTTTTTGAATCAGATTTTACTTACTAATAACAAACATGTATGTCAAATTTTTGATATTCAATCCATAGAAATGGTGAAATTTCATTTTAATGAAAAAGTCAGTTTTTTAACTACGACTTAGTGGTTTCACTATTCATAAAAAATTGAGGTTATTCAGAAAAATATAAAAACAATCTGCCTAAGCTATATTTGATATTCCGAATTCAAAAATGATGTCTATATTACCAAATTAAAAATATAGAATTTTAATTAATAAATTTAAAATTAATTACCATTATCAAAACAAATAGCATGTTTTTAAGAAACAATAACTATCAAACGATTGATACTTGTTTATGTCCAATTTCAAAGTGAAATTAATTTCAATGACCAACATTGGATTAAATGGTAAAAACAGAATATAATTGAAATTTAAAACCAATTATAAAGACAATATAATCATATAAATAAATTATATTAAAAAGGAACTAGAGAATTAAAATACAATATTTTTCATTGTTCATAAAAAATTGAATTTTAACAGAAACATAGAAAACATTAGCATAATTTAAAATTTGATTTCCCGAATCTAAAAAAACTTATTTGGTAAAATAAAACAAATAAATGTTACTATAATTATATTTAAATAGGGTTCACCATCAAAAGGCGTTGAAGCAACCTTTTATGTAAAATTATGCTTAAAATTAGATTCATTCACATTATAAGTCTCTAAATTTTATTGGATAAATGTAAAAAAAATTAACAAACATGTATAATAATATTGTAGTAAGTTATATTCATTCCCACCAATATAACAGCAAGGTGTGAACAATAATTTAAAATAATAATATTATATTATTAGTGTGCAATGAAAGATTTCAAAGAAACCAATTATTGCGTATCTTGTACGCCGTTGAACACATAAACCCCTTTAAAGTAAAGTTAATATTTAATTCTCCAATATAAATAATTGTGGAAAATTAATTATTCATTATTTACATGGGATGTTACACACATGGTATGATACATAATTTTATGATTATGAAATATATTTTTAATAAATAATTTTTTTTTATATTGGTAGTTATAATGTTTAATAAGGAATTTGAGACTTATGTTATGGTATTTTTGTCATAATTTTCTTTCTTCTAGACATATGTTATATTGGAATACAATGTTATTTTATGAGATTTATATACATCCCCTTGTAAATTTAGTATGATTAATTTATTTTTTCTCATGATATTTTATATTTATTTTAATTTTATTATATCATGGGGATTATTATTTTATGATACCAAAGTGGTAATGGTTTAATGATGTGATCTCATCATGTATTTTTATTATTTTTGTTTACTATTTTTTACAATGATACCCAATGATCCATATCCCATGAAACCCATCAATTCAATAATATAACGTTAATTACATGAGAATAAATTGTTTCCCATCATTCTCATTTCTTTAAATACTAATGTGTACAAAAGAATGTTTTTAATATAAATATTATCTATATCTGTCTTCCAAAAATAATTCTATCATATTTCTATTTTCAAATCATAATTTTTCAATTTTTTTCTCATCACCTAAAGGATTTATTAAATATTTATTTATAATTTTTTTATAAGAAATATTTTTTTTCAATCATTTCCAATTTTAGATTTTCCGAGAAATTGAAATGTATCTCAATTTTTATGGGAACAACTTAAATATAATTTCCAACAATAGTGCAAATTATTTTTCTAATGCATGCATTATAATATTCAATAGATATTTTAAAATTAAATTATTTTCACAGTGTTACCATAATTTATAATTTTTAAAGGGATATTTCAAATGAGTTGTAATTTTCCTCATGATTTTTTTTAATAATTTTAAACCTTCTTCAATATATTTCAATGGAATTTTTCAAAGAAAGTGATTTTGAAAATGTTTTATATTTTTAAAACAATTTTTAAATGTACAAATTAAATATTACTCATGAAATTTTTAATATTATTTTTAAATCATAGATTATTAATTTTTAGGGTTATTTTTAATGAAACTAAATTTTAAATGGTTCTATATTATAATATATTTCTTTCATTGTGTATAAGATATTTTACTCATTAAATTTCCAATGAGATATTTCAAAACCATTTTATATATAAGATAACATCAATTAATATAAATTATTTTTACTAGGAATATTATTCATGGATAAAAATATTATTATGTTTTTGAATGGTTTATGGTTATTAAAAAAATTATGATACCCTATAATTTTTTCATGGGGTATTCAATGAATAAATTATTAAATTGTTACGAATCTATTTTATTTTCTATAGTTAATTATTTGATAAATTTTTATCAAATCCATTTCATTTATTGGTGTTTGATAAAATAAATGTTTTATAATATTGTGAAACATGATTGTATGATTTTCAATATGTTATGGGTTATACATGTTTATCTTTTTATTGACTTGGCTAAAGATTTATATTCCATGAGCTCAAGGAGTATATAGAGTGTTATCCCAAGCCCCAAATAAGGGGACATGTGATGCTATCCAAATCTCGAAGTAGGTAAACATGTGGTTATCTTAAGCCTTATATGTTATGAATGTATTTTTAAGTGACCTTGACCTAATGATTACTATACTTATGTGTTTTCCATAACATTGTGTCCAATGCCAATGTTATTCAGTCATGGACTATGTAATTTGATTTCTTTACTATTTTTGTCTTATGAAATTATATTTTTTATGAAACGACTCATGATTATGTTCTATAATATTTATAATACATTTTTTCCAATGTTATTTTCATGCTCTCAAATAAATATTCTCACATTATAGTGATATCTCTCTTTTTTACCCATAATGAGTATCTGGGAACATCCAATATTATGTTTCTTTACCCCAGTTAATGGTGATTGATATTATGTTTGATATTTCTAACACAGGCTCTAGTCAAGAGTAAATATATGTGATTTGATGATGAAATCTTATGAAACAATTTGATTATTAATACATGTTTCCAGAGGCATTATACAATAATAATCCTCTTGAGAATGTATGGGTAATATAATGAATATTCCTATAAAAATATGTAATATTTATGTATGGAAACCCTAGATCACTATATAATACATGAATAAGGGATGCATTTATCTAATTGATAGATGTTTCTATGACCGTGATCAAGAGGGACCTCCAATTCATGATTCCCAACCAGATGTACGTGATAGTAGTTTTAGGTATTGGTTGTTTCCCCATGGCATTTGTAGTATCCGAACAAGGTTCCTTTTCAATGTGGTCAAGGATGTCATCGACAAGGTGGTTTCAGTATAGTTATTGGCACAATAATAGGTGTAGATGGAGGAGGGAGACACTATGACCCGCTGCCACCACAACCATATATTTGTGAACCCATTTAGGCTAATAGGCATAGTGGATATGGATGTAAAAAGTTGAAATCTATGGAGGTGTCTGACTATGTGATTCATGACCTTTTTTAGGTATGAAATTTTAAAATCTACCATTTCCAATATATTATTTAACACAAGCACATGTAATTCATATCATTTTTAAACATTATTATAAAAGTTAGATATTCCTTTAAGGACAATAACTAAACCTATATGGATACGAACACTAATTGGGGAGACACTATGCTCAGTATCATTTGGAGATAATTTGATCACACACATAGTAGTAATGTATTCTATTGAGACCCTAGGGTAGATATGATAATGATAAATGATATGATCATCACCATGGATAGGCTATCCATAATTCATGACCAGATAAACTATATTTGTATGAGGGTGTGGTTATTTTTAGTAGATGTATCAGGACTCTTATTCATAAAATATTGTAACTTAAATATGTGTCATGGAGAGCCCATGTAAAGTGTTTTTTTATTGAGACCCATAATCCAGTGAGTTTGGAATCGTGTGTGGATGATACAATATGTGATAAGTATTCTGTGGTAGTAGTGGAGTACATGGATGTATTATCCATGGATGTTTCCATATTTCCCACTCAATCATAGGTCAATTTTATAATTAATTTCAACCCTATAATTGATTCGATAATCTCTATATATTCTTGAGTGACCCATGCTAATGACTGGGAGATGATGATCTAGCAATAGAACCCCATTGAAAAGTATTTTATCTAGGCCAGTTTGTCTCCATCAGAAACCTCAATTTTTTATCTATGATTATGGATGAGATTTTGAGGTTTCTTTTAATATCATAATAGAAATCTAGTGAAAATAATGAAAATGTATCCTCTATTTTAAAACATCACCTTATTGATGAGTTGAATATAGAAAAGTGTCTCACAATGATCAACATTAGGTTTAACTATCACTGGATCTGTGTTCATGTGGGGGAATTCCTTAAGTAATAATTATGATTCCACTATGTTCATTCAGATTTTAGAGTGTTTCTCTTCTGTATAAAATCTATAAAATATATGATTGTGGTCCTCATGAACATGATCATTCAAACATTTGGAGACACAATCAAGGTTTTCTTCATTTATGTCAACCTTATTTATTTATAAACCAATGGGAATGGATATTAACCATATGAGGATAGTCATAGATTTAATTCATGATAATTATAATTATTGAAATATCTCAAGGATTTCATTCATGAAAAGGGATAATCACTTCTATGGTTATATTATCATGGTGGGCCAAGATAAAATGAACCCAACAAATATTGAAGCATCATTTTATTTAATGACATCAGATTGTTTTTTAGGTGTGGTGCTTAAAAGGATTGGTTGTAAATGACATGTGATATGGGGAATATTTATCTATGGAAGTGGGACTTTTGGAATATATTTCTAGAAATTGGATCCCTTTAGTATATTATGAGTAGTTCTGATGGGGTTTATGGAGTTAATTTAAAAAATTTCATATTTCTTCTTTGTAGAGACTTCTCAAGGTGGGTGTAAATTAATAGGTGTCATGAGATACTTTAGAGGTTGGGAATGGATTTTATTTGATGTAGGTAAATGAAATTATTACATTTTCAGCCTGGAACTTGAGGTTTTATGGTCAAAATGACAATGTCAAAAATATGGAATTGGCCAGAGTGGAATTCTCCATAAATAAATAAATACCATAACTTATTAGAGACCAATTCATAATATATATTGTCCAATAAAATTGATGGTATATATTTTTACAATGTGATATAAATATAATATAGAGGTATATATTTGAGTTCTTATATAATTAAGATTTTCAGGTAGTGTATATGCCAAGGCATGGCACCTTTGTCAATGATTCCATATTCTAGGAATGTTGGATATTGTTTTTGGAGGATGTGACACAATAGTATTATTTCATGGATGTATACATTGTATATGGTGGTGGATTATATATAATTTAGGTTCTTGAAAGTAATACTTTATTTATTTTTTATAAAGTCTCACCCTAGGTTAATGTTTTGAGATATTTTTTTTACAATTTTGATATTTTAAATGGATGCACCAAATCAATTTTTCAAGGTGGAGGGATTATTATCCTTATTAGATTAAAGACTACAGTGCATGGTGTACTATATGAAGAGGTTCCTAAGATGTTCCATGCATTAAAATTTTCTACACATCTTCTAGTGATGAATATATACTATTATCAAATGAGGCTGTACTTTTTGGGCCAATATAAAGAGTTCTGTTAATGAGTATTTTTCATGTTTCCTCACCTATCCGTTGGAGAATGTAGAGGAACATGTCAAACATTCTTTGAACCAACCCATTGGGGAGACATAATGTAAATGGTTTGTTATATCCATGGATTTAATGGTGATTAATCTATGTTTATTGAATATCCAATACATTATCTAGGTGATCTGTAGTGGATTAATCAAGTCAATCTAGTTCACTACAATTCTAGAGTAGATTTAACTTCATATGAATGGAAACATTTATATGGAAGAGATCATATAATACCAGGGTCACCCTAAACTATTTTTTATAGATATTATCTATTTATTTTCTAGTTTTAGTTGCACATCCAAGGATATATTTGGACCCAGTTATATATGAGAACCGCATTCCATCCACATACATATCCCAATATCCTAGAAAACTATAATAATCATGTTATTTATTTCACATTAATAATTGATGTATAGTATAATAAAACAATTAAGATAACCCATATGATCAATAAATCTAGTTTATTTTTGGGATTGTGTACATTTCATAACAACATAAAATTGGTAATACAATAACATTATTGAAAACATATTTAATAGGCTCAAAATACATGTTGCAACATAGAAACTACATGAGATTACATGGGAAAAAATATAAGAATGGGGTTAGATATTATAACATCCAAGATCTGGGAGCCAATAAAAAGTTCCAAAACTCTGTTTGGTCACATAACCTCAGGTGAATTTCCACAAATTCCAGAGGCTACTGACTAAAAGCGATGGATAAGGTAAGACATTATTGAAATTATTGTGTCATTGGAAGAGTATAGATAGAAGAATATAAATATAAAATAAAACTTAAAGTAGTAATACCATATATTTATACAAATGGATATAGAAAGTAAATCAAATATAAGCCACAATATATATATATATAATGTGTGAAATTTTTATAAAATAAAACCACCAAACAAGTCATAATTATTGAAAACAATACAAAAACAAAAGTACAAAAAAAATAAACTCGAACAACATCACAAGCCTCAGCGTGGTCCCACGTTCTCCAACTCTAACAACAACGAAGTACCTGTGTAAGAAGGGAACATTCCCTTATTTATACCTACAATTATATTATATATTTGGGTTAAATAGTAAGTCCCAAATAGGGTTTGAGATGAATCCCAATAGGAAACCACCAAAATATATTTTCCTAACTTTTAGTGATTGTATATAACATGTAATATAAAAGAATAAAAAATAAACTAATAATTTATCAAAGTTAAACAATCCAATAGTCTTCCATGAAATTCATTTAACATTAATTATTCACCCATTGAATCATTTTTCCCTAGTATCTTTCCAATGTTCTATATCCCCAATTTAATGTAACTAAAAATTACATCTCATAAGACCATCTAAATAATCATGTATGAATGATTGAATGATTTCTCATTGGCTTGGAATGCACGTCATAATCATTCAATTGCCATAAAAATTCCCCCTAGGATGATCTACTGGTCTAACCATTTTAGTACAACATATAATCAATTAATAATAAATGACCACTTTGGGCAATCTCTCATGTTCTAAATAGTTTGGTAAAACATTCATTTAATAAAAACTTATTGACCAACATGGAAAATCTCTTGTTCAATACCCCCGAGTCAAACATTTTAGTAAAAAATACATTACTGAACACTTTGGGAAGCTCTCACAGTCCAATCCCCCTAGGTCAAACATTCCATAAATTAGTTATATTCAAACACCTGGGGAACTCTCACGGTATAAACCTTGGTTCAAACATTGACATAGAAAATCACAAACAAAGAATCAAAAACTCAATACTAAAAAAACAATTCATGGAAAATTAGGCATGAATGGTAGGCATCCTATAACAATCCTCCATAAAGAATTGATCAAGGGAAACACACCCATGTGGTGTCCCTTAAATAAGGTATCCAACCATACACACAAGAAACTACCCTTTATCAATCAATCAAACAATAGTAGGTAATAAACATGGTATAATTCCTAATAACACAATACCCAAAAGGTGTAATGCAACACTTTTGGAATATATAATCCAATGACAAACAATGAAAGCACAAAAAGAACCTTGATATCGTACGATTGACATATTAAATGTCGACCATTGAATCAGCCTAAAATGGCGTAGATCTATAAAAGGTGACAAATTATCATCCTTGAGAAACTCACATGAGGGGAGGAATCCAGAAGAAAGGATCTTGGGGGTTCAAGAACTAATCGATGGGATTCAAACACACTTGATGATATCTCAATTAGAGCTCGGATGAAGAATTAGAAAGGTTTCAGAATTCGTCGGCCATTCAGCATTGCTCATGTAAGAACCACATCCAGAAGAAAAAATGTATCTGGATATGATATGTGACCTCACTCTGATTTATCTTATAAAAAACTACATATCATTTTCATTAAAACTACATTCTATGTAGTATCCTTAACTAGGCCCCTGATTAAGAGGTCATCCTGGTCACTGGACATCCATGTAACCAGAAATAACATGGTCAAAATGTATCTGTACGCAAAAATATAGGTACACGGTGTGCACTCAGACGAAGACAACATGTACATAAAAAATATTTTTTTATTCAAATTTTTTAAAAAAAAACCAGAAAAAAAAATTCATACCTAAAATGAATATATGGGTTCTTACAAAATTCACCCTTATATCAATTCATACCCAAATTTCTTTCTAGGGTGGTGAACAATCTTTGAACAAATCCAACCTTTATGATTATATATTAGCCTCCCTCAATAATGTCTCATCCATTACTCTCTTGTGCTGCCATAGCATCGATGCCAATGTAAAATTACAGTCATGGAGAACCATTGTGTTGTGATCCACAATCTGAATAGGGTGCTCCTAGAAGGATGTATCATCTTCTAAATCAACCTCCATTGGTTGAAAAAATGATACATTTATGAAAAGTAATGACATAGCTGAGAAATAAGAAAGACATTATTCATTTCTTAGTACCTCTGGGGTAACTACAATAGATAAGAAACAATCCTAACACTCTCCAAAACCAAAAATGTTTTGACATATCATTGGGAAAGATTACCTAGTCTCTTAATCCTTCTGTTTTCTGGCCTCGGTGTGACACGTAGGAAAACATAATCTCTTCCCTCTAACTTTAGAGGTCATTTCACTTGATCTTCATAAGGTTTATTCCAAGACTATACACTAGCAATTTTTTTTAATCAACTACACCTGCTCAGTGATATCCTAGACAAGATGAGGTCCCAACATAGCGGCCTCTCCTTCCTACATCCAACATAGGGGTGATCGGCATGGACTATCGTAAAATTACTCAAAAGGGGAAATCTAAATTTTTTCTTGAAAAATAATATTGTAGGAAAACTATACTAGGAGTATTGTCTTTCATAAGAGCCTCTAAATTCTTGGAAGCATACTCAAAAAAAGCCATCAAAAACATAAATTGTTCCCTTAGACTGGCCATCTATCTGGGGATGATAAGCCATACATAGACATACGTGGGTACCTAAATCCCTCTGTAGTACCTACCATACATGATAAATAAAATGAAAATCATGTCGTGAAATGATAGAGTGTGGTACCCCATGAAAACGTACTATCTCTCGGATGTACAACCTTCCATGATTATAAAAACTAAATGTATCTTTGATCAGTAGAAAATGTGAAACCTTCGTGAACCTATGGACAACAACACAAACCAAATCATTTCCTCGAGGAGAACCTAGTGAACTCATCATAATATCCATTAAGACATCATTCCACTTCCACTAACGAATGTGTAACTACTGTAACATCAATGTTTTTCATTAATGCATTGCATTCACCTGCTGACTGGTAGAACATCTCATAACAAAACCACCTTCTCAATCATCATTCCTAGACAACAATAATAACAATTTAGATCTCAATACATCTTGGAGACACCGGGATAAACAACCCTTATGTAGGAATGAAAATCATGCAGTACCTCATAGTTTTTGTCTACTAACACCCATACGTGTTGCTAAATATAGAAAACCTCATACTCACCAATGATCCACCTAGGTGTAAGGTCCTCTCCTAACTCACTATCTAGTAAGTCTAGGCCTTTATAATCTAATAGAAACCTCATTTACACTCGATCTAGTAGAGTAGAGGTAACAAATATAGAAAAATGAAATTTTAGTCCCTATTTTTCATGCACCTACAAATTTATATCATAGAAAAAATCCATAAGCTTCTTCTAATTATTGGCCTCCTGAATATCCTATATCTGAGTCCCCATACTCAACGAATCATCTGATGAATTTCCATTTCTAGGTGTGTGGGAAAGCTCAAAGTCAATGTACTGAAGGTAATCAACTAACCATCACTGTTTCAAATTCATATCTTATTGAACAAAGATATACTTGAGGATTTTGTGGTCATTTTATTCATCAAAATTCTCTCCCAAAAGTTAATATATCCAACTGTGAAAGTCATTCACAACTGTAGCCAACTTGAGATCGTGTGATGGGTAGTTCCTCTAATGTGGCATCAATTTCTGAGACCCGAATGGAATGACTCCTTCCACCCCTCATAAGAACTTCTCCAAACTCAAAACCAAATATGTCATAGTAAATGATATAACTATTAAAAAATTTCTGAAAAATCGGTATCATTGCTAAATTCACCCTCCTTTTTCTCATGAAAGGATGAATCTTAGAAATACTTACAGAAGTACTCCACAACTTTCTTAGTCAGTCCCATCAGTGGCGATGCTAAGAATGAAAATTACTGAATAAGGATTTTTTTAGTAACCATCCAACCACCAAAAACATGGTTCCTAAATGAAGTTCTTTGGATTCACCATAGAAGCTAATGCTCTCACCTTCTTTAGGTATACTGATACTGCTCTCTAAGAGATGACTTGTCCTGTGAAATGAATCTAATCGATCCAAAAGTGGATATTTTAGAACATAATATATAAATAATGATCCCTCAATGTAGTCAATATGATATCAATATGGATTGACTGCTCGTGTTGACTGTTTGAGTATTCCATGATATTGTACCTGAAGACAACTGTTCATTGGAGTGGATACTCAAGAGAGGGGTGAATTGAGTTCCAATAAAAATTACTATTAAAAAGATTATTATTTAAAATCCCCCATATTAAATAGTAAGCTAATCTTTAGTGAATTTTTAAAGCATGACATCTTTCAATTATTTTTTCAAATATTGATTATTTCTCAGTTAACTTAATCTGAAGATTAATTAGCTTTTAAAACTAACTTACTGGATAAAAAAAGTTATAAACAGATTATAGTTTAACTAAATGAGTTAATTTAAAACATATTTATATTTAATGTACATAGTAGTGGAATATTCAAAATAGGTTTTAACAAAGATAAAAGGCACCGAAATTTGTAAAACATGTGGTTCAGTCTCATGCCGAGACTTAGTCCTCCAAAAATATCATATAAACTATGATCCACACCCTCTATCGGGGTTTTAAAATAGTACTCAGACTATTCAGGTACTCAGACCTCTTCCACAGTTCATCGTGGGAATACTAAACAATGTCACATAGGCTGTCCACGTCACACATAACCTCTACCAAAATTCATAGTGGAATACAATAACTTGTAAAGCGTTTGGTGTGAGGATTTAGTATCCTCAAGTTTAGATCAGGATTCAGTGTGTGTCTAAGTAGACAGATGTACACACAATGCTCAAAAAGTTAAACAAAAGATCACAACAGTTAAAATAAATGGATAAGGAGTTTAGAATGCTCTGAGTGATTGCAGATGTGCTCTAAACTCATTTGAATGTTGCAGATAGTCATCAAGTCCTTTCTGGTGAGGATGACTAAAAACAGAGTGTCGTTGTTCTTTTCAACTACGGTTATTCAACCTTGTGCATACGATGTTCAGTAAGCACATCAACATGGATTCTTTGCTTGTTACAGGTAAAAATTATCTTCTTGAAGCTCTCTATATTTTTCAGGTGTTCTTTGAGTTCTTCCTTTTGTTTCATGGTTCTTCATACAAACGTGAACCTTTGTCTTCTTATGATTCACTTCCTGACTATATTTATTCTTCGTGTCACCTCATCCATTTTCTCAGTGTAGATAGATCTTCCTTTTTATTCCTTGTGATCTTGATATAAGAGTGATTGAATTTTGACTGGTACTAGGTAAAGTTCCCTGACATTGAACCATCAACATTAATTAATAGTTGGTGCATTAAATTAAGAAATTATGACTGCTGGTATTAAATAAGAGTTAAAAGAAATTCAAACTGTTTTCATGACTATCTGTGAGTCATGAGATTGGTATGACACATAAATCAGCATAGGTGTCGGTAGGTCATTCGATCCGCATTGGTATTGGTAGTTCTTTTCTTCAGCATCAGTATCAGTATGTCATTTGATCAGCATCAGAATCGGTAGGTCATTTGATCAGCATCATTATCGGTAGGTCATTTGATCAGTATTGGTGTGATCGTTCTCATCGGTGTGACTATTCTCATCGGTGCGATGGTTCTCATTGGTTTTACCATTCTCATCGGTTTGACCGTCCTCATCGGTGCAACCATTCTCATTGATGGGACCATTCTCATCGGTGTGACCATTCTCATCGGTGCGACTATTCTCATCGGTGCGACCATTCTCATCGGTCTGACCGTTCTCATTGGTGTGACCATTCTCATCGGTGGGACTATTATCATCATTATGACCATTGTCATCTATGCGACCGTTTTCATGACATTATCCAATCGGCGTCTCAATAGAATAACTAACAATGAGTCAAAATCATGAAATTCTCACAAAGTGTATGTTCAATCCTGAACATTTCCAGGTCAATATTAAACCATAAATAGTCATAGATAAACATCTATAGACATTATTAAACATGTATAAACACATGAATAATTGACTAAATGGACTTATAATTAAAGATAATAATGATTGGCGATTTCTAAAATAACCATGTCACATAGGGTTCAATAATCTCCCCGTTTTTGATAATAACAAATCTATGGCATAATTGAAGAGGGAGGAAAGGATATAACATTCAATATGCTCCCCCTATGTAAGCAGAGTATATAAATAGTCATTTCTTCCCTTTTACCTATGTATTCATTTATATAAGTAGTAGTCATCATTTCTCCCCCCCCCCTTTTATATAAGTAGTAGTCATCATTTCTCCCCCATTGGGATTATCTAAAACAAGAAGAAAAATAGAGCAGAAAGAATAAAAAGAAGAAGGTTACATTAAAAAACCACTGAAAACGGTACACAAAAAAAAAGATACCCTATAAAAAATGATAGGCACAACTACTTCATGGGGTGGAGAAGAGATTTCCCTCTTGCAGATGCAGGAATGGAGGGGCTAGATGGTGGTTTTGTGGATGTTTGATCTGGCCGGATGGAGGGAAGAGGCAGCACAGCTCGGGCTGGTAACATAGTTGGTGCTAAGGTTACTTGCAGATGAGTAGAAGATCTCCCAGAAGGTGTTTTCTGAATGACTGGCTGAGTATTAGGGGGAGAGCCTGAGAAACTGATAACTAACCAGGATAAACACTAGATGGACTGATAGGCTCATCAATAGGGAGAAATTTACCTTAGCTTGCACATGAAGATTTGGTTTTAGAAGATTTACAAAATCTTGAATGATGTCACCACCATATTTCATGGTCTTCTCCAAATCAGCTTTGTTCTGCATAAAACTCTCTTGAGTCGGAGTGAAATCATTCAACTATTGGACCTGAGCCTTAAAAGCATAAGTTACTAGAGGAAGCCTCAAATTCTCTTCCAGGAATTTAAACTGATTTTTCAACTTATGCATGGTATAGATTTCAAAAAAATAGTGATCCAATTTTTCTTTTAAATATTTCCAAGCCTTAGTAGCATCCGCTGAATAAAGTATTGCCATTTTGTGAAAATGATCATTTTTTTCTTTCATCTTTTTCAATGAGTCTAAATCCAGGATCTGTCCAAGAGCTGATAACTCTTCTTTTATAACATCTTTTAATGCATTGATCTCATGTCTAGTAATCGTGGTCACTTTTGAGGAGCTATCTTGAGAAACAATCTGAGTTATCTCAGCCTTCAACATTCTCAAATCATATTTCTTCATGTGTTCTATGAAATTTCAAAAAACATCCATCATTCCAGTGATAGATGATCTAAATTCATCTAAAATAGATACTAATCCACTGCAAAAATCCTTGAGTGCTTGATTCAGAGAGGAAATATGCCTACCAATCATCTAACCAGTATTTCACAGGTCAGACTTAATAATACGTACCACACATTGTGTTAAAGCATCCATATCCACCTCAGATAAATTCACAGGAGCAGGAGCAGGAGAATTAGGAAATTCCTCTTTCATTGTCACTCTAACTGTGTGGAGAAACTCATCGTTAAATCTATCCAAGTCAGATCAGGAAATTGAAGGACCGGGTCTTTCTGCTGTCACTTTCACATTCTCAGCAACTGGTCTATCTTTAACTGAATGGCTTACCTTTTCTATATTCACTTATTCTTCCTCTTCCTATGAATAATCCAAACCAAGAACCGCAAATCCTAGGTGTTCCTCCCATGCATCATTACAAGAGGTATACTGAGGCTTTAAAAAATATGCTTTTTCAGAATTTTCATGTGAGACTTCCTCACCAACTTCAATCTCTGTCTGCATTGTCCTTTTAGCCTCAAGAAGAGTTTCCTACTATTCTAAATTGTGTTGTGGATCAGCTTGGATTACACTGTCACCATCCACTGGTCAAGGAATCACATCATCATCATCATAACCATTTTCACCATCAACATCATCATCACCATCATCACCATCATCATCATTTCCATGTCCATTATTGATTACTGTGGTTTCATCGATACTATCTTTGCTACTGGATTCATACTTCTCAGAATTTGATACTTCAGTATCAGCTTCTTCATCACCTAGAAGGGGTTCTGAATAAGATAAAATAAAAGTTTGACTAGCTAGTCCAAATTCAATTCTTCTTTTCTTAGGACTTACTGTGTTAGGATCACTCCTGTCATCATGAGGTGGCTCAGGTTCCCATTCCGTATCCTCATCATTATCATCTTCATCTTCCCTTGTTCCCTTCTTACTGGACTCTCAAGTTTCCTTAGGAACTTCTGTTTCTTCTTCTTCATCAGAGTATACAACTTCCTCATCAGGTTTTAAACCGGTATCTCTCATCCCCTTTGGTCTCTTAGAATGGTCCAAAGGATTAATGGAGTCATACAACTTATCTTCATCACCAACCCATGACTTCTTCCATGGATTACAATTATTTTTCATTATTTTGAAGATATTCTTGTTAATAAAAAAGATACTACTAGATTAGATACACTCATCTCCAACTTCAACACACCACAAAAACTATAGTACATCATAGATTTGCTTCGAATAGAACAAGGTTATAGCCTTCTTGGATGGCTTTACCATCTCAGCAATATGAACAGTAATATATCTACAAAAAAATTTCTTCTCACCATTCAGCAATTAAAATAACAAGAAAAAATATAGAAACAATAAAGAAAAAAATCACCTTTTCTGGGATAGATTGGGTGTTGAATAAACATAAATAGAAATCTAGTTTCACTATCTAATTTAGTTGTTGTTATTCTTCCAGATTCAGACATCCCAGTCAGCATCTCCAGAGAAAGTTCATAAGAAAAATATTCATTATTAGGAGGAATCTTACCTATGTAGTCCTCATATCTACCATTATGCGGTACCCCCAAACATTTATCCCATGGAATAGATGAGAAGGTTATCTTCTTTCCTTTGATTAATGAAGATAATCTCACAGCTTCTACTCCATCCAATACAATAGTTATGTTCACATAAAACTCATGCACTAGATTTGGGTAGTAGACTCGGCTATTATCAAAAAACCATCCTTTCCATCCTTGCATCTCCAAAAAATTTCAATGTGCAGACTTACTGGATAACACCCATTCGAAACTCACTTCATTTTATGCGATGATCATCCGAGTTTCCAACTCCGGGTTCACTGACCATTGAGTCGTGATGCTAGATTCTACTCGAGCGCACTTTACAGGAGAGGAAACAAAAGATTCCTATCTTTTTCACTTTTTCTTTTCCATTTGGAGATTCGATAATTTTGAGAGGTTGGAGGGGTTAAAAAAGGTTCGAGATTCAGAAAAAGTAGACTTCGAAGGGAGATGGAAGGTCAACAGTTTTTAGTGACAGAAATAGTCGCGCGTCATAAATTTTATCATTTATATTTACAATAATAAACAATAATAATGATTAAGTAAAATAACTTCGTTTTGACAAACACTAAGGGATTCATATACTTTATAATTCAAACGGTTGTAAAGATCAGTTTCACTGATCGGTATCACGGATTAGTTTCACTGATCAATTTCACTAATCAATTTCACGGATCGGTTTCACCAATCTATTTCATGGATCTGTTTCACTGATCGATCATACCTATCACCTATTTAAAAAAATCTATCTATTCTATTATTTAGGGTTTGGTGATGATATCAGCTAATTGATTTTCAGAGTCAATAAATTCTAGAGAAATATCTCCTCTTTGATATTGATCTCTCAAGAAGTGATGTCTGAAATCAATGTTTTTGATCCTAGAGTGAGACACAAGATTCATGGAGATTCTAATCACACAAGTGTTATGACAATTTATAGACACATGTCTAAATTGATATCTATAGTCATACAAAGTGTGTTTCATCCACAAAATCTGTGCACAACTGGTACTCGCAACAATTTATTCTTCTTCATTAGTAGACAATGAAACGGAGTTATGTTTCATACTACACCATCATACTAGGGACTTTCCCAAAAGATGACATGTTCCAAATGGGATCTTCATATCGAACTTGAATCTAGAAAAGTCAGCATCTTAATAACTCATTACGTCAAAGGATTTTCCTTTTGGATAAAACAAACCTAAATTGGCAGTATGTTGAAGATATTTGAAAATCCTTTTAACAGCAAGTAAATGAGATTCTTTAGGATTAGCTAGAAATATTTCACACATGCATACACTAAACATAATATTTGGTTGACTAGCAATAAGATAAAGTAAACATCCAATAATACCACTATAATTAGTTTGATCAACTGGCTTCCTAGTTTTATCATCATCCATCTTACAGGTGGTACTCCTAGGTCTGCCACTTCCCTTATTACGATCCAAACCAAAATGTTTTAAAAAATCTTTTTTATATTTACTTTGATTTAAAATAATACCATATATATTTTGAAAAATTTGAAAACCAAGAAAATAAACGAGTTCTCCCATTATACTCATTTCAAATTAATTTTGCTAAATCTTTGAAAAATCAGTACCCAAAAAATTTTTAGAAGACCCAAAGATAATATCATCAACATAGATTTGTACAATCAAAATATCTTTAGAAATTATATTAATGAAATGAGTGGGATCTACAATTCCTTTATAAAAACGTTTTGAGATAAGAAAATTTTTTAGTCTATCATACCAAGCTCTTTGAGAATCTTTTTGAACAAATAATGCTTTAGAATGTTTAAAACGTGATTTTGAAAATGGGGGTTTGTAAAACCAGGTGTTTGTTCAACAAAATCATCTTAAATTATAAAACCACTTAAAAAATCACTTTTAACATCCATTTGATATAACATGAAATTCAGATGAGCAGCATAGGCTAGTAGAATTCTAATAGCTTCTAATCTTGCTACATGTGAAAAGTCTTCTTCATAGTCTATTCCTACTTCTTGATTGTTACTTTGTGGAACTAGACTTGATTAATTTTTAATGATATTTCCAGACTCATCGACTTTATTTATAAAAAACCCATTTAGTTCCAATGTTCAAGGTGTCCTTAGGTCTTTCTACTAATTCCCAAACCTTGTTTCTTTCAAATTTATTTCACTCTTCTTGCATTGCCACTACCCAAAATTAATCATTGATTGCATCATTGATATTTCTAGGTTCTAGATGTGAATGAAATTCTTGATGTTCAACATGTTTTCTTAGAGAATCCCTAGTCTGTGTCCCTCTATCAATATTACCAACAACATCATCTAAATGGTGATTCTTTAGAATTCTAGTTGATCTAGTAAAGGTATGACTAGAAGTTTCAGGTTCTTCTCTAGGTTCAGGTTCATCTAAAGTAGGTTCTGGTTTATTTCCAGAACTGGTTGTCTTGACAAAAAGTTATATATATTTTTCATTATGATTTGGAATTAGAAAATCTTCTTCATGGTTTTTAGGAGGGGTATTAGGTTCTTTTGGACCAGTTTCATAAAATTTTATGTGAACAGATTCTTCCACACATTTGGTTCTTTTATTAAAAAATCTATTCACTTTTCTAGTAATTGAACTTCCTAAAAAGATTCCATCATCACTACTGGATGAAAATTTATCAATATTATCCTTGGTGATGATAATAAAAGCTTTGCAACCAAAAACTCAGAAGTAACTAACTTTAGGAATCCTATTATTCCACAGTTCATAGGGGGTCTTTTTTAAGAACAGGTCTAATCAAGACTCTATTTATAATATAACAAGGTATATTGAATGCTTCAGCCCAAAAATAAATTTTTAAGTCATATTCATTGATCATAGTTCATGAAATATCCTAAAGGGTTCTATTTCATCATTATACTACACTATTCTGTTGAGGTGTCCTAGGGGTAGAAAAGTTGTGACTATAGCCATTTTGTGTGCAGTAAGATTCAAACTCATGATTTTCAAACTCACAGCCAGGATCACTTCTCAAGGTCTTAATGTTAAGTCCACTAAGGTTCTATACAGACTTGGAGTGTTTAATAAAATAGAAATAGTCTTCACTTTTGTGAGAAAGAAAGTATACCCAAGTGTATCTATAAAAGTAATCTACTAAGACATAGACATAGTGTATCCCATTTATACTAGAAACTCTAGAAGGTCTAAAAAAATCCATGTGAACCAATTTGAGAGGTTGAGAAGTTGAAACTTAATTCATTGAATTGAAAGAAACTTTATGTTTCTCTCCATTTTGACAGGGATTACAATCATTATTAGCTAGGAATTCAAGTTTAGGTTGGTCTCTAACTATGTTCTTGCTAGTAAGTTTTCTATGAGAGTGTATATTGCAGTGTCCTAATATTCTGTGCCAAATCCAATACACATTATGAAATTAATTTAAGAAAGTGATGTTCTGTTTAGCTAAAGAATTCAAATCAACAGTATAAACATTTTCATTTATCAAGGCAGTAAATACCAAAGCATTTTTAGAATCGAAAACATTGCAAGTATCATATTCAAATTTAACATTGAAACCATCATCACAAAACTGATAAAAACTTAACAGGTTGTATCTTCATCCATAAACAAATAAATCTTTAGAAACTGAAATTGAATTAGTGTTACTAATCTGGCCTACATCGATGATTTTTCCTTTTCAATTATCACCAAAGGTGACATGTCCTCCATCAACATTGACTAAGATCTTAGAAAAATAAATGTCTCATGTCATATGTATTGAAAATCCACTATCTAATTACCATGTCTTAATATAGTAACTCGTCAAGATTTTCTCCTACAAAATGGGTTTGAACAGAAAATGATTTTGGTACCCAGATTTTCTTGGGTCCAGACAGGTTAGCAAGCATAAATTTTGTTACCCAGATTTTTCTAATGGGTCTCATGTAATCAATTGATTCAAAATATTTTGGAATATAAACTTTGTTTGATATATAACAATGTAAATAATTAGTTTAAGCATATGAATTTCCAAAACTAGAACAAACAACATTCTGTCCAGTTTTAGGTATAAATCTATTTTTAGTAATCTGTCTTTGTCAAGGATGATAGCATATTCCAGTGGTATATTTTGGTGCCACTTGTTTTCTATGATTTTTTTATGTGTATCATTTCCATTTGTTAATTTCCCTAAATCCATCCTTAATTTCTCATTAGGAAACTTCAGTTCAGTATTCTCCATAAGTAATTGAGCATTCTTTTCCTTTTCTATATCAAGTGCAGATTGTACAGTGTTGGATAATGCATGCTGTTTCTTCAAGGTCTTATACTTTTCCTTCAATTCATTATAGGTTTTTTCTAGAATATTATAGTACTAAAATTGTTCACCTTTAGACATATTGTCATCATTACTTTCATTCCAAGAATAGTAATCATTCGGCATAGGGGAAATAGGTACCTCTGAAGCATTAGTCATGAAACACATGTTGGCACGATTTTTTTAGAATCAGAAACCTCAGACTCACTTGCACTATCTTCTGAAGCTCTCCAGATCGCCTGCATGACATTCTTATATTTTCTATCTGTATAGACATAATTCTTCATGAACGTCAATTTTGGATAGTCATCCTTAATGTGTCCTTTCCTTTTTCATTCATAACACACTATATCATCATCCTTAATAGCTTTCTTCCAATAATTATCCCACTGACCATTATTGTCATACATACCATTATAATTTGGTTTTCTAAGAAAATTCTTCCTATAAAGTTTCCTAAATATTCTAGATATTTGAGCCATATCATCATCATTATCAGAATCTGAACCTCTAATTGTTGAGCTTTTAATAGGTATGTGAACTCTCTCATTGTCATTTCTCTTTGAGGCAGTAGACTTAAATTCCACTGACTTCCTCTTTGGTTCATCATCATCCTAATTGTTTACTTGCAATTACTCTTCATACCACACTAGCTTACCAATCTGTTCTTTAACAAGTAGAGCACCAATGTCACAAGATTATCTGATTGAAACTGATGTGCCTCTCCCTCTGTCAGGCAGACATCTTAGTATCCTCCTGATTTTCTCTTTTATAGGAAAAGCTTTTCCAAGTGAGCTCACTGTATTTACAATTCCGTTGAACCTGAGATACAAGTCATAAATAGGTTCAACAACCTTTATTTTAAATTTATCGTATTAAATAGTGTAGTTATTTAATCTCATTTCATTAAAATTTGTTGTTCCCTCATGAGAAACACCCAAAGTATCCCAAATTTCATAAGTAGTTTTCCAAGCAGATATTCGATTAAATTCTTCATTGCCTAAAGTAGAGTAAAAAGAATTAATTTCTTTAAAATGATTATTATAAGCTCTTTTTGTAGGTTCATCCCAAGTAGTTCATTCAGTTTCAGGAATCTTATACTGAGCCTCTATAGTTGTCTAGATATCAAATCCAATACTTTCTAAATGAATTTTCTTTTTCAGTTTCCATTGGGCATAATTAACACCATTAAAGAAAAGTGTCCTTTTGGTAGCAACACCTTATAGTATATTATATATAACTCGATTTTTGAAAGTATATTTAAAGAGATAAAATTTAGAACTAACAAAAATTTATGATCTTTATGATAAAACTAAAATCTCATTTGAAAAGTAGAGTATTTTGAAATCCTTTGAAAACATCATATGATACCAAATGTTTGTCGGAGTGGATACTCAAGAGGAGGGTGAATAGACTTCCAATAAAAATTTATGTCAAAAATATTATTATTAAAAACCCCCCAAATTGAATAGTCAGCTAAACTGTAGTGAATTTATAAATCTTGAAAACTTTCAGTTAGTTTCTCAGAGATTGATTATTTCTTAGTTAACGTAATTTGAAGATTAATTATCTTTTGTAACTAACTGACTGGACAACAAAAGTTAAAAAAATTCTAGTATAACTATCAGAGTTACTTTAAAATAGATTTATATTTATAGTACTTAGCTGTGGGATATTCAAATTAGGTTTTAAGAATGATAAAAACCATAGAAAGTTGTAAAACAAGAGGATAAGTCTCAAGATGAGACTTAGTCATCTCATACAGTTTATATAAACTATGATCCACATCATGGATCAGGGTTTTACAACAGTACTCAGACTATTCATGTAATCAGACCTCTTCCACAGTTCTTCATGGGAAAGCTAAAAAATAGAACACAGGCTATCCCGGTCACTCTTGACCTCTACCACAATTCACAGTGTAATACAATATGTTGTAAAGAGTTTTGTGTGAGGATTTAGTATCCTCTAGTTCAGCTCAGGAGTCACTGTGTTTCTAAATAGACAGATGTACACACATTCCTAAAAAACGTAAACAAATGTTCACTCTAGAGAAAATAAAGGGGTAAGGAGTTTAGAATGCTCTTAGTGATTGAAAATGTGCTCTGGACTCATTTGAATGCTACAGATTGTATTCAAGACCTTTCTGGTGTGGATAACACAAAAAAGAGTGTCACTGTTCTTCTCAGGTACAGTTATTCAGCCTTGTCCATACGATGTCTAGTAAGCACAACAACTTGGCTTCTTTGCCTATTCCATGTAAAAATGATCTTCTTGATGCTCTCTATATTTTTCCGGTGTTCATAGATTTCATCCTTTTGTTTCGTGGTTCTTCATACACATGTGCTCCATTGTCTTCTTATGAGTCCCTTCCTGTCTATATTTATTTTTATGTCGTCTCATATCTTTTCTCAGTGCAGATAGATCTTCCTTTTTATTCCTTGAGATCTAGAAAAAAGAGTGATTTCTTGTTGAATCGTACTAGTTAAGGTTCCCTGACATCCACCCATCAACATTAATTAATAGTCAGTGCATTAAATTAGGAAAATATGACAGTTGGAATTAAATAAGAGTTAAAATAAATACAAACTGTTTTCAAGACTATCGGTGAATCATGATATCAGTATATTACTTGAATTTGCATCGGTATTAGCAGGTCATTTGATCAGAATTAGTATCAGTAAGTCATTTGATCGGCATCGGTATCGGTAGGTCATTTGATCAGCATCAGTATTGGTAGGTAATTTGATCAGCATCAGTATCGGCAGGTTATTTGATCAGTATCGGTGAGACCGTTATCATCGGTGTGATAGATCTCATTGGTGTGATGGTTCTCATTGGTGTGACCATTCTCATCAGTGTGACCGTTATCATCAGTATGTCCGTTCTCATCGGTGTGACCGTTCTAATCGATGTGACCGTTCTCATCGGTGTGACCATTCTCATCGGTGTGACCATTCTCATCGATGTGATCGTTCTCATCGGTGTGACCGTTCTCATCGGTGTGACTGTTCTCATCTGTGTGACCATTCTAATCGGTGTAACCGTTCTTATTGGTGAGACCATTTTCATTGGTGCGACCGTTGTCATCGGTGAGACCATTGTCATGACTTTAAACAATCAGTGACTCATGAGAATAACTAACGGTGAGTAAAAAACATGAAATTCTCACAACGTGTCTGTTCAATCCCGAGCATTTCTAGGTCAATAGTAAACCATAAATATTTATAAGTAAAAATCATTATACAAGATTTAAAATGAATAAACACATGAATAATTGAATAAATTGACTTATAAATAATGATAATAATGATTTGTGACTATTAAAATAACCATCTCACAGAGGGTTCAACAATAACCATAAAAGAATATATATAAGGGTGGAACACTCTTTCTATTAGTGACAAGAAAACATCTGGTGCATCCTTTAGACTGAACGACATAGAGAAATACTTTTATTTACCATACCTACTTTGATAAGATGTTAGAGGTATATATGATGGTCTAAGACACAAATGATGATAACTATATATTGAGTAAATAATCTTAACACATGGGATCATCGATGATGACCAAGGAGATCATCAATCCTTGGTAAGAGATATCGGTTCCTAACTATCAAAATGGACAGCTTCCAACTATCCATACCACGTCTGAGGGAATCTCCCACCTTCATTGCAAAAGGATAGGCATAGCCCAAGGTTTAATACTTGTTCAGATGAATCCACTTGTCTATAAAAACTTTAACTACTTCCTGAGCTCATATAAATCTAGTGTATCCATCCTATCTAGATGAATGGACAGTAGTACTACTCCTAACAGATGTTCTACAGAGAAATCCACCTCTCTCTCCAGATCTAAACTAGAAAAGTTGACAAGAATGACATCTCTAAAACGATCCATCATGGGATGAATATACATATGTGAAGTCTAATAGTAATCTATATATTATATAGAAATTTGAGTTGTAATCCCACCCACCCCATGTTGCACGGGTCTATATCTATTCACATAGACATACCATTCGCCATTATATATAAAATATACACCCTCTGTTGACGTGAATCTCCCCAAGTAGGGGTAGAAGTATAAAAGTTCAGAATAGAGACCATTGAGTCTATTTCAATAATAATGTTGAAACCTATCATCTTTAAGGAATAGAGGTCCCATAAAAAGTGAAACCCACCAACATAGAAAGGGCACAACATTCACTAACATACACTATCCTTCCTAATCTCCAATATATCGTCCATCATCATAACATCATCATATGTAAATATATAGATCCCAAGGCTCTCAACAAAGGCAACTGATATAAAACTATGGTATCCCCTTGTATCAAAAAGTGAAGTGGATAAAAACAAGGAAACTATAATCTTACCTCTAATCGTAGATGGTCTTGGATCATGCTCTTACTAGGTCTACCCCATCATAAAATTCTGACATGTAGTACGACCTTGTGACCCTACCCCAAACCCCTAAGAAGATCCAACATATTGTTACTGAAAACATATTTTTTGACTTCCACATCCATGACCACGTCCTAATAATTAATGGCACGGTGAACTCTAGTTCTCTAACAAATGTGAAACGGGTGGTCCCACTCTTATAAGTGGAGTCATAATAGATCCCCTCTCAACTGTTTCTGGTGATAACATCCACAAAAAATGCTGAAAATGGCCCATATTGAAGAAAAATAGTCTCTCAATTTTGTCTCTCAGACATTGTGGTCTCATGTGCCCACTCATTCTACACTGGTCTCACACCACTCAGCTACCTGAAGAATCATCATGTGAAATCTCCTTGCAGTGCTTCCTAATATCGGTCTTAGGAATACAAACCATGGATGTCGTACCTCATTGGATAAAAGCTCCAATATCCCTTAGACTTGTCTCAGTAATCCGTGCCTATTTTCTTATATCAGTCACATATGTCGATGTGAAAACATTCACCTAGAATCGGATGTTGTACATGAGGTCATCCTCAAATCATCTAGCTTGTGATAACTCATCCCCTCAAAAAATAGGTGTGATGTGGTAAATCTCAATAAAGATAGAATAATAATCAATCACGGAAAGATATCTCTTCTACAAATTCATTTAATCCAAGGCTATGTTTGACCTCAACATCTCGGGGTATATGTTATCTTAGAAGGTCTTATTAAACAATTCCCAAGCCATATCCTGATGATTTCATTCCTGTGATATATCATTTCATCATCTCTTGGTGGAATCACGTAGCATGTGTGTAACGATATTCACCCTCCTCTAATGAGGTGTATCCATATTCTATAAGATAGAAATAATGGCCTCCAACCATGAATCTACAGCTAGTGGTCCTTCAACCCAAGAAAAAGTGGGAGGATTCTGCTTCTGGAACACCTATGACAACTCTTCAATCATCAGGGCATGATTTGGGGATCCTTTAAAGGTCATCTTCATCCTCCGAAATCTTCCACGAAACTATGAATCAAAACCTGCATATGGTATAATATTTGTTGAATATACGAGAATGACGGGAGGATCTACTGGTAGTCGCTGATATACTATTTATGGTGTTTGTTCATCACCTTGTACCTGCCGTATAACCGGAGGACGTCTTGGTGGAAGGACTCTGCATGGTAAAATGCGCACCATAGTCCTCCAATAATATAATAGAATCTCTGAAGTGAAAAAACAAAATAGGTGAAGGAAAACATTATTTTTTTTACCAAAGTGGGGTACACAACATGGAGAATCACTACACGACGGATTCTCTTAAGCCTTAACATGGGAATCAACTCTACTAAAGTCGTGGTTTAACACCCCATAAACATGGAATGTTCCTCATGGGACACAACATCTACTTGAATATCCCTTCATTAATAGGTACATCTACACGGTTAGAACTACATTTTCCAACTGGAGTAACAATTCATGGTGTTTCCACCTTGTATCCTTTGTTTACTCAAATGTTCTATCCACTCGTGTCGATAGTCACCCGACCAGATAAACGGTCGACTATAGAATGGTGTGTAATCCAAGTACATAATGTGTTATTCCATTATTTTGTTGATCCCATGTCTTTGCTCAAATAGCTAGTCACATTTTCATCAACTACAAGGCATGTACATATTGTATAAGGTGTTTTCATAAGAAAATCCATTTCTTCCCGAATAGAAGAACACATAGCATGTGTTCATAACATAACTGGTCGTGTTTTCTATGTCTTCTAGACAGTAAGAATTAGTATCTTCTCTAGAACCCCCAAAATCTAATTTTTTTCCATGGCATGAAACGTTAGGATCCGTGGGACCCATACTCCCTGTGAATCAATGTTTGGAAACATTATTCATGTAATATCATACAATATTTCAATTAAAAATCAAACATGATCCCCCAAATTTTGATCCCAGAGGGCCCATAACACATTATGGACCAAATCATGGCGTCCAACCAAATAAAACTTCTCTTATACCAATTCCCTATCAAAATAGAAGGTATTATATTACGAAATTCCTCACTAGATGTTGCATATATAACACAACGTCTATCAGTACAACAAGAAATCGCTAATGATATCTATATGGAATAGCAAGAATGAATAACATATGATTTATAACAAGTACGTATATGATGCATGAGATGGAATACCCTCATCTCATTGGGTTTCAACAATATTATAACCACAATGGTATTAATCATAACAACACAAAATAAGTGAATCACCCAACTGTTAAATCCAGTCAACTGTAATAATTGGAAAACCCAAAAATTGAAATATTCAAGGTAACTTGGCTTTTCCCTGTACACAGGGAAGCTAATCCCAAACAAAACATATTACCAACTACCTATTCCTTTCTATCCTAGTCTATTGTCTCAAAATAATATGTAAAAGCATAAAATAATAGTTTCTAATACCACTTTGTAACCTCTAGGATTCAGGTGCCACTCAAAATTTCCTCGAACCCAATTCGTCCCATTACCTCAAGAGAATGTCCCCAAACATCAGAGGCTACCTATAAGTTATGAGGGATAAATTGATCCATTGGGGAAACTATTACCTCATTGGAAGATTTTACATTTTGGAATCTAAATAAAAAAACAAGCAGTAATACCATAAATGTAAGAAGAGGAAGGGATAATGTAAATCCAACAGAAGCCATAATATATATATACATATATGATGCATGGAATTTGTATCTAAGAAACCATCCTAACAAGTCACAATACAAGAATGTAATACAGAAACAAGAGTACAAAATAATCACATAAACTCCATCAATATCACAATGCTCAACACAGTTCAACGCTCTCTGGGTCTAACAACAACAATGTTCCTGATGAAGAAGGGCGCCTGACCTTATCTATACGTCCAATCATATTATCTTTTTGGTTCCAAGAGCATGACCCGAAAGTGTGTGATAAAAGTCACATTAGAAAACCCCCAAATCATATGTTCCTAACAATCAGTGAATGTATATAGTAGGTAATATGAATGAATGAAACAATAAACATGAAAGTACTCAAAAGTAAACAATCCTAGAGTTTTTTATTACATTCAGTTAAAATTTATTATTCATCCATTGAATCATGTAACCCTGGGATCGATCCAATGATCTATATCCCCTATGTAATGTTACTAAAATACAAATCTTATAAGCCTATCTAAACAATCATATAAGACAAATTCCATGCTTGTGCTTTGGCTTGACAGACACATCACAACCATTCAATTGTCTAAAAACGAACCTATGGGAAGCTCTCATGGTCTAACCCCTTTGGTCTAACATATAATCAATAAATTTTAAACCACCACCTAGAAATGATATCTAGGTAGAAACCCTTGGATCGAACAATCATTTATTGAAATATTAACGACCACCTAGGCAACTCTCACAATTAATACCCCTGATTCAAAAATACCAATAAAACATAGATAAATGACCCCTTTGGGAAGCTCTCGTAGTATAATCCCCTTTGCTCAAACATTCCATAAATTAATTATAAACGACAACCTGGATATCTCTCATGCTCTAACCCTTAGGTCACAATTTCATAATGCATATCACATGAATATGATCAAAAACTAAATTATAAAAATATAGTGAATATAAAATAATTCAATCCTTGGAGGAATCATAGACCAATCATTCAAAAACAATCAATCATAGGAAATTCACCCATAGGGTGTCCCTTAGCCTAGGTATCTAACCATATAGACATGAAACAAACCTTCATTAATTAATCCAATCATAGAAGGTAATAAACAGAGTGTAATTCCAACTCACACATTACCCAAAATGTGGGAATGTGGCACTTTTAGCATATATATTGCCAATACAAACAATGAAAAGTACAAACCAACTACCATGATGTCAAACGAATGATATAATTTAATGTTGGCCATTGAATCAGTCTAAAATGGAATATATCTATAAAATGATGAAAAAATCATGGCCCTGAATAACACACATGATTGGAGGAATCTAGAAGAATGGATCTAAGGGTTTTGATAACTCACCGGTGGGATTCCAATGCACTCAACGATGTCTCAATAGGTTCTTGGAAGGATAATAAGAAGGGGTTAAGAGTTTATCGGTTTTCCTATAGCCCTATTGTATAAACCATGACCAGAAGAAAACATTTCTATATATGAAACACAACCCCATTCCGATTTACCAAGTAAAATGAAAATTACACGATGTGTTCATTATAACTACACACCGTGTAGTATAATTAATCATCCAATAAATTAAGAAGAATTCCAGGTCACCACACGACCATGTACTCAGTAGTTACTCAGTGAAATCATGGCTATACGTGGCACACTAGATACACAACGTGTACTCTAGAGTACACAACGTGTATATAAAAATACTATTTTCCAAAAAACAACTCCAAAACAAGATCCATACCTAAAAAGAAAATCTGAGTTCATACAGATATAAATCATTGTATGGGAATAAACAAGGAATAAAATGCAGACGATAATATATGTTGGAAAATATGAATTTTAATAGAGAATAAATGGAACATTGATAATAATACATGATATAGGATGATAATCCTAACCTGGGATATATAGAAACATCTTAAAATATTGAATTATAAAATTATGTCAAGGATATGTTTGGAATGAAATCATGAAGGAAAAATTACAATAATGTAATGAGGAACACCCCATTCCTAACATGATGTATCATGATACTATAAATTACCCAATACATTGGAGTTCTATCATAGAGCACTAATCATTTCCATTTCAATCTCATGATTAAGAGTGACACAGAGATCCCACAACATGGATTCATTTAACATAATAATTTCTTCCATGATCAATGAATATGGAATAAATACATGAAATTAGATATTTTAATAAGTATATATAAATATAGATGAATTATTTTGATTGAATAATAGGTATGTAATTCACTACACAATTGCTTTGGAATGCTAAATCATGGTGAAATTTCGTCAACAAAACAATGTTACAAAAAAATTCATAAAAATGGCAGATGACTGGGAAAGGGGTATTTTATAATTAGGACATAAAATGGTATGTAGGATGTAAATTTAAAAACAACTCCCAATATTAGTAAATTGAACAATAATGCATAAGATCATAAAGAATCATTAATAGGGAAGATAATTTGAGGATCTCTTAATTAATTTCGTCATAGTAATATGTGGTTTTAATAGTTCATATGATGGATAAATGATATTTAAACAGAATATATTCATTTATAAATCAATTGGATTGTAAAGGGAATATTTAAGAACATATAACAATAAAAATAAAATTGAAATTAAATGACATAAAAAACGGAGTTCCTTATAATAGATGATAGTGAAAGAACCCATCACAAATTTCTGCATAGTAACAGCTTAAATAAAGGGTAGAATGAGAGGGGATAAATAATAAATATTTTAAATATCATCAATTTGATAGTAAGGTAATTAATATAAGTACATTATATTTTGAAATATTTCAATTAAGAAGAAAAATTCCAATGGATTTTCTCAAATTTAAATCATGAGAAGAAAGTGAGTATCCCTTACTTGAGTGTGTGACTCCAATGGCTTGGGAGGGATTTCTTGATGCTTGGGGGCACCTTAATAAGACTCCAGGGAGTTTGGGGAAGAGTGTGTATGTTCAATAATAAGTATTACAACTAATAAATGTGAGCTTGAGTGGGTTTATATAGTAAAATATGGGGTTTCATTATTATTTTTGTAATGGACTCTGCATAATAATATATTCAGAACCAAAAACCGTCCCATTTATTTTTCCCATCGATTCTTTCAAAATATGGTGGTATAAATTATTTTATTATGTAACGACCAAAATCTAATAAAATAATACCCTCATTAATTTGGAGGCGAGTCACACTCCTTATGATATAATTTTAAAATCATAAAATATATTATGAGTTTTCAAAGATTCATAATGGATTTACAAAATAAATTAGATAATCATAAATTCACATTATGTAAGATGAAAATATATATATGTCCATGGATCCCATATATATTACATATTACATCACATTTGGGTCATTACGATATTGTAAATCACAAACTATATTCATATGATATTTAATGTACACCAAAAAATCAGTTATCCCATAAATTTATGAAAACATTATCATTGGATAATTTCATCAATTTGATTCCAAAAATAATACTCATTTTATATAAATAATTATATATATATTTGAATATTCACTTTTAAAAATAAATAATGGCATTTATTTTTAAATAACATGTTTTGGATAAAAACATTTTTCGAACACTAATAAAAATTACATATTTCGTCAAAAAAATTATATTATCATATATATATGATATATATTAATTAATAATATTATTATAATCAAATATTATATATTTCAAAAATACATTATTTCGTAAATTAATTAATTGAATTTGAATATAAGTTAAAAATATAATTTGGGCTTTACTGTGTCAAAATAATATTCATTTAAAATATAAGAATAATATGATGAAAATATATTCATTAATATATAAAAAATTTAAATTACAATACTCATATTTCTAGGTTCATGGTACATATATCTTTAATAAACCAACATGAATTCTAAGATTTAGGTGTTCAACTATAGGGATTTCTTTGGACCATTCAGAAAACATGGTTTCACTCATCATCTAAATAAGAAATCAGTTCACTCATATATAGATTAATCATGATCATGTTGATGGATCTTAGATAGGGATTGATCTATGAAAATTACAAGAATTTATATCTCCCATAGAAGCGTTAATAAATTTTTTCATAGGGTACGATCATACAAGTTATTGACATAAAATCCTTTGTTTATACTAATTTAATTTTTTAAAACCTTATATTTATAGTAATCAAGTGATCACTATTCAATGACTATATTATTATCAAAATTTATTTTTAATGGTCAATGAAATATAACCGACATAATAAGAAAAATTAAGTGCATGTTTTTTCTATAACTCTAATATATAATAAAACATTTAATAAAAATTCAAGGGGGGGTTTGATTAATAATACAAAGGGTCATTAAAAACCCATTTAAGGCCTTTAATATAGGTTATTGGATTGTGTGATGGATTTTAGTCATGTATTGGAGGATCACACGCCTTTATTTTTGTTTTCAATAATAAGAGTGACCACTACACAATTGGATTGACCATAATTGAGGTAATGTATACATAATCTTGTTGGTATATAATATACAGGGAAATGATTATGCAATCAACATTTATGGTGTCTTAGTTGGTGTGGGTGATGACATAGAATTTGGAGTTGATCCATGAGTGGATATTAAGAACACAATGCCAACTAAACTCCTCTATTATTTTAATGTGGAGGCCTTTATATTTTTAGTTAAGAGATCATGTTTTTCTATAACCCCCCCAAATTATTTCATATAGAGGTCTTGTTATATATACAATCAATACCAACAATTCATTAACACATTAAAGATACCATATAGTGTAAATGTGGTTTCCTACTGCATATTGTCTCTCCAACATTTGTACAAGGTGCATGACATCATCCACATATAGTAGTTGATGAGAGATATGCCCATCCAACCACAAAACATTGAATGGTGGGAGGAAAACAATGAGAAAAATGACACAATAATATATTATCTACTACAAATCTATGAACTATAAAAGAGGAATAATAAATGAAGAGAAGTTATGTTGTTGTGTTTCCCTTTGCAATAGAAGAACCTTTAGGAGATCTAGTGGGTGCATGAGACACACAAAAAGTCCTAATTCCATCACATTTTTAGTAGGTTGAAGTTATGTAGGGTAACAAACAATAAACATGGGGAGGATGTAGTGAATAAAGTTTCCCTTTTTGAAACATTGAAATAATTTTATGGTATTAGTGGAATACATTAAATGAAGTGTATTGAATAAAAATTAGAATCAGGTGTTGGGACTACAAGGAGAATGTAATGATTTCAATTTTATGATAGTGTAAATCAACTAGAAATGTGGGACATAATATAATGAATTATAACCTAATTTTCATAAATCCAAAATTGTTATTTTTATTTCGTAATGATTAAAAGTATATAGTGAATTGTTCTTTTCCATGAGTAATATCATGCTGGATAACCATCTTTTCATACTCTCATATTGCATGTGAGTGAGGACAATGAAAAATTGAAATAAAATGTGTAGACCAATTAGTATAGTCATTATTAAAATAATTTAATTTAGTTGTTAATATCCTATAGTGTTCATTGAAGGAACCAATTTATTTGTAGGATTCTAATTGGGTAAAATTACGTGGTTCATTACTAAGGGTGTTCATGTCATGATTTTTTTTCTTAACTCTTAGCTGGGAATCCAAAACCATCAGGTTGTTTGAGAAATGTAGTTGACTTATCCCATACAATGGATTATGAAATTTATTTTTTCTCAAATAAAAATGGTTTTTATATGATATGATTAAATTTTTCCTACCATATACAGACATGACTTATTTACGTGCTTACTCATGTAATTCATGATGATATATGAATTATAGATAAGTGAATGATATGACGAGTTAAAAATGGATATTTATTTTAAATGGATAAAATTTAATATTAAACATTATTAAATGAATGTAATATGTGGAACTAATATGTTGAAGAATTTGGTTGTAGTTAAATTGCATTTTCCTTGTTATTTTTTTACATTGAGATCAACCCTAGTTAAGGGATAAGTTTATTATAAGAATATTCTTGGTCTAGTTCATTACATAAGAATTGTTCCAAAAAATTAAATAATGATGTCTCATAGAAAAAAAGTCATGAGTAAAAAATTATTGAGTTAATTCAGAAAATGAATCTATAACACCCGAGATTCAATTACATTTAGTAAATATTTCATTCTAAAGAAGCTATAGCATAATGCACATAGATTTATTCAATAATATGATTAAAAAAATTATATAATGAAGGTATTAATTTTAATTTTATGAATTTTATCATTTTCAAATCAAAATTGTCAAATATGTTTTTGGGTTGAGTTTTTTCATTTTTTATAAATAATTTCTTAGTGAATACAGAAAAATATCAATTTTACATATATTTCCACTTTTATGATTTTATAGGGATATAATAATAAATTAATATTTATGAAAAAATTGTAAGAAATTTTTTTTAGTAAATAATATATTTCATTAAAAAATGACATGTAGAACATAGTAATCAATATTAAACATTTTGGAAATAAAATAAATTCTCTTTATTTAAATAAAAGCTTTTTTTGGTTCATATAAGATAATCAATTATTCATATGGTTCATTTTAGTTTTGGTTTGTATCAAATTAATTTAATTAAAATTTTACTTGTGATTTTATAATTAATTAAATATATGTCGAAATTATAAATTGTTTTTTTGAAAAATCATTTTTGTGATAAAGACATGTGATTGTATAAAATTGGGATTCATTGTATTTTGTGAAAATATATTATATTTATCTTCATCAAATTATAGAAGTTCGATCCAATAATATGGGTCACATATTTTTAACAATCATATATTATAATATTTAATATGTCCAACTTCTTTTTTTTTATAATATAGTAAGCATGGTTAATAGTATCCCCTCGACTAAATGAAAAATGAGTTAATGGGTTTATAATATAGGTATTGGGAATCAAGATAACACAATACACATTTTTAAATATATTTGGATGGATTTATTTCTACTTTAATCCTATCATATGAGATATTATGAAAAATTCTAACCACATTACTTGGGTAATACACATAATAAAATATAATTATTCAAGTATATATATGTTTTCTATACACTCCCCTTATATAATGTATTATCTTTCACTCAATTTTCTATTCATTATACCCACTTATCATGATCAATTCCTATATAAATATCTTCCAAAATTCCTTATCTAAATCATAAAAAAAATTCATTTCAAAATATCAAGTAAAAATTACTTTAGAAGTAATAAAAAGAATTTTTCCCAAAGAAGGTGTAATCCTATTAACTGAAACTTTTCAATTTTTTTCTTATAACTCTAAATTATTTTTTATCTATACATATATAATAAAATAATTAAAATAAATATAATATAATGTTATAATATTGATGTAAACATGATTATCTATATCTTATACTTCTGATATAAATTGAATACATTTCCCATGTATATATGTGGACTACCCCCACAACAATGAAATGTGTATAATTTATCAAAATATGATTAAATAGATTGTTATAAGGATGAAATGAATAAAAATTTATAAATTTTTAAAAATAATTATGATTATATAATAGTAGTATATTTTTTTCCTTTGTACTATACGGTCCTCATCAAAATGATAACAAATTCTCATGTGTACATGTGGACTACCACCTCCTTGAATCGACGTGATTCATATTTGTATTATCTCTTTGCATGGATGATTCAAAAATAGTTTATAATGAATAAAAATGATATTCATGAAATTTTCCAAATTAGATTTATGAATAATCATTTTTTAACTCCTTTATCCATGATCAAAATAGAGAATAATTTAAGAGTAATTAGAAGAAAAACATAAGTGGATGATGTAAGAAATAACTATTCAATGAATTAATGTCAAATGATTACAAATGAAATTTAAAAAGAGGGCATTAGAAAAATATTTTCTTCATTTATTATGTACAAATTTTAATTTTATAATTAAAGATGATATAAAGTGTCCAACCAAGAAGGAATCCATCATAAGGACGTTTCATCTCAATTATAGTCAAATGAGACAAATTCTATGTTATTCAATTAATTTATTTTATATAGTATATATATTTAACATCCAAGATATTATGTGATCAATTAATATTTATTCATGGTACTTAATGTTACAATTCTAGTTTTCTATTTTAAGGGGTTTAATTCCTATGTTATTAAATCTGTAAATGTTTTTTTAAAATCTCACTCTTATTCCAGATAATTGATGCTTAAATTTTAATTTGTAAGAAATACATGGTCTTTCATCCATTAAATCCCATTTATATTATTCACCACCATTTTTTGTTTTGGTCTCCATGTTTTTATTCCAATTTTTACTCTATTTAGAACTCAAATATAGAAACAATTTTTATAATAAAAAATTAAATTATCTCCACTGTTATGTTTGGAATATTTTATTCCACCTACATATTTACCAAAAATTATCATGGATGTCTTTATCCACTTTTAAATGATTCTTAATGGTCATATTGTATTAAATAATCTTTCATTAAAATAATTTATAAAGAATATTATTTATTTTTATCCAAAAAAGTTGTTTTTGAGTTTCTTTTAAAAATTATAAAATATATTTTCTTTTTAACTTAGACATTGTGAATGAAATATCTAGCCTTTATGACTAGTATTCACTGTTTCACAACATCTTTTTGTTTCGATGGGTTTTCAATGAAAATATTTTTAACATTTTTCTATGAATTTTTTTATTTTATATTAAATGAAAAAAATTATGTTATTAATAGTTGAAAGTCAATTCATAAATGATTTATAATTTGGTTTTTACCAAAATGTCAGAAAATATTTATGTTATAATGTGTATAGTTTTTATATTACATTTTTCTGTATAATTATAAATAGATAACCATTTATTTAAAACATTATTTTTTAAATAATTCATGGTAGTGTACCATCCTTTATTGATTTATGGACCGTACCTTAATTTGTGACAATTAACATTCTTGCCATATTGTTCTCTACCACTATACATTATTCATTGGACATTATTTTAATCCATAATATCCATATTTTTAGTTTCATGGACGTATTCAATATCATTCCTATAAATTTTATATTATCATAAATATAAACAATTTTTACATAAAATGTTAATTTATGGAATATAAGTGTGAAAGTTATATCATTTACTGAGTGAATATTGGTTTTTCATATTAATGATTTAATTTATGAATTTATTAATTAAAAATGAATATATAAATTTTTTCATATTTCTGATTCAATATATTATGTATCCATTGAAAAATTTAAGTTATTGTTGTGGCTTAGTTTTAGATAGCCCCTATATGCATCCACATGTCTGATGAGACAATTAGTAGTCCAAATTAGTTAGATATTCATTAAATAGTTACCCATTAATTGAAATGTTTTATAAAAATTACTTAAGAGTTAGGTTAATGATAACTTCATATGATTCCTTTATGGTAAGATAATTTAATATGACATTATGGACTTCCATCATTATTATTTTTTGTATTATTTTCTGTGTGATTGTTATGTTGATATTTTCCATTAATAAAGTTTGAAGACTTTGTTAATTATTAAATAGAATAAATTTTATTTACCCACTATTCCATTTTGTTAATGAATAATCTACTAATGATAGGATATTTTTTAAACATTACCTAAAAGAGAATTTGGCTCATAGTTTATTATGTTTTTCTTTTATGACGATATGAAGAAGGCTTCGTTAAATAATATTTAAGAAAGATTTTTTTTCATTTCTTTTTTTATTTTCAAATTTAATATAGAAATATTTTCTGTATCTAGTATCTCAAGATTTTGAAACCGATAGATTATTTTTGTTTCAATCTCAGGAATATTTTAACAATATAATAAAGTAAACACTTGATCTAGGATACTATCACGACCTAAATGTGGTTGCAACCAAAACCAGTGCCAAACATGAACTGTGACACAGCCCAAAGGAATTTTATAATCCCCATGGGATGTCACAAGTTCCCAAGTACCATAAATGATTATTGGGAACGATTTACCCGAGTTTATAAACATATAACAACAAATGAATCTAATAAAACGAATTTGGATTTTTCAAACCAAACAAACTTTTATAATAATTCATAACTAAATTACATAGTTTCAAACAACTCACCAATACTATAACAAAGGTACAAAACCAAAAAAAACGCCCAAGAACCCTCCTTGCAATGGGAAACACCCTCAATCCATCCCCATAAGACTTCACCACTAAGGACCTGCTAGAATCCCGAACCACTGGCCCTAAAAACTGTACCCCACGTACGACCACAAAAATAACCTAGTTTACAAAAACCAAAAGGATTAAGTAGGGTGTAATCCAATTCCTAGTAGGATACCACCCCTAATATATTACATGTGACAAATAGTCAAATATGGAAAGCCTGCAAGTTTTCATAAATATGAAATGCTAGTTACAATTTCTAAAAGACGCAACATAACAATTAAAACAGTTATCAAGTGGGATAATTTAAAGAACAATCACATTTATAATAATTTCCAAAAATTCTAAATTTCTAGCCAATAATACCATATTCTAATAGTATGAACAAATAATCTAATGAGAACAAGCAATAAGAAATAACCCATAGGCACTAGCTCGTTGGGGGTCTTCGGTACCTCGTATCTCAGTGAGAGTAAGCATCCCAATATATGTTCTCGTGCACACGATCCACTAGTATGGAGAATACCCATAACCTAGTGGCCCCCTATAATCATAATCAACGTTTAGTTAGTATTGTATGTTTCAATCAAACTATGTGGAACTGAGGAAAAACCCAACAGATTCACTAGCATACTAGTACACATCCACCCACCTAGATACCAAGGTTTCCCTCTTGTGCACAAAAAAGTTCATCAAGCCAATAAATATTTTTTTCACATGAAAATATCACTTCCACATCTCTCATTAACAAAATATCCCCATTAACATCACACATGTCTCAAAATCCACTTTTTGTTCAAATGCATTTCGAAATCAAACTCACACCAAAATAGCCCAAAACACCTTTGGCATAACTTTCACAATCTAACACATACTATTAAAATTTTATAAAATAAGTCCATTAATTTTAAATATCACATAATAACCCAATCACATGTCTCATAAAATTAGTTTTCAGAAAAAAAAAATCCATTTTTCACATCACACTCACACATAAAAACCCACATCATGTTCACACCTTTTTCACATTTTAGTAAATCCGTTATGAATTTTTATAAAACATTTCCAAGAGTATACACATAACATGACAACCTCATTATCATTTAAAATGAACCATTTCTAAATATAAAAAATCTAAAACAATTTTCCAATATGGTTTCACCTCTTAAATAAATCATTATAACATTCAAAACATTCATAAAATAATTCTGATGAGTGTACCCAAGCTTTTCACATAAAACCCATTTCAAAACCACATTTCATGAAAAAACACACCAATACCAATTAAAAAAAGAATTTTAATCCCCAAAAACATTTATTAAACAACCCCCTTGTGTTATACAAATACCTCAAACAATACCAGAAAATATCCACATGAAAAACACATGTTTTCAAAATCACTTTCAAGAAGTACAACATGGTTTTAAACCTTAAACCCATTCAAAAACCATCTTTCAAACCCAATGGCACACCAAGACCCAACCAATTCATAATTGTATGCCCAAAAAAGATTTAATAAACCAATTTAATATGTTTCAAAATACACCCAAATAATACCCCATGTGTTACACATGAAAAACACCCAATTTCAAGAAAAAATACAACTATAAAATTAATCTCATAACCAAATCAATCGTGAATAGTTTTCCCACCACAAAAAACATACTAGGAATATGAATAATGATAAAATATAGAAATATAACTCCTAAATAATTGTTTACACATGGAAACACCTTCTGAAAGAGTCAAATCCCCAAAATCATGTTATAAAACATCAAGCGCACCACCGCCGCACCATAAGGATGCTAATAGTAACCTAAAATATCAATATTAACCCAAACATACACCATTTCAAACCCTAGTTTCTAACCCTATCGTTTGGACACTTTGAAACATCATGAAGGAGGAATGATACCCTAAGTAAAGGAATGAAAATAAAGGGAGGAACACTTACTTGAACGAACCATGAAGAAATCGGCTAAATCCATTAGTATCAGGATTTTAAAATAGCCAAAAAATCATGGGAGGTTCGAATAAGGATGATATGATCATTTATGAATTTTAATGGTGGAAAAATGGAGGGAAATGAAGGAGTTATTAAGGAATCAAATTACATTTATAAATTTGTTCGAATTGAGGAAGCTTAAGATGTTTCGACTTAATATACGAAGCAAATCAGCTCCAAAGAGGGGGAGGAGAGAATGAGGGCGTGCCTCGGTTTAGCGGGCTCAGATTAGAGGTGGATTCACTGAAAGTATTTACATTTGAATATGTTATTAATGAAACAAATATTTGGTTGAATAGGAAATGGGCTTTCGGGCTGGCCCAAATCCTTAAATAAAAACCAAAATCTACCATTATTATGGATTCCTAAAGGGTAAAAATAGAAATGGTGCTGTTAATAGGTCAGGGGTGGTCATTTTGGAATTTTATTGGGTGAAAAATATAACAAAATGAAAATTATATAAATGAAAAAAAAATGGTTTTTAAATCTGGAAATGGGCTCACAGTTTCTCTGAAATCATGAAAAATCAACCATTATTACAAAAAATTGAGAAAACCCCCAAAAAAATAATGAAGGGAAATAAAATTCAAAAAAATAAAAGAATTATTGGATTTAAAAATTCTATGAACCATGA
The DNA here is from genome assembly GCA_963277665.1 of Viscum album. Lineage (NCBI taxonomy): Eukaryota > Viridiplantae > Streptophyta > Magnoliopsida > Santalales > Viscaceae > Viscum > Viscum album. The sequence continues at coordinate 1,260,573,086 of OY728152.1, forward strand.
ATACTTTCCATCCCTGGAAATCCATACTATGGAAAAATACAAAAACCATACCCAACTGATAAACCCAGATGTACTTCTTTGCATGCTTCATGCCCAATTTCCAAAACACCTATAGTGATCAATAAAATAATGATTACTAACACAAAAAAAACATACACGAGTTTCAAAAAATGATCTATCACATTCACAAAAAATCCCAAAAGAAAATTCCTCATATACTATCCAAAAAAGACTCAAGCAATTCACCTAAAAAAACAAAATAATCGAACAAGGTTACATTTACCTTGATATAACTAAACTGTTGGGCATTCCCCAATCCCAATGTTTACACAAAGATGATATTTGTAGCTATATTTCTCTAAAATAGACTACCTAACACCAAGAAAAGACCTTGGTTAAATCTGAGTTATTGGTACCGTGGGACACAAATAGGCTCGCCACCATAAGAGAGAACCTATATTTATTCCTGAGAAAGAATCAGGACACTAACATGGGGAGGCCTAAATGGACTCCTTGACACAACGGGTAGAATTCCAATCAAAATTTATGAAAGAACATACATGAGAATCATAGTGGTTATCCCCATCATAAGAACCAACCATGACATGCATGGGCTGACACAGAAAGACAAACAAATTAAAGATTTGGGAAGTCTACACGGTTAGTCCGCAAGGTTTGGAAAACTCTGCACTAACTGTGCAGATTATTCTTTCCACATGGAATCCTTGAACACGATCAGTACAAATCATGAACAAACTGTGTGCTCGGCCTGTCTAGACAAATTTCCAACAATCCTCCAAATACTCAATGGAAACAAAATGGGGTGGGAATATCATTGGGCGATGACAAGGGTACAAGGCACTCCACATATTTCAAACGAACAGAAACAACCTAAGAAAGATGATAAAACCAGTGTTTTAAACTCTTCCTATCATTCATACTGAGGATAGGAAATTGTACAAGGGATTAAATGACCATAGGATTTCTCCTGACTATGATCCATCATCTCCCTAATACCTATTGATGGACCTCAAATGATTGTAGCATATTCGGCCACATAGTTAGGCTTTGGGAACCCCCTGAATAAGAATTCTTATTTTGGTGCCACTAACAACACAACCAAAATCCTCAATATTTTTTCTAAGATATAACAAATTTTAAACACACATTACCCTAACCCTGATATTTCAATAAAACAAGGTCGTAGAAGATTCACACACATCACACCTTGTTTCTTCAGGTGAGAAACAATAGAAGTAAAGAACCCCTATACTCACCTTCCTCTAAATTGGAATATTTTTTTTGCTTCTCCAAGAGAGACATTCTCCCAACACAATAGAGACTCTAAGAGTATTGCATGAATTTCACCTTTTCTGTCAATCGAGAACATTACATCACAAGGTGTCATCGAACATGACCATTGCGACTCATATAAACAATGCACAGAGAGGGACCCTATAAAACATCACCAAAAAACACACAATTCTAGAAAGTGGGCACAATATCCTCTCATGTTCATATTTCCCACACTCGTAGTTCAATGTGAACTCTTACTTCAAAGAGACAATGAAGGACCCAGAGGCCCTCTTAGACACCATCCAGACACTCATCCACACTAACAACCCCAGACCACATCCACCTTCGACGAATTAGGGAACATAAGAAACTATGGTCTTTTAAACCATCCATGAGTAGTCTCCCGCTAAAAGAGTTTCCTCAAACACAAAATGAAAAGGTGTCGAATATTCTAAAATACATGAGAATATATTTCAAACATTGATCAGCAGGAGGATTTTCTAATGGCGAAACAATCCTAGTTGCACTTTAGTTGTGCAATAACCCATAATGAGAGCATACCTTATCCAATGAGAGAACCCAAGGACCCCACCAAACAGGTCCATTAGAATAAATTTCCACAAAACAGATCCAAAAACATTATTTAAACCACCGTAAAGGCATCCCAAAACATTTCTCAGATGTTAATACTAAATTTTTCTTCTACACAACTTACTGACCAAACACAGACGTAAAACACAGCTCAAATAGGAAGGGTTCTTAGACTCAAAACATCCCAATACCTCAAAATTTTAAAAAAAAGACACAATATACACCATCCCCATCTATTTTTCAAAACATATTGTCTTCATTTTAAATCATTTCTTGAAAAAAAACTATTCAGCAGTTAGTGTATCCACCTATGGTACCCCATGGGCCTCACACATGCATGTTTCTATGCCACAACGGGAACCCTCCTCATATCCATCCCGACATCCGACCATCCATTCCATTAACCATCCATCACCCCATATAACCCCTTGCATGTGGTCACTCACAGAAATACCAATGGTTAAAAAAATTCCTTCCACTTTCCAAAACCCAAATTGGCAACCAATACATTTTTTTCTCAAAATCCCTAACCACAATATCAAACCCAAATTTCATCTTACCAAAAACATTCAAAAAGGAACTATAATTCTAATAAAAATTCACTTTCAATACATTCACATAAATTTCAAACCATCTCATCACATTTAATCACCTATCAATAGTTTATAAAACTCTATTGGAATAACTTTTTCGAAACCAACCTTAACATAGTTCATGATTTCAATAGTGGTGAAAACCAACCATTTTCCATTCCAATAAAATCTAGAAAGTAATGTTATCCCATTAGAAAAATATAACCATTCCTTCTTTATTAGAAACAAATTTCACTAAAAAATTACACTTCTTAAAAACGTGTAATTTTCTCTTTAAAATTGAACTTACAAGATTTAAAAACTATAGGACACAATGAAATGTGGGAGGAAACTAGTTCTGTTGAGCGACATGGATATATGATTGGAGGACAAAAGAAAATCACTTCAACATCACAGATAGTGATATGGGGAAATATATCCAGCTTCTCATGGCTTGCTAGGCCCTGTGAGCTCACTAACACCATTAACCCAACTAGCTTTTTCTTTCCCCTAATCATCATCAAACCAAGAAAATCGAAGGACTCAGATAAGTCCTAACTACCCCAGTGAAATAAATCCCATCAAGAGGTGTTTTGATCAGGCACACTACCCATAACTAGAATTCCATGTCTCGAAAATCCTAACTCCAGACTATCTCGACTTTTCCCCAAATAACATGACCCAAGGGGATAACATGAACCTCCTCTGATACCATTTCAGCTCGAACCAAATTTGGTTTCCACTAATCCCAGTGACAAACCTAGCCTGTGAAAAGTCAATAAGGGCATTACTAATCCGTAGAGGCTGGCACAAGTTCCCAATTATCATAAAATTTTAATTGGGAATGAATTACCCGAGTTTATAAACCTAAAACAACAAATGAATCCAATAAAATGAATCTGGATTTTTCAAAACAAAAAATCTTCTACAATAATTATGAACTGAAAAAATATTGTATAACAACCCTCAAAGACTATAAAAAAGGTAAAAAACCAAAAATAGACAACCTAAGAACCCTCATGGAATTGGCAACCTCCCTCAATCCATTTCCACAAGACTTCACCACAAAGGACCTACTAGAAACCCGTACCACAAGCACTAAAAACTATACACAACCTGTGACAAAAAATTACCAAGTCTACTTACACCCAAGGGTGTAAGTAGGGTGTGACCCAATTCCCAAAAGTATACCACCAATAAGATACTCCATGTGAAAAAAATTCAAAGATGAAAAGCTTTCATGTTTTCCTAAAGAGTAAATGCTAGCTACAATTTCTTAATGACATAAATAAAAAATTAAAACAGTTTTCAAGTGGGATAATTTAAAGAATAATAAATTTTATAATGAAGTCAAAATATAGTGAATTTAAATCCAACAGAACCGTATTCCGATCGTATGAAAAAATAATCCAATGAGTGTAGGTTCTGGGTGCTGCAGAAGCGCATTTGTGGGTTTCTCCAACTTTAATTTTAACATTAAACAACGTTCAATCCGAGATCTGTCATGATATAAAACGCCGAATCTTCGAAATAGAATGAATAACAAAAGAAAATAATAGTCTCGAAACCCTTTTGGAGGATCATCATATGTTTATTATAATTAATTTAATTAATGCATAAGAATTACCTCGTAGTAATTCATTATTCGTTGATGTGTCCGGTCATGATTCGGTGATCCGTCATTACGTCGTAGAATCCAAGTGTAGGATTCCTCTAGTGGTGATCCACACGTGTGGCGCGTATCTCCAGACATCGCCAATGGGATCTCCAGGTGCTAGCACAGAATAACCTTCACTTACGATGTCCGCCTTCGACCGCCTTGATCCGGTGGAGGATCCTACTCACGTAACATGAGGGCGTTCTTGGTGGAAAATGAATTCACTCTTGGCTTGAGAGTATTTCCAAATCCGTTTTGCACAACAATGGGCTCTTCAAAATGTTGGGGTTGCAGGGATATTTATAATCGGGTTTGAGGTTATTAGAGTTATGACAATAAATAAACATGTTACGCGTTTTATTTATTTCATTAACTCTTATTGAAAACCCCCATGTCGAATTATTAATTCCTTGACCTACACCAACGCTGATTATAATAAATATCATTCATTAAAAGAATATTAAATCCTCAAAATCCCAACTGGAAAAACTACACAGCATGTAATAATTAATACACGACGTGTACTTGTTTTCCATAATACTACACGGCGTGTACTTGTTTTCCATAAAACTACACGGCGTGTATATTTAATATACATGGCGTGAACTTTTATTTTCCATTTTTCTACACCACATTTATTAGACCTTGAGTAATGACTATTTATTTCTTAAATAAATGTAACTGCATTACTCACTAATAAATACAATATTTCCTCCACGATATATTCTCTCGATTAACTAGTGTAAAAATAAATGTGATTAGACATCCTTAAATAATTATTAAACCACAGTAGAAAATAATATTTATTTAACTTATTAAATTAATATTTAACTGCGATACATGGACACATTTAGTGTGTGACCCTCGAGGCCTCTTTTTTAGTGGCATTAGGCTGAGCCTTCCTAAATTCCAAGGTTAGCGTCCAGCAACACGCCAAGGAACCCATCGAGAAAGAAGTTAACGCTGCAATGATGTGTAACCTCCTATGAATGCTTACCGTGTAATATAATCCCTCTGTCTTGATTTCTCCAATCAAGCGGGTTGCATGCTAGTGCCATCAACCCATATGCTTGATTATTCTTTCTTTGACTTCCCGGAATTGAACTTTCCCATACCTTACCATGGCCATGGATTTATTTAGACTATATCAATTCCATCAAAGGTCCTGAGATATCTACTTCCGTTATGGAACGAAAGGGACAAATACTTTATTGTATTATCTATTAATGTGGTGTTACTCATGACGCACCCAACGTATCCTACCTCGCTGCGAATAGTGTGTCATCACAGTTTTCGTCAATACATCTAAGTGTGCAAGTTGTAATACCAATTAATAATAATATTAATGTCTAACGACCAATACACACGTCCGCAGATAGGAACATCCAATGACACTATGAAATGTGGATTTCCGACTGGTGGGTCTCGTTCTCATAATATCCTCCTGGATATTACCAAGGGAGCACACCATGAGAAGGTGACTCAATGTTTTATGAGTCCTTACCCCTAATGACCTGTATTATTTCTGTCTCTCAAATAATATCATCCGGACATAGAACATATATTCAAGAATAGTGTTATGGCACATCCCGGTTCTCATCATAGCAGGGATCCTCTATGACCCATTAATGAAACAGATGTCCTTAGGACATTATCACATGCATTGTCATGCAGAAGAACAATCAAGATGTGATAAGGAATTTATTAATTAATAGAGGACAATGTAGTTGGTTCTAGGCCACCAACTCCAACAGACTCTCAATTGGACTAGAGCCAGCTGCTAACAACCTTTATCCCGCTAGCTCTCACATGATATTCATGCTTCTGCTGAGATAGGCCTTTAGTCATGGGGTCCGCCATGTTCTCTTCCATGGACACTCTGCTCACTACAACTTCACCCCTTTGATAGAAATCCCTCAAGAGGTGATACTTCCGGAGTATTTGCTTTGTCCGTTGATGTGTCCTTGGTTATTTTTCAAGAGCCACCGCCGTAGTATTATCACAATAGAATGTAATGGGATCTTTACTTCTAGGCACCACATCAAGCTCCTGGACAAAGTTCTGAATCCAGACGGCTTCCTTGGATGCATCAGAAGCCACTATATACTCAGACTCCACTGTAGAATCGGCGAAAAATGGCTTCTTTGAACTCTTCCAGCTCACAGCTCCTCCATTGAGATAGAAAACATATCCAGATTGCGATTTCAGATCATTCTGATCTATTTGAAAACCAGCATCAGCATACCCTCTAATGACAAGCTCCTCGTCTCCTCCATACACCAGGAACTTATCTTTAGTTCTTCTCAGATACTAATGGATAGTCTTAACAGAAGTCCAATGTTGTTCTCCTGGATCTACTTGATATCTTCCTACCATGCTCAATTAATAGGCAACATCAAGCCTGGTACATAACATGGAATACATTATGGATCCTATAGCCGAAGCGTATGGGATCTTTCTCATCCTATATTTCTCCGACTGTGTCTGGGGACACATTTTCATAGAAAGATGTAAGCCACGTGACACTGGAACCAATCCCATCTTGGATTTTTCCATACTAAATATCTTGAGTATCTCGTCAATGCATGTACCCTGACATAGTCCAAGAAGCCTCTTGGATCTGTCACGAATGATCTTGATCCCTAGAATGTAGACTACTTCTCTTAAGTCCTTCATTGAGAAACACTTGTTCAACCAGTCCTTAACTGACTGTAAGGCTAGTACGTCATTTCCAATAAACAATATGTTATCAACATATACCACTCGGATGACGGCCGCATTCCCATTAAACCTCTTATAAACACATGGCTCACATTCGTTCTTAATGAAACCAAATCACTTTATGGATTCATCAAATCGAATGTTCCGTGACATAGATGCTTTCTTCAATCCATAAATGGATTTCTGCAACTTGCAAACCCGTTTGGCTTCAACTGGTGTCACAAACCCTTCTGGATGTGTCATATCGACATCTTCTAGAAGGTTCTTGTTATGGAATGTTGTTTTGACATCCATCTTCCAAATCTCATAGTCATGGTAAGATGTTATGGAAAGTATTATTCTTATGTATTTAAACCTGGAAACTGGCGAAAAAGTTTCATCATAGTCAATTCCTTGACGTTGTGTGAATCCTTTATCCACTAGCCTTGCTTTATAGGTGATAATATTACCTTCCATGTTCAGCTTTCTTTTGAATACTCATTTGCATCCAATAGGCTTTACATCAACTGGCTCATCGACCAAAACCCAAACGTGGTTCTGATACATGGAATCCATCTCAGGATTCATAGATTCTAGCCATCTTGCAGCTTCTGAACATTCTACAGCTTCCTTGTAGGAGTTAATTTCATCATTTTCCAACAAAAACGATTCACCATCCTCGGTGACTAGGAAACCAAATCTCTCGGGTTCCCTTACCTCTCTTGAGATCCTACGCTATACTTGTGTTTCTGGAACCTCTTCCATGGGGACCTGTGGAACTTGTTCTTGTACCAACTCATGTGTATCTTCAGCATCAACATCGTCGAAGTCAATCTTGGTCCCACTATCCTTCTTGAGGATGTGCTCCCTCTAAAGAAAGACGACTTTTCTGGTGACAATCACTTTCTTGTCTTGAGGGTTATATAGGTAATATCCTTTCGTTTCCTTGGGATATCCTATAAAGATACACTTCATGCCCCGGGGTGCTAGTTTGTTGCCTGAGAAGGCCTTAACAAATGCCTCACATCCCCATACACGTGTGAGTGACAAAATGGGTTTCCTTCCATTTCATAACTTGGATGGAATTCCATTTTCCGCCTTAGTTGGTACTCGGTTTAATGTGTATGTTGCAGTTTGTAACGCATATCCCCAAAAGGATAATGGAATATCTGCATGACTCATCATCAACCTCACCATGTCCAACAAGGCTTGGTTCCTCCATTCAGTAACACCATTCCACTGTGGTGTATAAGGAGGAGTGAGCTGAGATAGAATCCCAGACTCCCGTAGAAGATCGATGAACTCTTGGTTCAGATACTCTCCACCTCGATCTGATCGAAGCTTCTTTATCTTCACACCAAGATGATTCTCTACTTCATTCTTGAATTCCATAAATTTCTCTAAGGCTTCTGACTTATACCTCATCAAGTAGACATAGCCATATCTACTCAAATCATCAGTAAAAGTAATGAAGTAAGAATATCAACCTCTAGCTTCTACTGGAAATGGTCCACAGACATCCGTGTGTACCAATCCTAGAATCTCTGTGGCCCTTTCACCTTGTGAACCAAAATTCAGCTTGGTCATTATTACTTTTTAACCAAGCATGACATCTATCAAGTGGTTTCAGCTTAGTAGAGTCTCAATAGCCATCTTGGCAGAGCTTTGTCAAACGCTTCTTGTTCACATGACCAAGGCGGTGATGCCATAACTGGGTGATGTATGAGTCATGTGAGTTTGTTTCGTTGTCGATTTCCAACACTTGGTTTTCGTAATTCAATACATACAAACCATTATTTAAATGTTCCATACCATAACATGCATTGTTCTTATAAAAGAGACAACCCGTATCTCCAATTTTGAAAACAAATCCATCCATATCCAAACCATATACAAAAATTATGTTCTTGGTAACACTAGGCACACAATAATAGTTATGTAAAACCAAAATCATCCTAGTAGGAAATGAGAAGTGGTAGTCGCCAATAGCCAACCCAGCCAGCCTTGCGCCATTGGTAGCTCGAAGATCGACCTCTCCTCTGGTGATCTTTCTAAATCTACTTGGTTCCTACATTTGAATACAGATGTGAGTCCCAAAAGCTGTATCAAATACCCAATGTGTAGAAATAGATATATTTCACTCCATAACAAACACACCTTTAGCGTCCCCACACTTCAGGGTGGAGTTCCTCTTCCAGTGGCCCTGCTTGACACATGCAAAAAACACTGCCTCCCATTCCTTGCCCTGCCTCTGGATCATCCCCTATTTGGAGGGATGGTGCTCGAGGGATTCAGACCGTTTATAAGTCTTTGGCCCATTTTCCTTGTCCTTCTTTTTCATGTTCACAATATGGACCGCGGGTTTGTCATGCCCCATGTCCTTATCTACCTATTGAATCAAGGTAAGAAGCTCTGATAGACTCTTCTCATTTCCGCTCATGTTATAGTTGAAAATGAAGCTAGAGGAGGTCTTGGGTAGCGATGATAGGATGAGATTTATACGCAACTCATCCAGGAATTTAATCCCTAATATGTCGACGCGTTCAATGTAGCCAATAAGCTTGAATACATGAGGCCTAGCTGGTGAAGACTCTCCAAGCCTTTTGGTAAACAAAGCATTGGATATCTCATACCTCTCATGTCTTGTCTTATCTTGGTAGAGATTTTTAAGGTGAGACATCATGCTATACGCGTCCATGTTTTCATGTTGCTACAAGAGCTCATTAGACATGGACGATAGCATGAAACACTGGACATCTATGGAATCATACATGTGTTTCATGTAGAGAGATAATTCCTCATCACTAGCCTCTTTCCCAGGTGCAACTGGAATAGGCTCTTCCAGCACAAATAATTTCCTTTCGTGGCGAAGGACGACGCGTAAACGCCTCTGCCACTCTTGGATATTGGTGCCGGTGAGAGGGTTTTCTTTTTCGAGTATGGTGTGAAATGATATGTTTGAAGTCATTTTCTTTAAGTTTCTACAAATTAAGATGAGAAAAGGTTTAGTACATTATTACAAAAATTGATACAAATAAATAAATTAAAACATATTAGTCTCCCACTATTTTATCGAAATCCAATAGCCCTCACCATTGGCTTTGGAATATTCTATTGCATGAATATTCTAGTGGCAAGGATCCATATATCCCCTCGCATTACCCCAACTAGGGTCGGTCAAGAAACTTGAAGGGTTTTAGGTAGGCATTCAAAATGCCAAATGCATTAACTCGCAGCTCCTTGATCCGCTGAGTAGACTCCCCAATCCTGAAATCCTTTTTGGATTTCCTCAACCTTTGCCTCTTGGTCACACCAAGTCATGTTGTGGCAGTCAACCCTTGATACGAACCAAGTCAAGTCAACCCAAAACCTTGAATTATAATTCCCCGATAATTGAAAGAACCCCAACTAGGGTTAGTCAAGCACATTGAACTATTGTCCGATTCTAACCAAGATTATGGAAGGCTATGCCGACTTAATATTTATTTTGAGGGATTTTATCCTTATAAGTAAATTTCCATTTTATTATCTTTGATTACATGCTTCTTAATATTAAGTGGGATATACTCAAGTGATTAACCATGTCTAAGATAATATTTACGTATAATACGGTTTTATTTTAGTTCCATCTTGCATGCTCGTTTAATTAATTAATTTGTTGATTGTGACAACACACCCACAACAAATAAACCATGAAACTGACAGAAATAAAGCAAATGGTATGATCATGATCTTTTCTATTCGTTAGTTTTTCTAGCGGTTGATAAACTAACCCAAGACCTAGGGGAGAAACACCTTGAACCTTTCGGGTTTGTGTTTACATCTTTCCACCTGTCCACCTTTGAATCTCCTTGGATTGGTTTCACCTTGGCTCCTGACTTGAGCCACCTCCACTAGATTGGGAGCTCCATCCATTACATATGCATTTATCTCACATGCAGGTGAGGGGTAAAAGGGGATTTTACATAAAAGAATCATTGGGCGCGGAGGCCCTACATATTAATAAGGAGATGGCTCGCAGGACATCAAATTTAATTTAACTAAATTAATTAAAAGAAACCATCCACATACAAAGGTCTCGGTCGAGCTCATGATCATCCATACATGCAATGATATTTATGCATAAATAAAACTAGAATTAAATTCTTTAATCATTCTTGTTTAAGATAAATCATTCTCGAATCAATTAATTATCTTTAATTAATCAATCCTTTTATCTTAAATCCCTTTTCGGAATTTCCTTGAGATTCTCATCAATCATAATTTTAAACAAATATATTCATTTAAAATTATCCTTGTATGTAACTTGTACCATGGAGGCAACCCAGTGAATTCCCATTTATTACGCAGATGTTAAATTAAACACATATATATAAAACACCTATCACGTGTTGGGACTCATCTTCTCGCCTGCACCATGGTACACGTCTCAAGGGTTTGAATAATATAATAATAAATTTTAATAAATCTGTGTACTTTGGGTGAGTACACAGTGTGTAGTTCTGACTACATGGCTTGTACATTTCTTCACCGTCCATCCCAAGTACATGCCTGGGGACAGGGCATGTTAATGTATTTCAGAAATTTTCAGAGTACACGGCGTGTACAGTGGGACACACGCCGTGTAGTTTCCGCATTACACGGTTTCCAGCCAGGCATGTCGTATATGGAGTACACGACCCAAACCTAACCCGAAGGGACTACACGCCGTGTTCATTGTACCACACGACGTGTATTCCTAAAACTGTGTGCCACCTATTTCTGGTCAACACACGGTGTCTTATATTCTTAGAAAGAATCCAATACACGGCCTGATTTTACGGATCAGTCAATGCATTGAACCTAGACTACACATGTGTACTTCCGAATACACGTCGTGTATTCTGGTGTTATACGGAGAGAAATGTTTGGCTCCTCAGGATGAGTTCCTCTATTTTATTTTAATCAAAATTAAAAGAAAAAATCGTTTCTATGAGGTGAATGTGAAACAAGGGAGGAAGAATAGATCTGGATATTCAGATTTCCAAAATGATTAAACTTGAATTGAAATAACCAAATTATTAAATACATAAATTACCAACGAAAAACTAAATAATTATAATCAATGATATGACCCGCTCTGATACCACTTGTAGGTTCCAGGTGCTGCGGAAGCGCGTTGGTGGGTTTTCCAAACATTAATTTTAATGTTAAAAAATGTTCATTCCAAGATCAGTCATGATATAAAATGCCGAATCTTCGGAATAGAACGAAGAACAATAGAAAAGAAGAGTCCTGGAACCCTTGAGGAGGATCATCATATGTTGATTATAATTAATTTAATTAATGGATAAGAATTACCTCGTTGGAATTATTTCTTCGTTCATGCGTCCGGTCACAATTCGGTGATCCGTCGTTGCGATGTAGAATCCATGTGTAGGATTCCTCTAGTAGTGATCCACACGTGTGTCACGTATCTCCAGATGTTTCCGAAGGGATCTCCAGCTGCTAGCGCGGAAGAACCTTCTCTTGCGATGTCCGCCTTCAACCGCCTTGATCCGGTGGAGGATCTTGCTCTCGTAACTTGTGGGTGTTCTTGGTGGAAAGGTAATTCTCTCTTGGCTTGAGAGTATTTCCAAATCCTTTGTGCACAACAATGGGCTCTTCAAAATTTCGTGGTTCCAAGGATATTTATAATCGGGTTTGAGGTTAATATATTTATGAAAATAAATAAACACGATATGCATTTTATTTATTTCATTAACTCTTATTGAAACCCCCCATGTCGAATTATTAGTTCCTTGACATGATTCCACAATGATTATAATAAATATCATTTATTAAAACAGTATTAAATCCTCAAAATCCCAACTGGAAAAACTACACGGCGTGTAATAATTAATACACGGCGTGTACTTGATTTCCATAAAACTACACGGCGTGTATATTTAATATACACGGCGTGTACTTTTATTTTCCATTTTTCTCCACCACATTTATTAGACCGTGAGTAATGACTATTTATTTCTTAAATAAATGCAACTTCATTACTCGCTAATAAATATATTATTTCTCCCACAATATATTCTCTTGAATAACTAGTGTCAATATAAATGTGATCATACATCCTTAAATAATTATTAAACCACAATGGGGAATAATATTTATTTAACTTGTTAAATTAATATTTAACTGAGATACATGGACACACTTAGTGTGTGACCCTCTAGGCCTCTTTCTCGGTGGCATTAGGTTGAGCTTGCCTAAAGTCCAGCGTTAGCGTCTAGCAACACGCCAAGGAACCCATAGAGAAATAAGTTAACGCCGCAATGATGTGTCACCTCCTACGAATGCTTACCGTGTAATATAATCCCTTTGTCTCGATATCTCCAATCAAGCGGGTTGCATGCTAGTGCCATCAACCCATGTGCTTGATTATTCTTTCTTTGACTTCCCGGAATTGAACTTTCTCATACCTTACCATGGCCATGGATTTATTTAGACTATATCAATTCCATCAAAGGGCCTGAGATATCTACTTCCGTTATGGAACGGAAGGGACAAATCCTTTCTCGCATTATCTATTAATGTGGTATTACTTGTGACGCACCCAACGTATCCTACCTCACTGCGAACAGTGTATTGTCACATTTTTCTTCAATACATCTAAGTGAACGAGTTGTAATACCCATAAATAATAATTTTAAAGTCTAAGGACCAATACATACTTCCGCAGATAGAAACATCCAATGACACTATAAAATGTGGATTTCCAACTGGCAGGTCACGTTCTCATAATATCATCCTGGATATTACCAAGGGTACACACCATGAGAAAGATCCTCAAAGATTTATGAGTCCTCACCCCTAATGACCTGTATTATTTATGTCCCTCAAATAATATCATCCGGCCATAGAACATATATTCAAGAATAGTGTTATGGCACTTCCGGGTTCTCATCATAGCATGGATTCGCTATGACCCATTAATGCAACTGCTGTACTTAGGACATTATCACATGCATTGTCACGCAGAAGAACAATCAAGATGTGATAAGGAATTTATTAATGAATAAAGTACAATGTAGTTGGTTCTAGGCCACCAACTCTAACAATGAGCAAAATCCATAGGAAATAACTCCTAGGCACTTTCTCGTTTTGGGTCCCAGGTACCTCATATCTCTGTGAGATTAACCATCACAATATATGTTCTTTTGCACATGATCAACTAGTAGGGTACATACACAAAACATGTTGGTCCCAATCATCATCATCATATTTTAGTTAGTGTTGTAATCGTCAATCTTTCTATATGAAACTGAGGCCAAACTCCATGTATTTAGTCGAATACTAGTACACGTCCACCCACCTAGATACCCATGTTTCGCTATTGTGATCAAAAAATTTCAAAAAGATAAGAAATGTTGTCTTCACATATAAATATCACATCAACTTCACAAATTTAACAATCATCCCTAGGTACCTCAAACAAGTCACAAAATAAACTTTTCATTCAAATGCATTTTGAAATCAAACTCACGCCAAAATAGCCCACAACACATATTACATAACTTTAAAAATACAACAAAACCATTAAAAAATTTATTAAATCATTCATAACATTCTAAAAATCACATAACAACCCACTCACATGTTTCATAAAACACTTTTTCAATAAAAACATAATTTTTCACATCACACCCACACAAACATCCCATATCACGTTCACATCCCTTTCACATTTCAGTAAATATGTAAAAAACTTTTAAAAAACACATTCAGGAGTATAAACATCCCATGACAACACCATTAACATTTAAAATAGAAGATTTTAAAATATAAACAATCCAAAATAGTTTTCCAATATGGTTTCACCTCTTACATAAATCATTAAACAATTAAAAACATTCCCAATACAATTCCAAGGAGTGTACCTAAGATTTTCATATAAAACTCATTTTAAACCCATCTTTGATGGAAAAAATCAAACCAATAACAACTCAAAACATAGATGGAAGCCCTAAAAACATGTATTAAACAACCCCCATATTTTAAATAAATACTTCAAACAATAACACAAAAGATCCACATGAAATACACACATTTTCAAAATCACTTTCAAGAAGTACAACATGGTTTTACACAAAAAACCCATTAAAAACCCACTTTCAAACCCAATGGCACACCAAGACCCTACCAATGAAGAATTTAAATCCCAAACAAGATTTATTAACTATATTTATTATGTTTCAAAATACACCCAAATAATACTCCAAGTGTTACACATGAAAAAAACCCAATTTCAAGATAAATTGAAACTATAAAATTAATCTCTTAACCAAATCAATCATGAAATGTTTTCACACAACAAAAAACATATGAGGAATATGAATAATAATAAAATACATCAATATAACTCATCAATAATTTTTTACACATGAAACCACATACAGAAAGTGTCTAATCCCAAAAATCATGGTGTGAAACATCGAGTTCACCACAACCACACCACTAGGAAGTGAATAGAAACCTAAAATCACAATATTTCCCCTAAAAAGACACCATTTAAAACCCTAGATTCTATACCTATCTTGTAGAAACATTGTAACATCATGAAAGAGGAATGAAACCCTATGCAAATGGATGAAAACGATGGGAGGAACACTTACTTGAACGAATCTTGGATAAATATACCAAAATCCACTAGTATATGAATTTTAAAACAACCAAAATTTCAAGGGAGGTTCTAACAAGGTTGGGGACATCATGTAGGAATTTTAATGGGTGAAAAATAATGAGAAATGATGGAGTTATTAAGGAAACAAATTGCCTTTATAAATCTGTTTTAGTTGAGGAATTTTAAGATGTTTTGATATAATCCACAATAAAAATCAGTTTCAAAGAGGGGGAGGATAGATTGTGGTCAAACCTCAGTTTTGTGGGTTCGGGATAGTGGTGGATTTACCGATAAATATTTAAAAATGAATATGTTATTAAAGAAACAAATATTTTTTTTAAATTGGAAATGTGATTTCGGGCTGGCCCAAATCCATAAATAAAACCCAAAATCCAACATTATGTTGGATTCATAATGGGTCCAAATTGAAATGGTGGTGTTAGTTGGTCTGGGGAGGCCATATTGGAAATAGAATGAGTGAAAAATATTAAAAAATGAAAATTTTATAAAAGAAAAACAAATTGGTTTTTAAATCTGGAAATGGGTTCACGTCTTGGCCCAAAGCATGAAAACTCACCCTTTCCTAAAAAAACATGGGAAACCCCCAAAACAAAGATATAATGGAAATTAAATGGAAAATAAATTTAATAGAAGTCATGGATGTGACAGATACTATTTATATAAAATTACAATTTTTATGATACCTTGTTTTCTAAGACCTATAAAAAGAATATTTTATAAGAACATATCATTGGTGATCATTATATAAAACCCTATAATGTTTACAAAATTTTAGGTATTTTTATGTTATGAAATAATCTTATTGTTATGATATAATTATCTAAGTTCTATTATTTATATATGGTTCATTATATAAAAATGGAAAATCAAATCAACATCTATAGATTAGGAAGGGATTTACCATTATAAAAACTCAATACTGTTGGTGTGAGAGATTATCATATAATTTATATGTTGGGGAACTAAACAAATTCATGAATAATAACATTTCCCTTTTGGGTTAACCTATTGTTTCACAAAAAAAAATTAATGTTGGATCACTTTATATGTCTGGAAACTTAAACCATTAATCGAACTATGTAACACCATAATTTCATTTATAGTATGTGAACATTTTATTTTCATAAAACAATAGTACAATGCACATTTTAATATTTTATCATAAGAATATTCAAATTTTATATAATTAATGTCTATTTTTCCTTACTTTGTTAATATAATCCAAGAATGAATTTTTTAAATCATTCTTCTGAAATACGTTTTTATGAATAATTGACAAGGTAGTATCTAAATAATACACATTTTATTTAAGATTAATTCTAAAATTTACTTAACTAACTACGTATTGATTATCAATATGATAAAAATAAGGACAACAACATTTAGAGGAAAATGGGAATTTTTCAAAAAAATGAATTAATGTCCATAATGGTTTCGTTTATTTATATAATCTATAATAATGAATTATTTAAATAAAATTATTATAATATATATCTAAATAAATTAATTTTCTTCATATAATTATTACTACTAGTCATTTAGTTTTCATAAGACAATTTATTCTTGAAAAATTATTTTTTCATAAAGAACTATTTTTCATCATGTTTTTTATGATTACTATTAAATTAATTTCTACCACTTATAGAAATGTAATTTTATAAAAAGGTTTCAATGTTTTTAGCCTAAATTTAAAATTTTAGTAATGAAACCACATTGATTTTCTCATCATTATGAATTAATAAATTGGTAAAATTATATTTGAAAGGTTCTGGTTAAACATGGATTATGGGGGTGTAAATAATAACCCAAAAATGGTCAAAATATACTAAAATGAGTATAAACCCAATCGGTTGAATTTATTTCAACTCTATTAAATTTGAAAAATAAAATATATCGTATATGGAGACTCTTTTAAATAATGTGAATTAATAATATTTTAAAACAATAAACCATTACAAGTGTGCCACATAACTCACTTATAAAAGGTCACATCGTCTCCTTACCACTACACACCTATTGAGATATTTATCATGATAAAAACCACTAAAAACCTCTTAAAAACATCCATATTGACATTCTAATGTAATTTTAATTCCCACAAGACTGGTCCAATATTTCTTTAGAGTAGATTTAATGGAACACCTTTAATGAATATGTATTGAACTTAACCCAACAATTAAATTTTTCTTCTTGATTTATAACATGCAATAATGTACAATCCAACGAAATATAAAAACAAATTTATCATCCATATTTTATGATTTGATATTATTTTATAACATTTTATTTATTCATTTCCTTCTTCATAAAATGGAACATAATACCATAGCGAATTTTCACGAAGGACTACCAACACATGAACTTATGAAATTTGATTTACAAAAGCTCCTATTAAATATAAGGATAATGATTGAAATAAAGAATCAAAATGATATTTATGAAAAATATATTATTTTATAAAATAAATAAATTAGCTACATCCATTTCCTTTTACCCATTAAAATGATAACACTTCTCAAGCATTCCTGCGAAAAACAACCTCCATAAAGAAATATAATTCATTTTTCATGACCTGATTTTATTTATGATTATATTTATATATATAATTAATATTTATGGTGTTTATGTAATGATTTTAAATTTAGAAATTATTAAACAAGGAAATAATTATTAATATTTATGAAGTAAATCGTACATAAAAAATGAAATAGCTAACACCAGAAATAATGATAAAAATGAAATATTTTTTAAAACAAATTGTGGTATGATGTTATAAACAAATTATAAGTGATATTTTTTATATATTTATATTTTCATAGATTTTATTTATAATAAATATAAAATTATTATATATTAGGTTGAAAAACATTCCACACTTTACAAGTATCGAGTTAGGGATTTCATCTCAAATTGCTGTCCACTGAGACAAATTTTGTAGAACACACATATTTTCATTTATGTGGGATATAGAGTTCTCCATTGATGTATAAAAATTAATATTTTTTTTCATGTAATTAGTTAGTAAATTTATATTTATCCAATCAAAGAGATTATGTTTTTTATTCTACCAAATTCTTAAATTTTTTAACAATCTCATATATTTGGGATTGCTTATATCATACATGATGTAACATAAGTGTATATACTTTATAAACTACATATATTTTCATTTCCATTAGGTTTTTAATGACTTTTGAAATTTTATTAAGACTTATTCTATGTTTTTCACTTTAATAAAGATAATAAAATTTTAAAATAAAAGTCAATCTTAATTCTCTTTTTGATCGGTTATATATTCCTAATATTCTAAAATTTTCAATTTTGTTTTAAAAGCATCCATTTTATTTACTAAAATTATATATTTTTTACATTTTATGTTATCCTTGAATTTTTTAAATAATTAAAAAGAATATTTATAATTTTAACTTGAAGGTTCATTTTCAACATTCTTTATAAAATTCAAATGAATGATTTCTTTTAATCTTATATAGAGTTAAGGTATCTTCTTACCACCATAACCATTTTATGATATTGGTATTATTATAAATATATTAAATATAATTTAAAAGAATAATATTTTATAAAAATTATTTTGAATGTTTCCCTTCCATATTCTTCTATTTTTTGAGATACTTGATTTCACTACATAATATAATATTCTGTTGAATTAATTTTCTTTTCCTATGTCTCGATTGGTTAACTGGTCAGTGAATTTATCAAGATAAATTCACATAATTGGGATCATATTTCATTGGGTAATTATTCTTCCTTCCAAATATATATTCTTTGTGTCGTGGATGTTCTTATTTTATAAATTTTATACAGTTTCTAGAGAAGTTTTTGACTATGAATTCTTTTTTAATGGATTGGAATATATATATATATTTAATATTATATACAAAATAAAAATATTTATTGATAATTAATATTATTTTTGAAAAAAAGTTATGATTAATTATTTGATTAATGAATTGGATATGATGTTATGGATAGGGAATAGTTATATATATATATCATTTTGATGCATCAATACGTCTCATCGGACAAATCCATTTTCTATCCTTATTAAATGGGTTTTTTGATATATACCGAACAATATTTGAAAATTTCTTTGAAAAAGGCCTTGATCCAGACATATGGAATTATTCATTTATTTCATTGACAGTTAATTGTATATTTTTCAAGATATTACTAATTTGATATTATCCATTAAAGAATTTATTGATCATTAATTTATTAAATGGATTTTTTAAATTTTTTGTTTTTCCATATTCATTATTAATTATTTAATAATCAAATATTCATTGATAAGAATCCCTTAATAATAATTTCAGATCAATCACATTTTATTCTCATTTTACCAGTATATAATGAAGACATATTTTAATGAGGTTTAAGGATGAAAAATATTTTGTTTTGTCATATTTTTTTATTTTAATTCTAATATAAAATTTGTTTCATGTATATATCTCATACATTGAGACTATTTAAATTATTATTTGTAACACCATAATTGTTTTCATAAATTTTTTTCTCAAATAAATAAAATATATTTGATGTATTTTATTTCACTGTACAATAGGTTTTTTTCTTTATATGCCACACAATGATTTTCCTTCACTATTTGTAACACATTCATTACCTTGTGGTACATCCAAAAAAATAAAATTCTTATGTTACACACAATTTTGAGTTCTTTTGATAGTTTAACTTATATTTATGTTTGAGTTCTACCAAACCAAAATATACTATTAATATTTTTGATAAAATATTATTATAATTACCACCTAGCCATTTGAGTTGAATTTTTTAATATCATTAAAAAATTGTGAAAATTTGATATAAACATGCCTATAAAATGAATAATTTTTTTATCAATTAGTTAGAAATTAAATTAATAACAATTTGAAAATAAAAAATTCATTTTCTAGGAAATGTAAATTTCTATACAAAAACACATTTTTATATTAATAAATTATTCAAAATTCTTTAGATAAATTATATTATTAAAATTCATATATTATATATTCAGAGATATTTTTTCAATCATCGAATAGATTTGATGGGTATGAGATAAGAATAAATTGAAATTTAAAAATATAAATATGTAATTGTCTAAAAGAGTCATTTTACTACATTTTAATTTTACAACTATTATAAATCTAATTATTTAAACCATTAAATTATTTATTTGAAAAAATAAACTTCATTTTTTATAAAGGAATATCATAATTTAATGTTGGTGAATGTTTGATATTTATCTAATATGTTTTATTTCATATAAATAATGATCCCCATAGAATATTAATGGAAAACTAATTTTTCATTTTATTTAATTATATAGTTAAATTATATTTTAAATTTATTTTCAAGTATATTCATTAAAATAATTTAACAATAAATCTAATTTAGTTCATTTTCAGTATTTATATATTTAAATTGGATATAAAAACATTTCAAGCATTTGAAATATTTACATGAAACCCCAACATTCCAATAATATTTATAGTATTAATTTAAAATTAACTTATACCACTTAAGTGATCAAAATTTAGAAAAATGTATTTAATATTTTGAATTATCATAATTTATAATTTCTATTATATTCAAGATATTTTTTGACGAAAAATATTAGTGAAAGTAATTAAAATCAATTATAATGATTATGAAAAATATGAGCTTAATTTATGGTAAAACATTATCTTAAGGTGCCAAATAGCATATAGAAATGTCTAAATGAAATTTTATGGAAATATTTATACCATTTCTTAACATCTCTTTAGAATGGGAAATTATTTTAGGCACATTTTGTAATATATACCTTTAAATTTTGATTACTTTTTTATATTCAAAATAATACTAGTCATCGTCCCTTATAAAAGGGGAGTCACCACCCCACCTAATCGAACCAATAAATCCATTTAGATCATCCAAAACCTTCCTAAATAAGCTCAAAACATCCATCTTATCAACCTATAAGCCTCACATAGAGAATAAATAAAAATAATAAATCCATTTTGTGAAATCCAAATGGTTTTACCCATAGAATATGTAATATTCTTCAAAAATATGTTTTTTTAATTTCATTATACACCTATTTTATTATTATTTTTAAATAATTTTATTATAACAAAAGAATTATAAATATACTTTTATGTTTTTATGTTAAGATTAATACCTAAAAAACATGAACTTACATCAAATGGGATAAAAATCAACATTTATGTGTATGGTGCACTACCGCCTTGCGAACTGATGTCATTCGTTCTTTTAATTACTACCTCTCAAGGTTAGGAATGTCTCGACCCATCCCACGATGCTCATGTCATGACTACCCTATGCCCTCCTTCCATAGGCTAGGGGCTACCGACTAGCACCAAAAGGTGTAATCCCTAAAACTGGGAAGGATTTGCCTTTATAACCTGTAAACACAAGCAACCAAGCACACAGTAAGATACGAACACAAGTAAACTAAATATTAAATAGAGTTAGTACAGTATGTAAAAGGAGCCATAATACAAGACCAACTGGAAATTTCAAGAAACTGAAAGCACAATTAAACTAGAGATTAAAGGAAGAAAACTAATGGGTCATCCTCCGCGGTTCCTACGTGAAGGGTATATACAGATCGCCTCCTCAGCCCTCCACATCTGTCTGCCTCCTCCGTGTACAGACTCGTCGTAAGGTCCTCCTTCGGGCACCTTACAATCCTGGTACCCTCAGTCATGATCAATATAGTCTGACATCTGTACTAAACACAATTAGGTGAAGGCATACCCCTTGTTGGGGTGAGAATAACGATACTCAGTAGCGACCCCAAGACCCTTAAGGTCTAAAAAAATCCACAAAGGATAATCCTCAGAGAATGAAGTCAACTATAAACCCTACTTAGGTATATTCCAATACATATACCTATGTTATAAAGTATGCATATCTCAATCATGAGGAAACCCAGGGTCCAACCCAAAATCCCAAAGCTCAACTGTTCCACAAAGGAAGGAAAACCACAAAGGACAGTACCATAAAAGTACGCCACATAGAAGAAAACCACCAAGGTATTACCACAAAGGAAAGTACCACATTGGTACGAACTCATCTCATACCTGATATAACATAAGTACAATAAAAGATATGATTATATGTAACTACTAAATAATCTTACTCTGTGAAGAAGCTGACCCACACATGATCGCTAGGAGATGACCCACACAGGATCACTATGTGTTGACCCACATAGGATCTCTAGGATCTTCCCCACATAGGATCGCTAGGAGCTAACCCACACATGATCGCTAGGTTCTGACCCAAACATGATCACTAAGAGCTGACCCACATAGGATGTCTAGGAGCTGACCCACACAGGATCAGTAGGAGCTGACCCACACAGGATCGCTAGGTTCTGACCCATACAGGATCCCTAAGAGGTCACCCAAATAGGATCTCTAGTAGCTTACCCAGACATGATCAATAGGAGCTAACCCACACAGGATCTCTAGGTTCTTACCTTCAAAGGATCACTTTTCATTTTTCTCATCAGATCCAGCTACTAGGTTTCCGCTCTAAGTCAGGTCATCTCATGGAGGATCCTATCTACAAGTCATTGGTCGATACTCCAACTGCTACTATTTCCCATGATGAAGTATCTCAAAGGACCGCCAAGTCATAGGGGTCTCAATGCAACAAATGGAGCATCATTCGGACGCCCGATGTATGAGTTATTAGCCTTTTTGTCCCAAGGGCCCGGTTGGATTCGTGCTCAATCCAACCTGAATGTTCCCCAACTTTATCTGAGACTATAGTGGGGCATACCAAAGGTAACTTCTCGCTCCATAGTTTCTGGTACTGCTTACGGTTCATCAAATGGACGTATGGTGCCAAAGTTATGGACCAAGTTATTTATATGGGTGAATATGGTCCAGGTCTAGTCCGGATGGGTCGGAACGACCCGTCCTGGGTTAAACCGGTTTGGGTGACCCAGCCCAACCTGCGGGGTCCGTCCTGGCAGTCCGCGTGGTCCGCGAGGGGACGTGGAGGCCGTAGGTGCTGGGGTGGCGGAAGTCATGGGTCAGCTCCTCTGTGAACGGAGTCTCTGTCGTGAGGGTGCCGCAAGGGCACGGGGTGGCCCGGCTCGGTCTAGGGCGGCATGGCCGGGATTGTGGATACCATTGGGTGGCTTGGATGAGGGTACCGCAAGGGCATGCAGTGGCTCAACCAGTCCTAGGGCGGCTTGCCCAAGAGGCGGTGCAACGGGGCCACGGACGCTGCAGTGGGGCTGCATAGGGTGTAGTCGTAGGGTAGTGTGGTGGGGTCATAGATGGCGAATCCATGGGGCAGCACGGCGGGGCCGCAGACGATGGAGGTAGCTCGAGTGGTAAGGTCACAGGCTGCGGCTCGGCCGCGAAAGGCGGCAGGGGCTCAAGTGGTGAGGTCGCGGGCAGCGGTGGCGGCTCGGGCGGTGGCTCGACCTCAGACCACAGAGGTTGCGGATGGTGGAGCCACAGGCTAGCGGGGCACCGTTCCTTCTCTGACAACTGGTTTAGCCGGCCTCTCTCTTCATTCATCATCGTGGTGTAAGACACCTTATTCCATCACGAAGAACACAATAAGTATGAACGACATAGGGGTCGGGCCATGTTTTTTTGGCCCACACACTCCGTGTTAGAGCGGTGGAAAGTGGTTCACCATTTTTGAATCAAGATATGTATGGAAGATTTTTAAGAACATCAATCCCCACAACCTTTGTCATTCACTATTCCCAACCCCGCAAAAAGTAAAATTAGAAGGGAAGAACATTTGAACTAAACACCTACCTCGTATTTTTTTTGATGTTGGAGTGAGACGGAAGTCGAAGAATGTAAAGAGAGTGCCATCGATTGTCGCTTCTGAAACCACGCTATTATGATAGGCTCTCTCTTCGTCCTCTCCCTTGATTTCCAAAGAACATTCTTTGATATCATTCATTGTTGGAGAAGTGTAATCTTCCCAATATTTCTCCTCTCTCCAAATCCACCAAATTGAAAAGTATCCAACTTATGAAAGGCTTCCCGAATTTTAATTGTTTGCATAATTTCAAATTGAATTAATTAATTACATAGTGGTTATAATAATTAATTAAGTGGTAGCATAATGAATCATGGGTATGTTCAAGAGACTTCCTCACATTTAATAGGATGTTTTGAGGATTTCTCCCATTAAAACGGAGTTCTAGGGTGTTTATACTCTGGTGGTCCCCACAATAATAACCTCTCAATTGATGTTTAGTTTATGTGGTCACGACCTATGAAACATCCACATGGGAGATTCAAAATAAAATAAAACAAAATGTTACAAAAATTTTATTTTATTTTATTCTTTCATGAAAAACACAAAAATTAACATTCACCCTCAACGAACTACCATCGAACTGAAAGTATCCTTAAGCTAATATCAGTGTTGGAAGTTCAATATTGTCCTCAGATTTCATTTCCGAGCAATGGTTAAAAAGTTAAAAAACCCACTCGCACGTTTAAAGAACGTACCTCAAAAAAAGATCAGAAATTTAATACGGGTACTTTGTGCCTTAGAATCGTGCACCGTCAATTTTCGCGGACTCGTAAAATTCCCATTTAATAAAAAAAATTACATAGAATTTTCAGGTCTTTAAATTCTACCCACCTCAGGGCATTATGTCCCCGTAAGCCACAACTCAATATAAGTAAACAAGTGGGGGTACTGAGCACGTATCTGAGCCTACCCCTCCCATTTGATCTCCTGGAGGTTCCCGTTCTACCAGTGAATTCACACCAGAGGTATCGACCGTCCATGAATGACCCACTCATGTCGATCCTTAATATCAAATGGAAACTCTGTAAAACTCGCCCCATCCTCGATGTCCAGCTCGCCATGGTCGATGACGTGCGAAGGGTCATGCACGTATCTCCTCATCTGGGATACATAGAAGACGTCGTGCACCCGGTGCAACTGAGGTGGAAGAGATAAGCGGTATGCAACCTCACCAACTCTGCTGAGCACCTAAAATGGTTCAATTAATCTCGAAAGTAAATTTCCTCCTCGACGGAATCTCCAACAACCTTGTTGAGGTGAGATCTATAGAAATATGTGGTCACCATCCTCAAACATCAAAGGTCTCCATCTCCTGTTTGCATAAGACTTTTACCTGCCCTGTGTAGTTTTCATCTTCTCCTAGTTGATCTGCACCTTCTTTGTGGTAGCCCATACCATCTCTGGTCTCACTAGTGTTGAATCCCCTGGGTCAGTCTAGCACAAAGGTGATTTGGAAGGTCCCCCACACAATTCCTCAAAAGGTGACATCCCAATGGTGGAGTTATAGTAGTTGTTGTATGAAAACTCCACCGAAGGCAAGTGATCCTCCCAGCTATGACCGAAGTCAAGGATGCAAGCACACATCATATCCTCGTGGGTCTGAATGGTCTGCTCAGTCTGGCCATCCATCTATGGATGGAAGGCAGTTCTCAAATGATGTTTTATCAAAAAAACCACCTGAAACCCCTTCCATATCCAGGTAGTGAAACATGCATCACAATCAAAGACATTCCTCGAGGGTAATCCATGTAGCTGCCCAATCTCCTACACATAGAGGCGTTTGAAGCTCTCTACTAAACACTTCTCTCTTATCGGTAGGAAGTGGGCCTACATGGTGAGTCGGTCGACGATCACCCAAATATAATCATGTCCCCTTTTATGTATGTGGAAGTCCTGTCACAATTTTCAGGGATATCCAATCCCACTTCCACTCTTGGGCCTCTAAAGGATGAACCAAGCCTGATGGTACTTGATTCTCAGCCTTCACATGATGAAAAGTGAGGCATTTAGAGACAAACACTGCTACTATTTTGTTCATTTCTGGCCACCAGTTCTATTTTCGGAGATCTGGTACATTTTCTCCACTCCTGGATGTACCGCTAGAGGGGATGTGTGTAACTCCCTTGTCACTTCCTCCCGATGTGACCCTGGTACCATGGTACGTCCTCGGAAGAGGATTACATGCTCCCCACCTTCAAAAAACCCATCAGGTGCCTGCCCTATGGGTATCTGAGCACGTCGTGCCTCACAGTCAGTGTCCCCACACTGCGACTCCCTGACTCATTATTGAAGTGGGGGAGTGACTACGAGAGACTAAAGAAAACATGCTCCATCCTGATCCCAAATGGATATCTGTAAATCAGCCAACTACTTCGTCACCTCACCTAGAAGTTGTACACCAGTTCCGCAGATGATTTCATCTACTACAATGTTCCCCTTCCCAGGAGAATAGACTATCTCAATGTCATAGTCCTGGATGAACTCATGGAAACGTCATTTTCTATGGTTCAGGTCCTTTTGAGAAAAGATATACCTGAGACTATTGTGATCAGAGTACACTGTAAAATGTTTTCCCATCATATAGTGTCACCCCATCTTCATAGTGAATACAGCTGCTTCTAAATCCTTGTCATGGTTTGCATAGTTCTTCTCATGTTCTCTCAGCTGTCAAGAACCATATGTGATCACTTATCTCTCCTACATTAGGACACATCCGAGTCCGGTCCCTGAGGTGTCACAGTAAACTATGTACCCATCACCCTCCTATGGAAGACTCAATATGGGGGCACTAGTCAACCTCTACCTAAGCTCTTGAAAACTCTGCTAGCATCTCTCCGACCACAAGAAGGGCTGCCCCTTCTTCATCAACACTGATTGAGGTGATGCAACTCTGGGGAAATCTGTATTAAACCTATATTAGTATCCAGCCAAACCCAGGAAACTTT
Organism: Viscum album; assembly: GCA_963277665.1. Taxonomy (NCBI): domain Eukaryota; kingdom Viridiplantae; phylum Streptophyta; class Magnoliopsida; order Santalales; family Viscaceae; genus Viscum; species Viscum album. Next base: position 1,260,600,347 of record OY728152.1, read on the forward strand.
TGACCTCTGTCACACTTCTGGGTGTCTCCCAAGCATGTACCACCTTAATATTCGTTGGATCCACTGCAAATATAACCTCTGTGATGACGTGTCCCATAAATTAAACCTCTAAAATCCAAAACTGGCACATTGAGAGTTTACCGTAATCCGGTGCTCTCAGAGTGTGTCTAGTTCTACATGCAAATGATATGCATTCTCCCCCTTAGTATCCAAGTAGATCATAATGTCGTCAATGAAGACTACTAAAAAGATATCAAGTTATGACTGAATGATCATGTTCATGAGTCCCATGAACACTGCTGGAGCTTTGGTTATACCGAATGGCATAACCAAGAACTCATAATGGTCGTACTGACATCTGATTGATGTCTTATACACATCCTCGTCTTTTAATCTAAGCAGGTGATAGATTGAGCTGAGGTCTATCATCGAGAACCATTGTGATCCCTTCAGCTGCTCAAAGAGGTCTTTAGTCTTTGGAAGTGGTTTTTTTTTCAATATAGTCACTTGGTTTCAGCACCGATAGTCAATAAAATTCCCAAATCTCCCATATTCCTTCTTTGGGAACAAAATCAGGGTTGCCTAAGTTGAAACACTAGGCCGAATGAATCCCTTTCCCAATAAGTACTATAGTTATACCCGTTGCTCACGAAGCTCCACAGGAGCCATACGATACACTAGTGTAGATATCTTTGTCGTCCCGAGGTACAAGTCAATGAAAAAGTCCACCTCTCTACGAGGAGGTTGACCGAGAACATTATTAGGGAATACATCCACATACTAGTCCACCACTATTGGATAACTCTAACCGTCCACATCAACCGCTCCGTGGGTAAGGCTAGCCAACTGATGAGTGATCGGCTGCACTCTCCATGGGTTAAGTCCATCCTGTGCTGAAATGGATCCATTAATGCTAGTGAAGGGAAACCTACTCCCATCCATGCAGACACTCCACACTTTGCATCTAATACAGTCAATACGATCATGGACTGTAGATAACCAATCCAAACTCAAGATGTTGTCGTAAGGCCATGACGCTGCTACTAGTAGATCTCTGCTGAAGCTCTCGCCTTCTAGAGTAATCTCACACTAATGGAACTGGTGTGTAATCGTTGAAGCCCTTCCTGTAGGAGTCTCGATTCATAAGGATCGAGCCAACGACTCTGTCATAATCTCAGAGCTTTGAACAAGGGAAGTGGCAATAAAATAATCACTTGAACATGTGTCTATAAGTACTGCTGCTAAGGTAGAATAGAGGCAGATCATGCCTCATATCATCACTGGAGCATAATGATATTAGGCCTCAGCTACCTGGAGCTGAGCTCACCCTAGTCGACTAGCTCCCTGCGGTCAAGGTGGACCTCCTGGTGGTGGTGGCGTTAACATCTTGAATCATCGCCCACCGCCATCTGCATGACCAGATCCTCTTCCACACCAGCCTAATCACTGCGGACCTCCTCAGTCAAATATTTTCCTCTGCATGGGCAGTCCTTCGACCATCTGTTGATCATCTGTATCGAGGGTCAGACAGTCACGAGCCATGTGACCCTGTTCTCCACATCCGTAACACTTCCCGCTTCTGGCATGACTGGCTCTGCCTCGGGTTCCCCACACAACCATCTCTGAATCATGTGGTCATCCACCTATAGGTCTGGTCTTTTTAGACCTCTATGTCAACTTTCTACTACCAGCTACAAAATACTCCTCTATGTTATGACTGGTAGTGGGTCTCACTGTTGGTAACTTCTCATCAATGAAAACTCTCCACTAAATGGGCCTGCTCTAACACCCTTGCCTAAGTCGGGATGCTGAGTGAGATCGTTGAAGCCCTAATATCTCACCTGAGCCCCTACTCCAAGGTCTGGTCCCTAAATAATGGTCCCCATAAGATATATGTAGAGTATTGTGAGATGTCAGTGAACCTCACTGAGTACTGAGCTACGGTCATGCTGCTCTGTTGCATATGAAGAAGCTTTTGTATGTGCACTGACCAAAGAGTCGTTGGAACAAACTCTGCATGAAACATGATCTCGATGTCTACCCAGATAAGTGTCACCTCATCATGAATTCGGATCATCAAGCTCCCCTATCTTCCTGTTGCTTCATGTAGAATACTGACGACAAGGTTCACCAAGGGATCAGCTGGTGTCCCTACCAGTTGGAAGACTCTCACAATGGCCTCCAGCCAATCCTCAACCACTTGTGGGTCCATCTCTCCCCTGAACCTAGGTGTCCTCTATCACTGGAACTCTTGCAATGCGCTCAAGCGTCATGCACTCTCTATGGTTGTGGCTTGTGGCATCGGTGGCCCAATGGGTAACGGTACTGCTTGTGCCCCTGCTGGTGCCTCTACTGGATGAGGGCCCGACACCGAGGCCTTGTCGCTCGGTGGGAAAATAGTGCCTACTATTCTCGGAACCCTAGATGGATCTCTGCATGGAGGCATCCTGAAAAAAATAGTTTTTCCCTGGTAAATAAGTTATACCTGCTGAGATGACCCAAGATATCACAAAAAAACTCTTGAAAACAGACATGTAATTAATGTTTTCATGAACTGCGTCAGAAATCAGAAGTCAGGTTCCTGGTGTATGGATAAATTGTCCCCTGCACCAACACTAGATTCCCTAAACTGATAACCACACTCACTACACTTAATACTATTTACAATAAAAATAATGATCAGAGTCCTTTGTTCTATGATAGAACCGACTCTTATGATACCAATTTTTCACGACCCGTCCCCCGGGGCCTGTGCTGTGAGTACCCCAATACCTCCTTCTATTGGAAAGGGGCTGGCGACTAGAACCGAATGGCGTAATCCCTAAAACTGGTAAGGAATTTCCTTTATAACCTGTCAACACAAGCAAAAAAGCACACATCAAGATATGACCACAAGAAAACTGAATAGTAAATAGAGTGACTACAGTAAGTAAATGGGGCTAGAATACATGCCCAACTAGAAAGTATAAGAAACTAAATAGAAAATTAAAGTGGAGATTAATGGAAGACCGAAGCTAGGTCGTCCTTCGAGGTATCTACCTGAAGTGTAGGTACAGATTGCCTCTTCAGCACTCCATGTCTGATCATCTCTTTAGTGTACCAACCCTTCATAAGTTCCTCCTCTGGGAACCGTTTAGTCCTGGTACCCTAAGACTCGATCAACGTGTCTAATGTTTGAACCCAACACAATAAGTTGAGGGAATATCCCATATAGGGATGAGTATAACGATACTCAGTAGGTTCCCAAAGACCCTCAAGGTCTCACAAAATCCAAAAAGGGTAACCATTCAAGCATGATGTAATTTTTCAACCATACTTATGTATATTCCCATACATATACCTAAGTTATCAAGTATTCCCATCTCAATCATGAGAAAACATAGGGTCCAAAACAAAATCACAAATCTCAACAGTTCCACCACGGATGGAAACCCATAAAGGAAAGTACCACACATGTACGCCACATAGAAGAATACTACGAAGGTGGTACAATAAAGGAATGGACCACATAGGTAGAAACTCTGATCACACTAGGTATAACTTAAGTACAGTATTATACATGATTAAATGTAATTTCTGAATCATCTTACTCTGTAAATAAGTTGATCCATATAACATCGCTAAGAGCTGACCCCCATAGGATCACTAGGCACTGACCCAGGAAGGTTCTATAGGAGCTAAACCAGACAGGATCACTAAGAGAAGACCCAGAGAGGATCTCTAGGTACTGACCCACACATGATCTCTAGGAGCTGACCCACACAGGATCTCTAGGAGTTGACCAACATAGGATTACTAGGAGATGACCCACATAAGATTGCTAGGTGATGACCTATACAAGATAGCTGTGAGCTGACCCACATAGGATCGTTAGAAGCTGACCCCCAAAAGATCGCTAGGAAGTGACCCACACATGATTGCTAGGTGCTGACCCACATAGTATCGCTCTTCATTCTTCTCGTCACAGCCAGCTAAAGGGTTCCCACACTAAGGCTCCTCGTCTCCAGGAGGATCTACCCCACAAGTAACTGGTCAATACTCCATCTTCTATGAAGTCTCACGATGAAGTATCCAAAAGTTCTTCCATGTCATAGGGGTCTCAATACAACAGACAACGCATCATTTGGATGCCCGGTCTGTTAGTTATTATCCTTTTTGTCCCGACGACCAGGTTGGATTCCTGCTCGATCCAACCCGATCGATCCCCAACATTATCCAAAACATTAGTGGGGTATATAAATGGTACTGTATCACTCCAGGGTTTCTGGTTCCATTGACGGTTCGTCAGAAGTACCGTCGGTGCCAATGTTATGGCCCATGTAAAGTATATGGTCGTATCTTGTCTGTGTCTGGTCCAACTCAGTCGGGCCGACCCAGCCGGGTCTCCCCAGTTAAGGTCGACACTACCTAACCCAATGGGTCCAGCCCAGCCCTCTAGGTGGCCTGGCCTGCTGAGTCTGGCCCGGCAGGCCATGAGGTCCTCGAGGGGACGTGGAGGCCGTGGGTTCCACAGGGCGGTGGAGGCCCTGGGCGGCTCAGCCGCGAACGACGGATCAACCACAGGGGTGCCGGGAGAACGCGGCACGGCTCGGCCCGACCTGGGGTGGATAGACCGGGAGGGCGGAGGCCATGGGGTGGCTCGAACGGGGGGGGGGGGGTGACGTGAGGTATCGATGCAGCTCAACCTAACCCAGGGAGGCTCGGTCAGGAGGGAGGAGGCCACATGATGGCTTTGTCAGGGCGGCTCAACTGGGAGGGCGGAGTCCATGGGGCGTCACACAGGGGCTGCAGATGGCGGAGCTGTGGGGTGGCACGGTGGGTCTACGGATGGCGGAGATGGCTTGTGTGGCTAGGTTATGGGCAGTGGAGGCAGCTCAGGTGGCGAGGCCATGGGTGGCGGTTGCAGCTCAGGGGGCAGCTCGTCCGTAGGGTGTGGAAGTCCCGGACGGCGGAGTCGTGGTGCATAGGGTTTCCATGACTTCGCCGGTGGATGGTTTATCTGGCCTCCCTCTTCAATCATCGTTGTGGTGTAAGCCACCTTCTTTCATCGCGAAGAATACGATAATGAATAATGACTGAGAGGTCAGGCAATGTTTGTTTGGACCGCCCCCTCTGCGTTATAGAGGAAGAAAGTGGCTCACCATTTTTTATTCAAGAATATGTATGGAAGATATTTAAGAAAATCAATCCCCATAAACCTCTTCATTCACTAATCCCAATCCAACAATAAGAAAAATTAGAAGGGAATAACATGGGAACTAAACCCCTACCTTGGATTTTTCATTGACGTTGGCGCGAGAAGGAATTTGAAGAAGATGAAGTGAGTGCCAATGATCAGCACTTCCAAAACTACACTTTGTTGTTGAGCTCACTCATTGTCCCATTCCATGATTTCTAAAGAACTTTTTCACTGAAATTCTTCATTGGAGAATTTTAATCCTCCCAATATTTCTTCTCTCCCCAAATCCACCAAATTGAAAAGTATCCAACTTATGATATGTTTCCCCAAGTTTAATTGTTAGCACAATATCAAATTAGATTAATTAATTACTTAGTGGTTGGCATAATAAATTAAGGGGGTGGCATAATTAAATAGGGGGAGGTTCAAGAGACTCCCCCACATTTTATAAGAAGTTTGAGGGTTTCTCCCATTAATGGGGAGTTCAAGGGGGTTTATACTCGAGTGGTCTCCACCACCATAACATCTCAAGGGAGGTTTAGTTCAGGTGGTCCCGACCTGTGAAACATCCACATGGGAGTTTCAAAATAAAATAAAATAGAATATTACCCAATTATTATTTTATTTTATTATTTCACATAAAACCCAAAAAATAATGTTCACCTTCGACCAACTGTCGTCGAGGTTAACGTATCCTTAAGAGAATACCGACACTCTGAGTTCAACGGTGTCCCTAGATTTCATTTTCGAGTACCAATTCAAATCTTAGAAAAACCCTCTCACATGTTTACTAAAGGTACCCGAAAAAAATCAAAAATTTATTTCGGGCACTCTGGGCCTCAGAATCACGCGCCATCAATTTTCACGGACACATAAAATTCCCATTTAATAAAAACAATTACAAGGAAATTTCGTGTCTTTACAAGGAATAACTATTGACTTACATTTTTTATATGAAATATTTTATATATATTATTTTTCATTCATATTAATTATCATATAACAAATACCTTCATGATTTACATTTTTTGGGAATATAATATCATCATTTGGGGATGTTTGTATTAACGCCTCCTCAATGCGATGGGATTAGTTCACTCCCAACATTGAATGTATTACGATTGGGTTTAGTAATTGTATATGATATATATGAATTAGTACTGATATTTATTTGATAATATATATATATACATTACATATTTTCTTTGTTTCAATATGTAAAAAAAATAAAAAATGTATTCAAGCATCGTTACGACCTACCATCTCTAAGGTCGCAGTATTTAATTTCATATTTCCATCTTTTATACATTATAATAAACACTTATATATATAATATATAAAATATTTATTTCATGTATAAAATTATATAAAAATGTAAATAATGATCAAATTAAGAGGATCAAGAATTAAAAGTCAAATCATATATGAAAAATAATGTGGGTATTACACACAATGTAACTTTACCATTAATTTGTAAAAAAATGGAATATATAGTCAAGATCAAATAATGTATGGTATTATATATAATAATATATTTCTATTTATGATTTATTATAAATTTTGTTTGAGTGTGTTCAAATAAATTCAATTTCTAATGTAAGGGTTCTCTCATCTCACTTTTATTTCTATGAGTTATATTATATATTAACTTGTTATTCTTGTTGTTTGGGGTATATACATAGATCCAACATTTTATATCATGTATTTAATTTATTTAATGATATAAAAATTTAAAATGGATGATATTATTTCATATGTATCTTGATTATAATGTTGCTAAAGTAGTAAGGGGATATATAGTACACTTTTATTTCTACTAGACATATTCTTTATTAAACACATATTTATTTTATGTTGTTTATATAATTATCATGAATTTATTATATTAATATAATTATCCTTAATATTGAAGGTATTTATGTATCCATGTAATGATCACTACTTCATATGGATTTATGGTAAAAAAATATACCAAATTGACAAGGTAATTTTGTCATAATTATCCTTATTTAATACACATGTTTTGTTATGCACCTATATCCTTTTACAAGATGTATATAAATCCCTTTGGAAGGTAATATAATGAAGCTACTTAATTTCATAATATTTGGAGATTTATTTAATATTTTTCTTTCATGGAGAATTAAATTAAATTTTACTAATGTGGTAAGAGTTTATTACAATAATCTCATCATTTATTGAGATTGTTTATGATTCTGCATCAATTGATGAAATATTATAATCCATATCTCAAAAAATCTCATTAAATTTATTTCACAATGTTTTTTCAGGTTATCTTCACATAATATTACCGTTTTTATACTATTTGGTACTTAGGATAGTTAAGAATGTGTTTTAAACAAAATATGAATTTATTACTCTATTAGGTAAGAAATCAGTGTTCCTTCAAAACTATGATTCCTAAAAATGTTTAAAAAATGATATACTATTACCCTGTAAAAATTAAAAGATTGTTCTACACATTTTTTTAACTATTTATAAAATCTATTTTAAATGGAATATTCTTATTATTCTTTGATCGAGGAACCTTTCAAAACTCTTTACATTACAAAAGGAATTCTAAGATAATACCGATTTATCCAACATCATGATAGTGACTTCCTTGAAGTTCACATTTCATGTTTTAAAAAATAATATTCTTTAAGAAAAATATGTTTTCTGATATTAGTTAAATTAGTTTTTTTTAATTTGTATTCAATGAAAAAATGTTTTTAAAAAAATTATTATGTTAAAAAAATTATTTTAAATGATTTCTATAGATTCAGTTTTAATGTTACCATCGATAATTTCAAATAAAATGGTTTTAAATTTTGTTCTATTTTAATAAGTGTTTTTAAAATATGATAGGATATTTTCCTCCCAAAATTTTTAAATGGTGTTTTAAGGACAACTTCCAATTTTTCAATGTCGTTTTGAAATAAATGCGGTTTTAAAATTATTTATTCAATAAAATTTTATTTTCAAACATAGGTTATATTCCATAAGAAATTCTCAATATTATCATTAAAAACATTTCCACATATAAGAATAAATAATTTGATATATTTTATAATTCACATGAATTATGATTAAATGAAACCATTATTTTTCATTATTTCAGTGGTTTATAAATAAATTGACCCGTTGCTTATGAAACCCTTTCATATTATGTGGGTTAAAACATAATAAAATTCTTGTAAAACTTGATTCCTTATATGGGTTATTATATGATGAAATTATTATTAGAGTTTCCTATTTTCAATAGGTAATGATATGATGAAAAATTAAAGATACACATTTCATATCATGGGATTGAATATGTTATTTATGAATACATCATTTTTACGGTCAATGAAATGATAAATTCCTTATTATAATGTAGCACATAGATATATGATTTTGTTATGTGATTATTGGGTCCAATATCAATGTCTGATACATTGGTTATGGATAAATGGTATAATAGAAAAAATTTAACATTGGTCATAGCCAATGCCAAATGAAGCGTACACATGTTGTATCCCAAGCCCATAAAAGGTGGTCACATAGGAGGGAATCTTATACACATAAAAAGAGGGTACACTGGAGGGAATTCCAAGCCCATGATTTGAGGGTATACAGAAGGGCATCCCAATACCATTAGATGTGGGTACATGAGTGGGAATCCCAATACCATAGCAATAGTTTACATTGTAGGCTATCTAAAGCCCAAAATAAGAGGGTATGCATGAGAGAATTCCAATCCTCTAACAAGAGGGTGCGTTGGAGCGCATCCAAATCCCAAAAAAGAGGGTGAATTTGAGTAAATCCCAATCACAAAGTATGAAAATAGGTTATTATCCAAAACATAACATTATATGATGCTCTTGGATGGTATCCTTGAAATAGGATTCAATAAACTTATTTATATTTCATAATTCCATTTTTTATTCTTATGTTATTCACCCATGGCTTGTTACATTTATTTTCTTATAATTATTGACTTATGAAATGCTGATATATATTCTAGGATTCATGGTACTGATCATTGATATATTTGGTATGATATTCAAATGTTATTATGATTCTATCATACCTTTATGGTCATGTTGTGCCTGAGAATCTAACTTTTTTACCCTTACAAACAATCAGAGCCTACAAATTATTGTGATTTTTTTCCTTAGGTTATAAATAATTTTTATAAGTTGGAGTACTAAATGGGAAATTCTTTGTGTAAAACATTAATTATTGTACACCATGTCATAATATTGTATTTAATGTTTCTAAAAACAAAATTATATTTCAATCCTTGGGCTTTTACATTGGTAATGTGATAAATAATCATCAAGAAATACGTAATATCTATGTATGTTAAGCCTGGCTCTCTATAGTTGGTATCAAATTAATGGTTTAATCATTAATTGGAAAATGTGATGAATAAACATTAGTGTGATCCCTAGGGATACATTTATGTATATGTCATGTGATTTCGCTAAGGATAATTTTATGGTATCATTGATATAAAAAGAGGCGTCATGATTTAGACTTCCTATGTTTAATTTTTTATTATTTGTTGTTTTTATAATATGATTACTATTTTATACACTATTCATTCATGTATTAGTTAATAGTGAAAACTAGAGGTAATTAGGGTTACAATTAATGATACCAATGTGGAGAGTATGGGCATTATTCAAATCATGTACTAATTGGAAATTCTGGAAGATGATCAAGATGGTCGAATATGTATTGGTTATACTATAGAAGATAAAGAGACATCGAATGAAATGTGAATGCTATGAGAATTTATAATAGTATTTTTCACATTAAATTTATGATTCATGGTTAAATTGAGGTTGAGGAACCTAAATACATGATTCATATTTCATATTCTAGGAAATGACTAGTAATGAATAAGATGATGAATCGAAAGTAATAGTTTAATAATATTGGTGGATGATTTATGTTTATATAAGTTGGAATTCAGGAATTATGATATATGAATGATGAAGTATATATTTTTTATTATTTATTTTCAAAAACATATGGAATGGTGATGATGATTGAGAAATTTGATTTAACAGAATGGTGATATTTTGATTAAGAGATGGTAACCCTTAATGTGTTTCTTATATTGAGAAAATTGTGAATTTATTAGATAAATGTATGTTTACTGATAAATTTAATTGGACAATACATATTTTCATGAAATAAATTATTAATTTAATGAAAAAGTGTCCTATGTTATCAAGGATTATGAATGAAAATCATTTTGGACTTAAAGAAAATATCTAATATTCATTAGAATAATAAATCAATCACATTTTCAATAACTTTTTTTTTATAAATTAGTGTATTACCAAGTTTCAAAAGAATACATGATAAAGAAATTTACATTTTCGGTTATGACAATTAAGATCTAAATTTTGATATATGTGGGATTAATGATGAGATAATTTTTAGAAAATATAATGAACTAATTTCTAATATTTTGGAATTTCAAATTTCATATAGGTTATAGGGTTAACCATTTTTGGAATGGTTTATTTTAATCTACATATTGAAGTTTAGATAATAATTTTTTGACACTCTATATATGGATTTAAGTCTGTTCGATAATATGCACTACAAGTTTTTTTTGTGAAAAAGGTAGATGGAAAAAACTAAAATTCCATTTATGGATCTCATGATCTCTTATTGATTTGGGAATGAAAATTTCACCATTATTTCCTAGTATAAAAGATAAAGGTGAAATTTATTGAGGCATAAAAATGGTAAGATTTTTCATAAATAAATAAACTATATCATCTCATGGAAATTATTCAATGTTAGGAAAAGTGCTTTGAAATAAAATATTACCCATTATCATATTTTTGAATGATTACAATGACGTTTATCAATGCTCATTTGTTTATAGATTATTGATCATTAGCATTATCTAGACCATTTTCCCTGTAACAATCCTTCAAAAAACTATAGATATATTTCTCTTCCCTTTCATTTTTTCACATTCCATTTATGTTCTCATATATAGAAACATAGTTACGTGTTACTTTGGGTAACCTTTATGTTTCCAACATTATATTTTTTTAAATGATTTTTTGTACTAATTTATAAGATGTGGGTTTCTTGGAATAGTTTATACCAGTATTAAACAATTAATAAACCAGATGAATTTTGATGATGAAATTAATTTTAAAAGTTTTATAATTTAATACACTAGGTTTTTTGAATTATTCTTTTTCGAATAAATTAAATTTCATTGATGGATTGCATTACACGCTACACCATGTTATTCAATTTTTTACAAAAAAAAGCATATTTCACTATAATAAACATTTATATTTATTTTATTTCTTTAGACACTATATTTGTATTTTTTATACACAATTAAGGGTTCATTAAATATCTTGAGTTATACGCATGGAGAGTATTAATGATCTTCTATATACTATTTATATTTCAATTGAACTATTTTTATAGTTATCACCTAGCCATTAAAAAGGAAGTTACTAATAATATTAAATTAATTTTGAAAATATTATTTAAACTTATATATAAAATTAATCATTTTTTATCAATTATTTATAAATTAATGTAATAAGTACTCGAAAATAAATAAATTCCTTTCCTAAGAAAACTATTTTTCTATGTGAAAAAAAATTATCTCAATAAATTAGAAAACCACATTTTTATGAATGTGTTTAATAAAAATATTATATGATATATTCAATATTAATTTTTGACACTCTTCTAATATATTTTATTGGTATAAGATAATAACGAATCCTATATTATGAATAATGAGACGTATTTTCATAAAAGGGTAAGTTTACCACCTTTTAATGGATCTCCTATTTTAAATACAGTTTTAAAATTTTATTATTTTTATTTGAAAAAATATAATTCAATTTTTAAATAATAATATGAAAATATATTTTGGGTGAGTAGTATGTATTTTTCTAAGAAGTTACATTTTTTGATAAATAGTGATGAACAGTAAATAATAATTGAAAACTACTTTTTCATCTAATATATTATTATAGTTAAATAGTATTTTAAGTTTGTTTTAATATATATCTAGATTAATAATATTAAAATTAATTAATTTTAGTTCATTTTAATCAGTATCACATTGAAATTAGATATAAAAACAATTCAATCTTTTTAACATTATTACATTAAAAACTAGATTTCTTGTAACGTCTGTGGGTTTATTTTTAGATTAAGTTCAATCACTAATGTGTTTATAATTTTTAACTATGTAATAAATATTATTATTAATAATAAATGAAAATATATATTAAATTAAACATTGTTTTTATCAAAAAAATTAGTATAAATAATTAAAATTAATTACAAAAACGATGGTAAATATTAGTTTCTTAGTGGTTTAACATTATATTAAGTGATCGAATACAATAAAATCATGTTAAAAAGGACATATCTTGTCATAATTCTACCATTTTTCTACATGTTATCTAAAATTTAAAAATATTTGAGGAACAATATATAAGGGAAACCAATTAATAATGTTAACCTATTTATATTTTCTTGAATGCCACTCATCCACTATTAAAGGGAACTCACCCAACTCTAATATTACCACTTATCAAGACATTTAGATCCTAAATAAAATTACCAAATAATATCCCAAAATCCATAATATCATCCTAGAAGTATCAATTCTCTAATGAATATTACTAATGAATTCCACTAGAAAATTTCAAAATGATTTACACAAGATTATATTACATTAATTAATAAGAACATATGTTTTATTCCAATGTCCACCCATTCAATTATTTTTATTAAACGATTGTATAATATCATTATTATACTAAATATATTGATATATTTTTATTCTATTGTTATTACCAACACTTTCACACACATACATCAAATGGGATACACATTCAGCATTCTTGTGTGTGTTAGACAACTGCTTTGTAATCCAATGTAGTTTTATATTCAATGAACACCTCTCAAGGTTGGGAATAATGATGAAAATACTACTTTTAATTTAAATATTTTATATTAAAAAATTATTATTCTTTTTTAATTATTATATTAAATAAAAAATCATTCTATTAATATATTTGGGATACGACAACTTTGTTTGTGGACGTTTGGACTACTACCTCCTCAAAGCGATGTAATTCATTCACACATTAAAAAGATTTTATTAAGAATAGGGTTAATAATATTATATTATTTATATTAATTAATAATAATATTGGAATGAAAATATATATATTTATTTTATATTCTTTTCTTCAATATGAATATAAAATGGAAACAACATTCATGCTTATATACGACCAATAATTTCCAAGAACGGGGTACTTCATTTAATATTTATAAATTATATAGTTTTCTTATAAATACAAATATATTGAGTATATATGATCTATAAAATTATATAAATATTTAAATTATTATTTAACTAAGGTGTAAAGAATAATAAGTCAGAACATATTTGGAAAACAATGTGTTTATTACGCATGATGTAACATTACCTAGAAATTGGTAATGAAAATGTCATATAAATTCAGAATAAAATTAAATATGATAAGATATATAATAATATCTTTATATTTATCATTTATATTAATCATATATTTATTATTCATGAGTTTTGAATGTGTATGAATATAGACAAGACTTAATGGATGGGTTTTCTTATCTCTCTTTTATTTTTGTGAGATATATGATATATTCACCACGTATTCTTATTTAGTGATTTATATAATTCCCTATGACATGATATATCAAGAATTTACTTTCCTTAATGATATTAATAATTTCAATCCATGTAATTCTTTCATAAGTATCATGACTTAATGGTTACTCAATTATTTATGGGACTTTTAGTCCTACTTTTATTTTTGTGAGATTTTAGGTTTATTCGCCACTCATTTATTTTGTGTAATCTAGATATATCCAATGAATGTATTATATTTTAAGTAACATTAAATTTATGGATATTTATATATCCATTTTATGTTATATATTTCAAGGGATTTCTCAATCCAGAAGATACCAAATTGATAAGAAAATTCTGTCTTAATTTTCTCTCATTGAGCTATATGTTTTTATGCACCTATGTTATTTTATGAAGTTTATATAAATAAATTTGACAAGTATTATAATAAATAAACTTTTCTTAATTATATTATATGCTTCATGTAATGTTATTATTTCATGTGTACTACAATAACCCTAGTATTTATTTCATATTAATACAAGATTTATTACAGAAGGTTACACTTCATACAACCCAAAATATCGAGAATTAAATTGTATTTTGGATTTATCAACATTAAATAACAAATTAAAATATTAATAACATAATATTAATTGAAAACATCCATAATATACTCACACATAATCAATTTGTGATAACCTGGGGACATACATAAGAAATGTTTGAGCTATAAAGACAAGTAAGGGAATAACCGTGATGTAAAATGAAGTAAACAATACATGATTGAAAATAGGCATATAAATGGGGAAATAGAATGATTTTTAATCTAATAAATGAACAAAGATACAATATATATCATGTTAATCATAATGGAAACAATTTAAATATAGAAATAACATAGAATTTTCATCATAAACATATGTCAAGTATAACATCCAATACATCCTGATGGAAAAAGTCTAATAAAGGAATCTGGATAACTCAAAGTCTGAAAATGAAGTCTCATTAGACTAAACATTACATGATTCATTTGAGAACAAAACAATTCAAAGTTCACATGTCACTTTCATTTCATTTCCATGCTTAATTGTGTCACATATATAAAAAATCATATATTCATTCAAGATTATATTTTGTGAAATGATAAAGGAGTGTGGTATAAATTAATTTATGTCCAATGAAAAATATGTATAAGTGAATAAAAGTGAACACCCTTGATATTAAATTGTTATGGTATTCACTAAAAAAATTATTGGAACGAAAAATCATGTTGAAATTTCATCATCATAACGATGTCACATAAACATTCATTAAATGAAATGAGGAGTGAGAAAGGAGACTCTCATAATTTGGAAATTAAATGGTCAGTAATATGGACATTTAAATAAATATAACAAAATTATTAATTAGAAATATAAGGCCTAATATAATAAAGAAACTTTGATAAATAGGAAATGAGATGAGTACTTACCTTGATGGTCTGAATCCAAATGATTGGGATGGTCTTCTTGAGCCCTTGGGGGAACCTTGGGGGGTAGATGGGATGAAAGAGTTAGGATGTAAGAAATATATTTATATTAAAGAGAAATTTGATATTGTGTGTTTTATTATAATACAAGTGTGGTAAATATTTTAATATTTTCCAAACATAGGTTTTGGACTCTATATAATAAAATAACCATAACAAAAAATATGATTCCTTGGTTTCGGCTTATTGTTTCTTCCAAATGGTATTTGATTTCATTATTTTGTAAGTCCATGGGTATAACATTATAAAAAATAACCATTCTTATGTAAAATTGAATATTACACTTAATGAAATAATTTTAAACCCATAAAATATATTGATGGTTTGGGAGGATTCAGAAAGGGTTTATAAATTTAAACAAATAAATATAAAATCACATTTATTAAATGTTTAAAAATATTTTTTATCATTTATATACATTATAGATTTCATTTAATAACATTCTTTGATATTATGATGTCATCATATATAATTATATTAATATGGTAATTTATTTTTTCCAAAAAATCAAGTGTCTTAGAAATTTAAGAAAATTCCCAATTAGATAATTTTGGCATTATGATTCAAAGAAAAATATTTATTTTAACAAAATAATTTAATTAATATTATAATTTTAACTTTTAAAATTATATCAGAATTTTTTGAGAATTTAGGATTTTTTACGACAACAATTCTCAGACCCTTATAAAAATAACATTTTAATTAATAAAAAATATATGATAATTTATATTTAATAGAAATTTATATAATATTATTTTAATAAAATATTATATATTTCAAAAGGCCATTAATTAATAAAAATAAATACCTGATTTTAATTTGAATGTGACTCAATACTACCATTTGTTTTTTATTATATCAATTATCAAAATCTTTAATAATTTAACAATAAGAAGTAAATAAAAAAAATTCAATTGAAAATATAATATAAAATATAATTTTATTAAGGCGCTCATTTATTTCAATTTTATATACTATAAAACACACTGTTAAGAAGGTGAAATTAGTGATAATTTCATATAGTGGTTCATTGTATATTATTTGGGTTGTATCTCGATGATCTTGAACTTATCCCGTAAATAATTTATTTCATTCTAAATTTGATCAATCTCACCTTTTTCATGGTCAATGGAATATACCAAAGGAGTTATCTCTCACAAAATATTTGATAAATGAGATTTATAAGGTATGATCCAACTGGTTGAGGCCATAAATTCCTTTGTCTATGTCAATAGTATTCGTTAAAACACTATATTTATAGTTATCTTGTGATCACTATTAAATAACAATATTATCAATGGTTATGATTCTGAATGGACATTAGAAATATATTAAAAAAAATAAGTATATGTGTTTTATGAAACCAAATTAAATTTTAGTACATTTATCTGAATTAAAAGGGGAATCTTATTTATAAATATTTTTGTCGTTAAAGGGGAGTTGATTCAAAGTAAATAAAGTATCAAGAGTTTATTGATACAATATCATATTTAACTGTTATTTTTTATGATTATACATCCATTGATGAAATGTTATGATCCATATCTTATGGACCCTCATAACTTCTCTTCTCCTCTGGTTATTAATGATATCTTCTTGTAATAGCAGCATATTTTAACTCATTGTACTTAAGATTATTGAGAATGTATTTTCATGAAAATATGTATTTATATCAATCTTATGTCAGAAATATATGTTCTTTCAAAGCTATTATTTATAAAAATTATTTTCAAAATTTCAAACAATTCCTTGATGATATTTAAATAAAATTTTATGAATTTTTTACCTTATATACAAAATGGGTTATAAACAAGAAATCCACATTTATTTTTCTGATCAAGGTATATTTTTACACTTTTACTAGCACAAATTCAATTTTCAGCATGTAATAATTAATCCACTATCATGAACGTTATTTATTTGAACATTCCTTTATATTTCTACATGATTACTTCTTTTTACTAATTATTTCACTAATATTCTGTAGATTGATTGTTTTTAAATTGGATTTCAATGAAAAATGTTTTTAAAAAATGCTTCATTATAAAAATTATTTTTAAATGGTTTTAAAATCAACCTTTATATATTTTGAATGTTATTATCAATGGAAAAGATTTCTAAATGTTTTATATTTTAAAATGTATTTTTTAAATTAGAAATTATTTTTTCCTAAATAAATATTTAAATTATTTTCTGAATATTATTTTATGTGTTTGAATATTGGTTTTTAATGAAAATAATTTTGTATATTTTTTATTCTATAAAAAGTGATTTTCAAAGAACAATAGTTTTCCTTAAAAAATTCTCTTAGTTATCATTCATAAATGTTCTTTATCTAAGATTGAATCATTTTATATAGTTTATGTTTTACCAAGAATATAATCCAACGAAATCATTCTTATTCTTTCTTTGAATTATTTATGTTTGAAATGGAATGTTGTTTATGAAACATGTTCCTATTCTCGGTGTTTTTCAATGATTAAATTCTTGTGATATTCATTTAATTTTACATGTAATTATTTGATGAAATGATTATGAAAATGTTCAATTTTCCAAAGGTCATGATAGATGAAATATTTAAGATACCCATTTCATTTCATTATCTAGGATATTATTTTTTAAACTGATCCCTTTTTATGGGTCAAGATATGATAAATGTTTCATTATCTTGTATAACATGGCTATATGATTTTATTCTGTGACTGGGGGTTCCTATATCACCCACCAATGAATTGGGATAAGATAAATGGTATTTTTTCTTAATGGGTACATGAGATATAGACCAATCCCGATAGTAAAAGCGTACATAGGTTTTATCCCAAGCTTGTAGCAATAGGGGATAGAGGAGGGATTCCCAATCTGATAACGAGATGTTATATGTGAGGTAATACCGTGCCTGTAAAATGAGGGTACATGGAAAGGAATCCAAAATAAATAACAATTGGTTACACAAGAGGGTATCTCAAACCTGTAACAAGAGGGTATACAAGATGGTATCCTAATACCATAAAAATAGGTTATACGAGAGATCATCCCAAACTCATAATAATAGGGTGTATGGGAGAAAATATCTGGCCTAAAACAAGAGGGTACACATGAGTACATCACAGTTATGGATTAGTTCCGCAGGTGATTAGCCAAACCTAACATGATTTTAAGGTCTTGGTAGGTAGCCTAAATTTTTTTTTCTATTCTTAGCTATATGCCAAAATTCTTTGTCCTATTCCTATTTTATTATATTTTGGATTATTCCCCGGATTTGTTTTGTGATTCATGTCTTATTATGTACCAATCATAATTCTGTGATTCACATCTATGATATTTGCAAAGCAAAGTATTATCTTCCAATGTTTTCCCCATTATATCATACACTTTTCAGTGTTATTATTATGTATCATAATTGTTTTACATTAATAATCATGTGATCTCACTCATAATTATGTTTCAATTCCTTATGTTATGAATGATGGTTTTAAGTAGGTGTACTCATTGGAAATATCATTATGGAAAATAATAAAGATATTTCATCATGTTAGAAGACTGTGTTTCTATAACACCCCATGTTTTTATGAATCACTTTTTATTAAATGAATTTTATTTTATGTATTACATTTAAAACGATGCCTTGTTAATATTTCATTATATGCAACACCAAGATAATCTTGTCTTGTACAGAACACTAACTTGGCTTGTGTTACAAGAGACACAGAGTTTCTATAAAACAACATATTATTATTATATTTTTTTAAGATATATCATTGTAACCTATCCATTAAACATTGGAATATGAATATTAATAAATTTTTAATAAATATTATTTATATTGGTTTTATATAATTAATTATAATGATAATAAAAAATATAATATTATTAAAAGTCTTTTTATGCTTGAAAATTCTATTTTCTTATATAAAATGTTTCTATACCATTTTATGAAAAATAAAAAAAATTAATTTAATGCACATTTATAATTTTAATTTTATAAAATAATAATAATTTTTTAATTCTTAATTTCATAAATAAATTAGGGATAAATTTATAAATTTTTCTGAGAAACTAAATTTCTTAATGTACAGTGAGAAATATAGAATTTTAATTCCAAAAATAATATTTCATATAATTTATTTATATTGTTAAATTATATTTTAATTTGACTGAAAATATTAATTACATAAATTTTACATCAATTAATTCAATTTATGTCATTATAACCAATTTCACATTAAAATTTGATAGGCAGGTATTTCAAAAATTTAAAAAATTTAGCATAATCAAAGTCACTCATGACTCATATGAGGGGTTAATTTTAAATTAATTTCATTCAATTTTGTGATTATATTTGTAAAATATGGATTTTGTATATGGAATAACTATAACTTATAATATATATTATTTAAAAATTATTTCTTGGAGACAACAATTATGGAATTTAATTAAAATTAATTACATCGATTAAGGTAAAAATTAGGAATAAGATATTCTTAAACATTTATATAAGGTTCCAAATAACCTAGAAACATGTCCAAAATACATTTTATTCACATATTTCAACTATTTACCATATGTTAACTAATTTTGACACTTATTGGTGGGAGAAGATGTCTTTCAGACCCCCCAATAGTGTTTATCATTTTTATATATATAAAAAATGCCACACCTCCTATACTATTTATGTGGACTCTCCCAGTCAAATATTCACACCTATAAATCCCTTTGTATAGTAAAAACAATCCCATATATCCCCTCAAAATTCCTAGCTTCATCATTATATCCTCCCTTTGGGAATAAATCGAACCGAGGAAGTCCATTGGAAAAAACCAAAACGGAAATAGCCTAAATATAGGTAATGTTCTTCGACAACACCTTTTGTTTTATTTTCATTATAAACCCATCAATTATTAGTAATCAATTATTATATAACAAAATATGTATAATAAATATAAAGTTACTTTTTTATGTTAATAGTTTAACCTACACTCAAAAAAATATACATATAATGGGATATACTCATTAAAAATAAATTTTTATTTCAATGCAACTTTAAGGATAAGTGGGGAACCATAAATAAAAAAAAAGATCACTAAAAATTGAAGGAACTCAAATATTTTACATATACCAGACTATGATTTCAAGAGTTATCAATTAAATGGGATATACAATCATTGTTCATGTGTTCGGTTGACTAACGCCTCACAAACTGATCTCAGTCATTATTAAATTGCAACCATTCAAGTTTGGAAAAAATGATGAAATTTATATTATTATATAATAAGTTATATTTTTGATTCATTTATTATTATATTAATGTTATATTCTATATACCTTATTTCTTTTCATTTTTTGGATATATGATTAATTCGTTTGTTACTATGTGGACAACCGCCTCCTCGAAGAGATGTCATTTAGTCGCAAATTATTTGGAATATATTAAGGATGGTTTTAGTGAATCTATATCATATATATTACATAATAATAATACTATAATTATAATATATGTAGGATTTACATTGTTTATTTCAATATGAAAAATTTATGAAAATAGTGTTCATGCATACATATGGCCTGCCATCTCCATTAATGATGTATTTCATATTATATTTATATATTTAACATATTATTATGAATAAATTTATACAAAATATATATTATATTTATTTCCTGATATAATTGTGTACATGTAGAAATCATTATATATATATATTTGAGGACTAATAATATTACAAACCAAAACACCTGCAAAAAACCAAGTGGTTATTACCTGAACCATTACATTAACATGGAAGTGTTAATAAATATGTATTAAAAGGTCATAAAAATAATATATGGTTTTATATAAAATAATAATATTATTTAATATATTTATAAAAAACATATATTTATTATTCATTAGTTTTGAATTAGTACGAAATGATTCAATTTTTATGGTTAGGGGATTTCTAGTCTCACTTTTATATCTACGAGACTTATTTCATATTCATGAATCATTTATATTATATGGCATATATAAAAAACATGAATATATTATATGATTATTATCCATAAATTTAGCGGTATTTTAGTTTCCATATTTTTATCTCTATTTTATTGGGTTTTATGGTTGATATGTTAACAAATCAGAAAGATATTTTTGTCGCAACATTCTCTCTAAGAGACACATGTTTTGTTATGAACCTATATTCATTTACCTGGATTATATAATTTCATTTGACATGTTATGTCATTAATATCCTTAATTCCATGGTATTATAATATGCATGTGGTTTTATCTAATTAAATGGGGTGTTTTATTAAATCTTTCAAATGTAGTAAGTTGTTATTGTAACAATCTCATTGTTTATTGAGATTATTTATGATTATGCCTCCTTTAACTATTTTATATGATCTATCTCACAAGAACACTAATTAATTTTTTTCTGATATAGTTACTCAAGAAATATTTAAGTATAAGTACCATTTTCCCACTATTTATAACTAAACATAACTAAGAAAATATTTTTATGATAATCTGACGATATTTCTCTCCATAATCCGAAATCTGTTTTATTAAAAATATAATGTTTTAAAAAATCAATTTTTTTTAAAACTATTTCATAATAAAATTTTAAAGGAAAAATGAAATTGATGTTTTTATGGTTTGAAAATCCTCATTTATATGTTTTAAAAGGTATTTTCAAAGAAAATATTTTTCAATAATGTTATAATTTTAAAAAATCATTATGAAAAAAAGAATATATTCTTTAATATTTTTTAAATATATTATCCAAATTATTTTCCATCTAAGACGACATATATTAGTGTTACTCATTCTTTTCTGGTGGAATTATCCAAATATTCTATTCGTATTCCTTATCATAATGGTTTATGTTTTGATATCATGATGTTAATGAAACTTATATATCTTAAAGGAGTTATATCATTATGAAACAAACATAATTTAATAGGTTCTTCTTTGATGAAATGATTATGAATCATGTATATTTTTTCACATGTAATGATATGATTACATGTTTAGGGTACACATTTCATTTCAGGGATTCTGATATGATTAATATTTATGTACTAGTGAAACACATATGTATGATTTCTCTATGAGATGTGTATGACCAATATATCCCTCCAATTATTTACGTATGACCATATATCTCATGAGGTATATAGGAATATTAAAGGATGTGAACCCATTTATGTAATGGAATATGCATGTTAAGATAGCATTGGGAGTGTTCCTTGAATACTATGATGGTTTGTTAAGTGATACCAGTACCCTTATATGGACTCGGCTGTAAAGCCTTGAATACAATGGAAATCATTTTATATACTTATGTGACTTCTACAATTCAATGATTTATTCCTATCTTTTGATTTATTGGTTTATCCTCATGATTACCATATGATTCATGTATTAATATCTTAAAAATCTTTATTCCATGATTCATTTTTATGCTATTTTATATGAAGGGTATTGAATTATAATGTTATGATCATGTTCTCATACCTGTATTCTCATTTTCATGTTTACACATCTACCTTAGTTACACATACTGACTATATGAGGTCACATATTTAAATGGTTTATTTCCTATTGTTATTAAGATACGTGTAATTTATTCTGTTTCAAAGAAGTTTTATATTCGTGAACAATATATTTGCGGATAATATATCTCAGTTATGTACCAATGTTTGTGATTCCTTGTTTTTAATGGAACTATAATAATACAGTATCCGGGCATCTTTTTGTGTAATGTATTAATTATTCTACAAAAATAATTTAATTATAATTTATGTCAAGAGAGGTTTACTATAGTTGGTACCAGATCAAAAGATTGGTTAACCATTGGAAAATAGGATTATAAATCCTTAGTGAGGTCCCTTAAATAATTTCCTTAAGGATTAGAATAAGGATGAGTCAGGGTATAAAAAATGTCATGGAATTTTGTTAAATCGTAATGTGAATTTTTTCATTGAAATACATATCATTGTAGATACAATATGTGTATTTGGATATAGAATTTTTTTACATATGGGAACCAACACTAAAAAAACTATATATAGCCACAAAAAATTGTGAACATCTATAGTAAAATGCGCTTTATTCCGTACAGAGTTTGAAACTCCCTGGAGATATTGTTTGGAAATTATTAAAATTTTCATCAACCATCATGATCGGTTTTTATAGAAGTTACCTATTTATAACATAGGATAAACATAATGGTTCTTATATTAATTGTTGTCTCGTAGTTTGTAGATAATATATGTGGTTTTCATGATTATTTGGTCCCCCTCTATGATTAATATTCAATAAAATATGATTTTGGATTTTAGTCATTGCCTAAAACACTAAGGAAACACGTTAAGGATAAGTATGAAGGGATATTAAATGACTATTCTCTTCAGCATACTAATTATATGGTAGATGGAATGAAAAATGTCATTTATATGCTCACCCAACATTATCAATATATGAATGATGATTTACTTTCAAATGTGAAAAGGGGGTACATCATTTTGTGGAGTCCATCCTATGTGAACATCAACCTTATTTCAATGGGCCTTCTAATACAATTGTTATTGAACAATAGATTTGTACCATTGATAAGATAATAAACATTTTCTATTGTATATAAAATTAGAAATTCATTATTGTTTTTTATCATATAGAATTAAAAGATGAAAATTGTGGGACACTAATCAATATAATGAGATGGAAAGGGGAAATTGAATCCATGGATTGGGAGGAGTTCCAGAACATATATTTCAAAATGTACTTTCCTCGTATTCTTTTTAAAATGAATGAGAAATAGTTCCATGGTTTAAAGAAAATGTATGGTGATTCTATTGGTACCGATTAGGAAAATTTCCCAAGACCATTGAGGCATGATTCTGGTATTATCATACAACCTAATTGTAATATTGATAGGTTCATTATTAGATTAAATCCAAGTATCATAACGGAATTGTTCATAAGAGTAATTTTTAGATATGTAGATATTTGGAGATTTGAAATCAAGGATTAAATAGAGGATGGTGTTATGAAAGAAATTTTCATAAGGGGTATTGTAAATGTAATAATTGTGGATTGTATGGTAATTGAAAATTTTATTGATGGTGTAATGGGAATAAGATAGCTAATAAAGAGAACATTTTTAAATATATTTAGAATAAATGTCTCTTGCTTCAGTTCCAAAAGTGTATGGAGAATGATAATTATTCTCACCACTTCCCAACCTATAAAAATTAATGATAATGATCGATGTTTGTAAACTCTAAATATGAGAGAAAATTGGAAATCAAATGAGATCACTGTTTTTGATGAGGGGTTCAATAATGACATTTCAAGACATACGCATACCATAAAATCTAGAATTGTTAATATTTTATTTGATTCTGGATAAACCCACTCTTTCATCTCAAAATAATATGATCAATTTATATGATTAAACCAAAATTATTAGATGTGGAATTAGAAGTGAAAAACCCTAATGGTATGATGATTTCATCTCAAGGGTATGATTCCTCTACAGTTGAATTTTTTTCACAATTTTCTTTCTTCAAATCATTTAATTGTTCCTCTAGTTTAATTTGATCTCATCTTAGGCATGGAATAAATTTATATTCTTAAATCCCACATCATGTATCGCTAAAGGGATGTTAAATTTTATATTTTATTCCAACCTATGATCATATATAAATGTGACGATAACTATGAACTTATTATGAAGATTAAATCTAGTTAATGGGTCATAATTCTAATTCAGAAAGGATGTTTATCTCAAATGGTTGGGGATAAGATTAACATTTATGATATTATTATTTTTCAAAAATTTGTGGATGTATTTTCAGAATTCTTTCCTATCCATCACCCAAAAAATGATGTAGATTTCATGAAAGAAATCATCTGAGGATCCACACAAATTTCAAAGACTCCCTAAAGAATGGACCATATTGAGTTGAATAAATTGAAAGAAAAACTCGAGGAAGACCATGAAAATGGATTGATTCATCCATGAGTCTCACCTTGGGGCACACATATTCTTTTTATGAAAAATAAATATAGATCAATGAGTATATTTATTTATTATGTATATTTTATCAAGATCAATATAAATGAAAAGTATCATATGGACCATATTGACGACCTGTTTTCTCAGCTGCATAGAGCTAAATACTTTCCATAGATTATCATTCATTCATAATATAATCAATTGAGGGTCAAAAAAGAGGATATAACCAAGACATAATTCTATAGATGGTATGGAAACTATGAATATACAATGATTAATTTTGGGATTACTAATTTCTTGACTCTAATTATATATATGATGAATACAGTCTTTATAGATTACCTCAATCTGATTTTGATAGTTTTTTATATGATATTATTATATTTTCAATGATAATGTACAATCATTAAGATCAATTGATATGTGTACTAAAGACGCTATGGAAAGAGAAACTATATGAAAAATTTAAAAATTGTGAATTTTGGATTTGTTTTTTCATTTTTGGGTCATAAAATCATAATAGAGGTTTAATGATATATTTATCAATCACAGAGGCAATTGAAGGTTGGCCAAGAACAACCATGGTGGCTGAAATCTATAGTTTTTTGGATTAGATGGATATTCTTGATGGCTTTTGTAGAATTTATTATGACTATCTAATCCTATAATCAAATAATCTTTGATGGGTTCCAAGTTCCTCTAGATAAAATAATATGAGGAAAATATTAAGGAACTGAATAGAAGATTAGTCAGTTAACCTATGCTTAAAATTATCATGTAGTGTAGGAAGGGTTTTAATATATGGTTATTTATATAATAAGATATTGGGATTCTTTCTCACGCATATCAACCAGATTATAAAATATGTCTCATTGAAATTGAAAATTCATAAGATAAACTATCCAACTCATGATTTGGAGTTCGTACTGTAATTTTTTCATTAATGATATTGCGTATTTATCTTTATAGAGAAAACTGTGATATATATATATATAAGATCATGAATGTTTTAAATTTATTTTCAAATATAAAGATTTGAACCTGATATATAGAATTTGGTAAGAGATGATAATAGATTAGGACTGTTTAATACAGTACCACCCGAGGAAAGTGAACAGGGTGGCTGATTTATTGAGTCGAACGGATAATGATATCTTATTCAAGATGAGGATTATAAAAGATTAAATATTTCTTGATTAATAATAATTGATTTATAAATATTAAAGGAAGTTCATATATATTATCTTTCTCATTTTAATGTTTATCCCTATATCCAAGTAATGATTATAGAGGCATAGATTGAAGATTAAAAATGATAAAAGAAGCTTAGAAATTATCTTTAGTTTATCAATGATTAGGATTGAATTATGGGGATCAGGAACAATGTATGTGTTCCTTCTATTATAGATTTAAGGAAGGAAAAGATTGAGGATGCTCATTGTTTTTCATCTGTTATTTATCATGGGAGTATGAATATGTATAGAGATATAGATGAATACTATTGTTGGGACAGAATGAACAGGGATACCACAGAGTTTTTATCTCTGTACTGGGTACTCATGCTTGTTAAGGGTGAAAAAAATATATGGGGTGTTACAACCACTTCATATTCTATGATGGTAATGGTAGAACAACACTCTGGATTTTTTTTTGGAGTTCATAAAACATATATAATGAATAATTAATTATGGGTGGTATTATATCTCCATAAAAAGTCATCACCCTTCATTATAATCAAAGAATACTTCTCTCTAGATCATATCTTAAGTATATACATTAAGTTTGTGTTAAGGTTTCATGGATTACAACATTCTATAATATTTGATCAGGGCCCATAGTTTCCTATATGTTTTTGAGAATCCAGCTACATGAACGTGATATAAAATAGACTTTAACAGCAGTATATCATTCTCATATAGATGGTCATTATAGAATAAAATTCAATCCTTATATTATATATTGAGATATTGTTCGTTGGAATTCACAGGTGGTTGTGATCGACAACATCCTCTATTTTAGTTTCTTAACAACAATACCTTTCACAAAATAATTTGAATGGATCTTTATATATATATATAAGCGATGAACTATAGAGATCCAACCTGTTGAAATGATGGTATAGAGATAAAGTTAATGGGGCCTAAGATCACTAATGAAATGACCGAGAATGGTATAACCATTCAGTTTTGTATCAATGCAGATCAAATTCCATAGAAATTTTCAGCTGATAACCATTGGAATGATCAATAATGTGACATTTTCTAGATGTTGTTTCTATGAATCCATGTATGGGAGAGGCTTATGATATTTAGGAAGAAATATTAACTATGTCGTAGGTATAATTATCCATTTTAAATTCTTGATCATATTGGGATAGTATCCTATTAATTGGAACTTCCTATAAATCTATCTCAAGTAAAATATGCCTTCCGTTTATCTGTCTTGAGGATATACATCTCTGACCATTTATATATTCTTAACTCAGAGTTCGAACAGTTGGAGGAGGTTCATTCTTATGAAAAATAAACGGTTGAAATTATGGATCATATTGAGAATGTTCATGAAAAAAGACCACTCACCAAGTGTAAAAACCCGAGATTTTATAAGATACATTCTTTTTAATTTCATTCATATCTTCTGTTGTATGATACACTAATATTACCTTGTGCTATACGCAACACCGTATTAGCTTGCAGTATACGCAACACTCTTCTTGGATCGTGTTACACACAATTTTGATAATAGTTATTCTACGCAACATTGAGTATATATATATATATATTCAATGTATAAATGAAATATGGTTGGATTCCGTTATACAAAACAATGAATAATTCTTTCACAACACGCATCCCTGACTTGGCTTGCATTACACGCAATCGCGACCTTCTTCGATAGAGTGTGTTGTACGCAATACCGGGTTTTACTAAACAACGATATATTATTATAATATTATTATGAACTATCCGTTATGAGTAGTATTAACTAAATTTTGAATTTTATAACATTATTATTCATCTTCCACATTTTCTAGAACATGGTATAAGAACAAAATAAATTTTTCGGGTAAAATTAGTATTTTTCAAAAAAATGTAGTTTTGCCGCCTTTTGATGGCGCACCCATATTAAATCTAGTTTTTGACATGTTTATAAGTACCATTTGACGAAATAAAATTATTCTTTGGAATCAAGAAATAAAAATTTACTTTGGATAAATTTTTCATTTTATTCTGACGACTTTCATATTTTAATGAATAGTAAAAACACGCTATATTTTAATGAAAAACAACTTTTTTCATCGTAATATCTTATGTGGTTAAATTATAATATTGAATGGTTTTAAATTATAAATATAATATATTTTAACCATTTAATATAATGTATGTCATTATCATTGATTTTACCTTGAATTTGTAGGTTAAATCAATTCAATCATTTGCAATGTTATAAAGAAAAACCCGTTTTCTTTCGACAACAGGATTAATTTTAATTTAATTTCTGCAAATTTTGTGTATTTAATTTGAAAAAATGGATTCCATATTTGTAATCATTGGGTCCAAATTATGTTAATAAGCTACTTTTTATTTTTGGGCATTGTGAATAGTAACTACGGTAAATTTTATTTACTATAGTTAAAGGTAAATCGGGTAATTAAGGGTAAATATAAGATTATAAAATTACCCTAACACTTGTAAAAATCCTATTAGATGACTAAAAGTCTACCCATATCACCTAAGGGCCGGATTATATTCATTTAATGGACATTTTTTCATGAAAATAATTTAATTATTATTAAAACCAAAGAAAGTGACAACATGTCACTCTCTTAAATACTATAAGTATAATAATTTTAATTTAGTGATAAACTTCATAAAACATAGAAAATTAATAGTATACAGAAATATAACACAATTATATACATCATGATAATTTATTAATAATTTTTTGGGATTAAATAATTATCATTAATTGTGACACAATAGTGATGCAGAAATTATTTATCTGGTGAAAAATCAAGAATATAGTTTTTATTAAACTAATAGTGACCATAAAAGGCACAAAACCCTGACCAAATCTTATTGGTCATGTAAATTTAAACTATAATCATCCAAGGGTCGAATATTTGACCATTTGGAGTCTTATACAAGCAATTATGACACTTATATTATTTTATTCCAAAGTTGTCACTATCATAATTTAATAAATATAACAATTTAACTATTGTGATTTTATGATGATAAATTCGAGTAATAGTATTATTATGAAATTTAATTGATTTATCTTAATCATAGGATTTTATTTTTAATTTTTATGAAACATATAAGTATATTAAATAATTATACAAAAATGTTGTAGTAATTATTTTATTAAGGGATAAACCAAATAAATGGTTTTAAAAATAATAAAATAAATATTATATGAACTATTTAATGTTATCCACTAATTTTATATATACATATGACCTTTTATGAATCTATTAAAGCTTTTAGTTCGAACATTTTTCTGTATATATTTTTTTTAAATTCAAATAAATGAATAGTGTCAAAATTGACACTATTGTTATTTTATAAAAACATCATATTATAAAATTATTTAAAAATCACAAAAATATTTTAAAATTATAAATTTAAATTTATATGGTCTATAATGTTATAAATTAACCAATTATGGAAAATTCACAACAAATAAGTAATTATTTCTTATAATTTAAAATTTAGAATTTTATTACCACAAATAAACTTAAATAGATTAAATAAGGATAAATCAAAATGATAAGGTTTAAAATAAGATCCAAACAAGTCTAAATTTGATTGGTTGATGAGATTACAACCCTATCGCATCTGATCTTCGAATATGAGTAATTTTTGGAGGTTTTTAAGTGGGGTAAGATTTATTATAAATTAATATTTTTAACAATTCCAAAGGTTCCCCTCTCCTCCCTTATAAAAGGGCACCTCCTCCCTCTTCTCCTCAGACCAATTTGAGCCTTCAATCTTGGCCACCCCTGCCAAATTATCTTCTCCACTTCCCTGGAAACATCCTAGAGGTTCTGGTTTACTTTAAAGATCAATCTTAGTGCCCTAAGAGGAGGTTTCAAAGAGGCGTATCGAAGAAGAGGTAATTTCTTCTCCCGATTCTTTCAAGATGATTTCTTCTTCAAATTCTTCTTATTTAGTTGTTTAATTATAAATTAATAACATCAGTATCACTAATATACTGATTTGTTATTATAAATATGAAACAACCCCATTTCACCTTCTATCCATCCTACGGAAAACAAAATCAACGCGCGTGCGTACGTACGGAATACTTTCTCCACGCCGTGGTGGAATCTGTTTTTCCACCAAAACCTTACATGGATGGGTATAATGGTGTAAAGAATAACTATACATAGTTATTATAACATCATACTGATTCTGATATATTTTATCATCCACTCCAATTCAATTCAATAATTATGGAAACGATATCATCGCTCGTGCGTACGTACGGACTACCGTCTCCACGACGCAATGAGATTTATTCTCCATGTTAACCATTTAAGAATGATTATAAAGTATATATAAGAAATATATGACATTAGAAATCAACTGGATTTATGTATATATGTATTTCATCTACTTAATTCCATTCAACTCAATATGGAAACGAAAACAGCGTTCATGCCTATGTACGGCCTACCGTCTCCATGAACGGTGTTTTTTCCATTTATCGATCTATTATATATATGTATATTATGAATATATATTATATATAAATCATGTTTTGTATTCTGTAATTATGTAATCGGGATCTAGGTAATCATATGAATAATTACAAGTCAAAACACGGACGACAAATGAAACGATTTTACCCAAAACGCTCTTTATCATGGAATTTACAAAAGAATGGGTAATATAAAGTCATTTGTGAACCATATATGATATCATAACAATTAATATAATTTTTTAATAAGTCAATAACATTATTTATATCATTATACAGGAGGTTCGGATACGTACGAAGCATATCGGACATAAGGTAAGGGATAATTTTTCAAATCTCATTTTTATCCGAGATTGCTTATTCGAAAGTATTTACTGGGGTTATTTATATCATCCATGTCCATGTTTTATAAAAGTGTTTTCATGTATGTTTAAAATCCTTTTTACCCATTCTTGACTTTTACTACATGGTATGTAAGGAATCTTTCTTTTTTTTACGTTACGAGGTACTTTTTGACTTTTCCAGCAAAAGTAGGAGAAGAATGTTTTTTAACTTATACGGCATGAACGAATTTTTACGGTTTTATAAAGACTTATTTTCATAAATATTCCTACAAAATATTTCATGACTATTTTCTACAAAATACTTTTCTTTTAAAATTTCATGACATTTTGTGAAAAGAAAATTATTTTGAAGAAGAAAGGATATTTTCCTCAAGAATTCATTTCAAGTGTTTTATCAAAACCATTTTTCATCTAAGATGAAATTATTTCATATGAGTATGTTTCAAGGATCATGTCTCCATGATTTACATGTTTTCATTTTTCTTATTATGAAATGATATCCATTTCTTTTATATGGATTATGTGATGATGGAATGATGTTTATGAAACCCATTTTGTTTATTGGGTTATTATGAATGATGAATGTTTTTTTTGTGGCATAAGTAAGAATGATTTCATTATGAGATGGGTGGGACCTATATCTCCATCCAATGCATTGGGTGAAGATTTTATATCTCATGAGATAGACATGGCTGGAACGGTAAGTTAATCTGGTTCAGTGTTACAGGACTGAAACGATGAGTGAACTCGATTCAGAATGGGACTTTGTCCACTAAGATGGTCTTGGCAGCAATGCCTAGGCTACTATGGAAATAATTACATGTGATTAATGGATGACACAATTACATGTTTTATTCCCATGCTATTTTGTCATTATTAATGTTTCTTTATGATCTATTCCTTACGTACTTCCATGTTTTATGTCATTTCTCAAGCTTTTGATGTCTAAACATTATGTTCATGTTTTTAAGTTCCATTGTATATGGTATGTTTTATTTTATCCATGCTTACCCTTACTGAGCATTTGAGCTCACCCTTTTTATGTTTTATTTTCCCCCAGGATCAAAAGAAAGGTTTTAGGTTAGGAAACAAAATGTGGAAGATATTTATGAGAGATGGTGAAGATCTTTCACAACGATTAGAAGTTTATGTTCCAAGTTTCCAAAGACACTAAACTATTATGGTCCTTGTGTGTCTGTTTTTGTTATGTATTAAGTATTCCGCAAAAGTAATGTAATGTCCATGTACGTCAAGCTTCGTGTCTCTACAGTTGGTACCAGAGGAAAGGTTTAGTCAACCTTTGGAAACTAGGATGCGAGAACTATAGTGAGATCCCTAGAGATATTTATAAGGTATGTCTAGGGATGTCCCTAAGGATAAGTATACATATATGATATAGTCCTAGATCTATGGTAACGATATTAGATTAAACCAATGATGTTAGATATTGAAGTTACTCCCCCTTTATTATGATTTTTCCTCTCACACTATTCTTTTTGGGTTTTAGAAAATGGCTGGAAACAAGATGATTCACGATAATAGAGGATATGATGGACAATGTAATGATATTATTCATGAGAAACCAAATGAAAAGGGATTTGGAAGTCCAAACATCATAGTTATGCCGAATCAGAGATCTCATAATATGATCAATAAAGTAAAATTTGGTAAGTTTCCTTACTCGGCTAATAAGAGAAAAATGGAGTTTCATGATGATCATAGAGGAAAGAAAGTTCGATTTCCACTATGTAAATCATGTGGGAAGAGGCATCAAGGAGAATGTTTCAAAGGAACTGGAAGATGCTTTGGGTGTGGAAAAGAAGGACAGAAAGCCAGTAAGTGCAAAGGAAAAGGTTCAGTTAACACCAGGGGTGAGAATAATGGTATTTCTAGGACATCAACAATGGTTAAATGTTTTAAATGTGGAATGTACGGGAATTATGCAAACCAATGCCCTAAGGGAAAGTCTCATGAAGAGAATCATTACGGTCGTATGGGTAGTATTTATGTTGATGAGGATGAAGATACTACAAATGATATGTGAGAAGAAATAATTGTTGAACATCGGTCAATGGTTTAAAAAGGTAGTGGAATGATTACATGTTTATCAAGTGTAATGTTGTATAAGTAATCTCATGGTACTATGGAATAAAGAGACATCTAAGGATTGTTACATTGTTGTCTTTCCTTGAGTTTTGAAAGTGTATGATTAATGCTACCAGTATCCATGAAATGTTATTCAGATATTTTTGGAATGAAGATGATATGCGCATAATGAAGGGATAAGGAGAAAATTAAATGTTTGATAGTATTCATGATCTCATGACTCATATAAGGAGAAGGTTATATCATGCTTTGACTATATAGAATTTTTAGATTTTGGTATGTGGTAAGAGTTAATTTCTAACAGCATTCATGTTTTCACTAAGGTTTAATGGGTATTCATTTTTCAAGAGAATACATGATTAAGGTATTCACATGATTGGAATGTGACCAATATGATATATGGGGGATAAATGATGGTATTCACATCCTTGGTTGATGACATTTCAAGTAATCGTTGTCTTTATACTATGAGCTTGGACCGAAGTATTTTAGATAAGCCTAAAGATTGGAATGGATTATGTTGTACATAAGTTAGTATTGATTATGGATAGAACTTTTTTTGATATTATTGATGGGATGTTATAGTAATTTAGTTTTAGAAAAAGGACAACCTGCAGGACGGGCGACAGCCCATCGCGTCGGACAAGGCTGTGGGAATCGAACCCACAACCGAAGTGCGAATAGCCTTTATCTCCTACCACTGACCTAAATGAAGTCCCTGGTTAGTAGAAACTAGTTTTATTTTATTAAGTGACGTGATAGATGAAGTATATGTTCATTTTTATTCATATATGATTAACCTCACCAAAGACGGAATTATGTATATTTTATAACTTTTTCTAACCTTTTGTTTGAAACAGATGGAATGACCCATCATTCTATCACATGATATTTTAACACATCATGAATAACAAATTCAACTTCATTTCATTAAGAGATGAATT
Organism: Viscum album; assembly: GCA_963277665.1. Taxonomy (NCBI): domain Eukaryota; kingdom Viridiplantae; phylum Streptophyta; class Magnoliopsida; order Santalales; family Viscaceae; genus Viscum; species Viscum album. The sequence goes on from OY728152.1 coordinate 1,260,634,841, forward strand.
GGAGATTGTTCAAAGCACGAACAACAGTGAGATTATACCAAAATAAAGTAAGAATTTATTCTAATTCAAATTCTTCAACTTTGTGGAAATGATCTTGAAAACCAATAATGTTTTCCTAGTGCATTTATATCCAATGAATCAGCTGGTACCCTAGATCATCACAAATTTATGGCTTTGTGATTGTTGTCTTTTTCATAGCCATGTTCTCTACCACTCTCTATCAGAACATGATGGTTAGATTTATCTTCCATATCCATATTTTCACCAATGTTATCCTATATGGAAACCCAGTGATGAGTTAATTTGGGTAACCATTATATTTCATACTTTAGTTTTTAAAATTAAGTTTTGTTATTTCTTTTTACGATGTGGGTTTCTATGAATAGTAAATGATTTATAACCCAGACGAATTTCGAGGGCGAAATTCATTTTAATGGGGGTAGAATGTAACAACCCGATATTTTATAAGATAAATTCTTTTTAATTTCATTCATATATTCTGTTGTATGATACACCAATATTACCTTGCACTATACGCAACACCGTATTAGCTTGCAGTATACGCAACACTATTCTTGGATCGTGTAACACACAATTTTGATAATAGTTATTCTATGAAACATTGAGTATATATATATATATATATATATTTAATGTATAAATGAAATATGGTTGGATTATGTTATACGAAACAACGAATAATTCTTTCACAACACGCAACCCTGACTTGGCTTGCATTACACGCAATCGCGACCTTCCTCGATAGCGTGTGTTGTATGCAATACCGAGTTTTACTAAACAACGATATATTATTATAATATTATTACAAACTAGCCGTTATGAATAGTATTAAATAAATTTTTAATTTTATAACATTATAATTCATCTTACACATTTTCTAGAAAATGGTATAAGAACAAAATAAATTTTTCGAGTAAAATTAGTATTTTTCAAAAAATGAAGTTTTGTCCCCTTTTGATGGCGCACCCACATTAAATCTAGTTTTTGACATGTTTATTAGTACCATTTGACAAAATAAAATTATTCTTTGTAATAAAGAAATAAAAATTTACTTTGGATATATTTTTCATTTTATTCAGACGACTTTCATATTTTAATGAATAGTAAAAACACGCTATATTTTAATTAAAAACAACTTTTTTCATCGTAATATATTATGTGGTTAAATTATAATATTGAATGGTTTTAAAGTATAAATAGAATATATTTTTACCATTTAATATAATTTATGTCATTATCATTGATTTTACCTTGAATTCGTAGGTTAAATCAATTCAATAATTTGCAATGTTTTAAAGAAAAACCTGTTTTCTTTCGACAACGGGATTAATTTTAATTTAATTTCTACAACTTTTGTGTGTTGAATTTGAACAAATGGATTCCATATTTGGAATTAGTGGGTCTAAATTATGTTAATAAGCTACTTTTTATTTTTGGTCATTGTGAATAGTAACTACGGTAAATTTTATTTACTATAGTTAAAGGTAAATCGGGTAATTAAGGGTAAATATAAGATTATAAAATTACACTAACACTTGGAAAAATCCTATTAGATGACTAAAAGTCGACCCATATCACCTAAGGGTCGGATTAGATTCATTTAATGGACTTTGTTTCATGAAAATAATATAATTATTATTAAAACCAAAGAAAGTGACAACATTTGACTCTCTTAAATAATATAAGTATAATAATTTTAAGTTAGTGATAAACATCATGAAACTTCGAAAATTAATAGTCTACATAAAGCTAACAAAATTATATACATCATGAGAATTTATTTATAATTTTTTGGGATTAAATAATTATCATTAATTGTGACACAATAGTGATGCAGAAATTATTTATCTAGTGAAAAATCAAGAATATAGTTTTTATTAAACTAATAGTGACCATAAAAGGCAAAAAACCCGGACCAAAACTTATTGGTCATGTAAATTTAAATTATAATCATCCAAGGGTCGAATATTTGACCATTTCGAGTCTTATACAAGCAATTATGACACTTATATTATTTTATTCCAAAGTTGTCACCTTCATAATTTAATAAATATAACAATTTAACTATTGTTATTTTAAGATGATAAATTCGAGTAAAAGTATTATTATGAAATTTAATTGATGTATCTTCATCATAGGATTTTATTTTTAATTTTTATGAAACATATAAGTATATTAAATAATTATACAAAAATGTTGTAGTAATTATTTTATTAAGAGATAAACCAAATAAATGGTTTTAAAAATAATAAAATAAATATTATATGAACTATTTAATGTTATCCACTAATTTTATAGATACACATGACCTTTTATGAATCTATTAAATCTTTTATTTCGAACATATCTTCTGTATATATTTTATTTAAATTCAAATAAATGAATAGTTTCAAAATTGACAATATTGTTATTTTATAAAAATAACATATTATAAAATTGTTTAAAAATCAAAAAAATATTTAAAAATTATAAATTTAAATTTATATGGTCTATAATTTTATAAATTAACCAATTATGGAAAATTCACAACAAATAAGTAATTATTGGTTATAATTTAAAATTTAGAATTTTATTACCACAAATAAACTTAAATAGATTAAATAAGGATAAATCAAAATGACAAGGTTTAAAATAAGATCCAAACATGTTTCTTTATTCTTCAACTTATTTTATTTAGTTGTTTCATTATAAAGTAATAACATCAGTTTCACTAATATACTGATTTGTTATTATAAATATGAAACAACCCCATTTCACCTTCTATCCATCCTACGGAAAACAAAATCACCGCGCGTGGGTACGTACGGAATACCGTCTCCGCGCCGTGGTGTAATCTGTTTTTCCACCAACACCTTAGATGGATGGGTATAATGGTGTAAAGAATAAATATACATATTTACTATAAAATAATACTGATTCTGATATATTGTATCATCCACTCCAATTCAATTCAATAATTATGGAAACGATATCATCGCTCGTGCGTACGTACGGACTACCGTCTCCATGACATGATGAGATATATTCTCCATGTTAACCATTTAAGAATGATTATAAAGTATATATAAGAAATATATGAAATTAGAAAGCTACTGGATTTATGCATATATGTATTTCATCTACTTAATTCCATTCAACTCAATAAGGAAACGAAAACAGCGTTCATGCCTATGTACTGCCTACCGTCTCCATGAACGGTGTATTTCTTTCCATTTATCGATCTATTATATATATGTATATTATAAATATATATTATATATAAATCATGTTTGGTATTCTGGAATTATGTAATCGTGATCTACGTAATCATATGAATAATTACAAGTCAAAACACGGACGACAAATGAAACGATTTTACCCAAAACGCTCTTCAACATGGAATTTACAAAAGAACGGGTAATATAAAGTCATAAGTGAACCATATATGATATAATAACAATTAATATGATTATTTAATAAGTCAATAACATTATTTAAATCATTATACAGGATTTTCGGATACGTACGAAGCATATCGGACATAAGGTAAGGGATAATTTTGCAAATCTCATTTTTATCCAATATTGCTTATTCATAAGTATTTACTGGGGTTATTTATATCATCCATGTCCATGGTTTATAAAAGTGTTTTCATGTATGTTTAAAATCCTTTTTACCCATTCTTGACTTTTACTACACGGTATGTAAGGAATCTTTCTTTTTTTTACGTTACGAGGTACTTTTTGACTTTTCCAGCAAAGGTACGAGAAGAATGTTTTTTTAACTTATACGCCATGAACGAATTTTTACGGTTTTATAAAGACTTATTTTCATAAATATTCATATATAATATTTCATGACTATTTTCAACAAAATCATTTTCTTTTAAAATTGCATGAAATTTTGTGAAAATAAAATGATTTTGAAGAAGAAAGGATATTTTCCTCAAGAATTCATTTCAAGTGTTTTATCAAAACCATTTTTCATCTAAGATGACATTATTTCATATGTGTATGTTTCAAGTATCATGTCTCTATGATTTACATGGTTTCATTTTTATTAATATGAAATGATATCCATTTTTTTATATGGATTATGTGATGATGGAATGATGTTTATGAAACCCATTTTGTTTATTGGGTTATTATGAATGATGTATGTTTTTTTTGTGGCACAAGTAAGAATGATTTCATTATGAGATGGGTGGGACCTATATCTCCATCCAATGCATTGGGTAAAGATTTTATATCTCACGAGATAGACATGGCTGGAACGGTAAGTTAATCCGGTTTAGTGTTACAGGACTGAAATAAGGAGTGAACTCGATTCATAATGGGACTTTGTCCACTAAGATGGTCTTGGCAGCAATGCCTTGGCTACTATGTAAATCATTACATGTGCTTAATGGATGCCACAATTACATGTTTTATTCCCATGCTATTTTTTCATTATTAATGTTTCTTTATGATCTATTCCTTACGTACTTCCATGTTTTGTGTCATTTCTCAAGCTTTTGATGTTTAAACATTATGTTTATGTTTTTAAGTTTCAATGTATATGGTATGTTTTATTTTATCCATGCTTACCCTTACTGAGCATTTGATCTCACCCTTTTTATGTTTTATTTTCCCCCAGGATCAAAAGAAAGGTTTTAGGTCAGGAAACAAAAAGTGGAAGATCTTTATGGGAGATGGTGAAGATCTTTCACCACGATTAGAATATTACGTTCCATGTTTCCAAAGACACTAAACTATTATGGCCCTTGTGTGTCTGTTTTTGTTATGTATTAAGTATTCCGTAAAAGTAATGTAATGTCTATGTACGTCAAGCTTCGGGTCTCTACACCAAGTCAATGTGTTGTGGAGAAATTTCCAGTGAGTTGAAGCTACATGGTATCATGATAATATGATGAAGATGAATTACTGTCCTTTGTTTGAATCATGATGATGAATTTCAAAGGAAAAATTCATATTAAAGGGGAAATATTTAACACCCCAATTTATTATGAACATTTTTTTATTAAATTTATTTCAATTTATATATTTCTTTGAAAGTTGTAAAAAATATTTTATTATAATTTAGACTTTGTAAAGATATGACTACATGAAACACCTACTTCTCTTGTGTAACCCACAATAATGAGTTTATATAAAAAACATTTTATTATTATATTTATTTAAAAGAGTTATTAATAACATAGTTTTTAAGCATAGTAACATAAATAATAATAAATATCTTTTAATTATTATTTATATTTATTTTCTATAAATAATATATATTTAAAATAAAACGTATAACTATTAGAAATGTCTTTATATGTTTGAAAATACTATTTTGGTAAATGAACCGTAATTTATGTAAATTTGTGAAAAATAATTTTATTAATTTCATAAAATTATAGAAATATATTTTTATAAAATAATCTTCATTTTTGAATTATTAATTTAAAATTTAACATATGTTGAATTTTTTGTGTTTTGTATGGCAAACATCATTCTTATATGAATTTATAAAAATAATAAATTTTAATTCAAAACAAATTTTTCCTTTAATTTGTTACAATTGTTAACATATATTTTAATTTCTTTCATGTTTAATTAGGTAAATTTTAAATAAATTAATTAATTTGGGGTACTTTGAAATAATATCACATTGAAATTGGGCACAAACATTTAATGATTTTTAACATTTTTTTCTTAAAAAACCCTGTTGTCATGAAAATTTTGACGCGTTAATTTAAAATTATTTATTGTCAGTTCTGTTTTTATAATTTTGAAAAATGGATTCATTATTTCATTCCAGGGAAATTTATAATGTATAATAATTTCAACTTAGTATTTTACCCATAATATTGGTGAATTAATTAAAACTAATTATAGTAATTAATGTCAAAATATTATTATGTAGTAGTTAAAAATGAATTTAAGGGACAAAAATAATTTAGAAACATTTAAAAAATCCATTGTACAGAAATATTTATTCCAATACCCCTATTTTCCCAAAAATGGAAAATTATTTGTGTAACGAGATTTAAATGAAACCAGTCAATAGTGTTTACTTTTTTATTTTTAAAGGAATGTCACTTCTCTTACACTACAAATCGGCAATCACCCCCTCACTTATTCCAACCACTAAATACATTTTAGATCGAAAAAATATACCGAAATATCCTCATGATTTTACACCATTAATTAGGAAATCACCTATTTGGGAACAATTCCCACAATGGAATCCCTTATTTTTAATCCAAAATTTGTTACCTAAAGAAGAGGTAACATCCTTACACATGCTATTTTGACTAATATTCATTCTCAACCCACAAATTATTAAAATTATATTATTATATTACAGCCTTAGTTTCCTAAATATAATTTTATTTATTTTGGTTATCGTTTTGAACTCCACTCAAACACACACACATCAAATGGGATACACAATCATTATATGTGTGTGTGGTGGAAAATCAACTCCCGAACTAATGTCCAAAGTTAGTCCATTAAATAATTTCATGATTTTTTCAAATCATGAAATTTCAGATATTATATGATATATATGTTATTTATGATTTATTTATTCTTATTATTATTAGAATATGCATACCTTTGTGCTTTACATTTTTGGAAATACAAAAACATTTATCATTGAAGAGTAGACTACCACGTCCCCAAATTGATTTTATTCAGTCACTTCTTACATGGAATATATTAAAGATGGTTTTAGTGAACATATATTATTTACGAGACCCAATAATTCTATAATATTTTTTACATATATATCATTTAATTTTTATCTATAAATATGTTGGGAAAATAGAAGCAATGTTCATGTTTACATATATTCTACCGTCTCCATGAACGGTGTGTTTAAATTTCTATTTATATATTTTATATATTTTTATGTATAAATTTTTAAAAAATAAATAAGAGTTTATTTCTTTTTTATGATTCTATAGTTAATCAAAACATTATATAATTAGGATGACCAAAAATAAACAAATTAATACACATGTGTAAAATATGGCGGTTATTACCTGAAACATAAATTTAACATGGAAGTGTTAATCAACAGTTAACAAAATATCACTAGAAAATAATATACAATATTATATAAACATATACAGTTATTTGATAGATTTATAATAAAAATATATTTATTATTCAAGATGTTTGAATGAGTACAAAGAGAGTCATGAAATAAGATAATGGGATTTCTAATATCAGTTTTTTGATGTAAGACTTTTTCTATATTCGCTGATCATACCTTTTTTCTGGTGTATATACCTTCCTGGAATACATAAAATTATTATTATCATAAAATTTATGGTTATTTATATACCCATTTTATGATCTCTATTTCATGGGGTTTTAATAGTTCAAATGTTACCAAATCAGTATGGTTGTTTTTTCACAATTTTCTTTCTTTTAGAAACTTGTTTTTTTACCCCCTTATATTCATTTTTGAGATGTATATACTTAAATTTTAAATTTTATATCATGAATATCATTATATTAATTATATTTTAATCTTCATTTAATTTCATATTAAAATATGGAGAGTTTGATTCAATTTTATAAAATTTGTAAGAGTTTATTGTAATAATCTCATAGTTTATCGGGATTATTTATTATTATGCTTCAATTGAGAAAATATTATGGTCCATGGCTCAAGAACACTGATGAATTTTATTAAAATATAGATATTCAAGATATATTCATTTATGATACCAGATTTTCACTCATTGTTATATCATATTCTTAATAAAATATTTTTAAAAAACATGACATTATTTCTCTCTTCGGTAGAGAATCTGTTTAATTCCAAAAATGATGTTTTGAAATATGTTTTTAATAAATGTTTTTAAATTATTTATTATTATTATTTTAGTAGAATTTATAAAAAATATTTTTATGGATTTAATTTACTTTATTATATGTTTTGAAATCAATTTTTAAAGAATTGTTTTTTCAAAAATGGATTACGTTGTTCAAATCATTTCCAAAAGTAGAAAAGATATTTTCCTCAAGAAAAGTTTTCAAAAGATATTTCCATATTATTTTCCATATAATAAGACATCCATTGGTTATTTTAATGAATTTATAAGGAAATGATCAAAAATTTCTAGTCATATTCTATTTTTTATAGGTTTTATATATTGATGTTATGATGTTTATGAAAAAAAATTCTCTTCCACATGTTTTATGCTAATTAAATCTACTAATTTTTGCTATAATTTCTTTGATGAAATGATTATGAAGCAATATCTTTTACATAAGTTGTTATATGATTACATATTTATGTTACCCATTTCATTTAATTTATTATGTGGTGATGAATGTTTATGATCAAGTGGAACACATATGTACGATTTCATTATCATATGGGTGATCCCAATATCTCCCTCCAATTAATTGTGAATAATTTATATATCATAAGATAAAAATGTATGGAATAAGTTGTTAATTAGGTTTACCAGAGAAATATGTATTTTATACTGGTCTTTGGATTGAACATTGAATACTGAGATGGTTTGTGGAGGGAACCCATTCCACAAAGATGTTCATGCATGTGATCCCTTGACTTCAATGTAAATCATTTTATAAGCATATGTGTCATAAAAAATTAAATGTCCTCTTCCTATGTTATGTTATCATGTATTATGTTACAGATTCCCTAATTATAAATTTCTCATGAACATCCAGTCATTATTCCATGATTCATGTTTATGATCTTTGATATGTAGGGCTTGACCATATAATGTTTCGATCACATTCTCATACCCATAGCAATTTTTATGCATATATATATCCTTTATTTAACCCATAATGATAATCTGAGATCACCCATTTTAATTTTTCCATTCCTCAAGTTAGGAAGATATTTATTATATATGATTTTCTTAATATGGGTGCTAGTTATAAATAACATAGTAGAAAATAATGTATATAACATATGTACATGTTTTTATGTTTTATTGCTTCCAATGGAACTAAACTAATACTATAATTGGGTTCCAATTTGTATAATTTATTAGTTATTCTTAAAAAAAATCTAATACATTAATTTACATTAATTAAAGGACACTATAGTTACATGTTTCAAAAGTCGCTAAAAATTTACATCCCTTCATCTTGTACTTTTGTTATATGTTGAATATTCATAGAAAATGATGTAATATCAATGAAAGTTATTGTAGAGACCCAAATCTTGACGTACATGGACAATACATTAATTTTCCAGAATACTTAATACATTACAAAAAAACGCCCAATGATCGTATTAGTTTAGTGTCCTTGGAAAATCGGAACATAATCATCTAATCATGGAGAAAGATCTTCGACATCTCCCATAAAGATATTCAATTTTTTTCCTTTATAAAACCTCCATTTATATCCATGGAGAAAATAAAACATAAAAAGGGTGAGATCAAATTCTATGTATGGGTATGCATGGAGAAAATAAAACAACCCATATAAATTTTAACTTAAATACATGAACATAATGTTTAAACATCAAAATCTTCAGAAATAACATTAAAAATGGTAGTACGTAAGGCATAGATCATAATGGAACACAAATAATGATAAAATAGCATGGGAATAAAATATTTAATTGTGGAAAACCATTAGGAACATGATATGATTTCTATAGTATCCAAGGCATTGTTTCCAAGACCATCATAGTAGACAATGTCCATTAATGAATCAGGTTTACCTACCGTTCCGGCCCTGTATTGCCCTACCAGATTTACATTCCACTATAGCCATGTCTATATCATTAATATAAAACTTTACCCAATTCATTGGAGGTAGATATAGGTCCCATCCATCTCATAATGAAATCATTCTTACGTGTGCCACAACATAAACATAATTCATTCATTATAACCCAACGAATAAAATGGGTTTCATAAACATCATCCCATCATAACATAATCCATATAAAAAAATGTATATCATTTCATCATAAGAAAATTTAAACCATGTAAATCATAGAGAAATTATATTTGAAACATACACATATGAAATATTTTCAACTTAGATGTAAAATGGTTTTAATAAAACACTTCAAATGAATTCTTGAGGAAACTGTCCTTTCTTCTTCAAAATCATTTTATTTTCTCAAAATGCCATGAAATTTTAAAAAGAAAAGGATTTTGTTTAAAATAGTCCTGAAATATTTTAGCGTAAGATTCATGAAAATAAGGCATTATGAATCCTTAAAAATTAGTTCAATCCATATAAGTTAAAAAAACATTATCGTCGTACTTTTAACGGAAAATTCAAAAAGTACCACATATCGTAAACAAAAGAAAGATTGCTTCCATAACAGAAAGTAAAAGTCAAAGGGGGTAAAAATGAATTGAAAACTACATGGAAAAATATTAAACACTTAATGAAAAACATTTTTAAGGACTTGGATGAAAAATATAACCCCATTAAATACTTATGTATAAGCAATCTCAGATAAAAATGAGATTGCAAAATTATCCCTAACCTTAGGTCCAATTTCATCCGTACGTGTCTGAAACTCTTGTATAGTGAGTTTAAACATATTATTAACTTGTATGATAACCATAATAATATTTATGATATCATATATTATTCACTTATTACTTTATATTACCCATTCTTTGGTCAAATCCATGTTAAGGTAGTGCTTTGGGTAAAATCGTACGTGTTTGGACTTATTGTTCTTGATATTATTATTAATTATATCATGATTTACATACATACAGAATGTAAAACATGATTTATATATCATATATATTCATTATATATATTTATATATATAATATATAGATAAATGAAATGAAAAACACTGTTCATAGAGACGGTAGGCCGTACGTACGCATGAACGATGTTTTCCTTTCCTTATTGACTTGAATGGAAGTAAGTAGATGAAATATATATATATATATATACATAAATAAAGTAGCACTATTATGACATATATATAATTATTATTCATTATATGTACATTATAATCATTCATGAATGGTTAATATGGAGAATGAATCTCATCGCGTCGTGGAGATGATAAACCGTACGTACGCACGAGCGATGATATCGTTCCCATAATTATGGAATGGAATTGGAGTGGATGATATACTATATCAGAATCAGTATGATGTCATAATAACCATATATAGTTATTATTTACACCACTATACCCATCCATGTAAGGTGCTGGTGGAAAAATAGATTACACCACGGCGTGGAGATGATATTACGTACGTACGCACGCGCGCGCGGTGATTTCGTTTTGTATAGGATGGATAGAATGTGAAATGGGGTTTTTTCATATTTATAATAACATATCAGTATATTATTTATACTTATGTCATTATAATATAATTAAACAACTAATGAAGGGGAAGTATAAGAATAATTAAACATGAACGAATCAGTAGAAGAGATTACCTCTTCTTTGGCGCGCCTCCTCTTAACCTCCTCTTAGGGAAATAATGTTTGTCTTTGAAGAAGACCAGTAACTCTAGAAGGTTTATATGGAAGTGGAGAAGTGAAATGGTCTGGGTTTGTCCGAGTATAAAGGCTCATATTTGTTTTAAGTGGAGAGGGAGGAGGTGCCCTTTTATAAGAGGGGTGAGGGGCACATTATGAAAAACATAAAATATTATTTTATAATATATTCGTAATCAGTTCATAATGGATCAAAATTTATTTATTTTAAAGATAAAGTGGGGATGGGTCACAATAATCTCATCCAATAGGTTTTAGACAAGTTTAGGTTACCATTTTAACCTTATCATTTTGATTTAACTCTATGATAAATAATTTATATTTTACAACGTCTTCTTGTATTCTTGCGCTATATGGTTAATTAACATACTATAAACTTCCAATAGAACCCCAATTGGTTCATAAATGTCATATATATTAATATATACGTATTTTTGCTAGAAGTTTTATTTTTAGGAATAGAATATAAATTAATATAATAATATTTGTTTTAAAAACACTTTTATTTCAATTTTGACACTATTTGGTATTTTGTTTTCTCTAAATTCATAAAAGCATTATTTCATCGAAGATAAAACTATAAAACTAACCATAATATGTTATATTAACCTTGAAAATTATTTTAATTCATAAAAATTCTCAAATTACATTTATTTGGGTATTTATAATATCAATTATTTTAATATTTCATTAATTAGGTAATTACTGCATTACCATCGTGTCATAAATAAATTAAATTATTTAATATCTAAAAATTTTAAATAAAATACCATTATGTAGAAAATATTTTTAGCTTTCTGATAAATATTAATAGTCTAATTTATATTATGTATAACCCTATATTAAAAAAAATTAGTTATTAAACATTGATTTTAACTATTTTAACATTTCTTTAAATAAAACAATAATAAATGTCCTAATCTTATGCAAGTGGACCTAAAGGGTAATATTTTACTTCTGAAGTTTCTTTTGGTCGAATTACACTTATCCAATAGAATTTTGACATGTGTTAGGGTAATAATAATATCATTTTTACCCTTATTTTCCCTATTTACTTTTAACAATGGTAAATAAAAGTAAAAAAGTTACTATTCACCCAAAATTATTTGTATTTATTAAACCACATTTTAATACTTTATATTAAACGTGTCTCTTATATTTTCAAACATCCACTCATAGAAGCGGAAAAATTACGTTTTATGTAAATTTTCAAATTCTCCTAGGAGGTGGGTAAAAGACGGTGATAAGTCCAATAAAATTTATATATATATATAATTATTATAAAATGACTAAAAAGAATTATATTGAACTTATATATGTCCTATGTAGAAATAGATTTATTTAAAATACATAATTATTTAAAAAAAATTTGTTTTTAAACTATAACTCAGTGTTTTTCACTATTCATCAAAAATTGAATCTTTTTAGAAAAATCCCCAAAATTAACCCTAGTCTAATTTTGATATTATGAATCTAAAAATGATGTCCATTTTGAAAGATAAAATTTATAAAATTTCAAAAAGTGGGTATTAATATTCATACTAGCTAGTTTATATAATATTTTAATAACATATCATTGTTTTTTGAAATTCGGTATTGCGTACAACGCCAGATATCAAGGAAGGTTACTCTTTTGTGTAACACAAGCCAATAATAGTGTTTCATATTCTACAAGATAATACGGTGTTGCATATCACGGAAGATAATCTTGTTTTATCATACAACAAAATACATCAATGAAATTAAAAAGAATAATTCTCATAAAATCTCGGGGTGTTACATTCTACCCCCCTTAAAATGAATTTCACCCTCGAAATTTTTCGGGGAAATAAATGGTTTTATACTTAAAATGTTTATTTCATAGAAACACACATAGTAAAATGGAATACTAAATAATCATTTTAAAAAGTAACGTTAGAAACATAACAGATACCCAAAGTAACTCATCCCCGGGTTTCCTCATAGGACAACATAAGTGAAAATATGGATATGGAAGAGAAACAATACCATCAAGTTATAATAGAGAGTGGTATAGGACATGGATATAAAAAAGCCAACAATCACAAAGCCATAAATTTGTGATGATCTAAGGTACCATCGTGGACAACTTTATTGGTTTTCAAGATCATTTCCCTAAAGTTAAAAAAAATGGAATTTGAAGAAATACTTAATTGATTTTGATAAAATCTCACCGGTGGTCATTCCATGAACAACGTACCCTTCATATCTTAAAGAAATAATGTTGAATTTTTCATTCATGAAGTGTTAGTAGATCATGCGATTGAATGACAGGTCATTCCATCTATCTCAAACATATTGTTTGCACAAGAAATATACATAAGTCCATCTATAGTGAGATTATTCGTATATGGTTCCAAAAATGAACTAATACTTCTTATATCATCATTCTTAATAAAATAAAACTAGTTTATACTAATTAGGGACTTCTTGTAGGTGAGAGGTAGGTGATAAAGGCATGTCTCACTTCGGTTGTGGGTTCGATTCCCGCAACCTCGTCTGACGCGACGGGTTTTCGCTCGTCCTGGAGGTTGTCCTATTTCTAAAACTATATTATTATAAAATTCCAGAAATAATATCGAAAAAAGATTCAATCCTCAAAAAATATTATCTTAGGACCAACATAATCCATTTCAAATCTTAAGTCTTATCCAAAATACTTCCATCCAAGATAATAGTCTAAAGGCAATGATTACATGAAATCTCATCAGCCAAGCATGTGTATACCATCATTTATCCCCCATATACATAAGATATATATTGTTGGACACATTCCAAACCAGTGAAAACCATAATCATGTATTCTCTTGAAACATTAATTACCATATAATCTATGTGAAAACACGAATGCTATCAAATGTTAATACTTTCCAAATACCAAAATCCAAAAATTTCTACATACTCAAACCATGATATCACTTTGTCCATATATGAGCTCATTAATACTACCAAACTTTTCATTATCTATTTATCCCTTCATTATGCACATATTATCTTCTTACCAAAAATATTTCAATTACTTTTCATGGTTTCCATTACCATTCAACATATACTTTTAGATTCTTTAGGAAAAACAATAGTGTAACAATCCTTAGATGTTTCATTATTCCATTGTACGATACCTTATTCTTGATAAATATGCAATCATTCCACTACCATCATAAACCAATGATCGAGCTTCAAAACTTTTTTCATATCATATAACATTTGTAGTCTCTTCATCATCATCATTATAAATTCTACTCATACGACCATGCTTATTCTCTTCATGAGACTTTCTTTTAGGGCATTGGTTTTCATAATTCCCATATGTTCCACATTTAAAACATTTAACCATTGTTGATGTCTTAGAAATACCATTATCCTTTTCCATGGAGTTAACTGGACCTTTTCCTTTGTAATTACATCGTTTGTGTCATTCTTTTCCACACCAAAAGAATCTTCCAGTTCCATTGAAACATTCTCCATGAAGCCTCTTCCCACACGATTTACATGAGGGAAATTGAACTTTATTTCCTCCATGATCATCATGAAACACCATCTTTCTCTTATTAGCCGAGTCAGGAAATGTACCAAAGCTGATATTATTGATCATATTATGAGATTGGTGATTAGGAATAACAACGATGTTTGGAAATCCAAATCCCATTTCATTTGGTTTCTAATGAAGAATATCATTCCATTGTCTATCATATTATCCATTAATATGAATCCTCCTGTTTGCTGCCATTTTTTAAAACCCAAAAATAATAGTATGAGAGGAAAAACTCAAACTAGAAAAAGAACATAATAAACGGGGATTAATTTCAATATCTAACACCTTAGTTTTATTTCTATGATCATTACCATAATTCTAGGACTGTAACCTATAAATATACTAAACCTTAGGGACATCCCTACACATACCATAGAAATACCTTTAGGGATCTCTCTAATGTTTTTGCATCCTAGTTTCCAAAGGTTAACTAAAACTTCAATCTGATACCAAATGTAGAGATACAAAGCTTGACGTACATGGAAATTACATTACTTTTGTTGAATACTTAAAACATTACAAAACATATGCTCAATGAAAATGTTAGTTTACTGTCTTTGGAAACTGAGAACATAATCTTCTAATCATGGTGAAGGATCTTCAATATCTCCCAAAAAGATATTCTATTTTTTTCCATCATAAAAACTTCCTTTATATCTAGGGGAAAAGAAAACATAAAAAGGGTAATCTCAAATTCTCATTATGGGTAAGCATGGAGAAAATAAAACAACCCATATACATTTGAACTTAAATACATGAACATAATGTTTAAACATAAAAATCTTGAGCAATGACCTTAAAATGGTTGTACGTACGGGATAGATCATAATGGAACATAAATCATGATAAAATAGCATGGGAATAGAATATGTAATTGTGGAAAACCATTAATCACATGATATGATTTCCATAGTAGCTAAGGCATTGCTTCCAAGACCATCATAGTGTACAATGTCTATTAATGAATCGGGTTTATCTACCGTTCCAGCCTTGTATTACACTAGCAGATTTACATTTAATTACAACCATGTCTATCTCATTAATATAAATCATTACCCAATGCATTAGAGGGAGATATAGGTACCATCCATCTCATAATGAAATCATTCTTACGTGTTCCACCACATAAACATAAATCATTCATCATAACCCAAAGAATAAAATGGGTTTTATAAACATCATCTCATCATAACATTATCCATATAAAACCAATGGATATCATTTCCTCATATGAAATGTGAAACCATATAAATAATAGATACATTATACTTGAAACATACATATATGAAATATTTTCATCTTATATGGAAAATGTTTTTCATAAAACACATGAAATGAGTTCTTGAAGAAAATATCCTTTCTTCTTCAAATTCATTATCATTTCACAAAATGGCATGCAATTTTAAAAGAAAAGGATTGTGTATAAAATAACCATGAAATCTTGTAGATTAATCTTTATTTAAATAATGCATTATGAAACCATAAAAATCTGTTCAGGCCATATAAGTTAAAAAAAACATTCTCCTTGTACTTTTAACGGAAAAGTCAAAAAGTACCACATATGGTAAACAAAAGAAATATTCCTTCCATAAAACAGATTAAGATTCAAAGAGGGGTAAACAAGAATTTAAAAATACATAGAAGAATATTAAACACTTAATGAAAAACATTTTTATGGACATGGATGAAAAATATAACCCCAATAAATACTTACGTATAAGCAATCTCAGATAAAATTGAGATTGCAAAATTATCCCTTACCTTAGGTCCAATTTCTTCTATACATGTATGAAACTCATGTATAGTGGTTTTAATAATATTATTTACTTTTAACAGATCCATAATAACATTTATGATAATATATATGATTCAATTATGTATTTATATTACCCATTCTTTTGTCAATTCCATGTTATGGAAGCATTTTGGGTAAAATCGTACATGTTTGGACATGTTGTTCTTGATATTTTTATTACTTATATCATTATTTAATTACTTCCAGAATGTAAAAAATGATTCATATATCATATATACTCAGTATATATATATAATAGATAGATAAATGAAATGAAGCACACCATTCATTGAGACGGAAGGTCGTACGTACGCACGAACGTTGTTTTCCTTTCCTTATTGACTTGAATGGAAGTAAGTAGATGACATATATATATATATATATATATCAATTAGAATTATTATTTCATATATATAAATATTATTCTTTATATATATATATTATAATCATTCTTGAATGATTAATATGGAGAATGAATCTCAACACGTCATGGAGACGGTAATCCGTATGTACGCACGAGCGATGATATCGGTCCCATAATTATTGAATGGAATTGGAGTGGATGATATAATATCTCAGAATCATTATGATGTTATAATAATCATATATAGTTATTCTTTACACCATTATACCCATCCAAGTAAGTTGGTGGTGGGAAAACAGATTACACCACGGCGTGGAGACTGTATTCCGTACGTACAAACGCGCTGTGATTTCAATTTCTGTAGGATAGATAGAAGGTGAAATGGGGATGATTCATATTTATAATAACATATCAGTATATTAGTTATAATAATGTAATTAATTTATAATTAAACAACTAAATAATAGGATGTAGAAGAATAAAAAAAGTTGAAAGAATCGGTAGAAGAGATTACCTCTTCTTCAACACGCCTCCTCATAACCTCCTATTAGGGCACTAAAGTTGGTATTTGAAGAATATCAGGACCAATAATAGGTTTATATGGAAGTGGAGAAGTGAAATGGGCAGGTTTTGGAAGAGCTTGAAGGCTCAATTTTGTGTGAAGATGAGAGGGAGGAGGTGCCCTTTTATAAGAGGGGTGAGGGGAATCTTAGAAAAAACTTAAAATATAATTTTACAATAAAGTCATATTCGGTTTATAATGGATAAAAATTGATTTATCTCGAAGCTAAAGTGGTGATGGGTCTAATTACTCTCAACCAATAGGTTTTATACAAGTTTAGGTTTCCATTTTATACTTATCATTTATATCTAACTCTAAGTTAAATAAGTTAACTTTTACCATGTCTTCTTGTATTCTTACACTATATGGTTAATAAACTTACTATAAAATACCTATAGAACCCCAATTGGTTCATTAATGTAATATATATTATTATATACGTCTTTTGGCAGAACCTTAGATTTTTAGGAGTAGAATATCAATTAATAATATAATATTTGTTTTAAAAACTCTTTTATGTCAATTTTGACACTGTTTGGTATTTTTTTTTCTCTAAATTTATAACTGCATTATTAGTTTGAAAGAAATTCATCTACCCAAACCTAATATGTTATATTAATCTATAAAATTAGTTTAATTCCAAAAATGTCTCAAATTACATTTATTTGGTTATTTATAATATCATTTATTTTAATATTTCTTTAATTAGGTAATTACTGCATCACTGTTGTGTCATCAATAAATTAATTTAACAAATGTCTAAAAATTATAAATAAAATACCATTATATAGGAATTTTTTTTATATATCTAATGAATGTTTATAGTCGAATTTATCTTCTGTATAACCCAATATTAAAAATGTTTTTGTTATTAAACATTGATTTTAACTATTTTAACTATTCTTTAAATAAAATAATAATAAATGTCCTAATCTAATCCAAGAGGACCTAAAGCATAATATTTTTTCCTAAGGTTCTTTTTGGTGGAATTACACATTTCCAATAGAATTAGGACATGTGTTAGGGTTATAATAATATTATTTTTACCCTTAATTACCCAATTTACTTTTCACCATGGTAAATAAAAGAAAAAAGTTACTATTCACCAAAAATTATTTTTATCTTATTGAACAACATTTTACTCCTTTATATTATCTGTTTCTCTTGGATTTTTGAAATTCCACTCACAGAAGCAGTAAAATTTTGTTTTATGTAAATTTTCAAATTCTCCTAGGAGGTGGGTAAAAGACGGTGAATTGTTCAATAAAATTTTTATATATCTAAAATTATTATAAAATGACTCCAATTAATTAAATTGAAATTATATAGGTATTATGTATCAATAAATTTAAATAAAATAAATAATTATTTAAATAAAAATTCTGTTTTAAACTATAACGCAATGTTTTTCACTATTCATCAAAAATTGAATGTTTTCAGAAAAATACAAAAAAATTACCCTAGGATAATTTTGATATTACGAATCCAAAAATAAATTTTATTTTGAAAGATTAAATTTATAAAATTTTGAAAATTGGGTATTACTATTCATAACAGTTAGTTTATATAATATTTTAATAACATATCGTTGTTTAGTGAAAATCGGTATTGCGTACAACACAAGCTATCGAGGAAGGTTTCTATTGCGTGTAACACAAGATAAGAATATTTTTGCATATACTACAAGCTAATACGGTGTTTTGTATAGTGCTAGATAATCTTGGTGTAGCGTACAACAGAAGACATCAAAGAAATTAAAAAGAATAATTCTCATTAAATCTCGGGGTGTTACAGTTATACCTAGTTCATGTTATTATACCTTGGTTAGGTGATCCTCTATATTTTATTCCAATGAAATAATTTATGTTCAATAACATGGATACAAGAGTAAAGGTTGTTGTATTTGGTATTAGAAAATGTTTTGTAGAAACCTTGTGAACTAGATTTAGGAAAACATATAATAAAAATCAAAACCCTCTGAAATCGCTAAGTATAAATCTAATTTTAGGATAATATAATAATTTTTTTGATAAACTCCATATTGTTTCATTTTCATAAAAGTTTAATTTTTATATTGATAATGTCGAGTAGATCTATTTTTGGAAAAGATACATCTAGGATTAATAATATCAAAATGTGTTGGTTTAGTGTATTTCAATATTGATTATGGTTAACAATGAATGATACCTTAAAATTAAGTGGATCCTTAAATCAAATTATTTCATGATAATTACAATGAATTATTTGTTGTAATTTATTAAAATATTTTAATTTATTCAGTTATATATCGATTAAATAATTCTTAATCATGATCAGATCCGAATATTTACTTACATAAAATCTTTTTACATTAATTTTTATAATTTTTTAAAAAAATTGATACATGTTTTATTTTGTTTTAATAGGTTAAATAAGACATTTTGGGCCTCATAATTTATTTTATATTTGTTTTGTACTATACTCTATAGAAAAATTCATTGTTCAATAAATAGACCTTTTGAAAACTGTGCTGTCAAATAAGAATTCACACATCCATTTTGTTAGCGACGTAGACGATTTCCTAAATTCAAATTATCTATATGTTTCGACTATGTCTAGATCAACAAAACCCAAGATTGGTTATTTTTTGGTAAAAAAATAATATTATATACATTTTATTGGAAGAAATTAACTTTTGAACCTCCCTCTTTCATATCTGAAATGAGTTTTGAACCCACTGTATATTTTGTTTTTAATTTTTATATATCTCTAAATCTATTTTTCTTATATTTTTCCATAAAATGAGATATATATATCCAATAATAAGAATTATTATTTGTTTTGAAATATATTGAAATTAATTAAATATAATTAAAAAGGAACATAATCTAATGATTCCTTTATCTATGTCTGTCGCATCTCTAAATATTAATAAATAATTCTACTAACAACTTAAAAATATCAGCTTTGTGAGAAATTTGCTTAGGTGAGAAATTTTGATGTCTGAGATAATCAATTACATGATGAATTATCATACATGATGAATCATTTATGTCATGACCCGGCCCTACCGGTCTCAACCCACAACTACCCCAAGCACACCACCATAGGCCAAGGGATGGAGATAAGCAACGAAGGTGTAACAATCTTGGGGATGCCTTAGCCTCAGCACCTATACACACTCACACAGCTCACCCAATCCGGAAGTGTAGAGTAAAAAGGAAACCAATGGAAAAACAACTATAACCCCACAACATTCACGCATCAACATATAAATAGAAAAAAGTAATTTGCTGACAAGATGCTAAACAAAAAAGGGTCAAAACACGCACCCAACTAGAAAAGTGCCACAACCCGGCAACATGTAACAAAAGTAATCCACTGGTGAGTCTCACACCTGAAAGACCTACTATGACCACCGAAGACATCCCATACTCATGTTTCCTCTACGCCCTTCCGTAGTCTTGATCGACCTATTTGTCGTCTACAAGGGCACACCAAGTGTGGGAAAAGCCCAAGTAGGGGTGAGTATACGTATACTTAGTAGGAATCCCCAAAATCTTGAGGAAGCAACAAAAGAGGTACTAAATGGTAAATTATAGACAGAAAAAAAAAATGATTACAATAGAGAGAGCATAGGTCAACCCAACAAAACAAAGGAAGTAGACTCGTCCCAACCAAGAGGAGCTAGACACGGAAAGCACGTGGCATACTATGCATGTATTTGACCCTCATAAAAGGAGAGTAACTAGACCAAAGGAGTGGGAACAAAAGTAGGGTTTATATATATATATATATACATATATAAATGCTCAACAAGAAACCCGAATGAGTGCATTAGGGGATCTCCATCACCAAGCTCAGACATGGATAAGTCTCCAACAGTTGTAAGGGTAGCAATCACTGATACCCAATAGTCCCACAAATCAAAGCTGCCTCATAGCTAAACCGTACCACCAGAAGTCCTGCTCCGGTAATCATGGAGAAAATCCACTGACTATTCTCATTGAAAGGGGTAGATTCTGAAAGAAGTCATCGGGTAACCCACTACCCTGCCCAACTGAAGGATAAACCCTGAAAGGTTGTCGGGTGGACCAATTACCGGCCCTGCTAGAGGGTAAACCCTAAAAGGTCGTCGGGTAACCCACTGCCCAGCCCAACTAGAGGGTATACCCCAAAAGGTCATCGGGTGACCCACTGCCCAACTCTGATGGAGGGTAAACCCTAAAAGGCTGTTGGGTAACCCACTGCCCAGCCCAAATGGATAGTAAACCACAAAAGGTCATCAGGTAACCCACTAACCAGTCCAACTAGATGGTAAAACTAAAGTCAATGGGTAACCCACTACCCAGCCTCACGGGAGGGTAAAACCTAAGGTCTACGGATAACCCACTACCCATCCCCACTGGAGGGTAAACCTGAAACGTGTCTGATAACTCCATGCTGCCCATGCCATCACTGGGTGTCACTAACATCACAACCATGCGTTGGGAATTAGTGAATCAAAGAATCCTCTGCCAACCTCCCTTCATGTTTCCACATTTAATGAGATCTATAAATACGCTCATGCATGCCCAAACAGATTACACCGTTGAAATCCCTGAAGACACGCGAGATAGAAAACTTACTCCCTGGAAATAGACTCCTGATGAAGAAGTTATTCAACACCGCTTTATGCCCATACTGTGTCTCATGGGTCCCACACCTCATTCTTGAATGGGGTTGGGAAAACAGTTCCATCATAATGCTCTCGGAAAAACAATTCCAAAACGACTACTCATTTGCTCTAAACAGACGTCTGATGAAAATTTCGCAAAATGCTGCTCACAACTTAAAAGATGGTCCTTGGTCCCAGACCTCAACTCCGGATTCAACACATAAAACCAACCTGGACCACTTCTTCTAAAAGGCCCCGACCTTAAACCTAACTTAATATTGAATTAAATGAATAATTCACATTGAGGATCATTTCATGTTTAGTGTTTTAGAGAATTAGTACATAACTATTACATCTCAAAATATTACAAAGTAGACACTTCTACTATGTTTCCATAAAAATAATAATCTTAAAAATATACATGTCTAGTTACATGTTTTATATAGCATGATTTTCCCTTGATCCCATCCTTGACCCTACTCCACATTAAGTCCTATGAAAAACATTTCAAAAAAACATGGGGTGAGCATAAAAAGCTCAGTAAGGGATACACAAGGAATGAAAACTGTTAGTTTTTTCAAAAACACAAGTAAACCATGTATACTTTATCAAAGTAATAATTTTCACCTTTATGATGTAGAAAAAACTCTTCACTGAATAAAATATCATTACTTACCCTTTTGTAACCAAAATATTACCATAAAACCCATACAAAGAACACATAACATATAAAGGTAACTTGGGACAAAAACATACATAAATGGAATAACCATACGGTCGACGTCCACACATATCACTTAATGGAATAGCCATACGGCCGAATTCCATACCCAATGCATTGGAGGTTATAACGTAACCACCCGTCCTAGTATTCATGGCACCACCCGTCAAATGTCCAAGTACCATAATAAAATAATAAGACATAAAGAAAAAATAATGGAAAGAAAACATTTCCACATATCAAACACAATATATCACTTAAATTTAATGACATAAAAAATCCATTATAAAAACCATTTCAATACCAAAATACATAAAATATTATATCGTATTTATTTCATTTTAAAATACATCACGGCTGGTTTAGGAAGCCAAAGACCAAATAATACTCGCGGCGGCAGAAAAGGTCGTTGTCGCCGCGTACATTAAAAGAAACATTTCTTTTGGTAGATTTTTAAAACGCTTCGTAGAAAAAGATTCCTTTTTTATAAAATTAAAATTCAAAGGTTTTTATACACTGTATAAAACAAATCCTTGTATTAGAACAAAATATGCCTCAATGAATGGAGATTGAGATGAAGTCCCTTACCTCGTGTCCAACGTGACTCAATTGCTCTTTAATATCCTGAATAATAAACTAATGTTAATTTATACTTTCATAAGAACCATTTTTCAAGCTTATTATTCCTTTTATATCACTTATTTCCATGTTATAAACATTATTTAATCATTTAAGTTAAAAATGTTTGGTTTGTTGATATTTTGTTCTTAAGTCAAAAGTAGACTTCTTACAATTACATGTTGTTCATGTTGTCAAAGGTTCATTATATCCAATAATGATATTCATGATTTGGATATCATATATATCATATATATTCAGAATATACATGTATTTATAATAGTATACAACATTTAGAGGTAAGAAATGAAATGCACTGTTCATGGAGATGGTAAGTCGTTCGTACGAATTAATGCTACTTTCATTTCTATTTCATATTTAATGGAGTGAAATCATAATGATATAAATGTATATTATAATTCCAGTATAATATCATATATAATATCATTAACTCTATCCTTTATAAATCCCACGTATGGCATTACCGAATCAAATCACTTTGAGGGGGCGGTAGTCCGCACTTCATAAAATGAAATTATCGTGTTTACCCATAATGGAAACCAAAAGGGTATGCCACAAATGAAATATAAAGAAGCATAAAGAAAACATAAACATAATATATATCATATATAAATATATTGACATCTTAATATCCACCATTAAAGGTGTTAAAAGAAGATTGAACAATCATCGTTTCGTGAGGCAGAAATTCGCCAACCACAGAAAAATTATGTTCTTTAACCTTTAGACGGAGGTGTGTGTAATTTTAGATCGAATCCTTATCACAAAAACATCCTAGTATATTTTAGATACTAGTTTTGTTACAAAAGAAAGGAATAGAAAGAGTATAGAGGGTTGGAGAATCAAAATAAAACAAAAGAACACAAGTGAAGACATTACCTTAAAATAGGGTAACTCTTCTTGGTTTGAACCAAAAGGGTTCCTCGAAGATCTTTCTGCCCAAGGAAAGGCCTCAAGGATGAGGATAGGGATGTGGAGAGATAAAATTAGCAGATCTTGGCGGAACAAAAGGCTTTAGAGGTGTGGGTAAGGAGGTAGAGTTGGGGGCCTTTTATAAGAGGAGAGGAGGGGAACTCTTGGAAAGTTTTAAAAGGTTACTTTATTATAAAATGAGTTTCAGTTTTTAAGGGCCCCAAAACTATATATGTAGAGTATAAGGTGATAAATGTTCGAAATACACCCATCCAATAGGTTTTTGAAAAGTGTAGGTCTTAGATTTTACATTATTTTTTCATTTTATTTAAATCGTTAAATAATGAGGTAATCGTTGCATCATCATGGTGTCATAAATAATTTAATTTATTTAATTTCTAAAAATTATAAAATAAATATCATCATGTAGAAAATATTTTTATCTTTCTAATTAATATTTATATTCAAAATATGACTTGTATAACCCCATTTGAAAATTGTATTAGTAAAACAACACATGTTTGTGACATTTTTATTTTAACATTTTTCCTATTAAAGTGGCTTCATGTGGTCCCCAAGTTGACCCATGGATTTTCTTGGTCAGAAATGACAAATCCAATAAGGGTAGGACCTGTGTCAAGGTCATTTCATATTATTAAAACATTAATTTTACCTTAAATTACACTAGTTGCCTATAATCGCGATTAAAAACTTAAAAGTTACTATTGACCAAAAAAATTATTTTAATCTCATTGTACAAAATTTTACTTCATAATGACAACCATGTATGTCGTATTTTTTAAATTCAAAACACATAGGTGGTAAAATTTCATTTAAACAAAAAATCATTTTTTTAAGTACCACTTAGTGGTTCCACTATTCATAAAAAATTGATGTTTTTCAGAAAAATACCAAAACTTCACCCTATGCTATATTTGAGATTACGAATTCAAAAATTATGTCTATTTTACAAAATTCAAATAATATAATTTACATTAATTAATTTAATATTTAATTCCCACTGTTAGAATAAATAGTGTGTTTTTATGAAACAATATATATCAAAAGATTGACACTAGTTTAAGTCCAATTTCAAAGTGAAATTAATTCCAATGACCACTATTAGAATAAATGGTAGAAATATATTCTAATTTCACTTTAAAACCAATTAAAAATATAATCTAATCATACAAATAAATTAGATTAAAAAGAGGTTTTGAATTAAAATACAACATTATTCACTATTCATTAAAAAATGAACATTATTGGAAAAATACCAAAAATTTTCAAAAAGTAAATTTTGATGTCGCGATTCTAAAGAAGAATTTTATATGGTCAAAAATAATGTATAAGAGTGACAAAAATTGTATTTAAAGAGGGTTCTCCATCAAAAGTCGATAGTTCGACCTTTTAGTGAATATTAGAGTATCTAGGCCTAAAATTGAATTCTTTTCTTATTTTAAGCCTTTATACTTTATTGGATAAATGTAAAAATATTTAACAAACATATATAATCATATTTTAGTTATTTATATTCATTCCTTCCAATACAATGGCTACGTGTTAACTAACATTTAAAATAATACTATTTTATTACTAGTGTGCAATGTAAGATTTCAAAAAAAAACTCTTTGTTGCATATCGGGTACGCTATCGAACATAGAAACCCCGTTAAAGTAAAATTAATATTTAATTCGTAAATATTAATAAATATGAAAATGTTTTATTCTTTATTTACCTGGGATGTTACATCCTTCCCCCCTTTTGGGAATTGCATCCTCGCAATTTTATTCACTTATCAAAATAAGTGGGGGTATTTATCCCTCATAACATTTTCAGATTCCCACATTGCCTCTTCAACCATATGGTTTTTCCACAAAACCTATACGAGATGAATTACCTTATTCTACAACACTTGCTCTCTATGGTCAAGAATCCGGACTTGTTGTTCTTCATAAGAGAGATTCTCTTCCAACTGAACTACCTCTGGGCTCAAAACATGAGATGGATCTAGAATATACATTCTCAACATCGAAACAAGAAAAACATTGTGAACCTGATATAAACTCGGAGGTAAATCCACTCGGTAAGCAACTGATCCAACTCTCTCTAGAATTTCATATAGTCCAATGAAACTTGGACTCAGCTTTCCTTTCATACCAAATCGCATCACACTTTTCCACGGTGAATCATTGAGAAAAACATGATCACCTACATTGAAAGATAGATCATTCCTCCGGTTATCCGCATAACACATCTGCCTACTCTGATCTGTTCTCATGTGTTTTTGAATCAACTGAACTTTTTCTGCCATCTCTTCTACCAATTCTGGTCCCATCAGCTTCATTTCACCCACTTCATCCCAAAAAGCTTGAGTTCGACACCGTTTACCACATAATGGTTCAAATGGAGCCATCTGTATACTGGAATGAAAATTGTTAGTATATGAAAATTTAACCAAAAATGATGTTGGTCCCAACATCCCTGATAATCCATCGAACAAGCACATAGAATATCCTCCAAAGTATGAATTTTTCGTTCTGACTGCCCATCTGATTGAGGATGAAAAGCAGTACTAAAATTTAATTCAATACCCAATAACTTCTGAAGGCCTTTCCAAAAGTTATAAGTAAACCTGGGATCACGATCAGATACAATGGATAGGGGAACTCCATGCAACCTAACTACCTCATTAAGATACAATCGAGAAAGTTGATCTAGAGAGAAAGTATCTTGAATAGGAAGGAAATGAGAAGATTTAGTCAACCGATCAACAGTAACCCAGATGGCATTATTACCTTGAGATGTCTTCGTTAATCCCACAACAAAGTCCATGGATATATTTTCCAATTTCCACTATGGCACTATTAAAGGTTGAAGCATCCCTTTAGGTAACTGCCACTATTCTTTAACCTATTGACAATACAAACACTTCATAGTAAAATCAGTAATATCTCTTTTCATTCCATCCCACCAGTAATACTACCACAGATCTTTGTACATCTTAGTACTACTAGGATGAACTGAAAACGGGGAACTATGAACCTCACATAACAACTAAATATTCAACTGTGAATCACCAGGCACACATAATCTCTTCCAAAAACTCAAAACACAATCATTATCAATATTAAATTCGGGCAACTTACCCTTCTGAAACAGCTCTACCTTTTTCTGCAACCCACTATCTTTCTTTTGTGATTTCTTAATTCTGTCTAATAGAGATGATCTCACTGATACCTGAAACAAAACAGAAGAACTTCCTACACCAACAACTTCTATTCCAAAGTTCATCAAATCAAAAACCAAAGTATCTCGTTCCAAATGTATCATGGTTAATGAAGAATTACTTTTTCGACACAAAGCATCAGCCACTTTATTTTCTTTTCCCGGATGGTAATGAATTTTACAATCATAGTACTTGATTAATTCTAGCCATCTCCTCTATCTCATGTTCAATTATTTCAGAGTGAATATATAACTTAAACTTTTGTGATCAGTATATACTTCACACTTTACTCCATACAAATGATGCCTCCAAATTTTTAGTGCAAAAACAACAGCAGCTAATTACAAGTCATGTGTAGGGTAATTTAATTCATGAGTTTTCAACTAACATGAAGAATATGCAATTACATGATCATTATGCATAAGGAAACAACCAAGTCCCTTCAACGAAGAATCACTGTATATAAAAAACTCACCATTCTTAGAAGGATGTTCCAAAACTAGAGCATTCACCAATCTTCTTTTCAACTCCTGAAAACCATCATCATATTCTTTTGTACAGATAAAACATAACACCCTTCCAAGTTAGCTTAGTCATTGAACTAGATAACCGTGAAAAATTTCTATCAAACATTTGGTAATAGCCTGCCAAACCAAGAAAACTACGAATCTCGGTTACATTTGTGGGTCGTGGACATTCTTCAACAACCATTGTTTTTGCAGGATCCATAGTTATTCCATCTTTAGAAACAATATGACCAAGGAAAGAAATTTTTTGCAACCAAAACTCACACATTATAAATTTACCATACAGTTTCTTTTCTTTTAAGGTTTTCAAAATAACCCTTAAATGAATTTAGTGCTCCTCATTACTTTTAGAAAACACCAAAATATCATTAGTAAACACAACCATGATTTATCACCTGATTCAACTGAGCAATCACTGCAACAAACTATTCAATTCTGATCCTGACCATATCAGGATGTCGATTTAGAAGTTCATTTCCATCTGTATACCTTACTAGCACAACTTCCATGTTTCCTCTTTGAAAACCCATTCTAAACACATAAATATATGATGCGAAGAAACATGTTAATCATTAAATTCTATATCATTTCAATCATACTATAAATTAATTTATAATTTAACAATTTTCTAACTCCTAAAGTTGTCTAAACCGACCTTTGATACCAACTATAAGGCCCCAGCCTTAAAACTTACTTAATATTGAATTAAATGAATAATTCTCATTGAGTGTCTTTTCAGGTTTAGAGTTTTATAGAATTAGGACATAAATATTACATCTCAAAAGAATACAAAGTAGACACTTCTACTAAGTTACCATAATAATAAAAACTCTTAAAAAGAAACATGTCTAGTTCCACGTTTTATATAGCATGACTTTCCCTTGATCCCATCCTTGACCCTACTCCACATTAAGTCCTATGAAAAACATTTCAAAAAAACTTGGGGTGAGCATAAAAAGCTCAGTAAGGGATACACAAGGAATGAAAACTGTTAGTTTTTTCAAAACCACAAGTAAACCATGTATAATTTATCAATGTAATACCTTTCACCATTATGAAGTAGCAAAAACTCTTCACTGAATAAAAGATCATTACTAACCCTTTTTAACAAAAATATTACCAAAAACCCCATATAAAGAACTCATAACATATAAAGGTAATTTGGGACATAAACATACTTAAATTGAATAACCAAACGGTCGACTTACACACATATCAATTAATGGAATAGCCATACGGCTGACTTCCATACCCAGTTCATTGTAGGTTATAACGTAACCACCCATCCTGGTATTCACGGCACCACCCGTCAAATGTCCATGTACCATTATAAAATCATAAGACATAAAGCAAAAATAATGGAAAGAAAACATTTCCACATTTCAAAAACAATATATCACTTAAATATATTGACATTAAAAATCCACTATAAAAACCATTATCAATACCAAAATACATAAAAGAGTACATCGTATTTATTTCATTTTAAAAAACATCACAGCTTGTTGAGGAATCCAAAGTCCAAATAATACTTGCGGCGGCGGAAAAAATCGTTCTCACCACGTACCTTAAAAGAAACATTCCTTTTTGTCATTTTTTAAAACGCTTCATAGAAAAATATTCCTTTTGTATAAAATTAAAATTCAAAGGGGTTTATACACTGTATAAAATAGAGCCTTGTATTAGAAAAAAATATGCCTCAATGAATGCAGATTGAGATGAAGTCCCTTACATCGTGTCCGACATGACTCGATTGCTCTTTAATCTCCTGAATAATAAACTAAAGTTAATTTATAATTTCTTAAGAACCCTTTTTCAAGCCTATTATTCCTTTTATATCACTTATTTCCATGTTATAAACATTATGTAATCATTTAATTTAAAAAAAAAATTGTTTTGTTGATATTTGGTTCTTAAGTCGAAAGTGGACTTCTTACAATTACATGTTGTTCATGTTGTCAAAGGTTCATTATATCTAGAATGATATTCATGACTTGGATATCATATATATCATATATATATAGAATATATATGTATTTATAATAGTATATAACATTTAGAGGTACGAAATGAAATGCATCTTTCATGGAGACGATAAGTCTTACGTACGCATGAACGCTACTTTCATTTCTATTTCATATTTAATGGGGTGAAATCATAATTATATAAAGTTTTATTATAATTACAGTATAATATCATATATAATATCATTAACTCCATCCTATATACATCCCACGTATGGCATTAACGAATCAAATCACTTTGAGGGGGCGGTAGTCCGCACTTTCTAAAATCAAATTATCGTGTTTACCCATAATGGAAACCATAAAGGTATGCCATAAATGAAAAATAAGGAAGAATAATGAAAACATAAAGATAATATATATCATATATAAATATATTGAAATCTTAATGGCCACCATTAGAGGTGTTAAATGAAGATTGAATCATCATCATTTCGTGAGGTAGAAATTCAGCAACCACAGAAACATTATGTTCTTTAACCATTAGACGGAGGTGTGTGTAAGTGTAGCTCGAATACTTCTCATAAAAACATCCTAGTATATTGAAGTTACTGATTTTGTTACAAAATAAAGGAATAAAAAGAGTTTAGATGGTTGGAGAAGGAAAATAAAACAAAATAACACAAGTGAAGACATTACCTTAAAATCGGGTAACTCTTCTTGGTTTGAACCAAAAGGGTTCCTCGAAGAGCTTTCTGCCCAAGGAAAGGCCTCAAGGATGAGGATATGGATGTGGAGAGATAAAATGAGCAGAGCTTGGCCGAACAAAAGGATTTATAGGTGTGGGTAAGGAGGTAGAGTTGGGGGCCTTTTATAAGAGGAGAGGAGGGGAACTCTTGGAATGTTTTAAAAGGTTACTTTATTATAAAATGAGTTTCAGTTTTTAAGGGCCCCAAAACTATATATTTAGAGTATAAGGTGATAAATGTTCGAAATACACCCATCCAATAGGTTTTTTACAAGTGTAGGTCTTAGATTTTACATTATCTTTTCATTTTATTTAAATCGTTAAATAATGAGGTAATCGTTGCATCATCATGGTGTCATAAATAATTTAATTTATTTAATTTCTAAAAAATATAAAAAAAATATCATCATGTAGTAAATATTTTTATCTTTCTAATTAATATTTATATTCAAAATATGACTTGTACAACCCCATTTGAAAATTGTATTAGTAAAACAACACATGTTTGTGACATTTTTATTATAACATTAAATAAAAAGTTATTAATGTCATTTTCCTATTAATGTGGCTTCATGTGGTCCCCAAGTTATCCCATGGATTATTTTAATCGGCCATGAAACATACAATAAGGGTAGGACATGTTTCAAGGTAATTTCATATTATTAAAACATTATTTTTACCTTAAATTACACTAATTACCTCTAATCACTATTAAAAACTTAAAAGTTACTATTCACCAAAAAATTATTTTAATCCCATTGAACTAAATTTTACTTCCTAATGAAAACTTTGTATGTAGGATTTCAGAATTTTGAAAACAAAGACTTGGTAAAATTTCATTTAAACGGAAAATCAGTTTTTTAAGTACCACTTAGTGGTTCCACTATTCATCAAAAATTGAAGTTTTTCAGAAAAATACCAAAACATTACCATAAGGTATATTTGATATTCTGAATTCAAAAATTATCTCTATTTTACAAAATTCAAATAATATAAGTTACCTTTATTAATTTAATAATTAATTCCCGCTGTCAGAACAAATAGCGTGTTTTTATGAAACAATATATATCAAAAGATTGACACTAGTTTAAGTCCAATTTCAAAGTGAAATTAATTCCAATGACCACTATTGGATTAAACCGTAAAAATATATTCTAATTTAACTTTAAAACCAATTCAAAAAATAATCTAATAATATAAATAAATTAGATTAAAAAGTGGTTTTGAATTAATATACATCATTGTTCACTATTCATTAAAAATGATCTTTATCAGAAAAATACCAAATATTTACACAAAGTAAATTTTGATGTCCCGATTCTAAAGAAAAAATTTATTTGGTCAAAAATAATGTATAAGAGTGACCAAAACTATATTTAAAGAGGGTTTTCCACCAAAAGGTGGTAGTTTGACCTTTTAGTGAATATTAGAGTATCTATGCCTAAAATTGGATTATTTTCATATTTTAAGACTTTATCCTTTATTGGATAAATGTAAAAATATTTAACAAACATATATAATCATATTTTAGTTATTTCTATTCATTCCTGGAAATACAACGTCTACGTGTTAACTACCATTTAAAATAATATTATTTTATTACTAGTGTGCAACATAAGATTTCAAAGAAACTCTTTGTTGCGTATTGGGTACGCTATCAAACATAGCAACCCCTTTAAAGTAAAATTAATATTTAATTCATAAATATTAATAAATATGAAAAAAATTTATTCTTTATTTACCTCGGATGTTACATCATCTCAATGACAGGGTCACAACACCACTCACGGCGCCTTAAACGGACTCTGGAAGTGTCTGCGCCATCCGAATGATGAATCTCGGTGAAATACATAATTAGTGTGTCGCGCCACCGATCCCTCATCCCGGGAATTAAAAATACACAATACCATCGAAAAATCTATGTCTTGAGCCGAGGATTTCACTTTCATAGATGGCACACAAAACAGACATCAATAGTGGAAATTACGGGTGTCCGAAGACAAGGGGTGAACCCCTTTGGGTTGGACCGTCCCAGTTCGTCCGGTCCACCCGACCTAGGTCAGCCCGTGCCGGCTTTCCAGACTAGTAGCGCTGACCCACGGCTCATCCGCGTGGCCCGGCTGCTGAGCAACGGTCCACCCATTTCTAACTGGTCCTCGTGGCCGGTTGTTGTCTCACGCGGAGACCCACCGAAGGCGGGCCTCGGTGTCCGCACGGGGTCATGTGTCGCGACCCCCCGTCGCTCCCTGCACAAGAGAGCTCGCCCACCGCAGGCTCCTGGGACACCCCGCACCTCTTGGGTCTTCCACGCCTCCTGGGACCACTGTTCCACCACCCGGGAATCCGTCGTGCTACCACATGGAACTCCTCGTTCTGCTGTCGTCACCCACCGGACCACCCTATAACAACCGGAATCCAAGGGAAATGGTAGGAAAATTTCACGGGGCCACCCCGGATGCCTTGGGACTCAAAACTCTGATCAGAAAATGGATTTGGAAAACTCAAATTGAGCCTGACACATATATTTTCTTCGCTCGACTATTGGAAAACATTTTGATGCAAAAAATTAAATTCATGGAATATGTGGAAATAAAAAAAACGAAAACACAACTCCAACCTCATTGGGCGTAGCCCGTCACTTCGCCGATGATCCGTCGGAGCCGTTGTGCCTTGGAGAGGTGGAGGAGAGGAGGGTGGAGCTTTTTGAAAGGAATCCACTAGGGGGAGGAGCAAGGGGGAAGAAGGTGGATGGGTCGATGTGTTTAAATAGAAAAACCCATAGACCCCCGCCAGTCGGCCACGTACCTGAACTTTCGGTGGGGTCGGGGTTAAATTTCCATTTTGGTAAAATCCACATTCTAAGAAAAATCGATTTCTTGGAATTTTAATCTGAGCCTCTGTTCAAAATTTTTAAAGATCACACCTAGGACACTAAATTACAAAAATTCCCCTTGTGGCTTTTTCCACAGAAGGCTCGCGCTCGCCAAAGTTATACCCCTCCTAGGGTAAACGGCACGCTTCGATCTCAATAGTGCCCTCAGTTTTCCCATCTGAGAGACCATTTTGGAGTTATTCTGTTTATTTGGAGTGTCTAGTTTGAACACACTTAATATTTAATTTTTTCCACACTGACTCGAAATCAGAGGCCGTCTCAATGCCCATCTCTAGAATAAGATTAAGAAAATTTCATAGTCTTACAGGCTCAAAACCGGGGTTCTTATATCATTCCATTTTTCATGTTTTTCATCCCCAAAAAAATCTACAAAAAAATACTCAGGATACTGAGCCCGCATCTATTTCTCACGTTCCCAGGTGCTCTCCTGCACACTCTCGTGCTACCACAGCGCACGAACCAATGGAATGGTTCGTCCATGCAGTGTCCACTCCTGACGATCCTCAATCGCCACTGGGTGCTTCGTAATGGTGGCACCATCTTCAATGTCTAGCTCTCCCCAGTCGATAACATGCGCGGGGTCGTGCACTTATTTCCTCAGCTGTGAAACATAGAAGACATCATGCACCCTCTTCAGCTGTGGAGGTGGAGAAAGATGGTAGGCCATCTCACTGATCCTGCGCACGATCTGAAAGGGCCCGATGAACCTCGGGGACAACTTGCATCCTTGGACAAAACACTGAGTACCACGCCACATGGAGACCCTCAATAAGTCATGGTCCCCCTGCTCGAACTCCAAAGGCCTGCAACGACGATCTTCGTCAGACTTCTGTCTACTCTGAGCCATCCTCATTTGCTCATTAATGACATGAACCTTCTTCGTCGTCGCCTGCACCAACTTTTGGCCCACGCGGGAGGTCTCCCCAACCTCCGTCCAGAACAACAGTGACCTGTAGGGTCTCCTGTAGAGGGAATCAATAGGTTCCATGGGGATAGTAGAGTGGTAATTGTTGGTGTACGTGAACTCCACAAAGTGTAGATGATCCACCCAGTTCAGGCCAAGGTCTAACATGCGCACCCTGATCATATCCTCCAATAGCTGGATAGTGCGCTCAGTCTACCCGTTTGTATGGGGGAGAAAAGCATTACTCATCTGCATTTGGGTCCTGAATGCCTCCTCTAGGCATAAAAAAAAACGCAAAGTAAACCACACACCACGTTTGGATACGATCGTCGAGGGTACTCCATGAAGGCGTACGATCTCCTGAACATACAGCTACCCTAAACTTTTCACTGAGCTCTGCTCCCTGATAGTAAGGAATTGTGCTGACATCATGAGTCATTCCACTATCACCCAAATTGAATCGTGTCCCTTCACTATGTGTGGAAGCCATGTTGAGATGCCCATAGATATTCCATTCCACATTCACTCTGGGATATCAAGGGGATGCAACAACCCTACCAGAACCTGGTTCTCTGCCTTCACCTACTGAGAGGTAAGATACCGAGAAACGAACTCAGCTATGATCTGCATCATGCTGGACCACCAAAATTGCCATGGATGGCATCTGTACATCTTCCCCACATCGGTATGTATAGCCAAGGGAGATGAGTGGAACTCCCGTATCACCTCCTCCCCCATTCTTACTGGCACTACGGCTCACCCCTAGAACAAGATCTCATGATTCCCTCCATCAGAATACCCATCATGTGTGTCACCCGTGGTTATCTGATCATGCAGTACCTCACTGTTGACATACCCCCAATGCGACTCTCTCACAGGCTCAAGGAGCGAAAGAGTCAACACCATCGTCTATAGAAAATTTGTACACTCCTGCTCCACCTAGGTTAGCCGTAGGGAAGCCAACTACTCTGAAGCTTCCCGCACTAAACGGGCCTGGGACTTCCTAATAAGGGAATATGCTACTACATTTCCCTCCCTAGAGTGTAGACTATCTCAAAGTCATAGTCATGTAGAAACACAAGCTGACACCTCTACCTCAGATTCAAATCCCTTTGAGTGAAGATGTACTTGAGGATCTGGTGGTCTGAGTAGACCACAAAATGATCACCCAGAAGGTAGTTTCTCCATAATGACAATGAGAAGACCACTGCTGCCATCTCCAAATCATGTGTTGCATAATTCTGCTCATGGGGCCTCAACTGACTCGAACCATATGCAGTAACTACTCTCTGTTGCATTACCACGCACCCGAGCCCAGCTCCTGTAGCGTCGATGTATATTATGTACTCAATGCCCTCCTCTGGAAGCCTCAACACTGGAGAACTAGTTATCCTCTATCTCAACTCCTCGAAGGCCTTCTAGTACTGACCAGTCAAGGATAATGGTCATCCCTTCCACATCAATGTGGTCAAAGGTGCAACAATCCTATAGATATATTCCACAAACATCTTGTAGTACCCTTCCAAACCATGGAATCCCCGCACCTCTAACACATTCTTGGGTGGCTCCCAACCAAGAACTGCCACTATCATTATGGGATCTATGACCAATCTCTTCTCCGTAATGACCTTCCCTAGAAAGTGAACCTCATAAATCTAGAACTAACAATTCCAGAGTCTCCAATATAGCTTGTGCTCCCATTGTAAGTCTAGGATCATCCTAAAATTCTTCACGTGCTCCTTCTCTATCGTAGAGTAGATGATTATGTCATCAATAAAGACAACCAGAAACCAGTCCAAGTACGGCAGGAATATTTGGTTCATCAAAGCCATGAAAATGGCCGGGGAATTCATCATGCCGATGGGCATCACCAAAAACTCGTAAGGCCCATATCAACATCATAAATCCTACTTCGGGATGTTATGCTCACATACCTGCAACTGGTGGTTGTCGGATCGATGATCAATCTTGGAGAACCACTTCACACCTCTCGACTAGTTGAAAAGGTCATTGATCTTCGGTAAAGGGTACTTGTTCTTTATCGTGGCCTCATTCAGGTGACTATAATCCATAAAAATCTGCGGACTCCCATCTACCTTTTTCACAAACAAAACTGGAGCTGCCAGGGGGGCACACTGGGCCGAATGAATACCTTCTGACGAAGGTTGTCCAACTGATGTAGTAGCTCCCGAAGCTCTGTGGGTGCTATCCCATAATCCACAAATGATATCGGGGCAGTCACCGGGAAGAACTCCATATCTAGCCTCGGAGGTAGTCCCAGAACATCCTCAGGAAAGACGTCTATGTAGTCCGCTACAACGGTAGGGATCTGGGTTCCTGTAGAGTCTACTGCTCCAAGAGCCATTCTCACCAACAAATGGGAAAAAGGTCAAGGTATCCTTCTCAGAGTACCCATCTGCTCTGCCATGAGGTCTCATTCACGAAGGATGGTGAACCACGTCTAATCCGAAAACACGCCTCTAACTCATCTGTGATGACAGTCGATCTGGGCGTGAACCATAGAAAGCCAATCCATGTCCAGGATGACGTAGTAATGTTCTATCATGATGATGATCAGGTCCCACATGAAACTCCCTCCTCTGAATGATAGCTTTCACAGTCTTCCGATAAAGGTCACTAACGAGGCAGTTACCATTAGAACCTCAAGTCTACTTAAAATTTTCATCACCTCTACTAGAAGCTCCCTCTCCCTCCCCAAAAGATGAGATATAAAGGAGTGGATGGAGCTTGTGTCTACTAATACTGAAGAAAGCATAGAGTAAATACAATGTGTACCTCGATCCATATCGTGTGCTGGGGTGTCTTGAACACCCATAGCATGAAGCTACCCGCGGCCCCTACCGCTAGCTCCCTGAGCCTAGCGTGCACTGCCTAGTGGTGGTGGGGGAAGGACCTCAAAGCGTCGGCCCAAATATCTAGGCCCTATTGCTCTACCAGCGCCGCCTCCCTGAGGACCACCCTATCCCTTCCTGGGGGATTCCTGATCATGGAATGACTTTTGCCAATGTGGTGCACCCCATGACTGCCAAAACTGCTCAATACACATGGTCATCCAGTACCATGCTAGGTGGCCCCATCTGTCACATTCATAGAATCGACTCTCTCCTACTGGCCCCGGTGCTCCACAGGGCCACTTTGGAATACAACCCTGCCCATATGTCTGCTCACAGAAGTGCCTCCTCAACTATGTCTCTGCTCTATGTCGCATTCCTATCACTGAGGAGTCTCCTCTAATGTGGAAACAGCTAGGCCCTGTCAACTGGTGTCCCTTAGCCAAGAAGATCTCTGTCATGTGCGCCCTCTTTAGTAACCCGACATAAGTTGGGATGTGCAGGGGCACTACACAAGCATGAATCTCCCTACGAAGACAATGCTCAAACTTCGGTGCCCGAAAGTAATAGTCTCAGATTATATCTTATGAGTAGCATGTCAGATCGTTAAACCGGGATGAGTACTGAGCCACGGACATCCCCACTGCTTCAGCTGAAGAGGCTCCTAAATCTGAATGGAGCATAAGCAAGATGGGGATTACTACTCCCAGAAGAGCTGCTGGAAGATATCCCACGTGAGAGAAGACTCGTCGTGGGTCTGTGTAACCCACCCCCACCAACACTCTGTCGTCCCAAGGAAAAGGAAGGTAGTTAAGGATACCATCTGGTCCGCTTGTGTATGTACCAGCCTGAAATGTTGGTCCACAGACTCTAGTAAGTCTTTCAATGCCTGGGGATCGGGGTCTCTGTGGAACTTATGTGGTCCCTGACGCTGAAAGTCTTAGAGTGCACCCAGACTGCGCCCAACCTCAGCCCGTGCTGCCCGTAAATGTCACGACCCGCCCTCGGGGTCCGTGCCGTGACTACCCCAAGCCCGCCTTCCATAGGCCAGGGGCTGGCGACTAGCACCAAGGCGTAAATCCCGGTAAAAAGGGAAGGCATTTCCTTTGTAAAGTAAACAAACACCATAGAGTAAGCAAGCGGAAAGTAAACACTAAACAAAAGCAGAGTACAACTGAAAGTGCGGAAAAGTAAATGGGCCAGAATACAAACCCAACTGAAAGTAAAGTACAACTCGAAAGGGGAAAAACAGCAACTGAAAAGTAAAAGCCATTACTCCGAGCTGTCCACCGGAAATCCCACCTGAAGGGTGGGTACAGATAGCTCCTCTGCTCCACGGGTCCCGCCGTCCGCTCCGAGCACGTCCCGCCCAGTGGTCCACCTCCGGGTACCGTCCCGCTCTGCAAGCCTCAGCTAAGGTCAACGATGTCCGTCGTCTGCAACCAACACAACGTAGTGCGGGCAAAGCCTGTGCAGGGGTGAGTATAAGCTACTCAGTAGGGACCCCGAGACCCCTGAAGGTCTCTCAAATCCACAAAGGATAAACCACGAAGAAAGTTATAATCACGAAGTAACAACCGACACTGCTTAGGTATATGCCCATACATATACCTAAGTCATCAATTCAAATACTCTCCAACCTCCGAGCCCAAGTATAACTCAGTCCACACAGGAAAGTAAACGTATTTCACACAGGAAGCAAAACGTAATCCACACAGGATTGCACAACACAATCCACACAGGAAAGTAACAGGATTCAGCTCACACAGGTATACTTCTTCAAAAGACGATAAAGATGATCACTGATCCATCTAAGTCGTCGGACCCACGAAGGATCGATAGGTAACTAACCCCCGCAAAGACCCACACAGGATCGGGCCCACACATGACCTGTAGGCGCTGGCTCACACAGAACCGCTGAGCGCGGACCCACACAGGATCGGACCCACACAGGATCGGGCTCACACAGGACCTGTAGCACTGATCCACGTAGGATCGCTGAGTGCTGTAGTCATCGTCGTCGAATCCACACAGGATCTCTGTACTGTCGTCGTCGTAGTCACAGTAGCAGTCGTAGCAGTAGTAGTCACAGTAACAGTCACAGCCAGCACTAGGGTTCCCGCACACAGCAAGCTCGTTCGGAGGGTCCGCTCCACGAGCCGAGAGGCTGATACATCAACTATCACGAAGACCAGAGTTGATGTATCCAAAAATTCCGTATCGTCAACAGGAACTCAACGCAACAGACGGCGCGTCGATCGGACGCCCGGCCTGAGAGTTATTGGCATTTTCGTCCCCGGGGCCCGGTTGGTTTTTAAGGCAAAACCAACCCGACCGTACTCCACCTGCGTCCAAACCTCGGGCAGAGTATGCCAAAAGATCCGTCTCGCTAAGAGGAACACAACACGGCTGATGGCACGTCAATCGGACGTCCGTAGCTCAAGATATGAGCGTTTCCTCTCCGAAGGCCCGGTTGGTTTCGTGAACGAACCAACCCGGCCGAACCCAAAGTAATCCGAAACCTTGAGTGCGATATACCAAAACGACCGCCTCGATCCAAGGATCGTGTTGCCGCATACGGTTCGTCGATCGGAGGTCCGAGGCTCAAGTTATGGCCAAAAGACCGGAAATGGTTCGAAATGGGGGGGTCCGGGTCCGGGCCGACCCGGCCCGACCCCCCCCTGAGGCGGCGCGGCGGCGCGGGGGCCGCGTCGGCTTGTCGCCACATGGAGGCTGCGCGGGGGGAATTTATTTCCCCCGCTGATTGGAAGGCGGCGCGGCCTTTGTGTCGCGCCCTTTGCAAGAAAACGGCCCCCCCACGTGGGGGCCGGCTTGAATTAAAACCGGGGGGGCTGCTGCCCCCCTCCCTTCATGGAAACCGCCCCCCGCATAATGAGGGGGGTTTTGAGCGTTGGCCGGGGAATTAATTTTCCCCGGTTTAACGCCTTCCGGCCGGCCAGCTGGCCGGCCGGTTTTCTCCAACGGGACCGGAAAAATCCGGTCCCCTCTTCGGCTTCCAACGCCGGCGGCTCGGCCGCCGGTCTTCTCTTTCCGCTGCGGCCCGGAACCGGCCGCGGTGTTCGTCGTCCGGCGCGGTGCGACGGCACCGCGCCCCTCCGCCGTGCCTTGATTTCTTTCAACGCGGCGCGACGGCGTCACGTTCTTGATGATTCTTCCTCGGCGCGCGCGTGACGACGTCGCGCAAGATAAACATACAATTATTCGCGTGGTGCGACGGCACCACGCCACCTTGCTTCCTCCCGCAAGATAAAACAATAAGAACGATGGAGGGGGTTCGGCCGTGTTCATGCGGTCCGGCCCCCTCACGTTAAGCAATAACGCAACTTAAAATATTTCAAAGCCACACGTTAGACTTGCTAAATTCATGATCAAGAATAGAATAATTAATCAATAAACAACAACCCCTACCTCGGGTATAGGTTCGAAGATTTGACAACGTCCGCGGAAGTCAACGCCGCGGAGATCGGGCGTCACGGTCATCGTTCGTCAATTCCGTTGACGAAGAGATGTGTCCGATGTGATACGTCATTGGCGAAACCTCTTATGTCGACGAAGGGAATCCGAGGAGGAAGCGGCGTTCCCTCTCGTTGACACGGAAGACGAAGAAGAGCGGAGCGGCGTTCTTCGTCGGAACATGAGCGTTCTTCGTCAAGTCGAGCGTTCTTCGTGTTCTTCGTCAGAGTTGAAGAAGAAGAAGAAAATCTCCCAAAAGCTCTCAAGGTGGCCAAAGCTATTAACCAAAATAAAATAAGACTCTATCTTATTTTATTAACAGGGTTTTTTTAAATTTCAATCTTTTGAAATTCTTGTGAGTTGTTGTGTTAATAAAATAAGATAGAGTCTTATTTTATTTTGGTTAATAGCTTTGGCCACCTTGAGAGCTTTTGGGATATTTTCTTCTTCTTCTTCAACTCTGACGAAGAACACGAAGAACGCTCGACTTGACGAAGAATGCTCAAGTTCCGACGAAGAACGCCGCTCCACTCTTCTTCGTCTTCCATGTCAACTAGAGGGAACGCCGCTTCCTCCTCGGATTCCCTTCGTCGACATAAGAGGTTTCGCCAACGACGTATCACATCGGACACATCTCTTCGTCAACGGAATTGACGAACGACGACCGCGACGCCCGATCTCCGCGACGTTGACTTCCGCGGACGTTGTCAAATCTTCGAACCTATACCCGAGGTATGGGTTGTTGTTTATTGTTTAATTATTCTATTCTTGATCATGAATTTAGCAAGTCTAACGTGTGGCTTTGAAATATTTTAAGTTGCGTTATTGCTTAACGTGAGGGGGCCGGACCGCATGAACACGGCCGAACCCCCTCCATCGTTATTATTGTTTTATCTTGCGGGAGGAAGCAAGGTGGCGTGGTGCCGTCACACCACGCGAATAATTGTATGTTTATCTTGCGCGACGTCGTCACGCGCGCGCCGAGGAAGAATCATCAAGAACGCGACGCCGTCGCGCCGTGTTGAAAGATATCAAGGCACGGCGGAGGGGCGCGGTGCCGTCGCACCGCGTCGGACGACGAACACCGCGGCCGGTTCCGGGCTGCGG
Organism: Viscum album; assembly: GCA_963277665.1. NCBI lineage: Eukaryota > Viridiplantae > Streptophyta > Magnoliopsida > Santalales > Viscaceae > Viscum > Viscum album. The sequence continues at coordinate 1,260,677,201 of OY728152.1, forward strand.
CGGAAAGAGAAGACCGGCGTCCGAGCCGCCGGCGTTGGAAGCCGAAGAGGGGACCGGATTTTTCCGGTCCCGTTGGAGAAAACCGGCCGGCCAGCTGGCCGGCCGGAAGGCGTTAAACCGGGGAAAATTAATTCCCCGGCCAATGCTCAAAACCCCCCTCATTTTGAGGGGGGCGGTTTCCATGAAGGGAGGGGGGCAACAGCCCCCCCGGTTTTAATTCAAGCCGGCCCCCACGTGGGGGGGCCGTTTTCTTGCAAAGGGCGCGGCACAAAGGCCGCGTCGCCTTCCAATCAGTGGGGGAAATAAATTCCCCCCCGCGCAGCCTCCATGCGGCGACATGCCGCCGCGGCCCCCGCACCGCCGCGCTGCCCCAGGGGGGGGGGGGTCGGGTCGGGTCGGCCCGGACCCGGACCCCCCCGTTTCGAACCAGTTCCGGTCTTTTGGCCATAACTTGAGCCTCGGACCTCTGATCGACGAACCGTCTGCGGCAACACGATCCTTGGATCGAGACGGTCGTTTCGGTATATCTCACTCAAGGTTTCGGATTACTTTGGGTTCGGCCGGGTTTGTTCGTTCACGAAACCAACCGGGCCTTCGGAGCGGAAACGCTCATATCTTGAGCTACGGACGTCCGATTGATGTGTCGTCAGCCGTGTTGTGTTTCTCTTAGTGAGACGGATCTTTTTCCATACTCCGCCCGAGGTTTGGACGCAGGTGGAGTACGGTCGGGTTGGTTTTGCCTTAAAAACCAACCGGGCCCCGGGGATGAAAATGTCAATAACTCTCAGACCGGGCGTCCGATCGACGCGCTGTCTGTTGCGTTGAGTTCCTGTTGAGGATACGGAACTTTTGGATACATCAACTCTGGTCTTCGTGACAGTTGATGTATCAGCCTCTCGGCTCGTGGAGCGGACCCTCCGAACGAGCTTGCTGTGTGCGGGAACCCTAGTGCTGGCTGCGACTGTTACTGTGACTACTACTGCTACGACTGCTATTATGACTACGACGACGACAGTACAGAGATCCTGTGTGGATTCGACGACGACGACTACAGCACTCAGCTATCCTACGTGGATCAGTGCTACAGGTGCTGTGTGGGCCCGATCCTGTGTGGGTCCGCGCTCAGCGGTTCTGTGTGAGCCAGCGCCTACATGTCCTGTGTGGGTCCGATCCTGTGTGGGTCTTTGTGGGGGTTAGTTACCTATCGATCCTTCGTGGGTCCAACGACTTAGATGGATCAGTGATCATCTTTATCGTCTTTTGAAGAAGTATACCTGTGTGAGCTGAATCCTGTTACTTTCCTGTGTGGATTGTGTTGTGCAATCCTGTGTGGATTACGTTTTGCTTCCTGTGTGGATTACGTTTTGCTTCCTGTGTGGAATACGTTTACTTTCCTGTGTGGACTGAGTTATACTTGGGCTCGGAGGTTGGAGCGTATTTGAATTGATGACTTAGGTATATGTATGGGCATATACCTAAGCAGTGTCGGTTGTTACTTCGTGATTATACCTTTCTTCGTGGTTTATCCTTTGTGGATTTGAGAGACCTTCAGGGGTCTCGGGGTCCCTACTGAGTAGCTTATACTCACCCCTGCGCGGGATTTTCCCGCACTACGTTGTGTTGGTTGCAGACGACGGACAGCGTTGACCTTAGCTGAGGCTTGCAGAGCGGGATGGTACCCGGAGGTGGACCACTGGGCGGGACGTGCTCGGAGCGGACGGCAGGACCCGTGGAGCAGAGGAGCTTTCTGTACCCACCCTTCAGGTGGGATTTCCGGTGGACAGCTCAGAGTAGCGGCTTTTACCTTTCAGTTGCTGTTTTCCCCTTTCGAGTTGTACTTTACTTTCAGTTTGGGTTTGTATTCTGGCCCATTTACTTTTCCGCACTTTCAGTTGTACTCTGCTTTTGTTTAGTGTTTACTTTCCGCTTGTTTACTCTGTGGTGTTTGTTTACTTTACAAAGGCAATGCCTTCCCTTTTTACCGGGATTTACGCCTTGGTGCTAGTCGCCAGCCCCTGGCCTATGGAAGGCGGGCTTGGGGTAGTCACGGCACGGACCCCGAGGGCGGGTCGTGACAGTAAAAACTACCGCTCTCCAGGTGGAGGGGCCACTACTGAGGCACTAGGCGGAAGGGGATCCCATGACGGTCCCTGAACTGATGCCTCATCACTCGCCATGTCTTCGTCACAAACTGGAGAAGGAAACCTGGCTGGATGATATCGTGGAGGAATCCTGAAAATTATTAGGGATCTCCATGATCAGATGATCATATATGTATATATTAGTAATAAAAAAGGGGAGTTGACTCAGAAAGGATAGTCAACAACTCAATCCTACTAGATGCATGATCCAAAGTTCCCTGCAACAAGTGTCTCAGCATGTCGAGCTGACAATCGGGTTAGCAGGGTCCTGGTGAATGGATACATCAGCCACCCATACCATTACTAGACTCCCTAGCCTGAGAGCATCTCTAGAGAAAGGTTGACACTATTTCCCTAAATCACAAACAATTCCTTTTTAGGGATGTCAGAACAATTCCAAAAGGATCAAACCACCTCTGATACCACTTTGTCATGATCTAACCCTACCGGTCTCAAGCCGCAACTACCCTAATCATGCCCCCATATGCCAGGGGCTGGCGCCAAGCACTGAAGGTGAAACAATATCGGGGAGGCCTTAGCCTAAGTACCTACACACACAGCTCACTCAATGCAGAAGTGCAGAGTAAAAAAGGATACCAAAGGACACACAACTATAACCCCATAACAGTCACACATTAACTTCTAAATAGAGAAAAAGTAAAGTGGTGACAAGATTCTAAACAAAAAATGGGAAAAACCCATGCCCAACTAGAAAAGTGCCACAACCCGGCAACATGTATCAAAAGTAAAATTTTGTTGAGTCTCACACCTGAAAGACCTACTATGACCACCAAACACAGCCCAAGATCCTATGTCCTCTATGCTCCTCTGTAGTCTCGATCGACCTGTCTGTCGTCTGCAAGGGCACACCAAGTCTGGGAAAATCCGAAGTAGGGGTGAGTATTATAAGGATACTCATTAGGATTCCTAGAAAGCTCGAGGGAGCAACAAAGGAGGTACTAAACGGAAAACGATATAAAGAACAATGTAAAAGCACAATAGATATAGTGTAGATCAACCAAACAAAAGAAAGGAAGTATACTCACCTCAATCAAGTGGAGCTAGTCTCGGAAAGCACGTGGCATACCACGCGTGTATTTTCCCCTCATAGAAGGAGAGTAATAGGACCCATGGAGTGGGAACAAAAGAAGGGTGTATATATATATTTTTTCTCAACTAGAAACCTGAACGATAGTGTAAGGGGATATCCCACTCCACGCTCAGCCCAGGATATTTCGCAAAAAGATCTAAGGGTAGCCATCACTGATGCCCAACTGTCCTACACATCAAATCTTCCACATCGCTAAACCGTACCACCAAAATCCTTGCCCAGGTAATCATGTATAAAAGACACTGAATAGCCTCGTCGAATGGGGCGTAGTCTGAATGAAGTCGTTGGGTAACCTACTGCCTAGCCGAACAAAAGGGTAAACCCCAAAAGGTCGTCCGGTGACCCACTACCCAGCCCTACTGGTGGGTATATCCAAAAAGTTCTTCGGGAAACCCACTGCACAACCCAACTAGAGGGTAAACCCCCAAAGGTCATCGGGTGACCCACTACCCAGCCCTGCTGGAGGGTAAACCCTAGAGTTCATTAGGTAACCCACTACCCAGCACAACCGGAGGGTAAACCCAAAACGTATTTGGGTAACCCACTTCCTAACCCAACTAGAGGGAAAACCCTAAAGTCAATGGGTAACCCACTACCCATCCCCGGTGAAGTGTAAACCCTAAGGTCAATGGGTAACCCACTACCCAGCCCTACTGTAGGGTAAACCTGAAACTATTCCGATAACTCTGCGCTGCCCACGCCATCACTGGGTGTCACTAATATCATGACCATGCGTTGGGTCGGAGTGCATCAAAGAAACCTCCGACCAATGTCCTTTCATGTTTCCACATTTAATGATATCTCAAAAAAGTATCTGCACTCCCAAACCGATTACACCGTTTCAATACTCATGGAAAAATACGCAAGGTAGACTACTTACTTGCTGGAAACAGACTCCCGACGATGAAGTTATTCAACACCGCTTTATGCACATACGAAGTATCGTGGGGCCCCCACCTCGGTCTCAAAAGTGGTTAGGTGAAATGTGCCATCGCGATGCCCTCGGAAAAACATGGTAAAAAACTATCCATTCACCCCGAACGGACGTCTGATGAAAAAGTCGCAAAACACTGCTCATAGCATAAAAGACGGCACGTGGGGCCTGCACCTCAACTCTGGATTCAACTCTTGAAACCACCCTGGACCACTTCGTCTCATCACCAGGGTCACAACACCACTGAAAATGCCATAAATGGACTTCGAATGTGTTTGTTCCATCAGATAGAAAAATCATAGTGAAATATGTAACGAGTGTGTCATACCACCGAGAACTCGTCACGCGAATTAAAAATCCCTGAGACCATCTCAACATCTCCATCACGATCCGATGTTTTCACTTCTGCAGATGGAACAAAAAACAGACACACGTAGTAGAAAGTACGGGTGTCCAAAGAGAAGGGGTGAACCCCTTTGGATTGGACCGGCCCGGTCTGTGTGGTCCACCTTGCTTGGGCCGGCCCACACTGGCCCATGACACATCCACGTGGTGCAGACGCTGACCCCCATTCCACCATATACTGACCGGCCCTCGTGGCCGGTCCTTGTCTCGCGACCCGCACCGGCGAGCTCACCTGCCACCGCCGCCTGGAACACCCCGTGCTGCCTGGGTCTGATGTGCCCCCTGGGTCAGTCGCGCCACCACCTGGGAAGCCTCTGTGTCGCCGCTTGGAACACCTCGTGCCGCCGCCACCACCTTCCGGGCCTCCCTGGAGCCAGCGGATACAAATGGAAATGGCCGGAATACTTCCTAGCCCCCCGGACGCCCCAGGACTCGAAAATTCGATCTGGAATGGGTGTCGAAATGATCAGATCGATCCCTGCACACTTATGGTCTTCACTCATCGATTGGAAAAAATTTTTACGTAAGATATTCAAATCAAGGTCGATTCAAAAATAAATAAATGAAAACGCAACTCCAACCTCTCTAGGTGTAGCCCATCGCATCGCCGACGATCTGCCCGAGCCGCCGCACCTTAGAGAGGTGAGGAGAGGAGCTTGGATCTTATTGAGAAGAATCTTCTAAAGAGACGAGAAAGGGGGAAGAAGTTGGAGGGGTCGATGTGTTTAAATAGAAAAACACTTAAACCCCCGCCAGTCGGCCCCGTACCGGAACTTTTGGCGGGGTCGGGGTTAAGACGCTTCTAGGGTAAAATCCACATTCTGAGCACAATGGTGGTATCAGAAGTTTAATTTGAACCTCCGTTAAAAAGTTGTAAAGTTCACGCCCATGATACTAAATTGCAAAAACGCCCCTGGTGGCGTTTTCCACAGAAGGCTTGTGCCCGCGAAAGTTATTCCCCTCCTAGGTTAAACTGCTCGCTTTGGACTCAACAGTGCACTTGGTTTTCCCATCTGGGAAACCGTTTAAGAGTTATTCTGTTTATTTGGAGTGTCTTTTGTGAGCACACATAAAATTGAATTTCGGCCACATCGGGGCTCGGAATCACACGTCGTCCGAACGCCCTACTATGGAATGACATTAAAAAATTTCAAAGTCTTACAAGCTCAAAACATAGATTCGTACAATTTAATTAAATGTACTATATATATTTTATTATGTCGATAATCTGATTATGTGAGAAAAAATCCATTTTGAAATGATCTTATGTGAAATATAATAAGAAAATTGTTCTCTCTGTTTTGTTTTATTTCACATAACAAATTAATAAATGTATATATTTTGTGTTTAAATTGTTTGAATGATTTTTCAAATTTATTTTATTTATATAGATTTCATTAAATGTTTTTTTTTTATGATTATTCCTTTTTTTGAAAAAAAAATTATATTTTAACCTCAGGCACGAAATATAAAACATGGAACTCTAAAACTCATTTTTTTTTGTTTACAAATTTTTTTGTATATCACATTGTCTATAATATATATTGGTTGATATTAAACTTCTTAGAACTTTTTTCAATGTCATTAATTATGTTTTATTAGTTACATGATATTCTCAATAAATTTATAGCTCATTTTTTAGGTAATGTTTTTGAATTTCATATTTCCAATTCAACTATGAAATTTTCAAGGGATTTTTAGTGACATTTTTTATGTATAATGGTTAATTTTTTATAGGATATTTTAAATTGGATTTTATTGTTAATAATTTTTAATATTGGTCATGAGTAAAAAGATTATTATGAAATGATAATATCTTTCTCTCTCTCCTAATGATAATATAGTTTTTTTCTTTATGGAATATTAAATCATTTTAACTATTTTCTAGAGCATGAATTCTATATTTTTTTTTATTTAATGGAAATTTGGATTCAATTATGTGACACATAATTATTAAATTCAATAGTTTATGATGGTAACAAGTGATCTCATGTATTACTTGTTTATTTATAACTAACCAAAAGATTTAACACATGGGTTGGGTAAGCTCCTGGTTGAAATCATTGGATTGTATCTCCTCCTACAAAAGGATACATTTGTAATTTTAGGTCATATCCTCACATGTTTTTAGGTTTAGATTGATCACATGTAATGATACGGTATTATATGCCTCCATTGTAAAATTTGATATCAATTTCATAGTTTGTTCCATAACACTTCTATAATAGTGTGATCACTATACAGAGTCGATTAGACTATACCAGTATAAAAAAATAAAATTTTATTATTTTCAGTTTTATTAATTTACTCTTAACACACCCACTATTGTGATTATGTTAATAAAAAATAATTTTATAATTTTAAAATCCAAATTCCATAATTAAAATTTAATAACTCAGATAAAATTATTATTTCCATATTCTAAGCCCTCTAGTCATTTATCCTTTATCATATCTACTTAAAACATTATATTAGAGGGTAATTACTTAAAGGATATTTTGGTTATATGTTTGTAATAATCTGATACCAAACAATTTGTATCATAGGTCAACCACTTTTAAGGTAATCGAGCTCTCTTATTATTATATTTATTATTTGTGACAACATAAATCATAGTACTTAACAGGACTAATGAATGATCAATTTATGTGACAGATACTCATGCTATTTAATTAATGAATCCATTGGTGCCACCTCATTTTAATTGAAATGATCATAGATATTGGAAGGTTAAAAATGAGATATTTCTGAAAAAACCTGGTATTGAATATTGAATTTTCATTACTTGGCCTCATAAAATAGCTGATGTTGAACCAGAAACAATAAATGGAAATAATATTTCTAAATATGAATGAATTTAAAAATTGATAAATTATCATAATTTGAATCCTGTTAAAAGTATATACAATCATTAATATTCAGGTAAAATTTATTTTTACATTTTTAGGAAATTAAAAGTCATTCAACAAGGAAATTATGATTTTCTAGGAACTATGAATGTCACTCATAGGGTTTAATTTCAGTAATTTATAGTGAGTTATCCTGAATGTGTGAATCATATGTTTAATATTGTAGCAATGAGTTTCAACCTCATAGTAACACTTACTGAAACCCTAATGAATTAAGTGATTATTGGAAAGTAACATTGACCCTTACCAATGTTGTGACATTCAATGAAAGAATCAATTTAATAAAGAAAATATATTTTTTATAATACCCTCATTATGACCAGATTGAATCTCAATTATAAAACGAACCTGAATTAAAGGAAAATGAAATCGATTTATCTGAAAAAAGAAATTGAGTATCTTTTGAATCTAAATATATTTCTGGTAACTCTTATAGTGATTCCTCATCTACATGTAGATCAAAGATGAATCATAATCTAATCAAGAGAATAAATGAATTCATGGACTCAAATAGGAACATAAAATTACCAAAAAGGATGAAGAATAAATCATGATATATAAGAAGTATCCAAAATAAAAATTTATGAAAGGTAAATATACTTTTATCTATGATGAATTATGTAAAATATTCTGTTACTAAAATCAGTTCTGAATGTTGAAATTAATGTAAAAATATAAAAAGTAAAAATAGAAAATCAAACCTGCTTATCATGCTGGTTAGAGCTACACCAATGAATCAATCTCTAATGATGATTCTAGGGGTGAAAAATATACTATAAAACTTACTTTCATGTGAAAAACCAATGGGTGATACATCCTTTTAATGATATGGTAATTACTCTTAGTTTGTGCATAATGAAAACAAAAAACAATGTTATTAATTATTTTAATAATGAGTTTGATTGAGGTTTTCCATCTAGTTCATTTCATGAAAATTATAATTTAAATGAATTAAGTGATTTATGTGATGAATTTCTAGTGAAAATTGAGAAGAAATAAATAAATTGTAAAAAATTTACTAAGGATCATAAAAATTCTTCTAAAGAAATGATAAATATAATTTTAGAAAATGATATGTTGAAAATTTCTATTCTTGAGTTTGATAATGAAAACAGGAAAATATATATCATTGTAAATAATAATTCATACCACGAACTTTTGAAAACATATATGTTATCTAATATAGATAATGGTTGTGATGATGATGAGTATATTTAAAAGGAAAATGTAATATGAAAAAAATTATTTTTAAGATAAATGTTATCAACCATTGTTAATGAAAAATTATTTTATTATAAGATGGTAGCTATGGTGAAACTAAATAAAGATAAATATTGATTTATTTATAATCCTAAAATTAAAAATATGTTAAGTATATTATATTAATAGTTCTAAAGGAATGTAATCAAAAGTAACATACATTAGATGTTTTCTAAATGTACATTTTGTGTGAGAATTTTCACTTAGGATCCCTCAATCTCTCAGTATTACAAGAATTTCTATCTTTAAGAACAAATCTTCTAATTTAAAATAAACTTATAGATTTAAATCATTTATGGTTATGAAATTTTTTGTTACTAACCTAATTGGATCCAAAATACCATGCGTACAAAAAGGGATTTATTTTTTATTATAATTATAATTTGACACATGGGCTTCATATTTTTAGTAAAATGGTGTCCATTGTTAAAATAAGGTTTTATTTCATTGAATTTCAAGGATTATTTTATATGATCTAATCATATTTTTACAGGTTGAATTTTTTTCATACAAAGTCAATTATTTGGTATATATTACATTATTTTATTTTATATATTTTTTTGTGATATTTATCATTTATTCAAGTTTTCTATAAAATTATTTATAATTATACGATTGTTGGGTTTAGTGGGAGAATGAATATGTTTTATGTGAAATTTTTTAAATCTATAAATTGTTATTTAGATTACTATTTTTAGTTTCAATAAAAATTTACATGTCTTATAAATATTTCAAAACCTTTCAAACATCATAGGTGAGGTTAATTTAATTTTTTTATCCTTAAAATTTCATAAAATCATAGTTTATATAATATTTATCATTATTTTCTCATACAACACACAAAATTATGGATAGTACATTTAATTTAATGTTCTAAAAATTGATAGATTTATAATCGGAGCATGTTACATGGATTCAAATGTGAATGTTTAATAATATTTTATACAATAGTTGCATTTTTAAATGAATTTTTTTTATTAATTTACATTATCATTTTGACATTTCTAAAAATGGGGAGTTGTTTTTGAAATTATAATGTGTTTATAATAATCATAATGGGGGATAATGTTGAGTAGATTATTGAATCATTGTATTTTCGATAATAACAATGATTTATTTGATTTATTTCATTTAAATATATTAAATAATTTTTTATTGATTAGAGTATAGTTAATCTTGATCATACCATAATATTTCATTACTTAAATGTAATACAAATTTCGTTTTTTTATTATTCATAAGAAGTTCTACAACATTATATTTATATTTCTAGGCTAAATAAGTTATTTTGGGCCCTATACAGTCATTTATATTTATTATTGTTATATATAGAAGAATTAAATATTCACAATATATCCCTTTTGAAAACTATATTGCCAAATCAGAATTCAGGTAGCCAATTTGGTAGCCACATAGTCGATATCCCAATTTCAATTTTCCTTTGTATATTGAATATACAATGAGTTAGAAATCTAAAAATTGAGTGATTCCATTTTATTGAAAATATAATTTTATATCAAATATTTCATTAGAAAACATAAACTTCTGAATCAATATCATTGTAGTACTAAATTTTTTCAAAATAAATTTCAAGTTTGCTATCAGATTTTTGTGGTTTTATATATTACTTTTCTGATGTTTTTTTATCTCACCATGAGATATACATGTCAGATTCTATTTATTATATATTATTCCTAAAGATAATAAAATAATAAAAATAATATTTAATATCACAAAAAAACTAATATTCATTTATTAATGAACTTTTTAATGTGAATATTTGAAATATTTTCTTTCTATAGTTATCAAGATTCTGTTACCTAAAAAATTCACTTATGTGATAAATTTTGATTCATGATAAAATTACATATGTGATGAATTATCATACATGATGAATCACTTATGTTATTTCCCTATTTCAATTACATTTTTTGGATTATTATGTTATTTGTGAAAAATTCTATGTGAAAATCTCTTACATGGATTCATATAAAAAATATAATATATTTTTTCATTTTATATCAAATTAATATTTACTAAATGTATATTTATTATGATCATATTGTTTTATTGAAATTAACAATTTATATAAATAATATTAAACACTTTTAATATGGTCTGACTTGTTTCAATGAATTTGTTATGAATATCAAAGGTTGTTTTATTTTCATGCATTTAACATAAAACATGAAACTCCAAAATTCATTTTTATTATGTTTTATATTCTTCGATCATATTTTTTATGAATAAATTTTAGTTTATAGAAAACTCATAAAATCTTTTTTGAGTATGTTTTATTTTTCTAATTAATAATTGTATATTCTCAACATATTTAGTCTCATTATTTATGAATGTTTTTGAATTTCACATTTCAAATTCATATAACAAATTTTTATTTGATATTTTCTTAGTATAAGATTCCAAAGGCAGTTTAAATTATTTTATAGTATATTTTTTTTATTATTCATCATTTTTTATAATGGTTGGTCTGATTTGGATAAATATTATAAAACCTCTTAATATTTTCTTATATTTTATAAATCCACTCCATGGGTTTTTGGTAATAAAGAAATACATAATTAAAACACATCTAAATTCCAAACAATACAAGATGTAAAACACAAAAGATAGATTCTAAATAACAATAGAAACCTGGTATTGGACATCCCATCATTGTTTACCATCGAATCAGACATGCATCATGTCGTTCGTCCCATAGTTCCATCATTCTATATCAATTTTCAACCAAAATCACCTGCTTGAGAACAACATCAATTAAATGTATCAAAAATATAATTTCTAATAAAAAAATTCATACTACCTCATTTAAAAAGGTTCATTATGACATGCACCATAAAAAACATAACCCTAAAACATCAAACCGTTTGTCTTAATATCAAGGAACCCATATTAGGAGACGGTACCCCACCATCATCAGTCTCCCCACTCTACCAGCACAGATGACCAAAAGAGCATTCAAAATGAATTAGAAACCTGTAATTATCAATAACTTTATCATTGAGAAAGTCACCATAATAAAAAATGCATCCCAAGAACTCCATCATTTCCACCCTAAATTTCTAGACTAGAAATTTTCAATCATTACTACATAAGAACAAACATATTACAAAAAAATGGGTTAAACAACTTTAATGACGTTTTCATATCCCCAAATCAAATTCACTATTGACGAATTCATGGGAGAAAAATGACATCAGTCCCATAAGAATATATATTCTCCACTAATTCCCACCTATGAAAACTACAAAGTGGCCCCCACCCTAGATATTACTATGAGAGGAGTAGAGGCCCTTGGGGTCATTGTATGGAGTTTAGCGGCTGAGACAACCCATTCAAGGAAATCCAAACTGAAACCATGAAACATTAAACCCTTGATTAACCTCACATGTAAAAAATCATACAAGAACCACCAAATCTCATAGTAAATATAGAAGTAGTCAAGCCTCTTGCAATATTTTCAATTGGTCAAACGCACTTCCCAATGTCTCTATGAAACTGTTGCTGATAAATGACTCAAAGAGAGAAAAAGGAACCAAAAGCCAGAGATGTGATTAAATTTGAATAGTCTCTCAATATAGACTTGAATATATGACTTGATGCCAACCCCAGTCACCAAAGCCACCACCAATTGGAAACCACCCCTAAAACAAAATTAAGATGAACCAAATCTCCATGAAGAAAGCACTGGGAGAGTATGGGGAAAAGGTGGGGAGAGAAGGGAAAGGAAAAAGGAGGGGTATAAGGGAAGGAGGAGGGGGATTATAACCCAGATAGTGGTGCACTAGTCTCCCTCTACTAAAGATCCACTATAAAAACCATAGTGGGGAGTGTCAAGGAAGAGAAACCACCTTCATCTCTAGTAGTAGTTTTTTCTTGAAGAGAGAGAGAACATCTCAAATGTAAAATAGTTCTTTTTATTATCCAATGATAATATATATATATATATGATAATATGGTATATTTATTTATAAATAATTAATGTGTCTAACCGTTTTCTAGATCGTGTTTTTATATTGATTTCTATTTGATGGACTTGTGGATGATTGGAATGTACACTTAGAGATTACATATTATATTACACGATGATAACAAGTGATCATGTATTTTCATGCTCTTACAATAATCAAGTGATGAAATACTCAAATATGTACATCCTCTCTGAAGAACACTAATGGAAGGAATAAATCATCTTCAACATCATTCTCCCAAAATAAAAATACAATACATTTGTAAGAATGCACAAAAATCAATATTCTAATTCATTAAATGGTGTTATATGAACAATTTCATTTCTAATAAATATTATATAACTCTCAGGTGGGTCTATAATTGAATTATTTAATGTTTTTCTGTTAGGTATTTTTTTCACATATATATTTCACACAATAGCTTATACCACTTATAAAAATTATTTTTTTTGAGCTATATTACTAAAAGATTGTTCAATGGTTTTTATAACATATCTAAAAGTCATTACACTTATGTTGGGACTACTAATGGTAGAATCCTTAGTTTTTTGTCTTCTCCCAAAAAATATTTGTTTGCAGATTTGAGGTTTCTCCTCACAATATCCTAGATTGGGATTGATCCCATGTAAAAATCTAGGATTATATTTCTCATTGTAATGTATATCTCTATTTTGTGTTTTGTTCCATACTCCATCCATTGGGGTTTGAAGACTGTCCTATGTTTTTTAGATTGAAATTGAAGAATAATTACCCATGTTATTCTCTTAATTGTTTTCTATACACATTAAAAATCCACCTCTACATTACTTTCATAAAAGAATCATTTATTAATTTTCAACCACCAAATTCCATAATTAATATTAAATAAATTCAATCAGAATAATGATTTAACATCAAAACCCCTATATTTCTTCTTCCATCATTATATATGATGTAACACATATTACAAACTGCACTAGAAATACTATGGTATATGATATGGTAAATTAACATTTCCTTTATGAACCATTATGAAAAATTTAAAAATATATTTATGATTTGAAGATATTATAAAATACCAAGATTATTATTTTTAAATTAGCTATGCATGAAATTTTTATACTATGATATGAATTAGAATAACTATATATGACGATATAAAATTTATAATTATATGAACTAATTTAGTATGTTCAATTATTTATAGATCGTTATTCGTAAGAATAATGGAACCAATACTTTTGGCTATTGTAATTAATTCCCTTCTTTGAGATAAATTACAATTATTTTTGTATATGAAAATATCATAGTCATATTTGGTATATGAACAAGTTTATTACTATAACCATTCATATATAAAAAAATGATGTTCTATTTCTTGATAGATCTATATTTCACTATTTTATGAATCCTATGCCGTAATTTTTTAGTGTAAATATGATTCTAGTGGTAGTTGGGAAATAGATTAATTCCCCTAAAAAGATATTTATGTTTGTGGTATACAATGAAAAGGAAAATTTTATATTGATTGTGTATTGAATTAAATGTGTGTACCGATCAATGGATAACATTGATCTAGAATACTAGGAAGGAAGAATATAATGAATATATACAATGGTGTTCTTTTAATTTAACATTCTTTGATAAATATTTACCTCATAAAAAACTGAAATTAGTATATTTTTCCTTATATTGATGAATAAAATTGAATACAGTGTTGAAAAGTATGATTCTACATTTATAAGAAATCCATGTATTATATAGATTACATACATAATCTGAAAATATATTTCCCGTTTCTTTAAAGGGAATTTGATAATATTTCGAAGGGAACTCATTTATCAAAATTTTCATCATATGATTAAATAAGATTGTGATACATAAAAATAGATAAATTATTTTATATAACATATATCGTGAAATAAAATCAAAAGAATTATTGGTTGGATGAGAACCATGAAAAACAAAATACATATATGAAGAAGATGATGAAGGAAATGAAAAAATTTCATTCATGTGAAAATTTTGGGAAGAAACATATTCGTAAATTATTTATGTGAATGTGTATATTTTTGATTCATATTGGAATTAGACATTTATCTCATGAATTAAATGGAAATAAAAAATACCATTCAAAAAATTAATTATAGATAAATTGTAAATATTTTATATAATGTCTCATGCAAAAAGGGAAGCTATTGTGGTGGAGGCCTAGGGGAGAATGTAAATATTACACAATCATTAAAAATGTGGTTAATGTTCCTAAGGATATTGTGTTGGGAATTTAACCCCAAACTCCAATTTGATTAATGGTTTATTTAATTCTAGGTATTTTCACAATTATAACTCTCATGTTTTCTAATTAAAAATGAAAAATCTTTAGCACCTTATGAAAAGTGTTTTCAATTAGTATTAGTAGTTGAAATCTCACTAAAATAATGATGTTTCAGTCAGTTCCCATTTTGAAACATAGACATATCCAATTTTTAGACATTAATATTATACCTATGGTTGAGTTTTATATAATATTTGGTATGATATGTATTTTTTTGTTTAATGTAAATATGTATTTCTATGAGAATAATGTTTTTTTTGTTGTTGAATATTTATAATTCTGTTCATTTTCGATAATCATTACAAAATCTCAAAAGGAATTTTACTTTTTAATTTATACAACACTAATAGATTTTCCTATTAATATTTTAAATTTTTCTCTAAAATATTCTTATATTCTCAAAAAAACCACGATTTCCCATTGAAATATACTTTTATGATGAATTTATGGTCAACTCTCATCTCTTGATTTATTTTATTGTCTTTTAATTTCCCTTGGGACATTAAATTTTTTATGAACAAAATTCATGGGATATTACATTCCACTTCGATAAACATATTATTTGTGTCATGGATATTATTAGACCAAAACAATAATACATTTGTATATATTGTGTTTTATAATTAATTTTATTTAATTAACTGGGGAAATATTGATATTACTTATTCTTTACATAGTATGTATATTTCTTGGTAAGGCGTAATATCTTGAATGAAATTAATCATTCAATATATGAGGAATTCATTGGACATGATGTTTTTGGTGTTGCATAGTTATAGACACACCCTTAATTCATCGATGAGTCTTGTGATTCAAACTAGTCAGTAAGCCTTAATAAATGGGATTTTGGTGTATACCTACCCATATTTGGAAATATATTTGTAGAACGACTTGATCAATATGTCAAAAATGAAACATTTCATTCACATAGAATTCATTTATAATAATCCATTATATTATTACATCTATATTATCCTTTTATATATTTATTTTTAAACATATTGATTAAATCATATGTGGATTTAGTTATTTACTAGTATATATTGGTTATACCTTATTTACATATATAAAATTTCACTATAATCTACCCTTATTGAGATTCTGAGCTTACCTTTGTTTTATTTTTCATTTATGTATGGTGTGGAGAATAAATCATTGAATGAATTTTATTTATACTGAATACATTCTATTATATTTTTCTACATAATATTTCTAATTTAAAATGGGATTTAATTATATATCTAGTTAATCAAGAAAAATAAAAATATCATCCCTTAGTGATGTGATCCCTTAAATATTACCCCAACATAACAATATAGACATTGTGTCTAGGTTCTTATTGTCAAATAAGTTTCAATATATTGTTCCATTGGATAAATGAGTATTGATGAAGTCCCGTAAATATATATACATATATTTAGGATATAATGGAAGTGTGAAGATAATTTTATAGGTGCATTTTTTTAATTGGAGATTTTGATCAATAATGGTGATTAATCAAGAATAATAATGAATATGAATAATTATAAACTAAATAATAAATAAATTTTGATGTGATATTCTTTGATTAATATATTCCTAGAGATAAATGAGATAAAATGGAAGAATGTTCACAAAAATAAAAGAAATGTTAATGTTTTAATGAATATGAGACTGGATTCACATGATTTGTCCCAAATGTAACATACTATATAATAAATGTGTAGAGAAATATTGAAAAAATCATTGGTGGGATTATGTTGAATCAACAAAGATTACAAGTCAACCCAAATTTTTAATCACATAATGATATATTATTATTTTCCATCATGGTAATGAAATAATTTTATATTCCTTTTATATTTAAGGTAACTCGAGAAAAATTATGTCATATGATCACTAAGGAAACATAAAATTCCTTATTGAAGAATAATTTTAAAATTTGTTATCCATAATGTGATAATTATATAGTGGAACATCCTCATAAATTATTAAAAGGAATGGATGCATATTTCTTGTGTGTAGGTAAGGTTTATATGAGTCATGAAAATAATGAAATAAAATAAACCACAATTATCTAGTGATTCATCTATAGGGAGATATATGATTTTTCAAAATAATTCCTCAAACATCATGTGAACCCACTAGAGAAGAGGCAAAAGGGGGTAAAATGATATTTTGGAATTATAAATGAGGAAGATGAAGTCACTAAATATTTTGTTTCATATACATTTATCATTAAACCAATGTTATCAAGTTCTTTATTTTATTCTACATCTTTTACGACATCTATAACTTCCATATTTTCCAAGTGCATTATACCATCCCATATTTCCATAAGAAGGTAGTTTTCCATGAATAATCCTAGTACAAATTTAATTATAACAATAATATTCCATTATTTCCCCATTATCAAGAATATAAATTCCTAATTTGGAAACATGTTTTTCAAACCAATTATTCACAATGATCTTAAATATTATATGGATTAGCATTCAATATATAATGAAAAAAAGTATTTCTATTACAAGGGGAATATTATTTGTTACAGGGATATGGAATATATTTTCTTTATAAGGAATAATACATCTTTTGATTCATGTTTGGATTCACCTCTAGTAGCTCATATGATTTAAATACTTGGAGTATAATATAACAGAAAACAATGTATGGGAAATTTAATAATAGAATAGATGATATAATTATTTTGTAAGAATACATTGATGTGTTCCCTCATGAGTTTCCAATAAACCCCCTCAATAACTTATCTAATTTATATCATACTCATCCCTAATGTGAATCATATTACTATGAAACCTAATATAAAGACAATAGTTGAATAAGTGGAATTAAAGGAAGAACTATATGATTTTTTTAATAATTGATTCATTCTATTTAATGTTTCTCCCTAGGGAGCCGAAGTTATTCATTTTTGTAATAATTATAGTCTAGTGAGATTTTTCATCAATTATAGGGAAATAAATTCCATTAATATAAGAAATCATTACCATATTATTTATATTTATAAATTATTTAATCATCTTGATGGACCTAAATAATATTATAATATTTATCTTTATTTAGGATATCATGAATTACCATAAAAGATGATATTCCAAGGAAAATGATTCATATTAGGCATAAAAGTTAATCATTTATAATGATTCCCATCAGAATTAATAATATATAAATATTTTTATGTATATGATTAATAGAGTATTTCAAGACTATATTTTCATTGTGGTGTTTATTCATGATTATTGTATCCTCCAAAATATATAAATATAAAAAAAATCCATTTGATAATCATTCTTAAAACACTTATTGGGAGGATTTATTTGGGAAGTTTAGAAACTAGGTATTATATCTTGATGATGATTATTTTCATGAACATATTGTATTTATGGATGGAATATCATTTTTCCTTTTATACTAAAAGGATGTTAGAGAGTATAATACACCAATGATCATAACTAATGTACATAGATTCCTTGTCTTAGAAGCTAAGGGTCAAAACATTATTCAATAAACTACCCAATTAGCTAATCTATTAAACATGTTTTTATGTAAAGTAGGTAAGATCATATGGTAAAAACAATTTAAATTTTTTTTATGAATTAATGAAAAGATCAATCCATTCACTAATATTGAAATTATATTATAAAATATATTACTTGTTATATATAATTATTCATCAAATATATGACTCATATGAAGCCCCCCACCGAGTGATAGAGTTTTTTCCTTTGTCTCAAGTGAGATAACGTTGCATCAATAGAATAATCCACCCATGATCTTGAGTTTTTAGTCAAATTACAGTCCTTCAAGATATGGTTGTATTATGTATTTTGTGAATTCTGTTACATATATAGGAGTCAAAAAAATATTAAATTTATTTTTTACAAAAAAAATCAACTTGATTCATGGGATATGGTAAGAGATAATCAATGATTAAGAATTCACAATACACAACAACCAAGAGATGGAAAATAATCTGGGGGATTCATTTAGATGGAATGATCATGGTGTGTCGACTAAATAAGAATAGAAAAATATACTATATTCCACGAGTTAGTAATGTTGGTTTTTTGAATCAATTGTGATAAGGAAACACAACTCATTTTACAAGTGATTTCCAAAAAAACATTACTAGAGAAGATAAAAAGGTATTTTTTTACTGAAAGGGTTTAGAAAATAATTTTTTTAATGATATCAATATATAAAACATTTTTGTGAAGATGGTGTGTTGATGTTATGAATGTTGTTATGTGTTAAAAAATAGCTGAGATGACGGGGTAATTATATGATGGTTCTCATAGATTGAATTTCATTATACAACCTGTTTTTACCATAATGTAAATCGATTTAAGTGAAAAAAAATTTGGGGATAATTTAAAGTATTGAATTACTGACTATATATATGTATTACTTATTAATCAATTGTTAAAGGATGAAAGAGTACATACTAAAGGATTTATGTAACCTCTATATATTTGTATATGGGTATGAGATTATATTACTACTGAATTTGTCATTGAATTTCAAATGTCTCAAAAATAAATTATTCAATAAGGATTATTGTTGACCAAAATAAAAAGTCATCCCATTTACATACTATAAGTTAGGGATTATCTCTTGATCACTTCACACTAATCTATATCTATGAGGTTTTGAGAAATCATGGTGAACCTATTTCGATTTTTTCAAATAATTATATGTGATTTAAATAGAAATTTTGGGAATTTTTAATGAAGGCTCTCAACACTATGATTCATTTTTCTAAAAAAAATATCCTTATATAGATGGACAGTATGAACATAATATTAAAAGAAATATTTCATTCTACGGTCATGATCAAATGACTTCCAAGTTTTGTGGGGTCAATATTTAATTTTAGTAGAAATTTCATAAAATAGTAACTCAAATTTATGGATAAAAATATAACTATATGATGCATTTTACTAAAAAAATCATACACATATTTTTTTGTATAAATTTAACGAAATAAAAAATTTTGGACTATAACTTATTATAGATAGTCAAATGAAATTGAGATATATTCAATGTCATAAGAAGGTTTCTCAAATAAATAAAAAATCTACATGGATAACCAAAGGAAGGATCTATAATATCTAGTTGGGGATAATGTTTTCATTAAGGTATCTTGATGTGTAGGTATTATTTGATTTTGAATGAAATGGATACTAAATCTCATGAACATTAAATTTTTTCAGATTTTGAAATAAATTGGACATATGTATTATTATTTGTAAATACCTCCCAACAATTTTAATGTAATTGATATGTTTTGTATCTCTTTACTAAGGAAGTATATGTTAGGCCCAAAACATGTAATAACATGTAATGAAATATAATTATATCTTCGTTGTTAGTTTTTTTAAATAGTGTTTAAATTATTGACACTAGAGAACTGTTGTTGCATAGTCAAAGGACATAGCTTGTAATGATAATTAAGCAATATTAGACAACAAGGGGAAATGTATGAACCTGAATAAGTTTTTTTTGAATAAATAACCATAATATTTCTTGATGTCTAGTTATGTAAATTTCAAGGATGAAATTTTTCATAGGGGGGTAAAATAACACCAACGAATTAATTCTATTATGTATCTATTTCATTCTAAAGAAACTATATCATAATGGAAATTAGATTATATCATAATGATATTAAAACCTATATTCCAAAATTTTATAATTTTATTATGATGAAATAATTTTAAATTTTAAATTTATTTTTCTAAAAGTATCTTATGATCAATTTTTTTTATTTGTTACAAATTTATTTTTATTGAATAGTGACAAATTACAATTTCACAAATATTGTCACTTTAATGACCGTATCATGATTGATGAATTAGTAGAATATTTATAAATAATTTTATTGATCAAATATATATTTATTATGTAATATAATTTATTTAATTATATAAAGGTGAACTTATATATATATTTTTAATATTTTTGGAAATCAATGTAATGTTTTTATTTAAATAAAGAACTTTTTTTTTTCTTATCTTTTAAGAATTTATTCAAAAGGTAATTTTTCTGTTTTTATTAAAGTATAATAAGTATTTATTTATTTATAATGGTAATATAAATTACATGTCAATCAACATTATAAGAAAATTTATTTTAAATCATTTTTATTCTTCAAACATACACTTGCCTTAAAATGACTTTCATTATTTTTGCAATGATATTTGAAAAGTAATTTCTAACACTTATAGGAATTGAATCTTTTAAAAAATATTCTATATTTTGAATAATAATAATTAAAATTACGTAATAATTCAAACTTAAATACAGGTCCTAATGAATAGTTAATTTGTTAAATAAGTATCACATTTCTTAATAATAATATGAGTTAAAAGGGTAAAAATAATTGGATGGTGCTTTAGAAAACAAAATTTTTTTTCATCATTCTCATTTAATTGTTTAATTTTCACATTAAATCTATAATGTTCTAAAAAAATATAATTTCAATACACATGAATTCTTCATGGAAAATATTATATAATAATGTTTCAAGTATTAACAGGTATTTGAACCACCTTAGATAGAAAAAAGAACCTCCAACCATTGTGTAAACCAACATATTGAATCGTTATTCTCTTCTAATACATGACCAAATAACTTCCCAAAATTCTTATCGACTTCCTTGTTGTTCTGTAATTCCCAATGTGATACTTGAGGAGTTCATAATGTAGAATCATGTGATGGTTTTCGAAAGAGCATGTAGTCTCCTTAACTGGACCATTAATTTTATTTGTTCTTATATCTCCTTAAATGATTTTTATAAATTCAAAAATAATTTAATTAGTGTCATAAGTATACTAAAATTTTATTATTTTTACGGAATAATTACTATAAAAATATTCTCCATCTGATAGAAAATGAAACTTTTTCTAATTCATATATCTGGACTACCACCTTCAAGATGTGATGTGTATTGTTTTCCAATACGAATTAAAATGTATTATTCTAAAGGAATGATTAATTAATATATATTATAATCATTAAATAATTAAAAAAATTAAAATAATATATCACCAACCTTCTCACACTACAATCCATTGGATGATGATAACGTCTCTCATGCCTATGAGGGGACTACCACATATAGAAAGCAATGTGATTCATTTTTCTATTACCACATTATAAGGAAAATTATAAAATTTAAAATAATGAATAAAAAAAATTATTGACATAAATAAAATTCTATATATGAATGAAATATTTGACCACACCATTAAATTTTTTTAATATATTGTAGTAATTTTGGATAAATTGATGGAATAGCCATAAGGGAATGACGTAGTCATGAACTATTACAAAAATTGATATAAAATAATTATAATATTAACATAAAAATATTATATATATAATTTTCTTAATAATGTGTTAAAAATTAAACTGATTACTTAAAAGGATATAAAATATCGGACAATGAAATAATCCAAGGTAAGGGTTTTTCATCTCTATTCTATTCTAATGATACATATTTTTTATTATCCATTAGATTTATATTTTATATTCTATATACATAAAAATTGATATATTATTTCATAAATTAATCATTATTCATTTTATTTAGAGTTTCAATTTATGTTTTCACATTAAATTTGTTTTGATTTTAAACTTGTTAAATCCATAAAGGTTTATTTTATAATACAACACTTATTTTTTATTACCCATGCAGATTTTTTTAGAATATTAATATACTATTTACCTTATTAAAACCAACTATTTTATTCTTCTTTAGTTATTCCACGGTTTTACATGTTTTTATTTCAATATTCTCTTTATTTTGTACATAATTATTAGAATAATGTTTTTATGAAAAACTGGATGTATTTGATTTTTTTCTGTCAAGAATATTATTCCTCCATGTAAATATATTTCAATTTGTTTCATGGAAAATTTTATATAAATATCATTTATTTGAAAAAGTTTTTTACTGCACCCTTTACTTTTATGAAAAAGTCATAAAATAAAATTTTTAATTTTTTTTCAAATAATAAATTTTTTATTTTTTAGAAAAAAATAGGCAAAGAAATATCATTTTTAATGTATATGACATGAATTTTTTTCCATATCCTAGAGAATTATGACATATTTGGATTCTTATTTATGTTTACCTAGTTATGGAAAAAAATACATTTTCATTATTCTATGATTTTTGAGTCTTTATATTAAAATAATAATTATTGAAAATAATTTCGAAATCATTTATCTATTCATTTTTATAATAAATGTTAAAAATTGTTTAAAAAATGTTATATTTAATTTTTGGATTCCTATATACTCACTAATAACTAGTTTTGGCGGGTCTGACCTGGCAGGGGGGTCGGACCGGGCAGATGAAACACACAGTTCGGCCCGAAGGTCCGCAGCCCTGCTCGAGGGGGCGCGGCCCGGCCAGGCGCGTCATGACGTGACATGGAAAGGTGCCTCCCAGCCGTGGCTCGGCCCAAGGGGTGTCGAGCGGTCCGAGTGGGGTGTGGTCCCCCGACTTCTCAAACCGGTGCCGCCGCCATCCCTAACCGGCCGCAAAAGCCGGCTTGCCTCTTAGCGTGGGCGGCCCACTCGGGCGGGCCACGGTCTCTCCATCATGGCGCCCTCCTGGCGCCGCAGTTTTGCTCAGCCCGGCCGGCCGCCTGCTAGCCGGTTCGCCCACCGAGTGGCCCACAGAATGTGGGCTACGGTCTTCCATAGCGTGGTGCCCCTTGTGGCGCCGTGGTCCTCTTTTGGCTCGACCGACTTTAGCAAGCTGGTTCTTCATCGGCCGAGCGGACCATGGTTGCGGGCCGCAGTTCTTCTGCTGGCGGACGGCGCACGGTTGCCGCTTCCTTTCGTCACCACCTTCCTATCAAGATCTCCATCTCAATCAAAAGAGACAACGGAGGGTCATCAGGCCATGTGTGTTTATCCCGCGCCCTCCGCATTAGGTGGTAGCTTTTGGCCGAAAATAAAAAATGGTTTCCAGCAAAGAATTGGGTACGAGATAAACACTTAAAAATGAACAACCCCCTACCATGAGATATGTTTTGCGGTAGTTGAGCATCGTAGAAGACAGCATCGTGGGGAGATGGAGTCAACTCGTTGACATTAGGGTATAAAGGTCGAGGATGGCGCATCATTGGTGTTCCTCGCGGGTGGCTCCTTCAACTTTGGATTAGCTGAAGATCGAAGGCGATGATTAACATTCCTCAGCGGTTCTTCGTTGTAAGGATGGTGTTCTTGGTTGATATTAGAACACCCTTCTCTATTTCTCCAAATCTCTCTCACAAATCCCCTCAACACAACGAATGCCCCAAAATAAAATAATACCCCAAGATATTATTTTTATACCCAAAATTAATTCAAAATTCAAACAACATAATTAATTAATTGAAGAGGTTGAATTCATTAATTAAAATGTGTTGGAATATAATAAAGAAAGAGAGAGGGAGGTGAAGATATCTCTTAATTATGGGTGGTGAATGGGGGTTAAAGGGAGGTTATGGAGAGATGAAAGGTTGGGGCTCGTGTGGGCCCACCGCACAAAAATCCACACATAGGAAGTTATGTGGGTGTGGGACTTAACAATAACTTCCATATGTAGAATTAAACTACAGGATAAATAAAATTGTTCTCAACAAATATTATTTAACTTTTTTATTAAACCCCAAAAATTAACTATCAACCTGCATAAAGCACAACTGTAGTAAAGGTCCCCTTATGTGAATACCGGCACTGCGAGTTCATCGGTGTCTTCGGATTTGAATTCTGAGAACTGGTTCAAAAGATAGAAAATCCCACACGTACATTTACTGAACATACCCGAACAAATCTCCGGAAATTGATTCTGGGCACATCGGGCCTCGGAATCAAGTGTCGTCAGAAGCCACAGACTCGTATGATTCCAATGAATTAAGAAAAAAAATCTATGTAAATTACAGGTCTTTACCTTACTCCCACCTCAGGGATTTACATCCCCGTAAAACTACAACACACACTTGGAAAAAAAATGGGGATAATTTTCTCACATATGTGCCTCCTGCTCCCAAGTGCTCTCCTGGAGTTTTCCGTCCTACCAGTGAATGCATCCTAGACGAATAGACCATACATGTAGGACCTACTCCTGTCAATCCACGATATCCACCGGGACCTCCATGAATGTTTCCCCATCATCGATGTCCAGCTCCCCTTGGTCGATGATGTGGGATGGGTCGTGCGCGTATCTCCTCAACTGAGATACGTGGAAGACATCGTGCACCCGGTGCAACTGATGTGGAAGTTCCAGGAGGTAAGCCTCCTCGCCTACTCTACTAAGGACCTAGAAAGGTCCAATAAAACACAGCGATAACATTCCACCTCGACCAAATCTCTATAGACCCCATCGTGGTGAGATCTGTAAGAAGATGTGGTCGCCATCCTTGAACTCCAGTGTTCTCCGGCTCCTATCAGCATAGGACTTCTGTCTGCTCTATGCAGTCTTCATCCTCTCCTCTATGATTTTCACCTTCTCCGTCGTATCTTGATCCATATCTGGTCATACGAGTGCTGACCCCCAAGGGTCAGTCCAGCACAGAGGTGAGCTGCAAGGTCAGACGTACAATGCCTCGTATAGTTCCATCCTAACAGTGGAGTGGTAGTTATTGTTGTACGCAAACATTACCATGGGTAGGTGATCCTCCTATCTGCGACCAATGTCAAGGACACATGCACAGAGCGTGTCCTTGAGAGTATGAATGGTCCTCTCTCTCTGGTCGTCCGTCTGAGGACGGAAGGTGGTGCTTAGACGTAGATGTGTCCCAAAAGCCTCCTATAACCCCTTAAATAGACGGTAAGTGAAACGAGCATCAAGATAGGAAACAATAGTCATTGACACACCGTGAAGTCATACAATCTCTTGAATGTATAGGTGTCCCATGATCTTCACTGATCCTACTCTCTAAAGGGTAGGAAGTGGGCCGACTTGGTGAGTCGGTCTACGATCACCCAGATATAGTCGTGCCCTCTGGATGTACGTGGAAGCCCCATCATGAAATCAATGTATATCCCGTCCCACTTCCACTCCAGGACCTCTTAGAGATGTACCAAGCCTGCTAGTACCTACTCCTCTGCCTTCACTTGCTGACAAGTGAGGCATCGTGATACGAACTCTGCTACAACCTTCTTCATGCCTGACCACCAGTGCTGTCGTGTGAGGTCCTGGTACATCTTAGCCACTCCTGGATGTACTTCTAGAGGGGAAGTGTGAAACTCCTTCAACACTTCCTCCTGCATTGCAACTGGTACCATGATACGTCCGCTGAAGAGGATGACGTGCTCCCCTCCCTCAAAAAATCCATCGGGCGCCAGCCATGTGGATATCTGAGGACGTCGTGTCTCACAGTCAACGTCCCCATGAATTGCCTCTCTAAACCACTGAAGGAGTGGGTGAGTGACTGTGAGATACTGTAGAAAATATGCTCCATCTCTAGTCACAAAGGATATCTGCAATGCGGATAGCTTCTCTGTCACCTCTCCTAGTAGCTGAATGCCTGATCTCATGATGAGAGCATCAGATATAACGTTCCCCTTCCCAAGATCATAGACTATCACAAATTCATAGTCCTGGAGGAACTCGAGCCATCACCTTTGTCTCTGGTTCAGGTCCTTCAATGAAAAGATGTACCTGGGACTCTAGTGGTCATAATAGATTATAAAGAGCTCGCTAATCAGATAGTGTCTCCACATCTTCAAGGTGAAGACCACTCCTGCTAACTCCAGGTCATGGGTACTGTAGTTCTTCTCTTGCTGCCTCAACTGCTATGAACCATATGTGATCATTGCTCACTCCTGCATTAGGACACACCCGATTTCGGTCCCTCGTGCGTCGCAGTATACTATGTACCGAACACCCTCCTTCGGTAGCCTCAAGAAGGGCTCACTGTTCAGTCTCTGCCTCAGCTCCTGAAAGCTCCGCTGACATCTATCTGTCCACACTAAGCTTTTCCCCTTCTTAGTCAAAGATGAAAGAGGTGTTGCAACTCTGGAGAAGTCTGGAAGAAATATTTGATAGGATCTTGCCAGACCTAGGAATCTCTGCATCTCCATCACGATCCTGGGTGGTTCCCAAGGAAGAACCGCCTCGATCATCGCTGGATCCACTACAACTCCAGCATATGAGATGATGTGTCCCAAGAAGTAAACCTCTTGAATCTAGAACTGGAACTTTGAGAGAATAGCATAAAACAGGTGCTCTCGGATTGTATCCAGTACAACCCGCAAGTGGTAGGCGTTCTCTCTCTCAGTAGTCGAGTAAATCAGTATGTCGTCAATGAAGACTACGACAAAACGATCGCGGTAAGGATAGAAGATCCTATTCATGAGACTCAAGAACACTACTGGAGAATTGGTTACACCGAAGGGCATAAACAAGACCTCTTATTGGCCATACCGACACCTGAAGGCTGTCTTCTTCACATCCTCATCTCTAACTCTGAGCCGATGATAGCCTGACCTGAGGTCTATCTTCAAGAACCATCGTGCTCCCTTGATCTGATCAAAGAGGCCATCAGTCCTTGGAAGTGTGTAAATGTTCTTCACGATCACCTGATTTAGGAGACGGTAGTCAACACACAGTCGCAAGATCCCATCCGCCTTCTTGGAAAACAAAATCGGAGAAGCCCTGGGTGAAACACTGGGTCAGATAAATCATTTCCCCTCCATGTCCTCTAGCTATACCCACAACTCAAGAAGCTCGATGGGAGACATCTGATATGAAGAAGTAGATATCGGTGATATCCCATGATACATGTAAATATAGAATTCTACCTCTCTATGAGGATGTAGTCTTGGTACGCCGTCATGAAAAACGTCTGTATAAAAATCCTCCACAACAGGAAAACTCGGACTCCGCACAACAACTGCTCCAAGGATGAGACTAGCCAACTAATGTGTGATTGGATGCCCTCTCCTCTGTGAAAGTCCATATTGTGCTGCAAAGGCTCCCTTCTCGCCCGTGAAGTTGATCCTTCTCCCATCCTTGCGGATACACCACACCTTGCGCCTAATGCAGTCAATCTGAGCATGAACTGTAGACAACCTGTCAATACCCAATATGATTTAATAAGGCCTCATCACTGCTATAAGAATATTCCAGCCAAATTTACCACCTCCATGAGTAAGCTCACACTACTGGAACGAGTTTTTAATCATCGAGTCTGCTCCTGTATGAGTCTCTGGCCGTAAGGATCGAGCCAACAACTTTATAGGAATCTCAGAGATCCGAACAAGGGCAGCAGCAATGAAAGAATGACTCGCACCTATGTCTATCAGTACTGCATCAAGGATGAAGTAGACATAGATATTTCTTCAAATAATCTCAGGTGCACCGTGGTCGTAAGCCTCCACTACCTGGAACTGAGCCTGCCTCTTTCCTCCAACTCCCTGTGGTCAGGGTGGACCTCTTGGTGGTGGTGGTGGTAGAGCCTCAAATCGTCGTCCACCACCCGCAGCTCGGCAAGCTCCTCTGCCTCGTCCGCCTGCTCCCTGTAGACCACCACGGTCAAACCTATTCCTCTTCCTGGGAGGTCACTCCACTTTCTGTTGCACATCTGTATGGCGGGTCAGGCAATCTCGAGCCATGTTACCCTACCCACCACATGCAAAGCACTGCCTGCTCTTCGTATAGCTGGCTCTATTTCAGGTGCCCTGCACAACCGAACCTGTATCCTGAGGTCGCTCTCCTGATGGCCTCATCCGCATAGACCTCTGCGACATCTGTCTACTACCGACTGTAGAAGACTCCGCTATGTGTCGCCATGCAGTGGGTCTCGCTGCTAGTGTCGGATCAGCGAGAAAGATCTCGAAAAGAAGAGCTCACTCCTGCACTCATGCCTACGTCAGAATGCTGGGGGAGATCATCGAGGCCCTGATCACCTATCTGAGTCCCTGCACAAAGGTCTGGGCCTTCAATAATGGGTCTCGTACCATTTCTGTGGAGTAGCGCGAGAGGTCAGTAAATGTCGCAGAGTACTGAGGTATTGTCATGCTGCCCTGCCGCAGGTGAAGTAACTCTTGAATCGGCACCACACGAATAGTGGTGGGAACAAACTCCGAGTGGAAGAGACTCTTGAAGTCCTTCCATAGATAATATACCTCTTCGTGCACCTGGATCATCATGCTACACCATATTCCTGCTGCTGCGTGCTAGAGACTCGCTGCAAGGATCACCATAAGATCCGCTGGCATCCCTAGAATTCTGATAACCCTGACGACATCCTCCATCCAATCCTCAGCTGTCTGAGGGTCTGTCTCTCTGCGGAACCTGGGTGGCCTCTGTCACTGAAACTCATGAAATGTACTTAGGCGAAGTGCAATCTCTGCTGCTAGGGCTGGTAGTATCAGTGGCTCAGAGGGTAGTGGTACCGTCGGTGCCTTCACTGTGATAGGGCCCTACACTGAGGCCGCGTCGCTCGGTGGGCTTCCTTCTTGTATGCGACTCAGAACCCTAGCTGGAAGCCTTCGTGGGGCCATTCTGAAAAGAAACAGGTGCGCCACAGTTAAAACAGTATACCTGCTGAGCAGACACAGAGTAATCACAATGATAATTTTTGAAAAGCACATGCAATCAGTGTTTTTGTGCACTGAGTCGGAAATCAGTGTTTATGGTCCCGGTGTATAGATACGTCGGCCGCCGCACCAACACTGGACTCCCTGGAATGAAAACCACACTCAATACTCTTAACTCCATTGCTTCACAAAAAGGATTGATCAGAGTCTTGAGTTATGCAGTAGAACCGACTCCTTTGATTCCAATTTGTCACGACCCATCCTCAGGGCCCGTTCCATTACTAACCCAAGCCTACCTTCCATAGGCCATGGGATAGCATCTAGAACAAAAGGCATAAATACCAATAAAATGGAAGGCATTTCCTTTATAATAGTAAAAAAACAAAACAAAGTACGCAAGCTGGAGTAACCACATAGTAATTACGAATACTAAAGTAAGTGTTGAAAGGTAAATGGGATAGAATACAAACCCAACTAAATGTACAGTACAACTGAAAAGCTAGTACAATAGCGGTAAAGGAAAATCAGTAACCATCGAGTTATCCTCCGGGAATCCCATATAAAGGGTGGGTACAGATAGTCTCCTCAGCACCTTGGGTCCATCCGTCAACTCCGAGTATGTCTCACCAAGTGTTCCACCTCCTCATACCATCCAGCTCCACAATCCTCAACCACGATCAGTGATGTCCGTCATTTTCAACCATCACAATGTAGTGCGGGCATTGAACGTGGAAGGGTGAGTATAACGATACTCAATAGGGACCCAAAGACCCCTGAAGATCATCTAGAATCCACAATGGATAAACCACAAAAGAATGATACAATCACGAAGTATCAAACTACCCTTATTAGGTATATTCCCTTATATATACCAAATTTATCAATCTTAGACCGACTCCAACTCTCGAGCCTAATCACATCCCAGTCCACACTTGATAAAATTCAATCACATAGAGGATAATGATTGAAAGTCAAGACTCAGATCATAAAGGTATACATCTTTCATAAAGTGATATAGATGATCATATGAAGTCCCTGATTCATCTAATATGGCAGACCCAAGTAGGATACTAGTCCATCTAAGATGTCAGACCGACACAGGATACTAGACCAGCTACTCTGTCGGACCCACATAGGATACTTGAACAGAATTAAAACTGTCGGACCCAAGTAGGATACATGTATAGTAGTAGAACTGTAAGACCCACGTAGGATACAAGTACAATTGTTGTCATCATCAAACCCACAGAGGATTCCAGTACATTTTCCATCATCGTCGAACCCATAGAGAATTCTAGTACGGTAGTCGTTGTAGTCGCAACCAGCTCTAGGGTTCCCACACATAGCACACTTGATTCCTGGGGGGTCCACTTTTTGAGCCAAGGGTTTGATACATAAAATTTCATGAATTGTAGATTTGATTTATCCCGAAGTTCCATCTCATAAAAAGGAACCCAACGTGATATATGGTGTGTCAATCAAATGCCTGGTCTGTGAGTTATTAGCATTTTTGCTCCGGGGGTGCAGTTGGAAATACAATCATTCCAAACCCGGCCATTTTCCAACGTCGTTCAAATCTCACATAGAGTATATAAAAAGGACTGCCATTTCACGAGGGTCCCAATTCCGTAGAAGGCACGTCGATCAGACGTGCAGTCCTCATGTTATTCAACATTAAGTGAAAATGTGCCCGGCCCGTTAGGCCCAGTGGGGTGACGGGTCGGGTCAACCTAGTTTTGGAAAGTCTGACCTGGAAGGGGGGTAAGACCAGCCTGATGAAATGCGTGGCCCGACCTAAAGGGGAGAGGCCCGGCCCAAAGGGGTGCAGACCTGCCCGAGGGGGCGCGACCCATCCCCACACGGCATCGCCCGGCGCGGCGCGGCTCGGCTGCGGCTCGGATTGAGTGGGGTCGAGCGGTCTGAGGTGGGTGCGGTCCCTAGGATGCCCGAATCGGTGGCACCGACCTCCCTAATTGGACGGCCTCTTGGCGCAAGCGGCCTACTCGAGAAGGCTGTGGTCTCTCCAGCGTGGCGCCCTTCGGGCACCGCAGTTCTGCTCAGCTTGGCCGATGGCCAGCAGGCCGGTTCACCCACTGAGCAGCCCGCAGAATGCAGGCCATGGTCTTCTGTAGTGGGGCGCCCCTTGGGGTGACACAATCCTCCTTTGGCCCGACCAGGTTTAGCTTACTCATTCTTCGTCGGTCGAGCGGCCCATGGTTGCGGGCCGCGATTCTTCCGCACGCGGTCGGCGCACGACCACCTCTTCCGTTCATCTCCACCATCCTATCATGATCTCCATCACAATCAAAAGAGAATACGGAGGGTCGTTGGGTCTTCTGGTTTTATCCCGATCCCTCCATGTTATTTGGTTTTAGTTGGCCGAAAATAAACAATGGTTTCCAACGAAGAACAAGGTACGAGATAAATGCTTCAAAATTAACAACCCCCTACCTTGAGATAAGGTACGCGGTAGTCGAGCATCGCAGAAGAGGGCATCGCGGGGAGACGTCATCAGCTCGTTGACGTCGGGGTAGAAGGGATGAGGATGGTGTGTCGTCTATGTTCCTCGCGGGTGGATCCTTCTCTTTTGGTTTGGATGAAGATCGAAAGCGATGATCGACGTTCCTCGGTGGTTCTTCGTTGGAAGGATAGTGTTCTGCGTTGAGAAAATAACACCCTTCTATATTTCTCCAAATCTCTCCCACAAATCCTCTCAACACAACGAAATCTCCAAAATAAAATAATAGCTCAAGCTATTATTTTTTTTCCAACATGTATTTCAAAATTCAAATAATATAATTATTTAATTGAAGAGGTTGAATTCATTAATTAAAATGTGTTGGAAAATAATAAATAGAGAGAGAGGGAGGTGAAGAGATATATTAATTAAGGGGGGTTAAAGGGAGGTTATAGGGAGATGAAAGGATGAGGCTTGTGTGGGTACCAACTCACAAATATCCACACATGGGATGTTATGTGAGTGTGGGCCCCACGAATAACTTCCCCATGTACAATTACACTACCATGATAAATAAAATTTTTCTCAAAAAATTTTATTTATCTTTTTTATTAAACCCCAAAAATTAACATTCAACCCGTATAAAACGCAACTGTGGTAAAGGTCCCCTTAAGCGAATACCGACGCTGTGAGTTCATCGGTAACTTCGAATTTCAATTCTGAGAACCGGTTCAAAAGATAGAAAATACAGTATGTATGTTTACTTAACGTACCCAAAAAAACTACAGATATTGATTCCGGGCACAACGGGCCTCAGAATCAAGTGCCGTCAGAATCCACAGACTCGTAAAATTCCAAAAAATTATGAAAAAAAAATTTCCTGGTAAATTTCGGGTCTTTATATTTTTCCTTGTAAATTATGTGTCTTTACACTTATAAGTGATTTAAAAAATATATTTTTCATTTAAATGAATGGAATTTAACCAAATGAATGTACACTTATAACTATTTTTTTATGGTATTAATCCTGAAGACGAGGTTAGTGGGAAAATTAAAATCTAAAATAATTCTTCCTTCTTAAATTATAATTTAAGACTTCCAATTTAAAGGGGTTCATGATCATTGATAAGTAGGTGTATTAATGACATAAAGGAGAAGTGTTGATTCTTTTTTTATTGATTATCAGTCCAGGAAATCATTTGGTAGAAGTATACTCTATCAAACATTGCATCATCGGTTAAAGGTTTATCAATCAATCTTTTTCTATCCTAAGGAAGATCAGATAGGGGCTCTCAATATGGATTCATATTGTATAGAGATTGAACACCACTATATAGAGGTGGAATGGGAATAGTATCCCAAAAAATATTCATGAATATTTGTTGTGAGGTACCTTTAGTGTTTAATTATTCTGTAGGCTATAGAGTATATAAAGGTATTTAACTATTTGGTGCCTTCATAACAACCTATTATGTGAAAAAATGATCTTGATGTATGTCTGAAGGATTATATTAACTTTTTTACATATTGGAATTCTGTGGACTAATAGTAGTCTCCACATCCAGAATGCAGTCCCCTAAATTTGGTTCCATACTTATGAAATCTTACTACCTATCATGATTTTCATTAATGTTCATACAAGTAATGTTGAGAGATAAAAAATTTAGAGTATTGATACTCTAAAATCTTACTTATGTTTATTTAATGTGAAACGCGATATAAAAAGGTCACCACAATGTCAGCAAATTTTTTTTAAATGGTCATCACTTCTATTTGATCTTTAAGTGGAATTTAAGTAGGAAGGATCCCTCTATAAGAATGGTTTTCTCAATATCATGGATAATATGATCTCTTTTAATTTCAATGGTCTTCCTACCGTCAATGAAAAAAATTGTCACCAATGGAAAAAAATAGAATTATATCATATCCTCTATATCATATCATTGTGGAGATTGGTTTAGCTACTATAGGGTTTCCACCATTTGAGAAAGATTATCCAATGAAATATTCATACAAAAGGAATCTCAAGGTTTATTGAAATGTTCACAATCTTATTCTAATTTCCTTATCTATGAATTTTTACATGAAGGCGATGGGTGACATGATAGTTAAGAAACATGGGTTAAACTGAAAAGAATGTTCATAGGAAATATAAAATTGACTGAATAAATGTATCAAATTTGGTGAAGAGAGTTTGAATATATAATGATAGTTTAAGATGAGTGCTTTGAAGAATAATTCTTCAAAATAAATGAAAATTTAAGACTCATCCTTAGGTATGGTTACAGCTAATAAGACTCTAATATCATTAAAAATTGAATGGAATTGTTCTTGACGTTATCAATCGTAAAATATCTTCTTCATAAGTTATAGATAACATACCTCTTGATGAATTAGAGAAATTACGCTTACACTATGACAAAATAGGTATTTAGAAGTAGTTAAAATGGTTTCTAAATCATTTCACAATTGTTTTGGAAAACCACCACTAAATCCGGTATGAACATTCATTTAATGGCGGTTTTCCAAAACCACGGTGAAATAATCTAGCAGGGTTTTATAAAATCATGGAGAATCATTAAGAAGATGTTTAAATACATGCTAAATCATTTGGATTTGGTGTTTATTTTATTTTTTTTCATTTTTTTATATTTTAAAATTTTTTATATTTGAAATTATTATTTTTATATTTAAATATTTTATAAATTTTTTAATTAATTTATTATTTATTATTATTATTATATATTTTTATTATTTATATTTATTATTAATTATTATAAATTATTTATTGATAATCAGAATAAATAAATTACTTAATTTTTTATTCTATTATTTTTTATCCTATAAATTAAGTATATAATATTTTATTATTATTATTATTATATTAATATTAATATTTTCTTATTATTATATCATTTAATTTTTTTGTTATGTTATTAATTTATTGTTATTATTTCAAATTTTTTTCTACCATAATTTTTATATTTATTATTATATAAATATTTGTTAATTTTTTAATTATCGTGGTTAATTTATTATTTATTTCTTTTTTATTACTATGCACATATTAATACAGATACACATGAATTCATATTCCAGATAGATTTATAGAGAAATTCTGCGTTTGAGGAGATCTGAACCACATATTTTCGGTTTGTTCCCCAAACACATTACCACTCCAAGAGACTCTTCATCTAGTGGATAAATAGAATTTAATATACTTATATATATATATATATATATTAATTGAAAGAAAATTATATGTAATAAATAGATAGAAACTATATAATTAATAATTAATAATTAATAATTAAATATTACGAATTAAATATTATTACTTAATAATTAAAAATTAGTAATTAATAAATAAAATATAATGTCAATAATATATATAAAAATATACTATAGTAATGAGAGCTAAAGAAAACCTTTTAGACAATATATTTTAAAAATAATATAATATATAAGTTGTGTATATATAATAAATTAATCAAAAATTATATTAATATAAGATTAAAAAAATAACAAATTAATAAATAACAGATAATAAATAAATAAATAATAAATATATAAATAAGAAATATATAATAAATAAGTAATTAAAAATATGATACTAATATATTAATTATAAAATAATATGATAATATAATATTAAAAATAAATTAATAATTAATGTGTAAAAAATAAAAATAATAACTAAATATATAAAATAATTAAATAAGAAAAAACTAATAAAATAATATGATATATAGATAAATAATAAATAATATGTAAATAGAAAATGAATAATAAAATAATAGCAAATTAATAAAAAATAATTATGAACTAAAAATATATTAATAAGTAATGTTTACAAAATCATAAAATAATATATAAACATATAATAACTAAATAAATAAATCATAAATTAATATATAATATATAAATAATAAAATAATTATGTAATTATGAAAAATAGATAAATAATAAATAAATAAATAATGAATAAAAATTGTAATTAATTAATGAATAATAAATAAGTAACATATTATTAATAGACAATTAATTAATAATTAATAAATAAATTATAAATAAATAAATTAATAAACAAAAAAATAAAAGATTAATGAATAAATATTAAATGATTAATAAAGAAATAATAAATGATGAATACGTATTAAATAGTAATTTAACCGTTATTTAATAATAAATATATTATTAAATAAATAATAAATAATAAATAAATATTAAATATTAAATAAAATTGACAACTGAATAAAAAATATATTATAAATAATAAATTAATAAAATAAATAATAGATATAAATATCTATAAAAATTTATACATATGATAAGAATTACAATAATTTTTATGAACACGCATTAACGTTATATAAATATATATAAACACACATAGATATATAATCATTTTTTAATATAAATATATATATATACAATTAAATATAAATATCACTATATATATTTACACAAATATGATTTAATAATATATAAACATAAATATGTATATAGATTTTTAAATGTATATATATATATATATAAAGAAAAATATTCTGAATTCATTTATATATATATATATATATATCATTACTGTTAAATCACCATGTGAGGGAAAAGCATAATAATTTAAACACCATCAAATCAATTGAAATTTTAATCAATGGAATGAAATCATAAATGATAAAAAAATATTTGAGGACACACATAAATGAAGATGAAATCTCATCTAATGTATATAATATATATATGAAATTAAATTTATTTAAATATATAATAAAATAATATTTATTTACATATATTAGATTAAAAATGTTAGTATATATATATTATTATCAATTCAAACAAATATTTATATATTAACATTATTTCAATTTGTTTGTATGTAAATATATTCATATAGTTTTTTTGTGTATTCATTTGTTTACTATATTTTATGATAATAATATTTTTATATAAAAATACATTTTATGTGAAGTATACAAAAAATATTATTACGCTACAAGTAGGTATTTATATTTCTCAAACTCAAAAACTAAAATTTACATATATCTGAAATTGTTTACATATATTTGAATATAAACATAAATATAGACTTGTTTTCAAACACACATGTTTATATATAATCATTATTGTATAAATATATATATAAATTAATTCTTTTCTTTATGGAAAATTAAATAGATAATTATTTATTTTAAGTGAATTAATAAAATAATTTATTTATATGTAGTTAATATGTGCCAATGTACATTTCTATGTAAATAAATATTTAATCAACTAATCAATTATAAGTAAATATAAAAAAATATACAAATATTTAATTATAAATAAAACTACATCATGAAAATTGAAAAAAATCCAAAAAAAAAATATCAAAATGAATGTATGCCATGTGAATAAATTTATTCCCCATTTAAAATATACCACAAGACACCCTTAAGTGAGGATTAAATTACATTGAATTTCAAAAACCCAAGATACCCTAACTAAAAACTAAATTTTAGCGGTATTCATGTCCTTTTTGGCCTCTAAAAATGTGATCAGGTTTCCATTAAGATATTATGGTGTATATATTGAAACAATAATTGTTTTGATATGTTGTGCAACATAAAAGGGTTCCCAGATCAAAAATTTTGGATTTTTGTGGTTCAATTATAATTTCCAACTTATATTTAAACTATAATAAATTATATTCTTCTGATTGTTAAAAAATTTAAATCTAATGTGGTTTTAGTTCATTTTATATGCTCTGATTTAATGGGTTGTGGATCTAAAATGAACACTCATATCAAAAGCAATTGTCAAATGATGTTGAAGTCTATTTTTGAACATATTTATGATTTTTCGTAAGCTCAAATTATTTTAACAAAAAATTATAAATATATATTAATCATCACTTTATATATAATTAATATTATAAATAATAAAATTTATATAATATTAAAT
Source organism: Viscum album (assembly GCA_963277665.1). NCBI lineage: Eukaryota > Viridiplantae > Streptophyta > Magnoliopsida > Santalales > Viscaceae > Viscum > Viscum album. The sequence goes on from OY728152.1 coordinate 1,260,715,209, forward strand.
AATAAATATCAAATAATGATTTTTTTAATTTCTTCCTTTAATTTTGTTATGTTTTTTAAAACCAATATTATTTCAATGTGTTTGTTTAAAACCCACTGGAGAAAATAAATTTTATGTTATTTTTAAATAAAATATTACTAAATTTTTTTTAAAAAATTTTACAAAATATTAGGTGGTGTTTTCTAGAACGATCTATAAAAAACACTACCAATATTGATTGAAAATCTATGCGTGCAATTAGATATGAGACCTAGATTTTGTGATCATAAATAGGTTTTCCCATACTATATCACCATTGATTAATAATGATATATGAATATGAAAAAGATTATTCTACGATACATTGACCACATTGAGATCCTTGATTTGATCATATTTATGTCCCATTGATTAGTACTCCCACATTACCTCTCCCATCTACATAATTTATTCCATGTATCCATATTGAAGAAGTACATACGAGAAATATAAAATGTACTTAATCCAAAGGTATTACCTTTTTATAAGGATCATTTATATGAGAAGAAACTGGTGAATATTAAAGATCTTATAGACAATTTTCTATAAAACAAGATATCCCACTTGGTCAATGAAATTTTCTTGAACCAAAAGTTTGAGAAGGTAGCATGAGAATCAGAAGTGGTGATAATGTAAAAGTACCCAATTAAATTATAGTGTATGAAATGAAATTGAAGTGGAGATATTTATAACGGTGGGATAATTTAATGAAAAAATCATTTATATATTTAATTTACTTTTAGAATGTATAAATACTTTACTATGTAGTGTCATTATAGAAAACAAATTTACTACTATTCTTATTTTTTCACGTTATGTTTTATCAAATCTAATATACAACTAGTAATAATAATTTATGATCATATTGGAATTTTTTATTGGCCATTAAAATTTATATATATTATGTGTAATGATAAAGTCTTATTGAAATAGATAGAAGTGATGTCGTTGACTAGATGGATTGTAACATATAAATCCCATTTATGAGAAATTTTGGGGAATTTGGTATCCTTAGAAGTTTCCCTTGATGATTCCAATGAATAGAATCCAAAATGAAACATGGATAAACCCATTTATGGGAGAATCTCGGGCTTATCGATATCAAATTCCAATCCATGTTCAAGGAACCACCTCGAGAAAGCACAAAAAAATTCACAGCTTGACCTTGATTATTGGGATCATAAATATGTTTTGTTTTGTTTTATTGGATAAATTATTATATATGGAATTGTTTTGGTGAAATAAACAATATAAATTTAAATAATCTTGTCAAAAATAGTGAATTGATATTATTTCAATTTTTTTCGAAATAGTTGATTTTAGTTAAAAAATAAATATGACATAAATATATAGTACATTTAATTGAATAATAAAAACAGAAAAGTGTTTTAATATATAATATATAAGGTATCCATAACTAAATACATATTTAACATTTTAAAAAAATTATAGTGTTAATTTTTTTTAAATTTTATAACCCTTTATTGATTCCTCATAAACATATATTATATATTAATGTTTTAAAATCAATTATTAAGAAACAGACAATATTATACATCACCAATGGTATTATTATAATATTTCCGGTTTTGGAAATATAAAATATTGATAATAACTCTACTTTACTAGAATAAATGGGAAAAATAAATGAATGTTTTTTAATTTTTTTTATATTGTTATATAAAGTCCAAAAAAAAATATTCGAGATTTATAGTGAATCCCCCTCTCTTTTTCTATAAATGTAAACCCAAAATCCAATTTACCATCACTAAAAATCCATTTTTAATTAATTATCCCTTAATCCCCTCTCTATAAATACCTCTAAATTTAATCTATATCACATAATAATCTATTCCCATGATTTCATATGTTACCTTTAAAGGAAAGGCATCTCTCTTTCTCTTCACTGAAATTCAAGAACCATAATTGTATTTTTCCTTTTGAATATCAATTTTTTTGGTTTTCATGAATTAATATATATCCATTTACTATCAAAATGATGTTATACTAATGATTTATCATTTATACCTTTTCATTATATGGTTTACCTATGTTCTTACTATATAAATGTATGTGATTATATCCTAACATTTTTTTGGAGAACATTATTTTTATTAATCGATCTAATTTCATATTCTCCATATTCGAAAATGGTTTTACAAAATAAAATTTTCTTCATTGATGATTTATATATAATTATAGACCCCTCTTCACGCATATTAAACCCTTATATGAATTCTTTTGTAATCATTTGTTTTTGGTGAAATTACCATCTAATTTTTCATTCCAAACTTTTTCTTAGTGAATTACCATCCAAATATCCACTCAACAGTAATATCCTATATGTACATATAAATAATGTATTGGGGTCTTCTAGTTTTGAAACAAAAAAATATAATAGTGTGATTAAATGTGATGAATGTCATTCTTATGTTGTATAGTCACTGTGGAACAAAAATTCATTTACATGATAAAAATTTGAAAGGTGGGACTTGAATTATAAATCCATCCAATACATTAAATAATATTTTTATATCATAATATACCATGTTTTCTACATGGGAGGTTTTCCTAATCTCACATTGAGTTAATGACATAGTTCTTATCTTTGAGTTATGTTTATGATTTCATGTGTTATGTTCTTTCCTCATTCTATATGTTTCTTGGGTATTATTATCTTATATAATGCTTTGATGTTTTTTTTCGTGATTAATACCCTATATATATCACTTTAGTATCATTAATGACTCAAATATTATATTTTTATTATTTTATAATTTTATTAGTCCCTTTTTGAAAATGATATATTGCCACTATCTAATGTATATCGATTGGTTATTCCATATAGTTTCAGTTGGGTGATGTAATTTTAAAAGAAAGTTAAAGAAATTTAAATAATATAACTATATCCAGGATCAGAGTTATTGTAAAAATTATTTAACTTCCTAAAAACACTAATATTATCAATTTCCATATATGGAATTATATGTGTCATTATATTATAAATTTTGAAATAATGTGATTCAAATATATGGGTTTTAGAAGGTTATGTACAAAATTGTATCAAGATCTAAATGAGTATTTCAAGTGGGATAGAATTATGTGATATATTACACTATATATATCTCATTTCATTATGTGCTATCATGATAATGATGAGAGATATAATTATCTGGGGATGTTACTACCATTACCCATTACGAAATTCAAATAGTAAAAATTCCCCAAGGATTACAACATAGGAATACAAAAAACATCATAATAAAATTATCTTAATTTAGGTTTTATTATATCATTGTATAAAGGTATAATAGTTAATTTCTATTAGAAAATATTCATATCTTTATAAATTTTCCATGTTATAATTTAAGAAAGTGTTATTTTTTCATGGAGTACCACATTTTATAGAATCTTAATAATATGTAAGATTTAACTCAATGTTCAAGTGACGTATTCAGAAAGTTCTAGATACCAAGTTGTATTTTGATACTTATCATATTCCTTATAAATATAGTCATTCTCATATTACCAGTTAGAACATATATGATTTTTTTGTGTCTTATTCTCAATATTTTGAACATGGTTTAGGTCAACCACTTCCGCTGCTCTAATTACACTACGACAATAGCTTCCACTCGAGCATTCAGATAGATATTTTTGAATAATTCTATGGAAATAAGTGTATAAATATAATAAGATATATTAATATAGGGGAATCAATTCTATTTGGACGTGATCTAGATAAGGAATTGGAAGTGAAAGATATAGCCATTCCACATCAAATCATAGATGCTCCTGGTCAACAAAAGTGTTTTTCTAAAAAGTATTTTCTAGATCTTGAATTCAATGTCTTCCAAAAAATATTCATATGAATTGATATTGTAATTTTTATGTGATATTTAGTATAATGGAATGTTTATCCCAAGATATATCATCACATTTGATTTTTCTGACTGATTAGGAAATATTAATTATCATTAGTAACATTAAAAAAACCTTGATCATGTTCATAACGTGTCCTATGTATATCATATGATTAATTACATTCATGATCATCCATATTTACTGAGAATATAGTTTTTAAAAATAGAGCATTATATTTCTTATGAAGAACCCCCATTAGATATAATTCATTATACAGAAAATATTTTATGAAACTAGACAAATCACCGGGTTAAAATTATTTGGATGAGTTATAAATTTTCTGGAAAATAAATGGGAACCTAGGGATGTAAATAAAAATGGATATGATCATTTATTTTGTATCATATTGGATTAATTTCTTTCAGGAAGTTTATTTTATGTTGGTATAATGAAACACCTAATGATTTTGTATGTATTTACATAATAAATATTAGGTATTTGATAGCTTTCATTGCACATAATGTCATGTGTAAAGGAACAATGATTTAGAATTTAATTATAAAATAGGAAAGAAATTATATTTAATTAATAGTAATAACATCATTATGAAAAAAACGATTGACTATTTTTAAATAATAAAAATGCAATGATTAATATATAATAAATAAGTACTCATTTTTACTAAAGTCATTTTATGCTTCAAAAATGGGTTTGAAATCATTTTTGGTATTGAAATTATAATTTATATGAGGCATTTTTAGAAAATTAATTGTTAAAATAAATATAATTTTTTGAAATCATCATTTCAATATTACCATATGTATGTTTTCAGGGGTTTTCTAAAAATATTTATTTTTTAGTGAATAGTAACTAATAATTATTTTTGAAAAAAATTACATGTTTTTTCAATTATAAGCCACTTTAAGTTAATCATTTTTTATTATAACTTAACAAAAAACCCCTTCAATTGGAAAATATATAATTAATTAAATTTAAATATTATTATACATGATTTATACTTTTGTTTCATTTTGGGTGTTAAAAACATACATTTTCAATAAAAGGTTTTGATGTAATGTACCACCCGATACTTTTATAAGAAATATTATGTTTTATATAAAGCCTAAAAGTAATCTTTCACTACACACTACACTATCTTGTCTTTCTTTACACGCAATTGCGACCTTCCTTGATCGCTTGTGTCGTACACAATACCGAGTTTCACTAAACAACGATATGCTATTAAAATATTATTAAAACTAACCATTCTGAATAGTAATAACCACTTTTTGAAATTTTGTAAATTTTATTTTTCAAAATGGAATTTGTTTTTGTATTCGGAATATCGAAATTAGCCTAGGGTGAAATTTTGGTATTTTTCTGGAAACTTTCAATTTATGATGAATAGTGAAAACACTGGGTTACTATTTTAAAACTGACTTTTTATTTAAAAAAATTATTTATTTTATTTAAATTTATTTTAGGTCAAAATTGATACATAATACCTATATAAGTTCAATTTAATTTATTGAAGTAATTTTAAAATAATTTTAGACATATAAAAATTTTATTGAACTTTTCACCGTCTTTTACCCACCTCCTAGGAGAATTTTCAAATTTACATAAAACTTAATTTTACCGCTTCTGTGAGTGGAATTTCAAAAATCCGAGAGACACAGTTGGTGTCAGTAAGTAAAATATGGTTCAATGAGATGAAAATAATTTTTGGTGAATAGTAACTTTTTACTTTTATTTACCACCGTTAAAAGTAAATAGGGTAATTAAGGGTAAAAATGATATTATTATTACCCTAACACATGTACTAATTATATTTGATAAGTTTAATTCGACCAAAAACAACCTTAGGAATAAAATATGACCATTTAGGCCCACTTGGACTAGATTAGGACATTTATTATTAATTTATTTAAAGAAGGGTTAAAATAGTTAAAATCAATGTTTAATAAGTAAATAATTTTTAATATAGGGTTATACATAAGAAAAATTAGACTATAAATATTCATTAGAAATATAAAAAGATTTATTACATAATGGTATTTGATTTTTAATTTTTAGACATTAAATAATTTAATTTATTTATGACACAAAGATGATGCAGTAATTATCTGATTAATGAAATATTGACATAATTGATGTTATAAATACCCAAATAAATGTTATTTGAGACTTTTTATGAATTCCACTAATTTTATAGGTTAATATGACATGCTAGTATTGATTTAATTAACTTTTTTTAACTAATCATTCTGTTATGATTTTCACCAAAATCAATTACTAAATAGTGTCAAAATTGACATAAAATAGTTTTTAAAACAAATATTATATTATTAATTGTTATTTTATTTATAAAAATCTAATGTTCGGCCATATAACATAGATAAGGTTATATATATTAATAATAAACAACTTGGGGTTCGTTTGGCTTGTTATTGTAAGTTTATTAACCTTATAGTGTAAGAACATAAAAAGACACGGTAAAAGTATAATTATCTAACTTAAAGTTAAATCTAAATGATAAGGTTAAAATAGTAAACTAACTTGTCCAAATTCTATTGGATGAGAGGATTGCGACCCATTCCCACCTTAGCTTCTAAATAAATCAATTTGGAGCTATTTAAAACCGAATATGGCTTTATAATAAAATAATAGTTTTAGTTTTTCCAAAGGTGCCCCTCCCCTCTCTTATAAAAGGGCACCACCTCCCTCTCTTCCTCACACCACTTTGAGCCTTCATGATCATCCATCCCCTGCCAATTTCTCCTCTACACTTCCCTAGAAACATCCTAGAGGTCTTGGTATTCTTCAAAGACCAATTTTAGTTCCCTAAAAGGAGGTCTCAAAGAAGCGCTTCAAAGAAGAGGTAATGTCTGTTACCGATTCTTTCAACTATATTTCTTCTTCCACTTAATTTTATTTAGTTGTATCATTATGAATTAATAACATCAGTATCACTCATTACTGATATTTTATTATAAGTATGAAAAAACAATATTTCACCATCTATCCATCCTACGGAAAACGAAATCACCGCGCGTGCGTACGTACGGAATACCGTCTCCACGCCATGGTGTAATCTATTTTCCTTACTTGGATGGTTATAATGGTGTAAATAATGAATATATATGATTATTGTAAAGTTATATTGATTCTGAAATATTATACATAAACTCAAATACAATTCCACGGTCAGGGGAACGATATCATCGCTCGTGCGTACGTACGGAATACTGTCCCCACGATGTGATGCGACTCGTTCTACATGATTTTCATTGTATAATGATTAAATAAATGAATGGATTGAATAAATCTGATATATATTACACTAATACCATTCTGGAAATGAGGTATATATAACCTAAAAAGAAGAATAAGAATTTATTAAACAAAACACGCATCAGAACAAAAAGTAATAAACTCCCGAATAACAAGTAGCAATGAAATATTACTAATAATAAGCTAATAATATAACCATATATGTATCATAACAATTAGTATGATTCTGGAATAAGTCAATGACATTATTTAAATCATTATACAGATGTTTCGGACACTTATGAAGCAAATCGGACCTAAGGTAATGCAAATATCACAATCTCATTTTTATCTGAGATTGTTTATACTTTGGAATTTACTGGGGTGTATTTTATCATCCACATCCATGTTTCCTAAATATTTAATATTATTTCCATTCACCTAAAATTTTTTAATTCCAATTTTACCCTTCGGTGAGCTTTTAGTAAAGGATATGAAAGGAATCTTTTTTCATTTTTCATACGAGGTACTTTTTGACTTTTTCGACAAAAGTATGAGAAAAATGTTTTTTTAACTTATACGGAATGAATGGATTATTAAAACATTATTTCCAAGAAGATTCCTTTACAAGTTTAAGGTGTTTATTTTTCATCAACTTTTTTTAGTTTATAATTGTATGACATGTTTTGAATGGAAAAGTGTTTTTGAAGTAGAAAGGATATTTTCCTCAAGAATGGAGTTCAAGTGTTTTATCAAAATTATTTTCCATCTAAGATAATGTAGGCTTATGTTTCTATCCCTATAATTACTTTTATTTGATTATGTTGTGATGGAATTATTTTTATGAATTCATTTATCTTATATAAATTATTTTATGTTGTCACGATGTTTAAGAATCCCATTTTTATTCCATGGGTTATGATATGATGTATGGTTTATGATTTTGTGGAACACATAAGAATGGTATCATTATGTGATGGGTGGGACCTATATCTCCCTCTAATGCATTGGGTAAAGATTTTATATCTCATGAGATAGACTTGGCTGGAACGGCAGGTTAAACTGGTTCAATGAAATAGGACTGAAATGAGGAATGAACTCGGTACAGAAATGGACTTTGTCCACTATGATAGTCTTGGAAATGAGTCTTGACTAATAAGAAATGATTTTCTATGATTATCTATGTATTCCACAAAGATTCATGTTTTATGTTATGATTATTCTGATTACATTTCACTACCATGATTTATCCCATGTTATGAGATTATGATCTCTTTTGGAAGGGTAAGATTTCCAAAATGTTATGTTCTTATGAATATGATGTGATTGATATTTCTTTTCTTTACCCTTACTGAGCAGTTGAGCTCACCCTTTTGTATGTTTTCTTTCTCCAGGTCAGGAAGAAGGTTATTAAGTAAGATATTCCAAAAGGGACTCTAGATATGATAAAATAAAAGGGAGATAGTGTAGATGATTTATGAACCAGTTGTTTATGTTTCCCAGTTTCTAAAGACACTATACCTATACTGTCCTTTCCTGGTTTTGTTATATGTTGTAATAAGTGTGCTTCAATTCTAAAGTAATAAAAATGTATGTAAAGTACGGGGCGTTATAGTTGGTATAAGAGGAAAGTAATAGTCAAACTTTGGAAACTAGGATGTGAAAGCCTTAGTAAGAATCCTAAGGATAAGTCTAAGAATAAAACACAATCGTAGTGTTTTAGAAATGGCCATGAATAACCTAGGATAATACCTTAAGTGTGAAATTTTATTCTTGATTATGTGGTTTTCCTTTTATAATTAGTGTTTCTCACACTATTCTTCTTGGTTTTAGTCAATGGATGGAACCCGAAGGAACCGTGTTAATCCAGAATGTGTCGGGCAATGCAATGATTGTCCCCTGAGTAACCAAATGTTATGGGAGAAAGATTGAAAAATATTGTAGCCATGCTCACACAACTTTCTCAAGTTATGAATCATGAAGGACTTCCAAACGAGCAATGGAAGGAGCAACATTCTGTTGAATCCTTCATGAGATAGCGTCCACCTTCATTCAGCGGGTCTACTGATCCATTAGTTTATGAACAACAGATCAGTACTACTGAAAATATATTTTCAGTTCTTCAATGTTCCGAACATGATAAAGTCATCTTAGCAGTGTATCGTTTTGAAGGTGATGATGATCAATGGTGGAATCTTATCAAGAATACGAGGCCAAGAGATTAAATTGAGTCCATGGAATGGGACGAGTTCAAGAACTTATTTTTCAATAAGTAATTCACTCGAATTCTCCGAAGAAAGATAGAGAAGGAGTTTCTTGAACTAAAGAAAAAGGATGATGAATCTGTTGGTACCTATTATGAAAATTTTACAAGACTTGAAAGGTACGCTTCTGGTATTATTATCCAACCTGAGAGTATGATCGATCGATTATTTAGTGGCTTAAAACCAAGTCTTCGAAGGGCGTTATCCATAAGGGACTTCAATAGCTACGAGGAAATCATTCTATGTGCTCTCAAAGTTGAGATGGATATTGGAGTAACCCATCAGTCATATGGGTTTGATAAGGAGAGGAAAATGGAATTCAAAGGAAAATCTAAAGAGCACACTGAAAAGAAGATGAGATTTCCCTTAAGCTCAAAGTGTCTAAAGAAACACGGAGGGAGTTGTCATAAAGGAACAAGTAAATGTTTCAAATGTGGAAAGGAAGGTCATCAGGCATTTGAATGCCGTAGTGATGGGAAGAAGATGTCTAGTGATGTGAACATTGAAAAGGATACACATAGTGCACCTCCTACACTTCAATGTTACAAGTGCAAGGAAATGGGGAATTATACCAATCAATGCCCTAATACAAGGGTTGTTGATGATGATCGACATCAACAAACTCTTAAGGATAAAGACAAAGGAAAGTCACATGCAATTTCTACCAGCGATGTGGTGTACAATAACAAAGTGGTGAAATATACACTTACCATCCACTCTAAAGTAGCAAATGTTTTATTTGATTCTGGATCCTCCCACTCCTTTATTTCCGAAGAATTTTCTAAGGGTATCACCGTATTACCTCAACAATTAGATGTTGAGTTTCCTTTGACAACCCCTAATGGCACAACAGTCGCATCAAAAGTTTATAATTCTTCTCTGATTGACATTTGTGGGAAAGTGCTTCTTACAAATCTTGTGATCCTCCCTATAGTGGAATTTGATATGATTCATGGCATGGATTGGCTTTGTCTATATGGAGCTCATATCAATTTCCAAAGAAGGGAAGTCACATTTAATATTCCAGATCAATCTTTGATCGTCTATCGATGCAAGGATGAACATAACCTTCCAGTGGAAATTTCTTCCATCTTATGGGTCTTGATTCCACTAAATGAAGTTTATTTATCTCAAATGGTTGGTAAGAAACTCACGATTAAGAATATTCCCATTGTAGGAGAGTTTGATGATGTCTTTCCGGAGGAATTTCTAGTTCTTCCACCAAATCGTGAAGTTGAGTTTTCAATAGAACTCATACCGGTTTCTTTACCTATTTCAAAGACACCTTATAGAATGGCCCCAATTGAGTTGCAGGAATTTAAGAAGCAACTCCAAGAGAATCTTGTTAAGGGGTTCATACACCCTAGTGCGTCACCTTGGGGAGCACCTGTTATGTTTTTTAAGAAGAATGATGGATCAATGAGACTCCTCATTGATTATCGATAACTTAACAATATCACTATCAAGAAAAAATATCATCTCCCGCGCATTGATGACGTATTTGACCAACTACGTGGAGCTCAATAATTTTCCAAGATTGATCTTCATTCAGGGTATCATCAATTAAGGTTCAAAAGGGAGGATATAGAAAAGAAGGATTTCCGTAAAAGGTATAGACACTATGAATTTATAGTGATGCCATTTGGTCTTACTAATTCCCCTGCTATCTTCCTGGATCTGATGAATAGAGTCTTTAGAGACTATCTTGATCAGTTTGTGGTAGTCTTTATAGATGATATTCTTGTATATTCAAAGATCAAGGAAGAACATGAAGATCACTTGAGAATTAAATTGATGACCCTGAGAAAGGAGAAGCTTTATTCCAAATTTACCAAGTGTGAATTTTGCCTTCAAAATGTTTCATTTTTGGGTCACATAATCTCAAAAGAGGGGATATATGTGGATCCATCAAAAACAGAGGTTATCGAAAGACGGTCGAGACCAACAACAGTAACTGAGATCCGAAGTTTTCTTGGTTTGGATGGATATTATCGACATTTTGTGAATGGCTTTTCACAATTATCTAACCCACTCACTAGGTTGACTCAGAAAGGAGTAAAGTTTGTTTGGACGGAGGAATGTGAAGAGAATTTCAAGGAGTTGAAAAGAAGGTTATCCAGTGCACCTGTTCTCACACTGCCTTGTAGTGGAGAAAGGTTTGTGATCTATAGTGATGCATCCAAGAAGGGATTGGATTGTGTTCTTATGAAAAATGGTATGGTGATAGCTTATGCCTCACGACAGCTGAAAATCCATGAGCAAAATTACCCAACTCATGATTTGGAGTTACCTGCGGTAATCTTTGCATTATAGATTTGGAGGCATTATCTTTATGGAGAAAGGTGTGACATTTATACTGATCATAATAGTTTAAAGTATATTTTCACAAAAAAGGATCTGAATATGCGCCAAAGAAGATGGTTGGAGCTGATTAAGGATTACGACTGCTTAATTCATTACCACCCTAGGAAAGCAAACAAGGTGGCAGATGCATTACGTCGACAAGACCATGGCAGTTTATCCATTATGGGGATCACAAAATATCTAATATTTATGGATTTACAAAGGTAGGATCTTGGAATTATAATGAAACGGGGAAAACGTATCTTTCTCAAATGAATGTTCAACCATCTATACATGTTAAGATTAAAGAGGCACAGAAAGAAGATGTTGAGTCACAAAAGAAGGTGAGAAATGTTCCTGAATTCAACCTTGATTGTGATGGGATAATAAAGTTCAGGAATCGGTTTTGTGTTCCTCCCATCCCTGAATTAAAGAAGGAGCTGCTGGATGAGGCTCATAGTTCTTCATTATCTATTCATCCTGGAAGCACGAAGATGTATAGGGACCTGAAAGAGCACTTCTAGTGGGATGGAATGAAAAGAGATTTTGCTGAATATGTCTCTCGATGCTTGGTTTGTCAGCATGTTAAAGTTGAGAGACTGAAGTCTAAGGGTATGTTACAACCATTACCCATACCCGCATGGAAATGGGAAAACATCACTATGGACTTTGTCATAGGACTTATTAAAATATCCAAAGGCAATAACTCTATCTGGGTCATAGTTGATCGTCTTACAATGTCTGCACACTTCATTGCTATTATAGAGGATTTATCTCTGGATCAGCTTTCCAGGATATATGTAAAGGAAGTGGTAAGATTGCCTGGAGTACCACTTTCTATTATATCTGATCGGGATCTGAGGTTTACCTCAAAGTTCTGTCGTAGTCTTCAGCATACTCTGGATACAGAGTTGAGTTTTAGCACTGCTTATCATCCTCAGACAGACGGTAAGTCTGAGAGGACAATTCAAACTCTAGAAGATATGTTGAGAGCTTCCTCTATGGATTTCAATGGTGGTTAGGATCAACAACTACCTTTGGTTTAATTTTGATATAATAATATCTTTCACTCTAGTATTCAGATGGTTCCTTATTAAGCTCTCTATGGAAAGAAATGTAGGACTCCAACTTGCTGAGATGAAGTTGGGGAAAGAAAGCTATTAAGACCTGATCTTGTTGATGAGATGGCAGAAAAGGTCTGATCTATTCAACAACACATAAGAGCAGCTCGGATTGGACAAAAAAGTTATGCCGACAACCGAAGAAAAGACTTAGAGTTTGAAGTGGGTGATAAAGTGTTCTTACAAATATCTCCTAGGAAGAGAGTAATGAGATTTTTAATGAAGGGAATGCTGAGCCCTAGGTATATCGGTCCTTTCGAAATACTGGATCGTGTTGGGAAGGTAGCTTACCGATTGGCGCTTCCACCGAATCTCTCTCAAGTTCACAATGTGTTCCATGTATCTCTCCTGAGAAAGTACATACCTGATCCTTCCAATGTACTCAGCTAAGATGTTGTACCGCTGGAACAAGATCTTTCTTATGAAGAACAGCCGATAGAGATTCTCGATCGTAGTGAAAATGTCTTATGGAACAAGACCACTCGCTTGGTGAATGTTTTATGGAGGAACCACCAATTAGAAGAATCTACATGGGAGCTTGAGGATGTGATGAGGGAGAGTTATCCTCATCTTTTTGTTACAAGTGACGAATTTCGAGGGAGAAATTCATTTTAAGGGGGGTAGAATGCAACACCCGTGACTTTTATAAGAAATATTTTGTGTTATATAAATCATCAAAGGAATATTTCACTACACACAACACTATCTTGGCATACTTTACATGAAATCGCGACCTTCCTTGATAGTTTGTGTCGTACGCAATACCGAGTTTCACTAAACAATGATATGCTATTAAAATATTATTAAAACTAGCCGTTATGAATAGTAATAACCACATTCTGAAATATTGTAAATTTTATTTTTCGAAATGGACTTCGTTTTTGAATTCGGAATATCGAAATTAGCCTAGGGTGAAATTTTGGTATTTTTCTAGAAACTTTCAATTTTTGATGAATAGTGAAAACACTGGGTTACTATTTAAAACCCGACTTTTTATTTAAATACTTATTTATTTTATTTATATTTATTTTAGGTAAAAATTGATACATAATACCTATATATGTTCAATGTAATTTATTGGAGTAATTTTATAATAATTTTAGATATATAAAAATTTTATTGAACTTTTCACCGCCTTTTACCCACCTCCTAGGAGAATTTGCAAATTTACATAAAACTTAATTTTACAGCTTCTGTGAGTGAAATTTCAAAAATCTGAGAGACACAGTTGATGTCAGTAAGAAAATGTGGTTCAATGAGATGAAAATAATTTTTGGGGAATAGTAACTTTTTACTTTTATTTACCACGGTTAAAAGTAAATAGGGTAATTAAGGGTAAAAATGATATTATTATTACCCTAACACATATCCTAATTCTATTGGATAAGTTTAATTCTACAAAAAACCTTATGAATAAATTATGACCATTTAGGCCCACTTGGATTAGATTAGGACATTTATTATTAAATTATTTAAAGAAGGGTTAAAATAGTTAAAATCAAATATTAATAAGTAAATAATTTTTAATATAGGGTTATACATAAGATAAATTAGACTATAAATATTACTTAGCAATCTAACAAGATTTAATACATAATGGTTCTTTATTTGTAATTTTTAGACATTAAAACGTTTAATTTATTTATGACACAAAGTTGATGCAGTAATTATCTTATTAATGAAATATTGACAAAATTGATGTTATAAATACCCAAATAAATGTAATTTGAGGCTTCTTATGAATTCCAGTAATTTTCTAGGTTACTATGACATGTTAGTATTGATTTAATTAACTTTTTTAGAACTAATCATTCTTTTATGATTTTCACAAAAATAAATTTCGAAATAGTGTCAAAATTGACATAAAATAGTTTTTAAAACAAATATTATATTATTAATTGTTATTTTATTCCTAAAAATCCAAGGTTCTGCCAAATGACTTAGATAAGGTTATATATATTAATAATAAACAACTTGGGGTTCTTTTGGCTTGTTATAGTAAGTTTATTATCCTTATAGTGTAAGAACACAAAAAGACACGGTAAACGTAAAATTATCTACCTTAAAGTTAAATCTAAATGATAAGGTTAAAATAGTAAACCAAACTTGTCCAAATTCTATTGGATGAGATGATTTCGATACATCCCCACCTTAGCCTCTAAATAAATCAATTTTGAGCTATTTAAAACCATATATAGCTTTATAATAAAATAATATTTTTAGTTTTTCCAAAGGTTCCCCTCTCCTACCTTATAAAAGTGAACCTCCTCCCTCTCTTCCTCAAACCACATTGAGCCTTCATGATCGGCCAAACCCTGGCAATTTCTCCCCTCCACTTCCGTAGAAACATCCGATAGGTACTGGTCGTCTTCAAAGGTCAATTTTAGTGCCCTAAATAGAGGTCTTAAAGAAGCACTTCAAAGAAGAGGTAATGTCCGTTACCGATTCTTTCAACTTTATTTCTTCTTCAACTTCTTCTTCTTTAGTTGTTTCATTATTAATTAATAACATCAGTATCAATAATATAATTATATGTTATTATAAGTATGAAACAACCCTATTTCACCATCTATCCATCCTATTGAAAATGATATCACCGCGCGTGCGTACGTACGGAATACCGTCTCCACACCGTGGTGTAATCTATTTTCATTACTTGGATGGGTATAATGGTGTAATGAATGAATATATATGATGATTTTAAAGTGATATTGATTCTGAAATAGTATACATACACTTCAATACAATTCCATGATCATGGGAATGATATCATCGCTCGTGCGTATGTACGGAATACCGTCTCCACGATGTTATGCGACTCGTTCTACATGATTTTCATTTCTTAATGATTACATAAATGCATTTAGTGATAAAATATGATATATATTAAACTAATACTATTTTTTAAATGAGGTATCTATAACCTAAAAAGAATAATAAGAATTTATTCGACAAAACACGCATAAGAACAAAAAGTAATAAACACACGAATAACAAGTAGCAATGAAAAATTACTAAAAATAAGCTAAGAATATGACTATATATGATATCATAACAATGAGTATGAATCTGGAATAAGTCAATGACATTATTTAAATCATTATACAATATGTTTGAACACTTACGAAGAAAATCAGACCTAAGGTAAGGGAAATATCACAATCTCATTTTTTTCCGAGATTGTTTATAATTTGGAATTTACTAGGGTGTATTTAATCATCCACATCCATTTTTCCCCAAGATTTAATATTATTTCCATCCACCTACAATTTTTTAAATCCAATATTACCCTTCAGTGAGTTTTTAGTAAAGTATATGAAAGGAATCTTTTGTCATTTTTCGTACGAGGTACTTTTGGACTTTTCCAAAAAAAAGTACAAGAAGAATGTTTTTTTAACTTATACAGCATGAAAGGATTTTCAAAACATTATTTCCAAGAAGATTCCTTTACAAGTTTTCAAGTTTATTTTTAATCAACTTCTGTTAGTTTATAATTGTACGACATGTTAAGAAAGGAAAAGTGTTTTTGAAGTAGAAAGGATATTTTCCTCAAGAATGGAGTTCAAGTGTTTTTATCAAAATTATTTTCCATCTAAGATAATAAAGGGTTATGTTTCTATCCCTATTATTAAATTTATTTGATTATGTTCTAATGGAATTATTTTTATGAATTCCTTTATCTTATATTAATTGTTTTATGATTTCATGATGTTTAAGAATCCCATTTTTATTGTATGGGTTATGCTATGATGTATGGTTTATGATTTTGTGGAACACATAAGAATGGTATCATTATGAGATGGGTGGGACCTATATCTCCCTCCAATGCATTGGGTAAAGATTTTATATCTCATGAGATAGACATGGTTGGAACGGCAGGTTAAACCAGTTCAGTGAAACAGGACTGAAATGAGAAATGAACTCGGTTCAGAAATGGACTTTATCCACTAAGATAGTCTTGGAAATGAGTCTTGATAATAAGAAATGATTCTCTATGATTATGTGTGTATGCCACAAAGCATCATGTTTTATGTTATGATTATTGTGATTACATTTCACTACCATGATTTATCCCATGTTATGAGATTCTGATCTCTTTTGGTAGGGTAAGATTTCCAAAATGTTATGTTCTTATGAATATGATGTGATTGATATTTCTTTTGTTTACCCTTACTGAGAATTTGAGCTCACCCTTTTGTATGTTTTCTTTCCCCAGGTCAGGAAGAAGGTTATTAAGTAATATATGCCAAAAGGGACTCTAGATATGATAAAATAAAAGGGAGACAATGTAGATGATTTATGAACCAGTTGTTTATGTTTCCCAGTTTCTAAAGACACTATAGCTATACGGTCCTTTCCTGGTTTTGTTATATGTTGTAATAAGTGTGCTTCAATTCTCAAGTAATAACAATGTATGTAAATTATGTGTCGTTATATGTAATCTATAGTTTTTTATAGTATTTACTTAAATAACCATTGATTGATTAATTATTTTAATGATATTTATGGATTTTGTATTAAATATAATTTTTAACATTACATACATGGTTATTACAATTCATGGAATAGAAGTAAATTTAGACATAAAAATGATTTTTTTAAAAATGTGTTTCAATTTTATATAGTGTTATTATTTAAAATTAAACCCATTAAATTATTGATATTTAAAGGGGTATTATTTATTTTATATTTTATATTAAAAAATTAAAAATAAATTGATACGGTAAATTCCATTTTTTATTATAATGATTAGAAAAAAATTAATTTGTTACAAAAGTTAACAATAAAGGGGTTATGAGGGGGGGGGGTTATTCTATGATATAATGGTAGGATGGACACCTAAATACTTAAATTTTTTATTGTTTGAAGTTGTAATAACACTATCTTATCCAATCATCAAAATAGTGGCCATTTTAGCCACATTCTCATGAATTTGGCCACATATTATTTTTTTAATACTTATATGTTCATCCACTCAGTTGTAGAAGGTAATATAATCTCCCCCCTCATTCAAAAAAATTTATCCTTATATATCAAGAAAACATATTCCTAAAACTTTTTATATTCATTCCCTTAATCCTTTATCACTTTATTTTCCCCTAAGACAAATATTTCATGGATTATGTGGTTGGCCAAATTAGGTGACTCAAAGAAGATGTATAATTATTTACTATGTTATTTCAATTTTTTCCTTCATTGGGATTATCTAAAAAACATTATACATCATACCTAGATGAACCAAGTATCATAAATAAACTAACATTTCATTATATTTATGTAATGATAATTTACATCATATTTTCCATCAAATAATATGTAAACATACTACTCATATGGTTTTTATCAAATGAAGAGTGATTTAATACTAAAATTGATGATAAAAGAAAAAAATATATTTTTTATGTTTCATGGAAATTGATAATATGATACTCTAAGATTGATAATGTGGTCTATAGATAATTGAATCATTTGGAATATTATAATGATGTGAATCGTAGAATCATATCCCTTTTCTCTAAAATTATTTTAATGTTAGTGGAAAGTACACATGGAACCCCAATATAAATGATTTAGGTGTGTGCGTATTCAAAATTAATATGTAAACAAACAAAATAATCAATATGAAGAATATAATAATGATGATTTTGAGGAAAAAACTGAATACAATAAGTGGATAAAAACATAAAATGATTACAACAAGTCAATTGGAAGTTAATAAAATTATGACATAAGAAAATAATAGAAGTATGTTGAAAAAGAAGGTTCAATATGAATATACTAATAATTTTGCATTAGAAGATAAATATTAGAATATGCGCAGAACCATTAGGGTTCATTTTTAAAATATATAAGAAACATAAAATAGGGAAGAGGTGATTGTTAATGAAGACGATAAATAATATCTTGTTAGATTAGAACATATGGAATGTCTTGGGAAAAGAAACTCAAGAAAAAATACATAATATTAAATAAGGAAAGTGAGAAGATGGATTATAGGGAATAAGAATTTATAAAAAAATTAATATTCATAATTTGAGGAAATAAATAATCTCAAAATTAATTTTTATAACCAAGAAAGTATAAAACCTTGTTTTTTATAATTAGAGAACATTATTTGGAATCATACGCAATAGACAACATTAATCCTAAATCATCCATGATTACTAAAATATTAAAATTAAATAACATAAATTAAATTATAATAATGAATATGATTAAATACTTTTCTAAATATATATATATTTTCTACTAAATTAATAAATTAATAGTAATTATGATCTTTATTTCCAATAAATTCATTTATTCTTCAAAAAAATATGTTTTCATCACGAAAAAATATTATTTAATTTTTTACGAAAATGATATAATTAAATTATGGAACATTTAGAAAAATTATTTTATAAAATAAAAATCATTTTTTGAAATATCATATTAATATTATCTAATTGTGATTTTTTTTATTTTATGAATAATATTGATATTCTTGTAAATAGTAATAAATTCAATTTTTTGGTAGAAATGTCAATTATTTTTAATTTATTATAAAGTTTTAATGATTAATTATTGTTGTAACATGATTTACATGAAACATAATTATTATATAGTTATATTTAATTGAATTAATTACATTTAAAAAACATGTATACTATATTGGAAAGCGCATCATCTTCCTCAATTTTAACAAATTAAAATAACCCTAAATGAAGAATGATTTAAATATAATTTAATATATATATATATATATATATTAATTTATGTACATTTGATTATTATTAAATATCATATAGTTTTTATTAGATTGTCTGGTTCTTGTAAAATGTATTTCATAAAAACTTTTTTTCTTAACACGTCCTTGGCTATGTAATTTTAAATTATGTTTATAAAAATTTACCAATTGAATTTTTTAAAATGGTTTATATATTTTGAATCAGAATAATTAATATTATTTAGAAACTAATACTTCCTCATAGACAAAAACATTTATTTTGGACAATTCCTACCCAAATCTGTTATATAATTCCATGACCATTTCTTAGAGTCTTTAGTATGATCAGAAAACTTATCTAGGGAGGCTTCTGTTATAATATAAACAATGCAGTCTAAAGAAGAGGTGTTGTTCTTTACCGACCATCCTATGTTTATTTCTTCTCCCAATAATTTCAAATAATTGTAAAAAATATTGATATAATTACATAATTATTTCCCATATATTATGATCTTATTATTTTGATAAAATAACTTAAATCTGTTTCAACTTCAATCAAATGGGAAATGAAACCATCGTATGTGTGTATGAAGGACAATTACCTCACGAACTGATGTAACTCTTTTTCATCATCACCTCACATATATGATTATGATGATAGATTTAATGTTGTTATATGATATTAATTAAATATTAATCATTATACAATGTTAATATATGATATAAATTCTTACCTTACGAACCATAGAAAATTATAATGATGTTCCTATGTAGGGAAGACTACCATTTCGCAAAGTGATGTGATTCCATTTTTATCAATGAAGATGTGGATTGTATATATCTATTTAAATAATTAAAAATTATTTTATTTAGTATGTAATTTAAATTTAGTAAATATAAAATAAAAATTAAGTCTTTCAATCATGATCCTTAAAATATGGAAGAATTACGTATGCTGACAAATGAGTTAACACCTCAATGATTGTGACATTGTTAGTTTTTCATAACCATCAATCATGATTAGAATTAAATGAAAATGTGATGTATAATAATTATAATTACATCATTATAATTATTTTTCATATGATTAACTAAAAATCTATTTAATCTTAATCATAATTGTAAAGTGATTTTAAACATATGAGCCAAAAATTATCAAGACAACCAAATTTAAAAAAATGAATTAGTTATTTAACAAAAAACGATAGTAAATAAACTAAAAGGAGAGAAAAATTGAAAAAAAATCATCATAAAGAATATAATATACAAAAATATTTTATTTTGGAATATAAAGAATACATGTGATGAATTGAGATCGAGGTAATGGATTTTAAAACACACTATTTTCATTGAATTATAACCATTCACTATCTAAATAAATTTATATTTCATATATGATATTGATTTATTCATAATTATATATATATATATATATATATATCTATCAAATTTATAAATTTATTATCCCCCCTTCCTTGGATGGGTTAAAACATTCCATATCATTCTTCCTATAATGCATAATTATTAAATCCATTTTTTAATGATATAAGGAATCATTTTGAAAACCATAATCCTTCCATGAGTAAATAACATGTTTCTCCCATATTATTGTGTAGAGACCCTAAGCCTGACGTACATGGATATTACATTACTTTTTCAGAATACTTAATACATAAAAAAAACAGACACACAATAACCGTAATAGTTTAGTGTCTTTGGAAACTCAAAACGTAATCTTCTAATCATGGTGAAAGATCTTCAAATTCTCCCATAAATATCTTCCCCTTTATTTCTTACCTAAAACCTTTCTTTATATCCTGGGGAAAAGAAAACATAAAAGGGTGAGCTAAAATTCTCAGTAAGCATAAAAAAAATAAATATCAATCACATCATATTCATAAGAACATAACATTTTGAAAATCGTAACATGCAAAAGAGATCAAAATATCATAACATGGGATAAATAATAATAGTGAAATGTAATCCAAATAATCATAACATAAAACATGAAACTTTGTGGTGTAAACACATAATCATAAGGAATCATTTATTATTAGTCAAGACTCATTTCCAAGATTATCTTAGTGTACACAGTCCATTTCTGAACCGAGTTCACTCATCATTTCAGTCCTGTTTCACTGAACCGGTTTAATCTGCCGTTCCAGCCATGTATATCTCATGAGATATAAAATCTTTACCCAATGCATTGGAGGGATATATAGGTCCCACCCATCTCATAATGATGTCATTCTTATGTGTGCCACAAAATCATAAACCATACATCATAGCATAACACATGTAATAAAAATGGGATTCTTAAGCATCATGAAATCATAAAACAATTAATATAAGATAAAGGAATTCATAAAAATAATTCCATCAGAACATAATCAAATCAATTTAATAATAGGGATAGAAACATAACCCTTTATTATCTTAGATGGAAAATAATTTTGATAAAACACTTGAACTCCATTCTTGAGGAAAATATCCTTTCTACTTCAAAAACACTTTTCCTTTCTTAACATGTCATACAATTATAAAATAACAGAAGTTGATTAAAAATAAACTTGAAAACTTGTAAAGGAAGCTTCTTGGAAATAATGTTTTGAAAATACTTTCATGATGTATAAGTTAAAAAAACATTCTTCTTGTACTTTTTTTGGAAAAGTCCAAAAGTACCTCGTACGAAAAATGAAAAAAGATTCCTTTCATACCTTTTACTAAAAACTCACCGAAGGGTAAAATTTGATTTAAACAATTGTAGTTGGACGGAAAGAATATTACATATTCAGGAAACATGGACGTGGATGATAAAATACACCCCAGTAAATACCAAAGTATAAACAATATCGGATAAACTGAGATTGTGATATTTTCCCTTACCTTAGGTCTGATTTGTTTCGTAAGTGTCCGAACATCTTGTATAATTATTTAAATAATGTCATTGAATTATTCCAGAATCATACTAATTGTTATGATATCATATATTTTTCACTTATGACTTTATATTACCCATTCTTTTGTAAATTCCATATTAATGAGCGTTTTGGGTAAAATCGTTTCATTTTTCTTCCGTATTTTGACTTGTAATTATTCATATGATTACATAGATCATGATTACTTAATTCCAGAATATAAAACATAATTTATATATAATATATATTCAGGATATACATATATATAATAGATCAGTAAATGGAAAAAATACACCATTCATGGAGACGGTAGGTCGTACGTACGCATGAATGCTGTTTTCGTTTCCTTATTGAGTTGAATTGAATTAAGTAGATGACAAACATATATATACACATAAATCCAGTATCATTATTATGTCATATATTTCATGATTACTTATTATATATACATTATTATCATTCATGAATGGTTAACGTGGAGAATGAATCTCATCACGTCATGGAGACGGTAGTCCGTACGTACGCACGAGCGATGATATCGTTCTCATGATCCTGGGACTGTATTGGAGTGTATGTAAACTATTTCAGAATAAATATAACTTTAAAATAATCATATATAGTTATTCTTTATACCATTAAACCCATCCAAGTAAGGTGGTGGTGGAAATAGATTACACCACAGCGTGGAGACGGTATTTCGTACGTACGCACGCGCGGTGATTTCGTTTTCTGTAGGATTGATAGATGGTGAAATAGGGTTGTTTAATACTTATAATAACATATCAGTATATGATTGATTCTGATGTTATTACTTCATAATGATAAACCTAAGAAGAAGAAGTGGAAGAAGAAATAAATTTGAAATAATCGGTAACAGACATTACCTCTTCTTTCAAGCGCCTCTTTGAGTCCTCTTCTTAGGGCAATAAAATTGGTCTTTGAAGAAGACAATGACCTCTAGGATGTTTCTAGGGAATTGGAGAAGATAATTTGGCAGGTGTTGGCTGAGCTTGAAGGCTCAATGTGGTGTGAGGAAGAAGGGGAGGAGGTGCCCTTTTATAAGGGAGGAGAGGGGCACCTTTGGAATAACTAAACATATTATTTTATTATAAAGCCAAATTCGGTTTTAAATAGTTCCAAATTGATTTATTTCGAAGCTAAGGTGGGTATGGGTCGAAATCCTCTAATCCAATAGACTTTAGACATGATTAGGTCATTATACTAACCTTATCTTTTAGTTTTAACTCTTAGTTAATTAGATTGACATTTACCATGTCACTTTGTATTTTTATATTATATAGTTAATAAACATATCATATACATCCAAGCGACCCACAAGTGGTCCATTAATGATAAACCTATATTGATATAAGTATATTATACGAACCTTAGATTTTTATTAATAAAATAACAATCAATAATATAATATTTGTTTTAAAAATTATTTAATGTCAATTTTGACACTATTCAATAGTTGATTTTTGTGAAACTCATAACAGAATGATTAATTAGACAAAAGTTAATTAAAGAAATCATAACATGCAATATTAACCTATATAATTAGTTTAATTCATAAAAAGTCTCAAATTATATTTATTTGGGTATTTATAATATCCATTATTATAATTTTTCACTATTATGGTAATTACTGCATCATCATTGTGTCATAAATAAATTAATTTATATAATGTCTAAAATTTATAAATAAAATATCATTATGTTGGAAATCTTATTATATTTCTAATGAATACTTACAATCGAATTTATCTTATGTATAACCCTATATTAAAAATGTTTTAGTAAATAAAATTTGATTTTAACTCTTTTAACTCTTCTTTGAATTAAATAATAATAAATGTCCTAATCTAATCCAAGTGGGCCTAAATGGTCAAATTTTATTCCTAAGGTGGTTTTTGTTCGAATTACACTTATCCAATAGAATTAGGACATGTTTTAGGGTAATAATAATAGCAGTTTTACCCTTAATTATCCTATTTAATTTTAACTGTGGTAAAAATAACTAAAAAGTTACTATTCACCAAAAATTATTTTCATCTTATTAAACCACATTTTACTTACTGACATCAACCGTGTCTCTCGGATTTTCGAAATTCCATTCACATAAGCAGTAAAATTATGTTTTATGAAAAATATAGTTTTTTAACTACCACTTAGTGGTTTCACTATTCATCAAAAAAATGTAGGTTTCTAGAAAAATACCAAAAATTAGGCCTAAACTATATTTGATATTATGAATTCAAAAATGATGTCTATTTTACCAAATTCAAAACATATCAGTTACATTAACAAATTTAAAAATTTATTCCCGTCGTCAAAACAAATAGCGTGTTTTTTAGGAGAAATAACTATCAAAAGATTGACACTTGTTTATGTCTGGTTTAAATGTGAAATTACATACAATGACCAACATTGTATTAAATTGTAAAAATATATTGTAAATATACTTTAAAACCACTCAAATTAGTAATTTATCGCTATTAATTATTTCAATTAAAAAAGTTTTTTTTAATTAAAATTTAGTAATTTTCACTATTCATCAGAATATGAAAGTTATCCGAAAAGTACCAAAATTTCACCCTAAGCTAATTTTGATATTCCGAATCCAAAAATGAAATCCATTTTGAAAGATAAAGTTTATAAAATTTCAAAAATTGGGTATTACTATTCATAATGGCTAGTTCATAATAATATTATAATAATATCTCGTTTAGTGAAACTCGGTATTGCGTACTACACACGCTATCGAGGAAGTTCTTGATTGCGTGTAATACAAGGAAATTCAGGGATGCATGTTGTGAAAGCTCCTTTTGGTGTAGCGTACAACACAAGACATTAATTAAAAATAATTCTTTTCATAAAATCTCGGGCTGTTACATTCTACCCCCCTTAAAATGAATTTCGCCCTCGAAATTTGTCGGGGTTATAAATGGTTTACTACTCAAAATTTTCTTTAATAGAAACCCTCATCGTAAAAAGGAATACCAAAACTTGGCATTAAAAATTAATGTATGAAATGTAACGGTTACCCATATTAACTCATCACTAGGTTTCCACGTAAGTGAAAATATGGATATGGAAGAGAAATCTAACCATCATGTTCTGATGGAGAGTGGTAGAGAACATGGATATGGAAAATCCAGAAATAACAAAGCCATAAATTTGTGATGATCTAAGGTATCATCTGATTCATCAGATATAAGATCACTAGGACAACATTTTTTGTTTTCAATATAATTTCCCTAAAGTTGATGAAATTGGAATTAGAAGAAATACTTTCGTGATTTTGGTATAGTCTCACCATTGGTCGTTCTTTGGACAATTTCCACTTCATCTCTTAATGAAATGAAGTTGAATTTTTTATTCGTGATGTGTTAGCAGATCATGTGATTGAATGATGGGTCATTCCATCTATCTCAAACAAAAGGTTAGAAAAGTTATCAAACAAAAATACATAAGTCCATCTATAGTGATATTAATCATATATGGTTCCTAAAATGGACTTATACTTCATATATCATACTACTTAATATAATAAAACTAGTTTCTACTAAACAGGGACTTCCTGTAGGCCAGTGGTAGGCGATAAAGGCCAGTCGCACTTCGGTTGTGGGTTTGATTCCCACAGCCTTGTATGACGCGATGGGCTGTCTCCCATCCTGCAGGTTGTCCTTTTTCTATAACTATATTACTATAACATCCCATAAATAATATCGAAAAGACTTCTATCCTTAAACAATACTAAATTATGTCCAACATAATCCATTCCAATCTTTAGGCTTATCCAAAATAATGTTGTCTAATATCATATTATAGAGAAAACGATTTCCAAAGAGTTCATACAACTAGTATTTTAATACCATTGTTGATCCCCATATATCATGAGATATGTCTTGTTGGTCACATTACAAACATTCAAAGTCTTTAATCATGTATTCTCTTGAAAAAAAATGAATACCCATTGAACCTTATTGAAAACATGAATATTGTTAAAAGTTAACTCTTTCCACATACCAAAATCCTCAAAATTCTATATACTCAAACCATGATATCACTTAGTCCTTATATCAATCATGAGCTCATGAATACTGTCAAACATTTCATTTTTTCCTTATCCCTTCATTATGTGCATATCATATTTTTTCCAAAAATATCTCAATCACTTTCCATGGTTACTGGTACCATAAAATTATTGAAAACCACAATAGACCAATACATAAATATTCCAATATTCCACGATACTATATACAACATTATTTTGGAATACCATTAGATAAACACATAATCATTCCACCACATCGTTGTCATATTCAACATCGCCAATAGCGATCGCATGTGACTTCCCTTTTTTCATTTTCATTAAGTGGTTTCTCATGTCGATCATCATTAACCCTTGGATTAGGGCCTTGATTTTCATAATGCCCCATTTCATTTCACTTGAAGCATTGAAGTGTTGTTGGTGTGTTCTCTGCAGTCTTTTCTTTATTCACACCATTAGAAACCCTTTTTCCATTACTTCGACACTCAGCTGCTCGATGACCTTCTTTTCCACACTTAAAACATTTTCTAGTCCCTTTAAGACAATCTCCACCATGCTTCGTTCCACACTTTGAGCATAAGGAAACATTCATCTTCTATTCACCATTATTCTGAGATTTCTCCTTGAACTCCATCTTTCGTTTCTTTTCAAAACCATGAGATGGATATGTAACACCAACTTCCATTTCTACCTTAATAGCACAGCACACAATTTCTTCATAGCTACTGAAGTCTCTTATAACTGATGCCCTTCGAAGATTTGGTTTTAATCCATTGAAGAATCGATCAACATTACTTTCAAGTTGGATGATAAAGCCAGATGCATACCATGAATGCCTTGTAAAATTCGCTTCGTATACACCAACAGATCCATCATCCTTTTTCTTTTGTTCAAGAAACTCCTTCTCCATCTTTTTTCAAAGAATACGAGGGAAGTACTTATTGAAAAATAAGTTCTTGAACTCGTCCCATTCCATGAACTCAATTTCTTCTCTTGGACTCGTATTCTTGATAAGATTCCACCATTGATCAGCATCACCTTCCAAATGATATACTTCTAAGATGACTTTATCAAGTTCAGAACATTGAAGAACTGAAAATATCTTGTCAGTAGTACTAATCCATTGTTCAGCAACAAGAGGATCAGAAGACCCACTGAAAGAAGGTGGACGTTGCCTCATGAAGGACTCAATAGAATATTGTTCCCTTCTCTGCTCATTTGGAAGTCCAGAATGATTCATAGCTTCTGTAAGTATAGAAATAATATTTTTCACTCCATATCCCATAAAATTTGTTTGTTCATGAGGACAATCATCACATTTTCAATTACATTGATCAACACGGTTCCTTCGAGTTCCAGCCATCGTCTAAAACCCAAAAAGAATAGTGTGAGAGGAAAAAATCATGCTAGGAAAAAAAACATAACAAAGTGGGAGTAACATCAATATCTATCATCGTAAGTTTAATTCTAATATCGTTACCGTAATTATAGGAATATAACCTGTACTTATACTTAACCTTAGGGACATCCCTAGACATACCTTAGAAATATCTCTAGGGATCTCACTAAAGTTCTCGCATCCTAGTTTCCAAAGGTTGACTAAACTATTCCTCTGATACAAACTGAAGAGTCCCTAAGCCTGACGTACATGGACATTACATTACTTTTGTGGAATACTTAATACATATCAAAAACAGACACACAAGGACCATAATAGTTTAGTGTCTTTGGAAACTCGGAATGTAATCTTCTAATCATGGTGAAAGATCTTCAATATCTCCCATAAAAATATTTCCCTTTTTTTCTTACCTAAAACATTTCATTATATCCTGGGGAAAAGAAAACATAAAAGGGTGAGCTCAAATGCTCCGTAAGGGTAAACAAAAGAAATATCAATCACATCATATTCATAAGAATATAACATTTTGGAAATCTTAACCTGCAAAAGAGATCACAATATCATAACATGGGATAAATCATAGTAGTGAAATGTAATCCCAATAATCATAAATTAAAACATGAAACTTTGTGGTGTACACACATTATCATAGAGAATCATTTTCTATTAGTCAAGACTCATTTCCAAGACTATCTTAGTGGACAAAGTCCATTTCTGAACCGAGTTCACTCCTCGTTTCAGTCCTGTTTCACTGAACCAGTTTTATCTGCCGTTCCAGCCATGTATATCTCATGAGATACAAACTCTTTACCCAATGCATTGGAGGGAAATATAGGTCCCACACATCTCATAATTATACCATTCTTATGTGTGCCACAAAATCATAAACCGTACATCATAGCATAACCCATGTAATAAAAATGGGATTCTTAAACATCATGAAATCATAAAATAGTTCATATAAGATAAAGGAATTCATAAAAATAATTCCATCACAACATAATAAGATAAATGTAATAATAGGGATATAAACAGAACCCTTTATCATCTTAGATGGAAACTAATTTTGATAAAACACTTGAACTCCATTCTTGAGGAAAATATCCTTTCTACTTCAAAAACACTTTTCCTTTCTTAACATGTCATAAAATTCAAAACTTAAAGAAGTTGATTAAAAATAAACTTGAAAACTTGTAAAGGAAGCTTCTTGGAAATAATGTTTTAAAAATCCATTCATGCCATATAAGTTAAAAAAACATTCTTCTCGTACTTTTGTCGGAAAAGTCCAAAAGTGCCTCATACGAAAAACGACAAAAGATTCCTTTCATACCTTTTACTAAAAACTCAACGAAGGGTAAAATTGGATTTAAAAAATTGTAGGTGGATAGAAACAATATTACATATTCATTAAACATGGATGTGGATGATAAAATACACCCCAGTAAATACCAAATATAAACAATCTCGAATAAAATGAGATTGTGATATTTTCCCTTACCTTAGGTCTGATTTGCCTCGTAAGTGTCCGAACCTCCTATATAATGATTTAAATAATGTCATGGAATTATTATAGAATCATACTCATTATTATGATATAATATATGCTTCACTTATGACTTTATATTACACATTCTTTTGTAAATTCCATGTTAAAGAGCGTTTTGGGTAAAATCGTTTCATTTGTCATCTGTGTTTTGAGTTGTAATTATTCATATGATTACTTAGATCATGATTACTTAATTCCATAATATAAAACATGATTTATATATAATATATATTCATAATATACATATATATAATAGATCAGTAAATGGAAAGAAATACACCGTTCATGGACACGGTTGGTCGTACATACACATGAACGCTGTTTTCTTTTCCTTATTGAGTTGAATGGAATTAATTAGATGACATATATATATACACACATAAATCCAGTATCATTATTATGTCATATATTTAATGATTAATTATTATATATACTTTATAATCGTTCAGGAATGGTTAACGTGGAGAATGAATCTCATCGCGTCGTGGAGACGGTAGTCCGTACGTACGCACGAGCGATGATATCGTTCTCATGACTGTGGGACTGTATTAGAGTCTGTGTATACAATTTCAGAATCAATATCACTTTAAAATAATCATATATAGTTATTATTTATACCATTATACCCATCCAAGTATGGTGGTGGTGGAAAATAGATTACACCACGGCGTGGAGACGGTATTCCGTACGTATGCACGCGCGGTGATTTCATTTTCCGTAGGATGGATATATGGTGAAATAGGGTTGTTTAATACTTATAATAACATATCAGTATATGAGTGATACTGATGTTATTACTTCATAATGAAAAAACCTAAGAAGAAGAAGTGGAAGAAGAAATAATGTTGAAATAATCGGTAACAGACATTACCTCTTCTTTGAAGCGCCTCTTTGAGTCCTCTTATTAGGGCACTAAAATTGGCCTTTCAAGAAGACCAGGACCTCTAGTATGTTTCTAGGGAAGTGGAGAAGATAATTTGGCTGCGGTTGGCCGATCTTGAAGGCTCAAAGTGGTGTGAGGAAGAGGGTAAGGAGGTGCCCTTTTATAAGGGAGGAGAGGGGAACCTTTGGAATAACAAAAAATATTATTTTATTATAAAGCAAAATTCGGTTTTAAATAGCTCAAAATTGATTTATTTCGAAGCTAAGGTGGTGATGGGTCGAAATCGACTCATCCAATATACTGTAGACATGTTTAGGTTATTATACTGACCTTATCTTTTAGTTTTAACTCTTAGTTAATTAGATTGACATTAACCATGTCACTTTGTATTTTTATATTACATAGTCAATAAACCTACCATATACATCTAAGAAACCCCCAAGTAGTCCATTAATGATACACCTATCTTGATATAAGTATATTGGCCGAACCTTAGATTTTTAGGAATAAATTAACAATCAATAATATAATATTTGTTTTAAAAATTATTTTATGTCAATTTTGACAGTATTTAATAGTTGATTTTTTTGAAACTCATAAAAGAATGATTACTTCTAAAAACGTTAATTAATTAAATACTAAAATTCCATATTAACCTATAAAATAAGTTTAATTCCTAAAAAGTCTCAAATAATATTTATTTGTGTATTTATAATATCAATTATTCTAATTTTTCACTATTGTGGTAATTACTGCATCGTCATTGTGTCATGAATAAATTAATTTATTTAATTTCTAAAAATTATAAATAAAATATCATTATGTAGGAAATATTATTATCATTCTAATGAATACTTACAATAGAATTTATCTTATGTATAACCCTATATTAAACATGTTTTATTAAATATACTTTGATTTTAACTCTTTTAACTCTTCTTTGAATTAAATAATAATAAATGTCCTAATCTAATCCAAGTGGGCCTAAATGGTCATATTTTATTCCTAATGTTGTTTTTGGTCGAATTACACCTATCCAATAGAATTAGGACATGTGTTAGAGTAATAATAATATCATTTTTACCCTTAATTATCCTATTTACTTTTAATCGTGGTAAAAACAAGTAAAAACATACTATTCACCAAAAATTATTTTCATCTCATTGAACCACATTTTACTTACTGACATCAACCGTGTGTCTCATATTTTCGAAATTCCATTCACAGAAGCAGTAAAATTAAGTTTCATGAAAAATTCAGTTTTTTAACTACCACTTAGTGGTTTTACTATTCATCAAAAAATGAAAGTTTCCAGAAAAATACCAAAAATTAGCCCTATGCTATATTTGATATTATGAATTCAAAAATGATGTATATTTTACCAAATTAAAAACATATCAGTTACATTAACCAATTTAAAAATTTATTCCCGTCGTCAAAACAAATTGCGTGTTTTTTAAGAGAAATAACTATCAAAAGATTGACACTTGTTTATGTCTGGTTTAAATGTGAAATTACATCCAATGACCAAAATTGTATTAAATTGTAAAAATACATTCTAAATATAAATTAAAACCACTCAAATTAGTAATTTATCACTATTAATTATTTCGATTTCAAAAGTTGTTATTAATTAAAATTTAGTAATTTTCACTGTTCATCAGAATATGAGAGTTATCCAAAAAATACCAAAATTTCACCCGAAGCTAATTTCGATATTCCGAATCCAAAAATGAAGTCCATTTTGAAAGATAAAGTTTATAAAATTTAAAAAAGTGGGTATTACTATTCATAATGGCTAGTTCATAATAATATTATAATAATATCTCGTTTTGTGAAACTCGGTATTGCGTACTACACACGCTATCGAGGAAGTTCGTGATTGCCTGTAATGCAAGGCAAGTCAGGGATGCATGTTTTGCATGCTCCTTTTTTTGTAGAGTACAGCACAAGACATTAATTAAAAGAATACTTTTCATAAAATCTCGGGGTGTTACAGATTGATTTCTTTTTTAAGAAATAGACAAATCCTGAAATTATTTTGGTAGGTGCACAAAGATAGTTCTCCAATTAATTAAGCATGTGATTTCTCTCATGAAGCATTATGAATTAATGTAGAGAGTAAACATAATTTGTTTTGGTTGTTTTTACACCATGTGATATTTTATTGTCATATATCCTTAGATTTTATTTATGTTAGGTATTTAGTTACAACCACATTTCCTAGGTTACCATGGTTTTGTGGTACAATTTTATTTACATTATAGTTCCTTGTGATTACTCATGAGCCTTCTCTTTTATTATATCATGTTAAACCATTGAATATCATGTTAGGCTTCCATACAAATTTCGAACACATACTATGATTTTTAGGTAGCCAATTTAATTATGTATTCCTTAGGTCATTATATTTAGTTTTGAGAGCTCAAATGGACTTCAGAGATCATTATATAAAAAAATTTAGGATTTCATGTTATAATTTCATTTGATATAGTATGAAGCTTTTCATGAAAATATAAAAAGCCTTTATGATACTTGTTTTTTATTAATGAATATTTATGTATCAAAATAATTAAATAATATATGTAAAAGGAATGGATAAATATCATTTGTATCGTATAAATGGTTTAGTTAATCATTGGAATCACGCATGAGAAAACCTTAATGAGAACTCATTGGACACGTCCAGGGGAAATAATATTTATTGGAAAGTATCTGGGAATAATGGTAAATGATATGGAATTATTTTCCCAAGAAATTATAACCCTCTATAGATACTGAAAGTGTATTTGGCTCTTGAAATTTTTTATAAAGGGGTAACTGCTCTGAAAAGGGAAGATTGATCTAGAATCGATCATCATGTGGTTCACAACATTGAGACTTTCTGCACAAAAGGTTTCTCACTCTCTAAGGATATGATTTTAAAATTCATAAATTCAATATTAACAATTTTTATAGACATTAAAAAAATATTTGGTTTGATAACCATGTATGAAAAATTACTAGGGACAAACTATATTGTAGCCTAAATAATCATAAAAAAAGAAACAAATATCATTTATAATTTATTCCCCAACATTTTTTCAAGTTAACCACTTTGATTTTAATATATTTTATTCTAGATTTTAATATTAGATAATTTTTTGAAATATGTGGAATTTCAACAACAACCAACACGATTTGGATTTTGATGTTTTTTACAGTTATATTTCTTATCTCATGAAAGATGGAGCTATGTAATTAATTGAAATAGTATAAAAACTAGATTATGTTGTCAAAAATTACTTGAATAATAAATATTGAACACCTCATCATAAGAAAGAGAATTATTGAGTTGAGTTTATTATGATCTGAAAATAAAATAACAGTAGTGGATTTTATGATCCCCTTATCATTTAATAATGAAAAAATGTCATTATGAAGATATTATATATTTTTAAATTTATATAGCAAGAGAATTTAGTGGTATTTTATTATTTAATTGAGAGATACGTTGGATAGTGGTGGACAATAATCAATGCCATAATTTCTGAGGAGGATATTTATTAAATAGAATGTGATGTCATCAAGAATATATTTTTTAATAAATATTTTCCCCAAAATTGTCATCTAAAATTTGATAGAGACTCTCCTTGTTTTAATTAAAAAAGAATGATGTTTCTATAATTTTTCATATGGAAAAAATTACAAGGATTTCATGGTACACATCAAACATTATCATAAGTTCCAAAATATTGGTGGTCGAGTTCATTAGTAGGTTAAAGATGAGTATATTATAATAATTATACTATTGTGGATTTTAAATATATGGATATATTTTCCATTTTTCTCTGAATGTTTACATAGATATTAATGACCCCCAATGTAATCGTGGGAATAGAGAAGAAAACATAAAATCGAGTTATAATTTGGAGTATCAAAAGATAAATCTCATGGGGGACATAAAAACAAACATACCACCTATGAAAAGTTTGTTATGAAACAACGTGGAATCTACATAATGGGAACCAGTAGATGCTTCAAATGTGAAAATGTTGGGAATCCACATAATCTGTTATTAAGGGAAATGAATAACCCCACTAATGTGGAAAAATAAAGGAAGTATAAAATAAATAACCATATTATTTTGTATTGTTTCAACATCAAGGAAAAAGGAATTATGCAAGAAATTTCCATATGAAAATGGTTTTTGAAAAAATTAAAATACAACAACCTCCAAGGTGTAGAGAGAAATGATGGTCTTATGTTATCACTAAAAATGAGGTAGATATTAATAACCATGTGTTGAAATATACACATTTTAGTCATCCAGTAATAGAAAACATAATTTTTTTTTGTGTTAAATTATTTCTTTCATATGTTTAATGTTTAGTAGAAATATTCAAGCACCACCTCAGAAAATATTGGTTGAGGTATCGATGAGAATATAAAAAAGATCAATGGTTACTTCCCAAGTTTATAAATACTCCGAAATAAATTTATGTAGGCCTAATCATCAATATAATATAATATTAAATCATTTAGTGGAATTTCATGCTCTTTTGAGAATATATATTCTATCCTTATATAAAGAAAACATAAACTATCAGGGAAGGGAGATCACTCTCTATCTCCCAATTCACCCTCTGATTAAATATGCTAAAATAGTGAATTATTAATCACCCCTTGAATATTATGATCATCCATGGATATTATTTCATTAGGAATAATAATATCATACCCAAATAATTGTGAAAATGGAATGAATCGTTCTTGAAGACAAACCCATTTTGGGAGATTGTACTGATTTA
Organism: Viscum album; assembly: GCA_963277665.1. Classification (NCBI taxonomy): domain Eukaryota; kingdom Viridiplantae; phylum Streptophyta; class Magnoliopsida; order Santalales; family Viscaceae; genus Viscum; species Viscum album. The sequence goes on from OY728152.1 coordinate 1,260,750,391, forward strand.
TTTTCTGAAGACTATTCTAGTCTTCCTCTTGACAGAGAGGTTTATTTAAAAATATATTTACACCAAAATCCTTACCTATAATAAATATTTCATATAGGAGATCCACTATTAAGTTATATGAGTTTAAAATTGATACACAATATAATCTTGCTAAGTGTTTTATACGCCCGAGTTATCCAATATGGGGTGCACCGACCCTCTTCATCAATTATAAAAATTTGATAATGAGAGTATATATATGTAATTGTGAACTCAAAAAATCATGATAAATAAAATTTCCCCTTAGTACAGATGTACGACATGGTCTATCAACCACGTAGAGCTCCATATTTCTCTATTGTGGAACTTTATGTGGGATAAATCAAATTAATGACGGAGAATGAGGAGGTTTCCAAAACATCCTTTGGAATAATATATAGACACAATGATTTCATAGTGATTCCTTTCGGAATAAACATTTTCCTATAAATAGTTACTTAATTAAGTGAATTTATTTTATATATATTACTTCAAAACATTTTTTGATGTATTTATAGATGATATTATAATTCACTCCATAATCAAGGATGGACATCATGACCATTTTAATAATTTGATAAAGAATTTATGAAAGGATAATATATATGAGAAGTATATTAAATGTCATTTCTAGATGAATAATCTACCATTACTGAGGAATACTACCCCCTTAATGAGATTTGTATTTTCCTGGGATTATTCAGGTATTACTATTCATATATGAAAGAAATTATGGATTGTTAATTCCATGAACCAATATGGAATGGAAGAGAGTACGGTTTTTATTTACCAATGAATTTGAAGAGAGAAATATATAGTTGAAAAAGGCTTCTCACTGAACTAGTGCTCATGAGACACTAAATTGGGGAACTTTTTATGATTACATGAATTCTTCAAATGATTTATGATGCTTTTCACTACTAAAAAATGGTAATTTGATAGCCCATTCCTCAATAATGATGAATGTTAATGAGATTAACTATCCAATTCATGACATGGAGATGGTTTTAGTTCTAGTTTCCCTGATGATGGGGATAAATTATCTATACTAGGAGATTCTTGAAATATATAAGGATCATAAGTCACTCAAATGTGTATTAACATAGAAGGATAATTACATGTTTTTGAAAAGATGTTTATAGGTGATAAAAGACTATTATGGATCAATTTATTACCATCCTTTGAAATAAAACACACTAAAAGGTGATTTAAGTAGAAATGATCTGAAAATTATATGATGTATGAGAATTTGGAAGGAAAAAATCATTATATAATTTTAAGGGATGAGTGTGGGAGTAATAAATTATTCATAATCTGACCATGTTCATATAACTACTAAATCATCCATTCTTCGTAGGATTAGAGAGGCCCTGAAAGATGATGTGGTGATACTAAAAATTGTATGGAATATTTTGGAGATCAACATTGCTAATTATTGATTTATAAGGTTTAGAATCTAGATATGTGTCTCCTAAAAATAATAATTGATGATGTATCTTCTAGACTAAATGAATAAACCATCATTCTCTATTAATTATGGAAGAACTGTGCTATATTGAGATCAGAAAGGAAAACTTATGGTCGTATAACATGATGTGGGGGATTAAGGAATTGGTATCATGATTCTTTTTGTTACAATAAGTCAATTTTGAAGAAAAAATTTGTAATGGTATGATGAAACTATTTCACATACCTGTATGAATTTGGGAAAACATACCTATGTATTTTTTCAAAGGACACATCCAGATTCCAAAACGAAATAAATCCATTTGTGTGGTACTCATTCACCTTAGGAAGTTGATAAATTTCATTTTTTTCAAGGAATATTTATTACATGATCAACTCAATAAAATATATATAAGGGATGTTGTAAAATTAAATGGAGTTCCACTCTCTATTATATCTTATCAAGATTTAATGTTTTCATAATGGGTTAGGAGATGCCTTTAGAATGAATTGGATACATAACTTAGTTTAATCACATCTGATCACCATCAATGGGATTTCTAATCTAATAGAGAAATTTAAACCCTGGAGGATAGTTTGAGATAATTTTCATTGTATTTTAGAGGATTAAGGGATCACTACCTTCCATGTGTAGAATTATCATATAAAAAGATCTTCCATTCTAGAATTCAAACTACATATGATAACTATTTTTATGAGAATCAATATCCTAATGAAACATACATGATGAATTTCGAGAGTGGAATCCAATGGGGCCTCAATATTCACAAGATAACATGGATATGGATCAAAATTTTAGACATTATATGAATCCTTGAAAATTTGACATAAAATCTATAATTAAAATCATCGAAGATACCAAAATTTTGAGGTCAGATATACAGCGTTCCTTCATTTATCATAGTGGAAGAATTTCACGAGGTTTGGGAAGATTTTTAATCCTATTCATAGATATATCATCTCCTTTTAGATCCTAGATCACATCGGTGTTTTGGCATATTGACTCTCACTAATACCTAACCTGTCTCAAGTACTTAATGTCTTCCATGAATCCCAATAGAGGACAAATTTCCCAGCAAGGTTTCCCACCTCTAAAAATACTAATTAGTGGATAATTATTTTGGAGAAATATGAAATTATTTTGATCAATTGAATTGATTTTTTTAATATTATATAAGTTTGATCCATATGCAAAGGCTTTCAATAAAAAATTTATTTTTTTTCCACCCATGATGAAATTGAAAAAATGAGGTCTGTTGTCCATAAATTGGACATGCATTATTCCCCATAACACAGTATCCAAAAAAAATAATATAATGGGAAGTCATTTATTGTGAACATAATAACTACATGATGATGAAGGTATTCCATTTTATAATAATCATACACCCTAATACCATCCTCCCACAATAGTTTCAAATCATCAATTAATGGGGACAAGAAAAAATAAATATCTTTTCCATGTTGCGTTGGTCCAAAGATAATTAAACTCAACATGACATATTTGTGCTTCATTCAAATAATTGGATATAGGTTTTGTAATCCCCCTACATTAAACATTTCATAATCTTGACTTAAGTGAATAATTAACCTTGATGATCTTTTCGGGTTTAGAGTTTTAGAGAATTAGGCCTTAACTATTACATTACATCTCATATATTACAAAGTAGACACATCTACTAAGTATCCATTTTTTAATTAAATAGAAAACCATTAAAATTAAACAATAATTATTTTCATGATATAAATATTCATGAATTATTTCTTTCTCTTAACCTACCATACACCATGTGAAAAACCATTCAAAAACATGGGATGAGCGTAAAAATATCATTAAGGGTTATAAAGAAAAGAAAAAAAACATTAGTCGGTCAATACATACAAAAAATAATTTTTTAAAATACCTCATAAAATCATATGATTTATGAATAGAATGTATAAATCATAAACCATAAGGGTTACTTAAGGAATCCATATCAAATATACATTTTTTCTTTACTAACTACATAGGGAGTTTTGTTTATAATACAAATCAAATTATGTTCCCTAAATCTCGTAGAGAAACATTAAAATTTACCTATGTCACGTTACCTAATGCATTAAATAGCTATCTCGGGCTCACCGACCCTAGGATTATCATGGAACCACCCATATACATAAACAATGCCCAAAAACCATAATATATTCATAACACATAAAATATGCATAAAGGAAAAAATAACACATCCACATTGAAAAAAAATAAAAAATTTCAATATATTTACATAATCAGTACATTCCCAAAAATATTTTCAATAAAAAAATACATAAAAATATTATATGTTATTTATTTTCTTTTTAAAAACACTACTTCTTGTTAAGGAATCAAAATATCAACTAATTCTCATGACGATGTAAATGTCATTGTCACGACGTACATTTAAAAGAAACATTTTTTTTCATTTAGTAAAACACTTCATAAAAAGAGATTATTTTTGAAAAAAAGTAAAATTAAAATGTTTTTATTATATAGTGTATAAAATAACATAATGTTTAATCAATGTATACTTGAATCATAAGATATCATGACGAAGCATCTTACCTGATGTCTGACTATACTAGTTCGTCCTTCAATAACATGAAAAATGAACTAATGGTAATTTATACATTATTTATAACATTTTTAATTTTTATTATTCATTTTATATCACTTATTACCACGTTATAAACATTATATAATCATTTAAGTTAATAACAATCATTTTTTTGATATTTGGTACCTGAGTAAAAAAATGAACTTCTTATAATTACATGTTGTCAATGTGGTCAAAAGTATATTATCTCTAGAATGATATTAATTATTAAGATATCATATATGTCATATATAACTAGTAAATATATATATTTATATATATATATATGTATGTATTTATTTATAATAGTACTTAACATTTGGAGATAAAAAATGAAATGCACTGTTCGTGGAGATGGTAAGTCGTATATACGTATGAATGCTACATTCATTTATATTTCATTTTTTCGGATTGAAAAAATAATGATACATATATATATTATAATTAAAATATATTATCATATATAATTTCATTATCTCTATCCTTTATACATTCCACATATGGGATGAATGAGTCATATCACATTGAGGGGTGGTAGTCCGCAGTTCCTCAAATGAAATTATTGTATTTACCCATTACGGAAACCATAAAGGTATGATATAAATAAAAAATAAAAAAGCATATAAATAATATAAATATAATATATATCACATATAAATATATTTCTATCATAATTGGCACCATAATATGTGGTTGGAGAAGATTGAACATTCATCGTTTTGTGAGGAAGTAGTTTTTCGTCCATAGGAAAAGTATTTTTGTACCCATTAGATGAAGGTGTGTGGATGTGTAGTTAGAATCATTCCCATAAAAACAACATATTATATTTAGGATACTAGTTTGTGTATGTAAAAATGAATAATAAGAGAATAGAAAGAGGTGATGTAAAATAAACGAAGAGAACTTGAGGGAAGACGTTACATTTGAATCGAGTAACACCCTTTGGTTTGAACCAAAAGGCATTCTTGAAGTGCCTTAAACCTAAGGTATGACTTCTAGGGGGAATATAAGAAATTTGGTAGTTATTTTCGTAGATATTAGTTGTTCCTAGGGGTTTTACTGGTGTGAGTAATGGGTTAAATGTGATGGCCTTTTTTAAGGAGGGGGGCTCTTTAACAATGTCTGAAAGTATTATTTTATTATAAAATAATTTTTGGTTTAGAAATGATAAAAACTAGTTAAATTATAAGATATTATTAATATAAGTTGAAATAAATTCATCTAATAATAATTGGATGCGTTTTGGATAAATTTTAATCTTTACCTTGGTCTTTAACCCCTTGTTATCTTATTTGACTTTTACCATGTCTTCTTGTATAATCATACTATATGGTTAATATAGATACCATAAAATTTCAAAAGAACCTCAAGTAGTTCATAAATAATATTTCAAAACATATCTATTAATGTTTCTAAATATTATTTTTTGGACTATTTTATCATTTAATAAAATATTAATTGATTTAAAAACTCATTTGAGTAAATATTTATACTATTTATATCTTGTATTTTTAAAAATACACAACAACATGTTGAATTCGAAAAAACATCATTTATTAAAATATAAAAAGTCATAATATTTCATAAAAATATTATATATCATAAAAACTTACAAAATAAATTTATTTTAATATTTATAATCTCATTTATTTAAAACATTTGTTCATGAGGTAATCATTACATCATCATTATGTCATAAATAAATTTTCTTCATTTGATATCTAAATATTATAAATAAAATACCATGATGTAGGAAATATTTATATATTTCTAATGACTAATTATATTTGAAAATATAAATTATATAACACCACATTAATTTAATTTGGAAAAGAAATACAATTTTATGATATTTTTATTTTTACTTTAATTAAAAATTTATTTAATGCAATTATCTTATCCAAGTGGCTTTTAAAGGCCAAACGTTATACCCAAGGATTTTATTGGTCGTCCATCACTCATCCAATAATTTTAAGATAAGTGTTAAGGTAATTTATATTATTATAATATTATTTTTACCTTGAATTTCCATATTTTTCTTCAATAGCTAAAATAAAAATCAAATGATACTATTCATCGTAAAATATTTTCATACTAGTGAACCAAATTTTAATTAATTATGAAAAAAATGTATGTGTTAATTTTAAATTCAATTCTCAGAAGTGGTAAAATTTCATTTAAATGAAAATATCGGTTTTTTACTACAATGCAGTTTTTTTTCACTATTCATTAAAAATTGAACATTTTTGGAAAAATACCAAAAATTCACTGGAAGAGAATTTTGATATTCCAAATTCTATAATGATTTATGTTTTACCAAATTAAAAAAATTTTATTTTCATTAATTATATTAAAATTAATGTCCTTTGATAAAACTAGAGAGCATGTTTTTAAGAAGAAAAAACTACAAAAATATTGATATGTGTTTGTGTCCAATTTCAAAGTGAAATTACATCCATTAAAAAATGATATTAAATGTAAAAGAAATATAATCCAGTTACACTTTAAAACCATTTAAAAATATAATATATCCATTTAAATAAATCAAATGAAAGGACATTTTTGACTTAAAATGCAGTATTTGTCACTATTAATTAAAAATTAACTTTATCGATGAAATACAAAAATATCATCCAAAATAAATATTTATGTCTCACATCTAAATAAGAAGTTAATTTTTCCAAATGTAACAAAACATTGTGACAAAAACTAGATTTAAAAGGGGTTTCCATCAAAAGGTGATAAAACTACCTTTTAAAAATATTAGACTATTTTTTCTTAAAATTGGATTCATTTGAATTTTATACCTCTAAATATTATTAGATAAATTAGAATACATTTAAAAAACATATATAATAATATTATATTTAGTTCTTTTCAATACCACCAATACAACTTCTATACGTTAACTACCATTTAAAATAATATTATATTATTATTTTTCAGTATAACTCAGCCTTCTCTGAAAAATGAGATTTCAGAGAAACCCATTATTGCTTGTCGGGTACACCATTGAAAAAAGCTTCCACTTTAAAGTAAAATCAATATTTAATTCACAAATATTAATAATTATGAAAATGTCATATTTCTTATTTACTTGGGATGTTACATCCTTCCCCCCTTTTAAAAATTACGTTCTCACAATTTTATTCACTTATCAATTAAATGGGGATATTTACCCCTCATATAATTTTCATATTCCCGCATTTCCTCTTCAAACATATGGTTTTTTCACAAAAACATTACCCGACGAATTACCTTATTCTAGAACACTAGCTTTTTTGGTCACGAATCTGGACTGGTTGTTCCTTACAAGAGATATTTTCTTCCAACTGAACTACCTATGGACTCAACACTTAATATGGATCTGAAATAAACTTTCTCAACATTGAATCATGAAAAACATAGTATACCTAGGATAAACATTGATATAATGCCACTTTTTAGGCATTTGACCCAATTTTCTCAAATATTTCATAAGGTCAAATGACTCTGGGACTCAACTTTCCCTTCTTACACAAACACATTAATCTTTTCTAGGGAGATACTTAAAAAATACCTGATCACGCACCTTATAATAATTATCCTTCCTCTGACTATCTGTATAACTTTCCTCATTACTATTAGCTATTCTCAGGTGCTTTTGAATCAATGGAAATTTTTCTGTGATCTCTTCTTCCAATTCTGGTCCCATCTACTCCTTTTCCCCTATTTCATCCCAAAAAGCTACTGATTGAAAAGGATTTCCGTATAATGCCTCAAATAGTTCCATATGTATTCTGGAATGAAAACTATTAATATAAGATAATTCAAATAAAGAAAAATGTTGGTCCCAAATTCCCAGGTATTCAATTAACTAAGGGCGTTGCATATCATCCAATGTTTTAATTGTTCGTTCTGACTGACCAACTGATTGAGGATGAAAAGATGTAATAAAATTTAATTCAGTACCCAAAAAATTCAGAATATCGTTCCAAAATATAGATGTTAACATTAGATACTGACCATATTCAATGGAGATGGGATCTCCATGTAACATGACTATTGTTTTAATATACAATCGATAAATTTGATCAAGAGGTAGAGTATCTCGAATAGGAATGGAATGATCAGATTTATTCAATTGTTCAAAAATAACCTAGTTTTCTTTGTTACCTAAAGATGTCTTTGTTAATCCCACAACAAAGTCCATGGACACATTTTTCGATTTCAAATTTGGTACTGGTAAAGGAATAAGCATCCCTTTTTGTAATAGATGCTCTACTTTAACATGTTGACAAGTCATATTCATCACATTAAAGTTAGTAATATCTCTATTCATTCCATCCCACCAGTAATTCTCCTGAAGATCTCTGTACCTTTTAGTACTGCCCGAATAAACTGAAAATAGAGGACTATTAGTTTCACATAAAAAATCTTTCTTTAACTTTGAATAAAAACAAACCCATATTCTCTTCCCAAATCCCAATATACAGTCTCTATCAATATTAAACATTAGTAACAAACCCTTCTGATCCAATTCATCCATTTTCAACAACTCACCGTCATCTTTTTGCACTTACTTTATACTGTCTACAAGGGACGACTATAATGAAAACTGAAACCAAATAGAGGAATATCATGCAACAACAACTTCTATTCCCAACTCAATAAAATCAACAACAAAAGGATATCATTCCAAATGTGTCATTGTTAATGAATCATTAATTATTCTAATGAAATAATTGGCCACATTATTTGACATTCTTTTATTGGAAAGAATTATGCAACCATAATCCATGATTAATTCCAACCATCTCCTCTATCTCATGTTTAATTAATTTTTAGTGAATATATACTTCAAACTTTTTGGACAATATATAATTATCAATTTACTCAATACATATGATTCTTCTAAATTTTTAGAGAAAAATCAATAGATGATAATTCAAAAAACATGTGTAGGGTAATTTAACTTGTGAGGTTTCAATTGATGGGAAGCATAATCAATTACTTGATCAATCTACACAAGGACATAACCAAGTCCATTCAATGATGGGTCACATTATATAACAAATTCACCACATCAAGAAGGTAATGCTAAAATTGAATCATTCACTAATATTCATTTCAATTCCAGAAAACAATCATCACATTATCTTTTCCAAATGAATTTAACACCTTTTGGAGTTAACATAGTCAGCGGGCTAGATAATCATGCAAAATTTTCAGCATACCTCTGGTAATAAACTCCTAATAAAAGAAAACTACAGGTATGGGTTATATTTTTGGGTCTTTTTCATTCTTAAACAACTTTTGTTTTGGAAGGATCAATAGTTATTCAACCCTTATAGAAAATGTGAACATGGAAAGAAATATTTTGTGAAAAAAATTCACACTTTCTGAATTTACTATACAATTTATTTTCATTTAATTTTTTCAATCCGAACAATAAATGCCATTAATCTTCCTATATACCATTTGAATAAACCAAACATTCATGAATAAAAACAATCAAAAACTTATCGAAGAACTCACTAAAAATTATATTCATATAATCCATGAATACTATAGGGGAATTAGGTAAACCAAAAGGCATAACTACAAATTCATAATAGCTATATCTCCTATGAAATGCGGTCTTTAGAAGGTTTTAATCCATTAATTTCATATGATTATTTCCCGAAATCAATTAAATCATCGAAAAATACTATGCTCCCTCGAGCATATCAAAAAAATAATTGATATAAAGAAATGGATAGTTGTTCTTAGTATTGATATTATTCTAAGATCTATAATCAGTGAAAAGTCTCATTGAACCATTTTTTTAACAAATTAGACCGGAGAACCTCGTGGTGATGTTCTAGGTCAAATAAAACCTTTATCTATCAACTCTTATACATGTTACTTTAACATTAAATGTTCAATTTCATCCATTCTATAAGGGGTTTTGAAATTGGATTAGCATCCGGAGCTAAATAAACAATAAATTCAACTTCCCGATTAGTTATAATACCATGAAACTAATCATGAAAAATATCAAGTTACTCATTTACTATTTTGAAATTTTTAATCTGAACCATTCCTTTGTTTTCAAGAATATGTGAAAGGTAACATTATTTATCAACTCCAACTAGTTTCTCCGATTCCTAATATGTTATCTAATGTGAAGGATCATTCTTGTTGAAAATTTTAAATTCTTTCTAAAAAGAAAATTTTTTAGGTTTGCAGTCAATCTTAGCATGATAAACAAAATGCCCATATATACCCAAGATAATATTAAACGCTATTAGAGGAAAAACAATAAGGTATGATGTTATATTATTTCTGTACACAAGGACATAAAGTTTCTGAAAAGTTTTTCTTGTCTCAAAATTTCCTCCATGTGTTTTTACCATAAGTTAAATATTTATATCGTGAGACCGAATTCCCCATTTTTTAGAAAATATCTCAAAGGTGAAAGAAGGTGTAGAACCTGAATAAAAAAACATTGGCATAATCTGAATAATAAAATGTGTACAAGATACAACTTCATTTGATGGCCCAAAATCGGCTAAAGTATTTTAAAAAGATTTCACCACCCCTTTCTGCTTGTAGTCTGACTGCTTCCCATCTTTTGAGTTATTCTTCAGACACTCATTTTCAAAATGACACATTACATTATAATTACAAAAATTTGATGATTGTAAATCAAATTTTTTCATACCATTACTCTAATTTTTTTACTACAATTACGAGCCTCATTTACCATTTTACCACATCAGTAGCACTTACTGGAATTTAAAAGACATTCCCTTGTGTGCCTTTTACACAAATTTTCACAAGCTATAAACTTCAGTTTTTTACCATCATACTTTTTTTGATGACTTCTTCCCTTTCATCTACCACATTGACCTCTTATTCTGTTCTATGTCAAAGTACACCTGATTATAGGAAAACTCCATTTCCACCTTCTCCACACATCAAACAATTTTTTCATAACTATTGAACTCATGAGAAGATAAATCCCATTGATACATTGGATTTAATCATGACTAAAAATTATTGATTTAACAATAATGATCATATATGAAATTTAGAAAATAATATTATAGCCGAGTGGTTTTTTCTTCATAAGCTGCCACTGAGTCTCCCTCCTACATCAATTTAAAGAATTTTTTTTCCATCCTGACATGAACAACCTTAGGAAAATATTTCACAATAAACATACCTTTGAATTCATCCTAATCAAGAGGATCAATCTCTTCACTCTCCCTATTATTTTCCACCATCAACCACCACAGAACGACATCACCTTCAAAATGGTAAACAAGAAGTCTAAAAATTAAATATTCTAAACACCCCATGACATCAAAAATATTTTCTTTTACATTAATTCATCCTTCAGCTAGAATATGGTTAGATGATCCTTCTAATGATGGGAGATGATCCCTCGTGAAATTCTCCACAAATAACATGTTCTGATGTGGTTGATCTGACTAATCTCATTCATGGATATCACCACCATTTATATCCTGAGTCAACTATACCATCACAACAAAAAGTTGTTCAGTTCTAACTCTGACCATCACAAGTTCCTGATTTTGAAGGTTTTTTTATGATGTTGTCCCATCACAACATCCATGTTTCCTCTATAGAAAACAATTCTTAAAATATAAATATCCTAGGAGAATGAAGATTGTAATCTTTAAATTATATTTCATTTCAATATTACCAAAAATTATTTTATGGATATTAATTTAGAAATACCCTAACTCTTAATGTTGTCTAAACCAATATTTAATACATACTGTAAGGTCCCAGACATAAACATTATATAATCATGAATTAACTGAATATTTCACATTGAGGATCATTTCAAGTTTAGTGTTTATTGAGAATTAGGCTATAACTATTACATTACATCTCATATATTACAATGTAGACACTTCTACCCAGTATCCATTTTTTAAGAAAATAAAAACTCATTAAAATAAAACAAGATTTATTTTCTTGATATAAATCTTATTGAATTATTCCTTTATCATAACCTTCCTTACACCTTATTAAAATCATTTCCAAAACGTAGGATGAGAATAAAAAACTTACTAATGGTTATAAAGTAAATATTGAAAATAATAGTTTATCAACACATACCAAACATAAAATTTTTAACATACCTCATGAAATAATGATATTAATTAATAACACATTGAAATAATATATAATAAGGGTAACATGTGGCATCTATATCAAATATAGATTATATCTTTCAAAACTATGTGAGGAGTTATTTTTTGAATAACCATCATTGTATATTCCCTAAATCTCATTGGATAAAAATTAACCTTTACCTCCATCACATTATCGAATGTATTGAAGTGTTATCTCGATCTCACCCACACTAAATTTATCACAGAACTACCCATATACATAAACAATTCCAATGAACCATAACATATTAATAACACACAAAAAAGCATAAAGGAAAATACCACTTGCACATTGAAAAACCAATATAAAGATACAATATAATTACATAATCAATCCTTTAACAAAACAATATTCAATACCAAAATACTCTAAAATAGTATATTGTATTTATTTTCCTTTTAAAAACATTATGTTTTTTTAAGGAAGCCAAATATCAAATAATGCTCATGACTGCAGAAAGGTCATTGTCACCGCGTACGTTAAAAAAAATCATTTATTATGACCTTTAATAAAACACTTCCTAAAAAATATTCCTTTTTAAATAAAGTAAAAGTAAAAGGTATTTATTAATTAGAGTATAAAATAATGTCTTGTATAATTTTATTATGCCTCAATGAAATGAGATTGAGACGAAGCCCATTACCTCATTTCTGACTTGACTCGTTCGTTTTTTAGTATCTTGAATAATGAACTAAAGATAACTTCAAATTTCATTATAACCTATTTCAAATTTATATCAACTTTAATATCAATTATTACCATTTTATAAACACTATATAATTATTTATGTTTATAACAATCATTTTTTTGATATTTGGTACTTTAGTCAAAAATTAAATTCTTATAATGTCATGTTGTCCATGAGGTCAAAATTACAGTATCTACATAAGTATATTAATGGTTTATATATCATATATATCATATATATCTGGTATATATTTATATTTATTTATAAGGGTATATAACATTTTAAGATAAGAAATGAAATGCACCCTTTATTGGGATGAAAAGTTGTACGTATGCATGAACACTACCTTAATTTCTATTTCGTATTTAATGGAATGAAAAATTATGATACATATGTATATTATAATTCAAGTATAATATCATATATAATTTCATTAACTCTATCCTTTATACATCACATTTTATGGCATGAATGAGTCAAATCACATTGAGGGGGCGTTAGTCCGCACTTCTCAAATCAAATTATCATGTTTACCCATTGTGGAAACCATAATGGTATGATATAAATGAAACAAAATAAGCATTTAAAAAATTGAAATATAATATATATCACATATAAATACAATTACATCATAATGGACACCATAAGAGCTAGTATGAGAGGATTAGGCCGTCATCATTTTGTGAGGTGGTATTTCTCCATCCACTGAAACAATTTGTTCTCTACCCATTTGATGGAGGTGTGTAGTTGTGTAGTAAGAATATTTTTCATAAATACCACATAATATATTTATGATAATTTTTTGTTATTTAAACAAAGAATAAGAAGAGAATATCTAGTGAATAATAAAAATAAAAGAAGATAACTTGAGGGAAGACGTTACGGTTAAATCGGGCAACTCTCTTTGGATTGAACAAAAATGATTTCATGAAGTGCCTTCTACTTAAGCTAATGCATATAGAAGGAACAAAGGGATGATTGAAGCATATATGGGTATATGATGGATGATCCACGGGGCTTGAGAGGTGTTAGTAATGGGATTGAGGTGATGTACTATCATAATATGGAGGAGAGTCAATTTAAGAATGTTGGAAAGTATTATTTTATTATAAAATAATTTTAAGTTTCATAAGGTCCAGAAATCATTAAATTAGAATTTAAGTTGAGTATAAGTAGAAATAAATTAATCCAAAAATAATTGGACTGGATTTTAATATTTCTTAATCCTTATAACTATTATTTAACCCTTTGTTAATTTATTTTACTTTTATAATGTCTTCTTTATATTTATATTGTATTGTTAATATATTTACCATAAAATACAAATATAACCTCAAGTGGTTCATTAGTAATATTTTAAAACATATTTAAATAAATTTTCTAAATTGTAGATGTTTTGGACTATTTTATCTTTTAGTGTAATTTTAATTGATTTAAAAACTCATTTATGTAAATTTTTTTAATATTCATATCAGGACATTTTAAAAATCCATAACAACAGGATAAATTCAATAAAAAGCATTAATTAAAATATAAAAAGTCAGAATAATCAATTAAATTTGTGTATGGAATAAATAGATTCAAAATAAATTTATTTTAAAATTTATAATCTCATTTATTTAAAACAGTCATTAATCGTGTAATCATTAAATCATCATTGTGTCGTAAATAAATTTATATATTTGATGTCAAAATAATATAAATAAAATACCATGATGTTGGAATTATTTTTATCATTTTAATGAATTTTTTTAGTCAAATATATAAATTAGATATCCCCACATTAATCTTGTTCTATCATAACAATACATGTATATGATATTTTTATTTTTTACTTTAAATAAAAAGTTATTTAATGTAATTATCTTACCTAAGTGGGTCCAAAGGCCAAAAGTTCTACCCAAAGATTTTATTGGCCATCCATTACTTGTCAAATAAGGTTAGGATAAATTAAAAGGTAATTTATGTTATTATAATATTATTTTTACCTTGAATTAAGATATTTAACTTTAACTACGGCAAATAAAAATCAAAATTTACTATTCAACAAAAATTATTTTCATTATATTGAACCCAATTTTACTTATTGATTAAAACCATGTATGTCCTATTATTTTAATTCAATTAAATGAAGTGGAAAATTTTCATTTGAACGAAATAGATGGTTTTTAAATAATATGGAGTTTTTTTCACTATTTATCAAAAATTGAACGTTTTCAAAAAATACAAAAAATTCAAATCAAAATAATTTTTCTATTCCAAATTAAAAAAATGATATTTATTTTAAAAAATTCAGAACATTGATGTTTATTAAATTAATTTAAAATTAATTTTTCTCTTCAGAACTAGAAAGCGTTTTCTATGAACAAAAAACTACAAAAATATTGACATGTGTTTATGTCCAATTTCAGTGTGAAATAACAAAAAATTACCAAACATGGAATAAATGGTACAAATATAATCCAATTACACTTTAAAAACATTTAATAAGATAATATAACCATTTAAATAAATCAGATGAAACATTGTTTTGACTTAAAATGCAATATTTTTCACTATTCTTTATAAAATAAAATTTATTAAAAAAATACCAAAATTTCATCTATAGTAAATTTTGATGTCCCGATACTAAAGAGGATATTTATTTTGTCAAATGGAACATATAAAAGTGAAAAAAACATGAAAAAAAACCCTAAAATGGTGGTAAAACTACCGTTTAAAAATATTAGAGTATTTTTACTTAAAATTGAATTCATTCTCATTTTAGGCCTCTAAATATTATAAGATAAATGTAAATACATTTAAAAAACATGTATAATCATATTTCAGTGAGTTTTGTTCATTCCCGCCAATAAAATGGCAATGCATTAACTACCATTTAAAAGAATATTTTATTATTATTTTTCAGTATAACATAACATTCTGCGCCACATAAGATTTTATAAAAACCCATTGTTGTGTGTTGGGTATGCCATCAAACATAACACACCCTTTAATTTAAAAAAAATTAACTCAATAATAATAATATATATGAAAATGTCATATTTTTTATTTACTGGAGATGTTATAGGTTGTAAATTTCTAATAAAACTAGCCCTGAACTATGTATGCTACTAAGGATTTAATATGGATTTATTCCATCCATGAATAGCCCATGTATAAGATTTGTAACTGCATTTTTATATGTAGGAAACTGGAGGTCAATTTTTATCATGAAACAGACCATACATTACATGTATTTATTACTTCAACATTGATGAATATTTATTACATTATATTACAAAACCATGATATGAACATATAGGTTTAGTGTCTTTAGAAACTGGGAAACATAGACAACTGGTTCCGAAAAACATCCACATTGTCTCATGCTTATTTCATCACAACTAGAATCCTTTATGACATATCATACATAATACCATCTTCATGAACATGGGAAAATAATCAATTGAAAGGGTGAGGTCAAATTTTAGGTAAGGGTAACCAGGAGGGATATCATTTATATAATTATCATTAGAACATAACATTAGAAATTCTTATCCTACTTATAAAAGATAACAATATCATGTCATGGAATAAATCATAAAAATTAAATTTAATCCCAATAGTCAAAAAAGAAAACATGAAATTTCATGGCATATATGCATAAGCATCTATAATCATTTCATATTCGCCAAGGCTAATCACCAACACTATCATAGGAGACAAATTCCATTACTGAACTGAGTTCACTCCCTGTTCTAGCCATGTCTTAACTAATCATATTTACATGTTGTTCTAGACATGTCTATATTATGTGATATAAATCTCTACCCGTTTTATTTTATAGATATATATGTCCAACCCATATCATAGTGAATCCATTCTTATGTGCACCACAAAAATATAAATCATTTATCATAAAATAACCGATGAAATAAAATGGGTTTCTTAAACACTATTCCATAATAATTAATTTAAAATAAATGGATTTCATAAAAATAAACCACCATAAACACAATAAAATAAAATTAATGATATGGATAGAAACATAACTCTATTAAATTATAGATAAAATTTAATTCTGATAAATCACTTGAACTTAATTCCTCAGAAAAATAACCTTTCTTTTTCAGAAAAGATTTCATTTCTCAAAATTCCATGAAATTCTAAAAGAAAATAAATTATTTGAAACATAATATTGAAATCTTGTTGAGTAAGTGTTATGTAAATATGGTTTCATGAAACCGTAAAAATCCATTTATTCCATACAAGTATAAATAATCTTCTTCTCCTACTTTTTCCAGAAAAATCAAAAAGTACATTGTACCAAAAATGAAAAATGATTCCATTCATACCGTTTAGTAAAACAATCACCACTGGGTTAAATTCACTTCATAAATTTATAGAAGTATATAAATAATATTTTGAAAATAAATATTTTGGAAACACGGATATGGATGATAAATATACCCCCTTAAATACTTACGAATAAACAATCTCGAATAAAAATGGGATTTGAAAATTTATCCCATACCTTAGGTCTGATATTCTTTGTATGTACCCAAACATCCAGTATAATGATTTAAGTAATGTTAATGATTTATTTATGGTTCATGATAATTTTATTATAACATTTATGATCGTATTTTCATCTATTTGTTAGTAACATTTTATTGTTACTTGTTATTTGGGTATTAACTACTTTATGATCCAATGTATGTTTCGTTAGTTATGTTATTATTCTTATTTTTAGGTTATAGTTATATTATTAGTGGAATGGTATTAGTAAAATATGTATCATATTTATACATTCAATTTGTGTATATAATTTTCGTTTAATGAAGTTCATGTTGAATGAATCATATCACATCATGGATACGGTAGTTCGTACATATGCATGAGCGATGATATCATTCTGAAAATTATTGAATGGTATTGAATTAGAAGGTGTACGATATTTCAGAATTAGTAAAATTTTATAATAATCATATATAGTCATTATTTCTATCATGATACCAATTCAAGTAAGGTGGTGAGGAGAAACCGATTACACCACGACATGGACACGGTATGTCTTACATAGGAACGCATAATGATTTAATTTTTCATAGGATGTATTGAAGGTCAAATATGGGTTTTTCATATTTATAATAATATATCATTATATTAGTGACACATATGTTAGTAATTTATATTTAAACAACAAATGAAGTGGAAGGAGAAGAAGAATGATGTTTGAAAGAATCGGTAGAATAGATTACCTCTTCTTTAACATGCTTCCTCAAAATCATTTCTTATTGCAATAGATTTAGACTGTTAATATGACTAGAACAACAATAATTAAAATAGGGAAGTTTTTAAGGAAAAAGGGTAGGGTTTAGATGATCTTGAAGGCTCAAAATGAGCGGAATTTGTGAGGGAGGGGGTTCCCTTTTATAATTGAGGTGATACCACTTCTGGATACTCTATAAATAATAATATAAAATAAAATAAAACACAACAAAAAAACCTCAAAAGTGCTAAATTTATAATATGAGATGATATAGGATTATAATCTAATCAAAAAATAATTTTTTCACCAGTTATATTGTAAATTTAAACCATATCATTTTAATTGAAACTTAGTTATTCTATTTAAATTTAATTCAGGTAATTAAATTCTAAATATGTAATGATTGTTAATATTTACTTATATTGTGTTAATTTACCTTAAATAGATATTTAATGAAAAATTATACATATAATTGTAAATTATTAATTTTCATATTTTTTATGATTTATAAATTATTTAATAAAATGATATTTTTATAAAATATTATTACTGTCAATTTTGACACTATTCATTTATATGACATTAAATAAAATTCATGAAAAAGATAAATTTGAACCAAAGTATTTATTACACTCCTAACATTTCATAATATCGATGAAAAGTTTTGGAGAATATTAATTAGTTCATAATATAATTATTTTAATATTTTTAAACACTTTTAATTTATATTTCTACAAAGTAAATAATTTTACATCACTATTGAGACATCATCAATTGTAATTATTTAATCACTAAAAATATAAATATATTTATATGATGAAGGTAGTTATTATATAATTCTATATATTATCTATAGTCGATATTATCTCATATTTATCCATATATAAACATTAATATACTTATATAAAATGAAAATGTGAAATTTTGTATCATTCATAAGTTTTTATTACATTCATGTAATATTCATAGGTAAATGGTCATTAAGTAATTAAATTTTAAAAAATTGATGATAAGGGTAATATTTAGTTATCTAATAAGATTTTTACAGTTTTTAACATAATTTTATAATTTTATTGATACCCTTATTTACATGATTGACCTTTAACAATGATAATAAAAAACATTATCAAATGTTACTATTCATAATGCCAAAACAGAGTATCATATTAGCATAATTTGGACATATTGAATCCAAATATGGAATCCATTTTTCAAAACTAAATACATATAAGTTAAACATATTAAATTAAAATTAATCATGTTGATTAAATAGGGAAACATGTTTTAAAAGTTATGTCATTGAAAAATATTAGAATGTTTTTACCTATGAATTAAATGTAAAATTAATGTCAATGACATAAATTATATAAAATGAGAAAAATATATTCTATTAATACTTTAAAACCATTCATTATTTTAATTTGACCATATAAATTATATCACTGAAAAAAGTTGTTTTTAATTAAAATTTATCATATTATTACTATTCACCAAAACATGGACATTATCATTAAATCATTAAAATTTCAAAGAATGAAAATTTTTATACCCTCCATAAAAATAAAATGTCAATTTTTTTCAAATAAATTGTTTTAATGTGTCATAATATTAATTTCAAAATGGTTTTTCCTTTAATGATATAAAATTAATCTTTTTACAAAAATAGGTTATTATATATAAAACAGGGTTTTATTCATACACTATGACTAAAATATTCATTTGGTGAATATAAATAATATTTTATTTCATTAGAAAAATTAATATACTAAAAAATAAACATATATAATTGATTTATATTTTTCATAAATAATTGATATCCAAAGAGTTCACAATACATTTTCATAAGTCATTTATAATTATTCCAGTTAACCTAAGGGCTTGGATATAAGGGTAATTTTATAATAAGGGTGTCTCACAGATCGTTTAAAATTAATATTTCTTTAAGGAATGAAACTGAAGATTAAAATATAATTAAAAATAAGAATCCATAAGAACATCTCGGTGATACATTTTACCCCCCTTAAACTAGATTTCTCCCTCGAAATTCATTACTAGGATACAAATATTTGAGAATACCTCTCGCCCATCATATCCTCAAGATTCCATGTATCCTCATCAAATTGGTCATTCTTCCATAAATATTTAACCAATATAGTGGTCTTGTTTCATTGAACCTTTTCACTATGATCCAAAATCTCTATCATTTGTTCATCATAAAAACTTCATGCTCCAGTGGTACGACATTAAAGCTCAGTACATGTGAAGGATTAGTTATGTACTTTATAAGGAGAGATAGATAGAACACATCATGAACATGAAAGAGATTTGGTGGATGCACCAATTGGTAAGATACCTTTAAAACATTATCCAAAATATAAAAAGGACTGATGTACCTAGGGATCAACATACCCTTCTTTCAAAATCTCATTACTCTCTTCCAGGGAGATATTCATGAGAACATCTTATCACCCAATTCAAACTCTTGGGTTTTTTTATTGTCTGTATAATAATTTTGTCGACTCTGAGATTCTCTTAATTGTTGTTGAATAGATCTTTCCTTTTCTATCATTTCATCCCCAAGATTGTGTCCCAATAGCTTCTTTCCCCAACTTCATCCCAACATTTTGGAGTTCTATAATTATTTCCATAGAGGTCTTCCTTATGTGTCATCTGAGTACTCGATTTAAATTTATTATTGTTATAAAATTACACTAATGGTAGGTGTTTATCCATACCACCTAAGAAATCTAAAGGGAATGATCTTTACTTGTCTTCTATAGTCTGAATTTTCCTCTAATAATGTTCTTTGGTATGAGGATGATAAGCAGTGTTGAATCTCAACTGTATATCTATAGAGTGATAATGTTTATTCTAGATATTCGATGTAATCCTCAGATCCCAATCCGATATAATTGGAATTGGTACTCTATACAATCTAACCACTTCCATTAGATATATCATTGAAAGCTGATCAGGATAAAAATCCTCTATAATTGTAATCAAGTGTGCTGACATCATAAGGTGATAAACTATAACCAAGATTGAATTATTACTTTGTGATATTTTGGGAAGCCTGATGAAAAAGTTAATAGTGATGTTTTCAAATTTAAATTCTTGTTTGGGTAATGGTTGTAACATCCCCTTAGACTTCTATCTCTCATCCATAACTTTCTGAAAAACCAAGCACTGAGAGATATATTCAGTGACATCTCTTTTCATGTAATCCCACAAGAAGTACACTTTCAAGTATATGTACATCTTCTGAATCTTGGTTGAATAGATAATGATGAACTATGAGCCTCATCCAATATATCCTTCTTTAATTCTATTCTTTGATGAATAAAAACGCATCTTGTAGACCTTATTATTTTATCACAATAAAGGTTGAATTCAAGAACATTTTTCTCCTTCTTTTGTAGCTCTACATCTTCCTTTTTCCTCCTTAATCATCACTTGTATAGATAGTTGAACATTCATTTGATAAAGATAATATTTATCTCCTTCCATTTAAATTCCTAGATCCATTCATTTAAAATTTATAGATATTGGGTATTTTTTGATCTTCACCATGGATAAGCTAGCATGGTATTTTCGACTCAAAGCATATACCACATTGTTCTCTTGCCTAGGGTGATAATGTATTGAGCAGTCATAAACTTTAATCAACTCCATCCATATTTTTTGGGGCATATTCAGCTCCTTATCCATGAAAATATACATTAAACTTGTATAATCATTATAAATATCACACTTTTCACCATGAAGATAATGCCTTTGTATCTTTAATGAAATTATTACTAGAGCTAACTATAAATCATGAGATGGGTAATTTTTCTATTATATTTTCAGCTATCATGAGTCATAAGATATCACCATATCATTTTTCATTAGAATACACCACATTCCCTTCTTGGATGCATCACTTTATATAAAAGACCATTCTCGACTCAAGGGTGTGTGATCCTAGTTACACTAGATATCCTTATTTTTAGTTATTTGATATTATCTTCACAGTCCTCTGTCCCAACGAAATAACTCCTTTCTAAGTCAACATGGTGAGTGGATGGGATATTCGGGAAAAATCATTCACAAAACATTGATAATATCGAGTAGAACTAATAAAACTTTAGATCTCAGTTACCATTTTTGGTCTCAACCAACTTATAATAGCCACTTTTTTGATGGATCCACTGTTATCTCCTCTCTTGAAATTATATAACCCTAAAATTAATCGTTTTGAAGGAGAAATTCAGAATAGATAAATTTGGCCAAAATATTCTCATTTCATAGGTTCTTCAGTAAAATCCTCAAGGGATCTTCTTATTCATCCTTTCTCTTTGAATAGAAAAGAATATCATATCTGAATATTTCCACAAAGTGATCAAGATAGTCTTTAATGGCTCAATTCATTATTTCCTTGAAGATAGCACAGAAATTAGTTAGACCAAAAGGTATCACTATAAATTAATAATGAAAATATCTTTTATGGAATATCATCATTTTAATATTATACTTTTTTAATCTTAATTTATGATATCCTAAATGAATATCAAACATGGATAAGTATTGATCCCTATATAGTTGGTCAAATAATTCATCATTTTAGTGAAGAAGGTATTTTTTGATATTGATCTTGTTAATTTCTCTAAAATCTATACAATGCCTTGTTGATCCATCATTCATATAAACAATTAGAATAGGTTCTCCCCAAGGTGATGCACTAGGTAATATGAATCCCTTATCAAGATTCTTTTTGAGTTTCTTCTTCAATTAATGTAACATAATTGGGTCTGTTCTATATGTTTTATATGAAATAGGCATATCACATGGTATGAGTTCTATTGAAAACATAACATCACAATTTGGTGGCAGAACATAAAATTCTTCTAGAATGATATCATAAAACACTAGTGCAGTGGGCATATTCTTAATCGTGAGTTTCTCACTAACCATTTGAGATAAATAAACATCATTAATTGGAATCAGGACCAATAGGATGGAATAAATTTCTATTTGAAAGTTATATTTATCCTTACATCGATATATTATCATAGATTGATCTGTAATATGAAATGTGACTTCCCCTCATTGGAAAATTAATTGAGATCTATACAGATACATACAATACTTGCCATGAATCACATCAAATCCTACTATAGGAAGGGTAAAATTATTTACATGAATCACTTTACCACAAACTTCAACCAAATAAGAATTATGAACATTTTATGTGGCTGTTGCTCCATTAGGATAGGTCATAGCTAACTCAACATCTATTTTTTATGGAAGTACAATAATTCCCTTAGAAAATTCATCATAAATAAAAGAGTGGGGGATCCACAATAAAATAAAACATTTTTTACATTGGAGTGGATGATAATTTAAACTTTAAACACTTCATTATTGTACTCCATGTTTTCGATAGTGATTGCAAGTGACATTATTTTTATTTTTCCATAAAAGTTTATTGACGTCAATTATCATCAATAACACTTGGATTAGGGCGTTGAATGGTATAATTCCCCCTGTCCATGATCTTATAAAATTGAAGTTTTGGAGGTTCATTCTATATATCCTATTCATTTTTCACATCATTAAACATATTATTCCCATAAATTCCATATTCAACTACCTGATACCATTCTTTTTCACACAAAAAACATTTATTAGTCCCTTTAAGACAACTCCCTTATTGTTTCATTACACACATTGATCATAATTGAAAACTCATATTTTTTCCATTGTGGTCTTTATATTTTATTTTGAATTATTTTTTTCTCTTCTTATCATACCCATACGACTGATGGATTACTCTAATCTTAATCTCAACCATGAGATAACATCGAATAATTTCATCGTTGTTGTTGAAGTACCTTATGGATAATGCCCTTTTTAGACTTGGTTTCAACCCACTATAGAATCGATGAATTTTACTCTCAAGTTGGATAATAATTACACAATCATAGCCTACATATCTTGTAAAATATTCTTCTTAATTACCGGTAGATTCATCGTAAATTTTGTTAGGATCAAGGAAAGATTTCTCCATCATTGGTTGAATAATACCAAAAAAGTGCATATTGGAAAAGATGTTCTTAGACTCACCCCATTCCATGGAATTAATTTTACCATTGATCAACTTATACTTACAAATAATTGACTTATAAGACTAATATGTCATGTTCAAAACATTGTAGAATTGGAAATATCTTTTCAATTGTATCAATCCATTGTTCTTCCACTAATGGATCAGAAGGCCCACTGAATGAATGCAGATGTTGTCTCATAAAGGAATCAATATAATTTTTCACCCTCCATTTCTCATTTGTATGTCCTTAATAATTCATATCTTGAGAAATCTATGTGAGAATGGCTACAAGATTTTTAATTCTGGCACACATTACATTTTGTTTCTCATGGGAACAATCATTTCATTGCCCCTCACATTCATCATTAATGTGGTTCCTTCATGTTCTATCCATTGTCTAAAACCAAGAATCCTAGTGTGAGAAAAACTAATCATAAAAGGAAACCACATAATCAAGAATGATATTTCAATTTTTTACACTTTAGGATTTATCATATTTTATTCATGAACATCTGTAAAACACAAGGATAATATTCTAACCATTACATAGACATATCCTTAGGGTAGTTACTATGGTTATATCATCCTAGTTTCGAAAGGTTTACAATATCATTGCTTTGATACCAACTGTAATGGACCATAATTTACATGTATATATTAATTGAACATTCAATAATATTTATTACATAACATAACAAACCCACAACAAGACTATATAGGTTTAGTGTATTTAGAAAATGGGAATCATTAAAAACTGGTTCATAAAATATCCACATTTTCCCTCTCTTAATTATTCATAGCAAGAATAATTTTTGACATATCTTACATAGTACAATTCTTTATGACATGTGGAAAGAAAAAAAATGAATTTGTGAGCTCAATTTGTCATTAATTTTAAACAAGGTAAATATCATTAATATCTTTATCATAATGACATTGCATTTGAAAATCTTGTCGGGAAAATAAATGATCACAATATGATGTCATGGGATAAATCATAAAACTGAAATGTAAAGCCAATTGTCCTTAAATAATACAAAACAATTTATTTCATACACACATAAGTATAGAAAAAAATTTCATATTAGTCCTGGCTCATCGCCAAGATCATCATTGCTGAAAAATTCAATTACTAATATGAGTTGACCAGTCATTCTAGCCCTGTATTATTGAACCATATATAGTTTCCATTCTAGTCATGTCTATCTAATGAGATATTAATCTTTACTCAATGCATTGGATAGAGATATAGGTCCCACCTATCTCACAATGAAACCATTATAATTTGGTCTACAAAAATATAAATCATTTATCATAGAATAACCCATGAAATAAAATTGGTTTTTTAAACATCATTCCATTGTAATCCATTTAAAAAAAATAGATTGCATAAAAATAATTAAATAACAAACACATTATAATAAATGTAGTAATAGTTATAGAAACACAACCCAATTTCATATAAGAAGGAAAATAATTTTGATAAAACACTTGAACTTAATTCCTATGGAAAATATCCCTTCTTTTCTAAAAAACTTTTCTTTCATCAAAATACCACAAAATTTTAAAAGAAATTGTTTTTTAGAAAACAATAACACTACTAGAAATAAGATCTATACCAACAGTTTTGGGAAAACCGTTGGTATAGTTCACTTATATGAACCAATACCAATAGTATGGCAAAAACTATTGGTATAGGTCACTAATTTGGACATATACCACTGGTTTTCCAAAAACGGTTGGTATATGGGGGAACCTATACCAAATATTTATCCAAAAAAGATGGTTTGTGATATCTATTATGGACCTATGCCAAAGGTTTTGGCCAAACCGTTGGTATAGGTTCTTAATAGACCCCTAATACCAATGGTTTGTCCAAAACCATTGGTATAGGTCCCAAAATTAAAGAATCTATTCCAACAGTTCTCAAAACTATTGGTATAGTTACATGTATTTTGTATGGATTATTCTTATAGAGAACATTAAATAAATCAAAATTTAAACCATTTATGAAAATACATATATATATTTCTGAAATTATTTTCACAAAAGTCAAGTTAGGTTAGTGGTTAGGTTGTTCAATCATAAACCGGAGGTACTGGGATCAAAACCAACAGAATTATTTTTTTTTGAAATACATATACCAACGGTTTTATAGAACCGTTGGTATAGATTTTTCATATTACATATTCCAATAATTTTTAAAACTATTGTTATAGGTCTATACAAACAATTATTTCAAAACTGTTGGTATAGACCTCTTCCCACAGCTTACCAGCCAAAAGTTCTCCAAACCATTGTTAGGGGGTATTTTTCTAGTAGTGTAATAAAATCTTATAGAGAAATAATAATGGAAATATAGTTTCTTGAAACCATAAAAATTATTTCATGTAATTTATGTAAAAAAATAATTCTTCTCATAATTTATCTATAAAAGTCAAAAGGTACCTCATATCAAAAATTAAAAAAGATTCCATTAATACAGTTTAGTAAAAAATTAACCAGAGGGGTAAAATTATTATTAAAAATTTATAAAAGTATTTACTGAATATTTTAAAAATACATATTTAGGAATCATGTATGTTGATGATAAATATAACCCAGTAAATACATATGAATAAACAATATCAAATACAAATGAGATTTGGAATGTCATATCTTACCTTAGTTCTCCTATTCTTATTATGTGTCCAAACTTATTGTACAATGATTTAAATAATGTAACTGATTTATTTTATAACCGTAATTATTTTTCTGAAAGCATTAATGATTTTATTTTCAACCGTTTGTTAGTAACATTTCATTGTTATTCGTTATTCGGGTATTAACTACTTTTTGTTGATACGTATGTTTTGTCGGATAAGTTCTTATTCATATTATAAGGATATAGTTATATCATTTTAGGAACGATATTATTATAATATATATTTCATATTTATTCATTAAATTCATGTATATAATCATTTATTAATTAAAATCATGTGGAATGAATCACATCGCATCGTGGAGATAGTAGGTCGTATGTACGCACGAGTGACGATATCATTCTCAATATTATTAAATGGTACTGAATTGGATAGTGTATGATATTTTAGAATTAGTATAATTTTATAATAATTATATATATTCATTATTTACATCATTATACCCATCAAATTAATGTGGTGGGGAAACACAGATTAAACTATAGCATGGAGATGGTAAGTTGTATGTATTCACACACGATGATTTATTTTTTTATAGGATGGATAGAAGGTTAAATATGGTTGTTTCATATTTATAATAACATATCATTATATGATTTATACTTATTTTACTACATAATAATGAAAATAGTAATCAAGATGATGTAGAAGAATAAAAACGTTTGAATGAATCTGTAGAAGAGATTACCTCTTCTTTGAACTGATTCATCTAAATCTCTTCTTAAAGAACTAGAGTCGGTCGATGAAGATAACCAGAACCTGAAAAGGAATATATTGCAGTTGAGAGTGAATTATAAAAGGGTATTGATGATATTTATGTTTAAAAAATGTTGTGAATAGGTGAGGGAGGGGGTGCCCTTTTAAAATTGAGCTGAGGGGTACTATTGGAAACTCCTTAAATAATAATATATAATAAAAAAATACCCTACCCAAAAACCTCAAAAGTGGCCTAGTTTTGAATATGAGATGTGATAGGGTATTAATATCATAAACCATTAAATTTTGGACGTGTTATATTGTCAGTTTAGACAATATCGGTTTAATTGAAACTTAGTTATTCAATTTAATTTTAAATTTAGTAACAAAATTCATAATATTTAATGGTTATAAATATTTTCTTATATTGTGTAAATTAGCCATTAATGGATCTTTTACGACATTTATTACATTATAATTATTACATTTAAATTTTCAAATATTTTTAATGATTTTAAAATGATTTATTAAAAAAAATTATAAAATATCCATAGTTTCAATATTGACACTATTCATTTATTTAACTATAAATAAAATCCACAAAGAATATAAATTTCAACCAAAATATTTAATATGCACTTAACATATCATTTTCACCCTGAAAATTCATGGTATATGTTAATTTGTACAAATGATAATTATTTTAACAATTTTTAAAAATTTAGTTGATATTTCAATTAACAAAATAATTTATATATCACTATCGTGTCATCATTAATGGTAATTATTCAATATCTAAAAATTTTAAAATAAATTTATATGAAGTATTTAATTATTTTTATTTCAAGATACTCTCTATAGTAAACCTTATCTCCTATTTATCTATATATGAATATTGATATACTTATAAAAAATTAGTTTGTGACATTTTGTCTCATTCATAAGATTTTATTAAATTCTTATCATATTCATAGATAAGTGGCCAATATGTGACACCATTAAGAAAAATATATTTTAAAGGTCGAATGTAGTCATTCAATAGGATGTTTTCAATAGTTGTAGTAATTTTTTAATATTATTGTTACACTTAATTAACTGATTTACCTTTAACCATTGAAATAAAAATAATTTCCAAAGATGCAATTCATATTGCCCAAAAATAAAAGAATCCTATTGACATAATTTGAACCGAATTATTCCAAATATTGAATCCATTTTCTAATATTAAAAACATAGAAGTTGTAGTGATTAATTTAAAATTAACCCAATTTTAGAAATGGGGAAACTTGTTTTAAATGTTATAACTTTGAAATGATTCAAAAAAATTTAACAATAAATTTAATGTAAAATAAATTTTCATGACATAAATTTTATTTAGTGATAATATAAATTATATTTATACTTTAAAACCATTCAGTATTATAATTTAACCATCTAAATTATCTTCATGAAAAATTTTGTGTTTAATTAAAATTTAGCGTATTTTTAATATTCATCAAAACATGAATATTATTAGAAAAATATAAAAAATTCATCATTGTTAAATTGTTATATCTTTAATAAAATTAAAATGTTTATTTTTTCATATAAAAATTATTAATATGAAAAATTCATAGTTTAAAATGGGTTCACCATTCAAAGGTTTAAAATTGAACTTTTTTTAAAAATAGGTTTTTATACATCAAATAGTGTTTTTTTGTACACTATGACTAAAATATACATTAGATGAATATAAAATATATTTTAATTAATTACCAAAAGTAATTATATCAAAAATTAAATTATATAATCGATTTATATTGTACATAAATAATTGATATCCACTGAATTCACAATGAATTTTTCATAATTTAGTTATAATTATTTGTGATAACCTAACAGTTAGGTTATAATGATAATTTTACAATAAGTGTTTCTAATAGTTCATTTAAACTCATGATTGCATGAAAATAATGATAATGAAGAATAAAAACTTTTTAATTAAAATATTTCATAAAAACATCTTGGTGTTACACATTCACTATGGAAAATCCACTGGATGACGTATTTTTCCATCACATATCCACTCATCATAATGAAAACATAAGTATATTGAATTATTAGAATAAAAAAAACATTTCAAAATGTGGAATTATATGAATAAACCAAAATACAATGGAAGAGATCTCTGTAATCTCTAAATCAGCATGTGATTTTTCATTCAACATATAACATGATGTCTCACATTTAGTTCACTTTGAAAAGAATCATATTCCTTCTTCTATATCACACAATCATTTGGGAAAACATGTATTTTCATATATCCTAATCCCATCGTTCATAATATTTTCTTGGCATTATAAGGTGAATCTAGAAGATCATTATCTTTAAGATAAATATCTTTCAACAATTCTAGCAGATCTATAAAACCCATGTCACTCCATCCATGTTTTACCATCAAGATAATCAATCATAACATCGAAGATAATACTGTAAAAACTGTACAACTAGGTTACAATGGGTTTTTATCATCGCGATATATATGCTAATTTTTTTTCTTTCTCAATTTCTTATTTGTTAATATCAAAAATCATTTCACTAATTTAATTAGAGTTACCATCCTACGAATAATAATCATTAGTATATATGAAATTCTTCCCAGCTTCACCATATAAAATCCAAGACCCAAACTCGGATTAAAACAAAGAATAATTAAATGATTCTGGATCTCTATAATTTTCAACATCTTCATATTTAATCATTTAATGCATGGAAAAAAATAATTGTTAGTTTTGATCATTTTGTTTACAAAATTCTCAAAATGAATCAACACCTTCCTCATATTAATCACTCATTCAATGTTCCCTTTTCCATATCTGACCCATTATTACCTATAAAAAATATCAAATTTTTAAAACTTCTTATGGTAATAAAATATTATATATGTAAGAAGTCATTATTAATTTTAATGTAACACAGTTTGGAAAAATTATAAAAAATATATACGCATATTTGAAAAATATAATTTTAAATTATGAATAATAATGGAAGATAAGTATATATATAATTGATAAATAAAAAAATATTCATTGATATAATTTAATTAATAAAACGATGATAGATAAGAATGTTTTATATTTTAATGAAAAATACCATAATTTTAATGTACGAAAATTTTTATATATAAAAAATATATATGCGTATTTGAAAATTATATGGATATTGTTTTCGAGTAGTAAGATAGAAAACCACAATGTAAAAATAAATCACAATCCACTAGTTTGATGTATTGTTTACCAATCATATAATTATTTCTGTTACATAATTTTTTGTCATAATTATCTAAAATATTTACCTAACAGGTTTTGGGATTCTATTTAGTTGAAATATTTTCTTTATTTTGTGTAATTTTCATCATCATATTTATAGGATTTTAAATTCTTAGTGAATTTGTGTGTTGAAAATGGTCTTCAGTATAACCGTATGGGACTATTGACCAATATGTTAATATTGTTAGGTTCTGAGCCACTTTGTGAAATGTATTTATATTGAAATCAATGTGTAGGAATTGAAAGGAACCTAGATTGTCTTAGGATGGGGGTTAAAATATCCTATATAAAGAATTTTGAGAGGTTATTTTTCGGGTTACATATCTAGATAGGAATTCTTCAAACCATTTCACTTTATAAAGAGTAATCAGAAAGGTTAGCGGTAAGGCCTCGAGCAAGCCACCACATATGCACATGTAATAGGATTTTTTTTGACAAAAATGATAATTTAATTGTTGTATTATTGGAGGAACTTACCCTCAAGATCTGTATAAAATAAATAATTATAATATTAAATTAAAAGTAGTTGAATGAAAAAAAACTAATACATAATAATAAATAGTTAAACAGTGTGGTGATAAATAAATAAGCAAAAATGCATAAACATACAATGTTACAATACTATATGTTAGAATAAAATATGTAGTACATATAACCACTCCATATAATTAAATAATCAAAAAATCAAATGGCCCAAATCCTACAGGAATACTGAGTAAATATTCATCACCAATCACCTAGATAGGTATTCCATCTTTTTTCTAAGCATGAATAACCGAAACCTTTAATGTCATATAAAAATTAGCAAGGGAGCTATGATATATTAACAATGTCTCCCTGACCAGGGATACCCATATGGGTCTATCATATTTGAAGAATTAATCAACCTAACCATCTAACCAATGTAATATGGAGATTCATTCCCAATGATTTGTAACAAAGGACAAGATAAACCAACTCCAATAATGAATAATTTCATGCCTCATATTTCAATAAATATTCAACGGAACACCATTACCTACAATGAGTAATTTCATATCAAATTAATTTAGATAAATTAAAAAGGGGAATAATTTCCAATGATTTTAACATGAGGAAATTAGGAAATATATTTCAATATTTTAGTTATTGAAATCCCAAAATGTATATTTGGGGAATTAGCTTAAAATAATGACTGAATTCGAGGCATGTGGGGATTACTTGAGAGTTTACAGTCGATATAATATATTCATTGATAATAAATATGATGATAAAATCTTTAAAATTTTAGTTGGAGGCCATGGGATTGTGGAATCACTTCTAGGCATTCCGTGTTAGAGTGAACTGAGTGGTTGTCGCCCAATCAAAAAACATTACAATGACTCTAAACAAGGCTTTATAAAATTTTAAAATGATTTATCAGGTCATTTATTTTGAAACTGACATGATAATGTGTTTTTATTACACTTATCACATCATTCATTATAGAGAAGACACGAAAAAATGATTTATAACATCAGTTATATAATAACTGATGTGATAACGAAATAATGTTTTCATTATAATGGCAGTTATATAATAACCAATGGAAAAAAATGGCTTTATTTTGTCAGTTATTCTATAACCAATGTGAAAAACCATGATACATGATTTATGATGTTGTTTATATAGTAAAATAATTGATAAATGAAGATAATTAATTTTTCCCACAATTATAAAATAACTGATATGATAAATTGGTTTACAAAACTTTTCATGTTGGTTATAAATAACCAAAGTATAAAATACCAAAGAGATAAATTATATTATTACTAGTGTCTCCATAATTGCAATAATGAAAAAATTAAGATATTTATATATCTATGGTTCATTAAAATCTATAATTAAATATGGTAATGAAAAATAAGTTACAATATAATCATTGAGATGGTCAATCGTACTTTTCCATGAGTAACATATCTAGTTTTCATTAATCAATATGAAAATGAGTAATGTATTATTTTGTCAATAAATAAGGATAATAATATCATATATACAATTTTATACAATTAAATTAAATTAAATTTGTCATACATGTGGTGTGGTGATGAAAAGAGAGTCGCATTGCTTCATGAACGACGTAGTCCCCACATACAAGAATGAAGTTTTTGTCTAATTTTTATAAAATTAAAAAAGATATGTTAATTTTTTTAGAATGATAAATATTCCATGAATATTATATTTATTTGATTTATATCACATATAATAAATATCTTTATAATAAATATCTTTATCCTAAATACATTACATATAAACTATCAGTGAGAAAATGAATAAAATCACTTCGTGAGGAGGTAGTCATCTGTAAACACGAACAATGTTAGTGCATCCCCTATTGAATGGAAGGTAAAAAATATGTATATGATATAATGAATAATTATAAATAAATATTTTTCAAATATAATATATATAATTTATATTCACTATCATACCTATCCGAGATATTTTTTAATGTAAGGACGAATGACATCAGTTTGTGAGGAAATATCCCATAGTACAAATGAATGATGATTGCAGATCTAATTTGATGTAATTAGAGATGGTTTTACATCCCATAATAATAATAAAAAAATAATAGTATGTCAAAGATACTTTTATATTGTATTATAATGTTTTAATAATAATTGAAGGAGTTGGAGAGATAAATAAAATAAATATGCACATTGAAGAACATTACCTCTTCTTCTGGTATCCTCATTAGGTTTTCCCTAAATCATTCCTAAGACAACATTATAGAAAAAATAATAGATCTAAATATAGGGGATAAATATTGGAAGGTAGTTTTCCATGTATTTTCTAAGAAAAATGGATTGAATGGTGTTATCATGTGAGGAGAGGGGGTGGATTTTTATAAGTGGGGTGAGTGTCACACTTGCAATTTTTTGAAATAATAAATTCTAACAACATTTATTCATGTCACCAGGACATAATAATTTTCCATTATCATATAAGGAATCATTTACTTATCATCTACCTTTGCATATTATTTTTATGATTTTTATGTGTCCCACACATTTATTATACTCACCGTATCATATTCCATGGGACTCAATGTGGTCAGGCTTCCAGATCCCTTGGTGTTGACTACTCCATTTAGTGTAAGATGAGTCTAATTGTACTGTGTACATGATGTGAGATAATGATGTTGTACAATCATTCATCTATGAATTTATTTTCATTGCAGATACAATAGTACAATGCCATTCTTGAGACTAATTAGTTTTATTCTCTAACTGTGGATATTGATTTCTTTTGAGGGAGGGTAGTGTTCTATAAATTGAAAGGGAAATATATAGATTTCATTATTGATAGGGATTATTGTAGGGGTAATTGATGTTCAATGACCTTATTATTCAATAAATATGAAATAACATTAGGATTAATTGGGAGTAACTGCTCGAATTCTTTAGAGTCTTTGAGGAGTATCTGGATGACATTCCAATGGAGGTTTTTACACTAGCCCATAAATGTGATACTGAGTTTGGGATAGATTTCAATTTAAAACCTCTCATACATCAATGGTTCCACATCAGATAAAACATTTTAATACATTGGATTTGAGGATTTTGATTAATTTTTTGATCTATAATGGTTTCATCCATCCCATTTTATCAATGTATAGTGCTCCGGTGTTGTATTTCATGTTGAGAGTCTTTTATAGAATGTTTTTTTCAGACGATCAGTGACTGAATTAGCTGATATCCAAATATTGATACCATGTCCAATGGATTGAATTCCAATTTTATTTTTTATAAATACGTATATATTTTTTATGTTTTGATCTATAATATATAAATCATCAAATGAGGGTGGATAAGGAAGATATTCCAAAGTCTTATTTCTAGTGTAGATATAGAAACTATATGTTTGTATTTATGTCATTAGGTGTCACAAATTGACCATATTTTTCATGGGACTAATAATGTTCTTGTTCTATGTGATTCATCAACATTTCAAGGTACTATTTGTTGACAACATACTTATATAATTGATGTCAGACCAGAAACATCTTGAACCCTTTATGGTGGTTTTTAAAATTACTCCAACAACATTGTCTTTGTGTAAGGGTATCCATGTTTATATTTTGGGAATGGGATGAGATCTTCCTTTCCTATGTGGTGTCTCCAAAAGGAATCTATTATATATATGGTCATCTAAACACATAAAAATATCATTTACAATGGTAAAACTGATTTTTATTATAATCACTTTTAAAATCCATTTGATTTTATCAGCACAAGAAATGGTAATGATTAATTATGAAATTATAAGCACAGTAAAATGAAATGATAATGGTTAGACTTTTCAATGATTTTTAGAACATAAAATGTGTTCTTTTACAGACACTTTTTCTAAATCTGATATAATAGCCTTTTATCGATGAAATTTTTAGATATATAAAAACGTTAATTTTATCGGTACTAATAATATCACTCATTGAAGACACATTTTGTCGAAATGTGAGGATATATCTATATAAAATTATAAAAACCCATATATAAATTGATATTTGGATTTAATTTCAAATAAATAATAAATTATTATTATAAATATATATTCAAACTAGCCATTTCAATACACTAGAACCACATAAGATTTCATAATTTATTAAAAACATTACATTTTCTTGTGAATTGACTAACACTCTGTGTTTTGAATTGCATGTGACCCCATTTCAAAAAATCAAAATGGAATTAACAGTTTATGAACACACCGCTCTATCATAAGAATAAATTAATATGGTTACAATAATAAAAAAAAAATTTCGTAATAATATAATGAAATAAATGAAAAATAAATATGATACCATGAATTAATAAAAATTTCTCCCTAAAACATAAAACACACAGTTTAATTCATATTAATCACATCATGTGATAGATTTGGTGAAGTGGATTCATACACATTAAAAATGATTACTATTTTTACCACAATGTATACAGAAAATATATATTTTTTCATAGTTTTTCATATGGAATACATGTTTCAAAATAAAATATTACTTTTGAACTACAAAAATACACTTTGATTCAAAACAAGAACATTTTGTATGAAATAAACATGTGAATAGTTCATATAC
This sequence comes from Viscum album, assembly GCA_963277665.1. NCBI lineage: Eukaryota > Viridiplantae > Streptophyta > Magnoliopsida > Santalales > Viscaceae > Viscum > Viscum album. Next base: position 1,260,786,497 of record OY728152.1, read on the forward strand.
ATTAAAATGATTTATGGAATTTCATGAAAACATTGTTAAAAAATATTCAAGTGTGTTTTATTTTTTTTTATGTGATGCATGTTTTGTAGTAAATTGTTGTCTTTAAATAAAAACAGTCACATTTAGTAATACGTTCCACACCTTGTGTTAGTTTAATGTGAAACTAATTCATTTAAATAAAAAATTCTCTATGGATATTTTTCCAAAATCATCATGAAAATCTATATTTTCTTGGTTTTTATTGACAGATGCGCATTTTGATATAATATTTTACATTTAATCAAATGACATGAACATCTGAAAACATCAGGTACACCATAAGACAGATGAATGAATATATAATTATTTCCCTTCCAAAATTACACATATAACATATTTCTAATTTATTAAGATAAATTTGGTGGAATTTCACTAATTTAAATGATTGGTGTATATTTTCCACAGAAATTTTCCTTTTTAACTGAAAACATGCATTTTGATTGATAATGGTTACACTATTTGTTGGATTGATGTGTACTAGATTCATAAAAATAAGTAATATATTATATATGGATTTCCTAAAATATAAATACAATACATGTTTTCTTTAATAGTTATAACTATGTGAATTTATCTTTTTACCAAATTTTCAGATTTAAATAAAAACACAATCTTTTAGTCATACATTCCATACCATGTGTTATATTGATGTGAATATGATTTTTATATTCGAAAAATGAATTCTACATGATTTTCCTGTTTTATAAATATATTTTTAGTTTGTTTCATACATTTTTAGTGATTGTAGTTCATTTTGTATAAAAATTTTATTTTTAAACTATAATCGCATATTGTTAATCTTATCATGAACACCATGTGTCTGAGTGATATTAGGATGATTCTAATACATTAAATATTAATTATCGATCATTATATTAATATATCTATATAATAAATGGATTTTAATATTTTTTAATGAGTGATTCATTTTTTGAATTAAATTATAGCATTAAATGTGAACTAAACCTACCCTTAAATCATATTTGTAACATTGTGTGGAAATTTGACTTTTGATTGATTATTATATTTGAAAACTGATTTATGGGACATTATCATATTTTATCACAACAATATGAGTTTTAATTATCATTTTTTAGTATGTGACATGTGTTATGTACAAAAAAATTGATTTTAAATTAAACAACATTCAAAAATACCAGAAACACCATGTTTCAATGGGATGGGGGGATGATTACTATACATAAAAAATGACTTATGTATCATTTTAATAAATTATCATGAATGTTTGATTATGTTCTCTAGATTTTATATCCATGATGTAGATTTTGAACAAAAAAGTTAGTTTTTAACTGAATGTACACACTTATTATCCAACCAAACACACTATGTATTGAATTGACATTTGGCTAATTCCCAGCCATAACAATGATGTATTGATCATTTCAATTAAATAAAAAGACAATCCCAAAATGATTTATCTATTTTGAGTATGTGAAACATGTTTTGATCTAAATTATCAATTTTAAACTGTAAACATACACTGTGAGTTATATGAGGCACACAATGTGTTATGTTAATGTGTTATTAATTAATACATACCATAAATGACATATTCATCATTTTATTAAAACATTAATATAATAACATAATATTTTTATTGATTTTCAATGAGTGATGTATGTTCTGAAATGAAATGTCATTTTAAATTAGAAAACTAGCACATCGAGCCATAAAAGGCACACCATGTGTCTAATTAATGTGTGGTAAATTTATAAATGTCAAACATTGATTATGGAAAAATTTAGTAACATATAAATGCAGTTAGAGTTTATTTTCTCTATTTTCAATGCGTGATGAGTATTTTTAATTGAAATTCTTTTTTATGTTGAAAACATTAGTTCAAGTCATCCCATTCAAACTATGTTTCACACTAGAATATGAATGATTCTTAAATATGAAAAATTATGTGTATATACATTTCATAAATTATCAGAAAACTATAAGTGTGTTTTCACTATTTGGAGTATGTAATGTGTGTTTTATGCTAAAATTTTGATTTAATGTAAAAACACACATTTTTGGTCATACTGGATACATTTCTTATTATAGTGCTGTAAAATTGATTCATATACATAAAAATTTACTTATGTATCATTTTTATAAATTATAAATATGAATTTATATTTTATCATGGCATACTATCAGTGATGTGCGTTCTGAATGAAAATGGTTCTTTAAACAGAAAGAAGCATAGATTGTTTCATGTCATGCACATCATGTATTAGATTAACATATAGATGAATCATACATGGTATAAATGACATATGGATCAATTTCATATTGTACAAATAAAATTTTAGTGTGTTTCCTCTATTTTTATTTGGTTATATATGCTTTGAAAAAAATAATGAATAATAAATAGAAAATGTGTACTTTATATTATACCCTACACATTGTGTGTTAAATTAATGTGTAGTAAATTGAAACTTATAATGAATAATGTAGGAATTTTTTTACTAAAATATCATGAAATATTAATTTCCTATTCTCTATTTTCAATTACGGGAACAAGTTATTAACAAAAATGTGTTTTTTTAATTAAAAACATATTGTTTGAGTAATACTTAGAATGTCATGTGTAACATTAATTTTCAAACAATTTCTATATTTCACAAGTATCAAATTGATCATTATAATAAAATATTAATATAATTAAATATTTCACTGTTTCCAAGGAGGTATACATGTTTTTTTACAAAAATTTCATTTTTATAATGAAAACACACACTTTGAGTCATATCATGACCACCTTATGTCATATAGAAAGAAACATTTGATTTTTAAGTCAAAAAGCATTAATGGATCATTTTAACAATTTATAATGACCATAAGAGTGTTTTTTCTATTTTTTCCTATTTTTTGATCATTTTTTGAACTATAATGTCACTTTTCAACCAAAATTATGGACATTGAGTCATATTGGGCACACTATATTTAGAATTGATGTGAAATTTCTTCGTACATGTGAAATTTTATTTAAGAATCATTTTTTAAAAGTATCAAGATAATTTGATAATATTTTCTATGTTTTTAGTGAGTGATTATTTTTTAAACTAAAATTTCACATTCACAGAATCACACTAATTTCAATAACATTATCCATGACATGTTTCAGATTTATGTGTGACTAATCATTACAAGTATACAATGAATGAAGTATCATTTTTTCTTAACGTATCATGACACTAAAATTCAGTTTCCATGGTTTATAGTGTGCAGCTTGTATACTGAAAAAATGTTATTACTTTTTATTGAAAATAAGAACTTTAAGTTATACCAGGTACCCCATGTACTAGATTGATGTGAAGAAAATTACTAAAAATTAGCAATTTCTAACTGGTAGTTTCACTTAATTATTATGATAATATATTCATGTTTTCCTAGTTTTAAGGGAGTGAATCTTATTTTTATATAAATTGATATTTGTAAATAGAAAATACACACATCGAGTTATTGGAAAACTGGACACACAAACAACTGAACAAGAACTGATCCCAAAAAGAAGAAATATATCTATCAACATATTTGTTTACCTAATTTCCCTATTATTTTCCATGAATTTGTTAAAATTTATTTTAATTCATGTATTTTCTTCTCTTTAATGTTAAAAAACATGTGATAGAGAAATAATTTTTCGATGATGTCACCACTTCATGAATTTTTGATTGTTTATTTATTGTTCCAATGTCATGTTTTTAAAAGTCTTGGATTAAAAATATAATTCATTAAATTAGTAAAAGACATAATTAATCTAATAATTCATAAGTATTTCTATGGAAATAATATTAAACATGTTTCATAGTGAATAATCCTTTTCTAACCATTCATTGAGAATTTATTTTTCTATTATAATTTTATTCCAAAAATTATATCTAAATACCTCAATAAATTTCTCAGGGTAACTATTAAATGTGAAAATAAAATTTTATCCTTCATTATGGACCATGAACCCTGTATGGATTTATTTTTAGTCTATATATGAATAAAATACATTTTAAAGAATAAAATCCAAATCTCTTCTTCATGATCTCTATGAATATTAATTGAAATTTAGTAGAAAAAAATGATAAGATAATTAAATAAATAATAAATTTAAAAATTGATAAAAAATACATTTAATAGTAAGTAATATATAAATAAACTCTTTATTTTCTATATGAAATAAAAAAATACCAATTGATTTGAATTCAACTCTGCTTGAAACCTCAAACATTCAAACACCATGTATTCTTCCCACTCATCTCAAAAAATATTTTCTGATTTTCAATGTGTGGATAGTGAAACTCATGGTAGTACCCGAAAATTTTTAATGAATAAATTAATAATATATATTTTTGGTGAAATTATGATTTTACTCAGAAATACCATTTTTGGGATACTTATTTGTTTTGGAATATGATATCTTTCATAAATATGTAAATTTAATAACCATTGTCTTTTCTATTAGATCGTTTTTCAAACTATAATAACTATTACAAAAATGTGAAATTTTTTATATATTTTATTAATGTGAAATATTATTATTCATACCCAAATACATATATAATCATTTTTCTTCTCCTACTAATGGAATGTTCTCATACCATGACATTTATTATATTAAAAAATAAAAATATCATCATTATTTTTAATAAGAAATTACATATAAATTATAAATTGATTTATATTTATGAAATAGTATATTTAATACATTATAAATTGATATACTTTATCAGGTATTGTCAATATATTGGAAATCTAAGCATATAATCCAAAATATATATTTGGAGTGTATAAGTTAATTACAATGAAAAAAATATAATTAAAAACTTTAATGGATAAGTCATTAATGAAATGGAAATATATTTTATATTATTGTATTAGAGTTCTCACCCTTAAATCATTGGTATTATGTAGTTCTTTTAATCTATAGGTTTATTTTCAAACATTTTGGTAAGTTGGTCTATGATTTTTAGACACTCAACTTCTACATATGTTTCTTTTTTGTGTATAAGTTATGTTAGCACTAGTGAATCTAAATTTTTTCATAATGGGATTCTATTCACATAGTACTAATATATACACCTACAAAATTAGGGGTGGTATTTTATATTATTTAACGTAGTATGTCCTATATTGGTCCAACTGAATGTGAAATAAAAACTCGTGTATGTTATCACAGTAAGAAATTGACCATTTATGCCATTGCCTTAAAAAATTGCAATTATTTTTCTTTCTATTGATTATATTTAATTTTTTTTATCTTAGGTGTGTATGGGTTAAAATTTGATATTTTTGGAGGGAAATAGGGAAGTGAACAGTTTGTTCATGGTTTTATTAAATATTATGCCCATCCTATCATGTTGTGAACCCTTTAGATAGTGGGTTGTTCATGGTTCACATATGGTTTAAAAACTGTGGCGCTCTCTTAGGAGAATCCATGAAACAAACCTAGGTGAGGTGCGTAGTTTGGGTTCATGGTTAAGGGAAACCATGTGCCACTACCTGAGAATGTGTGCATGAGTTTTTAATTAAACCAAAAATTTGAATACTAAATTTGAAACCCCATTAGACATCACCATAGTCCAACCCAACTTGTCCCTAATGTATTCTTTTATATTTTCAGTAACTTGAACAGATTCCATACCATATCTACCTCTATTATTTGTTATTTATATGTTCTATTTTAAGATCATGACCTCTCTGGGAATGTATTTTATTCCCATTAAATCACTCTCTCTGTCACTATTGTTCCTGGATAATATATGTTTGTTTATATGATGTTTGTTCTAGAACTAGATCCAACATTATTAGATCTTGATTCATTTGATCTTAGATCTAGGATTCAAATCCGGGGCTCGTTTTTCATCATGGGTTGACCAATTAATTTCAATTGGAGATTTCTGGTGGGAGATCTCTCTTCAATGAAATGAGTTATGTGGTCTGAATTCCAATCCCATAGTCCTGATTTAATTATGTGTATGTAATTTTAATATTTTTAATTTCCATTATTGTAAAAATTCATTCATAAAAGATTTGATTTGTTACATTTTCATGTGTTAAATATTTATTTTAATTGGGCTAATTAAATGGTGAAATTGAATTAATTAATTTCATATTGGGATTGTGACCATGGTGTAAATTTAAAAAATTAATTATTGAATTAATTAATGGATTACTATGAATATAAAATTTAATTAATTGACTATGGAATTAATTAATGGAATGTGTGATTGTGGAATTGAGAGGATGTATAGATTATGGAATTTATAAGGATATTTAATTGATGAATTAATTATTGTTTTATTGAGATAGTTGAATTAGAAGAAATTATTTATTGAATTAATTATTCCAATTTTTTGTGTTATGAAATTGATTTAATTGGATTAATTAATTACTGAAATAATTAATAGATGTCCTGATTATGAAATGTGATAAGAACGTTAATGTTTATTAACATTGATTGATATAATATATCTAATATTTTAATTTACTAATAAACACGTGTTAGACATGATCTACTACATTCAAATCTGATAGTGATAAATAGATTGATAAACATGTGTGGGACATGGCTGGTTTCTTTCAAATCCCAGAACAATAAATTGATTGATAAATGTGGTGGGACATGCTATAGTACTTAAAAATATCAAAGTGATAACTTGAATGACAAACATGTGTGGGACCTAGTCTTTTACTTCTAAATCCTAGAGTGATAAATTTATTGATCAATGAGCCTGGGACAGAAATGACTACTTCAAAATCCCATGAAGTCTTAAACATGGTGACCTAGACCTAAAATGTTGGCGTTAGTCTACGGTTCCAATTGGATGTATTATAAATTGAAATGAATATATAATGAATGAAATTTTTTAAAAAAAATATTTAATATAATATATGGTATGGTTCAAATATCAACATGGTGCAATGTAGGTATTGATATTTCAGATGTCCTTGGGACCACATGGGTTATGTTGTTAAATAATGAATAATTGATGAAATATAAATTGTCTTCATTATTTATTTTATTTATTATTTATACAATATAATAAAATGTTATTGAAAATATATTATTTTAGATTCTATTGGTAGTGTCCTTCTACGCCGTACTCATACCCTAATCGTTCTTCTTGGCATTACATAACTACTGTTTAGTTTGGGATATTGTATTTTCTATTTTTCTCATCATGTGATATTGTTACTATTATTGTTTTTTGTTATATATTTTGATTATTATTTTTTACTATGATTGATGTTCTACATTGATAAAGTGGATATAGTCTCCACATGATAGATATTTGACCCTCACTACTTTTCATTAGCCTCTGGAATATAGATAGGCAAGCCTGAGGTCAAATGACTGATCGGATCAGGGCACGAGTGTGAGGAATCCATTTTAGGATGTTACAAAGTGGTGTCAGAGCCCAATTTTCTTTTCATTAATTTGTGCTACTATTTGTAAAGGTATATAGGATACTAAAAATATTTAGTCCCTATCCATGAGATCATTCATGGGAGTAGTTAACCCTTGTATAGTGGAAACCATGAATACCATTTGTGGGATTGTTGTTATTGGTATTTGATGTTACAATTGGATGTTATTTCACATTGGGTGATGCACTTGTTATGTGATGTGATTCTTGATGATGAGATTTTATGAGATTTGACTCATAGACTTGAATGAAATGGGAATTGGTTATTCATTATTCTTTCTATGAATTTAGGATTATTTAGTAACATTCATCATTTTATGAACATATAGTAAAAGAAGGGATTTTAGTATGTTATTTTAATGAATGTTCTTTTGTTATTGATTTTTTTAATAGAATATGGTGCCAAATGTAATATTTATTTTTTTTAAATGATGAAATATGTTAAAAAATTGGTTTCTGATATGAATCCTAATAATGAGAATGATTTTACCCTATATTAACAATGAACTAGATGTAGGAATGATAAGGGTAGTGATAATGGCTCGGTTTTGACTTTGTGGTGAGGTTTGGGGAAAATAATTTCTTTGGATATTATGAATCTGTATTACATAAATGTGATAATGTTTTCATATGTAACCTATAAAGTTTTTTTCCATTATACAGATATACCTTTAGGAGGAATATTGTTAATAGAATGAATGGAGTACATGGTTAGAGGTGTTCCTCTTGTAGTGGACCCTAAGTCACCAATATTGTCTGGTGAGGAAGTTTGAGAGTAGTTTCAAGAGGAATTTTCTTGGTTTATGCAATTAATTGAATGATACTCATATAAGGTTTTGAAAATAATGTATTATCTAACAAAGATGTTCTAGTTGAATAACCCTCCAAATTTCACAGGACAGGGTAAACATGGGGTAACTGAGTTTGGGATTGAGTCTATCCAGACTATGCATGACATCCTAAAGACTCCTTTTCCAAAGAGATTCAAATAATATTTTTGAATGTTATGTGATCAGGAAAATCAATGGTGAGACATCCAAAATTGTGATGAACAATGGGAGATTATATAGTGGAATTACATTTAGAAGAAGTTATTAGAGGAATTTTACATTGAGATGCCCAGAATGGGGGAGAAGTTGAGCTCATGTAGTCGAATCATGGTGTAAGTCTAAGATTAAATATGTTGGATGGTTTAAATATTTAAAATTAAATTCTCCATCATTGATAGACTATTAGGATAATTTAGAAAAATTATTTCTATATGGAATTAAATGAGAAATTAAGTCCTGGGTGAATATCATTAGGATGAAGATGTTTTCAAAAGTGGTAAATAAGTCTCTCATATCTGAGGGGAACCTGAATCAGGCTTTCAGTGGTGGATATGTGGTGTCCCCTAGACCATCCTGAGGTACTAACTTAGAGAATATGAAGCATATCTATGAGAATTTTATCCATCATTATAGAAATAATAACATCAATTGGGATAAGATAGTTACACATGACCTTCTATATGCAATCTTTCACTATTGTGGTTGCTTGGGACGCTTCCATAGATAGTGGTCCAAACATCGAGAGAATTTTGATGGAGTGATAGGATGATACATCTTGAGACAGTATATAGGTACCTATGACAGACTTGTATATATGTATAATCTAGATAGATCTAGAGTATAGTAATGGGATCTCTAAAACCTTATTATTCTGGAAGTAGGAGTTATACTTGTTGTGGGAGTAGAGGAAGTGTGCGTGGAGCTTATAGGAAGAGCTCTCACATCATCAGTGTTGTGTAGATTAGGGGACTGAAACTGCATCACCGAATAGAGGGTCAGGGATGTTAAATTCCATTTAGCATACATTTGAAGATTGAAAGGCAGAACCATCAATAGTAAGAGGTACTATTATTGAATCTTCTATACTATCTAGGTATTTATTTGAATTTTTTTCCTATAAAACCTTTATTACCACACAAATTGTGGATGGTGTGATCCTAGATATGGATTTTGTGAGTGGGGAATTGAGGATATATATATTATTGGGAGTGAAGTCAAGAGAAATTTACTTGTTCAAGGGAAATTCTCTTGAGGTTGGGGAGTATCATTCCTATTGTATTTTTATACTCGTAACATGTTAGGATTTGACCTTATTTTGGGTTTGGAATGGTTATTATCATACCAATACAATATTTATTATTACCGTCGGACAATTTTATTTACATGTCAAAATGGGGAAAATTATATCTAACAAGGAGAGTTGGAAATTCTTATGGTCCATATAGGGAAAGTTCACTAAAAATAAGGGTAGATCATTTCCCTAGTTGCTATTTTGTTTCCGGATGATTATTTTATTATGAAGGATGTATTTCAACCTATAGTGGAAAATATTTATGATTTTTTATCGGGAAGACTTATCCTGGAACCAAATTGAGAGAGACGTTGAATTTAAAATTGATTTCATGGTTGGCGTTGAGCTAGTTTATATTCCACCATACAAATTGAAACCAGTAGAGCATTAACATCATAACAATCCACTGGAAGAGTTGATAGATTATTGGTTTATCTATCCAACTATGCCACCATAGGGTTACCTAGTTTTGTTTTAAATGAAAGATGATATGTTTCTATACATTTGTAATGATTACTGAATATTGAACAAGATGAAATTGGAGAATTGGTATCCTCTTCCATGAATTGATAATCACTTTTCCAATTGAGGGGAGATTAAAATTTCTCAATGATATAATTGACATCATAGTATCATTAGTTGAGATTTAGACCTTTTAATATACTGAGGACTACATTAAAAAGATAATATGGCACATATTATTTCTTCATAATATTTTTTGGGTTAAAGAATTATTCATCTATGTCTTTGCAAATGGAGAATAGAATCATCCATCCAGACCTATATTAGTTTTTGTTAGTGTTTTTAGATGAAAACATAGTCTACTTTGTGACTCAATATGACCATGCCCACCATCTCGAGAATGTCTTGAGTACATTGAGATAGAATCATCTGTACACTATGATATCTAAATGTGAAATTTGGATTGATTAGGTACAATTATTATGTCACATCATCTTTGAGAAAGGAGTGTTAGTGGGCATTGAAATGGTTTATAAAGTAGTTCCTTGGGTGAATCCCAAGAATGTTTTTGAAGCCCCAAGATTTCTAGGGTTAGAAGGATATTATTATTAATTAAAACATGACCGACCTAATTAGATATATGTCTTATGGGCATGACATAAATGTGAATAATGTTTTACTGGTTGGAATAATGTGAGAATTAAGACTAGGAGTTTAATAAGTTTTTGAAAATAGAACCAATATTTAGCATACATGAACAATGTGAGGTGTTTATGTTTTTTTGACACTTTTCGAATTAGACGTGTAGTAGTGTTGATTTATGTTGATGGATTTGTGGAGTATCTTACTCAATAGTTGAGGCCTAATTGTGGGAAATAACCTACACATGACCTAATGTCAGCTATAGTTGTTTATGATTCGAAGTATTTGTAGCACTATAAATTGGGTAAAAGGTTATTATGTATACTGATCATAAGAGATTAAAGTATATATTATCATAGAGAGAAAGTAATCTCTTGTTTTAGTGATGGGTTGAGTATATGTAGTCATTAAACTTTGACGTTCCATATATTTCAATGAATAAAAAAGTGAGGCTGATACCTTAAGCATGAATTATCTGTCTCAGGCAGTTCAAATGTATAATGATGTTATGAAGATGACGAATTTGAAAGATGAGAAGCTATTCTTATTTACAAGTGATAGGAGAAGATTAATCTCATATTATTTTCTGTGGATTCTACAATTTTGACATGGAATACATATTCGAATTATTAGGATTTTGATTTTTTTCTGATGGGAAAGCCTTGAAGGTGGGGAGTCAACTTCTAATTGGTCCATAGATGAGGATGAGATCACCTGGGTTATTAATTGGGTTGTAGTGCCTATGAGAAAAAGGGAAGAGCTAAAGCATGAATTTCATGCCTCGTAATAGGAAGTGAATCTAGGTGTGACAAAAATGTACCATCACCTAAATTTTTTGTTTTTGTGGAAAATCCTGAATAATGAGACTGCAGGTTTCATGACACGACCCTAAACCTGTCAACAGTTGATGGTCAAACAAAAAAATCCAAAGGTTTATAAATCCTTTTCCAATTTCAGAATAATAGTTGGATGTTTTTAAAATGGACCTCTTGGGGATACTCATATGGAACCCATGGAAGAATGAAACTATTTGGGCAGTTGTGGGATGACTGGAGAATATAAAAAATTTATTACCTATATAAAAGACTTATTGATTGTATAAGTTGAGAAAAATGTATTTTCTAGTGATAGACCATCAACATGAGCTTCCATGGAAAATATTTTTAGAACATGAATCTCATTTCACTTCACACTTCCAGAAGGGATTATAGAAGGTTTTTGTTATATAGGGTTTACTGAGTACGTCAATCCACCCATAAGATAATGGGATGTCAGAATTTACTATAATAGTACATGTAGATATTCTATAAGGATATCTCCTTGACATTAGTGTATATTAAGAGAAACACATATCATTGGTTGAGTTCTCCTATAACAATAGTTATCATGCAATTATTTAGATGGAACCATATGAGGATTTTTTTGGTAGGCTGTGTAGATCACCTATATGTTGGATGGTGGAATGTTAGTCAATGTTGTTGGGAGAAATTCTCATGTTGGATATATCAGAGTATAACCAGTTGATTTGGAAACATATGGTTGTGGATCATCGTAGATAGAATTTTTACTCTGATAGAAAATAGAGGCCCATATATTTTTCATATGGTGATCATGTATTCATTCAGGTGTCTCCTAGATTGGTTCACAACATGATATGGAGGTAGGGAATGCTGGAACCTAGGTTTATTGGACCATTTTTGATTTTGGAGAGAATCAGGATAGTGTGTACCTTTTGGATCTTCTTCAAAGATATAGTGATATGCATAATGTTTTCCTTGTTTCACAACATCAGTGGTGTCACACCAACCATTCTCATGTTATTGATGAGGTTGATGTTTCACTTCAGATAGATCCATATTTTGAGGATAATATGATACATGTGTTGGATTGTAGTGGGATTTTGTTTAAAGGATGGGTTGTGTTGTTAGTTCATGTATTGGGTCAATATAGGAGTGTGCAGGAGGAAATGTGGGAGAGAGAAAATTAAATGAGGGCTCAGGGGCCCATTTTATGGACTCATAATCTTAGAGTATCATGGGAGTATATATTGAGGAAAATATATTATATGGTTGGGAGATTATATAAACCCAAATTTTTTGGAGATTTCTCAAGTCGTCCATTAGGTATTCTATTTCCTTATGTTGAGTATATTTCATTTTGGTTTTTTCTTATGTATGTTTGGGTAAAAATTGGATGTTTTTTAGGGTAGTGGGGTAGTTCTGAGATGGCACCTGGTTTTCCAATACTATGTACCAAGTCTAGAAAACACTACACCATTAAGATATGGGGTTTTCATAGTAGTCACAATGTTTAAGAAAATTGTACCCCCTTCTCACAAAACAATGAAAAACTTTTTAATTAACCTAAAAATAAAATTTTAAAATTGTAAAACCATGTGGACTTCACTATAATTTAACCCAACACAACCCTAATTGATTCCACTCATTTTAGATTCTTGAAGGGATTATAATCCATCTCAGCCTCTTTTTATGTGGCCTGACTACTAGATTGTTAGACCATATAATCTAAGGGTATGAATCTTCATCCCATATAGATCTCTATATCTTACAATCTCCCACTCCAATTCCCAGATAAAATTTGGATGCTTATCAATTTTTATGTGTATATCTAGATTTAGGGTTTTATATATTAATTCATTTGATCTTGGATCTAGATTTTAGATTTAGATATTGTTCTTCATCATGGGTTGAGATATCCATGTCAATAGGGTATTTCCATTGGGTAATTTCTCATCAACAAATTGAGGGAGGTGAAATAAATTATAACCCCATATTCTTGATTTAATTATGTGTTTTCATGAGTACTAATTTAAATTTACATGATTTGTAAATTTCGTCGATAACCGAATTGTTTTGTTTTAATTTACATATATTATCAATTTCGGTTAATTGGGGAAATTGAATGGTGAAATTGAATTAATAAATATTTTAATTAATTAATAGGATATTGGGATAATGAAATAATATTGAATTGAATTAAATAATTGTGGAATAAATTAATGGATAGTTGGGAATGTGAAATTTCAATAATTGATTGTTGAATTAATTAATACAATTCATGTTTTTTGAATTAATGAGATGTCAGGATTGTGGAATTTATTAGAATATTTAATTTTTTATTAATTATTGGATTATATAGTTGGAGAAATAGTTTAATTAAACATTGAATTAATTATTATGATTTTTTGTGTATTCTATAAATTTTATTGGATTAATTAATTGTTCAATTGATTAAATAACTTATTGATTATGATTAGTGAAATGAAGGTTAATGTTGATTGAACATGATTCTTATGATATTTGTGGTCTTTCAGTTGACTGATAAACGTGTGCAAGAAATGGTATGAGGCTTCCAAATCCCATTGAGATAAATTTATTGATAATTTTTTTGTACGAGGTATACTGTTTCAAAATACCATATTGATAATTTGAATGAAAAACATGTGTGGCACGTGGTATATTTCTTTGAAAGACCATAGTGAAAATTATATTTATAAACATGTTCGGGACATGTTCTTGTGCTTCTAAAGCCCATTGCGATAAGATGATTGATAAATAAGTGTGGGACATGGAATTCTACTTCAAAATCATGCAGGGTCCTTGTTATGGGGACCAAGACCCAAACAGTTGTTATTGGACTTTGGATCTAAATGGTCGAATTAAACATTAATATGAAATGGATTAGAAATAAAATTTGTTATTATGAATTTTGAATAAAATATGTTTTTTGGTTCAGACTCTTTGTGGTCCAAATAATGTATCGAGAGTTATTGTGTCCTTGGAAACCCGATAGTTATGTGGTAATTAATGAATTATTGAAAATTTTAAAATTTTCTAATTTATTGCTTTTATTTATTATTTATACAAAATAATACAATTTTAATGACTGGATATTGTTTTAGACATCATCGATGTGGTCCTACTGAGTTTTAATCGCACCCTAATTGAGATGTCGTGTCCATTCCCAAAGAGATTTCATGTTTTAAGCGTGTGATAAGTGAAGGAGGCATATGTTAGATGGCAGATTCGGGATGGGTCATGTATGAGGGAACTAGACGTGGTTTCCATCCCTCTTGGGAGTTGTAAATATCATTATTTATTTTGGTTTCTTCATAATGAAACTTAAATTTTATTGGCATGATATATCTTCTGCTAAATCAAGATATTTTAATTCCTAATTTTCCCATTATTTGATATTGGTACTATTACGGTTGTTTGTTATATAATTATTATTATTATTATTTATGATGTTGTGCTACTTTGATAAATAAGTTATATTATCCCCTTGATCGATATTATATCCTCACCACTATTCAATAGCGACCATGATATGGGGAGGTGTACCTTAGGTCATGTGACTGGAAAGATTGGGGCACTGCAGTGTGGCACCTCAGTGTGAACGTTATAATTACAACTGAGATTCTTAACCATCCTTTCATTTAAATTTATTCTAAATTCTAAAGGCCATAACATTATGGAGTGGCCTCATCATATATTTCTCCTTTATAATTAGTTATTTTTATATAATTAACATTAAATATTACAGTTAAATGAATTTGTAAGATTATTAAATATAGTTTGTGAACATGAAGGGTAATGGTACGCTCTAAAGGATATTTTGATTGTCTGGTTGATCCATACTATTGTTTTGATTTATTTTATATTTCAACTACATTTTCTCCATTTGTAATAACATTCCATAGTTTAGTCATTTCTTCATTAATTAATTAAAAAATTATAATCATATATTTTATAAAGGACATACCTCATTGTCAATACGTATTTCTACAAAATCAAATGACCATGTTATAAAATATCCATTATAAATTTTGACCATATAAACATTAATATCATCAAATTTAATATATAGATTGGTTCTCATCTCGTGGGCTATATAAATTCCCCCTACCACTAGAACATTTATATTTTTTATCAGAAAATATACCCATGTATATTGAAAATTATGCCCCTCGAAATGAATAGATGGGCGGGTGATGATAGATATAAATCACAATTACTTTCACCATGTATAATATTAATAAATGAAAGGTATTATTATCTAACAAATTCATATTTGGTAGAAAAAATTATAATAAAAATTGACTACCTATGTTAACTAAAACCATTGATGGGAATATATTTCCTCAGTGGTTGGGAGATAGATTTTAATGTACTCATCATCTTCATGTTTTTTATTATCATTGATTCTATCCTAATATCTCAAAAAATATACAAGGGGTTATGTTTCTCATCAAGAAAATATATTCATTCATGTTTTCTGTATGTTTTCCTATCTTTATCATCCTTTTCATTTCTTTTATCATAATATATTCCAGGTGATAACGTAAAATAGCACACCTCTAACAAGGACATATTGTCCTAGATACATCTCGGACACTGAATGTAATCATTTACTGGGTACAATAGAGGATAATACTTGTTTGAAAACAAAAAAATAATATAGGAAGATATGTAGTAATTGTAATATAATACTAACATAAAGATGAAAAGGTAATATATCATTCTTACAAATGATTCCCACACTCTGTCATTTTTTCATTTTTTAGTATCATATTATTATTTACATGATACACCTTATATAATACATGACATAGGATTCCAATGGATTTTAAATTTTATTTATCAATATTCATATAAACAATGGAATATAATTCTTTTGTATAATTATTCAACGTAAAATTATTTATAGATTTAAAATACATACCAGTTTTTTCAAGTGATGCATAGCCCATGCTTTTTTAAGGTAGGGGTATATTGGTTTTGATTCACGCTTCTTATTTTTTGTACTCTGATAAAAAATAAAAAATTTACAATTCTCAATTAAATTTTATAATAAATGTATTTCCACATAATGTATTTAATGTTCATATGTACTCAAAATTTTCCCTCTTTATGACTCAAAAAAAACATTACATTTTTTATGGTTTATAAAGTCCCCATAAATTTTCTCAATGTGTATCTTTACTAACCCTCTGGTATCCGTAAAATTGTGGTTTGAAATAATTTTCTAAAAGGCACCATGATCCTTTCCAGTTAGTGTTAATTAAAATGACATTTGACAATCATCTACTACAATATCACTCTACAATGGATAACTAAGAGTACATAAATATTACACTATATTATTTTTTAATAAAATTGATAGTGTATATCATATTCTAAACCTAATATCATAAACAATTATCACCTTCATCATAGAAAACAGATTTGTTTAGGTATTTAAATTACTTATCCTGGGTTTTTTAGTGGTGGCCCCAATTGAAGTAAATCAAATTTCCATTTTTGGTCCATTAGATTGATTGTGTACATTCCATCCAACCTTGAATTTTATGTATTCTATTCTCTCATTATTTTTTTGGTATTTCTTTCCTATGATGCCCTTATTTTTTTCTCAAACATATATTGTTAAAATTCTACAATTTAATTTGTTTTAATATAGTCAACATGTTATTAAATTGGTTTCACTAGAAAATCATATATAGAATCCTATATTTACTTAATAATTGGAGCATAAGTATGTTGTGGAATCTATTATTCCATCAGATAGGGGGAACTGGATTTGGTGAAGACATTTCCTATATAAGTAGTTGAATATTTATTTCATATTAGGTAAAAATTATTGAGAAAAAATAATAATATAATGTAATAAATGTTATATTATAAAACATTAAAAATATTATTTAAATCAATATTTAATATTAATTGTTTATGGAATTTTAACCCTCTATCTAGAATCCAAATACAATCCGTATGGGGTCCTCTGATATACATGACTCTATCTACATTAGGACCCCCGCGTAATGATTGTGACAGCCCAATGAGAGATGTATCCACAGTATAATTGACACATGAAACTATCAAGGGTTTGTTTGATAATAGAATATTAATTTACACTAAATTTTCTAGATATGGGACATTAAATTACTTTCAGGGATAAAACATCATTATAAATGGTTCTCACTTTTTCCCTTCTTTAATAAAATTTAAATTCATGAATCTATATTCATCAATATTATATTAACTCCTATAAGAAACCCAAATCTATTAAAAATAATCATATTGAATATTTTATAATACAATTTCTATTTTCTATATATTTCTTAAGTAAGACATATTCACACATATTTGATTTTAATCCTTAGTATAAGATACAGAATAGATACCTCTATATGATTTTGTACACTATTTCTAATGATACATTATTTATTAAATTTATCTATATAGTATTTATAACCATGGTTTACAAAACCATTATAAAATAAAATATGCACACGAGGTCCACTATCTTACCATCAAAGTATCTCTAAAATTAAATTTAGATTTTCTGGTGACACATTAAAAAATGGTCACAAGAAATCCCATAAACTATTTATTATGTGTATTTGACATCCATACATAAACCCTTTAATTATTAATCTGACTATGTATCATGTTTTGGGTTTCAACAAATGGATAAATAATTAATCTTTTTTGACAAATGTATTGTTGATTCAGATCCCACTCTGTAATGGTAATTACAAAATCATATGTTCCAAAAATTCTTTCACACATATGTCCCCAGTTGTTACAATATTTTTGTATACTGATGGTCCCCACATTGGATTGGAAGTCAGTATTGAATTCAACATCTTCTCCACCCATATTTTTCTCTCAAATATCACTATCTTGATAACATATATTTTTGACTTACCATTACAAAATATTTATATACATTCCATTGGTTATATCAATCTATAATATAAGGGAACATATAGATTGATCAATCTAAGTGAACCATCTTATTAATGACTTATGATGGTAATAATATCTTCAATTCACATAATATTGAATCAATTTAATTTTATATAGTTTTAATATTGGTCGGATTAATAACATTTATGTATATATCATTGAAAAAGAAGTAATTCTTGGCCATTGAATGACATTTATTTTTAGTAAAAATGAAATTTAGATCTCTTGATATTAAATCATTCAACAAAACATAATAGCCATTAGATTTCCAACCCATTAACCATAAATTAATCCATAGAATGATATTCATTGTATTTCATTAATAACCCTATGGAACCACTATTCCATATCTCTTTCTCATGGGGTTTCCATGACCAAAACCAATCTCACGTGTTTTTTTTTCAATCGATTTTTTTAACTCAATAATTTATATTTTTTTCACATGTTTAATGACTATTATAATGATATTTAATTCAAATAAATGGATACAAAAAGATATTGTTAAAGGAATGTACATTCCATATTTCATAAATTTGGATCATTGAATGAAGTTTCATGATCCTTATAATAGATTTGATTAAAGTGTATCGGGTAGTAAATGAAGACGGTGATGTACATAACACACAGAATGAAAAGATTCATATGGTTGATCATCTTAATTGGATGAATTACTATCAGGGGTGTTCCATAATCTTGACAATGGGGAATATAGTACTATATAGCTTCACCAGTAGGCCACCAAATACCCATTGGAGTACCTCCAGGTAACCAATGATAAATTTCTAGATGATGTTATTCCAAGGTTGTCCACTAGAAACCTGGTGGTGGTTACTAGGTCATCAATGGTGTTGAGGTATCTATTTTTACCAGACATTAAATATTTTTTGTGAGTATTTTTTTATAATATTCTCCATGATTAATTAACTCAAAGGATTCCAGAATGTTCCCAGACCTCTAAGCACCTATAAGAGGAGATATAAGGTGTCTTGGAAGAGATGCATGATCATCCTACAAAACACTCATCAAAACAAGATTCAAAATATATATTTTTCTCCATTAACTCGTCTAAATGATCTAAAATCAATTTAAAATAATAAAAGTCTCTCCCATGTTTCTATATCTCCCTCTATATCTCTATAAATTTGTTATAATATTTCTATAGAATTTACTATTTTTAATGTGATGGATTTATGATATGAATGTATCTATATTCTAAATTCATCTACACAAAGGTTCTGATAACCATGTGTTCTCACAACCAAAAATGTGAGGTATTATTTTCTTATCACAACCATGAAAAGGTAGTGGAATTTATTCCTAATATACCATTAAACCCAAGGGAAGTGGTAGTGAGATTTCTGCTGAAACCATGAGATATTGTTCTTGAGATTCAATTAAATTCAAGGGAAGGAATAATTAAACATATCGCAATTATAAACTGGTGGAGACATAGGATAGCCATTTTTTGTTGTTGTTGAGGTCATTATCAATTCTTATTTTCTTTTCATCACAATTTTTTTACTACACTATCAAAAACATGATACACATCATGTGAATAAATTTGATACATCATCATTACATTATTCTGAAATGCCTGATTATATTTGATATTATCATTAATATAGATAAAATTTCTCTCTTTATCATTTCTTCATATTGTAATAATTATATAAAAAAATCATTTTTTATTCATTATTACATTAATTTTTAATGGTAATTCACCACACCCACAAACCCTTTATTCGTTTCATACACCAAACTGCATTTGGTATCATTGGAGGTCATTATTTTATTTTCAAAATACTTTTTTATAAGAATGATTTTATTTCTAAAAATCCTAA
Source organism: Viscum album (assembly GCA_963277665.1). Taxonomy (NCBI): domain Eukaryota; kingdom Viridiplantae; phylum Streptophyta; class Magnoliopsida; order Santalales; family Viscaceae; genus Viscum; species Viscum album. The sequence goes on from OY728152.1 coordinate 1,260,806,807, forward strand.
TTGACATCAACATTTGATCTTTTTAAAATTTTATCTTCTCTTAATGATCATAATAGACATTTTATTATATGAGTTCATTCCTTTAATTGTTTAAATTGCATTAATTGGAAAAATTACATGTCTTCTATCCTTATTATCATAGGTTGTCATATTGTTTAACATTTTTTCACATATACACTTAAATAAAATATTTTTAAGGTAAATGAACTCCCAAATATTTCACATATATTAATCATAATGAAAAATCCATGAACACTCTCTTTTACAGGATTAACTTATTAGAATATAATAGTATATCTTCTTGTAAAAGGATCTTAAACTAAGAAAAAAAGAACACACAGTGGAATCAATTATGTTAGTAAAACAAGATATGTTTTTTTAGAAAGGAATTTAAATTTCCTTGCACATTTCCAGATGAATTAATAATGATATTTTTACAAACTTTAATTATATTTTAAATGAAGGAAAGCTTCTATATAATGATTTATCCCTAAAAACTATCATATAGATAATACTATGGGTTTTACACAGTTTGTGGGACTCTAAAGTGATGATGATCTAAGAATTCGTGAGAATAAATAATATGCCTCTATGATAACTCATCATCTTTATTATGACATTAGAAATAATGAAGAAAATAAAAGTTGAAAAATCAGATTTGGAAGAAAATTGTTCAATAAGAAAAACATCATTAAAAGAAATTAAATATGTTGAATCTTTTGAATGTAACTCTGATATTGAAGATGAAATTGAACACATTATGAGATGATTAAAGAAGCAGAAATATGAGAGGAGAAATCCCAATGATCCTAAGAGTAAAATCAAAATGATGAACTTTTAGTAACATTTTTTCTATGAAAAAAATGGTAGACATCAAGTATATTTTCCATTGAAAAAAATTTCATGAGAAGATGAAAGGATAAAATGATGTAAATGTTTCAAAATATAGTGGGAGTTTGGACACACATTTTAAATAGGAATAATTCCAATCCACTCTTAAATTACTCATAGATAATGTCGAGATAGCTAAAGAGGTTAATTATCACTCTTCTAATCATTCCTCTAATTCCACTCATTCATTCTCTTATTATTTCTATTATTATTTTGAAAATGAAATTGAATATATTTTCCAAGAACTAAATTTTAAATATGAGAATCATTGAATGAAAAATTAAAAATTTATGAATGAGAAAAACAATATTTAAAATTAATAGGATACTATTTTATATACTAAGGATTATCTATTTTTGTAATTATAATATCCAAAAAATGATGATGTTTTCAAAACATAATTGAATGTTCCCAAAAATAGTCATTTAATATTCAATCATATATAACAAAATCATATAATTAACCTTATTTCTCAATGTTTTTAAAACATATTCATGGTTTTGGGTTTTCAAAAAAATTTATCTCATACAAAGAAATGTTTTTTGTTATATGTGTTTCTAAAAAAATGATTTAAAATTATTTTTGAATATTTATTAATTTATTTTTAATGAAATTTTAGAAATGAAAAATATGTTAGACCAAAAAGCAATCATATTTATTTTTTATTTTATATTATAAATTTTAATTCTTAATAATTTATGGTTTCCATATAATTTTCAACTAATCATTGTGGACCCAAAAAAATTCCTCATCAAAATGCTTAATATATCAAATTTCTAAATCGTCACATGTAGCAAGAAAAATATTCATTTCTGTTTCTACCAGGCTATACAATTGAGATTCATTGATGTATATTATGGTTTTTTTTCATTGGATGTGTTTTTTCTCTATATAGATAATTGATCTATTAATTTCCATCCTGAGGTTATTTTTTATTTATCAAATTGTGGGGATCTTATATTTAACCATTATAGTGATGTTTTTAGATTATCTATATTAGAATTGGTTTTTAAATCCCTATATGTTCTAATTATCTATTATAATTCCTTTCTATATCTATCCTCTATATATATCTCTCTCTCTATCTCCAAAATATGATTTCGTATTTCTTAAAATATGATATTTTGCCTTTTTTGAAAATTCTTCTGAATTTATATGTTTTCATCTCTTTAAACTATTTTTAATTTACTTTTATCATTATGATATTAAATTTTATTTTACAACCCTTTTTCAATAGTCTTTTTAATATTGTTTCTTAAAAAAATTCAACATATTTTAATTTATTTAAATCATTAGATTCAATATTATCTTTTACTTTGTAATTTTACTAATTTGGGATTCAATTTTATTTCTCTAATTCAATTAACAATTTTATTGTCATCATTTTTATCTTATTAGTTTTATATTATTTTCATTCCAATTATCTAATCTTGTGTTTTTTTGTATATAGTGATTGTTAGGGGGTATTTTTTTCAATTATTTTTACTATTTTCATTCGCCCAATTTTTATAGTATACTCTATTTACCTTCCATGATTCCTTTTTCTAAATAACATATGGAAGTTTATTTAGGGTAATTGGGAGAGGATTTTGGGTTAATGGGGGAAGAGATCATTTTATTTCAAAAGTGGTGATCTTTCTTAGTTTTTAGGTAGATGTTTGTTTTAGTATTTAGATTATTTAATATCATTATATCTCTTATTCACGTTGAATATATTAAATTGTAAAATATTTAATTTTATTGATAAATCATTTACTATTAACTCAATCTTAATATATAATTTTATATTATTTGTCACGACCCATCCTCGGGGCCCGTGTTGTGACTAATTGGTATCAAAGGCGTAAATCCTAATAAAAAGGGAAGGCACTGCCTTAATAAAACTAAACAACACAACAGAGTACAAGCGGAAGAAAACACTAAGTAAAGCAGTAAACAAGTGTGCTGGAAATACAAAGGGGCAAGAAATTCAAGCCCAACAGAAATGTACAAATACAACTGAAAGTAAAGTACAACACAAAGGACAACAGCTGATAGGTGACAAGAAGACCCTAGATTATCCACCATGGATCCTACCTGAAGGGTAGGTACATATTTCCTCCCCAGCATACCATGTCCGACCGTCTCTCTGTTCGTCTCCTACGGGTACCGACTCGTCGTGAAATCCACCTCTGGGTACCGTCCATCTCAATAAGCCTCAACCACGATTAGTGTTGTCTGTCGTCTGCAACCGAAGTCAGTGATCATAAAAATGGATATTGTTATATATAATTCTCTTATTTTTTTTCATCAAAATAAATCTCTCTTCACTTATAATATTTTAATTTCATATTTTTATAAAAAACTTAATTTGAATGTGTTTCTTGTGTTTAATAAATATTTTTGATATATTTAAAGCAAATATAATTCTACATAGGGATCTTCATAAAGTATTGTTCATGTCATATTTCATAATTAAAGATCACGAAATGATGTTAAAATATTTATAGAATATTTTTTACATAATTGGGGGAGAACCTAATGAATATGGTACTTTGCAGGTTGCACTGGCTATCCCTCCATAAGGTAGAACATCCTGTTTAGAAAAAGGCCAAATAACTATGTAGTGGAGTGAGAATGACCTGTTGGGGTTCAAAATTGGAGTTACTAGTATCTCTGGATGGCTATATTCTACCTAAAAACTAACATAATATATATTGTGGGTTATTTCTATAATTGATTTTATATATTTGGCTCACTAGATACCCGAAGAAAGAAATAATGTAGCCAGTGGCATCATGGAAGCTACTTATGGATGATATTTAATGTGTTCAATTATGATTTTATGGATATATTATACATTCTTAATGAACCATACGAATTAATGAATTTTATCAGGCCATTTTGATCATATAAAAGGAAAAATAAGGCTACTTTTAATATATATTTGATCATCATAAAATTTTATCCTTAAATCAAAATGTTGAATAACTAGCTTATAATGACTCAAAGATCCAACTTATCATATCTAAATAAAAAAGGATATTTATATTATAACTATATCTATCACTAAATTCTTATCCATATTTCTTGAGATGTATAAGTAAAACATTATAAATGATTTTTTATAAGAAAATATCTCTAATATTAGCTCATCATCTCCATGGTTCTCAAAGCTACAACTGGGATACGTCTTCTAACATCCTGTAATGTGTGGGAACAGTTTCTTATCCCTTGAACAAAAATGAATGAGATATTATTATTATGATTCTATTGAAACCTCATTAATTTCTACTAATACTTATCTCTAAAATTTATGGGATGAGACATAGGGTCACCTATTGTAATATTATTGAACTCTTCATTAATTTTTATTATCTTCTCTTTAAAATTTTTACATTTCATCATCAAAACCTTTGAACACTTAAAGTTCATAAATTAAATTCATCAACATAATAATATGCATAAATGCTCATCTAAAATCAATATTTTATTTATTAATAATTAGATTTACTTATTTATCATCTCATCGTATCATATTCATTTTATTTGAAAAATATCATTTTCATTTATCCCATTAATTTTTAAAAGTTAATACACCCCCTCTATTTACATCTCTTACTTTGACCTTTTTGGAATTTATATATCCATTATATCTCTTTTTTGGAATATTAATATAATCTTGTAGAAGAAAATACTATGTTTCACCATTCACAGGTGATAACTCTTCCAAAACCCCCATGTCAATCATATACACCCTACCCTTAATACATTACATTGTTTTTATGGTTCATTTAGGAACATGGAAATCACAATATAACATTTTATTCCTATAATGACACTATAAAGAAAATGTATTTAAAAAAATTATTATGTGGGGACTCAAGAAATACTATACTATCTTTCCAGCCATTTTTCATATGGATTTTCAAACAAGGATTACCAAATTTGATAACCATATCATTTATATTCTCAAATAGTTGATCAAATTTTAGTGGAGATTGTGATATATCAACTTTTGAATTATCATTAAATGATGTAAGAAAAAACCATTATTTTTTCTATTAGATTAAATGATAATAATGTCCTAGAAACAACTTTTTTGGGGTATGTTTCTACCAAAGTGAGTGTATACCTTGTTGAAAAACGAGACACCAGAAAATTAATTTTGTACTATATATTTGAAAATTTACATTAGAATGTCATTTATCATCCTATAAAATATGGACTTCAACATAAAATCAATATTTCTAAATTTATATTATATTATAACACATAAACCCAATAATATATTCAATCCATTGATCAATTGATCCAAATAAACATCAGTATTAGTACCCACTAGTTTTTTTTTCAAAATATTAACATAGAAAACAAAATTTATTTTCACTACATGCATAAAAAATTGATAATTTATAATTATCCAACATAATTTTAAATGTACTATAAGTGATACTTTATACACCAAAAGGATTCAATCCATCTATAGATTACACAAGAAGATGGTTTCTCAGATCATTACCTAATTCTGGTCAATCATTGTCAATTTTATTCCACTAAGGAGAGTATATTATGTGATAATGTTTCCAATCATTATTTCGTGTATTGGTATGACATGTCAATTTAAATTCAAAATTATCACTTATATAGAGGCTGATAAACCTTGGAATGATTAAAATGTATTATAAATCATTCAAAGGATCTAGATATCTTTCGTATATCGAGATGCACCACACTTTTGGGATTTTTTAATTGTCTCATGTTCTTTTTGTATAAGTATATATTCATTTAGACAAGCATATATTTTTTTATATAATAAATTTTGACCAAAGTAATAATTTGTAGTCATATTTCCATTAAGGAATGATGTTATCTTCCTAAATCGTATCACTCAAGAAAGAATATAGTTGAATAAATCTATCATCAAACCATTTTTCACCATATTTTATTCTATTTAGCATATATATTGTTGATTATAGTGTATATTTAATACAACTAGTATAAAATAAAAAAAATTAAACGATCATAAACTTCTAAAACAATATTAAAAAATCATGAAATTCATTTCTTGTGTCGTCTTGACCTAGGTTCGACATGTCGGTGCCCCTTGATGGTTCCCTATATGACCTCAACCACACCTCCTCTTACGCTAGATGTTGTCGACTAATAGTGAATGTTTTTTTGTAGATAATGGGGATACTATACAATCATTATCATAGTAATATATGAACACAAATAAATAAACATTAACAAAATGATTTAACCACTAAGATAATAATACCAGTATCACACGGTGGCCCAAACCAGAAATATGATATCAAAATTGAAAAGTAAATACACCCTTCGATATTATGTGTAATGTTTCATCATAGAAACCCCCACAATAAATAGATTCACTGAAAACTCCTAAATGGTTCCCAAATAACATTTAGTTCCCTCATCTATGCTCTATCAGATACCATCTATCTAACATAGTGATATTTCCCTTATCCTGTCCTATAATCCTCAAATCTATCTCGGTACTAATCACGCAGCCCGAGTACTCTAGGAGTACAACTCAGTAGACCACCACCAATGGTCCCTAAAACAACATATAGTAAATATAAGTTTATTTACTTCTAAAATGAATATATAGAATGCATAATTAATTGGTTATCATATTTATTTTTACTTAATGTTACCACATAAAGCCCATGGGTTTCTGAGGAAACCCATACCAAAATTCCCTCTTTGGACTATCTTAGAGTCTGAACAATCCAAAAGGGATGTCACTTATGATAATATAATTCTTAAAAATTTTCATTTAATTTATACTATTATTACATCCAATTTGAAACATAATAATATTTTCAAATTTGGGGTCTATGTTTCAATCAGTAGGACCCTATTGGATTTTTGATGTAGCAGACCATGTCCCACACTCATTGATTAATTTATCACTATAGTATATTGATATAGCCAGTCATATCCCACACATGAATATAAATCTATCACTATGTTAATTTGATGGAGCATGTGATGTCCTACACACTAATAACAATTTACCAATATCCGATTTTGATGTAGCCCGAATTCCCCACACATGAAGATAAATTTATCACTATGTGTTTTGGATGAAGTAGGCCATGTACCACACACGATATCACAATAATCACATGTTTCAAAATTACACATATATCAATTCAATCAAGGATAATCAACATTATCCCTCTCATTACATATCACGTTCACAAAATCAAATAATTAATTCAATAGTTTATTAACTTATTTAAATCAATTCCATACTTAGAGTAGTTCCAATTAAATAATTCAACGATTAATTAATCTAATTAACCTAATTAATTTTCAAATCAATCCATTAATAAATTCATCAATTAGTTAACCACATCATTCTCGTCTATTAATTTACCAATTAATTGGTCACATCAATTCCATTGGTTTATTAAATAATTAATTAATCACATCAATATTTGTAAATCAAGAAAAATTTCATGAATTAATACAATAAATAATTAATCCAATTTATTGAATTACATAAACACAACATATTCCATTAATTAATTATACAATAAATTATTCAATTCACAATTTCAATATCCCCAATTTGTTTTACAATAAATTATTCAAATCACAATTTCAATATCCCCAATATTACATTTCATTATTTGATTAATTTACCAAAAAAATTAATTCATTTTAGGGAAATTTAAATACTATTAATATAATAGAAATTATATAATTACTTGATATTATTTAATCTTAATCATGTATAGATGAAATGAATCAATATTTCATTATTTTTATTTTTCACCTCAAATTGGGGATTTCCATTGGAAATAGTTTATCATAAATAATGATGTAGGTGGTCTATTATTCAAAAAGAAAATTGTTGATCTCAATTACAAGCTAGTAATTGAAATCAATACATTGAGATTTGAAAAATAGACCACCAACAACATGATTGATGAAAAACTCTTGCTAATGGAAATCCCCAATTTGAACTAAATAATGTTGAAGAATGAGATATCAATTCATTTCCTATATTCAATATTTAGACGAATCAATATCTAAAAAAGTACACATAGAACTACTTCCAATAACAGATAAACATCCCTATTTTATCTGGCAAGAGGAGCAGGAGAGATAGATCAATATGTGAAGAAACCCCAAACACAGGGTTGTGCATATCTTCAATTAAAACTTTCAATCGCTAATAATAGAGATCAGGAGCATTAGTAAATCATTTAATAGCCTCCAAAATCAATAGAATTAGGTTATAACTGTGTTGGTGATGTGTGTATGTTAAAATAGGGGTTCAATAATTTTTAAAACTAATTTTATGATTAATTAAAACCACAGACAGTGTATTTTGGATATGGGAGGACGCTTTTCAAAATTGAGAACCTTAACGGTGCACCAATTCTATAGTTGAATAGTTTCTCCTAAAGATAACACGGTTTGAAAACATTTTTTCTTCCTTGAAACCCCTCTTTATCGATGGATTCACAGTTTTTGGGGATAGGGCGCGTAGTTTGGAAAACCTATGCACCAATCATGCATATGTCATCCTCCTTCCATAATTCTTAATTATCACCCGAACATAGTCGAGGAAAAACCCAAACAAAAATTACACAAAAAAGGAAAAAGAGTACCTATAAAAAATCCAATGACCACTCCAGAAATGTTTAGGATATTAAAATCTCTCCCCCATATAATAGATCATCATCGAGCAGTACTCCCAAGAATCTCTAAGATACTGATTCAAAAGGATATTGCCCCTAAGCCTGCATATACACTTATCTTTACCAAGATTCCTCATAAACATAGTTATATTTCCACAATACACTGACTAATGTAATATTATTCCCAACAACACATTCTCAGTGAAGTCAAACACACATATCAGATGATTCTAAAATGACTCATCTCTATCAAGATCAACATCATCCACATCGATCACATGATATGGGACCGGGTGATACCACCAATATTATGAAACAGGGAAATCATTATGTATAACTTAGAATCTCAATGTAAGAGATGATCAGTATGCCACTGACTAAATTATCTTCACAACTGCAAATAGTCCAATGAACCTGGGAACCATTTTTAACTATATTTATATCTTTTGGTGACCAAATCTAGGACACACTCAACGAAATAAACAATAATCCACTATATACTCTAGGGGTCAATAAATTTTATCAGCACACAAATTCTATCTACTCTGAGACATAGCCATACAATTTCAAATAAACTGTACCTGATCGGATGTCTCCTGCATGACAATGAGTCCCAACAACTTTTACTCACCTAGATCTATCCAACATAGCGGTGATATACATGGACTAGAATGAAGATCCTCACATGGTATGATATGAATAGTTTCGTGATAACTATTTTAATTTGAGAAATCCACCAAAGATAGGTGCTTCACCTAAGACCCATCGATATTTATGAATCATGCACCTACCATATCATCAAGAACCTATATAGTACATTCTGAAAATCAATCTCTTTCTGGGTAGAAATACATACTCAATTAAACTTATCTACCAAACCTCTTCTGCACGAAATTATAAAAACATTAGGTAAAACATGAGTTATAGTTTGAAACATTATTCCATGGCTCCCCGTCTATAGGAAATATCTCCAAATCATATAGCTATCATAACTGATCCACTGAGAATGTATCCCACATGGGTATGAAATGTGATACCTTTGTTAAAACGTCCCCAAAAAAAACCAAATAACTACATTATTATAAGTATTTATTGAGAGATCCACAAAAAATCCACAGTAAAATCATCCCACTTCCATGGAATGGATAATGGTTATTGTAAACCACTAGGTCATTGAGTCTCTATCATCAGATGTTCAAAGGTGTAGAATCATATCATAAACCCTAATGTCTCCCTTTTCATGATAGTACTCCAAAACCATTGTCAAAATTCAAGGTACATTTCGGTATGACCTGGATGAACTGCCCAAATCAAGGAATCAAATTCATGCATCAGATCCTTCTACATGATCATAGGCATAACATCCTGATTCTCGACATAGATGAACTCATCCCCATATCTGATCGAATTTGAAGGTGATTCCACACCTTAATGGATTTCCCTCAAAGTCAATCAATCATGATCCTTTTAATACCTATCTTATATCCATTTCCAAAGATTAGACTCCACTGAAACTCATATGAATTCCATATGCTTATAACCCTCTTGAACCACCACAAGCATGTCATCTAGTATAGTCTTCATCTTCCACTATGCCCAAGACTCCTGGACATCTTCAATCTGGGTTTTCAATCTTAAATCTTTATTAACACCTTTTCATTTTCTAATGATATATTTTAGATCAAAACTGAATGATTCTATTTACTCAACCGATCTCTGATTCTAGATATCCAAATCTAATTAAGAGAAGATATACATTAAGCTCTTGTTATCAGTAAAAAGAATAAAATTCTAACAAAACAGATAATTCATCCATCATAATAAATCATAAACCTCTATAGCAAGATCGAGGACATGAAAATGGTAGTTCCATTCATTATGAATCAAATTACAATACCCATATTCCACAATTAGATCACATTTCATCAACACTACTCAATGTACGATCGTATAAGAATCATAAAACATCGTATACTATACACCTGACTCTGGTAGTATCAATATTGGTGTTGATCTTAAAAGATTATTTATTACCTAGAAGGAATTATCACATTTTATAGAACATTAAAAGCTTACTCCCTTTTTTTTCAAGACCAATAGTGGTTCTACAAATCATGAAAGGTCATGGATAAATCTTTGATAATATACAAATCATTCTAGAATGCTTTGTATATCAAAAACATTCTTAGGGTGCTCCCAATAAACAACTACATGAACCTTCTCTGGGTCTACCAATAATCCTTCTTCATAGATAATGTAAGCCAAGGTGTGTACCTCATCAATCTAAAACTGACACATAGGAAACAAGGCATATATATGATACTCTCTCAGTGCACTCAAAATGATGTTAAGATGTTGGGAATGATCATCATTAGTATTATTCTATTCCAATATTTCATCCACAAACACTACCATAAACGGATATTAGCACGGATTGATGATTATTTTCATCAATTTTATAAAAAAAATTGCGGATTATTCAACCCAAATGACATTACGACAATCTCATTTAGGTCATACCTACTTATGAATGTCATCAGAGTTATATCAAACATTATAACACTCAATGGATGATACCAAGATCTCAAGACAATCATTGAGGGAACACAATCTACTCTCAACTAGTAAAATAGATTATTGATACGCAAAAGAAGATATACGTTCTTCACTATCATCTAGTTCAACTTCTATGAATCTAAACACAAGCATATCATCATGTCACCATTCATAGAAAAAACAATATTGGACAACTATAAGGTGAAAAACACAGTCGGATAAACCCCTTATCCTCTAACTCTTCTTAGCCGAGTCATATGATCCTGAATCTCTATCGGTGACATTCTTTACAGTGGAATATAAAATTGTTCATCTCTGAACATGATGTTAATTATAAATTCCAAATCTCTATTAGATGGAAGTCCTAAGAACTATCTAGTAAACACATCCTAAAACCTATCCATTATAGGTGGAATGACAACCAACATTACACATCCATCATCTTGAAACAAACTAGCTTCCAAGGTGGCAGGTTCAACCGTTTTCTGGTGAACTACACTGGCATGGGAAACCATGATATCCCACTCCCCCTAGTAAATATATTTCTTACCATCAAGAAGATGTAATCATCTCTCACTTGTGGTAATATTAATGGTGGGATTGGTATCCTACAAAATTATCCATTCCCAGAATTAGGTTTAATCTTGACATGTCAAGGATTTAAAGATCCAAACTGATATTATACACCATAGTCTCAAGAGAAAAACCCATGAAAAAACTGATAACTCTAGATCATACTATAAAAAGTTTATCTATCATAAAAAACCCATAGATGAACACTACTTAAAGGATCAAACCATTCAAAATATCTACATAAATAATGGAATTAGAGGAATTGGAATTAGATTGGGAACTAGATAGTATATAAGTAACAAAAATTGTACATAATACTGTAAAGGGTCCAGTCTATCTGTTTACATGTGTAGGTTGAATTTAATTTAATTGTCCTTACCCTCTTCACTAAAAAGTAGTCTTAGCTCCATTTGTGACACCAATCAGCTAATATGGGTTCTCTTTTTCAAAAACACTGCTTCTACGACCTCAACCACAATGCCTTGTATAACTCCAAATACCAGACTAATAAGTTGTAGAAGACCACTTTCCAACACTCTATCTATTTATTTTAACTCCATCAGGGGTTCCAACATATGCTCTATATATGTCCCATAATTCCACAACCTAGGCAATCTACCTGTGGTAAGTGGCATTATCTTCAAAAGTTTCATAATGTACAACACTAGTGATATAGCACATGGGTTTGATCCTGAAAAATTACTCCCTCTGTTGGTATACTCTACCTCCCACTAATCATGAGAACATTTTCACAGTGAATAATCCTTCTCTCTAAAGTCATACCACCTGACCCTATAGCTGGAACCACCCTTCTTCCACAAGAATCAACCTTCTGGTTCCCATTAAATTTGAGAGACTAATTTTCAACTTCTGAAAACTTCTTTATCTTGAATATTTTCATATGGTACATAATTTCTAATTTAAGACCATCCTGAAAATTCTTTTCTCATGTAGCATCATCCTCCACCATTGCTGTAACAATGCACTATAAATATGTGATTCTTCTAATCTAGTCTATCACAAACATAATCCACAAGTTCAGTATGACGAACTCAGATGCTTCCTTCGGCCTATGAATATCAGGATCAATGCGATCCATAAAATTCATCTAAAATTCCTTTCACTCCATCTTTTCTTGTTGTCCATCAAGATTCTGGATGAACCACCAATTCTCCACTTGATCATATGACATATAATCAAACAATTTCACTCACTTCTCAATAAGAGTCTCCATGTTGTCATGTATAGTCTAGATGGACTCAATCAAGAACTCAACTAGCTCAGTTCCACCCTCTTTGGTAAAAATTGGAGGGTCATTCTCTTGAAACACCCTCATTAGACAATAAATTATTTTTACAAACAACCCTTTCACTCATTCCATGAATTATATGAACTGAGAAAATTTCCCTCAGAATAGCTATTTGACATCCTCACCTAGCACTACTAGTGCCAAAAATTCCACTAGTAGAAGAGAATCTCAATCCATGTCCACGCATCATCCTCTCAACAAATTTTGTCTTGGAAACATGTCTCTAAAATTCTATAAACACATATTTGGACATATAAATCTGTACTTGCACTTTTACAAGTGGGATTTCACATTAATACATAACAATTGATTCCCCCTAACCCAACACATGGTTAAATCATAGGAACTATCACTTCCCTTAACCATCATACATATAAGTCATTTTTAACAAGGGTAAATACATTATCATATTCATGTTTATCAGTATAAAACCATTTATTATCATATTGCATCATTTTACAATTTACAATTTCATATTTTGAACATTTTCATTTCAATTTCACATGAAAGGAAAAACATTTCAAGCTAAACTATGTTCCAAAAACACATTTTCAAGTGCGTTCTAAAAATGGTGCATGTAACAAAATAATCACGAGTTCCTAGAATGATACATGCATACACAACTCTCATACCATACTGGTCCATGAGTCAAATATCAAAAAATATCAAAAACCAGATCGCATTACACAACAAGTGCATCACCCAAGGTGAGATAACATCAATTGTAACAACAAATATCAATATAAGCTACCCCACCAATGGTACATGGGGTTTCTAATGTACATGGATTAGCTACTCCCATACACGAGCTCATAACCAAGTCCAAACTATTTTTATTCTCTAATAAACATATCCAAAATAGTAATGAAAAATAAAAGAACATAAAACATCTTTAATACTACATTCTAATATTGCTCCCTTAGTTCCATATGTTGGTACCTCGAGCCAGCTTTCTATCTGACCTTAAGCACGCCTCCTCATATTCCAAAGGCTATCGACAAGAAGAGAGGGTGTAAAATTTATCTTATTGATACTATAACCTATTCATCGGAGTAATGTACTAGTAGAAATAAATAAACTATAATAAAATAATATAACCATTAAAAGAATAATACTAGTATGACATAATCAACAAAACAAAAAATACAATATCAAAACTGAACAGTAAAGATCCCCTTACAATGTATGTGTTACGTGTAAATATGATAACCCAAAAATATATAATGTCACTAATAACTCCCAAGTGGGCCGTGAATCATGTATGGTTCCCTCACCCATTATCCATTACATATAATCCATCTAACAAAGAATTCTATCCCTTAACCTATCCTAAAACCATGAAATATATTCGGTTACTGAGTAGGAATCCTATGTAGGGTGTGAGTAAAAATCAGCTTCCACCCCTAACTACGCCTAAAACAATACCAAGTCAATACTAGTGTATACAATTGTTATAATAATAAGTACAATGAATAATTAAATGATTATCTGTTTTATTATACATTAAATTAACCATATAAAACCTCCCGGGTTCCCAAGGACACCCAAACCACAATACATTCTTTGGCATGTGTTGAAGTCTGAACTATCCCCAAGGGACATCGGCTGTATCAATTAAATTTTTGGAAACTTTCATTTCATTAAAATTAATATTATTACCATTTGGAAACATAGTCCAATGCCAACATTTTGGGTCTCGGATTCCAAGACTAGGACTCTATGGGTTTTTAATGCAGGAGACTATGTCCCACACTCTTTTATCAAAATAATCACATGAATAAAAATGAAACATATAGCACATTAATCAAAGATAATATGAATTAACCCTCTCAAAACATTTCAAGATCACAACATCTATTAATTAATTCTACAATTAATTAACCCATTCAATAAATTCCATACTCACAATATTTTCCCATTGAAAAATTCATGATTAATTAATCTAATTATACCAATTCATATTCAAATAATTCCCTTAATAAATTCCATAATTTGTTAATGACATCAATCCCTTCAATTACATCACATATTAACTCATCACTTCAATTCCTTTAATTAATTTGAAAATTATTTAACCGCATAAATTATTATATACCAATAATACTACAATTAATTGTTTCAATAATTAGTTAATGTAATTTATTAAATTAAATAAAAAATATTCCGTTAATTATTCGTATAATTTATTAATCATTTCACAATCCCAATATCAGAAACTAATTCAAATATTAATTATTCAATTCACAATCTGAATATCCCTAATTTTTAAATTAATTAATTAATTAATTTAGAAAATCCATTATTTCAATTCATGAAACCTCAATTTCTAAACATCCAATAGTAATTCTAAAATTATATAAATTCAATTGAAATCAATATTTTGGTGATTAAATCACAAACCAATTACCATAAGATTACTGATAAATGAACTCCAATGAAAATTCACAATTTTTGTGGAATAATATTGAAGAACAAGATCTTGATTCATTACATAGATCCAAAATTTAAGAAAATTATGATCTAACAAACATAGATCGGGATCTAGATCTAACAGCAATATAGCATCCCACTTTTACCCCAGAGGAGGAAAATGAGAGGTTGGGAGATCCAAATGGGAATAATCCACATACATGGGTTGGTGAAAAACATCAATTTGGGCTTTAAATTACCATAAAAGGAGGTCAGGAGCCTTTGGAAATTTTTTGGGAGCCTCAAAAAATGATAGAATTTGGTTATTGTTGAATTGGGGTCGATTTGGGGTAATGAAGATGGTTAAGGTATTTTTTTAAAAAAAAATTGGATTAATTAAAACTGTGTAAATGGTTTTCTAGGAAGGAGTCCATAGTTTCCCAAAACGTGTGCCTCTTCTAGTGGAATAGTTTGAAAAAATCTGCACTAACCATGAAAAACATCCATGTCAAGGGTTTCATTGTTTATTGGTCCATGGTTCATGGTATTGGAAAACTGTGCACCAAACGTGAACATTCCCTCCTCCTTCTAAAATTCTAAAACTTTATCAAAATTCACCCCATAGTTAAAATTAAATGAAAAATAATCAACACAAAAAGAAGAGAACATATAAAAAATTCTGATACATCAATAGGAAAGGATGACATCCCACACAATCATCTTCCATTATCATTTCATCAATATGATCTTCATTATCATTTACACCTAGGATCATATCCTCAATACGATATTCGTCATCATTCATAGTTGTAATCATATCAAATGATCCATAAAATATAATGTTATCATAATCACTTGCTAAAGTCATTTCTTACTTGTGTTTAGTGTTATATTTATAGCTTTGATCTATTATATGATAGCTCAAGTGTTCAATAAACTACTTTAGACTTATTATTCATTAATAATAAAAATGTAAACCGTGATAATGGATTTAAGAAGGGTCATATGAAAACTATTTTATAGACATGATGAACTCTTTAACCTTATCCTCACACTATTTTGTCATACGTTTAGAATCCATTGATTTTCTATACGTATCCATTACTTTTTATTCATTGACATTCAAATAAGACATAAATAAAAATTACCAAAAAGGTATGACCTTGAAATCTAATAAGGATAATCATTAAACGCACACACACACACACATATAGTCATCATATTTGATATAAATTTTCATTGAATCAACAACATGTTTGAAAATATAAAGACAAATAAATATATGAATATAAAGTATTAAAACACTTGTTGTTATTATTATAGGAATCCAAATATCATTAATTAATCTATTATTTTTTAATTGGATTTGTCAAGGGAGAAACTTCACACCCTTTCACTGTAATGTTTCAAAATAAACCTATGGATTTCTACATCTGGATACATAATCAGGTATATATAATATGATTTTACAATCCATTAAAATTAATTTTCTTCACAATGTTTCCATAGAGGTTGAAATATTGTAATCACATAAATTGTTTCTATTCAATTTTTAACTTTCTATAAGATATAATACCCATATTAAAAACTTGGTAACAATCAAAATAACAATTTTAATATTCCATAAGATTTGTAAATTATTCTTATTGTGGGTAGAATGGGAAAAATGAAACTTTTTTCCAAAATAACCAAAATAGACACATTTATAAATAATGAATGTATTTAACCACACAAATAATTTCAAAATGTAATGGAATTAATAAAATAAAAAATCATGTTATTAGAATTATAGAAATTAATATTATGGAAATTTTCATTTTTACAATTTCTTTAAGAATTTTCAAATTTTGGTTAATTTCTCATTAATTTTATTATATAATGTTTTAAATAGTTTTTTAATTAAATTAACTATATTGTAAAATTAATTTTATTATGAATGTAGCTTAAATTATCAATTGAAATATCAGTAAAATAATTATTTTTCTCTATTTTCCAATGAAAAATATGAAATTTGTATAAAAATTATGACTGTACAAATCATTGTTAAAAAAATTATATATCTAATTCTAATAATAATGATCAAGAGAAATAATAAATATTGAAAAAATGGTTGTTGAATAAATTAAAAATACCATTAGAAATATGAAATTTTAATGGGTAGAAAAACAACCAAAAATACTCATTCGAAAGGGAAATCACTAATCATATGAGAAAAATAACAAAAAATTTCTACGGAACAGGAAAAATATTAATCATAAGAGAAGAAATAAGGATAATAAATAAATAAAAATTTGATAATAGTTTTCAAATGTCAAGTAGAGAAAAAATAATAATGGGAAGAAAAATAATATGGGAAAAGGAACAAATATCAATTAAAAATGAGTAAGTAATAAAAAACTACAATTTGAGGATTGATTCGTCTAAAATATTCAAAGGAAGCTACAATTGAACTCACTTTCTATGAGATCATGAACAATATGAGCAATCACGATCTCAAATATAGTTCTTTGAAAATAGGGGATTCATTTATTTATCATTAATAAAAAGAACAAAAGAAATATACATTTATCAATGTTGTTAATGGTATGATTTGTCATCCCATTTTTAGCATTGATAAAGTCACAAATTTATCAACGATAAAATAATGTTGATTAACTAAAGTTTTATTTGTATTAATTGTTGAGATATTATTAACAGATATTTTATAAATACGTAATATAATGCTGATAAATGTTTCTTTTATCAGCTTTTAATTTAACAATTATAAATACTAATAGAAAATAAAAATGAAAAATTAAAATTCTAAATTTATAACCAATTATTAATTATATGAAAATGAATATTTTAGATTGTTTAAAAAATAAATCAAAGAGGAAAAAATAATAAATTTAAAAAATAATAAAATTTTTATAAAATTAAAACAAATAAAAAATATTAATTATGTTATGTTTATTAATGATTTTGATAACATTTTGATAAATGTAATGATATTAAGATAAATATATTTATATTATGATAAATGAACAAAATATAATATTTATATAAGTAAAAAAATATGAAAAATGAATATATTATATATATTTCAAAAAATATGAAAAAATTAATATTAATATAAAAACAAATAAATATTGAAAAAAATTAAATTAAAATTATTTAAAAATATTTCATAATTAGAAAGGAATATATTTTAATTATATACATATAAAAAATGTTAATAAAATAATAAATTATAATTACATAAATTACAAAAATATTAAAAAGGGTAAATAACAATATATAAAAATATATACATAAATTTTAAAAAGAAATAAATTAAAGAAATATTATATGAATATATATAAAAAATACTATATTATACAACTATTATAATGGAATAAATATTGAAAATAATTATATAATAATAAATGAATGGGTATTAAAAAGGCATAAAATTTATTAATTAAAAATGAAAAAATTCAAAAAAATTAAAAAATTATTATTATTTTCTTTTTAATAATTTATGAAATATAAAAAATGAAAATAAAAATAAAAATAAACATGAAAAAATATCAAACATAAGAAATAAAAAAAATATATTTATAATGATGTATTTATTATTAATTAACATATAATAATTATATACAGATATAAAAATAAATTTTTTAAAATAATATTGATCAAATATTAATTATATTCATTAAAATTTATTAATTTATTAGAATATAAAATATAAAAATGAATAAATAACTTTTAAAACTAAAGATATCGAAAATAAAATATTAAATTAATATATATTAAAAATGAATATTTTATAAAGAAAATTTAAAATGGATAAATATTAAAAAATATCAAATAATGTTTAATTAATTAATATTGGAAATGAATGGAATTTATTAATTCATAATATATAAATTAAAAAAATATATTACAAAAAATAATTTAAATTTATTTTATCAATTATATGAATATTAATAATTAATAAATATTTAAATAAATATGTATAAATATTAACAATTTGATTGAAATACAATAGATTCGATCAAATTTACTAATTAAAAATGAATACATTATATATGTTTAGTGATTTAAAAACAAAAAATATTAAGATATAAATTAATAAATATAAGTTATATAAATTAGTAACATACTATAAATATTAAATATAGATAATTAAAAATTTGTAAAATAATAATAAAAAATGAAAAAATAATAATAAATCTATGTGTTTGAATATTTATAAATATAATTACACTAATTCCATTTGAAAACCCAAGTAACCTTCATATGATTGTCTATAAATATATATATGTATATTCTTGTGCAATAATGAGATATTTCATATTGAAAAATGGATTTTTTTTATATATTTAATTGTATATTTATATATATAAATATTTATTTATATTTATACAGACACTCACATTACAGACAAATAGATAGACACATATATATGCATCAATATACATATACACATACATAGTCAAACACAAACAGACACAGACACACATATGCATACACATAGACATACACATATATATACACATACACATAACCGTATAAATAAAAATATACAAACATATATATAGTTGCACATTAAAATAAAAATATTTACATACAACTAATCGCATACACATCAATGTAAAATTACATTAATGTAGAAAAATATATATGCACATACATATAAAACCATACACATACAACATAAACATACACATACAACATATACAAGAACACACACCCACACATACATTCAAATAGAAACACATTCCAATATGCATACACATGCATAAAAACATACATACATACTCATACATCAAAAAATATATTCACAAACATACACATACACATACCCATAAGTACATATATATATACACACACATACTTTCTTCTTCACAAAAAAATATACTTTCATACACGTATACATAAAGAAACACATACCGAATACATAAATCATTATACATGCACATAAATACACACACACAAAACCCAACACATATATGCATATACAAGGCACAACAACTCATAAGTACTCATAACCATACACATACATACTCACATATATAGGTGTACACATATATCAATATAGATACACATGTAAACAAACACATACAATTACATATGTATTTTTAAAATTGTTTAATATGGATACAAATATATAAATTCAAATAACTATATATAAATGAATTTATATTAATTTATATTTTTATGTACTATTAATATAAAATATTTATAAATTATATTTATAAATATATTTTACAGTAAATTTAAATAAATATATATTTTTATTAACATTTTTATTGACTAATAAAATTTAATTTTCTAATTTTTTATATTTAAATTGTTTATATGACATTTTAATATGTATTTATAAAAATATATTCCCTTAAATAATATATATATATATATATATATTAAATTAAAAAATAAATAATAATTATTATACCAATCATACTTAATATTATATAAATATTTATTAATAAATTCAATTATTGACGAGTCCCTTTATCAGTGCAAATAAAAAGAGTTTAGAAATGGAACTTTTGTCAAGGATGAATGATGTGAGAATAAAGTTTTGTGGTTTATCAATCATTTTTTATTACTCATAATGATTCAATTTCTAAGAGAATATTTTTAGTGATAATAAATGGATCCTCCTTATCTTCATTTTTATCCCTAATAATGGTTATCGCTTAATAAAGAGGTATCTATAATAGTGGTATTTGTAGTGGACCCCTTAATGATAGATGATGTTTTTTATCAACCCCTCATAATATCGTGGTTTTTCATAGATTCCGGATTATTTTATGATGTAATTGGAGGATTGTGTATGATTTTTATTAGGTTGAAACCCCATAAATGACATTGACTAGTAAGAAAAATGATTTATTTTGGACATGGTGGTGTTATAAATCCATTTAATACCTGAAGGAGAGGTAATTAGTGCTCATGTTATTTGAAATTCAATTGATATAGTGTTGTTTCTCATTTTTTTGGGATATGTATTTTTATTAAAGAGGGTTGTAGTGTCATTTTAGTATAGGATGTTATGTCTCCATGAGGGTTAATATGTGACCCATGATCTTAAATGTTTGGTAGTGGTGTTATATTTAAAGATATAGGAACATTAACTCATTGGTAATATCTTTTTCGTCTACAAATATCATTGGTACTTATGGAATGATTTTTCCCATCAGGATTTTAATTTCTTATTATGGAGGTGGATGGACGTTTATGGGGACTATGACATTGGGATATCTAAAACCACACAGAAGTGGAATGTAGTTACTAATTTTATGACTATGTATTAACAATGATACGTTGTTTGAGATTATAGATATAACTGGAGGGGGATAGAAGATATTATGGTGATTTATCTTGATATCAAGGTAGTTAGTGGTAGATATTGGATTTTCCAGATGATAATATGTTACTCAATTACAAAATAAGAGGATGACTCCTATTGGGGATACGTAGAAGTAGATATGATGTAAGGTTGTGTCATCCACTATGATACATTATAGTGTTAGTCGTAGGATCTCCGATCACATATGTTAATTTGAGGGAGTTTGTATGTTTCATAAATAGTGCACATTGAGGTTCCATGTGAGTTATTTAATATATTAATGAAAAATAATCTATGTGTATCAATGATATAGGATGCTTTGTGTTGTAAAACATTTTAGCATGAGATAAAGAGATCATTAGGTGAATTTTTATTGGGATTACTAGTCTTTGAGTGGGTGAAGGCACAACATCGTGTTCATTGTTTTTTATAAAACCACTAGATATACCTAAGTGGAAATGGTCGGAAAACATGTTTTATTTTTTCACTATTTTACAAAGATCCTATGGATTATATAATAGTATTTGGGTAATCATGGATCAATTTCATAAATCACCTCACTACTCGGTAATCAATGAGTTGAGTGTTGTAGAGACCTGGAATGGTGGTATGTAAATGTGATAGTTATGGTTCAAAGGATATTAAGGAGTATAAAATCTAATCATGATCCTGATTTAACTCGTATTTTAGGGGTATCTAAATTCATTATCAACTATTTCCCAATTAATTATTCCATAATTAGCGTATGGGAAGAATGAGTAGAGAATTGGATCATTGGAGAATATATTATAGTTTTATGTTTTAGATTTTGATAGTTATTTGGAAAATAAGATTCCCATGGTTTATTTTTTCTAGAAAACATTTCTTTTATTCAATTTTAATCGACTTCTTTGTTGTGTTTTATTATTTTCCTAATTGATCTCAATTATATTAACCAATAGTTGGTCTGTTAGTTGTCCTTATATTGGATGTGGTTCAATGTACAACTGAGAATATTTATATGTCTCAGGAGTGGATGAATGTGACACATGACCATATAAATTCTTATTTTTATCAAAGGATTTAGTCACTAGAGTTATAGGGTGGAGGTTTTTTTCCCTTAATATTTTCCAATCATCGAAGGAATACAAAGTTTTATCAGAGTATTAATATCTCTCACAAGTATATGTTTAATTTTTAGGTATTATAATGTTATTGGAAAGGTGGTGCATTGGTTTCTTTGTTTTCCAAATATGGATCATATCCATGCTATCAATCATGTGATGCAACCCTAATAATAAATTCATGATAATTATCATGTCAAAAATTGAGGAGAGTTGGATGAAGAGGGAGGTGATATGTTTATATAGATTCTAGTTAAAATCTAATACAATCAACAGAAAGTGCTACATGGGTAAACTATTCCCTTAGCATTAATTTTTTTCTCAGATTTTGTTTGGACGATAATACATGGAAACATGATTATCTGATGCACAGTCTGTATCTTGAGGTATTTGTATCTCAATTTTTTTGTTATTAAATTTTTAAACACATGATAATTTAATTAAATTTCATTTTCCATTGATGTAAGGTTTGATTGATGGTGTCGTATTTATATGGAGGAATGACATTGGGAGTTCATGGTTGGTGGTGTTTTTAATTTTGTTCATGTGGTTTTGGTTTTGATTCATAAGGTAGAAAATGATTTGATAGGTATCCAATTTAATAGTCCAAACCTTCTATTCATATAATGTTTCCTATCTTGTGTGTTTTTAATTTCAGGAGAGGGTTTGTGGAAGGATGGGTAGATCATAAGTTGATATTTTTTCTAGAAGTTGGTTCTCCTAAATTTTTGTAAGTTTTGTTTTGTGAGGATCATTTGGAGTTATATTTTTGGCATAGTATACATTGGTGTAGAGTGGAGGATCGTGGTATCGATCTTGGGGGTATTTGTCGTTTTAATTGACCATGATCGAGGGACCATTGGAAACATAATGTTCATTGTTTAGTGAAGATATTGATGTAAATGAGAGTTCAATTAATGTGTAATGTAAACTATTGTTGTGTCGGGGAGTCCTAAATAGGTGATTTTTTTATTAATTTATCATTTTTCAATGCTGGTATATTATGCTCTTTATGATGTGATGTGGTGTGTTTTGGGAGTATAGATCATGAATTGTGGAAATGATAATTTAAATGTTTGCTTCCCTAAAAATTATCATTGGTGATGGTTCACTTTTTTTAATGGCGTGATATATGGAATTATTTCACCTTCTTTTTCAAATAATGACACATTACATCTCTATGAAATATATTGAACTATGGTTGTTTTTGAAAAAACTAACCACTAAAATGTGGCCTATAACCTTATGTTATGGACTTATTTTTTCTGTCATCAGAATAAATTAGGGTGCTCCTATTAATTATAATATATATCATATATTTCCCAGGAACCATGGAAAATTCTAATGTGATTATAGGATATATTTTAGGTCCATTTTTATTGGATTTAATCAGTTGATATAGATTATATATTTATGGGGATCCAATGTTTTTCCCTTCATTTTACCTCATTCTTCCTTCCCATTCACCACTTTAGAGTTCCCATTGTTAGTGTTGGGTTATATTGAAGTGTTTTATATCATGCTTTTGATGTATAAGAATCATGAACTATGTTTATAATGGATTCCCTTTCATGTTTTTTGTTTTGTTGACATATGTTCCTGTTATACAATGTATTTTGATACACTAGTTAAGGGAGGGGTTTCAAGAAGTTCCCCTTTTCCATATCCTATAAAACTAGAAAAAATTAACTCTCTTTAGAAGGATGGTATGAATTTTGATAATGAATAGAATGATCTAGACCTAATGAAACTTATAGAACAGTGGTGTATTATATTTTTTTACTCTTTTTAATAACACTATTAATTTTTTCAAATCCTATTTTATTCAATTTTGTAAATTAATTTTAGTAATATTATTTCATTATTTTTATTTTGATCTTATAGTTTGACTAACATTTTATAAAAAGGATAATAATGTAAATAAATTAATAAATCAGTTCATTGAAATAGGGTAATTGGTGTGTCAACATTCTTTTGATAGAAGTTAAATAATTTTTTAAGAGTTTCATAATACTAAAATTTTAGTATTTTTTGATGAGAAAATCAGTTGATATTTGACGATAATGGTTTTGTAGCCTCTGATGAGGATTTTTTATGGATACTTTTAGGATGCATGAATGTGATGGGATGTGTGGTTGTGAATTTTTGTGATATGTAGTGATGGTTGATGGTATGTTGGGTTTGTGATATTTGTGTGTTTTGGTAAGAGGGTTGTGGTTCCCTTAGAATGTGTGGGAAGACAAAAAGAGAAGGTGTTTTTGGAATTATGGAACAAGTTGTTATTACTGGATTATTTTTTAGTTAACTAATAGTAGTGGAATATAACTAGTAATATTGAAAAGATAAATGATTCTGGATTTAATTTCATTAGATCATGGTGTTATATGAAATATTGATACATGAAATTAATTCAAACTGACTATAATATTAACACATGGTGAAATGAGTGGTTTTACATAAATGTGGAATTGAATGGAATATCCCACACAATATTTTTTTGATGGAAAATATAAAAATTTGTCAAATGATTTGGATTATGAAGAATCTATAAAAGGTTGTAGTTTTTGTTTGTATATAAATTGGGGGTGGGTTGTGGTGTTATAACTGGAAATGGCGGTGATGTGTGGTGATGGTATAGTGGGGATGGTTGTGGGTTGTGACAGTGAATTATTGGTTTGAACCCTTTTGGATATGATTGTGTATAACTATATATATAGGATGTAATTATTTATTATTTACTAAAAAATCCCTATATATTGGGATAGACATACTGATAAACAAATTTATTTGATCTGAGTGTTTTCTCCAATATCTAGGTCTGTGAGGGTAGAGATAAATACCTACCCCCTCTTCCATACTACCCATTCTTGGTGGGGTAAAAATAACTATTTATATGGATCGGGTGGTGATAATTTTTTGCGGTCAGACATTCCAGGAGGAACGCACATGTATAATTTCCTTTTATTTTTTGATATAATATTTTGTCGGATATAGATATGTATTTTTGGTTTCAATATTGTTAGACAAATTAATCATGGGATATTGTACTTATACATCCCTCTCAATCCTATTATCATGGGCTAGGTCAGAGTAATACTAATCTTAGGTGACATAAAAAATAAATAAACATTTTGAAATAAATTTTAAGGGATTACAAAACTATTTGGGGATGATTTTCTTTTTTTAGAAAATACCACATGTGAAAAAAAAATAAACAATACAATTCATGTTATATAAAACATTAAACTAAATTGGGTACCAGAAAATGAAATATATTAGATGAAAGTGGAACTATGTGGAAAGGAGAACTAAAATAAAACTCTAAAATAGTATAAGACTCTAGAACCAAGGTGGAACCACTCCAAAAAAGATATGAACAACTCCCATATCCATCTCCACCAATATTTTTAGTGACATCCGGAAGCACCACTAAAGAAATAAGAAACCTTCACCTTTCCTGAGTCCTGGTAAAGAACATATTCAATCAATACAAGGTTCCCAATAATGAGGTTAGTATAAAAATCATTAGGTAATCCCCAATGATTACCCAACACAACACAGTATATGAAGAGAATATTTTTAAATTTTTATATAATATATGATGCAATGATGAATAGTTTCATACAAATCAATGAACAGAAATCATGTAAGAATAAATTAAAAAATGTATAACACCACACCATATGACATGGAATAAAAAAAGCATGATTTCACACACACACACTCACACACACATGCAATGTACCTCCTTATACTAATGAGTGGTGAGTCATACTATCATAAAATCATTACTTGGTGTCCCATATTGACAGTGATAATTAAGGATTGTGAACCACCCCACATCGATAATAGTACTTTAAATCCCTTCTATATAAAAAATTATCATATTAAAAACCAATTATGAAAATATTATGATGATATAATTCATTTAAGACTTCTAACAAATAAGGTTATTTTCATATTTCAAAAATAACATTATAAAATCATTCAAAAATAATGGTTTTTGTTATATATTCCTCTGGATTTCCTAACTAGAACATAAAAATAATTTATAGAAGACAATGAAAAAATATTTTAGAATAATAGATAGGGTGATAAGACAGATACACCATGCATAGGGAGACTCATGACCACAACACTATCAATCAACCTCCAAAAATACTCCACCAATGTTCCATAAGATTTCATTCATGTTTAACCATAAAACAAAAAATATGAATCATCCTATAAAATAAATAAAGTAAATGGTTAATATAGGTTTTTTCTATTGAACCCCATGTTAAAAATATTCCTCTTAGATCAATACTAGATAAAATAAGTTTACTCCAATAGAAGTTTTAAATTCAGTTGTTTTGAAAACGAGTGTCATCAACACTACACACCAACAGAGAAAAAAATTACCATGGTATATTTGAACAATTGATATGTATATGACCATTCATGACTAAACAACATGCATTATATTATGGGTGTTATCCATTTTTGGATGACCATGGCTCCGAACCATGGCATGGTGGGGCCTCTCATTCCATTTCCCATAGTAAGTCCTTCATCATTACATGCCTAGGGATTGACCTACTTTGTCCATTTTGTGTCTATTTTAATTTAAAATAATCACTCAAAATATTGCAAGTTCAAATCCATGACCTTCGTTGGTTGTTTTGTTGGTCGTGGTGTGTCAATCAAATGAAACCAACCCTATAATCATTGAGTGACTCATAATATATCCCTGAACCAAAATAAAACCATGAAATATTATATAAAAACAGCATCTATATGGTCATACCTCCAACCGAGGGAGTCACATTCTCTACACCATTTGAATTTTTATCCTTGGAAATATAGGATAGTTTTGGCCTTTTCTCATGCATGAACAGCTCTTATTCACATTTTTTCTCTAGAATATTACCATATTTCTATAATATCTATTATATGGGTATTATTTTTTCGATAGATTTCACATATCTATCCAAAATCAAAATGGGTAAATAGAAATTTTTTATCTAGTTCATGAGTTACATGGTACGGATTAATCCCATGATTTGGATACAGGTGATACTTCTTATATTGAGGGACATAGAAGAGATAATGGTTAATACTAAATACTGGTAGTATGGACAATTGATAAATTTTTTCCCAATTCATTAAAAAATAACACATGGTCTAACATATAAAATTGAAAACATCCCTTACTTTACTAGGAATTGGTGACCATGTCTTGGTGATACATTCCTGAAGACATTATCACTACATTTTAATGACAATATTAGATAATTATGATTTAATTATTCTTTCTGTCGAATATGAACCATATCCATCTACCTTCATATCTTCCTGATTTTTATTGTTTTCTCGTGAACAAGACATGGTCAAATTATTGATGATTCTCAAATTTGGAGCCATTGTTCTGGAGAATAAAATAGAAAAATATATAATGTATTTAATGGGTGCATATGTGTCTTCCTTCATTAGTATTCACTTTAGGGAAAAAATTCCATTAACACATGATCAACCTAAGAGGATCCAAATATCACTACATAAGATCTAATAATATCTTCTGACATCTAAATGTTATGGTATGGTATCCAATAGTTTTGAAGATGATTTAATATTATCATGGTAAGATGATTTATAAGTTCTAATTATAACGATCAATGAAATTTATAAGTGAATTGGGGATACCAATTAGGTATGATTAAAATTGAACATATATATTACATGGGAACTCTTGAAACATATAAAATTTCCAAATCCTATAAATTTTAAGACTATTTGATTTTGATAATGTGAGATGGCTTATTGATTCAGTCAACAATTTGTGAAATAACATTGTTCTTCTGATGTAACCGTGGAAGACATATGACAATGACAATGTAAATTTTCTCTCACTTCTATATTGGTAATAGAATAGGATGCAACATGAAGACAGTTCATTGATTCTCATACTATACATAATAAAAGTTATAAATTTTTATACATTATATGTAATATATCATTTCATACCTGGCCACCCAGAAAAGAGCATTCACATCAATATACATTTTCTAAATAACCAGAAGAATAAACCATTTCAAATGATGATATTCTTGAAGAAAATGTTCATAAGAAGAAAGTGGGAGAACATTTAGATTATGAAAATAGGAAAATGATTTTACAAATCCTTTCTAGCAGTCAAGAAATCTCCCAACCACTAAGGTTTGATCCAATGGTGGTGTAATTAGGATATGCACTATAAGACTCTTAGAAAAATTACATCGTGTCTAAAAAATAATAAAATTAGTTGAAATTTTCATACTCAAATAATAAAAAACATTATATATTCATGTAATAAATAATAATCATTAAATACCCCAAATTAGGGACATCTATGAACACTTCATTGATTGACTTTCAACTCAGTGTGTTTTTGTTAAAAAAATTTATTCTAGGTTTGTAGTCAATGTCTAACATAAACATATATGGATACCGTATCCATCATACATGCCTTGAGATAATTCCTTATAGAGTGAAGATATATTTCTTACTTTTATGATCAATGGTGAATGTGGTATTTTCTAGAAATTGATAGTGTCACTATCCCATTAAATAAGGAAACACTATATCAAATACAATGTCTTGTGTTGGATAATTCATTTCATCCATTCTCATCTTCCTAAAACTATATAACCTAACATGATCTCTGAGTATGATAATAAGTTCCAGCCATGATCTTGAAATGTCACAACATATTGTATAAACCTAACCTAGTTTGGGTATTATTTGGATGGGTTCCAAAGTTAGATTAATTGTACTAAATAGAATGAATTTTTAATATTTATCATTTCATTTGAATGGAATACCAATTCTTGTTTCATCAAATATAATAGATGAATGTGAACGGACCATATTAGGATATTCCTTACACTAGGGGGTATATTGTTGGGGAATTTTTAATCAAATTCAAATTTTAATTCTTCTATCTATTTGATCTATTAGGATCTCGATTATCTCATTTTGTTTTCATTTTCACTTCATTTATATGAAATTAGAAACAAAAAAACATCTGATTTTCATACAAGGTTCACTACAAAATAAATGCATCTTGTCCTTTTTATATTCTAACAATAATCATGACCACACATCCACTATAAATAAATCATTTGAATGTGGTTACCACAAGTAGTTAATTCCCTTTCACGTGAAATACAATATATTCAAATGGAATATAATTTTTTATAAAATTTTGTTTGATATTTATTCTTACTATAAATATAGTCATCTACTTATTGATAAAGTTTTGTAACACCAAAAAATTATTCCGACTGTTGAGAATTGTTTGATGTAACCATTGTAATTATTTCTCCCACAACAATTTACTTCACATGGTTACTTATATAATGGAAAACAGACAAAACATCTCCTTCTCCGCAATACCAATAAGAAATATACACTTTATTTTTTTTTTCTAGATAATGTGAATTTATTAGATTGATGAACACATAATTCTTCATGAACAAATAATGATCAACTAAATATAAATTTGTCTATCACACCATATACTCTTATTATCACTTTCTTCTTATTTGAAAAAACCAACTACATAGTGATCTATTTTAATTCATGTTGGAATGAAATAAATTATTTTTGATTATTAAATCAATGAAGATCAACTTTGAATAGCATCATAATGATTATTCTACCCCGATAAATAATTACATGGAGACACTCTATTCATTCTAGAAACGTAATTATTTTAATTTTAATAAAAATATCTTGATCTCATTCTTCAATACAAAATATCAACACATGAGTAAATCAGTTCACATCAGTACTACATTGGTGTAGAAAATATTTAATGAAATTTATTCGCACCGAGTTTTCAATATCAATTCATGTATGAATGGCCATACAAAAACATAAATTCTTCGCTTCTGTAATTGTTAACTCTATAAATTCATGGACCATGTCCATTTCCATAATCATTTTAATATTTTTCATTTTATGTATTTTCATTGAGTTAATATTTTATAAATGGAAGGGTAATTTTTAAATCATATGTATACCTTCGGTCTATAAACTTACCACATCAGTTTACTTTTCACGAGTTCATGAGCATTCACTAGTGCACATACACATGCACACTCATTAAATTATTCTCACTCCTTATATCTATCTCTCTTAACAAGACATTCATGCTTTAGTTTCTTAACCAATTTATATCAATAATATTTTCTTGCAAGCACATTCTATCATGTGTAAATCTAAACAGTGTGAGTTCCTCTTATTTTTATTCCTTGTTTGATCATGGGTGCATGTTAGGTTCTCATTACACAAAAATAATATTTAGGCGTGTTCTTCCCTTTATATTGTGTATCAACTAGATACAAAATGTCATAGCTTAAGATTTTATACGTTTTATAGTTTCCGGAAAAATCGAGAGAGTAAACAACTCATGTACCACGACACCTGTTATATTTTTTAGGGTAACCAATGAGCATTATAGAACTAGTTCATATCTGCAATCTAAGACAAGAATGTTTAGATATAAGTTATGTGTCTATGGAATTTTTACCTTGATAACATAGAAAGACTAATAGAACAACCCTTATTTGTAAAGAATTAAGATGGTATTCTTAAACAAATCGCATTTCCATGAATCTCCCCATATTAATGAATCCTTGAGGTCCCATAAAACTCTTACTGATTCACGTAATATAATTCTATAGAGAACAACTATTTTTTATTTATCTCCAATGTTTTCAGTGACAACACCTCACTTTATTTTAGCACCACTACTTTTAAGTACAATGATGATTGAATATTCCTCATTTAATCTCTAAATAAAATCCCAATTTTTAAACCATTCAAATAAACTATTAATTGCCAAATGGAATTGATATCTTTAATGATCTAAATATAATGTTAAATAAGGAAAACCCGTCATATTAATTATTAAAAGGCATTATCATTTATGGTGAAAATATCTTGTTTTGTGAAAGGGATTTCATGAAAAACATGTCTCAAACCATTTCATGAATATCAAAAATGCATTAGACTTTGAAAATTCCTTTTCATTCAGACAAACCATATTTTTACATTGAACCATGGAAATGAATTGTATGATATTTTCATTGAGTTTATCTGAAAATTTTATCCTCACAATGATCATGGAATCAAATTCTTTGATCATAAATGATTTCTTTTACATCTCCAATGAAGAAGTGGTGTTGTCAAGGGGAGGCAAGAGGAATACGATGATGTTCGGTGTTAAATACATGGATCATTTCGAAAAATAAAGAGAGAGTGATCAAATGTTGTTGATTCAATCATGTGAGATGTGGTATGTGATGGGCGGTGTAGATTACATCAATTAGATGGATGCAGTTATATCATTTTTTATGTGGGTGAGCAATACCACTCATGTTTCTTCCCACATCAAAACCTCTAATAATTGTTCTGCGGTATAACAAACTAGCACAACCTAATCTGGTTAGAAATCACCCTCCACCTGTAGTTGTTCTACCCCACATGGTTTCACCTCTTCTTCTATGGGACAGTATCACAACCCATGTGTGGCCATAGATGTGTGATCTATGGGCCTTAAACATGGGTATACTCACCCCTTTCAGGTACTATGCTTTCTCTTACCACTACAGCCA
Source organism: Viscum album (assembly GCA_963277665.1). NCBI lineage: Eukaryota > Viridiplantae > Streptophyta > Magnoliopsida > Santalales > Viscaceae > Viscum > Viscum album. Next base: position 1,260,839,269 of record OY728152.1, read on the forward strand.
TGGATGCCCAACCCAGTCAAGGTCCTCCCATGTGGTTGACCACTTGGGTAATGAAAAAATGACTGAGGATATCCTAGGATAGGTTTTTTTAAATTAAATCCATATTAAATTACATAGTAAAAACTTTGTATAAAATATATTTCAATATTAAATTGTATGGAGCCAACTTCCTCTTCTTAATGAATCCTTTCATATAACCATTCATTCTATAGTAATAATATCGAATGGTTCTCTTAGGTGAAAATTTTATTTTACATCTTATTTAAAATATTTTATCAAATCAAAATAAATGTATTCTTTAAGATAGCTTTTTCAAGGTTCTCTTACAATAATGACATATTTAAATAAATTCTTCCAATTTTATGAGTTGATTCTCTTTTTTCATATTTGTTACAAGGAACTATTCTTATTCCAAAAAAATTATTCCCCACAAATGGATGGAACATAAACCATCATAATTGTTGTAAAAAATGTGTCGACTTTGTCCCATGTACATTGAACACGGAACCAGTTCAATAATAATAATATTTTACTAGGAAATTATTCAAACATGACCCTTAATTTTAACTAATGAATCCACAATAATTCTCTAGGGATCACAATGAAACACAAAGGCATAAATAGATGTTTCATGGAATATCATGGCCTTATTACTTCACATAATATCCATTAACATTGGAACTTATTCATCGTATTAGAATCAATGTAATATCCCTATTTCATTGATCACCATTGTCAGACAATGAAAATCATTTACAAAAAACAAAACTCATTCAAAAAGTGGTCTCTTCAATACCCCCTTGAATTTTTTGGTAATAATTTCAACATTCATTCCAAATGAATGTTTTAATATGTGGAACATTTTCTTCTCTCACTTTATTATTTTTCGAAATTTTATTCACTGTATCTCCCCTTATTAGAAAGAAATAAAAATGTTATGAGAAAGGGTATTAGTAAATTCTATAAGAATGTACAAAACATAATTTCACTCCATTTCTACTTGAGTTGTTATCGGTGTAAGAAGTAAGAGGATTTGATTTATCCAATAAAGCATTCCACTACAAGATAAACATGATACCTTAAGAAATGACAACTCATATACGTGAATTCAAGGATCTTACACTTTACTTCTAGGTAAAAACTACAACATGTGAGATGTTTCTTTTGAAGAAAAATTAATTTGAAACCCTCATACTCAATTCAACAAATCGATCAAAAACATTCAAATACAGTAGGTAGAAAACGTGAACTTTTGGAAATTCAATATTTTCTATACCATTTATTAATTCAAATGATCCTCCAATATAAAAATTTTATATTTGTTTAAAACCAAAGATGATATATTAAGAAATGAATTCATTTTCTAATAACATGAGTTTCATGAAATTTCTAGACTCTGCAAATTTCATACAAATTGAAATATTGATATTGATAGCTTCATTATTTGTCTTCCCCTAAAGTGAAATAGTTCCTATATTCTTTGTAATGGTGGACCTAATCCTGAATCAATTTTAGGAAACTATAGTATGAGAATACAAAAGAATGGATCTTCTACTTGGGAGTATCTTGATAAGACAACATTCAAAACACCACTAGGGATGATATTCATTAATATTTATTCGAATATATAAAATTTGATCAAGATAAGATGGTACCTTCTTTATCCAGGATATCAATAATTGTAAATCTAAATATTAATCTTCATCAATGATTATCCACCATCATATTTGTAATTTAATATCAATTGATAAATCTTTAATGATTGTTACTTATTCATCATTGCTATCAAGAATTGACCGTACTCACCATAGCCCAGGTTCCCCCCTTCGAGAACATGCATATCCTTCAATTCCCTATATTATAATCACATATAAAATACACAATGGTTAATGGGAATATGGTTGATCCACCATGCTTCATCAATATAATCATAAAGGTTGAGTTTTTTCTCTCAACCTATATTGTGCATTTAATCATTACATCACGGCTAATCATTTAAACACATATTCTAATTTATATTGAGGTTTCATGGCTATATTATCATCCTCTTCTCATTTTCTTGGTGAAAGTTTCTTCTTTATAACCTGCATAGATGATACATTATTTCACCTATCAATGATTTCTTCTTATTCCAGTAGTAAGGATAAATAAAAATTTTCATTTTGACCAAGTTTCATGAATCTCTTAGAGAAAGTTACTTTTACAAATGATTACAATTTTTTTCAAACTCTCGTGCATTTTTTATTTATCATGTGCAATCTATTGTTTAAATTTTTCACCAAACATTTCATGTTCATATTCAAGTTTCCTTATCTATTAAAAATAATCCTTCCAAATAACTAACCTGTAATTAGAAACTATGGAATAATGATTATATCTTCAATATGGTTTATTATGTGTTCCATTCGTTTAATCAGTAGTTCATTTGGATGATGGAATTTTCATAAACATATTGGTTTAAGAATCCATTGTCATCTCATCTTTCATTCTTGGAATCTCTTTGAGAAAACTTGTGTTCACAATATTTGTCTATTCTTTTCTAAAGGTTGCATCTTTTTTCCCAACATTATTTTCCAATATCATTTTTGCATCATATTTGGATATATTTTGATAAGAGAATATATCATCCTTGTTTCAACTTCCATGGAATACATAATAGATTTTATCAAACACTCTAAATCTGTCTAAAGCATACAAAGGCTTCAGGACCTATGGATATTTCTTTTTATTCTGCATGAAGTTCACCATTATCAATGGATTCCTTTGTGATTTTTCATTTTAAAAATTGTAAAAAAAATTAATGAAATATTTCCAAATATATTGAATAACAAATATGGACCTAAAATAAGGATATATAGATATATAATGAATCTGATTTTTGGGACTTATTAATGATTAGGTTGTTATCTCTGTGGGGAACCAGATTCCACAATTTCATTCTTATCCATCTTAGTCATGGTGGTAGGATTCTTATCAAATTTATTCATCCATACATGTTGAAAAATTGTTTTACAACCAGAAAATTTCACGATTAATGGTTTATAAATATTTACAAAATTGGTATGGATGGTACCCATTTCTTCCCAGAATCTTGTAATATATCATTGAATGATGTCATGATCTTCTAATTAGTTGTTTTAGGTATTTTATACATAGAATCATCAATTTATCCTTATTTACCAGTATCAATCATCTCCTTTTTATGACTTAATATATCTCTCAATATTGACAAACTAAACTTCTAATTGTAGACATTTCAAATAGCAATTTATTTTTTGTAATATTCAAGAATATTCCTATACTCTTCACATGCATTATTCATTCTATCATGATCGTCTTCATGATTCATAACATTATTCTAAATCAAATGGTCTTGTTTTTTGATCTTCAAGGATAATTATTCCAATAATAAACCCCTTAAATTAATTCAATTTTTCAATTTCCCCTCAAGTTCATGTGTCATTTCATCTAGAGTATTTTTTACTCCATTTTTATATTAGAATTCATTCATCAACTTTATAGAGAATATTTCATGTTTCATAGTCGTTTCATCAATGGTTCCAACCTATCTGGAGAGATTTAAACATTATCCAATTTTTTATTTTATTATTATTTCCAAAAACATCAGTTTCTCCCTCTAACTGGTTGATCTATTTTTGCATGTATTGAAATAATACAAAAAAATAAATGTTCTTTCATTATAAATACAATGAAGGAAATCTATTAATCAACCAAATGATAATTATTTAGAATTTGTATATTGATCATTGTAAGAACCTAGTTATTCCTTTAAGGTAATGATCGTTCCTCATTAGTTTTTACTTAAAAATGAAGGAAAAGTAGACCAAAGGCTAGCTGCAGTACTGTTTCACGATATGACTGGGAGTTACATGTCTTGTATTTCTTAAGACACATTGTGTAATGATGGTTTCATGTCATATAATCCCATTGACTGACCATGTAATGACCATTTCAAGATTTGTATAGACATGGAATGTAGTTTCTAGTACACACTATGTAATTTAAATATATTTTTTGATTAATTCAGGTAGTAGCATCATCTTTTTCAATTAGATAGAAACATTCCCTCATTCGATGAGCAGCACATCTAGGAAATCCGATCATGAATTTTCCTCTTGTTTCATTGTCTAATGCCCTATTAGAACATCATAAAATCAGTTGAAATCCCCTCTGTGAGTGATTTATTCATTTTGAGCCATTAATTGTAACGCCCCTAACCCAGTAACCCAGAGTCGGTGAATTATTACATAAATTTATCATGATCACAAAAGATAAGGTCTCGGAAGACTGATTATTTTAGTAGTTTTGAAACACTAGATATATTCATAAGTCTTACATTACATCATACAGTGAAAAACTACAACAACATAGTCTCCATAGTCCACACTCATATCCTCTCAGACTATCCCTGCAGGTCAGCCATAAAATACTTCTTCACATCTTGGGAATAATAAAACATAGAAAGGGGTGAGCTCAGAAGCTCAGTAAGAATAAAAATATAACATAAACATTAATAAATAATCATAAACATTAAAGGAAATGTATAACTAAAACAAAATCCTTTTAAAATTGAACTTCATCATAATATGGAAAAAATAAAATTAAATAATTCCATTTATTTATTCACCTTGATATTCTTCTAATCGAATAATCACATGCAATACCAATAACCACTTTTATAATTATGGAATGCATAATGCGAGACTATCATAACCACATAGTCAAGGTTTTCTGCCAAGACTACAAATAAGATTTTGTCAAAGCCTTATTCCAAGACACTAGTTTGTCTGATGATACCTACTAATGCATCAAGGAGCTACAGTAGGCTACACCCATCACATACTAAGTCCAATTAATTCCTCATATGAGAAGTTTAAAACATAACATAAACATTAATATTAAAACTAGCACAGGAAATGTCAATACATTATCCAAAAACCATAAATGGTATAAAAATAGAAAATCCCAAGTCAAACATAACTCATTCAGTACAATATAGAAGATTTTATTGTAACATATTAACCTCAATCGAGAATAATGAAGTATATAGACAGATGAAAATAATCATCAAAACTATTTGAGAGAAATATCCCCCTTTTTCTTGAAAACATTTAAAACTCACACTACATGTCAAGAAGCTGTTTTAAAAAAATATAATCGAATTAAAGTGTCCCAAACCAAATTGAAACTATTAAAAGGAATTTTAATTTTATAAAATTAATTTCAATATAAATAAATCCTTAAAACCATTTTAAATCATGTACATTAATGAGAATTATTTAGAAGAATAAATCTTTATAACATTTAAATATGATATTTTAGTTATAATTTCTATCCAAAAGAGTGACACTTTAATACAAATAATTTAGGTAATCATAACTTTTTAATATCATGAGAATAAATGGATTCATGATAAACTATGTCAAAATACATTATATACACCATATAAAAGTGATTTGGTGTATAACAATGTAGAACTCTCAATGGAATGTAATTTGAGATGAAATCTAATAATAAGGTTGTATCCTTAGGTTAAGGATAAATAAATGACATAATTATGTGTGAAAAATATAAATACACACAATATGATTTGATATTCAGTTTCAATCAATCAGAGGACATTCAAACATATTCTTGAGAAGACAACACCAATTAATTGGATATCGAACTCAACAAAGGGATATTGAGTTAAAATTACTCTTATCAGGTTCATATCGATGAATTAAGAAATTATAAATGGAGTGATTATGTGTATAAAAAGTATATCCATAGAAAGGGGAGTGAAAATTATGACATAAGAAAATTAATAGTGATTCCACACATAATCTTTGAGTAAAATTATCAATGTAGTATACGTAAAGCCGAATGACTGGAAATTGAAATTTCAAATTCCCTTATTGATGTGGTAAATTACGAAACATACACCCATGAAATATGGATAATACAATGATGATGTATATACCCACAAATTAATGTATGTTACACAATTAATACAATTATGGGAAGTACACACACCATATGTAATAAATATGTGGTGAACAATGGAAATCTCATGGAATTAAAAGTGAGATAAGAAACCCAACACTTTTTACTTTTTCCTTGGTTAAAGGTTGATTAACCTCCTGTATAATGGTAAAATAATTTTTATTTAATTATATAAGAATAATATACATTAATATGATATTATATTTGATCTTTTTACATTGATTTGTTAATAATATCTTAGTATTATCGTCTTTTCTGGTTTTAACGAATTCATTTTCCTTTATATTATTTGTTATGTGAACCATATATATTATGGATGGGATGTATCTTATTAATATCCTTAATTATATCATGTCTATAAAAATCATTTTAAATCATCAAATTAAATTTAGTCTTAAATGGATACGATGTGGAATGAATCTCATAAAGTTCGTGAAGACAGTAATCCGTATGTACGCACGAGCAACTATATCATTATTTTGATATTAAAATAATAAATAATTGGATGGTATATCATATATACAGATTCATTATCATGTTATATTTTATTATTTACATTAACTACACAACATTATTATACCCATCCAAATAATAATGGATTGAATAACAATTACACCCCGACGTGGAGACGGTAATCCGTACGTATGCACGTATGCTGAAATGTCATTCAGTGGATGGATAAAATAATGAATATGGGTGTACTATATTTATAATAAAATCACAATATATACAAGCTACTGGAATTATAATTTTATAATGGAAATAACAAAGAAGAAGAAGTGGAAGAAGAAAAGAAATTCAAAGATGGTGGTGAAATTATTTACTCTTCTTCGGGTTCTTCCTTTGGATTTGATCAAAAGTGATCCTATGCTATCTTTATGACCAAAGGAGGACATCTAGGATTAAGTGAGGGAAGTTTAGAGGATATTTGGGCAGGGGTTGGCCAATCCAAAACGGTTTGAAGGTTTGAATTGGAGAGAAGGTGAAGTGCCCTTTTATAAGAGGGGTGAGGGGCTCCTTAAGAAAATCATAAAATATTATTTTATAATAAAATAATTTTCGGATTATAATGGCTCCAAAGTGGATTCTTTGAAGGAAAAGGCGGGGATGGGTCTAAAATCAATCAACTAATAAGTTTTATATAGTTTTGGTTCACTATATTAACCTTAAATTTTATATTTAACTCTTAGTTAAATAGATTGACATTTACTATGTATCTTTGTATTTTTATATTATATTGTCAATAAACATACTATATACTTCCAAACGTATCCCAAGTGGTTCATTAATGATACACCTATCATTATATATGTCATTTGGACGAACCATATATTTTTGGGAATAGAATATCTATTAATAATATAATATTTGATTTAAAAATACTTTTATGTCAATTTTGACACTATTTGGTATTTTGTTATTGCTAAATTCATAACAGAATTATTACTTTGAAAAAAATTCATTTAAACAACCCTAATATGGCATATTAACCTATAAAATTAGTAGAATTCATAAAAGTCTCAAATTAAATTTATTTGGATATTTATAATATCAGTTATTTTATTATTTCATTAATTAGGTAATTACTACATCAACATTGTGTCATAATTAAATTAAATTATTTAATGTCTAAAAATTATAAATAAAGAACCAATATGTAGGAAATATATTTTTTCTTACTAATGAATATTTTTAATCAAATTTATCTTATGTTTAACCCTATATTAAAAATGTTTTATTTATTAAACACTGATTTTAAGTCTTTTAACACTTCTTTGAATTAAATAAAAATAAATGTCCTAATATAATCCAACTGAGCCAAAGAGGTTCATATTTTATTCCTAAGGGTTTTCTTAGTCTAATTATACTTATCCAATTGAAATAGGACATGTTTATGTGTATTAATAATATCATTTTTACCCTTAATTACCCTATTTACTTGTAACTATGGTAAACAAAAGTTAAAAGTTACAATTCACCAAAAATTATTTCTATCTTATTGAACCACATTTTACTTCTAGATATTAACCGTGTCTATCAGATTTTCAAAATTCAACTCACAGAAGTGGTAAAATTATGTTTATGTGAATTTAAATATTCTCCTAGGAGGTGGGTAAAAGACGGTGAATAGTTCAGTAAAATATAAAATATCTAATATTATTACAAAATGAATACCATGAATTACATTGAAATTATGTGGGCTTTAGGTATCTATTTTGACAAAAAATAAATTTAATTAAAATAAAATATTATTTAAATAAAAATTCTATTTTAAAATATAACTCAATGTTTTCACTATTCATCAAAAATTAAAAGTTTTCAGAAACATATCAAAAATTAACCCTAAGATAATTTTGAAATTCTGAGTTCAAAAATGAAGTCTATTTTCTCAAATTCATAAATAAAAATTGAATTTATTAGTTTAAAATTAAATCCCATTGGTAAAACCAAAATGCATATTTTTATGAAATAATAACTACCAAAAGATTGACATTTGTTTATGTCAAATTTCAGAGTGAAATTACTTCCATTGAACAACTTTATATTAAATGTTAAAATATAATATAATTATACATTCAAACCATTCATATTTATAGTTCAACACTATAAATTATTTTGATTAAAAATGTTTTTTTTAGTTAAAATATATTATTTGTAACTATTCACCCAAATATGAAAGTTATCAAAAAAACACCAAAAATTTATTAAAACCAAATCCTTATGTCTCAATCCCAAATAAGAAGTTCATTTTGTCAAATTGAATATATAAAAGTTTGAAATATGGTATTTAAAAAAGGATCTCCATTAAAAGGTGGTAAAATTACATTTATTGAAAAATACTTCTTTTATCTGAAAAAAATAAATTTGTCCTTATATTATGACTATGAAAATCATAATATGGATTTTAAAATTATAAGGGTTATATAATGCTCAAAAAAATTTAATACTATTCATAACCTCTTTCGAACGGCTAGTTTGGTAATTCGTGGTTCACTTGAACATGATGTTGTGTGTTATGGAAGTTGTTGAATAACATTGAAAAACTAAGGTACTTTGAAATCATGGGGTGTTACATTCTTCCCTCCTTCAATTAATTGTGTCCTCGCAATTTTATTAAAATTGGTCTTGGGAATATAATGGAAAGCCCCACATCGGAAAAAGATTCAATAAAACTATCACATTAAAAGAAAGAATGAGAAGTACAATAGTCACCCAAGATAACCCATACTAGGATTCCATGTAGGAAAACATGGATATGGAAGATAAACTAACTGTCAAGTTCTGATGGAGAGGGATAGAAAACATGATCAGGATAGAGTTAACAAAAATAAAACCTCAAACTTGTGATGGGACAAACGGTCATTAGATTCCCAGTAGGAAAAGTAAACAGACAAATTTTTTTTGTTTTAAGTTACATTTCATAAAGATGAGGAATTCATTTATGAGATTGACTAAGAACATAAAGAGATATATTTACTATTTAAGTAGAGTTTCATTCTTAAAGAAATTTCTACCACTAACTCAATTTTTTTAAACAATTAGTGTTCAAGAAGACTAGGTCACACCGAAAGAACTAGAATAAACTTCTATAGAATCACATGATCCATGAAAGATAAACTATATATTTACCTTGTCTTCAAATATTAAAAAAATGGTTAGTACAAGATCTGATGATCCCCCAAAAGGATATTCCTTTATAGAAAGATACAATAGTCTTAATTTGTAAAATTAAACCAAAAATACCCCATTGTTAAATAAATACCATTCAATAAACAATTGTCCTTAAAATCCTTTTATATATTCCAAACTAATATTGAAACCCAAAACATAGATGAATTTGGTTATGTAGTCTTCCACGTTAAATTGTATCACGAAATGACATCAACTACTCTTAAAGTCACATACTTAATAGTAATTAACCTAATCACGTATTCTCTATTATAGGTTATTCATTTCCATAAATAACCCAAATCACTATTAATCCACAATAAAAACATGGATAAAAATCCACCATTTCTCCTCAAATGAAATACTGCAGTATTCTATTTTCTTTGTGCATATAGTGTTCCCAACATAGCAAACATCTTCCAAAAAAATATTTATCACTTAAACACCAAATAAATTTCCTATACTAAGGGTATTTATTTGATAAGACATAACATCCCAAATCAAATTTTTATTGATAAATAATATCATTTAACTAAAAATAATTAGTCACTCTAACTAGGGACTTCACATAGTCCAGTCGTAGGCGATAAATCACAATCGCACTCTGGTTGTGGGTTTGACTCCACAGATTTGTCTGATGCGGCGGGTTGTCACACGGTCTGCGTGTTGTCCCTTTTCAAAAAATAAACTTTATAGCATTACCAAAATGAGATAAATTCCTCAAAATAACCATAATTGAATTTAACCACAAATGTTATCTCATACCTTGCATTTTCATCCCAAAATATAATAACATGTAATTGCCTCAAACCCAATTATCATATAAAACCAAATGGTTATTAATAACTATATCCACAAGATAAAAGATAATTCTTCCTCAAATAACATTTTCACAAGAAAAACAACAGGGTTACAAATACAAGAGAAAATTATTCCAAAGTAATCCCATTAACAAGGAGTACTTGTACTTTTAAAAATTTCTCTAACCATTTATTTCCACATAGCTTCTTCTTTGACCAAGAAAATATCCTATAGAATAGGGAATTAACTTGGGCAATGGCTAGGTTCCTTACATTTATGGAAAATGACTGTAAATGGAATATTGGGACCATTTTTATTTTCTTCCATAGTACTCTTCATTTTTCCTCGGCAATACTTCAGTTTATTTCCTTCTTTCCCACATGTAAAGAATTTCATTGTTCCACTGAGACACTTTCTTGGGTGTCTCCTTACACATTTCTTTCATGAAAGAAATTGGGGATTCTTTTCTCCATGGTCTCCACTGCTGGAGTTCTTATCATTCATCACCATTCTCTTCTTTGTTGAGTCCCGGAGTTGGTTAATATATGTGTGGTTGATCATATTTTTGGAAAACAGATTTTGCATGGACACAATCTCTTTTATACCTATAAACATTCCATTTTTTACTCATTTCCACCACCTTTCTAACCTTGTACATCATTCTCAATGTTACTTTGACTTCCTTGGAATCCAGCCACTGACTAAAACCAGAAAGCATTGTGTGAGTAACAGTAGTCATAAAATCATTTGGAGAATATCATGACACCATATTTTCAATTTGAAACTTCTTAGGATTAACCAAGTTCATTTATTCTCATCTTATATTAAAATACTTCAAATCGGTTTGTAAAGAAAATGTAATTTATCATAAGCATATCCCCAGGGAGTGTCGTAATGAAGAGTGCAGCAAGGCCCGTTTTCATGCACCAGTTCCCATTCGAGTATAGATCAAAGAGGTGTTTTCAGGTTTTACCCATAGGTACATCCATGCCAGAGTCGCCTCTACCGGCTCGTATCCAGAAAAGGATGTATTTCTTGGAAAACCAAAAAAATCTCTAAAATACCAATATTCTGGGAAGTTTTTCTATACCAATCATCAAATCCTATCTTAGGGCTATGTGTTATAATCAGAGTTTATCAAAATCTATCTTCCAAGGTGTGTACTAAACTTCCTACGATACCAACTATAACGCCCCAACCCGAGTTACCCAGAGTTAACGCATTATTACATAACATTGGCATGATCAGAACAGATCAGGTCTCGAAAGACATATTAGTTTAAAATCCTTGGAAAAACTAGATAAATTCCTAATACTTACATTATATCATACAATGAAAAACTATAACAACATAGTCTCCATAGTCCACACTCATATCCTCGCAGACTATCCTTATAGGTCAGTCCTAAAATACTTCATCCCATCCTAGGAAAAATAAAACATAGAAAGGGGTGAGCTCAGATTTTCAGTAAGGGTAACAATATAGTAGAAACATTCATAAATAAGCATAAACATTTAAGGTAATGTACAACTAAAAGAAAATAATTTTAAACTTGAACTTCTGGGTAAATGGAAAAAATAAAATGAAATAATTCTATTTATTTATTCACATGGATATTCTACTAGTCAAATAATCAAATGCAATATCAATAACCACATTAATAATGAGGGAATGCATAATGTCATACTATCATAACAACATAGTCAAGGCCCTGTGCCAAGACTAAAAATAATATTTTGTCAATGACTTATGCCAAGACACTATCATGTCTCATGAGACCTACCTATGCATCGAGGAGATATTGCGGGCTCCACCAGTCACATTCTAAGTGTGATGAATTCCTTGTATGAGAAATTGGAAACATATCATACACATTCATATTAAAACTGTCTAACGAAATGTCAATAATTTATCCACAAACCATGAATGGTATAAAAATAGCACATCCACAGTCAAACATAACTCATTAAATTTAATATGGAAGATTGTATTGTAACTGATTAACCTCAATCGAGAATAATGAAGGATATCGACATTGATGAAAATAATCATCAAAACTATATGAGAGAAATATCCTTCTTTTAATTGAAAACTTATAAAAGTCACACTACTTGTCAAGAAGATGTTTCAAAAATAAATTTTTTAATAAAAGTGTCCCATACCACTTTTAAAATTTTAAAAGGAATTTCAATTTTAAAAAATTAATTTCCATATAAATAAATCCTTAAAAACTTTTTTAAAACATGGGCATTAATGAGAAATTTTTAGAAGAATAAATCTTTAAAACATTTAAAATGATATTTTATTTAGAGTTTCTAACCAAAAGAGAGACACTTGAATACGAATAATTGATTTAATAAAACCATTTTAAAATTATGAGAATAAAGGTATTCATGATATATTATGTCAAAGTGCATTATTTACACCATATAAAAGTGATTTGGTGTATAACAATATAGAAATCTCAATGGAATGTAATTTGATATGAAATCCCATAATAAGGCTGTATCCTTAGGTTAAGGATAAATCAACGACATAATTATGTGTGACAAATATAAATACACTGAATATGATTGGATATTAAGTTTAAATAAATCATAGGACATTCACACATATTCTTTTAAAGACAACACCAATTAATTGGATATTTAACTCAACAAATGGATATTGAGTTAAAATTACTTGCATCAAGTTCATATCGATGACTTGAGAAATTATCAATGGAGTGATTATGTGTATCAAATGTATATCCACAGAATAAAGAGTGGAAATTATGACATAAGAAAAAGAATAGTGATTCCACACATAATCATGAATTAAAATAATCAATGATGTATGCATAAAGTTGAATGAGTGGAAATTGAAATTTCAAAATCCCATATCGATTTGGAAACTGAAAAAATATACACCCATGAAAGAAGGATCATAAAATGATGAAGTAGATATCTATAAATAAAATTATCTTACACAATTAATACAATCATGGTCAGTACCCACACCACATGCAATAAATAAGTGGTGAACAATGGAAATCTCATGGAATTAATAGTGAGATAAGAAACCCCTTACTTTGTAATTTTTACTTGGTCAAGGGTAGGTTAAACTCCTGTATAATGGTGATATAATTGTTATTTAGCTATAAAAGAATCATATACATTAATATGTTGTTATATATTATCTTCTAACATTGATTTGTTAATAATATCATAGTATTATCAGTGTTTCGAGTGTTAAGGGATTTTTTTCCTTTATATTCTTTGTTATGTGAGGAATATTTTTTATGGATGGAATGTATCTTATTCATATCCATAATGATATCATGTCTCTAAACATTATTTTTAATCTTCATATGAAATTTATTCTTGAATGCATATGATGGGGAATGAATCTCATCACGTTCGTGGAGACGGAAATCCGTACGTACGCATGAGGGACAATATCATTCTATTGATATTAAAATAATATATAATTGGATGTTATATCATATATACAGAATCATTATCATGTTATATTATATTATTTACCTGAATTGAACATAATTATTATACCCATCAAAATAATAATGTATTGAATAACAATTACACCACAATGTAGATATGTTAATCCATACGTACGCACATATGGTGACATGTCATTCAAAGGATGGATAGAATAATGAATATGGTTTTACAATATTTATAATAACATCACAATATATAGAAGATATTTGAGTTATAATTTTAGAATGGAAATAACAAAGAAGAAGAAGTGTAAGAAGTAAATAACTTGAAAGAGGGTGGAGAAATTATTACCCCTTCTTCGGGTTCTTCCTTTTGATTGATTAAAGGGGCTCCATAAGTTGGCTTTATGACCAAAGAAGTGCCTCTATGATGAATTGAGGGAAGTTAAGAGGATATTTGGGCAGGTTTGTCTAAGCCAAAAGGCTTTGAAGGTGTGAATTTGAGAGAAGGTGGAGTTCCCTTTTATAAGAGGGGTGAGGGGAACCTTAAGAAAAATTTAAAATATTATTTTATAATAAAATCATTTTCAGTTTAAAATGGATAAAAAGTGGATTATTTAAAGTCTAAGGTGGGGATGGGTAAAAAAACACTAATACAATAGGTTTTATATAGGTTTGGGTCACTATATTAATCATAACATTTAGATTTAACTCTTAGTTAAATAGTTTGACATTTACTATGTCTCTTTGTATTTTTTTATTATATGGTTAATAAACTTACAATATACTTCTATTCGAACCCCAAGTGGTTCATTAATGATACACATATCATTATATATGTCCTATGGCTAAGAATTATATTTTTAGGAATAGAATATCAATTAATAATATAATATTTTATTTAAAAACTCTTTTATGTCCATTTTGAAACTTTATGGTATTTTGTTTTTGATAAATTCATAACAACATTATTGCTTCGTAAAAAAGTCATCTAACCAACCCTAATATTTCATATTAACCTAGAAAATTAGTGTAATTAATAAAAATTCTCAAATTACTTTTATTTAGATATTTATAGTATCAATTATTTTAATATTTCATTAATTAGGTAATTACTTCATCACCATTGTGTCAATAATATATTAAATTATTTAATATCTAAAAATAGTAAATAAAATACCATTATGTAGAAACTATTTTTAGATTTCTAATGAATATTTATAATCTAATTTATCTTATGTATAAACATATATTAAAAATGATTTAGTTTTGAAACATTGATTTTAACTCTTTTAACTCTTATTTGAATTAAAATATTAATAAATGTCCTAATCTAATCCATGTGGGCCAAAGAGGTTAAAATTTTATTCCTAAGGTTTTTTTGGTATAATTATACTTAGCCAATAGAGTTAGGACATGTGTTAAGGTAATAATAATATCATTTTTACCCTTAATTACCCTAATTACATTTAACCGTAGAAAAGAAAAGTAAAAAGTTACTATTCACCAAAAATTATTTTTATCTTATTGAACCACATTTGACACCTTGATCTTAACCATGTGTCTTGGATTTTAGAAATTCAAATCACAAAAGTGGTAATTTTATGTTTTATTTGAATTTACATATTCTCCTAGGAGGTTGGTCAAAGACGGTGAAAAGTTCAATAAAATTTTATATATATAATATTATTACAAAATGACTCCAATTAATTACATTAAAATAATATGGGTATTATGTTTCTATTTTTACCTAAAATAAATTTACATAAAATAAATAATTATTTAAATAAAAATTCTGTTTTAAACAATAACTCAATGTTTTTCACTATTCGTCAAAAATTAAAAGTTTTTAGAAACATACCAAAAATTAACCCAAAGATAAATTTGATATTATGAATTAAAAATTGATGTCTATTTTACTAAATTAAAAACATATAAATTGCATTTACTAGTTTAAAATTAATTCCAGTTTTCAAAACCAAAAAGCGTATTTTTATGAAATAATAACTACCAAAAGATTGACATTTGTTTTGTCCAATATTAAAGTGAAATTAAATCCAATGAAAATAGTTGGATTAAATGGTAGAAATATAATCTAATTATACATTCAAACCATTCATATGTATAGTTTATTTCTATAAATTATTTTGATTAAAAATGTTGTTTTCAGTTAAAATATATTATTGTTCAGTATTCACCCATATTTGAAAGTTATCAGAAAAACACCAAATATTTAATGAAACTAAATCCTTATATCTCGATCCCAATGAAGAATTTTATTTTTTCAAAATGAATATATAAAATTTTGAAATATTGGATTTTAAAAAGGGTCGCCATTAAAAGGCGGTAAAATTTCATTTGTTGAAAAATAATTCTTTTATCTAAAATAAATTAATTTGTCCTTACATTATGTCTAAGAAACTCATAAAATGGATTCTAAAATTGTACGGGTTATATAAAGTTCAAAATTTTGTTAATACTATTCATAACCGATTTAGAACGGCTAGTTGGGTAAGTTGTGGTGTGCTTGAACTCGATATTGTGTGTAGTGTAAGTTATTAAATTACTTTGAAGTACTAACGTACTATGAAATCTTGGGGTGTCACATTAATCCTAATTCATTCTTGTGACCTAGTAATTGATGAATTTCAAATTATTCTTATTTTTTATATCTAATCTATTCTAGGTAGAATTGAATTTTTAAGCCAGATGAGGAGAGTTGTACGAGTATGAGGTAGGTGGTCTTTTTTATTTCACAAGCTATCGAGTTGAATATATATGTCAGAGTGTCACACCCCCACTGTTAGAATTTCTCTTGATTTATATTTGTCTATTATTGTTGCAAAATATTTTTTAGGTAATTGGTTAGATGTTAAAACCATTTTTAGTGTTGATCACCTTTATTAAGGGCCTCACCATGGGTGTGTTTACCTTGGATGAACAATGTAAGCCTTTTGGGCAAGGATTCCATTGGGAATGCCTTTGATTCCCAGTTATGGATTTTTTAAAATGTAAATTTGTTAATTTAAGTGATTTTCAAGTGAGTTATTATTGTGGAATCCATTTAATAGTTTAATTTCTATGTTTCTTATTATAAATACAGCACATGTGAGTATTTGAAATTCAATGAATTATGAGGTCAGTCCATAGTTGTTTATATTTTAAAGCCATTGGATTGATTTTTCTATGCCTATGGGTGAGGTTTTTCTACAAAAAATGGTGAGGTTTTTCTATGCCTGAGGGAGATGTTTTTCTATTCCTATGTGTGGTGGTTTTCTAGGCCTGAAGGGAGAGGGTTCACATGTTGTTACTATATCATGAGTGATCCATGATGTAATTGACATGTTAAGTTTTTATATGAAATAAATAATGAAATATAATGATATATGATGTGTCTTCCAAGAAAAAGCACACGCATGGATTCAGTTTTCACTTATACTTTCATATATGGTATCCTGAGACATCTTTTGAGCTTACTTGTAGAACTGTTTACTTTTTAGTAACTTCTAGTTAATGCATTCACAATTGAACACTACCTGTTATATAAACTCATTGATTGATCGAAACGGATCTTGGGTGGCTGTCTATTGGTATTTAGTCTGACACCATGTTTGGGTCATGATTTTGGGCGCAAACATATTATATGATTGCATGTGTTGATCCGGGAGAGAACCATTCTGCTAGTTTTATGTTGTTTACTATTTCCTATATTGTATTATTATTTATTCTGATGTCTTACACTTAGTGAATGAGGGCGTAGTTTCCCCAATGTCACACCCTAGGCCCTCGCTACTAGTCGACAACCTCTATTGTTTTGGAAAATGTGCTTTAGTCCATGTGGCCAATTAGGTAAGGGGCACCAGTTGAGATGAATCTGGTTCTGGGACATTACAATATTGTATCATAAGAGTCCATTTTTATGTTTATTTAATGATTGTTTACATTATACAGGGATATGAAGGAAATGGATTTTGGTACTAAATTGTAATCGGGTGTAGCTACCTCCATGTATAGGGATAATAAAAATTCCCTCGAATTATATTATGATTTATTGTTTTTTAGTTGTTGAAGTAATTATATTTCATTGTTGCGTGACACAGTTTCATTGTGATTTTTTTATAGATATCATTATGGTTCGATAGTGTTTAAACCAAATGAGATGATGGTCTTCCATCTCATGAATTATGTAGGGACTTTTTATAAAGCACATTTCATGCATTCATTACATGCCTTTTGAAGTGAATTAAAAATTTCAGGTTGTTGGGATAGATGTTATGCTATATATGCATGTTGTTGGGATAGGTACTATGATATATATGTCTGCTTTTGTGATTGGTGAATTGGTATGTGTCATGGATGAATTGGAAGGATTTCAAGATTTGGTCCCTGAGGAGTATGGGCCCTCTCGGACTGGGGTTTGGTGGATCAGGTTTTTCGCATGAGATGAAATTATGATATTATGTGATATATGTGTCTCCAATAATTTATTCTTGGGGAGTATGAACCCCCACAGGTCAGAATTTGGCACAGTGTTCCTTTACATTTAAAATAAACGGGTTCCAGGGAATTATTAGATGATTACTTTCCAGAAACCCAGACAACAAAGCATGTTGGTTGATAAACACATGTATGGTGTGATTTTTTTCAAAGGAAAACACATTTTTTATGTACATGTCATGTGGTAGATTACAGTGTGTCCAAACTTGTGAGAGATAACATGAGGTGTTGGGTTTTGGGATGAACATTCTGTTTGTGATCGGTACAACCCATGTAGTCTTACATAGGCAGAACTCGTGTGGTTCTAGCCATGTAAAAGTACATAGTAAAGAAGAAAGAATGGAGTACATGCCATGTCCCAGTTTGACACGCCCTGTGCCTGGGATAGATACACAACCAGGCCATTGGAAGTAAATTCCAATGTAGGATCTAAGGGTTCACATCGTGTACTCCTATATTGGTAACATTGAGGGTTTTCTTCTCCTATTTAGTTTTTACACTCACGAAAAATAAACCATGTTCGTAAACATAAACCGAGGTATATGCCTGGCCTTTCAGATTCATGCCTCCACGATGACCTCATGTTTACTCTAGGACAGTGCCGAGTATCATACCACGAATGTGGTAGGCCATGGGATACTATTGGAACATTAATTTGATCAAATTTTAGATCAATCTATTCTACAGAATGCAGGTGTTGAGGCATAATTTTTCTATATATTTATGAGGTTCATGGAATCATTTCATAGAGAATTACAGCCAGACACCTCTATGGATGAGCTGACATGAGTCTTCCAGCAAAAGCATCCACCCATGTTTTCTGGGGATGGGGGCCACATGCAACATATTTGTAGTTCAAGGCCATGTTTTCAATAATGGACAATCTGTATACACCCTATATGTGGTTGGTCAATATCACCTCTTATATGATACATTATTCCTTTTGGAGATGGTGGGATATAATCACTCAGACGGAACATCATTGGGATGTGGACTGGGAAGAGTTTCCAAAAGAATTCTATGATTACTATTATCCCAAGATGGGGATGGACAACAAATCCTATGAATTTATTTATATGGGGTAGGACACTCTATCATTTATGGATTAATATTCATGTTTTACTGAGCACCATCACATTGCACTTATTTTGATGGGTGGTGATCTGTCGAAGGCTAGGAAATTCAAGGATGATATCAGGTTTGACATCTGATCATTAGTGAATATCTTCTTGTTGGCTACTATATATTATGTAGTTAACCATGCATTAATTATCGAATGAATCTAATGAGAATATAGAGGTCTAATCTAGGACAGTTAGACACTGACATATGGTACTGTTTTGACCAGTAGGAGGAACCATTGTCTAGAGCTTAAACATGGTGAGTCTAGTAGCTTGAACGTATCTCCAGGTGACATGCTGTGGTGTTAATAGTGTGGTATTGCTGGGCATACCCAACTAAATAGTCCAATTAATATAGTAGACTGAAAATCATGTGGAATGATGGGCCATGTTAATTGTTTATGCATGGCGTATTCTCTAGTAACTAGTGAGAGATTTGTTTCACTGACTCCACATTCAGGAGCTGGGTTAGCTATTTCTCTGTTGTCGGGGAACTGGAGTCCATTAGTTTGTTTAGGGTGAGGTAGTGGTTGGGGTCGTGGTATCCAGACTCCACATCTATAGTGACAACATGGTGTATCATCTCAGGGAAGCCACACAATCTTGTTGGGTCGTGGTATAGTCCAGACTTATGCAGTGAAATAGACCTAGCAGGAGTAGATCTCGAACCTTCTACTCGTATAGGTACAATTTAGTCGCCTCCTTTTCACCTTCTGCACTTTTTGAAACATTGGCTTCATAGTTTTTCATATTTGTGTCCATTTTAGTGAGCCTAGAGATTTATGTTTTTACTTATGATGATGTTATGATGCTAGATAATATGTTTGGGATTAAAAAAACAGGTGTGTGACTGTGAAAAGTGTGCCCCTGGAGATTGGTGGGTGTCACTTCGTCTCAAATCTCTATGACATAGAGATGATTGGCTATAATATCATTTTACAAATCAGCTAGTTTGTCTCCCTTCAAGCCATTATCGCCTAATATTTCCGCAGAGTGAGTGTTACATCACCAGATGGCATATCATTTCAACACAAGGGTGAATGAGATTTGTAAACTAGATGAGCTTGACCCAAACATCATAGGTTGTGTGGTATGAAAATACATTTTTCTAGTTTATATCAGGATTACTAGGGGACACTTCATATGGTTTTCCCTCTAGATTTTTCCTGTTTTAAGGATGTCTTCCTTGATGACTTCTCACGTTTACCTCTAGTGAGAGAGGAAGAGTTCTATATCGATATACATACAAGAGTTGTATCTGTATCCATTCATCATTATATATTGTCAATGACTAAGTTATAGGTGATAAAGTCGTTGCTATAGGACATGGAGGAAAAGTTATTCATCAGACCAAATACTTCTCCATGGGGTTCGTGGGTCCTTTATGCAAAAAAGACAGACAGTACCCTCGGGCTATGTGTGTATTGTTGAAAACTAAAATATTTGACTGTTAAGAACTGATATCCTCTTCCATGGATTGATGATCTCTTAGACCACTTCCATGGAGCTTGTGTTTTTCTCAAAAAAATAATTGATTTCAAATCTACTTATCATCAGGTGCGTGTAAGATCATCAGACACAGCTTGTAATGATTTTCTAGGTAGATATGTTCTGTATGAGTATGTGGTTATGTTTTTGGTCTAACGACTATTGCAACAGTATTCATGGTACTGTTGAATGGATGTTTTCCATCATTTTCTAGATTCTTTTCTCGGGATTCTCCTAGATGATATCTTGGGGTATTGTCATAATCAATATGACCAAGCCACACATATAGTGATCATTTTTCTATACCCTGAGAGAGCATCTGTTATATGGTATGCTCAAAAATTGTCACTTATGGATGGATCAGATTCACTTATTGGGTCACGTCATTTCGAAGATAAGAGTATAAGTGGAATAGTGAATGTTAGAGCAATAGCTACCTATAATCATCCTAAGAATTTCATTAAGGTGAAGCGTTTTCTAGGGTAGGATAGTTACTATAGGTGTTTCATATAGTACTTCTCTAGATTAGTAGTGCTGATTATGGGGTTGGGGAAGAAATTTGTGATCTATGTATGGTCAAATGCATCTGAAATGGTCTTTCAGTAGCTAAAAGGGAGATTAACAATAGCACTGATACTAATTTTACTAGAACCGGGCATGATTTATATTGTGTAACGTGATTCATTAGTTATCGAGTTATGAGTAATTCTCATGCAGGGGGATTAAGTCATTACGTATGAGTCTCGGTATTTGTGGCTGCATGAGAGGAATTACCCGGCGAACAATCTCAAGTTGGACATAGTTTTCCATGCCTTATTCCATTGGAGATATTAATTACTCAGAGAGAAATTTTTGGTATAAATAGACCACAAAAGTCTCATGTGTATACTTACTCAGTGTGATCTAAATTTGAGGCAATGACTATGGATGGAACGCCTTAAGTCTTTTGATTTAGATCTTACCTACATGCCCGGGAAAGGCAATACAGTGGTCAATTCAAAGAGTAGGAGGACTCAGATACAGGTAGTGTAGAAGGCCAGTAGATAGTGGTATCTTATGGCCTTATTCATTGAGATACATTAGGAGGTTCATGATAGGTAGGGAAAGAACATTATTTTATCTGTATCTATGAACTCTATCATATTGCATAATGTTATTATAGAGTAGCTATATAATATTGAAGGCCAATTTCTATGGGATAGAATGTAAATAGAGGGCCCTACTCCTAGTTGGACCATTGATGAGGATAAATTCATGTAGTTACGAGGGCACATATGGGATTTTACAAACATACATGTCGCGCCTATCCTAGATTGTCATGCTTATGTTTGAGCGGTGCATCCTAGTGTTAGAAAGAGTTATCAAAATTTAAATCTTCAGTACTGGTGGCTAGGTATAAAGGGAGATATATCTAGTTTTGTCATGATACGTTCCACCAATCAGTATATTGTGGTGGAGTATCAGCGATCCTCTAGACTTTAACATAAGTAAACCATTCTTGGGAGGGAACTGAATGGCATCGTGATGTCTTTTTTGATGGTTTTACTGAGGTCACACTAAGGAAATGATGTAGTTTGGGTTGTTTTTGGCAAGATTACGAAGGTATCACATTTAATACTGATCAATGAATCCTTTGGTGTTGATAATCTATGGAGTTTTTACATTCTTAACATCGTACGAATTCATGGGATCCCATATTCAATCATTTTAGATAGGGATGCCTAGTTTATTTCTCATTTATGGGAATGGATTCATAGGTTATTGGGTAAAGAAGTTCTTCTGAGGAAATATTACCACCCTCAGAAAGATGGCCAGTCAGAGCACCCATTTTAGGTGGTAGAGTACATGCTCCGGGCATGCATCCTGGATTTTAGTGGTTCTTTGAATACACACATACCCCTTGTTTAATTCTCCTACAATAAAAGATTCTAGAATACTATTCACTTGGGGCCATATGAGGCTTGGTACGATATGACATGTCGATCACCCATGTGTTGGATTGAGGCATGAGAGGTAGCCATGCAAGGACCTCATCCTATTCAATAGACCACTAAGAATGATTAGTTGATTTGGCAGATGATGGAAACTACATAGTCTCATCATAAATATATGTCGATCACCGACAATGAACATTGATTTTTGGGGTGAGGGATCATGTTTTCATAAATTTTTCATTAAGGTTGAGACAAAAGTGGATCAAGAGACCGGGTAAGCCTTCACTAAGATACGTCAGGCCATTCGATATTCTGTAGAGAGTCGGGATGGTTTCATATTGATTATTGTAACATCATTGGTAAATGGATATGAATGATTTATTCCATGGATCTAAATTTTGATGTTACTCATCGGACCCATATCAATTATTTTAGATCGAGGAAGTATAGTTTCATTAATATGTATCCTTTGAGGAGAATCTTATTCTTATTGTGGATCACTACAAGATGGTTCCCCAATTCCGATATGTTCATTTAGTGTGGGTGTTATGACAGCACGGTCGAGTGAGGGATGCGACTTGGGAGATGATGGCCGATGTACAACCACAACGGCCGAAGTTTTTCATGGTTGTTCCTTCACCTCCCATGCAAGGGAAAATCGGGGACGAATTGCTTTAAGGGTGAATATTGTAAGAACCTGGTTCTTCCTTTAAGGTATAGATATCTCATCGTCAATTTCTACTAAAGATAATGGAGGAAAAAGAGATCAAAGGAATGATTTTGTACTATTACCTGACATGAATTGGTGTTACACAAAAGGTATTTCTAGGGGCATTCCATGTAATGAGGGTTCCATGTTGTATAATCATAGTATATGACCTTGTAATAACCTAGCTGTTATTTTTACGAACAGATTTTGTAGTTTCAAGTACATGGTAGGTACTTTTTTAGATTAAATTTAGCAGAAACATCATTTTTGTCAAATGGCCAGAAATGATCCCTCCTTCGACTACAAGTGGCCCATAGCAATCTAATCGCGAATATACATCCCATTTCATCATCGAATGCCCTATGAGAACACGGTTGGATCTGTTGAAATACGATCGGGGAGTGCTAAATTCTTACGGAGCCTTTGATCAATATTTATTCTCTTGAACTAGTCATCTATGGTTTTCCATTTATTTGTTTTTTGTAGATATACCATTTTCTAGGTCGAATTAAAGCACGACGCTGGACTATGATAGTCGTACGAGTATGAGGTAGGTGGTCTTTGTCATTTTTTCTAGTAGTCAAGTTGAATATATATGTCGGAGTGTCACATGACGTCATTTTGGGTGTATCTTGACTTTTATTTTTCTATTATTATTTCTTATTTTTGATTCGGTAATTGGTTAGATGTTGAAACCATGTTTAGGTTGGATCACCTCTATAAAGGGCCACTGCTTGGGTGTGTTTAACATGGATGACTAATGTTGTCTAATTGGAATAGGATGCCTATGGTCATGCCTTTGACTCCCTATTTTGGGTTGTTTAAAATGTAAATTGGTTAATTGAAGGTCATTATGCATGAGTTTTTATTGTGGAATCCATGTTATAATTTAATTTCCATGTTTCTTGTCATAAATCCAGCCCGTTTGATTATTTGAATGTATAAGCCTTATGAGGGTGCTCCTTGCCTATTTATATTGGATGTATTTAGTTTGGGATTGTTATTCCTATTAGTGAGAATGTTCTATTACTGAGGGTGGGGTTTTTCTATGACTGAGGGTTATGTTTTTCTATCCATGAGGGCGGGAGTTTTCTGTGCCTGAGGGTGTGGGTTCACTATCTGTTACTATGTCATGAGTAATCCATGATGTAACGGTTGACTTCAGCTTTTCATTGAACTGAATAATGAAATGGAAGGATATATGGAAAATCATAATAGAAAAATCATGAGCATGGATTCAGTCATCACTTATACATTCTTAGATGGTCTCATGAGACATATGTTGTGCTTAATTGTAGAACTGTTTACTTTTAAGAATGTTCAAGTTACTGCTTTCACTACTGTACACTGCCTATTATATATCATTAATGATTGATTGTAATAGTTTCTGGGAGATTTCCTATTGTTATTTAGTCTCATAACCTATTTTGGTAATTTTTTAGTACCCACACATATTATATGATTCCAGGTGTTGATCAGGGAAAGCGGCCTTCTGATTGTTATTTATATGTGGTTTTGGATTAAGAGAAGATTGAACCGAGGTGAGGATTTTGCTGATTATTAGATTCTATTGTCTCTCTTTTTTCTTTTGGAACATATATTTTTGATTTCTGTAGTGTACTTACATAGGATGTTTACATGAAACATAATATGTTGAATCATATTATGTATTGAATTATGCTTGGTTATTTTTATTATCAGTCATCCAATGATTATTTTAGTTGTATGTTATTTACTATTTGTGTTATTTTATTATTATTGATTATGATGTGTTTTACTCTTCCAATGAGGGCAAATTTTCCCCACTATCTCATCTTATACCCTCACCGCTAGTCGACCGCCTCTTGCATTTGGTGAAATGTACTTGAGGTCATGTGGCCAATCGGTTACCGGGAACATGTTGAGTTGCATCCGGATTGGGGACAATACAATAATCATCACCACCACTACTAAAATTTAATTATCAATGATTTTTTTACAAGATTATAACACATAAATCCTAAATAACTATAGGTATAAAGGTTAACCATCTTCTTTTTAGAAATATGATCCACCTTCTCATTACATTCTGTGACTTATATGTTATCATTTTCAACAAGGAATGGAGAAATAGATACTTCTTCTTCCTTGAATAATCGGAAATTATTCATATTTCTCTTCTCTTTATTTTTCCTATTCATCACAGTTATCGTAGATATATACATCTACACATATGTAATAGAATCTTTACCTAAATTTCACTTAATTTTAGACATATGAAAGAAACTCAAGTCATCAAAAGTGAATAACTTCATGGTAGGGAATCCAAAAGATGTTAACCATGGAGAAGATACAACATTAAACGACTTTATTTGAATATTATCAACACTGATAGGTAGAGGTGAATATGTATTGGGGGATTTTTCATCCAATTTTACTTTTTATCCATTCAACTATTTAATATTTTAGAATCTAAATTATATAATTCTCATTTCCCTATTTCAAGAATGTATATAAAGGGACTATGTAATATCCCATTATGTTTTTACAGTGTTATTACTAAATAATAGTATATAGTCCTTAGTATAGTTTTGAAATTATCTTAACCACAAAACCATTGGAATGTAATCTTTTGGAAGTGGTTTTAGAATTTTTGAAATACCCTTTCACTTCCAATAAACTATAGTAAATTGATAGTGATTTTTTTAAAACACGTGTATAGATCATTATAATATCACTATTTCTGACTCTTTCTCAGGGGAAAACATCCTTATTTTTTAGAGGACACATAGCTGTTGGCCCACATTCACATATTCTAAAGGTGGGCGACATCCATCATTTGTTTAGGGACAATTTCTCCATTATCGAAATAGGATTATGTTATGTCAGTTTCTATTTCTGTGGATCCCTCCTAAGAACTTTTTTCCTAGTCTGTTTCTCCATAATAGAAAGAAGACTTTGTTTTTGAAATTATTCACAATGAAATGTCTTCATGGATGCCGATTAATTATGTTTTTTCTGTTAAGGCATTCTAAGGGGTCCGGCCAGGGTAGCAACCATTAGTCGGGGGAGTAGTCAAAATGGACTTCACTAGAATTTCTGGACACTAGAACACTAATGTGTCTCAGTTTCATCACATTATGGTAGGTATTCTCGAGGGAACAGAAGCCTAAGGCATTCCACATTGAATGCGGGTAATTATATTCCATAGTCATGTCTTTGAGGTTTTCCTTAACTTCCATTATTTAACAAAGGGTATGTAGCGAGTATAACGTCTAGTAGGGACAGATCAAACCCATCAGAGCACAGACATGAGTGGATCAGATGGATGAAACCCATATGGGATCTCTGATACTAGCGATATTGTGGGGTTATATAACAGATTACTACAAGGAGAAATTTAAAAAGTGGGAGAAAATATCTCATTAGGATGTGGCGGCTAGGGTAACAATTAAGATGAATATGGATTGTAGAGTGTTTATGGTGAGTGAAATAGAGCTGACATGAGGGAGACAGTGAGGTTGGGATTGATCCTCAATGAGACTTCCTACAAATCGCTATGGCAGGTAATCAAAGTCCGCATAGTTTGCTGTGGCGATTGGGCACCTGTAGAAGAGACCCGTGAGGATGGAAACATGGATGAGATCCGGATGAAGTGGAACCTCACGGTTGTGTAATGACCATACTAAAACACACATGCTCGATGGAGAGATCAGGATGGGACAATAGTGATGGTCTTGAACCTCAGGGAGGCCTCTTATGTATCCCCATGGAAGGAAATCAATGTTCACGTAGTTTAGGATGGTGTTATTGAATCAAGGTGTCCATAGAGGACAACGACCCAATGAAAAACATGGAATTACATGTGGTAAGCATCGCGAGTAGGTCTAATGCCACAGGTGTGGACCAGAGAAGTGGGCCCAACAAATGGGACTCTAATAGCTTACCATCTATTGTGGACTGCATATTCTTACTGCAGGTGGGTGCGACTACTTACCGCCGACTAGGGAACACAATGTCTTACCGTTGATTGGGGTTGAGAATGGATTACCACTGTGTGGGGTTGAAAATGTCTTACCATTGGATGGGGTGGACAATGTTTTACTACTGAATGGGGTTGATCCTTAGGGAGACATCCTATGTACCACATCTAGGGGACAATGATCAAATATCGCTTTGTTCAAATGGGTACAGTTTAATGTTATGTGGGACGAAAGGGGGGTGTACAATTTAACATCATGTGGGATGAAGGTGAACCGACGTGAATGGTTTGGGACATGTAGTTATTGGTCTTGGACCTCAGGGAATATTATGACGTACCTTGTCTAGGAAAAATGATTAAAGTCAACATATTTTGGGATGGGGGCATAAAATTGAGGTGCACATAGTGGACAACAACCTGATGACATGATGGGGCTTAAATGTGGTTAGCTGCCTGGGATGGTCTGACACCATTTGGACGGACCCGAGATGTGGGTTCCAAAAAGGTGACTACAACATCTTACTGTTGATTGTGGACTACAATGGCTTACCACTTGTTGGGTGAGACAGCTTACCGATGGTTGGGTATAACGACATTATGATGACTGGGGTTCCAACGGCATACCACTGGTTGCGGTTGAACACTTGGGAGGCTTCCTATGTACCCTTTCCATGGGACATGGATCAAATCTCACGTATTTGGAAGTGGTATAGTTTAAAGTCAAGGGGGAAAGAATGTGGTGTACAATTTAACGTCATTTGGGACCATGGTGACCAACATAGAGTGGTTGTGACCAATGGGTGTGGGTTTTGTACCTCAAGGAGATTTCCATCAATCCTTTTCGTGGAAAGGATCAAATTCCAAGTAGTTCTAATGTGTTTGGTGAACCTCCGTGAAGGGGTTGGGACCAGTAGGTGTTGGACTTCAACCTCAGGGTGGCTTCTTATATACCTTCCCATGGAAAGTATCGAAGTCTACATAGTTCAGAAGGGTTTGGGGCTTACACTCTATGGTGTCCTAGTTAGGATTCCCTAGTCAATGCTTAATCTATGCCCACATGAGTCATACCTAGTGTGAGAAACATGAGGTTGTAGATACCTGAGCATCACATCGCGAAAGGTGTATCTTCAAGATGTGGAGCGGGGATTACACGTGGTTAGCAAACCAAAGAGGAAGCATGGGTTCATGCATGGTTAGCATCCTAAGGAGATGGAGATTGGGACATACTCCGTGTCGGAGTCATAGTGGAGACAAAGATGAGGGGAAGAGGGATGGGATAATGAAGGTCCTGGAACCCATAACCCCCTGGTCAATGGCACAGAAGAGAGGAGGGTGAGTAATAGTGATGCCTCCTACAAGAAAGTCTAGGGGATTATACTGAGATGGTTTTCCTCAATGAAAATAGAAGATTCCACATAAAATAGGATATCAATCCATGTGATTAAGATCTCACTCCTAAGGATATGAGAGGATATAGAGAATGTTCGAGACGAGGTTCCCCTCGTGGGATGCCTGAGGTGAGGTAATAGTTTAATGTCACGTACTGAGGATGATGGGGCTTTCTATTCTAACATCCTGCACCTAGGATAAGGCATGTTTACTCTTAAAACCTAGGACATACATAACTGATACCTATTAACCCTTGAGGAATGTATGGAATCAGTAATGTCATGGTGTTGGGGTGTTGTGGAGTGATCCACAAAGGGGCCCATATTGGTGTAGCTATGTGAAGAAGAAATAAAGGTTTGCATGCCTATGAGAAGAAGCATGAGTTGATATATCACATTGTGAAGCACCACCCAAGGGACCTTGAAATCACTTAATACGAAACTAGAGGGTCATACAAGAAAGGGCTAGCTGAGCAATGGGGTTCAAAGGAAGAGGCCTTCTAAATCTTTAATGATCCATGTAGTAGAGGGGATTCCTAAAGAGGGATGCTTCACGAAGTGGGGAGTTCTAGCATTGGAATAGGGCATTGGTGCACATGGAGGGTGCTTTATGAAGCAGAAAGGTTCTTGCATAGTAGAGATTAACAAAGAAAAGGATCCTTGTAAAGCATAGAACTACAAAGCAGTGTGCCTCACGAAACATAGTGATTGTGCCTGAGCATGTGGGTCACATGGGAATGGAAGGTACTTCACGAAGCATGAGTTATTTGTGATTGACCAAGTCTCCTTAGGTTTCTCCATATTTTCAAAGGCCCGTGGGCTCCATGAATGTCATCCCTTCTTGAAAAGGTGTTGTGTTAATGGAAATAGAATGGCACTTCGCAATGCTCAAGTACCTCGAAGAGCTCATTTTTCACAGAGAAGAATGTGATTCATGATTTGAGAGTAGAAAAGTTTAATAGTTGGAGTATCTTTCCTTTGGGATCAAGGGAAGCCAAATATTAATAATCAAGAGGTGGGTTGAATAAGGGAGCATGCGATGCGACGCCACGTGGTTCTTCGGAATTATTGTAGAGCCTCCTGCATCTTTTGTCCAGAGAGCCTTCACAAAATACATTCGTAATATGGATCCTATCGACACTTTTCTCTGTGACAACATTGAAAATGTCATTCAGATTGCAGAGCCTACCCCCTCTTTGCTTCGAAACGACTCCTAATTGGGGGGAGACATAAGTCCGGTCACAGTGCTACTGGGCTCTACGAACAGGATTCGTGAGGTAGTCTCAATGGAGTTGATTTCTTTTCATTTTATTTTCCTCAAAACATATTTTTGTTCCATAAAATTCACCCTCTCATACATGGAGCCTATAAGGAAATGAAGGTCCAAGTGTGAGGGACAATCTCCAAAAATTTTAGGAGAACTGCAAAGAAAGCTCACAAAAAGAGGGGCATTACAGAGAGGGGACGTGTGGGTTGAGAGCACCACAAAGCTCACCACGGGTGGGTGCGCCAAGAAACAAAGGGTGTTGTCACCAATAAATAGGGGAGGATGACCTCTCTTTTTTCCTTTATCGTCCATACATTTTGGAAACTATGCTCTCAATTTGCAAAGCTTCAGGCTCTCTAAGATTACTCTCAGTGAATCAGGCCTTTCAGGTTCACGACGCACATCAAGTCCTTCAACTCTGTGAGATTGCGCCCAATGAATTACATCTGCAAATTTTGTTGTAGGGCTCCATGAACCATCTCTATGATCAATAATATTGACCTTTTCTTCATGATCGAGATTTGAAATCCAGGAGAAAATTTAAAAAAACATAAATATTGAATGGATCATCAGGAAGCATCCGTGGGGGGTCCTTGAGGATGGTATTCATATATAAGAAATGGCATATAACTCAGGAATTAGAGAACACATATCCATTCGGACCATGATTCTTCGGCGAAGCTTCATTTAGAAGTTTAGAAGATCTAACCCCTGTGAAAATTTTTTCCCTTATATGGATTTGTCCTATTTGATGGCATCTTCATTCGTAAAGAGACCAGGGTTGAGCCTACATACTCGTTGAGGAGTACGTTGGGCCAGTGCATGTGGTTTAGTGTGGTCGAGGACCATGCTTGGGAGGATTTCACACCCATCAATGATAGTTTCCAATACAACCATGTGAATAACATTGACAAGAAGGAATTGCAGCTGGATACAACCCCCCCCCCCCAGTACACCACACCATCTTGAAGACGGACCTAGGGTACCCATATAAGGGGAGGACTGATGATTGGGTTTGTGCCAGGGCGGAAACTTTACGGATGATTGGGTGTTGACCTACTATGTATGCCCCTTGTGTAAGGAGATTTGGGTGTAGTTGATGTGAGAGGGCCTATAAGAGTTGGCTTGGGACTCTCAATTTCACATCTATCTACATAATCAGCTGATTTTA
This sequence comes from Viscum album, assembly GCA_963277665.1. NCBI lineage: Eukaryota > Viridiplantae > Streptophyta > Magnoliopsida > Santalales > Viscaceae > Viscum > Viscum album. The sequence goes on from OY728152.1 coordinate 1,260,870,720, forward strand.
GAGCTATTGAGGAAGTGGTCATTGAGTAATAATACCTTACTTATTCACCTTGGGGAGGTTGGTACCATCCTATGGATTTTCACAAGATATTGAGTGTCCCATTACTAGGGGAAATGTACGATGAGTTCCTCCCTACAGTGAATACATGGGAAGACCCAGAACAGATGATTCCACTGAAAAAGGCATTGACAGACCTAGTGCTGGGGGAGGACAAGAAATCAGTGAGGGATATCCTATTTAAATATTTTTTTGAGAAGTTCCTAAATTTAACTAAAGATAGATTATTTCTCACGAGGCCTCAAACCTACCTAAAGGGGGTTCAACGCAATAAGGAGAAATCATATTGGCGACTCCAAGAGGATAGCCAGTTGAAGATATGAGGATTCAGTTTCAGTACTATGTAGAAACTTGTGGTTAGGTTGGCTACATTAATATTAGCACTTGTCTGCTTCAAGATTATGCTAGTAAGAGATAAAAATATGTGTGTGCAACTGAGCACGTTCATTATGGCGTCCATGATGAAGATAGGGGGATGGGTCAACCTCAGGAACCTGATTCTAATCATGTTGTATATGGTATTGTGGAACATCAGTGCAGGGAAGACGCCATAGAGGATTTGTGTGTCATTCCATCATCTATATGGGTGTACACCGATGCATATTTGTGGAATCGACGAATATATGATCCCCATTTCTCCTCTTGGGGTGGATTTATATCCAGCCATTCTAAATGTGGTGGGGAGCTTTCTAACTATGTTAACTCTGCAGTTGGTGTTGAACCGGGTTTGCTAGGAAGATGAGTTCCACATCCACTCATTCCCACTGGTAATAGGTGTGTTCACTGATGAATGGTGGGTAACAGAAGAACATCAGTTCAACCACCTATCCTTTTGGGGAGGAGTGCTAGTGGCGTGGGTCGATCGTGAGCCTCTCTCTGATCGTTACCCACTACACTGCTTTGTGAGTCAGTTATAGCACATGCAGTGGCTGACCCTGCGAGTCTACATGGGAATGCACCATGAGGATCAAACCAATGTAATGAGGAAAATGTGGCTAATGTTCACAAGAGTGGATGGGAATATACGGAATGAGCTCCCTCTTCCCACAACTACTTACGTGTTGGTGAAGGAGTACGCCAGCAGTTGGTATATGGCATAACAGAAGGAGATGATGAAGAATCAATCTATCTATGATTGTGATGGGGTGACTCCCCAAGATCGTGGTTAGAGCCGGAAGGTGGCGAGGACATCTCATAGTGATGGGGCTCTAGAAGCAGCAAGAACCATAGCAGTCAAGAGGCCGGTGGTAGTAGTGGACAATGTGTTCTTAGAAGAGGAGAGTCATCTAGAGGGGGGCCACCTAGGGGGTTTCATAGGATATCCACCTAGGCATGAGGGAAGTGATAGAAACACATAGAAATTTTGGAGAATGATGTTTTCCCAGAGGCCTAGTAACTTTGGGACGTCAATAGGAAATTCACCAACCCATTTGAGATGTGAAGCCATCTGAACCATCTCGAGATTGATTTTTCTGGGCTCGGTCTGGTTAGTGCTATCTATGTTGTATCCCAAGCAGAGGAGGAGCAGAACCTTGCTGATATGGAGGACTTTGTGCACACCCTGGGAGCTCCACAACTGATGAAAGACCGGGTAATGGAGTTGATAGATCAAATGAATCCCCCGCAATTATTTGCAGCTGAATTGAGAGAACACATTCCATTTCCAAAAGAGTCGGATGAGTCCTCATGGGGTGAGGATGCCTATGGAGGGAGCCCAATGGTGGAGGGTGAGGTCGGCGATTCAGACCCAAAGATGGAAAATTTCGTGGAGTCCCATAATTTAAAATTCTAACTACTTCATCGAAGTCTTCATCAAGTTTATTTAGTAATTCACAACTAAGAATCTAAATTTTTCTGGAGGTCCACAAACCCAAAACCCACTCTTATACAATAATAAATGTGGCTTGGGGACTTCAGGATCTATTCCCACGGCTACGGTGATTACTGTGCATAATAGGGATATGACACACATGGTGGTTCTTCCAGAGCTTTTGGACATCCCAACAATATATGGAGGTCCATGCCACTATGTTTAGATGACAACAACTCAGAAAAATGAAAATATATTTGACCTCTATGAGTCTCTTTAACGAACTTTTAACAATCACCATTGACCAGATCAACTAATGCTTGTGCACTCTTATATGAACAGTTCTTCAAATGGTGTGGCCTTCCATGGAGAGGATGGATAGATCTCCAAGTGGTGCCTTTACTGGGGGAATGTCAGTGTTCGTGGAAACATATGTTCAAACTGACCAAGCTTCAGCACTTCCGATCACTGGCAAGACCATCCGCAGGAAAGATAATGATGTCATTGAGGTGGTATCCTATGATGAGGATCAATCAGACAACATAGATCCTAACATGCCCGATCAAAAACCATATTTAGATCTTCATGATGCATTCCTGGAGGCATTTCCCACATATGAACCTCCCAACCCCAAAGACTGGGATGAGATGGCCATTGATGATGAACAGAGAAAGATTTCATTTTGTCGGTCATCGAAACTAATCATTTTCTTCATTGAGAAGAATCATCAAATTCAATGGATAGACCAAATCGGGAGACAATTATTTTAGTGGCACGAGTTATGGACTAGGTGATTTGATGCCCAAAGTCCTCATATGCTCATTCAAGACCACATGGAATAGAAGATTTTGGAGAAATATCATGGGCTTGTTGTGGGATGGCAATGGAGGAAGTCAGTGAACATCAAGTGGCTCACAAAGGCTGAATGTGAGATTCAGGGGTGGTAGGAAAGATGAAAAAGCATTCAAGTTTCGATAATTCCCAATCTTAGATCATTTCGCACCCAATGGACCATCTGGAGAAGGCCAAAGAACTGATGGAGCTTGCCTAAAAGGATATGGATATCATCTGTACCGATGAGGAGTGGGTCCATATCATAGATAAAGAATTATTCCCCATCACTTCTGAGGAATATCGGGATGTAAACAGGCCACATTAGATCCTGGACACTACAAGACAGAGAGTGGAGGAGAAGGAACACTCTATTCATCTGGTCATCCAATTAATGGGAGGTTCCAATCCTCGGGTTTTGTTATGCGTGAAATATTTTAAACATACTTTCATGCTTCAATTGATTATGCTAGATGCATGTGTGGGTTCCTTCATTTGTATTGGTCTACTATAGGTCCATCACATTTGTGAAACATCTAGTGATCAATCTATAAGCTCACATGGGTCGAGCCTGATGTGAGAAACAGTGGATGACCACCTCAATTCATTCATCTGAATATGGGAGTGTCGACCCAGCATTGGGAATCCATGGTTTGAACCACCATTCCAAATTCCCAAAAATAATGATGTAGGTCTGACTGAAGGATGATGTTCTAAAAAAATCATGTTTCCATTTTCCCATTGTTCTCCATTGCATGAGCATTGTAACGCCAGAGGCATTTGGATCAACCCAAGAAGATGGGATGTGGAATGTGTGAATCACAAAAAAAATCAGAAAATTGTGGGGGTGGCATGTTAATGAAGGATAAAAGATGAATATGTTTGAAACATAGTATCCCTATTTCATTAGCTTGGTATAGGGATAACAAATGAGGGTAAACCGCTAACCATGTAGAAACATAGGGCCTCACTCCAAAATGACATCCATTATTCTTCCACAACTTTGACACAGGATAGTAGGTGAGCCATAGGCCAAGCATACATACTATTAGGGGGTTCTTTTAGATGTGAAATAGAATGAGGGTCTGAATAAATGACACACAATGAATGAAGTGTGGAGTGATCTATTGTTCGAATAGAGTCCAATAGTTTGGAAATTATTCCACATTAGTGGAACCATATTAGGTGGGAAAATCAGTCTAATCGGGGATCATACCATTCTTCCAAAAATGACCTCTATGGAAAGGAAATAAAATTACTTGTGGTTTTAAGTCATAATATGGAGGATTATAGCAATGTAGTTTAAACGTTGTATGGTGAGGAAGGTGTAGATAGTTTTATGGTCGTAGTTCTTGGACCAAGATCTGGGCCAAGGGGCGAGAAGGGTTAATGACCCTTGGGCTGGGTCCAAGGTGAAAGGCCTGTACATTTCTATGTATCCCATACAAATCAGAATCATGAAAATGTAGTTCTTATGCATGGAGTGGCTAGATACCAACGGAGATAGGGGAAATCCTCTCTGGTAAGGAATTTGATGCATATCATGATTAAAGTGGGGCATCCAGAAATTGTTCAGGGTAGAACAATAGTTTTGTGTCATGGGTAGAGGACATACTGACTAAAGAAGTTTAATGACATACGATAGGATGTGGAGTAGAGGGGGTGATTCCAAAAGAGGTGTACATGATGCGGTAGCTATAAACCCAACATGAATGAGGTCAAAAAGAGTTCGCAACACTACATGTATCATCAGAGAAAATTTCTTTTTAGGTCAAAGGACCAAATGTGAATGTTAGGTTGGGCCCAAGGCAAAGTGGTTGAGTGTTCCAATGTACCCCATTAAGTTGGGAATCAAGCTGCACGTTGTTCTCATATAATAGTTTAATGTCATGCGGGACAAAAGGACTTCATGGCATAGTTGCACCAGTACACACCCAAAAAAACTCAAAGCCCACCAAATTCATTATTTATGTGGGAAAAAAAGAGTAGTGGAATGATTATACAAGTACAGGAAGGAACACAATAGAGGTAGTGGAATGATAGGTGAGTGAAATCCCAAAATTATTGACTCGCCTATTAACTCATATAAATGCGCGGAGGTTTAAAACAATGAGTTGGAATTCCATTTGAATATAAATGAGTGGAAAGATGAGAATCATGGCATCTAAGATCTCAATCACAATGAGGGTGGAATGACAATAGCAAATAACTACTAACTTTGTTCGAAATACTGTATAAGCTTTTTTGTATCCCAGAATGGGGACAGAAGAATGAGGGTTTACCACAGATAATGTTCGAAAAATGGGACCTGTCACAAATTTTGTCTGATGTTTTCAGTGGCGTTGGCCCTAGATAGTAGTTTAGCCAATGTGGCATGAAACCAAGCCGTAAAGGGGGTCCCTTCAGACATGGAAGTGGATGTCGATACAAATAAATAGCTCAAGAATATTGTACATAGAATGAGTAAATATCCATTTGAAAACTACACACATTGAGAGCTTGGCCACGATGCATTTGAATGAGAAAATAAGAGGAATCAGGTAGGGGGTCGAATCCTTTTCTAAGGACAAGGGTCAGGGGGTTGCATGCACCTAGATTATGGACTTTGAGTGGGTACTATTAAGAGGGAACATGGTTTGAGGAAATTTTCATATAGTGGTTTTGTATTCAATCCTCATGTGTAGTTCCCATAGAGAGATCTTAGTTTAGGGTCGTTGATATTAGACCAGGTTGGTAATAGAAAAGTAAGAATCATGGTGTGGTTGTCACAAAAACATATGTGAGTGGTAGAACAAGAGGTGCTCGCCACACCACATTCATCCAAAGGAATCTAGGCCAGGGGACCAAAAAAGGGGGGAAGGATTTATGATTCCTGGGGTAGGACATACAGAGGGAATTTATGGGCATTCCTATGTATCACATAATGATGGGTTCCAAGCCCCTCATAGTTTAGAAAAATGTTTTGTGGTTTTGAATCATGTGATGAGGGTGGTTTGATCATAGTTTAAATGTCTTAATGCTCAATCCATAGATAGAATGGAATGAGGGATACATGTGGTGAAATGATTGAAAAACCAAACATTAATGAGGACAAAAGGAGTCCATATCTCACCATGTGCTCCCTGGGGAGGATTCTGATCGAGGAACCAAAAATGAAAGTTGGGATGGGCCCGAGGCCAAGATCCTGGGCATTAAAACATACACCATTATGATGGGGATCAATCAATATTCACGTATAGAAATGTAATGGTAGGGTACCAATCTACCGAAAATACGGTCATGCGAGTCTAGCCTATGCAATGAAGGGAGCTGCATTTGATAGATCTTGTTTGTTATTTAGGATGTATGTGTTTTTTTATGAAGAAATTAACATAAAATAAAGTATACATGTGTCTCTATAGTAATCAAACCACATGTTGACATTTAAAAACGGTATGGAAGATGACCAGTACGCAACATGAAATCCCCTCAATTGATGACATCACAACGCAGTTCCATTGTTCATCATGTAACCAGGACGATAATGTCATAGTTTTGGGTAGTATAATAGGACATGATAATGAATTTTAATGTCGTTCAATAATTATGGGATAGTTTAAATTCATGTGGGACAAATATTCATAGTTTAATGTCATATTTCTTGGACAGATAAAAATGAAAGGAGGTTTTGGGGGGGGGGATGTTCATGGTGTGATGAAGCAGACCCAATGTGAATGAGGATGAGGTCCACACCCCAACACACGCAATTATAGGGTAGGAACCTCAAGAAGAGGGGCCATAGAAGGACGGTGAATATAGGGATGGACATGAAGATGGAATGTCTAGGTGTTCCTACATATCCAGTAAGGATGGGAATCAAGACATACATAGTTCTGAGAGGACGAGAAGGAGAGACTAGCTACAATAGAAGGAGTCTGTTGTGCGACTATTGAAAACCTGACATGAATGAGGATGTAGTCCCACACCAAACAACATAATCCTATGAACTTGAATTCCAAATGATGTATCAAAAAAGGTAATTAGGGGGAACCTAAGTTGGACCAAACGGTAAGATGCCCATGTGTTCCTATGTATCCCTATAGGATGGGAATCAAGATATATGTAGTTCTGGGAATCTTATTCAATTTTACGTATTGTGGCATGGACATTGACGTATTAGTTTATGGTATTAGAGATTGGACCATTGAGAAGTGAGAGTCTTCCAAACTATAACAATCCATGAAAGAATCTGTAAGTCCATGTGATCTATGATCGATGTGGGAAACATGGGAGGAGATGGTATTCGCAACACTTGGAATACAAGCAACGAGGAAATCAGTGTGGATTCCCGGATGACACCTCACTATGGCTGGGTTCTCCTAATGTGAAAATGTGTACTAAGGGACAGCACAAAGGGTGTCAAGATTCCACATGGACATGATGGGATGGAAAAGGATTTCAATCATGAAACAAATATTTAGAGCGTGATGAAGGTGTTGTGACAATGGAGGATGACTGTTGACTGTGTTCGAAACACAACATCCATATCTTGTAACCTGAAATGGGAACATCAAATGAGTGTCGACCACTAAGTAAAATTCATATCGCGGTAATTTTATCAAATTTAGGCTTGGTTTCCTCGAGGATGTGGGGACAAAATGGTTGGAGAGCCCTTGGTCCGAGAATCAGTATCATTAGGTCCCCTAATGGATGTGAAAGTTGATGACACCCCAAATTGAAGCGGAACACGATTCTTGAAAAGGGAGATAACATGTCCATGTAGGATTCAAAATTATTTGTATTGAACCAGAGTTCTCCTGAGTACATTGGTGAACTTCCAATGACGGTCGAGGGGCTCGACCTAAGAACATCCCTCTCAAAAGGTTGAGTGTAGAATAGGAGGACGAAGAGATATCAGAAGTGAGATATATGAGGCATGGTTGTTTAAAACCCAATTGGAATAAGTACATAATCCCATACCATGCCGTGTGCCCCTCTCATATGAGATCCCAGGCCATGGGGAAAATAATATAAGGAGGTTTCCATGAAATGGGGCTGGACCCTAAGACTAAATGTTCAGGCAGTCCTATGTATCTCATAAGGATAGGAATCATGTCAGATGTAGTTCAAGAGGATGTTGTGTAGTTTTACGTAATGTGGCATTTATTATAATGGAGAGTTATCAAAACTGGGGATGCACCAAACATGGTGGTTAACCCGACGTGAATGAGAACATAAGCCCATACCACACCATACAATCCCAAATGGGAACATGGGATAGGGAGCCAAAGAGGATGAGGGACCTGAGATAGGATGTCCCAACCAGATTTTAGTTTAACGTCTTGGTGTGAGATGGATGAAGGGGTGTCTCTAGATGATATATGAGTCAACATATCAATTTATTAAGGTGAACAAGGAAAAAGAGTTCACACCACACTAAAAAATCCTAAGTGAGAAACTCAGCCACGGGACTAAAAAGGACATGGGACCTGAGACCGAATATCCTGGATAGTTTACAGTTTCACATCTTTCCATGAAGAGAATGGTTATCTTAAGATATGTTCATAGAGATTTGACTATAGATACATGACCTTTTATGCAGTTATTTCATTACAAAATCTTCTAATCCCACATGAGCAATGCTCCTTGTGGGATATAAGGATTAGGACCAGTCTATCCCCAACATATAAGGGTACAACTTCTGGACTCAGACTCTAGCAAGGGGATGACTAATGTTTTAAGGGTTAGTAGGATGGAATGAACCACTACACCAAATATTTGGGACATATGGGGATGGTGTCAATGATAAATGATAGTTGTTGACCATGTTCGAAACACATCATCCATATCATGTAACCTGAAATGGAAACAATAAATTAGTGTAAACCACTGACCATATTCACAACACGGGACTTGTATCAATTTTTCATTCAAGAACCTCGAGGTTGTTTTCCCCAAATGATAGGAGAGCCCTTAGGACAACTATCTGTTACGTTCGAGGGACCTTCTGGATGTGAAAGATAATGAAATCCCAAATGAAGGGTAACAGAAATCCTATAAAATGGGTGAGAGCAAGTTTACGTAGAATCTGACACACTAGGTCCTATACATGAGTGCTCTTGAGAAAATTGGTGATCATAAAATAAGTGTCGAGGGTCCCAATTCAAGAGAATCTCACATGAAGAGATGAGATTAGAATAGTGGAAGGAGGAGGTCTCAAGAGGGACAGGAACATGGTGTGGCTATTACAAATCCAACGTGACTGAAGACATGGAGTCCATGCTGCCCCTTATACCTACTCATGAAGAATTTCATGCTAGGGGTCTAGAAATATGAATTGGTTTCTATGAAATAGGACTGGACCCAAAGACTATATTTTTAGGTGATCTTATGTATCCCATGAGGATGGGAATCAAGCCACATTTAGTACTGAAGGTGTAGTTTAATGTCTAGTTGGACGACAATGGAAGTAATGTTCATTGAATGGAGAGTAACATGATGTGAACAATAAAATAAGCCAACGTATTCCATTCCATTCATAATTATGAGAGAGAATTACGACCAGGTGGCCGATAGAAAGGAGAGATAAACCTGGGCTGGACCTGTGGACAAAACGTCTGGGATTTCCAATGTATCCCATGATGATGGGAATAAAGTCACCCATAGTTATGAAAAGGGACATGATGTTTATCATCATGCGGTGAGGATATGTGAGGATATAAGAACATGGAAGGGGGACGTGGTGCAGTCATTGTTATCATGACATAAAGGGGCAATGAATCCTACACTACACCATACGAGGACCTCCAAGACAACTACACTGGGGGGTTTCAAAGAAAAGATTTTGGGGGATGGACCCATGAGAAGACATCTGAGTATTCCTACGTATCCCATGAGGATGGGAATGAATCTAGTCATATTTCATGAGATTCTATTTAACATCATGGAGGATGATGGGGGTTTTGAGATCTTAGTTTATGGACATAGATCATGGACCATTTTGCAGTTTATCATCATGTGGGACAACAAATCAGTTTAATGTCATCCTGGACATGATAGTTTAAAATCATGTAGGATCACATATGGTTTAATGTCCTGTATAATGACGTACATTTTAATTTCACGTGATACATAATAGTTTAGGGTCATGTAGGTCCCCATTTTCTATGGAAACCTATGTCTTGAGGAACATGGAATTGGTGAGAGGAGTTATACAATCACCATCCCTGGTAACTAGGGAGTATAAACCATTTGGATAAACCTTTTCAATGAAATATTTTCCCTCCAATTTGGGAACCAATTTTCGTGGCTCCCATCTAGGTATCATTGGTGTCCTTAGGGACAAAACCTTGTTACCTTGAACGAAGAGACGATGAGAACTACCCTTTTAAGAGATCTAGTTATCTTGTTCTGAAGCCTTTTCAGATTATGCTAGACACGATTCCTTTTCTGATCGAGTGCATCCAATTCAGACAGATGGATTTTAGCTACATTATTTGGAACTTGCAGATAATAGAATGATATGCGTAATGAAGGTGACTGAATCACGATGGGCAGGACGACCTCTGTTCTATCCCACATGGAGTATGGGGGTCACCTTCAAGGAATTGAGAGTCGTCATCCCCTAAGCCCAGAGGGCATTGGGGATCTTTTATGGCCAACTCTTCTTGTACTACACAACCATTTTCTGCAAAATTTTAGAGAATGTTTTATTGAATGCCTCGATCTGCCCATTTTCTTGTGTGTGATTGTGGGATGTATGGTTAGAAGAGATGATGTAGTCGGCGTAAAATTTTGTCAACTCGACTTATTGTAATTTGGTTACATCATCAGTAAGAACAACATGAGGTACTCCAAATTGGTAGTTGATGGTGGTTATCACAAATTCAATGACAGAACGGTCCTTAACCTCCTTGAGGGGAACCCCGTCTTCCAACATGGAAGAGAAATATGTAACATTTTGGATGAATATATAGTGGAAAGCTGTCACCGATGGATATGGTCCCATGACATCAAGTCCCTAGACTACAATAGGCAAAGATTATGTGGTAGTGTGGAGAGTCTCTGATGACTGATGCAGAAAGATGCCATGTATTTGTCAAGAATTGAAGGTCTTGGAAAACATGATGCAGTCCCAAATCATGGAGGGCCAAAAATACCCCAGTCTCCAGATCTGGTGAGATCGTTTTGTCTCTGTCTAATGAGTCCTGCAGGAACTGGCATGAACCTCCTGCATGACATCAGAAATCTCAACTCATTCAATGCAATGAAGGAGAACCCCATCAAACATGTGTTTGTAGAGGATCCAGTCAAGATAAGAACAACTCTGGAGAGTAAAATCCAATGTGTGACATCAGATTCGCTCGTGCTCAGCTTGATCAGCCAGGATATTTTCATGCAAGAGGTACTCGATAAAGTTGGTCCTCCAGTCAATATCTACATCCAACACTATTTCATTGGTTCTTCAGGGTCTTCAAATGGATGTTCCGGCAGTAATGTGGCTTAACAGTGGTCTATAATCATCTAGAGTGAAGGGGGAAATGACTATCCGGTGTGCCATGTGGATAATCAAATCATCCTGACCAGGATCTGCAAGAGATGGAGCTAGTCTGGCCAAGCAGTCAGCTCGCCCATTTTGGGATCGAGGGATATGGGTAAATTTTGGCTGAGATGGGAACTAGGTCATCAGCTGGAGGGTGATTTCCAATAGTGGTATGAGATCTGGCTTTATGATGATATAGTCACCGTTGATCTTCTAGATGACTAGTTTAGATTCCCCTTCGAAATGCAGGTGGGGAATGTCAATCTTAAGGGCCATCATGGGGACAGTAATGAGGGCGTGGTATTCTGTCTCATTGTTGGTATAACCTTCTATAAATAGGAAAGAATACTGCCAAAATAGCATGTGTTGGTGTGATGAAAATGATACAGAATCCCACTCTTTTGAGTTTGGGGTCATCGAGCCTTCTATTTGTAGGGATCTGGGAATTTCCATCAAATTGAATTTTCACACATGGAATGGATTATTCTACCGAGAGGATTTCCTCATCAAGAAAATGAAGGCCCACAGAGTTTTTTTGTGGGAGTTAGATTGGTTGGAAGGAAATCTACCAATTATTTCCCCTTTATGGCCTTCATAGGGATAAAACTGATGTCGAACTTTTAGAATATCACTGCCCACCAAGCTAGAGGGCCTGTCAGAATTGGGAGGTTCATTATGTACTTCAGCGGATCCACTCGGGACACCAGCTATATGTCATGGTGCTACAAGTAATGTCGTAATTTCTGTACTACATATACTAGGAAATGGGAGATCTTATCGATAGGGGAGTGTCTGGGCTCCTTATTAAGGATAATATGGATAAGATAGTACAATATATTCCTTTTTATTTCATTGTTCTTTTGTCTGAGAAGGGCGCCAAAAGACCATTCCAGGGCATTCACATAAAGGACCAGTAGATTTCCAGAAATAGGTGGCATCTGGAAAGGAGGATGGAGCAGATACTTCTTGATTTCCTCAAAATTAGTCTATCATTTTGTATCCCATTAACAAAAAATTCCTTTCTTCATGAGCCGAGAAAGGGGATTACACATGCCAGAAAAATTCATGATAAATCAGCGTATATATTGCATGTGTCCCAAAAATCATCAAATCTCCTGAATTTTTCTTGGGGGAGACATATGGATAATGGAAATGATGTCCTATGGGTCAATTTTGATTCCCCAATATTTGATAATGAATCCAAGAAACATCATGGAGGTGACCCCGAAGGCACACATCAATGTTTACATCTTTAGAAGAAGATAAGGGAGGATTCTGATAACATTCTCAATGTCCTTGAGATAGTCCTGATTCTGATGAGATTTCACCCCCAGGTCATATACATATCATTCCACTAATGTCACGAGGGTTGTCTTAAATATACGATACATATCATTTTGATAGGTGGCACTTGAATTCATTAGAACGAAGGGAATTACCTGGTAGAAGAAAGTACCTTGTGGTTCTTTGATGGCTATAGAATCTCCATCCTCAGTAGCCATTTGGATTTGGTTATACCTGGAATACCCATCTATGCAGAAGAATGCCTAGAACCCAGTAGTGGAATTGATGAACGGTTATGTCATAGGAAGTGGAAAATCATCCTTCGGACAGTGAGAATTGAGATCCCAGAAGTCGATGCAAACTATAATCTATAAATTCTTCGTCTTGATGTGCATAATGTTTTCTAACCATCTAGGGTACTATACCTCCTTGACTAAATTATCTTTTAAGTGTTTATCAACATCATCCTAGACCATGGCACCATGAGAATGGTTCATCTTTTTTGGAATCTGATTAAATGCATTGTAATTTGTTGGGAGACCGAGGTAGTGGATGGCAACACAGGGATCTAGTGTCAGTGTTTTTCCATAACTATAGGATAATAATTCACATTTCTGCTTCAAGAATTCCATGTACATCTATTACTCTTTGACATGCATAGAGACACTGCTCAACTTGGGTTTCAGATGCTTTTTTCATCTAAGGTTCAATTGTAACAACTCATTGGTCATGGTGGAGACACCATCTCTGAAAGAAGGAGTATCTTATAAATCATCTTATTCAATTACAGAGGATGGGTCCTCTACAGGAGGAGTTTCCCCTGAGTCAATAGATCTCAATGGGAGACTGTTTCCAGCGTGAGTGGCAGTAGACACGACATCGGGGGACTCATGTGTTGTCGAAACCATATCGATGAAATTCTTTGATCTGATCCCATTTAGTATTTGGTTTAAGGGGAAACACATGATGTTAGTGAAGCAATAGTTTCCTGTTGGCTTGAGACAATTTATTCCAGCCTGATCGAACAAGAAACTATTATGTATTTCCATTTCCATGGGGCGGACATCTCGATACCTTGTGGGGGTAGGGGGCTCTGGGATCACTTGAGCCTGATTTGTGTAGGAATAGGAGGTGATATTCCAGTGTCTCTTAGACATGGGAATGTGATTCACCCTCATTCTAGAAATAATTAATTACTACCCCATATCGATGGTTGTAGCCTCCAATCAATGGATTGGGAAAATGTAGGCATCATCCAAGTCTATCTGTCTGCCAATCACAGCAGTATCATGTTCAGCCTCATTAGCATGAATTCTCTTGCCCTTGGTCTCGTAATAGTAGACATCCAGACAATAGGAATCAATAGAAAAAAAGGGAGATGCTTCAACTTAGAGTATGCCCACTCAATGTTCGAGAGAGTACTTCAGTTACTGGTGATACGATGAAGTGACCACCTAATGCAGGTGGAGCCCTGACCTGCACATCAACGCATTGTAGGCAGTGTCCTAGGAGACAACCCTGAACTCAGTGCTGGAAACAAGGCCACCAAACAAGGTCATTAGGCAGATAACAAAAGTTAAAATAAATGGTGGCCGAAGAAATTACATACTTAAAATGTACATATATGAAGTGGAAGGAATAAAAATTACTTGAATAAAAGATTGATCATCGATTTAGGAGTAGGGTTCAAAGACTAGAGAAATATGGTTTAGGGATAAATTCTAAAGCTAGGTTATGGAGGAAGTGCACTCAAGAAGTAGGGTTGGTGTTCGAGAAGTATGGTTCACAAGGGAGATATCTCGAGTTGGCTCTGGGGAAGTAGGGTTCGCAGGAGTGATCTCCCGGTTCGGTGCTCTGGAAGTAGGTTCGCAGAGAGAGATATTGTTTAGGGGAGATCTATTCTATGTGGATTTGGTTATTTTCTATCCCAAAGGTTATTAAAAACTTTTAGGACAGATGGTATATCCCCACAGGTTTCCACAAACCATTGTGATACAGAGCCGTGAATCATATTTTTCAGATGGTTTTATAATGCAATTGGGAACTTCTAGGCCCATCCCACCATATCACAAATGGTACACAAAACCATTGGTATATCTTCCTTTTCCAAATTCGTTTTTCAAACTATTTGTATATATGCATTGTTATATGTGGGATTTAAACCAGTGTATTAATGCAATGGAATTTATTCGTATAATATAAATACCTTTTGTGTAGTACACTTAATGCCTCAGTTTACATTACATGTGTTCATGAACATTCACCAGTGCATGTTCACAAGCACACTCATTAAATTCCCCTCCATCCTTATATATCTATCTATCACTTCAAAAAATATCCAATCTTGGTTTTATTAACCATTTTTTCATTAGTGTGTTCATGAATTCACTTGGTGCCAATTGAGAACCTGAGAAGTGTGAGTTCATCTTATTCCTATTGAATGTACGAACATGGGTGATTCTTAATTTCATTTTACACAAAAAAAAAATTTTTGGCTTGTTCTCCTCTGTTAGTTGTGTATCAACCAGATACACAGTGTATTTGCGTAAGGGTTTATTCAAGAAAGAGCTTCATCGAATATTATGATATAGAACAACTCATGCACTTTGGATTGGGGCATACTACATTATGTTTCTTTGTATGACTGGTTCTTCTTCATGAAGCATGATAAGGGTGTTTATACACTAGTTCCATGTCCATTGTAGTTCTTCTTCACAAAAGATGAAATCTTCACAAAAACATCTTTCTTTATGAGGGATGATGAAGATGTTAGTGAAATAGTCACATGTCTATATGACCCTTCATCACATATCCTTTAAGGCTCGCATGACTCCTACTGGTTCACATAATATAACACTCAAGATATCCTATATTTTTTGAGATCCCTCTAGATATGGGAATGAAAAAACCTAACTTTGTCTGAGGGCCTCTATTTCTATATATCAGGATCACAACTTCTTTTAAATTTAATCATATAATAAAATAATTATTTTTATACCATGAAAAACATCTATTATATTATTTAATGACTATGAATTTTGAACACATCAAACATTGGGTAATAAATACAATGAGAAACCATGTGTTTCCCATTGAGGGTGGCCCTCTACCTTGGGGTGAAAAGATCATGTGCATGTGATAGGGAACACATGAACATAATAATCCCAAACTATATCAAGAAGATCGAACACCGATAATATTTTGCAACTTCTTTTTCATTTGGTTGAACCATATTCTGTGAAAGAATCATGCCAATAAAGTCACATTATATTTCAATCGGGTTTGACTCATAATTTAAACCACTGAACAATCATGGGTATGTATTCATTAATCAAGGAAGGTTTGGTCAACATCTTTAGATAAACAGTGGCATCATTGATGGAATAAAATAGGTATATGGCGATGTTTGGAGTAAAATGTGTGGCTCATTTCAAATAATAAGGCGTAATTGATCAGATAGTATTGATTCAAAACAGAGAGATATGGGTTGTGATGTATGGTGTATATAACACCTATGAGATGGATGTGGTTATGTCCATATTTTATGTGGGTGAATTTTACAACTCTAGTTGCATTCCACATTATATTCTCTACACACTGGGGAGCGTTATAACAAACAAGCACTACATGAAATATGGCATGAATTTATAAAAATTATCAGGCTTAGTTTTTATTTTGAAATATACATTTCCAATAACTCTACAATGTGTCGCAATGATGGAATATACATTGAACATAGAACACATTCAATAATAAATATATTTTACTATAATAATTATTGAACCAGTCCAAAGAAATTCTCTATGCATTACATTGAAACTCAAAATATTCAATTGTTGTTTCTAGAAATAGCAAGGCTCAGACTTCATCCAAGCTCCTTTAACATTGGAACGTCTTCTCTATATTGACATCAATGTAATATTCATGTTACATTGATCACAATTTTCTACCTATTAAAATCATTGAAAAAAATACATAAAAAAGTTTTCTCATCCAAATGTCTTATGAAATACAAGAAAAATAAGTGATAATTACATTTAGATCCTGAAGACATCATATATCATGAATATTTTTTGTTGATTTGAATGAAATGATAGTTTCAATATTTTAATGACCAAATGATTTGATGTCTTCAAAATTGATGTTCCAAAGGAAAAAATACTTCATGTATCCAGATGTCTAACTTTGAATAAATGGCATAGAAATCATGATTATGCAATGTGATCAGTAAAATTTGCATGTGCTTCTCGAGGACATTCGTGTATCAATAATAAACACAAATATAATATAAAAATTCAACAAAAAAGGAATAAAATTACTTGTAAAAGATATGGTTCATCAATGCAAGGTAGACTATATGTGAATTCTCTAGACCAATGGGTAAGAATAAACATTCACAATGCTCATACCAACTCTAGAGTACTATTTAAAAAATATAATTTTTCCAAACTCTATATTGGTGATATATCTGTCAAAGATAAATCATAGAGAATCATTTTTTTTCATTTAATTAATCGAATTATTCCGTGATTCAATTTATATAATAACAATTCATTTTAATAAAATAGTTATTTTTTAGAATAAAAATCACATATATAGAGGGAAAATTATATTTCTTTTTCAAAATAACGAGTGAAACACAAATTGGTATTCGAGTTATGTTGAATCATTTACTCACAAAATCTTTCAGTGAGAACCTCAATTATCACAAAAATATTTGAGAATTTATATAATATGGGACTGAAGTATGTCTTGTTCTTAAGAGAAAAATGGCAGTAAATTCTATTTTATATTCAGTTCGTAACTTTGAGGAATTAATTGGAATGTCATCCGAGTATCGATCCACTATGACAAGAACTGGCCCATTTCATTTTTCATCTACAATACCTGGGGTTATATTTGTTGAAAGGCCAATGATGATCCCATCACCAGGTATGATATTTTACACTATACATGGATTTGTATAATAACCCCCCTTGAAAACATGAATTTCTCCCTCTGGGGATGTTAACATCACATGCCGGGCATTGAAGTCAATATGGGATTTGAATTATACTAGATATTCCATTACAATTATTAAATAAAAATTATCAATCTCAACATATAATACTATATAAACTACACATAATCAATTGTAATAGAAAATTCTAGGCAGTTGAATTGTCTAGCCACCCACTGTCAGGTGAGTTCTTTAATAGTCAATATGTTCGGAAATATTTTCATATGCAATACATGTTGTTTTACTAGACAAGAAGTAATAAAATAATTGGATGAACTAGTACTAAAACAGTCAAGATTAAGAGTAGATTATATAACGATAATACATCACAACATGGAGGGTCCCAATTTCTCAGTAATGAAAGCATGCACTGCTTTATACTAATGTCTATTAGAATCCAAATGAAAGCTCTTACATACATGATGTGGTGTTGAGTGAATAATAAAAGTGTCCCTATGGGTATCCTACATTACCTTGGTCAATGGATGATAACTATTATGATGATATTACATAATCTTGTCATAAAAATTGTAATGACCCAATGTTTCACTAATGGAAATCCCTCTTGATGTAGTTAATTTTCTCATTATGTAAAACGTTTATATAAAATGTCAACTTCCTTGATTTTATGTTATGAATTGTGATCATTACTTTTATAGCCGTTGAACAGTGATCACATGATTAGTATAAATATAAGGGTTTAACATACCCAATTTACCCATACATAGGAAGTGATGGCCTCATACAGTAGAATTGCTCCATAAGAAGCCCATTTTTCGGAGATCGGAAAAGAGATGGCATCCTTGGGCTTCGCTCTTGACCAAGCCCATGATGAATTTCATCATGTCTAGCTCGATCGGGGTCGTCTATGGGAAAAGTGGAAGTTGATAGAGATTACCACTCGAGCGATGTTATCTGAGCCACCCCAAGAGTCTGTCACCATCGCACACCTTACTCTTAGGTCTTATGCGGCTGTTTTAAGGGGTTATGTAACAAATCGCTAGTAATATGATCATCTATATTAGTATTTTTGTATATAATAATGAATATACCTTCTTGTTATTATTGATAAATTGTAAATAGTTTTTAAAGTACAAATAGTGTTTTTATATTTTATTTAATTAAGAAATCTATTTTATTAAATTAAGGGATTTTTTAATTAAATAAAATTTTAATAAAATATTATTATTATTATTAAATTAATTTTATTAAATATAAATGATCATATATTTTTATAAATGAAATAATAATTTTATGAATGCAATAATAACCCACAATGAGCACTCACAGCTACAAAGCATAAGTCTCTTGGCCTTTACATGGAATAAGGTATCTCTGAACCCTAAAATGTAATATACATTGTCAAAAAAGATTCATTAATCCATCTTTAATTAACCAATACCTTATTAATAGGTTCTAAATAAATAAAACCTTACTAACAAGCTACCATAGTTATCAAAAAATAGTTATACATGATTACTTCATCAATTTTATTATCATCAAATTACTACAAAAAACATATTAATTTATAATAGTCTTTATAATTTTGAAATTGATTATCAAATAATACCATGTTTACTTTCTTTACCAATTTCCATAAAAAAGGTCATGCTAAACAGGAAAGGTAGATATATTACACTATATAGCGAAACAATAGGTGACATATACAGTCGAATAGAATTATTTAATCTGGTTAGAATAATTAGTATGTCAGTTTAATTGTGATCTAGTGGGATAAATAATTATAACTCTAATAATCCAATTAAATATAATAAAAATTTTGTCAATAGCCTACTTGAATGGGGTTTTGTCATTCTTTGTATAAGAATGATCCACTCAATGGATCACGATCGCCTCACCCTAGAACAACATCATCATCCTGAGTACACTGTAGAACAACCATGCCCACCAACAACCAAGAAAAATCCATTAAAACCATTGAGAACAAGCACCATTTCCTAGAAAGGTGAAACATGATAATGTGGATCAAATAAGCAATAAGAATTGAGGTCGATCTTAGCTCATATTGAAGACTGATCGAAGAAGGAATCCCAAGATCAACTCTCATCACAGGGATATCTAATATTCCCTAGAAGGAGGTGTCTGGTCACCTAGGTTGAGAGAGAAATGATGTGGGGCTATAGGGGAAGTACACGGCATGTACCTGTCATTCACTTCGTATAGTTCCTTAAGGCCGGGTTCCGTAGAAAACCCCATCGCCATAGAATTTTTTAATCAAAGCCCGAAATGGAACACATCATGTAGCCTCCAACCTTCTGGATTTCTATGACCAAACTCTTCTAGACATCCCTTGAACCTTCTAAAAGAACAATAATATTTGAAAAAAATGAAAAGGGTCGATCCACGTAGATCTAAGAACTTACATAAGATACTTATCAAATCATTCTCATCATCATGATTCCGATATCAAACTAGTGTGACCAAAAAAATGTGTTCGTCCAAATAGCTACGCCGCCATATACCTCTCAAGGGTCTAACCACCACAAGAGCTCAACTGCTTAGAAAAAGGACAACATAAAACCAAAAAACAACCAAATACATTACCCAAAAACTCTCATGGGGTAGATACCTCTCAAAAAAGAGTATGATATAGAAAATAACCAGAGAAATACATATCATAACAATGAAAGGTCTACGACCACAAAACAAACATAATTACATGAAAAGATATAAAATTATAATAGATCAGGGCACTGGCCACATATTTTCGACTCATGTTCACATGTACTATCTTCCATGCCACCATGCTATGACTAGACATGATCCAAGGGGAATGAATGCCCACAAAAGACCTTTTCATTGCAGTACTGGATCATGATAGACCACTCTTCAATGGTCACATTTTATCATCAATTTTGTCTCCCAAATCATTCATGTGTTATTTTTCATAAAGATGACAACAAAGCTATGACACATGAAAAACATCATGTATCTTTCTCAACTATGGGGAATGTGCTAACCGATACACCACGACCCCAACTTGAGACAAAACCTCGAAAGACCTAATAAAATGGAGAGAATGCTTACTCCCACAACCAATACTTTGCATCCCATAATGGGTAGTCACATTCACAAATAGAAGATCCCTGATGTCAAATTCCAATGTTATATTCCTATGATTAACATAGGATTTTTGATGATCACATGTTGTCTTCAACCTCGCATAAATCATCTGAACCATTTATTTCATGTTCTGTACCAGTTCTATCTTGATAAATGTTTACTCTCTAAAGAAATTCCATCACAATAGAGAATGAAAAGGTCCGAAAAAAAGGATTTAAACAGAACCATACCAAGGGTGGAGTGAAAACTATTTTCTGAAGGAACATTACAAAGGGAAGGTGTCTCATCCACAAACATTCAAAATATGGGAAGGAAGAGAAGAAAATTTCTTCAAGTGTCTTGATGGTTAGAAATGTATGAACATACATCCTTAGATGAAATGTAGTGCCAATGCATAACTGATAACTGAATTAATGATGGTGACCTCTCCACACCATGGAGGAAAAACGAGGATCTCGATCATAAGTGATTGTCCTCGGAACTCCGTGGATTCTCATAACCTCATCAAGATACTTCCATGAAGAAGACACCACTAATCATGACTCCTTGATTACTATGAAGTATGTGGATATCATCAAATGATCCAAAATTACCCATATAGCCTCATATCATCCCTGAGCGTGATGTAAACTGGTAACAATGTCCATAGAGATGTACTTCCACTTCCATTGAGGAACCTCTCATATCTTATGAAACCCACTCAGAACTGGTGCTTAGTATTCACCTTCTAGAATACCCAAAACCAAGGCACCAACCCATGAAATCTATGCTCCCACCTAGGCCACAAAAACTAACTTCCCAATGATCAGTGCATATTTGTCATTCTTGGATGTACCACTAAGGTAGAACCATATACATCTCTATGAATCATGTCACACATCCCCAAAGGACCGAATTGTATTCACTAAAACAACACTACTTGTTGTTTGTCCTCAGACCATCCATTAGGAGTCTTGCAACAAAAAACTCGGTCTCTCAAAACTTCCACCTCAATATCCAATAATTATGAATCTTCCACCTTCTTAACAAATTATTACTACACCATAATCTAAGAAATACAACCTCCACCACCATCCTCTCCCATATTGAGATGAAATACTGAATGCCATTCCATTACACTACATGAATCACCTGATTCATGCACAACATCACTATGCATATTCATTCTTAGAACACTAGCTAAAACATTCCCCTTAATAGGTGGGTATGATATTTTGAAGTTGTAATACTATATAAACTCCATCCATTGATGTTGTGGGAGGTTAAAGTCACACTGGGAGAAAACATACCTCAAGATTTTATGATCGGTGAATACCACAAAGAGATCTACGATGTGGTAGTGTCTCCACAACATTAGGAAAAAACCAATACTCAAAACTCTATATCATTGGAGGAATAGTTACGCTCATGGGGATGTAACTAATAAGGCCAATAAGTGACAACATATATATGATGCTTCAGAACACATCCTAACTCTAGATGTGAAGTATGAATGAAACATCAAACTGGAATC
Source organism: Viscum album (assembly GCA_963277665.1). Taxonomy (NCBI): domain Eukaryota; kingdom Viridiplantae; phylum Streptophyta; class Magnoliopsida; order Santalales; family Viscaceae; genus Viscum; species Viscum album. The sequence continues at coordinate 1,260,892,819 of OY728152.1, forward strand.
CTTATGATGGCAGAAAATGAATCGGACCACTAAACAACTTCCAATTTAGATACACAAATGCTTTTGACGTTGACCAGTCCATAGGAATGCATGCTTTATTTTGGATAATGATGTCAGAGGAGTCGTAAACTGAGAGAAATCAGATCAAAACCTCATGTAATATCCAAAAAGACAAAGGAAAATCTTCACCTATGCCTCTGTATTTGGGGATGCCCAAGACACAACTAATTCTCTCTTTGTTGGATCCACAAATACTCCCTGCTGGGATACAACATTCCCCAAAACACAAAATTCTCGAGCCCAAGAATCACACATCGAGAACATCCCAAATAGATGATGTCGACAAAGGACTTCGAAAACGGCACACAAATGCTTTTAATGCCCCTCCTTAGAGAAAAAGTATACGAGGATGTCATTGAAAATAACCACCAGAAACATATCTAGTAACTTACATAACTAGATTTCTTCAACCCCATGTTCAAATTTGAAGCATCCTTCACACCAAATGACATCACTAAGAACTCATAATGCAATTGAAGAAAACAAAAAGATTTCACTAGAATATCCTCGTCATTCACATGCATCTGATGACATCTAGTCTACAAATGGGTCTTTGAGAACCAATTTCATCCCTTAATATGATCAAAAAAATTATCAATCCACAGAAGAGGATACCGATTCTTCATTTTCACTATGTTTAAGCGATGATAGTCTATAAAAAACAAAAAAAAAATCCAAAAAACTTCTTTAAATAAAATGGGGCACCCTATAGTGACACACACAGATGAAAAAAACAACATTATAATAAAACATCACGAGGAATAAGAAACTCTTAAAATTCAGAAGGTTCTATCCAATATTAAGACATTGTGATAAGAGACACACATGGTTGTAGCTCAATCCCAAATAAGTTTTCTCGTAAAGGGGTAATGCTAAAACCTCTTCTGGAAAGACACCTAGGTAAACATCAATGGCCCTGAAAAATTCCAACATATGAAACTCTAATGAACTCATCCTAAACTCAACCATTATGGTTATCAAGGAGAGAGCATGACTCTGACCCATATGAGGGTCTCGCTCACCAAAAATAACAACTTCCTCTCCATCAGCGTCTAAGATCACCATGTGCATCTGTTAGAAATCCACGATTTCCTTTACTGAATACAAAAAATCCATGTGATGGATGAAATCATATTATTTAATTTGAAAACATTGGAATTCTCCTCGAGAGCAATTTTTTCCCAACAATTTCTCACATTCAATACAATCTTCAAACATTTGAGCTCGACCTCCAACTGGCGTAGTAAATACCCGGGGCATAGGAAGCCTCTCTAGATCAAGCCCTATGTCATGGAAAATAGTAGGTGATATAGAAGTGTGCTTTTCACTTGAATCAAATAGGGCATCCACGCAAGGAAAAATTAAGAAAATGGTACCCCAAATGACATTTACATCACCCAAAGCTGACAAAACTAAACAAAGAATCTTAACACATCCATCACTATAAACTATCTTACCCAACTGATGACAACCATCACGGCTGACCTCTTCTCTCCGGGGGAAGGGAGAATCCTGAGGTTGTCCTATGCCATCCCTATATTTTGTCTACCGATCCAAAGCTGCTACCTCCTACTGCTGCTGCCTCGGAAGAAACTTCCTCAAGAGAGGAACTTGAACAATAACACCAGGAACATGATAATAGTTTACAATGGTCTGATACTATCATTGTTTATGACCTCAAACACCAAAATAAATACAAGCTCATGATCCCTCATAAATGGTATGAGAGCCACTGCCCCCAAATAAATTAGATTTTGAGGGTTATGACATGGCATTAGGTGAAGGGAAACTCATCTACCCAAAAAATCTCGAACCTCAAACCACATACTTTCTTTGTGAGGAATCCAGATGACTCCCTTCTCATGATGGCCTGATTCAAGATAAATTCCTCTTGATGAGCTATACCCTTTCCATCACCTTTTTGTATTTCTTCAACATAAACGGGGTGACCTAGCACTAGATCTCTAGACACCATGCATCCTCAAAATGCCTCACCCCAACCTCCTAATCTTGAAATAGGTCAGAAGAATATCATAAAACATTCCTAAAAGGGATTCCATGCTCTAACACACTGGATCTCCCCTGTCAAAGGGTAATCTTATCATTGTGACGGGCCACCTTCATAGTGGAAGAAATAATCTTGACACTAAACTTGTCTTTAAACTCCTCGTTTGAGACATAAAACTCCTCATGATCCTTGAGGAATAATAACCACCACTTCCTCATTTCCCCTTGAATCATCATCAAATCCAATGACACCTAGTGATACATTAGAGCACAGATCAAACTAAATGTTTTCTCAACCTCCTAAAACTAGTCTTCCATGAACTCATATGAAACTGAGCCCCCATGCATCATTAGACTATGCTAATAAAAATCTTTGAGTGTCCTCCTCCATGTGTTATCAACGTCAACCTATACTATATGGAAATAAGTTAGAATAGCCTACTAATATTATTCTTTATGAACCTAATGTGGACGTCGACCTGGAGCCATACCTACAAAATTACATATTTTTAGGTCTCTTAAAACTAGAATACGTAAAACCTATCATCAATTATTTTTTTTATTTTATTATTTTTCGGTTTACCTATCCCACAGTCTACCCATTCAAACATTGGTGAAAGAAATAGTGATGCATGATCATTTCCTAGTTCTCTAACCTGTAACAAGTATCACCTCATTTTAGAGCCACTAAAAAAAGCATAAAGAATCAGATCATAGGGGGGCCTAAGTACCCATGTCTCAACTGGTCCCCCATATTTACAGTGGTTCATAAACATAGATGAAACTATTTCCCACCACACCCATGCAACCTCACATGTTCCTAACTCCAAACCCCATCATATCAATCATCTATGTTCTAATTCCACTCTATCACGACCCCCTATCTATAATTTGTATCAATATATGGCCGAAAATTAGAGGATATAAACAGTTACCCCCAATTCCCACCTCTAGTAGGCCCCGAGTTGGCGACAAATGGCAATTGTATAATAAATGCTCAAATGGGAGGAATTACCCTCTATGGGAACACATACGAAAGAGAGGGATAAGAAAAATATCAACCAACTCCAACTCAAACATAAATTTAAAAGAAATACAATGTTCACATATGTAATTTCATTCAAACACTACTAAAACTAAAAGAGAAAATAGTATTTACCAAAAATGTAAAACCGCAGTTACCATGATGCCCAAACAGCTCATGCTACTCCAATGTATTATTAACTAGCCTAATCTCCAACCCTCTCTAAGTAAACTGAAAAACAATTTATATATATGGAGGGTGAATATAATACCATTCTTAGTATGATCCTCCCACTATCCTTTCATTAAAATGATATGAAAAGATGCTAAAGCATAGTGGAAAACAAGTGAAACTAAATCGTCATCTATATTAGCATACTAATTTTCCAGCCTCACCATAGATAATCTCCCCTTTTATCTCATAAAATATTATGTAATATAATAAATAACATCGAAGGTACCCCGCTACCCCTTCCCCACTGGTTTTATGTTATTCCTCAACATCACACAACCAAAGCATCTATCTAAAAAAAGTTTACCCACAGTCACCTGGGTGAAGCACCACAACATGAACCTCATGAAACAAAACCACAAAATCCATGTGACCAAAGTATGTAGTTAGTTTATGGGAGACACCGTATCTGACATAATGTGTTTCATACATTGGGTATTATATATCAACCCATTAAATTTGATAAATCGAGTAAAGATTCTCAATCCAGCACAGCCTATACACATTACACCTAGAGTAGCCCATATGAATCTATATCTAGAATATATGTGGGTGAAAAAAATATTCCCTTAAAAATATTTAAATTAATATATGTGGGAAAACTAACCATCAAAACTACTAGTATAGGTAACTACCAAGAGAAGAGATCGAGGCCATAGGGGGTAGTTATCCATCGATCCTCCCATAAAGATGTTAGGAAAAACACCCCATTGGGATCAGAATACATGGGGTGTCTATTTACCTAACCATCGTGGTGGAGTATCATATAGAAACACCAAAAGTACAGAATATATTGTAGCTCAATACTGCACTATGGGCGTAATCTATTCTTAGACTCAACATCATCTAACGTCTCTCGGATTCCAAGATACCACTGTTAAGACTATGTTTCCTATAATCACCCAAACAATTGAAGAGCTACATTAGATTACACTATCCCTTTTTACCTCTTTCAGTTTTCATTAGTTAATTATTTTACCATTAAATAACTATTATCATTCCACAATACATTTAAATTTCATTCAAACCATGATCGATGCCCTCTAAGAACAACCAAACCAAGTCCAATATTCCATTGAAGTAACAAACTCATCATTTCATCCCAACAAGATCAAACCCCTTTGGTTAACATCAATTAGTCAATAAATTTTTAACAGAATTATCACTTTTCTATAATTCCCATTAATTCTATAAAATAATTCTATGCTACCAAACACAAGGGTATTAACCTGGTGACTAGGTGAACTACTTGTCGAGTCTTTCCCACCTATAGAATGTGCATAGAGCCATCCATCCTTGAGAATCTAATCACGGAAGCACATGGCTTACACTGTGCATCATCACCTCTTTTTAAAGGATAGTAAGAAAAACCATCTTCCTCAAATAGTTGGAAAAGTAAAGATGATAAAAACACACATTCAATTGAAAACAATTTAATTTAAATGGTAAGCCCTGCTTCAACCCATTATAACATCCCTGGTGTCCTCCTTAACACCGATATGCTTAAGTCGATGCATCTGGCCACACTAGGCAACAACTACTACCAAATACACCAGGGCCCCCTTCCCCAACATACTACACAAGCCTTCCAGCTCATATCACATCAAAACAAATAGTAAAACACAAGAAACTTGTCTTTGGGACCCAAACAAGGCATTCAACCTTCACCCATAACGAGCAGTCATGGCTCCAAAGCATAAGGCTCTCATCCTTGAAAACCAAGAGGGTAACTCATTTCCCAACCAAGAATTATCCTTTATCAACATATGGTTCATTAATATATCATGAATTAACTGATTCATTATTAGTATGTCCCAGCTATGGGAAACCTATATATAATGTTTTTTAGCTATCAATAAAAATTAGTTATACATGCTTACTTCATTAATTTGATTAACATCAAATTAAAAAAAAATAGGATTAATTGAAATGATTCATTATTTTTGGATAATTAATTTACAATTAATCGAAACATTAAATTATTTACCAATTTCCATCAATAATGACATGAAAAATAAGAAATTTCTAAATATCACGCGATATTGAAAAATAGTAGGAAACAACATCTGATAGAAACCAATTACTGAATCTGGTTGAAATATTTATTATGTCAATTTCATTGTTATCTTGTGCGATAAATCGAGATAATAATAATTCTTAAAATAAATAGAATATATATGTTCTAAATACACTACCTAAAATTGTTTCAAGCATTCTTTTAAAATGTACGATCCACGAAATGGATCACAAGGACATCCCCATGTGATTACTTCATCCACCCAAGGATTCCACGACACAACGATGCGAACCAAAAACCATGAAAACTCCATTAAAAACATGGAGATCAAGTTCCATCACATGGATAAGATAAACAATATAATGAGAATCAAAGAAAACCACGACAACGGAGGTCGTTCTTACCTTTCATTGAAGATGGATCAAAGAAGGTAGCACGAGATTGACTCATGTCGATGGGTCTCCAAAACTCTTTAGAAGGAGGTGTTGGGATTCATGGGAAGAGGAAGAAAAGGGTTAAGGTTGTAGGGTTTTGAAAACCCTTGTGGTCGAATGTCTTTAAAACATACAGTTGCGAGACAATACTCAACGTGTACCTCTTATTCATGTCGTGTACTTCCTTGAGTTCAGGTACTATAGAATTTCCTATTACCACATCATTTATTTTAATTTTTGTAACCCAAAATAGTACACATCATGTAGGATGTGTACTAATCATGTATCCCCCCTTCTCCCATCTTTCCTCCATCAAACTCCTCTAGACATCCGTTCATCCATCATTGAGAACCTTGATCATTGAAAACACAAAAAGGGTTAATCCAAATAGATATGATCCCACATATCTGATACCTCTCAAAACAATCTCATCATCAAGAATCCAAATCCAAACCAGAGAGAAAACCAAAAAGTGGTCATACAAACATCTCAAACCCCCATTAGACACCTATCAAGACTCTCACCCCCACATAGAAACTACTTTTTAGAAACTGGATAATGTGAAACCACAAGAAAATCATAACCTACTCCCAAAAACTATCTTGGGGGAGACACCACTCAAAAAATAATAATTCATCGAAAACAACAAGAGAAATCCATTTCATAAACTGGAAATACCAAAAACCACAAAATAAACATTGTTACAGTAATAGAGCTAAACATAAAACATCTCATGGTACTAAGCATGTATCTCCAACTAACATTCCCACGTTCTCTCCTTTATTCCACTTTTCCACCACAAGACAAAAGAAAATGGATAGCATGCCTGCAAAAAAACTTCTCATTGCGGTCATGGATACCAATAGGATGATCCTCGATGGTTTCATCATAATAATCATTTCTGTCACCCCAATCGATGATGTGAGAGTTATCATGAAGATAACAATAGAGTTGCAACATGTGAAAAACATCATGTATCCAACTCATATGCGAGGGATGTGCTATTTGATACTCCATTACTCCAACAAGATCCAACACATAAAAATACCCAAAAAACTACGTAGAAATCATAATCCCATTCTCAAACCATTACTATCTACAATGGGGAGTCCGCTTCAGAAACAAATGACCCTCGAAGTTAGACTCCAAAGGTATCCTCCTATGATCGACATATGATTTGTGAAGATCATGTGCTACCTTCACCCTCTCATTACTCACATAAACCATCTCTATCGTGTTTTGTACTAGTTTCGGTCTACGAATTGCTATCTCTATGACCCCAATCAAATTCAATGGAGAATGGAACGGATAGACATGCAGGGATTCAAATGACGCCATACCGATGGAGGGGTGGAAACTATTATTGTTAGAGAACTCTACCAAGGTAAGGTTCCTCATAAATGAACCCCCAAAATCTAGGACACAAGATTCAAACATGTCATCAAGACTCTGGATATCCCTCCTTGTCAGACCATCCATCTTCAAACATCAACCAATGCCGCCAATACAGACTCCCCAAATATCAGTACCTCATTGTTACTCCAAGATGTACCTCTAAGGGAGAACCATGGAACTCTATGAGAACTATCTCACGCATCACCAAAGGAATGAAAAGTCTTCATTGAAAGAAAAATAAGTGTTTTTAATCCTCACACCAGCTATCATGGGCCTCACCATAAATAACACGGTCTCTCCAGACCTCCACCTCAAGATCCCATAATTGGGAATATTCCACCAACTTCACCAATGTTGACTTCACCATCATCTAGAAAAGACAAACTCTATCCCCAACATATTCCATATCGAGATTTAATGATGAATGTTCTTCCATTACACTCTATAAATCACCTGATTATAGCACTGCATCACTACGTGAGTTTTAGATTAGTGCATTGGCTACAACATTCCCCTTACCTGGTGTATAAAATATTTCGAGATCATAATATTATAAGAGATCCATCCACCGATGTTGTATCAAGTTAAAGTCATGTTGGGAGAAATAATACCTCATGATTTTATGAGAATTGAAAACCACAAATCTCTCTCTGATGAGGTATTGTCTTCAAAACTATCGGGAAAACACCACTACATCCAAATCATGATTGGGTGTGGAATAGTTACACTAATGAGTATGCAACTACCAAGACCCATAATAGATGCCTGATCTCTACTACATCAGAACACATCCTAACCCTAAATGGGATACATCATAGAAAACATCAAACTAAAATCTTTCTGGTTGGATACAATGAATTGGAGCACTGAACAACTTCTCCATCATATATTAGAATGCTGACTGAAACTGATCAGTCCACACGAACACCTAATCCATTCTGGTCCACTCTATTAGTTGAGTCACAACCTGAGATAAATAAGCTACGAACCTCCTATAATAGCCTGAAATACCAAGGAATCATCATTCCTCTACCACTCTCATGGGGGAGCCCAAAAAAAATACTTATATCATTGAAGGATCCACAAACAATCCATGTTGGGTTACAACATACCACATAAAATGGAATTCTCGAGCACAAAAAAACACACTTCGAAAACATCCCAAATAGTAGCTTTCGATGAAGGAATCCCAAAATAGTACATAGATGATCTATATGTTCCTCCCAAGATACAGAGTACACAAGGATTTCGTCACTGAAAACAACGATAAATTTATCCAGGAACTAACAAAACACAATGTTCATCAACTCCATTAACACACCTGTAGCATTCTTCACACCGAACGACATCTCTTAGAAATTGTAATACCTATTAAAGAAATGGAATGTAGTATATATAATATTCTCATCCTTAACATGCATATAATGATATCTTAATAACAAACCAATCATCGAGAACCAATTTTTTCCCTTCAGTTGATTGAAAAAAAATTCAATCCATGGAAGAGGTTAACGATTTTTCACTATCACATTGTTTAAGAGACAATAATTGACACACAACTGTAAACTGTCATAAGCCATATTCTTGAGAAAAACCGGTGCACCACAAGGTGACACTCTCAGATGAACAACACTACATTTTAATAGGCCATCGAGTAGTATATGCATCTCTCGCAACTCGGAAGGTTCCATATTATATTGATACATCGAGATTGGAGACACAACTGGATGAATATATATCCTTAAATCTATCTCTCATCAAGGATGTAAAACTACATCCTCTTCTGGAAATACATCAGGGTACCCTCCAATGAACCTAGAAAATTTCAACTATTGAACCTCCAGTGAACACCAAATCCACTCATCCATCAAGGATGTCAATGACCGAACACACCTCTAACCCAACTAAGGGTCTCACTCACTAACAAACACTGCTGGCTCTCCATCAACATCAAAGAACCCCACTTGCCTCTTGAATAAATAAAAAATATCCTAAACCGAATATAACTAATCCATGATGGGGATGACATCATATGGTTTTATTCATAATCATCAGAAATCTCCCCCGGAGTGGTGCAACCCCAACACTAGCTCACATTCAATACATTCTTCAAACAGGTCAGCTCGATCTTCAACTTGTGTATTCAATTTCAGGGGCACTGGACACTGCTATATCTCAAGTAAAAAGGCATGGGAAAGGGTAGGTGATATGAATGAGTGAATTTCTCTTAAATTCTAAAATTTATACACCCATGTAGAAAATAAGTAATGGTTTCCTTGAATAACGTCTGGATTGCCCGACACTTGCAAAAATAAAGCATGAATCTCAACATGACTGGCTCTGTAGCCTCTCTGACACTACTAATTACCACCACCATGTACATTCGGTGCCCTCTAAGGATGTGGAGCATCCCGGGACTGTCCTCTGTGGGACCTATCTTCTCTCTACTATTCCAAAACTGGTTCCAATTTCTTCTCATGCCTTGGATGAAACGAACTCAGTGGAGGAACATGAAGTGGATCACCCAGTGCATGGTAACTACTCATAAAGGTTGAGCACTATTTCTACTGATAAGCATGACATAAACAATAAAAATAGGTTCTTGGTCCCTCGACATAGGTCTATGAGTCGGTTCCCTCAGATAAACGAAATGATGATGGCTTTGACCAACCCCAACCAAATAAAAACACTTCTGCCCTTAAAACTAGGAACCTCGTACTATAGCTATTCTTCCTAATGAATCATGAAAAATCTCCTATAATGATGATATATTACTTTATAACGTCCATTTTTTGACCGCTACCCTTACCAGTGCCTCTAGATACGTCTTCAACATAAAAGAGGTGACATGTTGCTGGATCTCTTGACTCAATGCCTCCTTAGAATGCCATTTCCTATCCCCTTCATCTAGAAATAGGTCATACGAATATTGTAGATGGTTCCAAAAATTTATTACAAACCCTCACACACTATAGATCCCATATTAAATGGAAGTAGCTCTGGGATACCAGAAGTCTATGTGGTCAAAGAATGAAAATCGACTCTGAACATGTCTCAGAACTCCTCCTAAAGAATTGCAGAATCCTAGCGATGCCTGAGGAAAAGAAACACCACTGCCTCACTTCCCCATATATAACCATCAAAACCATTAACACCGTGTGATTAATCTGAGGATGGATCGAACTGAATTCTATCTCTACCTTCTCCAACAAGTTTTCTCTGACCACATCTAAAATGGAGCCCTCATACTTTTGTTGACTCTGGAACTAATACTCTCAGAGTGTCCTCCTCCAAGTGTCATCGTCATCATCTTATAGACTGTGGTGATTGGTGGTCCCAACCAAATAAAACATCTTCTACATAAACCTGATGAGGTCGTTATCAATGATCCATAATTTATATATAAAAAAATGATTTATCTTATAAACCTAGATTAAAAAAGACTTAACATTAATTAATTCTTTAATTATACTGAATTTAGCTTAGCCTATCCCAAGGTCTACACATTCCTATACAGTATCAAAGAATAATTATGATTGATCCTTTCATTGGTCTCTACCCTACAATAAGTATCACCTCATTTAGTATCCATTGTAAACATAAAGGTCCATGCATCAGATTATAGGGGCCCTATATACTTGTGTTTCAGTAGGTCCACTATGGTTACAGTGCTTTCTAAATATAGCTCACATTGATTCCCTACCAAAAAATGAAATCTCTCATGTCTATTACTCTAAAATCCATCATATCCCTTAATATCACTATGATACCAATATGTCAAGATCCCCTCCCCAAAATTTTTACCACTCATGGGCCGGAAATTAGTTTAAAGAGATAGTGACAACCAAGACCTGACTCCAGTAGGCCTAGGGTTGGTGACTAGCACCAACGGTATAGTAAACACACAAATGGGATGCATTACCCACTAAGAGAACATATAAAATATATATATATAAGATATACACCAACCAAATCATGTTCAAACCATAATATATATGAATTCTCAAGTAAATATATGTATTTTCATGTATGAACTACTAAAACTGAAAGCAGAAACTACAAGTACAAAAAGAAAGTAAAATGGTAGAGACCACAAAGCCCGAACAGATCCTACAACCCCAAGGTAATAGTAACCAGCCTGATCTCCAAATGGGTCCAAGTGACCTTAAAATAGTTTATATATACGTTCGGTGAGTATAATAGTACACTTAGTAAGATCCTCCCCATATCCTCTATTGGAAATGTAAATAATTCATGCTACAACACAGTGACCAACATGTGAAACTAACTTGTCACCTAAACATGTATACTATGTTACTAGCCTTACACTGGATACACTCACCAAGTATCGCATTCAAGATTATATCATGTAATAAAGAATAATGATGGTACCCTACTACCACTTCCCCACTAGTTTTCCACTTTCCCCCAAAATCATGTGTCCTAAGAATGTCTCTCCAAAAAGGCTTTCCCTTAGTAACCTAGGTGAATCAACACAACACGCACCTCGTTCAAAAAAAAACACCATGTCCATGAAACTAAAGTAAACATCTAGTTTCTAGGAGCCACCAAAACATTCTTAATTTGTATCAAATTCCAGGTATTACACTTCAAGATAGCACAACGCATAAACCATGTAAAGATACTCTAGCCATCAAATACAAAACACATTACACCTATAGTATTCTATATGAAACTATTTCTAGAATATATGATTGTGAGTTACAACAATCCATAAAAACCCTCTACGCACATATATATGAAAAAAAATAAACAACATTCCTACCAGGATAAGTAAATACTACTAGAAGAGAGTCGGACCAAAGGGGGTAGTTAGGCATCCATCCCCCCACTAGGATGTTGTGGAAACACCCCTAGGGCTAAGAATCCTCATGGTGTTAGTTTCCCTAACCAATAGGGTGTAGTATAATATGAAAACATAAAAAGAAAAAAATGTACTATAGCTCACAACCAAACAATTGGTATAACCTTGTCATAGAGTCAATTGTAGCTAACGTCTCTCGTACTCACATATACAACTCCTATGACTAGGTATCCTATAGGAAAACGACAATTTAAAGAGATTAATTAGATTAAATTATCCCTTTTTATTCATTTCACTTTACATTAGATAATTATTTAACACATATCAATCCACGTTACATTTCATTACCATTCCAACCAGGATCTATACCCTCCACGCACAACTAAACCTCATCCACTATTCCATTAAAATTACAACCTGAGTATGCCATCCCATAAAACTCCAACCCCATGGGTTAAAATCATTTATTCAATCATTCATTAACATAATTATCACAATTCCATAATTCCTTGGCATATTAGAATAGAATTCAAATCTTCAAGCCTCAATGGGATCAATACAATGAGTAGGTGAACTACACATTGTGTCTTTTTCACATATTGTAAGAGAATATACTCATTCATCCTCAATAATCCATGAAAAAAGCACATTGAAAACCCCTACATATTCACCTCATACGGAATGAGAATTTGAATAATTAACAACCAAATGTAGTTGGAAAAATAAAGTATAAAAGAAATAACAAATTCAACACCAAGAACATTCATGTCAATGGTAAGCCTGGCATCAACCAGTCTCATCATCTCCAGTGTCCTCCCTGACACCCATATGAATAAGCCTATGAATATTTACAATCTAGGAATCTACTACTACCACAACCATAGGGAATCCCGAACCCAAATAAGCACAACAACCTTCTAGGATCACATCACATAACAAGAATTAGTAAAAAACCTGAATCTGGGCTCTTGGCCCCAAACAGGGCAATTAGTCTTCACATAAAACAAGCACCCCTGACTCCAAAGCATTAAACTCTCAACCTTTACAATTAAGAAGGTAACATAGATCCCTACCAGGCATTATCCTTTATCAAAAACCGATTCTTTAATCCATCTTGAATTTATTCATTCATTATTAGTAGGTTCCAACTATGGAAAACCTAGATAGAAAGCTAAAATAGCTGTAAAAAGTTGGGTTAATCTTTCTTAATCCATCAATTTCAGTATCATAAAATTTACAAAACAACCAGATTAATTTACAGGATTCTTTATCATAGTCCAATTAATATAAAATTAATACCATATTTACTTTATTTAACAATTCCAATCAAGAATGACATGCTAAACAGGAATGTCATAGATATCCCATAATCTAGATATACAATAGACAACAACATACAACAAAAAACAATTCATTAATCTTGTTCAAATATTTATTATATTAATTTTATTATGATCCTGTGGGGTAATCCATTCTAACTTTATCACTACACATAAATATTATATAGAACCCTTGAACCCCCTACCTCAAAGGATTTATGACATTCATTTCACAAGAACGGTCCATGAAACAGACCACAAACACCTCCCCCTATATAAACTCCAACAAAATGAGGATTCCACAACATAACTATTCCAATCAACAACAACGAAAATTCCATTAAAACCATATAGATCACACTCCGTCACATGGAAAATAGAAATGTGAGAAAGAGGACTGAAGAAAACAACACAAAAGGAGGTATATGTTACATCATATCTAAGACAAATCATTGTAGGAATCCTAATATCTATTCCCATCGATGGAATATCTACAATGACTTGGAAGGAGGTGTCAGGTCGCTTGGGATGTGAAGTAAAATAGGTGTGTCTTTAGGGTTTCATAAACCTAAGAAGATGAATGTATTTAAAACATAATGAAATGGGGATGTAAATGACGTGTACCTCTCATTCACGTCGAGTACTGCCCTCAGGCCATGATCCACCAAAAAATATGTTGCCTCAATATTTCTTTTAGATTTTGAACCACGAAACAGTAAACATTGTGTAGGCCTTATACACACTATGTAGACTTCATACTTCCTTATTTCTAGGACCAAACCCCTCTTTACATCCTTCGAGCCCTCTCCATATACCATTGTCTTCAAAAACATGTAATGGTTTGATCAATCCAGATCAAGGACCTAACACACGATGTGGATGCATTATCTACACACCATGTTATAACATGAAGGAGAATCCAATATATCTTTATTCACTATAGTGATAAATTTCATATTATTTTATTTTTTAAATGGATATTGATGTAATTTCATTTATATGTTATTAGTGATATATTATTTAAAAGTATACATTTTACAACGTATTATTATTCAAAAAAATTAAATTTTTAGTTGATCATTATTTGAAAAACTATTAAACATAACTTATATTGATTATATTATTAATCACTAATTATAAAAAATATTTATGAAAATTTATTATTTATTAGTTATTATATTGGTTAATATTTAATTAATAAAAATATTAATAAAATATTTAATTATTATTTATATAATATTATATATTATCAAATAATTTGTTATTATTTAACTAACAATACCATTTTTAAAATTATATAAACAATATATTCAATAATTATAAAAATAATAATATATACTATCAATTAAATTACTAATGTCTTAAGTATTAATTTAATGAATAATTATTAATTTATAATTATATTATTTATTAATATATTATAATTAATTATATTAGAAATTTTTTTATCATACATGACATATAATTATTATTAATTAATTATATATTATTACTCAATAATATATTATATAATAAGTAATCAATAAATAAATTATCTATTAATTTATTGTGAAAATTTATCTTTAAAATTATTAAAAATATTTTCTTCAATTGTTTTAATATATTTTATTTTATAATCCATTGGGATGTTTTTTATGTTGTTTTGTATATGTAGAAAATTTATATTGAGGTTTATGCATTTGTGTATATGGTAAGAGAGAGTTCTAGGATTCATTAAAAATGTTTTCGTATTATGCGTTAGAGGTGGATAGGAAATTTTATTTAATGACTTTATTAAAACTTCTATAAGTCAGATGATGTTGTACAAATATTGTTGTTCCTGAAATCTATAAAAAATCATGATCCAATATGAGTTAGCATAATGGTTGATGTCATAAAATGATTCCAAATAGAATAGGGATGATGTTACCTGATGTAGTCTGGTATGTAGTCCCCCAGGTAGAGTTTATAAGAATTTGCACAGAGTGAAAAAATGTACACTTGGGAGAAATATAAAGTTACATATGATGAAGTCCATATGAAAATACAAAGTTCGTGTCGATGTTAAGGATGGATTGAGTGAACATGTTTGAAGGTGAATGTATTATTAATTTGAAATTACATATTGTACAAAATTATATGTTATGATAATCAAAGAGGGGGTTAATGAATGAAAGCTATAATATTGTTTTTTATGGAAACATCCCTTAGACTATGATTAATTTTACTGAGGCTTTACATATCCATAGTATGTAGAGTTCATATGGATATTGACAATGACCATCAAGAATTCATAAGATCATTGCGTGGGACATATATTTAGAAAAGAAAACTACAAGAGTCCTACTAGGCAAAAGAAAATGAAGTGTATGGTGCTGAATTTTTAATACAATTTGTAATTTTTCCATTATCATATTGTGATGAATGGAACTACATTATAAATTCTATTTGATAAAATCCATTTGTAAAAGTTTCATTAGTTGGATAATTTGATCTATCTTAAATTATAAAAAGATTTATTTGATGGATGAACATGAAATAGATCAAGAAAATTTTATCTGATAGATGATCCTATAATATTGTACCTATATTTATATTAGGTTCTTGAGGATAAAATCACATTTAACACATACATACACCTTACACATGGGCTAGAATGGTGGGTCATACACCACTAAGGGATATTTCACCTTCTAGGTTTATTTATTCAGTACACAGCTTGCAGGCCCAAGTAGGGTGATTCCCATTGCATGGAACGATGTCCCACTAGGTGGACTAATATCCCAGTGTTGTGCCATGCCTTCATCGTACTATCTGTGTCACCAGGACCATGTCATGCCTAAATCACCACCTGTATGTGTCATCATCTTCTACTATTCAGAAATAGTAGCTGCAAAATTTTTCTCTCACAAAGATTTTAGAGGAGATGGGATACATCAAATGGAGGATTATTGAATACTAAGGAAGAAACATTTGAATGAATATATGTTACATAATTAGTCATCAAAAAAATATACAAATAAATCGTTTATTAAATTCTAAATCCATAAAAATTAGTCAATTAGTCGATGATGATCATATACAAAGTTGTTGGACAGAGAAGATCCATATGGATATGTTCATAAAAATATCATATATAAATCCTTTTCTAGAAAGAGTATTATGAATCCTAACATAAATTTATATGGTCCTTAAAAATGATGATACTAATGATGATTGTATAATATTTTTTATATTGTTATATTTATAGATGTTTGAATATTGTGAGTTGGATATGAGTTTTTTTAGGATTAATGAATATTATAAGAAATTATATATGTTCCGAATGGTGTTGATTTGAGAATAAGTTTCAATTTTTATATTTCAATTGAGTGGGATGTCAAATTTTATTACCCATAATTTTATCCAAGGTCCTCACCTAGAAAATGGTTATATGTAAAACTAATTTATATATATTGAGTTTTTACATGATAAAAGTTTATTTGATAAAAGAATTTGGAGTAATAAAATCTTCATTCTAAGGAAACATATATTTTATGTAGATGTACATTAGATAAATGTGTAGTGAGAAGAGGTAATATTTAGTGGTTTCAATTAGAAACATCATTCAGAGGTATCTATCGAAGATAATGAACATATTTTATACCATATGTAGATTCATAATATTTTGTAAGAGAAATTTTTTTCATCGCACAAAGAATAAATTATAATAAATTTCATGATGAGCACTAGATAAAATATACCATACTAAATTAAATTTTATTCCAATGGAGTTATATAATAAAGAAACATATGGTGAATAATATTTTTTAAAAAAAATTACTAAGATGATAGAAAATATTGTTTTCTTTTACTTAGATACTCATGAAAAATTTTATGCTAACGAGATTCAACAAGATTTCCATTCGAGTGAAGTAGGAGTGTAACTAAAGTTGCCTAAAATTTTATTCAATTTATAATGTTCGGAATTTCCATGGACTGATGCGATTTTCCTTAGAAAGTATATTTTCAACCATATTGGAGTAAACCTTGAAAATATTTCATGTACTGAATTATATTAATAACATAGAATATAGAGTTTTATTGGGTCTTATAATATTAAAAAGGATTAAATATGCATACATGTTGTGGGGTTTAATTTCAGTGGAGGATGATATTGTAAATGATACAATTGATACACCCCCCATATCAATGGTTATTATGATAATAATGGTCATTATGTAATATTAGAGGAGGATTCCATTATTTTTTCCTTATAAAAGATAATGTACTTTCCTTTAATATTAGAGGTATTCCAACCTAATACTAAAAAAATTACCATGGTTGGAAGTAAATATAATGTTTCATGATGATTTATCTCTTAGAGCAGAGACAATTCATACAAGTATAGTTGGGATTCCACCAAATGAGAAATATGGTTCTATGTGATTTTTGGATAATTGTAATCATGTAGTAGATATGAAATGTAGAAACAATATTATAAATTCTTTATCAAAAAACATTTATATTAATATTTTGGGTATCAATATATCTATGTAAATATGTGGACAAATCAAAAGTATATTAGTGTAAAATATCAATGTAATGGATACAAAGCTTCAAATTGAGGAAAGGATGTTCCATGTTATTAGAGTGAATGATTATGAAAAAAATGATTAGTGTCTCACCAAGATAATTATGTTTTTTAATATTATAAGACTTTGTGATTTATTCGAAGAATATCCCACTATGATGTATCTCCTGAAAAACTATCCAGATTGTTTTGTTCCAAATCATTATACTATTGAAGTGAAATATGATTTATCTCCAAATGAGTTTCGAGAACCTATTTAGTATTATTCGATGATTAATGACACATAATTTGAAATTAATATTAATAATGAAATAGACTATAATTCTTTGAATTAGCAGAATTTTCATAAACTAAAACGCGAGTTAGTTGAACTCAGTGCATCAGAAGAAAAGTAAATTGATTATGAATAAATTATAGAATCATTTCTCCTATATCTATTATTACCTAAATGGATGATGAATTTATATATGTGAATAATATAATGGCCTTTAATTTTATTTGTGGAATTTTCCATCTTATAATTGTATAGCATTTATAATAAAATAGAAAGAACATGAACCACAAGATCAAAGCGATAATAATTCATTATAATATTATCATTAAATATACATATAAAAAATTACATATGAATTTAAAGTATATAAAATGGATAAAATTGAAAATAAAATAATAATAATAATAATAGGAAAATTTGGATTTTATTAATCCACCAGAATAATCTCCCCCATAAACCACACTATAGAAATAATGAATAATAATAATAATTTAAATTAATTATGAAAATTAAAATTTAAAAAATTTGGAGAAAATATTATTTTATGAAAAATGAATTACATATGTGGTATTTATTGGAACTGGTTAACCCATATAGCCATTACAAATCTGTCCACTAGAATAGTTACCTGAACATTGGAATAGTAATTGGACCATTGGAATAGTAATATAACCATTAGAAATTGAATCCATTGAATGGGGAACCAATTTTAAATTAATATTTTGACAAATTAACAAAAATTTATATATGAAATCATAATCAGTTTATTTTGATGTAGGATATGAAAATTTAAATTGTATAAATTTCTGATATTTTTCGGATAACATTTATTTTTTATTAATAGTAAAAATATGATCAATTGTAATTGAAAGCAAATTTTTTTATAGATATAATTTATATGGTTAAATTGTAATATTGATAGGTTTTAAAGTATAAATATTATATATATTTTTCATTTAATATAATGTATGTCATTAGAAGTAATTTTACATTGAATTTAAAGGTAAAAACATTTCAATCTTTTTAAATGTATTAACTTTTAATACCCATTTTTTAATTTCAACAATGAGATTAATATTAAATTAATTAATAAAACATCTCTGGTTTTTGTTAAAATCAATTACTTATTTGGAATCAATAAGTATAAATTATGTTAACATGGTACTTTTATTATTGGTAATTATGAATAGTAACACTGATAATTATTTATATTACCATGGTTAGTGGTAAATCAGGTAGTTTAGGTTCAAATAATATTAGAAAATTATATGTAAACATGTAAAAATATAGTTGGATGAATTAATTTGACCCTTATAATATATAGTTCGAAACATAATCATGTTATGGCCACTTACCTATAATATGACATTAATGTAATTAAAACTAATGAATGTGTCAAAATGTCACAATCTCATTTTATATAAGTATATTAATATTAATATATAGATAAATTGAAGATAATATAGATAATAGATAGTTTATGGAAATATGTAATAATAACCAACATCATAGTAATTTATTTATAATTTTTATATATTAAATAATTACGACAAATAATGACACAATTATGATGTAAAAAATATTTTATTAATAGAAATAACAAATAAATTGTTTCAAAAATACTAAAATAAATTTCATATGAAATAATTAATGTTATCTGCAAATTTTTTATGTTAATATGACATTTTAGAAGTTTATTTCATATTTTTTTTTCAAATTTATCTCCAGTGGGGATTTTTTTTAATTCAATGAAATGAGTAGAGTCAAAATTGACACTGTTGATGTTTTATGAAAATAAAATATTTTCAAATTATTCTAAAATCATACAAATATTTATAATAAAAAATTTATGATAATAAGATCTAATAAGTCATAAAATATACATTTATGGTCAATTAATTCCATATAAGTAAATATTGATAACCATTAAATATTTAGAAAGTTATTACCACAATTATAATTAAATAGAATAATTATGTGTCAATTAAAAAGATATGGTTTAAATTGAAAACCTAACATGTCCAAAATTTATTTATTGATTAAATTAAAAATATATATCATCTCATTTTTTATGATGTGACATTTTGGATGTTTTCTTGCATATTTTTATTTTACTATAAATTATTATTTATGGAGTTTCCAAAAGTTCACTTCACCTCAATTATAAAAGGGCCCATCCTCCCTCACAACTTCACTTCATTATGAGCCAACATGTTCGGAAATACCATGATCTTTTTTCTTTTAAACTTCTCTATTTTTATTCTAGAGGTTATGGTCATCTTCAATGAAAAACACTATTGATCTAAGTGGTGGTTTTGAGGAGGCAAATAAACTAAGAGGTATTATCATTTACCAATTATTTCAATGTTCTTTTCCTTATATTTCCACTTCATTACTTTTTCATTATAAAGTAATAACATAAATATAACTCTTATAATGATATTTTATTATAAACACCAAGAAACCATAGTCAACCTTATACCCATCCTAGGAAAAATGATATCACCACACATGCGTACATACAACTTATCATCTCTACACTGTGGTATAATCTATTTTTCAACACCACCTTACATAGAATGGTATAATTAGGAAATGAATATATATATATATATATATATATTTAATTTATATAAGTATATTTTAATTCTGAGATACTATACATCATCAACTTCAATACAATTCAATTATTATGATAATGATATCGTCGCTCGTGCATATGTATGGCTTACCGTCTACATGATGCGATGTGATTAGTTATACACAATCATCATTAAATCATGAATATATAAATGAATTGAATGAATATATATGATATATAATATACTAATACCATTTCATAAATGATATAATTGTATCCTAATAAGAGTAATAAGAACTTATTTGGAAAAACATGCATAAGAACATATAGATACCTCCATTTAATTGGGTAAATATGTATATCTCATGTGATATACATGACTAGAAAAATAAGTAAATGTGGTTCAGTAAAACATAGCTAGAATAAGGAGTGAACTCTGTTTAGTAATAGAATTTATTCTTCTATGTTGGTCTGTGATATAAGCCATGACTAATATGAATGTATTTTCTATGATTATATGTGTATGAAATGAAATTTATTCTCTTACATTATGATAATTGGGATTACATTTCTCTTTTCTAATTTATACCAAGACATGATATTAAAATATTTTATAGGTAAGATAAGATTTTGAAATGTTATGTGATATTGATTATGATAAGATTGATATTATTTTTGTTTAAACATACAGAGTAGTTGAGCTCAAACATTAATATGTTTCTTTTCCCCAGGTTATGATGATGTGTATTAATTATGTTATGTCAAAAAAATGTTTTGAAGAAATAACCAGGATAGAATGTGGATGTTTTATGAACTATTTATTTCAGTTTCCCAGTTTCTGAAGATGCTAAACCTATACAGTCCTGGAAAGGTTTTGTTATGTTATATAATAATTAATCTTCCACGTTTAAGTCATGTATATATGTAATGTATCCACTTTTATTACTTTTATATTTTTCGAGAGTATATTTCTCCTTATTCTTTGTATGAGTTTTTTTAGAATCATGGATTAGTTAATTATTTACCTTTGAATCCTAGTTTAAATTTTATATATTATTCATTGAGGTACATTAAAACTCATTAAATATACATTAATTTTTATAAAATTACATTCTAGGGTATAACATTTCTTATTTATATATTCCACCAACTATCCCTGTTCTAAATCAAACAAATTTAGGTTCATAATCTCCTCAATGTACACATATTCCTTTTTAAAGAAATTTTATGTTCCTATATTGTATTCTATAATATATTAATTCAATATTATCATATGTTCGTGTGTTTTTTAGTAAGAAATGGGATTAGTTCTAATCTCCACTGTTATTATTTTTATGTTTCTTTACCTTCTTCTTATTTAGTATGTGATTAATATAATTTTATTTTAAAATTAAGAAATACTTTTTTGATCTTCACCGAATATCCATATTCTTAAGTACTATTTTTAGGATAGTTATAAACATCATTATTAAAAAAAATACTTCATTTTATTTTTATAAAAAAATCATTCTTCCTGTATAATTCTTATATTCCTTGTATTTTTTAGACTACATAAACAATGGTTTTTGTTCAGAATCCTCTTAATATTTTCAAAATTTATTCTTATGAAATTTCCAAAAAAATCACAATTCCTACGCACATAATATATTTAACTAGTATATTATAGTGACCCGATCCTTATATATATATTATTACAAAATTATTAAAATAAACATTCAATAAACACCTGAAAAATTTTATTTGGCATATTATCTTAATTTTGTTCTCTGTATGGGGATCCTAATACCATTTTTTTCATCATAAACAACATTTTATAAGATATTAAAGATGTAAAATAAAGGTGTGAGATATAAATACCTATAATGGAATAAAAAAAATAACAAATCAGAATATCTTTGTCAAATTTAATATATCAATATCATATAATAAAGGATAATTTAGAGTGACATAGTGGAATATACTAATGAATATTGAATAATAATATCATATCAACATCATAATTAGGAAAAAACATGAATCTTGACATAAACAATTGTTAAGGATAACTAAAAAGAATAAATCACATTAATGAAAAAAATCCCATAATGGATTATGTTTACTCCCCAATTCCATACATATTATCACATGAGAGAAAATATTACCCAATACATTTGATTTCTATCATAGTGATCTAATAATAACATTTACATGGATATGTCTACCATATAATAAAATAAAACATAAGTCATAAACAAAGGGATTATAATGGAAATAAAATGGGTCATAACTATGTCATATAACATTAACAGAGGGATATCATAATGGTTTCCATTAACGAAGGGATACAATAATTCATAAACATTTATAAGATATTTTCATGGGATATTGTGTCCATGTAACGTAAAGAATAAAATAAGAGATTCAAAATCCCTTTGGAAATGTACATCTTAGGTATATATTATGGAGAAAAAATAATAGGTATTTAAAGAGGGTAAGGGAATAATAATATCCATAATGTTAAAAATGTACTAAAATAGTTTTCCAGGAAGAAATGATAATTTTTTAAAAATATTGGTTGTTTAAGAACAATTTGGATTTGTACTTGTAATGGGGAATGAAATAGAAATTTCATGTTGATATTGTTTTCTTATGAAGATAAAATAAAAATAGAATAATTTACAACATGTATATCTCCATAAAATAAGTTGAATTAATCTAGTTATATATATGGGGGACATATAAAAATGTTTTTTAATAATTAAATAAATATAAACTAACGTAAAAATATAGAACAAGTAATCCAAAAGAAATAGAATGGTTCGGTGATATCTCTTAACTTATATTCTAGAATCATTTTTTACGTGAACATAATTTCCTAGATAAGAAAATAAAATATATTAATTAATTAATTTATATAATTTTTCATCTATATCTTATTTTGAATAATTCATTTATATTAATTTATAACAACTCAAATATGATCTATAACTAAATTCCTCTTTTGGTGGGCATCTGATTCATAGTTCCATGGTGAGATCACTTTTGAATAATTATGGTCTTTCTTTTAAAATTTTAATAAAACGAAAAATGTGAAATGAACTTTTTATAATATAATTACAAAAAAATTTACTATTCCATTATATATTTTATATTCAAAAAATCGATGATAAATTTATTTAAAAAATTTAATGTTATGATGTTAGTTTGTTTTAGTGCTTTTTCCAACATCAAGAAGTTGTTTCATCATACTAAAAATTATTTATTTATCTCAATTTCACTACACAATAATGGTCACAATAAACTTATTATTAACCTATTTTACCATTATATTATTTTACTGATCATCCTTGAAGGTGGACTTCATAGATGGACAATCATCAAATTGTTGATTGTTTTAGAGATGACTTTCTAGAGGACTTCTCATTTTTGCCTCCTGAGCATGGAGTAGTATTTTATATTGACCTCGTACAGGGAGTGGTCTCGATGTCCATTCCTTTTTATAGGATGGCTACATCAGAGTTTCAGTAGGTCAATAATTAGGTGGAGGAGTTGCGGTAAAAGAGTTTCATGCGACCCATCACATGTCCTTGCGATTCGCATGTCGTATTTGTGAAGAAGGTGGATAGTACCCTCAGACATTTGGAAGATTATAGATTATTGAACCAGATGACGGTCAAGAACCAATATCCCTTTGCAATGAATAATGATCGATAATCCCAGGTGTTCTCGAAGATTTACATGAGGCATGGTTACCATCAGTTGTGCGCTAGACCTTTTGATGTACCACTTACAACCTTTTAGAGTAGCTATGGTCTATACGAGTATGTGGTTTTTCCATTTAGTCTCAAGAACACACCTACATTTTTCATGGGAATGATGAAACGGGTGTTCCAACCACACGTGAATTCTTTCGTTTTAGTCTTCGTGGACGATATCTAGGTGTACTCTCACACTCAACAAGACCATACTACTCCTTGTGATATCGATTTGAGTACACTTAGAGAGAATCATATATATGCTAAGATCATAAAATTACACTTCTTGGATGGACCAAATACACTTATTGGGTCATGTTATTTATGAAACAAATATATCATTAGACCTAGATAATGTGAGAGTAGTTGTTTCCTAGGTGTATCTAAAGAATGTCTTTGAGTTGTGAAGTTTTCAAGGTCAGGATGGTTACTACCTGTGTTTTATAGATGACATTTCAAAATTTGTAATGCCACTGAAGGTCCTGACTATGATGATTTCCATGTATGTGGGGTCTGATACTTACGAGTCAGCCTTCCCAGAGCTGAATGAAAGGTTTTATTTAGCACTGATAAAAGTATTTCCAGATCTAGTAAATATCTATAATATATACTATGATGCATCAAGAATCTGGCTGGGATCAGTGATATTGTGGGGAGAAGGAGTCGTTGCATATGGGTCGCTATAGTTGAGGCCACATGAGAGGAACTAATCGATGCATGATCTCAATATTGATGCAATTGTCCATGGTTTATGCTGTTGGAGACACTATCTTCTGGGATAGCATTTTGTGGTTTTCACCGACCACTAGAGTCTTAATTATATGTACACTCAATGTGATCTAAATTTGAGATAGTGAAGGTGGGTTGAGTACCTTCAGTACTTTGACATTGAGCTTGCCTACATGCCTGTGAAAAACAATTTTGTGGCTGATGCATTGAGCAGGTGGACTCAGAAACATGCTATTCAGGAGGCCAACATTGAGTGGATCATATGTAACTATTCTATGATATGCATTTGGAGGTGAATGACTATCAGGGATAGACGTTTCATTCTTCTATGGTTGTTACCTCTACTCTACCTTATCGAGTGCGAACGAGGTAGCTATCAGATTCTGAAGGTCTAGTCATATGGGAGAGTGATTCCGGAGAGGACCCTATTCATGGATAGATAGTTGGCGAGGATGATATCTTGTGTTTTCATGGACACAGGTGGGTGCCATAAGATATATGCGAGGAGTTGATGTGAGAATTTCATTACTTTGTTTTGGTATTTCACCCTGGTGTCACAAATATGTATCAAGATATACACCATCAGTATTGGTGGCCAGGTATGAAGAGAGATGTTTCTAGTTTTTCCATGAGGTGTTCCACCTATTATCATGTGAAGGCGGTGCATCAATGACCACCAGGGATTTTGCATCAGTTACCCATTCCCGAGTGGAAATGGAATGATTTCATGATGGATTTCCTTATAGGTTTTTCGACGTCGCCTCAATGGAATGTTGCAGTTTGGTTTCCATTGACAGACACACGATGGTTTCCAACTTCTTGCCGATTAAGTAGACCTTCAATGTTGAAGAGTCGGGAAGGCTGTAAATCCGGGAGTTGTACTTTTAAATGGATTTATGCACTCCATTGTATCAGATTGGGATTCCTATTTTACTTTTCGGGTCGGGAAGGGACTTTACAAGGATTTGGGTATATGGGTACTTCTGAGTACAACTTACCATCATCATGCAGATGGCTAGTCTCAGAGTACAATTTAGGTGCTTGAGGACATGCTTCAGGCATGCATCATGGATTTTGGACATTCAGAGAAGAAGCACATACCTACTACTGATTTTTCATAAAATAATAGATTTCATGAATATATTAAGATGGAATGTTATGAGGCTTTGTATGGTAGGCCATACCGATCACCCTTATGCTTTCTAGAGGAAGGAGAGGCAACTATGCTGGGACCTTGACGTGTCCAAGAGACCAAGGAGTATATAGAATTGATTCAGAAGAGAATGGATATGTCATAGTCATGACAGAAGTCTTATGCTTATCTACGGTGACAAACTCTAGAGTTCGAGGTTGGAGAATAAGTTTTCCGGTGTGTCACACCGAGGATGGGAAATATGAGGATTAGGAAATAGGGTAGGCATTAACTGAGAAACGTTGGGCTATTTGAGTTATTGGAGAGAGTCAGACCGGTTGCCTGTCGTTTGTAGTTACCTTAGAGGCCTTGGGCTATGCATGATGTCTTCTATGTTTCTCATCTTCGACGTTACTTCCTAGACCCATATAATGTTATTTTACCTGAGAAGGTTTACCTCTAGGTGAATGCATCTTTTGAAAAGCATCCTATCCAGATTGTTGATTGAAGTGAAAAGGTTATATGTGGTTGGTTTTTTCCTCTGATACGAGTGTTATGGTAGCACAGGTGAGTACATAAAGAGGCATGGGAGAGGTAGGTCGACGTACAATTGTAGTGGAAAGTGTTGTTCGATGATTCTTCCTCTATGCCATCATACTAGGGAAATTTGAGGACACATTTCATTAACGGGGGATGTTTATAAGAACCTAGATTTTCTTTTTTAGTTATGTTTGTCATTTCTGGTTATCTTTGAGGAAAAATAGGAGTTTTTGAAAAATTTAGGAGTACATGCCTTGTATTTATAAGTACCCG
Organism: Viscum album; assembly: GCA_963277665.1. Taxonomy (NCBI): domain Eukaryota; kingdom Viridiplantae; phylum Streptophyta; class Magnoliopsida; order Santalales; family Viscaceae; genus Viscum; species Viscum album. The sequence goes on from OY728152.1 coordinate 1,260,919,946, forward strand.
TTTTTTACTCAGTTGTCGTTGGTGACCCTGTACTACCTGGGTAGTGGCCAGGTACATGGTCATGTGTGGTGACCTAGAGACCACCTAATGAGGAGTCTAGAAAAGGCATGTACACCATGTGTACTTTTAAAGAACACACATTGTACATTTTTTTCATTAAACGGACAGGTTTCACATCTAATGGACCAAACACAATCTTTTATGACCTATCTCATCCAGGAGCATCCGTACGACCACAAATCTTCTTCGAGCCCCCCAACTCGCAGTCCGTTATCTAATTCAAACATTGGAGTTCACATTGGAATCACATAGATGAGTTCTCACCTATTCATGAACATTATCTTCTTGATTTCCCCTCTTCCTCGAGATATTCTCTATTAAATGTCTTAAGCATTTTTGTAGATCTATGACGTTTTAGGGTGATTCAAGGCCTGTGTTTCATGTAAATCGTTCACACCATGCTAAGTTAGGTGGTTTGTTCCTAGTGTTGTTTGATTGGATATTGGTTAATTTTTTGAAATTAGGGTTCTATTTTCCATTTTTGTGATATTTTCCACATGTTTTCTTGTTTTTGACCAATTAATATATCCTTAACTGTTAGGCTGCTACTTTCATTCCATTACTAGTATTAATGGGTGGAGTGATTATTATTTGTCATGATATGATATGTTATAGGTGTTTATCCAAGTAGTTCTTGAGGATTAATTTGGTTAATGATTATATTTTGTGAATTATTGCTTTTAATGGAGATGAGGGAACCTGGTGTAGTGAGACCATACGGGAAAATTACATTGAGGGCTTTCCCATAGTGTCTGTCTTAATTATCCCACTATGAGACCATAGGGGGGATGGACGTTGAGTGATACCTCAGAGTGTCTATAGATACATTATGAGGAACCAAGAAGAATTGTTGTTTAGTGCTTCCTCAGGTTGCCTATAGGTTACTGATATAAGACTATTAGGTAAATTGATGATGAGTGCCTCTTCCGAGAGTCTTTGATCACACATGAGGGAATGGACAGTGACTGTTTCATTAGAGATTCTATTTTATATATTCTCTTGTATTGTGATCCAAAGGGTTAGGTTGTGAGAACTACCCAGAGGGTTTGTTGTATTTGTTTTTGGTTGATTAAATACATAAAAGTAACTAGTAGTAAATGAAACTGTATGAATTTTTACTTTTTAGTACTTCTATTTTCACTGCTTCTTTTTTCTTATTGCATGAAATATATATAAACTAATTCTTTAGGCACATATCATTGGGTGATTTCTGACTGGGAATTGTCTCCCACCATGTTAGGGTCAAGATTTTGGGCCCAATTGGATTATATTTCTCTAGATATAGATAAGGGAAAGCACCCTTCTACTTCATGTACATGATTGGTGTGGAGTTGGGGAGCATTGGACCAAGCTGAGGCTTACGATGTTGTGGATATTTTTACATTATTTTCTTTTAGTACATTGGTTTAGTACTACATTCCATCATTTTGATTTGTTTGGATACTTTCCTAGGAATATGGATCATGTATAATCATTATATAAATGTTTCGGTACCAGTTTTTTACTACTTCCGCTATTTAATAATTTCATTTTTGACTGCTTCCTATTTTTCTATCTATTTTTATTCAACTATGTTACTCTGCCAATGAGGGAATAGTTTCCCCAATATCACACCCAATTCCCTCACTACTAGTCGGTAGCCTCTGGCATTCCAGAAAATGTGCATGAGGCCGTGTGACCAACCGGGTACGGGAACCTCTGGTCCACTCCTGGAACCGGGACATTACAATATATATTTCATTACATTATTCCATGATTAATTTATTCCCATTATATGGTTTATAGATCACTACATTATTATGAGTTTCCACAGGTTATCCGATAAATTTTTAAGAGTGAAATAGAGATTTAGGGTATTTCAATAATGATTTAAATATTGTATTTATATCTACACGTCATGTTGAAATATTATGTACACAATTAAATGAGAAAATAGATTTCATGATCTTTTGGGATTTATTTATCTATACCATTATATATTAAAACATGAAATAAAGTGTATTAATGATATAGTTTTTTATATTTGGTACCAAATCCATGTTTAGTTGTTTTTTGGATTATAATTTGAAAGCTCTTATAAAACCCATAGGGATAATATTGGAAATAATAAAAATCCATAAGTATTTTTTAAAACTATAGTGTTAATGGATTTTGTGAAAACAGATCCCCATTTATATACTATAAGTGGATGTTGATCTGGATAAGAGATTACTAGGATAAATATTCCTGAAAACACTATATAAAGATAAACACAACTCGGAACCGGTGCATGATAATGGGTCTTGTTTCACACTGGGTTTGTAACTCCAAGGGTTATTCTTCAAAAAATTTACATGACCATTACATATAATTATTAAGGGATCAAAAATTTCCCTAAGAGGTTACGATAGGAAATAGATCAGGGAAACTTAAAATTTGAATCGTTGAAACTAAGATGTTAAGGAATATATGTCATTTATGATTTATCCCATGAATTTATATAGTTCCCCTTGAATGTTGTTAGTATTTTAAATAAATTATCATACCTAATATTCCCAATTATTCTAGTCATTGGATTAAAATATAAGGATCCAATTTAACAAACAATTTTTGGGGGAATGTTATGAATTCCCAAATGAGATGTCCACCCCACTAAAGGTATGAATTGTGAAATTCATGACTATATATTCTCAATTAACTGAGGTTATGAATAAAAAAATTAAATTAATACGATTGACCAAATCTTATAATGAATGAAAAAGTTGCAATTGAAAGAATTATTCCACAAAGGCCACCAAATTTCCTTGGATCATCAGATACCTTAACCATGGAACAATGGATCAAATGCATTGAGAATATATTCTCTATCATTTAGTGCTATGAGTATGAAAAGGGTGTATTGTGTTTTTTTTCATATGGAAGGGAATATAATCTATGGAGAACATTGATAAATAAAATAAATACTAAGGAAGAGATTTAAGTGATGGGATGGATTGAATTTTGGAAAAAAAATCAAAAAATATTTTCCCGCACGCTTTGACTAAATATTTAGTGGGATTTACATAGGCACAATGAAAAGTATAGTGAATCCATTTAGAATTATGAGGAATAATTCAAAAGAGTTGAATTATATTCTTCTCTATTTGTTTCCCCCCATAAATAAAATTTTAGTACCTATTTGGTTGAAAATATATGATTCTATGAATACCCTTTGATATTTCAAGACATTGATATTTAATATTAAATAGTTTGATATGACCATAAAGTATAAATAGAGATCATCAAATCTCACAGGTATCGTAAATATAGGAATTTAAATGTGGTGTTTAATTCCAATAGTGAGACGGTGAAATATAATGATGGAAACAAATTAAACTAAATAATTTTTCAAAAGTGTGGAAAGAAGAATCTTATAAATTACAAATGGGGATAGAAAATTCTATAAGCGGGGAATGGATTCGTAAGTAGATGGATATATCACAAGAGATAAACCCACTAATACGACATAATATTGAAATTATCCATTTAACATTCAATCTATTTTATAAAGTTTCATTTTCAAAGGACAAGGGAACTATGAAAACAACTACCCTAAAAAAATTTATGTTTCATATAATAATACCAATTACAACCAATGTAGTAAGACAATGAATATTCCATCAGAACTATTATGGTGGATCACAAAAATTATGTGTTGATAGGTTTCCTATTTATTCATAAATAATAGTGAAATAAATTTTTGATTCTTGTTCTATGTATTATTTCCTATCATGATTTTTTAGTAGATAGATTAAACCACAACCCAAAATAATGAAAATAGAGGTATAATTTAATAAATAAATTGTGGGAAATATTGCAAGACACATATAAAAACTCCTCCTTTATCAGGAATTGTACATAAACATCATATATAACAATTTGATACTCCATTAAGAAGATTATTCTATTATAAATATTGATTTTTTTCATATGTAAATGTAACATAAATTTTTGACTGAAGGAAATAATACAACATATAGTGATTCGTCCCCCGATTCTATACATTTTTATATTAGATGATGAAACTCCAATGGAATCATTTTATCATGAATAGATATTATTTCACTATGAGAAAAAATATCATACTCAAATTATTGGGACAGAAGACAAGATAATCCTCAAATTCATGCCTATTGTGAATGAATAAAATTATGTGTTTATTGAAGAATTTCCAAGTGTTCCTCCCATAATAGAGGTTAAATTTTAAATAAATTCATACATAGATATTTTAAAAAATCTATGAATCAATTTTTAATGTCCTTTTCTAAACTAGGGGAACTAATGAAAATCATATAATAGAATATGAATAAAGTGTTTATACACCTATGTGCTACACTGTTGGGTGAACTAGTCCTCAATATCAAGAAGAAGGGAGTGTCCATGATTATATGCACTGACTATCATCGGATCAAGAATATCACATCAAAGAATAAGTTTCCCATTCAATAGATTACTAACTTTTTAAATTAGCTAATGGTGACCAACAATTATCCAAGGTGGATCTTTATTTGGGATATTAATAATTACTAGTGTGGAAAGATGATATCCCCAAGTATTATTTTCATACATGGTACAAGGAAAATGAGTTAAGAGGGATTCTATTAGGACTCAATATTTCTCCAACAATCATCATGGACCTGAGGAATATATTATTTATATTTTATGTTGAAATTTTTATTTTCTTTATAGTTGATATTCTAATAAAATGCCAATGAATTGAGGAGCATGTAGAGCATTAGAGTATTGTGATAAAAGATTATGAAAGGATAGGTTTTAAGCAATGTAAAAAATGTAAATTCAAACTGAATTAAGTGTCAATATTTATTCATGTTATAAAATTTAATGGTATATATATGGACCCTTCTATGGTAGAGGAAAACAAACGATGAAAGAGACTAACATATATGATGAATATATGTATTTTATATGGACTAGCTAGGTATTATCATTGAATTGATAATAATTTATCATTATTATCAAACCTATTGACCAATATGAATCAAAATGGACTAATTTATTTCTAGAATGGTTTCTATTGTGAGATATTGAAGGAGTAAAAAAAGGATTATCACCGCACATGTACTTAAAATACCCACAAGTGGGGAACTCTTTGTGGTATAAAACAATCCTTCAAAGAAGGGAATTGGAAGTGTACTAATGAATACTAGTATAGTTAACGACTATGACTCAATAAAGTTTATTTTCCATGGAAATAACTATCTATATCACGATCTAGAGTTGGCATCAATGGCCTTCACATTGAAAATATGGATGCATTTTCTCTATTGGGGGACGTGTGAAATATATATAGATAATAAGAACCTAAATCATATATTCACATAGAAAGAGATGAATAAGAACCAATAAATATAGTTAGAGATGATTTAGGATTGGGACATCTCAATCCACTAATATTATGGGAAATAAGATATAGTGGAAGATGCTCTATATAGAGTGGATCTTGCAACCATATCACTAATGAGAATATATAAATGATTTGATTTTTATTGAATTGAAGATGATGGAAAATGGAATCATGATGGAAGGAAAATATTAAATCCTTTCATAAATTAATTATCAACAAAACATTTATGTGGATATAAAGGGTTCTCAAAGAGATGATGTGGGAATTAAGATGAAATTGGAAGCTATAAGAGATGGAAAATCCTAAGAGTTAAAAATTATGGAAGAAATATTTGTATGATTTGGATCATGAATATGTGTACCATAAAATATGTAGTTAATGATGGAGTTATTGGATGATTTACATAGATTATCCGTCTCTATCCACTAAGGGATCTTGAGGATGTATGTATAACTATAGATAAACATTGGTGAGGTAATATGAAGAATAAGATCACATAATATTCACAATGTTGTCTTGTATGTCAGAATGTGAAGGTTGAAAGGAATATTCCAAAGTTGATGATGCAACTATAACCTATAGCTAAGATGGGAATGGGGAATGATAACCATCGACTATTTCACTTCTCTTTTTAAATCATCTAGTGGAAATTATTCTATATGGGTTCTTGTGGATTGTCAAATAAATACTAATCACATCATTACAATTTTAGAAGAAATATGACTTGATCAACTATCATTAATATATACTAGTGAAGTGGTGAGGATTAATGGAACACCACTATTGACTGTATCTGATTGAGATCCTTGATTTACCACCATGTTCTAGAAGAGTCTTAAAAAAGATCTAAATGATTCATTGAACATTATTGCTAAATATCAACACCAAACTGATGGAAAATCAGAGAATTATATAAAGACACTAGATCATATGTTGAGGGCATGATATATGACTTTAAAGTAGTATGGGACCAACTGCTTCCTCTAATCGAGTCCTCATTCCATAATAGTCTGAACTCAATCATCTATATGACTCCCTATAATTCCATGTATGGGAAGAGAAACTGAACACCTTCATTTGGTGATGAATTTGGAGAACTCAAAATATAGGGTCATGAAATGGTTTGTGAAATTGTGTGAATACTCATAACAATTCAGTATCACTGAAATGATACATATAGATGAAAATGGGTGGAAATAACAATATTTAATGAGACTTGGATTTTGGGGGTGGAGATAAGATACTCACTTATATATCTCCATGGATGATGTTCATTATATTTTTGAAAAAGTTTAAGATAAATCCTTTATAAATTTCCCTCAATAAGGTTATAATTCATATTAGAGATATGGATTATTAAATTGAAATCCCAAAAACCCTATATCATGTTCATGATTTATTTCATTTAACCCTCTTAAAGATGTACATACCAGATCCCTCAAATGTACTACTCTCTACGCTAATACTATTACAAAATTATCTTTCATATGAGGATCATTCAGCAAATATTTTTTATCATAGAGGAAATATTCTATGAAATAATATAATGCACTTATTCAACATGATATAGGGGAACAAAAACAATGAGGATGTGATATAGTATCAAAAGGAATTGATAAAACAAATATACCCCCATCAGTATTCTATAAGAAATGATATTTTGTGGGTGAAATTTAGGACGAAGGGGTATAATATAATGAACCCGATAATTATAAATGAAATTAAATTTTGTGTGAAATTAAATTATTTATTACGTAATTAATCATATAATATATATTCATATATTTTATTCTTTTTAGAATATTATATACTATTAGATTAGATATTACTTTAAGAAACATAATCGTTGATCATATTGGGGTTGAACAATGGTCTTATAATTATTGATTATTAAGGGATATAAAATAACAATTGACACAAAAAAAGTAATTGATAGCCCCACCTTGTATGATAATTCCCTACGAAGCTCTTTTATCAGAGAAAATGAGGTATAGAGAATCTGTGGTATATTTCTTTCTCTAATACCAAGAGGAGATTCAACAACTAAATCATGACTCTAACAATTTTTATGGATATTCAAGGTCATTGAGGTCACAACCAAAACATTATTCATTAAACCACCTAATGAAAATATCAATCTCTCATAACATACCCGTAAATAATACACTTGTTTTATAAAGGCATTTGAATCATAACCCTAAAGACATAAATATATATACTTTTATTTTTTATTAAATAATGCATAACTTTATTCCTAATTTATTTTATATTATAAATGATTACATAATGAGTTTGGTAAAAATTAGATTTCTATATGAAAAAACTCAAAATGTTGATGGGTAATATGAAATTTCAATAAAGATATTTCTTTTGATTAATTCAATAATTTTAAATGTAAAAGGTGATTTAATTCAATATTACTATTAATTTATATTTTTGATGTACAGCAGATAACAAAATTTTATGAAATAAAAAATAATTATTATAATGGTCTGAAATCTATTATTATAAAAAAAATATTACTTTTAAATAATGATGGATTTTTATTTTAAAATTTAAAATATCTAATTTAGATATATATTCAGATAAAATAATTATTTTTTGGATTAAGAACATTAAAATATTCAAAAAATAATTTTTTTTATAATTTTCGGTGTTAGTAGAAATTTAGATTAATAATTCAATACACTATAAATATATGGTATGTTGTATAAATTCATAAAGGCACATAAATGATAAAATAAAAAAATAGTATAGTTAGATAAAATTATAATAAACCTTTTAAATGATTTAATTTTAGGTTATTTTGTTAATTTTATAAAGCCTTTATGAATCATCCAAAAAAAATACTATATTTTAAGGTTTGAATATTATTTTTCTAAGAAAACGACTCACATACACGCCACCATGGGTAATATTTTTTTGAGTTTCAGAATTTTAAATATTATATAATTAAAACCAATCCTTGTTAGATGAAATAATGATCATAAACCATTGGCTAGTTTTTGGGTTTGATTAATTCATTCTATAGATTCCAAAACCTATGTTTGGAAAATAGTAATGTCGAACTATATCTTTTCCTACATAATCATAACCAAGCTCCCATTACACATTACTAAAAAACATTTAATATTTAATTTATCTATACTTTTATCTATAGATTCCTCAAAATATTCGATTAATCTCACAAGATTCTCCTTCCAAGATTTTGGATATTGCCTCTCTAGGTGACAGATCCACTCCACCACCTCTTTATTCAAGCAGCTTCCATATTTTGTAATTTTTTGGTTTAAAATTCCAAATAAAGAGATATGTATTTTCAAATCACTAATAATTTTATTTGTATTTAAAAATATTTGAAACCCCATTTCTCCCCCATTAAACCATTTTATGAATTCTTTACTACTCCCATTAGGGAGCTATAATTTCACTGTGATTTTTTCAAGACAAATGAGTGTGAATTATATTAACATTCCCATTTCCACTATGGGATATTAGCCATTATGTACCTATACATATTATTGGGGATTTCTATGAATGTAACCCAAACTCCTCAATCAAGAGGATACTATATATGACAGAGATTCTTAAGATAAATAATCTATGTTCCACACTAATGGATGTACATTATATGATTGTGATAGGTGTGCCTAGATAATACTCTCATGGATTGGGTGAAGTTTTAATCTCTTTAGATTCCTTGAAATATCCATGGTAGGTAATCCTATGAATAATATGTTATGATTTATTGGTGTTTCACATTGAATTGTGATTATGATTCTATGTTTTTATTTGTTTCCACATCCCCTTGTATCCAATATGCTATCATGTTATATCATGACTCGCTGTTCCTAATTAGGATTATCACCCCTTATGTTACATTAGTATAACTCTTGGATAACATATATTACTCTACCCAATTAAATGATATTATTATATCCTTAATGGGATTTATAGCTCACCTTATTCTTGTGTGTGCCCCAAGGTTATCCCATACATTATTTAAAGATAAAAGGGAATTAAGGGCATCTCAAGGATTTTTTTCATTAATTTTATTATATCCATGTATCAATTTAATGTTTTACATACCTAATTACCAAAAAAAATACTTAATGATGTTAAGGGATTGTTTTATATCTAAATATATGTTTTAAATAAAGAAATAAATTGTATTAAAGATATGGGATGTCATTTATTTTCCCATTTAACAAATAGAAACATTATATCTCTTAAGAGAAGTGTTAAGTATATAAAAATAGAAACAACGTCATGTATATATTAAATTATATGTTATATAATATTCTCTAGTTAAAATCATTAGATATAATTAGGGATAATTATTGCTCAATCTACTATTATCAATGGAAAGAGAAATATGTGATAGACCCTCTAAAAAGAAAGGTTCTGGTAACAATATAATAGTTGATAATTGTAAAGGATCCAATCTACTTAGACTAGAAAAGGATTTACATGGGGAGAAAAAAAAGAAAAAAACATAATCAACCATTTCTCAAATTATTTTTCAACCATCCCATTTAGAGAAGATATTGGATTATTATGGATATATTGTGGAAATATAGAAGAAGGTGGACACAATATGAAATAGTATATCCTCAAAGTTCAAAATTTATGTATATGGATTTATAATATTTGGGTAATGACTATGTGTAACATAAAATAATGATATTATTAAGGAGACATTCCCTGATTCAAATAGAATGACCTTCCCCATCTTCCTAGGAAGTATGATGTTATTTAAAGATTTTCAAGAGGACTATTATTTGGATAATATGAGGAAATATATTGTAGAATATATATAATTGAGATTGGTATGTAAGTATGTGATTGATTAAAGGAAAATAATGTCGATAATTTATCTAAGACCCATACCATTATGGAAATGGGGAAATCATCATAGATGTTTTTCCTAGTCTTTTGATGATATCAAGAATAAATAACAATATATTGGATGTTGTGGATAATCTTAAAAAGACTCATACCTTTATTGTATATACATAATACTTCTTAATGGATCTAAATTCACATATATGCATCAAATTCATAGCGAGGCTATATAGAAAACCTATATTTATTATATTTGATGAGGATTTAAGATTTACCTCCATGTTACAGAAGAGTCTCCCGCATAATCAAAAAAAATTATAAAAAATCAATACATATTATCACCAACAATCATATAGAAAATCAGGAAATAATATATGGAAACATGGAGAGACATTTATAGTATGATTGATAAATTTTATTGGAGTATTATATTAATATATTCTTCTATTTGATTTATTATAAAATTTTATTTTCCAATCAAGTGTCTAAATTGGTCAAATTAAATACCATTATCCTAATATATCGAGAAAAACTATTTTTGGAGTTTAATTTAGAAAATGGAAGGAAATTCGAACTGAAATGGTCAAGGAAATGGTATAAAAGTCAATACCATTCAATGTCACATTAGGGATGTTCAAATACAAACAACAAGATTTATAGATAGTCATATATGAAAACTATATTTTAATGTTTGAGATACTATGTTATTATATAAATCTCCATGAATTAGAGTCATGGGATTTTGGAAGAAGTGAAATCTTTGTCCAATGAACATTCTCTCATTTTTTATTCTTGATCACATTAGTGTTATAGCTAATAAACTAAACCTCTATCTGACAATGTTATAATTATAAGATTTATTCCACATATATCTCTAGATGATATAATGACTAGATCCCTACAATTTACTCAATTTAGAGGTGGTGCAATTGGAAAATTATCACTCTTATATGGAATAATCATTAAGGATATTGTAATGTAGAATTGATGTTCTATACAACAGGATAATTAACTTAAAAAAACAAATTATGAGGTCATGAATGAGGGGGAATATCTGAACATGAGGAATCAATGAAGCTGAAGTACTATAATCATTTTTTCCTTAGTATATAAAATGAAATTTACAGTGTCAAAATTATTAAGGGGGGTGAATGTAACAGTCCATGATTATATCAATGGAATTTTCCATGTTATAATTATTTTAGATTTACTGATTTAAAAAAATATAGTTCACCACATTATGAAACAAAAAAAATATTAATATAATATAGAAAATAAATTTATAGAATATACATTTCCATATGAATCTAAACTATTACAATATGATTAAAAAATAATATATGATAACCTTATTTGGATTTTTGAGGTATGTTGGGTCCCCAATAATAATCTAACTCATGGAAAATATTGTAGAAATAAATAAAATCATAAGTAATGTAATATATATTTTTAAAATGGAAATATTTAAACTTGATAAAAAAAAATAAGTGAATAATTAGTGGATTAAATATGAGGTATTTATATGATGTGTGGAACCCTATGACTCTTACACATCATACAACTTCAATAGTAATATATTCATTTAAATTTTAATATGACAATTATGAATAGTAACCTAAAAATTAGTATATTATCCTCACCAATTGATGTGGAAACCAAAATTTTGGAATCATATAAAGTGATAATATGATATACTTAGATCATGGTATGTGTAATTAATAATTTTTGAAATGAAAAACCATGCGTTTGTATATTTATAGAACATTACTATTATAATTTCCCTTCAATAATAAAAATAATTTTTTAAAAGAAATTTTATTTTCATAAAACATATTTAAATTTTTATTATTATGTTTTATTATAGTTATTATATAATTTTGTGGGTCATTAATTTTTTAAAATATAGTGAACATTTTAAATAAAATTAATTTTTTTTTCAAATAAATACTATTTTTATATTAAAATAAAATTTATCATATTTATAAATTTATTTTATTAAAAATGATTAAAAATTTTTTATATAAATATCAAAAGTGGCTAGGGTGATTTTTTGGGTTTTATATAAAATAGTTGTAGTTTTCGTCTATAGGGAAATACAAAAATATAAAATATTTTATATTAATGGATAAATGATTGAATTTTATAGTTATGGATGATATATAAAACACTTATTTCAAACATAAATGACTAACTTATCATATAAATTCACAAGAATAAATAATATTTGTATTCATTATCCAAAGTATTACACTAATGATCATAATATTCAAAAATACCCTTCTCCCCCATATAAATAATGTCCCACACCACCCCTTCTACACACACCATTTAAGCCTTTTTTATTCAAATAATTATTCATAATTCAATCCCAGTACACTCCCCTACTTCTTAGTATAACTATTCACATAAAAATATAAATTACATATGCCAATAGTAGTTATCAATAAAGAATACATTTAAAAGGTAATATTCTACAACTACATCTCTTAAATTTTATTCTTCATCTACCTTATATTCACCTCCCTTGAGAAAAATGAAATATTAACCTAATATAAATGTATATAATCTAATTTTATTGTGATAATTAAATATAATCCATCCAGACACTAATATTTTCATTTTATTCTAAAAATTCAACCATGTCTATATTATGTTGGGATACCACCTCAATGAAAAATGATTTTAAATTTTACCATTTCTACCATCAAGGATGATCATTAAAATATTATAATATTAAACTAGGATAATATTAAACTAGGTTAATAATAAGTTTATCCTATAAATTTAGAAGAATAAATAACATTTGTAGTCATTATCCAAAGTATTACACTAATGATCATAATATGAAAAAATTCCCTTCTCCCCCATCTAAATAATGCCCCACACCACCCGTTCTACACACACCATATAAGCCTTTTTTAATCAAATACTTATTCATAATTCAATCCCATTACACTCCCCTACTTCTTAGTATAACTATTCACATAAAAATATCAATTACCTATGCCAATAGTAGTTATCAATAAAGAAGACATTTAAAATGTAATATTCTTCAACTAAATCTCTTAAATTTTATTCTTCTTCTTCCTTATATTCACCTCCCTTGGGAAAAATGAAATATTAACATAATTTTAATGTATATAATCTAATTTTATTGTGATAATTAAATATAATCCATCCAGCCACTTATATTTTCATTTTATTCTAAAAATTCAACCATGTCTATATTATGTTGGAAAACCACCTCCATGAAAAATGATTTTAAATTTTACCGTTTCCACCATCAAGGATGATCTTTAAAATATTATAATATTAAACTAGGTTAATAATATGTTTATTATGACGATTATTGTTTTGTGTAATATAAATAAATAAATAATTTTTCATATAATGAAATAACTTCTTGATGTTCGTAAATGCACTAAAATGAACTAACATCATAACATTATGTTTTTTAAATAAATTTATCATCCATATTTTGGAATAGAAAATATATAATGTAATAATAAATTTTTTTTGTAATTATATTAATAAAATTTCATTCCACATTTTTTATTTTATTAAAATTTAAATAGAAAGACCATAATTATACAAAAGTGATCTCACCATGGAACTATGAAATAAATTCCAACCAAACGAGGAATTAAATTATAGATCACATTAGAGTGGTTATAAATTAATATAAATGAATTATTCAAAATAAGATATGGATGAAAAATTATATAAATTAATTCACTAATATATTTTATTTTATTATCTAAGAAATTATATTCATGTACAAAAGGATTCAGGAATATAAGTAATGAGATATCACCGAACAATCCTATTTCTTATGGATTACATGTTCTATATCATTACCTTAGTTTATATTTTTTTAATTCTTATATAACATTTAAATATGTCCTCTATATATATACCAAGATTTATTCACCCTTATTTGATGGAGATATACATGTTGCGAATTGTTCTATTTTTATTTTATCTTCTACAAGAAAACAACATCAACCTGAAATTTATATTTCATTACCCACTACAAGTACAACTAAAATTTTTTCTTAAACAACCCATGTTTTAAAAAAATTATCAGTTATTCCTGGAAAACCATTTTAGTTCATTTTTATCATTATGGATTTTATTATTACATTACCCTCTTTGAATACCTATTATGCTTTCTCCAAAATCTATACAGAAGATGTACATTTCCAAAGGGATTTTGATTCTCTTATTTTATTCATTACATTACATGGAGACAATATCTCAGGAAAATTTCTTATAAATGTATGTGAATTCTTGTATCCCTTCATTTGTGGAAACCATTATGATATCCCTCTATTAATTTTATATGACATTTTTATGAACCATTTTATTTCCATGGTAATCCAATTTTTTTTGACATATGTTTTATTTTATAATATGGAAGACATATCCATGTAAATTTTATTATTAGATCACTATGATAGTAATCCGATTTATTGGGTAATATTTTTTCTCATGAGATATTATGTATGGAATTGGGGAGTAAACTTAATCCATTATGGGATTTTTTCTATCATGTGATTTCTTCTTTTCAGTTATCCCTAACCAATGTTTTTGTCATCAATCATATTTTTTTCAACATTATGATGTTGATATGATATTATTTTTCAATATTCATTAGTATATTCCTCCATGTAACTCTAAATTCTCATTCATTATATGATATGGATATATTCAATTTGACAAAAATGTTATTATTTGTTATTTTTTTTATTCCAATACAGTTATTTATATCTCACACTATTATTTTACATCTTTCATATCTTATAAAATGTTGTTTTTGATGCAGAAATGGTATTAGGATCCCCTTACAGGGAACAAAATTAAGACACTATGCCACATAAAATTTTTCATGTGTTTATTATATGTTTATTTTAATAATTATGTAATAATATATATATAAGTATTGATTCAATATAAAATACCAGTTAAATATATTATGTTTGTAGGAATTGTGATTTTTTTTGGAAATTTCATAAGAATAAATTTTTAACATATTAAGAGGATTCTAAAAAACCCAGTATTTATGTAGTCTAAAATAATACAAGGAATGTAAGAATTAAACGGGAAGAAAGATTTTTTTTAATAAACAGATGAATTATTTTTTGTAATAATGATGACTATAACTATCCTACAAATAGTAATTAAGAAGATATAAATCTGAAGAAGATCAAAATAGTATTTCTTAATTTAAAAAAAAAATATTACTCACATACTAAATAAGAAGAAGGTAAAGAAACGTAAAAATAATAACATTGGAGATTAGAACTAATCCCATGTCTTAATAGAAAAAACTCATAAATTTATGAGAATATTGAATTAATATATTTTAAAATAGAAAATAGGAACATAAAATTTCCTTAAAAAGGAATATGTGTACATTGGCGAGATCATGAACCAGAATTTGTTTGATTTAGAACAGGGATAGTTGGTGGAATATCTCAATAAGAAATGTTATACCATAGAATGTGAGTTTAAAAAAACTAATTTATATTTAATGAGTTTCAATGTACCTCAATTATTAATATATTAAAATTTAAACAAGTATTCATATGTAAATAATGAACTAATCCAAGATACTAAATAAACTCATACAATGAATAAGGATAAATATTCACTCATAAAATATTAAATTATTAATATATCAAACATTACATTTATAAATTACTTCAACGTGGAAGAATATTTATTATCTAACATAAAAAACCATGCCAGGACTGTATAGTTTTAGCATCTTCACAAACTAGGAAACTGAAATAAATAGTTCATAAAACATCCACATTTTATCCTGGTTATTTATTCATAACATGATTATTTTTTTGACATAACGTAATTAATACCCATCTTCATAACCTGGGGAAATGAAACATATGAAATTTTGAGCTCAACTGCTCAGTAAGGTTAAAAATAACTAATATCAATCATATCATAATCAATAGGACATAACATTTGAAAATATTATCTTACATGTAAAAGATTTTAATATCATGTCCTGGTATAAATTAGAAAATTGAAATGTAATCCCAATAATCATAACTTAAGACAATAAAATTTTTGTCATAGACAAATAATCATAGAAAATAAATTCATATTATTCAAGGCTCATATCCCAGACGAACATAGCAGAAAAATTTCTATTACTAAACAAAGTTCACTCCTTGTTCTAGACATGTATTACTGAACCACATTTACTTACAGTTCAATACATGTATATCACATAAGATATAAATATTTACCCAATTAAATAGAGTTATATATAATTTCTATCAATCTCATAATGAAACCATTCTTATGTGTTCCACAAAAACATAACATCAATCACCATATCATAACCTATGAAATAAAACGGGTTTCATAAACAACATTCCATCATAATTGATATAAAAAATATATTTACTAAATAAAATTCCATCATAAAAAGTCAAATAATAGCAATAACATGATATAAATATAATCCAATTTAAATAGTGTCTTCTATGATGGAAACTTATTTTGTGAAAATAGTTGAAATTAATTCCTATGGAAAATTTCTTTTCTTCTTAAAAATTATTTTCCTTCCTCAAAATTCCAAACAATTTAAGAAGAAATAATTTTATATGAAAATATCCTTGGAATATTGTAGGGGAAGCTTCACGAAAATAAGGAATTATGAAAGTGTAATAATCTGTTCATTATGTAAATGTAAAAAAAAAATTGTTGTACTTTTATTGGAAAATTCCAAATAGTACCTTATACCGAAAAAGACAAAATATACAATACATACCATATGTAGAAATTTAGAAATGGGTAAAAATGAAATATAACTATTGTATATGGATATAAATAATATTTTGAAATACATATTTAGGAAACAAGTTTGTGGATGATAACTATACCATAGTAGAAACAAACAAATAAAACATCTCGGATAAAAATGATATTTGTGATGTTATCCCTTACCTTTGGACTGATATGCTTCGTATATATCTGATCCTCCTATATAATGATTTATATAATTTTACAGATTTATTCCAGAGTCATAATAATTTTAATGATAAAATATATGATCATATTTTCATCCATTTGATTGTATCATTTCATTGTTACTCGTTATTCAGGTATTAACTGCTTTATGTTCTTATTCTTGTTTTTTCAAATAACTTCTTATTCCTCTTATTCAGTTATAATTATATCAGTTAAGAAATGGTATGAGTATATTATATATCATATATATTCATTCAATTCATTTATATAATCATGATTTAATGAATATTGTGAAGAACTAATCATATCCCATCATGTAGACGGTAAGCCATACATACGCACGAGCAATGATATCATTACAATAATTGTTGAATGATATTGAAGTTGATGGTGTATAATATCTCAAAATAAAAATAATCATATATAATTTATATATATATATATATATTCATTCCCAAATTATACCATTCCATGTAAGGTGGTGCTGAAAAACAGATTACACCACAGTTTAGAGATGATAAGTCGTACGTATGCACATGTGGTGATATCATTTTTCCTAGGATGTGTATAAGGTGGAATATGGTTTCATCATGTTTATAATAAAAAATCATTATAAGAGTTATATTTATATCATTAATTTATAATGAAAAACTAATGAAGTGGAAATATGAGGAAAAAATATTGAAAAAATTGGTAAATGACAATACCTCTTATTTGATTTGCCTCCTCAAAACCTCCTCTTATATCAATAGAGTTGTTAATTGAAGATGACCAGAACCTATAGAATAAAAATATAAATGTTTAAAAGAAAAAAGAGCATGGTATTTCCAATCATGGTGGCTCATAATGAAGTGAAGTGTTGATGGAGGATGGGCCCTTTTATAATTGAGGTGAAGTGAAATTTTGGAAACTCCATAAATAATAATTTATAATAAAATCAAAACATACAAGAAAACATCCAAAATGAAACAAAATAAAAAATGAGATGATATATAGTTTTAATGAAATTAATAAATAAATTTTGGACATTCTAGGTTTTCAATATAAACCATATATTTTTAATTGGCACATAGTTTTTCTATTTAATTATAATTGTGGTAATAACATTCTAAATTTTTAATTGTTATCAACATTTACTTATATGTCGTTAATTGACCATAAATGTGTATTTTATAACTAATTAGATCTTATAATCATCAATTTTTATTTTTAAATATTTTTATGATTTTAAAATAATTTTAAAATATTTATTTTTTATAAAATATCAACAGTATCAATTTTGAAAGTACTCGTTTATTTGAATTCAAAAAAAATCCACACATGGGATATATTTGATAAAAATATGAAATACACTTCTAACATGTCATAGTAACATAAAAAAATTTCAAATAACATGAATTATTTCATATGAAATTTATTTTAGTATTTTTAAAACAATTTATTTGATATTTATATTAATAAAATAATTTTTACATCACAATTGTGTCATTATTTGTGGTAATTATTTAATATATAATAATTATAAATAAATTAATTTGATTTAGGTTATCATTAAATATTTCCATAGACTATATATTGACTATATTATCTCTTATTTATATATATATTAATATTAATATACTAATATAAAATGAGATTGTGACATTTTAACACATTCACTAGTTTTTATTACATTCATGTCATATTATAGGTTAGTTTCCATAAAGTGATTATGTTTCGAAAAATATATTATAAGGGTTGAAATTATTCATCCAAATTTTTTTTACAGGTGTAAATATAATTTTTTAATAATATTTTACCCTTAACTACCTGATTTACCATTAACCACAATAATACAAATAACTATCAATGTTACAGTTCATAATTACCAATAATAAAAAAAGCCTATTAACATAATTTAGACTTAATGATTCCAAATAAGGAATCGATTTTAACAAAAAATAGAGATGTTTTATTAATTAATTTAATATTAATCTCATTTTTGAAATTAAAAAATGGGTATTAAAAGTTAGGACATTGAAAAAGATTGAAATGTTTTGAGATTTAAATTCAATGTAAAATTAAATCTAATGACATATATTATATTTAATGATAAAAATAAATAATATTTTTACTTTAAAACCTGTCAATATTATAATTTAACCATATAAATTATATCTATAAAAAATTTGTTTTCAATTACAATTTAGCATATTTTTATTGTTCATCAAAAATGAATGTTATCAGAAAAGTATCAGAAATTTATACAATTTAAATTTTATATCCTGCATCAAAATAAAATGAATATGATTTCATATATAAAAATTATTAATTTTTCAAAATATTAATTTAAAATGGTTTCTGCATTCAATTGTTTAAAATTTAACTTTTTAAAAATTTGATTTGTATTCATCAAATATGGTTTTATTCATACCCAATAACTAAAATATCCATTGAATATCAACAATATATTATTAATCATATAACATAGATATATCTCATTAATATTATTACCAAAAGTAATTCACTCGTAAATATAAATATCTAATTCATATGTTTGTTTTATAAATAATTGATATACAATGAATTAATTATGAATTTTCATAATTTAGTTATAATTATTTTCAATAACCTATTTTCTCGTCTATAATAGTAATTATATAATAATGAAAGCTCACAATTTTTTTAATTTCATGATTGCGTGAAAATAAAGTTACTTAGGAAAAAAAATATTTAAGGAATATATTTCATAAAAACATTTAGTTGAAACAAATGTAAATCTGATTGTTATATCCATTAATGTGTTAAATTTTTTTGGGAAACAATTTATTGAGAATGGATGTGAGGAACACATCATGTTAAATTTTTTTGAAACACCCTCAATATAAATGGAACCTATAAGGCTCCGGCCATAAACATTACATAATCTTGAGTTAAGTCAATAAGTTGAAAATTTTTCACATTGAGGGTCTTTTAATGTTTTTGAAATTTAGAGAATTAGTCCATAAAAATATAATAATAAATAAAATATTACAAATTAGACACTTAAACTCACTATACATTTTTTAATAAAACAAAAATTTTAAATGATACATTGTTTCATTTCATGTTTAATCATCATAACTTCTCCATGATCCCATACTTTACTCTATTCTCCTTTAAATCCTATACAAAACATTTCAAAACATGGGATGGACATACAATACTCAGTATGGTCTACACAAATAATGAAATGTGTTAGCATTATGAATACATATAAACCATGAATACTTTAATATAATAAGTAATTTTTTTCCTTATGAAATAGTAAATACTTTTCACTGAATATATGCTCCTTACATACCAATATCGTAATCAAAATATTACCAAAAAACCCATAGGAATAAAACATAACATATTCAGGTAACATGGGACACAATGATTATTAAATGGAATAACCATATAGTAATCTTCCTCACATATCACTCTTATAAATAGAATGTCAATATGGGAGACATAAATTCCTTATGAATTTGAGGTTATAACGTAACCCCCCATCCTTAGTTAATCATGGATCCACATGTACTTTTTTTTCACATAACCACCAATATTTGATTTATCACATAAACACCTTTAAAATTTCCATGTACCTTTATATAATAATAACATATAAATTATTTCCATTATAAATATTTCACCCATAAAATTTCATGTGCAATCAATGGAAATAATTTCATGTTATTAAAATAGTCAATCCACATTCAATTCCAGTTTCAATACCAAAACATCCAAAATGGGAATAAGGATTTTTTTCCTTTTAAACATAATCATGGATTATACAAGAAGTTAAATATCGAATAACGATTATGGTGGTGGAGAAGTTGTTTTCATGTATACAAGAAAAAAATTCCTTTTTTCATTTTGTAAATAAAGTAAAACACTTCCTATAAAAATATTACTTTTGAAAAACATTAATGAAATTCTATATATGAATATTATTTCATGTAAAATCATTTAGTATCCATATAAAAAATATCCAAATTAATATAATGATGAGAAACATTGGTTAATTAAATCATCATACTTTGAATGTGACTTATACCAATTTGAACATTTAAATATTATTCTCTAAAAATTAATATATTTACCAAATAAAAAATAAAATAAGTATCAATCATATATGTATATGAAATTTCATCGCTGATATATATACATCTTATAAAATAATAAAGGCTCAATTTATCATGAGATGCCTCAATAAAAGGTGATTGAGATGAAATCCCATACCATTGGTCCAACTCTTAATGTACAAAATTTATATTCCTAAATAATAAAAATATGTTAATTATTTAATTTCATATGATCATTTTTAATTATTGTTATTCCTTTAGTATGAATATTATCATTTCATAAGAATTATGCAATTATCAATGTTCAATCAAGTATTTTTTGTTATTCGGTAAGCATGTCAAAAATGAAATTGTTTGGACATCAATTTTCAATGTGGTAAAAAATCCATCATATCTAGAATAATATTCCTAAAATTGTTATAATTTTTATGCAGTAACCATACTTTTAAAATCAATCCATTATTTATGGTAATTAAAAATTAACAAAATTACAATATTAGAGATGGTAGGCCCTACGTACGAATGAGTTCTGTTTTTCATTTTTCATTGAACATTATCGAAAGAAGTTATTTAATGTTCTATCTTTAAATAATTATAATAAAATAATTAATATAATATTAATATTATAATGTACTTATATATTTATATATATCATATATGTTATTAGTTAATAAAAATGATTCACATCACTTCGTTGAGATAATAGTTCACACACAGCCACGAACAACACTATCATTTTTATAGACATGTAATATTATAAAATAATTGACATATTATTCTATTATAATGATAAATATTTCATTAAAATCATATATAAGCTTCAATTCCTTCATTATGACCAGTTTTGAGAGATGATAATGAAAAAATGAACTATATCGGTTTGTGAGGTGGTAGTCCACCATACACACACACAAAAAGTACATTCACCATTTGATTAAATTGGAGTTGAATTTAGAAGATGATATTATGATAATAAAATCAATTTATATTTAGGATATTGGATTTAAAATTTCATCAAGGTTAGTGGAAATTTGGAGGAATGGGATGCGACATAAAATAGATATACTTAAATAAAAACAATTCCACATCCTTGGTTGGTTACCTTTAAAGAACACATTAACACCATTAAATAGAGAGTTATTACTAAAATAAGGCCTCAAGAATGTGGGAGGAATTTTAGTAAGGTTTTTGAGAGGTCTTGGTTGAAAAAAATTGTTTTTGAATTATGATTAATAGAAAAGATTACGTCTTTTTAATATGGGAGGGATGAGAAACCATTGGAAGCATTTAAAATATTAAATTAACAGTAATTAATTTTTCAATCAAAAAGTTTCCAAATTGACTTATGTTGAATATAAGATGATTATATTTCTAAATAACATAATCCAATAGTTTTTAGATATGTATTTATTTTATTTTAAACCATATATATTCAATTTAAAATTAATTAATCAATTTTATTTTTAATTGGGTAATAATATTTTCAATATTAAGAGGCTATAAAATTTACTTATATGGGGTAAATATTAGAAAAATGTACACTTTATAATAATTTATACCTTGTAATAGTCACTTTTTAAATTTTAAAAAAATTATGAAAACTAAAAAATTTAATAAAATATTATTTTTATAAAATATAAATAGTGTCAATTTTGACACTATTCATTTCGTGGAATTTATATAAAATACAAATAGAGAGATAACATAGAAAAACAATTTAATATAGTCATAATATATCATAGTCAGATATAAAATTCAGGGAGTATAATAAATAATTCAATTTCTATTTATTTTAATAATTTTCATGACATTTATTTGATATTTTTATTAATAAAATAAATATTGTATCACTATTGTGTCATTATTTAGGAAACTAATATGATCTCTAAAAATAATAATAAAATTTTCATGTTGTATGTATATGAAATTTATTTTTGGAGACTATCTATTTTCTATGTGTTATCATGTTTATCCCTATAATAAAATTATTATACTTATAATAAATAATAGGGTGACACGTCATCACACTCATTTGTTTTAATAATATTTATCTCACATACTTGAAAAAAAAAATATTAAATGATTCAATTAAGATTATTAGGTGTTAAAGTTATACTTTTATTCATTCAATGGTATTTTGGATGGTGTTATGTTAATTTTAATTTTTTTATCAAATATTTTATTACCCTAATTTACATGATTTACCTTTAACTATGGTAAATAAAAATTAGTAAAGTTAATATTCATAAAATCCAAAAAAATAAAAGGAATATATTTCCATATTATAGAACCATATATTATCAATATGAAATCCATTTTTAAAAATTTTAAAAAAATAACTTGTAGTAATTAATTTAAAATTAATTACTATTATGAAAAGGAGAAAATGGGTTTTAAAAGTAGAAACCATCAAAAGATTGAAATATATAATTTCATTGTTAAATAACATAAAATGACCAAAATTGGTTTAATTGATTAAGAAATAATATAATTATAATTTAAAAAAATTAAATAAATAATCTTACAATATAAATAAATTAGACAAAAAGAAGTTTTGAATTTAAAGGCAGTATTTTCACTATTCATTTAAATATGAACGTTTTTATAAAAATAAAAAAAAATATCCAAAATAAATATTTTTGTAACACTTCCAAAAAATAAGTTTATTTTTTCAAATAGATTATATAAATGTTTTAAAAAAATATATTTAAAATTGTTTCTCCATCTAAAGGCGGAAAACAACATTTTTTGAAAAAATAATTCATTTATCAATCAAAGTTAAATTTTTTCCTTATATCATTTATAGAAAACATATGTTATTTATTTTAAAGACTAAATTAAATATATAATATATATATATGTCATTAATAAAATACATCAATAGTGGTTTTATTATTTTATAAACTCACTAAATATCATTTAAATGGGTTTTTAGAAGAAAAAAAATCCGTTAAATTTAATTGATTTTTATTTAATTTCCTAATTAATTTTGTAAACAATGAATCATTGTATAAAAATGTTTAAACTGTATTTTCATAATTCAATTAATCCATTTTATTACCACCTTAATAATGGATATCTGGTAACTATCATATCAAATAATAGTAATAATAAGTTGTTCATTTAAGCTAAATGTGGTGTATCATGTATACAATAAAACATAGTGTTTATTTTTAAAAAATCAGGATGTCACTTACCCCCCTTTGGAAACTGCATAGTAAAAATTGAATTCATGTTCGGTAACTAAGGCATGACTTTTTGAAATTCCATTATTGTAATCCCACATCCGATAAAGGATTAACAAAACATCCACTTTAAATGATAGAAAAGAAAGTATGAATGTCACCAATGATGACACTTACTGTGGTTCCATGTAAGAAATCACGGATATGTAAGAGAAAAATAGCGATCAATTTCGGTTGGAGTGTTTTAGAAAAATTTCTATGATAAATTTCACAATAACAAAACCATAACATTGTGATGGGGTAAACAATCATTTATTTCATTATAGGAAAAGTAAAAGAAAATATTTTTTTTATTTTAAGATCATTTTCCTAGAGTTGTGGAAATATTTTACTAATTATAATAATATCATAAAGAAATATATCTTATAAAAATTAGTGTTTCATCCATTAATAAATTTCCACCAGAAGTTCAAATTTTTTTCACAAATGATGAGTATTCAAGATGAATCAGATTCTATAGAATCACATAATCCAAAAAAGATTAACAATCTGTATATCCTATCATGAAACATTAAAAACCATAATATGGTTAAAATAAGATAACACATTTATTCAAAAAACCCTTAAGATGATGAAAAACTACTTTTAATCTCCCAAATTTATTAGTAATACCAAAAGTTCAATATAATACATTAAAAATAATTAGTCATTAAACTACATGAAAACAATATAAACTAGGTTTTAAACCCAATATTCAGAAGGATTTTATCACATATTCTTCTAGGATGAATTTTATAATTTATCTTTAAATAAAATTAACCACTGTTAATGTCTTATACAAAAATGTAATTTCCAAAATCATATATTCTCAGTGATAGGTTAATCATTTCCATAAAGAACCTAATTCCCTATAAGTCCAGAATTAAAATAAAAAATTATTCCAATATATAGGTAAACCATTACACCATAAATAAAATATCATAGTATTATATTTTACGTAGGCATATAGGGTTACCAGAACATGGAATGTCTTCAAAAATAACATTTACTAATTAATCCTGAAATCATTTTCCATTACCAAGGATATCTATTTGATAGAACATATGTTCCCAAAATCAAAATATTTTTATTCCATGAAACAGTTTAACTAAAAAATAAATTCATAATATCTAGGTACATCATGTAGGCCAGTGGTAGGTGATGCACCCTTGTCTCCCTGCAGTTGTGGATTTGATTCATATTTTTTTTCAGACACGACGAGTTGTCACCCATCCCATAAGATGTCCTTTTTTTAAACTATATAATTTTTTATAAAATTCTTAAAATGTTATAATATTCTAAAAAATAAGAATAACATGTTTTATTCTAAATGGTTATTTTATACTTCAATGTTGAATCCCAAAAATGTAATAATCCATAATTACCATAATGGTTAAAGTATCCCAAAATATCTTTATTCCCCTTAAAATTTCTGAACATAAATCCTAAAATAGATTTTTAGGACAATGAACTTATGAGAAACATTAAAATTATAAACTCATATTTATATACCTAACTATTAAGAAATCATCTTAATCTCTAATGTTGTCTAAACCATCCTCTAATACCAACTGTAAGGCCCCCGCATTAAACATCACATAATCATGAGTTAAGTTAATAATTTGAATATATTTCAAACTAACGATCTATTCATGTTTATATATTTAGATAATTATCCCATAATAAATAAAAAAAACTCAAATATTTCAATGTAGACACTTCTAATCACTATCAATTTTATTTATAAAACATAGTATTTAAAAAGAATCATTGTTTCATTTAATGTTTACTGATCATAACTTTTCCATAATCCCATACATGACTGAGTTCTCATTTGAATCCTATGAAAAAAAATTAAAAATAGATTGAGAATAAAATTCATAGTATTGGATACCCAAATAGGGAAAACTGTTATCCTTTCTAAAACATTTAAACCATTAATACACTTTCTTAATGTAAAACATTACACCTTTAAGAAAAATTAAATACTCTTCACAGAATAAAACAACATTGATTAACCATTTGTAATCAAAATATTACCATAAAAACCATAAAAATTAAAATATTATATATAAATGAATCATGGTAAATATTCATAGTTAAATAGAATAAACATATGGGGGACATCCATACATATCACTCTTACTAATTAAATATCTATATAGCCTACTTCCCAATGCCTTGGAGGTTATATTATGACCAACCATCTTTGGTTTATCATATAACCACATATATTATGTTTACCATACAACCAACTTTTTTTGGGTTTATCATATAAATACCTACCAAATTTCCATGTACCATTATATAATCATAACACGTAAAAGATTTCAATTATCAACATTTCACTCATAAACATTAATTTTCAATCACTACAAATCATTTAAAGATATTGATATCGTCATTCCACTTTGAAAACTAATTTCTTTTCCAAAAAATCCAAAAATTCAATATGGGGTTTCTTTATTTCTAAATGAAATTAAGGTTTATAGAGGAATCCAAATATCAAATAATTATTACAGTGGCCGAGAATTCACCATCCCTACAGAAATGGAAAACATTAATTATTTCATTTTCTAAATAATGTAAAAATATTCATATAAAAATTCTCTTTTTAATAACATAGAATGAATTAAAACAACTAAATAAAATATCCTATATAATGTTTTTATATCCATATAAATAAATATTTAAAATAATATCATGAAGGAAAATATTTTACAATTAAATATTTAAACGTTTAAGGTGTCCCATACATCTTTGAACATTTAAATCTTAATATACCTGAATTAATACATTTAACAACACATTAAAAAAATTATTATAGAAAAAATATGAATATTAAATTTTATAGAGGATTTATATAAATCTTATAAAATAATAATTGTGCATATTATCCAAAAGTGCCCCAATGAAAGGGGATTGAGATAAAATCCCTTACCTTAAGTCCGACTCATCGCGTACAATCATTATCATCCTGAATAATGAATTGAGGAATGTTATTTAATGATTATTATTTTTGTTAATTTCTATTATCATTTTATATTACTTTTATGTTGTGATAAAAATTACATAATTATTAATGATCACATAGGGAATTTTGTCATTATTTGGTACTCAAGTCGAAAATGAAACATGTAGGACGTCAACAATGCATACTCTCATAAGTGGATCATCTCGATAATAATATTCACAAAATTATAAACATTTTTAGACATTAAACATACTTTTTAAATAAATAATCTAATTATGGTTATGATTATGAACAATTTTATTATCATGGAGATGGTAGGATGTACATACAAACGAGTACCGTTTTTTATTTTTCATTGATCATTATGGAATGAAGATAAGAACTATATTATCTTTATTGAATTATAATAAAATTATAAATAACATATAAATAATTTAAATAAACTTATATATATATATATCATAAATGTTATTTTGTGATGGAAATTGATTCACATCGTTTTGTGGATATGATAGTTCACACGTACACACGAAAGAATTTATCAGTTTTATGTACATGGAATGTGAGAAATAATTGATATATTATTATATTATAATAATAAATATGTAATTAAAATATTATATAAACATTAATTCCATAATTATGACCAATCATGAGAAAAGATAATGAAAAATGAACTATATCAGTTTGCGAGGCTGTAGTCTACTATACATACGAATGAAAAGTTCATTTAACATTTGATGAAACTTGTTATAGATTTAGGTGATTATATTAATATATATAAATCTAAGTATATTAAGGATAATTGAGTTAATATTTCATCATGGATTAAGGATATTTTGTTGATATGGAAGAATAAATTAAATAGAAATACTTAAATAAAAACAATACATCTGATTCGGTTAATTACCTTTGTAGAAGAACTTAACACCTATAACGATGGATTGATTCATAATATAATTCCTCTAGAATGCGGGGAGGGATTTTAAGAAGGGTTTTTGGGATATATTGTTAAATAATTTTTTTTTTCAATTGCAATTAGTGGAGAAGAGTTGATGCATATTATATGAAAGGGGAGGAGCGACCTTGGGAACTCTTAAAAAATAAATTAATATATATTATTTTTTAAATACTAATGATTAAAACATGAGTCATGTGTAATTTAATATGATTATATTTCAAAATACACCTACCTAATAGTTTTTATACTTTTATTGATTTTATTTTAAACCATATATTTTCAGTTTACCCTTAATTATATATTTTAATTTTAATTGTGGAAATAATATTTTCAATATTTTGAGGATTTATAGTTTACATATTGGTTAAATTACCCATAAATGTACACTTTATTAACTTTTGGAACATATCATATTCCTCTTTTAATTTTATTTTTTTTGAAATTATTTAATAAAATTCTATTTTTATAGAATATTAATTGTGTCAATTTTGACAATATTCATTTCATTGAATTTAATTAAAAACTAAATAGAGTTACAACATTGAAAAAAATCCCATTAATTGACATATAATATTTCATAATCACCTATAGAATTAATTTAGTACATAAATTAATTTAAATTATATATATTTTATTAATTTTTATGTCATTTATTTGATATTTCTATTAATAAAATAATTATAGTATCACTATCGTGTCAGTATATATTTTTATTATATGAACTCGAAAAATTATAAACAAATTTTAAATATATATATAATTTCATTTAATTTTTGTAGAATATATATTATATAATTTTTATCATGTTTACCTCAATATAAAAATTATTATACTAATGTGAAATAAGAGGGTGACGTATTGTCACTTTCTGTTGTTTTAATAATATTTATAGTAATTTCATAGAAAAAATTCATTTTGTATTAGGGGTATAATTTTATTCATGAAATGGTATTTTGGTAGGATTTACGAGAATTTTATTATGATTATATTATTACATATTACCATAATTTAACTGATTTACCTTTAACCCTTGTAAACAAATGATACCGATGTTATTTTTCATAAAAAAAATAAATGGATCATATCCAGATAATTTGGACCCAATTATTCCAAATATGTGACAAATAAATTAATTTTTAAAACATAGATTAGTAATATTAATTAATTAAAAATATATCCATTTTGTAATAAAAAGAAAACAACCTTTAAAAAGTAGAAAAATCAAAATATTGACATGCATTTATATCTAGTTTCAATGAAAAATTATTTAAAATGAAAAAATTTGGATTAAATTATAAAAATATAAATTTCATTATACCTAAATACAATTACAATGTTAATATAACATAATATATAATTTAGATGAAAACCCAATTTTAAATTAAAATGCAGTATTTTTCACAATTTTGTAAAATATGAATGTTGTCTGAAAAATAAAAAACCAATCAAAACAAAATTTTGATATCATTATTCCAAAAAAAAATTATTTTTTCAATAATAACATATAAACGTATCAAAAACTATATTTAAAATTTGTTCTCTATCAAAAGGTAGACAAATAAATTTTTTTGAAAAATAATTCTTTTTACTAAAAAAATATATAATTATTATATCATGTCTATAAAACATATAAGAAGAATTTTAAACTTTAAATTTACTATATTGAATATATATTTCATTTTTCAACTCCATTAAGAGTGATTTTATCTATTTATAAACTAAAAATTTTTCATTTAATTAGTTTTTTAGAAAAAAACATCTTTTATATTCAATTGGGTTTTATTTAATTTCTTAATTTATTAGGTTGCTAATGAATCATTATATAAACATTTGTAAAATTATATTTCTATAATTCAATTAATCATTTTCATTACCACCATTCTAATGGCTATGTGATAACTGCCATAGTAAATAATAACATCATGGTTTTAATTTATGATAAATGTTGTGTATCATGAATTCTATGGAATATAGTGTTTACTTATTAAAACATGGGATATCATATAACCACATTCAAGGAGAAAAAATGTAATTTAAATTTTGAATTACCTCAACAAATTCACTGGAGGTATATTTTATTTTTCTATAGAATATCTAGGATTAGTAGATATTGATTCTGTTATTGTAAATATTGGAGAAAATAATTTTTTTTTCCGTACCTTTTATGTCCCTATAAATATGAATTAATTAAGTGGGAAAAATGGTAGATGAAAATTGATTAACATTATTATGTTTCACAATGAAAGAGACAATAATTTACCAGATACTATAATGTTTTAAATGACTAACTAATTGTTTTTTCTAGAAACAGTTTTTTGATTATGTCACAAACTAGGTTACTATGACGATCTATGTATGATTACGGTTCTAGGACAAGTTTAGAATCATTGAAAATAAAATGAAGCTATAAATAATAAGATTAATGAAAAGTATTTTTTAGTTAAGAATGTTTTTAAAGTATGAAAAAAACATTAGATTCAGGATTGTGGTATTTCTATAGACATAAAATGTAATATAAATATCATAAAAATATTAAATAACATGTATGAAGAGATATTATGTTTGGAAATGATAGTTCCTAATAAATTAAATGAACAATAATGAAATATATTCAGTATAATGAACTAAAATCCTATGATTTTCTATTTGTTAATGTTATCTAGTAAAATCCTATGATTTTCCATATTTGAGATAATTATAAGTCATGATACTTAAGTGCTGAGGATAAAAATAATTTGTTTCAATGAATACATGAGAATATTGGATTAAAATTTATGATAAAACATTCATAGGAATTTTTAGAAATAATCTTAATACTTCTAAAAAGAAAAGATTGTTTTTTTAATACAAAATACCTTAATAGACGAATGTTCTGTAACTAAATTAAGAATGATAAAATCTATTCCACCATACTTATTGATCATATTCATTTTCAATATTGTGGGATAATGATATATAAGTCTACAAAAATTATTTTTTCTCAATTACATTCATTTATTATTTCACCCAAATAAACAATATAATGTTTATAAAACCTAAAACAGAATTTTTATTATATATTTAGATGTTTTATGGGGTTTTTGAAAATGAAATCCATGTACAAATTGTGATGATGATACCTAACAATAGAATTTTGTACACTATAAATTATATTGAGACCCACATAAACAAATCTATAATAAAAATTAGTATTCCCTACACTCTATAATAAAATGGATTAGTGAAATGGAAAAATCGATTAGTTTAAATGGAGAGAAATATTCTAGATAAATACAATAATCATAATTTTTTATGAAGAGATGATTGTGAGTATTGTTGTTTATGATTCAAATAGATATTTTATGTTTAAATAATAAAAAAACATCATATGTGATGTATTATAATAAAAAACCAATGTAGAAATACTATAATGTTTTTGGTAGTCCATGAGTTCAAAATAAAAAAAATTCGGATCTTGTAAATATATATGAAAAATAGGAAGGATAAATTTCAATTTTATATTCTCTTAGTTAATGATCTTATAAGTGTGATAATGAATTTCTAAAATCATTCTATGATTCATATTATCAAAAAGATATTAAAAATAAAATAATAATTAACAAATGATATTGGATAAGATAAGGAAGATTCTATAGAATATGGATTGATACTTCCAATAGAGATATTAAAAGGGAATATAACCACCATCCAACAAATTTACAATATGATTCTTACAAGAATTGTGATCAAGATAGTGATATAAAAACTAACTATATATTGTTTTATAATTTAACAAATGTGATGAATGTTATAATATCATTAGAAATAAGAAAACCACAAATCAAAAAATAATGATTCAAAAATTATGTAATCAACATTACAAATCTGATGGTAGAGACCACAATTAGTTTTAGAGGAAATTTAACATATAAATTGGTAAATATTTATGATTAAATATTTAAATAAAAATGAGAAAAATAAAACATGGTGTATTATTCCAATACTAAAAAAAATTTATCAGACAATGTGGATATTAAGAAAAAATACAGACGATTATTGAAAATTTTCATGAAAATGGATTGACTTGTTTGAAAATTATACTCACAGGTCAACAATGAGGACATTGGAGAATCATTATATCCTATTGTGATACTTCATACTATAAGAATTTTTATCATTTTTACTAGAAAAATCCCTAAAAATCCTATAATATAGATGTTATATCATATTTCATAACTGAGGAATTTAAGAAGAAGTATATAAAAAGAAAATGAGTGGTCTCTTACAAGATAATGATTGATCCATGATGTGTAAGGAGAATGAAAATTTTTATCAGTTGATATTGGATCCTTGTCCATGGTACTATAAACATGATAGAATCCAAAATATTTACAACGTTTCAAATGGAATTGTTGATAACATACACTTTTTTGTAATATGAGAATAGATACCTTTATTTTATCTTTTAATATTAATGATAATTATTTTAATGTTGACATGAATAAAAATTAAATAATAATTTGTAAAAAAAATTAAGGACTTTGAAATTTCTATTCATAGAGAGTAAAAATTCTTTAGGGCATTATAATTTTAACACATAACCATACAAATCGTTTTACCTAATGAAAAATACACAAATGAGTTATTAAAATAGTATGTTATTAATCATTCAAAGGATATTTATACTCATATATCTATTATCATGATGTTTAGAAGAGTGTGAATAATAAATACTTTAGAATGTAATATAATAAATACTATATTATTTTATATAATGTTACATTATGATAATGATATTATAGTGAAAAAAATAAATCGCACATGTTGGCATCTAAAATAATTATCATGTATATTAAAGGAAACCCAATATAAGGCTTGATGTATAAAATATGTAATGACAAGATCTTAATATTATAATGATATTTATTTGGATGTCGATTGTTATGATATAAAATCACCATCAGGATGAACATTCATTTTGGGTGAATATTGTATGAGCTATAATAGTAAGAAACAAATTTCCTTTAATTTTACGATATTTAAAGAATAATATGTTTTCACTTCCAATGATTGAATAAATTTTTTTTTGTAAATGTTTTGATGGATGATCTGAGAGTGAATATTTGTAAATAAATAAATATTAAATGTGATAATTAAGGTGACATTGATCATTCTAAAACCCTATAAAACATTCTAGATAAAATCAAATTTATTTTATGTATCATTACATAAAAGATAAAATTGTACGTGGAGATTTTATGATATAATTTATTTAAAAATAATAATCAAACTGGTCATGTTTTACACATCTAACTGATAAGGGAATTATTTCAGGAATTGAGGCTACAACGGAATGTTCAGCCTCCACCGATGACTTTATATAGCGTGTATGAAAATTTAAAAAACATTCAATGGATAATTTTTTCCATGGGGGGAAAAGTGAAACATTTTCAGAAGGTGTATCACTCTATATTTCATGAATCGAACATTTTTTATCATAAATGTGTTAGAGAAATGATTAATGTGGATTTAATATCATCATGGCCACAAAATATCTTTTACATGAGGGATTAAATTTTATTATAGTCATTTCTATTTCCAATAGTCTGGTGTTATGAAATTCTCAATGAGAAAGGCTTCGGCATGCTAAAATATATATAAATTCATTGTTTTTATTTTTAATGTTTTTGTGAATGTTTCCAACAAATCCTAATTAAGAGATTAAACACACTTTGAATATGTTTTTAATATTTCATTATTGTTTTTATATATATCTGATTGGGAATGTTTTTGTGTATATAAAAAGAATGTTTTTTGAATTTTTTATGAATGTAATGTTATAATGTGGTGTAGGAGGAAAATAATTATTCCTCACCCATGATAGGAATATTTATTAATGTTAGATGACTCTATTTAAATCATGATATTTCTAATACCATTAAAAAGATTATGATCAATGGTTTGTTTTTATACAAGTTTATGTCATATAATATTACTGAATGGTACTTGGATGATCTCACTAGATAAAGGTTATCATATAGTCTATATGGATGAGTTTAGGTGAATTTGTACAATATCAAATATTTAATAATGGGTTCCAGAAAAAAGAGATACTATATAATATATAATATACAATATAATGCTCAGGATGATGTTTTGGGTGGAAATACTGAAAATGATGAAGGTGAATGAATTATGAAGTTAAATATTCATTCATTAAAGTGATAGAAGTTATGTAAAAAAATGAAAGATGTTTGTCGATGAGGTCTCATTATATGGAACTATTCAAGGGGTGTTTCCATCATTTGTGTATAAAGTTGTTCTTCCACTCAATTAGATACATGTGTTACCACCATATGTATTCTTTGCGGATGATCAACAGTGTGTTGGGTAGTTGATAGTCCCCATACATTAGGAATGTTATATGTATAGTATTAAACAATTATTTTTCTTCTATTGAGCATGACAGCCTAAGATTAATGGAGAACTCGACCCTCATTATAACAACAAATTATTTTAAAAGCATATTATGTTCAATAACATAGAAGATATGTTATGCCGATCCTAAATAAAAAATTAAATAATATAATTTAAAAATGATCATTATAACATAGATATTAAATTGGTGGGTACGATTTGGATTAACTATATTAATAAAATTATATAAATTTCTTATTAAATATAAATATATTGATAGATGTTTAGTAAAAATTACTCAATTTTTAGTTAAGTCATTTTATTTTAAGAAATAAATTTTCCTAAAAAATGGTTTTTATTGAATTTTATGAAAAAAATTTAGGATATTTTTTTTGGAAAAAAAATGTAAATTATATTTTTATTAATGTTTTATAATTTTCTATACTCTATTATTTTACAATGAATAGTAAGTATAATTATAATTTTATTGAAAACTATATTTTTATTTCAAGCAAGCATAAATATATAATTTTTTCTAATATGTTATAAAAATATAATTAGTTCTCTAATGTTTTATGTAATTTAATTATGATCATTGGGATATATTTTGTTTTTTAAATTGGTATAAAAACATTTATGATATAAAAAAGAATATTTCAAAAAATGGGTCTTTACAATAACTATGTATTTCTATGAAATAATGTCCAATAAATGTTTAACCTTTTATTTAAATTAATTATTTCAAATTACAAGTATTAAATTTGATAAAATGGATTCAATATTTGGAATATACATGCCTATTTTTATCATAATTAAAATATTTTAGTGATCTTTATTTATTTTTATATTTTCAAATAAATTACAATTACCGTTTATTCATATACATTATTGACAAAACATTTCGTCAATTAATATAAAAATAAAATAAATGAATTCCAAAATATTAAAAGAAATATAATTTTAGGGAGTTAATTTTTCCATTAAATTTGTATATATATAATTTGTGTGGTGTTATATGATTAAATTTTGGTAAAAAAATTGATTTTATGTCTTATTTTCAAATTAAATGAATATTGATAAAAATATAATTAATGATTTATATGAAAATAATATATTATAAAATTATTTAAAAACATAATTTTTTGTAAAAAGAATATTGTGGAAAATATGTTCCCTAAAATATAATTATTTTTCAACCTATATTTCAATTTCCAATTTATATGTTAAATTATAACCCTTTAAGAATGATAAATATGTTACCACTGTAAAGGTAAAAATGGGTAAACAATGTGGTAAAACAAAAGGATATGTTTTAAAACAAAACATAATGAAATAAATTTTGTATTGTTTTGTGGTATTTTAACTTCATATTATATTTTTATTCACGTAAATTAATTTTAGAGTCATTTTTGTGGAATAATGTCTTCATCATATCTTGATCTATTATGAAATTCAAAAAGAACCCACAAATCAACAGTATAAGGGAACCACAAATTTCTCATATGAAAAACACATTGATAATTGTATCTCAACCATCCCTTATGAAAATATCATATCAAATTAATTAGACACATTATATTCGTAATAGTATTCCCAAAACAAAAAACCTAGGATCCTTATGAGGTGATCTATATGGGTTGTTTCAATGAAGTGGTAATCGCTTAAACAGATTACATAATTTTGAAATTATTTTTTATAACCTATTAATATATTTCATAATTCATGAAACAATAACTAAAATATAATCAATATTATGAAATTTTTGTATGATGACTAATATTCCTTTACTACCGCTCATTTCAATCAAATTAGATGTAAAAGTCTCGCTCTTTCATACGCACGACTAACCATCTGCAAAAAATGATGAAATTCCTTTTTCATAAACATATTTTATAGATGCGTGTTACTATATATTTATAGTATATATATATATATTTATATATGCTATAAATTAATTAATTTTTATTCTATAATGATAATATCACATATAGTGACATAATTATTTTATAGATAATTTTACATGATTCTTAAATATAAATATCCAGTAATTACTACACAAGGGTTGTAAAGGCCCAGTGTATTTGGATGAATTGGTTATTAATTCATAAATCATGGAATCCTTATTTAATTTTCCATAAATATATACTAAAATGCATTCTCTCTATTTAGTTTACATTGTATAATCTCCATATACAAAATGAAATGGTTGAGAAAATAAGACAAGTAATGAATTAAACATAATAAGGAAGAATAAAATGTGGAAAAAAGGTATAACATGATTTCTTATAAGGGAAATAACATAAGTAATAACATAGAATCATAACGTGAAGGAAATGGTATATTAGAATCATGAAATCCTAGTAAATTTTGCAAAAACATATAACATGACCAAAAAAGGGACATAGATTACATCCAAGACATTATCACATGGTGAATAGACTCCCATAATTGATTCTGTTTACTCCTTAAACACATAAATGAAATATCATAAAACTATAACATTAGTGAATTGATTGGAGAGAAACCTGAGTGTAACCATTATAAATTTTTTATGATATATATATTCAACAGAAACTAGTTAATTATAAGAAATAACATGAAAATTAACTACGAAATGAAAATAGGTTTAGGAAAATTTATTTTATAGCATAATACAGTGACATTTAATAATTAAGTAGTTTGAGAAATTATATTAAGGCATGTCTTACCCCGTCAATGGGAGAAAGAATAATATAGGTTTATATATGCGATATAAATATATACAATAAATATAATAAATCCAAAACAATGAATGTTTTTGTTGTTTTTGTACAAATCATTTTAAGTAAAATTACATTTTCACAATGAGTAACATTCAATGATATTATAATAGATTGAATATGAATATAAAATATCACTCTGATTGTTTTTTTCAAAATATAATTTAAATTTGAAAAAAAATTTAAAATCTAAACTATTCTATAATAATTATAGAAAAAGTATATAAAATAAAAATAAACTTATAGCGGAATTTTGAAGACATTGAGTGGTTATGATTGAGGAATAAATATTTTCATTCCAAATAAATTAAAGAAACAAAAATTCATGTCACAGTTCTTATATGAATGAGAAAAAGCAAATTATTAAAAAAATTATTGGAATATTCCTTTAAAAAAATTAAATCCAATTAATTGAAGAAAATGAATATTTAAATAATTATAAATCTATTTTTTAATCATATTTATACAAAATTTATTTGGAAAACGATAGGTTTTCAAAATATGTGAGAAATAATGATAATTTTTATTTTGATACATTATTTTGAACTATTGAGAAAATAAATAGATGAAAATTAATGTAAAATATATATAATTAATAAATTACAAAATTATATGATTGAAAAATATTTTATATAGAGATATATCATAATATTTCTTCATTGGTAGAATGATCGTGAACAATCTAGATTGATGATGAGATTATAACTTAGAACAATTAACACTTTGGAAGCATTGAATTTTAAGACTAATGAGAGTATAAAATTACATCACTATTATAATATAATGAGAATAAATAAATTCATGATATTACATGTAAATGTGGATATATGTAAACCTCTTGAAGGGTTATATTTTTATAACATAACATATGTCTCAAAGAAAGAAAAATGAGACAAAAATACCTTACCTAAATTCATGACTTCCTTCATAAACATTCAAACCATCTGAATAATAAACATAATTTTACTATAAATATAAAAATGTAACATATATATATATATATAATATCATATATTCTATCTTTGGATATTTTAGATCCCATTTATTAAAATTTCATTATTCATGTTATGATATAGGGAATACCTTGTTTATTTTGCATGTGTGTTTTGATTTTTTTTATTTTTAGTCTAATTATATTGATAGTCTTCCCATAATCTAAACAATAATTACCATGATATTAATAATATATATATATATATATTTATATTTATTTATTTATTTATTATCAGTAATCCAATAATTTTATATGTATATAATGAGTTACAATATTCACAGAGATGTAAAGACATACTTGCACATGAATGCGATTTCAAATTTAACAATGGATTGAAATAATGTAAGTAAAATAATGTATAAAAATTAAAAAATAATTATATTTATATATATATATATTAATTATATCCCTTTAATTAACAAAATTTACCCTCTCCAAAATGTGTTTGTGAAAATTAAATTACATCAATTTCTGAGGGGGTATTCCTAAATAGACACAACTGACTGTATTGTATCTCCCACTAAATGGAATGTAAGATGGTATTTGTGAGAATTTTTTATAGAGGTATAATTATTTTAAAAATATTATATATATTAATTTAATCGATCATTTTTTTGGTATAAGTGAAATGTTAATTAGAGAACACATCAAATCATTTTTTTTGGTGGTAGTCCGCCACACAAATGAGAAATGTTATTATTTTCCAAATATTTGTGAGATGATAAGTAAGATGTTCTTTTAAAATTAAAGAGGTATAATGATATTATAAATAATGTATATAAACATTCACTCCCACGTTATAACTCATCATAAATTGTGGGTGATAATAAATGGATAAAATTAGTTCACGAGGTGGTACCACATAACACAGGAATGATGATTTTGTATGACATTTGATGGATGGGGATAAGGATTTTGGTTATTAAATTAGAATAATAAAATATCAATTTATGATATATACTGAATTTTTTATATCATCATTGTTTCTATTGGTCGGAGTGGCCACTCAAGAGGGGGTGTGAATTGAGTTCCGATTAAAATTTTGGTTAAAATATTTTCTATTAAAATCCCCTAATTTATAAAACAAGATAAATTGTAGTGAATTTGTAAAACTGTAAACCTTCAATCAATTCTCAACAGATTAATTGGTACTCATTTAATCTAATCAGAAGATTAAATTATCTTTTGAAACTAACCTTCTGATTTACAATAGATATAAACACTAACTAGATTAACTATCAAAGTATCTTTAAAACAAATTTGTATTTCAAAGTAATAAGTAGCGGTATATAAATTAGATACTGTATATTTTTATCTTAAACTAAAAAATCACAGAAAATATAACCAAGAGGTTCAGTCTCAAGATGAGACTTAGTTCTATCAAATTTATATATATATTAAAGTGATCCACACCCTGGATCGGTGTTAAAAATATTATAGGACTATTCAGGCCATGCAGGGACCTCTACCACTGTTCTTCGTGGGAAATGAAAATAAAGACCAGGCCACACAAGGACCTCTTCCACATTTGTCGCAGGTAAACATGAGTAAGTAGTTTTGGTATGAGGATTGTGATATCCTCCAGTTCAGCACATGAGACATTGTATGTGTAAAATAAACAGGATACACACACTACTCGAAAGTAAATAATAAATAACTTAGAGAAATTATATGAATGTTTAAAATTCTCTAGTGATTGGCAGTGCAGCTCTGGACTCGTTGGATTTATCAGAATAGCTTCTGAGTCCTTTTCTGATTTTTCTATTGAAAAACATAGTGTCATGGTTCACATTTTGATTCTCCATGTGAGAAGATGTTCTATTGACTCCAGAGTACTACGTGTGTTCTTCAGAAAAGTAGGATTGCATGTATGGAACTTTATTGAGGATCGTGCAATGTGTTCTTTACAGTTGTCCTCAGGATTGTTCTTCAGTTCAGTACAGAGTATGCTAGTATTGTAGTATGTGCATCGAGATGTTCCAAGAGCGCGTATATCCTCTACTGCAGATCAATATTCTTTATATTCCACGAGCTCTGGCAATAGGATTGATGTCCTTTCCATAGATACGAGGTACAATTTCCTGACAGACCAAAAACTATCATTAAATAACATTAATTTCATTAAAGACATCAAATATGACCGTTAGTATTATTTAAATAATATTGAAAAAATGGTTAAGAATCGGTGTGACAATGAGTATGTAAACGGTGTCTTCTTCAGGGTATGTGCTTTACGATATGTGCTTCACGGTGTGTCCTTCACGGTCTCTAAGTCACAGTGTGTCCTTCACGGTGTCTGCGTCAAGGTGTGTCCTTCATAGTGTATGGGTCACGGTGTGTCCTTCATAGTGTCTGGGTCACGGTGTGTCCTTCACAGTTTCTGGGTCACGGTGTGTCCTTCACGGTGGTTAGGTCATGGTGTGTCCTTCACGGTGTCTATTTGACTGTGACAGTGTCTTGCACACCGTCTGTCTTACTATGTCAAACATCACAGTGTATTGATACTTGGGAAATATCTTTATATAGACTTAAACAGTAATATGAAGAATATTAATTAATCTTAACCATTAGAATGGAAGATAATTTGAAACATAAATACAAAGGTTTGATAAGATAAGTGAGATTTGTGATCATGCATAAGATTTGTAAATAATAGTGAGATTAATTAATCATCAATAAGATTTTCTATCATTAAGACATGAGGTGTAATTATTATTGAGATTTGTGATCATTAAAACATGAGTAATACATGAGTAGTACAACAATATCCCCCTTTTTTATGATCACAAATCATGTATAGGGAAAATATAAATGAAATGCAATGTTAGAGATAACATATATAATAACAAATTTAGAGAATAATAGATTTTACGGTAACATATCTCTTTAGAATACTAATACTTGTACTCTTTCTCCCCCTTTTTGGATTATAAAAAATTGAAACAGAAGGAAGGGATTGAAATAATGCATTTATCATTAAAAATTCCCCGAATACATGATATAGTAGAAATACAAACAGTAAAGAGCAAAAGACATACCATAAAAAACAAAGCAGTCACATGACTCTTCAGGGATCGGCCTATGACTTGCCTTTATCAGCAGCAGGATTTGATGCTGATGTAGAAGAAGGCATAGATGTGTTATAAAAAGATGGTAAGGGTATACCATCAAAAATATAGGGAGTCAAAGTAGGAGCTGTAGAAGATCTAGTCTGTGGTTGGTCAA
Organism: Viscum album; assembly: GCA_963277665.1. NCBI lineage: Eukaryota > Viridiplantae > Streptophyta > Magnoliopsida > Santalales > Viscaceae > Viscum > Viscum album. Next base: position 1,260,961,854 of record OY728152.1, read on the forward strand.
GAATGACTGGCCGGATCAGAGAAAGGGCTTGGCTGACTGACCTGGTAGTTGAGGCTAAGGTAGGTAGACCAGGTCTGAGGGATGCAACAGTCGGAGCAATGATAGAAGTACTCTGCACATGAAGATATAGCTTCAAAAGATTGATGAAATCAGTAATGATTTATCCACCATATTGCATAGCATTTTCAATATCGTCCTTATTCTCTATGAACTTGTCCATCAATCTGGTGAACTCTGTAAGCTTCTGAAAATGAGCATTAAAACCTTGAGTCACTGGAGGGATTTTCAGGTTCTCCGCAAGATACTTAAAGTGATTTTTCATGACACTTTTAGGGAAAATCTGGGTGAGATAAAAGTCTATCTTTTGGGTGATCTCTTGTTGAGCATCATTTTCAATCTTAGAATGAATCTGAATAAGATCAAGTGCTCTATCATTGTTCCTCACCGCTTCTAACAAAGGAGATAGATTGAAACCACTACGGACATTCTGAATTTCATCCTTGATTATGGAACTAAGCAAGGAATCATCCAAAGAAGGTGTGGAGGTCTGACCAGATGGAGGAGAAGCCTTGACAGCTTCAGTTAGAACTTTGAGTTGTTTCAAAACTTTTTGCAGACATCCAGTGTGTTCATCTGTAAGATTATTCCGATTTTCCACAAGATCTCTCATGCGTTGTAGCATATTGGTGTGTCTTGTTCCAATCTTCTCATTAAATGATAGCATATAAGGATTCACTTGAGACACAATCTATCGAGAAAGGTTGGAAACATCTGGTTCATGAGAAGCATCAACAGGTGCAGGAGCAGAAACAGGAGCAGGAACATGCTCCAATCTTGAAGACAATTCTGTTTGCAAGTTTTCCACCAAACCATTCAAATTTGCAACATCATCACTAAGAATACTATTTTCAAATCTAACTTCTTGTATTTCTCGAATAATCCTTGGTTGAATAGGAAGAATAATATTTTCCAAATGAATCGACGCATCTTCTTGACTTAGTTGACTCACTGGTCAAGGTTGAGTGGATAAAATCTTCTCAACACCATCCAATATAGTCTCTCCAAAGACTTTCAAATTATCCTTAGTTAAAAAGGATTATTTCTTAGTTAAGATTGTAGGCGAAGGTAGTGGTACAGGTTCTGATTCAGATTCTGATTGTGACTCAGAATTAGTTTCAGATTCAGATGAAGGTTTAGGCTTTGTTTTTGGTTCCGTGTGAGATACTGTCTTCAGTTGAAACAAATAAGAGAGATCTATACCAGTTGTAGTCACTTGATGTGATTCACTCACATCATAAAAACTTGTAAACTCAAACCGAGTGTACAACGATTGTATGACAATTGGTTGAGATGTTCTAGCAGATCCATCTTCATTAATCTCAAGGTTTTGAGGTTCCTCCCCCTAAAAATGTGCTTCCATTTCAGGTTATTGAGGCACAAATGCATGATAAAGATCCACAGGATCAGCTCTAATCTCTTTAGAAAATTATTGTCTTTCCAACTAAAAGGAAATTTCTATCCTCTCTTCAACAGAGGGTATGTACTCAAGAACTGATTGTTCCGTTGGTTGTGCTTCTAGACTTGCTTCATTTTCAACAGGGAGATCCTCTTGATTAACATTTTCCCTAGCAGGGATTTCTCCTAGATCAACTTCTTCCATGACTTTCTTCTCTAAATCAGGGATAAACAATTATCTTGCAGCCTCAGACTGAACTTCTTGATCAGCATCATTTCTAGAAGAAGGAGCTTCTTCTTCTCTAAAAACATCAACAACTTCCTATCTAAGAGGTATTTCAGAAGGAACATTAGCAGGGACAACGACCCTTTCTTTCTCAATAGGAGCTTCTTCCTCTTGAGGTATTTCAGCCTATTCTTATTCTTCTTCTTCTTCTGTGTTCTAAGACACTTCATCTGGTACCAAACCATGATCAGTTTTATTCTTTGGAATTCTTGGATAATAAACAAGATTTTACTTATTATAAAGTTGATCATTATCTTAAACCCACTGCTTCTTCCAGGGGTTCCAATTAATCGCCATCCTTATGATGATAGGCTTGGATAAATAGAAATCAAAATCCTATATCCTTTCTTCATTCGGTCCAACTAATCCCTTGGCAACTAACATGGCCAAAATCTTCTTTGAGTAAAACAAGGAGGAGGATTTTGAAGTGACTTTAATCGGCTCACATATATGGTTAATGACATATTTTCATAAATTTATCTTATGTCCATTCTTCAACATATGAGTCAAGAACACATACTGGTACTTCAACATAGTAAAATTTCCTTTTCTTGGACTAATCAAATTCTTAAAAAATTTGAACACTAGTCTTGTCTCCACATCCAATTCAGATGTTATGGCCCTTCCCTTAGTGCCATTTCCAGTCAGGATTTCCAAAGAATTCTCTAGATCAAAGATGTCAGTTTTTAGAGGAGGGTCACTTTGGTAATCATCACAAATTCCTTCATGAGGAATCCTCAGGCATGCATCCGACATCCCTGAAGAGAATGAACACTTTTGTCCATTGATCCACCTTGTTACCATATAGCTTTCTCTAGCATCAAAATAAAACAATACATATTGGTAAAATTGAGATACCAACATTGGATAAATCAGTCTATCTATTCTAGAGAACCAATTGAGAAATCCTTCTTCTCTTAAGACTTTCAAGACTAACGAATTTCTAGACAGCAGCCACTCAGGGAAAATCTCATTTTCAGGTACTACAGTACGACTTAGAAGGTTTGAATTTAGAGGTCATTCGGGTGCTATCCTCGGTGCTCTTTTATGTTTCCTAGAGCGGTGCTTCTCAGATGAGGGTGAAGATGGATGCTTCATCCATGGCATTCACTGACGGTTCAGGTGAGGGAGAGGAGAATTCTTTCAAGGTAAAGAGGGTTCAAGAGAGTGAGAAGGAGATATCTTAGGTAAGTAATCAAGTGAAAAACCATTATGTTTTATCATTTTTGAATGTCATACGTCATTAAAAAAATGCAGGAAATCAAGTAGCGGTGAATTAAAAATTACCGCGATGTGGGTTAAAATAAATATATAATGAATCTTCATGGTGAGACCGTGAGTAGGAATTATGGTGCGATGAAAAATAGTCATCACAGTGAGACAGTTGGTGGTCGTTACGATGAGATAGTAACCATTCTGTACAGTCACGGTGAGACTATGGGTGAACTGTTCTGTCATGGTGAGACAGTTAAGTGACAGACTGTAAACACAAGGTGTTTAATGTGAGACCGGAAGCATGAAATAGTAACTGAGTAATAGTGAATATGAAACTGTAATGTAAAATATAGAAAAAAAGTAAACAGTAAGATCTATAAGATGTCTATTTATGATTAATCATACAAAGATCATGTATGATGTAGTCTAATATCTCAGAATATAATGGTTTGGTGAATATATCATAAATTTGGTATTCATTACCAATGAATTCTAAAGTGATATCACCTTTTTGGTAATTATCCCTCAAAAAGTGATGTCTTACATCAATATGCTTTGTCCTGGAATAAGAAACAAGATTCTTTGAAATGTTAACAGCACTTGTGTTGTCACAATTTAATGGTACATGTCTGAATTGATATCCATATTCTAGTAAAGAGTGTTTCATCCACAAAATTTGTGCACAACAACTGCCATCAGCTATGTATTCAACTTCTGCAGTAGATAATGCAACAAAATTTTGTTTCTTACTACACCATGTTACTAGTGACTTGACTAAAAATTGAAATGTTCCAGAGGTTCTTTTTCTATCTAACTTACATCCAGAAAAATCATCATCAGAATAGCTAACTAGTTCTAACGATTGTCATTTTGGATAGAACAGTCTTAAATTGGGAGTATTTTTGAGGTATTTGAAAATTCTTTTTACAGCATTTAAATGTGACTCTTTAGGGTTTTCTTGAAAATGAGCACAAATACACACACTAAACATAATATCAGGACGACTGTCAGTCAAGTAGAGTAGACTTCCAATCATTCCTCTATAAGTGGTTTGATCAACAGATATTCCATCATTATCAGGATCCAACTTACAGGTGGTACTCATGGGAGTGTCTCTACTTTTTGTATTATCCAATCCAAAACATTTTAAAAGATCTATAATGTATTTTAATTAAGATAAAATAATTCCATTATTGTTTTGAATGATTTTAAATCCAAGAAAGAATTTATGTTCACCCATTAAACTCATTTCAAATTCGTTTTGCATCATTTTAGAAAAATCAGTACATAGGTGTTGGTCAGAGTGGATACTCAAGAGGGGGGGTGAATTGAGTTCCAATTAAAATTTCTGTTAAAAATTATTTCTCTTAAAATCCCCCAATTTAAAAACAAAGTTAAACTGTAGTGAGTCTATACATAGTGTAAATATTCAATCAGTTTCTCAAATATTGATTAGGTCTTAGTTGACATAATATGAAGATTAAGATATCTTTTGAAACTAAGTTAATGGTTTACAATAGGTATAAACACTTGATAATTAAACTATCAATGTAGCTTTAAAATAGTATTGTATTTCAAAGTAATAGTAGCAGAATATGAAATTTATATAGTATACTTAAATTCTTAACCTAAAAAGAACTGCAGAGGAAACCAAGAGGTTCAGTCTCAAGCTGAGACTTAGTCTTCTCAATAATTTATATAAATGACCCACACCCTAGATCGGGGGTAAACAACAATACACTACTGTCCAGGTCCAATGACCTCTACCATAGTTCTGCATGGGAAACAAACAACAGCTCACAGCTGTCTAGGTCTTACTCAACCTCTACCACTATCCACAATGGGAAACAAAATAGTTATAGAGTTTAAATGAGGATTTGAGAATCCTTCGGCTTAGAACATGAGACAATGTGTGTGTAAGATAAACAGGGTTCACACATTGCTCTAAATGTAAATAAAAGAATCAGTAAGATAAGTATGACTGAGTTTAGAAATGATTTAGTGATTAACATTGCATCTCTGGACTCGTTTGGTTGGTCAGAAAAGATTATGAGTCCTTATCTAGTTTCTGCTTAGAAAACAGAGTGTCGTTTTGTTCCTTGCTTCCAGGTTCATCTTATCAACCCGAGTGGAAGATGTTTTTGTTGTTGTAGTTCCTCACTCAAGATGCAGCTTGTTTTATCCACAATCAAAAGATAACTTGATGTATGTTTAGTGATATTGGAGTTTGGATGTAGTATTTCTGTATGCACCACTTTTCAGTTCTTATTGTCCATGTTAAGTGCCTTCTTGATTTTTTTTCATTGATCCTTTCTTCCACACCTGTATTAGCTCTTTTCATTCTATCTTTTTGTGTGTCTTTTCAGTGTTCTCTTTCTTTCCCTTTATATGTTTCAGCTTTGGAAAAAAGGACTTATCACATTTTTCATGGGTACTAGGTACGGTTCCCTGACATGGTAACAGAATTCACTAAATAACATTGAATGAATTAAAAACATCAAATGTAAATTTTAGCTTAATAAATAAATAGTATTGAGAGTATATAGTTTGACTGGTTGGTAAATTATTAGCTCGTGTTGGTAGACGTGTACGGTTGATTTTGTTTAGCAGTCCTTCCATCAGTAGCTCTTTGAAAATGCATCGGTAGCTTGTTGGTATCAGAAGCTATAGGTATCAGTAACTCCTTCTATCGGTAGACTTATTCTATCTATAGCTCGGTAGACTGGTTTTATCAGTAGATCTATAATTGTATCAGTATACAGTTAGTCGGTTCATATCAGTCACCAGTCTGTGTATCATTAGGTCGATCGGTCGCTCATATTGGTAGCTCTTAGTTTTCTGTATCGGTAGACTGAATCAGTTGGTAGACGTGATTACCGATGGACTTAGGAATATCGGTAGACCTGTTCTATCGGTAGACTAAGTACTGGTAGCTCTCTATTATTATCTATACACAGATCAGTGACTTAACACGTGTCTATTTTATACAAAACAAATCCGAATGGTTTCGAGGAACTTCAGAACTCATATAAACATATATAGACATGAATTAACATATCTCAGGGATTATTTTATTATTATTATCATCTTGATCTAGATTGAAAGAATTAATATATAGAAAAAAATTACTTTGATATTTTCAAAGAATATGAAATCATAATTGGGATTATTAAAATAGGTGAGGTCAACAATCTCCCCCCTTTTGATAATCACAACTTATGATATTATTATTTTAAAAAGTGAGCAGTTGTATCAGAGGATATATCATTAAATGAAATTATCTCAAAGAAATAGTATGTTATAGAACATAATGGATCAGAGGTGGAAGAAAATGTGATAGTATCAGATATAAAATTAAATTCAATGATATCAAAAGTACAATTTAGTGGAATCATAGAGTTAGAGAAAATGGTATCAGAGAATGAAATGTAACAGTATCAGAGCGGCAAAGCAAGAGAGCTCTTCCTTATATAAAAATTTCTCCTCATTTGATACTTTCTCCCCATTATTTATTAATCCATGAATAATTCTCCCCCTTCGTAACATCTTGGTAATATATTTCTCCCCCTTTATGATAATAAAAAAGTGGGAAACAATAAGAAATAGAAAAAGTAGCACAATGAGAATGAAAGGAAAGAAAAGTGTAATAGATTTTGCAAAAAGGTACAGAGACATAAAACAAAATACAATGGATTCCTATCAAACATTCTATCCACTTTTTCAATACAAATCTTCAATGTGAGATTTTCCCTTGGGAGTAGAAGAGGATTTAGTTGAAGTGGAAGCAGGTGAAGGATTTGGAATTCCAGAAATGATCATAGGAAGCTGAGCCACAGAAACTACTCCTAGTCTCTACTGAGGAGTCCTTTGTGTGATCATAGGTGTGATGCTTATAATTGCTTGGGCATGAGTCATCTGAACTGGAGAAGTAGCAGAGGCAGGCAAATAAGGAGAGACAATCACTGGCCTAGCATCAACATGCAGAAAAGGAAGCAACAGTTTTCTGAAGTCCATAATTATTCCTCCTCCTATCTCCATAGAGGATATGAAGTCATCCTTGTTCTCCATAAACTTGTCCATCACTAGATTAAATTCCCTTAGCTTGCTAACTTTCTATTTGAAGGCTTGATTGACAGAGGCAGCTCCATATTTTCCAACAGAAGTTTGAAGTGATTTTTGAGTTGGTGCTTGGTGAAAATATTAGAGAAATAGGAGTCCACCTTATCTTTCACTTCTTTCTGAGAGGCATATGCTTCTCTCATATAGTCTTGGACTATCTTCATTATCTCTCTAGATGAATCTCTTGTAGAAAGAAAAAAGTCTGATTATCTTAGATGAGTCCACAGAGCCACCGGTTGAAGCTGAACCAAGCTCATCCATCATCATAGCTCGAATTTTATTCAACTCTCCTGAGAGTTAAGAAAAATACTCTTGACATCCATTTGATATATTTTGAAATTTAGATGTGTAGTATAAGCATCTATAATCCTAACGGCTTCTGTTCTGGCTACTAGAGAAAAATTCTCCTCATAATCAATTCCTTCATCTTGATTATAGCCTTGTGCAACTAATCTAGCATTGTTTCTAACTATATTTCCATATTCATCTTCTATATTTCTAAACACCCATTTAGTCCCTATGGTGAAAGTTTCCTTAGTTATTTCTAATAGTTTCCAAACATTATTTCTTTAAACTGATTGAGTTCCTCTTGCATAGAAATTACCCAAAATTCATCATTAATAGCATCATCAATGTTTTTAGGTTCATGATGTGACAAGAAGGCTTGATTTTCAACCTGATTTCTAACAGAAGCTCTATTCAGTGTCCCTTTATCATGATTACAAACAACAACATCTAAAGGATTATTCATTATAATTCTAGTTGATCTAGTAAAGTTAGGACTAGAAATTTCATGTTCATCTATAGGTTCGGGTTCATTAGGAGCAGATTCTGAAATATTTCCAGAACTGGTTGTCTATACAGCAGGTTCATTGATTTTATCCTTATGGTTCAGAACAGATTAATCTTCTTCAATATTTTCAAGAGATGTCTTAGGCTCATGTGGATCAGTTTCATAAAATTTGAGGTGAACATATTCTTCCACACATTTGGTTCTTTTATAAATGACTCTATAGGCTTTGCAAGTTAAAGAATATCCAAGAAAAATTCCTTCATCACTCTTAGATGCAAACTTGTCAAGACTATCCTTCGTATTTAGTATACAAAATTTGCAGCCAAAGACTCTAAAGTAACTAACTTTAGGTTTTCTATTGTTCCATAACTCATATAGGGTTTTCTTAAGAACAGATCTTATCAGGACTCTATTAATAATATAACAAGCTGTATTCACAACCTCATCCCAAAAATAAATAGACAGGTCATATTCATTAAGCATGGTTCTATAAACTTCATGAAATATTATATTTCTTCTTTATACTACACCATTATTTTGAGGTGTCCTAGGGGCAGAAAAGTTGTGACTAGAGCCATTGTGTGAGCAATAAGATTCAAACTCTTGATTTTCAAACTCACGACCATGATCACTTCTTAGGGTATTAATCTTATGTCCACTAAGGTTTTCTACAGACTTGGAGTATTTAATAAATAACAGTCTTCACTTTTGTGAGCTAATAAGTTTGCCCAAGTATGTATAGAAAAGTCATCTACTAAGACATAGACATAGTGCTTCCCATTTAAGCTAGAAACACTAGAAGTTCCAAACAAGTCCATGTGAACCAACTCGAGAGGTTGAGAGGTTGACACTTATTTCTTTGGTTTGAAAGAGATTTTTGTATTTCTTTCCCTTTTGACAGGGATTAAAAACGTTGTCATTTGGAAACTCAAGTTTGGGTAAGTCTCTAACTATGTTCTTCTTAGTTATTTTTATAAGTGAGTTGATGTTTTAGTGTCCTAATATTTTATTCCATAACCAAGATTCTTTCTGAAAATCATTTTGGTAAGTAACATTTTTCATAGCTAAAGAATTCAGATCAACAACATAAACATTTTCATTTATCAAGGCAAAGAATACTAAATCATTTTTAGAGTTAAAAAAATTAAAATAATTATTTTCGAATTTAACATTAAATCCATCATCACCTAATTTAGATATACTTATCATGTTATATTTCAATCAATCAATAAATAAAACTTTATAAATTAAAACTAAGTTAGTGATACCAATTTGGCCTAGGCCGATGATTTTTTCCTTAAAATTATCACCAAAGGTCACATGGACTCCATCAACCTTGATTAGGTTCTTGAAGCATGAGTAATTCCCAGACATATGTCTTGAACATCCACTATACAAATACCAATTCCTCTTATGGGAACTCTTCAAACAGGTTTCCTAAAAAACATATTTAGATGGGAAATGACTTTGGTACCCAGATCTTCTTGGGTCCAAATAGGTTAGCAATCAATGATTTTGGTACCCAAATTTGTCTTCTGGGTCTCATATATTTCACAGAATCAACAGATTTCGAAAGATAAAATTTATTTGATCTATAACTATGTGAATAACCAGTTGAAGCTTGTGAATTTCCAGAACTAGAACTAATAGTATTCTGTCCAAATTTAGGAATAAATCTATTCTTAGTAATCTGTCTCTATCCAGGTTGGTACCCTATTCATGTAGTGTATTTCGGTGCCACTTTCTTTCCTAGCATTTTAGTAAGTATATCTTTTCCCTTTAGGAATTTTTCTATGTCTTTTCTAAGTTGATCATTAGACATTTTCAATTCTGTATTTTCCTTTAAAAGTTGAGCATTCTTTTCTTTTTCAATATCAAGAGAAGATTTAACATTTGAAGTGAGAGCATGTTGTTTCTGTAATGACTTATATTTTTCATTAAGTTCATTGCATGTTTCTTCTCTCATGTTACAATATTCAGATAATTCATCCATAGACATATCTTCAGAATTAGAATCAAATTCTACTTCATCTCTAGAATAATAGGAATTTAAAACAGGAGTATCTAAGGTTACCTCAGATGTTTTGGTCATAAAGCACATGTTGGAATGATTCTATTCAGAATTAAAGATTTCAAATTCACTTGTGATGTCTTCTGAATCACTCCAAGTAGCTTTCATAGCTTTCTTGTACTTACTGTCCTTATAATCATGTTTCTTTTTGAACTTCAGTTTTGGACATTCTTCTTTTATATGACCTTTTCTTTTGCATTCATATCAGAAAACTTCATCATTTTTATCAGCTTTCTTCTAGTTCTTTTTCCAATGACCTTTACTGTCATACTTTCCCTTGTAATTTGATTTTCAAAAGAATTACTTCTTCCTATAAAACATCATAAATCTTATGGCTATTTGAGACATCTCAGCATCACTATCTCAATCTGAATCTTCACTGGTTGAGCTTTAAGTTTGTATCTGAACTTGTTCTTTGTCCTTTCTCTTAGAAGTAGTAGATTTAAAATCTAAAGACTTTATTTTTGGTTCATCATCTTCCTCGTTATTCACATTGAGTTCTTCCTCATAAATAATTAATTTACCAATAATCTTTTTGATAGGCAAAGCTCCAATGTCACATGATTCTCTGATTGAAAGAGGTGTGCCTCTCCATCGGTCTGGAAGACATCTCAGTATCCTCATAATTTGTTCCATTTCTGGAAAAGATTTACCAAGTGAACTCATTGTATAGACTATCTCATTAAACCTAAGATAAATATCCGAAATAGGTTCGTCAGTCTTCATTTTAAAAGTATCATATTTAATAGTATAAGTATTTAATCTCATTTCTTTAACATTGGTTGTTCCATCCTGAGAAACTCCCAAGGTATCCCAAATTTCATAAGTAGTTTTCCAAGCATATATTTTGTTAAATTCCTCATTCCTAATGCACAATACAAAGCATTAATATCTTTACAATTATTATTTTAAGCTACTTTATTAGGTTCATCCCAAGTTGTTCTTTCAGTTTTTGGAATTTTATATTGAGATACTATTGCAGTCCAGATATCAAAACCCAAACTATCCAAATAAATTTTCATTTTAAGTTTCCACTGGACATAGTTTTTACTATTAAAGAAAGGTGTCTAGTTAGTAGAAGCACCATCTAGTCTATTGTCCATAGCCAGATTTTAGAAAGTAATGTTAAAGAGATAAAATTTAGAACTAACATAAATTTAAGATCTTTAAATATGAAACTAAAATCAGAGTTGAAAAACAGAGTGTTTTGAAAACTTTAATAAATAAAAAAAACCTTTGATACCAAATGTTGGTCAGATTGGAAACTCAAGAGGGGGTGTGAATTGAGTTACAATTAAAATTTCTGTTAAAATATTTTCTATTAATATCCCCCAATTTATAAAAAAATTTAAACTGTAGTTAATTTATAAAAATGTAAACTTTCAATTAGATTCTCAACAGATTGATTAGTTCTCAGTTAATCTAATCCGAATATTAAATTAAATTTTGAAACTAACCTACTAATTTATAATAGATACAAACACTTTCTAGACTAACTATAAAAGTAACTTAAAAATAGATTTGTATTTCAAAGTAAAAAGAAGTTGTATAAAAATTTGATACTGTATATTTTGAACATAAACTAAAAAATCATAGAAAATATAACCAAGAGGTTAAGCCTCAAGATGAGACTTTTTCCTCTCAAATTTATATATATATATATAAGTGATCCACACCCTAGATCAGGGTTAACAATAGTACAGGACTGTTTAGGCCAAGCAGGGACCTCTACCATTGTTCATCAGGGGAAATGAAAATAATGACCATGCCACATAAGGACCTCTTCCACAGTTGTCATGGGTAAACAAGATTAAGGAGTTTTGGTATGAGGATTATGATATCCTCCAGTTCAGCATAGGAGACAATGTATGTGTAAAATAAACAGGATACACATGTTGCTCGAAAGTAAATAATAAATCACATAGAGAAAGTATATGAAAGATTAGAAATCTCTAGTGATTGGCAGTGAAGCTCTGGACTTGTTGGATTCAGCAGAATAGCTTCTAAGTCCTTCTCTGGTTTTTCTGTTGAAAAACAGAGTGTCGTGGTTCAGCTTTTTTTTCACCACGATAGAAGATATTCTCTTGACTCCAGAGTACTTCGTGTGTTCTTCAGAAATGTTGGATTTCATGTATGGAACTTCTTTTAGGATCATGCAATGTGTACTTCATAGTTGTTCCCAGGATTGTTCTTCTGTTCAGTATCGAGCATGATTGTATTTTAGTATGTTCATCGAGATTTTCCAAGCACATGTATATCCTCTACTGCAGCTCAATCTTTTTTATATTCCACCAGCTCCACCAATAGGAATGATTTCCTTCCTATAGATACGAGGTATGGTTTCCAGACAGACCAAAAACTATCATTAAATAACATTAATTTCATTAAAGACATCAAATATGACCATTAGTATTATTTAAATAATATTGACAAAAAGGTTAAGAAATAGTGTCACAATTATTATGTAAACAGTTTCTTCTTCACAGTATGTGCTTAACGGTATGTGCTTCATGGTATTTCCTTCACGGTGTCTAGGTCACAGTGTGTCCTTCACGGTGTCTGGGTCGTGGTGTGTCCTTCACGGTGTTTGGGTCATGGTGTGTCTTTCACGATCTCTGGGTCACGGTGTGTCCTTCACGGTGTGTCGGTCACGTTGTATCCTTCGCTGTGTCTGGGTCACGGTGTGTCCATCACGGTGTCTTTTTGACTGTGAATGTGTCTTGCAAACAGTCTGTCTTACTGTGTCAAACATCACGGTGTCTTGATACTTGGGAAAATTTTAGTATTTTGACTTAAAAAGTAATATGTAGAATATGAATTAAGCTTACCCATTAGAATGTAAGAGAATTTGAAACAAAAATACAATGGTTTGATAAGATAAGTGAGATTTGTGATCATGAATATGATTTGTAAATAATAGTGAGAATAATTAATCATCAATAAGATTTGCTATCATTAAGACATGATGTGTAATTATTATGGAGATTTGTGATCATTAAAACATGAGTAATACATTAGGAGTCCAATAGTTTTAAAATAATTTAATGAGGTTGGGGGAGAAATGTAATATAATTCTTAGTAAGCAATGATAAGACCTTTTCAGAGAAAATCTATTTATTTGTACTAAAATGAATAATAAGTTGTTTTTGTGAGAAAATAAGTATTTTGAGATGTATTTATATATTTAATAAATTAATTTGGAAATTATAATAAAAACCAATGAGTTTTTAAGTGGGTAATTGAGAGGATAATTGGTGTCCTTTTATAACTATGTGAGAGGACACGCGTGGAATTTTTGAAAAGAAAAAATTCCACCAAATATTATCCCCTAAAAAGGCTCCAAAATCATCCATGTTAGATTATATGAATATAAAATAACTATCTATGACCATCCAATTTGATTTACATGTTTTGTAACATTTTTATCCATTTTCATTTAAGGTTAACGATTAGTAAACTCGTTTGTACTTTAATATTGACAAATGTTTTATACTATTTTGACTAATGTTATGGTTAAAAATTAATATTAACATATTATATAATATATATCATTCATAATAAAAATATTAAATATATTTTTTCAAATTCAACCAATATAAGTGGTATAATTTAATTTAAAATCAATCCAAGTGACATGTTGAAAAAAATTCTTCAAGAAAGATTTTCAAATATTGAAATAGTTTTTATTTCAAAATTCATTATAAAGTTTAAAAAATAAGATAATTTGGATTAACTAATATAAAATTCAACTATTTTTACATTTAAACCTCATTAAATTTTAATGGATCTCGTAAATGATTTAAATGAGAATATATGTTTTCATTAAAATCGTTATTTTTCTATATTAAACAAAAAATGATAATTTTACAAAAAAAAACTATAAAATTGACTCCAAGATAATATTGAAATTAATATTTATGAACCAAATGTATTTTTTTCAAATTAATACTATTGATGACTTAAATTAATTTTAAAATAAGGATTCAAATTTTGACCAAAATATTTTTTTGAAAAATTATGTTTTTAATATTAAAATTCGTTTTAATCTTATTTCCCATCTAGAAGAGACAAAAGGATACTTTTAAAGATGTTATTTAATATAAATCATAAAAAAATTAATAAAATTCCTCAAAATTTATTTTTATAATTTTTTGATGTAAAATATGTTTTTATGAATAAATATTGTTTTCTAAAAAATAATTCCGTTATTTTCAAATGGTTATTATTTTCGATTATAACTTATTGGTCACATAATAATAAATTATATATATATCAGTAAACCTTATATTTTGATATTTTTTAATACTAGTTATACAAACAGTTCTAAGTGATATGTGACAACTATTATATAAAATTTTAACATCATGTGACATTTCATGTAAACCTGATGTTTCATGTGATGTAAGTAACATTGAGGAGTTCATTTAATTAAACGTGAACTTATTTTTTCATGTTACAAAAAATAATGAAATATTTTAAATATTTTGATTTTATTTTTCAAAAAATCATAGTGTCGTACATTCTACATCCGTCAAATTAATTACATAATCACAATTTGAACTTATGATCACTAAAAAAGTGTTTATCATTGGATAATACATATGTGGGAAATCCATATAATAAAAATTCTTAATAAATATTAATCATTATGAGAGGTAAATTCATGTATGATTGTTATCTAGAATAACACATAATATGTTTAAAAAATGAGAACATGATAAATAAGTGAATACATAGACATGTAAGGGAATAATTGTCACGACCCGCCCTCGGGGCCCGTGCCGTGACTACCCCAAGCCAGCCTTTCATAGGCCAGGGGCTGGCGACTAGCACCAAGGCGTAAAATCCCAGTAAAAAGGGAAGGCATTGCCTGAATAAAGTAAACACGCACCTCAGAGTAACAAGCGGAAGTAAAGCAGTACACAAAAATAGAACAACTGTGCTGAAGTAAGGGGCCGGAAATACAAGCCCAACTGTAAGTAAAGTACAACTCGAAAGGGAAAACAGCAACTGAAGTACAAGCGGCTCATGGGACGTCCTCCTCGATTCCTACCTGAAGGGTAGGTACAGATGGCTCAGCTTCTGGATCGTCCACCACGGATCCTACCTGAAGGGTAGGTACAGATAGCTCCACAACTCCTCGGGTCCAACTGTCCGCTCCGAGCACGTCCCGCCCAGTGGTCCTCCTCCGGGTACCGACCTACTCCGTAAGCCTCAACCGCAGTCAGCGCTGTCCGTCGTCTGCAACCAACACAACGAAGTGCGGGCATAGCCCGTGTAGGGGTGAGTATAAGATACTCAGTAGGGACCCCGAGACCCCCCCCCGAAGGTCTCCTGAAATCCACAAAGGATAAACCACAAGAAGATACAATCACAAAGTAACATCCATTATTGATTAGGTATATGCCCATACATATACCTATGTCACCAATTTCCGTTCGGCTCCAACACCGAGCCCAAGAACAACCCAATCCTCAAAGAAGAGTAAACAGTAAAATCCACATAGGATAACAGTACAAGTCCACACGGTTTATAACAAGTTTTGAAATCAACGGATAACCATTACCCAGATATATGCCCATACATATACCTAAGTTATCAAGTGATCCATCTCAATCATGTGGAAACACAAAGTTCATTGACTCAGCTCAAACCATGATTTTTATTATCGAAACCGTAACTGCTGAAGAGCCGCGTCTCTGAAGTGTGCAGTAGTCATGTCACGACTCCGAGGTACTGCTCACTAACCTAAGACTGCTGAAGTACTCCTCCTGTCGAGTACCGCGGGTCTGCTGCCAACTACCGGGCGCTCCGTCCGCTGAGGGTCTGCTACCAAATACCGGGCGCTCACCCAGATAGCCTACTGTGGTACTCCTCCTGTCGAGTACCGCGGGTTTGCTGCCAACTACCAGGCGCTCCGTCCGCCGTGGGTCTGCCGCCAAATACCGGGCGCTCCGTCCACTGGGCTAGTCGACTCACTCCAAGTCGAATCGGTCAAGCAGTCGTCAGGTCTCAGTCGGCTACACGGTCTCCGAACTCCGCACGCACGTCTCCACCGTCGCGGGTCTGTCGCTATAACCAAGCACACACACTCCGTAGTGTATCGCGGGTCCGCCGCTACAACCAAGCGCTCCACCGCCAAGGGTCTGCTGCTGCATCCAAGCGCTCCACCGCCAAGGGTCTGCTTCTGCATCCAAGCGCACCACCACTGTCAAGTACCACGGGTCCGCCGCTACACCCAAGCGCTCTCCCGCCCGCTCGTCCCGGGATGGTCCACTCCACGAGCTACTGGTCGATACTCCAAGTATCTCAAGGTCCAACGAAGAAGTGCCACATACGTCCGCTTCGTCAAAGGAGTCTCAACGCAACAGACGGCGCGTCAATCAGACGCCCGGTCTGTGAGTTATTAGCCTTTTCGTCCCGAGGGCCCGGTTGGTTTCGTGAGCGAACCAAACCCGGCCATATCTCAACTGTATCCAAAACTCGGGCGGAGTATGTCAAAAGTTCCGTACCACTTAGAGGATTCCATCAAAGTCGACGGCACGTCAATCGGACGTCCGGAACTCAAGATATGAGCGTTTCAGCTCCGAGGGCCCGGTTGGTTTCGAGAACGAACCAACCCGGCCGTACTCCACCTACGTCCAAACCTCGGGCGGAGTATACCAAAAGATCCGTCTCACTAAGAGGAACTTATCCGAACTGACGGCATGCCGTTCGGACGTCCGTAGCTCAAGATATGAGCGTTTCCGCTCCGAGGGCCCGGTTGGTTTCGTGAACGAACCAACCCATCTGAACTCAAAGTAATCCGAAACCTTGAGTGCAATATACCGCAACGACCGTCTCGATCCAAGGATCGCGTTGCCGCAGACGGTTCGTCAATCGGAGGTCTGAGGCTCAAGTTATGGGCCAAAAACCAAATCTGGTTCGAAACGGGGGGGTCCGGGTCCGGGCCGACCCGGCCCGACCCCCCCCTGGGGCGGCGCGGCGGCGCGGGGTGCCGCGGCGGCTCGGGGTGCCGCGAGGGGCCTCAAACGGTCGGCACGCGGGGGCTAAGCCCCGCGGTTTTTGAGGGGCGGCGCGGCACAAATGGCCGCGCCCTTTTTTTTTTAAAGAAGCCCCCCCCACGTGGGGGGCCTGCTGGTGCGGAACCGAGGGGGCCGGCTGCCCCCCTCCTTCAAAGAACCGCCCCCCTCTTTAAGAGGGGGGTTTTATTTTGACGGCCAGGGGATTAATTCCCCCGGTTTTAATGACTTCCGGCCGGCCAGCTGGCCGGCCGGTTTTCTCCAACGGGACCGGAAATTTCCGGTCCCCCCTTCGGCTTCCGACGCCGGCGGCCCGGCCGCCGGTCTTCTCTTCCGCCGCGGCCCGGAACCGGCCGCGGTCTCCTCGACCCGCCGCGGCCCGGAACCGGCCGCGGTCTTCGTCTTCCGACGCGGTGCGACGGCACCGCGCCCCTTTCGCCGTGCCATGATTCCTTTCAACGCGGCGCGACGACGTCGCGTTTTTGAAGATTTTTCCTCGGCGTAGCGCGACGGCGCCGCGTAAAATTAACGTACAATTATCCGCGTGGTGTGACGGCACCACGCCACCTTGCTTCCACCCGCAGATAAACAACATGAACGATGGAGGGGGTTTGGCCGTGTTCATGCGGTCCGCCCCCCCCCCCCCCCCTCACGTTAAATAAAAACACAACTTTAAATAATCAATCATCTTCACGTTAGTCATACGAACCACGAGCAAGAATGAAATAATTAAATATTAAATCAACAACCCCTACCTCGAAGGAAGTTCGCGGAGCTCATCAACGATCCGCGAAGGACGAGCGTCGCGGAGATCGGACATCACGGAGGTCGGTCGTCATGGAAGAAGACGTCGTCGGCATCGCGGTAGACGGACGCGGGTTCGCCGCATGAGGCGCGCCGCGGAAAGTGCGTTGCGGCGTCGGACGAAGGTTCGCCGCGGAAAGCACGTCGCGGAGAGGATGCGTTGCGGCGTCGTGGAGGAAAACCAACGCGTTGCAGTCCGACGTCGTGGAAGAAGGACGCCGCGTTCTTCGTGAAGTTGTGTGTTCTTCGTGATGTTGAGCGTTCTTTGTGATCTTCGTCAGAGATGAAGAAGAAGAAGAAAATGCTCTCCACCTCTCAAGGAACAAAGGAACTAACCCAAAAATAATAAATTAAGCTCATACTTAATTTATTAACACAACACCAACCATTGAAATTCAAGAGTTTGAATTTCAAAACTTTAATTTAACTCACTTATTAATGACATAAGTTATAACCTAAGTTTACATCATTAATTGTAAGTTGGGGAGGGTTAGAGTAAATGAAGGGGTGGGGTTCGTGTGGGCCCCACCACCCACTTAACCTCCCAAGGGAAGTTGGGTTGTCACCCAACTTCCACCCAAAGGATAAAAACACTTAAGGAAGATAAAAATAAAAATTGAAGTTAAATTTTTATTTTAACATTCACAATTTTATTTTTTTACAACTCCCCTCGTGGAAACACAACTTCGGGAAAGGTCTCCTTAGGCGAATATCGGCGCTGCGAGTTCATCGGTGCCCTCGGATTTCAATTCCGAGCACCGGATCAAAAGTTAGAAATTCCCGCTCGTTCGTTCACTGAACGTACCCGAGCCAAACTTCGGAAATTAATTCCGGGCACTCCGAGCCTCGGAATCAGGTGCCGTCTGAAACCGCGCTCTTGTAAAATTCTAAAGAAAATTAAGAAAAAATTTCCCTTGAATTTTACGGGTCTTTACATTACTCCCACCTCAGGGCTTTACGTCCCCGTAAAGCTTCAACTCACACTTAAGGGAGACAAGGTAGTACTGAGCACGCAACTGAGCTTTACGCTCCCATATGCTCACCTGAAGATCTCGTGCTACCCGAGAAGCACCCCAGAGGAAGCAACCGTTCACGTAGAACCTGCTCCTGTCGATCCTCGATCTCTACTAGAACCTCTGTGCTTGTCGCCCTGTCATCGACGTCCAACTCCCCGGGGTTGATGACGTGTGAAGAAACATACACGTATCTCCACAGCTGAGACACGTGGTGGACATTATGCACCCGGTGCGACTGAGGTGGTAGGGTCAAGCGGTAAACCTCCTCACCTACCCTGCTGAAGATCAAAAGGGTCCATCGAACTTTGGAGATAACATGCCGCCTCGGCCACATCTCCGAAACCTCATCGGGTTGAGACCGTATAAGAACGTGTTCGTCACCCTCGAACTCAAGAGGTTTCCCTTTTTAGGATAGAACTGAAACTAAAAACTCCTGCTGCCACAAGGGTAGGGTTGACCAACTCAAGAGTGATCGGTCAAACCCTCTTATTCCTGAGTTTAACATGTGCTGCCCAGGGTTTCCTTTTCGCCGACCAAGGAAAACCCATTCCGACGTTTGCCTAAAACAGTCAACCGGGGTATGATTTGTGAATCAAAACCATACCCAGATCAACGTCGTAAGGCCTCTACGCTTCCACCAAGAGATTCCAACCGAAACTCTCGCCTCGAGGTCAAATCACACCGTCGGCGTAAGCGTGATTATCGAGTCTCCTCCCAAAGGTATCTCCAGACGTAAGGGTCAAGTCTACGGCTTAACCGGAACCTCTAGGTATGGGACATGATTCGTAGAAGGGTAGAATGATTGGTTCCTATGTCTATAGATATGGCAGCTCGTAGTAGACATAATTCGTACCCCGAATCATTTTTAGAGCTCTTGGGTCACACTCCTTGACCGCAATGCAGCTATTCTCCTCCCCAGCCCTCCTGCTCCCTGAGCCTGGCGGGGACTACTATGTCGGGTGGTCGTAACATGTCGAAATGTACACCACCACATGCTGCTCTCCATGCTCCGCTTCCACGTCTGCTAACCTGCAGATTCATCTGTCCTTAGCACTTCCTCCTCCTAAAACATTTTACACGCCCGAGTCTCTGAGACTGGCGCTAGTTTCCTGCCTTTCACTGCTAACGTTCACAACCACAAAGGTTCTCTCTAGCATCCTAGCATAGGTAGGAATTCATAGAGGAAAAGTAATGGTTCGGATGTCCTTTAGACACACTTCGCTCAGAAGTTCGAGTCTAAAGAACTGATCACAACGTAACCAACGAGTACCAAGATTGATTGGTAAGCCACGTTGAGTGCTCTGCTTCCGACATGTCGTACTGTCGAAGCTGTATTAGCTCCAGAAAACTCACAACCACCTCCTCAAGCCAGTCCTCAGCCGCCTACGAGTCAGGCTCACCTCGAAACTTGAGGGATATCTGGTGCTAAAACATATGTAAGGCACTAAGCCTGTGAGTCTCTGCTACCAGTACCGCCGGTAGTGTCTGCTGACCAACAGGTAGTGACATAACTGGCGCTCTACCCGTAGGTACTATCCCAGGTATCGGTTCGCGTACCGAAGCCTCATTACTATAAGGACCAACCTCATGGTCACTCACTGGAAACAACAGGAGCTAAGATCATAATCCGCTCTACTAGTATCCAAGCTAGGCGTAGAACTCTAGCAACCGCCTCCATCCAGTCCACTGCTGCCTGGGAAAATCTGTCTCGCCTCGTATCCTCAGAGGCCTCTACTGCTGGAACTCGTGCATCGCGCTCTGCTAGCTTGCTCCGTCAGCTAGTGGCATCTGCTGCCTAACGGGTGGTGGTGCTGCTGGTACACCCCCCAAGGTGCCAACACTGAAAAAGGGCCCTGCACCGGAGTCTCGCTGCTCGGTGGGCCATCATCGAGAACTCTCTCGGAACTCCAGCTAACTATCTGCATGGTGACATCCTGAACAGTTGTGTCACGGTCAACGATTTATACCTGGTGAACTGACCTGGTTTGAGCTGACTTTAAACCTTTTGGGAAACACACACGCAATCAGTGTTTTCGTGCATTAAGTCGGAAATCAGAAGTCAGGGTCCTAGTGTATGGATACGTCGGCCGCCGCACCAACACTGGACTCCCTGGACTGATAACCATACTCAATACGCTAAACATTATTGCTTCACATAGAAAAGATCAGAGTTCGCGGTAGAACCGAACTCCTCTGATACCAATTTGTCACGACCCGCCCTCGGGGCCCGTGCCGTGACTACCCCAAGCCCGCCTTCCATAGGCCAGGGGCTGGCGACTAGCACCAAGGCGTAAAATCCCAGTAAAAAGGGAAGGCATTGCCTTAATAAAGTAAACAAGCACCTCAGAGTAACAAGCGGAAGTAAAGCAGTACACAAAACTAGAACAACTGTGCTGAAGTAAGGGGCCGGAAATACAAGCCCAACTGTAAGTAAAGTACAACTCGAAAGGGAAAACAGCAACTGAAGTACAAGCGGCTCCTGGGACGTCCTCCTCGATTCCTACCTGAAGGGTAGGTACAGATGGCTCAGCTTCTGGATCGTCCACCACGGATCCTACCTGAAGGGTAGGTACAGATAGCTCCACAACTCCTCGGGTCCAACTGTCCGCTCCGATCACGTCCCGCCCAGTGGTCCTCCTCCGGGTACCGACCTACTCCGTAAGCCTCAACCGCAGTCAGCGCTGTCCGTCGTCTGCAACCAACACAACGAAGTGCGGGCATAGCCCGTGCAGGGGTGAGTATAAGATACTCAGTAGGGACCCCGAGACCCCCCCCCGAAGGTCTCCTGAAATCCACAAAGGATAAACCACAAGAAGATACAATCACAAAGTAACATCCATTATTGATTAGGTATATGCCCATACATATACCTATGTCACCAATTTCCGTTCGGCTCCAACACCGAGCCCAAGAACAACCCAATCCTCAAAGAAGAGTAAACAGTAAAATCCACATAGGATAACAGTACAAGTCCACACGGTTTATAACAAGTTTTGAAATCAACGGATAACCATTACCCAGATATATGCCCATACATATACCTAAGTTATCAAGCGATCCATCTCAATCATGTGGAAACACAAAGTTCATTGACTCAGCTCAAACCAGGATTTTTATTATCGAAACCGTAACTGCTGAAGAGCCCCGTCTCTGAAGTGTGCAGTAGTCCTGTCACGACTCCGAGGTACTGCTCACTAACCTAAGACTGCTGAAGTACTCCTCCTGTCGAGTACCGCGGGTCTGCTGCCAACTACCGGGCGCTCCGTCCGTTGAGGGTCTGCTGCCAAATACCGGGCGCTCACCCAGATAGCCTACTGAGGTACTCCTCCTGTCGAGTACCGCGGGTTTGCTGCCAAGTACCAGGCGCTCCGTCCACTGTGGGTCTGCCGCCAAATACCGGGCGCTCCGTCCACTGGGCTAGTCGACTCACTCCAAGTCGAATCGGTCAAGCAGTCGTCAGGTCTCAGTCGGCTACACGGTCTCTGATCTCCGCACGCACGTCTCCACCGTCGCGGGTCTGTCGCTATAACCAAGCACACACACTCCGTAGTGTATCGCGGGTCCCCCGCTACAACCAAGCGCTCCACCGCCAAGGGTCTGCTGCTTAATCCAAGCGCTCCACCGCCAAGGGTCTGCTGCTGCATCCAAGCGCACCACCACTGTCAAGTACCACGGGTCCGCCGCTACACCCAAGCGCTCTCCCGCCCGCTCGTCCCGGGAGGGTCCACTCCACGAGCTACTGGTCGATACTCCAAGTATCTCAAGGTCCAACGAAGAAGTGCCACATACGTCCGCTTCGTCAAAGGAGTCTCAACGCAACAGACGGCGCGTCAATCGGACGCCCGGTCTGTGAGTTATTAGCCTTTTCGTCCCGAGGGCCCGGTTGGTTTCGTGAGCGAACCAAACCCGGCCATATCTCAACTGTATCCAAAACTCAGGCGGAGTATGTCAAAAGTTCCGTCCCACTTAGAGGATTCAATCAAAGTCGACGGCACGTCAATCGGACGTCCTGAACTCAAGATATGAGTGTTTCAGCTCCGAGGGCCCGATTGGTTTCGAGAACGAACCAACCCGGCCGTACTCCACCTGCGTCCAAACCTCGGGCGGAGTATACCAAAAGATCCGTCTCACTAAGAGGAACTTATCAGAACTGACGGCACGCCGTTCGGACGTCCGTAGCTCAAGATATGAGTGTTTCCGCTCCGAGGGCCCGGTTGGTTTCGTGAACGAACCAACCCGGCCGAACTCAAAGTAATCCGAAACCTTGAGTTCAATATACCGAAACGACCGTCTCGATCCAAGGATCGCGTTGCCGCAGACGGTTCGTCAATCGGAGGTCCGAGGCTCATGTTATGGGCCAAAAACCAAATCTGGTTCGAAACGGGGGGGTCCGGGTCCGGGCCGACCCGGGCCGACCCCCCCCCTGGGGCGGCGCGGCGGCGCGGAGGTGCGGCGGCACGGGGTGCCGCGGCGGCTCGGGGTGCCGCGAGGGGCCGCACACGGTCGGCACGCGGGGGCTAAGCCCCGCAGTTTTTGAGGGGCGGCGCGGCACAAAGGGCCGCGCCCTTTTTTTTTAAAGAAGCCCCCCCCACGTGGGGGGCCTGCTGGTGCGGAACCGAGGGGGCCGGCTGCCCCCCTCCTTTAAAGAACCGCCCCCCCTCTTTAAGAGGGGGGTTTTATTATGACGGCCGGGGGATTAATTCCCCCGGTTTTAATGACTTCCGGCCGGCCAGCTGGCCGGCCGGTTTTCTCCAACGGGACCGGAAATTTCCGGTCCCCCCTTCGGCTTCCGACGCCGGCGGCCCGGCCGCCGGTCTTCTCTTCCGCCGCGGCCCGGAACCGGCCGCGGTCTCCTCGTCCCGCCGCGGCCCGGAACCGGCCGCGGTCTTCGTCGTCCGGCGCGGTGCGACGACACCGCGCCCCTTTCGCCGTGCCATGATTCCTTTCAACGCGGCGCGACGGCGTCGCGTTCTTGAAGATTTTTCCTCGGCGTAGCGCGACGGCGCCGCGTAAAATTAACGTACAATTATCCGCGTGGTGCGACAGCACCACGTCACCTTGCTTCCGCCCGCAGATAAACAACATGAACGATGGAGGGGGTTCGGCCGTGTTCATGCGGTCCGCCCCCCCCCCCCCCCCCCCTCATGTTAAATAAAAACACAACTTTAAATAATCAATCATCTTCACGTTAGTCATAGGAACCACGAGCAAGAATGAAATAATTAAATATTAAATCAACAACCCCTACCTCGAAGGAAGTTCGCGGAGCTCGTCAACGATCCGCGAAGGACGAGCGTCGCGGAGATCGGACATCACGGAGGTCGGTCGTCACGGAAGAAGACGTCGTCGGCATCGCGGTAGACGGACGCGGGTTCGCCGCGAGAGGCACGCCGCAGAAAGTGCGTTGCGGCGTCGGACGAAGGTTCGCCGCGGAAAGCACGTCGCGGAGAGGATGCGTTGCGGCGTCGTGGAGGAAAACCAACGCGTTGCAGTCCGACGTCGTGGAAGAAGGACGCCGCGTTCTTCGTGAAGTTGTGTGTTCTTCGTGATGTTGAGCGTTCTTCGTGATCTTCGTCAGAGATGAAGAAGAAGAAGAAAATGCTCTCCACCTCTCAAGGAACAAAGGAACTAACCCAAAAATAATAAATTAAGCTCATACTTAATTTATTAACACAACACCAACCATTGAAATTCAAGAGTTTGAATATCAAAACTTTAATTTAACTCACTTATTAATGACATAAGTTATAACCTAAGTTTACATCATTAATTGTGAGTTGGGGAGGGTTAGAGAAAATGAAGGGGTGGGGTTCGTGTGGGCCCCACCACCCACTTAACCTCCCAAGGGAAGTTGGGTTGTCACCCAACTTCCACCCAAAGGATAAAAACACTTAAGGAAGATAAAAATAAAAATTGAAGTTAAATTTTTATTTTAACATTCACAATTTTATTTTTTTACAACTCCCCTCGTGGAAACGCAACTTCGGGAAAGGTCTCCTTAGGCGAATATCGGCGCTGCAAGTTCATCGGTGCCCTCGGATTTCAATTCCGAGCACCGGATCAAAAGTTAGAAATTCCCGCTCGTTCGTTCACTGAACGTACCCGAGCCAAACTTCGGAAATTAATTCCGGGCACTCCGGGCCTCGGAATCAGGTGCCGTCTGAAACCGCGCTCTTGTAAAATTCTAAAGAAAATTAAGAAAAAATTTCCCTTGAATTTTACGGGTCTTTACAATAATAATGTCCAAATAATGGAGGAGAGTGATAGCGATCATTCATTACAAAAAAGTGAATGATGATGTTAAAATAAAAACCCAAAAATAGAATATACCAAACATGTATGAAAAAATATATTTATATAATAATAATTTTTTTAATATGATAAACCAAATTTTATACACTTTTCGCAATGTTGAGGATCTTTTATGGGAACATATAATTATCTAATTTAATTCTATTTCAAAAATATAATATTAAATATTTGTTAAAATATGATGAATATCTACTACATCTATCCTTCTCAAATGTGAATTATATTTTTTTTATTCAATAATGACTTAGGCGGTAATATGATCCAAAAAATAATGATATGTCATTCCTTATATCATTGGTTATCATTTAAACCAAAATTTTGAGAAATTTTATCGAATAAAGATAAATATTTATATGGGTAAACAATACATTAATATTTAAAACCTCATACAATGTTCAATATAAACTACTCAATAAATTGTTTAAATTAATACCATTCCCTAATTCTGAAATTTATAAATAGGGTCAGTAATGTATAACATAACATAATCTCCCAAAATATCATAATTTATATCACTATTTTCACATACCAATTGATTGAAAAAATTCGTTATATATTCTCTTAAACACAATAGTAATGATAATTACCATAAAATCAGAATGTAGGAATATATTATTCATCATTTTTTTAATAAGACAATGGATTATTTAATATATTCCAAAAATGAAAAAAAATATTTTAAAATCCATCAATTATTACCCATATTTGTTTCTCATGAAATCATTAATTAATTCCACGAAAATCAATACTATCCAATTTAGTTTATCAGTATAAATAATATATTTTTATAAAAAACATTATCACAACATCAACACTATATAAAAGCATATTTTACCTTAATTATGTGTTTTTAAGTATCACCTTTTTATTAAATCAATTTTTTATGTCGTAAGCATCATTCAATTATATTCATGATAATACTAAATGAAATATTATACTGAACAATCCCTATATAATTCAAAAAAATTAAATTCCAATACATGAACACCTCAATCATTATAAATTATTCATAAAATATTAAATAATATTCATCATATTATTACTTTATACCACCTCCTTTCGTATATCATTTTTAGTATATTCTTCATCAATAAATAATTATTTACATGTAGTGTCTTTTTGATTCACATCTTCTAATTTCTTACTAGGACCAAAATTTGGATAATGAACATACTTTCATCACATGTAACATTCAACCATTGATGACCACTTAGTGAAACCCTTATTCTCTTCCATTACATAAACTGAACATTTAATTTTTCATTATCAATTTCTTACTCTATGTCATTATTCTCCAAAAATAAAACCTTTTATCATTCCTTTTTAGACATTCCTTAGAGTTCTTATTCGCAAATTCAATACATATTGGAAACTAAAAATCATTTATTTCATAGTTTCATCCCCCCAAAATCCAAATAAAATCCATCATACTCTTCATTAGCATGTTCAAGAGTTAGTTATGGGGGATTTTTTAATTATATATTGTGATAAATAATTATGTATAATCATAATTTCTTTCAATATATTCTTCATCATATTTAGTTTCCCATCAAAGAATTTTCTATCACATTTAATGTTTATCTAGTACATTCTAGCTTCAATCATTGACTATGAACAAATAATATATAGTATGTAAAAATATTCATAATGGGATAATGAATAATCACTTATAAGATTTCAAAATAATGGAACCAAATTTTTAATCGATGAAACCTTAGGCTTAGATTTGGTTATTGATAGAAATTATTTAAATCCTTCATGATTACTTAAAAATGGTTTTCAAATTTCGGATGCATAAGCCCTGGGAGTGTCAAACCAAGTGTGTTGTAATAATTTTTTTCTTGCAATATGTTATGATCGAGTCCATCTCTATTCACCCTACTCAATGTTATAATCTCTTTATACCTCTATTCTATAGTTAAATCAACATATACTATCAAGAAAAGGAAGTAATTTCATTGAAACCACTAATTATATTCCTTAAAAAATTCCACTATATATTTACTATAAATTGACTCATCCTACTACTTATCATTAGACATATACCTAAAAATATCCTTATAAATATCACTAGGTATATTAACATTGTTTTCTCATCTTAAATTCCAATGGATAACTAAACCAATCCTCTACTACTAGTAATGGAAATATAAAACTTTTAAACACATTATTAAATTATTTTTCCACAAAAATATATAGTATTTATAACACATAGATTTTAAAAGTCTATTATAATTTGATGAATAATTCCTCATTCATAAAACATGTAATCCTTATATTATTTTTTATAGTGATCTCTAAAAACCATTCGATCTCATATGTATTCAGGGTATTACATAGGGAATAAATAATGAACGTGGTGAGATAAAGAGCCCTTTATGGAAATACAAATGATAAGGAAGCATAACATGTGAGTCCAATTTATAATATGATATTATATAAGAGAAAAAAATGAGTAATCACATTGAATTTTAATATAAATAACATGGATTTATATGAACATGGAATTATAGAAATTGTGACATCAGCATATAACATGAAATAAAAATGAGTCAAGGACAACATCCATGAATATATCACATGGAGTAAGAACTAAAATAATGGATTAGGTTTACTCTTTAATCATTTAAATGTAATTTCATGAGACTATAACATTATACAATTCATTATTGTGTATTTTGGGAACACCCATTATAAAATGTTCATGGTTTATGTTATCTAGATAATGAAAATAAATCATAATTATTATACCAAGACATTCCCAAGGGAATATAATAGTTTGCATAATCTTTAATCTTACCAAAAAAATAGAAATTTTCATAATCAATGAATTTGAGTAGGGATCATAAAGCATGTATTTAACAGTCAACGTAAGGAAGAATAAACTAGGTATATATATATGAGAGAGATATATACATAATTTAGATAGAATAATTAAAATTAATGATTGTTTTGATTATTTTAGAATATATTTTTTAAAATATAACCTTTTCACATTGATTATCGTCAATGGATGGAATCTTTAATGCAAACTGATTTTGAAAGATGACACTGAACATTTCGTGATGAAAATATCTTTTCACTATTGAAAATAATTATATATAATATAAAACATTCAACAACATTAATTTTTTTTTGAAAATATTCTTGTAAAAAAATAGTTTTAAATATAACATTAATTTATCATAATAACTTAAGAGATTTGTTCATTATATATATGTTAAAAAATATATAATCATTCACATTTATATGAAAATTAAAATAGTACATCGTTATGAAAAATATGGGAAGATTCCTTTTTAAAATTTTAGTAAACTAAAAATAATTGCAGTAATGATTATAGTAAAGTATAGTAAATATTTTTTGAAACCATTTTAAAAAATGGATGTGGAAGAAAATAGGTTTTCAATTAAAATGAGTAATAATAATGATTTATCTCAAGGAATTTATATTGAACTCATAAGCTCATAAATATAGAATGACGATTGGAAGTAATTAATTATCCAAAAATACAATACTATAAGAAAATAAATTATTTCACTGAGAGATATATCATAATTCTTCATCATAGGTAGCATAATCATGAACAATCATGATAAACAATGAGATTATAACATTTACCTCGTACAACATTAGTAGCATTTAATCATAGTCCCCATTGAAGTATAAAATTAAATGATATTTTTATTTTCATTAGAATATATATTTTCATGATATTAAATTTAAAACTATTTTTTTATATCACATAAAAATATAGGTGGATAACAAAACAATTTCTCAAAGAAGGAAAACCGAGAAAAAATTCCATTACATTAAAGTCCTGGCTTCCATCATACACATTCAAACTTATTTTATAAAAATTATATGTTTTCTATACATATATTTATACAAATTAAATATATAAATACATATATATATCATAACATATGTTGTTTATTTATGATCTTTAAATACCCATTTATTAATAATTCTGATGAAATGTCACTTTTTGCGAAAAAACTGCATTGTTTTTTTGTGTATGTACTGATTTGTTAATTTATTCATGTTAAATTTATTACCATAAAATCCTTATTATAATTTTAAAATTTATATTTATTTCATATATATTCATTATATATGTATTTTATTAATCTATTTATGATAGATATATAAAATGAGTTACACCATTTATGAAGACAATATGGCATGTGTACATAAGAATGCAAATTCTATTTTATGGATGTATCAAAATAAATAAATATAAAAAGTAAATTAAAATTAATACGTTATTTTTATGTCATATTTAAAACATATAGTCATTAAATTTACCCTAATTTTTTTCATTTCAAATCATTAGTGAAAAACGAATCACATTACTTCGTGGGGAGGAAGTCCACCATACATATGAATGATGTTATCATATCCCCTAAATAATTGAATGTATGATGGTATATATAATGTTTTTATTAAATTTTTATTATTTATTTAAATATATCATATATATTAATTTGACCTATCCTTGTGACCATCCATTTAAATTGGAAATGGAAAAATAATTGACAATTGTTCTTGAGGCAGCAGTCCACCATGCACATAATCAACATTATTATTTTCCAATGGGTTGGGAGGTAATAAATTATATGTGGTATTATATATATAGGGATATAATAATATATTAAATATAATGTATAAACACTAAATCCTTCATTATATCCATTTGATAGAGTTGGTGATGGAAAACAAATAACACGGATTCATGAGATGGTAGTCTGATGTACACACAAATAATTATTTTGTACCCCATTTGATTTAATAGATAATTATTTATATTGTTAGATTAGAATTATAAAATTTTGGTAAATTTATTATATATTTATTATTATGTACTCGTTTTATAATATGAATTTATTGATGTGGGGGAAGAATTAAAATAAAACTATCAGTTAAGGACGTCACCTCTTCATCGACGACATCATTTGGTTTGAAAAAAATGGCTTCATAAGTTATAATTATTAAAAAAATATTATAGATGATATTAGGTTGGTAATAATGTTTTTTTTAGATCCTATCCTATCCAATCAGTTTTGAAGGGTTAAATGGGAGGAGAGGGGTGGCCTTTGATAAGTCGGGGAGAGGACACACGTGTAATTTGTGAATTGAAAGAATTATACCAGTGTTTTTATCTTAGAAAATGATAAATAATGGAAAAAAGTTATCATTATATGATATATAGTCAAATATTATCATAAAATAGTAATTAGAAATTTTTTTGGTCATTTATAACCCTTATGTTCGTAGTGAAATCCCTTGTTAGACCCATTTTTTCCTTAGTTGTGGTAAATAATTATTACTATTTTTATTATTATTATGTTAAAATATAAATATGAAGTTATATGATAATGTTATTTATTCATATCAAAAATATTTAATCAATATTTACAAATAATACTTAAATCTATGCCAGATATTAATTTAAAATTAAATAGATAGAGGTGTTTGACAAAGAGTTTTCAAAATGAAAATAATTCAAAAGATAAAAAACATTTTATAAGAAAATTCAATATGAAATTTCATATAATAATCTAATTTGGATTAATTAAAATATATTCAAACTAATTTTACATTTAAATACATATTATGTAACACCACAAGCTTCCATGGTATGCTTCTCTTTGAATAATACAATAGCGTGTGTTGTACGCAACTTCGAGATTCTAACACGCCACGACCAATCAAAGTAGCCGTTATGAATAGTAATAACAACTTTTTGAAATTTTATACATTTTATCATTCAAAATGGATATCATTTTTGGATTTGTAATATTGAAATTATCCTAGGATGAAATCTTGGTACTTTTCGGATAACTTTTATATTTTGATGAATAGTGAAAATTACTAATTTTTTTCCTAAAAACCACCTTTTTAATCGAAATAATTAATAGTGATAAATTATTAATTTTAGTGGTTTTAAAGTATATTTTGAATTTATTTTTACCATTTAATACAATTTTTGTCATTGGAAATAATTTCAAAATTAAACTAGACATAAACAATTATCAATCTTTTGATAGTTATTATTTCTTAAAAACACGCTTTTTGTTTTGACATCAGGAATTAATTTGAAATTAATTTATAACAATTTTGTGTTTTGAATTTGTAATAATGGATTCCATATTTAGAATCAGGATTTCCAAATTGTGCAAATAATTAACTTTAATTTTTAGACATTTTGAATAATTACTTCGAAAAATATTTTATTTATTATGGTTAAAGGGTAAATCCGGTAAATAAGGGAAATAATAATGTAATAATAATAATAAATTAACATAAAATGGGTCCTAACCTTATTTAAGGATATATATCCAACCATGCTAATCTTTGGGTCGATTTTGGGACCCCATAGAGCCACTTGTAGGTGATAGGGACACTTTATATTAATTAAGTTAAAGTAAATACAAAAATGACATATGCATATATCTTTTGAAAAACAATTTTTACATGGTGTTATGTATGTTATATCTTAGACTATAAGTATTCATTAGAATGATAAAGTGATTTCCTACATAATGGTATCTTATTTATAATTTTTAGACATTAAATAATTTAATTTATTTATGACACAATGATGATCCAGTAATTACAGAATTAATGATACATTAAGATAATTGATATTATAAATACCCAAATAAATTAAATTTGAGACTTTTTATAAATTCCAATAATTTTATAGGTTACTATGACATATTATGATGGTTTATATAAATTTATTTTTTGAATTAATAATGCTGTTATAAATTTATCAAGAACAAAATACCCAATAGTGTCAAAATTGACATAAAAGAGTTTTTAAAACAAATATTATATTATTAATTTATATTCAATTCATAAAAATCTATTGTTCAGCCAAGAGACTTATATCATGAGAGTTGTTTCATTAATGTACCAATTTGGGGTATCTTAGAGGTATATAGTATTTCTATTAACTATATAATATAAAAATACAATGTGACATGGTAAGTTTCAAACTAATTAACTAAGAGTTAAAACTAAATGATAAGGTTAATATAATGACCCAAACCTGTCTAAATTCTATTGGTAGAGTGGTTTTCGACCTTTCCCCACCTTAACATTTAAATAATAAACTTTTGAGCCATCAGAAACCGAATATGAATTTATTCTAAAATAATATATCTACATTTTCCTAAGGTTCCCCTCCTCCCCCTTATAAAAAGACACCACTTCTAACCAATTATTCACACTTTCAAAGCCTTTTTGTTCAGGAAACCCCTACCCAAATACTCTCTAAAAATCCATCAATTAAACCAAGAGGCCTTTTTTGATCATAAATCCAACCTATTTATCCATTTTGATCAAATCAAAAGGAAGAACCCGAAGAAGAGGTAATGTTTTCACCACCCTCTTTCATGTTCCTTTCTTCTTAAACTTATTCTTTCATTGTTATTCCCATTCTAAAATATAAATCAAGTGTCTCCTATATACTGTGATATTATTATAAATATGGTACAACCATTTTCAGTATTCTATCCATCCTTTAAAAAACATGTCACCATACGTGCGTACATACGGCTTACCGTCTCCATGTCGTGGTGTAATTGTTATTCAATATATTATTATTTGAATGGGTATAATAATGATGTAAAATTAATTTAAATAATAAATATAACATGATAATGATTCTTTATATATTATATACCATCCAATTATATATTATTTTAATATCAAAAGTATGATATCGTCGCTCGTGCGTACGTACGGACTACCGTCTCCACGAACGCGATGAGATTTATTCTCATCGTATCCATTCAAGACTAATTCTCATTTGATGATTAAAAGTAATTTTTAAGAACTTTATATCATTCTGGATTTGAATAATATACAACCTATCCATAACAAACACGGCTTATGTAACAAAACATATAAAAGAAAATGAGAAAGTTAACACCCAAAACGACGATAATACTAAAGTATTTTTAACAAAGCATTATTAGAAGATCATATATGATATCATAATTATGTATATGGTTCTTGTTTAATTTAATAAAAAAATTAACTATTATATAGGAGGTTAACATACCATCTACTAAGGAAAATTATAGGATAATGGTTTATTTTACTATCTCTTCATTATCCAAGGTTGTTTATACATAATTATCTATTGGGACCTCTTTATCATCCACATCCATGTTTCTTAAAAATGTATTTCAAACCATTATTACTATTTTACAGACTATGGGTTAAATTCATATATACCATTGTTTACTTTTTATAAGAAGTTTATAAAGGAATACTTTTGTCGTTTTCCAAAAAGGTCCATTTTAACCTTTTCGATATAATTAAGGTAAGAATGTTATTTTAACTTATACGGCGGGTGTGGCTATTTTCCGCCATTATAAAATATTAGAATCTTCCCTTACAAGCTTATGAGAATATTTTTCAGAGTAAATGTTTTATTTTATGATTATGTTACTTTTTAATGATTTTAAAAAAAGAGATATTTCTCTTAAATATTTTTGATTTCATCTATGTCAACATCCTTTGATGGATTTTAAGATTATTTTAAGTTTATTTATTATGATACAAAACATAAATATTGTATTGAAGGATTTGTGATATGATTAATTGTGGAAGTGTTATTTTTATACCATTCATGGTTTATGGAGAATGTATTGAAATTTCGTATTCTATTTTTAATATGAATTTTTATGATATGTTTAAACCTGTTCATATGAGGAATGCATTGGACATAATAAGTGACAGGTGGATACTGCTATATATCCTTGATGCATCGGTAGGTCTCATGAGACAAACTAGTTTCTTGGCACGAGTCCTTGACAAAATCTTATTTGTAGTCTTGGCACGAAGCGTTGGCTATGTGGTTATGATAGTCTGACATTATGCATTCCATCATTATGAAAGTGCTTATGGATATTGCATGTGATTATTCGACTATTAGAATATCCATGTGAATAAGTAAATGGAATTATTTCATTTTATCATTTCCATATTATGCTAAAGTTCAAGTTTAAAAGGCTTTTTTTAGCTATGCATTGCCTTAAATGTTTATGCTTATTTATGAATGAATCTGATGTATTATTATCCTTACTGAGCATCTGAGATCACCCCTTTCAATGTTTTATTTTTTTCCAGGATGTGATGAAGTAATATATGAATGACTTTTTGGGATAATATGAGGGGATATGAAGACAATATGTTTTTGTAGTAGACTTTATTTTTATGATGAAGTGTAAACTTTATGAATGTATCTAGTTATTCCAAGGATACTAAACTAATCATTCTTTTAAGACTTGATCTTTCTTGTGATCATGACAATGTTATGTAATAATGCACAGACTCTGGGAAACTAGGGTGGGGGTGTTACATTTGGTATCAGAGGAAGTTTAGTACAAACCTTAGAAGCTAGATTTAGGTAAACTCTGATTAGAGCACATAGACCTAAGATAGACTTAGAGGATTAGTATAGAAGAACTTCCTAGAATTTTGGTATTGTAGAGATTTTGTGAGTTTTCTGAGAAATACATCCTTGTATGGATACGATCAGGTAGAGGCAGCTCTTGCACAGATGTACCTAGGGGCAAAACATGAAAACACCACTTTGAGCTAGACTCGAACGGAAACTGGTGCACGACAATGGGCCTTGATGCAATCTTGGTTATGACACTCCCAGGGGAAATTCTTAGGATAATTCTCATTTTCATTACAAACCATTATGAAGGGTTTATGAGTATATACTTCTTCAAAGAAAACATTTTTATTATTATAGATTATATCCATAAATTTTTCAATTTATGTTAAGTGTTTCACAAGTATGGAATTATGTATTTTGATTCATAAACTGATCTAGTTTATGCCATTGTTTAGAAATGGTGCCTAGTAAAATAAATGGAAATAGTATCAATGCACGCACTCCATGTAGGGATGGCCCACCTACTCAAGATAATTATATTGGAGCTAGAGATGTAACTAGTGTTGATCAGCTTATCACCATACTGGGGAAACTCACTCAGGTTATGAATAATAACCATACCCGTATGGAGCACCCTGATCTACAGTGTAGACGATCAATGTTAGATCGCTTCATGAGGAAAAAACCACTAATATTCAATGGGAGTATAAATTCATTGGTAGCTGAGCAATGTATATGTTTCGTAGAGAAAATATTTCAGGATTTGGAGAGTAGTGAAAGAGAAAAAGTTATCATGGTAGTTTACCGCCTCACTGGAGATTCTGATCAGTGGTGGTCGTTGATTTCAAACATGAAGGAAGATGATGAAGTATCAAATATGGAATGGATGGAGTTCAAAGATCTGCTTTTAGAAAAATACTTTCCTCGTGACCATCGAGCAGATATGGAAAGGAAATTTCTAAGTTTGTGACAAAAGGAGGATGAGAATGTCGCAAAGTATGAGGCTAACATTACAAGGTTAGAATGGTATGATGGAGATTATATACGTAAACCAAGAAGTAAGATTAATCATTTCTTTGATGGGTTAAAACCATTTCTTCGTCGAGCAATAGTCTCATAATCCTTCTCATTGTACGAATACATTGTCTCATGTGCTATCAAAATAGAAAATGAATTATCTAAGTCTTATGAATTTAAATAAAAGAAAGAGAAGAAGTGATATACTGATCAATCTGGAAATTGAAATAAGGGGAAGAAGGGGAATTTTGAAAATCCATCCTATAGTAAATGTGGGATAAAACACCCCGTTACTTGCTTAAAAGGAATGAGAGTCTATTACAAGTGTGGTGAAAAAGGCCACCAAGCTCATGATTTCAAGGGAAAGAGAGTTGTTGTCAACTTGGAATGATATAATTGTAGAGAGATGGGACATTATGAAAATTAATGTCCTAAGTGTCCGGGGAACATGCCTCAGAAAAGGCTAAGGGATGAAAAAAAAGCTTATTCTATCACTACTGTTGAGGTAGAAGCTCAGAAAGACGTGGTGGTAGGTAATTTAATGGTTTCCTAATGTTTAGAAAATGCTTTATTTGATTCTGGATCATCGCATTATTTCATATCTTCTCAGTTTTCTAGGAAAATTAGATATTTCCCATTTTATTTAATGAAGGAGTTGTTAGTTAAAACTATAAAGGGAAGTATCATTGCAACGAAGTTTTGTTAATCAGTCCCCATTAGAGCACATAAATGTTCTTTATCCACTGATCTCATTGTCATACCTATGATTGAGTTTGATATAATCCTCGGTATGGATGGGATTTCAGACTATGATGTGAAGATTTATTGTAATAAGAAGGAGGTTATGATTTTTGATGATGATGATAAAGAACACCTTATTTTTAGAGCATAATCATCACCACCTAATTCTTATCTAGATCCACCCACAGTTGCTCAACTAAATTTAATTATCGGGGAGGAAGAGAATGATATAACTGTGGGTGAGGAAACGAATATTTAAATATAGGATGTATATATTGTGAGAGAATATTTAGATGTGTTTCTGGAATACTTACCTGGACATCCTCCAGAACAAGAAGTTGGGTTTTCCATTGATTTAATTCCTGGATAAAGGCCTATATCAAATACCCCTTATGGAATGGCCACTGAAGAATAAGTGGATCTAAAGAAACAACTAGAGGAATTGAGTAATAAGGGATTTATTCTCCCTAGTATTTCTCCATGGTGTTCCCCTGTTCTTTTTGTTAAAAAGAAAGATGGATCTATGAGGTTATGTATCGACTACATGGAGATCAATGCTATAACAATAAAGAACAAGTATCTCCTACCTCACATTAATGATTTATTTGACCCAATGCATTGAGCTCATTACTTTTCAAAGATTAACCTTCGATATGGATACCATTAGTTTTGTGTGAAGAAGGAAGACATTCCGAAGACAACATTTTGAACCAGGTACGGGCATTACGAGTTTACAGTAATTCCTTTTGTGGTGACTAATTCACCCTCGGTATTCATAGATCTAATGAATATAGTTTTCTGGGAATATATCGATGATTTTGTGGTGGTGTTTATTGATGATATCTTGGTATACTCCAAAAACTTGGAAGATCATGAAAATCACTTGTGCATTATCCGGAAGACTCTGAGAAGACATGAATTATATGGGATGTTTAGAAAATGTGAATTCTTGCTTCAGGAGATTTCTTTTCTTGGCCATATTTTCTCTAATGATGGAATCTCTATTGATCCTTCTAAGACCAAGGCAATCCATGAATGGCCAACACCTATAAGTATAACTGAGGTACACAGTTTTATTGGTTTAGCAGGTTATTATCGACGTTTCGTCCAGAATTTTGCCAAATTGGCTAACCCATTAAGAAAGCTCATACGTAATGTGGTTAAATTTGTTTGGAAAAAAACGTGTGAAGAATTTTTTGAAGAACTGAAGAGAAGATTAGTCAATGATCCTATACTGACTCTACCATCGGGGAATGATGGGTTCATTATTTATAGTGATTCATAGATGAAAAGACTTGGTTGTGTCATTATGTAGAATGATAGGGTTATTGCTTATGCATCATGACAGTTGAAAATTCATGATCAAAACTATCTTAATCATGATCTCGAGTTACCAGTTGTGATATTTTCTTTGAAGATATGGAGACACTACCTCTATAGTGAAAAATATGAGATTTATACTGATCACAAGAGTTTGAAGTATATTTTCTCACAAAAATAACTCAACATGAGGCAAAAGAGATGGATTGAATTACTTAAGGATTATGATTGTATGATACACTACCACCCGGGGAAATCAAATAAGGTGGAATATTTTTTGAGAAGAAAAGTTCATTGAATTTTGAACAATATGAGAATTGAAAGGGATCCAATTTTCATGGATCTAGTAAAGATGGACATGGGAATAACCATGGAAGGTGAAACATCAGTGCTTTTTAAAATGGTTGACAAACCATCTTTACTAGAATGGATTAAGAGTTCTTAGACCGACGATGAAGAATTTCAAAAGAAGATTAAAGCTGTGAATGATGGGAGATTGAGAGACTTTTTGAATGATGACGGAATTTTGAAATTCCGGAAGAGACTTTGTGTTCCTGATATAACTAATTTAAAAAGGGAATTGTTAGACAATGCTCATAGTTCCTGTTTCTCTATACACCATGGGAGAACCAAAATGTATAGAGATTTAAAGGAACATTTTTTGTGGGACAACATGAAGAGGGAGATTGCTGATTTTGTGTCAAGATGCAAGGTTTGTCAACAA
This sequence comes from Viscum album, assembly GCA_963277665.1. Classification (NCBI taxonomy): domain Eukaryota; kingdom Viridiplantae; phylum Streptophyta; class Magnoliopsida; order Santalales; family Viscaceae; genus Viscum; species Viscum album. Next base: position 1,261,000,173 of record OY728152.1, read on the forward strand.
GTGAAAGCTAGAAGGCAATAGCCTAGAGGAGTCATGCAACCTATTCCCATACCTGTGTGGAAATGGGATAATATCACTATGGACTTTGTCATGGGACTACCAAATACTCCTAGAAGGAACGATGCAATATGGGTCTTTGTTGATCATCTTACCAAGTTAGCACATTTTCTTTCTATAAGGGAAGACTTACCACTTGAATGTCTAGCAAGAATATATATTAATGAAGTTGTGAGACTTCATGGATTACCCCTATCGATTGTTTCGGATCGAGATCCCCATTTTATTTCGAGATTCTGGAAGAGTCTTCAGAATTTCTTGGATACTGAACTTCATTTGAGAACTTCTTTCCACCCTCAAATAGATGGAAAATCAGAACAGACTATTCAAACCTTAGAAGACATGTTGAGATCTTTCTCACTTGAATTTCAGGGTATGTGAGATATATATTTACCTCTGGTTGAATATTCTTATAATAATATCTTCCATTCAAGTATTCGGATGGCACCATATGAAGTGTTATATGGAAAGAGATGTCGCACACCAACCTGTTGGGATGACGATGTCGAAAGAAAACTTGTATGCCCAGAACTGGTGGAGGAAACGATGGAAAAGGTGAAGGTAATCCAAAACCACATCAAACCAGCTCAAAGTAGGCATAAGATCTATGCTGACAACCGAAGAAAGGATTTGTAATTTCTTGTGGGAGATCATGTTTTCTTAGAGGTATCTCCATGGAAGGGATTTATACATTTTGTCAAAAAAGGTAAATTAAGTCCCAGGTACATCTGTCCTTTCGAAATTCTAGAACGAATTGGGTTTGTAGCTTACCGTTTGGCAATGCTCCCAAATCTCTCAAAAGATCACGATGTGTTCCACGTATCACTGTTGAGAAAATACATGCCTGACCCAATACATGTACTCACCTTTGTGTAATTAGAACTGGAAATATATATCTCTTATTACGAAGATCCCGTCAGGATTCTTGATATGAGAGAACAAGTGCTGAGAAACCGGATGACTCTTCTGGTAAAGTTCTATGGAGAAACCATAAAATGGAAGAGGCAACGTGAGAACCCGAGGAACTTATGATGAAGAACCACCCGAGTATTTTTATACAGTAATATTTTATAAATTTCACGAATGAAATTATTTGAAAGTGGGGAGAATGTAACACCCCAAGCTTCCACGGTATGCTTCTCTTTAAATAATTTAGTAGCGTGTGTTGTACGCAACTTCGAGATTCTAACACGCTGTGACCAATCAAAGAAGCCATTATGAATAGTAATACCCACTTTTTTAAATTTTATACATTTTATATTTCAAAATGGATATAATTTTTGGATTAAGAATATCTAAATTATCCTAGGATGAAATTTTGGTACTTTTCGGATAACTTTTATATTTTGATGAATAGTGAAAATTACTAAAAAAAATTAAAAACAACTTTTTTAATCGAAATAATTAATATTAATAAATTAGTAATTTCAGTTGTTTTAAAGTATATTTAGAATATATTTTTCCATTTAATACAATTTTGGTCAATTGACATAATTTCATGATTAAACCGGACATAAACAAGAATCAATTTTTGATAGTTATTATTTCTTAAAAACACGGTTTTTGGTTTGACAGTGGGAATTAATTTTAAATTAATTTTTTTTCACTTCTGTATTTTGGATTTGGAAAAATGGATTCCATATTTGGAATCAGGATGTCAAAATTGTATGAATAGGTAACTTTCATTTTCAGACATTTTGAATAATTACTTCGGAAAATATTTTATTTACCATGGTTAAAGGGTAAATCCGGTAAATATGGGTAAACAAATAATACTATAATAATAAAAAATTACACTAAAAAGTGTCCTAACCATATTTGTAGATACATGTCCAACCATGGGCATCTTTGGGTCAATTTTGGAACCCCATGGAGCCACTCGTAGGTGATAGGGAAACTTTATATTAATTAAGTTAAAATAAATAGAAAAATGACATAAGCATATATCTTTTAGCAAAAAAATATTTTCATAGGGTTATGTATGTTATATTTTCTACTATAAATATTAATTAGAATGATAAAAATATTTCCTACATAATGGTATTTTATTTATAATTTTTAGACATTATATAATTTAATTTAATTATGACACAATGATGATGCAGTAATTACCATATTAATGAATGATTAAGATAATTGATATTATAAATACCCAAATAAATAAAATTTGGGACTTTTTATAAATTAAAATAATTTTCTAGGTTACAATGACATATTAGGATTTTTTATATAAATTTTTTTCGAAGTAATAATTCTTTTATAAATTTATCAAGAACAAAATACCCAATAGTGTCAAAATTGACATAAAAGAGATTTTAAAACAAATATTATATTATTAATTTATATTCAATTCCTAAAAATATATTTTTTGGCCAAGAGACTTATATCATTATAATTGTATCATTAATGGACCACTTGGGGGTCTCTTGGAGGTATATATTATGTTTATTAACTATATAATATTAAAATACAAAGTTACATGGTAAGTGTCAAACTAATTAACTAAGAGTTATAACTAAATGATAAGGTTAATATAATGACCCAAACCTATATAAATTCTATTTATTGAGTGGTTTTTGACCCATAACAACATTAAACATTACATAATCCACTTTGGAGCCATTATAAAATGAATATGAATTTATTATAAAATAATATTTCAAGATTTTCATATGGTGCCCCTCCACCCCCTTATAAAAGGACACCACTTCTAACCAATTATTCACACATTCAAAGCCTTTTGGTTCAGACAAAACCTTCCCAAATACTCCCTCAAATTTTCTCAATTCAACCTAGAGGCCTTATTTTGATCAGAAACCCAACCTATGGAGCCCTTTTGATCAAATCAAATGGAAGAACCTGAAGAAGAGGTAATGTTTTCACCACCCTCTTTCAAGTTCCTTTCATTTTCAACATCTTCTTTCTTTGTTATTCCCATTATAAAATAATAACTACAGTATTTCCTATATACTATGATATTATTATAAATATGGTACAACCATATTCAGTATTATATCCATCCTTTGAATGACATGTCACCATACGTGCGTATGTATGGCTTACCGTCTCAACGTTGTGGTGTAATTGTTATTCAATATATTATTATTTGGATGGGTATAATAATGATGTTTAATTTAGGTAAATAATTAATATAACATGATAATTATTTTGTATATATGATATCACCTCCAATTATATTTTATTATAATATCAAAAGGATGATATTGTCGCTTGTGCGTACGTACGGACTACCGTCTCCACGAACGCGATAGGATTTATTCCACATCGTATCCATTCAAGAAAAATTCTCATTTGATGATTAAAAGTAATTTTTAATAACATTATATAATTATGGATATGAATAATATACAACCTATCCATAACAAACATGACTTATGTAAAAAAATACAAAAGAAAATGAGTAAGTTAACACCCGAAACGACGATAATACTAATGTAGTATTAACAAAGCATTATTAGAAGATCATATATGATATCATAATTATGTATATGGTTCTTGTATAATTTAATAAAAATGTTTTAACTATTATACAGGTGGTTAACATACCATCGACTATGGAAAAGAACAAGGTAAGGGTTTATTTCACAATCTCTTTATTATCTAAGGTTGTTTATACGTAATTATCTACTGTGACCTCTTTATCATCCACATCCATGTTTCTTAAAAGTGTATTTCAAACCATTCTTACTATTTTACAGACTATGGGTTAAAGTCATTTATACCCTTGTTTACTTTTTATAATAAGATTATAAAGGAATCCTTCTGTCGTTTTCCAAACAAGGTTCTTTTTAACCTTTTCGACATAATTAACGTAAGAATGTTTTTTTAATTTATACGGAGTGTGTGGATATTTTCCGCTATTATAAAATCATATAAGCATCCCTTAGAATCTTATAATAATACTTTCAAAGTAAATGTTTTATTTTATAATTATGTGACTTTTAAATGATTTAAAAAAAAGGGATATTTCTCTCAAATAGTTTTGATTTCATCTATGTCAACATCCTTTGATGGATTTTAAGCTTATTGGAAGTTTTTTTATTATGATACAAAACTTACATATTGTATTGATGGTTTTGTGATATGTTTTACTGTGGATGTGTTATTTTTATACCATTTTTTGTTTATGGAGAAATTATTGACATTTCGTATGTTATTTTTAATAAGAATATTTAAGTTATGTTTAAACCTGTTTATATGAGGAATGCATTGGACTTAATAAGTGACGGGTGGATCACGATATAGCTCATAGATGCATCGGTCGGTGTCATGAGACAATCTAGATTCCTGGCACGAGGCCTTGACAAAATCTTATTTGTAGACTTGGCACGAGGCCCTGGCTATGTGGTTATGATAGTCTGGCATTATGCATTCCATCATTATGAAAGTGGTTATTGATGTTTCATGTGATTATTTGACTAGTAGAATATCCATATGAATATGTAAATGGAAATATTTCATTTCACCTTTTCAATATTATGCTGATGTTCATGTTTAAAAGGATTTTTTTAGCTATACATTGCCTTAAATGTTTATGCATATTTATGAACGTTTCCGCTATATTGTTATCCTTACTGAGAATATGAGCTCACCCCTTTAAATGTTTTATTATTCCAAGGATGTGAAGAAGTAATCGATGAATGACCTGCAGGGATAATATGAGGGGATATGAAGACAATATGTTGTCGTAGTAGTTTTTCACTTTATGATGTAATGTAAACTTTATGAATGTATCTAGTTATTCCAAGGCTACAAAACTAATCGGTCTTTCGATACATGATCTTTCATTTGATCATGCCAATGTAATGTAATAATGCACTAACTCTGGGAAACGAGGGTCAGGGCGTTACATATTAGAAAATAACAGGGCTTGTAATTTCATCATATGGAAATGTAGTTTTTAATGAAATCATTAATTGTAAACTATTAATTCTAAAATAAAACTATTTTAGAAAAATCAAAATAATTCACTCTAATAGAGTATCGAATTGAGGATTTAAAATAATGTATATTTTATAAAATAAATTTTCTAAAATATTCATTTATTAATTTGAAAATAAATTTTCAAAATGAGATAAAACTGCATATTAGGAAAAAACCCTATTTTATATATAAAATTGGTTTATTTATTATATATTATCTTGAGGGAAAAAATGAATGTTAAAACATTGAATGAATATATAGTATATATATTTTGTTAAAATAATTCACCAATAATCTTATTTTTTAATTGTAGGGGAAAAACTCATATGTTACATAAAAATAGTATTTCAAAAAAATCAGATTTTTAAAATGTTATTATTATTATTTATACTTAATTGTTTGGACCAAAGGGGAACTAGATACACTGAAAGGGGGAGAATCAGGGTATGGATATTTATTTTGAAATTATCCCTGCCCCACTAGATCATGACCTCTTTATTATAAGGGTCACTTTTCTTATGTTTATGATTTACTATTTATTATATTATTTCCTTTTTATCAGATGATGATGAATTGAATGCAATGTATAGAAGAAAATAGGAATGCACAAGGATTTTTACTTGGTTCACCCTCATGGGACTATGTCCATGTAGTATACAATGTTGATGTTTCGATGTACCAAATCCACTAAATCTCACATCCAATTTTAAATTTCTGGGCTTGATCACCTCAATACCCATGCTCACAACCTTTACAAAGTTTAGGGTCAGATCATTGGTTTCTTGATGGTCACTCCCTAGGTGTATCTCTTGGGATATATGTAAATGGAGAGAATCACATTATTCTACTTCCATTTCTCACTGCTCTAGAAAGATCCCCTCATATTTTAAAGACATGTAGGTCCCTTAATTAGCACAAATGAATGCATCCTCCACTATAAATAGATGCTTTGTTGAAGTTCCACATTCATTAACTGAATAATACCACTTCACCATGGATGTACTGAGAAATCATCCAACCATCACAAAACCATAGAATGACTGTTGTAAATATCAATTCTTGGTTTGTAGGTGTTACCAAACCACTTGTGCAATACTCCCCTATACAATACCAAACATGGGAGACTCACACCCCTTTACACCCAAACCTATATTGGCACACTACTATCAACTGGAGCGCTTCTCTATGCCTGGAGTGCAAGTGTCAACAAAAAACTTGTGTGATAGTCCCTTTTATAATTCAGATCATGGGGAATGTACAACCTTATTCTCCTAAATAAATATTGTCACACAACTATAAATTTGTACGTAACATCTGCATATCTTTTTACATGCATGACCTAACAACCACCTGGCGCCGAAACCACCCACACGAATGGAGAAAAAAATTTATCTATGCTTTGATATTCCCCTAAAATGAGGTGGGGTTTCCCTTTATTTATAGGAATTTCAGGTACCCTGAGCGTTGTCGCACAAGTCTCCTCCTAGCATGCAAGTCCTGCTACCTTAGTCTCTATCGCCCTAGTCATCTTGCACTCCCAAACCAAAACATTGGCACCCCTCATAAAATTACTATATTTTAATGTTATGAACATGAAAAACATATAGTGCACAACTTTAAAAGAATATAATACAAAGATTCACAATTACCTTTTCCAAAAAAACTTTTCTCCAATTATCGATTTTGAGGCCCAAAAATTTAGCAAACACAGGAAAACGACGCGACCTTCTATCTGCTATTTTTGTACCTCCTTAAGATCATTAATTATTGTGTAAATGTTCTTCTTGAAATAAATGATTTTCAACAAAATATATTGAACTCAAAAAATCACCAGGTAAACCCCCATTTCAACAAATTTGACCATTGTGATATGTTTTTTTCAAAAAACACATCATAGAGGTCCGCTTTTTCATCAAACACAGTCATCTTAAAAATGATTCAATGATAAAATGAGGGATTTTTTCCAATTATTAATAGGTCAATATATAATTACTTATATGCTCACGTATAAAAAATTTAATTTTATACATTAGCTAATCATATTCATTCTAACCATTAAAATTATAGGTGATAAACGTTAAATAATATTCTAATAGTATGTCACATTTTGTTTAATTATGATGTGGAGTGTAATGCACGTTACACACAGTGTTACATGTAAAACTTTATAAAAACAATGTTTTATAGATAATTTTTTTAACAGATAATATATTATTGAAAAAATATATTTCCCAAAATATCATGAAGTTACAACATGTTTACATTATCACCATATATAATCTTGGAAAACGATAACTCTTTTCATGCTTCTATGTGGACTACCACCTCCATGAAGTGATGTGTTTAATTTTTTGTCTCCATTTTACATGTATGGTAATAAGAATGGATTTTATAAATATATATGATTTATGTGACATAAGAATGATTCATTAATAAATAATTATATTTTATATCTATTTCCTTCCATCCATTTAAAATTGAAATCATTCTTCATGCATACATATTGCCAACTAGCTATATGAATGAATCGATTAATTTATCTATCATGAATTTTATGGATAAAACTAAATATTTAAATTATATATATATATATATAATTATAAACATTCTATATTTGATTGAACTAGGATTAGTGTACTCTGATGAAAACTACCGAACCAAAATGTATATGTATAATGAAGCAGATATCACCAGGAACATTTATTTGGAAAAAAATTATTAATAAAATGACAATAAAATTGTATAATTAAAAAATATATGGTATGATTTTTCACAGTATTTATATATAATATATGTATAATGAATCAATATTTATAATATATGAATTTAAAACAAGTACGATGGAAGTCATACCTATGTTTTGAGATTTACATCTCACTTTTATTTCAATGAGAAACTTTCCATATTCAAATTATATTTATTTTATTTGGAGAATATACTATTATTGAATGTCATTATTATTATTTTTATCATATTTATGGGGTTTTATATATCCATATAATTTTATTTATTTCATGGATTATATTATTTAAATGTTACAAATATGGAAGGGGATTTATTTTTCAATACTATTCTAATATGTATTATTTATGCTTGAATTTACATTGGGGAAATTATATAAATACTATTTGGTTAATCTATTTATGTTTATTCACCTTTGGTTATTTATTTAGAATATATTTTTCTTCATTCATTTTAATTGATTTTTTTAATTAATAAATTGAATGTTTGTTTTTAAGGAAAATCGATTTTATTTCTCTATTCAATATAAAATATTTATTCTTCCAAATAAATAATATACACAAATTAATTCAATAATTTTTATAATATTATAATATTATTTTTTAAAATTCATCTCTACTGATGAATTAATTTTTATAAAATTTATTAAATGTAAGTTCCATGTCATTTCATGAAGACTACAGTTTTCTAGTTTTTCAATAAAAGTTTGAAAGGAATTCTTTAATTTAGCTTATATAAAATGAATGAAACATACAAACTATCATGACTAATCATTTATTTGAATATTACTTTATTATTTCTTATTGTACATTTTAAATAACATTACTTCCATAATATTTTTAATATTTTCATATTTTAAAGAATATAAGTTAAAATGGAGAGGATATTTTTCTATATAATGTTATTAACAAAATTATTCTTCATCAAATACAAAAAAAATTGGGTTTCATACTGTTTAAATAGGGATATGATCCAATTATACCATATATAATATTTATCTGAATGGTTTATGGTTATTATGGTGATATTTTGTGGAAGACCATTTATTGTCCATAGTTTATCATATGATGGATAGATTGAATACTTATGAAAGCTATATTCTATACAAGGGTTTTGATATTATATTTTTGTTTACTATTTTATGGAAAAAATGTGTTTGGTTTTCATTATTTGATAGGATGGATATGAATTATATATCCCTCCAATGCTTTTAGAAATTTTTAATATCTCATGAGATTAATATGTAAACAAATTCAATGTTCTAGATCTATTAGTAGAAACAAGTTGATGTGTTTGATCCTTTTTGTAAAGAAATTAAATGATCTTGATACACTATGAGAAACATTTGTCGATGACTAATCCATTGTGATTTGAAAAACAAGGTAGTTACACATGACATTTAAAATGTTTTCCATGCCTATGATTATTCAATACTTTTATGATGTGATCTTAAGGTTAGAGATTGATTGATTATTTTTTCTCATGATTACGAATCAAGGATTTTTAAATTATATTTCTTTATAAAGTGACTCATTTTTTATGATCATTGATATAGTATTTCTGAATTTTTTGTTATGGTATTGATCTCATAAACTAATTTTTATCTTATTCATTAATATGATTATTGATTTATATGTCCCTTTTTTATACATACAGTGAATTTTACATCACCCTTCATTAGGTTTTATCTCCATTTTATGAGGAACATATTTATGTTGTCGTTATCTTTAATTTTTTACTTTAAGGGATGTAATTTGTTGAATATGTTGATGATATCTCATTAGATAATTATTTTATGTATCCTATCTCCAGATTCACTAAATTTTTATGGTCCTGGGTTTTAGGTTTTTGAAATTTGCTGAATGTAAATCTAAAAGTCTAATATTTAAGGTTACAAAAACTAGGTAATGTTATAAAGAATCAATACATGCTATACTCAATCCATGGATATTATGATTAAAAAAAATTAGAACCCTATGGATTAGTCTATGTACAGGATAATAACATAATGTTTTTTATTGAACATGGATAACGTAGGATAAAACTAATATCCCATAGTTTTAATATAATGGTTCATGATTTCAAAATAACATAAATAATATTTATTTATTATATGATAGATCACTTGTAATATTATAGCACAATTCATTGACTTTTATTTTATGGTTTCAATAAATGCATATAACATGAAAGAATCAGGTAAATGATTAGTGTGATAAAAAATATAATTATTTCCATCATGAGTAGCCAAATTTTATAGGATATTCAATAAAAATCTAATTTTTAATCTCATAAAGAATACTAAACATAAAAAAACATGCTAATATTCCAAAAATAATGAGGTGGGAACAATGTTATATTGAGTTATTCATATGGAAGCATCAAACATATTTTAGTGGATCCACTCATCTATTAGACTTTAAGAAATTGATCAATACAATATATATATATTTTCCATTATATAGTGATAGAATAATGATAAAATCATTTGGTTATCTATCATTTTTGGGGTGAATCAGATATGTATTTTACATTAATCGAGTATATGAGGAAACTAGAAGAAGTCGACTATAAAGAGTGGGATAAAATGAATTGATTATTAATTAATAATTACATTCCCTGTATAATTTGTATTAAAATTGATAAATAGTTCTTTGAGATAATGAAAAATAATTATGAATCTATTGAAACCTATGAGAAAAAATTTACAATATATGTGAGGTATGATTCTAGTGTTTTCATCTATCATGAATTTAAGGTTGGTCAATTCTTTAGTGTCATAAAATTGTGTCTCAAAATGTAATTATCTATAATAGACTACAATAGTTTATAATACATAAATAATTATACACATAATTATGAAATAAAAATTGTATATTCCTAATATTCTCACGGATTTGATAATAAAATAATATCAAGACTCAAGAAGCCTATAATAAACATCACGGTTGAAGGGGACTCCACTAATATTCAGGACATAAATGTGGGAAGAAACATCAATGGAATTTTTTGAATTGAATTTTTAGGTACTTTAAATGTTGAAGGGAAGGCCATAATTCATGATAATTCTGAAATGGGGTGATTGGAAGAGATATTGTAATGGTGAAAAAGAAGATTCTAAATAATGCAACACCCACACAATAATGCTTCTAATGAAAATAATATGGGAATTGTGCTAATAGTGAAAAAATGATATGGATTTTTGAGGATCTTCGACAAAATACTATTATGTCTAAGGTCAATGGGAAACCAGATGAAATCACAATAGTTTAATTTAATATAGATAAATAGGAAAAACATATCCTCCACTTTAGTATTGGGGATGTTGTGCTATTTTTTTTATGAATGCACCCTTTGAAAATATTTTTCTTTATCCTTTAGTGAAATTTGATATGATTCAAAGCATTGATTAGATCCATCCCTATAGAATATTGAATATGGTGAAAACATTTTATATTGTGAATCAACATATTATCATATATTGGTGCATCGATGAGACATGAAATCAAATGGAATTTTTATTGTTATGTTAGAAGGGAATTTATTGTATATATGGTGTATCATATTTTGGATGAATATGTTATATTATTGTGAATTATTAATGGGATATGATTATTGAATACATATTCTGTATGAGAAACTATGTGTGATTAATATTATGTCATTGTAATCATCATGATGATCATGGATGGATTGGGGGTCAAATCCTTCCAATCTTCCAGAATTAATTTTAGTTTGAAATATTTTAATTGAGCCTCATGTTTTTCTATTTATTTAATGGACTAAGATGAAAATTTGATGTTATTGGATAAATTGTTCTATCCTGATCCATTTTTTAAATAATTAGTGGTTGAATGAATCATTTATGTATTATATTATTCATTAAAGTTTAATTTTTGTTCTCTAGAGAGGAAAAATTATTCATAAATAATCATTTCACGGTGTTTTAGACTAAATGGAAAGTGATAATGGATGAAAAGGATTATATTTTTCCTATGAAATGGAATTAAATCAAGTATGTGTATTTTTATCATGTAAAAGCACCCTAGTTATTGAAAAAAGGGCCTTAGGAAATTATTTTTTCCTATTAACATCATTTTTATGAAGTTATTGACATTTTATCACCTCTTTGGTTTATGGTTTTTAATAAAAACAAAAAAATAATATATCATAATAATAAATTCTAATTTTATTAATAATGCGAGAATATAATAAAAATAATGATAGGTATAGTAAGGGGAAGTATTTAAGTGGGTCTGAAATAGTGTAGCCCAAGAGCATACCCAGTCACAAATTTCTCTCCTTCTAGAGGAAGGATGTACTAAAAATGAATAGATATGGACCCAAAAACCCACATATATGCAAGAAAGTTTTCCAACCTGATCTATTCATCCATGGTATAGATTATAGTATTGTGGCTTATGTTGAGACGACTACATATTCTAATAATGTAATAGATTTATAAAGTAATTGGAATAGTACCATGAAAAGAATTGAAATGAATAAGAGATTTCATTTGCACTAATGCCAGATTGATATCCCTTTGTTGGAAAAGTCTATGTCATGTGAGAATATAATTGGATTAATCAAGAAAATAATGACCATGACTGAAGTCTCCGGATAAATCATTGATGATAGTGCCTTATGGATCCCGCACAACATAGAATCCCTACATGGTCCACATACTACAAGATTTTTCGAAGTTGATTTGGTTTCTTGCATGATGAGGATTTCAGCAATTATAGTGGCCACTTGGGGTATTATGGGTAGAGGGGAGATAAGTTGTAAGACTCATGAGTGTTTTGAGACAGGGGGAATCAACATAGTTTTTAATAATGGAATCGTGTCAATGTGAAGGTTCCAGTTTGGGATAATAAATAATTTTCCAAGACACATAGCCCCATTATAGAGGGTTGAATTATGTGCATTCTAAATATCCCAGCTTTTGGATGACAACACAAAGGATTATTCATTCTTTTGAGGACCAGTTTTCTATAAAACCTAGACCCAACTCACAAGGAAGGGAGAATATTCTAAATTATTATAGTAGAACCTTGTAAAATACATAAAGTACATACACACCATAAAATCCCATTCATTTCCAAAGAAGATGAGGTCTAAATTGTATTCACCACATACCTTAAAATAATAGCATCTAGAAGAACGATAGACACCGGTGTACTTGATGTTATCTTCGTTGGAAATAACCTGGTTATGGATTCTTCATACCAAAAAATTATTATTTTCATTATGCTATTTACCAAACATAACATCTACCGAAACATACATAATGTTTGGGGTGCTCATTATCCCATATTTATCATTCTCTAAAAAATAACCCGAAGTAGATGATGTGAAAACAAATTTGTTGGGATCTGTATTAATATGGACAACATTAATGAACAACCACTATTCCGTGTACAAACTATCATCGATGAATCTTGTTTACATGATAGATTTACTAATGGTGAGATCCATAGTTGGAAAAACATGGAACCAATGTTTAGTGTAGATCCAGTTGTGATGACAAAACATCATATCAACCATCTCGATAATTCATTAAGAGTGATTTTAATGGATATGATAATGAAGAGAGATCATGGGACAAACATAACAGACATTCAAACCTAAAATACCTAGATATCTTATTCCATTTATCATAAGGAATTTAATCCCAATTTACATTACTCCAATACTCTCTCATGAAATGTTTTCATTAATTCATCACAACATGTTCATGTGATTTTTCACATGGATTCCACCATCCTCCACTTGTTTTGAAAAATGAGCACACAATTCCAAGTGGTGTTTTGCATTAGCAAGTGCATATGAGATAGATGAATCTTGGGAATTATCAATATTTATTATAACAATATTTTTATATACCCTTAAAGGGCATGAATCAGAATAGATAAAATATTTATATTGACCTAATGTAATTATTCCACAAAAATAAAAGAATCAGTTTTTCTAGTTATGTATCCCCCTTAACAATTCCCAAAATACGGTCCATGTGATGAATGTGTAGCCATCTAGGTGAGACAACTGACTGAGATAATCCATGGAGAAGTATCCTTAATGCATGGCTATGATTTTTCTTAATGATAAAAACTTTCCATCCATGTAGCTTCTCAAGATATAGAAATATATCTAGTATATATTATTTAATTACCTTATACATTTTCATGAGTCCTCAAGCATCTTGATAATACCTTAAATAGACATATTAGTAGAATTGAATAAGATAATATAATTATATTCAAATATAATATGGGAGATACGGTAAGGGTGCTTCCTACAATGATAATGAATAATTTTACCCCTCGAGATGCTCTTTGTGATGAGGATTCTAATGACCTCTTTTGTGATGATGAAGAGAAATGGGGAAAGTATATCCCATACTATTTTTCTCAAATTATATTGAATAAGAAATGATATTTCCTCATGACGGAGGAAAAAATCCAGGAGGAGCTGTAACACCTGAAGATTGTACCAGTAGCCCAAGAAGAGAAAACCATCCTTTCGTTCAACTGGATGACAATGTTCCACTCAACTATATTTAAAGACATGTTCATTTCTAATTTAATTACCATTTTAATTCAAAGAAACAGGAGGTTAATGTCACTGATTATTTTTTTTGATGATGTGATAGATCCCTATTTTATTCTTCAATTGACGAACCCATGCAAGTCATCTGCGATCCACCGAGGGAGAAATTTTGATAACCTTTAATTGAAGATACATTTTGAATCCTTGTATAGATAGTTTCACATGATAATTGTACTATTGTAATGGAGGGAATATAGTTGGTTGATCATTGGAATGAGAAAAACGGTTGTGGACATGGGACCAGAGAATTTGAACCATCCCTGAAGAAGTCCATCACATTTCTCACCAGATCACTGCAAACTAGGTTCTATGATTCCCGATAAAAGGTGCTCAGAAATCCATCAAGTAATGGAGCACTATATGGGTTTATAATATGAATTTACTTAAATATGTTATGTTCATATATCTATGCTTCAAATAACCTATAATCATTGTTAGAAACCATGTGAGGAATCACACTGAAAAAATCTCACGACTCCCTCAGATAGCTAGATTACATTGATGGGTTAGGACCTGAAAGTAGGGTTTTGAAGAGTGACTCACCCTTTCAACCAAAAAGATCACGATCATTTAAAAAAAAGGATATTATTTTTTAATTCACCATGTTAACATTATCATAGGATTATTTTTCCTAATTTTTTGAAAATTATGATATTTACATAATTAGGAAAACATAATATTTTTTATTAAATAATATATAATCATTTTATGCACTAAATAATGATAAATTTTGTGAATAAATGGTTTCAAATTAAATTAATCCCTAAAATGTTTTAAATAATTCCATTATGATTATTTCAATAAATTTTATGTTTAAAGTTCATATAATAGTTTTTACACAGTAAAAAAGTCATTTTTTATAAAAACAAACATTTGGGGGAAAATGTATTTTTATATGGATAAATGAAATTAATAACTATTAGTAGATTATTTTAAGTAAGATATATATTATATAATCCATAAAATATTTTAACTTTTATATAAAATTATTTTCAATGAACGGGTTAAGAATAAATATAATTTAATTATTAAAATTTTGTATCTAAAAAATTTCTTTTTTTGACATAGTTTCTCATGTTTAAGAAAGTATTTTATGAAAAAAAATTTCATAAAATTTGATAATATTGATTCAATATTTTTAATTAGTAGGATTAATTTTTTCTAAAGAAATATATTTATTTTTTTTGTTTTATGAATATATACTATGGTAAAATCTATCATCCCGATAAAGGGTAAATCATGTAAATCTAGGTAATAATTATGTGTTAAGGACATATCTTTTCATACTAATTATATGTACCCATCCTTAAACATTTCATATTCTTGGGTTAAGTCAATATAGATTCTTTATTTCACATTGAGGATCATTTCATGTTTATAGAGTTAGAGAATTAAGTCATTACTCATATATAATAAAACCATAAATATATAAAGTAGGCACTTACTAAGGTTATCCACAATTTTCATCAATAGAAAACCATGTAAAAGTAATACATGGATTCGTTTAATGGAAAATATTCAATAATTTAATTTTGATAGCCTCTTTGTCCTTAAAAATCTTAAGACCTATGAAAAATATTTTAAAACATGGAATGAGGACAAAAAACTCATTAAGGGGAATAAAAATAGGAAATAAATCATTAGTCCTTGAATATTTTAAACCCATAAAAACATGTTCACAAAATCATAATATTAACCTGTAAAACATAGAAAAATTATATTACCTCTTGACATAATAAGATTCATGTAAAACGAAAAGTAATTATAAATCATATAGGTATCTTTTGGAATCTCTATCATACATAGGATTTAGCATTAACATCTAAAATGGGATTATACATTATGGTTACATTGTGAATAAACATCATAGTATATAAATTATGTCTCTAAAGCGAAACTGAACTGGTAAACGATATATCATTACATAATTTTTTTGGAGAGCTATCCCAGGTTCACCCACCATTGGTTTATCATAGAACCACCCGTATACATATACAATTCCCAAGAATCCAAAAGTATTCACAACACACAAATCATGCAAAAAGGGAAAATAAAATTTCCATATTTCATTCAAAAGATACCATCTCAAGATTTTGATAAAATCAACTGATTCTAAAAACCAGTTTCAATACAAAATTAAATTAAATGATAATATGATATTTATTTTACTTTTAAAACCATTACGTCTTGTAATGGAATCAAAATATCAAATAATGGTCATGAAGGTGGAAAAGGCATTGCCGTTTTATAAATTAATAATCATTATTTATTTCATTTTGTAAAATTATTCTTATAAAAAATTCATTTTCCAATCCTTTGAATGAAATTAAATTTAAATGGGGTTCATCATGCACCAAATAAAATAAGGTTGTTTATAACATCAAAAAATGCCTCAATGAATATATATTGAGACTAAGTCTCTTACCTTGAGTCTGACTCATCACTCACAATCATTATATTCTAGAATAATAAATATAGGTTAATTTATACATTTTTTAGAACCATTTTCGTATTTATTATTACTTTTATATGACATTTTTTCATGTTATAATAATTAAAGAATTATTTTAGTTGATATCGAACATTTTTAAATATTTGGTACAAGAGTCAAAAATGAACATGATATGATGACAATAGTCCATGTGGTCATAATAAAATTATCTCTAGAATAAAATTCATGACATAATATTAACTTTAATACATCAATTATACTTTTTAATCAATCCATTTATTTAGGGAATCAAAAATAAACAATATAATATTTAAGGAGATGGTAGATCGTACGTACGCATGCATAATTTTTCCATTTTTTCATTTATCATCATGTAAATAAGTTAATTGTTATTTAATATTTATATAAATTTCATAATGTCATTAATATCCTAAAAATCCTTAAAATATACTTTTATATATCATATATCTTTTATGGTGAATATAAACGATTCACATCACCTTGAAGAGGTGATAGTTGACACGTACGAAGAAAGACATTATCTTTTTTATGTTCATGGAATTTAATGACATAATTGATATATTATTCAACTATAATGATTAATATTACATGAAAATTATATATAAGACATAATTCCATCATTCGGAAATGTTTGGAAAGATGTTAATGAAAAATGAACTATATTGGTTTGAGAGACGGTAGTCCATCTTACACATGAAAAAAAAGTTCATTTCCCATTAGACAAAATTGGATATGTATTAAAGTTATGATATTAACATAATAACATATAATTATATTTTGGATACATTATTTATTATCTCTTCATGTTTTATGGAGATTTGATGAATTTGAAGAAGGAATAATATATAAATACTTAATAAAATTAAACCTCTTCCTTAGTTGATTACCATTAAATAACAGCTTAAAACCTCTTAGGAGGGTGTTTTCCCAAAAAAAGCGGCTTATAGAATGTGGGGAAGGATTTTATGAAGGGTATTGTGCAGATATGTTATGTTCCAAATGGTTTTTAATTGTGACTAATTGAGGAAAGTGGGTTACTTTTATAGGATATGGGAGTGG
This sequence comes from Viscum album, assembly GCA_963277665.1. Taxonomy (NCBI): domain Eukaryota; kingdom Viridiplantae; phylum Streptophyta; class Magnoliopsida; order Santalales; family Viscaceae; genus Viscum; species Viscum album. The sequence continues at coordinate 1,261,018,057 of OY728152.1, forward strand.
TACTCTTTGAAACACTTAAAATATTAAATTAATATAAATTAATTTTTAACTCCAAATTACTCATAATTATGTTATTTGATAAATATGATGAGGATGGTTTGAAATTATTGAATCCAATATTTTTTATAAATTTATTGATTTTATTTTAAACATTATCTTGTTCATTGGCCTTAATTAATCAATATTAATTTTTTATTGTAACAACATTTTAAATAACAAGTGGATATAAATTTTAACTATACGAGATCTATTTCCCATAAACATATAATTTATAAACTTTTATACCTTATCATATTCACTTGTCAACATTTAAAGTTTTTTATTATTTTTAAATAATTCTATAAAATATTTGTTTTATAAAATATAATTGGTGTCAATTTTGACAATATTAATTTCATTGAATTTAATAAAATCCAATCATAGATATTTAATCAAAAAAAATTTAAAATACTTATAATATGTCATATTCACCTAGAAAATTTATTTATTACCCTAATTAATTCAAATTATTTTTATTTAATAATTTTCAAAACATTTGTTTGATATTTTTGTTAATAAAATAATTACAATATCACTGTTGTGTTAGTATTTATATTAATTATTTAATATCTAAAATATAATTAATTTCTCATGATGTATATAATTTCATTAAATTTATGGAGACCATTTTTTATAAATTTCATATCATATTTATCACTATAATACATTTATTATAATTTTCAAAATTAATAGGATGATAGTTTGTCACATTCCTGTCAAATTGTATTATTTTAATAATATTTATATCACATTTGGGAAAAAACTATATTTAACGAGTCAATTACATTCCATAGTTCTTAAGGGTCTATTTTTACTCATCTAATAGGATTTTAGTTGTTGTTTGTGTAATTTTATTTTCCTTATCATTTTATTTTGGTACCTAAATTACCTTATTTAACTTTAGTCGTATTAAATAAAAAATTACATAATAATAATTCATAATTTTAAAAAAAATTAAAAGTAACATGTTAACATAACTATGACACACTGATTCCAAATATGTAATCCATTTTTTTAAATTTGAAACATATAATTTTAATTCATTTAATATTAATCTCCATTGAAAAATGAGAAAACATGTTTTTTAAAATTAAAACCCATCCAAATATTGACATGTGTTTATATAAATTTTCAATGTGAAATTACTTTCACAGAAAAAAAAATTGGATTAATTGAAAAAAAATATTCTAATTATATATTGAAATTAATTTAAAAGAGATTCTAACTATATAAATAAATGGGATGAAAAATCGGTTTTGAATAAAAAAATGGTATGTTACATTATCCACCCCGTTAGGAAATTAGGTGTTCTTAATTTGAAATATTGATAAATTAACTAGGGGTGGTTTCATTTTCTAATGTTTTGGTTCAAATCCCACATCAGATAAAGTTTGAAAAAACCATCACATTAAAATAATGAAACATAAGTATAAAGGTCAACTGAGATAAAACATAATAGGGTTTCATGTAAGGAAAAATTAATATGGATGATACAACTAACTCTGAAACACTAATAAATAGAGATAGAGAACACAATAATTGGAATGTTATCCATCGAAAAACTACCAATATGTGTTGGGTCAAATTATCATTGAGAAAAGTATATTGATAACTATTTTTTTAGATCATTTTAATGGAGTTGAGTAATTTATTTACTTCATTGAATTTAATAATAAGGAAACATAAATACCTGACAAGTTTCGATTAATTCATTAATCATTTTCCACCACAAAATCATCTTGTTCTCCAAACTATGAGTATTCAAGAAGACTTATTCAATACTAAATCATTAAAATCAACTTCCAAAAAATCACGTAATCTACAAAGGATAAAATATTTATTTCTCTGATCATTAATCATTAACCAAAACCAAAATGGTTTGGAAAAGATTATGTGAGTTACTAAAAAGAAAAAAAAATTGTATGATGAAAAACTAATTTTAATCACTATAATTCAACAGTAATACCAAAGATCAACATAGTTGATTCATCAAATAACTATCTTCAAAATTACTCAAAAATAATACGAACTAAGATAGAAACCCCAAAAACATAACTATAATGTTACATAGTCTTCCATGATAAAATATTATCCTTGTTATGTTAATCATTTAAAAAAAAGCTAATTCCATAGAAGTCAAGAATTAAAATCATAGTTTTTCCAAAATATAATTCAACCATTACTCCTCAGTTAAATTTTCCTATTATTCTATTTTCCTTAATCAAATAAATTTTAGAAAATTTTGAACATCTTCTGAAATAACATTAATCACATAATCCCCTTGTTATTTTCCAATACCTAGGTTATCCAATTGATAAAACATAAGTTGTAAAAAATAATCATAATATTATTCCATAAACTCTATTAACTAAAAAAATGATACTAACCAGGGAATTAACATAGGACAGTGGTAGGTGATGCACCCTTGTTTCCATTCAGCTGTGGTTCGATCCTTAGAGCCTTTCTAGACAAGATGGGTTGTCACCCATCTTGTGGGTTGTATGCATTTTTAAAACTCAAAAATAACCATAAGATAATTTAATATCAACAGTTTTCTTACTACTATCATTTGAATCCCTACTCATAATGAACCCAACATCATAATTCATGATTTTTTCATGTTTTATTTCACCTCTATATGATTATATAGAACTATTCCCAATAGAAAGAACAATGAACCATGATAATTGTGTCCTCCCAACTTTATCATCATTTTTAATTTAGATAAAAAATTTATGAATTAAAGAAATGATTTATGGATTTATCCAATTTAATTTATTCCTTTCTACAAATACACCTTATAAAAATTGGTTCATCTAGGGGTTCACAAAATAATATATTAGGAAAAATAATCTTGTGTGACATATAATTTCATAACATCAGATAAGTCATTATTATTATAAAACATTTGAACAATGTTTACGTGGGAACATTCAATATAGATTACTTTAAAAAATTATGTTTTTAAATAATATATGTTATAAATAAAATATAAATTGGTTGTGCAAGGGTCTTCTTCATTAGCGTATTTTTCAATATCATAATATGCTTCAAAATCTGGTGATAAGTTAATATATCTAAAAATTACATTATAATATTTACTAAAATTGAAAATATGATAATATTGAAAAATTATGTTTTGATTAAAAATAACCCATGATCCATAATTTTATCAAGGTATAGAGGAGTTTTTTCTATATATTAAAACATTTTAATGTGTTTTGAATGTTATAAAAGGTTTTAGAATCATCCGAACAATACTTTTCAATAATTATTTTGGGAAATTCAGTAGGATGTGATAGGAATTTTAATTTAGATACCCCTATTTGTATTTCTAACCAACATTCCTTAATTAGAAAATGAAAAAAAAATATTTAACTCAATAAATAGACATAAAAACATAACATATGTTTAACAAAAATTCATAATCAATAATGTTGTCTAAACCTGTCCTCTCATAAAAATTATGAAGACCCAACCTTAATCATTACATATTCTTGAGGTAAGTCAAAAAAATATTCATTAGTTCACATTCATAATATTTTAAATTTTATATAAATAAATAATTATTCTGAAACTCATACATTACAAAAACAAAAAAACAAAAAGTAGAAACTTCCAACTAATATATATTTTAAAACCAAAATATCCCCTTTTCAAAAAACATGATTTCTTTTCAAGACTTATATTTTACACATTAATCAAAACATCATATATTTTTTTAATAATGTTAATAACATTGGGATATATTTTAAAACCTGGGATGACTATAAAAGATCATTAATGGGTATAAAAGTTTGAAATAATCAATTAGTCCCTGAATATTTTATAATCCTGAAAACATGATCACAAACTCAGAATTTTCTACCATAAAAAATATAACATTCATCTTACCACATGAAATAATAATATTCATATAAAACTCAAAAAACCATAAATCAATAATTTAACTTGTGGATAACATATCATACATAAATTGTAGATTTCATAGCTACAAAGGGAGTAACATTAATGGTTACGTTTGGAATAAAAAAAACATTATATTACTTAAATCTCTTAAGAGAAAACCAACTAGTCAAACCCATGTCATTAACTAATTAATTCTAGAGCTATCTCAGGGTCACCCATCATCAATTTATCACAGAGAAACCAATATATATAAATAATTCTCATAAACTAAAACATAGACCTAATACATAAATCACAAATAAATGAAAAATAACATTATATCTTTTCTTTCAGATTATATAATATCAATATATTTATATATTAAATCAATTATCAAAACCATTTTCAATAAAAAAACATCAAAAAAGGTTGTACTGTATTTAATTTTCCTTTAAAATAATGAGCCCTTCTAGAGGAAGACAAAAATCAAATAATGGTCATGGAGGTGGAACATCCACTATCACAATATATATTAAAAAATATTCCTTTTCTCCTATTTTAAAATTCATCAAATATTTTTTTAAACCCATTTAAATAAATTGAATGTCAATGTGGTGGATTATAAACTTTATTAAAGAAGGTGGTGTATATCATCAAAATATGCCTCAATGAAAGGAGATTGAGATGAATTCTATTACCTTGAGTCTGAATAATCATGTATAATGTTTATATTCTTGAATAATTAAATTAGGTTAATTTATAATTTCTAGATGTCATTTTTTGTGTTTATTTTTACTTTTATTTCACTTAGTTAATTTTTATAATAATTACATAATTATTTATGTTCATATCATATGTTTTATTAACATTTAGTACTTGAGTTGAAAATAAACTCGATATGATGTCAATAGTCCATGTAGTCATAATTCCATTATCACTAGAATTATTTTAACTACATAATAATCAATATTACACATCAAATATACTTTTAAATAAAACCATTTTTTTGTATGAAAAATGAAGAACGTTATAATCATAGATTTGGTAGGTCGTACGCACGAATGTGTAACGTTTCAATTTATCAATTATCATAATTGAAATAGGTAAATTATTATTCATCATTACATAATGATAATAATATTATTAAAATCATAATAATAATTAAAATATAAATATATATCATATAAGTGATGTGGTGAATAAAAACGATTCGCATCGCTTCGTGGAGGTGATAGTTCACACGTACAAACGAACGATGTTATCATTTTTTATATTCATGGAAATTAATATAAAAATTGATATATGATTATATTATAATGATAAATGTGTCCTGAAAATCATATTTAAAAATTAATAACATCATTATGACCTGTTTCGTGATATGTTAATGAAAAAACTTTATTGGTTCACTAGGCGTTAATCCTCTGTACACACAAATGAAATGTTCATTTCCAATTTGATGAAATTGGAGATAGATTCATGTTATGATATTAACAAAATAACATCATATTATATTGGTGATACTGGTGTTATTATTTCATCATGGATTAAGGATATTTTAATAAGTGTAAGGAGGAACAATATAAAAATACTTAAATAAAACGATACCTCTAATGTGGTTTATCAGCTTTGAAGAACTCCATAGCACCTCAATAGAGTGTTTTATTCCTAATATATTGCTTCTAAAATGTGGGGAGGGATTTTAGGAAGTAATTGAGAAATATATTGGTCGAACTAATTGGTTTTAAAAGTGTTAGTAATTGTGAAGAGTGGGTTCCTTTTATTTGAGAGGGGGGAACCCTTTTAAAATACTAAAATATAAAATTAATATAAACTATTTTTTTACTCTAGAAAACTCCAAATTGAGTTATGAAAAATTAAATATTATAATGGGTATAAATTTTATCATAAATAGTCTTTTAGAGAATAATTTATTTTATTTTTGACCTTATTTTTTCGATTTACACTTAATAAATCTATTTTAATTTTGATTTTGATAACATCATTCTAAATATTAAGTGGCAATTAATTTTAATTTTATGGTGTAAATTTTGTATAAATTTATATCATATGAACATATTGATTTTATCATAGTCACTTTTTAATTTTCAATTATTTTTAAATAATTCAATAAATTATTATTTTTAAAAAATATAAATAGTGTCAATTTTGACACAATTTATTTAATTGAATTTAAATAAAATCGAAAAAGTGATATAAAATTGAAATAAAATTTTTAATAGACTTATAATATGTCATATTCACCACAAAAATTTGTATTGTACCCATATTAATTAAATTATATATATTTTAATATTTTTTATATCATTTACTTGAAATTTTTATTAATAAAATAAATATTGTATCAATATTGTTTCAGTATTTATGATAATTATTTAATCATTAAAAAATATAAATAATTTCTCATGATGTAGATAATTTTATCATATTTATTAATACTATTTATTACATATGTTTTATCATTTATATCTCTATATTAAAATTATTATACCTATATGAAGTAAGAGGGTGACACTTTTTCACTTCTGTGTCACTTTCGTTTATTTAAATAACATTTATATCATTTTCAAGGAAATAAGACCATTAACTAAGTCAATTACCATAATCAAGTGTTAAGGTTCTATATTTACTAATATAATATGATTTTATCTGGTTTTAGGGTAATTGTATTGTCCTTATCTTATTATTTTTTATTCTAAATTACCTGATTTACCTTTATCCACATTAAATAAAAATTATAGCAGTTACGATTCATAATATCTAAATAATAAATTTAACCTATAAAAATAATTTGGGCCAACTGATTCCAAATATATAACTAATTTTTTAAATTTTAAAACCCAGATGATGCATCCATTTAGAATATATCCCCATTGAAAAAACATGAAAATAGGTTTTTTGCACATAAAAACCATCAAAATATTGATAGGTGTTTAAATCAAATATCAATGTAATTTTTTGTACAATGAAAAAAATTGGATAAAATGATAAAAAATTAATATAAATATACCTTAAAACAAAGTAGATGGTTAATTTTACCATATAAATAATTTGGACAAAAAGCTGTTTTGAATAAAAATGTTGAATGTTACACTATTCATTAAAAATGAATATTATAAAAAAAGATGACAAATTTATCCACAGTAAATTGTATATCCCAATTAAAAATAAATTTTTTTTTGTAATAAAAATTTTAAAATTGTGAAAAACTATATTTAAAATGGGTTTCCATCAAAAGGAAGTGAAAATGCCTTTTTCAAAAATATTTCTTTTATGAAATTTTTTTTTGATCTTATATAATGTCTATTAAAAATATAATAAGTACATAAAAAATTAAATTAAATATAATTAATAAATTTTTTGTTACTATAATCCCACATGAGTGATTTGTGAGACTATTAGTTTAAAACCCTCGTGTGTTCATATAAGTTGTATTTCAGAAACATAGTACAATTTATTTTTAAAAGGGTTTCATATATATTTATAATTACTTGTTAACTATATAATTATATAGATGTTTAAACCATATTTTCATAATTATATTAACACCATTAATTCCCACCATTCTAATTTCAGGGTTACGGGAGTAACATTTAAATAAGATTATGTAATTGTTCATTTATGTTTGATGCGGCGCATTATGTATGATATCGATCGTAGTAATTCTTTTTTAAATAAAATAGGATGTCACAATAAATTGTATTGGATGAATGAAATTTGAAACATAAAAATCATTATCTTTTACATTATTTTTTAATGGACACTTTTTTAAGAATATGGTCAATAAAATATTAATAAAAAAGAATTTACAATATATGACATTGTTTGTTTTAGATTTATATTATATGAAAATGTAAGGAAGAAATATTATTATAAAGAAATATAAATATCTATTTTAATATTAATTATTTTTATTATTGTAATTTATTTATAAATATTTTTATTTTTATCATTTCTTTTAGTGCTTATACAATGACGATACGACACTTCATCAATTAATAAAACAATAAATTAAATGATTTTAAAAATATTAAAATAATATAATATGATAGTGTAATTGGGATACCAAAAAAAATTATATAATAAAAAAAATATTTTTAAAGTTATTATTTAATAAATAATACATTTTCTTTGTGATTTTTAATTCAAATTAAACGAATACTTTCAAAATTGACATTAATGGTATTTTATCAATATAATATTTTATAAAATTATTTATATACAATAAAAATATTGATAGAGGAATTGGTGGAAAATTTATTTTCTAAATTATCATCATATTTCCATTTATGATCTAATTATCTATTTATATACAAAATTATTACATTTTATGGGTGAAAAATGGATTACTCTAGTTAAGGATAAAATGGGTTTAGTAAAGGCTTAAACAAAATGATAAGGTTTAAAACAACTTGTAAACCAGTAATTTTTTTTAGTTTGATGGGATATCAACCGTGAATTTTCTAAAATTCACATCCACTTAATTTTTAAGGAATTAGGGAAAGATGTTCAGTTTATTATAATTTATTATTTTTAGAAATTCCAAAAGTTCTCCAAACCTCAATTATAAAAAGGGTACTGAAGCATTGTCCTATATATACTAAATTAAGTCTTATCCCTCAACAATTCCCTAAAAATTTAATTATAATCATACTTAAACACATTATAGTGGTTCTTGTCTTCCAAAAAGATTGACTCAAGTCTGCTCAAGGGGTTATCTAAATGAGTTATCACAAAGAGTAGGTAATCACTATAACCCATCACATCTTTTTTATTAATTAATTTAACCCCACTAAATATAAAAAATATATTTGTTAGTTAAGAAATTCCATAACCTCAATATTTTGAATTGTTATTTTAATTATTAATAAACCTTTATTATTTATATTATTCATCAAAAGGAATGTGATAGTATCAATCGTTTGAATGAATGGCTTCTCATCTCCATATAGCCATACAATTCAGTTTCCATCACAACTATTTATGAATCAATATTATGATGAGTTTTAAATTTATATTTGTTATATATTAGTTAATTATTCTTCTATAATTATAAATAAATTTCTACATTCACACCTTTTAAGCATTTGTAAAATGATAACATCACCCCAAGCGTACGTTTGGACTACCACCTCTATAAAGAGATGTGAAAAGTTTGTCGTATCCTTTTTAAATGGATGATTATATGATTAATTTATTGTATATATTTTTTTTTGTATAAATATTTTTTAATGATGAATTATTATTTAAATTTATTCTCTTTCATCCCTCCAAAAACGAAAACATCATTCATGCATACATACGACATGCCTTCTCTATGAATGGTGTAATTACATTTTTTATATATAGATATATTGATGAATATAATTTTTTATAAATATTATATTTATTACATGATTATAATTATATATATATTAGAATATTATAAAAATTTTAATGAAGTGAACTATCAAACCAAAACATACTTTAAAAAGACAAAAATCATCTGAATTTGTTACTCGAGTAAAGAATTGATAATAAATTGGTGATAAATTTTTATTAATAAATCATATATTGTATGATATAGATGTGTTTTGTTATTTATTATATTTATAACAAAAATATATTTATTATAATAGGGGCTTAAACATGTATGAATGGACTCCAACCTCTGGTAAGTTATTTTCATCTAACGTTAATTTCTATTAGACACATGTAACATTCCCGTCATGTTTGTATTATCTGGTGTATATAATTTCCATAAATTTATATTTCGATTGTTTTTATAATTTGAGTGGGTATTTGAAGATCAATATAAGGTTATTTAATTCATGGGGAATATTATTCAAATGATACTATAGTTGTAAGAAATTTATTTTTCAATCTTAATTTGTTCTTGATTGATTTTTCTTGAAATTTTACATTGGAAATTATTCGATCCTTATCAGATGAATACATAAAATTTTATTCAACTTCATATTATTATTTTGAATTTATTTATCCTTATATTTTCTTCACTTTATTTTTTTGAAACAAAAAAATATGTGTTTTTTTAATTGACTTTATTTATTTATTCTCCTTAAAATTGTTTTTCATCAATATCAATATTTAAAAATATATGTTTTAAATTATTTATTATTATTATTATATGATTTTTACTATAATATTATCCAATGGATTAAATTTTAAGAATCTATTTAAAATGAAACCTTATGTCATTTTTTAAAAAATGTTCATTTTGACTTTTTTTCTACAAATGTTTGAAAGGAATGCATTCATTAAACATAAACATCATTAATTGAATTTACTTTTGACAAGACCAAAAAATGATACGATGTGAAAATTATATATTTATAAATTATTTTAAAAATAATATAATTTCTTTAATATTTTGGAATTATTTATTTTTAAATTACTGATTTCAAACATGAAAATATTTTTCCCTAAAAAATGTTGTAATGATCTTTTTATTCCTCAACAAAAACTACATTTTGGTTTCCAATATTGTAATGTGGTTGTGATCCTATGGTTCCATCCTTATTATAAATCTATATAATTTAGGATTATATTGATGATATTTTTAGGATCCCTATTTAATTCCAATGGGTAATGTTGTGATGTATTTATGAAATTATAATTAAAGCCATTTCCATTCCACATGTTATGATATAATGATATGTTTTATGTTTTAGATCATGTGGACCACATATGTATATTTTTCAGTTTTTGATATGTGGGATCTGTATTACATATCCCTCTAATTAATTGTTTCATGATTTATATATCCTGAGACAACTATGTAAACATTTTGATGTACTTGATCGATTATAGGAAATAAGTATTTTTGTTAGATCTAATAGAGTAGTAAAGCTTATATGATTTATGAACTATTGGAAATAGGTGTCGATACTTGATGCATTATGATTTTATGGACATGGCACATATTCATTACATATTAAATGGTTTCTATTACTGTAATGGTTCTAAATATCACTGACATGAACTTATATTTCAACATTTTTTTTAGATGCATTCTCACACTTATGAATCATGTATTTTGAAATGATAAAGCATTTGGTAAGGATACATTTATACTTATTGAGCATCCAAATGCACCATTTATTATTATTTTTAACACGGATGTGTTTAAAGGTATTATGTTGTGGTTTTCCATAAAGAGTTCTGTATGGGAATGGATTTTTGGAAGATGTTGAAGACCATTCATTAGATAAAAACATAATGTATCATTTTCCCAATTACATGATAATTTTAAATTCCTTGTGTATGGGTTTGTGAAATGTACTGAATATTCATCTAAAAATATATAATATGTATACATGAAAATCATGGGTATTTATACTCAAGAAATGGAGGATTAAAATGTGGAAATGGTAAATGTTTTAAGACATGTTCAGACCCCACTGATCAGAGGGTTGTTCTTAATGGAATTCATTTTCATATAACATTTGGACACTAGAAAGGTCTATTCACTCAGACCCATTATAATATAATGATATCATGGATATAATTTCCACAATTATGTTCTAATGAGATTTACTGTAATATATTTCACTCTAGGACAATCCATGAGTTTCTAGAGTTATTATTGGGTGATATATATGTTGTTGAGTTGACATCCTCATTTAACAAACTCACACACAGTTATCTTGATATAGATGTGATGGGTAATTTTAGGGTGATAATGTTTGTGAAAGTCTATCACATATGAATCAATGATAAAATTTTCCCATTATTAATTTCAACTTATACAGTAGTGTTAGAGAGATTATTGGTTATATAGAACATTCTAGTAGTGTGATGTCAGATATCAATAGACGAAAATGGACTTCATGGGGCTGTGTCATCTATAAAATATAAAAATCATCACCCATTAATGTCTCATCATATGAGTAACCCCCATTCATAGAATTATACAGATAGATTTGCAGTTTAGGGTTCATGTAAAGAGTCTATTCATCCTAGTGAGTGACCAGGATTATCATATTATTAAGGAGGATACATGGATCTAGATTATTAGAATATTCATGTTTATAATGCTGGATATGGTGTAGTTGGAATACTATGGTATAAATATTTATGTTATTATGGATTTCATAAACATATTCGGGGTGGTCCCCTTTGAGGCTTTTCTGATAGAGGAGTAGGTCGATATCGTGTTGTAGAAGATGTAGTTAGAGGAAGACGTTATAACTAAATCTAACCACAACCAATATGTGGACCATAGAATCATATGACTTTGTTTTGATTGTGTGGATAGTTTCATGAAATAGATATATATGGCCATGATATTAATGGGATGATTTGAGGAAAGATATTTGTCTAATAAACTATATCTATAGTAGATGTAAATATTTTCCTGAGTAATTCCATTATATTCATATACCATGTGTGACATATAGATATTTTAGTGGTGTATTATCATCTGAATTTATGGTTAGGGGTTCCTTAAAAAATTAGTTCATTTATCTCCATCTTCTATCTGTAGTGCAGGTTGGAACTCAGGGGCTAATTTTTTTATGGGTCCTCTTGGTTATTTTAGTGAAACATTATGATGCAATCCTTTAAATCAGATGGTTTTAAAGAGTACATGCCTAAATTGAAAATAATTGTAGGTGGGATAAATTATTTCCTATATATGGAATGATATTATCTTTCATGGGAGATAAGGATGATATGCCCAAGAATGTGGGTATTATGAGAAGGAAGATGTAACATATCACCCATCAGATTTCTAGGTTGTCCATTATCCCAACATGTTTATCATGGCTCAAGCTTCTTGAAGTAGTTGAGGATTATATGTTCATTTTCTTAAATATGTTCGAGGCCAACCATAGAGTTTTTAGATTTACTTCTATATAAACATTTATCATGGGACCACACTAATATCTCTTATGGCATGTCATATGAATCATATCAAGATTCCAGAGGTAAGACTACTCTCTTGAGATAATATACACTTTAGGGATGGTAAATGTGGTGGAAGATAACCATAATAAGAAAACCCATTATATATTTATAGAGTATTCATCTATAAAGATGGATTCATTATAGTTGAACCTAATGAATGAGTCGAGTGAATCATACATTCAATATATGATATGAACTCCATTACTTGTTTAGTTTGTGAGAGATCCTTTTTTGGAAGATTATAATTGTTAAATTTTAAATTTCCATATTTTTTCATTATATTCACCAAATGAGTTTTCTACAGTTGGAGAGTACATCATCCTTTTATAAAGACATATAGTGGTTCTAGTAATTTTACATGTGTATATTTTGAGGGAAATTCAAACCACACCCATTTTTATATATCCCATTGTTGAAAATATTCACATATACCATCTTTCTAATTTTAGTTGGCTAGCATGATGTATCGAACTATAGAGTTTGATTCCCAATTCCATAAATGTTGGCAAGAAAAGGTTAAATTTCAGGATATATTAGTTTGTACTCAACATCTTTTGATTCTAGAATGAAAGTGGGAAGGAATTTCCATGGATTTTGTGATATAGATTTAATTTATAGTGAGGTTCCATGAACATATCATGGGGATTTTAGATGGAATGAAATATTCAGCACACATTCAAGCTCTTTGGGTGTTATGATTTTATGATTGTTTGGGGAAATTATATATATATATATATATATATATATGGAATCCTTTGGATCCATGGGTTTCCTAGGATGGTCATCATCAACCAAGAATATCTATTCAAATTATGGTATTGGACATAATTTAAGAAGGATTTTGGGACCCAGTTAAGGAGGGTTAGGATGTTTCACCCTGATACAGAGATGTCCAGATTGAGCGGAGAATCTATTTTTTGAAGGATATGCTTGGATGTTATGCATTGGACATCGTACAGATAAAGGAGGATCTCTTACCATTTGTTTACTATTAATAAAATAATAGATATCAATCTACTATTAGTATGGAACATTTTGGTCCATTTTAAAAATAACCCTACATGTCAGTCATGTTTTGGAATGTGATTATAGAAACATATATTGTTGGTCCGAAACTGATAGATACATTACAAAAATTGGAATAAATGTTTTTCAAATGGTTTGAGGTGGATTTCTTAATCAGAGTCGTTTTCTTAATGGATCAAGACATGTAACGATGATAAGAGGCACAATGGTTACCACTTGGGTGATCATAATCAATTTTACTACCACAAGTGTCATAAAAATGATGATTGTATATAGAATACTTTTATTTTAGATGATTCATGTTGGTAAAAGTGTGTGAAGGGTGACATGAATTATTGATATGGAATCTACATAAAGATATGACTTTGAGGATTTTTGAAAAATTTACAACACACATTGTAATCCAAAGGAACACATGATGTTTATATTTTCATGTAATAATGACTTCATCTTTGGACAATAAATGTATCACATGTTGTTTGTATGAGCCCACAGATTGTGTTAAACTACAAGGGATGGAAATCCATTTTTCGAGGGAACAGACCTAGGAACCTGGGGGAACACACAATACACGTCCCCACATGGACATGCCATGTGGAGATATGTGGATGGTCGATCCATGTGATAGGGGAATATTACTATGACCTTAAGTGAACATTTAAACGCTTTTAAATGGGTCTGTTCTGTACTGGGAGACTTGGCTACCAAATTTATGTTTATAGAAGGAAACACCTGGGACAATAATAAATCTCACATGCCATGTGACGGTACATACATTCCATGTAAATTTTATAATAGAATACACCTTTCATATCATTTCATTAAAGATTCATATTTATTCTTATAAATATCTTATCATTTTTAATTTTACATATAGGATGTGAAGGGTTCCTGTGTTTTCGACTTATAGATATGAAACAAGGAGTTACAAGTGAGTATGTTCTATCGTGATGCATGGATGGTGATAGTGGTTGGGTTTAATAAGTGAGTGTTTCAATTTTTGGTACTCTCATATCATACAAAAGTGTAGGTTCTGCATATCCATTATCATTTTTGAGTTATTTACCCCCCAGAAAATGTGGATTGGTAATCTATATAAAAAATGGTACTCCCTCACTATCGAGCTGCAATGGTTAGTGGGTACTATATTGGATATATTTCCCCCTAAGATTTGGTGTGAAATATAATATAGAATCCACTCAACTATGAGTATTGTGATATTTTTCAGGGCATACATAAAAAAATTTGGTCTTTTGGTAGATAATTTCAGACACAATGTTCGAACATTTTTGGGAATATGGGGATACATTTTCTTTCTTTTATTGTTTTTCATTATAAGTATATATAATGTTGGGCTCAATTACCCTACTTCATTATTGATTTAGCTTATAATATTATTCAATTTCATCCCTCTTTTTATTCAGGACATCATGTTTGGCATGTTTATACTCACTCCTCTTTGGGATATGTCCATACATTTCTTGTATTCTGTAGACTATAGGAAGATTGACAATGACCTTGTTGGATGTATTGTTGGATGAGTATAATGGTACATTGAGGTTCTCACCATGTTTAGTTGTTAGAATTCGTGATTTTGATTTAGGATCTCTAAATTTTATCCTATTTAGTGTTGTTATTAGGTTGGGGGATCTATTTCTGTTGGGTGTGCATTTTTTCCATTTTAATTATGAATTACCATGATGACCTTTGATGTATTCCATAGATGTTTCTACAGTCATTTATTACTGTATATATTTTTAGTTCATTTATATCACTGTGTTGATGAATGGAGTTATTTGGGTGTAAGAATTGTTACATAAGTCTGTGCCTCCAATTTTAGTTTGGAAACTAGTCTAAAGATGACTCTAATCTCTATCATATTGAAGTAGGAATGGAATGTCACGTTATTAATTCTATCATACAATAATGGGTACTAGTAGGTTGAGACGTAAGAAAATATCTATACAATGGGCATGAATGTTCAAATCATATTACCATGTTTCCTTAGGGTTCCACCCTTGTTTCTAGGACCAATATATAAGTGGGATGGTCTTTGACTAAAGTTGTGTTTCATTACAGACCATTACATGCATTAAAAATTATTAAAAATTAGAATCAACCTCCATATTTAATTTTTATATATCAACAACATTATATTGTCCTATAATATACATTCAAATCAAAGATACATGAAACAAATCATAAATTGGTTCAAAACTCTGTATAATATCTAGTTGGATATACACAGTGATTGGTGTCATCAAAATCTAAAAGGGACCAAAATCAGGATTCCAACATTCCCATGCTCTAAATATGACCCTTTACCAACATTTTTTTTTCAAACATAAGAAGATCTGGTCACCAACCTAAAACTACAGATGATGTAATTGTTGACTGTTATAAGATATCTACCTAATTTTTTAGATATCAACACCCTAATAATTATATAAATATTCCCAATGGTCTCCTACACCATGATAAATACATGATTAATGGACTCACCATCCTTTTCCTAGTATAAGGGTGATCAGAACATCCTTATAAAAAACGAAAATGGGATCTATCTGAATAGTATAATGACAAGTATTCTAATATGCAAACTAAAAGGATATATCACATTCATAGGAACCACCAAAATCAATGACATGTGTTTGCAGAGTTTTATAAAATACTTGTAAACTCTGACATCCAATATAAATTTTTTTGGAAGGTTGTGATCAGAAGGACCAATTTTTCTATCAAATTTTAATTCTTTTAATAGAACTACTAAGTGAATCATTTACCTTTATCTGATATTAGGATCTATGAAAGACCATTTAAGAGTATTACCACCTATAAATATATTATTCCAATATCATCAAATTTAGAAAACACTTTTATGTGAAATAAGTGAGATATATTTTTCAGATGATTGTTGATAACTAAAAAATCATCATTCCTATGAAGTGTCCTCAAGAGGCACATCATATAATTTGTTATGACATTACCAATTTACACTCTAGAAAGGTAAATTACTAGTGTATACCAGTGGGGAATTTATTCTCTATCTTTTAAAAGTGGTATGTGGATTATCTTTTAAAAAACCTTTCATGCCATTATTTATTCCTGGTGGAAATTATTTTATAGGAACATCAAAATACATCTTCGTCTACATAGGATGCATTACTGACCTCGATGAATGGATGTTAATTAATAGTTATTCATGTATACATTTAAGGACCACCACTTAACCCCATATATATATATAATATCATCACCATTCATAGACTAATAAAGAGGGGTATCACAACCATATATAATATTTCTTATCACTCGACAAACTGATTATTATAAAAATATATCTTTCACCATTAAATGAAGAAAATATGTGTCTGATTGGGAATCCAAATTCATGATTCTGTGGTCCTCCTTGATATTGTAAAATAACTAAAAAAATAAAAACCAATTTTTACATGAAATACCAAAATATGTTACTTCTTGGTTTGAGCCTTCTTAATTAACAAACCCAAAACTACATTCACATCTCATAGAGTGTATGATATATCAAAATCATATAATTTAATATACTCAACAAACCATATATTTATAATATTTATATAATTCTGGACGAAACGGTATTTTATGATTTTATACTCTATATAAACCACAAACCACTCTCCAATGCGTATTGCCTCTAACATCTCAAGGCATGAACCATATCGACTAACTTCATATCATGATTCACATAGTTCTATTCTCGTGGCATCGATACCATAAACCCATAAGTGAAAGTATAACCATCTTGAAGTAGCACCACACCTAGGTCAATACTTGAGATGATACAAAGTGCGACTTTTTAAAATAATACAATGTTCAATAGCATATACAATAATTAACACCAAATTTAAACAATCTTAAATTTATCAATATTAAAATATTATAGTTAAAACTATGTATTAAATTTGGGGGTAATAATTTGATTAACCACATTAGTATTAATATATATATATATATATATTTCTTACACAATAAAAATATATTTATTAATTTTTAGGATGTGAGTATTCAATTTTTTGTAAAGTCCTTTTTTTCTTTAACAATAGATTTTGGTCAAAAAAGGATTGAATTTCTTGTTATGAGGAAATATTTTGATTAATTAATCCAAATTGTAGTAATTTTATTTCCAAAATGTATGTAATCAATCAAATTACCCTATCAAAATTATCTTTGGGTGATATATTGGGAGTGTTTTTGAAAATATAGAAATTTCATTGAATGGTAAAAAAATATATGTTTTTGTAAACCATCATTTCTTTCATTAGTAAATATAATTAATATTTTAATTTTATGACAAAGTAACATAAATAATATTTAATAACATAAAATTTAATTTACTATAATTGAATCATCATTATACATAATTTTGGTATATGTTCAATTTTTTGGATCAAAGAAGCAATTTTTCAAAAAATAGTTTTAAATGTATTTTTTAATTTTTATTTTATATTAATTTATACATATTCTTGAAATTGAATCAGGAAAAATTTATTACATATTTGGAATAATTATATTTTCAATTTATAAATCTGGATTTTTTATTTTGGTTTATTATTAATAGTAACAATACTAAATTTTTATCGTCTCAATAAGGTAAAATATTGTAATTAATGTTAATCATAATGTTCCATGTCCAAAAGATATCCCAAACACTTGTATTTATTTTATTTTATATATTTTTTATTCATTGACCATCCATGATGCAAAATATTTTAATTTATTTCCACCTTCCTTTGATTATAGAATTTATATTATTTTCTGTAAATTGAAAGTAAAAAATATTACACTATTTTTTTATATCTATAATATTTAGTATTGGATATAAAAATATATTATGTTAATTTAAAAATGCATAATTGAAAGATAAATTATTTTTATGATATTAATTTTCAGTTATGAAATATTATCCTTAAATACACATGCAACACTAATGTAGTTCATATAAATATAGTAGAAAAATAAATTAAATTATCTATAAAATCACTAAATGTAATATTTTTATAGCGTGCGTTAAGGTATGGAATGATTTTTATAGTTATATATATCATATTATGGATTTTTAAAATATTATAATCTAATTTCAGTTCTATCATGTTGTCATCAATGGAAAAATAAATGAGTATTGATAAATGTGAAATAATATTTTTTATTAAATTTTTTAAAACCCTAAAAGTGATACAGTAGGATAATTAGAAATATATATGGACTGAAATTGAACCATTTCCCATTTATGAGCCAAAAATCACCTAATAATTTAAATTGTAACTATTTAATATTGAAAAATTCATTACCATGGAAAAAGGATAAAATTGGTTAATGAAGGGGTGAAACCCAAATGAATCGTTTGAAATCATATATAAACCTATATAAATTTTATTAGATTATTAAAATAATAAATTATTCTCTTTATATTTGAATAAATTTCATTACGTAACCATTTCTATTTAGTTATAAACATATTTATTATAGAATTTCATGTATAACAAAAAAATGGAATTAAATATATTATATTACAAATAATGTTTTCTAAAATGAAATTAAATTCAACAAAAAATATTTCCCATTGAAAATCTAATGACGTTTAAGTTAAAATTTCATACGTGTTCCATTTTTTGGACATTTTTCAATTTATTATATCATTATTTTCTAGTACTGTGTATAAAAAAAATTATATTATATAAATAATAAAAATGGTTAATGAGTGGTGAAAACAAAGAGCCAGGGGATAAAAAAACTAAACATGTCCAAAATTTATTATTTGAGAGGATTAAAAATAATCATAATCTTATATTCTAATTATATCATTATGTAGACATTTTTTCCATGAAAAATAATTTATTTTAAATTAATATATTTAGTAATTGGAAAATTGTCACTCCCATCATTATAATAGGGATCACCCTCTCCTTGCATCTACCCACATTAAGAACCATTTGGTTCAACCAAAACCTTTTTATAGTACCTTCAAAAATCCCTTCCCCAAATTCTAAAGGTATTATTATTTTTATAGTATTAAACCATATCGAGATTATTTTCTATAGCTAATGAGGTTGTTTGAATAATATATATACATTTAAACATAATTTTTTAGTTTTATTTTGTTGTTTAAATCCTTAAAATCTTACTAATATTGTCTGAAATTTTTAACAAGTTTCCTTAATATAGAAATATATTTTCTTGATAAAGTAATAACTGATATCCATCTTATCTTCCATTAAATGTGAAACAAAACCATCATTCTTGTGTACCATAGACAACCGTCTTGAAAACTGATTTAATTTATTTCCATCAAAATATTTCACTTATGGTTATAAATTTTTATGTATTAGAAATATATGATATTCATCAAATTAATTTTTTATTTTAATTAAAATATATATTTTATTTTATAACCAATCCATCCACTGAAAAATAATAACATTAATCATGCATAAATGTCTATTTCCACTCCGAGTAGTGATGTGCTATATTTTTCTATCAACATCACATTCTCTAAATATGTATAAATTTATGTATAGAAACTATATTATATTTACGACATAATCATAATTATGAAAATATGGAATATAATTTAAAATCATTTAATCATATTCCTTGAAAAATGAAATGATACTTATGTGTACCTATGACCTATCGTATAAATGATTATAATGTTGTACATTTTAATAACTATGTTTCATGGATGGTTTTTAAATGTATAATTGATTTGTAAAAATTATAATAACTCATATAATTATTTTATTGTTCATGGAATAATATAAACATTTATTATAGTCAACATAATCAATTTAAATTTTGACATATGATAAAAATATATTCAAAACATCCTATATGAATGTAATTAATTGAGTAATTAAATATAACTTGTCAATAAATAAATTAAAATTAATAATAAACATGAAAATGTTCATAAAAATTAAATAAGTAATGTTATTTTAGTATTTTGGAAGATAAATAACATATGTGACGAGTCAGACTTGTGGTACAAGACACATCAACATAAAAACTCATTTTAAATGTTTAAAATATTTATTTTCGAAATATTTTTCATCTATATGTATTTTGATAAAAATATTTTTCTCACGTGTTTATATAGGAATAATTTAGTTTTAAATAAAATTTTATTTTTCTCTAAAATTTATTGAATTATTTTATTAAAATTAATATTTTTACGTATTAATTAAAAAATATCTTGAATTTATTTTAAAAAGGGAAAATTAATGATATATATTGACATGTATGGTTCCAATGGATTTTTTATCACAATAATAGTTTTTTATGATTTAATTCTATTTACGATAACAATTTTTTATTCAATGAAAAATCTTGTTTTCTTTTTTTTCAGCATTTCAGTTTGGAAAATTGGTATTTAAAAGTAAAAAATATTTTGATATTTGAATGAGTTTATAATTCGGGTTTAAAATATTTTTTAATGCATTTTTTATGAAAAGTAAAATATTAAAATGATTTATTCATTATATATTCTTATTAATTATAGATAATGATGGGTGAACCTGATAAAACATATATTAATGGGTGATCCTGAAATAACCTAAAGGAAGATCTGGTCCTAATAATGATTTTGTGAACATGTGATCATATTATAACTTATATCTATGTGTCATACTAATATATCTCACCAATTAATTAGGTAATATTTTAGGATCCAACTATTAAATTAAGTGAATATTATAATGTACAATACAAGGGGGTGAATTGTCAGTTTACAAACATTGTATTCAAACGCTTATGAATGAACTCAGTTTATAGGGTCTTAAACTATTACAACTCACAACCTATAAAAATGACTAGATAGGTCTTGGATATGATGGATAAGAAATGATGCAACACCAGAAGTTATGAAAAAACTATAGTTTTTGAATTGAATAAAATGATTATAGTAATACAAATGTAAATGATTCAACCAAACTGCATATAGATTTTTTTAATACTATATGTAATGATTAAATTGCAATTAAAACAATTGAAATAGTGAAAGATTATTAATTTAAATAAGAATCAAAGTGAATCCATTTGTATTACATATAGAATCCTAAATCTAACATTATTACAATTATTTTAACCACAAAAAGTAGGTCATCCTATCACTTAGGATAAATGGTCTTTCATACTACCACCTTGGTAAGCCCTTGATTCTATGATCTACATGACTGTCTTCCTATCCCTGTAAGGCCTCAATTAAGAAGGTATTCAGATCCTATGTATTTAAAACACATGAAAGCCCTTGATACGATGATCAACAGCAGGTCTTCCTATCCCCTAAATCCCTTAATCATTATCAAAATGATCAGATGCACAACACAAATCCAAGAACATATAGAAATACAAGAACATGGAACAAGCCATTCACTTCTTATTTCATTAAGGAATTCACATGAAGCAAGAGAGAAGTAAAACTCTCTCTATATATAACATGATAGGATAACAATTTTTTAATTATATTTCGAATGACCTACTATTTATATGCTATAGGTTCCAACAGTCATATTTCCTGCAACGTTCCTATTTCTATGAAAAAATTCAAAGGGACTTGGACACCCTACATTATGACAGTCAAAAAAAATAAAATACCTGACATCATTTTTGTTGGAAAATTACCAAATCATTGACATTGTTTTAGTAAGAAAATAGTATGTAAATAAGTATGAAACATTGTTTATTAGAAACATATAATCGATATTTATATAAGATAATATTACAATGCATTAAAGGAGTAGGATTAATTTTATGGTCATAATGTGTGTCCTGATGGAAATGCCTGTAGTGGTTATGATACAAACCAGGATTACGATTCATAATATGGATAAGATGAAAAATCATTTATGATTTATATTTTGTTTATAATGAATGATATAAAATCTGGTTATGATGCAAGATTATAATACACTACTTATCTTGGTTATGATACGTGATTAGGATGAGTGGTTACAATTCAATACTTATCCCTGTCACTATTCTTGATTACGACACTATACATAATCTAGTAACAATTCCTTAATATGATGAAATTAATATCCGAGTTAGAATTTCATTTTACGATACAATTCATAACCTATTTACAATTCCTTATTATGATTCATATGGTTAAAATTCATATGGTTAAGATGAAGATGGAAATGAAGTGGGGAAAAACACGTGTGGTTATGATTAATGACAAAAAAAATACATGATTACTATTTTAAAAAATATATTTAAATACAAATGAAAACAATTACCATATTATTATGATGTAGGATCAATAACAACTATAGTTACAATTATAAAACAACATATCTGGTTACATTGTAAAAAAACATACATGATAAACAAGAAGTAAATTTTGATTTCCAAAAAAAAGATCAATGGGAAAGTCAAAACATGTTTTGAATCAATGATATCCCCCATTTTGGATTGTAAAAAAAATATTAAAAACTTATCTCCCCCTGAGATTAGTAACTCTTCTGGAAGTGATGGTGAATACAACTAATTACAAACTATGTTAAAATCACTAGGGATCGTATTCTATTTACATTTACTTGTGAGTTCTCCCCCTTAATGAGATATAAATTAGATTATTTTTTCAAAACAATTATCCCCATTTCTGATTTTCAAAATGAATATGAGAAATTAATCATTTCCTGAAAAAAGATAGAGAAATACAATAGGAAACAATAGGCATTTCATTTAATGAAATAGGTTTTTATTACAACAATATTTCAAAAATAATTCTTTCCTCTTTTTATTTTCCAAAATATTCAACACCATAAGATTAAACTTTTTTAACTCTTTTCTATCCTCTATAAGTTTTTCAAGATCACATTGTTGAGCTATCAACATGGAATAATGTTTAGCAATAACAATTCTATGCTTCTAGAGCCATTGTTCTTGAAACTGATCGATTTCTTCCTGAGATTTAAGCATTACTTTATGATAATTTATTTCATCTAATCTAAGTATATAGGAATTATCCTAGATTAAAACTCTACTTGAGAGTGAAACAACTTCATCACTCTCATTATCCCATTTCATAGACCAATAACTAATTCAAATATTAACCATTTTGATGTACCAGTTCTTTGAAGTACATCATATTATTCATTTGATTTTGCAACCTACATCTGATACATGGCATTCAGAACATTTACCAAATGAACCCATTCATATTTCTTATACATATTATTCTTGAGACTATCATCAATATTTTATAACAACTTAACAATCCTTATAACAAGCCTTTTTGTGATTAGTATCATGTAAGTGATAAATCATGAAATCAGCTTCAAGACAGAGAATCATATCCATCAAAACCATGACAGAGTTTGTTCTATCGTTATGAGAATTTTAAAAGAATTTAAAATGCAGATTCAAACATTGGAATGAACAATATCAAAATCTCCATTCAATTTGACGCTTTATTGATGTACTGAATTCCATTAAAAGGGATTTTTCATTCATATTCGGTATCCTTAGTGTATTAAGAGAGATCGGTGAAATGAGTTTCTGTACCAATAAAATGAAATGGTTGATTTTGATTCTTATCAGATTATTCCTCTTCTAGTTATTTATTTGAAATTTGGTTGAATTTCTTCTAGGAAACACTTTCTTGGAAGGCTGAGTGGAAAGAGGCAGAAAATTAATTGAAGGAACCTAATAGGATTCTATGGTATGACTTCACTATTTTGCATCTTCTTTATCTTACACTTATATTTCTTTTTTTCCATGTTCTTCTTCTCCTTGTTGTTATTCTTGTTCATCTTATTCATATTATTGATTAAAAAATTGTGTAGACGATTGTATATAATCTTCTTATTCTGTGATTTTTTTCTTCTAGATCCAATTGAGTCTGAATAGGTTGCAGACTTATTAAAATACTATTTGTTTCTTTCTCATCTAACTTAAGAATACTATCAATTTTAATTTCTTGGGTCTTTTACATGTTCTTTATTTTCATTATCTCTTCCTCTTTTAATGCCTCTTCTAATCATATTCTCATAAAAAATTCTTCATCTGGATCTAAATAATAATGAGGATCCCCTGATTTTATTTATTCATTCATCATTCTCCACATGGAAGAATCATCATCTGATACATCCTTTTGTTTCTTTGATACCTTTGGAGTTATAGTCGTAACGAATTTTTTTTCCTGATGTAGAGACCCGAAGCTTTACGTACATGGACATTACATTACTTTTGACGAATACTTAGTACATTACAAAAACAAATAAACAAGGACCGTAATTGTTTAGTGTCTTTGGAAACTTGGAATGTAATCATCTAATCGTGGGGAAGGATCTTCAACATCTCCCATAAAGATCATCCACTTTTTGTTTCGTTACCTAATACCTTTCTTTTAATCCTGGGGGAAAATAAAATATAAAAAGAGTGAGCTCAAATTCTCAGTAAGGGTAAGAATGGATAAAATAAAACATACCATTCACATTTGAACCTAAAAACATGAACATAATGTTTAAACATGAAAATCTTGAGCAACGACTTAAAACATGGAAGTATATAAGGCATAGATCATAATGGAACATAAATAATGATAACATAGAATGAGAATAAAACATGTAATTGTGGCATCCATTAAGCACATGTAATTATTTCCATAGTAGCCAAGGCATTGCTGCCAAGACCATCTTAGTGGACAAAGTCCCGTTCTAAATCGAGTTCACTCCTCGTTTCAGTCCTATAACACTGAACCAGATTAACTTACAGTTACAACCATGCCTATCTCATGAGATATAAAATCTTTACCCAATTCATTGGAGGGATATATAGGTCCCATCCATCTCATAATGAAATCATTATTACTTGTGCCACAATATAAACAAAAATCATTCATCATAACCCAAGAATAAAATGGGTTTCATAAACATCATTCAATCATAATGTAATCCGTACAAAAAATTTTGATATAATTTCATCATTAGAAAATTGAAACCATGTAAATCATAGAGACATGATACTTGAGACATACACATGTTAAATAATGTCATCTTAGATGAAAATGGTTTTGATAAAACACTTGAAATGAATTCTTGAGGAAAATATCCTTTTTTCTTCAAAATCATTTTCTTTTCAGAAAATGTCTTGCAATTTTAAAAGAAGATAATTTTGTTGAAAATAGTCATGAAATATTTTTGAGGATTCTTCATGAAAATAAGGCTTTATAAAACCATAAAAATCATTTCATGCCGTATACGTTAAAAAAACATTCTTCTGGTACTTTTGTCGGAAAAGTCAAAATATACCTCGTAACGTAAACAAAAGAAAGATTACTTACATACCATGTATTAAAAGTCAAAAATGGGTAAAACGGACTTTAATCATACATGAATGAACTTTTATAAAACATTGACATGGATGATAGCAATAACCCCAGTAAATACTTACGAATAAGCAATCTCGGATAAAACTGAGATTTGCAAAATTATCCCTTACCTTAGGTCCGATATGCTTCATAAGTATCTGAACCTCCTGTAATATGATTTAAATAATGTCATTGACTTATTACAGAATCATATTCATTGTTATGATATCATATATGGTTTACTTATGACTTTATATTACCCGTTCTTTTGTAAATTCCATGTTAAAGAGCCTTTTGGGTAAAATCGTTTCATTTTTCGTCCATGTTTTGACTTGTAATTATTCATATGATTACTTAGATAATGATTACTTAATTACAGAATATAAAACATGATTTTTATATAATATATATTCAGAATATACATATATATAATAGATCGATAAATGGGATGAAATACACCGTTTATGGAGACGGTAGGTCGTACGTACGCATGAACATTGTTTTCTTTTCCTTATTGAATTGAATGGAATTAATTGGATGACATACATATAAATATAAATAAATCCAGTATCATTATTATGTCATATATTTCATGATTACTTATTATATATACTTTATAATCATTTATGAATAGTTAATCATTGAGAATGAATCTCATCGCGTCGTGGAGACGGTATTCCGTACGTATGCACAAGCGATGATATCGTTCCCATGATCGTGGAAATTTATTGGAGTGTATGTATAATATTATATAATCAATATCACTTTACAATAATCATATATATTCATTACTTTCACCATTATACCCATCCATGTAAGGTGGTGGTGGAAAATAGATTACATCACGGCATGGAGACGGTATTCCGTACGTACGCACGCACGGTGATTTCATTTTCTTTTGGATGGATAGATAGTGAAATATGGTTGTTTCATACTTATAATAACATATCAGTATATTTGTGATACTTATGTTATTACTTCATAATGAAACAACTAAAGAAGAAGAAGTGGAAGAAGAAATAAAGATGCAAGACTCGGTAACGGGCATTACCTCTTCTTTGAAACGCCACTTTGAGACCTCTTATTAGGGAACTAAAATTGGTATTTGAAAAAGAACAGGAACTCTAGGATGTTACTAGGGAAGTGGAGAAGATAATTTGGTAGGGTTTGTCCGAGATTGAAGGCTCAAAGTGGTGTGAGGAAGAGAGGGAGGAGGTTCCCTTTTATAAGGGAGGAGTGGGGCACCTTTGGAAAACTAAATATTATTATTTTATTATAAAGTCATATTCGGTTTTAAATAGCTAAAAATTGATTTATTTCGAATCTAAGGTGGGTATGGGTCTAAATTCTCTCATCCAATAGAATTTAGACAAGTTTAGGTTCCTATTTTAACCTTATCATTTAGATTTAACTTTAAGTGAAATAATTTTACTTTTACTGTGTCTTCTTGTTTTCTTACATTATAAGGTTAATAAACTTACTATAACAAGCCAAACTAACCCCAATTTGTTTATAATTAATATATATAACATTATCTAAGTCATTTGGCCGAACCTTAGATTTTTAAGAATTAAATAACAATTAATAATAAAATATTTGTTTTAAAAACTATTTTATGTCAATTTTGATACAATTTGGTAATTGAGTTCTGTGAAAATCATAACAGAAAGATTAGTTCTAAAAAATTGAATTATATCAATACTAACATGTCATATTTACATATAAAATTATTGTAATTCATAAAAAGTCTCAATTACATTTATTTGGGTATTTATAACATCAATTATGTCAATATTTCATTAACAAAATAATTACTACATCATCATTGTGTCATAACTAAATTAAATTATTTAATTTCTAAAAATTACAAATTAAATATCATTATGTATTAAATATTTTTAGCTTTCTAATGAATATTTATAGTCTAATTTATCATTTTTATAACCCTATATTAAAAATGATTTACTTATGGAACTTTGATTTAAACTATTTTAACCCTTCTTTAAATAAATTAATAATAAATGTCCTCATCTAATCCATGTGGGCCTAAATGGTGATATTTTATTCATAAGGTTGTTTTTGGTCGAATTACACTTATCCAATATATTTAGGACATGTGTTTGGGTAATAATAATATCATTTTTACCCTTGACTACTCTATTTATTTTTAACCATGGTAAATAAAAGTAAAAAGTTACTATTCACCAAAAATTATTTTCATCTCATTGAACCACATTTTACTTACTGACATCAACCGTGTATCTCGGAATTTTTAAATTCCACTCACAAAAGCGGTAAAATTAAGTTTTATGAAAAATTCATTTTTTATCTACCACTTAGTGGTTTCACTATTGATAAAAAAAAATGAAAGTTTCCAGAAAAATACCAAAAATTAGGCTTAAGATATATTTGATATTGTGAACTCAAAAATGATGTCTATTTTACCAAATTCAAAACATATCAGTTTCATTAATTAACTTAAAAATCAATTCTCGTCGTCAAAACAAATAGTGTGTTCTTAAAAGATAATAACTATCAAAAGTTTGACACTTGTTTATGTCTGGTTTAAATGTGAAATTACATCACATGACCAACATTGTATTAAATTGTAAAAATATATTCTAAATACACTTTAAAACCACTCAAATTAATAATTTATCACTATCAATTATTTCGATTAAAAAGGTTGTTTTTAATTAAAATTTAGTAATTTTCACTATTCATCAGAAAATGAAAGTTATCCAAAAAGTACCAAAATTTCACCCTAAGCTAATTTCGATATTCTGAATCCTAAAATGAAGTCCATTATAAAAGATAAAATTTATAAAGTTTCAAAAAGTGGGTATTACTATTCATAACGGGTAGTTCATAATAATATTATAATAATATCTTGTTTAGTGAAACTCGGTATTGCGTACTACACACGCTATCGAGGAAGGTCAAGATTGCGTGTAATGAAAGGCAAGTCAAGGATGCATGTTGTGCAAGCTCCTTTTGGTGTAGCATAAAACACAAGACATTAATGAAATTAAAAAGAATATTTTTCATAAAATCTCAGGGTATTACATTCTACCCCCCTTAAAATGAATTTCGCCCTTGAAATTCGTCGGGGTTATAAATGGTTTACAACTCGAAAGTTTCATTAATAGAAACCCACATCGTAAAAAGGAATACCAAATTTTGGCTTAAAAAAAATAATGTATGAAACGTAACGGTTACCCAAATTAACTCATCACTGGGTTTCCATGTAGGAGAACATAGGTGAAAATATGGATATGGAAGAAAAATCTAACCATCAATTTATGATGGAGAGTGATAGAGAACATGGCTATGAAAAATCCAACAATCACAAAGCCATAAATTTTTGAAGATCTAAGGTACCATATAATTCCTCGAATATAAGAGCATTAGGACAACATTTTTGGTTTTCATGATCATTTCCCTAAAGTTGATGAAATTGGAATTAGAAGAAATAATTTCGTGATTTTGGTACAGTCTCACTGTTGGTCATCCTTTGGAAAATTTCCACTTCATCTCTTAAATAATTGAAGTTGAATTTGTCATTCGTGATGTGTTATAAGATCATGTGATAGAATGATGGGTCATTCCATATGTCTCAAACAAATGGTTAGAAAAGTTATCAAAAAAATACATAAGTCCATATATTGTGAGATTAATCATATATGGTTCCTAAAATGGACATATACTTCATATTTCATATTTCTTAGTATAATAAAACTAATTTCTACTAAATAGGGACTTCCTGTAGGCCAGTGGTATGCAATAAAGGCCAGTCGCACTTCGATTGTGGGTTCGATTTCCATAGCCTTGTCCGACAGGATGGGCTGTCACCCATCCTACAGGTTGTCCTTTTTCTAAAACTATATTAATATAACATCCCATAAATAATGTCAAAAAAACTTCTATCCTTAAACAATACTATCTTCTGTCCAACATAATCCATTCCAATCTTTAGGCTTATCCATAATACTGCAGTCCACTCTCATATTATAATGAAAATGATTATGAGAGATTTCATATAACAAGCATTTTAATTCCATCGTTGATCCCCATATATAATATGATATGTCTTGTTGGCCACATTACAAACATTCGAAGGCCTTAATCATGTATTCTCTTGAAAAATGAATACCCATTGAATCTTAGTGAAAACATGAATTCTGTCAAAATTTAACTCTTTCCACATACCAAAATCCAAAAATTCTATATACTCAAACCATAATATGACCTTATCCATATATTAGTCATGATCTCATGAATACTATCAAACATTTAATTTTCTCTTTATCCCTTCATTATGTGCATATCATCTACTTTCCAAAAATATCTGAATAACCTTTCATGGTTACTAGTACCATTAATCATACACTTTCAAAACATAGGAAAGACAACATTGTAACAATCCTTAGATGTCTCTTTATTCCATAGTACCATGAGATTACTTATACAACATTACACTTGATAATAATGTAAACATTCCACTACCTTTTTAAACCATTGACTGTGCTTCAACAATTCTTTCATCTCACATATCATTTGTAGTCTCTTCATCATCATCAACATAAATACTTCCCATACGACCGTACCGATTATCTTCATGAGACTTTCCCTTAGGGAATTTGTTTTTATAGTGCCCGTACATTCCACATTTAAAACATTTAACCATTTTTGATGTCGTAGCAATACCATTATCCTAATCCATGGTGTTAACAGAACCTTTTCCTTTGTACTTACTGGCTTTGTGTCCTTCTTTTCCACACCCAAATCATATTCCAGTTCCATTGAAATAATTTCCCCGATGCCTCTTCCCACATGATTTACATGAGGGAAA
Source organism: Viscum album (assembly GCA_963277665.1). Lineage (NCBI taxonomy): Eukaryota > Viridiplantae > Streptophyta > Magnoliopsida > Santalales > Viscaceae > Viscum > Viscum album. The sequence goes on from OY728152.1 coordinate 1,261,049,139, forward strand.
TTGAACTTCCTTTCCTCTATGACCATCATGAAATTCCATCTTTCTCTTATTATCTGATTCAGGAAACTTACCAAAGTTGAGATTATTGATCATATTATGAGATTGCTGATTAGGCATAATAACGATGTTTGGACTTCCAAATCCCATTTCATTTGGTTTCTCATGAAGAATATCATTCCATTGTCCGTCATATCCTCGATTATCATGAATCTTCCTATTTCTAGCCATTTTTTAAAACCGAAAAAGAATAGTGTGAGAGGAAAAAATCATTCTAGGGAAACCAACATAGTAAAGAGGGAGCTCCCTCAATATCTAACATCTTAGGTTTAATTATAAGATCGTTACCATAATTCTAGGACTATAACCTATACTTATACAAAACCATAGGGACATCCCTAGACATGCCTTATAAATATCTCTAGGTATCTCACTAAAGTTTTTGCATCCTAGTTTCGAAAGGTTGAGTAAACCTTTCCTTTGATACCAACTATAGAGACCCGAAGCTTTACGTATATGGACATTACATTACTTTTTCAGAATACTTAGTACATTACAAAAACACACACACACAAGGACCGTAATAGTTTAGTGTCTTTGGAAACATGGAATGTAATCTTCTAATCGTGGTGAAATATCTTCAACATCTCCCATAAAGATCATCCACTTTTTGTTTCATTACCTAAAACCTTTCTTTTAATCCAGGGAGAAAATAAAACATAAAAATGGTGAGCTAAAATGCTCAGTAAGGGTAAGCATGGATAAAATAAAACATACCGTACACATTTGAACCTAAAAACATTAACACAATGTTTAAACATGAAAATCCTGAGCAATGACTTAAAACATGGAAGTATACAAGACAAGGATCATAATGGAACATAAATAATGATAACGTAGCATGAGAATAAAACATGTAATTTTGGCATCCATTAAGCACATCTAATGATTTCCATTGTATCCAAGGTAATGCTGCCAAGACCATCTTAGTGGACAAAGTCCTTTTCTGAATCGAGTTCACTCCTCGTTTCAGTCCTGTAACACTGAACTGGATTAACTTACCATTCCATCCATGTCTATCTCATGAGATACAAAATATTTACCCAATGCATTGGAGATAGATATAGGTCCCACCCATCTCAAAATGAAATCATTCTTACTTGTGCCACAATATAAACATAAATCATTCATCATAACCCAAGAATAAAATGGGTTTCATAAACATCATTCCATCATAACGTAATCCATACAAAAAAAATTGGATATAATTTCATCATTAGAAAATTGAAACCATGTAAATCATAGAGACGTGATACTTGAAACATACACATGTGAAATAATGTCATCTTAGCTGAAAATGGTTTTGATAAACCACTTGAAATGAATTCTTGAGGAAAATATCCTTTTTTCTTCAAAATCATTTTCATTTCACAAAATGTCATGCAATTTTAAAATAAAATAATTTTGTTGAAAATAGTTATGAAATATTTTGGAGGAAGCTTCATGAAAATAAGGCTTTATAAAACCGTAAAATTCCTTTCATGTCGTATACATTAAAAAAACATTCTTCTCGTACTTTTGTCGGAAAAGTCAAAATGTACCTCGTAACGTAATCAAAAGGAAGATTACTTACATACCATGTAGTAAAAGTCAAAAATGGGTAAAACGGACTTTAAAAATACATGAATAAACTTTTATAAAACATGTACATGGATGATAGCAATAACCCCAGTAAATACTTACGAATAAGCAATCTCGGATTAAAATGAGATTTGAAAAATTATCCCTTACCTTAGGTCTGATATGCTTCGTACGTATCCAAACCTCCTGTAATATGATTTAAATAATGTCATTGAATTATTACAGAATCATATTCATTGTTATGATATCATATATGGTTCACTTATGACTTTATATTACCCGTTCTTTTGTAAATTCCATGTTAAAGAGCCTTTTGGGTAAAATCGTTTCATTTGTCGTCCGTGTGTTGACTTGAAATTATTCATATGATTACTTAGATAATGATTAGTTAATTCCATAATATAAAACATGATTTGTATATAATATATATTCAGATTATACATATATATAATAGATCGATAAATGGAATGAAATACACCGTTCATGGAGACGGTAGGCCGTACGTACACATAAACGTTGTTTTCATTTTCTTATTGAATTGAATGGAATTAATTGGACGACATAAATATATATATACATAAATCCAGTATCATTATTATGTCATATATTTCATGATTAGATATTATATATAATATGTAATCTTTTATGAATGGTTAATCATTGAGAATGAATCTCATCGCGTCGTGGAGACGGTATTCCGTACGTACGCACGAGCGATGATATCATTCCCATGATCGTGGAATTTTATTGGAGTGTATGTATAATATTAAAGAATCAATATCACTTTACAATAATCATATATATTCATTACTTTCACCATTATACCCATCCATATAAGGTGGTGGTGGAAAATAGATTACACCACAGCGTGGAGACGGTATTCCGTATGTACGCACGCGCGGTGATTTGGTTTTTCGTTGGATGGATAGATGGTGAAATATGGTTGTTTAATACTTATAATAACATATCAGTATATGTGTGATACTGATGTTATTACTTCATAATGATACAACTAAAGAAGAAGAAGTGGAAGAAGAAATAAAGATGAAAGAATCGGTAACGGGCATTACCTCTTCTTTGAAACGCCTCTTTGAGACCTCCTATTAGGGCACTAAAAGTGGTATTTGATGAATACCAGGACCTCTAGTATGTTTCTAGGGAAGTTGAGAAGATAATTTTTCAGGGGTTGGCCGAGCTTGAAGGCTCAAAGTGGTTTGATGAAGAGAGGGAGGAGGTTCCCTTTTATAATGGAGGAGAGGGGCACCTTTGGAAAACTAAATATTATTATTTTATTATAAAGTCATATTCGGTTTTAAATTTCTCCAAATTGATTTATTTAGAAGCTATGGTGGGGATGGGTCTAAATCCTCTCATCCAATATAATTTAGACAAGTTTAAGTTCCTATTTTAACCTTATCATTTAGATTTAACTTTAAGTTATTTAATTTTACTTTTACCTTGTCTTCTTTTTTTCTTACACTATAAGGTTAATAAACATACTATAACAAGCCAAACGAACCCCAAGTTGTTTATTATTAATATATATATATAACCTTATCTAAGTCATTTGTCCGAAACTTAGATTTTTATGAATAAAATAACAATTAATAATATAATATTTGTTTTAAAAACTATTTTATGTCAATTTTGATACTATTTGGTAGTTGGTTTTTGTAAAAATCATAACAGAAATATTAGTTCAAAAAAAGTGAATTAAATCAATAATAACATGTCATATTAACATATAAAATTAATGGAATTCATAAAAAGTTTCAAATTACATTTATTTGTGTATTTATAACATCACTTATGTCAATATTTCATTAATAAAATAATTACTGCATCATCATTGTGTCGTAACTAAATTAAAGTATTTTATGTCTAAAAATTACAAATTAAATATCATAATGTATAATATCTCTTTATATTTCTAATGAATATTTACAGTCAAATTTATCATATGTATAACCCTATATTAAAAATAATTTACTTATTAAACGTTGATTTTAACTATTTTAACTATTTTAACCCTTCTTTAAATAAATTAATAATAAATGTCCTAATCTAATCCATGTTGGCCTAAATGGTCATAGTTTATTACTAAGGTTGTTTTTGGTCGAATTACACTTATCCAATAGAATTAGGACATGGTTTAGGGTAATAATAATATCTTTTTTACCCTTGACTAAACTATTTACTTTTAACCGTGGTAAATAAAAGTAAAAAGTTACTATTCACCAAAAATTATTTTCATCTCATTGAACCACAGTTTACTTACTGATATCAACCGTGTCTCTCGGATTTTTGAAATTCCACTCACAGAAGCGGTAAAATTAGGTTTTATGAAAAATTCATTTTTTTAACTACCACTTAGTGGTTTCACTATTCATCAAAAAAATGAAAGTTTCCAGAAACATACCAAAAATTTGGCTCAAGATATATTTGATATTATGAACTAAAAAATGATGTCTAATTTACCAAATTCAAAACATATCAGTTGCATTAATTAATTTAAAAATTAATTCCTGTCGTCAAAACAAATAGCGTGTTCTTAAGAGATAATAACTACCAAAAGATTGACACTTGTTTATGTCTGGTTTAAATGTGAAATTACATCCCATGACCAACATTGTATTAAATTGTAAAAATATATTATAAATATACTTTAAAACCACTCAAATTAATAATTTATCACTATCAATTTTTTCAATTAAAAAGGTTTTTTTTAATTAAAATTTAGTAATTTTCACTATTCATCAGAAAATGAAAGTTATCCAAAAAGTACCAAAATTTAACCCTAAGCTAATTTCAATATTCCGAATAAAAAAATGAAGTACATTCTAAAAGATAAAATTTATAAAATTTCAAAAAGTGGGCTTTACTATTCATAACGGCTAGTTCATAATAATATTATAATAATATCTCGTTTAGTGAAACTCGGTATTGCGTACTACACACGCTATCGAGGAAGGTCACTATTGCGTGTAATGCATGGAAAGTCAAGGATGCATGTTGTGCAAGATCCTTTTGCTGTAGCGTACAACACAATACATTAATTAAATTAAAAAGAATATTTTTCATAAAATCTTTGGGTGTTACACCTGATGTTGTCTTGGATGGCTTAGAAGGTTTGCAACTACTTTAAACTACTTCTTTTTCTATCACAACATCCAGATCATTCTAAAAACATTTTCTATTTAGGATTGAATCATTACATGACACTCATTATCATATCCTTACAAATTAAGGGATCCATCATGGATTTCAGATCTCGCATGATTTCAACATTACACAAGGTCAAGAATTATTTCATAAAATTTCTGATAATGGTGGGAACCATGACCATATTTTATTTTGTAGCACCATATTAGAGTTTCTAAATTACTAATAAAATGATTCCCATAAGGTTTAAATTCAACGTGATCACCATGTAATCTAGCACATATACATCAGAATATTTTAAACATTCCATGTCACAAAAATTGATACTCAATACCCTTGAATCTAGAGGGCTATACGCCTATTATATCCTGATAAATGTCTCATTGTTCTCTTTTCCTCATGAATGTCAATAATTGATTTGTCCACTTTACTCATATCAAAACATCCATCAGATTATTGTAATTTATGAAAAGGAAAAAGGGAATCATTCTTAGATTGTACTCCAAGAAACAGAGCTACGCGTTTTATGGAGGTTGTATACTTCTTTTCATATATCATGAAATAAATTTTAATACCCTTGTATAAAAAATTTGATATATAGAACGGTCACGCATTATCATGATACACATAATACTAATTATAATCTAGTCTTTAAAAAAATCCCACCCTTGAAAGTGTATTATTCATATCAAAGATGAATCAAAAATCTCAAAAACGTCACTAGAGACTAAACATTCACATAAAAAGGTCTTGGAAGATAAGTTATTAGGATACACGTCCTTTAGAGATGAATCTATAGACTCAGACATGAATGACTAACATGACCGTGCTGATATTCATAGTTAACAAAAATGTGTAGATCATTAATTATGAAAACTAAGGTAACTCTGATTACGGACCTCAGTAAAAAACAATTTAGAGTATCAAGACTATAGAAAAAATATATGAGTTTGATGTTGGATAAGGTTGAGATGGATTCATTAAAAATTGATTGACGATAAGGATTAGATCCTAAAATATCCAATCGTTGGGAATGATTTTGAACTGTTGAAATTTTCCATAAATGAAAATTGTATTCAAAATAAAACATATTAGAATTTTATTGAATGAAATGAAAAACAACTTTTTGAAAAATGAAAATAAGGCTATAGAAATTGTAATTTTTATAGAATCGGGATATATGTATTGGTTTCATTATATAATTATTATAAAAAAAATAAAATTTCAAACCGGATAGAAATATAAAATTGATAAAATCAAATAATAAATTACCGATAATCTAGTCTAGCTGAAGTAATCATATACTGATAGTTGAGTATCGATAATGTAATCAAATAATGATAAACCAATACATATAAAGTATACCAATTCTGATAGTCTAATCTAGTACTGATAATATTAAACATGAATCCACTAAAGGTAAAACCAATAGACAAATAAAAATAATAAAAATAAAAACAGCATCAAGAAACTGGGAAACATGTCAAACTAGTAAAATAAAACTCAATGAATGAATAAACGATACATGAAAACCGATACATGAAAAAAATGAAAAAATGTAAAATGAAAAAGGGAAATACCAATAATATTAAAAACTGATAATTGAAACTGATAAAATGAAAAACTAATTACTGAAATGTATACTCCCCCTTTGAAAAGTATTAAATCAATTTATAGATATGGATTAAAAAATAAATATATGTGAATGATTACAGTACAATGATCATTCATAGTTTCTATTTTATGTATTCAAATATATCGAAAGGTAATATTTTTTAAAAAAAATCAGAAAGATGTTCTTTTGTTCTGATGATTTATTAATATAATATCTAATTTCTGTGAGTGATATATAAGCATGTGATTCCTAATATACATGTGTTTTTTATGTGAGTGATGTTGAAGGTTTTTACTATGAGAAATGGAACTAGTATTATCACATAATATTTGAGTTTTGAAAAAATTCATGCCACAAACCGCTAGTGTGTGTTGTATCAACAACACTTGACCATAACAGCATCTAGCTGCTACATATTCAGCTTCAGTAGTGGAATGTGCTACTGAATTTTTCTTCTTTCATGACCAAGAAACAAAATAATTTCCTAATAAATTACATGATCTAGATGTAATTTACCAATTAATTCTACAACCAGCATAGTCTGTATATGAATCACATTTAAAAATCATTTATTGATAAATAAAATAGTTATAAATCCATAGTTCCCATTATGTTGTGAAAATTACTTTTCACTACTTTTAAATGGGATTCATTGGGACTGGATTGATAACTTGCACATAAGAATATTAAAAACTTCATTTATGGATGACTAGATGTTAAGTATAAAAAACATCTTATCATACATCTAAATTTTTTTGATCTACTAATTTCCCAGATTCATCAAGACCAGGTGTATTTGAGGTACCGATGGTAGTTATTATACTTTTAGTGTTGTCATATCCATACTTTTTGAGTTAAAACCTGATATACATATATTTGGAAATATATGTTATTTCTTATTTTTTAGACATTTGAAAAATTGAAAATAATGTAAACGAACACATCATACTGCTTAAAAACTCATATTTCATTAGATTTTCAAGTGAATAAGTTAGAGATTGATTAGTTAATCCAAATATAATGTCTACAACATAGATATGAAAAATCTAAATATTTTTGTTTTCAATTTTTATAAAATTTTTTGGGTCTGCAGTACCTTTTGAATAATTTTTTTAAATGAAATCAAGTGAGTCTATCAAACCAACCTCTATGTAATTGTTTAAGGCCATACAAAGCATTGGTATGTATAAAAACACGATCATAAAGTTTTTAATCTATAATAGCAGGATGTTGTTCTACATGAACTAATTATTGTACAAAACCATTAGGAAATGAACATTTTACATCAATTTGAAAATTTATGCAGTTATGTATTGCTACAAAGGCTAATAGAATATGAATAAATTTGAGTCTAGATACTAGAGAATGAGTTTCTAAATAGTCTATTCCATATTGTTTATTATATCCATTAGCAATAAGTCTGGCTTTATTTCTTATGTTGACTCAATTTTCATCACATTTATTTCTAAAACACCATTTTACAACAATTAAATTTTTTTCTTTTGGTCTTCCAACCAGGGTTAAGACATGATTCCTGTCAAATTTTTTTAGATAATCTTGTATTTCTTTAATACTATCTTCATCACCTATGGCCAAATTCGATGTTTTAGGTTAAAGTTGTGATAGAAAAGGAAGATGTTATATTACATTTCTCAATGAATTTCAAGTACTTACATTGTTATTTATGTCACCAATGATATTATTACAGGAATTATTCCTAAGAAACAGTTGATTTGGGTTTTGTAAAACTTTTTCATCAACATAATATAGAATTATTTCTCGGGTAAATGTTACAGAAACATTTTCTTAGGTATTTCCTATTTAAGAAGTGTTCTCAATCAAAGGTTGATAGACAGTTTGTGAAAACATAACAGTTGACATTGGATAGGTTTTTTTGAAAAATACAGGGGACTATTTTATCAAAATTTACATGCACTAGTTCCTCAGTAGTAAAAGTGATTTTATTGAATAATCTATAAACCTTATAAGTAGTGGAATAACCTAGAAGGATCACTTCATCAGATTGGGGTGTGAATTTATGTAAATTTTCATTTGTATTCCATATGAATATTTTTCATCCAAACATTATGAATTATGAAATATTTGGATTTCGATCATTCCACAATTCATAAGCTGTTTTGTTAAGAAAGGTTCTAGGTAAAACACTATTTATAGTATAACAAGCAGTACTAAAAAATTCATCCCAAAAACTCATATCAATTGAATATTTACAAAACATGGTCCTTATCATTTCTTGAATCATACAGTTTCTTCATTCAATAAAACCATTTTACTAAGGGGTTCATGGTGCTGAAATGTTGTGAGTAAAACCATTATACCACAAAAATTTTCAAAATCGTATTTTTGAAATTCACCACCATGATCACTACGAATTGATATCAGTGGAAGGGTTTTCTCATTTTTTACTTCGGATCTAAAATATGTAAAATAAAAAAAGTTTCATACTTATTTTATAGAAAATAGACCCTTATTAATCTAGTGTATTCGTAAAGAAAAAAAAATACATAGTATTTTACTCTAATGCATCCAGTTTATGTAGTACATAAAAGACCAATGTGCACTAACTGTAATGAATTTGAAGTTGAAACATCTTTTTTTGATTTAAAGGAAGTTTTATGTTTCTTTATATATAGAAAAGGGTCACAAACTTTTGAAAAATAATTCCAATGATCTAGTAGATCCTTAACATGCAATTTCACTTGTATTTTACAAAGGTTCTAATGGATACATTTCATATTCTTCTATTCCATAACAAATACTAGTCTTTCATTACACTAAAGGTATGTCATGGCTCCTAAGGTCATATATGTTTATTATGGGAACATTCTCATGGCTATGGGATGAAAGAATGAATTCATCCTTGGAATTGTGAACTAAAAAATTATCGCTTCTAAAATTCACAAGGTAGGCTTCATCAAATAATTGAATTATACATATATGGTTTTGATTAAGACCTTTAACAGAAAAAACATTTGAAATAAAAACCTTTCCTAAAAGAGAAATATTACCTATACCAATGATCATTCCACTAGCATTTTATCCAAAGGTCACTCTTCCACCCATCATTTAAATAATCATGGAAATGAAATATTTATTTCCAATAATGTTTTGTGATCAACCAAAATCTATGTACCCAATGTTCTGTGCGTTGGAACTATTCTTGTTTTCCTGAAAAAGAAAAAATTAGTTTTTCGGCACCTAAACTTATTTGTATCCTGAAATGTTAGATAAGAAAACTATAGAAATCCCCATTTATTTTTAAAAATGATATTTATTGAATCCTAATGATTGAGTTCTATTAAGATATAAATCAATTCCCAATGTACACCATGTTTACATTTAGTACAGAAATGATCATTTTAGGGAACAAAATATTTTTAACTAAAAAACGATTTTGAAAGAGTATAGAGAATTCCAAAGATATTAATTAGAGTACAAATTTATGAATACATATTATATAATTATTTAACTCCAATATTAAGGTTTGAAAAACATTTATTAATACAAAAAACTTCAGATTTTAGTCAAATCACTATATTATCATTCTCAAAAGAAATTGTTTTTGGAATTGTTTTCAAAAATATTTTTCTTTAAATGATGTTATTAAAATTCCTTAGAATTTTTATCATTATCATAATATAATTATATAAGGGGTTTTGATATATTTCCAAAATAAATATTATTCTGATTGTGTTCTATTGAAATATATGATATTTCTTCTGTAAGTTAGATATTCTAGAATTCTACTTATTATATTTTTTCATCAGATTTGAATTCTCATTCTAATGTAAGTTGGAAAATATGGATACTTATTCAAAAAAAGATAAATCATCCTGTAATGAGGATGATTCTTCAACTGAAGAGTATGAATGTTTCTCATCAGGATAATTTTCATTTAAGGATACATTTGTAATCGATTCTGTATTGTGTACCTTAGCCATGAATCAATTATCCTTAAAAGGTAGTCTGGTGGTATGTCATATATTATTATAACCAAAATATTCATATTTTGAAGAATAGATTGATTAATTGCCACATATTTCACTTGAATTATCATTTTCATTCAATACATATATTGTCTTAGACTTGTAATACCTTTTATTATTTCTTTTAAAAAAATTCTCCATCTTTTCTTTTCTTTTACGCAATGGAATATGTTTACTAATATGGCATTCTCTTTTACATTAATAAAATGTTACTTATGATTATTTCATGTCCTTACTATCCTTTTTGAATATATAATGAAAATATATCCTTCCAACAATCAGGTTCATCCTTCGATCAAGATTTTCTAATTAATTCTCTGGATGATCACTTTCACTAGAATCTGATCTAAAAATAACTTTCTAGGCATTGGATATTTTTATCCTTTTTCGGGTCTTGGATTTGGATGTAGTAGTAAAATATAAACTCACATTTCCTTTCTTTTTCATGTTGAAATCAACACCTCTCTTTAATTATTGTTTAATGTGGATGAAGAGTTACAAATCAATCAACAAGATTGATTTATGTAGCTTTCTTATTCTCATCAATATGTAACCTTTTATATTCACATTCATTTGGCATGATATCAATTATCATTGAAAATATGTTCATCATTGAGAACCTTTTCAACTATGGATTTTAGACTATTGACGGTTGTCACAATTTTTTTTTCACCTTGAATACCAGTTCCCCATAATGAAAAGATAAACCATGACATTATTCTTGAATCATTTATGTTCTTTTTTCTTCAACTATGTATGTACCAAAATGCATGACATCCAATTTCCTTTAGATACAATTGGATGCTTCACATGAAGATATCTGAATATATATATTCCTGGTCATAAAACACAACAATGTTTTGTATACCTTGTAATTAACTGGATATTCTAATTTTTCATGGATAAGGATGGTTCTGACTTCCTTTTTTGGTATTTGGTATTTCCCAGTAAGCATGAAAAAGTGGTCCACTCCAATATTAATGACAGAATGTTTCATTCGATCTCTCCAGTAATCATAATCATTCCCATAAAAATAGGTGGTCTAGTTGGATTTATATATTCAATTGATCCAATATTCATTCATGTCATCTTATAAAAAATAATATTCCACTCCACAGACCAGTTTTGTAAGTAGTTATGAAAAAAATATGTAGTATAAATAATTTTGTCTTGCATAAATGAATAAAGAAAGTAAACAAAATAGAGTAAGGAAGCTATGATACCAACTGTAGGATCATAATATATATGTAAGTGTATATTTGAAGGCACAATATAAGATGGGGTGAATGGTAGGAATAAAGAAATTGTATTCAAACACTTAATAATGAACATATATTAAGAGGTCTTAAACTATTTCAATTCCATACAAATAGAAATGACCATATAGGTCTTGGATCTGATGGATATGATATGATGTAATACAACAAGTAATGAAAAAATGCATTTAAATTGAAGACAATGATTAATGTAATAAAAATGTCAATGATTCTACCATACAACGTATAGAATCTACTAATACAATATATAACGAATGAATCGTGATTGAAAAAATAACAACAGTAAACAAATATGAATATAAAGAAGAAAAAAATTGATTCCCTTTCAATTAAAAATAGAAGAGGAAATCTAATGGTTTTACAATTATTTAATCCCAAAGAGTAGTGTATACTTTCACTATAGATAAAATGATAGTCTTTCCACCTCCTTGGTAATCCCTCGATATAATAATATGCATAAATGTATTCCTATCCCTGAAATATCTCAATTAAAAATGTAATTTTCACCTCTATCTTTCAAAGACAGTAAATCCCTCGATATGATGATCGATAACACATATTTCTATCCCTGGAAGCCCTTGATCATTTTCATAATGATCAGACTCAAAAAATAAAATAAAATCACTAAATAAAAAACAAGAACATGGAACAATTCATTCACATCATGTATCTTCAAGGCATTATAAAAATGTAAGAGAGAAGTCACACTATCTCTATCTAGATCATAATAGAAGGAAAAGTTGTGTATTCAGGTTCGAATGACCACCTAGTTATAGGCCTCGGGTTCCAATGGTCTTATTTCCTTCAATGGTTATATTTCTCTAAGAATTTAAGGGGACTTGGAAACGTTCCATTAAATTTTTTAAAAAATATAATTCATGACCACATTTTGATTTGTAATTAACCAACTCAATGGCATTGTTTTTGTTAGAAAATACTATGTACCAATGTATAAAAAATGTGTATGATAAAAATGTAATAGGTATTGATGTATTATAAGAGTAAAATGAATTACATGAGTATGATTATTAATATAGTCAAAATGCATGTCATGATTATAATTCATGTACCGGTTATGATAGAAAACATAGTTACGATGCTTAACATAGATAAGATTTATATCAGTTATGATTTATATTGTGGTTACAATTCATGATATAAAATATGGTTATGATTCATTATTATGATACACTACTTATCCTGGTTATGATTCATGATTATAATGCATGGTTACGATTCAATATTTCACCTGGTTCGATTTCCTGATTTTGATAAAATATCTATTCGGGTGACGATTCATGAATATGATGCAATTCATATCATGGATTCGATTTTTGATAATGATACAATTCATAAAATGGTTACGATTGAAGATTATGAAGAATATAGTTACAATACATATGGTTATAATGTAGATGGTGAAGATTCAGAGAAACAACATGTGTTTTTATGATTTAAGACAATAAATAGTTCAATATCATTGTAAAAATATATAAGTAATTTCAATTGAAAACAATAAGCAAATGATTTTGATGTGGAATAAATAACAACTATGGTTACGATTATAAAAAAACATATCTGGATATGTTATTAAACAACATACATAATAAAAAAGAAGTAATTTGTGATTTCTAAAAAAAGATCAATGGGAATGTTGAAAAATGTTTTGATCCAACAAATATTCCTTGTATTAAAATAATTTAAATAGGTAGTTATCTAAAGTATTTTCACCAATATATTTATCTTTCCATTAGTTATTTCTGACATGAGTGAACACAAGTGATTAATATGGTACTATATGTTTCCAAAAGGTGTTTTATTGGTTTCTCTTCTATTAAATTTATTTGTTTATAAAAAAATTCATTTTTTATATGGTAATGTTAAAAAAATATGGTTTTTCATGTCAATCACTTTACTAATGGATAACCTTTCATTTTTTGACTTACTGGTCTTATTTTTAATTTCTCATGTTCGTAAAAATTTTCCACATGGTATAAGGATGACTATACTAGATAATTAGGTTAGGGATCTTGTTGTGGGAGATATGATGAGTAAAAAAATCATGGATTTAAAATTAACATGTTTTGGGAAAAAATGTATACAATTATAAGATTTCTTCTTTGAAATTGTTCCTTATAATTATATAAACCATTATACCTAAATGGAATAGTGGTATGTTTTTTATCATATATTTCCTTTTTACTATGTGAAATTTTATTGGTTGAAATTAGGACATGTTTATTGGTATCAGAACATGAAATGTAATGACTACATTGACATAAATTGTTCTAAGAGTGTTGGTTTGGGGATTTTATAGTTGATATCAGAGTAGATATCTGATTATTTTTGAAATTAGAATGTTTCCTAGGATTTCATCATATGATTTAAGTATTCCATTATAGGATTATATTATTATGTTAGATAAAAAGTTCAATCTCCAAGAAAACCATTTTTTTAGGGATTATGGGATGGGATTTTGAGGTGATTAATTATATTTTTGGAGATGTAATACTGGGTTATGGTATGGGTAACTCTTATTTTAAACATGAATGATTGTTTTATAGGAGTATTTTTATATTTTTTGGGATGCAAGATAAATGGTGTGAGATAACCATTAAGTTTAAAACATTCTTTAATATTGAAGATAATAAATTTATTTTTTAAAATTTGTAACATGTTATTGGGAATTTTATAAGAAATATATTAATTTTTTGTAGGAATGTCCCATACTATTGTTGAAAAAAAATCTCACCTGGAAAGGCCACATGTCATGGACCCACAATTGAAGGGGGAAAATGGTGAATCACCTAAAACTAGACTATGTGATGTCCTAGTCATTGTGAAATTGATTTTCAAATATATTATTTGATATAAAATTATTATGATGATTTTGGGAATTTATATTTTATCATAAAAATACAATGGGGTTGAAAGGTGATTTTATGATTATGTGTATAATTTAATCTAAGAAGTATTTAACTATTTTGGGAACCTTTCTTGTCTAAGGTAAATAAAAATAATTTGGGAAACTATTTTATTTCATATTAGAAATATGGTTTTAATTATCTTCCATACGGATATATGATTTTAATATAGATTTATGGTGATCCAAATTATTTATAGATATATTCAAAATTTCAAAGAGATTTTATATTTATTGAATATAAATATTATGTATGAGCCTTTAATAGTGATTGATGTTATTAGGGATAAATTTTTAATTTATCGTGGAAGAATATGTGATGGAATCATTCTAATTTTTAGGACACAATCTTTGTTAGGAATAATTTCTAATTATTTAGGGATAGTTAGTATAGGAAATATTTAATTTAATGATTTAGTACTATAGTGTAATTTTGTTGATTGATGCATCTTTTCTTTGTATGAATGCTAATTGATTATGAAAATTTCCTTAACATATTCAAATAATTACTATTTTCTTAATATATGAATACATGATGAATACCATGTTATCCAGTGGGGGATTATGTGGTCTAGTATATATTTATTTTAGTTCTTAGGCATGAAAATTTATTTAAAATACTCATCTTTAGAGAAAATTTTGTATTGTGGTGGAGATATATTATAGGATGAAATTTAAATTATTGGGTAAGTATATTTTCTTATGTAATTTTCTATATTTTAAAATAATTAATTATCTCTAGAAAATGATATTTAAATAATTATTTTCCTTATATAACATTAATGTGATTAATTTTTGATCCTTTTCACGCATCATTGATTTGTTATTTTATCGTAAATAACATTCTAATTATATTTCAATTTCTATTATTAATGTACTATATAATTGTCCATAATTATTTGGACATTAATTTATCATCTATTTCAATATTTTTACATCCCACTAATGTTATACTCTTTGAAAACATTTTTTATTCCCAATAACCTTTATATTTATATTCCTCTATTTTCAAAAGGATGTAATATTAACCTTTTTATGATGTGGAATTTTAACATATATATTATAAAATGTCAATCAATTGAGTATAGATATCATGTTTATATAGTTATTATATAATTTATTAGAGGGGGTGAGAATTTTTTTATCCAAATATTTTAATAATAATTATGCTTTCGATATCATATAGAAAAAATAACACATATCATAATAGAACCATGAAATATTATAATTAAACTTTCATATTTATAAACATGATATTAAATTAGTGGGTATGAATTTTATTAATGAAATTATCACATATATATCTATATAATATCCCTACTCAATAAATATATATTAATTAATTAAGTGTATATAATCTCTTTATTTTTAGTAATTCCATTCCATTCTTTAATAATATGTTTTCTATCAAAATTATTGTTTTTATTAGTGAATATGGTAATTAATTTTTTACCCATATTGAAATGATTTTTTATAAACATTTTATAAATTTTTAACTCAAAAAAGCCAAATTATCTTAGGGTTAAAGCTACGTATTAACTGAAATGTTTGATTTATAGTGAATAGTGAAAAGTACAAATTTTATAAAAATAGTTAGTTTCATACATAAAAAATTATCTTTATTCATTTAAATTCACCTCAATATATAATAATTAATATATAATTATATATTATATATTTTAGTATATTTTATTATTCAATATACCAATATTTGGATTAAATTTATTTTGGGCATAAAAATGCATCATTTTAAAAACTAGATTTCATTGTGCATTGAATTTAAATCATAAATTATTTTCTATCACATCATGAAATTCATATGTTAAATATAAATTAAATATTTTTAATTAAGAAGTATACATGTTTAAAATGTATTCTTTTATTTTATTCTTATTATGAATGGAAACCAATGATAATTTTTGTCACCTTAGAATTGTGAAACCCAATATTAAATGAAAAAAATGGTGAGAAAAGTAATAAAAAATATACTAAAAATGTATTTATTTTACTGGGTTAATGTTTTTTTATAATGACTATTGATGAATGTAAAATGTTTCTTTTTCTATATTCATTTGTTTAAAGCATATATATTCATTAGATTGAATATAATGGAAGAAAAGTCACTATCTTGAATTTAATATTCATAATATTCTATAGATGTTATAGAAAAAATACTTTTAGTTATAAATTTAAATTTTATAGATAATTTATATTTTGTCATGGGAAATCATAATTCATTTTTAGTGATCAAATAGTGACTTTAAAATCATGTTCACATCGACAAAATGATTGTGAATATAGAAGAAAAATAAAGAGTATTATTTTTAAAATATTTAAATGACATATTTTTCTAAGAGGAGTTATGGTGTTCCATTAATTATATATATAAAATATTAGGGGTTTTTTAATATATTTTATTTGAATTAAATTTTTATCATCTTTAATGTAATGTCAAACTAAATGAATGGTCTACGAATGGCATTAATAATATTTTGTGTTAAATAACATTTTATCAAAAAAATTAATTTTTTTAGACGTGAAAAATTAGGATGGTAAATAGTCTAAAATTTCAACCCATGGCCATTTACATTCATATTTTCACATTATATGTAAAATTATTACCCTTCAATATTTGGAAAATAATTATAATTGTTAAATTTAAAAATTGTTAGCAAAGGGGTCAATCCAAAATATAAGGTTTCAAATAAAATACACACACACACACACACGTATATATATATATATATTGAATTGGATTGCAAAATTAAGACTATATTACCATTATCATATAATCTATGTTATTTTGGTACAATTTTAGATGATTTGGATAGATATTATATTATAATATTTTATTAATTTAAAAAAATGTCATTAGTAATATATTATAATAATTAATATCTTACTAAATCATCTAAAATTAATTAAAATCCTACCTTCGACAAGGTGAGTCAAATTTTGTTCAAAATATTAACCATGATGCATTTATGAGTCATTTTTTAATTTTAGTTTTCATAACCCTTAATGATTAATTTTTTTGATATCATGATAATACTAAAATGGGTTCACAATGGGTTAAAACAAATATATAATGGTGAAAAAATAATCTAAACGTATACAAATTTTACTGCATGAGAGTACTTACAGTCATCATCATCCTATATATCAATTATAGGAATATCAATTCATTTTTTAATTAAAATTAATTTATATTTATTTAATACATTAAGTAATTTTAAAAAATCCCCTACAATCATTATAATAAGAACCCCTCTCCATTACTAAACAAAAAGTATGATCCATTTGGTTCAGCTAAAACCTTTCTATAATGTTGTCCAAGAATACACCCCCCATTCTAATGGTCATAGTTTGGGACCAATAACATATCAGTTAACCAAGGGGTGTAACAATTAGATATTGTTTAAAATAAGAACTCATCCTATATAATTTTGATTATATGATTTAATTTAGTCTATATCGTTCCTATAATCTAATTCATGTCTTTTTTGATGAATTTAACAATAGTTCAGAAGATATTATTTTACAAATTTTAATGTATTTTAAAAAAAATTATTATTTAAAATTTATAGCAAAAAATATTTTGATAAATGATTTAAAATTTAGATAAATCATATCATTATACATGTTAATTGGATATGGTTGAATGAAAAAATCATGTTCTATTTATGGGTTATTTTTCTTTTTATATCATCTTTCTTGACACCTAAATGAAAAATATATTGATATCGTGATAATTCTCAAAAGTGTTAGTAGGGGATAAAATAGATATAATCGTGAAAAATTAATCATTTCAAATTAAAGTATGTGTCATTATTTAGAATCATCATAATACTATATTCTAATTATATCAATTTTGATACATTTACCCAAGAAAAATAATTTATAATTATTTAATACATTATGTAATTCAACATGATAGCATCCTAAAATTATAAAAGGCACATCATCTAATCTCTAGAACACACCTCAGTTGAAATTTTTTTATGTAAAACCCTACCCATATCCCTTCCAAGAAAGACTCACTACATTATAATGTTCTTTGTTTGAATAGAATACTACCATTAGAGGGATTATGATGAAACATAATAGGCGTTGTTTGATAAATATGTATAGATTTTAACCAATAGTTTTTGTTTTATTTATTTTTATACCACTATAAATTCTTCTTCAAGCATGTTAAATAATAACTCCAATATATTCCATAAACTCAAAAAAAAATTGTTTGTGCCATAAACTCTATCTATCTCCTATTCCGTTAAATGGGAAATGAAACTGTCATTCTTGTTTATATTGCACTAACACATTTTGATCCGATGTAATTAAGTTTCCATCATCACCACTTACATATTCTCCCAATGAAAAATGATAACATTATTCATACATACATTTGGATTTAAACCTCAATGAACTGATACAATTTATTTTTCATAACAATATAACAAGGATTATATATTACAATTCTACTAAAAACTATAAGAAATTTATGATATAACCATCGGTATATAAGGTTATAGTAATAAATACCTTATTCCCATCACATTTGTTGTAAATTTAAATGTTTCTCATGCGTACGTACAGCTTATCATCTATATAATAGGGAAGTAGTTTATATTTTATAACAACATTACTTGTTTCACTCAAAATGAATAATTTATATTCGAATATTATAATTAGGTCATTATTATTATTTTGGAGATTGTGGAATGATGAAAAAATTGATCATAGTCAACATAAAAATGTCATTCTCAATATATGATTTGAATATTGTCAAAATGTTTGATATGAAATTAATTAATTAAGTAATTATATATATAACAATAAAAATTTAAATAAATAGAAAATTAAACATGATAATTGGTTTTATGAATTTTAATAATTAACAAAAAGATAATATTTATTAGGATAAATAATGCATGAAAAAATTCATAGTCGAGGTATGGTACACATTAACATAAAAAATAATTTTAAAGGTTGTAAAGAGTTGTTTTTAACTTTTTTCTCAAACTTAAATATTTATAAAATTATATAACACAATTATTTATATTTTAAAAATTCTATTTAAAAGGAAATTTTATTTATCTTGTGAATTTCGTTCAGTGATTTTCAAAAGGAATCATTTTACGTATTTTTTACTGAGCATTTTAATTTTCATTAAAAAAGAAAAAATTTAATGTTCTATTTTGATGTGTACAAATCAACAGTTTTTAACAACACCACTACTGTTATATGTTGTTTTAATTTATTTATAAGATATTTTTTTTTATTAAAATAAAAAACTACAATCCATCTATTATATATATGTTATTTTTAAAAATATTATTTCTTAATGAATGTATATTTTGACATTAGAATGTGATTTACATATGGGATAAAAGGAGTTTTAAAATTATGTTATTATAATAATGTGACATATTGAAATGTTTTAGTCATTATATAGTTATTAATAATTACATAAGATGATGTGTATTCATGATACAACATATATAAATTGGGGATCCTGATACAACTTATATGAAACTATGAGCTCAATAAAACTTATATAATCAAGTGATAATTATAAAACATATATGTATAGGTGAAACAAATATAGATCTCCATGAAATTTTTAAATTTGCATTGTCGTTAAATTAAAGGAGGGAGATAAACAAGGTGGTTTCTCTTATTGATTTAACTAGGCTCCTATTATTTTTCAAACAAGATAATATAGTTATGAATTTAATGCTCAATGTTTAATAATGTTATTTTCATTTGATACTTTTGTGTTTAAAATTATTTCTAATAATTTTATAATATGATAAAGGTAAAACAAGTTATTTATTTACATATTTTACACTAGAAAATATATTTCAAAATTATATATCACATATTTTCATTTATTTCCTTTCTCATATTTATTTTAGTTTTTATATGTTTTTAAGATTGAGTAAAAATGTTAATAAATCCACAGTTCCTCGGGTGGAAGTTTTCCATTGAGAATAACATTTATTGTAGGAAAATGAGAAATTTGGTTAAATTTTCCACAATAAAGTGTTTCTTATAATTCTATGAAACTCAAAACCTAAAAAGTCTATTTGTATATAAATGATCCAATATTTCATTTTGAGGTTCAATGTATTTGAATGATAAAATTCTTTTACATTTATGAGAATCAATGAATGAAATGAAAATATTATGTTTTAGAACCATATCATTTTATGCCGATTGATGGTAGTTATTGATGATATTAGATAAGGTGTTTGATAACATTGTATATTATCATTCTTTCAGGTGAGGTAAATTTAAGAGTCATAGATACCATCATGGGTGTAAGATCATAGTATTTCTTATTGTGTATAGTTATTTTTTATGGTATAAAAGTTATTTATAGGAAAATGTGAGTTCCCAATTATATCATGGGTGTATCGGTTGTGTTTGTGGATTTTGCAGAGTATAGATCTCCATATTCTAGAAGAATAAGGAATGACACATGGATATTAGAAAACGGGAGGGATATGCCCCACTGTTACTCCTAACTATGTTGGTCCTGATAGAGGGGTGCAAGATGTTGGACAATTTGAGGAAAAAATACAACTATAAAAGCATGGTTGTAGGGGGATCTATAATTTTTGAAAGAGGATATGTATAACATCATAGAAACCACACTCCTGGATCATATACTATAATCCATTACATTACATTTCCTAATTATTTGTCGATAATTATGACCTAAATTGTCATCTAATACTTAAAAAATAAAAAATTATAACATGTATCATGTATAACATTGATGAACATTTATTTTTAGAGATTTAGAGTATTAGAAAAATAATATTACATAAAAATTCATATCTAATTTGACTCATAAGTCATTATAAGAAAATTTCCCAAATTTTTCCAAGATTTTATTATATCACTATATGACATCCACACCATCCTTGAGAATCCTTTATAAGTATAACTTCATCAAAATAATTCATTAATCTTTGTGAAAAGAAAACATTATATGGAAGATCTAAAATTCTCATTATGGGTAAACTTAAGCCATAACAACTAATTATCATCAATGAGAATAAGTGTACATAAGGTTATGATAACAAAATCAATGTGCAAGGGAGAATAATAGAATAACTAATAAATATTTATATGAGGACCATCAAATAGGAAACCCTATAAGTGGAAAGAGTCATCCAAATAACAAATCATGTTCAATGAGATACCATTCTTGATAATTATCAACATTAATAACCAATATCAAAAAAATATAAAAATATTGTTATATGGGAACATCACCTTAGTAAACCCTTAAACAACACTTATAGAACCTTTACTAATGGAATAAGAAATATGTTTGACTTCCATTATAATTATCCATAGAAAATAATCATTACCCAATTGATGAGGTTGATATCATGGTTCACCCATTATATAATCTATTACAGGATCACTTAGTACTATCTAGGTAAAAAAATCATTTATAATTTCCATGAACCAAATAAATATATAATTCATTAAAACTCATTTAAAGAACATTTATTATTTAAAAAATATGATTAGGCCGTGTAAATGAATCATGTTTTAAAAGAAACACATTATAACATGGATAACCCATTTAAATGAAGTTAGATTCCTAAAAATATCATTAATAAATGATTAAACCATTTAGAAGAAATAGGTTGAAAACAAGGTCTTTGAAACTTCAGTTACCTAGTAAAAAGAAATAGGTTCAATAAAATCGCCTTGTAACTTGATTTACCCAATGGAAATAAATGGTTTAAAAAATCTTTTAGAAACATGATTATGCATTCGAATATTAAAGGGTTCAATGAAAATATCATTGAAACATGATTATTCGTTGGAAAAGAAATTGTTTAAATAACAATATCTTTGAAACTTGAGTAATCCATGAAAAAGGAATTGGTTTTATGAAAATGTATTTTAAAAATGATTGTACCATGAAACTAATGGGTTGTAAAACAATATATTTATGATATAATAAACCCGTTTAAAAAATATATTTCACAAGTATCAATTTAGGACAAAATCAATCCACAGAAAATAAATGGGTTTCTGAACAATCATTATAGAACATAATCAACCCCTGAAAAAAATGAGTTTCAAAATAGAATCTTTGATAAAAAATATTCAAAGAATGAATTATGAAGAATGAAATACAATATATCCCTAGTTGTGGAATGTTAACAAAATGTTTCTTTAATTATATAATTGTAAATTACCATAAAAATCATAAAAAACATTCTTTGGGAAAATAATATATAAACATTCCAAATCATTCCAAACCGTAGTGAAACATTTGAGTCATTTAACGCATGAAGGGAATAAAATGAAATGAAATTTATAATATATTTATAGTAATTAGACTGATAATATAAAATGTCAATGATTTATTTTCTAAACCATACAAAATAATATTGTTTTATAACATAACAAATGTCACAAAGAAGTCAAATTGTGACAACAATCTGTTACCGCGATGGTATCGTTGAAACTATAAAACCCATGACATAATAATTACAGAAATGAATAATTGAATATCACGAAATATAAGTATATTTTTGGAATAATATGTAAAATTTTATGGACATACAACTTATAAAATAATTATGTTTCATAACAACAAGATATGACTCAGTGAAAAGAGATTGATAAGAAAACCATTATTAATTGATTAACATTTAAATGATTAGATTTATGAAAGAATAAAAAAATTAAAACACATAATATTGTTAAATAAATTATTCTCATGACATAAAAATTCAATGGAGAGTATAAACTCTGTATAAAAGTAACTATGTGCATAATAAAAAATTATTGTCAATGTAATTTTAATTGTGATAAAACCCCTTACAACTGTTGAAATATATAATTATAAAACCAAAAAGGTAATAATAATATAATTAACTATTTATATATCATGAAGAAAATATAATTCATGATTTAATGCATAAAAAATTGGATTTATATACACCACATTAAATAATTATGTAGTGATTATGACGTACGACTTGTGAAAGTAAAAGTGAAACAAGAATCCTTGACCATGATTCTGATTTTTCATTATTTCCCACTATATTCCTGAATAATAAAATTATTCTAGTTATCTATATAATTATTAACATTTTAGATGTTTGTTATTAAATTTATTTCACTTTTAGGAAACTTATATGACATTAATTAGTCTATAATTTTTATATCGGTTTCTTTCACCATGATTGATTTTTGTACGATCAATGACTTGGGTAGGTAAACTATAGTCTAGTGGGATAATTATTAAAACATTTTTAGAATAATAATAAATTAATAATTATCCTAATTATATATCAATTATACTTTAAAAAACAATCATGAATGATGGTTATGAAAAATTATCCAACATTATAATCGAGGATATGGTAGGACATACATATGCTTGATTAAGATCCCATTTTTTCATTGATCATTACAGAAATAATGAATGTAACATTTAATATTAAATAACTATAATTAAATAATATATAAAATATTTTACAGCTACATATAATTATAAGAATAATTCTTGTGATGTAAATGTAATCACATCACGTCGAGGAGGAGATTGTCCAATCATCGATGAACGATGATATCACTTATTCAGTTTTTGAAATGTTGATAAAGAAAATGATATATTACATATAAAGAATGGTTATTATGTATATAATGTAGTATATATGTTATGTATATCACATATTTTTAATTAATACCATCATTAATACATTCCATGTGTGGTTTGAATGTGTCATTTCACATTAAGGAGGTTATAGTTCACACATCCACAAATGATGTTATCATATTTAGAGAAATTGATAGAATAAAGTTATGTATTAAATAAAAAATTAAGATGAATTATTTAAAAATAAATATCATATATCTCATATAAAAATAGGTTGTCTATCATAATTCCCATCGATTATATATTGTAATAGGAAAAAGTACGACATCATTTCATTAAGCGGCAGTTCACCGTACACACAAATAGTAATTCTGGTACCCATTTGATAGATAAATTTATAGTTGTAGGTAAAATATATAAAATAATAACACATTAGTATATTTTTGTTACCTATGTTACTATATAATCATTCAATTATTAAAATTTAATGGCTTTAAAAAAATGAAACATAATATCTTGTAGAGGAATGTTACCTCTTTTTCCGGTAACTCCTCTTGTTTTGAACCAAAGGTGAAACATGGGTTGTATTTAATAAAAAAATTCCGACTTTTGGGTTAGGGGAGTTGTTTTTTGAGCTTATTTGGTTTGGGGATTGAATATCCCAACAACATGATATATTTCAGGAAATTTGGGATTATGAGTACCATTATATAGTGGAGGGGGTGAAATTATTCTAAATATAAAAGGTCAACTCTATTGAGAGATATTCCTTAATTATTGTTCTTCCAAAATGGAATTTGTTTGGATTAAATGTGATTTATGGTCGAAAAATACCCTAGCCACAAAAAAATCATTTTTATGATTCTGTTCCTTAGTAAATTTGTTTCCTTATTTATTTTTTTGGGTTATCATTTAGGTAATTAGTTTTAAAACTTATGTAATTCATTCCTTAAGGCTAAATTAATGTGATACATATTATATAATTTATAACAAATAATTATGAAATTTTAAATATAATTTATAAAATAAAAATCTCATATGTGATAAATATTTATTTAAACAGAAACATATTTAAAGCGCCAAGCAATACAATAATTCTAACTACGATAAAAAATAATTTATTATTTATAGGTCAAAATATTTTTTATAAAATATCAATTGGGCAATAAATGGTATATATTTTAGTTTTATTATCAATTAATAATTACTCGAAAGAAGATAATATTGTTACTAATTTTATGTAATTTAATAAAATTACATTTTTTTATTTAATTATTAACAAAATAATCCATGTGTTGGTGTTTTTTAAGAATTTAATTTCATTATATAATCTCAACAAAATAAATATAAGTTATTAAATGAAAATTATTTAATTTATATTCCAAATATATATATATAATGAAACCTACGTAGGTTATTGCATACTATAATGCTTTATATGTTATAAAGAAAATGAATGTTCTTTTTTTGACACTTAAATTATTATATAGGTAAATTTCATATTATATTATCCAAATAACTCATAAAAACATACCCTAATGTTCGGAGGGTATAAATATATCGGTAAAATTGTTTTTTGGAATATTATGGTTCATTTATATACGTTATATTATATGTTTAATCACTATGTAATGTAATTTTAACTTAATCACAATAAATAATTTTAATTACATTGAAAAAAATATTTATCATCAAAAACTAATTTTATAAAATTAGAAAAAAAAAGATATTGATTCAAATATGAATCTAAATTATTCTAAGTTCAAATGATTATAGTGGCTAATATTAATTTGGAAATTAATCATGCAGACGCAACGAGACAGATGGTTTTATAGGTGCAATGTTCTAATGTTTAAATGATTTGTTTTAAAAATGTCATTGTGAAACTTTATATATTGACATAAACTGGATTTATTGATTTTTAATTCAACTAATTATGCATTTAAAATGATTTCAAATATAAGTTAAAAACATAAATAAATTACCTGAAAAAGATTTATTATTTGAAAAGCATTAGTTTTCATTATTCATCAAAAAATTAATCTTATTATAAAACATAAATAATTAAGCAAAATAAATTTGGATATTGATTTTTATAAAAATAATTTTATTTTATCAAATATAAACTAGAAATATTCAAAAATTAAATTTATAATAGGTCCTCGATTAAAATGAAGTAAAACATATCTTAAAAAATATACTTTTTATGCCTAAAATTGGATTTATTTTTATCATAAAACAATAAAACTTATTGGATGAATTTCAATAAATTTTATAAAATATATTAAATATAAATTTATTTATTTTCTTTAAATAATAGTGATTAATTTAGTTTATTAATTTAAAATGTTATTCTATTCTTTAAAACGGGTTTCATGAAAACAAATAAATTATATTTAATTAGAGTTTCTTTTCATTATTATTTAATAGGTAACCAATGAATTTATATTATAATCATTTTTATGCTATATATTCAAAAGTTAGATAAACTCATTCATTCCATTCACTAAAATGTACAGGTAATAAATACCATTTTGGCATTAATAGTATATTGATGTTCGGTAAGACTCGATCTAGTGTGTAACATAAGTTATCAATGGAACAAGATGTTATGTTCAATGAAAGATTAAAAGGGTATTGTGTGGGATGAAATATAAATAATGTATTTAATGTAACAAAATACATTAATTATTTTAAATTAAAATAAATGAATATAATTCATAATATCTCAAATTGTTACATGCTACCCCCCTTAAAATGGATTTTGACCTAAATAATACCCTTAGTTATCAAAAGATTAGTATATATATTATTAATTCACTAAAACCCACAACATACAAAGGGTTAATAAGAAATACACATAAAATGGGAATGTGGAAAACATAAATATCACCAATGGTTCCACATTACACGGATTCCATAGAGGGAGAAAATTGGGGGGAAATTAAAAGATATATTTAGAAAGGAAAAATAATTCTCATAGATTAATAGGGAGTTATAGAGAACATTGTCAAGATGAATTCAATGAAAACAAAACCTTGAGCCAAATAGCTGGAGAAAAGGTAATTTATATCATTATAATATATGGTAATATGATAACATTTTATTTCAATATCATTTTACTAAAGATAATGAATTAACTACCCATTTATACCAAGTGATAAAAATGTAAAAATACTTACTTTATGTGTATAAATTCATCAAATAGTCAATAATTACAAAAAATTTACACTTTCCTCTAAATAAAGCGTATAGAATAATTTATAACTCTTAAAGTACTAAATTCATACATTTAAAGAAAACATAAAAATTGGATTTTCAAGCTATACCAGCTATTTTGGAACATAAAACAACATTGTTATCACATTGTCAAATAATTATCAAAATGAGTGAAACATCATATGATACATTAACATTCTATATTAACACCCAAAGTTGAAACTAAATTATTCCCAAAATAACTATCCATAAAATTCATCAAACATTTAATGACTAAGCTCAAAACCAAAGTGTATAAGAATTTGATAATATATTCCTAAAAGATAAAATAAAAATTATTTCTAAAATAAAATCCCATCTGTCTCCGTATCAAGAATGATCATTACATTAAAAAAAATTATTATTGCAATGAAATCATGTAGGATAGTAGATGTCCAAGAAAAAAATATCTAACTTTAGACAAGGATTTTATCCCCAATACCTATCTGATTTCCACGAGTAGTCACCGATAATACATTTTTTACATTTTTATTTTATCATTAATAGTAATTTATCGATAAAATAACTCTATTTCGATCATAGGTCTCAAAAATAACTCGTCGAAAAAAATTCTTCAAATTATTCAGTAATAACCTCAATTTTTTTAGTAAATAAAATTATACACTGATTTTTCTATGAAATTGATCATAGAATCAATAATAATTCTATATTCTTATTAAGGAATACATAATATTAAAAGAAAATCTTATTAAATATTCATTATCTCAAAAATTTATCAAAACTGACCATTTATACCAACTATAATAGCTTTAAACCAACACTCCCAGATCCTTTGCTGAAATACATTACATTAAATTTCCATACACGTTGTTGATAATTGTGTTGAAATTTTTTCAACCAAATCATACAATATCAAAATCAAATCATGGATCATGTACAACCATGATAACCATTTGGTTTTAGAGTTTTAGAGAATTATGAAAAACTCTTAAATAAAAAATTTATACCGACTTAAAATCATG
This sequence comes from Viscum album, assembly GCA_963277665.1. Taxonomy (NCBI): domain Eukaryota; kingdom Viridiplantae; phylum Streptophyta; class Magnoliopsida; order Santalales; family Viscaceae; genus Viscum; species Viscum album. The sequence continues at coordinate 1,261,077,645 of OY728152.1, forward strand.
AATCATCAAAAGTAAATTTCTCCAGTTCAACCCATATTTTATTTATTTCATAATAGGTCATCAATTCCATCCTTTTTAAATCCTTTATAGACATAAAACATCCAAAATAACTATTTAAAACCTGTGTAAATGTACTCATCAAAATAGTGAGATCAAATGATCAGTATTGGTAAACATAACCACTGAAAATTAAATGTAATCAATTATAATAAGAGAGAATAATGGTCTGGTGACATAATAAATGTGCATGATAAACTCATATGTAATACCCCATGATTTCATAGTACGTTATTTTTCAATGTAATTCAATAACTTGCACTACACAAAACACTAGGTTCGAGCACACCACAACTTATCAAAATAACTGTTCAAAAACAGTTATGAATAGTATCATCTACATTTTTAATTTTCTATATTCCATATAAAATTTAACATCCATATTATGTGTTTCCTATAAATAATATAAGAACAAATTCATTTTTATTTCAAATAATGAAGGTATTTTTTAGAAAATGCAATTTTACCACCTTTTAATGGAAATGCATTTTTAAATTCAATATTTTTCACTTTCATATAATAAATTTGACAATATAAACTTCTTCATTATAATCTAGACATAAAAATTTAGTTTTGATAATTTTTTGGTGTTTTTCTGATAACATTTATATTTTCGTGAATAGTGAAAATACTATATTTTAATTGAAAACAACTTTTTTAAGAAAAATAATTTGTAGTGCTCAATTATAAATTTGAATGTTTTGGAAGTATAATTAGTTTATATTTTTATCATTTAATACAATTTAGGTCATTATAAGTAATTTCACATTTAAATTTGACTTAAACACATGTCAATCCTTTGATAGTTTTTAGGTTTTTTTAAAACTGTTTTTTGATTTAACAATTCTAATTAATTATAAATTAATAAATGAAACTTTTATGTTTTGAATTTTGAAAAATAGACTTAGTTTTTGAATTTGTAATATTAAAATTTTCCTAGGTTAAGTTTTGGTATTTTTCTGAAAACATTCAATTTTTTTGAAAAGTAAAAAACAACGTGTTTTTGTTTAAAACCGACTTTTTATTTAAATAATTATTTATCTTATGTAAATTTATTTTAAGTAAAAATAGATATATAATACCTATATATTTTTAATTTAATTTTTTGGAGTCATTTTATAATAAAATTCAACGTATAAAATATTATTGAAATTTGTACTCTCTTTTACCTACCTTCTACCAGAATTTGAAAATTTTCATAAAACAAAATTTTACCACTTCTATGAGTAGAATTTCAAAAATTAACAAGACACGTTTAATATCTGTATGTAAAATATTATTCAATATTATGAAAATAATTTTTAGTAAATAGTGACTTTTGACTTTTATTAACCACGGTTAAAAGTAAATAGGGTAATTAAAGGTAAAAATGATATTATAATTACCATAACACATGTCCTAATTCTATTAAATAAATTTAATTAGACCGAATCAACCTTAGGAATAAAATATGATCCTTTTGATTAACTTGGATAAGATTAGGACATTAATTATTATTTTATTTAAAGAAGAGTTAAAAGTGTTAAATTCAATGTTTTATAACTAATTTTTTTTAATATAATATTATACATTGGATTAATTAGAATATAAGTATTAATTAAAAAAATAATATTTTTTTCTACATCGTGGTATTTTATTTACAAATTTTAGACATTAAATAATTAAATTTAATAATGAAATAATGATGATGCAATAATTACCTTATTAGTGAATGAATAAAATAAACGATATTATGAATATTAATTTAAATATTATTTCAATTTTTTATGACATCCACAAATTTTATATTTGAATATTACATTTTAGGGTTTATTCAATGTATTTGGTCTGATGTAATAATGTTGTGATGTCTTTCACAAAAACAAAATACTAAATAGGGTCAACATAGACATAAATTAGTTTTTAAAACAAATAGTATATTATTGATTGATATAATATTACTAAAAGTATATGGTTCATCCAAAAAGATTAAATAATATTATATATGTCATTAATTATCCACATGAGGTTCTATTGTATGTTTAGATTATGTTTATTAACCATATAGTGTAATAATGCATGAGGACACGGTAAAAGTTAAACTATTTAAATAAGAGTTAAATCTAAAAGGTAAAGTTAAAATGGTATCCTTAACATTTATAAAACCTATTTTTTGAGAGTAGTTCGACCCATAACCTTATATGTCTCTAAATAAATTCATTTGGAGCCATTATAAACCAAATATTATTGTACAATAAATTAATATATTAATATTGTCCTAATGTGACCATCACCCATCTTATAAAAGGGCACTTCCCATTCTCTTAATTTCACACCTCCAAAGCCATTTGACCCTGCCAAACCCTACCCAAATATCATCCCAATGTTCCTCAAATCATCCTAGACTCTATAATTGTATCAAAAATCCTACCAATGGAGTCTTTTTTATCAACTCAATAGGAATCACCCGAAGAAAAGGTAATAATTTCACCACACTATTTCACATTCTTTTCTTCTTCCACTTCCACTTTCATTGATATTTACTTAAGAAAAATAATAACTTTTGTAACTCTTACATACTATGATGTTATTAAAAATATGGTACAACCATAATAATTCTTCAATCTATCCTATAAATGACAAATTCTCCATATGTGCGTATGTACGACTCACCATCTCCACGTCGTGGTGTAGTTTATTATTCAAACACTTAATTATTTGGATGGTTATAGTAATGGGTTTAACTGATTTAATAATAAATATAACAAGATAATGATTCTGTTTATATTATATAACATCAAATTACATACAATTTCACCATCAATATAATGATATTTTCACTCATGCATACGTACGTATTACCGTCTCCACGACACGATAAGATTCATTCGCACATTCACCCTTCAACGATGGTTATAAAATTATATATTTTTAATAAATATGTAATATATGAAATAATAATGATTTTGGATATATATATATGTGTGTGTGTGTGTGTGTCTCTATGTGTGTGTTTGTGTACTTAGATATATCTTATTCAATTACTTCTGTTCAATACGATATGAAAATGGAAACAACATTTATGCATACGTATGACCTACCGTATCCATAAACAGTGCCTTCCATTTCATATATATATCTATTATAAATATTTATATTCAAAATTTATTTGATATATAAATCATTTTTTATATTCTGGATGTTTTTAAATCATGATCTAAATGATACGATCATGAATAACATGTTAAAACACCTACGGTAAAAAAACAGATTATTACCCAAAATGTTAATTTAACTTGGAAATCATTATTAAATGTGTAGTATAATGCCATGAATAAATAATTTATGATATAATAAATATAAATATGGTTATATAAAAATATAATAACATACATTGGTCATTATATAGGCGGTTAAACGTACCCTCTTCCAAAGGAAAATGCAAGGTAAGGGTTAATTTCACAATCTATTTACTATCTGAGGTTTATTTTACATGAGTATCAACTGGGACATATTTGTTATCCATGTCCCTGTTTTATAAAAAGAGTTTTCCGAGGGATTATTATTACATGAGTCTTTTAATAAAATATCCTTTTAATTGTTTTAATGATTTATTCTTCTAAACCTTTCTCATTAATATCCATGTTTTCAAAATAGTTTGAAGGATTTATTTATAAGGAAATGAATGTTTTTAAAATGTTAATTCCTTTAAAAATATTCAAAGAAGTATGGGAAACTTTGATTCAAAAATTTCTTTAAATTTACTCTTTTCTATATTGTGTTACTTTTAAATTTTTTCATGCAAAAGGTATATTTATCTCAAAGAGTATTAAAAATCATTTTCATCTATGCCAACATCCATTTATGGATTTTAAAATTGATTGAAGATGATTTATTATGATAAAAATCATCCTTATAGTAATGAAGGTTTTGTGATATGATTGGCGATGGATGAGTTATTGTTATATCTTTCATGGTTTATGTAAAAATTATTGACATTTCATAAGTTAGTTTTAATAAGAATGGTGATGTTATGTTTAAACATTTTCATATGAGGAATGCATTGCGCTTAGTAAGTGATAGATGGAGCCAACTTTAGATCCTCAATGCACAGGTAGGACTCATGTGACAAACTAGTGTCTTGTCACAAGGCCTTGACAAAATCATATTTGTAGTTTTGGAAAAAAAGCCCTTGACTATGTGGTTACGAAGTTTGGCATTATGTATTCCATCATTATGAAATTGGCTATTGATATTACATGTGATTATTCGACTAGTAGAATATCCATGTGAATATGTAAATGAAATTATTTGATTTATCTTTTCTATATTATGATGATGTTACTATTTAAAAGGCTTTTTTTTAGTTTTACACATTTCCTTCAATGATTATGCTTATTTATGAATATTTCTGCTATATTGTTATTCTAACTAAGAATCTGATCTCACCCCTTACTATGTTTTACTTTTCCTAGGTTAAGAAGAAGTATATTATGACAGAGATGAAGGGATAGTCTAAGGTATATGAATGTGTTCAGTGGAGAAAATTTGGTTGTTGTTTTTCATTTTATCATGTAATGTAATTTTAATGTATGTAATCTATTTTCCAAGACTGCTAAACTGATCGGTCCTTCAGGACTTGATTACTTGTAATCATGAATATTTTTTAAAATAATGCACATACTCCAGGATTTTGGGAGTTATGGCATTATAGTTCGTATCAGATGATGTCTAGAAACATCCTTGGAAATATATTTAGATAAAATTTGATTAGAGAACATTACCCTATGATTGAATTTGAGGATTAGTATCGAATAACATCCATGAAATTTGGTAATATAGATATTTTTTATATTTTCCACAAAATACATCCCTATATGGATACGAGCTGATAGATGCTGCTCTGGCACATATGTACCTATGAGTGAAAACTCTGACAAGGAGATTCAAGCTTGACCTAGGGTATACTAGTACACAACAACATGCCTTGAATCACTCTTGGATATAACACTCTAGGTGGACATGATTAAGATAATTCACATTTTCATTAAAATCCATTATGAAATATTTAAGAGTAAATATATTCTCAAAGAATACATTTTATGATCATAGATTAAAATCATAATCATTTCAAATTACATTAGGTATTTAACTTGTTTGGAACTATTCATTGCGATTTATAAACTAACCTAGTGTATGCCAATATTTAGAAATGTCTTCTTGTAGAAGAAATGAGAATTCTAGCAACACATATGATCGAAAGATTAAGAAGGATAATATCTTTCATGGTATTAAGCCAAAATTTAAAAAGGGAAATAGTCTCCCATTTATTCTAATCATATGATGAAATAGTATCATGTGTTAACAAGATAAGTAATGAATTATCTGAGTCCTATGTCATTGAGGGAAGCAAGATAAGAAAAGGATGGAAGAGAGAATGATGGTTTTGGATTCCTTATACTTGTTACTTCCTAGGGTATTGCTTCTATATGATTAATTGGGACTTTATACCCCTTGGATCTAACATTCATGGTCTCACATTGGTTATGGAATGTTGAGATGTTTTGTTTACCAAACCCAAGTATTTATAGAGTTTCCATCGATTTTCTCCTGGGACTCGACATGGATTCCATGGTCTTTTATACCATGGATCTAGCCTTTTGTCTTGTGATACTTCTGATTTCGTGACATGGCTATTGGACACTTCTAATTTTATAGTGCTGATTTGATTTATATATTTTACAAGGTTATACATCATGGAAATATTGGATTTTTTTCTATTAATACCACAATCCCTGATATGGGTATTAGATTACAATTGTTTTTCAATATAGTGTGACTAGTTTATTTATTTTTTTATCACTACCATTGTCAATATAAGATTGATTATTATTGTATAGAACCCTATTTAAAAATAATGATTCACATTATAGTTATCACATTAGCCATGGCTAATTTACACATATGTCTGTTATACCTGAGGTATATATTTTAATATTCTTTCCATGTTATATATAACGTGAATTTATTATATTAATAGTCATTTATGGTCAATTGAGTGTTATATAACACATTATTATAGCCATTGTTGGGTACCTGGATTGATTTAATGGGTTTATTTATTGACCAAGAAATGAACCCACTATATTATTCATGATATTCGTTTTGTGTGAGTGGAGTAGAGCATTGGAACAATCCTTGATCATGAATCTAGATGAGATATTTATTTTGGACATTTGGTATTTTGACACATATATTGTATTGGATGCTTTCATACTAGTTTTCTAGATTTATAGAGACATGACATGAAACATTATTTTTTATATTAGATTGCATTTGGAATTGTTAAAATGTTTTATTCATGGATTTTTATATTATGTATGGTTGATTTACTAGTTCTTGTTTTTTTTAACATGTTTACATCAAATATGTTACACTCTAACATGAGGGATGAGTATCCCCTCCAAGACACCCTAAGTCCACACTAGTAGATGGTATCATTTGTAATATGAAGAGGTAAGATTTTGGAAATGTGACCCACTACATTGTGGAACTATTTAATAAAATCTGTTTCAAGATATTATAATGTATTTTCATGTTTAGCAATGATAAAAATTTCAATAACCTTGAAAACACTATTGAGGTTTTGAATAATGGTATTGTTTTGTGAATATTGATATATTGGGAGATTTTTTATTGTGTCCATTAAATCTTTACAAGTATTTGTTTAATAAAGGATTATTTTAGAATAATTCTATTATATTTTTCGTGATGTATGATTAATGTTATGATATAACTTTTAATGATAAAAATTAATTAATGTTAAAGTTATGAAGTTTATTTTTTATGATTTTCAATTAATTTTTCATATTTTTATTTCCAATATATTTATATTTTTTAGGGAATGGAATACACATTGGCAAGGTGAAAACCCCTCATATCATAAATGGCTACAAGGCATGAATCCAAAACTAAAGCATGACATGTATGAAACACATACCACTGACCTACGTAAGATCCTTGTTATTATGAAATTATTTCTCTGCATAAAGGATTTAATAAATAAATATTAAGTTAAATTTGGGGAAAATGAATTATTATATTGATTACAATGTGATTGAATATTGTTTGGGTGAATATGTGATTAATGTTATTTCAGAAGAAATTTACTATTTTTTTAACCTTTAATTATTATGTTTAATTGGAATATTATTGGATAATATGGGATTTTATTAGAGAAATTGGGGATTATTTTTCATTTGAAAAAATATATTTTATTAATATTGAATTATAATGATTCATGTTATTTATGGAAATCGTTAAAAGATCATGTGGATTATATGACTTGGGAATATAAATTATGGAATAATAATTTAATAGTGATTAATGTTATTTGGAGATAAATTTTAAATTTATTTTGGTTGAATATGTGATAAAATTATTATAATATGTAGGCCTAAATCATAGTTTGTATTTTTAAATAATTTTAAGGATATTTATTTAAGTAATGATTTAGTTTGAACTTTGAATACGACATTTGAATTTTTGACATTCATGTATTTTTTATTCATATGAAGTATTATTCAATTTGTGAATTATATTTCATTGTGATAATTTTTATTGTTAGCATCTAAATGTATTAGGAGTGCATTTTTATCCAATTTTGGAATAATTGATTCAATGTATTTTATTTTTAGTGCTTCTGGATAGATAAATTCATCTCTAGTTCTCATTATTTTGAGAAAAATATGAGATTGTTTTGTGAATTTATCAAAGATGATATTCTACTTACCATTAAATTATATTTCATTATTTTATAAGTCAAGATTATAATGAAATTATTTAACACTCTAAAAAGTATATTAATATAAATATTTGTACTATTACCATATTTTTTGAATAAATTATGGAATTTTTTACAACATGTTGATTTAATTTTTTTGGGTCATTAACATTCTCATAATCATTCACATTTGTGTGATTAATGTTAAATGTCACTCTATGTCATTATTGGGGCATTAAGTTTCCATGATATTCATATTTTCACTTAAGACTAATTTCATCCTTTTTAAAAACATTATATGAGCTATTCGAGATGTTATTTTTGTTTTCATTTACATCTTCTCAAAAAAAATTAAGTAACCTTTTTTACGATGTGAGATTTAGATATTTTTAGCTTAAAATGTCTAACCCATGATTTCTGAGACATTGTTAAAAATGAGAAGATGTAATTTATTAAAAGGGGATAATGTAACATGGAAATATTTTATAAAATAAATCCATTTTCTTGGTGTATACATCATGAAACACTGAGCTTGAAAGAACCATGAAATATTAATGTTTAAATTTTATAGTTATATCCATCCTATAAAATTGGTAGGTATGGGTTGAATTAAATAAATTATGATATATATAAATATATTTAATTTTCATAGATAATAAAAATAAATTTAATAATACCCAGGAAATAAACACTCAATTTTTTAATTTCATTTTTTCATTCAAAACATTCTTTCATCATCAAGGGGTTTTATTACATTTGACAAGATAATATTATAATTAATTTTTACAAAATTGATAAATATTATTGCATAAAATTTATATAATTTTTTAAATTATCTTATCAAAATTAACTAACAATGAATTTTTAGGATTTTTACGAATGGTCTAATTATCAAGTGAATAGTGAAAATTTCATATGTTTACCAAAAAACCATTTCATTTAATGAAAAATAACATTAACATTATAATTTGATCTAAATGTAACATAATTATTATTTATTTTTATATAAACAAATTAAATATATTTTAAACATATTTTAAACTAATTTTGGTATATCATTATTTTGGGCTTCAAACCCCGTATATTTGAAAATTGTGTTTCATGGAATTGTTTTTCATATGAAACTAATTTCTTCCACATGTATAAATTTAATATTTATAAATGGATCTTATTTTTCAAATAAGGAGGTAAAAAATTTTAAATAGGTTCCTTTTATTTTTGGTCACTATGAATAGTAACCATGGTAGATTTTTAACCCATTAGTAAGGCTAACATGGGTAATTTTTTTAAAAAAATAATTTTAAATGGTCTAAAAGTATCCCTAATAGTTTTATTTAGTTTATTATATATTTGTTTTTATAATATTAAACATCCATAATTATAATATTTTTCAATTTCATTCCATATTCCTTTGGTAATGAAAATTATTTTATTTTGAATAAATAAATATTACCAAATATAAATACGTTATTTTTTATATACATAATATTTTATATTTATTATAAAAAACATATATGTTCATGTAAATATTTAATTTAAAGATAAATTAACCTTTTTATTATGTTAGTTTTTTTCAATTTTAATGATGAAATAAATTTTTTAATGCTTATGCAATGTCAATGGATTATTTGAGAACATTACTAAAATCAAGTAATTTTTTATAAAAAAACATATATGATTTTTTTTTCATTTTATAGATTTAAATTAATTTCATGTAAATTTATTAATTATATTGAAATATTAATATATTATATATGAATGAAATTATTATCATGTTTTTTATGCGAAACTAAATTAATAGTGTCAAAAATAACATTATTGATATTTTGAAATTAATAATATTTTTTATTAATTATTTTAAGATCATTGAAATCATTAAAAATGAATATTAGGATGATATAGCTTCTAAAAGTTCATATATTTTCCATTTTTATCGAATTTTCCCATTATTTGTAAAATTATTACCCATTAATATTGGAAAATTTATTACCACATTAATGGTTAAATTTTTTAAATTGATGAGTAAAACCAAATGATAAGGTTTAAAATAATATAAAAAAATATAATAATTTAATTTTATGATAATGATAAAACTATATAATACAAATATTACAATAAATCTCATTTTAGGACAATTTTACATGAGTTAGGAACATATTATATGACAATATTTTTTATATTTCCAAAAATGAAATTAAATATTGGTTATAACAATCAATTATTATTTTATTTATTTATAATTAATAATGATGTTATCATAGAAAAATTGAATGGGATAGAGTTTTTAATTCCATCTATGGTCCTTTTATGTGTTATTTTTTTTCCTTTATATTAATTTCTGGACCATTAAAATTTAAAAAACTGATATTAAGGTATTTATTAAAAGGTTTAATGGGAGGTTAAAACCAATAGATAAGGGTGAAAATATAATCTAAAAATGTCCACATTTTTGTGAATTAGATACTATAGAAATATTCTCATCTTATATATTAATTTTATCATATTTGATGCATTTTTACTATTATGTTAATTTATATTTATTTAATACATTATGTAATCCCAAAAGTGGCCCACCCCCAATTTTTAAAGGGAACACTGTCACGACCCGCCTTCACCAAAAAGGTGGGAAGGGTCAGCATATTTCTAGGCCCCTCCTTCATTAAGTTGAAGGAGAGATAATGACCCCCGAGACCCACCTTCAATAGGTCCTGGAGTGGCGACTAGCACCAAGGGTATAGAATCACACACTAAATGGAAGGCATTACCATTTTTGTTTTAATAGGACTAGGAGATAGAATGGTAAATCCCAACAACACCAAAAGTGGAAAGTAAATGTAAATCAAATAAAAATCATTCCCATATGAATGTTCCAAAGGTAAATACCACAAGTACAAAAAAATGACTACAAGGTAAAGTACCAATGAAAAAAAACAGCAACTGCAACTGTCCCAAAGGTCCTGTGCTAGTACGGTCCCGCGCGATCCCTGATGTCCTCCTGGAAACCTGGAAGTAGTTTTATATACGTAGGGTGAGCATACAAGTACACTCAGTAGGGAAAGCCAAAGACTCTCGTGCACAAGTGGGGGAACGTACTAAAGTCCCATGAGAAAGAGAGTAAACCAAACACCTAACAAGGTAAACTATCCACCCATGCCTCACCAAGGTACACTCTCTAAATAACGCAAGTCAAGTAATATATATAATAAGAGAACATCGATGTTTGGGTACCCTGAGCCACTTTCCCACTGGTTATTTATGACATCCTATGCATCGAACCAATCCCGCCATTCTCACCGCAGTCCCACTTCCACACCTCGACCGCACACACCTGGGCCACAAATATCACACGTAACCACGCCTACAAATACCTAGGCCAGAACAACTACCGCCACGCCTGAAGACACCTGGGTTAAAAGAACCACTGCCACGCCCGAAGACACCTAGGCCTCATCCCGAAGACATTTGGGAAAACCACCTCCCCGCACACACCTGGTCCGTAACCACCACACTACCCTACCCGAAGGTTCATGGGCTAAAAATGGACATTATGCCATCATAGCATTCCCAAAGATACTTGGGCTATCTAGGAAAGGGAGAAGGAAAGGAGCTAATAACCAGCCACTAATAGAAGTGTTGGGAAAACACACTCCCCCATGAAATGGGGGTGTTCGGCACTAAGTTCTCAACTTGGGTGTGGCGCGAATAAGAAACACGAAACTACAAGTATAAGTATAGGTAACAAGAACTCACCCAAAGTTTAGGTTTATCTTTATCCTTCCAAAAGAACACCAATAATATCATGTCCAAGTCAAAACTCACATCAAACCAAAACCCATTTTCCTCATCCTGGTTTACATGTTCAATAATAACATTTAAATATGTTTTTACACTACTAGGAAACTAACACCATAAGCACAAACCATGGGAAAAAGATCCAGCCAAATTTCAATTTAAGAATCCATTATCGGTTCTCCTGTAAATCCACAACAACCAAAGAAAATCCTAAGTTACAGCCCCATGTCCAAAATCTAAGAGCCAAAATTTTTCTCAACAACAGAGGATTCCACCCCAATTCATGACATAACAGAGGATCCCATCCTCAATTTTGCAACCACCCAGAGCATAATAACAGGGGATCCCATCCCCATCCACATCACCAAGCAATCGGCCCGTGAATGAAAATAAAATAACAACCCACTACCACCAATGAAAAGTAGGCCCATGCCGGTATTTTCATATTTAATAGATTTAACACACTCCATGATTCCAAATTCACTACACTTTAACTGGGGTTGTCACAGAAGAGGATTGATCCTGGTGCTTCCAATTTATTTAGTCGAATATTCATAATTAACCGATTTACCTTACACATCAAGGGTTCACAACCACAATACAATTCATTTAAGCATCACTAGAGGCAAGGGTTTGTTTGTTTACAGGGAAATACCACCAACGGCCATGATTTTTAGTAGGTGTAACCCGCAAAATTCAGAAAAGAAAATCATAAAACAAGGTAGCATCATCAATCATAGCCCCCCCCCCTCATTCATTTAGACCAGTCATTATCTTCATTAAAGTTCGGTTTTATCCAATTCTAAAGAATAAAAAGCATGCCCACCCCGCATGATACACAAAAAGTGATAGACAAGGAGAAATTACCTACCTGTTGATCAATGATCGATGCTGATACTGGGCGTGGAATTTCACGGATTGCGATGCGACTCACCTGAACGAAAAAATCCGTTCGTTTGAACGAAGGGTACTACTAGAACAAGGTGATCGAGGAAAGAAGAAACCATGGATAACCCTTTAGTTTATAAGGGTCAGGGATGGTTGAGATAAGAATGTGAAACCGCGTAAGGAGCAGGGGTCGTGGGTTGACCACGCGGCCCCACACGTTATTAAAGGGGTCTAAACCGATGTACACACTAGGATAATTCATTAAATATTTATTTAAAACATTTTGGGAATTATCGAGATTTAAAACAATCCTAAAGGGGTCAAAATAGGGTTTAAAACCCAACTCAAGCAAAAAGGAGTGCTACTAGAAAGACCCCACAGGGGTAGGCAAGAGCCACCGGTAGCTGAGAGCTACCGGTGGCTGACAGCCACCCATAGCCGAGCTACCGATAGGCTTTAGCCACCGGTAGACCGAGCAACTAGTAGGTTGCAGCCACCGGTAGACCGAGCTAACGGTAAACAGAGCTACCGTTGGCTGCATCCACTGGTAGGCTGTGGCTACCAGTAGACCGAGCTATCGGTAGGCCTGCTACCAGTATGTTAAGGCTAACAGGAGGCCTACAGTTTGGCCATACTTCACTGAGATTCCCAGAGCAGAAAACCCAACATGAGATTTTCACAAAGTGATTGACCCCAAAAACCCGGTCCATTACATCAGATACCTCTTAAACGATTCTCGTCCTCGAGAATCAAAACAATCCAAAAGGAAAGAGAGGGTCTGAACAACCACCTTGAAAGATACCTCTTTGGAATGAACCTCATTGTTAACTAAGAACACTTTCCTGTCAAGAACCAAGCAACATACCATGTCAAACTGCCCAGGCATGTGGGTTGGGGAGTCTCTTCCCCCATGTCAAGATATTATCTACTGTGGGCGGCACTGACTTTCCAACATGGGTTTAATCTCATCAGCATTAATGCATCTTGATCAGGGGTCGAGTTCTCTACTCCCTATATCTAGGGCTTTTCACACACATTCATAGGAAAGAAAACCAGTATTTCATATCCAACAAGGTAAAACGTTCCACAACAACAGCTATAAACCGAATAGTACAATACTCAAAACAAATCTGGGTACTGGGCACACATATGTGCTTCCCTCTCCCACATACTCTCCTCAAGCCCACCATGTCTCCATAACACATCAACCAAGGGAATGGTTTGCCCACGAAGCACCTTCTCCTTGCAATCCTCGATCATCACTGGTCTCTCCACAAAAGTCATGTCATCCTCGATGTCTAGATCTCCCCAGCCGAGGGCGTGTGAATCGTAATGCACATACTGACGGAGCTGGGACACATAGAAGACATCATGTATCATCAGTAGCGTAAAGGGTAACGCTAGCTGATAATCCACTTCGTCAACCCTCCGCAACACTTCGAAGATCCCGATGAACCTGGGAGAAAGTTTACTCCCCTTGCCGATCCTCCGTTGTCCATGCCGAGGGGAGGACTTCAAGATAACGTGGTCTCCAACCTCAAACTCCAATGGTCTCCTCCTGGTATCATCATATGACTTCTGTCGGTCCTGGGCCGCCTTCATCCTCCCCCATATAAGCTGAACTTTCTCTGTCGTGCTCTACACCACCTCCGGGACAAGGATGCCCGCCTCTTCGACTTCGTTCCAACACACAGGTGAGCGGAATGGCCTCTCGTACAACGCTTAAAACGGGTCCATACCAATGTTAGAGTGATTGTTATTATTATAGGAGAAATCTACTAGAGGGAAGTGTCGCACCCATGATCCTACAGAGTCCAGAACACATGCCCGTAGCATATCCTCCATGGTCTGGATGGTGTGCTCTGTCTGTCCATCTGTCTGGGGATGGAAAGCAATGCTAAGATGCAACTGGGTGCCAAAAGCATGTGGCAATCCTCTCCAAACTCGTGAGGTAAACCGTGCATCCCTATCCGAGAGTATAGTCCTCGGAACCCCATGCAATCGCACCACCTCAACTATGTACCTTCGTGTCAAATCATCCACTGCACTCGACTCCCTGATCGCCAGAAAGTGAGCCGATTTCTTCAACCGGTCCACTAACACCCAGATGGCATCGTATTCCACTTGGACCTTGGGTAGTCCTGTGATGAAATCCATCGATATTTCATCCCACTTCCAATCGGGAACATCTAGAGACTGCAGTAGGCCACCTGGAACTCGGTGTTCAGCCTTCACTTGGTGACACACTAAGCACTTGGTCACAAACTCTGCCACTGCTCGCTTAACTCCGGGCCACCAAAACTGTTTCTTCAATCCCTGGTACATCTTGGAAACTCCTGGGTGTACCACCAGGGGTGAGTTGTGGAACTCACTGAGAACCTTATCACGCATCACATCTGGAACAAACGACATTCCCTAGAAAAGAATCTGGTTCTGACCAACCTCTATTCATCATTCCTGAGCATTGCCCTGGTCAACACAGTCACGTATCACTTTGCACTTTTGGGTCTCCCCACTGAGAATACTCTACTTACGGCAACAGAGAAGACTGCACTGTCATCTGATACAGGTAACCTCTACCGCTATCCATCCTCGCATCCAGGGGTAAGGCAGCCAACTCCTCCATTGCCTTCCAGGTGTCTGCTGGCTCTCGGACCGCATCCTTCTGTGATCTCTTTCTCAAGGCATTAGCCACTACATTCCCCTTCCCTGAAGTGTAGGAGATCTCAATGTCGTAATCCTGGAGGAAATCCATCCACCTTCGTTGTCGCAAGTTTAGGTCCCACTGGGAGAAGATATACCTCAAGCATTTTTGATCTGTGAAGACCATAAAGCGTTCTCCGATGAGGTAGTACCTCCATCACTTCAGCGCAAAAACGACCGCTACAAGCTCCTGGTCATGGGTGGCATAATTACGCTCATTAGGGTGTAGCTTCCTAGACCCACAAGAGATCACACATTTTCGCTACAATAACACACATCCCATGCCCTATCCTGAAGCATCACAGAACACCTCATAGGCTGCCCCCTCTTCTGAAAATCTCAGCACTGGGGCACTAACCAACTTCTCCTTCAAATAGCTGAAGGCTGACTCGCACTGCTCACTCCACACGAAAACCTGGTCTTTCTTGGTCAGGGCTGTCAAAGGGGTTGCTACTCGGGAGAAGATGGGTATGAACCTCCGATAGTAACCTACCAGGCCGAGGAAACTACATAACTCTACCACATTCTTGGGTACTTCCCAAGAAACAACTGCCTCAACCTTTGATTGGTCCACTGCTACCCCCTTCTCGGACACTACGTGCCCAAGGAAGTGCACTTCTCACATCCAGAACTTGCATTTCGACAAATTACCATAGAGCTGGTGCTGTCAGAGGACCTCCAAAACTGTCCTCAGGTGCTCCGCGTGATCCTCCTCTAATCTTGAAAAGATCAGGATATCGTCAATGAACACGACTACGAACTGATCCAGGTACTCATGGAAGATGGATTTTATAAGCCCCATGAACACAGCTGGGGCATTCGTAACACCGAAAGGCATGACTAAGAACTCAAAGTGTCCATATCTACACCTGAAGGCCGTCTTCAAAATTTCACTCTCATTTACCCTCAACTGGTGATACCCAAACCGTAGGACGATCTTCAAGAACCACCCGTCCCCTTTCAGTTGGTCTAAAATATCGTCTATCTTCGGAAGAGGATAGCGATTATTGATCGTCACCTGATTCATCCTCCTGTAGTCTATGCACAACCTGAGACCACCATCTGCCTTCTTTGCGAACAAGACTGGAGCACCCCATGGTGATGAACTCAGTCGAACACAACCCCTCTTCATCAAATCGTCAATCTGAAACCGCAACTCCTGTAGCTCCGAAGGTTCCATCCAGTAAGGATCCATCGAGATTGGCCGAGCGCCATGTCACGGCCCTTCCTCAGGGCCCGTGCGGTGACTACCCCAAGCCCACTTTCCATAGGCCAGGGGCTGGCGACTAGCACCAAAGGCGTAAATCCCAACCAAAAAGGGAAGGCATTGCCTTTATGAAACGAAAAAACACACAAACAGAGCACACGCAAAATCTGCACTAAGTAAGCAGTAAAACAAACGTACTAAAAAGTACAAGGGGCCGGAAATACAAGCCCAAAAGAAAGGTACAACTACAACGAAATGTAATGTACAACTCAAAGGACAACATCTAAAAGGTGACAAGCAGCTCCTGGATTGTCCTCCGAGTTTCTACCTGAAGGGTAGGTACAGATGTTCTCCTCAGTACTCCACGTTCGTCCGTCTCCTCCAGGTACCTAATCGTCGTGAGATCCACCTTTGGGTACCGAATCGTTGTGAGATCCACCTCCGGGTACCGTCCTGTCGTGAGATCCACCTCTGGGTATCGTCCAGCTCTACAAGCCTCAACCACGATTAGTGGTGTCCATCGTCTGCAACCAACACAATGTGGTGCGGGAAAATCCCATCCAGGGGTGAGTATACGATAATCAGTAGGGACCCCGAGACCCTCAAGGTCTCAATAAATCCAACAAGGATAATCACAAGGAAAGTTATCAACAGATAACCCTTCCTTAGGTATAAACCTATACTTAAACCTAAGTTACCAAGTAACCTAACTCAGCCACGAGGTATCACACAGATATGAAGACGAAGGATAACCACTACTTAGGTATATGCCCAAACATATACGTAAGTTATCTAGTAACCCATCTCAATCATGAAGAGAACACAAAGGTCATTGACTCAGCTCAAACCAGGATTTTCATTATCGAAACCATAACTGATGAAGATCTATGTCTCTGACGAGTACAGTGATCCTGTCGCGACTCCGAGGTACTTCTCACTAACCTTAGACTACTGAGGTACTCCTCCTGTCGAGTACCACGGGTCAGCCACCCAAACACAGTAGTGCTCCCCGCCGGGGTCTGCCACCCAAACACAGTAGTGCACCCTCCCCCCTAATAGCCTGCAGAGGTACTCCTCCTGTCGAGTATCGCGGGTCTGCCACCCAAACACAGTAGTGCTCCCCGCTGTGGTTCTGCCACCCAAACACAGTAGTGCTCTCCACTGGGCTATACAAGTCTCTCCGACTCGAATCAGACAAGCAGTCTTTAGGTCTCAACCAGCTACATGGTCTCCATACTCTGTACGCTCATCTTCGGGAGGGTCCGCTCCATGAGCTACTGGTCTATACTCCAAGTATCACAAAGTCCCATGAAGAAGTATCTCAAAGGACCGCCTTGTCATAGGGTTCTCAAACCAACAGACGGCGTGTCAATCGGACGCCCGACCTGTGAGTTATTAGCCTTTTCATCCTAGGGGCTCAGTTAGTTTCGTGTACGAACCAACCCGACCATATCTCAACTGTACCCCGAACACACATAGGGTATACTCATAGGGACTGATTCTCAACGTGATCACCAACGCCGTTGACGGTTCGTCAAACGGACGCCCAGTCTGAAAGTTATCGGCTTTTTCGTTTCAGGGGCCCGGTTGGATTTCAGGTACAATCCAATACGGACTTACTCCAACTACGCCCAAACCTCAGGTGAAGTGTGGAAAAAGTTTTTTCTCATCTAGGGGAATCCAAAAAAGTTGATGGCACGTCAATCGGACATCCGGAGCTCAAGATATAAGTGTTTCCGCTCCGAGGGCCCGGTTGGCTTCGTGTTTGAACCAACCCTGCCATACCCAATGTTTATCCAAAACCATGAGTATAATATAACAAAACTCCCGTATCGATCCAATGATTTTATTGCAACTGACGGTGCGTCGATCAGAGGTCCATAGCCCATGTTACGGGCGTTTGAACGAACCTGTCCGGTTTTAGGGGGGTTTGGGCCCGGACCGACCCGGCCCAGAACCCCCTGGGTCGACTCGACCCGATTCCGGGTCCGACCCAATAGGGCACGGCCCGGCCCAGCTGGAGTGGCCCGGCCCATCAGGCGCGGCCCAACCCTGCGCGGGGGTAAGGCACTGCGCGGGCGGCCCAGCCCGGCGCGGGGGTCCGGCCCGGTGCGGGCAGCTCGGCCCGGCGAGGGCGGCCCAGCCCAGCGCGGCCCGCGTGTTGAGCGGCTCGACCGCTTCGGCCGAGAGGGATGCCGGGGGGGGGGGGAGGGGGGAAATGTCCCCCATTGATGGTGTAATGGCCAGCCATTTATGGCCGGCCTTTAGCGTGCCCGCGGGACCCAAAGGGTCCCGCCCCCAACTGGCTCCAGCCTGCCGCTCCCTCCCAAACCGCTACGGCCAAAGGGTCACGGTTCTTGATTCATCAGTGGATGGAAAGTCCAGCCGCCCCCTGTTGCTGACCGCTTTGTCCCTAGGTCGTGGCCTTCCTTCGACCAGCGTGACGCGTTGACGTCGCGCCCCTCCACCGCGGCCTGCCCCGGCATCGGCCCTCAATGGTTCTCCGGTGCGCCGCGACGGTGCCGCGCCCCTCCGCCACGGCCCGACTCCGGCTGGGGCTTCTTTCGGCCACAACGGCGTGGCACTATGGTGTCGCGCTCCTTCACGGCATGTTATTACTCGTTCCCACGCAGTGTCGTTGCACCGCGCCGCCTCGTTCCAAACCATAACGAAAAATCAACAAAATGGGGAGGAGGTTCGGCCGTGTTCGTGCCATCCGACCTCCTCCCATTATCTTGATAACATGTGGCATAATAAACAACAACGAGGAACGTAAATTAATCTTTAATGTAAAACAAATCCCTACGTTTTTCCCCTCAATCAAATATTCGCAACCCGCAACATATTCTTTCGCAGATCAACTTAATATTGAGTTGATCCGCATTCTTTGTTTTCGTAGGAAATAAACATGGGTTTATTAACATTCAAAAATTAATCACCTACCTCGATAACAAGTTGACGACCGGTGACCGTTGTGGAAAACGTTGTCACGGGGATAGGGTCCATACACGTTGACGGAGATCGTCCGAGGTGGGGCGGCGTCTCACACCAGCTGCGGAGAGGTGGAGAAAGGCACGACGATCACTCCATGCGGTGATAGTGTTCTTCGTCGAGGTCTTGAAATTCTTCACATTCTCTAACAAAGAAGATGATTACTCCTCAAGATTTTTGTATTCTCTCCCAATTCCTCTCAAACGACAACCCCCCAAGAAAAATAACGTTCACCCTTATTTATTAATCCCAAGCCATGAATTCCCATGAATTCAAAATTCAACTCTTAATTAAATTATTAAGTGAGAGAGTTGACGTGTAATTAATAGGGGGATAGGATGAGTCACACAATAAATATAGGGGGTGTTTAATGGGGTGTTAGGAAATTTAAGTAGGTGGGGGCTCATGTGGGTCCTACCCCAACTTCCTCACAACTTCCTTTTCCCTAACACTTAGACCACTAGTGGTAAAATAAAATTATAATTGTAAAACAACTATAATTTTATTCTTCATATTTTTAACAACTCCTTCGGAGCAAACACACCTTCAGAAAAGGTGTTCCTAAGTGATTGTCGGCGTTGTGGTTTCATCGGTGCCCTCGAAATTCGATTCCGAGTACCGGTTCAAAAGTTAGGAAAACCCGATCGATCGTTCACTGAACGTACCCGAGATAAATTTTGGAAATTGATTCTTGGCACACTGGGCCTCGGAATTAGGTGCTCTCAGAAACTACGCACTGGAAAAGTTCCAAATAAAATAAGAAAAAAATCCTTTAAATTTCTAGGTCTTTACATTACTCCCACCTTAGAGATTTATGTCCCCGTAAAGCTTTAACACAAACTAGGGATACAAAAGTGGTACTGAGCACGCAACTGCGCCTCCTGCTCCCATGTACTCTCCTGGAGGTCCCTGAGCTGCCAGTGAAAGTGCACCTGAGGAATCGACCATCCACGTAGGACCTGCTCCTGTTGATCCTCGTTATCCACTAGAACCTCTGTGAACTTTTCCCCATCATCGACGTCTAACTCCCCAGGGTTGATGATATGCATCGGGTCAAGCACGTATATCCCCAGCTGAGATACATGGAAGTCGACCTGCACTTGGTGCAACTGATGTGGATGGGTCAAACGATAAGCCACCTCACCTTCCCTAATGAGGACCTGAAAAGGACCACTGAACCTCGGAGATTACTTGCCGCCTCGGCCACATCTCTGTAAACCTCATCGAGGTGAGACCCGTATAAGGACATGGTCATCATCCTCAAACTCTAGAGGATTCCTGTCAACTCTGTGTAGTCTCATCTGCCATGATCCATAGGCGTTCACTACCCACTCCAACATCAGGACACACATGAGTTTGGTCCCTAATGTGTCATAGTGAACTATGTAACCAACGTCCACAGGTTGGGCTCACCGGTCAACCCAACACCTGAAAGCTCTACTGGAAGTGGTGTTGCAACTCTGGAGAATTCTGGCACAAAGGTAAGTTTGGCCATCTCCTGAGAGATCAAATGCACCCTATTATGCATGATTCCATCATGTGATTCCTGGGTTTTCCTTTTTTCCGACCAAGGAAAACCCCATCCCAACGTTGTAGATAAACCACAACCTTTTTGCCTAAAACAGTCAATCCGTGTATGAATTGTGGATCCAATCTATACTCAGACCAACATCGTAAGGCCTCGACGCTGCCACCAAGAGATTCCAAATTAAACTCTCGCCTCGTGTGTCAGATCACACTGTCGGCGTAATTGTGATTATTGAGTCTCCTCCCAAGGTATCTCTAGACATGAGGGTCAAGTCTACGGATTACCGGAAACTCTAGGTCTGGGACAAGATTCATAGAAGGAAGGAATGGTTCATATCTACGTCTGCTACTACGGTAGCTAGTAGTGGACACAGACTATCCCTTGAATCATTCATAGAGCCATTAGGTCACACTCCTTGACCGCATGCAGCTACTCTCTTCCCCTGCTCTCCAGCTCCCTGAGCCTGGCGGGGACAACTAAGGTGGGTGGTTGTATCATGTTGAAATGTACACCACCTCATGCTGCTCTCCTAGCTCTTCCTCCACGTCTGCTACTTCGCAGACTCATCTCCCCTTAATTCTTCCTCTTCTTGAAACATTTAACACGCCCGAGTCTCTAAGAATGGAAGCACTTTCCTGTTTCATACTGCACTGGGCAGTCTTCATCCGCTCCTGGATGATCTGCTCCTTCTTTGCCTATGATCTGGAAGAGCTGCTAAGATTTCTCCATTGCCAAAAAGAGAAACTCGGTCACATCCCCTGGATGAACCACGCCCATTTCCTAATACAGTAAATCCTGACATGAATAATGCATTCATGTCATTGACGATGTCGTAAGGCCTCGACGTTACTACCAAGAGATCCATCCGTCACACTCGCCTCCAATGGTCGAGTCACACTGTCGGCATCAGTGTGAGATCACTAGGTCTCCTCCAGTAGAAATCTCGAAAGTCAGGGTCAAGCCAATAGTTTTTAACTGGGACCTCTCAGTATCAACCAAGAAAAAGGAATCCACTAGTTCCGCTCCTGTCAACCTGCTTCCAAAGCTCTATTGTATTGTCCACTGCTCGACTATCGCTCAAGCACTTGACGCTACATCTGTCTCGGTGGCTCCTCCAATGCCTGTGGATTAACTATGCGAGGATTCGGACAGTCACATGCCTTGTGACCCTTCCTGACGCATGCGTAGCACATCCTACTCCTTGTATGGCTGGCTCGGTTTCGTTTTCCTCGCACAACCAAACCTGTACTTCAGGGTCGCCCATCTACTGGTTTGGTCCTCTTGGACCTTTGCATCATCTACCTACTGCCTACATATGACTCGGCTACTGATGGAAAATCTTGCGGCAAAGGCAGCGGCTCCTGAACACACTCGGGGTGAAGATCCACTGATATAAACTCCACCCTGACGAAGGTCTCGAAGTCTCCCCATGTGAAGGTCATCCCGTCGCAAAACTGGAACATGTGGCTCCACTATATCTCAGCTACTTCCTGAAGGAGGCTGGTAGCAAAGATCACCATGAAGTCCGCTGGTGTACCCACTATCCTGAAAACTCCCACCACAGCCTCCAGCCAATCCTCAACCGCCTGTGGGTCCGTCTCTCCCCGGAACCTGGGTGGCCTCTAGTGCTGGAACACATGCATCACGCTCAAGCGGCATGCATCACGTACTACTAGGGCCGGTGGCATCGGTGGCACAACGTATGGTAGTACTACTGGTGCCTCCACTGGTGTCTCAACTGTAAGAGGGCCCTGTACCAAATCCTCGTCACTCGGTAGGCTGTCAGTACATACATCCCTCTGGACTCTAGCTAGTCGTTCGTGGAAAGGCATCCTGAAAGAAACATACGTGACATGGTCAAATGATTTATACCTGGTGAGCTGACCTGGTTTGAGCTGTTTTAAGGGAAAACCTTTGAAAACACA
Organism: Viscum album; assembly: GCA_963277665.1. Lineage (NCBI taxonomy): Eukaryota > Viridiplantae > Streptophyta > Magnoliopsida > Santalales > Viscaceae > Viscum > Viscum album. The sequence continues at coordinate 1,261,100,498 of OY728152.1, forward strand.
CACGCAATCAGTGTTTCGTGCACAAAGTCGGAAATAAGTTGTCAGGGTCCTGGTGTATGGATACGTCGGCCGCCCGCACCAACACTGGACTCCCTGAATTGAAAACCACACTCGGTACCCTTAACACTATTTCTTCACAAAAAGAAAAAATCAGATTTATAAGTTCTGTTGTAGAACTGACTCCTATGATACCAATTTGTCATGTCCCGTCCCCAGGGCCCGTGCCGTGACTACCCCAATCCCGCCTTCCATAGGCCAGGGGCTAGAGACTAGCACCAAATACATAAATCCCATCCAAAAAGGGAAGGCATTGCCTTTATGAAACGACAAAACACACAAAAAGAGTACATGCAGAAGCTACACTAAGTAAACAGTAAAACAAATGTGCTAAAAAGTACAAGGGGGCGGAATTAAATGCCCAAAAGAAAGGTACAACTACAACGGAAAGTAAAGTACAACTCAAATGACAACAGCTTAAAGGTGACAAGTAGCTCCTAGATCGTCCTCTGGGTTCCTACCTGAAGGGTAGGTACATATTTCCTCCTCATCACTCCATGTATGCCCGTATCCTCCAGGTACCGACTCGTCGTGAGATCCACCTCCGGGTACGGACTCGTCGTGAGATCCACCTCCAAGTACCGTCTCGTCGTGAGATCCACCTTGAGGTACCATCCTGTTCTACAAGCCTCAACCACAATCAGTGATGTACGTCATCTCCAACCAACACAATGAGGTGTGGGCAAAGCCCGTGCAGGGGTGAGTATATGATACTCAGTAGGGACTCCAAGACCCTCAAGGTCTCACTAAATCCAACAAGGATTTCAAAAATAATGTTATCAACATATAACCCTTACTTTGGTATAAGCCTATACTTATACCTAAGTTACCAAGTAACCCATATCAGCCACGAGGTATTACACATATATGAAGTCGACGGATAACCACTACTTAGGTATATACCCATACATATACATAAGTTATTCTAGTAACCCATCTCAATCATGAGGAAAACACAAAGGTTATTGACTCAGCTCAAACCAGGATTTTATTTATCGAAACTGTAACTACTGAAGAGCTCCGTCTCTGACGAGTAATGTGATCCTGTCATGACTCCGAGGTACTGCTCACTAACTTAAAACTAATGAGGTACTCCTCCTGTCGAGTATCGCGGGTTAGCCACCCAAACATAGAAGTGCTCCCCTCCGGGGTCTGCCACCCAAACACAGTAGTGCAGCCCCCCCTAATAGCCTACATAGGTACTCCTCCTGTCGAGTATCACGGGTCTTCCACCCAAACACAATAGTGCTCCCCGCTGTGGGTCTGCCACCCAAACACAGTAGTGCTCCCCACTGGGCTATAAAAGTCTCTCCGACTCGAATCGGACAAGCAGTCTTCTGGTCTCGGCCAGCTACACGGTCTCCGTACTCCATACGCTCATCTCTGGGAGGGTCCGCTCCACGAGCTACTGGTCGATACTCCATGTATCACAAAGTCCAAAGAAGAAGTATCTCAAAGGATCTCCTCATCATAGGGGTCTCAATGCAACAGACGGCGTGTCAATCAGACGCCTGGCCTATGAGTTATTAGCCTTTTCGTCCTAGGGGCCCGGTTGGTTTCGTGTAGGAAGAAAACTGACCGTATCTCAATTGTACCCCAAACACACATAAGGTGTACTCATAGGGACCTATTATCAACGTGATCACCAACTCCACTGACGGTTTGTCAAACGGATGTCCGGTCAGAAAGTTATCGGCTTTTTCGTTCTAGGAGCCCGGTTGGATTTCGGGTACAATCCAATCCGGCCTTACTCCAACTGCTCCCAAACCTCAGGTGAAGTATGCCAAAATTTCTGTCTCATCAATAGGAATCCAAAAAAGTCGACGGCATGTCATTCAGACGTCCGTAGCTCAAGATATAAGTGTTTCCGCTCCGAGGGCCCGGTTGGCTTCGTGTTCGAACCAACCCGGCCATACCCAAGGTCCTCCGAAACCTCGTGTATAATATACCGAAACGCCCGTATCGATCTAAGGATCGCATCACAACTGACAGTGCATCATGTGGAGGTTCGTAGCCCATGTTACGAGCGTTTGAACGAACCTGTCCAGTTTTAGGGGGGGTTTGGGCCCGGACCGACCCAGCCCAGAACCCCTTGGGTCGGCCCGAACTTGGTCGACCCAAACAGGGTCCGGGTTCGGCCCAATAGCGTGCGGCCCAGCCCGGCTGGCGCTGCCCGACCCAGTAGGCGAGGCCCGGTTCGGCGCGAGGGTATGGCCCGGGGTGGGAGTCCGGCCCGGCGCGGGCGTCTCAGCCCGACCCGGCACGGCCCGGTGTGGCCCGCATGTTATGTGGCTCGGCCGCTTCGGCCGAGCGGAATGCGGGGGGGGGGGGGGGGGGTGCTGCCCTCCCTGATGGTGTAACGGTAGGCCATTTATGTCCGGCCTTTAGCATGCATGCGGGACCCGAAGGGTCCCACCCCAAGCTGGCTCCAGCGGCCGGCCAAGCCAGCCGCTCCCTCCCGAACCGTCGTGGCCAAAGGGTCGTGGCTCTTATTGCTCCGGTAGCCGGAAAGTACGGCCACCCCTGTTGTTGACCGCCACAGCCCTAGGTCGCGACCTTCCTTCGACAGGCGCGATGAGTCGACGTCGCGCCCCTCCATCGCGGCCCGCCTTAGCAGCGGACCTCCCTGGTTCTCTAGTGGGACGCGACGGCGTCGCGCCCCTCTGTCACGGCCCGACTCCGGTCGCGGCTTCTTTCAGCCTAAACAGCACAGCGCGACGGCTCCATGCTCCTTCGCCACGTGTTATTCCTCGTTCCCACACAGTGTCGTTTCACCCCGCCACCTCATTCCAAACCATAATGAAAAATCAACAAAATGGGGAGGAGGTTCAGCCGTGTTCGTGTGGTCTGACCTCCTCCCGTTATCTTGATTATAGGCTGCATAGTAAACAACAATGTGGAACATAAATTAATCTTGAACGTAAAACAAATCCCTACATTTTCCCCCGAAATCAAATATTCCCAACCCACAACATATTCTTTCGCGGATCAACTTAATATTGAGTTGATCCACATTCTTTGTATTCGATGGAAATAAACATGGGTTTATTAACATTCACAAATTAATCCCCTACTTCAATAACGAGTTGACGATCGGTGAGATTTGCAGAAAATGACGTCATGGGGAGAGGCTCTGTGCACTTTGATGGAGATCTTCCGAGGTGGGGCGGCGTCTCACACCAGCTGCAGAGAGGAGGAGAAAGGCATGACGATCGCTCCTTATGGTGACAGCATTCTTCGTCGAGGTCTTGACATTTGTCACGTTCTCCAACAAAGAAGATGATGAATCCTCAAGATTTTAGTATTCTCTCCCAATTCCTCTCACACGAAAACCCCCCCAAAAAATAATGTTCACCCTTATTTATTAATCCCAAGCCATGAATTCCCATGAATTCAAAATTCAACTCTTAATTAAATTATTAAGTGAGAGAGTTGACTTGTAATTAAGAGGGGGAGATGATGAGTCACACAATAAAGCTATGGGTGTTTAATGGGGTTTTAGGAAATTTAAGTAGGTGGGGGCTCATGTGGACCCCACCCCAACTTCCTCACAACTTCCTTTTCCCTAACACTTAGACCACTAGTGGTAAAATAAAATTATAATTGTAAAACAACTATAATTTTTTTCTTCACATTTTTAACAACTCCTTCCGAGCAAATGCATCTTCGGAAACAGCGTTCCTAAGCGATTACCAGCGCTGTGGTTTCATCGGTGCCCTCAGAATTCTATTCCAAGCACCGGTTCAAAAGAAAGGAAAACCCGCTCGTTCGTTCACTAAATTTGCCCAAGCTAAACTATGGAAAATGATTCCGGGCACACCGGGCATCAGAATCAGGTTCCGTCAAAAACTGTGCACTCGCAAAATTCCAAAGAAAATAAGAAAAAAAATTCCTTGAAATTTCAGGGTCTTTACACGCCAGTATGCAAGTCTATCCCAAACTCGATATCCCGTCGAGGGGGTAGAGTCTTCACTTCTTCAGGAAAGACGTCCATAAACTCACGAACGATCTCTGGCTCTTCCACCATTTCAGGATCTACTGACTCTACTGACAGCTCAGCTAACAAGGAGAGGATGGGTTCCTCTCGCCTGCAGCCCTTCTAAATGCTCCGCTCGCTGGTGAATGTAACCCGTCGGTCGCCCAAATCTAAGAACACAACCATTCCTCGAAAACAGTCTATGAAGATACACACAGAGAACAGCCAGTCGATTCCTAGGATGACATCGTATGACTTTATCTGTAGCAGAAGAAGATCCTTTACCGACTGATGTGGCCCTATCATCAGTCTTCATTCCCGACAAACATAAAACAAGTCAATCTGTCCTCCGACTAGTGTGCTCAACACCAAGGGAACTGGAAGTCTCTCGGCATCTAGACCCAAGGCATGTGCTAGACTGGGTGCAACAAAGGAGTGCTAAGCTCAGGTATCAAACACGTAAAGAGAAAGGGTACTGAACAAATTGATCGTACCTCGAACAACCTCTAGCCCTGCTGGAACTGCTGCCTCTGCGGCATGTAGCATTCCATGCCCAGCTCCTCTGCCCCTCGGCTATCTGCCACCTCCCTGACCATGCCCCGGTTGAGGGCCCAGAGGAGCACCCTAAGGTTGGCCTCCTCCTCCTATGTCTTCCCTCGGAGGAGAGGGAGCTCGATGTCCCTGTTACTGCTGCTGGAAAGGCCTGGCTAGAAGCTGTTGTGGAGGCGGGTGCTGGGGCTGTCTGCCACCACTGTACTACCCCCAGTCCGGGCACTGACTCCAGATATGTCCATGGCTCCAATAGATGAAGTACCGCGGTCCTGGGCCCGAAGGAAAAGGGAGAGGACCAGGGGACTGGAACTGGAACTATTGCGGACTGCTCCCTACTGGTCGAAACCTGGAGGGTCCTAACGCTGGAGGCCTAGTGCTGGCAGCCTTCCCCTTTGATGGTCCCAGCTGGATCCCCTCTCGTGACACACATCTTAGAGCGTTCATCCTCTCCACCACTTCGTCTTTCTTCTGGACCTCCAAGTACGTCGGCAAGGTAAAGGGGGTAACAACATACTGGAGGGAGGGTCGAAACACCTCCTCCAAACGTCGTTCCCGAGAATCCTCGTCAGGAAAGAGGTCCGGATCAAAACGTAGGAGGTCTTTGAACTTGATTCCTATCTCCCTAACTGATATAGTCCATTGATGGATGGAGAGTATCTCCTGTCACTTTTACGCCTTCATCGTCGAAGAGAGGAATTCCGCCCGGAACTCCCTCTCGAAATCAGCCCATGCTACCTCAACCTCTCTCCTCTCCCCCAAGTAAAGCATCCACCACTATCGCACTACTCCCTGCATCTGGCTGACGGCCAGAGGAACCCAGTACTCGATCAGAGCCCAGATCAAGCCGAAGGCTATCACCAGCTCCTCTAGCCAGCCCTCCATCTTCATATCATAGGTGTTTCCCTCATACTTCTCGAGGGTCTGTCGCTGGAAGGCCCAAAGTGTCTTCTACAACTGGTCGTCCTTATCCTCTCGATCAGCTCTCTACCGATCGTCCAAGGTAGTCTCCGGGGCCTCGATCGCCCACAGCAATCATGGTCTCCTTCCAGGTGTCATTGCTACAAGGTAAAACAGGCATGCCTAAGCCCATGTAGTGCATAATATTGTTTAAAACATATAAATTTTTTTATTTATTCATAATTCCCAAAACGCCCCAGAAACACAAGAACACAAGTCATTATGATGCATGTACCATTCCTAGGGTCTATAACCTGCAATCAGCGCGGCCTCACTTGGTCGTTCGGTGGGTCCAAAGTCCTTGAGTCAGACCACGGGGGGCCCTAAAATCCCGTGTACTTGCCGGTCTACGCTAGCCTAATTCACGCACCAAGGTCACCCAACACTGTTTCCCTACCACCCCATGCAATCCTCACTGTGCCTAACTCCAGACTCCATCCTATCTCTCAACCTTACCTTTGATACCATTCTGTCACGACCCTCCTTCACCAAAAAGGAGGGAAGGGTCTGCAGATTGCCAGGCCCTTCCTTCTTTAAGTTGAAGGAGAGATAATGACCCCCGAGACCCGCCTTCAAAAGGTCCCGGAGTGGCGACTAACACCAAGGGTATAGAATCACACACTAAATGGAAGGCATTGCCCTTTTTTTTAATATGATCAGGAGATAGAATGGTAAATCCCAACAACACAAAAAGCATAAAGTAAAAGTAAAGCCAATAACAACCATTTCCATATGCATGTTCCAAAGGTAAATACCACAAGTAAAAAAAATGACTACAAGGTAATGTACCAAAGAAAGAAAAACATAAACTACAAATGTCCCAAAGGTCCTACGCTAGTATGGTCCAGCGCAATCCCCAATGTCCTCCTGGAAACCTGAAAGCAGTTTTATATACGTAGGGTGAGCATACAATTACACTTAGTAGGGAAAACAAAAGAGTCTCGTGCACGAGGGGGGGGAACGTACTAAAGTCCCCTGAGAAAAAGAGTAAACCAAACACCAAACAAGGTAAACTATCCACCCATGCCTCACCAAGGTACACTCCCCAAATAAAGAAAGTAAAGTAATATATATAATAAGAGCACATCGATGTTTGGGTACCCCGTGCCACTTTCCCCCTGGTTATTTAAGACATCCTATGCATCGATCCAATCCTGCCATTCTCACCACAGTCCTACTGCCACACCTCGCCCGCACACACCTGGGCCACAAATGCATGGAGTCCCACTGCCGAATCCCGCCCGCACACACCTGCGCCACAACTATCAAACGTAACCACACCAGTAAACACCTAGGCTAGAACAACCACCACCACGCCCGAAGAAACCTGGGCTAGAAGATCCACTACCATGCCCGAAGACACCATGGCCTCATCCTGAAGACACTTGGGAAAACCACTTGCACGTACACACCTAGGTCGTAACCACCACACTACCCCGCTCGAAGGTTCATGGGATAATAATGGACTTCAGGCCATCACAGACTGACCAAAGATACTTGGGATATCCGGGAAAGGGAGCAGAAAAGGAGCTAATAACCAACCACTAATGGAAGTGTTGGGGAAAACACCATCCCCCATGAAATGGGGGTGTTCGGCACTAAGTTCACAACTTGGGTGGGCGCGAATAAGAAACACAAAACTACAAGTATAAGTATAGGTAACAATCACTCACCCAATGTTTAGGTTTTTCTTCATCCTGCCTAAAGAACACAAACAATACCATGTCCAAGTCACAACTCACATCAAACCAAAACCCATTTTCCCCATCCTGGTTTACATGTTCAATAATAATGTTTAAATAAGTTTCTGCACTACTGGGAAACTAACAAAATAAGCACAAACCAAGGAAAAAAGATCCATCCAAACTTCAATTTAAGCATCCACTCTCGGTTCTCTTGTAAAGCCACAACAACCAAATACAATACTAAGTTACAGCCCTCTGTCCAAAATCCAGGAGCCAAAAGGTTTCTCAACAACAGATAATTCCACCCAAATTCGTGATATAACAGAGGATCCCATCATCAATTTCGCAACCACCCAGAGCATAATAACAGGGGATCCCATCCCCATCCACCTCACCCAATAATTGGTCTGTGAATGAAAATAAAACAAAAACCCACTACCACCAAAGCAAAGTATGCCCATGCTTGTATTTTCAGATTTAAACAATTTAACACACTCCATGATTACAATTATGCTGCACTTTAACCGGGGTTGGCATAGAAAAGGATTGATCCTGGTGCTTCCAATTTATTTAGCCGAATATACGTAATTAACTGATTTCCTTTACACAGAAACGGTTCACAACCACAACACAATTCATTTAAACATCACTAGAGGAAAGGGTTTGATTGTTCATAGATAAAGACCACCAACGACCATGATTTTCAGTAGGCGTAAGACCGAAAAATTCAGAAAAGAAAATCAAAAAACATGGCAGCATCATCAATCAGAGACCCCCCTCATTTGTTGAGTCCATTCATTATCTTCATTAAGGATCAGTTTTATCCAATTATACACAATTAAAATCAAGACCACCCTGTATAATACACAATAGTGAGAGACGAGGAGAAATTCCCTACCTGTTGATCAACGATCAATGCTAAGCCTGGGCGCAGAACTTCACGGATAGTGATGCGGCTCGCCTGAACGAAAAAATTATTTCGTGTGAACGAAGGGTACTACTAGCATAGGGTGATCAAGGAAAGAAGAAACCACGGCTAACCCTTTAGTTAATAAGGGCCGGGGACGGTTAAGATAAGAACGTGAAACCGCGTAAGGAGCGGGATTCGTGGGTTGACCATGCGGCCCCACATGTTATTAAAGGGGTCTAAACCGACGTACAAACCTGGTTAATTCATTAAATAATTATTTAAAACATTTATGGACGTTACCGGGATTTAAAACAAGCTTAAAGGGGTCAAAATAGGGTTTAAAATCCAACTCGCGCAAAAAGGAGCGCTATTGGAAAGATGCCGCGGGGGTAGGAGAGAGCCATCGGTAGCTGAGAGCTACTGGTGGCTGACAACGACCGGTAGCTCAGCTACCGGTAGGCTACAACCACGAGTAGACCGAGCTACCGGTAGGCTGCAGCTATCGGTAGACCGAGCTACCAGTAGACAGAGCTATAGGTAGCTGCAGCTAATGGTATACCGAGCTACTGGTAGATAGAGCTATAGGTAGGCCTGCTACTGGTAGGTTAAGGCTACCAGTAGGCCTACCATTAGGCCAAACATCACCGAGATTCCTAGACCAGAAAACCCAACATGAGATTTTCACAAAGTAATGGACCCCAAAAACCTGGGCCATTACAAACACCCTCTCCACTCATTTAGTCACATAAACAACCATTTTGATCAACCTATAACAAACCGAATCATATCATAAAATCCCTCCCAACATTAAAATGGTTTTATTTTGTGATCAAATTATCAGCTATAGTGGGATTATGGTCTAATAAAAATATGTTTTTATAAATAGAAGGAAAATCTTTTGACCTGATGTATTCGTTTTATTTCTGATTAATTCTATTTCTAATATTATTGTTTAAAATGGAGAATTAAAAATAATTATGTCAACCATATACTGATATGATTATTTTTTCACTGGAAAAACCTATAACAATCTCATTTTCCATCAAATGGGAAAAGAAACAGCCCTTCAAGTGTATGGTGGACTTTCGCCTCTCGAACCAATGCAATGTGTTCTCCATCACAACCTCTCAGTGATAGTTTAAAAGATGGATATAATTTATATAAGATATTAATCATATAATTATAGTTACATATTGATTATATTATATCAATTTTATTAATTTTCAATCAATTAAATAATGGTAATGTCATTCATTCGTATGTGTGGATTACTACCTCCCCACTGTGATGTGATTCAATTTCCAAACAACAGCACATGATTTCTATTTAAAAAAGGTACTAAAATAATGGTTATGATACTTATTAAATAATATTCATTAAATAATGTTATAATTATACATATATTCTTTACAAAATCTTCATTGAAAATATAAAGGTTACTCAAGCTTTAGAATGACCTACCGTCTCCATGATTTTAACATAGTTAATTTTCCATAACAATCAATATTGGTTTGTTTTAAAAGTCTATTTTATATTGAAAAATTATAATTATAACTTGGATAATATTTTGGAGAGTATATAATATTTTTTTACGATATTTAACATACCAATGAAATTATTGATATAAGAGGAAAATAATAGAAAAACATCTCACATGCACATAATTGGTTGAGTAATTAAATATAACATGATAATAAATATAATAAAAGGAATAATAAAAATTTAAAATGTAAATATGCAATTAAATAATTAAAATGAGCTAATTATTAATAAAAATAATGAACATAAATGATGATTCAGACTCAATATAAAAGATTATTAAACGTAAAACATCATGTTAATTATTTTAATGATTAAATTTATAAATATTTTTCTTCGAAGTATATTTTTATACAATTATTTTGTATATATGTTTTTATAATCATAAATTAAGGATAAATTTAAATTTATGAATCATTTTAATTTATTTTAACATTTTTAAAATGAAATAATATTATGTATTTTATAAATAATGTTTTAGCAATCATAAAAAATGGGAAAATGGAATGTTTTAATTTAACATATACGAAGTAAAAGTATTTCTCCACCGAAAAAATTATTATTTTATTTTTATACTAACATTATATGATTCTTTGTTTTCGTCAAATAAAAAACTCATTTCTCTATGTTCCGAATTTTTTTTTGAAAGTTGTATTTAAAATGGAAATAGAATATCAATATCTAATTTTTTTTTCAAAATGATTCAAAAGCTTATTTCAATGATTTTATAATATTTAAATTCAAGTTAAAATTGTTTTATTCGTTATATGGTACTGGAACCTAATAAATGATTATAAAAAATATTGTTATATCGTATAAGAATGGGTTACCCTGGTATAGCTTATTTTAATGGGAGATCCTGGTATAACATATATATATATATATAAAATTGATCACAATATTGCTCTCCAATGCATTTGGCATTATTATTTGTCTTCAAATGAAATAGGATAGACTTAAACATGGTTGTTTAACCTATGTATTTAAGTATTATCCCATTATTTCTTACATGGGTATACATGATTTATAAATATTATTTTATTAAATTCTAAATTGTGATTTATTTTCATACCATAGTTTTTAAGGTTTATATTGAGATTTTTTTTCAAATTATAATGGTAAATATTTTTCCAAGGTTTATTTTTTTTAAATAATATAATATATTTCTTCATTTTATGGACCTGGGTGAGCTTATTGTTCTCATACCGATAAAATAAATATTTTTTTAGGGTTTAAGGATGAGAAAAAATTTAATAATCTCAACGTTACAAATATATATGTTACCTTGAGTAACACCAGATTAACATTATATTGAACTCGTTTTGATAGAATAAATTGACACATTGTGGAAATTTCTTATTTTTTTGCAAACTATCTAAAATTCTAGACCTAAATTTTATTTGGTTATACATGTGAATAATTATTTCCCTTAGATTTTAAATTTTTTAAACGGTTGAAATTGTGTCATGTAGAATAATATCAATACTATAAATGTAAATATTATGTCTTTAGTAATAGATCATGGATTGCAGTTATTGGGATATTATAACAGGATCCACAATTCAAACTCTAATACTTTTTTATCAGAGGTATGGACATGATCGGTGAATAATTCAACTTATCCTTAAGCTCCCAAAATTATAATAGGCCCAAACCGACACTCCAAAATCCAGTAATGAAATCATAAACATTTCAATTTATGGCTTTGATACTGATGAAGTTGATCAAATTTTTTTAAAACATACAACATCATAAGAAAATATTAGATCACTTACTCACTATGTTATATTTTGGGATTACTATCTTAGAGCATTAGGAAAAAATATTAAATAAACCATACCCCTGATTTCAATATAGCATCATTCCCAATATATTTTTCCTTTATTTTTTCACAATAACTAATCATTATAATCTATTTGAAACCCTTGTAGAAAATATCCATTTAACATAATTATAGATTACGTGAAGAAATATAATCATAATAATTTTGAACTCAAATGCTCAGTGAGGGTAAATATGATTATTAATAATTTAATGTCATCAGTGAACATACGATGATTTTAAGGGTATGATGACTTAATAAAATTATAAGAGAATACCATAACAATATTTACATCATCAATACATGGATCATAAATCATGAAACTCAGAGTAATGATTTATCCAATGAATTATTCAATAGATTTAATTATAATGAGCCATGTGATATAAATATTAGTCATATGAAACATAAAAAAATTTAGTAATCATAAATATAATATTTTGGAATCTTAAAATATAGTATCCATACAATTCATAAAAATAGAATAAAAAATATGTTTGACTTATATCTCAAAACTACCCAATACATTATAGATACATAATCAACCCATTGGTCCTGCACCTATAAAATAACCACAGATCATTAGATTAAAATGTAACCATACATCCATGATTTTTAAAATAACCATCCTTTAATGGTTTATAACCGAACCACCCATCATCAGAAATAATTTCCAATAACCATATTATTAATAAGGAAGATAAATATTTCATTTAATAAAAAATCTCATATAAACTAAAATCATCTCATTCATAACATTATTATCCCATGGAAAAGAAACAAGTTATATTAATATCTATTAGAAAATATCATAATCCATCATGGGAAATAATATTGATGTAATTATTTAAATGCATTCAATTGTAGAGTATATAATATCAATGGTTATTAATGATGATAAATGTAAATACAATTAAAATTTCATTAGAAACAATATTATTTAAAATTAACATTTCACCTCAAATATAACATATAAATTAACAAAATACATTAAAAATAATTTTCATTGAAAATAATTATGGAAGTATATAATATAAGGTTCAATTAAAATGATGATTAATATGAGGGGAAGTTATGTTCTGGATGTATATTTTATAAATTTATATTCTTTTCAAACATTTTGAAAATGGAGTCAAAAGTTACCCATTTTGAATATGTAAAGACATTTACTTTTTAAAATATCTTAAGATAATTAAAAATAAAATTTAAAATAGTTTTCTGAAATCATTTATGTTTTGAAAAGAACATTTATTAAATCAATTAAAACTAGATATCATAGAGAATGATCCTCGATCTATGAGAAAATATCAAAAATACATAAATACAAATTTCAGGGTATTTTATATGTAAATATGAGAGGAAATGAAAATACTACATTTATAATACAGTATTGACTATATGAGAGAAACTATAATTTGATATAGAATATTAGAGCATTTAATTTCTTCTATGGGGAACATGAACATAAATAACCACAAAAATAAAGGAGATTGTAATATAAAAGATTTTCCTCTTTGGTAAGCTTTTAGTAGTTAGCCCCCTGATAATATATCTCCAAATGAAGAAATAAATATAATTAAAATTTTAAATATCATTATATAAATGTAAATGGGGAATTATTTACACCTCATAAATGTAGATATATTTATATCATAAATATATGCCCCAAAAAGGTACTTTCAATAAAATAACCACACGAAGATCATATAATTTAGATGGGATTTTTTCAATCGAGATATTGTATGTAATAAAAGTAAATATAAAATATTAAGTCACTATATAGAATAAAAAATAGGGATCAATTATCAAATAATAAAACAATTATAATGTAAATGGAAATGATTTATAACACAATGAATGGAAATTATGTTAAGTTTCCTTTTACCAATTCTAATATTTCATGAAAATTCCATTGGATTGAATAATTAAAATTTAAACATAAAATACATGGATGTATAAATTATTATCAATATTTTATGAAAAGGTAGAATTATAGAAAACTTTTAAAATAATTTACTTTCATAACAACATAATATTCCCCAATGAGGGTAAATTTAGATGAAATCTGTTACATTGAGTCCAGAATTTATATGTATATCCTCCAACAACTATATAATAGAATAATATTAAATATATGAGTTATTAAGAAAACATTCCATGTTTAATACCTTATAATTAAATAATTTGTTTAATTTATTTTAATTACATGTTTATATACATAATCAGATATGTCCATGTTGGGTGTTTTGAGGATGTTCTATTCCATAAAAAATGGATTTGGTGTGTTAAATGTGGTCAAATAGGCCATCATTCCTTCTACTCTATAATAATTATCTTGAAATAATATTAATATTTATACATAATTTATACTTTTAAAACCAACCATGATCTATGAATATGAAAAATGAACTATTTTATAGTCTTAGAGATGGTAGGTCGTACACACATATGAGTAACGATTCCATTTTTAATCGATCATTATAGAAACAAGTTATGAGTTATTTCGACGTTATATAATTATTATAATATAAAAACCCTATTATTTCATAAAATTTACTTATATATATAGATATATATAATATTTTTATTTTTTATTGAAAAAATAATCACATCACTTTGTGGAGGTAGTAGTCCATAACTATGAAAAAATAGACATTATCATTTTTAGTGAGTTTGAAGGTAGAAAATTGAATGATATTTTCATATTCAAAAAATAAAAACATATAATGAATTTAATAATTTTTTTTATATAAAAAATAAAATCATTAAATTTATTATTATTACCTTCATTATAAAAATTATGTGAAAAAATAAATAACATTGCTTCATAAGGATGCAGTCCGATGTACACATGAGCTTTGTAATCATACCGCACACTGAATGGAATGTAAGCATGTATATGAGATATAATAACTTTATATGTAAAATTACTTATAATATATCATATATATTTTTATATATTTTATATCAATATGTGTAAAATTTCATAATAGGAAATTAATGAAAATGAAATACAACAACCACAAGGAGGTAGTCCACTATATACACGAATAATGCATCTTTTTCAAATTTTATAAAAGTTGAAATATATTTAGAAAATATAATTAACATAATAAAAAATAATTATCATGTATATATATTTTTTATTATATTATTAAAACAATATATTATTTTAATTAGTTTAAAGAAGTAATAACATAAAAATTCTCATTTATGAACGACGCCTATACTTCAGACAACCTCTTCAACATAGAACCAAAATCATTCATATGAAATATTTGTGATGAATAGAGGGGTTATATGTCATGTGATGTTATGTAAGTAATGTATTAGGTTAGGTATTGTAAAAGACAATGTGATTTAGATATGTGAATAAGAGTCCAGGGGGGGCTTTTATATGTGTGCTTGGTGGTATACTTGTAATTTTTGAAAAGAGAAATTGATACCCATGTTTTTCAAATGACCCAAGGTTAAAAATTGTAATGATAACAGTCCATAGAAAATATAACATAACAATATGTCTATAAATTATATTATATAAATTTTTTAGTACATTTTAAAAATTATCATTTTTAGTTTAACCCCTTAGAAAATCCAATTTTACTATAATATTGGTAATAATTTTTACTCTTTTAACAATAAATTATTACCAAAAAATATATTTAAATTTTATATGTTATAATTTATTTCGATTGAAAATATGGGATCCATCATTAAAATTTCAATTCCATGAATTAGAATAATTTAATTTATAATAAAACCTACAAATTTTATTACAATTATGTTTTTGATAAAGTGATTTTTTAACCGAAGGATTTTTTTTAATTAACTCTATGACAGTTAATAACATATATACATATTTAAATTAATATTTATTTTAGTATATATAATATTAATTTTATTTAATTAAATCCTCATTTTTAACTCATTAATAAATTATTAATGGTAAATATTATACACTTTATAAATTTTTTTAGAAAAATAAAATTTTAAAAGAAAAGAATAATATTTTTAAAAATACAATATAAATTTAATTTACAAGAAATTATTTGTATTATAAATAATTAAATAATGATAATTAAACCTTAAAAATATTAAATACATAATAATAATTTTAAATTACTTAATTTATTATAAAAATTATAATTTTAGGAAAATATGTATTTTCCACTATTAAAAAAACAACATTTTTAAAAAATATGAAAATTTTACCCAAATATTTTTTTATATGATAAATTCAAAAATAAATTTTTCCTTTCAACTATATTTTCAAAAAAAAGAAAAAATTTATTATAATTCATATACCAACAATGATCTGAAATAATTTTTTTGGAAAAATAGATAATTTAAAAAACATTAATTTTTATTTGGAAGGGATATTATATTATTTTATAATAAAGATATAACCATTGAATTTTTTTTATACAACTATAAACCATATTATTTTAATAATTTATTTATTCAAATTAATACCCTTGATCTTGTTGGATAATTTATAATGGTATAGTCTATTATGATTCATTTATACATGGGGTTTCATGTACCAATATATATCAAATATATTAAATTTAAAAAAAAATATTAAAAAGTTAATTTATGATTGGAGTTTAATTTTTAATGCACAATTGAACATATATTTATTTATATATGTATTTGTGTCACATTTCCCCCCTTTAATAAATTTTTTCCTCTAAACATGAACACTATCTCAATAATGAAGGGTTTGGAATTTGAAATTACTTTTTTGGAAAATCCACATCATAAAAAAGGATAACAAACATACTTTTTATAAGAGATAAAGGGATTCATGAAGTGCGTTAGTAATAATTCTTAAGTAGGATCCCATTTTGAAAATCAATGGTGGAATGTAAAGATATAGACATGGTGGAAAAGAGTAATTCCCAAATAATGATGGAAAGTGACAATGATCATTGATCAAAAGAGCCTAAATGAACATGAGAAGATAAAAAACCACAAAAGAAATAACACCAAGCCGTGTGAAAAAGGAATTATATTTCATCATAACTAATGTATATAGGGCAGAATTTATTTTCAAGATCCATTTAAAAGAGTTGAGGAATTATTTTTTCTATTTAGACTAAGATAACAGGGAAATAAAGTTAATGATGATTAAAATTTCATTCTTTAATCAATTTTAACAACATTGACCTATGTTTCTCCAAATTAGGAGTATTCAATATATTTTTTTTCTTTCATGAAACACTAAATACAATTTTTAAAATACCAACTTACTATAAAATGAATATTCAAGAAATTCAACCTATCTTATTCCATTAATAAAAAAATGGTTAACATATGGTGTGTTGTTTCCAAAAATTAATAAACTGTCACATGAAAAAACAATACATTAATCTTAACCATATAATAGTAATACCCAATGTTCAAAAAAATCACTCCATAAATTATAACCCAATATCTTAAAAAACCTCAATAACTTTAACATTAAATAGTGTTTTAACATAAAATATTATCACATAAATTTTTTATTATATACCTAGAAAATATAGTGATGTTATTATAAAATAACCATAATCACAAATTCATAAAATCACTTTTCAATCCCACAGTTATCTATGTTATGAAACATGTATTTATATAATTACATTAATATCTATGTTCATATAAACCCTTATTATTATCGATATATTAAAATATTTCTCCCAAAATTTTAATGTCATAGTTCACATTAAACCAAAGCATTAGGTATACATTAAATCAATAAAATTTCTCAAAAACTTTCATTAATCACATTAATATTAATCAATTTAAACCTTTTAATGGGTTTCTAATTTTATTTTACCAAATGATAAACCTTCATCATATTTAATTATGATTTTATACCAATATCATAATATTACAAAAAATTAAACAATGATAATAATCAAATATATCAAGATATTTCCTTAATACCAACTATATTAACCCTGAACTAGCACTCCAGAATCCGATGCTGAAATAATAAACATTACATTTATCGATTTTATATTAACGAAGTAGGAAAAATTTTATTCGAAAATTAAAATATCAAAATGTGATATATGATCACATAAATAAAGAATAAATTCTTACTTTTAGTGTTTTATATAATTAAGAAAAAATCATACATTAACAATTCTTATGATTTCAAGAGAGTAACTTTACCACAATACCCAACTTTTTTCACACTATTTTATCATTATAATCCAAATGAGACCCTTATAAACATGATTCATTTAACATCATTCATAATAATGTTGTAAAACAGGGTCATATGAATAGTGAGATGAAATTCTAAGTAATGTTAAATATAATATATTATAATTGATTCTCCATAGTGTGAATAAGAGGACCATAAGGGTATGATGACTTAATCAAAGTTCATTAACATAAAATAATAAAATTTATACCCATTAATATATAGATAATTAATCATAAACCATGGAATATAGTATTTTCAAATAAAAGAGTCATAAAATTCAATAATCATGATCTATGAGAGGAAATAGTAGTGAAATAAAACAACAGAGGCCAAATAATGAAAAAAGAAAAAATTCTCGTTTCTTAGGACATCATCATCATATAACTCTTAGATTTCGAATAACATGTATAGTCAACAATCATATCTAGTGAACCCAGCACATAAGATGTCTATAAAAGACCCACTCATAGTTGGTTTATAATATAGCCACAAATAATTGGTTTATAATAGAATATCCTAACATGATAAAATTTTCCAAGAATCATAACATTATTAAAGTACATAAATACTTCATTTCATCATAATGCTCATAAAAACCCATTATCCCTTTAATAACATTATTAATCCCTATAAAAGTAATATGTTTCATGTAAATATATTATAAAAAATATTAATCCACACTAATAATGAATAATTATGGTATAATATCAACACATCCTAGTTGATAATAAGTAACATCAAGTGTTGTTGATGTTGACGAATAGAAATATAGTTAAATGGTCAGTATACACATTCGTTATAAAAATAACCTTTCACATTGAAACTCACTTGTAAATTCCAAAAAAATTAACACTTTTCCTTTAATATAACCATTTTAAAATATATATTAAGCTTTAAAGAAAATGATGGTCATGATGTTAAAAATGTCTACTCATGATGTAAGATATAGATATAAAAATATTCTTAAATTTTTTTAGGGTAGTCAGAAGTGTCCGATTTGGAAAACATTAATAAATTTCACATTAAAAAAATATAAAATAAGTTAAAAAAACATGAAAATATTTTTTAGGAAATCATTTATATTTTCAGAAATAATGGATATGTAAGTGAACTATTCTTGGTAAAAAAGATGATAGAATATCGATGTTACTTACAAAAAAATTTCATAATATATCCTCAATAAATACAAGACTAAAATAAAACTAAACTTATGAACTCCATTTTTAAATATAGGATAATAAAATATATTTTTTCAAAGATAATAAGAGAGTATCAATTCCTTCAAAGGATCCATGAACATTATCTATCTCTTATGTAAAGCGGATTGTATTATAAATTCGTTTCCCTATTTGTTAATTTTCAATCATAAGTCCCATGAACGAATATAATATAGTGAAACATTAAATATAATAAGAATAAAAAATTTATTATATAATTGTATGAACGGAATTTTGATCACCTCATAAAGTTACATAGGTTCATATCATAGATTTATGTCCCAAAAAAATGGTATTTTAGAAAAATAACCATAAAAAATATAATATCATTGAATTAAGAGTTAATAAATGTAGATATTTTGTTTAAAAAATGTAAATGAATACAAAATAATATAAATTATTTAATATATATATATATTTAAAAAACCCATGGAATGAAAATGTAAATAAAAAAGTGTTAAAACTCAATAAAAGAAAATCCCATAATGAAAACTTTTAACAATTATTAGCTTTAAATCCAAAACTTATTTGATGAAATAATTCATATTGAAACATAATATACCATTAAAAATAAATTATTAATGATATAATAGATAATATGGGAATTAAATACATCATATAAAATAAATTTGTTTCATAACATTAAAACATGCCTCAATTAAGGGAAATTGTGACGAAGTCCCTTACCATTGATATTTATTTTTTTCAAATTTCCTTAAACAAATGATTAATAAAAATATATAAATTAAATGATGTTATAAGAAAATTTTAGTGTTTTAATAAATTATACATAAATATTTTTTAATGACATATCAAAATACTTAATCAGTTTACTCCACATCGGGTGTTTTGAGGACAATCATTTCGTTGTTTCAAAAACGAGATTGGTGTGTCGACCATGGTGATAGAGGTCATAAGTCCATCATATAAAAAATAATAATTGATTAATAAATAATTATTTTAGAAATCAATTATAATTTTAAAACATAAAATATATTATTTTAGTGAAAAATGTACTATGTTATAATCATGTAGATCATAGGTTGTACATATAAATTAATAATCGTTCCATTTCATAATGATAATAACAGAAATATATTAATTATTATAATATTATTCCATAATGATCCTAATACTATAAATACCATATTATTTCTTCAAATATAATGATATATATTATCCATGTGATTTTATGTTGAAAAAAAGATCACATCCCTTTATGGAGGCGGTAGTCCACTGGAATGTCTGAACGACATAATCACATTTTTTGTTAGTGAAATGGAAATAAATAATATGAAATATTTTATTTCAAAAATGAAACATATGACATTAATATCATTATCATGACATATATATTAAATTAAATATTTAACATTATACTTATTACCTTCCTTGTAATGCGTTAGTAAAAAACAAATCGCATTGTCTCGTGAGGTGGAAGTCTGACGTACAGACGAGAAACATTATCACATCCTCTATGTGATTTAAAGTATGATGGTATATATGTTATAATAATTAAATAATTATTAATATTATATATATATATATATATATATATTAAAAACAACATTATAATAATAAAAGAGATTTGATGGTAGAAAAAATGTATATCAGTTTTTGAGATAGTAGTCCACCACACAAATGAATGATGGATTTGTATCCCATTTTATATAAGAGTAAATGGTTTTTGCATTAACAATTAAAAAACATATAATTATATCATATTTAATTATTTTTATATCATCATAATTGAATTATATTCAAAGAGATGGAAAGAGAACAAAAATAAAAAATGTTAAGTTAATCATGATACCACTTCTTCGAACAATAATATTTTCATAGCACAAAAATTTGTCATATGATTTATTTATGAAAAAACAAGGGTTTTAGGTAATGGGGAAGAAATTTTAGAGGGCAGTTTTGTATTAAATGGACAAGATCATGTGATTTGAAGAATTGAATAGGATATGAGATTGGGTAGCCTTTTAAAAATTAGGAGGGGGGACACTAATAATTTTTTAAAAGAAAAGTGATACACTAATTTTTTACATTACAAAATCCTCTAAAATGAATCATTATCAATAGTTAAAAAAATATTAGATAGTATTATTTACATAATGATTCAATAAAAAAAATTTGGTAATTTTAACCAATATATTTTTAATTTAACCATAAACAAAAATGTATTTAACTTTACCAGGACACGAGATTTTTAAATGTTCACAACTCGTAATATATAAAATCTAAGTTGACATTTTTAGATAATCTAAAATATTATGAATAGAAATATTTTATAAATTATAAAAAATTAAATTCACTAAATAGGAATAATATTATTTTAAATTTAACCCTAATATGTGATGAATAAGATGGTTTTTTTTAAGTTGTGTATTTTTCAGGAAAAGAATATTTTATACTAACTATATGTGAAGTCATAATAAATATTTGAATTAAAATTAATATTTATTATATATAATATATAAATTGGAATAAATCATTCCCAATTACTTTTTGTTTCAAATATTTAAATTTTGGAAATGTTATTCATGTTAAAATAGTTTTCAAAAAATAACAATTTTAAACAAAAATAATAATGTCATGGTGAAATCCAATATAAAAATTATTCAATAGAAATTAATTTTGATACATATGACTAAAAACATATGATACTTTAAATAATATTAAAAATATAAGGATACAATAAATAACTTAATCCATTAGAATTAAATGTAATTTTTATAAAAATTAGTATTTTCCATTATTTGATGAAAAATAAATATTTTCCAAAAAAATCCCAAAATTTTACCCTGAATAATTTTATATTATGAATTTATTTATAAATAACATATTTCAGAATAAATTTTCTAAATTTTACTAAAAGTTAATTTTAATTAATGTGATCAAAGCAAGAAAAAATTACCTTTTATTAAAATACTATTCTTAGAAAATTCACTTTTCATTCCATTGATTATTATTTTATTTTATAGTCTATAAATAACTAATGAACTTTTATAACCATTTTTATAATATATAATTTTCATAATTTAATTTCCTTAAAATTTATCCATCAATTTAAGAGACAGTTTATATGAGTATACTATATTACAGTTCATTTTTACTTGGGGTTGCAAGGACTATAAGTAATTATAAAGATTAAAATTAAAGAAATATATATCAAGGGTTTTGTTATTGTTGGTGTTATGTTTCAAAAAATATGTTGAAGATAATGACATTGTATTATATTTAGATGTCACATAATGTTTGTCAGGAAATGATATGACCATATGAATTTCACTCCCTTATTTTTCTATCTTCTCAATGGAACTTCATGTTTAAATAAATAACCGATAAACCAATGATAATTAAAAACCATCAAAAGGAATATATGGATCTATAAAATATTCTTATTCACCTCCCATTCAAACAGGACATCAACATTCTATGGATCCACTAAAACTCTATCCTCATATTTGATAAATCCTAAGAAATGTACAATATTAAAGAAAATCTAGAATTTATAGATTTTTATTAAATTTTCTACAGATTTAATATAGTCAATACGTTTTAATGATTAGGTTAATTTTCTTCTTGGTATCTAGATTATTCATTGTTGTGTTAATGAGTATGATATCAAAAGAATACATGTAAGGATGGAAACCCCTATGTATCATGTTATCAAATATACTTAGCATGTTCATCAATACAAACATCATAAAAATGTTCTCATAACTTAGATATATTCTCTTCATGGATATAAGTGGAATATTGGAAATTAATAACTCAACTCACAATACCATGAAAAATGATCAATATTTGAGAATATTGGGGCCTTGTTTATCTGATTGAATAGGTAATAATTTTATTGGATTAGGTAAAGGTTCATAATCATCACTTGGTTAAGCCTATGATAGTCAAATGTACATTAAGATTCCTCCACTAAGAGATATGAATGTTTCTTTGAAGATTTAGTATACCACCTATACCGGATAAATAATAACACAATATGTCCCAAAAATCAAATTAGATTCAACCATCCTTAGAATTATTAAATAACAATGGAATCAGTAATTTTCAATATCCTAGGAACAGCGGAAACACTACTATATACAATTAGACATTCCCCTTAAAGTGTTTTGATATACCAGACTTCATTAATATACGATTAAGGAAAAAAAACCCTCTGATAGAATGTTTGAAGGTGATTGAATATGAATTTATTGTATTATGTTGAAAAGAGGTTGGAGAATGAGATACTAAAATAATACATCAAACCATATATACTCTATATCCTTATCAGTTACATCGGTATCTATATTATGCATCTTCACCTGACCATGACCCTATGATCCTATCTAATTATCCTGTGTCACACTCTCATGTGGCATCTATTGTCCCTCAACAAAGGTCCATTTTCGTGAACCCTGACATGCATGACCATTTTATTCCCAGCTAATTTTATTTTTAGGACTACCATTATAGTCTTTAAAGTTGGAACATTTCTTGAAATCCTTAACATTGGGTGTCTGTTGTCCATCTGTAAAAATTGTAATTGTGTCCCATCTATAAACATGGTTTTAACACCCTAGGTTTTCATGTACAATGAATCTTGTAATAACCTAGAGCTCCACACTAAAAACATTCAACCTCACAGCTTCCCCACAAGTAATGGAAATAACAATTACTCTTCCTCGCCAAGAAATCATTCTCCAAGAGTGATTCATTAACATGATATTTACCACAATCAATCCCTCATTGATATACCTATCAATTATCATTTTCTAATTTAATATATCATGAAATATGTTCAATAGAAAAACATTCACCTACAAAATTATATCATAACACATACTCAATTTGATGATCAAGGACATGACATCCTCATCACTTAACAATGTCGACAAAATACTTATAATTTATTAAATAGTGATCCATAATCAATGATAGAAATACCCCCCTTAGTCAAATGAAGGAACTCTTAATCCCTATCAGATCAGAAGGTCATAGGAAATGATTTTCCAATGAAAATGTTCTGGAAATTCATTTAATCAACAAAACATATTTTTCATTGTAGACAAGTACATACTAGAAATTTAGGGATTCCCATATCAACATAATGAAAGTTATCTTCTTCCTCTAATAGTGTGGGGTCCCAAAATTTCATAGATAGTTTTAATAGATTCCATCCATACCATGGTTTAATATAAACCACCCTTACCCATAGACAATGATTGGTGATTCTGCTGATGGTATTGTGTAGGACCAAACATGGATAGATAAAGAAAAATATAATCCCAAAAAATCAGCTCAACCTAGCACTGAAGAACCTATGAAAACAATAATTTCACTAATAGACATATAATAAAAGTCTATGATCCACCCTCTGACAAGTCATACCCATGCCCACCCTCCTATAGTAAGACCCAAACCCTTTGAGGTGGAATATCAATATAATTCCAACATAGCCAGCCAACTAAAGGGATGAAAATCTAATATTAAGTAAAAATAGCTGGGAACAACATCTCAAATCACATAAAAATCAATTCATATATCCCATAAAACTAGGAACTCCATTGATACCTATCTATTACCAAGTATCACATATTGCAGATTTTTTCATTAAACCTACAATTTCAATAATTTTTTTGATAAGCATACACATTCCATTAATCATTGTATATTGTTTTCATAGATTTGAAGTATTTAATGTTTTACCTAATAAATGGTTATATATATAGACATTCAAAACCTATGTGTTAAAATCCATTATAAGTTTCCTACTATCAATTTATATGACCAGTGTCATCATATAAAAATCATTTATCCAAACATAATTTAATAATATGGTACATAGGGAGTTGCCCATTTAATATGATACCATAAATTTATATTTTAAAAAACCAAATAATTCGATGTTGAAACAATAAACCAATTACCCCTTACTATCAATAAGTATGTGCATACCCATATATACATATCAATAAAGAGAAAAAATTAATGTCAGGAAAAACCTATGTGCCTATATGATCCATGAATGTACAACCATGATTTCATGTCATACAAGCCGAATATATAAAAGCACCAATAATTAAAATCCATGAATAAAATGTGCCCCACTCAAGGGTAAAATGTACGGTTATTAAAAACATAAAAAATATAAACAATCCCATTCATCATGACATGGTTCATTCCTAACATAGGGCATAGATACCCCCAAACTCTGGTCCATCACCAAGAACAACCATGCCCCTAGTCTCCTATAAACCAGTCCAATTAGTAATGAAAAATAAAAATAAAACTCTCATAAAAAATTATAAATTCATGTAAACCTAGACCACGGTATGATTCCGAGTCCGATGGTCACCAAATACCTCAAATATATCTCACAATACACTAGTGGCTTCCTACTAGTGAAGAGGGCCTATGTAATTCCACTAAGGATTACACTGTTATTGTAAGAGAATAAAAAAAATAAAAATATTAAATACATAGAATAAATTTAAATGTGAATAATAAGTCATAATACAAACAATAAACATTAATATAAGATATAATAATGATGATACAAAATTCCAGAAGAGAGTTATACATCTAGTACAAATGTAAATCAATAACTAATGCCAAAAGAACGACTAATGGACATTAATGACCTAAAAACTATCATAACAACCATCTCCCACCAATATCCGAAAATATTTCTATCATTATACATAGGGTTCTTTCCCTTATATGGTATAAGAATTAGAAATTCATCTTGGGATCCAAATTACAACCCATGTATGGTGTGAATACATTTCACAATACCACCACAAAAAATTTTCATAAATAAATCTTTTTGATAATAGGTATATGAGAATATTAGTAGTTAAAAAAATTTATGTTCTTGAATATGTGAAAAATATACTAGTAAACATCCGATGTAGGGCTCTCTAGTGATACTAGAGTTCACAACTACCTTCTTCGATCAATTCTATATGTATCTAATAAATTTTTGATCACCATTCCATCACATATAACAAAAATAATATCACAAACCACCACATTACATTTTTATTAAAAATTCTCACAATATATTTAATACCATGTGTATTCTCAATGTTTAAAATAACAAAATGTTGGGTATATTCTATGTATATAAAACAACCACATATCAGGTATATTATTATTTATCATAAAACATTTCAAATGATTTTTTATCTCTATCACAATAAACTGCATTGGTTTTATCCATAGTTATCAAATACCACTACTATATGTGTATTAATATTATCTCAAAACTATTATATTTTTGTGTATTGAAAGTTATCACATACCACTACATTAGTTGTGTTTCTTTTCTCACAATTTATGAATAATATTTCTCATTCAAGTTCAAACTTTAGAATAGTTTCATAAAAATTATGGTGTCTATGGTTATACGATGGACTTATTTCACCTGTGGTTTTACAAAAAAATTTTGATATAATTTATCATGGAAAACCACATCTTAAACATTTTTTTTAATTTAGGGGGTCTGAATTGAAAACTATCATAACACACAACACCATATCTGAGGAAAAATTGTGTTACTATGGGAGAATAATTGATAACAACTGCCATAGGCGTATAAGGTGAAACATTGACAATATTAGTACTTGATTAATCTTAGATTTATATAAAATAAATTAGTAGAAATAAAACCTATAAAATAGGAAAAACTAGGTCAATTTAATGGAAGGAAAATCGATTGTGAAGGGAAAATTTGAGAGAGGAGAGGAGTTAATGAATTACCACAAGTCCTTGATCACATTAGATTGAAACCAAAATAGATACAAATTGATGAAGCTTTACCCATAAGGAAGTGTATATAAATATAAATTTTATGGAGTTATTGTGGTAAAAAGTTAAAATCTATTAATAATGGATTGGGATCATAATTTAAAAGGATTATTTAATCCTACTTTTATGGTGGATCATGGTCTTGATGTGTGGTTGGAAAAACCGGGGACCTACCATAAACCATCACTATCAAAAGGCCCCTTAACCCCATTTAGTTAGTCACATGGTTTTAGAAAACAATGTCTAAACCATACAGAACACCTCAGAATTAAATTACAAGTTGTTCATGATTTCAAGGACTCATTTATATGGGTGTAACTAAAATGATCCCCCCTTTCATCCATGAATTCATGGGGTTCTAGATTATCAGAAACTATGCATTATTCATGTACCATATTATATATATATATATATATATATATATCTAAATATTTTAATTCCAATCCAAAAAATATGAATCTACTCTATAAGCATCCTCGACATCCTTTAATTCTCCTTATGTAAAACAATTACCATGTTCTGAAATAAACTAAAGGGATCTATACCTATATGGAAGAGAGGGGTCATATATTTTTCTCAAAATCCAAGGTAATATGATGGGTTATTTGTTTTTAAAATTTTAACATTCTATGGAAAAAACCTTAAAACCATTGGTCCATATCTCTCAAGGGTAATATAATCCCTTTGATTTTGAACATCACAAGAATACCAGTATTTTCTTTAATCCAGGACTAACCAGTGAGTGTTACCACTTCCATGATCTTGGAATATTGTTGGATAAATTCGATATTGGAATTATAATTACATTTAATGGTTTATTAGGTCTACAATGATGGTATTCTTTGAATTATACATGTTATTAATTTTAATGAGGCCTAAAGTGGAATGATTCAATATACCATTCCTTTTAAATTATGAACTACATGTTCTTAAGTTATTTTAAATATATTTATGTAATTTTTAGATTATATTATAATTTAGGGTTGATCATTGATTGTTATACCAATTATTTTCATTATCTTCTCAAATTGTTGGAGGTTACATACAAACATTGTTTTTTAAAAAGTGTATTTAAATTTGATTATTATTGAATGTTTGATGAAATTTTCTACCCCTATAATCATGGATTAAAATGTAATTATTTTTTAAAATTTTTTATATTAATTTAAAAAACATAACAAGTTTTTTAATGGTGATTTCAAAATATTATGATATTTTTTATCCAACATCTAATTTTATTACATATAAAACATCAAATCAATGTAAACATCAATGATGAGTCTAGGTAGTGTTTGAGAGAGACCATAGGGTTGATTCAAGATATTATTATGTAATTAAAAAGAGATAGATCTTCCATGGATACCTGTACATGGGATACAACACCCCATTATTTGGATTTTTTAGGTTGGTCATGGTGTCCCTCCCCTGCAACTAACATTGTCACTTGGAGGACTTGGTACATCACCAGGGAACTAATTCATGTTATATGATGATAACTGGTTCACTATGAGGATATAGAGAATCCTCAAGAAAAAAATTCATGTGAAACGATGTTAATATAGGAACACTAACCTACCCGACCATAATATATTAGTTACCTTCCCATTATAATATAATTTAATATAAATGTATTTAGTGTTATTATTTGAAAAAATTAATTTAATTACCTTATTAATAATTTTCAATTATGTATATAGATGCATACAAGGTCATTTATTTTCCAATAGAGTTGGTTTAGTACTTTTATATTTTTATTTTGAATGACCATGAATTGGATTTTTATAATATGGATTCACAAAAGGTCATTATTGAAATTATACTAAATTAGTTAACCTTACACCTAATCTACACCATTAGGTGTATATGGACTACCTTAATTTAATTAGATTTATAGGAATAACAATATCTATTCCGTATATTGGTATTTAAGTATTATATTGGTATAGGTTCAATGATGGAGGTGACATGAAATAGGTTTTCTTTGTTAGAAGGAGTTAATAGTGTCTTCTCATTTCATGTAAATCATTATTTGTATATTTCACACATGTTTTGTAGTCTATGAAATCTCATTTTGTTTTCCACTAGATGATTTTTTATTTTGTTAAGTTTTGTTTTTTTTTCATTTTCATGTATTCATTCTAGTCCTAACAGATATAATCCATATCTCTATTGGTAGATGTTTCCCATGGATTTTTTGTAACCTCATGATGATAGGAAATGTTCATTGGCCAATGTTAAAGTCAAAAATAGGTACTAAAAAGGTGTTGGATCTAGTAATATTATGTTAATGAAAAATTATATTCATTTAAATGAAAAAAATCTAGATCAAGTTGGTTTAATCCACAAATATGAAAGTTTAATGAGCTACATACCTCATAATCCATGAAATTAAATTAATGAATGGGCCATTGGCCATATATTTAATCACTTTTCTAATATAAACCACAAATAATTAATTTATCAATTAAATAATCCAAACTATGGTTTCAAATTAGTTAGAAACCAATGATTTAAATATTACAATACTTGAAAATGACAAATTAGTGTCTAAAAATAAGATATTAAAATATCCATAACAACCCATTATTCTTATTAAAAATATCTTGTTTTTCTAAATAAATTATTGAAACCACAAATTTTTTTATCTCTATAATACGCCTTATAATTAATATTTTTGGTTAAAGAGAAGATGGAAGGGAATTTGAATAAAAATAGAAGAGGACGGAAAAAATTATATCATATTCCATGAATCAAAAAATAAATTTAATCATGGATATAAAGATTTATATTTGTATATTTTTTTACTAATAATGAATTAACGAATTAGGGGGCCGATTCCATTTAATGATATAATAATAAAATAATTATAATTATAATAATAACTCATTCCCATTAAAAGAACCATTGAAATCGTTAACATTTTTTTCTTTTATTGAAACACTATGGGTTCATATTGGATATGATGAAAATATATAAATTGTGATTTTTTAAAAAAACCCATGGAGGGTTAGAGAATATGTTTTTTATAATTAATATAATTCTTTATATTTAATAATTTAAAGAGAGTGGATGTTCTTAAAAGATTTTAATAGATTCTTATATTGTATTTCATAATAAAGAAATTATTAGAGAATTCCATTTAGTGTATGTAATGGTGTGGGGTTTACGGTTTTATGGGTGGAATAGGTTCTAGTTTATTTTGATGAATTAAGATAAATATTTTTTTGATTATTAATGTAATTTGGATCAGTCATGTTCTTAATGAAAGTGATCGTATTGTGTGAATAATTATTTCAATAATGTCATTAGTCATTTAAAATGTACCTTTGAGTCATTCAACAATATATATGTCATCTAGAATTTGGAAAAGAGTCATTTATATCTATGCATGAGTCATTTACCTATTCTTATGAGTCAATTTTTTGACTAATGGATATTTGAAAAGGAATCGTATTTACAAAGGATTCATTTGGATATGTGTATAATTCACTCATGTTTTTCGTATGAGTCATCAATAGTGTGTATGATTCATTCTAGACATTGTCAATTTTTCCTATCTTGCAACCTTGAATGGGATATTCCCAAATTAGCATACACGTACACAGTTAAATAATTCCCTAAATAATAAATTGAATAATATTATTTATAAATAATAATTTATATTTTTTGAAAGTATAATTAAATAGAAAATATATAATATTTGTGATAAATTAATTTGATACTATTTTTAATTCAAAGGTATTATTAATTGAATACATTTTTAGGATTATCTCTCCATATAAGATGATGAAGGATTTAATTTCAATGTGAATAAATCATCAAGATAATGTTTTAATCCTAGGATTCAGGTATAAATTAGATGATAAATTATCATAATTCAATATTCAAGTATATATAAGATATTTTAGGATAAAATATTTTTCAACAAGATAGTCAAGAAAATAGAAAAAATATCTAGATATAATACAATGAAATATCAAGATATATTAATTAGAAATTTTATTATAATATAATGACATTGTTGACATGTATTCAACAACAGAAAATATGAATTGGTGTAAAGGATGAGGCAATATAGAGATAGATGCATTGAATATTCAATCTACATTTATGTTGTATTAGTTATGTGTGGAATTTTTTTTTAGATAAATTTTTTATTATGGAAGAGTATTTATTTTTTATTTTGGAAAAGGGAAAACAAGGGTTGGGAATGAGAAGTTAATAAATTTAAAATGGCATATTTTTGGGAGATATGCTGATTGTAAAAAAATATCATATCCACCAAAAATAAAAAGAAGAGAGATAAGTGGCTTCTATACATTGTATATATAAATATAAAAAAGTAATAATATATTATTAGGTTAAATTTGGATTTATTATAAGAACTTGGTGAGATGAAATGGTAGGTATTGGATACATTATATATTTTTAAAATATACACAAAGTTGAAGGTTGTTTTTCTGACAAGTTGTACGATGTGTACACCCAACGATTAATGATGGGAAGAATGAGGTTTTTACATTGATACAATGAGAGGGATTTCTAGAATCTGGACACTAATAATAAAGATGATACACTTTTATATTATATGGTGAGATCATGGATATTTATTGAGAAATTTTCAATGCTTGATGGGAAGACAATAACATTGATATCTCATGGATAGTTGTTTCTATTAAAGGAAACATTCAATTCCTTCCTAATAATGAGATATAAATGGTGTTCAAAGAATCCCATTAAAATTAATAATATATACAATAGTAGGTGATATTGTTTTTTAATATGTGATAACCAATATTACCATTGATTTTGTGAGAAAATTATGGAGTTTATGGTGTAGTGAGCCTTCGTTGGTAGTTATACAACACAATACCATTGTAAGGGTAGTGAAACTTAGAATGGGTGACCACATATAAACCTAAAAAAACTCATAATCCTGACATTCCTGACCACATCGTTTATTTCTCTTGGGATTCAGTTAGATTATAATTTCCCTTTATCCTAAACTAAACTTTCTATATTGACTTATATGAGAAATAGTATGGGGTTGAACCCATGTGGAAGGATTATAGGACAAGGAACCAATGACTTTTAAACCATTATGTTTGAGTCCTGATGAACTATGTTGACTATGAAATTTAACTAAAAATATGTATTTTTATGGTTTATAATGAAAATATGGATTATGGTCAACATTATGGATTAGATAAAAAGGATAATCTTGATCCCAACTTCAAATAGTACTTGGGATTAAGCTGTGATGAAATTCATATAGAACTAGTTAATTATAGTCAAAACAATTAGATATAACTAAGATGGAACTATTCATTGGACTATATATATAGATAATGGCCTAGATTCATTAATCCTAGCTTTTATGGAAGAAACTACCATGGGTTAATGGTCATAGCCTACTCTCCTCCAATCTGGAAAGGTTCATTCATTCAAACAACCCATGGTTAGGGTATCCTAAAATAAATAAATAAATAGTTGTAATGCAACCTTGTTACATTATATAGGGTTACCATGTTATGATTTATAGATTCATCAAATTCTTAACACCTCTACTCTCAACCCTTACCCTAAGTGGTATAACAGCTAATGAATGAAATAATCAGGATCAAGAAAAAAATCACATGCATGCTTGGGAGGTCAATAAAATTTTTTAAATGTGATAGTTAACAATGGAGGGTTTAATAATAAATAATTTAAAAATCATATTTTGGGATAAACCAGTCAAATAATTACTTTTCCCCTCTATTGAATGAAAACATAAAGACAAGATGTACATAAAAGTAGGAGGAGGCAATGCAAAATATGATGAATGGATGTAGAAAAATAAATTAAATTATATTTAATGAAAATTATAAATATAATTATCTATAGTTTTGTAGTGAATGAAAATAATGGTAAAAATGGATAGAAAAAAATTAAAAATAATGTTTTTGATTTTTTAATACTTTTGTTCATTCTATGGATAATACATATTTGGGAAATTATATGATGTGAAAAATTATCATATTGTTTATTCCATATACATTGTTTTCTCCATGTATATTAGATCATTTTAAAATCATGGCCTGAATTGTCATGATTTTGTACATTGAATCATCTCATGATGTGTAATTGGGAGTCATGACATGCTTCTTCTCAAGACATGAACATTATGTGGGATAAGGCCATTTGATATTAAAATATGTTTTTTGGATATTCATGTAGTGTATATTTTCATGACTAGTAATTTCATAAAGACACGATTCATGGATTTTGACATGCGTTGCATGATTCCTATAAATCATATAGGTGATTCATGATGTGTAATTCCAACTTTTGGCCAGTTTTCATTTCCTTTATCCATTGGAATATTTGATTCATATTCTATGTACTCATAATCACATAACTAGTGAATTATCCAACAAAAAATGAATAATTATTAATTAGATGAATCTAAAATATATATTCAATTTCACCTTATCAAATTCCTCCACACATGAACAATTTATTATCCTCATGTAAAACAAAACTCAATTGAGATTCCAAAGGAATCATTTTTTAAAACAAGTAACATTCATTAAATCATGGAAAATTAAAGTCAGTGTAAGAAGAAAAAGGTAGACCACATAATCAATTATACATATAAAATTATTCATGCTTCATTGATTTTTTCCTTTGTTAATATTACTAATATTTCAATTACAATCTCAAGACTACTACTGAAATTTTATACCCATTTTTCAATTTATCACACTATAAATTCTCCCTCCTCATACAGGGTCATTTGTAACTAGAGATATGATCCTAAAATGAATACATGTACCCAATCATTGGATTTCATTTGTTATATCATCTCAACATCAGAAAGTAAAATAAAAAACTAATCATTAGAAATTCTTCAAAAACATTTAGATAACATTCTGACTGAGGGAATGTAGGTTGATAGTGAAAATAAGGATCAAATGAGGGAATGATCTGAATGATTAAGGAATGATAAATTGTAATATTGTAGTGTTGTGGATCCTCTAAGATATAATAGTGTCTATTCCCAATGAATCTTGAACTTGGTCCACGAGTGTACCGTGTATGTGTCAAAAATGTACAATTTTTCTTTTTTTCAAAAGTCAAAATTAGGCCAGATCTTACATTCACACCATAACCACAAATGATTATTCAAGGGATTCATCAGTCTAGAAATTTTGATTTTTTACCTTCCTAAAACAAAACAAAAAAACATTTTTATTTATTTTTATATATTTCAAATGAACATGGTAATGGAAAAATTATTGAAATAACACATGGATCATAAAAAATTAGTTGTTTAAATTACCACAATACGTCATCCAAAACCATACATCCCATGTATATATTTTGAAAATTCCCCTACAATATTTCAATGTGTAGAATTTTTTAAAACCAAGATTGTGGTAGGAAGGTATAAACAACATGGAGTAGTATTATCCAAAACTGGTCCTTCATGGAAAATATCGGATGAAAAAAGAAAAATATATGTTGGGTCATAAAAAAATTGTTTAAAGAAATATTTCATATGTCATATTAAAATTTTAATTATTAAATAATAGAATCAATATGATTTCAATTCTAGTTTTGATAGGTTTATATGTTCTAGAATTCACTCAAGAAATTTTCTCATACAATAAAATTTAATTTTAGGCTAATCATAGTATCAAAAATGAGAGATTACAAAATATTTTGGTAATCACTCAGGGAATGAAATCAAGGAATAATTTAATAAAAAAAATAAAAAACAATTGAAATTCAATTAAATTACTAAACTCTATAATAATTAATAAAATTATCAACAGGAGAAAAACATGGATTTATAAAATTGCCACCATAAATTATTATTTTATTTAAATGGGTGGAATGAGTTTTTAGGATAGAATCATGAGTAAAAATAATGAAAAATCCCATATTACTGAAAACAAGAAAAAATTGTATTTTATCAATAACGAATCTCAAGAAAGAAAGCCCTTCAACTAATATGATATATTATCTGCACTTCCCTTGAATGTACAGTGTGAGAGATGCAACAGATGTCACATAGACATTAAGACATGGTAAATTTGAAATTGGGTTTAAGGAATCGGGAGATCACTGTAGAAGTCTCATTACATTGGGAAACTCATTGAATCTTGATTTCAAAATGGGATATATGTATAATATATTTGAGATACATATAATTCAGTATATAAAAAATTAGTTTCCAGGTTTGAGACATTATAAGAGTATTATAATTGGAAGGTTCATATAGTGGACGATATTAGAAATTTTTTTAGATATATGTAGATATTGGGGAACAATGATTTACCAAGCACCCTATGATTAAAAAATATACCAAAATAAAACAATAAATTTCTATGTATATGACTAAAAATGAAGAAAATAAATATAATATGGGTTGAGTGACATAAAACACTAAAAAAGAGGTCATCATCTAGACAAGTGTGCAAAATAATTTTCCATTACCAGTAGTCTAATAAAAAGTGTGTTTTTGCCTACAATAATGGGTGTCTTTTTCATTGAGCTCATGAGGATGATTGGATAGATTAACCAAATTAGTATTATACTGGTCATGAATCTAGTATGGAAGGAATATAATTAGTGTTCTTTGTGGTGGTGATAACTAATGTGCATGGATCTCAAGTGAATGATCCTCAATATGGAACTCAACATAATCTAGATTCTTATTCATCCATAGTGTAGGGGAAAATGGTTATGGAATAAGTTCATCGGTGAGAGATAAAAGAAATAAGATATAGACATGGATAATACATGTGTAATTAAATGAAAAATAATACATGTAACAGTGGAGAAAACACAGCATCCCATGCATATATCATGTGTAATGATATATTAATATGAAGGAATATGAAAACAAAAAAAACATTAATCACCAAAAAAGTATAAAAAAATAATGGATGAGAATGTATATATTAAGGGTAATCAATATCATATAGCTGGTCATCTACCATCCTTCTTGAATAGATGGTTCTTCAAGAATTCCTAATTTGTCAGTAGATGTAAATGAGAAAGGGTTCAGAGGATCAACTTTTATAGAGGGATGAATAGATCTTGCATCTATCACATTGTATGGAGGTGGTGAGGAAACAATCCTTGGTGTGGTAATATATTTGGAAGTATGATTGATGGATGGTGCATTAGAAGATGGTGGAGGAGAAGTTTCCTTGCCTTGTCAGGTTTGATTTGCTAGAAACTCTTGTCATACGTGAGGGCCTTTATAGCACTGATGGTATCATGGTATAGATAGTTGTGGTCACGTTAGTGATTGAGGATTAAGGGCATATGGGGGTGGAGGATGAGTGGATATAGGGGATTTTGTGTATGAAGGGATAGTAAATGAGTGTTTCTTTATGAATGGGATTCTTAGGTAATGAAATATCTGCTCAAGGTTCACTAGAATGTAAGGGTGAGAAATCCAGATGTAATCAGGGATAGGTGAGGTGGGTATGGTGGTGGGGGATGGGGAAGTGAAATGTTTTTTGAGTAAGTGAAGGCATGGGAGCTGAAATGGTGGTAGTGGAGGTATGGGGTGATATGGAAGTAATAATAGGTGAACTATTAGAGGTGGATGGAGTATGTTCTAGGATGGAATCACTATAATTGTGTGCCTCATCAGAACCCTTAATGCATCCTAAATCCCATTGATAGATGTTTACTTTCATTTTTAGTATTTTCATCGTGTGAATAAAATAGAAGTCAATAAAATCTATCCGGCTGGGTGTGGGGAGAGAAGGGGTGGCATCAAAAATGCCAAGATACTAGGCCAAACGAGTGATGAATGACCCACCCATCAATGTTCCTCAGGTCCTCTATGCACGTTCTCTAATGTTAAATGACAACTAAGATACCATGTTGATGGTAGGAACTCCCAAGGAAGTAGTGCGGATGATGATGTCATATTGTTTGACACTATTGTGAGCCTTAGCATTGGATAACCTAGAATGTGTCTATTCCCGATGAAGAATGCATTGGGTGATACCTCTCAACTATGTGGATTTTATAATTCAAGGACCATAGATTCCCTGAAGGTCCTGATAAATCATCCTCCAGAGTTGGGAAGCATATAAATTTCTCATCTCATGTGGGAGAGTATGGAAGACCTATAAAATGGATACATTTTCATTGTAAAGACAAATCCTGATGTCGAACATGATGTGGGAGATTTTGGGGGGGCTACCACCTATCTAGAAGGAGAAGCTATCAAAATCCACCTTGATAGTGGAAAAGTAATCATGTAATATTTCACTGATGGTATCATCTTGAACAATGATAATGGGAGTGATGTGAAGGAGTTTATAAAGGTGTACGAACCCATAGGTTATTTTTATATAGAAAAGGAAAACCAAATCTATTTTTTTGGTCCATAGTGTCTTTACATGTAAGTGAACCAGTATGATCTAGTGAATAGGGCCATATTGGTGTATGATAGGGTCCATAGAGAGAAAATCATCATTATTTGTCCTATTGTAGTTTATTGGGAGTCCTCAGATGCAGAAGGGGTTAGTGAAGTATATATGGGTCTCAAGGAGACTAAACAGTACTTCATGGAGGTATATGAGTCCTTCAGTTATTGTTCATTGGTGAATATTCATTATTAGATGTGGATTCAGTAGGTTGAGGTTGCACATTCTCCATGCATTCTATTTGTGGATCCAAACTGAAAAAAATAGCAAGGCTAAATGGGATTTTTTTGTTAGGTATGTGCGAGGAGTTTGAGAAAGGTAGAGCATTAGGAGGGGGTTTAGCATCATGAACCATAGGATAACTAAATAAATAAGTCTCAAAATTACATGTTGTGTGTTTGAGTACATAATTTTTAATTATTTAATTTCATATGTTTTGGGATATGAATTGTTCACATCAGGTAGTTGATTAGACAACTAGTAATTTGTTGATTTTTTCACATTTGTGATCCAAATATGAGTCATTTTCTCCATGTAATACCCAAGATAACCTAAACCCTATTATATCCAATTATAGCCTATGGTGACCTATATTTGGTTTCCACAATGAATGTGCTTCATTTAATGTCACAATCATGATTTAGTGGTCCTCATATTAATTTCAATGTCATGAAACACCCCTTGCAGAATGATGCCTGATAAATGTTTATTCTTTGATCATTAACAAATATTTTTGGTTCCAATACTTCCTAAATTTAAATTGTTCCATAAGGGAATTATTGTTTGAAAATGAGGGACTTGACCACCTGGATATGATCATCCCTAGAAAATGTTTTAATTTAGAGTTGAATAAAAATATTGTATTCCATATTACTAATTTCTTTCAAGAGAAGCGATGATCATGTCATTTCATGATTTTCCATTTATATATCATTGAATTTTTATAGAAACCATTTCTCGTATATTCTAGTTCCTCCAACTGTATAATTCTAACCACCCCACCTTTCTAGGAATCATGATTCAACTTCTTAATTTCCCAGTAAGAGTGATGCACTTGTTGAGGTGATAAATGTAAAGCCTTGATGTACACTTATCAAATGGGTGTGGAGCCAAATTTTTTTTACACAATGTATTATGCCTAGAGTGTATCTTCTAACATGAGGCTCTAGTCATTTTTAATTTTATTTTCAATCTTTTGTAGGATTTATTAGATATCCATGTTGGAGAATTCATCTTTCCTGTTTGTTTACAGGTGGTATAGTTTTCTGATGTTATATCAGATTTCATACATCCCCAATAGTCCTTTAATTGTATTATTTGTAAAATATGTTCCTTGATAAGTAATAAGTTGTTAGGTAAACAAAAATCATGTAAATACACTATTCTTTATGAAAATAATGACCACATCTGGTGTGTTTAGAGTGATAGATTCTACCCATTTTAAGGCATAGTCATTAACAATGAGGATATAGAACATTCCATTATAATTTGGAAATTTACCATTTTAATCTATTCAACACAAATAAAATCCTTATACTTCCCTGATCGGGTTATTTGGCATTTCATTTTTTCACTTTGTTGACATTTCATTAGCACTGATCAAAACTATGACAAAAATATCATACATCATGTTGGAGTATATGTGAAAATAGTCTAATTTGTAGGATTTTTATTGTGATTTATATTCAATGATACCCTATGGATGGTGATGTGTGATTCAAGTCAAAAATACATTGGATATCAACTTCTGGGATGCATTTCCACATTAAATATTTAATGAAATTATTTAATATTATAAGCTCATCCAAGCAGTAGTGTGAAGCCTCTACTAAAATTATCCTCCCTTAATAGTAATAGAAGTTTGGGTAGATGAATCCCATTTATAGATATTTTAAAATAAAAAAATACTACGGGAATGCCAACATTTTTATCTTGAAGAGTGTTTCATCTAGGATGTCAACCATGATCTCTATATTATCATCTTCCATAATGAGGGGTTGTGGGTGTCTGGATATATGATCAAAATATCCATTATAGACCCATTTGGTGTCTTTTATGATGATGGAAAATCATTGTATTTATAGGATCCCCCAAATCATAAATGGTTTAGTATCCATTTTACTAATCAAATATTTTAGGGTAGCATGTTCAGTGTAACAAATATCCTTTAACAAAAAAGTCAAAGGAAACTATTCAAAATAAAAGATATCTTCCGGGATAACTTTTTTTTGTGGTGTAGTTTACAAAATAATAATTTATGGTGTTAATAGAATACTAGGTGGGATATAAAATGTGGCCGACCAGATATACAAAGACTGTGCCTATTGTTATGTCGTTTGCATCTCACATTAACTCGAAGTCTTTGTCACAGTATATTAAAATTATTACAGGACTGGACACCATGGTTTTCCAAAAAATATTAAATGACTATTGACACTTATAAAAGAACTCAAAATATTTATCATTTACTAATAGTTATTCTAGAGGGTGGGAAATGTTTTCAAAATATTTCACAATGTGACCGTAGATTCCTCCACGTCCTAGAAAGATCCTTTTTACTTTAAAATAGGAAAATAACTGACCAGCATAATCTTTTGTGGGATCAACATCTATGAAATATATAGAGATTTTGTGTCACAAGACATTGAAACCATAAACCATAAATTGGAAATCATCAATTATTAAAACAAAGTGCTTCTATTTACAGCATTTTAATATTTGTTCTTATTTACTTAAGCATACATCGACGAAAATTCCAAAAACCGATAAATACTCTATAAAAATTTAAAATAATTCCTCCAGTATTTCATAGAATATATGTGTTATAATATATTAGATTTTATATGATGAATTATACATATATAATTGTATTATTTTTTAGGAGAATTTATTAAATTATCATGAAAATATAATTTTGGAGTAATAATCCAATTAAACTACAATCTGATTGTATCCAAAATATCCATATAGAAATTAAATAATTGTTTTCATTTGAGTATCTCATGAATTTGATCCATTGATGGATATAGGAAATTATATTTCTATATTTTTTTATTGAAGTTTATGTAGTCAACAAATACTCACTATCAAGTTATGATGTGAGTCAATATCAATTCATCTTCACCATTCATAAAAACTGTAAGGCCTCCATTAATTTGAACAACTTATAGTATACTCACCCACTCATTATCAGAGATGTAAAAATTATTCTATCATACATATGTTTTAGTAATTAGTTTTTAAAAACCTCATTCATTAGTGGTGTTTTTCAACTCTAGGGCTAGAGTTTGTTATATGAACCTTATTTTACAAAAATAATATAAATGCATAATGGTGGGATGATCCCTTTGAGGTTAGACACCATCATGAAATTTATTTTTTATATATCTATAGTAATTCGAAAAACATTACTTCTTATAGTAGTGTCATTTATCTGTTAATGATGACTGGTATTTGAATCGTTTTCTAGAGAAATGGATACATGAGTCTTCTTGAGAGAGTTTTTAGCTCTAACATTAATGGTTGAATACATATTATTATGAATGGTTGGATTGTGTCCCTTGTAATAGTTTCAATATATTTTGTTTCCTGAAGTCCATAATACTCCTTTTTAGTAGGATAAAATTCATCAATATTTTCCTTGATGGCCATGTAGTCATTTTTCTCTTCATTAAGAATGATATATTGTCAGTAAAAATAATTATTTAATTATTTTGAATATTTTACTAGGTTGAAAACTACATGTTCATCACCTTATTTGAATATAATTCTCCCATGAATCATGTCCATATGATGATTTCCAATTCCAAGGAATGGGCATCATATGATTATCAAAATGATTCCTTCTTTATCTATGCATAAAATGACGATTTCTACTGGGAAAATTAATTTACTAATTTCGACTAGAAAATCATTGATAGACCCTCAAGTATATATAATTGGATTACCATTTAATTTCATTTTCACTATAGTCTAATTGAGTTCCTCATTCCCCATTTTGCAATAAAAACTCATTTTATTTCGGTTAATTATAGAAAATATTTTTCATAGGGATCTTCCAATGTTGTATTCTCTTATGGATCATGGAATTTAGAAACTCATAGGATCTCTAATTATATGTGTAATTTTCATCCAAAAAAATAGAGAAAACATCATTCATTGAAATGGATTATAAGTGTTACATATTCCTCATTTCAGATAGTATTTCCTTAGGAAATATCATAAGTAGGTATTTTTAAAATAGATTCTACACATGGGATGTTGATTTAGAATTACATGAGAATATCAAAATATTTCTCATATTTCCCTTTGATACTTCCATTTATCATTTTTTCTAAAAAGGTGGTGGTTGGTTAGTAATATGGTGGTGCATTGTAGATATCCTAGTTTGGGGTAACTTTTTTATAGAATTTAAAGTATGGATAATTATAGAGGGTTGTCTTGATTTGTTTTATTAACTCTATCCTTATCATCCTCTTCAACAACTATTTCTTGTTTTTTCGGTTCCTTAAAATATTTCTATATTACTCCAAAATGGTTTATGAAAATCGAAAATGTTTCTTGTACTTAGCAACACTACATTTTCCTCTTAATTTGGATATCTCCCAGTATTACTCGGTAAGATACCTAGAAATCTATCATACATGGTCTATAATATTTGTCCAATTTTGATTATTGATATTTCATAGGGATGTCTTTTAATTTTTCATTTAAATTTTTCAGAATTTTATCATATGATATTCCACTTAAAAAATTCTATGTGGAGATTCTAAAAATTTTATTGATGATGTATAAATTATTGTGGGGGAATATTCATAGTTGATTGAAATTATGCTGGCCTCTATGAGGGAAATTCTTCTGTGCTAAAGGTTATGGTGTCCTGGGAAAAAATCATAGGTTGATAGACAGGGTTTCATTGGATCCTTTTTGGTTCTTGATCACTTATCTACTGGTAGTACCCCTAATTCTTATGTGGTTATTGTTGAGTTTCCCTCTTATGGTAATACTAATGTGGTTGTTGGTATTATTGGTTTTATTGATTTTAATTTATGTATTGAAAATCTAGGTTTTGATGTTAATCTAATCAAAACCATTAGACTTGATATATGTTTGGGACACCACACATTTCATCAGATTGAATCTCCATTATAAGAGATGAAGGGGGAGGTGGTGTAGGATGTAGCTAAAAATAATGAATCTTCATAGTGAGGGCCAATACTTTTGTATCTAGAAGTGTGTTTTCTCTAGAATGGTGGATTCAACACTCAGGAGGTCTATGATTCATCTACCAAATATTGGAATTGTATGGGACCTAATGTATAAATTTAAAGCCTGGATAAGTTACTTTAAACATTATTCCTCCATCATAGGAAGCATCTACCAATGTGCAAGCTGCTTGTTAGAGACCATGGTATATGTACTTCAGCTAAAGGAAAACCTAAATTCCATGATATTGGAATTTACAAGTATGTTTTTTATTCTATCCCATTCCACACATGATGATTATCCATCTATTTAGTAAAGATTTTGGATTCCATTAAGATGTTTCCTAGTCTGTAAAGGTGGAAAATATTTATCTATAGTTTTC
Organism: Viscum album; assembly: GCA_963277665.1. Lineage (NCBI taxonomy): Eukaryota > Viridiplantae > Streptophyta > Magnoliopsida > Santalales > Viscaceae > Viscum > Viscum album. Next base: position 1,261,143,256 of record OY728152.1, read on the forward strand.
AATGGTAGTACTTCACGTGTTTTAATTGACTCAGGAGATTGGATTATTTTCCGATCCTTATCTCAATCACTCAATGAGAACTATAACACTCTCAATATGATTTAATTAAATGAACTTCTTTGGTTGAGAAGTGAATCCTAGACTTCTAGGAAGTTGGTGTAGTCCTCATGAGGATAATAACTGTCAAGTCTACTGAAATAACCCATATTTTGGAAAATTTTGATAAGTCCTTGTTTTATTTTAAACATATGTTCCTAGATAAGAAGTTGTACAATATATGGTTTGGAAGTATTTATTGAGAAAATGTCTATATCCAAAATATTTTGTTGTAGTTACAGGGCTTGGTCTCATTGATGTACTGGTTGGACACATTGGGTGTTGTGTGGGTTGAGATGTGCTATGTTTATATAGTGTTCCATACTTCAATGGAGGTATACAAAAAGGTAACTTTTGATTTCAGGCATGATGGTAAGTAGTTCATGGGTGTTGAGGTACCATAAACTAGTTAGGTCCCCTTATGCATGTACTAGGTCATATGGAAGAATGACATTGTGGCATTTGGAGGGAAAAATCAAGAATGAAAATAAAATGGGGATAAGCGATGTAATCCTTAAGTCATGATGAATACCACTATTCATAAGAAAATAAGGTAATCCCTACAAAAAGTGAAGAAACATTTGAATCCTTGGCAAATTTTAATTAATATTTGTGGGAAATAGTGAAATTATAATATATATTTATCCAAAAATACACATTCTATAATGAATTTTTGGAGCAATAGTGCAGGGTCGAACAGATATGGAAGGATCGACTGACAATGATCCAATGACGACAAAGACTGTATGTAGTATTCCTCATAAATTGGGTTGAGTTTGGGATTTAACTAACACTGTGGTGTTTCTATTATGGTTAAAAAATATTATAGTGTTCATGGTCAATTATAGGTTATAGGTAAAAAGGATTATCTCAGTCCTAAAATGGAATAGTCATTGGGATGAGGTTATAAAGTGGTACATAGAGAACGATTTTATTATGTTAAAACCAACTAGATATATTTAAGATGAATCTATTCATTGGTTTGAGTATATCTAAAAACCAAGATTCATTAATCAGATATTATATAGAAAGAAGTGTTATAGGATAATGGTCATAGACAACTCCCGTGCAATTTGGTCAGGTTTATTCATTTCAATATACCATGGTCGAGTTTATTGAAAATAGTTAAATATAAAACTTTTATGTAACTTGATTACCAACCTTACTGATTCCAATTTCTGATTTAGAGATTCATTAACTTCGGAACACCCCTAGTATCGACCCTTACCCAATAGAGCTTAACTACTCATGATGATAATAATCAATATCAAAGAAATAATTACTAAAGTTGCAATAATATTAAAAATATATTTGATATATGAAATTTTTCAATTGAGGGTTCAGAACTCATGTATATTAAAATTAGAGTAATTAATTAACTAAGCAGACACTTAATTGAAATAGTGTAAATTAAAAAATGTGGCATGAAGCCACTATCGATTGGAAATAAAAAATTATGAAAAACATTAGAATGGTATTATACAATCACAAATGAGATTAACTTGTGTAAGAAATCCATTAAACTCGGATTTAATCAAAATGAAAAATAGAATTTTTTAGTGTTTAGTTAGTAGGAAAAATAATTAAAAATGATATATAATGAGAGAGAAAATTAATTTTTACAAATGTTATGAATTTTTGTGCCTACTCTGGAAAATAAGTAGTCTGTAAACTACATGATGTGTAAACATCTAATTTCATGTAATGTTGATCCATGTATTTCTACACATATTTTGGATCTCACAAGAACGAAGGCCTGAATAATCAGGATTCATATATTTTAATCATCTCAAGACGTGTAATGGGAACTCATGACCAGTTTTTTCGCATGATATGAACCTTAATATGGAAGTTGACATTGAATCATTGATGGCGAGTTCTAGAGATTAAAATCGTTTAATATTTACATGACATGTAATTTCTTATTTACATTCATCATGACTTGGGACATGTTTTGAATGATTCCAAGTCATCGTGTAAGTGATTCATGATGTGTAATGTCAAAAAAAAATTAGTTTTCAAATCTATTACTTTTAAATCGTGGAATCATATTATCTGAAACAATCGTCACATACCTTGTGCATTATCAAATAAATCATGAGTAATTGTTATTTAAGTTACTCTAAAATGAAAATACAATTTCATCATATTGGAGGATAATGGGTTTTTAAGATCTACACATTGTTAATAACATTATAAATGGATTATCTATGAGTGGTGAACCATTTAAAAATACATGTTCCATTTTTTCATTCTTAATGTTACATCAGACATAAAATAGTATACTAATTTTGGAAAATCATCCAGTGGATGATTATATTTGGTAAAAGTGACGGTATGTATAATTATGAAATCAAAATACAAAAAAAAAACAATTAAAAATGTGAACCATGTTAATTAATTTGTCATAATCACTTAGTAATATGAGAGTTTAAGGAAAATGTTTTATATCATAAAAGATTCCACACTGTAGTTCCCCACTCACTCTCAGGGTATCCCTCACCAATTCCTTATTGGGCCTTATAAGTGGTATATGTGAATATGTTATCTATGATTAGATTTTTCTCAATCCAAGTTAAATTTATTAATATATTTATGTTTTCAATTTTTCTTTTCATTCCTTTCGTATGTGGAAAAACGAAGAAACATGTTAATGAAAAAGAAACCAATATGAATTTTGTTATATACAAGTGTTTAGGGGAGGAGTGATATTCAATTGAAATAGTCCATTTGACTATAAAATGATATTAAATATTATATTTTTGATATAATTATGTATTTAATAATGTTATAAGAAATAATGAGTAGGTATATTTTCCAATTGAGTTTGGATCCACTAATGATAAAGGGATTATAATGAGTCCTAAATTTAAATATCTCTATTTATCAAAACAATATTACCAAAATATAAACTAATTAAATTAGATACTTGAAATGTATAAAAATAATTAAAATATGAAAATCAGGGTGATAATGATATATTTTTACATTATTATAAGAAATGTTAGAGGATTTTTATGTGGGAAAAGACTATGGGAAATTAATGATTCTTGTGATGAGGAAATCCAAGTGTTTCCTTCCAAAATTTAATAATGTAATGATTATTATAATGGGATGAATCCAAAAAACATAGAAGTTTAATTTTATATGTAATAATGGATGTACACACTACAATTATGTCATATTTAGTCAATTAGAAGTAATGGCTATAATAATAAAAGAGATTCCATAATCTCCCAATTTCATGTGTGAAAAACGTGATAGAGAAAATTGATATAATGGGAATACATTCCCTGGAATTGGTAGATGGTATATAGTGGAAATACTATTTAAGAACCATATTTGTTAGTGTAGTTACCTGAATCACATTTTTTTATTATTACAGAACATAATTGGTTTTATTCCATATAACCAGAGTTCTATAAATAAATTCTATTTTAATTGATATATAATGATTCAAATTCCTAAAAAAACTATATCATTTATTATTTCATTATTTAATTATTTTTCTTTTCTTTATCCACATTAGTCTACATATATTATATATTTTTCTAAATTTTCTTAATTAATATGAAAATATTTATTTATTATAAAGGTGATAAGTTATATTTTTTTTCTAATGTAATATGTTGTTTATAATTTATTTGAATTTATTTATAAAATAATATCATTTTTCTAGTGGTAATTTGAAAATAATTTTCCAATTAATAGAAAATAAACATTGAATTTATACAAAATTAAGATAATCAATATGAAAAAAATCAATTTCATACTCCAATATCACATGTAGTATTAAAAAACCTAAATTCATTTTTAAATACACATATTTTTGTATAATTTTTTTTATTTTGATAGAAAGAAACACATCACAAAATCTAGATATATTAAACACCATGAACTATTGTATATTCTATGTCTACATGGATTATATTAAATGGGGTTAATTTTTATTTCCATTATATTTTACTAAAATATTTATTTTTAGCTTCTATTCATAAAATTCGGTTAACTAAAAATGAGAATATCAATGATTAACATTCCATGGTGAATGGAATATCCAATTTCAAACTCAATGTAATGAATCAAAAAACACAAATAAGTCACACAATAGTGATTTGATTATAGATCACATGAGAATTTCAGAAACAGAAGTGGGAAGACATCAATATAGTATAATTATTGATAACCATATATTTTTTGGATTAAAAATATATGGGAAAATAAATTTAAAAACGGTCATTATAAATAATTAGATAAAATTTTTTTGTTAATCAAAAATTTTTGTTTCTAAAATTACTGATAAAACAATATTCTTAGAGTATGATAGAATATTTGACTAATTGTATAAAACATCAATGAGAAAAACTGGTTTACTATAGGAGTACAATTTATGGTTCTTGATGGTGGCCATCATCCAACATCATGTACAACATAATTGATGAAGTTATCATTTGATATCCATATTTCGAAATTTTTATACCATATATTTTATTATTATATATTTTTATGAAATTCATAAATATTAAATATTAATTTTTGGATGTTTATCATCTAAAACATGGTAGAATCAATTTACTTATAAAATAATTATAGATATGAAAATTTATTGAACAAGACAAATATTATTAATTATTTATTATTTGGTAATGAAAAACTAAAATGGCTGTATATGTTTGTATTTAGATATCAAATCTTATGATTTAAGTGAAGATGTATAAATATGATATCAACTAGAACCATTTATGTTGTGAAGTATGTGGTTCTGGTTAATATAAAATAAAAAATGAAAAATATGATTGAGAATTATAAAATACTGTTATAGGAATATTTGTACAATATTAAAATGATCATGGATAAAAATAAATTTATTTAGTCTCTATTAATATTGATATCATTATCACTGGACATCATATTACAACACTTTAAAACACTTATTGAGAATTAAGATACATCAACAATTATGAAGTAATGAATTAAAATATTATTATATAGTATTACATATTTTTATTATTTATTTATGTGTAATTTGGTGGTATACACTAATTTAAAATGTATAAATCTAATGTTATAGCTCTCTAGAAAATGGTGTGTTAAGGTTGTGTCTAACTGGTAAAAATAATATGGGATTTTGTTTTCCTATGTTCCAGAAACATATTGGTTCCTCCCACAACATTAAAATATGTCAGTTGGGTTCTAACTATTTGGGCATAAAAGGTAATTAAATAGTTGAGACTATAAGGATTAGATTGATATTTGAACATGATTGTGAATTCCCATCAAATGTTACCAATTTCAATTTTTTGGCTTTAGTTTCCTTATATGTTTGAGAGACGGGAAGAGTATACATATGAAGAATATGATATTACTAAATATTAAAATTTTATTGTTACTAAAACTTTTATAAACTATGTATATATATTAAAAATCATGTCTATTAATATTTTGTAATGGGGACAACACCCCCCCCATTTAACCATCCATTCATTCACAAAATATTTGAAAAAAATTGGTATCAGAGCTTAATCCCATAATTTGGAAAATATATTTTTGTTAACATATTCCATACTTCAAACTCCAATGGAAATTTCTTGTTGATATCTAAAATGAAAGATCAAATGAATCATGGATTCTTCAAGGGACATTGTTCATCAATAGAACATATTATTGAAATTAAATGTCATAAAAACAATCATACATTTATTATATATTCATTTATTGATGATATTTTATAGTCAAGACTTTTAATGTATATAAAATTAACTATAATACATTAACCATTAATTATGACATTAAATATATTCTTATCTATAAGGTGATGAATAATATAAATTTTTAATTTAATAAAAATGTTTTTTAACATAACTATATTAAAAAAATGAAAATTTTAAAATATTATAGGTTACACATTTAGTATTAGATAGGTTAATTATAATTATGTTTAGGATTTTTATAATTTATAATCAAGAATTTAAAATAGTTACATTGAAACTATTAATAAAATATTTCATAGATTAAATAATATTTGTAATAGTATGTGTGATTTAAGATAAATTCTTGTTTATTGAGTTTTAAATGAAATATATTTATTAGAATTTTTTAGTTATGGAATTATATGAACATTTTAACTAATAAAATAATAATAATATTATTATTACATGTTAGTTAAACTCATTAGAAGTGTATTAAAATATATATTGGAATAGAAAAAATATAATGATTGATGAAAATAATAAAAATAAATGATTTTATTTAAAATAGAAAATTCACTTTACACTTATTCCAATAATTTAATGTTAAAATGTAGTGAATATTATCATGTTATAAATTTTTTCCATGTAATGTGGAATAAATGTTTGTTTTGGATGTATAAAAGTAATCACCCCTTAGATGATGTTAATGGAAGCTGAAAATAATGAATTATATCTAATAATGATTCTGATGGTTTTTATGAATTTAGAATAAATAGGTAATATAGAATCTGATTCCTCAACATAGTAATGATATACATATTTAGAAATAAAAAATGAAAAAAAATGAAAACAATTTGATTTGAATGATAGACTCTCATTACAGTGATGAACCAGGTTCTAAAATTATACGAAAAGACAATTATAAATTGACTAATAAATCCACTTATGTAAATATAATTATATATATATTATTGTAGATAAACATTATAAATAATTTACTAGTTAAAATATTGAGATATTAAAAAGTTTTTTTCTACACAATGATAATAAATTTTAACATAAGAATCATCTTAAATAATGGAATGTTTAATGAAACCTCCTTTTAGTGAATCAAATTTTAAAAAATTGAAATCAAATCAAATAGATTAAAATTTTTACAATCTTAAAATTGAATACAGAAGAAGAATAAATAAATTATTATTTATTTTTTATGTAGGAACTGTGTGCTTAGAAAACAATGATTAATATTATTATGAATGAAAAAGTTAAAATAAAAAATGAAATTTAATTTTTCAAAATTGATCTATGTTTTTTTAAGCTTAATATATGATAAAATTCAATCAATGAATATGATAAATAATGGTAATAATTGTATAATATATGATACTATTTAGAAAAAACATTTAAAATACATTTTTTTAAAAGTATTAATTTAATTAAATCAACTACAACAGTATTTTACAATGAAGGATCATTATGTAAATGAGTGATCCTTGATATTTACGCAATTTCATGATTACACAAATTATATTATTATTTTATTATTTTTATAATATATTTAACATAAATAAATATTTATAATTATTTTGGATTCCCTAAAATTTATTTTCAAAATTATTTTGACCTAGGATTACATGGGCACTAAAATGTTCAAAAATATTATTTCATAGGAAACATGTCTTGGGAGATTAAAAAATAATAAATGATACATGAATTATTGATGTTGATTTATTTTGAATTGATTTCCAAAAATATCATTCATTTAATAATTCTGATGATGGTAATTATACTTTTGGTGTTATTTAAAATGCTAATGAAAAACGTATGAGTGTAGTCTATATTTTAAAATCAATCGTTATTTAAAAACAATTGACAAAATTTTATAATATAATTTAAAAATCATTTCATAGTTATTTTTTAATGAAATTACAGTTTGCCTCATAATTTTAGATGCATTTTTTAATGGTCAATCTGTCTTATTTTATGATAATATAAATTAAAATATTTTTACAATAAATTTTGGTCAATTAAATGATAAAACTGATAATATATTAAATGGTATCAAGTCTAATGAAATTTTTGGGAATAAAATATTTTATCATGATAATCTTATTTGGATGAACATGATTTCAACTAGAAAAACTATTTGGATGTCATAAGAATATAAACAGGACAACCCCAAAATTTACGACTCATATAAAAATAGTAAATATCATAAAATATCCTAAGAAAATATCAATTAAGTAAATATAATACACCACGTTAGATTAATCCTAATATATTTTTATAATATCTAAAATATATAATTTTGGATGTAAAAAATATATTTTAGGTCTTCTTGATGATTTTAGTAGATTTACATGATTCTATTTTCTTTTAAGAAAATATGAAAAAATTTGCAAGTTTATTTTTTATGGTAATATAGTTTAAAATGAAAAAATTAATGTAATGTCATTGGGGTAAAGAATTTTTATACATAAAATTGGAATTTTTTTTACAAATATAATTATTTTCCTAAATTCTCACCTCTTAAGACACCTTAAAAAAAGAATTAGTGGTAAAAAATATATAACATTATTAAATGAATAGAACCATGTCAAATTAATATAATTTAACAAAATTATTTTAGAATAAATCTATAAATTAGTCATTTTATATTAAAGATACAATTATTTTAAACATTATATAGAATAAAACATTTTATGAACATTGGATTCAATAGAAATCTTGAATTAGTTTTTTAAAATTTCTTGGATGTAAGGTTTATTTCAAAATATTAATGATACCTTGGATATGTTTGATGAAAATTTTGATGAAGGTATATATTTTGGATATTCAAATATGAGAAAACATTATATGGTTATAATAAAATAACATGGGTCATTAAATATAATTTTAATCTTAACTAATTTAAATGTTTTCATAAATAAGAATATTGATTTAAATATAATTTTTAACAATTTTATTGACCTTAATTTCAGAGAATATGAAATTAGTGGAACTAATGGACCTAGGGTGGAAGAGAACGAATACATGAACTCTTAATATTATCTTGGAATTTAAAAAATCTATGAATATCATGAAATTGAAATTATTATATTAAATTTTAAATCATATGTTCAAACTAGAATATATACTATTTTCTTCTATTGTAATCATCATTTTTATTATTCTTTCCTTAATAATACTATTAGATATTTAAATTATTCTAAATTTATATTGGATATATAATAAAATTTCAATTATTTTACTAGAAAAAATGTATGTACATTAGTTATTCGACATAATCATTGTTTTATTAAACAAATTAAATAAATCATTCAAAATAAGAATAATGAATATTGTAAAATAATTAAAAAATTATATTATTTACTCAAGGTTAATCTCAAATTATGTTATGGTCAATAAAAATATTACTAAATTATTCAAGTTTTCATAGATTCATGTAATTTGAAATAGATGTTTAACACATCTTTTTAAATGGTTAAATTTCTAAATAAGTGTATATATGAAAAGATCCTAAATTTTAGAAGAAAAATTCTATATAATGTTTTAAATGTTATTAATTATTTATATAATTTCAATCAACATCATTGATCACGATTTGAAATAATATTTTCTAATACTTCTTACAAGAATAAAAAATTTGATCACACTTTAGTTAATATAATGAATTAAAAGTATATGTTAACTTTTCAAATGAATTTGGGTAATATTATTTTTTTATATTTAAATAGTTTTCCGGGGTTAATTTTTATATTTAATGAAATGTGAAATTAAAATTTTTTTAGTGAGATAAAATTGATTCCTTCTTGGTCATTAATTTAATTGAAAAATGATGATAAATTTATTAATAAACATAATTAATCTAATGTATGGGTAAACTAATTGTGAGTAAGTTCTAGTAATAGTATGAAAAAAACCACAATAACATATTTATTTTAACATATTAAAGCATCATTTGATTTATTTAGATATTCTGATTCTGATTTAATGGAATCAATATAAGGAAAAAATCACATTATGTTTTTATCATTTACTAACTAAATATTTAGTATCTTGGGATATAATGTATCAAAATTATGTTTTTCTTCATAATGAAAAAACTAAATGCATATCTATTATATCATTTCTATCAAAAATGTTATTATATAAAAAACTTTCTCAGTATGGTCTTATTATTCAATGGATTCCTATATTCTATGACAATAATTATGAAATTTTGATTTCAAAAAATCTATTTCAACACACTATAACTAATGATATTGATTTTTGGATTGACTCTCTTATAGATTATATTGAGAAATAAAATATAATTTTGTAATTAATTTTATAGAAAATAAAATTTTTAATAATTTAATTAAAACCCTATATTTAAATAACATTTTAAAATATAATCTGAACATGGTATGAGGGAAATTTATATTTCCAAAATATGTTTATGTGGAGATTTCATCTATGTCTATGTTGAAACATTTAGTTTTTCTTCAAACTCTACTCTAATATTTCAAAACACACTACATATTTTTTTTATAATATAATGATTTATAATGACTCAATGACACATATTTTGAAATAAATGGATTATTTTTACAACTTCATCATTAAGACAATATTTTTGAGTAATTATAATAATTTTTTTGGAATTTATTATTCAATTTATCCTAATTTTTTCATTCAAAATATACTATTAAAAAAATTCTATATTTAATTTTTTAATTCATTTTTGGTATTAACATAATTTTAAATAACCATGTTTTGAGGGAGATTAAATTTTTGAATGACTATAAATATAGAAATATCAATGTCATCAATAAAACAGGGATTTATTTATATTAAAATTTTCTTTTTGATTATTTTAAAAGGGATTATAAATTTAAGAAATTTTAGGTTATGTTTTTATATTATCAAAATGGGATATTATTGTAGTATCACATTGAATAACTTCATTTGTGGATAATTATAAAATGTAAATTAATTTTATTTCCTTAAAAATACTATTATAAATAAATATTTTTTCGTGGGATAATTTTATTTTCTAACAAATTATATATGTTTAAACTATCGTGTATTTTTGTAAATTGTTATATATCATATTCTATTTCATCATTCATAATTTTTTTAAAACAATGGACTCCATCAATTTGTTTTAAAATGTAGATATGTCATATCACAAGGATTTTTATATTCATATAGTTTTTCAGGATGTTTTATTATATGGGTTTATATTGTCAAATTGTTTTTCTCTAATTCATAAAAAATAAATCTTCAATTTAATTTTAAATGAATGTAGAATATATTTATAAATATTTGATTTAATAAATAATAACTAAATATAACACAATATTATATTTATATTCCAGAATGACTCAAATATCCATTAAAAATACTTTGGTTTTGATCATACGTTTTGACTTTTTTTTCTTTCTTTTTCATGATGAAAAAAATCATAGACTAAAGATTTATTAAATATCACTGAACATGGTATAATATAACTCATATTTGATTATATGAAATATGGGAAAAAATATATATTTTTAAACTAAATTTTTTTAGATTTATTTTCTACCTATGAAAAATGAAAAATTCAAAATTGTTATGTCAATTTTTAACACGGCATCACTAAAGGAATTTCAATTTTAAGAATAAATGTTTTAAACCATGAAACATAAATAGACCAAACTATAGAGGTGTGGCTAGGGATAAAATAAATTTTTTTAAAGTACCATGGGGGATAATTCAACATATTGTAAAGTTTGGTCCGTTATTAATTCTTGTGAATTGAAAAAATATAGGAATGTGAGATTAATTTTGTTTTTAAAAAAACTCAATGAATTTTTATTTGTTTATCTCGATTTAAATTTCAAAAATCACAGATAAAAATATCTTACTACATTCAAATATTATTTAGTACTGACCATACTCAATATGGAGTGATGAAAATTTTTACTATATAATAACATTCTTCGGTTCTTGTCTATGGTAATCAAAAAATATGCTTAGTTGTATAAATTATGTTCTTATTATTTGATTTAATATTCGAAATTTCGTATTTTTTTAATGTTGTTTCATTTATTGTAATTCATAAATTATCTAATATTAATTTTTGATATTTTTTTTAAATCAATGGAGAATGAAATTTTGAGGTAAATAAAAATTAATTACAATTGTTTTGAACATGAAAAATATATTTCACACAACATGATTTGATAAATAAAAGTTATAATGAAAAATGTTAGTTTGAATTTTGATTTTTAATACAATTTTGATTGAAAAAAACAATACATAATGGATCTAATATTACTAGTGATATAGTGAAAGAAAATGTTCAGTTTAACATAATATAAAACATAAAAAATGTGAAATTCTTGAAGTAATAATGTACACATCTACAAAAATTATTACAAAAAACTTGGATGAATGTCAATATTCTAAGACCACACTACTACTGATATCAAAATTACTAGTATTTATAATACAACAATATATTTATATATATAATGAAAAATCGAGCAACATGGTCAAGAAATAACTCCTTATTTAAATATAGATAATTAATATTACTTCATTCAATTATTTTATCTTTGCATAATGAAGGGTGTCATGATTCCCAAAAAAGCATAGATTTTTTTTTTGTTTTAAAACCCATTTAAAAGTTACATGGTGGGTCATTCTATGTGGAAAATGTAAAACTGGATACAGTTTTGAATTGGTTGAAATAAATTCATTGCTAGATAGTTAAATTAATTCCAATGAAAGCAAGTTATGATGTTCATAATGGTGTTAAAAATACATGTCTTGTGATGAACATCTTTGGATTAAAAATGAATTTTAAATGGGTTCGGACTCAACATAAATATTTAGTGTTATAATATTAGTGGTTATAATTTTTCCCATGTATTTATAATATTTGAATAGTAGACAATGATTTATATGATTAGAAAAACCACATTAATTATTTTATGGTTATTTATGTAAATTCTTAGGAAAAATTATATTACTTTAGAATGCTCATTATAATTTAGGCATGTTATAAATTCAACTATATTCTGTTAAATATTTTATAATCACATTGTGAATTAACAATATGGATACATATCTTGAATTTAAAATAAAAAAAGTCCAATAATTTGAAGAGTAATTTGGTTATGTAAAAAATATAATTGAACGATCAAATACTAATAATATCACTAAAATATATGATTACTTGAACTTATTATTTGAATATATTTCAAAATTTTATAGTGAAATTTAATTTATTTATATCTCATATTAAGATAATCATAAAAATATTGACATTCCACGAACACAATGATCAAAGGGAGAATCTTGTATTAGATATGATAAATCCACTATGAGGTAATAGAAGAAGATATCCATGGAAATTCCCATGATGTAGAATGTATTATAGAAATTGGAAATTGATTTAATAATATCCCAATAAATTTAAATCAAATTTTAATAACACAAAATTAATTTATATAGGCATGTTTTAATTTGTTTGGTATTTAAATAAAAATTTTAATTTTTTTGATTAATTATAATAAATAAAAAGTTATATAGATGGTTTAATTTATATAGAGTTGTATAAAATATAATAGTATTAAAGAGGAAGGTATTATTCAAAAAAATTAACTTTTTATTAATTTCTATGAAAAAAAATTTCAGAAGGAATTATACTATAATTAATGGTATTAACAATTTTTCATTTAGAAATAATTATTTCCCCGTAGGTAAATATTTTCATTGGGCTATTGACGAGGGATTTTTTGTGATAAATTTTAATGAGAAGAAGATCTATTTTTTTCAATGTTGGGAACTTTTTTGAAATACATGAATGTGGTTTATAATCATGGTAGTAGTTAATACATTTCTATAAATAAAAATTAATATTTTAAAGGGATTTACCATGGAAATAAATGTGTTTAAAACTATATAAATTATAATAAAGACATTAAAAACAGTTTAAGGAAATAGTGAAATTAATTTGATCATTATATTGAAAGGATAATATTAATTGGTAAAGCTATTCACGGAATAGAATGTTTTCATTTGGGTTGTGTACAAGAATATAAGACCTACAAAGATGAAAAGAGATTCAATTCCATTATGTAATATTTAGATTAAAAAATTTACTCCATGATAAAGAAAACAAAATTGATTATACATAATGACTCACCATCCCCAAAAACATGATGATATTAATTTCAACCATCTCCTTAGGGGATAAAATTTTTCATACAATTTTTCTAGATGTGAAATATTACAGGGGGAATATGATAAATGTTGTGGTTGTACTAAAAAATAACTTATAGATTTTTTTTTCTAAAACTAGATTCATAAAGATGAAAAATGATATATGAAACTATTATTTTCTGAGGAATATCATGTCTCGATTGATAACATGATTATATGTGTATTAATATTGTTAAAAATTACTCGACTAGAGCTGTCAACTAATAGGTTCGATTCTAAAAATAATACTAGAAAACATCAGATTAAAATTGAAATTATTTATTAATATTGAATTCATATTGAAGAGTATAATTATTGATAATAAAGTGGTTTAAATCCATACTAGACACAACCAGTTGTATCATGATGAATGTTTGTTGTCAAAAGTGATATCATTCCATGATATAGTATAATAAGACTTCTAGAAAATTAAGGACACATCTAAAGAAGACTTATGTGAAACAATAGGGATAAAATAATAGATTTAGAAATAGTAATAATAATTAAACATATGTTTATCTATTTATTTTATAACATTTGGTATCAAATTTCCTTGATTTGAAGATATTATTATCTTCTTAATGGGTGAAATTGTTACCAACATTTTGTATCCCCAAACTAAAGAACATTTCGAAAGATATGGGGCTATAATTTAAGATAATTTTGATTAGATATTTCATGGATATTGACCCACATAAAATATTATAATACATTCGATGTCTGGATGAAATTTTTTTATTATGTGGTATTAAAATTCCATTAATAAAAAATGCGGGCAATTGAGTCAAAAAGTGGTATAATTCTTATATAAATTATTTTTTTATTCACTATTATATTTTTATTATGTTAGTGTAATGAGATCAAAATTTTGGATTTATTAAATATGGTTTATGGTTTTTATATTGAATTTTTAAATGGAGAACTAGAGATTTACCTTGGCATGATTTAGTTTATTTAAGAAAAATCTTATTTATTACACTAATCCTAAGCTCAGTAGGCTGAGATGATTTTATGGAATTTAATATTATATGTGGTAGGTCCATATACTTAGATTTTTTTAGTTGGTACACCTTATTTAAATAAAGAAATTCCAAAATAGATTGGATGATTTTTTACTGGCTCAACTAATACATCTAAATTTTTTCTTAATTTCGTAAAAGAAATTATTTTTATTGAAAAAGTGGTATAATTTTACGTAATTGATTGTGGTGTTTTCCCTAAAAATTGTAGAGAATATAAGAAAATAAAATTCTCACTCTATTAACATAAAATATTAAGGAAAATTAAATAACAAACTAAGTGTTCTTTAATATTATCTTAGGGGGAGAAATAATTTTCTCTAATTGATTGGAAGATTAAAAAATATAGAATATTCTCATAGAAAAATCTTATATTTACATGAATATGAAATCCTTACATTAATCATGTATGAAATGTTTTATGTTTATTAAATTCTTTATTTATCTTTTAGTTTAAATCTAATATAGGTGTTGGGGATTTTTTTAGTAGCAATGGTTTATGAATCAACGGTTGGATAGTTGAGTTGATTCTAGGTTGGGTGGTGGATATAAAACATCCCCTATAATTTTGGTGGATACTACCAATATGGTGGTGGGGTTATAATATATTTACAATAGTCTACAGAAACCACTGGATTACTGGTGGTGGTGGAATGACTTAGGTGTTTCCCACTTGTACACCGGCTGAACGGAAGAGTTTACCAACAATCCTGTAGAGCCTAACTAAGTATTCATTAAATTCTCCCTATGAAATTTTATGTTTTTTTATTTACCACCTTTTTTAATACAAATATATGACATTAAACCCCTATATACATCCAAGTAACAAATCTGTTAACTATTGAGTTTTACTATACATACCCCATTTTCCGTATAGTGCTCGATCAATATAGTGACACTAGATCAATATTTTTTGATATATTTATACAAAATTCCACTTCTTCTATGAGATATATGCATAGATATATATAGATCTCTAAATTCATATCTAGATCAGATGAATGTTCTTCCCTTATTCATAGATCAATGACAGATATATAATGTCAATGAAATCCCCATTTACAGAGATAGATATCTCATGAATGGTGGATTTTTTCATTTATCATATATTGATCATATATACCCCATCTTCGTCTTGAATATCATGTTTGATGCCTTAGATAATGAGATATTGATGGTGAATCATTGATTATTAACTATAAGAAAGGATCCATTCTAGTTTTGATGAGGAGTTTACAATCCATTTTAATATGCAATATATCCAGAGTTTTGGCATCCACTTATTTGAAATATATTTTAATAAGTATTCTTAAGGGACTCCATGAGGGTTGTTATTCTAATATTACCATACATGGCATAGAATTTCATCAGTTATCTTTTATAATCATATTATTTGATGAACCAGAACTCAAGATATGCATTCATTAAATGAGAATTAATTTTTAGTTAGTTTACATCATTATTTATAATTTAATCCTATAATGACTAGGTGGGTAAAACATCAATAATCTTGATAAAGGAATTTACTTACTCTTTAGGACTGTTGTACGAACATGTTTCTATGATTTTATTTTTGTGTTGTTGAATTGTTTTTGAACATTTTTTGCATTGATCACATGTGTGTACCTATATAGTTCATGAGACCCATACATGATATTTTATTACACGAGTATGCATTTTTTTAATATCATACACATTTTATTTTGGTCACATGTTCTTATATGTTACTATCCATTCCTTTGATGCCCTTCTATATTTTATTATATATGATTTAATTAGTTATTTGTTTTTAATATGTTATTGGAGGAACTATGAAAGGAACCCCGAATACGTGGAATATCATTAAATTGTTATAAATTAGATTGGAAGTGCACAATACATGCAATGATGGATTTAAATGAAGGGTAGGGTAATTATGTCCTTTGGGATAGACCGATGACAATGGTATTATGGTATGATGATCTTGTGGCTGGATCCAAGGTATAGACCAGGTATGATAAAATTAAGGACCATCATCTGATTGAGGGGAGATACAATGACCCAATGGCCTAATCAATATTGAAGACTTGTGACTAATAAGAGACATTTTCATAGGCCTTGTGGTATGTTCTTGGTCATGTCCTATATCATTATGATTATACTTCTAACACACAGTTGATGTGGTCTGGATGAGGATCATAGAAAATTTCATTGTACACTATTTCTAAAACTATGAATATTTATGATTTATTACACATTTATTATTATATTATATAATACACCAATTATACCTACACACAAGTGATATGGTAAGATTAGTAGTTTATTATTGTGTTTTATTACTCATACCTTGCACACGAATATAAATGAACAAACAAACAAAATTTATAGGGAACTAGTAAGAGAATGGAACCCATTAAAGGTAGCTAGTTGAGTAATATGGTGCTTTCCTGAGTATCATGAAACACTTTGAAGGACTTCTTCATCATTATCCTTATTTATCATTATACACCACTACACATTTTTTTGGATTAACACATTTGGAGCTCAATTTATTTATATATGTGTCACCGGTGGGATGGCCCCGTTCTCTCCCGGAGCGCGCTCCCGAGTAGGCTCTTCTTCTCCTTCCTCGGCTTACTCCCCCGGCACGGAGTGTTATTCCAACCGCTTATCTTCTGGGGAGCTCCCTCGAGAGATCTTCTCCTTTTTTCCTAGGGTCCCATCCCCTGATGTTTTCTCTAGTGTGGCTTCCCGGCTTCCGTCTATACTTTCTTTTTCCTAGGGTTTCATTTCATCGTCCTTGAAGGCTTTTTGGTTTAGGTATCATCGCTAGTTCCTTGTTCGAATTTCCCTTTCACCTTCTCTTCCATGGGTTTCAATTATGGGTTCGTCTAGGGTTCCAATCCTGTTTTTTTTTCATCATCCTTCTATAATGATTTTGAGGTGTGGATCTATTTCTGTTGGGGTTTTTGGATGGCGCGGTGTGGGTGAAGGCTCGTTGTTGCTGATTTTTGGTGATTGTGTTGGTGATTTCTTGGTCGCAGTGTGGGTGAAGGCTCTTTTCTTGGTTGCGGTTTTCGGGAATGCTCTTGAATCACTATATGCTTCTTTCCCCTCTTACTCTGCCCTGGCTTCATGTACCGTCTCTCCTCCCCAGGTCGATCTGGTGATATGGTTTCCACAGGAGCATTGAGAGGTGCTGTTCGAGGGGATTTCAGAGTTCCAGGAGACTTGATCCTCTCTCGACGGCGTTGACGATGTATGGTGTTATTGTTTATTTTGGGTACGATGGACTCGACCAGTCTCTGGTGATTGGTGATGTTCGGTCAGTGACGACGATGAAGGTGTTGGTTTTCTGGGTGAAAATTGTGTTTTTGGTTTCTGTGGATTTGTTTGTTTCTGGTTTCTGTTATGGAAGGACGACGAAGATAAGTTGAGGATGTTCTACAATGGTTCGATGGTTCTCGACGGTCTCCGTTTCTAGTTGGCAACGTCGATGTTGGTGAATGGATGGTGACAACGACTGATCTAGTGTTGATGTTGGTTATAGACGATAGGATTTTGTCTTACTGCATGGTGATAATGCTCTACGACGTGATTGGTTGGCGACTAGTGAGATATCTAATCATCTTGGGTTCTGTGTATCACCAATTTCTTTTTGAATTTTGAATTTTTAATGGGGAATGTTGTGATTTTTGTATCCTGCCGGTTACCGCAATCCCTTAAAGCGGCTGCTTCAAAAATCAAATAAAAAAATGATCTTTCAGTTCAGTGTCACCGGTGAAATTTATTATATCGTTATGATACTTTATCATCATTTTTGATACATTTATTTTTTATTTAATTTATTATTTTTGTGTATGGATACGATATTCAATGATATAGTTTCCCCACTGATGGTGTTTGGATCATCATCAATAGTCACTATCCACTTCCATATACAGAAGCACACATGAGGTCTTATGGTTCTGCATCTCGAACATGGTGGTTTGGGTTGTGGTGTTAAAATATATTATTTGGACATAGTTCCAATCCCTTTTATTTTTGACTAAAATAGAAATTATAAAAAGATGATATGCTTTTAGAAACTCAGGTGGGGGAGTTTCTATGAACTAGTTCAACTCATGTGCACCGTAACTATGAGTTATAATTAAAATAATCTCATTTATAATTTCTTGGATTTGGGTGTGTTCATTCATCATGTGTATGAACATAGTATCATTTGTAATATATATACCGATTGTGTTCTATATAATATTTATTTAATTAAATTACTTAATTTGTTCTACCATTTATTGAGAGACCTGAATTTTCTATTGATTTTTATATCTATATTTTTTTGTGATACATCAATGTAGAATTAATTAGTTGAACATGAATATACTGTTAAATTTTGTATAAATATTATTTTGAATATGGTGAAGGTATAGATAATATTGGTTTCTTATCGGAGGGATATACCTTGGGTAATGGGTATCCTTATAGGATAACATTTTTGTGATCCACTATACTATATAGGATATTCCTTTGTTACTTATGGTGATTAAATTTCCTGTTGAAATTTTAAAAAATACCTCTTTAGATATAAAAAAATTCCCACATTAGGGATGATAATACCTTTTCCCCATAGGAAATATAGGTATATACACTTGAGAAACATCATACACCATCTCAAGTTGTTCCTAGTCATGTTGCACTCTAGACCAGAGTCTTTTCGAGTGCATATAACAAGAAAATTGGAGAATTGGGGACCATCAATGACTACAAATACGACTTTGCAATCCAACATATTATAGCATTTCAATGACTTGGGGACATATAGGTGTGACCAACTTCTTAGAAACTATTGAAATAATATTTTACACAATAGATACATTAAAGGACATGTGGGACAATATAGTTTTGTATTATTATTTATGGACCTTCTAGGAAATTGTGGGGTGTCATGGAGAATGTAGGCCAACATGTGAATCCTTTTGGAGAGGATGTTATGAAGTTGTTCATTACGGAATTATTTATCTACATGCTAATATTTTATTGGGCCCAGTAATTCCTAGAACATCAGTGGTGATCCATGATCGTATCTATTTACACTTATTGAATCAATGATATTCATCTATTTTACCACTACTTAGTCCAAAATTAGGAAAAAATGTCTACAATGTTCTATATAGGTCTGCATCTAAATATCCAATGAAACATTAGGGGTTGTTTCATACAGAATAACTGGAGGGTTTTCTCAAGGCCATTACTATTGAGAAGGTCCTGTAGGTGGATAGAGAAGTTGATTGTATTCCACTGATCATTACACTAGAGGGTGGACCTCCAATTTCTATAATGAGTGTCTCTTGTTTTTGAAGAAAGAGGATAAATGAAGTTGTGAAATGGAGTTATGGTAAGTTAGTTGAGATGTGTATAACATTATCAACAACTTCATAAGGAGTTATACAATGTTTTAACTATTTTAGGGTAGAACATTATTGAATATTTTTTACAGAACCTCACAAAAAGTTTTAAGAGTATGGTAATATGGTCCATCTATTATAGTTTTATAAAGATCATTAAGGATAGAGTTCCATATCTATGCGGTATAGATGATATTTATGACATAATGATATGGACATAGTTCTTAGTATCTTCCATATATAATGAAGACTCCATAATTTCATATACATCATTCTTAGTGTCACGAAGTTAAGAAAATATGAGTGTATATAGTGGATCAACATCCAAAATATAGTGGTCTAATACAATCTACTTTTACTGGTATGGTCTTGATAACTTTTAAATTATCCACTATATAGTATGATATTAGTTATTCAAATTCCATTTTATGAGAAAATGTTATTTCTAAATATGAATTACATGAAAAATTATTTTCAAATTTGATTAATAATAATATATAATTGATTTAGAATGTGGACCATTTATATTTATTATAATAGTTTCATATAGTCATTTATGGTTATGAACATATTTGGATATTCAGAAATATAAAGATAATGAGATTCAATGTGATTCATGGGAGGGACTGGAAAATACGTTATAGATACCAAATTAGTTTTTATAAGGTACAAGTGTCCACTATACTTCTCACGGGTGTTGGAAGGGTGTTTGGATCTTGTAGAGAGGGTCTAATCATGATCCATCTTAGGAAGATTGCAGAATAGACTGTGGGTTTTGTTAATTTTGTCAGATTAGTGTTAGACACCTTCATATTTAACTATAATCCAAGACATCTATGTGTACATATTCTAATAGGACATTATAGGTATCCCCCTAAAAAAGGATTTGATTTCAAGATAGAACTCATATCGGGTGCACTACCCATTTTGATACACTTTATCATATGGTGTCGAGTGAGTAGATGAAGATGATGTTATGGATTAACATCTTGGAAGATAAGGGTTTTATTACGACGTGAACTTACACTTGTGGTGATCCATTTCTATTCACCAATAAAATGATTATAACCTTGGATTAAATATAGATTATTAAAATATTATTCAGGTTATGGTAAAAAATATGTAGCCTTTTCCTGATACTAATGTTTACTCTGATGAGCTATGGATAAACTAGTGGTTCTCTAAACTAATATATGATTGAGACGTGCCTATAGCGGGGAGTGATTTTTTTTACCTATGTTAAAATGAAGTATAATGGTTACCCTGGGTTTTATCTAGAGAATAGTTCAGAACAATCATGTTTGTCACAAGAAATAATATAAAGAAATTTTGATTATTTTTGAAATTGATTGATTTCGAAAATATAATAATGAAACCAAAAAAAAAATTAAGAAAAACAATAAGAAGAAATTTCCAAAAAAACAGATTGATTATTGTTATATGAGATGGTGATTTGTTCATGGTCGGTTTTCCAATTGTAAATCTATCATAGATCCGTTTGTCTAATTCTATATTGCTATGTCTATAAAAGTTAGAATACATAGTCGTTTCTTCTCACTCCCTTAGTGAAACAGTAATTTTGTGAATAAACCTTACTTAAATATTATATTGATCTAATATTCTTACATTTTTTTATAGTTTTTGATAATAACCTTAATAGACATCGGGCATTCCAAATCGGGTCTTTTTTATCACAATCAATCATGAATGTTCCCTACTCCTCACACATATACCAACGATCACGACGTACTTCAATACTACTAAATAATATATTCCATAGTATTCTGACCATATCCTTGTGGAAGGAGAAATATATCATTTAAAAAATAAATAAAGAAATATACTCTAAAATCAATGACAATTGTACATGACAATAAATACAATTATAAGAAATTGAAACCGATTTCACAGAAGAACGATAAGGATCTTAAAACATTAATATAAAGAACTCATGAATTGAAAAATATAAAACCTCTCATTATCAAATAATATATAAGTTTACCGAATCATGGTAAGGGTGATTTTGAACAAGGTATAAGAAGAATTAATTAAAAAACTATGAAGAATAAAAGATTGGAAACCATGAACAGAAAGTGTTCTCCTCCAGAATCCATTCTCACTGAGATTGCCATTATTTTACCACCATCCATATAAAACTAATTGAGTTATCTTCTTATAAAATTTTTTTAATGTAGTTTTCTTTCTATAATCCACATTTACGAGTCCTTGGACAATTGTAAATAATGTTATGGAGGAATCAATGATCGTTAATTTTTATTTCTGCCAAAAACATTTTCACCCACTCCCCAGGGAATCACTCAAAAGTTGCATTAATAAGATATTTAATTTATAAAATTTTATATGAACATTAACTTTTGAGTCCTATAACGAAACCCGTTATAATCACATCATATGACGTTTAGAAATATGTTATATGTGTAATTTAATATGATGGGTCCATTTTGTCGCCCATAATGATTTATCCACTAGATTGACTTGTCTGGGCCATTGACTATAGAAATATGTCAGCGTCCTGAAGACAAATAAAGATCACATTAAAAATTAAAGCCAAAAATTAAAATCATTAAACTTAGTTCCGAATTGTAAATGTTATCCATGCAATACAGAGGTGAAAGAAAATTGTTAAATTTCCAGAATTATGCAATTTTCACAATTAAGCCCAACATTCACCAAAAACACTTAAATGATGAAAATAAACACAAATTTACTAATTGGGAGGGGTTAAATAATTTAAACACATTGTTAAAATAATGAAAATATTTACTCTACCAATTCTCCCACACATAGCAATTTTACTCCTGGATAAGTGAGTATAAAAATCCAAATCAATGAAAATTAAAAACGTGTGCCAATGAGATCCAACAATTTGAAACCAAGAAATAAAAGATATAATTCCTCATAAAAAAATATTATTTCAAGGTATTAATTTCAGATTATTTAAAATATTTCTTCATCATTTCTTGTCTCGTGCACACAATTCTCTTACCAAACATGCATTTCCTCTCGTCATATAAATTTCTGTTTTCAAGAATGACTTTCTCATCAAAACTCATACAAGGGTCCCCATAAGCTTGAAAAATTCCAACATCTCCACCTGATGTGAGTCAAGGATATGTGTTTATCATGAGGAATTTTTAGGTTTGCTCTGTGGTATTCATTTGGTTGTATTTATATAATAAAAATTCTATGGATTAATGAAGTGTACTTGGCTTTTTTTGAATAAAAATTGCATTATTCTAATTGTCAGTCATGTAAGGTATCCTCTTCACTCTTCTTAGCAGAAAATAAGATCTTTTATCATGCAAAATCAAGGAATTATCACCAAATTAAGAATCTTATCCAAAATAATTTCAATATTCTCAAACATAATTTTCCTTAAATGCTCCAAAAAAGTCACACCGTGCTTGTTCCCTAAGAAGCTCTAAAAAACCACAACTTTTCTTATCACGAATGCTCTAGAAAAGGCACAAAATTCACTAGAAATACTTTTTTCAACAAAAACAAAATATCTTATACATTTTATTTTCCCCCAATTTATCTCAAAATGATGTATCACAATACAAGACAACTCCCCCATACATTATTTAAACTAGATTATGCAATTTCTTATCAACAAAAGGTTGGATTGGGAAAATTGGATTCTAATGTGGCTGCCTTAATAGGTTGTTCATGGATTCTAAGGGTAACAAAAATTAAATTATTAAGGTAGGACCTAAAAAGAATTTTATATTGAAAAAGTTGCTTTAAAACCCAATAAATGCATCAATCATTTAAATCAATTGTTCTCCAAAACCTCAAGTGCGGATAAGAGTAAGTCAAATTCTAGTTCAATTAATAATTTTTGCTTCTCCCAAGAAGTGAGGTGAATGTATGTAACATGAAAAAATGGTTCAAAAGCCTCACATGAAAGTGATTTCAAAAATATAGAAAGTGATATGTGGTAGGAGATTTAAATCTCAGATTATTTTTCATGAAATTCAAGAGGACTTAAACATGAAACAAATCCATTTTCAGCATTCAATTAATCTCAATTTCATGGAATAATTTTTTTCACTAGTGGAAATGGGTTTCAAAATGTAAAAAATAATCATTTCTTTTCAAGAATGTCAAAAACACACAAAAATTGAAAAAGAATCACACAAAATTAAAAAAACGTACAATCGTTTTGAAAAAAATAATAATCACAAACTACAAAGGATACCTACCAAAAATTAAATGATGATGTTTAATAAATTCTATAAAATGGATATAAAATGTAATAATATTTGAATAATGATTCACAATAAGAATGGAAGTGTGAATGAAAGGTACAAACTGAAGAATTTTATTAATAAATAGGCTAGAGGAGTGTGATCTCCTACACTGGATATGATGGAATGGTCCCATGGGATTTCCTTAGCCTATATCCATTAATAATGAATGGCTCATGCACTCCATACATCACAATCCGCAAAACAAAAAATGGATATTCCCGAGTATCATTAAATGGACCTACCAACCTCAAATAATGTTTACCTGACATCATCTGAAGTCTTCAGTCGAATAACAACACCATATCTCCAAGATGGAAGTATTTTAGTTGGATGTTCATGTTATGAGACACTCCTGTTATTTCTTTGTAAATCATGGAATTTTCAAATGCATACCTTATAATTTATTCCATTTATTGTAACTAAAATATTCCCACTTTTCTAGCACTTTCATGATCCAAATTCATCTTTCTCATAACACGATATGCCTTATGATAAAATTATACTGGCAGATAACAAATTTTATCATAAATAAACCTATATAGGATCATTACAATCAAGGATTTTTAGGATTTCCTATAAAACCATAATGTATCATCCAACCTTTGGATCCAATATTTCCTTTCTGGGTTCACAGTCGATTCTAAAAATTCCTTTTATTTTTCTATTAGACACTTCAACATTATCATTAGTCTCTAGATGAATTAGAGTTGATGTTTTATGATGCACCCCTTAATTCATCAATAAATCCTCCATAATCCTTTTACGTATGTGAGTCCCTTGATCATAGATTATGGCTCTATGAACTCTAAACCAACAAAATATTTTAGACTTGACAAAATCACAAACAACATTAGCATCTCATGTCCTGGTGGCATTTCCTTCCGCCCATTTGAAAAAATAATCAACTACAAGAAATATATAATAATGTAAAAATGAAATTATGAATGGTACCATAAAATATATCTCAAACACATCAAAAATTTAATAAAAAATCAATGTCTTTTGAGGAATTTCGGGCCTCCATGAAATATTTCTTGAAAACATATAATTTTCTCACCTTTTGATATACTAATAAGCATTATTAAAAAGGTTGGTCCAACACTGTATAGATTCTAAATCCTTCCTTGCAATACTTTGTGGTCCAATGTGGCCACCACAAGATAATGTGTAAAAAAAAAAGACCATGTAAATTTCACTTTCTAGAAAACATCTTCTTATAACATAGTCATTGAAAATCATCCAATGAAATGGATCATCCAAGATGTAATATCTAGATTCAGATTTCATCATTTAAAATTGGTGGGAATTTGAATGTTATGTGACCTGGGATGTTATTCGATAGTATACCATATCAGTATACCAAGGATCTTCTCAATCAATCATGTACAACTACTCTCTTTGAAGGTGGTCATTCAGTGGTTCTCTATTTGGAATTTCATCCTCAACGATGTTCAATAGTCTTCATAAGTGATCTGAAAAATGGTTCTCAGATCCCTTCTTGTATTTTATTTCTACGTGTAATTCTTTTAGTAGTATCATCCATTATACTAACCTTGGTTTAGCTCTTTTCGTTTTCATTAAGTACCTAAGTGACGAATGATCAGAAAATATAGTGACTTTAGCTCCATGTAGATATGATCTAAATAATACTAAAGGGAAAAATGTTAAAAACTACGTTTATATGGTTGTGTAATTGAATTGAGATATATCTATGGTTCTTGAGGAATTGGAAATGATTTGGGGCCTTCCCTCAGTTCTCTATGAAAGGACTTCTCCAACTATTTTTTTGAAGAATCACAATGCAGCTCAGTTGGTTCTTCAAAATTTGGTGACTCCATTTCTGGTGGTGTAACTAATCTCCTCTTTATCCCCTCAAAGGCTTCCTTACATGAACCATTGAAATAAAAATCAGTATCATTCAAAATTAATCTAGATTGAGGGAGATCAATCTTTCTCAAATCATTGATAACCCTCATGTAGAATCTTACATGTCCTAAAAATGATCCAACATGCTTCACAAATGTTGTGTATAGAAAAGAATTTATCACTTCAATTTATTATTTATCAACATCTATGAAATTTTTGGAAATAACTTTACAAACGAAAATTCATCTCTCAGCCATGAAATGATAGGTTTCATAATACAAAAAGTATTATTTTCAAGGCACGTTTTGAAATCTTTTTCCAGATTTTTCAAAAAAAATACAAAATAATTTTTAAAAAATGTAAAATAAACCAAAAAACACCTATGAGATCCTCAATATGATCAGAAAAAATACTTACCCTGATCCTATAAAATGTACCTAGAGCATTAAAAAATACATATGGTATCCTTTTTGTATGAAAAAGTTCCATAGAGATGAGTAATGATATTTTTATCTTGATCCAAATGGGAAATAGTTACCTTGAAATTACCTAAAAATATTGCCAAAAACAATAATGAGTTCTCTCTACTAATATTTTTATCATGTGGTCAATGATGGGGATAGGGAAATGATGTTTTCTAGTGACCTGATTCAACTTCCTAAAATCTATTCACACTCTCCAGCTATTCTAAATTCATATTTGGGTTAATTTATTTTTCTCAATCCTCAAAATGGTTAGGAAATTTGTTTTATAAATACATGGATGGTGCTAACCAATTGTGAATATGATATGGGGTTGATTATCCCAACATCTACGAGCTTCTCAATCTCCTTCTTCCCAAACACCATCAGGGTGGGGTTCATCCTTTATCGGGGATGTGTAACAGTTTTTGAATCTCCCTCTAGAATAATTATAGGTGAGAATATTTTTTGGATGAATTCTTGGATATCACATAAACTCCACCTTATTTCAAAGAAAATATCTCTAAAAATACCAATCAATGATTTTATCTTGGGTTTCTAAAAATTTATTAGCAACTATCTCTAGTAATTTATCTCCCTATAGAGAGTAAACATATTATAAATTAGTGGGGAGTGTTTTTAATTACAAATCAAGGTAATGGTCAAGGGATGAAATTATGTTGGGTTTTCCCATATTCTAAATGGTATACATCCTTCACACAAGAAATCATATCATTATCTTCAGAATTAAACAAATCATTGAATAAATAAGATTTTATGTCTTCCTCCCACATGAAATTTCAATCTGTTGGAGTTTTTCAATCCTTATATTCAATGAAATTTTCAACTGAAAAAGTCTCTTCTAAGGATAAGAATTCATGGAAAAAACCAAATTTTTTAAAGGGTTCAATATGAAATTCATGGGAGAGTTCTAGGTGTGAGTGATCATCTTATGAGTTCCTCGTGGATTAAAAAATTTTGATGTGGATAGTGCTATCTCCATACTCCATGGTGAGGGTCCCTTCGTGGATATTGATGGCTGTTTTGGATACATTCATGAATGGTCTCCATAAAATTATGTGTGATTGTGATGGGTTACTCTCATCATACATATTTACTACATAGATATCAACTTGGAATAGGAGATCTTTTACTTTCACTAAGTCATCTTCATGAATTCATGCTGGGAGAATTGTGGATATGTTTGAAAGCCTGTGAACCAATATTGTGGGCTTCAAGTGTCCCATATATAAAGAAGTGCATACTTAGTGAGGAAATATATTAATTATATCAACAAAATCAAACAAATCATTAGTGAAATTTTATGTACCAATGGCACATGGAATGGAAAATCCACTAGATCTTGACATTTTGTTGGAAACTGTGGTGTGATAAGGGTTGAGAGACTCCTTCCCATGATGATCCTTTCATTCTGTTTAAGTCTCCTATTCTATATGAAAATATGCTTTAATAATTAAGAATACATTGGAAATTTTATTCGGGATTCAAGAAGAGGGATATTGATTTCCACTTCCTATAAGGTGTCCATAATTTCTTTTTTAAGTACTTATTCATACAACCTCATCGAATCAATGATCCTTGATGGAAATGTAGAGGGTTAGCCTTTATTATCACTTTGTATCCTTTGAAATGGGGTTTATTTTCTCTTATTCCTTAACATATCCCACTCCCCCACTTTCTTCACTTCTCCATGGTGCATTTTCAATGAATTTTCTGAATTCTCAACTTCATTCTCCCTTAGACCAAGTTGTCTTGTTTCAGGCTCAATGGTTGCTGGTGGGGGCGTTCATTTACACATCTTGTTGTTATAATTCTAAAAATAACATTTGGGTTTTAGATTTGTTTGGATGATAGTTTTCCTGGATTTTTGGTTAGTAAGTCCATGAGACATTCTCAAACTTATTGGAAAATCATTCGTGTTGTCTTTTATCCCAGAAATCTCATATTTATATTATTGGATTTGAATTAATGGTTGTGGATTTATGGATGGATATTCAGAGCTTCTTTGTAATGTGGGTGTTTTTTGGTATGAAGGCAGGTTATATGATTTCTTTTTTTGAAATGGTGGAGGGTTCTAGAATGGGGGTTGGTTTTGGAACTTATTTTTGTACGAGGGTTTTTCTTGATTATGAATATTTCCAAATACATATTGTACATGATTAGGCTCTCTCCCTCCATGATTTTTCTAAAATATCATTTGTATAAAGTTACCTTCATGACTTTTTTCCCTTTATTTCAACAAACCAGTCTGTAAAAGGATCAAAATATGATCATAAACCACAAAACATTTCTAGTGATTGTTTGTCACACAATTGTTTCAAGTTTATTTATATCACAATGTTACATAGAACTTCAATAATAGCTTTTAATAATGGTTATGGATGATAAGTTCTTACCTCAGGAATACCTCTTTTTCCAATACCTTTTTACCCAAATTGTTTCAAGTTCTGAGAAATTTTCTCCATCAAGGACATGTCTTCTTCTGGTGAATTTTCAATCATTACACCTTCAGATGATTCATCAAAAATGTTTCTATCATTTCCCAATAATCCTAGAAAAAATAAGACATTAAAGTGATTCACTTTAATTAATTTATGGGGGAAACTAGAACATGTTTTCTTAAATCTCTTTTAGTACTTGTAAAGCGTTTATCTAGATGACTATCTGATAGAATATATTTCTTTTTGATGGTCGTGCGCTTGGAGGTGGGGAAGAATATTTTCATGAAGCATCTTACCAAGTCATTCCTATCATTCACATATCCTGTTTTTAATCCATAAAACCATTATTTTGAATCTCCTTCCAATTATAATGGGAATGCCTTCGGCATTACATCCTCCTCGGCTAATTCATGGGGACTGAAAGTAGAGAATACATGAATGTACTATTTAATTTCTTTTTTTGGGTCTTCACCTGCCACAACATGAAATTTTGGGAGAAATGGGTTGATGATAGGTTTCATATCAAAATAAATTTTCTACACTAGGATTAAATGTCCATTATTTGGATTAAGGGTTTGTGGTGCACAAAGGTCTCTAAGTGTTTGGTTTTGATTTTAAGTAATGATGATAGGATCAGGGTGAAAACCTGATATTTAACATGATTATACAAGAGAAATTTATTCAACTTAATATCAAAATTTCAGGTTTCTATGTCTATTCATCCTGTTTCTTTCAATTTCAGGATCTATGGAGAAAGAGTTAGGAATTTTACTACTAGTCATACAACAAAAGAAAAAAAATTGGCACTACCTCCCCAAAAACAACGACATGTTTTGACACGTGATTGACATGGGGTGTGAAAAAAACATATTTAAATAAGATAAAAATCATTATAATGGTAAACCAAGGTTGTATCCAGATAGGATTGCACACCAATCACATTTTTCACTTGAAATAAGAGAATGAAGCAGAGACTCTTTTAGATATTTTTTCATTTAAAAAAAATTATGAAACTAAAAAAATAAAATAAATTAAAAAACATAGTAAGAAAAAATTGGATAAAAAGGTGATTGATTACTATTATATGATATTGTGATCAGGTTAGGGTCATTTTTTCAATTTTAATTCTATCATAGTTTTCCATATCCATTTAATTTCTGCTAAGTCGATAAAAGTGAGAATCTAGAATCATTTCTTATTACTCCATTGGTCAAATAAAAATGTTGTGATTAAACATTACTAAAATCATAGATTTGTCTACCCTCCTTCCATTGTGTGATTGAGTTGTAGAAAATACCCTAAATTGACTTATGAAACCACCAATCAGTTCATATTTATCCAAAACAATCAAGAATGTTCACTACTCCTCACACATGTACCATCGATCATCAAGAACATCACCACTATGTAATAATTTATTTAATAATATATAAACTATATCCTAGAGGAGGGAGAAATTTATCATTGTCGAAAGAAATAACAAAACATAATCTATAATAAAATACAATCATTCATGATAAAAAAACCATTATAAGAAATTGAAACTGATTTTGTAGAAGAGAGATAAGGATATTAAAATATTAATAGAAAGTACTCATGAATTACAAAATCAAAATAATCTCCTTCCCAAATCCTAGAGATGATTACCCCACCATGGAAACAGTAATTTTGAATAAGGGAGAATAAGAACTTGTTACAATAATAAGAAGAATAAATTATAGAAAGAAAAGAACAAAAATTTTGTTCCTCTAGAATCTGTACTCCATAAGTATACCTATATTCTGCCAACCGGCCAGCATAAAATCATTTGGGAATGTTCATATAAAATGTTGGGGATGATGATTAATATTGACCCTGAAAATTAAATTATCAATGGAATTTTTTAAAAAATGATATGGTTGAATAAAATATAGTTTCTTTTTTTGTCATCCAAAAACTATTTTAGACACTCCACTTGGACTCGATCAAAGGATGCCTTATTGAGCACCTTAATATATAAAATATACTATGAACCGTCACTTTTGAGTTTACTATAGAAAAAATTGGAATTAAAATCATTTTATGGTCATAAATATTAGATATGATTGACTTAATATGATGGGGTCCATTCTGTCATCCAGAAAGATTTCTCCACTTGATTGATATTTCTAGGCCATTGTGTGCAGAATTAGGTTTGGGTCCCAAAAAAAACATGGATCCCCCGATAAATAAAAGACTAAAAAAAGGAATAAGATAAAATGGATCCCAATTATAAATGTTATATCTGAAATATAGAGGTGAAAGAATATTTTTAAATATGATGGATTATGGAATTTTCAAAATTAAGCCAAAAATTAACCAAAAACACTAAAATGATGAAAATATTCTCAAATTTTATAACTTGGTGGGATTAAATAATCATACCACATATTAAAAATAATGATAAAATTAACAATTTCAATCATCATGATATCAGTAGTGGATCTCATAAGATAATCTAGAGAAGTACAAATTTTATATGTCCTATACACTATGTAATGTTAATGTAATTTTAGATTTTCATAGTTGTAATATGTCAGTATCTAATGAGATTGGTGAACATAATTTTGAGGAAAAATGGTTTATAATGAGATTATTGGTTTATTGGAGGATGGATCCTTAATAGGACTCAAAATCAATGAAATATACAGGATTAGTAATCACATCTCATTTAGTTGTCTGGGTGAAGGATGATCTAGAATTTTTTTAATTTAAAATGACGCATTAAAGAATAATAATTACTGACCTGATACTTAGGTGGTTGTTGGATGATGATGGTGATGTGATCTATGTTCATCATAGATTTGTATCCCATAATTCCAATTGGATTTATATGATGAGATGTTTATATACCACAAAGTTTATGGTGTATCTTGTAGTAAACAAATTTAAAATGACACTATATTATAGTTATTTAGGTCATGGTAGAATAAGGACAATTCTATATATCTTTCATGATGCCTTAAACATGTTATTATAATGGAAAAACACCAACATCCAGGTAGATTACACCATTTTATTTTTTTCTTCCATATAGAAATTAGATGAAATCATGATGGAATTTCTAATAGGGTTACCCAAGACCTCAAGGAGTCGTGACATTGTTTGGGTAATTTTTGATTGACTAATGAATATTTCTAATTTCTTATTGATATGTGAGACTCTATTAGTATATTAATATCAATGATTAATTTCAATGAGGTTATATTACTAGAATGATATATCATGATAATTTTATTTGACATAGAAAAATATCTTCTCAGGCGTGGGCTAGTCAGTAAAAGGAGTTGGGAACTAAACTATGATTTATCACAATGTTCCATCCCCAAAATTAAGGGAAACTGGAGTAGATAATTTTTATATTATGGGCCATACTATTTTATGTTTTTTTAAATTTTTGGTTCTTGGTATTACTACATATCATTGATTTACTTCATATTAAATAATAATTACAGGCATCAAATTAGATGGAACCTTATTAGGATCTTCAAGGTAGACAATGTCAGATACCTCTTTATTGACATGAGGACGATGAGATAGTAGTAATAGGGCCTAGTATGGTATTACACTCCTCCAAGAGAGTTCCACTAATTAAAAATATTTCTATCATAACCCATAGAATGTATGAATCTTAGGTCAACCACAAGGGGATACTATATGATTTTTTATTAGCGGTTGAGTTTTTATGTGAGTGATTGTAGAGCCAACACACTCGTGTTTTAGAAAGAAATTTAAGCTAGTGTCATGTAATATAGGTCCCACAAAGGACTGTAAGATAATTAGGATATTAGAATATCATATCAAAATATATTCCCACTACCAAGGTATTCATGACGTGTTTCATGTGTCTCTGATCTAGAGTCACACGCTCAATCTTATGGGTTTCATTGATATAATGGATGTTGAGATAGAGACTAATACATAATATTTTTAATGAACAATATAAATTCTATAAAGGATAGATAAGGCACTCTAAAGAAAAAATGTACAAAATTCACTAATTATATTGAATAATTGCCCAAACCATGTGGAAAATTCGGAATATGAGGTAGATTTTTGATACAATTATCCAAACTATTTTAATAGAAAAACATGTATAGGTACCGCTCATGGTTGATGAGTCTTTATAGGGGGAAAATTTTACTCCTTTGATTAATTTAAGGGATGATATATTTTATGTTGATTAAATTCACTATTGATGTGATATTTAAACTCATATGTGTGTGTTTTGGAGGTTGTTTTTGGTAAAAGTGGTCTAAGATTTGAGGGTTGGAGTGTTGAGTTGAGAATAGGTTGTGTGGAGGATGTAAAACATCCACAAGTTGGTTGGTGAAGACCAATATCCATCAATTGCGGTCTCATATGTTCTTATTATGTTTTCTAAGACCACCAGATAGCTAGCGGCACTAGCAATTCCTTTGGGGTTATTATTTGAACATTAAGAGGAAAACAAGAATGAAAATTGATCCTGGATGAATGTGATTAATATATAACCATCATTTTTTTAAATTTACTAATTTTTTACATTATTTAATACAAAAAATTTTCCCTAACCACCGTATTCAATACACATACCTTATCCTTTGACTTTGGATCTCTCTAATTCATCCCCTATGTCATTTCGAAGAGAGAATAGTTTTATGACACAAAATTGTTATGTTTTCACCATATCTAAAAAAAATTCCTCTTAATCCATGTTTTATTTTCAGGAATATAAAATAGATATATGAAATCTATTCAGATCGAAGACATTTCATCAATTCTTCATTTATTAGTGAAAAATATAAATTTTCTATGAAAACCCCTTTACAAGAGCATGATCACAAGAAAAATGTGGATGTATCAATGTATGTTGTCAAAGATCAGTCATCTTGAGACCTTATTCATCTGGAATATAAAAATAAATAAATTTTCTGAAAATGATTTTTTCTATGGATTGATGATAGATTATTTTTTATGAGGTTAAACTTTATATTGGATAAATATATCACATTATATTATTTAATATCCAATAGTTATCCTGAATTAGAATATGCTTCTTAAACATATTTCAGAAAATTTAATGTCGATAGAATCTATGATTTTTTTGGTTCTCTAAATAATCTTATTAACATTTAATATCAATATGTATAAATTATAACCCTCTTCTATGAATAAACAGAGGTTGAGATAATCATATTTAACGTGAGAACTATTTTTCGCTGGATGTGAAATGTGATTGTGGCCTTAATCATTTTAAAAATATTTGGGTAAATAATCAATAAAATTGAGTTAGAATGTATATTACTATTCAAGGCCCTTGTATACACTTATTTCCATTAGATTATTGTTATGATATAACATCTTTTTTGACCATGATTGATTATTATTTCATGTGTGTTCATATTGACTATTAGACGAATATAAAATATTTTATGGCATGAGATTGCTTATGAATATTGTTATCAATGTTTTATTTTTTGTCATATATTCTCATATGTTTTATTTAATTCCCATGAATATATAAAATGTTTTTCCTTATATTCTATACTATTTTCTTCAAAATTCACATGAATTTTTATTTATTTTTATAGGAACATATAATAGGTGGACTATTGTGAAATGCTAATCCCTTATAGGGGGTATGCAGAGAACATGAAACAATTAATACATGGTAACTAAAAATGGTAGGGGTTTGATGAAATTGATTCTAGACCCGTGGTAGTGTTATTGGGGGTATCAAAAACTTATGTCCTAACACAACGAATAAATAGGAAATCCATCATTGTGGCCTAACCTGTGATTGATGTAGGACATAAAGACCCTATGGAATGATCCAGATCAATATCCTGTGATTTTTGAGAGGCATATAAACATGAAATGTCTCTTTCTCTTGGTTATATATGATATTCCTATGAATATCCTTCTGGCATGGATCCATTGAAAAACTACTGAGGCACATGGTGGTTTGGTGGGCACACATGTTCTCAAAATATTATTTTTAAGGATTTCCAATGAATTTAATATTTTATTATTTCATGCTCCTTTTTTCCATTTACACACAAGTTAAGGACACATTGGTGGTTTATTAATGGGTTTTATTACTCACACCCAACATTATAATCTCATTGTGTTTTAGACTTCTTGATTAGGGATTCAACTAGGGTACAAGATGTACAATAATCATATATATGAGGATCAGGGAGATGATAAAGGCACTGGGATGGTCTATGGAGTATTTAAATTGCGTTTTTCTTATTTTATTACCTAAAACATTGTACTCTTATTTGTCTTGCAACATTGGGGGTCTAGTTTATTTATATTTTCCACATTTGAAACTATTTTATTTCATTATGAAGCGTTATCCATGTCATTGATACACAAAATTATTATTATAGATTATTCGTATTATGTATGGCTATGATTATTGTGGATATAGTGTCCCTAATGATGGTTTCCATGAACATCCTTTTAGCTAAAAACCTCTTTTATATAGGGAGGTTCCAAAGAGGACTTATGAATCCTCAACCTGGACCCAATAGTTCCATTGTTAACTTTTAAAATGAAGAATACCATATGGAGTTTTATTCAAAACATAGGAAGAATAAATAGAATAAAAATCTGTCATTTAATTTAACAATGGTTGAGAAAGGCTTATGGAAGTCACTTTTAGATCTAAATACAAATCCCCCCTTAACATTCATTGAAAAAGGGTGAGTGGTAAAATGAAAACTAAATACATATTTTTTTTGGAGATTAATTATTTTTAAGAATATATTATAAATGAAATAAAATGATGAATATTTTTGATAGCATAAGGGTTTATTAAAAAAATTTAAAATATTTTTTATTATAGTTTATTTAAAAAATTCATAGATTCATAAAATATATTAGATTATTAATTGATTTCATGTTTAGAAAGGTATATTTTAATGATAGTGGTGTCACATAGAGTATTTTTTTGGATACATGAATTCGATTTCA
The DNA here is from genome assembly GCA_963277665.1 of Viscum album. Taxonomy (NCBI): domain Eukaryota; kingdom Viridiplantae; phylum Streptophyta; class Magnoliopsida; order Santalales; family Viscaceae; genus Viscum; species Viscum album. Next base: position 1,261,179,727 of record OY728152.1, read on the forward strand.
TTTTTATGGAGGTTTTTGAAGGGATACATAATTTATATTTACGTGTGAGAAATTGATGGTATGAAATATAGAATATTGTATAGTAATTTTTTCTCTGAAATATTGAAAATATTTCAATGATAAATGTATATATTTTTATACGTAATATTCCATATATTAGTGATCAAATTATATTTCTATGTCATTTATTATTATTTCATTAGTCCTTGCGAAATTGTGTATGAGTCACTCAAAAAATGTATGAGTCAAATAGAAACCATTTATAATTAACATACCTATTCATATGCGTTATTTCACACATACTTTGATTCGGTCTTTCCAAGGCCTAAAACATGGAAATATTATTGGATCATTATAGGTTTATTTTGGTGTTTCATATGTCTTATTCTATAAGAGCATACAAGTCATCAAAAGTGTGTGCAATTCAACTTCAACTTTTTAGAATTCTCTTACTATATAACTATGAATGATTTATCATCATATCAGTATACATAAGACCCAATAAATAATTCAACATTGAATATATTAAATAAAAAAAATATAATTTATAATTAATATTTTAGGAAACTATTATTAATGTCCTAGATGAACGATTGTAGCCGATATTCAAGGAATATAATTTTGAAATTTAATGTAATATAACTTATATAATTCTTGAATATTATTTCCATAATCATACTATGCATTTTTTAATCCTTAGTAAGGAAAAATCATGAATTATTTATTTTAATGAAATGATTAAAGAATAAATTATTGGTGGAGATATAATGTTTCTATATTCCCATATGTCGAAGATATTTCATAATAAAATAGTACTTAGATGGAAGGCCAAGAATAGATGTGATGATAATGTCATGATATAGGGAAATAAATTCTATATTAATCAATAATATAATGTAAATTCTATGATCAATTTTGTGGGGAATATTTTCACTATGCACATCATGAAATTGGGATAATAAGTTGGAAATATGAGGACATTTTTATTTCTTAATATTTTTTTTTTAATTCTTGATGTGAAAATTTTTGGTGAACATTGATTCTAGAAAAGTTTTTCATTGTGGAACTGTATTTTTCAAAATTTCTAAAAAACGAAATGAAACATGATGAATGGTTTTTTAAATCATCTCTAAATGTGAAATTATGCTACATATGATGACAATAAAAAAATATTTCAATATCTCTTACTGGAAATAATAGGAGGGAAATTCAAGAGGTTTTTATTATTATTCTATCTATTGAATATAATATCACATGACTATATTCCTTATGAATAAATTAGATGAATTATGTTACAGGAAATGGATATGAATAAAAACTAGATATTTTGTTCTCTAAATGAACACTAATTGAAATAATATTTTTAATTTCATGTAATAAGGGGTTCATTGATTGATATATATGAGAAAAAGGAGAATGTTTTTGTAAAGCAACAAAGGTGATGGCGTTTTAGTTAAGGAAATGGAATACAAAAATGGCCCGGAGGTCATATTTCTTTTATAGATTTGGATAACCCCCCTTTAAAAGGATGAGGAGTAACCTTACAAGGCCCATAGGTTCAGAGATAACATGACTCGTATGTTTTAGGAAATATACCTACTATAATTGGGACTCCTCTACCAAGCTTCTTCATCATGATATCACCACTCCACCTTCGTATGGATATTCATCTTGGAATCTCATGCAAGTATAGGCTGGTCCCAAGGGCAATATCATACCCTCTCTTTCTGAAAAATCCTCTTAGATTATACTCTGTTTAATGATCCTTCTCTGAATCCAGATCTACAGTCTGCTCCTTATAGAGTCTGTTTGATCATTTTCACACAATTTCAAGTGGCCTGAATTCCTTGAGGTGGCCCGAAGGCCTTGAGGTAGACCGAAGTCCTTGACGGGGAATGAATGCCTTATTGGCCTAAAGGCCTTGGGTTTCATGAAGGCATTAAAAGACCTGAGTCCCAAACTGGTGGCCCAAAATCCAAATTAGATCAATAGCTCTGACTGGTACAATAATGAACAGTGAATTCTATAGTACCTTCTACAGTAATGCTACTATACTACTATAGTAGCATCAATATGTCTCCACCCGGTATTGAAATAGGGTCACATTGATGCACATGCCGAGTCCTCACCAACTAGGATGAATTTTTTTTCTATTGAAATGGAATGATAAATGTTGTCCCAAGACATTGCGGAATGATGGATCTTATGACATCATGTAAAACATACAAATAAAGTAGGATAATGGATTTCCCTTAATCATATTATACCATAAGAATATTATCCAAGGATAAATTCAATTCTTTCATATGAATTATTAGTTCATTGATATTCCTATAACATATTATACAACAAGTATGTTGTTCAAGGATTCTATCAAATCTTTCTAATGGAGGATTAGTTTAGAGGAATCCAAAGAACCTGTTAATATTTAGTTAAAATTTGTGATATTTTATTTATCTTGTGTGCCACTATTGTTCCTATTTTAAACAATGGGAAAAGTAGGGAGTGTGTGAGTTAGTGATCCTAGAATGGTAGTTTTCTATCCCAAAACCATTATTTTTTTAGAGAACCCTAGTTTGAGTCAAACATATTAGACCCTACAAAAATTAGTAATTTTAGTAGATTCTGGGGCATTATCAAATTATTGATTACATGCTCCTTAGATTATTCTGGGGCTGTGAACCATGTTAAAATCCATGTTTCTTATATTAATTAATTACTCGAATTCTAACATGACATAATCTGGTTAAGTGGTTAAAATATTCCATATATTATATTTGTTAAAATCATTTTTTAGTCCAATAACGATAAGAAATTACAACAAGAATAGAAAAGTTGGTGACCCTTATAGTTAAAAGGTCAAGATCACATAGGTTTCTATGAGTACAAGGGAAAGATATTATTTTGGAAATGATTAAATTTTCTAATATAACCCCACATAGGGCATGTCACACAAAATTTCTTTTATGTGTAACATCATTAAATCCAAAAAAATTATAACACAATAATATTGTCCCATTTTCTCAATTTAAAATTTTATAATAATTTATGAAGCTAAATTTAAATATAAAAACTATATTTATATAAACATTTACATGTTTTAGTTTTTGGAATTATTTATAAATATTTTTGAACCATAATTACTTAAATAATTTTAATTTCAAAAAAACAATAATTAATTGTAATGTTGGTTTTACAATACATTAATTTATTTCGATTTTCATCCGCATTAATCCTAAAAAAATAAAATATGAAAATAATAATATTTAACTTATACTTCCTTGTGTAAAATAATTATTTCTATGATCCTTATATGAACTCACAACTACATGTATAATACCAGTTTTTTCAATATAGAGTCAATATAAGAGAAAACATTTAGCACATTAAGTGTCATTAAGAAGGGAATTGTCAAAAATAATGGAATCTAGAAAAATATGAATGATTAAACTCTATCAGGAATATAAAAAACAATAAAAATAATGATTATAGTTTGGAAAAATATCAGTACCTAATCTGACTTAGATGTATGATAGATTACATAAAATAAAACGATTTAGTTTTTTTGAGATTTCATATTTAGCTTATATTAAACTCAATAAATTTCCTTAAATTCACCAAAATATTCATACTCTCAAATTATATTTTTATTAAGTATTAATATCATTCAATATAAAAAACATTCTACTTTTTTACCAAATATATATGATTATATATATTTCCATTAGTATTAATTTAACATCAAACACTGTCTTATTGTTGACATTGATATTTTCATGCCCAGGTAAATATATCCCTGAGAAGGGAGTCGGGGTGAATCAGTGATTTATATTTCTTGTAATTTTAAATTAATTTGAAACATACTTCACCTCCTATTAAATATATATATATATATATTTATGGACATCAAAATGATCACACATCCATTGTAACAAAATTATTTACAAGGTTCACAACTCAATAAGAGAATCTATGTTCTTTTATTGTTTAGAAATAATCCAATACCGCCCCAAACACTAGAAAAAAATTGTTTTTTGTAAAAAAAATATGATATTCCCAAAATCATGTGTTGAAATAAGATAAATGAATCATTTTAAGTGCTTCATGTATCATGAAATGATATAACACAAGTTTTTGTAACATGTCAATAAATATTTACCAATTTCTTCAAAATCATGTTATTATTTTTTCTATGTCAACCATTACTTATATATCCTTCAAAAAATATTCACCTTCCATCCAAATAGAATGTAATAACTTATCTAGAAAACATAATAATTTTTAGATTGATGTCCCAATGTCATTCGTTAGTCCAATTTCTCAGTCAATAAAATATATGTCTCCAAGGATACTGCTAAAACAATTGTGAGCTACTTCTCCCTCAGTGCATAAATCTTAGTCTAATTTCTCAGTAAAATGATCATGTCTACCTTGATAACTACTAATTCTGGACATCATTATTTTCATTCTATAAAGGAAAATCCCTCAATACACATCTTTCCAGAAACTCTTTATCACTAAAACATCATAACTTCACTCTCTTCCTCTGTAAATAGACAGTGCTTCGATCCGTCATAATATGCCATGTATTATCTTCTTTTTAATTGTTTTCCAAAAAGGGTTTAGGTGTTAATCTGAAAAGTTTCCCCGATTAACCAAATTTATATAAACTTCAAATTTAATTTTCATTTTAGGAAAATATTATTATTATATAATTCTAAAATATTTATGTTTCATCTTTATAATTCTTCATTCTCCTCACACCTTTAGCTCAATTCAAACATTCTAAAAATTCAACATTCCGATTCTAATTTCGGTTATTATTTTTCTTTATTATAATGAATCATATGTATGATATAATACTATTCATTTCTTTTCTTGCACCTTCTTAATTATTGTGGAACATATGTATAATTCTATTCATTTCCGTTATGATTCATAGTACCAACTAATAAACCAAAAACATTTAATTAATTTTTTAACAGACATAATAAAAACTTCTAAAGATTCATCCACTTTCTCTAGAACACATAAGAAACAGATTCAAACAACATTAAAAAATATCTAATAATCTCTTAAAAAATTACGACACCCTAAAAGGTACATTTGAAAATTATTTAAAACATTAAATATATTTTTATTTATAATAAGATTAATATCCCGTGTCAGATGAATTTATTTGTGTTAGACTGCAACTGATGGATCATTCTCTACATCACTCTAATGGATCAGTGTGGCCTTTAGTTTTATAGTTAGCACAACATTTTGTTCGATGACTCTTTACCAATTAGATAAAAACAAAACATCTTCTCCACTTGACGCAATTTAAGCAATAAAATTTTTTTAAATGAAAACTAATTACCAAATTGTTAATTTTAATCATCTTGAATATTTTCTATAAATCATAAACACATCATTTATAAAATATTCTATTTTTTTAATTTTTTATTTTTCCAAAAAACTCCTAATAATAAAATTCTACCATTGATTGATCAGTGGCACATTGAGATAGATAACATGTTGTCCGTAAAAAATTATCTCTGTGAATATTTGGGTTTGATGTCTTATTGGATGGACTGAAAACCATCATCATTGACTTCACATGTTTCAAATAGAACATCCCATCTTTCAAAACATTATGTGTATGGTGTCCTCACACTGATGAACCGAAACCATAAAAAATTTATTTCAACAACATCTTTCTTCCTCAAACGCCTTGTAATCATGAATTCAGCATGACTTCGAGAAACAATAATATTCACATGGAATCATCTAACTCACTATGGAATGTATCATAAATTACCATCCATTTAGTTCCATATTTAATTCCAATCAATCCTCAATCTGATTTTTGACACTTATTCTCCACATTTTCTTCATTTGTCTTGTATCCCAATTTTCTCAGAAAACTAAAGATGTTTGATAATTAAAAAATATCATAAAATAATTATATTTTCATTAGATCAATTCATTATCTCAGACACATTTTTATTATGATTGAAATATTCAATATGGACCTAGGGTGAGTCTGATGGACTTTTCACTTGTAGAACATCTTCAGCACAGAAAATAAAAACAATGGAAAATTATTATGAAAAGTGGGTTTGATTATCTAATTGTTATTTTGATTATAATCACTAACTCTTACAAAGTTATGTGATTTATTATACATTGAAAAATGACAATAAAATTATCCCAAACGTCTTCCATCTTCCAAAAAAACATCTAGACAAGGTTGTCCCAAAAATCTCCCACTTTAGATGTTGTTTTCAACCAAAATTCATAAAACACTAAACTTTTAATCTACACGAAATGGATTACTAATCAATAATAATAACACAATGTGAGGTAACTCATTATAAGAAAAAAAATCATTGATAGAAAAACCATGTTTTCCAAATACAGTGACTTAAAAAAAATCATCATTGTCTCATTAAATATTATCTTCAGTAATTCTACATAAATATAAACAAATTTTTCCTATAACAATTCCAAAAAATGGAATAATTTTTCACAAACTTATATTCTGAGTTTATTTCATACCTACAACTCATCTAAAAACATGATTCCTTAAAAGGTTTAACACATATCAATGGATTGATTTGTGAAACTATTCTCTTCACATATAACACTATCTAAAGTCAAGATGAAAGAGTTGAAAATAACTCAAATCACTTCCTATATAAGAAATATTTTTTATTCCCATGTTCAATATAAGTTTTTAAAAATATACCTTTATTAATGTTTTTGTGAAAATATTAGTAACATTTTTGGATGTATGATAATATTCAACCATTAATTAATTCATCTCCAATAGCTCCTTAATGAAATGATTTTTGAATTCAATATGAATTGTGGATAATGTTGTATTGGTTTCCTTATATGTTTTATTGAACCATGATAATCACATCCCAATAGAAAGGGTAACTTTACATCAATATTTATATCTTCTTACTAATTCATTTTACACCTATGTTTATAGCATCTTGAGTGCAAGCAATTTACCCATCTTCATATTTTCTAAGAGTTACTAAATATCATTTTGTAGTATGTTAATATATCCAATTTTTTCAAAAAATGAAAACTCTACCAGTTGGTGATCACTTATCATCAATAATTCTAACATAGTGACTATATGAATACCCAAATAAGTCTATGCATTTTAATTTATCAAGCATGATTTAGAATTTTTGTATCTTTGATATATATGAGAATTGTTTTTCTAGTGAATAAGTTGTACACTTTTGGATAAATCTAGAATTTTTCACATAAGGTAACATCATAAAAAATTTCTTTTCCTGAGGTATTAAATTACCAAAAACATAAATTCTTATTTTGAAACCATTTAGTGTCAACTTCGATACCTACACGTTTTTATTCAAATTTCTTCCATTGAATATATTGTGGAAAAAAGTTTCAAATTTTCCATTACAATATTTATTAAAAGTCCCTTAGTATACTTTTCATTGGAAAAAAAATCATGATTGTTCTTTTGTGATATTTGTCACCCATTAAAATATTTTATTACACATAGAATAGACATGTAAAATAAAATTTTCATTACCTCGACAAATCATTCACTGGTTCTTTCATCACTCCTAGAAATGATAATTTCATCAACATAAAAAATATCATGGGGTAAAATTACCAACATTATTTGATGTATACATATCTTTTGATGATTCTATTCATAGAACACATCTTTTTTATATAGGTATCCAATTTGGAATATTTTTCCCCCAAAACATGCTTTATCCCACACAAGCATTTCTTCGGCCTACATAAATTACCTTAGAAATTACCAAAAAAACAATCCACATGGTTATTCAATATAAACTTCCCCATCATGTTCATCATTAATAAATTCTGACACCACATTCATCTGAAATATTTTGTCATCATTGCGATGTAATTCTGAGAAGAAATTTGATTTTTTCCAACCCTTCCACTCAATGAAATGTTTCTTCCAAACCAATTTGTTTAATCTATGATTATAAAATTCACAATATCCATTATTTTTTTATTATCACTACAACATCTGCATTCATCTTATTATTAAAACCCTACAATATACCAATATCATTTTCTTCTTTCGGTTTAGGTACAAGTTCCAAAGTAGAAATCTTTTCTATATAATCCAACATATCGTTTATATCCTAAAACCATTCAATATTTTCAATATATTCATTCACATAATTTGGATAAACATTCTAAAACAAATAAGTACTTGTAATATCTTTTTATGTTCTATTTGTTTAATCCGTTTGATGTTCATCCCCAACTATGATTTGCGATTACAGTAGATTACATATACTTTGATGAGATTTTTGATATTATCCATTATCACTTGAGATTGTCGAGTCTTATTATTATTCTTGGTTAGTATTACATTTGTTTTTATCTTTATTAAAACACTTGATCTAAATTATTTCATCATGTTCATCTTCCTAATATTTATGATATATGAAAACAAAATCACATCCACAGAGTTAGAAAATATCTGTGTCTCTTTGATGAAGTATCTATATCCTCTTCATTTCAATTTATAGCCAATGAAAATTACATCTTCCCCACTGCACTAAAACATTCAAAGGGTTCCAAGATTCCTCTTTATGTTTCATGGACTTCCAAAAATTATAAAGTGTTTCAAATTTGATGTTTTTTCACAAAAAAATTACATATGGATTCATGTCTGAATATTTTTTATTAAATCATATGTTTTGAATATAAACTATAGTGTTCATATACTACCTTCATATGAAATGATAGATACTATATTCAAGTAACATAGTTCAACCCATTTGAACTAAACTTATACTTTTCCTTTCAGAAACAACATTTTGTTGGGGAGTGTATAGTGTAATGAACTAATGCTAAAATCCATGATTTTCATACAAAAATTTAGACTCTTAATTTTAATTTTCTCTACCATTATATGTTATCAAACTATTCACTATATTAGCCCATTCCTTTTAATGTTTTGTCCTAAAGCAATTAAAAATTTTCTGAACATATGATTGATGTTTCATATACATAACACATGTAGTGTGGGAAAATTCATTAATGAATGTAATGAAATAATTATATACATGGTTTGATTATTATCTAACTAGAAAATAGATATTAGAATGAATATGTTCAATGTGTTTTTGGGTTTTAATGATGAAAATATTATGAATAGAGTTTGTAATCGTTCTATTCTATCAAATTGTGCAACACTAATCTCTTATTCTGAATATATGAGGAATACAAAAGATAATATCGCTTTTTCAATCATTCTCAAAATTATCTAACATAATTTATCATCCTTTTAAACAAAAATTAATCTTCATCTATCATACATAATTAAAAAGTGTTTTGAACTCCACCAACTTGGAACATGTTTCCTTTTATAGGTCGGCGTCTTGTAACTATCCTTCAATTTTTTTCAACATTCAAATCAATTCAATATAATCTAAAAATTAAATTTCATCCTTCATCACAATGATAAGAAACACATAAATACTTGAGTTTTAGCTAATAATAATATATTTAAATAATGGAAAATAATTTTTATTCCCAAATAATAGAAAATCTAATACCATTGATTATGAGGGATTGATCATTTCCAAATGTCACTGTTACTTCTTTAAGGTCTTTAATATTATTTATCAATTTCATGTATATTTCTATATGAGAGGGAAATGCATATCAAATATCTAAGGTAATTATTTATTTGTTTATTATAGTGCAATTCCAATAACAAGTTCATTTTTTCCCTTAATATATCCTCATTTCAACTTTAAGAGAATTATTAAAATACCTTATTGTGATGGTTAATAAATAATGAATCCTTCTCAAAGATATCATGGTTTTTCACATATTTCACAAATAGATTCAAGAGGTTGTTACCAATTTTAATCTTATACAATGTATTATCTTATTTATTTAAAATTTCCTTATCATAATTGTTCTTTTGAGAGGATTGACTCCCCTGAATCTTTTCCTTTTGTAAATCATGGAATAGTGGTAGTGTTTTTGATTAAATCAACACTTATTTCATGTATATCCAAATCAACAAGAATACACGCATTCTCTATTGAAGGACTATTTTCCTCTATAAATTATATACCGTCTAGTTTCATGATCTTGTTTCTTAGAAACCTTCTTATATTTCCCATCTCAACTTTTTTGACCATCATAATTTCTGTTACCATGTTGAATTTTATTTTTCAACTCTTATTTCATTATAGACTTATATTAAATAGATGTAGTAGAAACTTTTTAAAACATAGATTTTTATATTATTCTGACCTCCAATTTTTTGTTTTTGGCCACAATTATAACATTATAATCATTCTTCATCTCAAATACAATTTTATATTTCTTCAAATCCTTGGAATATAACATTTGATGCTTATAAGCTATACCCTTTCTACAACATTCACCAATATTTATCATAGATTTCTTTAAATTTGTAACACTATGTTCAATAGTATAATGTTTTTTTTGGTGAAGTTAAAAATATTTTTATTTTATACATCAACTTTATTTCTCTATTTTCATTCCAATTCTATTATTTCTCTGTTGATTTATTCAAATAATAAATATATTCTAGTATCAAAAAATTCTCTTAGGTAAAAAATTGGTTTTTTTAGGAAATTTAATTTATTTAATTTACTATTTTCATTCTCATGACTTCTAATCATTCACATAAATTCACTCAATTATTCATTAGGATGAAATAATAATCAACTTTCTTCTTCTTCATCTAAACTAGTACTTCCAAACTCATCATTGTAAACTATTTCAATAGAAGTAATCTCAACATCACTCTCAATATAATTTTTTATTTATCTTCAAAACCTTTTTCTCCATTAACTTTTGAAAAAAATCATCCCTTTTGGGATATGGAGACTGTTTTCAATTTCTGTTGGGTAATATATTTATGCTTATCACTGTATTTATTTAACAATATTATTATCCATCTTTTATCTTCATCATTATCCTCTTATTTATATTTTTTTAGAAAATTAAGAACAATGGGCCCAATGTATTCAAATTTAAAAAAAATTAGTGGATGTTTCCTCTTATATTTTCCTATAATTTTTTTATATTTTTAGAAAAAAATGAAAGAAAATTATCAATATTTTTATATACATCATTTTTATAATCAAAGTCACCCACTACATCTTCCACAAGAACCTTCTTAATCGTTCATTTTATTAAATCCTTGAATAAAATTCCTCATTAATTTTTTCCATTTATATCATTATCCCTTCTCATTTCATATATAATGAGAGTACTACAAAGATCATCTAGAGATAAAGTTTCTAGATTTATATCCTATAATGGGGAAACATTAGAATAAAACTTATTAATATTAATTATCAAGATCTATTAAACAACATTTTTATCCAGAAAAATTTCTCCAAGAAATTTTATTGTTCTTACAATATCATGCCCCATTTTAATTAGGTAACTAATATATTTACACACACCCATTTTAAAATCATCAAAATTCAGCATCCAGATTTATAAATTGTTTTTCATCACTTTTTAAATTCCTATATAAATGTTGTTTAAATTATCCCAGAAACCTATGGTAGTAGAATTTTCCTTTAATACAAAATTCACTTTTTGATGTTATAAGAGAAAATAATTCATAGATCTTCCATAATTCTGAATATTCTTTTTTAATTAGATATAAGAGGAATGTTTTCAAAAATTGGAGGAAATCCATCTGTTTTAGTTTCAGGAACCTCAAACCCATGATACATAATATATAAAAACACTATGTATTTATAGATATGATATTTCTTTCCATTAAAGAATGAAATACCCTAAAAATTAACAAAAATTTTATTCGCCATCAAATCTTCTCTTAAAAAGCTTCATCAAATAGTAAAACTAGAGAACCTTCACTCTGATACTAATTGATATTACACATCCATGACCATTGATTCACTGAGGGGGGGGGGAGGGTGAATCATTTATTCATTTTTACTTTATGTATCATTTATACTGAAAAATACTTCACCTCCTGTTATTTATATTTCAAACTGAAAAAATAAAAACTATCATACATCTACAGGAACACATTAATTTACATGATTCACAACTCAACAATATTAGTTACATCATTTGTTTGTATTTAAAATAATATAATCCCACACAATCGACTTGAAAACAATTCTTCTTGTGTACATACGTAAAGTATAATAAACCCTTTCACATTTGTTGATCTATGTTCAATGAAAAAGTGAATGTTCATAAAGAATCCTGAAATAATGTAATACATGTTCGTGTAATAGGTTAACAAACAATAAAAAATTTCATTAAATAATTTTATTATACTTCCATATCAATATTCACATAAATAAAAATCCGTTAATGTATTCAATTTCCAACCCAGAAGTAGGTAATAAATTTTTTCGAATTCATAATGATGCTCAATATAATGTCATAGTATGATTCCTTTGTCTGATTTCTCATTATTGAATATATAACTCTTCAACAATACTGCTTTAAAAATTCTTAATTGATTCTCTCCCATTTAGAAAATATCAATCTAATTCCTCCGTCTGATGATCTTTTCCATCCTGATAACTATGTATTATGGCCTTCATTCTTCTTCTTCTGTCCTGAAAGTATCCACTTGATGTATTTTTCTAGAAACTCGTTCTCAGTAAAACATCACAACTTCTCTATCATATGTTGCACATGAATAGTGTCAAGATCAGTCTGAGAGAACCATATACTTCCTCAATTTTATGGGTGTGAAGAAAATGGTTCTATGCATGATTCTTAGTGGTTTTTTAGGTAATCCAAATTTTATAAAACACCAAATTTCATTTCCATTTAAAACAAATATTTTACATATTTAATGCTTCTCAAATTATATTTATTCTTTTATAACCCTACTGATTATTTTGAATCATCTTCAAAATCTAGAATTTCTAAACATTCATCTGTTTATTTCTGATTACTATTCAGAGGCTTCATGATTAAATGAAACTTATGTAAGAAATAATATTTTTTATTTAGTTACATCATACCATGTGAACATATAAAAAATGGATATATTCTAATTATGTTAATCCATACTAATTGGTAATCATAAAACATTGAAATCATTTTTTCTCAAATATTGTCAAATCATTTAATGATTCATTCACCTAATCAAAACACTTTATCAACAACATCAAAATTATTTAAGAAACACTTCTTGTGATCTCTTAATTCAAAATTACCCCTTTAAGAAAACTTTTTGAAAATGATTTAAAACATTTCATGTTTTGTTTTTTTCCTCAAATTAATGATCATGTGTCTAATGAAGTCATCGGTGTCAGACTCCATTTCACGGATTATTCATTCCTTCACACTGATGGATCGGTGTCACCTACAGTCCAGTATTCATCACCAAATATTTTCCAGTGGATATGGATACATTTTATGAAAAGAAAACATATTTTCCTCTTATCCCAATTAAATAAAAGTAAAAAATATTATATTAAAATGGTTGACAACATAATTGATCTTCATTCAGTTAAATGATCTTTTACATTATTATGTACATCATCCCAAAAAACCACTACTTCCTTCTTTTTTTATTTGTCTCAATAACACCCAATAACAAAAATTATAGGTTTGATTAATTAGTGTACTACTTCATCTGACCTCCCAGTGCCAGTAGTAACTTCTTTCTACAAATATTTGTTTCTTACGGAATATTGCTCATACTTGAAACTAATATCACCTCCTTTTAACATTTCAAAAAAAAACTTCTCCTCCTCAAAACAAACATGCATTCTATGTTGTCACACTAATGAACTGATACTGGAAATCTTTAACATAAGCTACATTTGTATACCAAAAACTTATACATGTAATCCTTACATCCTCATGAATTTCAGAATTTTTTAATAGGTAGAGCATAATCTGACTCACAATTGAAATTATTACAAGTTCTAATCCTTCCAATTACATCTTTCTTTCCAACCAAACCTCAATCTGATTGGATGAACTTGTTATACCAATTTACATTACAAGGAATTTATCCCAATTTTATCTTATAACTTATGATATTTCATAATTTCAATATTTAAACCCATCGGCTTATTTTCATTATATCTATTCAAAATCTGATACAATAATTTATTATGATAAAAAATTTCATACCAGCCCCATGTTGAGTATATTGAACCTTTTCACTTGCAACATATCTCCGTCATAGAATATACATACAAGGAAGAACTATTATGAATATTTGGTGTTATCATCTAATTACAGTTTTGATTATGAAAAAAAAAATATAAAAGTGATTTTATTCTTTTTGTATGACAGAAAAACACAATATATTCAGTAAAACCATAATCCATCTTCCAAATGAAACTTCTAGCCAACGTGGCGCCAAAAAACCAAAATAAAAAACGTATGTTCATTTGAAGATTAAATTTAATTTTCATCTTTTCAGAATAAAATTAATTGTATATGGATTTTAACTAGGAATTGGGTTTGTTTTTATGTTGAAACATTGAAATTTTATTTTAGGATTGGTTATTATACTAATTTCAAAATAATTAGCATACTCATGTGACTATTACTGGCTTAAAATACAATGAACACAATATATGTTCACTATTATGGAATAAATTAACCTATCCATGAACCAACATTTTCTCATCCATAAATTTATAAGTTATCCATGCACCAATCTCGGTGGTACCACTAAAAACAATTAATACATTATAAAAATTCATAAATAATATACAATTTACACTATTGTCTCCCCCAAAACATCTTCACACTTTTGATACACATTAAACAACTTTTTTATCCCATGATAAATTGTTAGAAGACAATACTAAATGTATTTTAAAATTATAATCCTATGTTCTTACATTAATCCATTACTAATATGGGATGTTAATGTAACACCCTACGATTTTAGATTAAGAACATTGTACTCGATAGCATATGTGACATACAACACAAAGATTAAAAGAAAATATAACAATGGTAGACATTATGATATATTTATTTTAAATAAATAATATGAATTAAATATATTTTATTATATACAATAATTATTTTATCTTATATTTTATGAATTTCTTATTTTATCGTGCATAACATGCAACACTGAGTTTAGCATGCATTTCCCACAAAAAAAGCTTTAATGAAATTTGAAATATTATTAAAACATTATAATATCAAATAATAGGTATAACCTACCATTAAATTTTTTTGGTATGAATAATACTGACTATATTATGAAAAATATGGTTATCTATTGACTAGTAATAAAATAAGAGTAATTTAGAATAAAAATTAATATATTATGAAAAACTATATTTTTTTTCTAAATATTCGATTAGTCACACATTGAATGAAATAATTTAAAACTAATTTAAAATAAATTTTCAAAATTTATATGAAATAATAATTTCCATTTTTGAAACTGTATCATCAAATTTGTCTTAGATGTAATTTTTTATATATTTTTTGAAATTTTTAATTTTTTTGAATATTCAAAAATACTAAATTTTAATTCAAATATTTCATTTCATATAGCTATTTTTCTATTTTGAATTAAATTTATAATTTATTTCAAATTAAAATCAGTTCAATTTTATTTGAAATAAACTAATTTATATAGATTAAATCATTTTTAGGTTCAATTTAGATTTAAAAACATTGTAAGCTCATGAACATTTTCTAACTAGAATTCCACTTTATCATCACGTATATTGGATTAAATTTATATTAATTTTTTCGTAATATCAAAATTGAATTTGGAAAAATATATTCCATATTTTAATTCATAAAATGTAATAATTTATAATACATTCAACATTTATTTTTAACAAAATGAAATATAAATGGATTAAAATTCGATAATTGCATTAAAGGTAAAGGTGTGTTTATTGAGGGATAAACTAACCAGATATGGGTAAAAATGAAAAATAAAAAGTCATCAAAATAATATTAGTTAAATATTTTTTCCATTACACTTATAATATTTGAGGATGATTCATTTTGGATCCTTTTAGTATTTTAATATATTGGGTGTACACAATTCATTTCAATAATACCAACAGTGTACTCCCATCCCCTTATAAAAAGCCACCCAATATCCTTTCTTATTAACACCATAAAAACTAGTTTTTTCATAAATACCTAAAAATTAACTTATTTAATTCCACATCATAATCCAATAATATTTATATTGGATAATATTCCATCCTAGGACGTATTTAGTGAAAAACCAAATGAGGATACTTGAAGAAGAGGTAATGTTTTTCAATGACCATCTCTATATTATTTATTTCTTAGCCTCTATAAAGTATTATTAAAACATTAAGGTAGAACATACAATATATATTTCATACACTAGTATACTCTTATAATATGTTAATTACCAATATCCATCTCTACATCCATCAAGTGGGTCACAAAATCATCATTCGTGTATTCTGCAGACTACCGCCTCACAAACCGATGTCATTCTTTCATAAATTAGCACCTTTAGCAGATGGGTATGTTGATAGATATATAGTATATATAAGATATATATATGTAATTTATACATTTTTATACATTATAAAATATGTATATTTTTCAATCCATTATGTAGGAGATACGATAATGTCATGTGTTTGTATGAGGATTACCCCCTCGTGAAGCGAGGAGATTCTATTTTACATAAAGATTCACATGGAAGGATAAAAGGACAATTTTAATTATGATTTGTGATTTAAATAATTATTTATTATATTCATGAAATATTTACCATCCTAGGTAGATAATATATAACACTTTATTTCTTACATTTTCAATCACTCAATGATGATTACATCATTTATGTACGTGTTGACTACGACCTTCATGAAGCGATGTGACGCTCATTGCATCACCAAATCCTAGGGATGATATATATATATAAGTATATAATATTTTCTATAATATAATTTTATATTTATGAAATGATTATATATCACCTACCTTCTTTGCTTAATGATCATTGAAAAATAGAAGCATTACTCTTGTATAGATACATCCTATTGTATCTATGGTCATAAAATCCATCATTGTTCATAAACATCAATAATGATATCTTTAAAAAGAGTAATAGATGTAAAAATAATATATTTAATTCATAATTATATTTATTGATATGATATAACTATAAAATATATTGAATAACTTCATCTTTCATGATGATGTACACATCAGATATCAGATAACACACCAATTAACACCTGATGCAATGAATAAATTGAATGATTTTTACTTAAAAGGTGATAAGATGTTTTAACTGGATCATAAATGAAATTATTAATTATAATATGTTGTTTATATAATAAAATATTATATTTAAAACAACTATACAAGATTTTAAATCATCTTCATCAAAAAGGATGCGTATGGAAAGAGATTTCGTCTCAATTTCATTTTATTGAGGCATATTGAAATGTTACAGACCTAATTTATTTTATATGTTGTATATAATTCCCCTTTAGCATTGAAATCATAAATAAATCATTTTTAATTTTTTTAATATTAAATGTTAATAATTTAATCCAATGGGTTTTGAAATAAAAGTTTTCAAGGGGTTTAGAATTTATTGACTCAATTTCTTCTCAGTCCATTAATCTTATACTTCCATAATTATATCATTATAATATTATGAGTATAATTAATTTTAATTATCTTATATATTATTTGAACCTATTTTTTTGGATTTATATTTTAGAAAAATAAAAAAATTAATTTATTAATTCTCAATGAATCGTTATTCTCATTGTAAGGTTTTATTTCACTATCATATTCTAATTGAGATTATTGAGTCATCAAGTTTACTTGATAGAAAATATTTGTTTATTTATATTAAATACATTTCCTTATATTGAAATCTATTTAATCAATATATTTTCATGTGATAGTACCATTTATCACAACTTTTATACCTAACATAATTTTAAATTGTTTAAAAAAAATCTGACTCCATTTCTCTCTTCAGTCGAAAATGTGTTTTCTTTCAAAACCATGTTTTAAAAAATGTTTATATACTCTTGAAAATGATTTAATAATGAACATTTCATCTATTATTTCTATTTAAAAAACTATTTCAATGTAATCTTATTTTTATTCAAAATAATTCTAGTTTGGATTTTATCTAAAATTGAAAGGAATCATCTAATAATTTTCCGAAAAAAGAACATTCAAAAAATTTATACTGTAAAAGAATAATTGCTATCATTTTCTGGTCATGAATGTATTGAATTACACAACATCTACTACATGATATTTTTTAATTGAGAATTTAATATTTACGTGTATGTTTTTAAATAAAAAATTTCAAAATATATTTTCTTTAAAAATTATATTCAATATGTTTTTCTAAATGAAATAGATATTTTTTTAAAGAGTGTTTTTAAAGATATATTTATTATATTTATTTTCATCAATCAATGAAACACTTATTTAGTAATCCAATCAATATATATTTTATTAGTAACATCATTATTTTTCCTCTAGATGGTTTATAATTATCATTACTTGGGAATGTATTGACATTCACTTCCTTGATTATTTTTTATTTCCATTAACATTCTCCTGAAATATTCACATTACATTGGAAATTAAATTTCCACTAATTATAAATATTATTTATCATGGATATTTTTATTTCATTAAACCTATATCATTTATAAAAACATTGTTTTAAATTGATAATTAATTTATTAATTTGGGAAATATCAACAAATATATATCCTCGAGTCAATATGGATATATTATATGAAACATTATCTATGAATTAAATATATTATTTGATATATGTCAAATTATTTAGACATGAAGTTATGTGAAAGTCAATGTATACATATACCATATTATCATTTATTGATCTTATTTTAAAAAAATAGTTATCTAATAACTATGTGATGGTAACAAGTACATTTAAACTATCTTTATGGTAAATATCAATAATTGATGTATATTTGGAAAACCGCGAGGGTTTTATAGACAGTTGTTTTTAATTTACATGAGTATCGATCATGATATAAAATGTATCTTCTTCCAAAGAAACAAAATGTCTAATAATAATACATTTCCTTTGTTAGAAAATCAATAATTATTTTCCATGACATTATAACAAGGATATTATCTTTAGATACATTTAATTAATATTTTACTGATAAATAGAATGTTATTTTAGTAATTTAGATTACCTTGTATATTATTCCTTATATATTCATGAGGTAAATTTATATAAACAAAATGTGTTTTTAGTTATTTACAATTCCATATTGATAATTATTTTTTGATTCAGCGTAGCATTCAATGTACTAAAACCTTATTAAGAAATTGACCACACAATTATAATTTTTTGTTTTCACAGGAATCCATGAAGTGACTCTAATTATCATTCAAGGATATTATATACCAAAAAAAATTATTCTCAAAAGGAAATTAGGTTGTAATTTTTATTCTCAAATGTAACATAAGAATTAGGTAATTATATATCTTACTATGCCCACTAAGTACTTGTGTTTTTCAGGATGTGTTTCCTTATTTGTTATGCCAATGTCATAAAGTCGAAACTATCTATAGGATACTACAGTTCGAGTCACATTATTTGGTGTAAGGGAATATTTAATAGAAACCATCGGAACTAGATTTGGTAGAAACATAGATAATGGTTCACAAACTTTTGATATACACTGAGGTTGAGTATAAAAGAACATCATAATAATTTGGTAAGGTAGAGGTTATGTGATTTTTTTCCTGAAATAAATCAATGTCTAGTTATTACCACTGGACATGGTCCTTGAATATATATATATATATAGGGGTAATAAATGTGAAAAATAGTCATTGGGCTAACCCAATCATCACATAGTTCACAACAAAGATAGTACTGGGCACCTAGTCTGACACTCCCAAGGGAAATGTATTGGATAATTGACATTTACATTACAAACCATTTTTAGGATCTCAATAGATAATGATTTTTAATAACTAAGATTAAAACTATGGTGTATTTTACTAGGAAATGTTTTATATTATTTATAAAGTTATTATATGGTTTTCTTAACTATGACTGTTTTTCCACACAATATAATTTTTGGTTTCAACCAATGGATTTAACCCGAATGAATCACGATTATGTCAAAATTTATGGAAAATATGTTGTTTATGGGTAAAAAATGGATTGAATTTAGTACTAAAAGATAACCTTATTTTTCGTAATAAGTTATCCCAACATATGACAAACAACCTCTACATTAAAAAACTCTTAGACTCGTAAAATAATAGAAGGAATGATATTTCTAAGAACATGAGTGGTAGAGAACATGCAGGAAAGAAAGATTGATTTCAATCACGTTAAAAATATGGAATTATACACCTTTAAAATGACTCAATGGAACAAGAAACTATTTTTTGTGTGGAAGATAAGGGCATAACAAAAATTATAGTTGAGGAAAAATTAACAGTGTGATGGAAGGAAATGAATCACATCTTAGGGATCCATTAATAGTTAAATGAAATAAATGTGTAGAAACTAGGAATTATCTGGGTCAATAAACTATTCTAATGGATATTCCATTGATGAAGGAATTAATAATGTAGAAAAAAATTGATGATTTAATTATGTAATGGGGTTGTATTGAAAGCAATTTCAAATTAGTAATTTAATAATTAATTTTATTTTATAGATTTCAATAATATTAGTTCTTGGTAATGTTATAAAAATTACATGAAAAAAATTTAGGCATGGAAAAAACACATGTTAGGTGACAACCAATCACATCCAGAATGGACAAGATACATGAACCCATGACCAAAGGATGATTATGGATTAGTGCCTACTGCTATCATACACGATGTCCTAGTTAATATATCATTGGTTTTAGGTGAACTATTTGAAATTAATAAATATTAATGATGAACCTTAGGTTTTAGTATTAAATATTAGTGATTTATTTCATGGATAATGTATTCAAACAATACATATTTGGTAAAATAGTTTTAGATCGATGAAATTAGTTGTTACACTTTTGTGGATCATACAACCCATTATAAGTGAATTTGTGTTCTCTATTAATAAAAAATAATTTTTGTTATTCATTTCATTGTGTAATTGTTGAATTGATGGTTGATCCATGAAAAACCAAAGGATAAAATTGAAAATATCAAATAGAAACAAGTCATGTTATTATATTTCCTTAAATCATAACAATTATAATAATTCACTAAATTTTAAAAAGGGATTTCTAAAGAATAATTTCATCTTGGAATATTTATATCTGATTAATTAAATGGCATATTAAATTATCATAGATTTAAGGTTTTGTGGCCCTGTACTTTTAATTGATAAATATATTTTATTCGATAAATAAAATCAATCAATATCTATAATTATTTACTCCTTTATTTTATTTAAATATCATTTTTTCCACCAAATATCTCCTGTTTAGAAACCTAGTAATATGTTATCCCATATGAGTACTATATTTCCATATCTCTCTCATTATGAGGATATATTAATAACCTTTTTTTCCTAATAAGTGTTTTTCATTAGGGATTATTCAAAATACCAATATATTTATTTTTATGATAAAGATTTAATTGATACAATATAGTTTATTAAATTCGGGTAGAATGTGACAGACATATTTTTTTATAATAAGAACATCTTATTTTAGAGCATGCGTGACACACATAACCAATATTAGAAAAAAAACACCACTATATATTATGATATAATTATTATATAATAAATTTAATCTATTAAATATATTTATTTACATAAAATTCTATGATTATCTTACGTTACATGCAATACTGAGTATAGCTTGTGTTACACGCAACACTCAGTTTATCATGCATTAAACAATACACCAAGTTTAAGAAAAATATGAAATATTACTAAATTGATATTATTTAATATAATAGTTATTACCATGAAATTTAATTGGAGAATATGAAATGTAATATTTAAATTAACAAATATAAGGTTATCCAATGATTAGTAATAAAATAAGAATCATTTAAACTAAAATGAAATGTATTTTTAAAAAGACAGATTAGTTTCTCATTTCACACATAATTTAAAACATATTTTTTACCACATGTAGAAATTTTTTAAGAAAAATTAAACATAATTTTCGAAATAGTATTATCAAAACTATCTTAGGTTGAATTATTGATATTTGGAGGAATATTTTCATTTTTTGATGAATTGTGGAAAATAAGGGATTTAAATTTAAAACATTTATTTTTATTATCTAATTAATAATATTGAATTAAATATTGAATTGATTTGAATATAAATATAGTTTAATTTTTATTCCATTTATACAATTTAGGTCATCTTAATAATTTTCGTATTGAATTTATATATTAAAGCATCTTAATCATTTGAAAATTTTCACATTAAAATCATGTTTTCTATTCAATTCTCCAAGGATAATTTTAAATTTAATTATCAAAAATATATTCGATTTATTTGGAAAATGGATTAAATATTTTGAATCGGAATAATTTACAATTTTTAACAAGTTCAACTTAATTTTTTAACAAAATTAATAGTGAATGCTTCAAAAATTTATTTTCCCAGTTAAAGTAAAAATCGGTGTATTAGATTGTTTCAAATAAACATATAATGGTAAAAATGACATATAATATTCTTACAAAAATATTTTATTAATATTTATACAATTCAACCTGTAATTTTCTATGAGGGTTTATTTCATAAGCATGTCACATTAGAAAAAAATAGGATAACTTAATTATTTTCCAAAATACCATGTATATCATATCTCAAGATAATAATATGCCACCCAACTACTATATTATTTTATTCATAAAAAGATTTTTTAAAAAAAATACATGAATATATTTTTTAAAAATTTTACACTCATCCTCATAGAAGCTTTAATTTTGGAAGAAAATAATCTTATGAAGGATATTGTGAAAACCTAAGGAGGATACACAATGAAGTGTTACTGTTTCCTAATGAGAATACTTATTTTAGTTATTTTTCAACATAGATTAATTATTATAAAACCATTATTATATAATAAAATAAGTATAATTAATATAATGGGATGTTTCTATAGTATTTTCATGAGCAAAAATAGTCTCTACATCTATCAAATGTGTTATGAGATCATCATTCTTCTATATGTTGGACTAAATCCTTTAGAAATAATTTCAGTCATTATAAAATTACCACCATTTTTGAAAAAGAATATTTATAATTTTATTTCGTACAATTTCACTCACCTAATGATGATAAAATCTATCTTTTACGTGTGGACTAGCTTATTCATGAAGTGTTGTGACTCTTTATTCATCACCAAACTGCATGGATGACATATATATGAGTATAATATGGAATATATGATATTATGTTCATTAAAAAAATATTATATCTTTCATACCTTAAATCCATAATGATCATTGGAAAATGGAAGCAGTATTCATTCATACCTATGATATATTGTCTCTATGATCATACGTTACTTCATTTTTAGAAACTATAATTCATGATTAGGTTTAGAAATATAATTGATGTAAATATATAATTTTTATGTCATAAATATTATTATGAAGATGATATATCTATATAATAAACACAAGAATTGGATTTTTCATGATGAAACATCCATGATAAAATATAGAAATTAACACTTGAAATAATGAGAATAATGAAATGTTATTAATTAATTGGAGGTATTAAATTTTAAAAAGATCATATATGAAATCATTGGACAAAAAAATGATTAAATATCCCAAATATTTTTCATTTTCAAAGAATTTTAATAATCTCATGAAAAAATTAGAATTAAAAATGATATTTTAATCCCTCATTAAAATCAAATATAAATTAGTGAAGTATTTTAATCAACACACATAATATCATAAATTCATTTTTCACAATATTCATTTAGTACAACCATAAAAAAATTCATTATGGAAAACCATTAGACAACTAAAAGACCAACCCAAAATTCCTAAAACATTACCTCCCATTAATATTTATATATGTAAAACAAGGTTCAAAATTTATTTTTCTAATATCCTTTCAAAGTAACCTACTAATTAAAATTTTTAATTTTAAATTCCTAGAATATATATATGTATAAATATAAATATATATATATTATAAAATAACAAAAAATAAATTAGGCTCTTTAGTTAATGATGTAACTATTGTAGAAAAACATTTTACTATAGTTATATATTGGTCCAATGTTTTTTACATTACACTGAGGCCTTACACATTATCTAGTATCCTAATACCATTTATAAATATTCATTAATAATAATGAAATCAATACTGAGGAAAAAAGTTAATTAGATATGCATTTGGAAAGTAAAATATAAAAAGGATTAATTCCCCTATTATAACAACATGAAATATTAAGTCTATGAATTAAATATGTATCACGCAATTAAAATCTATATATAATTTCACATCAATCCAGAAAATCATAAAATTAAACCAAACAATGCATATAAATTATGAACTTATTAAAAAAATTATTTTAACCCAGTCATATTTTAAGCTATTTATTTTAATAAATTCTAAAAATGATGATTTTTTTCCAAACATTTAGATTATACTCATTAAAAGAAAAAATAATTCAGAATGGTTTCCAAAAAATTTATAGATCAACCAAATATATTATTTATTACAAATTATTAAAACAAAAAATTTATTTCTATATAAGTCAACCAATTATTAAATTAATTATTCACATGATTAAGTTATTCAATTAAAAATACATACTAAAAAACAATTTTCATAAAATTAATTAGTATAATTATTTTAGAAACTCATTTTTGTTGAAAATCATCATCCTATTAACATAAATTTAAATTATTGAAAAGAACAAAATTGACTAAATTTATAAATTCATTTAAATCAGATAATTGAATATTTACACATAAATTTTTATATCCAAACAACTAAATTAATTAGACAATGATGGGAAATATTAATGAAATCAATGAATAATATCCAAAATAAAAGACATATTTTCTTTTAATTCAATAGTTTTCCAAAAATAATTAGAAATATCAATTGATACATATAAATGATTTTTCAATTAAAAAAATTTATACACTAATTAGGATTATGAAAACAATCATACCAATATTTTTATCATTTTCACATATAATGATACATATGCTCATATTCTTATGTGATTATATTAACTAATAAAACATAGAAAAAAATTCTTATGATGATCCTCATTTTTTATGAATCTTTAATTGGAAAAATTATATATAAAAAGTGGGATAAATGAAATAACATATGACTTAATGACTCTTTGTAACTAGAATCTATCTATAAATATGGTTATAAATTTAACTTATACGAAACACTATAGTTTCAACCAACCTATTATCATTACCACCACTGAAATAACTTCCTTAATAAATATATGATACAATATACAATAACCCATCATGGATTACAATAAACCCCCAATAGATATATATCAACAATCGATTCACTATTCTAAATCATAAAAGGCCACTAGAATGAGAAAAAATATTTTTACATTATTATGGGTGATAATAATTTATGATAATTCAATCTAAAAAATAAAAGAGTAAAAAATTATATGGTATATATATTTCATACTGGTATTTTCAATGCCCAAAATTCATCATTATAATAACACGTTCAATTTATTTATTATATTTCTATTGCACAAAAAAAAATTAGTTCGTTAAAATAATAGTATAGAAAACCTAATATTTACAACCATTGTAACATTTTATAAAGAATCTATATATGTTTTCTTTCTCAACTAAAGATTAAAAATAAAAAATTTATATTTTCATCATAGTGAATATTTAGAGGTTCTATAGACCATCATACCCAGTATCATTTCCTTATATCAATTCTAAAAATACTCATGTAAAGGTAAACCATGGAGACCATAAAAATAATAAAAAATAAATTATACCCTGATAGAAAAAATTTATAAACTAACAATATTATTTAAATAAATTTAATCACATATATTCCATCATATATAATTAAAATATTTTAAAATAGTTATTATAATGTTTTTAGTCATATATTCCTTTTCCCCTTATACGAGAAAAATCACCATAGGAATGGAAAATATAATTTAGCCTAATAAACAAGAATTTTCAAAGTAATAAACTCTAATCCCAATCAAGGAATGAGAAAAAATTTAATAATAATACCATTTAGGCTAAAAAATTATGTCAACGTAATCATGTTGACAACTGACACCCAATATAAGATGAGTTTTTAATCGATGAAACTTAACTCGTAAACATTGCATAGAATGAAATAATACAACATGAACACACACCCCACATCAATATAGTAATATTTTTAAAATGAAGTAAAGTTGTTTCTCATGCCTAATAAAAAACCCAAGGATAAAAATGTTTCAAAAAATCATTGTTAAACAAAATCAAATCATCCTAATTCATCCATATATTATTTTAAAATATGAGTTTATCCCAAAAAATAAATAACTCACGTATGAAATCCACAAAATAAAAAATACATGATTTAAAAATGACTATAATCTAATTTACCAAAAAACAATCTATCTTCATAACATTCCCAAATAGATAACCAACTTAATGGTTTGATTTTAAGGAAGAAAGTAATTCCTCTAAATTTAGATTGGAGCGTGAATATAATAATAAAAAAGCATATAATTATAATTCATGGAAACAATTAAATTAGTTATATTAAAAATTTATAAGTCAAATGGTTTAAACAAATAATTATCAAATATTAAGGATTTATAATATTTTTAGTTACTAATATAAAATTAATTAATTTACTTATTAAAAATATTTTAATAATGGAGACCATGTAACAAATAAATAAATTATTAAACAAATTTAATGAACCATTAAATGGGCGAGGATCATGTTAAAACCAAATAAAAACTAATCATCATACCAAATGTTAATTAATGGATATCCCATGACGTTAAATCTCATTTACACAACATCAATATACTTATTTCTATTTTAAAATATCTATGAATGGGGATTTTCATATTTTGGTAAAACTACAATATCATGAAATAAAAAACATAATTTAAAAAATATACTACTAATTAAAATGATAAGAATTAGGGGATGGTGAAAAAAAATGAGGATGAAAAAAAAGTCACACCAATGCCTAAAATATTCATATACTAAAGTAAATATGATGAAGAAAGGGAAGTGTTGCGAACAAATAATGTCCTTTATTTGATTGAAGCAATAATCGATTGATTGATATTTAATGGAAATTATTTGTGACATTACTGTTGTATTTAATTATCAACACATAAAACGAATTCACACACAGATGAACATGTGTGCTTTATATGATATGATGACGATTAATAAATTTGGAACTGTTTTGATGGCCAACAAGTTGAGTTTGTGTTATGAAAGAAATCATGCCACAATATGAATTGGTAACCCATAAATATTATGAGGGACATATAAAAAATTATAAAATTATTGATTAATCGAATATACATATATATATTTTGGATTTCACAAAAGAGGTGATGAACTACTTATACGTTTTCACTTAATATGATTCACATTGCAAGGTAGTGGTTTTGATTCACTTGTGTATAAGATAGTAGTGAATGAAAATCAATTTCACAATGAAAGAAGTGGTTACATCAAGATACAATTTATTAAAAAATAATACAAGGGAATATAAAAAGGTATGATCATATATAACATATGGGATATTGGTATTTCCATGTTTACAAGGTATTATAGCATAGTAGAAAATACTAGAATATCTAGTATAAGATTAATTATAGGGCATTAATGATATATAATTTGTTTAGTGTAATCATGTATCTGCTTCTTTCCAATGTATGTTAATAATTTTCATAAAATTCATTAAAAAATATTTGTTTTTTTAATAGAAAAGTATTTCAATAA
This sequence comes from Viscum album, assembly GCA_963277665.1. Lineage (NCBI taxonomy): Eukaryota > Viridiplantae > Streptophyta > Magnoliopsida > Santalales > Viscaceae > Viscum > Viscum album. The sequence goes on from OY728152.1 coordinate 1,261,207,684, forward strand.
TTTTATAGAAAAATTATATTATTATGAATGAGATAATGGGAACATACTTTCATTAATCATGTATGTAATCTCTTAACATGATAACATATATTTTTATTAAATTTTCAAAATGTGCAACTATAGAGGTTTGAATTGACATCCGACCTATCCTTTGATGTTTTATGTGTTTTGGGGTGTGATTTAGGTACATATAACAATGTTAGATGTGTAAGGATCAGTTGTGGTAGTTGGAGTCTGAAACATGCATGGGAATTTCATCCCTTTCATGGGGTGGCTAAGGCTTTATTATGGGGTATAATGAAAAACATTTCATGGTTGTCATCCTTTTTTGGGGAATTGGAATAAATTGTTACATATAGGAATAGAATCATGAAATTGTCATCTAAAAATTTTAAGAAAATATTATTTTAAATTGATACATTTAAATTGGAAGGAATCCATATAGCTCTTCTATTATAATAGGTTGTATTGGAAGTGTTTCTGGGTACGTGATTCTTTCTGTTTTACAACACCCTTATGAATCTATATGACTAATAGAAAATTCACATGGTCCATGAAAAAATATGGAATCCTCTGTTTTGTAATGAATCTATATATTATTATCTATACATGATCTCACAAAGCCCAGTTGATTGGAGGATTGATTATTGGTGATCCTTCTTTCCGTTGGAGGGTTATAAACATATCTATTCACATCAGTAGTCTATTCTTAATATGAGGTTCAATTTCATCCACTCACATATATTAAATATTAATTTCATTGATTATTTTTTTCATTTCTTATCATGAGTACATTGAATGAGGTATGTAATGGTTTTGATATTTCCGAAATATGGATTTAAAAGTAGATTAATGTGTATTGGTTTTGAAGGGAAACATTAGGCGATTCGTGGGGTTTGATCATTGGTTCATAATTGTCATTTTCTGGTGGTTGTTAAATATCCCAAAGATTAAGGGGATTAAAAATATCATTTCTATATATTAACAATTAATTGAAAAATTATATTACCATCTTCATGGGTAAATTATTTTATTTGTACTAATGATGATGAATGCCAAATCACGGAAATATTTAAAAGCAGATATATGAAGAATTTAATATTTTTTAATGTCAAATTATTGGATATATATTAATTCTTATATTGAAATTTTTTCATATTTTTGTGATTTTATTAATATTATAGATATGGGAATAATTCATCATATTTATAACTGAATTATAATTTATTGATATTTAAGGAATTTTTATGGGAATTAGGATGTGATATTAGTTTTGGATAATATTTGGAATGTTCAATGTGAATATAATAATAAATATAGGTACATAAATGATTGTTTTTCAATCTTTTATTTTAATCCATTATTTTTAGAATAGTCCATATATGGATATATTTTAAATGATATTATGTAACGTATTAGTTTTCTATTGGTAATTTCATGTGGTCGATAGGGAAATGAATAATGAGGTTGGTGAATGTTCTCGACAATAGTAAATCATGTTCATCGTTGATATTATTTGGTGTTCCTTAGGATAATATCATAAGTGTTTTGTTCTATTATTTATTTAGAAAATTTATGTTTATACAATATTTTACAAGCTTTGTCAGATTATGTTACGTATTATATTATTGACTATATTGATGGTTCCTTATTTATTCCTAGAATCTATCTTGCTAATGTCTCCCATATGTGTGTGATTTTATAGACGTTATTATAATCACCAACCTATTCCAATTATGTGGTGGAATTTAGGGGTCATGCACATCTTCAAGGACAATATTGGGAAATTTGTTGAGGAAAATTCAAAAAAATTGTGGATAATTTTTTTCTGATAACTTGAAGACTATGTTATTTTATTGGGTATTTTTAATTATTAGTTTCCAGCTAAGTTACCTACATTGATATAGAAGGAATTATGGCATATATAGTTTCATTCCCTCCATTTGAGGAGCTCTATTGTATAGTTATTGATAATTTAAAAACAAGGGAATTTCTTACTAGTATTTGGTCAATCATTCGAATAAAGAGGACAAGGAATAAAAATTCATTTATTTGTTCTCATATAGTAAGAGCCACATCACCCCATTTACATTTACAAAATAACATGAGGTTATAGTGAATAAAAACATAATATAGAAGATGATTCTAATGTCCAATTGATGGTCCAAAGGGATGATATCAAAACAAATAGAACTATAGATAATTTATTTTCTTTTTAATAGAAATTATTTTTACTTCTTTAGATCGAATATCAACTCGTTTATAAGAATTCTTCTTGAGATGGAAATTATCATACCATTATTGATAATTTAGTAATGTTTTATTTCCTTTCATATTAATGTAAACTGAATGTTTTGGTGATCAACCATTTTCAAATATAATTGAGGAGATGGCCTCCCACTTCAGGTGTAACATTTGAAAAAACTTCCATCAATTCCTTATCATCTAGAGTAACAATATTAGTAAAAGATTGGATAGAATATATAAGATGGATAGATTAGAAGAAAACTACATGATTTAAATATTTACCAGGGACATAGGGATGAACATGTTTGTATCAGGGTTAACATTAGGGATAATAAGGCATATAGTAAGGTGTATGAACTGGGTTTTTATCTCAGGAATTAATCCACTTAAATTTGTTTTCCTTATTTTTCATAGACCTAATATGGATTTCCATTCCATTTAGAATGGTTTGAGGGGTTTCTAGTTCTTGTTAAGAGTAATGAAACCCATTCTATGGAGAAAAAACAAGTTAGTAAATATAGTTGAAGTTGTGCATCCTAGAATTCATAGTACATCCTAACCTTATGTGTCAAGACTGCTGGACAAGTTGGGTGAACAGTTTTCCCTATCTATGAGCTAGGGGCCGAACAAATATGTGAAATGTCTGCAGTTTTTATCATTATTGATTCACAATATTTTTCTTCATGATATTCCTATCAGTGTAACATACCATGAGGGTTATCCCTTAACAAAGTAGAAGTTGCACTATTTTTTTTATGATTTAGAAAACCATGGGGCCGAACCATGTGGCTCATGAATGTGGGGAAAATTAATGAAACTCAACATAATGAAAATTTTAAAATATATTATTCCACATTATTTATTTCCATAAACATGAAAGTTTACCCTCTACATTTTGACCTCCTAAAGCCTATTTCATAGAGTATGATCATATATCACTGTATAAACATTGATTGGATCCTCTTTCATCAAGTTTAATGCACATTGGATCGATATTTATTATTTTTATCTATTCTTTGCAATTTATTCTCTCAACATAGTTATCAAGGCGGAGGCTCATATTCCTTATTTTTAGGTCATTGATCCATTATTCTGATATCTTCCAATATAGAACACATTAAAGGATGACACTAGAAAATATGATTCATAGGATTATGTTGTATGTGGTATATAAATCATCCCTCGAGTTTCGTTATTATATAAATTTCTGCGATTTTGTGTGCATTGATTTCATCTGGTGTGGCCTTTTTAATTCATGCTCCTTGGTTATAATCATTAGCTTCATATTCAAAGACTATTTTTATATATTTTATCCATTTTTCGTGTTTAGTACCTCAATTTTATCCATCCAAGGTGATTTCCATAAATATGCCTTTAGCTATTTTTCATGATTTTATGCACCACCATCTATCCATAGTCTTAACACCAATAATGGTATTACATACTAAATTAATGGTTTTTTGAACAATAATGTATAATATAGAATCTGATAATGTCACTTTAACATTATAAGTAGGGCGTTATAATTAATTAAATGTCCCTTTAAATGGATAATGGAATTTATATTGACACATATCACTTGTCCTATTTTTTTATAATTTAAATGGTAATTTTGATGAACTTATTTAGCCCACAATATTACAATAATGAATGGAAAAGGGGTGAAAATAATAATTAAATATGAAATGAACTAAATGAAGGCATTCATAGTTATGCCTTTTCATATGAATGAAAGGGACCATCTTGAACGAAATGACTTATTTAGAGTAAAGAGTATCACATGATCTAATTTATTGAATTATATAATCATAAGGTTCATATAGCATAAAAAAATTAATTTCTTACATGAGTGGTTAGACATGATCTATCATAGGATTCCAATGGGAATGCCTCGAGCACGCAAGGATTCCATTCCAATTTTGGAAATAATGTTGCCATGGGAGAGACCCACATTGGAACCTGAACATTTTATACTTTTGTAATCCTAGTATGACACTATAGGATCCCTCCATTATCATAATATGATGACTTAGATACACTCTTTTGATCAAGAATGATGTCTATGAACATGTGGAACAATGATTTTACCCATTGGGCCCAATACTTACTTCGAAAATTTACTATGGATGTGAACCTTGGACATGAATACAGTTGTTATTATATATTCCTTGGGTGATAAAAATAGAATATTTCTGAGATAGATGGACAATTGAGGTAAATAATGACTTGGTTATTACCTTGGATCCTCTTTATTATTATCATTATTTCAAGATTCCTTGTTATTATATTGGTCCTTTATTATAGTTTTCATGAAATGATGTTATTGTTGGTTATATCACACATGTATTATTTATATAATCCAAAATATACTTGATAAATATAATGGTTACATGTTAAAATTCTATTTATGTCTAAAGCAGGTACTTTGTATTTACATTATTATGCTCCTTTATATTTATGTACTCATTCTTTCAAACTATTTTAGTTTATATTACATGAACTAGGTGTTATAATCTATATTGGTGATAGATTACTAATATTTATCTCACATCCTATCTGTGTAACCATTGTTACTCAGGTAGATTACACATATACAAGTGTTTAAAAAGTGAGGAATCCCACCCTGGTCTCCTAATATTTCAATCTTATTTAGGATGGGGATTTTTAGTAGATGGTCGGGGTAGAGCATTACATGTTGGATAGTATTTTGTTCCTATTTACTAATTTTTCATAGTATATATTTCTTGATGCATTATATCCATGTTTTTCTTCTTTAATGATACACGACATACATTATCGTTAGGTTTTGAGCATTATTACAAGTTTCTTTGGTTATTTATTATTAATATATACATCTTTTATACCATCTATATATATTATGCATCCCCTATTTACCTATTATTATATATTAATATTATGATCTACTATATAAATAATGGTATAGTCTCCCCATTTACACTCCCTAGTCCCTCTATACTAGTTGGAATCCACTATCATTTAGGGATATGGGCATGAGGCCTACATACTCATCGGGCTCGAGGAACCTATGAGTTGAATATGGGTTTGGGATGTTATAAACTGGTATCCAATATTTTACATTATTTTATTAGTATTGAGATATAATAGACATGATATTTGGAAAAATTGAGATAAGTTTATAATACTTTCTTTTTCACAAATAACTGAGGTTCAGGGTAAATGCCTAATTTCCTGAATAAGAATTGTTGTCCTTCTTTTTCCTCTAACTTTTGATATCATTTCATTGTTGGATGAATAACATGATGTGTTTTTTTTAAATTATTATTATTATTATTTAGATTTTTATCTTTTCCATTAACTAATTATATTAGTGAAGTATACATCAATCATTCAAAATCAAGGGAACCTATAATTCAAATTCCATGCATATTTCCATGCCATATATGTGCACCTCATTGATTACATGTGATATTATTTATTCTGACTGTTGAGTGATGCTATAGTGGTTATATTATGCCTAAGTGGTTCTTGGGATGTGATTATGTGACTATAAATTTTAATTCATGAGGTGTATGGGCCCTTGTGTATTGTTATGGGTAGTTTACTATGTCAAGACATTATACCTACCATGTTACATTCTAAGGCTAGATGTAAATGGAAATTGAATGAAATTAAATGGGTGTAAATTACATTTATAATGTGTATGGGACATGATTCATTAGGAATGGTGCTCTATTTCAAATGAACCTTGATATATGAAAATTAAAAAATTAAAATTTAATAAGTTAAAATTGAATTATAAAATGTAATGGTTTCATAAAAATGAAGTGGAATAATACTATTGAACATTCACCTACTAGATACTCTATTATTTAAAATATAAAACATGCCAATATTTTTCGCTCTATGTTGGTATTTTTATAGAATATCATGGGTAGAGATCCCTTTATTTCGTTTATCTTTTTTTATTGATATTTATCTACATAAAATCTAATTTTGTAGAGTGATGTAAACCCAATGTCATCATGTATTTTTCTAGGAAGGTAAAGGAAACCATTCTCTAGACATGGTGGACCCTGAGATTCCAACCATACATCTTTTAGATTAAATTTTAAACATATTATTATACCTTATATGGGTACTGATACTTAGAATCATGACATTTTTTACTTTTGATATTGTCCATGAGTGGGGTGCCATGACCGGCACCTAGAATGGGTGATATGACCAACTATTTCCAGCAACAAAATCCTCCCACCTTCTCGAGGGATGGAGTTCCATAGGATATAGAGTCTTGTATATATCCCACTCAATATATCATTTACCATCTAAATACACCTCCAGTGTAGAGGGTCAAACATTCTCCTAACATGCTATATGATTCGACGAAGCCTTGGTGGGGTGTAATGAACAATGCAGGTCAATATCAATTCATGGTCTGGGATGATTTTTAGACTAATTTCACTAATCAGTTGTTAACTAAAATTATGAGAGATGAAAAATATATATAAATCATGAAACTAGATAAAGGTTCTATGTGTGTCATGGATTATTCATATCCTATACCTAGTTACATATCTTTGGACCTCATCAAGCCATTGATGATATTTTGTGTGCTCGATATTTGAAGGATGGGATATAGTATTCCATTCATACTTAGATAAATGTCTTTCCCATATCCACCATCTATGATAAATTCAACCAAATTCTAATCACTGAGTGAAATCATATCGAAGGAAATAGTACATGGAATAGAGGTTTAGTTTCATGGAAGGAAAATAGTTCTTTTGAATATAGGAATCACTCCCTTGAAGTTTCTTATCAGTGAAATTGTAGGAAATGTACCCAAACTAGAATATTTTTGGTGATTCAACAAAGTGTACATATAGGGAATCTAATGCCTATGTTTCATAGAGTCTATATAGAGTGTCAGTATCGCACTCATATAGGGAACCATCATAGATTTTATTGAACCATTCCATTTACTACTTTTGGAAAAGGTTCAACACCACCTACTACTTTAGAAGAAGGTTATTTTATTCCATGTCATGTGTGGGTTTAAATTAGAACCAGTATGATAGATTGAGGATGTGGTCATGGTCGTGGAATTTATAATTTATATTATTTTCCGTGCCAGTAGAGTTTTCATGATTAGTGTAGTCCAACTATAGAATAGGTTCATATATTTGGTCAGTTGTATGATTTATAGCTGATACCTTATAATCATAGAGTATGACTATTAATAGTATAAGGTACTATCTTATTAGCCTCCACAATATTATCTTCTTTGATTAATACTGGTTCTTCACCCGCCTTTATCACATTAAATATTAGTTAATGACTTTGGTGAGAAATTCCGTATTACTATGGTGTATTGACCATGTATTCAATGTTGGGAGTAGGTCCAAATAGAATATTTCAATGTAGATACTTCCCCTTAAGGTTGGAAATTAACCTTTATTATTGGATTAATTGTTTATTAAGATGATAGGATTCAATTTCATTCTCGGGATGGATTGGTTGGTCCCATATCATGCCCTTATAGGCTGCAGTAGTTGAAGGGTATTTTTCATATCAATAAATGGAAGAAATTAACTACACAATGTAGGGTGGTATTCCTAGGATATTAGAGTTGTACTAGATCCTCATGAGATATGTGAAGTGACTCCTTAGATTGTTAGTATCATCATGGATGATATGGGAGTACACCTGGAATATTATCCTCCCATAGAAGGATGTATATCTTGATTATTTTTCTAGATTACCTACATAGAGAGAGGTATAGTTTATGATTGATCTTGTTCCAAGAAATAAACATTTTCCATTCCTCTATACATGATGGAAGCCTCTAATACCTTAGAGGATAAGTGGCTATTGGAGGATTTTGAGTCCAACTGTTTTATATGGATTCACACTTCCTCTTGGGGTTCACCCATTTATTTCATAATGAAGGAGGATGAGAATATTTGTTTATATGTGAATTACATGATTTTGATCATCCAAACAGTCAAGAATTGGTATCCACTTCCTTGACCAGCTCATACCTTTTACCATCACCAAGGAGATATGGTATTTTCTAAGATCCACCTCAGACTGGGATATCACATAATGTGAGGGTATCCTATAAACAGTCATTGTATAACATTTCATAAAATGTATGCTCTTTATGAGTAACTTTTTATGTCATTGGGTCTTATGAATTCTCCTCCCATTTTCATATAATTGAAGAATAAGGTCTTCTATCGCTATCTAAATTCACTTGTTGTAGTATTTTTGGATGTAATTTGGTTTTATTATCACACTCATAGTTACCATGATTATATCATTGAGACCATTCTATGTATTGTTATATAGAAACATATTTATTCCAAGATTTCTTAGTTCCAAAAATGTATTGAAAATGTTTAGTTCATTAGTCATATCATCTCAGAATCAGGAGTATCTATTGACCTAGAGATGGTGAGTGATGTGATTTCCAGGGAGAAGCCAAATAACTTGTTTGACATATATATTTTCATGGGACTAGATATATATTACATTCATTTTAAACAGAACATATCAAACATTGGATCACCTATTACTAGTCTCATAAAAAAGGGTTCCATGTTCTTGTTGTTTGAAGCGTACAAGAAATACATTCAAGAGTAGAAGGTGAGGTCTATCTAGGAACCGATTCTTGTCATTCCAGAGCCAAGTAGTGTCTATACAATTTTATGTGATGTATTATTAATCACCCTATGTTCATTGTTGATTAAAGAGGATGTAGTAATTTTGTAGAGATCTCAAAAGTTGACGTCTCTTGAAAACATTAACATGACTCTTGACATCTATCTAGAAACAGTTTTTCATGCCTTACATTACTGGGGATAATACTAGATGGGTGATTACATTGTGGTGTATAAAAAAAACAATAGAATAAAATATATCTTTTCAAAGAATGTCATGAATCACATATAGTGATGTTGGGTCGAATATCATATGTCCATTAATTTCCATAATTAATATATGATTTGAATGGTTAATGTAGTTTCTGATACGCTGAGATAAAAAACATAGGCATAGGTCGGACATGAAGGTACTGGTGAATGGAAATTTATGTCCTCCTTTTCTAAGGTACATATGAAATGTAATGGTATTCACATATAGTATTATCTATCATCATTGACATTTACATAATCGCTCCTTGATATGGTCAAGGGTAAGAAATTTTCAAATCCTATGAGGTTAGTTCTTTGAGAGAGTATTTCTGGTGAGGACCCATAATTGTATTGTTTTGTGGACATATATGATATTATACATATTCATGGAAACTTATGGGTACCTATATTTAAGATATATTAGTTAATATGAGAGTCACATGATTCTCAGTGGGTAGTTCATCTAGAAAAAATTTAAGATGTATCCAGATATGTGACACCATTTTTGGTGGTCTAAGATGAAACATTATATATAATAATTTATTATTAGTTTTTTCACCTATCATCAGGTGAAGGGTGATCACTATCATCCTATTAGTTTTTAACAACCATTTATCCAAAATTTTAAATGGGATGGTTTTTTCCAGGACCATGTAGTTAGAATAATGAGGATTCCTTGTAGTAGATACATGGTTTGGGTATTCATTGAAAGACTAACAAAATCATCCCACATCCTTTATGGTAGATATTCACACTTGATAATATGGTAATACTATATTTATATGAGATCAGGTGACTATATAGGCTGCCCATTGTGTCATTATCGATAGTGATTCTAGTTTCATGTCAAGGTTATGTCTTGGGTTGGATAATTATAAAGGTACATATGTTCTTCTAAGAACATAAATCCACACTCAGAAAGAGGAAATATCATAACAAATGATATAGGTATTTAAAAACATGCTTCAATGATGATTCCTACATATTAGTGGTTAAATGTAGAATTATACCCAACTCATTAATTTTTTTATATATTAATATATTTCAGGTGGTGATAAAGATGGGTATTTTTTAGGCCTTGTATGGTAGGTCATTCCATTCACGCCAGTGCTAGATAGAGGAAGGAGAGGAAGTGCTACTGCATCCACATGATTTTTAGAAGTCTTTAGAGTAGGGTTAACAAATAATTAATTGTTTGTCTGCATCTCATTATAGATAGAAATATTATGTTGATCACTGCAAATGACCTATAGAGTTCATGGTTACAGATCATGAATTCCTATGGGTATCTCTCAGTCATGAGAATATATGGATACTGATGCAATGGAATTTTTCACTTGGTAATGTAAATAAGTTTGTGATTTTGGATATATTTAAGTCGGTAACAAATCAGTTGTTACTAACTCAGAGGAACCATAATATTCATTACATCTTATAGGTTTCATGGATTTATTGTTTTCTTGATGACATGTCTTAATGTTTTGATGATTAGGATGTTTAGTTAGATTTAGATTAATTATTTACGGATTATCCTATATGAATCATTAACTAGATAAAAATGGTTCAATGAGAATGATATTCCCCTTTAGTATGGGTTCTATAAAATCACCGTTTTGTATAATAGGAGACATTAGAGTGTGATTCCAACATATGTTCTCAATTTCCAGAGTTCTTCTTATATAATGTTTTACTACCCTTAGATACTGAAATCACTGATGAGTTCATTTATGGTGGGATGACTAAAAGAATGTTTTTTATATCAGGTATGAATCCTATTAAATTTGGACAGATTATTTATTTTAGACCTAATATGGATTCCCTTCGATGCTATATTTTTTTGATGGTGTCTAGGTATAGTTATGAGCTCAGAAACCTCTCTGGTTGAGAAAGCACTAGGTTGCATGGTCCAACCTAACCATGAAGGGATAGATAGAGGAGAAAATATGGCACATTGTTTTCCAAAATTATACTCAAGGAGCCACATTCCAAAGAGAATTTTCTATTGTTTTTAGTTTAGGTGATTCACATGGTTATTGGATGGATTCTCTAATTGTGTGTCCTAACCATGTGGGTGCGATCATAGCAAAAAATAAGGCACTGGGTTTGGAAAACTATGTGTACAAATCAATCAACTTAATAATTTTGGTCAAAATTAGGAAAGATAACTTAGTTAAATGTTTAAACATATTTATTCCTCCATTATTATTTCTTGCAGTAAATAAAGGCTCATGTCTCCCTTTTTGAGATCCCCAATCCTATTTCACATATTTTGATCCATTCTCGCCATCCTAACCCAAATTTTATCCCCATTCATTACACTGGATGCACATCGACAATTTATCAATTCATTTTTATCCATTTTTCATTATTTCTCTCTCTTGGTGGATCTATAGAGGTGTAGAGTCATATGCCATATTTTCCGGGGATTGATCAATTCCAAATATCTATGATAATCCATGAAAAATTATTGGTTGATACTAGATGAGGAGATTCATATGAGTATAAGGTATGTTTTTTATATCTTATCACTTCATATTCTTTATTTAATTAATTGTTTTCAATGGGCGCATGCTCATTTCATCTTGTGTAGCCTATTTAAGTTATGTTCCCTACTTATAGTCATTAGAATTTTATTCTATGGAAGTTATATATATATATATGTATATATGTTGGCCATAGTTTGAGTTTAGGACCTCCAAAATTTCAATCCCATGTAGGTCATTTTCCATAATTATGGATTTAGTAATTTTCCATCATTGTATGTCTAACCAATTTGGTTTTCATCAACAAAACCATAATAATATTAAGCCTTATTTAAATAATTTACTTGTAAGTTGTAATGGTTTGTATTGAAAGTGATAATTTCAATTGAGCCTTCAATGATTATTGTTTTAATTTATTAAATGATCCTTTAAATGGTAAACAGAATGTATATTGATACATATCACTCGACATGGTTTATTATATTTGAATTGGTAATTTGGTTGTACATTATTTTCAGACCTACATATACTATTTAATGGTATATGAGTGAATATAATAATTAAATATGGAATTAACTAAGTGGTGGCATGTCAACTTATTACATGTTACACTAATGAAGGGAAACATCCTGAACTAAATGAATTATTTAGAGGAATGAGTATTACATAGTCTAATTTATTGAATGAATTGATAATAAGGTTCATATTGATTAAAAACCATGAAATTTTTAAAGGAGTGGATAGATGCAAGCTTTCCCTAGATTCCAGAGGTAATTCATTGAGCAATCTTGGACTCCATTATGATTTCTGGAAGTTTACTTCCATGGGTGAGACCATCCTTGGAACCCGATATTTTTTTATTTGTTTATTCCCAATATGACACCATATGATCCCTCTATTATCATTATTTTATTACTTGGTTACACTCCTTGGATCAATATAAATTCTATGGATATGTGCTGCCATGGTTACATCCCTTGGGCCCAGTCATTACATATCTTATTTACCATGGATGAGATCCCGGGAATCAAATTGAATTAGTATTATGGAATGACTTAGGAAATTACCCATTGATTAAAATCATATCAATATAAACGGTCTATAGATTATCAATGATTTAGATCATCCCAAGAGATAAATAAACTGTGGTTATTACCTAAGATCGTATTTAATATTATCATCATGGAATGATTCCTTGTTATACCTTGGATCTATTAGTATTTTTATCCTAAGGTAATGTTAGTACTAGTTATTCCTCACAGGACTTATTAAAATAAATTGTAACATTATTTATAATTGAAATGGTTACATGTGATGATTATAGTTGAGGTTGAAGCCGGTACATTTTATTTTCCTTTGTTTACTATCATAATTTTATATATGTATTATTGCACACTGTTTTAATTTATATTACACAGAATGGTTTTTATATATTTCATTGGTGGCGGCCTACTGAGATTTATCGCACACCCTATATAGGAAACCAATGGTACCATGGAATATTAAATGTTTGCAGGTGTTGAAAAAGGGAAGTATCCAGCCTTTGATAACAAATATTTCTTCCCATCTTAGGATATATCTTGATAACATATGACCGAGCCAGTTCTCATGATGTTGGATACTATTGGTTTCTTTCTTCTACTTGTGGGTAGCATTTTCATCATACTAATTTATATAACTGAATTCCTAGTTTATAGATACATGAAATACATTATCCACATATTTTGATCATAATTTATAGTTTCATAAGTTTTTTATTATTCGTGTCTTCTTCTAAAACTCCATCTATTTATATAATGATTCAACTATTTATATATCATTATATCGTACTGAAATGCTACTCTTTCCTAATGAGGGCATAATACAACACATAAACACCCTATGCCCTCTCTTCTTTTTAGTAGCCTTTGGTTTTTGATAGATGCACTGGAGGCCTTGTTCCTGACCATGTTTGGGGTACTTCATAGTGGGACCTTGTTCTGGGACCTCAAAAAAGGAATGATCATATGCATGCTAATGAGTTCCCCATTTCATGTGGATCAAAAATGGTTGATAAAATTTTACATATTTCACATCATATTATTTATCATTTTTTATTTAGAATCATGACACTATTATATTTCACCTAACTTGTTTTCATATTTTGGTCTCAAGGTATAGAGACCTCTAATGGCCTTTGTGTCGACTATTCTAGTTTGGATATAGTTTTCGATGCATTATGTGAATCTATTTTTTTGCTATTATGATAGGGAAATATACATCAATGAATTTCTCCTTATGTTTAAAATAAATTACTATATGCTATCATTAGTATGAACTAATTTTATTTGGTTTTGGATGTTATTGATTATATTTATGGGTTTTTTGTGCATTTTAGGGTGAGAATTCAATTTTTTTAGTTAGTTATAACCTTAGATAGATTAAATATATTAGTATATCATTACTTCTAAAATGGAAAATTTGATATGGGGATTAGTGGATGAATTTTTGGTAGTATTTTTTTGATTTTCGTTTAGATACCAGATGGATTTCTTTGTGATTTGGTGATATTATGAAAGCTATATTATATAGAGTTTTGGATAAATTTATAACCTAGTATTTCTCAAATCACTAATTATTTTTATAATATGACTCTATCTAAATTAAAATTGCTATGAATTTATATTTATAATAAATTAATGAATGGTTTGATATGACTTAGTGAACGTTTTTAGGTTCCCCTTCTTTTTTCAAAGATGGTTGATTGTATTCTATGGTTGTGCATTAGTTACCATCTATTGAAACATGTTATGGTGATGAATAATTATCCCATAATAATGATTGATGATTTATTCACTCATATAATGTATGATATTTGGATATTGATTTTAAATTTCTGAATGGGGTGTCATTAAATTTTTATAATGTAAGATGTGTTATAGGAGGGTGCCATTGGATTTTAGTATAGATACTTTTAGTTTGGGATAAAACCTTTATGTTCAAGGAATTATCCAAATTTTTTTATCATACTAAGGAACACTATGTTTCATGACTTCAATGATAAATTTGTTGTAGTGATAATAAACTACATCCTCTTATATTTGAAGACATTTTATGATCATAATAAAAATTTCTGGCAATTATAGGGGAATATAGGTGATATCATCTCTATTATAATTTTTTAGTTGTAGTTTTTAATGTGACATGTGAATTTTTTTAGGCTTGTTATTTATCATCAAAGTGAATTAGTGGATCCATATAAGATTCAGGTAAACATTTATTATGTGGTTCAATATAATCAAGTAGATATTTATAGTTTCTTAGATTATATCGGATAATATGGGAGGATTGTTTTAGATTTCTCTTAGATATTAGATTTATTAAATGATTTGACATTGAAGGACCACGTAGCATCCTAGCAGTATTGATTTTCTTGGATTGATCCAAGGGGACAGTACCCTAATGTGACATAAAAAATACACTAAATGATGAAACTAAATTCCAAATTAATTACCAAAACAAAAGGTGACAATAATCATATAAAAAACCCAAACCATTCATGACAAAATAAAACAACCAAAAAAATATATGATGCATAATGTATAAATAATAAAAATAAAAATGAAATACAACATAGAACAAAATTTTTTTGTTTTTAAAAAGTCATGAAATGAAAACCTAAGAAAACTAAAAGACATGCACATGCAACAACACTGATGTGGAATCCCTGTAACCACTCCCCAAGAGAACTCAATACTCCACTCACCAACCTGACAATGTGTCATCATGATTCTCAATTAGATAAATAATTGGACTTTAATATATATATTTCATGAATAAAAACATATTAATACACACCAATGTTCATATATAGTGGGTGAGTAATCATTCCTAGTAGGAAATTTCACAACCAACTCGAGTCGAGCCTGAACCAGTCACAAGGGCCAGCCCGTAAGAAGCCCCAAGAGGCATTCTCGATCCTTTGGAGATGGAGACAAGAACTAAGTTCATCAATAAAGTACACAAGAGAATAATTTCTACCATTTATTAACAATCAAACAAACAATGGAAAGAAATGGATAACCCAAAATAAATTTATATAAAAACCGAACTGAACATTATTTGTATAAGAAACTGAAAGTACAACTAAATCAACAACTCATATTTTCAAACCTGATAACCAAATAACTCCATGTGACCCTTCTGGCCAATCTCCAACATAATGATCACATGTATCCCTAGGAAATAGAACTCAAGCTAAAACCTACACAAGGGCAAAAAACTGAAGAATACTATATGCGTGAGTATTAAAATTCGGCAGGTTATTCCGATATTATTTTCCCAATTACATCATTTAAAATAAAAGAAACTATAATTTTATGTTTTAAATACAATATATAAAAGAATTTTTTCCAAATTAGGTCCCATGATATATACAAAAAATACCATATAAAAACATGCATGTTTTATAAACAAGAATGCTATTAAGAGTTTTCAAATAGGTGAAAATTCAAAATGAAAATAGTTTTCATGAGGGATAATTTATAGAATTAAAAATTTTTAATAAATCACACACACTACTGATTTTACCATCAAAACACATAGTATGCCGATGGTGAGTACATAATTGCCAATTAGCACATGTCATGGGAACACCACTAGGAACTAGTTAGATGTGAGCCCCAAGTACCTCGTATCTCAGTAAAAGTAACCATAAAAAATAACTTTTCTCATGAACATGAGCCAATAGATTGGAGCATACCCATAACCTAGTGGTCCCCTAACAACAACATCATCATAATTTTGTTATTTATTTCATCTTCATAAATGCTACGTGAAACAGGGGCCAAACCCCACAGAATCACTTGCATACTAGTATAAGTCCGACCAGATAGATACCCAAGATTCCCTTTTGTGCTCAATCAAGTTACACATAATATCAATTACACATTACAAATAAAAATTCAATTTGCAAACAATAAACAAAAAAATATCCCTCAAACATGCTTCAAATTTCTATCACGAATCAATAAACCACTAAAAAGATTCGTAAAATAATTTCAAGTCGTATTACAAGGCCTTTCACATAAAATCAATTCAAAAATAAAATTTTAAGGCCACAAACCCATGAATAACCTAAAAAACCATATTTTGAAGCCCCAAAGCAAATTAATAAATCATTTTCATGGACCATAAAATTTCCACAAATGATTGAACCTGAAATACACATGAAAACCATTTTTACAAAAAAAATATGCCAAACGGGCTTTTAGGACAGTGTCAAAACTATCCTTTGACCATGGTATGCATTTCACTTTTATTATGGAGGTGTTTAAAAACCATTTAAAGAAAAAATAAACATTCATAAATCCCTTTAAACATTCAGGTTACATATTCAAAACACAACCATTTTCATAAGGATGTGAAACGGCCCATTTTTCGACAACTCGGGCCAAAATATGTTTTAAACCAAAACTCATTTGTTTGTAACACCAAATTGAAATTGGAAATCCATATGAGGACCTAAAATAACATTTACCATTCTTCAAATTCATTTATAAATCCAATCAAATATTTTTAAATCAATCATAACACATAAAATCCAACTGTGCAATTTACCGAACACATGACATGCCCTTTTAAACAAAACAATTTATTTTAAGCACTTGACAAATAATAAAACAACAATTTCATTCCATATTTTATAAAATCTAAATTAATATATTTGAAATACCATAAAACAGGTTCTAAACCTCACAAAATAGTTTTTAAATATAGTTGACCATTTAAACAAACACTTGGTGTGCACTTTTGTGACAAAACAACACAACCTATCACAAAACAATGATTAAACAATGATTTTGCGCACCAATAAATTTATAAAAATGCAAAAAAATAATAATAAACATATATATTAGATGATAAAAATAATAAAGTAATTAATATTAAAATATAAAGGCATGTAAAATAGATATCCTACCTCAAATATTTGGCGTAATGGAAACGCACACTCAATATCACCATCTGAGGGTTTACAAACCCGAAACCAATTGACTGCCAGACCCAAATGAACAAAAAACACCATTTATTTCATGTTCTTAAATAATAATATTTCAAATAATGAATTTACCCCTTTAAAACCATTAATATAAAATTATTCTTTAGTTAGGAAAAAACATCATTATAAAAATACAAATCAATGGGAATTTCGAAAAACCATTCCAATTCCATGGTTTCTATAATCAAATACCAAAAGTGTTTTCCTATATTAAATAATAAAAATATTATGTTGTAATTGATGGAAAATAATTTAAGAGAATAAATCCTTAATGTTATTAAATATGTAGATATGTGATTCATACCAATAAACAATTGATATATCATGAGGAAAAAGGACAAACAAGATCTTATCTGGTCGATATCAGATCACATTTTAATTAAACCAATAAATTTAAAAAAAGTAAAGCCAAAGTAAAAAAATTGATCTAGGAATAAAAACATCAATATCATGATCTTTTCAAAAAAAACAGCAGATCTAGAAGGGATAGAAAAAAATAAGATGGATATTTAATCATAAATCTCCAAGAAATTATAGACTTAATAAATTGAAATCAGCATCCAAAGGGATAGGATATTCCAAAATCAAATATATGAGTCCATAAAATTTATTTACTTACATAAAATATGATTCATGAGTGTTTTAGAGTAACAAATAGAATAAAAATAAAATATTAATTTTTTTTAATGCACGTTAAATATTTAGGATAAATAATACACCAAACATGCAAGTGTGACTTGAAAATTCCCAATGAAAGAATTTTTTTTCTGAGTGGATTGAAATACTATAGACCAAACATAAAAATTAAACTTTCTTAAAATTCCAAATATGTATAGTTTTCCACTTATTTTTTAGAAAACATGAACCAACTATGAAACATCTGAGCCACTCCCAAATTCACTTCTATAGTTTCCTTGGAATTTTTTATGGTTTATCCTAACCATGATAAAAAAATAAACAATTAATAATTATTACAAAACACAATTAGTCTATAATAAAACACCCTGAACTCAACCCAAAAAATTTAGTTAAAAAAATTAATAATAAATGGTTAATGTATCTCAGGGATGGGGTGTTTCATTTCCCCACCATTTTTTATTATGATGATATAATGATGGATATTGTTGATGCTTTGAAAAATTTCTTTCCAATATTGTCGTATCTCGTTGTCACATTACCATGTTTCCATTTGGATTTCACCATTTTAGACAAACAAATCTAATGGAACACATTTTCCATGAATTGATGTTTCTTCTTATTCCATGATACAAATTAAATAATGAAAAAATTATCATAGGGTTGCAGATTAACGTGATCCCATAAAATCAAATGGAAACGATCATGACAATATTTCATTAGTAATTTTATATAAATTTTTTTGAAATATGATAAAACATGGTGGTAAATAAAATTAATAGAAAATACCACTATGTAATTGATGTATCAAAAAAGGAAAATTAAACCAAGGAGAAAAAATTATTTTCATAAATAATTGATGATTCCCCATCCATAGAAAAACATTCAATAATATATGAACTCCCATGGAAATTGATAAAAGTTATGTAAAGGATCTAAATAATATTTGTGATTAATTTTGGATGAAACAGTCGTTTCCTGGATCATCTTAATATTACTAGAAATTTCATAAGCAATATTCTCTTCCAATAGTGTAGTTTCTCTATTTTTTCCCAACCAATGTGTAGATTGGCATGAACGATCATGAAATTCTATAAATAAATACATTTATAACATTTAATAACAGATATTTTTATATTAAAAATCTATTTATTGAAAATTATATATTAATGATCCAATAAAATATATAACAGATTCGCAAGGAAAATATTTTTGTGTGTTAATAATTTGTTTTGACTGACCACTTTTTTGTGGATGATATGATGGGATTAAAGTTAATTAGGTACAAAAATCATTCTAAAAAGATCAGTAAAAAAATATAAAATTATTATCTCAATCAGAGTCCATTGAAATTGTTATCACATAACATTTTACCACATCCCAAATATATAACTTTTCTATTTCATCAACCATAATGAACTCATGAATCGATATGAATTAAGATGAATTTTTTCTTTAGATTATAATCAACAAGATTGAATTATTATTTTTAATTATTTTTGTTAAAATTGTGAAAAAGACCATACCTATCTACCACCCTTTAAAAATGTATGTTTGTAAATATTTTTCATTCTATGAATTCTTTGATCTTCAGACATAAACTAATGACAGGTGAAGAAATTTAAGATACATTAAAGAACATTATGTTTCATACTTGGCCACCAAAAAATGGTTCTCAAAGACATTTACATATTTTAGATTCAGTTATTACTTTCTCATTTATAATGGCCATCAATTGAAATAATTTTTTCATGAAATTATTTTCGAATGAATATAAAATCATGAAAAAAATCACTGAGATCATATTTGGTTTCCAACTATTTATGGTGTCCACACCATTATGTTTTTACATACTCATAAGACACTCAACATCCCTTGTTAAATCAAATATTTCTAAAGAAAATAACTTATGAGTTTCACTCAAAATAATATTTCAAATTCATTCTTTTTCGTTTAATGAATATTAATAATTTAAATCCCACACAAATATTTCCACTAATCACATGCTTCTTATAATAGTTTACTATCTCACTTTTGGATTAAAGAACCAACTATAGAATTTTTTCCCTTGGTTTATGAAAAATGTTATAGTTGAACATATAGAGATATTTTATCTATTTTTTCTTTCTTATGTTCAAGTAATATTTTAAAAATATTTTTTTCATGTTTTTGGGGTGTCTTAGTAAAATTAACATCTCTCCAAAGACATATTGATTTCATGTTTTCAAGGTATGGACCACCGTAAATTTTTTTTTGTCATGGGTTGGATAATTATTTTCATGAATTCATAATTGTAATTGTCCATACGCTATGAAATAATATATCTTTATGAAAATATAATGTGTTAAAAATATATATATATTAAAATAAAATATGTAATCATTAACTAGTTCTAGTATAACAGGAATTAATTTTGAAGACGTAATGGTCTTAATCTCTAAAAAGGATTGTTAAGAGTAATCAATCTAATAGAATAGAGATCCCTTTGTTAATAACATTTATAATATAATATTTGATACTTGATAATTACCTAATTATGCGTAAATAATGACCTAATAAATCCAAAAAAATATTATTATATCCAAGACATTCATTTGTGTGTTCAAAGAGATGAAAATGACAATATTTTTATGGTCTACTGGTAATCCTTTTTCAGAAATAAAATGGATATGAAACAAAACATCTTATATACCAATTTATAATTTAGATAATTATTCATAAAACTAATTCTTTCTAAAAATGACCAACATAATATCAAAATGATCTTCTGAGCCTTTTCATGATTGAGAATACACCCAAATTCCAGTTAAAATTCCACATTGAAAGGGTCTCTTTATAACTAAATGACATGGGTCACCAATTCCATGAAAAACAATGGTGCGTTTTGATGTATGATGGCAATGTACATATATTCACATTGGTATTGTGAACTACTAATATATCTATTCATTGTGAAAACATTATTTAGTTTATGATAATCAAAACACATTCAATGAAATCCATATTCCTTATTTATGAAATGAACATGAGTTGCCCAAGGTTATGTACTCATCTTTATAAAACATTTATTTTCGAAATCATCCAATTGGAAATTAATATACCCCAATTCTATTCGTTGTGTTCTATATACTGGATATGAAATAGTATTTTTCTCAAAATAAGATCATTAAAATTTATATATAACATTCCAGGTGAATGTAAGTGTAGTTATTACGAAATTCATCCTATTTTATATCATCAGTATGGTGGAAATTTGAATAATCCATTATATAAATAGTAAAACCATTTACCTATACTATTGATAATAAATATTTAAATTCATTCCTGATAATGTTCCTTGTATTCCATTATTTACATCCCATCATCCTTTAATGACATGGATTTTCCCATCTAGATATGTAAAATTTACTTGTTGTGTATATCAATCGATATGATCCTTGAATGAGACTATCCAATCCATTCCCTGGAGTAAGTCTTGATTTTAATGTCCAAAATAGATTTGTCCCCAAAATAAAGGACTCCATTGATGATAATATAACAAGATATTAATTTCAATATCTAGCACTCTAACTACCCAAGAGGTGTCTAGATACTCATCATTAGTGGAATCATATTGTATTTTAGTGAAATTATGTTAATTAAACAGGGTAAAATAAAATAGTTGGTATCACTAGTATAAATCCAATAATAAATAAGTAATTACATAATAATAATTGTACTTTATAAAATAAAATTAGCATATTGATTCTTTACCATCATTTTAAACACTTTATAATTTCTTTCTTGTTCCAATTTTATCAAACCTCTATTGTTAGTGTTTCATCATTTCTGGTGTCATGGTGTTCCTAAAATAACCCTATCTCACTTAGTTTAGAATATGAGAAATGTTCTGATGTGATCAATCAATTAGATAATATATTGTTTCAGATACATGAGATGTATTTCCCATAACTAACTATGTAGAGTTAGGGAATTAAAATTGATTTTTTTCTACGTGATTAATGTTTTTGGAGGTTTTAGACATTATTGATCATTTTTCATCCAAAACTCATATTATAAATATATTTTAGTATTACATGGGAATATATGATGGTTAAATGTTCATTTATATTGATTTGAATATGTTATTCCTCCATGGATCTTGGTGTCCCTAGTAAGTTTTTTCCCAAAATTATTGTTCCCTCTTAGACCAGTATGTACCAATATACTTCCTCTATTAGGATTCAGAGTAATAAACCTTTTTGGAACTATTATTCTATTACATATGATAATACAACCTATAATACAGATCACAACAATGTCATCAATGATGTATATCATATTCAAGTGAATTGGAATACCAAAAAATAACAATATCATAATGGAAGAAAAATGGTTGATAAAGAAAAAAATACAAATGATATCCCGATATTGAAACACTAATGTGGAACCACTCTAACCACATTATAAGACAACTCCAAGATCCAATCACTATCATCAGAATGTAATATCATGATTCTTTACTAGTGAAAAAAGAATCATTTCCCTTACATATTTCATGAAGAACAACATATGCATATGTACCAAAGGGAATCTGTAGGGGTGATTAATTTTTCCACGAAGTAAATCCCCATGATATTTCAAAAATCACACCATTATATGATATTTTAATGTAAAATTTAAACAATAGATATATATATATATCAGAGGAAGATAATCAGTTTAATGTAATTTATCTTAATAGTGGGAGAAAATTTCGTTTTATATCAAATTTTATATCCATTCCAGGTTCAGACGCACATGAATGCATTCCATGTCATACCCAATCATCATGATATGTAACTCATCATTCCACAAAATATGTTTTTTGGGGATAATCTATCTATTTACACTAGTCTGGAACCATGCTTTATTCTATAGCCACATCCAGTACAAACAAACACACACATTTCCATGTTTGTTGTGTTATCACATTAAAAAATTTAATAAATTTAATTTATGTAATTTAAAAAAATAATCAAACATATTTATTGTGTTGAACCAAAATAAAAATTTACAAAAATAAATCAATTATTTTTTTAAAAAAACTATTCAAATTACATGGTTTTCCTAATCAAAAACAAAAAGGGGTATCATTTCCAAATCATATAATGTTTACATTAAAAATTTAGAAAAAAATCAAATAAAAATATATATTAATGTTCTATAATATGTTAGGAATAGAGATAATCCACATACATTAAAATATATCTTGAGAAATATAAAGAAACAAGATGCTTTCTAGGTGACCCAGAATCCATTCCTCATTCCACCAATAAATCCCCAAAAGAAATTTTCAAAACATGATTGATCTAATAGATCCAAGAATTACTACCATGGTATTTGGGTCTAATAAAAATATAATGATTATTTTAAAAAAATAATTCGATATTATATCTCTTGAAATCAGTCTCGTAGATTCAGTACATCAGAATCCATTAAAATATGGTTTTATAGTGAGAAGAGAAGCCAATTGCGCTTAGGGGATTCATCCATTTTGAGAGCCCAGATCATCCAGAAATATATGATATTATTATGGTGATATTAAAATTAAAATATAATTTTAGAGGTTTATTAAGGAATATATAATAGCTTTTATACATGGTATAGAAAATTGTGAACCAACCATGATGTGATACTGGAAAACACATATGGGTTATATGATTTTCTAGTATAGTTGGAAAAATCATGTTTCAGACATGTGAAACACATATATAAAAAAATAATCACATAATAGGGGTTTTTACATGATTTTGGAAATTTATGTGACAACCTTTTTCCTTCTTAGTGACTCACAAATTCCCATTCAATATTTTTTGTATAAGATTCACGATTTTCCCTAAACAAGTTCAACCTATTCGCCTAATCATATGACTATAAAATACCCTAAAACCATCTAGAAACTCTTTAAAGTAAAACTATATATTATATTAATTCATATATATAATAAATGGTATAATTATTTTAAAAATACAATCCATTCATTTATTTATCTTGACTATTTTATGGAAACATTTTATCCTCTGATGAATAAGGGGGTTAGTTCCCCAATCATTTATAAATGTAGAATCATATTAACCATTTATTTCACTTTTTATATACATTATAGGTTCACAAACCCATGGATGTATTATGGGTTAGTTACAATACTCATGATATGCGACTCATCCTACCACCAATATAGTCACTAGGATAATCAATGTAGTTACTCTAATCTAGAACCATGTTTCATTTAACAAAAAAATCCAATAAAAATGAAATCATACCTTTTACATGATTATTTTATTTTTCGTGATACTCCTAATGGAGGGTTGGAGGATGGTCATCATGGGGTATTAATTCATGGGATTCTATTTATTCCCTTAGCATGTCATGAATTGTATCCCCATGTGTTTCATAGTTAAACTCTAAAAGTACACCATGGTATAAATAAGATTTATATTTCTATAAGGAGTTATTTTTGGAGTTTAGTGATGAAATGATTGATAGTAATGTTATTTTCATGGTTTTTATTCTATTATATTGTTAAAGTTGGAGATAATAAGGTAAATATTTTGTTTGATCCAATTATTTTTACTCAATTAATTTTGGATGAAATCTAAATAGATTTCATTACCATTATTACTTAACATCAAAGACAATGTGGTTTTGTCTGGATAACAGTGGATTGAGTGATAAAGCCATAAAATTTCTTTTCAATTAGGGATTCATGCATTACGTAATCTTTATCAAGTACATATTTGTAGAATATTATGTTCTTGTAGGTTTTTTAAGTAATTTGTATATTTGATGTTGTTAGATTTGTTCTCAATGAACACTGATGGATTTTTAACAAGCTTTTATCTCTCTGTAATTCCTTTATAGAATGTCTCATCATAATCCAAATTGTCAAATACAGTATAATATCAACAAAGTTGTGGATATGATGTAATTTTTTTTTATATTTTGGAGTATCACTGGTAAATAACCTATAACTATATAAGTTTCCCTATATCAATATCCATCAATTGTGTATTTGTATATCTCTATTTTACTAATTCCATGGAGATTATTGTATCTCTATTAAGAAAAAAAATATTAGAGAGATAAAAAATCATGGACTAGTTTCTATGTACATCACAATATAAATGGTGATGATGATTATTGAGTATTATTTGATACTTCCAAAATATATTAATCAATTATTTGTAATTTACATGTGTTATATATTCATCAATATCTTCTCAATGTATCTTATTCCAACGGTTAGGAAATGTTAGATATTATGGATTATATAACATCTATAGAGGAACATTATGAGACTAAATATTACTATGAAATGGTGTTACATGGGAATATCCTTCATTTTGATTGTTTATTTATGATATATAGTGGAATATGGGAGTGTATATGTGATTGGTAGATAAAAATGTCTGTTTTGTATTTTTAAATTTTATTTAATGCTTGATTCATATTGAGATGATGATTTCTATTGAGCTATTCTGACTATGTGGTATCACATTTATTCTTATTATATCATTTTAAAATGTGATTAAGATTTAATTATATTCATGGTTTTTTTATATTCATTGATAAGTTTATCACTGGGGTTGGAAGAGCTATTTCTTAGCATCATCTATTATGCATTTCTATTTTTTTATTTTAATGGAATGTATTAACTAAAATATATATTTATTGAATTTTATGGTTTCCTATCATCCATAAAAAATTTTCAAATAGTCAATGAAATTAGAAATATTGTTGGATTCATGTACTAAGTATGTTTTCCTATATATTTATATTGTCATATACGATCTTATTTATCATGTAATTTGGATTCATGATTAGGTATGTGTGTGTGTCTAGGAATATAACAACATGTAGTTCACATTGTTCATGAAATCTTCTTATGGGTAGTATCAGGCGCCAAAGAATGGCCAATGCTATGTATATATTATTCTTATTTACTAGACTTGTGAATTTCAATTAAAAGTTTCATATATTTTGTTGATACAGTTCATTGGATTATTTTATTTATTTGGTTCCTTAAAAATATGATGTGAGTGGATTATGTGGATGTGATGCCTCATTGTTAACTAAAATGGCTATCGTGGTGAGAATACCACTACTGGTGGGGACTAATGTTTTGAAATGGATTATGGTCTTTGAATATTGGTAATGCCACTCATCATGGGTTGAGGTTGTTGGGGATGTATTTATAGAGAAAAGGAACCATGAGTTGGTGTTAACCATTGGATATCTGATGGTATCCTTCATAGTTGATTTGTATAGGGTGATTCTATAGACCATCAAACTAAAGGAGGCATATGATGTTGGTGGCCAAAAAATGAACTAGTGATCGAGATCATTGTTTAGGATTCTAATTATCTTGGTATGTATATTATATCAATGTTGTTGTGTAGTTAAGTACATAATATATTTTTAGAAATTTGATTTGATTTCTTTTTCCCTAGGTCCTAGATGAATGGTTATGATTTTTCTTTACTATGAGTCAAGGGTTTATAAATCGTTATCCATTCGAATTTGAGCAGACTATTGGTGTTCCATCCCACATTGATATTGGATGATGTGGGTAGGGTTATCAACCATGATAAGTCTTGATTGGGTAGAGTAGGTTACTTTTACTATAATTTTTTCAATAAAATAATGATTTAATACACTCATATATATATATATATATGGATTTTAACTATGGAAACCATTTTTGATGGTCTATTGAGGTCATACACAAAGTCTACATCAGCCCTCGATGATGTGTTGAGATTTTAAGACTCATTTCATAAGAATGTGAAATAACAAACATAATAACTCTTAACTAGTCAATGGAAAAATTAAAACATGTGTGTCGGATCAATGAGTTTTTGGGTAGGATCAGGTGGATCCTCATTGGAACGTCTATATTGTTATTTTTTAAATTTTCATATTTCTATATATGATGGTAATATGATAATACTAATTAAACAATGTATGAATTAATTGACATTGTGGATATTTATTTACCATATAATATTTCAAAAATTGGGTCTCATTTTACTAATTTATGTTTTAAATATAGATTAATTTTTGTCTCCAATAATTTTTGATATTTTTATTAAGGGTATTATCTTTAAACTACAACATTCATGGACATCAGTTCAAGTTGAGAGACTTTGGTGTCTTAGGAAGAGTTACTGAGGTTAGTAAATTAATCTCATGGGTACAATATGGATGATCTAGTTTGAGGATTATATAAATTGGTATTAGAGTGTTCTTTATTCTTTTAGTTTGAATGTTTTTTTACTATTTATGGGAATATTATTACATGGGATAGATTACATGTTACGTTCCATTGTAGTATAGTTAATATAAATCATTGTAGATTATTGGGGAAATGGTATTTTTTATAATGTTATTGAGGTGATGGTTGAGTTATTTGATCTTGATAATTAAGATATCTGATGTTCTGGATCTATGTTTTTGAGTATTGGTCCCAACAGGAAAGAGTTGGTAACCATGAATCATTGATGGAATTTATTACAAAAAATGAAATGTTCCTATTCCATCTTGAAATTGATATATTTGTATTATAAAAAGGGGTTTAGTTGTTTAAATTTAATAAAAGATATTTAATAATTCCATATAAATATTATCATTGTATTTTTTTTCTAAATAAGGATTTTTATTATTAATTTTATTAGGTATGTAGATACTTCATTTAAATCATGGGTTTCAAGCATATCCTTGGTATTTTTAGGTGGGGTTGGGAGACTGAATGGAATATAACTTTGAGATAGGTAGGGAAGTGTATGGTATATTGAGATGTGATTCATGTTGTATCATTCACTAATTTAAATAAATTCACTATTATATAGGTATTGAAAATGATATTTTTTCTAGAGATATTCCACCTTGATATCCTATTTTGAAGATTCATGAGGGTAGGGTTATATGGTAACACTTTGGATATAAATGATTGGGTCTCCAGTGGGAAGGGACCAACTATATCTACATCCATTGGTACTAAGGTATCTAGAGTAGTTGATCGATCTAGTATAGTTTTTTAATATTGTTAATTCATTATATCATTCAATGGACTCACTAGGTCTAGTAGTACATGGATAATATTATGATGAGGATGAATCCCCATCCCCCATATATTTTCAAGGTGAGGGTGGGACTCTAGATCATTAATTTATATTAAAGTGGGTTTAGAATATTTTCTCTAATGGGTGAGATGCCTCCAAGGTAGGGGGGAGTTGGTGGTATATAATCTCAGAGTTTCAACAAAAAAATTGTCAGATATTTAGGTAATACAAGATGGACAATAGAAAATGATATGGGAAAAATTACAATTATTATTTTTTGATAATTTTGTTTTAATATTTTGAAGATATGAATAGTTTTTGTGTCCATGAACATGGTTGATAGGGAGATAGAAATCATGGATTATACCTCTTGGTTAAAATAAATTTCATAATAATACTTATCCTAGTGAGAGACAAGATCGCAAAGGACTAATTGTTTGAGGTCATTCATTTATAATATATCAGGGTACATGTCCATATTTTTTGGATGAATTCATTTATTGAGTTTATGAACTAGGTATTGATCATGTTTAAGTTCTTGTTTGGTTTTATAATATATATCGATATTACGGTTCACAATAAAGATTTTATTATAGAAAATGATCATCCTATATTAGTTTGTAAGGAGACATATAATGGGGGATACAACATGGGATAATAATTTCAAACATTGGGAGGGTTATATTTGAGATATTAATAGTGAAATCAGACAAGTCATACACAACATTGGGTGATTTCCCACCAAATATTTTTTCGAGCATGTTGCTAAATCAGGATTCTAAAGAGTATAAGTAAGAAAAAATTAATGTCGGCTTGTTTTTTGGAATATAGTATGCCATATGAATAATTGGGAGGGAAAAAAGAACTATCGGTTTAGTGTAGTTGGAGTTTGTTTGTGTAACAATGGAATGGAAAAGGGTGGTTGAATCAACAGGAGTGGAGGTGCTACTATAGACTATGCCTTTGTACAAAATTGAATTCTTTTTTCTTTGTGGATTAGGTGGGTTACATGTTATTGACCTCGGTTTTTATGAGTAGGATGTATAGAAGTTGAAACTTAGGGATATGTTGTGATTATTGATTCTTCTTCTCCATGATGGGTATTGCTACACAATGTGTATTCTTTGAAAATGGTTTGACCATGTGATGGTTGATGTATGGGTAATAGTTGAATTGATAATTTTTGAGGTTTAAGTGAAGGTTTAGGGTTTTTATCGAGGATGGTAATAGTGGAGAACAATTTCACTTGAAAAAATATATCACTGATTACTATGTGTATTTTTTATAGGTTCTGGGTCTGAATAAAATAACATGGTTGGCTCTGTGAGGTCCACTAGACTCCCAATTCACTTGGAGAGAGTACAAAGTCGGTACCTAATGCATGGTGTGTTCCTGGTTGATGTGGGAAGGTGACTAGTTACTCAATACTAATTGGGGTCCTTTTTTAAATATTAATATTAACTAATTATTTATTTTTATTTTTTCATTAGAGAGACTCTTATATTTCCAATCAAAGTATTGATGCTTCCACCACTACACTCTCAATAATTTTAACCCTTATAGTGGGATATTTTTCACCATTCCACCATTTTTCAGGTTGTCTATCATAGGTATTCACCATCGGTATGGCTCAACACCCACTGTAATCTATAACATGTTTTTTCATAGTTTTTATAGGATTTAACTGGAATCACAATGTTCTGACTTTCGCCCATTTTTTAATTTAATTGTATTATATTAAAAAATATATTTATATTCGATGTGTGGGCCACTTGTATTACCATGTTGATACTTCCTATATATTTAATGTGATATATATATGAATATCCATCATCTAATTTGTGGGAATGGGAATGGTCATGTATATAGTCAATAAAAGAAGGATGTATAGTTTTCATTGTTTGTGAGAGATTCCTAGAGGAAGATTCATATGGGAAATTTTTCATGGTGTGTGTATGAGTTGTTCTTGGTGGATGCATTGTCTGTAACATGAAATTTAATTTCATATTTTACAAATATAGTTCATGTGATGGTTTTATTGATGTGGTTACATGAGATATAATTAGTGTGACCTATATTTATATGGGGATTAATTTTTTCCCATTAATATGATGGTGTTGAAGACCTCATCCATTAGAAGAATCTGATTTTTTCATAATATTTATGGCCGTTGTTAATGGTGATGTCTCTCACCATGGGTACAAGGACATTTGGGCTTGGGTGTACGTAGAGAATTGTCTATGAGGTGTTGTTAACCACAATTTTTTTAGTTTCGTCTTCAATAGATGAGGGACTAAGGGAGTAATGTTGACTATTAAACTAGATAAGGTAAATGCATTAGGTAGGTAAAATAGCTGAGGGGTGACTGAGATCACCGATAGGGAGTGGATTTATTTTTTTTTGGGATTTTTTTAAGGTTGTTGACCTATAAAGCATTGAGGATGGTTTGGGAACACAGATCACATTGAGGCCATGGTAAGACAAATGAATATTTTATTACTTTTTAAAGTATATTATATTTATAACTCTCTATTAAGGTGTGTAAAAACAATGGATGCATATTCCCATATTGAAATTTGATAGAGGATAAGGTTCTCACTGACATATCATTGAGCATGGAGTAGAGCACATTATTTTGAAACCATTGGTTACCATATAATTTAATTTTCAAACATAAATTTCTGTATGTGTGTTATCATTGAATCTAGTATGTAGTGTAACAATAAATTCATTCTCACATAATGCGTGGGTCCAACAGAATGCATAAAAATATCATAACAGATCATGTAAGTAATAGAAAGTGTCCTACTATATGATCGTAGGATTTTGGTGGTTCCTGGGACACATGGAGAGGCCATATATTGTTTTTTTGTTATGATATAGTGGATCCTTAGTAGCACATTACTGCATTATTTATAAATATAGAAATTTTTAAATATGTTTGGTGTTATTGAGATCCAATTTAACTTTCTACAGAACGTGTGGAATTGTAAATATTTCCTTTAAATATGATTAGTTGTACTAATATTTTACACCTATGTATTGATAAATATATAATTTATGTATTTTTTCCACTATTTTTGTATTCATTTATTTTATAGGGTAATGTATCCTCAGAATCTTATCCTAGACCCTCACTTCAACTTTATATCCTTCATTATATGGGGGTGTGGATGAATAAAGTAGATTAATAGCTTTTATATCATTCTTGTGATATGGTAAGAGGATAAAAAACTAAAACAGTGTTTAAATTTTTGTTATAAATTATTCAAATGGTTGTTATCATATGATTTATATTGTGGTATTTATTTTTTGTGTTTTGGGTTATGTGGACTGAGACAAACCTTCATTGAGAAAGTGGATTCTCATTCATGAACTTCAGAGTCTTGAAGCATGAAATGGGTAATATGGTAAAATTAAATTATTTATAACAATTATTATTAATTTATAATTATTTTTTTGGAATAATGATATTTTGTTTATTTTTGGGTATTATATTGGGGAAATTACTTGCTAATTTACTTTTTAAAGATATTTAAAATCTATTTAATGAATAAATATTAGTATATATCATGAAATAAGTGATATTTACCAGAAGAAAACTCAAAATTAAATTCTAACAATGATGTTGTGATCATAGTATAAGTTCTTATAATCCAGAATTATAATTTTTTTATCTATGTTTTCGGTCATAGATTAATATGATAATGTTTTTTATAGAAATACAAAAAAAAATTATAATAATACTTACCATAACAAACTTATTTAATTTTATCCATTTATTATTTTCAATAAACCTGATAATGATAGAAACTGCAGGGATGATTAATTTATATCATTGAGAAGAAGGATGAATATAATTTTGATATTTATGGAATCAATGGTCAATTTGAATCCATGGTGTGGTATTTTTGAGGTAGGATAACACTATATTCAATTCTATCTATTTTTCTCATGATTTAATTTCAATTTCTTCTTGTGTAATTGAATAACATAACATTTATTTTGTGATTACTATCACATTTTTATTATATTTTTATGGAATTTTGATTTTCCTTCATCATTGTTGTCTTAATCCCTTTGAATGTCATTTGATATATTTTTTCATTATTCCTCATCAACATTTTCATGTGTTATTTTGTTAAAATATAACTCATAATTGGTGAAAAAAATCACAAGAAGAACCACTACTCCAAAATTTCTGCCCTCCATCTTTATTTCTATTCTTCAATGATGAACCGTTCACCACTAGCCTTTGGATAGTCTGAAAATTCAATACAGACAACTATTATTTAAAAAAGGTGTGGTTATAAATGAGTGGTGGTGGTGAAATTCAAGTGATTTTGTGGTGTTATATTGATTGTTGACAGGAAAATTCCAGGAAAATTATGTGGGTTTTGGTATGGTGAGGCGCAAGCATGATCCATGAGAGAGAATATAGGGTATCATTATATTGGAGTGGTGGAGTATAATGGGCCTGCCTAAATTCTAGAAGAGCATGGGTTGATGGATGTTAGTAACATTGATTTACACTAGAGGCAAGGTGGAGGTATCGATGCATTGGATTTTGGGTAATTGTCATCTTGTTAATGATGATATGATGACATTTTTCCGATATGGTGATAAAAAACTAATTACATCACCAACCATATTAACATCACACACCTTCTTTGGTATTCGATATGAATCTATGCTTTTCAAAAATGAGTTAAATGTCCAACAATGTGCGACCAATTAACAAATGTTGTATTTTTCTTTCGCTAGAATCTAGGGTTTCAGAATTGAGTTAAATATAACATGGTTTTAGATTAATAGAATACATCATGACTATATTGGACACATGTCAAAATGTATGATACAAAAAAGGAAAACTGATCACCTATTCATAGACCAGATGTGTTATAGTGGGATGAGTTATATTATTAAATATATTTCAATTATTTTATAATATTAAATTTTCAATGACCCTATAAATTTAGACGCCATGTATAGAGGGTAGAGATTCCATGTGTTGTGGTATGACTCATCAATAGGGTTTTGTGGAACACATATAGCTATATTTCAAATCCCACACATCTTGTACCACATGATGAATTTTTATGATGATTTATCCAAATTAATATACAAGGGGAATCCCTAATCAACAACCAATTAAGTCTTAAATTACATGCCCAACATACTATAAAGCATGTATTCTGTGGAATTTAATGAAATTCGTTACATTTTTCTTAGTTGTTAGAACATAAAATATCAATTTTTTATTTTGATTAATATTCCATATATGACATTTTTGTGTAATCATATTCATCATTTGAGAAAATTTGTGATGGGGAATAGGTATTGGTTTGATCAGATCTGTGAATATAAAAAGAAAAATTCTAATCATGGTATTCAGAGATGACATGATGTTTAGGAACCCCCCCATTGTGTCAAGGAGTGTGTAATTATTATATGGGGTTTAAGAATAAATTTCTTTTATGATATATATAGTTTTAAAATTCATGTACAGGACTATGTTGAATATTCTCTAATTCAATAATGGGGTTAATAATCTCCAAATCACGATGAGTCTTGGTTACGTCATACTACAATCTATGTTAGCTCTACCATAAGTACTAGTGCACTGGTCCACCTCATGATAAAGTAAGTGTCTCCCCATGAGATTTGTTTTTAATATTTTATAACATATAATGTTTTCCCCATGTATTATAAATTATCTTTGATAAGTCTTATTTTATCCATTGGGATCAATACTCTCTCAATGGACATGCATGTCTCAGTGATCTGTGGTTCCCATAGTGTGGATGAAGAGATGTAAAAATGAAGTAATGTATGTTGTGTAGTCATGGAAGTAAGATTAATTTAGACTATAATAATTTGGGGCTATCTTCCAAATATGACACATAGTTGAGCTATTTATATTGGACATTATATTTCATTTGATAAATTAGGTGTCACGTGTAATTTTAAGGATACAATCCACATATTTCATAGACATGAAAACTAAAATTATTCCTTATCCATGGATGACATGATAGATAAGTAATAACAGGTTTTTATTCCATATGTTTTATTTGACCGATTTTTTTACTTCCCTTTTGACTTTGGTATTTCTTAATAGGAATGTTTGTACTCATCCCTTTCATGGTGTTTCTACCTACACATGTTGTGTGTCTATAGATGATTCTATTTTTAGAGATGATCCTAGAGGACATATATGGGTTTCTTCTTTTATAGATATGATGTGTGGTGGAACTAATTGGTCTTTGATAGTGGCTGTTGTGGTTATATATATCATTCATGATTTTATTTTAGTGAAGATGATTTTTCTATTATCAAATGTACATTATTAATTGTGGAGATTTATTTTGTAGATAGTTTCAATCATTGGTTTTCTATTTTGAATTTTAGTTGATATATTTTGAATCATAAATAAATATATTATATATTTTAGTCACACATATATATATATATATTTTGTGGTGTATGGTTTTATATTTCATTAGATATTAAAATATATTATATGAAATTGTAGGCTATGTTCCTTTGTGTTGTTATACCATCTTTCTACTACTTTTGAGCCTATAGACCATCAAATGTGTTCTTAGTTTGGAATACATATCTTACCGCAGACCCATTATCGTAATTTGTGGGTCATGATATCTTATTCTAGTGGCCCATTCCTTTTAAATTATATTTACTTCTTAAATAATTGTATGTTATATATTATATAATATTATACACATACAAAATCTAGTAAAACCAAAAAAATATCTATTAAATAATGATAATTACATTATTCATCTACAAAACCAATGAAAATTTCAAACATTACAATTAGACAAAAAATCATAAAAAAAGAAAAAATTGGAAAATATTTATCACCTTAATATTTTGGACTCTTTAATCCCACACCCAATACTAAAAATATGAAAAAATATTAGTAAAATAGTCAACATATTAAAAATTGAAAGCATAAACTTATTGAAAATTTAATTGAATATTGATTGAAAGAATGTATTGGTTTTTATAGGGCATAATGTGACTATTTTGTGTTGATGAATATATGAAAATTTGTAAAATTTTATGGTTGAAAAATTTAACCATCGATCAATTTTACCATTCAAAAAATACCCATATATAATAATTTTAGAGTTATACCTATTGTTAATAAGTATTAATGACAAAAGATATTGATGTATTTAGTATAAATTAACGTCTCAACTAGGAGATTCACTCTAGTTGAAACCCATTTTCCAAAATTTGGGTGGGAGGTAGAATCAATGGGGTTCTCCCATGAAAACTCCCTTGAAAAAAATCAACAAGTAAGGCATTGATGAAAATACCCATGAGAGAAGTAAATGTTAGGTTATATTACCACTTGATCATTGTTATCCGAGAAAACCTAACAAACTACATCCAACACAGACCTTTCCCTTAGGGAATAAGTGGGTGTAATACTGGTTTATGCTTTAAGGCCATCATTACATATTGTGTAATTAAATTTTTATAAATAAAAATTTTATTCCATAAATCCAACTTTGAGAATAATTTGTTTAATAAACTATATGTTTAAATAAGACATGTTTCATAAATTCATTATTGGATGCAAGTAAAACAAAATTATATTTTTAGAAAATATATAAACTTCATAATAAACTCAAGTATTCAAATTAATATTTTGTTTAATGAAATATTATTTTAAAACATACTTATTTAGTAATAATTAATAAAATAATTTCATGATTTCATCGAAAATTTTTTAAGTGTTAAAAAATGTACTTTTTTAAAAAAATGATATTTTTTAATAAATAATTATGTTTATAAATAAAAATTAAATTTATAATATTTTAGATTATTTTTAAAAATAAACAATATATTTGAGATAAATAATAATAAAATAGTTTTGGGGGGAATTTTTCAAACTCTTATAAAATAAATTTCTTGTTGAATAGTAAAACGAATGTTTTGGGTTTTAAGTATGTTTTTTGACATCTTTTTTAGTTCATAATGATGTAATAATTAATTAAAAGAAATAGAAAAACTGAAATATATTATTTTATTAATATATTTTATTTTAATATTTTTTAATCCATTTGAATTCATATGAGTCCCATTCCAAAGTCTATGTTGGAAATTTTGATTTTAATAACCTTATTTTGTATAAAATATACATTTCTATTCCTAAATAAGTATTGAAACTAGTGTTTAGTTATAATGGAATAAAATATCAAAAAATGTGACTCAAATTTATATAACCCTAGTAAAAACCATATGTATTATAATAGTTTTTATAAATTTCACAACCTAGATTTCGAAGACATATATTTTGAAATTATTAGTCAATTACTCAATTTTTACAACAAATACCCACACATTTCAACCATCACCTTCACTCCAATTACATTATCTAAAATTTTATTGTCATATTGACTCCAAAAAATTCCTCCCAATATTCCCATAATCCAACAAGGATCCATATTCCAGATTTAGGACCAACTCTAAAAGGCAGGGGAATTGTCCTCCCATTCTCTTTAATTAATGAACTTATTTTTTGTATATGTATTCAAAATGATAGGCTACACATTTTCATATATTTTTTTATCATACAATTACAACTAAATAATCTTTTTTAAATTGGGTAACATCATTTTCTCTCATTTTATTATTTTATAAACCAACATTTTAAACCCATATTGGTGTCAAATTTACTTCACAAGATTTACCGTTGTTACATGAGAAATCATTATATTGTGAATACCCATGCCATTTATTTATCTATAGTTTCACAATGATATATCAATATAATTTTTTTATTCAGTGATTAATATATATTAAACATACATTCACTTTCCATTGGTTAGTAATTATGTTACGGGGAAGCCGTTAAGCATATATGCACTCAATTATTTTATATAGAACTTGATTTTATTATACCTAGGTTATAGACCAAATTATTTTTTATCATCCATGTGTCTCACATGAAATTAATACCCATTAAGGGTGTTTATTGATATTTCTCCAATGTATTAGGTAAATAATTAAATCTCTATAGATTTCATGTTTTATGATACCTTGGTGGATATCCTTGGTAACTTTCATTTATGAAATCTTGGTTATTATCATTGGTGATATGCACAAGAATTCCCCATTTTAATTTTGTTCCATAATTCCATGTTAGTAATCTTGGTATATTTAATATGATCAAACTCATGTACTACGTTTGTTTATATATTGTTGTCCCTCTAGATCAAATGACTAATATACCCCTTGTTTATTCCCTTATTGGGATTCATGCTCACTATTTTCCTTTGATGTAAGTCTCTGGGATATGAGATGTTGAAAAATTATTTCAGGGTGAACCCATGAAGAATAATTTTATATGGATATGAATAATATTTTTTATTTTTTATTTTATTATTTTTCCAATTTTCAATAAAATAAACTTCATAATATCGTACATTTTCATTCATGTAATAAAATGTTTATTTAAAAAAATTTGTGTTGTGTTAGTTTCATTTTTAGTATCTTTATCTCATTTGTAGAAATTAGGACTTGAAAACATTATTAAAGACACATGGATAATTAAATAAAATGAAACATCCTTAAATATTTCTTTATGTGCTACGAAATTAATTTCTAAGAAATGAAATATCTTCCTAGATAATACAATTGGGTGTGACTCAGGTATAGATATTGCCAGTGAGGGTTATATGTATAGACTGAGCATGTGATGCATCATTACCAATATTTATTTTTGTCATGATTTGTTACCAATCAATGATTCAAATGATGATAAAGTTCATGATCAAGATATCAGAATAAAATAATATAGGTAATGGATAAACACTGAAACCAAAGAGCATGATCACAACATATTATTTAAAATTAATTAAAAAATTAAATATTTTCCTTATGAGAAATTATTTTTTCATTGATGGATCTGAAAATAGATCTATGTTGTGATATTTTTGGATTATTGCAGACAAGGGAAAATTACTTATCGAATTGTTCCACATGCATTCAAAAAAATCATAAAGTGTCTCTATATTAATCATCAGGTGGTAGCATGATATATAATATGGATATTTTTGTCCAACATTGACCACCATAATAATTACTTCTAAATGATTCCCTTTGAAATATGTTTCATAAATAGAGGAAGGTAAATGAAGATCACTCTTTATTTATGGAAGAGTTATTAAAGGAGTGAGATCTCTATTTCTTCTAGAGGATTCCCTTTAATTATTTGTGGGAAAGAAAATAGACGAATTGATCCTTTAAAAATAGAATAATTAGGTTTATATGTCTATAGGGATAGGAAAAATAATTTAAAGTGTGTATGTTAATATTTATCTATTAACTAGGGAACCCTATGTCAAAAATAAAAATGATATTATTATTTCATGACATTATTTAACATTCAGAATTAAATTAAATATCATTTAATCAAATAATATTAAATATATATTATTTCACACCAGAAAA
The DNA here is from genome assembly GCA_963277665.1 of Viscum album. NCBI lineage: Eukaryota > Viridiplantae > Streptophyta > Magnoliopsida > Santalales > Viscaceae > Viscum > Viscum album. The sequence goes on from OY728152.1 coordinate 1,261,246,553, forward strand.
TTAAACTCGGTCCTCCATTCCTCCAAAATATAAATTAGTCATTTAATAAGTACATTTAATTTTATAACTACAAATCACATCATTATTTAAGAAAAACATAAATATTATATTCCATAAATAGAAAAAATATTAAATATTCATCTCATAGAATATTCCTTAGAATTACTGGTGACAGCTTTTATGTGATCATGAAAACATGAAAAATTTTAATATTACATGTTAGAATAATATTTATTCAACTTGTAAAATAATAACTGAAAATATGATATTTACTAGTGATTCTAGATTCAATTAGTATGTGTCTATCATGGAGTCTTTATCAGTGGAAATAGGTGAAGAACCATAAAGTACAATGATAAAATCTAACAAAATGTCAAGGAACCCATTGAAAAAATAACTTTATTTGTGTTAGGTCCCAAAGGGGCCTAGTTACCCTAGGGGGGAGGGTGAATCAGGGTGTGAATATTGTTTTCAAAATTATTTTTTCCTCACAAGATCTTGACCTATTTTTTACAAGAGTAACTTCTTATATTATTTAATGTCAATGATCGTTCCAATTCTATATGATGTTGACACACTGAAATTAAATAAGAAAAGAATGCACACGGGAACAATGATATTTACATGGTTCACCCTCACTGGGAAACGTCCAAGGAGCATTCAACGAAGATTTTCTGATGTGCCAAATTAACTAAGGCTCACTTCCCATAATGATTAAAATATTCCTGCTAGATATTCTATGCCCATATTTAGTGTCTTTAAAAGGTTTTGGGTTGGCTCACTGGATTCTCATGGGTCACTCCATATGCCCCTTTATGTGGCTCAATCCTAGTGGAATGAGTCACTATATTACTCTTCTTGCACTCACTGTTATGGAAAGGAATCCAGAAATAGTATATGGACATGTAGATCAAACATAGTGTATGGACATGAAGGTCCCTTCATTTACCTGAATTCTTACATCCTGAACAATAGATAAATGTTCTATTGAAGTTCCTTTTTCACCAGAAGATGAATTCCACCATCATGGGTTCTGCCAGGCACTAGAATATACTTTCACAAACTCATTTAAAACTCTCACATGATTACTTATACGATTGTGAACCACCTTCTCTCTTACATACTGCTCCCACATCCATGAACCGCTATCACCTCCGCGCACCGCGGCCATCGTTCTACCTCTGAGAACTGCCCTTTATTTGAAATTTGTTCTATGTTCACGGACTATATTTACTTCCACATACCAGAGGCCCCCCTCCACATACCACTTTGGGAATTCACTCTCTCATGTTATATAAATTCCTCCTCCACGTACTGAGTCCATTATGGTTTTTAGTTCCTTGTAAAAACCCTTGGTGAAATTTCATCCTCGAAAACCACTTAAGCATTGGTGCTCCCTCCCAAAATTCCTTCATATTTTTTTTGAAATTATCGACCAATTTTTTTTTCTCTAATGATATTTGGTCTCAATAGTAATATGTGGGATTACCAATTGTTATATAGACAATGATATCCACAAAAACCAATAATCAAAGATTTACCAAATCATCGATTCGGCCTCCACCGCATACCGATCCATCCGTCACCACGAACAATAAGCCACATGTGAACAGTTTTCCCTATACATTCAGCATACAATATTACATCTTACGTGGTCAGTCCACTCCATTGACGAAATTCCATCTGCATAGCACACCACCTTCCACAGTGAATAGTATTCAGTTTCCCGAACCACACCCACATACCGTTCCGGCTGCCTGGTAAACTACACCACATCAGTAACATATCTTTGCAAAAAACCAACCATTCTCATTCATGATCATCTAGATTTTCCAACAAACAAAATCACACAAAAAAACAAAATGATAGGACACCTTGATAGATTTTTTCTAATCAATATCCACATTGGGTTTATTAACAACTCTTCTCAAAACGATTCTTTGAATTTTAATTAATTGTTAAATCTCCTTCCAACTTCAACCACAAATCACTTCATACGATTAAGATTGCGATCAAGGATTTATTAAACACATACTCTAAGCCCACATGAGTTGTGCTTGACATGAGAAACAATTGTATACCGAAATATGCATCAATGAAACACTTCATTTATAATCGCCAATTGTTGATACCATACTGATACACGGATACTAATGAAATACTTTCATCACGATCCTTAACAATAATCATATCTAATCATTGATCAATCAATTCTATAATGATCAGATTTAATGCTCCACCAATCATATTGCACTTCTAAACATCATCAGCTTAGTTTCAACTTCCCCTATCTCATTTCTCCACTTAACAACTTCTTCCTATGCATTTCTCCACCTAGAATAGTCACACATTCTCCCCCTTTGTCAACAAACCCTAAGGGAACCTCAATGTTTTTCTGCGATAGGGTATAGAACACATATAAGAATATTAGGGAAAATAAATCATACCACGGGGAGAGGGGGGACCCACATCCACACATTTTTATGATAGGGAAGTCAAATGGACTCCCAAAGTCAGTAGATTCCATTAAAATTCTTATTTGGATATGGCCTTTATAATAATATCTCCAACTTGTTGTTCTGTAGGAACATACACCAAAATCACAATCACTTTCCTCACTTTCTCCTTGATAAAATGATATTTTATTTCAATGTTTTTTGTGCATGAGTGATGGACTGTATTTTTTCTCAGATTTATAGCACATTAATTATTACAATGGATTCTAATCAAATATTTATCTTCAATTCCCATATAATCATGCTGTTGCTTCACCCAAAATAGTTGTGTGAAAGCCTGATTAGCCATAATGTATTCAAATTTTGAATTTCTCAATGAATTGAAATTTTGCTTATTTTATTAAAAAGAAATAAAAAACTATGCATGATTAAAGGAACATCATGATGTTTATTTTTTACAATATTCTGAACCCACCAAATCCACATCTATATATCCCAGAAACTCTAGCTGAGATTTTTCATTATAAATTATGCCAAATACACTACTCCCTTGATATAATGTAGAACTATTCTTACTGCAATCATGTGACTATTCTTAGGATTTAATTTATACTTCACTTCTTGGCATGTGGAAAATACAATATGATGCCTTGTTGGTGTCAGGTTCAACATACTTCCAATGATTTGTATATATTCCATTATATTAACTATCCTACCTTATTCAACTCGTTATAGTTTTAGTCGGGTAGCAACTATAGTCCTCATCTATTTGTAATTATCCATTCCAAATATTCTCAAATCCTCATTATAATATTCATATTCATAAATAAATGTTCCACTTCGTCCCTGTGTCACCTGTAATCCATGAAAAAAATTCATCTCACTAATCATGAACTTTCCGAACTCGCTTTTCCTGGATTTCGAAAATAGTCTACATTATGCTTCATCTATTCCACCAATTATTATTTCATTGACATAATCCAAAACCATTATACTTTGAATATTTTCACTATTTAAATAAAAATTTTAATAATCACCACCACACTGAAAATAGATATTCTTTAGAAACTAATCAATCCTTGATTACTATTCTCATGGTGCTTTCATCAAACCATATAAAACCTTATTCAGAAAAAAAGTTTATTCTCAACTTCATGCATGATAAAGCCATTTAGTTTCTCAATTTATACTTATTTATCAAGAACTCCATTTAGGAATTCTGACTTGACATCGATCTTGATAACATTAATCTATCATTGAACTTCTTTGTCCAAGAGTAATCTAATTGTCTCTAAACATGAAACAGGTGAAGACAACTCATTAACATCAATACCATATATATGGGATTTCCCTTTTACCAGAATTCATTATTTTTTTCTTTTAACATAACCATATTCATTCATTTTGTAGGAAAATTCCCCATTTTGTCCAATTTACATTCTTGTCTGCTGGGCTCGAAAAAATTTCCCATGTTTGGTTCTTCTCAAATTGGTCAAGCTCTGTATTCATGTCATGAACCTATTTTTCATCAGTAATACCATCATCAAAGAATTTAGGCTCCTCTTGTGATAATTATGATTCTTTCTGTAAATAATTCGTCCTCATTTGAACTACTGCTGTCTGATCTCCAATTTTGTTATGCCTTTCAATTTCAGATCATCTCACTGGTCTCTGGGCACAAAATCATATCACATGTGGCCATTATTTATTCAAATTCACCTTTTCACATGTAATTACATCAACCATTACATTCCTTTGAGATATTTCATATGATTAAGAGACAGAATGGTCCCCCTATAACGTCCAACTCTCCCTATTGTCGAGCCCTCTTTTTAGACCCATCAACATTCTTCCCCTCTTGCATCATTCATCTCATCTAATACTTGGAATTGATCCATCAAAAAAACCTCCAAGCCTACATGGTCAGAACATGATATAGGAAACTTGTGATGAAGGTAATAACACAATCACATTCTATTGTGCTCACATTCCACCTTCCTTCTCCAACAAGAGTGTCAGATTTGAATCAATAGAATATCTAGATCATATCACTTCATAACTTTTCATCGTTTGATGGTATTTCCCCTTGGATCGTATATCCTTAAAACCCAAAACAAATGAATCATAATTTAAAATCACTTATATACATAATGCAAGGGGTTATTCTGGAATCATCAATATTAAGATTGTGGTTAATCCAGATGGGTCAACCCTTGGATTTTTTCTTATAGTGCATTGCACTCTTTCCATTGTTTCTTCAACTAAATAGCCAAAATCATCTATTATGGCCATTTGAAAAATCATTCATTACCCACATGCTTTTCCTTTTTATGATATGTAGATTTTATAGTCTTGGAATTTCTCACAATTTTCGATTTAATCCAATTGGTACACATTTCCTTCTTTGAGGTTCCATAAATATTCCACCTCCCTTGATTTCTTATCTGAGTAGGAATCTCTATTATTATCATTATCCCTTGCTCCTTCTTCAAATATAGGATTCGTCCTCATTCCACCCCTTCTCGCTGTGGTATATGACATGTGAATTATTCAAAGCATTATTTTTTCATTTTACTTTTATCATATATCTAATTCACCACACTACTTTTTGCTAGTGGTGGGCCCTCTATTGAACATACATTCATCTTACACACAACTGAACAATATCCTCTCTTATTCTTTCAAATTTGTTTATGTTGTCAGGATTCCCTTGAGGTTGTATATCTGTTCCTCAACTTACCACTTTTTCTTACAGTGTAGGATTTCTCATTATACATCACTGGACTCAGGATTCTCCTTTTGGGTTTTTTTTTTCATTCCTCTCTTTCTAATGGAAACAATATATTTACAAATTCCTATGATATGAAAATATAAAACATATACCTTCAATGGAATAACTCCTATCATCATTTCTCAACTGAGATGTCGAGGGGAAATGAGTTCTTACTTATACATTGGGATCTTGAGATTCCTGACAGACACTCATAGTGTGTCCCATTCTTTCATAGTAATATCATCTGATGAATGATTTCTTCTAAGAGACTGTTCTTTCTAAATTCTCATGATACTTCTTCTTAATCATAGATTTAGTAAAATTTATATCTTCATAGTATGAATTATATTCAAATTCCCCAATGAAAAAGCTTGAAGTGTTTCCATGCATTCCACATAAATATAAAATGATTTCATTACTTCCTATAAAATCTATTTTAGGTCAATCTATATAACCTACCTGATTTTTCTTATATTTGGAACTTTTTACCACATTCTTCCTCTTTTCCATAGAAGGGGATTCATCAAATCCAATTACTATTTTTTCCAAAACTGTATAGCCTCTGAGATGATAATATATGTTTTTTTACTCTTTAGAAATAGAATATTTTGTTTTCATTTCATCATCACCTGATGATGCATAATAAAATATCATGTGTAGGGAATATTCATTGTAGGATTTTTGGAAATGGATATCTCCAATTTCTCCTTCAATAATTCTAACTCTTCATCTAATTGATGAATCTTCATATCTGTTGATTCAATGTGAGAATTAATTACTCTTTTGATATTCTTCCCTCAACTAATCACATCTTCCAATTCACCTGTGAACATATCCAACATGTTACATTTCTCATTTACTTCCAATATTTCTTGAGAAATAGAATCCGAAAAGCATGTATTATCTTATTGCGGCATTTTCATTTACTAAACTATTTTAGATAGTAGTGTAACAAGATCGTTATTCTTGGATTTCAGATTCTGAATTTTTTATGATTTCATATTACTTCCCTTGTCACCCACTTTGATTTTTTTGATGTAATTTGTTTAACTCTTCACTTTGAGATTCATTCTTCTCCCTGAGGTCAGTGGCCACTACAATGAACCTTTTCTTTAAGCCTCTTAACTTTTTATTCTCAATCTATAGTTAATGGATGCAGATATCATTATATTTAATTTCATCACTAAATTTTTGATCCAATCCCTTTGTTTCATCGAGATATTCCTCCTTTGGCCTTCATGGCATTTCTTTATCATCGGTAGTTTCATCAACACTTTCTATGATATGTTCATCACTCATTCATGCATTATCATTTATTGATTCTATCTTTTCCATGTATAATTCCTCCAAAAAATTCTTCAGTAAACTATTGCATTCCTTATACATGATCACACTTTTTCCATTGAAGCTTACACACTGAATAAAACAACCTAACAATTTCTTCTTTATAGTTCTTCTCATTTCCAAGGAACACCAATATAAGATCTGACTGAATCATTAACATCCCAAATTGATAGAACTCAGTCAGTGCACAAAAATGATGATAAAATAAACCTTCCCTCTAAAAACAAATTTTAGGTATAAATGGGGCCTAGATACCCTATTAGGGAGAAGGGGGTGAATCAGCGTATGAATAATCTTTTCAAAATTATTTTTTCCCCATGGGATCTTGACCTTTTTATTACAAGGGTCACATGTTATAATATTTAATGCTAATTTCCTTTCCAATTATATCTGATGATGATGCACTGAAATTATACTTGTAAAGCATGCACATTGACACAAAAATTTTCACTTTGATCCTGTCATGGGGCTACATCCAAGGAGAACACAACAACAATGTGACAATGTACCAAATTAACTAACGCTCAATACCAATAATTATTACAATGTTTGGGATATATATTTTATACCTGGTCTCACATCCATTACATGGTTTAGGTTTTTCTCACTGTATTCCCACTGGTCACTCCATATGCTTCTTTTTCTAGCTCACTACTGGTGGAAAAGGTCAATGTTTTCCTCTTCCAGTGCTCACTACTCAGGAATGGAACCCACACATAGTTTATTGTCTTATAGGTAAAAATAGTACATGGACATATAGTTCCCTTTAATTTTCATGAATTCATGAATCCTCAACAATAGATAGAGGCTCTATTCAAATACTATTTTCACCAATAGATGAATTCCACCTGACCGGGTACTGCTAGGTACTGAAAACTACATTCAAAAACAGATTTGAAGCTCTTCCAAGCTTCCTTATGAAAATCATGAACCACCTGCTCTCCTGTGTTCTACATCCACTTCCACAAACCTCTATCATCTCCACGTACCAATGCCTTCGTAATACCTCTACAAACTACACTCTTTCCATGAACTATTATATGTTCATGGATAGTCTTTGCTTTCGTGTACCAGATCATCACCTCCACGTACCACTTGTTGAATTCACACTCTCGAGTTTTAGATAATCCTACATGGTGTACTATGTCATTTAATGTTTCCATTTCCCCACAAAAACCCTTGGCATAATTTCTTACAGGAAACCCATATAAGGCTTCATGCTCCCTCGAAAACATTATTAATTTTTTTTAAATTTCCGAACCAAAAATTTGTTCTCTATTGATATTTGGTCTCAAAATTAATTGGTATGATTATTAATTATTATATATGAAATGTTATCTAAAAAAACCATTAATCCATGATTTTCCAAATCATTGATTCAGCCTCTACTGTATACCGATCCTTTAGCCGTTGTGAACCACAATCCACATGTGAACTGTTTTTCCTATCCATTTTGGGTACTGTCTTTGTTCCTATGTGGTCAGTATTCACTATCGACGAAATTACATCCACTTATCACAAAACCTTCCACTATGAACTGTTTTCAGTTTTGTGAACATCACCCTCATACCATTAGGGATTTTTCCCAAAAATTACATTATAACATAATACCTCAAACATATGCTCACGGTGTAACATAATATATTTTTCATGATATCCCTATTCAAGCAGGCTTCATACTCGGTCCATCACCCTATATTCTTGACGTCTCCCTATTTGTTTGTATAGAAAAGAATTTCCTATAGAACACCATGTCAATTGATTTATTTACAATATTTTGTATCAAAGGGAATAAGTTATAATCATTATTTATGGAACATATTTGTAAAATACTTTAATGGATTATTCATTAATGAAATATTACTCTTGATGCACCCAATGTGTCCTACCTCACCATGAACATATGTTATCATAGATGTAAATAATACGTCAAATTACTGAACTTATAATAATAATAACTTATAATATTATATTATAATGATCAATACACATGTGCACATATAAGAACATCTAATGAATCATATAGATGTGGATTTCATATTGGTGGTTTTATTCTCAATATATTACACAATATATATTAATAGAGGCATACACCATAAGAACATGCATCAATGTCCAATGAATAACCACCCCTGACAACCTATATCATTTGTTCCCCTCAAATGAAATAATCTATCTATACGACATATATTTAATAATATTTTCATGTCACTTTTAGATTATCATCACATTAGGGAACTAGTATGCCCTTTTAGTGTGACAGCTACTCTAATTACATTATCATATACTAAATTACATTGAATAAAATTAATTATGTTGTAAAAAGTTTACTAATATTAAAAACTACAAATATATGTTATCATAAAGTACAAAAAAGTTTGTTCTTCATAACCATCTTCGTTAGAAACCCACATTCATTAGTGCCAACTCCTGACACCCTTCAGCCTACTATCTATCACATGATAATCATGATTATATTGAGATAACACTTTAGTGAAGAGGTCCACAATGTTTTATTTTGTGGGAACACTTATTACTCCAAAATCACCCCTCTAGGAAAAATCCTTCAATAGTTGATAGTTCTAAATCATGTTCTTAGTCTTATGATGTGAAAATTCCTCTTTTGATAGTGCCACAAAAGCAATATTATCAAAATACAATATCATAGGATATTTAATTCTTGGTAACATATCATGACCATGGAAAAAATATTCTTATCCAAATAAATTCCATGGTTGCATCAAAATACACTATATACTTGGACTCTTCTTTAGAATTAGTGCCAGCTTGCTACCTCGAGCTATTTCATCTCAAAAATCCTTGTTTAATATAGAAATAAAAAATATTGACAATGAAATCAGATCATTATAAATGTTTTGAAAACTAGCATCGGTATAACCCGTGATGTCCCACTGCATGTCTCCTCCATACACTAGGAATATATTCGTAGTTAGTCTGTTATACTTATGGATAATCATAGCAGCTTGCGGATGATGTTCTCCTATATCTGATTGATATCATTCGACCATTCTCTATACAGAGGATACATAAAATATTGTACATAAAATAACATATATGGTTTATCCTATTCATGAATCTTATGGTATCTTACTCATTCCCATTTTTAGATATTTTTACATGGACAAATTTTATTAGAAAATAGTATACCACATGAAACTGGAACTAATACCATCTTGGACTATTCACTAATAAATCTATTTAGTATCTAGTCAATATATATACTTTGATTTAATCCAATAAGCCTCTTTTATATATCAAGAATCATCTAGATCCCACAAATAATGGCTTCTTCACATATTTCCATTATGGATAAACACTTCCTTAACCAGTGTTTAACAACCGGTAAGACATGTATGTTATATCCAAAATTAATATTTTATCTAAATATAACACCTAGATTATGACTACATTCCCACTAAACATATTTTAAACACATTGGTCACATTCATTCATAATGAAACAGAATTCATTTATGGCCTGATTTAATTAAAATTTCAATGAACAAGAAGAATTATTCAATCCATAAGCAGATATCTTCAACATGAAAATATTTATGACATCACATTGAGTAAGAAACCCTTCCAGTTTTATCAAATATATATCTTTCTTATGGTTCCCATTATGTAATTTAGTTTTTTTTACATCTAACTTCAAAATTTAATAGTCATTATATGAAGCTATAACAAGTAGAAACTTGATTGAATAAAACATGGTTACTATTGAAATCTTATCATTGTAGTCAATTCCATAATGATTATTATACCCTTCAGCCATTATCCTTTATATATAAGAATTTACTTTTAATTTCATGTAATCATTTATATTTAATAAACATATGTACCCTATCGTCATTATATAAACTAAGACACTAAACAAAACCCCAACATAGTGCTGATACATGGAATTTATTCCAAAAATAATGGCCTCTATCCAACTTGAATATTTTGAGATATCTTTTACCTATTTTTAGAAGAGAGGTTAATCATTTTTCAACTAATAATGAATAACCATATTCAGTGACTATAAATCCTTATCTTTCTAATTCTCTCTCCTCACTTGTTCTCTTATGTACTACATGTGTTTTAGGAACTACTTATTTTTCAAGGACCAATGGAATATGTCATGTACCAACTCCTGTGTTTATTGGGCATGAAATTCATCACGATAAATCTTTATCCAACTATACTTTTATAGGATATTCTACCTCTTACAATAGATGGATTTTCAATAAATACACACTTTATTGTCTGGGGGAATTCATTGGAAGTATCCCATTGTTTCATTTGGATACACTATAAAGATACAACACATACCTTAGTATATTAGTTTGATTCTGAAGAAGTCCATAAAAAATCCTCATGATCTCATACATGTTTATGTGACAATACATTTTTTTAACACAATTAACTGTTGGGAATTATGTTTTCCACATTAATTTGTTCTTTATTTAGTGTGTATTCCCAATCTTGTAATGCATGTCCCCAAAACAATAATTAAATATCTGTACGCCTCATCATAGGCCTTACCATGTATATCATGGTACAATTCCTCAGTTTAATAACATCATTACACATTGGTGTTAAAGGAGTGGTTAGTTGAGATAAAATCCCAATCTCCAATTAAAATTAGTCAAAAACATTGTTATTATACTCCACACCTCGATCCAATTAAAGATTATTTTTATTCATTCCATGTTGATTCCTTATATAATTATTGAATTATTTTAATTAATAAATGGATGTAGACTAAAACCACATCATGTAGATGTATCCATATCTACTCAACATAGTAGTAAAAATTAGGATGTATTAATTCCCACCATCATCTTCTACTTGAAATGGTCCACACAAATACATGCGTACCAATACGAGAATCTCAGTGGACATTCACCCTATCATCCAAATAGAATTTTTTTGAGTTTTCCTACTAATCATTCTTGACATCATTAAAATGGATTTATCAATTAATAGTCAAAATAACAATCTTGATCGAGCTTTTTTTAAATATTACTGTATATATTATCATTATCATGATTCAATAGATGGGTTTTATTTGAATCATGTGGGAATGAATCATAATATACATCCATTAATGGTTTTCATAATTTATAACATTTACCAATTTTAAAAATATGACAATCTATAATGTTTGTTTTTGTTAAAAAATATAATACTTTTATTCCCAATCATGAAAATAAAACCATATGTATCTGGGAATGATTCAAAAATAATATTCTTGGGATGAATTGATAAATAATAAAAATACATTAAATGAAATATCATTTCAATTGGAAGAGAATTGTGGTAGTAACTAATGGATAGAGTTTCAAGACTCATACCATCGGTAGCTTACAAATCCACCCTTTCTCTAGAAATATTTTAGAATCTACACGACTGTTAAATTTATATACAAATCTAAGAACCAAAATATGTATCTAATACCCAATACATAGATATTGAATGATTTTTCTCAATAATGACAACAAATATAGCTTCCCCTTGCATATAGGTGAAGTTATTCTTCCAGTGGACATGCATGCCACATGAAAAACATACTGCCTTTTTTTATCTTCCCTACCTTTGGATATTCCTCCTCATGGAAGGATGGTTCTTGGGATCATTATAACTTTTTTTTGAGTCTTGGTCCACTTATCTTTGTTATTCATTTTATTATTAATCATATGGACCACAAGTATGTCACACCCAGTGTTATTAACCACATAGAGAATAAAATTATGACGTTATAAAATATTCTTATTGTTATTGAACATGTTATAATTAATAATAAAAATGGTGAAGTTCTTTGTAGTGGGGAATATATGTGAACTATATGAAAATCTTCTAGGAATTTAATACCTAAAATGTCTAAGTATTCAATGTAGCCATAAATATTGACTACATAAGGCCTAACTAGAATGTAATCTCCACGCATAGTTGTAATCATATCATTATAGATCTCATATCCATCTTGTATTTCATTCTTGTGATAGGTGTCCCAATAGTGATACATCATGCTATACACATCCCTGTCATAAGGTTTCTTAAAAAAGATATTTTTTCTTGGATTATTGCATAAAAAATTGAACATATGTAGCATCATTCAACTATTTCTCATAGATAGAAAAGTCTTCCCCTTAGAAACTTTACTAGGAACATTAATAATATGTTCTACAAGGATATAATTTCTTTTCTTGGTGTTGGATAACATGTTAATTCCCATCAATTAATGAATTTGTTTTTTAGTGAAAATTATATCCCACTCATATATAAATCACAATGTTATGTTGTAAGTAATTTTATTTGAATTTAGGAAAATATCCATGCCACTTTTTAGTACATTATCAAACATAATTCCAAAAAATAAATTAATATAATATTAATTAATCTACCACAGCATTATCAGAACCTTATAACCCAAACCATTTACTTCTGAATATCTGTTTTCTAAGTAATTATTTTGTAAATTATTTATTTTCTCCTTCTCAAAACACCAACATTGGTTGGTCATGAATATATAAGTTTTTTATGTAGGAATTATAAATTCCAAATACATTAACTCCCACTTCCATGATCTGTTGTGTGGACTCCCCATTCCTAAAATCCATAAATTATATTTCTTTATCACTTGACTACTATTTAAACCAAGTCAAGATTTAGTAGTCAACCATTTATATAAACTACATTAATTCAACCCAAAACATCATGTTAATAAAAATATATATGTTAATTCACCCCAAAATTTACTGGTTAAGTACAATTAACTAATATTTGATTTTAACTAAAGTTTTGGAAGGCTATACCGACATAATATATAATTTATTTATTTTATCTTTTATGTTTATGTATTCAATTATTATCTTCATTACATCCATCTTAATATTAAGGGGATTTATATAAGTGATTAAACATGTCTTAGTTAATATTTGTGCACAAGACAATTTATTTTAGTTTTATCTTTCCTCCTTGATAATTAAATAATTGATGTGACCATAAAAACAACCATAATGAAATAACAATGATACTTGATATAAATTAAATATAAAAATGGTATGATCATTATCATTTACTAATGGTTAGTTTATCATGTGGATTATAATCAAACCACTCTTCATGGTGAAAAACATCACCAACCATTTATGGTTTGTGTCGTAGTTTCCACATATAAACCTATGTATCATTATTTGATTGGATCCTGATCAGATCCAAACAATATCTTCCTCCTATAGATTTGTTTTTCCATACATTACAATTTGTTTTACACACACATAGGTGGGGTAAAGGTGGTGTACAAAAAAACCATGGGAAAACATTCCCATACATAATAAAAGGATAGAAGGAATGAATCTCAACAATTTAATATAATGATAAATTAAAAAGAAATAAATCACATCAAAATGTTTTGTAAATGATGAGGATCATCAACATAAAACTAATTATACATTGAATAAAAAATAAATTAAACTATATTATTTAAAATTTTGGATAATTCACGCTCGAATCAATTAATCAACAAAATTTATTATTCTATTATTTTATAATAAATTTCATCATTATTTTACTAAAATTCTCATCCATCAAAATTTTAACAAAATTAAATAAATTGGATTAAAATTAATTTATTACATAAATGTTCCTTTGGGGAAACTTGTTGAGTAATCATATGAACTACCCAACATGTATTATAGTCCTATAAAATTAACTATTGAGACGTGTATAATACAAGACATATCTCATACTATATGGATTTTTACTATCAATTAATGATTAAATGGATTAAATGATATTTATTTCATGTGTTATGCTTCATTTAATGAAAATTAATAACAGTAACATTTATCATTAATTATATTAAAAGGCTAAAAAAATTTCAAATTAGAAAAACCATTATAAATATTAAAACCCTTAACATGGCATGTCATGTGAACATAAAAACCACACAAAATCAAATTTTGTTAACGATTACATAGAAAAATAAATTAATTTTTAATTATTTGATTTTAGGTATAAATATATGGCATGTACATGTTAGCAACATGGTGTGGAATTTTATCACCATCTGTACTAAGAACAGTCATAACGTCTAAGTGTGTAACTACACCTTAGAAAATGTAACATTATAAAGAGTTTTCAGGGGATACACATCATGTGGTCCATGTGTCACACAATCATCAATCAGGTAGGCTGTGTAATAAGATACATGGCTCATCTGTGCATGTAGGACTATAAATTTTGTATGTCAGTTTCATAAAGTGTACTCCAACTGAATGCGTTCCAAGCTCAAATGGTCAACACATGGTGAATAAAAAATGCTCCCCATGTAATGAATGCACACTCCTTAAATTAATTATGAATTAACTCTTGGTGTATTGAACACTAGTACATGGGATGTACCTCATGGTTACACAATGTGTACTATTGTGTTGTCCAACCAAATTCATAGGCACCTTTAGATGACATCATAGAACTTGTTACATTACAAAAATAAATCAATTTTATTATATTTACTAGAAAATAATAAGAAGAATAATATATCACTATTTTGATTTAACAATAAATAAAATTGAATGGAAAAATAATTATTATTGTTTAAATCAATCAAAAATATTTAAATAAATCTAATTAATTATGTAACTTAATTATAATTCTAATTGAAGGATTTAAGAGTAGTGAATGCCAATCCTGGGTCATTCAAAAGATTTAATTTTTCACGATCGATGATCAATCATAGATTTCACAATGATAAAATCTATTATAAATAGATATGAATCAAAGATAATAGACAGTGGATAAATTCAAGAAACAAAGCATATGATCATCACATATTATTTATAATTAATTTAATCAATAAAAAAATTAACTTGTGATTAATAATTTCATCATTGATGGATCTGAAAGTGGATCAACATTGTACATTCATTCTGTTGTATGAATCAAAGGAATATTCACCGTTGTGATGATATAAATGAATCCCAAAAATCTCTTAATATTGTAGTAGGAATATTCAGGTGGTTGAAGGACATATCATATCGCTTGTGTCATTCCCCTTTGATATAGTTATGAATCTATTCCAAATGATTCTCTATGATAACTCATGACATAAGAGTGGAAGGGGGAAGAATATATCTCTCTATTATTTTGAGATTTATCATATATGGGATATCTCTAATGCTTTGAGAGGATTCCCCAAATTTATTTGTGTGTAATAAAACAATTTAATTTTATCTCTTTAAAAATAATATTATTGGGTGTATATACCACTAGGGATAAAAATAATTAATTTCCAAAATTTTATTCAATATTTATTTAATCCTTGTAAAACCCCACACATATAATAACATTATTATTATATTTATATCTATATATGTTCAAAACATGTGAAATAAATGAAAAATTATTTATTTAAATATATATTAATTAAATATGTTATTTATCATGAGACCATTAAACTTGGACCTCCATAATTCAAAATTTTTAAAAGTCCTTGAATAATTACTATTTATTTAATAAATTATTATCAATAAATTATTCTATAATAAATAAATAACTATTATATTATATTCCCTAAATAGATAATACATATTTCATATTCGTCTCACATAATATTCTCTTGAATAACTGGTGAAAGAATACTTGTATTATAGAAAAAATGAATAATTATTAAACAACATGTGGTAATAATATTTATTCAAATTGTTAAATATTATATAATAATATAACATTAAATTTGGATTCTATATATTCTTTCTGTGTGGCCCTATAGACCTATTTCTCAGTGGAATTATGTAATGAAAATGAATTTCCATGAGTAGCATATATCAACACTCTAAAGAAGACATTGATAAATATGTAAATGTCTCCATGAAATAATACATTTCACAAGAACACATATTGTAATGTAATCTCTTTATCGCAATATCACAAATAAAAAAGTTTGCATGATGGTTCCATCAACCTATAAGCTCAATGTATTTTTCTTTTAATTTTAGGAAATCAACCATGCCAATAGAACACCATGGACAAGGATTTATTTAGGAAACATTTTTCCAATAAACATGATGAGATATCGACTAAAATTAAATAAAATTATGTAAAAATACATTATTTCATAATCAATTAATGAAATATTACTCATGATCCACCTAACATATCGTACCTCAACTCAAACTAATGTCATCTCAAGTTTCATCCATACATCAAAGTACATGAATTATAACACTCATTAATAATAATATTCATGCCTAATGATCAATAATCGAATCTAGAAATATTAACATCTAATGAAATATATAATTTTTGATGTCCTACTCATGGTTCTCAATCCCTTAATATCATACACAATATTTTTCTATGTATTTAAACAATGAGAATGTTCCTCAAAGTCCAATGAGAATCTACCAGTGATATCCTATATCATTTTTTCCCTCAAATGAAATCATTTGGATATAGATCATATATTTAATAATAATTTTATTTTGTAAATTCTAGATTCTAATCTTAGTTAGGAACTTCTATGACATTTTGTTTATAGATACTCCTTGAATAATATCATATACTACGTTATGTAGAATTAAAATAATGATTTCATAAGAAGTTTGTTAATACTAAAATCATTGAATACATGATTTATTAAATAACACCTAAGTTTGTTGTAGTGAAAAAAAATTAAAACCTATGGGTGAAAACCATGAAAACACTATATTGATTATGTCTTTATTGGGAAATGGTGAGAAAATTTGTCTTTTTTGCACACATGATTTAATAATATCAGGGGATAAATTAGTTAATAAAATTATTTTTATGAACTATTATGAAGGATATATATATAATATAATTATTATTATAGAATAAAATATAATAGAATTATTTTTTATGAAATAAACATCCTTTAGAATTATAATATTTTTAAAAGTAACATGTTTCTCATTAAGGTGTTATTGTTTTTGAAAAATGGAAATATATAAGAGGAATTACATTAATGATGATAGTAGTATAAGATTAATTGAATTCCTTCTTATAGAAGTTGTAATTGAAAACCTCTGGGGACTCATGAATCATCTCTCTCGAGTTAAGAATAATAACCTGAATTAAGTTGTGTAGTAGAATTCATCTAGATGGGAAGAACATATTGTTGATTCTCTTTCGTTTCAATGATAACCTTAATTTGGAAGATCTACCAATATACTGATTACTGGAAAAATGATATCATTAATAGAAATTATATATTTTATATAATAGTTTTTATTGAAAAATAATTCCACCCAAGATGTATGCCACTATGAATGGGACACTTATCGATATTGGACACTGATTAAATATAAGGCCCCAGCCTTAAACATTACTTAATCATGAGTTATTTCAAGAATTCACATTGAGGATATTTTCAGGTTTAGAGTTTTATGGAATTAGATCATAAATCATGTATTACATTCCACATTTAAACAAGGTGGTCACATAAAATAAAATATTCACTTTCCCATCAAAGTAAACATATTTAAAATAAAAAATGAATTCTTTATTGACACTTCCTCGACACTATCATCGCATCATGTAATTTTCCCTTGACCTGTGAAAAACATTTCAAAAACATGGGATGAGCATAAAAAGCTCATTAAGGGATATAAAAATACAGGAAGGGAACCTTAGTCCATGTATACATAAGAATCAATGAAATCATTCTTCAAACATAAAACATAATAACTTTAACATACCTCATGAAATCATATGATTTATTAATAACTCATAGAAATCATAAGACATAAAGGTAACTTGAGGCATTCATAACATTATTAAATAGGGAATAACCATCATGGTAACGTTTGGAATACCCATCATAATATATTCCCTAAATCTCTTCAGAGAAATGTTAGTGTTTAACTCCTTCGCGTTACCCAATGCATTGAAGAGATATCATGGGATCACCCTCCCTTAGTTTTTCACGGAACCACCAATATTCATAAACAATTCCCAAGAACCATAACATAATCGTATCACATAAAACATGCATAAAGGAAACATAACATTTACACATTTCAATCACAAGATATCAGTACAACACATTGACATAATCAAAACATTATCAAAACTATTTTCAATACCGAAATAAATGAAAATTATAAGATGGTATTTATTTTTAATTTAAAAAATTTATGGCTTATAGAGGAAGCCGGAATTCAAATAATGGTCACGACGGCGGAAAAGTTGTTGTCGTCGCATACGTAAGAAAAAACATTCCCTTTTGTCGTTTAGTAATACTCTTCGTATAAAAATATTCCTTTTTAATAAATGTAAAATTCAAAGGGGTTTATACACTGTATAAATTAATGTTGTGTATAAAACAACATATGCCTCAATGAATGGAGATTGAGACGAAATCCCTTACCTTGGGTCTAACATGACTCGATCGTTCTCTAATCTCCAGAATAATAAAATAGAGTTAATTTTTAATTGATTAAGAACCTTTTTCAAGTTCATTATTCATTTTATATCACTTATTACTATGTTATGAACATTATGTAATTATTTAAGTTAATAACAGTCGTTTTGTCGATCTTTGGTACTTGAGCCAAAAATAAAAATCTTATAATTACAAGATGTTCATGCGGTAAAATATCCATTATATACAGAATTATATTCATTATTTATATATCATATATATCATATATATCCATTATATACATGAATTTATAATATTACATAACATTTAGAGGTAAGAAATGAAATACACCGTTCATGGAGATGGTAATCCGTACATACGCATGAACGCTACATTCTTTTTTTTTGTATTTAATGGAATTAAATCCTAATGATATAATGGTATATTATAATTCCAGTATGATAGCATATGTAATAGAATTAACTCCATCCTTTATACATCCCACATATGGCATTAACGAATCAAATCACTTTGAGGGGGCGGTAGTCCGCACTTCCTAAAATGAAATTATCGTGTTTACCCAAATGGAAACAATAATGGTATGCCATAAATGAAATATAAAAAAGCATAAAGAAAACATAAACATAATATATATCATATATAAATATAGGGACATCTTAATGGCCACCATGAAAGGTGTTAAAAGTAGATTGAACAATCATCATTTTGTGAGACAGTAATTTGCCACTCACAGAAGCATTATGTTCTTTAACCATTAGACAGAGGTGTGCGTAAGTGTAAATAAAATCATTCTCATAACAAAATTATAGAATATTTATGATACTATTGTTGTTACAAAAGAGAGGAATAAAAATGGTCTATTAGGTTGGACAAGCAATATAAAACAAGAGGACATAAGAGAAGACATTACCTTTAAATCGGGTAACTCCCATTGGTTTGAACCAAAAGCATTTTTTGAAGAGATTTCTGCCTAAGGTAAGGCTTCTAGGATGAAGAGAGGGCTGTGGAGAGATAAAATGAGCATTTATTTGGCCAAGAAAATGGCTTGAGGGGTGTGGGTAAGGGGGTAGAGGTGGGGGCTTTTTATAAGAGGAAGGAGGGGCACTCTTGGAAAGTCATGAAATGATACTTTATTATAAAATGATTTTCGGATTTTAAATCTCCCATAATGATATATTTAGAGGATAAGGTGATAATAGTTAGAAATAAACCCATAAAATAGGTTTTTAGAATGTTTATGTTTTAGATTTTACATTATCTTTTCATTTTATTTAAATCGTTCATTAATGAGGTAATCACAACATCCTCATGGTGTCATAAATAAATTCATTTATTTAATGTATAAAAATTATATAAAAATAACATTATGTAGGAAATATTTTTACATTTTCAATGAATATTTATAGTCTAAGGGATAATTTATTTAGAAAAAATTAAAATTGTCTTACATAGGTGTTACATACTTTTATTATATTTTCCTTTCTTTAAAAATAAAATGATAAAATGTCACTATCACTCAAAAGTGGTTCAATAGGGTCCCTAATTTGGAACAAGGAATTCCATGGTCGTCCATGAAACATACAATAGAATTAGGACACATTTTGGGGTCATCTTATATTATTACGATATTATTTTGTTACCCATTACTACCTGATTACTAATTAATCACGCTAATTAAAGATAATTATTGACGTTACTATTCATAATGTCCAAAAACAAAAGAGTATTAATTACATAATTTGGACCTTATGATTCCAAATATGGAATCCATTTTAACAAATTCAAATCACAAAAATTGCAGTAAATAATTTAAAAATAATTCTCGTTGTTAAAACAAATAGCGGGGCTTTTATAAACAATATCTATCAAATGTTTGACACTTGTTTATGCCAAATTCCAAAGTGAAATTAATTTTGAAGACCAAAATTGGATTAATGGTAAATATATATTATAATTAAACATTAAAACAAATTATGAGGACAATCTATCTATATAATTAAATTAGATGAATAAGCAGTTTTGAAGTAAAATGCAGTATTTTTCTCTATTCATTAAAAAATGAACATTGTCTGAAAAATACCAAAAATTTATCCAAAGTAAATTTCAATGTCCCAATCCTAATGAATAAGTATATTTTGATAAATAGTGCGTATAAAATTGTCAAAAATTTGAATTAATAAATGTTTACTATCAAAAGGTGGTAAAACGATCATTTAACAAATATTAGAGTATTCTATGATTAAGATTGGATTTATTCTCATTTTAAGCCTCTAAAACACTATCTAATTTATAAATATACATAGATATGAAAATCCATATTTCTTTACCTACTTGGGATATTACATCCTTCCCACCTTTAGAAAATTGTGTCCCAATAATTTATTTACTTATCGAATAAGTGGGGGTATTTATCCCTTATTTCATTTTCAGATTCCCATGTTTCCTCTTCAATAATGTTGTATTTCTACAAAACCATTACTTGATAGATCATGTTATTCTACAATACATGATCCCTGTGGTCTAGAATCTGGACTGGTTGTTCCTCATAAGATAGATTCTCTTCCAGCTGAACTTCCACTAGACTCAAAACATGAGATGGATCTGTCATGTACTTCCTTAACATTGAAACTTGAAAAACATTGTGCACCTGAGATAGACTCAGAGGTAAAGACACTCGGTATTCCACTGATCCAACTCCCTCCGGAATTTCATATGTTCTAATGATCCTTGTACTCATCTTTCATTTCTTAGAAAATCACATGACACCTTTCCATGGTGAAACTTTGAGGAAGACATGATCACCTACCTTAAAAGAGAGACCCTTCCTCCTGTTGTCCGCATAAAATTTCTTCTTTCTTTGAGTTGTTCTCATGTGTTTCTATATTAGTTGAACTTTTTCTGCTAACTCTTCTACCAATTCTGGTGACATCAACATCCTTTCACCCACATCATCTCAAAAAGCAAGAGTTCGACATAGCTTCCTATATAATTCCTCAAATGGTGACATCTGTATAATGGAATGAAAACTGTTAGTATATGAAAACTCAACCAAAGAAGGATGTTGGTCCCAACTTCCCTGATAATCCATCGAACAAGCATGTAGCATATCTTCCAAAGTCTGAATTGTTCATTCTGACTTCCCATCTGATTGAGGATGAAAATCTGTACTAATATTTAATTCAGTACCCAACAACTTCTGAAGGCCTTTCCAAAATTTAGAAGTAAACCTAGGATCATGATCATATACAATGGAGAGGTGAAACCCATGTAACCTGAAAATATCTTTATGATACAAATGAGAAAGTTGATCTAGGTAAAAAGTATCTCGTATAACAAGTAAATGAGCATATTTAGTCAACCGATAAACAATAACCCAGATTAAATTATTACCTCGAGGTGTCTTCGGAAATCCCACAATGAAGTCCATGGATATATTCTCCCATCTCCACTCTAGCACTAGAAAAGGCTGAAGCATCACTTTCGCTAACTGCCACTCTGCTTTGACTTGTTGATAAGTCAAACGCTTCATAGTAAAATCAGCAATATCTTTTTTCATTCCATCCCACCAGTAATACTCCCGATGATCTCTATACATATTAGAACTGTCAGGATGAACTGAAAACAGATAACTATGAGATTCACATAACAACACTCTATTCATATGTGAATCACAAGGCACACTCAATCTCTTCCCAAATCTCAAAACAAAATCATTATCAATGTTGAATTCCGGTAACATACCCTTCTGAACCAACTCTACATTTTTTTTGCAACTCACTATCATGCTTCTGAGAATTCTTAATTCTATCTGTTAGAGAATATTTCACTGATACCTGAAGAAAAAGAGAAAAGCATCGTGCACCAACATCCTCTATTCCAATGTTCATCAAATCCTTAACCAAAAGATCACGTTCCAAATGTAACATGGTTAAGGAAGCATTACTTCTTTGACTCAAAGAAACATCCACTTTATTTTATTTTCCCGAATGGTAATGAATTGTACAATCATAATCCTTGATTAATTCTAGCCATCTCCTATGTCTCTTGTTCAATTCATTCTGAGTGAATATATACTTTAAAATTTTGTGATCTATATATATTTCACACTTTACTCCATACAAGTGATGCCTCTAAATTTTTCAAGAGAAAACACCAGCAGCTAATTCAAAATCATGTATAGGTTAATTTATCTCATGAGTTCTCAACTGACGTGAAGCATAAGAAATTACCTGATCGTTCTCCATTAGGATGCAACCAAGTCCTTCCAATGAAGAATCACTGTAGATAACAAAATCACCATTCCTAGAAGGTAGTTCCAAAACTGAAGTATTCAGCAATCTTCTTTTCAATTCCTGTAAACAATCATCACATTCTTTTGTCCAGAAGAACATAACACCTTTCCGAGTTAGAATAGTCATTGGACTAGATAACCATGAATTTTTTTTAATAAACCTTTAGTAATAGCCTGCCAAACCAAGAAAAATATGAATCTCTGTAACATTTGTGGGTCTTGGAAATTCTTCAACTACCTTTGTTTTTGTAGGATCAACAATTATTCCATCTTTAGAAACAATGTGACTAAGGAAAGAAATTTTTTTCAACCAAAATTCACACTTGCTGAATTTCCCATAAAATTTCATTTCTTTTAAGGTTTTCAAAATAACACTTAAATTACATTCATTCTCCTCTTTACATTTATAAAACACCAAAATATCATTAATTAAAAAAACCACAATCATATCCAAGAACTCATGGAAAATTCTATTCCTAAGGTCCATGAATACAGCAGGTGCATTGATTAACCCAAAAGGCATTACTAAAAATTCATAACCGCCAAATATCGTAAGAAATGAAGTCTTTGGAATATCTTCTTCCTTTAAATTCAACTGATGGTACCCCGATCTCAGGAAATTCTTTGAAAAATACTGAGCTCCCTGGAGCTGATCAAACAAATCATCGATATGAGGAAATGGATATTTGTTTTTAACATTGATGTTATTCAAGGAACTATAATCCATGAAAAGTATCATTGAACGATCTTTATTTTTATCAAATAAGTCAGGAGCACCCCATGGTTATATTCTAGGTCAAATGAAACCTTTCTCTAATAAATCTTGTAATTGATCCTTCAATTCTAAAAGTTCAATTTGAGCCATTCGATATGGGGGTTTTGAAATTGGATTAGCATCCGGAACTAAGTAAATAGTAAATTCAACTTCTCGATCTGGTATTATTCTAGGAAACTCCTTAGAAAAAACATCAGGATACTCATTTACCATAGGGACATCATTAATCTGAACGGTTCATTTATTTTCAACAATATGTGAAAGGTAAAAATCATTCCCATATTTTATAAGTTTCTCAGCCTCTTGATATGTTATCAATAGTAAGGGTTCATTATTGTACACAAATTGAAAGTATTTATGAAAAGAAACTTTTTTAGCTCTACAATAAATCTTATCATGGTAAACATAGATCCAATCCATACCCAGGATAACATAAAACTCTACTAGAGGTAAAACAATAAGGTTTGAAAGTAGGTTACTTCCATGGATAATGATAGGAAGATTCTTATAAATTCTTTCTGCCTCATCATTTACCCCTGGTGTATTTACCACAAGTTCAGGAGTGATTTCTTGAGATGGAATTCCCAATATACTATAAAATTTTTCAGAGATGAAAGAATGTGTAGACCCTGAATCAAAAAACACATTGGCATAATTTGAAAAAACAAAAAAAGTACCTGATTCCACTTCATTTGATGGCCCAACATCTGCTGAAGTAGTTACAAAGGATTTCACCACACCTTTCTTCTTGTAGCCTAACTTCTTCCCATCATTCGAGCTCTTTGTCGGACACTCGTTTGCATAATGAACCATCTCATTGAACTTGAATCATTTCACTAAATGTAAATCAAATTTGTTCTTACCATCACCCTGATCTTTTCCAATGCAAACACAATACTTATGTCACATCTTACCATATCAGTAGCACTTTCCATAATTCAAAAGACATTCCCTAGAATGATTTTTACCACATTTATCACAAACTGAAATCTTAGTTTTCTTACCATCAGACCTTTTTGAAGGATTCTTCCCTTTCTCATGCCACCTCGATCTCTTCTTCTGTTAGTTGTTATTGAACAATTGATCATCAGCAAATTCCATTTCATCCTTCTTAGCACAATGAAAAATCTTTCCATAACGTTTGAACTCGCGAGAAGATAAAGCCCTTTGATATTTTGGATTTAATCCTAAGTAAAAAAAGGTTGATTTTACTATCACGGTCTGGGAAAAAATTTTAAGCATACCTTGCCAATCATGTGAACCTTTCTTCATAAGCAGCCAGTGAGTCGTCCTCTTACCTCAATTCCAATAATTGTTTTTCCATCCTAATTCGAACAGCCTTAGGAGAATATTTCTCAAGAAACATACCATTGAATTCATCCCAGTCAAGAGCATCAATCTCATCAGTATCCCTAATATTTTTAACCATCGACCACCACTAGTCTGCTTAACCCTCCGAACGATAAACAGTAAGACTAACATTTTGATTGTCTGTACACCCCATGTCATCAAAAATCATCTCCAGTGCTTTAATCCACCATTCAGCTAGCACAAGGTCAGATGATTCTTGAATGATGCTGGATTTTGCCACATGAAATGTTCCACCACTAACATGTTCCTATTCGGTTGATCCTGCTGATCTCGTGCATGGATACCACCACAATTTATTGCTTTAGTCAACTGCGCCATTACAAAAACAAACTATTTAGTTACAATTCTGACTATCTCAGGATGCTGATTTGGATGGTCGTTTCCTTCTGTATTCTTTCCTAGCACTGCTTCCCTGTTTCCTCTGTAGAAAACCATTCTAAAAAAATATTTCTTAGATGAAGCAACATGGTAATCTTCAAATGATATATCATTTCAATTTGACTATAAAAATATTTTTGGAGAATCTTTTAATAGAATTCTAACTCCTAAAGTTATCTAATCCAACCTTTGATACCAACTATAAGGCCCCCGACTTAAACATTACTTAATCTTGATTTATTTCAAGAATACACATTAAGGATCTTTCCAGGATTAGGGTTTTAGATAATTAGATCATAAAAAATGTAGTTACATAAAAGAAAATATTCACTTTTCCCTTCAAAGGAATTATATTTCAAATAAAACATGGATTCTTTCTTGAAACTTCCTCGACACTATCATCACATCATGTAATTTTCCCTTGACATATGAAAAACATTTCAAAAACATTGGATGAGCATAAAAAGCTCAGTAAGGGATATAATAATATGGAAAGAAAACCTTAGGCCATGTATACATAAGAATCAATGAAATCATACTTCACTCATAAAACATATTCACTTTAACATACCTCCTGAAATCATAAAATTTATGAATAACTCATAGAAATCATAACACATAAAGGTAACTTAAGGCATTCATAACATTCTTACAAAGGGAGTTATCCTCATGGTTACGTTTGGAATACCCATCACAGTATATTCCCTAAATATCTTCATAGAAACCTTTGCGTTTAACTCCATTGCGTTACCGAATGCATTGGAGAGCTATCATGGGCTCACCCACCCTTAGTTTATCACAGAACCACCCATCTTTATAAAAAATTTCCAAGAACCATAACATAATTGTATCACATAAAACATGCATAAAAGAAAACATAACATTTCCACATTTCAATCACAATATATAAATACAACACATTGATATAATAAAACATTATGAAAACCATTTTGAATACAAAAGAAAAGGAAAATTAAAACATGGAATTTATTTTTCATTTTAAAAAAGTTATGGGTTGTAGAGGAAGTTGAAACTCAAATAATGATCACAACAGTGGAGAAGTCGATGTCGCCACATACGTAAGACAAAAACATTCCCTTTTGTCATTTAGTAATACACTTCGTATAAAAATATTCCTTTTTAATAAAAGTAAAATTCAAAGGGGTTTATAAACCATATAAATGAACGTTCTGTATAAAACAACATATGACTCAATGAATGGAGATTGAGACGAAGTCCCTTACCTCGTGTCTGACTTGACTCCATCATTATTTAATCTCCTGAATAATAAACTAGAGTTAATTTTTAATTGCTTAAGAACCTTTTTCAAGTTCATTAATTATTTTATATCACTTATTACCATGTTATGAACATTATGTAATTATTTAAGTTAATAACGGTAGTTTTGTCGATCTTTGGTACATGAGCCAATAATAAACTTCTTATAATAACAAGTTGTTCATGTGGTAAAATATCCATTATATCCAGAATTAAATTCATGATGTAGATATAATGTATATTATATATATCTAGTATATACATGCATTTATAATATTATATAACATTTATAGGAAAGAAATGAAATGCACCGTTCATGGATATGGTAAGATGTACGTACGCATGAACGCTACATTCATTTTTTTGTTATTTAATGGAATGAAATCCTAGTCATATAATGGTATATTATAATTCCAGTATGATATCATATGTAATACCATTAAATCTATCGTTTATACATCCCACATATGGAATTAATTAATCAAATCACTTTGAGGGGGCGGTAGTCCGCATTTCCTAAAATGAAATTATCACGTTTACCAAAAATGGAAACCATAAAGGTATGACATAAATAAAAAATACAGAAGCATAAAGAGAACATAAACATTATATATATCATATATAAATATAGTTACATCTTAATGGCAACCATTAAAGGTGTTAAAATAATATTTAACAATCATCGTTTTGTAAAGCTGTAATTCACGACTCAAAGAAACAGTATGTTCTTTAACTGTTAGATGGAGGTGTGTGTAAGTGAAAATCAAATCCTTATCTTAAAAACATCCTACTATATTTAAGATACTGGTTTTTTTTACAAAATATAGGAATAAAAAGGGTTTAGGGGGTTGGATAAGAATAATAAAACAAAAAGACATAAGAGAAGACATTACCTTTAAATCGAGTAACTCCCCTTGGTTTGAACCAAAAGGGTTTCTTGAAGAGATTTATGCCTAAGGTAAGGATTCTAGGATGAATATTGGGATGTTGAGAGATAAAATTATTAGATTTTTTCCAAGCCAATGGGTTGAGAGGTGTGGGTAAGGGGGTAGAGGTGGGGGCCTTTTATAAGAGGGAGGATGGGAACTCTTGGAAAGTCTTGAAATGTTACTTTATTATAAAAGGATTTTCGGATTTTAAAGGTCCCAAAATGATATATTTCAAGGATAAGGTGATAAGGGTTAGAAATACACCGATAAAATAGGTTTTTGTCAAGTTTATGTCATAGATTTTACATTATCTCTTCATTTTATTTAAATCGTTCATTAATGAGGTAATCACTACATCATCATGGTGTCATAAATAAACTTATTTATTTACAATCTAAAAATGATAAAAAATTACCATGATGTAGGAAATATTTTTATATTTCAATTGACTGTTTATAGTATAAGAGATCATTTATTTATAAAAAATTAAAATTGTTTTACTTACTTTTTACATACTTTTGTTATATTTTCCTTTCTTTAAAAATAAAATGATAAAATGTCACTATCACACAAAAGTGATTCCATGGGGTCCCTAAGTTGTCACAAGCCATTAAATGGTCAGACATGACACAACCTATATAATTAGGACACATGTTGGGGTCATTTTATATTATTATGATATTATTTTATTATCCTTAACTAACCAATTACTAAATAATCGTGATAATTAAAGATAATTACCATCATTACTATTCATAATTTCCAAAAAAAGACTCTTAATTACATAATTTGAACCTTATAATTCATAATATGGAATACATTTTAACAAATTAAAAGCACAGAAATTGCAGTAATTAGTTTAAAAATAATTCTCGTTGTCAAAACAAATAATGGGGTTTTTAGAAACAATATCTATCAGAAGTTTGACACTTATTTATGCCCAATTCGAAAGTGAAATTAATTTCAAAGACCAAAATTGGATTAAATGGTAAAAATGTATTATAATTAATCTTTAAAACAAATTAAATGTACAATCTATCTATATAATTAAATTATATGAAAAAGTAGTTTTAAATTAAAATGCAGTATTTATCTCTATTCATTAAAAAAAGAACACTGTCAGAAAAATACCAAAAATTTATCCAATGTAAAATTTGATGTCCCAATCCTAAATAATTAGTTTATTTTGAAAAATATAGATTATAAAATGTCAAAAGTTTTACTTATAAAAATTTTTCCATCAAAAGGTGGTAAAACGATCTTTAAAAAAATATTAGAGTATTATATGCTTAAGATTGGATGTATTCTCATTTTAAGCCTCTAAAACACTATCTAATTCATAAATAGACATAGATATGAAAATACATAATTCTTTACTTACTTGGGATGTTACATGAAAACCCGAATCCATGAATTGATTTTTGATTCTATAAAGGGGATGAGTTAAGTTGAATGTTTTTAATAAATATTTTCCATATTTTAAAAAATATATGAAGAATTTAAAAGATGAAGTGGGTGGAAAATGAAGCAATGGATGCTGTTAAATTAACTTTACATGACTTTTTTGAGACACATATAGCTATATTATGGATCCTATGGGAAAGGAAAATATATTCTTTGTTGGATTAAAATCCCATCCGTAGATGAATTTTTCAAATTGAGACTATGATTTATAATAAGAAGTATTAAAGAGTTTTATGAAGGTTGAATTGGATTTTGGAGAGATAAAATTCCCACATTGGTCGAATGAAATGAGGAGAGCAATGTATATGATCTAAGGGATGGTTTTTTACCGAAGGGGAGTAAATAATGTGAATCATACAACATGAAACAAAGGTGAGATAAATTACTTGGGGAACTACATTCATGATAGTGTAATGTTCTACTTTTCGGAAGAGATGAGAATACAACTCAAAAATATCATGGTTATTGAAACCTCAATATATCAACACTAATGACTAAGGGAATATGTTCATGGCGCTGCCTTATGTTCAATTCTTCCAGAGTGGAAAATGTTGTTACATTGAAAAAAATGTCCAACATAGAAGATAATTGGGGCAAATCACTGTCATCCTCCGCATAAGAAATGGAGTATGGTCACACATTTTCTATAATGATGGCAGAATTAGAGGCATCAAATTTTTTATAGGTAGGTACAATTTTTCTTCTCTCAATAATAGAAATAACTTTTTTTCTAGTCCATTGAATTCATTTATTTAATCATTAT
Source organism: Viscum album (assembly GCA_963277665.1). Lineage (NCBI taxonomy): Eukaryota > Viridiplantae > Streptophyta > Magnoliopsida > Santalales > Viscaceae > Viscum > Viscum album. The sequence continues at coordinate 1,261,276,789 of OY728152.1, forward strand.
TCTCATAGAATATAGAATCAGTCACTGATGATTTATATGTAGAGTTATCATTTAAGACTCTTGGATGGATTAACATAGAGACAACTCTGTGTATAAACTCCAATGTTAACACTGGGGATTATAATCTCATCCAAAATAATATAGTCGTTCCCATGGTGGGAATTTAATATATACTTGGGTGGGACTATCTCTCAGATTCTAATGTTAAGAAGAACTAATGAAGAAAACAAATTTCAGTATACTAGAATGGAAATATAAAGGTATTTTCAAAGGTGGATATTTGGACCTTTTATTTCAATACAAATCTCTCTAATATAATTTCTTATGGATATGATCAGTGAAGAGGGAGAAGAAAATTAATGAATTAATGTATATATTTTCCCCGTAATTTAGGAATAAATGGACATTTTTCTTAATGGGTTACCTGGAACTACCCTAGAATGAAATTAGATTTATCCATTGAATGAAAACATGACTCCAAGATGATATTTAATACCCCATATTGAATGGAAAATGTGGAATTAGAGGAATTAAGTAAATAAAATCAATATATTTTGGAGAATGAATTTATCTAATCATGCATGTCTCTTTGTTTTATACATATTCTCTTGGAAAATAATATGTAAATATATATGTTTCTTGGTGTTGATTATAAATAATTAATGGGATTATAGGTATTACCAATTATCCTCTTCCAAGGATTGTTGATTCATTTGACCAACATCATAGGGATAAACTCTTCTCCATTATTATATGACGATTTGGGTTTCATCAATTAAGAGTGAAGAAATAATATATTCCAAAGGCTTCCATTTTAATATTATACACACATTATAAGTTTTTTTTGTTCCCTTAGTCTTGGATGATACTTATAATATAATTACATATTTTATGAATAATGAATTTATGTACTAACATTATAAATTCATGGTAGTATTTTTTTATGATATTTTTAAATATTGAAAAAGATTCAAGCATCTAATTGATCATCAAAGTGATATATTAAAATATATAAGAATGGATAAATTTTTTTAAAAATTCATAAAATTAGAATTTTGGTTACACTAAGTATGATTATTAGTTATCATTTTACCTTATGAAGTAATATTAGTTTACCATCCATGATAATGATTTTAGAGGAGTTTTCACAACCAAGATTTGTAACAGATACTCATAGTTTCCTTGTTTTATAATGTTATTTTCATATGTTTGTGAATTGTTTATCATAACATTATAATCCATTTACCTTGTTAACTCAAAAACGAGCTATGTCCATCTAGAAAAAGGAGTATGAATAATGTTTCCATGAAATGAATGAAAGATTGGTCACCATACAATTATAAACAATGAAATACGTTAGATACGGATTTTTTATTTATATATATGTATTATTGAAATTTATTTGGTTAGTCTAATTTCTAAATAATAAGGTGATATAATATGGGTTTGTATTGGAAAATCCTCCTGAGTTAAATTTTCCAAAGGAGAGCCTAATGTATGATATAGTCATTGTTTCCCAAAAGATATGGTGGAACAATAATTATGGGGAAAAATTTGAAATATACACTTACCACATGAGTTTGAATTTGATATTCATGAAAAAGGAATCTAACAAGATACAAAGTACAAGGTTGGAGCTTCATAAATAATATTAATGTTAAAATCATTATCACCTAACAAATGAAACCAATGTCACTGATGAATTAAGTAATAAAAACGTTTTTTTTATTCATGAATATGATTCAAGTACATAAATTAATCATGTGCCTCCGAAGGCTGTACATGGCAATAATATGTGAAGGGGCATCATCAATCCTATTCCAAATTTTTTTTTTCGACCATAATTACTAGAAAAAATCAAGAGAGATAAAAGATAAAATCCATTTTTACAAAATCATATTGATTTTGTGAAGAATTATATGTTTATTAATTTTAATATTTATAAAAAAAGTTGTAATGAAATTTCATTCAAGGACATGTACCCCATCCATCCCAATAAAAAACATTTATTTGATGGATTAATCTCATACCACTATATTATATATAAATCCTAAAAGCATAAAAATATATATGGACCTTCAATATCATTATTATTGTGATAATATGATAAGGGAGACTACAGTCTGAAATGCAAGGTTCATTATCTGTTTACATGTGATGGTGGAGTGAAAATTTACAAAAGTGGTACTTTAACCAATACCCATACATATATTGAAGTGGGATAACATCACTATCAAATTCAATATTGGTCTCATAAAAAATCCTAAACAAAAAATGATATTTGGGTTATAGTTGATCAACCCAACAAGACTGACCATATAATAACTATTAAAAAAGATTTATATCTTGAACATCATTATTTAATAAATTCAAAGGAATTGGTGAGGTTGCACGAGGTTCTACCATTAGTCATTTTTAGTGTGTTCCAATGCTTCCATATAAATAATAAATAATTCTTCAACATTCTATTAATACTAAAATGATTTTTATTAAGTCCCATGACATGAAAACAACATTCCAATCTAAAGGGACTATTCAAAGACTTCTGGGAATTATAAGGACCAGATCAATTTAATTAAAGGGTTGATGGCCAATACATCCCATTATTTGAGTTCTCAAAAAACATCATATTTTGCACAAGAATTAAAATGGAACCCTATGAGGCTCTATAAGGGAAGTGTTGTTGAACTCTTACTTTTTCAGATGAAGTGGGTGAGTGAATCCTACAGGGTCGTGATATTGCAAAAAATGTGAAAAAAGGTTTTCTCCATCCATTAAAATATAAAGGCTGATAATATTTTGTAGAATATCTCTATAAAAAACCATAATAGGGACTTAGAGTTTGATGTTGGATATAATTTTTACATTCATATATCAAAATGTAAGGGAGTCAATGGATTTTGGATGAAATGTAAAATTATCCATAGAAACATTGGCCCATATGGAATCCATGATAATACAAGAGTAATAGACAATGGTCTAGAAATTAAACCAAATCCAACTAATGTTCATGATGTAGTCGATGTATCCCTTTTGTGGAAGTACATACCTTACCCATCACATGTGATGAATTCAAAAGTTTTACAACTAAGTAATGACTTCTCTTAGGATTACTAGTTGGTGATGATCTTCTACCATAGATATAATGTTCTGCACAACAAGACGACTCACCTTGTAAATGTGTCCAAGATGAAGCATAAGTATGAAAAAGAAAAATTTAATGAATATGTTATAATGAAACTAATGTACCCACACATATTCTCAATGTTGACTATGATTTCAAATTTCAGTGATGAAATTTATTAAGTGTAATGAATGTAAAGACCCATGGTCCTTTTAATGATATTTGTTTTCTGAGTAAATGTGTGTAATATAGTATATTATATTTTTATTGTTAATAATATAGAGAAATTGAAAAAAATTATCTCATTAATAAATATCATTACATTAGTTTTCTACTATTCTAATGAAAATTATAATCATTACAATTTGAGAAAAAATATAAAATATAAATCTATAATTGGAATATACGGATCACCCCAATCAACCAAAATCATTTCCCCAAATACTAATATTAAAAAAATGAAACAAAATATTAGTAAAACATCAAAATATTTGAAAATAAAAATATTACCTTTAGAGTAATTGTAGTGAATATTAATTGAAAATTGAAATGGTTTTTATAAATAGAAAATGACAATTAGGATTCAACTACCATATGATCATTTTTAAAATAGAATTCTTGGTCATTATAAATTATTTCAAATTTCCCCATTTGAAACTATATCCATTAGTAATAATTTCACCTTTATATTTATTGTTTATAATTAGTAATGATAATGAATAATTGATTTAGAATGGATAAAAGTTGGCCTCAACCAGTAGAGTCATGTCTTTTTAATTCCATTTGTTAGAACATGGGGGGGATATAGTGTCTTTGGGGTTAATCCTTGTCCAATCCCATATTGAGATTCAACATTTTATACTTGAATTAATTTTCTTATGGGAGATGTTCAGCTTGATGGATATTACCACTCGTTCAATGTTATTCGAGACAACCCATGAAACTGCCACCCTTTATAACCATACCCTTAGCTAATACATAGGTGTAATAGGAGGTTACACATTTAGAGATTTATTACATAATGTGTAATAGCAGTTCTATAAATAAAATTGATATTCCGTAATTCATATTTTGAGATGAATTTGTGTAACACAATATATTTTAATCTATGAAAAATCTGATAAAATTTTTTTTTGATGAAAATAAAATAATTTTTTTGAGACATAAAATCTATTATTATAATCTAATGTGTTCTGAATAATATAATTTTAATCAAATAAACATTTCAAACACAGAAATTTAAATTTAAAATATAAAATAAAATTTTAATGTCTTTATAATCTGTTATAACTGTTAAAAATTAATTGTGTCTTAAGAACTTATATTTTTAGATAAATAAGTACGTTTTTATGTAAAAGATAAAATTATCATATATATAGAATTTTTTTGATAAATTAAATATTATATTTTTAATCTGCACATAAGAATTAGTTACGATTTAATTATTTCTAATTTCCAAAGATACATTAATTTTTATTAAAGTTAAGAGATTCATTTTCAATGAGAAACTGAAAATGAATCTAAAATCTTCTGGATGATTTTTTTTGTGGATATTCTTTATTGTCTCTATTTCATACTATCTAGAGTTTTATCAGTGTTTTATTTCTGAAGTCTTGAGGGTGTGTGTCTGGACCTGCACTATTCTGTTTGATTATATTTTTTGAGAATCTTGATGCTGGATGGAAAATCTTTTGTGAATTCTGAGCTTCTGGATCTGTTTGACATGCTCTGAAATTTTGATGATCTTCTCTGGTGGATGATGGAAGATCTATGTCGTATACTCATGAAAATGGTTTGGCTTATGGATTTTGCTTTCTGGAGTTGATCTTGCTGCATTTTATTTGGATTTTGAGAGATACTTCTTTTCTGTTGGATCCCTATATTGTTGGACCTACATTTTACTGCTTTGTTATGATCTAAGTGTTTGGCTGCGACCCTTAGCTATTTTGAAACACTAAATGTTTGGACAAGTTGTGCTATTATCCTGCTCTGGAAAATGAGGTTGTCCCTGCTCTATGTTAGTTTTCATCTGTCTGAATCTGGTTTTTTCTGAATAACTGGTAAAAGGCTACCTCTTTTTGGTGGTTTGATTATGATGGGGTTTCTAATGATAGCAACCAGGCTGGATCATTTTCTTCTTTGCCTTGGTCTTGAGGGGGGTAGCTTGCTTCTGGCCAAATCTGGTTTATATGGGAATGCATGCTACTGCTATTTTTTTTATGTCTCTGCTTCCACAATCGAGATATCATTTTCTCTTCTCCAAGCAGATTGAAGACTGTAGTTTTTCTGCACAATGATGATTACCCGGATTTTTCTCTTGTATTCTGGTTCTGGTTTATCTAGGAAGATAGTCGCACTAATGTAGTTGGTGTTGGGCACTCGTTGGAGCAGGCAACCCAGTTTGGATGATTTACATTTTGATCTCTCTTTAATGTTTCATTTGTATCACTACTTTTTATTTCTGATGGTGTAAATGCATTACACCTTGATATTTCATTGTAAAACTTTGATTTAATAAATTTCTTTGGCTTGAATTGGGAAACCAATTCATGTCACCTTCTTCAAAAAAAACTCAACTTTTACTATAAATACCCACCCATTTCACCCTTTACCATCACTCCAAATTAATAAACCACAATTTTTGTGTAATTTAACAACCAAAATAGTCCCTAAAATGTTTCCTTACTCTTCCAAGTTTCCAACCTCGTGATTTTGGATGAAATCTTCCAATTAAGGGAATTCTCCACCAATTCTCTTGCCTGTCACGGGGCGTGGACAAATGAAATTATATTTTTCCTAGTGCAGCACAATGGCTAACCATGGTCATCTCTCTGGAGGTGCCTTCTCAATGTAGTTCACCTATTTATTCTATATCACATATGCTATCTCTTTTTTGTGTTTTTATTATATAATTTAAACAATGATAATGTTTTTTTGGGTTTTTTATATGAGGAATCTAAATTATCATGAAATGAAAACAATAGGACATGAACTTGGTTTTGGTGTTCAGTCTTGGATTTAATCATCATTATATTTTATATGTTGATTTAAGTATGAAAATCCAAACATGAAATCTCACGTTTGAACCACTAATATTTTCCATAATAGAAATAGTTTAAGTTACATGTCATTGGGGGTCGTCGGCCAATCAGGGACATTCTCCTCACCAATGCAAGCTACTCAAATCTACAACAAACATAAAAAAAAAGTAATGACAACTCAATAATATCTTGACCTTTCCTTGATCCAAGTCTCACGATTAGCCTCTAATTTTAGTGTGTATGAGATCACTTGGTGAAGTGGGTGGAAGAAAATGATAGAGAGAGAGAGAGAGAGACAAATGAAGAAAAATGGATAAAGAAACACAAACGCATGGATTAATAAAACTAAAATTTAAATTACAATTGAAAATAAAACTAAAATAAAACAAAAATAAAATAAAAACAAAAATATTAAATGAGGGGGTAATAGGGGTGTAGCAGTGGCCCCTTCTGGGATGGGATCCCTCCTTGGTTGTGGGTGTTGTGCTGATTATTTGAGAAGGAGGTGTGGGCCTCCTTTTATAGGCAGCATTCTATATTCTGAAACTTTTCACGTTGTTGGACCAATAAGGGCCGATTCACATTGGACCCCTTCATCCATATTGTTCATAAATGCGTTGGTTGTTCACCCTCCAAATTTTAGTGCATTGCAACCCCAAATTAAGGATTTTTGAATTTTTCATTGGAGGTTTCTTTTTCTGGACGAAGCTTCCTAGATGATTCCTCCAAAAGTATGTCATTCAATGGACGCCAAAATTACTTACAAACTCCATAAAATTTGTTTTAAAGCCTAACCTATCTATACTAGTGCTATCCCAAGTGGAAACACATAATTTGTATGTTTTTAGGACATGTTTGGGTTCCCTTACAATGGCGGGGTCCATGTTGTCCGCCTTAACAAATTTCCAACTTCAATGAATTTGTAGGCCCTTTAGATGGATGAATCAGCTTCTGGTCTAGAAGATAAAATTTATGGAAATAAAATCATTATTAGAAAAAAAATTAATCACAATTTTTGGACATATATTTTATGAGAAATGAGAAAAAAACCCATTGTGGTCAAAATTTGAGCGAAATCCAGAATTATGCACTTTTTTCTATTATGCTCATTTCCATTATAAAATTCAAATTACCTGTTATTTTGATAAAACATGTAAATACATGGTGTTTGTCATTGAAAACCAGTAAAAATAATCATTATTTAATAAAAAATATGCATGTAAATTTTATCTGTCAAATACCCCCACACATAATCCATGCTTTCCTCAAGCATAAAATCCCAACATGGAAATTAGAGGACACCAATGTTACCAATATTCAAAATCCAATGCAATAAAATCAAACAATTTTCAATATAAAATCAAACCTTAAAAAATATTCATAAAATATCAATTTAATTTCCCATTTTTCAAAGAAACAAATAATTCACACATTTTACTTCCCCCATTTGAAAATTGATGCAACTTATCCTTTCATTCATTCATGCTCCTTAATTCATTTTTATTAAACATTCCATGTTATTATTTAACTCAATTTTTATTCTTTTCTCTCATCAGTCATGATACAATTCAATAAGAGTTATGCTCATATCAGGAGGACATGCTTTTTACCCATAGGCTTTCTAAAGAACTAATTTCTCCACTTTGTAATGATAAAGACACATAAAATCATGAGGACTATAAATAATGGTTCAAATGACTATTAGGCTTAAGGTTGGAAGGATTTGATGCTTTATTAATTAAGGCTCAAGTAGGAGGGTAAACTCTTATATAAAATTCATGACATCAAAAGTAAAAGTTTAATGAAATTATCCCCTTCAAAGTAGCAACACGCACTTCCAAAAAGTCCAAGAAAAGGTTAGGATCAAATTACGCATAATGAATGACTTGTGCACCCTCATAATTTCTTTTTTACATTTTTACTTTTTTTTTCAATTTTCAGAAGTTATTATTAGATCAAACCTCACATCCATCACATGAACACTTACGATCCAAAGATCGTTGGTCTGAAAAATGATTATTTTTGGTTCTCCCAAGTCACAACACATTTTTCTATTTTATTGAATCTTTTTTTCATTTTTTCATTTTTTTCAATTCATGAGGGAAAAAACATAGAGTATAATGAATTATTTCACAACCTGTTACAATTCCCAAAATTACTCCCCCACACTTCTGCTTTATAATGTGTATCATCTCGTCCACAATGATTTCCTTTACCCCACACTTCAACATAAAAATATCATGAAAATACCATCAATAGGGTAGGAATTGATAAAAATGGCTTAAAACATGGCTCATCCCTATAAAGGCAATTCATGGTCTTTATGGGCTAAAAGAAGGATTGATGTAAATGTGGTCTTTTAAGGATAAGTGGATTTTCAAAGGATGCCTCAATAATTTAAAATGTGTTTTTTCATAGCCAAAGCTTTGATAAGTTTCAATACAAGTTCTGTTCGGTTACAAGTCCCATGATCACTCAAGAAATATGCTCAAGGATAAATAGGAAGTACTTGGTCTAGAAATCCTCTTGGGAATGAGAAATATAACATTGTACAATCACTCATGGCATGACTACTAATAATAAATAAATTCACACAAATTTATGAAATTCAAAGCATGAAATATGGTAGGGAAATTTAATTCACATGAATTATTTAATTCCTTCAAACCATGAGTCATCATTTCAATATCTATGATTCATATTTAAAAATAAATTTTTTAATTTCAATTATTTAATTATATAAACATTGAAATCTAAAACTTGGCATCACTGGGTTCCTATGAAACTCATGTCTCCTCGATTTTTCAAGTAAAACATTAATTCAAGTGTGGGAATTATATTTAATCTTTAAAGATCAAAACATTTTGTGGACTAAAATTTGGATAGTTTAAAAGATAAAATACTAAAATTGAACTCCATCTTTCCATGAAATTTAGTCCTTTCTTCTCACTTTGTGGGGATGCCTATTATGAAACTATAAAAGAAAATAACTCAATTATGCATAAGGATCATGTTATTTAAGCTCAAAAAAGATAGAGGGAGTGGGCTATATGCTAGAATACTTCAAAAAAATGAAATTTAAATATTAATTCCTAGAAATAATGTAACGATAAATCATGGTATGATCCCCCATGTAGGCCCTGAATTTTTACTGCCTCTAGAGGGCAGTACTAGCTGTTATCCAATGTCCGATGGAGGAGGAAGCTTCATCGATTTGAACCACCACATTTGGATTTTCCCCACTTGTGCTTCATCCTTATTTTTGATGGATGATCCATGGATAGAGTACACCATATCCTCCCCCTTCACAATAAGGTATAACATGAATTTTTGGGTAGGATGAAGTATGAAACATTATCTTACTTGGTTTCAACTTGTGATACCTTCTTATCTTCCAGTGCTGGCTTCATGGGGGCTGCATGAAGATAATCCTTTAGTCTAATTTTCTTAGGCTGAGCTACCAGGATATCTTGATGGGGATCTTCCGATGCATGTTCATTGAAATCAGAGAGCTCCATGTGTTCCTCAACAGTTTCATGTCCACAATATTCTTCATCTTCCTCTAATTCATAGCAAAGAATTTCTGATTCGGTATAATCAAAACAAGAGGGAGTGATATAAAAATCAGTTTCAATAAAATCAGAAGAGATGGGTTCAAATAAAGGTTCCACTCCATGAGTTGGTTCAACATCAATATCTTCTTTAATGGTAAGTGCCTCATGGAGTATGATGGTGGAAGGAAAAGGAAGGTAGTCGGGCTCCTCCACCATGATATTGACCATAAGTTCATGGATGTCTTCAGTGAAATCTGGGATGACTTATGGCACTTCCTTCTTGGACTCAAATATTTTTAAGTCTGTTTGAAGTTCATCAACCATCACCATCAAGTATTTCAGTGAGATCCATGTTGGAAAGATTCTTCGCACCTGCTTGACCATTATCATTAGAGCATCATCTCTTCGTTTCATGGCCTCTTCAGTGTAGTCGTGTTCTTGCACATGTGATTAATATTTAGTCTATGTAGAATAATAATCATTTAAATTCATCATGGAAAGAATATATTTTTTTTAAATTAAAAAGATTTTAAATATAACAATGATGTTAAAATAGGAAAAGTAAATGAATAACTGATTGGATCACCGACAATGTTGCCAGTTTTGTTGCACACCTGTCATTGGGCGTGGACAAAAACAACTATATATTTCCTAGTGCAGCATAATGGCTGACCAGGGTCGTCTCTCTTGGGGAGGATACTAAATTTTTTTCACCTACTTCTTCTATATGACCTAAAATATCTATTTTAGGTGTTTTTATTATCTAATTAAAATAATGAAAATGTTTTTTGGTTCTTTATATGAAGAATCTAAATTATCTTGAAATGAAAACAAAATGAGAAGAACTTGGTTTTGGAGTTCAGTCTGGGATTCAATCATCATTATCTTTTATATGTTGATTTTAGTTTGATAATCCAAACATGAAATCTCATGTATGAATCAATACACTTTTCTAAAATAGAAATAATTTATGTTACATGTCATTGGGGGTCGTCACCCAATCAGGGACATTCGTCTCACCAATGCATGTTACTCAAATTTACCACAAACATAAAATAAACGTTATAGAAAATTCAATAATAACATGACCTCTCCCTGATCCATGTCTCATGATTATCCTATCATTTTAGAGAGTATGAGATTACATGGTGGTGTGTGTGGAAGAAGAGAGAGAGAGATATAGAGAAATGATGAAAAATGTATGGAGAAACAAAAATGCATGGATTAATAAAACAAAAATTTAAATTACAATTGAATATAAAAATAAAATAAAAATCAAATAAAAATAGGAAATGAGGGGGGGATAGAGGAGCTGCAGTATCCCCGGCCCTGATGGGATCCCTCCATGCTGTGGGTGTCGTGCTGATTATTTGAGAAGGTGGTGGGGTCCTCCTTTTATAGGCAGCGTTATGTACACTTTGTGATTGCATATTTTTGGAACATTAAATGGATGATTCATTAATTGAACCCTTCCACAATGTTGTTAAAAATTTTGTTCTCCATTTATCCTCTAATGTTTAGTGAATTAGGACCATGGATGAAGGAGATATGAATTTTTCATTGGAGGTTTATGTTTCGGGACGAAGCTTCCATGAATATTCCTACAAAAGAATGTCATTCAATGGCAACCTTAATAACTTCAAAACACCCCCAAATTTTATTTAGAGCCCGATCTCTATATCATCATACTATCCCATGTAGAAACACATAATTTGGAAGTGTTTAGGTCATGTTTGGGTTTTGTTATAGTGGTGGGGTCCACGTTGTCCACCCGAAAAAATGGCAAAATTTAATGAATTTTTAGTCCCCTTAGATGGCCGAATCAGATCCTAGTCCAGAAGAAAAAATTGGAGGATATAAAATAGGTATTCTATAGAAATTTAAATCACAAATTTTGGATTTATATGTTATGAGAAATGAAAAAAATTCCCTGGTGATCAATATCTATCCAAAATCCAGAATTATGAACTTTTATCTATTATGATCATTTTCAATATAAAATTAAAGTTAGCAATTATTTTAATAAAACATGTTAAGACATGGGGTTTTCATTGAAAAACATAAAAAATAGTCAATATTTGATAAAAAATATGATCATAAATTTGCTATGTTAGTCATATATTTATTTATATTTTCAATGTTATGATACTAACTTTTATAACTTTTTTATATTATTATCAATTTTAATTTATGGTCTACCCACATTATAAATTCATTTTCGATCATTTAATATTTTTATAATCCCACGATTGGAACCCAACATTTGGTTGAATTTACTTCTCAAAATTTCCCTCTTTTAAATGAAAAATATTATATTCGGAAAAACCGAACAAATTATTTATCCACAGGTATCCACACAGATGTTAATATAATTTCATAATTATGTGGATTAGATATATTAAACCCAAATTAAATTTTCATGCGTTATAAATACTATTATGGTCAAGCATTTAAGCACATATATATTCAATGTTTTTCTACTAAATCCATACATTATTCTCCTTGGGTTATTGAAAAGATCATTTCCTTTTATCTATGTGGTTCACATTAAATAAATACATAGAAAGGGTGTTCCCATATAGTTATCCAATTCATTGCGAAATTAATTCAATCTATATATATGAATAGTTTTGTAATACCTTTTTGAATAACCATTGTAATTTTCATTTTTTAATCCACTTTGATAAATGATGGTGATATTCTTATGAATGCATAATTTTTATGTTGTATCAACATTTATATTTTAAAAATGATGAAATTTTTAATATGATTTTCCTCTTGTTATTTAGTTCATTCCATATTATTTCTCATCATGTTCTTATTGATATGCCTCGTGATCACATGACTAAATGTCTCCCTTGTAAATTCTCTTTTTAGGCATCATGATCGCTCATTTCCATTGATATGTGTCCCCCTAATAAGATATTCATTAAAAGTAACATGGGGTGAACAAATGATGAATCATTTCAAGTTGATTATAAGAATATATGTTTTTATTGTATTATGTTCCTTTCCTCTAAGAATCTGAACATGAAAAGAACCTATATTTTCATCCTTGAAATGAATAGTTTCTGTAATAAAAAGTTAGGATTCCTTTGTTATAATGGTATATCGGTGGTTCTGTCCCATTGATGGGTTATGATATAATTATTTAGTTTCATAAATCATATAATGTTTTTATTTGGAATTTGTGTAAATGTTGTCAAGTATTCATTATAATATATTTTAGAAAAGGTATAGTGGTGTTTTTGTAGTGATTAATTAATCCATTCAGTATAACATTGATAATATATTAATCGAATGTAAATTTTTAGGATACAACTATTGGGTACTTTAATGATGGTACATGATTCATAAAGAGTCCAATCATGATCATTTATGTTATTCTTATGTCATCTCATCAAGATATTATGTAACAATTTTGGGTTAATTTGATTTAATAACAGATTCTTTTCATTTTCAGCTAGAAGACATCAATATACAGGGTCATGATGTTCTTGTTCTACTGCATTACACTCTCACATGTGATATATAGAGTAACATTAAATCAATTCATAGAACCAATTGATAAGTACCACTTCCCCTTTAGGGGTGGGTAGATCGTCTACCCATTTATTCTATGAAAAACCCCTGTAAGAGGTTAGAAGGAAGTTTATTCATATCTGATTTTGTTTACCAATAGGTCAAATGTTCTACATATAATCCCTATATATTGTATTTGTAGGATTGATAGTTATCCTAATCCATAATAAGACTATGATTTTTTTACTTAGTTACATGTGTTTCTCATTTGGTTTATCCAGTTGATGGATAAAATATGTTTCTTTTAAGGAGTTCTATTCATGATGCATCGAGTCATTATTTTAAATTTACTAAAACTCAGTACGATAATAATCTACCATGTTTTGTGTTTCAAAAAAATTATATGAAATAAATTAAGGTGATGTTTATGATTGTATGATGTTTATCTTATTATAACCTCATCAAGGGAGTACGATATTGACTGAGTATGTGTAGACGTTTTTTGAATGAGTATCTCCTTATAACATAATTTAGTAAAGATTTCATTTAGTTTGGTATTTAATGTGAGTCATAGAGAGTGAAATTTCTGTTAGTTTTATAAATACTTTCATCCCCCAACTGCGTCGTATTGATTTAGAATGCATTGGATTCTGGGAGTTCTGGGAAGGAATGCATCATGGATTTGGTGTATGGGTATTTAATGGTTGAAAACCCTTTGATCCACCTTTAATTTAACAAAATATGTCATTATTGGGTGTATATGGACGAAGAAAAATTATTTAGATATTTTTTCCTATTGAATGTATTCATTTTTGAGTTGATTATAGGTTATGAGTTTTTTATTCCTTATCCATTAACACTCATACTCATTAGAATCATTTTAAGAAATTATTTTTTTCCAACTTCTTTGTATGGGAGTTGGATATTCTAGCATATCCCCTTGATATACCAATTATGTAAAATGATTCTTTTGGTAATTTTCTCCCCACTTACTCCCATATTTCAATAGTTTATGATTATTATTGGTATATATAATGGTCTTTCATGGTATTTCATTAAAGAGGGGATCATATCCAATGATATTATCCTTTGTATGTATGAGTTATTCATAGTATGAGATTCAACATATTTCTACCATTTCGTGGTTTTGTGTTGATAAGTGGTTGGATAAGGATTCAACTCAAATGGTGATTGGTACCCTTGATTTAGATGAGTAGGGATAACCATTAATGATTTTTTGTTAATATACCAGAATTTTAAATGTTTATATTTATAGAAAATGTATATGGTGGATGAAATATTTATAGTAGTGGTGAGAGAAATCATAGATTCTTATCTAAAACACATTCTAGGGTTTCTCCACTTAGGAGGATTATTTTAGTATTTACATACAATCTAGTGTTATAGTAATATGTTCCATATATAATGGGATATAAAAATTAGTCATAAGAAGATTATGAATGACTTTGATGACCATTTGGAGAAATGTTTTCATAGACAATCTGTGACCCTCCATTAACCAATTGATTTGTGAGGGGTTATTCATTAAAGTTGATTTTTGATTTTTATATAATAATATTTAGGTTCATGGGTAAAATATTTCAATTTATATGTTTGTATGTATATAAGGACAAAATGACTTCCCAGAAGTGTGATTTGGAGTGATAAATATCCTTGTTTGGAAATAAGACCTATGAATAACCTTATAGTGGTATTTTTGGTTTAAACCCACATATATTTTCAATAATAGGTTGATGATATATTGTTTACGGTGTTTAATCATAGATATCTTTGATAAAATAAACTCTTAAATGATCTCATGATGTGTGAATTTTAGATTTGTGAGATATATTCATCTATATAATTTCATATATGTGGGTTGAGTAGAAGTTATAGCCCATTAATCTTGAGTATATGCAGGATTATAAAATCATAGTGGTATTATGGTCACATGTTATTTGATTCCATTTATTGGAAAATATAATCTCCACTGATTGAGGATATATTAAATTATTGGGTCTCTATTTGAATAGAATGTGAAAAGAGAGATATAAATTTCATAATTTTAATCAATATGGGTAGCCCCAAAACTTCTTATTGAATATGTTATTTAAAACATAAAAACAATGATTATAGGTTCATTCTTGTTATGATAAACTCAGGAACAAATCATGATAGATTCCATTAAGGTAGGGATCATTTCGTAATATTCAATGTTAATTTAGTGGTGTTCCCAAGAGAATTGACATGGTTTTCATGGTATATGTTTTTTAGATTTTGTTATTTTATTATTTCATTGATTCTAAATGGTATATAATGAAATTATAATCTAGTTATTCCAATTTAGTGTAAACTATATTTAAATGGATAAGGATGTTACTCCAATATATTTTGTTTTTTTTTCTATGTTTTGGAAACTAGTATCATTGTGTATAGAGCTATTGGAGTAAGATTGTATAAGTTTTTCAATACATTCTAGTTCAGATAATGGGTTGTTTGGTTAATTAAGATCATATGGTTATTTTCATGGTGATATGAAGAGTATTATTCCATTTTAATGATGTTCTCATTAACATCTTCAACAATAGTGGAATAGAAAACTAATATGGTCTTTTATATAAATAGTACAACATTATGAGGAATTTGAATGGAAAATTCAGCACATATAATGATCATAGAATAATCAATTATATATTATGTATTTTTTAAATGCTTTTTAATGGATTACATTATAACTTCTGCTTTGTATGTAAATAATGTGATGAATAACTATACATCAAGATGAATTTTACCTCAATGGTTTTCAGTATTCTTCATTGAATTTTCATTATTTCCCTTAGTATTATAGTTTTTCCTGGATATAATATTCTCATATGATCCACATATAGATGAATATTTAATTTTATGGACAATTACACTTTAATGGAAGGCACACCTTTTAGAGGAAAATTATAGAGATGGTGTATATGGTTTTTCATAACAAATCATTTTATGGAGAATAGTTATTGAAAATAAGAGGTTTTTTGTTTAAGAATCCTTGAATGGACTAATTTCATAATATATTACACTTCTATTTATGTGTTTACCCCGATTGACCATGATTATTTTAATCATGTAAAAAATAAGACATCAAGGGACTAAAATATTAAATCATGAAATTTTTGTCCCTTGTGTTTTATGTTCTGAACAATTTTTATATGATTATTTGTTTTTTAGTTAGATTTGTTTCCTATTTTAGGATGAAATATTCAATGGAAGGGATAATGTTGTGAAAAATATTTTAAAGAGAAAAAAATAACTCATTTTTGATATTTAGATTCATGAATCATGAAATGGTAAAATAGAAAATATACTTTTGTAGACAATCTCTATGTAATTTTATGATCATTTTCTAGGTCATATTAAATGTTGTATACACTTAAGATGATTTTTATTGTAATTATATTAAATTTTGGTTTTAAGTTCAATTTAATATTTATTTATGGTATTTATATTTAACTACTTTATAAAAGTGGTGAAATATATTAGTTGGAGACCCGTATTAGGAGTCAAACATTGGGTTTGAGATAATGTTTGCTCAATGAGGGTCTGAATAAATAGATTCCATAGGGTGAATTAAATTATAAAACTTGTTCAATTTTAACCACTTCATCATAAAACCGTCACATAACAAATAAATAATGACACCATTTTTAGTAGGGTAAATCTTATGTTCTTATTTTCATGATGATCCATTTATTATGACACTCATCATTGCCTTATTTTAATTTTATTAGTGATGATTTAACCCACCAAAAATAATTTATTTCTTATTTAAAGTATGTAATGAATGTATCCATGACATTCATTTTATAATTGAATACCTAGAATGGAAAAATCCACAGATAATATATTGATAATTTATTACTATATTGGAATATACAATACTAGCTACTCTTTGGGTTTTTAATAAATTTCAATCCAATATTGAGGTCTCTCCTAATATAATTATTTTGGTATAATGAACTAGCTTCCAAGGGTTAATCCGTCATGTACATATATTGTATATTCTCTCATAAAAGGAAAATAATTTTTTATTTTATTCAATATTAGATCAATATTACAATTGTTACTAATACATCATATGCTGAAATGTTATCTATTATCTAAATGCGAGTTCTCATATTCACATCTGTGTTCTCAAAACCATATTGAATATAGATTAACATTCCATTTTGGTATCTAATGAAGATTTATGGAATTATATATTCATTATTTACATTAAAATGATCTAAAATGTGTGATATTACTTTCTTTCTCTTGTTCCTTATATCATAAATATTTAATTCCCTCTATCTTAATAGAAAAAATCATAACATACTTAAAATATTGGATACCATTAAATTTTTTTAAAAAATTATTATCTCAATTCAATATATACTGTACATTTTTAAATAAAACATATCTTAAATTATCCATGAGAATGATGTAAAATATCATCCATATTTATTTATGAAATTTTATTCAATTTAATCAAGCCCCTTTTCATCATCATAAAATTAAAAATACCAAAAAATATCTACTTCTTTAATTGTTATTCTTATACAGAATTGTTATCCACATTCCAAACATGGATCCTATATTACTAACTCCAAATAAATATAGTATAATAATTTATATATTCGTTGGTTATAAATTATATCCCTTAATTAATAAAAACTATTTCCAACATTTAACTATTAATCGATATCCATAAATTTTAATGAATTTATATGAAAATCCTATAGGGTACCCTCTAAGAAGACTCCTTGACTTCCTTTGAGACAAAGACTTGATGGATTCACCAATAAATGAGTCTAAAAAATAAAATTCCATCACTATTAGTAATTATATCACAAAATTCATACATGATATGAAAATTTATGTTTTTTATATAATACTTGAATTGAACTTGTTTCTAAATGAATAATAGAATCCTGAAAACATTCTTTTAATTAATCAGAAACATAGAATCAATATTATTCAAATTTATGAATCCCAATGAAATGTTCCCCCCATTGTTGTGAAATGTAATTATCTTCTAGGATTCACATCTGAAACTAATATATTCATAGTGTAATGAAATAAAATGAAGACATAATTAGCTAAGCCTTAACTATTCATTATTTACATTATAGTGTGGCCCATAATTTTTTGTATATCACTAGATTTTATCTGTTTCACTTAATGGAACTTCATCTCTAACTATGAACTCGTTTTCCTTTATGTAATCATGTTTTATTCATTTATTTTTTATTTTATATCATGAAAGAATCATTATAGTTTTCTACCCAACATCTATATCACTGTCAAGTGGACAAGAATAGTCAACTATACACCAAATATTTGGGTAAAAATATCATGGATTGAATCATTTTGTATTATACTATCCTTTAGAGTAGATTATTTTTCCATAAAAAGTTTATGGTGTGGCCCATATCATTAAAAAATGATATTGTATCATTTAATAATCAAAAAATCATTTTTATTCTACTGTATATGTCAATTAATATCTCATAAGTCAGGATGTAATATTTAGTATGTTGTATGGATAATTATTCCATTTATCTTTGAAAATCACTATTAAATCCATAATACATCAATCTAATATGATATTTTCCAATATATGATCTATAGTGTTATGGTATGATATATGTCATGTATAAGTTAGTTTTATAAAATCTTCAAATCCTATCTATACTTTGAATGAAATCATACATCAATGACTTTCTATTGGAATCTATATATTAAAAATCATCACCGATCTAATTCAATGTGATTATAAAAAAATCCATTATTTTTTATCCTTATTTATGGTTTGTATGTAATCCGAATGAAAACAAATCATAATTATATTCCAAAAATATCACTGGATTTGATTATTTGGAAAAAATCTTCATGATTCTAACAATGGTATATTTCTTTTTTGATTCCAATGAAACTATAAAGACACTTCGGGAATACATTACAGATTCATGATTTTTCCACTTGTCCAAATTTGATATAAAATCCAATACAAAATTATTAGGAAAATAAAAATGTTTATAACATCTAGAGAACTTTTACCATGAGATATAAT
Organism: Viscum album; assembly: GCA_963277665.1. Classification (NCBI taxonomy): domain Eukaryota; kingdom Viridiplantae; phylum Streptophyta; class Magnoliopsida; order Santalales; family Viscaceae; genus Viscum; species Viscum album. The sequence continues at coordinate 1,261,296,127 of OY728152.1, forward strand.
CGAACTATCATAACACTATGATGTCATACTACCAATTTCTACATTATTTCAAAAAATAGACGATCTATTAATTTGATACCACATGAATGTATTTCAGGAGGAGAACATGATACATATCATGTTAACTAGTCAAAGACAGTATTCAATAAGGATTAATATAAAGGATTTCATGGAAATATTCTCTATTATCATTAATGTTCAGATAAGAGTAATCAATATATATTTTCAAATTTTTCATCATAGTCCTTTAATCTAGATTAATAGGGTATATTCACTCCCTTTTGACATATTGTTCAAGTCTCCTTAAATTTAAAACAAATTCATCATTTGTTCATAATGCTTCTTTATTTTACGAATATCATCAATATATGCATCAAAATATATTTTTATTTTTTGTTATATTTGTGGACTCAACATAAAACATAGAAAATTATCATCAACATAACACATAAGCCTAGAAGTTTAGAACAAGGTGTATTAAATGAGATTTTTTGATAATAAATTTTATTTTTTCAATTTCATTCTCTTAATTCATTAAATTTATAAAAAGGTGGGAAAATATTTTATTTATTAATTCTCCCATATATTCATTCACACATCTAAAAATATTATTCTTATATAAAAAAATAATCACTAAATGTGTGAATTATACCATTTTTATCTTATATGGATCATATATAGATAAAAATTAGAAAAATAAATTTAATCATTTATCTTTGGGGTTTATTTTTATGGCTAATGGGGATAACACATTTTACATATCTAGGGTAAACCAATCCTCGAATGTCTCATCTATATCTCCAAATATATAATCTATATAAAACATGAGTTATATCCTTCTGTAAAATATTTTTATCTCCAAAAAATAATCAAATTAATCGCATGATAGATCAAAATAATAAATCATAAAAACTTTTTATTTTTTATTCCCAAAAGGGTGTCATATTCTATCGTTAAGGTATTATTATAATTAGTTAATATATTCTTTTGACACTAATAATTTAATTATACCTTTACTATGATTTTGATTATCCAAAAATTTTATTTTTTTATTAATGTAATTTTATTTCATGATTATAGATGACATTACTTGTACAACTCTAATACATTTTGGATTTTAGTATCATTCCATGATACCACCAAAAGTTTTCAATTGATTATCTCAATATATTGAATCTCTCCAAAACCATTAACTATTAATCAATAGTAAAATAATATAAATAGATGGTTAGAGGTGATACCCCACTTTTTGAAAGATGAGAAAAATAAAAAGTAAATATAGAAGGTTGATTTTCTTATATACATCAATTTTGAATCTGTATGACAATGTAAATTTTTTTTATAGAATCCTTAATCCCATTATTTTCATCGGGAATAATCATTTCATCATGACCAGAATTAGAATATTTTTGTCTTTGGGTTATATTTCCAACTGAAAATAATTGACACAACATTGATTGGAATTTTCTTTTCAAAACCCTACAACATTTAACTTTATCACTATATATATCCTTAAATTTTATAATTAATAACTATATTTGTGATAAATACTTTTCAGCAAATGAAAACCAATAATTTTTATAAACTATCTTTTAATATATCATTGAAATATCTTGTTCCAAAAATAAAATTTTCAATAATCAAAAAATTTGTTTTAGTATATTAATTTCCTTCCATAAAACAATTGAATTAGAATTCTTGAAATAATAAGTTTACCATAACAAATGTGATAATTTTTATATTTTAATTAAATTAGAAAATTCATCTAATCTAAAATAGAATCATATTTCTTTTAGTATAAATTGTCATAATTATATTCATACCTCAATTGATACGGTTGTTAATTTAATATATAAAAAATCCATAAAAATCATTTAAATTAATAAATTATAATTCTTCATATAAATAAATATAAAGAAGAACATGGATTCCAATAACAAGGATCATATATGTATTCATTCTCACTAAACTCAACCTTTTTTCATTAACATTGGTAGGTTAATTCAAAAATATGTTTTCAATATATCCCTTATTTTCAATTTACGAATAAATTCCCAAAAATCTATTCCTTATGAAAATTGGAGTGATTCCTTATGGAAAATTATCATTATTCTAATATAATATGACATGTTCATAATCATTATTTTTACATGATTCTCCTTTTTTTCTCATGCATTATAATATTCAATATATTTATTTTTATTGATTAATCAACTGAAAAATATAAATAACATTTTTAAAATATTTTTACACATATTATTAGGTCATTCCACAAGTTTCATAATAAACCCTAATTGTTATTCAATTTTGCATATTTTTTAATTCATTCTTATTTTTAAACATTGACATCAATAATGAAACTTTTCCTTTCAGACTTTAAATCCATTTTTTCTTGGGAAAATTAATTGACTGTGTTACTTTTATCCTTAGGTTGGGGTTCATATGAGAATTATAATCTTTAAGGACCACTATTTCGAATTTCCTTTTTTTATTATCCCAATCCTATTGTACCATGTGTGCAAACATTTCATCATTCATGGCTACGAAATGTTAATATTCTTTTGAGGTAATTCCAATGTAATGACCAAAACTTTTTCACTGTAAATAAATTAAATTATTTATAAAATATTGTACATGCTATACCCAATATAAATTGAACACAAAAAATTAGATGGAAATTATTAGTAAAATTTTACCAAAATTATAATATAAAAAACATTAGAATATACTTCTATTAAATGATAAACTAGTAAATAAATTTAATATTGATAAATATTATTTTAAAAAAAATGTAATTTCATTTATGTAATTAATTTATTCAAAATTTAAATTTAAAAATTTTAAATTATTAAAAATAAAAAACTATATTTTTTAACTCCTTTCATAAATATTTACCCATTATGGATTTTATAATTTTTTTCTGAAAAATAATATTTTGAGGATGAATAATATGGCTTTAGACATTATAATTTTAATTATTTTATCACAATGAAAACATATATATATTTTGTTTAAAAAAATTAATTATTAAAATATGTAATTATGGAATATAATTATTCATATTAACAAATTATTTACACATAAAATTAATATTTCCAATATTTATAGAACTAAATTAAAATAATTGTTTAAAGTGATGATTTTGGCCTTCTTTTATAATGAAGTATTTTCAAGGTGAGATTAATATTAATGTATCTTTGAAAACAAAAAATTCTACTTTAAATTATTAAAGACAAATTTATTTCATTAAAATCATTAATAATTATAATTTAATCTTATATATAAATTTAATTACAGAAAAAACCAATTTTATAAAGACTATTTTTTATTAAGTATGTTTATTTCAAAGTTAAATTTAATAATATTTAGAAATATGATTTGATATAATTAATTTTAATGTCAATATTAAATGTTTAATATATGACATTAAATTAAAAATTAATTTATGTTAAAAAAAATATTCACCATGTATAAAAATATAGTAATTTTGGTCAAAATTAATCATACTAAAAAGCATTTTACTTTAATGAAATTGAAAAAAGGAGATTTTTAAAACAAGTTTTCAAATAGGATTTTAAGACAAGTTTGGGATTTATATTGCCCCACAAACAACATTTTTTATCTTTTGATCCATTGATTAATGGATAGTGTCATCGTATTTTTATAAATGATGATTATTTAAAAAAAGATTCATATTATTATTTTATTATTGATTTAATATAAAAAATATCAATAATCCATTCATATTACAAAATTTTCTTGAATCCATTTCTGTTTTTTATCTTCATGAATCCTTTTACATAACCAAAGTCCCTCGGTCAACAAAAAATTTCCAATGTCCTACAATTGATAGGCCATTATCATTATATTATCCATGGTCCCAACCTATGTATCACATATTTAGAAACATTATATTCTTGTTACATACTCTATAAACCAAAAAAAAATATATTATAGAATTATAATCCAAATAATTATTTTTTTTGATATGTTATTATTTTTATTTTATAACCATTATTTATTTTCATCTATATACTACGAAAAAAAAATATTGATTAACGTGTGTCAGTGGAGTGTTTCCTCTATGAAACTACACATTAATTTTTTCATCACCACCCATAAAGGATGGTCATAATGATGGTATTGAAAATTATATTTTTGTATATAGTGTATTTATAATTTTTATCTCATCATTTTCTTTACACCTTCACCCATTTAATTTTTTCGGTAACATATAAAATATTATCGTGTTTTATGGTTTTCCAGATCCATAAATAAAGATATTTTGTTTTCCAAAACTTTTTAACTTGGACTCTTTTAGTTTATAGTGGTTGATGTTATTAGATATACATAATTATCATATATAATTAATATGGCCCATTTTGATAAAAAAAATGATGATCATGTTGAAGCCTTTTTTTAATGATAAACAATGATGCTTATTATAATATTAATGAGTTTCATGTTTTATGAAAGAATCCTATAATATAAGGCTGGTGATGAAATTTTTCCTATGTATGAGTCACCATTGAGGTTGTGAAACATCTAAGGATTAATCACCATCAATAATAAATCATTGCCAAACAAGGTCTCAATACCACAATGTCATAATGTCTGAACTGAATATTGACCAAGTATGAGACTTCACCAACTAAGACTCACTATCGTCTTGAGCACCGTCAAGGATTTCATACCACTGGAGTTTAAATTATGAAATGTATTGAATGAATCTCCATCAATTATTTCAAAACATTAAAACCAAAAACTTGTAAAGTATGCGTCACTAACTTCCAAATATACCAAAAGGGGAGTCTCCACCATAAGGTTGACTCACCGCTAGAATATAATTTTTTCTATGTATAGAATTCTCAAACCATCATAATGAGACACTACTAGAACAATACATCACATAAATATTATCACCAATCGTTGAATTTCCACCACTGTTTCGTAATATTATATTTTTAAATTAAATATTTATATAGGCTAGTTTAATGAATTTAATTACTTGTATTATTTTAATAATTATTTCTTAATGGATCGATATGATCTATTAAATTATTTTTCATCCCAACGTATGAGGGTGAAGAATATATTGATTCTCACATGGATACTGATGCATGCTTATGATCAAAAGAGATGTAGACACTCTTGTGTAAGAGAGTCATGCACACAAAGGCAATGCACTGAAAGAATAACATGTTTAAAAATTTACCCAAAAATAGAAATGTACATAATTTTAATAACATACACAAATACACTAGACTGAGAAAGCATAAGAACAATAAAAATATAGTTATTTACTATAGTCAAGAAAAAATGTGTATAGAACACTCTATTCTGGCGAATCGTTCATGAGAAGTTAACTCAAGGTATACTACAAATTAAAATCATGAGTCACAAGTTGCAATGAATAACAAACTAACCATTATTGTACATTATTATGTTTAATTGCTCCATTTTCTTATTTTATTTTATATTACCAGTTGTGTGGGTGTTTCTATATTTATTTCATTGCACACTATCCCCTGCTATAATTGGAAGATACATATATATATTCTGAGCTATATTTATAGCTATAATCCCTTTTAACCATATATGATGACATGTGTGAGATATTATATTAATTACTCCCATAGAAACTATGGAATAGGTCCCATACAACCTATCACATTTTATAACTCCCATGGATAATAGTAGAAGAGGCCTCGTGTGGTCTATAAATTTATGTAATACTATGAAACCCAACCAAGTTTGTTTTAAAAAATTGATTATTTATATAAAATTCATGGTTAAAGGTGATCACCAAGTGGAGATAACTTCTTCTCATCTTGATACATTCCTCTTGTATTCAAAATTATGCTTCATTTTTTGTTTTATTTTATTTTGAATATCTTCTTTAAAACTGAAAATTGTTTTAAACTCATTGAAAAACTAATACTTTGATTGTTTCCCATAACAAGGGATTAAATAATATTGTAATTAAAAAAATTTATTTGAAATAATTAAGTAATATTTTATATTATTTTAACTGGGTCCGAATAAATCTTCATATAAATATTTTCAAAGATTGAAATTTAAAAAGAAATGATGTTTTTGTTATCAAGGACATTATTAAATTAATCAGGGGAATTTGTTTTAATGCAATTTTAATAAAATATTTTCTGTGATAGTCAATTCACCTCCTCTTCAGATACTCACTCTGAATAACATTTGTTAGCAGATGAAAATATTTGATATCAATTTTTTTCAGAAAAAAAAATAAATTGTGATTTTCATAAGCTATAAATCTTCTAAAATTATGTTATTTATAAATTTAGTTCTTTAAATGGATTATAGATAAGATTTTTTTACATTAATCATCTTCTATTAATCAATGGTAAAATTTGTGCTCAATGGATAATTAAAATGAAACTGTACATTAAGATTATGGGTTCCAAAATTTGGAATTCTATAGAAGATAAATATATTATCCATACCACTAATAGAAATCATTGGGATTATTATACAAATATTGATTATAATAATAATTTTAAATAAAATAATTCCATTTACTATGATTTAGGAGATAAATATTATATTATAATATATTCATCTAAAACTGCATATGAAATTTGGGATACATTATCTTTTTCAGATTATGGTACAACTAATGTAAAGGATTTGAGTCTTAACACAGAAAATATTAAGTATTACAACATTAATATGGAGTGTTATTATCGTATTTCTGACATGTACCGAGGGTTCAATTAGATTTCGAACATAATGAGCTGACATGTAAATCCTATATCATAAAAGGTCTAGATCATGGGGCCATATATATGTTTACAAAAAATATGGAGATTCATATCTCTGTCAACTATAGATTCATATGATACAACCAAGATACATGTCAAATATTTTATAGTTAAAATGATGATGTATAAGTAAGAAATAAAATTTAAAAGAGATGATAATGAAGAGCCAAAAATATATATATCCATTAATACAACTATATCTAAATAAAAGGGAATCAAACGAGTTAAATATTCTAGATTATGTGAGATTGATTCACCACTGGATAATGATGAAGAGATGGCACATCTGGAAAGGGGTGTCATGATTTTTTATAGGATCAAGATATTTTTCAAAAAACCTATTTACAATATAATATATGAATGTATAGGAACCTATAAGGAATATTGGAAGAAATATGAAAATGAAGTAACCTGTTATGAGTGAAAATTAAAATGACATGTAAAATATGACTTTACAAAAAAGTACAAACAGAGATATGATGGAAAAGATAGAAAGTTCAAGATAAAAATAAATGAAAAGTGGAGTTATTTTGAGGACATATCCATTGATTCTTAATGTTTTTCTAAAGAAATATATGACCGAGCCAATATCTAATTTAGGACACTTATCAAAGAGGCACCCGCTTTATCATTTATAGAGGTATCTGATAATTTTGAGAATGAACAATATAATGATGACATGACTAAGGAATAAGTGTTTGAATATTGTAGTATGATGGAATTTAATTTTTAATGAACATAAATATAAATATAATGTTATTAATAGACAATAATATTTATCTGAAAACAATAAATATATTTTTACCTTTAAAAGGGATAGGAATTCTCAACTATTGATAGAGAATACTGAAATTAAACATACAAATCATTAACTAAAGAAGGGATTGTAAAAATTCCATAATGGTATTTAAAATCACACAATTATTTTAGAAAAATCATTTTGTACGTAAATATGTTATAGGTCTAGGATATCAACTTCGAAATAGAGTGGTAAATAGAACTTTTTTACAAAAATAAAACCCTGAATGTTCTATTTGATACTAATATTTATAGAGTACCTAATAAATCCTTTAATTAAATAATTATTCATTCTATTTACTTGAAACCTATCAAACAAATGTGTGTCCCAAAATCAATGTTTACTAAAATATCTTGGCACAAATCGATCTGGGTACCAAAATCATTCCTTGTATAAATTATGTTTTGCAGGAAAACTATTTGAAAATATCATGTAAATGTCTAGGTTATTTAGATAGTGGATTTTTTTATAAAAATGATATGATTTTATTCTTACTTCAATATCCTCATTAAGTTTGTGGGTGGTCATGTCACTTTTAGTGATAACGAAAAAGGTTAAATCATTGGCCATGTCCAAATTATTAATAATAATTTAGTTTTAATTTATAAAGTGTTATTTTTTATGGTTTGATATAGAACTTTATTTATATTTCACAATTATGTGATGATGGATTTCATGTAACATCTTAGAACAATTCATGTAACATCTGGTATTCTATATATGTTTTAGTGTTTACAGATTTATGAAATGATAATATTTATATTATTGAGACGATTTCTTTAATTTCCCAAAAAGATTCCCTGTTGAGTTCCTTTCACACTGAATCATGAATTTAGAATTGGAGAATAGGAAATTTCATTATTCAATCACATAGGAATCTTACTCTGAATTGGTTAGTAAAGGTTCTGACCAAACTAGTCTTCTTAAATGACAATGTCTGCAACACATGTCAACAATGGGAGAAACACAATGTTTATTTTAAATTAATGTATTAAGTGATATATTCTAAACACATGGTGTTGGTTCATGTGCATTTATTTGGATCATCTGTAGTTTCATGTCTAAATGGGAAGTACTATGTATTTTTACTGGTAGATTATTTTTCATTGTATACTTTGGTGTTCTTTTTAGCTCACAAAATTGATGCCTGTTCTTACTTCACAAAGTATGCAAAATCTGTAGAAAATATTACTAGTTAGGGAATTAAGACCATTATAAGTTACAATATATGAGAGATCGATAATAGATACATTGAATCCTTTTTCCAAAATTATCTACATTGACAACTTATTTTCTCATATGACCCCTTAGTAGAATGGAGATATTGAAAGAAGGAATTGATCTCTTCAATAAGTAAACTAGACCATGAGAAATGAGTATGAATTACCTATATATATTTGGTAAGAGGCTATTACTACATCCTTATAAATAATAAATTAATTATTAATTATACCAATTTTAAAGAATACCACTTTGGAGCTTTGGAATAAATTATAGCATTAGGTTATTTACTTTAAATTTGTTGGTTATAAAGTATTTATCCAAAATACTAGGGATAATAATTAAAATATTCCTCCAAAATTGTTGATGGAATTATACTAGGTTATAAAACATATTTTAAATCATATAATGTTTTCAATAAATGAACTAATACTATGGAAGATTATTTTCACGTGAAATTTGATAAAACAGATCAACATGAGCCCTTGACTTGTTTAGAAAATCACGAGGATGATATGTCTTCTCTGAGAATAAATTCTAAACCTTCTAATTCTAATGTGAAATAGTTAGAAAAAATAATTTTTTTGAATAATTTATAGAACATCCATAACCCAAATTGGTTTAAAATCTTAAAGTGGAAATACCATCCTTTTTAGATATTTTATAATTCTTAAATTTCACCCATTTGATATTATTATAGGAGATATAGATAGTTGTACATAGAAAATAGATTATTTTATAAATAAGGTTCATCATCAACCATTATTATCTCACATAAAACCTATGAAATTCATTGGTGACACTAATGATTAATTTTGGGTGATGGAAATGAATGAAAAAATTAATCAGTTTGAATGAAAGAATGTGTTGGAACTTTTTGATAGGCCTAAGGAAACTATAACTATAAGTGATAAATTGGTTTTTGAAAACAAGGTAGATGAGTTAGTAACGATAGTTCAAAACAAGGAAATACTAGTTGTAGATGGTTATAGTCAATAATTATGAATAGAATATGTGGAATCTTTTTCACTAGTGGCTAGAATTGAATCCACATGAATTTTTCTTTCCTATGTAGAAAATATAGATTTCATACAATTTAATATGGATTCCAAGAGTGATTTCTTGAATAGTTTTATAAATGAGGAGGTTTTTGTTAAAAGATCCCTTGGTTTTCAAAATCCACATTTTCTATATTGTGTTTTCAAATTAACGATAGATTTATTTGTATTAAAATTGGATCTTAGAGCTTGGTATGATAGGCATAGTAGTTTTTCCAATTCAAAATGAATTTCAAAGGGAATATCTAATCCTAAAATTTTTATAAAAAGATTTTCAAAATATGTTTTAATGGTATATATTTATATAGATGATAGTATTTTTGAATATTCAGGAAATTTATTCGTGTACTAATTTTTAAAATATGATGTAAAGGTAATTTGAAATGAGTTAATGCGTGAAATAAATTTATTTATTTATTCAGATATTTTAAAACAATGAAGGACTAATTTCTAATAAATTAAAATATGCTTATGCTCTTTTAAAATGTTTCAACTTTATTAACACTAAGAGTAGTGATAATCAAATGAGTACCACATGTTAATTAGATCTAGATGAAGCTGGGAAAGAATTTTATCAAAAAGGATATCAAGGTACTATTAGAATTATTCCCTACATTTCTACTATCTGACTTGATATATTGTTAGTGTCTTTATGTGTGATCTCTTTCACTCTAATCATAATGAGTCGTACTTTGTTGTTGTCAAAATAATTTTCAAATACCTAAAATATACTAATAATTTTTTATGGTTATACCCTATAGAAAATTAATTTTATTTAGTTTATTATTTTGATGTTTATTTTAGTGGATATAATTTAAATATAAAATGAACATTGAGAAGACATCACTTTTTAGGAAAGTCTCTTTTTTCATTGTGTTGTAAGAAGAAAAGTCATGATAAATTGTCTAGTACTAAATCTAAATACATAAGTTTAGGTAGCTTCTATGAAAAACATTTATATATAAAACAAACAATATAAGACTATAGATATCAATTCCAACATGTTCAAATAAATAGTGAAAATATAGGTTCTTTTAACATTTTTAAGACTCCTATTTTTTAATTTAGAACAAGTCATTTTGATGCAAGGCATCAGTTTTGGAGAGATCATTTTCAAAAAGATGATATCACTCTTGAATAAATTTGTATGTAACATAAATTGGATTATTTATATAAAAATATATTGAATTATGAGATAATTAATTGCATCAAATATGAGCTAGGTGTGATTAATTTTTATTATGTTTAATTTTTTTAGAACACACTATTGTTTATGAAATGACATTCGGTATGACATACTATTGGGTATGAAACACTATAGGGCATTACACGCCATTGTGGTTGCCTTACCATTGTGGTTTTCTCAACATTTTATACATCATGCTGTTGGTTTTTACGACCTTCTGAATTTTTCTCTTCAAAATTGTTGAATCATTATTTTATAATTCTTTTATGGCTTAATTAATTTTTATGATTCAATTAAAAAAAATTCTATTTTTTTATTACGATTTCCAGATCTCTAAAAATCCCAATTGATAAATGTGATATATTTTCATTTTCCACATATCTATTTCCTTACACATGTTCTCTTTATCTATGTTGTACCTCATTCCTCTCTCAATCATCAACCATTGAGCACCCTTCCTTATTGGCACTTGCCAAGCTAATTTTTAGGGTCAATTTGAAGAATTATTCAAATTATTCTATAAACGAGTCATTTACATCAAATAAACAAAAATACGAGTCCAGTTTTTTGACATACTATAGAACTACTGGATATTGAGATTGAAAAATTATTTGTAGAACCAAAAATTGAAGTAGAAGAATAATGGATGCTTATGGGAGATCAATAGTATTGAATTTTCTACATAACAAATTTTGGTTAGATCAGTTTTTTTTAAACAAGATACCCTTTATCGTAATATGGTGGATTTTTTCTATCAGTATGTGGAGTATTGTTTTTATAATGAAGAAGAAGAGTACTGGCTAAGAATAAAAGTTAAAGGTCATAAAATTGACTTTGGTACAAAATAGTAGGTACAGTGGTTGAAATTACCACATGACAGTGTTTTCAATTGTTATCAAGAATCCATCTTAGGTGATGGTGTTAATTTAATTTATGAATAAACACATACCGAGTTGATAGGTGATGGAAAGATGATAAGGCCAGTTGCTTATGAGTTATATGGGGGAGTGAAGGTTGAATTTTAACTTTATACAACACATTTTATTCCCAAGGAGAGGTGAATTTTACATTCTATGTTATTAATATGTTCATTTGATATGTCATATGAAATCAGGGTAAAATATTAACTTTTTAAAATATTTCATGTTTCATATATCATAAATGATGAAGACAACATCTATATCAAATTTCCTATTTTATCTGAAAATTAATTCTTCTATACTGAATGATATATGGATTTTTGATGATAATGATGAACCAACTATGGAATGTAGTGGTTTTTCTACCTCAAAATAACTTTTTTAAAGGATGAAGATTAGCTAGAACACTAGTAAAATGTAGTGGGTGTATGATGGTTAAACAAATTATGTTGAATTCAACTATATAGATCATATATCAAGGCCAAAAGACGTTATTCATCATGTTTTGCAACCATATGAGATACAAGAGTATTCAAATGAGAAGGAAGAATATTCTTTTCACTTATGTAGAAAACATTTTTTATGTCATTTATTTTTTATTTTTTAATTGAGTTTTTGGCCGACATTATTAAAGGATACCTTATAAATATTTTTTTTATGTTTGTTATTAAAAATAGGTGTAAAAACATAAATATGAAACATATTCCATGTCGGTTCCAAAAATAACGATGTTAAAAACACATTAGAGTCGTGATTTATTACAACAGTTTTTAAATAACTGACGTAATAAAATCCGCCACTGAAGTATTTTTCAGGTCGTTTATGAGTAGACTAATGTGGTAAAAAAATCTGTGGTGCATTTTTTCATGTCTCTTAAACAATAACCAATGTGAAAATAGATATAATACATCAGTTATTAAATAATCGGCCTAATAAACCATTCCCATAAATTTATTACCTTGGTTATAAAATAAAAGACATAAAAACAACTTTGTTTTAAATAAAATTGTTCAACCATTACTATGATCTGCCAAAGAAGAGCTGAAACAAGCCGAGAAATGACCAAAACAAGACCAAAACAAGACTAACATACATAACAGATAAACATCAGAACTAGACCAAAACAAGATGAACCAATTCAAAATAAAACATTGATATACATAACATTCAAAAAATAAAATGTGATCTAAAATCCTAAAACCCCTTGGATAGCCCCTACCCCCATTGACATCCCCCCCATTGGACAACCCCCCACCCCTAGAAACTGGCCACCACCTGGACACACACACCCCCAGGACACCCCCACCCCCCAAACACCACACCACCAAACTGGAAACCCCCCCTCTCCACCCCTGGACACCCACCCACCCCTGGACACCACCACACCGTAGACAACTCCCACCCCCTAGACACCCGCCCACCCCCTTGGACACCCTCCCACCCCCTTGGACACCCTCCCACCCCTGGATTAGACCCCACCCCCTAGACACCACCGCACCCCAAGACACCCCCACCCGACCCACAAAACACCACCCAACCCTACTAGACTCCCCCACTGGATATCCTACTGGACACCCCCAACGACCTTGGACAACCCCACCCCTTTGACACCCCTACCCCTGGACACCCACCCACCCACTAAACAGCCACCCCAACCACCCTGGACACCCGACCCCCCCAGACACCCCCACCCTTTGGACAACCTCCCCACCCTCTGGACACCCTCTAACCCCCTAGACATCCCCCTACACCCTGGACAACCTCCACCCCTTGGACACCTTCCCACCCCCGGGACTCCCCCACACCCAAGACACCACACCCGCTATATAACCCCTGCCCCCCAGACACCATACCATCCATTGGAATTCCCCCACCCCCTGGACACCCTCCCACCACCCTGCACACCTCCACCACCTAGACAAACCCTAGACCTCCCTCCCACCCCCTGGACAGCCACCACCCCCTAGACAATACCCCCACCCAACTCGACAGCCCCCCCCCCCCCCCACTACCCCTCCCCCACCCCCTACAAACCCCCACCCCCTAAACACCCACAAACCCCTAGACATCCACAACCCTGGATAGACCCCCCTGAACACCCTCACATCCCCCTTGGACAACCCCCACCCCCTGGACACCCTCCTGCCCCCTTGACACACACACCCCCTAGACACCCCCTGTACCTCCCTCCCACCCACTAGAGAGCCCCTCCCACTAGACTACTCCCCACCCAACTAGACTTCCCCACACCCACAGGAGACACTCCCACCCCTACCCCCTTGGACACCCTTCCACCCTCAAGACACCTCCTCACCCGACATGGAAAGCCCCCCCACCCACAGAAGACACCCCCACCCCCACCCCCTTGGACACCCTTCCACCCTCAAGACACCTCGTCACCTGACATGGAAAGCCCCCCCCCCCCCCCCCCCCGAGACAACACTCCCACCCCCTAGACAGCACCCCACCCCACCCCACTAGATAGTCCCCATCCCATAGAGACCTACCCCACCCCCTAGACACCCCTCAACACCTTGAAATACCCCTATAGACACCACCCCACCCCACTACACACCAGCTCACCCCTGGACACCCCCACCCCACCGGATAGCCCCCACCCTAGACACCCTCCACCCCCAGCCCCCTTAGACACCCTCCACCCCCTTGAAACCACACCACCCCCTTGGACATCCCCACCCCCTGGACAGCCCCACCTGGATACCCCTACCACCTGGAAAGCCCCACCCCCCATGGACAGCCCCACCCCTCATGAAACCATTTATATGCTCTGTCAATGTATGAAACAAGCAGAAACCACACAAAAACAAATCCAAAACCAGACCAAAATCCATACTAGAAAAACATCTAAACTAGGCCAAAAAAGAAGAACTAGATCAAAATTAAACATTCACATATATAACTTTAAAAACATATATTTCCAACTAAAAAACATTAATCCAACCAAAACAACTATAAAAAACACAATTATAATTACATTGTTCAAATTACATTTTACACAACAAACAAACTAAAATCCAATGAAATGTGTAAAATCATTTTGGAAATTCCACTTATAAGTGTTTGACCTCTTGATCAATATAGGGTTTTGGGTCATCAAATAGATACCAATTAAAAGAAAAGTTGTTTAATGTATAATTAATCAATCAAATGAAATATTATGGAAACATTTATATGTAAATCTTACCATGTCAAACATCACATGTGTTCCAGTTGTAATTATTTCATACATAAATATTAACATATAATATCAACATTTGATGAAGCCTTTTCATTCATGACAATTCAATTTAAATTAGTGTCAAAAAAATATCATTTTTATGTAATACATTTAAAATACTAATTATAAATGGATATTTTCCTTTACTTTTAGATATTTGATCTTGGAACTCCTTTTCGCTGGGTTTTTTAGAATGTAAGTCGATTCTCAGTTAGAAAATAATATGAATGGGATAAATTTAAAATTCATTATAATACAAAAAACAATTAAGAAATTGAAACATACATTTCCAATATATTCTTAAAACTTCCCCCCAAATCGCCATGGATAGAGTATATCCAATTAATTGTTTTATCCCTTGAACAAAAAAACCTAACATCCAATGATCACTGATATAAGAAAAAATTTATGTTTAGTGGTTTCTTATGTTAAAAGATAATGAAATATTTTCCAGATATAAGTTTCATACCTTTCCCAAAAAGGAATCATCCAACACTGCATGATTGTATTCTGTTCTAATCAAACATCAATATAATGTGTTCTTTGTTCCTCATCCAGTGAAGGTTATTGAGGGGAAATCAAATTCTAATCCATGAATCCATATAAAAAAGTCATCTCATTCTTCTCACACATGTTATAAAGATGCCTAATACAAAAAATACATAGGTATACATTTTTAATAAATATAACGAAGGGATAGGTGCTAAGTCATACATAGAAAAAATCAGAACCACGTCAATGCCCAACTTATGTCGAGTAACAAGATCCATGTTATCATTTTTCTAAATCCCAACATTTATTTCATGTCCACAAAATGATCTTCTATTTGATATTAATAATGAGCTTCCAACATATTTGAATATCTTGACAACCAGTCAAGACTACTAGAATACGTATATGATGTTATACATATTTTTCATTATTATTTTATATACAGTATTTCATAACTTTTGATGAATTACTATAAATAAATAGAAAAATATATAAATTTTCAAATATTAAAAAAATTTAATAAAAAAGAAAATAAATGATATAACATATATACCTCTGTGGTAAGGAGTCTCATATGTCTGGATGGCCAATCAAAAAAGCAATGATTACTATGTCCATCTTTCATCACCTCATCTGTATATAATGGTACTCTGCTGGATCTATCTATAATATATTGTAGAGTGACCCTATTATTATCTAACTCTAACTTTTGATGATAAATCTTATCTCATATACAATATACCAACCCATATAAAACTATATAATGGTGAGAATCATTAATATACAACTCACAATAAGTAAAAATTAGTTGTGAAGGAGTAGGATAAAAAATGGGGTCTGTAGACAGAGGTGGAGGATAAATAATGGGGTCTATAGGTGTGGGAGTGTGAGCTACTATCAAAGGTAGAGGATAAATAATGGGGTCTGTAGGGGGAGGTTGATGAGTGGGAGCTGCAGTCTGAAATTTTATCTTCATGTCTACAAACGTGGACTGTACCGACATTATAATAATTTCCTCCATATTCCCATTGATATTATGAAAATTATACTCCAAGGATTCTATTTTTTATAAACTCCATTTACGGAAGAAGTTGAAGAATTTGGAAAAAAATTTCATACCTATACACTCGCCGGGTTTCCTCATACAGGACAAGGGTTTTCCGGATTTCCAAATGCTATAGATAAAATATCTTGCTTTCCAATAGATTAAAATACCCCATGTGTGCTCTTCCCCTTAATAGAATCCTGGGATAATTAATTGAACATTTATATAATGATTCAATGTATATAAATATAAAATAAACATAAATAAATAAAATAAATATCACACAATCCTATCTACTACAATTCTTGATTCTCCCGAAAGAATTTTCCCCTTTCTACTCATACAATCTCTCTTTCATTTATCATGTTTAGATGGAGGGTATGGGGGGAAACCTCCACATATATTAATGACTCTAATCTATGTTTTTTTGAAATTTTCAACCATCATTTGTTCTTCCAAAAAACTTTTTCCTCCGTGAGAGAATCTTGGATGATATACATTTTTAGATGTGATCTCCTAATTATATGCCCTTATTTCTATAAATTCAGAATATTAAATCACTAAAAAAACAATAATAAAATCATTATATAATAAAACCTATAAAAGTTTACGTTTCCCATACCAAAAATAAATCTTTTATTCTATTTTCAACAAATTGTTTCCATGTGTCTAAATCTATGAAAGGATATATATGACATAGACTGTCATGATCCCTATGATAAAAAATGAAATCAAATGTGAGGATTGATTTGAAATACCTCCATCTCCTAATAGAAATTGATCTACATTTCCTCATGACTCATCTAGTGTCAGGAATAACAAAGCTCATCAGATATAGAATAAGTAAAACATATTATGCTATAAACATTTAAGGTATAGTCCAACAATTGAAAAAGATCTTACAAACATTGTCTCCCATAACTGAGATATTATTTCTCTGTCCATACTTCTCCAATAATCATTCAAAATTGTTACTTTTCTATTATCCAGATATGATAGAAAACTCATAAAATGTTTTTCATTTTGACCTATAGGAATATCATTGTCATCAATCTCAATGAGTATCCTTTGGTCCTACCTACGGTCAAGAGATAATTTTGGTAAACGTGTGCATCCACGTTTACCAACTCTTAAACTCTTAATTTTGTCATGTGAGCGCATGAGGAAGATTGGGGAACATCAAGAGCATGTGAATGTTCCTCCCCAGAGGTATGATCAGGATGCTCATCTCTAGAATCATGTGGTTGGTCAACTTTTTGATCTATCATTATCCATCAAATCGAAAAAGAAAACATTAGATCAAAAATACATAAAATAAAATAGTAAAATACTAATGTAAACAAAAAATGGAAAAAATGAACTATGTTATGTAATAGTAAACACGAGAAATATCATAAGCATGTTAAATAACTGTAAAAATGGTATACATGGTAAACATGGTAGTGTAATTTTCATTCAACAACATCAATATATTTATAAGTTACATAATGATAAACTGTGGTAAAATATGGTAAACATTGAAATCAAGTAAAAAAGGTAAATTAATTGTCATTCAAAAAAATAAATAGATATATAAGTTACATAATGGTAAACATGATAAACTTTAAAAATCAAAATTTAAATAAACAAAAATTTATACTTATTTGTTTTAATACATGTTTTAATAAATAATGAAATTATAATATCTAACATTATATGATATTAATAATTCAAAAAAAGAAATAAATATATGTTACATGAAATATTAGGAATGCACAAATGGATTGTTTTCCCATATACATTCTTCATGATCTTTCTTTTTGGCACAAATCATGTCTTTAACAAGCATATCATTATTTTCTACTAATCTATCCATGGAAATAAGGATATAACATAAATCAAAATCATAATCAAGTAGATCCTCACCAATATATTGTTTTTTTAAAAATAGACCACTGCATATATTATTGATCAACATCATATAAAATGTTTTTCTCATGGGTTTCCATTATAAAAGAATCATTTCTGTCTTCCAATCTTTTCAGATTAACAACTTTAATTCCAAATTCATTATATGTGACACCATTTTACTGATAAAGCATTTTTCAGTTAAAAACATGAAAATTATATTTAATTTATTCAACCTCATATATTTATTCAATGACTCCATAATATACAGATGATGTAGAAATTGGGTATCTATCTTTAGAACTTAAAAAATTCATTGCTTCTGCAAATACCAATACAAAACTATTTTGAACAACATCTATAATGTCTTGAGACTTCGTATGAAATGTATACCCCTTAATGTCATACCCAAACTGTGTTATCATATTTAATCATGGACCAACCACCAACCATATTAATGTCTCTAATATAACTGATCTAACAACAAAGGTATTTTTAAACCATGTAAATTTTTTTATGCTCATTCAAAATTAAAATTTCATTATTCTTTGGATGAAATTATTTCTACTCATTAATATGCAATGTGATATATGGTTGAGAATACGTTATGTTATTCAGGATGAATAATTGTACCTTCATCATCTATTCCACTACAATGATTTTACTTTCTAGCCATGAATCCCTTTTCCATCCTTAATAACTCATTCATAGAGAGAAAGAGAAAAAAATATATGCTCCACTACAACCAAGTAGCTCATAAAAACAATTTTCAACCTCCTAAGATAAAGAATATTGAATAATTGAGGATTTAGGTCAATATTAATTCATATCATATCGAATCCTTATTTTCATATACATTTCAAAATGATACCTCCAATGAAGATATAAAAGCGCATGAAGATTTATTTCTCGAACCAGATGAACCATTAAATGAACCATTATACCAAAAAAGTAGAGGGAAATACATTTGCAATTGAAAAAGTATCTAAATGTCATCCTTTTCCGAAATTTTCAAAGCATTAAAATCAATTAACCTTTTACAAATTGAATTGTGAAAATAACACATCTCCATTATAGTCTTTATTACATAGATGGGAAATATACCACATAATGAAACTTGTAGAAGTTATTGCATCATGGCATGAAAATAATGAAATTTCATACCTATCATCTTTAAATACATCAAGGAGAAAAAATAAATACATTTAAAGAATAACCTTGAGGAATTATTACATCATCAAGACATAGAAAAAAGGTAATTTTCTTCCTATTGAAAAATGTTTGACAAGCCTGGGGATGAAATGGTCGACTACCATTTGGAGTGTGAGAAATCTCCAAATGAATTCCTATTGATAGTAAGTATAATCTTGCATTCAACCCATATTTAATCTTTCCATTAATATCTAAAAATTTTCTAATCAAACAATCGAAAATATTCTTCTCCACATGCATGGCCTCAAGATTATGTTTCACTTCATGATATCTCCATATGGTTGCTCAAAAAATATTTACATTTTCATTCAAATATTTCTATCATTACCAGATTTATGTGTCTTTCCCATTTTCACATCAATGTTTTTCACCCTATCAAAATACACATCAGGGGATAATGGTCTTTGATCAATATCAAATTCTTGTGTGCCATTTAATGCCTTTTTTATTCTTCTATAAGAGTTATCCAATGGCAGAAACATTAGTTGAACCATGTATAGTGTTTTCCTCCCATGATGCAATTGAAAAAATGAAGTTTGTTGTTTGAAAATTGTACATGGTTTATTCACCTTAAAATTATACCCAGACAAATTTCTGTACATTGGAAAATCATTTATAGTGAACGTAAGCACTTAATACAGTGGAAAAAATTCCATATTCATTCTTCAATTTATAAATGGATTAGATGGTATTCTCTTGAGATTGTGACTTCATAACAAGTGACCTAGTTATAGGGTCGAAGCTTGTCTTTTTAAAGGGGATATCCCATGGTAGGTATCACCATTACAGATTAAATTCTTTGTTAATGTTTTTTTTTGACCTTTGGTGCCATTAGGGTTCCATTTTCCCTAGAAGGAATCTCTTGGTTTCTAAATGAAACCCTTGTTTAGATGGGTGATAATTTTTTCTTTAGACTCATTATTGTCCTGAGAATGATGAAATTATCAATTTCACTTTGTTATACATTACTATATCATGGTTGGACGATTCAAAGGTCACTTCACCCTTTCACTTTCTCATTGATGGATATCTTGGTGTGTCATCATCTTGGATGATGGTCATTTGGGAAAATATGACTCTACGCTATGCCTTTTATGTATATTATCATATTCTTTAATGAATATGGTAGATAGCCTATAGGAAGCATCTATGAATTTTATTTTGGATTCAATATCATGGGGTAAAATGGATCCATTCATATTGTTCTTGTCGAGTGCTAAATGGTGTAATGAATTATTTGAGTTTGATGAAATTGGCAAGCCAAATGTTGTTGAGTTCAGTAATAGATTATCTCAAGAGTATAGTGATGTGTGGGTTAAATAAATCTTTTATGACCCAATTAACAAGAAGAATTTCTCATGATTTGGGTGTTTTGACACGCTGGTCATCTTGGTTTTGGCTTTCATTGAATGCTTCTACGTATGCGATCATGACTTAGAGGTGTGGCACACAAGAGTTTAAGGTGGTTTTCATTAATCATGTTTATTTTCAGATAGTATGACCCATTATTCGATGACTATGAAACTCCTAGGGTAGAGAAATTCATATTTGTTCAGGTGAGTATGTGTCCTTCCAATTATAAATAATACATCCAAAGAGGACCATAGAGAAATTTCCAGTTTTTCCCAAATTCAATTTAGGATTTCAAGTTTTAAATCATGATAGTTATCACTTAACAAAACAAAATTGAACTAATTATATATTTATACAAAAATTAGAATAACTATTGGTCATGGGTGGACTATGGTAGTTTATCCTAAATGAGAAATGAATTCCATAGGTGGTAAATGTATAATAGTTCAGTTGAAAACCCGTTGAGAGGTGTTGTTCATCTTTTTTCGTGAAGCTGACCGATAGTGGTTTGACAATTCTTCTCTAACACTCCTTGGTTTCCTCATAGTGTATACAAATGAATGGGATGAGAATATCTCCTATTTTGATAGGATCATTGATAAACTATGAGAGCATAGCATTTATGCCACCCTAAATATATAAACGTTGTTAAGATTTTTCTGTGGTTTTCTCATTGTTCCATGTTGGACACATGGTTTTTATCAAGGCTTGGTTATTATTGAGATGTACTTAGATTCCCATGTTGGAAGTCGATGGATAGACTAATTTACACCCGTTAGACTCCTTGATGTGACTTATAGGTGGATAATGCTTTGTGATCAGTCAGTAATATGACAAGGATGGTGTGTCCTTATTCCATGAATCACATGTATGAATTTGGTGTGGATTACCTTGGTTAGATTTTAGGACTCAAGATCCTCGAATTCGAGGTTACCACAAACTTTTGGTTAGGATCATAGTTCTTTTTTAAAAATAGTAATGATTCATGTGGGATGGATCCATATTACACCCTTGTCTGTGATGAGTACTGATATAATAGATGGTCATCTGAAGAATTTACCCAGAACATCATCAAATGCTGTTTATGATCTTCATGGACCGTCTCCATGATAAATGCAAGGTTCCTTGCGAGAATTTGTGGTAGTTAATTTTAAAATTATCTATCCATATATGTTAGTAATATTCAATACAATTTGTATAGAGTTTCATTACTCAATATCCATCTTATTTAATGCGTACATTAGTGGGAAACATTATAAATAATGTCTCCAGTTTAAGGCATGTTTGGTTTAAGGGTTGGTCGTGTCATACAGTAAAAAACACACATGATCGGTTTCAGTTTCATAAATGAAGATTTATAAATTTCATTAAAATCATGTCCCAGATATTAACTTAGACGTAATTGGGTTCTCATTGTCAATGAAACCACATTAGGAGTGTCGTTAAAATTCTTGAGGTGTGCTTCGTAGGAAAATCAGATGGTAGAGGTATCTTGGATCTAAATTGGTCCCATTTTAATGATAAGGCCTAGGGTGGGAAACACCTTTGGAAAAATGTTTAATGATATGATGAAGTGATCGTGTCTCTAGATAAATGGGAATGGGTAAGTTTTGTATTGGGGGGTTGGTTGGAAAGTGATAATAGGCTCGAGTTTTAAAAATTTTATGGTTGACTACTTAAATAAATGCTCCATGGGGCGTTTGAAATTAGGGGATGTAATTTGGTCATTCGAATGAGAAATCATGACTCTTTTAGGTTAGGTGTTGTCTAAATTTTCGTTGCGGGATTCTTGGGGATGAGAATTTCTGTAGTGGGATGGTTTTAACGACCCATGTTTTTTAACTGGATGAAAATTCAAAAGAATTTAAACTTTTTTATTTCTTCGATAATCCATTTTTAATAATGTTCTTCTTAACATACTTATGAGAGTCACAAAGATTCAATGTCCCATTTTTAGACATGGGTAAAATCATGAGAGTTTTCTTGAGCATCTCGTCATTTTTCTGGAGAAGCATGTTCTTGGAATCATTATTATCAGTTCTTTGAATTGGGTGCATGGTTTTTCATAATCATTGTATCTCCTCAATAGGAAATATTATAGTTTTATCAATGTATCATAAATTCCCTGAATGGGTGGAACATGGTTTACTCAAACCATGTACCAATCCCGAATGGGTAGTTCCCCTTAAATATAACATAATCATTATTCATCACATGATTAGTGCACAGGGATGGTAGATGTACAGGTCAAATTATGTGAGGCGTTTCCTAATGGGATGGGTGTGGCATGATTGGCGTATGGATTGACTAAACCAAATGACCCAATTTTTAGAGGTAAAATGACCAAAATTCTCTTAATGAATAATAATTTTTCCCATATTTTATTCAACCTCTTCTATTTGTGTGTGTCACTCCATGATATGTTGATCTGCTTCACCCAATAATATTCTAGGCCTGGATGTAACTCTTCCATCCTTCATCCTTTTCATTCTCCATCAGTCTCCATGTTTTCGCATCATAACGCTCTCGGGTCATATTAAATATATATTCATTTAATATATTCTTGGCTTTGAAATTTTAGTGAAAGATAATTTTCCAAAATTTTAGGGAGAAGGTATGTTTCTATGATCTCTTCCTAACCTCGTCGAATCATACCTAGATATTGGATGACTGGAACATCCAAAGCATGAGGTGGGTTGTCTAAGAATTTTTCTTAAATATACATATGTTTATGAATTGTGTCATTGTTCTATGCATTGGACTTTACTGAGCATTGCATTATAATTAGTTACATGATGCCTAATTGATCCCCGCACCTAGATGCACTACCAATGACTGTTGTTTAGTAGTTTGATGATACAATTTCAATCACGGACACCCCATGTGTGTGCCATCATGAATGTCTCCTTTTTAATTATTTATTTAAAATCCCAAAATTCCATAAATGTTATCATCTTATATGATAAATAGGTTTCCCCTTATAAATCAATTGTTAATTTTATAATGAGACATCTTATGTTCTATACTGAAACCTTATGTGTGTTTTGTCATGTTTTGTGGTTCTTCAAAAATTCGTATTTTAAGGGAATTGAGTTATGTGACTATCTTTTGGTGCTTAAATGTGTTAAATAAGTTATTTATGGATAATTAATTTTTTTAATAACAAAACACCTCAGATCAGATATGATGTCATCAATACAATAAAGTGGAAATATGAGTCTTTTTACATGTTTGGATGCATTGATATGGTGGTTAAGTTATGGTTTTTGTTATGGTCAGTTCCTTATAATTTTTAGGACATGGTCCATGATTGAATCCTTAAATGGAGTTACCCTCATTTTCTAAATTATTAATTTGATCAAATCTCCTCCAAAGTTCATTACGTGATTTGAATATGGGATTACCCATATAGGTAATTTCGAGATAACCATTGAACCTCCTAAGTGCCTCTTAGAGCCTTAGATATTGAATTTATGTGATTTATGTAATTTAATTGAATCACCTCGTAATAATGGATGTTATCCCTTAACTATGTAAAATGTATTGATTTAATGATATGGGTTGTGCTGTTTGGTAAGGATATTCTTTTATTTATACCATTAATTATGTTAGTTATGAATTGTAATACCTTGAATGGAATGTAAAGCGGTGGAAAGGACACAATATTTATTTCATGATTTTATGAACTGTTATAAATGTGATAACATGGATTATAATGGGTTATTCAAATGAAAATCATGATAGGTATTTCCAAATGCCATTTATTACAAAGACGATGATGCATTTATTTGGGATTGATAAATGTATGGTATGAGAGGTATTGACTCAGGGATATTTATCATAACAATTATTACAACTTATAAATATTTTGTGGAATGACTCTATGGGATTTGTTGATCATGGTGCATCACAATCCCTAATATCAATTTTTGAGTATGGTATCTCATACAAGTGATACTATATAGGCATAGGGTTTAGGGGAAACATTCCATGATTACATCATTTTCTTATCATCTCACTCCCCATCAGATGTGTTTTTACATGACGTCTATAAATATATTGGGATGTATGCAATATTCCCTATTACCTAAGCATTAATGATCATCTAGAATGGTTATAGATGTTAGAGTTACACCTTGTTCCAACAATCAACTACTATTCCAGGTATATGGCCATTCGGTGTCTGTACACACTTGCTTCATATAGGTTGATGCAATATATAAATAAGATATATCTATAATTATTATTATATAAATAGAGTATTGGTTATACATTTTATTATGACAATGGGCCAAAGAAGGTTGTTCCTCCAGGTGTCTTTTAAGAACCTATGAATTCTGGTTGTTATTTGTTTTATAATTTTTTACTATTCATATTATTGACATGTAGCCTTACATTTAATTATGGACTAGTTTTGGTCATATACACTATTGCTAGGAACCTACTATGATTATTTTCCAACAAATTTCTCAGGCCTCCAGTACATTGGGGGTACCTATGTATACATTATACTTGAAGGACCGTGGTTGATTTCTTGTGTTGTTTAGCATGTAACTAAAAGTACATTGCATAAGACCAAGTTGGATGTCCAAATTCTTGTGCAGATCACCCTTTGAGAATTACTATTCTTTTATTTCTTTCCATTATTAATGTATTGTACTGTAGCTTATCACATTGTAAATTTTTTTCATTTTAAATATTACATTAGACTCTATATAGGCATGCATTTTCATGCATAAGAATTGGATATCTTTTCATATTCAGGTGAATATTATTATTCTTCTGATGCTTTGTTATTATATTATTTCTATTTATGTTGTTTTCTTCTACATACATTCTGATAATACATTGTGATATACTAATATGAGGGTACAGTATCCCCAATTTAGCATATTTACACCCCAATTAGTAGTCATAAACCTCGGGTGTATGGGGAGTTTCACCTGAGGGAATGTGGCCCACATGTCTGGCTAATATCAAAGAGGTCAGTCATGTCGAGACAATACAAATTAAATCTTGAATATCTATTTCAATACATGTATAATGACGCTAAAAAATATGTGATTTTATGAAAAAATAAAATATGATAAGTTTTTATGAAAAATTCTATTACCAATTATTCAATTTATTAGTGATATTGGGTGAGAACTTCAGGGGGAAAAAATATGAGAAACAATTATTCTCCATATCCCTATAAATTTTCACTCCACCTCAATTTATAGGGATTTACTAAATTATTTAGTATAATTTTTTAAATTTTTTAAATTTTTTATTTAAATTTTTGGAAATTTATTTCTGTTTAAATCGATTATGGTTAGTGGCCTCCCTGTAAAATCTATCTTTGAGTTCTTTATCTTGTTTATCAGTTTCCATACCCTTTATTATTCTTGTCATGCAAACTTTTGAGCATAGAAAATATAATTCTAGTTAGTAGATTAGTACCCTAAGTAAAATTTATAAAAATATTTCCAATTATACATAGGTCCCAGTATGGGGTAATAATAGTTAAAATTTGACGTTGTGGTGACATAATTCAATATCACCTCATTGAATAGATTATTTTTGATCTTTTAAGAACAATTAATTCAATATCTCTATGAACCATAAAATATATCCCTTCTTTCTACTATCATAATTATGCTTTGAATTGAATTTATATATATAATATTTTTATGACATAAAATTTTCAACCTCTCCCATATATGTAAGTTATAATTATATTTGTTAAAATATAAATATTGGCTATAAAAATTCATTGTATGTGGGTTTCCATTTATAGATGGTCCCTTGACTGTGAAAATATGAAACATTTATGAGAAAATAATAATTTAATTTAATAGTGGTAATTGAAAACTAGGACTCGTCAACCAAAGAGAGATCCTTTATACAACAATTAAAGAATTTTAATTTTAATGGATGAAAATACCATAAAAATATAAATATAATTAAAAAATTATTCCTAATATATTTGAAGAATTAATTTATTTATGTTGAATAAATACATTATGTCTAAATTTCATCTACCATAGTTGAATTCCTAGTACCTCATCTTATCGAAAAACAGTTTGATGTAAAAAAAATTCAGGGAGATTAAATTTATGAGTATACTGGTAATTTTTAAATTTTTATTTTTTAATTACACCCTAATAATCATTATGCTTATTTTTTAAATTCAATACCACAACTATTGGATGTTGATGAATTCAATGAATATGTTTTTTATCCTAGTGAGATGATGGAGGAGCTATTCAAGTGGTACTATTGTGCGTAAGATGATGATGGTAGAAAAATTAAAAAAATTTGGAATAAATATTTTAACTCAAAACAAAATTTAAGAAAAATTATATTTATCTATATTTACCACCATTTTAAACCACTCCTCCCATTGATAATAATATGTTTCAACTAATTTTCTTTAACTCCACTAGTACACCTTAACTTCTCCCTAACATCTCATCTAGTGGTTGGGAATATTTTAATTTTTTTGGGGGGGGGGTATCCACTAATGTAATATAATCATTAATTCTTGGATAATTAATATGTAGTCATTCATGAGTTTTCATCAAAGTCCAACTTCATAATGGTGGTAATGAACTATAACTACGGGACCAGGGGTAGTAAAAACCTCGCACCCACATCGAGTCCTAATCAATTTTTTCTCGACATTACCCTTTATCTTATATTTTTAATAATTTATATAATGTCATGTTATGATATTTATTTTTAGCTATATATAGATGAATCTCTGATCTTAACTATAGGATTCCACTAGAAAATAGTATCATGCTGCGTATTTCCTTCTCTTTTAATTCTTCACCCTAATTTGTATTTTGATTATCTGAAATGTGGGGTTGTTAAATTTATGTGTGGGGAGAGTCTCAACCTAATTAGGTTTTTAGTTTTTTTAATCATGAATTAAATTTTTTCTAATAATTTATATTAAATTAATATTCATATATATTTTATATAAATAAATTATTTTGAGATATTTGAAATTATTTTTTTAAAGAAATATTTTTAAATAATTTTTTTCTATCGGAACTTATTCTTGGAATTTGGTTTTCAAACAATTTTATGATTTTGAATAAATTTTTGATTCAATGAACATGAAACACATAATAAAAATAATTTTCATATAAATTATGATATTTTGATCCTTTTTGATATATTTGTCTGAATTCCCACTTATTTTTGAAAAAAAACAAGTATTTCTTAAGAGAACCCAAAATTTTTATCTTCCACCATCCAAACTTTTGAGTTCAAGGATTGATTATGATATTATCAAAGAATAATATTGTAAAATTTATTTCAAATAATACCTACATTTATATTCACCCTTGTTTAGACCAAAGATTCCATTAATTTCCTTTTATGTTACACTATAGCACAAGAAATTTTTCTTTACCTGCCTACACTATAAATATTTTTACTTGGATATTTTCACACTTGATTGTGGGGGATGGGAATTTCAAATGTGTTAAATAAGATATTTTTAATTTTTTAGTGATGTGATGAGTGTGAAATAATTTTGGCTATTGGGGATAGATAGAATTGGGCATGCATCATCATATCGTTGTTCCTTTTTTGTATCAAAGTATACTCCTATACAAATAAACATAAATTAGAAGAAATAAAAAAAAGGTATAAGAATGAATTATTCATTATTAATACTTTTGTGACAGAAGTACCTCTAAAAACTATTGGTCATGAATTTTTATCCATTAATTTTATTCATTTATCTACTTATACTCCAATATGAATAATCGAAAAATTAAATAAATTGATGAAAATGAAAAATGGGGATAATTTGGATGTGATCACTATAACACCCCGAGATTTTATGATCAAAATTATTGTCAATTTATTGGATGTCTTGTGTTGTATGACACCCCAGGATTATCATTCATTATACGCAAAACCGTATTTTCTTTTAGTATACGCAAACACTATTGATGGCTTTTGTTGAAAGCAAGAGAGACCATCCTCGATAGCGTGTGTTATACGAAATACCGAGTTTCACTAAACAACGATATATTATTCCAATATTATTATGAACTAGCCATTATGAATAGTATTAACAAATTTTTTTATTTTATATCATTATAATTAATCTTAATCATTTTATTGAACATGTTATGAGAACAAAATAATTTTTTTTGTATAAAGGATATATTTTTCCAAAAATACAGTTTTGCTTCCTTTTGATGGAGCACCCAAATTAAATCAAGTTTTTGACACCTTAATGAGTTCAATTTGACAAAATAATGTTATTCATTTCAATAAGTTTATTAAATTTTACTTTGGATAATTTCTTAATATTTTTTAGTGAACTTTCATATTTTGATGAATAGTAAAAATACGCTAAATTTTAATTAAAAACAAATTTTTTCATCAAGATAATTTATATGGATAAATTATAATATTTAATGGTTTTAAAGTATAATTAGAATATATTTTTAACATTTAATATAATTTATGTCATTATAATTAATTTTATTTGGAATTCATATGTAAAAACATTTCAATATTTTGCAATGTTTTAACATTAAAAACCTATTTTCTCAACAGTGGGATTAAGTTTAAATTAAATACAACAACTATCATGTTTTGATTTTCAAAAAATGGATTCCATATTTGGAATCAGTAGGTCCAAATTATGTTAATGTGCATTATGAATAGTAACTACGGTAAATTTTATATACCACTGTTAAAGAAAAATCAAGTAATTAAAGGTAATAATAATATTATAAAATTTTTCCTAACACTTGTTTTAAGATAATTGGAAGATTATATTTATCCTTAAAATATAATTTGGTCAAAATTAAATCTATTGGAACCCACATGGATGCGATTAAGACCTTTATTTTATTTTATTTAAAGGCAAGTGAAATATGACTCAATCAAACTTTAATAATTAAAGTATTTTTAATATAAGTTTATATAGAATATTAAATATATTATAAATACTCATATGAAAGATAAAATAGTTTTTCTATCTTATGGTAATTTAGTTGTAATTTTTTTGAAATATTTAATTACCTAAATAGCAAATACATTAATGGGGCAGAAATTATTTATTTAGTGAAAAATAAATAATATAGTTTTTATTCAAATTATAATACCCATAAAAATACCAAACACTTGATAAAAAAATATTGGTCGGGTATATATAAAATATAATCATACAATGGTCTATCTTTGGACCATTTGGTGCCTTATAAATGGGATTATGATATTTATATTATTTTATTTTAAAATATGTCAAAGTTGTAACCTTAATAATTTAATAAATATAACAATTTAAATGTAATTATTTTAAGATGAAAAATATAAGTAAATTTATTCTTATTAAATATATTAGAATTATCTTTATCATCGTATTTTATTTTGAATTTTTATGCAAAAAAAATTTATATTAAATATTTATACATAAATGTTGTAATAATTGTTTTATTAAGAGAGATATCAAATAAATGGTTTTAAAATCATTTAATTAAATATTATATGAACAAATTAATGAGCTCCATGAATTTTTTAGATGAATATGACATGTCAGGAATCTATTAAATATTTTCCTTTGAATATATATTCTATGTGTATTTTATTTATATTCAAATAATTGAATAATGTCAAAATTTACACTATTGATATTATATAAAAATATCTCATTATTAAATTGTTTGAAAATCACAAAAATATTTTAAAATAAAAAGTTGAAAATTATAATGTATCAAATGTAATAATTTATCTAAT
This sequence comes from Viscum album, assembly GCA_963277665.1. NCBI lineage: Eukaryota > Viridiplantae > Streptophyta > Magnoliopsida > Santalales > Viscaceae > Viscum > Viscum album. Next base: position 1,261,327,088 of record OY728152.1, read on the forward strand.
TATGGAAAATTCACAGCACATAAGTATGTATTTATAACAATTTCAAAATGAGAATATTATTACCACAAATAAAATTAAATAAATAAATTAATGATAAATCCAAATGATAAGGTTTAAAATAAAAATAAAACATGTCTAAATTTTATTAGTTTATGATATTACAAACCCTATATTATTTCATATTCTAAATGGGTAATTTTTGGGGATTTTTAATTGGGTTTTGATTTTATTATTAAGTAATAATTTTGAAGTTTCCAAAATTGCCCCTTTCTTCTCTTATAAAAGGGATCCTCGTCCCTATCCTACTCACATCATTTTGAGCCTTCAAGATCAAAAAATCCCAGAACATTACTCTTATCAACTTCCCTATTACCATTTGGGAGATTTGGGTCTTCTGAAAAGTCCAACTCCAGTCCCTTAAGAGGAAGTTCAATGGAGGTGCGTCGAAGAAGAGGTAATCTCTTCTACCGATTCTTTCAAGTTTCTATATTCTTCAACATCATATTAGTTAATTGTTTAATTATAAAGTAATAATATCAGTATAAATAATATACATATATGTTATTATAAATATTATACAACCCCATTTCACCTTATATTTATCCTACAAAAAATGAAATCACCTTGCGTGCGTACGTACTGCTTACCGTCTCCACGTCGTGGTGTAATCTGTTTTTCCACCACCAACATAATTGATGGGTATAATGTTATAAATAAAGACTTTATATGATTATTATAACATCTTACTGATTTTGAGATATTCTATCATTTGATCCAATTACATTCAATAATTATGGGAATGATATCATCGCTCGTGCATACGTACGGATTACCATCTCCACGACTCAATGAGATTCATTCTCCATGTTAACCATTTAATAATCATTATAAAGTATATATAATAAATAATAATGAAATAAATGACATAATAATGATACAGGATTTATGTATATGTTTTTTACATAATTCCATTCTATTTAATAAGGAAACAAAAATAGCGTTCATGTGTACATACGACCAACCTTCTCCAAGAACAGTGTATTTCATTCCATTTATCAATTTCTTATATATATGTATATTCTGAATATATAATATATAAAATCATTTTTACATTCTTGAAGTAATTAATCATTATTTAATTGATCATATGAATAATTATAAGTCAAAACATGTACAATAAAAGAAACGATATTTACCAAAACACTGCTTTAGCATGGAATTGACAAATGAACAGGTAATATAAAGTCTTATGTGAATCATATATGATATCATAAATATTATTATGGTTCTGTTAGAAGTTAATAATATGTTTAAACCACCTATACAATATTCTCAAACACATACAGAAGAAATTGGGCATAAGGTAAGGGATAATTTTTCTGATCTCGTTTTTATCCGGCATTGATTATTCGTAAGTATTTACTGGGGTTATGTTTATCATCCATGTCTATGTTTTCTCAAAATATTTTTAATAAAATGTTTACTATTATTCCATGTATAATTAAAGTCATTTTTACCCTTTTGTTACTTTTACCACATAGTATGGAAGGAGTCTTTTTTTACAATACGAGGTACTTTATGACTTTTCCAACAAAAGTACGTAAAAAATGTTTTTTTAACTTATACAGCATGAACATATTTTCACATTTTCATAACACATTATTTCCATGAATCCTATTTTAAAATATTTAATGATTATTTTTAACAAATTACTTTTTTTTAAAAAATTTCACCGCATTTGGGGAAAAGAAAATTATTTTGAAGAAGAAAATATATTTTCCCAATGAATTCATTTTAAGTGTTTATTCAAAACTATTTTGGTTATGTTTGAAGTATAATGATCCTATTATTTATGTGGTATAATTTTTTTTATGATGAAATGATATCCATTATTTTATATGGATTATGTTATGATGGGATTATGTTTATGAAACCCAGTTTATTCATTGGGTTATGATGAATGGTTTATGTTAATTTTGTGGAACACATAAGAATGGTTTCATTATGAGATGGGTGGAACCTATATCTCCCTCCAATGAATTGGGTAAAGATGTATATCTCATGAATTAGAAATTCATGGAATGGAACGTAAATCTGGTTCAGTAATACAGGGTTGGAACAACATGTAAACTCGATTAATTAATTGGATATGTCCACTATGATGGTCTTGGCAGCAATACCCTGGCTACAATGGAAATCATATAATGTGCTTAATGGTTTTCCAAAATTACATGATTTATTACCAAGAAATTTTATCATGATTGATGTTCCATTATGATCAATGGATTATGTACTATAATGTTTTTGGTCATTGCTCCTGATTTTGATGTTTAAATTTTATGTTCATGTTTTTATGTTCAAATGTTTATGGATTGTTTTGTGTTATCCATGTTTATCCTTATAGATCATATGAGATCACCCTTTATATGTTTTTTACAGAGGATATAGAGAAAGGTTTTAGGTTATAAATAAAGGGGAAGATCTTTATGGGAGATGTTTAAGAGCTTTCACCATGATTAGAAGATTATGTTTCAAGTTTCCAAAAACTCTAAAATATTACGGTATGTGGGTGTCTGTTTTGGTTATGTATTAAGTATTCCGAAAAAGTAATGTAACGTATATATACATCCTGATTTCAGTCTCTAAAGTTGGTATCAGAGGAAAGGTTTAGTCGTCATTTGGAAACAAGGATGTGAAAACATTAGTGAGATCCCTATAGATATTTTTAATGTATATCATTGAATGTCCCTAAGGTTAAGTATAGGTATAGGTTACAGTCCTAGAATTATGATATAGTCGTGAATAACATAGGATTAAACCTACGATTATAGAGATTGAACGTACTCCCCCTTGATAACGTTGAGTTCCTAGTATGATTTTACCCTCTCACACTATTCGTTTTGGGTTTTAGATAATGGATGGAACCCAAAGGAATGATGTTGATGATAAATTCTCTGTGAAATGTAATGATTGTTCTTATAAACAATCAAATGTTATGGTTAATGGTGTGAAAAATCTTATTTCTATACTTAACCAAGCTATAAATCATTATGGACTTCCAAATGAGAATTGAAAGGAACAATATTCTATTGAGTCCATCATTAGGAAACATCCACCTTCTTTCAGTAGATCTTCTGATCCACTTGTTGTTGAACAATGGATCAGTACCGTTGAAAATATATTTTCCATACGTTGCTATCAGAACATGATAAATCTATTTTTGTTGTTTACCATTTAGAAGGTGAAGAAGACCAGTGGTGGACTCTAGATAAGAATACAAGTCCCCAAGATGAAATTGAATCCATGGAGTGGGAGGAGTTCAAGAACATGTTTTTCAATAACTAGTTCCCTCGTATTCATCGAACAAAGTTGTAAATGCAGTTCCTTGATATTATGAAAAAGGTTGATGAATATGTTGGTATATATGAGGCTAATTTTACAAGGCTTGAAAGGTATGCATCTGGCTTAATCATCCAACATTAATGTAAAGTTGATCAATTTTTCAGTGGCTTAAAACCAAGTCTTAGAAGTTTATTAGCTTTAAGAGACTTCAGTATCTATGAAGAAATTATGCATTGTGATATCAAGGTAGAACTGGATGTTGGTGTCACATACCCATCTCATGTTTTTGACAAGAAATGATTGATGGAGTTCAAGGAATAGTCTCAAAACAACTGTGAAAAGAAGACGAATTTTTCGTTATGCTCATTGTTTGGAATGAATCCTGATGGAGATTGTACTAATGGGACTAGAAAATGTTTTAAGTGTGGAAAAGATGGTCATCGAGCTGCTGAGTGTCAAAGAAATTGGAAAAAGGGAGTTAATAATGTGAATAGAGAAAACACTATAGAGAACCCACCACCAACACTTCAATGCTACAAGTTCAAGGAACTGGGGCATTATGCTAACCAATTTTCTAATCCAAGGGATAATGATGATCGACATCAACAACCTCTTAAAGAAAAGGAAAAAAGGGAAGTCACATGTGATCACTGATGGTGATGTTGAATATGAAAACGAAGTGTTAGAATGATTAATTGTTTATGTAATGGTGTTCCAAAATAGTGTTGTGGAATCTCATTTATAGTATCGTGGAATATTGGAATTTCTATGTATTGGTTTATTGTGGTTTTCAATAATTACTTGGTATTAGTAACCATTAAAACTGATGGGAATATTTTTTGGAAAGCAGATGATATGGGCATAATGAAGGGGTAAAGAGAAACTAATATGTTGGATATTATTAATAAACTCATGACTGATATAAGGACAATTTGACATCATGGTTTTAGTATATAGAAATTTTGGGATTTTAGTATGTGGAAATAATTAACTTTTGACAGAATTCATGTTTTCACTAAGGTTCTATGGAAATTCATGTTTCAAGAGAATACATGATTAAGGTATTCAATTTTCTGGAATATGATCTACAAGATATATCTTATGATATATGGGAGATAAAATAGGGTATTCAGATGATTTGTATATGACCTCTCTAATAATATTTTTCTTTATTTAATGAGATTGGAAAGAAGTATTTTGGATAACCCTAAAGATTGGAATGGATTAAGATAGACATCATATAGTATTGTTTAAGGCTAGAAATTTTTGATATTATTCCTAAAATTTTATTATTGTATAGTTTTGGAAAAAGGACAACCCATATGATGAGCGACAACCCGACGCGTCGGACAAGGATACAGGAATCAAACCCACAACTGGTGTACGATAGGCCTTTATATCCTATCACTAACCCACATGAAGTCTCGGGTTAGTATAAATTAGTTGTATGTTATTAATTTGTATGATAGATGAAGTATAAGTCTATTTTTGGAACCATATATGATTACTATCACCATAGATGGACTTATGTATATTTAACTTTTTGATTGAGATAGATGGAATAACCTATCATTATATCGCATGATCTACTAACATTTCAAGAAGGAAAAATTCATGATGTGGAAACTGTTCATGGAATGATCAACAATGATATTACACTGAAATCAAGGAATTATTTATCATTATACAAATATTCAAAAACTATTGGGTAGTGATATTGAAAACAAAAAATGGTGTCCTAATACCATCATATCTGATTAATAATATGGTACCTTAGATCATCAAAAATTTATAGATTTGTGATTGTTATATTTTTCATAGCCATGTTGTCTATAACTCTCCATGAGGACATGATTGTTTTATTTCTCTTCCATATTCATATTTTCACCTATGTTCTCCTATGCGGAAACCCAGTGATGAGTTAATTTGGGTAAAAATTATGTTTCTTTATATAATATTTAAAATTAAGGTTTTGTAAAAATTTTTACGATGTGTGTTTCTATGAATGGAACTTTCATGTAGTTAACCATTTATATCCCCAACAAATTTTTAGGGAGAAATTCATTTTAAGGGGGTAGAATGTAACACCTCGAGATTTTATGAGAAATTTTATTTTTAATTTCTTTGATGTCTTATGTTGTTTTCTACACCAAGATTATCTTGCACTATAAGAAACACCATATTATCTTTTAGTATACGCAAATACTATTCTGGGCTTGTGTAGTACGCAAGAGCAACCTTCCTCAATAGTGTGTGTTGTACGCAATACCGAGTTTCACTAAAAAACAATATATTATTCTAATATTATTATGAACTAGCTATTATGAATAGTATTAACTGAATTTTGAATTTTATAACATTATAATCCATCTTAATCATTTTCTAGAACATGTTATGGGAACAAAATCAATTTTTCGTATAAAGGAAATATTTTTCCAAAATTACAGTTTTCCGCCTTTTGATGGTGAAACCACATTAAATCTATTTTTTGACATGTTTATGAGTTATATTTGACAAAAAAAGTTATTCCTTGAAATAATTATATAAAACTTTACTTTGGATAATTTCTTAATATTTTTCTGTTAACTTTTATATTATGATGAATAGTAAAAATAAGCTATATTTTAATTAAAAACAACACTTTTCATGAAGATAATTTATATGGTTAAATTATAATATTGAATGGTCTTAAATTATAAATAGAATATATTTTTACCATTTAATATAATTTAAGTCATTATCATTAATTTTAAATTGAATTCATAGTTAAAATTTTCAATGTTTTGCAATGTTTTAACTTTTGAAACTTGTTTTCTCAACAATGGGATTAAGTTTAAATTAAATACTGCAAATTTTTTGTTTTGATTTTAGAAAAATGGATTCCATATTTGGAATCATTTGGTTTAAATTATGATAATATGCTACGTTTTATTTTTAGGAATTATTAACAGTAACCATGGTAAATTTTATTTATGACTGTTAATGGTAAATCAGGTAATTAAGGGTAAAAATAATATTACAAAATTACACTAACACTTTTTTTAATATAATTGAAATAATATATTTATACTTAAAACCTGTTTGGGTCGAAATTGAATCTATTGGAACCCAATTGGATGTGATTAAGATCTTTATTTTATTTTATTTAAAGGAAAGTGAAATATGTATCACTCAAAAATTAATAATTAAAGTATTTTTAATATAAGATTATAAAGAATATAAATTAGATTATAAATACACATTTTAAGCTAATTTTTTTCTTTCTTACGGAAATTTTGTTTTAATTTTTATGAATTATTTAATTACCTGAGTAGCATATACATTAATGATGCGGAAATTATTTATTTTGTAAAAATTCAATAATATTGATTTTATTCAAATAATAATACCCATAAAAGGCCGAACCAATTGACCAAAACTTTTTTTTCGTCTATATATAAACCATAATCATCCAATGGTCTAATTTTGGACCATTTGGATACTTATAAAAGCGATTATGACACTTATATTATTTTATTTAAAAGATGTCAAAGTTTACACCTTCATAATTTAATAAATATATCAATTTAAATATTGTGATTTTAAGATGATAAATTCGAGTAAAATTATTATTTTGAAAGATATTAGATTTATATTTATCATAGTATTTTATTTATTATTTTTATTCAATAAATTTTTATATTTAATAATTATACATAAATGTTGAAATAATTATTTTATTAAGAGAAATATCAAATAAATGGTTTTAAAATGTTAAAATAAATATTTTATGAACCTATTAACGTACTCTATGAATTTTTTAGATGAATGTTACATGTTATGAATCTATTAATTTTTTTAGAATATATCTTCGATGAGTATTTTATTTAAATTCAAATAATTGAATAGTGTCAAAATTAACTCTATTGTTATTTTATAAAAAGAACATATTATTAAATTGTCTGAAAATCACATAAATATTTCAAAATAAAAAATTTTAAATTATATGTTCTAAAAAGTAATAATTTTTCTAATTATAGAAAATTCACAAAACATAAGTAAGTATTTATAACAATTTAAAAATTAGAATATTATTACCACAAATAAAATTAAATATATTAAATAAAGATAAATCAAAATGTTAAGGTTTAAAATAAACATAAAAAATTTATAAATTTTATTTTTTGATGATAATAAAAACCTATATTATCTCATATTATAATTTAGTCATTTTGGTTATTTTTATGTTGGTTTTGATTTTGTAATTAACTAATATCTTTGTGGTTCCCAATAGTGCCCCTCTATTCTCTTATAAAAGGGAACCTCATCCCTCTACACCTCAGAACATTTTGGGCCATCAAGCTCTTCCAAACCCTTCCCATTACTCTTATAAACTTCTCTAGTAACATTTTTATGATTTTGGTTATCTAAAAAGTCCAACTATAGTTTCTTAAGAGTTAGATCAAAGGAGCTGCGTCGAAGAAGAGGTAATCTCTTCTACCGATTCTTTCAAGTTTCATTATTATTCTAATTATTCTTCTTTAGTTGTTTCATTATAAAGAAAAAACAGAAATATCATTAATATACTGATATGTTATTATAAATATGAAACAACCATATTTCACCTTATATCAATCATAAGAAAAATGAAATCACGGCGTGTGCATACGTACGACTTTCCGTCACCCCGCCGTGGTAAAATATGTTTTTCCACCACCCCCATACATGGATGGGTATAATGGTGGAAATAATGACTATATATGATACTTATAAAATCATACTAATTCTGAGAAATTATATCATCCACTACAATTTCATTCCATTATTATGGGAATGATATCATCGCTCGTGCATACGTACGGATTACTATCTCCATGAAGCGATGGGATTCATTCTCCATGTTACACATTCCAGAATGATTATAAAGTATATATAATAAATACTCATAAAATAAATGACATAATAATGAAGAATATATTTATGTATATGTTATTTACTTACTTCTATTCAATTTTATAAGGAAATGAAAACAACGTTAATGCGTACGTACGACCTACCGTCACCATGAATGATGTTTTTCATTACATTTATCGAACTATTATATATATATGTATATTATGAATATATATTATATATAAATCATGTTATAAATTCTGGAAGTAATTAATCATGATATAAGTAATCATATTAATAATTACAACTTAAAACATGTATGATAAATGAAACAATTTTACCCAAAACACTGTTTTAACATGGAATTGTCAAATGAACAGGTAATATAAAGTCATAAGTGAAAAATATATGATATCATATATATTATTATGGTTCTGTTAGAATTTAATAATACGATTAAAACCAATATACATGAGTCTCATACACATACGGAATAAATTGGACATAAGGTAAGGGATAATTATTCAAATCTCGTTTTTATCCATGATAGTTTATTCGTAAGTATTTACTGGGGTTATGTTTATCATCCATGTCTATGTTTGGTCATAAAATGTTCCTAAATTGTTTACAATTATTACATGTAATTTTAATGTCATTTTTAACCTTTTTGGACTTTTACCACATGGTATCGAATGAATTCGTTTTTTACCATACAAGGAACTTTTTGACTTTTCCGACAAAAGTACAAGAAGAATATTTTTTTAAACTTGTACAACATGAATGGATTATTATGGTTTCATAACATCATATTTCCATGAATCTTATTATAAAATATTTCCTGATTATTTTCAATAAAATTCTTTTATTTTACAAATTCATGAAATTTGGGGAAAACAAAAAGATTTAGAAGAAGAAAGAATATTTTCCTCAATAATTCCTTTCAATTGTTTATTAAAAATTATTATGGTTATGATTCAAGTATAATGATCTTATTATTTACATGGTTTGATTTAGTTTGCGATGAAATGATATCCATTGTTTTATATGGATTTTATTATGGTGGGATGATGTTTATGAAACCCATTTTATTAATTGGGCAATGATGAATGATTAATGTTTATTTTGCGGCACACTTAAGAACGGTTTCATTATGAGATGGGTAGAACCTATATCTGCCTCAAATTCATTGGCTAAAGATTTATATCTCATGATATAGACATGGCTGGAATGGAAAGTAAATCAGGTTCAGCAATACAAGGTAGCAATGGCAAGTAATCCCGGTTCAGTAATGGACTTTGTCGACTATGATGGTCATGGCAGCAATCCCTTTGCTACTGTGGAAATCATATAATGTGCTTAATGGTTTGCGACAATTACATGTTTTATTCTCATGAAATTTTATCATGATTTATTTTCCTTTATGATCTATGCCTTATATACTGTAATGTTTTATGTCATTTCAAATGATTTTGATGTTTAAATTTTATGTTAACGTTTCTACGTTCAAATTTTTATAGATTTTTTATTTCCTCCATGTTTACACTTACTTAAAATTTGAGCTCAACCTTTATATATTTTATTTTCCCAAGGATATAATGAATGGTATTAGGTAAGAAAACAAAAGGGGAAGATCTTTATGGGATATTTTGAAGATCTTTTAACCTTATTAGAAGATTATGTTCCATGTTTCCAAAGACACTAAACTATTATGGTCCTTAAGCGTCTATATTTTTATGTATTAATTATTCCGAAAAAGTAATTTAACATCCATATACGTTAATATTTGGGAGTCTATAGTCACTCATTGTAATAAATATGTGATTCATGTCTCAGGTGAACACAAAATGGATTATGTTGTATTTCACATGAATATGGATAATTGAGGGATTAATTTCCATGGTTTTCGCATGAATATGAATACATTGATCATAAGTGTTAATAATCCTCGTATTTGAATGATTCTATACACAAAATATATGATTAAAAATTAATAAGAAAATTCCTTATGATTAAATTCATTTTTATGTTTGATGGTATGGGTAGTTAAGTAATGTTAGAAACCTATGGTGACACAATAATTCTGAAATTATGAATTTAAAATAGGATTAATTCACTCATGAGTGAAGAGAGTCAAAAAATTAGTAACACCCCAATATTTCATAATACGTTAATTTTTTCAATGTAATTCAATAGCTTGCACTACACCCAACACCAAGTTCAAGCACACCACGACATACCAAACTAGCTGCTCCAAAGTAGTTATGAATAATATTAACTGAACTTTGAAATATATATTATCCTTATAATTTTATAATCTTTATTATGAGTTTCGAAGAAATTATGTAAGAGAAAATTCATTTTTTCAGGTAAAAGAAGTATTTTTCAAAAAAATGTACTTGTAACGCCTTTTAATGGTGAACCATTTTTAAATCCAATATTTGAAACTTTTATATATTAAATTTTAAAAAATAAAATTTTTCTTCTGAATCAGGACACAAAAATTTGGTTTCAAAAAAATTTGGTTTTTTTCTGATAACATTAATATTTGGGTGAATAATGAAAAATACTATATTTTAACATAAAACATATTTTTTTAAAAAAATATTTTATATTGTTAAATTATACATTTTAATTGTTTGGAAGTATAAATATATTATATTTTTACCATTTAATCCAATTTTATTCATTGAAAATAATTTCACTTTGAAATTTAACATAAACAAGTATCAATCTTTTGTTTGTTATTATTTCGAAAAATGGGCTTTTTAGTTTTAACAAAGGGAATTAATTTTATATTAAAAATGAAGATTATATGTTTTGAATTTGGTAAAATAGATTTAATTTTTGAATTCATAATATCAAAATTATCTTAGGGTAAAATTTTGGTATTTTTCTTAAAACTTTCAATTTTTGATGAATATTGAAAAACATTGAGTTATTGTATAAAACTGACTTTATATTTTAATAATTATTTATTTTATTTAAATTGATTTTAGGTCAAAATAAATTCATAATACCTATATAAGTTCAATTTAATTCTTTAGAGTCATTTTATAATAAATTTAGATACATAAATATTTTTATTGAACTTTTTACCATCTTTTACACACCTCCTAGGAGCATTTGAAAATTTTCATAAAACTAAATTTTACTGCTTCTGTGAGTTGAATTTTGAAAATCAATGAAACACGATTGATATCAGTAAATAAAATGTGGTTTAATATGTAATTACACAACCCCAGTTACCCATAGTCGGTGCATTATTACATAACATTGGCATGATAAAAGGAAATCATTTCCTAAAAGACCGATCAGTTTAGTAGCCTTGGAAATACTAGATACATGGAAAAGGTAATCATTACAAATTGAAAAGAAAAACAACACTAAATTAATCCATTATAAACATCCATGATTATTAGATTATTCCTATAGGTCAATCATAACTATCTTGTTCACATCCTAGGAAAATAAAACATAGAAAGGGGTGAGATCAGATGTTCAGTAAGGATCAAAATATAGCGAAAACTTTTATAAATAAGAATAAACATTTAAGGAAATGTATAACTAAAAATAAGCCTTTTAAACTTGAACATCAACATAATATAGAAAAAAAATAAAATGAAATAATCCCATTTAATTATTCACATGGATATTCTACTAGTCGAATAATCACATGCAATATCAATAACCACATTCATAATGATGGAATACATAATTCCCGACTATCATAACCACAAAGTCAAGGCCATCATCCAAGACTACAAATAATATTTTTTCAATCCCTTTTTCCAAGACACTAGTATGTCTCATGAGACCTACCGATGCATTAAGGAGCTATAGCGTGCTCCACCTGTCACTTACTAAGTACAATACATTCATTATATGAAATGTTTGAAACATAACATCAACATTCGTAATAAAACTAACATATTAAATGTCAATCCATTATCCACAAACCATGAATGGTATAACAATATCACATCCACAATCAAACATAAATCATTAGATACAATATGGAATATTGTATTGTATTAGATTAACATCAATCGAGAATAATGATGGATATTGACATCATCAAATCTATTAGAGAGAAATATCCCCCTTTTTCATGAAATAATTTAAAAGTCAATCTATTTTCCAAGAAGCCATTTAAAAATAGATTTTTTAATCAAAGTGTCCCATACCAATTTGAAACTTTTAAAAGTAATTTTAATTTTAAATCATTAATATCCATATAAATAATTCCATAAACCCTTTTTTAAATCATGGGCATTAATTAGAAATATTTAGAATAATAATCCTTTAAAATATTTAAAAATGATATTATAGATAGAGTCTCTAACCAAAAGTGTGAATCTTGAATACAAATAATTGAGGTAATCAAAAAATTGTAATATCATGAGAATAAAGTGATTAATGATATACAATTTCAAAGTGCATTATATACACCATAAAAAAGTGATTTGGTGTATAACAACAAAGAAGTCTCAATGGAATGTAATTTGAGATGAAATCTCTTATAAAGACCACATATTTAAGTTAAAGATAAATCAATGAAAAAATTATGTGTGAAAAATATAAATACAGTAAATATTATTGGATATTTAGTGTAAATCAATTAGAGGACATTCACACATATTTTTGTAAAGACAACACCAATGAATTGGATATTTACCTCCACAAATGGATAATTTGTTAAAATTACTCTTATCAATTTCATATCGATGACTTGAGAAATTTTCAATGGAGTGATTATGTGTATCAAAATTATATCCAATTTAAGGGGAGTGGAAAATAGGACATAAGAAAATGAATAGTTATTCCACACATAATCATGGAGTAAAATAATCAATGAAGTATCTGTAAACCCGAATGAGTGGAAATTGAAACTTCAAATTCCCTTATCGATTTGGTAACATACGAAACATAAAACCATGGAAGAAGGATCATAAAATTATGATGTAAATATCCATAAATTAAATAATATTACAAAATGAATACAATAATGGGCCGTACACACACTACATGAAATAAATAAGTGGTGAACAATGGAAATCTCACAGAATTGAAAGTGAGATAAGAAACCCTTTACTTTGTAATTTTTCCTTGGTCGAGGGTAGGTTAAACTCCTGTATAATGGTGAAATAATTTTTATTTAGTTATACAAGAATCATATACATTAATATGATATTATATATGATCTTTTAACATTGTTTTGTTAATAATGTCTTAGTATTATCGTCACTTCGGGTGTTAACAGATTTGTTTTCCTTTATATTATTTGTTATATGAGCCATATTTGTTATGGATAAGATGTATATTATTCATATCCATAATAAAATCATGTCTTTAAGTAATATTTTGAATCATCAAATGAAATTTAGTCTTGAGTGGATATGATTGGGATGGAATCTAATCGCATTCGTGGCGACGGTAATCTGTACGTACGCTCGAGCATCAATATCAATCTTTTGATGTTAAAATAATATATGATTGGATGGTATATCATATATAAAGAATCATTATCTTGTTATATTTTATTATTTACATGAATTACACATCATTATTATACCCATCCTAATAATAATGTATTGAATAACAATTACACCATGACGTGGAGACGGTAATCCGTACGTACGCACGTATGGTGACATGTCATAAAAAGGATGGATAGAATAAGGAATATGGATGTACAATATTTATAATAACATCACAGTATATAAAAGATACTGGAGTTATTATTTTAGAATGGAAATAACTGATAAAGAAGAAGTGGAAGAAGAAAAGAACTTGAAAGAGGGTGGTGATATTATTACCTCTTCTTCGGGCTCATCCTTTTGATTTGATTAAAAGGGCATCATAAGATGGCTTTCAAACCAAAGGAGAGACTCTAGGATGAAGTGAGTGAATATTAGAGAATATTTGGGCAGGGGATGGCCGATCGAAATTGCGTTGAACGTGTGAATTTGAGAGAAGGTTATGTTCCCTTTTATAAGAGGGGTGAGGGGCACCTTAGGAAAAACATAAAATATTACTTTACCATAAAATAATTTTCGATTTATAATCAATCAAAAGTGGATTATTTAAAGGATAAGGGGAGGATAGGTCTGAAACCACACAACCAATTGTTTTTAGACATGTTTGGGTCACTATATTAACCTTATCTTTTAGATTTAACTCTTAGTTAAATAGTTTGACATTTACCACGTCTCTTTGTATATTTATATTATATGGTTAATAAATTTACTATATACATCCAAGAGAACCAAAATAGGTTCATTAACGATACACATATCATTATATAAGTCCTTTTTCCAATCATTAGATTTTTAAGAATAGAAAATCAATTAATAATATAATATTTGATTAAAAAACTCTTCTATGGTAATTTTCACACTATTTGGTATTTTGTTTTTTCTAAATTCATAAAAGAATTATTACTTCGAACGAAATTCATCTAAAAAACTCTAATATTCCATATTAACCTAAAAAATTAGTTTAATTCATAAAAAGTCTTAAATTAAATTTATTTTGATATTTATAATATCAATTATTTTAATATTTCATTAATTAGGTAATTACTGCATTATCATTGTGTCATTAATAAATTAAATTATATTATGTCTAAAAAATATAAATAAAATACCATTTTGTACGAAATATTTTTATCTTTATAATGAATATTTATAGTCAAATATTTCTTATGTGTAACCATATATTAAAAATGGTTTAGTTATTCAACATTGATTTTAACTCTTTTAACTCTTCTTTGAATTAAATAATAATAAATTTCCTAATCCAATCCAAGTTGGCCAAAGAGGTTGATATATTATTCCTAAGGATGCTTTTGGTCTAATTATACTTATACAATAGAATTAGTACATGTGTTTGGGTAAAAATAATATCATTTGTACCATTAATTACCCTATTTACTTTTAACCGTGGTACATAAAAGTAAAAAAGTTACTATTTACCGAAAATTATTATTATCTTATTGAACCACATTTTACTCCTTTATATTAACCATGTCGCTTGGATTTTCGAATTTCAACTCACAGAAGTGGTAAAATTATGTTTTATTTGAATTTTTAAATTTTCCTAGGCGGTGGGTAAAAGATGGTGAAAAGTTCAATAAAATTTTATATATCTAATATTATTACAAATTTAATCCTATGAATTAAATTGAAATTATATGGGTATTATGTATATATTTTTACCAAAAATAAATTTAAATAAAATAAATAATTATTTCAATAAAAATTCGGTTTTAAACTATAACTCAGTGTTTTTCACTATTCATTAAAAATTAAAAGTTTTCAGAAACATACAAAAAATTCACTCTAAGATAAATTTGATATTATGAATTAAAAAATGAAGTCTATTTTACCAAATTCAATAAATAAAAATTTCATTTATTAGTTTAAAATTAATTCCAGTTGTCAAAACCAAAAAGTGTTTTTTATTAAATAATAACTACCAAAAGATTGACATTTGTTTATGTCTGATTTCAAAGTGAAATTACTTCTAATGATAAAAATTGGATTAAATGGTAAAAATATAATATAATTATTAATTCAAACTATTCATATATATATATTTAGACTATAAATTATTTTGATTAAAAAATTTGTTTCTTGTTAAAATATTTTATTTTTCACAATTCACCCAAATATGAAAGTTTTCAGAAAAACATAAAATAAAATTTGAAACTAAATCTTTATGTCCTGATACGAAATAATAAGTTTTTTTTCAAATTGAATATATAAAAGTTTGAAATATTGGATTTAAAATTATTCACCATAAAAATCCATAAAATTGATTTTTTTTAAAAATACATCTTTTATCTCAAATAAATTAATTTCTCCTTACAATATGGCTAAGAAACTCATAAAATGGATTGTATAATTATTAGGGTTATATAAAGATCAAAATTTTATTTATACTATTCATAACCACTTTTGAACGACTAGTTTGGTAAGTCATGGTGCGCTTGAACGT
Source organism: Viscum album (assembly GCA_963277665.1). Classification (NCBI taxonomy): domain Eukaryota; kingdom Viridiplantae; phylum Streptophyta; class Magnoliopsida; order Santalales; family Viscaceae; genus Viscum; species Viscum album. The sequence continues at coordinate 1,261,343,300 of OY728152.1, forward strand.
GATGTTGTGTGTAGTGTAAGTTATTGAATTACATTGAATAATTAACATACTATGAAATTATGGGGTGTTACATTCTTCCCTCCATCAATAAATTGTGTCCTCGCAAATTTTAAAATTGGGCTTGGGAATATAATGGAAAGTCCCACATCAGAAAAATAGTCAAAAAAAACTATCACTTTAAAAGTAAGAAAGAGAAGTACAAAGGTCACCCAAGATATCCCATACCAGGATTCCATGTTGGAAAACATGGATATAAAAGATAAACTAAGTGTCAGGTTCTGATGGGGAGGGATTGAAGACATGATCAGGATAAATTTAACAACAAGAAAACCACAAACATGTGATGGGAGAAATGGTCATTAATTTCCCAATAGGAAAATTAAACATACAACATTTTTTAATTTACATTTCATAAAGATGTGGAATTCATTTATGAGATTGACTAAGAACATAAAGAGATATACTTACTTTTTATGTAGATTTTCATTCTTTAATAAATTTCTACCAATAACTAATTTTTTTAAACCATGAATATTCAAGAAGACCTGGTCACACCAGATGTGCTAGAATAAACTTCTATAGAGTCACACGATACACGAAGGATAAACAATACATTTACCTTGCCTTTAGAGATTAATCAAAACCAAAATGGTTAGTACAAGATCTGATGATCCTCCAAAAGGATATTCCTTTAGAGAAAGAAATAATAATCTTATTTTCTAAAATTAAACCAACAATACCCCAAACATAAATTAATTTCATTCAATAGACACTTTTACTTAAAATTCTTGAATATAATCCAAAATAATATTGAAAACCAAAACTTAGAAGAATTTGGTTATGTAGTCTTCCATGTTAAATTGTATGTACAAATGACATCAACTAATCTTAAAGTCAGATACTTAATTGTAATTAACCTAATCGCATATTTTCTATTATAGGGTATTCATTTCTTTAAATAATCCAAATCAATATAAATCCACAATAAAAACATAAATAAAAATCCACCATTACTCCACAAATAAAATCGCATAGTATTCTATTTTCCTTTGGCATATAGTGTTCCCAAAAAAGAAAACATCTTCCAAAATAAAAATTATCACTTAATCACCATATCGTTTTCCTATACTAAGGGTATTTATTTGATAAGAAATAACATCCAAAATCAACTTATTATTTATCAATAAAATCGTTTAACTAAAAATAATTAGTCGTACTAACCAGGTACTTCATGTAGTCCAGTGGTAGGCGATAAATCCAAAACACACTCTGGTTGTGGGATCGATTCCCACAGCTTTGTCGTACATGACTGGTTGTCACATGGTCTGCGTGTTGTCCTTTTTCAAAAAATAAATTTTATAATATTACCAAAATGATATAAATTCCTCAAAATAACCGTAACATAATTGAACCACAAATTTTATCTCATACCTTGAATTTTCATCCCAAAATATAATAACTTGTAATTTCCTCAAACCAAATGACCATATAAAACCAAATGGTTATTTATAACTATATCCACAAGAGGAAAGATAAGTATTCCTAAAATATCATTTTCACATGACAAACTACAGGGTTACAAATACAAGAGAAAATTATTCCAAAGTAATTAAATTAACAAGGAGTACTAGTACTTTTAAAAATTTCTCCAAAAATTTATTTCCACATATATTCTTATTTGACCGTGAAAATATTCTATAGAATAGGTCATTCACTAGGGTAATGTCCAAGTCCCCTACATTTATGGAAAATGTCTATAAATGGATTCTTTGAACCTTTTTTCCCATAGTACTCTTCATTTTTCCTCAGAAATTCTTCAATTTATGTCCTTCTTTCCCACACGTAATGAATTTCTTTGTTCCACTGAGACACATTCCTGGGTGTCTCCTTCCACATTTCCAGCATGATGGAAATTGAGGATTCATTTCTTCATAGTCTCCACTGCTGGAGCACTTATCATTCATCACCTCTCTTTTCATTGTTCAGTCTGGGAGTTGGTAAAGATATATTTTCTTGATCATATTTTTGGAAAAAGGATTTGAAATGAACACAATATATTTTACTCCTATCAATATTCCATTTTTTTCTCATTTCCACCACCGTTCGCACATTGTACATTATTCTCAATGTTACTATGACTTCTGTCGAATCCATCCATTGACTAAAATAAGAAAGCATTGTGTGAGTAACAGAAGTCATAAAATCATTTATAGAATATCATGACACCATATTTTCAATTTGAAACACCTTAAGATTAACCAAGGTCATTTATTCTCATCTTATATTAAAATATTTCAAATCAGTTTGTAAAGAAAACGTAAATTATCCTAAGCATATCCCCCAGGAGTGTCGTAACCAAGAGTGCAGCAAGACCCATTTTCATGCATAAGTTCCCATTTGAGTCTAGCTCAAAGCGGTGATTTTATGTTTTACCCCTAGGTACATTTTTTCCAGAGCCGCCTCTACCTACTCGTATCCAAACATGGATGTATTGCATGGAAAACTCACAAAAGCTCCACAATACCAGAATTCTAGGAAGTTATTCTATACTAATCCTCCAAGTCTATCTTAGGGCTATGTGCTCTAATCTATGTTTATCTAAATCTAGCTTCCATGTTTTGTACTAAACTTCCTTTGATACCAACTATAATTCCCCGACCATAATTACCTAGAGTCGGTGCATTATTACATAAAATTTCCATGATACAAGGAAATAATGTCCCAAAAAATAGATCAGTTTTGTAGCCTTGGAAATACTAGATACATTCATAAGTTCAACATTACAACATGAAAAGAAAAAAACACTAAATTATTCCATTAGAAACAACCAAGCTTCCAAAATTATACCTGTAAGTCACTCATTACTATCTTCTACACATCTTGGGAAAAATAAAACATAGAAATGGGTGAGATAAAATTCTCAATAAGGATAATAATATAGAGGAAACATTCATAAAGAAGTATTAACATTTAAGGAAATGTATAACTAAAACAAAAGCCTTTTAAACTTGAACATCAGCATAATATGGCAAAAAAAATAATTCCATTTACTTATTCACATGGATATTTTAATAGTCTAATAATCACATGCAGTATCAATAACCACTTTCATATTGATTGAATGCATAACGCCAGACTATCATAACCACATAGTCAAGGCCTTCTACCAAGACTACATGAAATATTTTGTCAAAGCCTTGTACCAAAACACTGGTTTGTCTCATGAGACATGACGATGCATCGATGATCTATAGAGGGATCAACAAATCACTTACTAAGTCCATTGAAATTCTCATATTAAATGTTCGAAACATTACATCAACATTCGTATTAAAAATAGCATAAGAAATGTCAATACATTATCAACAAACCATAAATCGTATAAAAATAGCACATCCATAGTTAACCATAACACATTCGATAAAATATGGAATATTTTATGGTATCAGATTAACCTCAACAGAGAATAATGAGGGATATTGGCATCATCAAAACTATTAAAGAGAAATATACCAATTTTTCTTGAAATCATTTAAAAGTCACAATATTTGTGACGAAGCACTTTAGAAATAGATTATTGAATCAATGTGTCCCATTAAACATTGAATATTTTTAAAGTAATTTTAATTTTAAATCATTATGTCCATATAAATAAATCCTTAAAACCATTTTTAAAACATGGAAATTAATGAGAAATATTTAGATGAATAAACCTTTAAAACATTTAAAAATGATAATTTAGTTAGTGTTTCTAACAAAAAAATAGACACATGAATAAAAATAATTGAGGAAATAGAAACCTTTTAATATCATGAGAATAAATGGATTCATGATATACTATGTAAAAGTACATTATATACACCAAATAAAAGTGATTTGGTGTATAATAACAAAGAAGTCTCAAAGGAATGTAATTTGAGATGAAATCTCTTATAAAGACCACATAATTAGGTTAAGTATAAATCAATGAATTAATTATGTGTGACAAATATAAATACACTAAATATTATTGGATATTTATAATAAATAAATCAGAGGACATTCACACATATTCTTGTAAAGACACACCAATGAATTGGATATTTAACTCAACAAATGGAGATTGTGTTAAAATTACTCACATCAAGTAGATATCGATGACTTGAGATATTATAAATGGAGTCATTGTCTATATCAAAAGTATATCCACATAAAGTGGAGTGGAAATTATGACATAAAAAAATTAATAGTGATTCAATACATAATCTTGGAGTAAAATAATCAATGAAGTATGCGTAAAGCTGAATGAGTGGAAATTGAAATCTCAAATTCCCTTATCGATTTGGTAACATACGAAACATACACCCATGAAATAAGGATCATACAATGTTGATTTAAATATCCATAAATTAAATTATATTGCACAATGGATACAATAATGGGCAGTACACACACCACATGCAATAAATATGTGATGAACAATGGAAATCTCATAGAATTAAAAGTGAGATAAGAAACCCCTTACTTTGTAATTTTTATTTGGTTGAGGGTAGGTTAACATAATGTATAATGGTTAAATAATTGTTATTGAATAATTCAAGAATCATATACATTAATTTTTAATCATATATGAGTTTGTAGCATTTATTTGTTAATAATATCATAGTATTATCGTCTTTTCCGATGGTAACAAATTCGTTTTCCTTAATATTCATTGTTATGTGAGCCATATTTGTTAAGGATGGGATGTATCTTATTCATATCCAGAATGATATAATGTCTCAAAAAATTCCTTTTAATCATCAAATGATATTTTTTCCTGAATGGATACGATGGGTAATTAAACTCATCGTGTTCGTGGAGACGGTAATCCTTACGTACGCATGAGCGAAAATATCATTCTTTTGATATTAACTTAATATATAATTGGATGGTATATCATATATACAGAATTATTATCATGTTATTTTTTATTATTTGCATGAATTAAACATCATTATCATACCCATTTAAATAATAATTTATTGAATAACAATTACAGAACGACGTGGAGACGGTAATCCATACATACGCACGTATGGTGACATGTCATTAAAAGATATTTTAATTAATGTATATGGATGTACCATATTTATAATAACATCACAGTATATAGAAGATACTGGTGTTTTTAATTTAGAATGTAAATAACAAAGAAAGAAGTAGTGGAAGAAGAAAAGAACTGGAAAGAGGGTGGTGATACTATTACCTCTTCTTCAGGTTCTTCCTTTTGATTTGATGAAAATGGATCCTTAAGATGGATTTCTGACCAAAGGAGGGCCTCTAGGATGAAGTGGGGTAAGTTTAGAGGATATTTGGGCTGGAATTGACTTAGCCAAAATGCATTGAAGGTGTGAATTTGAAACAAGGGGAAGTGCCTTTTATAAGAGGGGTGAGGGGCACCTTAGGAAAAATATGAAATATTACTTTATAATAAAATAATTTTCAATTTCAAATGGCTCTAAAGTGTAATATTTAAAGTATAAGGTTAGGATGGGTCGAAAACCACTCATCCAATAGGTTTTAGATAGTTTTGGGTCACTATATTAACCATATTGTTTAGATTTAACTCTTAGTTATATAGTTTGACTTTTACCACGTCTATTTGTATTTTTAAATTATATGGTTAATAAACATACTATATACTTCCAAGAGAACAAAAAGTGGTTCATTAATTATACACCTATCATTATATAAGTACTTTGGACAATCCTTAGATTTTTAGAAATAGAATATCAATTAATAATATTATTTTTGATTTAAAAACTCTTTTATGTCAATTTTGACACTATTTGGTATTTTTGTTTTTTTCTAAATTCATAACAGCATTATTACTTCGAAAAAAATTCATCTTACCATCCCTAATATTTCATATAATCCTATAAAATTTGTGGAATTCATAAAAAGTCTCAAATTATATTTATTTGGATATTTATAATATCAATTATTTTAATATTTCATTAATTAGATAATTAATGTATCATCATTGTGTCATTAATAAATTAAATTATTTAATGTCTAAAAAATATAAATAAAATAACTTTATGTATATATCTCCTCCAAATTATTTTTCCCTTTTTCAAAAATAAACCACTTTTTGGGAGAGTGGTAACCTTACAAACACCTAAAACAAGATTCCAAAACATCCATCAGAAAAAAAAAGATCATGAAAAGGCAAAAGTGGAAATTCAAATTCAAAAAATGAAAACTAAAACCATGGAAAAAACCAGCCACCTGAAAAACCCAAAATGAGAGAACCCACATCAACGTCACCACCTTCATCACCTCACCATCCTTGTCAAATCATCACCATCAATGCCTCCGCATTGACTCATCACCATCCAAACGTCATCAGCGGCTCGTCACCGTCAGCTACACTTCGTCACCGCCAGCACCGAACCCCATCATCATCACCGACTGATCGCCATCGAGGATCCGATGACTGGAACGTACATAGATGATTCATCACCATCAGCCTCCTAGAGCTGTATGCTCGAACTCACATCCCAAGGAACCGAGAATCCCTCCACCCGCATCCGCCTCAAAGAGGGTGTTGATGTCCTAGATCAAGAGCAGAGGATTGAGCTGATAGTTCCAGGATAGAACGCCGGCGAGACCCACTAGAATCTTTCATCATTGAGACGTCGGCCATTAGACATACAGTCCCATCAAAACCCCATCGTTGCTTCAGATCAAATCGCCAGAGACCCCTTCCACAAGAATCTTTCATCGTCGTCGCATTATTTTCATCGTCTCCCCCTTAAACCAAGTCACAAAACCAGTCAAAAAAACCATATCAACGTCACTCCACCTTCACCGTCGCCATTAACATCATCGACGAGCACCACCGAGAATAATCAATGACACCATAAGATGAATTCCAAACAGCCAAAACATCACCAAATGCTTTTAATAAGAAACACAAATAAGAAATGATATGATACCACCGACGAAAATAAACCGCCATTGAGAAGGAACAAAAGAAACCAGTAACCGTGGAAACACCCTGAAGAAGGGCCCGGAATGAGACCATGAATAACGCCGGGGATGCAAACCTAAAAGGAAGCTCGACAACTGCAAACCGTATGGCCCAAAATATTGTGTACCCATTGATCCACCTCCGACCTGGAGAGTAGCGGTGGAACCATAGATTAGAGCAGGTTTGGGCGGCCGAGAATGAGATGTCGACTTTAGTAGTGGCTGTAAACCCAACATCCACCGAACCACGATCCAAAAGTCTATAGGTTAACTCCATACCATCCCCGACCCAGAGAGGCATGAATGAACTGGAGACCAGAGTAGATAAAGTCGATGGAGGGCATCTAGAACACATGACTTCGTCGAAAGATAAAGAACAATTGTAGTAATAGCAGCAAGCAGGGGAGAGTAAAAAAGAAGCCGAGAGCCAAGGGGTGTAGCCAAGAACCAAGGGGAGAAACGGAGGGCAGAATCTGAAACCCTAGAGGAACAGAGAAATGGATAAGATGAGCGCGGAGAGCGCTGTCCATGTATATAATCTTTTTATCTTTATAATGAATATTTATAGTCAAATTTATCTTATGTGTAACCCTATATTAAAAATGTATTAGTTATTAAACATTGATTTTAACTCTTTTAACTCTTCTTTGAATTAAATAATAATAAATGTCCTAATCTAATGAAAGTGGACCAAATAGGTTCATATTTTGTTCTTAAGGTTGTTTTTGGTCGAATTATACTTAGCCAATTGAATTAGGACATGTGTTAGGGTAATAATAATATCATTTTTATCCTTAATTACCCTATTAACTTTTAACCGTGGTACATAAAGGTTAAAAGCTAATATCCACCAATTTTTTTTTATCTTATTGAACCACATTTTAATCCATGATATTAACCATGCCTCTTAGATTTTCTAAATTCTACTCACAAAAGCTGTAAAATTATTTTTTATTTTAATTTGCAAATTTTTATAGGATATGGGTAAAAGACGTTTAAAAGTTCAATAATATTTTATATAAATAATATTATTAAAAAATGACTCCAATGAATTATATTGAAATTATATGGGAATTATGTTTCTATTTTGACCAAAAATAAATTTAAATAAAATAAATAATTATTTAAATAAAAATTCGATTTTAAACTATAACTTAGTGTTTTTCACTATTCATCAAAAAATAAATGTTTTCAGAAACTTACAAAAAAATCACCCTAATATAATTTTGAAATTATGAATTCAATAATGAAGCCTATTTTACCAAATTTAAATCATAGAAATTGCATTTATTAGTTTAAAATTAATTCCCGTTGTCCAAGCCAAAAATCGTATTTTTATGAAATAATAACTACCAAATGATTGACATTTTTATGTCCAATTTCAAAGTGAAATTACTTCCAATAATGAACATTGGAATAAATGGTAAAAATATAATATAATTATACATTCAAACCATTCATATGTATAGTTGAACTCTATAAATTATTTTGACTAAAAAAAATTTCAGTAAAATATATTAGTTTTCAATATTCACCCAAATATTTATGTTATCTGAAAACCCCAAAAAATTATTGAATCTAAATCCTTATGTCCCGATCCCAATGAAGAAGATTATTTTGTCAAATTGAATATATAAAAGATTGAAATTTTGGATTTAAAAAACGTTCGCCATTAAAAGGCGGTAAAATTACATTTTTTGAAAAAGTCTTCTTTTATCTAAAAAAAATTAATTTCTCCTTACACGATTTCTAGGAAACTCATAATATGGATTCTAAAATAATAAGGGTTATATAATGTTCAAAATTGTTTTAATACTATTCATAACCACTTTTGAATGGCTAGTTAGGTAATTCATGGTGCGCGTGAACTCGATATTGTGTTTAGTGTATGTTATTGAATTACTTTGAAGAACTAACATACTATGAAATATTTGGGTGTTACACAATATGATAAAAATAATTTTTGGTGAATAGTAACTTTTGACTTTTATTCACCACGGTTAAAAGTAAATAGGGTAATTAAAGGTGAAAATGATATTGTTATTATTACCATAACACATGTCCTAATTCTATTGGATAAGGGTAATTAGTCCAAAAAAACATTAGGAATAAAATATGATTTTTAGGTCCACTTGGATTAGATTAGGACATTTGTTATTATTTAATTTAATGAAGAGTTAAAAGTTTAAAATTCATGTTTTCATAACTAAAACATTTTCAATATATGGTTATACATAATATTAATTCTACTATTAATTTTAATTATAAATATAAAAACATTTCCTACATAATTTTATTTTATTTACAATTTTTATACATTAAATAATATAATTTATTTATGACACTATGATGATGCAGTAATTACCTTATTAATAAAATATTAAAATAATTGATATTATAAATACAAAAATAAATGTATTTTGAGAATTCTGCTGAATTAACCTGATTTTTTAGGTTAATATTACATGTCAGGGTATCTTCAATCAATTTTTTTCTAAGTAATCATGTTGTTAGGATTTAAAAAAAACAAATACCAAATAGTGTCATAATTGACATAAAATAGTTTTTATAACAAATATTCCATTATTTATTGATATAATAGTATTAAAAATTTAAGGTTTGGAAAAAATTCATATATAATAATATATATGAAATTAATTAACCATTTGAAGTTCGAATGGAATTTTATAGCACATTTATATACAATAGAATATAAAAATACAAAGAGACATGGTAAATGTCAAACTATTTTACTAAGAGTTAAACATAAAGGTTAAGGTTAATATCACAACGTAAACCTATATTAACATATTGGATGAGAGTATTTCGACCCATACCCACCATAGAATCTATATAATTCATTTTTGAGCCATTATAAATCGAAAATGATTTTATTATAAAATAATATTTCAAGCTTTTCCAAAAGTGTCCCCCACCTCTTTTAAAAAAGGGAACTTCCCCTTCTCGTAATTTCATACCACCAAAGCCTTTTATCTTGGACAACCCCAGCCCAAATATCCACTGAACATTCCTACCTTAATCCTAGAGGCCTTCCATTGGTCATAAATCCATCCTATGGAGCCCTTTTGATAAAATCAAAAGGAAGAACCCGAAGAAGAGGTAAATATTTCATCACCTCTTTCATGTTTTTTTTTCTACTTCCACTTTATTTTTCTTTGTTGTTTCCATTCTAAAATAAATAATCTAATATCTTATATATAATTTGATGTTATTATAAAAATGGTACAACCATATTCATTTTTCTATCCATCTTATAAATGACAAAGTCAGCATATGTGCGTACGTACAGATTACCGTCTCCACGTAATGGTGTAGTTTGGTATTCAAACACTTCAGTATTTGGATGGGTATAATATGGAGTATAACTGATGAAAATAATAAATATAAAATGTTAATGATTATTTATATATGATATATCTTCAAATTACATATGTTTTCACCATCAATATAATCATATTTTCGCTCGAGCGTACGTACGGATTTCCTTCCCCACGACGTGATGAGATTCATTTCCACGTTCACTATTCAAAGATGATTATAAAATATATATCATTAAAAATATGTAATATATTAAATAATAATTATACTGGATATATAAATATATATATATATATATATGTACTTACATATATCTTATACACTTAGTTCTGTTCAATATGATATGAAAACGGAAACAGCGTTTACGTGTACGTACGGTCTACCATCTCAATAAATGGTGTTTTCCATTTCATATATAAGCCTATTATATATTTTTATGTTCTAAATATATATTATGTTTTATATTTTGGAAGTATTTAAATCCTGATCTATGTGATACTGTCAAGAGTAACAAGTTAAAACACATACGATAAAGAAAGCGATTATTATCCGAAATGTTAATTTAACATGGAAATTATTATTAAATGGGTTGTATAAATTCATTACTGAATCATCTATCATATAATAAATATTAATATGGTTCAGGTATAATTTGATAACATTTTGTGGCCGTTATACAGGAGGTCAAATATACCCTCTACCAAAGGAATGTGCAATGTAAGGGTTAATTTCAAAATATATTTATTATCTGAGGTTGTTTTTATTTGAGTATCTACTAGGACATATTTGTTATCCAAGTCCATGTTTCATGAAAAAAAATTTAGATGGATTATTTTAAGGGACTTTTTTTAATAAAACATCATTTAAAATGTTTTAAATATTTATTCTTCTAAATCGTTCTCATTAATTTCCATGTTTTCGAAATGCTTTTTAAGGATTAATCTATATGGACAAGAATGTTTTTAAAATTTTAATTCATTTTAAAAGATTCAAAGTGGTATAAGAAACATTTATTAAAAAATATATTTAAATGTCTTCCTTTATAATTTGTTTGACTTTTAAATGTTTTCATGAGAAATGGATATTTCTCTCAAAGAGTTTTACAAATATTTTTCATCCATGTCAACTTCCTTTGATGGATTTTAACCTTGTTTGAAATTGATTTATTATGATACAAATTGTCCAAATTTTATCAAAGGTTTTGTGATATGTTTGAACGTGTATGTGTTATATTTATACCATTCATAGTTTATGGATATTGTATTGACATTTTATATGCTCGTTTTCATAAAAAAAATTATATTATGTTTACACCTTTTCATATGAGGAATGCATTGGATATAGTAAGTGACGGGTGAATCCCGCTATAACTCTTTGATGCATCGGTAGGTCTCATGAAAAAAACATGTGTCCTGTCACAAGGCATTGACGAAATATTATTTTTTGTCTTGGAAAAAGGACTTGAATATGGGGTTATGAAGTCTGCATTATGCATTATATCATTATGAAAGTGTATTTTGATATTTCATGTGATAATTAGGCTAGTAGAATATCCATGTGAATAATTAAATGGAATTATTTTATTTTATCTTTTCTATATTAAGTTGATGTTTAAGATTAAAAGGATTTTTTAGTCTTATACATTGCCTTAAATGTTTATTCTTATTTATGAAAGTTTCCACTATATTTTTATCCTTACTGAGCATCTAAGCTCACCCTGTTCTATGTTTTAATTTTCCCAGTATTCCAGAAAGTGTATTATGATTGATAAGTAGGGTTAATCTTGGGTATTAATGGAATTCTCAAAGGATAATTTATGTTGTGTTTTAGTTTCTAACGTTTAATTTAATGTTCATGTATGTAATCTATTTTCCAAGACCACTAAACTGATTGGTCTTTTGGGACATAATTCATAGAAATCATGCCAATGTATTAAAATAATGCACCAACTATGGGTAACTGGTTTCAGGGAATTACAGTTGTTATTAGATGAAGTTTAATAATATCCATGGAAACTAGATTTAGATTAACTCTGATTAGATCACATTACCCTCTTATAGAATTTCAGTATTAATATAGAAGAACTTCCTAGAATTTTTGTAATGTAGAAATTTTTTGAGTTTTACTAAAAAATACATCCATGTCTGGATACGAGTAGGTAGAGGAAGCTCTGGCACATATGTACCTAGGGGTATAACCCAAAAACACTGCTTTGAGCTGGACTCAAACAGGAACTGCTGCATGAAAACGGGCCTTGTTGAACTCTTGTTTACGACACTCTTAGGGGATATGATTAGGATCATTCTTATTTTCATTAAAAATAATTATTAAGGATTTATGAGTATATACCTCCTCAAAGAAAATATTTTAATTATTACAGATTATGTCCATAAACTGTTCAATTTAAGTTATGTATTTTAGAAGTTTGGAATTATTTATTGTGATTCATAAACTGACCTAGTGTATGCCATTGTATAGAAATGGAACCCAGTAGAAGGAATGAGAAATCCATCAATACGTATGATCCAAAGAGTAAGAAGGATCATATCATTCATTGTATTAATCCATCATTTAGAAGGGAAGTAGTATCCCATGTATTCTCAATATATGAAGAAATAATATCATGTGTTAATAAGATAATTAAATAATTCTCAATGTCCTATGGATTTGAAGGCATGCAAGAGAAGAAAAGGATGGTAGAGAGAAAGATTGATAAAGACAATAGGAGAATGTTCGATTTTCCAATATGTGATAAATGTGGAAAGAATCACCTTGGTAAATGATGGAAGGTATTGGTAATTTGTTATAAGTGTGCAGAAAAATGACACCATGTACGTGATTGAAAGGGTAAGAAAAATGTTTCAAATTTAAAATGATTCATCTGCAAGGCATTAGGACACTACATGAATCAATGTCTTAATCATTAGAGTATACTACAAATAATGATATTGGATGATAATCACGTTATCATACTACCTCAGATGAAGAGGACTGACTAGTGTTCTTATGTTATTATTATAGAATTATTTCATTTGAGTGTTGTATCAGCAGTATACTGGTTATATGAATTATGGAGAAAAATAAGGATTGTACTACAGTACTATTTTATTGAGTATTTGTGATTATATAGTTCTAAGAGAAGTGACTTAATAAAAATATACACTTTTTAGAAAATAAATGGTTGAAGGAAAGGTAATCCTTAACATGGTCTTGTAATGAGGTACTAATTTTGGAATTAGAGATGGTTGATTTGGATAAATTATATTATAAATTATTGACTTCCATGGAACAGATTAATAGTTTTTTTATTTCATCATTATTAGAATATTCAATGTTTTTGGATATAAGGAATATATCCAGTATTATATAAAGGATAATGGATCATGAATTTAATCCATAAGGTTTTATAACAATTTAGTGTGTTACCATGTTTTAACATAATAATAGATTTATTTATGAAAGGAAAGAAGGATTTTCATATATGTGATAACATTGTAATGAATCACCATAAGAAATTAATTCAAAGGTTAAGATATTTTAATATGTGAGGGGAAAATGGTCACCATGTAACAGAATGTAAAAGAATGGATTAAAATACTTCTATTGTCTATTTCAACTGTAGTGAAATGGGACACTATAAAAATAAATTTTCCAACCATAAAGGGAATATACCTCAGAAGAAGAAAATGGATCAATGTCAATATTATACTATTGACACAACTAAAGTTGGATGATTAATGTAATTTTATATTTGGAGTAATGAAATATGTTGTAAAATTATTTTATTGATGTTATTATCATCATATAAATTATGAATTATACAATGATTGTACTAATGTAATATTTTATTAAGGATTTGAGAGAACATGTTGATGGAACCAAGATATGTGATTCAGTTGAATGTTAATGTTTTTAGAAAATAGATACTTGATGATCGTTATCACATTATATGTTTATGATGTTTACAAAATGATGTATGGATAAATAGATTATTGATATAGATAACTTAAGTTCGATACTAATAACTCCTTAGCAATTGATTATAATGTATTGGATCCTAATACCTGTAAGGGTCAAAAGATTAACCAATTTCGAAATGGTAAAATTTGAACTTTGGATGAGGTTTTAGAGACTATTGTATTAAATCACTATATCTTGAATCATATTCTATGAAATGAAGTAGAAATTTCTCAAGCCATGACCTGAGGACGCAACTATTCTTATTAAATATATATATATCATGTAATTATATTTTTTTATATTCATAGAGAGAGAGATAATTAAAAAAACTAGGAATAAGGTCTTGATAAAAAAATATTTTCTGATTATCATCTCTTTTTGATGATATAAATGACCTTTTTCACAATTATGGTTTATTTTTTGTGGTGATATAAATTCTTCTAAAAGTGTTCTCTATCACTCTCCCATGGTATTTGAGTTTTATTTTTCTCTTCTATGACCATGTTTTCATTTCCTACATATCTTCTCTAATATAGAAAAATAGTAATGTGGTAAATATAGATAAATTATATACCTCCATTGATCTCTTAATAAGAAGATATTTTATTAACCATTTTTTTGTTATTATTTTTTCAGTTATGTTAATTCCAAATATCATGATCTTGATTTTGAATATCAAGCATAAATTGTGAGGACATTGTTTATTTAAGGTAGAGAGATTGTAACACCATCAAATTCATTAATTATAACATTACATTATGTTTTATGTACGAAACCTAAAACCAATAAAAATAAAAGAATACAATATCCTAATAATTTATTATATTTTTAATATTTTAAATAAATCTAATCTATGATATGACTTTTAAAACATGCAACAATGAGTTTATCTCACAGTACACAAAAAACCAATTTTTATTGAATAATTTTAATATTTATATTTAAAATATAAATTATATACTAAATATTAAATTAGTGGTTATATATATTATTAAATACGTTATAAAAATATTTGGTAGAATTAATTGGTTACAAATTAATTATAAATTAATATAAAAACAAATTAAATATAAAGTAAACATTTTTTTAAAAAACTATTTTACACGCCAATGGGGTTTAATATTAATAAAATAAATGAGTTAATATTAATGTATTACATTAGTGAAATATATATTATATATTCAATAAATACATTTTAAATTAATAAAACATTTTTGATAGGCATAATACAATAATAATTTCCATTGTATGCATAAAAAATGTTATTTTTTTAAAAGCAGTTTTGTAACCATTAATGTAAATCATGTTTTAAATATAAATATTAAAAAATTTATTATTATTTCATACAAAAATATGAATATTTATTTAATTGGATCATCAAAATTGTCTTAACGATAATTCTAGGTATTTTTCTATGATGTTTTATTTTTTATTAACATTTAAAAATAATGAATTTTAATTGGAAAATAACATTTCATATAAATAATTTATAATGTTAAATTAAATGATTAATATATTTTAAATTAAAATTAGATCTAATTTATATCTATTTAATCAAATTAAGTCATTTTAATCAATTTCATATAGAATTTATATATATAAACATACTGAACTTTTGAACAATTTTCACTTTAAAACCCAGATTCCTCATATTGACTACAAGATCAATTTTAAATAATATTCTGCCCATTATGTGATATAAATTTGGGAAAATATATTCCATATTTTTAATCATTATAATATACAATGTTTATTATGGTCAACTAATATTTTACTAAAAATATATGTGAATAAAATTAAGATTAATTACACTATTTAAGGTAAAAAATGATTTTACTAAGTGGTTAAACATATTATCTGTTATGTTGATATTTTCCAAAAGTTATACAAAACATATTTTCTACACATATATAGATCTGTATGAACATATTGTATTGGGTTATATGTTTTTGGGACACTTTTTAATGAAATTGATCCATATATTAAGTTACAAAAAGAATATAATAAAAAATGTAACATTCATTTTTCTTAATTTCTATAAAAATTTGGGGATAAACACTAATTAAAAAGTTTATGTAATAAATATTATATTTAAGGACAATATAATTAATTTATTCATCATAATTTATATATATTTTTAATTTACGATATAATTCCAGTAAATGATTATGAATTTCCAGAACCTACATTATTTAGGTAATAATAAAAAAATGATACAACGTATATTACAAGTGAGATAACATAAATGAATTATTTTATTAAATTATTTTATTACATGAATATATCATTATAATTTGTTTAAATTAATATATTTCAATTCCATTATTTTATTGGAATTTTCAAAATTCAAATTAATTAAATAATGTCTAAATTGGCATTAATGTTATTTTATAATAAATGTTATTTTATTAAATGATATAAAATTACTAAAACCCTATATTCTAACAATTTATTTTAAATGTAATTAAATATAAATTAGGGTGCATTCAGGCACCATTTTAACTTTTATAACAAACATATTGACCTATAAATTGTAAAAACATTGCTAGAATAGTTAGGGTTAAAGAAATGTTTATGTGCATTGCATGATCTTTTATTAGAATTAATTTCAAACAAATATGATATTTTAATGTTAAAAATTATATATCATATTTAAAATAAATTTGATATATATTATGTTACATTTATATCTTTAATTTATTCATAATGGATTAATTACCTATGTTAGAAAACTAGTTATCATGGAAAAAATGGTAAAATTGAGTTAACATAATGACAAAAAAATGAGAAAAGTGAATTTATTTTTATATGGTGGATGTTTTTTATGACCATAATTTCCCTAAAAAATTATGTATTAAAAAATATAAGCTCATTATGCTAGGGAATCCACCCAATGGTGTTTTATTTTTGGTATTTATAAAAATTTCACTCCTCCACCACTGTAAAAATGTACTCCACCCAATCACTTCTATATTCCTTTCATTCCATTTAGCTCAACCGAACCCAAAAATTAAAAACATTAAACATAAATAGCTGATTTTTTTGACATAAATAAAACAATGGAAGGATTTTGATTCAAATTAAAAGGAGGTAACCAAATAAGATGTAACATTTATCAATGAGAACATCAGTTTTAATTCATTATAAACCCCTTAAATTATTCTCATATCATGTTTTTATATTATACTATTAATATTTAATATATGTAGATGTTTAAATGTTATGTTTATGACCTATACATTCACACACATCCATCAGTTGGAAAACACAATCATCGTTCGTGTGTACAACAGACTACCACACCACTAACTGATGGTGTTCGTTCTTCCATTACCACCTTTAAATGTTATAAATAATAATGGATTTATTGTTTATATATGATATATATAATATTAAAATTTATTAATTATTATTTAATTATTATATAACACATACATTTTTTCTTTCTATTTTTTCTATATAGAAAAATTGATTGTGTATATGTGAACTACTGCCTCATCAAAGTGATGTTATACATTCACAATTTACATTAAATGTATTACAGTTGGTTAAAAAAACATCGGTGATATATATGTGACATAAAAATGGTGATTTGATTTTATTATAAATATATATAGTTTCTTTTCTTTTATTTTAATATGAAAAAAAGGAAGCGGTGTTAATGTATATGTAGGACTATTATGTATATGAACGGTGTATTTCATCTTATATCACTAAATATAATGTTTCGAAATAAACAATTATACACTGAATATAAATAATATTTTTTTTTCATTTCTTTCATTTTTTATTTTATTATATAATGATCATCTATAGGTGTACAAAAAATAACAAGTCCAAACAAACTAAAAAAATATGGAAATTAACAATTGAAATAGTGGAAATAATGAATGATTTTTCACAAAGGTTTAATATGAAATTACAATAAGATAATTTATGATATAATAATAGGATTATCAATTTTTTATAATTAAATAATGTTATCAAAACCAATATATTGAGGTTAAATATCATTCAAATTGAGGGAAGTGTAAGGTATGAGATTTTCTCTCAAGTTATATTCCATTGAGACTTATTTTTTATTACGCACTAAATCACTTGAATTTGGTTTATATACTATCCCTTTTACATGTAACATAATAATTCACTCATAATTCATGGTGTTTTGTGTTTCAAATTGAATCGCCACATCGATGGTGTTTGAATTGATATTTACTATGTAGAAAAAGTTATTTTTTTTCAATCTCACATTGTTTTGTGATTGTTAAATCGATATTGAAAAAATTACTTATTTATAACCATTTTCATTTTTTAATTTCATTTATTTTTAATATATATACTCTTTTGTGATGGGTATAATTTTTTATAAGCAGTATATAGTTTCTATATGTGGTGTTTAGCATGATAGTCAGTTAACCAATGAGGGAAATATTGACAAATCTGTATTGTTTACTCACTATAGATATTTAATAAGGAATATGATTTATAAATTATATTTATTATTATATATATGAGGAATGTTTTTATAAGAAGTAAACTAGTTGGGTACTGGTTAATGTAATCACATTAATTCATCATTAGTCTCTTGAGTTGAATTTAATTAGGGACAGACCATTCACAATTTTTTACAAGTAGTCTAAATCTAAATGGAGGATAGATCATTAATGTAACTATCTTAGGGGTTAGATATTGATTTTTTTTATGGGTTTATACACACAGAAATGAAATTTCATATTGATATATCTTGAATGTTATTATCTTTTGGATAGATCTTGATATCTCATATGTTCGATATTATGTATTCCAACATTATTTTTATTCCATGTGATTATTTAAATAGTTATAATATTCATGTCCATGTTTCGGAATCATGTGAATATTTAAAAGGAATTATTTTATCATTTTCTTATTTACATATTGGTAATGTTTTATCTTGGTATTTAATGGCATATGTGCTCTATTATTAACCATTACTATTTTATGCCCATTGATATATTATTTCGTTTGTTGTACATAACCTTTACTGATCATTTGAGGACACAATCTTTTTTCATACCTCGGATTCCATAATGTTTTCTATGATTGATATATAGTGTTCTTATTGATGTAATAAACATATTATTAATAAAGGGAGGAAAATAATTCTTCCATGATGTGGGAATTCAATTGTAATTCCAGACACATGTTTGTATCTAGTTTACCAATGCTACTATACCAATCAGTTATTTAGGATGTGTTTCCTTGTATCATAATTCAAAGTAATGGTAGTTTTCATCAGCTCTATTATTAGTGGTATTGGTTTGATATATAGATGGATAATATGGGTGGAGAATTCCTAAACTAGGGTATTTTTTACAATTTTTGGAAATTGATTTCCATTGATGTTGACATAAAGACCTCCCATTAGAAGAGTTCTCTTAAAACAATAGGTTCTATTAAATAATTATGATGGAGTTCTAGGAGGATTTATATTAGAATATATTTTATACATTAACATTTTGTGATGAATTTGGATTGTGAAAGCTAATTTTCCAAACCATATCAATAAAGTGATGATAATTGCTCATACAATTGAATGGCTTGTGAATGTAGACTAATTTGATAGATGTGTTTTGAAGATAATCATAGATTATTACAAGAGTTCGATGATGGTTATAGATTATTTCACCCAATATAACTTTTAAATATACTCACGAAATCTAATATGAAAATAAAGTTGATCCCCAGGTTCAAATGTACTATTCAGACCCTTAAACATGTGATATTCATGTCATATCATAAAAAACTCCCTCCAAAACTTACATAAGTGAATAATTTATTCCATGTAATTATTTTGAGGATGTATATACCATATCCATCACAGGTAGAAAACCTAGAAGCTATACAACTAGAACATGAAATCTCATAGGAAGAAAATCTGTGCAAAACATGGATTGTAGAGGTAATGTGGTGGAGAAGAATACCACTCATACTGTCAATTTTTTGTGGAGAAATAATATGATTGATAATGATTTTCGTAAATTGTGGATGTAATGAAATTAAATTATAAATACACTCTTTCTTCCATGTAATAATATTTTTCACAACAACACTTTTAAAGGGGTATATTGTAATGACTCAACTTCTTCAACCTTAAATAAATATTTTGTTTAGTAAATTATGGTACACAATCCCCAAATGTTAAACATCTACTAAATATTTAAAAAAAATTATTAATATATATATATATATAATAAATTTTATGATACTATATCATTAAAATCTAATACCACTAGCCTATAAAATATTAGTAACAGTTAGTAACTGAGAAGGTTGTTTTTTCTAAATCAATTGTCTATATATTTTATATTCATTTAAGAAAGAGTATTTAAATATTTTCAAATGTTAAATTGATAAAAAAATCATTTTTTTCTCATATAATTAAAATTTAGTTTGTATGTAATTTTATTATTTTTTCTGGAAAGGTAAATTAAATCATGGAAAAAACATTTTTTGTTGAAATTATAATTTTTCTATGTTAATCACTATGTATTAATAACAAAGTAGATAAAAAAAATTAATTAATTATATTTTTATTTAAGTAATAATATTATCCATTTTAGTATATTATTTTATCTTATATATACAATGTTTAACATTAGTAAAACTAATTAAAAATTATTGTTTAAAAAAATTATTTTTGGTATCCTATTGGGATGAAGTATGATCGTGTAAATATTTTGTGGGAATTTCCTTGAAATGATAAATCCATTTTTTATATTTTATTAAAATATATTCATGTTAATAAAATGAGTAATAATGATAATTTGACCATTTATATAATGATAAAGATGGAAAACATCATTATTCTTAAAACTATTTTTATAGGATTTACTATTTTTTAATTAGCGATTCGCACATTTAGAAATTAGATATGATACAATTAATCTAAAATATAATTTCTGAGTATTCAAATTTGATAATAAGGTTTTTTATTATTTTATAAATAAAAATTAACTACTATGTTTAAAAAATAGTTTCCCTGATAAAACGTCACAATGGTAAAATGTATTATACTTTTGGAAATTGAAAAAATATAATAAAAATATGTTTTGAAGTATGCGGTTGAGATTATTTTAAATGTTATATTTCCCATACTCCACTTTTTCGAATTTTTATCAATTTAATCTAAAATCATTTCATTACCATATTTAAAAATGTTGACTATTTCAAAAAGGTCAATTTCATCACATAGAAAAAGATATTTCATGAAACCTATAAATACTATAAATATATTTTGAACTTTCATGGTATCTATTCCCATATATCCTCTTGAATATGTACTTTATGTGCCTTAACTCCCTTGGTCACAACAAATTAATCTATGTACAATAAATCTAAGACCATTATCAAGAGAATATTCAATGTATCAACATTGGTATCACATATTTGAAAACATTCAGTTCTTATTTTTTAATTTCTAAAAAAAATTATCTATAGTATAATATTTAAATAAAAATATTTAGTGTGATGAGATATTATTATAAAAATAGAATGATTTTTATGATTATATTCCATCATCTATGAAAAACCAGTATCATTATATGTGTTTGTGAATGGATTACCTCTTTTATAAGGAGACCATATTTATTTATCATCACCAACCCTAAGGGATAGACTTAAGGATAGTATTGATGAAAAAGATATGATTTTTAAAATTTATTTATGATTATGAAATGATCACTTACTATAAACATTCACTACAGTTACTCATCTAGTAACGAGAACACTAACTATGTGTTGTATGGAATACCACCTCTTTGAATAAACATATTTTTTTTCTTAAAAATAAAAACATTGATGTTTTTATATTATATTGGATTATTATAAATTATATGTATGAAATATATATCATTAATATTGATTGAATTGGATAATATCTAAATTATTAATAATTATTAAGAAATATATCAATATCGATTAATATCCCAAAATTAAGTCATTATATTTTCCATTTTCATGAAATGTGGATAAAACACACATATCATAGAGTAATTAAATTAAATTTTTTAATAAAATGTTATCAAAATTACCTTTAAAGTTTAATAAGTGATGATATTTTTGTATTGAATAATATTGAAACTACTTTTACTAACCAAATTAAAAATGTCAAGATTATAAACACCTAACATAGAAAATAGGTTAGAAAAATGTAATACATGAAGAGAATTATCAGAAATTAAAATAATAAAGTTACACTACTGGAAATTAGATCTTTCCCAATTCTTCTATACCAACGGTTTGCAAAAACCGTTGGTATAGGTCCCCTTTCCCAACGGTTTGGCCAAACCGTTGGGAAAGGCCCCCAAATTGGCCACTTTTCCCAATGGTTTGGCCAAACCGTTGGGAAAGGCCCCCCAAATTGGCCACTTTTCCCAACGGTTTGGGAAAACCGTTGGGAAAAGTGGGCCAAAATTCAGCATCCTCCACAGAATGAAAATCAATACCAAATCCCTATACCAACGGTTGTTAAAACCGTTGGTATAGGTCTATACCAACGGGTTTAACAACCTTTGGTATAGGTACTTTTATTTTTTATCAGACCTTCGTACCGAGAACATTATATAAATAAAAATTTAAAATATTTATGAGAATACATATATATATTTATGTAATTATGATCACAGAAGTCATGTTAGGTTAGTGGTTGAGTCTTTCAATGATAAACGAGGGGTCCTGGGATCAAATCCCAGCATATGTTTTATTTTTTGAATTTATATACCAACGTTTCCATTACCATTGGTATAGATTTCATATTACCTATACCAACGGCTTACTTGGCTACGGTTCTCCAAACCGTTGGTATAGGCTATACCAAGGGTTTGGAGGCCTATACCAACACTTCCAAACTGTTGGTAATGGTTTGTTTTCCAGTATTGTTAAATTTATATGAATAATGTTTTTATATTTTTCTTTATGATATATGGGGTTCAATTAGTTCCTCTCAAATAAATGGTAATGTTACGGTACATGGTATCTTAAACTCCATTTAATGAGTTATATAATTTCTTATTTGAAAACCAATATAACATTATGTTTATATATAAATTATGTACTATTTTTTATAGGGTAAATAATGTTTTTGAACTAATTTTATTTCAATAAAATTATTTCATTTTCCTTAAAAGTAATGGTTGATTTGTAGTCGAGGCTCATAAATATGACGTTTAAAATGATGAACACATAAATATTTCAACATTATTTTTTATGGTTTCATTATTAGCTACAAATTTTATCTTCCTCTAATAGAGTTATGATCCATGTATCACATTGTGTAATTATTTTCTTATGCGATAATTGTTTTGATGATGATTCCAATATCAATTGATTTAATATATTACATTTTTTAGATTTTTTATGGAACACATATTACTCTAATGGTCCAATAATATAATTGAATGATTTACATTTAGATGATATATGATAACTACTTTATTTCATTGGATCATTATATGATGATTTGGAAATTTCATGAAACCCATTTTTCAATCAATATGTTATTTTATAATGTGGTTATTGTTTTTTATCCTGTGGAAAAAAATGTATGGATTTTGAGATAGGTGGGACTGATATCCCATCCAGTGAATTGGATAATGTATTATATCTCATGAGTTTGATATTTCATTTATGTGGGATTGAATGTATATAGGTTCACTAATAGTGAGTATGATGGTTTTTTTATTTACTCCTAATTTTAAGAGTGAATGGGTCAATGTGTAACCAGGTTAACAGAGAATAATAATTCTATGTTTATAATGGTTCTACTTTCCTTCTAACAATACATATCATACTCTATATAATTCTTGTTTTATAATTATGATTCCATGCTAAAAGAGTTATCATTAGAGATGTTATCTCTTTCTTTCATGATTACATTTAACACTTAATGTTTTATATTCTTCGAAATAAAATATTATTCCTCCTTTAGGATTTACAATTCATTTAGTATCTAACTGTTATGTTCATTGATAAGTTATCCCTTAATATGAAATTCTAACCACCACTTTTTATATGTTCTCTCTTTCTTATGATTTTATAATGATTATGTCACCATCAATGTATACGTGAAGATTTATTTTAGGGTGATTTTTTCACAACAATTAAAATAATTGTTTTTTATCATTATATTACCCAATACAACAAATCTACTAGGTCCTTCAGTTATGTGACTATTCAATGATGTATTAATTACACTATGAAATAAATAAATAAATTATTTATATATTTCTACTGTTTTTATCCCTTATCTATTGTGATACCACAATGTATATCCTCATTTAATGATATCCCCTTTATATCTTCAGGATGAGTTTCACAATTCCACATATACTAGTTTCCAGTATAAATAATATTTTAATAAAAAATTTGGATTTAAACATTAATCATCAGTCATCCAAAATATATATCATGCGAATAATCATAACTCCATATCATTATCGTTTCTTTTATATCCCATAATCAATATCCTCTAATCTGTGGATTTCTTCCTCCAATAATTTCATTGATGTCTCTTCATCGTCAGTATATTGAAATTCACATGGGATATTTTTATCCTTTTTAAGTCTAATGAAATCATTGAATGAATTTGTAGATTCATAATTAGAACCATTAATTACTTCCTTTCAGAATTGTAGAAATATTTTAATCTGGACCACACATTCTCACAGAATTATTATTTTACATTGAATTACTTTGGATATTTTCTTCTTATTTATGAATATTAAAATTTATATTTTTGAAATATAATATAATGGAAAATTAACATGTATGTCTATTAAAAAATATGAAACAATTATGATATAAAAAATTCAATATGAAAACAAATTGTCATAAACCAATTGTTACGTCCTCAATGGTCATTAGTGAGAAATACATTATGATGGGGTTGGTGAATTTAGGTATGATAATTCTTATAGTTTTACCACTTTATTATTAAATTTTCATTTCATAATCTATCAAAGACTAATTTATTATAGGTAAACTCTTATTTTGTTTCATTTTTTGATTATTAAATTATTCTATAACATATATTATCTCTGATTAAATTATACCGATGATTAATTATCCCATTCAAGTTGAAATATTTATTATATAAATTTAATAAATAATGCATAAAATAGATAAGAATTTTACTTGGTTTACCCACATTGTGATAATAACAATAATAATGAACAAAAATCTGTTGATAGTCTGGAATACACAAATCTAATTTTTCATTATTGTGTTAATGAAAGGTAACTCTATGAATCGAGCCACTCCTCTTACAATTATTTAGTGATAGTTCTCTACCTATAATCAGTCACTCCCACACTTTTATTTTTAATCACTACATAATAAAGGAAACCACATGGTCTTTCATGAATATATGATAACAATATCACCATTTTTATAGATGCAACATATATAGATAGGTGATCTATGATCTATACATATATTCTCCTCTTTAAATGTGATTTATTAATACAACCATTTATATAGATCAAATATTAATATTGATCCCCAATGTTTCTTAATTTCATAACTTCTTTTTCTTATCCCTTATCAAGATCTTTATAGAGTTTAAATTCTTTGTTCTTCGTTAATATTTATGCAAAGATATGTAATTCCCCCCTTTTCAAAACAACAATTAAAATATAATTTTAAATATTTTAATTAATATAATTCATAAAATATTCTTTTCTATATTCATTAGAAACTCCCTCTTCCCTTCTTTTTATATATTTAATTATCCACGAGTTTTAAGGGAATATTAATCATTTTATCCTCCTAAAATCTATTTATATGTAATCCATCTACATTTCATATACATATTGTTCATGATAATAAAAAAAATTATCCTTCCTTGATTTTCAAAAATATCAACATAAAATATCACTATTTCTTCATATAGGTAGTCCATTATAATCATAATGTATGTATAGATAAATATTTTCAATATTCATATTCCATTATTTACTCCCCATGAATAATGTATATTATTTCAGAAATATCACCATTTACAACCATCCCTTATTTCTAAAAAAACATAATGTTATTATCCATGAAGAATCAATGATTTATTAAATATCAAATCCTTTATATGTTCCCCCATAAATGAATCTATACAATCTTATTCAACAAATTTTAATTTGAATATTAATAAATATTTATAAGATAAGAGACCTTAGTTATTTAAAATATTCTAGAAAACACCTTATTGTAGCATGAGCAATACAATCAATGTGTAGTTCCTTTATTTAGTTATAAAACCAATAAACGTGCATACAATAATCTCAGTATCAACATGGTATTTTCTCATCCAATGGATTTTAATAGTTTATATATGATATTTGTGGCTCAATATTCTTTATTTACACTGTGGAGAACCAAAGGATGAAATATTTGAATAATCCTTCACAATATAATAATCACTTCATGAGATGACTTTATTTTCAAGGTAAATAAACTGATATCAATCTCTCATAATCATAACATAATATCAATTATTGTTATGGGATTTACCTTTGAGTACAAGATGTTTATTTTAATGTGATTTTTATTTAATCTCAATCGTGGATAAACGTTGTGTGACACCCTAATTCCACGGTGATAAATGTGTTCATATTTAGAAATTCGTATAGGAATATTCCATGAAATATTATCAAGGAAGGAATAATTCCCCAAAATAATCATTTTATAACATGTTATTAGGATGTAACACTATTTAAAATTGAAATAAAAAATCATGGAATGATTCATTATAGTTTAATGTTATTCACCAATATGATATTTGATTCTATAATTCTATTAATTTCATATAAGTCCTGATTTAATCTTCCATATGTTCCATGTTTCCGGACTCAATTCATCATGATATTATCAATCATACAGACAGAAGACATTAAACTAAAAAGAACCATATTATTGAATAAATCATGGTTTTGTTGGGAATTGTTTTTTGCAGATAAAACAACCATTAATTCTTTTAAAGACCTCTATACATTGTAAATACAAAAATACATCACTTATCTACTAATGAATACTACATAATAAAAGTCAACATCATTCCACAACAACATGATTCATAACAAATAAAACACTTTCAATCCATTATGATGTATAATAACAAGTATAACACCAATATTAATTCTTAATTACATAAAAAATAAGTAAAATAAGGGATTTTTCAAAATGAGGTACAATTTTCATGACCATGGTTTAGGACATGGACTGATCAAATTATATGTTTTTAAATAAATTCTTGTTTAAGAAACTTTTATATGGATACCTATTATTATTCACCATAAAAACTTGTTTTAGGTAGAAGGAGGAGATGCCATATTTTGTTATCGTAATAGGATGAAGACATAAAATAATATTCATATTGAATTTATCATTGAATATTTCTGAAGAAATAAACTCAATAATGTATGGGATAGTTTTTTAAAATTACAAGTATTATTTTTATGATTTAATTTTAAATATTATTCTAATGTCGCATTAATTTATATAAATTTCTTTTAATTGATATTTTGATTTTTTTGGTTTCTTTCATGGAAAAATAATTTTTAAAAAAAATTATGACTCAATACAAATTAATATTAGTTGATATATTTTTTAATCATTTTTACTCTTCACTACAATGCTATTTTCATTTTGTGTGTTGTACTAAAGGGATGAATTAATTATCTGTCAACAATATATCCCCCACCTCTTGTTCTCTGATTCCATGATGGGTCATTCATCACCACACTAAAAATTGGTTATTCATTCATTTATACTTTCTAGGATTAAAAAATGGGTGGATATCTTTGTTTGTTCGAGACCGAATTCGAGTTATGTTTCATTGGGGTTGATGAAATCAGTTAATAGTGTCCAAGATGGGGATTTTTTTTACAATGATTCACATATGTGATTCATGATACGGAAAATAGGGATTATATTATGGAGGTGTTTTCATAATTTTTTGTTGGGGAAATGACATGTAGAGCTTCTGTATACTTCTAGATGCGGTGTAGATGACTATGAGAGTTATGTAAGAGGTTTTGAGGTGTGGGTGATAGCAAGGTTGTGATATGTAGAAGGCATGTAGTGACAGAAAACCCAATAACCATGAGTCAATATCTACTTTACTACATTGGAATTTAATAATAGGTATTACATACTAAAATACTAAATAGTTTATTAGACATGTTAATTAATAACATTATTTATTCAATCATTACATTTGAATGAAAAAATCAAACATAAATTTTCAAGCTAGAACATCACTATTCTAACAATAACATCCAATAAAATCATTCAGAGTACACTTCATTGATTCATGGTCAGGGGAATAGAAAATGTGTGATCTAAAATGATCATCAAGGGTTAAATATAGGGGAATAAATCTAGAAGAAATAAAAATAATCCCCATGTTTTGGAAAATAAGTTAACACACATTCCATATAATCAAAAAACTAAAAAATAAATGAATCTATAGGTAATATAACTCCAAAAATCTCATGGATAATAATCAATTTGGAATGGTAAATTACTAAAACATATTTAATTAAATCAATAACATCGATATCTTGATTTGATAAAGAATTATCAATATATATTTGGAAATATATAACCAGACATTTGATATAGTCAAATTTATGATAATATAATTCATCCATAGATAATATCATTACCAAAATATCATGGAGAATATGATAACTAATAAAAAAATATTCCTAGTAAAATAAATGAAAACATATTTCATTTAATCAAAAAATAGATAATTAAATGCATATATATATACTATAAATGAAAAATTTCAAGTATGATATTATAATGATAATAAATATGTCAAGGTAAATATATGAGAACATATTCCATTTAATAGATAAAAAGGGATTCAAATTCATCCATATATAATATCATTACGAAGATCTCTTGGATAATATCTAAAATCTTTATTACTGAAATTCTTAATCATTGGAAGTCAGTTTCTTAGGAACATGAAACCTCTACCATCAAGAAAGTTAACAAGAAATATTATAAGTATATGATTAATTTAATTTAATTATAATTTAATAATTTTCCTCCAGAGACGATTGATACTTTTTGGGGAAATATAATTAAATGACCCACCCATCACTATATCTTCGTTGATTTCCCCACGTATTGAATAATCGATTTGTGTAAATAAAAAAATTCCATTTTGATCAAATGACATTATTATGTAAATGATATAGAATTATCAATATTTTATTATATGATCAAATAACATTAAAAGTAAATATCCTATGGAAAAATGTTATACGGTTTAGGAAATAAGAAAATATATGATACAAAAAATAAGGATATTTAAGAGAAACGACATATGTTTAAATGATATAGGGTTTTGTAAGTAATCCAATATATGATACAAAAAAATTATATTTAATCAAAATGAAATATACAATGATCATAAGAGAGTTAATTTTTTTACGGAATGTTAATGACATAAAATGACTCAAAATGTGAATTTCAATTCATTCAATGGTCAAAATGATTATATGGAATTCAAATAAATAATTAGGATGATTTGAATAAAAATATATCACTATTATATGATTACTAAGATAAATGTTTTATGTCAATTATAAATATAAATAAAATAAAAATATTAACAAAAACCTTTTCTAGGAGAATAAGCATATTTACATTGAAAATCACATATAAAATATTTCACCAAAAAATTTTAAAATATTTTTCATTTCAAATAATATTTTAAACATAATAAAGTTGTTTTAATAAATTATTTCATTATTAATAAAGGGAATCCATGCACTCTAATTATGATAAAAAAATTCCTATAATATTTTTACTAAATTCAAATTGGTACATGTTTTGAAAAGACATTATCATTCCATTAATACCAATTTTTAAAAATTAATGGTTTTAAAAGGACATTAATAAATAATTTCTAAGATGGTATATTATTTTTAATTTTTTTTCAAACACATTTTTTTGGATAAAAAATTATTTTCAACAGAATAGATAAATGACGTCATATTTTATTAAAATTTTACTAGTCATTTTAAGTATCAAATAGTAATGAATTTTGAAATAAATTAAAAACATCATGAAAATTAGATGAGATAAAAATAATATTTACTTATTATCAAATGATCAAATAATTTCCTTCAATGTTAATTCAATCATAAACAATACTCAAAAAATTACATTTAGAAGTAAACCCTATCAACGATCAGGATGTGTAAATGGGAATTAATCAATGGATTAATAATTTTTATAAAATTTATATTTAAATAAAACCAGTTAAAAAATCATAATATATTGAAAATCCAATACTCATGTTATCATATAATATCAATTATAATAATGATGCAGTATAAACAAATGAAAAAAATTGTGTTTTCATATTCCATACCAAATGTTATTTTTCAAGTAAAATCCCCTTTGATGAAACAACTACAATTTAACATTAAAATGAAATTAAATATTAATAAATAATTATATAATATGTCAAATTTATAGTATATAATCCATATAAAATAAATTAGGTGCATATAATTACAATATTCCTTCATGAAGGGAAATTAAGACGATGTCCTTACCTTATGTTTATTTTTGGTTGAATGTTTTTCAGATTAAGGTATAATAGTTATAATATTGTTATTAATTTTTTATATAACCATATTCATTTTTATAATTTAATATGTGATTTTAAATTATCAATTTACAACCCAATTTTTAATTATCGATCATTATTTTCAATTTGTGGGTGTTAATTGACATGTTTTCTTGTGTGGTTTGTCACAAAATATTGGATTCATAAACATATTATATAGTTCAATAATATATAGAACCATATTAATGTTTTAAATTATTATTTTTAATTAGATATATTCCAATAATTGTTATTGAAAATTTATCATGGAGAATGGGACACATCGCATGGTGGAGAACGTAGGCCCTACGTATGCATGACCCCTATTTAGATTTTTTTAATGAGTGAATAGATATGGAATTTTGAGATATATTAATTATAAATAATAATTATCATCTCATAAATATCATATATACCCATTAAATTTAACTATATTATTTTCATTATAATTTTTATGTGAAGAATGTATCAGATAACATCATGAGGCAATAGTCCACCGTACACATGGGTGAAGTTATACTATTTTAAACAGATTTGATATTAATAAGTTATATGTAAAATTATTATTCTAGAACTATTAATTAATCATATATATCATATAAATTAGAAAAATTTATATTATATATATCATTTATTGGTGGGGAAGTAAATTAAATTAAATCGATTCATGAGGTGGTAGAATGTCATATACATGACCATTGATTTTGATTCCCATTTGATATAATTAGATATTGTTAAATATATATTGATCAACATAATGAAATAACATTGTATTGAATATACTGGTGTTATTGTATTTTAATTTTTAATATATAATTTAATGTGTAAAAAATAATAAATACAATCGATGTGCTTTGTTATGAATATTAACATCTCTAAGAAAAACCTCATTTGGATATCCACTTTTGGACCAAATGGATAGTAATTTCAGGATAAAAGAATATATGAAATGTCTATGATGATATAGTATAGTGAATTTGGAAGGGTTTTGTTTTCATAATGGGATTATAAGGTGTTGATATGTTTGGGAAGTGAGTTCACTTTTATTTGTGGGGAAGGGGTACCCACTTGAAAATTACTTATAAAGTTACCAAAATAATCAAAACTAATGAATTACTTATCATAAAAAAAGAAAAAAACAACCATAGGATAGATTTTAGGGATATTATATTCTGTAAATATGGACATACATTAATCATTTGTCATTTTGGTTGGTCATTTTATCCCTTCTCTTCTTAGGTTAATCCCCCCATAACACATTTTTACCTTAACCATCATAATTATTATATTATAATGTTTTCAATGTTCATTTAGGTCTAAAAATTAGTAGAAGATAATAAATAATTGAAATTATTATTATTAAAAATAAGGAATCAATTTTTCTACATTCAGTTAATATAAGTGGAAAATTTTAATTTAAAATAATATCCCTAGATGTGATGAAAAGAGGGTTTCTAGAGAGAAATTTATCATAATTATACGAGGGTTTCATATAAAAATTTAATATTAAATTGCTCTAATGAAAAAAATTAGTAAAATTGTAATTAAATTGAACTAATTTAACATTAAAACACATATAATATATAATTTCTTACTATTATTTATTTAAATGAATATGTTATTTCTAATTAAAATTATTATTTTTCAATATTCAACAAAAAAATCATATTAGAAATTTCCCAAAAAACACCCTAAAATAATTTTTATATTATTATTTAAGAAATTAAGTTAATTTAATCAAATAAATTATACTATTTTTTAAAAAAATAATTTGTGAATAATATTTGAAAATCACGACTAAATAGTATTCTAGAAACAAATATATATTTTCATAAAGAGTTTCTTTTTGTTTTAAATTACTCATATCTAATTTCTAATGAAATGATATACGATGAAATTTTTTAAATTTTAAAACCATATATATTTCCTAATTATGTTATTACTATTTATAACCACCAATTTAATTTCTAGATAATAATTGAATACAATATTACATTTCAATTAGACTCATGGTTGTGTGTTTTTCAAGTTATCAAAGAGGTTAAACTTAAAAAATATATTTCATGGGTACTATAAGATCATTTTTGAATTTTTTAATTAATATCATATAAAATGGTTTTTAGAATATTAGGGTCTTACACCCCCCACACACAAATAGATGTCATCATTGTAATTATATATTCCACTCAGAAATAATTGGTTTGATATTTTAACATTCATGTATTTAAAACACATATTTTAAAAATAGTTATTAAAACATACACTATATAAAGGAGAAAGGGATCTAGAAATATCATATATAAAAACACATTACTAAGATTATTTATAGGATAGAATTTGTGGAATGTGTAGATATGTACATAGAAGAAAATAGGAAATAAATATAGAGAGTGATAAAGGTCCCTGATCATAAGAAAGTGAATGATTAGTAGAAAGCTAATGACATAAAAACCATAAATAGGTGATGATTTAAAAAGAAATTTTATTCATTGGATACGATGGTAACATGATATAATTTATTTCAATATCCTTTCCATAATTATGAGAAATTATTTTACATTATACGAATATAAGGAAATATAAAAACCTTATACATTATTATTTCAAAAGAACATATTCATACATTGGATATTATTTAATAAATTTCTAATTCATAACATACTCGAATAAATAAATATTCAAAAAATATTTTTTTATTCTAGAAGCAAAAAAAGTAGGATTTAATGTATTTTATTCTCCATAAAATTGTGACCATTCATTCTATATTTCCTAATCTATTTTTAATAAACCAATATGTTTATCACATTTTATCCAATATAATAAATTAATCTTTAAATCCCATCAATAACACTAATGATTCTTCATTAAAAATTATTCATCAAATCATTTCATTAAAAACAATTACATATGAAATAGGACATCATGTATGTTAATTATAGGTGATAAAACCCTCTAACCATTTTATTGTGGATTCATGCACTATTTATTTACAGAATGAGAAGGGATGTCACCTAGAATGTGGGTTATCCATTTTCAAAAAAAATATATTAATATAATTTATATGACATTCCAAAATTGTAATAACCCATAATTACCATGACATCAATGATAATATAATCCATAAGGGTTACCAATATGTTTAATCTTGTTCCCCAAATTTTATGGTCATTTTTCAATAAAAAAATTTCACTCTAATATATACATATCTAATAGAATTTATCTCAATAAATGGCACCCAAAAGATAATTAATCAAAGTAGACTCCTATCACAAAAAATTAAATTTGGGTGTTTATAACATTGATATTATGATCAATTATGAACTCATAAACCAATAATGGTAACAATAAATCTTAAGTCAATGAAGACACATTTTATTCTAGAATTTATCAAAATCCTTATATGTTTCATAATTTTTATCATCAATAATATTTTGAGAAAATACAAAAAAATTATAATTCATGTATCCCAATATATAAATACTTCATCTATTTTATTTCATCATATGTAGATCCATGGGCATGTGGTAAACCATTAGAATAACGAATTATCTCAGATAAATTCGAGGTTCCCCACATTTAAGATGAAAAATTATAACTGGATCCCTTTGATGAAATTTATTTGATTCCATAAATTTTATTATTTTTACTAAAAAATTCATTACTTTATAACATTTTTTACACAAATAAAAAATTTTACATTTTATTTCAGACACTTTCTCAATGTCTCTTTACATATTTCTAACATGATGGAATATGGTCCCACTTTACCCCATGGTCTCTGTCTTTTTGGATCTTATCAAATTCTATACTTCACTTATTTGGTGATTCCATGATTTAGTTATGGAATATTTTGTTAATAATATTCTGTAATAATTAATTATGCATACTCACAATATATTTCACTATTATAATCATCCCATTTGGTTGCTCATATTAACCAAATTTCTATTCACATTCAATGATTACATGATTCTTTAAAGTGTTACCATTGAATAAAATAAAAAAAACATAATGTGAACATCATTAATCACAATGGGAAAACAATATAGTAATTTAGGTGATGTCTAAAATATGACACTATATTTTTAATTTAAGATGCCATATTTTTAACCTATGACATTAATTTTTGTTATCTATTAAAATAATTTATAATTTATTGTAATGAAAATATGAATTATTTAATGAATATCCCCCATTAGTGTCAAAATAGGTGTACAGTAAGGCCAATTTTCATTCACCAGATGCTGATCTAATCAAGACCCATGCAAATGTTTTTACATTATTACCCCAAGATACATCTTTTCTATAATGATATCCAATTTTAATATCTAGATATAGATGTGTTTCAAGGAAATACCACTTATTTACTATAACAACCCGTACTTTAAATACATGGTTATTACTTCAGAATTGAAGTATACTTATTACAACATATAACAAAACCATGATAGGACCATATAGGTACAGTTTCTTTAGAAATTAGTAAACATAAACAAATGGTTCATAAATTATCTACATTGTAACCTGTTTATTTCATCATATCTAAAGTCCCTTTTGGAATATCCTACTTAATACCCTTCTTCCTGATCTGGGGAAAAGAAAACATAAAAAAGGGTGAGATCAAATGCTCATCAAGGGTAAACAAAAAAATATCAATCATATCATATTCATAAGAACATAACATTTTGAAAATATTAACCTGCAAAAGAGATCATAATATCATAACATGGTATAAATCATAGTAGTGAAATGTAATCCCAATAACAATAAATTAAAACATTAGTATTTGTGGAATACAAACATAATCATAGAAAATCATTTCATA
The DNA here is from genome assembly GCA_963277665.1 of Viscum album. Classification (NCBI taxonomy): domain Eukaryota; kingdom Viridiplantae; phylum Streptophyta; class Magnoliopsida; order Santalales; family Viscaceae; genus Viscum; species Viscum album. The sequence continues at coordinate 1,261,379,083 of OY728152.1, forward strand.
TTAGTCAAGGCTCATTTCCAAGACCACCATAGAGGAAAAAGTCCATTACTGAACTAAGTTCACTCCTCGTTCCAGTCCAGTATCACAGAACCAAATTAACATGTCGTTCCAGCAATGTCTATCTCATGAGATATAAATATTTACCCAATTCATTGGAGGGAGATATAGGTCACACCCATCACATAATGAAACCATTCTTATGTGTGCCAAAAAATCATAAATCATAGCAATACCCATGTAATAAAAACAGGATTCTTAAACATCATGCCATCATAACATATTCCATATAAAATAAAAGGACATCATAAAATTAATCCCATCATAACATAATCAAATAAATTTACAAATAGGGATAAAATCAGAACCCTATATTATCTTAGATGGATTTTTTTTGATTAAACACTTGAACTCCATTATTGAGGAAAATATCCTTTGTACATCAAAAACATTTTTCAATTTATTAACATGTTATAAAATTTTAAAAAAAGTTAATTAAAAATAATCTTGAAATATTTTAAATGAAGATTCATTGAAATAATGTTCTATGAAATAATAAAAATCCATTCATGCCGTATAAGTTAAAAAATACATTCTTGTCGTACATTGGCCGGAAAAGTCAAAAAGTACCTCGTACTAAAAACGACAAAATATTCCCTTCATATCTTTTACTAAAAATTCACCAATGGGTAAAATTGGATTTAAAAATCTATAGGAGGATATAAATAATATTACTTATTGAGGAAACATGGATGTGGATGATAAATATTCCCCAGTAAATTCTGATGTATAAACAATCTTGGATAAAAATGAGATTGCGTGATTTTCCCTTACCGTAGGTCCGATTTTCTTTGTACGTATATGAACCTCATGTATAATTATTTAAATAATGTCATTCAATTATTAAAAAATCATATTCATTTTTTTCATATCATATATGGTCATATTCTTATCTTTTTATTAGTAATATTTCATGGCTACTTGTTATTCGGGTGTTCATTGCTTTATGTTCTTATGCATGTTTTGTAGAATAAATATTTATTATTATTTTTAGGTTATAGAAAACTCATTTCTAGAATTTTATTAGTGTAATATATATAATATTTATTCATTAAATTCATTTATATATTCATTATTAAAGGAATATCATGTAAAACGAGTCGCATCACATCATAGAGATGGTAGGCCGTACGTACGCACGAGCGATGATATCGTTCCCATGATCATGGAATTGTACTGAAGTGTATGTTTACTATTTCAGAATAAATATCAATTTAAAATAACCATATATAGTTATTCTTGACACCATTATACCCATCCATGTAAGGTGGTGGTGGAAAACAGATTACACCACAGCATGGAGATGGTATTCCGTACGTATGCACACGCGGTGATTTCGTTTTCCGTAGGATGGATAGAAGGTGAAATAGGTTTGTTTCATATTTATAATAACATATCATTATATGAGTGATACTGATGTTATTACTTCATAATGAAACAACTAAATAAGAGGATGTAGAGGAAGAAATAAATTTTAAAGAATTGGTAACGAATATTACCTCTTCTTCAACACTCCTCTTTGAAACCTCTTATTAGGGCACTAAAATTGTTCTTTGAAGAAGAAAAAGACCTCTAGTATGTTTATAGGGAAGTTGAGAAGGGAATTGTTCAGGGTTTGATCGAGCATGAATGTTCAAAATTTTGTAAAGAGGTGAGGGAGGAGGGGCCCTTTTTATAAGGGAGGAGAGGGGAACCTTACGAATAACTTAAAATATTTTTTTATAATAAACTCATATTCATTTTTTAATAGATCTGTATTGATTTATTTTAAAGCTAAGATGGGGATGGGTCGAAATCATCTTATCCAATAGTCTTTAGGCATGTTTAGGTTACTATTTTATCCTTATCATTTAGATTTAACTCTAAGTTAAATAATTTAACTTTTACCTTGTCTTTATTTTTCTTACACTATATGGTTAATAAACTTACTATAACAAGCCAAACGAACCCCAAGTGGTTTATTATTAATATATATAACCTTGTCTAAGTCATTTTTCCAAACCATGTATTTTTAGGAATAAAATAACAATTAATAATATAATATTTGTTTTAAAAACTATTTTATGTCAATTATGACACTATTTGGAAATTGATTTTTGTGAAACTCAAAACAACATGATTAGTTAGAAAAAAGTTAATTAAATCAATACTATCATGTCATATTAACCTAAAAATTTAGTGAAATTTATAAAAATCCTCAAATTACATATATTTTGGTATTTATAACATCAATTATGTTAATATTTCATTAATAATATAATTACTGCATCATCATTGTGTCAAAAATAAATTAAACTATTTATTTTCTACAAAATATAAATAAAATACCATTATATAGGAAATCATGTTATATTTCTAATGAATATTTATAGTATAATTTATCTTATGTATAACTCTACATTAAATATGTTTTTAGTTATTAAACTTTGATTTTGTTTATTTTAACACTTCTTTAATTAAAATAATAATAAATGCCCTAATCTAATCCAAGTGGACCTAAAGGGTAATATTTTATTCCTAAGGTTGTTTTTGGTCAAATTACACTTATCCAATAGAATTAGTACATGTGTTAGGGTGATAATAATATCATTTTTACCCTTAATTACCCTATTTATTTTTAACCATTGTAAATAAAATTAAAAAGACACTATTCACCAAAAATTATTCTTATCTTATTGAACCACATTTTACTCCTTGATATTAACCGTGTCTGTCGGATTTTAAAAATTCCACTCCTAGAAGCGGTAAAATAACGTTTTATGTACATTTTCAAATTCTCCTTAGAGGTGGGTAAAAGACGGTGAAAAGTTCAATAATATTTTTCTATATCTATATTATTATAAAATGACTCCAATGAATTAAATTAAAATTATATAGGTATTATATATCTATTTTGACCTAAAATAAATTTAAATAAAATAAAAAATTATTTAAATAAAATGTCGGTTTTTAAATAGTAACCGAGGCTTTTTACTATTCATAAAAAATTGCTTGTTTTCAGAAAAATAAAAAAAAATCTCCCTAGGATAATTTTGATTTTTCCGAATCAAAATATGAAGTCCTTTTTGAAAGATAAATTTAATAAAATTTTCAAAAGTGGGTATTACTATTCATAACGGCTAGTTTATATAATATTTTAATAACATATCATTGTTTAGGGAAACTAGGTATTGCGTACAACGCAAGCTATTGAGGAAGGTTTCTCTTACATGAAATGCAAACCAAGACAGTGTTGTGTGTAGTGAAAGATTCCTTTGGTGTTTCGTATAACATAATACATAAAAACAAAATATTTCTCATAAAATCTCGGGTGTAACATTCTAACCCACTTAAAATGAATTTCTCCCTCAAAATTCATCCCTTTGTAACAAACAGATGAGGATACCTCTCCCTCATCATATCCTCAAGTTCTCATGTAGCTTATTCTAATTGGTGGTTCCTCCATAAAACATTCACCAAGCGAGTGGTCTTGTTCCGTAGAAATTTTTTTCTACGATCCAGAATCTCTATTGGATTTTCTTCATAAGAAAGATCTTACTCTTGCAGTACTGCTTCTGAGCTTAGTACATGTGAAGGATCGAGTATTTACATTCTCTTGAGAGATACATAGAACACATCTTGAACTTGAGAGAGATTCGGTGGAAGCGCCAATCAGTAAGCTACCTTCCCAACACGATCTTGTATTTTGAAAGGACTGATATACCTAGGGATCATCTTTCCCTTCTTTCCAAATCTCATTACTCTCTTCCAAGGAGATATTCATAAGAACACTTTATCACCCACTTCAAACTCTAGGTATTTTCTTCAGTTGTCGGCAAAACATTTTTGTCGACTCTGAGCTTCTCTTATGTGTTGTTGAATAGATCTGACCTTTTCTGCTATCTGATCAGCAAGATCACGTCCTAATAGCTTTTTTTCCCCAACATCATCCCAGCAAGTTGGAGTCCTACATTTATTTCCATAGAGAGCTTCATAAAGATCCATCTGAATACTGTAGTTAAAGCTATTATTATAAGAAAATTCCATGAAATGTAAGTGTTGATCCCAACCACCATTGAAATCCATAGAGAAAGTTCTTAAAATATTTTCTTGGGTCTGAATTGTCCTCTCAGACTGACCGTCTGTCTGAGGATGATAAGCAGTGCTGAAACTGAACTCCATATCTGTAGTATTATGAAGACTTCACCAAAACATCGTGGTAAACATAAGATCCTGATCATATATAATGGAAATCTGTACTCCATGCAATCTTACCACATCCTTGACATATATCTTGGCAAGCTGATCAAGAGATAAATCCTCTCTAATAGAAATGAAGTGTTCCTACTTCGTAAGACGATCAACTATGACCCAGATAACATTATTGCCTTTGGATGTTTTAGGAATTTTAGTGAAAAAGTCCATAGTGATGTTTTCCCATTTCAATTCAGGTATGGGTAATGGTTGTAACAACACATTAAACTTCTATCTCTCAGCTTTAACTTGCTGACAATCCAAGCATCGAGATGCATATTCAAAAAAATCTCTTTTCATTCCATCCCACCAGAAGTACTCTGTCATGTCCCTATACATCTTTGCGCTTCCAGGATGAATAAAGAATGAAGAAATATGAGACTCATCCAACAACTCCTTCTTTAATTCTGGGATTGGAGGAACACAAACCTGATTCCTGAACCTTATTATCCCATCACAATTAAGGTTGAATTCAGGATCATATCTCGCCTTCTTTTTTTACCGTACATCTTCTTTTTGTGCCTCTTTAATCATCATATGTATAGATAGTTGAACATTAATTTGACAAATATAAGATTTTCCCCCTTCCATTATAATTACAAGATCCACCCTTTGTAAATCCATAAATATTGGATCTTCTGTGATCCTCATCATGTAAAAGCTAGCATGGTCTTGTCGACTTAGTGCATCTTCCACCTTGTTTGCTTTCCTAGGGTGATAATGAATTGAGTAGTCATAATCCTTAATCAGCCCCAACCATCTTCTTTGGCGCATATTCAGCTCCTTTTGTGTGAAAATATACTTTAATCCTTAATGATCAGTATAAATATCACACCTTTCACAATAAAGATAATGCCTCCATATTATTAATGCAAAGATTACCGCAGCTAACTCTAAATCATGAGTTGGGTAATTTTTCTCATGGATTTTCAACTGTCGTGAGGAATAAGCTTTCACCATATCATTATGCATGAGAACACACCCATGTACCTTCTTGGATGCATCACTATAGATCACAAACCTTTCTCCACTACATGGAAGTGTGAGCACAGGTTCACTAGATAACCTTCATTTTAACTATTTAATATTCTCTTCACACTCCTCTGTCCACATGAACTTAACTCATGTTCAAGTCAATATGGTGAGTGGATTAGATAACCTTGAAAAATCTTTCAAAAAACGTCGATAATATCTAGCCAGACCAAGAAAACATCGAATCTCAGTTACTGTCATTGGTCTCGACCATCTTTCAAAAACCTATGATTTTGCTGGATCCATATATATCCCCTCTTTTGAAATTATGTGACCCAAAAATGAAACTTTTTGAAGCCAAAATTCACAATTGGTAAATTTCACATAAAGATTCTCCTTTCTTAGAGTATTTGATAAAATTCTCAAGGGATCTTTATATTCTTCCTTGATATTTGAATAGACAAGAATATCGTCTATAAATACTACCAAAAACTGATCCATATAGTCTCTAAATACTATTCATTAGATCCATGAATATTGCAGGGGCATTAGTAAGACCAAATGGAATCACTATAAATTCATAGTTTCCATACCTTGTACGAAAAGCCATATTTGGTATATCCTCCTTTTGACCCTTAATTGATGATACCCCGAACGAAGATCAATCTTGGAAAAGTATTGAGCTCCGCATTGTTGGTCAAATAATTCATCAATGTGTGGGAGATGATATTTGTTCTTGATGGAGATCTTTGTAAAGTTCTCGATAATCAATGCAGAGTCTCATTGATCCATCTTTCTTCATAACAAACAGAACAAGTGCTCCAAAAGGTGAATCACTATGGCGTATGAATCCTTTATCAAGATTGTCATGGAGTTTCTTCTTCAATTCCTGAAACTCAATTGGGGAAATTGTATAAGGTGTCTTTGAAATAGTTAAAGCACCCGTTATGAGTTCTATTGAAAACTCACCTTCACGATTTGGTGGAAGACCACGAAATTCTTATTGAAAGACATAATCAAACTCTGGTACAATGGGAATATTATTAATTGCGAGTATCACTCCAACCATTTGAGATAAATAACGTTCATTTATTGGAATCAAGACCCATAAGATGGAAGAAATTTCCACTGGAAGGTTATGTTCATCCTTGCATCGATAGATGATCATAGATTGATCTAGAATATAAAATGTGACTTCCCTTCTTTGTCAATTGATATGAGCTCCATATAAGTAAAGCCAATCCATGCCATGAATCACGTAAAATTCTAATATAGGAAGGATCACAAGATTTGCATGAAGTATATTCCCACAAACATCAATCGGAGAGGAATTGTAAACTTTTGATGTGACCATTGTTCCATTAGGGGTTGTCACAGCTAACTCAACATCTAATTGTTGAGGTAATATGGTGATACCCTTAGAAAAATATTTAGAAATAAAAGAGTGGTTGGATACAGAATCAAATAAAGCATTTACTACTTTAGAGTTGATGGAAAGTGTACCTTTCACCACTTCATTATCATACTCCACATCACCGATAGAAATTTCATGTGACATTCCTTTGTCTTCGGCCATAAGAGTTTGTTGACGTCGATCATCCTAAAAAACCCTTGGATTTAGGAATTTATTGGAATAATTCCCCATTTACTTAAACTTGATACATTGAAGTGTAGGATGTGCATTATATGTATCCCTTTCTTTGTTGACATCATTAGAAATCTTCTTCCCATTATTTCGACATTCAACTGCCCGATGAACTTCTTTTCCACACTTAAATCATTTACTTGTCCCTTTAAGACAATTCCCTCCGTGTTTCTTTCCACACTTTGAGCATAAGGGAATACTCATCTCATTTTCATTATGGTCTTTAAATTTTCCCTTGAATTACATTTTCCTTTTCTTATCAAACCCATATGACTGAGGGTTTACTCTAATCTCCATCTCAACCTTGAGAGAACATCGAACAATTTCCTCGTAGCAATTTAAGTCCCTTATGGCTAACACCCTTCGAAGACTTGGTTTTAAGCCACTAAAGAATCGATCGATCTTACTCTCAGGTTGGATAATAATTCCAGAAGCATACCGTGCAAGTCATGTAAAATATGCTTCATAGGTACCAACAGATTCATCATCCTTTTGCTTTAGTTCAAGAAACTCTTTCTCAATCTTTGTTCTAAGAATATGAGGGATGTACTTATTGAAAAATAAGTTACTGATCTCATCCCATTCCATGGACTCAATTTTATCCCTTTGCCTCATATTCTTAATAATATTCCACCATTGATCAGCTTCACCATCTAAACGATATACTGCTATGATGACTTTATCATGTTCAGAACATTGTAGAACTGAAAAAATCTTTTCAGTGGTACTGATCCATTGTACAACCACTGATGGATCAGAAGACCCGCTGAATGAAGGTGGGCACTGCATCATGATGGATTCAACAGAATGTTGCTCTTTCCTTTGCTCTTTTGGAAGTACAACATGATTTGTTGCTTGAGAATGTTGTGTGAGCATGGATATAAGATTTTTCATTTCAACTCCCATAACGATTGGTTTCTCAGGGGGACAATCATTGCATTGTCCATCACATTCCGCATTAACATGGTTCCTTCGGGTTCCAGCCATTGACTAAAAGCAAGAAGAATAGTGTGAGAAAAACTAATTATAACAGGAAAACAACATAATCAGTAATAAAATTTCACACATTAGGTCTTATCATAGGTTGTTCAGGGCCATTTCTAAAACACTAATATTGTGTTCTATGTTTAGACATATCCTCATAGCTCTTACTAAGTCTTTCACATCCTAGTTTATAAAGGATGACAATACCTTTCCTCTAATACCAACTATAAATACCCGTACTTTACATACAAGGTTATTACTTCAGAATTGAAGCATACTTATTACAATATATAAAAAAACCATGACACAACCGTATAGGTACAGTGTCTTTAGAAACTTAAAATCATAAACAACTGATTCTTTAATCATCTACATTATTTCTTGTTTATTTCATCAAATCTAATGTCCCTTTTGGCATATCATACTTAATACCATTCTTCCTAAACCGAGGAAAAGAAAACATTCAAAAGGGTGAACTCAAATGATCATTAAGGGTAAACAAAATAAATATCAATCATATCATATTCCTAAGAACATAACATTTTGAAAATCATAACCTGCAAAAGTGATCATAATATCATAACATGGGATAAATCATATTAGTGAAATGTAATCCCAATAATAATAACATAAAACATTAAACATTGTGGCATACACACATAATCATAGAAAATCATTTCATATTAGTCAAGGCTCATTTCCAAGACCATCATAGCGGACAAATTCCATTATTGAACCGAGTTCACTCCTCGTTCCAGTCCTGTATCCCTCAACCGGAATAACTTGTCATTCCAGCCTTGTCTATATCATGAGATATACATCTTTACTCAATGCATTGGAGGGAGATATAGGTCCCACCCATCTCATAATGAAACCATTCATATGTGTTCCACAAAATCATAAATCATAACATAACCAATGTAATAAAAATGGGATTCCTAAACATCATGCCATCATAACATAATCCCAATAAGATAAAAGGACATCATAAAATTAATTATATCATAACATAATCAAATCCATTTAAAAATAGGGATAGAAAAAAACCCTATATTATCTAAGATGGAAAATAATATTGATAAAACACTTGAACTCCATTCTTGAGTAAAATATCCTTTCTACTTCAAAAACATTTTTCCATTTCTTAACATGTTATAAAATCTTAAATGAAGTTAATTAAAAAAAACATAAAGACTTGTAAAGGAAGATTCATGGAAATAATGTTCTATGAAATCATAAAAATCGATTCATGCCGTATAAGTTAAAAAAACATTTTTTTCGTACTTTGGATGGAAAAGTAAATAAGTACCTCGTATTAAAAATGACAAAAGATTCCTTTCATATCTTTTACTAAAAACTCCCCAATGGGTAAAATTGGATTTAAAAAATTGTAGGTGGATATAAATAATATTACATATTGAGGAAACATGTATTTGGATGATAAATATTCCCCATAAAATTCTGAAGTATAAACAATCTTGGATAAAAATGAGATTGCGAGACTTTCCCTTACCTTAGGTCTGATTTTCTTTGTACATATGTGAACCTCCTGTATAATGATTAAAATAATGTCATTGAATTATTACTGAATAATATTCATTGTTATGATATCATATATGGTCATATTATTATCTTCTTATTAGTAATATTTCATTGCTACTTGTTATTTGGGTGTTCCTTGTTTTATGTTCTTATGCATGCTTTGTTGAATAAATTATAATTCTTCGTTTTAGGTTATAAATAACTCATTTAAATAATATTATTAGTGTAATATATATCATATTTATTCATTAAATTCATTTATATAATCATTATTCAATGAATATCATGTAAAACGAGTTGCATCACATCGTGGAGATGGTAGGCCGTACGTACGCACGAGCTATGATATCATTCTCATGATCGTGGAATTGTATTGAAGTGTATGTATACTATTTTATAATAAATATCACTTTACAATAATCAAATATAGTTATTCATAACACCATTATATTCATCCAAGTATGGTGGTGGTGGAAAACAGATTACACCACAGCGTGGAGAGGGTATTCCGTACGTACGCACGCGGGGTGATTTCGTTTTCTGTAGGATGGATATAAGTTGAAATAGGTTTCTTTATATTTATAATAAGATATAATTATATCACTGTTTCTTATGTTATTACATCACAATTAAACAACTAAATATGAGCAAGTAGAAGATGAAATAAATTCGAAAGAATCAGTAATAGATATTACCTCTTCTTCGACACACCTCTTTGAAACCTCCTCTTAGGGAACTAAAATTGGATTTCAGAAGAAGACCAGGCCCTATAGTATGTTTATTGGGAAGTTGATAAGGGAAGTGGGAAAGTTTTGTCTGAGAATGAAAGCTCATAATTTTGTAAAGAGGAGAGGGAGGAGGTGACCTTTTTATAAGGGAGGAGAAGGGCACCTTAGGAAAACATAAAATATTATTTTATATTAAAGTCATATTCAAATTTTAATAGATCAAAATTGATTTATTTAAAATATAAGGTGGGGATGGGTCGAAATAATCTCAACAAATAGGCTTTAGACAATTTTAGGTTACTATTGTAACCTTATCATTTTGATTTAACTCTAAGTTAAATAATTTAACTTTTTCAGTGTCTTCTTGTTTTCTTACACTACAGGGTTAATAATCTTACCATAACAAGCAAAACAACCCCAAGAGGTTAAGTATTAATATATATAACCTTATCTAATTCATTTGGTCAAACATTAGATTTTAGGAATAAAATAACAATTAATAATAAAATAATATTTTAAAAAAGTATTTTATGTCAATTATGAAAGTATTTGGTAATTGATTTTTTTAAAAATCATAACAGCATGATTAGATCGAAAAAAGTTAATTAAACCAATAATATCATGTCATATTAACATAGAAAATTATTGGAATTTATAAAAAGTCTCAAATTACATTTATTTGTGTATTTATAACATCAATTATGTTAATATTCAAATAATAAGGTAATTACTACATCATCATTGTGTGATAAATAAATTAAATTACTTAATGTCTAAAAATTATAAATAAAATACCATTATGTAGGAAATCTTCATAGCTTTATAATTAATATTTATAGTCTAATTTATCTTATGTAAAACCCTACATTAAAAATGTTTTGAGTTATTGAACATTGATTTTAACTATTTTAACACTTCTTTTAATAAAATAATAATAAATGTCCTAATATAATCCAAGTGGACCTAAAGGGTAATATTTTATTCGTAAGGTTGTTTTTGGTCAAATTTCACTTATCCAATATAATTAGGACATGTCTTAGGGTAATAATAATATCATTTGTACCCTTAATTACCCTATTTACTTTTAACCGTGGTAAATAAAAGTAAAAAGTTACTATTCACCAAAAATTATTTTGTCCTTATTGAACCACATTTTACTCCTTGATATTAACCATATCTCTCGGATTTTCGAAATTCAACTCACAGAAGCAGTAAAATTATGTTTTATGTACATTTGCAAATTCTCCTAGGAGGTGGGTAAAAGACGGTGAAAAGTTCAATAAATTTTTTATATATCTATATTATTATAACATTACTCCAATGAATTACATTGAACTTATAAAGGTATTATGTATATATTTTGACCTAAAATAAATTTAAATAAAATAATTAATTATTTAAATAAATAGTCGGTTTTTAATAGTAACCCAGTGTTTTCACTATTCATTAAAAATTGAATGTTTTTAGAAAAATACCAAAAATTCTCCCTAGGCTAATTTCAATATTCCAAATCCTAAAATGACATCCATTTTTAAAGATAAAATTTATAAAATTTCAGAAAGGGGGTATTAATATTCATAACGGTTAGTTTATATAATATTTTAATAACATATCGTTGTTTAGTGAAACTCGGTATTGCGTACAATGCAAGCTATCGAAGAAGGCTACACTTGTGTGCAATGCAAGCCAAGACAGAGTTGTGTGTAGTGAAAGATTCATTTGGCGTGCATATAATATAATACATAAAAACCAAATATTTCTCATAAAATCTTAGGTGTTTAAATCTCTTACTAAAAACATAAGATTGTTTTTGAATAAATTTCCTAAATTTTTTTCATAGGATTATATTCCCTAATATATATATTTTACTAAATATGGTTCCATATTTTTTTACTATAATTTATTTGATACCAACTTTAAAAACACTATACCCATTAACTTGGGGCTAGTTTGTTCTATATTACATTGGTATAAGATACAAGGAATCATATCTTTAAAGACATTATAGTATATTAGTATTGGTATACGAGATACAAACACGTATCTTTCATTACATTTTAATAAAAAATGAATTTTGTTTTTGAGAATTTCATTATTCCCTCTATTATATACATTAATATATTTCTTATAAAATTAATGGATTCCCTAGAAGTTAAATAAATCATAGTGAGCTTAAATTATCAGTAATGATTAACTAATGATGAAGCTATCATGACTGAATAAGAATAATCAACATGGAATGTTAAAAATTTAAAATTAATTCCATGTACAAAATAAGATTATAAGGAATAAAATGTACTATATAATAATTAGTATGAAAAGGAAAATAACAAAAACACAATCCATTTAATCCATTACAATAACATCACAATTAGATTCGGCATAATAAATAGTGAAAGGTAAATGTATAAAAACACATTCCATTTCATATAAAAGATAATAATGAAATGAATCTAATGATAATATCATTTAATGAATATAAGGTATAATTATAAGAGGATAATCAATATATAAAGGTGAATATAAAATCCCACATTCCATTTAATTTATAAACTATGAATAAAATTCATTTAAATATAATATCAATACATAAATCTCATGCATAATAATAAAATGACGAAACAATATATTATGGTAAGAAACTAATTATATATTCCATTTAATCATTGAATTTAAAATTAAATTCATCTAAATAGAATATTATTTCTAATATCTAATGGATAATAATAACAGAATAAATAATGAAGTAAATGATTAATCATTGTATTCAATTATCGTAAGACCATAATACCTTTATATTTATGACCATTGAAAATATTGTTTAAAACTATATTTATAAAAAAATTTAATCGAAGTTTATTGATTCGACTTATGAGATTATTAATGCATCAAAGGCCTATATAATTTCAAGACCGTCCAGAAAATATATTTCCAAAGAAATACTCATATATAAAATAAAAGGTTTAATTAAGTAATAATATGCCAAGTCATAAAATTTCAATATTGAATAAAGGAAATATATTTATCAATACATCCCTAGATAATGAAATAACATTCAATAAAACCCCCATATAAAAGATTATATATGATTGAAGAAATAATCATATCAATGATTCAATGAATATTGATATTTAAGAGAAAACCATATGTAAAATTAATATATTGTTTAGGAAATAATAATTTCCATGAGAAAATGAATATGGTTATTTATGATAAATTAATTATATAATTATTACAAAATATTTAATGTTTCAAATTAATAATAGTGACCATAAAAAATGAATCAAGAGTAAATTTAAATAATTTATCTGTTCAAAATTATCATAAAAATACAAAGAAATAAAATAGATGAGATCAATACAACATATAGCTAGTATAAAATAATTAAAATAATGGTTTCATGTCATTGATGAATATAAATACAATAAAAATTCCATTAAACCCATTTTTGAGAAAAATAACCTCTCTAATTTTAATTTTTTTAAAGTACACAAAACCATTTAAAAATAAATTTCTCTTAAAATATAACATTCAGTTGCAAATATTAAATGAAAATACAGACATGGAGAGTACAATAAAATAATTATTACTTTAATTTTTTTTGTATTTATGAATCTAACTATCATTTATTGGAGGCTAGATAGCATGTTACTCTTGATATTCAGGTCGGTCCATGAGGTCAATGATGATTTTTCATTGAAAAAGTGATGAATTGCTAAAGCAAATAGTACTTCCTTCTTTATGGTCTACTAAAGAGAATTTTATCTACAGATCCTAGTTTAAATGGTGATCATTTTCCTCATATATTGATGCCTTATTTTCTTGATTTTTTTGTATCATTATTTATTTTCATGATGTTGGAAGCTATTTTCACTTTGTGTTTACACTGTAAAATCCACCTTTTCAAATAAATTTCAACTAGGCAAGAGGTTGGTAAATCAAATCATATCTCATTATTTAAAAAATATAAAAAAGCATAAAAAGGAAAAATTACATAGAAACAAAATTTACTTCTAGTAGAGATAAAAATAAAATGGTTTATTATCCAATGATCAAATAATTTCATTCAATGGAAGTTCCAGATTAAATAATCGTGATTAAAGTGATATTATAAAGTGAACCCTTTCAATGATCAGAACATTGAAGATAGATGTAATTAATAAATTGATTATATATATACAATAAAAATCATAATAATAAATGTTTATATACATAATAATATATTTAATATCCAAAGACACATAATCATTGAATGTCAATGATAATTACAAAGTAATATAACCCAAGGAAAACAATTTATCATCTGATATTTTTTTACCACATGGTAATTTTAAAATCATCTCCCCTTTTAATCAAAATTAATACTAATTTATGTTTAAAATATCTTGAATTATTATCTAATCGTGATATTATATATCTTAAAAGCACTATCTATACTATACAACTGTAATTAGGTGCATGACCTTCCAATATGCCTCAATGAAGTGAAATTGAGATGAAATCTCTTATCTCACCCATGTTTTTGGTTGAACGTTCTTAATTATATTGTATAATAGTTTTATGAATAATATTAATTTATAAAGGAACCATACTCAAATTTATAATATGTTGTATGATTCTCTTATAACATTCCATGACCCATTTGTTATTAATATTTCAATATTCCATTTTTTTGTTTTAATTATTTTATAATTATTCTTTAATTATCAAACATAAAATAATTATTCATATTACAAAGTTCCCTCAGCTGTAAAATTATATTAAGGTTTCAAATATAATTTTTTTCATTATATATATCCCTTGAATTGTTATGGAAATTTTAACATGGAGAAGGGATACCAACCCTTCAAAGAGATGGTAGTTATACGTAAGCACGAGTGACATCATCATTTCTTTAATTGGTGAATTATTAAGTAAGTGGGTGATATATTATAAAACCCCATGATTTTACATTATGATTCATTTGAAATAAATTTACTATCTTCCATAATTTACGTTGCAAGAATAACCGAGTGTAAACAAAACCCTAAATATTATTCTTTCAATTTAACATTTATAACCATGATGTTAATTTGTTGGGTGTGAATATAAATAATAGATATATGATATAAATAAATATTTGCTACTAAATTTAAATTTATTTTTAAAATATTAGAAAATAATAACATAATATCTATTAAAGTCATTTTATTCTATAGGAAAATGTTTTCTTTAAAAATGATATTTTAATTATTTTTATTAGTGAATATTATAATAAATTGTTTAATTTCAAAGAAAAGGTATATGATAAAATTAAATTTATTTTTTATATAATGATATCAAGATTATCTTATGGTGAGATTTTTTGAATTTCCTCGTAATAGTTAATTTTTTAATAGTTAAAAATACATTTCTTTAATATGGTATGTTTTATGATATCATCAAGACATAATTATTAATCATATGTAATGAATAATTTATGATAATATAATATAAATATAATAAGAAAATAATTTAAAAGATTTAAATTATATTTTATTTCTAGATATATATAAAAATCTTTTTCAGAGAAGATGCAGAGCCTGCACATCCCTGAAAAACAAATATTTGGTATCATCAAATACTAATTCATATGAGATAACTTCTTTCTATAATTTCCTATTATTTATTATTTATTATTTAATATATTTTCGGTTAGAAGAAAATTTTATAGTTATAGAACTAGTGGACTATCTAAATTTATTTATAATGCATGCATAAGGCATTAATGTCAGAATAACACATTAAATGTTTTAAAATGATATAGATGAATGTTATAATAAATATGAAATGAATATAAATTGTTCTCTCTATCGTAATAATAATATTTCAAGATTTAATTTTTTTTAATTCCTTTTGGGGAAAAATGGCTAATATTATAACGTTTGTAGTATTTTATTTAATGAAATGTTAAATATGTCACACTCATGTTTTTAATAAGTGTAATATTATTAATATGTTATTATCCTAATTATATTTTTTTACTATTAAAGTTATTTTGAAAAATAATATATATATATATATCATGTAATTTTATTTTTAATTTATAGTGAATAAATTATTACCATAAATGTTTACAAATCATTAATGCATGAATTATTCAATTACTAGAATAATCAAATTAATTATACTAAATGTATTGAAAGCGTAATAATTTGAATAAATAAATATATCCATGAATTTTATTCATTTATATGTCATTTTATGGATGTTAGAAAATATTTTTATTGAATTTATCTTATTTTCTTGATTTTTATTAAACTCAAATTAATGAATAGTATCATATTTAACTATAATGTTAATTTTCAAATATATTATTTTTCGGAGAAATCCCCAAAAGTGTCATCTCACTATTTTTTTGTGTGATTGTGTTTGTTGAAAAAACCATGTAACTTCAAATGAGTATTGTTAGTGTTTTATTAGTGGATATTTAAGGTGGTGAAATTTACTAGTAATTTCTAAATTTCTGGGCTTCATAATCTGGTGTTTTTTGGGAAAATGAAGGATTTAATATTTCAATTGCCACAAATCATAGTTTTTAGAGTAAAAATTAACTATGTGGAATGGGAAATGGAAATCAGAAAAGTCATTATTTTGAAATAGTAATGCTATGTAGGCCATGAAGGGCGCTACGTGAACTACATTGGGAAAACTATACATAGGAGGCTCGTAGTTCACTTGAGGCTTGATGTTCATGGTAGTCGTGTATTTTTGGTAATGGATGAGTTCAATTTTGTAACTGCACAAGGGTTTTCATTCATGTATGGCATTTTTCACTTTAAGGGAAAAATATTTTGTGAGGACAATATAGCACATTGTATGTTGATGTCTATATCACATCAATGATCTGGGTAATTCTAATTAACATATTTTCTGGATCTTGTTGTCTATATAATGTGTGATAATCAGTTAATTTATATTATAAAATGAAATAAGAGAATATCAGAACTCTGGGAATAAATTTGGAAAAGTATTATGTGGTTCGCGAGGGAGGATTGTGTGAAGTGAAGTGGTTCCCAAGAGAGAATTATATGAAGGGTGAAATAGTTCAAGGGCGATCATTTCAGCAAAGGAGAAAATTTTCTGAGGACAACTCAAAAAATGGTTTTTGGGGATTTTCACTACACAATGTAACATTATTATATAAAATAAGTATTGGTCATTGAATTAGTGATGATCCATGGAAGGAGAGGTGGTCCTTTAAGCACACACACTATGTGGTGAAACAAAATTCGTGAAACATTCTATGTAGTTCGTAAAGGGAGTAAAATATTTCATGAAATCAATTTACACAATATAATAGTTTGACTAAAATATTAACATATACATAAAATCTATCTGGATTTGATTATGTGTTCATTCATGTAAAATGAAGGGACCTACACATCCATAATCTTTGTGTGGATCCATTCCTGTGTAGTAGGAAAAGGAAGAGGAAGAAGGTGATCCTTTTCACTAGAAGAGAGCTAGAGAAAGAGACAAACAAAGTGACCCTTGGGAATGTTTTGAGATAATGTAAAACATTATAAATTCCATGATACTTTTCATAGATGTAGCCAGTTTGAACCATGTAATTTGGTAGTGAGCCTTAGTGGATTTGGTGGATTGGCACATCATCATTGTATTCTATCTTGACATATCCTAGTGAGGGTGAACCAAGTAATGATGATGTGTCTCATGCATGATTTCAATTATGTTCATATATTTATAAGAGAAATAGTTAGAAGAGTGTTTTTTATGATTAAAAAATATATGAAGGGGTATTAGTTTTACTCTGTCATACTGTAATTCACCCTATAGGGCATGCATCCTAATTTGGATAAAATTTAATTTAATTATTTTATAGTAACTAAAATATAAATTAATAAAAGAGAATAATATAAGGTCAAAAAATTCATCCCCTAGTCATTTATAGGACATTTAGAAGCATTTTCTCTATAATAGTCTTATTATATTGTAATATTTTTTGACATTCCCAAATTATCCCACACCTTAAAAATAAAAGGTACCACGTTATTCACGACTTCAAAACACATTGAGAAATCTGTATTAACCCATCCCTATACATTTCACATACCAACATCTATATTCCTGTTCTATAGGTCCCTATCTTCTAGAAATACCAACCCCATTATGTTTGAGAAGATATTCAATAGAATATTATTTAATAAGATATAACCATATTTTCCAAGTCTTTCACATTTATTACATATTATACGTCATATTCATGTTTTATACCCCGATTATAAGAATATATTATTTATCATTAATATTCAAAAAATATTATTACGTATATTGGATTACCATTTTCTCTCTCGTTTTTATCATTCTAAAACTGAATACATCGCTTGGGCATACATACAACATACCATCTCTCAATAGTAGTGTAATTAATTTTCATCAACAAATTTCTAAAAAGGATATATGGATTGAAAAAAAGAGTATATATGATATTAATTAAATAAATATTATTATAGAAACATTAATAAGTATTCATATTTCTTTTATTGTATTCATTAAAAATTGAAATAGTGGTCATATGTACATACGACCAAATGTCTCCATGAACGGTGTTACACATTTTTCTATCTATAAAATTAATATATTAATTTATATACATTATCAATGAGTATATATGATATTTAAAATCATTATTAAAATGATTTATTAGATCAAACATTGATTAGAGTAAAAGGACTGATACCTCCAAATTAAAACATACATTACAAACAAAGCAGTCATCACCAGGAATTAATCAATGGATTGATAATTTTTATGAAATTTATATTTAAATAAATCCATTAAAATTAAATAATATTATATTGAAAATCCAATACCCAAGTTATCATATAATATCAATAATAATAATGATGCAGTATAAACAAATGAATAAAATTGAGTTTCGAAATTCATTACCAAATGGTATTTTTCAAGTAAAATCCCCTTTGCTGAAATAATTACAATTTAACATTAAATTATAATGAATTATTAATGAATAATGATATCATATGTCAAATTTATAGTATATAATCAATATAAAATAAATTAGGGGCATAGAATTACAATATTCCTTCCTGAAGGGAAATTAAGACGATGTCCTTACCTTATGCTTATTTTCGGTTGAATGTTTTTCAGATTAAGGTATAATGGTTATAATATTGGTATTAATTTTTTCCATAACCATATTCATATTTATAATTTAATATGTGATCTTAATTTAACATTTTACCTCCCATTTTTTATTTATCGATCATTATTTTCAATTTTTGGGTGTTAATTGACATGTTTTCTTGTGTGTGGTTTGTCACAAAAGATAGGATTCTTAAACATATTATATAGTTCCATAATATATATAACCACATTTATGTTTTAAATTATTTTTTTCATTAGATATATTCCTATAACTGTTATTGAAAATTTATCATGGCGAATGGGTCACATCTTTTCGTGGAGAAGGTAGGCCCTACGTATGGATGGCCCCTATTTTGATTCCCCTAATGAGTTAATGGATATGGAATTTTTAGATATATTAATGATAAATAATAATTATCATCACATATATATCATATATATCAATTAAATTTAACTATATTATTTTCCATATAATTTTTATGTGAAGAATGTATCTGATCGCTTCATGAGGCAATAGTCCACCGTACACATGAGTGAAGTTATCATATTTTAAACAAAACTGATATTAAGATGTTTTATGTAAAAAATTTCTTCAAGAACTATTAATTAATCAAATATATCATATAAATTAGAAAAATTGATATTATATATAACCATTATTAGTGGTTAAGTAAAATAAATTAAATCGATTCATGAGGTGGTAGAATGTCATATATATGACCATTTATTTTGTTTCCCATTTGATATAATTAGATATTCATAAATATATTTTGTTCAACATAATGACATAACATTATATTGAATATACTGGTGTTATTATATTTTATTTTTTTATATATAATTTAATGTGTAAAAAAGAATATATAAAATCGATGTGATTTTTTAAGAATATTAACATATCTATGAAAAACCTCATTTGGATATCCACTTATGGACCAAATGGGTAGTAATTTCAGGATAAAAAAAGATATGAAATGTCTATGGTGATTTAGTATAGTGAATTTGGAATGGTTTTGTATTTATAATGGGATTATAAGGTGCTGATACATGTGGGAAGTGAGTGCCCTTTTATTAGTGGGGAAGGGGAACCCACTTTTAAATTACTTATAATGTTACCAAAATAATCAAAACTAATGAATTACTTATCATAAAAAAAGAAAACAAATAACCTTAGGATAGATTTTAGGGATATTATATTCTATAAATATGGACATAAATTAATCATTTGTCATTTTGGTTGGTAATTTTAACCCTTCTCTTCTTAGGTTAATCTCCCAAAACACTTTTTTACCTTAACCATTATAATTATTATATTATAATATTTTCAGTGTTAATTTAGGTCTACAATTTACTAGAATTTATTAAATAATGGAAATTATTATTATTAAAAATAAGGAATCAATTTTTCTAAATTCATTTCATATTAGTGGAAAAATTAATTTAAATTAATATCCACAGATATGGTGAAAAGATGGTTTCTAGAGGGAAATGTACCATAAGTATAAGAGGTTTTCATATCAAAATTTAAAATTAAATTGGATTTAAGGAAAAAAATTAGTAAAATTGTAATTAAATTGAACTAATTTTACAGTAAAAAGAATATAATATATAATTTTGGACAATTATTTATATAAATGAAAATGTTATTTCCAATTAAAATTATTATTTTTTACAATTCAACAAAAGAAGAATAATATTAGAAAAATCTCAAAAAACACCATAAAATAATTTTTATATTATTATTTTATAAATTATGTTCATTTAATCAAATAAATTCCAAAAATTTTTAAAAAAATTATTTTTAAATAATATGTGAAAATCACGACTAAATTTTATTCTATAAAGAAATAAATATTTTCAGAAAGAGATTCTTTTTATTTTAATTGAATCATATTTAATTTATAATGAATTGTTATCCGATGAAAGTTTTTACATTTTAAAACCATATATATTTCCTAATTATGTTATTACTATTTATAACCACCAATTTAATTTCTCTATAATAATTGAATACCATACTACAGTTCAATTAGAGTCATGGATGTGTGTTTTTGAAGTTATCAAAGAGGTTAAACTTAAAAAATATATTTCATGTTTATTATAAGATCCTTTTTCATTTTTTAAATTAATATCATATAATTTTTTTTAAAAATATTTTGGTGTTACACCACCCCAAATAGATTTAATCATTGTAATTTTAACTTCCACTCAAAAATAATTGGTTTGATATTTAAATATTCATTTATTTAAAACACATATTTTAAAAACGGTTATTAAAACATACGCATAATAAGAGAGAAATGGATCGAGAAATATCATATATAAAAACACATTACAAAGATTATTTGTAGGATAAATTTTTTGGAATGTGTAGATATGTACATGGCAGAAAATGGGAAATAAATATAGAGTGTGATAAAGGTCCCTGAACATAAGAAATTGAGTGATCAGCAGAATGATAATGACATAAAAACCAGAAATATGTGATGATTTAATAGGAAATTTTATTCATTAGATTTTAAGGTAACATGATATCATTTATCTTAATATCATTTCCATAATTATGAGAAATTATTTTACATTATTAAAATATAAGGAAATATAAAAACCTCATATATCATTATTTCATAAGAACATATTCATACATTGGATATTATTTAATCAATTTTTCATTCATATCTTACATGAATAAATGAATATTCAAAAATGATTTTTTTTATTCTAGAAGCACAAAAATTAGGATTTAATGTATTTTATGCTCCATAAAATTGTGACCATTCATTCTATATTTCCTAAACTATTTTTAATAAACTAATATGTTTATCTCATGTTATCAAATATAATAAATTAATCTTTAAATCTCAACAATAACACTAATGATTCTTCATTAAAAATTATTCATCAAATCATTTAGTTAAAAATAATTACATATTAAATAGGACACCACGTATGTTTTTTATAGTTGTTAAACCCCTCTAATCATTTTGTGTTGGATTCAGGCATTATGGCCTTACCGAACAAGAAGGGATGACACATAGAATGTGGGTTATCCATTTTAAAAAAAATATATTAATATAATTAATATGACATTCCAAAATTGTAATAACCCATAAATACGATGACATCAATTATATTATAATCCATAATGGTTACCAATACGTTTAATCTTATTCGCAAAATAATATGGTAATTTTTCAATAAAAAATTCACTCTAATATATACATATCTAATGAAATTTATTTCAATAAATGGATCCCAAATGATAATTAATCTTAGTAGAATCCTATCACATAAAAAATAAATTTGGGTATTTAATACATTGATATTATGATCAAATATGAACTCATAAACCAATAATGGAAACAATAACTCTAAAGTGAATGAAGTCATATATTCTTCTAGAATTTATCAATATCCTTATATGTTTCATAATTTTTATCACCAATAATATTTTTAGAAAATAGAAAAAAATTATAATTCATGCATCCCAATATAAAAATACTTCAGCTATTTTATTTCAACATAGGCCGATCCATGGTCTTGGGGTAAACCATTAGAAGAAGGAATTATCTCAGATAAATTCTAGGTTCCCCACATTTAAGATAAAAAATTATAATAGTATCCCTTAGATGAAATTTATTTGATTCCATAAAATTCATCATTTATACTAAAGAATAATTATGTTATAACTTTTTTTACACAAATTAAACAATTTACATTTTAATTCAGACACTCTCTAATTTTCCCTTTACATATTTATAACATGATTGAATATGGTCCCACTTTCCCCCATGATCTCTGTCTTTTGTGATCTTATAAAATTCTGTATATCAATTATTTGGTGATTCTATGATTTAGTTATCAAATAGTTTGTTAATAATATTCTGTAATAAGTAGTTATGCATAATCACAATATATTTCACTCTTATAATCATCCCATTTGGTTGCTCATATTAAACAAATTTATATTCACATTCAATGATTACATGATTCCTTTAAGTGTAACCATTGAATAAATCAATAAAAACATAATGTGAACATCATTAATCACAATGGGAAAACAATATAGTGTTTTAGGAGATGTCTAAAACATGACACTGTATTTTGAATTTAAGACCCCATATTTTTAACCTAGGACATTAATTTTTGTAATCTATTCAAATAATTCATAATTTATTGTAAAGAAAATATGAATTATTTAATGAGTATCCCCCATTAGCGTCAAAATAGGTGGACAGTAAGGCCAATTTTCATGCACTAGATGATGATCTAGTCAAGTCCCATGTGTAATTGTTTACGTTATTACCCCTAGATACATCTTTT
Organism: Viscum album; assembly: GCA_963277665.1. Classification (NCBI taxonomy): domain Eukaryota; kingdom Viridiplantae; phylum Streptophyta; class Magnoliopsida; order Santalales; family Viscaceae; genus Viscum; species Viscum album. The sequence goes on from OY728152.1 coordinate 1,261,402,717, forward strand.
CTATAACGATATCCAATTTTAATATCCAGATATGGTTGTGTTTCAAGGAAATACCACTTAATCACTTACTAAAAACATAAGATTGTTTTTGTATAATTGTCCTAAAATTTTATCATAGGATTATATTCCCTAATATATATGTTATACTAAATCTGGTTCCAAATTTTTTTACTATAATTTATTTGATACCAACTATAAAAACACTAAACCCATTAACATGGGGCTATTTTATCTTATATTATATTGGTATAAGATACAAGGAATCATATCTTTAAAGACATTATAGTTTAGTAGTCTTGGTATACGATTTACATACATGTATATTTCATTAAATTTTAATAAAAAATGATTTTTTTTGAGAATATAATTATTCCCTCTATTTTATACAATAATATAATTCTTAGCACATTAATGGTTTCCCTGGAAGTGAAACAAATCATAGTGAGCTCAAATTATTAGTAATGATTAACTTCTGAAGAAGTTATCATGACTGAATAAGAATAATCAACATGGAATGATAAAAAATAAAAATTAATTCCATATACAAAATAAAATTATAAGGAAACACATCAAGATATAATATTAATGATAGAATTTAATATATAATAATTAGTATGAAAAGTAAAATAATATAAATACAATTCATTTAATCCATTACAATAATATCACAATTAGATTAGGCATAATAAATAGGGAAATAAAAATTTCTAAAAACACATTCCATTTAATAGATAAGATAATAATGAAATGAATCTATAGAAAATATCATTTAATGAATATCAGGGATAATAATAAAGGGATAATTATAAAGGGATAATTAATATATATACGTAAATATTAGATCTCGTATTCCATTTAATTTATAAACTATGAATAAAATTCATTTAAATATAATCTCAATAAATAAATACCATGAATAATAAGAAAATATAGAATAGATATATGATGGTAAGAAACTAATTATACATTCCATTTAATCATTGAATAAAAATTTAAATTCATCTAAATAGAATATTATTTCTAATATCTAATAAAAAATAATAACAGAATAAATAATGAAGTAAATGATTAATCATTGTATTCCATTCTCAAAACACCATAATACCTTTATATTTATGACAATTGAAAATATAGTTTAAATCTATATTTATAAACCAATTTAATGGATGTTTATTCATTCTCCTTATGATATTATTAATGCATCAAGGGCCTATATAATTTCAAGACCAACCAGAAAATATATTTCCAAAGCAATACTCATATATAAAATAACAAGTTTAATTAAGTAATAATATGCCTTTTCATAAAATAGCAGTTTGAATAAAGGATACATATTTATCAATACATCCCTAGATAATGAAATAACATTAAAAAAACTCCCATATAATAATTTATATATGATTTAGAAATAATAATATCACTGATTCAATGAATATTGATATTTAAGAGAAACCCATATGTAAAATTAATATATGGTTTTGAAAATAATAAATTCCATGATAAATTGAATATTGTAATTTATAATAAATTAATTTTATAATGATTAAAAAAGATTTAATGTTTCAAAGTATTGATATTGACCAAAAAAAATTAATCAAGATGTGAATTTAAATAATTTATATGTCCAAAATTATAATAAAAATACAAAGAACGTAAATATATGAGATCAATACAACATATCCCCGGTATAAAATAATTAAAATAATGGTTTGATTTCAATGATGAATATAAATAAAATAAAAATGTCATTAAAACCGTTTTTGAGAAAAATAACCTCTCTAATTTAAATTTTTTTTAAAAGTACACAAAACTATTTAAAAATAAATTTCTCTTAAAATATAACATTCAGTTTCAATTAAAGAATGAAAATATTTACATGGAGAGTACAATAAAATAAATATTACTTTAATTTTTTTTATATTTTTGAATCTAACTATCATTTATAGGAGGCTAGATATGGTGTTCCTCTTGATTTTCAGGTTGGTCCATGAGGTCAATGAAGATTTTTCATTGAAAAAGTGATGCATTTATAAAGAAAATAGTACTTTCTTCTTTATGGTCTACTAAAGGGAATTTTATATACGGATCCTCGTTTAAATGGTGATCATTTTCCTCATATATTGATGCATTATTTTATAGAATTTTTTTTATCTTTCTTCATTTTAATGATGTTCCATGCTATTTTCACTTCGTGTTTAAACTATACCATCCACGTTTTTAAATAAATTTCATATAAGGAAGAGGTTGTAAATCAACTCATATCTCATCATTTAAAAAATCTACAAAAGCATAAAAAATGTACAATTATATAGAAACATCATTTATTACTTGTAGAGATAAAAATTAAATGGGTTATTATCCAATGATCAAATAATTTCCTTCAAAGGAAGTTCCAAATTAAACAATCACGATTAAAGTGATATTATAAAGTGAACCCTTTAAATGATCACAACATTGAAGATAGATGAAATTAGTTAATGGATTATCTATATACAATACAAATCATCATAATAAAAGTTTAGAAACATGATAATATATTTGAAATCCAAAAACACATAATCAGAGAATATCAATGATAATTAATAAGTAATATAACCCGATGAAAATAATTTATCATCTGATATTTTTTAACACATGGTAATTTTAAAATAAACTCCCCTATGAATAAAAATTAATACTAATTTAAGCTTAAAATACCTTGAATTTTTATTTAATAGTGATATTATATAACTTAAAATATTTATGTATACCATAAAACAGTAATTAGGTGCATGAAATTCCAATATGCCTCAATGAAGTGAAATTGAGATGAAATCTTTTACCTCACTCATGTTTTTGGTTGAAAATTATTAATTATACTGTATAATAGTTTTATGAATTATATTACTTTTTAAAGGAACCATACACATATTTATAATATCATATATGATCCTCTTATAACATTCCACAACTCATTTGTTAATAATATTTCATTTTTTTATTTTTTTTGTTAATTTAATAATTTTGTAATGATTCTCTTATTATCAAACAAAAAATAATTATTAATATTACACAGTTCCCTCAGCTGTAAAATTAAATTAAGGTATCAAATATCATTTTTTTCATTAGATATATCCATTGAATTGTTATCGAAATTTGAACATGAAGACGGGATACCAACCCTTCATGGAGATGGTAGTCATACATAACCACGAGTGACATTATCATTTCATTATTTGGTGAATTAGTAAGTATGTGGGTGATATATTATAAAATCCAATGATTTTACGTAAAGATTTATTTTAAAAAAATTTACTATCTTCGATAATTTTCGTTGTAAGAATAACCTAGCGTAAACAAAACCCTAAATATTATTCTTTCAATTTCACATTTATAACCATGAAGTTAATTTGTAGGGTATGAATATAAATATTGGATATATGAAATAAATATATATTTATTACTAAATTTAAATTTATTATTAAATTATTAGAAAATAATAACATAAGGTCTAGTAAAGTCATTTTATTCTATTGGAAAATGTTTTCTTTAAAAATGACTTTTTAATTGTTTTTATCAGTGAATATTATAATTAATTGTTTAATGTCAAAGAAAATGTATATGATAAAATTAAATTTATTTTTTATGTCATGATATCAAAATTATCCTATGGTGAAATTTTTAGAATTTCCTGGTGATGGTTAATTTATTAATAGTTAAATATACTTTTTTTAATATGGTATGTTTTATGATATCATCAAAACATAATTATTAATCATATTTAATAAAAAATTTATTATATTATAATATAAATATAATAATATAATAATTTAAAGGATTTAAATTATATTTTATTTCTAGATATATATAAAAAACCATTTCAGAAAAGACGCAGAGCCCGCACATCACTGAAAAAGTAAAATCTGGTATCATCAAATATTAATTCAGATGAGATAATTTCTTTTTATAATTTCTTATTATTTATTATTTATTATTTATTATATTTTGGGTTATAATAAAATTTTATAGTTATAGAACTAGTGGACTATCCCAATTTATTTATAATGCATTCACAATGCATCAAAGTCAAAATAACACATTAAATGTATTAAAATGATATAGATGAATGTTATAATAAATATTAAATGAATAAAAATGGTTTTATCTATCATAATAATAATATTTCAAGATATAAACTTCTTTATTTCCTTTTGTGGAAACATATATAATATTATAACCTTTGTAGTATTGTATTTAAGGAAAAGTTAAATATGACACACTCATGTTTTTAATAAGTGTAATATTATTAATATGTTATTATCCTAATTATATTTTTTTTACTATTTATGTTATTTTGAAATATACTATATATATATATATATATATCTTGTTATTTTATTTTTAATTTATAGTAAATAAATTATTAGTTTCAATGTTTACAAATCATTGATGCATGAATTATTAAATTAATGGAATAATCAAATTAATTATATTAAATGTATTAAAAGCATAATAATTTGAATAAATAAATGTATCCATGAATTTTATTCATTAATATGTCATTTTATGGATGTAAGAAGGTATTTTTATTTAATTGATCTTATTTTATTGATTTTATTAAAGTCAAATTAATGAATATTATCGAATTTAACTATAATGATATTTTTTAAATATATTATTTTTTGGAAAACCCCCAAAAGTGTCGCCTCACTATTTTTGGGTGTGATTGTGTTTGTTGAAAAAAAAATATAACTGCAAATGAGTATTTTTAGTGTTTTCCAAGTAGATATTTAAGGTGGTGCAATTTTCTTGTAATTTCTAAATTTCTTGGCCTCATAATCCGGTGTTTTTTGGAAAAATAAAGGATTTAATATTTCTCTTTCCACAATGCATAGTTCAAAGAGTAAAAATTAAGTACGTAGAATGGGAAATGGAAATAAAAAATGTCATTATTTTCAAATAGTAATTCTATGTAGGCCATGAACGGTGCTACATGAACTACATTGGGAAAACTGTACATAGGAGGCTCGTAGTTCACTTAAGGCTTGATGTTCATGGTAGTCTTGTATTATTTTTATTGGATGAATACAATTTTGTAAATACACATGGGTTTTCATTCTTGTTTGGAATTTTTTACCGCAATTGAAAAAGATTTTGTGAGAACCACATATCACAGTGTATGGTGAAGTCTATATCACATCAATGTTCTGGGTAATTCCAATTAACATATTTTCTAGATCTGTTTGGCTATATAATGTTTGATAATCAGATATTTCATATTATAAAATTCAATAAAAGAATATCATAGCATTAGGAATAAATTTGGAAAAGTCTTATGTGGTTCGTGAGGGCGGATTGTGTGAAGTGAAGTGGTTCACGAGGGAGAATTATGTGAAGGGTGAAGTAGTTCAAGGGAGATCATTTCTGTAAAGGAGAAAATTTTATAAGGACAAATCACAAAAGGGTTTTGGGGATTTGTACCACAAAATGTAACTTTATTATGTAAAATAAGTAAGTTCCCATGAATTAGGGATGATCCATGGAAGGAGAGGTGGTCCTTGAAGCACTCACACTATGTGGTGCAACACAGTTCGTGGAACATTCTAGGTAGTTCATAATGGGACTAAAAAATTTCATGAAATAGATATCCAAAATATAATAGTTTGACTAAAATATTAACATATACATAGAATCTATCTGAAGTTGATGATGTGTTCATTCATGTAAAATGAAGGGACCTACACATCCATAAACATTGTGTGGATCCCTTCCTGTACAATTGGAAAATAAAGAGGAATAAGGATATCATTTTCCCTAGAAGAGAGCCATAGAAAGTGACAAAGGGAGTGACCCTTGGTAATGTTTTGAGATAATGCAAAACATTATAAATTTCACGATACTTTTCATAGATGTAACCAGTTTAAACCATGTAATTTGGAAGTGAGCCATAGTGGATTTGGTGTATTGGAACATCGTCATTGTATGATATCTAGACATATCCTAGTGAGGGTGAACTAAGTAATGATGATGTGTTTCATGCATGATTTCAATTAAGTTCATATATTTATAAGGGAAATAGTTAGAAGAGTGTTTTTAAAATTAAAAAATATTTGAAGGTGTATTAGTTTTAATCTGTCATACTGTAATTCACCATATAGGGTATTTATCTTAATTTGGATAAAAATTTCATTTAATTATTTTATACTAATTAAAATATAAAATAAATAAAAATATAATAATATAAGGTCAAAAAAATTCATCCCCTGGTCATTTATAGGTCATTTAGAAGCATTATCTCTTTAATATTCTTATTATATTCTAATATTTTGCAACATTCCAAAATTATCCCACACCTTAATAATAAAAGGTACCACGTTATTCACTACTTGAAAACACATTTAGAAATTTGTATTAACCAATCACTAAACATTTCACTTACCGACCTCCGTATTCCTGTTCTTTAGGTCCCTATCATCCAGAAATTCTAACCCCATTATTATTGAGAGGACATTCAATAGAATATTCTTTAAGAAGAGAAAACCATATTTTCCAACTCTTTCACGTTTATTTTATATTCTACACAATATTCATGCTTTATAACCATATTATAATAATATATAATGTATCATTAATATTCAAAAATATTATTACATATATTGGATAACAATTTTCTCTCTCGTTTTTATCATGCTAAAACTGAATACATCGCTTGGGCATACATACAACATACCATATCGCTATAGTGGTGTCATTATTTTTCATCACCACATTTCTAAAAAGGATATATGTATTGAAAAAATGAGTATATATGATATTTATTAAATAAATTTTATTCTATAAACATTAATAACTATTCATATTACTTTTATTCTATTCATCAAAAATTGAAATAGTAGTCATATGTACATAAGACCAAATGACTCCATGAACGGTGTTACGCAATTTTCTATCTATACAATTAATATATTAATTTATATACATAATCAAAGAGTATATATGATATTTAAAATCATTATTAAAATGAATTATTTGATCAAAATTGATTAGAGTAAAAGGATTGATACCACCATATTAAAACATACATTACAAACAAAGTAATTATCACCAAGAATTGTAATTTAATAATATTTTGTTATAAATGAGTTACAAAAGGGTATAATAAAATCATATATTATACAATGTATATGAGTATGTTTTTGAAATAAATTTATTTTAAATCAATATTTATGTTATAAGAAATTCAGAGACATGTGAAGGAAACCAGTCCAATATAAAGAGTTTATTTCAACATATCATCATTATTTGGGATTTTTATGTTTAATTATCTAATGGGAAATATTTTTATTCCATGTCATGTTTTATAAAAGTGATTTTAATTTTTTATTATTATTCTACTACAATTATTTTAAATTATTTTTACTTATGTTTTAATTTTTACAATATAGTTTGAATGGAATCTTTTTTCCATTTTCTAAATGACATATATAGTGAATTTTCGAAAACAAATGGAAAGGATTTTTTTAAAATATAAGAAATGATCACATTTTCCCATAGTCTTCTTTCCTTAATAATTTTATGATTACAATTTATTTTTACAAGGTTTTTTTCACTATTTTTTTGTCTATAATTGTGTAGATTTTTTAAAATATTTGATTTTAAATGGAAAAGGGGTATATCTTAATGAAATTTTCTATAATGTTATTTAATGTATTTTCATCTATGTTAATATCCATTATGGAATAATATTTTTCCTTGAGGTTTATACCTTAGGATACTATATTATATTGAATGATTTTTGATTAGTTTGACTAGGGATTTTATATATTGAAACCATTCTATATATTATTATGGATGGATTGTGATTATGTTTATTTATTGGGGAAATTGTTTTAAAGGTTGGGGCTGAAGCCTCAATTTATTATAAAATCAAACCAATGACCTCTTTTTACCGGGAAGAGGGGGACACATTACATATCCTGAAGGCCTAGTGGTCATGTAGCCCATTACATGGCCCATATGCCCATATTTTTCTCCCAAGGACCATTCTATGAATAGTAATTTTACAGTACATGTGATGCTAAAGTACCCGCACATTACCCACCACTGTTACAGTGTCCGCCGCCACAATAGTTTTTGTCATTTCTACAATGCCTCCACTGCTATAGATTGATTGGGGTAATTATTATCATTTCATAGGATAGTTTCAATATAAATTTATATGTTTATTATATATGACACATTTTATTTGTTGACTTGATTAGAAATAGTATTTGATTATAGGTTCCCGCTATAGCCCCTCGATTCATAGGTATGTCCTATGAGAAAAGTTGTTTTGGTATTTTATGAGATCTTACCTGTTTATGTATGGTGTATTAGATGAAGCCTTGATGGTGTGTTTATCAAGAAAAACATTATGTATTCCATCAATATGAGTTTAGATATAGAATTCCATGTGATTATTTGATTATAAATGGTTTCGATGGATAATATTACATGTCAAATAAATATGGAATTATTTGATCTCAATTAATTTCATGACATATTACTCAGGTCTTATTAATCTTATGAAGTGTTATTACCCATACTAAGAGTCTACAATCACCTATTTTCTTATGTTTATATTTTCCTATGATTACAATAAGTATTTTATGATTCATAGGAAAAAATACATTTAGAGAAAAAAAAATTCTCAAACAACATATTATGTAGTATTTTTGTATTTCAAATGTAATTTAAAATTTATGTATGTATCTATTTTCCACAAAATACTAAGCTATTTGGTTATTCAGGATGCGATTCCATTAATATTATAATTATTTAATAATGTAACCACAAAATATGGGCTATAAGGATTATGGTTTATATAGTTGGAATCAGAGGATGTATATAAGAATATTTTGGAAATAGATTTAGAAAAATGTATATTAGGGAAGCGTAACCATATAACTTAAAATTAGAATATTCCCAAAGTATCTGAGTTTATGATTTTGTTATCATTTAAAAAATTATTTTTAATTTATTTTATGTGTTTTAGTAGTTTTAAAATTATAAATAATTAATAATATAATCTATTATAAGCCCCTATTTCTAAATAATTCTTATTGGAATGAATGGAAAACATATCAATGAAATTAATACATGTAGGATTAACCATTTAGGAAATATAATGATTGTGGAGATAGAATAGTAAATAGATTTGAACAACATATAACTATACTGGGATAACATACTATGGTTATTATAAACAACTATACCAACATTAAGCTTCCTAATCCACAATAGTGTGTAACAATTTCATAATGAATTATATGAAAAAACCCACCAATGGGGCAACAAATACATTTATAGATAAGAAAATTATATGTTTTTTAGATAATATATTTCTTTCCTTAGGACGTAATAAAATGGATAATCATTTTACGGTATCTTATCTTCTCTCTAGAGATGCTGATAAATGGTGTCCATTTATTAAAAACACTATGGAGGAGAAGGAAATTATAAAAATATAATGGAATGATTTTAGGAATCAAATCATAGATTAGTATTTTCATTGATAATAGTGAGATAAAATAGAGAAAAATTCTTGAGTATAATACTAAAGGATTATGTGAATATTTCTATCTATGAAACCAACATTACTAGGTTATGTAGGCTTGTAAGGGACTATATAAGAAATCCAAAAGGTAATATTGATTGTTTCCATTATTAAAAAAATGCAATTCTTTAAAGTCAACCAGTCCCCCAATCATTATAATAATTTGAGGATATTTTTTCAAGTTTTATCCAGATAAAGATTTAATTATCCATGTAGTATGGATTTGAAAGAAATAACTATATTAATAGTTCATTATGAGTACTGTAAAATAGGAAATAATAAAATGGGGAATAAAGAAATGTTTCAATTTCCAAAACTGAATAAATGTGAAATTAAATATCATGGAACATGCCTATTGGGAATAATATTTTCTAATAGTATTGAAAAAATATCCACTATTCATTTTATTGAAAGAAAACTAATGATGTTGATAATGTGAAATGCTTCAGATCTAAGGAGATATAACAAAAAAATGTGATATTTTTTTATGAAAAGGGAAATTTACACCCGAAAAATAAAAGCGAGTAAGGATAATATTATTCTATCAAAATAGTTTAGGTAGAAGGTCCTTCTGATGTTGTTGAAGGAAAATTCTTAATATCCTCAAATTTAGATAATATATTTTTTTAAAAAGGAATATCCCATTTTTTTATATACTCTCAGTTTTTTAAAAAATTGATATTTCTCATTCATCTTAATAAGGATTTTTTCAGTCAAATCTCATAGATGAAATCTCATTGCAAATATGATGTGCCAATAAGTACCTATTAAAATATATTCCATTTCTCTATTTGATGATTTTATTATCATACATATGGTTGATATTGATATAATACATGTAATGAACTAGATTTCAAAATTTAATGGGAACCCTCATTTAAAAGAGAATAAAATTATGATTCATGACAAATATATGAAATTCTATAGCTTTATTGAGGTGGTTTCATCATTGTAGTATTATTCAGATCCACATCCATTAGAACTACTAAATTGTATTCTTGGAGAATAATAGGGGATAGAAATTTCTTGTGAAAATGGTAATCTTCCAATTCAGGATATATATATTGTATGAAAATGCATTGATGTATTTCCAAAAAATGTACCCTAATATATATCAAAGTATCTAAATTTATATACTCATGAAATAGTTATTCTATTAAAATTTATTAATCAAATAGAATGAATCATGTATGATATTATAATATATATAAAAATCTCTAATAATTCATAATAAGTAAATTAAAATTTATTTCATGATATATTTTAAAATTATTTTTAGTACTGATGTAGAGGCTACGGAGCACTAGAGATGTAAAATTTGGTATCATAAATAATAATTGGGATCTCATAGTTCCATGATAGACATTTGTATTAAATATTATATTCTATTTATTTTATTTATAGTTTAAGAAAAAAAATTAGATATATTACATTTTGATTATCCAAATACTAGTGCAATTCTGGCATAAGGATAGTAATGTAAAAAATAACACAATTAATATTTTTTCATGAAATATGTAAATGTTATAAAATATAATGAATGAATATAAATGAATATTGTTATTTCAGTGATTTTATTTTCATGATATAAATTTTTTTGTCATTTTTTTAATAATCAATTTTTTAATGAAGGTATAGATCATTATTTTTTCAATTTGAAAATCATAAGTTCACCTAATTATGAGTATTAATCATTTCATGAAGGTTGTGAGAGGGTTCAATGATTATTTGGTGCATGAGGATATTGAAAATGGGATATGTGAGTCGACCACATGTTTGTATGAATCCATGCAACATAGGGATTATGCCCATTTACATGGAGATAGGGGAAGATGTAGATTCCACAGTATGTTCGAAAATATAAGGACCTAGGCACATTACAATTTAGCCCACTACAGTTTTTGGACAGAGTATTAGCACATATTTTTTGAATGGTTCTTAAATTGATTGCATAAACAATGCATAGTCATATTTTGGGAAAATTTATAACTTTCCCACAACATAACAATAAATCCTTAATACATTTTCTTTTTTCCTCCATCAGCCAAACAAGTGGGTTTCTCCACCATTTGACATCAAATTGCCCCAATTTTGAATCATTTGAAACTCCTTATTTCAAAAACCGATGCAAGATCCTTCAGAAACATTTCATATCACAAGGTTTGTATAAACTCACTCAAACATACAATCTATGTATTTTCTCACATCCATTTCTCTATTTATAAATAGTCCATATTGACCTATTTTCATGGAAATGGATTAAAAATCATATCACATCAAACCTTCTTCTAATATGAGAATTCTATTTATCTTGGAAGAATTTATGGCCTTATAGTATATAGTAATTTACTTTTATTTTTTGTGTATTTGTCAATTTTTAATTATTATTTTATGCTATATTCCAGGATTTTCTCATATTTTATATTCCATTAGTTCCATTAATTCTAATTGAGCCTAGTACATAGTTACATGCTAAAGGGTTATTGTTTGCTGGATTATATAGCACACATACCACATATGGAATCCCTTAGACGTGCCACAGAGAATCGGCCAACTTGGCCAACTAGTTACAATGGAGCGGAACTCACAATTCTCTATCCACTTATTATTTGAGTGTAATACCCCATGACTCATGTCTAATTTATTTTCCATGTGTGAATATGCCTTGTTTCATATGACATCCTCCTTTACACCTTAGTAATTGAAATTGTTTCCGCATTGTCCTAATGAGATAGATGTATTGCTAATGAGAAATGAACATTGTAACAATGGATTGTGCAAGGTGGTAGTATACTTTAATTATATGATCAGGATATAACCATTGTCCTTGATCCATATAAATGAGATTCACATGTTTTTGGAAAATGGGTGGTTATTTGTAAAATGAAATGGTTATGGAATGTTGTGTTTATTTTAATTAAATGAACCAGATGGGTTTTAAATTAAGTGGACCATTGGGATAGTGATATCTTTCCCCATTTATTAGGATTGATTTGACATGTATTGGATAATATAGAAATGAGAAATGATATGATATGATTAATTGGTTTTTTCTTAATTATGAGGTTATAAAGTGATCATAATTTCTTTGAATGGTATATTTATGTTGATTTAGTGGTGTATGACTCATTCCATATATGTATATATTTGGTACATCTTAAAGTGATATATATACAATGTCATTGGTGATGAGATAGAAGAGTGATCACACTTCCTTACATTGGTGTTGGGTATGATGACTCACACAATTTCTATTATGTAGGAGATTGGTTGTGGTGCCACATTCAATTTAATAGTGTTGAATCATTTATCACTCAACATATCGAGTGTTTTAGTAGGGAATCAGTCACTCTATTGGGTTGAGGGAATGAACCATTGAATTTAAACTTATAGGCTCATAGATTGGATTCAGATTTATGCGAGCTATATCCAAATCCAATCCAGCACTAGTTCACTAGGGATATAGCCATGTGTCTTCAGAACACACCTAGACAATATTATTGGATGCGATATATGAATCTAATATATATATATATATATATGGTTACATGATTACACATTCCATCCACTAGCTGTAGTATGTAGACCTTCTAGGAACCAAATTGGTGGACCTTTATTTATTCATTCTTGATTTAAATTCCTACTTATACATGTGGACTATTTAGTTATGAGCAGTAACTCAGATTACATGTAGGATTCATTGGGGAGGCCTTTTGAGATGTTAATCTCACACCATACATGGGCCTTCATCAGCACCCGATAAGAATATGTTGTTGCAGGTACAAGTAAGGGAAAATTCCATTTAATACGTTGTTGACATGCGTTTCTAACTGTACAAGAGGAGCAGATGATTGAGGGTAGTCTCTATGTTCTTGGAGCCGTTATTGTTCTTTTTATTATTTTTTTATTTATAGTACCTACCTTCCCTTTTGATACCCTTTGGTATTACATCATTTCATGCATCATGTATCATAAAAATTCATATAAGATTTTGTATTATTTTCAATTGTTTGGTTGTTTTCAACTTCTGGGGCATACATATTTTTGTCTTGTTAAGCTTCAATGGGTTATTGTATTTGTCCATTTATAATATTCTTCTAATACAACTTATTATTTTTTGTATCTCTTGTGTTACTTTGTCAACATGGTATAGTCTCCCCACTGTTCCACCTTTACATAATCCCAACTAGTTGGCAGCCTCTAACATATTGGGAGGCACACTAGAGGCCATGTGTCCAATTGGGCCTGATCATAGGTTATGTGGAATCCAGTTCTAGGATGTTAAAATGTGGTAACAATGGGGTTCCATTAGTGACATACTATTTGGAGACAATATAATATAGATTGAGAGATTCTTGTAACCTATCATAAGTGATGCTTGGGTATCACATACCCATGATTATGTAAAGGCCATGTTTCCTTAATTATAATTTCTATTTATACTTCTATTAATTTTTTATATGATTTTATAATTAGATGATACACATGATTTGGTATGATACTGATGTTGATGTCGTTGGAATTATGAATTCTTTAATATCACCTAATGAAATTATATATCTTCATTAAATCATTCATCATTATAGTTATAATATGGTTAATATTACAAGCATCCTTTCCAAGCCATATTTATTTCAACGTGCATTTTTTTGTTACTTATTGATTATTTGATGTAATATAATATATTGTGGGGATGGTTTTTGAAGGATTCGGAGTGTGATATTATGCGGTTTAAATGGGGTACCATGTTTTTATTCATAATATTAATGGAACCTTATTGAATGGAAAATGGAATTCCTCCATATTCAACCAATATGAATTAATTTTTATACTTTAACATGGATGATCAAAATGAAAATAAATCCCATGTGTATTCCATGGTTCAGTTCATAAGGTGTATGTGCCCTTACAGACCAAAAAATAATAAATGTTTATATTTATCCTTTTTATAATTTTTTAAATGTGTGAATAATATAAAATTTAAAATTATTGATAAATTTAAATTGAAATTATCATCTTTAGTATGCCTAACCCAAAGAATTATAACTGAACCCAACCATAGTACTGGGTAGTGGGGTATCTCCTATAATTATTATGGCCTATTGATGTTCTTCTCTATCATCAAGACCTTGATTTTTAAGGAGATAGATTGGTATGATCATTTCTATAGGACGACATTAGTACCTATCCTATATTCATGAATAAAATTTTATAAATTTATTTATTCTAATCTGATTTGTGTGTTTAGTCTTATAGAATTAGGATTCCATGACACCCTAGAGTTGTCTTCCATGATGGAAATGATGATCTTGTTATTGAGGTGGAGGGATGAGATTCAATGGTCATTCCACACATAGAGACAAATATAGATCATATTCTACCTCTATATGTGGGTGGTAACAAATAGTTATAATATGATTTTATTTGATTTATTTAGGGTATAAAAAGAGTAGTGTTACCTACCAAGAGTATGGTAGTGTTGACATGCGAGTTCTAGTAGCAGCATCCTCCCACGTTCTCAACAGATGGTAGACCTCATTCTGTAGAGACAAGGATAAAGGTTATCCATTATATATTTTATAATCTTGAGACCGCTCCAAATAAGAGTGTTATTCTGGAAACATATATGCTTCATGACTAATATAATAGGGGTGGGATTTCATCACCTAGACAGATCAGCATAGAGACATGGTTTGGGAAGATTTTCAAATAATTTTCTTCAACTACTTTTTTCCCCAGACTCCAATCGACTCCAATGCTCAATAATTTATTAATATGAACTAGGGGAGAATGATAGTTATGGAATAATTATTTAATTTCACTATGTTATAGTTATTCAATCCCTCTCAAGTTTGGTATGATATTATAACTACCATGAAATTTGTGGATGGGCTAGTTTGTGCCCTACGGTCATAGGTCATTGTTTTTAGACAAATGGCCATTTATAAAATCATCATCCATGTTATTATCTCAAAATATAATTTGTTGGATAAAGAAGGTTTGATTCATGGTTTTTTAGTACCCAAGTATTCTAATGGATATTATTATAGGAAAAATTTATGTTTTTGGACTACTCGTGGGGGTGGTAGTAGTCAGCTTCCTCACACAAATAGTTCTCTCATCTATCACTAGTGTAGAATAATGGAACATGATAAATATCGAAGCATATGGGATCTAGTTGAATGTATATTTTTTTTAGGTTGGTCCATCTCCAACACTTCATTTGGAATTTACCTCTAATTCAGGGAGAGCATGGATTAATACACAAAACTCAGTTAGGAGTGGAGATAGCGGGATCACGTCAGTTGGGCTGCTAGTACACAATCATTTGATCAAGTGAAGGTGTAAGTTGTGGAATGTGTATCCAGAAATTAGATTCCATGTGTTTGTAGAGAGGGCCTACCTAGGGAGGCCAGGAAGGGACTTAGGGTCTTGGTACTAGGCGGTTACATGCAATCCAAACCATTCCACAAGAGCAGAGAATCGGAAAATCTATAGTTTGAGGTAATATTATTGTAATCCCCACTATAGTGTACAATTTTTTTAATTTAGGCACGCATCAAACTTGTATATATGAATAAATTCCTTAGATTCTGTGATTTGACACTGGATACTATCTTGGTTTCATGAAATTAAATACAATATTGGGTATTTGTTCAGAGGGCATATGGAACTGTTGGAATTTTCCCCTTGAGATAGGCAGTAACTAGCTTGTATGGAATAACTACATCCTCAACATGATGGAACTATTTGTAATCATCGGGATGGATTGTTTAGTTCCCTATAGAGATATTACTTACATCTATCATGAGTGGGTGATGTCTACATCATGGGAGGTAATTAAGAATGTGCATACAGAATAATGGGATGTTCATTCTATAAGAGCTGGACCAAGTAGTAATGGCTGGATAATGTGATGGCTCATATCAGTAGTATTCACCCAGATGATCAGGAGTTATGTCACACTATATTTCTTCTTATAGTGGAGCATTTTAGAGATTTATTTTCTGAAGGATTCATTTATCTACATCTAGTGTGATAAGTAGAGATTACTATTGACCAAACACAAAAAGAAAAACCAGTAACCATTCCTAATTATTGTTTAGAAACTAAGCATCTTATAGAGATCATGAATCATATGGAGTGTCTAGAGACCAAATTTATTATACACCCCATCCCTTCTCCTTGGGGTTTACTAGTCTTATTCACCAAGAAGTCAGACGGTACCCATAGGCTGTGTATAAATTATTGTTGTTTAAATCAACTCACGATCAAGAAAAAATATCAACTTCATAAAATATACGACCTCATTAATAATCTCTATGGATGAAATGTATTTTAAAAGAAATATATGACGTTAGGATATCAAAATAATAGTGTTAAGACTTCATAGATACCCAAAAAAAACTTATAGGAGAAATTATGGTCTCTATGTTAACCTGGTTATGTCTTTCGGACTCCTGAACGCTTCTGTTATACTTATAGTTCTTATTAACTGGGTCTTCCACCTGTATCGATATACATTTCTTGTTGTATTTTTTTGGTGATATCTTGGTGTATTAATGATCCAGAAAAGACCATGAAACCCATCTAGATATCGTGTTTAATACACCAATAGAGAATCAGATCTATGATAATCTCACTAAATGAAAATTCTCGATAGATTATTTCCACTTCTGGGGTTATATTAGCTCAATCTCAGGTGTTTAAAAAGACCCATATATCATGAGTTCTATATTTTCGTGGTTGGAGCCCAATGAAATATTTTACATTAAGATTTTATTTGGGATTTATGTATATTATAGATGCTTCATCCAAGTATTCTAATACCTTTAATCACTACTTATGTTATTAACAAATAAGGGTGAGAAATTTGAATGTTCAAAAGCATGCAAAGATTCCTTTTAGGAGTTGAAGGTTAGACTCACATAAATTTATATGATGATTATACCAGATCTAGGAAAGATCTATACTGTATATTCTTGTTCATCAAGAAACAATCATGGAGATGTAATCATGTAGGATGGGTAAGTTGATGCATATGGTTCACTCTAGTTGAGGAATCATGAGTGGAAATACCCAACACATGATCTCAAGGTCATTGTTGTTGTTCATGACTTATGTTTAGAGAGATACTATCTACTGGGAGAGTAATTTCTAGTATACACTGATAAAAATAGCCTCAATTATATCTTCAAATAGAAATATTTGAATATCAGGAATCGTAGGTCGGTTGAGTACCTCTAATCATTTGCTTTCGAGATTTCCTTCATGGATGGAAGTGGGAATTCATTGACTGATTATCATAGATGAAATACTTTGAGACACGTAGATCAAGAATCATTTGTTTAGAGTAATACTATGTAACTATTTTCAAATATTCTTATTGAGGTTTTAGAGTAATGTGGTCAAACTATCGACTCAACCATGGAAGTCAATTATTGTCTTTTAAAAAGAGAATTAATGAGGCATCTATAGGATTCAGAAGGCCTTTTCCTATAGTAAAATTCTTCATATTAAAATAAATCTTCTAGTTTTATAGTGGATATTGAAAATAATCTATTGTTCCATGGGATTTTATGTGACGCACCAGAAATCAGCGAGGAGTTAATGTTGGAATTCCAAGCCCTAGCATGGGCAGTACACCCTCGTCTTACCAAAATGTATAATGAACTATGATTCCAATACTTACGCCTTAGTATAAATTGAGAGATTGATTTCTTCACCACTAGGTCTTCAACCTGTAACCAACTGAATGTTGAAAATCCACATCTAGAATGGATTTTACAATCCTTGTCCATTCTCAAGTGGAAATGTAATGATGTTATTATGGACTGCATGACTCGTCTAACCAGATGACCTTGTGGAAATGACATCGTGTGGGTTTTTGATGAATATATGATGAAGGTCACACTCTTCTTACCTATGTGAGATACATCACAATAGAAAAACATTGTTGTCTCCATGTTAAATAGGTTGTATTACATTATGGAGATCCTCATTCTTTCTTTACAGACATAGAAACTTCTATCAGGTGACAGTTCTGACAGGGATTATAGAAGGCCTTGGGTTTGTAGGTACTTCTGAGCACATCACATAACCCATAGACTGATGAAAAGATGAAGTGTAAAATTCAGATTTAGGAGACATTCTCTATGTGTGTGTCCTACAAATTTGTGGTTCATAGAAGAAACACATTCATCCTGCATGTTTTCATATAAAAAAATATTTTAGGATACAATCAAGATGGATCCATATGAAAAATTATATGGTTGTCCATGTTGATCCCCAAAATGTTGTATGGAGGTAGGGGAAGCTTCCTATCTTGGGCCCAATATCATTTAAGAGACTAAAAAGCATGTCCAACCGATTCAGAATTGTTTGTTGATAACTTAGTGTGGATAGAAATCATATGACAACCGAAATTTACAACCTATCGATGTCAAGGTCAGAGATTTGGTTTTTTGTGACTCTCATTTGGGTTGGCAATCAATGCTTTCGAAAGAAGGGTAAGCTCTCAGCAGGGTTCGTTGGACCCATCAATGTTGTGAAATGAATCATACTAGTGTCTTACCTGATGATGCTTCCTCATAGATACTGGTCCAAGCATGATTTGTTTTATGTGTCTCAGCTTTGCTGAAACTATCCAGACCTGACACATGTCTTTTTATCCAGATGAGGTTTAATATGATATAGATGCTTACTTTGAAGAGTATCTAGTTTGTAATTTTATATGTGTAAATACACTCTCAGGAAGGCCTATGAATCCTGTATATGTATTATCATAGCCTGACTCAGTACAGGAAGAGACATGGGAAAATGAAGTTGATATATGATCTCAATGTTCGGAGCACTTTACCAATAGTACCACATTACACTGTGAAGGCCAACATGGCGTTGTTTTTCATTATGGTAGGTATTTTGTAAGGAACTGTCTTTTATCAAAGGTACAGATTATTAGTTATTCAATTGAAAACCTTAAATATCCTTAATTGTGAGTCATAATAATTTTATAGAGATCATGGGAGCTTTTTGGGATCATTAGGGACTGGTGTTCTTGAAAATGGGATATGCGACAAGGCCACATGGTTTTTCCGAAACTGTGTGACCTAGGGTGCACAATCATGTGGCTATAGATAGGGGGAACCTGTAGGCCGCATGATTTTTCTACCACTGTGAAATTTCTTAGTGCCTATTTTTCATACGGTTTTTAAATCGTGCACTTAAACCATGTGTAGTGGTATTTTGGGTAGTAATTATATATTCCACCAACATAAATTTAAATCCCTAATTACATTTCCTTATTCCTCATATATGCAAATGAGTGGTTTTATCCAATTTAGGATCTAAAAACCTCCAAATATTGATTCATTTGCAACTCCCTCATCTTTCACCCAATTCATGATCTGTAGGAAGCATTGGATAGCTCAAGATAATGATAAATATACCCAACCTTCCTATATCATTCTTTCCTCGCATTGATTAAGAAATTTATATGTAAGATATTTTACCTTATTTTTAGTTCATTGTAATGAAACACAGATATATTCCAACCTGCTTCAAACCGCTATCATGCGAGGTGTCATCTATGGCCATAAGGAAGGTGGTTAATTCATGTCCCTTTTTTTCATTTCATAATTTTTTAGCTGTGTCATAAACCAGACATTTCCGATTATTTCAATTTCATTTGACCCTACATTTTTAATTGAATGTAGTACTTAAGTACATTCCAAATAGTTCTTTTTTGGTGGATTAGAGATCATACATACCTATAATAACAACCCTTAACTGAACCACCTTGAATAGGCCAATTTGGCTAACTAGTCCTAATTTTACGAAACTCCAAATTTCATATCGGTGTTTATTTTGAGTGAAATAGCAGTCGAACTATGTTTAATTCATCGAACCCAAGACACCTATTAGGATTTTGGACACCTTTTTACTTAAAATTCCCAAAGGGGGAAATGTAATTGTTTCCCCTAACACCCCCATTACACTGGACACTTTGAAATGGTTTTCCCTTAATCTTAACGACTTAGATGCATTACTTATAGTAAATAAACATGGTAAGAATAGATTTTACATGATCATTTAATCATTTAATTATAATAATCATTACATTTTCCAATGTCCTTGATCCTTATAAACATTTTTGGCAGGCTTTGGTAAAATATGTCGTTTTAACATAATTAAAATTGTTAAATCATGTTGGTTTTTTTCATTAAGTGAATAAAATTGTTTTTAAATGAATATAAACCTTATAGTAGTGATATCATTTCTAATTTCTTATTCTAATATTTAATTGAATTGGTAAATATAGAAATGAGCATGACAATGATATTCTTATGTGGATATGAATTCTGTATTATTTTATGATGTGATCATGAATTCATTTATATAAAATGTATGTGGTACTAAAGAGGTGTGAGAGGTTTATTCCTCATTCCATCTATCAATACAAGTGGTATTCCATAAAATTGGATTTTTATGATGGTAAGGGTTGATAATTAAAAAATGTTATCACACTTCCTAACATCTATGTTGGGAAAGATGACTCACACCCCTGCAATTATATGGGTGATAGGCTACAATGAAACGATCAATTTAATAGTGTAGTGTAGAGGATCAATCAAAATCATGAGTATTGTATTATGGAATCTCTGACACTATTACAATTATGGGATAAACCCTTGAATTTGATATTATAGGCTTAAAGAGTGAATATATATTATTCGTGTTATGTCTCGGTCCAATCAATCTCTAGAGCTCTACTTATATGGCCTAATGTCGTTGTCTTGCACATAGACCGTATTGTTGGACTTAATATATATCTTTATTATACATGTATTTATAAATATAAGGTGACATTATGATAAATTATTATCCCTATAAGAAACAGGTACAACATCTAGGTG
This sequence comes from Viscum album, assembly GCA_963277665.1. Classification (NCBI taxonomy): domain Eukaryota; kingdom Viridiplantae; phylum Streptophyta; class Magnoliopsida; order Santalales; family Viscaceae; genus Viscum; species Viscum album. Next base: position 1,261,424,206 of record OY728152.1, read on the forward strand.
TCACATAGAAACATTAGCAGTCGATCTTTTATTAAATCATTTTTGTATTACATTACTCCTTAAACTTGTGGACCATTTTGTTATGAGAAATTACTTAGGTTACACATATACACCATTTCTGGAGGCCTACTAATATTTTTACCCCACACCATACTAATCCCACCCTCATACATGAGAATGATATTTTTGTTAGTACGAGTAAGGGAAAAGCCCATTTACATGTTTCTGACTTGTATTGCTTTCTGTAGAATAAGATAATAGGATCAAACCTAATCTCATGATTCTTTGAGAAACTATTGTTCTTTTGGTGATTTTTTATTTATATTATCAACCTTTACCATTATTCCCATTTTTATTAAAGCTTGTTATGCATCATGTATCTGAAACTACCATATATGTTTTTTATTAGTATCAATTGATTGTTTTTTTTTTGCTAATTTAGCTGCTTAAATTTTAGTTTCCTTGTAATGATCTAGTAGTTTATTGTTATTGTCTATTTATATTATTTTAAATCTTCTGTTTAATATTTTTTTATCTATTGTTATACTCTAATATTAGGGTATAGTCTCCCAACTGTACAACTATTACACCATCTCTACAAGTCTGAAGCCTCTACAATATTGGAAGGCTTGCTTATGGGCATGTGGACAACATGGCACGTGCACGAGATAAGTGTAATTAGTGTCTTGGATGTTACATTTTGGTAGAACATGGATATTATTATAACCTTTTTAATAATTTATTTACTAAAATGTTAAACATGTCATAGTCCTTCTTTTAATAATTATAATATTTTAATATATTTTTTTCCATAGGATTTTTTTAATTATAAATTCTTTTAAATCTAAAATATTTATATATATCTAGGTAATTTAATTATAATTTTTAATCAGGAAATAATTATATTCAATTATAAAACACCTTTGATGCAGTTCTTATATAATTTATCTTAAAATCAAATAAATGATATTAAAAGTATATAAGGTATTATAGTATGAAATAAATAATGTTCCCACTAAATTATATATATTTATATGAAATATAAGAAATGTATCAAAATATTTTTTTCGAATTATTCATGATATATTGACTTTATTAAAGCCAATGCAATGAATATTATTGAAATTTACAACAATGAAATCTTAGAAAAATATTATATTATTAAATTATTAAATAACCATAAAATTATTAAATAATGAAATTAAGGATAATATATGGTTGATATATTCATAAACTATAAATTTATTTTCCATCTATAATAATTTTTCTCTATAATTGTCTTGTAATATTTTAATATTTTGAGAAATTCCAAAATTACACATCACCTCAATTATAAAATGGATACCCTTCCATAACTTATTCAAAAAACATTGAGCCATCTTACATGACCAGTAACATATAATTAAACATACCAAAACCTTTTCTATGTTATAGATGACCTTTAATTATAAGATTTCCATCCCTAATGTCCCTACATTGAGATTTTAATGACAATTCATTAAGAAATGTAATAATCTTTACTAACTCTTTCATGTTTATTTCATCTTCTACATATTAATATTGTGTTTTACCATTCTAAAATAATTAATACAGTATTATAAATATAAATTGATTTTTTTGGAAATTGTTTTCTATCTATTCTACATCCTATAAAATTCGAAAAACATTACTCACACATATATATTTATTAACACCTCCACATAGTGGGGTAATTCGTTTTTTCACCAATTTTGTATGATGGTTATAATGATAGAAATAATGAGTATATATGATATATTTGACATAAATATTATTATATAATGATAAATAACTATTCCTCTTTATTTCATTTTATTTTTCAAAAAATTGGAAATAACATTCATGTGTTTGTATAACCTACCATATCCATGAATTAGGTTATTAATTTTGTTATATCTACCATTTATAGATTATATTAAATACTTATATAATTAATTTTAATTATATTTATTTTAGTATAAATATTTTTTAAATGAAGATACGTCGATCAATGTTCTAGGGATGAGACTTTAGAATCAAAAGAGACATGAAAAACGAATCAGTTATCATCTACAATAGTAATTTAATAAAGATATGTTATAAATTACTGATAAAGGGGGATAATTTAAGAATATATTATATTATATATAAGATAATAATTTTGAAATTAATTTAAAATTAAAATATATTTATTATATAGGATCTTTAGACACATGTGAAATAAGTTAGACCTAAAGTAAGGGTTTATATCATAAAATCATAATTATGTTGGAGTCTTAATGTTTATGTCTCTTCTAAGGAATAATTTTACTATAAAATTTATTGTTAAAATAATGATTTCAAAAAAAAATTATATTCCCATAGAAAAATTTGAAACCAATATTACCTATGATTAAATTTCCAAATTTGTTTAAGAGAATCATTTTATCTTTTTCTAAAAAAGGTAATTTATGACACTTTATTAGAAAATAGAGATTGATTTTTTTAACATATACAACATGATATGATTTTAATTTCGTCATGATGAATTAATTATTTGATGTTCCCTTTACAATTTTATAGGGTTCTTTTCAAGGAAAACTTTTTCATTTATAATAAGATATTTAGAATTGAAAAATATAATTTTCCTAATGATATATATGAAGAAAATATTAATATATTTTAATCGTCTTAAAAATAAATTTTTGAAACATATGATTAATTGTTGTTTATCTCCTACGATATCATACGATATGGAATGTTTCTTAATCTGTTTGAGAGGGGATGTAATATTTTGGTACCATTCAACATATTACACTGTATATATTCAATATGAATGTATATATTGATTATATTTATCATTTTTATTCATCGGTAGGTCCCATGAGATAGACTATATTGAGTATTGTATGAGACCGTATGCATTTATGAATAGTTTCATAGCTGAATTCATGATGGTATGTTTATGATTTCTTCTTATTATGTGATTACCTATAGATTTCGATGTCATTATTTTATTATTTATGTTATCCATGGATAGGTTTCTAGATTTTGTGACTAATGAATTATTTAATTTCCATTTGTTTCCTATTATACTACTCCTGAATTATTCATCTTTTCTTGTATTCTTAAACATACTAAGAATTTTACCCCACCCTTTTTCTTATGATTATTTTCCATAGGATTCCATGAAGTATTTTATGATTAATATGAAATAATATGATAATAGAATAATATAATTTTCAAAAAAATATAATTTTGTATTGTGTGATTTAAAATGCAATGTAATATTTATTTATTTATATTGTTTTCCAAAACTACTATACTATTTAGTCCTTTTGGATGTGATTCCTTATATATTATACTAATGTAATAAATTTCCCTTGACTTTGGGATACTAGGGTCAGAGTATTTATATATATTAATATTCATGAATAAATTTCTTCTCATATATGTTAATAAAATATATAAAATTCATACTTATAAATTTACATTTAATGTGTAAGTGAAAAAAGAACCACATGGCTTCACAATGTAGTACTCCGCTATACAGATGAGAAACATTATAATATTTTAAAAGGAATGAGAAGAAAGATTTTATTATTAAAATTATTATTACATAAGTTTAATAATGTAATATATATCATATTAATGTATTAAATATATTTTAATATTCTAACATAAAATGTGGTTTGTGAAAATGAGTTAGATAGGTTCGTGAGGTTGTATACCATCCTATACCTGATCAATGATTTTATTTCTCATTGGATGTAAGTGGACATTGATAAATATTATTACATGAAAAAAAGTAAAATGTCATTTTATTGGCGATGTTTTTTATTATATTGGATGTGTTAATCTGTAATTTATTTTTTAATAATAAGAAATAAAATGAAACAGATTGCTTAAGACAAATAACCTCTCTAAGAGAAACCACCTTTGGTTATCCTCTTAAGGTCCTTGGGGATGTCCATTTGGGATAAATAACATCTCTAAAATGTGTCTATGAATGTTGAAGAGGAATTTTTACTAGTTTGGGTTGATTTACAGGGCTTGGTAGGTGTGGATAAGTAAGGGGAGTGATTGACCTATTGTTTGTTGTGAATGAAACCCTCAATGAGTATTCATAGAAATTTCAACCAATAATCCAACTTGATAATGTCAATCACACGGAAGAATGTTAAAAATAATCATAGTATAAATTTCGGAATATTATATGTTGGGAATATGACCATTCCATAATATTTAAATAGTTTTTGGGTCATTTTAAACCATATTTTCATAGTTTCACTCCTAGGTAAACCCATATTACCTTAACAACAATAATTAAATTTTGTTCATTTTTTCAAAATTAATTTGGGAAAAAATTAATATGATCATATTATATAATACAAATTATTATTATTGAAAATACTGAATCCATTTATTTATATTAAATTAAAGAATTTGGTATAATTCAATTTGAAATTTTACTCGTATACGCAACAAAAGTTTTTTCCCAAAGTGAAATTCATCATAATTATAGATTGTTTGATGGAAACGTACAACATATATTTGATTAATATTACCTCTAATAGTTATATTTTACTATAATTAAAACATATTTATGTTAAAAAAATTAAAATATATTTCAAACTTGTGATTTATTTAAATTACTAATCAATTTTCAGTAAAAATAAATAATTTTCACTATTTATCAAAAAATGAAATATTTAAAAAAATCACAAAAATTCACCATAATATAATTTTTTTATTATAGTTTCATGAATAATTTAAATTTCATAAAATAAATTTCTTTTTTATAAAAAATTAATTTAAATTATGTGTGAAAAGCATGAGTAAAACGTCTTTTAGAAAAAAATACAGTTTTACAAAAAAATCAATTTCATTTAAATGGTTATTATTTTAATTATACGTAAAACATAACCAATTATTTTTGTAATTTTTAAAAAATATAATTTTTAAAATTTATATACTATTGTTCATACCCACCAATCTAATAGCTAGGTTATAATGGTATTTTATATTATAATTCATTAAGTCTTAGCGTTAGGATTTCTATAAGAAATCAAAATGATTAAATTTAAAGAAATATATTTCATGGGTTTATAGTTAGAATTTCATTTATCATACAATGTCAAAATAAATGTTCTTATTAGATAATTTCATGACATTACAAGGTAAATAGTGGATATTTTGGAAGATCAATTGAAATAATAAAACTACATTATGTGTAGTACAAATAAGATTTTTTATGTTTGATTTTATATATAATTCTAATATTTTACTTGATGACAAAAATATCATGTGGTGTATGAATTATTAATGACCCCATTTTCCATATTTGACTAGATTCTATTTTATCAATAGTTATTTAAATATCATATGGTGTATTGTTTGAAAAGGTATTCCATTTCTAGCTTAAACACACAACATAAGATGTGAGAAAAATATAGATTGAAGACCAACTTTATACACAATCCATTTGAGATCAGTGAAATTACATTTATTATCTTAATTAAATGAATCTATTAATGGAATTATAAATCATGTGATCCTTGAAAATTAAATTTCGTATACACATGGTTGGAATATTCTGTACGGATAGATGATTCATCATTATCTGTCTATTTTTCATGCACTAATAACAATTCAATACCATAAACCAAGTAAATAAATATAGAATTTAGAGGATGTTGATTCCATGTGAAGGAATTGTTATAGAAAATGATTGTCCATTATCTGATTCATATACACCATGTACAGAATATGATATATTTTATATTTTCAAAACATCTAAATATTGTGTTATAACAATAAAAATAATAAATCTTTATAAATGATTTTATGTGAAGGATTTTACGGGAAATATTATTCCTTATTAGATACAATTTATGAGAAATAATGGAAGTCTTGTTGATCTTATATATATATATAGCGATATGAATTGGAATAATTATTTATAGTAAAAAAGAACTAGAAGAACTAACCCATGTGTTAGGCTATATGTTTTTTAAAAATGGCCTTTACATACTCTTTTTAAGAAATATAAAAAATAGGGAATGGGTCCCCCATAAAAATGATGATGTTTAGGTTCTTCTTATTGGATTTTTAATATGGGTCCTTAAACATTCATACCATATTGATACTCTCCTGATCCAAATGTGGATTTATCCCTAAATACTGTTAACAAATTTGGTACTCCCCCACGTGAGTAGGGCTGAGTCATCATCATTTTGATGTCATTGTTTTCCCCATAAAGTGTGTTATCGGTCTTTCATCCATTAGTGATGGTTCTCCCTCAACTAATACTGCCATATTAGAGAGGTGAAAGTCCCAATTAAAGGTGTAAAATTTAACTAAGGATGATATTAATGATTCATTTTTTTTAATTTGGGGTCTTTTAAAACATTGAATTTTTGGGAATCCTTCTGGATATGATATACAATATGGCTGTCAATATATTTCATTTGGGTTTTCTATAAAACATGTATCTCTTGTTACATAGATGATATGATCATTTTGGTTTCATGATTTGTAGAAATAAATAATTTTTCTTCCCTAGGTGTGTCGAACCTTAGGAATATATTTGTTCTACCCTCTATTTATTCCCTCACATGTTTTTCAAACTCTCTATGTGTTTTTAGGGCTTCTTACATTGTATTTTTAAACACACCGTGGTACAAGATTTATAAAAATATGGGTTTTATTTAAGTAGATGAAACATTATTTGGATATGGTCTTGGGGAACATAGAGTTATTTTATAATGTCTTGAGGTATTTATTTTTGGATTTTAATATTGATAGATAGTGTCAATCTCAATTGGTGAGAAATTCTTGAGTTATTATAGTGATGTGGTAATTTTCATTATCATGAATTTTTTTTCTTAGTGGTGAATCCTTTTGTAGATGTTATCAATTAGTGTTTTCCTTTTTTTAGAGTTATATTTCATCAATTTTTTCTCAACCATGTTTTTTATATATAGTTTAGTTATTTGAATATATTGATTTTATTTTCTGGTTATATTGTGGATTAATGTTATATATATTCTCTGTTTTTTATAGGATAATGCCTCCCACAAATTTATGCCTTCCATGTGTAAGCCTCTAGCCCGTAGCCTATTAGAGGCTGGAATGTGGAGGCACAAAAAGCATACTTCTGAATTTAGTGGGGCCCCATTGGATCATGTAATGTCACAATGAATGAAATTAATTGTATTATGGGATTGGATTATTTATAATATTATTCATATGACTAGTTTTATTTCATTATTCCATGTATTTATAAGAGTAATAAATCCAATAGATAAGTTATTATACAATTGGTATAAGTCACTGATCCAATACTAAATAAGGGCGGGCTTTGTGGGTCAAGCGAATATACATTTCTAACCCAATAGATGTTTTATTAGTGGTTCACTATGTAAAATGTGATGATTATAGTTGACCAAATGAATGATATGATTTATGGATATGTAATAAATTCTTATTTAGACACACTTTTGAAGAATGAATTAATAATGTCCCTATGAACACAATAAATTAATGAAATTTAAGTGAATCTATGAAATATTCAAAAATATAGAATTGGTGGGAATAAAATAACCCATCAAATTTTTCAAATTTCATGATATTCCAACTCTTGATAGTGAATATATGAATGATTTCATTATTATATTTACTGTGTTTTTTGATATATATATATATACATATTAGTGTTTTATTGAAATATATGGATACTCAAAAATATTAATATTGATCTGCCACATATTAACTGATAATATTGAAAAAATATCTTTTCACCTGAATATCATGATCATAAATCATTTCCACTTGATGATATGATCAAACTAATGTCTCTATATAATAAAACAAAAGAAACACCATCAAAGAGTAAAATTAATATAATTAAGAGGAATCATTATAAATTCATGAACAATTAGAATACTTATAATGAATTCAACTAATATTAATAAGATTAATATTCATATATATATATATTGATGAGAAGTTTGAAAATCCAATATCTATTATCTAAATATGTGTCTAAAAAGGAAAGTTTAGATACCATTATGAATATTCATTAAATTATTTCACTTCTAGCGGTATTTCAATTTCTTCTAAAAATTCTATAAAATTTATGGATAATGTGTGTGAAGATGAGTACAAGTCATCAAATATGATTTCTTGAAATAATATTTAATATAAAACAACAATATGTATTCATTTATGGGAGAAAAAATTAATTTAATAAATTAAAAAATAAGTGTTATTCATCAAATACATAAGATGATAAATGTGATAGTAGTTAATGTGAATGTGATTTGTCACCTAATAATGATGTTGAGAACAAATAGATTTACATGTCGAATAATGATAAATTTTCTACTGGTTTAGTGGAATAAGTGAGAGACAAGGAATTAATTATCATGAGATAATTGTAGGATTGGATTGTGAATATAATTATATTGTATATGTTAAAAAAATTATTTAAAAATACATCATGTGAAAATTAAGGGATAAATATATATGGTGAATGTGATTTGTGTCTATAAAAATGAACTAAGTGTTATAATGTCTCACATATTACGAATAAGAATAAGAGTGATGAACTAATGTGTAATTCCAAAAGAAAAGCAAATATCATAATTATTATTGATAAATGGTATTGGATGTTGATGATATGATAAATAGAATCAATTTAAAAATTATCAATTATATATAAGATATTGATGAATGACTAATGACTAATTAGAAGACCAGTGAGATATCATTGGAAATTATTAATTAGTTAAATTATTTGAAATATAATTTTATTAAATATTTTATTTACTATTTTGCGGATGAAGTTTTATGGAAAGTAAATGAGAGACATGAAGAAGAATTTTACCTCATAATGTGAATATAAAAATATTGAATATCTAGAAGTATAAAATTGATATTGAAAATTTATACAAATGGAAAAGGAATGAAGTAATTAAAAATATTTAACACAATTGAAAACATTTTATTAACACTACATAATTTTTTTTCACAAATGTGTAAAAATTATTAGTCATATAGATAAATGATATTAAATATAAAAATTTTACTATGATGCAATTTTGTTAGAATGCAATCATTTTTTGGTTACTACTGATTTTTTGTTGGATACTTTGATGAAGATAGATTTTTTAATTTTAATGAAAAATATTTCTATAATTATAAAGGTATTAGGAGATAGTATTTCATTGGGAATGTATCCTCACAATGAATTTAAATTTTAAGGGATATTGAACATTTATGAGTGTAGGTGAAAGTAATATTCAATTTTATAATGAATATTATGAGATATATGGTTATATAGATCAATTTTATAATCAATTATTAATAATTTATCTATTATAATTTAAAATGAATAATTTTGAATGATTTTATAAGAATAAATAAAGGGTAAAATTGATAGTCCTTATAATAGAGGAAAAAAGAAAATATTTAATTTGAATAACCAATCACTACAATTCAATTAGGGTTTATTATTTATGTGATGTAATTGATGTTTTTATAAGGGACATGTGATTTGTATAGATCGATCGATTAAATTTGGAAATTAATGATTTATAAAATTAAATTAAATTGTCTCAAGAAAAATAGAAAAGCACTATTTGAATTAAAAAAATATTTTTTTTGTTATTGGAAACATATTCTATAGAGTGATCCACAACCATGTAATAAATAAAATGATGTGATATTTTATAAATATTGGCCTTTGGTGATTTTTTTATTAAATATGGGAATATGGAAAACATGATTGTTATGTAATATATTATAGAATTAAAATTTCATTTATTTGAACAAGAAGGTTGAAAATGAAATGTGGAATATATAGCATGACCACATCCATTAAAGGAGACTGTAAAATTTACACCAACGATAATATGGATACAATGATTTATTTTATTATAGATAAAATAAATTGGAAATTAATACATTTTAAATTATAAATTTTTTGGACACTATATATAAATGATTAAATATTAGATAGATATGTCCCATTAAACTTTTCCATTCATTCATTTGTTGATTGATTTGGAAAAAACCATGAATAAAGTTATATATATTCTTTATATAAGTAATTGGGTTACTTAATGAAGTCATATTAAAGCTTTTTTTTATATATAAACAATATTATTCAAGTTAATCATTAGTTTAAAGTTAATTACATAAGATTAATGCGGATATTATATGAAGAGATTATGTTTCTATAATAAAACTAAATGTAGAGGTTAAATGTTAACATAGTATTTAAAAGAACATCTAATTTACTATTTTAATAGTGAATAATATACCACATCAAAATGGAATAGTTATTATAATGAATATGATTTTTATTAATATAGTTATAACCCTGTTAGTGGAACATGGAACGTCTCATTTATTTTATATATATTTTACTAAAACCATTTCTTCATATAAAATCGAAATTCCTATATTATCAAAACTCTAATATGTCTACTTATGATTTTTATTACTAGATGATCAAAATGATAATGTATTTAAGAGTGTTTGGTAGTCTTTATATCATTAATGTAATGGGTTCAAATATAAACAACTTAAATAAATAAGTGTGAATCGAAATTTAAATAAATTCACTGAAAATAAGAAATTCAATCATGACTAAAATAATAAATAATGAATGTTTTCATTTAATTGATGTGATTTTTGTTGGAAACTAATTTTATTATTTTGATAAAAATGATCATTTTATATATTAATAGTAATGCTAGATTAATTTTTAGACAAGAAGATGCTTTTTGAAATTTTGGTGATTATGAGATGGGAAGGAATGCGATGTGTAGTAAAATTTATCCAGTGATAAGAATGAAAATATTATTTCAGAAAATATTTATAAAGCATGTGGAGGACAAGAACATTATTGGTCATCCTAGAAAATAAATTAAAACTAGAGAATCCTTAATGAAAGTTTCTCACACCAGATTGATATCTCATGTCTAAATATGTAGAGTGAGAAAATAACTATGGAATAAAAATTGATTCTCTCCCTGAAATTGTATTGGGTTCAACATTATAAAGGAAAAATTATAGAGTTGGTCTATTAACTAATAATAAATAATGTTTTTTAATATATGCAGGGGTTACATAAAATATTGACTGAGAATGGAGATTTTAGGAGAAACAAGGAAATTAATTAATTAAAAGTGTATTGTTTGGATAAGGTATTGAATTGGGGAATTAATTTAAATACCTCTAATCCTCAAATATATTTGAATATTATTTGACTTTACTACTAAGTGAAGGTACATTATTTTTCAAATGGATTTCTAGAGTACTTTCATAATAGAGAACATGACGGGGTTATGTACATCGATCAAGATGAATGATTTAGGATTAATGGTGATTAAATATATATTATCAGGTTGAATAATAATTTTATAGGTTGAAATAATCATTATGATAATAATATTTTTTTCTTAAATAATTTTAGAAGTTAATGGATTCACAAAATGGAAGAGTGGGGAGAAACTTCCACAATAAAGAATCAAAGTTTGAATATAACCCAGTTTGAAAAAAATAAACCTAAAATAATTGGATTAATAAAATGGATTTAACATTATTAAATTAATGTGATGTTATTTATGTTTATGAGAATTAATATTTTTTTTAATAAAAGTGGAAAATTCTACATGGTATACATTTTTCCTATAAAATATGTTCTTCTATTACATGATTATTTCATTAAAGATAATTTTTATTCATTTAAGATTTCTATCCATTGAAATTTTTATAATTTCTACATATACATATGTATTTTGGAAATCATTTTAAATAAGGGATGAGAAAAATAATTTTCGGTAAGGGATGCCAATATATTGAAAGGCTGTTAGTCTATTTGAAAATTTTAAAAATACACAAGGAATTATTCTATTTTTTTAAAAAAATAAAATATTAATTTACACAATGATAAAATAAATTTTAAATATGGATGTTTTTTTAAAATAATTATTACGATTCATAAATAAAAATTCAAAATTGTGACAGTTTTTAAGAAAATAGTGGAACCCAAGAAAACCTTTTTTATAAATGATCATATTTTATTTATATATCCAGAACCATTCATTTTCCTATATAAATACCTCATTGAATTAAAATATTCCCATTAATGAATCATTAAATACAATGGAACGACATAGAATAATTTTGATACATTATCCTACCAAACACAAATACACATGAATAAACTTCACTGTTAATTCTTCATGTATCTTCTCAAAAACATGTCGTTAGCCAATGCATTGGATGGTTATATCATAGACACACATACTAATATAAAATATAAACATAAAATATTATTAAATGATTACATTATACCAATATTTAACATCATAAAACCCGTATAATTTTAATATTAACCCATAAGAAAACAAATTCTATTAATTTCATAAATACTTGAAGAAATTTCATTTTCATTTAAAAACATTTAAAAACTAAAAAATCATAGAATAAGGGGATAAAATTTAATTTTAAAACCCATAAAATCATTTATATGAATCCTGATAATGAATTGTAGTTATATCGGTGTATAATGGTTGTCACTCATAAAATTATAGAAGAAATTTTACACGATCTTTTGAATTGAAAGTCAAAAATGATCTGTATGGAAATCATAATATAGATTTCTATTAAAATTATTTAAAATAAACTAAACATAGTATAAAATGAAACATAACATTATTTTATTTTTATATAATATAAGTATATAATTATTAAAAATATGTATGGAATAAAATTTGTCCAAAACATTTAAAATAATATTTTATTGAAATATCCCTTACCTCGAGTCCCAAATTGTTTCGTTATTCTTTTACATTCCTAAAAAATTGAAATATATTCTTTATTTAATTTAGTTGAATCCTATTTAATTTTCATTAAGTAATTATTAATAATAATAAATAATTTTTTACCATATTATATTTAGTTACTAAATCACTTATTCTCACGTTGAATATTTTGAGGTTTTTTGGTCAAAATCACAAAAATAACATTAGTGCGATAAATGTGGTCAAAGGGGTCATTCATTCATCATCTAAAAAATAATTATTATTTAATCACAATTACCATAAATTCTATGAAATTATAACATATTCCCTATAAATATATGATATATAATAAGAAAAATTATTTACAGTGGTGATGGGGAGTATGTATGCATGAGTGATCTTGGGGATTTTTATAATCAGTGAAAAATAAATAAATAAGAAGAAGGTTTAACTTACATAAATTATAATAATATTATATATATGATATTTATTCATTAAATATGTCCTTCTGACCATCCTTGAGAGGTGGAAATTAGAAATGCATTATATCATGACTTGGAGGTGGTATCCCACAAGTACACATTAGGGTCGTCTCGATTTTTAAAAATATGGGAGAAAAAAGGTTAAATACTATTTTATATTTTTAGATTTATAATTATTTAATATAAAATATTATATATCTATTAAATGTTTTTTCATAACAATCCATGTTCGGTAGTTATGGAAAATGAAACACATCACCTCTTAGATGTGATCATCCACACTTATGTATGAGTAATGTTATAATTTACCATTCGATGGAAACGATGTTGAAACTTTTTTCATCATTATAAAAAAATATAATTATATTAAATATTATAATTGTTTTATGTGATATTGGTTAAAATAGATTTAGTGTATTCAGAAAATGAAATAAACTAGATGAAATTATGTTAAGTCTTATACCACCTTAGTGGATATAATCATTTTGATTACATCATACACAATATAGGATTTTTATTTTAATTAATCATAGACCTATAGGACATGTGGATGTGGTAATGTGAGTTATTTTATTAGATAAAGGTTGATATATAGTGTTTAATGTGTGAGGATATGTGAGGATAGGATGTTCCCTTTTATATGTGAGGGTAGTTTTACTCTTAGAAATATTCAATATTCTTATATAATATAAATACATATTCACTGTAATGTGACTAAAATTTATTAAAAAATTTACTATTCGAAAATTTATGGTTTAAATACCCTAAAAAAATAATTAACACTACTTCATCAAATTTTTTCACCATTGTTTGTTAGATAAACAATATTTTGGTGCTTTTAACCCTTACCTTGGGGGCAATCATTTACTATGTTAACTATTCATTATTGATAAAATGTAAATTAAATTAATATATATATATAAATATTATAATTACATATAAAGAATCCATGATCTACGAATCATCTTCTTGAAGTGTTAAAAACCCCTTTTAATATAATCATGTTAAAGGCAAAGAAGTTTTTTAAAATATAATTGTCTTAAAAAATTAAAATAATTTTACACCATAAGAAATACAAAAAAGATTCACCTTTTTTATATTTTGTTTATTAAAAACATTTTTAAGGTTATTTTAAATATATATTAGTATTAAAATAAATTTAGTAATTCAAACCACACTATTAAATTAAATGAAAAAATATATTTTTTAATATAATAAAAATAACCTAGGTTCAAAAATTCATGAATGGGTTTCCATAAAAATTGTATCTACTTTAAATTCACAATTTTACTCCATTAACAAATATTTAGATTACATAAAGGTTTCATATATTTTTATGTCATTCTTATATCATAATAATGTCATATAATTTACAGTAGATGTAATATCATTATTTTTATCTATACACCAAATAATCATATTATATAGAAAAAATTAAAAATAACCCTAATATATTTTCAATTTTATGTATCCCAGAATTTAGTTAATTTATTAAAATAAAAAATATAATATTTAGAATTATCTTTCAAATAAACACATATAATATATGAATGAAATAATATTTAGAATAAAAACCATTTCTTTAATAACAATGGATTAATTTTATATTTGTTTTTATATATTATTTATTTTATAACTGATACTTAATTTTTTATAGTTATAAAAATATAAATTTTATGAAATCATTCTTGAATTTTTGAGGAATTTTCCATTAAATTAAATAATTTATAAAAGATTTTTTTATTAAAGATTCTATAAGCTATGATCATAATTAAATATCTAATTTAGAAAAACACAATTATAAAATCATTGTAAGTATTTTTGGACAATAAGACAATATACATAATCAAATTAAAATTATAAAATAATACTTATAATTATTTTTTATGAATTTATTTTATTGTAATTCGTGGTACATAAAATTTTAATAGTATATTTATATTAATATTAATATGATTATATAAGATAAAAAAATTATAATTAAATTATATGTTTTATATTTTAAACAAAATTAATTATAAATCATCATTTTCCTACAAATGTGATATTATAACATTAATCATATGTTTAACATAAATTTTTAGGTGACATTACATTAAATTTATTTAAACATGGTGGATTTAAAACCATGTATTATATTACATAATAAATACATTATAATGTATTTATTAATATGATTCTATAAATATAAAACTAAAAACTAATATACACATATAACAGGATTATATTGGAAAAACTCTGTAAAATATAAGTTGAACAACATTTCAAATATATGTTGGAGATCATCCCCTATCCCCCTTTTATTTTGTGTTCTTGTCTTATGGCCTTTATGGATGTAACTGGCTATTTTGCAGCCTATAATCTACCCATTTGTTAATAAAACACTTTAGTTAATAAATTTCATTATTTATAAAAAATATATTAATAACTAGTTTAAAAAAAGTTATGTATGAATATTTGGATAATATAATTGAAAATAATGAAATTAATATATAATTTAAAATTAAAATTTCAGTTAAATTATTTAGTGTATTTTTGGGGGGTTACTTCCTTCCCACATAAAAAAAATCACTCATAAAATTTTCACTTATTTATTAATAAGTTAATAGAAAGTATTTCATACTTTAAATTTTGATATCCCTATCTACATTTAATTTTTAATATTTTCCTTAGATTTGGTCATTTTTTATATAACTCCAGTAAATATATATCATTGAATGTTTAGGTATTTTCAACTTTTTGAGTGATATACATGTATTAGTATATTGACATAAAATAAAAGAAAAACCATGATTTATTGAAATTTTAGAGAAATAAAAAAGTGTTCTATAGATAAAATAGAATATTGAAGGATATTTAAATATTCAAAAGGAAACCAAAATCATTTGAATGAGATATTGAAATAATTTTCATGATTAAATAATATGGAAGAAAAAATAAGGTAGTATGAGATTTTTTTTACTTTCATCTGGATAATTGACAAGTAATCTATTGAAAATAGCAAAATTGACACATGTAATGAATATTTTTCAGGTTGGAAACCATATTTCCTAAAGAAATTGGATAATACATTGACCTTTAAATTGTTCATTATAAATAATTCCACTATTTCAACCAATGTTGATTTATGATGTTATACACCTTAATCAATTAAAAAAAATTAAAAAAAATCTCTATAACTTACTAACCCTATTGGATAAGTATGACTTATATCATATGATCCCAAACAATTTTATTAACCCTTGAAGTTTTGAAAATATTTTTAAATATACTAATAAAATAATATTTAAACCTATAAATTTATCAAAACCATTTCTCTGAAAACATCTATAACACCATATTACATTATCAACCGATAATAATTTGATTTATAACAAGGGTATCCTATTTATAAATATCAAGGATCATTTTAGTTTAGATTTTTATATAATTATTATGTATGACACCTAAAGATGGAAATTCTCATAAAGTAAAGATTTTTTCTACTACCCATGATGTATATTTTATTTTATGTATCATTCAGGGTAGTTTTTATAATTCCCCAGTTCCTAGAAACATTTAATTTTTGTTATAATGAGAAATGGATGTACTTAATAATCTTTTTTTGGTATTATTTTCGTTTAAATTTCCATGTTTTCACTTAGTCTAAAATTTTTAAATTGACTAATTATAGGAGACTTGTCTAATGGTAGTAGATTAACTAATGTTAGGTTATTGGTATAACAGTAAAATATAGGCTAATAGTAGTATATCATTCTATTGTTAGTAAAATGGAAAATGATTATAGATTTTCAAATTATAATAAATTTTCAAATGTTAGAAAGTTGGCATAAAAATTGTACATTTTATAATGTTAATATTTTCTTATCTATATATGATTGGACAAAAGTAACATATTTTCTAATAGTAGTACATTTTTTTAATGATAGAATATTGGATAATGATAGAAGATAGGAATAATAGCACTAAATTCACTGTAGAAGAATATTTAATTTTTTATAAGAAATATCATTTTCCCCATAATGTAATAAATGTTATTATATAATGTAAAAAAAAATTTTTGAATCTTTTAATAAAGGGAATTAATTCTTCATCCCTGTAGGATGGACATTTTTCCAAGGATATGAATCATGATATAATTTTTTCAAGGATTTCATTCTCCTTCCCCTTTGTGGTTTTTTACTTTTAATAATATTTTTTGACATCTAGGGAAGGATAAAATAGCATAAATAAAATGAAAAGACCAAAAATATAATTTCTTCCATTAAATCTTTTTAATTTTTATATTTCTCTTCATCGTGAATTAATTTAAAAATGCAGTAATGTTAAATTAATTTTTTAACTTATAAAATTGTTATTGTATGATATCATTAACTCTAAAATAATGATCTAACCATAATTTTAAAATTTTAATTCATTAATAAAGTCCATAAAATGAACAATTTGTTATTAATCATAGAATATACCTCTAATACCATTATAGACCAGTGTGTTCATGTTATTTGTGCATGTATAATTTTTTTCAAACAATTTTTTCTATAGTAGTGAGTCGCGATTGATCTAGGTGCTTTTTTATATATTCTCACCATTTTCAGAAGTATAATAGTTGTAATAATATTATATTTAGAAAATAAATGTGGAAACCACATCGTTTTCCCTTGAATTTAGTGTTGAATTTTTTAGAGCTCTCATTCTAGGAATGATATTTTTTTCTTACCCTATTTTATTTTCAATCATGAATTTTTAATACGTTATCTCTCTATATAATTCTATAATTAAATATATTGATGATTTATCTTGATTAATGAATATAATTGGTTTTTTGGTTGTATATATTGATGTAATTATGTTGTGTTATTTTTTCCCACTTATGTTTTCACAGTGGTGTGATATTTATGTTAATTGTATATTTTATCATGTTGTTATACACGGTAATGGATAAATAATGTGATGTAATTTATTTTATTGATAAATATTAATGATTAATATTTAATTATTTAATTATGAAAAATCTGATTTCCTAAATAATATCAATCCATTTTATAATAAAATTTTCTTTTGAAATGTTTTATGAAATCTGTTTTTATTATTGAGGATTATTTAAATGAATTATATATATAAATAATTGATTCCTTACGATGGATGTTTTGGTAAACTATAATAAATGAATTGGTTAATTAAAGATAGTAATGAGCTGGTTGTTGAATTTTATTATGATGAGGGATCCCAATTTTTTTTAAATGTTGGATGCCTTCAATTTTAGAGGCCTAGATTCCATATGAATATTTGTTTGTAAAATTTTTCAATTTTTTTTCTTTAGATGTAATAATTTCTATGTAACATGATGTGATCTAGGAGGATAGATGTTTTACGAGATATGAGAGGGGATTCTAAGGTTTTTTGAAGCAGTTTATACCTTTCATGATAAGATGACAAATGATTTGAATTGTGGTGTTGGGGATAATAACAAGACAGATGGAACCAGTCAAATATGGGAATTACAATTCTTTTACAAAAATATGGTTTGATTACTTATTAATTAATCGTCGTTAATTTATATATGGATTGGTTTCTTCATTATGAATTAGTTTCTCTAATACATGAGGTAGCTGATTATTCATGGGTTGTTAATATATTTTATGGTATTTTATAAGATGTCTTCACATACAATGAATTTTATAATGTTAGTGAATAATAATTTTTTTAAACCATGGGGTTTTTTCATGAATTTAATTCCTAATAAGGATTGTTGAAAACAAATGGAACTAGATAGATTGGGATTTTAGGGCATGGAAATCGATGGTAATTTATTTAACAAAAAAATTATAAAGTAAGGAATTAGTTAAATAAATCTCAATAAATTCTTTTGTTCTTATAGGATATATAGTCCATAATAATGGTAGCTAATTTTTTGAGTGATGATACCATCTGGTAAGTCTAAGGATAAATTTTTACACATTTTTTTATTTTGATCAATATGTATATACTTTGTGTTTTTTATTTAATAAGATACATTACCCGGGTCTACATTGATATTAAAACCCATTGGAATTTTGAAGGTGTTTATCCTAATATCTTGAATGATGAGGAATAAATGGTTTTCTATCCCCTAATTATTCTCTCTCTTCTCCAAGTTTTATATGATATTGTATTATTAATAGTATCATTTCCCATATATGTTTAGTGGGATGTGACATCATGTAGTTATTTCACACACATTTATCTTTGGATATAGTATCCTAAGGATTATTATAGGTATGTCCTAAATCGGATATGTTGGATTGAGATATATTACATGAAAAAATGTTATGGAGGATCATGAAAAGTACTAAGATTCTATTTAGGGAATTGATTGTGATTACGAGATATTTTGATAGAGGAGTTGAATTGTATTATACGGTACCCAGTCAGTATTCATATTGGTTTACTTTTATATTGATACGGAAAAGTATTTGAAGCTTTGGGGAAGAGTATAAATCCTGAATAAAATAATATTGGGTTCCTAATTTGTTATATGATTGATATTATATGATTAATTGTATGAAATATGTTGTGAAATAGACATATGGTGATACTGTAGAACTATAATACCTACTTAGGTGATGATTTATATTCTCATGTTGTTCACTGGCATTTAGTACGATTTTTAAATCTTTTCAACTATAGGTTTCAGTTCGTACCAATTCGGCATGTTATTTTCATCCTTAGTTTATATAAACTACATTTATGTCCTCATGAGATATTTGGTCATACATATTCAGTTTACTAGTTATGGTGATGTTCTAGATATTTTTATGAATCTAGGTAAATTTTGAGAATTTTCATTTTTGGTACTTGTTGATTATTTTTATTTTATTAATCCACTTGACAGTACATTCATATAATTGCGATCCATTATTTTATCATAATAAATTGTTTTTGGGTGTTTATAAAGTGAAAAATACATTTCATTGATAAATATTTCATCATCTTGGATGAATATTCACTTAATAATATGACAATCCAAGAAAAAAATTATATGTTTTAGTATTTTTTGACACATGGTTACAAAAAAAACAAGTACATAAAATAACGATATCTCCTCTCACATACATATTAATGTAAAGATTCATTATTTAATATTTCAAACATAAAACTTTTCTTTTTTCCAAGGGTAAATGGATTCAAAATAAAGTGTTAGATATAATAATTATTATGGGTAAATAAGGGAGATATCAATTCTAATTTATAAATATCATGAGCATATGTGTATGAGAAAATAATTTTCTATTTTGAAAACTATACCCAATAATTCATAGGTTATAATTATTATTAATATTATAAATATTCTATTTTTATAATTTATTAATTTTAAATGGTGAAATGAACAAAAACCATGTGTGTACAACATTGGAAAAAAACAAATACAAAAAATTGAATAAATTGTGGTATAATCGCTTTCACACAATATCATACCATATAGATACCCACCATGACACTCATCTTATGGTAGGATTTTGATAGCCACCTATGTTCCATCTTTTTGATGTGATAAAATCTAATGTAACCCCATTTAATGTTATAATAACCTCATGTATACCCTCTTTTGGGCTTGAAATAACCTCTCATATACCCTATCATGTGATTGGGATAAAATCCAAGGTACCCTATTTTGGGTTAGGTATAACCTCTTATATACCCTATTTGTGCATTTGGATATACTCATATATACCAATTGAACCCATAAACCATTAATCATTACCAAATTCACTATAGGGGTATACCATTCAGATCCCACAAATATCATAATCATAAACAGTTCATATTTATTCCATAAGAACTTAAATCATTAAATATATAATTATAGATAACCGTTTGGAAAATATAAAGGTTTCATTAACATTTAATCATCTTATTCATCAGTCATCCATAGAGTTAATAATTTCAGTGTTATTGGATAATATTCACATTAAATAATAAGTAACATCAATGGATGTTATCATAGACTAAAAAATTCATTATATGATCACTAAAATATTTCATGAATAAAATACCCTATTCATTTTGAAATCACTTATAGAAAGTATAGAATTTTATTAAAATATTATGAAATTATGTTTATTTTATAATAATTATGAATACAATTTAATTAAATTTCAAATTAATGAGTGACCATTGTATCATGAAATTTCATCCATACTAAGTACATAAATATAAACACTCATTTCACATTTTTGATAAATGGTAAATAGAACCTCATTTCATAAATTAGAATAAGATTCATCTAATATATATTTATTGAAATTAAATATTGGTAAAATGAAATAATAAATTCATAGGTTAACATTAAAGACACCTTTTAAATAATTTGAAATTACATGTGCATGGAAGAAAATGATTCTTGGCCAAAGATGAAATATTGTTTGTTTTCATTAAAAATATTTTCTACAATATATTATATACCAATGTGTCTAAAATGTAAATATTAACATTAAATTTTAGGACTTAAAAATGGTGTATAAAATTTAATGGATTTATTGAAAAAAAATATTATAATTTCCATCAACATAAATTCATGCATAAACAGTCCCCATTGAAATGATATTGAGACATAACCTTCATACCTCATGTATTTTATGACTTTATTTGAGTTAAAAAATCCAATATAATAAATATATTCATTAAACATATATTATATAATAATAACCATATATATCACAACATGTATTTTTTAAATATAAAAACTTATCACACATTTATTAAAAATTCGTTACAGAAAGCCTTGTTTCAGATAATATATTATTCAATTACCATGCATGTTTTTGCTGGGAAGTCCCTATCCACATATTTTTTATGGTTTCATCATCTCAATAATGTTAATAATATAATTAGTATCATACATAATAATTATATTAAAATTTATAACTATTCATATAAATTGGTGATGAAAATTTAATTATATGATTTTGGTGCGATGGTAGTCTTTACATACATAGGAGTGATGCTTCCATTTTTCCATTGATGGAATAAAATAAAATCAAATAATAAATCAACATTAAATAATTAATATAATATCATAAATATAACATATATTTAAATAATACACCATTATAAAAATCACTATGGAATAGTGATGAAAATAAAAAGAATTACTTCATGGAGGTGCCATCCAACAAGTACACACGAGTGATGTATTCATTTCTCATGTGATAGAATGGTGGAGGATATTGTTTATTACAGTTTGAGGATAAAAAATAAGTGTATTAAAGATAAAACAGTGAATATTTTATAATTTAATTCAAATATTTAAAGGAGGTATAAAAGGAAATAAAATTAAGTCTCTAGGTTAAGAGTTGTACCTCAAAATTTGGAAACAAATATTCCCTCTCTGCTCAATCCTTTAATGGATGGCCTTTTGAATTTCAAGAATATATAGGACCTGGGGCATAAATATAGGATGTTATTATAATTATTATTTTGTAATTTATAATTATCATGACTTTTAGATATTATAGAAGTGAGGTAGTGTCCATTTTTAAAGGAGGTAAAGGACACACATAGAATTACATAAAATATTAAATAATATATACTTATAATATTAATTAAATGTGGATCCAACTAGAAAAATATTAAATTATTTTATGTGATATAGTCTATGAAACTGAACCGATAACATTCAGATATATTTTGGAAGCATATTAATCCTTATCTCATAGTTGAACCACTCCATCAAAATTTTAACTATAACAGTGGTAAATTAAATTTTTAACTTATAAACATAATAATATAACCAATAAAAAATGAACAATCTAAAAAAATATTTATATAATAAATCATTGTTTGGGAACTATTTATTCATATTCTATATTTATAGGATTCAACAAATATTTTAAATATAACAAGAAAAAACCATTGAAATCGTTTCATACAAAAAATACAAATTTAGGGGTAAAGATGATTTCGACTTGAAATAAAGTAAGATGATTGATTTCATTAATATTTTTGGTTATATAATAAAAAAATGTTTCTAAATTTTTATTAATATTAATCCTAATGAATTCTTAAAAATATTACATTAATTACAAGGACTGATGATTTCTTAGAATTTGAATAAAATAATACATATGTTAAAAATAGTCATTCATGAGTTACCAATTAAATAATAATTCTTTAAAATTAATTATTTACCTCTTTTTAAATATATTTATTTTCCTAAAGAATTCATAAAATAATATAATGGAAATTTTTGGTGATATTTTAAATCATTAACCCATATTATTGATCCAGTTTTATATCTTTTACTATAGTGACACATCATTACCCCTATCACTATTCAGAATGACCAAAAATAAATTTGATAAAATTTAATTATTTTAATTATTATGATTAAAAATATATTATCCATTTCATTTGATACATTTTATATATATAAGGCCCCACCCTTAAACCTTACTTAATATTGAATTAAATGAATAACTCACATTGAGTATCTTTTCAGGTTTAGAGTTTTAGAGAATTAGGTCATAACTATTACATCTCAAAAGATTACAAAGTAGACACTTATACTAAGTTTCCATAAAATAATAACTCTTTAAAATAAACATGTCTAGTTCCATGTTTTAGATAGCATAACTTTCCCTTGATCCCATCCTTGACCCTATTCCACAACAAGTCCTGTGAAAAATATTTCAAAAAAACTAGTGGTGAGCATAAAAAGCTCAGCAAGGGATACAAAAAGAATGAAAACTGTTATTTTTTCAAAGAAACAAGTAAACCATGTATACTTTATCAAAGTAATACCTTTCACCTTTAGGAAGTAGTAAAAACTATTCACTGAATAAAATATCATTACTTAGCCTTTTGTAACCAAAAGATTACCATAAAACCCATATAAAGAACCCATAACATATAAAGGTAACTTGTGACATAAACATACTTAAATGGAATAACCATACGGTCGACTTCCACACATACATAATGGAATAGCCATACGGCCGACTTCCATACCCAATGCATTGGAGGTTATAACGTAACCACCCGTCCTGGTATTTATGGCACCACCCATCATATGGTTTATCACGTATCCACCCGTAAAATGTCCAACTACCACAATTACACATAAAATATTGAAAATATAAACATTTCAATAACAACATTTCATTTTCAATCACAATAAGTAATTCCAAGATATTGAATTAAGCAATCCATTTTCAAAAACCATTTAAAAGTGATTTTTGAATCAAAGTGTCCCATACCACTTTGAAGCTTTTAATGGAATTATAATTTTAAAACATTAATGTCCATATAAATAAATAATGAAAACCATTTTGAAAACATGGACATTAAAGATAAAGATTTAGAATAATGAATCTTTAAAACTTTTAAAACGATATTTTTGTTAAAGAGTTTTTAACAAAATGAGAGACTCTAGAATACAAATAATTGCGGAATAACATGTAATCCCAGCCTCATAATATCATGATAATAAAGGGATTGATGATATAATATGTCAAAGGGCAGTATAAACACCATATAAGAGTGAATTGGTGCATAAAAACAATGAAGTCTCAATGGAAATATAATTGAGATGAAATCCATTATAAAGATGGTATCCTTAAATGACGGATAAATCTATCACAAAATTATGTGTGAGAAATATAAATAAACCCAATATAAGTGGATATTAAGTGTGAAACAATCAGAGGTCATTCACAAATAATCTTGGAAAAACAAAACCAATGACATAGATATTTAACTCAATGAAATGAGATTGAGTTATGATTTCCCATACAAGTTCGTAAGAATTTATCAATGAGATGATTATGTGTAAAAATACCATATCCAAAAAAACGTCTGAGGAAATTACAAAATAGAGATTCCACACATAATATTGGCATAATAAAATCAATAAGTAGAGGTTTAACCCAATGAATTGAAAGTGGGTTAAGAAGTTCCCTTACAGAAATCTGACACACTAACGGCGTCACATTAAAATTCAGAAAATGATTTGATGAGAGAGAAAATGGTATCTCATAACTTGGAAATAAAATTTACATAAATAAGGATGTAGAAGAACATATCCCAACGTAATATTATGTGAATTAAAAGACATAACCAAAGAAGTCTTTTAAAAAGAGGAGGGTGAAAGGTCCCCTTACTGAGTTGGGTAACTTTCGAAAAGTACACCCCATGGAAGAAGGGTCATACAATGAAGATGTAAATACCCATAAATGAAATTATACTACAAAAAGTGTATAATAATGGTCAGTACATACACCACTCAAAGTAAATAGTGGCAAATGTTGCATAAATTTCACGGGAATAAAAGTGAGATGAAAAATCCCTCACGAAAACTCGGCAGCCTAACGACGCCACTTAAAGATTCAAAAAATGGATTTATGAGATCAAATAGGGTCTCTCATAATATGAACATAAAAAGTAAAGTATGAGGAATATAAAAGAACATCCCCCATCATAACAAAGAGGAGCTTAAAAGAAGTTACATAAAGGAGAGTACTTAAAAAGAAAGAGAGAGGTTAGATCTCTTACGAAAATTCGACAGCCTAACGACGCCACTCAAAACGTCCAAAATGGATTGGTGAGAAAAAATAGGGTCTCTAATCATATGAACATAAAAATTAAATTAGGAGTAATATAAAAGAACATCCCAATCATAAGAAATATGAGCTTAAAAGGAATGACATAAAAGAGTGTACTTAAAAAGAAAGAGAGGGGTAGGATCCCTTACCTCGGGTCCGACTTGACTCGATCGTTCTCTAATGTCCTGAATAATAAACTTGAGTTAATTTATACTTTCTTAAGAACCTTTTCTAAATTTCATTATTCATTTTATATCACTTATTTCCATGTTATAAACATTATGTGATCATTTACATTAATAATGTTTGTTTTTCGATATTTGGTTCTTAAGTCGAAAGTGGACTTCTTACAATTACATGTTGTTCATGTGGTCAATGGTTCATTATATCCAGAATGATATTCATGATTTGAATATAATATATATAATATATATCCATAATATTCAAGTATTTATAATATTACATAATCATTTAGAGGTAAGAAATGAAATTCACCGTTCGTGGAGACGGTAAGCCGTACGTACGCATGAACGCTACTTTCATTTCTATGTCGTATTAATGGAATTAAAACCAAATGAGAGGTATGTATATTTTAATACTAGAATTATATTCATCATTTATATGTAACATACATCATATATAATAACTTAAAATCCATCCTTTATACATCCCACATATGGCATTAACGAATCAAATCACTTTGAGGGGGCGGTAGTCCGCACTTCCAAAAATGAAATTATCGTGTTTACCCACAATGGAAACCATAAAGGTATTCAAAAAAAGAAAAATACATAATCTTAAGTAAAACATAAAAATATTATATATCATATATAAATATAGTGACATCTTAATGTCCACCCTTGAAGGTGTTATATGAGTGTTGAACAATCATCGTTTCGTGAGGCAGAAATTCACCATCCACAGAAACAGTATGTTCTTTAACCATTAGATGTAGGTGTGTGTAAGTGTAGCTCGAATGATTCTTATAAAAAAATCCTAATATATTTAAGATATTGTATTTTTTACAAAAGAAAAGAAAAAAAATAGTTTAGGGGGTTGGAGAAGCAAAATAAAACAAAAGAACACAAGAGAAGACACTACCTTTAAATCGGGTAACTCTTTTTTATTTGAGCTCAAAGGCTTACTTGGGAAGACTTCTGCCCAAAGTGAGGCTTCTACTAGTAATATAGGGATGTGGAGAGACAAAATGGGCATGGTTTTGCCGAGCCAAAGGCTTGAGAGGTGTGGATAAGGAGGTAGAGGTGGGGGCCTTTTATAAGAGGCGAGGAAGGGCACTCTTGGAATGTAAGGAAATGTTACCTTATTTTAGAATGAGTTTCGGATTTTAAAGGTCCCACATTAATGTATTTCTAGGATACGGTGGTAAGGGTTAGAAATATACTCATACAATAGGTTTTGGACATGTGTAGGTCATAGATGATACATTATCTTTTCATTTTATTTAAATCGTTTATTAATGATGTAATCACAACATCATTATGATGTCATAAATAATTTTATTTATTTAATATCTAAAAATTATAAAATAAATATAATGATGTACAAAATATTTTTAGCTTTCCAATGAATATTTATAGTCAAAAATATGACTTGTATAACCCCATGTAAAAATTGTTTTAGTAAAACAACTCATGTTTCTGTCATTTTTAATTTTACATTAAATAAAAAGTTATTTATGTCATTTCTCAACCAACGTGGCTCCATGGGGACCCCAAGTTGACCCATGGATTTTATTGGTCGGACATGACACATCCAATAAGGGTAGGACATGGGTCAAGCTCATCTCATATTATTAAAACATTATTTTTACCTTAAACTACACTAATTACATCTAATCGCGATTAAGAACATAAAAGTTACTATTCACCAAAAAATTATTTTAATCCCATTGAACCACATTTTAGTTCCTAATGACAACCATGTATGTTGGATTTTTGAAATTCAAAACACAGAGGTGGCAAAGTTTCATTTAAATGAAAAATCAGTTTCTTTAACTACCACTTAGTGGTTTCACTATTCATCAAAAATTGAAGTTTTTCAGAAAAATACCAAAAATTCACCCTAATCTATATTAGATATTAAGAATTCCAAAATTAAGTCTATTTTACAAAATTAAAAACATATAAGTTTCATTAATTAATTTAATAATTAATTCCCGCTGTCAAAACAAATAGCGTGTTTTTAAGAAACAATAAGTATCAAAAGATTGACTCTAGTTTAAGTCCAATTTCAAGATGAAATTAATTCCAACAACTACTATTGGATTAAATGGTAAAAATATATTCTAATACAACTTTAAAACCAATTCAAAAGATAATCTAATAATATAAATAAATTAGATTAAAAAGAGGTTTTGAATTAAAATACAACATTTTTCACTGTTCATTAAAAAATGAACTTTATCAGAAAAATACCAAAAATTTACACAATGTAAATTTTGATGTCCCGATTCTAAAGAAGAATTTTATTTTTTCAAATATGACATAGAAAATTGTCAAAAAGTGGATTTAAAAGAGTTTCGCCATCAAAAGGCGGTTAATCGACCTTTTAAAGAATATTAGAATGTTTATGCTTAAAAATTGGATTCATTCGCATTTTCAACCCTCGAACATTTATTGTAAAGAGTAAAAATATTTGACAAACATACATAATAATTTTTTAGTTAGTTCTATTTTTTCCCGCCATTAAAATGGCTAGGCGTTAACTACCATTTAAAATAATATTATTTTATTATTAGAGTGCAACGTAAGATTTCAAAGGAACTCGTTGTCGCATATTGGGTACTCCATCGAGCATAGAGTTCCCTTTAAAGTAATATTAATATTTTTTTCACAAATAGGGATAAATATAAAAATGTCTTATTGTTTATTTACCTAGGGTGTTACATCCTTCCCCCCGTTTTGGAGTTGTGTCCTCGCAATTTCAAAATTTGGCTTGAAAAATCCATTGTAAGTCCCACATTGGAAAAGGAGTAAATTAAACTATCACTTTAAAAGAAAGAAAGGGAAGTACAAAGGTCACTTGAGTTAACCCATACTAGGATTCCATGTATGAAAATATGGACATGAAGGAAAAAAACAAAGGGTCATGTTCTGATGGAGAGTGATAGTAAACATGTCCAGGAGAAAGTTAACGATAAGAAAATCGCAAACTTGTGATGGGTTAAACAGTATTGGATTCCCTAGTAGGAAAAGTTAATGGAAAACATTTTTTAGTTACTTTTCATTGAGGAATTTATTTTTGAGCTTAACTAAAACATAAGGAAACCTACTTACTTGTCATGTTTACTTTCAAATTTTACTATATTTCTTACACGAAATCATATTTTCTCCAAAATATGAGTATTTAGGATGACTTGTTTACATTAAGAGAGCTAAAATAAACTAATAGGGAATCACCTAACCCAAAAAAGAGTACTATATACTTCCCATGTATTTAGACATTAACCAAAACCAAAACCAAAAAGGTTAGTACAAGATCTGATAATCCATAAAAGGATAACCCTTTATAAAAATAAAATATATTCTTAATCACCAAAATTTGTGCAACAAAACCCAAAGTTCAACGAGGACCATTTGATAAACAATTTTTCCATAAAATTCTTCAAAGTAAACCAAACTAAGATTGAAAACCAAATATTTGAAGGATTTAATGACATAGTCTTCCAAGGTACAAATTAACTTTTACCTCCAAATAACATCAGTTGCTCTTAAATTCTCATATTGAAAAGTAATTAACCTAATCACATATCCTTGATGATAGGTTAATCATTTCCATAGATAACCCAAAATAAACATACTCTTGATTCCTAAAATCATCTAACTAAAAATAATTAGTCAAACTAACCAGGGACTTCACGTAGTCCAGTGGTAGGCGATAAATACCAGTCGCACTTTGGTTGTGGGTTCGATTCCCGCAGCTTTGTCCAACTCGATGGGTTGTCACACGGTCTACGTGTTGTCATTTTTCCCAAAATATATAATTCTCAAAACATTCCCCAAAATGAGATAAAATCATCAAAAATAATGATAACATATTTTAACCTCAAGTTTATCTCATGCCTTTCACCTTCCATCATAACATATAGTAACCCATAATTACCACAAAAGCAAGGATCATATAAACCCAAATGGTTCTTTATAACTATGTCCACAAAAGAACAGATAACTATTCCTTGAATAAAATTTTCATATATCAAACATCAGGGTTACACATACTATAAAAAGTCTTCTAATGTAACCCCATCATCAAAAGAGACTTAATACACTTAATAACTTCACCATAACTCTTGAAGCCTTTATATGTTGACTTCTAACTCATTAAATATTCTTAATGATCCATTAACCATTCCTTTCCAACTTATTCCGAAATACTTCTTTCCAACAAACAAAATCATGAATCATATCCTAAGACTCCAAAATAGGAAAACAAAAGTTATGAAATAATCCATACCATTGATTGGTCATTGTCAGTTTCTTCATCCTCAATCGGAATGGCATTAGGTATCGGTAAATGAATATTTGTACTATCTTGGTGATCCCATTCCTGAATCTTCTTCATAGGACATGTGTTTGCATAATGACCATTCACACTACATTTAAAACATTCAATTGATCCCTCAGAAATAACTTCTTTCCCTTTCCTCGAGTCAACTAGATTATTCCTTTTTCCATGGAAGGTTCTTGCTTTATGACCTTCATTTCCACATCTATAGCATATTTCTGCCCCTTTGAAACATTTTCCTAGGTGTTTATTTCCACATCTTTGACACATAGGTTTTTGAACACACTTACCTTTATGATTATTACCTGTAGTTCCGTAGGGATTTGTTTCTCGCATATATGATACCTTATAGAAATCACCAAGGTTTAGGTGGTCATTCATGACTCCAGATAGTTGGTTGAGGATAAACACAAGAGTTCTCATTGAAGCTCCCGTATCATTCAGTTTCTCGCTCAGAAAACTGTCACAGTTTCCTTCACATCCACTTTACTTTGGTTCCTGCTAGATCCAGCCATTTACTAAAACCAAAAAGGTCAGTGTGAGTATATAAAAAAAACCATCATGTACTAATGAGGAAGATAAACACTAAGATATACTTACTAATTCACTTTATCTAAAACTATTACTCTTTCTGAAATCCTAACCATTATGGTAATGTCACTTATGCTTAGAGGATACCCTAACCTCTAATGTTATCTAAACCGACCTTTGATACCAACTATAAGGACCCAGCCTTAAACCTTACTTAATATTTAATTAAATGAATAATTCACATTGAGGATCTTTTCATGTTTAGAGTTTTAGAGAATTAGTTCATAACTATTTCATCTCAAAAGATTACAAAGTAGACACCTCTACTAAGTTTCCATAAAATAAAAACTCTTTAAAAGAAACATGTATAGATCCATGTTTTAGATAGCATGACTTTCCCTTGATCCAATCCATGACCCTAATGCACATTAAGTCCTGTGAAAAACATTTCAAAAAAACGTGGGGTGAGCATAAAAAGCTAAGCAAGGGATACACAAAGAATGAAAACTGTTAGCTTTTCAAAGTAACAAGTAAACCATGTATACTTTATGAATGTAATACCTTTCACCTTTAGGAAGTAGTAAAAATTCTTCACTGAATAAAATATCATTACTTAGCCTTTTGTAACCAAAAGATTACCATAAAACCCATATAAAGAACACATAACATATAAAGGTAAATTGGGACATAAACATACTTAAATGGAATAACCATACGGTCGACTTCCACACATACTTAATGGAATTTCCATACGACTGACTTCCATACCCAATGCATTGGAGGTTATAACGTAACCACCCGTCCTGGTATTCACGGCACCACCCATCATATGGTTTATCACGTAACCACCCATAAAATGTCCAAGTAACATCATTACACATAAAATATTGAAAATATAAACATTTCAATAACAAAATTTCATTTTCAATCACAATAAGTTATTCCAAGATATTGAATTAAGCAATCCATTTTCAAAAACCATTTGAAAGAGATTTTTTAATCAACGTGTCCCATATCACTTTGAATATTTTAATGGAATTATAATTTTAAAACATTAATGTCCATATAAATAAATACTGAAAACCATTTTTAAAACACGGACATTAAAGATAATGATTTAGAATAATGAATCATTAAAACATTTAAAATGATATTTTTGTTAAAGAGTTTTTAACAAAATGAGATACTGTTGAATAAAAATAATTGCGGAATAACATGTAATCCGAGATTCATAATATCATGATAATAAAGGGATTCATGATATAATATGTCAAAGGACAGTATACACACCATATAAGAGTGAATTGTGTAATAACAACAATGAAGTCTCAATAGAAATGTAAATTGAGATGAAATTAATTATAAAGATGGTATCCTTAAATTGAGGATAAATCTATCACATAATTATGTGTGAGAAATATAAATAAACCCATTATAAGTGGATATTAAGTGTGAAACAATCAGAGGTCATTGACACATAATCTTGGAAAAACAAAACCAATGACATAGATATTTAACTCAATGAAATGAGATTGAGTTATGATTTCCCATACAAGTTCGTAAGAATTTATCAATGAGATGATTATGTGTAGAAATAACATATCCACAAAAACGTTTGTGGAAATTAAAAAATATAGATTCCACAAATAATCTTGGAATAATAAAATCAAGAAGTAGAGGTTTAACCCAAAGAATTGACTGTGGGTTAAGAAGTTCCCTTACAGAAATCTGACACCCTAACAACGTCACTTTAAAATTCAGAAAATGAGTTGACTAGAGAGAAAATGGTATCTAATCACTTGGACATAAAATTTACATAAATAAGGATATAGAAGAACATATCCCAACATAATAGTATGTGAATTAAAATACATAACAAAAGAAGTCTTTTAAAAAGAGGAGGGTGAAAGGTCCCCTTATCGAGTTGGGTAACTTTCGAAAAGTACACCCCATGGAAAAGGGTCATACAATGAAGATGTAAATACCCATAAATGAAATTATACTACACAAAGTGTATAATAATGGGAAGTAAATACACCACTCAAAGTAAATAGTGGAAAATGTAGTATAAATTTCAAAGGAATAAAAGTGAGATGAAAAATCCCATACGAAAACTCGGCAGCCTAACGGCGCCACTTAAAGCTTCGAAAAATGGATTTATGAGATCAAATCGGGTCTCTCATAATATGAAAATAAAAATTAAATTATGATGAATATAAAATAACATCCCCCATCATAACAAAGAGGAGCGTAAAAGAAGTTAAATAAAGTAGAGTACTTAAAAAGAAAGAGAGAGGTTAGATCTCTTACGAAAATTAGGCAGCCTAACGGCGCCAATCAAAACCTCCAAAATGGATTGGTGAGAAAAATAGGGTCTCTCATTATATGAACATAAAAATTACAGTAGTAGTAATATAAAAGAACATCCCAATCATAATAAAGATGAGCTTAAAAGGAATGACATAAAAGAGTGTACTTAAAAAGAAAGAGAGGGGTATGATCCTTTACCTCAGGTCCGACTTGACTCGATCGTTCTTTAAAGTCTTGAATAATAAACATGACTTAATTTATACTTTCTTAAGAACCTTTTTTCAAGTTAATTATTCCTTTTATATCACTTATTTCCATGTTATAAACATTATGTAATCATTTACGTTAATAATGTTTGTTTTTTTCGATATTTGGTTCTTAAGTCGAAGGTGGACTTCTTACAATTACATGTTGTTCTTGTGGTCAAAGGTTCATTATATACAGAATGATATTCATGATTTTAATATCATATATATAATATATATCCATAATATACAAGTATTTATAATATTTCATAATCATTTAGAGGTAATAAATGAAATGCACCGTTCATGGAGACGGTAAGCCGTACGTACGCATGAACGCTACTTTCATTTCTATGTCGTATTAATGGAATTAAAACCAAATGAGAGGTATATATATTTTAATTCCATAATTATATTAATAATTTATATGTAACATAAATAATATATAATAACTTTAAATCCATCCTTTATAAATCCCACATATGGCATTAGCGAATCAAATCACTTTGAGGGGGCGATAGTCTGCACTTCCTAAAATGAAATTATCGTGTTTAACCACAATGGAAACCATAAAGGTAAGCCAAAAAAGAAAAATACAGAATCTTAAGTAAAACATAAACATATTTGATATCATATATAAATATATTGTCATCTTAATGGCCACCTTTGAATGTGTTATATGAGTGTTGAACAATCATCGTTTCGTGAGGCAGAAATTCACCATCCACAGAAACAGTATGTTATTTAACCATTAGATATAGGTGTGTGTAAGTGTAGCTCGAATTCTTCATATAAAAACATCCTAGTATATTGAATATACTGGATTTGTTACAAAATAAAATAATAAAAATAGTTTAGGGGGTTGGAGAAGCAAAATAAAACAAATGAACAAAAGAGAAGACACTACCTTTAAATCGGGTAACTCTTTTTGATTTGAGCTCAAAGGCTTCCTTGGGAAGACTTCTGACCAAATTGAGGCTTCTAGGAGTAACAGAGGGATTTTGAGAGACAAAATGGGTAGGTTTTGGCCGAGTAAAAGGCTTGAGAGGTGTGGATAAGGAGGTAGAGTTGGGGGCCTTTTATAAGAGGAGAGAAGGGGCACTCTTGGAAAGTAAGGAAATGTTACATTATTTTAGAATGTGTTTCAGATTTTAAAGGTCCCAAATTGAATTATTTCGAGGATAAGGTGGTAAGGGTTCGAAATATACTCATCCAATAGGTTTTGGACATGTGTAGGGCATAGATTTTACATTATCTTTTCATTTTATTTAAATCCTTTATTAATGAGGTAATCGCAGCATCATTATGATGTCATAAATAATTTTATTTATTTAATGTCTAAAAATTATAAAATAAATATCACGATGTAGGAAATATTTTTAGATTTCCATTGACTATTTATAGTCAAAAATATGACTTGAATAACCCAATCTAAAAGTTATTTTAGTAAAACAACTCATGTTTGTGTCATTTTTAATTATACAATAAATAAAAAGTTATTTATGTCATTTCCCAACCAAAGTGGATCCATGGGGTCCCCAAGTTGACCCATGGATTGTATTGTCCGGCCATGACACATCCAATAAGGGTAGGACATGTGTCAAGCTCATCTCATATTATTAAAACATTATTTTTACCTTAAACTACACTAATTACCTCTAATCGCGATTAAGAACATAAAAGTTACTATTCACGAAAAAATTATTTTAATCCCATTGAACCACATTTTACTTCCTAATGACAACCATGTATGTCGGATTTTTGAAATTCAAAACACAGAGGTGGAAAAGTTTCATTTAAACGAAAAATTAGTTTCTTTAACTACCACTTAGTGGTTTCACTATTCATCAAAAATTGATGTTTTTTAGAAAAATACCAAAAATTCACCCTAAGGTATATTAGATATTACGAATTCAAAAATGAAGTCTATTTTAAAAAATTCAAAACATATAAGTTGCATTAATTAATTTAATAATTAATTCCCGCTGTCAAAACAAATAGCGTGTTTTTAAGAAACAATAAGTATCAAAAGATTGACTCTAGTTTAAGTCCAATTTCAAGATGAAATTAATTCCAACAACCACTATTGGATTAAATGGTAAAAATATATTCTAATTGAACTTTAAAACCAATTCAAAAGATAATCTAACCATATAAATAACTTATATTAAAAAGATGTTTTGAATTAAAATACAACATTTTTCACTCTTCATTAAAAAATGAACTTTATCAAAAAATCACAAACTTGTGATGGGTTAAACGGTATTGGATTCCCCAGTAAGAAATGTTAATGGAAAAAAAATTTGTTAGTTACTTTTCATTGAGGAATTTATTTTTGAGCTTAATTGAAACATAAGGAAACATACTTACTTGTCATGTTTACTTTCAAATTTTACTAGATTTCTTACACGAACTCATATTTTCTCTAAAAGATGAGTATTTAGGATGACTTCTTTACATTAAGAGAGCTAATATCAACTTCTACAGAATCAACTAACCAATAAAATAGTACTATATACTTCCAATGTCTATAGACTTTAACCAAAACCCAAACCAAAAAGGTTAGTACAAGATCAGATAATCCTGAAAAGGATAACCCTTTAGAAAAAGAAAATCTATTCTTAATCTCCAAAATTTTTCCAACAAAACCCAAAGT
Source organism: Viscum album (assembly GCA_963277665.1). Lineage (NCBI taxonomy): Eukaryota > Viridiplantae > Streptophyta > Magnoliopsida > Santalales > Viscaceae > Viscum > Viscum album. Next base: position 1,261,460,326 of record OY728152.1, read on the forward strand.
TCAATGAGGACCATTCGATAAACAATTTTTCCATAAAATTATTCAAAGTAAACCAAACTAATATTGAAACCCAAATATTTGAAGGATTTAATGACATAGTCTTCCAAGGTACAAATTAACTTTTATCTCCAAATAACATCAGTTGCTCTTAAATTATCATATTGAAAAGTAATTAACCTAATCAAATATCGTTGATGATAGGTTAATCATTTCCATAGATAACCCAAAATAAACATACTCTTGATTCTTAATATCATCTAACTGAAAAGAATTAGTCAAACTAACTAGGGACTTCACGTAGTCCAGTGGTAGGTGATAAATACCAGTCGCACTTTTGTTGTGGGTTAGTTTCCCGCATCTTTGTCCGACGCGACGGGTTGTCACACGGTCTACATGTTGTCCTTTTTCCAAAACTATATAATTATTAAAACATTCCCCAAAACAATATAAAATCTTCAAAAATAATCATAACATATTTTAACCTCAAGTTTATCTCATGCCTTTCACTTTCCATCATAACATATAGTAACCCATAATTACCTCAAAAGTAAGGATCATATAAACCCAAATGGTTATTTATAACTATGTATACAAAAGAACAGATAACTATTCCTTGAATAATATTTTCATATATCAAACATTAGGGTTGCACATACTATAAAAAGTCTTCTAATGTTACCCCATCATCAAAAGAGACTTAATACTCTTAGTAATTTCACCATAACTGTTGAAGACTTTATATGTTGACTTCTTACTCATTAAACATTCTTCATGATCCATTAACCATTCCCTTCCAACTTATTATGAAATACATCATTCCCACAAACAAAATCATGAACCATATCCTAAGATTCCAAAATAGGAAAACAAAAGTTATGAAATAATCCATACCTTTGATTGGTCATTGTCAGTTTCTTCATCCTCAATCAGAATGGCATTAGGTATTGGTAAATGAATATTTGTACTATCTTGGTGATCCCATTCCTGAAACTTCTTCATTGGACATGTGTTTTCATAATGACCAGGCACACCACATTTAAAACATTCAATTGATCCCTCAGAAAGAACTTCTTTCACTTTCCTCGAGTCAACTAGATGCTTCCTTTTTCCATGGCAGGTTCTTGCTTTATAACCATAATTTCCACATGTATAGCATATTTTTGTCCCTTTGAAACATTTTCCTAGGTGTTTCTTTCCACATCTTTGACACATAGGTTTTTTAACACACTTACCTTTATGATTATTACCTGTAGTTCCGTAGGGATTTGTTTCTCGCATATATGATGCCTTATAGAAATCACCAAGGTTTTGGTGGTCAATCTTGACTCTAGATAGTTGGTTGAGGATAAACACATGAGTTCTCATTGCAGCTCCCGTATCATTCAGTTGCTCGCTCAGAAAACTGTCACAGTTTCCTTCACATCCACTTTACTTTGGTTCCTGCTAGATCCAACCATTTATTAAAACCAAAAAGGTCAGTGTGAGTATATCAAAAAAACCATCATGTACTAATGAGGAAGATAAACACTAAGATATACTTACTCATTCACTTTATCTAAAACTAGGACTCTTTCTGAAATCCTAACCATTATGGTAATTTCACTTATGCTTAGAGGATACCCTAACCTCTAAAGTTATCTAAACTGACCTTTGATACCAACTATAAGGCCCCATCCTTAAACCTTACTTAATATTGAATTAAATGAATAATTCACATTGAGGATCTTTTCAGGTTTATAGTTTTATAGAATTAAGTCATAACGATTACATCTCAAAAGATTACAAAGTAGACACTTTTACTAAGTTTCCATAAAATAAAAACTCTTTAAAAGAAACATGTTTAGTTCCATGTTTTAGATAGCATGACTTTGCCTTGATCCCATCCTTGACCCTATTCCACATTAAGTCCTATGAAAAAAAATTCATAAAAACTTGGGGTGAGCATAAAAATATCAGAAAGGGATACACAAAGAATGAAAACTATTATTTTTTCAAATGAACAAGAAAACCATGTATACTTTATCAAAGTAATACCTTTCACCTTTAGGATGTAGTAAAAATTCTTCACTGAATAAAATATCATTACTTACCCTTTTGAAACCAAAAGATTACCATAAAACCCATATAAAGAACACATAACATATAAAGCTAACTTGGGACATAAACATATTTAAATGGAATAACTATACAGCTGACATCCACACATACTTAATGGAATATCCATACGTCCGACTTCCATACCCAGTGCATAGGAGGTTATAACGTAACCAGCCATCCTGGTCTTCACGACACCACCCGTCATATGTTTTATCACGTAACCACCCGTAAAATGTCCAAGTACCATCATTACACATAAAATATTGAAAATATAAACATTTCAATAACAACATTTCATTTTCAATCACAATAAGTAATTTCAAGATATTGAATTAAGCAATCCATTTTCAAATACCATTTAAAAGAGATTTTTGAATCAAAGTGTCCCATACCACTTTGACTCTTTTAATGGAATTATAATTTTAAAACATTAATGTCCATATAAATAAATAATGAAAACCATTTTGAAAACATGGACATTAAAGATAAAGATTTAGAATATTGAATCTTTAAAACATTTAAAACGATATTTTTGTTAAAGAGTTTTTAACAAAATGAGAGACTCTTGAATAAAAATAATTGTGGAATAACATGTAATCCGAGATTCATAATATCATGAGAGTAAAGGGATTCATGATATAATATGTCAAAGGACAGTATACACACCATATAAGAGTGAATTGGTTGATAACAACAACGAAGTCTCAATGGAAATGTAAATTGAGATGAAATCCATTATAAAGATGGTATCCTTAAATGATGGATAAATCTATCACATAATTATGTATGAGAAATATAAATAAACCCAATATAAGTGGATATTAAGTTTGAAACAATTAGAGTCCATTCACAAATAATCTTGGAAAAACAAAACCAATGACATAGATATTTAACTCAATGAAATGAGATTGAGTTATGATTTCCCATACAAGTTCGTAAGAATTTATCAATGAGATGCTTATGTGTAGAAATAACATATCCACAAAAAGGTTTGTGGAAATTAAAAAATAGAGATTCCACACAAAATCTTGGCATAATAAAATCAAGAAGTAGAGGTTTAACCCAAAGAATTGAAAGTGGGTTAAGAAGTTCCCTTACAGAAATCTGACAGCCTAACAATATCACTTTAAAATTCAGAAAATGAGTTGATGAGAGAGAAAATTGTATCTCATCACATGGAAATAAAATTTACATAAATAAGGATATAGAAGAACATATCCCAACATAATAGTATGTGAATTAAAAGACATAACAAAAGAAGTCTTTTAAAAAGAGGAGGGTTAAAGGTCCCCTTACCGAGTTGGGTAACTTTCAAAAAGTACACCCCATGGAAGAAGGGTCATACAATGAAGATGTAAATACCCATAAATGAAATTATACTATACAAAGTTTATAATGATGGGCAGTACATACACCACTCAAAGGAAATAGTGGCAAATGTAGCATAAATTTCATGGGAATAAAAGTGAGATGAAAAATCTATTACGAAAAATCGGTAGCTTAATGGTGCCACTTAAAGCTTCCAAAAATAGATTTATGAGATCAAATAGGGTCTCTCATAATATGAACATAAAAAGTAAAGTATGAGGAATATAAAATAACATCCCCCATCATAACAAAGAGGAGCATAAAAGAAGTTACATAAAGGAGAGTACTTAAAAACAAAGAGAGAGGATAGATCTCTTACGAAAATTCGGCAGTCTAACGACGCCACTCAAAACTTCCAAAATGGATTGGTGAGAAAAAATAGGTTCTCTCATCAAATGAACATAAAAATTAAAGTAGGAGTAATATAAAAGAACATCCCAATCATAATAAAGATGTGATTAAAAGGAATGACATAATAGAGTGTACTGAAAAAGAAAGATAGGGGTAGGATCCCCTACCTCGGGTCAGACTTGACTCGATCGTTATTTAACGTCCTGAATAATAAACTTGAGTTAATTTCTACTTTCTTAAGAACATTTTTTTTTCATGTTCATTATTCCTTTTATATCACTTATTTCCATGTTATAAACACTATGTAATCATTTACTTTAATATTGTTTGTTTTTTCGATATTTGGTTCTTAAGTCGAAAGTGGACTTCTTACAATTACGTGTTGTTCATGTGGTCAAAGGTTCATTATATCCATAATTATATTCATGATTTTGATATCATATATATCATATATATCCATAATATACAAGTATTTATAATATTACATAATCTGTTAGACATAAGAAATGAAATGCACCGTTCATGGAGACGGTAAGCCATACGTACGCATGAACACTACTTTCATTTCTATGTTGTATTAATGGAATTAAAACCAAATGAGAGGTATGTATATTTTAATTCCAGAATTACATTAATCCTTTATATGTAACATATATAATATATAATACCTTTAAATCCAACCTTTATATATCCCACATATGGCATTAACGAATCAAATCAATTTGAGGGGATGGTAGTCCGCACTTCCTAAAATGAAATTATCGTGTTTACCCACAATGGAAACCATAAAGGTATGGAAAAAAAGAAAAATAAAGAAGCTTAAGTAAAACATAAACATATTATATGTCATATATAAATATAGTGACATCTTAATGGACACCTGTGAAGGTGTTATATGAGTGCTGAACAATCATCGTTTCGTGAGGTAGAAATTCGCCATCCACAGAAACAGTATATTCTTTAACCATTATATGTAGGTGAGTGTAAGTGTACCTCAAATACATCTTATAAAAACATGATAGTATATTTAAGATATTGTGGTTCTTACAAAATAAAAGAATAAAAATAGTTTAGGGGTTGGAGAAGAATAATAAAACAAATGAACACAATAGAAGACACTACCTTTAAATCGGGTAACTCTTTTTGATTTGAGCTCAAAGGCTTCCTTGGGAAGACTTCTGCCCAACGTGAGGCTTCTATGTGTAAGAGAGGTATGTGGAGAGAGAAAATGGGAAGGCTTTGGCCGAGCCAAAGGCTCGAGATGTGTGGGTAAGGAGGTAGAGGTGGGGGCCTTTTATAAGAGGAGAGGAGGGGAACTCTTTGAAAGTAAGGAAATATTACTTTATTTTAAAATGAGTTTCGGATTTTAAAGGTCCCACATTTAGGTATTTCAAGGATGAGGTGGTAAGGGTTCTAAATATACTCATTCAATAGGTTTTGGACATGTTTAGGTCATATATTTTACATTATCTTTTCATTTTATTTAAATCCTTTATTAATGAGGTAATCACTGCATCATTATGATGTCATAAATAATTTTTTTTATTTAATGTCTAAAAATTATAAAAAAAAATATCATGATGTTAGAAACATTTTTTTCTTTTCAATTAATATTTATAGTAAAAAATCGGACTTGTATAACCCCATGTAAAAATTGTTTTAGTAAAACAACTCATGTTTGTGTCATTTTTAATTTTACATTAAATAAAAAGTTATTTATGTCATTTCCCAACCAAAGTGGCTCCATGGGGTCCCCAAGTTGACCCATGGATTTTCATGGTCTGCCATGACACATCCAATAATGTTAGGACATGTTTCAAGCTCATATCATATTATTAAAACATTATTTTTACCTTAAACTACACTAATTACCTCTAATCGCGATTAAGAACATAAAAGTTACTATTCACCAAAAAATTATTTTAATCCCATTGAACCACATTTTACTTACTAATGACAACCATGTATGTTGGATTTTTGAAATTCAAAACACATAGGTGGAAATGTTTCATTTTAAGGAAAAATCAGTTTCTTTAACTACCACTTAGTGGTTTCACTATTCATCAAAAATTGAAGTTTTTCAAAAAAATACCAAAAATTCATCCTAAGCTATATGTGATATTATGAATTCAAAAATGAAGTCTATTTTACAAAATTCAAAACATATAATTTTCATTAATTATTTTAATAATTAATTCTCGTTGTCAAAACAAATAGCGTGTCTTTAAGAAACAATAAGTATCAAAAGATTGACTCTAGTTTAAGTCCAATTTCAAGATGAAATTAATTCCAACGACCATTATTGGATTAAATGGTAAAAATATATTCTAATTGAACTTTAAAACCAATTGAAAAGATAATCTAATAATATAAATAAATTACATTAAAAAGAGGTTTTGAATTAAAATACAACATTTTTCACTATTCAGTAAAAAATGAACTTTTTCGGAAAAATACCAAAAATTTACACAATGTAAATTTTGATGTCCCGATTCTAAATGAAGAATTTTATTTTGTCAAATATAAAACGTAAAATTTTCAAAAAGTGGATTTAAAAGATGTTTGCCATCAAAAGGCGGTTAATCGACCTTTTAAAGAATATTAGAATGTTTATGCTTAAAAATTGGATTCATTCACATTTTCAATCCTCTAACATTTATTGTAAAGAGTAAAAATATTTGACAAACATACATAATAATTTTTTAGTTAGTTCCACTCTTTCCCGCCATTACAATGTCTAGGCGTTAACTACCATTTAAAATAATATTATTTTATTAATAGAGTGCAACGTAAGATTTCAAAGGAACTCGTTGTCGCGTATTGGGTACGCCATCGAGAATAGAGTTCCCTTTAAAGTAATATTAATATTTTTTTTCACAAATAGGGATAAATATATAAATTTCATATTGTTTATTTACCTGAGGTGTTACAATATATGTGGGATACATATATTTTAATATAAATTTAAAAATGAACATGAAAACAATCTTTTAGAAAAATAGTGTGTTATGCTCGAAAATGAACTTATACCAAAATCATCTATAATGATGATTCATATCTAATTATTTAAATTGTTTCTAAAAATGAGACTTATTTTATTTAAATATAAACTAATAATTATGGTGCACATTTAATGAAAATAAATAACAGTTTTCAAAATATTGGTAATTTCTGCAATTCAATGAAAAGTCAACTATTTTAGAAAAATCACAAATATTCATTATAATTTAAATTTTATTTGGTGAATCTATAATTATATCTTCTTCTCAAATTAAATTTAAAAAAAATTCGAAATTTATTTCAATATTCATCCATAAAATGTAATAAAACAATATTTTTATGAAATTATACTTTTAGAACAGAAAATGACATCACTAAAAATTTTGTACTTACATATTATTCCTAATAAATACATTTTATTTAAGTAATATATATATATATATATATATATATATATATATATATTAATTCGGCTAATACTATTCATACCCTTCAATTTAATGGTTATGTTATAATATATGGTAGTTAATTTTATGATTGTTTATTCATGTTAACCATGCTTTTAAAAAGATAATTTTTTTAGAGAAAAATACATTTTAAAATATGGGGAGTTATATTATACCCCATAATAAAATGTTTCCTTGATATTTTTATCTTGTTAATAAATATTTTAATAATTTAAAATTAATTTTTTCAAAACTCACAATGATATAATGAAAAATTATGTGTCATTTAAAATGAAGAATAAAAAATTGAAGGTTACATAAAATTACTCATAATACAGTTCCAATATTTAGAGATCATTGGAGGGAAGTTAAAATATATATTTTGAGCAGAAAATAATTTCCAAGGACAAATTTAGATTCAGGGATAACATTGTGATGAAAAATTAATGAAAAGAAAAATCATAAATCGGCGAGGGGTTAAAAGGGCATAAATTTACAAAAATGAAAGTATAAGAATAATATTTTTCAGTATCGTTTTTCTAATATTGATATATTACATTACTATAAATATATAGTACATGAAAATATATACATAATTGATTTAATTATATTTTATTATCAACATTGTATTTTTTGGTTGCGTTTTGAGAAATATCCACTTCTATATCATCTCTCACTTGATGAAATGAAAATTCAGGATTTATTTTCCATGAATAAAGCACTAAAATTAAATTTTAATTGATTATATGTTCCAATAGTCATTCTTTATATATCAAAATATTTACCAAAGTAAAGTGGTTACAAATATTTCTTCAAAATGGAAAAATACATTACATTTATTTCTAAAACCACAAAAATTATACCCCATGTTCAACGTAATCTATTATATTAATATTTTATCTTATGAATCCTCGAAAATTAGTCCACCCAAAATAAATTCTAAGTAATCTTAGATATTTGATATAATATATGTTTTTTAGATCAAATTTAACACTTATCCCCATACAATATGAATTATCTTACAATGAAACATAAAAACATGTTTATTCCATGATCATATATTCCCCTAAAACATTTTAATATTTTCTTAATAAAACATGAATAACCATAAAACGTATTCTCAAATATAAATGATTCAAAAAAAACACACTTTAATGACTATCCAATTTACATTATCATTATCAATAAACACTTTATACTAACTAAATATTCTTATCCAATAAATTGTAACATATTAACAGTTATATATCCCCTGGTCACATTTCTTTCAAAAATTTCACTATTATAATAAATAGGTTTTCTAGTAATTAGTACCATTCAATATATTATTTCAAATCAAATAAGGACATCTACTGCAGAACAGTCCTTCGATGATTCATGATTTTATAACATGAATGTCGTTAATAAAATCCTTCTAAAACATAATTCCCAAATACAAATACATAAACACTTCAATAATATACCTTAACAGATTGGAATAGTATTAGACGTTCTTTTGTCAAAGGGATAATCCTTGAAATATGGAATTGAATTATGTAATTTTTATTTTAACCACACTTAAGGCATTGAAAGTTTAAATGGTCTCTTTTGAAGATATCATTTTACACCATTGAACTCACTATTTTTACTTTGTAATTAAATTTTATATTTAATTATTTTAAATATATAAAACATATTCTCATTCCCTTGAAACATTATCTTGAGTGCGTTTTTCATTTTGTCAATATATAAGAAGCTGAATCTTCATTACTATATGGTCCTCCTTATTTAAGCTCCCATTAAAATATATTTTTCTCTTTTCATGCATGTTAACAATACCACAAAAGATTGAGTTTTTTAATTATATTAAATTAATATAATTAGTAATAATCACTATATTTCACAAATAAAATTAAATTTAATTTGGATTATTTTGAGAAAAATCTATTAATTTTTTATCACATTTAGTATTGATATAATTTTTTAGGGTTGCATACATTTTTTAAAGCCAAAAATCACAGTGTGATTAGCAATATTCATAGAGATAAATAAAATACTCCTTGAAAATAATTTATAGGATGATTTATTTATTACCCAATATGTTTAAATAATTGAAGTTAAATATAACCTAGAGAATTACTTGTTATCTTCAATTCAAATACTTTATAATTTTTCATAAATAAATTACAAATAACCCATTAATATTCCCAGAGAGTTTAAATATAGGTTCTTAGTAAGGGAAAAATTAACATGGGCCAAAATGATAGTTGGTTTATACGACATAAACTACATTCAAGGTTATTAACCATATATGCATCTATATAAAAACCACATCATCCTGAAATATATGGAACAATATTAATTTCATTGAAAACCACATAATCAATTCCTTAAAAAACATTGGACTGTAATCTAATTAAAAAACATATCTTAATTTTTCTCTCAATGGGTTCTAATCTATAATCTGAAAAATTAATTAAAATTTCTCAGATACCAAATATATCAACCCATACATTTCATACATAATACACATTCCATTTATATTAATATTCATCACATAACATTATGATTTATCCCATAACCATGAAGGATTTTCATATTTATAAAATAAAATAGTACATAAAATATCTACATTATATCCCACATAGATATTAACATATATAACCCATATAAAATATATTATACCTAAACCCATTATTTATATTATAGGGAAAAATAAGATGATAATTGTTGTGATCTGGTGGGATGTAATGGTAAAAAATAGATATAAATGCTCATATATAAATGATATGGGAATAAGTGTATCATAACATTAGCATAAACATTGAAAAAATACATTAAAATTCATTGATCATAATCATAAGTCAAGTAATAATGCATTAAAATCTATAAAACATGAATTATAATGAAATTAAAGAACAAAATCAAACATATTATAACATTGGAATAATATCATGTTGTAAATGAAATTAATAATGTGTGGAATATTCATAATCATGAAATAACTATCATGCATACCGACCAAGTAATACATCATATGTTTGGCTATGCCCGTGTACCTTTGTTATTCTTTGTATAACATCATATGAACCCTCAATCATGATTAGGATAACCTCTCATGCACCCCCATTTAGTGTTTGTATGAACTCTCTTATACACTTATTCAGTATTGGGATATCCTCCCATGTACATTCTTTTAATATTGAGATAAAATCAAGTGCACACTCTTTATAGATTGGGATAACCTACAAAAGAACCTTTGATCTGATAAAAAATTTACCATTATCCAATTAATTAGAGTTCTAAATAATTTTAAACAAAGAAATATTTTAATGATAAACAATTCAAATGTATATCGCAAGATCATAAAACAACCCTAATAACATCATGTAATATAACATGGGAAATAATCAAGTTCAATAAACATCTCATCATAATAAATCTAATGATTCATGAGAAATAATAACGATGGTATCATTAAACTATATTCCCATTAAATTAAAAGAAACATCAATTTTTGTGTTCATTGATGATAAATTCCATTAAAATATCACTTAAATACAGATTGAGTAAAATAACCTTTAAATTTTGGACTAGGATATTTAAAATTCAAAATTGTCACATAAAAATTACTTTAAATCATTAAATTTGTGAATTTAAGGGTCATGTCAATGAGGATATTTATATCCTTAATATTGTTAATGGTAAAAAAAAATATGTCTCTTGTATATAAATTAAATAATATTTTCATTTGTGTTTAAGTAATGTTGAACATAATGGAAATCATAATGGTCTGTTATCCCAATCATTTTAAAAAAATATCTTTCTATTTTTTGAATATTTTAATTAATAATTAATGTCTAAATAAAATTGTTTTCTTATTGACCCTTCATGATGCATCTACATCCATCGGGAAGGACCCTATTTATGTTATCCATTAATGATAATAGTTTGTTTCACACTATGTTTTTGACATAATTGTGTCTTGATTGAGATAATAAATTGTTTCCATTTCTTTCCCTCTTCTCTAAAAATCCTAAATGGTTCATTTATCCCTTATAATGTTGAATTTTTTGTGGAAACATCAATATATCCTACCCTATATTTAGTAGAGAATATTTTAGTGATTTATTTCCAAGAAGCGTATTCAAATCATCTTCTATTTTATTGATATTTTAATTTTACCAAGATTTTTCTATGTGGTTAATTATTTAATCAAATGTAATTAAAATTTAACAAAATCAATGGATTAAATTTCGTTTCAGTTTTAGATATTTCATGTATTTATTAATTTCTAATTTATTTCCCATTTTTTAGCATGATAGTCTTTTACCTATTACTATATATAGATTAAATTTTTTTATGATTAAAAATATATAAGGATAAATTTTTTAATCATTTTAGATATATAATAATTAATATTGGAAAAAATTTTATAGCTAGTAATTATTTGTTGGATAAATGATATTGATTCATGTTTAAATGTATTTTTTCTTATATAATGTTTAATGAAATAGGATGTTACATTTATAGAATTATTAATTATTTGATTGTTATTATTGAATGATGCCTTTGAATTTTGTTAGTAGAAACCTATATTATTTGAATCAATTAATATATTATGGTAATGAAATTGATTTTTTATAAAAGTTAATGTTTATTAATTATAATTCTCAATTACATGTATTGTCTATAGTCCTTGGATTTTAGGTTTTAGAGGACCTATTACTTTTTATTGATTTTTCTACCCTTTGAACTTTCTCTAATAAAAAACCATTATATGTGATGTTATGTTATCCTTGATGGTTGATGGTTAATGGGATATGGGTAGGGTGGCACGAGTTAGTGGAAAAACTGGTTTCTTGAGATTGTGGGATGCATGGTGATTTTAAATGTATAGTTGGGGATGGATCTAGAACTGAGGAAATGATTTAATTATTGGATTTAGAACTATTTTACTAAAGTTGAAGTTTCATTATTATTAATTAATATAAATTAATGGTCATACGGCCTTTTTACTTGTTTTTTCATTCATATCACAAATTCTTAAGGAAACTAGTTCTTCTTGTTCTATGCATCTAATTAATTGTAGCTTATGAAAAGTATTATCTATATAAAATTAAGGAATATTAAGGAATAGAATGTTTATAATACCATGGGGTTAGTGGTATCATGGAATACCTAATGATGAATCATGAGAAACAATGTATTTATTTGAATTATTCATATATTTCATAGACTGAGCAGGTTATTTGTGTAATATGAAATGTTTAAATTAATGAATTAGTTAAATGATATTTTTTGTATTCTTTTGTGACCATAGGATATCTGGACCATAGTGTTTATAGTAGTGTTCTTTGAGAGATGATAACTATATTTAAGTCTAATAGATAAGTTATTTATCATTGTGTAGTAATGATATATATATATATATACCACATATTGTTTTGTTTAATATCCTACCCCAACCATTTCCTAAGGGAGGTAAAAACTTTGTGTACTCTTTATAGTAGTTTCCGAAACATCATGGTAGGAGAATTATGGATATATATCTACAATATCATTCCACAATATATTATCCATGTAGTACATGTATTGGTGTGCATGGAGGATACATTTCAAAAAACACTATGTGTGAATAACGATGCGATTTTTTGTAGATATTTCAAACTCATGAATCTATATATATAATATCATAATGATTTTTATATTTATGTAGTGATGGGATACGATTGGTTGAATAATAATGAAAAATATATAGGTAATAGTGAATCCAAAAAACCACTCGATAACTATCTAGAGATACGGATGAGATATTTATTTGTTCTGAGGCACAAGGCTCCTGATATGATATAGGGACATATGAGTCTTTGAGACTGTAAACGTTTTCATTGAGATGAATCAATAACATTTTGGAAGTGTTAGAGTGGTTCAATTGTTGATATATGTTGGATAATATATCATTACATGAGTGTAGAAGATAGTGAGAGATAGAAATGGTGAGTATGGGGTATAATAATACTTTCTTTGTAGATCTGTTAGTTTAACATAATAATTACAATACATTACTATTATTTAAATATATTTTCATCAAGAGGCTCTGTGGGGGTTACAAATGAGTATACGTGTTATTATTACCCTGTATTTATATAAATAATTTCTCAAGTCTATAGGATCATGTTGATAAATGAGCAAGAAATTAATAGCACATGTTGTTTTTTAAGAGTTGATAGGTCTCCAGGGTTACTTTTGAGTGTTTTCTTTATTCTCCTTATACTATCTTTTACAGTTGTTTCAATATTTATGATACCATGTTGATATACATGAGATATTTTATTTTATATTTGGATTGAGTTTTTGGGATAATCATTCATGTCTCTAATTCCACGTGTTCTTGTAGATGTTATTGCACCCCATTTGTGTGTATGATATACCCTGAGTAATTTTATCTGACTTGTGGCCAATTGTAGATGAGAATCATTTATCATATTCTCCCATCACACAATTTTGTCCTAGGAGTACCTTTTGGAAGGTGTGGGGTGGTGTCATAAAACCCTTGATTCATTCAAGACATGTCACCTTTGAAAATTATATAATCAATTCAGATTCTTAAGGAATGTTATTTATTATTAAAAAAATTTATGAAATAAAATCTTAGCAAGGGATATGAAAAGAAAAGTACTACACTATTATTTTTGAAAAACATGACATCAATATGGATGTTTTTCCATTTATAAACTAAAAAATTATCTCGAATTATAATTTAAATAATCCTAAAAGTATTTTAAAATCCTAAATTTTATATTTTTCCCTTAATAGAAATGATAATATAAAAATCATAACCATGATAGTTTCTTGAGAGAAAAAACCAGAATTCATGAAAAATATATTTTTGAAATACAAACCATTTATTATTAGACGATATAAACTGTTCCCAAACGTATTTATAAAACTAATTATATTGAAAATATTCTCATCAAAAACTCATTGAAAAAATATAAAACCCATTTTGGCATCTTGGAACCTTTCACTTACTATCACTATTATAAGAAACCTATTAAATGGTTCATCATCATGATTTATTTGACATGTATCTTCTCTCAAACAAAACATTACCAAACTCATTAGAGTGATATAACAAACCCACCAATAATTTTATAGAATATGAATGTTCCATATCATGAATACTATATATAAAACCATTCATTTAAATCATAAAACTCATTAACTTGGTATTTCCTCACCCAATAAAAATCACATTCTGTTATATCATAAAAAAAGATGAAATTTTATTTTATTTTTCAAAATATTAAAATGAAAAAAATATGAATAATTTTATTAAGGTATTTATGAAAAGCCACATAAATATATATATTAATATTGACAATAAAGAACATATATAGACATGGAAAATAGATTTCATGATTTAAATAATAAAAAATTGTTGTTTGTCATGTTATTTAATGAAATTCAAAAAAATGAATACAATGAAAATATTTAAAAAGAATTATTTTATGACTATTTATAAAGTAAAGAAAAGATGAAATGTACACTTAATAATATTATTAATATAAATGAGAAAATTCTTGAATCATTTAAATGAAATTGTGTTTTGAGTAAGAAATGTTTTAAACAATTAAATTAACATTGTAATGATATATCTCTAACCTCGAGTCTAACATTACTCATTTGACTTCAATGTTACAAAATAATATATGTATATTAATTATTTAATTTCCTAAGAACATTTTTAATTTTCATTACATTATCATTATTCACATTAGTTTACGTATTATCATATTATATTGTGTTACTAAATAAAATAAGCATACATCATATATTTTGAGTTCTTTGGTTTATAATCTAAAAAATTAATTTCATGAATTAATTTCATCCGTATGAGTATCCATGCGAGGAAAAAATGAAAACTATTTACATCACATCATGAAGGTGGTATTCCAATCATTTCCATGAGCGATGTTTTTAATTATCAAATTATAGAAGGTTAATAAGGTAGATAATATTTTATATTTAAATATTTATAATTATCTAATGAAGAATATAAATATCCAAGAAATCCATATTTAAAACTATACATGTGAGGCTATGAGATAAAATTAAACACATTAATTCATGGAGGTGGTATTTCCCAAGTTCACAAGGGAGACACATTTATTTCTGATTCGATGTCTTTGAGCATTGAAATTGTTTTTACATAATCATAATGGAAGATAAATTTATATTAAGGATACATAGGTAATTTTTTAGGATAGTAAGAATATAATTTTTTTAATGTATAAGGGGAAATAATGCTGAATGAATTCGGTTAAAATATATACCTCCTCCTTAAATATTTCTCTAGATTTCAGCTTATGACTTTTAGGAATGAAATATTTGTGAGACCAATACCTCCAAAACATGGGGATGAGAGTTGTATAGAGATTTGGAGGAGAATAGTTAAGTTATTATTCCCATGTTTGAAAATAATTGAAGACAAAATCTATTGTTTTATAAGATAGGGGAGTGGAAAACATGTAAATATTCAAGGATTGAAAATAGTATAAATAAATTTTCATGAAAATGTGGAAATTGGGTTTAGAAAATAAAAAATATCGAATATAAAAAGGAAATAAATACACTCAATCGATCAATTTCATACAACATTAAGACATATTTCTATCCTTATCTTTTAATTTAACCCCTGCCAAACATTTTAACCCATTCCTTGGTGAGAAAAATTTACCATGTTAACTATTCATTATAAATGAAAAATGTAATTGAAGTCATTTAAAAATTTGAATATAATCATATAAGATATAAAATCTATTGACTAAGATTATATTTTCATAATTGGTCAAAATCACATTTAATATATGTTCATAATGAACAACGAAAAATTTGTTTAAAAAAAATTTATTTTTAAGATTTATATGGATTTTACACTGATATCATCGTTAATTTTCAATAACAAAACAATTTTGGGATTATTATTTAAATATTTTTTGGATTTTTCACATTTATATAAATAAAAAATTTAATATACACATTCCAATAAAAATATTTTATCCAAAAAACAAAAAAAAATTATTTTATTACAATATTATATAAGTTCCAATATGTCATGAATGAGTTTTAAAATTCAAAATAATAGTTTTAAATGATATATTTAATTTGTTAAAGAATTTTTTGGTTAAGGGAGTGGATTCATTTTTATTTCATTCATATATCATAATTTTGTCGTTACTGATTCAGTATTCATAAAATTGACAGTTATCAATATTCACTAAAAATCAACATATTCTGAATCACTAAAAAAGTAACCCAAATATAATTTATATATTATAAATCAAAGAATTAATTAAATTTCATCCTATTAATATTTTAAATTTTATAAATTTAAATTTTAGATAATACCTTTTAATATATGGAAGTGGAATTCATTTATAATAACAAATATTTATTTTATTATGAGTGAATGAATTTATATTTTTTATTATATTTCTTACATTAATTTTAAATGATTACTTACAATACTAAAACTTATATATTTTACGAAATTATTTTTCTAATTATGAATAATTTAGCTTAAAATTATATAATTTAAAAAACTATTTTATTATAACAATTTATATATTCTTTAATAAAATTTATATATCAATGACCATTTTTAAATTCAGATTGATACTTCATAAAATAATTTTAAACATATTTACATAATATGATCCTATCCATAATAGTAAAAAAAATTAAAATATAAGTATAAAATATTTCATAATTTCATTTTATTATAAAACATTCAAATTAATGTTTAAAAAATATATTTTTATTAATAAAAATATGTAAATTGAAAATGATGAGAACTCTATTAAATTAAATAATCTAAAATATTATTTGAAATTAATTAAAAATTATTATTTTAGTTTAAAAATGATATTTAACCATTTATCATACAATTCGAATGATATTATAAATGACATTACATTAAATATGATACAACTTTATGACATTGAAAATATGTATCATATTATGTCAATCATTATATTATCACTAATTCATCACTATAGTGATTTTAAAATATAACTAAAAAGAAATTTAATAATAAAATAAAACCATATATATATATATATAATGGATGGATGATATAAGTAGGGCATCAGATGGGCTACTAGTATGCAATGTTCCCTTGTCTCCCATATGTCATGGGTTTATGTCCTACATCGTTTCCAGATGAGATAGAATGTCACTTGGCCAATGAGATTACATTTTTATCGAAAAATATTTAGAAATTTAATTCCAATATTTATTAATAATATATATTAACATAACTAATGTAATAAATATATGAATGAATGTTTTTATAAGATTAAAAATCATAACATTCATTTAGAATTAATATTTATAATTTATATAAGAAGATTCATTAATAATATGGGTTATTATAAAAAAATCTCTCTTTGTTATTATCTTCATTGATGAACTTAGTTTTTCTAGAAATAATTGAAGTCTTTGAAATTTATTTTCACTATAATTAATGTTACTCTTGAGATGTGCAATCAAGGATGGATTAATAACTTTTTTAGACTTTAAGAATTCGATGAGAAAGATTGCATAAATTTTTATAATGAGTTAATCACATAATATATTTTGAAGAAGACTAAATATTAATTTTATAATTTAGAATCATTTGTAATATTATATGTAATTATTCGATCACGAGATGAAATATTGAAGTTTTTAGTCAAAATTTTTTTTAAAAAAATATGGTGGTCTTATCAATATTAATGATTTAAAAATATATATTCTATGTACTATTACATTTTTATCACGGTATCCATGCGTGCCTAAGGAATTATATTTCCAAGTCATAAATTGTGTTCAATTTTATATATTAGTCTCAATATAAAATGAATTGAAATATAATTTCAAAGTATCTATATATTTATTTGGTTATGATGATGGAAATTGTTTTCGATGTATTATGATCTAATTTCCACAAATCATAGAGTGTTTTATTTGGATAAATCAATATTAAATGGAATATTATGAAATTTTTATTATATTTATTGTTAATGAAGAATGATTTAATTATCTCAGAAAAGATAAATATCAGTTGATTTGTATAAAGAAGCTTCTTGAAGATATAAAATTGGTATCGTTGTTTCCCTTATGTGTGTGATACGATAACCAATGTTAGATTAATCATCTAATAAATATTCCCCAATATTATTGTTCAATTCATATTTAAATGAAGTAAAATTCTATAATGGGTGATATGGAATTTGGTTTCATGATTTTTAAATATATTTGTTCAAAAGAATATGAGGTATATTGTTTTAACATATTATAATTTATAGGTTAATTTCTATAATTAAGGGCTTCTACAAGAGTTCTAACAGAACAACAAGATCATTTAGACCACACCCACTAAATGATGTTGGTCCAGTGTTCTCCATATATCCTAAATAATTCCTCTACATAAGATACGAGACACTGAGTTGACATAATTTTATTGGGTGGTATGTAGGTTAGATAATACACTCTTTCTCATAGGACAAAGTTAACGCAAATAACAACAATAATATGTAACCATCATTGTAAAAAATAGAACTATACAACCAATTAAGTGATAATAAATAAATACAGTTCAATATGTATAAAATCTATGCATAAATTTAATATAGAAAAAAATTAATGAAAACTCACAAATATAAAAAATTAAAAAAATAGACTATTCTAGAATACTCCTAATGAAAATAAAATACCTAGACTGATCTCATACCTACATGCCCCATCCTAACAACCATAAAACACGTGTCAACCAAGTGTTCCTTGACGTTATCCTACAATAAATACATGTTGTCTCATTGGGTATGAATGGTATCCCGGGAAGGGTTTTATTGAAATATATTATCCTACCACCAAGGATGTATAAAACTTTATGTAGTCTGAATAAGTGCATATAAAATTATTGATTATAACTAAGTAGAAATGATTTAAAATTAAATGGAAAAATAAACTTCATTGTTCATCTAGATCCATTTTTAATTCTACAACCAAACATACAAGTCTCATCTAATTATAGTTTTCTATGAACAATATGATTCACAACATATAAATATACACACCCAGAATTATATGTCACACATGGGTAATTGTAACAATTTCATAACATGAGTTACCGAGGAGTCCCATGTTAAATAAACACACTTATTTATAAATTTTATTTTTATTATATATAATTCAAAAATATTAAGAAAAACCAAATAAATAATTGTTTTCCTTCAGGGTATAATATCTAGAAAAACAACATATTTTATATTACTCATTAATACATCAGAATAACCATCAAACACTAAAACCACATCCAATTGTAACATATGTAATATAAATAATCATATACTTGGGATAAAATAGATAATGAATCAGTGAACAAAAATCAATAATTATGGAAACCCTCCATAACATTAATATTAGAGACATAAGTGAAAAACATGAATATGGGGGAAATTTTTAATAATAAAATATGGAATCTGATGTGGTAATCCTAAAAATTGGTTAATCATCATGTATTTTCATATAGGAACATAATACCAAAGGAATATCATCAAAATAAAAGAATATAAAAATATAATATTAGTAAAAAACATATGAAATACAATCATAAAGAAGAAGAATATCAACAGATCATGGTATATCAAAAACATTTGGTGTATCTTTGAATTAAGGAAACTTTTAGGGAAGTGAAACCAAAATAATGATAAGAAAACATTATGGGGAAACATATTCATTCCAACCATTTATGTTTTGAAAAATCAATGTATCTACACCCATTATATTGTAAACAAATTAAATTATGTAAATCATTTATATTTTGAAAAATTCATGTATTAAATGCTTTAAAATTTTGAATAAATCCATTATTCCCCCCCCCACATTTATTATAAAAAAATTAAATTATTTCTAACTAATATATTTTGAACACATTCATGTTCATCCTTTAGACTCTACAACAATACATGTATATCCATGATACACTATCTCATGAGTTATAAAACCAGAATAAATGTAGCATAAGGTGATAGAGAAACCCAACCATAATCATCCATTGATATTATATCCCATAAAAACAAACATTTATCTTAGCATAATTAATCTAAGATAATAAATGGTTTTTTATAACATTTCCAAATGGTATCCCATAAAATGAATTAAAAAAAAGGATATATTGATGCCAAAAACATCATCACCAAAGTGGAGTATGTTGAAAGGGTATATATATGGTGACATATTAACCATCAATCCACTATAGGTGAATCATTATAAATTTTTTGATAAATAATGTAAATATTTTTCTTTCATATAGAAATGTTATTAGTATCATTTACAAAAGATTTTATTTTCGTATCACATTAACAAACAATTTTTTGATGAATATTTGATGAATTCTTAAGAATTAAAATAAATAATAAAATAAATATACATTGAAAAAATATATGGTATCTCAAAATGTGATGTAGATGGAATGAATATACGATCATATAATGGAAAAAATTATAAATATTTTTAAATACATTTATTATAAGTCAACATTATAATCATAATTAAAAAAAGTTATTTTTAAAATGAATACAAGGGATTCTAATGATAATATGCGATTAACCACATTGAATTTCCACAACATAAAGGAAAATTCTACTTCTATGTAAAAACATGGATATGGAGGAAAATTCAATGTAATGATATGGGAATAATTCATAACTATAATATATTTTCATGAAATAATAGATTCAGTAATGAAGAAGAAATTTTTTTGAAAAATAATTTACCATTAAAATAAGCAAAAAATACACCATAATAATATCAAATATTATAATAAATAAATCATGAAAATTTTATAGTTAATATGGAGTGATTATGAACCATGTAAAATATTTGAGTCAAGAAAAGAATTTTACCTTCATTTTTATTAGTTTAATGCAGTCTATCGTCATTTATAAAAAATAACTCTATCAATAAAATATTTTGGAATATTATTAATAACAATAATGTTTTTTTTAACTTCATTTAAATTAATTTTTTTTTTAAATAATAGTTAGTTATATAGAATTTTCATAATCAAATGATATTTGGATTTAATAGTTTTTTTACTAACATTGTACTAGAAGTATTATTTCATTCATTTAGACTCATAGAATATCATTCAGATGAAATTATTTGAACTAAAATAGATGTTTATAATTAATTTTATTTTTATAATTTCAGTTAAAAATATTTTACATATGATTCATGGTGATGTGGTCGATGATGAGTTACCATCTGTAATTTTAATGAATGAGGGGGTGGTTTCATAGTTAAATGTTATATATTACAATTAACATTATAAAAATTAAATATTTTATTTTAGTATCACCTATATTTATGTTTATATTATTATAAATGATGTATAATACTATCCTTAAATCGAAATAAATCACATTCATGATGGTGATTGTCCACATATACCAATGGGTGGCACATTCGTTTGCATAAAAATTTAATGTATGCATGAATTGATTAATTTTGATATAATATTAGTGTTACATTAATTATAATATTCATTTATTAAATACACCCATTAAAAATAATTCAAATTAAATTATTTG
This sequence comes from Viscum album, assembly GCA_963277665.1. Classification (NCBI taxonomy): domain Eukaryota; kingdom Viridiplantae; phylum Streptophyta; class Magnoliopsida; order Santalales; family Viscaceae; genus Viscum; species Viscum album. The sequence continues at coordinate 1,261,482,209 of OY728152.1, forward strand.
AAATTGATCATGTCACTTATACTAGAGGTATTCCGCATGTAATAGAAGCAAAAATTTCATTTTTAATGTTATTTTGAGGAAGGTAAAAAAATTGATATTATATTTTTATAATGACATTTTAAAAAATTAAAAGTACTTATTTTATCAAAAATTAATATATAGATTATTTTTATGGTGAAAGAATAAAAATAAATAAATAAGAGAGATTTGTTGAGAACATTATCACTCACTTTCGATGATATCCATTGGGTAAAAAATTAAGACCATTATATTATTATTTCAATAAGAAAATGGATTATTAGACAACAGGGTTAATTGAGAGTTGACTAGGATAAAGTTTATCCAGAGATTATTCTTTTTTTAATGATTGATAGTAGTTGTTTAATTGATATCTTTTTATAAGTGAACAAATAATACTTTTGTAAATAACGATTTAATTTTCTTTGATGAAATTATAATATTTAGTTTAAATGACTCAAAAAGTGAGAAATAATTTATTCCAGTGTGATCATAGGTTGTAAAATCCTCAAATATAAATTTAATCATATTTTCAAACATGTTTTAAATCATTTATTATTATATTTTTGTGTCGACCTTATTTATTCATACCTCAGGGACAAGATTACAACCAAGTAATTAATATTTTATTAAAAATATATGGTATCAATTGTAAAAAAATTTGGATGATATAAATATAAATTTAATCTCTATATAATATAATTCATATTCTAAATAGCATTAAATAAAATTAGTGAAAAAATATAATATATATATAATATATTTTTTAGAAATATATTGTTTTACAATAAGTGTTATTAATCATTTTTAGTATTAATTACCAAGTGACAGAGAAATAATATACTTATATATATATTAAAATAATATTTTTAATTTATTTTTGAGTGGATATTAATTTATTTGATAATCTAAAAATTAAACAATTTTAATAAAAAAATTTATGAAAATAAAAAAATTATTATTATCCTAGCAGTTTACATTAATCATAGTACGCATCTTTTTATACCTAAAATTAATATTATACTCATTATTATTTAAATAAGAACATTTTTATATATAGTAAAAAATATATTTTTTATATTTAATTTATACATATGATGAGAACTGATATTTTTTGTAATCGAAAAAATAGATTTTAGAGTAAAATATTTATTACATTATGTAAAAGTTCAACATGGTATTTATAAATGAAACATATAATTTAAAAATAATTAATTCAAATTTATATATATTTTCTTAATAAAAAAATATTTCAATATTGTTAAATTAATTCTTGTATTATGATAATATCATAAAGGTTATTATTTTACAAAAATTAATATTTATTATTATTACCATAAAAATCAATTTTTTTATAAATAACTAAAATACTCATCCTAATATAAATATAAATTTTTGAAAAAAAATTAAATTAATTTTTTTCAAAATATAATTTGACATTAATAGATTTAACTTTTAATGAAAATAAATTATACAATAGATAAATACTTTTATTGAAAAACCCAATTTAAAATTTTAAGTGTTCTAAATTTTATTTTTAGGCATTTCAAGTTGATTACATTGTTTATAAGTTTTTTTTCAATACATATTCTTAATAACATTAATCTATTGTGTCATGAATAATTTTATTTCAAATGATTCATGTGAAATAGTCAATCAAACTTATTTTTGATTTAGAGGAAAAAATATATTCCAAAATGCTAGTGTGTTGTTTTTTATGACATTTAAATAGATTATGTTCTAAAAAATTTAATTATCACTTTAAAATTATTTTATCTAAAGATTTTTTTATATATTTTTAAATTAAGATATAAAAATATATTGGGACACATCATACTTACTTCATAAAGATATATCATCAAATGTATATTCTTTGTAATCAATGACTCATATACCTTGTTATGTGTTTACCCAAATCAAATATTCCAAGATAACCAAAATTTATTTGACAAAAATACATATAGAAATCATATATGCCTCCAATAAAATTTTACCTTCACACTTTTCCCTAGATTTTGATGATCCCAAAAGTTCACTCACTCCATGCAAGGGTCCCATAACTCCCCCCTCTATCCAATAGTTTTTTTTATGATTTTGACATTATTCGCATCATATAGGATTCTCGTTTTCGGTAGAGAAATTCGTTGACGGATACCTTTGATCAATTCATCAACACCTCTTAGGGCATGACAGATAGAGAATTTTTAAGTCCATTGGACACCTATCACATGGTAATCTTATTCTATGATGAAGATAAACTCAAATTATCCTAGTTCCAATCCTCATGTTTCATTGGAGGATCACAGTTCTCAATCTAAAGATGGATTTATGACTTTCATATATAGTAGCACCCTCCATCCATGACAAATTGGGCTTGTTTCCATGAACTGCCATTACCTTTTCAAAATATATCCATCCGTTGAATTCATTTAAATCTAGTAGATAATTTATTTTTCATTGATAATAAGTCCAACTTCATAGGATATACCAATTCCTTTCTCATTTTCATTTAAGTGGATGTGTCCATGCCCCCCAAATAAGGATTTCTAAATTGATGTCAAATAGAAGTTTCGATGACTTCATGTGGTGGTGTATTAATCAATGAATAAAAATTTTGAGAATGTCCTCTAGTCAGGTAATATACAATATAACATACAATGATGTACATGGATGGTCCTCCTACTACATCGATTTCTCTCTTGGAAAATGCCGATTCGATTGGTTTCCATGAAAATTCATAATTCCTACCTCAGTTTGAAGGAGTCATCTCCCTATTACATCATAAAATCATCTGTGAACCTCTTAAAAATAACTACATAATGCCTCTACATGCATATACTCATCTTTATCATGTCTTTCATGAACCCTCTTATGTTCATATATAAATGCGCTATCATGGTCCCTCACATAAAAATAATTGATCTTTTCGATGGTTGGATCATCCCTGTGAGCCTATAAGATAAAAATCACGAGAAGAAGTCTTATAAATATTTTGTAACTTCTGGAGTGACATTTCAATAGTTAATTACCACCACAACATCAACTTTGGGTTTCATGATTAATGGTGTAGGAATAATGGTGCATATCGACATTTCAATTCTTGGATTTCAGTCTTCGTTCGATTATAAGGATAAAACTTTACCTACCCCTTTTGAGTATGTAGCACACATTTCATATTAATATCTTATTGATACATGAGAGTGTGAATAGAAGAGACATTCCTCATTGTTCTTATGAGTGGACACTAACAACAATAATAATGTTAAATTTTATTTGTGTGGATACCTAGAAATTTTTTTAGAGATGTCAGGAAATGATGGACTTCTCCAATATTGTACAGAAAATGGTCACCTGTTTGGTAGTGAAAAATATTGCCACGTTCAAATTTAATGAGAATAAAGTTCTGAGTGAAGGGCCCCCAAGAACGGTGGAAGAAATGTTAGATTCCTTATAGAGGGAATGTAAATATGATTCCAAAATTATCAAAATTAAGTTCAATGTCAGTCATGAATTTTCATTTCATTAATCATTCAATGAATGGATGTAATTAACCTATTATAAATTCGGGAAGGCTGTTGTGGAATAATTAATATATCCGAGGACATACATTCCATATTTTTCAGTAACGGATATGGATAAAATAATGAAAATAAGGGATCCACAGGTCATCAATGGATATTTAGTCAGATGGTACCTCTAAAAATAGATATTTTGTTTGTGGATTTCAACAATTAGTCATTCCTTGTATATGAATACATGTAGATTTTAATCTCTTTAAAAGACATTTATAATGATCATAATTAGAGAGATTCTCATATTGACATAAAAAATGTTTAATGTATGTTTAGGTACCCTCTTGGACTATATTCATAATGAATGTTTTCTGTGTGTTTTTGTTGTTTTTCATATAAAATGAACTTTATTTTGGGTTCCCCAAAAACCATTAATGGGGTTCTTCTAAATAAAAATAAATGTAAATTTGACTGATAATTGGAATGAAATAACTAATCCCAATTTGTAAGGACCCAAGTATTTTTAGAATAATAATTTTTCATTTATATTAATATTTATGAAAAAGATATTAAGATTATATTAATGGGGGATCCTTTTCTGATATCTTACTCGACACACAACAATGGGTTCCTATGAAATCTTAGTTTGTACACAACATTGAGTTACACCAAAAACTAATACAGTAATATATATTTATTAATTTAAAGGGTAATGAACCACTAGCCATTATAATTGTAGGAATTAATAGTATCAACTGAATTATGAAAATATGGTTTACACATGATTAAATAATGATTCATTTGTTACCAAATTAATTTTAAATATAATAAAACCCAATTGAATTTAATGGATGTATACATATGAAAACCAATTTGAAAAAGAGAATACTTTTTTTTATAAAATCATATAACCATATATTGATTTTTATTTAATAAAAAATATATCTTATAAATTCAATTTTTTGTTTTAAAATCATCTTATATGTTTTCTAAATATTATATAAAAACAAAATCAATTTTATGTATAAAAGAAGTATTTTTATAAAAATACAGATGTACCGCCTTTTTATGGAGGACCCTGTATAAATTTAGTTTTTGAAACCTTCATATGTTATATTAGAAAAAGTAAATTTATTAGTTGGAAGAGTGATATAAAAATTTACTTTGGAGTAATTCATGATATTTTTCTTATAACTATCATGTTTGATGATGAGTAAAAATAACATCAATTTTTATTGAGAAGCAATTTTCCTTCAAGATAAATTTTTTGTTTAAGACATGTTATTTAATTTATTAAAATAATAAATAGAATATATTTTTCTCATTTAATACATTTTTGGTAATTTTATTTAATTTAACTTTGATATTGTACACAAACACCTGTCAATATTTTGATAGTTTTTACTTCCTAAAAACCAGCTTTTTGATTTTGATAATGAAATTTAATTTTAAATTAATTACTGAATATTTTGTTTTTTTAATTTGGAATAATGGATTCCATATTTCCAATAAAAATTTCTAAATTGTGTGAATAGATACCTTTTATTTTTGGGCATTATAAATAGTATCTTCATTAATTGTTTTATTTACCATGGTTAAATGTTAAATCTTGTAAATAAAGGTAATCATTGATATTATAATAATATTAAATTACTCTAACACAAGTCCTTATAATATTTTATGAGATATTATAGATAGTCGGAATCCTTAGGTTAATTTTGAGACCTAATGGTTCCTCTTGGATATGAAAATGACATTTTTTAAGAATTAATTTTATATAATGAAAAATAAAACAGAAATATGTATCTGTTACTAAAACAATTTTAATATGTTGTTATATAACTGATATATTTGACTATAAATATTCATCATACATAAAATATAATTTACTATATCATTATATTATATATATAATTTTTATAATTTAAATAAATAAATTTAAAAATGACACAATGATGATTGAGTGATTGATTTATTAATTAATTATTCAAATACATGATATTTTTGATATTAAATTAAATTAAATTTAATAATTTTGATACCATCCATGAATTTATGAATAATATTGACCTATTATATTTGATTTAAGTAACTTTTTGCGAAGTAATCGAGTTCATATGAATTTATTAAAAAGACAGTTATGAATAGTGTCCAAATTGACATAATTTATAACTTAAAACATAAAATAGTTTATTAAATGATATTAAATTTAAAAAAATATTATATTTATCTAAATGTTTAATAATAGTCAATATATGTCAAAAATTAATTTTTTGGGGGACTTTTGACATGATATGGTAATTACATTAACCCACAATGAGTTAATAAAATAAAATCACTTTAAGATTGAAAAGGGTAAAATAAGGTTTGAAGAAAAAAAGGATAAAAAATATTTAAAACATGTTTAGAAAATAATTGAGGATATTTATTATAAGAAAAATCATCTTATAATATTGTTAAATGTGTTTTGGACCATGGTTAATTGAAATTGAATTTATAATAAATTATTATTTGTAGACATTCTGAAAGTGCCCCCCCCCCCTTATAAAAGGCCACCACATCTACCCACATAACTTAGACCAATAAATACCCTTGTCTCATCAAAATTCCACCCCATTAGTTTCCCAACATCCCTCACTTCCTCTTATAAACATTACTTTAGGTAGAAGGAAGTTCAAGAATGCATTTTGGCTCAAATAAAAAGAAATTACCTGATTTAGAGGCAATGTCTACTCTCAAGTTCATTATATTTTTTTCTGTCATAACTCACTATGATCTTCTTATTCATTGATTACATAACTACATCAGTATCCTAAATATAATATGATGTTGTTATGAGAATAATTTTAACTACAATAACAGACACCTTCATATAATGGATATGAACATACTGTTTTCGTGTACGGTGAACAATTGCCTCTTGAAACGATGACTGTTCAATTTTCTCCTACAACCTATCCAGGTGGCCATTATGATGGAAAATTATTTATATACGAAATATATTTGATATATATTTTCTATATTATTATTTATTTTTAATTTACATCATCCTATTATGCATTCCATACCATGTAAATAATATAATTTTATTTGAGAAAGTGAAGACTATCACCCCCTCAATGTTATATGACATGTTCATACCTGTAAAGACCCAAAATTTCCATTTATTTTTTTTAAAATATATGGTAATTTTACGAGTCTTCATTTTCTCAAGGCGCCTGATTCTGAGCCCCAGAGTGCGTGGAATGATCCGTCGAAGTTTTGTTATGCTAAAATTAACACACGTAAACAATTTTCCTTAAATAGTTGAATAACTCTTAAACAGTTACTTAGATCAGAAATCTGAGTTCACCGTTGGGCTTAGGATGGAAGGTTTACACTAGGAATTACTTAAGTTTAGTCGGTGTGGACCTCATGTGGGAAATCACGAAAATGAAATAACTGAAAATTAAATAATTAAATAAAGATATTTTCTTTCAAATGCATATACCTCATAAACAGTAGCTCAGATTAAAAATATGAGACCACCAATAAACTCATAAGGGCATGCTTTATTTAACTAGATACTAACATTGGCCGGAACATTCCACCTAATAAGTTAGTTTTGGGCCACAAATAAAACAATCTTGTGAAAATTATTTTATTGTAAAATTGATAACTTCTAAACGGTAACTCGGATAGAAAATACGAGAGTACCGTTGGGTTAGTTGGGGCCTTTTTCACCCAGTCAGAGCCTAACCTCGACTGTAGTGGGTCAAGGATGACTGATAATAATTTTCCGAACTTTTTTCAGGTACGTTCAGTAAACGTGCGAGCGACATTTTATATCTCTTAAATCGGTGCTCAGAATCTAATTATGATGGCACAGTTGAATTCTCAGCGTCATTAATTGTATAGTGATACCTTCATCGCAGTTTCAATTCATCGAGAGTGGAAGATATTTTTGTTAATAGTTAAATTGAATAAAATAAGTGTTAAACATATTTTTATTCTATGGCGGTTAAAACCTACAAGAAGAGGTTAGTGGTGGGGACCCCACACCATAACCTCCCATGATAGTTTATAGTGGTGGGGCCCAACCTCACATAACCTCCATTGGGAGGATATAATCATGGTGGGACCCATAAGGGTTCAAACTCCCCTTTAACCACTTTAAACCCCCCTCATTTATGTGGGATGTCAACTCCCCACATTCCCCTCATTAATTTTCCAATTCACTTAATAAATTAATTGAATTATTTACCTTACTCCCCCAAGTTAATTAAGACAAATTCACGCATTAATTAACTGAAGTAACTTAATTAAATTTGAATCTTTTAAAATTCTTTCTAATAATAAAATAAAAGGAAAACCTATTATTTTATTTTGGTTGGGCTTTATTCTTGGGTGGAACCGAGAAAGGGGAGAGCTAGGGAGGAGCCTTTTCTATTCCAATAAAGAATGCCACACACCAATTAAGAAGGACGAACATCTTCAACAATCTTCATCTGAGCCAAAAAGAAAGGAGCTGACCATGAAGAACACTGATGACGCTTCTTCCTCGGATTCTTCTTTCCCGACGTCAACGAAACGATGCTCACTTCCCACGACTCCATCATCCTTTAACAAGAAAGGAAGGGTTTTGATTTTATTTAATGTATGAAATTTTCCCCATGTTCTTCCTTTCTTTCAAAATGAAGAATGGTGGTAGTTTAGATTCATACTAGAAAGCCTTTTGTTATCGTCTTAAATGCGGAGGATTCAGGCTCACCTAACACGGCATGACATCCTCCATAAATTGCTTCTCTCTTGTGGCGTTCTATGGAAAGGTGAAGAAGGCGGAAACAACAGGGCCATGCTACCCGCGGCCTCCGTGAACTACGCCTCCCTTGCAGCACACCGGGGCTCCCGACCAAACATCGTTGACCCAGCGGCGCCCGACCTGCCTACACAATGCCCCCTCTGCGCGCTGCCCAGGCCCCCAGTGCACCACCCCTGCCCCGTCGACGAACTTCTCATTCCATCGGCGTGCTTTCTAGCCCTGCTAGCCCACTGCCCGCACCCCGACACACTGCCCGCACCCCCGTCAAACTGCCCGGCCCCGTCGGCACCCCGCGCCTTGCCAGAAGCCTACCCAGTGCTATGGCGCCCCTACTTGGCCCCTTCGGGTGGCCTGTTCAGTGCCCCCGCGCCCAGTCGCACCCTACCTGCGCCCCCACGGCCAGCCCCGCCGCATACCGTGCCCTCTCCGGTGCCCTCGAAGCCTTACTGGTGTCCAACTGGCCTTCCTGCGCCCCGCGCAGCCTTCCTGCTGGCCACCTGGCCACTGGTCTCTCAATCCTATTCATGGTGTCCCCTACAATGTCGCTCGCCAAAACGACCCAACCATACGTGCTGAGTCATCGAGCCAACTACGTGGTGACTACCGTGCCGAACCGCCCTCGCGGTCCACTTAGTCGGGCCCAGTAGATCGGGTTAAAACATAACAGGAAGACCCGGCCATTGGGAAGGGTCAGACCCAGTGACTCTGACCAGGTCAACGTAGACCGGGTCATCCCAAACTAGGATTTGTCGCGTCGGTCTGACCGGGTCGCACCGGACCCAGGCCCATTACTGACCCTTTTCTTTCTTTGAAAATATCTTTAGCATCAGACGTCTGTTTGACGTACCGTTAGCAACGCCGGTATTCTTGGAGCATTACTGTCCCTTTTATTATATCCCATTGGAGTTTGGGGTATAGTTGAGTTATGGTCAGGTTGGTTTGTACAAGAATCCAAACGGGCCCCCGTGACTAAAATGCCAATAACTCACAGACCCGGTGTCCGATTGATGTGCCATCTATTGCGTTGTGACCCCAATGACATGGCGGTCCTTTGAGTAACTTATATTTGAGACTTCATGACACATGGAGTATTAACCAGTAGCCCGTGGAGTGGATCCTCCTGAAACAAGAAGGAAGATTGTGGAGACCTATTAGCTGACAGACCAGACGACTGCTTGACCGATTTGACTCAGAATGATTAGACTAGCCTAGTGGACGAAGCTCTTGGTATTTGGCGGCATACCCACAACAAACATAATGCCTGGTAGTTGGATGAAGATCTTTAGTACTCGACTGGAGGAGTACATTTTTAGGCTATTAGGGGGAGCGCCCGGTATTTGGCGGAGACCCGCAGTAGACGGAGCGCTCAGTATTTGGCAGTAGACCTGCGGTACTCAATATGAGGAGTAACTCAGCCGTATAAGGTTAGTGAGAAGCGTCTTAGTGTCACGACATGACCATCGTACACAACATAGGAGGATTTCTCAAGTTTTCGTGGTTTCGATAATAAAAATACTGGTTTGAATTGAGTCAATGACCTTTTTTCCTCATTATTGAGATGGGATACTAGATAACTTAGTTATATGTATGGGAATATACCTATGTAAGGGTTATCCATTGATTTCATATTTTTTGGTTTATCCATGTTGGATTTTGTGAGACCTTGAGGGTCTTGGGGTCCCTACTGAGTATCATTATACTCACCCCAGCACAGGCTATGCACGCACCTCATTTTATTGGATGCATATGACGGACAGTGCTGACCGAGGAGGAGTGTGTGGGGACTGGATGGTACTCGTAGGTGGACCTCACGATGAGACGGTACCCGGGGGAGACAGACGGATGGTGATTTATGAGGAGACTATTTATATCTACCATTCATGTAGGATTCATGGTGGATGATCTAGGAGCTACTAGATTCCTTCCAGATATTTTCCTTTTAGTTGTACTTGTTTTTTCTTTTCCTTGTACATTATTGTTGTGCTTGTATTTCTGGCCCCTTTACATTCTGAGACATCATTTTTCCAGTATTTACTTAGTGTTTTCTTCCTCTTTTACTCAGTTTGTGTGTGTTTACATTAAATAAATGCAATTCCTTCCCAGTTATAGGGTTTTAAACCTTTGGTGCTAGTTTCCAGCCGCAGGCCTATGGAAGGTGGGCTTGGGGTAGTAACGACACGGGCCCTGTGGGACGGGTTGTGAAAAATTGGTATCAGAGGGTACCGAGTGTGGTTTTCAGTTTAGGGGGTCCAGTGTTGGAGGGGGGCCGATGTATCCATACACCAGGAAAATGGATACTGATTTATGACTTAGTACATGAAAACACTGATTGCATGTGTGTTTTCAGTACTTTCCTTCAAGTTAGCTCAAACCAGGTCAGCTCACCAGGTATAGTCTTTTGACCATGTCGCATCTGTTCAGGATTCCTCCACGCATAAATCCAGTTTGATTTTCAAGAGAGTACCTGATGATGGCCCACCGAGCAACGAGGCTCTGATATTGGGACCTTTTACTATGTTGTTACCTTCTGGTGGTGTACAAGTAGCACCACTACCCATTGGGTAGTAGATGTCACCAGCCACACTAGAAGACGATGCATGCCGACTGAGCGTGTTTCACGAGTTCCAGTGGTAGAGGCCTCTAAGGTTATGAGGCGAGACAGATTCCTAGGCAGCAGAGCACTGACTATAGGTGATTGTTAGAGTTCTCCACTTAGTTGAGACACTAGTAGAGCTGATGGTGATATTAGCAACTAGTGTTTCCCAGTGAATGACCATGAGGTTGGTCTGTATAGTGATGAGGCTTTGGTATATGGACCTTTTCCCGAGATTGTACCTTTATGTAGTGTGTCTTCAATATCACTGCCTGTTGGTCAGGTGTTTCATCCGACGATATTGGTTGATGACACATATAGGCATAGTTCCTTACACCTGTTTCAATATCAGATACCCCTCAGGTTCCGAGGCGAGCCCGACATACAAGTGGATGAGGACTGGCCTGAGGAGGTGGCTGAGAGTTCTATAGAGCTTATATAGCTTCGTCAGGACGACATGTCAGTATATGAGTATTCATCGAGGTGTACCTATTGTTCCAGGTACTTGATGAATACGATATGATCAGTGCTTCAGAGCATGGGCCTATGAGTGATATGTGTTTAGGGACATTTGTGCCATCAATTTCTATTTCCTCTGTTCATTCCTACCTATTTAGGATGCTAGAGAGAACCTTTGCGGTTTAATGTTCTTTGGAAGAGTGGATAAAACTAGTGAATGTTAGTAGTGGGAAAGTAGGAAACTAGCTCCAGTCTCAAAGACATGGGCATGTAAACTATTTCAGAAAGAGGATGTGACAGGGACAGATGAATCATCCGGGCAACAGATGTGGATGTAGAGCTAGGAGAGCAGCATGAGGTGGTGTAAATTTTGACATGTTACAACCACCCACCTTTGTAAACCTCACCAGGCTCAGGGAGTTGGAGGGAAGAGGAAGATATTAGATGCATGTGGTCAAAGAGTGTGACCCAAGGGCTATATGAATTATTTGAGGTACGGTATGTGTCTACTACAATCTGTCATATCAATAGAAATAGGTATCAATCATTCCATCCTCCCATGAATCTTGTCCCAGACATAGAGTTTCTGGTTAAACTGTTGACTTGACCCTCAAATCAGAAGATACCTTTGGGAGGAGACTCGATAATCACACTTATGCCGATGGTGTGATCTGACCCTTGAGGTGAGAGTTTAGAATAGAACCTCATGGTGGTAGCATCGAGGCCTTACGATGTTATTTGGGTATGGACTGGGAAACCATAGTTCATACACAGATTGAATGTATTAGGAAAAAATGTTGTGGTTTATCTATAACATTGAGATGAGGATTTCCATAGTCGGTGAAAAAAAAAGAAACCCAGGAATCACTGGATAAACTCATGCATTGGATGGTGTAGCTGATCACTCTTGAGTCGGCCAGCCTTACCCTCATGGAAATAGAAGTTTTGAGTTTTTTGTTCCTGTAGGACTATGATGTCGAGATAGTTTATACTCCTGGGAAGGGGAACGTTGTTGCAGATGCACTCATTAGAGGACATGAATTCAGTTGCTAGGAGAGGTGATAGAGTATATCACTTCCATATAGATATCCATTGTGGATAGTAATAGAGAAGCCTATCATCAGTCCCTTACAGTCACTCCTCCACTTTTTCAGAGAATCAGGGAGGCATAGCGTGGAGATGCTGAATGTGAGACGCGACATGCTCAGATATCCACAGGGCAGTCACCTGATGGATTTTCTAAAGGTGGGGATCATGACATCCTTTTCAAGGGACATACCATGGTACTAGTTGAACTTCAAGAAGAAGCGTTGAGAGAGTTCCAAAAATCCATTTTAGCAGTACATCCAGGAGTTGTGAAGATGTACTAGGATGTTCAACGACAGCACCGGTGGCCAGGTATGAAGAAGGCAGTAGCATAGTTTGTCTCCTGGTGCCTCACTTGTTACCATGTGAAGGAAGAGAACCAGGTACAAATAGGTTTGGGTCAGCCGTTAGAGGTCCCGTAGTGAAAGTGGGATGGGATATCAATCGACTTTGTGACAAATTATCCATGTACATCCAAGTTTCACGGCTTGATTTGGGTGATTGATGACCGACTCACCAAATCGGCCAACTTTTTCTCGATCAGAGAGCGGGGTTCAGTAGAGAGCTGGGGACGCCTCTATGTGCAAGATATAGTGTATTTACATGGATTATATTCTTCTATTGACTCCGACCATGATGCACGCCTTACTTCCCGGCTATGGATGGGGTTGCAGGTAGCCTTGGGGATGCAACTTCGTCAGAGCACTGCCTTCCCCCCTCAGACATATGGTAAGACTGAGTGGACCATTCAGACTCTCGAGGACATGATCTGCACATCTGTCATCAACTTTAATTTTAGCTGGGAGGATCAAATATCATTGGTGGAGTTTGTCTACAACAACAACTACCACTCCACAATTGGTATGGAAACTTTTGAGGCCTTGTATGGTCGACCATGCAGATCACCACTGTGCTGGACAGACCTTGGAGAGTCAGAACGAGGGGGACCAGAGATGGTACATGCTACCATGAAAAAGGTTCTAATCATCCAGGAGCGGTTGAAGACTGCACAGATAAGACAAAAGTCATTTACTGACTGGGGACGGGGACCTCTGGAGTTCGAGGATGACGACCATGTCTTTCTACGTGTCTCACCTCGATGTGGTTTGTGATGATTTGGATGAGGTGTTATGTTATTTCTGCGTTTCATAGGAACTTTCCATATCCTAGGCATTTTAGGCGAGGTGGATTACTTCTTATCTCTTCCACCTCAGTTGCACCGGGTGGAGGACGTCTTCTACGTATCTCAGCTGAGAAGATACATGCACAACCCTACTCACATCATTTACCATGTAGAGCTGGACATCGATGACGGGGATACATTTATGATGGTTCCAGGGGAGATTGAGGATTGAAAGTGGCATTTCTTAAATGGATTGTTGATACCTCTGATGCGCATTCGTTGGTAGTACAAGAACCTCCAGGAGAGCACATTGGAGTGGGAGGCTCATATGCAAGCTCAGTACCCCCATTTGTTCTCATAGTTCATGTTGTGGCTTACGGGGACGTAAATACCTGAGGTGGGGAGAATGTGAAGACCTATATTTTCAATGAATTTTTTCTAAAAAAATATATGGTAATTTTATGAGTCTACAGTCTCTGACGGCACGCGATTCTGAGGCACGAAGTGCCTGGAATGATCTGTTGAAGTTTTCTTAAGCATAAATTAAAGCACCAAACATGTTTTTCTCAATAATTGGAATAAATCTTAAACGGTTAATCGATTCAGAAATATGAGGGCACTGTTGTGCTCAGGATGGAGGGTTTTACCCTAGACGTGACTTAAGTTTAGTCGGTGCAGGCCTCCTATGAGAAATCCTGAAAATGGCATAACCATAAATAAACTAATCAAATAAAGTTATTTAATTTTTTCCAAATGAATATAACTCAAAAACGGTATCTCAGATTAAAAATCCAAGACCATCAATGAACTCGTGAGGGCGTTCTTTATTAAATTAAAAACTAACTTTTTCCAGTGCGGGCCACTAAAAAAAGTTAGTTTTTGGCTGCAAATAAAATAATAAAGTGACATTTATTTTATTGTAAAATACATAACATCTAAAAGGTAACATGGATTAAAAATCAGAGAGTACCGTTGGGATTTTTGGAGAGTTTTTCACCTAGGAAGAGCCTAAGCATGACCGTAGTGGTTCGAGGGTGACTAATAATAATTTTCTGAACTTTTTTTCGGGTACGTTCAGTAAACGTGTGAGCCAAGTTTTATAACTCTTCTACCGGTGCTCCGAATCGAATTCCAAGGGCACCATTGAATTTGATGCATCAATAATTTCTTAGTGAGACCTTTACTGCATTTACATTTCATCGAGAGTGGAAGATAGTTTTTTAGGGTATTAGTCAAATTGAATAAAATAAGTGATAAAATTATTTTTAATTTATATCGGTTAAAACCTCCAAGAGGAGGTTAGTGGTGGGGAACACCACACCATAACCTCCCATAAGAGGTTATGGTGGTGGGTCCCACCGGCACATAACCTCCCTTGGGAGGATATAATTAAGGTGGGACCCACACGGGTTCTAAATCCCCTTTAACCCCTCTAAACCACCCCCATTTATACGGGATGTCAACTATCCACATTCCCATCATTAATGTGCCATTTCACTTAATAAATTAATTGAATTATTCACCTTCCTCCCCCAAACTAATTAAAAAAACTCCCCCTATTAATTATGTGATGTAACTTAATTAAATTTGATCCTTTCCAAATTTATTGCCAACAATAAAATAATAGGCAACCATATTATTTTATTTTGGTTCTGCTTTATTCTTTGGTGGAATAGAGAAAGGGGAGAGATAGGTAGGATCCTTTTCTCTTCCAATGAAAAAAGCCACACACCACCAAAGAAGGATGAACTTATTCAATGATCAATGTCTGAGCAAAAAGGAAAGGAGCTGACTGCGAAGAATGCTGACGACGCTTCTTTCTCGGCCTCTTCTTTCCCAACATCACAGAAATGACACATGTTTCCCGCAACTCTATCATCAATTAACAAGCATTGTAGTGGTTTGATTCTATTTAAAGTATGAACATTTCCCCATGTTTTCCATTCTCTCAAAATAAAGAACGTTTGTAGTTGAGGTTCATACTATCGAGTCGTTTGTTATCACCTTAAATGAGGAGGATTCGAGCTGACCTAACACGACCCAACATCCTCCGTCGATTTATTCTCCCTTCTGGAATTATAAGTAAAGGAGACGAAGGTGGCATCGATGAGGCTGCACTACCCATGGCCTCCACGAACCGCGCCACCCACGCTGCATACTGGTGCTCCCGGTTAAACAGCGCCATCCAGGCGGTCCACGATCCACCTACCCGCGACACCTTTGTGCGCTGCCCGCGCCCCCAACGCGCTACCCACGCCCCGACGGCATGCTTCCCAAGCCACCGGTGCACTTCCTGGCCCCTCTTCCATGCTTCCCACACCCCGACATGTTTCCCGACCCGACCGGCACTCTGTCTGCTCCCCCGATGCGCTGCCGGCCCCTCCGGTGCCCCGCCATGCGCCTCGTGCCTTGTCTGCGGCCTGCACGGCGCTCTCGCGCTCCTGCCGGTGGCCTTCCTGGTGCCCTATGCCCCAGAATATGGCCTGTCAGAGCCTTCTGGCAGCCTGTCGGGCACCCCCATGCCCTGTCGTGGCCTGCCAGCACACTCGCGGCCTGCCGCGCCTGACCCGGTGCACCAGCGGCCTGCCCGGTGTCCGCTGGCCTGCCCGCGCCCCACGCGGCCCGCCCGCTAACCACCCGGCCACCGGCCTCTTGGGCCGACCCACTGAGTCCCCCATAGTGTCGCTGGCTGAAACGACCCGGTCTTCCAGGCCGAGTCACCGAGCCACCTACTTGGAAACTTCCGGGCCGAACTGTCCTCGCGGTCCGCTGGGCCGGGCCAAGCTGGTCAGGATAAAAATTTGCAGCAAACCCACCCATTAGGACGGGTCAGACATAGCGAGTCTGACCGGGTGAACCCAGACCGGGTCGGCCCAAACTGGGTTGGTCCGAGTTGGTCCGACCGGGTCGGACTCGACCCGGGCCCATTACTGACCCTTTGATTGCTTTGGCAATATATTTAGCACCAGACATCCGTTTGATGTGCTATCAGCGGCGCCGGTATTCATTGAGAATTATCACCCCTTTGAGTATACCCAACTGGAGTTCGGTGTATACATGAGTTATGGTCAGGTTTGTTCGAACACGAATCCAACCGGACCCCTAAGACTAAAATGCTAATAACTCACAGACCGGGTGTCTGATTAACGCGCTGTCTATTGAGTTGAGACCCCTATGATGTGGCGGTCCATTGAGATAATTCCACATTATACTTAGTGACACTTGAAGTATCGACCAGTAGCTCGTGGTGTGGATCATCCAGGAAATAAGCAGGCAGAGTGCAGAGCCCTGGTATCTGACAGACTTGACGACTGCTTGACCAATTATACTCAGAGTGATTCGACTAGCCCAGTGGATGGAGCGCACTGTATTTAGTGGCAGAACCATGATGGAAAGATCGAATTTTCTTTGGCAGTAGACCTGAGGTACTCAATAGGAGAATTACCTTTGTACGCTATTAAGGGGAGTGCCTGATATGTTGCAGCAGAACAACAGTGGACAGAGCGCCCGATATTTGGTATCAGACCCGTAGTACTCGACAGGAGGAGCACCTACGCTGTCTAAGGTCAGTGAGAAGCGCCTCGGTGTCACGATAGGCTCACTATATATGAAATAAGAGGATTTCTCCAGTAGTCATGGTTTCGATAATAAAAATACTAGTTTGTGCTAAGTCAATGATCATTGGGTTTTCCTCATGATTGAGATGGGTTACTTGATAACATAGGTATATGTATGGAAATATACTTAAGTTAGGGTTATCCGTTGATTTCATAATTTGTGGTTTATACTTATTGTATTTTGTGAGAACTTGAGGGTCTTTGGGTAACTACAGAGTATCTTTATTCTCACCCCTGTACGGGCTAGGCCCGCACCTCGTTGTGTTGGATACAGACAACAGAGAATACTGACCGAGGCAGAGTGTGCAAGGGTTGGACAATACCCGGAGGTGGAACTCAAGAGGATACGGT
This sequence comes from Viscum album, assembly GCA_963277665.1. Classification (NCBI taxonomy): domain Eukaryota; kingdom Viridiplantae; phylum Streptophyta; class Magnoliopsida; order Santalales; family Viscaceae; genus Viscum; species Viscum album. The sequence continues at coordinate 1,261,499,769 of OY728152.1, forward strand.
ACCCGAAGGAGGAAGATGGACGTGGATCACTGAGGAGGCTATATGTACCAACCCTTCAGGTTGGATCTGTGGTGGATGATCTAGGAGGTGCTAGACACCTTCCAGATTTTTGTCTTTTAGTTGTACATGTTTTTTCTTTTCCTTGTACTTGACTATTGGGCTTGTATTTCCAGCCCCTTTACTTTCTAGAAAATCTTTTGTTATACAGTTTTAACTTAGTTTATTCTTCGGCTTGTACTCTGGTTGTGTGTGTTTACGTTTAATAAAAGCAATTCCTTCCCAGTTATAGGTATTTATGCCTTTGTTACTGGTCGCCAGCCCCTGACCTATAGAAGGCGGGCTTGGGGTTGTTACGACACATGCCTCGGGGGATGGGTCGTGAAAAATTAGAATCATAGGAATCTGTTCAACCGTAGAAATTAGGACTCTGATATTTTCTTTTTTGTAAAGAAATAGTGTTATGTTTACCGAGTGTGGTTTTCTGTTCAGGGAGTCCAGTGTTGGTGCAGCGGCCGACGTATCCATTTAGCAGGACCCTGACTGCTGATTTCCGACATAGTACACGTAATCACTTATTGAATGTGTGTTTTCAAGAGTTTTCTTTAATTAAGCTCAATCCATGTCAACTCACCAAGTATAGTGTTTTGACCGTGTGACATCTATTCAGGATGCCTTCACACAGACAGACAGTAGGAGTTTCGAGAGTGTACCCAATGACGGCCCACCGAGCGACGAGGCTCCGGTCTAGGGCCCTCTTACTATGTTCGTAGAGACCCAAATCTCGAAGTACATGGACATTAAATTACTTTTGTGTAATAATTAATACATAACAAAAACAAACACACAATGACCGTAATAGTTTAGTGTCTTTGGAAACTCAATTTTTTTTATTCTTATCGTGGTGAAAGATCTTCAACATCTCCCATAATGATCTCTCCCATTTGTTTTCATACCTAAAACCTTTCTTTATTTCATGGGGAAATGATAACATATAAAAGATGAGCTCAAATTCTCAGTAAGGGTAAACATGGAGAAAATAAAACAAACCAGATACATTTGAACATCATAACATGAACATAAAGCTTAATCATCAAAATCTTGAGCTGTGAAATAAATCTTGGCAGTACGTAAGGCATAGGTCATAAAGGAACATTAATCATGATAAAATAGCATGGGGATAAAAAATTTAATTGTGGAAAACCATTAATAACATGATATTATTTCAATAGTAGACAAGGCATTACTGCCAAGACCATCTTAGTGGACAAAGTCTCTTTCTGAATCGATTTCACTCCTCATTTCATTCCTGTAACACTGAACTAGATTAACTTACAGTTCCTTCCATGTCGATATCATGAGATATATATCATTAACCAATGCATTGGAGGGAGATATAGGTCCCACCCATCTAATATTGAAATCATTATTACTTGTTCCACAAAATAAACATAAATCATTCATCATAACCCAAAGAATAAAATGGGTTTCATAAACATCATCCAATCGTAAAGTAATCCATATAAAACAAATGGATATCATTTCACCATAAGAATAATAAAACCATGTAAATAATAGTGACATTATACTTGAAACATACTCATATGAAATAATTTCATCTTAGATGTAAAATAGTTTTGACAAAACACTTGTAATGAATTCTTGAGGTATTTATCCTTTCTTCTTCAAAATCATTTTCTTTTCCAAAAATGCCATGAAATTTTAAAATAAAAGGAGTTTTTTTTTTTGAAAATAGTCATTAAATCATGTAGAGTAAGATTCATGAGAATAAGGCATTATGAAACCGTAAAAATCTGTTCATTCCATATAAGTTAGAAAAACATTATACTCATACTTTTTCTAGAAAAGTCAAAAAGTGCGTCGTATGGTAAACAAAAGAAAGATTCCTTAAATACCATGGGGTAAAACTCCAAAAAGGGTAAAAAAATACTTTGAACATACATGGAAGAATAGTAAACATTTTATGAAAACATTTTTAGAAAAATGGACATGGATGATAAACATAACCCCAGTAAATACTTACGAATAAACAATATTGGATAAGAACGAGATTGGAATAATTATCCCTTAACATAGGTCCAAAATTCTTCGTACGTATCATAACCTCCTGTATAATGATTAAATAATTTCATATACTTATTAAATAACCATATTCATTGTTATGATATCATATATGGTTCACTTATGACCTTATATTACCCGTTCTTTTGTAAATTCCATCTTGAAGAAGCGTTTTGGGAAAAATTGTTTCATTTATCGTTCGTGTTTTGACTTGTAATTATTAATTTGATTACATAGATCATGATTAAATAATTCTAGAATATAAAACAATATTTATATATAATATATATTCAGAATATAAAGATATATAACAGATATATAAATGGAAAGAAATACATCGTTCATGGAGACGGTAGGTTGTACGTACGCATGAACGCTGTTTTTCATTTCTTTATTGAATTGAATGGAATTAAGTAGATGATATACATATATATATATACATAAATACAGTATAATTATTATTTCATATATTTAATTATTACTTATTATATATTCTTTATAAACAATCTTGAATTGTTAACATGGAAAATGAATCTCATCGCGTTGTGGAGATGGTAATCTGTACGTACGCATGAGCGATGAAATCGTTCCCATATTTATTGAATGGAATTGGAGTGGATGATATAATATCGTAGAATCAGTATTATGTTATAATAATCATATAAAGTTATTTTTTCACCATTATTCCCATCCATGTAAGGTGGTTGTGGAAAACAAATTACACCACGTCATGGAGACGATATTCCGTACGTACACACGCGCAATGATTTCATTTTCCGCAAGGATGCATAAGAGTTGAAATAGGGTTGTTTCATATTTATAATAACATATCAGTATATAAGTAATACTGATGTTTTTACTTTATAATTAATCAACCAAATAAATGTATGTAGAAGATGAAATAAACATGAAAGTGTCGGTAGAAGAGATTACCTCTTCCTCGACGCACCTCCTTTAAACTTCTTATTAGGGCACTAGAGTTGGTCTTTTGAGATGACCAGAACCACAATGATATAACTAGAAATGTTTAGAGGAGTAATTGGAAGGGTTTTTTTGATCTTCAAGGCTCAAAAGGGTTTGAAGAGAAGAGGGAAGGTGTGCCCTTTAATAAGGGAGGAGAGGGGTACCTTAGGAAAAACTTAAAGTATTATTTTATAATAAAGCCATATTCAGTTTTTAATAGTTCCAAATTGGTTTATTTAGAATTTAAGGTGGGGATGGGTCGAAATACTCTCAAACAATAGGTTTTATACAAGTTTATGTTACCATTTTATCCTTATCATTTAGATTTAACTCTATGTTAAATAATTTAACTTTTACCGTGTATTTTTTTCTTACACTATATGGTTAATAAAAATACTATAACAAGACAAAAGAACCCCAAGTGGTTCATTATTAATATATATATCCTTATCTAAGTCATTTGGCTGAATCTTATATTTTTATGAATAAAATAACAATTAATAGTATAATATTTGTTTTAAAAACTATTTTATGTCAATTTTGACACTATTTGGTACTTGTTTTTTGTGAAAATTATAACAGGATTATTAGTTCGAAAAAAGTTAATTAAATCTATACTAACATGTCCTATTTACCTATAAAATTAGTGGTATTTTTTAAAAGTCTAAAATTACATTTATTTGGGTATTTATAACATCAATTATGATAATATTTCATTAATAAAGTAATTATTGAATCATCATTGTGTCATAAATAAATTATAATATTTAATGTCTAAAAATTATAAATAAAATACCATTATGTAGGAAATAATTTTATCTTGCTAATTAATATTTATAGTTAAATTTATCTTATGTAGAACCCTATACTAAAAATGTTTTAGTTATTACACATTGATTTTAACTCTTTTAATTCTTCTCTAAATAAAATAGTAATAAATGTCCTAATCTAATCCAAGTGGACCTAATGGGTAATATTTTATCCCTAAGGTTGGTTTTGGTCGATCTACACTTATCCAGTAGAATTAAGACATGTTTTAGGGTAATAATAATATCATTTTTACCCTTTATTACCCTATTTACTTTTAACCGTGGTAAATAAAAGTAAAAGTTACTATGCACCAAAAATTATTTTTATCTTATTGAACCACATTTTCCTCCTTCATATTAACCGTGTCTCTCATAATTTCAAAATTCTACTCACAGATTCGGTAAAATTATGTTTTATGTAAATTTTTAAACTCTCCTAGGAGGTGGGTAAAAGAGGGTGAAAAGTTCAATAAAATTTATATATATCTTAAATTATTATAAAATGAATCTAATAAATTAAATTGAACTTATATAGGTATTATGTATCATTTTTCACCTAAAATAAATTTAAATAAAATAAATAATTATTTAAATAAAAATTCGGTTTGTAAATAGTAACCTAATGTTTTCACTAATCATAAAAAATTGTATTTTTTCATAAAAATACCAAAAATTCACCCTAGGATAATTTCGATATTACGAATCCAAAAATGACAACCATTTTGAAAGATTAAATTTATAAAAGTTCAAATAGTGGGTATTACAATTCATAATGGCTATTTCATAATAATATTTTAATAATATCTCAATTAGTGAAACTTGGTATTACGTACTACACACGCTATCGAAGAAGGTCTTGATTTCTTGTAATGAAAGCCAAGTCGGGGCTCCATGTAGTGAAAGCTCTGTTTGTTGTTGCGTATAATATAATAAAAAATTATTTCATTTAAACATTAAATAGAATCTATACTTAATGTTGCGTAAAATAATTCCCACAAAACAAACATGAAATTGTGTGTAACACAAGCCCAGAATAGTGTTTCATATACTACAAGCAAATACGGTGTTGTGTATAGTACAAGCTAATCATGGTGAAGTGTATAATATAATACATCAAGGAAATTAAAAAATATATCTCTCTCTCATAAAATATCGGGGTGTTACATTCTACCCCCCTTAAAATGAATTTCGCCCTCGAAATTCTTCTGGGTTATAAATGGTTTACTACTTGGAAGTTTCTTTCAAAGAAACCCACATCGTAAAGAAAAATACTAAAATTTAATTTTAAAAACTAAAGTATGAAATGTAATGATTACCCAAAGTAACTCATCACTGGGTTTCCACATAGGAGAACATAGGTTAAAATATGTATATGGAAGAGAAATATAACCATCAAGTTCTGATGGAGAGTCATAGAGAACATGAATATGATAAATCCAACAATAAAAAATCCATAAATTTGTGATGATCTAAGGTAACATCTGATTCATCAGATATAAGATCACTAGGAAAACATTTTTGGTTTCCAAGATCATTTCTATAACATTGATTATCTTTTACATGAGGAGAAATACTTACTTGATATCTGTGTAATATCATCATTGGACATTCCATGAACAATTTCTTCTTCATCTCAATTTAAAGAAATGAAGCTGACTTTTTCATTCATGAAGTGTTAGCAGATCATATGATAGAATGGTAAGTCATCCCAGTCGTTTCTATCATAAAAAGGTTAGCCTAAGTCCATCTATAGTGAGATAAATCGTATATGATTCCAAAAATGGACTTATAATTCATCTATCATACCGCTTAAAAAAATAAAACTAAATTATATGAATCAAGTACTTCCTGTAGGCCAATGGTAGGCAATAAAGGCCCGCCGCACTTTGGTTGTGAGTTCGATTCCCACATCCTTATCCGACACGATGAGTTGTTATTCGTCCTGTAGGTTGTCCAATTTTCTAAAACTACATTATTATAACATTCTTGAAATAATATTGAAAAAGGTTCTAGCCTAAAACAATACTATCCAATTTCCATCATAATCCATTACAATCTTTAGACTTATCCAAAATACATTTATCGAATCTCATCATATGAAGAAAAGGATAACTGGAAAAGTCACATAACAAGCATGTGAATACCTTCATTTATCCCTCATATATCACAAGATATATCTTGTTGGTCACATTCCAAACATGTGAATACCTTAATCGTGTATTCTCTTAAAAAAATGAATACCCATTGAATCTTAGTGGAAACCTAAATGCTGTCAGAAGTTAACTCTTTCCACATATCAAAATCCCAAAATTTATACATACTCAAACAATGATATAACTTTGTCCTTATATTAGTCATGAGCTTATTTCATTTTTTCGTTATCCCTTTATTATGTTCATATCATCTTATTTCCAAAAATTATTCAATCACTTTTCATGGTTACTTGTACCATATAATTATTGAGAACAAATACATAGATAATCCAAAGTTCCACGATACCATAAATGAGATTCCATGATACTATTTTGATATCCCAAAAAATAATCACTTAATCATTATACAACAACATTTTCATACTCAACATCACAAATAGTGATTTCATGTGACTTCGCTTTATCCTACCCCTTAGGAGGTTTCTCAAGATGATCATCATTAACCCTTGGATTAGGGCATTGATTAGCATAATGCACAATTTCCTTACAGTTGAAGCATTGAAGTGTGGGTGGTATGTTCTCTCCAGCCTTTTCATTATTCACATCATTAGCAACCCTTTTTCCATTACATTGACACTGAGCTTCTCTATGACCTTCTTTTCCACACCTAAAACATTTTCTAGTCCCTTTAAGACAATCTCCACCATACTTCTTTCCACAGTTTGAGAATTACGAATCATTCATCTTCATTACACCATTATTATGAGATTTCTCCTGGAACTCCATCTTTTGTTTCTTGTAAAAAACATGAGATGGATCTATTAAACCAACTTCCAGTTCTACCATGATATAACAACACACAATTTATTAATAGCTACTGAAGTCTCTTATAGCTAATTCCCTTCGAAGACTTGGTTTTAAACCAATGAAAAATCGATCAACTTTACATTCAGGTTGGATGATAAAACCAAATGCATACCATGCAGGTATTGTAAAATTTTATTCATATATACCAACATATTCATCATCATTTTACTTAAGCTCATGGAACTCCTTTTATATATTTTTTCAAAGAATACGAGGGAAGTACTTACTAAAAAACATGTTCTTCAACTCGTCCCATTCCATGGATTCAATTTCATCTTGGGGCCTTGTATTCTTAATTAGAGTCCACCACTGCTCTACTTCATCTTCTAAATGGTAAATAGCTAAAATGAATTTTTCATTCTCTTTACAACGAATTATGGAAAATATCATTTCAATGGTACTTATCCATTTTTCCGCAACAAGTGGATCAGAAGACCCACTGAAAGAAGGTGGACTTTGCCTCATGAAGGACTCAATAGAATATTGTACCCTTCTCTGCTCATTTGGAAGTCCAGAATGATTCATATCTTCTGTAAGTATAGCAATAATATTTTGCACTCCATCTCCTATAATGTTGGTTTTTTCAACAGTATAATCATTGCATCATCCATTACATTGATCAACACGGTTCTTTCGGGTTCCAGCAATCTTCTAAAACCCAAAAATAATAGTGTGAGGGGAAAAATCATGATAGGAAAACAACATAATAAAGGGGGAGTACTTCAAAATATCTAATATATTAGGTTTATTTCTATGATAGTTACCGTAATTCTAGGACTATAACCTATACTTATACTTAACCTTAGGGACATCCCTATAATTACCTTAGAAATATCTCTAGGGATCTCACTAAAGTTTTCTCATTCTAGTTTCCAAAGGATAACTAAACTATTCCTCTGATACCAACTATAGAGACCCAAAGCATGATGTACATGGACATTGCATTACTTTTTCAGAATACTTAATACATAACAAAAACAAACACACAAGGACCATAATAGTTTAGTGTCTTTGGAAACTCAGAAAAAAAATATATCATCTAATCGTGGTGAAAGATCTTCAACATCTCCCATAATGATCTTCCCATTTTGTTTTCATACCTAAAAACATTCTTTATATAATGGGGAAAAGAAACCATAAAAATGGTGAGATCAAATTCTTAGTAAGGGTAAGCATGGAGGATAAAAAACTAACCATATACATTTGAACTTCAAAACATGAACATAATGTTTATACATCAAAAAATTGAGCTGTGAAATTTATCTTGGAAGTACGTAAGGAATAGGTTATAAAGGAACATTAATCATGATAAAATAGAAAGTTAATAAAACATTTTACTGTGGAAAACCATTAATCACATGATATGATTTACATAGTAGCCAAGGCATTTCTTCCAAGACTATCTTAGTGTACAAAGTCCCTTTTTGAATCGAGTTCACTCCTCGTTTTAGTCCTGTAACAATTAAACTGATTAACTTACTGTTCCAGCCATATATATATCATGAGATATATATCTTTACCCAATTAATTGGAGGGAGTTATAGGTCCCACCCATCTCATATTGAAATCATTCTTACTTGTGCCACAAAATAAACATAAATCATTCATCATAACCCAAAGAATAAAATGGGTTTCACAAACATCATCCCATCATAACGTAATCCATATAAAATAAATAGATATCATTTCATCATAAGAAGAATCAAACCATGTAAATAATTTATACATTATACTTGAAACATACAAATATTAAATAATTTCATCTTAGATGTAAAATAGTTTTGACAAAACCCTTGAAATGAATTCTTGAGGAAAATATCCTTTGTTCTTCAAAATCATTTTCTTTTCACAAAATGACATTCAATTTTAAAAGAAAAGGATTTTGTTGAAAATAGTCATTAAATCTTGTAGAGTAAGCTTCATGAAAATAAGGCGTTATGAAACCATAAAAATCTGTTCATGCCGTATAAGTTAAAGAAACATTATACTCATACTTTTTCTGGAAAAGTAAAAAAGTACCTTGTATGGTAAACAAAAGAAAGATTCCTTAAATACCATGGGGTAAAAGTAAAAAAAGGGAAAAAAGACTCTGAACATACATGGAAGAATAGTAAACATTTTATGAAAACATTTTTTGAAAAAATGGACATGGATGATAAAAATAACCCCAGTAAATACGTACAAATAAACAATCTCAAATAAGAATGAGATTGGAATAATTATCCCATACCTTAGGTGTAAAATGATTTATACATATCCAAACCTCCTGTATAATGATTAAGTAATGTAATCGACTTATTATAGAATCATATTCATTGTTATGATATCATATATGGTTCACTTATGACTTTATATTACCTGTTCTTTTGTAAATTCCATGTTAAAGCACCATTTTGGGTAAAATCGTTTCATTTATAGTCCATGTTTTGACTTGTAATTATTAATATGATTACTTAGATCATGATTACTTAATTCCAGAATATAAAACATTATTTATATATAATATATATTCAGAATATACATATATATAGCAGATCGATAAATGGAAAGAAATACACCTTTCATGGAGACAGTAGGTCGTACGTACGAATGAACTCTATTTTTCGTTTCCTTATTGAATTGAATTGAATTAAGTAGATGGAATACATATATATATATATATATAAATAAATTAGAATTATTATTTCATATATTTCATGATTACTTATTATATATACTTTATAATCATTATTGAATTGTTAACATGGAAAATGAATCTCATCGCGTCGTAGAGACAGTAATCCGTACGTACGCACGAGCGATGATATTGTTCCCATATTTATTTAATGTAATTTGAGTGGATTATATAATATCTTAGAAGCCTTATGATCTTATAATAATCATATATATTTATTATTTCCACCATTATTCCCATCCAAGTAAGTTTGGGGTGGAAAACAGATTACACCACGACATGTAGACGGTATTCCGTACATACGCACGCGCGGTTATTCCGTTTTCCGTAGGATGGATAGAAGGTGAAATAGGGTTGTTTCATATTTATTATAACATATCAGTATATAATTAATACTGATGTTATTACTTAATAATGAAACAACTAAATAATAGGAAGTAGAAGAAGAAAGAAACTTGAAAGAGTCGGTAGAAGAGATTACCTCTTCCTCGACGCACCTCCTTTAAACTACATCTTAGGGCACTAGAGTTGGTATTTTGAGAAGTCCGTGACCTCTATTATATAACTAGAGAGGTTGAGAAGATTAATTGGCAGGGTTTGGCCGAGCTTCAAGGCTCAAAATGGTGTGAAGAGAAGAGGGAAGGGGGTCTCTTTTATAAGAGAGGAGAGAGGCACCTTTGGAAAAATTTAAAGTATTATTTTATAATAAAGTCATATTCGGTTTTTAATAGCTCCAAATTATATTATTTCTTATAAAAGGTGGGTATGGGTCGAAATTCTCTCAACCAATAGGTTCTAGACAAGTTTAGGTTACTATTTTATCCTTATCATTTAGATTTAACTCTAAGTTAAATAATTTATCTTTTACGGTGTCTTTTTGATTTCTTACACTTTATGGTTAATAAACATACTATAACAAGAAAAATGAACCCCATGTGGTTAATTATTAATATATATATCCTTATATAAGTTATTTGGATTAATATTATATTTTTAGGAATAAAATATCAATTAATAATATAATATATGTTTTAAAAAGAATTTTATGTCGATTTTGACACTATTTTGTACATGATTTTTGTGAAGCTCTTAACAGTATGATTAGTTTGAAAAAAGTTAATTAAATCGATACTAACATGTCATATTAACCTCTAAAATTAGTGTAATTCATAAAAAGTCTAAAATTACATTTATTTGTGTATTTATAACATCAATTATGTTAATATTTCATTAATAAGGTAATTACTACATCATCATTGTGTCATAAATAAATTAAATTATTTAATGTTTGAAAATTATAAATGAAATACCATTATGTATAAACTACTTTTATCTTTCTTATTAATATTTATAGTCTAATTTATCTAATGTATAACCCTATATTAAATTTTTTTTAGTTATTAAACTTTGATTTTAACTATTTTAATTCTTCTTTAAATAAAACAATAATAAATGTCCTAATCTAATCAAAGTGGAACTAAAGGGTAATATATTATCCCTAAGGTTTTTTATGGTCGATCTACACATATCTAATAGAATTAGGACATGTTTTAGGGTAATAATAATATAATTTTTACCCTTAATTACCCAATTTACTTTTAACTATGGGAAATAAAAGTGAAAAGTTACTATTCACCAAAAATTATTTTTATCTTATTGATCCACATTTTACTCCTTGATATTAACCGTGTCTCTCGGAGTTTCTAAATTCTACTCACAGAAGTGGTAAAATTATGTTTTATGTAAATTTTCAAATTCTCCTTGGAGGTGGGTAAAAGATGGTGAAAAGTTCAGTAAAATTTTTATATATCTAAAATTATTTTAAAATGACTCCAATGAATTACATTAAACTTATATAGGTATTATGTATCAATTTTGACCTAAAATAAATTTAAATAAAATAAATAATTATTTAAATAAAAAGGCAGTTTTTAAATAGTATCCTTGTGCTTTCACTATTCATCGAAAATTGAATGTTTTCAGAAAAATACCAAAAATTCACCCTTGGCTAATTTCAATATTACGAATACAAAAATGAAGTCCATTTTGAAAGATAAAATTTATAAAATTTCAAAAAGTGGGTATTACTATTCATAACGGCTAGTTCATAATAATATTATAATAATATATTATTTAGTGAAACGTGGTATTGCATACTACACACGCTATCGAAGAAGGTCTTAATTGAGTGTAATGTAAGCCAAGTCAGTGGTCCATGTAGTGAATGATCCGTTTGGTGTTGCGTATAACATTAATCAAAACTTATTTCATTTAAACATTAAACAGAATCTATACTTAATGTTGCGTAGAATAATTCCCACAAAACAAACATGAAATTGTGTGTAACACAAGCCAAGAATAGAGTTGCATATACTGTAAGAAAATACGGTGTTACGTATAGTACAAGCTAATCTTGGTGCATTGTATAATATACGACATCAATGAAATTAAAATATATATATATCTCTCATAAAATCTCAGGGTGTTGTAATGTTGGCATCTTTGGGTGGTGTACCAGCAGCACCACCCCCCGTTGGGAAGTAGATTCCACCAGTCGTACTGGCGAACGATGCATGCCGACTGAATGCGTTGCATGAGTTCCAGTGGAAGATGCCTATGAGGATACAAGGAAAGACAGATTCCCATGGAGTAGAAAATTTACTGGAGGCGATATCTAGAGTTCTCCGCTTAGTTGAGACACCAGTAGAGTAGATGGTGATCTTACCTATTAGTGATTCCCAATGAGTGACCATGAGGTTGCTCCAAATAGTTATGAGGCTATGGAATGTGGACCTTTTCCCAAGATTATACCTTTAGGTAGTGTGTCATCTATATCACTGCCTGTTGGTCAGGAGTTTCAACCATCGGTACCGGTTAATGAAACATGTAGGCTTAGTGCCTTACACGTGTTTCAACATCAGATACCCCTCAGGTTCCAAGGTTATCCCGACTTACATGCAGTTGAGGACTTGGCTGAGGAGGTGACAGAGAGTTCTCTAGAACTTTTATAGCATCGCCAGGATGACATGTCGTTAGCTGAGTTTTCATAGAGGCGTACCTATCGGTCCTGGTACTCGATGAATACGATACAATCAGTGCTTTAGATCTTGGACCACCGAGTCAGATGTGTTTAGGGACATCCGAGATATCACATTGTTTTTCCTCTATGCATTCCTATATATATTAGGATGCAAGATAGAACCATTGCAGTTGATTTTACTTTGGCTGAGTGGACACAGCCAGTGAATGTTAGTAGTGGGAAACCAGGAAACTAGCGCCAGTTTCAGAGACTTGGGCATGTAAACTGTTTCACAAAGAGGATGTGACAGGGACAGAAGAATCTGCAAGGAAACAGACATGGAAGCAAAGCTAGGATTGCAGCATGAGGTGGTATACATTTTGACATGTTACAACCACCCAACCTTGTAGTCCCATCCAGGCTCAGGGAGCTTGAGGGAAAAGGAAGAGAATAGATGCACGTGGTCAAGGAGTGTGACACAAGGGATCTAGGAATGATTCGAGGTGCGGTATGTGTCTACTAATAGATTCCATATCAACAGACATAAGTACCAATCATTCATTCCTTACCCGAATCTTGTCCCAGATATAGAGTTTCCTATTAAATTTTTGACTTCACCCTCTAGTATGGATGTACCTTTGGGAGGAGACTCGATAATCCCAATTACACTGATGGTGTGATCTTACGCTTGAGGCAAGAGTTTTGGTTAGAACCTATTGGTGGAAGAATCAAAGCCTTATGACGTTAGTTTGGGTATGGAATTGGAAACCACAGTTCATACACATGTTGAATGTATTCGGAAAAATGGTTATGGTTTATCTATAACGTTGTGATGAGGTTTTCCTTAGTTGGTGAAAAAAATGAAACTCGGGCCGCATAGGTTAAACTCATGCATAGGACGGTGCAGTCGATGACTCTTGATTCGGCCAGCCTTACCCTCGTGGCAGCAGGGGTTTTGAGTTTTAGGTTCATACAGGACAATGACTTCAAGATATTCAATACTCCTAGGAAAGAGAATGTTGTTGCAGATGCACTCAGCAGGGGGACATGCATTCATCTGCTAGGATAGGTGACAGAGCAGCTCGCTGCCTTACAAATATCTTTTGTGGATAGTGATGGAGCAACCTATCTTCAGTCTCTTAGAGTCACTCCACCACTTCTTAAGCGAATCAGGGATGCACAGTGTGGAGAGGCTGACTCTGAGACGTGACGTTCTCAGATATCCACAGGGCATGAACCTGATGGGTTTTATGAAGGTGGGGAGCACGTCATCCTTTTGAGAGGACGTAACCTGGTACCAGTTGCACTTCAAGAGGAAGTGTTGATGTATTTCCACACTTCCCCTCTAGAGGTACATCCAGTAGTGGAGAAGATGTACCGGGACCTTTGAAGACAACACTGGTGGACATGTATGAATATGGTGGTAGTAGGGTTTGTCTCATGGTGCCTCACTTTTCAGCAAGTGACGAAAGAGAACCAGGTACCAGTAGGCTTGGTTCATCCTTTAGAGGTCCCAGTGTTGAAGTGGGATGGGATATCCATGGACTTAGTGATGTGTCTTCCACGTACATCTAGGCGTCATGACTCGATTTGAGTTATTTTTTACCAACTCACAAAGTCGGTCCACTTCCTACCGTTCAAATAGCGGGGTTCAATAGAGAGATTGTAACGCCTCTATGTTCAAGAGATAGTTCATTTACATGGACTAACTTCTTCTATTTTCTCCGACCGTGATGCACGCTTTACTTCCCGACTATGTAAGGGGTTGCAGGAAGCATTCGGGATGCAACTTCATCTGAGCACTACCTTCCACCCTAAGACAGATGGATTGACTAAGCGGATCATTCAGACATATGAGGACAAGCTCCGTGCATGTGTCCTCGACTTAAGTCGCATATGGGAGGTTCACATACCATTCTTGGAGTTTACATACAACAACATCTACCACTCCACAATTGGTATGGCACCTTTTGAGGCCCTGTATGGTCGACCATGCAGATCACCACTATGCTAGACAGACCTATGAGAGACAGCACAAATGGGAACAGAGATGGTATGGGCTGCCACAGAGATGGTGAAAATCACCAAAGAGTGAATGAAGACTGCACAGAGCAGACATAAGTCATATGCTGACAGGGGATGGGGACCTTTGGTGTTCGAGGATGGTGACCATGCCTTTCTACGAGTCTCACCTTGACGAGGATTTCTGAGATTTGACCAAGGCGGAAAGTTATCTCCATGGTTCATAGGACCTTTCCAGGTCCTTAGAAGAGTAGGCGAGGTGGCTTACCGCTTAGCTCTTCCACCTCAGTTGCACCGAGTGCACAACGTCTTCCACGTATCTCAACTGAGGAGATACGTGAACAACCCTACTCACTTCATTGACCATGGAGAGATGGAGGTCAACGATGGGGTGACTTTTACAGAGGTTCCAGTGGAGATTGAGGAACGAATGGAGTGGGTCCTATGTGGACGGTTGATACCTCTAGTGTGCTTTCCCTGGTAGCACGGGATTCTCCAGGAGAGCACATGGGAGCAGGAGGCTCATATGCATGCTCAGTACCCCAATTTGTTCGCTTAGTTCGAGTTGTATCTTACAGGGACGTAAATCCCTGAGGTGGGGAGAATGTAATGACCAGGAATTTCCAGGTAATTGTTTTTAAATATATGGGAATTTTATGAGTCTTCTGTTTCTGACGACACATGATTCTGAGTCCCGAAGTACCCAGAATGGTTTGTCGAAGTTTTGTTAAGCTTAAATTAACGCTCTTAAGATGTTTTCCTGAAAATGTTGAATAAATCTTAAAATGTTACTCAGATCAGAAATCCAAGGGGATCGTTGGGCTCAGGATGGCGGGTTTACCATAGGCGTGACTTATGTTTAGTCGGCGCGGGCCTCCTATGAGAAATATTGAAAATTGAATAACCATAAATAAAATAACTAAATAAAGTTATTTTATTTTTTTCAAATGATTATAACTCAAAAACGTTAGCTCGGATTAAAAATATGAGTCCACCGCTGAAGTTATGAGGGATTTCATTATTTAAGCAGATACTAACTTTGGCCAGCGCGGGACACCATAAAAAGATAGTTTTTCGACAAAAATAATATAATTAAGTGACAATTAATTTATTGTAAAACTCATAACTTCTAAATGGTAACTGGGATTTAAAATATGATATTACTGTTGGTTTCGTTGAGGTGTGTTTCACCTAGGTAGGGCCTAACCTCGACCGCAGTGGGTCAAGGGTGACTGATAATAATTTTCCTAACTTTTTTTGGGTATGTTATGTAAACATGTGGGAAGAGTTTTATAACTCTTGAACCAGTGCTCGAAATCGAATTCCGAAGGCACTGTTGAATGCACAACATCAGTAATTTCTTAGTGAGACCTTTACCACAGTTGCGTTTCATCGAGAGTGGAAGATAGTTTTTGAGGTTATTAGTTAAATTGAATAAAATAAGGGTTAAACATAGTTTTATTCTATGGAGGTTAAAATCTCCAAGAGGAGGTTAGTGGTAAAGGCCACCACACCATATCCTCCCATGAGAGGTTATAGTGGTGGGGCCCACCGGCACAGAACCTCCCTTGGGAGGATATAATTAAGGTGGCACCCACATGAGTTCTAACTCCCCTTTAACTCCTCAAAACCCCCCATTTATGTGGGATGCCATCTCTCCACCATCCCCTCATTAGTGTGCCAATTCACTTAATATATTAATTGAATTCTTCACCTTCTCCCTCCCAAATTATTTAAGGCAACTTCAACCATTAATTATGTGAAGTAACTTAATTAAATTTGAATCTTTTCAAATTCTTGCCAACAATAAAATAATAGGCACACCTATTATTTTATTTTGGTTGGGCTTTATTCTCAGAAGTATTAGAGAAATGGGAGAGCTAGGGAGGATCCTTTTCTCTTCTAACGAAGAATGCCACACACCACCGAAGTAGGATGGACTTCTTTCAACGATCTTCGTCCTAGCCAAAAATAAATTATCCAACCTCAAAGAACGCCGACGATGCTTCGTCCTCGGCTTCTTCTTTCCTGAAATCAATGAAACGACTCCTGTTTCCCATGACTCCATCATCCATTAACAAGAAAGGTACATGTTTGATTTTATTTAAAGTATGAAGTTTTCTACATGTTCTTAATTTCTCTCAAAGTGAAGAATGGTGGTAGTTGAGCTTCATACTATTGAGATGTTTGTTATCACCTTTAACACGGAGGATTTGGGATGACCTAACACGGCCCGACATCCTCCGTCGATTTCTTATCTCTTGTGGTGTTAAATTGAAAGGCGAAAAAGGTGGAAACAATGAGTTCAAGCTACCCGCGACCTCCCAGAACCGCACTGCCCATGCGGTGCACCAGTTCTTCCAGCCAAACAGCGCCAGCCATGCGGCACCCGACCCACCTACTCGTGATGGCCCCGCGCGCTGCCCACGCCCCTGCGCGCTGCCCGTACCCCCTATGCGCTACCCACACCCGACCAGCACGCTGCCCGCGCCACCGACACGCTGCCCGCGCCACCGACACGCTGCCCGACCCCGCCGGCTCAATGCTTGCGCCCCCGACGCGCTTCCCGGCCCCGCCGACACCCTTCCCGGCACCCCGCGCCGTGTCGGTGGCCTAATCGGCACTCCCACACCCCTGACGGCAGCCTGCCCGAACCCTTCTAGGCGGCCTGTACGGTGCCCACGAGCCCTACCGCGGCCTTCTGGCGCCCCCGCGGCCGGCCCAACTGCCTGTTGCGCCCTGCCCGGTGCACCCATGGCCTTCCCGGTGTCAATCCGATATTCCCACACCCCGCGTGGCCTACCCGCTGGCCCCCCACCCAATAGCCTCCTGAGCCAACCTGCAGTGTCCCCTACGGTGTCACTGGCCGAACCGACCAGGTCTTCTGTGATGAGTCACCGAGCCACCTATGTGGAGACTACCAGGCCCAGCGAACTGGGTTAAATCTTTGTAGGCAGACCCGCCCATTGGGCCTGGTCAGACCTAGAGAGTCTGACCGGGTCAAGCCAGACCGGGTCACCCCAAACTAGGATGGGTCGGGTCGGTCCAACCGGGTCGGATAGGACCCAGGCCCATTACTGACCCTTTTCTTGCTTTGGCTATATATTTATCACCGGACGTCCATTGGACGTACCGTTAGCAGCGCCGATATTCTTGGAGCATTATCATCCCTTTTAGTATACCCCACTGTAGTTCAAGTTATAGTTGAGTAACAGTCAGGTTGGTTCGTACACAAATCAAACTGGGCCCCTCGGACTAAAATGCTAATAACTCATAGACCGAGAATCCGATTGACATGACGTTTTATGGTTTGAGACCCCTATTATGCAGAGGTCCTTTAAGATACTTCCACGTGAGACTTAATGACACGTGGTTTATCGACCAGTAGATCGTGGAGCGTATCCTTCAGGAAACGAGCAGGCAGAGTGCGGAGACCTAGTAGTTGAGATACCTAATGACTGCTTGACGGATTCGACTCAGAGTGATTCGACTAGCCCAATGGATAGAGCGCTTGGTATTTGGAGGTAGACCCATAGTGGATGTAGCACCTGGTAGCTGGCAGAATACCCATGGTATTTGACAGGAGGAGTACCTCTTTCGTTTATTAGGGGGAGCACCCTGTATTTGGCGGCAGACCCAGAGTGGACGGAGCGCCCGATATTTGGCAGTAGACCCGCAATACTCGACAGGAGGAGTACCTCAATAGTCTAAGGTTAGTTAGAAGCTTCTTGGTGTCATGAAAATCCCATTGTACATGATAGAGGAAGAGTTCTCCAGAATCCATGGTTTCGATAATAAAAATCCTGGTTTGATCTGAGTCAATGAACTTTGTGTTTTCTTCATGATTCAGATGGGTTACTTGATAAAATATGTATATGTATGGAAATATACCTATGTAAGGGTTATCTGTTGATCTCATACGTTGTGGTTTATAATTTTTGGATTTTATGAGACCTTGAGGGTCTCGGGGTCCCTACTAAGAATTTATATACTCACCACTTCACGGGCAATGGCTGCACCTAGTTGTGCTGGATGCAGATGTTGGACAACACTGACCGAGCCGGAGTGTGCAAAGACTGGATGGTACCAGGAGGTGGACCTCACGACAAGATAGTACCTGGAGGAGTGGGACAGACATGGAGCACTTAGGATGCTATCTATACCTAACCATTAGGTAGGATATGAGGTGATGTTCTAGGAGGTTCTAGACACCTTCCTTCTATTTTTCTTTTAGTCGTAAATGTTTTGTCTTTTCCTTTTACTTTACTGATGAACTTGTATTTACGCTCCCTTTACATTCCAGAACATATTTTGTTATACATTTTTTAATGAGTGTTTTCTTCCTCTTGTACTCTGTTTGTGTGTGTTTATGTTTAATAATGGAAATTCCTTCCCAGTTATAGGGATTTACGCCTTTGGTGCTTGTAGCCAGCCCCTGGTCTGTAGAAGGCGGGATTGGGGTAGTTACGACACGGGCCCCAGGGGATGGGTAGTGACAATACCATACATGGAATGTATAAAGGATGGAAATTAATGAACATATGTAACAAAAATAAAAAATATATTATAATTTAATTTTAAATATAATTATGTATCATTAGTATTATTTCCTTTAATATAAAAAGGAAATGAAAGTAGGGTTCAATGTGTACGTACAACCTATCGTCTACATGAATGATGCATTTCAAAATTTATCTAAAAATGCTAGTAACTATTAAAAATTCATATATATTCGGGATATATATGTTATTAAAATAATTAATACAATTTAGGATATAATGTAATTTTGATCGTAGGGACTATTTTTAATTATAACATGTTCAATTTTGACTCAAGTACCGAGTATCAACAAAACATCAGATATGAACTTAAATAATTATATGATTGTTATTAGAATGTAATAAGTAATAAAAAATATACAATAAACATGAAATTTTTTTGAAGGAATTATAAATTAATTTAATTTTATTATTCCGGGAGATAAAGAAGGAATAGGATAATTCATATTCAAAGATAGGGGGTTCTCCTCTATCATATTTCATTGTTTCGTATATTAATGTTAGGAACCACTTTATTTTATAAAATGTGTAATTATACACTCTTTATATTAATTTAATTCAATGAGTTTCAAAAGGAATATTTTTATATGAAGTGTTTCACTAATCAACGAATGTAATGTTTCTTTTTAACATTTGCGGCGACAATGAAATTTTCGTCTCCATAAGAATTATTGGTATCATGGTTTTCTTAAACTGCCAAAATTTTGTTAAAAAGGAAAATAAATACCTTATAACATTTATATGTATTTTGGTATTGAAAATAGTTTTCAGAAATAATTTCTTATGAAAATATATTGAAATAATATATTGTGATTTGAATGTGGAAATGTTATCATTCCATTATTCTTGTTTTATGTGTCATGATAATGTTATGGTTCTTGGGAATTGCTTATGTTTATGGGTGGTTCAATGATAAACTGAGGGCAGGTAATCCCATTATATTTATCCAATGTATTGGATATTGTAATAGAGGTAAATGTTATGGTTTCTCTGAAGATAATTAGGGAATATACTTTGATGGTTATTCCAAACGTAATCATGAAGTTTACTCCCTATGTAGTTGTGAAAACTAAAATTTATGGGTGTTATGGATACCACAAGTTACCTTTTTGATTTATGATTTCTAATTGTTACTTATAAACATTACGATTTCATGAGGAATGTTAAAGTTCTTATGTTTTAGGAGTAAAATTATGATTTAATTTATTTTTATGTATTCATGGACTAATGTTTTCTTCCATTATTTTATATCCATTATGAAAAATTTTATGCTCATCATATGTTTTATAAAAATATTTTCACACAGTATAAGGAAGGGTTATAGGATGAAATAATCAATACGATTTTTATCATGAAAAAATTCTTGTTTTATTTAAGGAGTTTTATTAATGAGAAAAAATTGGATAAAGTATAAGTGTATTTTTTTCATTATTTGAGTTGTTATGTAATTTTTATGGTATAATTATTTAAAACTCTAATCCTAAAAATATCCTCAACATTAATTCATTACATAACCCAAGATTATATAATGTTCAATGAGGGGGCCTTATAATTGGCAACAGAGGAAAGGTTTAGAGAACACTGTCGATTAGTATCTTTTCTTAAGCGTTAGGGATATGATCAGGGGATTATAGTTTTAAGGTATATTATAAGATCAAGTGCATACAAACCCCTTTTTAGGATTATGTTATTTCAAGGAGATTAACTATATTTTTGGAGACATTGAACTTTGATAAAATTATGGGCTATTAGTTTTTGGGATGAAAAATTTGTTGTATAAAATGACCCTTGAGGTTAAAACATGTTATTGTTTTTATTTGATGATTCTATCTCATTTTTTTAATGATGTTATAATTATATAGTTTTTGAAAAATAAAAACACATAGACAATGTGATAACCCGTCGCAATTGACAATGTAGTGGGAATCAAACCCACAACAAAAGTGAGACTTGAATTTATCACCTACCACAATCTAAAATGAAGTCCTAGTTAGTATGAATTATTCACTATAGTTACATGATCATTTCGATTAAGAATAAGTTTGATCTTAGGAATATATTTTTAATCAAATAGATACCATTAGTAAACGAAAATTATTTGTTTATTAAGTGACAAATTTTATTTTGGAATACATTAACTTTGGTAAAATTATATGATTATGGTAAAAACAAAACTATGCGATCTAATTGAAGAGTAATGGTTGAATTATATTTTGTGAATAATCTATGATTTAATGTGTGGGATTATGGGTAATTAGAGTATTTATGGATATTATTAACCTATCATGGAAAAAAGTGAAAATCTTAACTACTTTTTCATTTTACATTTTGAGTGGTGGATATTATTTTTAGATAAATGTTAAATTTTATATTGGAAAACAACGTGATCAAATACATCAGAGTTTTTGGTATAAAAATTAATTGGATTATTATTAAGAATTTTATGGTATTTTGTTTGATGATTTGTATATGTATAACAGAGGTATTACTTTTGAATTATGGTGATTAAATGTAGTCCTTCTTCTTATAAAGGATTATTATTTTTGTGAGATTATATAATATTTTAATAACCATTTTGGTTTTGGATTATGTATAAAGACATGAAAATTATATAGTTCATATTTTGGGGATTATGTGATTTTGTAGATAAAATTTTATTCTGTGGTAGACATTTTTTAATGGATGAAACTCTACAAATCATGTATGTATATTTACTTCGGTTGTTATTTTAGGTAGTAAATTAATTCCACCACTTTATGAAAAAGCATGTTAAGAATAGTATTACATTTAATTTTCATACTGTGAAATCAATTACTATTTATCCAATGACATGTTTGTGGTTTTTTATTATTAACATTATCCTAATCATGTTTTCTATAACTCTCCATCAGAATAAGACACTTATATTTTCATCCATATCAATTTTTCCCTACATGGAACCATAGTATGTGGAATCTCATGTGACCTTTGAACTTCAATTTTTTTAAGTTATCGTTTTACTGAATATTTTTCCAATTTTTGATTTTGAATTATGTTTCCAGGCCAAATATTAAAATTATTGGGACATAATTTCAATAAATGTGTAATGATGTAACAAATCAGGTATTTATAAAATAATACTTTTAAAATTTAATTAATATTTATGAAGATGAAATTAATATTAGGTTAACTGGGATTATTTTTCATAGATCAAACTTGACATGAAACAAAGGGTTTCTATGAAATTATATGTTACACACAACATTGAGTTTTAATGAATAATAATATAGTAATAATATTTTTATTTGAAATGGAAGTTAAGTCCTTACCATTGGAATACAGGGAATGAATAGTATTAACTAAATTATGAAAACTTGTTCAATGTGTGTTTAAATAATGATTCAATTGTTTCTAAATTAATTAAAAATGGAAATAAAAACCAACTGAATATAAAGGATGTGTTTTAATGAAAACTTATTTGAAAAGAGAATAATTGTGTTTATGAAATCATATCACACTGTATGTATTTTTATTTAATGTGAAATATATCATATTAATTAAATGTAATTTTTTATATTCCTCTTATATATTTTATATATATGATCTAAAAAAAATTCAATTTTTTAGATAAAATGAGTATTTTTCAAAAATGAAGTTTTAGAGACTTCTAATGGAGAACCCTTTAAAAATATAGTTTTTTAAACAATTTTATTTTCTAATAGAAAAAATAAACTTTTTCATTATAAGTGTGACATTAAATTATTCTTAGGTTAAATTTTTTATTTTTTTTATGATAACTATAATTTTATGATGAATTGTAAAAATATTCTAAATTTTAATTCAAAAAAAAAATTCCATAATGATAATTTATATTGTTAAGTAATATTATTTAATGGTTTTAGAGTATAAATATATTATATTATTATTATTTAATCCAATTTTGGTCATTTTAAATAATTTCACATTGAAATTGGACCAAAACACATGTGAATATTTTGATATTTTTAGTTTTTAAAAACCCGCTTTTTGGTTTTGACAATGGGAAATAATTTTAAATTAATTGCTGAAATATCTATTTTTCTTTTGAATTTTGTAAATTGGATTTCATATTTGGATCCATATAGTTCAAATTGTGTGAATAGATACCATTTATTTTTTGACATTATGAATAGTAACTTCAATAATTAATTTATTAACTAGGGTTAAATGGTAAATCTAGTAAATAACGGTAAAAATTATAATAATAATCATCATAAACTAGCCTAACACATGTTGTAATTCTATTGGATGATATTTTTCAGACCATGGGCATCCTTAGGATGATTTTAAAACCCCATGGAGCCTTATTGATGTGAAAATGAAATTTTTTTAGAACAAATTTTATGTAAAGTGAAATATAACATAAACATGTATCTTTTACTAAAAAAATTTTAATATGGGGTTATATAATAGATATATTTGACTATAAATATTCAGTTGAAATTTAAAATTACTTAATTCTTCATGGTATTTATTTTTAATTTTTAGATATTAAATAAATATATTTAATTATGAAACAATGATGAAGCAGTGGTTGATTCATTAACAAATCAATCAAATAAATGATATTATAAATATTCAAACAAATGTTATTTGATTATTTTAATTAAATACACGAATTTTCAGGTTTATATTGACATATTTATTTTTCGAAGGAATCAATTTGTTCTAAATTTGTAAAAAAGTTAGTTATGAATTTCGTCCAAAATTAATAATATTCCCAACTTAAAACAAAAAATTGTTTATTAAATGATATTAAAATCATAAAAATCTATTATTCATCCATATGGTTAATAATACCCCATATATTTCATAAATGACTTTTTTTATCGTTTCACATGATATGGAAATTAAATTAACCCACAATATGTAAATACCATGATATGACTATAAGAATAAAAAGTGTTAAATAAGGGTTAAATAAAAACAAAAAGACCAAAAAATAATCAAAACATGTATAAAATTATTTTATGATTGTTATTATAACCAAAATTATCTTATCTTTTACTTATATATGTTTTGGAACATTTTTAATTGAATATTTATTTATAATAAATTAATATTTCTATACATTCCTAAAGTGCCCCTCCTCTTTCTTATAAAAGGCCACAACCACTACACACATAACTAACAATTCCCAAGCCCATTTCCTCATAACAATTCATCCCAAATAATTTCCCAACATCCCTACCATTCTCCTTGAGGAATTTCCTTGGGAATAATATGATTCAAGAATGTATTTTGGATAAAATCAAAAGAAGTTAACCAATTTCGAGGTAACGTCTTCTCATAAGATCAATCATTAATTTTCGTTATCTACTCCATATGATAATATTATTTTTTGATTAAATAACACAAATAATATCCTATTTATACTAGAATTTTTTTATAATAATTATTATAACTACACTTAGACACCCCTCCATGTATTGGAGATGAACATATTTTTTCTGTGTACGACAAACTACTCCCTCATGAAACAATTATTGTTCAATTTTATCCTACCACCTATCATTGTGGCCATTATAATGGAACTAAATTTATATATTATATATATTATATTTTTATTTTTTTTATATTCTTCTATATTTTTTATTTTTAGAATATCATTATTCTTTCTGTAATGTTTAAATACGATAATTTCATTTGAGGAAGTGCAGAGGTTTGCCCTTTCAAAATGATATGAATCCTTCATTCCATACATAAAATGTATAAAATATTTAATTTAATGTAATTTTGTGAAATATTTATCATTGATATTATATTATAATTATAATATACCTTTTAATCATTTAATTTTTCATTCTATTAGTATAACAAAGAAATGAATGGAGTGTTCATGTGTACGTGATCCCTTCCGACTCCATGAACAGTGGATTTCATTTCATATGTCTAAATGATATGTTCTATTATAAATAAATATATATACAAGATATATATGATATTTAAATAATGAATACTATTCAGGAGATAATATACTATTGACCACATGGAAAATTTGTAATTATAATAAGTTTAGTTTCGACTTAACTACCGAATATCAAAAAAACAACCGATATGAACGTGAATAATTATATGATTGATATAAAAAGTAAAGAAGATATATAAAAGGAATAATAAACATGAATAATTTTAGGAATAAAGTATATGTTAACATAAGTTTGATTTTTAGGGAGATAATGTACAAACAAGGAAAGTTGGACTCAAGGTAAGGGTCTCCATCTCAATCTCATTTCATTGATTCTTATTTTAATGTTATACACCACCTTATTTTATACGATATATAATTATACCATTTTATTTTTAATTTAAATCTTTGTTTAAAAAAATCATTGAAGAGTTTTACTAAATGACGGAAATAATGTTTCTTTTTAATGTACATGGTGACAATGACCTTTCAACTACCGTGATCATTATTTGAAATTTTCCTTCCTTAAAAAGTTGTAATGTTTTTGAAAAGAAAATAAATACCGTATACCATTTTTATGTTTTTGGGTATTGAAAATTGTATTGATAAAGCATTGATTATGTCAATATCATCGAAAGATATATTGGGATTTAAATGGGGAAATGTCATCATTCCATTATTCTTGTTTTATGTGTCATGATTATGTTATGGTTATTAAGAATTACTTATGTATATGGGTGGTTCCATGATTAATCAGTAAAGAGTGAGCCCATGATAGCTCTCCAACGCTTTGGGTAATGTAACAACGGTAAATTTTAATGTTTCTCTAAAATATTTAGGGAATGTACTAAGATGGGTATTCCAAACATAACCTTGAAGGATACTCATTATGTAGTTGTGAAAGATAAAAAGTATGTATGTTATGGATTAAACTTTTTAACTTTATCATTTATTATTTCTATGAGTTATTCATAAATGTTGTGATTTGATGAGGTATGTTAAAGATCTTTTGTTATATGGTTAAAAAGTAATATTTCATTAATTTGTATGTATTCATGAACTATTGTTTTTTCCTTATTTTAGATAAATTACTGAGATTTTTGTTCTCATCGAATATTTTTGAATTGTTTTTCATAGGGCTCAAAGAATGGTAATAGGAGGGAATAATTCACTTAGTTTTTTATCATGAATATAAAGCAGGTTTTATTTAAGGAGTTTTATTATTGTGAAAGAACTTAGATAGAGTATAGTGTAATATTGGTTATATTTGAGATGTAATGTAATAGTTATGACCTCATTCACTAAAAATATAATCCTTAAAATATATTCAATGTTAATTCTTAACATAATGAAATATTATTTAATGTTTAAGGCTGGAGCCTTATAGTTGGTATCAGAGGAATGGTTTAGACAAATTTAGAGATTATCATTTTTTCTTAAGGGTTAGGGATATGATACTGAGTTTATAATTTTAAGGTACATTATAAGTTCAATGAATTAGAAACCCCTTTTGAGGATTCTATTATTTCAAGGTTGTTAACATTATTTTTGGAGACATTCACCATTGAGAGAATTATGGATTATTAGTTTCATTGATGAAGAACATTAGGTATGAAATAAACATTGATGTTAAAACATGATATGATTTCTTTGGATTTTATCAGTTTTTGTTAATGTTATTAGAATTATAATTTTTTTTGTAAAATGAGAAAACAGATACTGTGTGACTTCTTTTAACGTTAGATAATGTTGTGGGAACCAAACCCATAACCAAAGTGCGACTGTGATTTATCACCTACCACTAGACAACATAATGTTCCTGGTTGGTATGACTTATTAATTTTATTAATATTATTTTCTTGACTTCTAATAACATGATATTTTCTACTTATGTTTTATCAAAAGGAAATCCTTGGTATAGGAAAATTATTTCATGATTAAGTAATAAAAGTAAATTGGAAAACAATCTCATTTAAATATTTATATGATTAAGTTAAGTATAATTATATAGGATTTAATTGAAGGTTTATGGTTGAATTTTATTTTGGTAATAATCTATGATTTTATAAATGGTTTTATATAGAATTATAGTATTTAAGGAGATGATTAAACTACAATGGAAAAAAGGTACATAGGTAAATTACTTTTGGAACGAGACACTAAGAGTGGATGGTATTATTTGGAGATAAATATTAAATTTTATCTTGGAAAGCTGTTGGATAAGATCCTTCTATGTTTTGCTATTAAATATTTGTTGGATTATTTTGATAAATATTATGGACTATGGTTAATTTAATGTTATATGTAGAACTTGTGTATTACTATTGAATTTTGTAGAAAAATGTTGTCATTATCTTTATAAAGGATTGTTATTTTTAGGGGATCACATGTTCTTGTACAAATGAGTTTGGTTTTAGTTTAGGTTTAAATATCGAGGAAATATAATGTTCATATTTTTGGGATTGTGTAATTATCTAGAGAAAATATTAGTGTGTTGTAGATATTTATTAACTGATTAAACTATAATAATAATCTAAGTATATTTCTATACATTATTATTATAAGTAATAAAATAATTCCTCAATATTATGAAAATAATATTTAAACAAATACATTTTCCATTTACATTTCGTAATGTTAAATCAATGACTGTTTAACCCATCACATGTCTATGGTTTTATGGTTGTTAACTTTCTCCTTATTGTGTTTTCTATCTCTCTACATCATAACATGACACTTAGTTTTTCTTCCATATACATGTTTCCCAACATGGAACCCTAGTATGTGTTATCTCGAGTCACCTTTGTATATCTCTTTATTTTTTGGAATGTGATAGTTTCATGGAAACTTTTTCTGATGTGGTATTTTCAAGGATGTTTCCGAGCACAATTTTAATATTTTCTGGACGCAATTTCCACATATGAGTAATGATGTAAAAACACAGGTATTTATATAATAATACATTTTCATTTCAATTAATATTTATGAATAATACATTAATTTTATGTTAATGGGGGATTTTTTTCTGATAGCGTACTCGAAATGAAACAATGGGTTTCCCCGAAATCTTAAGTTGCACAAAACATTGAGTGATATAGAAAAATAATACAATTATAATATTATTATTTTAAAATGTAGATAATGCCTATTCATTGAAATGGAAGGAAAAAATAGTATCAAATGAATTATAAAAATATGGTTGACACTTTATTAAATAATTATTCATTGGTTACCAAATTTATTAGTAATGGATAAAAACTAACTGAATAGGTAAAACAAGTATTTTTCTAAAAATGCAGTTTTACCGCCTTTTGATGGAGAACGCTTTTTAAATTTAGTTTTTCAAAGATTTATATGTAATATTTTTTGAAAATAATCATCTTATTTAATATTAGGGAATCCAAAATATTTTGGATGAATTTTGGATATTTTTCTGATAACTTTCATGTTTTGATGATTAGTAAAAATACAATAATTTTTAATTGGAAACAGATTTTCCCAGAAAGATAATTTATCTCATTGATCCATATTATATAATGGTTTTAAAGTAAAAATATAATATATTATTATCATTTAATCTTATTTTTTTTCATTGAAACTAATTTCAATAGAAAATGGACATAAATACATGTCAATATTTTGATAGTTTTTATTTCATAAAACAAACTTTTTGGTTTTGACAACGGAAATTAATTACTGCAACTTCTATATTTTGAATTTGGGAAAATGGATTCCATATTAGGTATCATATGGTCCAAATTTTGTGAATAGATACCTTTTATTTTTGGACATTATGAATAGTAATTATAATAATTATTTTATTTACCCTGGTAAAATGGAAAATTTGGTAAATAAGGGTAAAAAATAATATTTTGATATATTAAACAAAATGTCCCAATACAATTCTATAATATATTTCAAATCATGGGCATCCTTGGGACGATTTTGGGACACAATGGAGCTTCATGGATGTGAAAATGACAATTTATAAGAATTAATTTAATGTAGAGAGAAATAGAACATAAACATGTATATTTTACTAAAAAAACTTATATGGGATTATATAACTGAAATATTTGAATGGAAAAGTTAATTAGAAATATAAAATTATTTACTAAATCATTTTATTTTATTTATAATTTTTATATATTAAATAAATCTAATTATGACATAATGATGATAAAGTGATAGATTAATTAATAATGGATTCCAGTAAATAAAATTATAAATATTAAAATAAATGAAATTTTATTATTTTATTCCATACAAAAATTTTATGGATGTTATTTACATTTTATATTTGAGTTAATTACTTTTTTAAAATGAATAAAGTTATTGTGAATTTTTAAAAAGTCAAGTATGAATAGTGTCCAAATTTGACATAATTCATAACATGACACATAAAATAGTTTATTAAAAGAATTTAAATTCCTAAAAATATAAGATTCGTCCAAATGGTTATGAAAAGTACAAATATTTCAAAAATGAATTTTTTAATGGGTCATTTGACATGATATGGTAATTACATTAAATCGTAATGTGTAAATAACATGATATCACTTAAATATTAAAAAGGGTAAATTAAATGTTAAACAAAAAAAGGATAAAAAATTCAAAACATGAGTAAAACATATTAGATGATAGGTATTCTAACTAAAATCATAATATATTTTAATTAAATGGTTTTTGGACCATTTTTAATCTAAATTGAATTTATAATAAGATATTATTTCTAGACATCCTAATGTGCACCTACTCCAACTTTTAAATGGCCGCCACCTCTACCCACACATCTCACAACTCTCAAGCCCCATGTATAATCTAAATTCTTTCCAAATAATCTCCAAACATCCCCCCATCTACCTAGATTCCTTACCTTTGGCAGAAGGAAATTAATGAATACCTTTTGGCTAAAATCAAAAGAAGATACTAGATTTAGAGGTAACTTCTTCATTGATGTTATTTCTTTTATTTTCATTATCCACTCCCTAAGATATTCTTATTCTATTAATACGTTAAAAAATAGTATCCTAAATATAATATGATGTTTTATGAGAAATATTCTAGCTACACTTACACACACCTCCATCTAATGGATAATAACATACTCTTTCTGTATATGGTGAACTAGTGCCTCACAAAACAATGACTATTAAATTTTCTCAAAACACCTCTCATGGTGGAAATAATGATTGAACTATATTTATATATATTATATATTATATATTTATAATTTCTCTATAGTTATTTATTTTTTACTTACAATATACCTTTACTAGTTCCCTAATGTGTAAATACGATAATTTCGTTTGAGGAAATGTGGACTACCTCGCACTCAATGTGATAAGACTCGTTCTTTCCATACATGGAACGTATAAATGATGGAAATGAATGATCATATGTCACATATATAACATATATATTATTCTATAATTATAATATACATATTTATCATTTATTTTTCATTCATTCAATATGACTAATAAATGATAGTATCATTCTTGTGTACGTACGGCCTACCGTCTCCATGGACGGTGCAATTCACTTCTTATCTCCAAATGTTATTTACGATTAAAATATATATATATATAATATATATATATATATATAATATATATATATAATATATATAATAAATATATTGTATTTAAATCATTAATATTATTCTAGAAATAATTGACTTTTGAACACATGGACAATTTGTAATTATAACATGTTCATTTTTGACCCATGTGTCGAATATCAACAAAAAGACTGATATTAACATAAATAAATATATGATTGTTATAACAAGGTAATAAGTGATATAAATGGAATAATAAAATTGGGAATGTTTTTGAAAAAATTAAAAATAAACTTATGTTTATTATTCATGAAGATATAGAATGAACAAGACAATTTAGTCTCATGGTAAGGGACTTCATCTCAATCTCCTTTAATTGAGGCATATTTTGATGTTATAAACCACCTTATTTTATACAGTGTTTAATGATACTGATTTTATTTTAATTCAATTCAATAGTTATTAAGAGTAATCTTTTTCTAGGATGTGTTTTACTAAATGATATATGGAATGTTTCTTTTTAACATATGTGGAGACAATGACCTTTCTGGAGCTGTGAGCATTATTTTATATTTGGATTCCTTAACAAGTTGTAATGTTTTTAAAAGTAAAATACATACCATATACCCTTTTTAAGTGATTTGGTATTAAATATAGTTTTGATAATTCAATGATTATTACAATATCTTGTAATGATATATTGCGATTTCAATGTGGAAATGTTATCTTTTTAAATAATGTTTTTTATGTGTCATGATTATGTTCAAGTTCATCCACATTTCTTGTGTATACGAGTGGTTCCATGATAAACTGAGGGTGGGTGGGCCCATGATTGCTCTCAAATTCATTGGGTAATGTGACAGAGGTAAATTTTAAGGTTTCTCCTAAGACATATTGGGAATATACTATGATGGGTATTCGAAACATAAACATTAAGGTTACTCCCCATATAGTTGTGGAATCTAAAAAGTATGTACGTTATGGATTCCAAAAGTTAACTATAGTATTTATGGGTTCTATTAGTTGTTCAATAATATTATGATTTGATGAGGTATGAAAAATATAATTTTTTATGGCTAAAAATTATGATTTCACTGATTTGTATGTATTCATGGAATAATGTTTTCTTTCCTAATTTTATATCCCAAAATGAGATTTTTATTCTCATACCATGTTATTAAATGTTTTTCCCTGGGTATAAGGATTGGTAATAATAACGATAAATCATGAATTTTTTATCATGAAAATAATTCTTATAAAATTTAAGTAGTTTTATTATTTTGAAAAATTGGATATAGTAGATGTCTCTACATTATAACATTTGAGATGTAATGTAATAGGTATGGCCTAATTCTATGAATCTCTAAACATGAAAATATCCACAATGTGAATTCAATATATATGTCAAGATTATATAGTATTTAATGTTGGGGCCTTATAAAAATGGTATTGAAAGTATCCAAAAATATGAAAATGAAAATAAATATCCAAATATATATTCCAATATGACTACTTTTTTAATATATCTTACTTCTTATTTATTCAATGGATCTCTTTTTTATTCTTTAGTCATACATTTTAATCTTTTAGAATATTTAATCTATAATAACTAGTTAACATGATAATCAATTTCTCTATAATATATTATTAATGATAATGTGTATTAACCATTGGATATCCCCAAGGAGTGTCAAACCATGTTTAATGCTATTCTTCCTTATCATGCATCAAGATATGATAGAATTAACACCCAATACACCCATTTCGGGTAACTACCTATAGGTTTATCTATCCCAAATCCTAAACCCACCATTAGCTTTGAAAGAAGGATTTTATTTCCAATAAAATCACAGAATCTCTACATCCACAAAATTTTTATATTTTATCCTATACCTAGAATTACCCATATATTTACACCTAGTATTTTTATTAAATTTATCGTATCTAATCAAAAATATAACTAAATAATCATTTTGTACCAACCAAGAATATTTAAAAAAATATATTAATGTTTTTAATTATTTTACATGAATAAAAATTAAAATCAATAATAGTCTCAGAAAATTGAGAATCGAAAGTTTAGTGCATTGTAAGAATAGTTATACAATCAACATATTTTTTAAATTATTTCCAACATTTCTATACAACCACCCAACACTAACCTCCATCTAAATAACCGACATGTAATACAAATATTTTTATCTTAAGGAATGAATACGTAAAAATTTTGGTATCTCAATTGAACAGTAAGGGAAACTAATTAGAATGGTGAGATCATAATCATGCGATAAAACATGAATATGGTAGAAATATCAGATGAAAATTAACATGGAATCATAAGTGAAACTAATATTACTTGATCAAGCAATAAGGATAATTGTATATGAATATAGTCCAAAGTAAAGGTCATTAAAAACATAGTAATTGAAGTGTATAACCTAAATAAAAAAGAGCATAAAATTAGAACATATGAAATTTTAATATCATTAAAACAGGTAACATAAACAAATTTATGAATAACTTGAATAGAAGACACAACTTTTAAGTATAACAAATTAAAGAAAAGGAATTTTTTTTCATAAAACAAAATCATTCATAAATAACATGTTGTAGATATGTCAAATTATTTCAACCAATTAAATTTAAAAATATATATATACATTTCTACATATGGGATTGTGAAAAATTACATGTATTTAAACCATTGATAATTTTGAGACAATACAAGTACGATTCCAGAATAATGGAGGAATAAGAATCCATGGATGAAAATTTTATTCAAAAGGTGAGGGAGGTTCAAGATACTATGTCCATTAGTGAATTATGCGTTTTGAAGGCATTTTTTATTTAAAATTATAAATTGGGAATTCATTAATCATATATCTTGGTTTGAAAATACATTTTGGTTAAATATGTGGCAACTGTATGAATCCGTCAATAGAATACCTAGGACTTCATGATAGTTTTACATGGTTTTATAAACTGTGTGACAAACATGTGAAAATCTATAACAAATGGTTCAAATTATTTTTTGGTTTCATAGAAATTAATGTATTTTTTAATAAACAATGTTCCCTCATTTTCCCCTCCACACGATTTCCGAAACCATTATCTCTAATGATGAACCCATAATAAAATATAAAATTTCATTTTATTGAAAAATGAGACTCCAAAAACCTTATCAGATATCTATTTCTAAATCCCTAATATCAAAAACAATAAAAATAATTTGATTAGTGAGACATTAAAATAATAATACACCAAAATTTAAACTAGAAGATTTATAACATTTAAACCATAGAGAATATTATCCTCAAGTTACACTGTTGAATAAAGACATGTGTATTTCATCCTCTACCCTTATAAATTTTTTATTCTAAATTTACACTTCCAAATTTCACAAATACCCATCAATGAAAAACTCTAGCAACTGAGTATTTTTGTTTCTATTTTATTCAGAATTATCCACATTTATTTGGTAATGCATCCACCACACTCATATGAAATGAACTATCATTCCATGATGACCCATCTCACTATAATCCACTACAAGAACTCGATAATCCTTAATGGATGTGTTATTATTAAGATTAATTTCATTTTTTTCAATTGAATGATATAAACTTAGATAGCATCACCTCATCTATGATACTTGAAAATTGTTTTCATGTAATTGATGAATTTTGGAAGAACCAACCATTGCATTATTAAACCAATCCATTCAGTTACATTGAATAACTCGATAAGCATATGCACTAAAATTTAAAAAATCTAAATTAGATGATTCCCTATCCCTAAAAATACTTTAATGAATACCCAGTCCCTAACCCTAAACTCAATGGGTTAACATAATCAATCCCCAATAGACATATGTCTTCTCTGATCTATAGGAAAACACTTCAAGAGTATAGGCAAATTCTATTATGCCTCCTACCTGTGACATGGACCAATCACCACAAAAAAATCATCCCACAATATATTTTTATTATAGGGGAATGTATTACCACATAGAGTCTCATGAAGTCACATGTAATTCATATCATTATCAAAAAAATTGGTTAATTTTATAAAGGAAAGTCGTTCTCTAAAAAATACCAAAAATCGAGGACACAAGCTCTAATTAATTCCTCCAATATATATATAATTGTATCATAATCCACCTCAAATGTATTTTTTGAACCATCATGGTCACAATACCATTATTTATGGATCTGAATACATGCCTCTCAATGGTCATATTCATTACAACAATGCACCAACACCAGGTCCTCTATTAAAAACCTCATTGGCCCACTCACCATGGTGCTAGTTATTTCCTCCAAATCAACCATAAATACCAACTTCTACTGTAATTCTTGAACTCATTGAATATTAATAAAATAGACTATCTTTCATTGCTGCTAGTCTACACCAATCCATTTGTATCATTATTTTTGTCATCAAAACCCATTTTATAACTCTCTACACTACCTAAAACAAAAGACATTATTTCATTATTCATGTTGGAAATATACTCATTAGAATAAATGTATCACACCCCAATCACTGACCAAATTTATTCTAATAGTGAACTTGGTTTGTATAACTCCATATAAACTAATTTGTAGTTGTCATCAAAAATATGTCCTAAAAATTCCATTAATATTTCATAAATGATATCTAAATGTTCATCCATTACACATCCTATGTAAAGAAGAAATAATTGAAAAAAAACACCAATAAACCATAACTATAACCAGAATGGTTTTATTATGATATTACGCCACTACTACACAAATAACCACCCAAAATTAAAACCACATACAGAAATGGTCCTTGGTGTTCTCCACATCATAGAACATCTATTAGAATAATTTATTAACATGATCGTTCACAATAACCTTTGTAAGACGAACAATTTATCTATCGATCAACCCTAGTGTTACTTATATAATTTCTAAACAAGATCCCTATTCAATAATCCACTAACTCCCAAGATCCCTAAACAAAATCCTTCTTAATTAAACAATAATCTTCCATAGTAAAAAATATGCTCATTATTCTCACTCAAGGATCGTGACCTTTCTCATCACCCTGTGACTGTCACAATAAAACACTATATAATCATAACTCGACCTTATAGAAATCAAAAACCATGGTAGAACTATTATTTCAATATCAGAAGTTCACATAGATTTTTTTGATAAAACACCCATCCCTGTGAAATTTCACAGGACCAAATGATCAACACATTAAGTCCATCCATAGTAGAATAAAGGTAAAAATTCCATTTTCAAATGAGTTGACCTTCCAGAAAAAATAATGTCCCATTATACCTAACTATATTCCAACATCACATATCAAGACCCCATATATTGTGTATGTTACCCCACAATTAATCTACTATTTATATAAAAAATACATTTGGTTATACTCTTCATCCACTCTCACTTTGACCATTATACATCATAAACTTAAGCATCCCCAACTCAATCCTATTCTTGATAAATAAAGGAATATCATACCATTACAAAATCAAATCATAGCGAAAGAACCATTGATGCCATCAGTAACACACAATATCATTTGGCACAGTCTGGTTAAACTATGGATTTGCAGAAACCACTAGATCATAAAATAATTTCATAAATTTGAACCTACATTGGGTCTCTATAGACTAAACATATATATACAATAAGAATCCCTAAAAAACACACTGAATTAAAATAAATCACATAGAATTTTCATCATTTATCATTTCCTCACCTTGGGTGTCATGAAACGTTTCCAACTCAATATCCAAATTTTGGAGATTTCTCATAAAAATAGCATTCATTATGACTTGCCTGAAATCAAAATCTGGACACTTCACACCATGATAAATCATAAATTAATACAAACATGTTCGGGTTACACTGACCCATGTATATTGTGGGATAAATAAAAGCACACCCAAATAGTACAACGTAATATATTATCTGAATACAGTTTTTTAAAAATGATCAAAAACTAAAGTTTTCAACCAGACACACATAGAATAAATTCACCTAAGTGACTCTCTAACACCAATAATTAGTTTAATATCTTGGTTCATATCCTATTTTTCATATCTCATGCCCCTAATAAACATTCTATATATTATCACCACACCTCAACTCATGTAACCGAAAGAATCCCACATAGTTCATTCTTTTGAATAGGCCATGAACCCCTCACTCATGTGATGAAAATTATGCGATCACCTTGGTATAAAAGTTCAATATGAAACCATATAATATTACCCAATATGTGGGGTCAGGAACCCAATTGAACCTTCAATTTGATACCAAGATGTAATTGTACCCAACAAGGCTTATCATCTTCACCCATACCACAAAATGAATCTATAAACCCCTTACACTTATTTTTTATTATTTAATATAAATTAATATCAATATAAATCATTTAGAATAACCATAATATATAAATATTCCTTAATACTTATCTTACTTCTTTCATGGTCCACCCTCACATATCACATTTACCGTAGAAAAAGGGCAAGAAAACATCCTTTTACTCAGTCACAGTGTTTTGACTCACCAATATATCAAGACACATTTCAAAATCTAAAGGTAAATCCTTGAAAAACACCCCACATCCAGTTTTATCTGACATGTATGTATAAAAAATCATATTCTAAATCCATATACCAAATTAAGTGTTACCAATCACTCTTATTTCAATATAATAGAGTAATACCATCAGTAACCAATATGTTTCGTCACTCCACTCATTGCTTACAACATAAGGAATTCACATAAAGGTTTGATTCTAATCTACACTACCCATGCTAGTGTTAACCATAAACCCACATGGGATACAAATAATCAAAAAATATCAAAATTTTCATCTACGTAATGCCCCAACCTCCAAATCCCAGATTCGGTGCATTATTGTAATACATTGGCATGATTATATGGAATCATGTCCTTAACGACCGATCAGTTTTGCAATCTTGGAAAGTATATTACATACATTAATGTTACTTTACACATTAGAAAATAAAATACATCATAAATGATCCTTTTATAATGCCGTTAATCCACTAGCTTTACCCTACTTATCAATAATAATACATTTCTTGGAATCTTGGGAAAATAAAACTCAATAAATGGGTGAGATCAGATGCTCAAAAAGAATTACAATATAGTATAATATTCATAAATAGACATAAAAATTTAAGGCAATGTATAAAACCAAAACAAAAGCCTTTGAAAATTAATCATTATTATAATAAGACAATGATAAATCAAATAATGCCATTTACTTATTCAAAGTGATATTCTACAAGACTTATAATCACATGAAATATTTATTGCTAATTTCATAATGATGAAATGCATAATGACAGAATTCACTACCATATAGTCAAGGCCTAGTTCGGAGAAAAAAAAAGATTTCTTCAAGGTCTTGTTCCATGACACTACATTGTCTTACAAGACCTACAGATTAATCAAAGACCTATAGTGGTCTCCACCCATCACGTACTATGTCCAATGCCTTCATCATATGAAAAGGATTAAAAACAAGATAAAAATTCTTATTAAAAATATCATACAAAATGTCAATACTTTATACATATACCATGATTTGAAAAAAAATAACACATCAACAGTCAAACATCTCACAAATTCATCAATAATATATTGATTATTTGTATCATAAGAAAGAAATATCGATAAAAAATAATACCCCATAAAGGTTGTTGACATAGTTGATAATGTTCAGTTGAAATCATTGAGAAAAATATCCATTTTTTCATGAAATCATTTAAAAGTCACATAATTTATAAAGGAATTCATTTAAGAGATAGTTTTTAAAAACGTGTCCCATAACACTTTGAAACTTTTTAAAGGAATTAACATTTTAAAATATCCATATCTATATAAAAAATCATCAAAACCATTTTCAAATCATGGTAATTAATGATAAAGGTTTAGAAGAATAAATCTTTAAAACATTTAAAATGATGTTTTAGTAAAAATGTACCTTAAAATGAATCCCTTTGAAAACTCTTTTATAAAACATGGACATGGATAGTAAATATATCTTAGTAGATACTTATGTACAACCGCTGATAATAATGATATTGTGAAATTAAAACATTCATTGCACTTTTACATGGTCAAGGGTCCATTAACTTCCTATAAAATAGTTAAATAATCGTTTTTAAATGATTCAATATTCATATACATAAATATGATATCATATATGATCTTAAAATATTACATTGTTAATAATATTTTAGTAGTATCATCGTTTCAGTTGTTAACTGATCATTTTTTCCTTTATTTGATTGGTTACGTAATCCATGTATGTAATTGATTGGATGTATTTGATTCATATACATAATGAAATTAAGTTCTTAAACATTACTCTAAATAAAAAAATGAAAATTATTATTGAATGATTACAATTGGGAATTAATATCAACACGTTCATGGAGACGGTAATCCGTACGTACGCACGAGCAACAATATCATTATATTGATGGTGAAATCATATGCAATTGGATGGTATATTATATATACAGAATAATTAACATGTTTTTTTATTATTTATATCATTTATACTAATTATTATTCACATCCAAATAACGATGTGTTTGAATAACACACTACAACATGACGTGGAGATGGTAAGCCATACGTACACACGTATAGTGACATTGTCATTTATTGGATGGATAGAATAATGAATATGGTTGTAACATATTTATAATAACGTAAGAGTATGTAGTAGGTACTATATTTATTATTTTGTTAGGGAAACAACAAAGAAAGAGGAAGTGAAATAAGAAAATAACTTGGAAGAGGGTGGTGATATTATTACCTCTTTTTGGGGTGGTTCCTTTTGAGTTGATCAGAAGGGATCATTAGGCTGGAATTATATCAAATTAATGACACTATGCTGATTTGAGGGATATTGGTAGTATATTTGGGGAGGGGTTTGCCGATCCAAATGGAGTTGGAGGTGTGATTTTGAGAGAAGGGGATGTGCCCTTTTATAAGATGGGTGATGGTAACATTAGGAAAACATTAAAATATTAATTTATTATACAATACTATTCTATTTATAATGGCTCCAAATGAATTTATTTCAAGAATTTTGTGGTTATGGGTCGAAATACTCTCAACTAATATGTTTTAAAGAATTTTATGTTAGCATTATAACATTATATTTTAGATTTAACTCTAAGTCAAAGAGATTATCTTTTACCGTGTCTTCATGTATTGTTACACTATATAGTCAATAAACATACTATAAAAATCCAAGAGAACCTCAAGTGGTTAATCATTGACATATATAATATTATTTAATCATTTTCCCCAAAACTTATATTTTTACTAATATTATACAATCCAATAATATAGTATTTGTTTTAAAAAATAACTTCTGTCAATTTTAACACTATATTGTATTTTGTTATTGTAAAATTAATTACATCCTTATCACTTCGAAAAAAAATTATCTAATCAACACCAAAATGTCATATTAACCTATAAGATTAGTGGAATTCATCAGAAGTCTCTATTTATATTTATTTGGAAATTTATTGTATCAATATCTTTAATATTTCATTAATAATTTAATTACTACATCATCATTATGTCATAAATAAATTAAATTATTTAATTTCTAAACATTATAAATAAATTTCCATTATATAGGAAATAATTTTACACCTTCTAATTAATATTTATAGACAAATTTAGATTTTCATTATCCCTATATTAAAAATTGTTTAGTTATTAAATTTTGAATTTAACACTATTAGCTCTTCTTTAAATAAAATAATAAAAATGGTCCTAATCTTTTTCTAGTGAAAAAATATGATCATCTTTTATTTTTTACAGTTTTTTAGTCGAATTAAATTTATCTAATATAATTAGGACATCTGTTAGGTTAATAATAAAACCATTTTTACCCTTAATTAGCCTATTTATTTTTAACCGTGGGAAATAAAAGTAAATAGTTACTATTAACCAAAAAAAAATATTCATCTTATTGAACCAATATTTAAATACTAATTTCAACTGTTTCTATCAAATTATTGGAATTCAACTCATAGATTTGGTATTATTACGTTTACAAAAATTTGCATATGCTCATAGAAGGTGGGTTATAAAACCATTAAAAGATCAATAAAATTTTATACATCTATTTTTATTATAGAATTACTAAAATGAATTATGTCGGACTTATATAGGTATTATATATCTATTTTTACTTAAAATTAGTTTAAATAAAATATATTTTTATTTAAATAAAAATTCAGTTTTAAATAATAACTTAGGGTTTTTCAAGATTCATTAAAAATTGAATGTTTTTAGAAAAATACCAAAAATTCACCCTTAGTTAATTTTGATATTCTAAATTCAAAAATAAAGTCTATTTTACCAAATTCAAGACGTAGAAGTTTCGTTAATTAATTTAAAATTAATTCTTGTTGTTAGAACCAAAAAGATGTTTTTAAAAAATAAAAAACTATCAAAATATTCACATGTATTTATGCATAATTTAAATGTAAAATAACTTATAATGACCTAAATTGTATTGTATGATAAATATATAATCTAATTATACTTAAAAACCACTCAAATGTATAATTGAACACTATAATTTTTTTTTGAAATAAGTTGTTTTCAATTAATTTTTAGTATTTTTCACTATTCACCAAAATGTGAAAGTTATCCGAAAAAACATTAAAAATTTATCAAAACTGAATTTTTATGTCCTGATTGTAATTAATAAGTTTATTTCATAAAATTGATTATATAAAAGCATCAAATATTGCAACTAAAAAGGGTTCTCCATTAAAAGGAGGTAAAATTGCAATTTTTTAAAAATACATTCTTTATCTGAAAAAATGAATTTGTTCTTATATTATGTCTATGAAACACATAATATTAATGTTAAAATTTATATGGAATATATAAAATTCAATATTTGGATTTTACTATTCATAACATTAATTGAATAGCTAGTTTGGTAAGTCGTGGTGCGCTCGAACTCGATGTTTCTTGTAGTGCAAGTTGTTGAATTATTTGGAAGAAATAACATACTAAGAAATCATGGGATGTTAAAATTATCATTGTTAAAACCGAAGTCCCCATATGCATAGAATCCCATCATTTTGTACATCACTCATTTTAATGCAACCATGAATTAGGCTCTCCCAATAGCCTAACTTACCCATTCATAATATTAGGTGACAAAAAAATAAAACCCACATCAGAATATATCTCTATAACATTTCTCAAAACTAATGTTCAGGTGAAGAGAAAACAAGAATAATGCCCCACTACTCATTACTTCTTATATATTAAGAGTATGATAACTTCGGAACTCTATGTAAAGCCAACTACATATAATCATGTTTGATCATCATTTAAACTTATGTTTTAAATAATATACCAATTGGTTTAAAAAAATAATAAAAATTCACAATTAATTAACTATAATATTATAAAAATATCTTTCTAAACATGATATTTATTAAAATTTACAGATGAGATACTAGGTCAATTGAAATTGAAATTTTATTTATAATATTTTTTTAAAGATAAATTACTATGTTTTCGTGAAACACGATTC
Source organism: Viscum album (assembly GCA_963277665.1). Lineage (NCBI taxonomy): Eukaryota > Viridiplantae > Streptophyta > Magnoliopsida > Santalales > Viscaceae > Viscum > Viscum album. The sequence continues at coordinate 1,261,542,019 of OY728152.1, forward strand.
AGAAAATTTATATGAGGCAAAAAATATCAAATTTGTGGCTGATTTAAATGAAATATCAATTTTGAATTATAGATAAAAATTATTATTCATTTTTAATGGAATTTTTGTATATCTATTACCACATAATAATTTAAATAAGGAATGATGCAATGATGTTTCAGACAGCTAACTATATTAGATAGAATATATCACTAGAATAAAATATATATATGACATGTGAATCCTACATGACTTCTATTTTTAATTAACACATTCCATCTCATTGTTCAAACAAAGAGAAAAAAATAAAAAAACCTAAATTTAGAACTCATTTTCATTACACAATGGGTAAATAGTCCAATAATAAAAACAAAAAACAATGAAATCAATCAAATCCATTGTGAAAATAACTTTATACATACATAGGATATCTACTCCAATGAATCTGTTCCATGATGATTTTCAACAATGTCCCATCTCATATATGTCGTGACTAAATAGTTGGACAAAAGTATTTATTTTATACCACATTGTATGTTCCCGTAACTCCGGGACACTAAAAAGTGGAAGACTGGGGTTCACTAAAATGTCATAGATCTACCTTCCCATATTCTAGAGGCTCCATACTAGTATTAAGGGTCTACCATTTTATGATGGCTATACTATACCCTTTTTATAAGACTACACTATCCATGTAAATAATAAAAATCAAGAATAACCATCTAGATAATATATTAACTAGAAAACCATTCAAGTGAAAATATTCTAAATATTGCTAAAAAATATCATAGTGATATATATTTATCATAAAAAATGAAAATAGATAACAGTAAAAAATATCCCAAATGAAAAAATAAATAAATGCAGAAAACATCATAAATAAAGTCAGTCCATAAACTGGTCAGATGATTTCTTTATCCATCATGAAATCATGAATAATGCATTATCTGTAAGTAACAAGCTCGTATCGTTTCCCATAAACATGATATAGTCTTCGTAAATGATGAGGAAACTATAATTATGTGATTGGAAAGCATTAAGACACAAAATAAGATAAATATAAATATATCTAGTCTGGGTTTTTTTATTCAAAATTGCTGATTTTATAAAAGTATAATATACATAAAAATAAATAATATAGTAAACTTAATTGTTTTTTAGATTCCATAGTGAATCCTAAAACTAACCATACATTTATAAAAATGAGTTAAATATCTTTAAAATATTGGAATCACATCAGGGAAATATATTAATCTCAAAAAGGCGATCACACCCTAAGGGAATATACACATCACAGATCATGAATAAAATCTGGAGAAATATACCCATCCCCGATACCTAAGAGTCCACCTACATAAATCAATATAATCATAACATGCCTATAATAATAATAATGGTTTTTACAACCACAATACTATAGATAATATCATCCTCAACATGACCTCTAGAATCAGTAAATATCTTTTCCAAAATCTACACATTAGATTAGTTTGCACTTGAGATTCACATTACAAATCAATGAGAACCATCATGGAACAACTTTTACCACAATGTCTCTATGTTTAATTCTCAATGACAATTTTCCTCCTAGATGTTATCATGATTCTACCATAATCAATGTAGATAAACTATCTTTCCATAAATAACATTCTAAAATAGATCCACTATAAAACAATAAACTCATTAAAGGATTTGTTATCCTAAAGATCAATTTCATTGATGTTGATCAAGAGAGGTGGATCTGTACAGTATCACCTAAACTATGATATGAAGAAAATGAAATTCTAATAATTTAATAATAATAGAAGAACCATCAGGTGTGACACTAGATCTATCATATCAACTATCTCAAATAGAGCCACAAGCATCGGTATAAAATTTATTTTCATCAAAATATAATGATTCCCTAGACATGAAAAAACTCACAAGAATACCCAGAAATTGAACTCAAACACATGAGGTTAAAATCTCCATCAATATAATATTTATGTATTGTTTTATCAGTAATGAATCACATCTTGGGTAAATTAACATTCTCAAATGACTCCTGCAAGGGTATCATCCCCATAAAAACTGACTAACCAATCAATGACTAATATAGTGTTGAGCATAAATTTCTAACAAAAAAGCGTCATATGGTTCAACATGAATATTAGAAGGATAATGGTTGTTGTAGATGAATTTATATAAGGATACTTTTTCCCCCAAAAGTCCTAAATAATCTAAGGAGTCTCATAGAATGTCTTCCACAAGTTTTATATTCAACTCTGATTTATTGTCATTCTTTGGATGATGAAAAATGCACAAATCAACTATGCTACCATGAGTCATCTTCAAATCTCACCAAAATCCACCTCATTTATATTTCATGAACCATCACAATCACTATTCCCCGATGTAGTTATAAAACTTCACACATCCTATAGGTTACTTTCAAAACAACAGTACACACACAATAGCACTACAACTCCAATCATCATTGTCCAACTCACCGTGATGATGATTATTTCATCCTATTACACAAAAAATTCCAACATCTATTGGAATTAATATTCTAAAAAACTATCTACACCACACCACATTAGCTATTTTCACACATCTAAATAAATTTCATTTTTAAATATACTTTAAAAAAAATAATTGTATAACTATTGGGATAGTATATAACAAAATGAAAATTTACTATTTTCATTTTTAAGTTACTCTACAGTACTGAAGTCTCATTGACCTAGTCACGCACTTACCTGATTCTGATAGTCAACCTAGTTTCAACACCTGACAATAAAATCTTATCATGTAGATGTCAAATTTCAATCATACTAATTCCATTAACTCCAATTAACACATATCCACACTTGGGTACCTACAAGATCAATTTTTGAACTCTGATGCTTTCACCAAAGCAACATAAAAAAGTATAACAACATTTGGGATAGTTTTATCACAATAATGCTCCAATTTTTCAATAAAATATACTCAAAATAAGCACCACTTATTGAAATGATCCATGGTGTTCTCCACACCATAAAAATTCTCTATTACCAATCAACAAGAATGATTATTTATAATATCTATCCTCAAAAAACCATTAGAATTATCATTCCCTGATAACATTACATATATATGTTTATTACTCAATCTGTTCTTGAAACTAAACTAGAACTGTAGTGCCTCATCCACCCACATTCCAACATAATCACCCAATAACCACTATACACATGATTTTTTTGGTTAAAACTCTAGGTCTATTTGCCTTTTCACCAAAAAATGAATATCATCTTCCAGAAAACTAAAATCCTACCAACACCTATTATAAACACACATCAATTTTAGTTCATAACATTCCATATCATAGTAACTCTATGATTCATCAATGAACACAATAATCCATATGATGTTTCATGTGAGCCAAGGGTAAAACCATTGTTTCTCAAACATTTCTAAAATTCCACAACTAATCTAACACATGATATGGCCATTATAAAATTTGAAAACTACTCATTTACCAATGGTTTTCCCATCATTTCTTAATTTGTATCAATATGAATGATTAATTACACCTCATGTGTTCAGTCCCTATAAAAAATACACATCTACACACTCTTGAACTAATCTCAATCTACCCATAATACATCATATACACATGGGTTGAAACCCCCTAAAGATAATTTATTAAACAAGGCACCTTATTCCTTTCCCTCACCAACTCATATAAAACATCCACCAATCCCATCAACAACCCTCAACCATAATCTAAACATTTTCTGTAAAATAAGGATTCATAAACACCACTAGAACATATAGATCCTCCACATGTCCTATCTGAAATAGGTCAATGGGGAATAAACACATAAACCCCAAAATGGACTTTCAACTCATTAGGATGATCAATGTCTTCCACAATGTGTTTTTATCCTTTATCATTGCCTCATATCATGTTTCATGTAACATTCCCAACTGAGACACACAATTTTTGAGATTGATAAAAAACAATCCACTAACATGTCCCATATTCCAATCAAATCTAGTGATATCTAATCATGATCAAGCATACCATCATAAGTCAATATGAAGGTTTTACTACCCCACTAACCTCACATGATATATAAAACCCCAGTCACATATTAAAAAGTAATGGACTATCTTATTTTACCTTTCATAATGAATATCAATATCAATAGTCCCCAACCAAGAATATAAAACAGGAATTCACATTATTGTTGCTATTCTATAAAACATTACTTAACTATCTCATGTAACATCCCCTCAATATTAGGATTACAATCCTAATAACACATATAAAAATTCTCATTGACTGTAAAATCATATTTCTAACTGAATATCACATAGTGATTACATTTGAACATGCCTAGGGTCCCTCACTCACGCCAAGGAAATTATGAAATCAACAGAGTGTTCCTATTCTAAACAAAACCATCTAGGATCACATATTCAAAATATTCATAACTTGACACACACTAGCATTGAAAACCTAGATACAACTCTTCACATCAATTTCGGTCATCCAAACTCATAACACAAAAGAAATTTACAACCCATTCCATATATGTTTTTGTACATATCACAAATTAATCTCAACATAAACCATCTACCATGGTTCTCATAAATATGGAATCCAAAATAATGGGCTAACCTCACTCTTGGGTGACCCTCACATATCAAATTTATCACATAAAATAATAATAAAACCATTATATACTAATTCATGGTATTACAATCACCAATATCTAAATCCATGCTTCAATATTATAAGGTAACACAATGAATAATATTCCCCCTATAAGGTTCTCATAATTTTATATATCATGAATCACATACTTAAGTTGACCATCCCATCCATGGTTACTTATAACAAACATTTAGGAAACATTGTGGAATAATAGTGGGATAAAATATTTCCCGTAAAACTTGTCAAGAATTACAATAAAAGGGTATCATGTAATGTTTTGAGTTCAGCATAATACACCCTATATTAGGTGACGAATTATCCAATAATGATCAATGAAAGATACAAAATTTCAAAATTAGTAATATAATTTTTCAAACCAAATACATATTTGGTATAATAACATGATATCTTATGCATTCCCAAATCATTAGGATCACATAACCCGTGATATATCTCTCTACCCATTTTCTCATTCTCAATATTAGGTCTCAACGAAATAATCCCACATTAGAAAAAATTTCATTACAAATTCTAAACCTCACAATTCATGGAAAGTGATAACATGAATAAAAAACCTATATTTCCTCTATCTTATATCTCTTTGATATCATAGTTATAGAACTCCCAATATAAAATACTATATATAAATGGATTTTGGCATTAAATAAGTATATTTTTCTATTCATATATCTATAGGATTCACCAAATAACACTTTTTCACAATTATTTTACCAAAATCGCAAAAAAAGTGATAAGTAAACATTATGGTTATTAAAAGATACTGGGAAGCATTTATAAATTTAAATTGATATTTTATTTGGTTTATTATAGACAATAATTTGAATTAGTTTTCATGAAACAAAATTTTAATCATTCTCATTAGACGAAAAATTACAAATTCATTGTTTAATAATATGAAATTTCAATTATGATTTAGATAGGAAAACATTTAATTAGTTTCAAATTTCATTTTTTACATAGGTGAAACCCATAATAATTTAAATAGGTGGTCATAAAATACAATTTCAATAATCCAAACATTTTATCCAAAATAGAAAACTATAGAAACCATGAAGATGACATGTGAATCATACATTCATGCTTTGATGGATGACCAAACACACTCTTTTTGTTCCAGAAAAGAGACCTCATCTTGTAATGTCGTGAAAATTCATGAATAATGTTCCCTTTTTAATGTCTTATGGATATTGAAAACACATACAATTTTTTACTGGGTTTAAATAAGAATTATGTGACATTATCTTTGATAGAATAGTCACTGAACAGTGATCAGAAGACTATTTTACAGGTTTTTTACAAATCCGTTTAACCCAAAAAAAGGAATTGATTGCTTGAACCAGTAGGAGTGTTCCATTTGAAGCCCATTTATATAATCTTTCATGCGAGATATCATTTTAGGGATTTTCCATTAACCACAACCATGCGGAGATCCAACAACTTAATCATGAAAAAAACGTTTATGGGAGAAGTTCAGGCTCATCGAGGTCACGACCCAAACCATGTTCACCGAACGACACAAAGAAAGACCACACCATCACACACCATAATCTTAGTGAATAATCATGTTTAATAATTGGATATGTAACATGACCCCAGGATTATTTTTATTTGCATTATATTTTTATAGAATAAATAATATACATTCTTT